>OY101441.1:26762166-32090685 GCA_956483585.1 Gymnocheta viridis
GCAGCCAATGGCGCTGAATAAGCAAGAGAGACTGAAATATATAGAGTAGTTAGTTCATCATAGATGGGATTTCGTACTAACCGAAATTGATTTGACATGTGAAAATGAATAAGTTTGTACTTTTCGTATCCTAATTTGTTAAATAATACGGTTAAATAGTTGATATTCCTGATCACTAGTATCCACCGTCAAAAGTGGTAAAATTGAACAAAGAACGCTGATGAGATGGTGTAGCGACCTCGAAATCAGTACTGATCCGTTCTGCTAGTATGATGAATAATAAAAATTGTTCTATATATAGTACTCTCTTAATAAAAAATAATAATGAATTTATCCAAAAAATTTTCTAATAAAAATTAAAGAATAAAAAAAATTAGAATAAATAAATGGGTAAATTCGGGTTTGAACTTGAGCCAAAATCAATCGTTTCAATATATAAAAATATTAATAAAAGTTCGACTAATTACTTATAAACATTAATTATAAATAACGATGGCACGCGTCAAAATCTACATGTTTACTTGGTCATAGTTGGTTGAATACTAAAAAAGAAATTCAACTACAAATGACAGAAACCTAACAACATGATTAAGTACCGCTTATTTCTCTGCAGCCAATGGCGCTGAATAAGCAAGAGAGACTGAAATATATAGAGTAGTTATTCATCATAGATGGGATTTCGTACTAACCGAAATTGATTTGACATGTGAAAATGAATAAGTTTGTACTTTTCGTATCCTAATTTGTTAAATAATACGGTTAAATAGTTGATATTCCTGATCACTAGTATCCACCGTCAAAAGTGGTAAAATTGAACAAAGAACGCTGATGAGATGGTGTAGCGACCTCGAAATCAGTACTGATCCGTTCTGCTAGTATGATGAATAATAAAAATTGTTCTATATATAGTACTCTCTTAATAAAAAATAATAATGAATTTATCCAAAAAATTTTCTAATAAAAATTAAAGAATAAAAAAAATTAGAATAAATAAATGGGTAAATTCGGGTTTGAACTTGAGCCAAAATCAATCGTTTCAATATATAAAAATATTAATAAAAGTTCGACTAATTACTTATAAACATTAATTATAAATAACGATGGCACGCGTCAAAATCTACATGTTTACTTGGTCATAGTTGGTTGAATACTAAAAAAGAAATTCAACTACAAATGACAGAAACCTAACAACATGATTAAGTACCGCTTATTTCTCTGCAGCCAATGGCGCTGAATAAGCAAGAGAGACTGAAATATATAGAGTAGTTATTCATCATAGATGGGATTTCGTACTAACCGAAATTGATTTGACATGTGAAAATGAATAAGTTTGTACTTTTCGTATCCTAATTTGTTAAATAATACGGTTAAATAGTTGATATTCCTGATCACTAGTATCCACCGTCAAAAGTGGTAAAATTGAACAAAGAACGCTGATGAGATGGTGTAGCGACCTCGAAATCAGTACTGATCCGTTCTGCTAGTATGATGAATAATAAAAATTGTTCTATATATAGTACTCTCTTAATAAAAAATAATAATGAATTTATCCAAAAAATTTTCTAATAAAAATTAAAGAATAAAAAAAATTAGAATAAATAAATGGGTAAATTCGGGTTTGAACTTGAGCCAAAATCAATCGTTTCAATATATAAAAATATTAATAAAAGTTCGACTAATTACTTATAAACATTAATTATAAATAACGATGGCACGCGTCAAAATCTACATGTTTACTTGGTCATAGTTGGTTGAATACTAAAAAAGAAATTCAACTACAAATGACAGAAACCTAACAACATGATTAAGTACCGCTTATTTCTCTGCAGCCAATGGCGCTGAATAAGCAAGAGAGACTGAAATATATAGAGTAGTTATTCATCATAGATGGGATTTCGTACTAACCGAAATTGATTTGACATGTGAAAATGAATAAGTTTGTACTTTTCGTATCCTAATTTGTTAAATAATACGGTTAAATAGTTGATATTCCTGATCACTAGTATCCACCGTCAAAAGTGGTAAAATTGAACAAAGAACGCTGATGAGATGGTGTAGCGACCTCGAAATCAGTACTGATCCGTTCTGCTAGTATGATGAATAATAAAAATTGTTCTATATATAGTACTCTCTTAATAAAAAATAATAATGAATTTATCCAAAAAATTTTCTAATAAAAATTAAAGAATAAAAAAAATTAGAATAAATAAATGGGTAAATTCGGGTTTGAACTTGAGCCAAAATCAATCGTTTCAATATATAAAAATATTAATAAAAGTTCGACTAATTACTTATAAACATTAATTATAAATAACGATGGCACGCGTCAAAATCTACATGTTTACTTGGTCATAGTTGGTTGAATACTAAAAAAGAAATTCAACTACAAATGACAGAAACCTAACAACATGATTAAGTACCGCTTATTTCTCTGCAGCCAATGGCGCTGAATAAGCAAGAGAGACTGAAATATATAGAGTAGTTATTCATCATAGATGGGATTTCGTACTAACCGAAATTGATTTGACATGTGAAAATGAATAAGTTTGTACTTTTCGTATCCTAATTTGTTAAATAATACGGTTAAATAGTTGATATTCCTGATCACTAGTATCCACCGTCAAAAGTGGTAAAATTGAACAAAGAACGCTGATGAGATGGTGTAGCGACCTCGAAATCAGTACTGATCCGTTCTGCTAGTATGATGAATAATAAAAATTGTTCTATATATAGTACTCTCTTAATAAAAAATAATAATGAATTTATCCAAAAAATTTTCTAATAAAAATTAAAGAATAAAAAAAAAATTAGAATAAATAAATGGGTAAATTCGGGTTTGAACTTGAGCCAAAATCAATCGTTTCAATATATAAAAATATTAATAAAAGTTCGACTAATTACTTATAAACATTAATTATAAATAACGATGGCACGCGTCAAAATCTACATGTTTACTTGGTCATAGTTGGTTGAATACTAAAAAAGAAATTCAACTACAAATGACAGAAACCTAACAACATGATTAAGTACCGCTTATTTCTCTGCAGCCAATGGCGCTGAATAAGCAAGAGAGACTGAAATATATAGAGTAGTTATTCATCATAGATGGGATTTCGTACTAACCGAAATTGATTTGACATGTGAAAATGAATAAGTTTGTACTTTTCGTATCCTAATTTGTTAAATAATACGGTTAAATAGTTGATATTCCTGATCACTAGTATCCACCGTCAAAAGTGGTAAAATTGAACAAAGAACGCTGATGAGATGGTGTAGCGACCTCGAAATCAGTACTGATCCGTTCTGCTAGTATGATGAATAATAAAAATTGTTCTATATATAGTACTCTCTTAATAAAAAATAATAATGAATTTATCCAAAAAATTTTCTAATAAAAATTAAAGAATAAAAAAAATTAGAATAAATAAATGGGTAAATTCGGGTTTGAACTTGAGCCAAAATCAATCGTTTCAATATATAAAAAGTTATTACCTATGTACATTTTAATACTCTAATGTGCATCTTAAAATGCAAATATGCATTGTATATTTATCAAAATGTAGAATTATATAATTTTTTTAACGAAGTTGATATATTTTTCTATGAAAATTACACTTTAAAAAATCGGGATTGTTATAGAAACCAAGTCAGAACTGTTGTTGAGGAGCGTTGAATATAAAGCCAGTGATGACTAAGAATATGCATGCGAGCCCAGTTTCAGGGCAATCAACAACATCCAGCATTTTTCAGATGTGCATTAGTATGGCATTGTTGTGGTTGCACTGTTTAAGTCACGAAGGAATAGCACAGGTAATTGAACAGCAATTGATACTGGTGTATGCTTGTGTACATCAGAGCGCCCCCTTTGCACGACATTGCAATAAAAATCGTCCGCGAGGTAAAATAATAAATAAAATGGTGATTAACAAAAATTAATTCAACTACTTGACACTAAAGGCACAGGAATTTTGCAATAAAAATTAACAAACGCCCAATAGCAGAGTTTGGCTTTCTCACATTTACCATCTGTCCTTTCGACAATATCCCTTTCCGATAGAAGGTAACATATCAAAATGGTTGGTACACTCAAAAGAAAAATCAATCCATCCATACTTAAATCAATCCCAAGCGATGTTAAAATGACGGTAATGTCAGATTTACTAAAATCAAATATTGAAACAAGTAAGTTCTCAATTTAATTTAAAAATTTTTTGGGCGATAAAAGATTATTCATGTGATTAAAAAGTTTTGTACTCATGGATTGTTTATCTAAAGTAATTTTGTTTTCGACTTGACTAAAGTGCATTTTATTGTTACGACTGCGGATCAATAAGTCCGTGACTTTTCGAACCTCCCTCGTAGTTATATAAAACACAACGTGTATTTTTCTAAAAATGGAAAAGGGTGAATTTCGAGTGCTCATTAAACGTTATTTTTTGCTAAAAAAAACCCGTCAATCAAACCAAGCAAAAGCTCGATAAATATTATGGGGACTCTGCACTATCGATTTCAATGGTAAAAGAAGTGGTTTTTTACTGACTTTCGTTGTGGTCGCACAAGTACAAATGACGCTGAACGTTCTGGACAGCCAATTGAGGTCAGTACACCCGAAAATGTCGAAAAAGTCCACGATACGGTGTTGACCGATCGAAGAGTAAAAGTACGTGAGACTGTTGAAGCCATCCATCTCATTTGGCAGTGTGGTTTCGATTTTAAGTGATCAGCTGGGTTTAAGAAAGTTGTCTGCAAGATGGTTGCCGCTTTTGTTCTCAATTGATCATAAACGTAAACATGTGACAACTTCAAAGGATTATTTGGAGTTGATTAACCGCAATCCGAGTTGGTACCTCATCTGCCATATTCTCCGGAATTAGCCCCTAGTGACTACTTCCTATTTCCAAACCTAAAGAAATGGCTCGGTGGAAAAATATTTAGCTCCAACGATGAAATTATTGACCAAATAAATGCCTATTTTAAGGACCTCAAAAAATCCTATTTTTTGGAAGGGATACAAAAACTGGAGACACATTGGATTAAGTGTATTGAGTTAAAAGGAAATTATGTTGAAAAATAAATTTTTGTTTTGCAACAAAAAAACTGTGTTTGATTAAAAAAGTCATGGACTTATTGATCCGTGCTCTTATTTGTACTAAGAAATTTGAGTACGACTCTTACTCAAAGTAAGTAGAAACTACTCTAATTTAGTACGGCGTTTTTCTTTCTGTGTGAGTATTAATTGCCAGAGTTGTTACTTCTGTTAAAAAAAATTGGTCTGATTGGTCATGAAACCATCTTAAATTTGCTTTGGTGTAAAAATATACAAAAACCACACTGTTTAATTTTTTAGTAACATTTTCGAGCTCAGCTGTTTTTTTTTGGTCTTTAAGCCTCGAAACTTAGTTATTTAGTCTTATTTAGTCTCTGTTGATTTAAAAAAAAGACTCAACAATGCCTATTTTTTATTTTTATGTGTTATGGACTTAGCCAGTCTATATGGCTGCATATCATTGGTACTTTGAATGTCAAATCATCAGCAGACCTTTAGCCGTATTCTTGAAATGCTTCAAGCCTCTCAGCTTACACAGCAACTTTCAATAATCAAATGGGAAATTTAAAAATTTTTAAACCTAATTGGAAGAATATTTCATATAATAAATTTAGAAAACCATTTTGCTTTTGTTTTAATTATAGACTATTTGATTCATTTTTATTATATTAACATTAGGCGCCAACATCCAACCGCATAAGTCAAATATAAAAAAAAATCAGAAAAAAAATTTAATCTGCCACCTACCAGCTGCCATTTCCACAAAATAACTATAATATTGGATTCTATGATACCAAATTCTGATAACAATGCTGATTCGAACAAAAACCGATCAAATTGACTGCTATAACAACAATCAGATTTCACAAAACTCTGACTATATCTCGATAACATTTAGCTTTCAGCTTCGGTAATCTTCACTTATAGTTTAAAATTCTATAATTAAACTTAGCATTATTTGATAGCTATGTCTGGCCCACGATAGCGAACAATATCGTTCTTTTATGAAATTACATTTAAAACAAAAACAAAATTTTAGAAATTACTTTTGTTTTAAATTTAATTTCACAAAAGAACGACTTCGTTCGACGTCGTCGGCCAGGCATATAATAACACACACGCTTTACAGCTACTAAATACTTCTTTAATCATTAAATTTGAAAAATAGGCAATCGGCAATATCTAAAAACACCAAACAAAATTAAAATTCTTCTAAATAAGAGAAAGCAAAATTTTTAGCACAACAAACACAGAATTAGAAAAAAATTAAGTTTACAAAATTTTTGGTCGTTTTCTTCTAAAGGCAGCCATTATATACATTTTATAATAAAAAATAATTAAATTAATATTTCTTTCTTTATCTCAATAGTTGTTCTGCTTAACAAACTAGTAGCAAACTTACAGTTAACTTGTTTTTCGTATGTCGGTTGTAATTTAAGCCATTAGCAATATCTTGCACACACTTTGTATTATTGAAAAAGTGCAACATTATGTTACGGACAGAAGTACTTAATACCGGCGTAAAAACGTATGGTATATAAAATATAGTAGCAGAAATATATTTTATGCTGCTATGTGCACATGCTAAAAGCAGGCGGTGAATAGAAGCAATGGCTTGTAAAACATAACAAGAAAAAAATATATAATAATGGGTTCTGTCTACTGTGTTGTAAATAAAGTATGAAGTGCACGTAGAGCTGTGTAAATGTGAAAGTCTATGTATAAGTTTTTCAAAAGCCACGCAAACATAAAGCTTAACCTGCCATAGTTGTAAAAAAAAACACTCACACTTATTTATGTAAAATGTCTGCATAAGTATGATATGTCTGAATATATTTATAAAACATTGTGGTAAATGCTGGTGGCAACGAAAAAAACTTTTGTTTGTTTTCGTCTGAAAAAAGGACTTGATAGTTTTAAGAATTTTAAACGTTAACGTCAACGTTGTTGCAGCTGCGTTCAGCTGATGACTTTTTTTATTAAAGGACAACGAACGTACGAGATGCTGGTGAGTGTTGAAAGTTTTTGTTTAAAGAAATAAAGCTTACATATGTAAGTAAAATTGTAGTGAAAACGCACTACACGTTATTGTTTTAAACTCTCAGGTTTATTCCATCTTTAAGAGGACTTTTGTAAATGAAAATTATATATTGGAATTTATTTTTTAGCTTAATTTTGTTCCACAATAAGTCACGTTATTTGTCAAAAACCTGTTTATTTTGGAAACATGTCACGTATGAAGCTGCAGCGCCCATTGCAAGATCGAAGACATTATATGAAAATAAACCATAATTAATATGACGTTAAAGGGAATCAACTAACATAAATATATACAAGATTATATTGTTACAGATTCCTAATCAATCCTAAATACGTAAGCTTTGTAGTAGGTTTCGTTTGCCTGTAGTGAAGATCTTTTTACATAAAGAAAAAAGATCCCTGCGAAAATTCCGACTAGTCCATTCAAGCGTGTTTGCACTAGTCCACAAATGACCAGCGAGTTGTCCAAAACTAATTCCAAATGCATACAAAAACATTATCTTTTTAACGTTTCGATGTTCTAGGGATCATCAACATAACCCAGTTTTGCATTACATCGGACTAACCCAAAAACTACCCCATTTCATTATAAATGGACCACTCACAAGTAGTTTGTTCGCCATGAGTACGATCGTCAAATCACGAACAAATGTCGTATAGCAATAAGTCGTTGTTTGAAAATTACATAGTCCGTGACTGCATTACATAGGATCATCTTGTAACTAGTCCGTTTCAGCTATAATGGACCACCACGTAGTCCAATATTATCTCTTACTTGTGTGAGTGAATTGATCAATTCGCACGCTATTGTTATATTCATAATGTTGGAATGTTGTTGATAATTGCTTTGTAAACATTTGTTTAGAAACTTGCTTGTGTGAAAATTACCTGCAAAAATCTCGTAACAACATATGAATTGGGAAAATGTGTTTGAAAATTTTTTGATTATGTTGTCTGTTTGAAATAACAAGATATGACACTTTTTTGCAAAATACCACTTTATGAACTTTTATTTCATTTATTTTTCATCACGCCCACAAGTGTAAAAGACCAAATAGATTATATTTTTTACAGATATATATTATTTTACTTCTGAAAATTACTGAATATTTCTTTGCAAATCGTTTAAGACAATTGCATAAATTTTCAGAATGGATGTCATACCTACTTTCGAGACTGTTTAAATTTCTTTCTAAAATGTTATAATTTACAATAAGTTATCCTGCTGTGATAATGCGTGCAAGTCACCATATTTCATATTATTTGTAGGGTCTCATAGTGAATACAAGTTCGTAAATAGTTTAGCTGTATTACTAGTATATTAATTCATAGATTACACAGTAATTGATCAAATAAACGATTTTGCATTTTTCAAAATAATTATTTATAAAATAGATTGATTCGATATTTTTGAAAATACTTACATAATATAAATTTCGCAATAAAGAAAAAATGCAGCATTTCTTTGCATCGTTTTCTGAGCTGTTACGTACATATATTATTATATTAATAAATAAATTCATTTGTATCCCAGATACATGTGGATTTAAAAGCAATTTTTACATAATTATAATGTCTTAGGGAATTAATATTTTCAACACCAGTTAGCGAGTGAATTACTTCCTTGTTCATTAGGCCTTTTTTGCCAAAGCACTAACGTTGCGTATAGTTAAAAATGCGTTATCTTCCAATAAAATGATGAGCTGTTTCATCTTCATTAATATCAGACAAAGAACACAATATTGAGGAACAGGAAACACCCGTGTTATATACAAACATCTATTTTTCTATATTCCAAAATTAATTTATTTGTAAGTACGAATCATTAGCTTAAAAAGCAAACCAGCATCAGTCACTTGGCCACAATGGTCATCCGTGGATCGCGGAAGCGATTGAACTGGCCAAATGGGTTTCTGCTGCTCCTTTTATGGGCCCAAAGCCGTTTTTGGCTTATGTCGGGTGACTGAAACATTCCTGATCAAAGGAGATTACCCTCCGACCGCTAAGGAAAAGTGGCTGACTTCTGGTTTAAGGCAGGCCAAAGCATTGATGCAGCCATTTTAATATAATGGCATCCTGAACCTCAACAATTAAAATTTACGGCTTGTTACTGATTTTATTTTTGGCCACTTTGGACTGAATTATCCTCTGAGGAAAAGTAACATTGTGTCGTTTATGCTTAGAGGATGATGAGGAGACAACGGCACACATTCTTTGCGAGTGTATCGTTTTATATAACAGTAGAAGGTGTGTTTTTCATTCTGAGTTTCTGTGTTCGGATGATATTAGGCGGCCTTCTCCAATATCTGTGCTGATTTTCATAAGGAGATTCATACAGATATTGATATAATTTAACTTACAGATCTATGGGACAAAAGATCCATCAGGTGTCGCAGTACCAGTCTTTCCCTCTTTACTAATCTAATCTGATCTAGCATCAGCCAAAAAGCCAAACAAGATAAGGATATTTTTTTATATAAATTGAATAGCATGAATATTCCTTTTCAAATAATTTACAAAAAGAAATTAAGCAATTTAAAAAATAATAATTAACAAATAAGCGTTTATAATTATAGCAAACAACATTCTCAAAAATATTTAATTAAATTTTAAGTTGTTGTAAATTACGCCAAACAACACCAATTGTGTTCATATTTGTTCATTTCATCAATCAAACAATTAAATTTGATTGAAATCTATGCTACAGTATGCCAAACCACAAAACAGTGCAAAAACATTTCGAAAAAGAAAAAATGCAATTTTAAATGACGGCTAAAGATTTAATTAAAATAAATTTTGTTAGCCAAACAGTAAAATAAAATTTAGTTTTATTTTTTAAATGTCAAGAATATATATCAGACTCTTTCACGATTATAAACATACATATATTCACATCAAAAAGCAAATTATCATAAGTGCCATGACAAGAGATTTTTATAAAAATTTAACTTCAATGATAAAGCGGGTTTTTATGGTACAATGATTTCATGCGATATTTATGTAAACATAGATTTTCTAATATATATTGCAAATTTATACCTGTTAAATGATTTTTACTTTGAGACGTATGCCTATAGATCTGCTTCTAACATGTAAAAAAGCAACATGGTTGAGACCACCATGATCTAAGAGAAATTTACTATGGGTAAATTATATAATTGTAGTCAAATTATAATATCATTATAACATATGATTAATGTTTGTAAGTAATTAGTCGAACTTATATATTGTATATATATATATATATTGAAACGAATATTTTGACTTAAGTTCAAATCCGAGTTTAGTCATTTATTTTATGCATTTTTTCCATTTTTAATAGAAAATTTTTTGAATAAATTCATTATTTTTTTATTAAGAGAGTACTAAGGTACTATGGAACAATTTATTATTCACCAGACGAACAGAACGCATCAGTAGTGATTTCGATTTCACTACACCATCTCATCAGCGCTCTTTGTTAAATTTTTTACTTTTGACGGTGGACACTAGTGATTAGGAATATCGACTATAACTGTATTATTTAACAAATTAGAATACGAAAAGTGCAAACTTATTCATTTTTACACGTTAGATCAATTTCGGTTAGTACAAAATCATATCTCTGATGAATAACTACTATATCATATGGCTAAAGAAAAATCATGTTATTATTCAACCAGCGGCGTGTCATGTGTCATATTTTTGTTTAAGTCAACAATATTGTACCATATTGTAAACACATATAATTGTAAAATGATAATGAGTAATATTAATTTGATTCAAATGAAATATAAATCAATTCTTGAAGAGCCAGTGTAGCCAGTTTTGATATTTCAGAATTCGATGCTAGACTGTGAATAAATTTGAACTACAGATCGCGGTGAGATTATTTGTATGGCTTTGAGTGATAATATCATTATAGAATAACAAAATTATTTTTTATAATAATAAAAATTTGGTTGTATTACAATAATTTTGCACCTGTTGTGGATGGTATTTGTTTTAAAATAAAAGGGAAACAGAAACTTGATTATAGTGACTAAAGTTACGGTTGGAATGTAAGAAAGAAACAATTGATTATTCTCTGTAGCTAAACATTGTCTTTTATTAACATAATCACATCATTCCTGTTCGTGAGGATGATATCAATATTATGAGAAGGCTCGTAAAAACAAAGATAAAGATAAATGTGTTTAACTCAAACGTGAAATCCACGCTGCTGTAGCTTTGGTCAGAAACCAGACAACAACCGGTCCATCTGGAAATTCAAAAACGTAAATGGTGTTGGCTTGGAATTACATTGTGGAAAGCATCGACAGATGTTGCAAAACAAGCCACGGACTGGAATCTGCCAGGCAGTCCACGAATAGGAAGACCGTCACGATAAGTCGAAATAGAAACATCACATCTTAATCTACATTGGAATAAAATAAAACTTCGTGCATCAGATCGATTATATTGGAATAATCTTGTTAAGGCCCTATGCTCCTTAAAGTAATTAAAAGGAACAAATACATACTTGAAAACATAGCACTTTTACATAGTAAGTTTGTACTTGCCAAGCTAGCCGCCTCAATTTTAATTTCAAAAGCGTATTTTAAAGCAAAAATCATAGCAAGGGTTTGTTTGGCTTGCATCTTCATATTAAGGCTTTCGTAAGGGCCGTAATTTTTTATCAGATTCGATTAGTTTTAACATTTTTGAGAGTCGAGTCAAAGTCATTTCCTTGTTCTGGGGTTTCAATTTGTGATTTGTGCGAATAAATTCTATATCTCCAAAAATCTGAACATTTTGAACAACTAAAGATTTCGAATAATAAAAATAATAAATTAGTAATTATTATATTTATTATTCGATATCTTTTTTCAAAGAATTCAAAAAGAAAACTTTTTGAATAATAAATAATGTAAATTTCAACCAAACCACCGAAATTATTTTCATTACATTCTTGCTGTATTTTGTAATTCCAAATATCTCAAAATATACATGTTTTCTTCTCTGCTGTACTTCGTATTTTAAAGCGTTAAAAAGATGTAGTATATCTAAAAGTGAAAAACAGAAACCAAAAACTTTTTCAAACAGATTTCATTCCATAAGGATGAGGTTATCGAAAAAATGCATTAGAAAAAAAAGTACCGAAAGGAAAGCATTGTAACATTTAACACTACTAACGAAACCAATTTAAATATTCCATGGCAAAAAGTGTATCTGTGTTTCACTGTTCTTATGATTGTACATACAAACCTTTTTATGGGAATTTGACGTTATTTGAAAGTAAATGTATGTGGATTTGTATTTTTGCGTGCAGCATTTGTTATACAAATTGCAGTATTTGCAATTAAGTTGTTTTTTCTCCCTACTAGCTTTTTTTTTAAAATTTCCTAAGGCAAAAAAAACTGGAATAGAATGTACAAATAAACAGTAAAAAAATATCTTCTATACGTCTAAAATTTTTGAAAAAGAGTTGAATGTAAATTCTCTATTTCATATAAATGTGTATCTTCCTATTACCTCTCCTCTGCAGAGATGCTCACAACTAACAATTTCAAATTCAGTGCTTTTAACATTTTTACAATTTTCGTATAATTTTTCAATGTTTATTTTTATATCATGTGTTTTGTTTCTGCATTTCCCTTTAAATTTTGTGTTGTATTTTCCATTTAACTATCATTTGTTAGGCAATTGTTACGAATTTTATATATGTTTTCTGTATGTACAACATGATTTGGTGCAACCAATCGACCCATAAACCCAGTTATAAATTTCTGTATGTAAATCGTATTAAGTGCAAACAAAGAGAGAAGTACGAAATTAAGACTATAAACATAAACAAATTAGAAATCACTTACCCCAGAGATGGGAAGTATGTCAAATATAAGTATTAGTTTAGACAAAATTTAAAAAATTTATTACAATATAAGATATTTAAAAAAAGGTGCATACATGTGTTTTATATATTTGAATCCGAAAAAATTATATTAAAAAAAATTTTCAATATTTTGCGATGAAGGCTTTTGTTTATTTATTTAGTATGTGTCATTTTTGAAAATAATTCCATATTTTCTAAAATATTTTTTGAAAAGTTGTATTATTGACAACCATAATGCCCAATTTCATTCGATTTTATTTCTCTTAAATGTGAAGATTTCCAAAACATCCTAATTTCAAGCTACGTTGATTTAAATTTAATATTCTCGTGTTATAGCTGCACTTGACAGTTCAAAATAATAAAAAAATTTATTTTTGTATATTCGATCTTGAAAATGTGTGATAAGCCGTAAAATTAAAAAATTCAAAAGGTACAGGAATGTTGCAATCAAGAAACATATCAAGCAAGGATTTTGTTTTTGGGACCCTAAAGAATATATCGATAAATTTTAAGTAAAATCTAAACTATGGGAGTTGAATATTTGAGTGATTTCTTATAGAAAATCATTCGTTTTAATGCTATTTGAATATTTCTAGAGGTAGAGACCAAGAATTTTTTAATTTTTTGCTGCATAAAGCGGAGTGCTGCCATAATTACATACTTGCGAAATAAATATCTCACATTATAGTTAAATGTATTTGAGTATTTTTTTGAGCTATATTACTTCAAGTGAAAGTTGTTTTATCTAAATTTATAGGCTTTAAAATGTTAATTTATATTATTCATATTTTTTTTAATATTTTAAATTCTTAAAAAAATCATGATATTATTTTTATGTGTTTAATATTTTTTTCTTTGACTTACCAAAAAATCCGTTAGTTGTAAACGTTCCATAAAGTCTCGGTGAAACCACAACGATATTGGAAATAAAATATTTGAAATACTTCGCATTACTTTGTATTACAAATATAATAGGGACTCTTTGCTACACTTTGCGTATCACACACAAACTAATTACTTGTTTTAATAAAGAAAAAAGCATACATTTTTTGCGTTAAGTTCTATAAAATTTTTGAAACTATTATATATTGATGTCCATTGATATTGTTTATATTTATTTAACGAATCGATATATATTTCGATATATTTCGGTCAATCATACTTCTCTTTGTGCAATGAAAAAACTCGCCTGATTTATCCACAACTCCAAACTGTCATTAACGTTCAGTGTTGAATTTATATCAACTATATTATATAGTTGGCTTTTTAGGATGATAGCATGATCAGTGTTACTAATTATGATAGTTCTTCTGCAAGATAGTACTTTATTGTAATAATAATAAAATAGTTCTAAAAAAACAATTCAAAATACATTTTTATTTATATTTCATTTATTTATTTATGCTTAGATTCAAACATAAAACATATATTTATTGTAATTTTTATTTCAATTTTTATAATAGATTTTAAGTTAAAAAACAGTATAAGGAATTGTGAAACACAAAACTAATTTTCTTTTCATTAAAAGCTCTTTTCAATACATGTTTACTGAAATTACATGCTACTTTCAATATTTCTGCTTTTCTTAATTATATTTTTTTATTTTAATTTATTTAACCTGGTGAAATGACTTGAGGGACTATTACAGCGCAATGATTGTTTTATGAGAGTATATATGTTGAAGTGCAATGTTTGCTCAGAAATTTAGTTATTAAGAAAATCTTATAAAACTTACCAACAATCAAATGTTTAGAGGAGAAATTATATAATTTTGTCAGCTGACTATCAAGGTAATGAAGAAAAGGTGACTTTTGTAACAATTTTCCAACCATGTTTTTTTCTATGCGTGTAATACATTCTATTTTTTTACCTCTCAAGAGTTTTGTATATTTTGCGTTATTTTAGAAAATTTTCATCAGCATAAAATCGATATGTGTCACATATTTGCCATTACGTATTTGTAATCAACGCTGAAAATGTCAAATCAAATAGCACTCTCTTGCCATTTATCTCTCCGTATGTACAATTATTTTATCCTTTTTTGAACTGGCATGAATAATGTGGCATATCAGGTTTACAAGCATTTTTTATTTTTATTTTCGAGTAGGATGAATGCAAAAAAAAGATATTAAATCAAAGTGTTTGTAGCAGAAAAGCATATTTTTTATATATTTAAAACAATAAAAAATAATAAACCTTTTTTTTAAACAGCAACACAAAGACTCTGCTCGTTTAAAAATAAACTGAAAATCCTCAAAGCTGCACTCGACTCAAATTCTACAATTCTCTCGTTGCAAACTCAAAACAATATTATTAATATACACATGTAAATATATGTGTAGACTAGAGCGAGTCAGTGAAAACAAAGTATTTATTACCACCTTCTTTTATAGATCCGTATTTTTTATGCAGATCCAGTCCAATCAACCGAGCTATGATTTTAATAAAAAAAAAAATTATGTTATATTAAAAATATATATAATTGATTAATCTTTTTTCTGTTAAAAACTTTTAAAAAATGGCAAATATGACAGGCTAAGTGCATTACTATATTTTTTTAACACTCTTCAGTACACTAAGGGTCACCGATAGGCCCCAAAAATACCTTTGGTAAACAGATTGATCTTTTAGTTAATAGAAGTAACAAAACTACGATTCTCATATTCATACAAGACGAGTCACTCTAATGTAGATTTGTATGTATATGGTATGTTCGTATGGATATGGTTTTAGAAAAATCTTGTTTTTTACTCGCGTTTTTTGGAATCATATTAGTAATGAAAATGTTCTCTAATTTAATACTATTCTATTGATGTTATTGTTGTTGGCAGTTGTAACCAATATTGTCCATATTTTTTCATCATTCACTTACACAACTATCTACTTGTTTTAACAGAATAAATGAATGAATGAGTGAGATACACTAGCAAAGTGTGTATGAAAATAAAAAGCAGAATCTAAAAAAATAAAGAGGTCATTGTGCGCTCTAATAGTATAACAAGAGGGCGAACCGGCAAAAAGCCTACTTCCACTTCACTGTCTTCAAAGAACTGCTGCGAGCACTGCTGCAGTTGAAATAACAAACATTAGAAGAAAATTGCAGAAATAACAGCAACATTTAACTAGCATATAAATGCGAGTTCTGTATATTGCATGTGCAAACGTATATAGCGGACACATGTTCAACAATTGTTTTTGTTTTTATCTATTCTTAATTTAATGTTGTTTGTTTATTGTTTTTTATTCTAAGCTTGTATGTTATAATTCCTGTGGAACAATTTCATTCATATGAACAACACTGAAATTGTTATTGTAGTCATGTTTTTTCTGTCTGGTATAAATGCAGGTCGTTGCGTTTTTTCTTACATACATATATTATTGTTGTTTTTACATTTAGCATTCTGTCATCGTTTTCACCACATAACTGCAAATGCAATTATGTGGGAGACAGCCAATATCAGTGAAAACGTTGTAAACGCACATTATGGATCTGCACAGTTAATTTTATCAAGCCTCTCAAAAACTAAATTGCATTATATCACAAAAAATTGATTAAATTTACATGTCAATATTAAGTCTTCCAATAGTTATTTTCTTTGTATTTTCTAAGCTTTTGAATTTTTCTTATAATATTATAATGAAGAATACTAACAACTGTTTATAGTTAAAAAAATGCGTTTTCTTTTAAGTTTTTATTTTTTTAAATATTTGAACTTTCTTTTAATGACTTTAAAATAAATATAATACTTATATATACATTTTCAATTTCTTTTCTATTTTCGAGAAACTCGCTTGCTAAGAATTATCTTTTGTCTGCGCAATGTTAAGGTCACATTTAGTTTTAAATAAAATGTTCATTTGCAATACACCATAAGGTCCTATTTTAAAAAACGACCTTTAAACTTATTACAACCTTAAATATACACATTCTGAGTCAAATATCAACAATAAAGAAAACCGTCGTATTGAACGCACTAAATTCAAAACAGATTTCATAGTTTTCCCACACAGGAAAAAAAATTAAAATTTTAGGACTGTGGGATTTTGTTATTTTAAAACTATGTTAGTTACGACTCCTTTCTTTTAAGTTTTATGAAACAAAAAGAGTCCGGTCAAATCAGACAAAAATAGGGGTCAGGTTACAAAAATTCACACTTTTTCAGTAATTGCATTGATTAATGTCTTCATACCACGTCAAACAGTATCAATTTCACCTTCAGTTAAAAGTTTATCACGAACAAAACAATATTCTGACATTTTATAAGACAAAATTACAAGCTTAGATAAGTTTCGATACTCTTGTTTTGTTAAAAATAATAGAAATAAAAAACAAGGGCAGTTAGCTTGTCTTCCGCCAATTACCAACTTTTTGAATCGTCATATATCAAAAACGATGGCTCTTAGAAAAAAATATTTAAACATTTTTTATAGATAATTATCTGATCTATAATTTTAGTCTGGACTAGTTTTATGATAAAACTTACCGTTTTGCTGAAAATCGTGAAGCCACCGTTTTTGTGAGCTTTGAGCCCGAATAAATTTTATTCCGGGTGTCGGATGGATGATTACTTTTCACATTTCATTTCTAATAGTGTTTTGAATAATCCTACCAATTTTCAGCCAAGTGTGAATTAATGTAACCTTGGATGTCTAAATTGACCGGACTAAAAGCTCTACACACATTAAATCTATTCAAGAAATGTTGCAATGGGAACAGTACAATTCAGTAATAATTTATTTATTTTGAATTTATAAATGATTTTTCCAAATTTTCTTTTTATTAAGAACGGAATAAGGAAAATTTAGTGATAATAGTCGGATGAATAGTCGATACACAATAACCATCAGTATTCATGCGTGATTATATTTTCCCTTTTTATTTTTTAATAAAAAATTATTTAAGAATTATGAAGATATAAAGTTATTATTCGAGCCTTGAATATAAGCCAAATTAAAATGAAAAAATGTAATTTAGCCCCCACAATTTTTGACGTTAAATACATTTAAAAAAAAAACTGTTACTAATTTTTAAGATTTAAATTTAGTTATTATTATGTGTTTAATAAGTAAACATAAATACTGAAAATAAAGGAAATTATATTTCGTAAAGTATACTATTAGAAAAGTAATGAAAATTTCATGACAGCAATTCGTTGAGATCCAATTTATAAAAAATTTTTATCTGTCCAGGTGTAACTTAAAAGAGCTAAAAGTCTCAAATGTTGAAAAAAGACAACAATTTTTTTTTAATAAATTTAAAAAATTCAAGAATATACAGAAATTACATTTTTCAGATTATTGTATGTTCAGTAAGTAAAACCAGTCAAGCATTTTCATTATGTTTGTAAAATCGTTATTTATGGCCGAAAGAGTCTGAAATTTTGTATGGAGATGTATGTTGACTTAATAGATCAGAATCATTAAAATACACATATGATCTTCATAAGACTCCATCCATTTGCATTAACACAATATTATAAATCTATTTGCAATTATCAGAGTTACACTTTGAGTTTTTTTAAATATTTTTAGCATGAATAATGAGTAAGAGCACTTTAATACTATTAAATAATGTATATATTGAAACGATTAATTTGGCTCAAGTTCAAACCCGAGTTTACCCATTTATTTATTCTAATTTTTAATTTTACTTTTTATTAGAAAATTTTTTGGAGAAATTCATTATTTTTTTTATTAAGAGAGTATTATATATAGAACAATTTTTATTATTCATCATACTAGCAGATTTCGAGGACCCTACACCATCTCATCAGCGTTCTTTGTTCAATTTTACCACTTTTGACGGTGGATACTAGTGATCAGGAATATCAACTATTTAACCGTATTATTTAACAAATTAGAATACGAAAAGTACAAACTTATTCATTTTCACATGTTAAATCAATTTCGGTTAGTACGAAATCCCATCTATGATGAATAACTACTCTATATATTACAGTCCCTCTTGCTTATTCAGCGACATTGGCTGCTGAGAATAAACGGTACTTAATCATGTTGTGAGGTTTCTGTCATTTGTAGTTGAATTTCTTTTTTTTTAGTATTCAACAAAAAATTAGTATAAATAAATGGGTAAACTCGGGTTTGAACTTGAGCCAAATTAATCGTTTCAATATATACAATATTAATAAAAAAGTTCAACTAATTACTTACAAATATTAATTACTATTAACTAATTTATGTACTGCATACAAAAATAGTCGTATATTGCATTTTTGTAGTATTTATTACTCATATATAGGATGCAAATATTACACTTGAGTATTTTCGAGCAACTGTTACAGCTGCTTTTCTACATACTTTATAATTTGTGTTTTTATCCTTATTTTATTTTATGCTTTACCCGAATTCTTGATATTTTCAATGTTTCCAAATGTAATATTTCTTATACAGCCACTTTTCTTCCATTTCAATTATTTGAAATGGCTAAATTTTTTTTCTAAACATCGCCAGAAATATAATATATGTTTTAATAAAAAAACATGCGTATTTATGTTTCTGCTATACTATTATAATTAAGGTTCACATGTAACTGATAAGCTGACTAGAATTTTATTATATTTATGTGAAAATTTTAGTTACATTCAATTCTTTAATTTATCCATAATATTTACATTTTCATTTCAATTTAAATTATATGTTTAAGTGTTCAAAATTTTTATCTTTCAGCTTAATAATAGATCTTTATTTACAAAATTTCTATATACATATGTATATACAATATTTTTTTGGAGAAAAAAGCTTGGCAAAAAACCTATTTGAAATTTATTTTTACAACTACTTAACTCGATAAAACCTGAGGTGATACTAGCTCATTAATATTTTATTGATTTTATTTGAAACTACATAGCTCCAGGTCCACAATATCGTGGAGGCGTATGATGGAAGAAAACACGGTAGGTTATAAACAAGTTTTAATAACTTATTTTGAGCTATTTGCAGTTTTTTAATATGGCAAGACACACTAGTAGACCAAGCGGGGACTGCATAGAAAATTACAGCGTCGAAAATGGACTTCAGAATGAGTTTCTTATTTTTAATGTTAAGAATAGATTTCCGATTTATAAAAGGGTATAGGATACGCGTCAATATGCTTACTTTATTGATTACATAAGGTATATGATCTTTAAATAATTTTTGGATCGAGCATAATACCCAGATATTTTACTTTTTGTTTCCATTGTATAGAATTATTATTTATAATAATATTGGTTTGTTGTATATAGCATTCTTTTTTGTCCTTGTAAAATATATCGCTTGTATTTTCTCGCAGTTTAATATAATTTTCTATTTATTAAAATAAGATAAATTATCAGATAATGCGCCATGTAGATTAGTTATGCTATAAACAGCCAACATTTCAGAGCTTAGGATTTCTGTGTCATCAGCGAATTTTGACAAAGTGCAGTAGTTCAGTTGAGGGAAATCGTATGTATATAGATTATAAAGGACAGGAGATAAACATGACCTTTGGGGGCAACCTGCCGTTAAAGAATGACTTTCAGAATGATGTGAGACAATGTGAACTTTAAAAGAACGAGAGCTGAGAAAAATTTAAATTATTTTTGTCATTGCTCTTGGGAAATTTAAATTTAACATTTTAAAAACAAGATCTTTGTGCCAGACTGAATCAAAGGCAGCTCTGACATCTATTAGATCCATGCCTGTTGACTTTTGATGGTTAAAGTTTGTTTGTACCAAATTTTTTATTCTTATCAGCATATGAGCTGTGTTATGTTCTCTGCGGAAACCAAATTGTTGGAATAATATTATTGTCTTCCATAAAATCAGTCAATTCAATCTTAATAACTTTTTTTAAGATTTTGTTCATGGTCGACAATAAGCTGATAGGACGGCATAACAATGAACAATCAGGTTGTGTACCAGGTTTTTTGATTGGGGTAACTTTAGCCACCTTAAGAATTTAGGGAGAATAGCAGAGCTTTAGACAAGAATTAATTATGATTGTTAAGAATTTAATGACTTTGTTGGGAAAAGCATTGAGGCATCTATTATTAATACCGTCGATACCAGGTTATATTTTATTTTTTTAATTTTTCAGTATTTCGGAAATCCTTGAACTATTTATTAAATATTCATCCAATGGATTAACTGTTAACGACCTAAACGATTTCAGAGTATTTTAGTTACATTGTTCAAAAATAACGAACTCAGCTTAGCCTTTCCGATGCTATCAATTAAGTATGTCACCCAGTTGTTTTTCGTCGCTTATAACAGAGACTAGTGACTCCATGTTGCATGCGTATGGAGTTTCTTAAATTATAACTTAATTTGCCTATTTTAAACATTTTTGCAACGATTTGGGTTTTTGTTTTCCTTTTGAAATCCCAATTCAGCACTGTTTTCTACAGCACATGGCATCTTTGTTAAGAGCTTTAACAAATAAAATATATTGATGAAATTAAATTGTTTAATATATTATCCAAACTTATACATACATGAAATATGGTAGGTATTCATAGGAAATAAAGTAATAGGAACAACAGATATAAAGCTGAATTTTAATTGGCCATATCACTAATATGTACATCTGACTCACCTTTACATTTAGTTTTCCACAAATGCTCATAATCATTTAAATAACTTTATTTCTTTTAATAAAATATGTAAATTCTATTGACGAAATTATAGATTACAAAATTTAAATTCCCTTTATACTTTTGATGTATGACAGCAAAAGAAATATTTCTAAAAGAATTTTCTTCTCATTCCCTTTGATGAAATTAAATGAAAATTAAGTGCTTAAATACTGCTGTTGCTTTTAAGAGAAACTTTTCAAAAGTATTCAATGAAACATAAATAATTCTACTTTTTGTTTCCGCTTTAGCGGCAGACTTTTTGGTTAAGACATAAATTTGAAGTTATTTATGTAATGGAGGAGCTGCTACTGTCAGTGCTTTTCGGAGGGATGTTGGGTTACGTACATAGCTGCCTTGGTTCACAGTATATATATCCGTTTATAAACAAATAATGTAGACAGTCATGAGTCCTTACTCATACATACATAAACATACATACGTCTATACTGGTTGTAAGTAATTCAATTGTAGAAAATTCAACTAATTATTGATGCCTAATTGATTGCATGAATAGAATTAGGCAATTTGTAATATGTCCCATAACTAATGCTAGAAAAAAAAATTAATTACAAACAGTAAGAATTTTAATTGTTTAATAAGGCATAAATTTATTTTGTAAGGATCACAAGCAAAGAAATACAAGAAAAAAGAAAGAAAATAGCATAATATTAAATTATCAAGCATAATTCTTAAATTGCGTTAAATTGATATACAGAGAATTTTTTAGGGAAGTTGATTTTCTATTGAATTGTTTCTATTGACTAATATTTTATTAGATTATGGTAAATATATATGATAAGCAAAAAAAGAGGCAGGAACAGACTGTCAGATGGTAGGCTGCTTAATCCGAAATCAAACATTGAAAAATGGTACCAATGTTAAGTAACTCCACCCGAAAAAAGTCCTTTAGTAAATCTTGGAATTATTAGGAAAAATTTATAAAAACTACAAGCGAATAGAGTACCCTTATTTGAAGTCCGTTAAAAATTTATGTTCTGCTATTTACGATAACGCAGCCTTCAATGAGTTAATTGGGAAGGTCCCTTTTAAACAAAAAATTTATATAAATATATATACATATATATATAAATATGTATGACCAAAAGGCTGATGAAGTAAAGAAGGGCTGAATTTAAGTTATTTATTTTGCTTAAAAATATATTCTAATTATATCTGCAGAATGCATTAATTAACGAAGCAATTAGGGTACCTTGGAGACTAAAGGTTCGATTGCTGTCAGCCTGTGTGTCTTACCAGAAAACCAAAAAGGCTTAAGCAGCTTCTGTTGCTTTAAAAATTCTGTAACTAAGCAATATCTACGCTTAAAACCTTAGCTTTAAAAATTTTAAAAACATTTTTGAAAATTTTAAAAAATTAAGAAAAATTATATAATTTAAAAACAAAATAAATTTTATGACAAAAATTTTATAGTAGCGTTTTTGCAATAATTAGCAGATTAATTTAAGACATTTTAAGCTACCGATTAAAAAAAACGGAGGCGTTTTAAGTTTGGATTGTGTATTTACGTAATCAAGTAATCAAGCAGGAACAAAATAAATGTAAATTTTGATTTGACAAAATTGTCAACATTTTATAAATAATCTTAATTTTCTGCTTAACTTGCTTCCATCTGTCCAGAAGTACGTATTATTAGCTCTCATATTATCTGTATCGATATATTACGGCTAAAGAAGTCTTCTTTAATACTTCTCTTCATTCAACAATATGTATGATTTTCATATATTAAATTTAAAACTATTTATATATTAAATATTGGTAAGCACTTGGATTATTTGGTTTAAGTGTTTGCACAAATGTATCCGAAAATCCTACAATATACCTATGGAAGAGTTTAACGGGCATATGCTGTATGCGTACTCTTATAAACATCAACGTTATACTTCATATATATATTTCCACTTCAGCCGCAAAATATTCATTTTATTTGACGTTTGCTCATAATTTATGATTTATATAACATGGGGAGAAATTATGGTTTTTATTATGACAACATTTTATTTATGATATATTTCTTCTTTTTTTAAATTTATTTCATTTCGCTTGAATTTATATATTATTTGCTCATGCACACACATATGCATTCATCCAAATAAATATATTTGTTCAAAATATTAAATATATTGCAGTTATATCACGCGGTTCATTTGTATATAAAATGTTATTGTATTTAAAATATAGCAATTTTAAATTAATAACAAATATGAGTAATTATTTAAAACCTAACTGAACGTAAATTGATTGTATTCAATTTTTTATATTATTTATTTAAGCCATATATGTCAATATGCACGATTTTCTATGCCACAGTTTTTTGTCTATATTTTCTTTCTAATGCCGAAATCATTATTTATTTATAGATGTTGAATAAGAAATGTGGAAACTCTTAACTAACGTTTACCTCCAAAATTTAGGAAAGATTTTTTCTTGAACAAAAGATACCAAAATATAAAAAATTAGGTTTATGTATTGCCGTATCTACAAAAGGAGTTTGAACCTTAAAAAAAAAACGTGAAAATTATTTCAAAACAAGCATAAATGTAGGTCATCACAAAAAGGTGCAATTGCCTTTTACTGGTATGTGTGCAAGTTTGTATATGCTTACTGTATTTATCGATACCTTGGCTTGGTTACATTCTTTTAAATACAAACACATAACCAGTTATGTACCAGTTTATGCTATTCAAACAAACATTCATACAAGTATTTGTAGATTTGTATGTGCTTGTTATATACAAAATGTTATATTTTCCGTATATAAGGATTGCATTTTTCGGTGTTACTAGGACACTATGACAGCAGTGTGCAGACATAAATTAAAAATATATACATGGAAATGCAGTATTTTTATTTATTTATATTTGTGTGTTTGTATGTGTATGTATACAAGTTTTTTTTGTATTTCTGCATAATTATATAAATAACAAAAAGAAAGAAAATTGACATTAAACTGTTTTGGGATTTTGTTTTTGAACATGTAAAGCACCGGCTAAAAGAAAATTTCTTAAATTTAACAAAACACTTTTGCACTGTATTCAATTTGTGTCTTTCAATTGCTATTGCACTTCCCTCCCAAACATTGCAAAGCTTTTTTGTTAAAGCTCCTTTTCAAGTATTATTGTTTCGTAAACTATTTTTCTATGAATTAAACAGTCTGTTATGGATATATTTTGTATACAAAACATACATAAATTTATTTTTATAATTTAATCTATTTTTATAATAAAATCTATTATAGTATCTTATTAAATGAATCTGATTTTTTTTTAATTTTTACATTTTCCTGAAGAAGCCATACAAGGAAGTGGCGAAATATCGGTTATCTAATAAAATTCTATAAACGATTTTTATAAAAAATTTACCTATAGCTCGAGATAAATTAGATTCATTTAAAAACAAAAGGTCGAAAAAATATATAAGAATAATAGTATCTTATTATTATTTTTTTAAATTTAAGTATTAATTTTTAGAGCAGAGTTTAATTTAATCTCTTATCTTTTTAATTAGATTTCTTATCATAAAATTTTTAGTGTGTTTCGAAATGCAGTAGAATTTATTGAAGGTATTAAATTTCAGAGAGGTGTTTTATTTAATCTCTTAAATTTTCAATAGGATTGCTTATTTTTCAAGACTTCCGTATTTTCTGATTCGATTTTCCAGCTTTCTGTTTGCGCTATTTGACAATTTATAGTATTGTAAAAAAAGTATGAAGAATTTAAGTAAAACAAGCTATAATTTGTATAGTAATCTTTTATATTAATATAAGACATATTTATAATTTACTTATATTTGAATTACAAAATATTATTTCTAAAGTATAAAATTGATGCTAACACTATAAATTTTATTGGGGTCGATCTTACTCTGATTCGCTTCATCTGACAATCCGACGTATCATGTCATAAACCTTAAGCTAAAAATACTTATTTAAATTATAACCCTTATACTTTGAGGACCTCTGAACTATTTTATATACATATTTTATTACTAAACTTATATAAGGAAACACCACAACTGATTGCCTAGTTTTTCCTAACCATCCTACAAGAGTATGAAAAGAAAATGGGAACATGATTTCTTTTCTTCCCATAATATCTAAATTATAAATCATCTTGCTGAATATTTATAATTTTCATCCCTTTTGTTTAAGATTGGCTCTAACATCATAACCTTATCCCAGTCCTCTCGCAAGCCAACAGAGATAGTTTAATAAGAATACCCTAAAGTATTGTAACTACCTGAAGACAATTCAATTCACCTTAAATCCAGCTTTGTTTTAGGTCTTTTGAAGTTTGGCATTTTTTCCTTCATCTGAAGTATCACATGTGTGGCCTGTTACGTTTTGAAATGAATTCAGGTTAATTTCCCTTATTTTCTTTAGCTCAAACTTAAATTTTCACAATAACGTATTCGTCTTTGTTTTTGTTTTTGGCACAACGTCTTCTGTGTCCGATGAATTAATTGATTACACTGCAGCCATTTTAAAACAGCAGCTTCTTAGCAAATTTTCTATTTTAGAATGCTACCGGAAATTCCCAAGTAATAAACACGTACATTTGGGAGACAAAATTAATAGTGAAGGTGAAAGATGTGTCTAAATTTTAGATCCGTACATAGCTTTTGCCTTAATACGACCGTAGTCTTAACACTGTGAGAGTAAAAGCGCTCACCACCGCACCTATGTGAGCTTCGAAAAGCATCTGTGTGACTAGCAAAGTACACAGGTGGCAATTCTTGTACATCATCTTACCATTTTGTACAACACCTTGCTAAGGTTTACGAGCTATCTAACCTCTTGCAGGGGGAAATTTTTATAGGGCTTCCGCCAGGCAAAAAAGAAGCAACCAGTACGGAGGGTTCCCTTTAAGGCAACCATGACTGAATTTTGCTTCTCACTCTGACTTCAACTCTACTTCCCGACTAGCAATAACAACTTTATCCAGCACAGCCACTACGTGCGCTCTTGAATGAGACCTCACCAAAATCCGGTCGCAGAAAACATCCCCAATACAGGTAAGTACGAAGACTATCATAGAGCCTCATTCCAGTCAACACACGCCTGCGTCGAGCATCAACCAATAACCAACAGACATTGCACTGGAAGAAGATGTGGCGAGCATCAACTTTTAAACTTGTATGGAAAATCATCTGTGGGGCTACCAGATCCCGTAGTACCAGTTGTTAGGTAACCGGTCCCTCCTTGAATTTCCTTTCCTAAGGACAAGCACTGCTGCAGCAGTGAATTGCCAAAAATCCTTCCTACAGCTTAGAACCGGTAAGAATTCCAGGTGCCGCTTCAACTTTGCCCTGGCTCATAGATCTTAAGATCTAATTCCTTAACTTATACGTATGAGTACGCCTATTTCCCTGATTTTTACCAGAGCTAGCGTAGTCTACAATACGATTCTAGGTATGTGATTAAAGGTAATGCCAGGAAAGATCAACAAACCTATTCGCAGACTAACGTCAGCATGGCCAATCTCTTTTTTAACAAGGGTATAGAGTAAAAACTTGGAGGCCTGCAATATTTCTCTATCCTATACCCTGCACCACATTCATCTATTACCAAGATCTTTATTTAATCCGATACGAGGAAAGCCTTGGTTGTTAGCCATCCCGAAGGATGTCACCAGCTCGCACCACGAAGATATAAGATATTGACTAGCAAGCGGATTCCAATGCAAATACGCCCCTGCCAGCTCAGCGACTTGTCAACCATTACTGAAATTGACAGTGAAGATGACATAAACCCATATTATCAGCAAAAGTAGGCACGCAAAACCGCGAGTATTTTTTACCGATACTAAGTAAATATATATTCAAGCCGCCACCAACTGGTCGTAACGAGCGAATGTTCGATAGTGTGGACTAGAGCCCTTGATTTTTGAACATTCAAAGTTTCCATACTGAGTTTCCATACAACACATGAAGAAAAAAGACTTGCTTTTTTTTAATTTTAGTTATAAAGGTAATTTAAAAGAGAAATATATTTTTGGTGTGTGTTTTTTAGTTTATTGAAGTTAAAAATATTGATTTTAAAAAAAGATTACAGAAAGGATTAACGTTTATTAACAAAATTTATTTTTTGGATACAGATCATAATGTAACATATGATCTACTTATAAATTGCGAAAGGAAAGTTAAGAATCTCCAGTTCTCTTCTTTAACATTTTGCTTTATAACCAAAAATTATCGAATACTTGTTACAATTTGTTATTTAAAATTTTGTGAAATTTTTTTAATGATCGTCCTTTCGACTAATATATTTATTTTGATGAGAATGCACAGTCTTCTATCATGATATGTAATTTATGCTACGCAACACACATGAGAAATTTTTTTACACTTTTTGCTTAGGATATGTGTGTAGCAGCCAATGAATGTACATATGCCGGGGACATTGTGCTATTGTCATGTAAAAATTAAATTTGCTTTGTTGTGACTGTTACTAACCTTGACCCTAATATTTGTATGTACATAAGTATATATTCTTCTACCAGTAACATCATCAATGATTTCTTTTAAGACATACATGTAAGTTCTAGTAAATTTTAAATTTTCTTAAGACAAATTTTCAATGGCATTTTCCTTACATAACAAAATTAACATAAAATTTCTCATAATCTGCAACAAGAAAAACAATTTATCAAAGTTTGAAACGAAAATATAATTTGTTACGGAAATTGATTTATTAAAAAATGTAAATAGTGTAAAATAAAAAGTATTAAAAGGCAATTGAGAAAAATTATTTTTTAATTACTCTTTAAGAGATGTTTTTTTAAGAATATTGTTGTTTAATGAAGAAAAGTCTACGATGATGAAGATGTCTTAAATTTAGGTGTTTGAACTAAACACTTTTACAAAAAATAATATTAATTACGATTGACTATCCAACGGACGGACCACTTAACTACACAGCAATATATAAGAATAACGTTTAGAATAACCAGCATATAGTATTTCGAATACACTTTCCTTTCGTATATTTTGAATACTATTATTTGAAAGATATGCTTGCTTCTAAAGAAAGCTTTCTTAATATTACAGCTAATCTGATGACTAACTTTTTCAACTAAAATAAAATTTGTATTTGTATAATTCTGTAAAGAACATCATACTCGTAGGACGTGTTTTTTTTAATAATATTAAAATAGTTTTAGTTTTAGTTTTGATTTTATTTATTTTTTGGTTGCTTAACATCTTTTTACAAAGTGTAAGCACAATTTCCAATTTTTCTTTCTTAAATATTTGAGTTGTCTTCTTTTAACAGAACAAAGACTTTTGTACTTAACGTTATTATTATATTTTTTTATTGAGCCAATATAATTAGATAACATAGAATAAAGAGATAAGAAGATGATAAAAGTGATGAAAAAATCAAGATAATTTCGTTTAGACTTGTAATTTTTTATATTTAACGAGTTAATGAAAAAGTATGTCAATTACTGAAAGACTGCTTAGGTTATATTGGGAAAATATTGGCTTCTAATTTGTTATAGATAACCGTTTTGAGCAGAAATGTAAGCATAATTAAACCTTTTATTTAGATCGATGTAAAGACAAAAAAATCTTTATTTGTTTTGTTCTGTATTACAATGAAAATAAAAATATTTTGAATTTACTTTTGCTTTTAATCATTTGGTTGCTAAATAATTTTCATGTTGATATAAACGCAGAACAAGTCCTAATATTTAAATTTATAAGCCACAGATGTTCATTTGCTTATGATGATTTTAAAATACGTTCCCTTTTGTTTTTTCAGGTAAGACGAATGAATCAATTTCAGAGATCATATCTTAAAAAAGGTAAATGAAATCTTTTGAAAACAAATCTTGAAATCGTCATAAATTTGCTACAATCAAAAACAGAGTAAAAGCCGATATATTGGCAAAAATTAAAATTCGCGCGAACGCACGAAAAAAACTATAGGTCTAGTAGGACACCCGGCTGAATAATTGGGGTGAGTTATCAAAAAAGTCTTTTAAAGAATTTCTTTATATTTAGCAAAAAATCTTTGATAATCTTCACATATTAAAAGAGGAACATATTACCTGGTAATTATATGTTAGAATACCCGAAGGTTTTCTTCTTGTTTAAGTAAAATTTATCTCAGTAGTAAATTTATCTTTGCTAATTTCCAAAAATTGATTTGTTGGACCTTCAAAACTACTATAATATCGTTATAAAAATTATTAGTATGTAATATGTACTAAATACAAAAATATGAAAGTATAATAATATGACATTAGAGTAAGTTCAGTAATGTGGTGTGCCTATTTGTTTTTAGATTGTCAGATTTTTGTCCGATTAAAAAATGATATAATCATATATATGCTACTTGTGTTGAACTTCCACGAAGCCATTTGCGAAAAATAATAAAAGCACATTTTCCGAGATATTTAAGAAAATGTTGCAAATTCCATCAAACGCGACCTTAAAAAATCTACTTAATGCGGTACACCAAATGCTAGTAATGTGGTATTGTTGTAGGGAGTATCTCAAACATTTCTTTATTTCATATTTTACCGGCATTCTGTTTTTTTGGAAGGTAATATGATACACTACACAAAATTGGATGACTAATACTATACCACAATAGCTGCACTAGTGTTTAATGTACTCGTAGATATTTTGCTACATGTATGGAGCAATTGCAAATATTCTTCGCTTAAGTAATACTTACTAATTATTTTAATCTTTAAGTGAGAACTTTAAAATACACCTTTAAAACCAAAACTTATGTTTTAGCACCAATGAGAATGACTTGCAAAATTAAAACGGATCATTGTCTTCTTAATTCACTGAGAGCAGCAAACTATTAAGCTTGTGTCCGTTATTATTATTTACATTATACATTACCCGCACTTACTCTTTGATATCGCTCTTTTATTGCAACGTAGTCATATTAAAATAAAACATGTTCGTCAGAAAACGAGTTTAAAGTTTTTAGTTTACTCACCCATCAATGGAAAAACAAAAAAAATATTCTTCCCTCAAGAAGTAAGTAAAAAAGATTTTTATACGAACTTTTCACATAAGATGAAGAACGATACGATAAATAATTCTGTATTCTTAACTCAAAAATCATGTTTTTTGAGATATGTCTACGTTGCAATAAAGGAGCGATATGGTATGATATTGTTTTCTTTTTTTTGTTAAAAAATAGTCTTTCGAACAACGTGCCGTATGAGAAATATGTGGTCTGATTTCTCAATTATACGCAGCATTGCTTTGAGAAGAAAATCATCATATGCCGAAGAAAAAATCATATATTATGGAAAAAATCATAATTATTTTTTAATACAAAAATTTTTTTAGACAAAAAATGTATAATAAAAATATATTTACATGTGTATTTAAATTATTATTATTTATAGCGAAACATGTTCTTATGTTTATATGGTGGCAAACGTATGCACGAGTATGTATGTATGTAAGTATATGCCGTTATTGCTTTGACATAATCAGTGAAAATAAAAAAAATAAATTTTTGGTCACACATTCACCAACCAGTAGACAGAAAACACACAACTGCTTTCATTAGAACAATGGCAGTATGTATTTAGATAAAAAAATATTTACTTATTTAAGAAAACCAAACAAAAATCAATTCAGATTATAAAACAATTCAGATTATGAAGTAAGTTTTATTAACAAATATTACTATAATCCATATATACAACGCTTCATATCTTTAACAATCAGGTATGTATGTGAGTAAATCGATTTTAAAAATAAAACGATTTCAAACCGAAAAAAGTTGTGATGTGACATTATTTCTTCCGTTTTGTAAGTATTTTTTAAAATTATTTAACATATTTTCCATTAATTTTTAATAAATTTATTTTCAAATTTGCTTTATGAGGCTTTTGTTTTATTTTCTGGTCTGCTTTCTTCAAGTTTATAACTTGAGTTTGGCTCGAAAATGTGTTTTCAAATTCATTCGAAATTCATTACACATTTTCAAAGTGATACTTTTGAAATCAATCGATTTCCATCCATCACATACCTGCATATCTGGGTCTATCTTTAAATAATAGTTTTTTATTGCTAAGTAATTTTGTTTGCATATAAGATACATTCGAGAGTGTTGTTGTCTGGTCTATTGTTATACTAAGTTTTGTTTAAATTGACTATTGAGAATATTCGTTCAATATTTTTTGAAGAAATGGGAAGACTCATTAAGTTTTGAACAAATTTTGACAGGACAGGAAAAGCTCGAATTTTGTCAGCACGAGTTATTTTAAAAACTTTTGGCCAAAATTCTCCACAGCTAAGTTTATGAGAGTTGTAAAATAGCCATTGAATTTTATAAATCGGAAATCTCTAAATCCCTCATCTAAGTTTTGCATATCTTTTTCACTAAGTAAATTTGGAAGATTATGCATTAAGCCGGTCAAGGAATTAAATTGTCTATTTATAATGTTCAAAGGGACAGGACATGAGAGCTCTTTTAAAAACATATCATTAAACTCGTTTTAATATTTGTTTACATAACTCCATGTAAAATGCCACACAATGTTCAATAAATTCATTTGTAGTGTGCTTTGAGCTAGATATATTTTGTTTCGTTATTATAAACATACATAGATATGTTTGTTACAGGTAACAAGTGTAAAGTAATTAAAAGCAACCAACAACAAGGTGACACAAAACTTAACTTCACTTTGTAGTACAGTTGAAATAAAAAATCATAATTTCTATAAATTAGAAATCATAATTTGATAAAAAAAAAGTCAACAAATCTTGTTTTGGTAAAAACAATCATCAAAAATATGATAAAATCATCATTTTAGCAACGCTAATTATACAGCAAAAACCATTGCATACTTTTCTGAATTTTCGACACATCATTAGAGCACTGCGAATGAGTAATTTTTAAAAATCTATTCTAATTAATCATACGTCTTTATGTAATGAAATCTTTTGATATTACAATATAAAGTTTTAATAAAATTAACTAATTTTCGAACTCATCATATGTAGTGCATAAGTTTTGAAAAAATCAAAGCATAAATTTCGGTATTTTAATTTATTAAAATTTGTATCTGTATATTGTTTTCAATAAGCTAGTCTTTATAAATGTATTTCGATGGTCCTTTCGCCAAATTGGCTTAAGCAAGTGTCAAAAATAAAATTTCTTCCCGTGATTTCAATTCAAGAAGTCAAACGTAAATAATTTTTCTATTAAATACATATTTCAATATAGATATGCGACTGATTTTTATTTTTACTTTGTAAACAAAACAATTAATAATTATTTAAATTTAGTAATCGAGATTGCCTCGATATCTATTTTCAAAGATTTTCAAAAATTTTTTTTGTTTGTTGAAGGCACTTTAGCTAGTCTATATAGATGCTTTTCATTGGTGCTAATGTCAAATCATCAGTATACCTTAAACTGATATTATATCAGCTGACATCTCTTCTAATCGTATTAAGTTTCAAAACATTATATTCAAGTCACAAATAGGTAAACCACAATACTTGAACTCACTTTAACTCCAATGTAAAAACCATGCCTCCTGGTTTGGAACTTAAAGTTTGGTTTTATCTTTTTTATAAGGCTGCTTAATTCAATTCCTTACTAGTTGATGTTTTAAAATTCTTTTGTAAGTTCAGGGCTTAACTTAAAGAAATAAATTTAGCAGAAAACATTAAATAAAAGGTATTTATTTTTTAAATGAGATTTTCTCTTTTTATCAAATTTGACGGAAAATAGTTATCCAAGTGGTTGGTTGCTTTACATATATATGTGTACATTCAAACGACAAATCAATCCATCCGTACTTAAATCAATACCAAGCGGTGTTAAAAGTACGGTAAACCCAGATTCACTAAAATAAAGTACAGAAAGATTGATTTAAGTACCGAATATTAAGTGCTCAATTTAATTTTTTAGTTGATTCAAGATTTTTCATATGATTAAGGAATTCTGTACTCATTTTAAAAAACTCCACAAACTAAAGAAATTCCGTTTTCGGCTTAATTAAAGTACATTTAATTGTTATTTGTACACAAAATTTTGATTAGCACTCGTACTCAAAGTATGTACGGCTTTTTTCTTTCTGTGTATGTATGTTCAAATATTCTTTTAATAATTTAGTCGTCTAGTAATTTTCAAAATAGCTCTTATCTACGTTATCTATGTAGAAAGGATAAGCAAACTACAATTGTAAGGCCTTAATAACAATATGATTTTGTATTGTTATTAAAGCAATTTTGAATAATATATATGCGTTTGCCTATAAAACTAGCAATCTAATGTAAGATGTAATATAAAAGCAATAATTAATAATTTAAAACATCTATGAGTGAATATCAATTTACTACAAGACACTTTGCAAGGTACCTAACTTACATCAAACTTATACGCTTTGCTATTAACAAATCAGCTTCCAAAAATAATTGCTCTCACAAAAACTTATAATTTATGTTAAACGAAAGACAAAAGTCCATCAATAATTACATAAATACTAAAACGATAGTCAGTGTGAGTTTTGTGTGCTAATTAAATGTATAAATAAAATAATTAATTAATTAAAATTAGTAAGTAATGAAATAATAAAATTTATACTTAGATTTTCTATTAATCGGAAAATAATAGCCTTAATATTGTGAAAGGTTTAGCATCGATCTTTATCGACACCTCACAAGGTATAAAGAGGACAAATAGCAGCTAACCGACTTTGCCAAGACGGCTGATAATACGACTTATCAATGAAGTTTCGGCAAAATTCGATGTCCAATCATAAGCTTATAATATGAACCGAACGAAAAAAAAATAAAAATTAAATACTTGTATTTTGACCATCTTTTACAAAGATTTCATCAAGTGAAGGTACATATTAGAAAATAATTTTCTTGTGGCACTTAATAAATATTATGTCTTCCTTACTTAAGTGACTCACTTCAATTAACTATCGACGGAAGTAAAATTCTTCAACTGAATTTTCAAATAACTTATAAGTATAAGCTTAACATGTTTTAATTTATTATTTATTTCTACATTTATATAAAAAAACATCTATAAATGTTCATTTATTTATAAATTGATATTGTTTCAATATATATTTTTTTTGCATCTAGCTTATAACTATAACATTTCCTAAATAAATATGTATGTATATATTTATAGTATGTATATATTTATAGTTATTCTGATAAGCTATTACTTTTACGAATGACCTAAAAATATTTACTTTCGTCATAAAAAAATTTTTTTATAAGCAGCCTAACTTTCCGAAATTTATAAAATTTTATAACTGCCATTAGAAAATTTTAATGTACAATAAAGGCATTTTTCATTTTTATCTTCTCTTTTCATTCTATGGCTAAAACACCGTAAAACTCTTTAGCAAAATTAAACAAAGTCAAGTGTTTCTGGGCATAAATTTTATATGTAAAATGCAAAATTTATTCTTACGTTTACTTGTTTTAAAAATATTTCCAAGAATTTAATTTGAAGTTTTAGACTGAGTTATCAAATAGTTAGAGCTAAGAAGTTATTAAAAAACTTTTTTTTTAAACAATAAACAGCAAATATTCCTATGGTAATGATGAAATGCTGCTTACAGGTTTTAAAGGATGTCGAAAAACTCATTGTAAAATTTCTTTGGCACATAATTCATTTAACTCTACTAATACAAAGCAAAAAGTTTCAAACTAAAGGAATATTTCTAACGCTTGAGAAATTTTTTATTTTTCCTTTTACAAAAACAAATAAAACTAATTTTGTTGAGTGAAGAATTTTCAGAAAAAATAAAATAGTTTGTTTGTGCAAAAAAGAAAAAAACAAGAAAAAAAGGCATGATGCATGTAAATTTCTGAAATCAATTTTAATTTAAATCTTTCCACTTATCACTTAGCTTTAACTGATTTTAAAATCCGTCATATTTGGATATCTATAAATATAAAATTAATAAATAAAGAAGTATTGTTTTAATTAAGTGATTGTTCAAAGCATTCTCAAAATCTTCACATTCAAATTCGAAATCTATTGATCCATAGATCCCCATATTTACTGCACGTTGGCCATTTTTGCAACTTCCACACACGGTGAATATTTATAGCTTTCAAAGGAAAAAAATCTGTTAGCAGTGAAATCTTAAATGAATGAATATTATTCTTTTATATATTTTTTATATTGCTTGATTAAAAACTTTTTTCTGATTGAAGCAAATTTACAAATTCAAAATGGAAAATAATGAGCTCATTAAGAATATACTTTTGATTCTATATTACGTTGCATCTGGAGTGTTTACTGCACTCAGTATGTTTTAAAGACTTAAATATTCTGATATCAAATGCTGCTTTATTATGAAAAAGTTTAAACTCGGATTAAATACGTACATTCTTAAAGACATTTCCACAAAATAATAAAGGCCTGTCCCAGTATGTCGAATATCATCATTCGCTGGATATCCCACAGATAGCCCTTTTATGGTCTATAGAACTATTTTGATTTTTGTTTTGTTTTCAAATAGTGTAACAGACTTAGAAAATTTCATCGAAATCGGAGAGGGAAAATAAAATGTTTTTTTTTATTGATTTGACATGAAAAACGCTTGATCGGTGGGGGGGGAAAAGGTGGGAGTACCCCTCGAAATATCTAAGAGAGAAATGGTGTTTTAAAACTATTCATTTTTGTTTGAAGATAAGAATAATTTTAAAGGGTTATTTAAAATGAAATGCTTAAACTCAAAAAAAATTTCGTATTTTTTCAAGCAGATTATGATTAACATTGACTGAAAACAGGAAGAATTCTTCTCGGCTTTTTTAAGAAGGAAATAGGCAATACAATTTATTTTTAAATTGCTGTATAAAGTTTATCAGCAGCCAAACAGAACCGATAACTCATGTAGATCCGCATACAATGAAATATATAATGCTTCAGTTCGGCATTAAGTCGTAAAACAGGTTGAGTAAAAGCAGATGCTCAGTGCTACAAAGTTGAAAATATAAATTATAAATAACTAAAATGCAGAAGAAATATATATATTGATTATAGTCTATGTACTTGTAACTAAAAAGAGGAAAAGGTTCCTTCAAACCTTCAACATCATTCGCGGAAAATCTTGCCTTTAAACACAACGTACAACTTTTGTATTAAATCTAATAATTATTACATCTTTAAATTATACTAAGGATTAATTTTTAATACAAATATTGTAAAGTTCAAATAAATTTAAAACTGATATCTGCTACCTATTTTTTCTTTAAGTTAATAATGAATGTAACGAAAATCCAATAAATTCTACAGCGATGCTCTTCAATCAACAATAATATAACAATAGTAGCAATGAAATATTTTTAAAAACTTCTTCTCACTGAGATATTGAAGAAACATCTGCATTTTATGCTGCATAAAGCCAACCGTATAAAAAACAAATAACTAAAAGTTTTTAAGAAAATTTTTTCCTTAATAAAAGACAGAAAAACGAAAAGTAGGTCTTTATTCTTTTATTCTAACAATCTTTTGAGTTGATTTTTCGCTAAAGTTTTTGGAACTTAAGTTTTTGTCCTTTTTTTAATAACAGCAGAACTTGTTCGTACTTTTAAGAAGAAAAAATGTTTCTTTTTTACTTAGTAACTTTGTGTGTTTCATTTGCAAAACTATGCGAAAGTATAAAATGATGTCTTTTTTAGTTGCTGCTCTAAAGTTTTTAACCCATATACGTATATGTATGTTTGCACAAGTTTTTTTGTATTATTTGAGCAAGAAATTACTTTTAGCCTAGTTTTACAAGTTCTACTTCATTGACTTTTACAATAATGATAAATTATCTCTTAAAATTTTTTTGTTGGCTTACAAAAAATAATTTATTTTAATGGAAATGCAAAGAACGGAAATTAAAAAAAATATGTACTTATATACTAATTAATTTTTTATTTAAATTATAGATTAAAAATGTATAAACAGTGCAATGCAGTCGTGCTTGATTTATCAAGGTTTTTGCATTTAATTTTTCAAAATACAAAATTGACATTCACTGTTTTCAGTTGTGTTCATGGAACTTATAAATATTTGCCATATTTGTGTCATTTTTCTCTTTTATATATATTTATTTATATATCACTGTCATTTTATAAAGTGACATTTGCCTAGATTTTTTGTTAACAGAACTCAAACTGTTTTTTTTCTTTCTCTTATATAAAAATAAAAAATTAGAACGGAATAGCATATTTTTGTGTGGTAGGAGGAGGCCCATTGTTTTAATATCTATTCTCAAAGTATGTTTTATTCTATCTTTTGTTATTGTAGTTTGTAATTGGCTCACTTTCGCGGTTTTTCATTGTCAGTCATTGTAATAAATGCACTCTTCGTATAAGTATATATATTTACAAATTTTATATTTATAGACATACATATGCATAGAGATAAACATATTCTATTCACTATCATATTCAAATACATAAAAATTAGCTCATTTGATATCAAAAATTACAATTTTTTTCTTCATAATTTCAATTGCTGCCGCTGTTTTTATTTTATTTCAGCAACATTGTGTATTTAAATGGCACATTTCAAAAGAGAAAGTTTCAAGGGTTTGTTTTTATATTTGTGTCAAACCTTGAATAATGTTGAAGGGTAAATAATAACAGTTTCATTTCGAATTTGACAAATTAATATTGTAAAAAGAGAACTAGGACTGCATTTGATAATAGTAACATGTCATGCTGTATTTGAATAAAAGTTACTGGAAAGAAGAGATATATTTGTGTTTCATTAACATGCAACAACACAAATTAAATTTTTAATGAAGTTTTAGTTAATGTTTAACTCTTACCCTGCATTCCCATGTTGGAATTTTTGTTGCTAAATTTGTCAACTTCCTGACTGAAAAAACTCACTAAAAAATATTAATCCTTTTAATTGTAGAGATCGGCAATCGCACGGTAGAGAAATACAAAATATCTAATTTTGCCCAAACTAGCAAAATTAAATGGTATATTTCTAAACTAATATAGAATATCGATGTTTGTATACTTTATTTTCCATCTCGAATAGTGCTATGACGCTGTAATACATTCTCCATTACCTTGAAAAAATAATAAGTAATATATAGAAGTACCAAACTACTTTTCCCTATTCACTCTTAATTTCCAAAACATACTTTATTTTTCACTCTCTTGCCTGCACCATCAATGCATGTTTGATCGCGTGCTAGTCAGACCAACATATCGCCCAAACTAGATCATTTAAAAACTCAATAAAATTGTTAACATCAAGCACCACAGCCGAATCAAAAGGAACATTTTATATTTATAAAAATAAAAATTGGGAAATCAAATATAATTTTTTGATTCCCTTCTATATAAAGCAAACGCTGTTTGTTTGTACATATCGAGAACTTACAATCAACACCTTTTGTGAAATAAAAACAATTTTTTCAGGAGGACCAAAAAACTGAATTATGCCAAAATTCTTAAAAGATTAAGCAATCTGTCTTCAGCAGTATTTGTTAAATAAGACTATTGAATTCTCCCTAAAATATTTCACGTTGTTTGCGGCTTTATGATTGATAGGATGTATTGCATTAAACAAATTCAGATATATTTTGGCTGTAAAAATTTCATCCGAACTAAATTATAACAAATGTATTATTGTTATGGTGAAATAACATCCCTCAAATATTGTAGAAGTTTCGATTTACCAGACTCCATTCAAAGTTGATGATTATGTAAGGTGATTGGTTCCGTATAATACGCACATATATTACTGAAAATTACGGGGCAGATAGTTTTTGTGATCTTCCAAATATACTGAAAAGTTAAATTTTCGAACATTCGCAAATTGCGTTTTATAACATTATATAGTTTCTGTAGTCTGGCCTTCCATATTGTTCAATTTTTGAAAATATTAATCTGAGTTTTTGTTCGAGAGAAAAATGTGCATCGTTTAGTTGGTGCCGACGAAATATTTTCTCTCTTAATTATTTTACTGCGATGACGACGAAAGACGAAATGCAGCAAATACCGACGAAGGATACCGCTGTGATAGACATCAGCATAGATACTAATAATATCAACATATCATATTGATTCTAAGGTCCATTATTACAACATGCCGTTAGTTAAATGCAGAACTTTGTCGGACCGATAAATGGCTTTACATTATAAAACCTTTATTTATTTTTTTTAATGCAATTATTATTAACAATAATAAAAATATGTAACGGATAAATAATATTAACTAGCGGCAAGTTATAATATTAGCCCTTAATGTATTTAAAAATAAACGTTTAATAATAGCTGCAGCAAAATAATTTTATTTAGTCTCGAAATTCCACACGATTCTTATTGAAACAGTTGGTAAATTGCATTTGATTGAATTCGATTGTCACTATACATTTGGTGTTTCTTGCTTTTGCTATATTTGAAATAAACTTCTCACTATCTTGCACTTTACACTTTCCTTTGCTTACATTTTAATTCTGATAATAAATATATTTAATAACATGTGCTTTTCATGGAAATTGCTAAAATTTTAGTATTTTAAATTTTTAATCGCACTATTTCCCATAACTAATATATTGCATATGTGGTAAAATAGTAATAGTTTTATTAAAAATAAATTGTAATTGATTATTGAGGGGTTGATTATTGAGTTCTTCTTACAATTTTGATATTGTTTAAATTTTAAATTTTTTTTAATATAATATCTCCAGTTGTTCTAGGAAATATTTGGATAAAGCTCCCTGATGGTCTGCATTAGAAACATTGAAATGCGCATAGGAGCAAGATATACCTCTCAATAATCAATTTTAATTTGTTTTTAATGAACTATTAATATTTTACTAAATATGTAAAATATTTATTATGGGAAATAGTAAGATTAAAAATTAAAAAAAAATATTTTTTCTGTTCAACTTACACGGTTTTACAGTGTTGTACCTAAAAGGGAATCTAAACTCAAAAGCCGAGATATTCATTGTTATCTCAAGCAAATTTTGCAAAATTAATTAAAATATATGGGAAATCAATTAATTACAAGCTGATTTCGCCCCATATTAAGAAAATTATAATTTAAATGCAATCGGACAGAAGGGGTTGACAGAAGGTATTGCATTTAAAATTAATACAAAAGTATGGTTTATAGGGTTATATAGCAACAACAAAAAAATATTATAACATCGATTTTTTCTCTTAATGAATTTTTTTCGGAAATGCAGCTTTCATCAGTAAACAGTTTTTCCCCAAAAAAGTGATTATTGAAGAATAAGTTTAGTACAGAGTATTGAATATAAGTTCTTGATACACTTATATTTTCCGGTTTCATTACTTATGTCTTACGGTTATGTATCCTTGGTAACATTGAAAACAATTTCAAAACAATCGCCTTTGTCTTTATTTTAACATTATAGGAAAGTATCTTACTTCTCATTACGCTTATGCGCAGATTTTTATTCATGACGGAACGCTAGCAAGTTCATTAAAATTTAACCTTAAGTCTAAAGCATATCTAGGTCAAATCTTTTAAACTACCCAGTAAAAATTTTGATGGCAAAGTAACGAGTAAAACTGCTAAAAAAAACATATGAATTACATTCTTTCCACTACTACTATTTTAGTATTTTAACTAATTACTTTTATATATTTCGAAAAAATACAATAAAAATTATGTGAAGGATGGCAGTATTAAACCCGAGCTTTGAAATGAATTGATTGTTTAACGTTTTAATCACTGTTCTATTTCACAAATATTTTATTGCACGTTACAAAATTGTTTTCAGAAACATACAAGCAGTTAAAAACAAAAGTGCCTTTGGCAGGAGTTGAAGAGCCGAGCATCAGAATGATAAGCACACGATCTACAACTGTGCTACTCAGTAAATAATTAAGTTGTTTATTTACTAGAAAATAGTTTGATAACAACTATAAAGTAATGCAGGCGGTATGTAGTTTGTGTGAAAAAGTATGTTGTTCTTAATAAAAGTCATTAAAAATTTTTTGCTGGGTATTTCAAGATTTTATCAACTAAATCCTTTAAGACAAGGTACTGTAGATTATAAGTAGCCATTATATATTACCTATGAAAAAAGAAATATAAAAATTAAGCTTAATATATTTAATGTATTTTGGAGTTTTAAAGAGATTTTCGGTCTTACAGTTCTACATACATAAACGTATTTTTTGTACATATTGTATTCATGCATATAAATACAATAAACCCTTAAGGATACATAATGTTGTTTCTCCACAAAAACACAAACGTCAATAGCAGAAACAATATTGCTTTTGTTTTTACACTCATTTACATTTATACACGTATGTACGTATATCAGTAGTTTCATACATCGATAGCAATTTAACGTATCGAAACAATATCATTATGGCAATAGTTGAAGTTCTTGTTCTTGTAGTATGTTGTTTAGTTTGTTGGTTCAATGTTTGTTGTTAGTATTTTAATGCTTTGTTTTTTTTCGTGTGTTTCTTATACGTTACGGCAAATGTAGCATCAATGCAACGTACATACAATGGCATCAAAAACATATAAATTAAAAATAGACTTCATCGTTTGAACCCTTGCCTTTTTCCACAGAAATATGGTTTGTTCTTTCAATTTTGTGTGTTGTGTGTGTTTCAGCTTGAGTGAAATGCGGTATGTTTTATCCTGTCTATAAAAAAATTGTAGAACACCATGTGGATTTCTTTTATATTTAAAAGTTCTACCAAAAAGTCATGTATATCCTTTTATATTCTCATTGTTTTAAATGTGTGCATGTTTTATCCCTGGGTAAACCAATAACTGTTCAATAGACACAACCTGCTTGTGAATGTTTTTTTCGATTTGTAATATTTTCTGATTGTCTTGTCTGCAATTGAATAGAATTTCAATTCTTATTGAGTTCATATGTTGTACATGTTCTTAAGTTTGATGTTATTGTAACAGAATATTATTATGTACGTTTCCAATAAATTGACAATAAAAATCAGTCATAAATAAAACTAAACGCACTGAGAATAATATTGTGATTTGTTATTGCCATCGATGCTATTGTTATTGTTATCGTTTGTTGCTTTAGCTGTATTATTTTAATAGAATTCAGAATATTAAAATGGGCAACATGAAGTGCATTTTGAAACAGAAAAACTATTACCAAAACTTTTCACAAATTTCTTTCATATTTTATTACTGCTTTAGCTCGTGCTGGTACCATTCTTTTATTTTAATCACACAAACGTATATAATGGCGGAAACATGAGATTTTTTGGAAAAATTAAATTTTTAATAACGCGATTTCGATAATTTAATTATATTTTTCTTTTGAATTTGAAAGCTCACACTTTTTAATGTATCTATGATTCTGAATAAAAAAATTAGTTATGAAAATTCTATATTGCTACCAGTATACCATTAATCAGACGAAAGAACTTTTTTGCAAGAAAGAAAAATTTTCGCATTTAAGGTTTTCCTCCCCTGTGTATGTTCTTATACATACTTTAGGTTCTCGTCACAATTTGTTATTAAGATTAGAAATTTGGAGTGGACATACGAATGTGTAGTGATTTTTAAATACTTCTACTTAATCGAATCATTTGGTACATTGCACACACATTGAGTTTTCGTCTCAATGATGGGCAGTAATATTTTCAAAGTAAATATTAATTTTAGTACCACTAAGGAACTACACTATTACTTATTATTCGTGACACTAGATGGTATATTTGTTTTTATGAATCAAGAATCACCACTCACACCGTTGAAACTCACAGGCTTATGTTCATTAGAATCTTGGTTAGCTTCATGCTAGGACTTGTGTAGCTTCCGAACCAGAATAACTTTGGAAATTTAACTTTATCAAATAGTTATTTGTGCCCTAAGCAATTTGAACTATTGGAAATTGATCTTTATGTATTTGAATTTTATAAAATTGAGCTTAAATTATTAATACTGACATTAATAAAAACCCATTTTCAAGAACAAGCTTCTGTTTGAATGTTCTAAAAGAAAACTATGTATGAAAACGCACTCTGAAAACTTGATATAGATTTAGCTTATATAGCACCATCCAATATAAATAATATTCGTTGGGCTTAATAATAATTATGTATTTCTTTACAATGTGAATGACACCATTATTATATAAATCATATGGCACCTCTTTCGGACAGCAGATGTGTGTGAAAATGACACACCATTCGGCTTCATTATATTAATTCAACAGGTAAAAGTAAAAATATAAATATAAAAAATAAACTGGAAAAATAAACATTTTAAGCAACAGTTTTTAAATTTTATTATATATTATATAACAGCTTGTTGCAAAACTTTTTTTTAATCTTATGTAGAATTTATGAGTTTGATTTATCTTAAAGTTTTTTTTTAGAATACTTAGTTAAAAATCTGTCCTAAAACTATGTTTTTAAAATAAAATTTTATCGTTCGACATCGTGGGCCAGGCAGTTTATTTATTTAAAAGCAAATCCCATCAGATTCAGTTAACAACATTCAAAGTACATACATTGAAAATCCCGACAATTTGTTTTTGTTGCCTCGTATCTGATTTCGTAAGTGACAAAGATAAAAAAGAAACACAATTGTTATCTAATCTAACTAATATTATAATTGTGAAAGTTTGGATGGATGTATGTTTGATACTTAGTCACAAAAGAACGGTTTAATAGATCTGTATTTAATTTGGTTCAGAGATAGATTATAGTCTGGAATAGTACATATGCTACTTTTTATGCAAGTAAACTGTATGATTCTCCCGTGGGATGGATGTTTTTTTTTTTTGAGTTTTCATAAAGCCAAAAATGCATGACAATTTATTTACTACAAGGATACTCATACGAGCAGTAATACTCTTTCTTTTAAGAAATATATGTCGATCTAACGAATATATCAATAATTTTCATTCAACAAAAATAATAATCTTCAGATTTTTTTAATCAAGTTACCTGTCTAATATTTTGCAAAGCTTTCAATTGTTTTACAAGGCGTATGAGAAATATAAATAATACGTATGCGATATCAATATTCTTAGTGCCATGAAAAATTTTATTGAAATGCAATGTCATGCTAATTAGTAGAGATTTTAAGAAAATGATAAAAATTTAACAAGCAGATATTTTATAAGTTATTGCATACAAATTGACCTTTACCTTACAAGATACCAATGCTACTACATCATCAGGGCTAAAAACACGTAAACGAATGCCAAAGTATACTTCAATATAGACATGCATACAATCTTCAAGAGATTTACCTGAGTAAGCTGGATAAAAACAATAAACTGTGCAGTAATCAATAAAAACCACTTGTGAGAAATACACACAAAAGTACGAAAAATTCCAAGATAAATAGCATTTTATATTGAAAAATAATTATTAAAAGGTAAGCTGATAGTAGAAGCTCTCAATACAAAATTGATTTTGCTGGTATCAATATTAACAAAATTGCACTCGCAAAGTTAACTTGTTTCCTGTGAATCAAGTTTTTTATAAATTTTATGTAATTAAAATATGATATAAGGCGGCATTTGATTTAAAAATACCACAGAAATAATTTTTACTAGAAGTATTTTTGGAAAATATAAATGAAGTAGAACAAGCTTTGTTTTGATTTGAACCATTTATTCAAGTGCGGATAATGAATTACGTATGTGTTGTTGTAGACTTGCATATGCTGGAATAAACCCTGCGCGTCATCAGGTTAGCGCTCCCCTTTCACTGACCGTTAAGGTTAAATATTATCTTAACCAATTAAGCTATAACCAATTTAGAAATTTTTATCCATCATACTTGCCCGACCGAGAACATATGGGAATGCTTGGTTAGAAAATTCTATGAGTCTGGAAAACAATTCAAGACAAAAACTGAATAAATCGAAGGCATTCAATTTTTTGGTCAACTATTTCGTTGAATTTTTTTGAAAAACTTTACAATCTAATTCCGAATGAATTTTCAAAGTGATTTTAAGCAAAGGCGATACCACGCATTACTAATAACCCTTAAAACTGTTTAAAATATATCATGTAAATATTAAGGAGCAACTATATGCTTAAAATACGAATTAAATTTAAATTCAATGAGTTTTTAATGTACAGTTTTTCTAAAAAATTAATTAAAAAATTACTTTGAATTCTACAGTAGTCATTATTGCTTCATTTTAAAGAGAATTTATAGCTCAATTGGTTCAGATAATATTTAACCTTAACAAGCAGTGAAATGGGAGCGCTAACCTGATGACGCGCAGTTTATTTACATAGGAATTAAATATCTATTATATTTATCAAAAATAGCACTTTTTAAAAAACCGTCTGAATAAAATAAAAAATTTTGAATAAATCATAAAGTCAGTTTTGTTAATCAAATATAAAAAACTCGTCATCGAGGCAAATTCATACGAGGTGAACTCGAAAATTCACCTTACTTATTGTATTTTAGTATTTTAAGTAAATCATGTTGTTTTATATATGATTTACCATATAATTTTTATATGGTCAAATTCATAATTTTATATTTAGATAAAAAAATTGGTTTCTTTTTCATTCAATTTATTTAAGACAGTAACAATAAGAAGACTTTATTAAATAGGATTAAATGCATATGCTTTGCAGTTAAAATGTATATAAATGTTTATGTAGTTCCCGCATAAACTTGAATAGGTGAATATTTCAAGCTTAGAAAATTGTTTCTTTTCCGTTTGATGAATAACTAATCCTTTATGAATCGTTAGTAACTTCAGTAAATTGTTTTAAATTTTATTATTTTAATATAAAAATTATATGCACACATCTCTCTTCATACAGAAAAAATCTAAAAACGTTTTCAATGTAAACATAAAAAGTTTCCATCAATTTCGCTTGCCACTACATAAATTTTGTATATTCAGGACCGATAAAAATAAATCCAAACGAAAAAAAACAAAAACAAATGACTGATTGACAATGATGACATTCACTTCTTGTAAGTACATTTGTCGTCTTAAACGTTAGATTCAATTATATTAATGCAAACAATACAAACACACGTACATACATATTTATTTACATTACAAAAGAAAAAACTAGCCGAAAGTTGGAAACATGTTTAAAAACACAAATAATTATATACAAGAAAGCTAATAAATTCAAGAAGGAAACAAGAACATGGTCATAAAATCGCATCAATAAAATAAATTATTGTTCTATTCTAATGCAAGTGGGTGCGAGTTTTTATTTAAATATTTATATGCATGTCTATGTTTGAATGTATTTATGTGGGCAAATGTGTGTAAGCAATAAAAATTATTTGTTAACTTTTCATAGGTACAAATACAAAGAAAGTTTGTTATAGCTTAAATTACTTTTCTTCAATTGGCTCGAATAAAAACCCATAAGTATTCATAAAATTTGTTATACTGTACAATCCCAACGAACGCAAGATCACACTTTTGAAATATGATGATTTTCATTCATCATCTAATATCAAACATTGATGCCGCTCTTTTTTCAAACCAGACAGACGTTTGATGTTATGATTTTAATCGTATACAGATATTTATATGAGAATAAATATTTGAATGACACTTTCTAAATTTACTGTCAAGAGTTATTCTAAAATCACTGCCTTAACATGAAATACCCTTTAAATTTTCAAGTGAAGAGTGATGTAAATCTTTTAAGATCGCAGTTTGTCAATTTTTATTATAGATTTTTTAATACTTTCCAAGCTAAAACTTAATACGAGTAATTAAAACATAATTGTTCGTTACTTTTATCATTTGTATTATTACTTTATTTTTTTCAGAGCTCTGTTTTCGATCGGTTACAGTCGAATTTTCTTTCATCTTTATATATTTAAAACTGTTCTGCTTTTATAGTATCATAATTAGTTTTATTTGTTTAAAAGTATATACAATATACATATGTATGTATGTTTCTCATTAAATAACTATTCATATATGCAAAAAGATTTAAGAACAAAGTTTGAGATTATGTTGAGAATTAACCTATTTTTTAACTCGATAACAAAGCCCGGATTTAAATCACTTTCAAACAGTTATCCATTAAGATAGACTTTGATTTCTATAAATTCTCAATTTGAGATCAATCCAGTACGTTTTCTAGGACATTAATTTTATTTTTGTTTGTGTTTCTACGTCTATATTTTTATTTCATGACTCCAGAAACTAAAGAAATTCCGTTTTCGGCTTAATTAAAGTACATTTAATTGTTATTTGTACTCAAAATTTTTGGTGCAACTCGTACTCAAAGTAAGTAGAAAATACATGAATTTAGTACGGCGTTTTTCTTTATGTTTTTTCCTTCGCTTCAGTTTCTGCTACGAACAAAGCAGAAGCTTGCTATCTGTTGTAACTGCGTGGACCTGACAGGTGATAACCAGATATCAATTGTTTATTTCACATTTTTAATTATGTGTTTTCTAGTAAATCATTGAATATTTAAGAAAACAAATACTAATCTTAGGGGCATCTCTCATTTTAATTTTTAATTGCATTATTTATGCTCTTTTAAAGTTTATTTTTGTTTATCCTGGTAATTACAAATCAATTAATTGGAATGAGCATACAACTACACACCGTTTGTTAAGTATCACCTAAACAAAATGTTAACGAAAAGTATTCCAATGTGCAGAAGTATATAACGTGAAGTCATGGCTATTAGCAGAGGCAGTTTTTCGGATCTAAAGCTGAGATTTTCTTCATAGGTAGATCACCTAAACTATGCGTTTTAGTTTATGTTTAAAAACTTGTTATTTTAGTTTTTATTTTAATTAAAACCAACTTCTCTTTAAGTTGCCTTAAATATATTTTATAATATATTTTATAATTTTCAAATAGTGGAAAAAAAACTTTCATCCGAACAATTAGAAGCAAAGCCTTCTAAAAAATCTACAACAAGTTTATATAGAAAGTAGTTTTGCAAAGATATCATTTTTAATGCATATGTATTTTATTATTTTGAGACATGTAGAGCCATTATTACAACTTGTCGTAGGTTAAAGTCAGAATTTTATCGGACTGATAAATGGGCTTACATAACAAAACCTTCTTTTATTATTTTTGTATCAATTAAATATTGTTGTTTATATTAATAATAAAAAAACGGAAGTTGTCATGATGCAAAGGTATTTATCGGGTAGATAAAATACTACCTTAAGTAACGACAAGTTATAATAATGCCATTTAGACTGATAAAAGATCTGTTCTACTGCATAACACTACCGATTAAAAAATTTACATTCCTATGAAAAAGTAACTATTTGTTATGTTCTAGTAACAATCCTTGGCCTTTTTAAATAAATTCAGTAAATTTTCAGTGCAACTTCCTTGCTTTTCATAACTTCTTAAGAACTATTTTCAAAAAAAAAAACATTTAAAAGGTATTTTAAAGTACTTAAAACATCGAGCATTAGATATTTATTTATAAAGTTTTCATAGTGACCGCTCGACCCGAGAAAATTTTCTTTAACATTTACGTATACACTTATATGTTTTGGCAAATAAAATTCCTTATTTATTTCAATGTCGGTATATTACTTTTTATGTATTTCATTTTCGGATAAAATACAAAATAGAATGTTTTATTACATTAAATTCTGTGTTCTTTCAGTAAATCTACTCACTACCAACACACATTACATACCATAACTAATACTTTTACTATTATTGCCAATAAAAACAAATTTATTAACACCCTAACATTTATGTACATAAAAGAATACAATATGTATTACCTTAATAGTGTACCAAAGATGAGCTCACGTCAAGCACGCATGATCTGGGGCCAACTCCTCAGCACTGCAGGTGACAAATATACAAATGAAAATAAACAATTTTGAGCAGTTTGTTCTTTTTGAAAGCTTGCAGATTTGTGATTTGTAATCTATATAAATGGAACTCTAATCGTTAGAAGTTTTTTTCTTTCAATTACGTCAGGTTGCATAAGCGTGGTTCTATAAAATTTGAAATAAGTTCATGCGATAATTGCAATTCGTGAAAAATTCAAAACATGTTGTGTCCTTTTTTAACCATAAACTCGAATTCATTCTAAAGGTTCAACTCCTTTGACGCATTTTTATAACAGAAACAAATATAAAGCAGGTGCTTACAAAAATTAAACTTAACTTGATTTTTACTGCAGAATAATAGTTTTCTGTGATTGTTGTTCACGAGCTTTTTTCAAAATGTTTTTTATTAAAAAATATATATTAATTTTGCGCTCTAGAATAAAGTAACACAGGGTAACACGAAAAAAATAAACATATACGGACACCACTACGTGACAAAAGACCAAAAAAGAAAAAGATTACCCGTGTTTCACAGTTTTGCACTTTTTTAAGGGCCCCAAAAATTTGGATCCCTGGTGTCATTTTTGCAAAATACTGGTCATTTTCTCAAGCTCATATCTTGCAAATCGTTCGGAATTTCGACTTACTCTTTGAGGTAAAGTTGTAGATCTTGTCATAAGAAACAAAAATTGCAAATATAGAAAATCAAAAAAACTGCATCTTCAAGATGAAAATCGAAAAATATTTAAAAAAAAAATAGAATTTTTTAACATTTTTCCACTGTTCAGTTTCATAGGTAGCAAACCGTTAAAAATTCAAGGAAACAATCAATTACAAAAATGTACCTAAGATCTTTTTTGAACATATGAACTTCATAGGAATGATTCTTAATACCGTTTAGGTAGTGCTCAGGTAGCCGCGAGAGTGAAAAATTTCCCGAAAATTGCTTTCTATTACAAAAATGTACCTAAATGTACACTTTATATGTTCACAATTTGTATTCTATATTACAAGATCTAAGAACTTTGCCTCAGTGACTAAATCAAAATTCCGAACGATTTGCAAGACATGAGCCTGAGAAAATGATCAGTATTTTGCAAAAATGACACCGAGTCCCCAAATCTTTGGGGGTCCATAAAAAAAATGTATGACTTTGGGCAAAGCTGGCAGACACGGTCTTTTTTTTGGTTTTTTATCACGTAGTGGTGTCCGTATATGGTTATTTTTCCATGACTTAAAAAATTAGATACATTAATTTTTGCTCAGCTTAAATTGGAGTTAAAAATCATTATCCAATGCCTTTTTGGGCCTTGGTATATATTAGTTTTTGTGTTTTTAAGCAATAACCGCGTGTATCTGAATATAAACTTATATGGCACCTACGAAGTTACGTTTGAATTTTGGACTTGTTATGAAATTTTTTATAAAAAATGCTCATGTGTGTTCTTTTTATTTTTCATTTAAATGTAATTACGCTAAGATCTATAATTTTTAAGACGTAATTTTTACCTATTTTTAATTACTCTAATGATTGCTTAAATAAAAGGAAAATCTAATTTTATTGAGCTTTATATAATCTTGCTCATCACTGATTTGATTACTGTATTTTTATTATTACAACTTTAGAAACACTAGATACATTTCTTTATTGCACAATTTACATTTATGCTTGTTTCATCTTACTTAAAGTTAGTAAAGAATTTAGCTTAAAAACATGTTGTTAAAAGACAATAGCTTTTTTTACTACTTGTTTGTCGATATCGAAAGAATCATTTCTTTCGAATTATTACATTTGAAACAAAAACAAGTTTTAAAATTTTGTTTTTGTTTTAAATGTAATTATACGAAATAAAATGTTCTTTCGATATCGGCGAACTGGCAGTTAGTATTATCACCACAAAATTAAAAAATTTAAACAGCAATTTTTGTTCCACTTAAGCTAACAGAATCTAATTGGCTATGCATTTTTATTGCTCCTGAAAACACAAAGAAACAATCAAAATTAAAACTTTTTTAAGAAAATCCCTTTTAAATTGGCAATTTAATAACATTTGCAGCAATATGTTGAAATACTCATTAAAACAAGCGACAAAAAATATTTAAAACAAATTTTCATTCATTCTTCTGAAAAATGTTAGACAATTTTTGTTTTCACATTGATATATATTTTTTTTTGCTTTAAATGTTTGTAGTTCACATAAAAACATGCACTCAAATGGTTGGCAAATATTATTTTAAGCTTGATTTTATTAATATTATTTTTCTAATTTAAGTGGACATAAAATAAAATCTCAACTGTTTTCACGAAAATCCTACTGTCTAAATAACACTCAAAACAAATATTTTACCCTTCTATTGGAACTGTGAGTTTCCATTCCATAACGAACAAAAAAACAGTTTTCCTTATGTCCCTTCTATTGCAGTTTTTTATTTGCTAATTTTTTACTCTCAACATTTTGTCTCTCAAAATGTTCATTGACAAAATACCTTTAAATATTTCTTCTTTTTGGAAGCGAAATCCTTGCTTATTTCCTTTGTTGCTTCCTTTACAGTTTGAATTTCCTTACTTTAATGTTTTTATTGTTATTTAGTATTATTTTTTAAGTTTTTGGGGGCCTTAAGTCAATGGAAGAAATATTTTTTTCTACTTGGGCAATTATTTGATTTTTTTCTTAGCTTTGCTGTACAGATGAAGATAAAAAGTCCTACAACAAAGTGTTTTTTGCGATTCAAAATGATTTTGAGATTGTAGATAATAATCAGTAGATAATTGAGAGATATTTTATAGAAGTTTTTAATATATCGGAAAACTGAAAAATTGGTCTATCGTATTTTAATTAAACTACTTTTCTAAAAATTTCGAAAAAAGCCATCTTATATCGAGGAAATGCACTTGGGATTTATTTTATAGTATATTCATTTTTCTATGTGAAAATGCTTAAATAAATAAACACCTTCAACAAAATATACTTTGAAATATTGTCGAACAGCTTAATATATATTCTCTATATAAATATTTTGTCTCGTAATATAGCGATACAGGTATGTCTACGTGCATTTAGGAATACATATAATATATTCTTATTTATAAATAAAAATCAAAATGCATTATTTTACAATGATGAGACAGAAAGTTCACATAAAACTATTTGATATCTATGTCTACGATATGAAGACAACTCTTGAAAAATACTCCAGCAAATGGGCGTGTACAAATAAATCTCATAAATATTGCTGCACCAAAAGCTATAACATTCATTTCTCATAAATAAAAATAAGCATTGAATGTAAAAATGTAGGAAATAAATTTAAAACACTCGAAAAAGTTTGACTGGAAATGTATGAGCAAGAAAATAAATAATTCCTATTTCGATTTAGCTCAATATTAATATTTATAATAATCGTAAATATGATTTTGTTTATGTTCTTCTTTTTGCTTTCCATATGCTGCCTTTAACCTTCTGCATTTCTAGTGAAGGAAAAAATGCTCTTAAACTTAAGGAAATGTGATTTTGTGTTTTGAATAATGATTATAAATTTTTTATTTGTTTGTTGAAAATTTATTTATAAGTGATATACAATTTATTGTGTGTAGATTTTTAAGAGCTTTTATTTTTGAGTCACCGAATATTTGATTTTTTTTGCCTGTAACAAACAGGTGCATATTAAAAAAAATAAAATATAGAAATATAATATTTAAGATAATCTTTAAAGTATTCCTTAAGTGATATCTGAGTATATTTAAAAGAAATATGATATATAAAGTAATAAAAAAATCGTATAATAATAACTTAAAAAGAAAATTAAAATCTTAATATTTGTGGTAGATGAATTCGTTAATAATTTAGTGTTAGAATGTTCAAAATGGTAATCCATTCAATAAATGTATGAATATATAGTTTAGGAATCTGGTTCAATACATATATGTCTTTTAAGAACAATACTGTAAAATACAGTTTTACTATGCGCTAGCTTTGTCCGTCTGCAATATATTTTTCAAGTCTAGTTTTGAGATACTTTTTTAGATCTACATAAACAACTTTAAACTCTTTATGGTTTAAATAAAAAATGGTATTACATATGGAAAGAACATACTTAAAAAATATAATATTTAAGTGTTTGAACCCTAAAATAAAGAACAATAAAAAGAATACCCAAATGACTAATAAAGAAAAATATAATGAAGCTTTTTGAGCAAACAAAACAAAATGGCAGAAACTAAAATTTCAAACATACAAACTCATATAAAACACTATCCAATTTACGTCATTGCAAACAGCAAAACCAAATAAGCAGAAATAAAAATCTTCCGGTTACATCTAAAATATCTTTTATAAACACTTCTGCGAACAAGTAGAAGGCTTCAGGCTTAAACATATTCGAACCCTTTTTTAAATATTTTTTAAAATTTCTTAGATCTAAAAACACTAAATCATCAAAAGTGAAAAAGACAATGTATTCTATCATGCACATATTCGTATGAACTACTTATGTACATAAATAAGTAAATATTTATTTCATTATCAGGGAAACCCCAAATATGCAGTTGCATGTTTTCCTTGTTCAATTTATGCAGCCGGGTGTAAATATGTATCTGTTTTAGAACTATTTATGCATTTTGGCATCGATTTCTTAGTGCATATATTACCTTTTACGGATTTTTTTGATAATTGCAGCATTATTTCAATTTGTAAGAAATATTCTACACTTTTAGAACATATTTCGGAAGTTCATTGAGATTTTTTTCTTTGATATGGTTACATATATGTTTGCATTAGCGCATTAGAGGCAACAAATTTGTTTTGAATTCTCATCCATGTTGCCTTCTCTATCAGTTAAGACGTGTTGCTGCATATTCGCCATCTATGTATCATTTCAATTATACGTTTGATTTGACCAAAACAGTTCTAAAGTTCACTATTATTTGCCAGTAGACGTTGAAATGACTTTTACAAGACACAAAAGCTTATAGAGAACGCATTTTTCAAAAGTAAAAATTTTCGCAACGGAAACAAAAGAAGCTTCTTGTGATGGTCTTAATAAGAAAAAGTTTGTGTTACTTTACGCGAAATTTTCACTCTACTAACGATATTTTCTTAGAAATTGAAGTTCAACTTTTTATTTTTTTAATTTTATTTGTTTCTTCTTTAGTTTATTTTATTTTTAAAGAAAATGATATTAAATTGTTGGTTCCAAAATATTTTATTGTTCAATTCACAACCTATTGTACAAGTTGTAGGTTGTACAAACATTGTTGGTAATTTCTTTGTAAACAATTGTTTAGAAACACATTCATTTGGAAGTAACCAACAACATTTCTTCAACTTACAAATCATAGAAGAGTTGTGAATTGAACAACTGTTTTGAAACAAACTAAAGACTTTGGTAGAGCATATTTCCGGTTGCCCTGGTCATTATAAGCATACTACGACTTTGGATCTCCGTTACTTAAGGACAACCCCAAGAATTAAAATAAAGTAAATAGAAAATTCACATACATGCATATTGTATAACTCATCTTCTTGCACAATTTTACTTTTACTTCATACTCATAAAAGCTAAGTGTAGTCGCTTGATGTTGGTAAATAAAGTGTTATCTTTTTGCGGTATACAACCATTCTACACTTCTTTCTTGGCCTTTGTTGTCTCTGTTAAAAATCTTTTTAACATTAAAAGAAATATATCATTAATATACATCGGGGAGCAGCTTTTAATTTATTATACCAAGTGGAATATAAAAGAGAACCTTTATAATCATTGCCTGAAAAAATGTATACAATTTATCAACTAACTGTTTGCGCAAAGCAAAAAATGTTACAAGTCTTACACACATTACTATAATTTGTGATGGTATGTTGTAAATTTTCTCGCAGAATTATAACAAGCAAAACTTCTTTGCTTCGTTAGTTTTATTAAAACAGAAAAATTATAGAAATTTTTCCTAAAAATTATTCCTATTAATCGTAAACTTCAATGTTTATTATAATAGTAAAGGTCATAAAAAAATTAGGATGCGATGTATGTAGTTGTTTGCTGCATGTGTGGAAGCTTTGCACGGTGACCAGTGCTCGTCACTTCAGCGAGTGACAATTATAACTTCAAATCGTTCATATCGAGCTTTAGTTTTGGCACGTAGACCTGTCCTGATACACTTTGGACCAAATAAGTATATTTATTGTTAAGCTCCAGATTTAAAGTAATAATAAATCCCGTAGTTATAAGTATTGAAACAATATAATTCCACATTTGTTCAACTATTCATTGAATATAATTATTAGATATATGTCGACTTCTTTAGAATATGTATTCTGTTTTATTTGTAAAATATAAAAAAAACTTTCATAAAATTTTTTAGATAGAACTGTGTGTCGCATAGTGATTCCTTCCCATATATCGAATAGGCAATATTAGGCAATAATGAGTCGGCAAAGACATTAATAATATGTAGAAGTTTGAAAAATATTGAACCAAGAATTCGTATATCTCCCATATAAGTTGACGAAACTATTCATTATTTGAATAATTTTTTTAATAAGTGTATGGAATTTTTATTCAAATTGTTACTTGTTCCTAATCGATTTTATTTTATTAATATTTTGCATAGCAATGGCTTAAAAATATAAAATACAACATTGAAGAAATGCCCCTGTTGTTATTCTTTTTAAATTAATATTTTGCATAGCAACGGTTTAAAAATTTGGAAAATAAATATAAAGAAATGCTTTTTAGAGTAAAAGCTCATATTAACTCTTTTGTTGTTTTCTTTTTCATTTATTAAATTCATTCACAAAAAGAAAAACAATGTGATTAATAAGCTTGATCTTGGATAAAACTTCATAGAAATTTAAAATATTATATCCTGAAAGGATCAAAAATAAAAAGAATTTTTTTTTAAATAAAAGAAGTTTTACAAAAAAATAAAAAAGTTCTTACAAATTAAAATGCAGTTCCTGAAAGAATCTAAAATTAAAAAGGATTTTTACTAAATTAAATTCAAAAACTAAAAAAAGGTTTTTGTAAAATAAATTCAAATAAAACAAAAAGGATTTTGTGTAAGAAATTAAAAATTAAAATTTCTACATATGTGATGGAAAATTAAAAAATTTAAAGAAATAAATAAAATAAATAAATATAAATACGAAGTTAAAATGGTTTCTATAAAACTTATTAAAAATAAAATAATAAAATATTGTAACCTGAAAGGATAAAAATTAAAAAAAAGAATTTTTGTAAAGTAAATTTAATTGAAAACGATTTTGTTTAAGTATTGAACTGTGTTTCTTGAAACTTCTACATAGTAGAAAATTAAAAGTAAAACTTTTAACAAATGAAATAAAACGTTTTAAAATCGAATTTTAGGAAACCTTATTATTTGGTGTAGAAATAAATTAAATAAAATAAAAATACAAAAATAAAGACCTGGAGCCAAATGACGGCATTCGATATCGAACGATATTTCCATACAAATTCCAAAAATTTTGTATAAGATTTCGTTCGATATCGAATGCCGTAGACAAGGAATTATAAATTAATTTACATACTCAAATTAAATATACATATATTTTCTACAAACGTTGTACGAATATTTTTAAACCTTGAGTTTATATATAAGATTACAAATTTATTGAATATTATTTTTTATGATATCAAGGACTCTTGTAAACAACATAACACATAAAAGTTTTTGAAAATATGAAATTTTTTCACAGAAATACGATTAAAATATATCACTAATACGTACCGTTCACACATAATATAGCCCAGGCAGGACTATAAACATAATATCATAAAAGCATTGTAAAAAGTGAATTTTAATTTGTTAATTTCTAAACAGTATTCAGTCCATTTTAAATAAACAAAAATAAGTAAAAACTTAAACAAGTTTTCCGTTTCTTTACCTCAAGGTACGCTCTGCTGTGTTAAAATATTTTTAACCCTGGGGTGCTTTTATATCTTTGGCCACGCACCAACGCACAGCGGTCAGTAATTTTTTCAATTATATTATTTGATTATTTTCAACTACAGAACTTATTGGCTTTTCGTTAACAAACATCTACTAGACAAACTGTGGGTATATTTTTTCCGTATCATGTTTAGGTTTTAACTAGCATGGCTTTGAAAATTTATAATTAGTAAATAGAATTTAAAAAGATGACGATAGGGATTTTCGATACAACTATATATAATACATTCAGTTGATTAGAAACTATTGATATTCTTCAGTTAAGAAGCAACATTATATTCATATGTAGTTTATGGAATCTTGGTGACAAGAAAATGAAATTAAAAAAAAAATCCATGGAATAATTAATCATCAGCGACAAAAATTTCATACCAGCCGCAAATGATTCGACTTGTAAATTGAATAGAAGTACTTTTCATAATCCAATATGTTAAATAATAAAGTTAAATATTTATAGTCACGAGTAAAATTCAAAAAAACTGATCCAATTTTATTATGAAATGGATTTATTCCTTTAAAAAAATTTTCCATTTGGCTCCGAATTACATAATTTTTTTTAAAGTGAATGCTAATTTTTTTTAAGAATCGGTACTTTTGCTTGTACTTTAAAGAAATCAAAAATTAAAAATCAACATATTTAACCATAATGTTTTGTATTGTTTTGATATTTAAATGTGTGCAAAGTTTCATTAAAATTAGTTAAGTAGAAACGGTTGAAAACGAAAACTTTAGTTATTTTCGTAAAATTGAAAGTACCTTCTAAAGATATTTTTATTTCTTTTCTTTTTTTGTTCCACTCTTTAACTAAATGTTTGTATGTACATTTTATACAGGGAAAACATTATGTATAATTTAAACCATTAAATTCTACGAAAAATAAATAATAAAAAACTTTAACATCGAAAATGGTCAACATTACTTTTATAGTACGTTCAAGGCTTTTTAAGCCATTATTGTTCTAGCAAATATGGTTTAATGGTATTAACAGCAAATCACTAAAGGACATGCCTAAAACCAACCACATACATACATATTTTCTGCACCATAGACGCCAACGACAATTCTTTCTTTATAGTGATATATTCGAGATGCGCAGGAATAATCAACCTTCAAGTGGATATAAAATAAAGCTGAAGGATTTACCATGAAGCAAGCAGCCAGGCAGCCATTTAACCATTCATTCATATATCTATCAAACCAGCCAGCCATTCATTTGCATGCTTGGTCGTACATTTATAAATATAGGAATGATGAAGGCTTGTCGCTTAAAACATATTGATGGTATTTAGAAAACATCTCCACATAAAATTGTAGCAAAATTGCCCTTAAGATACAAAAATAAAATTTATCAACAACATAAAATCCTTTTATACTAAAGCATTTATCTCCTTCGTTCTAGTGCAAATACATAAATAAATATATATATTTTTATATTTTACTTGAAGCCTATTTATTTAGCACTGGCCTATCCTGAGGCTGAATTCCACTGTAGCTTATCCAGCCAGTCTGCTTGCCATTCAGTCTTTTATTTATGAAGTTTTTTATTCATTCATTTGTTCGTTTATATCATCATCGTCCATCCATACACTTATTCACTCATTTACCCACTTTTGTGCAGACACATAAAAATATCTAATGGATGTTGTTTGGAAAACTAGGGAAAATAAAATAACAAGCGGCCGTAATGTTTTTTATTTTTCTTACAAGTCTTTTGTCCATCAACGACCTGCCAATGATTATCACTTAAACTTTAGAGAAATATTAAACATCTAAACGAAAACCAGCTTTTGTTTTAAGCTGTAAAGCAGCCACACTCATCTATACAATTTCAGGTCCTTTTATTTCCTATAAATGTCAAATGTCTTTAAGCCACGAGTGTGAATTTTTTCTAAGCATTGTATATATATTTCTATATTTAGTAAAGTTTCCCCTAGAGTTTGTATTTTATTTTAGTGCTCAAACTAAATATATCTATTTCATTTGAAATTTGATTCCTTCCGCACCATTTCCATTTGGTATAGAAAAATCTTATATTTTTAAAGTTCACATTTTGTTTTAAAATTAGTTGCAACTTTGACAATATACTCTGATTACTTGAAATGTGCACATATGATTATTAGTATGTAGTTTTTTTAAAGAAAATAACTCATTTATATTTCTTTAAAGTATTTGCTTTTTAATTAAAACCTTTTTGCTTTGTTGGATATTATATAATAATACATTTTATTATTGACCTCTCACAGAATGGCGATCGTTTTTATTCACCAAATTTAATTTATTTATGTAGTTCTTTGTATACATTAGGTTGTTAATGGAATATTTATTTTGTTGTTGTTTAGAATTCAAGCGACCAATAACGTCCGTTTACAAATCACAAAACATATTTTAAGCAAACTAACAAACCCAAATATGATCTAAAATATATTTATGTAAATTTATTAATTTTTTTTTAATATAGTTTATCAAGGATATTTTGCCTCTTTCGTCACAGGTTTTAAGGGATTATTTTGAAATCATATCTCATTAAAAAAATCTCTTTAATTGCTTAAAGTTAATAAATATTGTTTTTACTTTAAAGCTGTTACTGACTTCTATCTGAATTTTATATTCCCATAAGAGCTGTCATTGAAAAAACTACCAGAAATGTAGGTTGGTAAAATTCTCAAGCAAATTTTCGTTTGCTAGTATTGACTTGAAAAGTTTGCTAATATTGATTTCACGGAATTTTTCACATTAATTGTGTTTTGCTATAATTTTAACACAATAAGTCAAACTTTATTCTGTGTGCTTAGATAAAAATTAATGTGCAGATAATGTTTTGTCTTGAAATTTTTGCATTTTGTTTTCTTATGCTTTTGAATAAATTTTTATCGATGTAGCAGTAGACTTTGTAAATCTGAAATTCAGGCAGAAGTTAGTTCCAGACTTTAACTATTTTCGAATACGTTTGAAACGAGATAATGTCCTTCCCAATTGTGGACTTAGCAAGGAGTTGCTTAGAAATCTGATACAAAACTAGACACCTTGGAGGCGCTATTAACATAAGGATATTTATTAGTCAACATTGTTGGATAGCGAAGGAATTTAGTTGGACAAACTTTTTTTTGAGAAATAAGAGGAAAGTGTAATACTATAAGGTATTTAGAAAACCACATTTATTAACAATCTAGAATAGAAATGGTGTAAAATCCCAGATTCCTCTTTAACTTTTTGCCGTATTAAAGTGCCTAATAAATTTCTATGATTTTGATGTGATTTTTTTAAGTTTGTACGCTTACACATACTCGTGCAATATCGCTTGCTATTTGCGTTTTTTACGTAATACGCAAGTATAAGTTAACTTACGCACTCACGAACAGTTCAATAATTCACACCATTTAGGAAGTATTTAAATAATAGGGATTACAATAAATGTTTGTATTTTTTGTTATTGTGTGTGAAAAAGCTTTTGTAAGCTTCGTAGTTTATTTGTATTTATCTTGTTTTTATCATTATTGAGTTTTAGTTTTCATTTGATGTTTGGTTGTGTTTTTCTTTATGCTTATGCTAAAACTGTTAAACTGTTTGCCCTTTTATTTGTGGTCTTGCTCATTAGTACTTCTTTAAGACATTGTTTTTATTGCCTTTTTGCTGTTTTCTATTAATGTATATTTGCAGCATAAAGATAAGATTTCTAATCGTGATAGCTACGATATGGCAGTGTATTAATTTGTTAATTCAATCAGTTAATTTCAAAATTCAGTTAATTCAATAATCAAAAATTCTTCAAAACTTTCGTGAAATGAAAACAACACAGAATTCAATTTATGATGAATTAATTTTTTTGCATAAATATTAGAAGTCCAACATGTCATTTCTCGCAAAAATTTTTGCCTCCAAAAATGGCCTGTTAAAGAAGTAAATATCTGCTAGTTATGCTACCACAAACGAACTGATTTATCCCTAGACGGAAAAGAACCTGTCACAGGATACGTTACGTGACTGGTTCCCATGGACTAGCAACCGGGATGCACCGGTAGCTTTTGCATGGCGTTGTCATTGGAGGGGGTCAACTGACATAATTAAGATACTCGGTGACAGGTTCTAGACCTAACATTTACGTATTTGTCCTGTGGTCGTATCCTTAGTACCAGTTATGGTTTCTTAAAAACCGGTAATAGAACTATTCTAGAGCAGAATGTATCCTTCATGGGTGGTAAGCTTTTCAGTGGGTATAACTTCGGTTTCGATTAAGATAAGCTTCTAAAAGTTTGTTTGATCCAAGTCAACATACAATATACTTAATTAATGTAATCTATCACCTAAATAATAAAAAAATAGAAAAAAAAATACGAAGAAATTTTTGGAGTGAGGGAATTTTGTAAGTGCTTTTGTTCTAGTTTTGTGAAACGTCCTCATTTCGCCAGGCCCGACACAGAATATTTTTGTATCATTCCTATTTTCACCAGTCATAGCACAGGTACGTTCAGGACAATTGGTACAACATTTCCCGTAGGGATATGATGAAAAGAGATTATATAATTTCTCAGTGCTAATAAGCTTAAATAAACAAGATTATTTGATAAAAATTACCTGCAGAATACCTGTATAGAATTACTTACCCGCAAAAATAAAACAAAATAAATTGTTAAGGTTTTTAATAAAACTATCCTTATTTTATTGAATTATAGTATTTTCCTTTTTCTTTACGGTCTACTTACGAGTATATAAGCCAAGTTGAAGGCACTGCTAACTTTTAACTTGAAAACCAAACAAAATATAGCAATGAAAAAAATTAATTGTCTTAATGTTAACTATATCTGTATCATTTTGCCAGGCTATTTATTTCTTAGTTTTCAATACTCAAGTTACAAGGTTTTGTTTGAGGAAATTATGAAATTTTTTAAAAATATTTTTTTTATCTCAAAACAAAATTACAAATAAATACATTCCCAAAATTCCGTTTTGAAACAGGTTTTCTGGACGTATTTAAAAACTTGTTTAAAAAACTTACTCTGCAATGGAAGTAGGTATGATCAGCATCAGTTTTTTTCTTTTTGTAGGACCATTATTTACCCATAGATGCCGTGCATTGTATTGGACTTAATAATCGGTCAAACCAATAATGTAAAAGTGATTTTTTTACATTCTATAACTAATTTCCCAACAAACAGTATACAAGTTTTTTGAACTAACTGGTAGTATTTGTACATATGTAGATGAATTCATGTTAGGACTTCGTTAAGAAGAAGCGTCGAGAAAATTGTTCCTCAATATAAAATAATTTTCTACTTAACAATTTCTGTTTTTTTTCGCGAAACTCATGCATTGAAATATACGAAAAAAAGACACCATGTGTTAGAAATACAAAAATAATAAAAAAAGAAAGTTAATGTACATTTTTGGTCTACAAATTTTGTTTAAAAACAACTCGATTGCGTATTCTAGATTTTACTAACAATTTATTCAATAATTGTTAAAAGTTTTATACAACTTCATCAGATCAAAACAGGTTCTTTTCGAATTTATGGAAATATTGGCAATTTTTCTAAACGTAATGACACAGCCGTTAAGAGAACTTAAAAACTTTTCTCAGATTCATCGATTAGTGAATAAGATTTTTCGAAATATCCCTAAGCTATATGATGTAGTACCAATCATAGTTAGAAATATATAACTATAAAATTAATTTGCCATACACGTTTCTGAATCCGGCTGTCAAACATTATAAAGAAAATATTGTATTGTTTTAAGTTATTATTCGCACTATTTTCCATAATTAATATTTTACATACAAATGTAGTAAAATGGTAACACTTTTATTAAAAACAAATTGAAATTGATTATAGAGGGGTATAGCTTTTTCCTATGCGCATTTCACTGTTGCTAATGCAGATCATCAGGGAACTTTACCCAAATATTTCTTAGAACAACTACAGATATTATATTAAACTTTCTTTAAAGTAAATGAAAAGTTTAAACAATATTAAAGTTGTAACAGGAACTCAATAATCAACCAATTGTTTTTGTTTTCTTACTTTGCGAAAATATTTTATGTTATATTTACATTTATTAATCATAACAATTCAAAGTTTTTTTTTTATAAAATAATGTTATGACATTTTGAAAATAACACTAGTATTCTATGGAATCAAAAAGGCTCGGCAACTCGTAACCCTTAATCAATATATATGTATAAGCTTTAAAACATAAACAAACTCAAATGTATTTACTTACTTTTCATATATTTCTTGGTGTCACATACTTGCATGAATTATAAAACGACAAAATCTAAAAACTATTCTTTCTTCAATTTTCAACTGAAACTTATAATGATATACGCCTACCACAAAGAGGTTTTGAATGAAAATTCAAACACATTGCTCTTTACGTTTAATATAGTCATATCCCCATATACCAAAATTTTCTAAAATGGCCTTATTTTCCAAAATGAAATTTTTCTTAGCATTCCAAGTTTTGTATGAAAAATACATCGAAAGCCATAAGGCAAGAAAATATATCGGAAATTAAAATCGAAGTTTAAATTGTTAAAACTTAAATGTCAAGAGTATTTTTTGGAGATATGACTACGTTGCATTAAAGAAGCGACATGTGTGTGAGTAAAAGTATAAATTATATATGTACTACAAGCTACAAAATCATTTGTGTCTGTATGAGTATGTTTCACATATTAAACATAGAAATTTTATGTTTTAACATACATCTTTATATAAATTTACGAGCAGTTGTGTAAATTTAAGGACCATTCGTACATAAAGGTTTACTAAAAAGCACAATGGGATAAGAGCGTGCATAAAACCTGTGAAAATTAACAAAATTAATTTCTTTAACTTTTCAATTGTAATTTTTTTTTAATATAATACAAAACCTTTTAAAATTCTTTAAGAAGAAGGTCTCGAATTATAAACTTAAATTTAAATTTTACTTTCCGTTTTTCCTTGTTAAATAGTTTCATAGTCACCCAAAAGGGCGTCTAATTGTATAAAGATTGTAAGGAAAATAAGAGATTCTTATCGAATGTAAATTGTTTGTTGGGGTTTTTTTTCAATAAGTTTCAAAACCGAATGTTCTTATACTTTTGTCATTTTTGTAATTCGCCTTGGTTTTTGGAAAATTTTGTGTAAGATCAGAATTTTTAAACTTTTCAAAAATATAGCTTATGGTCTTGGTTTTGGGTTTAGCAACAAAAGAAAATTCTTGAAATTCTTTGAAAAAAGATATCGAGACCTGTCTCGATTAATTAATTTAATGAATACTTTTATAAACTTTGACAAGATGATGACTGAAAAATGCAGGTGCAAAAAAAATTCAAATAAAAGCCTTGGATAAATTCAGATAATCTTTTACTTTTTAAGCCATTTGCATATGTACTGATTCGCAAGTTATAACAAATTTTGTCTTGTCATATTACAATATTAACCCATAGTGTACCATGTGCACTATATTCAACATATTCTGTTTCCTGATTAAAGATATGACACGTTTAACTTCTTGTGCCATTTTTCCCCATGTTGATGCCTTTCATAACAAAAAAGGAAAAGTCTTTTTACAGCACACATACATACATAAGAAGTAACGAAAACAAATTTCCAACTGTACGCTTTAAATGTATGTGCTCTATATACGTCTGATTAAAGTGTATTGGTTCATGACACAATTACAAATGCATCCTTTCATAGTTCTATATACATATAATTCTGCATTAGTATTTGTCGTACTTTTACATATGAATCTGATGTTTTACAAATTGGATGTTGTTTAATTTTATTTAAAGTAAAAACTCCATTTCAGAGATGGGTCTAATGTGACATAAATCACGCACAATTATGCATTATCGTGAGTATCGTTTTTTCCAACCAAATGAACGCATGTTTAACAAATTTAGCGTAAGTAAGCGTGTAGGAGTTGAACTTTTGCGAGTGACTACTTCGTGTTTAAAAATGAAATCTCCCTCTTTGAAATATATACTCACTTTTATTATCACGTAACGCAAATTTTGAAGTTTAAAAGAGAGCTGCTCCACCTTCACCCATCTCGTAAAACATTAAAAAAATCTTGTTATAGATTAGAAATTTCGTTACAAAAAATTTAATATAAACTTATAATTCTCTAACTCCCTTTCTTCAAAATATATTTATAAATAAAAAGTTAAGTTGATTTAGATAAACCCCCTTTAAAAAGGTAGTGAAAAAATTTAAATATGTATTTTCTTTCTGAAAAAAAGTTAAGAAAATTTAGCCTTATATGAATTAATTTAGATTAAAAAAATCAAAAATTGAGTTCCAAATGCAAAACACAATAACATTTTGTATTAATCTCAATACGTGTATATAATAACGATATTTCGTACATTGGGAAAGATTTGGATAAACGTTTTCTGGCGATTTAGCACGTGTTCTACTGAAATGGAAATGAAACTACATTAACCTACCATATATAATTTTAATGTATTTTCACAAGATTTAAGATTTTGCCAAAAATTAATGCTAATTGAAGTCTACTAAAAACAATCTACTAAATGATCGGGGAACTTAAAAAACTTCAAAAATAATTGATATATTAAAAGGGCTTAGTTTTGTTTGAAAGTCTTTCAAGAATTTACTTATTCGTTGAATGGAAAATAAAAGAAAAAGATATCGCCAAGTTTTTTTTAGTATTTTCCGTTTATGGGTTTTTGTGATCGTGAAAAATTCTTTTAGCCTTGTGAGCGTAAGAAAGTGAGCTATAAGTATGTGTAGGACGTGAGTGAAAAGTTTCACATACGCCCATCTCTGCACTACTTACAAACTTATGTTCTCCATTTAAAAAAAATTGTTTTCCCATTTTTATTGCATCACGAAATTCATTAAAAATGCAACTTGTTTTTTCCTAATTTATTTCTTTGAAGAAATAAAAAATTATACATAATAAATGTATGCCATGTAAAGGACATTTGATAATTTTGTTCATGTATTTCAAAAATTGTTTACAAATTTAATTGTCTCATCAAAACTGATATTTTAGTGGAAATTGTAATTTTATTATTTATAATTTTTAACTTTTTAGTGCTTAAATAGTTTTTAAGTTAAACATAATTTTTACTGAATATTTAAGTTGAAGTTCATTTTCACAATTAAATAAAAAAGTCAACAATCCCGAAACGTGCTGTCCATATTAATATATCAGTACAAAATAATGACAAAAATCAGCCAATTGAGCTACTGCCTTGTAATAGAAATACATAATCACATTCACTCAATGTTAGTTTTCAAATATAAATGTAATTAATTTCAATCTGTCTAATTAGAATTGAATTTTTTCTATATTAATATCTAATTTCAATGCATGCCGAAAGATGTGTAAAAAGTAAACACCAACAAATTTAATTTAATCTAAACTTTAAAATTGTATTTTTACAACTGTAAATGTACATGTTATGTGGTTGACATTTAACGACTATTAGCTGTAATATTATCTGAAATGGCTTATATTTGGTATTCCCATATATAGATATACATAAATCCCAGGACAATAAAAGGAGGAAAAAGTTTTTTTTTATATTTAATGGACATTTTATGAAATTTTCGAATTACTATTACTATTTCTATTATTGTTTTTGTTTTTTTTTTCAAATGCTACTAAAAAACATAAAATATAAATATAAAAAAATTGCATTATTCTATAAATTTGTGGTTTCCTTAATTGTGCTGCCCAGAGTAGTTGTTGTGTTACAAAATGTATTATATTTGTTACATTATATAATTAATTTTAGTCTATACTTTGTCAAATGAAAATTTCAATATTACTTTTTTACGAATTGTTTTTAATTCAAACCGTTGGCTAAAAACATTTTAATGATTATTCAGGTACTACTTCTCTAAATATTTGCACATCATTGTTTTTAATTGGCTGATTTCGAACTTTTTATTAAATTAGAAAAAATCAGCAACAATATAATGAAATAGTTTTTAAATCATTCAGACACAACTTAACAATTTCTGTAGTTATTGTTTGTAGCACATCGAAAAATATTTATTGTATATGTTTATATCAACTTTGGATAGACAGAACTCAGGTGTACCTAAATTGGCTTGAATACGTGAAGACATCTAGTTCGATAATATTGGATGTTAAATTTTTCGGAGTTCTCCTACAATTCATTTATGTGAAATAATAAATGGTTTGTCAAAACTACATTGGAATTAATTACGAGGGTATAAAGCACAGACACTTAGTCACCAAAAAATTAATCAAATTCAAAGGAATTAAGTGAAATGATCGCAATAGAATTAAATCAAATGAAATACGAGCATCCAAAATGGAACTAATTTAAAATAATAAATAAAATAAAATAAAATAAAAATAATACATTTGATCACTGAACTAGTTTAAAATTTAGCAAGCAAATAAAAACCGAAATTTTATGTTAAAAAAAATTGTGTAATAGTTAAGTAAAAGTGATGGCAAATAAAATCAGAATCATTCTTACAATTAAAGACTGCTTGTGACTATTAGATTCAGGCCCCTGGTGATTCAAAGTATAGCAGCTTAAAACTTAGAAGTAGCTCAGAACACACGTGAGCTATAAATAAACTAAAATGCTATTGGGAAATACCCTCTACACGAGAAAATCTTCCACAACTCTTGCATAGTGATCCTACCACTTTAAGGAACTTTTGATCCTGCATAAAAAAATAATACAAAAAAAATTTAAATTTTTAGTCCTGCCGAACAATATTCTGGTACATTAATAGTAGGAAATTATTAAAGCTCCCAATCATTAAGAAGATAGATTTGATTACTTTAATGATGAAGAAACTAAATTCTATTCTTAGCGCCAAATGGAGAAACTAGTTCAACGATGATGATTTTAAAATTGATGATGACAAAAAGGATGAAGAAAAACCGAATAAAAAAATAGTCCAACATTTTAAATATTAGCATGAAAATGTATAATTAAAAAAATAACTGTAATAATTTACACTGAAATACTTTGCCATTGATATATGTAACAAAAAGTTACTTTATGTATAAAAATTTAAAAACTTTTCAAATTGACAGTAACCCACTACTTAGCTAAAAAATTGCCAGCAATGACGAATGTTTTAAACGATTAACTGGCAAATATTTAATGATGACAAATTGCAAGAATAGAATTAAAAAAGTAAAAAAAATATTAAAATATTTTTCAACTCTTGATATAAAGTCGAAGTAAAAGAAGCCTAGCAAGTAGCTCAGAACACACTTGAGCTATAAATAAGTTAAAGTGCTCTAGGGAAGACAGCTCTTGCAATGGTATCCATCAGTTAAATTCTTCCCGCAAGAAATATATTATAAGATCTATAAATATTGTAAAAATATCTACATATATTTGAATATAGAACACTAAGCTATGTGTATAAGTTTGACGCCATCGATATATACAATCGAACCTCTTTTAAGATACACACACAACACGCAGAAGAAATATTTGAAGAAGAAATCGTTATCAGTGTTTTTGGTTATTAAAACTTACAAATTTAGCTTGTGGAAATCCTATAAACGTTTTCGTTAACTCAACATTCATACATTCTGAAATAATAAAATTTTTTAAAGTAAAATTTAAAAAAAATTTCCCTAATATTAAAATTATCAATTTTTCATTCGAAAAAAATGCATGCTTTGCTAAACAATTAAACAAAACCTTTTCTCCCTATTAATTTACCAACAAATATTTTTTTTGCTGTATTAAATACAAATGAGCTACATAAAATTTTTGGTAATCCTTAAGTTAAATAAAACTGGTTTTTGTAAAATTTTTTTGTAGCACAACGAATACTGGATGCTTTATCAGTCAAAACAAATGCGACATCATTAATTAGAAAAATAAGGAGATGACAAAAATATGTTTTTCTGACTTTCCACAAGATGATGAAAATTTAGAAACATAAAATATATCAATTAAAGAACAGAAAGGCGCGCTTTTTATATGGAGCTTGCGCAAGCCTACACATAGTGTTGTGGTGTTCGTATTAGAGGGAAATAATAAAACAAACAATCTTAAGGAAAAAATATCTGATTGAAATCAAACAGGATGAGACTGTAGTGATATAAAATGTAAAAAGAACATCAATTTTGTTTATATAAACAGATTTATGAAGCACAAAGCAGCACACTAAGCGACATCAACAACAACACGATATCAGCAAATTTTAACATTAGCAAATGACAACAACTACAGATCCACACCCATATATAAATACTGCTATAAATATAAACATAAAGAATGGCATCAAAAGTAAACGTTATTTTTTACATGTAACTGATTTCATTAGATAAAGAGGCGGCATAGAAAAATGTACTTTGAAAAAACAAAATTTTTTCTAACAAAGTGTAACGCCCAGAAATAACAGACTATATCACCGAGATATATAGGCACATGCTAATGTCGTTCGACATGATTAGATATTTGCTTTGAATATTTAGAGAAGATATGCACTTTGAAAAGATCAAATAGAAGAAATTATCTTCGGGTGTCAACATTTCCGCCGCTTGGCGCCAAATTATCGAAATCGCCAAAACACAAAGTTTCCATAAACTTTTTATTGTTAGAAGCATTTCCCAGTGTTATACTTGATATATAAACTTATATACAGGGTGTTCCAATAAGACGTTCCATTTTTAATAGCCCGCCACTTTAACAGTTGTCATGATTCAATCTACAATTACTTGGCAGATGACAAGTAGTAACTATGCCATTAAACAAAATGAAACGGTATAGGCATCAACAGTGCATTGAAATTATTAATATGCACTTCAAAATGGTCAAAATTCCGCAGTCACAGTTCGCGAAACTAAAACATCATTTGGGTAATCGTGACACATCTTCTCTGCAAGCTGCTGGGGAACCGGTGGAAAATTTGTTAATTTAGCTCATATTGTTGTGGAAAACCCTGGTTTGTCCATTTCCTGGAATTGGGGTTGCCACAAACGGCAATACATCATATTTGGCATAAAGATATTGATGGGAACGACGTTTATTTTCAACAAGGCGGCGCCACATTCCACACATCTCTGCAAGAAATCGCTGATGGAAACTAACATATACCAAATTTATTTTCTAACACTCTTGCAGCAATTTGGTATTTAATTGTTCTTGTCGGAGTTGCCATAGTTGGGTTTTTTGTACCAAATTTCGATAAACATATTGTTAAAATATCTCTTTTACTTAATTTTACACTGGCACCATTTTCGTATACTTATTTGATCATCGGAGTATGTTTTTCAAACGTTTTAGTTTTTTATGCTTTTAAAATAAATTTCGTGGAAATATTTTAATATTATATATGATGGAATTGTAAGATTGTTTTTAACAAGGCTTTGTTAATAAAAAATGTTACGCAATGGCAACGTTGATTTATAAACAAAATTACATGTACACGAATGTTTACACCACTTTTTTCATATTTTCATCATAATAAAATGATACAAAGTTTTGATGTTTATATCAATCAGGAATGACCATCAGATAATGCATCAATTGATACTGGTGTATGCCCTCTTTCGTCGATATTGCAGCAATATCGCCGGCGAAGTGAACTAATTGAAAGAAATAGCTACACAGCTTTAACAAATTTAATGCTCCTATTTGTCAGCAGGTGCGCCACAACACAGACCTACAAACTAACATAACGCGCAATATCAGAGTTGAAAGACAATTAAGTTTTCTCAGTTTCACCACCTGTCCACTCTTACTACCCCTTTCCCAAAGAAGTTAACACACCTACTGGTTGGTAGTCATATTAATTGCCTGAGTTACTTCTCATGAAAAAAATTACCATCAATGTTCTTGTAGGGATATAACGATACCAGTGCTAGTTTTCGTGAAAAGTTTTCCGATCGTGTGATTTCTCGAAGTGACGATCACAATTGGCCATCGAGATCTTTTGTTTTAACATACCAAGAATTTATTTATCCACATGAAAGATAAAGTCTACGCCAATGGCCCACAACTGATTCAAGACCTCAAAAGTAGAATTCTTGAAGTTATCAAGAACATACAGGCGCCAATGTGTAAATTGGTGATGAAAAACTTCAAGCGTAGCCGTGGTGCCCATTTAGATGTTATTGTTTTTCATTATTAATGGCATACACCGCTCCTAACAATTAAAAGAGCATCCTATGATTTCGCTTAAAAATACTTGTTTTTATATATTATTAGAAGGTTTAATTCATATAAGCCCATTGAATGTTTTTCTTGCAAGCTTTCTAACAAAATATTAATTACATATAACAAATGTTCATTTTAATCTTAAATATATGTAACACCCATTTTATTTTTTCTACATTTTATAAATATGTTAGGAAAATATGCATATTTTTTCAAATTTTTCTTTTTCAGCTACCTATCGCGATACTGACTTTGAAGTTTTTGATACTGATTCTATTGTTCATTAAAAAATTAAAGACGAATTTTTCATTACAGATAAAAATACCAGCGATTTTGTCATTATTATTTTTTTTTATTTTTAGAAAATATTAAATGTATGAATTAAAAATTAGTGCGTGTTCTTCTTGAATATTAAACAAAAAACAATAATATTGAATATTAACTGCAGATAAGCTTGTGGTAAATATTATAAGCTTTAAGTTGCGAGTACATATACATAAACAGCGGGCAAAATACGGCATTCGATATCGAAGGATATTTCCATACAAATTAAAAAAAATTTAATGGGATTTCGTTCGATATCGAATGCCGTAATTTGCCACCAGGTTCACTTTAGTTAACTTAAATGCTTTAATTTAGTCTTAAAACTCTCAAATAATATGGTTCATATCTTTTTTCAATTACAGATAAAATAATGATGGAAAGCTGAAATTGAATTTAATTCAAAGTAACAACAGCATCAAGGACTACTTAAGCTACAAACCGACCCTCATCATTAATGGCCACAAGAAGGATAGTTGGCTGCACTCAATAAATATCCTTCTCATCCAACATCATAATCATAATAACACCAACAACAACCAAACCACAACTGTTACAAGAGCTATAGTAAAAACAAAACTCATTTATCATCACTGTGTTATATATTTTATGTTTCTCATTGTATCTTATTCTATGCCAAAATGGATTGGACTCGTTGGCAAAATACACTTCTATGGATTGTTTTCAAATCTGGCAGCTTAATGTGGCTGCCTATATGATTCTCACTGCACGAAGTATAATAAGAAAGTTTATTTAAAAATATATCAATTAAAAAATTAAATAAATTTTCGAAATTAAAATTTGAAATAAAATATAGCATTGAATGTGTAACAGCATTAAAAATCAATTCAAAGCTCAAACATCAGCTACCAACTCACAAACTAAATGTACGTGTTATCTGTCTCATCTCATACGTATGTTACCATTAGTAGTTGAGTAATAAAATCAGAAAGCTGTACTGAGAGATACACATATAACGAACTAATCTTAAGAAACAATACAAAAACAGCAACGATCTTCCCCAAAAATCAAGTACACTAAAATACGTCAAACTTTTTATACTCTCAATAATTCATCTTATATAAGAAACAAAACTTAGTTATCTGTTTATCACATCATTGCCAGCATTTGTATAAAAATATCATATTACAAAAATGCACAACTAGAAAAAATAAATCAGAACGAGTACAGTTTCAGTAACGTTAAACAGCAAAAAAGAAAAAGTATTAAATCAACTTTTACACTATTAAATTACACAACGAGAACATACAAATCTTCATCTTTTAGAACCCCTTAATTAAAAAATATCTAACACATTTTTATATCAAAGGATACAAAATTACAAACATCGACATGATTTTAAGAATATTGTGATTAAGGTGGAAAAAAAGAAGTAAAAACGACGTTTCATCCAAAAAAAGGGGGAAGTTGGAACGTCGAAGGTGAAGGAGTAGTTGAAAGCAGTTGAATGAATTTAAAAAAAGTGAGTGAGAGCGAATAAAAGATTACAAACAGAATTATCATCTTGACTCATTAATCATCGAAACGCACAACAATAGTGATTGCATTCAAAGAATAGCAAGTAACAGCAGAAGAAAACATCAAAAGTCAACAGCAGAAAGAGTGGAAAACAAGGACTTAAAACTTACAACAGCAAGAAGAGCTCATTAACACAGCCATACAAAACTGTATTGAAGTTTTTCATTATCAAATAGTTACTAAAGTGGAAAGCACCTCACAAGTATGTAGTTTTATTTTTAGTATATTTTTTGTAAATATAATATAGACTTTATCACTGAAATTTATAAGAAAAAATATGTTCACGAATATAGAAAAACATACATATTCATAGAATTTTTAAAGTCCTTCCTAAAATATAAAAACGGTTGAATAAATAGAATTTTATAATAACGTATTATTCCATAAAGGTATAGAAAAATCCTTGTAAAACCAATGACTCGCATCTTTTGTCGTGCATTTGAGTGTCTAATCAATGTTAACATTTTGCTTATTGAGAGAAGATTAAATTATGGGAAACAGTCATCACATCAGTGTTGCTTGAAATCCATAATCAAAATGACAAAATACGAAACATAAAAGTTGATTAAGAAGTGCAAAAATCATGAGTATTAAACAATAATAAAAAATGTTTCATAATTTATTTTGTTACAATAAATTCCAGATATCTTCTTAAGCAAATGAAAAGTAAATAATTTTACCAAATTAGGTTAAGAGAGATATGACAGCTTTAAAATAAAATCGGAAAGATATTTAACTGTTTTATTGCCGACGAAAAAAGCAATTTCATTTGTGTTTTTGGTGGTATACCCCTCTATTAAATCTTAAATAAATTTAAATTGGCTAAAATATGCTCTTAAGAACATCGTACAAAAAAACGTTGGAATCTTTTGAATTCTGCCTTTATTGCGAATTCGTAGAATTTTATAAAAAAAACTATTTTAACATATTTAAATACTGTTAAAAAATTGCTAAATAGAGCCAAATCAAAAGAAAAAAAATTTTCAAATGTGCAAACATTCCCAATTGCTAAACAGGATTAAAAAGGCTGAATTATCACTCCTGGCTTGCATAAATTATATATGTGATTGTATAAAAAATTCTATAAAAAATTAAATGATCACCAAGGGAAAATATTTTTTTCGGTTTTTCATAAATTCCAAAATCTTTTATTCGATAATATTTTTATCTATTATATACACAGGCAAAGACGTATTTTTAGATCCCTTTTTCTCGTTTGTTTGCCAATCGATTTTCTTCATTATTTCACCATATAGTAAACATTGTTGAGCTTTAGTGACCTAACTATATATTATTTAAATTGGTTTAGTATTAAAGGAGTAAAATTTTCCTAAAGTTTACACCAATACGAATGCTAAAAATACCCTGCAGATAACGCGACTAGTCCATACACGCATGTAAAGTATACTCCATAAAGGACCAGGACTAGTCCAAAAGTAACCCAAATGTATGAAGAAAACATGGTCTATTTAACATTACGATGTCCTAGGACTGGACCATATGGTCCAGGTTTGCACTACATCGGACTAACCCAAAAACTACTCCATGTCATTAAAAATGGACCATGCACAAATAGTTTCTTCGGCACGAGTAATATCGTGAAAGCACGAACATTTGTCGTATAGCAATAAGCTCTTGTTTGAAAATGACATACTCCATGACTGCATTACATCGGACCATATTGTAACTAGTCCATTTCAGCTATAATGGACCACGTAGTCCAATATTATCTGCAGGGTACATACGCATGTTCAGTTATGTAAGTATTGGTTCAAGTAAAAACATAAGCAAAGCAATGCGAGTGGTTAAGTCTTAATGCCTTAAGAGTACCTGCAATAGGATTATTTCTCTTCAAGTGAGTGAAGTTGAAAATGAAAAAGAAATCAGAACTGAAAGAGGTGAGAATTAAAAATTAATGTTCATATTCATTTCGTGCGTGTTTGTATGCAATTTTATTTTGTTTATTGTTTTTTTCCATGGAGAAGGGAATGGGAAATTAGATAGTTTTTTCTCTTTAAATGAATGCAACTAAGATAGCTATACGTTACACTTGCGGTCGAATTTCGATCACCAGGCGCGTACCCTATTATAGATAATTGTTTAAAAAATAACGAATATTAACTATACAAATTTATAATAATTTCACGGCTAAACACATTACATAAATATTTTTATTTTTTATTTTAATTAAAATTTGACTTAGAAAATGTTTAGCTTAAATGCCGGTTATTTGCTTACTAATGTTTAAGTTAACAGAGAGGGATTGTTATGACAAACAAAAAAGAGAAATATATATAGTGCTCCAGACACAAGTTTTTTTAATCATTTGCTATTTTGACACTGAAAGTTTCTTTTTCATATGAAATATCAACCTCCACTTACCAGGGCTAATATTGTTCGAGATATAACCAAAAAAGTCTTAGAAAATGGGACTGACAGGAAAACCGTGTTTCATAAATAATGATAATATTTATTATTTATAGCAAAGTCATAACATAAAACAAACAAATAAATCAAGTTTAGTTCATTTTATTTAATTTTTAAAAATATACTTGTAAATTTACCACCCGCTTTTATTTTTCTTTTCATGTATAATTTGTAGTATTCGTTCGTTGTTTGAAATAAAAATAAAAATTTTACCAATCGACCGAGTTTCCTATATTCATATATTCATTGGCAACATCTTTTAATCACTAATATTTCTGACAATTAGACATGTTTGTACTATTTTATCAATATGATCGTATAAGAAAAGAGATTTTACTGGTTTGAATTAAGAGCGATTTTCAAACATGACGTTCAGAACTAAGTATTTGCTTAAATTATTATTTTTTTATTAATTTTAAAATTATATTTCATTCAAAGAAAATGAAAGCGAAGGCAATCATAACACTAGCAGAATAGAACAAAAGATTAAAAATCTTAAATAAATTAGGGAAGATATTCACTGTCCACATCAGGCATCACAGAGGGACCTATTTCCTGGACCCAAGTGGGCCGGTTTCTTGCAATCGGCGGCCTGTGCAAGTTAACCTAACCTAGGGAGATTTCGTAAAAGTTCTGACTTTAATATAATTAAGATTAAAAAATTATATTAAACTCAAAAAGCATTTTGATTTCCTAATAACAATGGATTCGAAAATATAGTTTAAATTTCTCAGCACATAACGAAAACAACAACTCCGTTTTTTAATTATATGCGATAACACAAATTTCAAAGGTTTCCTTCCATGTCTACGAAAACCGAGAAGTGTTCTTAAAAAATCCGCTTCAAAACATTTTTGTATCCATTTAAAGATCGTTATGGAAGCTATAAGTACTTGACGATATAGTAAGTCCAAATTGTGACTATTTTAAATTATGGATTTCCGAAAAAGTAAAATGAAAGGCACTTATTTGCATAACCTTTACGAAATATTAAAAACTATTCCTAAAAACTGTTCTAAAACAGTTTTATACCACAAGTACAATTGATGGATAAGTTTTAACTACATAAATTTATATTTCAAACACCGGGCATTACATTCAGATATTCACTGTTAGTATCTTTGAGTGAATCATTCGATTATATACTCATATTGATTAGATATATAATTACTCTTTACAAAAAAAATTGTAGTTATTTAGTTAGTTGAAAGCACCAATATTATTTGTCTAATGTAAATTATGTAAATATTATGTATTTTATATGTGTATAAATAATATTATAAATACAAAGAAATTTAGTTCGAAGTTGAATATTGTGAATATTAATTACGCAATAAAAAAGAGATGCTTTAATTCACTTCAATTGTTCATCTTTTATAAACAGAAGAATTGACAAAATCAAAATAAGAAGATCTGTTCTGTTATTCACAGAAATTCAATTCACATGATTTCCAAAAATTAATTCTATTATCAGCTGACTTGTTACTTACTCTTTGCGTCTACACTTATTTGGTTATTATTAATTTTTGGAAATCACGTCCATTTAACTACTACTTTACTGATTTGACTGATTTACAGAACAGGATCAATATAATAATATTTAAAACTTTTAAACAAAAGTTATTTAAACAAATATTAAAAACATATAAACTTTATAACAGATTAAAAAATTAAAAAAACGAAATTGCTGCATTCTAACTAAACAATAAATAATAATGACTGTCATGTGCTTAATAGTAAAAAAAGAACTTAATAAAAAGATCAAAGTGCGACAAATTGCTTATATAAACATTATTATACGTCTGGTGAGTGTTATTAGAAATATCAAATGTGTGCACGTCGCGTGTTCTAACAGTTATGTTTTACAAAACGTTAATTTTTTTTAAGAATTTTTCATGATAAAAATCATTTAATTGGTCATAATGTAACAGCAAATAACAACAGAAGTGACCAAGATTTAACAAGTTAAACGTTATATCACAATAATAATTTAGTAGAAAATCTAATGCAATAAATATCTGGAATACAGTGGGCCTAAAAAGGTAAATTTGCATATAAAGTTCACGGTCACGCTTATAATATGCACAAAAATAATTTTGAAATGCATAATAAAATGATGCTTCAAGTTTTATATATTCTTTCTTATAAAATATAAAGAAGTTAATGACAAAAATAAAATATTCATAAAAATTGTTTATTCACACTTCAATAACGTCAAATATGTCGACCTAGAAAATTGGCGCAAAAAATGTTTCCAACATTATTATAAATTTCATATCAGATGCGTGAAAAAAAAGATAAATTATAAATTACAACAAATAAAGCGGCTATTACACAATCGAACATGTTGTTGAATATTTACGTCGGGCCAACCGATTTGCCCGTGTAATAAGGAAAAAATCGCGTGTTTTCAAAAATTTTTTTTATATTTTGGTTCGCCATCGAGCCAAAAGCTGGTTCGTCGAACACACATACAAATCTGCATTTTATGAAAAATTTTAAACATACATATAAGATGGCAACTGGCGAGCGAAATTTTTCAAAGAATTTACTGAATTATATAAAAGTGTGCGTCATGCGTCATTTCGAGGCATTTTCTTTAAGATTTTATTTATTGTGCTGTTGTCTAACATGCTCAACAGTATAATAGCAAACAAGCGGCCAACATGCTCGATGGGTAAAAGTTAATTCAGGCAATATTTTGTTGCCGTTAATTCAAATTTATATTTATTGTATTTCTCAGGTGTAAGTATTAAAGAAAATAATACAAAAAAATCTATTACACCAAAATAGCCAAATATCGTGGTTTGCATATTAGTAAAGACTATGATGCCCGTTAGAAACGTATTAGGAGCGTCCTTTTTAGGACATATAAAAATTAAAAACTAATATATTTTTTATTGAAGTCGTTTATGCCTTCAAACACATTTTACTTTAAAATAGTTTTAATAGATATTTTAAATGGATATTTTCAGTAAACTGCAACAAATATGGAAAAATAACCACAAATAACTCAAAATCAATTCCAAATGTATTTTTCCTTTTTAAGGCCTACTATGCAGAATAAAGATTTCTACTTTATTTTAATAAATATAAAAGCTAAGCGTTAATTTTATAATAACACGCATGTAGACAAGTTAACATGCTTTGTTGTTTAAACAAAACTATTTAATTGCAAACAGAAGGCTAATAACATTTTAGCAAAAACTTCTCAATTTACAAAAATGGTAAATTTTAACACATGAATAAGTTTCACGCAACATGACGTGACGATAAAGGAAATACAAACCCGCTCCTGATTTAACAAAAAAGAACTAAAACATTTGAACAAGGTGATATATTTTTGATTTCAAATGTATAAACAAGAACCATTTAGTAGACGTGGTAGTTTAAGATCATTACGTAGCGCTCCTTTACTGAGAACCGTATTAGAAAGTACATTATCATTATCTCGTATACATCCGATTGCTTCACTGGAATTGCCTGGTCTTGATTACGTACATACCGTACAATCACAGTCAGCATTACAGCAACAACATTCTGAGGTAGGATCGTCATTACGCGGTAGTATTGCAGCAGTAACTACGGCCGCAACTGGTCCTCAACCGCAAACTACATTAAAAACACGACAGGGTATCCAAGGCTCACAACGTGAAAATAGACGCAAAAAAGCACCACAACGGTATGTAAATAATTGACAAAACAAATTAATAACAAAAAATAAAAACAGCTTTCAAAAAATTCAAAAAAAATTAACTGTACACTGAAAATAACTATGAAAATTGTAAACGAAACCTGATTGTGTAATATATTTCGTTATTTCGCACCAAAATTTTGTTTCGAAAATATATAATATTTATTAAATTAGAGTACTCAAAAAATAAAAATTTTAAAATTGTCCCAGCTGGGAAATGAACTGACGTTCCTTGAAATCGAACAGAAGTTCTGTACCTCTGACATATATTTTAAAAAGCCAAAAATGGTTTAGAGAAACTTTGATGTAATTAAAATTTAATTTTTATAAAAAAAAATAATTACAATCGTAATGAAAGTTTTGTATATTTTTGGAAAAAAAATAACTATGCAGGTTTTTATTATTCAAATATTCCTGAAATTATTTTCAGTGTATAGTAGAGAAATTAATAAATGTCTGTATATGTATATATATGGCAACTAAATGGTATTAAGTAGTACACGTATGTGTATATGTTTCAAATAATCAAACAATGAACGTAAATGGGAGTGTAATTGTAATAATATAAAATTATCTGACATGTCAAATTGTTTGCCATGAGAAAATTTGCATATCATACGAGTTAATTTTTTATTAAATTTACATAAATAATTTTTTTTTTTTCTTATACAATATTTTTCGCATATTTGTTTTGGTTTTTCTATTACTTATACTGCATTTTATACGAATATTTAACATATAACAATAATGCACAATTGAATTATCATGCAGTTGCTTTTTATAAATTTAACTTTAACGATTTCCTCTTAGAATATTTAATTAAATTAAGTTTAACGTTAGCACTTTAAATAAGGGTATTAAATTATTGGAGGTATGACGTATGAATAATTTTTATAAAATATGTATACATTACATACACAAATTATAAAAAAATCAAAAATGTAGGGATGACGATTTCTAGAGATAATTAAAGATTGAACTACTACTAGAGCAGAATTTAAAACTTACCACTAACTCCATAGTTAGCAGTTAAGGTAAAATCTGTATCTGGCCATCGTAAAGTCCATTAGAAACAAAGTTCAAACAAAAACTTGCCAATGAGCTGCAGCTGCCAAATGACACACTGCAAACCGTCCACCTTACTTTGCAGCTAATGAAACTAATGACTTACTTATCATATTTGATATATGTAAGTGCACTTGGTATTAGAAAGTACAACGAGAGTAATGGAATCTGTACCAAATACATTCATTTGAAACGATGGGAAAATACACTTTAAGTTAGTAGGAATCTAATAGGCAGTAGGAATCTGCCTAGACCCTGGATGTTTCTGTAGACAAACCACAATGGCTTTGCGGCTTGTGTTTGTTCTAAAAAAATGATACGAAATTCCAGGAAAATCTTTCCATAAAATTATCTATGTATATTACGATCACAATCAAATTTCGATTTTTACTAATAAAAAATGTATTTGCCTCTCATTTTAAAAGTATAGCCCCACACACACATACTTACAAAGAAGATATCATTTCTATTTTTTTGCAGTGGCAACAAGCATCACAAAGTCAAGACTATTTATATTTTATGTCAGTGAAATCTAAAATGCAATTTAAATGACTTAAAATGCTAAAATAAATGTTCCTGTTGCCTCCCCGTCATGATATTTAAAATTGGTTATCCAAAACTGAGACTGGTAAGTTTAGGGTCTTTCAATAAGAGATTTCATTTTGATATGTAAAACAAGAGTATTTTAAGGGAAACCATCGGGCGATTATTTCGCTCTAAAGATGTGGATATGCTATTAATAATAGAAGAAAAAAATTAGCCAAAAGGCTGGTAGAGCTACGCTTGCAGGACCATATTCATGATATTTCCCTTCTCCAATCCGCACGTTTGAGCAAACTTTTCACGCAATAGAACTATGAAAACATGGGTTTTCCTCGACACTTTTGGCTACAACAACAACATTCTCGGTTGTTCTTGAACGACGTGTACGAGTTCAATTGTTCGCATCACTAAGTCGTCCTAGCAGCTGAAATTTTCCCAACAGTTTCATAATTGCTGGACGAGAAGGTCCTTCGTGGTCGACGAACCAAAAATGCTTTAGTTTTGCGAACTGTGACCGCGAAATTTTCACCATTTTGGTATTGATCTGCGAACGCATTGTATTGTTGAATAGTATATCGCACCATTTCTATTAAGGGCGTAAGTTTTACTTTTTCATGTTAAAATTGCGGCAATTGAAAATGAAGCATCTCATTAGGACACCCTGTACTTGCCTCCAATGACATCCTCATGTTAAATTAATCGTGTAATATACACAGTATGCATTGGCCTAAGCTTGGGCTGGTGCGCCCTTATTAGTTAATTTACAAAATACTGGTGATTATCTTTATTGGCGCTTTAACTCATTACCTTACCATTCAAGTTTTGCTGGGTATTATTTGGCAGTCGAGTAGTGTTATTAATAATTTTTATTTTTTATTTTTTATTTGATATTCCTTATTTCAGTTTGTAAGTGAATACATAAAATATTTCCACTTCATCTGCAATTACAAACAAAATACCGGCTAAGCATGCTAATCTGACTACCGAAATCCTTGTTTCGATTTCACTTGAACAAGATTATATTATGCTTCATTGTTTTGCAGCAATAGATTCGAATTTAAAAGGGAATATTTAATGCTACACAGCACATCACATGAGTCTGTTATCAGCTTTGGGCTTCAGTATCTAATTTAATGGTCTACGTGACACAGCTGTTATCACAAAATGTACAACACGTATAAACTTCTGAAGTTTATTTTTGATTTTTTCTGTTGCATCAATTTAACAATATTAATTTAATGAGTTTATGTATACAGTGCTGCTAAAGCTTGTTTTTTTACTCATTGTTTCTTTTATTGGATAAATAATATTCTTAAGTTTTCTATTTTACTTTGTCTCAATTCTAGATGTTTCAAATACCAAGTAATACAAGGCCTAAACATGCTTTTTATGAGTGGAGAGAGTTTTAGTAAAATTTTCAAATGAAGTAGTTAGTTATATAGTTATGTTCTTAAATGTAAGAATCATTTTTCTTGTTTAAAATAATTACATAAAATCCAAGCTTAATTTATTTTCCTCTGATAACAACCAAAATTTGAATTAAAAGACTGGCTCTGGAATCATACGAGGAATTCGATCAGTTAGTAATATGAGCTCCAATATCAAACATAAGCTATTGATAAAAGTTCTCTAAATGGTATCAAGAAAAACGCTTTACGAAATTGATAGCAAAAATCAAACGTCATATGACAGAATATTGTTTTGTTTTGTTTGAAATTTTAATTGTCGAAAAGCTAGTTTAATTGCCTCTGGCTATATGTAGTGCAAAGAGTGCGAAAGCAATGCCAAGCATGAGCTTGCATGGTCGTTATTGAAAAGTTACTCACCATTCCGGCTCTAATTAACATATTTTTATAAATTTTATAAATTTATTTTATATATAAATCCAAATATTAACTTATCATTTAAGATTTTATAGCTCAGGTGTATTATTGTGATACTACTTACCACACATATTGCTTGTGGTCAAACAGTCTTATGAATTTCTTCATTTTGTGCAATACATGAAAGTATATATGTAAACAATATATACTTTGTTAGCCGAAGTGAGATTGAAATAATATCCCAGCAAAACTTTTCTATTGAGTTCCCATTAAGAACAACATACTTTAAAAATAAATTAACTAGAGTAGTTATAGAACTAACCCCAGTCGAAGCAAATTAATTTTTTGTTTACTGACATAAAATAAAATTTCGAATACACCGATTCGATAATGACAGTACCCAACAAACCAAAACAATTTATAAATATACTTACATAAGCCGTAAGTTTAGAAAAGTGTTGTGATTACTATTATAAAAGGCTTATTAAAAAATGTTTAATAATGAAAACTGAACCCTTGCGATAATATTACCTGTCTATAATATAATGTGAAAGCTAAGAAGTCTGCTTATATAATAAACTTACAGAGAAATTCGTTTCTAATCATGTTTATAATAAGCTTACCTTTATAATATATTTGTAAGCTTAAGAATATAACCAAATAATAATTGAAGAACTGTAGTAATTTTTTTCATTAGAATTTTGTTTATTTTTTATTTCATAAAATATTATATTTATAAATTATTATTTTTTTGTTTACTCACATAGGCTTTGAGTTTTTTCAAATTCGTCCTTCCCACTGCAATAGAAATTACATATGTATGTTAAATAATACAATATATGAAATACTTTACTTCTTATAGGCTTCACGCAGTCTTCTTCTCCGCCGGTCCCTTCCAGAATAAATGCTCTACCGGCTTAGCTTAATATAAAAATTCGTTTTTTTTTAATTTTACACTGTTTAATGTTCGAACAAAATACAAAAACTGAAAACTTTAACTAATAATGCAAAATTTGGGCACGCGACAATTAACTGGAATCATTCTCAAAAAAACTTACAAAACTATAACGAGCATAAGTCATTTGAAAGCATATTTGTTAAATTGTTATTTATAGTAAGTATATAGCAAACCACAATTTGAAAACTGTTACCATTTTATATTTTCATAAGCTTTTATAAGTGTGCTTATAAAAAGTTATTGAAAATCTCTTACGATAAGCTTATTCTACAATTCAGTTACATTTTGCTTATGAAATGGTCAGTTGGGTAGGCATTTAATTTTTATTGTTTTTGTGAGTTCAATTATTATTTTAAAAAGTATTGACATTTTTATGTCTTAATTTGTAACATCGTAAATGGTCGCTTTCTTGAGCTTAAACGCTAAAGTATATAAAAATAGTGAAAAGATTAGACTTCATAAGCTTGTTAGTATTTTAATTAATTATTTGTCATCAAAGTTTTTGCTGGGATGTATTCGAAAAATATATAAACTGTGTATTACTGTCAGTTATTTACAATTGAGATACATGTTTATATTTAACATACGTAGCCTTAAATAAATATTAAAACAAAGAAAATTGTTTAAAATTGTTTAAATTGCAAAAAGTACTTTCATTTTATTTGTGGTTTTTATAATAAATACAAATTGTTTTATAGAATTTTAGAATTATGATGTTAAAGTAGGTTATGCACAGTGCTTTATAGTGCATAGAAGTATTGATCTTTTGAAAAAAAATTTTTGCATTCTGCTTATTAAGATGGAAGCCAGCTACACATTTTTCAGAATTCGGCAAACTCTTCTGAAACTGAATTGCTATCCTGTTTTGGTAGCCTTTATCATTTTGTTTCAATTCAATAATCTTAATATTATAAGTAAAGAGTTTTGTCTAGTATGTATGACTTTTCTACTTAATTATGTAGAATCTGTACAATGGGAGAATTTTCTTAAAAAATAATTTAATAAGTTAAGGAAAAATTTTACGAAAACCTTAAAAGAAATAAAAAATAGGTTTAATCGCATATTAAAAATAAAAAAGAGGTTTAATAGCATATTAAAAACCAAAAATAAGAAGTCTTGAATTTATTATTGTTTTTGAATTATATTTTCTTTCGCATTCAGATAAACAGGTCTCAAATCATTATAAAATGCTTATTTAAATTCAAATACAAAACATATGGCAGTATATTAATATAGAGAATTCGAGTACTAAAAATAAAATATTCTTATAAGTTTTTGTACCTGCTTATTATTTTTTTTGCTTACTCCGCATTAGCAAAAATTATCTATTTTCTGTTCGTCAAAGTAAATTAGTGCAAGATACTCATTCTTGTAGTAGTACATTAAAAACATCTTTGAAATAAGTTTATTATTATGGTACTCAAATTTATATATTTTTTAGACACATGCATGCAACCGTACAACCGCATATATTTGCTTCTATCACTTTTGAAGTTTCCTTTCACTTTTTAAGTATTATTTTTCCTTGTGCTTTTCTTTGTCATCAAACGACATTTGATTAAAAAATAAATGCAGATACGGTGGTAATAACATATGGTTTTAAAGTGTTGTTATGGAAATAAATACCACAGAGAAGAGAAATTGAAATTATCAAGTGGTATAAAGAAAAAATTTTAAATAAAATTATACTCCAATTAAGGAATGACAACTCTCAACACACTTTTTAATAAAAAGCAACAACAAATAATTTTGTAAAAATATTACCAAAAGAAGTGCCAGCATTGACTTTATTATTCATTGGCACTATATTAATGTTCCAATCATATTACGTTTTGTACACACATTGATTTCATATCAGGAGATTGCATAAAATTTTCAAAAAGAAATGTACTTTTTGTTTGATAATTATAAATTATAAACTCATTATATTTCTATTGTAATTTGATATAACAAGATTTAAACTAAATAATAATATCTTTAATGAAAGAGTAATCTTTGAGCTCATATAATTCAATTCATTTAATTACACTGTGCAACAAAATTAAAAATTTTCCGAAATCACAAAATCCTAATAACTGATTCTGCCAGAGAATACAAAAACAAAAAAACGTGTATTGGCATTTTGAAAAGTTTCTCCTGAGTTCCCTTTTAAGGGGAGCTGAATTTCTAACATTTTGCACATTGTTGTGGTAAATTGGCACAAGAAATCATTTAACCATTATATTAGGAATAGGATATGTTCAACAGATTTAACATAAATCTAAGTCCTTGTTTAATTTTATAGTATCACAATATGTTTGAATTAATTGTGTAAAGTCAAATCATGTTAAGTATCTAAAAATATTTATTATAAAATACGTTCAATATGATGGGTAACATTTTTGGATTTGTTGTGCAGTGTTATTTTTTACATTTTTACTAAGTTTCTTTAGTCATTACCAGAGTCCGGAAACACACACATATAAAAGCATGTTTTAGTCGTCTTAGTGAAAATCTTAAGTATGCACTCAAAAGTAGTCAAATATGCTCTTATTTTGTTTAAATTTTATTTAAAATACAAACATAAGTCAAACAGCCCTCAAGGAGATATTTTAAATGTGCCTGTTTGGATCAAAAATAAGTTTTCATCACAAGGAGTTAAACAGCAAATTTGTATATCCTTTTTAACAACGACTTATAATTTGGAGAACAATAATATTGAAAACGTTTTCATAACCTTCTATATATGCCTGACTATCTACATAAAAAGATATCAAGTCTTCACTGCGCTTAATTTACTAAAAAAAGAAAAACCCCGATTTTTCTTCGTTTCTTTTGTTCTGCTTTTATATGGCGCAATAGCCGATTCTGTTAGAGTCGACGCAGTTTATATCAAAAAATTTTCAAAATTAGGTGTGTGATGAAACTACAATCTTTAAACTAATATTTTTTTTAATTCGGGTTTTTATACAGACTGCCCGACGGGAACGCATTAAAATTATTAAAATCGACTATGAAAATTGTGGTTCTGTTAAAGTTACATTTTATAAAATTCGTGATAATTTCGTACAACATAATCGTCCTTCTGAGACCGCTATTAAGAATTTGGTCGTTAAATTTGAGTCGACAGGCTCGATACAAAATTTGCCAAAACTAACGCGTGTTCGACCTTGTCGTTCAACTGAAAACATCGCAGCGGTGAGCTACAGTGTTGAAGAAGATTGAAATTTATCAATTCCTCGACGTTCTCAACAATTGGGGTTATCCGAAACCGCCACATGGCGTATTTTGCGTAAGGAATTGGCTTTGAAACCTTACAAATTTCAACAGGTGCAGCAATTGAAACCGACTAACGATTCACATCGCCGTAGATTCGATTGAAAAAATAATTTTTTCAGACGAAGCTAGGGTTGTTGTTCGAATTAAAATTATTCGAATAATTCGAAAATTTTTTAAATTTTTGCTCGAACGAACAATCATTTTTCAATTTCGAATAAAGAATTATTCGAATAATTTTTTTTCGAATAATCGAACATTTGAACAATTAATGAACGACATATAAAATCATTAAATACTTTAATATTATTTCTCTGGGAATTTCCCGTCCAATATCAGCTTTTTATAATATGCCACAAGAATCTAAATAGAGGAGCACGTATATTCTATGTTATAACAATTATTTTGAAATAAAAATATTTATTACGAATGACCTCAACTACGATGAAGAATTACATGACGATTTATTAACTGATCTTAAAAAATTAAGTAAAAACAAAAAACATTGCAATTGAAAGTTTTCTTAAGACAAAAATTTTGTCTTGTAAATTATGATACAATAATTCTTTAAAAACTTAATATTTCAATAAATCATTATTGCAAATTTTTCGATAAAAAGAGCAAAAAAAGTTGCACTTTTTTCTAAAAAAGAAAACGCCATTAGTCAAATCAATATAAAAGAAAATACAAAGTTTTAAAAAACTCATGACAAAAATGTTCACTTTTTTGAAAAGTTTGCTTGATTCATTTTAAAGTAAACATGCAAACTAGAAAATACTTTTTAACTATTGCCATTAAAGTGGCTTGCAGAGCTTGTTTATGAATAAGAATATTTTAACGCTATTAATATTAATTACAATAATGACAAAACTCTTAAATGATCCCTTGTGTAAAGTGTACAACATCTAAATTTAATTAAAATCTATTTTCAAGGGTTTACTTAGAAGAATGTACATAAATATTTTTTCGCTTTCTTTTGCTGTTGGCGCAACTCAATCTCAACCAAGAAGTAGAAGTGTTTAAATAAATTAATATTGCACAAAAGTAAAGCCATTGGCCTACTTACTTTACCGCCCCTAACAACAGCTACAACAATACTTATAGTATTTTTTTGTTTATGAAAAACATGACTAGGAGAATGAAAAACAAGCTACATTGATTTATTACAGCAATATAGTTGAAAGTAATGAAGGGGGGGAATTATTTGGAGTTTAAACTAAAAACAAAATTTAAAGAGTTCTTGAACTTTATACTCCAAAGTGATGTAAAAACTTTGCGGTATAGAGCATTTAGGTCACCTAGAAACAAAAACTAAAATGCAAAATGAATAAAATTTGCTTTATTGTTTGGTGAGAAATATCATTAACGATTTACCTGAAAGTTGCAAAATTAAATCAATAATGTTTTGACTACAAAGGTTTCGTAGTATGAATTTGCTTGCTGTTGTTTTTTTTATATGAACAAAATGCTTTGTCTTGAAGTCACTTCTTGTTTCTAGACAGAAATAGCATTTAGACGTTGAGTTTTACACATGTTTGTTGGGTTCTAGCTTTTCAGTTTGTTTGGTGAACGGAATGGAGTGGAAATGGGGTAGGAAGAGTATCGATTTGTACTTTTTATATTTGTTTTTGATATTTTTTTGCTTGCAACAATTTTATTGAAGAATTTGTACACAATTTTTATATGATTGTCAAGGAAATTTGATATAAAAGGATGCGCTAACAGCTCTGATGATGAATTCGCTCGTCATTTGTTTTATCAGTATATTGAAAAATTTATTAACATTTTATTTTCTTGTTTTAGTTTATCAACTTATTGTATTGTGAAGATATTGAAATTTTTAAAGTTATAAATAACAATTTTAGTACGAGAATTTATGAAACAAATAATGTTCACAAAACTTATGAACGAATATTGCTAATAATAATTTAATCTTTATGATGTAATTTTGTAGCCAGTCAAAATAGAAAGTGCTTAGTAAAAATTTTCAAAATATACCTTCCCTTTAGTTATGTTTCTTTTATTAATCTTTAGCTCAAAAAGTTAAATCTTTGCAAAAAAAACTTGGCGAGTTTTCTATTAATGTATTGTATATCTTTACAACGACCTCTTAGCGCCGAATAATCGCAAACGGCAATTACGTTAATACTTGCTTTATTATTGAAATGTAAATTTTATGATCTTAGCGATGCAAGCCAAAACTATTAAACGTGCTTTTTGAATTCAAAGATTATGTATTTTGATAGTTTTATAAAAAAAATCTAGTGGCAGATTTTTGGTTGCTTTTATAACAACCCCCCAATAATAAGCATTTTGAAAATTTATATTTATATGAAGTTAATCACATTGTGAAGTGCTAAAAGTGATGTGAATAAGATTTATAATCAATAATTCAAAAGACACAAAAGACTATGACGACAAAAAAGTATTTGCAAAGTGCGTGATGAGAAAAAAATTTTGTTTGAAAATAAAAAAAACGTTTAATATAATGGCGTAAATTTGCGAAAATTTTTTTTGTGTCTAAAATTAAAGATTCTAAATTTTATTGCAGTATAAAACATAATTTCTACATTTGCTACCTTCACTTTTAAAAACCTTATTTTTTACAAAAAAAAGTGTATAAATTTATTTTTTTTTGTTTCAACATTAGTATTCAAGATAATTTATTTTTTAAATATTGAAAATAGCTTTTGAACAAAAACAAATTAATATAATACCTTTATTAGTTTATCCACAAGAAAAATATCATATAAAAATCTTGAAACCGAAAAAAACATTAAAAGCGTATGTAATTTTCTTCACCTTCCTGACTGCAGCAGCGTCTCAGAGCTACAAATGGCAACATAAAGTATTAAAAATTTACTATATGATGTAAAATGTTGCTTTATATTTAGCTGCGTACTTAGTTTTTTAGATTACTTTAAATTCATTTTTGTTTTTTTGGCCAGCCTTTTCGCTCAAATACTCCTCTGCGCATCGATTGCGGATTAATATTGAAGCTACCTAAGTAGGAAAAAACAGTTTTTTTTCAAAAACCATAGTCTCCTTTTAGCTCAATACACTTAGTAAGACGGTATTCCAACTTTTTCATACCACCGGAATAATAAGATTTTGGGAACCCCTCAAAATACGCGTTAGTTTCGGTAATCACTTCTTCGTTTGAGATGAAAATTTTTCCTGCGAGCCATTTTTTCAAGTTTGGAAACAGGAAAAAGTCACTAGGAGCTAAATCTAGACTATAAGGTGGATGATCAACCAATTCGAAGTGTATTTCACGAAATTTTAGCATCGTATCTAATGCTGTGTGAACCGGTGCGTTGTCTTAAAGAAAGAGCACTTTCTTCGTGGTCGTTTTTTCTTTATTGCATCAATCAATTGATCAAATAATGCACGATAATACTTTCCTGTGATTGTGGATCCTTTTTCAAGATAATCGATGAGCACTATTCCGTTTGCATTCCAAAATACAGTGGCCATAACCTAGCCAACCAATTTCACTGTCTTCGCCTCCTTCGGAGCACTTCCACCAGCCTCCACCCATTGTTTCGATTGATTTTTGGTTTCAGGTGTGTAGTGGTGGACCCACGTTTCATCAACAGTTATTAATCGACGCCAAAAATCAACAGGATTACGCTTTGTCATTTCCAAAAACCGCTGTGAAGTGGTCTGTCGAACTCGTTTTTGTTCGACACTGAGCTAACGCGGCACCCATCTTGCCGATAGCTTTTTCATATGCAAATGTTCATGCAAAATGTTGAGCACACGTTCATATGATATGTTCGCCATTTCAACAATCTCTCGTAACTTGACTCTGCGATCATTCATAACGATATCGAGATTTTCTTAATATTTTCTTCAGTAACCACCTCTTTTGGCCTTCCTGTGGATGGTATTGTTGCAGTGCTTGTTCGCCGCGTTTAAATTCAGCAATCCGATATTTTACCATGTCATCTGACGGAGCAGACTCGCCGTAGTGTTTATCGAGCTTTTCACTTTTTTCCATTTTTCAAGAAACACAAATGTTGCTTGCTTCAAACGACTACACCAAATAAACTAATCGATGAATTTGGATGAAATTTTAATAGCTGACGTTTGACAGATTGCAATTTCTAAAAAAAAAAATTTTTATTTATGCTGCCATCTAGCGCTAGATAGTTTCAATATCAATCCGCCCTCATTAGTGCCAAATAATCGGAAGCCGCAGTTTCGTTTATACTTGTTTTATTATTAAAATTTAAGTTTTATGAACTTTGCGATGGCACGTAAACAAAAAATTTACGATAATTAAAAAAAATTAAATACTGATAAAGAAAAATTTTAATATTGTCACTACGAGGTCCATATTTATTTAGAAATTTGTAAATTAAATTTCTTTATTAGCAGACGTAACCTCAGTGCTACTATTAAATAGCATTGAATTTATTTAACTTAAAGTTATTATTTTATATATACAAAGACTTCAATGCTCCGCGACAAAACTGCTTTACATTGTTTTTGCATTTGATTCACAAAATATATGAGTGGTTTACTTTTACAATTTCTTCATCCAAACTAGCGATTGCAAAATTTACAAAAGTACCATCATTGTAACATTTCGCAAAATATACAAAAAAAATTTAGTTGTATTGCAGTAAAGTTATTTTTCCATTGTCTATTTATGTACAATTTTATTTATTTATATTATTTTTGTTCAGTTCTGCTGTCGATATATAATAAAGTACAAGTTGCAGTAGTTGCTGCTATTATTTCATTTCAAGCATAATGTGCCTTTTGTTAGGCTTGCAAATATAAAATACCACATTTCGTTAAAAAGGAAATACTACAAACACTTACGCAAGAGAACCCACCAAAAATTAAATACTATACATACATACATATGTATATGCCGTACAAATACAATTAAAATATATATACAGCCACAACTACCCGTCGCATTTACTACATACAAATACTATACATATACACAAAACACATACAGAAGGAAATGCCTGACATGTAATAAATTTGGTAAAACATTGTTATGCAGTTTACCAGCCACACGAACACCCAATAAAAACAAACTATCCAAAGAAAATGTTTTTAATACATTTTAAATTTTAAACATTCGAGTAAAAACCATATCATATATATTTTAGTATAAATTTATATTTATTTTTTACTGTTTTGTTTAAGTTGTTTGAAACATTTAAAATAATTTTCTCCTAAGAGCCACACTTATTTATTTTGCCATAAATATATTTTAGAAGTGAAATGTACTTGAAATTTCTGTTTGGCAGTTTGAACCTGCACTTAATGTTAAACTTGATCATAACGAAATACGCCCATTACTTATGTGATTTACTAAAGTGATTAGTGAATTACACAGGACCACGCATACTTATGAGTAACTTTTTTCTTCAATCAAATAAGCTTAAGAGAGCTTTAGTACAAATAATTGGAGAGCATAAGTTTGCATAAGTAAATTCTTTCACAATATTACTCATAAAGAATAACTTCCGGAAAGTCGCTTTGTTATTCTGCATATTCTGCTATGCAATTTAAAAAATTCTTAGCTGCAATATATAAAAAACTATATATTTTTATTGCGGCAAGCGGATACACTTACAGGCCACTAAACACCGTGTATAAGTTGAAGGTACCTCTTTTGAAATACCACACAATTTTTATATATTAATATGAAAACGCATACGAATAATCGTTCGTCGCGCAGGATCTGCCCATATACTATACATGTCTAATAAATTTCAGCCCCAACCAAAGTCCTAACCGACTGAAGAAGTTTATTTCTACAAACAACACCGAGCAAAAATTTTGGTGTCAAAGTAATGAGTTATAACACTAACAAACATATGAAGATTTTAAACTCATTACTCCAACAAGGAAATGTTTGTGCAAGTACTTACCATATTCGCTTACAAATAACGAATACACAAAAAACAAAAAAAATTAATTACACAATAATAAAGTCGTGTTTTTGTAATTATTATTATTTTTATGTCAAGTTTTTATTTACTGGGGTAAAACTTCACTGGTAAGCAATTATATATATATGTTATTTTCAATAGTTTTGATAAAATAGACCGTAGATTTTGAAGGCTATTAATTAACATTTCTCAGATATACACTTTCGAAAAAACTGAGTAGACGTAATTTTAGGGTTAGTAACCGAATAATTTAACAAAAATATAACAATTCCGGATATCATTTAGGCAGAATAAGAGTTCATAAATATGCACTAAGAAAGAAAAAGTATGTGATATCCTTTTGTAACTTTCATATTTTAAGGAAATCTTGTAAAATAATATTTCGATTCCTTCCTTTTTATGATTTTCTTTAATATATGAAATTATTCGTTATGCCGGTTAAGGCATGTTTTTTTTTTCAAATTTGTAACACTTAAAATAGTACCGGTAAATTTCTTTAGATGCAATTAAACACATAACAAATTATGTAGAAATACAATAAAAAAATAAAAAGTTTAATTAATCGGTTAGTCGACTTAAAACAACTGATTCAACCGCTATTCGAAAATTTCCAGTTTCACAAAAAATTAAACAGTTTATCTAGCAGTATTTAATTGGATATTCCATTAAATACCCCATATTTACATTTCGCACGATCCTTTTTTCGTTAAGTAGTTGTAATCTTTAATGCGGAACTTTCAGATTTTTTATATGTAGAAAAATATACGAGTATATTGTACAATGAGTTTTAATGAATAACGCATATTCGTGTTGTGTAAAATTGTTTTGGTGTCATTAAATAAAACTAGGAAGAACTTAAGAAGTTAAGTATTTATATCCAAAATCTATTTAAGATTTTTGGATAGTACTAATTATAACAAAATATATATTTTCAAAAATCATATTACAATTCTATTGCTGCTAAGTGCGCGATACTGTGTAGCATATACACATTAATCGGTTACATGTCCCTCCACATTTTTTGATTTCTTTTGATAAAATGGAAAATATCACGCTACAAATTAAAACTAAAATTAAATTCCCTAAAACATTATTATTAACACTTTTTGCTGTAAATATTTTTGTTTTTGTAGAATAAACATCTATTAATTGATAAGACAAAAACTTTGGAGGACGTGCGGCACGCCTCAAACTTCATCCAAGAGAAATTATTTTTGTTTCCTATAGTTAGTTTTATTCATTAATATTTGCCAATTCCAGAGTGAGACTTTTAATCTCAAGCAGCACCCTATATAAATATAAATGTGTCAACTCAACATTTTGCTTAATAAGCAAAAGATTATATAAAGAAATAAATTGAATATTTAACTATGATACAACGTAATTTTACTGACTATACACATCCTATCTGTTATCAGAAAAAATTTACATAGAATGAACTCGTACCACCCAAAAGTAACTTCAATTCTTTCTTTTTATTTTTTATTTATTTATTTTTTTGATTTTCTTAACAACATGAAAATCGCATAAAGCAAAAAGAGCATGACATGCAGCTTAATAAAAACATAAAAAATAGAAAAATAAAACGTGAATAGAGAACAATTATAGAACAAAAGAAAAACCAAAGCGCCAACAAACATACAATAATGATAACAGGGAACTCTATGAAGACAATAAGCAACATCTGACAAAAAAATTATACGGAAAGAAAGCACCACGCAAAGCAATATCAACCCAAATAGGAAATGACACAGAAATGTAACACTCAGGCCACAACACCATTAACATTTTTATTTTTGTTTAAGTATCTTTTTATTATAGTCCTTTTTTTATTTATTTATTTATTTCTACGAAAAATATAAAAAATATAGTGCTCCACACATTTTTGCATACGGCGCCAGTAGTTGCTGTAAACAAATTTCTTGATTTTATTAAACTTCTTTTAGTAATTTTCATTATTGTTGTTACAAAAAAATTAATCAAAGACATCTAAGATTTTACCATAGATAAGTTTTTAATTCTAAAAAATCCATTAACCGTAAACATCGTTTATAATTGTTAATTTTTGACGTGACAAAATATTTCACTACAAAAGAAAAGCAGAAAATATTCCAAAGTACGAAATTTTACCTATTTATAGTATTTCTCTATAATTCTTTCTCTATGCTTTTTACAAAAGGAAAATATGTATATAACTTTAAGTGTATAGAAAAAAGTGCATTACACAGTACAACACATCATTTTGAAACTCAATTCTGAGAATTGAACGTGAAAATTGCGCCAAAAATAATAACTTCTGCATCATTCGATTTCTCAAGTTGACTGCATTAATAATTTAATGGCCATAGGAATTTTTTTGCTCAAGGCGGATTTTTATCACTTTTTCTATATTTTAACACGGTTATAACTGGATAAACCGTTGGTGGCGTTGGCTCAGGTAGTAAGCACGTTGACTACAAACCGAAGGACCTGGGTTCAAACCCAGTGTCAGACAGTCATGAAATAAAAACACCACGCATTTCTCTGATGTGCATTGGTGTGCCTTTGTGTCAGTTGTTGGTGGAAGGTTTCAGTGGCGAAGGCATGGTCACACTGGTCACTGAACAGTACCAACTTCAGCTGATACTAATTCCAATGTAACATCAGAGCGCCCTCCTTCGTTGGTACTGAGTAGCACAATCAACGGCGAAGTAAAATAAAATTAATAAAAGAAGTGGCTACTAAACAAAACACAGCTTCAAAACTCGTAATGTCCTCCTCGCCACCAGAGGCGCTGCAACACTGCTCTACGAATAAACGTGCAAAAAAAAGGCAGAGTTGTAAAGAACGAATGAAGCTTCAACCTCCTTTCATATCTATCACTATCCCTTTCCACTAGTTCCAGCACAATGCATTGCATATGTAGGGGTCATCCCCTGAGTGCTGGTCCAAGATAAAAAAAAAAAAAAAAAAAAAAAAAAAAACCGTACATGTTATTTTCCATATTGAAATATTCAATATTCTTCTGGTTTTAAAATGTAATTATTAATGCAGCCAACTTGACAAAACGAATAATGCAGAAGTTCTCATTTTTGTAGATGTTTCACGTGCGATCAAATGTTTTACTGTGTTAATATTTCATTATTCTAAAGAATAATCCAAAATTACTTCTCTTTCAGTCTTAATCTTCTTATTGTTTATTTTTTAATAAAATATATATTAATCAAAGTTAATATTGTTTAAGCAAATTATAATTTGTTTTCATTAATAAATATTGTTATGCCCCATTAAATCATAATGTGCAGAGCACAATACATTACAATAAGCAAACATTAAAATGTTATTAAGTATTTAACAGTGTCGCCATTATCGTTTGCATTATTAATTTATAAAAATTGTGATATCCTTGAAACTAAAATACAACGTACCATAAGGGTCATTTAATTTATGTCAAGAATAATATATTATTCACAAGTCACAAAAGCATTTGCTTTTGCACTGATATCTCCATCTCCCTCTATTTTTACTTTATGGTTGCGACATCATTTGTCCTGTTCCAACTACATGCTTTCTTTTGGATACGTTATTAATATTTGTGTAGATGAGTTTAGTATGTTTATTAAATGTTCAACAAACATCTTCAAAGTAATGCATGTACATAAATATGCAATATTAATACACGCAAATAAACAAAAACGTATGACTGTAGTGGTATGTGTGGCTTTGTACACAGTCGAAAAATTTTAATTTGTATAGATACTTATAAAAACATTTACTTGTAATTTTTGTGTGAGTTGAGAAATTTTTACAGCTTTTAAATTTTAGCAATAAAAAGTTATTGAGTTGCTTGAGATGTTTTTGCAGATGGTTGATGTCGATGTACATATAATCAACATTGTGTGGACTCATTTACTCAGAACTATGCATTATTTTATTTATAAAAGGACTAAGTAGAATTTTAAATAGAGGTGGGAATAACACACGTCATTGCCACACTCCGGTTACGACCGAAGTTTCAGCTTGCAAGTGAGTTCCGACAGAAAAATACGCAATGTAGAACCAGCGAAAACAAAGTTGATTTTACATTTTTCGTTAATGATTTTGCTTTATAGTCATTTCGTGTTAAATTAACATGATTTTACGATAACTTGCAAACAACAGCTGCACATGTCAATATAACATGCGAGTCTTATTGATTTAAAATGTTCCCACATTGAAATATTATGACGAATATTGTTGAATTAAAATTATTTCAGTTTGAAACTACATAAATTACATATTAAATGAATATGATTTCAGCATGAAATTCATTTAATTATAATGTCGAGTTAATACGATTCAACACAAAATTCTTTTAAAATTAAAACCGATACTCATATTGAAATAATACTAAATGTTTGTTGTTTCCAAATGCTGATGCCCTTAATTAAATAACACATAAAAAATTTAGTAAAAACGATCTCTATTATGTATTAATTTTTTATTATTTATTTTATTCATATACATTTGGTGATAATGCCAAATCTTCACTAGACCTTAAACAATATTTTTGAAAAGTTTCAAAACTCTTATCTTATAGGAAAACTTTAAAAAAACCAATGAGAATTTCTTATTCTTTTGTAATTTTTTAAATTCTCATTGAAATTTGTGGAATATTAATTAGCAAATTTTAATTTAAAATGAAGAAATGTTGTCTTTACAATGTTGATTTTATCAAATCCAAAGTTAATTTAACGTGATATTTTTTTTATTTTGCTACGAAGCTGAGTTGTGTGAATTCAGCATTGCTGCACAATGTACTTAAAATAAAACGAAAAATGTTCAATATACTATTTGTTAGTTAAAATTTAAAGCTTTAAACATTGAATCAATATGAATATATGTTAGGTTTCAACAAAGTCAATATTTTTGTAAAAAATCATATGACATGAAATCAACGTTGTTTAAGTCTGTAAAGTCTATAAAGTTAAGATAAAAAACAATGCAATATTTTTTTTGCCAAAACCAATAAATCTAATTATTTTTTTAACAGTTATTAGAGTATAATTGTTTTAATAAATTAGTCAATATGTCAGTTAACTTTACGGTTTTTTAGATAAAAAATTTGATTCAATTTATTTATTGCGTTTTGAAATTGTGGCTTTTCGATTTCAAAATAAAACCTTTTGCATTAAATTACATAAGTTTGATACTTTTGAACGTGGACTAGCACTCAGGGGATAACCCCTACATATGCAATGCATTGTGCCGGAACTACTCGTAGGAAAATTGGTAATGGAAAGGGGGATAAAGGGAGTACTGTTTGTGGATGTTCGATTTGAACCTTCCCACATTGAAAGTAACAGGAAAGACCTCTGCAGGAAGTTTATCCCACATACGAAGAACGTGTTGTACGTAAAAACTAGCTGGTTTCGGGAACACGTTACATGATTTCATTAAAGCACATTCCATTGTAGTAACGATAAAACTGTGAAACACATCGCACATGGCGTCGATGCTCCAGTGAGTCAATAGAATTGGCAACCCTACTGTCACCCATGAGCTTCTTCACCCTCTCCTATACCCGGTCGAATATCTTCAAAGTATACTTTGAAGCACCGGCCCATACATGAGGGTTAGATATAGGTGGTGTAAATATTAAGCAGATCAAGATCAAAGAAACCGAGGCACTTTAATGCTTATTTTGAGACTTGAAAAATATGATCAGTCCATCGAATATCACATTTAATTTTTATGCCAAGAGTCTTTGATTCCTCAATACTTAGACCACACATTATTACAGATGGAGCAGCATAATTGTTCGTACATCTGTGTGTAAGCATACAACACTGGGCTTGTCGAGCTAAAAGATCATTATTTAGCGAATCATTCGTATTTTGCCTCATTGCTGCGATTTCCGGTAGGCTTGATGTGTTACTGAATAAATACGAATAGCACATGCTGCTGTCATCTGCAAAAGAGTAGATAGGATTAAATGCAAGACTGGCTTAATTTGTACAACATGAAATTTAAAATTAATGCCGATTCAGTATTCAACTGTAGTTAAGTCTGTACTCAAATATGAGTTAGGCTACGCCTGCTTTCCCCTTTTCATTGCATATAGCTAAAAATCTACATTATGTTAGCATCTCATTTCCATGGTAATTGTTTAAATGGCAATTGCTTCATCAAGAGGAATTCCATAAAACAAATGATGGTTTATTTTGCCACTATCTTAAAGAGCTCCTCTACACCTTTTCACTTTTATCTCGAAAATATTCATTGCATTAATGTGAAAACGCTTCATTTTTTACTGAACCATTATTTATATTGTTGAATTACATTTAAATAATTGACCTTTAGAATAGAATTTTATAAAAATAATTCCGTTCATATGTACGTAAGTTTTATTATGTAGAATAGGACTTTAAAAAGTAAAAATGTTGCGTTTTGTTGCGGGCCTTCTCAAAAATGCAGTTTTATAAATTTAAACTATATAATTTTTTTAAAAAATTGTAAATAACGTTTAGCTTTATTATTTTGAATATATGTATGTGTGTATATTTCAAAACTCAATGAATACAGGCCTCATTAGATTTTATTTTTCTTTGAAAATATTTCTTACTTACTTGTGCTTTGTCTGAACTTTCGGATGTGGACGATATAATAGGATTGAATTTTGTAAATGTTTGCAAAATGTTTTTTACTTGATAAAAATATATAAATCTTTAATTATTTTAATTAAAATAATATATTCAAACTTTTAAGACAAAATTTTTAATATTTCACACCAAAAAAAACTATTCGCTGTCTGTTAACGTTGTATTCTATTTTCTAGAGAATAGTCCGCAACAGAACAGAACGAAAAAGTAACAACAAACCACACATACAGCTTTTCAATTGAACTGAAACAAAACAGCTGATTCGTAACAGAACAGAACGTACAAAGTAATTCTGCCTCTAGGGTACACAGCTGATTCGTAACAGAACGTGCAAACTAATTCTTTGAAATTTATTAATAAATCATTTTTGACGTTCCCGTTCCAAAGGCCATTTAAGTCAAACTCCATATATGAGTGTATCTGAATTTAAATATGTAATTTCTATTTTACCGCATACAAAAATCTGCTAATGACTATTACAAGAGCACAAAACTTTTCCAATCACTTACACTTGCTACATTATGAGTGTGACAACTGCTCTTTGAGCATGAAAACTGTTCAGGTTATTATCAACCTAAAATTACACTGATTTTCATACAAACACTTACATGATGCGTACATGTGCATTTAAATGTATATGTAAGATTGTTCATATATACATGCATATGTTTTCATATAGATATTCATGTAGATCTATGTGTGTATATAGATATCTAGTTGCAAAGAGTTTAAGTACATAAACTATTAAAATGGTAATTTCACCACTACAACTAAGAGACAATAACAAGAAATATTTAACATATGAACTACGTATGTATCTAGTTATTTGCAGTTGTAAAGTAAACAATGAAAAAATCAAGAACTATAACTGTTAAATACACTACACTCTACATACGATAAACAATGGAAATGAAAAATACAAAAGCACTCATATGGAATTGAGTGCGAGAGCGATGTCCTTATTTTTTTAAAACATAATTGTATATAGGAATCTTATATATGAAATGAAAAGGAGAACGAACAATACAATTTTATAGACTACTTGTTTCTTTTATATTTGCAAATAATAGGGTGCAACTTATCCTAGAAAACTTATCTTGTTGTTAGATAATAGAAGTAAAAATACATTTTGCAATAATAGTTCCACATAAACTATAAAACATTAATAATCACATGCAAAGTTGAAAAGATTTAAAAAAAAACAATTTCACAACTACTCGTACATTTTTTCTGTTAAAAACTTCAACTTTAAATGTGTTTTGCTTAATTTTAACCAAATTTAAATTGCTGATTAAAGTGCCAACTGCAGGTTAATTTGTTTATTGTTAACCGTCCTTATAATTATTAATTTAAATTTTGTTAAAATTTGTATACAAGTTTTTTTTTTGTATGTAATACATCGATAGGCCTTTCTAAGATTGATTTATTACTAATTTTTTGAAATGCTTTGTTTGACATTTTTGGAAATTAACAGATATAAAATACATGGTAACAAGATATAGATCGAAATACTCCTCTAGAAAGCGGATTTGTTTCGAAACAAAGTTTTTTTTTATAAAAAAAAATAACTTTTTTATAAAAAAATAACTTTGTTCAAAGAAATGATAAGTAAGTTTGGTTTTAATAAAAAGTTTATTTGATCTTTACATTTTTTTCGTTATGATTGGAAAATTATATCGCCTAAATGGTGGTCTGCAACATATCAAGGTGAATTTCTTCAATTTCGTGACGACTATTGTCTTTAAGATAATGAATCGTTTGGGGCTTATATACATGAACTTTTGATTTTAATAAACCGCATAGGAAAAGGTCTGGTGCTGTTAAATCCGGAGATCTGGCTCCGCAAAATTAGTTTTCGTGGAGAAACATCTTTCAATAATTGAATTTTCGAACGGGCTGTGTGTGCTATAGTCCCATCTTGCTAAAACCATGATCTTCCATTGCGGGCACAAAAAAATTTCGAATCATGTCTTGTTACCGTTCAGCAGTAATATTAACTCCAACACCTTGGTTATTTAAAAAAAAAAAAGAGAACCAACGATGTTTTCAGCATGAATATCACACCATAGTGTTATTTTTAGTAGATGCAATGATTTATTTATTTATTGGTACATATTCTACAAAGTAAATTTTCCATATGTCCTAGGCCATATGTCCATTATGTTATTAACAGTATTTTAAAAATGTTTTTGTGACTGACTATACCCGACCTAAGCCTTCACATAGGAAGTAATAACGTGGTTGTCAATTCTACAAAAGAAGCGCAAGATTATACAGTTATCCGTGGCAAATCAGTCAACCAGTGCGAGCGAGATGAAAAACTCTCGAAGGCCAAACAGCACACACAAGCCGCTGAGAAGAAAATCCGCTGAGTGGCAATAATGGAACGAGTATTTTCCATAATTATTATCACTATTTGTGCTCGATTTTTTTGGCGTACAATTATCCGTAATAAAATTTGGACATCCACACAACACAACGGTTAAAGCTAAACTGAGGTAAACTTCACTTAACCAAGATCGCGAGCAATCAAAATGGTATCGGGACTTTTGCCCCACCCGTTACAGCCAAAAACATGTTATGCGCGAACTAATAATTATTCTTGGTAGTTATTTTATGATATTTAAAACTTTATGTTAAGACAAGTTATTGAAATAGAATGATTATGGAATCTTCTCTAATAAAAAGCTAAGATTTTCCTGTAATAATATTAAATCTTTGTCTTCGCCAAAAAGGGTGGCTAGAATAATATATAATTTACGAAGCCATATATAAATAATCAGTTGGATCCTTGTAAAGTAACGAATATACATTTTTAACTATTCGTCTACAAAATCTTTGCCGATATTCGCGAATTCGAAAATTCAATTTAGCGCCACTTGTCTATGGCTCCCTTCGCATAAATAAAAATAAGTTGAATTAAATGCCATTCTACAAGGTTTTTCAACATAATCAAAGATTATGTTCGGTTAGACTGTTTAGAGCATTAAAAGATCATGTTTCTTCGCCTTATTGCGCCATTCAATTGTACGATCGTTAAACTTCGAGGTCGCCTATATGAAATCTTTAAACAAAAAATCTATTGGTATGCGTTATTTTGAATCTGTTATTTTGTACTGTCATTTGCAAGTAAAGTTCGGCAACATGACATGACTTGTGTGGACAACAATGAAAGTTCAAAGAAGAAAAAGTTATAATCATGTCAATAATATATGACCCGTCTAAACACAGACTTATCAAATTAAGTTTATTGTATTAAAAAATTAATTATGGTTTCTCGGCGTTTTTTGCGCATTTTCGGGAGCATAATATATTTTTCTGGGTTACGAGAATTCAGTAAATGACTACTACATACAGAAATATTGAAAGTCATCACCTCTGAAGTATTATTTGTTATAAAACAACAAACTTCTACTAGTTATTTTCATTGTTGTTTTTTGTTTCAATAAATTAATGCACAAATGTTTTGGCCTTATAACAAGCACTTGTTTTAACAGTTTCTTTTGTTTTTGTGTTTTACTTTTTATTAATCTTTTATTTTTAATTGAAAATATTAGAGCAAAAATTTTCTGCCATTGTCATTACATTTTAGATATATGCGTGTTTATGTCATTGTAGTTATAAATTTCTTTTACACACAATATAATAATTTTCATATTTGTGTTATAATTTTCCTTGCTGTTTTTACATTAAAAGTTATAAAAGTTATATAGCAGCTAAAACAATAACATGATAAACTTTTTGAATTCAAACAACAAGGAAATAGGTTACGTAGTGCACATGCTGTGCGCATTCTAATTTTTTTTCTTTTGTCTATATATTTCACCTGTTTTTCTATGTTTGAGAATCTATGTATTTCAACATGAAAAATCCCTTTTGAAACTTTTCCTCATACCACCTCCTTTCTATGTGGCCTTCCAATTTACAGTTGTTATGTTAAATATTTAGGAAATCGTTGTCCTTTTTATTTTCCTCTACTTGTGCATTCACTTGCATTTCGAGTTTCAGTATTAAGTTCGTCTATAATAAACAAATCTTGAAAAGGGAACATACTGTTGTTTCTCTTTTGTTTCATTCTTGTTTTGCTACTTAAAAACTAGATTTTGTAGACAATGACGAACAACAAATACACATTTTTTTATGTATTTGTATCGGTTGCTTAAGTCCTTCTTATTTATGAAATTTTTCTGGCATTAGTTTGTTTTATTCACCCTTATTCCAGTTGGCGATATCGACGTCACGTCAACACAATACCAAAAAATTGGGGCTTGTCTACCCGTTTTAGAAAACAACTGACTACTATTGACAGGCTCATGTTATTTCCTGGACCTTAGAGAACAGAAAGTACAAAATTGTTTTCGAGAGAGAGTAGACAAGCTCCAATTTTTGGCATTTTGTTAACGTGACGTCGATGTCGCCAACTGGAATAAGGTTGATTACTTTTTAAGCTGTTTTCTGAGTTTGTCTGTTGTGAATTATGTGTTGTGTTTTTAATGAGCTTTAGTTATTTTAATAGAAATTTGAGAGTAGATTTTTATTTAGATTATTAGAAAAGAAAAATATTGTGTTAAAATATTGGGTTTTATCATTGAAAATTAAAATAAATTTTTGGGCAAATCCTGCGTGACAAACGCCACATTCGTACGCATTTTCACATTAATATATAAATTTTTTTTTGGTCTTTCTATAGAGGTATCTTCAACAAAAGCATGGTGTTTAGTGGACTATAAGTGCACTTTCAAATGGCATAAAAATAATTTTTTAGCAGGTATTTGTTGCGAAATAATTAATGAGAAAGTTTTGCGACGCACGCTAAAAAAACAGAAAGTTAAAGTGTGTTTTCGTAAATTCTAGTTACTACACGAAAGAACGTTAAATTTTTTCTATTATATTTTCTATTCTGGAATTTCATACCTAATTTCAATATTTCTAATATAGTAAATACAAATTTTTTCTACTAAAATTGAAGTGAATTCATTGTACAAAAATATGGCATTCGATCGGACCATCTTCGTTAACACTAAAGTAACGATATGGATACCTAAAAATTGTTAATTCCTTGTACGAAAATAGAAGATCTGAGGAAGAGTAAAATCTGGTAATAATTTGTGCATTAATGATCATCGAAATAAATTCATTTTATTTATAAAACTAAATATATTGTCTAGTATTCCTTAAAAAATGTAAAAAATAAGTTTGATCAATTTAAAAAAATGTTGGTTGGTGGACTGTTTCTGGGACTTGCCCATATAATAGCGATAAATACTGTTTTAATGACATTATGCCGAATAAAACAAATTTTATAGTAAACTATAAACATCACAGTTAGGTACAGTTATATACATACATATATATATATTGTATTTTTATTTTAACAATTGGATCGACCTAATTCGTACTTGAAATTTTAAGATAAACTTAGAGGATTACACAGGAAAGGAATTATCAAAAGTAAAAGCTACAATGATAAGCATTTGAACCACCCGTCATAAATTAAATTATAAAAAATTACAGCAAACCAACTAAATATGCTCAGATATGCAGATTAGTAAAATATATATACAATTTACAAATGCAAGCCACATAAATTAAAATCAAATAGCAAATAGTTTTATTTCCAAATAAAAGCAAGTAAGAATAATGGATATGCTGTCATTGTCAACAATTGTTTAAACACTAGAAGTTAACAACAAAAACATATAAAAAGGGAAAACCTGAAATTTCTATAATTTTCTGTTGTTTCTATTTCGGTTTTCTTGCTATTGTTGTCGAACAAAAAAAAGCAAACAATTTGCTAAAACACTGACCAAGACCTACATATATTCCTTACCACATGCATAATAAATACGCTTGTAAGGGTTAGTACTTTGATTTCCTTTATTCAAAAAGTTTTTGTCTGCAAATGCTGGAAATGCAGTTGAAAAATGTTATGATTACTATCAATTACAGCAAATATTATTGTTTTTTTTTTTCTATTAAAATTATGTGGGTTACAAGCTCATTTTTCTTTCTCTTCTATTTTATTTTTTCCTTTTTTTTGCTATTGTTTTATTCCACTAACACAAAGAAAATCATTTTGTTGTCGAATTTCCGGTTGTTAAATTCACAATAGTTTAGTAAACTGTAATTATTAAATAGAAGACTTTAACTTAAAATAAACAGGCAAGAGGAAAATAAAAGTATTTTGAAAACATTGACAATAGTTTAGTTAAAATGAAAGTGCACCTGCTGCATTGTTTCACATACTTGTTTATTGGGTGAAAGAATAAATTATTTCCAAACAAAAGAAATATAGAAATATATCACAAACAGAAGAAGCTGAATGTCTATGGCTTGCTGTCCATATGTGATTTCAACGGTTTGTCAAACTCCGTATGAGGTGTGTTTATGAATTTCGTAAAAATATTAAAAATCTGTAATCGTTAAGTGCAAAATTTAAGGTTTTGAGAAAAAGAATTTTTCTATCGCCCACACATTTTTAAACGATGTATGATTCTAACAATGACTTAGTTGAATATGCATACCTTGTCCTAGTTTTGTCATGTGGCAGTAAAGAAGTTGGATAAAAAATAACAAAAAAAAACAGTCCAAATATATAAAAACAAATAATGAATGTTGGTGGGTAAAAGTGTATTTTGTTTTAAAATTGCAAATAGTATGCCATGGAAGTAGTTCACTTTATGGCAACTTGATACAATATTTATAGCAATATTTAAGCGGCTGAATCCTTCAAGTTGTTTGTTGGTTTGCTTATTTAGTATTCGTGGTATTTGCTAAAGTGTATATAAGCGTAAGAGTACATATGCATACATATCTGCATTTATTTTTTATAAGAGTTTTTTTCTAATTTAAACGCGAATGTCCGGTCGTCCTTTAATTATTTACAGCAAATTTCTTTTCTAATGTCCTTGTTAAAGTCCGCTTAGTTATGTCTTCCATTCTGTGTTTCCAACTCACTTCGTCTACTTATTTTGTTGTTTTTCATTGTAGATTCTATTGAGTTCAACATTTAATTTCTAGATGTGGTTGTTGTTTAGCTCTTAACCTATTGACTCTATATATACATACATAATATGTAAATAATTATTTTATTTTTGCCTGAAACAATATATTATTATTCAGTCAGTTTTTTTACGTTTATTTCTTTCGTATCTATATGTTTATTTTTAAGAATAGAACAAAATTTAATTTCATTTTTAATTCGCTTAAGGACATCGTTGTAGTGTTGTTTTATTAGGTCAAGTTATTGCGGTATATTAAAATATTAAATAAAACAATTTTTTGTGGTTATTTATGAACATCGTGGGAAAGAGGGCATAAACAAAAAGATTCTTGTATATGTTGAATTTATACTGGAAAATTAGTGGGAAATGGTTTATACATTTTGAAATTGCGCAACTCAATTAGGCTTTTCCTCACATATATGGTTTCCATTTCGAGCAACTATTATGTTTCGGTATGTTTTCGCTGAACATAAAACAGCATATCTATATTATTAATAGGCAAACGCGTTTTTTAGATCCCTTTTGCGGCCGTAATACTAAACCAATTTAGAAAGAAGTTTTACATAGATTTAATTTTATTCAAATCGGTTCGATATTTAGGGAGCTATAAGCGTTTAAAATTGATACTAACACATGTACACTTATGGTACATGCATGTATCAGATTCAACTTGAAAAATAAACAAAGTGTGCATGTATATTTGTCCAATTAGCTATTGTATTTTACCGTATGTATGTAAATGTTTAATAGCGTTTTCTTTTCTAAAATAAGTGCAAAATTTTTTGCTCTTTTTATTGAAAATTTGCAATATAAGGATTTTTGAAATAGTGAGTTTATTAGAAACTATTGTATCATCATTTACGAGGCAAAATATTTCTCTAAGAAAACTTTGAATAGCATTTTTTTTATAAAAAGTAAAAGAAATATTAAATTTTTTCAGAAAAGAAACCGGCAAATATTAATTTGTAGAATGTAGAATTTGTAGATACACTAGTTTACATCAACTATTTCGAAAACTTTTCGATTCCTTGTAAGTATTTTGTTTTTCGAATTCTCGTATTCCAATTGAGCCACTTATTTTATAAGGTGTACACATACAAAGTTTAACATTTCAAACAAATTAAATACACCTGAAAGTATTTTTTTTTCAAAATTGTCAATCACACTATTGATGGTTGATCCAGGGATGGAACATGTAAAAATAAAAGCAATGCGCGTTTGCACTGGATAAAACCAGTTTCATAAATTATATTTTCGACATATTTTAAAATAAAAGCAGTAGCTTGTCGAGTTTTTGTATTTTGTTTTGTATTTATTTATTGGGTAGCTCCTCCAATTTTTTCAGTCTTTACACGAAAAATAAACACGCTGCGACTCGGATTGTCGTTAATCTCATTGGTACAACTAAAATTTCAAACTTATGTACATATTCACATTATACATGACTTAAAAAGAGAAATTTCGAATAGTTAAACAAGAAATTTATATTCATGACTGCTTAATGAAATCTTAATAGAAGAGAACATATTCAGCAAATCAAAACCACACATTTTCAATTCAAATAACACTTATTTAAATATTAAATATTAAGTTTTTCATAATACACTCAGCAAAATTCTAACTAAAGGATAGTTAACTACACAATCGCTTATTTGCGCGAACGAAAGTCAAATTCATAGGTATTGAATTTTACTGAGTATGCAGCTCAATTCAAATACCAATTGAAATTTCATTTAAAATTCAAATACATACACAAGCATTCCATTTGGAACTGCTTTTATTTGTAGCATTTTTTATACTGTACACACTATATGTTTGTCTCTTTTTGTTTAATTTATGCATGGATTTGTATGCCATAAAATCAAGTTTATTATCAATGTAGAATCCGCATCTGTTTTTGTGTATTTATTTCGTATACTTTTTTAGCAACAATTGGTAACCAGATTTTACAAAACATGCACCGCTTTGCTCTTTATACTGTGCACAATTCTATATTTTTTGTTTGTTTATTTACATACTTATCAAAATGAATAATACTAAATAAAACGTTCGTTTCATATGTGAGTGATAACAGCTTTTTTATTTAAAAATTAAAAATATATAAAAGAGAAATAATAAAAAGTTTATTAAAAAATATTTCGTGAAACTATTGTGAAATTACGAAAAATATGTTAATGTATTGTTTTATTAATATAAATGTAACATGGTAAATATTTATATAGTCTAAAAATATAGTAGAAAAAATAAATCGTAAATAAATATTAGATAAATGCAACAAAAAATATAAAAACTTACGCAGAAACATTAAGCATTAACTTATTAAAAAATCTTTTATTTTTAACTAAAAATAATAATATCGCGTCTAATAGTTATATGTCGAGTAATACGAGTAATAACTGCTGAAATGGATATAAAATATATTAAACGTCTTGCTGTAACACCTTGTACTCTTTTAGTAAAACAAAAATCTATTGCTATATTAAACAACTATTACATATAGAGTTACCAGGAGCTGGAGGAAAAAGAAGCAAAATTTTTAAAAAGCCAGAAAACGCTAAATAGGCCAAAAATAAAATCTAAAAAAATCCAAAAAAAATTTTATTCATAATTTAACGTTTTATTTATTATTAACAAAAATTAAAAAATGCATAAAACATGTAGAAAGTTATCAAAACAAATGAACTTGAAGTACATAAAAAAAATAAAAAAATACATATTTTTAAATTCATATACATAAGTCAGTAGATAACTCAACTTCTATTAAGTTTTGCTTTTGACTTCAATTCAGTATTGGATAAAAAATATAACAGAATAAGGACATTTTGCAGCAAATGTGGAAATTTGTGATGGCAAATTGAGTGAAAATAGCGGTTATTTGGCTGATATTGGTTTTAAATTATGAATGGTATACCATCCTCTTTAAAATTAATCAAAGTGAAACCTCTTATTGGAATACCCTACAGATAGATAAATACTGGATTAATCAAATCAAAAAATGAATTTTCTTGCAGCGCGTTCTTAAATAATCACATTTCCACACAAAATTCAACTATTGACTCAACACTTGCGCGCTTCTAATTTAAACACTTTCGCCATTGGATTTAAGTCAATGTAATTTTGCCTACTTACAATTTTACATTGCAATAGCTTTTAATGTTTCAAGATGATTTTAAAGGTTGAGTAGAAAATAAAAGTTTAGCTTTTTTGAGGCTGAAAAAAGCCGCGATGCTAAAACGTAAATTTCGAGGCTAAAAAACAAAAAAGGATTAATCTAGCCTCGAAAAGGCTAAGCTGGTGTAACTGGTTACAAATAATGTTTAAAAAAAATAAAATCTTGTTTCTTCATATAATGATAACGAAAATTTCAGCAGGGAAATGATTAATTTAAAAAAATCATTTCTAAGCCACCCGTTTTTCCGCTGAATTTTCGACGATAGTTTTTGTTATGAAAAGATGAAAAAGCTTTTGGAAACTAAGTTGAGAAATGTTTACTTTGACTCGTATTTATGAATAAAGTTATTATTATTATTACGGAACCATTTATTGCATCTAATATAGTACCTTTCGACTGCGAGAACTTGATGATGTTGGAACTTCTTAAAGCAAATCCAAAATGGCCTGCACAATACGGTATTTAGTGTTCTTAAACAATATTTCAAAAACTGAAAATTAACTACTCTGTTAAAACGACTGCAGTTACTTAATCAAAGGATAGCTCTGCTCGGGGCAAAAACACATTGCGAAAAGTTAAGTTTAAATTAAGAAAAAGGAAGAAAATTAAACTTTTATAAAAATGTAAAAGTCCCCATCAGAGGAAGCGCTACAGCATCTGTTCAAGGTTGCTAAATTCCTTGAACTTCCGTAAATAGTACTGAAGTAAAATTGTGCTAAGATTAAAAACATTTATTCTATCCATTCATCAACTACAAAACATTTGCAACAAAATCTAATTTAAGCTGAAAGCGCAAACGGAATGTGAATAATCAAATCTAAAAATCAAATCAAATTTTACCATTCTGCAAAGTAATTCAAGTGAAAAATTTATAATTTCAAATTCAACATAAAAATAGCAGTCGAACTCAGTGTCCATTACGATTGACAAGAACGTGATTAATGATTGTCTCAATATAAATAATTCATCATTTTATTTTATTTCTATTTGTACAAAGTTAAGATTTTTTCAGTAAATTTTAAATAATTTGCTTGCAGACGTCAAAATCGAGTCATAGATAGACAAGCGCCTTCAATTTCAGTTTAAATACTTGTATTCGTAGATATTCGAATTCGTTTTCGTTTTCGCAAATATTTAAAAAATTTATATGCAATACTTCACTAATACATACGAATATCGAATGCAAAATGTCCAAAAAGAGTTTTGTTCTGAGCTTATGTAATGTTTATAAGGTAAATGTTTATATGGTTCAAATTGATTGCATTTAATACCAAATTTGCTACAAAATATATATTCATAAAAAAATTATGTTCCGAATTCTTTAAAAATTAAAAAATTCAAAAAGAAATACTGAGTAAGAAGTCTCATTTACTACATTCGGCTTATAGATTATTGGGTAGATTCAATTAGAATTACCGAAAAATGCTGGTGCAATGTGTTACGTTTATTTAAAATTTTCATTATGTTCCACAAATTTATATTTTTATTATTCTAAAGTTCCTGCCTCCTAATTTTATTTGCATCCCCTAAATATACATTGTTTAAAGATTTTTGCTAAAAATCAAGTACTTTAACAAGGAAACATTAAACCTCAACTTGAAGAGTGTTGTTTTGGCTTACTTTAACTTCTTTATAAAAAAATATATTTACTTCTTTTTTCACATTAACACCTAAGAAAAGTTTCGCCAGTAAGCGTTTGTAAAAGTCGCTACTACATACTTTTGAGATTTACAGATATACATATGTACATATATTTTCGCAAGAGCTAATTTAATCCACAGAGACTGAAGCTAAGATACTCGTAAATATATGCTGTTAAATGTTAACATAGGGGATGATATTATTTCCTACATTTTGTTTACGTATCAAATTGGAGGGCATATTAAAAGTTAATTGGTTTTTTATTAACACATTTGAAAAGATAAGGTTCACTAAAACTTCAGGAGTAAAAAGCGGTTAGAAATTAATTATTTAATACTAGAAAAATATACTTCAAAGTATAGGTATATTAAAAATAACAACTGATTTCTCGTTAATAGGGAACTATTTCCAAAATCGAAACATTTTGCTTTCCATTTTCAAATAAATTTGATTTGTTTTAAAAAAACACCATGTTGCTAAATATTTTTAAATATAGTGACAATTTCAATTTTTGTTACAGCGTTATGCCACATTTTGAACCAACTGATAAATAGAAATAAATGCCACTAATTGAAAAATGTAAAAATATATAATCTATGATATTATTTTATGATGAAAACAAAGCCAAGAAAATAAAAAGAAAATGGACAAAGTTAATTAACTGTTGTATCGATTGCATGTGTTAAAAAAAGCTTTTCAAAACTTATAAAATTGTTGCTTACATTATCTATGACAACAGTTATGTGTATGATAAAATACAGTTTGATAAAAGCATTAGCATAAAAAACCGATGAACTTAGTATACTCATGTGAACTCCCTAAATATATCTACATGTATTTTAAATAAACTTAATAAAACTCTTTTTGTGCGATAAAACATTACAGCCATAAATTATAAAAAAGTCATAAAATTGTCTTTTAGTAAACTTCAAACATTTATGGTGCAAGCAATTCTCTAAAGTAATAATGCATTGAATGTTTTTGCTCAAGCAAGTATGAACAATATATTCGAATCCTTTCAACACTTCATATAATGTTACTGAAAAGTTATATATAATCTGTATAAATTTTAACGAACTTAAAAAGAAGAAGAAGAAGACGATTAATTCGTTAGTATTTTTTTATTTATTTAATAATTGTATTCTCAGAACTACGAAAGGAATCTCACTGTTTTAAATTTTTTTTCGGCTGCTTGTCCGCCCCTCTGTCTTGCAGTCGGTGAGTTTTTCTAAAAAATATTGCTTGTTAACTATTTGATTTTTTTAATTTTTATGATTGTTAAATAGTTTTGATGTGTTTCCAAATTTAATTACTTAGTGATTCCGATTTATTTTTGAGTTAAACATTGATTTTTCGGTAAATTATCGTTTTTTTTAATATATGCACATTAGACCCACTCTCTTTTTATGGGGACCAAACATTTGCTTCTGTTCAAATTCAAGTTTTTGTATAAATTGTTATAAGTTCATTCACTTCTCGTACTTTACCGAAATGAGGAATAATTGGAATCGCATGAAGATATGCCTACTTTTTAAAATTTACCTTAAGTGCTTCACAGAAGTATGCAATTTTTTAGTGTAAGTTTTGGATATTAAAAAAAAATTTGCAAAACTATATCTAATAGACATGTTTTCAACTCATCTATACTCGTCAGAAATCATTTGTACCCGAACACGGGCAAACGAACTTCGATTGACTTGTGGCGCGCCAAATGAATATCGCAGAAATTTCAAACAGAAAAACAAGCTGATGGTATCAAACTACATCTGCTAAATTTCAATGGCTGTTATTGTTTATGTGTGCATGTGCATGAATACATATTTACTAACTTCCTTTTGTTCGCAATCAGCTAGCTATCATATAAAAGCAATAAAGTTTAAAAATATGTCGCATATAGGTCGTTAGTCTTAGGTAGCATAACTTCTCGTAAAACGTGCTTTAGAAAAACTTGAACATATCTCACCAACGTGCACAAGCATTATTTAAAGTATATACACTTTCATATAGACTTTTTCGAGTACTCATGCAGTTATACATATCGTCAGTTAGAACTTGCAAGGGCGAGTTTCCTTTTTAAGGAAATGAAAGTTATTATTTGAAAACTAATTAAAAGTTAATATCAAGAACATAATCTTTTCTAGAATAAGAATAATTAAAAAAACCAGCTGTTACGAACATCTTAGCTTACTGAATTTTTTTTATTCAGCATTTATGTAAAACTATAAATATTTCATTAACAACAGAAAACTGAAAACTTATGACTAACAAAAATAACATTCCAATTAATATAAAGACCAAACAGTAGCCCACTTAAAGTAATTTGCAACAAACAATTAGTACAGAGTAAATAAAAAGAAAAAAGAAAAATTAAATCCTTGCTACCGGGATTAAACTTAAAATTTATTGTTGTACACTTAAAGTTTAATCTGGATAATTTATTTAATCGATTATTAGATTAGTCAAAAACCTATAGCTTTAACTTTATTAGTAAGTCTGATGTTGATTATTTAAAATTCTGATTAAATTATTCATCATTAATTTCAATAATTACAATTTCTAATATTTCATACAATTACATTTGAAATTAAAAAAGTATTCTAAAATTTGATTTCGGTAATTGTTTTTGTAACACGAAAAATAACAACTTATTGTTTATATTTTCACTTAATTCTAGTTTCATTTAAAATTGTTAAAAATTTTCCCCATGTTCACTGATTTGATTAAAATTTGATGAATAGGTGAGAGATGTTACGAAAGCATGAGAAACTAATTGTATTTATATCAAATTGTTTTATATTGTTTATACAACTGGCCACATCGGTTCCTAAACTTTACAGTGGGACGACGAATTTGTTTCTAAGATATTATTGCAGAGGTAGGGGCATAAAAGAAATACTAGAAAATATTTAAGCAACAAATCATTTTCTTTTTTCTAGTGCTCCCGGTATGTACTTATGCCGTTTTCTTTTCTAAAATAAATTTACATTTCTTTTACTTTTTACCAAAAAATTGCTATTCAAAGTTTTCTGAAGACAAAAATTTTGACCGGTAATTGATGACACAATAATAAGCTGGAAGCAAATTACTATATTAGATATCGAACGAAATTCCATACAAAATTTTATGAATTTGTATGGAAATTTCTTTCGATATCGAATGCCGTAATTTGTCCGCTGTATTCAAAACTAAAAGTTTCAAAATGATTTAAAAGGAGTTTCAGAAGCATTGCATTCCATAAGAAATCATTTTTATTTGAAATATATTTTAATTTTGCAGATTGTTCATAAAAGAATTCTTTGAAATACATTTAAAAACCAAATTATTTGTTTTGTAATACTGGTGTAATTTTTTAAAATAATCAAAGTAACTTTTTTTATTTTAAAGATATTATTTATCGAACTAAAAGTGAATTAAAAGAATTGAACATACGACCGTGTCCCAAAAGAATAAGGGAACACTTAATATAAATTTATTTCAACTTATACGGAAGATCAGAAACGTTGTGGTTTTTCGGAAGCCGCTACAACACCATCATCATGTATGATCCTACTCAATATGCAAGACTTCAACATTCAAAAATGTTCGTAAAATTCTTTACAGGATACTGAAAGATAAGTCTCTTCAAATGCATATAATTGTCCTAATTGTCCTCTACCATCCAACATCAATATTAATATTAAAGATTAAACAATAGTCAAAAATTTTTTATTTAAAAATGAAACCACAACCCCAAATAAAATTCTGCAAGCGCCACTTATTTTAATTGGTTCACTGTTTCAGACGTATAATTTGATGCTCCAGTGCAACGACTTTTCTTTCATATGTCGAAGGATTATTTCTGCGGTTTTCATTAATAGTAGCCTAAGTTCGATTTTTCACATTTCGAGCTTATGATACCAAATTGCCATATTTTAAATGCTTCTTTAAAAGGTAAAATAAAGTTTTGAATAATATGGACCTATATCACTTTTTTCCTGACACAATGACACACATTGTACATTTTTTCGAATAATTTTCACCACTAACGTGGTATGTTGACAAACATTGGCTTTGGGAAAAATGTATTTCTTATTTAAAAAAATAGCGCCACATACGCTGTTTTATATGAACATATTTGAAAATTATATTTTGATAATAAATCAAAATTACTTGGGTGTTTTATTAGTTTTATTTCAGTTTGGTCTTGACTGACATTATTTGCGTACAGCGACAATCATTTAGATCGACATAATTTGTTTTGTCAGAACACAATTAAGATGTCTAAAATGTTTTGTTTAATTGCTGTGGCATAAGGAAATGTATCCTCAAAAAAATAATTTGAATACCGATATAACCTAAATCTTGTTAAAAAAATATGCAAATTTTCGATACTAAGTTTGTAGCTTCAAAAATAAGTTATTTTGGCTTTCCTGAAAAAAAAAATTGATTTTTAGACATGCGCTGTTGTTCTTGAAAACCACAAATTTAACCCTCATATTATCAACGTTCGACCATTATTCTTGTGTTTGATACTTGTTTTCTTTTACCTTTATTCCCATGTACACATGTACAACTTTGCGGTTAGTTACAATCACGTGAACTTACTGCATTAACCTTAGTTAAAGCGGACTTTTATGTGTATGTATAAATGTACAAGTAAAGTTATACTTTGTTGTAAAAATTTAATTTTTATTTTATTGCCTTAGTGAGCTAAAGCAATTATTATTCGAGTTTTTACCGTTTGTAGCAGTATTTGTTATTGTTCAGTCAAATGCTTTTGATATTAATAGTCTACCATGATATGATGACTTTTTGACTTCCCCGTACTTGCCTTTGTGGTTTGCTTAAATCTTAAAGAAATAAGTACATATTTAGATGTGTAATTTTTTTTTAAAAATACCGATATTTTGCCACTTCTTTGTGTGGCTTCTTCAGGGATATATAATATTGTCTACATAAAAAATTATTTATCATACATATATAATTAAAAAAACCTCTTTACGATCCTCCTCTTATATGGTTTTTATTGGATTGTTTACTTAATAATAAATTTAGTTATTATTTTTCTTAATAATATATTTTTTTTTATTTAGCAAAATTCTTATTCGAGATTTGCCTCGAAATCTTACCTCGAAAAATTTTGTTTGTTGTGGGTTTTTATTTATTTATTTTTTTTATCATTTATAACAGTGCGGCTTTTCATATATCTGAGAGTAGACGTTTCATGTTGTGTTCAAGTGTGTATTTAAAGCATCCCGTTTTCAACATCTGCCATGCGTTCCCACAAACTATAAGTGTACAAATGCTCAGTTTGACCGCTGAATAGCAGCAGATCTCTCCTGAATTGAAAATATTGTTCACAATTGAACTAAAAAGATACTGTCTGCTGTGGAAACTTTTCAATAAGTGAAAATATAATAGAAATGGAAATAGTAAAATATTATTCAAATAATTTGGTTACTGCCCGGCCCACGATGTCACACGTATTCGTTCTTTCATGCAATTACATTTTTCAATTACATTTATTTCAAGTTTAAAATTACCGATCTTTTTCAAGATTAGCAGAGCCTTAATATAGAAATAGAACCATTTAATAATTCATCTGATAGTATTAACATACTTACTTGGATCTCAAAAATCTAATTTAAAAAAATGTTTCAAATATAAAAATATAAGTAGATCCAATTAAAATCAAAATCTCTTAGTGTAATACCATCAAAAATTATTTACATATGAATACGCACTCGAGCAACGCATACTTTCCTATTTCAAGGTTTTTTATACAGAAAATACTCGTAACAATAATGTAAAAATATACTTAATTTTGTATTAAAACGTTTACCCTCTAACAAAAAGAAATTAATCGTACATAATATATACAATATATGAAAAAGACATTCAAATAACAAAAAAGGATATGAGTAAAAAAAATTACACAAAGCATTTCCGTTTACATTTACATAAAAAACCAAAGTGGCAATTTCGTGCTTAAGTTGTACATTCTTCTTTAACACAACTACAAAAACAACACCAAAATATAAAAAAAGTTATTTGCATTCATTGTAAATGTGCATAAGCTTGGTTTGTTATAAATAGTGTGGTAGTATGAGCAGTAGTTTGAATAAACAACAACGAACAAATAAAAAATAATACATATACATATAATGAAATTGCATATGTGTAAGAACTATGCGCGGTCCCAGCGAACACGCAGGTTTGATCCCAAATTGAGATAGATTTTAAATGAATGATTTGAATGTAAACATTGCACTCTCAACAGAAAGGAAACTTTAAAAAAAAATTTGATATGGGCTTATTGTCAACCTGTTTGCAAACATTTTTCGGTAACGTTTATCACATGTGGACTATAAATACACAAATGTGAAACATAAGTGAAGTCAACTTATTTCATTGTGGTTTCTATTGCTAATAGTTTCAAATAGTTGAAATTATTTAATAAATTTCTAATTTTAAATTTAAATTTCAAGGAATGTAGGAATGATTGAAGGAATGTATTATTTAACGTTTGACAGTAATTAAAAAATAAAACTAGGGTTTTTTCGATTGATCTTCAGTTTAAGTTTACATATTTTTTCAACCTTCAGTCTAGGTTTGAAAAAGGATTGAGATAAATGTTTGACATTAGAAGAAAAAATCATTATATTTCATACGCTTGCGCTAGTGTATGTTGGTGTTACACGTTGCCTTATAGGTGTGTTTGTAAGCTATTAAGGCAGAGCACATAAAGAATGTGTGAAGGTTTTTATTATTATTTTTTTTTTTTTTTTGGTTTTTGCATATAAGTGGGTTTATAATAGGTACCAAGGAGATTACACAGAATTTTTTTTTCTGCATCGTTGTTTTCATTGCTCTAAGAGTGGTCGGCTAAGAGCAGTAAAAACAGCAGTTAAGGTAAATTAAGAACAATACAATTGTATAAAACCAAACATTTAAACATGCAAAGGACACACAAGCCAACATAAGAAGTGCGTTTATTATGGTTAACAGATGAATGTGAAAACACAAAATGACAAGTGTACTTAAACAAATTTGTAGTGTTAGAATATTATATTACAGCTAATAATCTATTAAACATTAACTTATTAATATTTTTCTTTTCAGAGCACTATCACGTAAACTAAAACCTCATTTAGTAGCCGACACCGTTAAACAGTATATAAGTCGAGCGCAACGCCCTGCCAAAGGATCCGAAGAGCAGCAGCCTAACATGGAGTTTTTACGTGGTGTTTATGCGTTTATGCAAGTGAGTAGATCATCGGTGAGTGTCGCTTATACCATTTTAACAACCGTACTAATCAATATATATATTTCTTCTATTTTTAATTGTGTGTTACTGTGTTCCTTGATTAATTTTGGTTCAAAAAAATTAAATTTTTTGAAACTAAACTTCCGCTTAACCACCTTTTTAATTGGTATTTACAAACAAAAAATTAAAAAAATCTATATTATAAATATAAATTAAATACACATACTAAACGGATAAAAAAAACTCTTATGATTCTCCATTAAAAACGATTTTGTTTTTTTACGAGTCATACCATATTCCCATTTAAATCCATTTTTAAGCAATTATTTTATAAGAAGTCCTTTAACGACGTATTAATACATTTTTATTTATTTTGTTATTAAATTATTTTTGAAATCTATATGTACTTAAAACAAAAATTAACCACGAACAGCATCTGAAAAAAATTTAAATGTGTTAACACAAAAATAAGTAAAATTGAAAGCATGAGTTTTTTAAAGTAGACAACTTTTGCCAAAAAACTAAAAGTCTCAATTAGAAAAAAGTGTTTTATTCATATTATTTTTTAATTGATATCTTCATATTTGAATAAAGCTAAATAAGATTAATTTTAACAAGAATTGAAATAGGCAAATGAAATCGAAATTCAATTACATCATTTTGTTTGAGTCTAACTATTTTAAATAAAAGTTGATAATTATTATTTATGCTTTCAAAGGTCACTTATTAAAACTTAAATCAAACAATGAAATATTCATGCTAAAGAAAACTAATAAAATCATAAAAAATTAACAAAAACCTGAGCGAGTGAGCGAGCGAACGAAAGAAAGTAAATCAAACAAATTAGAAGAATAAATAATGAAAAAAAACCTCAAAATCTATATCATTAAGAGACGGCGTAAAGCAAAATTAATACATAACCAACATAAAAATCATCGAAAATTTCAAAATAAGAAATGGACAATCGAAAAAAAATAACAAAAAAACAGCATCATTTCGTAGTAATGCATTTAGTTATATTTTCAACAAACAACTTCTTAAAGTTTTTAATAATTAACAACTATTTTCACTCACCATCTTCTTCTCTCTATTCGCTATACGTCTTTGTCTCCCCGTTCCATAATCTATTTAACTCACTCATTAAAAAGTTATAACTAAAAAGCATACATTAATCATGAGTTAACCAAATAAGCAACATCATTAAAGAACAACTAAAAATTATGATAGAACAAAATACCAAAGAGCAATTACATATACAATAAATATTATATTTTAATTTCCACAACTACAAAAGAAATGTGTAAAAAATAACTTCAAAATACCACTTGAAAACAAAATACATAAGATATTATTTTAATTATTTTATTTTTTTTGTTTATGTAAACATCAACTTAGCGAAAAGGAAAACAAACTGGGAATTAGTTTATAATGATTTTAATGTTTGTTGTCGCAGCTCATATTGCCACAACTCATTACCAAATTGTATATATACATACTATACTTTTATTACAAGTTTTGCTTAGTTAGTTGGTTGTTGGGTGTTTTTACTTCAACACAACCAACCATACCATTACAGCATTCAAAGATTTTCTATTTACATTATTCTGTTTTCTTACCTCATTTTTACAATATTATTTTTTAAGAACTATTGTGCCTTGAAACGTGATTTTTTAATTTTAATATTTTTTGTTCATTACCGAATGTTTTCTCTAGTAATATAATTTTATTAGTTTGGTATCTAGTTTTTCATTTATTTTTTAACGAATGCAAAAATCAGAAATTGTTTTGCGTCAGATATATCAGGTTTAAAATTTTATTGGAAAGTTTTAAAAGTTTTTAAGTTAGTGAAATTAGCCCAGCTAAATCTGGGTAATGAATTACTTCTATTAAGAATAACACACTATTCGACATCTCTACAGCAGTTGTACAACGCCACTAATAGCTTAATTTGCATAATTGATATTTCGTAATAACATAAAAATTATTACTGTTTCACTTAAAAAAGCGATTTTTTTCATTTCTATCCAAAAGTTACGGGATAGTCAAACCTGAAAAAGTAAGTAACTTCTCCCAATATTGGCACTCAATTACGCAATCATATTTAAAGGAAAATATTTCATTCGCAGTCACAGGATACTTTCGATTTCACATAGTGATAGCACACTTCCAGTAGATGCTCTGCTTAAACAAAACTTAAATCATAAAAAAAAAAATAAAACTAACCAGCCGATACCTTTTCAGTACTGAATCCAATACACTCGGAGAATTTTCTAGGATTTTTTAACAAAAAAAGATACCATAAAGTATTGAACATAAATTATAATTTCATTTACTTTTAAAGTCCATTAAGTATTGTGTTCATATCTTGTTTTCTTTGTTTTATTATGTATTATTTTTTTTTATAATTATATATATTCGAATTACTTTTTTAAGTAATTATAAAAACTTTAATTTTAAAAAATGTCCCACAAAAATTAACCCAGAGGTTTTATTTACTCATACACAACTATTTTTTTCAATTGAATTTCTTGCTTACAATTAAATTAAACCGAAAAATAAGTAACACATTCCTTCACTTCAGTATATATAATTTTTTTTTATTTATTACATTTAATTTGGCTGAGGAAATGAATTCTTGTTAATAGAAAAAAAAGCCATGCCTTAAATGTAAAAAAGGGAAAAGGCAAAGAAAACAAAAAATGTGAAACTTACAAGAGGCAGTAGGAAATCAAAAAACAGAATGATTTACAATGAAAGTGTTAATTTATAAATGAATAAATACTACGTGTTTAATTTCCTACATTTTTTCGCACCGTTTCCTGTTCTGTTTTCCTTCCCATGAGCATTCTATTTCAGTTTATCTAATTATGTTTGTATGTGTATGTTGTTCTTGATTTCGTCTCGTAATGGCTCTTGGTTTATTTTATTTTCTGTATTAATGTCTTTGATTTATTTTATTTTTCTTTGTTTTCCCCTTTTGATTATTTCTATTTCTATTCACATTTGTATTTGAGTGTGTGATTTTTATAAATTCAGCTATTATTTTTAATTAATGTTAGTATTTGTTTGTGTTTATTAAAATTAATTTAGGTGTAAAGATTTGTTTGGGGACTTACAATTTCAATACGATTTTAAATCATTAAAAATTTTTTAATAATTTATTAGGAAAATATTGCAAAACGATTCAATGTGTTTTTTTTTCTTTTTTTTGGAAAATAGAAGTAAATATGTAAATAAATACATCATAGCTTGCTAAAAAGGCCTGTACGAAAAACTTTAGTTTTAAAATAAACTTATAATTTCTCGTTTTCAAGTGAAAAATGTTTTCGGACTTTTTGTATTTTTTTTGCACAGTATTAATGTAAAAAATACAAATTAACATAAAATTGCTGACAAAATTGGTAATAAATTCTTAAAAACTTTTAAAATAAATTTACTTATACACATAAACGATTTTTTATAATATTTGTTTCCAAATATTTTTAAGTTACACTTACATGCATATGAAATATATAATATTTTCTATTAATTACAACATGTTATCAAATGATACCATGCTGAAGGTTTTTTTTTTGCAATTTTTTTTTTATTTGGTATACACTTCCATGTGGCGTGAAATTTTATCTATATGTGTGCAATATAAAGACATGGTAACTTGCAACCTTTCTGAAAGTTTAATGATTTTTTTTTAATTTTCCTTGTAGTTCTAAGAAATTACATTTTGTTATTTATTTAATTCTGTTTTACACAAGTGAAAACGGTCACATAAAAAATGTTTTCTGTATGAATATGTAAAACATATTTACCGACAAGATTTTCCCCATTCAAAACAATAACTTATTTTCAAAAGAATATTTTCTGAGAGATTTTAATTTAAGTAACAGCAGAAAAAAACATTAAACGATGCCGTTTTTGCTAAATAAAACAAAACAAATTAAAATATAAATATTTAATGATTATAAAACTTTAGGCTTTCACACATACAACAGCTCAAACAATATACTTATGTACATATTTATTAATTCAATGTTTACGTAAAAATAAACAAAATTCTATTATGCCATATTTTTAAACCTGACCCCTGCAGTTCCACAAAAATTTACTTACACATTTATAAAAGTACATAAATACATACAAACATGGAAACACAACACAATCATAAATATGTATTACTGTTGCTAATAAAATATGCAGTTTTTGTATACAATAAACATTCAATTGCACTCACAAGTCTTATAAACAAGAACTTTTACTTCGCTTCTTTATTCAACAAACACATAGACGTATTCAAAGAAAAAGATGGAGTTGTGTTGTTACCTGTGTGTTATTTGAATGTGTGAGTGTGTGTTGACTTAGCACGTGCCACTGACCAATAATATACATATGGATATAGTTTTTCCGTGGTTCCCATTTACCTTTGTTTTATTATAAATATTTAAAGCTTACTAAGGAAGGTCTCCTGAGGTGTTGATAACACTTGAATAAATGAACAGGAGTTAGGTTTTTAGCGGTCTTATTAAGAAACTATAATTTTTGTTTGTATGCTTTTTTAGCTTTTCAAAAAATATATAGGAAAAAATACAGCCGATATTATAGTCGGTATGCAAACCCACTTATTTAAGGCTGGCGCGGAGTTCTAACGGATATTCAGGTCAGTTTCAAAAGAAAAGTAAAACAAATGCAAATTTCCAAACGTAAATTTCCATCAGAACTTCGTTCCAGCAATTATGTTGGCAATTAAAACAAACACATGTAACATGAACACATGTAACATGAAGAAAATCATGCAAATTATCAATTGTGCTTCATATACTGTTAAAGTTACAATGATAAAAAATGTATATCTACTAAGACGCAAAATATATTGATAAGTAAAGATATGCAAATAGGAAGATTATAAGGTGTTAGCAAGTTGCGTTGAAAATACTTTGAAAAAAATTCTATGAAAAACTAAAGAGTTTTCAAATTTAACACACATTCCCTGAAATCGATTTCTGGTTACCTTCCCCTTTTGAAAAACTAACAGATATAATTAAAACAAGCACTTAGTACATATAAATGACTCGAAATACCAAAAATTTTAATACTAAACATTTTTCTTAATAAATCTTTTTTCTTGGGTACTGAATTTAAAATAAAATTTTACAAAAATCTTTAAAAAAAAACAACAAAAAAACCTTTTAAAGGTGGACTATCGCCATCAAGGGCATGAAAATGAACCTGCTTTAAAAACACATCTACAAGAACAACAAACATTAGAAACAATACAAATGCAATCTACAACAACAAGTTCTATTGCTACCAAATCTAATTTAACCAAAGCTGCCAGACATTTTAATGACAGAGAAAATGCTGCATTACAAGAAGAATTAAAACAAAGGTTTGCCAAAAATAAAACACTTAAAACTTTAAAAGACGAAAAGGAACAGGAATTGAAACCACAGAATGAAAAGCAACATAAAAAAAATAATCAAATTGAATATAAAAGGCCACAACAATAACATAATGTTATACATCACTAGAAGCAACAAATGCAACAAAAACAGAAACATGATTAAATGATAAAGAGTTAAAAATTGACTTTGACTAAACAGATATATACTTATAAATATTAATATATGTATATTAAAATCAAATACACAAATATAATGTGATCATTATTATAAGCAAGCAATATCAATATAAATATCATAAAAATACTACAACAATTAATTAAATCTATATAACTACTCGAATCAAAATATACCGAAATCAAACACGTATTGGATGATAGTAAGCAAAACAAAACTCAATTTATATGTAAAAAATATTCATTTTAAAATAAAACAGAGTGAGATCTATTAATTTAAAGAAAAAATAGAAAACAATTAAGTTGCATACATAACAACAACTGGTTTTGTTTAAACCGACAAACAAATACTCGTACAACAACACAGTAAAAGAAATATTTATTCGCTCTCTTCTACGCAAGAAAAAAATTCTTTCTGGATATAAAGTGTCTTACAAGAAAATTAACGACAGAGAAGAAAATTACATTCGTATAAATACTTAAACATCAGAGCCATACACCACTCTACTACTTTAAATTGTATAAATATTTATGTACAAAACTTTAAGTAATTTCTTTTTTTGTATATTTTTATTGTACATTTAAACAAGAGAACTAAGAGAAATAAAAAAAGCAACAAAAGAAAAAAACACATATATATTTATAAGAATTTCAGTCAGCCGTGCCTTTTTACAATATTATCGTGCTTTTTGTATATTTTGTAAATCATCAATTTTGTCGTTGCCGTCGTCATTGTTGTTGTCATCATCAACGCCGTCATTCTGTATATATAAATAAAATTATCTGTAAAATAAATCTCAGTGAACTTCAAAGTGGTTTCGTCTGTTGCAAAACGTTGAACCACAAAACGATTTTCGTACGCATAGTCAAAAAAGATGGTAATTAATATTTTCTAAATTTTTTTCACTAACTTTCTTAACTCATATTGTTTTCTGATTTTATTGTAAAACATTTATTTTTTTGTATTTTTTTCTGTATATTAGTATAATGAAAAATACAATATCGATAGAATTTATTTTTATTTTAAATCAATTGGAAAATAGGACATTATTTTACTAAATATTTAGTTTTTCATACACGATAAAATATAAAAAATTTAAGTTCTTACAACGTTACATATATTTATATATTTACTATATTTTTTATATCAAAAACTGTTTGTTAAGACTACTAAATTTTATGAAAATATAAACAAGCAATTTTTATTATATTTTAAAAGTTTTCCTTGCTAATTTTAGTAAACTTCTTGTGAGAATGATCCTTTTAAATTTAAAATGAATTTCATATTTTTATATATTGAAACGATTAATTTTGGCTCAAGTTCAAACCCGAATTTTACCCATTTATTTATTCTAATTTTTTTATTTTTAATTTTTATTAGAAAATTTTTTGGATAAATTCATTATTATTTTTTATTAAGAGAGTACTATATATAGAACAATTTTTATTATTCATCATACTAGCAGAACGGATCAGTATTGATTTCGAGGTCGCTACACCATCTCATCAGCGTTCTTTGTTCAATTTTACCACTTTTGACGGTGGATACTAGTGATCAGGAATATCAACTATTTAACCGTATTATTTAACAAATTAGGATACGAAAAGTACAAACTTATTCATTTTCACATGTCAAATCAATTTCGGTTAGTACGAAATCCCATCTATGATGAATAACTACTCTATATATTTCAGTCTCTCTTATTCAGCGCCATTGGCTGCTGAGAAATAAGCGGTACTTTATCATGTTGTTAGGTTTCTGTCATTTGTAGTTGAATTTCTTTTTTTTTTAGTATTCAACCAACTATGACCAAGTAAACATGTAGATTTTGACGCGTGCCATCGTTCATATCTGAGAATGACATGTTCAATTTAAAGTTTCAGTTTTCTCTTGCGAAGAATATGACAAATTATTGTTGTACATTGTTGTGCTTTCGGTAGAGCAAAAGGGCTCATTTTTAATCCCTTTATAACAAAATGTCGTACAATAAGTAACTAAAACAGGACTCGCATTCAAAAAATCTCTAAGGAACGCTTATTTTATATAAAGTACCTCATTATGTAATGACTAAGCGTTACCAATGAAATTCATAAAATTGTTTTTAAGATAAAAATTATTAAAAATTTCGTTATTCTGTAATTATTTATAGATCTTGAGATATCCACAAGATAACATTTTTTGTTTCAAAGCTTTTTACATATTTTAAGTAGGCAGCATTCCCTAAACACAATTTATGTATCATATCATAAAAATAATTGAATTTTCAAATACATAACAGTTTTTGATATTTAATTTTTTTTACAGATTTTTTCTTTACCAAAATAATTTTTTAAAGAGTTTTTATATTTTATTATACTTTTTTAAGTTCTTCTATCAATAGTATGTTATGTTGTTTTATAAAGTTATTTTTTCCAAAGAACAGCACCTACAGTGGGGATGCAAATAATAAAATATGTACATGTATACAAACAACGAAACGAAAATCGATATTTTATTTAATAAACTTAATAAATGAATAAAAATCTAAAATCGTTCGCATCGCTTCTATAAAAAAGAACAAATAAAAAATAATTAATAACATAAATAAACAAAAACAGTCGTTTGCTCAGATGCTGCTAGAAAATATGCTGTCTTAAACAAATAAAAAAATTAACAAGTATTTTAAATATCTAACAATAATTTATATAAATCTTAAATACAAATAAGTTTTACACAATAACTTTTGTAAAAAAATATAGTAAAGGTGGGTAGTAAATTCTCTTGATCTTTATTAATTCTACAGCACTTAAGGATGTGTTGAATTCCAAAAAGAATAACATTTGGAGAAAAAACTTTCAAAATATAACATTATTTGTCTTCTCTGAACAATCAATAACGATGACTATTTTTTTGTTGTTTTTATAAGAGAAATAATTTTTTTTGTACTTCCAAAACAGCTCTATTGCCGCGTATATGTATGTCTGTTTTTTTATAAAAAAAATAAGTTAAAAAACCTACAAAACCGATTAACTTTTGACATATTTTAATATCATAAATTTATAATAATTATTCAAAATGAAAAAAAACTACACATTAGCAGCAGGACTTATTTCGCAATACATTTTGCACTTAAAAAGTTTATTGTGTACCCATAATCATCAATATCTATAAATATGTGTATGTAATACTAAAAAAATACTTTAATTTCTAACTACTACATATGCGCTCAATATACTATTATAATCTAACAAAAATAACAAATACTAAATATTTAATAAATAATTATCTAAATATACATATATGTGTGTGTTCGTATATACTAATCGTATGTGGTAGGTAATATTAATATCAGAAAAAAAAAATTTAATATTGAAGAAAAAATCAACATAATAAAATTACTTACAATCTGTTAACAAATTTAGTATATTTGTGCACGTAAATTGCAATCTATTTAACATTATTATTGGATAAAAAAATTCAATTTATTTTATGTTTAAATCAATTTGTGTTTTCTGTCTTTCTTTTTGATCCTTTTCTTTTTGTCTTATTTGTGATTTTTATTTCTGTACTTATGTAGTTAAAAAAAAGTAAATTTTTGTATAATAAATAATTTAATCGTATGATCATGCTGTACTACTATTCAATATTTTAAAGAAGTGTATGTGTGTGTGCATGTCTGCTATAATCGTGTCTGTGACATTATTTTACGAATTGACATAACAAAACTATTTTTTTATACAATAAAATCAAAGCAAATAGCAAAAACGTACTCTAAATATAAACGACAGTTTGCGCTAGACTAAAATATAATGTTAAGAGCTTCTTTAATCTACAAATTGTACAAACTTGCCGAAGTTAAAGTTGACTTATTTTATTTTTTTATTTCGTGATCGAAGATGGCACATCAAGAAAATTTTTTATAATATTATCAATTTTTTTAGGGGGATTTGTAAAACAACTTAAGTAAATATATATTAAGCCAGCAAAAAATATTAGTACAAATACCGTATTTAATAACATACCGTTCAGCCCTTAGGATCACTTCCGTTCTATGACTACTACGTGTTAAATTCATTTAAGTGTCACCTGAAATAGAACTACTTAAAGTTCAACTCATCGATAATTTTACTAATGGTTGAAGTGCTCACTTTTTCTGGGAAATCAAACAAAGAAAAATGTAAGTTGCTTGCAGCCACTTTGCTTTCACAGGATGATAAGAATTTTATTGCATTAAAAAGTTCTCACATTACTTTCTAAACATGGGTACTGATTTTTGTTTTAAAGACCTTTATAGTTTTGTAACACAAAATTTTAAAAAAAATATATAATACTCTTAACACTTTCGATTATAAATTGTAAATATTGAAGACAGATGAAAGAATACCTCCATGACTTTTTGTGTTTGAATTAGATTTAGCTCCACTTTAAAAGCTGGTCCTCAAAAATCCTATGAAATATTCAAAAAAAAATGTTTTTTTAAATTTTATATATAAAGATTTGAATATTGACTTGAAGAGCATTATTTATCCTAAGACGGGTATTTATATATAAATAGGCAAAGACAAATTTTAAGATTCCTGTTTCTCCTTTGTTTGCCTACAGATTTTCTTCATTCTTTTACCGAATGGTAAACATTATTAAGCCTTAGTGACCCGGCTATATATTATTTGAATCGGCTTAGTATTAAAGGAATAAAAGGCTCATAAAGTTGACACCACTACAAATGCTAAAAATACACACGTACACGCATTCACTTATGTAAGTATTGGTTTAAATTAAAACAAGCAAAGCAATGAGAGTGTTTAAGAGTACTGACTTTTTTAGAAATGTGCGTGTTTGTATGCAATTTTATTTTGTTTACTGTTTTACCCATGGGAATAAGTAATAAAGTAGTTTTTTAATTTTAAATGAATGCAACTAAATAGGTGTACGTTTAAGCTGGCGGTCGAACTTCGACCACTAGGCGCACTCCAGTAAAAATAAATACCCTATTCATACGACACCAATATATCAAAATTACCAGCAAAAACTTGATAATGACTTCTATGACTTTTTCACATAAACTACATACAGTCTTCATTACTTTGGAGTAGTTTTATAGCTACTAACAAGTTAATCATTTTGTGAGTGGAAAGGAAGTAGAGCGAGCACTTAACGTGCAGCTGATCGGCAGTTCAACCTCTGGCTGTTTTTAATTGTGAGTGTGCTCGTTGAAAATTTCTTTAGCTCGTAATAAAGTGTTAATGGAAAAAACTGGTTAATAAAACACATGGCATAAAGCACAGCAATAATCTCTAAGTCATTACTTATAATCTGAGCTGTTAAGTAGCTGCCTCCAAGGACATGTTAAAATGATGAGTGAAAATGGCAAAGTAGTAGTAAAAATTGTGTACTGCATATGCTTCTTAGAATTTTAAGTCATAACTTTTCTAAGTTTTTTTAAACTAATTTAGCTCTGAGGAGCCTTGAAGTTCTTTAAAAAGAAAATTTGAATACTCAACTCTACTTGATTCAGTGTTTCAGACATGCATCATCTGTTTCAAGTGCAACAGCAATTTAAGCAATTACTAGACGGAAAGCAATTGCTTTTCAATCGTTAGCAGAGGTTGCTCCATAGACGGTGTACTGAACTTTTACTCTGCAGTCGCAGGTTTGATTTTTGTTTCTACAGACAAGCCGAAGGGGGCATTTGCACTTTCTGTCGCAAAAATGTTTTTTCAGAATATGTGTTTAAAATTACACAACTTTCCTCTACATATTACATAAGACTTGCATATATATATTTTTGCTAAAAATCTTAGTATTGATTTGAAATGCTTTCAAAAAGGAGTGCAAAAATATTATCAATATATAAGTGCAATATTAAAGAATTGAATTTTCTGGTTGCCTCGAAGCCCTGCTAGAATATGCATGTACAGGGGGAAAATATTGTCTACCTAAGAAAATTCAAACAAGACAATTTTCTATTAAGTGAATATTAATTTGCGATTTTTATACATTAATGATAGTAGTGTGAATTTTAAAAACGGAAAAGATGTTAATCTAATATTACACAGGGAAAACTCACACAACAAAATGTTATCTACATTAACAAATTTTGTTTGAATATGATGTTGTGTTGTATGCCATAGATATAAAAACAAATTCAAATAAAATCATTAACAAAATCATATAATCAGGGATGTGATGGAAGTCGATTGATTTCAAATCACGCGGTTTTCCAAAACGAATCATTGCTGCAAATCGGACAATGTGGTGGAATTAAATTTAAGATCTAATAAATTATTCTAAGCATCGCAAATAGACTTCGTTTTATGATATGTTGTGAATTGAAATCGATCGATATCACATACGGGAATAAATATATTTTTTTCTTCAATATCCCTCAAACGAATTTTATTTTTATTGATAAAACACGTTGTATTTAAATAAATTAAAGCCTTACTTTGCCAAAATCAGAAGGAAAGTGGGAGCTTTTTAATAACTTCGTACGCAAATATTTAAATTAACAATATTAAGAATTTCTGTAGACAAGAGATTTTCAGGATTTCATAAAATATTACTTCTAATAAATTTTGAAAATTTTCTTTGAGGAAATCGGTATTAATCTGTATTAATTTGAAAAACCGGTCACTATTAAAACTTCTAATTAAAATAGCAATAGCCAAAATGACAAGCGTAAATTTAACGAAACCGAAACCTTTTACAGGTATGTACATATGCTAAATAATAATAAAAATAACGTATTAATAATGAACAAATTATTTTTTATGTATAATCGAGTTATTAACCAAAATCTATATAGAATAAAAGATAACAAGAAGTAGTTGTCGTTGTTGATGTTGTTTAATAAATGTGCAATAATCCTTTATTTAAGAAACGAAAAAATAAAAAATAATCTCCAAAAAAATATTTTTATACATTTATAATCTTATACTATATATTAATAAAAATTTGATTTACATCTGATTTAATAAAGGAAAGTGTTGTGTAAACCTTTTGTGTATTTTATGTTTGTTTTTTGAACAAAAAATTATAGATTTTATAAACAAAAAATTTTAAGAAATTAAACGGACAGCATATATGTTGGCAATCGAGCAACTGTTTTTTTCCTTTAATTCAAAACTAAAAAAACCGTTTGTATTTTTTAATAAATTGTACTATTCTAATACATTTTAGATTGAAATTTCGATAATTTTTTCCAAAAAAAAAAAAATGAAAAGAAAATGAATTTTATATTTTGTAATTGACTTTTTTAAATGTTTTTGGTTTTTGTTTGATTTGTGTTACAAACAGCTATACTAACCAGCAGCAAAAAAAATAAAAATATAATATAACTACCTAAACACCTTGACACAACTTAATCCTTTTACTAACTATTTTAAACAATTGCAATAAAACCTTTAACACTTTAATACTTAACAAAATTAACTAACAGCCAACTCATTAAACTATGAATAATATCAAACAATACAGATCACTTATCCTCCAAACAATTTTAATTAAAATTTTACCACAACTAATATTAATGCTATTGAAACACTTTTAAATACGATACTTCTAACTATATTAATCCCACTATATATAAATATATACATATATTTGCTATATACTAATAAACCTACTAATATCCGTGCTAGAGCTAATATATTTACGTTTTTTTTTTAATTATATTTTTCTTTTTTTTTTTTAATTTACAATATAGTTTTTGTTTAGTTTCTATTAATTTGATGGTATGTCAATGTACGCGTCCATTACCAGCTTAATTTATTTGTGCAAATTTGGTGTGACTGTACATGTATTTATTTATTCCATGTTCAGCGAACTTTAAATATTTTTTGTTCTTTCTTTTTAATAATTCTTATTAATAATCAATAAACTATAACTCAAACTACTTATCTCTATGTTCTATACTATTTATACACTCTAATCTGTTACAGAATATATATTTATATAAACATACTTAAATATATCTATAATAAACAATATAATACTTTTAATCTTGTACATGTTATTTATATGTTGTAATAATTATACATATAGCAAGCGTATGTGCACTTTATGGCATTTTTATATAATTTCAATACTAACATGAGTCTAGTATAATTTTGATTGGCTTTTTTGTAAATTACTAGTCGTATTGTCAACAACAACTGTTATTTTAATTCTTCTTTGTCTGATCAACATAAACTAAACGCCAGATTAATTTTAATAATTTAAGGGAAAAATTACATTGTTAGCTACGAAACAATAATTACACTAACAGAAATCCAAACTCAGTCCTCTTTCGATGAAAAAACCATTCTCATTTTAGTTTTACGGAATTTAACCCAGTTTTTATATTTCACTCATATGCTTTTGACTACATCGTAAAATCCTCAAATTTGTATATTCATTAATAATATACTCAATTCAATGTGCCATTTTGGCAGTACAATATTTACCTAAAACAAGTGAAGTGACCGGCTTGGTTAAATAAACCCTTTAATTTTGAACTGAATACTTTTTAGTATTTCTTGTTAAAGCGGCAATACACACCTGCTGTATCAAAAGTAATACTTCTTCTTCATATGCTCTTTAATTTGTAACTGAATATAATTTTTTTTACCATCAATAGTAAGTGAGTGACGCACACATTCTTCAAATTTTCAGTATCTATCATTGTTTACAAACCATAGCTCTATGACCAAAATAACAACTCTTGTCAGTAAAATTTTCGATATTAATTTAGTTCTATGTTTCATATTTATTCAAGCCCTGTGATAATTTACAATGTCTATTACGTTTCAGAAGATACAGATCTATGTCAAACATAATACTTCTTTTGTATGCATTCTGTAATTTCGAACCTAGTTAAATTTTAATATTTTTTGTTGTGCTACACACTGTAATATACACTGTAATAATTTCAAGTGTTTACCCATTAGAGCATGTTTACATTAGGGCTGATGTCCCTGCAACACGTCGCTTGCTACCCGATTTTGTCACGGATTAGTATATTGAAGCTTGCGGGGTAGCAAGAGTTGCAAGTAATGGGAAATGAAGCGACAATCTTGGCTCTCTCTTTTGCATATTTATTTTGCTCGTTTTTTTGTTTTGTTGTGTATGAGGTAGTGTTGCCAGTGAGGCCAATTTTTTACTTGTATACTTTAATAATTTCTTCCTTGGTTAAATCAGACATTTTTTCTTTCAATAATTACTTGTACGAATATTAATTTTATATATCACAAACTAAGAAATTGTTTATCTATGGCAACACTGCTACTAATGAAGGAATAAGAAGAATTTATCAATTAAATTTATAAAAGTCTTGCGACAAAAAAGTGTTTATGTAAATGCAAGTGCATTTAAGAAGGAACCGCAAGTTACCGCTCCATATAAAAATAGCATGTCTTATCTTTACACCCTCTTACTGTTATTTATAGTTATTTGCTGTTATAGCGACCACAGTAATACATCTCCTTTATAAATTTCAATAGATTTATTTTGTTATAATTTGTATACGGAACCGTAAAAATGTTGGAAAATGGCTTGGAATCAAAACGGATTCTCTTGATTCTTACTTAATATCCTGGATGCCAACCACAGAAGCGCACCAACCACTAACAAAAGGCTTGAAAGTGTGCTTACCCTATTATATCAGCTACTTAAAAAATATGTACCTCATGATCTTGCGTCTTAAGTCGATATTGGGGAGCCCCCATAGACTAGTAGAGAGCGTACTAGACTATTAGTGTAGACTATTAGTGAGGGGGTCGCAGGTTCGATTCCTGCCTAGGCCTTGGGTGTTTCTGCAGACAAGCCGAAATGGCTTTGCGGCTTGTGTTTGTTCTTTAAAAAATATCTTGTTCCTTCACAAATTTATTGAAAGTACTAAAAAAATGAAGCCAGTGTACAGGGAATTACTTATCAATACTCTTTAATATTGGCGGGCAGTCATACGTATACTAAGGTTGTTGAGAAAAATAAAAACTTTGGAAACTATTAGTTTTAGTTTTACAAATTCTTACCAAAAGTAGGATAATAGTAAGTTTAAAAATTATGTTGGCAATGAATCAAGAACTCAGTCCATATATAATCATTAGCTTGCGAATGAAGTTAATTGCATTACATAGTATAATCTGATGTTCTTTTTTCTATTCGTATAAATAATTCAAAGTTTATTAGTGATAATTTCTCGAGCCAAGTGCAATCAAAAAAGTCGGCAGGGATATAATATTTACTATAAACCACATTTCAGTATATCCTTTTGAAATTAACTTTATGCAATTTTGTTTAAGACTAATGAAGACAAAAGAAAAATATACACTTGTCTGAATAATAATTTTACCTTAAACATGTATTTTATACACTTTTATTCTATACACTTTTCTGCCCAAATATACTTTTCTATTCACACAATCCAAAAACTGTTTGAGCTGTAAATGCGCAAATTTCAATATAAAATATAAACACACATTTAAATAAAATACTCAAAAACTAATCACACTTATTTACACTCTGCAAATAAATTTTAAAAATGCAAATATGATATGAAAATTTGCGATAAAAAAATTAATGCGATGAAAGGTTTAAATCTTGTTTTACTCCAATATAATACGTTTCTGCTTCTTAAATTTATAATTTTCGATTATTATTTTTTTAATAGAAAAGAATGTATCGACATTCGAATTGTTTCGTAATAAATTTCTATCCCAACCCACCCTCTTCTGTTGGTTGACTTGTAAATAAAGTAGTCGTTGTGTGAATTTGTTATAAAATATATATTTTCTCTTAATTGAAAAAAAAATAATTGTTCTTTTAATTTGTAAAACTTTTCAATTTGTTTATACTTTATTTTTGCTTTTTGCATTGTACTTTAACGTTCATAATGTGAAGTGTCTAAACTACTGCTTAACTAACATTCTATCATCTTAATGCTACCTACCATACAAACTATTTCCTAACCCATAGCTTTGCTTTAAAATAGTTATTAATAAAATAATCAATCTATTTAATATTTAATTATGATTTCAAAAAAGTTAAAAAAGAAAAATCTGGAGATTATTATCGGTAAAAAGATCAAGTAAACAAACACCAAGTTAAATCAGCTAAATGTCATCCCCCAAGTAACTGTTGGTATGCATTCTTACCTTTACATTTTATTCTAAGTTTATATTTGGTATTAATATTTTTTTACGTTTTTATATATGTATATATTTTTATTTAATTATTTTATTATTGGGACAGTTTCTTCATACAAGCTATTTACAGCGCTACCACTACCACCATCATCATCAAATTGCGTGCAATATATCGCGTTAAGACATTTTTGAGAAAACTTTTTCATAACATCCACTCACTAACAAAAGCTTTTGTTCTAGAAATGAAGAGGCAACTCAGCCAAAAATTAAAAATTCTTCATCTAGAAACTCCTTTGCTAAAAATGTTTACAAATTTATATACAAATCACTAAATAGTACCGTCAACAACGAAGTTAAATACTCAGTAAAGTAAAAAAAAAATTATAATTTAGTTCTAAATTTACTAGTTTATATTTTGTATAGAACTATGCTCAGATAATTTTTTGAAATTTTGTATTTCGTTGATCGCAAGTTAAGTTTGGCGGTCCACTAGATCCATAGCTTGAAATGAAAAAACAAATAAATGTGGCCAAAATGTTGCATCTAATAAATTTAATATATAAAAATTTGTTCTGATGGAGTTCCGTAAATCTCTATTTCACTGATGAAAATCTTATAACTATTTGAAGAAAATAAAGTAATACATTATACATAAATATGTTATAATTCAATGTTCTCTATTACATGTCTTCTCTTCCGCCTACTTTAACTTTCTTGTTAGGGCATTCAATAAACGACTAATTGTTCGAACAAGTAACCGGACTTAGGATTTAGGCGTTCAACAGTTGATCACTTTTGAAATAATCGGTTAAGCGGCAATGCGCAATAAATTAATTTACTTAAAAGAGTAAAACAACAAAAAATATTTTTTAATACTAAGAAAAGGAAAGTTTTGAAACTGTATTAGAAAAAGTACTTACAAAAATGAATGAATGAATGTTTTTAAAACTTGAATTTAATAATTCCCTTAAATTGTTTTCTAATAAGACAGTCTCACGAACTTTTTTGCATAAACTTACATTCAACACTCGAGGTGGGCGCTCTATTTCTTTGAACAAAACTGCTTTTTAACAAACGCACAGTTTGGGCAACACAGCGCAGCACTTTTAAAATAACATTGCAATATTTATCAAAATTGATCAGTTGTAAAACGATCATTTTGGTCTGCGAAAGTAGGATACTGTTGTTAAAACAGTTATTTTACAAAATACATCTTTTGTAAATGATTTGAAAGAAACAAGTATACAACTTCTTCAGAAATGTCAAAATTCGTTTAACCGACAGAAATTAGCTGATTTTGTTTTTAATAGAAAATATAAAATTTGTAATTAACCGAATAATAATAGAGAAAAAGCTATTAGCTTAACCGATAAACGGTTGTTTGATGGAATACTCTGTTTGTTGCTTTAAATTTTGTTTTCTAAAATTTGTGCTGAACAAAGATGGCTTTGAGAAAGAATCATCAATAATCGTTCACGATACAGTCTTATAGACTTATAAACCATCACGTTTACTTCTTACTGCAAAAATGGTATTCTTACATCGACATACAATCTTAAAACTACTACTACTACTTCCACCGCCGCATACTAAATTATTGAAGGTTGGGTCAGACGTGACAAATATTTGACTTATTTCTATGCAAATTGTATTCAATAATTCACAGAATATTTCAGAAAAATTTATATGGAATTGAATTGCATTTTAACTTAAATAATTTTTATGATCATTTGTTTAAATCGAAAAAATACAACATACAAATATGTGTATCGTGTGACCTTAGCTTTATTTAGACTACTGAAAACTTAAGTGATGGTGATGTGGTAGTCAGAAATATAAAATTTGACAATGACTACGTGAGCATATCAGATAAGGGTTTAATATGTATGTGAAGTAAGGAATAGAAATGATATACTTAAAGGTTTCTGTTATTATTTAAATATTATTTTTTTTTTTAATTTTTTTTATTTGTATATAAAAATTTTTACACAACTTTCCTTTCAAGTTATATATTGAAGTATTTTTCACTGCTGAAATTATATCACCTGTGTATATTTTGGAATCATTTTGATTTAACGTTTGTATTTTAATTCGGTTTTTTATCAACATGAAATTTCAAAAATTCCCACTTTTTAGCACCAAATAAAAGAAAATAAACTTTTTATATCTCAATTTTCACTTAAAAATCAAACATTTATGATGTCATCTCCAACTAATCAAAATTTAAGAAGTTGCCATTTTTAATGCATTTGCAAACACGCGTACTCTCATCTACATATCATCAGCTTCACAACAATAACAATAACAATATAACTGTTCATTATTTCACCAGCTGATCAGAAAAATATCAATATAATCAATGACACTCTCTCACTCTCTCAATTTACCTAACATCACAAAACTACAAGAACAACTACCAATGAAACAACAATACGAAAAATGGGTGTATTAAAAACCCAAATTGCACATCATCACAAGTTCTCAACTGAATGGAAATTTAAGCAAAAATAAAAATATAATTAGTGAAATGAATTCAGCGTTAGCGGAGCAAAATTATATCAACATGTTCTTAAAAAAAATCAAAAAGTGAATACATACGAGTTTTGATAGTTAATTCAAATTATTCATATACATATTCGGAATTAAAAAACTTTATTTATTAACATTAAAATTGTGATATACAAATTTGATATAAGTGTTGCTTAGTCTCTAATTGCAATTACGGAAAAATTTAGTTAGAAGTTGCAAAAGTATTCCATCACATTCTTGTTAATGAACATTATATCACTGCTAAACAATAGTATTGAAAAGCGTGTGACATTAAGTAAAGGTGTTACAACATATACTAAATGGTGGAAATAAAGATACCTAACACATGATCGTCATTCTCAAATAAAAGAGTAGAGTTATGACTTCTGTCGGATTCCCTGCTCACCTTTTTCCAATATTCAAGATAAAAAATTTTCCTAATATTAAGCTTTTCAATCTACCAGTAATGTAGTAAGATAAAATAAAACTAGCTGCCTGTTCCACGATGTCGAAGTCCTGCTTTCTTACGCACAATTACATTAAAAATAAAGCAAATTCTAAAACTTTGAATTCAATTTTGTTTTTAATGTAATTGTACAAAAAAAACGCTTTCGTCATCGTGGTACGGGCAGTAGTTTCTTCATAAATATTGTATAACGTTTACTTACCCCCTTCACAGACACAAATATAAACTTCTTTTTGAAAGTTTGTAAGGAAATCCCCCAGTTAAGTTTTTTCATACAAATTTTGTAGAAAAAAGTTTATTTCTTGTTACTGAATCGGGTCCTTAAAATTCTAAAATCAACTATTTTATAAAATAAACTATTAGCTTATTTCTTTAGTTTTTCTTTTTTCGAGTGATATATCACAATTTCATTAGTTTTTTTCTCTCTTAACTAATATAATGTGAATTATAGATTATCAAATATAAAAGCCTTAAAATTCTTGCACCACAAAGTAAAAAGCAAGCTTTTTTCAGGCTGAGAAAAGAGTTAATTATTTTACAGCCACGAAACATACCAAAATGAAATTAAGAAATACTTTAGATTAAAAAATAAAAAAACTTAATTACAGTTTTAAAGTAAATAAAAAATATATATACATAAAAACAACAACATAATACGATAATCTCATAAAAAATTATCATTATCACTGCTCGTAATTTCAGTAAGAAAAAATTTACTCATTTCAACAAATTTATTTCAAGCATTTTTCAAATGTCATAAGATTCATACAATTCATTTAGCTGCATTTTTTCGCGCCAACAAAGCCCTGCTAATACAATTATGCTTCCATAAAACACTCGTTTGGGAATGATAATTTTTGAAAATATATAACAACAATAAAGTTTAAAGCTCGTTTCACGCGTTCAAAGTGTTAATGAAATTTTTTTCTTAACAAATCATGATTTTTTATCTGTCACACTTACGCTCAAAGTTTTTTTTTCTTGTCAAAACACTAACACTAGTTCAAAAATCACAAGAAATTTAAGTAGTTATTTCACACTTCTTTATCAAATTATAATTTTTCAACTCACCTACTGTCAGTCACTTAAACACTCCGAAAAATTAAGTACAAAGGAAAAAATTGCTTAATTAAGCACTACGATATGAAATAAGGCCAATTTTTATTTTTGATAATATATTTACAAAATTAATTAATTAGCTACTATCTAATCAATCCCAAGAAATATCCATTAAAGTACAACATTATATACCGTAAATGCTGAAACCTTAAAACCGAAACACTAATAAAACAATTTTCACACAAATCCTAAAAAAACAACTTAGTCTCATTTATACATCATTAAGCTAAATTTTTAAAAGAAAAGAGTTACTACATATTGTAAAACTGATTGCATTGCTTTCAATTTTCCTGTTTTTACAAAACCTTTATGTGTCTTCTTTGTATCGATGTATTGTTAAGTATGTTATTTATATACGAAATCTATATAAAACAAAATTATTAGTATGTATGTATTTAAACTATGTATGTAAGTAAATCTTTTATGCTTTGAATGTATTTTTCCCAAAAAAAATTTAAGGAATTTAAAAAAAATTATTCTATATACTATATGAAATCCTTTACAAAAATGTTAAAACAAAAATTCTAAATAACTTTTAGTTTCCTTCAATAAATTTAATATTATTGTTTTCTTATTACTTTATTTATTTTCTTATTTTCACATTAGTAAGTTCGTTTCGTCTTTTTTCAACCAATAAAAAAATGTTTCACCTTCACCACTAAAAACTAAAATCACTTAGGTGACTGTTAGTCACTTAAAAAATTTCTTTCACCTTTATCAAACAGTAGAAAATCACAAATATCACTTCACTTTTCAACTATTTTCAACATCAAAAATGGTTTCTTCCACCTCACAAACTCAGCCCACAAACAAATAAATAAACAATTGAATTACTAAAATCAGCATAATTCAATTCTCACCACTTTAACCACAAACGATAAATAATTTTTGACAACTACTGCCCATTGAGCACTCACCCACCTTTTGTCACCACAATAAATAAAAATTGTCGTATTATGAAAAAAAATCACTAAAATTTCACTACCACAAAAATAAATATATCACCACTGCTACTTCAGTTAAAATGAAATTATTTTACTAAAGCTCAAAATTAGACAACCAAACTTTTCACTCTCAAATTTCACCATTAAAATTCAAAAAATTTCAGATATTCAAAACAACTTATCTAAATGTTCACAACATTCACTTCAAATAATTATGTTCACCACTTTTCACCACAAAAACAGTATCACTGCTAAATTCTAATATAAATATGTTACTAAGATTGACTCGCTAATTTTTTCACCACCTTCACTCGCTAAATTTAACAAAAATAAATACTTAATTAGTTAAAATAAAATCTAGAAACAAACATTATAATAATTAAAAAAAATTATATTATCGAAATTTCATAACAACAACTATTAACATTAAATCTCTCTATCTGTCTCAATTCAATTCAGTTTCATATCGTTTACAACGAAAAATTGTACAAATCAATAAAATATCGATTCAGTGGTCATCGTTATTAAACTATAATTATAAAAACAAAATTGAAAACGAAAACTTGCAATAAATTACAAAAAAATAAATTATAAACATACAAAATATGTTCAAAATTGCATCATTTACGTTACAAAATTTTAAGTCATTCAGATGACATTTTTTCAAACATTTTTTCTCTTGTAGAAGATCATAGTTATTAACATTAAAAGAAACATTTTAATTTGCATCTTTTGTACAATTAATACTTCCTTACGGAGAAAAATATGTAAATCATTATAGCATATACATTTGCTGCAATACATTTTGGATGTCAGTTGTTTTTTGAGTTCTAGCAAATTGTTCTGCCCTTTTTGAGAAATGTTTTCTACCGTAAATCTCTGTCGGTCCTAAGAATAACTCTAAATTGTATACACCCTTTTATTATGTGAATATTTCAAATGCGGACATCGTGTGGGGAATTTTAAAAATGAAATTTATTTGCCCAGAAAAAGATATACATATCGTTAGTGGAAATGCAAAATCACGTTACGTATAGTGAAACAAAGCGTCAATAATTAAATGAAACTCGTTGAAGAAGTTTAATTTTCATAATTTTTAATATAAATAAATTGTATTATTATACTAATGAGTCTATGCTCAAACCTGATTATTGGTGGTCAAAACATTTGCAAACAAATGCATGTAATTTTTATAATATTTTTAATAAAATCAAATCTGTATTTAATTTTAAAAAATATCAATGATTGCAGTGTTTTTCGTTGTCACAAAAATTAAAACTTCTTCAATAAATAAACTATTTAAATATATACTTGGTCAGTATTCACTCGTAGTTGCATATCCATGGTCTTTTATTACTTGAGAACAGCTTTTCCACTGCTTCTCCAACTCGAGGAAAAATCCATCATCATTATGTTCAAAATTGTGTTGTGATCGGGAGATCGAAGTGTGCAGGACAGTATGCTTCAGATCGGGAAAAATTATATTTTTCGTTTTTATTCTACAGTTGTTACACAGTCTTCCACAAATATGTGCCTTATGAACATTGTTTTACAAATTGTTTACTTAGGAACGGAATACTTTAACGAAATTTCTATATGAAAAGTTTCACTGCGATAATCGTTTAAAAATTGTTTTATTTTTAATTCTGAATTGTATTTATTTCCGACCGTTTTTCGAAAAATTTGTTTTACAAATACAGTTTTTTCAAAATAAATTGATTTCTGTAAAGCTTATTTACTAGTTCGCAATTTCAATAAAATGAAAATGCCAGAATTGTAAGAATGAAAAATTAAATTGCAACTGTTTTGCACAGCCAAAGTCTGACTATCACGCTCAAAACTTATTTTTTGTCGTTGTCAGTGAAGAGACTACAATTTTTTTGATTATTTTTATAAAAAACGACAAGCAAAATTAATAACATACAAAAATAAAATTTTGAACACAAATATGGAAGTGATACATAATTGAAGTGCTGCAATTCTGTTTAATTCCGTATGTTTTGACTATTTCTTTGGACAAAGTGACAAGAAATCATAAAGTATTATGACATGATTTGCTAAAAATTAAAATTTTATCTACACCGTGACTTTTTCTTTCTTTAGTCCACAAATGTGTCTTTAAGAATCAAGAATTCAAAAATGTTAAACACTTTCCTGATCTTTTATTCGCAAATGGAATTTTATTTTGATAAATTTCCGTCATTTGATTAAATACATATACTGCTGTGCATAGTAACCTGCGTTGTAAGAATATTTGGTAATTTCAACTTTCAGGTAAAGGTTGTAAAAAATTTTCTTTTACATCTTAAATTTCCCTGTTTTACACCTTAAAATATATTTTGAAAACACTTTGTTCTTCTTTGTTTAAAATTGTATAATAAAGTATTTTGTAATTATCATGGTAACTTACTTTTTATGAAGTATTTTGATAATGAAATATTTTGATATCAAATAATAGTTCTTGACATTTATTCTTTAAAAGTTATTTAGTTATTTCCTTCAGTTTTAAATTTTCTTTGACGCACTTGTGCATTTAACTAATACTAGTAAAGGTAGTGAGTGGTTCACTATCACACTTAATCGTTATAGATGTCAAAAAAAATCCTGCGTGCTCAAAAATTATGAAAGTGTGGACTAATTGATTCGTCTCTTCAATATGGTAATTTTATGAAAAAATTCATAAAATTTTTTTTTCAGCAAACATTGTTGTGCTATTTTTCAAAGTTGTTCAGAGTTATGCCATTCGTTCGTGTTGGCTTATAGTAATTGCTAGTTAATTAATTGGTTATAAAATCTGATTTTTTGAAAGCAAATTAGAATATTTCACATAATAGAATATTTTCGGATTTATGAAAAGTATTGGGCAACATTGATTACTTCGTTTAAAAAAAGTTTATATAAAAATCACGATGAAATTCACTTAAATTTTATATAAAAAGAAATGTTTAAATTATTAATAAGTATTTTTTGTATGATTTTTTTCGTTGTTTATTTTAAATAAAATGCATTCAAATTAATACAAGTTCCTAAAAAATTTCAAATGAAATTAAAGCCGCTTGTATTATTTTACACTGTGAAAAAAAAATTGCTTGAATGTTATCAGATACATTTCATATATTTTTCACAAAGTGAACAGGTTAGAACCTCCCAACATTATTTCTAAAATATTCTATATTGAAATTTTTAAAAAGAATTTGACATTTGTAGTGGAATGTTGAGCAGAAGGCCAGTTTTTGCGCTTTAATTGTTTAACTAGCAACTATGATAACGACTCACTACAACAGAATAAAAATCTTTATACATAAAATAAAAAAGAACTCATAATAACTCCCAGCTAATAATGGTAATTATAAACCTATATGTTTGAATCCGAAAATAGAAAGTACATGGAATTAAATATGAAGAAATATAAAATAAATATAAACTAAATATGGGACCATATGCCCTCAATTTTTGGATCCAAAATATATACTAATCGTAAATAATACATTAGAAGTTTTGTAAGCTAAACCAAGAAAAGTCTCCCTGCCAAACCTTCTTAAGGCAAATAAGTCGATTTAGCTGGAAGAGTAAAGAATTTGTATGTAAATCAATCAAAAAACTGAGTGGTTTTTTATATAAAACATATTTTTGGAATATTTAAAATTTTTAATATTGTAATCACGGTATCTACTTTCATCAAGTATCTAATATCTTAAACATTTTCATTTTCATTACTTATTTCAAATCAATGACATTGATAATTTTGCAAAAGTTTTGGATTCTTATTTCACAAGGTTTTTTGCAACATTAAATTGTTTGTATTATATAATCAAATAGATCAAGAAATATTTAACATTTTGATCCTCAAATGGACAAAAAAGCTTTTAATGACTTATTATTAACTGCTCCAACCACGTTTTTACCTAAAGATTTGTTACCTCTTGATTGCAAAACTACAAGTCATTGATTTTTTCTAACATTCATGCCTTTGCATTCAAACAAATAGATATCTACGCATTAAAATACATAAAACAATATCTTTACCAATTATTTGAAATTACCGAATATATTTTTGCCATAAATCACTTTGCACAGTAGGATGTGTGTTAAAATAACAGGCATTAAGCATCCTATGGTGGATCTCTGTAGCGTTATGATTTCCAAAAAACTTTCGGAATTTCAGCGGTTTTCTTAAGATTATGTTTAATTTTATTCACATCTGACACTAAATTCCCTCCAGGTGAATTTTTTCGAACCAAATATCTTCTCATTGAATGTACAAAAAGAAGTTAATAGGCATTTCAATAAAACGTCTAGTTAGACAATAAAAAAAACTATCAAAAACATAAATTTAATATCCTCTTATAATTATTGTTATATGATATGCATATTTTAAACATTTTTTATATTAATCTCAATATATTTGCAACATTATTTACAGCCATTAAAACCTATATAAAAAATTTAAAACTACTAATAAAAGCAAACTTTAAATTAATATTTAAAACTCGCAATTAAAATGTTTCTTTTATCGTCCATAACATAATATTTTTTTTTTAATTGAAATATAATTTTTAACTTAATTACAAATAAATTTGCATTCCTATCAAATACAATTTTAAACAATTTTAAGTTTATTTTAAGTTATTTCTTCAAACGTTTAATTAAATTATTGTAAGCTAAGTATGAGTTTATTAAAGAAAAAACAAAAATTAATAAATTTTGTTTTTATCTATTTTTAAATAATATAACTTACATACATAAAAAAGTATATTAATTATTTTTTCGAAAAAGTACTACAATACTTTACTATATTTTTATAATAAATTAAAGTTTTTTTTTTAATGATTTGAATGTAAAAACAAAACTATTTTATAAAGGGCAAACAAACAAAAACTACTTTGTAGTATTATAAACAGATGATATAATTAAACAAATAAATAAAAAGAGAAAAAAAATGTTTAAATAAATATAAGTTTATATTTTAATTGCGTGAAAAATTATAGCGGTTTGAAAAAATAAAACTCTCTTAGGTTAAAGGGGTTGGCAAGACAATAATAAACCTTTCCTAAGAAAAATCAAAAAAGGCCTGGTTGTTCTGAAACTGCTATTTATGCTCGATACACCAACCGTATAAAGCTTAACGTGAAGATTTTAAATTAATATTGTTTGCAATTGCCTTCAGCCGGTGTTAAAGACTTAAAATAAGGCTGGTGTTGAATAATTCCTTGAAAAAATCTAAATGTATTTTTAATGTTGGTTAAACAGCAAAATAATATTTATTTCCTCTTCCATGTTTTTAAGGCTTCGTCTCGGTTTTATTGTTTTAAAAATAAAAAACCCTTGATTCCTTTGCCTCGGAGTGTATTTTTTATATTAATTATCAGATAACAGGAAATTTAATTGTTATTATTAATTAGTTATATTGAGTTAGCAAATTTTAACAAAAGCAAAAAACTTACATCTATATTAAACAACATAGACAAATGAATATGATGGCTTAATTTTTTGCATACTTTTGTTTGCATAACCCAAAATTTTACTAAAAGTTAATTAATTACAATTTAGAAAGTACAAAAAAAAATATTTGCTCAAACTATATTTATTTGTTTAATTAATATTATCATCATTAATATCTACCTCCACCACTAATATATTAATAACTAAACAATTGAATAGCTAAAAACAAATTTTATTTTATGTATTTAATTAAAAAAAAAATCCATATAGTTTATATTTTTATTATCAATTTAACATAAATAACAAATCGGAAACAAATATACATACATATGTATTTAAATTTGTTTTATCTATAATTAATACTAAAGTTTTAATTTAAAAAAAAATTTCACACATCATTAAAAGTTTTACTGATAAAATTTTATTTTTATATTTCCCATCCCTAAACAAAAACAAATGCTTACATAAAACCCAATTCAACTGAAAAGGTGTCTCATGTTAAAATCGATTCACCTGTATTTCGCCTGCACACAAATGCAACCGTTATATTATTAATAACATTTTCAATTGCTGTTACAACGCGTCAATACGTGGGAAATCCAATAGACTGTGTACACACAAGGTAAAGTATACATTGTTCTATTAATTAGTGTTATTTAATATGTTTTACTATTTGATTTTTTTTTTTTTTTTGTGGTAAAAAAATTTAAAAAACTAATTTCATTAAATTAACATAGAGACATTCCGGAAGATGTACTCAATACATATTGTTGGATACATTCAACATACACTGTCGTGGATGCTTTTATGAAAAAACAAGGTTCGGAGGTTCCTTTTCCTGGGGTTCACAATTCACAGGGACGTGGACCTCTAACAATTAAACACACAAAATATTATCAATGGGTGGCGTTTACGCTATTTTTTCAGGTAAGTACTCACTCAATATCACGTTATTTATATAATTAATTTTGACCTACATTTTGGGAAAGCACGACGAAGTGGCCAAAATTGTTTAAAAACAACTATGACCGCTGAACTCGATTCTTCAACAGAGTTTTTAAAATTAGTTTACAAACGAGTTTTGTGGGTAACAATATTAAAAAAAAATACAGACGAATTGATAATAATCATCAAAACGAACGTGTGAAAACATTTCAATGATGGATTCTTTCGGGCAACTTTAAGTACTTTAAGTATTCACGTTTTTTGAGATATGTGAGATATGACAAAGTTGCAATAAAGAAGCGACATTAAAAGTATAAAAGTAGCGGAACTACCCACCAGCTATTAACAAGAAATCGATAATACTGTTTAATTTTTCATCAAAATGCGAGTAAAGATTAAAACCTGCCATACCGGAACAAATGGCAAAATAGTAGATTCTCTTATCCCATTCCACAACCTGGGAAAACCATGGCAAAAAGTTGCAAAAAGTTGTACTCTGTTCATTTTGTGAAAATATACTTGTTTCTGACAGCATTTTCCAACTGCAAGATGTTTTTGGCTTCACTTATTTCGTAAGGAATTGAAAATGCTATAAATACAGTGCAGGCTCGGTTAACGCAAGCAATAGAAATTTCGGGTTCTAGCGAAAACTCAATTTGTTGCGAAAACCAAGTAAAAAATTTCTACACCTGTTTTCCACTAAAAAGCTGGTATTAAACTATATAAGAGGTTTATTATAGAAAGAAAGATTAACTTTCTAAATAAATGCATTAATTTAAATTAAATAAAAAATAAAAACAAATATTTCGCTTACTGATTGCAACGTAGTCATATCTCAAAAAACGTAATTTTTGAGTTAAGAATGCAGAAATATTCATCGTATCGTTCTTCATCTTGTTTGAAAGATTCATACAAATATCTTGTATGAGGGGATATTACTTTTTTATTTTTCCATAGATGTGTGAGGAAATTAAAAACTTTAAACTCGTTTTCTGACATATGATATATGACTACATTGCAATAAATTAGTGATATATTTAAAATAAATAAAAAATACTCGTACACATTCTAATGTACATATCATGTACGTAAATTTGTACTGATGGTTGTTATCAAGTTGAATATTCATGTTTTTAACGGAAAAAGTGTGAAATTTCCGATCAACCACCTACAAACAAAGAATTTTTTAGACTACGTTGGATTCAAAAACAAAAGTACCACGCAAAAGTTCTTTGTCATTTCTAGAATAGATCGATTGTTGTACGTAAGCATAAGATTTATTAATGCACAAGAGTTCATATGTAGTTTTGAATTTATTCATTAAAAACTATAATAAAAACCACAAAGAGAGAATCTTAACTTCATTTACAAAGTTGCGTTAATTGAGGTTTTGACTTTTGAAAAGTTGCGACAACAGAGTCACCAGGAATTTGGGTGTTGCGAATATCGATATATTGCGATTATCGATGGTTGCTTTAAACTAGTCTGCACTGTATAATATAAAATGAAGGTAAGGGCTTCTTGCAGAACGTGTTTCTTCAATTAGCTCCTCCGCAACAGCTGTAATTTAAATTAAGTGATACTTTGCAACACAAGCTCCTAAAATTATTTTGTTTTCACACGTAGTTTTTGTTTACATAAGCAAAATAATTCTGCTTACTTCAAGGCTATAAAACCGATAAATTTCTTCTGTCATAGTGATGTCACCACTGTCAAAATGTCAAAATTTTCAAACGAAATAACCAATTCTGGATAACATTTCTCGCAGGAACAGTAATAGCCTAAAATGAAAAACTGTTACATTAATGCCCTTTTTTTTTTCTAAAAAAATGTAACATTACTTTTATTTAAAGTGATTATTTTTCGAACAAATTGGTTGTTAGTAGTTTTTTAATCCAAAGTGATTATTATTGTTTGGCTAATGTTCGTAACGTTTTTAGTCAGAAAGAATTGGACATGAGACAATATTCCAAAGGAACAAGGAAAAATTTTAACACTAATTAATTTCAACTTACACGGCGGAACAGAAACAACGTTGTTTTTTTCGAGAACCGCCACACTGCCATCATCAGTGTTCATGTGTGTTTCCATGTATCCGCCACTGTTTAGGTGGCTCTAGAGCTGCGTTTTGACTTAACTGCCCAAAAATATATACTTGCGAAAATTTTTTCACTTTTTCCAAAAATTAGCAAAATGCCATAAATGAGAAAAAAATTAGACAATTTAATTAATCAATAATCATTCATAAATTGTTATAAAGTGTTGAATATAAAAGACAGGCTCTAATATTACTGTTTGCATGTTTAATGCAATAATCGAATCTTTTATTGCATAATTTAGCCAAATTCGCGAACAATTGTAAAAAAAATTCTGAGAAAAATTAATTGTACAATATTAGAAAACTGGAATAAATCCTAGAATTAGAAACAATACAATTATATGGCCAAAATTAAAATAAATCAAAATTAATGCAGTTACAGGGACCCATGTATTGCATAAGATTATATATAACTTGTGCACCCATCTCTCTTGCAAAATTATGTTAGTTAAAATTATATAAATAGCCGCTATTAGCCGTCCCTGATGTGATGTATAAATTGCCAGCCACACTGTCTTCCACCATTTGCTTGGTTAAGGTCTTTGCTAAAAATGACATCCTGTGTCAAAAATCATTACACTGTTGAAAAATTCAACTCGGCAAATAGAAAGCCAACTTTTGACTCATGTCTGCACTGCTAATGAAAAAAGTTTTTATAAACAAAGGTACAAACCATCAGCCAGCTGAAAACTTTCTTTTGGAGAACAAAATCAATTTTGTTTGAAAACACACCACAAATGGAATATTATGGAAGTCAAGAACCTAAACAAAAAAATTTTTAGCTGTTGTAGATTTAAAGATAGTGCAGTTTATCTACTAGTATGGAAGCATTGTGGCTTCGCTGATGTCTATTCTTGGCCAAAAATAAAAAACCATTAATTGTTTGGTTTGAAAGGCACACTGTTTTATTATTAATGCAAAATATTTGCGTTTTGGTATTTTATCCTTTTAACATGTTTTTAATTCATAGCATCTTTTAAACCTATTTCATAGTTTCACAGATCATCTATGCTAGAAAAATATGTTTTCTCAAAAACCACAATTTGTTTCAATCGGTTTTATTGATCCTATTTTTTCTTTAACTTTACAGATTTATAAAAAATAATTTTTTTAGAAACACACTATGTTCTTGGATTACAGTAAACACAAATTCTTTCTATAGTGCCAGTTATTTCTATCATAATAAATTATTGAAATGTTTACTATCAGATCACTTTTCTATGCTACCACAAAAATATGCATTTAAGGCTTCCTTTATTTATTATAAATTACTTAATGAAAACGACAAAATAACATAAATATCAGTCACAATATATATATATATATATATATATATATATATATATATATATATATATATATATATATATATTTATATATTTATTTTTTTTTGTGAGAGACCGAAACCCGATTTTTTAAAGTAAGTTTTTGCTGTGACCTATTCTATTCAAACGGTCACACATTTATGTGACAATAAAACAATGAAAAATTAAGTGTACTGAAATTTTTATTCAATAGTTTAATAAAATTTTGTTAATTTAATAACAATCTGTCTTGCGAATGGATTGAAATGCATTAGGTTAGATTCGAGCAATAAATACCTGAAATATAGGTCCAAAGCTTGAATGAGAGATTACGAAAAGTTATTTACTAGATTCTTTGATATTGAAATTATTATCTAGATATAATAATGGCCAAAACGTTTATCGAGAAAGGGGTTGAATCAAGTAGTATTATTCCAGAATCAAATGATGAAATCAGAAGTATCCACAAAATCAAGCAGCAAACATACATATGTAAATACATAAGTGTACCTTTTTAGTCTGATAAGTTGGAAAAGCTTTTAAATTCACTTTACCTGTTTTCGCAAACGGTTATGATTAGAAGGACTACTTAAAAAACTTGGGCTTAGAAAATAAAATTTTCAAATCGAAGCATTAGAGTTGTAAATTATTTTTGTGATACTCTTTGAGACGTTCAATTTAAAACATTTAATAGATTTTAAGTTTCCTGTACGGATTTTAGTTTTTCTTTGGTTTTTCTTAACGAAAATTATAAAATTACAAATTCTGTTTTATTTTAGTTTTGTACGCAAAAATTACAAAAAGCCGAGTAAACTTAAAAAGTTTGCGATAAGCTCGATTAAGTTTAAACAGTAAGAAGTAGTCGGTCGAATAACTCGGAAATCTAAAATCTTTTAGCGATTGTTCAAGTAGTTTAAAAACCTCACTGTCGACTAATTGATCAATCAAATAATGAATACCACAGTACATAAATACGAGTACAACATTACTATTTAAATAAAAAACCAGGCTATTGAAAATATAGAACAGACAACTTCTAGACAAACATAATTCTAAAATGAAAAGGAATTAAAAAGTGTTTTCCTTCTTTTTCGCTAAGTAATTCAAGTTGAATAAGAAGACATTAGCGCTCCTACTTTCAAATATAACACGATGTTAAAACAACTCTTACTACAACAATATAATGAAAATATTCAAACAATGTACTGAAAATGGAATAACATTTACAATTTATGAAATATATTTATAAGAATGATATAAATATTCATTTAAAAGCTAAAAACTTTTGAATTAAGAATTATTTATTTGTTAAGACTTAAATATGTAAAACTAATGCTTAATTCCTTCCATTTAGACGTCTATGCCGGAAATGTAAAATTATAGTGCATGGTATAAATGTGTCTATACTTTAGTGGCATAATTCTATTTAACCCTTTAAGGTATTCTCTATATGGGAAATTTTAAAAATTTGAAAATTTTATTTAATTGATTTATAAACAAGGACATTTAATATGTAATTTATTTTTAAGTTATTTGGAGTGAAAACTTCCAACAACTGAATAGCATTATTTAGGAAGTCCATTTGTTAAATAACAAATCTTTTTTTATGAAATACTCAAAATTGCTGTTAGATTCTTTGAAAAACTTACGGTGCCTTTGTAAGAAAATTTTCGTAAAACAGTTAACTAATGGCATTCTATTTTCTAGGAAAAAATACCCTTTTTATTAAAAATTTGTAATATGATGATTTTTTGAAATAGTAAGTTTATTATAAATTATTTTCTCAATATATTTAGATTATTCTCCAGAAAATAAGTATAAACGTCGGTCAATGTTAGAGATGTTACAGAATAATTAATGTATCGTCAGCTGATATTGAAAGTGTAGCACTGAATTATAGGCATCTACTATACAAAACTAAAGGAGTAAATATAGATTAAAATAAAATAATACCATAATTGTCAAAAACATTTTTTAAACAAATTTTCAATTGACAACCAATTTTTAATACAAAAACGGAAAAAGAAATTATGGATTTGTAATTTGTAAATTTTTTGTTATTTAAATTGTTCAAACGATTTTTTCGTCATGAAAAAGATACTCAACGGGAAACTTAATATTGAGAGAGAATAAATTTAGATGTTTTTTTTATAAAAAAGGGACCTCAAGCTCAATTGGAAGAATAATATAAATTTCGTACTTAAAAAAACTTTAAGTGATGGCCACAGAAAATTCTTTCTTTCAGAATTAATTTTTGCAGCTGGCTTATTTATATTTTCTTGTCCATTTTTTCACAATAAGGCCATTCTTTCACTTATTATGTGAATGTTTGTCGAAATACATATAACTTGTTTTTCAATTGGTAGGCTCTGACTCCACGCCTTCCTATTTACGAAATCCACTAACCCAGCAACAAAAGGAACCTATCGTTTATTAATAAAATCGTTGATAAGCTGAACCCTTGCAATGGGACAGATGTGAGCAAAATAGCTGATCGATATGCGATTAAACGGTTGGCTGTATTAAATGTTGCTGACAAACAACAGCTTTAGAATAATATATAATTCTTATGCCGGGGATATTAAAGAAAACTTTCGGGTAAGATACAATGAAATTATGCCAACAATTGTCATATTGTCGCAATAGTTGAAAATATTGGGATAATTTTTGTACTTCAGCTACAGTCGTTAAGCACTAAAAAACTATCCCATTTGCATATCGAGTTTATAATAAAAAACATGAACATGAACTATGATTTTTGTGAACAAATATAGTAATTATTGTTTCATGCATTAAAAACAAACATTCGTTCGCTTAAAGTGTTAATAACTGTCAATATGGTTGTACAAAAAAATCAGCCGGTTTTATAGATTAGAATCTTACATCTCCTATTGTTTTAATTGGCACATATTCTTCCTTTGACTAAAACTAAACAGCAGTATGCATTTAAAAATACAAAAAATTTTAATATTATATGCGAGGGTTACTCTTAGTAAGTTGTGGCAGAACTGACATTTGCAAGGTGTCAGTAGATGTTCCCGCAAGCATATGTGGATTCTTTGGGCAATAGTTCCACCAACATGCAATAATATTGCAACCCTATTTAGCCGTGAAAAGACTTTGATCTTGCTGAACTCAGTGCTAACAAAAGGTCTAGGAAAATAGAAGCCTGGGACAAGAAACTTTTTGGTTGTGAAGGATTTGCACCACTAGAGCATGTCCTCTTGGTGATTCTTAATATCTTGATGTAAAAAGTTTATCGAGCCAGGCGACGAAGTTTCCTTTTTGGGTAAAATTGGAGAAAAACTTAATTGCTTTATGAAATACCCGATATTTGCTAGTAAGAAATCTTTGTTCTATTCAATCATTCGATATTCCCAAGGTGATGAGTAAGAAGTGCGGCGATGCGAAAATCATGTGTTTCGAAAACCATATCCGGCTTGAGTTTAGGATCAGCCAGTGTGTCACAAATCGAACTTGCGATTTGAAATAAATGTTTTGAAAGCGCTCAGAGAAATAAGAAAAACCAAACTCCAAAATCGACGACTCTTCAACCAAAACTTAAGCCTCCTCACATGAAGTCGTAGAAAGTACTTCCTGACCGTAAAGTACTTGGCTGTAAAGGCCGAGGCACATAGAATCCGTCGTGCGTTATTAGTCGCTTTTTTTTAACTGACGACAAAGTTGAAATACAGGTTTTCTTATGAGCTTTTTCAAATTCCGTACGTCTCCGTCAACGCAAAGTACTAAAGTTAAGTAAATTTTAACTTTTATTCCATTGAAATTGTGTACTTTAATCAAATCAGGCTGATTTAGTAACCGTCAACAAAGTACTCATTGTGTCAACCTCCTCCGCCGTTACTTTAATGTCAGTTACAAAAAGCAACGAATAACGTACGACGGATTCTAAGTGTCTCAGCCGCAGTGCCGCAGCATCCAGTGACATACAACTTCTTGTTTCACAGATACCAATAGAAGGTGTTGATGTCTTTAGAAATCATTGCTTTGAGAACGCTCCAGCAAAATGGGAAGGTTCTACTGCAGGCGGTACGACCGCAAACAAAAGTATTTACATAATGAAGAATAATATTTTGGAAAGTTTTACATTAAATAAATAGTTCCCCTCGAATCACAGTTGTATGTGGCTGTAAACATTTCCTAATATATGTATGTATCTATGTATGTATAAAAGAAAACCTAAGAGAATATGCTGAAAGAAACAAGTAAAAAATATTTGTATCATCACTAAAACGCAGACTTATTGCAATTGTTGATTGTTTGTGCAGTGGCAGCAGCAACATCATCAACATCGCCAGTATCAGCATCAGTTTGATGTATTTGGGCAACAATCCAAATGCATTTCATTATAAACACTGAACAACAGCATGTAGGGAATTAAAAGGCGAAGTAAAAATATAGCAAACAAGAAATTGTATAGGAAATTTTAAAAGAAAATTATAAATCTGTAACTAAGAATAAGTATTATTGTTAAGATATTAATTCAAAAATCTATTTGTTTTTTCATTAGTAACATTTTAGTTTCCTTGCAAAGAAAACATGTGTCATTTGTATACGGCCACATGTGGCAAATGTAAAAAAAAGCAGACAGACGGTCACATATGAGACAAGACAGAATGAACGTGATTTGTTATGAAAATCTTAACACGACATTGAAGTTTAGTGGCGACGACTACCACCACACTTATTTACGACAAACAGATATGCAACATTCATGCAAACGAAAAACAATCTTGATAAAATTGCTAACAAGAAGAAAAGACGGCAGATAACATTTCAAGTGCAAGTGCAATAATGCATTAAATTTTAAATATAGATTTTGAAAATTCCACTTTTAAAATTATACCAACACTGAACGAACGAACATATAAATTTTTTTTTATATATTTTCAATATTAGTTCTCTTGATTCAAAATCAAAATTTAACACTACACATGTTAGCAACACTCGAGAAAAGTCAAAATTTCTTGTTACTCGTAATTTTTTGACAAAATATTACGTTAGCTCATAAAATAATTTACAAAATGGGCCAACCGTAAAATAATTTTGTTTCAGCACTAAATGTTGTAGCACACAGCCATAATTAGGATAATAAATGACGGCGGACTTATGTTTTTCTATTCCTTCCACCTTCTGCCGATAAATATATTTTAGAATGTTTTAATTATAAATGTAATATTTCTGATTTATCATCTAGAAGAAATTTTCACAATATGCGGATCAAAATATAAATTGGTCTCTTAAATTAAAAATATTCCCAGCAAACGCAATAATAATCGCTTTCGTAAGAACAAATTCCCGCAAACAAAAACTAGCTCTCCTGTGAGTAGAGATTAATTACCTAAATGGTCTCCGGCTGGTATTACGGTTTTTCTCCTCTGAATATGATGAACAGAGGATTCGTTGGTTAAAGATTTTCTTCTTATTCTGTTATACTTGACTTCCAATGGAGCATAGGGCCTTAAAAATATTTTCTAATTCGCCAAATTTAAGCGAACCCCAATTCCTATTTTTATATCAGCGAATCAAAGCCTCGATTTGAAATGCCAAGTAAAATATCCACTTGATTAGTAGTAAAATTGTTTCCATTCTTTGATCGAATAATTATATATAGAAAATAGAGATTGACGAATAAGCTTACAATTTATGTCAATAATGGACAGCGACAAGATCAGGCAAACTAGAAGATATTTTCAATGTCGTGTTTCGATATCATAATCATCTACTTTAGTCAAAGGATGCTTTTGACATCAAATTTTATAAAAATAAATTTAACCACCTATTTATTATTATTTAAATTATCCTCCCAATTACTCCAGTTATTCAAGTTTCACGATATATTCAGAGATTAATCGAGAAAGCTTAATATCCCAAATTAAATTAACCGCTTACTCGAACAGAATCGAAGGTTGAATACTCTAATACTTAGAGAAGATAACGCTTAAACTCAGCCAAAGGTCATTTAGGTGAAAAATGTCTTAAAGTTGTTTTTTAATTTGCAATTTTTTATATTTTTTACTTATTCGATTTTGAAAATGGGTCTTTAAGTAACACAAATGTGGTGTTATTGTTTTTGGTTGGAGTATTAGTTTCCAAGCGTTAGGTTAGGTTAGCTAAGTGTGGCAGCCAGAATCCCGGATTCACTTAGACCGTTTTGGTCGATTGTGATACCACAGAGACTCTACTTATGCGGAGTCTCCACCGTCAAACTAACCAAAGCTCAATATGAAGCTACTAATACTTTGCAGTTCAACACTGGCGACGTCAGAAAGTTCCCTAAACTCAGGAGCGCCCATTGTGGCCATTCGCTTTCTTGCCTGTACGAGACAGTGACACAGAAAATGTTCTACACTCTCCTCTTCATCGATATCTTGACAGATATGGCAAAATTCATTGTGTTCGACCTTTAACCTTTGTGCATGCCTGCCTATGCGAAAGTGACTGGTTATTACGGTCCCTAGAATTATGATTTCTTTCCTATATTTTAAAGGCAGGAAAGCTGTACTTTCCCTATTTAGATGAGTCTATAACTGCCTGGTGACATGCAATAATTTCTTGTTTTCCATCTTCTATTTCTTTCATCTTCTGTCTTGCGTCTGCTTTGTCATCTCGTTTAGAGGTGATCGGCAGTCAAAGGCTGTTGTTGTTCTTAGAGGTGGGGATTCAAGGGCCATAATAGCTGCTCGACTATCAGCGTAAATGTCAATTAAAGTCGTTGAAGTACTTTTCAGTTTCAACCAATCTTCAACTTTTTTATAGCAAGGATCTCTGTCTGGAAGACACTGCAGTGCTCCGGAATTCGCTTTTCGATATGAAGATCTAAAGTTTCTGAAAAGACTCCATAACCCACACCTTCTTGTGGTTTGCCGTCCGTATAAAAATCAAGGCTTTTTTTTGCCTGGAGTACCAGGTTTTATAAAGTCGTTCATGTAGTATAGCAAGGGAGGTTTGGTCGATCCTCCAGCCCCAAGCTTCATGGTCGAGTATTCTACAGTGGCCGGTACTATTTCCGTTCCAAAACTTGGTACAACGAAGACAGATTGCTGAGGTTATTACTATCTCCTTCCCTACTAGCTCCAATGCATCCGTAGATACGACTTTTTTCAAGGGACGGCCACCACACAATTATACCATACATGAGAATTGGTAGTACTATTGCAGTACTATCCAGTGAACGATTTTCGTTGCTTTCTTCACTCTTTCTATTTTGAAACTCAGTTTAGAGTCATTTTGCAGAGTTGGAGACTTTTATCAACGTGCTATTAAGAATGATAGGTTAGAAAGCAGGTATTTTATACTTCCTGGAGGAGAGAACTAGTTCCGTTTTATTAGGACCTCATTCAGAATCCACTTAAATAATCCAACATTAACCCCCAAAATACAACAAGGCATCAATTATTGCATCTGGAAAAATTTTGTTAAAAGCCCCCTCAATATCAACGAAGGCCACAAAGGTATATTTACCCCCAGAGTCAGAGTTTTTTTGTAGGTAAACAGACGTTTTTAATGGGTTACCAAGTTATGATTTGTGCCATATTTCAGTTTAACTTATTTAAAGTTGATTAGATATGGTTGTGGATAAGCTAATCTATGCAACCGCAATTCGTTGGAACTTATGACAAGTCTTCAGTGCTTCTATTTTGGTTGGTGACTCATTCCAACCATTTGTTTAAGACTTCGACTTACTGCTCGGACATGTTTCCTTACAATTTCTGGTTGGTTTTCAGTTATACTCGTGTAATCATTTTAAATCAATCTTTCGAAGCATACTCTTTCAGTTGAAGTATGAAATAGTTCATATTTTTTCTAGCACAAATAGCGCGGTTCAGTATTACACGAAATAGCTTCAGATAATTATAAAAATAATCAAAAAGCCAAGAAGAGATATAACCTAGTGAATTATAAGCAAACTGTAATGTGGGTATGGTTCTGTAATTTTTTGTTGTGCCACAAATCTATTTATTCTTTATGTTTACGCAAGCAACCTAAATGTTCACAAAAGTCTTACAGAGTAAAAATATGATGTGAATTTCGTATTAAATGCAACTAACTGGCAGTGCAACAGATATTCAGCTGTGTTGCAGTCTAATTGTACCAAATAGAATCTGCAAATTATTATGTGAAATTTTGCTTAAATATATGAAGAATAAAGATCAAACAAAAAATTTTTAAATATGTACGTTTTTTGAGTTTTGTAATTCAGATTAAATGATATTAATTTTTATTTTAGGTCTAGCCTTTTTTTAAATTTTAAAGTAAACAATTTTGACCCCGTGGGCATTTTTTTAAAAATATATTTCAACATAACAATGCGGTCAAGTTATTTGTTTGTTAAGACTTTTACGTGTTTCTTTATTGTTTTGCAGCAAAGTTCATTGTCAACCTATGAAGTTTAAGGGCCACAAATATTTTTCCCTAAAGAATTCTTTTTCTTTTTGCTTACATGCAGAGTTTGTTACTATTTCTCATGGATTTTTCTTCTGTACACTTATGCACAATAACAAATGCGACAGAAATGCGTTCATTGACCAAACAATTTTGTTTTGTTCTGTTTTGTTTTAACAATGTTTATAGTATTTCTACAATATGAACATGTTTATTTGTACATTATTGCATACATGTGTATGTATGTATGTACATACATATATACTTACTTCATGCGTATAGTTTTTATATATTGCTAAAATTCATTTTGGTTTTCATGAGGCATCAGTTTAAAAGAACGCACAAAATGAAGCATATTGATGCATGCGAACATCTGCATGTATGTAAATATGTATGTATATTCACTGCATGTCATATATTATCCATTTTATTAAAGTTTATCATTTCCGCTAATAAGCAGAAAGCGGATTATAGAGAATAATGTAATAATATTACAAGAACAGCTTCATTTTCCTGTGGGGATTCATCGATATTTGCATCGAGATATATCTGTTGATGTAACTCTTTAAGTAAAACTTGTATACACTTTAAAATCTTTTAAATCAAACAGACTTTTCAAAAAATACACAAAAGCAGAAAATTGGATCAGATAACGCCTTATATTGCGATTCCAATCACATAATTTTAAGCGAACAAATCTTTCACTACAACATGAAGCCATTGTTTAATACAGTATACGAGGGTTACTATTTGTAATATAAGCGTTAAATAAAATATTTTGCCCTTGTAAAACGCCTGGTTGTATTTAGATGATCAAGAGGGGCCGTAAGCAAGGTGGGAGCCAATATACAGAGGGGAATTTAATTATAGGCACTCGTTTTCGGATGAATATAATTAGAGATTAGATAAGAGGGGTGGGTAGAAATTATTAAAACTGATGTGGTTTGTTCGTATGCAGGTTGATGCCGAACAATTCTTACCTTTAGGCGGGGTGGTTGATTGTAGCAAAATTAAATTTTGGAATTTAATTTTGAGTACAATTCACTTTTAATTTATTGGGTTGTTAATAAGTATAGTTGGTTAATGTTAAATTATAATTCTTGCGGTAAGTATAATAGTTTTTGTATTAATTACAATTTCCAAAAGTTTAAAGTACCTATTACAAGTTAAGGTGTTGATCGGATGATCGGTAAAAGGCAAGTAACTACTTTAAACGAAATTTTTTATCGTATCTCTCACGATTGGGCAAAAAAAAAGATTTAACGGAATGGAAGTCTTAAGCCTACATTACTACAATTTTAAGTACTGCCAATCAGCAGCATATATACTTAAAGAAATAATTAATATATTATTAGGAAACTTCAATACCAGATAATTCTTTTCATAAATTAATGTTCCAACGGAGTTTGAACAAAATTTCATTTTATTTTCTTAAATATTCTTTAATAATTCAAAACTTAAATATGTATTTACACCAAAGAAAATTATTCAAAACGTTTTATAAATAATTAAATAATATTAAATAATATTTTTTTTAACCTTTGATTTTGCAATGAAAATTAGTTTATTCCTGTTCGAGGCCAAATTATTTTGTTATTATAATTTGATAAAATAAGAACTTTTACAAACTCAGTTTTTCTTTATGAAGATATTCTCGAACTAAATAAATATATTAAAGATGTTCACAGAACTAAATGACCATCATTTCGGAGATATTCCAGGTCCAGGTTAAGTTTTCCTTTCTTGACATGGTTGTCAAAGCATATGTTATGAATACTTTTTTTTAGCATTTGTGATGGTGTGGTATACCATTTTAGTGATACCACTTAATAACAATTTTTATAAAACATATCAAATTAGTACATAAAAACAATGTAATTTTGAGATAATGTGCTTTACTCAAACTTAAAATGTGAAATGCAAAAATCGTTTGCGACCGACTCCGACAAAAACGGCAAAACAAATTTTATTATTTTGATTTTTGGGGCCCTCGGATCGTTGGCGCCCCTGGGCTGCAGCCCAATTAGCCTGAGTATCGTTTTAAGGCCAGTGACCAATTAACAGGATTTTAAAAAAATATGTTGTCTGTAAAGCATTATTTGGTAATGTTAGGTTAGGTAAGAGTGGTCCATTTTGATAACACGGAGACTCCACTTATGCGGAGTCTCCACCGTCAAACTAATCAGAGCTCAATATGAAGCTACTAATACGTTGCAGTTCACCAGTGGCGACGTCAAAAAGTTCCCTGAACTCAAGAGCGCCCATTGTGGGCATTCTCTTTCTTGCTAGTCCGGGACAGTGACACAGAAAACGTTTTAAACTCTCCTCTTCATCGATATTTTGACAGCTGCGGCAAAAATCATTGTGTTCGACATTTAACATTTGTGCATGCCTGCCTATGAGACAGTGTCCTGTTATTACGGACACTAGAATTGAGATTTGCTTCCTATTTTTTAAAAGCATGAAAGCTGTATTTTCCTTATTTAGAGGATAACTGCCTGGTGATCACGCAAGTAGATTAAATCTCCCTTTCAACGACTTCTGTAGAAGCTGTCAAAATGAGGAGGTGGAAGAAACTGTCAAGCACCTCCTCTGTCAATGTCAAGCTCTGTCCTATCATAGAGCCATGTATCTAGGTAACTCGATTTTACCGGAACTCGCAGACCTTACGGAATGCAATTAGAAAATAATTAACCAGGGCTCGAATCGTCACATCCGTGATTGTAAAACATGTCACGTAAAAATACATTTTTCGGATAATGACATACGTGAACGTACCGTATTTTATAAAAATCGATATTACAACATCCGTGAGTGGAAATAAAAGCTTTTTAAATTGTATACAAAATGTAAATTGATTGAAAATATTGCGAGTAAATGAAATTTTCTGAACATTATTATGATCCAAGAACTAGTTATAATAAATTAAATACAAATCAAAATTATTCAACCGGGTTGAATTTTTTAGGGGCATTCCTTCTTATACTCATACGACTCATTTACCTCACATTATACTGTACAAAGTGTACTCAGAACTTTTGAAACTCTAGTTGCATTTAAGAGTCAAACGTAATCGTTTTTACAAATCTGTGAGAAATATTTATGAACAAATCTTCCTCCCTATCATTTGAGTTCACGGATGTGACGATTCGAGCCCTGCTTATTCGAAAAACGGGTTGGTTCAATACCGACCACAATATAGGATAGATGGATACTAACCGATTAAGACAGAAATCCAGTTAATTGAATACACTCAGCAATGTTATAGCTGATTTTGTATTAGAAGTAATCTTAAGGAATCATTATTTAGCTTCTAACAATTGTCAAAGTTTCCAATGCCGTCAACGTAACTACTGACCCTCGTAATTATTGTTATTACGTACACGTTTCATTTTCTCCAATAAAAGTCTACATTTAAATTCATTTCCTATTTAATTCTAACAACATATGTCACATATCAATTTTTTATGAGAGCGCAGATAATGTTGAATGGTGATGGATATAATGAAGATGTTAGGACAACATCAGGAACAAATAATAATAACTTGTCATAACAAATAAACATGTAAACACTACAAAATATGTATGTATGTATGTATGTTATTTATATGTTTTTTATTAGTGTTGCAATACTGTGCGATTTGTCATTCCATAGTTTCATATTATATGAAAACGCTTTGCTACATTGTATCATTTAGTATTTTATTTTCTAATTTCCCAAGTCTTAATATGTTCTAAAATTAAATGGGATATTAAACGTGTTATAATCTGCGAAGTACGAATAATCCTGAAGATTTCTAGTACCTCTCATAGCAACAAAAATTTATCGAAATATATATTTGGAGAACACAAACAAATGCAAAAAAAATTTAATATACTTTGTAATCAAGCTATAATTCTGCATGTGTTTGGATTTAGTTAAATATGCTCTTTTGAAAATCGTGACATTGAAACTAATATTAATTTTTGGAAAATTCCGAATCACTCACACAGACAGTATGGACTGTGACAAGCTCTTGACTTGCTGTTACTAGTACTCCCTAATCCCGGAACATAAAAGCCTGGCTAGATCCCTGGAAAAGAGAGAATAAGAACGTTTAGTGTTTTCCGCATTTTTTTCATTTCACTGGAAATTAGAATTAAAAAAGTTTATTGTAAAGTATGTTGATTTAGCAATTGATAATTAACGAACAATTTATTGCATTGTTAAAACAAGTACATAAATATTCTTTTTACATACAAAATAATAAAACTGAAGTTCGTTCGTTACGTTTTTAGTCAGAATGATATCAAATTTATACAACTTATGACCGGACAAATAATACGAGACTTATTTGTATTGTGATAGGTATTATTAATTGCTTTAAGCAAACATAACTTCACCACGATAAATATTAAAATCACACTAATTTAGTAAAGGTACAATCACATTAACCCTTTTCAGCTTAATTTTTTTATAGAACATGGTCCACATGTTTGAAAATTCTTGAGAATTCCTTTTTTAAAACTTTTATTTGAAGAAAGAAAAACAAACAATATATATATTTTTCATATATGCATACATAAACAAAAAAAACAAGCAGAAATGATAGAAGAAATGTAGGTAAGTACATATAAATTTTCATTGATTGCTTCGAGAACAATTTGTGCATATTGGACAGTTTGTTGAAAGCTCATTACAAATCGGCTTGGTATATCTGGTAGTAGCGAACGCACGTGCAAATCCTTACTACGGGGGGTGTATTTTATTTTATTTATTTATTTTTTTGCAAACCGGAAATGTTTAGTGTTGATACTTCCAAATCTTTTTCAAGCACACTCTGTATTTCAGATTTGACTAATGGTTAAGAGATAAGTTTTGTAAGTGTACGAGTTATTTTCTGTGTTTATGCACATATTTTTGAAAAAATTTTTGATTTCCAATAATATTTTCATATGGGTACCTTGCAATGCTGTTAAAAATGTTTCTTTTGTCACATAAGGGTTGATCAATAATCTAAACATTTGTAATTTGTATGAAAAAAATTAAAGTTTCAAAATAGACTTTGGTATTTTTCATACACATTTTAAACGTTTAAAAATCAATGACTAGGTCTATTCTTTTATTTATCAATTTTTCATAATAAGAAGAACAACAAACTATCTAATTTTCTTTCGTATCTTATATATATTTTTATATATATCGCAGCTAAGACCACATACATTTCATTTAAAGTCGTGGTTTAAAGATTTCGAGAGGGAAGTACTGGTATACAAAATTGAAAGTGGAACTGATTTTCGAGAGAGTAAATTTACTTAAAATGTCTTTTAGCTCCAAATTAATAAAAACTTCCAAAAGTTATTTTTAATTATTGTTCTTAGAATAATCATTATTTTTATAACATGTATACATTATGTGCATATGTATGTGTATACATTCTGAAAGCCGGTTCTGTGTACATTTGCGTCTTGAAGTCTTCTTTGAGTCTTACCACTTAAAAAAAAAACGTCTGTATTATTTTTTGTTTTCCACGCCATTATCAGAAATGTCGGCTATTTTTTTTTGCTGTTGTTGTATATTAACAACAAGCAAGAACATACATACATGCATACATTGAAAACAATAAGTGATATAGAAACACCAAACTAACTACAGAGCATCCTCGTTTGTATCGAATAAAGGCGATACAGCAAACAGCTAACAGTAATATCAGCAGCAGCAGCAGTTATTGGTAACAGTAGTTGTAGAAACAAACACTTTTGCAGCCACAAAAATGATAAAATGCTGTATAAACAATAGCTAAACATAAAAAAAATACAACACACAGACGTTATACTGGCCAAAACAGCACATTTGGCCGGCATAAGACCAATCAGAGTCATTTACATGGTAAACGCATAACAAACCGGAAGTTAAATCGTGAACGGCTGCTTTAGAGTTGCAGATGCAAAACGAAAAATCAGAAAATTCTAAAATAGTGCTGCCAAATTTAATTAAATTTCAAAACTTAAGAGATCACAAAAAAGTTTATAAGGAAAATATGTGGAAATAAAGAAATGTTCACATTTAAGAAATGGGCAAGCTAATTAATATTTATAAAACAAAGAGGGAAAAACAAAATTTTCCAACGCTCGCATGCAGCAAACAGAGAGATTTTCTCTGTTGTAGTCAAGAGGTTGATATGCTTCAAAAGAACAGTCAACGGAGATAGTCTTTATTTTGGCGGCATTGTGTACGGGTGTCTGGTCTTTCCTTACTTTATGCTTATTTGTTGTTTCGATGTCTATTTGTTCGGTTCTGGTTTTTCTTCGCACGATTTCAGCTTCTTGAAGTATAGTGGACCTAATTTCTTTCAAAAATAAAATAAAAACTTTATGTTCAAGATTGTGTTGGCGTATGTTGGGTATATTATACATATGACGTGAAATAAAGAAAGAAATTTATAAATAATGAAAAACTCATGCATACGTTTCATTTCATTACGAAAAATTAACAAAAGGAAACAAAAATAATAATAGAAAATATGTACCTACGAATAGACCAGACGCAAAAGGTGTGTGCGTGATTGCGTTCGTTCTAAAATGCTTGTGAGTGGCGGCATAAATATATGCGTTCATGCAGTGTTGATCGTGAATTTTTATTCTTTTTACCATAAACAAAACAAAATTTCATAAATAGAAAAACTTCAACAGTTTTTTATGTTTAAGGTTTTATACGTACATTATGTGCCTTTTATGATATCAATACGTGGTCGTACAATTTTCAAATAAATTGCAATTCTATTTTATTCGTAAATTTCTATAAGTTGAAACAAAATTCCAAATTTATAAGAATCCAATAACAGGAAATATTGAGAAAATTGTGTAAGAAATTGTTGGAAATGCATTAAAACAAACGAAAAATGATTTATGAGAAAATGTTATGTTTTGTTGTGGAAATGTTTTGAGTGAAATAATTTAATTCGGAGTTCTACTAGTGTATTATAAAATAGTTTTAAAAAAATTAAGGAAAATTATTTTATGTTTTGTTTTATGTTTGACGACGTTTTTTAATATTAGTTAAAAATAAAATGAAATAATTTGAGCCGGACTAAAATTATACATTGAATTATGGTTAAAATACATGATATGATAAAATAAAAATATTTAGCAATTTTTGTATGAACAAAATTAAATATTAAAACAGTATAAAAATTAGCATAAAAATAAATCAAATAACCGATTAATATAGTTTCACTTCTTCATTGTACGCCATGTTCACGAAAATAATTGAAACTGCTTGTTATGTTCAACAATTATGGCACAAAAGATTCATTAGGTATCACTGAGACGGTCTTTGGAACAGATCTGTTCTTATTATCAATGAATAAAATAACTTATAGTTTCCTGGTGATACTACATATTGGATCGACCTAATATTAGATTAAATAAATTTTTTTACTTGTTAACAAAAAAAAACTGGACCTGAAAGGTTAAATTATATGATATAAATAATTTCCAAATCAAATAAAAGAATTGAAACTCTTCATAAGTTCTAGATTTTTATAGAAAACTTGTAGATCCTTATTTGCTAAACGTAAATTTCTGTAAAAAATTTTCTTACAGAATTTTTCGTTTTGAAAATGTAAAAAGTTAACAAAAATTTCATATAAAATTTTGCGTTCGAAAAATTAGGGGGAATTAATTTTTAACTGAGAAAAAGAATATCTAATAAAAACGTTAATGGAAGAAAGTAGGGGAAAAATATTATATTAGAAATGGAAAGACTCAAATTAAAATGATTTTTCATCATTCCGTTAATTTAATAAACATATTCAGTGAATTTAAATGAATTGTGAAAATTTGTATGTTCTGAGATTTTCAGGAATGCTATTTGTTATTTTTTACGTTTCCCGGATAACTGGAAAAGTCCCAAATTCTATATCTAAAAAATGTTTTCCTAGACAATTTATCATATAAAAATATATATAAAAAAAATTTGTTAAATTCCCTACCAAAAATATTATATTAAATAATTTCAAATAAAATTCATGTTTTACACATTCAAGTGATGCATGGGTATTTATTATACAAATGAAATTTTTGGCATTGATAAATTTTTATGGTTATTATATCATATTTTCAGATAAAAATATTTTAAGTAAAATACACTTAAAAACTCAATGCCCCTAGAACTGCAACAGACGCAGAATATCAACTACAAAACTTAAAAAAAATTAAATTGATCGTGTTCTGTTTAATACCAAAGTACAATTGATATTAAAAAAGTATACTATAATTAAAAAATACGATGTTCTTAAAAATAAAACAAACCCCTCTTCCAAAATTATACAATTTAAATAAAAACTTGCAGTCAACTGGAAAATATATACACATACATACGAGTACCATGTAAAAAACAAAACAATAATATAATGTGCATATTCATAAGTAGTTTCTGGCTTTTAATGAAAAAGCAAACCAAAAATAATGTCTATGTATATATTAAGAAAACTTATATTTCTTGTTAAAATACTATTTTGAGTTTTTACTAAGATATTCATAAGTATCGTACGTAACAAACACACTTTGAATGCTTAAATATGACTAATGGTTTATTCCTGACAACTTTCTAAATGGAGCAAAAAATCTCATGCATAACATCATCCAAATCATTGTCTATTTAGTCCGTATTCATATGCTACGAATTCATAAGCAAGAGACAAAATACTAAATAATATTATAATTAAAGAATTGTTTATTTTAAATATACACCAGTTGATCAACAATTTTGTTAATAAACCCCTTTATTAAGTGGGTTAATAGGATTTAAAATAATTTTATGATTTTAACGAAAAATATTCACACCTTTTTTATATATATATATAAAGTAGAATGTTTCATTCGCCGAGGCGGAGTAAGAAAAACGATTTTAAGTCTTTAATTATAAATGGAAATATATCAAACACATGTTTCGAAATCATGTTTATCTTTGATGTATTTTAATAATTAAAAATATTATCTAATATAAATATTTTTCTTTCATACTTTGCGAAATTAGGGATAATGAACTTAAATTTTGCTCACATATTTTTCTTCATAGCTTATATTCTCACAAAAAATCAAATTTACAAATACAGTCGACTCGAAAATTAACTGAGGGGACGAAAGAAACAGTTTTAATTAATAGCAGATTGTTCAAAATATTAGGAGAACAAATAACTAAAAAAAATCAAATATTAAAATTTTTATAATTGCGATATTTTGTTTCGAACATTTGTACAATAATATAAGAACAAATGTTTATTATTACTTCAATCTCCAGTCCAATCATGGTCTAATGAATTTTCTTTTATGTAAAAAAAATTCACAACCATTCACAGTGGATTAGTTAAAGTTATAGACTGTATGAAATTATGGAATGCCCGCGTGCCAGATGTTTTCTCTAAAACTTCAAATTAGCGAAGGGACTGAATTGCATTGCTGGTTTTTATATTTATCGAGTATTTTTCATAGACCTGGAGAACACCTCCATATTATCGAGAGATTAGAACTTTCGCGTGCCAAATTACCGAAAGTCAACTTTAATATATTTTTTAAAACGTTGAATTGGTTTTAAGGTTTTGATATTGCAAATTAAAAGTATTCTTATTTATTAATTAGTCCAAAAAAATTACTACCATACAACTAAAAAATATAATATTTGAATTCTTTGCAGTCCCAGTAGGTGAAACTTAGTTTTCTTTAACATTTTATGTTTTCATACCGAGTGCGTTATAACTTTACATGGAAGTTTAACCGTCATAGAAGACTTAAATGAAAAACGTTAAAATATTAAGAATGTAATATTTATTGATATACTTAACAAAGTATTTAATCGAAATGTTGTCATTTAAACGTTGACCAAGATTAATAACAACATATACAGTAACATTTACTGATGTTGAAAGTTTGTTTTCAATATAGTCGACCGTTTTGTGCGACTATTGAAGATCATTTCAAATTGAAAACTTAAAAAATATGATTATACATTATAATAAATATTTTTTAAAGAAAACTGATTAAAAGTTATTATACTATGATTTTTCGGGTGTATATTCTAAAGTTTTTTTTAATATTTGCATGCATATTTTAATAATTTGTTGCCCTGATGATTATGTATCCTATCAAAAAGTATAGTTATATTTTTGGATAAATTTAATTACTATGTACCGGTGAAGTCTTGAAAAAGAACTTAGAACCTGACAACTGAAATATTTTGTTGTCAACGATATCTTCTATCCAGATACAAATTATTATTGCAGTATATAGTCTACTTAATGAGATATAGGACTTAGAATACTTGGCTGTCCGCCAGGTTGGCGCTACTTCGAGTCTTTTCATCTCGTTTTAAGACGTTAAAAAAATTAATTAAGCTTATTATATTTCGAATTTAATTTAAAGAGGTTTTTACGTGTTTTTAACATTTTAGGAAAAAAAAATTTTTGAAGAAAATTATATTTAGATTTTTAAACTTGAATTTTCAAGACTCTTTTAAAGTAAAAATTATTTGTTTCTATATCGAGAAACGAGGGCGGATCAATAAGTTCGTGACTGTTCCCATCAAGTACCACCTCTTAATAGACTACTGTCAAGTTGTCTGCAAGATGGGTGCCGCGTTTGCTCTCAATTGACCATAAACGTAAACGTGTGACAACTTCAAAGAAGAAAATAAAAAAACCAGCAAGAAGATATCGGCCTTTTGAAATTCCTAAAACTGAATCGCCAATAGGTTTATTTAAATAAAAATTACTTTGATAATAGGGATCGTGGCGAGAGGAATTTGTTCCTAATGCCAACCTCGAATTTTAGCCCTAAGCTCGTTTCTTAAAGATGTTATTAGTATGTTCCATAAGGCAATAGATCTATTTTAATGTACATCAGAATTCTTAAATCACATATATATTTATAGATTTACTTCACATTTGGAAATAGAAAGGACAATTCTCAATATTTAACTAATGCACTCAATAAGTTCTTTTTTTTAAATTTTAATGGATGCTTTAAAACCTTAAAACAAACTTTTTAACTGCGTGAATTTCCTTTCCCTGGATGTGAATAAGTTTTTTTTGGCCCATCTTCGTATGTAAACAGGCTTTATAGCAACGATGTGATATTAGAAATGTAAAACTTTCATAATGCTGGCAGTTTTTAATTTAAATTTTGAGGAAAATTATTTTGCAAATTATAAAGTATACTATGAAAGAATATACTAAAAAATTAAAAAAAAAATTAATTATCATAATTTTGCTATTATTTTTTTCTTTTCTGTAAACGTACAAACGTGTTCATACGTTGGTATATTAATTTGTTGCTATAGTTGTATGCCCCGTACTAACTTTTTAATACACTTGGTATTCGTATGAATAATTTTTTTACTCGACGGGAGCAAATTGAACAATTTTTCTTTTCTTCTCATGTTTTTTAATTTTTGTTTATTTTGAACTTTTTTCCATAATTTAAACAGACTTGGTATCCAGTTTTAAAAAGCAAAAAAAATAAATATTTTTTTTTAACAAATCTATTTTTGGTTGCCCCACTGTTTTCTAAATATTTTTATTTTCTTTTTTAGAAAATCTAAAAGAACCAGTAAAAAAATTATTTGTTGAAATTTATTTTGAGTCTATTGTAAATGATGTGTAAATTACTAGCCAAAATTTCGAATAGAAAATTTTTATTACTAAAAAATAATTTATTAGCAATAAGAATGCATAAATTCCGCTACATTTGCTATAATATATTAGAAAATTTCTGTTTAAACTTGACATAAAATATAGGAAAGATCAATTAAAAAGCTATTAAGACCCTTTTAAGGTTTCAGCAAAATTAGAGGTGTTTTTGGACACATAATTATTTAACAGTTTCATATGTGACATGAAATATCTTGCTTAAGCTTTAAACAGCTTTTATTTTGAGGGGCAAAAAATACACTAGATGAACTAATCACTTGAAATACCATAATAATACAAAATGTTTTCCAATGAAACCAAAAATTGTTTAACCATAAAAAATTAACATTAAAAAATGAAATTCTCCAGAAGTTTAAATAAATTGCTTAAAATAAAATTGAAAATGGAAGTGACATAAAGTTAATTTATAATGGCAATACGAAGAACAAAAATCTTTAAATCAAAAACATGTGATGCTGAAACACAAGAAAAAATTAGCATAATGTGCCTTATATTTGCTCTTCAGATATTTTTAATTCCAAACAAATTTAATTAAACCATTAAAAAGGCAACAATTAAATCGAGATAACGTAGATACATTTTATAAAAGAAAAAAAAACAAAACGCGCGGAAAAAGTGGAAAAAGGAAACCAATTAAATGTAGTTTTGCAAACAATAACTAATTGTTAAAAATAATTTAAAATGCAAAAGTCCATAAAAAATATAAAAAATCTAAGTATATTCAACAAAACAACGAAATTTAATTTCAAGTGTTTGTGTAAAAAACTACAGACACCAACTAAAAAACGAAAATGCTGCAGGGTGGCATTTTATTATAACAAATTCAGATACGACAATTTCAGTGAAATTTCAAAAGAATATTTTCACCTACAACGTCTAAGTATGGAAGTGCCTCGAAAAAGAAAGTATCAATCAAATTTACAACGACGCGATAGTATAACAACGAATTAATTGAACTGAAATCTATAATTAAATACAAAACGCTTTTAACATAAAAATATAACTCGTATATTAAACAGAATGTTTTGAATATTCGTTCGCAAAATTAATTATAGTTGTCGCTCCACCACTAATCTTCACTTTGATTTTGAAAAGTGAAGTTGGGTGTTTGCAATTGTATGCGAACAATGTTAGATATATTCCGTGGATTAAAAAACCTTGTAAAGGTCACTCACGTTAAAACCGATTCACCAGTATTTCGCTTGCATTACTCTATAACTGTGATGATATTGATGTCATTTTCCCTCATTATAACCACACGTCAATATGTTGGTAATCCGATTGATTGTATTCACACCAAAGATATTCCAGAAGATGTTCTCAATACATTTTGTTGGATACATTCGACTTATACACTTAAAAGTTATTTTAACAAAAAGCAGGGAATTTCCGTACCCTATCCGGGTATTGGCAATTCCGATGGCGATGCGCATGAAAAGAAACACTATAAATATTATCAATGGGTGTGTTTTTGTCTATTTTTTCAGGTGGGTAATATATTTATATGAAAAAGAATATCTTAGAAAATATTAAAAACTTATATATGATGCATTATATTCAAAGCCCACTACTTTTCGTTTACTATTACATTTTAAAACTTATGACTCTATCTCATTTATAAATAATTTTTAAAAATTAGCATAATTGACAGTTTTATGAACGATAGAGGATTTTGTTATTCAGAGATGATAAATTTTTTATCAGACAAAGGATTTTGTAGAGTTTTAGAAATAGTTTACTTAATGAATTCATTAAATTTATAACCTTGTTGTTCAAATAATGTGATACAATATAATAATAGCAAATATTAATATAACAATATCAACGGTTCTGCCAATAATTTCAGGAAGCTATTAAAAGTATGTGTAAAGAAAAGAACTTGAAATTTAGGTTTGACCATTTTACAGGCTCCTTCATTTTTTACTTTTGTCTTCTTCTAAAAGAATGTTATTAAAAATTTTTAAATTTCATGTTTTTGTGTTTTAATATTTTTTTATATGGATGTGTTTGGTTTGCATGTTCATCCAACAAACGAACACAACATTTTTCAAAGTAAACTTTGCGTGTGTAGAAGGGAAACAAAGTTTAAAAGAAAATTTAAAAGACTTTGTCCAAGTAAATTTTGACAGTGGATAAGCAGTTTATGTTTGAGTTATGTAATAGAATAATATAATGAATTTGTGTGCATTTAAAAATGTCTACACATTTATATTTCCGCGCAGAAATAAATGCAAAATCCCAATCCTGAAACTCAGGCAGAATTGCGTAATTACCTTAAAATATGATACAAACTTCTGTTTAAATCTCAGGTATGAAAATTTTCATTTATTTCTTCACGAAAAATAATCATGAAGACATGTGCAGAAAATTGCTGTTATACTCATACAATTTGATATCTTTTGTTGAAATACAACAATTAAAATACAATTACAAAGCATGAAACCTAAAAAATCGGCCACCAAACAAACTTATTGCCATCCCTGCAATCGAAAAAAAAATTAAAAATTGCGTGTGTTTTCCTTTTGAAGTCAATCCTAGTAACTTAAGTTCCCGTAAGCTTTTTTAAGCATATAGTTCTTATGTGAACGTACCAAGCCTTAACAGCATAAGAAAAACTAATAATAATGAATATTTTTAATAAAATATGTTTTATTTCTGTATTAATATTATTATTATATTTTCTTTAGAGCTCGAGCGACAAAAACTTTTATAAAAAGTGTTATTCTGTTGGAACTACATTTTGTAAGGCTTGTAATCTCTTCCATTTATTAGCCTGTAGTGTAAGTGAGTCATAATTCAAAGGTTTGGATTCAACATGATTTATACTTTACCCTACAAATGAGTCGCTTTGAAAAATATTGCAGGACTGATATTCCGCATGCTAAAATTAATGAATTTAGTTTAAACGTTTTTTGTGATTTTAATAACTTTTACTTAAAACAAAATTTGTAAGATTGAATAATAAAAAAGTTTTAGTAACATCGCAAACAATTATTTTTATTTCAAATATTTGACCATAAATTATAAATATAGAGAATTTTGTGTAGAAGCCGTTGTTACATTAAAAACTTTTATTATAATTAAATTTGGGAATTTGAAATAGAAATATAAATTATTAGCTACGCTCGGATAAATTATGTCGTTTTGCATTTACTTTATCATAAATAATTTTGTGCTGTATTTCCCAGCTAAATTTAATTTTTTTCTACTTAATTTATATATTCAAGGTTGCTTTTGGACACTGATGAAAAATGTATAAACAAATATTATATTTATTAATATAAGACACAAAATCGTCAAATTATCATGTGTGAAAAATATAAAAGCATTTACAAATGTACATACAGCGCACTCATCCGACCCAACACCCACTTTTTATCGTTCTGTTGATCATTATCGCACCAACTAAAAATATACAAAAAAATCAATGAAAAATTTGCAAAAACATTAAAGTTTGACAAATTCCAACAAATCGTTTAAACAAATTTTGAAATTGAAACCTGTCAAATCATTATAATTGAAACAAAAACAGATCGCACGAAAAGAAACACAAAATAAAATGTCAAATATGTTTAACGTCACTTTTCCAAAAATAATAAATAAAAACAGTTTGAATTGAAAATAATAATCGAAGTATATATTGCTCATTTACTTCAAGACCGTCATAAATCCGAAAAAAAATTGTTTGCGTTAAACGTCAGTAAAATGAGCATAGGAACAATGTCTCTTATCATCTTTAATAAAATTCAATTTGTTTTTATATATCGTCACCTTAAATACAAACGGACGTAACTACACTTACAATTTTTTTACGGGAGAAGCAAAAAACATTAAAAAATCAATATCAAGCTTATCCGAATTTCGCAAATAAACGGGAAAAAACACCAGTTTAGACTGTAGAACTTTAAAATTTTACCCTAACGTACATATAGTTTGATAGAACTAACCATAATCAATCAAAATATAATTTTTGAGATTTTGTGTATTTACGTTCGTTTGTATACATATATGTATATATATGTATATATTTTTATATATTTACTACCTTATTCAAGAAATAAAAATAATATTGATTTGAAATGTACTTTAAGGAATTTTTGTATAAAAAATTGTCTTAAAGTAAAATTGAATTAGAAACTGTTTTTTAACGCGTCAGATAATATTTAATAAAAATATTAATTTGGAATGTACTTCGTAACACATTAAATAATATTTTGTATATTGAAACCAGTATTTGTATGTGGTGCAACGCAAACTTTTTTAAAAATTATAACGCGTTTTAGTTTTAAAATTGTTTTTTTGCAAACTGTTGTTTTTTATATATCACATATTATTCTTCGAATTGAGCTTGAGGTCATATTATTATAAAAAACATTCAAATTTATTCTTTCTTAATACTTCGTTACCCTTTGGGTAACTTTCTCAGGAGGAAAAAATCGTAAAACAATTTATATAAAAAAAATTAACAAATTACAAATCAACAATGGCCACGTTCATGAAATGCCCCTTTGTTAGGTGGCGACTGCAGATTAATTTGCTAAATTTTGTGTCACAAATGCGATAAAGTAACAAAAATAAAGAAATAAAACTAAAATACTATATTTATTTGTATCAAAATATCTGACTTTGCTAATCTCTCCGAAATAAAAGGAATATGTGTCGTAGATTTGTAAGTTTTTGGTTAACTACTGTGATTTTCTATATTATTTCTATTATTTCTGTCTCCTATACTGCCCTATGAAATCATACACTAGTCCAATAAGAAAATGATTATAAACCAAAATATCCTTGATAATCTCTCTATTCCTTGTCTATGAGATTTTTCGCCGTATTAATAACTATTCTCTTTGGATTTTTGAATAATAATTAATAATCATCCCTGATAGTGTCGGTTTCTAACATAAAATTCACTATTGAAAGAGACATCGCTATTTAGACACATTGGCAATTAGGAACGGTAATAGTTTATTAGTTGGTTGGTATCAGATACCGACAGCATCAGGGAAGAGTAAATATAGAATAAAATAAATCAATACAATATTCATGTTTTCAAATTTTCAGAATCAGTTCATTTCCTCATTTTTAAAAAAATGTTGCATATAAATTTTTCAATTGGCAACCAATTTTTAATACAAAAATGGATAAAGAAATAGTTGATTTGTATTTTGTTAATTTTTTGTTATTTAAATTGTTTAACGATTCTTTTCCTCCGGAAGAAGTAACCCAAAGTTTAACGAAATATTGAGAAAGAATAAATTTGAATGTCTTTATAAAAAAGTGGCCTGAAGCTCAATTGGAAGATATATATTTACTTCTTTTGCAACTTAATTAATCTTTTGAGTATAATTAAATCGTTGTAAATCCAGTAAATCTTTTCAGCTATAATCGTTATACGAATTGCTTTTGATAAAACATGTCAATATATATTTTACTAGGCTCACAAACGGTTCACTAAAACACTAATTTTTTATAAATTTTAAATGGCTTGAAATGAGAAGAAAAAAAACAAAAAATTAAACGTTAAATATTAACAAAAATATATATACAAGGTGTCTTTTAAAAGACAAGCCAAAAGAGCCTGAACGTGCTGTGACTGTTATAGAAAAATTTAACAATAAATTCTTCACATTAGTTTAATGACAGTACTTAAATTTATTGCCAATTAAAAAGAAAATTTTAATTTTTGATCTGTCTATTGCCACATCTGTACTGTGCATATATTTTTCATGTTATTTGAAAGTAACCCTTCAACGAAAATATTATTTTAACCAAAACATTCACTTAAAGTTTTACTTACTGGCTACAGTCAATTCCTGCCCTATTAATCGTTTTTGGCGTGGAACCCCCTCATGATATAGTCACCTTAATTACTATATTCAAAGGAGAGGTATTTTTTGTAGATTAAAACCGAAAGAAATAAAAATGAAGCAATTGCGTTTTGCTAAACTACAACTGTCGATAAATTGTTTGGCATTTGGGTGCATATTCAGATAACACCATTCGTTGCCTCTCTATGTGGATTGTTTAAAAGTTTAGGATTTTTCTACGTATATCTTTTATTTGTATAATCCATAGTTAATTTTTAACTATTATTTGTTGAAAAACATAAAGAATGTTTTGCAAGACATTTACACAATTTCGATTTCAGCCACAAAAAATTCATTTTTGATAAATCAATTTAAACAAAAAATACTCGCATGTTACATACATACGTTGTGTATATGTATATTTTCGTTAGAAAAAACAAACCTATTAATGATTTGTTCGCCCATATATATTATTTAAAATAACATTTTACACACAAGCATTATAAATCAATCAACAATTTTCATAATAAATCCAAAAATAAATTAATAATCAGCACCAACTATAACATTATGATAATGAGTACATGATTGAGTTGATGATTTATTGAGTCAAAATTTCCCCAATGAAACCAATATTTTCTTCATACTATATGAAAAATAAAATAAAGTATTTGTGAGGAAATTTTATAATTTTCTTTATACTTACAAACATACATATACATATTTATGTATGTATGTATGCAAACACATGTGGTCATTAAAGTAGGTAGGCACAATGTGGATTATATGTAGACCATGAGGTCTTTGGGTATTTCGCTCAGTATCATTCCCAAACAAATTAATTCCAGTTTCAACGCTGCAGACCATGGCGTCTTGCTTTTTTTCTCGTCTACAAATCAATTTTTTTAACAGTGAAACTTTTGTGATCTATTTGTCGAGGAGATTAATGTCACACAGTGGAAGCTGCTCAGTTTTCGCCAAAATTTTTTAATGTATTTCAGCTGAAAGCGCCTCAGATTATTTAAATATATCTCAGTTTTCCATTTGCTAGATATACGAGTACATCAGCTATCGGGCTTGTTTTTTCACAATTCCACACCTCTTTATTGTCTTCAGTTGCTTAAAAGCAGTAACAACAAAACTTGTATATCGACAAATTTAGTCCGATTTAAAATTATAGGATGTATTCTGCTCCAGCATCCTCTAAAAATGAACAAGGTACTTGTTGATTAAGAACTGAAAGATTATTGGAACACTGAATTGAAATTTGTTGTTTTTTTTTTCTATCAGTTCGATTTTTTGCGATATTCCGTCTAAAATTAAGAAACTTCCAATATATTTATTTAAATAACCTGACAACGCTTCACCATATTCAGCTAAAAAAATCCAAATCTCGCCAACAATATTATATGTAAGCCGTGTATTTGCAAATAAATTAATTAAACATTTTCAATTACTATTATTAGTTATATAAATAAAGCATATTTGATACGGTGGTATTACTTTTTAACATCAGTAGCTTTTCACGATATGGAAAAATGATAATTTGGCTTTCCAAAATGCAAGAATATCATTATTTCTCAATAAAAGTCGAAAAGGGAGAAAAACTTTATGAAAACCTATAATTTGAAATGTATCATAAGAACCAGTGAAACGTGCATAGGAACTAGCTCGTTATTTTACAATTTACTACAAACAATTTTGTTAACATTTTCGGTCTTCAAATCTAAGTTTTTAAAATAATAAATATTAACTTGCACCCTTGACTTCGCTCACGGCAAATTCAGAGCAAGATTCACAGAAAAAGATTTATACAATAAAAAATTAACAGATATTTTATTAAGTTTCTGTTCATCATTTCGTGCAGTCAAAAGTTGATGTAAAAAATTACATAAATTGTTCATGAAAAAATGTTTGAGGACAGTACTCTGTTTATTTTGTAAAAAAATAAAATTTAATTAAAATTAAGTTAACACTTAACCACTCCCTATTCCTCGTGGTCCTATTTTTGAAAAATATATAGCCTGTGTATCCTTTCAGACTCAGATCTATATATGTTTTAAATTTCAATTACATTGATTATATAGCTTTAGAGAGGCAAAACTTGCCCCTAAAACCCTCTCATGGTTCTATTATTGAAAAATACATAGACAACACACAGAACTCAGATCTATTCATATTTCAATTTTAATCAAAAGTTTGTAGATAGTGTCTGAGAGAGGAAGAAATTGCCTCTTACCCCTAACGTAATCCTATTTTTGAAAAAATATACAGGCTATGAGTTTTTCGAGACTCAGATCTATTGGTCCTCCAAATTTCATTCAAATCCATTAAGCGGTTTTTGCGTGATTGTGGTTCAAATATACAAACATGCAAATATCCAAACATTCAAATTTTCTCATTTATAATATTAGTAGGATATTAATCCAGGAAAAACATTATAAGATATTTACACCATTGACTATATTTGATTATGAAATCTCTTTTATACATAAGTTTGTACATTCGAGTATCTCTCTTGTATGAAAAAAACTATTTCAATTCTTGATCTCAACCTGTTAGAATTATTTATAGAGTCCAAAATTGAGCATATATAGTTTGTCACATATTTCAAACTTTCCAGACGCGGTGTCTTTTTTATAGCTACATTGTTAATCTTATGTGTCTAGTCCAACGGGAAGTACACACAAAATTTTTGGGTCTATTCTATTCTTATGACGGATATTGATTTATACAAATCAAAGAATTTAAATAGCAACGCATTAATATATCAATTCTGACAGATATTTTCTTTATAACTTTATTACTGCTTGCTCGATTTTTATAATAATAAAATAAAACTAAAATTAAGTTATTGATGTTCGAGTCAAATTAACAATGGAAAAAACAAGCATTATTTTAAAAAATTTTTGTGTAATAGCTAATTATTTTCTATCAGTCTAAAAACTTTTGTACATATGTTCATTTCCAGACAACTTCAAAAATTGTAGAGACCTAAAATACAAAGACTACCACCACCCTAATGTAACATATTTTCATACATCTGAACCCAATTTATATTTAATACAAATATACATATTTAACATATTCAATTTGAATAGTGAAATAAATTATATTTTCATATCCATAATGATGAATGCTGCAACATCGGGCACGTTCAGCCAACAAGTTTGTTCCAAAATGTTACTTAACAATCAGTTAAACGCATTGATTAATGAGCAGCGATTAGCCAAATTAGCGAGCGCCAGCGGCGGATACTGCAACAGCTTTTAGGGGCCGCAAAATTGTATGTGAGTAATAGTTTTCCAAAAATTATCTTTTAGCGAGACAAGTAGGCAATCTTTTATTATTATTTTTCTTATATTGACGAAGGGGAATGCCACTTTGTCCATTTTCCTGGAATCATGTGTGACGACCACTCACCGTTTTTGGTAACAAAAAAATGTGAAAAATAACATATCTTATTAAATTTCGGTGCATCAGCTGATTTAAATTTTTTTATATTCCTAAGGTCGTATTCATAAAAAAATAATTTGGGTTTGTTTTTAAGGAAAATTTTTATGAAAAATATGTCTTAAAATATATTTCAAAAGCATTTTTTATAAATACGCGCCTAAGTGTTTAAATAATATTTAAGGAAAAATATTTTTGGATGGATTTTTCTCTCTTAATTTTTCTTAAAATATCTGCTTTTAATTTAATATTCAAGTAAGTAAGTACATCGTTTAAAAAAAGAAATAAGCTCGATACAACTCATCTCCTTGGTATCATGTTCTATTTGTACTCATTACCAATAGGTATTGATAACTATAATCCGTTTATCACCAAATAGATTTTAATATAAATATTCAACCATAAATGTTGTAATTAATGTTTTAAATGATGTGCCTTTGACGAACCATTTATGCGGCAAATTATCAAATTATAACAAATTTATTTTTAGCATTGATGTCTATTAAACTCTTTTGCTGACATTTACCGTACCAGAACTGCCAAAAGAAAAAAAAAAACAACGGGTGAAAATTTCTAAATGTTTTCTCGTCATTTCTGCTTAATTTGTTAATTTGTTAGTTTGTTAGTTTGATATATTCTTGTACGCTTGTGATTGTTGCGACTTCGCGCATATGGTTGTGTAATTCTTCTAAACAATAGTTGTGACATTTGGAACTGGAAAAATTGTTTACAATGAGTGGGAGATCCCTTTGAGAAATACACTAAAATCAGCAGTATATTTTCATAAGGGCTATATGCATTATTAGGATTAAGATACGGTCAAGGCTAAATTACTAAGTCCCTTAAGTAGCGATTGTGTAAAAATAAGATTATTGTGTTGCTAGTCATTAAAAGCATTGAAAAAAATTCAGTTGTATTCTATAAAAATTGGATTTGTAGGAAGAATTATAACTAAAGCAGTTTGTACAAAATGTGCTCAACTATTCTAGATACTCTTCTAATTGATGTTCAAAAAGGTGTTTTATATATTGTACGTTTGAATCGGAGAAAGGCAATAATCACTTTTCCCCGATTTAATCATACATTAAATATGTATGTTATTCACATGTAATCATGCAAAACAACGTAGCGTAAAATCAGCATCGTAGTGGTGAAAGCTTCATCTATGTAAACGTCAGTCGAGTAATCAAACATGTTTTGCTCACATCATTCATAATACACTAAAAAATTAGCCCACATTTTTTCATGCAACAAAACTGAATGTAGAATAAAATAAGCATCATGTAAAAATTCATCCTAAAAATGGATTAAGTGTTTTTGCAAAAATTTTTAACATTTTGTTTTTATAAGTAGTATAAAATCTTAACTCCTTTTTCTATCCCTAATATGAAAAATGAAAATGAATACATACCGACATAATATTGCTAAGTCCATAATAATAATATAATATGAATATACGTTCATACGCGCTCATTTTCGCCTTTTGTATTTTGTACTTCATCAAAATAATCATTATGGAGCCAAACGCCCAAATACGCAAACGGGTTGGCATTATCCGATACATGATTAAAATCATAGAGCCAACAACAACTGAATGGTTGAAATGATTAAATAGCAGCAGTGAATGTGTTTGGTTGTTTGAAAACAAAGGCATGTTTTTAGGATGTTGATTACTTATGAATACTTTTGCAATCACATTTTGTCGTTCTCTAGCTTGAATCTTACTGATCCTTATGCGAGATCATTATTATTTCTTTAACACTGAGCTTAGATTCTATCTTAGATATTTTACAGTGGGAGAAAGAGCAAGAATTTAAAATGTAGCTAACATGTGTTCTAAAATTCAACATGAGAGACTTTGCAAAAGATTGAATAATGATGGGATTAAGGATATGCCTATTTTTCGCCGAGAACAAAACAGCTATAAAAGTACTTCCTGTGGATTGAAAGTAGGGCTGGAGATGAAACTTAATAGAAATTCAAATTGTTTATCTTAATAATCAACTCCGGGGAAGCTCAGCCAAAAGCAAATTTTATCGAATTAAGTTTCTTAGAAGGATTAATAGTCTCCAATTCATCCCAATATAAGTACAGAGAAATGTACCACCATGAGGACAGTATCTTTTTAAAATACATCCATCTCTTTAGTTGTCGTAACCACAAAATAGGAAGAATATTAATACACCCGCACTTCCATAAGCAGTGTTGTCTACTTTAAAATTTCTAAAAACACCAAGAACAATAAAAACGCTTATTTTATTTTTTATTTTGTTTTCATATTGTTCTGCTGTATTTATATGAGAAATGTGAAAACGTGACATCTGGTAGAAATTACTTTTAAATAATTATTTATCAAGTTTAGGACACAGTTATTGCGCCACTTTTGTTGTTTTTAAGCAGAGATACAATCAAGTATAAAAAACAAGTATCAGAACTTTAAAAATAATTTCGTCTTTATTTGTTCTTATTTCTTTGCAAAAAACACGTGTCTTAAGTTTGGCAACAAAAACAGTACTGGAAATTAATGGGCTAACGAATTTAAACAATCCTAAGTTCGAAACATAAAAAAACTTATCATAAAGTTGCAAGGAGCTGTAAATTCATATTTTTCTAAATCTTAACTCAGAACATTATCATTTTAACTAGAACGTGCTTTCACTATTTTTTGAGAACTTTTTTTTTAAATTTTTTAAAATTATTGCGAATAGTATAAAGTACAACAGCTTATTATTATTATTTGCTTCTATAATCTTTATGCTTAAATTTCGAAAATAAAAACAAAACCAACTCAATTGAATAGCTTTGTTTTTTATCAAATGCACTCAATGTTTGCTTTTACTAATTCTATCATAGATCCAACTTTAATAAAAAAACCAATCAAAAGTTTACAAATTCGCTGGATCGAAAATATTGAAAAAAAACCTATAAAAATTAATGGTACCTTGCTTTTTCTAATTTTATATTTTGTTTCATTCTATAGATATATTTGTTTTTATTTTGTGTCAATAATTACAATACTTGTAATTGTACTATTTAATACTTGTTCAGTTAAATTGTGAATAGAACCATATAAATTTTTCACATCTTGCGTAATTTTTAGTATTTTATTTGTAATTTTATTTGTTTTTATTATTTTGAATAAAGACTTGCTGCCACTGAAAACAATATAAGAATGTTAAAAATAAAAATATTACGAAATTTTTTAAATGAAAAATATTATTTAAAAGAACCGAAGACTGACGTGAATCTTTAAAAAGTATAAAAAACAGTTCTAGATGCACTGACTTGACAACACTGGCGATAAGGTAACGGAAGCAAGCTGTGTACCCATATGAGTTTCGATCTGGCAAATTGCCAATGTGGAAAATAAATATTCTAGCCTATTTAAGAGAAATTCCATTTGGAGCATCATAAATTCTCTTGTTAAAGAGAAAATTTCATATTCTCATATATTTGGTGATCACTTTAAGTTTAAAATTTAAAATAATGTATTTATTTATTTTTTGTTAACTGCAATTATGATGGCATGCGACTGAAAAAGTAAAAACTGCATTGATGTATTTGAGACTAAAACAATTTTGAATAAATGCCAAAAAAATAATTTTTCCATATATTTAAGTTTAAAACAAGAAATGCAAAGTGCTAAATGTAGTTCGTGAAATTTGTTTGTTTGAAATGTTAAACAAACATTGAATTGAAGTATTTTTTTTTTTTGTTGCAATTTCTCTAAAGCAGACTATTGTGATCGACGTAATGAAAATGAACAATTTTGTTAAAATGCACGCACAATATCATAAACATATTTCAATACAAATTCTATTGATCGTTGTACGGTTGGCGTGTGCGAGCAAAATAATGCATTTTAATGGCTGCCAGATGTTGCTTAATGATAATGCTAACGATGACGATTTGATTTTTTAAGCATAATTTTAAAAGCTTTAGTGTTTTATGTTTATATATTTTTTTCTCTACCCTTTTAACGGAATCAATTATCAAACCAAAAATGTGTATGTAGCTAGCCAATCTTCCATCTCCAATTTGATGTCGGCTGTAAAAAGCTTTTGGACGCTGCTATTTATGAAACATCAAATAAAAAGAAATTTTGTTAAAGATAAATGATATTTTATGCGATTTAAGAAATCTCTGAGTTTCAAAACTATAGTCTGCACTTTGCTGTTTCAGTTTTTGGTTCAGAATGATATATGCGCTACTAAGAGCTTATAAATAAATGCTGGATTTTAGTTATTAAAAAATTTTACTTTCATTTGGTATTTTAATATTAAAAATTAAGTTGGTAGCATCATAAGGGACCATATAAACTTAATTTTGTCAAGTTTAAGTTTTTAAATGTTTTTTTTTCGAGTAATCGCATGTGCAATTTCTGAATCGATTCTCAGTAATTGCTCTGAAAATTAAAGCACAATGCTTACATGGCACACAGATAGTTAAATAGAAAAGTGATGCAGAATAGATTTGTACACTCAAAAGAGTGTAGAGATTCAACAACCGTCAGAATTACTGAATTTGACCTATCCTATATATGTTTGTACATTGCTGAAGAGTATGTATTCAGAAATATATGTAAATACAAATTAATATTTATAAATTTTTTGAAGCAAAACTGACAATGATACAGCAGTCAAAATAGTTTTCATATTTGAACAGTATTGCATGCTGACACGTCAACGGAATTCTTATTTTAGGTAAGGAAAGCATATATTTTGAAATACAAAAACCAACGCAAAAATAAGAATCATTACTCTTAAAAAATATGAACATATTGCTGTCATAAATAAAATGAACTTCTAACCCTAGACATACATATATATCTACATATATTTTTAAAAGTATTCAGAGAAATTTATGATAATTTTTTTTAATTTTTTTGTTCTTAAAGATGCCAGCCAATGCCAAAGGAATTAACCGCACTAGATAAAAATTAATAAAACGGAAATTGTTATTGTACTTACGTATGAGTATTAATGGACAAAGACATATAAAAGTAGTATTGAGCAATTAGAATTGAAAAGTTATTTTTAATATCGAGTTTTCACGATGAAAAATAAATATTTTTGTTCTGCCTTAAATATCATAAAAAAACCAAAACACGATTAAATGGCCATTTGTATAGAATTGTATATTAAAGTAATAAAATAAAAAAAATATATAATATTAAACTAAGGGAAAAGCAAACTTAATTTGTAGTCGTATGATTTTTTTTTTAAATAAGAAAACAAAATTGTTGTATTCACTAATCTCTAAATTTTTATTTCGCTACTAAAAACACACTAAATTCTTTTGGGGTTTTTATGTGTATCTTATTTATGATAAATCTTATACTTAATTTGTCACTTATGATTAGCAGAAAAGTTTAAACTGTTCGCCACCTTTAGCATAATATATCATTTTATTAAGTTAGAAAGGTTCCTAAGATTTTGCAGCAATATATTTGAAAATATATATATATATATATATATATACATACAGACAGCGTTGTAAAACTTTTGAATGTTAAAAAGCACAGACAAAAACCCCGTATTGTCAAAAAATAATAATATTTTACTTTTTTGGGTTACACGTGGTCTTCACGTAGCAATTTCATTGCAGCGTTTTGACAGTTGGATTGCTGATAACTTTTGGGTGGAGAAAACGTAAAATTGTTTCTTCACAAACTCATGTAAATGTGTTATAATTTTATATACTTCGTTAGTCCCATAAGCATGAAAATTGTTGATATAAGTTTATAATTTTAAGTAGTTCTTCGGTTTTCCACTCCATTTCGTTTTTTATTTTTACACAAATATGCAGTTTTCAGTTTTCTAAATTCAAATTTGCAAATGCACTGACTACAGAAAAGAGAAATGACAAATGAAATAACAGCAAATTGATAGACAATAATTACTCAAACAATCACTTGAGCAATCATTGCTCAATAGATTGCTACTTATGGCAATCGCAGTCCACACGTAGCAAATTTCATGAACACACTCATATTTGACGATTGCTGCAAAGGATATTGCTACGTGAAGTCCCAGTTTTACTAAATTTATAAGGCAAATGTAAGAATGACATATGACAAAGCGAAAACCTATTACTTCAATTCATTTACGTGATCTTATGGAAAACACACATGTGTACGATTCGTTGGAACATAAAATTGCATTCATACATTTTTTTTGCAAAATTAAAGAAACAGGGTTCTGATTTAACTTAACACAAATTTTTGGTGAATTTTGAACAATATAATTTTAGCTGGCACGAATATACACAATCGTCAGTGAAATTCTTTTAATTCTATTCTTAAATTTATATGAAAAATATGGATAGCATGCATCGATTGATTCACATTTTTATGAAACAGCTTTTCGAATATTTCGAATATTTGAAACTTAAGCAAACGATTATGGTTTTCAAAATTCAGAAATAATCGGTTAGCCGGTATATGTTTTTCATGCAAATTCTAAAAGTTCCGAAAGGCAAAGCCTTGAGATTCTGTACATTTGATCGGGAATACAATTTGTATAAAAAAAATACATACATTATAAAACTAAGCACCTGAGCTTGAAAACTTCTAATTATTAGAAATAATTCGTCTCTTTTCAATAAAAATCATTAAATCGTAATTTTGCTAATTATAGACTGTGTTGTCACATTTTTTTCCAAAGTGTGAAAAAATAAGTTATGATTATATTTTTTTTTCGTTGAATCAGCCTTCGCAAAAAAGTTTTTTCCAGAATTAAAATCTTCACCGGGAAATTCAAAAAAGAAGCTATTGTGTGTTTTAATAAACTAAAACTATTTTATTAGCATAATTTACACAACATAAATTATTATTTCTCAATACAAAAACAAACAATTTACTCGACATTCACAAAAACAGAGTTACAAATAATTTAAAAAAAGTTGTACTCAAGTTCTCAGTTTGTGTTTTTTCAAACTTTTGCTGCCACCGAAAATATAAAAAAGTACTAAAAATAAAACCTCAATGCACGGAGTACTGACGCAAAATTTTCCATATCGTTAGTTTTAAAAAGCACTAAAAACAGTGCTAAAAGCACTGAAAACGCTGTTTCCAGACCTGTAAATTTTGTAGTTAATAACGATATTAATGAAACTGTCAAACATTTTCAGGGTTTATGACAAGTCAGGGATTTGGCCAAATCTATATAAAATTATATCTGGGACATAAATCTCTTAGAGCTCTTAATATGTTTTGTAATCACAGCAAAATAAAAAAAAAATTGAATAAAAAATAAAAATGTTCCTACACGACATTGTTCAGGGTTTTCGAAATAAAAATAAGCCATTGTGTACTTATACAAAATTGAATACTTTTTATGTTAAATATAAAATATGGTTCACCTCATGGGGTCCCTTTCAAATACAAAAAGTGTTAATTGAAATTTTTTTAAATAAATGTAATAAAAAATTCCGTCCATAAATTATCATCTGTTGAAAATTTTTCCATAACACTATAAATAGTATATATGAATTATGTAACTAAGCCATACATACTTACAATGTATGTATGTATGTATTTCGGATTACTAGAAGAAATTGATAATTAAAATATAATTGAGTACTATATTGTAATTTTCTGTATCTTTTCTGATTTGAGTAATTAAGTAAATGTTTCTTTATCATTGCAGGCAATTTTATTTTATACACCAAGATGGCTGTGGAAGTCTTGGGAAGGTGGCAAAATTCATGCACTTATCATGGACTTAGATATAGGAATCTGTTCCGAAGCCGAGAAAAAACAAAAAAAGAAATTACTTTTAGATTACTTATGGGAGAACCTGAGGTAGGTTTTCCTATTCACTGCTCATCATTATTGGAAAACGCTTATAAATGTCATTTCCGTTTAGTATGAATTTGAATATCATCAAAATCTTATTTTTCAGATATCACAACTGGTGGGCGTACAGATACTATGTGTGCGAGTTATTAGCACTCGTAAATGTGATAGGTGAGTAAGAGGTTTTTTCACTGAAAAATATCGAAAATTCCTTAAGAGATTTCATACAAAAATAAATGAGAAGTAATTATTTTAGCATTTATCATGCTAAGTAAATAAAACAAAAGTTAAAGAGAAACAAATAAAAACTAAACAGACAATGACGGACAGTCAGTCATTAAAGAAACAAAGAAGAAATAGCAAATAAATTGACAAATGATTATCAAATAAATAAATAAAACGGTGTTTAAAAGAAAATTTGTATGCATGTGTTGTTTTAGATTGATCTGCAGTATGCAGCAGAGATGGAATTAAAGGTGGTTTTTGAAACACCGAAAAAAGTGACGTTGCTCAAAATTTAATTCCTTAAAATATTTCTTTTTACTATTTCTTTATTCACACCACTTACTTGTCACACTTGCCAACTATTTGCCGAAAAAAACGTGACCAACAGACGAGCTAAATTTGCATTTTTTTTAATTCTAATATTTTTTAAATACGGGTTCGCATTTATTAAAAATAATATTAAAATAGCATTTTGCGGCATAATTGACTTCATTTTGTGATATTAAAACTAAGTTAAATCACACTAACGTTAAGCAAAAGTACTGGTTACGTTTTTTCGGGCAAATGTTTGCCTAGTGTGGCCGTTCCTTTAGACTTAATCTATAAAATTACATGTTCTACGTAAAATCTTAATGCGTTAATTCGTCATATTTATTTCTGAAGGTTCGAACAAAAAAGTTGCTTACATTTCAACATTTACAAAATCTTTTTCTATAACCCTACAATATACAAACGAGGCCTGTCGAATATTTTAAGATATATTTCGTTACCACTTCAATTTTAGGATATTTTGTTATCCGTCATTCATGAATTTTCTCTGAATGGGAATGTGCAAAACAAAACAAGGTGTCGTTGAAAATTATGGTTTTGAAAATAAAATGATTCAGAGAATTTCATTAAAATTTCGTACAAGCTGAGTTAAGGTCTTTATGGGTGTATGAGTTGTCGTGCAAGCGCTAGATTTCTATTGCGAAGGGGAGGTATAGAATGGACTTGTGTTATTTGATATTTGACCGAGTATTATTTAAAATAATAAGCTTGAAAATTGCTGTGTTGCAAAATATGCCTACATTAGGACCACTACTAATACGATAGAACACAATCAAGTGATAGAAAAAATATTACTAGCTATCATGTAGAGAGCATGTCTGATTCCGTTCACTAACGTGAGCATTGGCCAACTCTAGTATAAACGTATAAAATTGTTTATGGATCTGTTCCATTCTAAAGAGGCATTTTTCTACACTTTTTGTTATTTAACATACAACAAAATATCAATAATAAATGTTGTTGTTGTTTTTTTTTTTTTACAAAATAAACAAATCAAATTGAAAATTCATGTTAAATTTTCGTAAACTGACCACTGAACTGTATATGAAATCAGCCAATGTGTAAATAAACACAACAAACCGTAATTTTCGTAAAATTTTGTTTTAAATTTATTTTGTGGCTTTTTTCATGCAAGAATAATTTAATGCAATATGCTAGTTGATGTTGAGAAAATAAGGATTTAAGATTTATACAATGCCAGGGAATGTAAGAAAATAAGTATTTGTTTACATCTTGAGATATTGTAAACATTATTTACGAACTGCGCTTTCACCATCATACTGAACAGGAATTATTTGTGTGATTTCGCACAATGATTTGCTAAACGACATATAGATTTTTTTACTGTTGATATTAAATATAAGTCCATAGGCTCTCAGAAACAAACAACGTTCAGTACCCAGTTGCTCTTTTTTGTATTTATAGTTAAACTAAAGCCCATAAAAAATATTGTTTTGAAACGATTACATCCGTGTACTCGTAAGTCTATAATGTTTTAAAATAAGAGTGTGAAAATTAAAATTTTTTCGTTAAACATACTTGAATTTCAAATTATATAGAAAATAACAATATGTTCTTTTTCTTTTTCCCAGTTAGCATGATTGTAATGCTTAAATCTTAATTGGGTTTCATAATTGGTATACGGAAGGTCCCTATTACGGTTGGTGACATTTAACTTCGATATTTAATACTAAATTAAAAATAGCACGCAACATTTTGTTTTTTATCTAGTAAAAATGTTTGAGGTCGACGGCAAAATTCGCCAACCATAATAAGGCCGAATAATATATTTTGTTTTCCATATTATACATTTCATTGAAAACCATTTTAGTCTTCATTACATCTATTAAAATTTAAGATTTTTTGTGTTCTATTATTCCATTTCTAGCAGCATGCAGAACGGCAAGCTATTTTTAAAATTTCAAATCCAAAACAATAATTAAGATTCAGACTATAATTTGTTTAATATAGATGTGGATGAAAACATAAAGTATTTTAAATGTGTTTCAAGATTACATCTATTACAATTTTTTTAACTTAAATAATGTGTCTAATATATTAATTATATTTTACGTATGTTTACACTTATAATCAAGATATTAAAAGCACTTAAGCCCTTGACTGAGAATAAATGTCTTGGGCTAACACTAATCTTAATAGCACTTTCTCTTTTAAGTTTTGAGTCTGCACAATAATAACGTCTTAAAAATGCAAATAGATTTGCCATTTAATTGATTTATCGCTTCATAAGGACACAACGCCAAAATGCTAACAAATGCACAGATAAGAAAATATACAGTATCGTATATTTAATTTTATAAAAAAAATTAATAAATTGAAATCGAAAGTACATGACTTTGAAGTTTTTATTTTAATTTAACTAAAACAGCACGATTTATTTATATCGTACACTAAATGGATGAATTGTTTCTCTTGCTTCAAATGTTAAAAACTTTAAAATTGGATTGATGAATTTGTGTGCTTAAAAATACTTTAGCACATTATTAGTTTAATCTTCCTAGTTGTTTATTTTTTTAATAACTTTAAAAACTGTGGGATTTTAATGATCTAATAAATATATCTATTGTTTTTCGCTTTCATATCATCTTACAATGGTAATTAAAATAATAATTTATAAGTACGCATAAGAGTATGTTAATACTCTTAAGATCGTGTGGGATTTAGCAAAAACAAAATAAAGCAATAGAGATCGTGAAGACAAAACAGACGTTTGAGACAAAGTTTATACAAATGATTGAGTTTATATATATATTTAAATAAATATATGCTTTTGTTTATTTTCTGATTTGATTTTAAGGTCAAATGTTTCTTATGAATCGATTTTTCGATGGCGAATTTATGACATTTGGCTTAGAAGTGATAAAGTATATGGAAGACGATCAAGAAGATCGCATGGATCCCATGATTTATATATTCCCTAGAATGACCAAATGTACATTTTTTAAATATGGTTCTAGTGGGGAGGTAAGTGGAATAAGATAAAAATTCCAATTTCAATCTAATTAATTTCATTTCAAATAATATTTACTTTTCTTTCTTTTTTATGATTTTTAAAGGTCGAAAAACATGATGCCATTTGCATATTGCCATTAAATGTTGTTAATGAAAAAATCTATATTTTCCTTTGGTTTTGGTTTATATTATTAACGCTATTAACATTACTAACGATGATATACAGGGTGGTTATTATATTTTCACCACGTATGAGGGTGTACTTATTTCGTATGCGATTTAGGTAAGTTGAAAAATGTCAAAACATATACATTTAAAGGCTAAATTTTAAAAAGCTTTATTCAATTTTGATAAATATATTTTATTGCAGTTAAGAAATTCAAAACTTGCTAGCGTAAACTTATTAGAATATATAATTAAAATAAAAAAGTTATTAAAAATTTTACCTTTACAAAATATTAATTTTTGGCGTGGTAGTAAAATAGAATATAGTTTCAACTCTCACCTTATTTTCAAAAATAAATATATATGAATTTTGTTTCTCAGGTAAAATAATAATATTATGTACTTCTTGCAAGCAGTCTTCTTTTACCTATAAAGGAAGAACTAAAAATTTCTAATTTATTCACCTCTTACGACCTAAACCTCTGCATTTAGGAGTTTTTTCTAAAAAAAGTCTAAAAATGTATTTTCATAACTCTTCATAATATACAGATAATTGAATTCTTATATAAATGGGCATTACCTCCGGAATATTTACCCATTCCGATTTATACAATTAATAAAATAATATATTAAATAAAATATGCATAAAAAATTATTAAATTACATTATTTTTGCCTCAAAAAGAAAGTCATGGAATTTGAATAATTCTACATGCATGTAAATATGAATGTATATGAAAAACTTAATGAAAATAAACTATAGAATATGGGCATAATTTCTTTTGATAATATTCGTGTGATTATTTTGTTTGAAACTTTCAGTTTTTTCACAAATTTTCTATATTTATTTTCTTATTTACTTTTATTTACAGGTTAGTGCGTCGAGACGCTATAGAAATAATCGTTCGTCGTTCAAAGATGGGCGATTGGTTTTTATTATATTTATTAGGCGAAAATATAGATACGGTTATATTTCGAGATGTTGTACAGGACTTAGCCAATCGTTTAGGACATAACCAACACCACAGGGTGCCTGGACTGAAGGGCGAAATTCAAGATGCATGATATTGGGAGTATTAGAAACCATACAGAATGCAAAACGTTGTCTCCATCTAAAAAAACAGTAAAACTTCGATGAAACTACCAAAAACAAATAAAAAAAATCCAAAAAATTCTTTAAAAAATATAAAAAAAAAGTTTAAAAGAAACAAAATGCTGCCAATTTTGCTTTTTATTAGCAATTTAAATAATTACCAACACCACAATCACAAAAGAAAAAACAAACATCATCAAACAGATTTGGAAAAGACGAGTCCAGCACAAAAGAAAGGGATTCTGAATAATAGAATCCTCAGAAACAGCTACTTACTGGACTACTTAAATTTATTGCAGACGCACAATTACTAAGGATAACATCTCGTCATTATTTGATCAATATCAACGATAAAATCACTCTCATACTCATGAGACCGGCACCTTTAACCCACAAAAAGAAGTTTTTTTTTTGTTTTTTTAAGACTTTAAGCTAAGGATTGATAATAAGCAATTGTCTTGAATTTCTTTAAGGCAATTTGTAAAATAGTATAACACAAAACCAACAAACAAATAGTTATAAGATCAATCAAAAAAAGATTTTAAACATCACCATCATACAATCATGACTAGTTTCAAAGTTTAGACCTCCAAAATCGTAAAGGTTTAGATATATAATATTGGATTGAATTCATCATATGACATCGAAATTTTTTAAAACACTGGCTCCGCTGCTTTGTGTAGTTTAACACTTTATAATCATGATAGAACCTTAAGCTTAAAAGAAGAAAAAAATATAAAAAATTTGGAGACAACAACCTGTGTATAATTGCATTTTTGTATTGGAAGAAGCAATACCTACAAAAATGACATCACAATAAAGAATATTAGAACAAAATAATGAAGAAACAACAACAAAGTGTTCATTTATTTAACTAAATTTAGACAAACAAAATCCTTTTTATATAAAACTATAAAAAAATTGCCAAAAAAAATTTAATAATTCATATGGTAATCAGGAAACAAACTAAATAAGGAACACTGTTTTATCACAAACATCAATAACACGCCCTCTTCTTAAAACATCCTTTAAGATAAACGAAAATATCAATAACAAGGAAACGAAAACAACATCCTTTAAATTAAAATTTTACAACTTAAGCAAAAAAAACATATTCAAACCTAAGAAAACAAAACAAAAAAAAAAAATAGCGCGCATCATCTAATAACCATTCAAAAAATAAAAAAATTATAGTAAAATATAATTTTGTCAAATGCCATTAAAATCAATATCATATTAAATAAAACAATTACTCCATTTAAAAACACAAAATGTACACTCAAAAAATAAAACTTTCCGTTAAAAATAGTATTAAAACTACCTTTAAAAAAGAAGGAATGAAAGAATTCATTAAAAATCATAAGAATCATTACTACTGTATCAATAGTGAAAGGTATACATCATGAACAAAATTAAAGAAAAAACTCAAAAATACTCTCCCTTTTTAAATATAAAGAACAACAATAAACTCATTATAATAAAATAAATGTACAGAATTTTTTATTCAAGATTAGTTACAAATTAAACATATAAATGAAAATAAATTAAAACATAAGCAATTATTTGTAGTTATATTACTTTTTCTTTAACTATTAAAAAATAGTCAGCAACATATTACTGAAACAATATAAGAATTTAAAATAATATTTAGTTTACTCATAAAAAGTTCAAGAAAATAATATAAAAATAAATTTTACATACTTACATACATAAATTTAATATCCGTCCAAAAAAAAGCATACATTTTCAGCGAATTAACCTATCAGAATTTACTCCAGCAAAAAAAAAGGACTAGAGGCCAAAAATAGGAATGAAACCAATTAAAGAATCCTTCAATTCACATGACATTTCCTTAGTTCTCCCACAGATTGTGATTGAGAATGACATAAGACGAGTTACACAAAAGTTTTTGTTTTAGTTACAAAAATATGAATACTTTGCAAAAAGTTTGGCTTTAGAAATATTTTAACACACTCTTTTATATATATTAGACTTATAAATGAGTTAAGAGAAAGGATATCTAGGTCTTAAATTCAAATTTAATTCAATCTGTTCATAAAAAACGATAAGATAAGGGGACAGTTCAGAGCTTCACGAGTTTAAAGTAGTTAAAGATTTCCAACCTAGCAACATTTATTTCAAGAGAGCACTTTTTCTGTAGTTTTGATATCAAAATAGAATATTAAAAAAGCTACTTTATTAGAATAAAAAAGAAAAATAATTTAGATTAAATAACCAAACTGTAACATTATATTCTATTGACACAAATCCCATTAGAAATGAAGCAATTCCGAAGTATGATTTATTTAATGTTTAATAAACAAAAGTTTTGTGCATATTTGATCAACAAAATATTTCTACTGTCAGATAAAATATTTGTAGTCAAACTTACTATGACTAGGAGAGGCTGCTTAGCTGTTAGATATGGCCAATAATTCCTTCTATTCTAAATATAGAATATGTAACATACATAAGTTTTTAAATAAAATACACTATTTTTACACGAGCTCTGCATGCTCGTTAAGCCGTAAATTCCTAAAATATAGTAATTTCTCTTCCATTTCCGAGAAATGTCTGACTTAATTGATCAGATCATGACTAAAATTAATATTAAAACACTCTGTCCTTATAATACAGCTTGAATATGATTAGTAAAATGCCTGATGCATGTTGTTACACAGTTTAAAACAGATTGGAGAGTTTTTTTTTTAATATTTAGTTTCACTAAGTACATTATAAGTCTATATATTTTCAAAAAAATAATTATTTGAATAAGCTTTCGAAATTGTGTTTAATCTAAGGACGATGTTAATGCAGATTTCACAAATAAAGAAACTAGAAAAAACACTGCCAGGATTTTATATAGAATACTGATTAAATTAAAACATCACAAACACTTTCGTTGACATAAGCTACAATAATATGTTAGAGATAGTTGAATAGAAAAACAGAAGCAATAAAATAATTGATATTTAAGAAAAAGTAATATAACAACAAATAAAGGCAAGGTGCTAATAAAAATATTAAACAAAAAAGAATATTAATTATAAATTATAGAAAAAATAGAATACCTTTTAAAAACAAAAGAATGTAAAACAAACAAATTATTTATAAAATCTCAAACAAAATATCATTAAACTAGGCGATTGATAAAAAAAGAAACAAATAATAAATAAAATACAAAAAATATAAATATATTTAAGAAATATACTTGATTTAATTTAAGTATAAAAACTACATGATTTTGTTTTTTATTTATATTAAAAAAAAGATGTATAAAGTGTAATTGGGTTGGATTAAATAAATTTTAAATTAAAAAAATATAAACGAAACATAGATTTGTTCCTGAAATAATATTTTTCAATTAAAAATTAAATATTAATAAATATTATATTGTTTTTTATTAATATTTTTTATTAGGATTTTAAAACAAATCAAAAATTAAATAAAACTCGAATTTCAGATATTTAAAGACGCATTAGATTTAGTATGTTAGTTATATAAACTTAAGCAAAAAAAAATAATTTATTTGTTAAAAAAATATTTTTTTTAATACGAAACTTTAAACCCGAAAATTATAACGCCATTAGTGTTTAGTCGAAAGTTAAAAATTTATTATTCAAATATAAAGAATATTTGGGGTAGTCACAGTTGCAGTTAAGAAAAATAGAAATGAAATAGGTAATACACTACTGAAAATGATACAAAACCCAAAAAAATCTTTCACTTTTAATAGTCACTGTAGCTTACCCTTTATATTGACTAGGTTTCGTTTTGTAAATTATTGATAATCTATTATGTTTTATTTTCACATTCTCCTTTTTAACTTTATTTTCAAAGTTATTTTTGTTATTTCGTTAAAAAATAAATTTTTATTATCTCGTAAAACTTGAGCAATAATTAGTAAACAACGAAGTACCATCAGTCATTTTATAAGTTGGATATTATAAAAGATTTACATATAATTATTTATACTAAGTTTTATTTTTTATATAGATTCTGATTATTGTTAACGATTTGATCGATATACGTTTACATATATTTATTTTGTAAATTTATATTTTATTTTTGTGTAATTTACTTTTAATTTTATAATAAACAAATAGAACAACAAATTAAAAATTTTCCAAAATTATACGCATAGTCTTTTTATTTTACAATTTTCTGTTTTCATAATTACAAATAGTATAAAATCGACGTAAAGCTAAAATATTTTTTAGTTCCGTCGTTCACTGAAAATAAATTTTCAAAATATGCTCTAATTTATATTTATTTTATTCTCTATAACTATTGTTGGTTTTTAAAGCATTTCCTCAAATAAAATAATTCTCAAAACCATTCAGTAAAAAAGTAAAATATCAATATAACATAACTATATAAATCTGAAAGGCCCCTTCATTACTTGCATCAAGAAAAATATGGAAAAAATATCATGTCTCCTCACCAATATTTAGCGAATCGATCCTGTATAATTATAGAAAAATAAAGAGTTGAGAAAACACTAGAAATTATAAAATGTAAATGAAATTCATTGAGATAAATTGATTTGAACTTTCATTACTTATTAGGAGAAATAAAACTGTCATAAAACTGCTAAAGCTCGTTTTAGTTTAAAATTATTTAAGTATGTAATTTAATTTTTTTTTAAACATCAGTGACCGAACCAAAATTCGCCAAATTCAGTGCGGAAATACAAGACTTTTTCAAGAATAAATTTTCTGATGAAAAATTTAACAACATATTACTGATGTCCACATGTCCCGTAAAATGTTAGAGTTAATAAAATTACCAAAGAAAACAATATTTTCCTTAATTTTTACAAAGCTTTACAGACTTTTTTATGACGATATGAGATGCATGGTTTGGAAAAAATTTATGTTTTCTTTGAAAAACAGAATATTGTAGTCCGAGTTTTCGAGAGACATTTGTGGTACTAACTATAGTCAAAGCAAGAAAGCGATTAAAAATATCATAGTGAAATTTAATTTTTTTCGAAAAAGCGAATCATGCAAATGATAAATTTTAAAAAATTGTTATACCTCGCTTCTGTATTTCTCGCATCTTAAAAGTTTTCAAATGAGCTGTGAGTAAAAACTATATCGTTTCTGAATTTGTGACTAAATATTGTTTCTGTATTTCAACGTTGAAAGCTTGTTTTTTATTGGAACGTTCCCATTAATCGTATATCAAGCAGAAAAACCAGCAGATAAACCTCTTTTGGTGGAGGTGGTGAAATATTTGCATATAAAACTGTATTATTTCATTAACAAATAATATTCTATTAAATGTTTTTCTATCGATTATATTTTTTGTGTCATATCATAAAATTATTTAAAAATAATTAACATTTTGAATACAATAGAAAATGTATTCAGTTATTTCAAGTGGGTCATTGTACTCACAAAATAAGGAAAAACCTGCCGCTTGCCATCAGCCAAAGGATGATTTATATAATTTTAAATATATATAAAAAAGTATTTAGACAATTTATTTTTCAAGATATGTCTCGATATCTTATTTCAGATAATTTCAAAAAGCTTTATTTGTTGAATGTTTTTTGAAACAAAAACATCAAGAAAAAAACTTTTTGAAATTTTGTCATATAAAAAAACTCATACTCAATTTAGAAACCTTTCTTAGGCTCAGAACCTAAAAGTTCTACACTAACTTTATACACATTAACTTTTCAGAATTTTGTTGAAAATCAATTAAAAATATATAAGAGCTTGTGTAAAAAAAGAACATTAAATACTTTGACATTGTTAGTTTTTAGATTTCTTTATCAAAATAAATTAAGGGATTCTATTCAAATAGTGCTATTAATAAACACGCCATTATTAATGTTTTTAATAATAAATATTGTACAATATTAACATCTTTTATTATAAGGGCTTTCGTTTTCAAGTTATTTATTTTACAAAACTTAAAATTGTGTAGTTATATATAGCACTATTTGCATATAAGGCCTTGCTTGCTATTTTCTATAGTATATTTTTAACCTTATTAATTTAATAGCTTTCAAAAAACGTCCAATAAAATCCATTCTCTTTCTTTCTATCTTTCTTTCTTTATTTTTCTTGAAATTTTGCCGCTTCCGAAGCGTGTTTAAATCAATATGAAAGCATCAATTAAGTCATGGGGTAAAAAATCCTTCATTAGGCGGTTAGTTATTTGTACTAAATTAACTATATACTTTCAAACTACGTCCGAAAACTATAAATATTTCATGTTTATTTAAACATAATCTTCCCAAAAAATCGAGTTTTTCTAACGTCTATAAATGTAGAATACAAAATAAATGTATTGTAAGAGAAAGTCTTTAATTTTATTTCAAAAAGTGGAATAGTGCAAATGTAATATACCTTCATATATATGTAAATATATTAGTCACAAAAACATACAAATTTTCAAGTCTCTATGATGGTTACATTTTTTTGTTTATTTTTTTTTATATTAACTCATTTTTGTTTTTTACAAATAAAAGATACTTATTGCATTTTCTTTATACATTTATTATAACTTCGCAGCCAAAAGGAGTTAAATTCTAACTAAATAGCATATGTAATATTACAATTACATATGCTATTTTTATTACAAAAATATATACTATAGATGTATGTAATCAATGCTGTAAAATTTGAAAAAAAAACACAATTCCTAATCTCATCAAAGACGTACGTACTTCCAAACAAATTTATTTAAAATATACAGCTAAAACTGTTAATTTGTTACATCTCAACATTTTGAATTCATTGAAACAATCCTGTAAAAAATTCTCTACTTCTGTCTTTTTTCTTGAAGATTTAAATATAGTTTTAGTGATTTCTTTTGGTTGTCTAGTTAAAAAATTTCAATTGCTATGCGTAATCCAGTTAATTTAATTTATTTGTTATTTTAAAAAAGTTTTTTTTTTTTTAAATTTCAACCACAAATGATATTAAAAGGTCAATTTTAAATAAAAGAAAATTTTTAAAGCAAACATTTCAAATCTGTCACTTTGAATGACATTTTAGTCGAACGTTTTTTAGAAGCCTTATTATATTTATAAAATCCCTTTATAGTAAACCGTTTTTGTAAATAAATTATTTAAACATTAGATTTTCAAAGTATAATTAAAAAAAAATAATTAAAAAAATCTGAAACAAATAATATCTGTAATATATAATTAAAAACTTATTTTATATATAACTGCCAATAGTTACAAAATTAATTATTAATTAAATTATATAATATAGATAGAAAATTATATTAAAAGAAAATAACAAAAAAATCTTGCTGAATAATATTATAATTTATTGATTCTAGTTGTAGAAAAAACAAATAAAATTGTAGAGCGGAAATTATGGAAGAATTATCATTAAAAGCTTTTTTAAATTTTATTTAAATAAAACAAAAAATATTAAATAATCGATAATTGGTAGGCAATTTTAAAAATTTTTTTAAGTTATACTTCACTTTTTTTTAATTTAAAAGAAAAGAGAAATTTAGAAGACAATAATTAGAAGAAAACAAAGAAAATATATAAATAAAAAAATACTTTTAAAAGGTAAACATGTGTATAATTGAAATATTTTTCATTTAAACACTATAAAAAAATTATTTCAGGCAGTTTAAAATTTCGCTGTTTTTATTTATTTTTATTTTATTTTTTTAATCAGAAGTGTGTATTTAACTAAATATATTATTTCCAGCTTCTAGCAGTCTTCCATAACATTAGAACAATTTTTAAATAATTGTTTTTCTTTGTGATTTTATTATAAAAATTGCACCCGCAAAAAAATTTGAAAAACTTCCAAGTAAAGTAAGTAAAGCAACTTCACATTATTATTGTACCATAAAATAATTTTATAAATTTTACAAAAATATAAGAACTGGCTGTAATGATTAAATAAATTTAAATTTGTATCCCTTGAAGTAGTTTTTCACATCCTTGAAGTTTTAAGTTGTCAGAGGTACACTCAGATCTTAACTTTCCATTAGTAGTTCTTTTAAAATCTTTTTATATAATAAAAAATTTTAATTTTGAAGTTTTTACTTTTATAAGGATTTTCATAATACTAAAGCATAATCATAGTTTCTACAAAACGTGGTCTGTAAAATTTTTTTTTTGAGTTCTTTTACTGATCATTACTGAAGTTGCCCAACTATTTAGTTATTCAGAGCACGATCTAAAATATCGACTACTTTACCATTCAATATTTTAGTTTAAAACGCTAAAGCACGTCATACAGGGTTGTTACAGAATCCAGTGTTGTCGGAATTGGATTTCAAAAAGCGACAAAAAAATAATTTGTATGATGAATTTCAATGTTATGGGCTTTATGTTCAATCTAGAACTACTATCTTTTAACATAAAACCGATAACATTGAAATTCATCACACAAAATTATTTTTTAACGTATTTTCAAATCCAATTCCGACAACATTGGATTCTGTGACAACCCCGATACATGTATTTCTAGAAAAATTCGTAAAGAATGATTTTGCTGTACTATCAGTTTAGTTCAACAACACATAATTTGGGCAGATAACTGATCGTCGTGAAATTTATAACTTTTGTTTTAATTTTTATCTTAGTATAAGTTTCAAACAAGTTTTTTGTGATGACCAATTTTTAACGGTTTAGAAACTTTTTCTGAAATAAAAAATTAAAAATGTAATAATTGTACTCTAATCATCATTTCGTAGACTAGTAGATGTATACATGTTGAAATTATAATGGGTTCAATTGCAACATCTCTGGAACATGTTATTTTAGAGCTAATGTTGCAAAATTCGCTATATCGTGCTTAAACTATCCTAAATTTTTGTTACTTTATAAATAAAAATATAAATTTAAATAACATTTTTCATATATATTTATCGAGCACACCAAAAGTCATAACTTTCTAACGTCTTAAGAATAAATAATATAAAGATATTTCATTAACAGCCAGATCTTTTATGTCAAAAATCTCAAAATATCTAATAATTTGTTTGATAATCTCCACTTCACTTGCATTACTAAAATAGCAACCGCTCTTCTTTGAAATAAAATTTTATAGTAAATCAAATAAATCCGAATGACTGCACTGCTTTCTTAAAATAGTTATCACAGCACTAATTTTTTATCATTGTTTTCTCTTATATTAAAATAAAAAAAAGTTTTATTCAAAGAACTGCCTTAAATATCCAATTTGTTTATGAAAAAAGAACTGTAAATATTTTATAAATAAACAAGTTTTCATGCAATAACGAAATTTTAAAATAAAATTAATAATAACTGTAAATACTAATTTAATAGTCAGATAACAAATTATTTAAATTTAATAATTTTAGCAATCTTTTTTAAAATAAATATGTAAAAATAAAAAGGAAAATAATGAAAAATAATAATAATTAAAAGTGCATAATAATATGAAATTCAAAATAAATTCGCCGATTGCCTTCAATTAGAAGAATTTTTTATTTTAATTTTTAAAAATTAATAGCAAGAAATAATTATGGTCAAAAACAACAAAGAAATTTAAAATCATATACAATATATTAAAAAAAAAGAAATAAACAACTCCCAATATACAATTTATACAATATCATTAACTTAAATAAAATAAAAACAAGAACAAAATCCACTATCCACAAATTAAATTAAAATGTAAAGAACAAGAGAACTGAATAATTGAAATAATGATTTTATTCTGACAGAAAAAAACCAAGTATATATCTAAAAACAAGTAATTAAAATTACATTAGTTCTAAATATATTAGTTTATACACCATATACTCTCTCAACAAGACAGAACAAACTACCACATAAATATATTAATTATAATTATATAGTATAATTTAAAAAAGAATCCCCAATTAAATAAACCAAACGAAGGAATTTAAATAGAATTAACTTAAAATTAATTAACATTAATTAACCAAACACACAAAAACAGACTCATGCATGAAAAGTAAACAAAAAATCCTCTTGAATGGAAAGATTGATGTAAACAAATAACAAAAATGCCACAGAAATATAAAATTTAAATTCAGTAAATCGGATATAAAGAAAACTAATTTTTTAAAGATACATATTGTATGTACTGATTTTCTTTTTTATATTATCTTAAAGTTTGGCTTCTTAATTGCACGGCCACCCCTCAATATAACTAATTTTTATTTAATGTTTTTTATGTTTTCTTCAATAAAGCTGAGTATAATTCATTAATTAATTGGGACCAATTTATTCATATCTGAATTGATTGGAGTAATAACACACATTCACACATTTAATTCATTTTTCGTATAAAAGTTGTTAATGTATTGTATTTTAAGCAAACATTTCTCGGTTTTTTATTGTTATCGTTTACTGTATGTCTTGTTAAACTTAAAAAAAAATAGTTACCTTAAGGTGTGCTTTGAGTAAACTCTTGTTCTTTAAAATATAGAATTTTTCCTTAATACATATGAGTATTAACAAAACGCTACTTTTTCTGTTAGACTCTAATGTTTTTTTTTTCTTCTAAAATATCATTCTACCTATGATGAAAGATATTTTGAGTAATAACACCGTTCGACACGAATTTTGAGTCTGACTTCTGCATGTCAAATATGGATTTCTTTTTTGTTACTTATAAAGGAAAAATATATATTTTTTCCACAGTTTATTTTTGTAGAAGTAACAGCGACTTTTAAAATTTTTAAGTAAACGACGGTTTTCCTTAAAATTTGGTTGTACATTACAAACAAAAATTTTATTCTTGAACATAGGATTCCTTTTATTTAAAGCATTATGATTGACGATAGCTTAGAAATATAAAATTAGAAAAAAAATCAAGTTAAAAATTATTATTTTTGATAATTTTTCTATATTGTAAATCTCCTATTATATTTTCGTTGTACTGCCTGGGTAACGTCGCTCAAAAACCATCACATCTTGATGAAAACGCTCTTCTTGCTCTTCAGAAGTTTATGGGACATTCGGCAGCCCATGATTTGAAAGCTTTCAATTATAGTTTCAATTAAATTTTAATAATTAACAAATTTGTCGTTTCATAGAAAACCACTAACTACGCTTTAAGACTGTGCCAGGCTTGTTTTTCGGTATTATTAAGTAATTTTTCATAATTATTTTTATTTGTGGTCCTATGAAGATACCTTTGCCACAGCGGTGATAGAATAGTGTAGTAGTGTAGTAGTGTGCGAGAAACATCCACCCTATATGTATGTATGTAAGTGCTACCAACTACTGATCGCAAATATATTTAAATATTAAACAATTTTGTTATCGATGTATAAAAGAAAAAAATTAATTTAAAAGCTAAGAATCGATATTTAGGTGTTTTTTTCGATTTCCAGCATCAGGATCGACGCATTAAAATAGAGACACAAGAATTTTTTGAAGATTTGTCGACTGGTGTAATAAGTGCGTAGCAATATTTCAAACATTTCCTTATAAATAATAAGGCAGAAACTGTATGCAGAATACTTAAAAAATAACGAAGATTTAAAGGAATTCATAGTTGATGTGTTGAGAAACACCTCATTTAGTTGAGAAGCAAATCGACGTAAAGTAATTGGCTATTTGAAGAATTTCCATGATTTTTTGTTTCCTTAAATTTTAATAACTATAATACGTGTAGATTTTTGCTGGAAAATATTTTATTTGTATGTATATAGTTTTTAAAAAACCTACTGGCAGTTGCATCAGTTAGATAAACTTTGAGCTGAAACTTCAATCCGATTGGAAAAAAACTTGGGTGACTTATTTTTATTAAGTTATTAAATTTTTCATTCATATCTTGTGTATTTTTATCTTCTTATTATACTCATTTACTTAGGAGATACAATTTTTTGGTTTTGTAGTCGGGTAGAAAAAAAATTAACATTTCAAAATTTAAAAGTTCTAAAAATACATTTCAAAATTTAATAATTGTATGTAGAGACAACTTGGTAGCTTGGTACAAATTTATGAAGTTTATTAATGTTTACTAATGTTTTTTTAGCTAAAACTTGCAAATATTGTTTTCAAATTTACTTAAATGCTAGCAAATGCTGGACAGATACAGCTCATAAAGAGTCACTTTGGTTGTGATCTTCAACGTTAAATTTTTCTACCCTCGTGGCAGCAAGTCTTTTGAACTGGAAATGAGAGTATTATTTTAGTCTGTTAGTGACAATATTTAAATCAAAAGGGCTAATATTTTCTGCTCTACAACATGAAAAAACTCAACGTCTAAACGTCGTTTAAGTCGTCAGCGTTCAATAAAAAATAAATGAAAAAATACGAGGCAGATTTGCACAAAAAGAAGGGTTAAAAAACCATATTGGATTATTGCTATCAAAATGGTTGCTGGGAGAGATTTTCACAAAGTTTCACTGTTTCACAGCGCACTTTAAGGCAGCAGTAAAAAATGTTATTTCGTTTGTATTAAATTTACTGCATGTCCCACGGTGTTGATATGTTATCGACACATGATATTCCAAAAATAAAAACAACTGATTAGTATCTCACTAATAATTTATTTTATTTAAAAATAAATTAATCTTTAAGCAAGTAGATAAATAAATAATAAAAAATAAAGTGGTTTTTTGTTTAAAAGTCGAGCAAACGATAACATTCTACATTGTGGGATGGGCTGTAAGACTCTTGTTAAGCTGTTAAAAAAATCATTTGCCTTGGAATAAAATTATTTGTTTTTTTTTTGTGTTTACAATGTAATTATATTTAACATAAAACAATACCTAAAAGCAATTTTTATCATATTAAATATGTAAATTATTAAATATAAATAAACACATAACTCAAATTTTATAGAAATATGTTTTATTAAAATAGAAAAAAGTAAACGAAAAATACTTAGTATAAATTTTTAAAATTATGATTTTGTTTATATATTTGAACAAAGCGAGCATGGTTAATAAAGCTTTAATTTGAAAAAGCTATAAATAGTTAAAACATTGATAAATGTGTCCTCAGTTATATACATTTTTCAAGATGAGTGACCGCAAATTGTATTTAATATATAAAAGTAAAAAATTAATTAATTATAATTATTATAACAGTTTTATTAATAATAGGAAATTAATTAATAAAAAAATTGACATCAATATTTCCATGAAAAATTAAAAAAAAAACAATTTAATAAAACATATTTATAAAACATTATTTTTAACAAAATTTTAATTTAAGAGAGTTAAATTCAAAGAAAATTCATGAAAATCGTGAGCATAAACAATGTTATATAGTAAACTTTAAAATTTAATAAAAACAACATAAAAAGATAAAAATAATTTGAAAAAAATCTAGTTTTAAGCAAAAGTATAAAAAATTAAAAAAAAAAATTAAATTAAAGTAATAAGACGGAAACATCATTTTCAGGATTGTATAACATATTATTAAATTGTAGTATTTATTATTAATTACTATAAAGATTTATACAATAAAATACTATTACAACAAATATTTAATTAATATAAAATCGAGTAATTTAAATAATATAAAAAATTTTAAACTCAAGACAAATAAAAAAATAAAAACAATTAATTTTTAAACCAAATAACAAAATTATATTATACAATTAAATTAAATCACCTCTAACTAAAGCACATTAAAAGAAGTGAAATAATGTCTGATAATAAAATATGCAACAAATAATGTTGGCTGAAACACAGCATAAAATAAATGACAGCTTTTAAACTTCTTTTATTGAGCGATTGTTTTCTAATTAAAAATTACATCAAATTAAATTACAACAAAATTATTAAACATATTGTAAATATTATTTGAAATAAAAAAATGCACACATACAAAAACACTTATACAATTAGTTGATTTACTATTAAAAAATTAAATTAAAAAACAACAATGATTATTAAACTATAAACAAAATATACAAACTATTATTAACAAACAAAAGAAAAAAATGGAAAAATACAAGAAGAAAAAACCACAACAGCAAGAAAAGTAATTATGTTTCTTAAAGTAACGATAAAAAGTAAAACCTTTAAAGAAAAAAACAAAAAATTATATTATTAAATTACATTATAAATTATTATAATAAAAAATGAAAATAAAACGAAAATATTATTATATAATAATGCGTAACAAACTGATTAAAAACGTATTGACAACGTTGTATGATTTTGATCAAGAAAACAAGAAATAAAAAAAAAACAATTTTTCGATTTGTTAAAAAATATACATAAAAAAATAAAGTCATGTCTTTTTTTTCACAAGAGTATAAATCCATGAAGTAAGTAATTAAAAATCGAACGACAAGTTCAATTTATATTTTCCAGTGAAAAAACTTAAGACTTAGATAACGAACTTTAAATTTAATTATGAACAGTTCGTGTGTTGTTTGATTAGTTGTCATTTTACGACTGCAATTTGTCATATTGATTCATATATTTTTTTTTAAATCATTTACAAAAATGCTTTTTACACAACAGCTACGTCATAAGCAAGAAGCATGGATACCCAGTAAAATTTTTAATGACAAATTAATGAATTAATATACTAACGAACATATTAATATACATATATTTGCTACTGATTTTACTTTATCTTTATATCAACAAGGCGATGTCAATGGGGGCAAGTAAATACCACCTCGGATTACAAATAACGACTTAATAATGTTAATACTTACAAGTCAATGAATATACAAAACACTATGAAAATAAATGTCTGCTGGAAATATTAATTAAATATGATCGCTTTTGACTATCTAAAATTCTTTTTTATAACACGCATATATTTAGCCCAACAAAATCTTGTTTTACAAGCCAGTCAACGTATAGTTTTGCATTTTTACATTTCGTTTAGCCAATTTTAAGAAGGGTGCATTGAAAATTTACTGACATTTCCTAAGGCATTCATAGAAATCTCTGCATAAAACTACTAATAAAAATAAAAAAACACACACACACAAACGAAAAATAACTCAAAACATTTTTATTTACCCAAAGAAAACTATATTACAAATAATTCGTTAATGCAGCGAGTGAAATATAATTTCTTCCAATCAACGCTTTAAGCTTAATCATCAAAACTAATGCATCTTTCAATCATTAATCCCAAAATAATTCTTGCGCCTGATTAATTAAGGAATTTCCAATCATAAAATATACATAATGCATTGGAACATGAATTTCTCTTCCATAATTTCATCTCCTCAAACTTTTTTTTACAAATTTAGCGATTTGGAACAAGTATTTTAAGTCACAGCATGGCTGAAGCATTTATTTTTTATAATAAATGGAAAAATATATAACAACTCTAATTAAAAGGTAAAGTTCCTAAGTCTCAATTATAAAATAAATAGTGAGTTATAAAATTTTTAAGGCTTCGTCATAACAAATGGTCATTTTCCATATGAATAATTTGTCCATAAAATTCGATTAGATTTTATACATTTTTTAAGAACAAAGAATAAAAAACCTTTAAGCTAACAAAAAACTATCATCATTAAATATATAAAAGAAAAGATTTTACCTGCTGAGATACTCTTAAAAATGAAAAAAAACGTAGTAAGTATGCATGTAGTATACGACTGTATTGTTATTAAGGTTCCAATTTATGCAGACTTTATTTTTCTTTTTTGTATTTTGCTTCAGATTGTATTTTGTTACAATTTCTTCTACATAATTAATATGGTTATTTTCTTTGTGGGCTGTACAGCAAAAAATTTCGTTTAATATTTTGAAATGTATGAAATTCAATAAGTTTTTGAGAGGGATATTAGTAAGTACTTGGAAAGTGTTTTAAGTTGTTTTTGGACACGTTATTCTACTTTTTTCTTTGTACAGCTAAAATAAGTGCATGAATAATTTGGGTAAATTTTCTTTCTTTGAAATACTATACACACAAATATTTATAATAGTCTCTGTGTTATTCAAAAAACATATTAATATCAGATATTACTCTTAATTTATAGGACCATCACAAGTCAGGTTACTGTTAGCCGGGTTAGTCAGGTTACTGTTAGCCGAACTAACATATAAAGGGTGACAGTAGTTTAAAAGGAACTACTTTTTAAAAAGTGGAAACTTTATGAAATATATGTTTTAAGTTTAAAACGCCACGTTTTTTTTGAAGCTTTCAATCGAATTTATAATTATGGACCAAATTAGACATTGTTTCAATATTTGTACTTGAAAGGTTTCAGTCCAACCAATATTAAAGTCGTGCCAGATTTTACTCAAGGCGAGTTTAATGCTTCGCTTACATCTATAAAATATTGGGTGTCAGATTATGAGAGAGGTAGTAAAGAGCTGCTCAGATGAATGGCGTAGTAGTCGACCAATTTAGTGATCCATGCCCGTAATGGCTTAGGAAATGTACAAAATGGTATTGAAGTTACAATTAAATCCAAGGAAGCTGTAGATGAATAAGGCTTTAATATAGGCTGAAAACGAGATGATAGACCAAAGTGACACTGGAGTGCTGAGAAACATTAAAGAAAAAGCTCTTTCAAAGATGGCAAACCAAAAACCTTTCCAAAAAAAAAAATACTGATTTTCTTCTTTAAATTTTAGTTAACTCGTTCTGAGTTATCCAACCAACAAAACTTTCCGACTAGTTTTAGTTTATTTTTTCCTGCCTTTGTTAATTAAATATCAATTTCGTGTATTCTTTATTTTTTTATTATTTATCGAATGCAAAGTAAACTGAATAAATTGCATTTTATTTTTTGTTTTATATGAACTAATAAGATAATTAATTTCAAATAGTGCTTAGCATTCTTACTTATTAAAATAATATTTTTTATTAAATAGCGTAGTTTTTGTTTTACATTTTGGTACTTGATAAGGTGAACAAACTCGAAACTGTGAACTGCCTTGGGAAAAATTAGTTCACGTTATCGCGAGTTCACTGTACTTTGTCTCGAAATTTTATTTTTATTTATCTAGAAACATTTTTATTATTTTGATTGATTTTATATACATAAAGCCTGGAACTCTGTTCAAAATTTCACACGAAATGTCGATAAAATCCATATAAAAAAAGTTTGCCTGAAATATTAATGAAAAAATGGTGCAAAAGTTTTACACTGTTCAACTCGTGAAAAATTTATGAACTGAATCTGGTGACATTTTCTTGCTATCTGTGAAAAAATGTGACTGTTTTAAGTTCGCAATCAAACAATGTAAAGCAGTGGCCTTTTTTGATACAAATTATGTTTGTGTATTCAGCGGCCGACTCAATCAACGGCATTCTAGAAACTAATATTAAACATTTACGTAAATACATACGATAAAATACAAAAGCATAAAATATTCTAAATAAATAACTTAAGACTCTGTCTCATTTCTATGCAAAAGCAAATTAGACAAGCACACATGCACACTTAGTTTATTTTTAAATTTTGAGCTGATACAAGCATACAAGTGTAAGAAGTGTGCATGTGTTAGTAGCAACTTTAAACGCTTACAGCTCCCTGAATATCAAACCGAAAATATATAAATTTTTCCAAAATCGCTTCTGTATTACGGCAGCAAAAGGGATTCAAAAAACGTGTTCGCCTATTAATAATATGGATTATATCTGATCTACCAGAATTTACATCAATATTCTGAATGTTCACCGTGCAGAATTATTAAATATATTTGATGCAGTTGCAATAAGTGTAGGTTTTTCTTCTGCAAAACTAACTACTTATCATATAATAAGTAATTTATTAATTAACTACTTCCGTGTAATGCAGGTAGTCCGTAGTACATCACTGAAAAGTATGTTACTTGGTATCTGCAACACGTTACCAAGTTTTTGCTGGGATGCTAGTATAAGTAAGTATTTTTAATAACTGGTTTGTAGCTTAAGTCTTTTGTTTTCTAAACAAAAAATATTTAATTTTTTCAAGTCTGAAAAAAATATTAGATCATTGAAGTGTATTGAATGATATAAAATTAAAAGCTTGATTCGAAAACGTGTTAATTGAATAAGAAATTCAATGTTTTATAATAACGGAGCAAAATGGCTACAATTTTCATATTTATAAAGTGAAATAACTTTTAAGGTTAATAATGTATGTAGTTGTTTGCTTAAGAGATAAAAAAAACATAATGGTTGCAGTTTATTTGTTAAGACATTTTTAGCTACTTCTAATTGCATTTTTGTTGTCACTTAAGTGCAAAATATTGAAATACAAAAAGGTAACTCATGAAATATTGATTATTTTTGCCCATAAGAATTTCTTATGTTTGTTAAATTCGCATGTTTTTGTTCCATACATATGTTTTTTGAGTTTATTCGTATTTTTATTTATTTTGGTTTTGATAAAAACCCTTAGTTAGGGTTTTTTCTTTAGCGCACCGTTTTTCAACGTTAAACATAATAAAATTATTATGTATAGAACTTTAAAAAAAGTATTAGTGCCTTGATTTGCTAAATAAATCCTCTTTTTTCTTATAATGTAAAATAGTTTCCAAGCTAAAGAATATCAAAACTTATAATTTTAGTACAGATCGGCATATTTGATAAGGTAAACGTAAAACAATTTATAAATCATAATACTCTTTATAAAATTAAAGAAATAAATAAAAATATTAGTTGAAAAACAGCTTTTGATTTCCCATGCTGCTACTTTGAAATGTTTATATTTATTAATGATTTATAAAAAATATTTTAAGCTAACAATTCTTATAAATACCAAATTATTGTTTACAAACTGGTCCGGTTGTTTGTAGTGTATTTGAATATGTCTTTTGTAACTTTAATTAGGCATATAGGTTTATATTTTATTTTTATATTTTAATTAGGCATATAAATTTATATCTTTTCATTTACAATTCAAGATTAGCTGTATTTAATCTAGAGAAAACACAAATGATTACTTAAACTTTGATATACTTGACAAATAACACCAGTAATTTGTAATATAAGCTTAACCCAATGCTTTGTATTGGAATGTACGGAGGAAAGATATAATCCATGTTTAGCAAAGGAAAAACGATCAATACCACTACTGGAAAAATCAAAAGTTTTTCAATATTATTTTGTTTAATATCACTTAAATCTTAAATCAATGTTTTATGACCACCAGAGGATATATGATTTACAAAAGAGATAATCAGAAAATATTTCTAAAACGTGGGAATAGTTTTATAAATATATTTCTAGGATATTAGATTATATAAATGTGATATGAATGTGTTGAAATTTGACGGCAATTATATTAGAACAAAAAACAATCCATGCCTAAGTTCTATAGAAAGATATTATTAATATACAATTTGCCAGCAATAAAAAAAAAATGCTATCTACCGGATGAATTTTTGAAATCTAATATACTCTTTTTATGCTTAAATATAGTAGCAGAAATAAAGTTAATAAATTCTCTTAAATTCCGAAAACATCAATTAATATAAATATAATTCTTATCTATGCTTAAAGGGTTAACTTTTAGCCATCTTTATAAGAAGCAACAATACAGCCAAACTAAATATAACATGAAAACAAAACAGTAAAACAAATAATTTCTAACAGCACCCAAAAATCAACGAAGCCGAAAATACTCACAATTGCTTAAAAACAGTATTCATTACAAGCTAACGATAATGTTAGATCTGGCTAAAAAGATTTAAGTAAAAGCAATGGCGAGAGTAAAAAAAATGTACACAAACATTCACTCTCTCAGCCAAACAAAGACAATAAACTATTTAGCAATTTACCTTGAAATAACTATAAAGCGAATGGAAACTCACCACGAATTAAAATAATAAAAACGTTAGTTAAAATATTACTTATGGAAAACTCCCAAACTTTAGAGTTCAAAATGTGGTGAGTTTAACAAGTATTAGACAAGTACAAAGTCTCCATACAAAACAAGCCAAAGTATTTCTTAGCGAACAATAGACTTATTTGAGTATAGAGTATGGATCATTATTACGTTGGCCAGGTTTATTTAAGCTTTATAACGTTTGCTAACTGTGTGGTAAGTAAATGGTTTATTCAATCTTAATACACAATGCACTGGTTGTAGACAGACAGATAGACGGACAGGTATGGCAAACGCAAGCAACAGATTGCAAATGAATGGAATGGCTAAAACGGGCAAAAGTTTTTGTTGTCAGTCGTGAGGTGGTAACTGAGTTGAACGGTTTAAAGTTACGGAAAGGTAATAACAATATTCACAAATACGAGATTAAAAAATACTCAAGTGAATAAAAATATATGTTAAAAACAATTATATGATAATTAAGATGAAAATTAAATTTTCGTAAAAACGTTTAAGTGATGTTTAAAATGAAAGTAAAAAAAATATTAAACTATTAACTATTAAAAAAAGCTATTATAAAACTAAAATCGAAAATATTTACAAAAATATATTTATATAACAAAATACCTAAACGAAACTAGTTTAACAAAAAAAAAAATAAAACAAAAAATACATTTCGCAAAATGCTGATCTAATGCTGTTAAGCTTTTATACAATGTCTGTGTATTGGAATAAAAATTAATGATCATAACGAATACTTTGAAAGTACACGATAGAAACGTATACATACATATTAATACAAACTCTATGATGTTAAAGAAATATAAAATAAAATAAAATACAAAAGTCTGTAAAAACTGTTGTAAAAAAGAACTTGAAGTAAAATTAATAAAAATTGAAAAAATTTAAAAGCTTTCAAAATATATAATAAAAAACCTTAAGGATTTAATTAAAACAATGATTTATTTAAACAGTTTTTACTAATATGATGTAAAAAATTAACAAACACCTTTAACTTGTTAAGTGTTTCAAGGCAACGAAGGTCATGAAACCAACGCAAATTTTTTTGAAATCAACTATACAAGAAAAAAAATTCAATAAATATCATCATTAATAAAAGAAATAAGCCCACACAATAAAAAATATATTGCAATAAAAGAGAAAAAATATTACGAAAATATTATTAAACATGAGGAGTGGTTTTGAATCTCAAGAATCATACAATTCTCATATTTCAAGAGGAAAACACGAGCTCCCAAAATTAAAAAAAATGAATTTCTAATTTTTACTTAAAATAGTGTGACTATCAGACTTATATTAACATACATATAATTTATGAAGTTTAAGAATTTTTTTGGGCAAAAATTAAAATTAAGGATTTCAGATTGACTGTCATTACAATCAGCCATTTTCTGTAAATTTAGTGATTTAAAAATAACGAAGTAACAAAGTTGTCTTATTTGAGGCATTTTTATATTTTATTTGATTTTTTTAAATATTGCGCTCTGAGCTAACGTTTAAAATACGATTTAAAAAAACAGCAATGTGATAATAATTTGCGATTCCAAATCAGAATATGCCAGTAACCATTTGACTTTTAATTAACTATGAATTTAAATTAAAATGTCTGCTAGAACTTGCAATTTATTTACCTATTTCAATGTGTCGCTTTCAAATATTTGAAAGTGCTTATAAACATATCGCTACTTTATTGCAACGTAGTCATATCTCAATAAACGTAAATTTCAAGTTAAGAATGAGGAATTTTGCACTGTATTGCTTGTTTTGTGTAAAAAATGTATACAAATATCTTGTTTACTCACGTCTTGCGCGGAGGATATTTTTTTTATTTTTTCCTTGTAGTGTGTGTAAATTGAAAACTTTAAGCTCGTTTTCTGAAGAAGGAGTTTTTTGAGATATGACTACGTTGCAATAAAGGAGCGATAAGTTTTTGTCAAAAAAGATGTGTACATATGAATATACAAATACTCTCTTATATTTGTATTTCAAATCTAAATTACTTATTATTTGTTTGTATATAAAAATAAATTTTGTATATGTATGTTATAGGAAAAAGCAGCACTTTTGAGAGACTAACTCGCTGACACTTTATCGCACAACCCAGATGCATGCAATTTTTTTTAGCAATGTCTGAACTTAAGATCTTTTTCAGAACATCTAATAATTAGTAGTTGCAGAAGATTGTTTGCTTTTCTTATCATAATGTTGTCTTTTATACATCAAAAACAAACCCCGTCAACCTTAGCTATCATCATTGATGGGAAATTTATATTTATATATTTATTTAAGAACGTACCCAGCAAAAAAATGGTAGTAATTTTTAAAGATCTGGATTTTCATCATTACCAAAGTAACATTAAGTGCATATTTTCGGCTTCGTAAAATTTGATTTAGTTTATTTATTATTTACTTATTTGCATTAGCAGTCGCAGTTCAAATCAACATGTAAATTATCCTCTTTCCAATGGTCGCGTTCATAAAGCACATCATACACGTTTCAATTCAATTGTCAATTGATTCTAATTAGTGCTGGATTTTCTTCGAGCAATTGGAAAATTTCAATATCATTTTTATATTTTCTATTTAAAATTCAATGAAACTTTTTCTTTTCAAAAGGTACAAATGTAAATTTTGACAGCTGATCCAGACAGCAAAAGCGAATAGACAGACTTAGTCCCGGTTCAAACTTGCAATATTTGTTGCAGGAACATTTTATTTTTTAATGAGAAGGAGCGAGAAAAGAATACACAATTTGAATTTCAATATCCAAGAATTGCTGCAACAAATATTGCAAGTATGGATCGGGACTAGCCAACTTGAAAAATCAAAATCTTTTGGATTTTCTTCAACCAACTCGACAACTGCCAACCTAATCAATTGACAGAGCCATACACGCTTTGATTTAGACAACAATCGACTTAGTTGCCAATTGGATTGAAACGTAACTGTTGAGCAACCGTTGAGTTCCACTCTACACAACAGTTTAAATCCACAGCTGATAAAGGGAGTTACGCGCTTTTATATAATATTGCAACGCTGTTTCGTTAGGAGGCGAATACAAAAGAATTTGTTAAATGCGATAAAGTAACAAAAATATAGAAATAAAATTTAAATACATGTTTCATTGAATGTATGCCGGTTTATTATGCTGTCTAATTATTAATTACATAATTAGTTCGATATAAGGTTTAAAGATTTTTGAATACAGTGGCGGCTTAGCGTTGAAATATAAATACTCGTACTACGGAGCAAGTTTATCATTTTATTGCAGTGTTTTGTTGTGCATTTCTATGTTGTGAATATTTAATTTGTGGTCATGGGCTGCTAAATATATCAACAATTTTATTTCTTTTCAGCTGTTTACACTAATCAGCTATTCATTTTAAAATTATTTATCAAGCCGTTTCAAAGACGTATCTGTAGCAACAGTTTCATAACTGTTGAGCTCAACAGCTATGTACGTATTATGAATGCGCCCAATGTGTATTAGATTTAACGTAAATGCATGAAATCAAATTGAGTTTATACTGAATTTAGCTATTTTTAATATGGCAATACAGTCGACAATCAGTCAGTTGTTGGAAAATTTTAAAAATAAAAAAATTTTAAATTTATTTTAAAATTAAAATTAATTCAAAGTCAGCCAAGGTAACTTTTTTTATTGTTTTTAAGCAAAAATCACACCTTGGTAATAAAAACAGCCTTTTTAAATTGTGATAATCTACTGCATCCTCTTTTTTGGCTGAATTTCCAGTGAAATACAAAGCCTGATATTGGTGTCCAATCTCTCCATATTTTGATTTTCTTCACACACTTTTTGGCCTTCCTGATGAGGCGAAAGCTTTCCTTAAATCTGTTATCGTCCATCGCAAGTTTGCCATACTCCCGAAAAGTGCTGCCGCCGTCCTATAAAAAATGCCATATTCATACGAGTTATTCTCAATGAAAAGACAATATTAAACCTACAAATTTCCACAATTGCATTTCTCTTATTGCAGAATGTCCTACTGCGATCCCTAGCACCACATTGAGATTCATGGTTGCTAGTCCATGTACAATTCAAATGAATAGTGGTTTTTCAATAATAGCATATCTGCTAATCGTCCTTTCTACCTTCTATCCATTTGAACTCGATATAAATTCCAAAAAAAAACATTTTGAAATTTACTAAATTCAAAAAATGTCGTCTGTCAGAGTAAACTTTTAATTCATATTAGTAAACTTTTAATGGAAATTAACGTTATTATCTGTTGGCACCATTAGATTTCATAGGCTACCAGTTGCCAGCAACATGCTTAATTGTCTCCAGAAAATAGGTCCCTTCGTAATATCTAATGTGGACAGCGAGAATAAATTCTACTCTTTCATATATTATGGTCGGTATTCTTTTCAGATTGCGTTCCTTAAGTTCTGCGAGTTCGGATAATATCGAGTAACTTAAATACATGGCTGCGTGATAGGACAGAAAGGTGTTTGACAGTTTTTTCCTCCTCCTGATTTTGACAACTTCTGCAGAAATCGTTAAAAGGCAGATTCAATCTTCTTGCGTGGGCATTTATGAAAGAGTGCCCTGTCGAGGGATCCCCAGTATGATGGCAGAATTAGCTCGTTTTAGTTTCATAGAAACTTGTGATTCGGTTATAGTTTTACATACCTACAAGATGCTACTAAAAAAATTTATATTATTAAACAAACATTATTAGTAATTTATTAATTATACAATATTATTTCACTTACAAGTTGAGGGTGTGGGTCCTCTTGATAAATATTTTCCAGAGGAAAATTTTTCTTAACACTATCAACACACTCTGTTTCGATTTCGGTGGATAGGTATCGAAAAGGAGAACTGCTTGCCTCTCACAAGCCGATGTAAAAAACGCCAAAATCCTCGTTTTCATTGAAGTTTTTGAATGAGCTTTTTTTACTGGGCAGTTATAAAAAAATTTAACTTAACAAAATATCATCTCTCAAGGTAATCTAGGTTGCGTGTTTTCCTTTTATTTTTTATGTTGTTAATTTTATTATTTATTTACTTTATTTTTTTGTATCTTTTGTTAAATTGTGTTAATCATATGTGCAATATTATTTTAACAATCAAAATAAAATTTATCATGTTTATTATTTGAACTACTACCTGCAAATATATAAGTGAATAACAGCAACTTCAACAACCAACATGTAGTTGTCAAACCAGACCTTAAAAGTTACAAAATAAAACAACAAAAACCACTATTTTTTCGTAAAAAAATTACAATAATTTAAAATCTGTAAAAGAAAAAAAATTTGTAAAACACAAAAAAATCTGAACCTTTCTTTGCAATAAGAAGAACAACACGTTTTTTTTTGAGTGTTGTGTTTCTTTTTTTTCCTTTTTGTTTATTTTTCACTATTTTTACTGTTGAGTTAAGTTAAACTGTAAAAAAGAAAAACATAGCTTTATGGGAAAGTAAAAATTTTTGGAGATTTTTAAAAGAAAATTATTTAAAAAATAAACAAAACAGGAAAAAGAAAAACGTGAGGAATTACATTTTTTGAATCTAAAAGTCTGGCAGCTGCAGCTTTAAAATTTTCCGGTATTAATGCAAAAATTATGGTAAGTTGAATACATTAAAATATAGTTAACTTTTAATAAATGCAATTTTATGAAAGTAATTTGATGAAGCCATCATGAAAGGGTCCAGGTTTTTCGTTACACCTACGTAAATAATTATACCAGACTTAACCATTAAAATCATATAAAATTCCAAATTACTTTATGCATCATAAAGCTTTTATAGTGTTTTATGCGCTTACTTCTTGATTAGAAAGCTCTGAAATGTTCTCCAAATTTACAATATCTGGAAATAGAGAAAATATATTTAAGCTCCTGAAGTAGAAATGGAGTCGCAACATAAAAAATATTTTTGACAACTTTCAATTAACCAGATTAAAAAATTAATCCGCCAATTTTAAAAATTGTTTCTTTTGAGTATTTTGGTGTCGTGGGTTTTAGTGACTGTGCATAGTTTATTATTATCTCTTGAGCCTGCGTAAATGAAAAGTCACTATGGACTCCATCTTTATTAAAATAAGAACATTTTATATTTCTATTTCTTATCCGTAGTTTTACAACAGTTTTCATAAAATTAATTTTTTATTATGGATGTGAAACTCAAAACACCAAAATCATGGATAAAAAATACAAAAAGTTGCCATAATTCTTTTTTTGTTTTTTAAATTAAAAAAAAATTTAATATCTTAGAAAGTGTAACTTGTTCTTTATTTTGGGAGTGACATTCTAACCCCTAGTGTCTAAGGTCTGAGTACATTTTATTTAGTCGCAACTTTGACAAAAGACAGTTGTTAAGGCCTCTTTAGCCGACCGTAAATGTAGAAACGAATTTCTTCGGTCGTCTAAAGAGGCCTTAATTAAGGTGAATAAGAAAAACTTGGAATTAATTGAGTTTTATTCAAAGAAAAATTTTTTATATTGATATTTCAATACGACTAATCATTCACTAAAGTGATAAATACCGTTTAAAGAAATATACGAATTAATTTCTAATATTATTTATTGTGAAGGAGAAAATTGTATGTGCTTCTTTTTTTTCAGAGTTTAGTTTCAAACCGAAAGCTGCTCAAACTAATAATCAATCAAACCACATTTTTGCAAATTAATTCTTTTTTCAGTTATTTTTTAGACTATTAAATTTATAGGCTAAAGTCTTAAGATATTACAAAAAAAGTTGAAACTGTCAAATCAGGTTTCTATATTTGGAAATAACTTCAAAAGTATCTTTAAACAAACCCAAACATAAAACTAATTCTTAATCACCTTCACATATATTACACCTACATTTGCTATAATTATCAGGCGATTTTATTGAATTCGTACAAGAACATACATATACAGTGTAGTTCGGCTATAACGGATTCTATGAGACGAACAAAGTAAATATTTATTTCCATTATTTTTCTGTTTATTTACAAATTGCATTGTATATCTATAAAAATTTTTTACTTATTCTTCTTTGTATAATTGCTCGAATAATCATTTCAAAGGTTTATAAAATGACCAAAACAACTACGGAATTTTGGCATTGCTAGACAGGGGTGGCATTGGACAATTTCCTTCACTGGTATTCCTCTATCACAATGTAAGTTGTTGGTTCAGCATGAACCGTATCGACTTGCTCAACACAGGTGGAGAAACGAAGGTACCTCCCAAGCGGCTAGGTCAACGTGGCACCACTACATCAGGAATATAGGGCCATATGTGGCTGCCTCATTAACCTATCCTAACCTTACTATGGAATTTCGTTTAGTTCATTAAGAAGTATAACACATGATTTTGAGACTCAATTCTGAGAATTGCACGTGAAAGTAGCCCCAAAAATAAGAACTTCTGCATCATTCGTTTTATCAAGTTGACTGCATTAATAATTTAATGGTTATAGGAATTTTTTTCGTTCAAGATGGATTTTTATCACTTTTTCTATATTTAAACACGGTTATATGAGGGAAAATCAATATTGTCCCGTAGTTATATGAAAATCAACATTGTTCCCATCAAGTACCACCTGTTAATAGACTACTGTCAAATTTTGAGCAAGTGTTGTAATTTACTTTGGGTTTAACAGCTATTCGAAACATACAACCTCGCTTATTTTTCTAAAAATGGAAAAAAATGAATTTCGAGTGCTCATTAAACATAATTTTTTGCGAATAACAGCCCGTCAAAAAAAAGCTCGAGAAATACTATGGGGACTCTGCACCATCGATTTTAATGGTAAAAAAGTGGTTTACTGACTTTCGTTGTGGTCGCACAAGTACAAATGACGCTGAACGTTCTGGACGGCCAATTAAGGTCAGTACACCGAAAAATGGTCGATCCAAGAGTAAAAGTGCGTGAGATTGTTGATGCCATAGGCATTTCATATGGCATTGTGGTATCGATTTTAAGTTATCAGCTGGGTTTAAGAAAGTTTCCTGCAAGATGGTTGTCGCGTTTTCTCTCAATTGCCCACAAACGTAAACGTGTGACAACTTCAAAGGATTGTTTTTAATTGCTTAAACGCAATCCGAATTGGTAACTCATCCGCCATTTTCTCCGGACCTAGCCCCTAGTGACTACTTTCTATTTCCAGACCTAAAGAAAGAGTGGTGGAAAGAGGTTTAGCTTCAACGATGAAATTATTGACCAAACAAATGCCTATTTTAAGGACGTCGAAAAATCCTATTTTTTGGAAGAGATACAAAAAAGAATATGTTGAAAAATAAATGTTTGTTTTGCAAAAAAACTATGTTTGATTCAGAAATCACGGACTTATAGATCCGCCTTCGTATATCGGTATACCGTAAATATTCTTGTTATTTTCCATATGGAAATATTCAATGTTCTTCTGGTTTTAAAATGTAAATTAAATTATTAATGCAGCGAACTCCACAAAACGAATAATGCAGAAGTTCTTATTTTTGGGACTCCTTTCACGTGCGATTCTCAAAATTGAGTCCAAAATCAATGAGCTGAAAAATGTTGAACTGTGTTATAAGCGTATACAATTACATGCTTATTAATTGTGTGTTCCTTAAAAAGAGTTCGTTATAAGCCAAAATTCTGTGCAATCGAAGTTCATTATAGCCGTAAGAATTCATACGAAATACTAAGACTAAAATGTTACAACCGAGAAATTTTTTCGTTACAAATGACCATTCTTTAAAACCGATGTTCATTTCAAGCGAACTTCACTGTACTAAAATTCACAGAAAATATATAATAATGTTTATTGATAATGATGGCTATGACGATGCTGATGGATTTACTAAATATGGTAGTGAGTCACCTTGTACTACTATTGATTAAGCCAAAACACTGTCGGACATTTATTTATTTCTACACAAACTAAGAAATACAATGAAAATGTTAAATAAATAGACAAATAATGTAAAGTTGGAGGTAGTAACTATTTGGCTTCACTCATAAAATCTTTTAATATAAGTTTTACGTCAAATAAATGAAACCGTATGCAACTACTTTAGATTTTCATATATAACCGCGTATGCCTATTTGGGTCGATTTTGAGCTACTGAAATCAACAGTAACTGAAATGAACATTATTTGGGATATTGGATGAGTTTAACACTGTTAATAAAATAAACACTAATTCAGATAACTTTAATAAATGTTAAGAATTTGCCAATTGAAAAATGTTAGAGAAATTTAATAGCAAAATCGTATTTAAAACTGATTATAAGACATAAGCCGTTATTCATGAAAACGACAGTTATGTATAACACTCTGCAAAAGTCTTTATTTTTTATAATGTTTATTTACATACCCTGTTGTCTTGTTAAGCAACTTATGAGCCTCTTTAGTACACTTTTTCTGATATTTTTATATTATAATTTTTTTTATATAATATTTCTTACTTCTGGTTGATTGTAGTGTACAATTATAACACGCGCGTCGACTACGGTTAGTTTTTTTCTTTTTCTTCCAGTTTTTCTGTTTTTTTCTCGCATTTTAGGTTTTTGTTGAAAGGCGTTGAATGTCGACGTCAAATCTATCTTGATTTGTTTAACATTTTATGAATGTGTCTTGAAGTACTTTACAAACTATCATTGCTCGTATGTTTGAAAGCATTTTATAGTGGTCTTGTCTATAAACGTATATAGGTACATATTTATACATGTGTTTAAGTATCCGTCCAGTCTTAACGATATTTGTGTTAACATATTGTATATATCTTTCTGTGTCTGTACTTCAAACCAACCAATTTCTTTAGCCAACTCAATATTACTCTAACTCTTGGCGGCTTAGTTGTATTTTAAATTAAAAGCAAATAAAAAAATACTCTTATTTGTATATGAAAGCTAAAGTATCATGCAAATAGCATTGATTTAGAACAGACCCACTTGGAAAGTTTGCACTTAAGAATATTTTGTAGCATAGAAACTTTTTAAATAAAGGCTTTACTAATATAAATTTTACATGAAGACCTAATCGAAATTTCAATCAAGTGGCATTTTATTTTCTTATAAAAAACTTCGTTTTTCCTTTTAATAAAAAAATTTTAAAGCAGCAAAAGTAAGCAGTTACTTAAGCATTTCGATGCATTTTGTGCTGTACTTACATCTCTCACATCCCGCTTATGGGGAAGCTCGTTGTATAGCGAATTTAATTAATAAATTTTTATAGTTTTCTGCTCTTTTCAAACAGCTTTGTAAAAGAAATTTATTATACACTGCTGTACTATTTATATGGGGTTCGGAAATGCTTAGTATTGATACGTAGAGATAAAAGTGGTCGAAAGTTCGACCACCTGAAATTGTTAAAGTGCGGTTTCCACAAAAAGTAGTAATTCTTTTGTGATTTCCATGCAAATTTTTTATTGTTAAGTCTATCGGCTTGATTGTGGAAACAATGTTTTAACCTCCTACCAGAAAATGAATTAAATTAAAAAAAGACTAAAATTTACTTAACTTAAGAAAGAAGTACGATAATTTTTTCTAATCATAAAATCATAATATATTTTAGGAAAACAATCGAATAGGAAAATAAAATTCAATTGTATTTTAAATTCGTTATTTGTAAATAAAGCAGAAAATATTTTAGTTTGAAGAAAAAAAAAACATTAAGATCTCTCAATTTCCTACTGAGCTTAATCTTTCCAAATAACGTCAACAGGGTATGAAAGACGGACACCATATTTAAACAGTCGGTGTCTGGAAATATATGTTGGTTTTTAAGCCAGCCGCCTTTGCATTATTAAGCAAATTGCTAAACACAAAAAAGTGAAATAATAATGCGTAGGATGTTTGGCCATTTCATTTTAAACTTTTTTATTTTCCTCTCTCGGCTAATCTACGCAATTTCAGTTTAATATACTTTATATAGTAAACATAGCGTGCTTTGTGCGGTTATTAAAAAAATAATTTTCTTTAAAATTAGTTTGCGTTGAAAGAGTTTTTTTTTAATTCCATAAGACAATTATTATTAAATGTTCATAAAAATTTTTCAATATACGAATAGATAGACTAATGCTATTTGCCTCTAAATGGAGACTCTATTTCATCATCATTTTTGTTTCCTTAATGTCGAGAGTGTAATTTATAATGGAAACTTAAAAGCAATAACAAACTAAAACAATTTATTTATTTTTGTTGCTCTTTTTGTAGCTCTTTCAACAGGTGAAGTCATTGACCTGTTATATTTATAATTTATTTTTGTAGCATTCTGCTATAATTGTATTTTTAAAGTTGAGGTCATTTTAGGTTCATTTAAATTATTGTTTTGTTAAACAAATTTTATTTGGGCTTAGAGTATAAGACAAGTAATTGTCGCAGTTATGGTAAGCAATTTCATTGTAAACTGAAAGAAGCTCGGGGTTAAAGTGTCTGATGGCGAGGTTAATTAAATATTTTTACTTGCTATTAAACTAAATAAATGTGAATAAACTAAATAAATAAATATATTGATTAAAATTCAGAAAAGAAACAATAAACTGTTTGATTAGTTTTAATTAGGTACTTGAATTTGTTAAACCTCGAAAAAAACAAAATAACATTCAGACATCTCAAAATTATCTTCATAATATAGTCTTTTGCAAATTTTTAAAAATTCGATTTAAAATTTTCAAGCATTGAAAAAATGGTCATAAAGCTTGAAGCATTTTCTAAAATAAGAACCAACAAGTTCGAATTTCTATTATCTATTGGAATACTGATATTCAAAGAAGTATATAACAAAGCTATTCATAGCATTAATTATATCTCGCTTTATTTGTGTTTAAAAATTTTTAATACAATTTTTAATCGACTTCAAAAAAAGAGAAGTTCTTGAATTCGTTAATATTTTTTAATGTCTGTTCCTTAAAAGACCGCCATTTATAAGCCGATTCAAAGTTTGTTTTCTTTATTTGAAAGAGTTGAAATTGATTAATTAATCCGTTGGCATATTTTCTCAAAATTATTGATTTAACACCCGATTTCGATAAATAACTTTGTTAAGATTTAATCCAATTTATGTTGAATTGGATACCTTTTTATTGATATGACATCATTATGAACAAATTACAATCGATTATAAGACTATAAATACAAACATTTTAACGAAGAAATGATTGAACTTCATAAAAAAGTTCATCTTTGCATTGAAAAATAAAAAAAAATAAATATATGTGAATGAGAATATTTTTTCTACATGATTTGATAGAACATTTGTTATGCAAATGGAGAGAGGTTTTGTAAAAGTGCCAAATTCTAGATTAATAATGCTGAAAACATTAAATATATCGAAAAAAATTTTATATTAAAATTTGTCTTTCTTCTTTTAGCGATTTAGCATTTTTGTATCTTTTTTGAAAGCTGATTTAGCTCGTTCGCTCTGCGTTGCAACTTTCTGAATAATTATTCAAAAACACTACATTTTTCAAAATCACGGGAAAGTTTTAGTTTTGTATATTTTTTCTCAGTCAAACTTATTACTGAGACTCAAAAATTAATAAATTTTTTTGTTTTTAATGAATTTCTTTGTATTGAAGTTATTTTTATGTAATTGGAAGGTGAATTACAAAAACGAGAGTAAATTTAGAATAATTCTCTGGTGGAAACATACTAACGCATAATAAAAGTTTTTGATATCAATTAGGAAACCCCAATTTAAAAACATTCTTTGACTTTGTATTTATTTATTGAGTACGAATTTCAAATATATATAATATTCTCAAATTTCCATATAGATAAAAATTATTTATTTTTAAATTTAAAAAAAATTTGTGTACTCACATCAAAAATTTAATTTTTTTACCAATAAATGTGTAAACAAAAAAGGAGAGAATAATAAAAAAAATATTTTTTGAACAAAAAAAACTCCAATGCAGTGAATTTCTTACTGTCATTGTAAACTAAAATTAACATGCAAACAACAAAACTCTGTATTGACTTTGATAACTTATGACAAACGGGACGTAGATAAAAACGTATTGTCTGAATTATATTTAAAGATTTTCAAGATTATTAATAAAAATTTCACTCACGTTTAATGGCGAGTAACAAAGTAAGAAATAACAAATATCATAAACACCATTCAATTCCTTCGATTTAATATTTATAAATACTATTTAAAAATACCTAGTCAGAATGTCAAGTGTAAAAGAAATATCAGTAGGAATGAACAAGTTTCCTTCATGCGTTCAATGATTTGTTTATTACTACCAGTAGAATTTGAGCTGAGGTGTGTCTTCTGGGATAATTAAGATAAGACACATACATAAGTCATTTAATAAGAAAAAAAACTGTCAACTATTTTATTTAATTGCGCAGTTGTTCAGTTTTAAGTCGTACAATGCAAATCTGAATGATTAATTTAACGAATTGCACGCACTATTTTTGCATTTTAATGGAAACTCTATTCACTTGATCTGAGAATAATTAGATGGTTATAATAGCAATCACGAGAAAGTAAAGTAGCGAAATCACTAGAAATAGCAAAACCATTATTTTATTTCTAACAACTTAAGATCATAAATAGGAGTGAAAACTATGAAATTGAATAATATAGAGAGAGGAAGATCTTAACCATTAAACGGAATCCATACCACTTTTTAAAATTATCAATATAATATGCATATTAACCTATATAACGACCAAATCTATCATGTAGAAAAACTATAAATTCAAATACGAATTCTGAATACGAAACCAATAAGTCATAAAAAAGTTCTTAGTGATTATTCTTATTATTGTTAATAAATGGACAGTGAAAAATGTTAATCATTCTATCTCCGAACATCATCAAACTAAATATATGATAAATAAGTTTTACACGGAATTTTTAACAAATCAGCAGAGAATGATTACAGCAAAACACTCATACGAGTACATAAATGAATGAACTATAAATTTTACGCACGCCTTTAAACAAATAAATGTACGTACTATAGCACGATCACAGATCAGAAACCATTTTCAAACAAAAAAGAAGCAAATGCTTAAACTTAGCTTTTATAAAAGTGTCATAAAATTTACATAATTATGACTGAGATTGTAGACATATCAAAAATAACTACATAGGCTGGCTCACTCTAAACACAAAGCACCAGCAATTTAAAAAAATCTCTGATTACTATAATTTATAAGCTACTCAAAACTGATGACCGACCGCACAAAGATAAATAATGATGATACAAGAACATACAACAAGATTTACGCAACAGCCAAACAAAGACAATCTGCACAAAAGCATAAAGAAAATGCACCTGCTGAGGTGTGCAACAGGAACAAAATAAAAAATATATATATATAAAGAAACATTTAAAAAAGGTAAATAAAGTTGCGAAGATTGCAAGAAAAGTAGGTTTCTAAATGATCCACCAACACCTATGGCTAGAAATTCCTTTAAGCTAAATTGAACTGGGAAAAACTAAGCCGAAGAAAAAAATCAAATCAGTTTAACTGAGCTCAGCTCGATAAAACTCAGCGGCTGCGATTGTAACAACCTTCATGGTCTTAACCACTCATTCATTGCGTCTTTTGGTGTTCTACTTGACTGTCATACGTTAAGTCAGATTCAATTAGTTAAGCCTAAAAAATGCTACATCATTTCGTATGCAACTCATGTTTTATTATTACTCCTCATATTGTGGCATTAGCGTGCTCTCATAGAAAAACCTTAGTAAATTCATTGTTAAAGCACCTTAAATATATAACAAAATTTTAATATCGTAAATTTAAGCTGGGCTTGTTCTTTAGAAAAAAAAATCTAAAATAAATGACACAGACCATGCCTTCCGTCAAAGCGTACATGATTTACTTTAAGAAGTGCCTCCATTTCTGTAAATTTAAAAAAAGTCACTTAATATAATTACAAATTTTGAGTTTTGTGTTCAAATATCAAATTCAAATTACATTTCATTATTATATTATAACTACGTTGAAATATATTTAGATCCCAATAAGGTGACTTTTGATCATACTATGATCCTGAAATTGGTTACTTTTATTGTTATAGCGAACTCCTTTCTTGTATTGGTGCCAAATGAAGACAAATTATTCATAAGTTAAATGGCAATAATAAATTTACATTGATTAAAAGATTAACAGGCTTAAAATATCTGTGGTCTCAAGCAATAAAAGCCCTAGTCGAAAAACATACTTTTAAGATATTTCAATTTTAATATTCAAAAAGAATTTTGAAAATAACACAATTATAGTTTGAAAAAAAATTTTTTACCAAAACTGGCAGTTGAACTTAAAGTAGTTAACGAGATATTTAATCAAATAAAAATTTAATTATTTATTGTAAAATGAAAATCTGAAAGTTTAAAACAAATTTGAATAATTTACTGTTCTTAAGTTTATAAGGATTTAAACGATAATTGCAAACTAAAAGTGGCTGAGGTATGGATAATATGTTTATGTGTTCTCTCTTATTTGTGATAATTTATTTTGCGTGAGCAACCTAATTTTATATAATGTTTTTAAATAAAATAAAATATTGTGAAAATAAATAATTAAGTATATTTTGGTGATTTTTGATAATGTTATGAGAATTCAAAGCGACTTAAGTCGATATGTTTTTTTTTAATGTTTAGAGCAAAAATTAGGTTAGAGAAATGGGAGTTTGAGGAAAAACTTAAGCCTTTATTGTTTTTCCAGATAATACATAAAACTCGTTTCTTTCTTAATTTGAGTTAGGCGTTTTACATTTCCGACCACAAATATCTAATTTAGGAATAGTTATATAATATTATTCAAAGTTTTTGACGAAATCATAACATACATTATAATTGAAAGCCATATATCCTTTACTCCAACTCTGGTGCAATATTTATTTTTGTTTCTCAGCTGATGGTCGAATGCAAAAACATACTTATGTAGAGTGACAAAGGAATTATGTATTCTCAATTTAAGAATATAAAAATAATTTTTATATATTATAACAGATTATATAGCTGTCGTGATTGTGATATTTACAATGAAACAAGGAAATTATATTTGATACAAGACTTCATATATTGTCAGCAAAATGAGATTCAAGACAATTGCTAGCTTTTATATTTTATTTGACTCAACCTCATATTGTTACGAAGGATATAAATTGGTCTTGTTAATCCGAAAATTTCAAAAGATTTGACGTTAGGTTTCTTGCACAAAGTTGAACAAATTATGATAAAACGGCCGATGCCTCATACAATAACATATACTGCTTGCTTAGACAAAAGGCAGTAAGCTGCACTTTTCACATATCAATGACAAAATATATCATTAAAAATAATGCTTTATTTTTTTTTAAAAATAACTACTGCCTTTTTAATTCATTTAAAGATTAGAATCATGTCGTTTTACATTTTGTTGTTTAAAATGCATATTTTATTATTTATGTAGAGAAAAAACATGTGAATTTTATTTTTTAATGCTGAAATATTTTGCTTTAGAGTTCAAAAATAGTAAATGCCATTTCACTGCTTATTAATTTACAAAAGCTAAAAGCAGTTCGTCCACTACTTCGGGTATGTTGATTATGTACGGTTTGAACTCAAACTATACTGACTTTATGATGTTATGAGAATGATGTCAATCTTAGCTTTAAATTTTTTTTAATGTTATTTTTAGTACTCCACTGTCTTTTACTTAAGTAAAAAGAATTGAACGAAATTTTACCAATCTTTATGCATTTACAATTTATTCGAAATATAGCTTAATAAAAGTAAACTGTACTATATACCACAGTTCAATTCTCTCTTAAGCTTTCACGAAACTAACTTTTAATATTAAAGAACTAAATTATAAATTTTGAAGATTGCTGATATTATTGGAAATTGAAACAGAGTGATAGCTAGCCGGATGCACGCGAGGTCACACATTTAAAATAAATACAATAGAACCAATCTGGAATTATAACCTTTCATAAAAGAATAAATGTTATAAATAAATCTAAATCGGCCTATAAATGGCAGAGTTCTGGAGTTCTGAGGGATCAAACATGCAATAAAACAAACAAACTTATAATAACATATTATTTTCCTAATATTTTTACTCTTATTATTTTACTCTATTAACTTTGAGTGTGCATTTCCTTTAGCTTAACAACAGAGCGGTAGTGACGTTAAACATGCTGGCATTTTTTGTCTTATTGTATATTGTGTAAAATAAGCACAATAAATTTTTGCCATAAAATTTGTGTAGACTTTATTTTATAGTATGTAATATTTTTCTTGTTGTTGTCATTATTGTTTCCTACAACCTGTGTAATCATTATTGTAATTGTGCATACACTGATGAAAGTTATGTAATGGCGACAGCCCTTATTAATCCCATTTTGCGCTTCTATACGATTAGGATTTTTGTGTGTCAAGTCATTGCTTTAACCATGATTTTCAGCTGTTTTTTGTAACCCATGAAATAAGTAAGCTTAAAACTTAAGTTAATTGTTGATGTGAACCCCCGAGTTCAAATTTAATCGGATCCTAACGGGACATATAAAATGAAATGGAAATAAAGTAAGAAACAAAATCTGAATTTATATTCCTCGTGTTAAATATTAATAATAATGTCGAAAATAGTTTGAAGCACTTAAATATTGTAGTCTGATTATCGTATGTTCTAAATTTTTGTAATCCATAGTTTATCAGTATATTTGAACAGGAAAACATGAAATGTTTTATTAAGAAATGTAAAAACAAATTTTATTAACCTAAACAATTGCACAAAATAATCAAAAATATTGTTTACATATTTTACTAGCACAATTAATAATTTTTTTTATAACATACATATATTTTCCATCAATATTTAAATATTCCACAATGATGTTATCTTTATTTTTAAATTTAAATTTGTATGGATGAGTTATAAAATGTTTTTTTCTATTAATTTCAGCCTTAGAATACTTAAAAAATTTAGTTTCATTAAAAAATGTTCAGTGACTCATAAAAACTTAATGAGAACTTGTTATGAATAAATGTTAAAAAGAGTCGGGTTGGTTGTAGCAAATATTTGACAAAATAAGTGTAACCGCTATTTTTGTGAAAATTATATGTGATCATAAATGGCATATTTATGATATAATTACTGAAATAGTTTTTAATAATATTAAAATTTTTATATTTTCCATTGATATTTGTTTAAAGCGAAAAAATATAGCACAGTTAGTGGTTACGCTCTTTTCATTAAATATTTGTGTCGTAGGTCTTAAACATTAGTATTACGTTTGTGTTCACATTCTTACTCGTATTGTTTTCTGAATATTTTCAAACATTTTTCACAACCATTGTTTACAAAGTTTTTGCTAATTCCATATTGGCAAACGGAAAGAGCAGGAGACAAATGAAATATCTCTATCTCGTAGACATGTCGTAATAATACCTTGTTTTTGCAATCAGTTTATTATTTTTTTAAGTCACTTCACTGAACACTAAAGTGGCAAAACTAAATAAGAAATTTGAAATTAACAAGCTATTTCCGTTTTGTATTCAAACAAAATGAAATGAACAAAAATACATGATTATATCGCCATCATCATCTTCATTACTGGTGATAACATAAACAAGACATGTAAATATTATGATGCTGTTAAAATGAAAACTTCATTGAAGGAGATATAATAAAACAATTACCTGTTTGCAGTGATTCAAAAATAGTACGAACCTCTTCTCTTTAACTAAATTTAATTAATAAATTATTGTTAGCAACTAAATACAATCACTAATTAAAATGTCGTTGCTTATAATATTCCGGGGCCTGCCACTTTTAGTAAGACTGAACCAATATTAAAAAATTTCTATTTATAGAAAATTTTTCGCAAATTTTATCATTTATCAAAAGTGAGTTTTCAAGAAATTTAAAGCAATTAGGAATCGTTTTTATTGTTGCAATATTTCACTATAAAGCTTGGGAAACAGCTCAAACTGGCTGCTTAAGTACTATAAATGTACGAATAACTTTCAGATTCTAGAAAATGACGAAAATTCAGTCAGGACTGTATGCACTTTAGAAGTGTGTGAAAGGGGTTTTTCACTACGCAAAATGTCTGGCAGTGGAGTACATGAGCCAATGCACTAACAGTTAAGCAGCGTAAAAAATCCTGTTTTCATTATGGCATTTTTTAACACCTTCTCTGTGCATCTTCGCAACATGACAACTGCGAAAGCTACTACGACCAAATTTTCATAATAACCAAATGTTATTATGTATATCAATATACAACTACAGAACATTTTTCAACATTTAACAAATAAGAAATAAAATTTATAAACAAATATGTTTGTTATGTATTTTGTTTTATCTTACTTTTACCATTTCCAAATTTCTAATTAAAATCAGACCCAAATTTGACATTTAAAGAAGTACAACAAGTTAATTGCTTTTTTAAAAGCTTGTTTTATAATCAAGTATTTATATTAAATAAATGAAGGCGTGCGTCATTTAAAACAAAAAAAATAAATAAAAAAATAAATAAAGACTCCGTCTAAAAGGAAATACAGGTAGGTTGCTTTGTCTCCTAAAACAGAACTGTAGTACTGAAACATTAAAAAGTTTGTATTTGTATACTTATCAAGGTCAAAAATTCACAGACAATAAATTTATTAAAATGAATTCCCAAGCGAAAACATTTACTTTTGCATGAAACAAACAATACAAATGCAAAAGAAATCAGTATATATTTCCAAAAACTGGCGTTAAATAAATAAACGCAAACCTGAAATTTAAAATGAAATTAAAAAAAATGTTATGTTGACATTGTGCTGCTTAAAAAGAACTTTATAGGAATAAAATCATTATTAATATTTTACGTTTTGCAAGAAGGAAAAGGATTTTATTCCTTTAATTTACTGTAATTGCCTGTTAATGCTGTTTCTTTTTTTAAATAAACTTTTAACATTTTGTATATTTTAAACTTAAATCACTAACCTGAAAATAACAAAGTCTGAAACAAGAAACTTTTGTAGTTAACAGGAAAAAAATTCAGAAAAATACACATGCCGCACAGCAACGCAGAGATCCATTTTTTTGCTTATGTGTTTAATATTATCATGTGATATATCTCCTTATATAATTCGGCAAAAAAAATAACCAAAAAAATATATATACATATATCTATATACATATATCTACTATATATTTATGTATATATTTTATTTATCTTCTTTCTTTTACGTTAGAAATGCGATTTTTTTTATATTTTTTGTTTTATGCCTTAAATCTGAAAAAAACACATAAATTATTTTTTAAGTCTGTTGAACTTTTAACAATGTTAGTTGAATGAGATGCTTAGATTTTTTTCTCTTTATCATTTTGTAGACTGGCGAAATTCCGGCAAGCAATAATTTAACTCTCAACTTGTGCATTAAGTAGCCAGAAAAATGGCAATTTAAAAAACAATATACAGTGGGCACTAATTTTAGCGACTAGTCGCTGATTTAAACTGTACAAATTTTTTCCATTGCAAAATATATAATATTTAATGCATTTTTCATTTATTTGAATTTTTTTGTTTAATCCAAAACTCTTCAACTTTTTTCAAATTAATTTTAAGAAACACAACTTTATTTTGTAAATGCGTTTAAAATTTTATATTTAAAATTGAAATCTTAAATTTCGTAGCAATAAAAAAAATCGTTATAGCCATGGAAATCCTAAATTAAGTCAACTCTGAATTTAAGTGAACTCTGAAAACCTCAAGACCAAAAAACATTTACAAAAAAAAATTTATTTACAAGCAAAGACTTTGAAATAATCGCAAAAAATGTGAATAATTGGAAATTCTAAAAAAATACTGATGCATTAAGAGATTTTGCAATATTAATATATCATTTTATCGAATAAATAGATAAAAAAGGTGTGGAAAAAATAATAAGTTGAAAAAATTAAAACGGATTAGGGAATTTCACATCTAGCAGCGCATAGATCGCATTTTAAAGGTTTGTGCCCAAAAGTGTTAAAAAAATTGTGAGATCATTTTAAAAGCTTCAGAAATTACCTCCGTTTGCAAAGTGGATAGTGTATCGTAAAATATCACTAGCATAGGGCTACTCTATTGGAACGTCCTTGTAACATACGTACTTTTAACAAAAGTATATACTTAACTCTTTAGATATCGCCGTTTTGCAAAATAGCCTTAGCTGAATCATTTGACCTATTAGTGGACTTAGCGAGCGAATTTCAAAGACTATAAAGATTTATCGCGATATGTGATATTATTATAATTATTTTGTTAATCTCAAATGGGGTTCAAGATACAATTTTAACAAACTGTAATCTATTTGACAACAAATAGTTGCAATGAATAAATTTCTTTTCTTGGTATATCCTCAAAAGGGCCCCCTTTTTCTTACTCCTGGCTAATAGTTTCGCATCTGTAAACTGTTAGCTGATGCTGTGTATGTTTGTAATGAACGTTTTAATAAAATAACTTTGGCTTAAAACAATTTTGCAGCTTTATTAAACGCATTGCATATTTCCGCCATTCAATATGCGGACAGACAAGTGAATTTATTAAGTTGTGAAAAAAGTTTTTCGTAGTTTTTCTTTTAATTTTTTTGCTTAAGTTTAGTTGCATCTAATGCACAGTGGATTTGAAAATGGTTAATTTAAGTTTTTTAAATTTATAATCCCACTTTTCCCAAAAACTTATATTTTAAAAATACATTGAAATGAATTAATGTTTTGTTTTGCTAAAACAAAATCATTTATATTAGGATGAATGTGAAAACATTCATATATTACTAGATTACGAAAAATAATGACGTGATATTTAATAAGAAGAAAATAGCAGAAACAATGCTAAATTTATAACACAAGAAATATATCGATGTAATAACGACTTAGTAAACCTTCCCATATTTTTTTTTATTTTTAATATAATATGTTATATATGTTACTATAAGTCAAATAAATAAATAATAAATGAATAATTTTCTAAGTGTAAGATATGCAGGAAAAATCCGTTTTAGAAGTTTTCATGATTTTTGATATCGATTTGTTATTGCATATTTATGCATATTTTACTACTTAAAGCACTTATTGGCATATTTAAATCTTAAGAATTTTTGCAGATTTTTTTAAATTTATAGAGCATATTTCGACACTTTATTATTATTGCAATCACAGCAAAAAAAAATATTTTAAATTTCTATCAGTCGAAACGCGTTGTTAAATTTTTGTGTTATATTAATGTACATATCTCATTTTCAGTTTTCATTTGGTTTAACCCATCTAGCATTTGGAAGATTGTTTTTTGAAAAATCACCTTGCTGAGTCTTCTTAGAGCACATTTGGGGATCGAAAACTGATCAAAACACGATCAAAAAAGGACTAGAAAATGATTCGCACTAATGGGTAAAAAGAGTTATATTTAAAATACAATAACAATTTGTACATCAACTGCAAATTAATCATGCAGACGTTTAAGATGTGACTTCATATTTTGCTCATCTGGAAGATTGCAAAATGCTTAATCAACAGATCATTAAGGTGTTTGAAAAGTGATTTAAATTGTATAAATTAATTTTATCGGGGCAATCTATTAGATCCCTTAGTGTGTAAATAAATTATTTCCATAATCTTTTTATTTATTTTTTATGTAAAAGTTTACTTTAAAAAGTATTTTTAACGAAAATAAATTTTTTTAAATAAATTTTGATGTATTATTTATTTACATCACACGAATTTGAATTTAATATGGACGTGATTTTTGAAATTGTGGCAGCGTGTACGTAGGACTCAGGAAGCCGACTGAAAAATACTCGAGTAGAGTCTAATATGATTGGAAATACTACTGATAAATGACTCAAGTTACAGTCATTAATGATATAAAAAAGACTCCCAAATGAATAGAAATAAGAGTGATGAATGACAATAAAAGTCTTTTAAATAGACGGATAAATTATTCACAAAAGACTCGTAAGCGATTACATATGACTGAAAGACGACTCGAAAAAGAGTCACAAGTGAAGTGAAATAAAACTAATAAATGATCAGAAAACGAAAAGGTGTCGAAAATCACTCTTAAACTAATATAGACTTATCAAGAACAGTCGCTGGTAGTCAGGTGTTTCTCCCGACAAAAGTATCTTTTATGTTCAGAAGATTAGCGCATATTCCGACTTTTTAAAAAATTCAAAAAATTCAGGCTGAGCACAGTAGCAGTTTTAGCATTTTCAATATACGAGTACGTACTTATGTATAAAGCTTACAATAGGCAACGCTTTTTATTTGAATGAATTGAATAAAGACACTTAAAATACTGTTTTATTTTAGCCCACTGTCTGTATGTGTGATTTAGGCTTGCTGATACAGGAAGCTTAAAATTGTTCGCTTCTTCAGAAAGACCATCTTTATCATCATTACAATCATTATTATTATCATCTTTTCCGATTTAAACTGCGGCACGTTTATGTTTTAAAATCATGATATGTTGTTGGTTTGTTGTCATGTAAATGCAATGTAGTATTCACATGCATCTACCCCAAAAAATAACATCTATTGCAACAATGTGAATAGAAAAGATGTAGTAAAGTTATAATAATAATAAAAAATAAAAAATTTATAGAAATAGAAAAATAACACTTGGGTTACTATGCTTGTAGCTCAGTAAGTTATTTTGGTTGATTGTTGATTTTGTTGTGAACATTTTCAAGTTACTTACACTGCGATTCGTACCACATTGTAAATCTTTTTATATCTCATGACTTCTTCGCTGGCTTCGAATAAAACTTTAACCAAATAAATATTTAAGCTTCTGTGTACACCAACTGACACAGTCTAACTTGTAGGTATTTTTTTATAATTATGTGCATGAGTGATGGTGCAAATTCACTGAACTTTTCTTAAAACGGCAAAAATACTAAAAATAAAATAAATAATGAAAAAAAAACTCATTGAGAAGAAGAAAAACATTTTCCTACAACAGACATCAACTGATGTCGTAATGGAAAAATTGCTTTTGCCATGTATTATTTTCTCCATTTTCCATATTATTTTAATTATTTGTTTTTCTTTGGTTTCGGCCATGTAATGCTGTATTATATTCACTCTCTTGTTTTATTTCTATCTTTACTTTGAGTTAAATCCACACCAAACTTTTGCACTTGACTTCGTTGTTTTGGTTTTTGCTGTGTATATGTGATTGTTTTACTCAATTAACCAAATGATATTATCATGATGTAAGCAATATCGCTTTAGCAACAAAAAGTAGAGAAAATATAATGTTAACTAATCGTTCAAAATGTCCTTTTTTTTATGTGGTCTCTCCACATGCAGAGAAAAAACATGGTTGCAGCAAACCTTATTTTAAGAGAACCATAATATGATTGAATTATATAATTAGAGTCAAATCATAATATGATTGAACTATAAAAGCTTATGCTGTTGTGTGATTTGCATTGTTGCTTAAGTCAATAATAATATATTGTTACATTATAATTATAGTTCAAAATTGTGATCAAATGTAATTAAAATATGGACTATATCATAATATTCTCAGCGGAAATCGATTTTTGACTATAAGTAAGCCTGAAATACTCACACTATTATTACTATTAACTAAATAAGAATTATAACACACATTACTAAACAAAATGTATGTCTACCACATACCATTCATGCAGTGTGGATAATTATTTGTATTCTTTTAGTTATAATTTCATTATAAGCAAAAAAAATATTTTTTTTTATACTAAAAATAATTTGGTTGTAGTTGTTGATGCTGGTAATTATTATATAATAAAATGCAAACAACAAGTTGCTAATCAAAATAATATTTATGTTTGAAATATAAAAAGACAACAACAACTCGTTTGGCACTACCACAACATTGTTGCCCCGAACACGTGTACTCATATCTTTTATCGGCGTGTATATGTTATTTTTAGGTTATTCCTTAATATTAGAAATCATATGGACATAAAAAAATCGTTGAAATGATCTTTGATCTTAAAAATAAAATGTAATCTTTAATTATGATCAGAAATCAGCAAAAATTTTAAGTTGTATTTGCAAAAAATATTATTTAGCTTTGTATGAAGTTTCACATCAACTATTATTTTAGTCCCAGATATTCTTTATCCTACACTTTCTATAAAATTTTATATTCTCTTCGATAGAAATAAAATTTGGCAAGTATGTAGTTTTGGAAAACTCAGCAAACTTGTGCTTTAAAGTGTAGTAAAATCGGATTGATTTAAGTTTTATAGAAATGCACACATAAATGAATTCAGCGTCACCTATTAAGTATTAATAACAACTAGTGACCAGCGGTCGACTCAATTGACCGCATTCTAGAAATTAATATTAAACATTTACATAAATACATACGCATAAACAAAAAACATTCTAAATAAACAACTTAAAGCTCTGTCTCATTTCTAAATTGGAAAAACAAACATGCACACTTTGTTAATTTTTAATTATTATGTATTATAAGTATACATGTGTTAGTAGCAATTTTAAACGCTTATAGCTCCCTAAATATCGAACCGGGTTAAATAAAATGAAAATTATGCACATCTATATAAAACTCCCTTAAAAACATATAAATCTTTCCAAAATCTGTTGAGTATTACTGTCGTAAAAGGGATATAAAAAAACGTTTTTTTGTAATTATTATTTTTTTATAAGGCCAAGGCAACATTTTTATGAATATATTAAAACTGAACCATTGAATAACAGAAAGTAGACTGGGCTTGACGTGACGGCAACAAATAGTTACAGAACAAGAGAGATTATGTGAATGTAGTTAATAATTACTTCCAGAGAAGGTGAAAATGCATACATATTCATACTTAGGAACTAGTGAAAAGTAATTTCTTAGAAATAAATTTTAATTCGTTTCGTTGCAGTTTAAAGTATATTTAAAAAAAAATAAAACTGCTAAAAAATTCTTAAAAACATTTAGAAACAATTATGCCAACAAGAACAATTAAATTAAAAAAAAATTGCACTATATTTTTAAAATTGTGGTTTTCCCAAAAATATAATTTATCGCAGTTCGTAAATTCTGAGATCTGATTTTTTCGTATGTGAGAAAACAATTATCGTTCTTCCAACAATAGCATGGCAAATTCTTTGACGTTTTAAATTTAAAAATACCCAGACTAAAGTTTAAAATAAAGTTCAGCTTATGTAAGTCGATATTTTTTTCACTATGATGATTTTCTTTGGTTTATTGGGTGTTTGGCGTGGTTACACTTAACTCTGCTTTTGAAGTCTATCTGACTGCAAGAGTTCATGTAGTAAATGTGAAAAAGAAGGTTTATTACAGATCTGTACTAATGTTAGTCATGCTAGAGAAACAAGCCTAAGCTCATCTAATTTCCGCAAAAGATTTTTAAGGTCGTAAAATAAATAGTAGGAAAATAATAACAATTAATTTAAATTGCCACAAGTGGTATTGGAATAATTATTTGATGTTGAACTTCAGCTCTTTGCAACTTGGTAATAAATTGGTAACTGGTTATATAAGAAAACCCTTCTACATGAATGCAATTGCCTGAAAATAACAATAAAAAAGGAGGAATATATATATTTTTTTTTCATTTGTTAAATACTAACGTTTATAAATAACTACATATTTTTTGCAAGTCAAGGTATAATAATTAAATGCTGTATATATTTTAAAAACATTTGAAGTGCGCAGATGCAAACGTTTTCAGCAGACACACAAATAATTATTGAAGCTTTTCCCTAGACTGTCGTGGCATTTATACCGGATGGTACAAATACAAGTACATTTTTAAGTCATATATTATTTCAACACTAATTATTTTTTTCTTTCCGAAATATTGACTATCAGTCAGGTCCACGGAGTGACTTAAACGAGTTGATTTATGCTTAAGCAAAGTTGGTAAATATTGCAAATTTATTATTGGACGTCGAGTTTGGCAAAAGTGTTATCAGCCGTCATGGAGATATTAATTGGCCACCTCGGAGCTGCGATGTGACTTATATTTTCTTTATCTGCACACAATGGCATTAAAGACCGAAGTTATAAGCAGGAACTATTACCAAAGCCTTGGAAAATTTTTCGGAGAGGATAAGTTACAACAACGCAAGCCGCTGCAGTTACATGCATTAAATCATAGTTCAAAAATAATAGAACTATATTCGCCCTGTAATTAAACTATATTTTATATTATAATAAGTCATCGTTTTAACTTATTTTAAATGGTCGGCATTAGGGCGCAACGTATTATAATATACTTTCAATTTAACGTTGTTTTACCATGTCAGTCCTTAAGATATATTTAGTATAAAAACAATTTCTTTAATTTTGTTCTGTTGAACAAAAACTAAAAAACATCTTTGACACATGAGGTGTATTTGCAAATGTTTTCTAAAATGAAAATTGATTTGTAATCGCTCTAACAAAAGAAGACAAAATTTTAATGAGACTAATAAGAATATTTTTTAGCTGGAAATTTTTAACAAAAATAATGTTTAAGAAAATATATATAAACATATCACAATACATAACAATTAATTTTAACTATTGCTAGTGCATTTTAACTATAGATTTTGCAAACATACCACACATGTAAATATATGTAAGTAAATGTGTAAATATTTATAGCAAATTAAAGTGGGGCAATTTTAACTAAAAAAAACTTAACTATGAAATTCTGAATAATCCCCATCAGTGTTCAACCATCCATCAATGGTGGCGAAAATGTTTCTTTTGTTGTTAATAAAACATCACACATGTTAAACATAATGGTTACATGATTATGATTGATTACTATTAATAACGTTGGTATGATTTTAAAGAAAATTAAAACAACCGACCATCTGACAGTCAATGAATGAAGGAAATATTTAAATAAAAAACCAGCAGCGGCCTACAACAATGCATGCTTAAAGAAATAATTAACAAACACGCAAACAAAACTATTTAGCATATCTATTTATGATTGTAAAAACGAATGTGCTAATAAATTTCAAACTACGTAATCAATGGAAGACCTAAGTGTCTTTTAAAAGTGTTAAATTATGAATATTGGTCGAAAGAAAAAAAACAACAACTTTATTAAGTAATATCAAAGAAGGTTCGGTTCGGATGGTGTAAATAAATGACAACTTAAGATTTAGCTAAAGTTTTTTGAAACATGAAATCTTTTTTACATACATTTATGAGACAAAACAAAAGTAAATAATATAAAAACGCTAGTAAATAGCCTTCTATTTTGAATGTAAATTTGTGTTCCATAATATATGTATACTAAGAAAGCAACAGAAAAACATACATGACATAGTGGTTACATTTATGTTGCCAAATATTTGCTTTGCGTAACCATAGCTGCATAGATGTTATTTATAAACAATAAATAAATTATTAATTATCATTATATACATGTACTTGGATTAGTCTATGAATATAAAAATATATCAAAAAAATATTCACTAAAATAATGAAACAAATCAACATTAAAAGAAGAAATAACAAAATCTTGTTTGAGGTTTGTTGCCTTTTAAAGCATATTTTTACATTCAAGCAAGTAATTTAGCATATTTCTTAGTTCAATGACCATTTTACAATAAAACACAACTGAATTATTTTTGTTGTCTTGATTTTTGGTTCCTCATAATTAAAATTGATCTTAACGAATTTGATGTAAATAATTTCTATGTATAATAATCCATAACAGTTGCTACTATAAAAAAATTGTGTATATGAGTGATATTTTGCCTACTGTTTAAAGTAAAACAAATTTCTATATTCCGATTGCAGCAAAAATATGCAGCCAATACCTCTATTAGAGATTTTCAGTGGCTCTGAACACCCCTGCGTATAGACTTTAGAATCTAACGAAATATGTCAAGGGTGAAAAGAGAAAAATGCTACATCAGGTAAAACCAACGTGTAACAATGGGTTAATTTACCGTTAATTAGTGATTCGCACGACCTTGGAGGCCAATTAACAGGTCCATTTCTCGAAATCAACTTATCGCCAAATTTTGATTTCAATAAGTCGATGGTTGCGTTCGCCGTATGGCACGTAGCGCCATCCATATTTTCAAAAAAAAAATCATTGATCATGGTGCGGTAACGATCTCCATTGACCGTAACGCGAGCTCCGGCCTCATTTTTGAAGAAATAAGGTCCGATGATGCCACCAGCGTGAAAACCGCACCAAACGGTGCATTTTTCTGGATGTAATGGAGTCTGTAGGGTCTCTTGTGGATTGGTCTCACTCCATATGCGGCAATTTTGCTTATTAACAAACCCGTTAAGCCAAAAATGCGCCTCATCGCTGAACACAATTTTGTCGTCTATAAGTTGCGCGAATCGACGACTGATTTTCAAAGTAAATTTGGATAATTTCGTAGCGTTGTTCAAGCGTGAGTCTATTCGTGATGATTTGTCAGAGTATACTGAAACAAATAAAAAAAAATGTTTCATCAAAATTTAATTTTTTGTGTTACTTTTTACAATTTAAAGTTCTATCGGGCTTAAAAAAACACCCTATATAATTTCTGTTGAGGTTATGTACATAATTCTTTAAAACTTTTGTACAATTTTTGGAGGTGAACAATTTTAAATTTTATTTGATGCTGTATTGGAATAAGTAAAGCTCAATATTCCTTCTATAATTGATATTTCTTCAATTAAAAAGGTTTATAATCGTATACCAAAACTGTTCTCTCTGCTTGTCGCCCCTAATAACTCACGTACTACATACAAAGTTTATCCTCATTCTTTGTATCATATACTAAGAACTTCGATGCCGGAAAAATAAACCAAAATTTATTATGACATTTTAAAATTATTTAGCTCTTAGGCGTACGTACATATCATCAATTTTGTATCGATAATCACAACAAAGCCTTAACATGAAATACTTGAGAATACATACATACATACGAGTACACATGTACAAACATGGATATTTTACAAAACTGAAATTTATTGCAATCTATGCAAAACAATCTTTTAATTTATGTTTTAACTGTTCAGCAATATTGTTTTACCAAACACTGAATTTTAACACACCTCATTTTATGGCCACATTTCTCTTTATACTTTTCCTCCTGTAACATTTCGCTTGTGTTCTTTACTCATGTTACTGTTTTTTTTTTTTTTTTTTTTTTATTGTAAGATTTCTTTATAGCTGTTTGTATCTCATTTGTATCTTTTCATTTTAAGGTCCATACGATTACATCACACATTATGAACAATTAACCTTTTGTTGTCTTTTGTTTGTGGTTGGAAGTGTTGCCAAACGAAATTTTTCTAAGTCCCCATATGTCCCTACAATCATCCCCAGAACTTACTTTTTGTTTTTTTATGTAATGAACTTATACATTGTATTTAAAAGAAATGAATAACTTTATTCTCTTCAAGTGACATTTTTAGTCATTCTGAGAAAATATTTTACGAGTATTTCTTCGAAACAAAGATCGAAAGTAATTTTACAGTGATTTTATGTAACTGAAACTAAATTTGAATGAATTTCAAACTGTTGATATGACATATTACATCTTTATGAAGCCACAGGTACTCTCCCAAAGTTTACTTGTAGATAATATAAGCCGTTCTTAAGAAAACCCTATTTTGTTCTGTTTTTTATTTTTTATTTATGTATTATTATTTATCTATGGAATTCAATTTCTGCCAGACAATTACCGATATATATTTACATTACACAACTTTAATTTAGAAAATTTATAATCGCATTTTTTACTACATTAGGGTTTAATGAAAAGTCAAACTGGTTTGATGTGTTACACATTCTTCTAAGAGGATCGGCATCAGCATAATTATCTCTAAATACTTTTATTGATAGAGGAATGAAATTAGAGAAAATAAATTTGATAAACAAATATATTATGTTTCATATATAAGTTTTTATTATATAACAAATTAAAAAACAAATTTTTTTTGTTTTATAAGAGTGATTGTCGTTGATTTTTTCCGAAAATGGTTTTCGTTGATTTTTTTCCAAAAATGGTTTTCATAAGACAAAGGGAAAAAATTCTTAAATTTGGCATTATTGGTTAAAGTGTTCGGATTGATGATATGCTCTTGAAATGATCATTCTGTAAGTATTACCGTCATGGTCATTGCCATAACCACATTAAGTGCTTATTTTTGTTAAATACTTTTGTTATAAGATTTTCTGTCAATTATAATTAAAGTGTTGATTCTATCAAATGAGGGTTTTTTATTGACTTTGGTTGCTCGATTGGCAGCTGAATTGCTTAATTTTTTTTACATAATTATGACTTTCGACAACATTTAATATCCCATTTGTAAATGTTACACTCATAAGTTTTGAATCGTAGTTATTTTGAAATAAACCGATTTGGACAGGTTGGTTTTGAAATTTTCTAAAATTTTATTAACAGAGACATTTCGTTGTCGAAAAATTTAGCTAAAAATATTTTAAATCATTTCAAAAATTCTTGTGAAATTTGGTTTTATAGTCTAAAGATTTTCGAGCGCTTTGATTTAGCTGGCAATAAACGAGAAGTTGCATCTGCGCGATCAATTGTGTTCCATATTTTAGTGTTGTTAATTTTTACAAGAAAATAAAAAAGTCGTTTTATAATATATATGTGTACGTTAAATAAGTGCATATATTCTTAAGCCTCTAATTATAAATACTTTTTGCTTTAAAACTCCTGCCTCTTTGCTAAAAATATATAAAGGCGCGTCTGACAAATGCTGCAAATTATCACCCAAGATAATTTCTTCAATATATGCCTCCAGCTCTAAACAAGATTGACAAGTAGACGAACTTTTCTGACCACTTACAAGAACGCAACACTGTCTAATACAACAAATTAACCGACACACGGGCAATTGTACGAAGCAACAACACGAAAGAATAAAACGAAAACAAATTAGATGTAACACTTGAGGCAGAACATAACGATTTTAATGTTTAACTATTTTTTAACTGAAAACTTTATGCTTGAGGAAAACTACAAAACTAACATTTCCAATGTGCTATGTACACTATTTCCAAAAATACATACTGAGAACTGTAAACGCTAGAATCTTTAAATTTTGTGTGAGCTATTTTGTTAACCAAATACTTTATGACAATAAATTTTGGTAACGATAGCTACAGGACACATGTCACATATAAAAATTATACACATATTATTGTTTTTGGGCTGCACTATTTTCAGAATCTTAAAATTTTGTGTGAGTTATTTTGTTAACCAAATACTTTATGGCAATAAGTTTTGGCACCATCTTCAGAAAGTGGAGTAAAGGTAAAGCGATGATGTGGACTTCCCAGCAAAAACCAAATATTTACTATCCTTGCATACATCATGAGTCTTAAGCAGATACGCAAAGTTATCGGTCGTACGTAGTGATGCAGCTGATACATCGATGTTTTGATGGGCAATACATCGGCGATACATTGACCATACATCTGCCCATCATTACATCGTCTATGCCAAGCGAGCGTTTGTTTTCGGAAGCTGGGGCAACGACCACTCAGGACAGAAATAGATTTTTCGGGAGTAGGTTATCAAAGCTTCTTTTCTTTAACTCTATTTCAAATTTACTAGATTATAATTAAAACAAATAACAGTTTGATACATAAATCGTGAATGTGAAATAATAAATACTAGTGTATGCAACGGTCGACTCAATCGGCCGCTTTCTAGAAATTAATATTAAACATTTACATAAACACATTCGATAAAATACAAAAACAAAAAACTCCGAAATAAAACACCTTAAAATCTGTCTTATTTCTATACAAAAGCAAATGGGACAAACACACATGCACACTTGGTTTATTTTTCAATTTTAAGCTGATACATGTGTGTGCAATAAGCGTACATGTTTTAGTAGCAACTTTAAACGCTTATAGCTCCCTGAATATCGAACCGATTTAAATAAAATTAAGATTGTGCACTTCTATGTAAAAACCCATTTAAAGGCGTACAAATCTTTCCAAAATAGGTTTAGTATTACGGCCGTAAAAGGGATCTAAAAAACGTGTTTCCTGTTAATAATATAGATAGATATATTCTGTTATGCTTAAGTACGTCCAATTTACAGCCACATTTTTACCAATATATTTAAGTAATGAATCTACATTTTATTACCTTGTGAAATATTTCTGACTACGTATTAGATCATTTAATGTTGAGAAAATCAAAGTATCGGTAAAACATAGTTGAATTTGGAAAACTAAAAACTGCATATTTGTGTAATAATAGAAAACTCATGTCAACAATTTTCATGCTTATAGGACTACCAAAGTATATAAAAGTATAACACATTTATACAACGTCTTACTTTGAAAATTTTGATTTTGTGAAGAAACAATTTTACGTGTTCTCCATCTAAAAGCAATCAGCAATCGAACTATCAAAACTCTGCCGACGTTTTTGCTTCTTCTCATCAATGAATTTGCTACGTGAAGAGCCAGTGTAAGCAAATTTTGCAAAGTGTCATGTTGTAAATTTGTTAGATATCCATCGCACTATTTGAAAAGGTTTACATTTAAATCTTTTAACTTTTAAATAACATTTTCCGTCAGATAACTGCTTTTTGTAAATAATTTGCTTAATATTAAATGAATAAAGTTACTTGGTGGCACTGGAAATGTATCACTCTTCCACATCTGATGTAAAGAAAAGTATTCAATAAAAAATTTTAATTGAAATAAAAATAGTTTAATTGAAGCAATACCTAGTGCGATCACCAAAACTTTCTGACGAACTTAAAAAATTGTAAACAATTAAACATTTTGTTGTTGTTTTACGTATTAGCTAATTGATGCTAATACGAAAGTGATTTTTATTTCTTTTAAAATTTTTTTATTTACTTGTTTAGAGGAATAATTTTGTAATCGTGTTTGAAACCTTCACAGAGTTATTCAATTTTTTAATTTTAACCACAAATGGTGTAAACCTTCTTCATACGTATAGTATATAGATCGCTACCGGCTTTATGCAATACGATTTTTATTTCATACATAAACATACACATGTATGTTGTATAGACATATTCATCTTAACTTGCGTCTACATATTTCAATACAAATGTGTACATAAATGGCATTGTTTGAAGCGTAAAACTTGCCTTAGAGCACACAACCCAACAAAATTATATTTTAAGATAGAAACACAATCAAATATATGTAAATATATGCTCCATGTTTGAGAACATTTGTTATGCTTCTATACTTCTGTTACTTATACTTTGACGTTTTTTCTACAAACTCCAGCCGATACGTAAAAACGAATACAATCATGCATTGATGGCCATTCAGTCCATGTAACCAGAAAATAACTTAAAAGCTTGTAAACATATTCTAACGCCTTCCAATCTAACAACAAGTGGTTGCAAGTAAGTGAAGAAGTGTGTTGCTTATTATAAGTATTGGAAATCTACTTTTCTAACTAAGATGTGAAAAATAGACTGCATTAAACGTATTCGAAGTGTAAGAAGTTAAGCGTAAAGAATCATAGCCAAGAAACACGGTTGGTTTAGTAACGAAGAAAATACAAGACATGCTTTGACAAGGTACATAATTAAGTTAAACGCTTGATTAGACCATCTATAACAATCAATCAACAGTGTTGCAGAAAAAACATAAAAGTGACACAAACATACTGAGGGGCATCTGTTTCTTTATGTTAAAATAAATCCATGTAAACTAATTAGGTGTTATTGTGAAGGGGAAAAATAATCTGGTTCAATGACAAGCACTGTGATGTCTAGTGGATCTATTGTGTCACAAATGTTTAATTAGACTAAGCTGTTAATGGAAGTCAGCTCAGAGGCACAAATTTCTAACTGATATTGTCCAACGACAAGAGTCCAGAGTTAAAAATATACCTTCTATTTTACGTAGAATACACATTCAGAGCGAGTGTGTACCGTTTTTTCATCCTCTTAAAGATATTGACGACACAAATCCGGAAGAACCTGGTAACATTTCCGCAAAGGATAATAGGAGTAGCATATTTGGCTAATTCATATTCATTACCCCGATATCTACTGTGGGCAGGTATTCAGTAAATGGAAATTAGCCTTGAGCGGAATTTCCATGAAAGAATTGATTTTAAGGCTACAATCACTGGGCCTTATAAATTCTATTCGAGGGTATATAATTCACTGCATCAAAAATTAGAGAGGAATATAAAATTTCAATCTTATCAAGAAAATAATGTTTCTATTCCCTAATAAAAACGTAGACGGAAGCGTGTTAAACATACTTTTGCGGCCTTATCCTAAGGCCCTCGTTGACTTACGATGGGCTCAAATATGCCCGCAATAATCTCCATTCCAATTTTGGATCCTTCTGCAAGCCAGAGTAGGTTTCTGGAATATAAAGAGAGACTATCATTCTCCCGTTTATCCTGCAACTTGGCATACCCAGTAGCTTTCTACAAGTACCAGCCCGTTGCCAGCACAATAACAGGCTGAGTTCCCTAGACCCATCTCATAAGCAATCATTGCTACAGATGAGCTTATGATGGTTTGTTTAGGATTTTCAATGGCTAATACTGGGAATGGCACTACTCTAGACACGGCAATATCTAGATCTTGCAGAGTTTGTTAATTGCCTTAATCTGCTTTTTATTTTTACTTTATTGATACCGCTTATCATGTTTGGGTTGATACCACTGGTGCGTTCAGTACAACGCTTCATCTGTTTGAGCGATAAATTTGCAGGAAATTAGAAAACATAATTTGGTTCAAATAATGATAAAAGCAAAAATTTGTTTTTAATGGATTTATTTCTTGCGGTGCTATAAGTAAAACAATATGTATGTATGTATTTAAATATTTTCAGAATAAAGCAGTAAGTCCAATTAATTGAGTACACAGAATAAAATAATTTTGTCTGCCCTTATTGCAAACGGTATTTTTTGAACAATAATAGACGGACACATTAGAAATAAAATAAATAAACTGTTCTTAAGAATTTTATCTTTTCATTAGCGTAATTGCGGAAACAGCAAAGAAACTAATTTTAAAAAATAGTAAAGGAATTTACTGTAAAATTTATTTTGGTACCAAAACATTTTTCATGGTGACATCAAGTTAATTAATTTGTAATTAGATGAAAGTTTGTTATTACACATTAATAGACGATCTGGCGTGAAGGAATCTTTCATAATATCAAAATACCTTTACTTGCTTTTTGATAAAAAAAATATATTTGAAGAAATTTTACTTTTCACAAGAAATTAAAGCTTCGTATATTTTTCATAAAGTTATAATTATGACCATTTCAAGGAAATAGAGCTGTCAGGTACCATTCATCATGTTTCATACAATACCGTATCGTATGGCTTCATTTAAATTAACCTTAACTAACAAATATTCCTGTTATAATGATTCCCACTGCCATGTTTCACGACATTGTCTTTGGCGATGAGAATTGTTCATCAAGAACTATCATTAGCATTTATACAAAAACCCATTATATGTATCTGTACCTTAACTAAAAGATAGACAGACTCAACGAAAATATAGGTCACTGTAGAAACAAGAAGAAATAAAGAATACTTGTAGAAAAACTAAACACGTATTTTGTTGAATACTTTTAAAGAAGGAACAAAAACCACAACAACAAATTTTACCTTTTTGCATGCAAAACCACAAAATACTATTGAATAAAATATTTTTACCTTCTAAACGTATTCAACAACTAAGCAGAGTATAGACTCTTCGCAAGAAGGTAGAGTTGGAAAAGTTTTGTTAGCTGAGGGGTAATGAATGAAGTGGGATCGAAAGAACCAAAAAAAAAAAACACAAAAGAATTTATCATGTGATGGCATCAGCATCACTATTATCAACATCAATGGCAGCAGCAGCAGCAGCAGCATCATATCATCATCGTTTTAATGAATTCCATTCCCTGTGTCACTGCCATTACCAGTACCTGTACGTAGGCTACTGATTTTAATGCTACTACTATTGCAACTACTCCACCACTTAAACTATTTTAAATTCATGAACTTTTACAGTATAAGTCACTTTAGTTAATGCGACTTAAAAGAGCAACATCATAATTTCAAAGTTAGAAACTAACTTTACTGATGAAGTGTAATTGATAAGCAGCTTGAGTACCTTAAGTACTTTAACTTAATATAACGGGTGGGGCAAAGGTCCCGCTACCATTTTGATTGCGCTCCATCTTGTTTATGTAACGTTTTACCATTGTATTTTGTATACGAATCGCGATCACCATTTAGCTTTAGCCGATATTATTTTCCAATTATAACGAAAAAAAAACAATGTAACCAAACTTACTTATCTCTTCTTTAAACAAAGTTATAGGCAATCAAAATGGTGGCGGGACTTTTGCCCCACCCTGTATTTATATACAAACGCTTGGGTGCCATAAAACTTTGAAACACAAAACCATGTTGTGGTACTTGTGGGGATTACTTAACAGCTACACGTGACATTATATTTTGATGATACTATTTTCATGAGCATAGGGTCCATTTCTTGATCAAAATAATTAAAATATCCTAAAAAATGTACAAAATGTAACAAATCCTCAATTTAAGATAATTTTTTTCCCTGTCGAAGATCGTCTGGGAATGCATTCAAACAGTTGACTTAAGCGTATAATCAACACCTCACCAGAGCTTCCAGAAAACGTTAAGTAAACATCACTTTACATTCTATTAGCGTTTGTCTAAGCGAGCCTTTTACTTATGTGAAAATGTAAAATGCTTCAAATAATTAAACATGAAATTAAAGGTAAATTATTACATGTTTTGTTAAAACCGTACAAGCCCAAAAAATATTTGGTGTTTCTGTAAATTTAATTGTAAATTTTTTAGGTAATCTACCCCTCTGCCTTCTCTTAAGTGTAGCACGTATAAGATAAATAATATACGTTTTTGAAGCATCTTTCTCATTTCTAACTCAATTAAACTTATATTTATTAAGAAATTATTTTTTTCCTAAATTTCATAGACTTTGTTTTTTTTTATTTCGATATATTTTCTTAATTATTTCTAGCAGTTAAGTGGACAGCAGATCCTGGCCAGGTATTATTTAAATTTTTGGTAGTTTCTTACACAAATAGAATCGACGACAAACCCTCCTAATAAATCCTCCTAATATATTATAAATTTTTCAATTGAGCTGTTTAGTGCGGAAAAACCAAAGAAATTGAAATTTTTGTATGTGTGCGGATGACAATAATTCTTAAGAATTTTTTATTTATGTAGACTATAGTAAATAAAAACAAAAGAAAACTTCTAAAAAAAAAACATACACAACTCATTAGAAATATTTTCTTGCCTTTAATTTGAAGAATCCCGCTTCGAAGGCTCGTCAAAAAAGTAAAAGCAAATTGGTACAACAAAGCAATATTTTTTGGTATAGAAAAAACTAAAGCGTAAAACTAATTGCAATAGATAGAAAATATAATAAAAATTTACTGCACACTTACCCATCAGCTGGGGTGTTAGGAAACTCCATACAAAATACAATTAGTACCAGCGAGGTCCTGTAGTTCAGTGTTTGCGTGAGGATTAAGGTTTTAAAATTATAAATATTTATTAATACATAGTTTTAAAGTTCTGTTTTCAAGTATCTCATATAGAATTTTTTATTAAGAAAATATTAGAAAAAGTTTACGTCCCTTTCATAAACATATGTATGAACTTAACACATGCTTACTTATGCTTCTAAAAACACACATGTGTAAATGTTAAAAAAGGTAAAACCAAATTGCTCGTAAAGTTTTTCAAATTTTGCTGTTGGTGAGAATAAATATTACTTAGCAAAATGTAGACATAGAAAATGTGTAACCTTAAGTTTTTAAAGTTTGTGAACAATTAATTATAAATAGCATTGAATTTAATTTAAGGAATGAATATAAATATTAATATTGTATTTTTAAGACTGCATGAGCAATCAGTCAAGGGAAAATCGAGAATCCAACAATCTCTCGAAATTGTTTTTGTAAAAATTTGGGTTCCTATTGATATTGTTTGGGTCCTTTGACATAGTTAACACTGTTATTGATTGTTCATCATTAATAATCGCGGAAATTTCAAAAGTGACAAGAGCCCCAAATTTTACATTTATCTTTCTGCATAAAATATTAATGGCTTTATTTATAAACGATTAATAAAGACAATTTGTGTATTGCTATATAAAAATCCCACAAAAAGCCTGATATAAGTTTAATAACGTTTATGAATAAGGCATAAACATAAACCGATATCGTCTAAATGTACAATTGCGAATTTTTTTGGCTTGAAATAAACAAGACACAAATAAGTGTCCAAACCACAAAAAATTTTGAAAAGAATCACACCTAAATCTGTTATGAATAATCACACAAAATAATAAATTGTTTTATGTGCTATTTTTATTTTAAAAAACTATTTTTCTTGTTTACTATATTTTGCTCAGGCTTGCGACTATTCCATTAGTTTAAATAATATGTTCCAAGTGATTTTGCTGAGTAAAAAATGTATTACAATGTTAAGTAAAGATATTGGATTTTGCCGCTTCGCAGTCTGCGGCCGTGTTTAAGAATTTGGACCTCAATAGCGGTTTCGTTCAATAAAGATAATAATTTTTTAGCAAATCAAATCTGCTTTATATTATATTGGTATTTCTTAAAACAATTGTAATGTGGTTTAAGAAATTGAATGAATGAATCCAACGAAATGAAACAGTTTAATTTTAACACACTTACGAAAGGTTTTAAAAAGTTAGTTTATTTTTTTTTGGTTTTTCCTAATTTTGTCTGTCTGTATATCTTTCTGTCTGTCTATCTATCTGTCTTTCTGTCTATCTGTCTGTCTGTCTGTAAATTATACTGGAAATTTACAAGCACTGCTTATTTTTCTTCAGTTGATTCCTTAAACAATTGGAAAAAAAATTTTATTAAAACTTTATGCAATTTTCAACAGACATCAAGCCGCAAAAATTTTTTTCTTAATTGAATATAAATATTTCAAATTTTTGATATAACAAAATACAGTATATACTCTTACAAACTGTCATTACAGAAAATTTCAATTTATATATGAAGTTTTCCGACTTTTTTATATATAATTCAACAAAGTGGTTTAGTGTGTAAATAAAAAAGGCTAAGAAACACTTGAAGCAATCGAGTAGAGTATAACTTATCGTTGGTCTCATATGCAACAAATTCAAATAGGCAAACAATATCTAATTAAATAAAATCATTTATAGAAAACAAATAAGCTGTGACAAAAATCATTTAAAACGGGCTAAATTTAACTCTTTGCAATTTTTAAATTAATGAAAATATATCAATCATAAAAACTTCTCAATCAAAAAACTTTTACTGATAATACCTCAAAAATAAGAAAGAGCTAATGAAAGGTGGCACATAAGGGGTACACAAAAATACGAACTAGTCAAAATAGTTAAGATTTGTATGTTACTGGCTCAACGGGAACACTGTTAGTAATCGCACAAACTTAAACATAAGAGGGTCATAGAAAGAGAAAGAGAGAGTGAGAGAGATAGAGAGGGATAGTGAAAAGCAACAAGCGTAAAAGGACATGAAACCCTTGAGAACTTGTTACAAAAATGTCAAATATTTTGCCAATTAATGCCAAAAACCATGAAAGTCAAAACTGCACTCACTACAAGCAATTATTGACCAAACTGAAAACCAAGTTAAAAATAAAGCATAAATAAATTCAACTAAACTTGACCATTATGACTGGATAAAACAAAAAGAGGCGGCTCGGCTGCAATGGAGACAGAATGCTTTCGAAAAGCAAAAATAAAAAAAATTATTCAAAGGACAAAAGTAAATTGGATGTACATATTTAAGTACATATTGGAAATTAAACTTCATCACGTTTGTCCTACAATAAAAAAAAAGCTAAAATACCATTGGAAAATAAATGGCTTTGAATTTGTAAAAACATCAAGCAGAAACAGAGTTTGTGATACAAATTTAAACATAAATTGGTGTGATTTTAGCAATTTTTCTTGGTAACATAAGTTTTATTAACATTAAACTACAAAAACAGAAAAATATGTTGTCGTGAAAAAAGGGAAAACAGTTCTGTATTTTAGATAGATTGCATTGTTAAAAAAAAGAGAATCTCATCAAGAAGAAATATACTGGATTTCTTAAAATAAGGCTCATAAATATTTTTAAAGATGTTTACAAGCACAAAACATTGGGTTGTTTAACACAATAAAATATAGACCTACATAAAAATTGATACTGAACATGAAATAGCTAAAGCCAGACAAACGGACGTATGGGCAGATAGATAGGCAGGCAGGCATGCAAGCAGACAGATTGTTACACATTCAGCCTAAAACTGCTGCTGCTTTTGTCTTAAGTGAGTAAATGTTGCTAAAGCTGATGCTGGTGTTACAGTTGTTGCTGCTGTTAATGTTTAAAACCGTGAGCCAGTCACATTAACAATCATCAACCATCCATCCAGACGTCTTATCTAGTCTTTTGTTTTCTGTTACAGTCGCACAACAACACAATTTAAATTGTTTTTTTTTGTACACATTGTTTAGTAGTTGTTGTTTTGAATGTTTTCGGATTTATGTTGTTACACTTCTGTAGAACGCAGTCAAAGTGAATTATATTCGCTTAAGATGAATGGCCATCTTAAAATGACACACAACTTTGGCCAAAATCTCAAACCATCCAAACAACTAAACACATACAAACATTCACCAGACCAGAGTAGAGATCTCTAGATTTTCATTTTACAACTTTTTGGTATGTGGAGTAGTGGTTGTCTTCATGTAGTGTCTTCCTGGTTGGTTGGTTACAAATGTAATGATCTAGTACAACATTGTTACAACACCAATTTCAAATATACTTCTGAACACTTATATTTTCGGTTGGTGTTTTTTGTTGCACACCCTATTCTAGGTGGCTTAAATAGGTGGTATAGTTTGTTTTTGAAAAGGATTTTATGGCAAAATATAATCAGGCACAAATATATAAATTTATACCCAATGCATATTTTCATCAATAGTGTGAATAGAACAAGACTCTTTCTCTAAAGAATTTTAATTAAGCTTAACAACTTTAAACTTTGAATTATATTTAACAATATGAACTGAATCAAATTTTGGTCTAAACTGATTATTTAACTCAGCATGTACACCCATGCTGGTTACGATCAGTAACAAATGAATTCTGTGTTTACTTAATGTAAATTATTAAAAAATAAGTAGGTACTCCATAGATTATTAGATAGTGTGATAAACTATTAATCCGTTGGCGAAGATTATGTGTCTTCCACCAGACATAACAGAACGGCTTAAGTAAGTTTTCAGTTTTGTTGTCTAATTTTTTAAATTCTGTAAACAACAAATAAAATCGGTCCCTACAAACAAAGTAATATGAAAATGTTTCGAAATCATATTATCTGGCAAAAAAATATATTGTCCTAACGCGAACTCAAAATTTTAAACTAATTCGATATGAAAAGAATATTTAACCCGCATTAGTTTTCTTAAATGAGTATTCTTTTTACTTAGATTCCATTTTGGTCGGACATTAGACATACTTATGTATGTGTGTGGAAGGGATGCAATGCCCATACCAACACTATCATAATGTCTATTCATGTCACGAATAGACATAAAACATTCTTTTAACATCTAAGAAGATTCTAGTGATGGATTTTAGGATATACCACCTATCAATCGTTTATAAGTTAGTGTTTTTTTAAATCAGCCATATCTGAACTATTGTAAGGTCTTCTAAAGGTCTCTGTTTATTTAAAATTTTGTTATTGTTGTGCATAATGAAGATTCCTTTTCCTAAAAAAAAAAATGAAAACATTTTCCCTTGGGATTGTTTGTGTTGAGTGTTGTCGAGGATTTATCTTTTGGTTTAACATTGACCATATTTGGTAGGAATCTTATGATTACATTAAGAAGCAGTAACGCGTGCCAGTCCTGTAAAGAAGTTGTGTTTATGTTGCAATGCAGCTATAAATTATGCATATTTATTAACAATAAATTTAAACCGAAGACAAAAAAGGAAGAAATTATATTGTATGCAGGAAAAAACTGAAAATACTTTGTAGCAAAAATTTCTTGAATAACAAATGCAAATTTCAAAGTTGTTTTCCTTGATTATTATGTTGCTGATCGAGAAGATAATATAAGTTCAGAACTTTGTTTGAGAGTGCAGGAAAAGAAAAATAATCTATGGTTTTAGGAAATGTATTTCAATGTAAGCAATAACTAGAAAATTATATAGATATCACATTAAAAAACTTGCAAGTTATTTTTAAAAAATTGCATATTTGCCGAAAAAATAGAAATACTTGCAACGCTAATTTGTGACATAAGAAGCAATGAGTTGCGATTAGGTGCACATTTGTGCTCAGAATATATTTCACCCACTTTTTATAATGACAAACCTATAAGTAAAATTTATTATTTAGTTCTGTGGATGCTCTTCTTAAGGTTGCCGAGCAGAAAGTTTAAAAGCACAAATCTTATATTTCGCTAAGATGTCTGTCTGTTTGTCAGTCTATCGCAGGCTTCTAATAGAAGTAATGTTACCACGTCCTTACAATAAATAGAAAAACTACAAGATATTTTATTTATTTAATATGGTATTAGTTTCCTATTAAATCAGCCTGCAAACATTATAGTAGGCATAAATAAAATAGCTTAGAAACATTTTCTCATCTGTTTGTTAACTGCTTACCTTCTCTTTTTTTCGTTTGGTTGGTGCTGACAATTTTATATAGCAGCGAAAATGATAATATATACCATGTGAAATTTTCATGTGTCTGCTTATAACGGGTCGAAAAATATAAGCCAATGTAAGATCTACGCTACATGTTTTATGACGCCCTCTAATTTTTAGCTTTCAGGTGTTTAGCTCATAATATTCGCAAGATAGAGCGATATATAAGAATCTGAAAATTTAAAAGATGATATTTCATAAACTTTCCATGAAGCCATGAATGTTTATTTCAGAAAAATGCAAAGCAAGAAATCCTAAATGACATTACCATTAAAACATTAGAAAAATATACCAAACTCATATTTAAATTAAATCGTGATCATGTCTTTTTAGTACATTAGCGAAATTCCGTTTAAAACACTCTCTTCTCTTAGTTTTAGCATGTGTTTTGTTGCTTCTCATGTAAAATTATTAAAATGTCATTAGGGTGTTTTGCGTTTCAGGTAGCGCTATATTAATTACGTTTATTTTTCTAGGATGATGTTGACAATTTTGGTTGTATTGCAAAACTTTAACAGAGAATAAAGGAAATTAATCTTAAGAAAATTGTGCAATTTTAATAAATTATTTTAACATTCAAATGTAAAACAGAATATTTGTTGACAAAAGTATTTTGCTTTTGGTGGCATAAAATTAGATTTTACTTTAAGCCCACATGATAATAAAAATCTAATAAAAGCAAATTTAATGCCCGCAAAGTTATTGGAGACACCCCTTTAAATAAACCTGTAGTGCTACAAAACAATTTAACAAAGAAAACCTTGAAATATTTGCACATGCATTTAAATAAAAAATCTAATGCAATAAGTAATAATGAAGTGAACTTGTTTTATCTTAATCTAAAGTAATATAAATGGAAAGTTATTTATTTATAAGCAATACCCACTTTATATGTGATAAAAGTATTCATATTAAAGAGCTAACTAAGTGAATGGATGATCACACAAAAGAAATAATGATTCTTATTCATATTTCATAGTTATAATTGAATTAAAGTTCCCTTTAAGTTGTTAATACTTACGTATAAGTACAAATATATAATGTTGAGCGGATTAAATTAGTTTAATGTAGAAAGTTTTAAAAAACTCATCACCAACCAACCACTTACTAATGTGGCCACAAGCGAAGAAGGTAGTTTCAACACATTCACGTGTCTTGCTTGGATGTACATGTGTATCTTTTTAATTGTAGTAAATTTGTTTTAAAAATGAGTTAACATAATAATTTATTACATAAATTAATTTACAAAATAACATTAATACCGTTTTTATAAATGTTTGGTTGCCATGGTGGTTGGTTGTTCGGTGAAACACGCTTAAAATAAATGAAGCAAAAATGTGCAACAAAATTATTTAAACAAAAAACACTTAGCCCACATTCAAAAAGAAAAACAAACAAGACTCTGAAAGTGTATTTCATACGCTGCAGTGCTGCATTCGGTGGGCGGGGAAGCAACAGAAGAGCCGTTTAGTTTCTTCTACTTTGATTTACTTTTCATTCTTGTTGAAGCCGACCAGTAAAATAACATCACCAATATCAGTTCACGTTGTATACGCCAACAGATATATAATTGATTTTTTTAGCGATGAATTAAACTTACGTACTTGGATATTGATTTTTTTATTTTTATAAGTCGTATCGATTATTTATACTTTAATATTCGGGTATGTGGAGAAAATCGATAGATTTCCATTCGCTCGATTTTGCAAAGTGAATAATATCTAAACACGTGTGCTGTACATCAGACGATGTAGTGAAATAAATTTTGAGTTCGAATAAAGTCGTAAATGTTGGGAAACATTAAAAAAACATAAATTAATAAGTTTTTAGCAAAGTTTATTTTTTAAAATCGAGTGATTTGAAATCGATCGATTTACATCACATACCTCATTATCAATTATTTTTTCTTTCTCTTTTTGGAATATGACACACAATTTTTTAAAAACATAGAAAAAAATTAGAAGTGTTTTACAAAAATTTTTCATAGAAACTAACTACAGAGTTTCAGAACTGTTGTCTAATCAATGCACATACAACTTCGACAATAAAATGTGAATTGAAGTTTTCAAGATTATAGTTATGGTCTACTATTGATTTGGCCTAAGAACCAATGAAATGCTCAATCCACATCCAATATCCATATCTCGAATAATTTACTCAACAATGAACGCATGTAAATAAGAAAATACTTTTAACAATAATAAATCTAATCTGTCATTATCAATAAAGTAGAAATATTTTGATAAAAGCTCTTGAGACATACACAATAATTTATTTCCTAGGAAAAATTAAAAAAGGATTTAAAATTATGCTCATGGCAAATATATTTTTGCTTTGCTTTTGATTTATAATTGGTTTGACTATAAATTTTTTGTAAACTAATTTTTATAACCACTTTTTTTAACATTCAGCCATTATTTTTGTTATCTTTTGATACCTCTAATCACACAAATCACACAACATAAATACGATGTCGAGTAGCGAGAAAAAAATTTTATGTAAAATGTAATAGAAATTATTAGGGTTACAAGGAACTTTGGTTATAATGAATATTCGCTTATAAAGAACTCGTTTGGAATAAAAAATTGAGTGTACTTAACGTACGCATATAATGAACAAATCAAAATCACATATTTTTGCTGGTAATGTTTCTAAGCCGTTACAATAAGATTTATTTGATAAAGTGATCAGTAAAAAGGAATAAGTAAGTGAAGCTGGTGAATAGATATAAAATAAATGTCTATTAAATAAGAGATGAAAACTTAAGCGCTTTGTATTAATATATATTTTTTTGTTTTCTTGAAAGAAACAAATATTTTGGCCGACCTAAACGAACTTTGTCATAGCTAGCAAACCTGTCTGGTTCCACGGAGTTCATTATAGCCGAGCCCCACTGTACAATGCTTTTCCAATATGGTACCCGTAAGGTTTAAAGAAGTTATGAATGTAATAAATTAATGAACAAACATGAATGCGATCTCAAGTATATAAATTTTTTTTTGTGTAAATTTTATTTTACATGAAAATGTAATGGAATTTAAAACAACATATGATTCAATAATAAGAGCTTCTCGCACTGACTAAACAACAACATTGTGTTGCTTAGAGTAAAACATTTTCATTAAACACTTCACATATTCATTAAACACTTCATAGAGTATTTCATATTTATGAACTTTTTTGCCAGTTTATTTAAATTATTTGTTAAATTATTTCTTAAAAATAACATCTGAAAAATGCATACAAGAAAAAACTTTTTATACTTCAAAGTATTTGTGAAATATGTTGCTTTTGTGTAGTACGTTAAACAATTATGACCTATTTTATAAAACCTTTGGCTAACAGCTTAAAAAATAAAATAAAAATATGAAATGAATTTGCACAGCTGTGTTGTTTGTCCGAAAAATAAGTATGATGACTGGTATAAGAAACAACATAAACTATAATTTTTTTCTAACATTCAGAGTAAACAATAATGAAATACGTTCATACAGACTTGAAAAAATAAATTGCAAGCAACTAACTGTATGAAAATTTGTTCAATGTTTGGAGGGGTCATTTGAAACTGTATTACAAAGAAACGAGTGCGACTTCAGGCAACATTTTTTAAAGGAGCTGAATAGTAAAATGCAATATTGGTTAAATTTATGTTTGTGGTTTTATTGGTATTATTTTTTTTAGGTATAAATATTTTTGTGATCAAAGCACGCTTCACTAAGCCTTGGGTTTAATTTTTGCTTGACCATTGAAGCTGTTTCGACCCAGAGATTATTAGCTTTTATACATTCCATTCCATTTGGTTGTGTTTTTAACTCGTGTTCAGAGCCACAATTTGCTACAAGCTTAAATATAATTTTTACTCGTACATATCGTTGCTCTCAAGTAGAAAGGCCCTAACTCAAATATTTGTAACTTTACAGGAGAAGATAAAAATATAAAAAGAAACTGTACAACTCCTTGTAAAAGCATTATTTTTTTAGAATATTGCAATACAATTTTGTGACGAGGTATATTTGTGTGCAATGTATTGGAATCACTGAAAAACTAAAATTCGTTAAAATACGAGTTAGGACCTTTCTACTTGTGACCATCGCTACGTGTGTATGAATACACTACACAGTATGTACTAGACAATGATTTTGTGATTTTTGATTGTGGTTTTCTTTTGACGTTTGAAAAATAAACTCAACAATTTTTTTTTAAACACATAATTTTAAATATTATTTATCTACATGGTATTCGGTTGTCATGACTGTTTGTCGATTATCGACTTATGCTAAAAATCAAATATTATTTTTCGCCTTTTAATAAACAAATTTCATAAAATCATATAATGTTTTTTTCTTTTTTATTGAGTATCATCAGGAAATTAAAATTGGTTTATAAATAAAATATAAATGTTAAAATCATAACATATAATACTTATTTATATGCTAAGTGCGAATTTTCTTTTTGTGTATTTTACTGTTTTGCTATATTCATAAAAATTACATAAGAATGTAATTAATTTGGCATGAGTTGGTTAATCCAGAGTATTTTTATCAGTAAAAGATTACAGGGAAAGGCAATTGTTGGGAGAGATCGTATTAAGCACCGTACCCTCTCTAAATAAAGTGCCGTCACAGATATTAATCCCTTTTTATTTTAAAATCAAACCGTATTAATTCCTATTGTTGTTGTTGTACATGCACTTGCTTATGCATGTACATACATATATCCATACATTGTTGTTTGTATAAATTCTTTCTACATTACTTTTATTTTTAATATTCGTTTACAAATTTTTATAACGGACCATTTTTGTACAAAAATTCTTTGTGGTCCAAATCAACAATGTTATATTTTAAAAGTTTAGTTTTCTTAAAACTGTCGTGAAATAAAGAACTCGCAATTTAAACCAATTAAATAAACTAAGAGAGTTTTAATTGCAATCTTAAAAACATTAGTTTGATATACAACATTTTGGCGACCGTGACAGGACAACAGTAGTGTTTTAAGTTAATATTCGTTAATAAATTGGTGACAAGAATTTTAGGCAACATCGTTTTTCGTCGAATTCGTACAAAATACTTTTACACAAATATTTCGCAACTTTTGTAAAAGAAACCCATTCTCTCGAGAATATTCGTTTTGAAAAATTCTTGGAACCAACTTTCAACACTGCTGTTTCATTGGAAAAATTAATTACATTGATTTGATAAGTATATCTATCGTTCGTGGTGCAATTTCAAGTGAAATCTTTTATCAAGTTATCGTTCAACTTGTGGTCCGTGGAAATTAGTGCAAATTAATTTGTGGTACAAAAGTGTGTGCTCTATTTTTCTGTTCTGAAGTGAGGCCAAAGTCGTGAACAACTTAGTGAAACTAAAATTATGGCAAATAATGATGATGCTGCCAATACTTCTAGTGCTCCAGAACTGGCTTCATTAAAGCAACAACGAGCCACAACAAAGCGAAACATTTCCAGCATACAGAAGAGAATCGATACAGATGGCGAGAAAGCCGATCCAACAATTTTGCAGTGTAGGCTTGAAATTTTAGAGTCTTATTTTAAGCAGATTTGCCACATTCAAGCTCAAATAGAAAAGGTATGTCCTTCAGACGCCGCTAGAGGTGATCTGGAAGAAATGTATATTGCAGCCAAGGCAAAAATATTATCGTTTTTAAACAAAAATAATTATTCGGCTTCAATGGACCACAGTTTTATAAACACCTCGATTGGAATTCCTAGCCAAACTCGATTGCCCTCATTGAAATTGCCACGCTTCGATGGAAAGTATGCTGATTATAAACGATTTATTACGACCTTTTATAATATGGTACATGAAAATTCGTCGCTCACACCTGTCGATAAATTCAATTATTTATTGAATTGTCTCTCCGGTCAAGCCCTTGCCGTCATTGAACCCTATCAGGTTACAGATGAAAATTATCCGAAAGCATTGCAAAGATTAAAGGAGCGTTATGACAACAAAGTGTTAATTTTCTTGGAACACATTACAGCCCTCTTCAATATTTCCGAAATGCCAAAGGGTGACAGTATTTCGTTACGCAACATAATAGATACAGTTTCAGCAATTCGCGGATCACTTTTATCGCTTGGTTCGGAAATGGACATAATGAATTCGATAATTATCCATATGGTGCTTTCGAAACTTGATGACGCATCTCGCCAGTGCTACGATGAAAAAATTGATTTTAAATCGTTGCCCACCTGGTACACCTGCTATGAAATTCTAAGTCATCGCTGTCAATTCTTAGAAAGTCATGGTAAGAAACCTGAAACTAAACATCATAGTAATATTGGTGCAAAACCAAAACAAATTTTGAATCGTCATTCAAACACGTTAGTCAACTCCAAGTCTAACTTAACCTGCACATACTGTAACAGCGCTGAGCATCAACTTACCGCCTGTTCTTCGTTTTCGTCGCTTTTAGTCTCCGAACGTTTTAATTTTGTAAAACGTAATGGGCACTGCATAAACTGCCTTCAAAAAGGACATTTAGTATCGAAATGTCCCTCAAAGGGTCGTTGTCGAGTTTGCCAGTCCGCTCATCATTCCTTGTTACATATATTCGTGCAAACACAGCCGTCATCAGGTAATAATGTTTCAGCACCATCGACTAGTGCAAATCATGCTGTGTCACTAGTAAGTCGATCATTTAGAAGAACAATAATACCAACTGCGGTGGTTCTATTAAAGGACATTTGTGGTTCCTTTCAACCGGTAAGAGTGCTTCTTGATTCTTGCTCAGAAATTAATTTCATTACAGAGAAAGCTGCTAAAAGGCTTAGGCTTAAATTTCAACGGACGTGTCAAGATGTGACTGGGATAAGTGAAGTGCAAACAAAAATCAGATTTTCTGTATATGCTAGCGTAAAATCCCGAATTAGCTCCTACGAATTTTCATCTAAATTCGCTGTTACTAAGTCAATTTCAGCTCAACACCCTGCTGAATTGATTGATATATCGAAGCTTAAAATTCCCGAAACAATAGAATTAGCGGATCCATCATTCTTTAAACCGCAACGAATTGATTTGTTATTGAGCTCAGAAACGTTTTTTGATATGTTGCTCGAAGGACGAATTTCATTAGGACAAGGTATGCCTACTCTCATTAACACAGTTTTCGGATGGATTGTTGGTGGAAAATTCAATCTTCAACAAACTTCTGCGCCAGTAACTTGCAACTTGGGATTGGACTCATCAGCTGATGACTTGAGCCATACGTTGAAGAAATTTTGGGAGGTGGAAGAGTATGTAAGCGATCCCCCAAAATTTTCTGAAGAGGAACAAACATGTGAAAATCACTTTATAGAAAACACTTCAATTACATCAAATGGAAGAATTATGGTTCGATTGCCCTTCAAACAGTTTCCAGATTGCTTGGGTGAGTCTTTTGAAAATTCAAAAAGAAGGTTTTTGTCGCTCGAACGTAGACTTGAACGTGATCCAACACTAAAATCTATGTATATCGATTTTATGGATGAATATATGGCACTTGGTCATATGTCAACTTTTAATACCCCTCTTAGTCATCCATATTATATTATACCGCACCATTGTGTACTAAAGCCTTCTAGTACCACAACCAAACTTCGTGTAGTCTTCGATGGGTCTGCTCGCACAACTTCGAATTATTCGTTGAATAATATACTCATGGTTGGCCCAACAATACAACAGGATTTAATAACTACTCTTTTTGCGTTTCGTTTGAATAGATTTGCTCTTACTGCTGACATATCCAAAATGTACCGCCAATTTCTTGTCGATGAACGTGACCGCAAATTCCAATTAATTCTATGGAGATCTAATCCGAAAGATAACCTTAACGTGTTTCAGCTAAACACCGTTACGTATGGGCTTTCAGCAGCACCGTTTTTGGCAATCAGAAGTTTGTTTTTCATCTCAGATCAACATCGTTCAACTTTTCCAATTGGCTCAAGAGTACTTCGTGAGGATTTATACGTCGACGATGTTCTTACTGGCTCTGATACTCTAGAAGAGTTAACAGTCAAAAAAGCTGAAATTACGCAAATTCTCAGCACTCATGGTCTTCGGTTAGCAAAATGGAATAGTAATTGCCTAGCGGTCACGAATAGTGGCACGGAAGAAGTTCCAATAAAAACCTCTGAAGACAACGTTACAAAAACTCTTGGTATGGCTTGGAATCCTACACAAGACATATTCTTGTTTCGTTTTGATTTGCCTGACCTAACAAAAGCAACCAAACGCACCATATTATCAACAGTTGCAAAAATATTTGATTTGCTTGGGCTTTTAAGCCCCATAGTTGTTCGATGTAAAATACTTCTGCAAGAAATGTGGGTCCAAAACATCGGTTGGGATGAAACCTTACCTGCTGACTTATCAACAATCTGGTTCCAAATTAAACAAGATTTTGAACAAATTCATCGCATTGAAATACCGCGCTATGTTCGCACATCAGAAAGCAGACTTGGAGAAATACATGGCTTTGCAGATGCCTCCCAACGAGCCTTTGGTTGCTGTATCTATTATCGTATCTTTGAAAATGGTGCTTACACATCAACTCTGCTGATTGCCAAATCGAAGGTAGCTCCAATCAAGGCTCAATCTTTACCTCGTCTCGAATTGTGTGCAGCAGTTCTACTCAGCAAAACTTGGTGCAAGATCAAAATGAAAATCTCTAAATTTGTTTCTTCAATTTCCTTTTGGACAGATTCGAAAATCGTTCTGCAGTGGCTAAAGTTACACTCTTCAACACTAAACTGTTTCGTTGCAAATCGTATTTCAGATCTGCAAGAACAGACTAGAGACATAACCTGGCGACATGTACCTTCAAAAAGTAATCCTGCTGATATTGTATCTCGTGGGTGCACTGCAGAAAATTTACCTAAAACGATCTGGTTTTCTGGTCCCGAATTCTTACGTTTTGACGCTTCAGAATGGCCTTCCAGTTCAGATCTTGTAAAAGTAGAAGTTCCTGAACGAAGAAATGCAGTTGTTTTTAAATGCACTACAATTGTCAAGGAGTCAATTATTGAAGAAATTATTGAGAAACATTCTTCTTATCGTAAAATTCTTCGGATCATGACTTATATTTTTCGTATTTTTAATAGATCGAAGGTGAACTCGTCACTAAAGGCCAACGATATTGCTCATATCCCAGCCCATGAGTTAGATAACACACTCTGGAAAATTGTGTACCACATACAACAAACCAATTTTGGTACGGAAATAACCGCACTCTTAAACAACAACTTTGTTCAACCCCATCTGCAAAAATTGGCCCCATTTATACACCAAATAGATATTGATAACAATACTCTTAATATAATTCGAGTTGGTGGAAGACTATCTAAGGCGCCCATCCCTTTTGATGCTCGATTTCCTGCCTTACTTCCAAAAAACCATCGCTTCGTTAAACTCTACGTTGAACATTTACATCGCGTTCATCTGCATGCTGGTCCGAAAGTATTACTTGGTATACTTCGTCAAAGGGTATGGATAATAAATGCAAGAGAAGTAGTTCGAAAAGTGGTACGCAGCTGCACTCACTGTTTCCACTACAAACCAAAATTAATTTGTCAGATAATGGGCGATTTACCAGCTGATCGTTTTAGAGCCCAACGACCATTTCTAATAACCGGTGTTGATTTTTGTGGTCCGTTCCTTACTTCATACCGAATTCGAGGAAAGGTACCTTACAAAACCTATGTAGCTGTTTTCGTGTGCTTCAGCTCAAAAGCGCTTCACTTGGAGCTTGTGTCTGATTTGTCAACAAACAACTTCATACTTTGCCTGAAACGCTTTGTAAGTCGACGTGGCCTGCCTCAACGAATTTTTTGTGATAATGCCACAAATTTCACTGGTGCTAATAATCATCTCAGAGAATTGAAGGAAAAATTACTCTCCGAATCAACAAAGGCTGATATTAAAACACATTGCTCACAGAATGGGTTCGAATTTTGTTTTATTCCCCCTCGTGCTCCACATTTCGGTGGACTATGGGAAGCAGCAGTTAAATCTGCTAAAACTCTTCTGGTGAAAAATGTGTCTCAGGCCCGTCTTACATATGAAGAACTACAAACTCTAATAGCAGAAATAGAAGCTATATTAAACTCTCGTCCTATTGCGCCAATGACAGACGACCCTAATGATGGTGAAGCTTTGACTCCTGGTCATCTTTTGATTGGTTCCTCCTTAATATGCGTTCCTCAAGCAACATTTAATACAACAAAGTTATCAACACTAGACAGATGGCAGCAGATTTCGTTTCTGAAAAATCAACAACAGTGGTCTAGAGATTATCTTCATTCATTGCAAATGCGGTCAAAATGGTTTCAAACACAGCCAAATATCAAGATTGGAGATTTGGTCATCATTCATCAAGATAATACACCACCACAAAACTGGCTTCTAGCACGAGTGACAAAAACAATTAATGGTACCGATGGACGCGTTCGAGTGGTTGAATTAAAAACTGCAAATGGCTCTTGTCGACGGCCTGTACATAAAATTGCTCCCCTTCCGAGCTTTAACGATTCTTGAAACACAGGCGTTTCAACGGGAGGAGAATGTTGGGAGAGATCGTATTAAGCACCGTACCCTCTCTAAATAAAGTGCCGTCACAGATATTAATCCCTTTTTATTTTAAAATCAAACCGTATTAATTCCTATTGTTGTTGTTGTACATGCACTTGCTTATGCATGTACATACATATATCCATACATTGTTGTTTGTATAAATTCTTTCTACATTACTTTTATTTTTAATATTCGTTTACAAATTTTTATAACGGACCATTTTTGTACAAAAATTCTTTGTGGTCCAAATCAACAATGTTATATTTTAAAAGTTTAGTTTTCTTAAAACTGTCGTGAAATAAAGAACTCGCAATTTAAACCAATTAAATAAACTAAGAGAGTTTTAATTGCAATCTTAAAAACATTAGTTTGATATACAACAGCAATTATATTATTATAAAATACTTTCCGAAGGTACATTTGTACATTAGATGTTACCTAAAAAAATAAAATAAAAAACATATCCACATACTTATGTATGTATGTGTATAAACGAATTGTATGAAAAAAATATTGTACATATCTATTTTATTTTTATAAAAAAATAGCCATATATCAATTATTAGGTATATCTATACGAATTGATGATTATATCTATATCTAAACGAAAAAAGAAAAATGAAATGAAAAACAAAAAGTGTTATAAGTCAACAAAGTTCAAAATAAAAAAAAAAAATAACGTAAATTATGTCGATTTAATTGAGGCAAAAACAAACAACTCTAATGCCAAACAACTTCATTCAAACTGTGTATTCATACGGATCGTACGTTTTCAATTCAATACAATTCAATCTATTCAACTACTATTAGCAGAAAGTAAAATTGAGCGAGATGAGAAACAAATGTGGAACAATCAGCGGTCATTTCTGTTTTAGTCGGATACGTTTTTTCATATAATGTGTACGCTACTCTTGGGTGTTAAATGGTTTCGGTTGAGTTGCCTATTTACTCACAAAAAATATTTCTTCTTCAAAAATCTGATTTATAGGAAGGACTATTAAATGGGTCTTTAATAGTTTTACGATCCGTACTATTTATTTACCATTAAGTTTTTATTTATCCACTTTAAAGTAATGCATTAAGTAGTGTAATTGAAATTATGTTATTATTAAGGGAACGCCATTAGTAATATTTTCTTATGTACCGTAGTCCTGCAAGACTTTGTTGATATATCACTCATATAGAAAACAAAATTATGTATTTCGAACATAACTGAAGCCAATACAGTCGATTCTAATTTTCGACTACAACCTAACGCTATCAGATTTTAACTCCTCTATTTTTTTATCTTCCTTTCAGCTAAACAATATAATCAATTTCTATCAAATATAGTTCTTAACACTTCAATGGTTTTTAAAGCAAAGTCTACCTTCATTCATCCACTCACTCTCTCTGTCACTCTGTTGCAATAAAACAAATTTTTAGAATTGTTCTTCATTCCACGAAGATGAAAAGCGAAATGCAAACAACTTTTTTCATATTAGCCGCTTCCAAGTGTAACGAAAACGAAAAAAAACACAATACCGTTCACGTATTAGTGACTGTGTAAACGGAAACTATAACAGTCCGCGCCTGTCATCGCATGGCAGCGTTTACGAGCATATGAATGTGTGTGTTTGTTTGTGAAACAGTCTAATGTTGAGTATAAAATTGTTGGCAATTTATCTACATAACTTGATGTTTGCTTTTAGCCATGATGCCTGTTATAATTTTTTCTGTGCAACCTTCGTTATGCAGCGAAAAATATGTCACGTTGTAGAGCAAGAATAAAAATACACATAAAAAATTGTCTGCAGCTGTTTTTGTAGTTGTTATCTTTTTCGTTAGAAAATTTGCAGCTGTGCTATTAAATAAAAGTTATAAAATAAAAACTAAAGAATGGTACTCGTATCTTACCAAATAGAATCGACTATGCCAGATTTAAGTTTGTGGTCAAGTTTCATTTTTTAACGTTTTTGCAAGTTACATGAAAATGACAGTTAAGTGAATGGGAGTTTTCTATAATTTTTATTTGAATTTTAAAGGATACTGATCATTATCGTGAGCATTAGAGGTTTCTTTGTCTTAAATGCACGTAAATCATTTCAATTTTAAATTGCCGCTTTTAATGTGGAATTGTAAGTTTGATGTGGGAAAATGATGTTATTTGTTACCAAGAAAAATTGCATTATATTCAGTTAAGTACTCAGCTGAAAAACTATCGACTACTATCGATTAATCAAAATTAACCGCTTTTTACAATCCTACTCCTACTTCTTTTTTATAGAAGAATTAACACAATACTTGAGCCTCCTGTTATAAGCTGCAATCAATAATTTCCGTAAATACTCTATACGTATTTTTAAATGTGTTAACTAGTAAAATATAGAAGGCTTTTAGGTTATTACATCCCTTGATATAACTGCGTTTACTTTGATATTTTTTTTTAGATTTTATTCTTAAATCGGTTGGAATATCCAAGGAAAAACAATTTGTATACGAATATCTAAATGATCTTCAGATTAATAACATTTATCAAGCTCCAGCCAGAATTGTTCTGCAATTATTTTGTAATTAAATCTCCTTATTTATTGACACCAATTTGAAAGCCAACGTTTTATTTTTTTGGTATTAACAAACTTTAAAAAGATATAGTCGATTTCAATTAATCGTTTATGGGCATTTGCACTTTGTCTTAAAATTTTGATCGAAATTTTCTATTATTTTCTTTTATTACTTTGTCAAGTGAGTCATTGAAACCTACATTTGAAATTATTTAGATTTTTTTATAATTTAGATTTTTAGGTAAACTAATCAATCATAAATAAATAAAGAAAATGATAATACAAACTTAATTCTGAAATAATACTTTAACAGCACAAATCAATAAAACTGAAAGCAGAAAATAATAACAATAATAATATGTTAATAATAAAAAAGACATAAGAAATCAAATTCGATGTCAAAATGAAATGGTGTTCATTCGAACAAGAAGCTCAGACTGAAAGAGATTCACAATTTTTAGCATTATCTAAAAAAACTTTGCAAAATTCTTAAAAAACTACCAGTCATTATTCATTTCGAGCATTAACAAATCAATGAGATATGGCGGTAAAGCTGCAAACAAGTATTCGATTTGATGTACATATTTGAAAATAATTCTTGATGAATGGTTTATTTCAATAAATTTCTACGCCAAGCTCGGTATCAATGAAGGTGAAATTATTATATATTAAGCTAATTCCATTTTTCAATAATTTTTTGCAATGAAAACTAAATACGACGTGTTACTGAAAGTAAAAAAGAAAATTATCGTACAAGTGAATTAACCCGCCATTGGTGATGCAAATTTGACTTTGAATTTTTTAAACGAGTTGCTAATAGTTCATGTTTTTTTATATATTTATGCACTTTGACAAAAAAAACAAAATAAAAAATAAATAGAGCATTAAAAATAAAATTTTTGTTGGGAATACGTTTTTTAAAATAAGGAAAAAAAAATATAAAAAAAATCCTATATTCATGAAATAAAATAACGTTTTCAGTATTTCCACATATACGGTGGTACACGGTCTCACTTACCATGCTAGTAAAAATCGCTACTCGAAATTGGAAATAAAAACAATAACGTAGACCAGTAGGTCACCTTTGGCGGGTTGAAAAGAATATTGTTACGTGAACAACTAGTTTGATACTCTAATTAGGAAACAGTGAGGGGTTTAATGATTCACATATTAAACTGAAAATATTTTATTTGATAGCTGGACGTTTTAGCCAACTGAGTCAAATACATAAAATTGTGTAGGCTTAAAAGATTAATTTTATAACTAAAACCAAAATATCTTTAAGAACAGGGATTTTCAAGCGATGGTTGTTGTAACTGCATTATTTTAAGTTGTGAAATATAAATTAAATATAATCTAATATTACGAATTCTCTTAATATCAAATATTAAAAAATTCTTCAATATTTAACATTTCGCTTGAGAAACTTTGAAAAGCAGTCTTTAATTTGCTTCACGATAACATCTTTAACTAGCAATAACAATAAACCATAAATTGTTTCACCTAAAGTTGCGTGCATAAAAACTGCATTAACGTACTAAACTGATATTGGCCGTAACAAATCGTAAACAAGACGTGCACTTAAAGGTCGTTCGTTGAATTTCTAAATATAGTCAAATACGATAACAATAGCATCCATCAGCTTAAAACTTAATACAATATTTTTTACATTTTTAAGCAGGTTTCTTGTTTTAGTTTTAAGACGTATACTGCAATGCACCCAGTCACAGAAAATGTTTTATTCAGCAACACAAAAAATATATTGTAAGTTTACGCCTTAAAAAATTTATATAAATGAATAAACTATAGAAAACTTAGGATGTAGTAAGTTTGTATAAACACATTCATAGATATCCTTACTTGTACATTATTGTGGCTGTTATCGCTTATTGTAATTTAAATCTGATTTACGATTTTTTTCCAAAAAGGTATTTTTCAAAACACTGATATGTTCAACCAGATATACTTTTAACAGTTTATATACAAACACTTACTTTTTATGGCTAAATCCATATTTTCGTGTTTATTATAATAAAAAGCAAGAGATTTCGATGAAAAAATCTTTGTTTATTTTAATTTTTGTGTTGCTTTGTTAAGAACTTTATTTTTAAGGATGCACTCACTCATAGATTTGGACTTACAGATGCAACAAGAAACGTGAATCAATTTCAAAATCTTCACTGTAGTAAAAAATCCGTACTGTAGTAAATACATGAGTAGTTGTAAGAGCTATAAGCGCACCGCTCGTTACAAGTATCCATGAAGTTGTTAACATCCTGAAAAATATTTTTGCTGTTGTAATAATATTACATTTTTTCCTGGGCTTTTCTCTGCAGGAATTTTTATTAGTACACAGAGCGAATTTAAGAATTAGCAAAAACTGACGCTTTTAATTTGCAAGTTAAAAATGTGTACTACATGGATTACAATTATGTTATTTAACGTTAATGAATGTAAACAAATTTTAGCAGATTTTATAAATTACTAGAAGAAAAAAAATGAAATAAGGAAACTTCTCACTTTTTTTCAACTCTAACTGTCAGCCTAAGTGGTAAATGGTAAAGTTAGAAAACAAAAACAATTGGTTGATTATTGAGTTCTTGTTACAACTTTGGTATTGTTTAAACTTTTCATTTGGTTTATTGAAAGTTAAATATAATATCTCCAGTTATTCTACAAAATATTTGGGTAAAGTTTCCTGATGATCTGCATTAGCAAGAGTGAAATGCGCATAGGAACTAGCTATACTCCTCAATTCCAAATTTTTTTTAATATAACTGTTAATATTTTACTACATATGTATGTATGTAAAATATTAATTATGAAAAATATTGCAATTAAAATTTAAAATACTAAAAAAAAATCAATTTTTTTATCATTGCATAGTCCTTAATATTATGAAAACATACCTTTTTAAATATCATACAGTTACACAAGCAAAAAATAATTTTTTTTACTATTGCACTTGAAACTCAACCTTTGACAATTTTAGTTGTTTTCTCCTGCAACATTTTTAAAAAGATTGGGAACATATTCATCCCAATACTATTTATTGTGTAATGCAAACTTATATGAACATGGTTGGAAAATAATGTTTAAAAAAAGTATCCAACATAAACTTAATTATTTGTGATAAAATACCAGTGATTTTTTATTTTTATATTACTTCTTTTAATAACTAAAGGAATAACTTTATTAACCGAATTGAATATAAATAATGTATACATATCGCTCCTTTATTGCAACGTAGTCATATCTCAAAAAACGTGTTTTTTGAGTTAAGAATGCAGAAATATTCGTCGTATTGCTCTTTATTTTGTGTAAAAATTTTACACGAATATCTTATTTACTCACCTTTTTCGAGGAGAATACTTTTATATTTTTCCAACGAACGAGTTTCTTTGAGATATGACTACGCTGCAATAAAGAAGCGATATGCTAAAATTTGTTCACAAGGTTAGAAGTATATACGAGCCACATGAAATAGTTATCTATCATGACTGTTTGCTTGTGTAGCCAAGCAACGACAGACAGTGAGGAATCGAGAAATTTTGTAACATGTGCCTGTGCTTAAGGTTGTTACTTTCATTTTATAAAAACTTTATTTAATGCATTAATGAATTCATAAACCAATAAATATTGAAATTTTACCCAAAATTATGTTTCATGTCCTTTTATTTTAAGCTCACAAGAGTTTCGTGCTGGGATTAAGAGGACCAACAAGACATGAGAAATTTGAACAACACTTTAATTAAGTTATTTATGTGTGTAGGCGATAGTAAAGCAACAAATATTAATTTTCAGTATTCAAGAATACAAATGTGAATCTCTGCAGCCAATATTCGCTAAAACATAAATATTTAGTTTAAAATTTAGTGCCATTAATTTAAATTCAATTGTAGAATAAAAATTATAATGCAATAAAATTTTGGCTTTGTTTAGCGGTACCACAAAATAACTACCGAATGGAACAAGTCCCAACAAAAATAAAAAAACGAACAGCGGAAAAAGTTATATAACATCTTAAGTGCAAAATGAAATAACTTGCAATTTTGAGGGTAATAAAAATTAAGAAAAGTGATTGATTCAGCAGATTCTTCGCTGGGATATAGCAACAACAAATGAAACGATGTACACACGCACACATACACATACACAACTGCTTACTCAGTAGTTAAAGGGTCTTAAACTCAATCTTGTTAAGCCTTTCAGCCAGTTATTCCTTTATTAGTCAGCCATCTCCTATTTTAGCAACTTAACTCTAATGTTGACTTTAACTGAAGCCAGCAGATAGAGCGTAAAGGTGATAAATGTTAAAATTGACATTAAAGCTTAAGCATAAATATAAAAATATACTTAAAGAAACAAAAAGACGAATGCGTATACATACATAAATAAGAAACATTGGAAAAGGAAGAAAGCTTACAAACTATTTGCATAGGCATACTCGCACAACATAAACTAACACCACGGCTATCAGAATCCAACATCATCAGCTCCAACACAAAGATGACCACAATAGTGGCTACTAAGTAAATGGCTTAAAGGTTAATTGCCAACATATGAGACGGTGTTAGCTGGTTGGAATGGAGGGATAGTAGATAGTTCACTGGTTACTGGGTTGTCTAGTCGATTGCCTTAATGAGGCTTATTTTTTGCGGCATGTGCAAGAAGATATAAGCTATTTGTTCGAGCATGTTTGTAGAGAAATGTGTCCTGGATGGTTGTTAATTATGGCAATTATAAAAGTACTCTCAAGTCGGCAAAATTAAAAAGGGAAACACAATTCTATGAGAGACAAGAGAATATACACAAATATATATGAGGTTTTCTAAGTTAAAATGAATGGGTTGATTTTCATTTAACAAATATACATACATATGTACATGTTTGCCAATATATGTAAGTGCATACTTACATATGTTGTTCGTTTGCTTTCCCTGTGTGTTCTGGGTAAATGTCTACATATAGAAATTTGTAAATGGATTTTTTTACAACTTTTACGTTTCCCTAGAGCGTTTGTGGTCATAAGTAAGTAGGTAGTATTCTTTTTAATATTTAAGATCTTTGGCTGCATACATGAACTTCTATGCTCACTTTTATTCTCGTTATTAATCTTTAAAAATCTTTTATGGCTTCAATGGAAAGCTTTAAAATAATTATTTTGAAAATAGGTGGTTTCTTGTAAATAATAATTAGAGGTTTTGGGTATTTTAAAAATATTAAAAATGATTTATTGCTGGTAGGTTTATTAAATATTTAGTTTAATTAGTAACTTTTTTATACTCGGCTGTCATTTTCTATTAACATTGCTGGGTCTCAAAGCTGTTGAACTGAGCGGTCACTTCAAACTATTAAAAAAATTTAAAAAGTTCGATTGATTTAAAAAATTTAAATGACTTTTGCAATTTAGGCATATCTGCTACATAAAGAACTGTGTAAATCAAAAAGTTAATACATACACTTTTTATTTCATTTTATTTCTGTTTTATTCATTTATTATTCTTTTTTATTAATGAAAATTTAAATAAGGGTCTCAGTAAATAAATTTTGCAAGACTCCTCAATTAAAATATTATTAATTAAAGTTTTAAATCTCTTTTTCAGATGTTGAAAGAACCATAATTTGAAAAGAATTGTAATAACTTCAACAGATCTGGAACAAATTCATTCAAAAAGATCAAATCAACAAAAAAAAAAGTGTGCCGAAACTATTAAAATTCCAAAAAAAAAACACATTCAGTTACAATTCCTATAAAAAAACACTTTTTACACAACACATAAAAAAGAAACCAAAATGAACGAATATTCAATAAAACTGTTGCCGTTAGCGACTCTACTAGTCATGAGTTGTCTACAATTTGTTAATGTTACAGCACAATCGAATTATGTGCAACATGGTGATAGTGGAAACTACACAACAAATGGTTTACCCGAAGAAGCCACTCTCGATGGAAAGGTAAGTGAATATACAGTTGCATAGTTAAAGAACAAAACAAAAGAAAAAATTATCTGTCAGACAGAAAACAATGTAAAATAAAGTTTGATCATATTTTCATATTCTAACATCTAACATGACATGTTGTCAGTTTCCATGGAAATATATTTGCAATAACAATAGCAACAAATACGGGAACTTCATGTTGGCAATGGAATTTATCTATAGTTAGTGCTGTCTGCCTGGATCCTTTGTTTTTTAAACTGGTCATATGATGTATAGGCTGGATGTTATTGTTGGTTGCAAACATTAGTTTGCTTTATTTAAACATAATTTCGCGTATGTCACCACAAGCACCAGATGCCACAATAGCATATTCAAATTTATGTTAGATTCTAAATAAGAGTACACTAAGAAATGTTGACATTCAATTCAAATAAATTTTGTTAAATCAAAAATATTTGAAAGCATTAAGTACGAGTAGGTACCCAGCAAAAACTAATGCCTCGTCAAAGTAGATAGGTAAGCTGTGACCGCCTTCGATATAGGCTTCCTGAAGACATGATTTCTTCGCGATGTACCACTTGGGAGCTTTTCTTAACCTAAAAAAAGGTTTAAAATCACAGCTCTTCGTTCTACTGCGTTATCCAATTATTAACTTAAATTGTTAAGCAACAAAAATTCAAATCGTGTTTATTACGGTTTAAACACATTAAACACTGCGACTACACAACTACAAGGCTACAATTGTCGTTGGCTGCATTCGTCGCTGTGTTGTCAGTTACTTTTTTGACATTAAAAGCTTTTTGCTGTGTCTCTTCCAAATATTTAATTTTTATGAAAATAAAATTATTTATTCAAATTAAACTTTCAAAATGTAAAAAAATCAATTAATTTGTTTAAAACTCCATGATTGTTAGTTAGTGCATCTATAATATTTTAATTTTGCAATTTTTATTTATTTTGTTAACTAAAATAAAATATTTTTATTTTATTCTGTTTCTGAATATGGAAATTAACCTAAGTTGGCGAAAACGCTGCGAAAACGGTGGTCTGGTAGTCGTATAGCTGTGATGGCGTCAAAATAATCGTTCTTCTATAAACGTGTGTATTAGAGAGGGTCGTTTTAGAAATCGATATTGTGCCATCGATTTCTCGATAGCTTTTGGCATGAGGAAAAAAAATTAATGAAAATTTGAATTATTTATTAATGAAAGTGACCTTTAGAAGTTGAAATTCATTTTTGAATTACTAATATTTTGAATTATTGTTGAATTATTTTTGATGAAATTGAGTTATTCATTAAAGAAAATTGTAATTATTTATTAATGAAAGTGACAGTTGGCTATTAATTTTTTTGCGAAAAAAAAGCCTTAAAAATAAAAGTTGACAGAAAGTCAATAAATTTAAATTTTTGGCGCTTCGAAAAGGATTTTTTTGATATGTCGTATTCAAACTTTTTTCCGCATTCTAAAAGCTATCGAAAAATCGATAAGACAATATCGAAAAATTTTTGTCCTTACAAATTTATTGCAATGATAATTACCATTAAATTTTTGGTCTTCCTCTCTTATTTGCTTCATCTTTTGAAGACAAATATTATTGAATTCTTGTAAAGTTATTATTTGAGATATTCTGCAATTTTGTTTGTTTTTAGTTGAGTAGATCTTAAAGTTTCAAAACTTTTATCTTATACGACCACTTTCATATCCAAATAAGAGTTTCATATATTACAAAAACGCATTTTTATTTCTTTTTAAAGGATATTTGCAGTGAGCTGGACTGATAGATTCTAAAATACCATTTGCAATATGTAACACAATCAGTACTCAGTACATTTGCCATTGATGGTTCTTAAATTACATTTTTACTTTTTTAATGTATTAACCTACATAAAGTATTAATAAATTAAATATACACTAATAAATGTGTTTAAATGTTTAAGTGCATAAATTTCATTGCCTCTGAGAAAATTCAGCCACATTATAAAAAACATAGTCTGTTCTCAATACTGAAGGAGTTGAGTGCATTCTAAAAATTAAAAAATCACAACTGGAGTGACAAACTTACGCTTTTAAGCCATTCTGAAGGGTTTAAAAATCAAAGTAGCTCACACAGTTCTAATCTAATTTTTTGCTTTGTTTGCACTTAAATTTTGTAGTCATTTTTGAGTTTACCGCAAGTAAATAATTCCTTATTAAGAATTTGTTTCTGTGTATCAGACACATATACATATTTCAAAAATGTTTAGGATTACGTTTGTAGTAATGTATGTATAAATGTGTAAATCAAAGCTTTATTGCATATAAAATAGTACTCTTAGCCAAGCCTATAATTTGTTCTCAACGCATTTTTCTGTTCCCTGTCTGCAAGTCTATAAAGCTCATAGACCAGCTATAAAAACCCATGCAAAAAAGGAATACCTCAACGCAACAAACAGACAAATACAAAAACGAATTTAATGATTTTTCTCACATTCTCATACGTAGACATTTGGCCTAGAGATGGGCACGCACGATCGTGTGTAACCCCTTTCATACAATAAAGTGATCATACATATGCGTGAGCATAAAAAAATGAATGTTTGGCAAGATGGTTTCGTGATTTATAAAAAATGTTTTTTACTAAACTTAAATTCAATATATTTCTGATAATCCAAATGTAATGTTTTAAAATATATTAGAATAATGTAAGCTACGATCAACAATGGCTTATTTTTGTTTGTATATCGTTACAAAAAATTGATTTTATCTAAAATTTAGTGGAAAAACTTAATCAGTAGACTTCATTAAATAAGTTTATTGATTTTCGTAAACATGTCAGGAATAAATAAATGGTGATCATGCATTTTCTTTTAATATCACGTAAACGTGCAAAAGCGTGAGCCAACATGCAAAGTCATGCAAGAGCATACATAAGAAACATGTTTTTGCTCAAAAGTTTGTGTTAAAGTGAGTAAAACGTCATCTAATATACCATCTCTAATTTGGCCACAAAACAATTCGTGTATTATTATAATAATTTTATAATATATTTCCTTTTATTTCTGTAATTTTTATGAAGTTTTCAGATATATTTTTTATACTAGCATTTTGCAATTCAGATTTTTTATGTCTCATTTGAAACGGATCGTGTACGTGGACGTGTTAATGTATTCGATTAGAAATAATGTTTTTCTTTCTATTTCATTATTCTTCCAATTAAATACATATACAGATTAAGATTTGCGGGGGAGTAAAAAAGTTTTAACTGGTTGTAAATTAATAAAATTTGTGTGTCTGGCTTTTGTAGTCTCAGTGAAAAACAGTCTTTTTATTGTGAAACTATTTATTAAGGTATTTTAGGAATGGAATTCGATTCAATAATATTACTTGTTATGTTCTTATAACCACATTGAAAATATTTGGCTAGTTTTTATAGTTTGAGAGAAGTTTGTGCAAAAAATTATTGATGAGTCATCAATCAAGAATTATTTAGAAAATGATTTGAATATTTTTCAGGAGAAATAGTCTGTGATGTATTTGCTGGAGCTAAAATTTTATTTGGAGAATACTTTTCATCTTGATCAAAAATTGAGAAAACAGGAGAAAATATGAAATTTCTTGGATTTTAATAATGCTGCCGTATTGGTAACATCATAATATATTATACGGAAACCTTTAGCTAATATATAAAGAATTTCTCAATTAATAAATTTTTGAACCAAGTTTTTTTTACTGATTTCTTTATTTTTATTTTAAATATGCCCGCATCTAAAAAAGTAAACAAAATATTTACAACCAGCTACCTTCAAGATTTAAAACTAAAAATTTTGGATAATTTTTTTGTTATTATTAAAGATTTTTGTTTCCTTCTTCCTAATATTGTGTGGCTGGGGAGCCACTGAGACTTATTCTTTTCACCTATAATTAATTTAAATTTTGTAGCCTAAGTGACTATTAAAGTATTCTATAGATACATGTATAATTGGCCTTATAGGCTTCTTATGTATCGGATTGAAATAAATAAATAAATAAATAAAAATAAATAAATTAAATATTTGAATTGTTCCAAAGTTGGAAATTGTAAGCAGTTTGGTGTATTTGCAACGAATTTGTCGATAGACGAGCAAATTATTCCTTATTTTGGTCGACATAACTGCAAAATGTTTATTCGCGGTAAACCAATACGCTTTGGTCTTAAGTACTGGTGTCTTTTTTCTGACACTGGATATTTCTTTGAGGCTGATCCATATGCTGGCGTAGCTACACCATATGACAAAAGCGTTGGGTTAGGAGCTTTTGCAGTTTTAAAGCTGTTGGAATCAGTTTTATGTCCGGAAAACCATGTTGTATATTTCGCCAACTTTTTTTCGTCGTACTACTTGTTCTGCTTGTTAGATGAAAGGAACTTTCGTGCAACTGGTACGGTAAGATCTAGCCGTCATAGAGGAGCAAATCATATCCTTGCTACAGGTTGGTCTCTCAAAAAACTTGAGTTTGATTACTGCATTTAAAAAAACAACAAGTTATTCGTTTCTCACTGGCAGAACAATTCAGAAGTTACTGCGATTTCAAATTTTGTTGCAGCTTGTCCAGAGCCGTTATTCAAAAGATCAAAAGACGATGGACAATTTTGGTTTGACATTTATAGGGTCGAAACTTACACTGTATCTATAAATTTTTACGTTTTATTTCAACAATAAGCTATGAGGGGCGTTGACTTACACGATAATGCTGTGTCTAATTACCGTATTGCAGTTCGTGGAAAAAGTTGTGGTGGCCCTTATGGGCGAATGCAATTAGCAGTACTGCTGTAAATGCTTGGAAAATCCACAGTCTTATTGCTAAAGCAGAAGGAACGAAACAGATATCACAAATAGGGTTTAAGTCTGAAATGGCTACCAAGCTACTGCTAGTTAAACAAAACCACCATGAAGAACAGCCTTTGGAAGATTTAGAGCTTACAGAATCGGAAAATCTAAAAAATTTACCTCGTGGTAATGTTCGTGAGCACGTTATTTGAAGAACTCCTGACAATAAGCGAAAGAGATGCAGTGAATATCACTCGCAGACCATTTATCAGTGTATAAAGTGTAATGTGACATTGAATCCCAAGTGCCTTGAGAAGTACCACGCAAATAATAAATAGCAATTTAAATTAAATTTTAATATTAATTTCAAATTGCATTTTAGCTTTAAAATGCTTTAATTGAAATTCGAATGATAAATAAAAATATTAAAAAATACTTGAAATGTGATTTGCATGTAATCAGCCAGCGTTGCGTTTTCGCAACAGTCATGGGCCACCGATTTTTTGTCATTTTCTTTTTAGTGATCAGGAGGTCAAAAGAGGCCAGCACACCAAAATTTATGTAGGTATCTAAACGGTTTCGCTTAGTGGTACAAGATGGGCTAAAGAGACGATATTCAGTGAAATATTAAATGTTTTCTTAAAAGCATTATGAAATTTATTATTAAGAGGTGTAACAAGTGGTTTTTGTTTTAACTTAAGTGAATATCCAACGATTTTAAAGTTTAATTTACAAAGTTTTGCTAAATAAACTACAATTAGTTGTAAATTAAATTCCTAGGAATTCTTTCAATGATTTGCTGAGGTTTCGGTATTAAGAACTTTTGGGAATTACCGTCAAAAACTTTTATTTACAAGTCAGAAATCTTTTTCAAAAAGCATAATTTATGCCTTATCTGAATCTTATTGCTTTTGTTGCAACAATTATGATTAAACAGTCATGCATTTTATTTTGTTTTATACTAAAAAAGCCATGTTAACTTTTAAAGACATGTTTTAAAAACATTGCAAAAGATTTAAAAACGATTAACGGGCAAATCAAGTTATTATTTTTACTAATGTCTCTACTTTTTTTTCGCAAGTTTACATTAATTATATGGAAAGATTAATAAAAATAAATAATTAAACTACATCCTCTTAAGAAATCCATCATGACATTATGGTAACAATAGCTCGTGAATTTAACATTTAATATTCCTGAGAAATGCTAAATGATTAAAATCACAAAGACAAAAACATTTAAAAGTAGAAAGAAAAGAATGAATGAAAGCAGGGATGTAGAGACAGAGTTAAAGTAAGTATCCTCTAAAATCCCATCATTTTAATTTAAGGATGTAATTATAATTCCCGCAAGAACTAAATGTTAAGTAATTGCACCAGAAAGCAACGTAACTGTCACTCTCAAGCAGCTGAGGTACAACTGCAACTACATGCTTGTGGGTGGTGAAATTCTTGTATGCAGATTGACGCATAAATACAAATAAATAGTTACAGTGCATGGTGAAAGTATGATGGCATATAAACATTCTTTCCATAAAATAATTCACAATCCGATTTTCTTCAGTTAAAATGTTCGTGAACTCGTAGGGTGCTTATATCACTATGGCGGGAATGGGTTACATTTAGGGTGATCGACTTGGTTTTTCAACCGGTTTTTAAAACCGGATTTTCTACAATACGGTTGTAGGTTTTTTTTATATTAAAAAAAACCGGCTCATTCGAATACTTTTTAATTTGTATATTTTTCAAATAAAATTAGTTTTTACTATATTAAAACTGAGACCGTTGATCGTTATATAGTTTTGTAGAGATTTTGCCTCATATTTTATATAGAGTTAGACATCCATTGTAGACCAAAAACTAAATGAACGTCGCCTAAAAGATTTGAATACTTTAATATTATATCTCATCAAAAGCGAGAATTTTATTAAATACTCTTTCATAAATGAAACAAACTTTTGAAACTACACTTTTATTTAATATGTGTTAAAAAACCTGAAGTGAAAAATCTTCAATTACGAGAAAACTTATAAGAAATTAAATATAAAAAGTGTAAAATGTTAGTAAAGACATTGAACAACCCACTAAAATTGAAAAGCAAAACAAAAAAAGTTGGAAAAGAAATATTACATAGAAAAAAATGACAGAGACCAGACCGCATATAATAATTATTGTTAAAGTTTTAACCCATAAAATTAGAATGAGAGAAAAATGTAACATGATTAAGAAATACACAAAAATAGCACCTCTTTTACGGACTACCTATGGGAGTGTTAGCAGTTTAACTTCAAAAATAATTGTTTGAGTTTAATTTTTAACTTGGAAAATGAAAGTTATTTTTTGAATTTTTTTTTTCGCTTGGGAAATAAACAATTTTTAAGTTAACTATTTAGAAAATATAGTTTATTTGTCAATATTTTGCGATGGAAATTTTCTAACGAACGGTTTGCTGTTGATGATGTGAGTGCAGTCCGCACATCGAGACGATGTCGCTACAACGGATTGTTATTTTGAAAAAGAAAATTCAATTGTTTTAGTACGTTGTTGGATTTATAGTTATTCATACAAAATTCTTAAAGACTTCTTCACAAAAAGCTTAACCAAAAAAAGAAAAAATAACTATTAAAAAAGTTATAAAGAATTCAAACAACTATAAAATGGCTTAAGTTTGATTTAACATAGTAAATTGGAATATGTGAAAAACTATATTAATGCCTCAAATTTTGTACGCAACTGTACGTTTAGCTTTCACGATAAAAATAGTATCTTTTATGTAAGACAATATATTTGTGTTGCGTAAAATCTGCAGTTTCATTTCCCAGCAGAATGCAACATTACGAGCCATTTATTTATTCATTGGATTAATCTATTATTTGTGTACTCTCTACTTGATGTTGCAACTACAAAAAATTGCAATCATTATTAACTGAAGCACATTTTTTTTGGCGTAATGCTAATTAAAATAAATGAATGCAACACAATTTTAAAACAATAGTTCATTCTTATCTTTGCAGTTGATGTTTCTCTCTTTGTTTTAAATATACTTAATAAACTTAAAACCATAATAACGTCGAAAGAGCCATTGCTATGATTCTGAATAATACAAAAGTTACAATATTTTTTTTTCATAGAAAAACAGCAATGTACACATGTATCCGTGAGAGGAAAATAAAATTATTTGTTTGTGCAAAAAGTTGTCTTTAAACTTTACCAAGAATTTATGCTTTCCCTGAGTATGAGCAGTTTAATTTTTTTGAAATCAAATCAAAAGAGCAAAATAAAATATAATTGTATAAAATATATTGTAACGTTAATTTCTGTAAAACACTCCCTATTTAAATCTTTATGTGACAACCAAATTTGCATAGTTGGCGTTATTCTAACACAACAGAGCTGGGACCTTTATTGGAAATATTTTCTTTTTCAAACTTACTCCAGCAAGTTAACGAAACTTTGTTACTGAAAAAAGTATCGTATTTAAAATATATCTATATACATAAGTATCTTTTTCAGCGAACATAGATCTACAAAAAACATGAAATATTTATCTCCTTAAAGAAAGAAGTACACATTGATTTACACATATGATAAATACGTTCATAAAAATCCAAGTTTTAATTTTTTCCGCATGCATCCAAAATAGGTAGAATGGCTTAAAAGACATAATTTTATCAGCAATTAACTAAAATAATGCTAAGTAATCATTCAGAAAATTTCACTCTTTTAATGCATATTAAAAAACTTGACTTCTGCATAAAATCTCAATTTGCAATTTCTGCTTCACACGCATGTAATATTTTTATTTCACTTTAACTTCGAATTAAATTTGCATACCAAGCACGTTCCTTAAAAATACATTAAAATTTGTGAATGTTTTTCTGCTTAGTCGAAAATTGGTATTCAAACATTGATTTCAGCAAAAAAATAAATAAATACATATAAATTTAAAAAAGATATGTACACAGTTTGATAATAATACTACTGTTTTTGTGCATAACGAATAGATTTACATTCTAAGCACCCTGTATTGTGGTAATAAACATTTTCCCAACCATTTGAATTAAGCATCATTATTAATTTGAATGACGTTTTCCTTTTAATCGAGCCGCTTGATGGACGTTTGAATTTGTAATTACAAACGGTTTTTTATATTTTTAATTGCATTACCTTCAGATAGATAATAAAAATTTTAAGATGTTTCTGTATAATAATTTTTATTTATTTGGTTAAGTGTCATTAAAATTGATTTATTATGCGGAATATATTATGTTTTAAAGTTAGTACATACAAATATTTAGTTGCAGTAATTTCCGAAAATTCGTATTTTGAGTTAATTTTTGTTAAACGCTTCGTCGCTCGGTAACGCGAAACTACCAACATGCTCTGCTGGGCAGTGAAACATTATTATGTAGCCATTTAAACAATTGATATGATCAACAATATTTTGTTGCTGACTTTTCCCACAATCCTGTAAAAACAACCCGCATTCGCTGAAATTTCATTTATATTTTATTAACAACAGCAGCAAAATATATTTTTTTTGCAACATCTGGGCACAACAACTTCTTTGTTGTAAATATTCAGTTTAAACTACAATTATCAACATTTTAAACAAATTTTATACAAACTTTGATATCACTGTGTACCAAAAGTATTTGTTATTCAAAAATATGATAACTATTTGGCTAAAGCCTGACGGCGCCAAATGCACTAAAATTACTTTCACATGTATATACATACATACATACTAAAATATACGCGCAACACACACGTGTGCTCGCTAATAGACACACATTTGGCTGCCAAAATTGTGTTTTGCGCAAAATGTAAATTTATATCTAAAACCGGAAATTTTAAACAAAAATTAACTGTTGAGGAAATGACAAAATAATAAACTTTGGATAGCGAAGAATGGACGATTGTTACTTTTTTAACTTTGGCCCATAACTCTGAAAATGTAAACAAGGAGTTTGCCAATATTTGTGCATTTGTTTTTGTTCAAGAAATAAACGAAAATTTGTTAAATATATTCAAGAATATAATCATTTTATAATCATATTTTATCAGCTTTTTTAAGTGTCACAATTTTCAATCTGAGCACTTTATTTAAGTGCTGCTGAATCTTTATAGGCGGTGATTTTTTCCTATGTTTATTAAAAAAGAAACATCATAGTTAAAAAATAAAACATGGAAAGACGTAGTGTTCCAGATGAGTTTAAGTATCCATATCTTTTAAGATATGAAGAAATAAAATTGTGCTTTGCTGTTGGATACTTTGGTGAAGTGTTAGAGATGTTCAAGTGTAAGTGTAGCGATTGAAAAAGCGCTTTGTATCTCAAACTAATATATTTTAAGCTCGCTATTTTTAGTTCATGATTTCGCCCATTTTCTTATTTCTTCCAAATAATATGTTTTCTCAAGGTCCCCAAAATCGGCGTTCGTTGTTGTGAGGGGGCTTCACTTGGCTCCAACATTTTACCGCCACTTCTTCAGATTTGAAGTTAGAAAAGAGTTATTTGGGTGTTAAATATGGAGGATTTATTTAATGGGACAGCAGTCTGTAAATTAACAAAAAATTGGGTCTGTTTACAAACACAAACACTTCTACCACATTTATTAAGAAGTAGTTGATGATTAGTTACAGATTCCATATAAATCGAACTTCAGGAAATGGCTATAATGCTCATATGAAGACTAGAACTTGTGAAATTAACTATTACGTAAAAATATATTACAATAATAACAAAGTATGATGTGCATGAGTTCAAAATTGTCCTTGGACGTTATATATCCCCAACTTTCGAAACCCCTTTTACCTTCCACAGACACAGACCACCTTTAATAAAGAAACACTTAATAAAAAATATATGTTTTCCGGGAGAAATTTTTACAGAATTTCATAGATTACCCTTCTCCATATCTTATGCTTGAAAAAAGATTCGTGGTGTCAATCTCAGATATTCTCCCACCATTTACTGATCCACGACACCGTGGGGAAGTACTTGAGGTATACACTGACGGATCCAAATCAGGTTTGGGGGGTAGACATTTACATTCCTCAATTTCAACAGAGAATGCGTATTAAGCTATTCTCTTAACTCAAGTTGAAATATCGGCCATAAAAGGGGCAGTTAACTGAATAAGGGACAATAGGGTATATAGGCAGGATATACAAATATGTACCGATAGTAAGGCTGCACGGAACGCTCTATAGGGTGTTTGTACAACATCTGAACTGGTAAAGGAATGCCGGACATCCTTAAAGGAAATGGCGTCACATTATAATCTGGAATATAAATATAAACAAGCGAAATCTGCCATCATATTGGGGATCCATCGACATCGGCTGCGTATACTTATGTCAGTCCTAACAGCAGACTGTGCCATGGGAGCCTACTCAAATAGATTAAATCTCCCTTTCAACGACTTCTAAGGACAAGAAAGAAACTGTGAATCCCCTTCTCTCTCAATGTCCAGTTCTGGCTTATCACAGAGCCATTTATATAGGAAACTCGATTTTACTCGAACTCGCAGACTTTACGGAATGCAATCTGAAAAGAATAAACCAGTTTATTCGGAAAACGGATTGGTTCAAAACCGACCATAACATAGAATACAGGGGAATTTCTTCTCACTGTCCACATCAGTTATTACAAGTTATATTTTCTGGAGATAAGTGGGCCGGTTGCTTAAAATCGGGGGCATCTGCAACCTAACCTAACCTTGTGCTGAAAATATTTCCCTTAAAAATGCGAGTTATTCTAGATAAGATTTTTTTATGAAAAAAACAAATATATTTATTTTTTATATATTTTTTTTTTCATTTTAGGTTACCAAACTTGACGACATAAGTCCGTTAATATTTTTAAATCGCACAAAAGCAGCCCTTAACTGTGCAGCTGGTTCTATGCAGGTTGGTTCGAAATACTTTACACTTATTTCCATAAGTATTAATAAATCTGCAATAATAATTGGTTTCACATTATATTTTTTAACGCCAATAGGTTGATATGAAATTTAATGAACCATTCCACGGTATAATTCAAGCTGATTACGACCGTAGCAGTGCTTGTCGTGTTAATGGCAAAGGTGCATTATCGTATAGACTGGAATTGCCACTAAAAGGATGTGGCACTCTGCAGGTATTAATGCGTATTTTAGTTGCAATAAGTTTATTTAAATAAAACTATAATAAATTTATATTAACATAGAATCCAACACGTGTTTTTACCAATAATATCATTGTACGTTTTCATGCCAATTTGGAAATGGATGGCGATGAAATTATAACGATAGTATGTCGTTATCCACCACCAATACCATCACTGCCACCAGCTTTACCAGCTCCTATGTAAGTTGTATGTGATACGAGTTACTGAACAAATTCAATTAATATTATGTTTTAAGCCTAAATCCAATTGCTGCTGGTACTGTGGTACAGCCACCATTGAAGGGCATCCAAATCCTCATGATTATTTGTGCTATTATGTTTTTGACTTTATTGTTACTGGGTTTGGCCGTTTCATACTATTGCTTGCGTAGCCGGCCTATACCAGTGGTTCGTCGTCTTCCTATGTCAATGGGAAGTGGTTCAGAAATTACTAAGCTTAGTGGCAGTAGCTTGGGCGGTATTGGAGACTTTGAAGGTGTTAAAATACCTAGAGCTCATGCTGCATTAACTACGGTACACAGTTCATCGGGAAGTGAAGGTGCATTGATACCTTCTGATTATCCCAGCGAATCACATTCTGAAATTGAAGAAATCGATACGAGGTAGGGATTGACTTGTGTTTTATTGAATAAACATTTATCATAAAAACTACTTTTTGTTTTAGATCACTGCCTTTCAGTTCCGCTGGAAGTTTCGAAAATCGTGCTTTTGTCCAAGATACTTCGAGCATTTATAGCGATCATTATGGTCATACACAAGAGGTTCAAGCCGCCAATGCCGTGGCCACTGCCATACCTCGTCATCCCATTGCCATTAAAGAATCTTCTTCCCCGAAATTCGATGTTCAAGTACGTGTTAAGAAATCACCACCTCCACCACCATCCCCTCAAACATCTGATACTGAAAGTGTATCCACGCTACGACCTGATCGCAATAATCTTTCTACTATTATGGAAACTCACGAAGATCGTGAAAGCATTATGACAATGGAATCACTGCCTGATCAAGAAGAAACTATTCACACACAATTTATGTACACACCTGACATTCATTCTGTGCCCCAACATTCCGAAATTACTATGCCACCGCCACCACAGCCTGTATTCTCCGTTTATACTCGTACCCATCACGAAGTAGTTGATGGACGTCCAGAAACCTGGTCCGACTATACCGATGGACCGGCTTTAAGCGAAATCACCGATATGACTTCCCAAGCTCCTGACATGCATTCGGTAGCTGAAATGGTCGATACTTCACACTTTGTTGAAACCGAATACATGCCACCAGAACCACCAATTGTCATTAAGAAACCTCAAATTACTTCCCATACTGTGGATGATATTTATTTGCGTACCATAACCGAAAAGAAGACCATTGAAGACATTGAATCTCATAAGCGTAAGATAACCGAATATAAGGCTAAAGCTAAGCCACTGCCTCCACCAATACCAGATCCAACCTGGGATGTTAAAATACGCAATTACCCCACCGAACGCGAGCAACAGCAATGGGAAAATTTCTCAGATATTTCTAGTGTTTCCGGCTTAACACTGACCCCCAAAATGGAAAGATCTGAACTATCATTGCCGCCCAAGGAACTTCCACAGCAAATCTATGATAATAAGCATCAACTGACCAGTCCTCAGTTGGTGGGTAATATGAAACCTATTGAAATACCACCGGCTGATAAGGCCGTACCTAATTGGAATGTCTTGATACGAATCTTGGAAGAACCGGAAATGTCAGAGGCTGATGATGTAAGCTCTGTGCACTCTAGTGTACATCCGTTAACTCGCTATTTAAGCTATGATGACAAGACCAAATGGAAGGAAATTATTACCACTGAATCTTCATTGCGTACCATGTTAACAGAAGCAGTTGTCAAGGAAGATTTCGATCGTATACGATCGGATACCAGATATGAACGTATATTTGAACCGCAAACATGGGATGTTATCATACGCATTTTGGCGCCTCCTTCAGATGATGAAAGTGATATTGAGCTAAGAGCACCTAAGCGTGGTAAGAAGACCCAACCGTGGGACACACGTTCCAGACGCAGCTCACTACCAACACTTTATGAATACGATAGTGACGGTGGTTCTAGTGTACGTACCATACGCATCGATCCTTCTATGCCCATCAATCCCAATGTTTTCAATTCGCAACGCTCCAGAAGATCTTCACGTACTTCCTACCACACTGATCACAATGATTTCCGTTCAATGTCTGAAGTGACTGTTGACTTTGGCAGACTAGACAACATGTCGAATGCTAGCTCATATTATCCCATGCAGTACGATGACGATGATGTATCGGAAAGGCGTTCATTTAATAGATCTATTAGCCACCCATCTTTGGCAAGATCAGCTAGTGAATTTACAGAACACTGGGCAGCACCAGAAGACATGTCTTCCCCTGAGGGAACTCCAACATCAAGGAGATCGCAAAAATTGGTAAAAAATTAGAGCAAATTAATATGAAAAAGCAAATTTCAAAATACAATTTTATTTTAGGCCATATTAAAGCCACGCGGAGTACCAGCTCCAGCACCACCGCCTCGTGCTGGCCGCATGGTAGCGCAAACCCATAGTGAATATGTTGAAACCAGACGCTCTTCATCATATCGCACCGATGTTGAACCCACACAAAAGAAATGGTAAAACAAAGTGAAGCGCAATGAAAATGTAAAAAGCTACGAAGCGGCAGGAACCGCTAATTTTTAAGAAATCACGAAACTATCCAGCTCAGTGCTTTTACAAACATTCTCAAATTGTTTTTGTGACTCTCTCTTTCTTTCTCTTACGATTTCCCTTTCTCATATGGGTCCATAGAAATGCTCTAGTTTTTACACTGGTCTTACAGAATTAACTATATCTTTACCTTTCTCTCGACATTGCTTCTTCTTGCTTATTTAATAGTTTACGTTGCTTATTAATGCTACTTATACACTGAGAGAAAATTATAATTATAATTAAATATTAACACAAGTGCCAATTGACTCAAATAATTTAAAACTACCGTTATTTAATTGAAAGTTTATTTAATAAAAAAACTAATTGCGTTTCAGTTAAAAAGATACTAAAATTTAGCGATAAGATTAAGTTATACTCATGCGTGTAAACATGCTCGATTTATAAAGAAATATAAACAATTTTTTTTTGAATTTTCTTATATATTTTTACTAGCTTAGATGTATTTAAAAAATTTTTTCTTATTGCAATTTATCTAAGTCAATCTAGAAAATATATACTTTCAAAACTTAATATGGAGATGCTGGGAAACAAAACCTTGCTCTAAGTGATTGTAATTAACAAAGTTACAATTTGGTTCACAGTTTGGTTCAACTACATATTTCCAAAAAGCTTCTGTTTGTTGCGGGTTATATTTTTAACGCAGAACAAATAAAAAAAATTTTATATAGACTAACTTGCACAATAAATGATATATGCTTTCTTAAAAGTAAAATGCTTAACTCATCTTTTATATTACATTGAAGCTGTTTAAATAATTGTTTTATTAAGATTGAGTATCTAATGTTAGAAATGGTTTTTATGGCGTACTTTGGCACATGATTAATATCGTTTTCAGTTACACACAAAATTCCACCTTCAAACCGTAAAAATTATGTGACATTTCCTATTAATTTAATATCAATGTAGAAACAACTTACAGCGGTTACTAGTGAATAAAGTTTTATTTTCAATTGTATAATGAAAGATATGGCGCCTTTACCATCTAAAAGTCTTAATTTCAAATTTTAATTTCTTTTTAATTACAATCGATATTTTACGATCGGTGAAATTATCTCTACAAAATTCAACTCTGCTATGACTAAGACGATTGGCTTACCAGTTGATGGTTGTTACGGAGCCTGCTGTTTATATTTTGATCGTTTTCCATTGAGCACTACACACTGTAATTGTATACAAAAAATAATAGTAAAAGCGATATCTTTTAACATATTCGCTTTCAGCAAAATGTATTTTCTGATGCTTACGTTCAAGAACCGACACGTATTTCATTGTATGTTTCTATTGTATCCTGCAATTTGAGGGGGATAAAAAGTAAAGCTTTTATTACAAAAACAATCTGTAAAATATAGATTTCTTTTATTTGATCGTCATTAGTATAGAAATTTTTTATTACTTAGTATTCATCGAATTGAGACGATTAGCTAAAAGAAAAAAAAATGTTAGCAACTACAAATGAAAAGCTAAAAGGTTTAAGACCTTAGAAAACTTTTACATTCTTCCCTAAACAATAAAACAAATAAAATGTAATAAATTTAAACGACCAAAATTTAATTTTTATATAATAAATGAGTGTCACTTAGAAAAGAACTTTTTGGCCTTGCACGTTTATATAAAAGGAATACCCGGGCAACTTTAATTTTGCTTATTCTTAGAAATGTGCCTTCATATTAAACAGCTTTTAAAGACCTGCTGCTAAAATATTTAAAACTTTATTAATTAATAACAGTTAACAGCTTAAAAAAATTCTAAGCTGATGCAAAACAAATAAGGTCAAAGAACTCGTAAACATACACAAATTCTTGCCAATTCATTAATCTTTATTTACTCGCACTATACATTTTTCATAACTTTTCGATCGAGGTAGCAGGTGCACCAAGTTGCAGAACCTACTGCGGCTATTCCTTCTGCCGCTACGGATGAAATGCTTTTAAAGTATTTGTTTTGTTGCGATTAAGGAAAAAAACGGGGCCGTGAAAAACTCAAAAAACGTCAAGTAAATTTTTTTGGCAAACGCGAAAGTTTTTTGACCCCATGCGAGTTATTAAAGGTTAAATAATATTAGACAAATTTTCAGCCTTTTCATCATTAAGTTTTGACCATAAATTCGGCTCTTTTCAATGTATTCATTAAATGTTCTTAAAAAATGAATTTTTGGAAACAGCTGAATAGCCTAAATATTTTTTATTATGATTTTATAAAAATAGTAAATATAATTTTACCGATAGGTGATGGGGACCTTAATGCAATTCACAATTTTTTTTTTACTATAAAATTTATTTTTTCTACTAAATAAAGCGACTATATAAATAAAAACATGACACAAAAAAAGTATTAAGTACTACCTTATTATATATACTTATTATATTAACTATATTTAATTAATAAAAACAAAATGCAAATAATATTTACCAATATAAAGACCGTTTAATTGATTTAAAACAATACAAAAATAAAAACTGCAGTGTGTTCTTTAGTTGAATAAAAAGTTTTAAGAAGTAAGCAAAATTTTATAAAAAATAATGTTTTTTCTTAATTACAAATAACATATTTTTATATATTTTAAATAAAAAAATATAAAAAAAAGAAATTATACATAAAAGTAATACGAGTATAACATACTTTATATTTTAACTTAAATATATAAATTGTGAATAAAATATATAATTGAAACGAAAGAAAATACTAACAAACTGATGAGTTTTTTTTTTGGCATATTAATTTAATTTAAGAAAAATTGTGTTTTTTTTTTTGGGAACCAGTCAATTTCACATTAAAATAAAACACAGAGTCGTGTTGTTGATATTAATGAAATTGATATTATTTAGCCCGCCAAATATGCAACAAGGTGTGGCATGCACCTAGCATTACAAATGTGTAAACACTATATTTGAAATATTCAATAAGCAACTTTTGCGTTTTGAGTTGTTAGAAGAACCATGACTTAGTAAGACGTGCGCTTTTTAGAAACTAAAAAAGTGTTATATTTAGTTTGTGATTAGAATATTATATGTGACGATCCACTACTACAAACATATGTTTAGGGCTATTTTCAGGTTAAGACTGGTAGCGCTGGTCAGCTATATACACTGTTCATTCTATAACTAATTTAAAGTCGACTTCTGAGACATCCTTGGTACAGCTGTACCAATTCGGATTTTGAAAGTGAATTTTTGATATTATTAATGAACCTTCAGAGCTAACCATTTACGAATGCTTCAACTATATATCTGAGAATAAAATAATTGAATTTATTTTGTATGTGTATGCCCCAAACGTCGACGGAGAGGGGAAAACTTATGTTAATGCATCATTGTCATCCTTGGTACAATTGTACTATGAACATATTTGTATGAAAAAAGACTTTTTTGTGCTTTTTCTTTTGTGTTTTTTGAGAAACCGTTGCTGAATACCTGGAGGTTAGTAAAAAGCAAATATTAAAGAAAATGTAGTAACGCGTTTAGTTTAAAGATATTACAATAAAGTTTGAAAAGTTGTGGGTGATAATTTCTTTACATCACTTCCACTCTTCAAAGAACTCTTGGTGAATGGGCTGGTGTATGTGGAAACTTTACGATAAAATAAGATTTATATTCCAGAAGTATTTCAATCCAATAGATGCCGAGAAGTTCCGTCATCCATATTCGGGTTTCACAATGCTGACAACAACGATATGTCGTTGATAAGTTATGTTGCAAAAAAAAAAATAATAATAAACGCAGAAAGAGTTTGATCGTCGTGTTAACAGAAAAACAAAATTATGGCCCAATCGATTACAAACAATTCTATGATTCACATGATGGGCGGAGCATTAGCTATGAAGCCAAACGCCGCAACGTCTACAACATCAGGTATTACTGCAGTAAAAGGTTGTTGTAATCTGTGTATGATCAGTGATAAAAAATATCGTAAAACACGCCAGATGTGCTCGAAATGCAGTGATCCTCTATGTACTCCGTATAGCATCGTGCAGCAATTATGCAAAAAATTCGAATAAGTCTTAACTCATAGATTGTTACTCTTCTAGCTTTCATAATTTTGTTTTGTACTTTTTGAATATCATATTTTCAACGTAAAGTATCTACATATTGGTACAGCTGTACCAAGGATGTAAGTGGAAGGGTTGTTAAATCAGAACTATAAAACTAGACTATTTCTTTGAGTTTTCTAGCTATAGAGTTGTCAGTTTATTAGGAATCATATGTAATTTAAGAAAATGCAAAATAATGGATTTCGACATAAAATATTTTTTGTCGCATAATAATATATATAATTTATCTCTTATCTCTGAATAACATAGTTGATCTTTTAAAAATAAAATTTTTATAAACATATATTTCTTATGATACCAATAACTTGATTTAAATATATATGAAAAGTAAAAATTATATAATTCTAATATAAAAAAACTATGAATTAGCTTAAATAAAGTTTTATTATAATATGGACTTGCTTCTGTGGTTTGGCGGTAAAATTTTATAATAATTCCCGGTTAATCAGGCTTAATCAGCACAAAAAACACATATTTTTTCTCTGATCTTTTGGCAATGACTTGTAGATTGTACAAGTCAGCACAAATTTTTTATTTCGATATACAAATATATATACCTATAAAAAATAATTATTTGCAATATCCTTAATTATTAAAAATTATATTGATAAATACCTTTGAGGAGAGTAAAAATAAAGATTAATTTAAAATTAGAAAGAGCCAAAAACACAACTTGAAAAAGTTTTGTTAAAAAATCTTACGGTGTTTTTACAAAAGCCAAGTTAATTGCAATGAAAGTACAAGCCTTTTACATTCCATGTCTTATTTCCACATGAAAGTGTTATAGAATACTGATATTATTCTAAAATAATCATACAACACGTATTACATTCTACTCTTGTACATTTGAGAATTTAGAAATCTTCTTATAATTAAAAAAACATTTGATTTACACATAAAAAACTCTTGAAAAAAATTTTAGTTCAAACAGTTTTTTCTATATATTTCAGCTCTTGGATAAATAAAGTTTTAATGAAAAATATTAACAATTCTAATAATTCGATAAATAACCAACTCTTTGAGTGAATACTTCAGGAATACAATTAAAACCAAAATAAAACCAAAAATGTCAATGTAAAAAAACAAAGCTCTTAAAATATAAAACATAGAGAAAAAGTAATGAAAATATATTTTTATTCTATAATTTTCGTGTCCAGTTTTACATAACAAATGCTTATATGAATGAGCTGCACAATCTGTTTCTAATCTAAATGAAATTATTTTTCATATTGGAACATTTTAGAAAAGATATTAATTGCAAAGGATACTGGCGGAAAAATTAAAACTTTTTCCAGGTATGAGTCTTCAACATAAATACATAATGAATTTTTGTAATTGCGATATTCTAGATACGTTTTTTTATAAATATGTTTATAAATGATTATCATAAAATATATGTGCACTTGTTTTAACTTTTTTACTTGACCTTGAGCACTTTTTGTTCCAATATTTTGTCTTTCAAGGGTTTACCTTGGAAGCTGAAAATGTACATACATCTTTTGACTTAAAAAAAATCAAAATTTATGACATCTGATTCATAATGTTGTACAAGTAAAGGAATTTTTTAAAGAACACGTGTTACTTGTTATTTCTTTTAAAACTTCGTATGCCAGTGATGCGATGCTGTTAAAATATTCGTTAGTAGAGCATATACCGCATATTCATATCAACAAGCAAAAGCTTTAACTTGTTTAACATCAGCAAACAACAAGTTTCATGGGTGTTGAAGTAGCAACAGGATACTTGTAACATTAGCAAGAAAGTAAATGTTAAAAATGATTTGAGCATATTTGTTTTAAAGTGTGTATGCGACGTATGGAAGTAAATACGTATACATGCGTGCATCAAGAGAAATAGCAACAATAATAAAGAAAGTAGGGCAGGGTAAGAAAACAAAAAACATGAACAGTATAATTTTTCAAAGTCAATAGAGCAACAGTAGGATTTAGTTGAATGTGGTGATGATTTTTCGTTTGTTTTTATTTTTATTTGTTTTCCTTTTCGGCTTAAGAATGTTGCAACAGTTGTTTTCACGTTCAATTTCAAGGCAAAGCCTTGTTGGTTCAATTCATATTAAAAGCTTAAAAATAATAGCCTTGAAGAGCTTTCCATTTCGGGAAATGAAAAAAGCTTTTATACTGTTCGAATTTCAAGCAATGTGCAAGAATTGTTAGTATTGTTTGAAAAGCAAAACATGTAATAGGACGAATAGTTTTAATTTTACCAACGTGATGTAAGGACGAAAATCGGAAAAAAGATCCTCAAAGGATATAGAGAATGTTTGTTTTGTGTAAAAATTAAAAAAAAAACTATTTTATTTGTAAACTATAAAAGCATACATGTATATACATACATATTGAGAGAAAATCAACACAAATGCGTATAAATAACAGTCAAAAGTTAATGGCAGAATTTTGTAAATAAAATTAAAATAAATGTTTGCTTAAAATATATAGAAATATTTCAAAATAAAAGTTACTACTTCTGTAATTTGTATAATGTGCATTAATTAAACAAAGCAAAAATTATTTCCATACTTTTAAGAACTTAATTTTAAAAGAATTTTTATAGAGAACAGAAAAATACAAATAATTTGTAACTCTTTTTCTATATATATTTCAATGTTCATAAAAAAACAATTTGCATAATACGTCAATATGACTTTTGATTAAAATATATTTAGAAATAAGTAAAAAAAGTAACCCATTTAATACTATTGTTATTTTAGGAATTTTAATGCCTCGAGGTAAGTGTCAAATAAACGTTTTTATTTTAATTACGCTTATCTACTTTGATACAGCATAAACTTTTACATCCTCACTAGAAGGATTCCCTAATTGTGTTTCCTTATATCTGATCATGCCAATTTTAAATCAATGTTGCGAAAAATGATTGAAAAATTTAAGTTTGAATAGAATTTAAGTTTATATAGAATAAAGTTATTAGTTTTATTTAGTCCAAGACAAATAACAGCTGCTTTGCCAACAACTTTTAAACTGTTGGCCTCGAAATATCGGAAATGTAAAATTTGTAAGAAAAAGGTCGGTTAAAAGCCAAATCTAAAAAATAATCTGAATTCCTTTCAACGGAGAGAGGCAAAAGAAAGACTAAAAATATTTTAAGTACAAAAAAAACAAACAATATACAAACTGCTGAAATTTCAAAATGGCTTCAAAATTGGTTTAAAACTTTCCTTTGTTAATTAAGCAAAAAATTCACTAGAATCAGAGCTTCAGTCCATATATGTATGATTTGGTAAACCCGCCTAAGTGTGCCTATCTTATTTTATAACTGCAATATGAAACGCTTTAATTCTCATATACAGTATATGAGGAGTTGCAGAATAAATTGTGCCGTTTTTTCGTACAGCGTTTTTCTTAAATTTGTATTATCTGAGTCAAAGTCTACACACAGAAAAAAAATCAATGTAAAACTAAAATTAAACAACGTTGATTTCATGTCATGTAATTTTTTAGAAAAATATTGACTTTGCTGAAATTTGAACAAACAAATAGTAGATTGAACATTTTTCCTAGTTAAAATAACATTGTGCAATATTGAATTTACACAGCTCAGCTTCGTAGTAAAATAAAAAAATTATTACGTTAATTTTCGATATGATAAAATCAACATTGAGTAGTGAAAGACAACACTTATACCTTTTAAATCAACATTGCTAATAAGTAGTCTACTTTTGTAATTTTTGAAATTCACATTTAGAGAATTTCAAAAATTACGAACGTATACGAAATTCTCTTTGGTTTTCGTATAAGATAAGAGGTTTGAAACTTTTCAAAAATATGGTCTACTGATGTAGTTTTAAACTGAAATAATTTTGATTCAACGATATTCGTCATATTATTTTAATGTTGGCACATTTTCATTCAATAAGACTTGCATGTTATATTGACATGTGCTGCTGTTGTTTGCAAGTCATCTTAGAGTCATTATGATTTAATACGAAACGACTATGAAGCAAAATAATTAACGAAAAATGTAAAATCAACATTTTTTTCGCTGGTTTTACATTGTATATTTTTCTAAGTGTACTAGGAAACATTTTATTGGTGCATTTTTTTTATTTTTTCTCTGTTACTCTTCGAGAGTCATTTGGTTTTACGTGGGATTAAAATGGATCAATGATGGAAAAGAACTCCGTTGTAACGAAATTTTTCTAGTGTAGTTGTTTTAAAATTGAATTTATTTTATTTCAAAAACGTATTTCCTTGTGATTTTTTTCAATTCTGACTCGCTTAAAAAGGTACCACATTTTAATAAAACTTAATTATTTTTTTTTTTTAACAAAAACTTAAGGTTTGAGTAAAAATAAAGAAATTTAAAAGAAAAAGAAATAATTCAAAAATATTAATAAGAATTGTCGTCGTTTTGGTTATGGTGTATGTCTCCCTCCCGGTGATTTTTGGCCGACATTGAAATCATGTTCTGTTTCATTATTAATTCTTAATTTACTCTAAAAACTCCACATACGTTCTCTTATGTACTACTTTAGGTATATGAATTTTATTTTGCCAATAAATTCATAAAAAACCTTCATCTTTTAGTTTCTTTTCACTGAAAAGAAAAACAAAACAAACCCTTAAACTTATTAAACCAAAGCAGTGCTTCAGCGTATATGTAGTTAGTTATCGGGGAAGTGTGCAGAAACACGAGAATTTCACAAACATTTACAAGTATATATTTTTATGGAATAAATGTACGCTTTGTAATTTTATATTTCATTTTGAAAGCAAGCGGAAAGATTTTTATTGTTAATTCCCTTAAAGTTTATATTACCGTAAGAACTTGTAAAAAAACATATAAATATAATTTGTTACAAAAATAATAAATTAGAAACCTTTAGTGTTTTAACAGCTCGAAATAAAAAATATACATTGATATTAAAGAATTCATTAACCAGGAATAAAGTTCTTTAACAATTTTTAAGAACCAATAAATATATAAAAATAGAATGGATCTATTAAGAAATTCATATATTTTATGTAATAAATATTGCAAAGAATTATAATAAAATACTTCAGAAGACCACCAAATGATGGCATAAACACTATTCAGATTGTAGACACATTCAAAGTAAAATTGATTATTTTACGTTCATATAAAAACAATAGTTCTCGCGTGTCTTAAAATAATTTAATATTATCTTATACTTGCATTAATAAAATTAAATCCAATGACTTATTTTACGTTATAGACAAATAACAACAAAGTAAAAGTATCCCATTTACTGTTATCTATATCGTTCTTTAAAAAATTAAGTATATCATTAAAGGCTCTTATGTAATTGATTTATACACCTTCAGATATAAAAACTGTTCTTAAGCGCATCATCAGTAAGAACAGAAACTAAGCGTTAATACTCGAAGACACGCATCCATAAGTACCTTCAGTTCGTGTTGACATAATACTTGAAATATATACCTAAATGAAATGTTAGGGATTATAATAAATATTCTTGCTGTTTTAAGATTTTGTAAGAAAATTCCAGAATTTTTTTGGATGGAAGGTAATGTGCAAAATTAATTATCATTCCTTCACTATATTCATCTTCATCTTGTAGAAACCACATGTTCACCAATTGCCACTCCTTCAATTCTGGCAGTCAGAAGTCATTTAGCATTTCCTTGTAGCGTCTGGTTGATGTTTCTTCGTTCAAGATAAATTAATTTTAAATACCAACTTGTTTTTAAAAACTTCATCTTCTGCATATTTAGGCCGACCTGGTTTAAATTAAAAATTAAACTCTTGAGCAATCCTATCTGCACTTCAATCTATCTGTACTTGGTTCAAGAAAATCCGTGCTTACAGCACTTTTGGTACGAAGGGCTTGATTTTTCTTTTGAGGTTACGACTTTTATAAATACTTCGATTCGTGAGTCCAAAACTTTAAGATAGAAGAGATTAAAAATCTGACATTTTTATTTACCTTTAGTTATTTAAAAAAAATCTTTATAAACCTATTTATGTAATGTTTTTATTTCCTGGAAATACAAGAATATTCATCTAATAAATTTGAAAGTATATCAAGTATAAATGTATTGTAGTTTCCTACAAATGTAATTTCAGTGGAATGCCAACAATAAAACAAACTGGCTAAAAAATAACACAATTTAAACATGTACATTTATTGTTTTTTAATTTTATGCGTGACAAAGACGGCGTATGAGTTATAATATTTATGACTTTTTGTTTCAGATTGTTAAAACTTGGATGCGTCTAAGAAATGAGATTCATTTTGAGTTTTATTTTCTAACAGGGTTTTTTTTGTATATAAAGCGGCAGTCGTATCAAACTGTGATGATATATTACTTAACTTGTGTACCCTTTAAAAACAGTGACGGTCATTTTACCGGTAATATTAGTGGCATTGCTGAATGAAATATCCATCATCACGTAGAATAAAGTTTCTATCATATTCTTAAGGCCAATATGAAAACAATGATAGAATCTTTTTCATACGTGTGATGTTGCATCCCTATCTAACCGCCAAAATTTGTTGTACATACAACATATGCCTAAACTGCTCACTCGTATGTTTTTTACTGATCGCCGTTGACACAAATATTAAACACATCTGAATAATCAACCTTGACAGATATATTAGTCAGCGCTGACTATAGAATTCATTCAACACTGTTGATAGACATTTCTGTTGAAATAAAACTTTCATCCGGCTGACTATTGCTTATATTATCTTCCAGCATGTCACCGTCTTTGACTGAAAAATTACTAAGAACTGGTATTTAAAGTGGCGCGGTGTGAAAAAACACTATTTAATTAAATATGTACTTATCTTTTTGCTGGAAATAAATATGTCACAAAATTGTATTTTCGACATTTTTTTTAAATTAAATTTCACAGCCATAATCACAAAATATGTAAAAAATGCAACATAATTGGTCAAAGTTGACAGATTTTCTATCATCGATGACAGTCATATGTTTGTTCAAATGTTAAATTCCTGTAAATTTATTAGTTTGAAAATTGTGTATGTATTAGTTTCGGTCATCCATTTCTTGTAGGGTATAACAAGACCAACAAAAATTTTAATAGCTTTGAATAGCGGAATAAGGAGACAGTTGCTATATTTTTATTCCTCAAACTTTTTCTATTGAGAAACTCACTTCACAGTTACCATACTAGAAAGTTAGCTGACACTTTTACCAAAACGAAAAAAAAAACAAATGGCTTATCAAGTTTCGTTCTATTGAAACCAAACAACCTTGTCAATTTAATTTTTATCCACTAACAAAAACTAACATATATAAATAAATAAAATAGTTGGTCATACCGGTTCTCATATATACTCTTCTTTATTTTATAAAAAAATTACAAATAGTCGTAGCGATAGCACTAAAGGACGTATACACGCTCTCCCTTGCAAGATGGAATAGTTTATTACTTATTATTTATTCGATCATATTTCTGAAAAAAAGAAACACCTAAGCAAGAGTTCTGCTCGAGCACAGAAGGCTTTGTACTTGTTCAGCTTAATTTCAACTGAAATAATTTTTTATATTTCCTGTTAAGCTGTGAATATTAAATACACACTCTGTGACCATTTGAAGTGTATATTAAGGTTCACAAAATATAATTATCTCGATAATAATATTTCATGTATGTGAAGCTTTTAATTCTTATCTGGACTATATTTTTCGTATTTATTCTTAAAGCGGTGAGAGCTGTTCTCTCTATCTTTCTCAAAAATAACACATCATGTATATTTACCTTTTAATTTTTGTGTGTCCTTTATTTTTAATAATCGTGTTTATGGAAGCAAAAGTAAAAATTTAAACTGTCTTCCTATCTATTCTAGGTCAGACGATAAAAACTATAAAAAAGACGCCACACGTAAAAACTGAGCACTCGAACTTACTGCGAGTCAACTCTAATTTCGCGAGTATGTAGATTTTTTCAAGTTTGCGTACATGATTTTATTCATGTTTAAAATTTTCTTAATTTATGTCAATCATATTGTCGCCAAGGCTGGCCGCTATCATTAATAATAAATAAAAGTGAAGAAGCTAAACTTTTGTTGTAAACATAAGAAGTTTTTTAAAATGAACTGAAAATAAAATAATATTTTCAAGATAATAAGGAAGAAAAAAGTTATTCATATAAAAGAAATATAAGAATCAAAAGCAAAAAGGAACTATTAAATTATATCAAACTACTCGATTATTTTCTTATTATAAATATTCAATATTCAAGTAATTCTATAAAAATCAAGCATACTAGAAATGTATGTTAAGTTTAAGTAGTTAACGAAGGGAAAGCTAGAAAAAAACACACCTTTCTAATAACAAAAAAAAACGACCTTTTGATTTCTCTGTAGAGACAATTCAAATCTTTAGAAACTCTTCTTGAAAATTAATGAAAATTTTATATTCACTATTGTCATTTTTTTGCTAAGCAGTGATGCGCACAAGGTAGAGGGAATCGGAAAATCAATATTTAGTATTAAATTGTTATTTATTGTGCACGTTAAACAAAGAAATCCAAAGAAGCGTGTGTTAGAATTCAAATATGTTGATAAAATTTTCTATATATTATTATAATATTCTTCAGTTAATATTTTGCATTGTGACCACTAATAATTTAAGACATTCATTCTTTAACGAATATAAGAGGTGATTCGCGCACCCTCATCATTTATTTATTTATTTATTAGGTCAATTGATTTTTACATCCTTACTGACTAAATTGAATAACAAATATAGAACTATATATTGAAATAATTGGTTCAAGAATTTAGTTTTGAAGTAAGATTCCTCTTCAGTACGTCATTACTCTCAGATAAGTCTACAATGTGGTAGCATTTATTAAAGTTAACACAAACGTGACGAAAAGAATCATTATTAGCAAATACAGAACGGTAGTATTTTAATGCCAAGAGTTTAAAATTGCGGATAGAAGTTACAGGAACATTGAAGTTTAGTTGACTAAGTAGGAACTCTGAATCAACATCATCCACGAATCAGATTCATAACAAATAAAGCACTCAGCATCGTCGACTTTTTAGAGTTGGCAATTATATCAAAGCATTTCTGTGTGATACGGCGGTAAGACATAAGAATTCCAACCAACACCACGCAGACAGAAAATTAAAAATTCTTTTTGTACCGATTCGATAACATTAATATGATTAGAATAACAAGGATGCCAAAAAATTAATCCATACTCAAGAATTGGTCGAACGAGAGAAGTTTATAAAATTTTTGTAATAAAACTATCTAGAAATTCCTTTGAACAGCGTTTCATGAATCCAAGTATATCATAGGCTTTATTTACCATTATAGAGATGTGATCACGAAAGTTAGCCAAGTTGACCCTATGATCCAACAGTATGCCAAGATCCAAATTGGTTTGAACTTTATTTAAAATAGCAGTATCAATATAATATGAAGTCTCGATCGGATTGTGTCTGAAAAATGACATATGCTTGCATTTCAAGATATATATTAAAATTTAATCTGCACCATTGATGAAAATTCCGAATGTCGGCACTTAATAAAGTAAATAGAAAATTTTTAATACTGAAATTATTTCAAACAATTTATTTGAATAGAAAATTTTTATTGAAAACTATAAAAATAATATTTTTTCAAATCAGTTATAGCACAAATTGTTACCTGGCAGTTGCAACTATTTATATTCTTTTTAACAATAATGTTTTATTTTTTGTAGCAAAAAGGATTTAATTGAAGCCCAACCATATTCTTTGGGATGGTAATACTTTTATAGTTAATGGCAAACGAAAACTTCTATTCTGTGATTAATCTATTTTTAAGATATTAAGAAGCAAAAAATATTATGTTAAAAACTAAATATTAATACTAATAATATAGTTGCAGAAGCCGCTCAACAAACTTTCTTTTCTTTTCGTTTCACTATGTGCTTGAGCACAGTCTTTTAAGTTACGCAGAGTATTATGTTTAATAATAAACTCACTGATTTCTGAGGGCATGACTTTGACGCATATCAAAATAATAGAAGTAACCTTTTAAAAATTATTTGTGTTTTTTAACCCAACATCAAGCCATCATTCTGCATTTAACGAATGTTTATGTAAGTGCTGAAGAGTGTGTTTTATGAAATGAAATTCTAATATATCAAGCAAAAGAACGTTAAAAGCATAAGCATATTTGAATGTGTAACACCACATTAAATTTTATAAGCAGACTGCCCAAATAAAAACAAATTCATAAATTTAATGACTCATTGAATTAAAATTTGTTTATTTATTTTGTAATTGCTACTATAAATTCACATTATGTAGTTTAGCTTGCTAGGAGTAGCAAGAAAGAATATAAGCCGCTGTAGTGAAATAGACATGAGTCTGTGGCAGGATTCGAAACAGTTACATTATTAATCTTCTGTTTTTTATGTCTTAAATAATATAGATTACATATATATACAGTGCAAACTCGGTTAACGCAACCAATAGAAATTTTTGGTTAATGTTTCTATGTAAATTTATACAGATGGTTGTTATCAAGTTGAAGATTCATATTTTTATCGGAAAAAATCTGAAATTATCGACTGTTATCGTACTGACAAGCAAAGAATTTCTTAAAATACGTTTCTATAATAGCGGTAAATTAAAATGGTTTTTGTACGTTTCTTGCAAAATGGTTTATAGTTTTGAATTTACTTATATAAAACTAAAGTAAAAAACCAAACGAAAACAAAACTTTGTTTGAAAATTTGCTTTAATTGAGGTCTCTTTTTTTAAAAGTTGCGTTAACAGAGTCACCAATGTTAAGAATTTGGGTGTTGCGAATATCGAGGTATTGCGCTTATCGAGGGTTGCGTTAATCTTCACTGTAATTGTTTTTTAGTCATTGTTATTACTTATTATTTTTGTTGTTTTTATCAATGTATTTTTTAATAATAGCAGTAAAATTTTTATGTTAAAAAAATTTTTTTAGAAACATTTTTTTAGAAATTTATTTAAATGATTAATTTTTCTTTATATCGATAGAAAGAAATTTACATTTCAGTAATTTCCCATACATTTTTTTTATTTGAAAAATTCATACAATTGGCTGAATATCAGCGAAATCAAGTTGATTGTTGAATTTGGATTCTAATTTTGAAATGAAATTTATTAATTTAAGGCAGGCATTATGGATTTCTTTAGTATCTAATAAAACTTACATAAAATTTACAAATTATTTAAAAGAATTTTTTACAACCATCATAATGTTTATTATTTAATATTGTACAGAATCCCAGCCAGCATTTCTTTTTAAATTTGAGTCTTTTTTAACCCATAAAAGACATAAAAGATACTTTTGTCGGGAGAAAAACGTGACTACGCATGACTGTTGTTTATAAATCATTTATGAATCTTTTTCTATATTAATTAAGAGTCATTTTCGATCCCTTTTGCAGTTGTATTTAAAGACTTTTTCGAATCGTTTTCTGGTCATTTATTAGTTTTATTTCACTTCATTTGTGACTCTTTTTCGAGTCGTCTTTCAGTCATATGTAATCGCTTATGAGTCTTTTGTGAATAATTTATCCGTCTATTTAAAAGACTTTTATTGTCATTCATCACTCTTATTTCTATTCATTTGGGAGTCTTTTTTATATCATTAATGACTGTAACTTGAGTCATTTATCAGTCGTATTTCCAATAGTATTAGACTCTAATCGAGTATTTTTCAGTTGGCTTCCTGAGTCCTACGTACACGCTGCCACAATTTCAAAAACCACGGCCATATTAAACTCAAATTCGTGTGATGTAAATAAATAATACATCAAAGTTTATTTTAAAAAATTTATTTTCGTTAAAAATATATCCAGTTTTTAAATAATACCTTTAAAATGGCGAAATTAAATTTACTGCCTCTTTTTTTGCTAATCTTTTTATTTGTGCTTTTTTTTCTATTCTTTTTATTTGTTTAGCTAACATTGTCTTATTTATTTAAATTTAATCTTACTTAAATGATTATAATATATGTAAGTATTAAATTTAATCACACGTTTTAATTATATTTTATATTTCACTTTCACAACTAAACTTCGATGTAATTTTTATATATGAAAAAAATTTAACTTTTTGATATTTACTCAAGAATACGCAGAGATTGCTCCGTTGTACTTAAAAAAAAATTATTTATATAATTATACAGGGGTGTTCTGAAAATCACTTTTTGTCAAAGTGATTTCAAATCACGTAAAAGGTGTTCTGCGCACAAAATATATTGAAATCACGCGATTTTAAACCGGTGAGCTAAATGACTGGCGTTTTGATATCACTTCATTATTTTTCCTATGTTTTTCATTTAGAATTTAATAAAAATGTTATTATATATATAAAATGATGTGTTTTTTGTTTATTTTTGTAATAAAATTAGGTTTTATATACATAAAAACATAAATATTAAAAAATTTCTGAGAACAGTGCATGTTTTGTAAAAAATTGTTTTGCTTTGTTTACCCATGTACGTGATTTACTTTTTCTCCTTAGCAGTCAGCTGGTTAGTTTTTTCGAAGATATTTCTGAGGTTGCCAAAGTGACACGGTTGTTAAATGTCATGTAAGATATATGGAATTTATATCTCCTGTTCTTTATTCAAAACAAAATTTAATTTAACACGCTCGTTTCTTAAATGCTGTTTCCTTAAAGCAATTACTACCAATAAAGTAGCTCCCGGCATTTTTATTTACTTAATTTTCACTTTTTATTGTAATTAAGAAAATAACAATATAAACAAACAAACAAAAAATATAAAAAATCAGCTGTTTTTTCGTGTTTTCGAAAAATTAAAACCACGCCGAAACCCGTAAAATCGCGTGATTTGCAGAACAGCATCAAACCGTCTACGTGATTTTAAAACAGTTGGTGATTTGAAACCACGCGGTTTTCAGAACAGACCTGATAATCACTTTTTAAAAACCTGCATGGTCTGTTTTTAATTAAGAATTTTTCAATCTTCCAGATGAGCAAATTATGATAATAAATAACGGAAATAATATTTACATCTCAATCGTCTGGATTATTAATTTGCGATTGCTATACAATTTATTATTGTATTTTAAATAGAACTCTTTTTACCCATTGGCGCAAATCATTTTTTAGTCCTTTTTTTATTAGTTTTTGATCACCAAAAATGCTCTAAGAAGACTCAGCAAGGTGATTTAAAAAAAAAACAATCTTCCACATTCTAAATGGGATGGTACTCATACTGGTAGCTTTACCATAACAGAAATAAATTGTTCTAGCACACACACATTAACGCTTAAGTTTAACGCTTTTTTGGAGCAAAAAAAAATATTAATAAAAATTGTATATTAATTTGTTATTTACCAAAACAATCACGTATCTATAGGATGAACTTTCTGAAGATGTAAAAATTTATTTGCTTAAAGTAGATATGATTACCAATATAGAAATACAATGCCAATGCAGAATACCGCATAGAAAAAAATTAGAAACTTCAAATGAAGAAATTATTCTGATATATTCTACTTTTTTATTAGATTTTATTAAATAATTTCTTCAAGCTTTAGGGCAACAAAGTAAATATAAATTATTTATTATTTATTATTTATTATTTATTATTTATTATTTATTATTTATTATTTATTATTTATTATTTATTATTTATTATTTATTATTTATTATTTATTCATTTTCCAATTTTGACAATTTCAATTTTTTAAAAATTTAGAATAGGTTTTTTATTGTTTTGTTTGAACAACAGTTATTATATTACAAATATAAATTCCTGAAGAAGCTTTCCATTGAGAAAGCGAAATATTGGATAAAATAAATAATTTGTATTTACTTTGTTGACCTAAAGCTTGAAGAAATTATTTAATAAAACTTCAAATGAAGTTTAACTAAAATAAGACCTATTAAGTTATAGTTATTATTACGAGTATTAAATAAAATAAGAATACAATTTTTAACAAACATATTAATAGAATGAAACAAAATACGTTTTTCTACTTATAAACATTTTTTTTGGAACTTGAAAATAATTGTACCATAATAAGAGATGTAAAAATCTAAATTTCAAAATGTTGTTTACATTTATTTACTAGCAATTTTCTTATCAAAAAACTTCTACACATTAATAATTTTGTTAATGACTGTTTGGGATTTTTCCCCAACTCTGAAATTAAAACCAAGTATGGCAAACCCTACTCAAAATTTATGATCCGCAATACATATCTTAATTATGATGTTGTTATTATTATTGCTCTTTACATTGTAACTTGTTTTCAATTATTAAAAATATGCCTAATTGCACATATGTATGTACATACTTCTTGTAAGATCACCTGATATTATACGAGTATTTGTTGTCATGCACAAGAATTTTGTGCAGTTAACTTTTAACTTTAACAAGTAAGGAAAAATAATGCGATCAGTAAAAAGAGAAGAGTTGAGTTGTACATCTGCATCGACAAGCATGCAATTGATTTGATTGTTAAATTATAAAATATCATATTTAGTTAAATAAACTAATTGAATTAAAATAAAAGAATTAAATTAAATTAATAAAACAACTTCACTGCCTTTTTGCTGCTCTAATCCTGAAGATTGGTAACCTGTAAGGAAATTACAGAAACTTCTTCTACAATGACATTTAAGAAGCACAGCATAAATAGTCAGTTGTCCTACAAAGCATAATCTTAGTAAAGACTTCAATTAACAACATCATACTTTTTATATAAAAAAAGTACATAAGAGCTCTATTTACTACTTACTACGAGTAGTATATAAACAAGTATCTGATTCGCTGAGTGGCATAGCAGTGAACGTAGTAGGCTTATCATGCATATGCTTGGCTTTTCAACTTCTGTTGAGATCATGTGTTTTTTTAATTGTATGTAACAGAATAGTTGTACAATATACCGATGGATAAATCACCTTAAAGCTTTGAAAAGCACTAGTTCAATACTGAGAGCAGGCAGTTAATTTTTATTATGAACATATTGTATATTTAATGATTTCGAAAGATTTATATTTTGGAATCGTCATCAAAGTTTTTAATGTGCGGGCTTAGGTATACCCTGACCCGGCTGTTGTACATTATTTTTATTTTATTAATTTTGTTTTATAAGCTTTTAATAAGTTTGTATTTTTATATCCATTAAATATCAGCAAATAACATCAAAGGTTTTGTAGAATGTTGTATGCTTTTAAGTTTCAAAAAATGTTAAACAACTGCTATTTATTAGAAAACACTACTTTGTTCAAGAAAAAATAATGTAACTAGTGTAAACAAACCCGTGTCTAAAATAATTACACTGGCGATACATAATTTGATTTTTATTATAAATTACTGAAAAATATATTAAACAAAAATTTCACACAGAACTTGACTTGTATACTAATATACAAATATATATAAATATATGTATATATATATATTCATTAGTGTGACATTCATTTATATGGAGAGAAAGTGAAGTATTCGAAGAAAATTTGAAGTCATTCTAAGGGTACGAAAATTGTTTTTATAACACAACTTTTAGGTACCTGTTCAGAAATTTCTAAAACAAGATCAGAAATGATTATGGATTATTATGTGTGTTATGCAGTCAAGAGAAGTGCACTTAAAATCGTTCGGTTTCCATTATATTTGTAAAACTAATTGATAACCCCACAACAAAGCATGCTGTTAAAAACTTGCTTGTGGAGACATTTTATTTTACAACTATATTAATAATAAAATGAATTTTCCAACATTGTGTATTTTGACAATGTAATAAACTATAGAGTTTCAACAACTTGGGTATAAATATTTTATATTCATGATTCGACAAATTATTTTCACCGATAATTTAAGTACTTAATTTTAGATGGCACCCTAATATAAACGAGTACATAAATATTCAGTAGAAAATTTGGTATTAAATGAACTTTGAGGAAAATACGCTCTTGGGATATTCACATGTACATAAGTAGGTCTGCTTGATGAAGATAATGGAAGAAAATAAAGCGATTAACATAGATAAACAGCATATACCAAGTATCAATACTCTTTCTCTTTTTTTTTAAACAAAAATGTTACACAAAAGTGGCCAACCTATCTTTTCCAAATAGTAACTTTCATTAAAACCCAGTGTGTTTCCTTTAGTGATTATCTTAATGTGATTTTATTTTAAATAACAGTTTCGTAAATATACAAATTGTTTGTGTTTTTTTAGTAACATTTAAATTGACACGTGCTGTAATAGATTATATAACGACTGCAAGAAATGTAAACACATAAATATGTACGTAATGGGTACTTTCGTTTGACATTTGTATTTAAATCTATGATAAAATTATATAAACGGTAAATAATTAGAGACCATATTGAAGTAAAATTTAAACTTACATCACAACTAACAGACACGTGGCAATGGATTTGGTAGCAATACAAATTTAAAACGATTTCATAAGGAATATTAAATCCCTTCTGCTGTGTTTTTTCTCTGTCACTACGGTCTTTCTCAGATTACACAGTGTTGGACTCAAGGCCGTGGCATACGCAGACGATGTGGTGTTAATAATATGAGGGATATTAATGGATGTAATAAACGACATCATGAGCAAAATTTTGTGTACAATCGACTGTAGTCGAGTATTAAACCCAAAAAACTAAGCCCAAGGTTCAAAACTTTATTTAATAATTATATATACGTGTAGTTGTGGACTCCAAACTATCGTGCAAACATAATGTCCAATATTGTATTAAAAATATCTCGGTTACTTACTACTACTGTTGTGGGATTTTTTGCGCAAAATGGGGTTCAAGGCCTACGATTTTAAGGTTGTTGTACACATTAACTGTACGTCCCATACTGGATAGTTGCAAGTGATAAAAAAAGTATAAAATATGGCACCTGAACAGTAAACTGAATTATTTAATAAATTATTGTCGAATTGAATAAAGAACGCTGATGGGATGGTGAAGCTACCTCGAAATCACCGTTGATCCAATCTGATATTTTAATGATTTAAAATTTTCCAATAAACTATCTTAGTAAAAAATAATTTAAAGGGAATTAATAAATACTGATTTGAGTTTGAGCCAAATAATACACTTCAACTCAAACCTAAACAGTACAAAGATATTACGTATAAAATTTTAAAATTTTTATGCAAAATTTTTAAGAACAAAAACAAGCTTAGCACTAGTAAACTTGTTTAGAATTTTTTCAAAGGTTTTTCACATTGTTTAAGACAAGTACAATATTTAGTAAAAAAAATTCAAAACCATCTTTTTTAATTCATATTATTTTTCTTGTGAAATGTACTGTATTATTAAAAACTCATATTTCCCATTTTTGTATATTTTAAAATAAACAAGTATATACATATAGATTGCATAGTCTGAAACTCAAAAATATATAAGCTGAGAGTAATATACAATTTTATTTTTTTGATAAAAACAATGGCGACTTTATCATACTAAATTATTTATGAGATCCTTTTGGTTGTTTGTGAGTTTTTGTTTGATAACTTTTTGATATTTTAATATTTTATTATTCCCTTGGTAACAAAAGCGAAAAAAACTACCAATATAATGTACATTAAAAATAAGTATCAACTGGAAGTATTACAATGACATAGAATAAGTATGTTGTTTTGAAGACCAGGGTAATAAAAAAAATAAGAAAAATCATTTTTAATTTCAAAAGTTAACACCGATATTTGAGTTTTCTGTGTCATACATACACATACATTTATTAGACAAAAATAGTATATTTTAATAGTTATTAAAATCAGCTTTTGCTTACATAATATTTTAGGTAACATTATTTTCGATTGTTAATTTAATAAATAATAATTCTCCTCTCAAGAGAGACTAAACAATCCTAAAGAATCTTTATATCTGATTTTTTTGGACACCAGACAAGGAACAATATTACGAATAGCTCTACACTTTTAAAACAAAAATCAAATTGTTTTAATCATAACGCTGATTGAATAAATTAGCGACTCGACGAAAACATTAAATATGTGGTCGTTTTATAACTTCTTTTTATATTGTATTTTGTTAGAAAATATATAGTTATATTCACAAAAAGTCTAACAATCAATCAAAAGATTACCAAAAAATTATCGTAATATGTAAGTTCCGAAAATTCCAAAATTAGTAATCAATCGAAATGCACTAAAACTTCTGAAATGTAAAAGAAATAAATAAAAGAAAAAGGAGAAATATATTTATAAATGTTTATATATATTATTAAAGAATCTCCGAAAGCAAAGTATAAAAACACATTGGCACACGGTAATTTGAAAATGTTAATAATATTATTTGTTTATTTTGTAGAAAAAGAAGGGATCTGCTGAAGCAGTTGAAATTAAGAAACTTGAGCAACATTTATGTGGGCCCTATTAATCTCGTGAAGTAGAACTAACTTTATAACAAAGGCCACAGCGCGTTTAAGTTACACAGAATTCTTCTTAGTTGTATGTAACGTATACGCATGTATGTACAGACATATGTGACCTAAGATTGTTCAATATTTGTAGCCACCTAATTTAGTATTATAAATATAATCTCAGAAAAAAATTCATAGCCACAAATAAAATTAAAATTTTAATATTTTAAAATATTTTTCCTTGCCAAGTTTTACTAATAGATAGATAATGTTCATAAAATATATATACATATAATTTTTATTTAATAGTAATAGTTTCCCAAAAATCGAAGATGTAGAATTTTGTTGAGTTTTTGGAAGTATGAGAATATATAAAACTTTGGGGGCAAACCAAAAACAATTTTTAAACATTTTGCAAATTTTTAATAAATTATTTATTCTGGCATCTCACTGCGTCGTAAGCTAAAAAATAATAAGAAAACAAAAACTCGTAAAATGTGTCTAAAAAGTAGAGAAAAATAAATTTTATGTACTCGCTTATATTGACTGACATGCGAATGTATGAGTGTTATATTTCTTAAGTTTTCAGTACTCATATATAAATGTTGTGAATACGTAAACATTGCGGCATGCTGTAAAATTTAATATTTATTTAAAATACGTGAACGTTCTTAAGCAATGTTGTCAGAAACACCAATTATTTTAAACCGCAATCACCTTATTTCAAAAACGTTATTTCCCAAACAAAATTTAGAAAGCAAATAAAGCCATTAGCTATTTTATTTAAGTGTTTTCTTATAGAATTTTGAAATTTTTTTAATTTTAAAATAATCTTTTTTGAAAGGCGCCACTAATGCTTATAGAATTTAAATAGTACGCATTTTCGTCAAAGACTAAAATTTACTTACAACCAGCATCAAGCGGCAAGTGCGGGTTGAAATCTACTGGCGTCAACTTTTCCTTTGTTTTTGCGAATGATGTCGCATGTTCAATTATATTTGAATGAAAACGTTACAAACTTATCCCAACATCAATTAGTTCGGACTAAGATACATTTTTAATTCCAATTGTATTAATTACATTAGCAAATTTGTCAATAACAATATGTCTGCTTCTCCTTTTATACAATTTCCTATTGAAATAAAGCTCTTCATTAAAATGTGAAAAGCAACACAAAATTCACAAACAAAAACACGTTTTAAAAATAAAATAATTGAACAGCACATTCCTTTTAACACCATCCTTTACATTTAATTTAAAATTATTAACATTAAAAAGTTAAACATGTTGTTATTTATACTGGAATACAAATTTATTCTAAAGAAAAACTTATTCTAAAAGAAGTACTTATGCAAGAAAAAACAACTCACAAAATAGATCCAGGCAATCATAAGCTAAAACACAAATACATCAATACGACAAACAACTTTAACAGATGCTTATGTTGTTTTATTTGTCTATTTCATAATATTTAAGACTAATTTGTTATATTGTTCTAGTATAAGAAATGTTTAAATATTTATTTTTGAATGTAAAATTTAATTTTTTTCAAATTAAATTAATGCTTTTGTAAAACGAACCAGAAGTGTGCAAAGAATAGTTGTATAAGAATAATTAATATGTAGTTGTGTGGTTTCATGGATAACAATTTTTTAAGGAGGGTATAAAGAATTTATTTTTCAAAGTGTGAGCGTGGTATACATTTGGCAAATTTTTTAGTTAAGCAGTCACGTCAGCAACAGTCATAAAACCTTTGTATATATATTCCAAAGTGGTAAAGGACTTTTAAACTACTTACGGCGCGTCAAGCGTACAAACAAAAAATGTTTATGTTTCCAAAATCAATAATACTGAACTTTGCGCCACTTTATCAAAATAATTAAAATAAATTAATTAAACGAATTTATACTTCAGTGGATGGTTTTTTGAATTTCATAGAAAACTATTTTTAAAAAAAGAGATGAATGCAAATTTTGGAATCTTCAATTTTACAATTTCATACATTTAACATACAGCCACACTTTTAATTACAACAAATAATAATCAACTCAAATAGCTGGCTCTAAGAATCCTATTTAGAAATATAAAGCAATACTGTTGTTATTAAATGTACTTCGTATATAACAATACTGTTTTGAAAAGAATCACAAACAAACATTTATTTAAAAATAAAATTCAAATGAAAAAAAAAAAATAAATACTAAGTAAAAAACTAAGAGAAATTCATTTTTATATAAAAACTTCATGCTATAATAACAAACAAAAGGATTTCCACAATGAAAAAAATTTTTGTTAAAAACAATAATGTAGTTATTAATGAAAAATTGCAAAAAATATATGAAAAATATACAACAACAATATTTTCATATTTTCAATATCAAGTTCAGGTACGAGTATAAAGGACACGCATACATACTAATGCATACAATAATGATAGAATGCTGTGGCCGTCAACAAAATTATTTAAAAAAAAACCAAGGATGCGTACTAAATTCTTAGGCTGCAGCACACATATTAAACAAGTAGCCGAACATACAAAAACCAAAATAATGCTCCGATAAATTTATCTCACAGTTTCTCTCTTTTTTCATTCAAGTTACCGCAAAAGCTTTTTTCGAAATAAAAGAGAGGTCGCTTCAATTATATTGCGCAAAGAGCATTATTACTTTCGAAATTCAACTAGTGTGTTTTTCATTTTGTACATTACATTATTAATTATATTATTTCCTTAACATATAACCAAGTGTCTGGAAAACAGTGAAATATATACAGGGTTTTTAGTTATCAGGTGCATTGTATCTTTATATTGCTGCAAATTGTTCTTACAGTGTTAATATATAAGGACTGTTATAAGCAATTACCACAAACTCACAAATAGTACTTTATAGGTAAGGTGTCCTTGTGTTCTCTGAGCTAAAAATTAATATAATTATGTAGAAATATTGTAGTTTCTAAAAGAATAATCAAATGAGACAAATCAAATCGACAGAATTGCATAAAACAAAACATAATTTCATTATTTTATAAGCTACATTTCATAATTTTTCTTTTACCTTTTCGTAATACAGTGAAACTTCGATATAAAGAACTCAAAGGGGATCCGAAAATACTTTGTTATAGCTATTGCTTCGCTATAAATATAATCAGCAAGGCCTTGATATAACGAAATTTGAAGCAATACGAAAAAAGTTCGTTATAACTAGTATTTTCTTCATTCAAATTTAACATGAGAATACTAATAAAACTTATATGTATTTTATGAGGTAATTAAAAAAATAAAAAACATTTTTGTTATTCAGTTAATTTTATAAGGTTTTAATAAAATATTGTGTTAGTTTTGTTTGTTTTCGCAACTTTCTAAAACATATTTTGGGATGTTGATTCCTGTGCCTCAAGAAATGTTTGCAGTTTTCCTACAATTATTTTAGCTTTGCTAGCTGTAACAGCATTTTCGATTTCCTCAGTTTCTTCTTCTTTCTCCTGTTCGTCATCATCTTGTGGAGTCTTTATACTAGTAATAATTTCATCATCGTTAAGGGACCTAGTAGAAGCAACGTTATCATAGAAGTTAATAAAATCATCAAACTGTTCTGTAATATTTAATTGATTTTTTAGAATAAGCACTCGCTTTGTGGGTCGTTCTGATTCCTTGTAGAACTGCTCAGTGTTAGTTTTTATTATCTGTCCTTCTAAGAGAATGTTGTTAAGTCGACATTGTGTAAACCATTTAAACAAACATTGCTCAACGTCTTCATATTCAGCAAAACGCACTCTTTTGAACTTTAAACCTTTACTTTTGCAAATAATCTCCTGTTTTTTTTTTAAACGAGTACAAGGCACTTTACTAAATTGTACGGCGATTTCTAGCTTAGATATGTCAGCACGATCTACAGCCTCAATTATATAAATTTTGTCTCAAATAGGTATTGATTTACGCTTTACTGTAGATACTCATTTTGAAAAGAATCAAGTCAGTACTGTCGTTCAATCAAGTCGTTTTTTTGATAACGTGGCTTAATAATTTTGCATTAAATTTTATTCTTACTTCGTTGTACATAGGATTTTATACGAATACCTCGTCGTTATGAATGCGCTTGTAAACACATTTAGACTTCGTTGTCTTTATAACAGGACTTTATCATTTGGTATTTATTCTAATTTCATTATAATTAGGATTTTGAATGTATATTTTGTTATATAGATAGTTTTTTACTCAGAATTTTGTGTATTTTTTTATGAAAAACTTTGCAATAAAGAGGTTTTTTTCAAAAGACTCAACAAAACATACGTTATATTGAGTTTTTCGTTATATCGAAATTCGTTATATCGCAGTTTCACTGTATTTCTATTAATAATTTAAAAACTCCTAGTGGTTTAGAAAACGAATCATTTGCACAAAAGTAAATCAAATTTAAAGGTTATAATTTATTCCATTTTATTTATTTTAACGTTATTGAACAAAATATTTTTGAAAATTTCATAGCATGATTTCATAAAATTCCATGTAGAACCAAACAAATTACTCAAGACAAACTAATTATATATAATATTAGTACATACTTACAGAACTTTTTTTATTCTTCGGAAAGATACAAAGAGTTTGAAATTACTGGACTGTATTATCTATTCATTTAATTACTCGCACTAATAATTTGAATTTTTTTATGTAACTTAAAAAAAGTGCAAAACATATTCTCATTATTTCTGATTTTATCTTCATATAATTTATATTTTTTTTTTCGATTTCATAGTTATTATGTATTTTCCAGAGTTCCTTGAAGTACTTATCCTGATGATAGACTACTATTATGTTCAATAAAACAAAAAGCTAAAACTATAATCATTAAAAATGCATGAGCTACTATGTTTGATCTGCTTGCATCTCTATAATCGAAGCAAAATGAATTTCTAATCATTAAAAAAGTTCAAGGACATTGTAAATTTTTCAATAAATTCTTGTTAATACTTTGCTTTTTTTATTTGAATGGTTTTGCTTTATTTTTCAAAGTTATAAAAAATAAGGACATTTAAAGGATGCTTGCTACAGCGACCGTTTATGCTTATCATTTTTCTTCTTTATATTCCCGCTCTAAATACTACTACATACATAAGATTTAAATGACTGATTTTCCTTAACAGGTGAATCAGTTAAATGCAATTTTTTGTACCCTTTTATCTCCTTTGTTGATGTTGTCCTAACAACAAGTCTTATCCTTTACGGTTGCCTATTTGGTGTTTGGTTCTACGTTTGATACATATTCACGAGTGTCTGTGATGTTCTATTACTGCAAATCCATCCATTGTCATTGGTCATTGTAACACTTAAGCAGAATCATTTTATTTCATTGTGTTTCATTGTAATTGTTGCCAAAGGGAAGAAAAACCAAATGACAAAGGAAAATCAAGCATGATTTGAAGGCGATATCCTATAGGTTTTTTACCTAAATATACAGACACTCAAAATCTGCAACTACTTTGAGAAATACTAGAACTTTGAGCGCCAACACTGTTGAATTTTAAATTAAATTTAAGTATTTTACATTGTTAAATTTTAATTAAAATATAAGAGAGCATTGAAAATGTTTGAATGTAAATTATATTTACAATTCAATCTTAAATGTCGGTATGAAGTTGAGTTTAAGTCTTACTGTATTTTAATTAGGAACGTTTTGCTTTTAAACTTTTAAAGCAGTTCTCATTAATTTTAATGACGAAATGTTTTTAATTAGGAAGCTATAAGACTGTAGAATAACTAGTTCAGTACATGTACTGTACAAAGGATTTAAATAGACTTAATGCAAGTATTTTATAAATTGATTACAGTAAATTTCACCGAAAGAGAAAAGAATAGACACAAAAGTAGTCACAAGGCATGATGATAGCTCTAAGATGTTGTCCTACCGCTTTTACATGAAATTGTCTTTTTAGATGGCTAATTTATATAAATAAAATTAATCATAAATCACGACTAAGGTTGTTCTGTATCACAACTGCATTTGGAGTTTTGTATGAGTATTTAAAACATAGTGTGCATCCCAAATGCTGCTTTCAATTTCGAGTGTAGGTCAATAAAAAATATCTCAAAGCATATTTTTTGCGTCCAAAAAATCTTTAGAATCTACTAAATTGTATCCGAAGTTTGAGAGAAAACCTATATTAAATCGTATAAAGGTCTGAACACAAAGCGAACCTATTTTGCTCCGAAAATGCTAAAAACTTTTACAATAAATCTAAGAGAATTCTGTACGAATTTGAAAGAAATTTCTTTAGAAAATTTTGAATTTTAACATGTCTGATTAATGCCTTGCAAAACATTAGAAAATGTGGCGAGTTTTCCAAAGCTTTTTACGATCTTTCGAATTATTGTCTGAGAAAAGTCAGCAAAAAAATAAGAGATTTTTCAAAATTTTCGGAATCTCTTTAAACAAACGCATTAATGGCGTGCAAAATTCTTCAATCGAATAAAGAAATTCACAAACTTGTCTGTTGCTAATGCCAACTTGTCAACATATATTTACACATAGTTGAAAAAAGTTCAAAACATTAAATATTTATATAAGAACTCTGAAAAAATACATGAAAACTATTTAGAAAACTAAAAGCCGACCATGGGGAGCCATGACAGCCAAAAGTAGAAGCTTATTTATAAAGCAGCTCCGACAATATTTTTATTATTCTGTTGAATAGTCTTCGAACAAGGAGCAACTATTTGTATTTTAAATAAGCAGAAACGCTTAATGACATATTTATATACTTTGAAAAACGGTTATACTTTTCTGATTAATTGTTGAAGAAAATTTAATTTTCTTCTGATAATTCGCCGATGGTTTTAATATTAATGCATAATATTTAGGAACTATCTATGAGCAAATATCTATGAGCATTTTGAAATATTTCGTTGATTGTCAGTTAAATTTTTTGATTTTTTTTAAATGAGACATGCCAGCAAAATATTCAGAGGCATTAGGGTGGGTCAATGATGTATGAGAAAAAATCTTCTCAAATCATATTCTTATAGCAATAATTTTTTGTCATACGTTAAAACAAATAAAAATGGCTAAGCAAAAGTTTAAAAAGCAAAAGTTAAAAGGGGTTGAGCACGCGCCGGAGCTCATAAGAAATATGTATGTTTGAAAAAAATTTTTTTTTATTTTAATATTTTATTTATTATCAATTATTATTAAAACTAAAAGCATTTTTAATTAAACGCAAAAAATAAAACATTGATTCTTATACAACATAAAACAATGAAATCATGAAATTATGTTAGTTATTTTTTTGGTCAGAAAATCTCTTGATTTTTTATCGCATAGAGTCATAAATGCTTCTTACACTATTTTCACAGTTTATTTCAGCGGCAGAGTATAACATGGTAGCTGGGCGAAAATGAGATTGTCACTTTCTTGGCACCCAACTACCGTATTTCTTTCTTCAGTAGTGATGTTCCGAAGAATTAGTGGATCAAAAAACTTTTGATTCCAATTTATAACTTCAAAGTAGTAGATACTTGCATCAAAATTGATAGTCGGGACCTCAAACACGCGACGTTACTTTTCATGAGGTGAGTTTCGTGCTTATTAAATTCGTATGGCTGCCGGTTATCTCACTATTTTATATTCATCCAACAACATCGACAGAAGCAAGTTTTTTAAGTGAGCAAAATAGTATTTATGCGATCTATTAGTATATTTAACTCTGCACGACGATATCATAAACGTAAAATTCTATTAGCCTTCAATCATGCGATTTTATTCCTGGCTAAGCCATCGTGGCAGTGTCCACTTATAGCAGATATAATTATTTCATACAAATATTTTTAATATGTAATTAAGTCCTCAAATTGTATTCCCGGAAGCTGGCCTTCAATTCGGTTAGTTGCTACTTGGCTGTGAGTTTTTCAAGAACTTAAAAGTCGTTAGGATACAATAATAATATGCTTTTCTTCAATACAATTCTATGTTGTTATGTAAAAAAGGGATATGATCGTTATATTCAAAATTTAAGAAAATTTAAGGTCAAAGCGCAGACTCTAAAACTAAAAATAAATTAATAATACTTTACAGGGATCTAATGCAGACAAAAATACAACATATTCACGCTATTAGAAGTCGATACGAGAAAAAAATAGAATTTATTTTCTTAATTTTAGACACACATTCTCTCAACAACGTTGACATGTTTTCATGAAATCACTTACGTGCGAGTATTTCGTACGAAAAATGAAAACAAAAGAAAATCAAACAATAATAAGAGTATTTGAGTATTACCGCTGTCGATTTTATTATGGACTATCAGCGAATGTTCCTGAAGATGCAAACTTTGTTCTGTTTCATAATTTAGATGCAACCAATATGAAAACTTTTTTGTCCTGCTTACATTCTTCTCACTTAATAATAAAAATGGCAAATCATTTGGAAGTGTTTATTTTTTTCCTTTCAATCCGCCTCAGCAATTTATTATTATTTTAGGTAAAATTTGTAGGTCTTTACATTCTCAAAAATCAGCTTAAAACTTAAATAATTATAATTATAATTATTTTTATTTATACATGATTTATTTATAATGATGCAACATGACAGAATATATTTATTTATCTATAAAAATTACTCTTAATAACGTTATTATGTTTTGTATTAACATATTTATAAAATGATGTCACTTTAAAATCATTTTTTTTTTTTGCAGAATTAATACTTACCAAAGAAGCGGAAAGTATTTATATCTAAAAACTTTTCTAAAACAAAACAAAAGCTGACAGTTACCAAAGGAAGAACATTTAGTTCTGTTATTAAATCAAAGTATTGTTTTTCTAGAAACTTCAAATGTTGGCCTGACTTAAAATAAGCTTTTCAATTAAGGTTCTTGAAGTAAGCCAAAATCAAAATCTTTAACAAGGAAAACATAAAACTAGATATTTAAATACAAAAGAAAAATACAAACTTTATTTAACGCACATTAGACATTTACAAATGCTTAAACTTTATGGAATATACTAAAAGTATACCGACTGCTATTTAACTAAGTGAATAAACCATTTAAATAAGTTTTTAACCAACCAACTTAGACAACTGCAGCTGCCACCAGCAGATGCATCAATTTACGAAGATGGATAATGAAGATAAATTATGGCAGGATAATGCACCATCACCTTCTATTACTTCTGCTACATCACGTCTAGTGCGCACACCATCACCTTCTAGTGCAACAAGTCCTCATACACCGCCCTTACAGCCCTTGGTACAAACATTCACAGCACCTTTGCATCGTAGAAAAGGTCGCCTACAACGATCCGAACGTTTGCAAACAGTTGACAATAGTTCGAATTCTTCAAGCGGAAATAATTCAACGACTACGCCAACTTCATTCTCAGCATGGGAAGCATTGGTTAAAGAAAGTTTTGGCCAAATTGCTTGGCCAATTAAAATAACATCATGGGAATTGGTGGATGATCGTGTCAAAATTGTACCCAATAGGTAAGTGATAAACATGTTTAATTTTTCAAAAGCAAATTAACAAATAAAAATTAAAAAAATAATAATCAAAAACTTAAAACAAATAAAAAATTAATGCTGCTTTTATATTAACAAAAAATTTGTATTATATTTTAAAACTTTATGTAATATTTAACTCATTTCCAATGAATATACATACGTTATATTTAAAAAAAAATTAATATTGTCCCTAACAATATTGCACAAAAATCTAAAAAAGTTGAAATAATTACTAATTATAGTATCGAATGGTTTTAATTAAATACTTGGAACGCCGATTGTTCTTGTTTAACATTTTTTAGATTACGATTGTTTTGAAATTTTATTCTGCACTTCGAAAAATTTAATACCAAAAGGCTCCACTCTCAACTTTTTTTAGCGTTTTATAAATACAAAAACTTTAGAAGAAAATTTGAATTTGCCATTTTAAAACCTTTTGAGATTTTAGTTTAAGTCATTGTTTCAATAAAGAACAGATAGCACGAGTTGTAACTTTGGTGGCAATTTCCTCCGAATTCAAGAAATCAATAAGTAAGGATTAGTGCTACTATTTTACACATCACTGGATGCCTGCAGACAAAAGCTTAACTGTACGCGTTATTGCAAGCCTAATATATTTTCTAATTGATATTCTTTTTTCATATCTGCCACCGCTACAAATGTACTCACGATTCGAGTGAACACCCCTGATGTGCTTAACAATCACTTCATAATGAACTTGCTATACTATGAAGGACAAAACGAATAACTAACTTTAAGCTAAAGTTTTTTCGAGCAAAGCGTTCACAATGAAAATTGCAACAGTTACTACAAACATCCATACGTACATACATCTATTCGTATAAACATATAATGAGAACATATGTACTTCCATTATTCATATAAAGAGATGCTTGCAACGATACTGTATGTAACAAATTGTTATTTTTTATGTTAAATTTTAGCCCCGCTTGATTTTGCTGACAAAGATCATAATAAAAAAATCAATGAAGAATAAGAAAATAAAGCACTTGGACAACACAACCTTTAGCTAATTGTTTCACTTTTAATTTTTCACTCTTATTTTTACTTTATTTGTTGCCAGCCATCTTATATTGGTAATTTTTAAAAGAAATATCTGAATTGAGTTTTATTGAAATTACTTAATTTCAATGAAGAAAATTATTTATCAACACCATTAGATTGTAGCAGCTAGTTATCTTAAGAAATAGATACAAAGCAATGCTGCCTTTTAATTCCGGAATAATAGAGATTGCCGCATAATACTAATTTTGAATATTTTAATTTTAAAAGTATCCTAGAAAAATATTTTGTAATGACTTCTATTAACAACAACATCCATTGCAACACAGACTGCATATAGTCTGTATTACTTTAAGGTCATTTTTTGGAGTAGCAGGGTAGTAGAGCGTCCGCTTAATCTAAATATCCACATCACATGATATACACCTTTTTGTATTCTAAGTGTCAAAAAAGTTGAATCAGTGCAATTTTATCAAGCAAGTTAGAAAACAAGAAACTTAGCAAACTTTGTACTTACAAAAGCAGGAAGAGCTACCTGGTTCCGATTCTAGCATGACTAGCATTGAAAATTTAGTTATTAGAAAGTTGGTTGCTTAAAAAGTTTATAAAAAGGTATTAGAACAAGTCAAAGAATATAAAACTATAAAAATAATTTTTTGAATTGTGTATGCTTGTGTGTTCTTAAAAACAACCCTTTGACTCGTAATAAAACATCTGCGAGTAAAAAAATTTTATATCAAATACAATAACAACAAATCAATGCCTCTTCAAGGCGTAGAGTTTTGGCTGCGCATTGATATCTGGTTGGCCAAAAACGATTTTTTTACTCATCTCACATAAATATATTCTCACATAAATTTATACTACTTCTGTACATACATAAGTTGATGCAATTAGTTTTATACATTTATACTTCATAATTTGTAATTAAAAACCTGATAAACATTAAAAAAATCTAAACTTGTAGATTTCTTGTAAAATAAAAAGTTATCTTATTGGAAAAATTATTTCCCGACCGCTTACGCTTAGTGACGAAATTTATATACAAATTCCTTGCGTTCATTTCATTTGCTCTTTTATATTTGTTTTTACAATTTTAGTGAAACAGCTTTAGTAAACTTTAAACATAAAAAATAAAGTCAATTTAAAAACATTTTTGTTTAATAAATTTAATAGTTTAATAAATCTAAATGAAATTTGAGAAATAAATAAATTAACAAAAACGAATACTCAAGTTTACTTCTTGAACCATCCACCTCCCCAGCCTCCACCTAATCCACCGCCAAAGCCTGAAGAATAAGCTGAACTTGCTGCATAACTGGAAGCATACGATCCTCCAAGCCCACCTAAGCCACCACCATAGCCACCGCCTCCATAGCCACCGCCATACCCGCCTCCAAATCCTCCTCCATAACCACCACCGAATCCACCAGGTCCATGCCAGCCATGAATAGGCTTATGCCAGCCACTCGATACTGGTAAAGGGATACCTACTGGTACACCTACAGGATATGGCACTGGAGTATGAACAGGAACTGCAACAGGGACTGGTTGTTGAAAAGGCACCGGAACACCAACAGGATAAGGTACGCCAACACCATGAGAGTGTCCGAATTTCTTACCAAAAGAAGCACTTACAAGGGTAATACAACCCAATATTAACGCGAAACTTACAATCGACAAATTGAAATTCATCTAAAATTAGAAATATAATAAAGAGTTATTAAGGATTTATTTACTTTTGTAGATTTTTTTTTTTTTTTTAATAATAACCTGGATGCATTAGCTGTACATCTATGTAAATTCATTTATTTTCTAAACACGACGATCATATTAACTAAACTTACTTTTATGGTCTTATTTTATATTGAAAAGTTTAAAAGTTTGCGAAATAGTTATATTTTTTTTTCTGTACAAATTTCAAAATTTTGGAAAAATTACTGCTACTCACAGGCTTTACTAACTCTTCTATCGGTTGTAAGTAGTAATATTTATGAAACTGTTGCTGGTGTTACTTCATATACTTTTTGATTGAAAATATCATTAACATTCATTGAATTATTTTTACGTAATTTTTTTATATGTATGATTTTAATTGAGTATATTGAAATAAGATTTAAGTTGAAAATAATTATGTTAAATTTTTCCCTTATTCCTGTGGAATATTGTCTCATGTCCTGACTAAAAATGTTACGAACTTTAGCCAAAAATAAAAATTACTTTTGATTAAAAACCTCTAAGATTCGAGTTTATTTATTGCAATATTCAGTGAGAAACATGCTTTTAGTATTGACGGACAAATATTTAATAAAATATTATTACATAGAAATGTCGAAATTTTGAGCTGATTTATTTAATATTTTCTCTTTCCGCTTAATTTTTTGGAACTAAAATTTAAAATCATCTCTCCCATCACTTTACAGTATTCCTTTCTTAGCCAAAAATTATATGATTTTAATTAACGAACTCCATTGCAATTTAAAAAAAAACTGATTTAATAACTTTCCGTGAACAAAAATTTCATAACTTTGTAAAACTTTAACACATTCTGCCGCTACCAGAGTTAGTATGCTCTTGAAAATTCCCTTTTTTATATTTACAAAATTGTCCTACTATATATGTATGTTTAAATTATATATTAAAGTTATAACCTTCTTAAAAAATTTTTTTATCAATAATATTTATACGTAATTTCTTTGAGCTTCTTAAGTTTAAGTTGAAACTTATTATTATTTTTTAATATATTTTATTTTTATTATTTTTCGAACTATAAACACTTTTTTTGTGTTTATACTAAATCATAAAACCAGATGTTCCGTTTTGTAATAAACGTTTTATTTTATTGCTGTTTATTTGATTAAAATTTTTTTATTTTTTACTTTTTACCGTATTACTCTTTTTGTTCTGTTTCCGTTCGATTGTGAAATTTCACTAAATTCAATATAAAACTACCATGACTTTAAATAGACATTAACAATTGACCATATGAATGATTTAGTTTATTGTATGGATGAAAAAGTAATTTCTAGCCTCAACCTTTTGCTACAAACAAAATCTATAAAATTTAAATTCAATTATAATTAATGCTATACATTTGTATTTCATTTGTATAATTTTTGGAAAATATTATACATTGATGGCTTGTTCGCTTTTCTTTTTAAAAAGAAAATTCACTTACTTTTATTGAAAACAGAATGTAGTATTTATTTCTTAGCACTAGTATATTTGACCCGTCTAACCGTACCATTGGAAAAGGCTAGTATTAAGCACTATTTATGTATGTCGTTCTATATGCATTATGAGTAACTGCCGCAAAAAAAATATTTTTAATCATTTTGGTTGATCTGCCTTATTTTAAGAATGTTTGCCGTCAAATGATGTAAGTAAAAATATTTTATATAAAGCGGGATCTACCAATTAAACTATGTATATTTATTAAGAATAACAATGATATTTTATGTAGCAGAAAACTCGTCTAGTCACAGGATGAAGTGCAGCATAATGGACGCTTAATAATAGAGTGGACAGCTCAATAGCTCCAGAACCTGTTTAAGCTTCTAATAGAAGAATATTTGTACTATTTGCCTTCAAGATAAAACTTGAAATAAAACTCAAGGAAGTGTAGTTTTCGTGTTAAAAATGCTAAAATCTAAGTTCTGTGCATCGGAGATAAGTAAAAGTGATTCTGCAAGCAAGAGAATCCAAAAAGTATTAAATTTAAACAAAGTTGAGTGCAATAATTACATAGTTTTTTATTTTGTTTCTATTAGTTTTTCTACGACAAATTTTAAACATTTTATAATTAAGTGATGTTCTACCCAATGAGTGCGAATAATAATATTTAAAATTATTTCATAATAGTTTTATAGCAAAAATTATTCAGAACTAAAATATGCTCATTATTATCTTGGTCCTATTTTTTTCAACACTGTTTGTGAATATTAATATATATTGATCCGATTCTGTGTGATGCATTTAAAATTTCGTACGTGTCTATTTTAGGAATGGCAAAACAAAGTGGCACTTTCCAATATAAGAGGATACTTTGTACTTCTCCTCCTTTATAAAATACTTTTGAAAACAAAATCAACAATGTTAAAAAAAATTGCTAAATTAAAAATGGTAAAATGTTAGATAAAAAACATGCATGTCATTAAATCTTAATTATGTTAAAAAAACAGCTGGACATATAAAACAACAAATAGCTTTTCTTTCTTATGACCTTAACAAGTTCCATCAGTGTAGAACAGTAAAAACTTTTATTTCGAATTTGACTCAGCTCTTCATCTTTAAATAAAATTTTTCTATAAACCTTCAAGAATAGTATGAACCCTTTGAAAACGAAGAAGAAATTACTCATTCTATTAACCAATAAAATATGTTTTAAAATTGTGTTTAGGGTTTTATTCCACTTTATCTAATTTAGTTTCAATAACACAGTAAAAACCCAGAAAAAAACAGCAGCGAAATATAAAGAAACCCCAAATGTTGATCAAAATAGAATTAGGAAATATTTCAAACTAATTCATGGTGTTTGAATATTGTTTGTTTAAGAATTACTTCTTTATAACTAAAATCTGATGTTGATGCTTTTTTCGAGATTCAAGCTAAAAATCAAAACTTGTTTATAGCTTTTGTCCAACTAATAATATCATAAATATGATTTTGTTGCTTTGCGATAATTAAAACTAAACATACACACAATTATGGTAATTTTTATGTGTTTTAATATCTCATCGTTTGAAATGCAAAACCAACCACCTATTAAGATATTCTCTTCAAAATCGTGATAAAATCATTGCCAAAGTTCATTTTCAGGTTGAGGGTCAGTAAAGCAGTGAGCAAACAGGGCATAAAAATTCAATTTATTAGTTAGTTTTTTGCAATTTTTTTCACGTTTCCGTAAAATTTTTAAATTGGCAAACAAAAAATATATTAGAGTTGACTTAGTTTAGTGTTATTTTGAAGCGTGGGAGGTTTTAATATTATAACTTTTTAGTATATAAATTAAGGAGAAATCATTAGAAAAGCAACAGTTTCTATAATCTACTTAAGCTATTGAGTAAAAACTTTTAAAAATATTAATTCAAGCAAGCAACCTAGAATAAACAATGTTTAAACAAGTAAGTTAGTTTTTAAATAAAAACCTTAAGCGAACTTTCAACTCAAAACAACTTCTTTCCGCAGATGTCAAAGCTTGCATCAATACTTGTTATACATATGGCAGTGGTATTAGCTCAGTATCAAAACCCTGATCCAGGTGGCCAATATACAAGCCAAGCAGGACAAACTGGACAATATAGTGGCCAAACCACCTACAATCCCTATCAAACAGCGTCTCAATACCCAAGTCAAATAACAGGTGCGCAAACTTCCTACCAACCATCATCGTATTCCGGTTCAGCCGAATCTTCTTCACCCGACAGTAGGACCTTAGGTTTATTGGGAGGTAATAGAGGAGGAGGTCTTTTTGGTGGCCTATTGGGAGGTGGTGGTGGTAGTGGTAGTTTGATAGGCAATATTTTGGGTCTTGGTGGCAACAGGCACCCAATACCACAGGCCTATCCAGTTCCCTTTCCATCGCCTGTATATGGAGGTTATCCTATTGGTTTTGGTAGTGGATACCCCGGTGGATTTGGTGGTTATCCCGCGTATGGTGGTTTTGGTGGTTATTATGGCTGATTGAATATTATATCTTTAGTGTTCTATACATTTAAGAATATTTTATATATTCTTTGTTATAGCTTTATTAATTGTTTATTGTTTGTTGTTTAAATAGAATGTTAGAAAAAAACAAACATAAAATGCTTGTTAATATTTTGTAATGAGCATATTATTTATTTAAACAAATGGAACTTTGATTTGCCATGTTGAAGTTCCTTGATGATCTTATGAGATATAAAAATAATTTTTATAAAGATCGTGAATGAAATCCTAAGAATAAAAAAATAAGAGTAACTTAAAGGAAATTAGAAATTAATAAAATCACAAAATTATCATTATTTGCCATACTTACCTACTATTAAAGTTTATTTGTACTTAGTTCTTTATGCTCAGGGTATCACGCATTCACCGACTCCTCACTATGTAGTTAAATCAATACGAAATATATCTGTTCTCTGTTTTTTTTTTAAAGAAAAGTAACAGTCAGGCAGTTTATATGCCTACCAACTAGATCGTTGGGAAGGGGATAGTGAAAGAGGACAGATGCTAAAAGGGAGAAAGCTTAATTTTTACAACTCTAATGTTGCGCCTTGTGTGAGTTCTTAGATCAGTATTGCAGCTCCTATGATATCAAGTACGCGCATTAAATATGTTTTTAAGCTTTGTAGCTATTTTATTAATAACTTTACTTCGCCGCCGATTTTCCTACAATACCGAAATGCCATCGTAGAAGGGTGCTGTGATGTACTCTATAGTGACCAGTGCTATGCCTTCGTCACTTAAACAGTCCAATAAGAACATATAGGATGGCATACTAATGCTCATCTGAAAAATGCATGATATTATTGACTTGCGTGAAACTGAGCTTGAGCCCACGTTTTTAGTCATTATTTGCTTTGTAGCCAACGCGCTAACAGCACCTTCACCCTCGTTTGAGAACTTACGGCTGGCGATGGCAAGTTCCTAATATTACTGCCAGAGGCTTTCTGTTTTACTACCACAGGCTCACTTTCTATACAGGCATTCTAATTTTATTATTAGCACAAAATAATTTTAAAATTAAACTACCAAATAATTTTATAGCTATAATTCATCATTTAATTAAATGCAAATTTGGCTATAATGAATGTCAATGCAAATGTAGACTACGATTGAAATGTGTCGTTTGCTATGTTAATTTAATAACGTGTATAGTACTTATAAATAAGAGCTCCTAAGTACAGTGCGCAACAAATAAGTAAACGCAACTCACCCCCATTAACATATAGTTCAGATATGCTAATTTAATTTGAAAGTTTACTGGCTTTCAGTTAGGTTAAGCTTAATTTTTAATTTAATTTTCATTAATATTTATATATTGAAACGATTAATTTTGGCTCAAGTTCAAACCCGAATTTACCCATTTATTTAATCTAATTTATTTTTAATTTTTTATTTAGAAAATTTTTTGGATAAATTCATTATATTTTTTATTAAGAGAGTACTATATATAGAACAATTTTTATTATTCATCATATTAGCAGAACGGATCAGTACCAATTTCGAGGTCGCTACACCATCTCATCAGCGTTCTTTGTTCAATTTTACCACTTTTGACGGTGGATACTAGTGATCAGGAATATCAACTATTTAACCGTATTATTTAACAAATTAGGATACGAAAAGTACAAACTTATTCATTTTCACATGTCAAATCAATTTCGGTTAGTACGAAATCCCATCTATGATGAATAACTACTCTATATATTTCAGTCTCTCTTGCTTATTCAGCGCCATTGGCTACTGAGAATAAACGGTACTTAATCATGTTGTTAGGTTTCTGTCATTTGTAGTTGAATTTCTTTTTTAGTATTCAACCAACTATGACCACGTAAACATGCAGATTTTTTTGACGCGTGCCATCGTTATAAACATTAATTAATTTTCATTAATAATAAAAAAATTTTGTTAACATAAGGTACGGTCAGGTCACTCTTTGCAAACATTTGCCCAAAAAAAAAAAACGTAACCACTACTTCTGCTTAAAGTTAGTGTGATTTAACTTGGTTTTTATATATCAAAATGAAGTCAATTATGCCGCAAAATGCTATTTTTATATTATTTTTAATAAATGCGAACCCATATTAAAAAAAAAAGAACTAAAGAAAATTAAAATTTAGCTTGTCTGTTGGTCACGTTTTTTTCACCAAATATTTGGCAAGTGTGACCGTTCATTTACAGTTATCAACCATTGTTAATCTCCCCAAGATTTTTTTGGGATATGGAAAAAAAGAACATAACACAATCATCCGAGGATATCTGAACATGGTCTCTGTACAAAAATAAGCTTTTCTGGTACACCAGAAGTAAATATAATATCACTGGAAATGCAACAAACGAATCGAAGGCGATAATTTTCATTGTTATCTCTGTTTGGCAATATTATAGCAGCGTTTTCAACTAAAATGTACTTCGCAGAATATAATTTATTTAAACATTTTAAACTTCTAAAAAATTTGTATAAAACATCTATGATAGTGCAGTTTTATAGAGTCTAACTTATCCCTTAAAACCAAAATTTTTAATTTAATAAACAATCAATCTGGCGAATAGTATTATCAATAAGAATTATAGCTACATGTATATCTAAAAGTATATAACAAAATCAACAGATTTTTACCAATGATTCGTCCTTTTTGATCAACCACTGTTATAAATGTACATCAATGTGCGTCAGTCACAATTGAATAAGTTAACTGTTGCATCATTTCATTCATCCTTTCTTTGGTATCATGAACAAAAAATTTGTGATAAAAGTTTATTGTCGTAACACAAATGCATACATGTACATACGTAGAATTGCGTAAATATATAAGGCCGAAGGCAATAGAAAATAAATACAAACATGCTCACATTAAACCGTACATACAAGAATGTATGCATGTTTGTTCATGCAAAATACACATATAAAGGGTAGTCCAAATACAGGTATCTCCTTCTTGACACTGATCGATCTTATCAGCCTGAAATATTGACTATCAGGCAGTATCATACATCCGCGACCCAAAATTAGACGCTCTACGCTGGAGCAACTTTGGGAAATTACTATGGAACATCGAATTTGGCCAAAAAAATTATCGAAAAATCGTCTTTTCAGCCATCTTTCAGATGGCGATTCGACGTCTTGGAGATGCGGAGCTGAATCGAAAATCGTTAAAACAGTCTTGGAAATATAGGCTCACAGGATAAGCTGCGGCTGTCACATGAATGACATCGGGTTCCATAAATAACGGAAATATTATATTAAATATATTATGTATAATAATATGTAGTTTAAAAAGGCTTTGAGTGTTTTTAACTAGTACCAAACAAACAGAACTTTTCGAATTGTTTGAAAAAAGATATCGAGACCTGCTTCGAATAATAAATTTAATATTTACAAAATTTAATTTAGTTAATTTTTTTTAACTTTTAAAATCAAACACATGTTTGGACCACCCGGTATGCCAGTATTTCAGACATTATACACAAACCCCTAGTGTGATACAGTTGATTATGTGTGGGTGAGTTATGAAAAAATACGGTTTCTGTTTGATACAGTTCCTAACTATGATTAAATAACGTTGATTAAGTTTATTGTGTTACCTTTATTGAGAAAAATACAAACATAGTTCCTGTTGCAAGTATATATGCATGTATTTGCATACATACATATGTCTTGATATGTAAAATATATTTGCATGAATATTTTTGCATTAGCTTGGCTCATAAAAAAAGAGTTCTATTTAAAAATCTTAAAAGTCTAAATATATTTTATTTAATATTTAATTTATTATTTACACAATTGCTAACAATGCGATTTTAACACTAACGAAAAATGGTAATTAATCTTATGCCTTGTGTCCACGGTACGTGCTTCGCTCTCTATTCATGCTTCAATCCCTAATCATGAGCGAAGCAACTTTCTTCGCCATATATCCATTTGCCATATACGATTCATAGAGTTTTGCCATTGAGACTGCACACGTATGCACGTGTGCATTATCTCGAAGAAAAATAACTTTTTTCTTGACCATATGAGGTTCGTTTTCTTTTTAAATCCTCATTAAATCGGTCTAATAAGTTGGCATAATATTCGCCGTTTATTATTTTTCTATTTTGAAGGTAATCGAAGTGCATTATCACACGTACATCCCAAAAAAATTTTGCCATCATCTGACTGGCCGACAAATTTACCTTGGCCTTCTTCGGAGCAGGTTCACCTGGAGAAACCCATTGTTTAGACTGCTGCTTGGTCTCCGAAATACAGTAATGGATCCATGTTTCATTCACAATTACAAAACGCAGCAAAAATTCCTAATTCCAATTGAGAGCAAACGCGGCACCGATCTTGCAGACAACTTGACAGTAGTTTATTAACAGGTGGTACTTGTAGGGAACAGTGTTGCTTTTCGTATAACTACAAGGGAAGTTCGAAAAGTCGCGGACTTATTAAAATGACCTCTAAAATCGCACGTTTCTACTGAACATAGATTGAGATCAAAATATGTTGTTTTCAAATTCAATTATATCTGAACCGTTCATAGTAATTAAATTTATGTTCAAATATGGATTCAAATGAAAGATAATAGTTTTTTTCAATGAACAGTGAACCTGTCTAATGTACGAGAGTATATAAGTGCACATATCTGAAAGAAAAATTAAGTGTATATTGTTTTAATATGAATACATATTACATAGATATATGTATATGTATGTACACACACACATGTTAAAAATAGTATAAAGACAGCTAGTGACGATGAAGTTCACCGGCATATAAATCGTCAAAGATTTAGAAGAGTCAATGAGCAGAATATTGAAAAAAACTGCATGCATATTACACAGAAGAAAATAAGGGAGTAAAAGATTCTTTTTTCCCCGAAAAATATAAATGAATCTAACGACAGATCAAAATTTATGTAAAAAAATCTGCCAAATGAAATTGCATTGGCTTAAGGAGCAACTCGCTACATCAAAAGTTTTTTTATTAATAAATACAAAAGAGATTTTTTGTGAGTTAAAAAAATATTTACATTAGTATTTAAATAAAATGGGTATTTGTTGTGGGTTACAAGTTAGAATATAGTCCTGCATTTAAATGGACCTTAAATCAGATCATCAGCCAGGTTTCTGAAAAATTTATAACCTAAATTATTTCTCTAAAACCGGCCAACAAATAAAATATTTCACAAGCAATATAAGTTAAAAAACTTCTTTAAAAATCACAACTAACAAACTGTATTCGATCTTGAATCTTTCTTTTTATATAATACCTCTTTGAAATTAGTCAACCTGTAAATTAAATTAAAATTTGCCTGAATAAAACCCCTGTATGCAAAATTTTTAACTTTCACAAAAATTAAGTTCACCTTAAATTTTCTGCAGTGTAAATTGTTTTTCTATAATATATATATTCTATGCATTTGCACGAGTATATAACTAAATATACTCTACTTGGGAGCAGATATTCAATCAAAAGATTGTTGAAACCCATTTAGTTCGCTGCAGGTAATCAAAGTATTAATTTCAAACTTGTGTCTTGATATAAAAATAAAAATTAATAAAAACAAAGACGAAATAAGAAGGAATCAGCAGGACTTTCTTTTGTATAAATTAATTTTCGTTTACCAATAAACCAAAATAGATTAATTTTTTTGTGTGATATAAAGATTTTAAATGAGTTAGTGAATCTGCTTAGAAGACAGAAAAAAATAAAGCAAAAGATAATGTCTCATTCGGATATCAATATCAATGACAACAGAGTTTGTTGGAATAGAATGAATTCAAAATCTTTGAATTCAACGCCAACAAAAAGTTCCATTAAAACACCGGGACAAGGTCTGTCCCACAAACATTTACCGTCATTTTTTGGTACAAATTTATTTGAAACATCGTACGATACGTGCAAAATCAATACGTCGCCCTTACGAGCAAATTCAGTTGTTGAAAAGAAATCCTCATCATTTGAAACAACACGTTGCAATATATTTTATCGACGTTATAAAAGTAGTTACTACGAAACAATAATAACATCTCATAGCAGTAGTAATTTTAGTAAAAATTACACTAGTGTAAACTCTCCTTCGAGACGACAACATGAACAGGATAATAATTATTTTCGAAAACAGAAGAATGCTTTAACATCTAATGAATTGGAAATTAGGTCTGTTGATTCTAAAATTGCCAACACATCGTCATCGTCATCAATACTAAGAATAGCAAAGGCTAGAAAGAGAACAGAAGGGTCAACAAGAAATGCTCACAGCGTTGTTGCAACAAAACAAGCTGTTGATTTATTGCAACATAAACGTCAACAATTTAGCTCAAAACCAAAAGTATTTTTTAAAATTGCTCTACCGGATGAGTTCATACCCTCGAGAAGGTGAGTGCAAGTGGGTAAATAAGGAAATGAGTGAATAGTTTTGAGTGTGAGTGTGATTTAGTGCCTGAAAATGAAATATATAGATGATGGTTGCTAATGAAATGTCAGACGAAATATATATATATATATATATATATATATATATAAGCAAGTGTAAAAGTTGAGTAATTTATGAAAGTTTTTTAAACAAAACTTAAATGCTAAGAATAAGCAAAAAGGACTTGTAGAAACAGTGGAAGTAACATAGTTGCGAGTTACAAATACATTATTGAATAAATCTTGCCGGTTAGTATTTTTTTATATTACCTAGTTCTTCCATAAAGAAAATAAAATAGTGATTTCCTTAAGAATAGTAAAAGTAATTTGTAAATCAACACCTTACACTGCAGGGATATGCCTAAGAAAGCTGAGTTTTCAGACAAGCATCTACACGATGAGTTTTCACTGTCGTATTTTTAAAAATTTTCTTAAAGGAAATTCAGTAAAACATTAATTGTACAGTACAGCACTTTCTAAGTTTTTCTTTCTGGATTAACCCAAGATTCATTTGGTAAACATAATTGGGGTATCTACAATTTAAATTTTATTATCATTTCCTTCTATAATTCAAACTGAATTTTCAGTATATTTTACTAACACTCGGATTAGTACTATACTGACCAGCACCGAGAAAATTCGATAAGGTTGGCTATACGACTAATCATCTGGTATATAAACAATTAGTTGACTCCTTCCATTGCCAGCGCTAATTAAACTAATTTTTGTGAAAATCAGTAACCAAATTCTATTTGGTTTTTATTTATTTATTTGCATTCATAATTTACATACATGTGTGCCCCTGTAGCAGAGTTACTAGTGGAGTACCGAGCTAATTCTGAGATCATTGTGCAGTGATACATGCAACTAATCTGTTAAGAAAAACAAGGGGCTTGAAAATCTTAGCAATTTCGAAAAATTTGGTGTGTTTTTTCATATAAAGAACACAAATGAATGTTTGGTAAAAATAAAAAATTTTCATCTATCATCATTCCTTACGAAACAAAAACTATTATTCTGCTATAATTCTGCTTTGCCTGATATTATTTACATTATAAATAAATTAATAAAAATTATACGATTAAAAATTCTCAAAAACCATTCAGAAAAAAAATTTCCAAACAAAGGGAAAATGTATAGTTTAAAAATTTACATTTTCTTAAGTTTATTTTTAATAGTATCTCGCTTAAGAATTATCATAAGAGACCATATTCCCAAATTAAGTAAAGATCAAAAAACATATGTTTCTATGGTGTTTTTCGTAAAAATTCCTGCTTAAGTTTTCTTGAAACCCATTTATAATATTTTGTTCTGAGGACAGCTATTATAGAAAAATCACATGTTCACGGTGCGTATGAGTGATATTCACACATTACACAGTGAAACAAAAAAAATTAAGAAAAATTCCTGGGATCTTATACCATTTTTCTGGTAGGTACTGTTGAGTACAACAACACTCTGTTTTTGGAATTTTTAAAATACCCCTAAAATCTTGAGCTTTGGGTAAAAAATCGGATTTTCATACCCGTATGCACTTATCCCTCTGTATCTTATTTGAATACCAACCGACTTAAAATTTTAAAAATTAGGTTTAACTAATGGTAAAAATCACTATGATTGCAAAGTATGGCCATCTTGTGAGCCGCACCAAATTGGTAGAAAAGATGTCCTTAAACATACCATTAGTTAAACATGATAATGTTATATTTATAATGTTTGCCACCATTGCATCTAAAATTAGGATACATGAAACAATTTGTTAAAAAACTTGATATTAACGATGAAAGTTTAGGCATCTTATTTGTGTATTTACTTCGAAACATCATTCAGTTATAACATTTTTAGCTCTTCTGATTAATTTCAGGTATTTTTAATGTACCTCAAATTCGTATATTTATAAGAGATGAGACCTTTTTAAAAATGTTGGGTCTCATTGAAAAATAGTGGAATAGTTCTGTTGCGCTATGTAACAATTTTCTTGGGAGTCACAGAAGCGATGGCAATGTCATGGTCGTTAATGAATTTTTAAGAGCTTATGGTGAAATTATATTATATTTTTGTAAAAAATTTTATTTTCTTAAAAGTTGAATAAAGCAGTCAATTTTCAGCGGATTTTTTAAAACAACCCCTTGATTTATTTCATATAAATTATGTTTTTGAAATAAAATCAGGAAATAATAAAATTTATAATATTATATAAAAAATTGTGACAGATCTTCAGAAATTTCGTTTTAAAAAACGCAGAGCCCAATTTAAAAATATGTTTGCAATAGTCCCAACAATGTTTAACCACAAAGTGAATAATTGTGGGAAACTAACCAATAGTCAATATTTCGCACTGAAAAATTTACCAGTTGCTAAATAATATATTTTTCAAAAGGACACTCGTCAACTTGTTGCTCTTATAATTTTATCTTTTATAACAGTTACCAATTATGACAATAGAGTATGATAACACAAGTGTCTTACAGCTAAAAAGAGATTGAACTATTTTCTGAGTAAATATTGAGCCTGATTAATGTTATGTCGTGAAAAATCTATACAATTATTTTGATTTTAAATAATAAGGTTTTCTTACCGAACAACAGGGTTAAGCATATTCTTTTGTTTTACATTACTTTAGGAAATAAATTGTGTTCGAGTATAAGGTAATAAACTTTATTTATTCGCAGCGTTCTCAGTCTTGGGGTTTTTTTCCTAAAATATGAGATTTTTTTGTCATTGGGGATACAAATTTCGGGGAAATCCCCAGGAGATTTCTTGGGGAAAAAGCTCTTCTTTCGGTAGGGACTTTTGGGGATAATACATTATTATAAATCTTTTTACTTTTTTTTTTGATAATATATTATTTTGGGGTTAATATATTATTATAAATCTTGTTACTTTTTTGTATTCAAATTCATGCACATATTGACAAATCATATATTTCAGCTTGATGATGGTAACATTAAAAAAATTCGCAACAGACTACAGTATGACTTATTAGACGGTCTTCTTATAATAAATTTACGCTTTAAAAATAATTTAGTTTGCTCTGCCGAATTTACATTTTAATACAAGCATCATGTACAACAAAACTGCATTGGCAGATGAATAAAAAGATTTTGGTTCTGAATTTTTTGAAATGACAAACATTGATACATAGTTGATTGTTTTTGTGCATTTATTACATTTTAATGTTAATATTTAGACCTCAAGGTATAAATTAATTGTAATAATATTACACAAATGGATTTAATTAAGTAAATAAATATATGCAGGTATTTCCTTTGACATTATATTATTTCATTTTTAAGGATATGTGGGGTGAGATTATTATAATTATTTCGACTCTTTGATTAAGTTCCAATTTACAAATCAACAAAGAACAAGAAGCTTGATTATATTCAATATTCGCAAATTTTGTAAATAATTTTATATTGTTTAAAGAGTTTTAAGTGTTTAATATTTTAGAAGAATCTATCTGTTGTGAGGGAGAAAAATTGAATTTGATAAAGCTTTCTGTTAGTTGTTAATTTATAAGCTTGAAAATTCTTTTATAAATCTGTACGGTTATTCAATGATCAGAAAGTAGCTATTTTGGGGAATTTGGAGAATGAAAAATTGCAAATTGGGCATAAAGTATAAAATAAAATTGGGTACCATGTTTATTTATTAAAAAAAGAGAGTAAGAAAAAGGGCGCCCATTCCATGAATCATGGGGCTTAAACTGAGTACTCGCACCAAAAATTAGGTAAATTTAAAACATTTTTCTAACTTAACTGTTTTGCTGATTTGACCATTGGTATTTTTTATTGATATTTATGGACAATAAAATGTTTAAATTTCAGATTTTATATTAGAAACTAAATACTATAATAAATGCCGAATAAATTGAAATAAAATATGTATGATTTAAGTGAACAAATATAACTAGAAGAAAAAATAAATTTTTAGTACAATTAAACATGCGTTAATAAAGTTAATCTTTTTATCCACGTAAGAAGCGTTAAGGTATGATCAGTTAGGCCAAAGAATTATCTCTAACAAACAATATTGTAAGACAAACTTTTACGGAAACTAAATCTTGACAAACTTAAATTTTTAAAAATCTTACTTTGAGATAAATCTTTTCACACAAGTGTTTCTGTTATAAACAATAAATAAACTCTACTACCAACTTAAAAAAAAGTTGCTTCCATTTTTCCTAGTAAAACTATATATCTTCAGAGTAGAGTACTTAATATCGTAATAAATTATCTCTTTAGCAATTCTTATCATTATCTGTAAAGAATTTTACGTAAAACATATTTACACAGCCATACTTATCTGCAGACTGACACACAGTTTGACACAAATTCCAAGAATTCCTTCCCGTCACCCAATGTTGAGAGAATTCTTTTTTTCGTAAAATCAGATTAAAAACTAAAACAAAATTATAGAATATGTATGCGTGTTGAAGTTAATTTAATGTAAGATATAATTCTATCGACAACGTAGACCTTAGACTTCACAAATCACATAACGAATCTCCGGTCCAAACAGTTTCTCCTTAAAGTTTAATAATTATTACTACAAATATAACGAACTGCTATTGTAACGAACATTTGTTTTTACACAGAAAAATATCTGAGCATAAATAATATGCAACATTTTATAAGACTTTGATAAAAAATAGGATTTATTTCATGCACAGCGTAATTTCTTTCTGTATTTATAAATTCACAAAATCAATGTTGCCCAAAGAAAGTTTAAAATTTTTGTATTGACAAATTTCTTAATATAATTGTTTTAGTTATATGCATAGCAGAAATATAAGAAGTGCGCCTAGCAAGGTTCTATATTCAATACTCAGAATTTTAAAAACCTTTTCATGTTAAAAACATGAGTTATGTTTATTTCATAGTATTTATTAAAAATTTTTTACCAACGCTGTAAAATTTTGGAAAAACATCCTGTTAGATATTTATGTCTATAAAAATTCATTAGATGCAATTATTTTTGCTTAATGAACATTTTTAAGTACCCAAAATGAGAATTCATGTAAGTTTATACGCTTATAATGAACAAAACAAAATCACAAAAATTTTTTTACTGGTTATTTTTAAACCATTAAAATTATTTTTAATTTTTATTCGCACTTTTTCCCAAAATTTATATTTTACTTATTCAGTAAAACATTAACAATTTTGTTAAAAACAGATTGCAATTGATTATTGAGGGGTATAGCTTGTTCCTATGCGCATTTCACTGTTGCTAATTCAGATCATCAGGGCACTTTACCCAAATATTTCTTAGAACAACTGGAGGTATTATATTAAACCTTTATTAAACCAAATGAAAAGTTTAAAAATTATTATATTAATTATTATTATAAATTATTATTTTTCATTTATTTGATATTTAAATGTTTTGCTAAATATATAATAAGATGTATAAAATAGATATTTAGAGTCCAACAGCTTACTTAGCGACCGCCAGTATGGATTTCGTAGGGGTCGCTCTACGGGAGACCTACTGGCTTTTCTATCGGAAAGATGGTGTCATTCTATTCACCATTTTGGCGAGAGTAAGGTGGTGGCTCTAGATATTTCCAAGGCGTTTGATAGAGTTTGGCATGGTGCACTTCTGTCAAAACTTATTGCTTTTGGTGTCGGTGATGTCTTCTCTCGATTTATATCAAGCTTTCTCAGAGATCGCACTATACGAGTTGTTATAGAAGGGATCTCATCAAACGAGTTCAAGATTAATTCAGGGGTACCGCAAGGATCCGTTCTTTCTCCCACACTTTTTCTTATTTTCTTAAACGACCTTCTACTTCAAACTTCCAATCCTATCTACTCCTTTGCAGATGACAGCAGCATGTGCCATTCATATTCATTCAATAACAGACCAAGCCTGCCGGAGATCGCGGCAATGAGACAAAATATGAATGATTCAATAAATAATGATCTTTTAGCAATCCATGAATGGGGACGTGCGAATAGGGTCGAATTTAATGCTCGCAAGACCCAGTGTTGTATGCTTACACACAAATGTACGTACAATCATGCTGCTTCATCTGTAATAATGGGTGGTGTAGATATTGAGGAATCAGAAACTCTTGATGTTCTTGGCATGAAAATTAAATGTGATGTTCGATGGACTGATCATATTTTTCAGGTTTCAAAAGAAGCATTCAAGTGCCTCGGCTTTCTAAGACGGTGTAAGAGATACTTCACTCCATCTGATCTCCTTAATATTTACACCACCTATATCCGACCGAAAATGGAATACAACTCTCATGTATGGGCCGGTGCTTCAAAGTCTATTTTGAAGTTACTCGACCGGGTACAGGAGAGGGCGAAGAAGCTCATCGGTGACAGTAGGGTAGCCAACTCTATTGACTCACTGGAGCATCGACGCAATGTGGGATGTATTTCACTGTTTTATCGCTACTACAATGGAATGTGCTCTAATGAAATCAGGGAACTTATTCCCGAAACCCGCTCATTTGTACGAACAACACGTTCTTCGGTAAGAGCGCATCCATTTGTGGTTGATGTGCCAGTGGATTGCACTACGCATTACAGAGAAAATTCGTTCTTTAGCCGAACAGTTCGCATGTGGAATAAACTTCCTGCAGAGGTCTTTCCTGTTACTTTCAGTGTGGGAGGGTTCAAATCGAACGTCCACAAACACTACTCCCTTTATCCTCCTTCCTATAACCAATTTTCCTAGTTCCGGCACAATGCATTGCATATGTAGGGGTCATCCCCTGAGTGCTGGTCCAAGTTAAAAAAAAAAAAAAAAAAAAAATATATGAGTATATAACAAAACAATATGTACTCCGGTTCTAACAAACGAATTACGAACAAAATTGCCCAACATAATATATATTTTTATTTTACTTGTATAGATCAATATTTTTGTACGCATATTAACGTCCGTCTACATATGTTTCTAATAGTTTCTTATGTATATGGAAAAATTCTAAAGGCGTTTAAAATTAAAATTTTTCTAAATGAATTAATTACTATTATATCTCTTCTCAAATTATTTAAGATGTGTGACATTTAAGAGCATAACAAAGTAAAGTAACAACTGGCTGTTAGAAAACCTCATAGTTTCACTTCATACAATGTTGAAGATTACAATGATGTGAATTAAACAAAAGATTTTACTGCCTTATTGTTTAGCAAAGACTATTAACAGGTTTCAATGTGACAACTCTGTAAAAACAAAAAAAAAGCTTTTAGGAAACTGTGAAATGTTTATCGCGCATACAAACCTTATGTATTGTAAGCTTTTGAAAAGTGAAAGAGTATTTTTTAGTGCTAAAATTAATGTTTTAAAAAAGTCATTTCAAGACAAAGTTTTACAGGAAATCGTTATTTCAAAATACAGCGGTATTGTTTGTTAATTAATAATATTATTTATAGGGATGCTTCGATAAGCAATTTTTGCGATATGACACCAATACCTATAATTGTATTGAATTAGGTTAAATTAACAAAATACAAGCTTAATATAGCTTTTTTATATATACAACAAAAATACAGGGAAAGAAATTCTAATTATTCAAAATTTATTTTAATAATATGTTTATTTAAAGAACTAATATTTAAAAATTTTTTTGGAGAATGGCGATTTTGCAAGTCTTATGCAACTTTTGGTCCTGCAATTTTTATTTTCTTGGCGCGAAAGGAGAGGCGAATAAAATGGAATCCTCATATGCATCTACTCTTGAAATTAGTTTTGTTATCTCGACCGTACAAATACAAATGCAACTTAATCAAAAACAAATAGAAAAGTTGCAGCCACAAAAGTTGCATATTGTAAGCTGGCAGTCTTTTTTAACAAGATATCCAGATGTGACAGAACTCATTTTAAAAGTCAAGTACTTCTTCGTCATTTTCTTCAAGTTTGGGTATGATATGTCATTTAGCCCGCTTAGAATAGGCAGTGAGGCTCATATTCTTCGAAAATACACAGTAAGTCAAATCAAAGGCATAAGAGCAAGTCGGTCTTTTCATCTATTAGAGCTGCTGCAAAATAAGAGGAAATTATTTCAATAAGCTGTTTTACTGTTTTAATTTTTTGTTTTGATTTTCTATGTGTGTTTTCTCATCGTTGTTCTTATGTATCGCAATAAGCATTGAAAATTGCTAAGCAGTTTCTAGAAGTTAACTACTGTGAATCTTTATTCATACAAAGCATTAAAAAAATATCTTTATATCCACAACAGAAATATTTCGAATACATATGTATCCGCAAACCTGAAGTACCACCAATTTATCGGTAGCGTAATCGGATGCATCTCTTGTTATTTATTAATAAATAATAGTGACAAAGTTTGTGCACTATGTTTGTGAAACTGTATTATAATTAAAATTCGAATCGTATTTGTATATATAATAAAATAAAATATACTGTATTAATAGGTTAAGAAAGAATATTGTATAAATACAGAGATAAATTTGTATTTTGACCGAACATAGTTTCTAAACTTTAATAATAGATAACATCATCCTCGTATTTTCTGACCTATAGAGCCGTTAGATTTAGCAAATTATTGTAACATAAATAATTTTTTTTTAAGTATGTCTATAGAAAATGTACACTCAAAACTAAAATCAATCCATCTGTACTTAAATCAGTCCCAAGCGGTGTTAAAACGAACGGATTCAAACGATCTATTGAATCTAAGAATTTTAAAGGTTTTTCAAGATTTTTCACGTGATTAATAATTTTGTACTGATTTTAAGAAAATCTAGGATTGGTTATCTAAAGTAATCTCGTTTTTGGCTGGAATAAAGTACATTTTATTGAGTACGAATCGTACTCAAAGTAAATTACAAATACTTGAATTTAGTACGACGTTTTCCTTTATGTGTATTTACATTATTTTTAGGCCTTCATATTTCCAGACTTAATTTCGGAAAAAATCAGACATGGGCAAATCCTACGTGGCAAACGATAAATTTTTACGCGTTTTCACATTAATATAAAAAAAAATTTGTTGGTCTTTCAAAGGAGGTACCTTCAACTTATGCATGGTGTTTAGTGGAATATAATTAATAATTTTTTTAACAGGTATATATTGCGAAGTAATTGTTTGCAAAGTTTTGTGATGCACGGTACAAAAACCTGAAGTCACTTTGAAAGTTAAAGAGGCTTTTCGCAATTTTTAGCGAATTCTGCATAATGAAGCACACAAAATTTAGTTTCTAAAAGAAAGATAATTATAAAATTTCTGATTTGCAGCCAAATACTTATGTCGTTTTTTATCAAAAGGCGTGATTCGTCTGCAACGCATGCTACGTGACGCACGTTACATTTATTATATTATATTTTCTATTCCGTGATTTCACGGAATTTCTTTTACTAAAATTGAAGTGAATTCAATACATAAAAATATACCTTTCGAACGGGCCAGCTTCATTAGCACTTAAAACTTTTAATTTCTAGTATAAAATTAGGAGATAAAAAAAGATTAAAAATAAGTTTGAAATATTTCAAAATTGTTAGTGGCCTTCTTTTGAGACTTGCCCATATACAAAAACCATGCGCACTAAAAATGTGTCAATGCTTATCGTTACTTTTTACATAATAAGGTTCTTCGAGTCCAAATTTTTAAGATTTAAGTTCTAAAAGTAATTTTTCTTCTTAAAATGAGAATTTAAAAGAAAGTTATCATGCTTATGATAAGAGATAAAGTTTTATGTCTGATTTGTTATGATCTTCGATCTTAAGTTCATACCAAATATTGTAAAACAACTCTTTTATATGCTATTTTTAATAAAATAATACCCCACTACTTGTTTAAGTGTTAAATGAAAAAAGAGCAAATCAAATAAACTTTTTATGTTCTCTGTCAGTGAACTCGCTCATGCGCTTTTGTAATTAAAATCCACCATGCGGATTTTTTTTAATAAAAACATCAACAATTTTGTAGTTAAGATGTAAACAAAAAACAAATAAAATGACATACTTTTACGAAACAACAACACAAAACTAATGACGTCACAATAATATCCACTTGAAGTCCTATTAAACTTTTGGATATACATGTACAAAACTAGATATACATACGAGTACGTGTGTGCCTGAGTATAAGTGCTCTAGATAGAATTGGATTGAAATGGACTGTAACACTTTTCTATCCTGCCTGCCTGCCTGCCAGCCTGCCTGAATGTGTGATTTGATGTGACAATACTGAAAACTTAAAATCAGTTGCAAAGAGAACGTGTTACTATTAGCACGAAAAAATAAAAAATAAACCAAAATAAGCTTAACGTAAAATAATTAAAAAATAACAGAAAAATTAAATTGAAAAAATAATATATAAATTTAAAGTCTATTCGAAATATTAACAAGTACGAAAATGTGATCATTTACAGAAAAAAAATAAGTCAACGGAGTGTGTGAAAATAATATACATGACAAATAGAAAAAATGTAGAAAATACAGCATAAAAAAGAAAATATAACTTGTTTTCATGCAAATAAGAATGAAGATAAATAAATTTCATGTGATAAAGAGTTTTAAAATACACAATTTTTCGGTGTGGGTCTTATTTTTAACCAAATGAAAAATATATTTCATAAATATTTACGTACATTCACACCTCTTGTACATTCTCATACTTTAAAATGTATTTTGTTATGTACGAACGTGGGAATTTCAGTGATTTCATCAGGAAGGGGTTTAAGTGGCACAAGGAAGGGCTCGTTTATAGTTATACATACATACAAAGTACGATTATACGTAGATACAATTACAAAATGTATAACATACATACATATGTGCATATGTTTATGTACATATTGTTGTTTTAATGTATTATTTGTGTCTTTCAGAAAAAGTTGGAAATGGTTTTCATAAACTTAAGTTTTTTAAATATTAATGTTTTAGTTAAAAAGTAGTTGTTTTAGCATGAGTTCGAATCACTAATTCCCAGATTAGTTTTTTTATTAAGCATGTTAACATTTTCAGTAACAGACTAACAGACTGGATCAGTTATGATTTTGAGATTGCGAAATCAAACCGTCAGTGTTTTTCGTTCAAATTTTCACTTCTTATGGTTGGTACTAATAAAATTATTTATTATTTTATCATAGTTGAATAAATTCTAAGAATAAAAATTCAACTACAAATAAACTTAAACGGAAAGAACATTATTTAAGCAAAAATGGAAATTTCGTACTAAATGAATTTTATTTATCGTCTGAAATAAATTAAAGAAATTTTTCTACTCTTATTATTGCTTATTAACTCGGGTAACTAGCTGTTGTCCCTACTCAGAAATATTCTTTGGTAAAATTGAATAAAGAATACTGGGAACTCAAAATCAGTAGTGATCCCTTCAGCTGGTCTGACAACTAAAATATTCCAATAATAATTTTATAATTAAAACAAATCCAGTAAACCATAAATAAATCATAAAGAAGTACTCTGTAAGTCTAAGCCGAAACAATTACTTTGAAAAATATATTTATTTTGCCAAAAAATAATAAGAATATGATAATTAATGAGTGTACTTCATCTATTAATTTATTTATTAAAATATATTTTTTATCCAGTATACACGGAAAGGAACACAGGTCTGAATTTTACTTCCTTTGTCAATTAAATAAGCATATTGCGTGCTTAAAAGCGGTTAAGAAGTTGTAAATTTATATTTTTAACTATTATATTGTAATGAGCTATTATTCGAACTTATATTTGGTTTATATTGAAAATAATTGTTTGGCTCAAGTTCAAATCTGAGTTTAACCACTTCATTGTTAATATAAGAAATTTTTGATAAATTTTTTGTTTTATTAAGAGAGTTTGGATCAAGTTATTATTTGTCTACTTTTCTTTAGTTTTTTAAGGAAATTTCCGAAAATTATCAAAACTATTAAAAATCTTATTATATTCGCTCATTTAAAACAATTAAAACGCTATACTGTGCAGCACACACTGGGTAAAAGAAGTAATCTAACGATGGAAAACTCAAATCTTCTAGCCAAAGAAGCCTATCTTCAAGTCCTGTTAAAATTTAGGCACCTTATGTTGACACAAGGGGCACTATAGATAGGTTGTTGTATAAGACCTTTTTTGGCGATACAATTTTTTATGGTCAGAACAATGACTTATAAATAGCAATGGACTGATGCGTAAAAAGTTTCTTAAGAAATTATAGTCAAGGAGGTTAGCTTTTACAGCTGTAAAATATAGACAGCTACTCCATGTGTTTTTGAAAATATAAGATCTATTGTACCGGTACAAATCTTTATTGGTCAACTGAGATTAATTGGGTTTATTTGTACATACATGTGTGCTTTCACTTTTGCTTATTTAATGCAGTTTGAGTGGCTGTTATAAAATATGTATGAGCGTGGAAATGCTCTTCAACTGGCATTATTCAAAAATATGTTTTAAATAAAGAAACAACCACTCTCAGTTTATAAAATACTTCATATAAATAAGTTTAATAATGAAAAATAAAAATTTCGTATTCAAAATGAACTATTTAATGACTTTTGGATTCTGAATCTTCCGGGCAGACGATTAATGTGTTTTGTTATATTTAAAAAATTTAAAAGAACTATTTCATTGGTATTTTAATTTGAATAACAAGTGGTTTAGAATACAAATTACATTTTAATTATGCAGAAATACAAATATATAAGAGAATTTTAAAATGTATTATAGTTGAAAGACTGATGTAAAAGTCGCCTCATAAAATCATAAAATTTTGGAGCATTACTCTACAATAAGTAGATTAAAGCTTTCCAAAGAAAAAGTTGTATATATTTCTATAATGAATTTGAAATATTTCCAAAATCGGGGTTTTGACGCTTCTAGTGCTTAACTAAAATATAAAGAAAAGCTTTTTAATGAAGCTGCTTTATTTTATTTAGGGAAAAATATAAATGGCTTTCCCCGGAGTATTAACCATATTTCCCAAAGAGGTAACTTAGATATACGTGATTTTCTTCCTTAATGTCACGTTTAATTTTTTTTCTAAATTTAAGATTTCTTTTTGCATTAACCGTTCTACCCCGTGCTCACCACAAAAAAAATTTCTCTAGTGAATAACTTATATCAGGATATATTAACTACACATAAGAGCTCATAAGAAAATGCCATAAGGAGCGATGGAAAATATTTTAATTTACACGCTTAAATTTCAGTAAAATTTAACTAGAATACATTTGTTATTATAAAACGTCAGAAAAAAGGTTTCCTCTTGTTGTAAATTCTACCATCCCACTGGTCATGTTTAGGTAACTGGTTTTTTACAGCTTTAAAAAAATGTTTACAAGTTATTTGTTGTGCTTAAATTTAAATTATTTGTTTAATCCTTTAATATATTAGTTCTGAAATTTCTTTACAAACGTATGAACATTTTTTTATTCCCAGAAATTTTGTTCGGCTTCTGGAAATAATACTTTGTTTTTTTTTTTTAATTATAAAAAGAAAATAGCTGTGCGACTGAACTTGTGAACATTTACGTGGAGAAATGTAATGTAATTTTCTTTTTAGCCATTTCATGTATGTCTGTATATTTGTAAATAAATTTATTTGTAAGCAGTGAATGTCTTCAGACGATTTTAGTAAACATTTTATATACAAAATGTACAAGTTTGTGCAATATTAGCAGGTTCTATTTGGCTTAATATCCGCAGTACAATAATTGCAAGTAGAATGACTGAATAAGTTGCACTTTAAACTTATACAATATTTACCAATACTTATAAATACTTCACTAATATTTGCATATTTAAACTTGTGTGAGTGTATATTTTTTAACTTTAACTTTGGTTTGCAAGTTGGAAGGTAATTAAAATAGTTGATATTTAAATTGAATGAATATTTTAAATAGAATAATGTATAAATAATTATGAAATGCAAAAGTATGTACGGATATAGTCTTTCCACCTGTGATGAAGGTAATAAATAATAGCCCTAGATCTTATATCTCGAAAATATCCAAAGTTAGGAAACCATGACACATCGATGAAGTTGCTTTTAATTTTTCGACTCCATTCGAAAAATATTAACTCTTTTACAATATAAATTATTGTATATAAAAAAACTGAAGGTATTAAAATTTATAAAAATGTAACATATTTAATCCACATTTTTTAAGCATTCCTCTTTGCTTAATTTTTGTTAATCCTTATTAAGTCATTAATATAATTTAGCAATTTTGTAGCAATTAAATGATTACAAAAATTTTCAACCAACTGTACATATAATTTATGCATTTTCGTACGCATACTTGACAAATTTAATTTTTTGTACCACTTAAGGTGTGGTGTCATTATTACCATATTTATATTGATTTTAAAAGGGGTGTTCTTTATTTTTTGTACTGTTGCAGTTGTGGCTCTGTCAACAATTACGTTGTACTTGAAAAAGTATTTTATAGTGACATTCTTTGCTTTTGCCTCTAAAATATAATTTGGGAGCTCTAAATCAATAGCTCAAATAAGAAAGATTTTCACGTAGGAGTATTTTAAGGAGTTTATGTGTTTTTTTTTAATTTAATAAAAAAGAAAACGATAAAACCCCTGTTTTTAACTAAAATCAATTCATTATAATCGATGCACAACTTTGTATATTATTCACAATTAAGTGACGGTACTCACATGACAAAAATTGCTGTATGCCGTTTCATACAATTTCAATTTTATATTGAAAGTTTTAGACGGGTATAACAGCTTTAAAAAATGGTTTTATTGTGTAAGCAATTTGTCAACCAATTACGTTTAAATAATGGATCTGAACAATTGTATCGAATCTTTATAATTTTTTTAAACTGTATGAAGTAAAGTCTAAATACATGAATAAGCGAGCTATGCATATGCACTAATCTCAAGCTTACAAAATTTTTCTTTACTGCCGTTATTTACTCGAGGGGTTTTCATAAGTTTGTCATTGATTTTGCGATGTTAATAAAATCAAGTATCACGCAGAGTTCAAAAATAAAAGGTAAAGTTCACTGTTTTTCTAACAACAGAAACCTACTGGTATTCTGCTTTTGAATTTGAAATGTGGTAAATTGGCATTATGAATCACCTCATTCACAATTATTCACAGCTTGAGAAAAAGTTTCTTACATATACTGAAAGTGTAATAAGTTCGTATTTGATATAAGCTATTGCGCCCTATCTACTTAAGTTGATTACATTTAATTGGGAATTTCGGTTTTTGAGTCCTTTTTAATATTGCTGTTTGATAAAAAGAATATATAAGGAATAACGTTTTGAAGTATTTGTACAATGAATATCTACGAAGTTTTTTTTATGATTCAACGAAGTAGACAGGTAAATTGCTGCCTTGCAGAGAAACCGATGCACAAGTTTTTTCAGCAAGTCAATATTAATAAAAAATGGTTTGCAGTTTGTGGCTGGGAGAATATAATTTTTTCTCACTCCCTGGATGCGTGCTTAGAGGCAGCCCTAACAGTCAAAATATGATACACACAAATCATACAAGCAGAGTGTAATAGAAGCGAATAAAAAAAAATTGTTTTAGCTATCCAAACTACTTTAATAGCTTTAGTATAGTGTATTGAATATATCATATTTACTATTATGATCTACACATAACTGCATATAATTTATGCCTTCTTCTACATGTGCCAAGATTTTTTTTATATGATAAGATTGACGTAGAAAATCTTCGTCCTTGTCAAATAAGTTTAAGTGAAAATGCCATGTTTTTTCATAACATAGTTTAAGGTGTATTTATGTCCACTCTGCTTTATTAGATCAATTATAACATTGCGTGCGCTATTCCGATAAGACGTGTTGTTAAGGGATTCCAAGCCGCACTTTTTTTTACTATGTATGTCTGGTAAGAATGGAAGTTCAACCATTAATTACAGTATTTTATAGTGGAAATAGCTATTAATAATTAATATGAATAATATTACCCAGACGAAGGTCTTTATTTACTAAAACTTTATCAAATATTTATTTAAAGTTTAATGTTTATTTTTATTTAGTTCGAAAAAAAAAATCGAAAGGCATGATTAGTTTTTAGAATCCAACAACTTTTTCCAATTTGAAAATGTCAACTACTAAACAATTATTTTGTAGTATTTTAAAAGTGTTTTGATGATCTTTTTCAATTTAATGTACTTTTAATTGTTGTTTTGTATCATGACAAACTCACGTAAATTTTTCCTAGACTTTCAATTCTTATTTTTATATAATTATTTTTCCCATAACTTAGTTGTATGATTTATTAATTATATTCATAGCTGATTACGATGACAAGAAATAAATCAGCAGTATGATTTTATTTCAACATTTTTAAAACATATTTTCTTCTCAAACCTGCTGTTTTCGCCATGTTGGCTTTCACTAGCAAATTCGAAAAGAATAAAAAAATTAAAAAATAAATAGGTCAATGACATAAAACAACAAACAGAGAAAAGTTTTAAAACTAAAATGAAATTTCAATTCAAGAATACACATTCATATATGTGTGCAACAGCAACTGAAAAGAACTAAATCTTAAATATAATTCTCACACAAAAATATGTTTTTCTCATTGCTAAAACAGGAAAAAGAAACAAATTAAGAACAACAACATACCAACAAATTCCACTCTGACAACCACTAAAATCATAAAATTAACATTTAATGCATTTGATTGTTGTAGTTTTATTTGCTTCCCTCCTTTTTTCAGTCATTGTAAAGAGCATTGTGCTTAACACACACTAATACATTCATGCTAAAAATCATTTCCTTTACATTTACGACACCGGAAATCTTGTTTTTTTTTATAACTGCAAGCAATTATGTTTGGAAATAAGATTTGAAGATGAACCAAATCTCAATATCATAATGCTCTTAGTTTTAGACCATAGAACCTTTGTAGAAACTAAAAATTTTAATTTTTTGGACGAACTAACTAATTAAATTTGGTTTGCTATAATAAAAAGAAAATTAGTGAGAAAAAAATCGTTATCAAATCTTTTGAGATACGCATTCGACTCTCGCCAAGAAACCATGGTTTCTTTCCTGTTGTAGTAAAGCTCTTCCTTAATCAATATATAATGAAATGCTTAAAAAATATAATCTTCAATGTTAAGCAAAACACTTATGTATAAGATTATATGATCCCAGGATTTATCCGTAAGTGATTTTGAAACACCATTTACAATTGACTTTTTTTAAAGGATGCAGATAATAAATAAGTTACGAATTCTTTGGAGGGTTAATTATTTATCCAGGATTGTAATTAAAGAAAAATTAACATACCTTTTTGTGATAACAAAATAATATATAAAATTAAATATATTCCAAATTAAACATTTAAATTAATGCAGAAAAAGTGAGTTTTGCTTTATGTCAACATAAAGCAAACTACAAACTGTGATAAAAACCACATTTTTATCTAAAGTTAATATGTTAAATTGTACAAAAGGGAAAATTTCTTTAAATAAAACACCCGTTTCAACAGTTAAAAGTTTGCAAAATAAAACTAGGATAGAAAAATATTAATAAAAACCAGATTGTTTGTTTTGCTTCTGGGCTAAAGCCAACTAGAACACAAAAGTTCATTAAGGCGCCAAAATAGTTATTTTGTATTGCTAGTGAAATTAATATCAAAACGCTCAAATGTAGTACAAGTTCATTAAATTGTTTACTAAAAACAAATTTGAAATGAATTGTCTAGGTCATTGAATTTTTTCTTTAAATAAAACAATTTAGTTGCAGTTTAATTTTAAAATAAAACATCACTGAATAATCTCAATAAAAACATCAACGAAATAAAACAAAATATAAAAATAGCCACAGAAATCTAAAATATACATCGAATTTATAACGAAATCCTTAAATAAAATAAATATATAGCAAAGGGGAAAAACTAGATAGTTTGAAAGAAAACGTTTTTTTTTAAACGTTAAACTTAACCGCTTACGGAATACGAAACAAAAATAAAATTATCAAATGGAAAAAGTTTTATTCAAATCCATCAATAAAAACACTTTCTAGCAATGCAAGCAAAATATGTTCCCAAACCAAAAAATTAAAAATATAAAAAGTGCAGCAAAATAAAAAGTTGTTCTTAAAGTCATTAAAGTTGAAACCAAAAAGACGAAAAAAAATTTTTAAGAAAAAACAGATGTAAAGTTATTGAAAACAACAAATATCTTTTAAAGTCAAAAGTGTAACAAAAAGCTATAACGACGGCGGCTACAACGACTACAACTAATAAAAGACATAAACACAAGATGTTGTGTTTCAATTTAAAATTGGCCACCATTTTTCGATCGTATCGTGATGAGAGTGTACGTGACCGTAGTCAAAGTTTATGCGCTCCACCCACCACTACACGGGCACCACTTCATAAAGATATTGGTGCGTTGCGTGTGCTGCAACGTCGTGCATCAAGCGTTATGTAAGTTGGGAATTTTCTTATTGTTAGTTAAATTTTTGCAGAAAATTATATCCAGTCGAACCATGCACTGCACGGTTTTTAATGTATGAAGAATCTAATTTAATGAAAGGAGTAAAAATAATTTATTTTTAAATATAATGCGAAAATAGATTGCTTCAAAAAAGTGCATAAGATATTTTTTTAATTTGCTTACGGTATCTACTCGTATCTACTCGTATCTGTAAAAATCTTAAATGAGAATTGAAAAATAATTTGATGATGTGACTGCAGCGTTTGCAAAATTTAATGCAATTTGCTATTGATTTATTCTATTTATATTTTAAAGTGATTATTTTTTTCGATCAAATTGGTTGTTAGTGTTTTTTTTTAATCCAAAGTGATTATTATTTTGGCTAAAGTTCGTAACAATTTTAGTCAGAAAGAATTGGACATGAAGCACTAATTCAAAGGAACATGGGAAAATTTTAACATCTATTAATTTCAACTTACACGGCAGAACAGAAACAACGTTGTTTTTCGGGAGCCGCTACACTCCCATCATCAGTTTGCTTTGTGTTTACATGTATCTGCCACTGTTTAAGTGGCTCGGTTGAGTATGATTTCAAGCATACGAGACTTATTAGTATAGTGGAAGGTATTATTATTAGTTGTTTTTACAGCAAACACAACTTCACCACTATCAATATTCAAATTTTACCATCACTAATTAACGTTAAAACGTTTTGTTGGTACGTTGTTTTTACCAACAATTTTACGTAACTTTCTCATCGTCACAGTAATCGATGATTGATTTTGATAAAATGTTTTAACGGTTAAAACGATGGTTTATCGAATATTTTTCCATAATAAATTTGCCACGTGCGTGCTTCATGACAACCAAATAATAACCGTCAAGATTAATTTTTACCAAATGGCGGCAAAACAAAGTAGTATACCTTCCCGGAGGACACCCTCTACATATGCATATATAGATAAAAACTACTGCATAAGAATAAAAAAAATACTTATTGGCTGGTTATTTTTATTTTAGTTATGCTTTAAAAAAATAAAGAAAAAAACTATGTTTTATTTAATAATATTTTATGCCTAAATATATCAAAACGATAGACAATGATATTTTTGTCCTTGAACATTCCTTAAAAGAAAAATAAGTTATAATTACAGCTATAAGAAAAGACAATTGAGAAATACTCAAGCGTACTTGTATTAATAATACGATTTATTATTACATGAATGTTGCTGAACCAGCTAAAAACCATTTTCTAATCGATTTTTATAAAACATTTTTAATCGATAATGAATATTTAGTTTTATGTATCTACTTATTGATATTTCCTCGAAATAATCTAGTGAATATGTTCTAATATCCATAACTTTAGACTTTGAGGAGGCGCTGTTATTTATTTTTAAAAACGAACATTTGTGTTTAATAAAATATTTTTTTAGTTTAGTTTTTCTAGTACCGACGGTTTTTTTATTTCAAAATATATATGAGACTAATACTTTAATATGTTAATGTCCTAATCTAAATCTTTATAAACTCTAATAATATATTCAAAATTACCTTAAAAAAACAAACATCAACAAAAGACTTTGCGAGGTTTATTTAATTAATCGAGGAAATGAACTCGAATAAATATTTAGAGCAAACATAATCCGAGTGATTACTCTACAAACTACATGGTATAAGAATAATATATAATATAATAAAATAATTAAAGTACTTACATACATATTTGAAATACATAAATTTCTACTTAAAAATTTTTGTTTTTCTTTTATCTCATTTTAGCTCATCTGCCACAGAATTAATATCTCGACGAGGTGTGTTTTCCCGCCATCATTATGGTTCAGTTGATCAGGTACTTATATGATAAACTGATATAATAAAAATAAAAATAACTGCCAAAATATAAAAACTAATCATTGAATTAAAAAAATATTCTGATTGCTACTTAACCATTAAAATATGTAGGAAACTAAAAACTAAACAGAAAAAAGCAAACATATGCTAAGCCTCAGTATAGTTTAAACTTTTAGCTATTTTATTGCAAATTGATCATCATTAAATCCCCCTCCATTTATTATGAATTATACTATAACCCTCTTAGTCTACACAAATATAAATATTTGTCCAAATTAACACAAAATATTTTTTCATAGAAAATTTCAAACTTCAGATAATTTATTTATTTGGCTTTTAGGACTTTAAGAGACAAATATCTTTTTATAGTCCTTGATGATTAAATAATTGACAATATTTAAATTTAACAACAAGTAAACAAAATAAAAAATTGCAGCAAGTAGCAATTTAAATAAATTAAAAATAAATACATACAAAATATTAGAATATATAAAAATATAGCAAAGTTATTTATTATATAATGAATATTTAAAATTATTTTTTACTTTGTTTTTACTTTTTATATACTGAAAATGTGAAGAAAATTTATTAAGCTGTGCAAACTATCTAATTTATATTCTCATTGACTTGAAATAAAACCAAGTTTTTCGTGCTAAAGATTTAAATAAATCGTCTTAAACCTATTTCGGAAACTAATGACAATTTTACCCAACCTATAAAAATTAGTAGAAAACGTTTTAAATTTGAAATATTAGCGCCAATTGTTTATTTATGTTTAGTTTATATATGAAACAAACTTAAATATTCGTAGATATATAAGTACTGGCGTTTTTATTTTAATCGATTAATCGAAATTGAGGTTTACAAAATACTGGATCAATCAAGGACGGCCTTTATTTTGTTCGAGTTATTCAAATAATTTTTACTGGGCAAAACTTTTTGTAGCTTATGTGCGAAAATATAAACTAAGATTAAATTAAATTTTCATTTATGAAAAGGAAACAAAAATTAATTATCTTTATATTTCAGTTCATGACAAATGCTTAAATATTTTAAGCTGAGTTAAAATACTTTTCCAGCTGATCATCATTTAGTCATCTGCTATATGTATGTTTACACTCGTATAAACATATGTATATTACAAAATAAAAATTTTGTTTCATGATTTTGCAGATATTTTTGGGTGCTTGTTTCAAAACTTTTCTCGATAACTATTTCATACGTTAAAGTTTTCGTTATTTTATTATTAATTAATCTTAATTTCGTAATAGCTTGTTCGATCTTTGGAGCTGTGTACATTTAAAATAGTAATTGCTAGAATATAAGTTTTTTTTAATTTATGTTCAAGATGTTCTAATGCATAAAAAATTGATTTGCCTTAATTGTATAAGTAAATGTTTAATGAAATTTTTGTTTAATAATTATTGCATATATCTTTAAATTCAAAGGCGCATTTTTTAAGGGTTTAAACTTTTCAGTTGAAAATACTGCTTGCTTGATATGTGCCCTACTTTGTTAGCCGCTACTGTTTTCACTACATTACCACTAAGAGACGGTCTTCATTATTGCAAAAAAATTATCAAAAATTGAACTTCACTTGAGCCAGCAAAGGTAGCTTGTATGCTGGAAATCATATTCAAGTAAAAATGGTAAAGAGCTATTTATTAATGCCAAATCTAGACCATTTTGCACCTTTTGCCTGTGTATCTAAAAAAAGCGCCTTTATCATTGTTGTTATACACTTTCTACATTCGTAAATGCGTTAACGTTTAAATAGAACGAATGATTTTGTTCAATATAAAAATACTAGTGTATCTAGCTGTAGACGGCAATTCGATCGCATTCTAGTAATTAAATAGTAAGTATTAACAGAAATATATACGATAAAATACAAAAGCAAATAACATTCTAAATAAACAACTTAAAATTCTGTCTCATTTCTATGCAAAAGCAAATTGGACAAACTCATGTATGTTTAATAAGTGCGCATGTGTTAGGAGCAACTTTAAACGCTTATAGATCCCAAAATACTAAATCGATTCAAATAAAATTATGTAAAAACCACATTACACACATATAAATATTTCCAAAATCGGTTCAGTATTACGAACGCAAAATGGATCTAAAAAACGTATTTGCCTATTAATAATATAGATAGATTCCCAGTTTTTGTTAAAACATTAGTAAAAATGCTTTCGGAAAAATATAAAAAAATTAATCGTCGATTAATCGAAGTTAACTACTTGAAAACATTTACCCAAAATTGGGTGGTACTTTTAATTTGATCTATCAATTTTTTGATTTTTCGATCAAAAATTATTCAATTTACTCGCAACAAGTTTAAATTCTCGTTATAGATAACAAATTTTGTGAGAGCCCTAATAACTACTCATAGCTTCATACAATCAATTAATTTAAGGATGGTTTTTTATTGAATTTATTCCTATGGACGTATATTTATTTGGGTAGGGTCTTATTAAATAAAAAAAACACAAATTTCTATTCAATTATACGCTAACTGGATTGCTTAAGTTTAAAAATCCTGTGTCTTTCATGTATACATACATAAGTGTAGTTTTTTTCTTTTAACCATAATTTTATATATGGGTTCTACATGACATGGAATTCATTATCGTTTTATTTATGACTCATTAGACAACAACAAATGCTTCTTGGTGAAACAAACCATTTGTTAATATACTTTATAGTCCATCCACTTCATTATTTTCATCGGATATTTCTAATTTTTAAATTCTATAAAAATTATCTTTTATTTAAAATTCATATTTTTATTGGAAGGTTTAGACTGATTGAGTTTGACACTATAAAATATTGGTCAATACACCAGGTTTAAAAAAAATTTATATATAAGAATTAAAAAAAAAAAATTTATTGACATACAATTTATTTTGCATATGTGGAAATTACTAAATTAATGTGAAAGCAAGAAATTAAAATAAGTAAATATAAGTAAATACTACGTTTTATAACGTTTAAGAAACAAAAAATTATTTTTATTTGCTGGAATCACCGCTTAAAGTGCGGTTATAGCGAGTACCTTTAAACCCGTTTAAATAAGTGGTAATAAGTCCGTAACTTCTAAGCTACCGAGCCAATTTGCATGAATTAAATTATTACGTAGAAGCAGTCATGAACATAATGATAATTGTTTGCGACTTAAATTCAATGAAAACGGTTATGATTTCCAGAAATTACAATTCCGCGGTTGTCAACTTTGACGTCCTTTAAACAAACGATGTGTTGCAACACAGTAACACTCGATTCCTGCAAATCGGTTCCGTAGTTTAGAAGCTAAGGATTTATTACCACTTTTTTTAATTTAAAAACAGAAGAAACATTTTTTTGGCTTAATGACATAAGTAAACAGTGCTGGAACGCCCGGAACACTGATGATGGCGTTGGCTTCCCCGAAAATATCATGTTGATATGTTCTGTTTTATATTACAAAATTGATTAAATTTTTAATAATTCTTTTCTTATTATTTATTCTTGAAAGGATTATCAACTTTAAAAATACCACTTTAACTGAAAAGCAATTTACTTAGTTCGAAATAAAAATCACTGGCAGCTAAAAAGGCACAAAATTCTGAAATTAAAACAATCTTCAAAATTTTATTATCACCACATCCGTTTGAAAAAAAAGTATAAAGTATTTATATTTTAATTTTAGTTTCAATGATTGAAAACTTTTAGGTGTTCTTAAAACAAACTCAAGTTCTTTCATATTTATAGTTAATAATTCCAAACAAATAAATATCTAACTGCAGAAAACCTACGTAAAACATACATGGAAATTTAAAATATTTTTGTTTAATTAGGAGGAAGATTAATAGAACCTTAAATAATTTTTTATCAACTACGTCTACCATAAAAAAATGTGCATGTCACACGATAATAAATTAATGGCTATTAATTACAGAAGTCTAACCCATTCAATATACTAATTCTTTGATCTAAATATTATATGTATATGCAAATATTCTTGTATTAAAAAACATTGCATAAATAAATACAAAATGAAAAAAGTGGAAAAAATTATTTCACTTCTCTAAAATATTTGTGTCAAGGTGTCCAAATGTTAATTTTGAATTTTATGCGGGTAAAATAAAAATGACAACAATATCAACAACAGAATGAAATGAAAAACCAAAATTTTCGTCATCATTTTTCTGTTGGCGAGTATCGTTGTATATAAGTAAATTAGCGAATATTTAAACAAGTTGTAGGGAAGTAACATGTATGAGAAAACATTTCGGTTTCATACTATTTCACATGTGAAAAAGTTAAGAAGATACATTTTCTTCATCAAAATTTTAAAAACTTAAATTTATATAGCATTTCTATTTGTTACCAAAAATTTATATTTTATAGTATTTTAAAAACCTGAGTATGGCTAACGATTGGATATTCCATATTTGCTGTAATGAAATTCTTATAATGAACCACTCTTTGCATGTTTATAAGCATTGATGTAAATATGTATTAACACTTTTCAAAAGAACGTTTGTACACAAATCTGAACGCACATTCAAGCTACGAAGATAACGACGCAATTAGCGTTTCTAAAATAGGCCAAATAGAGCTGTTGAAATTTCACAGTTAAACTGCAAAAATTTATATGGCTTATTAGCAAAAACTGTTACTAGACTCAAGCAAAATTATGGTTTATATTCAAGGCCCGCTTTAATATATTTTATTTGTTTTACTGCATATTTTTGTTGTAATATAATTTTGTATATAATAAATAAAATTTGAATTAATGACAATCTTAAGAACGATGGGGTTTGTTATTAAAAAACACTCAACATTTTATTTGATAGGTGATTTTTTATGTTTTGTTTATTTAAATATCTATCGTGATAATGTTGACGTGGCTTCCTTCTAACTTAGGGGTTACACGAACAAGTTTTGTCTATCAAGTTTCAATACACTCTTGATACTTGATATGAACTTGCTTTTGAAATTCTCTTTCCATCGAATGTTTCAATTTACTGTCAAGAAAACATTTTTTGTTTTTTTTACTAATATTCTGCAGCAATTTCAAACTTCTAATTAAAATCAAATAATCAAATATATTTGTGAATAAAAGTAAAAAGTGTAATATTATGGTATGATGTATATAGCAACCATTTAAAGTTGTTTTCTTGACGATGACATCTAGAAAAATAAAATTGCTTAAAAATTGAGTGCTGTCTACGTCACAGCCATCAATTTAAATGAATTTTAATTAGCAGTAGGTATGAAAAATTTAAAAGAAAAACTTGAGCGTATTTCTGCAGGTTAAGTAAAAGCAATCCAGAAGATTCAAGTGATTCCGTCTAGCCAATAATCTGATAAAATATAATAATAAAGGCTAAAAATTTGGAGTACAAGAAAATGATTATAAAAAATAACAAGTTGTTTTAATTCTTTATCCTTAATTTCTAATTTCTTACGGCCTGTTCCTCTTATTTGGTAGTCACACAATCAAATTTTCATTGAAATTTTAAATTCTCTCTCACTTCTGTTACTAATACACTCACACTTTCAAAATTTGAGGGGATTTTTTTTTTACAAATTTTCATTCAATATAGTTTTTCAAATTACAGTCAAGAAAACAGCTGATTGCACTTTTTTCATTTAAATTGTAGATTTATGGTTTGCGTGCAGCCTACGTCACAGCTTTAAATTTTTAAGAGTTTTGGCAAGCAGTATGTGTAAAAATCTTGAATGAGAATTGAAAAATAATTTTATGGTGTGACTGCAGCGTTAATGCGAACATTGCATTCGAACATTTATATTGAAACATAAAATAAGAAATCAAAGGATTTTTTGTTGACAATATGAATTTCCCAATAAAGTGCTATTCTCATTCAAAGAAACAGGACCTTATATACTTTATTGAAACAGGAAGATATCAATACAAAGTGTTAATCTACTGGAATTACATTTTTTAAATCTTGTACTAATTTAAAATTATTTTTCCATACTGCGAGTGGACCAAAATATACGACGATTTCTGTTAAAAAAATGTCCGGTAAGAGAAAAAAATTTATATTGTGAATATCTGTTCATTTTTAATTTCGAACTCAACTGAGTCGGTTTCAAAATGTTACCATATTACTAAAGAGCATACTTAAAATTTTTAAAGAAGCAGATTAATAAAATTGAAAGAAATTTGATAAGTGAAATAATTTGGGTAGAAATAGAGAGATTTTCGTTCATAAAAATTACATGTGTAAGACAGTGAAAAATTTTACTTTCAAAGCTTGTTACGTAGTTTTTTGCAACAAAATTTAGAAAACTATATGAAGAGGTGTTTTAATATACATATAAAAAGTAAAGAAATTTACTTTCCCATTCAGCTGCAGAAACTCATAAGCGCAAAAAAATATGTAAGCAATTGAAAATCTAAAAGGTATAATCAATTAGCTGCAGGTGCTTTTTTATCCTTTTCTATTCCTGTATAATTTGTTTCCACTGACTCCACACCATTTATTTAAATATTTATAATTATAATTCATAATATATTATTTTAACATGAAAAATGTGTTAGGAATTTATTAAAAGCAATTATTTTTCCATCACATTAATAATTAATCAATTCTTTTCTTTCAGTTACCACAATCTGAATTGGATGGTATTGATCCGAATTTTAAACGTTTTCGTGTGGAGAATGGTGAATCGTTAGCGGAAAAGGATGAGGTATATATTTTGAGCTTAAAACAATAAAATCAGATTTTTTTCTTTTAATTTTTATCGTCATTGTTCGTTCTATATTACTTTTAATTCACAAAGTGATACAACTACAATATATCGATTTCTCTCATAGAATATATTATAATTATATTATGGAAAGGAGATGGAGTAATTTAAAACATTTTTACTTATAAAATTGGCTGCTTTTGCATGGGTACTAACTAACGCTCTAATAAAATAAGAGAACTTAAAACCAAAAACTGAAAACTAAAACTAGAAAATTAAGGTTTTAATTGAAAAGTATTGCTTGTTTAAGTTTATATCTGATCTTAACACATTTTTGAGCATGCTTGTGCAGGGCTCTAAAATATTCATAAGCATCAACTGAGCCAAACGCATACGGAATATGATTAAACACTCCATTATGCATTACTTCTGCTAGCACTAAATCACTTCTTCTAGTTTTTATATCTCCCTCCATCTCTTATTGAGTGTAGTAATGTGAATGTGAGTCTACAATTTATGGATTGAGAAAAATAAAATCAAATAAAAACTACATCAGATATGTATATGTAAGATACTCGCAATGTAGTTGATGTTTTCCATTAAGATAAAGGAATAAATTATGACAAAACTACGAATGCTAATTCAAAAACATTAATAACTGACAATCAGTTAAAACAAAATAACCCTATTCACAATCGCGTGCATTTAAGATTGCATTTTTTTGTAATTGTAAAAATTTCCGGCAATCGTGAACAGACTTGTTGATTTATTTTGGAATACTTTTTTGCAAGTCAATTTCGCCTCCCAAAATCAGCAAATAGATCCATACAATATGATATAAAGAATGCTAGCTCACTTATCACGATGTTCTATATTTGCTACGGTTAACCACAAGTGCCATCGCGCTTCGGTTCAATCTTTATTTCATTCTTAGCAAAACTTTCACCTGTCAAGAATAAATTTAAATGCTAAAGTATATATTTTTCACTATTTGTACTAAAGCACTTTACCTCATTAATTCAACTGGCGATGTCATTGGTGGTAAGCAAATAATTATCTTATTTTCCTTACAAATAACGATTTCAAAAATGTCATTATGTATTTAAAAATCAATGAATGGGCAACACATACGAACAATTTTATCCATAACACAGACAATCGACTTGAGCATAATACGTATATGATAATTGCTCAGTTTACATACAAACTTATATACGAGTATCAATTACTGGTGGTACCGGCTGCCCACTGCATGCTAGAAGTAATTATTTTCTATTTTCTTTTAAGAACAGGATACTGTTTCACTTAAACTGCATTATTTTTCAAGTGTAATATAGCAACTTAAATAAACAATTAAATTATTCTCGGAGTGCCGCAGTAGTAGAACTTATATCATACAAATAATCGACTGTTCAACCCCTCCCGAAGACATGTGTTTTTTTAATTGATGTGTGTTCATTCCTTGAAATACGTTTTGAGTGCGTTACGGAATTAGGTGCACAATGGAGCAGTGAATAAAACACTTGACATCAATCACAATTGATCACGAGCACAATAATGATAGAATTTATTTTATTTTATTGTGTTTGGTGTATTCAATGACTTTTAATGAATATTGACTTTTAAAGTCCTTATATGTAATCAGAGGTGATAACTGCTTAACTTCAAAGACATCTCCATGTTAAATTAACGTGTTTGTTAGCACTTTAATTAACTGTTTTGCCATAAAAGTTTTTACTGGACGTTTAAAGTAATGCAGACGGTATAAAATTTGTGATGGGAAGACATTACAAAGTTTTCTGTTCTCTTGATAAAGTTAGTATTAAGAATATGAAGTTCTTCGTTTGTATTTTTACGAATTTTTCTTTTAATTACCATAGGGATTTGTTTTACTTAATACACAAAAGAATTCTAAATTTAATTTTAAATGAAAACAAATTCTTAAGAATATATTACATGTAATTTATCGTGTCGTTTTAAAATGAAGCACGCACAAACAGCCCAATTTTATTTTTAGATTTAACAAGACTAATTTGTAAAAAGAAAAATATGTTTGTACATACATATGTATAATGTGAGAAACAAATATCAAAATAACTGATGAAAATACTTTAAGAACAATGACAAAAACAAACGCCTACTTTTAGATGAAAACGCTCTTATTTATTTGTAGTCTGTAAAAGCAACAGGATAAATGAATGATTAAAATTCTTGGCGTTATAACATCTGTTCGTCGTACATGTAAAAACTGAAATATGTATGCGTTTAATTTTCTCATCAGAAAATACATTATAAAGAGATTACTTTATTAAACCATTATTGACAATAGAAACTACAAGGTAAAACATTTATTAAAGAACGAATGTGTACTACAAATTAAAGAAAAAACAGAAAAGTGAGATTTGGGAATTAATTAATTTTTGATCTGTTGAAAACCAACGACATACTTATACTTCAGCTTAAGAGTTGTCTGTATAAGTGCTCTTAATTATTTTAAGATTTAATTAAATACAACTGAACATAAAATCTTTTATTGCCATAAGCAGAAAAGCGTGAAAGAGCTAGAGCAGATATTGTGTTTTGTTGTATTCTACTTTTTTTATGTTGAAGTCATGACTTTATTTTTTTTCGTATAATCTATATTTTATTTATATTTTTCTGTCTCTTTTTAATGTTTCTTTCGCAGGTATTTGGATCACCAAGTGCTCCTATATTGGAAAATCCTGAACATCAGACACGTTGGTATTTTAAATATTTTTTAGGAAAATGTAAGTAGCATTTGTTTACATATTTATTTCACTTTTGGATTTATTTTACACAGTTGAAATTACAATTTAATTAATGGCATTGTACACAAAACCTGATAAGTGACTATTTATGTTAATATTTACAATTAAATGAATTGATAGCACAGCACCGCTTATCGCAAAACAAATGTTAATTAATAAATAATTTCCGAAATAGTAATCATCATTTCCGAATAGAATCATCAAATACTTGAAATATTTTAAACTTTGGCATATATTCATATAAAGGGTTATCCATTTTGCGGTTTCAAAAGTAAACATATAAAATATTTTTTTTCATAATATTTCTTCTTTATTATAAAGTTTGAACGTTGACATTATGTGTGAAACACTACATCATTTAAATGACCACCACGCGAAGTGTTGTTCGTTTGAGGTAATCTTCGACCACTTTTTGACACATATTGGGCGGTATCTCAGCCATAACTTGACAAATGTTGGTTTTTAAGTGCTCAAGAGTTAAAGGTTTATCTTCATAAACACGGTCTTTCGCGTAGCCCCACAAAAAAGTCTAAAGGTGTCAAATCGTATGATCTTGGTGGCCAGTTGATATCGCCACGACGAGAAATTACGCGGCCAGGAAATGTCTCTTGTAATAAAGCCATATTCACTCGAGTTGTAAGGCATCTGGCACCGTCTTGTTGAAACCACATATTCTCGAAGTCGTATTCTGCAATAGCAGGCAAAAAAATGTGCCGTAAGACGGTCCTAATTCCTGAGAACGACGAGGAATCGACACATTCGGGTCTTCGGCAACACTTTCACTTGCAGCAGCGATATTTTCAGCGGAAAGAGCGAAACGATGAAGCACAGGCCTTACAATATTTGTAACCGCTCCAGTCTCTTAAAATTTCTTCACAATTTTGCCAATTGCTTGCGTAGTTGGACGATTATGTAAACCTCCTCTTAAAGCACGATATGTGGCTGTGGCAGAATCACCATTTTTGTAGTATGTTTTTATAATTTTTATGCGTTGTGTGATAGTTAAGCGATCCATTTTCGTCAATGTTAGACTTTCAACTGAAAAGAAAAAAATTGGTTTAACAACTTAGTTTGACAGATGTCGAATTCCAGTCCTATACTTTTGAAACCACGAAATGGATAACCCTTTACAACAGAAAATTTTAAAACTGAAAGTTTATGTTTATTTAATATTTATTATATATTGCATATAATTCATGGGTATGGCAAAACTTATAGTATGTATTAAAAAAGTTTCAAACATGAAATGGTTATTTAAAAACTTTTAGTAAACATTGCTTAGTAAAGACACTTTTTAAGTTAAAAAACTTAAACAAATAGGATAACACCATTTATTCGACTTTAATCCGAGACACATAGAATCCGACGTACGTTATAGGTTACTATTTTAAACTGACATTAATGTAACGGCGTAGAGGGATGATAAATGAACACTTTGTTAGCGGATATTAAATCGGCATTAGATCAGTTTATTTATTTCATCGCATGGTTTTGCAACAAAATTTTCAATGGAATTCCACAATATACATTTTAATTTATTTAAAAAGAACTTAACAAAAACAAAACAAAAAAATTATAGCTGTCAAACTAGTCAACGTACGTTAAAAGTTGTCAAACTTTAGTACTTTGCTTTGACCGAGACGTATGAAATGGGACAAACCTCATAAGAAAACTTTTAATTCAACTTAGTTGTCAGTTGAAAAAACGACATATAACGTGTGATGGATTATATGTGCCTCAGCTTATACATTCGATTTTAACCTATTTAACCTATTTTACATGGACACATTAGCATCGTTATAAAGCGGTTGCCGAAAAACAAAAATTTTTCTCTTCTGCCGTATAGGTTGAAATTTAATAATGTAAACTTTACCCATGTCTCATATTCAATTTTTTCTGACTAAAAATGTTCAGAAACTTAGTCTAATTAATTACAGTCACTTTTAGCTAACAAAATATATTATCCTTTTTAATATTCTTTTTTAATGTGTGTTGCCCACAACTTAAAACAAAGTTAAAATTGAGTTTTTTATACGACGCACGTTTTTTATTTTATTATAAATTTTTGATATTCCTCTATTGGCTTTAGCCGTAGCAAATATTTAAGAGAAACTTCTTATATTTTTATATCTTTACAGTACATCAAAACTATGTTGGCATTGACGCTGAAAAAAGTCCTTATTTCTTGTCCGTGGTTTCACAGGACTCCGGCAATCAAGGAGCTCCTATATATCGTGCCATACTTTTCCGTAAGCAGGTAAGTAAAATTAAAAAAAAGCAATATAAGTATACACGAAATACACACGAATTTTTAAAAGGCACTTGCAATCTTAACAAAAATCCAAAAACTGCAGCGGCTAAGAAGAACTGCAGATAGCGGAGGAAAAAAATAATCTCCCTAAGGAAAATTCAATAAAACGCGGCCAAAAAAATCAATTTCCGCTGGCGGGTAAGAACAAAGTCCGTAGGCAACACGCATTCTAAGAATCCGCAAGCAAGCAAATCCAACATCATCAATTAAGGACTTTGGGGTCTGAATGAAATCCGCCAGCAGGAAGGCGTATCATTTAAGGGTCGAAGAGAATTTCCTAAAAACTATCACAAAAGGCTCTGCTAAGCCTGGCTAACATATACCGAAATCTATTTGCTTAGTGGACATGTGTGTGGTTTTGCCTGTTCCTCTGAAATTATGTTGTATGGTAGTGGCCAGTATGCATGTGAACGGAAATCCAAGATGAATTTATACCACGACAATTGTTTAGTTATAAAAAACTCAAGAAGAAGCCTTTGTTAAGTCTAACATTTTAATTTATTTCATAAATTGTGGCAAAAAAAAAAAACAACTCGTTTTTATAAGTTTCAAAGATAATCATCTGATTGAGCTACAGAAAGCTCTAAATATTCTACTATTATATAGTTTTTAATTAACCGAATCATGTTGAGATCCCATTGATTTTTGTGTATACAAAATATGCACAAGTACGCCCTTTTAAAATTATTTCTACTTCAGTTACATAAATCTTATCCAGACTTGTCTTAGAAGTTTTGTAAACGGCGCTTATGTGACTATTTTGAATCACTATGAGCCTGTGCTCCAAATTTGGTATTCTCATTCTTGTCTTCATATAGTTTTTTCGACCTAATATACATGTAGATAGTTTTTTTTCAAACTTTAGTTAAAGAAAAAATTTTGATTTTGAGTGGCAATAATTAAAGAGCTCTCACAAAGCTGGTGATTATTCGTTCAAAGTTTTTTTTGAAATTTGGTAAATGTGTTTGGAACGTAATTTATAAATAAACCAGTTTTTGTATTTTTCTTTGTTAATTATTTTTGTTACAAACGTTGCAGCAGTATTACAAGCCTTGTTACACAAAAAACTTGTATATTTTCATACTTCCTCTAATTTAAATTCATATAGCTAAAATTGTTGTAAATGTATTAACTACTTTACAGGGAAATAAGTAACAGACTTAATAGGACACTAAAGGGCATACTAGAAAACAAAGTATAGCTTTTTATTTGGCATAAAAACAAATTAAGCAGTTCAAAATTTATTTCTGTGTGTTGTCCATAAACTTGCTAAGCTACTTTATATTATCTATTAATTTTTATGATTAAATATTTTTCACATTTCCGTTCTTGTTTTAAGAATCATATTTTTTAGCTTTCTTTAGTGTGACTTTAACAGTGGAAAAATTTTTGCCGATATGTCTGAAGTCAGAAATAATATAAAAACTTTGGCCGAAACTAAATCTAGTTGTCTACAAAACAGAAAAATCGAAAAAATATTCAAACAAATTCTGACAGAAATCTTATTTTTTATCATATGTTTTTCCGACAGACTGAAATCTTGGGTGGATACGATCAGATAAATCGAAAACGCAATAACAAAAAGAATTGGTTATTTTACCGATAATTACAGATGGAAAAATTTAAACAATGTTCATGGTGAAGGTGTGTTTGCTTTAAACAATTAATAAAATATACCACAATACAAATAAGTCTCGCATTCTTTTTCGGGCATAATTTGTGTAAATAACATTTGAAATCACATTCAAACGAGCCACCTAAAGAGGTACGAACACATTGAAACACACATAAGCACTGTTGATGATAAAAACTAAATGGAATTTTTTAGTAAAGAAAACTTGGGTTATCCTTACGTATGTTTGAGAAAAAAAATAATAAGATATCTTCACGTATGTACGTGATAAAAATGCAAAGTTAAAAATCATTATATAAATATTTTTCCTCGACCATTCTATGGAATAGTTACAGTGTTTAATTGTTATTTTGTATTTATATAAATGGAAAGCAGATTCTTAAAGGATATATGTCCTTTTAGAAGAAATTTACATTATTGTAATTAAATTTAAGTACAATTCTACAACTAAAATAAAAAAATATTTAGGTCTCAGCACCTAAAAATACATAAGATTATTGTAAAATATATTTACAAAATACAATATAAGATATCACTCGAGCATAATCTCTATTTATTTATTTATTATTTGTCGATCTAAAAATTTAGCTGAACGAACTAGTTGCAAACTTAAATGAATAAATCGAAAAAAATCTCTCTTTTATTTTCAGAAATAGTTATGTTTTTGTATGGTTGTTTTTCGAAAATGCTTTGTAAAGTAGTAAACACTCCCTTTCTTGCTTGTTTTTTATTTTTAAGCTCGTTGACTAAAATTCATCTTCTGCGTTACTGAATTTATTGCATATTTCTTTTATTTTGGTGAGCGGAATATTTTGGAATTGTAACTGACTTGCTTTGAAATCTGTCGGAAGCATTTCTATAATCTTTAAAGTCTTTCTGAATTAATAGTTCGTTAGGTTTTTTATCAAACCTGAGGAAACTTTGTTTTTAATATTATAACAGATAAAAACTTTAAAAACGTAGTGTAAAGGGGAGGGGAGCACCTGATAGGGTCGAAAACTGATTTCGCAAAAACACATCAATTGTATTAGCTATGAGCGAAATTCAAAAGAAAATAAACAAGAAATAACAATAATACGAAAAAAATTGCATAACGAAAACTGAATAAAGCAGATTTGTTTTAGTGCGGTTTTTATCAGTTTATTTTCACATACATCCACCATAAAGTAATAAATATTTTCAAAAAAGAGGCATATACTCGTACAATAAAATTCCAAAAAATTGTTTGAGTTCAAAATGGCTATAACTTAAAAAATTGCTTCTAAGAATTTAGATATTTTTACATAAATCAATAAAAAACTTCAAATATAATATCTGATAAAAATATTGGACCACTTTTTTCACGTAAATTTTTTGGTATATAATGTTGAAACTTTAGACTCAATTTCCCAAATAAAAATTTTTTGGGGATATGTGAGATAACTTCGGCACGGAGTCATGAGGTATGACGGTGTATGTATGTTTACACGAATTTCGTTGTTTTTTATGCCAATTCATCAATCCATATTTCTGCAAAATCCCAAGCTTTTAAAAAGTGTTTTAAATTTAATATAAATTTCAATTAGGGGCAATCACAAAAATATTAAACTTAATATAATATTTACGTATATTTAAATTTGTATCAATTTTTCTTTGCGTTGTGTTCCTAATAGATTTTGTTTCTTTACTCAGTTTGATTTCTTATTAAACTTAAAGTCAATTTAATCGTTAATCAACGTTATTGTCTTCGGCACGCATCCGCTACAGGATTTATCTTAGCGTTTCTATCGTTTACTTTATAAATGGAAAAAAATATATATATGCATGTATATTGAAAAAATTATAGAAAGATATTCAGTTCTCTCAGATATAAATAAACAAATTTGTTGCGTTCTTAGATGAAGTAGGCTTTCTTTCTCATGGCAACAATAAGTGCAGACAGACGTCCCATTAATTTGTTATACTTCTTCAAAAGTTTTGTGTTAAAAAATATTTTTTTTTCACAGAAAATATTTTTTTATCTATGTCGTGACTTTAAATTTATTTTGAAATTTCTAAAGGTTTTATTGAAGGCAAAATTTATTAAAATTAAGTCAGTTTTAATCAATACAAGAATTTGCTTATTGTGTGTGGGTTTACAAAAATATATTTGTCCATTAATACGTATTTGTATATACAGAATATTAATGACCAAAAAAATTTAAGTGCACCAACACCGTAAAGCATTGTAAAAAATTTCCGTAATAGATGTTGTCATTTTATCAATAATGTTAATGGTAGTAATTAGAAACCAAAACAAATATTTGTCAACAACAGGACCGACATCAACACAGCAGGGGAAATAAACAACGCCAGCAATATGGACATACTTAAATGAATGGAATGGATTTTTACTCATAATTTGATTATCTGCATTTAATAGCATGTACCTGGACATAATTTGTAGTTGTAAATAATATTTTTTTACAGTTAAAGAGTTTGAAAAATAAACTAAGGTCTTTATATAAAATGCAAAAAAAAATTTGTTCAACTTCTAGATCGACACTAATGCCGTTTTCTTTCCCAGAAAGAAATTACAACATTTTTTGCCCCTTTTATTGAAAATTTGCAATATAATGATTTTTTGAAATATTGAGTTTATTAGAAATTATTATATCATCACTTAGAAGATAAAGCTTTTGTATTAAGGAATGTTTGAATTGCATTTTTTTTTTTTGCAATAAGGTACAAAATATGAAAACGGCATAACTTATGCCATGGACAAAATAACTCCAAGTGTGATATGATATTTTGAAGACTTTTTAACTAAAGAATTTTACCATTTATAATTCATCCAAAACCAAGCAAAAACTTTTAAAGATTTTTGTAATTTAACAATTTGCTTTGTCTACTATTTTATTTTTTTATTTATTTTCCTATAAGAAGTCTAGAAAATAATTTAGCGTTACAAACAAATGAGTAGAAAAAGTTTAACCCAAATCTATTTTTTTCACTTTAAAACCCCTTGTGAAGTTGCAACACATGTTAAACCTTCAGAAAATGTTTTTAAAAGTATACTAAGTACTAGAAGCAATGAGTGTGCACTTATGAATCATAATGCAAGCCTGCATACATACATCGAAATCATAGTTGTAAGTTGAAAAATTAAAATGGTACCAAATACATGCAGTAAGAAATGTATTTTTTTTATTACGAAGTTTATATATTAGTTGACTTTTAAAAGTTCAAAAAAAAAGGTTTCTTGTGGAAGTATTTTATATATCTGTACAGTCTCGAAATTACCTGTTTTCTTCACTCGTATTGGATTTTTAATTAAGGTATAAATGCTTCGCTAACTAAAATACTTTTAAAGGTATAGTGAGCGAGAGTATTTAAGAGCTTTTTTGTAGTTGCTCTCATTATTCAGTATAAAGTAATATAGTCTTAATGTAATCAACCTCCTAAGAAGTCAAAAATTCGAACTTGTATATACTTTGAAAGTAAGAAAAACGTAATTCGTAGAATATGTCTTCTAATATTTTTGCTGGGGCTCAATGATATATAGTGGATATTCGGTTGCATAAAACAAATAATTTGGTTTTTTTGAATTATTTGTTTTACAATTATCAAAGTATGAAAACTTCGGGAGCAAGAGCGTACATACTTTTTATAACTTTTCCCATTTAATTAACAATTTGGTGATGAAAACTTTTTTGTAAATTAACATATTACATTATAGTCTTAAGTATTTTTCCCTTCTAATATTGTAATAATTTTAAGTTTGTTTTCATAAAAGAATTTTAAAAAGGCTCAATAAATATTAAATTTAAACTTAAACTTAATTATCATAGCTCCCTAGGCTGCGTTTACTAGTAACCGCTAAATAAAAAATTTTTAATCAGATTCAACTTGCTTGCTATTCTTTAATACAAAATGCTTTTTATTTGACAATAATATACATACATATATATCTTTAAAAATCTTTATTAAAATGAAAATTTCGGACTTAGACAAAATGTGTAATATTTCATACGACAAAAACTAAACTGAAAGAGAATTGGAAAACGTATTGATCTTGATCGTGTTCACCATTTTTTTAAACTTTTCGGCGTTATATTGTGCATGAGCAACTTTTTTATCTCCTTGCTCGGAGCCTTATTTTATTGCCATTAAGTAAATGATCAGATTTAGGTAGCAGAAATTATAAAATATTATTTTGTAAAGACATATAGTGCGCCAATGATTTAGAAGTCAATGAATTAGAGGTAGATGGCAACAAAAAACTTTTTTTGGCCAAAGCTATCCAAGTAGCTGATCCACTGTAAGAATTCGATCTAGAAATTATTTTCAGTGTTGTCTTTTAGTGAGTAACTTGCAAATGAAAAATTATTATAAGCCATTTTCCTTATTTTTAAAGTATTTTCGTGAATCTGAAACGTATGTTTTTTGCTACTTACCTAACTTTAAATGGCACTTTTGTGATCTTGCCTTTGGCTCATGGTCACTAAGGATGTAGCTAGAAACGTCAATAAGGTAAATTCTTCGGAGATTTGATAAAACAAAGCAACGTCTTTTGGTAATCGTACAGAAAAAAAGCATAAGAAAAATCAATGCGAAAATTCAAGTACATATATGGAACTACATAACAATACTTCTGTGATATATTGTCTATTTGTCATACTCCATAATAAAACAATTAAATTTTATATATGGAATTCGTTTCAAAATCACACGAATTAAAAGTTTTGTTGTAGAAATGCATATAATTGGGAGGAACTTTTTTTAACAATTATAATTTATAATACAAACAACATGTGTGTTATTGTATAAAAACCCATTTGGACTTCAATTTTTCCCGAATTGTAATATATGAATTCAATGGTACTAAACATGTTTCGTTTTCTTAAAAATGCTTTATCATCACAAATTCATGTTAACAACTATGAAAATGGCACTGAAAATCTAGATTTGTTTGTGATAATAAAAATTGCACACAGAAATGAATTCAACGGTCATTTAAAACTGTAGCTGTACTTCAAACAATCAACAAGAAACTGCAATAAAACATATACCCATCTACCAGCCATAATTATTAACGCCAGCAACAGCAGTACCGGTATTTGCACAGATTAAAACATGCCCATGGCATTTTAGAAATGTTTTTTATTTTCTCTTTCCCCTTTGTAGTAAAACATATGAACAGTCATTCAGTTTATATGCCAGTATATTCATAAAATATATGAATTTATTTTTGTTTTTGTTTAGTTTCAACAGTTTAAATAATTTACTGTTGGAAAATCTATTGTCGGCTTATTTTCAACATTAGTCAGTTTTTCCTGTTTGTTGCATACACGACTGATTATACTCTATAATCATAACTATTTTGATAATTTTATGCTTCACTTTCGACAAGTTTACAGCAGATTTGGCTTAATTTTGAATATGCATATAATAATATAAGTTAAAGCCAAACAAATACCAGTACCTAAAAATCAAGACATCATTAGAACTGATAGAATATTACTCAGTTGAATGTATTTCCTTAACGAAGAACGAGTAGCTACATTTATAATCCTTGAATAAATTCTATTAATTGCAAGAGATTTGCTGGCAAAATAAACTACCCACAAAAAAATATACATATGCGTACGTGCCTATTCATAAAGATAAATATAGCAGCTCATGTTGCAAATAACTGAGTGATTTTCATAAAGGACTTGGTGCAAATTGTTACTACAGTCTTGGCAGCATAAGAAAACCCCTAGTACAATAATTAAGCTCTAAACATTGTCCAATCATTTGTATAACATAATTAAGATTTTGTTTTGCTTTGTATATTAATTGCGATTATGCATCTCAGTACTTTAATTAAGTTTCAGTACAAAAATTGCAGTTAAATTGAGGAAATTAAAAACGTAAATATTTACAACGTAAAAATATGAGGAACTGCAACGCGACTACTGTGGTCGGGTAACAACTAGTATAGTATTTTTTAACTTATTCAGTATAAATCTTTTAAACAGAAAATTAACTCATGACTTTATATTCAACGTCGTGTGACATCACAGATTCTAAATCCTGCTGCCGAAAAACTTCTAGCGATATCGGCATGACCAACAATAAATAATATTTCCAGCGAAGCTTGGCAACAACAATAAATTAAATAGATTTCTTCCTTTGAGAATAATATACGACATCAAAGCGCAAAAAAATTATTTTAAATAGTCCAAAGAATCCTGGGTTTGTAAAACTTTTGCTTCATAATATTCCACGCTTTACGTTCTATCTCAAAAAAGATTAACCATGCAAATTAATGTCATATGCAAATTTTGATCGCCTACTTATGTAACAACTTTAAAAGTCATTTGCTTAATAGACGAAGAAATATTTAATTAATCGAAAACTTTTGTGGCCTTTTGCCTCTGATTTATTGTATACAAGATGATATGAGACCATTGGGACAAGTTTTCAAACATAAAATGAATTTATATACTAAATTTCAGCTGCTTATATTTGATTTGAGGTTAAACCACTATAGCACTCGAGTCTGAGAATAAAAAACAAAATATTAGAAAAAGCTTCAAAAAAATATATTAAGAAAACATACATATGGCAATTTATGGTTTTCTAAACCAATTTTAAAATCTTTATTTTATAATTTTTTACGACGATAAAATTAGAACTAACATTCTATACCTAAACAGCTTAGTCCCTTTAAGGACTTGTTTTATTCATTATTTATTTGCTTCCCAGGTGAGATACATACCTTTTTTTTTGCTGCAATTCAGCCGTTTTCGTTAAATAGGTAGCGAATGATTTGGCATGATTACAAAAAATTTATTTTCAAACTCACTATAAATGAGATAAAGTTACTATTTACGAGTTTTTATTTCAAGGCCAAACATTTTAATTTAGAAATCTTTATATTTAGAAATCTTTTAATTTAGAAATATTAAAAAGTACGCAGGTTTTTTTTTTGTTAATCTTCTTATTAACTGCCTCAAAAAATATAAAGTTGTTAAAATGTTCTAAAACCGTGTAGCCAGCCCTATTCGTATATTAATAGAGTAACTAGCAAGGATATTAATTTTCTAAAAGCCAGGGTGGGTCGTTTTTTATAACATTTATTCACAAAATCTTGGAAGCAAATCTGACGTTAAAAAAAGAAATGCATGCTAATATTGTTATTTTTTTAATTTATATTACGTCCCAAATTGAGCAACAATAGAGAAAAATGAACTTTTAATGAACATGTTTCTGCGGTATTTATTATATAAGCAGACCAAACTTAAAGTTTAAGAAAGGGTAAGCTATATATTAAAAAAGTTTTTATATATTGAATTTACTTATACCGGGAATCGAAGAAGTGTTATTGAAAGAGAAAACTCACTCAAATTGAGTAACAATCGTTAAGAAGAATTTTTGGTTTTGCGTTTATTTGTGAAGTTTTGCAGAACAAGACACAGCTTTAAGCTAACGAAAGGAAAAATGAATTTAATTTTTTTTATGTATTTTAAATTTATGTCCTGCTTAAGTATTAACCGAATAAAATTCGCTTCGTTTACATGATATTATCATGTGCGCACGGCACGTATGAGTGATATATTTTCACATAATTTAATGTTTCTGCAACCCTGCGCGATGTAGCGAATCTGTACGCTTATTGCACTAAGCCAGTAATGCTCATCTAATAGAACAATTGTTATGCTCTTTTAAAGATTTTTATTCATTCATCTTTGAGCAAGCGATGAAAACACATGCGACGGACTATCGTCATTTTTCCAGAAATTTATTATGCATTGTTGTTGGCTGAAGCATAGTAAACACAACAATTGAAGCCAAAAAAGCAAAGTAAAAACTATACTGAAAAATTTAAGAGAATTTCTGCCGTATAATGTATATTTCTTCTTTTCCTTAAAAATTAAGTTACATTCATTTAATAAGTTTGTTATATCTGACAAAAAGTCTAAATCAAAACTGTTTTCTTGTTTTCTTATTTTAATTGTTTGGCATTATATCTATATGCTGGGTAGCTTTCTCACCAATACATCTTTATTTTTATTTTTGAACATCACTGCACTAAACTCACAAGCAGGGCTTCTCAAAACTGCACCATTTTAAGAGAATCATCATGTTCACGACACTAGCATTAAAATTTTACTTCAGCATTAAATTTACAATGAATTATTAGCGGAGTTCAAAGTGATTTGAAGAAGGCAATGCTGAAAAATTATACGAATTGTATAAGAAATATTTCAGTGTTGTTCTTTTTTGATCATCTGAAATATTTGATAGAGGACGAAAAGCATGTGAATATATCAAAGATTCTTCAAATTATTTAAATAAAATTTTTAAATTTGTTATAACTTTAATTATAATCTTTTCTAGTACGCATTTAATGTAACAAAAAATTTATGGTAATTGATGAGTAGTTTTGTGTTTAGTTTTTCTCTTATAAAATGTTTTAGTATAATTTTTTTTCCTAAATAACATTCTCTTAGTTTATTTGTTCATTTGTTTATTTGTTATACTGCAGTTACCGGAGTGCGCTTGATTTTGCCTCCGAAATTTTCATAGGGCGCTTGATATAAAATCAATTGAATTCGTTACTTTGGATTTTATAAATAAAAAACAAGATCCATTTGCGGTAGAGCTTTTGTTATTTGTAGGAAAAAGATTTTTAGCCAACAAAATAATTGTAAGAAGCTCTTAAGTTGTAGTTATAAATAATAATCCTCATTTAATTGTAAACAATTAAAACTCTTAAATGACACAGACAACAGCACGCCCTCCCACTATTGCCACCAACTATTGACATGCAAGGACATTTTATAATTCTAAATGAATTTACAATTTATTTGCATTTTTAAATCCATACTTTTTTATAAACAAGGTAATTGTATTATTTGGGTAATAAACTCAATTATACATAAACATACGATTCCTTACCGCTTGTTTTGGCTTAAGTGACTTTAAAACTTTACATTTAATTACATCTTAATTGATTATTCTTTGCGAAATAGCGAGTTAAATTATTTATAAAAATTTTGCAAAAATACACACAATTATTGATGGTACGTGCGAGTATGAGTAATATTATATTTAAAGAAAAATATTTCACATACGCTTAGCAGAAAATATATTCTGCTCACATTTGTAATAAGACAAGTAATGCATATACTAAAATGTGAAAGGTTACATATTCTTCAGACTTTGCTTAAATATTGCCATTATTTTCTTATATTCTTCTTAGCTTCTTGCACACATGTCCGTTGTTTGTTTGCCGTATTTCTGTTTATTGACAATAAATCAAAATGTACTAAAAAAGGAATGTATTAAGTAAATGGTCACGTTTTTTCTTCTTTATCGATTAAAACATTCTCCTCTTTCAAATAAAGAATTCTTGCATTGTATGAAAGGAAAAAAATATATTAAAGGGAATTGTATTGATTATCGGTCAAGTTGTAGAGTAACACACTGAGTTTTTAAAATTTTGTGCTTTAATGTGTGAAAATGTAAAATATTTGAAGGTCTTGGAAATTGAAGTTACTGGCACAGGAAGCAAAAAAAATTTTCATAAAGAAGTTGCTTGTGTTAAGTACTCTAAGTATATTTTCAAGGATTTAAAAAAATGTGATGTAGCTTAAACAAATATTAAAAACTATAAAAAATTTAAATATTTTTTTTAACATTATACTTGATAAACTATATCAGCAGTTATTTTATGCTTTCGTTGTGACATAGTATTTTTCCGAATACTTCACGTGTGCTACTGGGTGATATAAATATTAAGAAAATATTGAAGACTGAAAAAAAGTATTTCAAACTCCGTAACTTCTCAGTGACCCCCATCAGCATGTACTAATGCAAGGTAGCTGTACAGGTCTCACTTTAAGAGATAACTACAGTATCGCTTGTATTATTTTCAATTCAAATCTGCTTGCCGGTTTCTAACAAAGATCAGATATATATGGGGAGACTTGCCTGAAAAATTAAAAAAGAAAATTTTATAAAGTTAAATTATCCAATGTTTATTAGAACATACAAATTTATACAATTTCTCTCAGTCGTGTGACACTATTTTTAAGTTTATTACTTTTTTAATATCTTTCTATTTTGTACGAAAGAAAAGTACGATAAAACGTTTAATGTTTCATTGAATAAATTTAGCTAATCCTTCCTGTTTGTCAAGCACGTAATCCACTTCAGGAACTACTGACATGTGAATATACGTTCATTGGAAACGGAAATGAAAACAAGATGTTGCATATAATATGGTTCGATTCATGTATGAGAAGGATACATTGCTGAATACTGATGACAGCAGTACAATTTCTACGTTAGTTTTTTATGTTTTTTTCAACTGCAAATATGATTTCAGATATGAAAAAAAGCTAGAAAATAAGAAACGGAAAGGTATAAAAAATAATAAACATTGTAGAAATAAGTGAACAATTGTGGGTATTTACAAACTAATCCACTACATACTAAATTACAATATTAAAGAGTGCCTAGAGTTTTTTCTATATATTTTCATCCAACTTGCAAGTGCTTTGGTTTCGTTTTCAAGTATGTTTAAAACTCGTGTATACTTTATACGATTTCATGGTAGAGTTTGTTTACTACCTTTTTCAATTTTGCTTATTCGTTTGCAGGGAACTCAAAAGATTGCATTACCTTATCAAGCCAATCAAAAACTTACAGCTAAACAAATCCTAACACACTTCACTGGCATTGATGCTTCAACGATGAAGAATCCTAAAGAAATTTTTGCAGCCGACATACAAAAGGATCTATTGCTATTGGAGGAGCAGGAAGGTTCGGTTAACTTCAAATTTGGCGTTGTTTACATGAAACCAGGCCAATGTTGTGATGATGAAATGTTAAGTAATCGTAAGTATTATAAAAAAAGCAAAAAAAATTTTTATTTGTATACGGCGAAAACCATCATTGCGGGAAAGATGATGACATTTTTTCAAGAGTACTCGTCCCACAACTTGTGAAAATGTTAGTGGTACAAAAACTTAAGAGTCATGAATGCTGGAAAGGACATATACTATGTAAATTGTTATATTTTAATCAATTACATGAGATGTCTTCTCAGCTTTAAGTCAATTTAAATTTTACTCAGGTTCGTATTATAGCAATCGGCTTTACGCAAGTTCTATAATTATTGACATTTGACTCTTCCAACGACATCGTCTTGCTAAGTTGACAAATAGACACATGCATTCTTATTACAACTAGAACTAGGTTCTGTCCCGAAAATATATTTAAGTTCGAATTTTATTTTATTTGTCATTTATAATGCACATATATGTGAGTTTTCCTGTAGCAGAGTCCACTCTGTCTGATTTTCACAAAAGACTTTACTTTTAAAAACAAAATTTCAATTGTAATAGCAGCAAAATGAAATGCGAAAAATTTTTATAAAGTGACCGAACCTTTCATGAAGTTTTAGAACTCCCACTGGTTCGTTCTACCAACCAGTCACGTGTTTTTTTTAGCGGCTTCAGCTAAATGAAAATATTTTTTTATTTTTGATAGGAATCATATGAAAGTGGAAATCTGTAGTTTAAAAAATTTTTAAGTCTCTTTCCGATTTCATCATTTTATCATTAAGTCTTAAAAATTTTATTGATATTAATAATTTTTTAAATATTTTTTCTCTTAAAAAAATATTCATATACTGCAATAACTTGTTCTTAACTATCAAAAATTTTAAAAACAAAGTATACTTGGTAAGCACGTAGAAATGTCTTGCTACACTGTGTACCGTAGACTCAAAATATTTACTTGTGGCAATTCATTAGGCAATGAATTCTCATTATTCTCTTCGAGCACATTTATATAGTATACAGTTCTTTTTAAACACCCTCATTTCAAATTAAAATTGCATGCAACAAAGCTAAGTAGTAAAAGAAAAGAAGTTCTGTAAAACGACGCCATAAGAAAACATAATATAAAAAATAGTTTTTGCATTTTTCTAACAATGAAAATATATATTTTAGGCAGCAACGAGTTCGTAAAATTTATGAAATATATTTTGATGTTTTTGCTTAAGGTGAGCAATAATTATAGATACGTGGAGAGACAGAGTAAGGTAAATTCATGTGACTATTTCTTCATTCCCAGCATTAGCATTCTTTGTAAATTCTGCTGCTGCAAGAACTGCTGATATATAAAATTATTTAATTAGGGTTTTTTAAGATCGCCTCTAATGTCACACGTATGTTTCAGTGGAAGTATGTCGCGAAGGTTTCTCGCCTGCAGGGTACAAGTGTTAGATATTTGTTCCTAAAGTGACGAATATAAAATTTTTCAGTGTTAAAGAATGCAGAAAAATATTTTTTGGTATTTGGATATACTACTCCTTTTTATTTTTTTTTTTGGACAGTGACAAGAAGTACCCCAGTGATGCCAAGAGTAGGGAATTTTCCCATTTTGTGGGAAATCCAATGGAAAATTTCAAAAAGGAAAAAAAGGACAGATTTCTCTTTTAAGGAAAATATAGGGAATTTTAAAAACCTTTTTTGTTCCTTTTATATTGCGGTGTAATAACATATAAAAATCTAAATTTAAAATTGTTTTAGAGTATTACACGAGACAATTCATGCAGGCAGAAAACATCTTTTAGTAAATAATACATAGAGACAAGGAAATGCAAAGAAATGTGCAATTTTTTGGGAATATAATTTGTATGAAAAATTACAACAAATTTTAAAACTTTGTAATTTATTTTTTGCTTTGATATATAAATTAAAATTTTTTAAAAATACATATTAAGCTATTTTAAATATTCAAATGCGCTGTTATAAACAAAAAAAAAACTTTCATTCTTTTAATTCCGGGTCAAATTTTTTTTTAAGTTGAATAAAATTTTATTAAGAATTCATAATTAAGATTTTGATTACCGTCTAAGATGTACACATCTTTATTTTAAAAATTTAAGAAATCTATATTAGCAATAAAAGCGAAAAATTATAAAAGAAATGTGGCAACAGTTCGTAAGTTAATCTAAAGACTTTTCTTAAAAATTAAATAATTTTTGAAGAAATGTAATTAGTAAAGTCCCTTAAGGATTATAATGGCATAAAGGCAGATATTGGAAGTTATTAAAATTACAAATCCATATTATTTCTTATTATTATTTAATACTTTTTGTGGCGTTATAAATTTAGAAATTTTTAAAACGCTAAATAAAATGATCTTTTTTCCAAAAATCAATAAATTTTTAGAGTAGGGAAAATTGTAGGGAACTTTTTTTGTGTGTAGGGAAAGAGGGAACATTTTTTTCGAGACATTTAGGAATTTTGGTAAATTTCTGTGCTCGCATAGAAACAACAAGTTTTTCAAACATTCATTGTTTATTGTATAATTATTTTATTTGCTTTTACAATTTCTTTGCTTAAATTTCTAAAACAGAAACTGTGCTTTTTCATGTATTTATTGATTTCTTATTAGTTGAATTATTTAATTTTACTAATTATGTAATAGATTGTTCCTATTTCAATAAAAACCATGTTTCCTTCCGAGAATAATAAGGTGGCTGCAACGATTGCCTCGTAAGTACTTAATCAGGATCTCCGGTTACTTTAACACGTTGATCTAACAGATATCGCGTGTGTATTGAACTTAAATAAAAGAAATATTTATTGCGAGACAGTATTTTTATATGTTTTTGTTTCTTTTTTCAAATGGTTTCATAATTATCTTTCCATTCTCTGGTATTCTTATAATGATACATTTCATATTGTCTGTTTTACGTTAATGACTTTCTTTTGTTATCAAAGTATTTTATGAACGCAGCATAATGCCAAGCATTTTCATCATAGTTTTCATCTTGTTGTTTGCAGAGGAAGCGAGCCAAGACTTTGATGATTTCTTGGATGTTTTGGGTGAACGAGTGCGTCTTAAAGGTTGGGATCGTTTTCGTGGTGGCTTAGATGTAAAAGGTAAGAAAAAAAACGAAAAGAAAAAAAACTTGAAAGAAATCGAAAATGAAATGAAAATAGCTTTCATTTAATTGTTCGTTCCCCAAAACTATGTGCTTTTATATTATCTCTTTTTATGTACTATTTTATTATTTATAAATAATATACGGTAACAAACCTTATAAAAACAGAATTGAAAATACTTCAATCATTTTATTCGGCAATTCGGCTGCGCAAAATAACAAACTAAACATTTAAAATTTTTATGTGTATAATCTTGTTATCTTATTAGTTAATTTGTTAAGTGTTTAACCAAACACCCAAACAGCACTTTAGTTCTAATTTTAAATATCACTGCTCCTCATGTTTTATAGATGACGGACTTTTAAGGTTTTTCCTTTTGTGTTGTTCCATGTTCTTAATATAATATCTTTATCAATTCTGGTATGTTTAAGATTTTTTTTTATTTTTTTTATAAGCACGTAGTTCAACTTGGCATTAAATATCATTAAATGTATATTTGAATTTTTTATTTCATTATTTCTCTCTTCTTTTTCATGTTTGTTTTTTTCAGGCGACATGACCGGCAAATATTCTGTGTACACTTTATATGAGGGTCATGAAATTATGTTTCATGTTTCGACACTTTTGCCTTTTTCTAAGGATAATCGACAACAGGTCAGTTATTTAATAGATTCACAAGTTTCACCACATGCTTTTAAACTTTTCTTAACAATAAATGGGCAAAGAAAGAGTGGACATTTTTTTAAATTATCTTTTGAAGCAATATGTATTTAATTGCGTTAAAAATTAATTCGTGGTGATTTTTGTTACATCAAAAATTAAGGAGAATATATTTTGCAATGTTATTTTATATTTAGTAAATTAGATATTGATAATTTGTTCTTTTGCAATTATAGGAATGCAGTATGAGAAAAGTATTCACAGTAGTTGATTCAAGTCAATAACAAAGCAAATAAAGTTTAGCCTTCCAATAAATAATATGATTCTATCATATCGAGTTCAATTTTAAAATGGAACACTAAGTAGAAAGCACAAAGTGGGCCTTTCAAATTAAGTCATCAACATCAGAGCAGTGCAGTGTTTCCAATGTGCTTGGGAATGAATTACATCCCAACAGCACAGATCGTCTCTCGATTAATGACAAAATATTTTAGTGAAAATGATTGATATCATGATAATCACTTGACTTTTGATCTTATGGCTGAGCTTTTGTACTTCAGAGTTAACAAAGTCAAGGGGGAGAATTTTTCTAACCAAGAACATGCACGCTCTGACATTTGAGGAGGACACAATACTTTCACACTTTCGTATTATTAAATGACGTATTATCTCTGCAGGAAATGTCAATAGTGAAATTATACTGATTATATATAGACGATATAACCAGTACTACTGACAAATTATAGCCCAACTAATGCTATCTACTATTGACATTTAACAGAGGCTTGTCCTACGAAATCTACCAGTAGACTGCTTCAATACTGAATAGGTAGTTCTTGTGGGACCATATGGAGAAAATGTCAATAGTAAGATTGTACTGACATAGTATTAACGAAATCACCACACTGTGGGAAATGTCTGTAATAAAACTGTACTGATTCACAATAGACGCTGTCACCACCTGCAGGAAATGTCAATATTAAAATTATGCTGCCTATATCAACAATAATATTTTTTTTAAATTTAGTTCAAACAGTCTTTTTGAGGTATAATTTTCTTATTGTTAAATAACATAAAAGGAACTTCGTTTCGTTTTAAATTAATGATTTGTTTTTAACCGTCAAACATTTTCTATACCTATCAAAAACACAAGACAAAAAAACAAGTTGTTGACAGTGTCGCCAAAAAGAAATCGTAATAGTTGAGAAAAATATTGACATGGATACACTTACCCCCAGGAATATGAATGAATTTTTCGTTCTCGTGAGATTAGAGCTCAAAGTTTCTTATTAAAACATACATGCATTAGAATATACACACGAATCAAATCATTCTCGACTTTACAATTACAGGTAGAACGCAAACGTCACATTGGAAACGATATTGTGAACATTGTTTTCATCGATCGAAGTATGTCTGCCAATGTTGACACCATATTGCCAACAATGTTTGATCCTACATGGATTAAAAGCCAATTTACACGTAAGCCTTGAGTGACAGCAAGTTAAAAGAATTAAAATATATATTTTTAATCAACAAAAACTATTTATTTTCGATAAACTATGTTAACAAATACTTTTGCATATTAACAGATATTTTTGCTATAGTAACAAAAACAGAACAAATCTATCGTTTAGCACTATTTTGTGATGAAAATGTGCCACCTTTTGGTCCAACATTACCGAACCCACCAGAATTTACAGTAAGTAAAAACATAAATACATATATGGATAAATTAAAAAAATATTTTCATGCGTCATTATAAAAATGTGCGTTTTTATTTATTTTGACAAAATGAACTATTAATTTGACCTACATATTCACACTTATACAAACACAAATATATATATAAATATATATAACTACATACATATGTATCAAAATATCGATTTTAATATCTTCTTCAACGAAAAAAACAATATGAAAAACTCTACCATCTATTCGACAAGCTAAAATATTTGTGGTTGGCATTTAATTAAAAGACTACACGAAAACACTAATATATTTATAAATGAAATTACAAAAAAGGACAGACTCACACATACACAGACTACATAACAATTTTATTTACTGTTAATAAGTAAACAAACAAAAAAGTTTACCCACTGACAGCATCACTACATTTAAAATTTTACTTAAAGAGAATTACAATATAAAAATGATGTTCGTTCAATAAGAGCTTTCACAATTTGAACTCATTAAAATCTACATTTCCCATAATCCATCTGTCTCACAAACCACATGGGGCAATTAATCCACATCGTTTAACAACAACAACAATCGTTGTCATTGTCAGGTTATTGTCAATAATCACAAACATCAGGGATTCGATGGGAAACCAACGTAGCTTTGTTGTAGTACACACATCGACAGTAGTAGTTGTCAGCTAATTAGAAATAAAGTTTCAACATGCATTGAGCGAAAAATGTATTATTCAGTCAAAATAAAATAAATTCTTTGGGTTTTTTAGTTTTTCAAATTGCCAATAAAAAACGTCTTTGGATGACGGTTAAATAAACTACTCATTCAGTTTGTAGCGAGTCTGGTAATTTTTCATTGCCCATTTGGTATTTTTTCTCGGGATATTTTTATGAAAATTAAACTAACCCTGTTAGAATCATATTGAGCAGCAAGTGCTGAAAGTTGATAAGGAAACAAATTCACTTCTTGAAATTAACTCGAAAAGTTCAAAAAACTTTATCTTTTATATTTTTTGTCATTAACATTTATTTTGTTTATCGCAAATATCTTTTGTAATAGCTTTACAAAAATGCTTTAAAAAATATTTTATTTGAAATGAACCCAAAATTATAGGATAAAAGTTTTTCACGTTTGAAGACCGGCTAAGCTCACTGAAGATTTTTTAAATAACTTTTTCTTATATCTCGTAAGCCTAATATATATTTGGAATTTTTATAAATATTTTGGAGTTAATTTATTGGGCTTTATTTAATCTTCTACTTCATTATGAAAAATGTCCCAAATATTGCAATTTTGCTCATTTTGTGTTTTGGCACTAATTTAACTTTGTTGGAATTTATTTCATTACATTTTGTTGGAACTGCTTTAATTTTTTTAAGAACCCTTTTCTTTGTAATTATTTTATTGGGACTTATTTTATTGGGTGCTGTTTAAATTGTTCAGAAATCGGGCATAGAATATTAAAACTGATATGCTATCACATCCCCATCTGCAACAACCAAGTCAGCCCACTGTTATTTAACTTCTCTAATTAAATAACAAATGTTACATACTGTGTAAACTTATTTTCAATTACACTAATGCACAAACACACGTACATCAAACGTTTTTATATCATTCTTTAATTATTCACAATATGTAATAAAACCAAAAAAAATACATCAATATGTAAACAATCAAGCAATTATAAAAACGTACAACCCATGAAATTAATACGCTCAATAAATTTAAAACAGTGAAACATAAATTCTTCCATAATACATCCTTGTACATAATTATAAGAATTGACAATCCTATTTATAACATTTACAAGAAAAATTTAAGATTTGTAAAATTGTACAATTAATAGTCGCGACATCTTAAGAATAGTACTAAGCAACGTCTGATGTATTCGAAGTATTAAATGTCAGCTGTCAAATAAAAGTTTAACCTTCTCAAAATATACTTTCTAATAATATAATACGTATTGGAAAAAATTACATCAAAAGACTTGGACTATTACGAAATACTACATTTAACTTTTTCCAATTAACATCAGAAAAATCGTACATGCATACTTTTCTTTTAATTTAAGCCCATTTTATATGTAAACAATTTATTCATTCGTTTTTGCTTAATACTCTTGTCTCTTTTGCAGGATGTGAATTTGTTTCGTGAATTTATACTGGTTAAGTTAATAAATGCCGAAAAGGCAACATTTCAAACACCAATATTCTCCCATAAACGTGAGCGAACACTTGAAATGCTGATAAAAGATTTACATGAAGACTATATTGGTGATAGTAAATTGGTACGTCAGAGCATAAGTTTTGTATGGTTAAAGTATTAAAACTCACGCAATCAAGTCATACGAAGCACACATACATAAATACTACGAGTAGTGACGTTTTCATTTTTGCATAATTCGCCATTAATAATTGATATTCGTATTCACCAAACTCATGCGAATATTAACGTTCCAACAAAAATACATAAAATGTAAATAAACATGAAACAAAGGCAATCTTTTTATAAATATCTGCCGTATTCATAAAAAAATAATTTGGGTTTGAAATCTATTTTAAAGAAAATTTGTATGAAAAATTTGTCTTAAAATACATTTAAAATACAAATTATTTTTTATAATTTTTTGTTTAATTTAAAACTTCCTTTTCCTTCATATCATGTTAAATTAAAAATCAAACCTCAAAAGAGGAATGTTGAAATTCAAAAACAAAAGCTTCTGAACCTTTTCCACTTTACGCCTTTAGCAATGCAGTGTGTAAATAAGTACAGCACTGTAACACATTTGCTCGTTCGGCACACTTGGTGTTGGTTTGAGTAAATGTTGAATTGCTAGAGGCTTATTGATTAGATACTTTATGCGCTGCCAGAGGGTGGACGTGGTTTTCAAAACGTGTATCCCCAATAACCTTTTGAACTAAATGTTGGGCACTTAAAAAGTCATCGTGTCTCTCATAAGATGCATATTTTTTGCTTAAAAATTTTTTGTTTGCGTCTAATCTGTAAAGTTATGAATTTTCGCTACGATAACGTGAAGAAGATTAACCGTCTTCCAGCAATCCAAAATGAGCTCTTTACTTTCATACAATTGAATTTTATATCGAGAATTTATATTCCATTTTCGAAAACTGAAATTTCCTTAATAAGCCGCTATAAACAAGTCTGCAGTGTAACCAAGTAATTCATTGTAAGGATTAAAATCACCAAAGCACTCTGCGGTAGAGGCAAAAACTGATTGTGAAAAATCAAGTTCAAATTAAGAAAATTTAAGGAAATTAATATAAATTATACATGTGAAAATTTCCGAAAATCGTAATGCTGCACCGTCTTTTCAAAGTAACTGTGTTCCGTTTATACGTTTATACGCTTTAATACAGGTGAAGTAAAACAATACCAAGTTTCGACTAAATGGTATTATCCGTTCATCATATACAACACACCTAAAAGAAAACCTTATTAAAGATGGAGCGAATGGTTTATAAATTATTCAGAATATTTTCCATAAAACAAACAGAAGGTTAGAAAAAAACCTGATATACATATACGAAATTGATAGATTCAAAGTCAATCTTCAAAAAATAATTGAACAAATGGTGCCGATTATGGAGATTATAAATTTAAAATTACAAAAAAAAAATTTTACGGGTGTCAAAAACGAATCCAAGAGTCATAGATAAGTGCCAACAAATTTTGAATTGAATGTTCGTATTCGTCTTCGCGAATATTGCCAAGCAGATATCGTTTTCGCATTTGTATTAACGAATAATTAAAAATTTATAATCGTTGCATCACTAAATAAATCTCCTGTTAAAAAAATTATTAAATTTTAATATACACAAAAGTTAAATATTTTGTACACTCACTTCAACCGTAAAAGAAAGTTTGCTGAAAGTGAAGTTGGCATGTAGAGCCAGAGTAGAAAAAACTTGCAGTTGACCCAATTTCAGATACAAATATAATTTATCACGCTGTATTTTCTTGACGTCAAGTGTGTGAAACATCAGTTAGTGTTTATTAAAATAAATATTTTTTGTGCACTCAAAGAATAGTTGATGCATCTGTGATCCGTCTCTGTGTATGCAGGGGCATTATGTTTTATATAGATTTTGTAAAATAGTGTACAAAATAAGCTTCAGAAACTTTAAATAAATATTTATTGTTTGATTGGTTTTCGTTTTTAATTTTTTTTTTAATTTTTAATTCGGTTTTTTATACAATAAATTGTATAGCACATAGTGTGTTAAAATATCTATAAATTGTTTATCAGAAATAATCAGTTAAAAATAACTTTCCAATTGGCAACAAAAGATCGATTATGAAATCATACGCCATTTATAAGCATGACGTTTCCCAAATATAGCCAATTCTTAATGACATTTAATCATAAAACAGTGAACACATTTTTAATTCGAAGGGTTTGTATTTACTATTATTTTAAAGTTTTAATTCGAATCTCTTTCTGTTGGATATTTAATGACGAATTTCAAAGAACTTTACCACGCTTTTTTTATGAAAAGAAAGCTTTTAAGGGAGTCAAACGAAATTTTAATGAACAATCTTTTGTTTATATAACTATTAATTGTATTTTAGGCACATCTGAATTACAAGCCAAGAACAATATTTTTGTTTTAAATGAAAATATTTTTGTTTCCATTTAAAAAATGTTTAGACTTCGATCTAAGTATTCAGAACCTATGAAAAATCATAATTGTGATTAAATTTATTTCACCAAATAAAATTAAAGAAAAAAATAATTGTTCGCTTTTAATTATGTTTTCACTAAAACATTTTAAAGTTATTAATTAACTTCCGGCTGAATGATCAAAACGTTTGCTTTAAATAGCAAAACTGTTTAAAATAATGTCACGTAAGCTTGTAACATCAAGGCCAACAAAATCTTTTCATAAGAAAGTTAAGATTTGTTTGCAGTCTGGTGTTTGATACTGTAAGCGTAAAAGAAAACAATTGGAAATATTTTGCAAGTATCTCATTAAAAGTTTAATTATAAGGACATTCACTTGCCATTATATTGTTTTTTTCTAGCACTCATCTTGCAAACAAAATTAAGTTTGTCTGACACAAATGAATAAATAAAGAAACCTAGCCTCCTCCTATCTCTATCACGAAAATATTTCTAGATATTAAGAACATACAAAGCCACTCACTCATACTCTTATTTTAATGGCAACATCGAACAAAAGAACTTAAGTCAAATTCAAACTAAACAAAAGCGAATGTTTTCGCTTCACTTGCTTTCCTTGTCATCGTACATTCCGTAGCCTTTGACTTATCCACTCAAATACATACATATACTTGTACACAAATGATATTCTTAAACACTTTTACTAAACAATATATTGACACACATTGGCATGCCCTTAAACACTCCAAAAACTGCTAACATACATTTTAGCTTTAACAAACATTTTGCCACATATATTTACACATTTTACATCCCAACACTTCTGTATAAAAACGTGTTCATATACTTGTAGAACATGCTAAATAGACGCGCTTTCTCTGAAGTGTTGTATGACGTGCCAAGAACATCTAAACTAAAGGAAGACGCAAGACAAATTGAATTTGTTCGTATAGGCCAAGCACTTAAATTGGAGGCCATTATGCGAGGTGATGCACCCACCAGCATTGCATCAGCCAGCCCGTGTACAATATTCAAAAAACCCCCTTGGGAGCCACATTGTTTCTACCCAACATTTCCTCATCGTGGCTCATTGGCAGGTGATTCGTTCGGTGCTAATGATGAGTGTTTATTTTTAGCTACCGATGATGGTACATTTTTAATGAAAGGTATGTAAATTTAGATAACTGAGAATACGCACATAAATCCAAACAATAGCAACATTTTATAGCAAAATCTTTTATAGTAATCACTGCAAATAAAATGTACAAGTAATTTATTTATTTTCTTTTATTCTTTTGCGTAATCCGATTTCATCTGCCAGAGGATCAATCTTTACAGTTGATTTTTGACAAAACTTTGCACGTGCGGCAATTGAGTGTTTTGGAAGAGCATGGATTAGTCTTAATACGTGGTGGTTCTGCCACAAATCGTGATGCTCATAGAATACATGTTTTCCGTCTAAGAGAATTTCACAGCCGAGCAGCAGAGGAGTCATTAAAGTGTCGTACACGTTCAGAGGTGAAAGACCGTCGCATTGAAAAGACACGTGGTTGTAGTTTGTATTCTTCTTCTCATATAAGTGGTGGGCATTTAAGATTAGTTGTAGTCGTTGGCCGTAAGCTGCAGCTTTTCCAATGGAAACATACGGCAGCATGGGCTTCTTGGTGCCCTGAGAATGATACAGAAACTGCAGAAGGATTTATCTTTCAGAAAGAAATTACTTTAAGTGATTCACCTACAATTGTTACGCCCTTGGAAGGGCCTACAAACACCAAGAACGGTGGCTTAATATGTGTGGGTTATAAGTAAGAAAGAAATGCATTGATTTAGCCTACAACTTCATATAATTTTGATTATTCTTAGGTATCATTATGAAATTGTCTGTGATCAAAGTGGCGTAGCTAGACGTTTGCATGAAGTTGAAGCGGCAAAAAGAATTCAAACCCAACTGACAGCTGCTATTGAACTGTGCGATGGTTTGGAAACTGAACTGCTGTTGTGTTATAACCGTAAGCATCGAAAGGTTTTTAATTCTTTCTGCATTTTACTTTTAGATTTTGATTTTATTTACTTTTAAGAGTTTTCTTACGATTTCAGAATTAATTTTTCATAGTTTTGGAGGTTTATTTTACTTCTCCGATATATTGGTACTCCTTCCAAATTTAGTGATTTACCGATCTAATAAAGTTTTCGATAACTTTCACAATTTTCGCAATCGTAATTATTTTATGTATTTTTATTTTTTTTTTGTTTGGTACTTTTATAGTTTTAAAGATTTTTTGGTGTTTGATCGATGTTAGCAAGTCTCTGAAAATTTTTCGTACTTCCTCGTTTATATTATTCCTTACGAATTTTAAGAGTTTTAATATTATAACTTTTTGTAAATTTTAAATGTTACGCGAATTTTCGAGGGTTTCTGAGTTTTATGTTTTCTATAAATTTTTTATTTATTTCAGATACTTGCCACTTTCAAAAACTTAATGACCGAGAAGAATCTAGAAATGAGTTTGATTTTCATTGGAATACTTCACCAACATCAGTGGTCTGTGCTTTTCCTTATATACTGGGTTTCACATCAGATTCCATGGAAATACGTTTACTAGTCAATGGCAACTTAGTTCACACAGCTATTTTACCGGAACTTCAAATGGTCACATCAAAGCGAGATATTTTCTTTGTAACAACAGCACCAGAATTTATGTCAAAAGATCTGAACATTAAGGGGTTGCATGTGAATGAGCAAAATTCAGAAAAAAGACTCGTTACAACACCCAGTGAATGTTCTTCAAGTGAGGAATTGGCACGTGATAACAGCGAACTGCAGAGCTCAATAAGTGTTCAGAATTTGCCATTGAACCCTGAACATGAAATGAACAATTTACTTGAAATACCCAACGCTACGGGTGCTCAGCTCCCGTCAATACAAAGAGCGCGATCACTGCAAAAAACGAGCAATTTGGAAGAAAAGCCTGTAATAGCTAAAAGCAATTCATGTGGAGACTCGTATCGTTCTGAGAACAAATTTAACGCTTATCGTGGCAATTCTATTATTGATCCACAACATGCAGGTGTTCCTCCGAATTCACCACGTAATAATACAAACACAAATAGTAGCAACAACAATACAAACACTACGAACCAACAACATTCTCCAATGTCACCTACAAAACGCAGCTCCAAATATCGTGGTCTCTTTTCCAATGGCAGTCAGGCTGCAGACAACTACTCTTTCTCACCAGACCGTTTGAAACCTCTGAGAGTTTATCGTATACCTTTTGCCAAATTAGCTGGAGCTCACTCCCATTTTCACATGCAATCCTTTAATGCCACGGCAGCAAAAACGCAAAATTTACTACGTGAGCAGTACTCACTAAACATGAATTCAAGACAAAAGTCTGTTGATGTGCAGTTGTCATTGGCTGGTGCTAATGAAATTCCAGAATGACAATTAGTTCAGAAGTCCACTGAACAATTTCAAGCCCATATACCGCCGACTTTGGAATTTATGGAAAAACGCAAGTCCATAGATCTGTATGACTATGATGACAATAAATTCAATGAGGAGGATGAAAGACGTTTTGAAATGTTTGTGCTACATCGTTAAAAAGCAGATTGTTAGCTAACATTTGGATTTGCATGCAAATGAAGCCAAAGAATAGTATAAAATGTTTATTTTGATATTGATAGCAATTTCTTAAAAAAAAAAATATTTTTTTACAAGGTTTCAATTTTAAGGAACAAAAATTCTATAAGCCACAAAAAAATATATTCATGTAATTATGTTGAATGATTTTATCAAGTACTTAAGAGAATCCACCAATAACTTTACGCTAAATATTAGAAACTAATTAAAAGGCTTTTGAAATTTCAAAAATTTTAATCATGAAGAAATTTTCTTTATTTTAGATGGCGATAATGATGCCTTTATCTATGTTTATTGTGATATAAGTTATTAGTTACAAATACTTTTAAAATTTTCTTTAGCTATTGTAAATTACACAAAATATGAACAGGAGTTATTTATTTACAAATTCAATTACTATTTAAAAAATTAAGTTTATTACATCCAAAAATACAGTGTTTGATCTATTTTAAAGCATTCTGCAAACTAACGTAGTAAATTATATCTTGTTAATTTTATGCATATTTCACTTAATTTTCACTTGTAAATTTTATTTTCGATGTATTACAGATACGAAATTTGTATTGCAAAATGGATTCGATTATTGCAAAATATTAGTTCGAAGTCCTGCCAATAAAATATTTTTCAAGATCAACTCAGCGTTATTATGTGAACTGAGATGAGGCTTTTTTAATTTTCCTTTTTTTAACAAAATACTTAAAAAAAGTTTTATATCAAATTTGAAGAGACATTAACGTATATAATATCAGCATATAAGCGATATGTTGGGGTCGGTTAATATATTTATAATTTTACAGTCATTAGACATAAGTCTTTTCTTAAGTTACTGGATTCATTCTTTAAAATTTTTATTTTTTTTTTATGAACTTTTCTTTACTGCCGTCACAAAAATAAACAGTTCAATTATAAATATTCGCAAGGAATTTGTTTCACGAGGAAACGTCTTTTTTCGAAAAAAAAAAAATTTTTTATAGAAAATCCAAACTTAAATATAAAAATAGAGCAAAGCTATAAACACATTCATGACAGCATGCTACACGGCTACATGACCACAAATGCCGCTGGCTACAAATGTCGCCTTGTTGTCTGCTACTTAATTATTTTGAAAACGACAGCTACATAGTAATGAGCTGATTCATTTACATTTCAGAGGAACTACTTTAGTTTTTTTGCTTTTCTAAAGATACGATGCAGCAATAAAATGACGAAGGATCACTTATTCGCGAAAATATCTAAAAACCGCGAAAAGTTGAAAAATTTTGAAACAGGCATAAAGCTTCCTAAATGGAGGAAAAAACTTAAAGAATGTGATATGCATTCACATTCCTTACATTTTTAGGTCTTTTTAGAAAATTTGTTCGGTTTTTTAAAACTTTTCAACTTTTTGCTAATTTTTCATTTTTTTAATGTGGGTGACTTTTTTATTGTTTCATCAACTTTTTTTCCCAATGTTTGGAAATTATTGCGAATTCTCATCAATTTTGTAGTTTTTTTTTCGATTTTTTACAATTTGGTGCTACTGGCAGTCTATTTCTGTTCTCTAAAGTCCTGAAAATAACATGAGCCTGTCAATAGTAGTCATTTGTTTTCGAAAACGGGTAGATAAGTCCCAATTTTTGGCATTGTGTTAACATGACGTCGATTTCGTCCACTGGAATAAGGGTACATACTTCGGATAGAAAAAATATACCAGTAGCAAAGCAACACATGATTTAAAAAGAGGATGGCCCAAATACAAATAAATTAGTTATAAATCTGTTTCTTGATGAGTTTAAGATTTTGATATGATTAATTAGATTCCTCTCACAGTTTAACATTGTACGTAATTTATGGATTTCAGTGAAGTTTTTACATGCTAGAATAGTTTTTATTTTTTTTAATTTTCAACATTACCACTGAAATCTTTAAATTATTTGAAATATGTAAGTAAGAGGTTATTTGAAAAACAAATTCATGATCGTCCTTATCATAATTGTTTCAGCATAACCTTGTTTTACAATTATCAATGTGCATTGACACGCTATTGAAGGGATTGCAAGCTCTTTATAATAAATTGTGTGGCCCACTTTAAGGATAATTCTGTAAAAGGTTTTTTCTTATATTAACTATTATTTTTGTTTTTACTTCTATTCGATGTTGTGCTAAAAATTTTAATTTTTAATAGAAACTTATGTAAATTTTTTTTGTGGCTTTTTAGTACAAACTCAATAAACAAACAAAAAATTAATTAAAAATTAGTGAAGTCCAATAACAGAAAGATTCAAATAAATAATGAAAAGTGCAAAATGAAAACTGTGTTAATAAAAAATATATGCAAGTACAATATTGTGATGCTATTGTTGTTGGCACTGAAATGAAAATTTTATGAAATGTTGAAATATTAATTATAATCAAAAGCAAAAAATTTATGTAGTATTTTAATGTTTGTTTAGACAAAAGAAGTATTTTTGAAGAAAAATGCTTAAATTATTCTGCACGAACTAAATTACATTTCCTTAACACTTGTACATTCGAATATTTTCGATATATTTTACTGAAATTTCTCATTTTCAAGCTGGGATAGTTCATAAAATATATTTTTAAGCAAAACTCTTTTTAAATCAAGGTATACTTTTAACAATTAAAGTAAACATATACCCAGATAAACAAGCTATATTAACCAATAAAATACATATACAATATGAATATAAATATTTTCAACAGAATAATCTGAAAGTATACCAACAAAATACAGTCTAAAATACTTTCTATTAAAAGATTTCATATAAATACTTAGGTATACTTTAGTTTTACTATAATTTTTCTATTTAAATATGTATAATTAGTTATTATTGTTATTGAAGATTAAAGTTGAGAGACACAAAAAAAATACTCTTGTATTTACTTAAAAATTATAAAACAAAAAATATAAGAAAACCACACAAATTTTGTAGTAGATTTATGTATAATTTCCATTTAAACTCTAAGATTAAATAAAAGATTTATTCTACTCAAAGCTTTAATTATTCAATTTAATAAATTGGGATTCCTAAAAGTAAGTAACGCTGTATTAATATTGGTAACTGGAATTTCTTTTTCAGTTAGACTAAAGTGCTATTTACACTATTCAGGCGGTCGGATTATATAAAGTCTGTATAGTAAAAGCCGTTCCTTTTTAAACAGATTTCCTTAAATATTTTCTAGGTGAGTTGATTGACAGGACTTTGTAAACAGAACATTCTTTTCTATAATCATATTTATTTTTTTATAGAAAGTGTAGACAAATAAGCGTAATAGAAAAGTAAGATGACATGAATTCTTTATTTAAATTTTTTTCAAGCCTTTGATTTGTTGTTCTTAAAGAAAATTTCATTCAGAAATATTTTAGAGGTACGTCAATCAATTTATAGTACAATAGTTATATTCTTAGTAAAGATCTTTGCCCAGCCTTAGCTTAAGGGCTTGCTCGTTTAGATTTTCTGGTAACTAAGCTGTGGAAGGGCGCAAGACTTTTCTTAAGCGCGCCCAATGAACGGGTTTGACGTTGCTCGACATCCTTAAGCCCGGCCGAACGCCACCTAGGCATAATAAATTTACTCCGTGAAGTTGATGTGGGTTTGGAATCCTTAAGCCCAACCAATATTATTTATCATGTTTTTTATTTTAAAATTTTTCTTTTTTAGCCTTTATGTTTTTGGAAAATTTGCGACTTTTGTATTCTTGTAAATTTTTATATATGTATATTTTTTGTTTTTGTTGTAGAGATGCATATATGTATATATTATTAATCTCGATTAATAAATTTAATATATACGTATTTTTTCTTATTTCAATGAAGACCTATTCAAATACATAATCTAATTTTTTACTAGTAATTCCTGGCAGCTATGTTAAAGAAAATAATGTGGAGAGTTTTAATTATATACTTCTTGATAGGCTTATGACAATAAAATAATCAATAATTAATTTAGCAATAGACACAGCAGATATAAAAAGCCACTGCATTGCTTTTATTTGCTTGCCATTCTGCCAGAATATTGTTTCATATTTTTGGGGGGTTTTAACCAATAATTAATATCAGGGGGCAAATTACGGCAACCGATATCAAACGAAATTTCCATACAAATTCAAAAAATTTTATGTGGGATTTTGCTCATTATCGAATGCTGTAATTTTCCCCCACGTATAGTACATAATATTCCAAACATTCAAACACTCATGAAAAACTTGGAATTGAAAAATTAAAATCGACCTAGGTCCACTTACGCTCTTATAGGTGAAAACCACAACACTTGCAGAACATGTGTATAAAAAAGTTGTCATATTACATTGAAATTCAATGCCTATGACCTCGAGTTGGACATTTAGCGAAAAAAAATTTAAAAACTATGTTATAGTTCGGCTTTGTGTCCATGTATGTGTGTGAAAAATTGTTCTTAAGGTATCATGCGCTACAGAGATCTAAACAATACTTCAAGAATCGGTTCACCCGCTTCTCGACTACGACATACATGTCAGGGGCTTCTAAACCATTTGTTTTTCTTCTCATACTTTATTTTAGGACAAAAAGTCCAAATAAAACATCAAACAGATTGATTGTCATTCTCTTTCAAATGGAAAAGTGATGTAAATATAACTTTTTTATTTCTTTACATAAGAAATTATAAAAACAAAATTTAATTAAGATTAAGAACATATAAATAAATTAAAAAGAAACAACAATATAAAGTATTAAAAATAAGGGCAGTAAGTAGATATACTAATTGATCCATAAAAAATTTACACTTAAATAAATAAAGGACTAGTATTAGAAAATAGTAATGCACGCATGGATCTTAAGTCGTCTGTTCTCAAACAAAATAATAATACATACATAAGTTTATAGAATAGAATAGTAAAAAAAAACAAAAATAACAAATAAAATTATTCAATGACAATCACAGCTATAAATTATAATAAAAAAAAATTATAATAACAATAACTGTCTGTTCTTTTAAATGCGAATGAGAGTTTCTTTCTTATACATAATTATATTGAAAACAAATACAAATATTAATTTTATATATTTTTTCTCAATATACACACATCTATTCATAAAAAAAAGACACTGTCGTTCCCATTTGAATGAAGAGGCAGCAAGTAAGTTATTTGTATCAAATATATTATCTGCTGGCTTCTTGAGCAGACTCGAATAGATACAAACACAACAAAAAAGTGTCTTAAAGAGTAAAAAGTGTTTTTAAGTCATGGGTGTTAGTAAATCTTTGGATCAGCTTGTAAGAACTTAAACTATAGAATATTTATCATGTTTATTAAATTTATTATCTACAAGGTTTGTGTTTAATTTCAATTTTTATGTGATTTTTTTTTAAATGTGAAGTGCTTTAAAAAAATCTAAACATTCTAGACTTTGCAATATCGGATACAGTATCTAAAACAATGTTAAAAGTCAACAGTTATTATTCTTTTTTACTTTAGTGGTTTGAAATGATGGTAAAACTTAAGTATGTTTTTTAAATAAAAATCGATTTAAGAAAGTTTTGATAAATTTGAATTTGATTTAAAACTTCTCACCAACTAAGGTGAACTGAAAGTGCTAACTCGATTAAAGAAAAACTTAGAAAAACAAAATATTTTATGTAATATTATATGTTTTAGTTTCTGTAAATTATGTACATACAAATCTAAGTTCAGAAGTATTAAAATGTTATCACAAATATACCTTTAAGTTTTTCATATCTGTTTTAACACTAGTTGTTCAGAAATTTCTTCTTCTAGAATGCTTGATATATAAACTTTTTTTTAATTCTCTTGAAACAAGTGAACATTATTTTGATATCCGATCTGTGACAATTATTGTATATTACTTTGGTTCGAAATCACATCTAGACATATACTAAAGATCGTGTATGTATACGAGTATGTGTGCAAGTTTTGAGCAGCAAAAACGATTAGTAAAGTTGTCCGTGGAGCTTTAACATATAAATTTTATTAGATTATTTGGTGCAGCACCTATTTTGAACACGGATGCTTGCTGTAGTTTTTCCCATTCATTTTGTTTTTAAATCTTAAGACTACTACTTATTGTCTATTTAAAAAAAAAATAAAACTAAATCGTTATTGTCGTTAAATTGAGAGTGATATGAAATTGGCCTCCGTATATTCCAATTAATTTGTTCATAAATGAATATCATTCATTATGCATCGTATGCTAATATCTTTTTCAAATAAATAGAATTTTACCAGTCTTCATCATCCTCATTGAGTTCTGATATTTCAAGACGGAAAGGCGTTTGGGCATTTTTCAGTCTACGATGGCACGTACGTCCCAGAGGGTTGTGACGCAAATCTACCAATTCTAAACTTTCACTAGTTATAACATCATCTGTGTCAATTTCTAAAATAAGTGAAAACGAATTGTTGTTAAATTGTTTTTATGTCAATTTCATTATAAATCACTTTACCTATGATGGCATTGTGGCTGGCATCTAGTTCTTTTAATTTAGGCATTTTGAAGACCACTGGAGGCAATACAATAAACGAGTTATGTGATATATTAAGTTTGTTTAAATTCATCAAATCAGCTAGTTCGTCGGGCAGTTTGGACATTTGATTGTGCGAGAGATTTAAGTCTGTAGTTTTATATATTTTATTTGCATTGAGAAAAATGTGTTTTAAATAATTCGTAATTAAATATTATAATTTTTTTTTAATAGTTTACCTGTTATCAAACTGAATTTTAAGGCAAACTTTGGTGATATCTTTTTGATCACATTGCCACTAAGATCACAGGTTTTTAATTCTGTATTGCGCATCAAGTGATAAACAGCATCTGGGATTTGCACTAACTCACATTCCGATAAATCTGCAATAAAATAGTTAAAATGTATAAGAAATTAAAATTAATTAATAATACAACATTTTTAAATATGGAGTGTTCCTATCATACATTTTTGGGCGGACCATGAAAGTTTTTCAAAACATATTCTAATACGTGTTTTGAATCTTATTGTAAAATTTTTTAAAAAAAAACTCTGCCACAAAATTTGTAACATTTTGCTGAGCTGCCATTAGCCGTTACGTATTACAATTTTATGCTCATTTATTTCTTTCATTTGAGATCTTTTTACCTTTACTTACTGTAAATCTGTTTTGTGACCAGATTTTGTGATCTTTGAAAACACTTTGAATGATAATTTCATTTAATTAAAAATAAATTCATTAAAATTAAGTGGACATGGCGTAGTGAAGATTTTAAACAATAATTTAGTCTTTAAGAAATTAATATGCAATATACATAATTAAAAGCAGATTTTGTAGGTTGAAGCAGCTTTAAAAATATATATAAATATTTATGTATGTATATGCATACATATCTTTTTGGCAACACCGTCATGATCATTTTTTAAACAGCTCTGTTATTATAAAATATTGTTTTTGTTATTGAATTTTATCTACGAATGGCAAAAGCGAATAAAGAACACATTTTTTAGGTTAGTCAATCACATTGAAAACTATTTAAAAAAAAAGAACTTTACCTAAATGTAGACTCTCTTGTGCATTTTCACAACGTTCAACAACTTGTACCACCAAATGAGCCATTTTTTTAATTCTTTTAACAAAACCTTTAAATAAATTTCACAATTATTTTACAATTCAGTTGTTGAAATACAATATTTCCAATAATGGATATTAGGGTTTCTTTCTAATGGTTGTTAAAGTTTTCGACAAATGCGATCACCTGAATTTAATGAGTGAGAAAGAAACCAAAAATATTAATCCAATTTTTGGTTTTTTTAATTTTTTTTTTATTTTTATTTTGAAAGAGTAAATATGTATCTTTTCTCTTTAAATTTATGAAGTTTAATCATCCATTTGAAAGAAACAAAGTTCTCTTAATAATAGTGTTACACCTTCATATTTTTGCTGCAAGGTTTTACTGTTTAGAAACATGTCACTTGTTAATTTATTTTTGTATTTAAATTTGAAAATATTTCATTTGCAAATAAGTTATACACTTTCTTTTATTATAATGGTTTAAATATTATTGTTAAGAACTTTATAAAAAATTAATTTATGTTTTTTCCTCTCACTGTTGATTTTGTGCTCACTTCTACAAATTTCTTTAAACTAAATTATGTGCTGAATGAATTGAATCTTACGATGTGCGTTTTTCGCTTTGTCGATGTGTATTCTTGCAAGATACTCAAAGATTATTTTCAACATACATATTTCTTTCTGTGGTTCTGTTATTATTTTTCTGTTGGAAAAGAGCTTTTTTTCCAACGACAAATTTTTTGTTTATATTTAAATTTTTTTTAAATTTGTTTTCTTATAAAATATAGCCTCAGATACAAAGAGTACAAAATTCTATCAAATAAAGTAGGTATATTATATGATTTAATCTGGAAATATATCGGTTTAGTCAATAGATAATAGTTATTGTTTGTCCGATATTTTTTTCGGTCAAAAATAACAATTAAAGTTTTGCTGATATTTTCTTGGACCACTTATTTATTTATGTAATAAAATGTTTTCTATTTATATAAAGTACTGTTAGCCTTATTAGCTTAGAATCATTGGATAAACTACAAAAAAATCTAAATTGGCAAAATATTTTTAACAACTCGAAAGTTAAAGTTCGACTATTATTTTTTGGGTCCGAAATATCAGCTTAAATTTTACGGATATTTTTTTTTGTCAGAAATAAGAGGAAAAAATTTAATTTTTGCTTTTCAACCGTAAATAAAACTTAGAATTTGAAAACAAAAACTAATAGTTGACTTTAATTAAAATAAATATGTAATTAATAAGGCGATTTATAAAATTATTTTAAGATTACTATGAGTTCCTTAACTATCATCAGATTGCTCTATTCAAATATCGAATGGAAAAATTCGTTCCGTTTAACTATTTATTTATTACGATAACAACTAGTTTTTTTAATCCCTGTACATATTTTTTTTCTGTAATTTAGATAGAAAAGTAGGTAGCACTGGTCTTTGCTCGCCACATTTTAAAAGCTTCTTTTTAATTTAATCATTAACAAAAGCTTTCCATAAAACTTACTCTTAAATAAATACACCAAGATAAAAATGTTAGTAGCATTAAAATGATAAAGTACAGAGTTGGTATAATTATAATTAAACATTCAACAGATATAAACAGGTCATTACACTCAGGAAAAATACATTTATGTGCACACGTATATACTCAATATATATATATATATATATATATATATATATAAAACTTGAGCAAATGCCAAAAACTGTGTACATGCAACAAAGAACATTTGTTCTGCACACGTGAATGAAACGTCAATATACATTTATATATATTTGAAAAAATATATATGCATGTAAATACAATAAAATTGTTTACACAAAAGAAGTGCGTCAAATGTTGTATAGTTTTCTGTTTTTCTTACAGTTGTCTTTTTGAAAAGAGGAAGTATAAGTGACACATCATGAACATACATACATTTAGGCTTGCCAGATCTAATTTGTCAAAAAGCTTGACATTGACCAGAAAAAAACTTGATTTTGAAAAAAAAACTTGACAAATAAAAACACTCATACTAAATATATAAAAGAGATTTTTAGTTTTTAAAGAAGAACTTCTGGATAATTATTATTGGGAAAATACGAATTGAATTTCAACTTTTACTCGTAAAAACAATTTTGCTGAGAGTTTTTAGCTAGTCTATAATAAATAAATAAATAATAATTTTCATAAATAACTTGACAATTCTTCAAACATAAGTTTTATTAAAAAAAAAAACAATGAAAAACCGCCTGTATTATTCCACCATGGGTATATCAAGTCGGCTAAGCTGATAGAAGGATGGCGCGCCGGTAAAACCCCTGCTCAAGCCGAATCGCCGCCGCCGCCGACGAAAAGTCCACGACTTGCTTCTCTGGTTCAATGTTGTCAATTTACTAGTGTTGAGTAATAGGGTAAATATCAGTGTTGGCACTTTTATAATAATTGTACAGAAAGTTATAGTTATTTTTTAAACTATAATTGCAGAAAAAAAATAAAAATATGGGCTTTAGATTTGTTTTTTAGAAATATACACATACTTTTTTAAGTATTATTACATAGCTAGAATAAATTTGCGAAAAAAAATAACTTACAAAAAAGCTTGACAAATCACTTTTTCACTTGACACTTGACGCGCATTAAAAAACTTGACAATCAGGCCAAATCAGGCCCTTCTGGCAACCCTACATACATTGCAAACTTTTTTTAAAATAAATTTATTAGGTCTTTTTTTCATGGTTTAAATACCAAACACAGAGACGGTTGCATTAATTCACACATATAATTAGCTGTTAGGAGAAAAATGACTAAACTATTAAAATAAAAAAAAACCTAAAATCTAAACAAAAACATTTTGTGCACGAGAATGTATGACAACATGGCACGCTTTCCACCGTCGACATTAATGACAGCAATTCGAACGACATTTTGTACGTAAAGGAATTTTTTTTTGCAGGAAATGTGACAAAGAAATAATTTTATATTTTTGTATTTAATTTTAAGTACATTTTTAAGAAAAACAAAAATGAAAATAAATGAATTAATGGCATAAACTTTAAAGATGAATTATATACGCAATATCTTTTTTTTAATGTTTAATTATTCTAAGGAATAAACTTTACACTGTTCATATTTTTAATATGTGCTACGAAAAATCAAACTGAAACTCTACGTATGTATCCATATTATTTGACAACGCGTTTAGAAAAAAAGGTAAAATTTTTAATTCATATCATAAGGAATTGCACTTTTGTTGCTTCCATCGAATCAATTAAGGTATAAAAAAACGAGTGAAAATATATTTTACTTCCACAAAACTCTGGAATTCGTTCAGAATTGTTGCGAATAATCGCGATTCAATTAATATCTTGATATTTATTAAAAAATTTATATATTTATATATACATATGTATTTATTTAAGATTGCATGAAGGACACAGTTTTCCTTTACATTCACATAAAAATACATATCGAATTTGTACCAAAGGAAAATTCAAATGTAGGACACGGTTACATAATAATATTCTAAAGATTCTGACATTGGTTCTACTTTTTAAAATAAAAATGTTTACTGCTTCCAAATAAAAAATTATGCATTGTCTTGATTTCTCTGGATGCTCCCTTAATACTGCGATAATTTATAAACATATCGATAAACAGCAAAGAATTCACTTTTTTAGAATTCCTTAATAGTATTTATTGAAAGAAAAAATAGCTACTTCGGTAATAACGAACTCCGTATATTGCAAAAAAGCGCCACTGTGGATTTGGTCCATTAATTTTTAAATAAAAATTGAAAATTAAAGGTCTTTTTTTATTGGAAACAAAATTTTTTCTGTAACTTAATAAATTTAAATAAGAATATAATCGCACGATGCCGTCATTCTCTTCTGCAGAATGTGAAGTGTTACGGAATTCTGTTGGATCAACAAGTCCTTCCAATTTAACCAAAAAAAAAAGATTTAAAATAAAACATAGAAGTGTGTGGTATATTTGGATTATAATCCTAGATCTGTCCGTATTAACAAATCAACTATTTTCGAGTTCTACAAACATAGTGATGAATTACTACATCTTTGAGTAAAACTTACTGCCTGACCCACAATATCTACGAACTCTTTCTTTTAGAATTTGTTTTTAGATTAAATGTAATTGTACGAAAGAAAGAAATCAGCCGACATTGTATGCCGGACAGTTAGTACAAATATATGTGTACGTTTGTATAAAATAGACTTTGGTCATTCTATTTGCTATAAACTTGCCATCAGCGTCATACTGTCTACTTTGTATTGAAAAATAGAAAGTATTTTAAAATACATAGATTTAATAGATAATATAAAATTCGGCCAACTTTATACATACGAGTATGTATGTAGTCATGGAAATTATCCAAGTAAATGACGTTTTCTTTTTCCATAAGCAATGTTTTGCGAAACACGCGTGTTTTCATATTTTTCCCCTTCTCAAAGAATAACAATTTAAAAATTTGCGCACAATTAATTTTTTTTTTTTGAAAAGTTGCCAAAAAATTTTTCTTCTGTATTTGGTCTAAATAATAACGATGAAAGAAAGAAAAACGTAATTACAAAGGAAAAATATTTTAGTTTTTGCTTCGTCATTTTAAAGAAAATAAAAAGTTCACTGCAAAACAATGAAAAACTTACGGAAAAATAAGAAAACAACAATAATGCAACAAAAAAGTATATTTTTTTAATTACTGTCGTTAATTATGTCGTTTTGTTTGTTTTTCGTGTTAAACAGAAAAAAGTTTACAACAATTTTATAGATAAAGAAAATGCGTTATATATTTTAACAACGACATGAAAAATACTATATTGAGAGACAAAAGATTCTACCCTCTGCAAGCCCCTGCCAACCCATTTTTCAATTTTACTTTTAATAAAATTTTCATTTTTCGATTTGAAAAATATTTTTTGTTTTAAATCATGATCGTGTGAAGCAAACATTATTTTTAGCAATATACATATGTGTAATGCATGTAACTACACATTTTTTTTTGTTTTAAATAGTTCAAGTAAAATTATTTATGACTATTTTAATGGACATGAATGTTGATTAAAAGCACTATATTTAATGAAAAGATCTATTTAAAATTTGTATTAATTTAATATGATATCATTAATTAAACATATAAAAATTTTTTTTCTTTTTATCTATCACGTTGCAAGACTCGTTCTTAATGTACTTCTTTTTAAGGTTTCACTTACATTATTTGATACATTTTTTTTTTATATTTCATTTCTTTGTTTCTTAATACATCGTAGTTGCTTACATTTGCTTAAAATTTTGTGTATGAAAGGAAACCAATTTTATTTTGTAAATTAACAATCGTAATAATGTATTTATCTGAATTCGGTTTTTGCGGTTTTGTTATGTTCAAACTAAACCAATATTTTATATAATAAATAAATTCTACACATAGATACATATGTTTGTACACATATCTTAAATTATATAGTTAAAAAGACCATTCGAAATATTATTTTGCACAGTGCGCAACTTTGTTTACTTCGTCTTTTATTTATCATTACCCAGCAAATATGATGACAAAATAATGAATATGAAGTGCATATTTTTCACTGCTTCTACTTCATCATTTTAACTCATTACTCTAATATGAAGAAGGTTGCATACATATACTATCTCAAATTACAAATAAGAAATTAAAAAAATTTCAATACTTAAGAGTCATTGCGTATTAAAACACAGCATAATTAAAATATCTGCTGTCAGTATTGAACTCGTGCTTTTGAAGAAAATGTTATGTATGATGTTAACTGTTTAATCCACGAATCTATTACATAACTGAAAAATCTTGTTTTCAGGAACCCACATAAAATGTAAAAAAACACATGCCGTTGTTAGGGATCGAACTGCACAAAATCATAATTATAACAGTAAGACCTACTATTGCGCCACTCAGCAAATAGTACACTTGTTTATATAAATAGTATGTAAGTAGCTATATAGCCACTGCAAAGTAATGCAGAAAGTATGCAGCTTAAGTGGAAAAGTATGTTGTTCTTAATAGAAGTCATTACCGAGCTTTTGATAGACATATATTATTGTTATTATTATTATTATTATTATTATTATTATTATTATTATTATTATTATTATTATTATTATTATTATTATTATTATTATTATTATTATTATTATTATTATTATTATTATTATTATTATTATTTTGACTGTTTTATGATTTAAATATATATTTTTTATGATATAAATAACATAAGCCAAAAAAGAATCCGCTTCCTATTTTTGAAACAACTATTTTCCCACATAATGTAATAATCATAATTATTTCGAGCTGAACACATCTGAATACTTCTGAGTTAGTGGTATAAGCACCAACGAAATTCATGTATGTATATAGATTAGTTTAACCATTAAAAATTGCCTGCCTTATGTGAACGTACTAAATTTAAATATTTCTTATTCATAAACTTTCCAGTAGTTACACTTCTCTATAATATATATATATATATATATATATATACAAAAATATTTCCGGTCAATTAAACAAAAATTAATTTTTAAAAGTTTTTATATATTATTCACACGACACCATACAACGTATTATTGCAATACTGCGCTGTAACTAATCTTATTAAAATAGTTGTTAAAATGCTGTACAAATCATATCTTTTCTAAGACCATGAACATTTTACCATTTACACACACACAACTACCTGTTACTTTATTCAAACTTCATTTTTAGTCTAGTCCAATGACCTTAAAGTATTCACTAATTTAAAACAGTCGTTGGCGATTGCAATTAAAATTTTTAAATCTAAATTCATTATAATTTTTTTTAATGTTAAGCAATTGATTGTTATTAATATAAATGTGTCATAAGGAAGTTAAACAAACAAATACAACATACAAACAATTTATATAGTTTATAACTAAAATTTTCTTGATAAGATAAACAGAAATATATGTAAAATAAAATAAATATTCAAAAGAAAACTTATTTTTATTTTTTTTTTCATAAGAAGTTTTAATTGTTGTTTCTGTTCTTTGATTTTTACAAATTTAGAAAACAATTTTTTATACTCCCCATGCTAAAAACTGCAGTTACAATGGGCAATTTTATTATTGTTAGTTAATGGGTCCGATAGGACATTTAGTACACTCTTCTTAATCCCTTTATTACATTTAGTCTTAAAATCAGTGTTTTAGGAGAGATAAATAATATTCTATTAGAAACTTTAGACTTAAGTGATTGTTCCCAAATTTCTTATGGCGGTTTAACCCCTCCTCTCTCCTTTAACAATGCATACATAGTAACAAGTTTTAAGAATAAATTCTCAACTCTGTAATAAATTTTCAATCAGTTACGATTTTAGTGCGTCACTGGCCTTCTGATCCTGAATAAATTTCAGATCTTGCAAGATATAGATTACATAAATAAAAGTGTAACATAAAAAAGCTTCAGATATGATTTAATAATGATATGTGAAATTAAAACGTAAGTAATGTGACTAAACTTGTACTGCTCTTTTTATTATACCTCTTTCTGTTTTCCACAATGTTTACAAAACATATTCATGTAAAATCCAAGAAAAAATTTGACAATATCGTTTTTCTGGAGATCAATAAGTTTATCTGAAATGTGTGAGGAAGTATTTCACACAAAATCATCTCCTGTTTTAGTAATAACATTCTAATTCACCATTGGCAACATGGAACTATGGAGCAAGTCAACTGCAATTGAGATATATTCCTAGTTGTTGTACAAACTGTCGGAATGCATTATCACGAGTGTCCAATACATACAGTTAAATATTTTCTAGCTCCTAATTAACACTACTAGAGTCTTCACTGTAATTGTGAAACTAAAGCTGTTGTTCCACCGGGCAGTGATGTAACTTCAATATTTCATTCAAAGTTTATCGCTAGATCTTCCTAGAAGATAATTTAAATATTTTTAATATCCTGATAGCACTGAAATATTTACTCTCTAGGGAACTAAATATTTAAAAATGAAGCTTAAAGAGTGGAAAATATTGAATATTATACATGCAACCATAAGATTTCACGAGCATCAGAACCAAGTTAAAACACGTCTGATAATAGCAGGGTCACAAACAAAGCTTCATAGAATTACAACTTGTCGTTACAGGATCAGCATAATTTTAACATTTTTTCAGTTATTACCAAATAATAATTTAATTAATTGCCAGGAAAACTAGCGCAATAATTAAATTAAAATATAGTTTGCATTTTCGTTATTCATACAAGTTGTTTTAGTTACAATTGTTTTGCTTGACACGTCTACACACAATGCAACAAAACCACAATTTATAACCGCATCAAAATACTTTCTGTTTTATAATAAAAAAATATTAACTAATAATTAACTATTTAATAAACTTTAAATAAAATTAATTTTAAGTCCATTTTGTAATAGAAGTGTTAATTAATTAACACGCACATTTAATAATTCACTGGCCACTAAGTCAGATGGTTGGGCAGCAAAGCATACACTGGCGCATTAGTCAGTAGGTTAATACGGATTAGTTTGTTTTTTGGTAATAAATAAACAAACAAACAAATAAATTAAAAAAAAAAACTGGCAGTTTAAGTTTTAAAAATAGTATTTTTAGGTTATAAGTTGCATTGTAAAGATTTTGTAAGGTGATGATCGCTGTGAATAAAATCAAATATTTATTTCGAAATTTTCTTTCTTGTTTTTTTTATAACATGCACTTTAATTGCGGAAAAATATATAAATAATTTTTTATAAACTCACTATGAGCATATTAAATTTCATATTTGTGTGCTTTTATTGGACTATATGTATTTTTCAGTATAAAATACTTAAGACTTGTATTTACCAGCAATTGTTTAAATTACATAAAACGTTAAAAATGTTTTAAAAATTTAAAAACAATATATTTCATTTGTTACATGTGTTCGGTCAGTTTGTAGTTTGTATGAGAGTCTGTCTGTCTAATAATAAAAATTAATGAGAATGAAAGTTTGTTACATGCAATGTGCTTTTCATACCCTACACTATTGTATATTGGCGTGTTTAGTTCAATTGTTCAAATTTCAAAAAACTCATATTGTTATGCACCAAAATCTTTCATAAATATATTATACCTGTTATGATATAACTTAGGGACTTGCGCATATTTTTTACAACATTACAACATAAGTAAAAATTTTTTGTTGATATGACAGCTAAGGAGAATAAATATTGCTTATGTTATGTTTATTTCTGGATTGGGGCTTTAATACATAAATTAAATATTGCTGACACCCAGAATAAATAATCCTACGGACAATACAGGATAGCATTTATCTGACATCTTAATCACATTGTCGTTCGTAATAAATGTTTAACTACTAGAAAACTACATCATAAAGGACTAAATATCTATGACATTAAGAAATGTATTAGCAATATTAAGAATACGTGAGTATGAACTTTTAAGAAATCTAGTTTCATTTGAACTCAGGAGTGAAAATTGGCATCCTGTTAGCAAGAGACTACCCAAAAAGATAGTCTGCTGGAAAAGGTATTAGATTTCACGAATTTTTAGTGACTATATTTTGTACACAATAATTTTCCCTTCATCAAGCTTTTAACGCTGCTGTAAAATTTTGAAAAATTATGTCATAAAGTGTTTCCAACTTTCCAAAGCCATTTATATCAATAAAATTGTGTTTCATAGATCTATTCTACAAATGTAAATAACAACGTACTGCTGTATTTCCGCGATAAGATTTATGAAAATCCTATAGTTATTTGCGTGACGCGTAGTTAGAGAGTTTTTTCGATTTCAAATATCAAAATTATTCAGAAATATTATATATTATATAAAATCTATATCTTTCTAGTTTTATTATAGATTTTTAGAAACATTACTTAATAAATATCAATGTATGTACATATGTATTTTCTTTTAAAATATGATTTCGAAGAAAATTTTTCTATCAATAAAAATTAATTTTTTTTCTCCTGAATTCAAATTTTACAAAACTTTTATGAAAATCACTTACATATCGTCGTCCGGAATTATCGTTACGTACTCGTATCTCCAGAAAATATTTCTTTGAAAATTGAGTCAAAAGTTTTAACATTATATACAAAAAAATTATCAGATGATCCGAATTCGTATTACTTCCAGAGCACAAGTTCAGTATATTAGACTTGATTCAAACATGTCAGTTTTGACTCGTCAAGTCTTAAGTTTTTAGGGGAAATGGTATTATCTAATTTTTTTTGTTTGGATTTTATGATATACGTGAAGATAACTTCGTGACGACGATATATTCATGAATGCATCGACACACTGAAATCACCCAAATTCAATATAGACATTCAAATTTTCAATTGTTATGATAAGTTTTTGTGACACCATTTAATTATAAAAATTTATATAGTTCGAATGTAATTAGAGAGAAGTACGTTTATTGCAAAAATTTAAAATTTTCAAGATATTTCTTGCAAAGCTTTAGATCTTATCACAAAACTTTTTCTGATGTTGTATAGTCCAGCTTGAAGTTTCAACGTTTTGCTCTCTATATTTGTTGCAAAATGATTTTCGTGAATCTCTTTGAATTTAAATAAGTAAACACCAAGCTGCAAATAATTAAAACTTCTATTTTTACTATATATAAAAATGCCGGAAATATTAATTTTGTTTTAAATGAAAAAAAAATTAATTTTATTCTGAACCATTTACGAAATTAACTGCAATTATCCAAAGACTTTTACATGTAGTAAATTTTCCTTTCAAAGTTTTCTCGAATGAAAGACATTTAAATAGCCCCAAATTAATATTAAAAAATAAATAAATAACAGAAAATAAAAATGCTATCGCAAGTAAAATAAGCATTTTGCCACAGATAAAGTGCATATTATACTGTACCAAATCTATATTAATCCAAATATCCAAGGTTAGATAAACCTAGCAATTATTTTGCTTGTAAGGAATTGCGCAAACTGGGGTTTGAGAGGTAAAAAATATGAAACACAAAGAAAATTTCTTTAAAAAAATCTTACCCAACATGCTGTTCTCTTTGGCGTCCTCACATCGACCGACTACTCGAATTACACCCCGACCAGCTACAGGTGAAAATGTCAAAATTCCACCAATTCTGGCGATATGAGGTGGTACTCGAGGATCATCTTCATCGTGCTGTGAATTTGTGTTATTGTTGCTATTGCTGCCATTGTTGTTGTTATTATTATTGTTGTTGTTATTATTATTGTTGTTGTTGTTGTGGTTGCCGTTATTGGCAATATTAGTAATATCGTTACCAAATGGACGCATTGTGCACAAAATATCTTTTCAGTTTTTTAAAGGAATCTTTAAGTTTCTGTTAAGATTTTTCTGCACTTTCCTGCTTATTTTGTTAAATTGTTTTATTTATTTATAATTTTTGTTTTCACTCTTTCACTAGATATTTTTTAATTTAATTTTTGTAAGCTTGTTTGTAATTTTATCATTAACTAAATTATTTTTATCATTAACTAAATTATTTTAATTTTCAGTTACAAACCGTCTGGTAAGTCTTCCGCTATTCAAATGTTTGAAAAGCTTTTATATCAGCTGTTTTTATACCAGCGTAAAACTCAAACAAAAGGAAAATTTCCAACAAAAACACAAGACACTCTGGCCGAAATCAAAGAGTACGTATGAATGTAAGACGAAATACATATAATAAAAATCAAAAGCGAAAAAAACATTATATATTGATATCTGCTTGTTTTCTGTTGTTATTGTAACGTGATTTTATCTGTTTTGTTTTTCTTTTCAACAACAAAAGACAGACAATGTGCAGCGAATGATCGTACATATGCGTCTTTTATTTATTTTGATTATATTTTAAATGAGTTGTTTTAACAGTTTCTACTCTCACTCTCGTTAATAAAATTTTTATAGAAAGCTTTTTGTTACCAAATGGCATTGTGTGTTTCCATTACCTCTACAAAAAGCATAATTATGGGGAAGTAATTATACGTGTACTGTGCATGGTAGGAAGGGAATGTTAACGCGAGTCAGAAGAGTCATAATACTAAACTTTCCTATGAAGGGAATTGCCAAATAGGATATTGCTGGATCAATTGACATAATTAATTAAGGTGTTCTGCGATACGTTCAGTGGCTCTTACTATGCTCTGCCTGAGTAAGCTTCGCGTCGTTTTTTCAAAAATCGCCGTTGTTTAAAAAAATACTTTTTATCTTTGGCCTTGATGAGTTTTTTGCAATGAATGAGATCCACACGCCAAGCAAATGTATATCAGCAGTATTCGTGCCACAATAACTTAAATTTAGTCAAAATGACAACAAAAATATAATACAATTTGGAAAATTTTACTAAATTTGTTACATAATATTTCTGAAATAAAATTAAGTATTACTCCTTTCGGCCCTTATAAGAGCATGTTTTCCGCTTGCGGTGTTTTTGACGAGCCTATTTGCTATTTCTGGCTTATTTTAAGTAAGTATTATGCTCTATAACCTGTTTCTGGTATTGTCTATCATGTTGAATTAGTTTTTAGGATGGAGATAAGTACGTTACTTCCTATTAGAAAAAAAGGTATATCCTAAGGTAGGAAGAGTTTTTAAAATACAGAACTTTATACTCGTACGAATGAGTAAGTGAAACGAATGAGAAAAATTTTTATGACAAAACAAAAAATTTTTTTTTTAAACTAAGATTTTCATTATGCTGACTTTTCAACTAAGTTTTATTTGCAGCTTTTATCATTTCAGAACTGAAGTATTTATCTTATACATGTAAAGGGAAACCACAAATATGCATTTCCATAATTTTTTCAAGGATCACGGAGATAAAATATTTTACGTTTTGAGAAATTTTTGTCAAATTATGAATCGATTTCTCAGTCTATTTTTTGCCTATTTCACTTTTATTTGTATATTTCACACTTCAGCTCATATTAGTATATTTTTTTTATTCAAAGAACATATTTGGATCTTTTAAGGCATATTTTGATACTTTATTGGCATTATTTTGAATACGAAAACAATATGTTTGAAGTTCTTATGACTTTTATGTATGGTCACATCTGACAATCTTTTACAACGTGACCAACAGACAAGCTAAATTAGCATTTTCTTTAATTCCAAAATTTGTTTATATATGGGTTCGCATTATTTAAAAATTATTATTATATATTTTTTCGACCTTTTGTTTTTTTAAATGAGATAAATTAGATTCATTTATTAAAAATAATATAAAAATAGCATTTTACAGCTTACTAAACCTAAGCAAAAGTAGTGGTTACGTTTTTTTTGGGGAAATGTTTGTCAAGCGTGACCGAACCGTAACTTCATTGAAATTATTAAAATTCATTAAAAATATGGTGAACATTTCGTGGTTACAGTTTGCAAAACTAAAGCATTTTTCCGTCGTCGTGAAGCATCTTCGTGGCGAGCAATTGTGTAAGTGGTGGAAAAATTTAAGCAGTTGGAGCTTTTAATGTAGAAAAAAAGTTTGCCTTTTCGAGGCTAAATTTAAAAACTAAAAAACTTAAAAAAAATCACGAAGCTAAAACGTAAATTTCGAGGTTAAAAGACAAGAAAATAGGGTAATTCTAGCCTCAGAAAGGCTAAACTGGCATTACTGCTCCTTAGTCATGTAGTAAATACAATTTTTGGTTTTTCTTCTGTTATATTGTTTTTTAATCTCTTTTTTTATTTTTATCTTATTTATAAAAACTACATATTAATAAAAACCACTTTCTTATTACAACAGCCACCTTTTTTTATTTTGTAAGCATATTTTCACGCCTTTACTGCATGCTTAAAGGGCATATAAAATTTTTGGGTTATATTCCCGGTCTCCCTGTATGCACATATTGCTCCTTTATTGCAGCGAAGTAATATCTCAAGAGACGTAATTTTTGAGCTAAGAAACCAGAATTATTCGTCGTATCGTTCTTCATATTGTACAAAACATTCATACAAATATCTTGTTTACTCACCTCTTGAGGAGAGAATACTTTTTTCTTTTTTCCTTTGATGTGTGAGTAAATTAAAAACTTTAAACTCGTTTTCTGAAGAACGAGTTTTTTTTGAGATATGACTACGTTGCAATAAAGGAGCGATATGTGTTTCTTTGAAAAAAAAAATCACATTTACGTTAACTAAAATAGCTTATGACAACTTTACTTTTAAAGCTTTAAAGCTTTAATTTTCCATGAGTTTGATATCTTTCTCTTGGCCTTAAAAGAAATGCAAATACCCTTTCACATAAAGAAATTTTTTTGCTAAATTTCCTATTTTTCTCAAATTAAAACTGTGTGGAGATGTGTATGTTATTTTTAGCTTTTGCTTATTTTATGCGTCTATTTTCTTTACTTTTTGTATCTTTTTTCTTTTGTTACATTTCAAATGTTATGGTTCTCGTATTATTTAATTGCTATTAAAAAGAAGTACGCCAGTTTTGTAAAAGTGCCAATGTTTATTTTTAAATAATTAGAAAATCTTGGCACACACATCTTAGAATGTTTTTTCTTCTGCTTAATGTTTCTTAGCAAATACAACAAAATTAGAAAACAAAAAATGCATTCATTACTAGGACTGGCAATAGATTAAGTACAAAAGATCGCGTTTTATTTACATATTTATTTTTATATTATTTTTTCGGATGTGTAGACGCTAAATATCATGTGATTATAAAACAAGAAGAAGAAATACGTTTGAAAATGAAGGACTTGTAATAGTTTTGATCAAAAATATTAATAAACTAGACTTTTTGAGGTCGATAAGTTGTTTTCGCTTATTGTTCTAAAGACATTTTTTCTGTAATTTGTAGAATATTTCGTAGCCATGAAAAATTTATATATATGTATGTATAGGTATTATGTATAGATAGGTGACAAATATGTAGCTGTACGTCGCCGCAGAGTTTTTATGCAACGCCAAGAAGATGTTAATACTATTTAATTCAAAATATTCTATTTTGCAAATACGTATTCCAGGTTTTGTGTTCCAGCCTTGATTTTTAAGTAGAAACTCAGTAAATAGAAACAGTTCCTCTGCCAAGCAGGTTTCTAAGTGAACATTTTGCCTCTCTCTCATACAATTTCACTGTTTGTAGCCAGAATTATTTACTGTACACGTATGTAAGTAAATTTTATTCTTTTGTTATCAAAACTCGTTTTTACGCAAAAAAAAAACTATTCATCCTACTTCTAAGAACTGGATTTCTCTTGTATTTTACATAAAAAATTTATATTTGCCTTACTGCAAATAAGCAAAAAAAAATTTCAAAATCTATTTGTCAGTATGACACAATTTGTGCACTATATTCGATTTGCAAAATAAAAGAAATTAAAATTTTTAAAACAAAACGTAAATATAATTTGGCTGTGTGCCAAAAAGAACAATATTTCCTGAGTGCGGTGACTCAGTCAATATTTTTTTATTATTTTCATATTGTTGATGGTGCAAGTGTTTGTGATTTAGGCCGACGCGCAGTGATAATAAATTTAAACGACAATGGAAATAGATTTTGAAAAGTAAACAAACGATGAATTATAAACAAATAATAGGAAACACGTTCCAGGAACCAGCAAAGAAAACCCAAAACAAAAATACGCATAATGTGATTTTCCATCACATATTTTAACGATGAATGATGGGAAGGCTAGTTGAATTTTAATATGAAAAAACTTAAATCATTGTCGCGCGGTCTTTGGCTATAAAATGGGAGACAGTTTTATGAAAACAGATTAATAAAATATTTAAAAAAGCAGTATTTTTTTCTATTGAAAATTACATATTTAAGATTTGTAAATTCCAATCCAAACAAAAACCACATAATGTTGATGTTGTAATACATATGTTTAATAATAAAAAAGCTAAAATTTTAAAGTTTAAATTAAATTAGATGTGATCCTTTTTTTAAAAACAAAAAAGTTTCCGAAAAAAATTTGTCCAAATCGACTTACGATCAAATATTATCTCGAAAGAACACATTAGTTCATGATTAATTGAAAATCACAATAACGCTTTCATTAAAAATTTTCGCTTCATAACAAAACTCAGTAAAACTGAATAATATGTCAATAAAATTTACTCAGTAAAATATTTTTAGTATAGAACCACATCCGATAAGCCAATTGGCTCCTAAAGATGACTTATAAATATTGCTTCCTTTTTTAAAAAGGAAACGCTAAACATTATTTTATAAAGTAATATAAAGTTTGACTAGAAATAAAAAGTAACAAATATCTTTTAATTAATTTTTGTCTTCATCTTTTAAGTTTTTAAGGATAGCTTCAAGGCCTCAAACATAAATAAATAAGAGAGAAACAAAATGCATTTTACGCATTTTTGGGAAGAACAAAATTTGCCCTCCACCTGATGTAGAATTTTGGGGATATTTTGGAAATCACGAAATCTCAAATTAAAAAGGCAAAGAAATGTTTTCAAGAAAATTTTTCCAAAATGTTGAATATTTCTGTAAAAGTTATCAAAATCTAAAGACATAAGCTGCTGCGGTTCAAATTAGTCTGACTTTTGTAAATTTATATTAGTTTCTTTTAGTTTACAAATAAAATAAAAAAATCTAATTTTGTCACGTGATCATTTTAAAACTGCAGCGATTTTGAGTTCACTCTTCCCTGAAAAAAACGCATTCTGCGTTAAATTTTTGCAATTTTTTTTTCGTAATATCTGTTGACTATTGAAGGCCCAAGGCAAAATTAATTTAATTTTTTGGTTTTTGGTAGTAGAGTTTTTGTGTTAATTGTAACTTTTATCACAATATTTCATTTTTTGTTTTGGAGCATTTTTTATGGGGATTATTTCCCAGCGCGTAAATAGTGGCTGTTAGCAAAAACTTAAATTCTTTCCTCATCGTTGACATATTATAGATATGTATAATTTTCTTTAAAAAAAATATGTATGTGCATCTTTAAAACTGCTGAAAGAATCCTTAAAATCGATTCTGTAATTTTGATTTAAAGTTTGTAAGTTCAAAGGAGCTTTATTGGATTTGATAAAGAGATATGACGATTTAACCCATATTGTGATCTGCATAATTATTTATCATATTTAAACATCTTTTGCTTTTATATATTAATTTTATATTTATTAGTATTTTTTCTTTTGAAGTAATAATTGATTTTTGTTAATAACAATTACATTTTTAAAACTATTAAAATAAATAATTTGCTTAAAAGTGTTTTTGTTTCAGAATTAAAACATCATATACTGCTATCTTTCAGTTTTATATTTTTAAACAAAGATTTTAACACCTATTTGGTTTAATTACTAATTATAAATATATATATACTTATATATTTTTTTAAAAACATTAAAATATGGTTGGTGTATTGTTAACACTAAATTGAACATTTCTAGCTTTTTTTGGAATAATTAAAACAGTTTTGTTGTTTAAAAAATATTTTTCAATTAATTTCTTATAGTCACACTTAGTACGTAAATCATAAACGTATTTCAATATTATCCTTCTAGATTAACGATAACACGCACTTATTATCTTATCGTCAAAATGCGACTACAGCATATATAAAAGGCTGATAGGTTTAATAAATATGTGTATTCAAAAACTAATTCATAAAAACTGGTGCAAAACTTTTAGTATGAAACTCAAAATAGATATGAAGTATTTAAATGTTGTTCCTACTATGAGTACAATCAATATCATCTAACATGTTTGGAAATATGTATATCATAAAGTATCAAGGAGATTTGGTTACAACCTTGTGTTTTTGAGGGGATAGATAGTATTTTTTCTAAAGAACGAAAATATATTGATACTTTATTTCTTTCCCTTATTTTTTATCATGATACAATAATATAAACTATTGCAAATATTAAGCAGTACATACGATAAAATACAATAAAAATCATTCAAAATAAAGAAGTGCAAAATTAATTCACTGTCTCTATCTTGTTTTCTACGTCTTTCCCACATTTTTTATAAATCCAAAATAGAAAAAAAGCTCTTTTTCACTGTTGTTTTCATTTTTTGCAAAAGCATGTTGAACAAAAGCACCGTTTATCTTCTAAGTTAAGCTGTTACTAATATGTGTAATAAGTGTGAATATTTTAGTAGCAAGTTTTAGTGTTTATGGCTGCCAAAATACTGAACCGATCTTAATAAAAAATAAATTGTGCACATCTGCAAGCAAATACCTTCAAAAAGTAAATGTTTTTTTTAATCTGCTGTATAATGTGAGCATAAGCTGCACTACAGAAAATAGTCTCGCCTACAAATAATTTCGATGAATAATGATTATTTAGCAAAGTAATCGGCATTTACTATATGTCAAAATTTGCAAAAGAGATTCTATTTTTTATATTATTGTGTCATGGTTTTTATTTTGTATGTGTTTATTCCGATTTTAAATACCTCGCATTCCCTTATTTTCTAAGTTACACTTTTAAAGATTATATCTTGAAATTCTACTTTTTAATTATTGCTAAACATAAAAATTTAATAGTTTTTCATTGTTTAAGAACTTTTTAATATTTCGGTATATTTTAATTTGACTACTTCAAAATTCCATAAACTGTTTTGAAATATATCAGCCTTATTTTAAACTTTTGTATATATAATATAGAGATCGTTGCAACATTACTTCATCGCAACACCTTGTGCATGTTGCAGTCCGGTGCACAAGTACAACATTATAACACTTAGTGCTTGTATACGTTCTTCGGATTTCCCTAAAATGTGTGACTTGTTCGTCGTTTGTTGCTGATCTGTAGGATTTTCGATTGCTGCCAAAAGCTCGCTACTGCCATTTTTTATTGATGCCGACAAATTCGAATATACAGCAGTTTCACTGTCCAAAGCCAAGCGTAATTTTGTAAGCTATAATTATAAATTGAATGTCAATAAAAATCGTTCTTCCTAGCCTGCGCAGAAAGAGCTAAATAGCTTAATTATATTTTTTCAGATTGACACATGACTTACTCTTCGTAAAAGATTATAAATATTTGAATATATAGGCTGTTGACCAACTTACCAACAGATTTATTTTATCCACTCTCTCTGCTCCACTTACATCAATGTAAAGATTTTTGCTAGCATCCTTAGCTAGACTCATGACATCTTCATCTTTAGGTAGCAGCATTATATGCTCTGTAATGGAAACGATTTGATCGGTTGAAAAATTGGTAACATCGGAGGGCAAGGCTTCCAAACGTTGGGTAACCAATTCAAAAGTGCTTGGACCTAAGGAAATCATAGATAATTTCCTAAAAATAAAAAATTTATTAAAACACTGTATTTGAAAAAACAAAAAGCAACAACTCACCTTGAGGGAGAATGTTGGGGACTTGGTGGTAAACTTTTTGCTATTGAGCCCGGTGTTGTACCAGAGGTACTACTAACATTAACCGTAACACCTGCTATTGAAGATACTATGCCAGGTATGGCTAGATTATTAGCTGAATTCACACGTTTAATGCCTTGAGCCAATAAGCCAGTCAAACTTGAACGATGTACTTCCAAATTACTGGATGTCGGTGTAGTTGTAGTCGATTTCTTTTCCGGATTTTCAGAAGTGAGATCATTTTCGGTATCTGGTTCCATTTCTGTATCAATATCGGCTTCGGTAACCATAAACTCCGGTGTTGCCACCGTTGGAGTGGTTTTTTTTATTGCAGAGGAACAATCTACCGGGCCGCATACTGTAGCATTTTGACATTTATTTATGCACTTTTTGTGGCAACACATAAAACAATCGCGACACTGAACAGCATCTTTTAGCCAGATTTTCTTGCCACAAAAATCACATTGTGTGGCTCTTTGGAAATGTGTGCGTATGAAATTATGGGCTCGTGATTGGTATGTTGTCGTATCATTGGACTTGATGGAAATGGTGTCAGAGTAGCCGCTATCATCGGTTTTATCCACAGAGCTGGCAGATCTGTGAATGTAGAGCAATACATTTTTTTATGTGAACCTCGTTAAGTCAAAATCTTGTTGCTTCAAATAAACCAATAATAAATATATATGTCTTAACGTGTTCATTGTAATATCCCTGGGAGAAAGCTTGTGTCAGTGGTTCTTAATGCACTCGTCTCACAATTTGAGGAAATGGGAGTGGTACTAAAATGAAGGAGTCTTTAATAATAGAAAAAGTACATAACAAGTAAAATGTTATATTAAAACCATTAACGTTATACGTCCTGTTAGCCTGCAATCAATTTAACTGCGAGTCCGGTTAGTTTTATAGTAAATAACCCTGAACAACTTTGATTTTGGTAGATTTAAGACAAATCACATAATATATGAACAATGGTAATTGACTGATTGCCTTCACGTAGGTATAAGTATTAAATTGACTTATATATATATGTATAGACAAATACACTACTCTAGCTATATTCAGATATTAATTCCATAATTTGATTTTATAATTTACAAATCGAAGTGCCATTGTGGTGGCTCTGTTATAGCGTTGTAACATGTTATAACGAAAGTCACCGGTTCGAATCACACCAAAGACTCTGCCTAAAAACAAAATTTAAGTTTTAAGTGCATTTGCAACAATAAATTTTTTATTCAATTCAACATCGATTAAGTTTCTATGGGATAACTAAGTGAAACGTCAAAATATGCCTAAAAATTATCAGAAGACTTCCTTCTAGTCCATCATCATATTTCTTTTCATATGAGGTCTTGGAGTTCGGGACGACCCTTGTACAAAGAAACAACCAGATTGATGACTAACTTTGTGTTAGTCCACTTCACCCCATGGTTAGTCTGTAAGGAATTCTTCATAAACATTTATATGCATATACGTTTTGTATGCATGTAATTAAACAACGAAATAAATTTTATTATTTTCAAATTATTTACGATGATGATTCATAAATCTTCGTAATAATTCCAATTTCCAACTCATGAAATGAGTACGTACAACATTTAAAGATAATGAATATATAAATAAATATATTATAAACAAAGCAAATATCAAACATATTGAAATATATCGTAATATCGTGATTGAACTTTTATTAAAGATGAGTCATCCCAACTCGTTTTAATTAAAACTTAAGCTGTACATTATATTCTATAGTTATATCCGATTAATATTCTATAGATCAGAGTAAAATATTTATTTGTAACTTTTATCGCAAATTTGTTTTTTGTTTCTTAATGTTCATCAACTTACTTTGATTTATTTTTCATTAAATGTTTGGAGGGTGTCTCCATCGCTGACAAATTCGGATTACCATCCCAAGTAAAAGCAAATAAAATATCACCAAAACATAAATTAGGATTAAAGCCAGACTGTGTCGATAAGTAATGATTTTTTCTTAAAAAAAAAGTTAACTTTAGATTTAAATACATAAAAAAAAGAATTTAACTTACAAATCCTGCGGTATAGGTGGATTCAGTTCATACGCCTTAAACGAGTGGCTCAAGCTAGTTTCACAACATTCGGCCAATATTTGATAGATGGGTATATTGGCGAAACCCAATAGTTGATTTTCGCCCAAAGATTTGCCGTAAACACTGACATTCAAAAAGCGACACTGAGTGTCCAGTTTAAAATTGCAAACATCTTCCATGTATATCAAAGTGCCCAATTTACAATCGATTGTTGAATGTTGATAGTAGTGCTCGACATCATTTACACCTGTTCCAAATGAACTAAGAAGATTTTCACAATTCGTTTTAGACGGAATTTTGTGGAGAGTAGTTTGTTTGGCTAAAACTTTAGCTTTTGTTTTAGACTCTTCATCTTTCCAACTGTCACCATGATCACGACTTATGGTCTTCTTTAAGGCCTTTGCAATAAGCTTTGTCTTTTTGGGGGAATTGGTAGGAGTATTCGATAAACTTGATTCACTGCTGGTGCCTTTATCCATACTGCTGCGTATGGGTATAGTGTCAATGGGTTTTATAGTTGACCCATAACCGCTTTTTTGATCTCCCAAATCTTCATAGATGTCTAAGTCCTCTAAGATGGCATCATTACGTATTATTCCAGGTATAATACGATCGATGCGTAAACTAAAACTATTTGCTTGAAGACCCTTTATAACTTTCGCCACTTGTTGTATTGTAGTCACACGCTTCCCTTCAATGGCCAAAAGAATATCCCCTACTTTTAAATTAGACTTACAGGCAGGAGTATTAGGCAGCACTGCTTCAATTTCCACTGAATCAGCTGAAGACTGCTTGAATATAATACCGATCTGTTGATTTTTAGCCTTGTGTATTTCAATGTCTAAGGACACCATCACATGTCTATCATCCTGCTGGTGGGCCTCAACAAATGCTAATGATGCTACAGTTATGGAACAATAGACATCAGTTAAATGCGTGGGACACATAAGACGTGATATTTCTGATACTTTGACTTCCAATACACCATTTGGTACTATACCTTCACCTTCTCCAACATCTTCCTCAGGAGTCTTATGGAAGAATGGTTTATAGCGAAGCTTATAATTTGGTAGGGTATGCTTACGCCTAACTGCTTTACGTATTTGATTCGAGATCAAACTGGTAATGTTAGATTGCATTTGTCTTCCTTGATATTTCGATTCGATTGCCAAGTCCAATTCAGGATCACCCAGAAAACTGAGAGACCAATGTGTGTAGGGATTGCGAGTGAATTGCAAGCGAGCTAAGCCAGATAGTTGTTTGACTGAAAATTTTAATAAAAAGAATTTAGAAATATAAACAACTTCCGCAGAATATGAATTTTATATGCAGAATATATGTACAGACAAATTAGGATTTTAACTTTCTGTGAATTTCAAAATGGTTTTTATTTCATAAGTGAAGGAATTTAAAATTTTTAAACAAAAAAAAGCTCACTTAAGAAACTGTGGGAGATTAGATTCGATCAGACCATTTTGATCGTCGTACATCGATTTTTTAATTTCACATTTTTTATTTTATTTTTATAAAATATTAATTTTATGTAGATATATTGCTTTAAAAAATATTTAGAGCTATTTTAAGGACACTAAATGGAATGAATTCCTATACCAGGATCATTAGATAGGCCAAGTCCTAAGAATCATGATGGTTAAAACCGTGCTTATCTGTCCGTTCTTGCCATTTATCTGATTGCGCTGTAAATTTTTTTTAACAGGAAACATAAGAGGTTCAAATACCAAACTAAAGTGAGCTGCAGCTACCAAAACTATAACGAACTATAGAACAAAATTATTTTCATATAAAAATATTTTTAATAAATGAGGTTTCTTTATTATATCGTTTTCCAAAAAAAATTGCAATAACACAGAATAGTTATTCATTTCATCTAAAAGCATTGAATAGTCCAGTCAAATAATGCTTAAACTTCTGAATGTTAGGAGGCGGGCCATAAAAGAAACAAAGGGGCTTAAATGTTGTATAACTTTATTGTTTTATATTATTTTTTCTTCAGTTTTCAAATTGTTTTATTGAAGTCTTGGACAGTTTACTGAACATTGTATTGGCGCCACCCTGTACATGCTGTATACGTTGTATAAATTGTCTTAAAAGCATATTTTAATTTTGGGTATGCGTTACGATATAATAAATGGGTAAGATTGATTCTCTGACTTTTGCATTTCCGCAAAAAAATGAATAAATATTCCGTTACACATAAAAACTTTTAAAGTCGGATTCAAGACAGATGACAAAACGCTATATTTGTTTCGATTGACATCTGATATCGGATGTCACAGTTATATGAGTTTTTAGGACGTCCTATTCAATGCCTTTGAGCTTATTACCTTATCTGAGATTTCGAAATGTACCACTTTTTTCAGCGAATTTTTCGGGTCTATAAAAGCTGAAACATGTATTGAGTATAAGCATAAAAATGTTGACAACTGTATGTTTCGTTTTTTTTTAATTTTAGCACTCTTATTTTATTTTTAAATTGTAACTTATTTTTTGTCCTGTTAAAAACTTTCCGTATAATTATTTCGCTGAAATTCAACAACTTACCTTTTAATGTCAGTGAACCCTTTTTGCCCAACACCATATCAGCGTCTATTGATGTACGGAAATTACCAGTATAATGAATTTTCAGTAATAAATCTAAATTTTCAATACGTTCGCCACTTTCATCCAGTTCAACATTATGGACTTTTAAAGTTTTTATCTCCGGAAATTGATCACCCAACTCAAGTTGTTTAATCTGTAAACAACGTTAATATATAAAAAGACAATAATAATGAGCAGAGGATGACAACAAGTTAAAACAAAGCACAAGAAAACAAATGAGAAAATGAGTAAATAGCCAGACTAATTAATGTCACAAATTAACACATACAAAAGCAAATTATTATGAGAGACATTTCTTTGTAGATGGGCTACTTGTACGTACTTTATGCAAAAACAACAGCAGCAACAATAAAAATAACAAGTGTAAAAAAACAATAAAAAACAAAAGATGTAATTTAGATTTATAGAGCTGATGAAAACTGATACAACTGAAATGATATTAAAGAAGGTACTAGACGAATACAAAAATTCCCTAGACATGTATAAATCTACTTAAGATAATTCAAGGGCCATTCCAGCTAAGTATGTCGTTAACAGATGCATAGTTAGTCATAGTACACTTTTAAGTCAATATCAATTCTTGTCCAGTATCTTACAATGTGTTACAAAAAAGAACGAAGTCGAAATACCTGGGATGTGATATTATTTTTCTTGTAGTGCTGTTGAGTAGATCAAGAATCTGTATTTGAAATTTCCGGGACACCCCCAAGTGCAAAATCGGTTTTTCGTACCTCCATGCACTTATAGGTTTGTAACTTAGTTGAATATTAATCAATTTAAAATTTAGAACGGATTTGGAAAGAAGAGACTCAGGCCTTTAAAATAATGTATATAATGTTTATGTTACTTTCAACAACATGTAATTAATTTAACCGCAAAGGCATTTTCTGTTAAATATTTTCGCTATTTTTCATATTCGGACATGTTTTTTGGAGTATGTTGTAAGAGAACCCTATTTTTTTATTTTTGTACACATAATATGAAAGTATATTTTGTAAGAACAAAATGCTAAGTGTTGTGTTTTTCTTCCGACGGGGTTTGATGCAATTTGGAATGAATTTCCGTCATCAACCAAATTTGACGTGGGATGACGGAAATTCATTCCAAATAACAAAATGCTACTTTGGTTTTTAAAATCCATAAAAACTAATTGATTTATTAAACTTTTTATAAAAAAAATAAATATTGCGATATTTGTTTTGTTTTTTTTTTTTAATTTTAAGCAAAACCGATGTAGTAATCACAAACCATAAATATAATCATTGGTACATCAGTGTTCGCTAAACTTTTTATATTCCAGAACCCCATTTGTTATTTATACAAAACTTTATATTCCTTTAAATTAAATTAGTATTAAAATGTATTTTTCTAAATATATCATAGTTAACATTGTAACGGAAAAAAGCAAGATTTTTTTTTATAGTTAATATCTTTGATTTAATATTTATGAGTAAGGTGATTTGCAACTTGCAGCCTCAGGCTGTAACAATTGAATTGATTATAGTTGGCATGAGATATTTGTCTTACTGATCTTATCTCTTACTTGAAATAAGTAATCTTTCAGCTTAACATCGCAGCTGTCGAATTTTACAAGAAGTCATGTACGCCACTTATATTATCAATAATGTAGCGACACGGAATCATTTCTCTGCAGAACAAACTCGCATCTTGCATCATTCTCTGTTACAAAATGGTCGTCAGCTACGATAAGGACAAGTTCAATAACGTTGTCGTCGTCGGTGGCAATATGATAAACAGAGAAATGCAGAAGTAGAAATAAAAACTTAAACGATAGTCACTACACCTACACAAACACAATTAATTCGAGCTCACACTCATTGTTTGCAATTACAAAAGGTCGTCGTCAAATATTGGCAACGACATAAAATGGGTTCGTTTTTGTATATGTACGTACATATATCCCTGATGTACTTTTGCTATTCAATACATGCATTTCCATTATTGTAAGCAATTGCACGTGCACATATTTAATTTGGAGTGCTCGTTGTATGTAGTATGTGCAATATGGATAATGATGATTATATTGGCATTGTTATTAGTAACCTACATACTTTTATAGTTTAGGACGAAACATATTCATACATATTTAAAGAAGGATGTTCTATGTAAACAGTTAGAGGCAATTATAAATTATTTAAACGAGTTTCTAATTAAAAGTAGTAAATAAGATATTAAAAAAATTATATTTGCGTAACTATATATTTTATATTATATTAAATTTTATACAGAATTAAATAATTTTTTAGCAACCAGGGCAAAAAAGCTATTTTACGATCACTGAACTTCTAAAACCGAATGATGGAGTTTTATAGAAAAGTAAAGTTTATAATTTGTTTTTGTATATGAACAAGTCCCAGAAACAGTCCACCAACGAAAATTTTTTGAAATTTATACAACTTATTTTTTATCTTTTTTTAAGTAATATTATACTAGATATATAAATAAAATATGTGTATTTCGATAATCATTAATGCTCAAATTATTACCAAATCCTATCCTTCCTCAGATCGTCTATTTTCATACCGGAAATCAAAAATTCTTAGGTATTCATATCACTACTTTAGTGTTATTGAAGATAGTCCGATCGAAAACCATATTTTTATACATTGAATTCACTTCAATTTTAGTAAAAAAATTGTGTTTACTATTTTGAAAACACGGAAAATTCAGAATAGAAAATATAATAGACAAAATGTAACGTACGTCACGTACTGTGTGTCACAAAACTTTGTGATTAACTATTTCGCAACAAAAACCTGCAAAAAAATTATTGTTTATGCCATTCGAAAATACACTTATATCTCACTAAACACCATGCATAAATTGAAGGTATATCTTTTGAAAGACTAAAAAAAATTTTATATATTAATGTGAAAACGCGTTCGTCATGGAGGATTTGCCCATATACGAGTATAGAGGGATATCTTGTCCCAAAAAAATGAGAGAAGACACTTAAAGGTTAAGCAACGTAAACTGAACGTATTCATGCCTTTCTGTTGAGTATATTATTCAGTGTTATATATTGTATTGTAAAACGCAACGTTTATTGTTTTATTTGGAGGAAAATGAGTAATCTGCGGCCTCCTACGTCTTTTCATTTTTTGCCGTCAAATGTATGAAGCGAGGACATTATGTGCCTGTTTGGCTTCTCTGAAGAAACATACAGAATCATTGGAAAATATAGAGCCGGTAACCCATCATCTTCCTAATGGCCTTATTTTGTATAATGAGAAGTAACCGATGAGAAAATTTTTATTAAGTTTGTTTTTGTAATTAAAAATTTTTCCATATCAAGCTTCTTAACACTAAATACGTCCTTAATATTCTATTTCAATGACACTTTTGTGTCGGCAATGCAGTCGCAATATAAAAAAATCCATGCAATTGTTTGATTTCCCTAGAATTTTTAAATTCGATGTAAAGTTTAAGCTTAGATAACGCTGCAAAGTTAAATGCCTTTCACACTTTGCATATTGCGTATATATTAAAGCTACACAATTATATTGTGGAATGATTACAGCCTTCTCTTGGTATGCTAAAAAAGGCGGGACTACAGAAAGATCCAAGCGAGCCGGTGCTAAGAGAGTACCGCTCCTGCACTCAATCATGGTACTCCTCTATGTTCTCGCTGGGCCTTAATTTTAAAATTTAAGTACCGCTTGTTAGTATTGACAAAGCAAATAAATTAATCAATTAAATATGGCAGTTGAGGACTTTCATTTACAATTCCAAATTAGCAATTGACAAATCTTCATTGATTTCTTTTTTACCTTGATGTACTACTAGCAACTGCATTATATTATTTTAATTTGCAAGGCTTACAAGAGCAAATAAGGCCACCAAAATTAATGTAAAATTAAATGCTTGTGCTTTTAGTGCTTTCGTCATAATTATAACTTTTTTTTTATATACAATATTTTATTTGCACTTACCGTCAATTTATCGAACAATTTTCCTGTTGTTGTTTTTGCTATCAGTTCGTCCAGCTCTAATGAAAGTTTACGATAAAACCATTTTCTCACGCGATTTGAATTTTTCAATTCATGAAATAGGAACTGCATAACAAAATTTAATGACACCAAAGACGAGGCATCCGTATCCTTGCCATTCAAAGTAGGGTGTGCGGCTTCTTGAGCTAAAGCCGCACCAGAAGTTGCCCCTACTGAGGCTGTAGATCCGCCCCCAGCGTGTGATTGACTAAAATCAAGAGCAGTTTGATGAAGATTCTGTAAAATATTATTTTGCACTATTACTTTTAATAAAGAAGGGATTAAGCTGATGGTATAACTTTACCGTTGGCAATTTGTATTTCAAGTTAATGTCTTTTTGCTCGGGTGTCTCCTCGGGCAATAAGGAGAATTTCATATACACATAATATTGCAGCAGTAGTATAAAAACTGCTCCAATTATAAAAAACATAAAACACAAAAGAATCAGCATTGAAAAGTTTATATCCATATTGATTGGTTTGGTAAATCGTGTAGTTTTAATTACTTATAAAATTCATTTGTTTTTAAAATTTTTAAAATGTCTGTATGTTGACAATAGTTTTATTTTAATGATATTTCACAATTCTATACGCATACTTTCCATACGCACTTTCACAGAAACGGAAAAGTCAATAAATATAAGTTTTTGTAAAAGAAAAAAAGTTATTTTTAGTATATTGTTTAATGTACAATAGATTAAGCCACATTAATTAAGGGTGTGGGTTGCGGAATTTTTCAACAGAAGAACTTGAGGAGACGTGTTACATTTTTTGTTTGGGAATTAAGAAAAAAACTTAAATTTTTTTCTTTTCTTATTGTTAATATTAAAGCGGATATATTTTTATTTAAATAATTTTAACACATTATTTGTTAATTAGTATATTATTTTTTGTATCCGCACTAAGGTTTATGTTTATCTGACGTATTGTCTGTATAACTTGCACTTGTGCTAATATCTAAAGAAATTTTCTATTCTAAGTGATTGCGCTCTGGGGGTGAATTATTTGTTTCATTTCATTTATGTGTTCACTCTCTTTAACAAACAACCCCTAGAAATCGATAGTTGCGCCGGAGTTTCATTCTGCGATAACAGCTGTTCGAATGGAATTGATACACTGTTTTGTTTATGTTTTGTTAATGAATTGTTTTCAAGCAAATCCGGCATTTGTATATTTTTATTTGATGGATGTAAACAAACAAGCCAAAACCATTATTTTTTTTACCGCATTCTGAAAGTTGACTATTTATTTTCTCTCTATGAAAATATTAAGTCTGCCAAATTTTATGTCACCATTGTATAATTTGTACGGAAAATTCTTTTATTAAATGTTTGCTTTGTTTGAATCTGTTGAGCTTAAATTGCACAATTTCTTTCACAATAACAAAACATATGGACTTGTAGCAAAATATGTATGTGTGTATGTAGCTAGTTTGCTGTTATTATAAGTAGACTTGTGAGGACCACCTTATAAAGAAAAGCTACTTTTGTTTGTGAGCGTCCGCTGTGGTGATGCCTTGTTTTCTCGAAACAATGAACATACAGTATATTTAGTGCAAACTTACGTAATTGCATTCAATGTGAAATAATTAAATTTCATCCCTGCAATATGATCAGTTTCTTCCCAAATTTACAGCATTAATAAATGTTTTTCGTTTCGAAAAAAATTTCAGAGCCGCAAAATTTGTTCATGTCTATCACCTTTGACTGGTTAATATTTATTAGATTTTACATATCAAAAATATAATTTAATTACTTCTTGTTTTTTTGTTTACAAAAACCAGGTTTCAAGTCTGATACTATACCTTTAAAAAAGCGTTTCAGTTGTTGACTTCGTACGCTGATATGTTTTTTTTAATAAAACTATTTGTGTTAAATTTTTTATGTTTTCATGTATTTGAAAAAAATTATTTTTTTACTGCAGTTTTTTCGGTTTTTATAATTATTCATAATTTTATAATTTATTTATAACAATAATAACTAAACTGTTTTTTGGGGTTTTATCTTATTGGTTGCTTTCTCATATTTTTTATTTCTTTTTTTTTTGTTTTTGTTTTTTATTCGTAGTCTGTGGTGTGGACAAGAATTTTATTAATTAAATATATTTAATTTTCGTTTTTTTTAATACAAAATAAAGAAAACAAATGTTATTAATGAATAAAATGCACCGCTGTTTTTAGTATAATACGCTGAACCAAAAAATATATATGTACATATACAACAAACAATTTAATTAAAATAAGGCAAAAGGAAACTTAAACAAATTTGGAAATAAAAGTGAATTATTTGTTGATATGAAAGAGAAACTATTAAAGAAATAGAGTTGGAAATCGTTAGTCAGCGAAAGGCATGATCGCTTTCTTCCATTTGTGGTCGGAAAAGCTTAAGAATAGATTTTGAAGCAACTACAAACACCTGAAATTTAAATTTCATTTTTGAGGCATATGAAGCATTCATTTCAGATATGACAAATGTATTTAGACCACTATATATCACTTTATTATGATAAAATCCTTAATATCCAAATATATCAGCTATTACTGCGGTGACCATCAGTTCTTTATTTGTTATTGAGAAGAAAATGTAAATACGAGTATGTTCTGTATTTCATTTAGTGTTTCGTATTTGTTTCAAGTTTTTTAAGACGTTATGATAAACTGAAAAAAATTCTTAGAATATCTTAAAATATGATGAACGTTTTGATATTTTAAAATTGTAAAAATGTCAAAATTTTTATAGAAATAAATAGATATATATTTCTGCTAAGATTGTATCACAAGTCGTGATGAGATTGCCTACAGCACACTCTGGAAAAGTCTAAAATATTTTAATACCAGATACTAATTACAAATGCTTCATCAGAAGCCTAATAATTGATAATAAGACCAAAACATAAGAATGTCCCCATCCCTTTATTAAGTATTTCAATGTTTTATTAAAAAAACTTTTAATATTTTTCTAAATAAGCAAAATATTATTTTGAGACATAGTAGGTTGCAAATTTAAATTAATTTTTTATTAATTTATGTTTCTCTGGGTTTTATAATCCATATGTCGCATTGTCTAATGTTTACACTTCGACTTAAGCTGAGATCTTTTTTTAACGAATGCAGTTTCTAAAAACTACATTCAAATAAGAAATATGTATACCTCATACTTAATCTAAAGCTCATTTCGACACTGATGGTCACAATAAAACTCCAGAACGGATCTCTGTAGTTAATTGTCATTTCCATATAATAAGTTTGCAATACAATTTGTTACCCTCTAATAAATAAAAAAAAATTACAAAATCATTGTAAAATGATTTTTCGTTATTATGGTCAATAACTAGAAGCGAAAATCAGGTCGTATGTCGGTGAGAAATCAGACATAATTTGTCCTTAGAGCATTTCAATCAACCCTGTTGCAGAGGTTTTGTGAATTCAGTTACTATTAAAGAATAATTATTACATCAATATAGTCAAGGCTTAACTACAAATAACATGATGCAAAAATGCAATTAAATTTTAACTTTATTAAATCGATCTCAATTTCAAGCTCAAGATTTTTAGAGAAAATTCCCTATCTGACCCAAGATTGCCAAACTTCCAATATTAAATATTCACGATAACAACGAAAAATTCGAAATGATCCCAAAATTTCTCAACTCAACAAATAAGTTCGCCAATTAGCCTGAAAATTAAACTGAAATAATTTTTTTAAAAGGCATGGTTCAGCTATGAAATATAAAATTTATAAAATTATTAGTTAGTATAATTTAATTTAAAATTTATAAAATAATTAAATATTTGGTTTTTAATAACTTTAAGAAAAATTTTTTGTTTTTTACATTATTTTTAAGAGTTTTAGCGTTTATTTTGTAAATGGGAGTTATTTGTTTGTTTGTTCTTTCATTTTGTTTTATTTGTTGTTGTATTTTTTGGTAAAAAATCGTTTGGTTTTTTGTTTTTCATTTTTATTTAATAGAAATAAATTAGTATTTTATATAAATTGTTTAACTAGTTTTTTTGTTTTTTTTTATATTTAAATTTTCTTGGGGGTTTTTTTTTGTTTAATAATTATTTACAAATTCTTAGCTTCAACAAAGAAAACAATTTACGCGTTTTTTTTCTTTTCGAGTTTAAAAAAATGCTTCTTTTGTTTTAAATAAGCGGTTTTTTATTTTTCTGTGATTTCTTTTTAATAAAGATTGATTTTTGGTTGGTAATAAAAAAGTGTTGCTTTAATTTTAAATGTTATTTTATTTTGCTTTTTTATTTTTATTTATATTGAATTTGTTTTTTTTCTTTTGTTCTTGTTGTTATTTTATTTAGATATTAAATGCCAAATTATAGTTTTATTTATTTACATGTTTATGTACGCGTTTGTTTGAATTGGGTGGAGGATTTGTTAATTGTCTTTTATTATTCTAAAACAAAAATAAAATAATCAAATTTAGTATGCTTAATATAATAAGTGTATTGAAGGACAGCTACTTAAGGCAAAACAGTGGGGAATTCAATGATGAAATATATGCAAATTGCCGCTCTGAGTACTGTCGTTCTGAACTTAAATAATATATATTTATACAGCAATAACTTGATCGAATTCTTTTTAGAGAAATTGCTGATTGGGTATTATAAGCTGCATCTTATACAATTGATTAAGAAAGACCTTAAACGTCAACCATTAGACATTTGCCTATAAATATATAACATAGTGCTAAAGTGTATATAATTGTTTTTTTGGTTTTTCATCTTCATTGTATATTAATCAAAGTCGATACAAAAACATGAAATATCACTCAAGATGTGAGAATGGCTTTAACAGCCTCCTCAGAAAACTAGAAAATACCAAGTAAAATACTTGAAAATATATCATACTCAGCTCATGTTTATTTAAACAAACTTATCAAAGTTAGCTGGCGAACGATTTTCTCTTACTAAAACCGATTTGTTAACTATATGGCGCAGATAAAGTATAAATCAAATTAGTAAAGAAATATTTAGAAATCTGTGTAAAGTATACACAAAACCAAAAAATACTTGCTTTGAATATATCGTGATCAAAGAAAATTACATTTTTATTGAATCTACACTTTCGCACAGAAAAATATAAAAAGAAGATTTTAAGCTTTTGTTCTGCGTAATTAAAAGCTATAAATCAAAGTGTTTGCTTTAACCTTAAAATCTATTTTCGGGTTTATTAACGAATGGTTTAATTCCTGGCAAAGTTAGAAGCGAACAATTGCGGGCCTTTAATCTCATTCAGCCTGCACAACACCAATATTTATGGAATCCTTTATTTTGTGTCATTAAAAATGCTGAAAATATAATTTTCGCTGTGTGAAAACGAACTTATAAGCTTGATATATACATATATGTGTAATGACACTGTTTGTATTTTAGCAACAAATTCAATATAAACTCAAGATAATGGAAAAAACTGCTAGTTTTTTAAGGAAGTAACAAACTACATAAAAATAATAAATTTCAAATAAAGGCTTATTTAATGTGAACTTGATTAATTTCCAATGTTTGTAAAAAATTGCTCTTTGCTATTACCTCATTTGGCTTTAATGCTTAGCGTGTTTTTATTTATATGTTATCCTAAAATTTAAATTCTTTATATTTTTTATTTTTTAATGTTAAGAAGTAATGATTTTTTAAGGTATAATAAAAATTTTTGTTGAAGGCAGGTGTTAATATTGTTAATTTTTATAAATACAGTTCAATTTTTATTTTTATTAATTTTTTTATAATAATTTAAATTTATTATTAATTATTTTTCATAAATATGTCCTATTTTTATTTTATTTTTATTTTTTGGTTTAAATCTAATATTTATTTGGGAATATTCTCGCTTTTTTGTATTATATTATTTAATTATATTTTTGGATTTTGTTTATAGAAAACATTGTTTGTATAAACCGGCTAGTTTGGTTTATTTTAAGATATATTTTACAACGTTAATTAATTTATATTTTAGCATTTTGTATATATAAATATCAATTAAAGTTAGAGGCATTATAAAGTATTTTTTATCTCGATTTCTATAAATTTAATTTTGCTTTAATTTACAATATTAAATGAAATTATTTGAAATTGTTATAAAAATCTATAAATGTCTGTCTAAAGTATTTCCTATTTTTCATGATATTTATGTAGTAATTTTATATGTTAATTTTTTTTTTAGTTGTAAAAGTTTTTTGAATGTAATTGAATATAAAAACAAATTTAACTTTATATTTCTTGGTTTTCTTGCGCTGGTATAAAGGAAGATGTCTATAAATTTTTAGATAATAATTTCAAATACTAACATTTAATTACGATTATATTATTTTTTAACTAAATGTTTTGCTTGTAATTTATTAATATGTTTTTTTTTTGGTTTTATAATGCTAAATTTTTATTTTTTTAATTATTTTATTATTATTTTACACATTTTTTATATTTTTATAACTTTGTTAATTTTCCTAATGTATTCTTTTTTTATTTTTATTTAATAATAATTTTACTTTTAAGAGTAAATATTTATAAATCGCAATCCAAGGAACAGATCAAGCTAAATATTTTTAAGAATTTTGTTCAAAAAATGCATATGAAAATGGAAAATTTACCTAAAGGATTAAATTTTTGTTTTTTGTGTAATAGAGTTAGAAAAGTGTTGGATTTTAGGCTTTACTGCTAGGTTTCATACATATACATATATAACATGTATCTTAAATCTCAATAATCAATGAACAACATCTTAGAGTTAGTGTTTAGTGAAAAAAAACTAAAAATTTCTTAATGCCATTGTGTTTTATTGATCTTTTATTTATTTGAGTGAATTTTTTATTTGGCAGTAACAATAAATACAAAAAAGCAATTTTCTACTGATTTCTCCGTTGGTTTTTTTTATTAATTAGAATACAGTTTTAGTATGTTTTAGCACAAAAATAAAAAAAAAACTTCAAAATCTGTTATAGTTTAGCAAACATATTCAAAATTGAAATTATAATATGAAGGAATCAAATTTTTCATAATAATTTATGCGTATTCAATTAGCTGTGTTAATAGCTATTTACTAATATTATCAAACATTATTCAATTTGAAAGCGAAATATATATGCAAGATGGAAGATCTAAATTTATCGAAGGTCTCCTCTAAGAAGTGTTGTGAAAGATCACATATTTTTAAAACCACTGTATCTATAAACAATTACAAATATAAATATACTGGAATGATATGACGGACAAATTTTACCTGTTCTCCGTCTCATGTACGTAATAAAACTGCAAGGAAATGGAAAACCTGTCATGAGTGCCAATATTCAGAATCTACTTGACCTTCTTGTTCACTTAAAATATTGTAACCATGATCTCTCGAATTGTTGAAGAGCTCAATAATGCCACATAAAGATTAAACACCTAAATGTGGAACATGAAACCTGTCATAAATTTCGTTAAACTATATTCAAACGTAACACCGAATGGGGACTACTACAAAGAAAACATCCTAAATTGTAACAATACAGTACTGGGTCGTTGATTGCTTCTGAGGATTTCACGATACGATACGATACTAATATATACCCTGATTAATCGGCTCTCTGCGCTTTAGCCAGAGATGAGAAAAACATAGAAGGAAGCATTTCGGTGGCCACAATTATCGAATTGACATCATAGTTTGGCATCGAGGTCATGAAAGCATGCAGGCGACCGAAATGGCCGATGAATGATCAACGGGATTTCCACATTCCTCTCTCTGGAAATAGACTAAGCGCTAAAGAATATGGCTCAAGGTTTTTCATGAACATCACTCGAAAAGATTGTAAAAGATTCACTTGATCTATTCATTGTGTTAATTATTCTAAAATGGGCTGTAATCGACGCTTTTGGCAACTAGTTAATTCGATCAAGTATTCGTTAGTTTGAGATAACGTCATTCGCTAATCGTTATCACTAGCAATGATTAGATGGCGCATTGCACGGTATACTTATTATATGTATTGGATACAATAGGAGCGTTTTCAATAACAAACTAAGTGGTTACGCAATTGATTTCTTATATACTGTCTCAAAAGCGTGTTACTAAATGAATGCAATTTAATGTCACTAAAAGAAAGATAAGTGTGCTCTTTCACCTTAAGGCCTTGAATAATATTTCTATAAGTACCTAATATTGGCCTTAAATCGACAAATCCGTAAACGTAGAACTCATCTCGCAAAAATATAATTTTCGGATTATGTTACGGATAAACATACTGGATGTTACAAAAATCTGTGGAATGACTTTCGTGATCGTAAAATTTTATGCATTATAATCCGTTCGACTGCGTATAAAAGCTTTTCATATTAAAAATTTTTAAATTGGTTAAAGAATTGTGTATAAATTATGATTTCTAAAGATTATTATGCTCCATTAACACAAACTAGGCATAAATCAAAAGGAGCTTATAGCAAAATTTAAGAATGAACATCAGGATATGTCAACGAATTTGAACCTTTGGCATAATGTCAATTTCTGGCATTATTAAGATTCATTGGCCATAAATTTTATCTAACCAAATGTTCTCAGCACACTCCAAGGAGGTACTAACTTTCTACTAAGGCTCGGTGAAATAGCTGTGGCATCTGACTGTCTTTACTTTAGCTCCTGCTAATGCATATAAAAGTTCCTAATCGTTTTAAAAATTTGTAAGAAATTTACGATCCCATTGCTATCGTATCTGATGATAACATTCAGTTCATACGATCCCGAATGAGAAAATTCGATCCCTGGACTACGTATGACCTTTGCACTTCACTAAAAGCAATAAATGTTTTAATGTAGAAAAGCCATTGAATTCTGTTTAAGAAAACTATTTATAAACTCACCGAGACGAGAAATAAATTTAATACGTGGTAGTAGTTTTAATATCGCAGGAAAATGAAAAATGACTAAAAACATTCAGAAGTAATAGAACAGTTCTAAATTGCAAGAAATAACTGGAGTGAAAATATTTTTATAACAAAACTGCAAAAAATAATTTTATTTGGGATATTTTAGCTCAACTTGCACATTCACGAGCAACATTTTTATGCTGGAATTTTACAATTTTTCAGTAAGATTTTGTTAATTTTGTTTTAAAAGAATGCAATTTCTGTTTCATTCCAGGCAAAAAAGTCAGCAGTGCTCAAGTAGGCAGTTTCAGCAAATCGAATTTAATTTTGAATGAATTTTTTTTCTCTTTATCTTCTTATATTCTCTAATTGTTTTTCTATGTTTCTATATGTCTTTAGGTCTACAGAGGTTTATTTCTATAACTAATGTTGTGGAAGGGGTACAGGAAAGGGCAGTCGTAGTAGGATATTATCGATTTCGAATGTAATTTACTTGTGCGCTCTCGTCTTAAAATTTATATTTTTATAGTTTGACTCGTGAGAATATTTCGCACTGTTTTTGGTCAATAGAGGAAAACAGTTGTCTTCAAAATGGCATATCAAACATTAACTTCGATAGAGTATGATAGGAGATATTTCATACAGGATAAGAACAACTTTGAGAAATATTATGTAGCGACTTTGGTTTTGTTTATTTTTCTTCAAAATTATTTCAGTAAAAACTTTGATCACACAAAATTTGACTGAATAAGATTCCGACTAGACTGAATAAACTGGCGGCTCTGACTTTGTTTTGTTAATGTTTTTTTTTTTAATGTTAATATTGTGGTACTATTTTTTTAATTATTTACAAAAATTATACGCAATAAAATTTTGAAAATAAATAATAAAAATTATTGCTTAGTATTTATAAAGAAAATTAAAAGGACCTTGAATATTTTATAATTTATCTGTGATTTTTATATGTTTATGTATGTTTGTTTATTAAAATTGTTTGTGATGTATTCGTACTTATCAATCCTATTTTATTTATATTTTTTTAGTTTTACCTATTTAGTTTAATTTTCGATACAGATGGGTTTGGAATTTGTGGGCTGCTATTAAGTTTTTTTTTTTCAATAAGTATTGCGATCGCTGACTGCAAAATTTAGCTTTCTTTTCCTTAAATCTTTTAAGTTCAATTGTTCTGTATAACGTTTGTAGTTGCTGCTTTAATGATTATTTTCCATACAAAATTGAATTAATTTTGTTTTTTTTATCTTTTTATACATTTTGTTTTATTGAATATATAAAATGTCTAACTACTCCGACTGTTTGTTGTTACTGTTTTTTTATTGTTTCTTAATCTTTAATGATTTGTTTTATTAATTTGTTTACGTGAATACTATGAGTACAAATTTATAAATATTTTTCTTTTACAAGTATTTTATCATTTTTATATTGGATTGATTAATTATTTTATTTGTTAGTTTAGTTGTAATGATTAAATTGCTGTTCTATTCTGATTTTTTTGTATTTGCATGTAGATTTTTCTAACTAATATTTTTGTCTAGTAAACTTTAAAAAAATATAATAAAACTTATAACAATTTAACCAAATTAAGCACTTTATGATATTCTAAGTAATTATTTATGCATTACTATAGGTAATTTCTTTTTAATTTCCTTTTTATTTCTATATCTTTCTTTTATTTATGAGAAGGCAAACACTAGAGTATTTAAGTAGTACTTTAAACAAACAAATTGTAAAATTCTGTACGCTGCGAGTAATTTCAAAACCGTTAAAATAACAAATATATTTTATTTGTCGAAAATCCTTTTGTTTAATTTTAGTGAGTGTTCTATTTTAAATTGAAAAAAGTAAAAGGCAGATAGACGTTTCGAAACCCATGTCAATGATTTTTTTCTGTTGTTTTCTATCTTTCTATCGTATATAAAGTACTTCCAAATCGGGTAATGAATCACTGAAATATAGAGACGAACACCGATGTTTTCTTATGTCATAGGAGCTTATGAACCGTACATGGTGCGGATAAAATACATTCGACAATGCCGCATGCAGCTCTCTTACATGTTTAATTTTGAACTTAGCCTCAAAACAGATCGAATTATTTTTTTTAATTTTTTCTATTTACACCAAATTATTTCGAAGTGGTCTCTAAAATCAAAAAACGAAAAAAATGTTTTTTGGCCAACATCTATTATATCAGGAATAATGGAAATTTTATTTAATCCGGCGTCATTCGCATTGGTTGTGTAAGACCCAGCATACCTCAAGTATGTTTGCAAATTGGCAAATAAGTTTCGTTGAATTGTTTTACAAATATAATTAAAATATACAAAATATATAATATTTCTGCTGCTTTAAAAACCAACAAAATTGTGCATAAAATAAATTAATTACTTAATAAAAGATCACTATTTGGCTATTCGACATCGAAATGGTAAAATTTTGAATTTATGAGAACAAAGCTCGAAATATGAAATTTTGAACACGGAAATTATTGTAATCAAGAGATAGAAAATTTTGTAAATATAAATTAAAAAAGTTGCACATATAACACAAAAATTAAATGTAATAAAATGTAAGGAATCATGTTTTTCTGCAATATTTGGGAGAAAAAATGTATTACGAAGTTAGTTTTTACAAAAGTGCACAATTGTCCAGCAATGTTTTTAATAAAATCTTTTAGATGTAAATCAAAGTTTGATAGTCTTTTTACGACTTAGATTTTTCTGGAATTTTTTTTCAATACCTGGTAGCACTAGGTATGTGATTTTTGTAAGTGGAGTATTCTTTCTTCATTGAAAATTAGCTTAGATATTAAGGATGCTTGAATAAAATATTCTCAAATCGGCAGCAAATGTTCACCCAGGAAGTAGTCAGTAAAATTAATTATTTCTGTCTTTGCTAATTACAAAAGAAAAACATTAAAAATTTAAGTATTCGAACCTCAAACCTAACGGTCAACCGGATTTTTCTTGTGCTCAATACTAGTGAACATTTTTATTGGGTTTGGACTAGTATTAACGATTTATTCACAAATGAAAATTGTATTTCCTAAAGCTTTTAAATCAGGCTACACCTTCATCAAATTTAAAAAAAAAATGTTAAAAGTAGCCCCGCATATACCAGGCAATTAGTGCTACCTAAGCACACATAGTCATGTTTAGTTATTTCATTTGACAAGAGATCACGTGTACCGCGATCCATAGAATCTTATGTGCAGCCTTTGTGTTCGTTCACTTCAACAGGTTGAGGCAACGTATGAAGCTACTTACTTGGGTCAGTGGGATGCCATAAGTATGTGGCCCAACGAGCTTCAGAAACTATTGCTAAGATTTTTGCCCATCGAGGCAATAATACTCTTTTACAATTTAAATCTAAATATACGTATTTATTATTTTTGCAAGATATTATGATTGAATCTGGAACACAGCAAACCCTTTTGAAAACATTAAAGAATTTTAATTTTAAATTGTTTACATTAATTTTGTTTATTATAAAAACAAATATATATATGAATGTAATTGACTTTAAACTATATTTTTATACAATTTATATACATGTATGTATATATATTATATATTTCGATTTGTTAGGTTAGGTTAGGTTGCACAGACCGCCAATTGCAAGCAACCGGCCCAATTGGGTCCAATAAAAAAACGGTCCCTTTGTGATGTCTGATATGGATAGTGAAAAAGAGATTCTCCTTTATCCCATATTATGGTCGGTGTTGAACCAAACCCTTTTCTGAATGAACTAGTTTATTCTTTTCAGATTGCATTCCGTACGGTCTGCTAGTTCGGTTAAAATCGATAAATGGCTCTTTGATAAGACAGAGTTTTATTTTGACAGCTTCTACAGAAGTCATTGAAAGGGAGTTTCCTTTTGTTAATTTATATGGTATATTTTTGCGGGGTTTCGAAAAGTTTCTCGCATAAATTTTGTGTTTGCCTTCTCTTCTATTCTGCTCTTCATGATTGAGACTATTTAATCTCATAACATTTTTAATTGTTTTTTTTTTTTGGTTTCATAATAAATCCGTTTTTTATATAAACATGAACTAATAAGTATGTAAAACATGTCATAATAGGATTGATGGGGTTTTAATTTAATATAAAAAAATAAATGTTAAAATAGGTATTAATATTATTGCATTTTTTTACAATTAAAAGTGGCAAAGGTTTTTATTAGTTTAAATTCAATACCTGTAACAAGCAATGAGATCAATGAGTTACTTTAGTGCATTCAAAACTTCTACCCATATATTGTTTGCTTATAATTTTAAACGTTCAACAGCCCATGTTTTATAGATGTATGAGCCAATGTATTAAAATATGTTATGCATATACATACATATATGTATGTATGTATGCATATAAATATTTAAAAATGCAAGTGCTTAATTTGGAGAGTTTTTTTAGCAAAATTCATTTAATAAAATTAAAAATTAAAATTTATTTTATTTTGCATTTGAATAAAAAGAAGCTAAAATATTTATATGGGTCTTAAAGTTTTAGAAAAATAATAACAATAAAAATATTAATTAATATACTTAAAAATAAATCTAAAAACAATTCTTTGGCCTTGTTTTCATTCATTCTAGAGGTAAAAATCTTGATTTTCTTTAAAGTTTTAATTTATTTTCTTGTATAACTTTCGTAAAAAGTTTTAATATTTTTTTGTAACATATTCATTATTTAGGTTTCTTTGTCAGTTAGATATTATTATTATTTTTTTTTCTTTCAAGGTACATAATGAAAAATCTTTTAAAGCTTGGTTTATAATATTACAAACACAAATGAAGCAAAGGTTTTCGCGAAATGGTTAACGAAAATTTGTTTGCCACAACAATACTTTTAGGTGAATAAAATAACTTCAAATGAACTGCATTAGAGAAAATTTTGGAATAGATTTGCTTGGACAATCATATAATTTAAGCAGACAAAAAGTCTATTGAAAACAAAAAAATAATAATAAATATTAATGTTTTATACTTGCACCTACTGTTTAGTAATTTAAAGCAAGATAAAGATAATTTATTGCTAGCAAATAATTAATTTTAAGATAAATGCATTCGAAGATAACTGAAAAGACTAAACAAACAGTTCACTTCATAAATTATTATTTCATCTCATTTGTAGTAAATGAATTTGGTTGCTGCAAAAAAATTTCCTATAACCATTTTTCTGGTACTTAGTTATATTAAAAATTTATTTTAATTAATAAAATTATTTTTTAAGTTTTGTTATACAAAATAAATCAACGAAAACATGGTTATGATTTTCATTCCTTCAGTTATGAGGTATGGACAAATTTGTTTTAATGATTTTATTAATTGTAATAAGATTGTTGCTGTAAATGTAGCTGTTGCTGTTGCTTTTATGATTTATAACGTATGATAAAGATGTTGTTCTTGCTTATGTTGATCTACTGTCATACCAATAGTTTGTGTACAAATCGGTTCTTCGAAACCACATTCGGTTGAATTTGTTGTAGCGTTAGTAATTAGTGATTGTGTTGTTGTTATTGTTTTCAAAGTGCTGCTATTGTTTTTATCGATTGTTGTTGTAGTAGTTGGTGGTGTTGTTGTAGTTATTGGTGTGTCATTGGTCTCATGATATCTATTCGAATAATAATTTATTTCATGATCAGAATAGACTTTAGTTGTTGCAATATTTGGTTGCATAAAGGAAGTCTCCGCAATAATTGCTTCAATAGCAATGTCGTCATCGTCATCAATGTGATAGTTATACCTTAAGATTGTAGTTGGTAGTTGTTGTAGGAGCGGCGTTGTTGTTGGTGGTGGCGGTAGTGGTGGTGATGGTGATGGTAGTGACGCTATAAGTCTTTGGCTATTTTCTAATAATGTTAATAGATCGTTATGCGACATGGCGGCTGGTATTCTTCTTCCTGTTGCAGTTGGTTTTATTGTTTTGTCAAAATGTTGCATTGGTATTGTATCAAAATTATGATCTAAGTCTGGTGCGGAAAGTGTGGTTTGTAAAATGGCCTGATGCTATACCCAGATCTGTTCCCTTCGATCACGCGATCGCAATCAAAGCCTTTGCTAGCACCAGTCCTCTTCGTCTGAATCGGAATGGCGTACATGGAGGCCACCCTTTGGCTTATAGCCATTTAAAACAGGTGAGGGTAAAACTCTCCCCGTTCTGCCCATAGCTAGCGCTTGTTCAAAGGACAAGGGTGCTACGTATTCCAGTCTGTAAATGTAATAAAAATATTAAAAGAGACAAACACACGCAAAATAAGTTTTTGCAACACTAGCACATTATAATTAAAATAATTTTATTGGATTTTTCTTAACGATTTCGTTACCTTTCTCTTTCATACTCCAACTCACGATCTCGTTCTCGTTCATACAACTCACGCTCTCGATCCCGATATTCATATCGTGGATCATAGTCGCGCAAGCGGTCCCTATAACGAGCGCGATCGCGCTCACGTTCTCTACTACTATAATATAGATCTCTAGGGTCCCGCAATAGATCGCGGTGGTGTGGCAACGAGTGAACACTATGAGGTGTTGAATGATGTGTCTGCAACAAAAAACGAAAAACAAAATGCAAGTTTATCGAAAATAAAAAATCCTTTTGGTTTGTTTTTTTTTAACATCGAAACATGCTTGATGAATTGTAGTTGTACGAAATGAAAATGATGCCTTTAACACTGTTGTATAAATTGTGACTTTTGGTGAAATAGAGAACTGAAATCTTGTTTACATTGAATTTTTTTTATATTAAAGTTATTTTGCTGAATGATATTAGTTTTTGTAAGTTTAGTTTTATTAATTGAGCCCTAAACGAGCGGTCTTGGTTAATGAGATAATTTATGTTTTCAATGTTATTATGAATAAAACTAAGAACAAACTCTAAACGTTTAAATAACCAATTGCCAAAATAAGCCGCAAGTAACATGCAGTCATCCATGAAGATGATTTAATTTTTTATATGCACTCGAAAAATTTAATATTCACTCATTTTGATTTGATTTTTAATAGATCTAAAGCATTCATTTTTTGATAGGTTTGACGGCAACTTGAATTTTTATGTTATTGTTATTGGACTATTTAAATAGTTTATGAAATATCGCAGATCTAACCTGGAGGAGCAGTTACTAAAATATTTGTCTTATTTCTCGCTCCAAGAATACAATAAAAGTATAAGTAATATTGTATAACCGCAGTAGAAATAATCGTAAGCCCTAATATTTTTGATAAGTTTCTTTTTACTACTTCAAATACCGAGTAATCACACACATAAAGCACCCGCAGATGCAACTGAAGTATGCTGTGCAGTGTTTAACTTTGATGCTCGCCAGAAGTATCAAAATACATGTTTTGATATATTGACTTGACTTGACTTCACAATTGTCCTCTTTGTATCGTTGTGTGTTGCACTTGCGTTAATGTTTGCCTCGTGCCTGCTTATCCTTATGTGTTCTCTTTTCACCGTTCAATATATTTTATTTTAATATCACATGTATTTTTTTCTAATTTTTGCGTTTTCCAAAATTTTACAAAATCCATTACTCATCGCGTACTTTATAAGAACCATTTTACAAAATAATATATATTTTTTTAAGTTTTTATTTTCAAATACTTACATGTGTCGGACTTGCATTTAATTTTGGAAAATTAATATTTGTTGGCTTTAGCTGCAGTGTCGATGGTTTACTTGGTGTCGGTGGTAGACGTCTTCCCCCACCACGACGATGGTTTAAATTTGGGTAACTATGTTGGCCATGGGGTCCACCTAATGAGAGCAATAGAAATGTTTATTTAAAAATAGCGGCTCGAAGTGAAATGTCAAATTGCAATGCCTTAAAAATAAAACATATTTAAAAAATCTTATGACAGAGTTTGAATGAATATTTAATAACACACATTTAATGTAGTTCTTTCTTTTTCTTTTTTGTGGTTGTAATTTTCAAAATATGTAAAGAGTTTGTTGTATCTGTTTTTGTTGTAGACAATGAAATCGCTGCTCTATAAAATTTAGACATCAATTTAATTAAAATATAACATTTAGAAAGAGAAACAAAGTGCTCTTTACATAAAAATCAAAAGATAGACATGCATGACATTAAAATTAAAATATATTTTAATTTAAATGAAAACAAAAACACTTAAAATATTATTGAAGCAAAATAAATAGCTAAACAAAGAGAGAAATAAAAAAACGTAGAAATTAAAAAATAAGTTTTTATAGAAAATATTTGACTAAATGAAGATTTGTTAGTAACGCATAAACCCACTTAATAAAACGTTATGATGACATGTTATGACATGAAGGCGCACACTGACATTGACATAATTTTGTTAATTAATTGCTGACACCTGGGATGATATTTAACAAATAACAAGGAGGCAAGTTTGTTGAAAACGAGAGAGATAGAGAAATCAAAAATGCATAGATGGGTAAAGATGAGTAACTTAAATAAGATTATCTAAAGCTTTTTACTTGATATGAATCATATGAGCCTTGCGTTTGAAGTTTAATGATTGGCAGATTGATTGACTGACACATGAAGAAAATTTACATGTATATAAAACTATTTCCAAAAGAATAAAACATGGCTCTAAGAACAAGACAACAATGGTTGTAACATATGATATTCTAATAATGTTGCTGTTGTTGTTGTTGGCTTAAGTGTTTTAGTTGTTGTTGTGAGTTTGTCAGTTTGTGTTAAATGACTATAGCCTTCATCAGAAGGTCCAACCTTTCAGTTTTCTGTTCAAGTGTGTGTTATTTTTTTCTAAATGATTTGGAAAGCATTGATTTTCTAGATTGATTGCAATTTAGATTATATATTTTTTAGTTTGAGAATCATTAAAATCTAAAATGATATGTTGTAGCTGTTGAAGTGGGTGATTGCGTATTGACAAAGTGTTGTTGTATATGATATAGTACGTTTTATACTGATTTATTGGCAAGAAGGAGAGTTAGAAAGAAAGAATTTAACAGTGTGAAAAATTAATATGTTTGTATGAAGAAACTGTGTATAGAGAGTACCCATATCAATCCCATAGCCAAGTCTATCTCTTTCACGCATCTCCTGTAGTCTAGCAGGACTTGGTGATCGTGATCTTTGACATAGACTTGTTGTCCCATATGTGGGATAAGGCAGTTCAGGGCGTCTGGTGCGCGATAAATGGCCACCATAACGTGAAGGTGAAGGCGATCGGGCCGGACTTGTCGATGCTGACCATGAACCTGTTAGTTGTTGGTATCCATCAATAATAAAAATATACAAACAATAAAGAAAAATAAACAACAACAAATAGGCAATAAATAATAGAGAAAGGGGAAAAAGTATATATAAATTTTTTGGTAAAAATCTTTGTAAAATTTTGCAGTTTTTAGTTAAAAGTGAAAAAATAATTATTAATTATAAGGCACAATTAAAATATTAATCCAGAAGTATCACAAGACATTTTTTTAAAGCTTATTTACAAAAACAATGCAATAAATATAATACTTTAAATGCACGGCTAGACGGAGCAAATATTTGATGAAACGAACATGACAAATAAATTTTTTACAATTTTTTTCAATTTCTACCATCTAATAAAATAGAAGGATAACTTTTTCTTTGAAATAATATATGTTATCTTCTTCTGCTGTATGTTGCTTATGCATGTAGAATGTCATGTAATATTTAAATATTATTTGGTTTCGTTTATTTCGTCATACATTTCATTCGCCTCGGTGCGTTTTAAAAATTATAATTAAAGTTTAATTTTTTTTTTCAAATTCTACTCAAATTTAAAAGTTTTCTACCTGCTATTAAAAACAAATTTGTACATGCTACTTGTCTATAAAAAATCTAGTTAGCTTAGTTTTTTTTAAATATCAATTATTCAGGGTTGTCACAGAATCCAATGTTGTCGGAATTGGATTTGAAAAGGCAACAAAAAAATAATTCATATGATGAATTTCAATGTTATGGATTTTGTGTTCAATCTAGAGTTACTATCTGTTTTTAACATAAAACGGATAACATTGAAATTCATCACACAAAAGTATTTTTTCTCGTATTTTCAAATCCGATTCCGACAACATTGGATTCTGTGACAACCCCGATTTTTAATTAAATATGTATGTTTAAGTTTAATTATTTTGTTTGCTTTCAATCCTTGTTACCATCAAACAACTATTTTCGGTTTTGAAAATGTGTATTAATAAGTCAAATAGGTGCAAAAATTCTTCTATATATAAGTTTTTAATAAATTTAAAAAACTACTTGTAAATTTCATTGTTTTAACAACTTTTAATAACATTAACAAGTCTACTCCAACACAGCAATAAAAGTCACTGAAGTTACAATTTATAGCAGAAGTTAAAAACAAAAATGTCACCTACAAAATGATATTTGATATGATATTTCAAAATCTTAGGGACTCCAATGACTTAATCATCATCTCTGACCTAATATACGGCAGCAAAAGTCAACGCTCAAATGCTGGTTATTCATTGACGGTTTTTTTAGAATACCTCAAATTAAGACATTCATTCATAATAAACCATCGACACATTCAATTCATTCAAGGGAATCTGCTATACGATTTCAAAAGTATTTTTATAACTTTTTTTTAATGGAAAATACACAAAGCATGAATGAAACTCTATCTTTCTATGAAACTATTGACCAATTCACAACCTATTGTACGAGTTATATAAATGTTGTTGATAATTTATATACAAACATTTGTTAGAAAATATCTCTACATGAATATTAGCAACAACATTGATACAATACGATGAATTTGTTTTTGTTAGCTGGTTGACCCTGCCGTCTTAAGTTGCCGGTTGAAAACACGTCCTTATCAATCTTTTGTCGCAAAGTCGCTGAACAAAGTATGCTTCATACCAAAAAGAACGTTGTGTTCCAAATTTCATCCCAAAATTCAAACAAAAAAAGTTTTGGACAAAAGTGGTTTATTAATAAATAAATATCGTGGACTCAAATGAAAAATATTTTTACATTAAATATGAAGTATTTTTAACGGCATAGATGCTTTTGACTACTTGTTCTTAACTACAGGCATGCGCCACTCACAACTTGCCTTATCGAAGTTATACATATTTTATTTTTTGAAAATGGTTTTGGTTACCAGAAAAAATAGTTTTGGAAAAAAATGGCTGTATATTTTTTTAAAATTTTAAGTTCTCACATAATTTTGTTTTCTAAAAATAGTTCACAGTGCGTAGATAGTCCCTACAAATTCCATACTTCATTTCATACAGGTTAAAGAAACATTTGACTTTATTTGTTTTGGGACTTACTATTTTGTTTTGAAGCTAAAGAATGGCTAATTTTGACCAAAATTGCTTGTTCAAGTATTATATGCGTAAGAGTATTTAAAAAATTTCCTTAAACTAAAAACTAAAAACATAGTTCGAAATAAAATTCATTATTATCGTTTCTACTGTTAATAGACAAGAATTTTATATCGATTAAATAAATATATGCAGGCTACGTTAAATATTGCCAAGTCATAAAACTGTTTCCTGTTCAATACAAAATGTGGGCAGAGGGTAATTTTTGTAGATATACTCGTATGGAAATTTTTAGATGGATTTTGTTTAATTGCATACAAAAGTTATTATCATATCTAAAGCGGATTCTTTTTTATAAATTGTGAAATCCAAACTGCAATTGAAAAAAACATTATTTATTATGCGATGAAACACTTGGAGCCCCTTTTTCTTGCATGATAAATTTTCGGTTATATTTGAGAGCTTTCCTCTTTCGACTGTTTTAGGCTGCATTTTTAAAAAACTTCTTTTGAGAAAATGCAGCCTTTGCGAATTATCTATAAATATGTTTTTTTTAGCTTTAACTCATTTTAAAAATCTGAATTTGGTTAATTTTCATCACTAGATAAGCTAAGATAGTAGGAATAAACTTTAAAAATATATTTAAAGACTTACTAAAAAATTATTAGAAGTTTTAAAACAATATTGCAAAACTATTGGAAAAGACATCTGCGAATGAAATTAAGTCAAGTCGAAAACCAGAAATATCATAATTTAAACCAAACCTTTGAAACTATAATATTTCAAGGGACCAAGAGTTACATCCCCTTTTCAAATGAATATTTTCATACACATATTTAAAAATGTTGTAAGTTCTTGTAGTGTAACACTTTTTTGCAGGGGATAAGACATTAGTTAATTTTATTATTTTAGATAAAAATTTTTTAAAAACATAACTGACTGACAACTTTTTTGAAACATTTATTTATTTATTATTTATTTACATTTTTCGCTTGAAGCAAAATACACTAAACATAGATTTCTTACTCGTATTATAAAATTAAAAAAAAATATGTTAAAAATAATAAATATTGACAGTTTTACAATTAGCATGCATTTTTTTTATAAAAATTAAAATATTTTTTACTTATAAGACAATTTTAAAAAGCTTTAATATTTATTGAAAAAAGGATATATTTTTTTTTATTTTATGAATATAAAGAAGTTTGATAAATAACATACCTCTTGGATAACGCGTATGATGACCGTAACCTCGTGGATGACGTGTTTCCTTGACCATCTCTACAACATTAGATACAGTATCCGAAAACCCAATATCGTGATGTTGATATGGATGGCCACGCCGTCTACTAGGACTAGGTGATCTATGATATATAATTAAGGAAAATTAATCACTGATTAGTCTTGCCATCTTTTTTAGTTTTTTTAAGGATTTGGACTAATTTTGGAAATATAGCCTGACTTATGAGATTTTTTCGATTTACATTATTTAATTACTTGATTCTAAGCTTTGGAGTTTTTGTCTGTATTTTTTATTAACATCTTTCCCGCTTGCGCTTTTAGTTCACTTGTAGTGACATATTTTATTTGCAAAAGTTCTGACTTTTTTAAATTTTAACTCTTTTTAAACTGTTAAACTGTTGTTTGTAAGTTTTACTATTTTCGCTTACATCATAGAACTTAATAAATAATAATGTCTGGTGAATTAATATGTTCTCCGAAAGTAAAAATCTCATTTCTTCTGTACGGAGATTTTGTAAAAGTAATTACCTTAAACTAGGTGATCTTCTGTGGCCGTTTTGATAAGCGTGTCCAGGATGTAAATGACCAGCATCGGCACCGGTTAATGATTCCTGAGATGGATGTCTTTGTGCATCCCGCAGTTCCAACATCTAAACCATGAATATTTTAAAATAAATTATTAAAAGATGTTGACAAATTTTATTTTCAATATATTTTTTTTTGTTAAATGCAAATTACTTTTTTATCACATTAAAAAATATTACAAAATTTGATATATGTGGGGAGGGGTAGACTCTAATTTAAAAATAATAATATTAAAATTAAGATAGTAATGCAGGGGTTTATATATATATATATACTTGAAATAAATTTATTTTATATGTATATGTATGAAATTTATTTATATATTAATCACGAGTATAATTAAATAAACCACATTGAAGAAAAAGAAAACATTTGTAACATCTCTACTTACAAATATTAAAAATCCTATTTCTAAAATTTCTAACTATTTTTTAATTGAATTTTGTTTCGACTGATTGTTTTTTCTAAGTTTTTTCTTTAGTTGTATTTATTTTTTAATTAATCTGTGTTTATTTTCGTTTACTTTTTTATTTGTCCTATATTTATGAAATATTTTGAACTAAATCTTTTATAAAGGAAAATTATAATTAAAAATATAACAAAAATCTCTAAATAATTAAATAATTAAGAGAAAAACTCAAATTAAACAAAATGTTTCTAAAATAAGTGCTACATTAAGTTTCAACTATTTCAACTAGAAAATAATTTTTAATTTGAAAACATGCACTTGCTGTGATGGTTCTACATGAACCATAAAGAATTGTACTTGCGATTTATGTATTTATGCCAAATACTTACCAGTGTATTTTTTGTATAATAAAATTAATAGTTTCCAAAAAATCTCAAAAATTTTAACACGAAATGAAATTAATGTCTGAGAAGGGTATTTACAGTGTTATTATGTACAGTGTGGTGCAGAAATGAATGTATGAATTTCTTAAGGTGCGATTACAAGTTTTTTTAACATTTACTAAATATTTATTCTAACAAATGTCAGCATTTCCCAGATAGTCTTAATGGCTTATTTCGGCGCAAATAGGATGGTTAACGCTTTGAAACAAAGCTTAAAAGTTTATACATAATATTTTATCAAAGGTTGCTTTCTTTAAAATTAATTACCACACGTTTTATTTATATATAAAATAATTTTTTTATTTAGAAAATATAAAAAAAATCTAATTTTTAACAAATTTATGAATTTAACTCTGAAATGTAGCCCAAAAATAATGGTAGTGCAAATAAGTTTTATGAAATATTAAAGCGAAACTGTTGGGACCGGAGAAATTGTTTGTCATAAACAATAATTTCTAATAAACGTTGTACCTTATATACGAACTACACTGTACCAAATTGTAAATATACTTTCTGTATACATTAGGGGTATAACAAAATGTTGGCCCTAGCGATAGCGAATATTGTGTTATTTGAGAAAACATTTTTTTTCGGTCGTTTGAAAATACACACCTCACCCACAAAAGGGATTTTCTAATTCCCTATAGAAAAAATTTATTACGAAAACTTTTTATATTTTATTAATAAATGGAAAAACAATTAAAAAGTTTTTTAATTATTAAAGAACATGAATAATTTAAAAAAAAAGCTGTGAGTTTTTGGCTAAATGTATAAGTACAAATAAAAATAAAAAAAACAAATTGCAACTTTACTGTGGGTGACCTTTTTTGAAAACCGCGAAAAATTAATATAATTTTTTTAATAGTTTTCAATGGACTATTCGACTATGCTAGGGCCATTTTGATATTTGCAAAAAATGGGAATAAGTTATATCCCTAGTATACATACACTAACAACTTTTTCATTAAAGAAATTAAAAATTAAATAATGAAAAAAGCTTTAACTCCCCAAGAAAAGTTTTTTGGAATTCATTTAATTTTTTTGGAAATAATTTCATTTCTGTTTTAGAATTCGTTCATTTCGTAAAAAAGTAAAGAAACAGGTCTAGAAAAAAATATTTATGGGTTTTTTCTGGAGAAGTTATTGGAACTTTTAAATTGCTGTTATTTCTTCTTCTGGTTTTTGGTATATTTAAGGCCGAAGTCTCCTACTAAAGTATTCCTGTATTGACGACTTTTAGGCGGATACAAGAACTGTCTCTTCTTAAGCAAGACTAAAGGCGGCTTCGTCTACTGCAGCATCACTCCATTGCTGGTACATGTCCGGATACAAGGAATTTTTTCTCCATGCCATGTCCAAAATCAGTTTCTGCCTACTCGTCCTTTTGGACAGTTACAAGGATTTTTCCTTCTCAGGTATGTTCGACAACCGTATTTGTTGTCTATTCTATTATATTTTATTGGAAGTTATTTCATTGCGAGCTATTGCATAGCGAGTTATTTTATGAAGCCAAATATTTTCCTTGAGGCCGGATGGCAAATGTGCATGAGAATTTTTATAAATAACATTTTGTACATGTACATTTTTAATTTTATGTTATAGATGAAAAATTTTTCTATTTGAAACGATGTCCGAAACACCATAAATGAAGTTTGAATTTTTAAATTAGAGCCAACGTAACAGAGTATTCGATCGAATAATTTTAGTACTTACGACGAGCGTATGCTTGTCGCAAATATAGCCCCAATATTTATACAGAAAACAATAGCACGAAAATGTTGGGGTGATGCCGCAATTTTTTTTGGGCTTTTTTTCATTTCTTAATGAAATAATATTTTATATTTTTAAAAACGAAATATAGCCTCAAAAACTGAAAACGAGCTAAGGCCCCACAAAATATAATCATCTTTTTACTTTGGACTTATCTTTCATTCGTCAAGTATGCAGATATAAATAAGAAATAAGGTCCCAAAGATTTGTTATAAGCTTTTGGAACCTTACTACATTTTCACTAATTTAAGATACTTATTAAAATTAAATATTTTTAACAGTATGTTCAACGCTCCTTTTCGTCACAGAAGAAAAAATGATATACAGGAAGAAATCTTCTTAGATAGATGTCGTTGCAAATGTTTTTTTTAAATTTAGTTAGTAAAAATTGGGTTAACATCCCCAAAGATAACTTAGTGAAAATGTATATATTTCAAAAATAGCGTAAAAACATCCCAATTTTTACTAACTAAAATAACAAAAAAATTACAATTATGTATACCCAGTTAGAAATTCTAAGTCTATATAATTCTAGTTGAAATTTTTTTAAGGGGATTTAAGTCTTTAATCAATCACTTAACGCTGAAATATCGCTTTTTATTAAAAATTTTTTCTTTAATATCGCGATTAACAATTAAAAAATTATGTAAAGTATACATATAGTGCCATATGAGCCATATTTTCTCCCTTTAGGTTTCACTATTGCCAATCTATACGTAGAATTGTAAGTAGCCGCAAATTATCTTTCGGTAGCTTATCATTAGATATGACACTAGCCCTGCTTCCACCTAATTTAATTAAAGCGGATTTTAATCAGCTTAAAACGAGAATTTATGTTATGGACAACGAAAATAGATTCACAAGCTTTTTAAAATATTTTGAAAAATTTTGGATAAAAAGTCAGTTGAATTGTTTGAAATGGAACATGGTATGATGTTTTATATTTGATTAAGGTTGGATGTGAAAAATTTAGTGTTTCCAAACAAGATACCTGTACTATTTCATGGATGTATTTGTTCAAAATTTAACCATGCGACATAAGAAATCATTTAAATGATTTATTTTTATAAATAAATGCCTTTTCTTTTTTAAAATAAATAAAAATACTGAGTAATATATTTTTGAATTGATAGACGGGGAGTAAGTATTTAAGAAAGGCCAGAATTTATTAAAAATTTCTCAAGCACTTTACAGTAGAAGTTACATTAGGGGTCTCTTTCATTTACTCTACTGGGGTGGTTTTCCGTAATGAAAAATTGTCGCAAATACCATATTTCATTTTTGTTTTGGGGCTTTTTTCATTATTTTCGGACGCTATTTCATAACAAAAATTGGATAATAAAATATATTGCATAATAAAAGATAACCCCAAATTTTAGACCATTTTTTGTGTTCTTTTTTGGGGCCTTATTTCGCAGCGACCAAATATCAATATAAGACAAGAATTTATTTTTTTCAGGAATTTTAATAGAAATTCCATACGTTTAGTGACAGCGTTTTGAAAGAAAACCAATTTCGTAAGCACCTGATTAAGCCTATTTAAGCTGATCTCTAATAAAAAATAGTGATATTAAGAGAGATCCTTATATTAAGTTTAATAAGTTTCCTTCTGAAAAAATGTTTATTTAATGAAGTTAAGAAAAAAAGGCTTTAGGGAAAATAAATTATTATTCTAGCCAATTATACACGTTTATTTGTATAATACTGGTTTTAGATAATATATTTTAACGGACAAATTGTGGGCTATGTTTCGCAAGATTTTACAATTATTTTTTATATATATGTTTACAATTCACAAATTGTTTTATGTGTAGTTTCCTTTAGAAAAGACTTCAAATTATCTAACTATTCTAAACTAAACGTAAGATCTATCTTGTTTTTTATAAAGTTTTAATTACTTTTAAATAAATACTAATTTTGTACTTTTAATTACAACAAATTCTAATGAAAAAAAAACGTAACTTTTCCGTTATCGCTTCAACTAATTAAAGATTTTGTGAGACTATTTATTTAAAAAATATTTACAACTATAAAGTTCTATAACTTTTTTTGGAAAAAAACTCTAAATTATTTTCTGCGTTTAAAAGGATTCTTAAATTAGACACAATTGATAAATTAAACAACATCAAATATTTGTTAGATAAGCTTTAAAATTAAGAAAGAAACATAATATAGGACACACAGATAGATTATACATAATGATTTTTAGTTGTTGTACGATTATAGTATACATTGTTATAGTAAGTAACCACATCGATTAATATTTTTTGTTTACACACACACACACATTTAGTATTGTTTAATTAATGTGATTAATTCAATAAACGAATTAATAGGACTTTAATCTTTCTCATATTATTGATTTGTGTTACCATTTATTGTTTAAAACAATTATTCACCTTTTTGTTTCTGAAATTTAAAAAAAAATTTATTGAAATTTTTAAGTACAATTTTTTTTTATGTTTGAGTAAACAGATCGTTCAATGATTGTGAAATGATGATAATGATGTGATGTGATTTGTATCGCATGAATGATTAAAAATGGATTTGTAATTCAAAACAAAATAAAATTCTTATTGTTTTTATTTTTCAAACAATAAAGTGTTTATACTGATACTGATATATTTTTGCTAAATTACGGAAATCGAATTTTGAAAAATTATATTTTTCTAGGTGTTTTTCAAAATTAATCATTATTTATTGGTCATAATATTTTTATTATTAATCACCCTTATAATGAATAAGTTGTGAAGATTATGCTTATACGAAATTTCCATTCCTCTTCACATTCTCAGTGAATGTAACAGATGGAAAGAAGAATTGTAAAGCTTAGTACTCTGTTCAAATTTGCGAAAAATGTTGAGCAACATTGATTATTTCGTTTGAAAATTTTGACAACTGATCAGTGGCTACAATACCACGATTTATAACAAGTTTATCGGTTTTATTGCCTTGAAATGAGCAACATTGTTGTTATCTTATAAAAACAAGAAAAAAATAATTTGCAAAAAAATTATTTATAATGATAGAGTTGAGCGTATTCAAAAAAGATACAGACGAATTGATAACCTCTTTTTTTGAAGGTGTTACAAACAAGGAGAAAAGTGATTAGAAATACTTTCACTCATGATAAGAGGAACCATCTTCACGTAACACTTTTTAATCACGAGAGGAATTTTTCGATTCATTACCGACCAAACAAAATTTCTAAAAAATATTCTATTGCGAATTACACAGCTGTTTTTGTATCTGCAGTGTGAACAGAAGATGAAGATCAAGCTGTTGTTGAAACATAATGTTTGAAAGTTGACAAATGAGTAAATGAATGAATAAATAAATAAATGAATGAACGAATGAATGAATGAATGATTAACTGTATGTATGAGTGTTTGAGTTATAATGTAAAAGAGAAAGGGAAATATTACCTAACGGAGCGTTTTCTCATTGTACTCCGACGAGCCAGTGTTGCCAAACTACCATGTTCAGCATCACCATTTGCGTGACCATTATTTGCTAATAAATGCGTTTGTGAATTGGCAGCATCAGTACCATTCGGTTCATAACTGATTGAACCCTGACGCGAACCTCCTTTGTCGAGGGCAGCCATATCGAGTAAACAATCAAAAAATGATTGTTTCTTTACAATCATTATTGAAATTGTTTAATTTTATGGTTTGGTGTAATGACATTGTAGAAGTTGTTAAATTTATAAAGTTTTATTTATTTGAACAGTGTGATTTTTTACAGCATTTGTTAAAAATTGCATTGTACAGTGCAGTAAGAAATTTCATTGTTATTTTTATTTTTCGAGTAATGCGTGATTTCATTGAGTCCACGTGATGAATTTGGTTTGTTTTTTTTTTTTTTGTAATTTTTGAGATTTTATGATATTTGCAATAATTTTTTATACATAGATGATGTTTTTCAGATATTGATTTTTGTAACGGCATTCGTACAAAAAAAGTTTTTTGAATGAAGAAAAATAAACATGATTAATGTGAGTAAAATTTTCTGTTTGAAAAGTTTGTTAAAAAAAATTATATATAAATATGCTTATAAATTGTATAAATTATTCAATATATTTTTATGGTATAAGGAATTGCGTTTGTTATGTTTAAATATAAAAGAAATTTACAATAAGTTTTCTAGATACAATTGATCTAACTTTTAAAATCTAAATTAGTTTTATGTTTGTTTAATAAACAAGCATTTTAAATAAAATTATTTATCATGTGTTTTATTTATTTGATTATGTTGTTAAAAGTCTAAGAGATCACACTAAGTGCAGGGTTTTAAATGTAAAATACAATATCAAGCTGATGCTTAGAAATAAAGATAAAGTATTTTAACTTAGCAATATATCAGATATCGCTATGTTTGCAATCTGGCGGGGATCCAAGAAGATCGTAATATGTATTATTTTCATAACAGTGCTTTACAAGTTTTACGTTCCACATACATGTTCTCCCTAAAAGTTCCACAAAAATCGTTTTTCGTAAAGCGTTCAAAAATCTCTCTTGCGACAAATATTTCAAATAAAGCTTTCTCGTTTCGGTTTTAATTTAAATAATTCGTGGCATATGCATTTTGATATTGTATTTTCATTTCTTAATTTATTTGTTTATATAAAAAAACTATTTTTCAAAATTTCTAATAAAGTTAAAAAAACATTTTCGGGGGAAAAACATGCTACGGTATAAAATATATAGTATATATTACAAAAGAATTTGAGACGGCGACAAAGGATTTTGAATAGAGGACAAACAAAGTGGTTTTCTTAAACTAAAACACATAATTGAATAATTCAAGTTTTAATAAATTATTTAATAAATAAGAAAGTTAAATTTAATAAAAATTTGATTTTACAACACAATTGAAACATGCTCTTTCGTTAAAAAAGACTTTGTGACAAAAAATTAATATTTACATGCTTAAAAAAATAAAAATAAAATTATTTAAAATCATTTTACAAAACAAATAAATCAAATAAAAATCGGAAAAAAATAAAATAACAAAAAATTAAATATAGGACACATGTATTCCTCTTTTAAAATTGATCGCTAACAATTTTGTTGATATTTCTAATTGTTTTTTTTTCTCTTTAGCTCCTTTACTTGAATTTTGTAAAACTAAACTTGTACTTTTGTTAAATAAAATAAATAAAATACATTAATTTTAACATGATTTTATCATACAACTACATAACAAGGAGACCATAACTTTAAAACATTATATATTTTGTAGAATATTGTGCTTAAGGTAAAATTAATAGGATATATGGTGCAACTAAAATATTATTAGGGGTAAATGTTTGTAAATTAAAATATTTTTTCTACGCAAATTCTTTGAACCAATTTGAATTGATGATGCTTTCTGTTGTTTTTTTTCTAAGCCAAATATAAATTTGAAAAATCTTATGAAATTTAAATATATTTTGCATTTTTTTTAGTTTCTATGGTGACCTTGCGCTGAAATTGTTGATTTAGTATATCATGATGCCTTTATTTCACACAAATATACATGGGAAATGATTGATTTTGTATCATAATTAGACCGTTCACAAAAAGAAATCGTTATAAGTAGAAGTATGCTCAAGTTTTTACGAATAGCTTCTTGTAATTTTACTTTTAATTAATTAATCAGATTACAACTGAAACAATTTAAGTTCGATATAACAATCAACCCTTAATAATAATATCTATCAGGCTTTTTATTAAAAAAAATTTTTATTATAAATATAAAATTAACAGTAAGTTAAAAATCAAAACGTTGCAGCTTAGTTATTAAGAATTTTATTGCTTGCACTTCTACGCTTTTGGTGTTCAGCCTCTCAATTATAAAATACTGGAAATGGATTTTTGTGAAATCGTTCACGGACAATCACATAAAGTTGGCAATTAAATAAAGATTTTATGTTTTCATTAGTGCAGTTAGTAGATGAAATCAATTATTTTTAAATTCTAGAACATGTGGAAAATCACCAGGTTCATCCCGAATAATCAGATAATCATCTTCTTATATACTATTTCTTGGGCTAGTGTACTTCTAGTTCCTAAATTTGTTAAGTTAGGTATTTATTTCAAAGTTTGTTAAGCTTATATATTTAGGTGAAATTAATTTTAGTAGCTTCAATATATTTTATGATCTGTAGCAGAACTTCATTAATGACAAAATTAAGTGCACAGTAAAAAAAATTTAAGTAATTTTGAACAAATCATATTTCAATTGGCGTAACTTGTATATATCCGATCTTGTAAGAAGTTTATTAAAAAAAATTAGCTAAAACACACTTAAATGTATTTCTCAAGAAATTTTGTGAGTTGTTTTTTTGTTAAAAAACATTGTTTTTACTTTGGTGAATAGAAATCAAAGCAAATAACTTCCTGTCTATGAAAAGTTTATGACAAAATCATTGACTACAAGCTACCCTGCGGGAAATTTTGCGTCGAGTGCTTAAATGTACTCGTCTTAAAACATGTCAATATAGAATTAGAGCCGGTCGCTATCACTTCGGACTATGTCATGTGAGTTGTTTTGTAAGGAAATCGTGCTGACACAGTTTTTATAAATTTTTTTTCATAGTAATTACATAGCACTATTCTCTAACATAAGGATAATTTCCAAGCTCTCGAATTGTACTATGAATGTGCTGCCTTAAATAATAATAGTTTTAAAGGAAGACCAGCAGCATTAATGGCCTTATAATTGCTTAACCACATTGTCAAAAACTGCAACTTGAAAGGAAATGTCGTGAGCATAATACTACTTATAAATATTTTCTGCAAAAAATTTTAAAATTAAGCGAAATAAGCATGCGATTTTCCTTTAACGATGATTTCAAATAATTAAAAATTTGTTTTGCAAAATGTCTCTTTCAAGCAAGACATTTTTCAATGTGTAGTTGTGTTTGCCATTAAATATTGTTTATATCTGCACGACTTATATACATTCATTTTATAGCAATGTTATTTGTTCTTATATCTTTTCAGAAAAAATCATATATTTACATTCTGGTGAGGGATGTGTCTTAAAATTATATCAATCATAACCCTTTTCAATAATTAAATAATTTAAATAATTTTAGTATAAGAGGGGGATGCAAAATTTTTATTTATAACATTCCTTTGACAAAAAGATTCTTCAATAAAAGCGGAAGAAGGTTTAGTTGTGTTTAGTGGTTTTTGTTCCATTTAGCAATAAAAATTTTAAAAGGTATTACAAGTAAAAGTTAAAGGTTTATCTTCAGAGGATAACGTAAGGATTTTGTTCACGCTTGCTAACAACAGAAAAAACGAGCACTTGCTTAAAGGATGCTTAAAGGAGCAGTTAAGCTTTGTAGCTTTATTTTTCATAAATTCTGTCTAGCAATTGTTAATATGTTAAAGAAAAAGTTTTTATACCGGTTCATCATCAGCTGTTGGACTATGCAACGGTTCTTCCTCTTCATCATCTTCACGCTTTTTCCGCTGAAGCTTTTATTTTGTTTTTGGTTTAATGTTTAGTTAAATTTGTTTGCGTTTTTTCAACGATTTTTTATTATTTAAATGTTTACGAGAATTAAAAATAAAATAATTAATGAAAAATTTTGTATGATATAAGCAATTTTTTTAAAATGATTTGAAATTTTTAAGATTTTCTTAAAACTGAGAAAATTAATTTTTTAAAAGAATTTAAACATTAAGGATTGTAAAAGAGGAAAGCTTTAATTTTTGCTTTTTTTACATGATTTGTTCAAAAAAGTTTGTAAATATTTTTTAACAATTATTTAGTAATTTGATTTTTCTTTTTTTATATTGAATACAGTATAAAATTAGTTTTCGAAAATTTGATCAATATAATATTTTAGAATCTTGTAGCTTTGAATTATTTATTTACATTTTTCTCTATATTTGTTTAAATTCTTTTAATTTTTAAATTAAATAATCTTGAAAAACAATAATTAAACCTTAAAAAAAAACTTAAATAACAACAACAAAACATTTAACAAATAACTATTTAAAAATGTAATGTACATTTTTAAAGCCATATGGCATGCCGTCGTGATTCACATGTTACACCATTAAAAAGCACTGAGCTTCAAACAAAAAAAAAACAACAAAGAAAAAAAAACCATTTGCCAAGTAGTTAAAAGAAATTGAATACTTTAAAATTCTACTTATAACACTTCGTAATAGTGAATAAATGCCTTAGTACTGGTTGAGTAGACAAATTTTGGTATAAATAAAGATTCTGAATCGGAAGGTATTGTCAAAAAACGTTTTTGTGTAACTTCGCAGATACGAGTAACAACAAATCCAGCTAAATTATTTTCTTATTTCATTGACAATGAATAAATATTTTCAGTATATAAATATGTAGACTTGGATCAGCAGAACATTCACTGCAGATTGTAGTACCACCCACAAGGATAAAAATAGTTGCATGTCTGCAAGAAGGACTTTCTTACCTCCTGCTGAGATTGCCTTCTGTGACTAGAGAGAGCAATTAGGACACTATTTGATCAATATGAGACTTTGGATATGAGCCACGGTGGCTACTTGAATAATCACCAATAACGGCTCTGAAAATTATTGCCGCAAGGCCATGGGTTTCCTTAGAAATAATGCTAAAAAGTATTGGGAGAAGATCACGATGCAAGGAGGATGAAGGAGTACTTCGGAAGATTTGGTATGATGTTCCTCCGCATTTACAATCCGAATGTTAAATACGTTTCAATATATTTTACTTCAACTCGTACAACACTCAATTCCGTGAGCTGTGAATTTTTTAATGTCAAATGCGTTAATCCTTTTTCTCTTCGGATCGAAGCAATTCCCTTAAACCTTCTTTACCATCCCTGCGAAAATAACGGAAAAGTTTTTTTATTAGAGCATTCAATTTGTTAAATTTTTAACTGAGAATAATTTAATTTGCATGCCGAAAACTACACTTAAATAGTCTTGTTAAGCTGCTTTCAAATAGTCCCGTAAGTGAAATCGAAAATTTTATATCAATTGACAAATCCGTGTTTCCTTATTTCCGATTTCGAAGATATTAAAAACAGAAATGTTTTTTTTTTGTGAAACACTCATCCAGGACAATAAATCATCAAGGTACTTGGCAAATGTTGTATGTAACACAGCAATATAATCATTAATTAATAATACAATAAACACTAATATCAAAATAAGTTAAATCAATTATTACTGTTGCGTTATGGCCTTAACTAATAACTCTTTGATTTACAAAAAACCTCAACCGCTAAGACATAACAAAATACGATTAATCAACAAAATTTAAAATACTTAAAATGTTTGTAAAAAAATATATATTAACGAATTTAAATAAATAGTTCTCAAAACTGTAAGCAAAACTCTTAAATCGAAAACAAGTTTTTTGGACTATTGATATGAATATTTAAGGATTTCTTTTTAGGATTTCTTTATAACAGTTGGTTCTGTTTAAGAAAGTAATAAGTACCTCCTTCCAATTCTGCTTTAATTATGAAATATTTCATAATTGTAATTAAAGACATTTAAAGATTTTAACGTATAAAAAAATTTTAATTAGATATTAAAATTAAATTATATATTAATGTTTTGTTCTAAAAAATAAAATAAATAATATTAATGAAATTTAATGTATATACTTGTTGTATTTACTACCAATTAATTAATCATTCTTTTCAGTTTAGGAAAAGTAGTTTTTTTTAATCTAAGTAACTGTCGGTTGTATTAAAATAGATTTACTCAGTGGTTTTTAAATAATTAACGCTAATTTTGAGATTTAAATAAATATCAATAGATAATTTTAAAACTTTTATAAATAAGCATAGTTTACTGATTTTTAATCAATTTAGGTAAAAAGGTTTAATTGCTTCATAATTGTGGAATTATGTATTATGATATAAAAATTTTGAATTATGTGTTTTTATCGACCTTAATTTAAAGTTCTTTGAACTGCAACATTTTTTTTTAAATATATAATACGTATTATTTAAATTATTTATATATTAAAAAAATCTTTATCATAATAGCTTACCCCCATGCCTCCTTGTGGCTGTCCTCCTTCACTTCTAACACGGTATGCATCATATAAACAAAGTCCCGCATAGACTTTACCCACTGTCAATTTGCCCTTATTTAATTGATCATTGGGTGGCACCAGTAGATTGAGCATTTTCTTGGCCTGCAAAGGCCATATATTTGTAATTGTTTCCCTAAGTTCAACATCGGCTTGGTCCATTTCTTCCGCTAAGTTTGGAATAAAAAAAACATTTAATAGATTAATCAATCTTTTAAAATCCCAATTTACTATATTTATATGTAATCTGTTTTAAAGGAGTCATTTCTAATAGATCTACGTCTCGAAGTGGTTTTTGTAAATATGTGTAGCAAGAAGAAAAGTGAGATATGAGACATAAGTTTATATATCTAGAAAAGTATCTGCAAGCCTGGTAGACAACCCATATTCGTTGAGGTACACAATTAATAGTCAGTCAGGGTAGATTGCACACAACTATTTCAATGAACAGCCATTGTTTGTTAGCAATTTGATTTGACTAATCTGTAACGAAATTGGTTTCAATCCTAGCGAACTTACAAAAGATATTTACTATTTATTTTTATTACTCATTTATTATTTTGCACGCAGATAAAAGAAATTACTAGATATGGTTAAGACAACAATAACGTTATTGTAGAAACTAATCTGTTGTTGCTTTTGCATATTTTAAACATAACTGTAGTCGTGTTTCCATTTTTGCATTTAAGAGTTACCTTCCATGAGAGCAGGAATATGGTTGGATTACAACCAAATTTTTATAAATATACAAAAATAAATTTGTTTGTTTGTAATAAAATTTTTATTTGAAACCATACAAACAAGTATTCACTATGTACGTACACGTTCTTGGTATGTACTTTCACATTTTCTGTAGTAACGTGTGCTATTGAAAATTGAATTGAATATAAACTTGCTACACCATCTCTTTTTTATTGTATGTTCCATGTTTTGTTGATAGTTTTTATCAATTTGGAATCATATTATTTGCTCATTACCATTGTATATTTGTTTACCATAGTAAACTCATTGCAATACTATATTTTTAGGTCCATTTAAATAAATCATAGCATGTCTCTCTTGGATTATAATTGCATCTGCTACGTTTTTTTCTTTGCAATTGGTTTTGTTTGCAATTACAACATAAGCCCGATGTTGTTTAAAAGAAACTAACTAGACCGTTTTTATTTAAAGAATGCGAAAATGTAGCAGTAGAGTGCATGAAAGTCATCTAATGTTATATCTCTAGGCTTTTCAACTTCACACGGATGTAATATGAAAATGTTTCAGTTACATCTTAAAAGTAATAATTAAATTTTCTATACTAAATGTAAAATATATATTTACATATGTTTGTATATACATACAAATTGTACTTACCCGCTCTCATTTTAATACTAAGATTTTCACGTATCAATGCAAACAGTGTAGTGGTAAATTGTACTCTCATCTCATCATCGAGGGGCATATTCATACGTATCAGTTTCTTGAAGGCGAGGCGATTGGGACATTTGTTACCGAACCCCAACGGAGGATCCATATTTTTTAACATATCATACATTTCCGTATAATGGATTCGGCCACTATACAGTCAGTATCGTACAATTGCGATTTTTTTATTGTAGGTTAATTTTGGAGACAAAATAAAAGCATTGATTTTTAGAGTTAAATAAAATTTTTTTGGTATGAAACAACAAACAATTCATAGAACATCACTGAATTATTGAGTTTAGCAAAATACATACACACATATATATAAAAAAGGAAATAAGTATTATCAAATTAGTTTTTTCTTTTTTGTTGTTGTTGTTCTGATTTGATTTTCTTAGAGAAAAGTACTAAGTATTGAAGTAAATACGTGTAGGAATAAAATACAATACAAATGATAATTTATAGATAAGAATGTGTTCAGTTTTGCAGGTAATGTTAACAGAGGAGATTATTTGGAGCTTTATGCTGTTTTATAAAGGGCTTTAGTCATAAGAAAGCTTTGAAAAAGGGATATTTTCTTTATAAACGAAAATTTTGGATTATGATAAGTTTATTTTGAGTAAATTTTTTTCATTAAACTTTTATATCAAATGTGTAGCTAGCTAGCTTTACTTTAACATATGTACATATGATTATAAATGCTCGTGTTATATAATATATAATAAGAGCTTTCTGGTCAAATAATTGCTTTGCACTAAAATTAGTTTACCTTTTTGTTGTAACACATAAAGTTTTGTTTATATATGAAACAAATACGATCAAATAATAATCATTTAATATAAAAGCTATGAAGCTTTGTGCGTTGAAATATCGTTTGGTTTTGTATAATATCGCAATAAATTTTTGTGTAATTTAATAAACTTAAATGTGTATTATTTATAAAAAAAGCACAAGTAATTGAATCAACAACAATTTCAGATACTTTGAACAAAAATAAACAGAAAATCAAGATAAAAACAAAATTAAAAAAACTTTTTAATTTTTAACAATTAACAATCAAACTACAATTCGTGTACTAATATATTTACAGAAAAATAGTTGTTGTAGTTGTCTTAAATTGCAGAAGCTTTTCGACAAAAATGTTATAGTAATAAAAAGAAAATAATTCGAGTTGTTATTTAAAGCTCAGCAGTATATCTTTTAAGCTAGAAGGACTCCAATGTTATCAATATATTATATATTATAGGAATATATTTCAAAGGATTTTATTAAGCTAACTTTATTAACAAGCTTGTATCCTTCTTATTTAATTTTTAATATATTCACTCTTGAAAATATTTAAGAATAATATTTAACAAAGCTTTTGATAAGTTTTGTGTTTTACAATCTTATCATTTAAAAAGATTCTTTTGTGTATTTCTGCCTCGAATTTCTATTAATTCGACAAAGCCCATCATAAGTGAAAGTGATTAATAATGCAAATTAATCATTTTTTTAAATTAGTAATTATGAAATAAAGCAATTCTACCATAAGGTCAGAATTAAATTCCTGTAGAATTCAAGGTTTTCTAATTTTTTAATTAATATTTACAAGGATAAATAGTCCGGGACGTGGATTAAAATATTTTAAAATCTGACCTTCAGATAGTTTTATCTAACGCATAGTTTTTATGTCAAACTGTAATTCAGGCCTAACCTCATCCTGGGCTTTAAAATAAAATTTTTAATTTATATATATACAAATATATTTTTAGAAAACCAAAAATCGCAACATAATACTATTAAAAAAATTTAGTTTTTGATAAAAATAAAATTTGAAGTAGTTAACAAAAAAAAAATTAAACTCAAACATCAAATAAAATAAACACATTTAAACATTAATAGTAGTAATAGCAACGATAGTAAAAAATATATAAATATAGAAATATTTTGAATTATATTAAATTGATAATTACGTCGCATTTGGATCATATTCAGCCCATATCCGTACAAATTCATCTAAATGATGTGCCCCCAATATACTGGAATCTCTTGTTAAATAATCAAAATTATCCATAATAACAGCCACGAACAAATTCAACATTAGAAATGAACAAAAGAATATAAATGATACAAAATAGGCATACGCCAATGTGGAGCCACATGTCTCATCGCCTTTGTCGGCTTCTTCATCGCATGGCCTCCCCTTAAGGCACGCCAGCATAATGTTCGGCCACGCCTCGCCCGTTGCACATCTAAAACAATACATTATTAATATCAATCATTCACAATAATGATTTGAATTTTAAATTAAAAAAACAATAATAATAATTTGAGCTAATATATTAAGTTTTAATTACTAAATATTTTAGAAAAATTAAGCAAAAAAAATACTCAACTCTAATTAAAATATTTAATATCAGAAAATTTTTTTTAAATTTTCTTTGATTTTTTTTCAAAATTTATACTACACAATTTTTTATTTTTCTATATACTATAATTTTTTTGGGTTGTTTTTATTTAAGTTATATTAACTTTTAAAAATATTTTAAGATATTTATATTGAATAATGTTGAAAACTCAAATTATCTACTTGAAAAATATGTAGTTATTTACACTATAAATATTTAGAAAAATTGTTTACCAATATAGTATATAATTTTTAAATTAAGCAAACCAATTATTTCTTTTAGCCTTATTATTTATTAAAACCTAAATGGTTATGTTAATGAATTTGGAAGAAAAAAGAATTTTGAACATCCAGCTAAAAAAATCTTCATGGATCATATATTTTTGAATCCGAAAATTAAGCATATATAGTTTATAAAATATTTCCTATGTATTCTTTAAATGTTTATATACACATGTATGTATATATAACCATGTGCTGATATTTGTATGCATATTTGGAGACTATACCCTTAATTTTCGGATTCAAAGATTTTTGGTCCACACAACATTTTTAGTTGGGTATATAAAAAATAATAAAACGAACTAATTCATCTTCAAAATTCTAATTGCCAATTGCTTGAAGGTTGGAAGAAGGGAGATATGTTGCAGTTTTTTGTTGAAAAATATTTAAGTCAAAGAAAACTACAAAATGGTATATAATAAAATCAAGTAGATTGAAAATAAAGAGTAGAAATTCGTTTACACTTTAATAATAATACTTTTAATAAAATTTGAAATGGTTTCGAATAGAAATGTTGAAATAAAGTATTTTCTCCTCAATGTGCAGCATTTTTATTATACTTTTTCTTTGATAAAGTTATTGGACACTAACTTGAAATCCTATCGAATTCAAAATAGATTCAAATGTTACGGATTACGAAATACTTGCCGACCACTAATTGCGCATTGAGGTAATGGATGTATAAGTCCTAAGCTACTAAATGATTTTGTGTGAAATTTTGGGAAATCTATGAAAGAATAGAAACTATCGAAATTTTAAATGATCGCCATAGAATTAATGTATATTTCGGTCAATTGTTAGGGCGGAACCAGTTTTCTATTTACTGGATAACTGGACACAGCGGTCGTCTGGGGAATAAGAAAGCGGATGAACTCACCAGGAGGGCCTCAGCTGCTCTTTTTATGTCCCCAGAGACATTTTGTGCCGTAAGTCGGGCGACTCTAATATCCTTCATCAAAGGAGATGACACTTCTACCGCTAAAGAAATGTGGCTAGCTTCTTCTGGTTTAAGGTATTTTAAGCATTAACTGGAATAATTTACGTCTTGTTATTAGTTTTCTTTCTGGTCACTTTGGACTGAACTATCCTTTGTGGAAAAGTAGCCAAGTTCGTTCACCCTTGTGTCCTTTATGCTTAGAGGATGACGAGACAGTGGCACACATTCTTACCGAGTGTATAGTCTCATGTAATAGTAAAAGGAGTGTTTTTCTTTCTGAGTTTCTGTTCTCGGATGATATTAGCTGGGTTTCTGCAATGTCTGTGCTGACTTTCATAAGGAGAGTTGCACAGAGATTGTTTTAATTTAACTTACAGATCTAAGGCATAAATGATTCATCAGGTATCACAGTGCCGGTCTTTGGACCAGATCTTCTCCTATTCGATCTATTGCATTCGTAACTCAGTTCATAAGCCAACTAAATAGCGAACATGAGCATTTTCTCCAACATCAATAAAGACAACAAGTGTACTTGAAAACATTAGGAAAAAGGTTGTGTTCTCTCTTGATGCTGGAAAAGAATGAAAGATGTTTTTTCTGTAGTATAGTAGTATGCTTTTTTATTTCCAACAACTACTATTTTGACTATCTAAGAAGAAATTCCCAAGAAACTTTTCAAAATATAGTTTTATTTTTAAAAATATATAATTTTAATATTGTTATGTCCTTCTCCACTGTTCTATTTATATTTCGTACAATAAAAGGTACAAAAGCACTACGTTTTGTTTTATTAGCGACAAAATGAGCGACAACGCTTAAAGTTCTGTATTCAAGCTTATCGATTATGCCATTCATTTGATCTTGTGTGACATCGCGACCATTTGTATGAGAATTTAGTCGACGATTGTAAGGACCTGTCAGCAGTATGTCTTCTTTGACTTGTGCCCGTCGTTTAAGACGTGGGCAAGTGTTTGCAGGCCAATAATGTAAATGCTCTCACTTAATTATCATTCACGTTATATTAATGCAAAAAAAATGTAGATAATCTCCTTTATGTTTGTGAAATCATTTAACCAATCTGTTTTTAAAACAAACAACTCGCGATAAATAACAAAACAAATATGAGCTTACTGCATGAAATCGGTTAAATTTATTGGGTATTTTTTGCAGTTAAGATTTTACTATTAACATGGCGAACTTTTTTTTTCTCTTTCAATAAAATCTTAAAAGAAAATGTTTAATAAATATATGTGCTCATACTTTTTAGCCGAAAATTTAGTAACATGAAGCAGTTCTTATCACAAAAGCCTGTAAAAGAAATTATACATAGAATTATAGAAATATGGAAACAAAATAATTGAATTTTTCAACATTTAGCTGCAACATAGACTACAAATGAATGTGATTAACAATTTTGAATTTGATTACGAAAGAAATCAGTAAAAAAAATAAACTATTAAGTTTTTGTTTCAACTATATGTAGTAACAAATAAAGTGCAAATTTGGCTTAAGTTATTTTAATTATTTTTTTAGTTTTTCCATATTAAATCTATAACCACCATATTAAAACCACAAAATAACTCTTAATTAACAATGCAAGCTTCTTATTAACAAATTAACTGAACAAATTCATAAATGACAATTAGAACTTAAGAAACGAATAAAAAATTAAATAACAAATATTTATTGAACGATGAATGCGATGATATTGTGTAAGTTTTAGTGTAGTTCTTTTCTAGATGATGTAAAAAATATTCAGCTATTTCTAGAAAAAAAATATGTCCAATTGAAAAATGAAAAGAAGAAAAACTAAATTGTTTTTGGATGCTGCACTGACGTTGACTAAAACCTAGACAAAACATGTAGGTAATTAAAGTTTATCCTAAATATTTTTTTGTTAAACAAGCCTAAAGCTTTTAGTTGATTTTTTTATCAATAATTAAATATTTTTATCATTTGTATCGGCTAGTTCAAATTTAATTTGTAATACTGGTGTTAAACAATTCCTATATTTTTTATTTATTTAAAACTTAAGAAAAAATTATAACTTAAAATTTCGATTTCTTTTCTTTTTGATTTAAGCGATTCGTTAAAAAAATATTTCAAAGTAGATAATTTTAGAGTTTCATTGTTAAAACATGATTACATACCTGAATAGGAGCATGACACCTTGTATAAATGATTGGAAGTTGTTGTGCCTAGTAATGGAATTTTCCACTGTACTTAATTTGATATTTCCAAATACCTATTTGCGATACAATACACACAGACATACACGAAGTAGCGAATGTCAGACAAGTTTTAGTTTTTTTTTTTTTGAATTGTGTTTTGTTAAAAAAAAATATTTAAAGTTTAAGTGTTTTGTAACACCCCGTCTAGATTAGAAATAAATATTTTTATTTCTTTATTGCAGCAAAAATCACAATTATAGTATCTCTAATATAGTCATGTAATATGTAGCATAGATAGTTATTGACGTCAAAATACGTCTTAACATACCAAAGAAAAAACAATGTAGCAAATTGTATAATGTTTAAAGTTTTGAAAAAAAAATAAAATGTGTGTAAAAGAGAAACTTGTGTTAACATTAATTTAATATTAATAAGATTAAATTTATTTTGTAATTTCATAAAAAAAAATTAAAATGTAATAGAAAACCAGCCATGCCCTTTGAAACTTCTTGACTGTTTTTTTTTTACTTTTGAGTTAAGTTAACTACAAGCAAATGAATAAGCAATATTGCTTCATTGTTCTGCTAACGTTTTATTTTACTTATTTCTAAGACGTTTATTGCTAGTCTAGACGGGATGTAAGAAAAGTAAAGAAATCAAATATTTTCGAAAAATCGTTTATAAATAAAACCAATTGTTTTTTTACTTAAGTGTTTTTTGAGTGTTTTATGTAAATGATTAGAACGAAATTATTATCAAAAGCGTTCTAAAAGTTTAAATACAATTAAAATGAAATAATAAAATGAAAATAATTAACTACAATTAACAACCGCTTATTAACTCTATTTTTATTCAATATGGACAACTAGGGGTTCTTGTTTATTTGTTGTAGGAGGGTTCAAATAAATAAACTAAACTTAATAAATATTATCCAATTAAAAATTAAAATTTAGTTCCATTTTAACGTTTTTGTAGCAAACTAATTAATATTATCGCTTCGTTAAAATGGAATAATTTAATTTATAAAGGGGGCTTAAAAAAAGGCGAGATAATTATTACGATATATAATAGAAATGTAATTTTTATAGTCATAACTCCACTCGCATTTTCTTAAACTCCTGTTTGTTTTTTATATGAAAAAATGTTTGTATCAGAGACTGGTTAGAATATCATTAGCATAAGTAAGTATGTCAAACAGTCATCGAATAAAGTGAATAAGTTAAAGATTTTACTTAGGATATTTTATATATTCGGAAGATGTTACCGCTGAGAAGGAATTAATTTTGGTGGGCATTATTTAATATTCAGGTCTTCGAAATACATTTTTCTGCGACATGATTCCTGAAGAGTTGAACATAAATTGAGAAATAAATTATCGGCATCCTTTTTGCTACTGGGTATATATAAGTAGAATACTCGTAATTCTCGGTATTCATGCGGCGTTAATATTTCTAATTTTGCAACATATACAACATATGTTGAGCTTGTGGCCTTGAAGACAAATTGTAGAATTCAAAAAAGAAAAGAGTTAGAGGGCTCAAAAATATTATACCAAAATGTTTTTCGATTTCTTGTGCTCTTTTACTTATCATATGTGTCACAGATGACGATACTTAAATCGCCGATACACGTATATGTATATGTTTTTGTGACCCATTTTACTAGAAACAGACGTTAGGAAACTTGATTTGGTTGTACAGAGCTATAAATAGAAAATTATTGTATTTAAATTTAGTTCTTAGAAAGGACTTTGAAAAGGAAGCTGTAGCAGGATATTATAAACTGAACACAAAATGAGATTAGCTATTTTTTTAATTTTATTTCGTCCAGTGCAAGTGTTGTATGTGCCTTGCTTATAACTGTATAAAATATAATTTTAAAACGATTGACTTTTCTTAAAGGATACAACATTTAATTAAAAAACAAGTCTCTGATACCTTTCTTTGCATATATTTAATAATGCATATATTAACATAAAATATAGTTTGAAATAATTTTTAATAATAAAGCAATCAAATTTTAATATTAACTTTTTACTAAAAACAACAATGGTGTTGGGAAATAAATTTAGAGTATCACTTAAGAAACGGGGAATTTCACAAGCTAAGGCCAATTTTCTGGGTCTAGGGTTTAGGAAAATATAATATTAAGTGATAACATCAATTATATATTAAAGAATACAAGTTAATTACGTTTATACAGAAGTTTCTTTAAAAAAAATTAATATATTAAATATTAAAATAACTCATTAGAATCAAAATATTTATACGTATATAATTTTTTTTATTTAATTGCTGATTTTTATACACATATTAAACTAAATGAGGAAAACGATAAAGAACGAAATAACTCATTTAACTAGCATTCAAGTAAAAGTCAACAACGTTTAAATACGAGTATATTTTTTTGTGTTCAACAATTTCAAACTTTTCCAAAAAATTATTGTTTAAATGTCTAACTACTTTCAAAAGGTAATAAATAAACCCTACAAAAATGTATTCATAGTTTAATTTTTCTAAAATTTAAATTTTTATAGTTTTTTTCTTTTTTGCAAAAATTTACATTAACAAACTCTAAGACATTTACTTTTAGCTTTTAGTTTTGTATAAATATGCATTAGATATAGTATATAGTTAATAATATGTATAGTATTAAATTTACAAATTGTTACTTTTTAAAAATTTATTAAATTTTTTTTTTTGCAAATTATTTTTTTAGTTAATTAATTGGCTTATTTTGGATTACGAAAAATACTTTTTAAAAAAAATAATTACTTTGTTTTGCAAATACTTGTTCAAAATCAACAATGGTTTTTACCGAAAAAGCAGCATGATTCCTCCGGAGAATGATTGAAAATTATTGTGCCGGTTAAGTTGGGTATCCGGATCATATTTTATATTTCCAAAAACCTTTGAGTTTTCGTTTCAAGTTTGGAATTTTTTTTATAAGGAATTGTTTTTCAGTTGTTTTGTATTCGTTTTTATTTTGCATGTTGGGTTTTGAATTAGAAACGTTTCATTTGTATTTTTTTATTGTTTTTATATTTTTGTTAATTCGGTAGTTTTTTTAATAAACAATAAATAAATATACACGAATTATGATTAATAGTTTTATTAGATATAATTAACTAATGATATAATTAACTAAATATTGTTATATTTATAATAAATAACTAATTTGAGGTCCAATAAGAAAACGGAAAAGAACTTTATAATGTTTGAAAATATTATTTTTACTAGTTATTTCAACACCTACAGCATCTGTGATTTAGAAAAATGTTTAAATGTCCATTAATCGAGTAAATATGGTACTAAAAGACTTGTATATTATTTGTATGCTTTATTGCAGACCAAACTGGGTTGTTTCCCGTTTTCATAAGTTTTACGCCTAATTTAAAAAGAACTAATTAAATTTAAAGAGCTAAAGTATGTGTGAACTATAAAACTAACTCCTTTTAAAGTCTAACACTTAATTATATTAAAAAAAAACTCCTCCATTAAAAACTATTAAAAATAACCTAAATATAACCCCAAGTACTGCTAAAGAACTGAGAAATTTAGAAAAAAAATTATTAAAAACCCTAAATAATTACATTTTGGTAATAAAATATAAACACCTATAATTTAAAAACTAAAATCTCATTATTGGTTTAACTAATACAATAATAAAACTAAAATGTGTGTTTGAACTATTTTCGTGTTTATAAAAATATATGTGTTTATATATTTTAAATAGTGTAAGTGTTTGTTAAAAACATATACTGTTTATAAAAAAAATAATAAACTTAAGAAAGTGTATGATAATTTTGAATGTTTTTATAATAATAATATTTTTTTTAAATTATATATATTTTATGTTGAATAAAAATAGTTTTTATTGAAATGTTGTTTAATTTGGAACGTAATTTTTTAACTTACCTGCATGCCAATAATAGCATAGATAAAAAATAGCATGGCTATCAGTAGACAGACATATGGAAGTGCTTTAAATGATTGTACAAATGTCCACAGCAGAATACGTATCGTGTATCCTTGACGCAGTAATTTAATTAAACGCGCTGCACGAAATAAACGCAGGAAGCCAACGTTGATTGAGTTCGACTGTAAAATATTTTTGGTCAAACAACAAAATGATTGGTAAGCGAGGGGAAGAGCGATACAAAGAAATAGAGAAAGAGAGAAAACAAAAAACAAACAGAGACAAACAAACAAGTAAACGAAAAAGTAATCAAATTAGCAAAGCTTTTGCTGTAGAAGTTTAATATTTTTTTTATTATGTTGTTTGTATTTGTTGTTGTTTATTATTATACAAAAAAAAGACAAGATTAAATATGGCTTAGTTTAAAAGTTGAATTTTAAGGTCTTAAAAAAATAAATGGTTGAAATAATAATGGAGTTAGTAATAAAATTTTGGCTTGTTAGGAGAGTTTTAAATAACTAATTAAGATTTGATTGATAGAGACCAACCGATTAGTTTTTTAAACACTGTGCTACAGCCAATTAGTGCAAATAAATAATGTTACCATTACTTTTGGAGTTTCATAGATATTTTTATAAAAGGAAAACTGTTATTTAGGCACACCAAAATCTACTATGACACTCATTAACAAATTTATATTATTTCCAAATCAAGAATTCGATGTACTGCAGTCGAAGACTTCATCCAAGATGGAAAATATTTGTCTTCAAAAGTATAAGCTAAGCAACATAAAACTCAGGGAAATATATTTAGTTTAAGAAGGCTGAAAAAACGGTTCACTATTTCACGCTTTGAAGTGCTTCCTTCCGAGGATGCGAAGTAAGAAGACATTAAAATTAATTTCTCGAACTGATTTTTTTTTTATCTACCGATAAGCAACAACAATGTCTTACGAAGCTATAACTGGATGAACATGGTATTCACGAATTTGTAATGTTTATTAAATCAACATTTTATGTAAAAAAGCGAGCTCCTAAACAGAGATGCAAAAGAAATTGCAAAAAATTCTTACATATCCGAAAAAAATATATCTTTTTCGCTCTGCATCTTTTTACACAATATGAATTCCACGCTTTAACAAAAAAACACCAGAAAATATTTGTTTGAGATTCACATTTTTATGTGTTAAGTCCAGTACTAACTTTATGTAAAAACAAGCCAATTTTCAAAATTCTCTACATTTTGTTTTATACTTTTTGCAATACGCATTAAATTTTCCAGAATTTTTATTAAAACGGAAAAGATTAGCTCCCCGACATAAGCACCATCATACGGTACCCTTGTATTAAGTCTTCTATTATTAATGGCCAAAGAGTGCCGGAAATCCACTAAGCTGCAATTGTGGACGTCTTTTTAAACGTATTATTTCCAAATTTTCCGTTAAAAAATAAAAATAAAACCCAACCCTGCAGATAATATTGGACTACGTGGTCCACGGACTAGTTGCAACATGTAATGCAGTCATGGACTATTTTATTTTTAAAGAAGAGCTTATTGCTATACTACAATTGTTCGTGCTCGAGTTCGATAGTACTCGTGCCAAAAGCCCACTCACAGTGGGCCATTTTTAATGACCTGGAGTAGTTTTTGTGGTAAATCGATGTAATGCAAACCTGGACCATATGGTCTAGTCCTAGGACATCGTAATGTTAAATGGACCATGATTACTACATACATTTGGGTTACTTTTCGACTAGTCCTGGTCCTTTCTGGAGTATACTTAACATACGTGGTTGGACTAGTCGCGTTATCTGCAGGGAACTGCACTATTTTATTTACAAATCTAAAAAGCGCCGTAGAATAGTGTTTTCTCTTGTTACTTTAGATTGTGTGTGTTTTTAAAATTTTTTCGAATTAAAAGATTTAGAAAATGTTTTATTTATTTTTGGATTTCGATTAAATATATAATTAAGTATATTTTAAGTAAATTAAAAAAAAATAAAACTAAATTTTTGGAATTTCATAAAAAAAAAACTAATAGCTTTAACTAATTTTTCAAACACATACCAATTAAAATTCTGAAGAGAAAAAAGGGGAAAATACATGACACAAACTAAAAATAAACAAAAAACTACTTTTTAAATAAATTTCCTTTATACAACAAGAAATTTGGAATAAAAATAATTGCTTAGCAAAATTTACAGTATTCGTTTCAAATTGTATTAATAAACTAAATTTTGCATTTCATACAACCAGAAAAATAGGGTGAGGATAGTAAAATATTTCGACAGTCCATAAATATTTTTATTCTTATAAAGTTTTATTGTATTAACTAAAAATTCACTAAGCTTTTAAACAAATAATGAATTAAATAAAAGTAAAGCCAATAAAATACACCTCATAAATCATATTAAAAAAGATAGTTTGAAGTTCAATTAATATCAGGGTCTAAAATAAAGGTTTAAATAACTATGAATACACCTAATAGTTTTAAGGCTTTAGTAAAATTTTAAATATATTATATAGAGAATTTATTATTATCATTTTAATTTTATTATAATTAAGAGGATTTTTTTATAACAAAGTAAAAAATTCCTAGTCAAGTTTTAAGAATTTATTTATTTTTTATAAAGAAAAAATCTCTTTATAAATTACAGAGATTTTTTTTATATAATTAAACATAAAATAATATTATAAATGAAAATGCAAGTCGCATTGATTTGCTTAATATAAAATTTATTCTTAAAACTTCACTGTTTTTAATTTTGATTAAGCTAGAAAATAAATCATATTACTTTTAAATATCTACTAAATAAAAATAAATATATAAATATATATGTTTCATCTTGTTCTATATATAATAATTGGGGAGCTTAAAGAAAAATTATAAAATCTTAACAAAAATGAGTAAGAAGTTTTTATTTTGAATGCCACAAAAAAGAACTGTTTGAATCATTTATTTAATGAGCTTTTGAGAGGCACTACAAAATAAATTAGTTGACCAAAAAATTTTACGAAACACCAGTTGTTGGATGAGTATAAGGAGAACAACCGATGCAAATACGCATACCGCCTCGCAGTGTGGCCCCACAGCTTTATTTTCAATTTCACTTTCATTATTTTTAAATATATTTTGTTAAATTGTTAACATAACATTTGAAATTTTGTAATTTTCTCATAAATTGAGTTTATATGAACTATGTTTCCTTTTTCTAAGCTAAATTTTCATTTTATATATTAAGAGACAAATAAATTTTCTTAAAATTCTATGAATTTTATATTATAGTACGAGCCATATTAGGAATATTTTATGAAAAAAATTAAACTTATTTGAAAAACTTGATATATTCAGCAAACGATACAAACTACAATATTATCAAATATATAATTCAAAAATACATGAACTATTTCAAATTTATTAATATTAAATAAATATTTTCATATACAAACAATTTAAGACACAAAGTCATTTATGTAAACTTATTTGATGCGCAATTGTTTTTATATGAACACTTTAGTTAATGTTGGCTATTAAATTTCTTGCCCAAATATTATCGAAAATCGCTAAACTGAATTTGAAAAGTAGAAACTTTTAATTTAATTAAATACGGGAATTGCTAAAATTTTAGTATTTAAAATTTGTAATCGCACTATTTCCCATAATTAATATTTTATATACATATGTAGTAAAATATTAACACTTTTATTAAAACCAAATTAAAATTGATTATTGAGGAATATAGCTAGTTCCTATGCGCATTTCACTGTTCCTAATGCTGATAAAGGGTAAAATTCCCTGATGATCTGCAGTAGCAACAGTGAAATGCGCATAGGAACTAGCTATACCCCCCTAATAATCAATTTCAATTTGTTTTTAATAAAAATGTTTATATTTTACTACATATTAATTATGGGAAATAGTGCGATTAAAAATTTAAAATAGAAACTATTAAATTTCTTAGATCGGGAGAATTGTAATTATTTTTTTCTAAACATTCGAGCAAATAAGTATAGTAAAGAATTGATTGTTTTAATGGTATAAACTAAATACTTTGTGAATGAAGCATGCAGAATCGTTTATTGCAGTCTTCGAAGTCTTGAAGTTAGCAAAATGAACAGAAAAGTAATATTTTTGTTACCAATGAATTTGTTTTTATCAAACGATAGTAAAAATTATTTATTATATCTTTTTAATTGAATGAATTTATGTACATTCAGTAAACATCTCAACATTAGAGAGGCAACAGTGAAATGAAAATTTGAAAGGACTTTTAAAAGTATTTATCACATGACTTTATTTCATTAGCATAAGCCCATATTAATATTGTATGTCTTGACTACGAACGTTATTACTAGGAAACTCGAAACAAAAATCTTAAAAATCTACGGTGATATATTTTTAATTTAATATGTAAATAATTTTTCGATGTTTTTATAACAATGATCGATCATACAATTAATATAGTCCTCAGTGTCTTTGCTGTTCATTTAAATTTGAATATTACAATAAGGGTTAAGCAAGAGTTGTATGATTGTTTATATTACAAAATATTGCTCATACGCTTAGAGTTAGTTAATATCTCGTATGTTCTTTTTTGATTTTCAAAAATATATATAGCAATTTTTAAAACAATTCTGTATGATTTTTATTTATGTAAATGTTAAATATGACGCCTAAAAATGTTTCAAAGAATTAAATTTAAAGTAAATCTACTATAGTTTCGTTCCTAAAGTATATAGACATAAATCAAAGAGATTTCTTAAAGTATAGACTAATTAAGAATAACTAAAAATAAAAGCATAATAGTAGTATTAAGGGTGGCATTATGTGTTAGTAAAACAACAAGATTTTTATTTGCAAAAAATCACATTTATATAAGTTAATTTATATACAACCATAAATTTAATTTAACTGCCAGTACTTACATCCTGGATGATAGAATAATGTTTTTTTTTTGTATTTGAATTAATGTTTGTAAATATTATACGCATTGTTTTTTCAATGATTTTTTTTTGTAGTGGTTTGTGTCAATTGAGAGTTTTTTTTAGAATAAAAACATTGAAATGCAAATTGAAGTTAAAATTTTACCATTTATTTGGCATTTAACAAGTTGATGGTTGTGGTAGTGGTAGAAGAATATATCGGTAGTGGTTGGTGATGTTGGTGGTGTTGGTGATATTTGCAAATATTTTTTTTTTATTTTCAAGTTAGTTATTATATGTAATTTATATTCAAAAGAAATTTTTTTGTAGAATTTTTAATGTTATGGCAAGCATTTTTTATATCGAATATGTTTTTTTTCAAATTTTCCACAGTACGTTTAACAAACGCAGTGCAGTTTCATATATAAATGTTTTTTTTAATACATGAAAAGATTATTACGTAAAAAATAACACAATCATACACAATTAGTTTTATTAGTAAATTATTGAAATAAAATTGTTTGTTTTGTCAATTGTTAACAAATGATCAAGTTGCCATACGCGCACATGAGCCCCACAGTTGATAAATTTGTTAGATTGTAATTTGGTTTGATGATTTTGCATTTTTTTTTCATTATTTTTAGATCAAGATGTTGCAGTTGTTCAGATTGTTTTTGTTAAAAATTTGATTCAGTTTTATTTTCGAAAAAAAAAGAAAAAGAAATATATAGAAAATTTTAGATTAAACATTTATTTACGTTATGATTAACTAGTTGTCAACATAGAGAAGGGATTATTTTGTTTGTTTGGAGATTATAGTTTGGTTTGCGCAAAAATATATTTGAAATAACAACAACAATTATAAGATAATTGTAATGAAAGCTTTCTGAACATCAAGGTAATACGGATGGTGATGTTTCTGGTAAATAACAAGAACAAGCAGCAACATTTTGTAATCAATGCAACATTATAATTTTAGTTTTTTTTCGGTTTATTTAATCTGTAAGTGGATATTGACTAAATAAATATTTCCAAGAAAACTTTGAACTAGTTTTTTGTATGATACAAATTTATGTGGTTTAGTCCTGACTATTATTTTTTTAGTAATAAAGCTAGGGGTATGGTACAACTTAATATTGTGGTTAATTTTTTTAAAGGAATGCATTATTAGTGTGCTCTAGTAGTTTGTAAGCGTTTTGTTAAAAATTTACATTCCTCAATACAAGGTGAAGAATAATAAATTTATTTAAACAAACGAAAAAAAAAAACAAATAGCTGTTTTTAAGGATACTATATTTAATTGTGTAGGCATATGAGAATGAACTAGTACGAATGTACATTCATGTACTGTTACTATAAAAATACATGTTTCAAACGAATTAATAAATACAAACATACAAAGATTAAACATAATTGCACACAATACACATATAAACGTATGTATGAATTTTTACAATAATTTCATGAGGTTTTTTATACTTATGAAATACATGATTCTCTAATGCAGTGTCACTCTCTCTCTTTTTAGTTAATAAATTTTACCTGTTACCCATTAAAACATTAGACCTACTTGATCCCAATACGAGAATAATTTCCCCTAAATTTCTAGTATCGTAAAAAGTTTTCACCAGAATTGTGAAACAAAAAACTGAATCATTTCTGGATTTGTGAGTAAAAATTGTTTCTGCAATTTCAATGTAATAAAATTGCTTTTGTTTTAATATTCCAATTATCCGAATAAAGAAACAAGCAAATGAAAAACTTTTAGATGTAGCACTAAAATACAGTCGAATTCCAGGGAACTTCTTTATAGCGATTAGTTCTTGACAACGAGTTAATTTTGGGAATACTGCATTTTTGTAAGGTTTCCCTTACTCTTTCATCTTCCTCAAACGAATTTCTCTTTAGCGTAGTGTTCTCTGTAAAGTTATTTTAATCAAAACTTACAACTGACTTTTCATATGCTTGATAGTCTCGCGTAAAAAAATTTTATTTCAATCTTACAAGCCAAAACAATATGCAAAAATATATTTCTTCCTCAATAGTTTTGAAGAATTTTTTTTTTCAAATTTGAAAAGGAAAAGTTTGAGCCAAACAAATATAAGGCATTTATAGAAAATAAAAAGTTTTGTACTTTCATATAAAATTATGTAGATGCAGAATTTAACCCTTCATTGAAGTAAAAGTAAATGTATACGATAGTAATTTAAATTTTCCTACCACTATTTTTCTTTATAAAATATAGGTATTTCTATGGTTTTTAAATTTTTCATTACAATGAGCCATGCCCTATAATTGTTTTGAAATACTTACAGTCATCTTTTCAATAAAAAAAAGATTAATGAAAAGGAATAGTTTTAGTTAAATTATTACTGTGATGACGACAAATAAGGATTGGTTCTGTCTGATATTTCAATGTATTTATGAACCTGTTTTGCATTTTTGCTATAAATTTATTAAGTTTTTGTTCGTGATTGCGCTTTTTACATAAAACAAATGTGGGATATTTTTAAAGATAATAATCTGAAATTGCTCTAAAGAATATTATATATATATCCAATAAAATAAAAAAAATCCCTGAAGAAGTTGCAAAATACTAACGAAACGTCGGAACAATATGAAATAAAAAATAATCTTTTATTAAATGTCCTTGAAAGCCCAAATATTGAATATTCAATTATCAAAATAAATTTTGGAATTACACCAGTTTATTAAAATTAATTTATTATTTCTACTATTTATACTTAAACTAAAAACCTTTATTTAAAAAATTTCAATTGTAGGGAAACTCCTCGCAAATTTTTCAAATATCAGAAATTCTACCGCGTTAGTAATAAACTTTTTACATACCTTTATTACGGAAATACTTTTACTCGTATCCTATCAATCATTATTGGAAAATAATATAAATGACATATAGTTCTCGCTAAGATCACTTAAAAAATCATTTTTACTTTAGTAAAATAAACCCGATATTAATTTTTTAAAACTATACTCTCGGAAATTACTAACTGCTTATTGTTAATCCATGAGCTACATATGTATATACATAAATTTAAACTAATATGATACGGTGAGTATTTGTTGTTACATGTTAACCCATCAAGGTTTTTTAAGTCTTTTTTTAGATTTTCAGTCATAAAGAAGTATTCGTTACTTGGCGTTGGAAATAAATACTTTAAAATATATTTAAACGAAACGAAAATTAAAAAAAGAAACATTAAATGATCTTGCCAAAATTACTTAAATAAAGTTTTTCAATTATATTTCACAAACTTAGTAAAAATTATTGTAGCAGCAGTGTAATGTATTAGAGAGGAAAGAGGTAGGAAGATCAGCATAATATAAATGTAAAATAAACTTTGTGTAGTTCTAAGTGTAAAATAATTGTAATAATGAAAAATGTGAAGTGTTTATTAAAAAATTTAAACATGCTTCTTTCAAAGTCAATTTGAGTATCTACTGTAAAAATATGGTGCATAATTAAAAAAATTTAATTGCTGTTTCACAAAGGAAATATTATTAATTTATATATTCAGACGTACAAGAATAAAGTGTAAAAATATATTTATTTAATTTTTAAATGCTTGTCAATTGATAAGTATTGAAAGAAATTTTGAAATTAAGTAGATGTACAATTTTCAAAGCACGTACAGGAAACAGTTGATTGGTTGTTTATCTCGTATATAAAGTATAGTTACAAAATGTTGCAAAATAAAAATAAACTTGACTTTAATATGTCACAAAAATATAGCATTTTTATAAAAATATGCAAAACTATACATTCACGAATTGATACAATGATAAAGACGATTCTTTGATATTCGTTGAGCAAAGATATTAAGGTCTTATCGTTGACATATTTAAAGCAAAAAATATGCATTGAAGTAAACCTCCGCTCACTGTTTATGAGCTTTGTAGCTTTATCTTAAAGATATAAGTTGATAGTGAAATATTTTAAAAAGTTTTATGTCTTATAATTTTATGTCTTCCAAGAGTACAAAAGATACAGAAATTTAAGAATCGTGAGGGGTGAAAATATATTGCTCTAATAATATATTAACGTATTAATAATACGTGTTAAAAAAATAAATTAATAAGAATATCTAGGACTAGAATTACACTTAAGGGCTCTTGAGTTTCAACGGTGCAACTGTTTTCAAGCTTCTGAGGTTATAAAAGAGTTTTCCGCCGTTGCCCATACATATTTTTTATCGGATACTTTGCAGAATTAGCTACTCATATAGAGGTTTTTAAAATCTTTTTTCCTTGGCAAAAAACGTACAGTCATTATAAATAAAATGAACTTCTACTGCTTAGTCCATTAGATAAAAATAACTGTATGGTTTGATAGGAGATTTTATGTCACCAGCCAGGAGAAGGTAATGGTGCTTCTAGATATCACAAGAGATTAAGATGGATTAGCGGTGAACTCAAAACTGAAAACGGAGCTAAAGGGTGGCCTTAGTTCCAAATATGAAATCATCGCACTGCATTGATTTAGAAAAGGGTACACATACAAATATTTCTTTAGATAGTAAAGTGGCGCTGAAATCCTTTTTCTTATTTCAAACCCGATGTAGGCAAGCTGGTAAGAACTTCCCCTGAGACTATAATTTAGCCATATAACACATTTCCGTACCTCCCCCGCAAAATGTAACGAGATAGTAGATGAATGGGTTAGAAAGACTTTTCACCGAAGAGTCCCTTTTGTCACATCATCAATAAGAAGTAAAGATCCGTTAACCGCAGCTTAAGGTTGGCATATTTCTCGAATCAATAAGGCCTTATTATAAAATAGAATTCCGAAATTAAATAGAAACGCCGATTGACTACTCCACATCTACGATGTCTGCTCTTAGCTTCATATTGTCAAGCAATTCAATGTATTACCGCTCTTGGCATGGAACATTTCTACGGACTGTTTGACGAGCCTGAGTGCCTATTTTGATGTCATGACACGTCAGTACATTAACGGCCGAACTTTTTGAACAAGAACTTGGCCTTATTTTCATATCTATATATTCGTAAGGATTTATTTCTTCAATTGGATAAACACAACCAACAATTTCCATTGTCCATGCTTTTTTAAAATTAATAATGTGAAATAAAAAGCCAAAACTAAGATGAATTTCAATTTTAATTTAATGCACAAATTAAATGAAGTTGTTTTTTCATATATTTCAAAGCCAACTTAAAAGGATTTATATAAGAAAATTGTTCTTCAAATGCAACTAATTAGAAAAAACTTTAAATTGTAATTTTTTTAAAAGGTTTCAATTGTAAAAGTATTTAAATTTTGTGACAGAAAATCACAAAATTTTACAAAGATTATAAGTTTTTTCAATAAGGATATTTCTTTGTTATTAAATACTTAGTAATTTATTTTTAATTTAAATTGAATTGGTTATTTCTTACTTACAGTTAAAGTTTGCTGATGATCAATATGGACTGTAAATTGCCTTGCGGTGTTATTTGAACTGATATAGTGGTTGTAGGTGTAATGGTATTGTATAACTGGTGGAGTTTGCTGGTGGTTGTTTGGTTTGAGTTCAGTATTTTTAATTTTTTTATATCAAGTAACAAAGAGGAGTAAAATGTTTTTGGTTGATAATATTTTATTAGTGGTTTTGGTGGTGATTGGGTGTACATTCAACAATTCAAGCATGTTGGTTTTTGTTAGTTTTTACAAGATGATGTGGTAGATAGATAGTGTTTGGTATAAATTGCCATTCAATAGATTTTTGGTTGTTTGATTTTTGATGTTTAAGTTTTTGAAATGATCAGATTTGTTCATATCAAGAGTAGAAGTTTTTAAGTTGAAGTTTTGAAATTATAAGTGTTTATTTAAAGATTCGATAGCCATTTGTGTCGATTTTAGCCAGTGTTATATTCGATTTTTGCAGTCGATATTTTGTTTGTGTGATTTGTTTTTGTGTCAATTTCGCAATTGCATTTTTTTAGTATAGACATAAAGGAGTTTTTGCATAAGAGTCACATGATTTTAAATATAAGTTAATTATATATTTAGTATATTTAGTTGTCATATATAGTTGCAGTTGAGAAACATTTGGTTAATGAAGTTGTAGTGTGGTGTATTTAATTTTTTTTTAGTTATTTAATATTTATCAGTATTGTAAGTTTGGTTTTTGTTAAATAAAAAAATTCAAAAAAAATTAAGGTGTTAAAATAGTTGTATGTGTAGTTAGGAATAAATTATTTATTTTATTAAAGGAGCGGACGTAATGTAGGAATTGTGATAAAAAAAGTATTGTGTTAGTGGATAAAATATCAAATTAAAATAGATTAAGTGAGATATTTAAAATTAAAAATATAACTGACTTTTCTTGGAAAATTGAAAAAGAAAACCTGCTTTAGATGGGTTCACATTTTTTGAAAAAATATTTTTTTTTATTATTTTTCGTTATTGTTATTTTCAATTTTCTACTGAATAAGAGAAGAAAAAAGCTTAACATAATAGGTAATGTTTTTTTTAATAACTCAGCATTCCATATTAAAAAAATATACATTAAAGAAACTCAACATTTAGAGACATTCGAAAATTTGTATGTGAAATATTTGTAATATTTTAGTAAAAATAAAATGATATGTTCATAATAATTTTGATTTTTTTTATTAAATGTCAATATTTCTTTATCTTGGAAATTATAAAAATTAAATGATCATGGTAGTGGATAAATTAAAAATATTTGTAATATAATTTACAGTTTGTACAAGAATCTACAAGAAATTTTCAATGTTTCAGTTGTCTTTTGGGTGTAAGTATAAAATTTGTTAAAACTTTATATAAAGTGTCTATTTGTCCACATACTATTTAAACAGATTTGTTCTCTAATTCTAGGAATTTCTAAAAGCTACATCTACAAACGTCTGATTTATGGCAATTTGTAATTTTCTTTCTTTTGCTATGTTTCCGATGTTGAACATTAATTTAACAATAGCAATTTGCTTTCTTCAAATTTTGAAGATAAGCAGCAACACTTAAATGTTTTCTTTTTGTAACGTGAATGAAAATTCTTATGTAAAATATTAAAATCTTTTTTGATTTTTATATACATTTTCTAGATAATAACTTAATAATTTTAAGTTAGACAAATTGTTTTGCCTTTTTTCACCAGCAACATTACTGCACTAGTTTTGTTTGATTTGCAGTATTTTTGGTACAAATTTCTAAAAAAAGAATTCTTAACGTACCAAATTTTATTACAGATATATCTTGAAAAGGTGCAAAAATATTATTCTACAAAATTAAATTTAAATATCTGTAATAAGCAGAAATGCATAAATGTTTGCTTCAAATGTAAGATTGGGTTGGTTTGGTCTTTTTTGTTCAAGAATCATTTAAGTCTCCTTTCATATATGCGGCATTTCTTGCCCCACATTTTTTTAATTCTCTTTTGTTCTTGCCTGAAGCTTTTACATATTGGACAGACAGAAATCTTTTCATATTCGTTTTTCATCCATTTTCGCAGTTTGTTTACTTATTATTACATATTTATTTTATTCACTGGTTTACTTAAATTGCCAAAAAACATATAAAACAATTTTTTAAAGAAATGAAATTTGATTAAAAAAAAGGAAAAACTTGTTTATTGCACAAAATTGGCATTAAAAGATTCTCCCAAAGTAGACGAACTTGGGATTGAGAAATATGAAAATTGCGAAAATAACAAAAGAGAAACAAAACATTTCCGGTACAGAGGGTCGTGTGTAGTACACTCTGCATCTTCGTCCCTTCTTCAACAAACCTCAACTGACTGTCTTTCAATTGCCAATATGTGAAAGGGGAACAAGTAAATTTCTGGAAAGTATGGCATGAAAGTTTAAAAAATCTTTTACAAAACTAAACGTTAATTTGAATATATGATTAAGAATATATTTTATTATGTTTTTGTACACATCTACACATGTAGTTGACTCAAATATAGTCCTAAGTTTACACCCAAAAAAAACTCTTGTTAAAATTTCCTATAGAATTTTTGTAAAACTTAACTAAAACACCGAAACATAAATGAACAACCGAGGAAAACACATTTAAAATAAACAGTTAGAAATGAGACATTTTAATAATCATATTAATATTAAGTTTTGTTTTTTTAAAGACTAAATGAAGCCAACAGTAATGCAATTATACAAATTTGGGGAATGTATTTCACATAAATCAATCAATAAGGGAGTTAGTAGAGATTTTTTTTGGAAATTAATAGATTTGGTGATGGAAATCTGACTTCAAGCCGATGTGATCAAAATCTTTCATTAGTTTGCTTAAATTTATTTTATGCCTTTTATTTTCATGTATGGTTTTCGAGATTCAATAAGGTTTGTCTAAAAATTAGTGTCAAATTCTTTTGAGACACCGATCGTTTTGTAAGTGGTCGATTTCCATCACATACTGGCATATAAATTTTGTAAAGTGAAACAGCTTTTAAGTGTTTGAACTAAAAAATTTTCGATTTAATTTTTAACATCCTTCTTTTGTCCTGTTAAGATTTTACACTTAAAAACTATTTTCTTTATTTTATATGTAAGTGGGTATGCATGTGTATGTTGAGTAAAAGAAGTATTGAGAGCGAAATATATTTGGAGCGAGATAGAGAGAAAGTGTAATAAAGTGTTTTTGTACTTACATCGTGCTGTTGTTGTTATTGTTGATTTAAGAATGGAGTACGTGATGAAATTTAGTTGGAATTTTTTTATATATATTTTTTTGTTTTTGTTGATGAGAGAGATATATTTTTTATTCATTGTTAATTTCAATTAATTTTAAAAGAATGTTGGTGTTGATTTAAAATTTTGATGAAATGATTTAAATTTAATTTTGTTGATGGAGAAGGATTAGCAAATATGTTTTGTATGTTACATTTTTTCAATTGATTAAATTGATCGTGTAATATCATGAGCATTATTTGCCATATTCATTTTTAATTTTTATGAGTGTATTTGGTGTCGAATTGTAGATATTTTATTTTAAAAGGTATTTGTTGATAGAGTTTGAAGTATTTGTTGCAGATTAAGGTGTTTTAAGAGTTAATAGAATAGTTTATTTATCATATGTAGCAAAACCATAGATTTTTGGTGTTTGATATTTGAATTTGTTTCATAGGATATGTTCGATTATTATTTGTTGTCGTTGTGGTTGGTGTTGGTGGTTGTAGCAGTGTTTTCAAATTTGTTTGGTGTTTTTTTTTGTATTTGATTATTTATAATAATTTTGTTTTTAGACCCCATTTTCGTATTTGGATAACAGTATTTGAATTTATTTGGTTTTTTGTTTTGGTACACATAAACAAATTATGAAAAAAAGGAAATTAAAAATAGAAATATATGAGATTAATTATATTCAATGGCTTATGACTAAAATGATTATATTATTATTTATAGTATTTTTATAAAGATATACAAGTAATCATAACCATATTCATAACATAAGTAACGTTAATAATATAAAAATATCATGAAAAATATTAATAAATTTGATATTGTATATATTTAGTATGAAACGTAATATTTTTTATTTGAAACCTATTCAAGCTCTTAAAGTTTTACTAAAGCTGTAAGTTAAATTAGAGATCTTATTACTTGACTGTCATTTGCATTTATTTGTCATATTTATTAAGAGCTAACCCTAAATTAAAATAAAATAATGTAACAAATAAGTACATAACACAAACATTCCAACGAAAAAGCAAAATGTTTTTTTTCATAAAATATGGCAAAATAGAGTTTTAAACAAATTAAAACTCTTGAAATATTTGTAAGCAACTGAACATGTTATATTATGATTTTTTTTCTTTGTCCTTCTTAAGTTTATACAATTTCGTAGACGAACAAATAAAATACTTATGATTAAGTTAATGATTTTTTTTCAATAATTACCCCGAATTCCATCCATAAGGCGTCCACTATACTGCCTAAGACTGTAATCAAATCAAAAATATTCCAGGGATCTTTAAAGAAGTTCTAAAACAAAACATTACAAAAATATAGTCTTTATTAATTGCAATACAACAATCTATATTCGTCAACTGATCTTTAAGGTTTGCATTTCTTAATAAGCATTGCAAACTTAAGAAATCTGTATACTAAACTGATTTGTTCAAAGTTTAAGATTCAATTCGTAGTATGGTTTTTTTATTATTAACATACCTTTACACCAAATCCGATTATCTTCAGCACTGTTTCAACACTGAACATTCCTGTGAATCCCATGTTGATATATTTTAGTGATTTCTCGTACATCTCACCTTGATTATGGTACTAATGGAGGAAAGGTTGGAAATTCTATTATTCTAGTATTTTTTTATAATTTAATACTTTATTTGTTTAACTAACAATTATATATTTTAATCGTAGTCATAAAAAAATTGAGACAGCTGAAGCAGTTTGCATTTTTCATGTATTAAAGGATATATGTGATCGCAAAAATTTTAAATTCGTATATATATATTTTATTGTTACTAAAACAAACAATGATTTAATTCAATCACTAATTTTATCGGTAAATTGATATTCAAAAAGTTCAGAAAGACTGGAATTGCATATTTTGTTTGTTCAAATGATAATATCGAAGTTGTGTGAGAATTTTGGAGAAAGTTCAAAAGTACCGATTAATAAGAAAGTTCCTTCTGCCTAAATTGAGTGATATTGACGTGAACGACATGCGGCTTCAATAACATGTGCAGTGATTTCCTCATGAACAAAAATAAAGGAAGTGTCGTAGAGATATGAGATTTAATAACCCTTTTTAGAGTGCTTGAAAAATATCGGAGAAAGTTATTAAAAAATTTTCGGAAAACTTTTATGTATACGTGACAACAGATAGAACTTTAAAGTAAAAAGGAAATAAGTTACTTATATAGAGTGATTATTTTTCCAACAAATTGGTTGTTAGTGGCATTTAATCCAAAGTGATTATTATTTTGGCTAGAGTTCGTAACATTTTTAGTCATAAAGATTTGAACTGGGGACAATATTCCAAAGAAACAAGGGAAAAGTTATCATCAATTAATTTCAACTTACACGGCTGAATAGAAATAAATTACATTTTGTATTTTTTAATTTACTTATAAATATTAGGGGCTCTATCATAGAGAAAAATCGGTAAGTTAAATACTTTTCTAAACTAAACTAAACACTTTTCTTGACAAAATCTAAAGAAAGGTATTTCCGCTAGCCTTTTTCTAAATCCATAAAAATGTTCTATCTCTAAAATAAAATTTCAATTTGGTGGAAATCAAAATTTAGTAATAAATCCAAACATAATTTTTAATTGAAATATGATAGAATTATTAAAATCAAATGCCACATTAAATTATAAAAAAATTAAAATGACGTTGTGGCTTTTGTCTTAGAAAGAAATGAAAAAACCAAATAATAATAAATAACGAAATAATTTCAGACAAAACAGTGCTTAATTTTTTCTGGTTGTTAAATGTATCATCAAAATACAAAAATCACACGAATTGAATAATAATCGAAAAAAAGCATTACGTTTTCGTGATCTTTTACAAATAATTGCGAATTTTGCGGAAGACAAACGGAAAACGTATTTTGTTTAAGTTTTATTTTTTGGGTTTAAAAAAAATATGGTATTAACAAATAAGAATTCACTTTCTCACAACGGTAATGATAGTATGTTAAGAGTCCTGTTTTTTGAGAAAAATCATGGCCGTTTGTACGAAAATCAAAAATTTTAGAATTTTGGCAAACATGTTGAATGTTTGTGTGTTCGTATATGTGTTTATACAAGTTATGTTTGTAAGGTATATTTCCAAATGGGAGGTGTGTGTTTATCAAACCGTTTCTATAGTTTATTTTGCCCATTACACATAAATTTTCTTTATGTGAAAATTTTTCATTTTCAAAAACTTGTATGTTTCTGCACCAAATTTGAACAAATTCAAGGCCAAAATGTAGAATATTAACGCCAAAATCATTTGAAACTTAATAATTGTTAGCCTTATCATAGCTTTATTAATATCAAGTAGTCATACAACCACTTCTAGAGTCATTGAACCGATGAAAGGAAAATTGCAAGAATAGTATATTAATGAGACAGAAAAAATTGTAACAGGGTTCCAAGACTTTCATGTAAAGTTTTTAGAAAACATGTAATGTTTTAATTTTAGAATACGTAACCTTGAACCGATATTTTTCAAACATCTTTAATGGAGATAATTTTATTTTTTATAACTCTTTGATAGATCCCATAATTTTGCTTACACGTTATATGGGAACGAATTACTATGAAACGCTGCTATGTGCCCCTTATAGCCCGTGAGATAATTTAGTGTTACTGAATTTTTCCTGGTCATAAAATCTCTCGTTTTGGCGGTCGAAATTTTCCTTCTAGACCACTTATCACTATATAATTTCTTTCCACAACAATAATTGAATTTAAAAGTCAATGCTAACACAGCCAGAAAATTCAATGATGCGTCAAAGAAATTAAGCCAGAGCTGTGCAAAAAGGTTATAAAAAACCGACTAAATGTCTGTTTTGCCAGCAAATTTTTGAAAACAAATAGTCTAATTCATTATTCTTAATTGAAAAATGCGATTGTAGAAAGCAAGCGACTTCAAATCAAGCCCGCTCTATAGCATAGATTTCAATATTAAGTATTAAGCTTTCCAAGCCATTGAACGATTTGTCGTATTTAAGAACTTTCAACAGAGAGCAAACAATTGTTCAAACTGCACAACATTAGTATGGATAGGATTTAGTTTCCCTTCAAATATTTTTAAATAATATATTCGTACTATAAATTTCAAAACACTTACCTTCATCATTAATAATAGAGTATTGAACACAATAAGCATCATTATAAAATATTCAAATGGTGTCGATACGACAATACGCCACACTTTATATTTAAATGTATTACGATTTTTAGGCATATAACGTTCTAATGGTCGTGCTCCTATTGTAAAGTCTATACATGATTTCTGTAAAAATATTTCATATTTATAACTTAAATTTCCAATCTTATATAAAGTGTAGAGTTAATTAAGTGTGTTTTTTAAAAAGGTTTTGTGTATAAAAAAATATTTCCGTACACATTCTGTTTAAGGAATTTTTTTATATATAAATTTTATGCTATTTATTAGTATTACTTATGACATCTAAAGCAGAATTAGTTTTAAAAATTAATATAATATTATATATTATATATTAATATGTTAAATGAGGGGCCTGTTTGAGTTCTTAATTTTTGATAAATATAAAGGTTCAACTGAAATGTTGATAACGCATTTAGAAAAACGGACCCTCATTTGTTTTTAGTAAAAGTGTTCTTGAGCGAATCAGATGTTGTAGAAAATGCTTTTATTTGTACTAAGCTTGTCCTTCTGTGTCCTTCAAATTGATAAAGAATTATTGGACAGTAAAAATATAAATAAAATAGCTTGTAAAAAAGTCGGTAAGTTGATTCTAAAGCAGTTCGAAGCAAGTTCGGTTAACTTCTGTTATCTTTTAGATATACTAGCCAGGGAATTATATTTTTCTATTTTAATTCATGGGAATTGAAGTCATCTTCACAATCGACATTTTGGGTATGCCCCTCAATATACTTTACAATATAGTATTCTTGTAAATATTTTATATTATTTTTTTTATAGATTTGAGAACTGACATGAAATAATTGGTCAACGTATTTTGATATCGTTTTGCAAAAATATTGTACTTCTGTTTTCCGTTTTTTTTCCTTCACTTATATTTTTTGCGCAAATATTTTAAAATATTTTTTATATATTTTGAAATGAGATTCTTATGGCTTCAGTTCAAATCTGAATTTACCCATATCTTCTTAATTTAAGAAATTATTTTTTAGATAAATACATTATTTTATTAAGAGAGTACTTTTTATTTGAAACAATTTATACATCAGACTAGCAGAACGTATCAGTACTGATTTCGAGGTCGCTACACCATCTCATAAGCGTTATTTTGTTCGATTTTACCACTTTTGACGGTAGATACTAGTGATTAGGAATATCAACTATTTAACCGTATTATTTAACGAATTAGAATACGAAAAGTGCAACTTATTCATTTCTTACAAGTTAATGCGTAATTGCATCTCTGATTTTTAATTATTCCAAATATTTCATACTCTCTTGCTTTTTCCAAAGCCATTGGCTTTGAGATCAAGCCAGTTTTCCATTTTTGTTTACTTTATTTTAGTCTTGTAGTTGACTTTCTTAGTATTCAACCACCTGTGACAATGTAAACATGGAGGATTATGACGGGTGCCTTCGTTTTTAATAATTAATATTTATACGTAATTGTTGAACTGTTTTAAGGTATTATTGAATACGTGATTGCCGGAAAATTATGCGTGATGAAATAAAATGAAATGCGCAGCTATTATCTGCAATCAGTCATTGAATGTCGAACAACTCTCAAAAAATTTAATTTTTAGGTCTGTGTAATCCGACCCACAAACGCCTTCATACACAAACGATCTAAAAGTATTAAGATTTAGCAATTGGTGATTGCAAAAAATCGACATAGTTGATTACACCAGCACGTGCAGTTTTTATTTAGCTATAATTCCGTGCACTTGCAAGTTAATGAAAAAACATTTCAACTCTGTCGGCTGGAAGCGTAATTTGAAATTTCAATCATAACAAAAATCAGTTTAGAAGTAATGAGTGCGGTTAACACAACCAACATCGTTGTCTTGAGTGTCGGTTTTTTCAGTGAGTAAGAAAATGGGCTTGTGATAATTTCTGCATTTCAAGTAGACGAAGTATAAAGTATACTTTGCGAACTTCAAACTCCTGATTCAGAAAAAAGACATAAAACTCATTGACAAAATTTATTTAAAAATCTGTCAAGATCACGTCACACAAATAGTTGACTTGGGCATAAAAGTCTAAGAAATTATTTAACTCTCAAGTCGACCGTTTGTTTGGGGATTAAGCGGGTAAGTATTATTTTTTAAACTCAAAATCCCTTTTTGATAAAATCATTCAATGATTTAAAGTTGTCTCTTTCCTATGCAGTATGTATTTTTGGAAACTCTTATGGTGTATTTGCTTTTCCGGTTCATATTTTCTTGCCAAATTATACATGTAACAATAACAATACAAAACAAAGCAGGTTTCTCAAACAATCGACTGGCCGCCATTGGTCTTGCATTTTTTGTTGTTACCAATAGAAATTAAAGATGAAATACCGGAAATTAATGGATCATCTTTAAAGTAATATTATATAATAGTACTAACTTTGATTGCTAAGTAATGAGTTGACATGCTACTAAACATATGAAGTAAATACTTTTCACTACTTTTAATTAGGCGTTTTAGCTGATTAGTTTAACATGACGATGGATGACATTAAAGACAAGTACTTATAACGTCGTATTACAAATAACAACTTCACAATGTCAATACTTAGAAGTTATTGAATACACAAATAACAATAAGAAGTATGATGTCAGTATTGAGTTTGTGCTTTTGAAGGAATTGATTCGATTGATTGATTTATATCATTACTTTAAAATAATGCAGACGTTATGCAGTTTGTTTGGAAAAATATGTTGTTCATTATCACGTTTTTCTGAGATCTTATAAAATCATATAATATTTTATGATTACTGGGCATTTTCCATTCAACATCAGATTGCTTTAAACACTTATATATATATTTTTTCTAATTATTTTAGTTATGTGTATCTAAAGAATATTCGTAAGCATATGAAATTAAAAGAAAATTAAAAATTCAAAGCAGCTCCACTATTAAGCAACATACAAACCTGTTGAAGAAGATTTTTAATTTTTTGTTTTATTGTTCTATAGTTAATATGAAGCAATTTCATCAAACAACATTTTATTTTGCCTTAAGCAATTCAAAATAATATGTTTGTGATAAAAGTTATGTCAAAAAAAGTTTATATACTGAAAAGCATACAAACTTAAAGAACCTCCGGAAAATGTTCAACATTTATACACATAGAAAATAAAAATATTTAATAAAATTAAAACTAAATGTGAAATAAAAATATACAAGTATGAGTTTCGAAAAAACAATAGAGACCGTAAAGGTCTTAATTTAAAATTATAAGATTTTATACATTCTTGTTAGACAAGAGAGGAAGGATACTATTGAGACTAGCAAACGAATTTATTTTGATTGCTATGAAGTAATCGCTAAATTGAAATTTAGCTAAGACACTAAACTAAACAAAAATATTTTAGAATTTTTGTTATGTAATTTTTAGCAGAACTAATTATTGTTGAAAAGAAATTTAGAAAATTTAATTATTTTTAAAAGCATATTTTTACACTAAATTCTAATTTAAAAAATGGAAAATTATAAAAATGATTAAGACAAACATTTATGGTACAACAAACACATCTATTATTGTTAACTTTCAATTAAAAATGTTGGCCAATAACTTAAAGTTTTTCTTAGTTATTAAATTTAGAGAATTTTGTAGTTAAAATAGTTTAATTGTGACATAAAGTTCTTAATCTCACCTGATTTTTATCAATTTCACCGTCTTGTAATTCAGCTTCGCCTTGTTCTTGGAATGTAATGATAATCAAGGCCACGAAAATGTTTACAAAGAAGAATGGAAATACAATAAAATATACGATATAAAATATGGACATTTCGATCCGGAAATTTTGTATTGGACCCCTATCTTCATAAGTGGCAGCCATGGAGTGTTGCAGTACTCTAAATTAGTTTTTGTAAAACAAAATGTTCGTTTTTGTTGGTTTGAGTTTTTAAATTCATTGGGGTGATGAAATTTTTGTTGTTTATCAATAAATTAGTGTGTAAGGTGTTAATTATTATTTATTAGGAAATAAAATTAAGTGAAATAAAATATTAATTATAAACAAAATCGCTTACTGTGGCCATCCTTCGCCAGTTTGTACCGCAAATAATGTTAACATTGCTGCTGCCACATTGTCATAGTGAAAACTTCTGGGTTTCCAAATGCGTAACTCCGGTCTCGGCAGTAGTTCACCTTCTTCATATTTAAAATATGAACCCCTTTTTGATCATAAGTTGATTTTTTTCAAAGTTTTAAAGTTGAGTTTTTTTTTAATTGTAATTTGTATTAAAAATGTTTAAAATCAAAGAAATAACAAACCAAAATTAATGAAAAACAAGTCACAAAGTTTAACTACTTTCAAAGTAAAGACAAAAAACTACAAAATAATTTTAAATGGTTTATGTCAGAATGGCTTTAATGGCTGAGTGTGAGGGTGTTTAGTTGGGCGGAGTTGTAGTGTAAAGCTGTGTTCTCAAATTACAGGAAACAATTTTATTTGTTTGAAGTTAGACAGATACAAAAAGGTGTTACACAAATAAGGCGTAAAAAAATAGCAAATGTTACAAAATCGATACATAAAAAAGCATCTTTAATAATAGGATTTTGTTTGGTAGTTGTTGATAAAAAGTAAGTTTTTTTTTGTTTCAAAATAAAAATATATTAAATTTTAAAAGCAACAGACTATGATGTTTCTTCAATGATTATCATGTGGATTGTATCAAATGTATCTGAGTATTTTTAAAGTATTGTTGTGTTTAGACAGCCCTATTTGTTTTTACGTTAAGTCTTTCAATATTGTGAGCATTCTTTTTTTTTAATTAGCGATATTTTTGGTAATATATGAGTTGAACTACGTTTTACAAAAAGTTTAAATGATACAGTGTTTTCGGGTTTACTCTTATGTTAAAAGATTTTTTGAAACAGCCAATTAGCAGTTGTTCGTTTTTAGAATTATTCCGAAGTTCGATAATTCTTATGAGTACTTAAAGAATTAATTTCGAATAACTTAAAGAAGTTTAAATCATTTATTTTTATTATCAAATTCTAAGTAGAAATCATTTAGTCCTCTTAGAACCGATAAAGCAAAAAACTATTTCAAAAACATCAGAATATTATATATTTAAGTTTTAAGAGAAATTAAATAAGTAAAAAATTAAAGCAACTTCTAAGGTAAAATTTTCGCATCTGTGCAAAATGACATAATTCCAAAAATAAAATCAAACTATTGAAATAAAAAATTGGCTGTTATTTCTCAATGTAATAACTCCTGCAATGTATTACAACTTTTAGCAGTTATTACACGTTGCTTATTTTATACAGTCAAAATTTTATCAAAAATTTGTGGAATAGGTCCAAAAATTAATGATATTTTTTGGAATTTATTTTACATTCTTTTAGAGTTATTGGAGACAAGAATGCATGGCATCAAAAGATTCCTCTACTAAAAATATACTCGTCTTTCTGGAAACCAAATAAAACTGTTTGCAATAAACACTGTATCATTTAATATTTAGTTGAATAAAATTTTCTTAAAATCTTTATACTTTTTGTAAAAGTTTCATTGCACACGAAGGCAAACAATCAAAAGATATAAAATCTTTTTATTTGCTAAAAATGTTTCTTGTGGAAAAAACACTGTTCTTGTATTATTTACAAAACAAGTAATGAAGTGTGTTGTAAGATCAATAGATTTTTTAAACTTTTTTTTGAATAGTCTAAATAAATAAGAACTAAAATAGGAAAGTTTGCTATATAAAAAACATTAACTAAAAAATTCTAATGATAATTTTTTTCCTTTTTTTTAATTGTGATAATTTATATTTTAATAACTAATGAAGCTAAATTAATATTTTAAGAATTTTATTAGTTATTTTCGTCAATCTATAATTGTTTGCTGATATTTTAAGCTCTTGTTTAACTAAATTTTTGTAAATTTATTTTATCTAATTGAAGCAGGTTTTATTGGATAATATTGTTTTTGAATTTAAACTAATTGTTATATTTTTAAAAATATTAAAATATAATTCTAGCAGCTTTTAACTTTGGAAATTAAATTTAATAATAATATACGAGTATAAATAAATTCAGAGTAAACAATAAGTTTCTATTAATAAAATATGAGCAGTAATTAAATTATTTGCTGTTTGCTGTTGTTGTGGTTATTTTTACTAATCAATCCAGACTTGAGAATTTCCTGCGTTAATTTTTTTAGAAGTATGCAAAATCAAAGGCATAAATCTAAATTTATATTTTGTTCAACAGATTGTATTAAGTGAATTGCAATTTAGAGCGCGTGTAATTTAAAAAAAAAAGCTTATTAAGAAATCTTCTGGCAGTAGTATGGACTCTTTGGTATTTTAACAAAAAATAAAATACCCAATTTATAGAAAAATAATCGAAACTTAAACTCGTTAATAATGATCCTTAACAGTTACAATTAATGCAAGTCCTTTTACTACTCAAAATGCAAAAAAGCAAAATTTAAAATCCTTATTAGCTGAATATTTGTCTTTAACACTATTGTGAATCTTTCGTTCTATCTTGTTGTTTGAAGCCAGAATTTTGTATATCAAATTTAAAATTTTTGTTGATCAAAAATTTTTTTTGTAATTTGTTATTGATTTTTGTTTTATTTTAGATTTTTAGTTTTTTCATTTTTCAGCTTTGTTTGCTTGCATGATTTTGTTTACTGGGTTGTGAAGCAGTAATCAGGCAAATAAACAAGCGGGGAAACTTTAAAATGCTACTCTTACATTCTGTAAAATCTGTGCACGCATTTTTTGTTTTGTTTAATAAAATAAAAAACTGTCTGCAAAACTTAAAAACATATTTATTTATTTTTGATTTTTTTATGGGAAATTTAGAACTTTTTATTGCACGTTAAAAAATCCTTTGTCACTATTGCAAGGCATTATGGGTTTAGGCGGGCCAAATTGTAATATGTTTCAGTTTTTGTTTGTAATTCCTTAGAATGTGATCTGGTTTCGTATGTTGTTTGGTTTGAATGTGTGCAAGTTTCAGTGTTCTTTTTGTTATTTTCAAAAACGTTTGAATGGGCTCAATTTCGTGTAGAGACTTTCAATGCAAACAAAAGTAATTATTTTATAGTCCTATTTTAACACAAAATTCGCTTAAATATTTTTGTATGTGTGACTGATAATTTTTTTATTTTCTTGGCGTCATCGATGGCCATTGCTTAGAGGAGATTTACAAAGCGCTCTTTTCACGGAAACTCATAAAATTCTTCAAATCTGATTTGTAGTTTTCCTATATGTAGTCTTAAATGTATAAATAAGATGAGTGTTTAAGGTAGCATTTTTACTATTATTTGTGATGGAAGACTATAAGTTATATACAAATAAACTGTGGCGTTCTCTTGAAGTATTTTCAATAAATCGATGTTGCGACGATAAAACACTAGAAAACTCTATTGAAAAATTATTTTTATTGAACTGTCCAGTTGAATTTCAGTCTTAATAATTTGTAATCTTCCACTTCACAATCTAGTTTGAACAACTAATTCAATTCCATCGCTATTTAAAACACTTGAAATCTTTATAATTCTATAATTACTCACCTCAATGATGACATTTTAAAACCTTAAATATTATTAGAATAATTAATGATTTTTATAAACATTTGTAACTAAAACTAGAATTTGAAACGCGGAACATTTAGTGATTATTCACTAATCAAATCAAAATTATTCGAATAATATTAGAATACTCTTTTTGAAACTTTGCAAATCAAAATGAAGAATAATAAAAAAATAGAATATCATTATTTCTGGTTTGCCCATTGTGGAGTAGCGATTTCTGCAAGAGTTAAGCTTGCTTGTTTAAGTAGAGTTTGAATTAATCTAATGGTTTCGAACATTTCTCTTTCTAATTAATCTTAGATAAGACCATACGGTGATCCCATTACAATTGTATGTTGATCAGGGATTTTTGTATCACTGACAATCATATATTTCGCCGTGACTAATTATATTATCCTCATCATTCTACTGTCGGAAGTATTGCGCTGTGGACCGAACTCACCGTATTTTTTATTTTAAATTTTTCCATTAAGCTCTTCCAATGGCATGACATTCATAGTACATGCCTTTGATCTCACTGATCTTATCTTCTGTCAAGGAATGTTCATACATAATTAAGTTAAAGGGTAATTGATATATTTTGCCTAGTGGTCGCATCATTTTGCCAACCACAAATCTGGCACTATATCCGTTTCCTTAACAGCTGCAATGCTAGTCTTGCTTGATTTTCTACATTGTAGGTGATTACAAAACAAACTTTTACATATTTGAAAGTAACAATCTCATAAGTAGAACAAACGTTTTGAGCTGCAACAATGTATTCTACAGTTTTAAATGTCATCATTAAGTTTATGTTTATTTGCTGCTATTTAGCAAAAAATTCATATTAAACCAAATACACTAAATGTATTTACAAAAGAAAATTAACATCTATTGGATGAAATAATTAAATTAAAAGTTAACATTTAACATTTAATAACGAAATGATAAATATTTTGCTAGTTGACCGAAACTAAATTTGGCCAAAAGTTGGAAAACGGAAACACATAAATAAAAGGAAATAGGAAAAGAGCGTACTAAAAGAAAGTTTTAGAAGTATATAAAACATATTAAGAATAAGTTAATAATTGTAGAAGTTGTTTATAATTGTTTGTTAATTTGTTATGGAAAATATGGACAAGGCTCGAGACAAAAGATATTCGCGAATCTAGCACGTTGCGTACAAATTGATATTAAAAATTAAAACGTGGTTAATCAATACAAATGAGTGTAAGAAAAATTTATGTAGAAGAAAACTGTGTGTGTTTGTGTGTTTCATTTGGGCCTCTTAGTGTTTTGAATAACTTTTAATTGTGAAAACTTTTTACATCTGTATTTGAAAAACGAACATTAACGAAAAGTACAAAGTATTTATGTATTTCTAGCTGTTGTGGTAACATTTTTGTATTGAAATAAAGAAACTTTGACAACAAAAATAAGACACATATCAAATTGGTCTGTTACTAGCACTCTAAGTTATATGATGTTGAAATAATAAAATTTTAATTTTACCTAAACAATAATCAAAACTAATGAATTAAAATTTCAAATAAATTTTTAAGTACTGTATCTTGTTAAAAATAATAAATAAAAAAAAAAGAAATAATATACAAATTTTGAATAAAACTTAGTTGTTAATAAAGACAAAAAAATAAATAATGACATTAATAAATTTAAATTTAATTTTTTTTACTTACTGGCACTCTTCGGCAGTATGTTTACTTTCGTCCGTACAATAAAAAAATTTCCCATTGAATAATTGTACACCAATGACAGAAAATATAAATTGAAATAATATGTACACGATTAGAATGTTAACAACATTTTTCAATGAATTTACTACACAATCGAAGACGGCTTTCAATTTGGGTACACGTTTGATTGTTTTTAATGGTCGCAGGACACGTAGGACACGCAACGATTTGATTGTTGATAAATTTTGTCCAGCACTGCTACCGCTCATATCGAAACCAAAACTAACAGCAGCGCATATAACGACCACAGCATCCATAATATTCCAGAATTCTCTTAAATAGCTGCCAGGATGTAAAATAACACCTAAATCTACAATTTTCAGTAACATTTCTATTGTGAATACGCCGGTAAATGCATAATCGAAATAATTTAAAATTTTATTCCGTGCTGAATTCTCACGAACGGGATCTTCGGCCGCTAACGCTATCGATGACAATGAGATGACGACCATAATGAAAAAATCAAAGTAACGTAAATTAACAACCCAATGGGCGCCACGTCGTATGCTGATTATTTTTTATTTTTGTTCAATCAATATCCAATTTCGTAACATTTTTGTTAGTTTTTAATCCAATTAGTTTTGGGGCGCGGCGCAATAGTTTTGAATTTTGTGAGTTTTTTAAGTTGATGGGTGGTTTTTTAGTTTTTTGGTTGTTTTATTTGTTTTGTAAATGTTTGTGATTTTGATGGTGATTTTTGTATTTGTTTCGATTTGATTTTAGCAATAATGATATTGTTTTTGATTGTTGTGGTTGGTGGTGGTAGTTTCGTGCATCATGCAAGCATTATGGAGCGTTTGATTTTTATTATTTTTTTAACGAAATCATAATGAAATCAATCATCAAAAAGCAAATAAAATAAATGTTTAATAAAAAAATAAAAAATGGAAAATATAAAAGAGAAAAAATTTTACATTAATCATTTGTTACGATTACCTTGATCACTAAAATGTTTTGAACAAAACTTATTAACTAACTTAGAAAGTTTTATACATAAATATATTAAATAATAAATTATTCATTTGGTGACTTTAAAAAGAAATATTTTAAGGATCTGGTATGGACAACTTCGTTCTTGACATTCATATATATAACTTTGGTCCCAAGTAGAAACTAATTTATTAAACTAATTAATTTTGCTTATGAATTTATCAAACAACAAAACTTCACTATGAAAATTTCAATGTGTAAATTTATAATAGAACACTTCTAGTAAAAGGAATATTTTACGGAAGTTTATCCTTTAGTTTGAAAGTATCTGACTTAACGAAACCTTAACGAAATGACTTACCCTAAGTTTAAGTTAGCATAGTAGCAATCGTATATGAGTTCGCAAAATTCATGATCGTTAACGTCATCACGTGCGAATTGATGAGAATGTGGTGAAAAAGTTATGCTTGATATCGTTTTTCATATTAAATTTGTAGTTTACAAGGATCATTTGATTTTGCAATAGAAGACAAACTACTTTCTTAACTCCGCGTCTGCGGATTGCAGGCAATGAAAATTTGTTACGAGTTTTTGACGCATGCGAATAGTTCAGGAGTGAATTTTATATACAAAAAAGAAGACTTATTCACGGAAGAATTTTAATATATAATTTTTATAAGATAAAATCGCTGATCAAATGAGCTTTCTGCGTGTTCTGCCCTGTATTTATTTATAAGTGTATTTAATTTTATGAGACATGAAAGGTTTATAAGGTACAGTATGTAGACGAGAGATCATTAAATGCAATAAGTATTATAACAAATGTTTTTAATATATTTGGACCCCTAACAGAAAAATTATTGCCAGTTTTTCAAACGTAGAACATTATAAAAGACAAGATCCTTTTTTCTTAAAATCACAAATAAAACTATTAGATACTTAAATCCTTAACATTAAATGTACACATTGGATTCAGTGGCAGTTGTTCATTTTAAAATTATTGTTTATACTAGACTTGTTATTAAAAACAAAAAACAAAAGAGAACAATTAAAAGTGGCTAATTAGAAAAAAGAGTATTTACGGATTTGTTGGTGATAATATAAACATTGATGAGTATGGCAACATTGGTTTTGGACCCTCTGTAACTTCCTCCTCTTCTTTCTTTTCCTCCTCTTTCTTTTTGCTTTTTTTGACAGCTGCATTGGAACCTTCTCCGCCATTTTCGACATGGACGCCATCACCTTGCAGCGCTTCCATTTCTTTTTCTAATTCTTGCAATTGTTTCTCTTTATCTTCCTCGACTTGTTCCTCTTCGGCAGCAGTTAATTCTTGAGCGTTTGCCAAATTATCGACGGCGATAGCCAAGAACACGTTTAGCAAAGTGTAATTACCGAAGAGTACCAAAACGATAAAGTAACTGCTCGTTACAAAATCGATTGTATATCATTGTAATTGTTGTTGTTGATGTTGATGTAATTGTTGATCATTGTTTCATGAAGAAGAAGATATAAATCGTTAAGATATCGGTTTTAAGGCGATGATGGATCAAATATTTTGTTTTTGGTTTTTTTGTTTTCAGTTTTTTATTTATTTGTTTTTTTTTTTTTTTGAGGAAGTCAGACAGTAGGAAAGTGTGTTGTGTTTGTTGAAAGAGAAAGAAATTTTTGGTGGAGAAAGAGAGAAGCATATAATATTTTGGTATAAGGATTAAAATTTCTTTTTTTGAAGATCAAAAATATTTATTTAGCACATTTTTTTCAGTTGACTTAAAATAAAGTTAGAGTTAAAAAAAGGGGATAGAAAGTTTGTTTTAAGTTTTTATTAAAAGAAAACAAAAAAGCTTTAAGCTAAGTTTAATTAAAGGCTAAATTTAAATACACAGAGTTTCATATAAATGAATTTCTTTAACAAATCAAAAATGTGTACATTTGCTTAAAAATTAAAATTGAACGGATGAAATCGAGATCTAATGAGAGGAAAGCTTAATAGATGGAAAGTTTAAAAAGTGAAAGAAAGAATTGTATTAAAGATGATTATTATTTTTTTTTTTTGATTTTAAGATATTTTAAGAAAATCAATTTTATTAAAGTGATGAACAGAAATAAAATAGATATTCTTAAATTTCTTAATTGAAGACATCAAAAAGTTGCTTCTAAATCTTGTTTCAAAAATGAAACAAAAAGTATTATTATTCTCTGTTGCTCGTTAACGTTAGTCTTGCCAAGTGAGAAGAAAAGCACCCGTTACGTCGACGAATTTTCTTAACAACAAAAGAAATTGTTAAAGTAGTTAGAGGAAAGTTAAGTAATATAATATTTAAAAATTGTATGTTAATATTTTCAATGAAAACCAACAAAACAATTAACATATACATAAAGATAAGTTAAAAAAAATATTAATTTACAATTTACATATAAAAGCTTAAGGCGATACTTTGAAGGACAGAGTGACGGCAGGAGTTAGAGAGCTATAAATTTTTAGCTGTATACTTTTTCGATATGCTTTACAATTATCCGTTTAATATAAAAACAAGCTGCAAAAATTACATATAAAGATTAGTTTTAAAATATTAATAAAATTTGACAAAATAAATTTGATTTTTCGCTAGAACTCGACTTAAATCCATCACCCAATTTCATAAGAAAAACAATTGTTTTATACAAAAGCATTGAACAAGCTTTTAACAAATTGTTTTAAATAGCAAAGTGTTTATATGAAATTATTTTGCAACATTTTTATAATCTTTTTGTTTTCGATGTTTCTAGCTTAGCAAATATAACTTTCAAATTTTAAACAAAATTTTAAAATTTTAAGTTAAATTATTTATTCTTGGAAAAGATTATAAAAATGCTTTCCTTAAAATTCCTGGTCAATTTTGTTAATTTATGGACTTTTTTATATATCATATTTTTTCCTGATCAAAAGCTAAATTTTGTTTCATGCATCTCATGTAGAACATGCTTTCAAATATTTGAAAATAATATATATAATATTTCTTTGTGCAATTAAAGCTGTGTGCTACGTTTTTCATTTAAACTTTAGACCGAGAAATGACAGTTTTTTTAATAAAATAATCACGGAGTAAAGATAAAATTGTTAAAGTAAAATTAATGTTTTTCTAAGGTTTTCAGTTTTAAAAGCCAATTATTATATTTTTTACTGAAAGTTACAGGAATTGTTCCCAAATCATTTATGTGATTTGCATATTTATTTGTTATGTTTACTCATAGCTACTAGTTATAATTCATTGTTTGAGTTTGATTGTCATAGGCTCGTTGGACGTCAGTCTACGCTAAGTTTTTTTTTGTAGTGCAACATATAATTGGGTAATGTTAGGATACTAATGATAATTATTATCGTGCTTCAAGAGCCTCAAATTCGATCAAAGTGAATGATATATTATAGATATGTGAGTCTATTATCGTGTTATGTTCAAAATATATACGACTATAATTAATTTGATTTGACAAAAAGCTTAACGTGCTTTCATAAGAAAAAAATGTGGTCCAGGGAAATGACCACATTGCAAATTGGCTTCAATGCTTCTCGACTTTTTTATATGGTTCGTAATACTAGTAAATAAAAATATTTAATATTTTAATATTAAAGGTAAAAATGATTTCAAACACTGCAAATGAAAATATTTTTGTCAAATTTAGATTCAAGAGCTGTCTGATCTATTCCTGAGAAAAAGTTAAGATCGAATGCACCTTTGCGGTGTTTATTTAAAGTTTTCTTTATCAAATTGCTTGCACACTACATTGAATGTAAAATCTGCATGCTTTTGTGTTCAGAAAATTTTTTATTTTGTGTATTAGTTTAAAATATTTCGATTTTATTTCTCTGGTGTTTCACTTAAAAACAATTTTGCACTCTCCATAATACCTCTATATTCTTATGAACTTACTTAAGAATTTAAATAAATATATTTGGTATTTTATTTCAACAATAACACTTACTCCGTTTTTCATTTCATATTTTGTATTTATTAAAAAACTATTAGTCATTTGACGGTCGTAGAAGTTTATTTTTATGTGGCATAAGCATAAAGAAGAACATGCTGTTAGTAATAAAAGCAGTCATATATCCGGAAGCAAATTACGGCATTCGATATCTTACGAAATCCCAAACAAATTTTTTTTTTAATTTGTATGGAAATTTCGTTTGATATCGAATGCCGTAATGTGCCCCCTGAATTTATTAATACCCCATACCACTTTCAGCGGTTTGAATCAGGCTGAAGATTTAGTTTAATTAATTTTAACCATAATTTTCATTGAAATAGTAGACGTATTTTATTATGATGTAATTTTTCCTTATATTTTTGCTCTATTAAGACTCTCGTTCTTATAGAAATGATCAGTGAAATGGATCGTAATATATAATGAAATATATAGGTTTTAAATAAATGGTTAGATTTGTCGGATATTTTTCTAAAGACATAGTAAAAATTATTTTTTCTAGATGGTGCAAAAAATAAATCCTCAAATCATGTATTTTTGTCATTAAGGCCGCTTTCAATCATTATCTTGTTAGGGCTAAATGCACTTTTTTACATTTATTTTTAATAGCAGCCTTAGAATGAAAATTATGTTATGAGAAAATATCGAACGACATAAAACTTTTAAAAGTGGTCTAGGATATTACTAAATTATTTAGAAGCTCTTAATTTTATGTTTTTTACTTAATTTGTTATCAATATATATGTGTATACAAAAACTATTAAATAAGCCTTTTTAAATATTAGGCGACTAATTTTAGTCGACTTTTTATTTGTTCGATTAATCAATTAATCGAAATTTTTCTTTTTCAATTACTCAAAAACTCAAGTGAAACTTTTATTTCTTTCGTTTTATTCGAGTAATTTGGACTGTTAAAAATTACTCGACTTAATCGACAAAATTTTAAATTTAAACGTTTGGACCGAGTTTATATATAGTTTTACAATTATCATTAATAAGAAGAAAACAAAAAAATAAATATTTTATATATTTTAAGTCATAGATGAATCTTCTCATCTGTTAAATATGTTAAATTGAACGTCAAACATAGTGTTAAAAATAATATAAAATTCAGCTGCTTTAATTATAGGAGTGCTGTTCTTTTGATTTTCTTAACTGCGATTATAAGCAGAGCCTTTCAAATCACGTAATATCCGTAACATTATTGTTTACTTCATTACGAAAAAGTCTAGTAGTCAAGTAGCTTGGTCCTGTAATCCCTTGTTCAAGCTTTGTCGTTATACTTCAACTCGAATCTAACATTTCCTAATTAATGTTCAGTCATAAAAGTCAATTCAGCAGCAAATGAAATATTTTCTTCTGCTAAACTGTAACACAAGTTTTGCAAAACCTTTGTTAAATTAATAAATTATTAAAAAAATTGTATTGAATTACCAAATAAAATTTACATAACATGTGACTTAAAATTCTATTGGTTTCACTGAATATTTACTTCTTTCTATGATAGCAACATCAAGGGATCACTTAAACATATTGAAAAATGCTTTCTAAAATAAGTATATTTTCAATGAAAAATAAAAACCTCGAGTTATTCGATTACTTAACGAAAATCACCCGAATATTTGATCCAATATTATCTAACTTCAATTGCTCGATTAATCGAGCAAACATTATTCAAGTAGATACACCAATGGTTATACAAAGCAAATTATTGTTATATTTTTAAACTTTTAACTCAGCAGACTAGAAGAACCTTTATAGTGCTTTAGTTTGAACATGCACAAAATTTGCGATTTCGTCAAAACATTTAGGTTTATTTGAAAGTAATTTTTCAACTTAAAATATTTTTTAAAGTTTAATGCCTTCAATTTTTAAATTTAAGTTAATTTTTCTAAGATCTTTACAAAATTTATTTGGAACAAAAACATAATTTTTTTAGCATGCAACTAAAAATTTACTCTAAAAGGCAAAAGGCTTTGATATTGGCAACTAAGATGTTAAAATATAAATAAAGCAAACGAAAAATTTGTTTTTATTGGCAAATAATGACTACACTACTTTTTAAATATTGATGATAAATGTTTAACTATTAATTAAATTAAGTTTAAATATTTTCCGAAGAACAACTACAATATTTTAGTTGAAGTATTAACAAGAGTATGAATTGTAACAAAAAGCTTTTGTTTTCATCGGCTAATTTATGTTTTGTAATGAAAGTTTACGCAAAGTTTATGTTTAGAGTAGAATAAGTTTAAAGTTAGTTTGAAAGTAACGAAAAGCTAGCTATCTAAAGTAAAATGAACTTTTATTTTTTGTAACGAGAAACTTTAACAAAATATATAACTTGTAAGTTATGTAGTTGTAATTGTTGTAATAATATTTGTTAAATATGTAGATAATAGTTAAAATTGAATTATTTATTTAAATTCAAATAAAGCTTTTTAATACCTGAAGGAACGATAAAACGATTGAGAATTATTTTAAAAGTTTGCTAATTCAATAACACAAACTCTGATACAAAATCGTGTGAAGAAATCGTATTCTGATGAGATACAACTTCAATAATTGTTAATAAATTTAAACAAACTTTTAAAAGTTAAATAACATTCAATTATTTTAAATATTGTTGTAATAAGGATTAACAATGGTTTTGAATAGGAAGCAGTTTACATAAATGATGTTTAAGTTACTTATGTGTTCGTTATTAAAGTTTTACTTATCCTTATTTCAATAGATTTAGCACATGGATTGTACACATTAATGGTTCGACGTTCTAAACATCATTATCAATTTTATTGAATTTTGTTTGAATTGGATTGAATGATTTATTTACAACAAATATTTTTGACAACTTAACAAGTAATCAGTACCCTTCGAAGCTTTATTTTTTTTCTTTAAGTTATGCTTTCTTGTTATTGTTGTATTTGATTTTGCGTTAAATGATTTTGTCGGTTTTTGTTTACAAATTTTTTTTTTTAATTTGTTACAAAACTCTATTTGATACTAATTTTATTTCGAAAAATAAAAAAGTATTAAATAGTGCTTTTTTATCCTTTAATCAAGGGTATGGAAGGGATTAAGGGGTGAAATGCTGTTACTATTTTTTTAACTTGTTTTGGTTTTTATTTCTATTAAAGGAAAATACACAAGAGCAAACACTTGTATAAAGTTATGAGCAACATTTATAATATGCATGCATGCATATTCACTATATATAATATGCAAACATATGCACATATGTATGTATGTTTTTTATTGATAATGACTTCAATTTAAGCATGAAAACAATTTTATTTAAAATCTTTTTGCCATTTGTTTCGAACTGAAATCAGATTTTTATTAGATGAGCATTTTTGGCTGTACAATTTTTTCACTTTACATAATTAGTTTTTTTAAACGCTTGATAGCTAAACTTAATATGATATAGTCAATCCCGAGGTTTCTAAATTTTATTTAATCATAAATATCCTTTGACCACAAAAAGTAAAATACAATTTTTTGTTCCTCGAAATGTTCTAGTAAGAGAAAGAGCTAATATGTACAGCGACTTGCACAGAAGGGTAGGAGCTACAAAACATAAAAGAAGACCAATTCGCGTTTAGCCCCACTTGTCCCTTGAAAGGCCATAACTTATTGAAATTGTGACTAGGCTCATAAAACAAGGCTACTGGTTGAATCTCAACAGGGTGGAAAATCCACTTTAATCCAAAATAAATTTGGATTTTAATGTTAAAGGGCCAAATTGGCTGTAAAATAATCATATGCATGATAATTGGACGACAGAGAGAGTTTTAGACCTCTTCTGTTTTCCGATTTGAAATGTTTTCTGATTTGAACAGTTAACTAGGAATGGCACTGTCATGAGCTAAACTACAAATAGTCAATATATCATAAAATTGTCAAAAAAGTCTACTCAGCCAAGTACTTAGCAAATTTGTAATATAAAAGCTTAAATAATTTATATAGTAATCAAATGCTTGCTCCTGTATAGATCCCTTTTTGCAAAACGACGTCAAACTAAGTGAGTAAGAGAGTTCTAAAACTTGTTTTACTAGCCCAATGAGATACTTCTGGGTTTCGTTGGGTATAAAAATTAAATTATACATATTAAAAATATATATATTAGTACAATAATGATAGTTTGAAAACTCTAAGATTTGAGGAAAGTTGAACTACAAGTAAGAATTTTTTTGTTGATTTTTTTAATACTTTTAAAATGATGATAGTACATCAAAGGTATCTGAAGAAGGAAAGATTCATATTTAAAAAAAAAACTAAACTAGCAATATCCTAGTGAAAGAGTTTTTTAAAGGGTTTTTTGTGAGTTTAAAAAAGCGGTATCACATTTAGTTAAATAAATTGTAAAAAAACATATAAAAGTATAAAACTAAATATAACTTAAAATTGAATTTGAACTAAAAACATAATAAGGCTACAAAATTCTTATTTTTTATTCTCATCATACCGATATCTAAGCTAATTAGAATTTATTAAAACTTTTGTAAAATAAAACTTCTGAAGAGGGATTTAAAAAAGCTTTAGCAGTAATCATCCCAATTCTTGTGTTGAATTAAACATTTTTACAAATAAATTTTTCAAACAAAAGTAAAAGTTTGACTAAATAATAAACACATAAATGCAAAACTAAAAAAGTAAAAAGGAAGAAATTATAAAACAAAGAAATTAAGAAAACTGAATCCAAATTAAAACTTACATAGAGTAAATCATTCCTCTTTTAGCGCCACCTTGTGATATAATACCCTGATACATAACTTCATTCCAATCTTCACCGGTTAGAATTTGAAAGACAGTCAATAAGGCTATTGGGAATGTGTTGAAATTTGTTTCGGGGGTACCGCTACTAAAATTAAATTGCCCACCAAATAATTGCATGCCAAGTAGGGCAAATATCAGTATGAACAAGAAGAGCAGGAACAACAATGAAATGATGGATCTCATCGAGTTCAATAACGAAATAACAAGATTTCGCAACGATGACCAATATTTGGTCACTTTAAATATACGCAGCAAACGTAAAGCTCTCAAAACGGATAAACCGAATGAGCCACCCTTAACTTCAGACCATATAACTTCGAATATCGAACCACTAATGACGACACAATCGAAACGATTAAACGATGATTCGAAATATATCCTTGGACTCATTGCATACATTTTAATAAACATTTCAGACATGAAAAGACCCAAAAATACATATTCAGCATAGTCTGTAAAAATAATAAAAAATTAAATTATTTCAACATTAGTTTGGACAAAACACTTACACGGCATTAGTTTGGCAGTAACACTTTGCAAAAAAAACTATTTATCATTTATTATTAAAGGGCAAAAACTTACATAAAAAATCTGACAGGTATTTGGGTTGACCGTAATGCTCCACCGCTACACACACAGTATTCAGAAACACCAGCACAATTACAAACCAGTAGAACCATTGCTTCTTCACAGTCTTTCGGATCCAATAGCGAAAGCTTTTCTCTTTCCGCCAGAACCCCGTACAGCTTCCTTGAGGTTTTGAACGTGTTTTCAAATAACCTAAATGAAAGTTTAAAAAATATAAAATAAAATGCTTGTGAAGAATTATATATCATTAGGAGACTTATAGAGAGATGTAAGCTGAAAAGCTTATGACAGTAAGGTTCTAATGCTAATATGATATTTGTTTTAATTTGAATGATTTTGAATTTTCAATTATTTGGATTGTCTATTTGGTTAATAATGTGTGAATATTTCAAAAGTCAGAGTGTAAAAAATGCTGATTTCCTATTTCTATGGATGACATTTTAGTAATCAAGTGTTTATTTTGGTCTTAAAAACTTAAATAAACTATTTGCTTTGATTTAATTATATTAAAAATATGACATACATATAAAAAACATAAATATATAAAATAATAGGGAATATTTTATTGTTGAAATGCAAGGATTTTTGGAAGAAAAACTAAACTTCTGTAATGAAAATGTTCTTCGAAACTTTGTTTATTAGAAGAATGTTTTTTTTAGTTCAAAAAAGGAAGAGTCAATTACAATCGCATGTTGGCGTTAACCCAGCAAAATATACTTGGCTTCTGAATGCAGTGAAAAATGACACGCTTTTTAAATGGTTCGTTTTGAAGCGCTTCCAATGATACGCGAAAACAAGGCAGAAATCTCACAATTTATTTTTACTAGAGTACGCCTAGTGGTCGAAACTCGACCGCCAGTTTAAACGTATACCTATTTTAGTTGCATTCATTTAAACAGAAAAAAACTACCTAATTACTTATTCCCTTCCCCACGGCAAAAAACAATGAACCAAAAAAATTTGCATACAAACACGCACATTTATAAAAAAACATCTTATTACTCATATATATACATGTGTATGTAGATACTCTTAAACACTCATCGCTTTGCTTGAACTAATACTAACATTAGTGAATGCGTGTACGTGGTGTCAATTTTATGAACATTTTATTCCTTCAATACTGAACCGATTTAAATAATATATATAATCGGGTCACTAGATCTCAACAATGTTTACCATTTGGTAAAAGAATGAACAAAGCAAACAAAGGAGAAAAAGGGATCTAAAAGTTTGTCTTTGCCTATTTACATCAATCCAAAATCTAGTAGATTTCAATTAGTAATTTCTATCAAAATCTATACCGTTTACACAGGTTTATGCGTGATATTTTTCAAGATTTAGTATTCATACCAAAAACAATTGATTGAAATTTTCAAAATCCATTCAGAAATCATCATTCAAATGACAAACAGTTGGCGAGCACACCCTTTAAAGAATTCTTATTGAAAAGCGTAGCGTTTTTCAAAACAATTGAGGTAAACCCATACTTGCATCACTAAGTACTACAACATGAGTAGAGTTTTTCAAAATCTAGTGATGAAATAGGTTTTGTTTTATATGGGAAATCTAGTAAAAATCAACAAGCTTTTGCTCGAAATCTCGCAAGTACTCGATTTTGTCTGGTATAAATACCATATTATACGCATATTAGTTTAATATCTTACTTATTGAGTTGACGAGAAATAAATTTTCATTGTTTGACGATTTCAGCGATTAGCGGTAATACAATTGAATGGCGCAAACAAAAGGCATCCCTTCGGGGAACGTATTTTAAAACAGGAGGTACAACACGATTAAATACCTGCTTCGGACGAAATATTAGCTTCGGGAGGAAAAATTTAATTCGGCATGTACACTCTTCTATTTAAGAATAAAAGAAAATTTGGAAGAACATGAGGCCTATTTTTTTATTTAAATTTCCCACAAAGAACATATTAAAGTCCTTGATTTAACATCTAATTAACTTCAATGATATTACAGTGTTAAATGATGAAACGCCAGTGTGGATTAACGCCTTGGACTTCGTATTTGAGCGCGTTTGCGAAAATTAAAAACGTCTTATACGAAGGGCTTAATTTGCTTTGTCTACAAAAACAGCATGATACTTACTGCCTTACAAAAATGTGAGTAAGAATTTATATTGAAAACAAAAGCAAATTTTAGTATTGTATTGTTATTTTCATTCATTTTGTTTTCATTTTTTAAAAACAGCCAGTTAGTTATATGCTATTTCTGTACTTAAAAATGTGTTTGCAGACTTTTTTTTATTTTTATTTGAACATGGTAAATCTAGGTAATTAATGTCTTTCTGAAACTTTGTTTGTAAATGAATAATAATGTGTTAGTATTTGAATTATGACTTTAAATTCATCTAAATTAAAGGATGCAACGATTAACTAGTCATTTTTATATAGCATGACATTTTTGCTTTTTAGATGACAAAATTTGCATTTGATTAAATTTTGGGCTTAATAATATTAAATGGCATTTAGGTGATAGTATTTTTTTTTTAGATTTAAAAACAAACAAATGATTCTTAGAAAAATATTACTTACACAATTTAAAAAAAAATCGTTGTTTTTTATAAAAGAAAAATTAAACAAAAGAATGGCATTAATATACGTTTAAGTCTTGAAGGAAATACAAATCAATGTATATTATTTCTTGGTATATATATTTTGTTTAAATATTGTTTGGAAACAACACATTTAGAAGGAGATCAGGAATTAAAAAAATATATATAATAAATACAAAAGTAAAAATAAATAGTAAATACAAAATATTTAACAGAATGTTAAAAAGGGACATAAAATTAATAATAATAATAATTCACAGAAATGCAATTTGTAAAACTAATTAATTATACCAAAAATGTAGATCTAACACAATAAAACTGGCAACAAATACAACTCTCTTGGGCTTTGTTTTCATTTACATAAATTGTAAGAAATTTTTTTTATAAAAATAATTTACCAAAAATAAGAAAGCAAGCAATAAATACAAATCTAACAAATTTTTATTATATTTAACAATTTGTATTAAACTTAAAAGCCCCAACGAGTACTATTAGTATTTAGTAATTATTAAATTTATTATTCGAGACATGTCTCGACATCTTTTCTCAAAGAAAAAAAAACGAACAAATTTTTTAAATACCTCAACAAACGAAATTTTTTAAATACAAACAAACTTTTTGAATTAGTATTTAGTAAAACTCGAGTGTACATATAATTAAAAGTAATTAATGCAAATAATAGTTCTGTTAATATTTGGACAATATAAAATTTTAATAATATAATTAAATTAATTTAATTTAAATATATAATAATTTTAAATTTACTAATCTAGCGCTTTCTTTTAAAAAATATAAGTTAAGAGTTAACGAGTTAAAATAACATTAAAGAATAATATCAAGTAAAAATATTTCAAAATTTTTATGTCATTGATTTTACATCAAATCACAAAGATAGCAAACACCTTAAATATATAAACATCCACATCTACCTAAACTCAGTACCCCAGTAGCGTTTTCTTTTCTCAAAAAAAGTGTAAAATTGTTTTCCCTGCTTATTGAAAATTTGCAATTTAATAATTTTTAAAATAGTGAGTTTATTAGAAGCATAAGAAAACTTTGAGTAGCAATTTTTTAGATAAAAAGTAAAAGAAATGTTAATTTTTTTTTAGAAAGCAAAACGGCATAAGTTAAATTGATTATCAGAGATGGGCATTTCCATTTAACCGTTTTTGGTTATGTCATACAAATTAATACGAATAAAGAAATAGTTATTATATTTTTTATTGTTATATAAATTGAATATATAACTGATACTCCTAACTACTGGCAGCTGCCTGAAGAATATTGGAAACAAAGATATGAATGCCGATGATATGGTATGACTACTGTTACCTTCTGCTTTTAGTACTTTCTTTAAAATATAAATTATGTATAATATTTTGTATGCAACTGGGTTGCAGCGTAATCTAGCAGTCACTATAACCAACAGCAAGAAATTTCAGTCTACAGTACCGCAAACTATACAGCGTTCAAGTACATAAAAAGATCTATTGCTGGCATACACACGTATGCACTCGTAAAGACTTTGGAAACTTTGGAAACACGCGCCGTATATCCCCCTTGGGAAACTAAAAGAACTCAAAATGATGTTTAAAACAACTAAACGATCATACGCCTTTTGGCTTCGCACTGTCTAAAATTTACTATTACCTGATAAAATATGAAATAAACACATTACAAGATTAGAAATAGATTTTGAATGACGTTCTAGAAAACAGAAAACGCACATTTAAGTCGTTAAGAGCTTCTCATCATTAATATATAAGCTACTGTATTTAGTATTTAATTTTCTAATTATTCAACTTGCATTCTTAGGAGCTTCATCGAGAGCTCTAAGAAATAAATAAAATTTTAAATTTTAAATTCAAATTATTCTTAAATCTTATTCGACCTTTTATTTATTAATCTAATGTATTTAAGCTTTATATATCCCTGAAGTAGCCACACAAAGAAGCGGCGAAATATCGGTGTTTTAATTAATAAAAAATTTCGTTAATGTTAAAAAAAATAAATAAATTGACCTAAAGCTTAAATAAATTCGATTAATTTAAAATTCAAACTTAATTAAAACCTGTCTTTTAATTTGAGAGAATATACAACACCCAGTTGTTTTTACGGGGTCGGAGATATATTTATTTTAAACCAATACTAATGAAAATTATATACTAACATGTGCTAGGACTTAGGCTTTTGACGCGTACTCCAATTTTTATACTTGATTGCTAAAATCAAATAGTCTTAGTGATTTAAATTTGTGTCATAAATTAGTTTTAACAAGATGAATTTGAATAAACAAAAAAGAACATTCAACTTCCATGGTCAAGCGATAAAAAGCAGCTTTAAAATAAATCTAGAAGTTTCTTTAAATATTTTATTTTCCCGAGCATCCCTGAAATGAAAATCTATCTACCTTACGTGTGCAAACAGAAAGTTACCTAAAAGGTTTTCAAGCACAAATTTCAGATTTTCCACATTAACTTATGGCAACCTGAAATTCAGGCAGAGCTGTGTACTAGAAAATTTGTATAATCAGAAATCACAACCAATCCCTAGAAAATGTCGCTTCTAAGAACTTTTGATTGTTCTGGCTTTTAAGTTTAATATAATATATTAACTTTATCAACAAAACCAAAATTTAAAGCTTTTGAACAAAATTTAACTAAATTTAAAAAAATAATAGTAGAATTTTTAAAATAACTATGAAAATTAAACTGGAACGTAAATAAAAATTACCTGGTTCGCCTTTTTCGCCACCTTCTGTTGACATATTAGCGAGTTTTATTAAATAAACAATTTCACAAAAACAATAATTAAAGATAAAAAGGAATTACGCAAAATGTCTTAAATAATGCAACAAAACAAAAGGAATGATTTTAATATAAAATCAAAGCTAATATAAATCAAACAATTAGTTTCATTAAAACAAAAGAATTAAAAACAAAACAATTTATATGTACAAAGAATTTTAAATAAATTTATTTATTTTTAGTAAAATCTTTTGTTGTTATGTTTCTTTCTTTTGGTCAAAGCCTAATTTTATTTAGTAGAGCTAATTTATGTCACATACGCTTTTCAGTAATATTTTCAGATGTGTGTACTCTATTGTTTTTTTATTTTTGCAAAACTTATTTTGTTCTAATATATATTAGAATGTATTTTTTTCTTTGTTGATATATGATCATTATTGTTGGAAAATCAAGTAGTAACACAAAAAATGACTTTTACACATTTCTTAGTTAAAATTTGTAATGTGTTTATTTTATAAATATTTTAAATGATAATGAAAATCAATAAATTTAAACATACCATCATCACCATAGTCCTCTTCACCTTCCTCTTCTTCAGTATCTGTTGACTTGGATTTACCCAGACTTTTTAGTTTTTTTCTTTTTGCAGCATTACGACGTCGTGCTAAAGAAATTTTAAAAATGGTGTTAATACAATTTTGCTAAAGTAAAATAAGTTTATTTAAATACCCTCCATAATGTGCATTCTCTCCTCTTCCGTTGTACGCTCTTCGGCTAATATCACTTCCTCTGTGAATATGAAAACGCCAAGAAAAAAGTGGGTTATTAAATTATTTCATCTTAAAAAATGTAATCTCTTTAAACAAGTATTTAATTATAATTTAAAACATTGAAAAGTAACGTGTGTTAGTGTTTAGGATAAGAAATTATTTGTTATGCGTTTGTATTCGAATTTTTTATGTTTATTTTAACAAAATACTATACCAGCTCTACATATCCACTGAACATAGCCGTTTAATTCTCTTTCTAGTTGCTGTTGTCTTCTAAGTTTAAGAAACTCTTGTCTATTTTCTACTTTTTCACGTTCTTTTGCGAATTCACTACAAACAAAAATTATTTTTTTTTTGTTTTTATATTGTATATTTTACAAATGAACATAAGAAAAACATAAATTAATTAATTTAAAATTAAAACAAAAAAACATTTACATTCATAGAATATAATGAGAGAGTTAAAAAAATCAACTTGAAAATAAAATCAAAAAAGTATTAAAAGAAAAAGTGGAAATGAATTATTAAAATTTTAAGGAAAAACTGAAAAAAACTAAATAAAAACGATATCGGAACTTAAGTGCGGTTTCCACAATCCATTTGGTCATGTGGAGCATGAAAATATGTTGCTTCAGTGAATTCTATATAAATATTCTACTCAAGTCGACCTTCTGGACCATGGCAAGCGCACTTGAAATAATAAATTAATAATTAAATTTAGAGTTTTAGCGAATATAGTAAAGTTTTAAGGTATGAAAAACCTGTTATGAATTACGGACGAGGATGATTGATTTAACCAGGCTAATATATATTATTCAAATTTGGATTTTGGATACGAGCTCAATAAATACTTTCAAATTAGCTTTTTTAAAATACTATGTGGCTTAAAAGTCATTTGTTCTATAAGGAACAAGGCAAAAGAATGAAAATATTTAATAAAATTTAAATTCTTAAAAATAATTCTACAGTTTAGTTTAAATTGTTCTATACTAGTTTACCCGCACGGCCTTCAATACGCAGAATTTTACTTTTAACACTTTCCCCACTTTATCACTTCACTTGTAGCTATATGTTTCCTGTGGGAACTGTCACGTCCGATTTTCGAAAGATAGCTTTTTATATATGAATTATATATTAACTTTGTATGGAGCTGCCATGCCCATAATTCCAATTTCTTTTTATTCTGAGAACCAAAAACTATAGTACGCAAATTTCGTAGAGTTTGAAGAATACTCTTTATGGAAACTGCAGAATGAAATTGCTTAAAGCTAACTGCTCATATTTGAAAATTTTTTTTCTATAAATTTAAAGCTTTTTCATAATTCATATCTGGCCAGCCCAATGGTAGGTACCACAATCACTTGAAATATCGAAAGAAAACAAAAAAATAAAGAGAAGTTTAGGAATCAAGTAAGCAGTTTCAGATAAGACTTCATCCAAATTTATTACTTTTAAAACCTACAAACTTGCAAACTTTTCCACTTCATAGTGTTTATTATATTTAAAAATTGTTATATCTACTTCGGCATCATTAAATAATAACGAAAATAGTTATAGAACCTGCGGTGTGGTTGCGGCTGTGGCTGTGGTTTCATAACTGGTATGTAATGTTTACTTTATGACTATCATCATTGACTCATAAACGGTCCGCCAGATAACTTTTTTTTTTGAAAATGCTATAAAAAAACTACTGAATATTTTCTCAAATTTCTTTTTTTATTTGAAAGTACAATCCTTCCGGTTAGTAATGAAAGATAATTTCATTCAAATGGCTGCCTAGGCAGTAGCCTACACGATCATTCAATTTTTAAGCACATTATCGATTGTGTGCAGCTGTATTTCACCAATGGCTTCACGAATATTGTCCTTTAAAGCGTCAATTGTCTCTGGCTTCTCGGCGTAACACTTATCTTTGATGGCACCCTACAAATAATAGTCCAACGGTGTCAAATCGCAGCTCCGAGGTGGCCAAACAACATCAGTTCTGCGGCTGATAATGCGAACTTCAAAAACAGGACGCAAAACATCGAGTGTAGCTTCGGCTGTGTAGTACGTAGCGCCATCCCGTTGAATCCAAATGTTCTTCTCTTTAATTTTTGTGAGCAAAAATTCGTTCAACATGGCCTGATAATGATCGTCATTGACTGTAACGGCCACTCCTTGCTCATTTTCGAAGAAAAATGGCCCAATTATGCCTCTGGACCAAAATCCGCACCAAACAGTGACTCGTTTTGGGTGCGTCGGCTTTTCAATGTATGCGTGCGGGTTTTCTGTGCCCCAAATGCGACAATTTTGCTTCTTGACATACCCGCCAAAACCAAAATCAGCTTCATCTGAAAAGATGATTTTTTTGGCAAAATCGGCATCTTCTGTAGTAAGGTAATGTCGCAATATTTCCCAGCGTTGTTCAAGCGTATACTCAACCATATTCGTTCAGCGCAAGGATAAAACTAATTATCTGTCAAATCAGACATGAGCTAAGTGTTACCATTCACGAAATAAGCAGTAGTTGAAAAAAACGTTAGATGGCGGACCCTTTATAACCATAATGTTATAAAAAATTGTTATGAATGATAATAATTAATGCACAAGTATAAAAAAACATTTCATAGTGACTAAAGCATTGTTCAAAATATGAAGTAACAAATACAAATTGCGCTCTTCACATATACACAGATCGCTACAAACATAATATGGATGTCGTAGCCACATCCCATCCTTTTTCTTACTTATCTTTGTTATTCCTTATGTGTTTTTCCTTACAGGCAAAACTATTTAGTAACAGTACCGTTTTTAATTTCCAGTTTGTTTCTAAAGCCGCATAAAACTGAAACTGAAACTGAATGAAGTTTGCGCCTAAAAATTTAAACTTTTTTAAAAATTTAGCTTTTTCCTTCTGCCCTTTTTGGAAGCTCTTGAAATGTATATTTAAAAATTTGTTTACTTCCTCTCCTAAATCACCAAATAAATAAGATCTTTCTTGCTTCTTTATACTTTTTATTCATAAAAACCACAACGATATAATGATTTGTGAAGAATGTATGTAATGGGTTTTTTGTTTCCTGAAAATAAATGCGACCCATTAATTTTTCAAGTGTATTAATTCACAGTGCATAGAGAATAGATTTGTACTGATATTTGTATAATTGTTTCTTTTTGTGGCAACATAGATGTGGTGCAAAAGTGTGTTTTATTTTATCAGTATATATTTGTTGTAATATAATTGTATCATATTCTATTAAATTACGTTGATTTCTTTGTAAAGAAACTTGCAATCAAAACACCATCACAGAAATACAAATGATCCATCCAATCAACATAAAGAAACATATTATTTGTTATGTATGCTTATTTAAATAAAGATAAAACAACGTATAGACATACAAACGTATTTGCATCAGCTGGTATATTTTATAAACTAAATGACTAAAAAACATTGAGAGCATACACTAAGATAACTAAAGATATTTATAAGATTTGATAAGGGCAAACAAAAAACACTTGAATTAAAACAAAAACGTGAAAAATCTATCGTTTTAAAGGGGTGACCGAATTCTTCACTGCCATATGTTGCTGATAGCATAAGCATTAAGCATTTGGCTTTTAATTATTTAAAATTTGTAACTTTAAGATGTTGAGACTTTTGGAGATACGCTTTATAGATTCAAGTGTTTTTTCTTTTAATGTTTTTAAGGGTTGTCTAACTAACGTTTAATTAGGTTGGATAAAAAAAATAAAAATTATTTGAGGGAAGAGTTTTGTAATATTTATAGAGTGTTTTTTGCTGGTTTGGTTTGGTTAGGTTTGTCACGTCTTTAGAGGGGGATGTAAATTGTTTGCAACTCAAAGAAGGAATTTTTTTTAGCAATAACTGCCCTGCTTTGGCTTCTAAAACCAAAAGTGTTAAGAATTGATTTTTGTTTAATTTAATTTAGATTGTATTGTGTATATAAACCTGCTTGTGTTATCCAATCAAGATATGATACCATGGCTGTTTGAAACATTGTACGAAAACGACATTTTTGAAATTCCATACGACGTTCAACGCGATTACGTTCATTAGAAAATTCACTTGAAAAATTTTATAAAAAAAATCAAATAAACAAAAATTTAACTTTATTTTTCTTTAAAGAAGAACATAAATAAATATAAACTTAGTTGAAAAAATTGAATTAATAGAAAATTATCGAAAACATTTTAAAAGTAAAAGTTTAATCAAATTATATATTATTTAAAATATTTCGTAAAAATAAAATAAGGTCATAAAACTTACCCGCTAAGAACACCGAGAACTAAGTTGAGCATAAAAAATGAGCCTATAACTATAAGAGGCACAAAATATATCCAATTAAATTGTGAACCTAAAGCGTCGTTGGTCTGGAAAAGAAGTATGGCATATTTGTTGGGTTTAAATTTTTTATTTTTTTTTTTTGTTTTTATGAAGAAATAAGAAAATAAATAAAATATTATTAATTTCGTTACATTTTATGTTAATTTTTTTTAAGTTTGTTAAAGAGATTGAAAATATACGTGTCTGTTTTGATTTGAGAAAATTAATTCTTAAAGCTTTATATATCATTAATAAAATTTATTTATCATATACAAAGAAAAAAGTATGATTAAATTTGTTCCCCAAATCGTCTGTTCAGTAAACCTTTTTTTAATTAAGATTTTAATGGAAACAATGGTTATTTTATTTGATTTTACTTTTCTTTTAAAACAAAAGGGGAAGTCACTCTACAGTATGCAAAAACATAAAAACAAAATATATTATAGTAACATTTGCTTCACGTGCAAACGTGCTAAATAAAAAAACATTGCAAATTGGCAATGTAAATTTGCAGTACCGAGAAAAACTCTCTCAATGATTTTAAAGCATTACAAAAAGAAATAAAATACAAATATTGCTTCAATAGAGCAAAGATTACTTTGTGTGCCTGTATATTTATTAAACGTCTGCATGAACATACTTATTCAATATGCCAAATCATAATCACGAACAAAACAAAAAAAGATTCTACAATAAGCAATATGATGAATAAATATTTCAATTTTACTTTCTTAACAAATTTAATTTAAAGTTATTAAAAAAATTACTTAAATTAAAACGAAATTGATCAAATTGAATTTGAACTTGAGCCAAACAATACCATTCAAATTATTTTAAGTTTAAATAAAATTTCATAAAAGAAATAAAGAAACCGGATTAGAACTGAAATTGTTAATGAATGTACTAATGCAATACAAAATCTCTTATTAAAAAAAGCTTTACATTCAGATATTTTAAGTATATTTTCTGTCCCTTTTAACAACACATATTTAAAATGATATTAGTTACTCAATAAAAAACTTTGTATTTATTTACAAATATTTAGTGTTTAAATATTGAATACATATAAATAATGATATAATTATGAGCTTAATCTTAAAACGGAAAATATGATGTCAGTTATCTTGTAAGAAAAGCCAAATATACTTGCAAAGCATATAAAAAATTTTGTTGAATAATTTTTTTGAATTTGTATTAAAAAATAAATAAACGTAAAGCAAACGAAGGAAGCTTAAATTGAAAGCCAGATAGATCGTCTTATATTTTTTAAATATATTTAAGTGTGCGCTGAGTGTTTTGTTTTCAAAAATATGAAAGAATTTTGTTTAAATTCAGAATGATTTTACTAATTAAAAAATTACATAAACGAGCAAAACTACTTACACATTGAGATATTTTAAGAGTTATAGTTAAAAGTATTGTGTTTCTATCAATAAGAAATACAAAGTTCAATTGATGATGCATTTTGCTTTTCAAAAAGGAATTGTATCAAAAAATTTTGTTTACATTTTTAAGGGCGAATCAAAATTTTATTGCCTAATAAGTCTCCTAAATAAAAACAGACGTGATTACAAATTGGAACATTTGATTAAAATTATTGCAGGCCACCATAAACTACGATAAATATAAAGTTGTCTTAAAAATTTTTTCTATTATTGCAAATAAAATATTTAGGCTTACAAAAAATTTGAAAAACTGAAGAACCGCTATATAAAATATATGGTGATTAAAACTTAAGCTTAATTTATATCTAAATTAAAGCTGCAAAAACATTTCGTATACTTTGTGGAGCACTTTGTGACAATTCACAGGGATCTTTTCGTAAATTTATGCAATTTTAAATGTCTTCAGTTTAGTTAAATTGGTAATTAACAGAGAACCCTTCCAAGTGCATTAAAAATCCCATCGAAAGCAATGTTAGCAATTCATATTGGCATCGCTGAAGGTAACACAATAATTTTGTATTGGTATTGGTACCGATGAAGGAATGCCGGTATCGTCACCAAAAATTGAATAACGGTGCATACCGGAATTATATTATCTTTAATTATTACAACATTTTGAATAATACTACATAACAACTATAAAACTCATTTTGAAATTAATATTTTTTATAGATTTAAACGGTGAATTCACAATAAGATATTCTAAAATGCCGTGTTTTAATTTCATATTATTTAGCATACAATTATATTCAAGATTCATTCATAATTTATCCAATGGTTAACTACCTGTTTCCATAAAAGGAAAACGAAATTTTGTGTTAAAATATATTTTGAAAATTACAACTTTTTTTGTGTTGTAAACAAATGTACAGACAGTAAAGGTGGATTCACCCATTTGTTTCGGACAAAATTGACAGAGAGTTTTCTGCAACACGATTCACACATTTAAAAAAATTTTCCAGAATATCAAGGCTACCATATGAAATATATGAATAAAAAATAAGAATCATTGACCAATTGTGTATAAAAATTTATAAAAGGCCAGTCCTTTTGTTAATAGTTAATGAACTAAATAAATTGAAACTATTTCCAAGGAAATTTATAGAAAGATATCTAAAAATTAGAAGAATTGTTGTAAAACCGTTTTTGAAACACTATAATGTAGCAATTCAGATTAATTTTGTCCGGACCAAAATTAAAATTAAATCAATTCAAGTTGAGAGTTGTCCAAACAAAAATTTTTCTCTCTCTCTCAAGAAAAGAAACCTCAAAATTTCAAATGAAAAAAAATTCTCTAGACAAAAGCTTTATGGGGGAATTCAGCTTAAGAATAAAAAAAATTAGAAAAAAGTTAGTTTAATTTAGTTTTTACTAAATCGCCTTTTAAAAATACTGTTTTCTAAGGCGCTTTTATGTAGTGGTTTTAGTACTTCTGCAAACTTAGAAAGAAAAGACTAAGATTTCTATTCCTTTGCGCATGTGCTTTTAGGATTTATAAATTTTAGAACTGTTGCAAAATTTTTACTCAATCGCACTACCCATTTGATATACATATATTTACGGTTCAATTAGTTGTGTATTTAGATTTAATTCATAACTCATATAATAAATTAAAAGCATATACTACAGTTTTTCCTAAAATTTATATTTAATTTTGAAGTTTCCTAATTATTAAGGTTTTTGCCTCATCAAAATTCATTTTTTAACTGAAAATGCATCAAAACGAACTTTGTTTCAAAATTTGTTTCTTTAATATGGATTTGAAAATGAAATGAAAGAAAATATAACTTGTTGTTCTATTTTTTTAGCAATAAAAAAAGAGCGCTACCGATATACGATAGGCAATTCTGTATTAGGTAAATCATTGTACAATCGCACGAAAAAAAAACAAAATTAGAGATAGATAACTATGTTACAGAAAGAGACTCAGCTTAAAATTGTTGTTAAAAATGGTTAATTAAAATGTATAAGCACACTTTGTCAGATGTAATGTAACAAAATCGGTCACATTGAAAAAGTTTTAACCAAGAAAGTTAAAACAACAAGTAGAGCACAACTAGCACAACGTTGATTGATGTTTGAATATTAAGAAAAGATGTTTTTACAACAAGGAGAAAATACAACAACATGCAATTTAATTGAAAATGTAAAACACGTTGAAGTTTTAGGTTTAGGAAATAGACATCTATAGATAAATATATTTTAAGAATAAGAAACTGTTTGAAAGCGCAAGGAAAAGACTTTAAAAAGTTTTGAAGCAAATATAATTAACTTTTAGAATAAACTTCAGTTATAGTAAGCATTAGAGTAAGAAATAGCGTCGAAGCTTTTTATAGCTGAAGTGTTGTATTAGGAGAAGCTTGAGATCTGTTAAGCCTAGAGATTCTTTAAAAATATTTTTTTTTAGCTTTTAATAACACTTTTTCAATAATTAAACAAATTCGAGAAAAGCAATGACATTTTTTTAGCTTAGAAGTTTTAGTAATGAAAAAAGCTTTAATGATGTTATGTTTTGAGCACCGAGCTTTTTGTTAGTAGACAGAAGAAGTTCTTTTTGATAAAGTTAGTTTTTAATTTAGAAAAAAGTTGACCTATTATTGGCATTTACCCAATACAGTATTGCTGTCCAGCCTTCCATAGTGATACATTGGAATACAGTCAACATGGCAAAACCGATATTGTCAAAACTAGTTATGCCAGAATTTGGTCCATCCCATTTTTCCAAACACATACTCGTCGTATAATTACATACAAATGAACCACCGGCCTTATCTGTGGCATTATCCGTATTACACGGTGTTTCTGATTCACCTTCTTTCACAGGCTTATCTGGAATAATGAGAAAATCATAATGAGTTTTTCAATGATTCTATTTACGAGAAAGTGATAAACAAAAAGCTTTTAATGTTTTAATAAATATTGGAGTGATAAATACTTGGATCTTCTAAACTATAACAAGTCTTATGTAAAGCACCCGAATAGAACTCGAGCCCAATGATGGCAAATATAACGATCGCAAACAACACCAAGAGACCAATTTGTAGTAACGGTGCCATTGCTTTTATAATGGACTTTAATACTACTTGTAAACCTGTGGAAGAGAATTAATTTGTATATCACACAAGAAATGGAGAAAGAAAACAAAAAAGAATAATATATTAGTACAGTTTTTTAATAAAATTAAAAAAAATATATATAATTTCAACTATTTCAATTAATTTAATTTACTAATTTCTACAGAATTACTATTTTTATATAAATTTATGTATTTCTTTTATACTACAACTAAAAACGAAATTATGATTTATTATTAAACTAATAAATAAAATATGTTAATAATTTAGTACTATTGAACTACTCACTAGGAATTCCAGAGACTAATTTTAAGGGCCTTAGCACACGTATGGCCCTAAGTGTTCTTAGATCTACTTCGGGCCCTAATTGTGGGAATTGTGTCATGAATCTGCTCATATGACGTTTATTGTTTGATTATTTTTTTACAAAATTTATTTTGATTTTAGCAATAGTTTTAAAACATTTTTGTTTGTTTAAAATAAAAAAGAAATTAAAAATACAAATATTTTTATTTAATAAATGTAATTAAACTGACATTAGTTTTTCTAAGCAAAGAAAAATATATATTTGTTTAAATTTCTAAAACATTTACTTGATTATTAATCAAATGAAGAGAAAACGAAAACATAAATTACAAAACGGAAAATTATTTAATTAAGCTACAGTGAAAGCAAAAATGTAAATTAATATTATTTTAAAGTTAAAATAAAAAATAATTCCACACATTTTTATTGGTTTAAGAGACCCAGCACGTAAAAGCATGTGCTTTTAAAATTTTTGTAAAAAAATATAGTCGATAAGATAAATTTCGTTCTACATCTAAATAATTCCAATTTATTTTATATAGAAAAATGTGTTTTTATAAATATTTTTTTTCATTTGATATGTTTGTGCTACTTCTACTTTATTCACTGCATTTTTCTATATCATACGCATAATTTTGTCTTAATTCTTGCATCTAACAGACTAATATTTTTTATTACTTGAAAAATTTGAAACAGTTTGTTAATTACACCATACAACAGCATTCTTGCGACATGTATATCTCGATATTCCTGTTAATCTATAGACCGAATGTAGCGTACTAATCTTTTTCATTTTATTATATTTTGTAGTAATTTTCTTTTTTACTTTTTCCAAATTATTAACAAGTGTGTATTTTAGACTTCTCAGGAAGTTATTCTTAACAACAACCAAATAATTAATTAAAAAGTTATTCTACTTCAACAAAAGTCTAATTGATTTCCAAATTTTCTCGATTTCTTACGTTTTTACATTAGTTTTCTAAGCAAATGAAATAAATTTTACAAATAATAATAATTTTATTTAAAAAAAAATTATTTATTGATTCGAACTCACTATAAGTAACACTCGATTAAAAAGATATAAAATAAAAGCCTCGTATTGCCTTCTGCTTAAAAAATAGAATAAATAAAAAAAAGAGATTTGCTTTCCTAACATTTTTGACAGCTTATGTAAAAATCAGTCAAAATTACCAGAACTTGCATTACATCCAATCATAAAAGTTTAACTTTCAAAAAAATCTATTTTGGTAGTTTGTATAAATAATATCCATTATAGTTTTTTATGTTTAAAATATTAAGAAAAAAGTAACGGATATGAGATAAATTTTTCAAAAGAAATTTTTTTAATTTTCACTTTAGATAATACTTTTAAGTGATAAACTATTTAAATGATCATCCATCAATTTCTTTTCGTTTGATACCAATGTTGCTATATACCTAGTACTAAATTTTCATATATAAAACTAAATTTTATATGTGTAATTGCTCTTTAAACATGTAAAATTCTATAAAAGGTAGAAAATGATGAGGAAGTGGGTACACAAAAAATTTTAATTTTGTAACACGGTGCTATCATGTTACAACAAATAAATTATAGTCATACTGATTTATGAATTTATTGAACTCTGTGTGATGGAAAAATCATTTATCACAATAGTAAAAAATTTATTTTTTTTATTGCGTAAAAATGCATAAAAAATTATTTAGGAAAATTTTTAATTTCTATACATAATTTCGGCAGAAGATTTATTTGATATATGTATTGCCATGAGGACAAATATCGTACCGAAGGGCCACAGTTATTACTAATTTACTATCAGCTAGTCCATACTTAGGAATTGATTTAGTACAATGAGTATGAGGAGGATTTGCTGTTGATAATGGCACATTAACTCTATTCTTTACTTTTTATTTTATTCTACAATTTATTGTATTAGCAACAACATTATTCCAATTTTATTTCTACATCAAACACGATCTAATAATCCATTAAGATTAAATTCAAATATTGATATAATTTCTTTCCATCCATATCTTACATTTGTAGGATTTATTGTAATAACACTAATGCTTATACTATTAGTATTAATTAATCCTTATTTACTAGAAGATTCTGATAATTTTATTCCTGCTCATCCGTATTCTTTATTTGCTTACACAATTTTAAGATCAATTCTTCATAAATTAAGAAGACTAATTGCTTTAGTTTTATCAATTTCAACTTTAATTATATTATTATTATTTATTTTTATATTATTATATATAATATGCTTGCCACCGAAAACCCTTACTAACGATCAGGCCCATCACTTGTACGATTTTTATCTCTAATTTACATCCGTCTGTAGCTTCTATCAACAAAATTCATGATAACCAACTAAGTTTGGCGACCTCAGAAATCTTTACTAAAAGGAGGTCGGTCCAAATATTTTATTTTCATTTGTATGGATGATGCTGAAAAGTCTCATAAATGTTCTGTTTTTGTTCGCTCAATTTCTTAAACGTAAGCTTTCTATTACTTAGAATTTTGACTGTCATTTTACAATTTAACAAGTTTTGATAAAAGTTTAACTTATTTTAAAAATGAATATTGTATCGCGTACGCTACAAGTACACTGAAAACTGTTTTTGTTTTGAATCATCACAAGAAATTATTATAAGTAAACGCAAAAGCATAGCGACTGTTACAAAAACTCTACATCAAAAAGTTTTATATAAAACTTACTTAGTTTTATAAGTAAAAAGGAAAATAATTAAACACAAACGCAATATATTTCATTCATACATATTTTGAAGTATGTAATTTGTTTATGAAAAACTGTTTCAAATTTATTGCTTTAAATAGCCAGCTACAAATATATCTTTAAAGCTATAATATAACATATTTAAATATTTTCTAAATACACACATCCTACAAATTTTTTCTCTAATATCTTCCTTAAATTTCTAAAAAGGAAAACAGTCATGGCTCAGAAAACTAGTTTGCGCAGATTCCTCACATGAAGTGCCTCAAAACTGCAGATTAAAAACCATACTTAATGCAAAATATATAATTATTTAAACAAAATTACTGAGTAATGAAAAGTTTATTTAAAACTAATAGTTATCTCATACATAAAACTTTGGATCGCAGAAATAGTTAAGGATTTACTGTAAACCACGACATAACAAATTTGTCACACATTTATTTATTTTTCCAATTTTAAACTCTAGACTAAGTTATTTGCAATGAGATCTACTGAAGTTTTGTTAGACAAAGACATGACACCCTAGCGGTTACTATAAAAAATTGTGTTAATAAAATGCTTTAGTTTTATATTAGCCTAATATTTATTTAGATTTAGTTAGCTAAATAATTGTTCTAATAGAGTATTTAAACCTACAAAAGTAAGTTTTGTGATTAAAAGTTATATAGGAAAGTCTTACTTGGAATTCTTGAAACGAGTTTCAATGGCCTGAGAACACGAAATGATCTTAACATACGCAGATCGACATCTATATTGGCCTCGGCAAAGATTGTCATGGCACTAAATTTGGGCAACGATAAGCATTGCGATAACATGGCCGATCAAACGATCATACGAGATAAAGTTGTTAAACCGTAAATTGGCAGTAATTTTTTTTTTTTGGTTTTTGTTTATTTATTATTTCATTAAAATAAAATTTGTAAGGTAGCGAAAATTAAAAAAAAGATAAATTAAAAATAAATCAAATTAAAGTGCAATTGGAACACAATTTTAAATACAAGTCAAAAACAAATTATATGAAAACAGAAGGATCATTAGATTTAAACGCAATACAACATCAGCAAAAGAATATAGAGACATACAAACAAAAAGTTAAAACAATTTACACGAAAAAACTTGTTATCAAAAATAAGTTAAAATAAATAAAACAATTTTTTTGCTTCTGCGATATAGTTAAACTTAAAGAGAAAAGCTTTTTTTGAGAATTATGTTTCCGCAAACACTCTCATATGTAACTTTTCACAACCACAACCTCAAAACAAATTAAGGAAAATAAAAAGAAGACTCGAAAATTGCAGTCACACAAAATGTTTAGTGTCGACATTCAAATCAAAGAGATTTAAGTGATCTTCAAAAACTTTATTGAATTAACTCAAAACCACTTTAACAATATGTTACACTAAAGCAATTTGCTGTTTATAAAATAAACATTTATAAATAAAACTGAGAAATCGTCTAATATTTACCCCGTTACTACTACGAAGAAATCCATGATGTTCCAAATATTCCTGAGGTAGGAGTGTTTATGCAAAACTAGACCTAAGGCCAGGATCTTAAGCGATGCTTCTACACAGAAAATGCATAAAAAATAGGTCTCCGTCTTTTCCTAAACAAAAATAGTTATTGAATATTTATTTTTCTTAATATTTATTTGTGGAAATATTAATTGATAATAATTTTGCCAACGTATTTAAATTTATTGTAACATCTTAGTAATTGTGTTAAGCTGTTTCTCAATTCTAATTATTAATATATTTTTGGCAAATATTATTTTTTGATATGCGTTGATTTTTTAACTTACCAGCTTTTGGGCCAATACCGTTTTATCACACTCAGGCAAATGTTCTTCTAATGCCAACACAACACAGTTGGCAATGATTGTCAATAACACAGTGTACTCGAAGGGCGGCCATTCTATTATGAAACGTGTGTATTTTCTAATTGGATTATCCTCGGTGAGGATAAATAATGATGTGGGACCACCACCAGGTGGTGTTTCCTCTTTCTTTGGGCCACCCATTCTATCAGCTAAGCGATGGGCTCCCCTTCGACCCGAGTGCCCCCCGCTTGTGGAGCCCTGTTGATGCCCTGCTAGCGCCGCTTCCTGAGCCGCTGCCAACCTAAAAATTCAAAAAGAGATTAAATTTTTTAACCACGATTTCAATATATATATATATTTTTGAATGTTATTGTTACATATTCAAAAAATATTCTTTTTTTAAATATTCTTTCCTAAATCAAGTTTATTTTAATCTCTGCCATAAAAAGTTTGTTTAAAATTTTCTATGATTTCTCCTAAATGTATTGGTTTTTAATTCAAAAATATTTGTTTTACGTTAGTCTTAAGTTCGTTAGGAGCATTTAATACTTTTAGGGAGTTTTAAAAGATATATAATTTTTCTTAACACCAAGACTTGCTATTTTGACCTTACAGTGTAGGAATTCCATTTTAATTAAACACATATCAATTCTTTGAAAAATCCATATACTATACTCTCCCGACTAAGCTAAATAAATGCGCTCCTCCTTCTCCTCCTGCATTAATTAATTTAAATTGCCAAAATATTGAAGTTTTTACCAATTAAAAAAAGTTATGATATGAAGTTGTTAACATCGTCTATTTCGGGTGAAACTATCTTTTATGTCATATTTACATAATTATTTTTTGCTGCAAATACATTCAAAGGCCACTGGGACTTGATAATAATTATTCCTTATAATTATAATACTAATGTACTGATTTAATTCATACATACTTACTTTATTTTTGTATTTAGTAAAGCAACAATTTCGTTTTCAAAAAAACTTACAAAATCTAAAAAAGCATACTGTTTTCCTTAACCTGCTTAACAATTAAAAAATTTAAAGAGCTTTTGTAAGTGAAAACTAACAGCATCATCGTAAAAGTAAAATTTTGTCTTTCGCTGTCAGCAGTCAAGTAAAATGGCACATGTTTTAATACTTAAATAAATTTATAAGCGTCATACTGTCGCGTAACACTGGCGCTAAACTATTGACAAAAAAAGAATAAGAAATTCTTTAAAGAGGTTAAAGATTTTGGATCACACAATAATGCATACATTATCAAGTAAATATGAACGATAAATGCGTGTGAAAGCTCTTTCAATGAAATGCAAGGAAAATGAATATATGTTTGTGTTTGTGAAAAAGTAAAAGCAATGCCGAAAAATAGTAGCCAGAACGTCTAAGAACATCATACTATTTAACATATACGTATACACATATAAATAAATACATAATGCCGCAGAATCACCAACAGTTTAAGCCGTTTAAAAATTGAATGAGAAAATGTGTGTTTGAAAGTTTGTAGATGACGACTTGTGACTCAGCTATTTACAATGAAAACTCCTTAAAGGGAAATATATATTTCAATAAAGTAAATTAAACTTTAGTGTATTTGTGAACTTATATATGTACAGATCTTTGAAATAGTTGTTGATAAATACAATTTCATTATACTCATTTACATCTTTCTTATGTTTATGGGAAAAAGTTCAATTTTAAAGCCTAAGAATTATTTTCCAGAAATCAAATATTTTGTAAGTCTCTCTATCTCTTGACAAAAAACTATCCAAGCAGAAAAAACATTATTTCGATGGTTGGGGTGAACAACATCAGTAAATAAATACTCTTTATCAAATTTGCAATGTAGTCACAATAGTAAAAGGATAACGACAAATGATCGTAGACCAATTCTTGTTTTCAGTACCAGCAAAAGAATATTAAGTTTCTGGAAGCAGTAAAATATTTTCTATCTAGCCAAAAGTGTATGTTTGAATTGTTTCCGAGGATCAGCAAAAAAGAAGATAGAAATCTCGTGGTATATTTTCAAGTACAAATTGACTTAATCACTCTCGTATTGAATGGATTATTCAAAGTAATGGAGATTCAAAGTAATGAACACAATTTAATTTTTGTTGTTTAAAGATTTCATATAAGCAACATCAAAGTTCAATTAACGATAATTCAAATAGATGACACAATAAGACGAAGAGACATGATTTGAGAAAATATTTAAAGCTTTAAAGTTGTATGTTAAAAGCGAGAGCTGCCAAGGGGGATGTTGGTCCTCTAATTGACCCAGCAAATAAATAACAAAACAACTTTTAAGAGCAACTAATATCAATTATATTATTTTATTGAAACACTTTGAGTTTTTATAAATTTATACAAAGTTTAAATTTATGTATGCTTTAAAACAATTTGTTTTGAACAGCTGTTGATCAACTCACAAAGAACAATAATTTTTATTTACAATCTCTTTTAAAGCAAAAGTTGATCAGCAGATTAAACCGTTAAAACACGCAATAATATGTAAGTAAATACATATCCACATACATATTGAATATATGTTAATATGCATGTACATATGTGGGTATGTATACATACATTCATTTACTTGTTTTAACGGAGCCACAAAGTATTTAAAAATAAAAGAAGTAAATAAAGTTACAGTGGCGGCGGTAACATTCCCCCCCTCGCAAGCGAACTAGGGGCCCGTCAGCTTGCCATCATAATTATTACCGACGTCTAAAACTGCTATTTTGGCTACTGGCCTCTCGAATGTACCGGAACTGGTTTTAACTCTTACTCGACGGACTTGACCATCTTTCGCTGTGAGAGTTTCTGCAATTACACCTTTGGGCCAACTGTTGCGTGGAAGTGTATCGTCCACTAATACGACTATGTCTCCTACGTTTGGCGGTTTCACCTTCTCGAACCATTTGCTGCGTCGGATTAACGTTGGGCCATATTCATGGATCCATCTTTTCCAAAAATGGTTTGCAAACTGCTGGGTTTGGTGCCAACGTTGACGAAGATCGTGGTTAACATCACACAAAGGTTTGTATCCATCAGTAGACCCGAGTAACAGATGGTTTGGTGTAAGGGCGTCGTCTTCCGCTGAATCTAGAGCCACAAAGGTTAGAGGGCGAGAGTTAATTATAAATTCAGCTTCCCATAACGCACTTCTTAATGTCTCGTCGTTAAATTTAAAGGCGGGACACAAAGCATAGAGTGTATTTTTTACTGTGCGCACTAGCCTTTCCCAGGCGCCACCCATATGTGGTGCTGCAGGAGGATTGAATTTCCACCTTATTTCATCATATTTACGGATAATCTTTTGGATATCGAGATTTTGTTTTTCTTCACGGAGAACTCTATCCACAGATTTAAAATTCGTACCATTGTCGGTGTAAATTTCTTTCGGCGAGCCACGACGACTTATAAAATTTTGAATGCACATTATGCACGAGCTCGTATCGAGACTGTGAGCGACTTCTATATGTATAGCTCTAACTGTCAGACAAGTAAATAATACTCCCCAACGTTTTTCTCTGTGTCTGCCTACTGCTACAAATAACGGGCCAAAAAAGTCAATTCCTATATAGGTGAATGGGCGTTCAAAACTTGCGAGCCTTGCTGCTGGTAGAGATGCCATTAATGGTGGTTGAGGTGCAGCAGCTTGATTTTTACATTGTTGACATTTTGAGCGAACATTTTTGTAAATAACTCTCAATTTTGGTATGTAAAACTTCGATTTTATTCTACATAGTATAGCTTCGTGCAGACAGTGATGAAAATCTTCGTGGTAGTTTCGGACCAATAAAAATGTAATGTAATGGCTGCTTGGCATGACGATAGCATCATTACAATTTAGGGATTGGGCTCTGCCACAAACACGTAAGACTCCGTCATCATCGAGCAAAACATTTAGCTGCCTAAGCTTGCTACTAGGATGAATTTTCTTTTTATTTTTGAGACAGTTTATTTCGTTTGAAAATTCAGCAGTTTGGGCATACCTGAACAAAATAATTTTGGCCTTTTGAATATATTCAAAGCACATACCTTTTGTTTCGCCTCCTTGTGCAATATATTTCAATTTCTCAATGTAAAACACAAACCGTGAAAGAGCCATGTAGAGCCGCTTCCAATTTGAGAAATATTCAATGTTGATTTTGAGACTGCTCGATTTGTCGATAACAAGTAAGTGATTTCGTATTTCTTCATTATTGGTGCTACTAAGATCTGGACATTTAGGCCACATATTTTGACAACTTTTTAGAAACGTTGGACCACTGAGCCACAGATCGTTGTCAGATGTACCGATTTTAGTGGCAAAATCTGCGGGATTTGACTTTGATGAAACCCAACTCCATTGATTTAAATTTGTTGACTCTAAAATTTCACCGACTCGATACATCACGAAGGCTTTAAAGTTTTTCGGGTCCATTGACAGCCATTTCAGCACTGTCTTAGAATCGGACCAATAGAAATTATCTGTGCAACGAAGGCGTGTAGCATTTCGAATTTTTGTGGCCAATCGTGTGCCCAGCAACGCGGCTTGAAGTTCCAGTCGAGGAATTGATATCGGCTTAAGTGGGGTTACCTTGGATCTAGCCGCCACAATAGACACATCGACATCATCGCCATGTTGAATACGGAAATAGCATACAGCAGCATAAGCATTTTCACCGGCATCGACAAATGTATGTAGTTGAACATTCTTCGTAGTTTTCAGAAACTTGGAGTAACATCTTGGAATTCTGATGGAGGCTATTTTATGCAGATTGGAGAGCCACAAATGCCATTTTACGCAAAGATCCTCGTTGAGCTCATCATCCCATTTTATGCCCGAGCGCCAAATATCTTGAAGTAATATTTTTAAACCAATTGTGTAGTGAGATACAAATCCTAATGGATCAAATATCGACATAAGGACTTGAAGGACTTCTCTTTTAGTGGGGATTATGTCAGTGTTGAAAACGTCTCTTCGTAGCCTCGAGAATCTAGAATTGTACTGAAAAACGTCATTATTTGATTCCCAATACATACCCAAAACTTTTTCTATTGATTTGAAGGAAGTTTGAGTATCTGAACCATCATCAGATAGGTGCATTCGGACGAGTTCGGAATTCGTAACCCAATTTCGCATATGAAATCCAGCAGCTGAATGAATCGTCTTCACCTGAAGCGCAAGTTCTACTGCCTCTTCTTCGCTGTCAACGCTATCTATGAAGTCATCCATATAGTGATATTGTTGTACTGCTTTGACAGCTCTGGGATACAAAGTTTTAAAATCGCCAGCGTTTTTGTCTCTGACGAAATGAGCAATACAGGGTGCACAACTCATACCGAACGTGAGCGCCTTCATCACGTATACACACGTTTGTTGTTTATTATCAATATTTTCGAGCCACAAAAATCGTTGAGCGTGCATGTCATCATCTCTAACGTTGATACGATGAAACATTTCAGCAATGTCACCACAAATCGCAATTTGTCCCACGCGAAACTCAATTAAAATGTTGAAGAGTGACGTAAGCAAATCAGGACCACAAATAAGAAAGTCATTTAGAGACTTGTTTTGTGACTTCGCAGCTGCGTCCCAGACGAGTCGAACTTTACCTGGTTTATTTGGATTAAGGGCAACAAAAATTGGTAAATACCAAGTGCGGCCAGGGTACGAAAACATTTCTGAATCTAACACCTTCCGAGCATAACCTTTCAAGAGCAGCTTATCGATTTCGGCTTGCATCGTCTGTTGTAACTGGGGTTCTTTTTTCAACTTCTTCTGAAGACATTTCAGTCGATGACATGCAGCATCATAACTTTCAGGCAGTTTAGGAACATCTTCTTTCCATAGAAGAGCCACTTCATATTGTTGATTTTTCTTCTGTGTGGAGCTTTCGAGTATTTTCATAGCTCTGTTGTTTTCGGGCGACAAAACATTTTTCTCTTTTGGTGCTTCAAGGGCAAAATATTCTTTGACTTTATCATGCAACTCACCATAACGCTTTTCACAGGCACATGTATGTATATTCAGTGAAGAAATTTTGCTCGAGTCTGGCCCACTGCCTTGAAGAGTCCAACCGAGACGAGTTTTAGATGCAATCGGTTGACACCTTTTACCTTCTTTGACTTTCAAGGGAACAGCTAGACGCCAATTGTTGAGACCAATAAGAATCATCGGCTGGGCATTCGTATAAGAAAGAATCGGCAAACCTTTTAAGTGTGGGCAGCTCTTTACGATTTCACCAAACTCAATTGACTGTACAGGCAGGCCAAGATTATTCACCGTTCGGACATCGTGAAGCGTGAATCTGCTATCGCTTTTAGCACCAGAAATTTCAATGTCGATTTTTACAGAATCTTGTTCAGTTCGAGTAGTATCGCCTGTCCACTGTAGCTCTAAAGGCTCCTTTTTACCGCTGAGACCCAACTCTTCAAAGAGACTCTGTTCCATTAGGGTAACGGACGAACCTTCATCTAAAAATGCGAATGTTTCCATGGAACTACCTTTGTAATGTATACGGATTGGCAATATTCTGAACCACTGTTTTACTTCACCGCTGCCATTATGAGCATTTACGTTACCACTGCGACCTTGTGCCACTAATCCTGGATTTTGATTGGTTGCTACTGTATACCTATGCAACAAAGGATGATGCTTTAATGAGCAGTTACTAATATCACATACCTTTTTTGAGAAACATTTGCGTTTATGAGCATTTAAACACTGGCGGCATAATTTGTTTTGTTTCACAACATTCCACTTTTCATCGAGACTTAGTGCCTGAAATTCACCACAATGCTGGATTTTATGTTGTTGGCTTTTGCAAAAGTAGCAAAATGTTTTATTTTGGTACACTGGCTCAGAATGAGTGTGCACTGAACCACCTTTTTTGGTGCCTAATGGAGGCACGACCTGGCTTGCTGCGCTTGCAATGTTAAAAATCCAATCACTGAATGCTTTAACTACCGGAACCTTATCATCTTTCATATGCATTGCCCAATTTAATTTGTGGTTGTCGGGCAATTTTTCAAGCAGGGTTTTTACGAGCAATGGATTATTTAAATGTGCTGTTAAATTACATGCTTCCATTGTAGAGCAAATATTTTTAATGGCGAGGGCATATTCGATGAGGTTGTCGAGCCTGTCTTTAAGCGGAGGTATTTTTGTAGCTTTAGCTATCATGCTTTCTAATATATGTTCTGGGCGACCGAAGCACATTTCTAAAGTTTGTATAATTTCGCTTACCATTGATGGAATGAGAAGTTTACTTTTTACTAATTCTTTGGCACGGCCCCGAAGGCACGACTGTAGTCGCATTAGATTTTCCCCATCTGTATAGCCTGCAATCTCTGTGCTATTCTTATAGTTGCTGATGAATAGGGGCCAATCTTCTGGGTTGCCATCGAAACTTGGCAGCTCTTTTGGAATAACCTGTCTTGCTGCTATTTGCGCAGCATTGGGCTGGAAGCTAGAAACGGACAGAAATGAATTTGTGTCTTGGCATACATCACCTTGACTCAGGATACTATATTTTTTCGCTAAATACTGCCTTTGAAGCTCTTTTTCTTCTTCCAGCATCTGCAATTTCAATTTTGTGTGGGACGGTAAAGAATTGGACGACGTGTTTTGCCCATTAAGAGAACCACGATTTTGCTGTACAAACTTGTCACCTGTTGTTGCTGTTTTATGCAAAACGTTTCCTAAAACTAACCTTGGATTGCTCTTTTCACATCCATCTTTATTTAGATTTGATGGCGGATGAGCATTTTTCCCCGACGATGAGCCAGGCGCATCTGAAAGGGTTTCCTTTATATGGTTAGCAGGAGATGACGACAGTTGTAAGCCGGCGGCAAACTCTACTGTAGCGTTACTGGGCGGCTGTGTTGGTTGGGCCACATTGGAGGCACTATTTGCATCAGCAACACACGAGCAATTCCAGCTTACATTCGCTATGTCACTATTAACTCCGACGCATTGGAAGTGGTACCATTTATCACACGCGTCGCACTGCACCATTTGCTCGGTGTCTTTTTCCGTACACTTGTTGCAATTAAAATCGCTTACCGACATTGTCTTGTCTATTTATTTTTACAACGATTTAATTGTATTTTTATTTAAAAGTAGTTGTCCCGCACAGTTTTTATAAAGAACAACTCGATTTTAACTTTATTATTTGCAACACGACAGTTTTTTTAATTTATTTTTCCAAAAGAACTGTTTTTCATTTTTATGTAAAACACTTAAGTTCTTTAGTGGCTCACTTTTTTTAAGTTTATTGTTTATTTAATTTAATTAAAATTGTTTTAAAGAAATGTTGGTCCTCTAATTGACCCAGCAAATAAATAACAAAACAACTTTTAAGAGCAACTAATATCAATTATATTATTTTATTGAAACACTTTGAGTTTTTATAAATTTATACAAAGTTTAAATTTATGTATGCTTTAAAACAATTTGTTTTGAACAGCTGTTGATCAACTCACAAAGAACAATAATTTTTATTTACAATCTCTTTTAAAGCAAAAGTTGATCAGCAGATTAAACCGTTAAAACACGCAATAATATGTAAGTAAATACATATCCACATACATATTGAATATATGTTAATATGCATGTACATATGTGGGTATGTATACATACATTCATTTACTTGTTTTAACGGAGCCACAAAGTATTTAAAAATAAAAGAAGTAAATAAAGTTACAGTGGCGGCGGTAACAGGGGACATACCGCAAAAAATCATGGCTTGGACGAGTATTTCGGACTTAATAGCAACTAATAAATAGTTTTTGCTGAGGATATAACTTCAAATGGTAAGAACTTTTTATCTTCTTATTAGCTTTACGAAATAGTAAAATTCATCCAAATCGATTTATATTTGTAGAAGTCACAATTCTTAAAATGTTTTTAAAAGCCTTGGCAAAACGAATGATTCAGAAGTTCTTAGTTTTGGGGCTACTTTCACGTGCAGTTCTCAGGATTGAATCCCAAATCAATGAGCTGAAAAATGTTGTACTGTGTTATGAAACGTATGAGTAACTTAAATGATACATATTAGTTAGTATTATTTTTGAGATCAGCCCCACTATGCGACGCTCCTATTTTGGCCTTTATATGATGGCACGCGTAATGTCATTTTTAAAAGCAAATTTTGTGCATCATTGAATATAAATTTATATTTTTTAAGCATATTTTTGGTTGCCTTATTTAAAAGAACTTATAAGTATCCATACATATGTATGTGTGTCTCCATGTTTGAATATATAAATCGCTCTTAAGTATTAGTGTTTATTATTTGCGTAAAATTGTAATTATTATACACATGTCGCTGAACGCTGAATTAGGAATATTTCAATATTTTTTCAGTAGCATTTTTGTGTTTTTGTTCTATTTGCACATATGTATGTATGTATTTATGTCCTACTAAACATACATGCACATTGAACATTTATATTTGTAAACAGGATGGGTGTGAGTAAAAATAAACGTATGTGCACATTTCTATAACTTGGCATAAATGATAAACAAAAATATTTTGAACATATTTATTCTCTCTCTAGTGTGCAATTAACAGTGATTTATTGTCAAATGATTTATTTTTTATTTGTTTCAGTATTTATTCTTAAAAGCCATACCAACTAACAACAGTAACAAAAATACCAAAAAAATGTATTGTAATCACATAATATGCTCTACATACATTAGCTTTTGTTTAAGTGAATAAAAGTATAATTTTTATTGTTTTCAAATTTATGTCAGTCATTCTATGCACAATTTACTAATACAGATACGTAAATATGCAAAAGTTTACATAAAAATATGCATCTGATACACTTATTGCAAGTTGAAATTTTTGTATTCAGTCCCTTTTGTTTATTTACATGTACATACTCGTATGTAGTTCTTAGTATCAATATATTCACTATTTAATATTTTGTGACAATTTAAAACGAACCAAATTTGATGCTAAGATATAAAATATTATAATTCATAGTTTTGCGCCTTTTGTAAAAATGAAAAGGTTAAATTTGTTGTTTCAAAATTTTGCAACTTGTGTCATAATGACATATTGACAATTAAATTTCTATTTAGCTAAACAAAATAAAAAATTAAATACATTGTCCAAAATATGATGCTGACAGTATTCTACGATCATCAAGAATTTCTCAATGTTTTATTTTATTCATGAATGCTAAATTGTAGTTAATATATTTGAAAACATTATTGTTTTTAACTTTTAATTCAAATACATACTCGTAGTTAGAGTATCCAAAAAACTGACTTTTTTAAGAATCCGGTTTTCGAATTATTGAAAAAATATTTTTTTAAAGCCCGGTCTCGAATATGGTTTTGTGTAAAAGAACCCCGTTAAGCAGATTTTTATAAAAGGTACTCGTGCAATTATATTTTTGGTAGGCTTCCGATTCGAGTACAATCAGACTGCAGTGAGCACAAAAAAAGTTTTTTTTTGTAAAAGAATAAAATAGAATATTGATTGGTTTTCCATTTATTCAAATAAAGTTTTAATGCAATATATCTAGTTTTTCTATATATATTAAGGTAAAGGTTTCCTAAAATACAATATTGACTGCTTGTTGAGGGAACATACGCATGTATCCGGTATGGCCCACATACCGCATCAACAGTCGAGTCATGCACTTGGGAAGATTTTATTCAAGCATAGTTTCTATTTAAACTGACATTAAATAAAAAATCTTAATTTTTTTTTAATTATTAAACGAATTATTGAAAAATAAACTATTTTTTTATATAAAAAATTTATTTTGTTCCGTGTGCTCAAATTTTAGAATTATAATTTTAAATTATTTGGCTAAGATGTCTGCACGCATGTCCATCTCTCATAATTTTCTATCTTGTGATCCGCAAAAGGTAGTAACTTCGAATTCTTACCTGATTTGTATGAATTACTCTATAACAATTAATAAATAAAAATTAATTATCTAGACAAGATACATAACTTGTGTAGCGTAATATCTAAACTCTTGAAAATCTTACAGGGTAAATTTTACAAAAACAAATATCATTTAACGAAAATTAAAATGATTTATTTTATTTTAGCTGAAGTTATTTTTGTTGAAAAGAACTTGACTTAAATCAGATAACGCTCCCAATTGTGGTTTAAATTTTGTAAACGTGAATGATAAAAATAGAAATTTAGTTTAAATTTAAGTAACACGACTCATAAAATTGGAAATATAAATTTAATTTACATAAAAAAATCTTTCCACGACGGCTACAATGTCAAATGATCGAAAGCCTTGAACTTTGTGAATCTCAGAAATTTGTATTCGGTTACCATTCCAGCAAAATGATAAGTTCCCCAGAATAAAGAAAACTCTTGACAAATTTAGCTTTATCACCGAAGTTACTCGGGCAAATGTTTGCTATTCATTGATATAAATCATTTTGGTGCCCTTCAGGCATAACAAAAATTATTGATAGTTAAAAATAAAGATAGTTAATGTACCTAATTTTACCAGTACAAAACAATTGATACAACTTTGTTCTTAAAGGTTCTAAAGACACTGTGACAACTGTGGCTTTTAAAAACTTACTATTTTTCAAATTGATGAATTTGCCATCTGTTACCTTTTCGGAGCGGCACTCCTAAGATATCACCAGTTTTATCACGCGAAATAGTCTCACAAAAATCTAAGCTTAATTTTTCACTGCCCTCTAATGTGCAGATAGAAATAATAGAAAAATAAATATGAACATATATTTTGAGATTATGCTCATGCTTTGTTTTATGTAACTCTTTAAAGGTAAATTTAGTAGATATAAATGTTTGTAGTATATAAAAAATACAAAAAAATCTAGTTTTTTTATACTTGTGAATAATATTTTCATTAAACGTTTATCATTTAATGCATATTTTATCAATTTTGTTTTTTTTTCATTTTTTTAAATATATAAAAAATGTCGGTCATATACGGAAAGTGACCTCATTTCTTAGTTTACTGATGTTGTTGCTTTTCTTTCTGTTGTTTTAGTATTTTTCTTTCTTTATTCTTAATTGTTGACCATTAAGGGCAATGTTTTCTGCCTTGAGTTTTCATGTCATAGGAAAATGTATTAACAAAAACGAACACATACATTGTGTAGCAGCATAGTAATAAATAAATATGTACGTATTTACATATGTATGTATGTATGTTTGTGTGTGTTTGTGTATTTTTCATTGTGCTATATTCACATATTTTCCACTTGCCACATTTCGTTCTAAAGTATATTGAAGATTTGTTGCGTGTCATGGTGGAGGAAATTAAAAACAAACAGAACTATGTTGCTTCTGTCATTTTTGAAGTACAACACACCAACTTTTGTAGTTTGAAAGCTTAATTCTCTTATAATTATTTTATATACTTCAAGTATCTCATAAATTGTTGTTTTTGAAATGTTAATATCACATTCCTTACAGAACAATATCGTTGACTGCAGCATGAAACATTACTTTCTTATATAAAAGTTCCTTCCAACATCATTTTATATGCTACATTAGCGGCAGCAGTTGCAAAATTCTAGGAAAATAACATAAACAATCATAGGGATAAATCGCAAAACAGCAGATGATTATATTCTTCACTACCTACATAAATATGTGCTTTAATCTGTCAAATTGTATGTTTATAATGTACATGTTTTCGAAAAGCTCTCCTATTCATATTGAGCACTTCAATTTACAACCAATTTTTTGCTTTGTAAGAATAATCGGTTTTTGACAAGCGCTGAACAATAAGACCCCAATGTAGAAAATAAAATATAGCCAGAAAAGTTGGACAGAAAACACAAGCTCGAATTGTTTTTGCGATTTTGAAAAATTTCTGGGATCTTTTCGCTTTTCTTGAATGAGGCGATTTTTTATATTTTCTAAAATGGAAAATACTGAGAAGAACAAAAAAGGAAATTGATAGGAGAAGAAATATTTTTCATTTGATATTCTACAAATATAGTGAAAAATTTATTCAAATATTTAACAAAAATTCGATTCTTCTCTCGAAAGAATGTCGCTTTTGGTAAAATAAAAAAAATCGTTTTTCATACGAATAATAAAATTTCAGCCCAGACGGCCTTCGGCCGAGTTTAACAATTTTTCCCCTACGTACAATCGAGTTCACTGAGTAAAGATTTAATGTCTAGCCGGCCAATGCCTTTTCTGGGTATGTAAACAGAAAATTTGTGTTCAGCTCTCTCCTTTCTCGTTAAACCCAGATTGTATATTCATGACATCTCAGCGGACCTGCATGCAGTTAATTTGAAAACAAAACTAACGTTTGTCCTGAAATTTCATTAGTATATTTGGGATAATTTTTTATAATTTTTTCATTAAAGCTCTAAGGGAATATTCCATTTCTTGCGGATCATTCGGGACAGCATTTTCCATTTTCGGGCCTCATTTTACAGCGCCATTTTGGCATATTCCAGCAATTTTCTCAATAACAATATACGCAAGTAGCTTGCTTTGACTAATGGCTCATCACTCCACCTCAGAAAATATGTAATAATATAAAAATAAATTGTGTCACTACTGACGCATATTTTATAAAACTCAAACTCACACAATACAAGCACTTGCTTTAATATAATATTGGATATTTGGGTACCACAACTAAACACAACACCAAAACAATCAAATATTGAACCACGGCATCGTTAAGTGATAATAATAGCCTTGTTCGTATATACAGTGGAATATAATCAGTTAATACAGAAAGCATTTTTTAATTATTGTAAATAAGAGACACTCTAAAATCTGTATATTTTTATTATAAAGAAGATATTATGCATTTCCACACCAAAATGTAAAACTAATATAACTGAAATGAGATCAAAGCACTTTCGAGCTTAAAAAAAAGTACTAGATGCGTTACGGATTTTCCCGCTCCTTCAATAGTATGGTAAATAGGCTCACAGTCAAAATTTCAAATACATATTTCCCGCAAAATGAAAATTATGGGATTGCAATAGCTTTCGGCGTAAAAATAGTAAGAAAATTGCAATTATCTTAAGGGGCGGTATGTTCAAAACTTTTATAATATTAAAAATAAAGTTTTATGAACCGCTACACAGAAAAAATAATTATTATCACTATCAAAACGGACAAGTAAAAGAATTTGTAAATTCAGACAAAATATTTGTCTAAATGGCTAAAAATTAGAATTCAGAAAAGACATGTCTCAATGAAATAAAAATGATTATTCTCATTTCAGGATCAGTTATATAATTTGTTAATTCAATAAAGTTTTTACTGAATGCGGACCTACAAAAGAGTAAAACCACACAACATTTTACCTAAAAAATGGAATTCGTAACTCTTTTTAGTAGAGATAAAGAGTTCAAACTAAAACGTTTACTGAATCAAAAAAAAAAAAGAACTCATACTGATGTTTGTTTGAAAAAAATATTTTTCTTTTGTCAAAACGACCAAATTGTTAAGACTTTTAAAATACTAGACAATTTAAAAATCATAAAAAATATCTTCAGAAAATTTAAATTTGTTCTGGTAATTTGTTACTATAATACCTTCGGTAGACTTCAGTCACAGCTGCGAGATCAACTCACTGTTTGACATGAAAAGAATCGGCAATAAAGTTATGTTGCAGAATTTTGTTCGTTACAATCGTTAAGAAAACAAAATTTAAAACTTTTTTTTGTAAAATTCAAACAATTTTTAAGCTTAATGATTTTAGATACTTTACATTAGGTAGGTACCTCTTTGACTTAGACAATGCTGTGAAATTTCAAAATTAACTTGGTATTTATTTTTGTAGTTATTTAACGAAAGTTACAATTGGGGTGTTCACACTGTGGTCATATCAGTCATATTGTCATAATGTCTTATTATTTTACAATGGTTTAAAAAAGTTGTTGTTGTGCTTCAAGCAAAAAAGTCATAAAATAATAAGACTTTTTAAGGTATGTTTTTGGTTTGTCATAAAATAACAGTAGAAATCTTAGTCGAGCAGCTGTAACTCCTTATTCGAGCCGGCAATAATATTAACAAGCCGCCGCTACAAATAACACAAAATGAAAACAAGGCAAATTCATTACCAGGAGGCGAATTAATTATAAGGTGGTTGCAGTGGCGAATTCACGTGAATTTATACATTAACTGTCCTGTCAAATTTGTTACATATTTTCCATGGTGTAATAATATAAGGTGCTCTTATCAAACAACAATTAAAAACAACATGCATTTTGTTTGTGTAAAATTATCACAATATTGTCAAAAAAAGCTGTATACAAAACATAACAAAATGTGGTTTGTATGTATTTAGTGGTTATGCAAAAACAAAAAGCATACCGTAAACAAAAATATTCATAATGGCGGCCAAAAATGTAAACAACTTTTGACAAGACCGTGAAACTTACCATTTTTTTTGCAGATTATTTAACGGTCAAAACACAACCCTACAAAAAACCATATTCCTTGTTGCGCACACCTGATATTATTACACCATGATATTTTCCGGCGCCATTTTAATGTAATTTTCGTGCAAAAGGCAAATTTATTACGACTACAATAAATCAACAACAAAGCAAACAACAGGCATTTTGTTTGTGTAAACGGTGAATTCATTATATACGCTGTCAAAATTCTCCATGCATAAAAAATTACATTAAAATGGCGCCGGAAAATATTTAACAAATTTGAAAGGGCAGGTAATGTATAAATTCACGTGAATTCGCCACTGCAACCACCTTATAATTAATTCGCCTTGAATGAAAATTATGCGTTTGTGTAAGCTATCTGCCTGGCAGCTTATGGATGTTTTTCTACTTGCCGCCGTAAGAAAAAATATTTCGGCTCATTAGTTTGTTCTTCCTCCTCTTCATCACCTATAAAAGGGTGCATTTAAATTTGAATACATACATACATGAATTTTTTTGTTCATATTTACTTGAGGTAGCCATTATCACGTTTAACATGTAATTTTCGCACAAACCAGCTATTATTTTACTTTTTTCACTTGATTTCGGCATTTTGATATGAAATTGTATTTTTAAATGATTTTTTTTGTATCAGCTGGCACAATTATGACATAGCACACTAAATTATGACGGGGTTGTTCACACTTGTCATATTTTGGTGTGCTATTATTTTATGACATATGACTTATGACTACAGTGTGAATACCCCAAATATGTTTCATCTTGAGTAGGCAAAGATAAAGGAGAAAGAAATTTACAATTTGATACACAGTTTAAGATGCACTCAATTGAAAAAAAAATTTAAAATTGGTAAATATGAAAAAAGGATTCGCATACCTCACATATATCCTTAATTTAAAAATCTAAATATTTTGTATAAATTTTTAACTAAAATAATGTCAGGCACAATACATTTATTATTAGACCTTTCTATTAAATATAAATATATAAGAGGCAGAATTATTAAATGTAACTAACGCAAAAAGGACATATATTGTGGAAATTTCTTAAATTTTAAAAATATTTAACACCTAAATTTAACCCAGGTTTTGTTGCATTTGATGCAAAAACATACAAGTTTTTGAAAATAGAAAGAATAATAATAATAGAAAAATAATAAATAATGTGTAAATATATCACTCATACGTACCGCGCACACATAATTTTTCAACAAGCGGGACTGAACAATATGTGACCATAAAAACGATGCAAAAAATCGAAAACACGCAAAAATGTATGCTCAATAACACGCTTTTCATGGTGTTTAATCCATTTGAGCAAGTTTTCTGTTTTAATACTACTTGAACAGAACAAAAGTACGAAAAAAAAATTATTAAAAAATCAATAAAAAATAACTATATACTTCTTTGTTTTTCATCCCAAGGTTTTTTCGCTCAGCATATGGAAAAAGACTGTAGAAAATTATACACTTAGAAGTTGTCCTATAGTTATCAAACCTGCTCCGATATTTTTCAAACTATTATTTTTTCTGGATTGAGTCTGCCGTAAACTGTATAATGAATTTCATAACTCCAAGATAGCTCCTCAACTTTTGGTTACGAGCAAACCACTGGTCGACGTTTAAAATATAAGTGGGAGGGGAGGTATTCACTTTTTATGTTCAAATCTATATACTTTTTTCCAGTTCAAGGAAGGGTAAAAGTTATTGTAAGGTACAAAATAAATGTGTCAAAAAATATATAAATAAACCTTTAAAAAAACTTAGTTGCATTATCACCTTATTTATCTTTGCGTCACTTAATTGAATTGTTTTTATTACAACAAATAATTTTTACGGAAAATTATCAAAATGGGATTTTCTGCCTAAGCATTATACATTACTGTTTTCTTAAATAAGTTTACATCCATCACATTTATATTGTACTTCCTGTTTATTTGAAAACTAATGACGTTTTCTTTTTTTTAACTGCTACATTTTTTGCCCTTTTTAACGACAACCTTTTGAAATTGTTAGTTCTTCACAAATTAGTGTAACGTCGCTTACGAGTGGACATTTTTGAACGCTAAGTTGCAATTTTTTAATAAAAAGTGAAAATAAATGTAAACTTTTCTAAAAGCGAAAACGACAGAAGTTGAAAAACTACATTCCACAACTTTAATTGTAGTCTCGTTTGAATCATGGCATACTTTAGTGTTGATATAGTTTATACGTGTATGTGTATGGTGGTGTGTGTGTCAGATGGCATGTTTGTGAGAAAATTCATTTTTATACAATAAATCTGGAAAGAGTAGAATATGTAAGTATATATTTATGAATGTAGTATATGTACATTAGGGCAATCACCAAATTGTTGGCACAGAAATCATGCAGTTATAAGTTTGTCATTTCGTTCTTATTATCTAAATTTATGTTACTCATTTATGTGTCCATAATCTATTATTTCTCTTATCGATGATCAACGGTTGACAACATGTAACTATATTTTGTCATTAAAAATACCTCTAAGCCGTCGATGTAACGAGATCATCCTGACCATCCCATCTGTCTGTTTTCCGTTCGTAGCCCGTACTTGTATTAAAGTTAAATTTAAAATTTATCAAAATTTCGTAAATTTCACTAACAAATTTCAAAATTCTTTATGAAATTTAAATTTCACCGAGTTATTGACATTTTACAAAAAATAATCTACATATAATCAATTCAAGTAAATTGCATCCAAATTTCACAACAAAAACGAAACATTCGCATTAAAAATTTATAGCCCTCATATTTGTTAAATTTAAGGTTTTATTTTGTGCCAATAATATTGTATAGCTTTTTACATGAGCGTCAGTGTATACATAAAGTCTATATAAATATCTTATAAGTCTAAGTAGAACACTGCGTTATGTTGTTGATTTAATTTCATTGTTGTAGATATATACTTACATACATGTTCATTTACGTACCCAACGTGCGTATATATGTGAAAATAATTTTTTACAGCATTGAATCCATAAATACTGCATGTTAAAATAGAATAGTACTCTTACTTAAGTTTTATTAGAAAAGCAGACCTCTTTTCTGCGCCTTTTGTTTTTGTTATTATATATTTTTTTCTTTTGCAAATGTTTTTTTCACTGTATGGTGCGTGTTCTTTGTAGATATCAGTATTGCTAGTGTGGCCATCTTGAGGCTAGATTCAGCCAATTATTTCTGTCTTTTAGTCTCGAAATTAATTGTCTAGCTTCGCTGCCCCTTACCCGTTTTTCATTTTGCCTAAAAACCGCTTAGTTTATTATTTAATTTTTTTCCAAATTTGATATTAAAATCAGAAAACATAAAAAAGTTATATCCCCGAAAAAGTTTTTAAGTATGTTTTAAGGTGATATTTTAGCGATATTGCAAATTTTAGCTAATTCCACTTGTTCATATATTTTAAATTGAATATCCGGTTGCTCAACATATTAAAATGGCAAAATGTTAGCTAATATCTCGAATTCATTACCACTTTTTATAGTAAAATAAAAAATAATAAATTATTGTCAACTAAAATTGTTTTCTGCCAGATTTGGAACAAAATTTTTTTATTAAGCGAAGTTTTGCAAAAATTGCAAACTTGTAGAGCAATATTTTTTTTTTGCAGGAGCAGCACCCAGTGGATGCAAATCACTTTGCTGGAAGTATTAAAATCGGTTATGGGAATGGAATTAGAGTGAATAGTGTTTGTGGACAATAGATTTGAAGGTGACAGGAAAGATTTTTGCATGGATTTTATTCGTCATACGAACTATGCGGCTGAACCAATAATCGACCAAGTGAAAAGCGCCCAAAACAACAAAATGAAGAAAATCCGAAAACTTTTATTTGGACGATTTAACATTTTCCAGAAATTTGGCAGCTGCGCTGAGTAAATAGTTTTTGCATAGCCAGGCACTAGGCGGTCTTAAGGGTTTTGAAGAGCTGGATCACATACGTTTGGGCAATTAGTCGTACAGGGGAACTATGCGACCAAAAAAGAATACGCAATGCAATGCGTATGTCCGTGGATGAGCTCTTAATAAAAAAGCGTGTGTTAGGCATGAAAATTCCAGTATCCCGATATCATTTGTGCACATTATGTTGTAGTAACGATAAAACATACCCCACATTGCATTGAATCAATAGAGTTCGTTACTCCGCTGACACCGAGGAGGCTCTCTGCTCTTTCCCGTACAAGGTCGAACTATTTCAAAACTGGCACCGTCACATCTATGAGGGTTGTATTCCGTTGTATTATTAGAAAACCCTAATACTACAAATTGTTGAGAATACTAATATCATGTTTTAGTAGTATTTTTAGACACAATACAAAAAACGCTTGTATTTTATGTGACAGAAACGTAAAAAGGGCGATATGAATATGTATAAAAAATATAGAAAAACACATAAAAGGACATCACAACTACTTTACAGGACATGCGACTGCAGTAAATTTGTTCGCAATAATAATTGAAATTAATTAAAATGCATTCACTTGTATGTGTTAAGTGCACATGTATGTGTATATGCACACATTTATACACATCCCTACATAGTCCACACAATCATATCTAGATCATACATATAAACATTTGTATGTACGTATACTGATACTAAAAAATCATTTAAATCGTACGCTTAAAAAACTAAATGCCCCAGATTGATGAGAAATAAAATGATACGAAACAGTTATCGGACGTTCAACTGTTAAATAATATATTAAATATATATTGCACATGATTTTTTATTCAAAAATGTAAATTAGAAAACCTCGTAAATCAATTTCTCTTTTTCAACTTCAATAAATAGAAATCCTGTTAATTTGAGAACCCTTGTAATTTCTAAAAAAAATTTCTTGTTTCTTCGGAACAAAATCTTTTAAAAGTAATTTATTACTGGAATTATTAAGAAATACTTATAACAGAAATTCAAAGAAGATATATAGGTCGAATAGACTCCAAGGATTTTTTCTTTGAAAAATTATATAAAATGCACATACATAAAAAATTTGAAATAATATCCCATCTAGCATTTGGAAGATTACTTTTTGAAAAATCGCCTTGGTGGGTCTTTTTAAATCACTTTTGGTGATAAATAATTTACTAATCACTAACTCGATCACAAACGGAAACGAAAATGATTCGCGCCAATGAGTAAAAAGAGTTCTATTTAATATACAATAACAAATTGTATTGCAATTGCTTAATCATCCAGATGCTTAAGATGTGGGTAGTCATGTTTTCTCCCGACAAAAGTATCTTTTATGTTCAGAAAATGATCGCACATTGCGACTTTATAATCGCGCAGTAGAGTCAAAAAAGACTTGAATTTGATGAAAAAATTCAAAAAAATATTGGCTGGATATAATATATATAATGATAATCTTTGTGTGTATTTTAATGTGGTTTGATTTCTTTCTTTAAACATGTTTAATCTTTACATACATTTGAACAAAAATATCGCGGTTAACATATTTTCACTTATTAGCGCTCTATAGAAATATTTCTGATATTTTTAATAAATGAGATTTCTAAAATTTGTTATTTCTTTTTCACATTCTTAATATGAACACATTGTTTTTTACTTTCTCAAACAGGTACATATGAAAAGAAAAGCAGCAAAATCTAAAACGTGTTTGAATGCTGTGTGAACATTTCGGGACTTAATATTTTAAGAAATATTTTAATAAGTGAAAAATAATAGTAAATGATAATTAAATGCAGGCCATTATATTCCAGAAACTCAAGTTCAAACAACATCTTAATTACACATATCACATGTTAAGTGTTATTAATAGTTTCCTTGTTTAATTATTAGATTTAATTATTGTAGTACGCTTAAGTAAAATCTCATAACATTGTACCTTATTTAGCTTGTAAGATCTGTGAAAAAAAAAACATTTTGGGACTCTGAAAAATATATTTAAACGGATTGATTATATGTGCTTAATAAACCTACCGTCAGTATATCCAATTTCTGATAATTATAGGACGACCGCTCGGCCATAATTGTGTTACACCAGATGCACGGCAACACACATTTGTGTAGGTTGACACGTCAAACACATGGCATGCAATAACTCTTGTCAAACTATGAATTTATTTAATATTTATTCTTTGTTTTTAAAGTAATCAGTTAATTAGTTGTTATAGTTATTATTTTAATTGTCATTTATATTTGTATTGTTGTTGTTTTAACTGCTGTGGCTCGAACTCTAATTTCACATTCTAAAGACCTCTGACTACGATGAGTAGCGGCACTCATCTACCTCTATAGTTCATCACTCACTTGCACCAGCTGAGACTTCTTTATTTACGAGTATGTCTGTGTGTAGCGTAATTGAAAGAGGTCTTAAATTATTTTATATGTGAGTATAAATATGCAGCATAAATATGCGCGGATTAATACAGCGAAATGACTGAACGTTAGCTTTATGTTAAAAGAAGTTTTTATTTTATTTATATATATTTTTTTTTAACTTTTTTGGTATTAAAAGCGATTTATTTTTGTTTAAAGGATACTGGACGCATTTTAAAACATTTTGTATTAACTACTGATTTTCTTTTTATATTTTATTTATTTTTATTAATTATTTAATCTTTCTAATGAAATGATTGATTTTTTATATACAGATGGTTATTTTTGAATTTTCTTTTTTTGACGTCTTTATATATCTCATTTAATAATACTTCCTTCTTACAATATTTATGTTTATTTTACTTAACTTTTTTCGCACGAAGGAAAATAAAAGAGAAAAAATATTAAAAAAAATAAACCACAATAATCACAGATGAGTGTCGATTTTTCGTTTTTAGTATTTTTAACACTTTTTTATCAACAATTTTTTGTTTGGAAATTTTTAAAATTTTAAATTTGTTATGAACTTTTAACTTCTTTGGAGACGTTTTTTGATACACTTTACTTTTTTCATTGGTTTAATTCCCGTTAGAAACTTTTGGCTTTGAAAACAAGTCGCGAGTTATTATCTCTAAGGTAAGCAATATCTTAAGGACTTAATAATTTAACTCAATGTCCTTGCGAACAATATCAAAATAAAATTAGAAACATGATTTCTATCACATCTGCTATTCTTTTGACACAGTTTTTAAGAAATTTATTTGCTTTATGACTTTTTTTAATGCCAATACCGATTGCTCCGAAACCTCTTTTTATATTTTGGAAGTATTTCAACTAAAATCGTTTTTTGAAGACTTAGAAAACAAGATGTATACATGCACATGCAAACAGCTGCCTAATATGTGAATATATAAATAATCTTTGCTATTTTTGCATTTTAATAATAATACCATCTTTTCAATCAAAATACAAGGAAAGCTAAGTGTTTCATTACTGGGAGTGATTTTTCTCAACAACATAAGGACCCATTTATATATATATAAATTTCTATGTACACAATTGATTTAAGCCATGAAAATCATTCAAATTAGTTTAATATATTTGTTCTTTAACTTTACTTTTAGTTTTGAAACTTGTTTTTTTTATTTTAAATGTGAAAATATTTTTTCTTAACATACGTGTATGCATACTTGTGAACTCTTGATACTCTTGAAATTGTTTCATTCATTTTCTATTTTAACAATTTTTTTTTTCATTATTTTTAATTTTTATTATTAACATTCTTCAATATTTTCTCTTGTAAATTTTCTAATTAGATTCTGATAATGCTGTATTTGTAAATGAAGTGAAAATGTTTTTGCTAAATATTCAACGGAAAACCCCAGAGATTTTTCATTTATGCTGTCATTTTACTCTCTTCTTCTTGTTGGTATTTTATTTTTCTTTTATTTCGGTTTCTATGTTTCAGTATCTTTTTTGATATCGCATTCCTCTCAATCGTGCATTTGTATACTCATAAATGAACATGCAAAATACTCTGTGTGTATGCGTTTGTGCGTATTCAGCACGTGCCCCAAAAGTGGAAAGAAAGAATACAGTTGAAAGAAAGTTTCGTTAAGTTTTATTTTTACTCTATCACTTTTTATACAAATTCGTTTGATTAAACTTTGCTCCCATTTCTTGTTTTCTAATTACAAGTGCACACACATACATACATACATATTTTATGATGCATACATATGCATGCATTTGCGTATAACTTTTGCTATTCCTGTCCATTTCAGATTAAGTTTTCCTTATTATTTTTATTTTCTTTATTTTCGTGTTTACAAATACGACCAATTCAAATAATGGAAAGTAGAAAAAGAAAACAAGGAAATGCAAAAAATACAAAACCTAAAAATTTGCATAGTTTTTGTATAATTGTATTGGTGTTTTTCAGCAATCATATTGTAACAAATAAGCATGTTCGTTATATGCATACTTAATTTTTAAAATTTTTTTTGTATAATAATGGACTAAAATCGCTTAATATATTGTCTTTTGAAATTTGATCTACAAAAAATTCGTTTTCAGATTGATTCTAAAACTAATTTTAAAAAAAATTAAAAGACAGATTCGCATTTACAGAATCATGATCTAATAATACAGATCTGTTTACAATTACAATAATAAAACAATAAAAAACAAGAGACATTTTATTTGTGTATAAAATCGCAAAAATATCAAAAAAAAGTTGAAGAAAATTATATTTTATGTTAGATATGGGAAATAAAATTTTTCTTCGGTACAAAAAAATATTTCAAATAGTACTTTTTTGACCCCCACAGTAATAAATTGAAATCTTTGTAAGTACCCCTGAAGTAACCTCTAACTCATTTGAGCCTCTCCTTAGAAAACACTATAAAGTCTTTTACAGCATCAGTGATTAGAAATTTCACACAACGTTCAACTGATTATGTTGTGTAAAACTGCAGAAATATTGCTTTTGCAGTATAATTATAAGTGAACTCTTTAACCAATTCTTTCAGTTTTTTGATAATTTATATTTCTCGGGATATTATATGAATTTTCCTCTAAATGATAATTTTTCCTTTCTCGAAAATTTCCATTTTAAGCTTCCAAGCCGTGAATCATAATTAAGAAACTAAGTTTGACGTCGCAGATACAAAAACTTTGATGGACTTAAATATATCATAAGACAAATTTTCCAATGTCAGCTCTCAAACCAATGCGGCAATAGAGTTTCACACTTTTACATAAATAAGCCTTTATCTTCATTAGACCCATTTGCAAGTCATTCCATTTTGCTTGAGCTCTCTTTCAACTTCTGTAGAATATAATTAATCTTTTTGTAGGGTGTTCGGAGTGCATTTTAAATTACTTGTAGGTTTTTGTTTCCACTGTTTTATGTTCTTTAGAATATAATTGGTACAAATGTGTTTTTTGTTTTCGTTGTTATGTATGAACATCCGTACAGTGATATTATTAAATTTTTTTTCAAAAACTCAAGAACAAGATATCTAAATTAGAAAGAAAGAAAGAAACTCGTCATAGTTTTCCACCCGGTTAAGCTTTTCTTTATCAATAACAAAATCGTTCAAAACAGAATTTCAATTGCAATAAATGTAATAGATTCATAAAATGAAACTCTATGTTTTGAGTCTATATAAGGAATTTTTCATAAAGTGATTTCAACATTGCAAACGAACTTTATGCTCATTAAAGGTAACAAGCAGGTTTGTAAATAAAAACATAAAATATGTGCATACATGACTCAATTGAATTTCACAATTTTTTGACAATTTTAAGTTTTTTCAATTGGTTTTTCTTTTAAATCTATCTGTGTTAGTCATCAACACACTGTCATGCCGCCTACACAAAAAAAAACAGATTTTCCTTATTGGTAGTTATTTATTTTAAGAAAGTTGTTGTATGCAAAAACTACAATAACAATTTTTTTATAATTTGTTTTTTCAATATATCGTCACCTAAAATGCAAAACCACGTGTCATCAAAAAAATTAAATTTGAGTTTTTTATTGATTACGATTTACTACATCATATTACATACTCGTATGTGTACAAAATTTTAGCTTTTGTTAACAAAAACAAAAATGTTATGACCCAAATTCAAAATAACGTATCATCAAGTGAATGATTTTATTAAACAAAAAAATGTATCATTTACATCAAAGATACACTGTCCTTTTGCTCAAAATTCGCCAGAAAGCGCTAAAGACCGTGAAAATATGATTTCAATATCTCAAACAGGTTTTGTTTCTCCTGTATATTTATGAAAAGTGATGTTACGTTATTTTGCATTTTATATGACGATAAGCAATTTGTAATATGTACATTTTCTATATATAAATGTAGTAAAAATAAAGTTATGATAAGTAGGAAAGAATTAACTCTAACTCTCAATGAAAATTCTTTGCGTATTAGGGTGGACATAAGGACAACAAATTTTGCCATCGATTTTTCGATAGCTTTCGGCATGAGGAAAAAAAGTTCTACTAAGACATATCAAAATAATCATTTTCGAGGTCCCCAATTTTAATTTTTTTTGCCTTTTTCTCAACTTTTATTTTTAAGGCTCTTTTAGAAGGTAATAAAAAAATATTTTGTTTTAAATATTACCTTTCCAAGGTGAAATTTATTTTTGAATTTTTGTTATTTTGAATTATTATTGAATTTTTTATGCTATTATTTCGATTTTTTTATTACCTATTAAAAAAAATTTAAAAATAAAAGTTGAGAAAAAAAGTTGAGAAAAAGTAAAAAAAGTTTAAATTTGGGAGCCTCGAAAATGATTGTTTTGATATGTCGTACTGGACCTTTTTTTCGTCATACCAAAAACTATCGAAAAATCGCTTGCACAATATGGATTGCTAATTCGACCCACCCTAATGTGTATTAAGTCTCAATATAACTTTATTAAATGAATAAAAAAAATTTAATAATTCCCAAAACTAAAATGAAATAAACTAAAATTTTTGGGGAAAGCAAGTCCCTGTGAAATAAATCTTCAGTAAGATGAGCAAACCCTTGCTCTTTGCCGAAGGGCAGTAATGCAAAAACGAAGACGGCTTTCAAATGACTTCACAGGAGAAAATCCTTGATAAATGAGGGATGTGTATTTCGGAAACCGAATAAGCAGTTACAAAATTTGTTTTAAAATTATGGGCAAGGATTCTGACGAAGTTCGTTGTCGATCGAACTAAAGCGATTTTAACTATTTTTAAGTTTAACCCAACTATGAATTTCAATGGTGTTTCTTTAAGATGCCTTAATTGAGAGTGTTCTTAACTCATAGTCAAAAAGTCTCTGCAGTGGCTCGGGATTTACGATACCTCAAATACAAACGTGATGGGCTTATAAAATTATAATTTTTTACTTCTATAATAAATTTTATTTCATTAAATATATTGTATAATATCTAAAGTTTTTAATAAATTTGTATATAGATATTCTATTGTAGAAAAACAAAAACTGATTTATTTAAAAAATATTATTGAGTAATCCTAAATCCTTAACACAGTTTCTTTTTGTAATCTTAGACATACATACTAAATAATGTTCTTTGCCAAATAAATGTTCAACTAGCAAATAAGCATTATTCTTTTTTAGAACTCCTTGGAAAGAAATCCGCATTTCAAATTGCCACAACACAAAATAATGTCACAAATACATACAAAAAACTAGACTACTTCATACATTCACAGAAACATACAGCCAGTGACTCCAATTAGTTCCTCTAATCTTTAAAGTTATAAAATGTAGGACAAGCATTTTACATTAAAAGACGAAGAATAATATTGCGAAACTCAGCTTTTCAGGAAACAATTAAAAACACTTAACATGTTTAAAGAATCCAAAAAAAAACCTCAAGCTTAGGCATTTTCCCTGCATGATTTATGCATGGATAAATTGCTTTTGTTGATGTTTTGTGAGATTATTGTATGTACAAATGAGCGAAACATCAAAATGATACCTTTGATATGATGCTTTTAAAATAAAAAATTCTTTTAAAACTTAAAGTAGTCTGAAGTACATATCGATGGCGATATGTTGACAAAATGTAAGTAATATTTATTACCTTTCAAAAAATAAATTATATTGAAATTTCGATGTACGCTTTACTAGCAATCAAATAAAAAACCGGTAAGATAATGAATAAATTCAGTTAACTATTTTCGATTTTTATTTTAGTAGGACTTTTTTTGGCGATAAAAAACCCTGCAAAATAAATAAAAAATATTACATACTGTCTCTGTTTTTTTTTTTTTTGAATAGCATGTAAATTATTACTCTTTTCCAGTTTTTGTGAAATAATTTAAAAATAAATTTTTTAACGTATGCGACAGGTCAATGAATTTTCTCTATTGTATTGAATACATAAAATATTTCAATTGCTTTTGTTGCAACTACTTCATACAAACAATTTTACATGAATTGTGTAAAAACAAAACAATGGAATTGATCTTTAGAAATACTTGAACTATAAAGATAAATAGCAATAACAAAAAAAACCAAATAGAATAAATAAAATAAATTAAAATTTGTTATTTGAACACGTGTGCACGTGATTCATAAACAACTTATGTAAACACTACTTTATTGTCTACTATAACGTTTCAGATACGCTATTTTGAAATGTTTCCGAGGGTGCAAAACTGGAATGTAAAAGAGCTCTTAGTTTATTTTTAAACAAAAAACAATAGAGTATCGCCCTTACTACGTGCAAGTTAGAGATTAATAGTGATTTACACGATATAATTTTTATTTTACCGATTTCACAAAAGCAACAACGAAGCTTAGAGATGGTAAACTTAGTTGACGCAATAAAATGAAATGCATGGTTTTCTGCACACTCTTTGGAAAGAAGCACTTTTCAAAGAGAAAATCCAACAAGAATCAATAACTCCTGCTTAAATCTTAGTTCAAGCGGAGCAGTAGTTTTTCTATATATTTTATTAAATTTGTTTCGTCTCCTGTGTAAATAAAAAAGTGTAATTACGGGCACTTTTAAGCTACCGAAATGTTGAACTTCCAGCAAAATATTTTTGGTGAAGTTGGTCAGAAATCAAGCCCCGTTGTCTAAGAAAATTTTTGAAAATTAAAAGATATGCCTGAAAGAATTCTGTACGAATTGTAAAATTTTTTTCTGGATAAATTCCCGCTGATTTTATGCTCAAATTCTTAGGATTAAAGATCTATTTATTTATAATTAACGATAAGTAATGATTTTGGCCCTTACAGACTACTTTGTTTCTTTAAATTAATATTGTTCATCATGAAATAAGTTTCCTTAAAATTTCTATCAAATTATCCCACATGTGACTGTTCATTGATACTATTTTAAGTATGCGGCGTTGAGAGATCGTCGTTTTCTTTACTTGTACGTCATTAACTAAGACACCAATTTTGCATAAATAAACTGAAATAGTTCTGAAGCTTGGACCATATACCTTCAAATTCGTTTTATTATACATTTATAAAAATTGGATTACTTAAGAGTTTACTCTTATTTTTTCCCTAATTTACTTTTAATCTATTTGTTTCTGTGAATTGTAAAACTGTTCTTATCTCTTTAGAAACTAGTTTGCTTTTAAAATACTTTTAAAACAAATCTCAAGTTAAATTAAAATGATTTAATGATTTGTTTTGGTCGGTGTTTCATATAAAAAAATCACTGAACTCCGGAATATTAAAATTTTTGTTAAATACTTTTCTTAGCAGTTTTAGTTCTCGACCATTTTCTTTTCATTTCCCGCTCCCGCGAAAGTGCAAGAAAAATTAAACCAACGAAATAAAATAATGTTTAACTGGAATAATTAAATAACAGCCAGAGTGCAAAATGAAACAATTTTTATTAGAACAACTCCAAATACAAAAGGGCAAAAGAAATGGTTCGTCCCAGTGAAATAACTTGCAATATTAAAGTTATCAAATCCTATTAGCTTATGGAAACAGGCTAATCTTATTAAAGCTTTTCTGCAATTGCCACAAACTTGAATACACCTACTTAAGCATACTTACTTAATTATTATACTATACTTATTCATAAAAATTACAAAATGGTTACTATTTGAATTTGTGGGTTTGTTAAAAAATTAGACTATTATTAAAAATAGAACATTGTGAATATTATCAATAACCATATTAATTTAAGTTTGCTTTCATGTAATCAAATTATGACTTTAAGACAAACATTTGATGTTTATTCAACTTTTGTTTCCTCGCTCTCTCACTCTCTCTCTCTCTCTCACTCTGTCGCAATTGCGTATTTTACTTCTAAGACATCTATTTAAGTGTGTTTTGTTATTTAAAAAACTTCTAGTGTTAGAAATTATCGACAATAATATATTACAAAATATAACTTGTAAAAAAATAAAAACAAAAGTAAAAAATAAAATAAAAATGTTGCAGAGATTCAGTAGCTTAGTCGAGTTGTCAATCAATTATTACAATATATAAATATACAATAAAAGCAGGACTATTTTTAATTAGATTATTCTTATGTTAGAGCATCATGATATGACATTGTCATATAGTATTCTCATCGAACTAAACTTTGTTTAATTCGTTTGTTTTATTTTAACCAAAATATGATCATTTTAAGCGATGTTGTTGTAATTTATGACAAAGTAATGTTCATTATAATGTAATGTAATGTAATTTAGTGTAATGTAATGCAATTCCATATGTCCAGCATGGAATAAATTGGGCAACAACATAATACTATAAAAAGATCTTTTGTAAGTATTTGACCATAACTTCACTAAAAATTAGGTGAGAATATTCTTGCGGCCCACAGCCGTTCCAGAGAAACAGTTTGAAGGACCTATTCTAGAATTATGAAATTTTATGGACGATCATAAATTGACTCAGTTAAGAGCAAATGTTTTCATACCATCTGTATATACTGCAAATAAAAAGGCAAGGTTATCAAACAATTTTTTAGTGAAATTTTTTAAATTTTGTCGCAACTCTTCTTATATTATAACAAATAACGGGTGGGGCAAAAGTCCCGCTACCATTTATATTGCACGCTATTTTGGTTTTGTGATGTTTAGCTCTGTTGTTTAGATGTCCAAATTTTTTATGGATAAATATACGCCACAAGAACGATTTATTTAAAATAATCGTTCGATTATTTCCACTCAGCGGAAATTGACTTATGGCCAGCCATATCTCCAGACTTAACATCAAAATACTTTTTTTTGTGAAGTTTTTTAAAATAATCCCCAAAAGATGCAACATCTTGCACAATATTCGTCACGAAATTGAAGGAATTCAGACTGAGATGTTGCAGGATGTCATGAAAAAAGCCTTAAAAAGAGCCGAAAAAAATGCAAGGACCAAATAAACTTTTTATGAAAACCAAACTTAATTATCTTTTATTTGAACAAAGTTATATGCAATCAAAATGGTGCCGGGACTTTTGCCCCACCCTGCATATTAAAATCTTTTTTTAATCGAAGTAATGCGATAGCGATAGCAGTCCATTATAATCCTACACACTAGCAAAAAGCTTTGTTAAATTTGCTTCAGAAGTTTTGAAAATAGAAAATTTTTACATAAAGAAAAATAGTGTGTAAATATATCACTCATACGTACCGTGCGCATCTGATTATTCTCAAAACTCAAATTTATATTCCTTAATAGGCTTTTTCTACTGATATTAACATCTTCCCATAAGAACTATACAGGGCAAAAATTCTACATCTTTCTACATCTACAGAAGATGATCTTTTCTCATTTTGTTCCACCTTGCATTTTTCGTTATTTTAATGGAAAAAAATCGATCATCATCATCATCTTATTCCAGAATGTGATTTCAATATTTCAATGTACTGCATTAAATTTTGGGTTTGTTGCTGAAAAGCAATAACGACTTCAACAATTAACGCTTTTTCTAATCCCATTTTTTTAAATTTTTAATTTTTAACAAAAATTATGTGTCTTTTCTTTTGTTTTTTGTCAGCTGAATAAATGAAATATGAAGATGTTGCCAATGTAAATTCATGTTTCACGTTTTCAACATCTTCCATGCGTTTCACAAAGTTGTTGCGCAGTGTAAAAAGCCTATAACGCTTAAGCATGACGGTGTTTTTAATAAAATCAAAAAACACTAACTTTTTACATCATTTTGTAAAATAAAACCTTTCGAAATGTTTCCAATTTGTACGAAAAATACTAACACATTTGTTTATATTTAAGTTTTTTCTATATAAATTTTAAGAGCATTGCATTTTACAAAGTAAGGATCTTCATCAAAATAAAGTTTCTTTTTTTATGAAAAAGACTTCAGAAAAACGGTCATTACGAACTGCACTTTTCTCGATTTCTATTTAATTTTGTCAAGTTTTCTTCTTTCATAATACTTAAACAGGTAGTATAGATATGTTCCGAACTATAAAGCTCAATCGACTTGTGAAAAAGCACCAGGAAACCCTAACGTATAGTCTTGGACCTTCAATACAGAGCATTTTTAGTAAGTAAAGCCAATTTAGAGAGTACATATCCCACAGTAGTCATACCAATATGAGAAAAGTTTTCCAATCGCTATTAATTCTATGAAATGATATATAAAGGTGAATGCAGTAAATCTCTAAAACTAAAAATCTTCAAAAGAAATGAATCAACTACCATAAATAAAAATTAATTATCACAATGCCAATACTTCCCCAATTTAAAAGAGCCCAATTAAAATTAAATCACTCCCAATAGCATCTACAAATAAATTACTTCCAGTCATATTTCTTTTGAAATTATTTAGGTTATTAATATTATTTTCTTGTAAAAATAAATCGCAACAAAAAAATATATGAAATAATTTTGAACTCGTAAATAATGAAAGAATACCCCAATTTTTTTTAAAAGAATTTGGGTGTTATTTAACTTTTTAGTTGGTTGTTTTATTATTTGGGAGTTATTTTATAGGACCTCATTTCAATATAAAATGCTTTCCAAAACTTGGATTTTTTTTAATAAATAATTTAAAACAAATAGCTTTGCGAAAACATTATGGAAATAAATCAATTTCAAGGAAAATTATTATAAGTGAAGCCATTCAAAATGCTTTTAAGTCATTTGGTTATATATGGGATGGTATGCACGCATACTAAGAAGTTAAAATAATTCTGTATGTTTGTAAATTCTAAAAATAAAATATAAATTGCAATCTGATTCAAAAATTGTCATTTTACTAAAAAGGGGTTGAAAAAAGTCTGCTCCAATTACATGAATATTTTTATGACTTACGAGAATGTTGCTTGATTTTCTTTTGTGTGGTAAATGTAAGTGTATGTGTTTGCATGTGTACTTTTAAATATGTGTGTGAGTTCAAACAATTAAAATCAGCTGTGTTGAGGATACAACGACCTGTCAAGTTACATATAACAAAAACAACAAAAACAAAAACAGCCAAAGTAAGGAAATATGAAGAAAAAGTAAAAAGGAACAACATCAAAGGTTGTTTCGAGTTTAGTATTTGTAATAAAACAAAATTTAACGAAACTTTTTTTGTTGATAATTTTTTTTGTTCTCTTTCTGAATTTTGTTGTTTATTATTAACATACCCACCATATGGTAAACTTCTCACAGAAAATAGAAAGAGAACAATAAAGTAAATAAGAAGCAATGAAAGAATTTGTTAGGAAACAAATATGTTGGTAAATGCAAAACACCGCTAACGAATACACTATATCTAGATATAGGACTGCACTTATCAAGTGTTTCTTTCTAACACGCATTTTTATTGAAACTGGATTAAGAAATATTAACGCACTTGCATACAAACATATATACATACGCAAATACATATATACATATGAGGGTTTGTTTGATTTTGGGTGCGAATTGAATTTTAGTTTAATAATTATAATTTATTTATATGCATATTACTATTGAAATTACTACTTGTAATTATTGTAATATTTTTTTTAGACTTCACAGAACAGGCACACGCACGCACAGAATGCTACAAGCACACTTACAAATTTAATCAACATGAGTACAACATATGCACGCATGATTATGTTCAAGGAAAATTTGACCGAATTTTTCTGTTTCTTATGTTCGTTTAACTTTAACAACCACGATTGTGTTGGTTACGGCGACCATATGTCGTTTATATGTAAAAATGTTAAACAGATTTTTCATCTGTTTTTTTTTCTTCATATTTTTGTAAAATAACTGTATTGAATTTGGTCATTAAGAATTCTAATCTATTTAATTTTTCACACGAATCAATTGCAAATGTAGAACTATAGTTTTTATGCAATTTTTTAAGAGAAATTTTTGTTTTTCACATACATAAAATTTGTTTGAACTAATCAAACATTTGCTACATTCAGCACTTTTCATTCAAGTTAAGCAAAAAAATGGTTGCTGCTAAAATTAGGTTAAGCTTTACTTAAGACATTAGAATTTTTATTGAGGTTTTAGTATGATTTTTTTACTTGATTCCGGATACTTTTCGATAATTATTGCATTTATTTATAAGGATGTTATTTAAAATCAAGATTTTTATTTTTCACTCGAAAATATTAAATTTTCACACTTGCTCTACTTTTTTTCATTATTATTTTTTTTTAGAATTTCATGTAGGTATAAGGATTTTGCTTCAACCGCAGATAAGACCGCGCACACCCGCTCTTGTTCACTTTTGTAAGATTCACTTGTATCAGCACCAGCCCCCTGACCCAAAAACCTGCATACATGTGTATTGAATTTTCCGTAAGCATAGAAGAAAAAATTTCTTGTCTTTACAATTAATTTCTTTTCACATCTCGCTGTTACGTTTTTCCAAAGAACTAAATTTTAAAATCAACTTTTAACACCCTTAATGCATCAAGTTCATTAAAATTTTCTCTTAATTATTTCATTTATAGCACACACTAAATTTTTTCACAAATTTAATTCAATTAATTAGGATTTTACCAATTTATTTTTAATTTTTCACAGAGCTTCTAACGATTTAAGTCTAACCATTTGAGGAAAAAATTCAACGAACCTTACACTTAAACTTGGTCACAATGTATTTTATAGCTTTCATAAACTAATACATTTACATGAGGCTACGAATTTTTTCACAAAAATTTGCTTGTTTGGTGAATTAATTCAGCCAAGAAATGTCAAAATGGAAAGAAATGTCCATAGACTACCGAAGAACAAAAACAAATTCAAGCTGACAAGGAGTAAATAAGAAAAACATATGAATTTTTGCCTTTTCGGGTGCTGTATGGTTCTCTTTTTTATGAGGCCTATAGTCGTTTCGCATTAGGTCGAGAAACAACCCCCTCTTCATTCACACGTATACAAAATTCTATGTATGTATATGTGAATGTACATAAATTAAGTTATCTGTTGTTGTTGTTTTTCATTTAATTGTATTCCCTTAAAAGCACACAGGCACAACAATTAATTTTTGTCACTGCCAAAATGAAAGCTTTTTTCAGAAATGCAACTGTGAATAATTGAATATTAATTAATTTAATATTTGCAATTAAAATACAATTGATAAATAACTTCTAATTCCTATTTGTTAAATAAGTTTTAATATCTTAAAGCTTTTGATTTGGTAGTAATTGGCGAAGTATCGAAAGCAAACATTCATTTATTATAAAGGTTCTTGTCTGAACTATAAGCTTATATTAAAAGAGTGGTTATTATTTGTAAGCAGCTTTTATTTTCTGTAGTCCTGTACTGCCGCAACAGAATTTTCATTTTTTTTTAAATCAACAGGTGTTATTCTGGGTAACTTTTGTTTGATTGTTTGAGGAATATATTGCATATACTATATACTCGTATAATCAAAAGTTTCTTTATTCCATTTGTAAATACAAAGATAAACATTTTAATACATTTTTCTGGTTATTGATCGTTAAAGTGCTCCGCACTGTGACAAATATTTTAAGATTTTCAAAGCAAATTACTTAGCTGGTTAATCCTCAACCTTCTTAAATTCTTTATTAAGTAGCAATTGTCACTATGCGCTCACGATTTGACACAAAAAAGCAATAAATAATAATTTAAAAAATAATAAAAATTAAGTAGTAATAAAGTATTTTATGTTCCAAAAATTTTCCCCTTTTTTTACTAAAACAGTGAGTAGTAAATTTTTAGCCGTGGAACTAAATGAATCGTTCGCTGACAAAACTAGAAGAACCATGATAGAGTTATGGAATTCGGTATACAGTCTTAGATTGACTTAATCCAATAAAAAGGAAAAACTACAAATATGAAAACTATTGGAGCATTATTAAATTCACGTTTTTCTGTTGCAGTTTTAACAAGCAGAACGAAATTTGAGGTGACAAAAAGGAATGTGCAGAGTAATTAATTAACTATAATTTTTAGAAACTTTATTCAACTAAGCCAACATTAAGGAAAGTGAAAAATCTCTTCAAGTTTCTGAAAAATAAAACAATTAAAAAAAAACGATAAAAAAGTTATTAAACAAATTGGCGGTTAATGTGGTACAGTATCATATGTTAGTGCGGTTAGTGCTGGTTTTAATTGTGAAATATAATTTACAACTAGTTCAACTAATGCACACAATTTGTATCTGTAACTAAACTAGGATTGCAATCATACTTAACTTCTAAAAGTACTTCAAGTCATTGCAGGTCGCTTCATAAAAGTTCAACATGTTTTTAGAAGTGAAGGAAGTGCTTATTTTATTTGTTTTCTTATCCTGGGCGGAATATAATTGGTATGCAGCACACTAAACCAGTTTAGCCTTCTTGACCTATAGTACATTAGAAAAAATAGATTCACATAGTTATAACAAATGTAGTCCTTCTTAAATGAAACATCTGTAAATGTAGTTCATTAATAAATGTTAACTGATTTGAAGGTGACAGAAATTTTTCAGTGGTCGAAACAAGTCAATCATTCTCTTAGTCAATTTCATATCTTCGCATAGCTCACAAAAACCAAATCCAGTTTTAAAGAAAAGATAATATGTTACATTACTCTTTATTTATTTATTTGTTCATACGCTGATTAAGAAGTAAAAAAACCATTAGATCTTTTATAAACAATGTTTTTCTTTTCCATTTCATTTTACTTTATTTGCACTTTTGATATACAATTTGTTGTGTAACTGTAATTTGTTTTGACTGCCGGCGTCAAAACACATCCTTACCCAGCTTTTTCAACATAATTTGCTCCAAATTTCAAACTGAAATCTAAAAGAGTTCTATGTATTAATGAGAGAACTACCATCCAAAAAGAAAACTCGCCAAAAATGTATGGTGTTTTTCAAAAAAACAATGAACTTTGAGGCGAAGAAAAGGAAATTGAAGAAACCTGCTCGGTCGAACCACGTTCATAATAGGTAGTTGCAAGAGAGTTCGTCTTGGTCAATAACTTTCTCGGATCTCAATATAAACTGTTCAAGGTAACTTTAGAACCAGAAAATAACTCGGCTAAATTAAGCAGCAATAGAAAAACGTGTTCTTAAATTAGCATTTTTCCGCAGGTTTTTTTCATAAAAAGTGTAAGCTATGAGATAAAGAAAGTGAAAATGTATTTTGTTAATTTTTTTATTTTTTTATTTTTCAGGGTCTTCCTTAATTATTAACAACTAAAATATCGCTATTTTGCAAATATTTTATGATAATTTTTGTGCAAAGTATCGCTTTCTTAAGAATAATCACGTTGGTGTACGGTACGTATGAGCGATATATTTACACATTATTTTTCTGTATGTGAAAATGTTCTAGTTTTATGCTTCTGCACTAATTTCAAATAAATTTAATGTCAATAGGTAAGATATTAACGCAAACTTAATCAAATTTAACAATATTATAACTTTTTTAATAAAATGATATATGACAGCTAACAAGTCTCCTTACTCCGAAAAAAAATTAGAAATACTTGGGAAATATGATAATTTTTTTTATTTCAGGATATATGGAGGTGTAATAATCCTCCTTCTAATATATTATAAACTTGATTTTTTTTAATTAGTGTCATCTAAAACGGTGTACTAGATTTCTTATTACTTTAGGATAGCTCCCCTAGTTTTGGGATTTTATGTATTTGTATTTCTGCAGTAACAACAAGAAGGCCTTCAAAATAGTCAAAGCTCCAGCCTTTAGAAAATAATGTAAATTTTAATCAAAAGTTTACACTTTTGCAGTCTGGGTAACGTTATAGAAGAAGACTCCCCAGCTCTTGTGCTGTACGTATAATAAAGGAAATTTAGAAAATACTTTAAGTCTAACTGCCACCGGCTCTTATTTATGTAGGTTACCCTATTTGTCATGTCTTATTCAATAAATGTTATAAAAACAAAAATTAAAATATATTTATACTCACATGATATCACCCAATTTCAGTCTAGTTTGTATAAGAGCACAACTTTTGTGATCACTTGTTGTAACGGCCCGTCGACGTCTCGGTGGTATTTTTGGTATATACGGAGAATTCATACCTCCACTACCGCCCTCACCACCAATGCTGCCATCGAGACTGCCAGCATTAAGTGCGTTGCCACTTAACCGCACCATTGGTGAGGACCCACGTCGACGATTCGACATATGTCGGCCTGCTACACCGCCCAGCATGCTAAAAATATATAAGAAAAGACATATGTTTGTGTTTAAGTAGAACGCTTATAAGTTGGTAAAATTAATTAGTAAAATTAAATGTATCGCACATTAAATCATAAACAGTCACAACTGAAAATTCAGAAATGTTCAGGAGAGCCAAAAAACAATTTTTAAAAACAAAGTTGTAGTTTTATAATAAAATTGAATTTCACAGTAAAGACACCCGTTTTAGAATTAAGTTTAATTCATATATTTTTATTTTGTGCTGTAATTTTGGAAATAACGATTAATTTTGAGTTGTGACTCTTTAATAGCAATTTTTTCATTGTATCAAATAATACGCGTGATTTTACTCACTTTTTTTCAATTATTGTACCTATACAACTCTAAAAGCTGCACAATAAAATTTAACACTTTATTCGTTAATAGCGTCAAAACTGAAAATAGTATCATTTAGGTGAAAAAAAAATGCTCAATCACTCATAAGCGCGCTTTCACAATTAAAAATTGTACTCTTTTGTTAATAATGTACAAGCGAAACAAGTAACATGAAAACAGAATTAACTGTATTTTTCCAGTTAAAGACAGTGATGCAAACGAAATTTTTGTTGTCGTTAGACATTTGTTCTGTGAATTGATTTGTGTAATAAAACCGATTTTGAAAAATTTTGCGTTGTGACTGCTTATGATTTAGTGTGCGATATGTTAAATTATATTTATATGATTTTTATGTAAAAATATACTTTGATCTTTTAACTCTTTTTTATTGCTTTTAATTATTTTTTTAATAATTAAATTACAGCAATAAAAGTTTCGTTTAATGAAAATTTCTTGGTAAAACAAAGTATTTTTATTACATTAAGCAGAAATTCATTTCAATATTCAAATATCACTTGCACAACTTCTGTAAGTTTTCAACGAGCATTTGTTAAAGATTTAATTTAAGATTATTGCTTAATCATCCAAGAAAATAGTTTTAATATTGTAAACAACAAAATGAAAGAATAAGCTGCTTTTGAGATTTCTTAACAAAATTCATTAATACACAGAAAAAAATTATCTCGTTGTACTTTATTTTCTACATCTGTTGACGTAAACAATTCTTCTTTGATGTCAAATGCAGTATTACTTTATTTCTTGGTAATACACCATGTTATTTTCATTCTTATGAGAAATTATTATAATTATTATAATCATTATGCAATTAAGTAGTTATATTTCTGCATGGTTTTTTTATTTTGACTACAGATTTTGGCTATTTGCCTACATATTTGCTTTCAGTCATACTTTTCCAGAAGACAAAACAGTCAGTTTTTTATTTTTCTTTTGTTTTTTTTATTTTACTTTTATAATTTAACTACAATGGATGTCAGTAACGATCTCCGTTATTCAGGGAAATTATTGTCACTACCCAAAAAAGTGGCTTAGATGCTGATCTTGTAACCCGGAAGTAACGAAAATACAATTAATTTCTAATTATTTTTACATAGCCTTATCACTGCAAGAATTTTATCTCATGTTGCCCATTCGGTGGTTCCAAGGTCTTGTTCAAAATGTTGGGAAAATTGTATTATTTACACGTTACTTGTAATCTTTGCAAAAGAGATTATTTGTTATTACTTCTTCTAAGTCAAAATGATTTAAATACGGTTAAAATATGGTAAATATTTTAATTCATTATTTGGAACACTGATTGTAAAATGATTTCAATTAACTTTCAATTAAAATAATCCATTCTTAAATGTTATTTATTTGAGAAATTTAGCCAAGTGCTTGCATAATCTTTACAATTTGTTTTTAATTGTCTCGCTTTTCATTTAATTTTTTATTACCGTTAGCAACTACATATGTTGAAAGGCAACTATGTTTGGCTCAAGTTCAAATATGACTTTAGCAGAAGTTAAGAAATTTTTAAAAATTCAAATTAATTTTTATCAAGAAAACCCTTTCAACTTAATGCTAAACAATTCCAATAAATTATGTACACATATTAATTACCAACTATTTAAACTACTGGTAGTAAATCTCAAAGTTTTTTTTTTGGGAAAATGGGAAAATTTTATTATTCTTTTCGTTTATTTTCTTTTATATTTATTGTTAACTGAAAAATACATAAAGTCGAATTTACATAGATTACCTGTGCTGATAGCGCATTTTCAAATAAATTATTTTTATTTGTTGTATTATGTTACAAAAATATACAACGGGTGGGCTATAAGGCTTTAAATTAAATTTTACTTTTGTTGATTTATTACTGCCATTCAATTTTATTTTTTCGGCTCACAGACACGCACATTATGAGGTTTATTAGGAATAGAAAAATTGACATTTCTCATGTTTATCAAATATAATTAATTTTTACATGACTTTTAAAGGTTGGAGTTTTAAAAAAAATCTATAATTTTCTCTAATTCACAGAAATGCGATGAAGGACTGATTTTTTAAGACAAAGACAAACTTCTAACTCTCTTTTGGCAGGCTCTAGATCAAGAATTGAACCTGCAATCCAAAGGCTCTTACACTGTTCACTAATCTACGTGAGCATCCAATAATTATATAAATAATTTTTTAATTGACTAAAACTAAATACAGAATTAAAATAGGCTCGGTGTCCTCCAGTAACGTAGTTTTGCTTGGAAACATCGGATGGCCTGCCATAATATGTTCACACTACAATTCAAATTACTTAATTCGTTTTACCAGTTACTTCGATGGATTGCCCTTCTTGCACTATGCATTCGTAATTTATTTTCATATTTCTATTTTTCTTCAGTATTTACAAAACCAAAAATGTTTGTCAAAAATTTTTTTTATTAAATTTAAGAAAAAAAAATCCAAATTTTATCGTTTCTTGCCTACATTTTCTTTTGAGTGGAGTTGAACTTTGAAACAAAGGTATCGAACCTTAAATGAAAATCAACGGAGAGTTTAATAATACTGCAACACAATTTATTTTTATCCAAATTTGCTATACATAAGTATGGACAAGGTGTATTTTACTAGGTGACAGCATTAGGAAAACAATTACAACAATACAAGAACAACAGGTATTTTGTTTGTGTAGTTTCATTGCGTATGTCAAAAAACTAACCCATAAAATAAAGAAAACAGATATAGAAAAAAAGTAAAAAAAGACAAAAGTATTTTGTATGTATTTTGACATTCGCAACGAATAGTCAGCTGCTGTAATGCTGTTAAATACGCCTTGAGTATGACAGCATATTTAAAGTAGTAACAATGGCAGAATAATAGAAGGTATATGCAAGTCAACAGCTGATTAGTTCTGCTTTATCTGGTATTGTCAAACTTTATATAAAAAAAATTAACAACCTTCCGTATTTATGGAGGTTATTTGACATTACCAGATGTTAACGTATTTGTTGCAGTGATGCATGACCTGTTTAATTATGTCGTGGTAGTTACTTTGAAATATACACGTTTTACATACATCAAAGTGTGCATTTATATTTTATTAAAAGAAAAAATTTTTGAAATTGATTATTAGCTTTTTGATATTGAAAATCTTTTATTTACCTAAAAAACACTTTTTTTATCAGATTTCCCAAAAGCAATTTCTCACCATTAAAAAGGCTTTTGTCTAGAGCGAAAAATACCTCTATCAGGCTGGTTGAATTGCAGGCTCATTCAAATTTTCTCAACACAAATTGAAAAAATTTAATTTTTCAAAAATTGTCAGTATTTTAAATATTTTATATATGTATGTATGTATGTATATATTTTATTATTAATATTAATTTTATGTGAAGCCAGACCCTTAGTTAAAAATCAAAAATATTCCTCGCTATCAAACCAAAAAAATAACACCCCGGCTTCGGAAAATAAATCAAATAATCAAAACGGCAATACTGGTATTATTTTCCCATCAAATTTCGATCAAATTAGAGAAGACATTTGTTTTTTATTGTACTGAATTTGAATTACAACTTACAACTGAAGCAATTTGCTCTGAACAGTTTGTGTGATGAAGCACATAACTTTTAATGTTTTTTGGGGGCGGGCTCAATTACGAATGGTAGACCGAATTGCGAATAATTCCATAGGGGAAACACACTACTGTCTGGAGCTTTTTAATAATAATAATTATTTTAATTAAGAAAGGAAAGACGGGAAATTCGGAAAGGTAATTATTAGTAAGCTTCGAAATTGAAAATAAATTCAAAGTAAAAATGAATAAGAAAAACCAACAAAATTTAATTTTCTGTCTTCATTAATAGTTCGATTAAGTAGTCCCCCCGCTTATGTACAACTAATCTCAACGAAAAAGTGGAATAGGCACATGAATGTTGACGAAGTATGGTTCGGCAGAGAGAACTGTTGGCCATTTTGTTTTTTTTATGTTGTAAGAATGTTTTAACAAAAAACTAAAGTTAATAAAAAATTTATATTTATTAGCAAAACTTGGGGATTGTGTTTATCGGGTTTATTTGTCAATAGCTTCTATGAAAAGGTGTTGGCTTTACAATAATAATAAATAGTAAAGGAATCCATGAGAGAGTACTAACAATTGTATTGGTTGCGTTTGCCGTTTGGTGTTTTATGAGATATATTGTGAGATATATATATATATACAGAAAGAAAAAACCAGTACTAAATTCCAGTATTTTCTACTTACTATGAATACGAGTCGTACTCAAAATTTTGAGCACAAATAACAATAAAATGTACTTTAATCAAGCCCAAAACGAGATTATACTAAATAACTAATCCTGAAATTTCTTAAAATGAGTACAAAATTCTTTAATCACGTGAAAAATATTGTATCAACTAAAAAAAATTCTTAAATTAAATTGAGCATTTGAATCCGTCCGTACTTAAATCAATTTTTCTTGATTGGAATTAATCTGAGATTACCGTACTTTTCACACCGCTTGGTATTAATTCAAGTATGGATGGATTAATTTTTCTTTTGAGTGTATCTTATTTGAATTTAGTTTCAAAATTTTCTTCACTCTTCTTATTTACAAATTAAGAAACACATAAAAAAATGTTTAGTTGGCTTAAAGAATTTCTTCATTCTGGCTTAAACACTTTTTACCGACTACTATTAACGCTATAGAACTGTTGCCACTTTATTAACCGAATACCAACTTCTATTGCTAATAATGATTTTAACTGCGGCTTTACCATTGTGGCAGCAGTTACCTTAACTGTTTGAAACCAGATTATAATAATCTTAAGTTTGCCCATTTTGGCTTTTAAACTTTATTAAAAATATTGTTACAAGCCACAAAATTGTGTTGCTAAGATTTTAGTAGCTGTAATAAAATGTCACACATACACACACACAAAAAAATATTGTGTAGTTAAATGTGTGCGTGTGCCTATAAATTGCCTTATATTAAAATTTAGCAATAAAACTACACTCATACAATTAAGGTTAAATGAGTAAAATAAGTTTTATTAGATTTACGAGGGCTTAAAAATACACAAAAACCTAAACTTATTTTAAATCTAAATATTTTAAACTTTGGAACATGATTTTCTTTCTTTTTAACAACATCAATTTTAAATCAATTTAATTTTGCAGCAAATAGTCTAGAAGATAAATATCAATTAATTCCAACAAAAATGACAAAATCACGATCGAATATTTAGCACAAGTGTCTGAAAACTGAAGAATGTGAAAGCTTTATTCGTGGTGTTACTACACAAAAAGAATTTAGCTCTGAAATTGCCAACAATTTTGTTAATCAAAAATAAAAAAAGTTTTGACAAAAAATGTTGTTCAATTGACAAAAAAATTAGTCAAAAATCAAACTTTTCTCAAATAAAACCAACAATTTAATTTGACAAATAATTAACCAGTCACATCTGGCAGCCGTGTGTTTTGTAATTTTTGAAATTCTCATTGGTTTTTTAAAAATTTTTGTATAAGATAAGAGGTTTAAAAAATTTCAAAAATATGGCTTAAGATCTACTGATGATTTGGCATTAGCACCAATGAAATGCATGTATATAGACTAGCTCAAACCCCTCAACAAACAAAAGTTGCTCCACAAAATATATTGTTGGTTTGACAAAATTTTTAGTCAAAAATTTCTTATTACCCAACCAAGAAAATTGTTGGTTTGAAAAAATATTTAATCAAATATTTTTTATTATTCAACCAAATAAATCGTTGGTTTGATAAAATTTTTAGTCAACATTTTTGTCTTTGACTAAAATTTTAGTCAAGCTGTCAAAAATTTTTGTTGGAAAACCATTCATAACTCAACAATTTTTTTTGCCAAATGATATTATTTTAGTCAAATAAAAATTGACAAATTACTTAAAATTTTAATAATCAATATGACAAAAATATTTATAGGCTGGAAATTGACTAATTTTTTAATCAGATCTGCGTTTTTTTAGTACAATACGATTTTTATTTTTTTCTGTGTATCCACTCACACAGCAGAAATGGATTTCTTTAATATTTGTTTGGTCGTATACGCATGCATATCAGCAGATCCAACACCAAATACAATAGTTCTACTTTTTAAAAATTTTTAGCTGATTATAATTCTACAAGTTCAACAAAAACTTTGATGGTAAAGTAATGAGTTAAAATCAAAATGAGCATTTGAAGTTCATACTTCTCACTACTTCTACTTTGGCACTTTAAGTAATTACATGGCCATGTATTTTTTTACCTTTTTTACGAAAAGTAACACACAGGCAATTAATATTCCTACCAACCAATAGGTGTGTTACCGTCTTTGGGAGAGGGATACTGAAATAGGAGTGAAAATTGAAAGCTTAATTGTTTTTTACAACTCTGATAATGCGCGTTGTATTAGTTTTTAGGTCATGCAGCAGCACATCAGCTGTCAAGTAGGCGCATTAAATACAATACACACAACGGAGGGCGCCGTGATGATGATATCAATTGCTGCCGGTCCTGTGACCAGTGCTGCGCCTGCGCCGTTTAAACGGTCCAACAGCAAATAATACAATGGTACACTAAATCACATCTGGAAAATGCTGGATGTTATAACTTTCCTGAAACTGGGCAAGGCAAACACCTACAATCTTGGCTTACAGATAAGAGTCTGCTTTGTATGTTGAGCCCGTGCTTATAAAGGACTTGTTCACGTGTTTATTGCATAAAATGCACGAAATGCTTGTTGTCACAAGCGCACACAAAAGTAAAAAGAGAACAATCCTTTCTCAGGGCTTAAAGCCTTAAGCACACGCTGTAATACTAAGCCACTTACATAATAAATTCTTTGTCTATTTACAAACAAGGAATTATTGAAAAGAGTTTTGCTATTAATGACAATCATTACCAAATGTTTGCTGGGTTGTTAATTATGTTACTAAATATGGATATGGAAAAATATAGAACTATATATAAAAATAATTGGTTCAACAAATTTAGATATAAAGTAAGATTTCTCTTCAGTACGTCGTTAGTCCATAATATGGTAGCATTTAATGAAGTTAACACATGCGCGACGAAAAGAATCATTATTAACGTATACAGAACGGTAGTATTTTATTGCCAAGAGTTCAAAATTGCGGGTAGGTCGTAGAGGAACATTGAAGTTTAGTTGACTAAGTAGGAACTCTGAATAAAAAATAATAAAACTCACCAACAATTTTACTGTAATTCAATAGTATGTACCAAAAGTTAATTATTCACACCAAACTTAAACATTTTCATATCGACACAATATTGATTTTTTTTAATACTTGATAAGATAAATGTAACTTGCAAATAGATGTATGATATTACAATTGTCTTTCAATCAAAAAGCCATAATTGAAAACCTAAATTATATCAAAACGCAATTTGTTATCTCAATCATTTACAAAATCAATTGTCAGCAAATTCATTTACTTCTCATGTCTATTGTCCCTATAAAACTTTTATACTACAACAACTGCTAAAAAATATACATCGTATTGACTTTAATTAAATTCATACGTTTATTTAAAAAAATTGTTAAGTAATTATTACATTACATGGCTCTCTTCACATATATTTTAAATGCTTTGGATAAAATTTGTCTTGAAGCTTCATCTTTCCCTTGTGCTTCGGCAATTTCATTCTATTAGCTACTTATAATTTCGTAATTTTTATTATTCAGATGCATTTCGGCTAAGGTGGCCATACACTGAGCAAAGAAATACAAAAAGATAAGGGCTGGAATGTGATCAAAACACTTGCATCGGACAGATCAGAATGAAATAAACTTGTTATGGCCCTTTTGCTCCTGTTTTAATTGTTTTCTGCTAAATGAAAAAGTACTCATCTGCTTTACATTAATAGCACATAAAGAGAAAAGCAAAATTAACAAATGCATTAGTTATATATATTTTTTATAATCACTATTATGATTTTCGCTTCAATATAATGTTTTAACAGATATCTCTTTATTTACACAATTAATATGAAGCTAAAAAAATTCAAGATTCGAATTCGTAAAAACACAAAGAAGAATGTAGGGTGTCACTTAAATTTTAATTTTAAAATGAAAAATCCTCCGCAGTATAGCAAGAATACAGCCTTTAGCTCACTCACATTTTGTAAATATCAAAACATGGATGTAAAGCCCAAAGCTTTTTTTTCGAGTGATCGAAATAAAACCATTAATATTTACGTAAAAATAAAAAACCGGGAATCGCTCATGAAGTTACAAAAAATGTTTTTATCGATATACTTGGTTTTCAATGTGTATTGAAATTTATAAAAATGGCAAAATGGCCTACCAAATCAACTATCAACTATTGTAGATCAATTTGCAAATGGTTCTTGACTGTAATATGAGTACAGTGTCATAATGAACAAGGCAATAAAAAAATGGAAATAAGACAATATTCCAAAGCAACAAGGGAAAATTTTAACACCAATTAATTTCAACACGGCAGAACAGAAACAACGTTGTTTTTCGGGAGCCGCTACACTCCCATCATCAGTGTTCATGTGTGTTTTCATATATCATGTATTTTCTATGTTAATGTTAATTCATTTTTAATAATAAAAGTACCTAAAAATCTACAAACCAAGTTACAACCTTTTACTTGTATGAGAAAAAAATTTTGGAAAAACACATAAGACAAGTACCGTGCAAGTCGAGCGACAACACTACTACATACTATGTTACTGTATGCTTATTCATAAAATAATATATTCATAAGTGTATCTGCCGTCAATGCTGATAAAACTAGTTTTACTCGCTATAAACTATCTTCCTTTTCTATGAATTTTATCTTTTGCATAACTGATATGCAAAAAGCTTTTAACCTCAATGTTCTACTTCCTTCATTTGCATTGTAATAGATGCAATTTAGCACTAACTTAGTCATATTATTTAATTAACTAAATATACACATGCACATTAGAGCGACTCACAAACAAAACTTTAACGGTTTATTTTATAAAGACTCCAAAATCTGTTGGAGTTCGGGATCTAAACCGTGAGGGAAAATTTTCTTTTTGTTTTTTTTTCATAGTCTCGTATAGTCTATTAAAACAACTTGCATAAACAAAATTATACATAATAATTGGCTTTTTCAAACCAGATCCAATAAAGCACAATATATTTTCAAGTATACTATGAGTATTGTTTTATGCTACGAGTATGAACAGTTTGTTTTAGCGAGTTTTCAAGTTAGCTCCTTAAGTAGCAATCTCAGGCGATATCGACCCTTCCCGCTGGCTGCCTATTCTAGCTTTAAAAAAATGTAAGCAATTTATTTCAAGCACAAAAAAAACAGGTAACGACAGAAAACCCAATCACGGCACAAAATTCCCACCACTATAAATTTTACGAACCATCCTATTGCTGATGGCTATTGAATGCTTACGAACTTGCATGACTAGTCAAAATAATTTATCAAATAAAGAAACACTTTAAGCTTTTATATAAACTGATTTAGTCTTGTTTTCCTTGAAAAATTCTAAGAAATCAAAGTTTTTGGGAAATATCGCATAAATGTGCGATTGGAAGCGACTTGGAAGATGTCCTATTTTATACATGTTATCAAGGAAAAAATAAAAATAATCTATAAAAGTAAACTGCAAAAATATATAATCTTAAGAAACGTTATCGGTCAACCCTAGAACACAAAAGCTACCCCCTCCCCCACGTATTATTTTGTGAGTCCTCACAAAACAGTGTAATCTCGAATTTGAGATGGGTAATAACTCAATTTTTGTAATCATCCAAGGTGACTCATTCTTATTTATATGGATCTTTTTGTTTCCTGTTGTGAGGAAACAAATGCTAAAACCTTTTGAAACTCAATAAAAAAGTTAAATTTTGTTTACTCTAATAGAATTAAATATTTTTTACACTTTTATGTGTCCTTTGGTTTCAATTTCAGGCGATAATTGGTTTAATAAAAAACAAGAAAATAAGAAAAAAAGTGAAGCCAAAATGCTAACATGTAAATGGATGTTAGTCATACATGAGAGAGACCAATTTGTTATAATAACATTTAGTTTTTCTATCCATCTGTTCTGTCAACAATAATATTTTAATGAACTGTTAGAAATGTGATAAAAGTTCTTCCGACTTAAAGTGCTAAGGAAAACCAAAAAGGTTTATTGAAATATTTGTATTTTGTACAATCTGTTCATTTTATTGTTTATTATTAGAGCAAGTAGATAAGATATAATTTTCGTTTAAGCAAATGCAACAGCAAATGATATCTATTCAAACGTGTTTTCCAAATATTATGAGAGTGACAAATGTTGAACAGTGAAACCGGTAGCAAAATAGTCGCTTAAACTATTGAACCGATTTGACAAGTGTATGTCGTAAGCTTTGAATGAAACGTATACGCTAAATATTCGTTCACTTGCGACAAAGTTGATGTTCGATATCTGTTTTTATTTAGTTCCTGATGTGAATTATAAGAAAATTTATATATCAGTCGAAAGATCATTTTGTATGTTTTACAGTGGTATCGCTGCTTAACGACCGATATAATCTCAGATTAAATCGCCAAGGGAAAATTATCGAATGTATTTAAATCAAAATTTTGAAAATTGAATATTTCACATCAGATTTTATCTTTAATAAAACCGCCATAAAGTAGTGGACTTCCCAAAATATGTTACACTGTTAATTCTTTCATATATTTTATTGTAATTCTTCATTTATTTTGCGGATCAAAATTTAAAAATTTTTATGAAGGAGATAAGGTAGACAAAAAATTAATCTGAATAAAAACAATTCAATCACTAATTCTATTAAATGATTTCTTAAAGTTTTGTTTAAAAAGACTTTTAAATTTTATGAAAGTATCAAAATTTGAAAGTATAAAGTCCTTGCTTTTCTCCTCAATTGTCAATTCAAATACCAATCAAAACTGTGTCAATAATTTTTTCCATTTCCTTTTATTCTATCTTTTTTACTTATTCAAAGTTTTTCACAGCACATACAATATTTTCTTCAATTGTGAACAAAATTTAACAATAAAAGTGAGATCAGCTGTCGAAGTCGTATAATTAAAATATGTTGATAATTTGTTTGTGAAAGGCCAGTCCCAAAATAAAAGCATAAGAATATATGTTCTCAAAATGAAACAAATTGTTTTTACAGATAGCTGCACTAGGCGTATTTAAAATTATAATTTATAAGAAAAATTATGTTACAGCCATAAAGTTAAAGTATAATACTTATCAACAAACTGCAGACACAGTTTATTATTATTTAATTAGATTGTCTTACAAACCGTCTTTCTATTTGGGATATTTCTGATTTAACAAAATTTATAAATACCCCGAAAAATGTTCTGCATCTGTATCAGGTGAAGCGCTTTTGTCTGAGATAGTTAAAGTATGTATTTTTTCAGTTTTTTGGGTCATCTATTGTTGGCGCTTTAAAATATTCCAATAGAGAATTTTTTAATAACTTTTAACAGCTTTTAAGAATGCTGAGTGTTCACATCAAAAATATATTAATTTCAACATCTTTTTTCAAATTAAATCTGTTTTTCTTATAACTCACAGCTTAAAGAAATCAACCGAAATGGCCGAAACGCCTACCGGACAAAGCATTTCAATATTTCTCTTGCTGTCGTAGAACATTAATATCTCAACACCTCTCGTTATCCAAAACACTTTATTTTGTTGATTTTAAATTAACTACTCTCAAGAGAAAAATATTTTTTAAGTTCCCCCTTTTTCCACCCGATTGGCTTACTTTATTGCTATTATACATTATTATCAAAAATTCTGCCTCTCTTGTGTTTGATGCTAATCTTCATCGATTTTTTTTTTTAATAAACAGGAAAATAAATAAACCTTGTCATTAATGATGAAAACTAGTTATTATTAACAGATATCGTATCTTAGATTTCTCCATTCTACATCGAGAAAATATACATGAACAGAATAAAAAAATTAAAGAGAAAATAAGTACCATGCGAATTGGCGAATAAGTTTTATTTTTAGCGCTTTTCACTTTTGCTTAAATTTTTTAAATATTTATAGAAATTCTTTATATCAACTACACATTCTTTCGATTTGTTCGTAATATAAGATACTGTTTTCATATATAATGACAACGGGAAAAATGTAAGAAAGGCCCAGGCGAGAAAAGTTGTGATATGAGATCCGCTTAAATAAATATATTTACTGTAATTTGTAGAGAAATTTGAAAAACTCATTGTGACTCTGTTTCTTGAAAGATAGCTTGAAACTTCTTTTTAAATTTTATACGTTAGTAAAATATTGTTAATGGCTTAAATTGACAACAGATTTATTCTCTAAGTGCATGCTCTACTAATGCGCTTATCATACTCTAAATTAGCAGTTCAAGCCTTGGCGAAGGAATGTGAGCTTTTTTTGTTCTGTGAAAACTATAAATATAAAAAGATGCATAGCACTTACTTTCAAACATATCAATGCACATAAATTTATCTATATTATTAATAGGGAAACAGTTTTTTTTAGATTTCTTTTACGGCCGTAATACTGAACCGATTTTAGTAAGATGTGCACAATTTTAATTTTTAATTTTACTTAAATTGGTTCCATAATTAAAGAGATATAAGCGTTTAAAAATGCTAACACATGCACACTTATTACACATGCATGTATCAGCTTCAACTTGATTAATAAACAAAGTGTGCAAAGTGCTTTTGCATAGAAATGACACAGAATTTTAAGTTATTTATTAAAAATGTTTAATATTAATTTCTAGAATGCGGTCGATTGAGCCAACCACCGTATAGACTAGTATAAATTTAAAATCCTTATTTGCTATGTCAAGCTTTACACAATTTCAAATTGTAAATGATACTTAATGAACAAAAGTATTGTTAACTGTAGTTTTAGAATTATACCAATTTGTAAAAAAAGTGAAAACAACTTTTGTAATGATCTGAAAAATCTAAGGATAATGAAATTAAACTACTTAATTTATTTAAAAAATTATATCTATGATTGAATTAAATTGAAGTGCGTTATCAGTTTATCAATATGTAAAATTAATAGTATTTTTTTTTGTAGCAACACAAAAGTCAGTTTAGCATAAAGATATCCAAATCAAAAAGATGAAAATAAAAATGAAACTAATATAAATACAAAAGGCAATATACAACAAAGGCTGTAAAAAGTGACCACAAAATAATAACACAAACCATTAGACACAAACAATGTGCTTGCTGAAACACTGCCTATTGAATTAATTCCATAAAAATAAGAAATATCACAGACTTTCTTTGTGATAGAGAAAAAAAAAGAAAGAACGTCAATGTTAAATTATTTCCGAAAATCTGTTCTTATTTGTATAAATTTAAACATACATGCAAACATATGGAAAATACTATAAAAATGGAATTAAATTTTTTTTATAGAAATAATGGCGGCAACTCATTCGCTGATTGTAGACAGGAGTGAAAAAAATTTTAAATTAAATGTTTACTTAATATTTATACGTAATTGTAAAACTGTTTAAGGTTTATATTGAAATGAAATTTTTGGCTTGAGATCAAATCTGAGTTAACCCATTTCTTCTTAATTTTAAAGAAATTATTTTTGGATAAATTCATTATTAAGAGAGTACTTTTTTAAACAATTTATTCATCAGACTAGCAGAACGGATCAGTACTGATTTCGAGGTCGCTACACCATCTCATCAGCGTTCTTAGTCTGATTTTAACACTTTTGACGGTGGATACTAGTGATTAAGAATATCAACTATTAACTGTATTAAATAAATTTTGACATTGTATCAATGAAATTTGTCATTGAAAGTTAGCTCACTGAATCATTGTATCAATGAAGGACATTTCATTCTATTTATAAACTTTATTTGCGTAGCTGCCATAAAAGAAACTACACAATTTCAATAGATCAATAAAACAGCGTCTAACATTTTAATTGAATTAGTGGTTTTATAACATATTGCAAATTAAATTGGATCATAAATTTAATGAAACTTGTTCATCTCACGAATGATTTTCTTTTCATTTATTTTAATAAATTGCTCCATCTGTTCAATGATATAGTTCTATTGCATTCAATGAAGTGGTTGATTTGTCTTTACTATCATTTTTTAAATGTAACGAAAAAAAGTGTAAAGTTTATTATTTGATTTAAAAATACTTTCAATAAGAAAAAAAAAACATATAAATTTAACAAATTCATTCATTAATAAAAAGAATGCAACAAAACGGATAACTTATACTACTTTCCTTACGATTATGTACAGACGTAAAGCTGTGTTTTATATGAAGAATATTACATTGCATAAATCAAATATTTCTATTATATTTATGAGTTGTATCTAGTTTGTAAAGAATAAATAGCATGAAACATCTTTAAGCTGAACCACTGTTGAGTTATTTATTTTTGACAAATCGTGTACAGGAAACTTGCTAAAAATAAAATTTGTTCAATAATGTAAAGTTGTACAGAACAGATATTGAAAAATTCTTATATGCTATAAAACTATTAATTCTATTGAAAAAAAGATTTATTAATATAGAAAAAATATTTAATGATATCGTTTCATTGTCTGAAGAAATAACTTTTCTTTATCACTTTTCTTATCACTTCTTCCAGCAATTTGGAATTATGCCGTGCCATTGCTTGAAAAAAATATATTTAACAAAATCATTACTTTTTTACAAGATATTCCTAGTCAAATCGTGTTGTAGTTTTTGTCTTAAATTAAAAAGTTTCCACCAGATTAAATTAAGACGTAAAAAAATGTTGACTGACAACGTGAAGGAAACACCATGAAAATATTGAATAAAAGAACTGAAGTTAAAAGACTTTTATTTCAAATAAAATACTCCCCTTGAATAACATTAATTTATAACTTCCTTAAAAAAATAATTTTATAAGAAAAAAAAAAAACGCAAAGGTATTTGTTTAGTTACTAAAATGAAATTAAAACGAAGTAAAATCTCCGCCTCTTCGTTCACAAAAATATTAAAAGGTTTGATTGATTGTGCATCAGAAAAAAACTTTTTGTTTGCTTGAATGTTTTTAGTGTAATTAGAATTCTGATATTTTGGTAACGTTAAAGCTGGTTTCCTGTTAAAACAAACTGTACATGAAAGATTTGAAAGTATATCAAAAATAACATTTCAATTTTATGTCAGAAAAAAAATAAGTCTCCGCACAGCGGAAATGTGAGTAATATAGGCTCTTCCAATAAGAGCCTTGATTTTGATATGCAAAAAACGACTATTTTTAAATGAATTCATCGGATGAATATTTATTTAATTGTAAAGATGTGGGTATGCCATTAATAATGGAAACCAATACCTGCCAAATGGCCGCCACGGCTACGTTTGTAGGCCCATATTCTCTTCATAAAATTTTCCTTCACCAATTCGGACGCTTGTGTCTGTATGTCCTCGATGCCTTCACGAATTCCATCTTTGAGGTTTTAATCAACTGTGGGCCCTTGGCACCAAAGAAAAAGGTGTAAAGGTTTTAAATCATAGGCACTCGGTGGCCAATTATGATGGCTCCTTCTAGAAATCACACAGTGAGGAAACTTTTTTTCGCAAAAGAGCATTGATATCGCTTTTGTGAGGCACGTGGGCATTATTTTTTGTGTTAACTAAACATGAACGCATTAAGACTTAAGCCTTTATTCAAAATCGATGAAATCGATAAGAAATGGTTTAACCTGGGATTTCCTCAACAATATGGATTGCAACAGCAATATTCTCAGTTGAGCGACGTCCATGAGTTCAATTACTCACATCACTAAGTTGTCCCAACAGTTCAAATTTTTTCCACCAGTTTCACAATTGCTGGCCGAGAAGGTGCTTAGCGAAATGTGACCGCAAAATTTTCACCATATTTTTTTGGAAATTTTAATAATTTTAATGCGTTGTTGAATCGTATATTTTTATAAATTTCGTAGTTTTTAATTGTCATATGTCAAGTAGTTACAAGTTGAGTCACGACAACTTTTGAAATAACGCGTATTAAAAATGTAATGTCTTATTGGAATACCCCGTATTTACTGCTTTGTATATCAATAAGTTGTCAACAAACCACTGATTTTTCATTTCCATTTTGAATGTGAAGCTAAAAAGTGCACTTACACAAATAAAGAAAAAAATTTTTTGTGATTAAAAAACAGAAAATAAGGGAAAATTAAATAATAAATTGAAATACATTTCAATAGCTAGTAAAAAATTTATATTAACGTAAATTATAATATTTTCAAGCAAATGTTATTTAAATATTACAATAAAATATAACATTCTGTAGATGACATGAAAATAAATTAACTTCTAATTGAAAAATAATAATAAACAATAACTTAAAGTTACTAGTCAGCAGTTAATAAATAATAATTGGAAATAATAAATAAGGAGAATTTATTTACATTCACAGTCATTCACATTTACAGACAGTCACCATCCCACCGTCATCAACTTTTATGTGTTTCTTTGTTTCTATCACTTTTCAAGTGGATGCTAGAAGTTGAGAATATTAACTACAAACAATGTTATGTTTAAAAAAAACTTGAATAATTCAGATAATATCTTGCAACCTTCACACTAATACTTCAACGTTCTAAAAATACCTCCGGGAAATACTGAAAAGTGTTACAACAATGCTTTAAAAGGTAATTTTTAATATTGTTACAAGTGACGAAACATGGGTCTATGTGTATGAGTCCAACAAAACAGCCGTCAACAGTATGTGACTTTCGAGGCATTTTAATGCAAATGCCACTCGAATATAAAGCTTTTGTATCAATGAATCTCATGAATGGGACTACATTTTGCCAGCAGTAAACGAAGAAGTGACCAAAAACAAAATAAAAATAATAGCACGACATTTTGCTGTTGGTACCAATCGCAAATACAAAGAGTTCTCTGTATATTTTTCGACCTCTACGGACGAGATTAATGAATTGGCGAATATGAGTTTTGTTATGTCTCTTTGGAAACACCATTAGTACTCATTGCGAAAAGCCTTCTGAGTACATAAAATAAGGAAACCTCAAAATTCATGATTGCAATCCATTATAATTGATGTATGGATCCTTTATTGCAACGTAAACATTTAAAAAAATCTTGTTCTTCAGAAAACGAGTTTAAAGTTATTAATTTATTCACACATTAATGGAGAAATAAAAATATATTCTCCATTCAAGAGGTGAGTAAACAAAATATTTGTATGAATTTTGCACTCGAGATGAAGAACGATACGATGAATAATTCTGCATTCTTAACTGAAAAATCACGTTTTTGAGCTATGACTTCGTTGCAAGAAAGGAGCGATATGTTGAGTGATGTTGTTATATCATGCCACCTATTATAATTCTCAATTCTTTATGGTTTCGTTGAGGAAACGACACATTGTGATTTTAATTCGCATTAAAATTTAGACTTTTTCCATTAAACTCTGAGATAAGCACGGACAATCTTCTAAGGAAACAGCCAATGTACTTATGTATGTGCACATATTTATAAATTTCGTTGTTATTATTTTAGATGTCTTAAGTTTTGTCTCGTTTTCTCTTTTGTTTATGAAAATAATATTTTCCAAAGAAGTTAAGTCACAAAGTATGATATGAAAATAGTAATAAATAAAAATAAACTTCAGCTTGCTATAAATTAATTTTTTTTATTTGGAAATAAAATCATTAAACACTTAAAATTGTCTGCCTATTTATCTGATTTTCTAATGGAACTGGATTAAAACCGCTTTGAATCAATTATATTAAATTAATTGTGTTCAGGAATGAGGAAAAAATATACTCTGAACAACAAATAATTAAAACAAATACAAGTTAATGGTTTTCAGTAATCTCAAGAGTGGTTTCTGGTTGAAGACTATAAAAGAAATTTGAGCCAGGCACCCAGTAATTTTTGTAACACTTCGAAGTGATGAAGCAAATACTTTAGTTTCAATAGTTTTTAGTTAAAACCCATGTCAATTCATTACTTTTCATGAATAACCGCTATTAATGCCGAATTGCTTTATTTTTAACGCTTCTAAAGGGCATACATATAGAAATTTTCGAACAACCATCCAAAGAAAAATCTACTACCGAACGCTCGTCCAAAATTTATTAAATTTGAATCTTTGAATCTTTTTGTATTTGAACTACAAGGCACAATGAGCAATTATGCCAAAAGGCAAAAAAAATATTTGTTGGTTCATTTGTTCATGAATGTTTTTTTCCCCCGGCTCCATTGAATAGTGACTTCGCCGAATGATAACTTTCTGCCGAGTAAAGATTTTTGTTAACATACCAAGAAAATAAGATCCTGGTACACGGCCAAAGCACGCACAGGCATAAAATCGCAACAGTATTCAACTAAGACGGAGCATAAAGCCCTTCAGCATCTTTCAAAGGCCGCCAACTTAAAGAACTTTTACGCAGTGAAGCCATTATTCAATATACGAATAGAAGAAGATCATTAGACCCCCAGCTCGTCAGTGAAGTAGAATAATTAAAAAGTCAATGTGCCTGCTGGTACCAGAGGCACTTCAATGATGCAGAGCAGAGTTGTTAAATAATTAAGCTTTATAACTTCAGCATCTGCTATTTCTTTATCATCTCTTTCCATCAGAAGGTAACACAACATTTTTTTGGTATGCACTATTAAAACTGCCTAGGTTTCACTTTTCTTTAAAATAATTTTTTTTAATCATTGGAATATTTATTCCGCATAAATGAGAACATGAAAAATTGGAGCTTTATACGATAACTCCTTTGTCGCTCTTTGTACTGCCAAAATTTATTTCCGCTTCAAGCCGTATAATTATGTATGTGGAATAAACTCCCCGCAGAGGTCTTTCCGGCCAAATGTTCACAAACACTATTACCTCTATCCTCCTTTTCATAATATATTTTCCTACTTGCAACACAATACTTTGCATATGTAAGGGTTATCCTAACAAAAAAATATATATTTTAAATAACTAAACTTTATTACAAAAAAATTACCACTTTTTCACACCATCTCATATCATCAACACGTTGTATCTTGATTTTGTGTCATTACTCATGCAACTGGCAGAAGAGTGGAATACAAAAGTACATTTAAAAATACGCTCATTTCTAAAACAACAGAAAAAGAAGAATTTTCAAAAACTATTTCCCTATGATCCTCATAGGAACTAAATTACTGCAGTAATTTTCCTCTTATCTTTTTTTATTATTTTTTCATTTATTTTAAACAAATTTTTACAATTCAAGAGAGATCAGCTACTACTCAGCAGGTGAGTTGAGTGTACCTTCAATGGCACAATTACAAGTTACAATAAATTAGCAATGGTTTGGTCACAAATTTAACTTTATTGTCAAAAGATTTACATAATCTGTGTTTTTTGTTGAAATTTGCTAGGATATCATCCTAGTAAAATGGTTGCTGTAATTTGCATACAAAAATTTTATGACAATTACTCGTGTGTCTGGTAAGCAAAACGTTTAAAAAATTTCATACGAAGTTCACCGTTTCAAATAAGTGGAATTTTGCTTTTGCTCATATAATCAACAGAGTTATTTGTACCTATCATTAATTGAACCAAACTTTTTTAATTAAAAAGTATTTATAAATGTCTAAGATAATATATTAGCAGTATTTTATCTTAATTTTTTAATTAACTGATTGTTTTTATAAAACACGAACAAAATTTCATGTTGATCTTTATTTTATATACAAAAGCAAATGTTTTTGGTTTTAATGTTGTTTCCAATATAATTTTGAATGCGAAATTTTGCTTTCATTTTATAAAAAACAAAACATAAATTAAGCAAAAATAATTAACCCTTTAGTGCCAAGCTTAAGGAAAAATGGTAAAATATTATGCGAATAATTTTTAGGGTATTTTTGGGCCTCTCATTAAAAAATGTTTATAAGCCCGTACAATAAGTCGTTTACCTTCCAGGTGAGAAAACATTAATGAATGTCTTGTGACACCCTGGACCATTTAGTAAAAAAATCATATTTAGTAACAAAACCCAAACTTCCAAATGATAAAAGTCAAGCATATTTATCAAAAAAAATTTCGTTACGATGGAGGTATTCAAAAACACTAAAATTTATATAATTGATAACACAACATGCAACTGCACAAATTTTTGCTTCGAAAATGGACGCGCTTGACAAAAATAGGGATGAAAGCCATCACAAAACTTTTAAGAGCATTCGAACCTTTTACAAATATTTTGCTACATCATTTAGCAACAGTAAAAAAAGGTTATTTAATATAAAAAAATATATATTGGGAGTCAGTACAACTTTTGTGAATAGTGCCTTAAGGCACTCTTTGGCATTACAGGGTTAATTTTATTATGCAAAACCTTTTGAAAAAAATATATTCAAATTTTCAGCATCAGTCCCTCTTAGCATTTCGAAAAATAAACAAATACACAAAAAAGCATTAAACCAACCTGGAATTTTTTTATGCCTTTAAGCGGGCTGCAACTTAATGCGTTGAAGGAAAGAAACATATTTTTCAAAAGATTTAAAAATCTAACAATACGACTGTAGTTAAACTAATGCCGAGTCAAATAAAACAAGGACTACAACAAGAAAAATGTACAAGCTAAGCTCTTTTATTTAAAAGAAACTCTTTCATATAAATAAATACAAAAGGTTTAACTCCGTTGCCTTTTAAAGCGTTTATTTCGAGATACAGAAAAGGGATGATAATGAAAACAATCTCAGATACTTAAAAAAAGAAAAACACTTTTACTATTGTTGTCAACTAATAAAAGGATTCCAAGAAAAGATGCTCTTCTTTAAAATAATGATTACTAGCTTTTATTATAAAATGTATGAATCAGAGCTCACAACTTTCTTTCTTTGTCTCGTTTTCCATTTTGTGCAATTGTCTGACAATATGATGTTTATGATACAACCTTTAACTTAATTATGGTAAAGAAAACCACAATAAGCTGTTTAAAACCTCTAATTAATTTTACTAAACACAAGATTATTTATTGTAGACACAAATATTTTTCATTATTTCAATTCAAAATAATACGTTCAGTTCAGATGTTGAGGCGTTTGTTTTTGTTGTTAAATACAGAGTTAATAAAACAATGTTATATGAATTACATAAATACGAGTAGTACAAATAGAAATAGCTTTTCTTTAGCGGTGCTTACATGCTTTAATTATTGAGAAAGTTTTCATTGCGGAGAAGATATTAAAAAAAATATATATATAAACTATAAAAAAACGACAAAGGTACAGATATTTAATGCAAATTTCCTAAATTCAAAGAATCAATAAGTGTATATTCTCCAAAAGTTATGCAAATAAAAATTTCCTTTACTTTTACAAAACTTTGCAATTCGGTTATTGTTGTTGCAAATATGTAGACACCATTCTTTTAAAAAATTTACATTTTTGTAGAAATGTTATTAATTATCTTTTAATAAAAAAATATGTTTTCAAATTAGGTTCCCAAGCTCCGAATTTTTGTAGTTTTTATAAATATTTCCAGAGGAAAATACAATTATAGAAAAAAATATTTTTCGAAACGCCCTGAGCAAAGCTTTTGTTTAAGTGAATAGAAAACAAAAAAGACAATCTCTTGCAATGACAACATCAAGCAAAAATCATAAAAATTTTTCTACATTGACACAATTTCCAGATACACAATTTGACTCTTTTATGACTTCTTTGGAAGCTTTCTGTTTACTGGGTATTTATAGTCTAGTGTAATATGCTTATTTAACACATTCTACTGTTAAAAACTTTAAAACCAATTTTGCGAACTTCAATTTGAGAAATCGTATTATATTCGCACTGAAAATAAAATTGTAAAAAGTAGTTAAAAATTTATTCAAACAATCGAATACACGAGAAAAACTGTTCGAATATTTATTTATTGCAAATTGAAAAAATCTATTCGTTTGAAGTAACCTATAAAAATGACAAATTACTCAAACTGCCAGAAAGAATTAGTGCAATCAATCTGTTCATAAGATTGGATTTAAAATAATGTTTTAAATATATTATCGTCTAAAAAATGACTCCTTAAATATTCTCCTAAATATCCTTTAACTGCTTAAATGTTATCTAAATTATCCAGGATATTTTTGCAGCTCTTTTTTTAAGAAAAATTCGTTTCAGCGAAAATAGTTATTTTGATGTAAATTAATTCTATTTGATTATTATTAGACTAACGCTCATCAGTAGTTTTTAATCCAAAGTGATTATTATTTTAGCTAATGCTCGTAACATTTTAAATCAGAAAGAATTGGACATGAGACAATATTCCAAATTGTTTTTCGGGAGTTTCTACACTCCTACTATTGATAATGCAGATTATCAGGGAACTTTACCCAAATATTTCTTAGAACAACTGGAGATATTATATTAAACCTCCATTAAAACAAATGAATAATTAAAACAATGTCAAAGTTGTAACAAGAAGGCAATAATCAAACAATTTGTAAAAGAGGATAATTTAAAAAAATAGTATTTAAGAAATTCTTGTTAAATTTTTAAATAATTTGAACAACACTCTTCAAGTTTAATTATTTTATTTGTATGTTATTGGTTGGTTTACGTGGCTGCCCACTACACGTAGGCATTCAAGTAGAATCTATATGATTCCTTTTTGTATACGTAAAAAATTTGCACGCTGATAATTATCAGAATTATAATTCATAAAACTTTATCAAATTAAAAACGAAATGAATGAAATATTCTTTTTTTTGTATCCACATAAATAATAAAAATCATTCTATTAAGTTTTTATTTTAGCAGCAAAAAACTTGAAAAAAAATTCCACTTAATTTGCATAACTTTTACATAAACAACAATAGCAGCAGCAAACGTAACTACAACACAACAACGGCCATTTCGGTGGCGGCAACATCATCATTGAAAATCATTTAATGGAAATAATACATCGTCGCAGCAATAAAAACAATAACTTGGTTGTTGCCACTGTTGCTAGTGGCACTGCTGTTGATGTTGATGGGTTTGTTGATTTTTAAAATGAACACTAACAGTAACACAGCCCCTTGAGTACAACACCAACTAGAAGAATTATGTGAAAAAATACTTATTGAAACAAGAAACACATATAAAACACAAATGGGGTGTTTATTTGTTTTTTAAGCTAAAACTTCTTTAAAAGCAAAAAAAAATGGAAAAGAAAATAACAAAATAAAAAAATACTTTTATAACTTTTTTTTGAAACAATTGTGTGACGAAAATCAAAATCGAATTGCACATAAACATAAGCAAGGATCAGATAGATGAAGTCCTATACGCTGACACGTTGCACAGTGAAAGCAATCAATCAATCTATTGATGAAAATAGGTTTCTGTTGTTTGAGTTGATAAATTTTTTGTATTAAATAATAAAAAATATATAAATTTTTTCTCGTATTTTCGTTTAATTATGTGGATTAGTTACTGTGTATTTCAGCAATGTATCAACCAAGACCGACTTATGATAATAAATCGTTTGTAATCGTTTCGATTTCGATGAGTCCAATGCAGCCATTTGGACAAAAGGAACGATGCAGAAGTTCTTATGCTTTGGTTCTACTTTTACTTACAATTCTCAGAATTGAGTTCCAAAATCATGTGTTGTACTGTGTTGTCAAATATTCATGCACTCTTAATGCCTCTGGCTTATCATAATGGTTTTATCTTTCCTACTGATTGGTTACAATGTATTATTGGAGCCATTGCTTTATCTTAATATTATTTAACCCTCCTATGTCTGTCTTTTTTAAGTATCGTTTTTCAATTAATATGTTTCTAAGATGCCATATAAAGTACTTGTCCGTAAAAAAATTATTTGAATATTTGAATGAGTAAGACTTTAATTATTGAACAGGGAATATCTTATAAATAGGTAATCAAAAACTTAATAAATAATTATATCGATCTATGTTTACGGATATCTTGCTGACTCGACAAGCTTTAAATCGGCTTAAAACTTTTCAAATATCTTACAAAAATCACATTAACCACTGAAATGATTATATTTTTTCGTAATTTTTAATTAATGTTAATCTATTTACAAGTCAATTAATAAGCATAAAATATTTATTACCCACTGTGCATACTATAATGCCATTTCAGTGTTGTCAGTTTAATACAAAACAATACGACCACACTCTCAAAGGTTAGAAAAATTCAAAACAAAAAAGTAAAAATTAAAAATGTTTATTTTTATTTCTCAAAGTGTGATATATGACTCCCATTCCTAATTTAAAATTCATTGGTGTTTTCTTTAACTTTATATAAAAAATAATAATGTTCTGACTACGTGTGTAAAATAAAAATATTTAAATTTTTGTTTGAGTGTTTTAAGGGAAATGACCTCAATACGTTAGACAGAAAAACAGGTGAAAATCACTTACCTTTTAAATTGACTAAGGATAATCCGTATAATATCCAATTGTCAACTGTAACACAATTTTTCCTTTAGTTTCTTACATTTACTGTAGAGCATGATTTATTGTTAAAATGTTGATTGGAACATTTTAAAGAAGACGGCATTACTTTGTTTCCTTTTGCAGTTTATTTATTTTTTGCGCCTTTCTTTATTTTTTTTTATTATTTATTTAGGATTTTTTTTTTGCTTAACTTTTTAGTTGTTTACTTAATTTTGTTTTCATTAATAATAATTGATTAAATAAACTAGTTTGTTTATTTGTATATCATTAAAATTTTGATTGAACACAATATTTATATTTATATATATTTCTTTTTTCATAGACCATCATATAATTTTTTTTTTAAATTATTTGTAAATATATAATTCTGTTAAAATATTTATTTTAAATTATTATTTTCCACTTTTATGTATGAGTGTTATTAATTGCTTTGACACGAGAGATAATCACATTCATACATTATGTCAAGGAGAAAAAATAATGTGTTGTTTGTGTAGTCGTTTAGAAAATGTATGCAAATGGAAAATCACTAAGAAAATAAATGAGTGCATCATAAGTAAAACTTCTCGACGTACTTTATTTTTTAAGTAACTAGATTGTAATGGAATTTCTCCTACTTGCCTTTCGTTGCAAAAATTTGTACAATTATAAATTAAGATATATTACATCAGGTTTAACGAAATACATCATGCTGATTTATTTAGATTGAGTAATATTATTGAACAAGATAATAGAAATTCGTAAGTATTTTCAAATCATTTTCAAATATGATGTATAAACAATTGGTCAACCGCATTATACATCAGGAATTCTGTTTTTGACATTAAATTACACAGATTTTACTCATGATAAATTTTATTTTTATATATTAAATCTGTAAGAGACAGAGATTTGAGGGATAAATATCATTTATAACACAAGTAAATAAATTTTAAAAGTTTCTAATATGATGCTCTGATGAGTCTACCATTAACTTTTTACATACATACATACATGAGTATTATATTATTTGCTGTTTAAGACAAACGTATTATTAGCTGTTTCAGTAAATGAAAATATTACTCATACGCAGAGATGCTTCAAAAAGAAAGATTTTATAACATATTTTTTGTATTTCAATTTCAATTTCAACCTCGCTGTTGTGTAGGAAAGTAACCCGTTAAAATTAAAAAAAAGTATTCTTAGATACACAAAATCAACACCGTGAACGGCTCGCTTTTTGTTTCTACCCGTGTTGGTGCCAAAAATGTATATTTTTCTCTTAAAATTTGTTGAAGCTCATTAACTCTTTATTCATAAAATATGGATTTCATTCAACAAACATTAAATAAACGACCTTAAGACTGAATTAAAAAAAACATCTAAAAATATGTTTGTTTTGTTTTGTTGAAAAGTAAATTGTTGAAAAACTTTTCTTTATTCCATTTTTTTCTTAATTAGTAATAATAAATAATTTCTCCCAATCCCTTTCCCTCAAGAATTAATATCCCAGCTGCTTGTGTAGCAGATATCTATTCTTAATGAAAATCCTTTATTTTAAATAATAATGTACAACAGCATTAAAATATTAAAAATAACCCAGCTTCTGGTAGAAATAAATAAAGAACAAAATAATGAATATAATTGTTTTGACATTTTGAAAACATACATCTGATTGATTATTTTTTATAGCGAATCTACTACAGCAATGTGCGAAGTGAGAGGAGCTTTAAGTCATTATTAACATGAATCTTATGCCGATACAGGAATATTTTTTTTGCCATGTTTCCAAAATCAACCGTTAGAACGTTGTAATTTTTTATGTTGTACATACTTATCTTGAACAGATAACAAACTAAGAATATATATATATTTGTGACAAAGATTTAATTGAAGTTTACTTCAAAGTTCAGTAAATATTTTATTTGATTCAATAAACACGTCAGTTTAAACTCTTCATATACACTAAAACAGCAGCTGTTTCAGTAAAATATATAAAAATAAATTTATTTTGTAGCTTCACATTTAGGACAACAAATTTATCTGCATTTACAAATTCTTTTAATTATATACTACAAGAAAATTTTAGCCAATTCAGTCAAAGATTTTTTATTTTTGTATGAATTGCATCAACAAACTTCTTTACAACACAAAAATGATTTTGTAAATTTTAAAAAATATATTGTCAGAAGTTAAAAATTTGTTGGTTGGTTCATTCTGATAATAATGATGAATAAATCTTTCAGCGAACAAACAAGAAAAAGCGTATTGCCATTTACTTTAAATAAATTTTATAATTTACGTAGATATTTTCTTACTTATGATATCCACCTCAAAAACAGTTGTTGGTTTTTTTTCACAAATATTAAAAAAAAGATACAAAGAAAATTCAAGCCATAAAGATTTTCATTGCTTTAAATATGTGTATGTGCTTTATGATTTTTACTTTTTAAAGTTTTTTTCATTTACTATACAGTTAGGTATTGAAGTTTTACATATAATAAATACGCCACAATTTTACTTTTGAAAACAGCCAAACAGAATGACAAATACTTCAAAGGAACTCATGGTTTTTAATAAAAATAACCAAGACTACAAAGTTCTTAAGTGTTGCTGGAAGTATACGAAAAATGTTTATTAAATTTAAATGTACTACAAATTAAAATTAAGTTTATATTTGAATTTAAGAACTTTGTCACAAAAAACTTATTGAGTTAAGGATAACAGAAATATACTCAAACAGCAACATGTGGGTATCGAATTTATTTCATATTAATTTAAAATTTATATTTAAATAGTGAAACAAAACTAACAGAGTTTATAAAAAGGTATAAAGATTTTTTAATGTTCGCGACACTAACTATTGAAACAGGAGCTTAATATTATAAACATTAATATTTTAAATTTTCATTAAAATTCTCAGAATTTCAAAAGTCATTTTTAGTCAGCATTTTCCATAAAAAATAATGGCAGCTGTGCATTTGTAAGAAATGGATCATACTATGCAATAGTTACCATCATTAATAATAAAACCAAATGCGTTTACAACGCAACACTCTTAAGAAAGTCAAAGATAAAACAGAAGACGTCTCTGGAACATCTAAACTAGCGATAAGAAATTTCTAAAATTTAATAAGTGAAATGAAATGATAAACGTCTAGTCAAACTTCCAGAGATCTTCAATAAAAACCATGATATAATTTTGAGTGGACAAAAAAAAGTCAACTACCTTCGATCACAACCGCAGCACATGCTTTAACGATTACAAAAAATTAATTACGAACGATCTCTCGGCGTTGGCACCCATACGCTTGGTCATAATACTACACTAATGCAGTAGCTCGTGCAGAAAAAAGCGCGACATTTGTTCATATAAATAAATCCGCTACGAACAAAAAAAATATATTAAATTCAACTAGAACGGTTTTTATCAAAAACCTTTGAAACTCGCAAAAAATAAGCTTCATCGGCCGCTTGTAAAAGAAAAATTTTAAAAATATTATGCATCATAATTAAATCAATTAAGTAAAAAGGAACCAAAAATGTTTAGCAAATATAATCCGGATAATTACACAGAAAGAAAAACTTTGTACTAAATTCAAGTATTTTCTACTTACTTTGAGTACGTGTTATACTCAATATTTTGAGTACAAATAACAATAAAATGTTCTTTAATCAAGTCGAAAACGAGATTACTTTAGATAACAAATCCTGGAGTTTCTTAAAATAAGTACCAAATTTTTTAATCACGTAGAAATCTTGATTTAACCAAAAAATTCTTATTATTAAATAGAGAACTTACGTCCATACTTAAATTAATTTTTCTATACTTGATTTAAGTATAACCTGGAATTCCAGTACTTTTAAATAATTAACGAATTGGGATTGATTTAAGTACGTATCGATTAAGTTCGCTTTTGAGTGTATAAATATTTGGGTACAGGCAACTTTTTACTGTTTTCTCATTTAAATAAATGTCTGGTTTTCAAAAAATTCGAGTCTTCTGATAAATTTGTCTCTGCAAGAAAACTCAATCATGAAGGCCTTCTAAATCCTACTTTAAAGAAAGCTTTGTAATGAATTAAACCAAATTATATCTTTTAATTTACTGTGAGCTCATCTGGGAGCTCCAACTTTATTAAAGCTCAGCGAGGAGCTCCTTAAGATGTTTGCAAATTAATTAATTTTAAAATAAAATACATTGTCTTATATACTAGTTATGAAAATAAATCTTAAGGATATCTTAGAATAAGAGCGAAAAGAAAAGATATATTTTATTAGTTAAAATTATTCTTTTAGTTTCCCACGGTGGACATGCGGCGTGTGTCTCGTCAGTGATTTGTAATAATTATTATTGCTTATATTCACCTATTCATGCAAGTGTTTATTAAATAAGTTTTATTTAAGTGCTTTATGCCGTTGCCTTTGAACAAATGCATGGGTGTCAAGTAACCGTCACCAAAACATTCCAGCTGCAGTCTGGCAATGCAATTCGACACTGTTGTATGCACCGGTAAAACATTGTTGGTTATAGCGACAGTTAGTTCATGCTACAGCTTAAAAAAGTTGCAAAATGGCAGGACAAAGTGTAAGAAGCTGAAAAAATTAACCCTAAAAATCTTTTTCTAAGTTTTTCGAAGACATCTCAAATTTTTTGAACTCACTGTAATCACTCAAAATTATATGGGATCTGAAAAAAAATTAAATACTTACAAAATTAAAGAAAATGGAATAAGTCCCAAAGTCGTTCAGACAAAATATCCCAAAAAAATTTATCTGTTTCATTTTCAGATTTTTAACGAATTGAAATAATTTCAAAATAGAAACGAAATTCTTCTCAAAATTATGAAATAATTCCTTAAAAGTTTGTGTGTGTATTTTTTAGAGACTTACTCCTTGCGTGCTGCCCAATTATTCAAAATACATTAAAGCGCATACACAAATTATGGCTTCTGAGCTCCTTAAATTTCTTAATACCTTTTCAGATTATAGAAATCTATTGTGTTGTCATATCTAGTGTTGTCAATTTATTTATGCGTACAATTATTTCATGTGATTCTTCTCCAGGATAAAATTCCCATAGTTCTATCCTTGAAACTGGAGATTAAAGCTTTAACTTCCTTAACCAACATTTTTTTTTATTTTGTTCATTTATCTTCTTCCCGATGTAACAACAGCTGAGTAGATTTATTTAATTTTAAAGATTGTATATTCATATGCGTGTATATTTATTTATAAGTGTGCATGAATATTTATGAAAATCTTTGAATTTTATCAAGCGTATGCAACTAGAGATTTATACAAACTGTTAAATTAACCATAAAACGAAAATATTAAAAATAATTTTAAAACAAAATTAGCTTCATAACGAACTTTTAGTTGGACGCGTAAGTGGTATAATACGTATATTTATACGTACGTATGAAGCCTGTTTTCCTCGCAGTAAATATTTTTACTCTTTTCAAAATTTATTAATGTTTGCAAGGCATATAAAGCAGATATAAAAAATATTTTAGTAAATATAATAAAAGGACGACTTCAATAAATAGCAGTCGATTGTAAAATTTGGGTTTCTAAAAGCTGTAAAGTTTTCAAGCAATAAAAATGACATAAATAAATGCCACATTAAGAACGGATTGTAAACAATATCACTTGAATTTAAACCACACACTATACAAATGAATAATGAATATAAGTATGTATTCGGGTGAAGAGTTAAATCGATTTTAGGCTTTTTAACAAATACAAAACTAATTAAACATAATTTATATTATAACTAAAAAATGTTCTCATATCACAAAATGGTACAATAATTATATAATATGATGGTGAAGTCGAATCACCTTTAGTGATTAGAATATTTTCTATTTGTCTGTGTGCATAATTTAAAAATTTCGAGAAAAAAATGTTTCATTTTATGAAATTTGTTGATGATGTACTAAATAAACTATAATGAAAATAACAAAACTTTAGTTCTCATTTTTAAGTGAGAATTATGTATCGGTATTTTTGGTATTAAATATTTTAATGTTTAAAGCAAAATAGTTTTACAATACAAATATGCTATAAAGTTTGTAAATGTTATATTTTCAACATATTAAAAGTTTCAATTAACTTTGCCATAACAACTCTCAGATTAATGAAGAGTTAGTTTGCTAAAAACAAATCAATAAAAAAAAATAATTAATAAAAATTTAAATTGTTTTTTAGGATTTGCGTATATTTATTTTTAAAAATGAGTAAAAATGAATGATGTATTTGTTTGTTCGTTTTTATGTTCGTTCAAAAACTATGGGAATCTACATCAATGGAACGATATTCCTAAAATTCGTACACTATGTTACAAACTGTTTGAAAGCAATAACAATCTGTATTCGAATTGACATATCAATCGATTAATCGATTAACTTTTCGATTAAATTAAAATTAACTATTTTTAATTGACGATTAAAAATACATGTTGATTTTTGTGGTATTCGATCATATGTTTTTTTAACCGAAAGTATTGTAAGTGTTAAGATCTTAAATAGAAGATTTTATATTTTTAGGGGAACTTAGAAAAGGGGCTGAGAAATAAGATATTCTCTGTTATAAATAATAAATTTTTCCAACTTTACCAATAAGTAAAAAAAATTTTTCTAATTAACATCCAATTTTTGATACAAAAACGGAAAATTAAATTGTTGAATTGTAGTTTTTTAATTTTTTTTATTTAAATTGTTTAACGATTTTTTCCTCCTGAAGAAGTTACCCAAAGTGTAAAAAAATATTTAGAAAGAATAAATGTGGGTGTTTTTTTATAAAAGTGACCTCAAGCTCAATTGGAAGAATAATATAAATATATTAGGAAAAAATCAAAAAATTCTGTATAAAAAAATTTCTAAATCAAGTTTCAATAAACTTAAAGAAACCTAAGCATTTGAAGCAAATAATTTTTCTAAAATATCGTTTTAAAAGATCATCTTAAAGTGGGAATCGCATTTATAAAATAATCTCATTTAGCCGTTTTTTATTAATACATATTTAAGAATGTTTAAGAATTGTTTCAGATTTTTTTTTAATAAATAAATTAATGCTGATATATTTTTTGTGTATTGAAAATGGGTTTGGCTCTTCGTTTTATTGTATTTTTAAATAGTAGATGTAACTTCACATTTTTTTGAAGCATATATAAAAGTAGTTAAAATTTACAAAACTAATTTTTTCAAACGCATTTTTTGTGAAAATATAAACGAAATATTGTCTATCCTGAACCTGAAATTCTTTGTGAACTACGAAATATTTTACATTAAATTTGTGTTGCAGATTTTTATAACTGAAGACTAAAGAATAATAAGCAAACAACACTTTTGTAAGTCATTCCAACAAATTATGATTGCAAAGCACGCCGGGTTGCAGCTAGTAGCATTTTTTGAAAAAGTGAATTTCTATTTTAAAAAATTAAGGTTTTTAGGCAAAAGCGTGCAGCAAAATTTTGTAGAATATTTTCTCATATACATATTTTTTTCGCTGTTTAAATATTTTAGAGATATTTTTTGTGCTTAAGAACGCATGGAAAAAATTCTTTGTATTTTCCTCCACGAAAAGATACTTTGCTGCGAACGAAAAAACAAAAACCAGGAAGAATGCCTCAAAAAAGTTTTGTTTCGTACTTGATTTTTTTTTGTATTTCTTTGTAAATTAAAAATTATTGAGTCGTCAGACATTTTTTTACACTTATTCAAATAAATTTATATCTTTATCTTATAATCAATTAACCTTGCTTTCATGAGCTTACAAAACGATTTTGCTGAGGGCTTTATTCCATCAAACGCAAAATTTAAAGCATAGTACACACGAGTCAATCGTTGAATTAACGTGTCATGGTTCTATTCTATTCTCTTCACAAGAAGGAGCAATTCTGAAGAAGTCATATAGTAATATATATGTTTGCCAGTTTTTCTTACTTACACGTATTTAAGTTGGTCCAAGTATACATCAAACAAAACTGAAAAGTAATTATATTTCATCAAATGACTACTAGGAATTACTTTTTACATGAGCACGTGATACTTCTCATAACATTTTTTCATAAAAATTTAATTAACAAAGCTTTTGACGCAATTCACAATATCAACCAACACTAAAATACATAAGTATTCACATGCAATTACAATTTTTACGCAATTTATGTTTGTATTTTTATTAAAATGTTTCAAGTAGTTGTATATTTTAAATACTTGTATATATTATTTAACAATAGCAATTCTAATATTAATAAAATAGTTATACAATGTTTTAATTACAAACCAACAGAAGTTTATTGAAGCAACAACATTAAAATCATTTAGCAGAATATTAGTTTATAAAAAAAACGTTCAATTCAATAAAATCAACGTTGCTTATTCATCCAACAAATAGTTTTGAAATGGTTGCATGATTTGTTTTCGCTTTGGTTGAAAAGCAACAAATGTTTGGTTTGGAAGAAACCAAAAATGCCGAAAAAAAATAACTGGCATGTCGACGAATAGTAACAGATATGACTTAAATTATACAGTGGAGCCGATAGTAAATTGATTGGCTTTAAAATACTCCTTAGATTTGTATGAAACTCGGAACATACCTTGAGGTAGAATTGAGTTTTCAGATAGTTGCCTGCGAAGAAAATGTTTGTTTCATGTTAACTAATGTGCTTTCAAATATTTAACTTATATAATTTAAAATTTTGCTTATTTGTGAATTTTAGTTTACACTGCGTGCAAATAAAAAGCGTAGTATTATTATTTCTTTATTTATTTATTTGTTATCCTATATAACAAGACTAGTGTTTTAAGAAGAACACGGGGTTGCATGACGTAAAAATAAATTAAATAATACACAATATTTTGACTTAAACAATACGGGCTAAAGCCATATCAATTGGAGAAATTTGTTTCCAAAAATGCAGTTGTTGAGTTGGTTTACGTAAAAAACCCCACCCAGCTATTTTACGATATCCCAAATATTTGTCTCGTTTTGCCACTATAAACCTTAAGTCCCCAAAAATCAACTTACGCAGTTATTGGTGAACCGAACAGAAATATGTACCATATTTTGCAGTTTTTTTTATTATTGGCTGCTCTACTGCGCAGTCCTACTGCAACTATGCTGTAGTTGCATTAATTTTACTACTAAATATGAAATGTTCATTTCCACTTGACGAGTATATTTCCGGAATTTCTTTTTTGATTTTCTTTCGAAGCATTGTGTTAATGGGCAAATGTGTATGTGTGTGTCATCATGACTTGAAATGGATTTGTGTCTTTAATATTTAGTGTGGCATTTATCCTCTTGTTTACTACAACAAGTTACAAGTTGGTTTTTGTTGGTTTAACAACTAAATTCTCGCTTTTAAGCTGGTTTATCCTTTTTCCGTCTATTTTATTTTATTTTCTCTACAAAATTTTGCAAATATGTATGAGTATTTCTGCGCAATAGTTTATTGTCTACAATAGAATGTTAAAGTTTCAACAAGTTCTTTTATTTTTTGTTTTTTGCTCTTGCTGCTTTTGGTTGTCTTCAGCTTTTAATGTTATAAACTTTTGATTTTGGCTATTAGCTATTTTCATATTAAAGTTAAATTGCCATTTTGGTGTCTGCATGTTTCAACAGTTAAAATTGTAAAAGATTCAGTTTGAGAACAATGATATTGACTGCTCTTTCCAGAAATGTATTGCAATAAAAAGAAATCAGCATTAAGTTAAAAGTCTTAGTCATACTGTACGATTTTAAGTCCAAAGAAAGAGCTTTATAATTGATTTAAGGTTTGATGTAATCTTCCTAGGCTATGAGTACTGTGATAGGTACGACAGTAAACAACACAAAAACTCTGATAATGAGATAAGATGATTGGATGCCCCAATAAGACGAAGAGTTATGATTTTAGTGATTTTTTTCATGTTTTGAATAAAGTGTAGCTTATCCATCGCGAGCAAAAATCATGCCTTCTTGAAAAATCTTTCGAAGCAGGAGGTACAACAAGAATCAGCAACTTCTCCAAGACTGCTTCGACAGATGCCGTAGTTTTCGGTGGATACTGACTACATTACTTTACAGTAGTGATATAACTAATATTGGCTGAAGTAGTTAGCGCGTTGACTACAAAGCAAATAATGTCTAAGAACGTGGATTTGAGCCCAGCTCCTAAATTCCTAATGTTTATTTCTGCAAACTTAAAGTCTGTAATCCATAAATCTAGATAAAAAGCTATTAATGTCCTTGAAGTTTTTGTTAAAGCGAAAGATAAAATGAAATTATCAATTAAAATTCGTATATAAAAAATACATTGCAGTAAAGAAAACTAACTGTCATAAATACATTTAGCCTTGTGTATGTATGTCTGTCTTATCTACTTGTGTGCACAAAAAAAAAATACTCCCTTTCTATAGAATGTATTCATCAAATATCAATGTTCAATGAGTTGAACTCAAAATCATCAACGAACTTTCATTTCTACACACAAGTTTAATTTGTATGAATCGCTTTTTTGTATCTGTGTGTATAAATTTCATTATCCGTTTTAAAAATAAATAAAACCTCAAATATACGATAGTTACTATTTATATTGTGAACTACTCTAATGATAATAAAACCACCGTCGGTAAACCATTTCACACAATAGAAGGCTACAAATTGTTATTCAGTGGCTGTCGACGATACACATTTCCCCATAAAAAAATATTCATCTCATGAAGCTCAGCATAAACAATTTAAATTATTATATTTTCATTTACCTGTTACAGCAAAATTCATAAAAACGTACACCAATTTATGCTAACGGTGTTCATGTTTTCAACAAAATCGAGAACTACCCAGCATTCTGTACGCTCAGATATCAACTTCTGAAAATATATAGTACATTCAATCGATTTTTCTTTAATTAATAAGATCCGTAAGTTTTTTATTTACAAGCAGGTTGAAGCAACACCATCGTTTTTATTGACTACTTTGAGCTGTTGCAAAAGTATGATGAATTTATGGGGAACAGAAGAGACTAAAGTCACAGGAAATCTTAATTATGTAAGTTACCAGTTTTTGTACGACATGAATTTTTCGTGGCATAACGACTAATATTGGAATTCATTTAGAAGAATACGTCCTTAAGAAAAGGACATCTGTATTACGGTTCGGTATCATCAGCAAAAATACTGCCTCTTATCTTCATGGCCAACATCGGAAGTCATGGCAAAAACACACAACATTTGCCAGGTCAGAACATCAACCGATTCTTCAGTAATCAAGGTCCTTTGGCCACACGATGAGGATCCCACCGGCCAACTCTTGAAAGCAGGTGGAACATAATACAGGTTCGGTGGCTTATTTTCCTAATATATTCGTTGATTGTTGGCAAACAAATGGTTGTGTACTATCCTGGGTCAATATACAGAGTCAGCATTTCATTACGAATGAAAATTTGAACAACAATTCAAACAAAATAATAATGAAATATTTCATCTTCACTTTTTTATTATGAACTACTTGAATTGACTCGAAAGGCACTTGAAAGTCACTTCATTTCTTTGCTTAACGAATAAAGTTAAATTTTTTTCTGTACATTCCATTTTCCAGTTACCGTGAAAATTTGAAGTTCATTGTCTTCTATTTGTTTCAGTTTGGTTTGCTTTGTTCTTACAACGGGAAAAGGACAAACAACTAATAGCATTACTGGTAAAACACACAAACTTTGTGAAGCATATTCTAACACGTTCAGACAAGGCAGCGATGTGTAAGTTTTATGTTTGTTCTTTCTACAAACTGCAAGTACAATTTATATTAAAGGACTTACCGTGGTTAAGCCAATTTAAAGCTATTGCAAATTGTAACCCTGTTGAACCAAAATAATTTACGTTTTGTGGCCTGAATTAAAGCTATTTATCATGACATTGAATAATTATTAAATTATGGAGAAAATTTTTTAATTATGTCTGGTCAAATATATTTTGGACAAAACTAAATTTCTCTGGTGTATTTTGAATTATTAATTTAAAATTTCAGTTAGTAATTTTTTAGGATGGGGTGTTATTTACCAAATGGTATCATTTAATTTTGAAGATATCTTGTAATATCCTCTTGTAGACACTTATGACAACTTTGTGTTTTTGGTACTGGCTTTAGTAGATTTTCAAGCCATAAAAAGATACATTTTAACATGAGGCTTTAACTCAGGACTAGTTATTGTGTTAATGTCCAGCACCGTCTAGCTGTTACATGACATGGTTGCTCTTAAGTCAGATAAAAGCCAACAGTTATAAGTTGTAAATAGGGTTTGGGATCTTTGCACTTCCCGGAAAACAGGAATTAAGAAATCGTTTTCTCTGGAATACTGACACATGCAAGTTTCCTAAATTATAGGTATTAATTTATCAACTGAAAATCAGCGAAAAATTCATTGCTTTATTAAAACAAACTTTCTTTTTAAATAAAAATTAAAAAGCGCAAATTTGAAGTTTTTTTTTTTTGAGTGCCCAAAAACGGAGTAACAAGTTGTCAAAAGGTGAGAGATCGTACACAATTTTCGAAAATATTTAAAGACCTATTGGGAGTCAAGGATTTTTCATTTGTTCTAATATCGCAAATTAAACGATCTCTTCAACGCTCCTCTTTGATGTATTTTTTGAGACAATCAATTTTAAGGAGAATTTTCTTAAATATAATTACGATTTTTGTGGTGTCGCGAATATATGTGTACTATAACTTCAATCGAGTCATCGAAGAATAGATCGGCCTTAAAGTTAACTGAGCCATCAATCACTGAGGATTGAAGAGTATCGAAAAAAACTTAAAACAACTGTTGCCTGCACTATTCTTCTTATAAGATTTTTTTTATAGAAGGCCATAAAAATAAATATGTTTTAGTAGTGGCTTTTATAAGTAAGTGTACAAGCTAGTTAAATACCTAATAAGAGTTTATAAAAAATATTTAAGTGCGGTTTCCACAATCTAGAATATCCACTCGTGGAGAAAATCCATATGGAAAGCGTTCATTTGCTTCAGTTATTTCAACACAACTTTTCTAGACTACTTTACGTCTGGGCTGGGAAAACAGCACTCTTTGTGATGAATTAGAAAAAAAACATTTATGAGCAATTTCGAATATTCGAATGTCTATCAACAATTGTGAGACTATTGATTAAAAAACTCATTGAGTATTTTCTTTTTAAAAATAAATTTAGTTTTGTTGAAAATTGATTTATTTGTTTAAGAAATACTTTTAATAGCAGTAAATTGGTTTTGAGAGAAACCTTTTTATGCAGGCGATTACGTTCCAGTTCTCACAAAGTTTTACAGATCAATTTGTTTTTACATAATACTCCTTTGCTCAATTACAATAAACATTTGTACTTGGAAGATTTACACGTTTGAAATCTTTAATCCTGTGGAGCTCTTATACGGCAAAAACCTTAAGCCGTAAAGCAGACTTATCTTAAAAATTGCTTTATACTGTATGTAAAAAATTATTCCTTTTCAACAGCACATTTACAAATGAAAAGGCTAAAACAAGCTCAAGAGTAAACTACTTTGATAATTACTTAATGATATTATTTGCGAAAATCTCCAGAAACATATTTTAATATTAATTAAGGCTCTAGAGTATTTAAAATTCATTTTCAGCCCCTTATAACTGTATGATAAAATTCATACATCTTTTTCTTAAACTGAATATTTTTTACCGAACAATAAAAAAATTTCCCACTGTGCGATGAAGTTTTCGATCTCTATACATTCTAGAAAACTTTCAATTAATTCATCTATTCTCCTCATGTCCACGTCCTTCTATGTTCGTTTGTTTATTTTATTAAAATGCTGTCATTGAATTGTCGTTGATGTCTTTAACTGTTCTTTGTTTACAACAAAATGTACCAGCACTCAAATTGGTAACTGAAATTATGTGGTGAATAAAGGACAATTTGAATTATTTTTTTTATTAATATAATTATTTGCTGTTCCTTAAGGTACGGTAAGGCAGATCAAATATTTGTCGAAATAAGAGCTACCACTGTTTTTGATATAAATTCGCACTTGACTGATTCGTTTTACCTTAAATGGAAAGATTTTTCTACAGATAAAGCGTAAAAACATTGTGTTTCTACTAAAGTTTCTGCTACTGTAATGTATTTTATACAAAAACTATATAATTTGATTTAATGAATGCGTATTTGCTTAAATAAAGGACAGCATTTTCTTTACCCATCCCATCATAATTTTAGTGGCAGTTTTTGTGAACTTTGTGAACTCAATGAGAACAACTAAAAAGCACAAAATTACAAAGCGAATAAAACTTGTGTAAATAATACAAATACTCAAGTTAATGGGCCCATAATTTAATATTTACTTCTTATTAGATGTCGGTGACTATTATTTAATTTAAATTTATAAGTAAAACATATGCTTAATGGAAAAGCCAAGCCGTATTTATGTAATACCCTTTAATAAGGACATTATGCTGGTTACCTTAGATGTACTTAATCAATTTGGAAATACAGTGCAAACATAATGCAAATGTTTTACTTTTACTGTTAACATCTAAATTTTTTGCTCCAATATTCTATGGCGAACGTTTATTTATATCTTTTCCCAACATTTTCAATTTGTTTTAATCTCAACCTTTAAAACTGAAAACAACAAATGAGAATAAAGATTTAATAAATGAATATCAAAGTTTTAATTTACCAAAAATTTTTAACAATACCAAGCAGTTTATATTTTATTAAGTGGTTTACAGAAACAATTTATACATGCACATGTTGAAGAGAAACTAAAAGATATATAAAATAAAAATTTTTCCTTTTCTCAGTTTAATGACCAGTGTCATAAAATTTTTTTTATGTCTCAGATGAATGGGATCTTTTGGCTTTGAGCTTTATCATCCGCTTGTCATTTTTCAATTTATTAAACTTATTACTAATATTTCTTTTTTGAACAATAAAATCTAGCAAAAGTTCCTTGCATATTTTTTGGTTTTATTATCTTATTGTTTTTTTCTTTACAAGTTGTTGTCAAATTAAAATGTTATGGGAAATATAAAAATACATGAACATTATATTTTGTTTTGAACTTAATGGAAAATATTAGAAGCAACTCGATTTTTATAAAAATAGCAGCATCATTTCAAATAGAAAACAAAAAATTGTCCTCATTAGAACGTTTTTAGATATATTTTTTTTATTGCCTCTTTCCCCAGCTGTTCTAGTAAAACTTTTATTGTCATCTTTGAAAAATTATCACATAAATTAAAAGCATTTGTCATGTCACAATAGAGAACAAATAAAAAGGCCTTAAACCTGACAAAACAGAATAATTTTTTTAAACCAACACAAACTGCGAGGGTCTAGGCAGGATTCGAACTTGCAATCCACAGACTTATTTAATTATTATTAAATATTGAATTTTCATTGCAGCATTTGTAGTTCGATTTATTTCTTTTTTTATTATTATTTCAATTTCATGATTTCCTTAATGAATCTAATTAAGGAATACTGTTTAGTTGGGCACTCCAGTATTTATTTTTTTATTGTGAAAAATATTTTTGATTTTGTAGCATACGCCAAATATTGACACATCAACCAACCAACCAGCTTTCTTATTATACTCAAACAAAATATTTTTCTCCATACTTAATAATTTCTAGATTGTCATGCAGAATAAAACAAAAAAATTTACTTAGCTGGCAAAATAATGCCAAAATTAAAATCAATAGCGCAGAAAAAAAATAGTTATCCCAAAACAAATATTTTATTAGTCTTGCGCTGCTTAAAGATAGTTTTAATTATACTCGTATTTAGGATAGTATTATTACAAGATAACTTAAAAACTGTAAACGAGATAACTTGTTTGCCAATTTTAGTTTCAACGTAACGAAAACTCATGGAAAAACATTGAAATGTTTCGACAACGATGTCTCTGGAGTCATTCAATTAAACCTGTTCGTTAACTCATGAGATTGAAGGAAGGTTCATGTGTTTAGAATGATGCAAATTTGGTTCTCATAGATTAAGCCATTCTTGAGCTATGAGATAATAGCTATGAGATAAGCTTGAGCATACACGAACACATATATCCATACGAAAATTATCGAAAAAATGGTAAGACCTTGAAACGTCAATGTCTGATGAAAATACGATTTTCGAAAATTGGGGAGAAATCAGTAACTTCCTGCTTTTGTTAGCGGAAAGTTAAAAATAATTGTATTTGTTCATGAAATTGATGTTAATTTTTTTTTTTGTTTTTGTTAAGCAAAGAATTTTTTAAAATAAGATATTGTTTAAGGAACATAGGAAACAAGGAAAAGTTTTATTATTCTGGCATCACAGCAGATCGAAAAAAGGTACTTTGTTAGCCGCTAAAACCGATCAACAGTCATAATGTTTATAAAAGATAATAATGGCCTTTACGTAAAGAATACGCTTAAAATCAGAATATGTTAGTGCTTTTCTACTGTAAGAAACCATTACGTTTTAATCATTTTAATAGTTGCGAATGTATCGTACATAATTTTTTTATCATTTATGTTCGTATGCAACACATTCAGCTTGCTTACAAAAATATAAATTGAACAACTCTTCTTCAAAATGCGAGCCTTTTTAACTTAAGTTTGATATATTTATAGTTGCTACCAAAATTATTTATCGTATGTTTAGTGTCAATTTATCTGCTTCATTGCAACATAAAATGTAGATTCAGCCTAAACTGTATTAATAATAAAATTAAAGATATTATAAAGATATTGTAGTAAAAGAAATGTCTTAGATTTACAAGTACAAAGTTACTCATTCAAAATAGGTGATGCTGAATTCTATGCACGATACAGATCTCATAAGCACACAGAAAAATTCTTAATGGATACAATTTTGTAGTTATTCAAAGAAGTTGAGATGTGATTTTTGTCACATGATATTGGTAAGCAGTTCTAATTCTTCAGATAATATTGAAAACAAAAACACAAAACCAAAAGATATTAAGAGAAAATAATATTAACTTTATTACAGAACACTACATATCTTATCCATCACGTAGAAGATGTATTGACATTTCTACACACAATTTTAATTTTTCTTGCATACATCTAGCATGATTGTTTTTCTTGTTATGTAAAAAAACTAAGTCCAACTATTTAAACACGGTCAGGAAATCATCTATGAGTAGTAGTAAATCATAAGTTAGTAGCTAAATTGGCGTTACAACTTAACTAGTTTCAAAATAAAAATGTAACTATGAATATACCCCAATCATTTTTATGTTGTTGTTATAATTTCCAGTACAGCCATAGTATAAAATAATAAAACGATATGAAAGGACGTATCACGAATTTTTTTAAATTGCGATTCTAAACTTTTCTTTTATATTTCAAAGTTTAATGCCAAAAAAGATTTTTTTAATCGGTAAAACATCGAGATACGTACTTTTCATATTAAGCGAACGATATACACAAGACAAAGATTTCTAAGCTAGTGTAATGTTTATAGAAGAATAATTTTTCCATAAAACAGTGCAAAAATATATGTTTTATGTACTATGTTCTTGCAACTATTAAATCCAAGTTATTAGTCAGCTATTTTTCTTATAATTCCTTCATACCTAAATAAAAGTTAATAATTATTTATTGAAATGAAATTTTTATAGCTTGAGTTCAAATCTGAGTTTTACCCATATCTTCTTAATTTAAGAAATTATTTTTGGATAAATTCATTATTTTATTAAGAGAGTACTTTTTATTTGAAACAATTTATTCATCAGACTAGCAGAACGGATCAGTACTGATTTCGAGGTCGCTACACCATTTCATCAGCATTCTTTTGTTCGATTTTACCACTTTTGACGGTAGATACTAGTGATTAGAAATATCAACTATTTAACCGTATTATTTAACGAATTAGAATACGAAAAGTGCAACTAATTCATTTCTTACAAGTTAAATCAATTTCGGTTAGTACGAAATTCCATCTCTGATTTTTAATTATTCGAAATATTCCATACCTTTTGGAAAAAGCGAGAGAGTATGGAATATTTAGAATAGTTAAAAATCAGAGATGGAATTTCGTACTAACCGAAAAACAGTTAAAATTCAACAATTACGTATAAATATTAATTAATAATTATTCTAAGATTAAGCAATTAAATTGATTTTCTTGTTATCTCTCCAAAACTTTTATTGCAATTTGATATTCAATGGACAGATATTTCTGCGACGTTCGTATTATTTTTTAGAAAATTTGGCATCCTGCAGTGTATGGACATATAAAAAACGATTTCAAAATTACATCAATATTTGAAAAAAAATATACATATAAATCATTTCCGTGGCAGATATAAAAACAAGAATTTACTTAAATAAAAGTTATACAAAAGGTTTTATTGTTAAGCTTAAAAACATTTAAGCTTTCAATCTTGTTTTTTTCTGAACAAATTATGTAAATCAGTATCAACGATTTTTATAATTAATTTTTAAACTTCGTTCATAAAAAATTACCAGCAGATGCCCTTTTCCCGAGGATAACAGTTTCATAAAGTTAAATCCCCTATAGATAGAAATTTCTCAAATACTGTTTACTTTAAAATCTTAAATTCTTCTACATATGTACATTTGCATGTATGTATTTTCTCGTATATAAGAAAATAATGGTAAATAAGGGAATTAAATGCTTAAATCCCTTAAATATCGAATTTTTTTTACTCCACAATTTCCAGCATAAAACGAATACACCAATATTAAAATTTTGCTTTATTCTCTAGTGCCTTATACAAAAGTTTGAACATGGTGGCTTTAGATTGTTTGATCTTCCTTTTTTTCTCCACTCCATGTACGAAATTTATACATATTTGAGGAACTTGTACCACACGACGTATGAATAATTTAGAATATTTATAGAAAATCACTTTTATAAAAATTGCTTTCTTTTATTATATTTTGTCGCTTAATTTGCATACGAAATTGCTTAGTCATATACAATAAATGATATTTGTTTTTTTTTTTAATTTTTATGAAAAAAATAAATTTTTATTTAGTTTACGATGAAAAATTAAATTGTCCAGCAGGACACAACAATAAAACACAATTTGATTATACAAATAATTTTAAAATGAATGACAAAGCACAAACAAACATTTGATATTTTTTTTCTTCTTTTGTATTTTAGTTGTTTAACTGAAAATAAAAATAGGTTTAATGCATCTTTCTTTAATTAGAAAACTTTCAAATTTTTTCTTATTTCTTCTTCATTTTTCCCAACTTTTCTTTGACAATATATTTTTTAAAAATTTTCTCCATTTACTGCTTTACAAAACCATTTGCTTTTTTTTCATTTACATTGAATTCATTTTATAACTTATTTCCATTTTAATCTTCTCACAACTTTTCTGCAATTTAAAAAAAAATATATTTTGTTTTTTTTTTAATTTCTTTAGACGATAATCTAATCACTCCCAGTTGCATGCACCCAAATAAATAAAATACACAAACTTGCTGCGTTCAGCGTTCAACTTTTGCTACTTATTCCCCGATCTTTTGAATTTCTCACACATTTACGCGCTTTCGATAATGCGTCCGTACGTACAGCACTACGTTCGTTTAGAACTGAAAAATAAACTACATAATTGTAGAAAAATAAAAATGTACGTGTTGCTGGCAAAAGCTAGAGTTGGAGGAGGGATGAAATTCTGGTTGTATAAATATATATCACAATTAAATGGGGGGATGGTTGTATGTCTGTCTAACTGGTTGTTGATTACGAGCATATGGTAACAGTAACTTGCCATCCAAAAGTTCGAATGAATGTCTACATCACCACAATTTTAAATCAAACAACAACAAGTTTACTGTCTGTTTGAATTTTTGTTGTGAAGCAACAATTGTTCAGTAACAGCTCCCTTATTTTGGCGGGATAGGAAATTTCTCAATTCGCCGCAATACTGGAAAGCAGGGGTAACTTTCAATATTCGCTGTATTTTATGCACAAGCAAATACGCAACTGAAAAAATGTCCATATAATAAATTGGAAACATATGTTCCATATAAGTTATTTGCCAATTTCAGCAAAATATTTAAATAATTTTTTAAATAAATATGATGATGCTTAAGCATTGCAATTGATTAGCAAACATACTTAATTAAAAAACTTAAATTCATACCCACATCAGTTTGTATCGTATGTGCTGCATGAAAAGTAGGGTGGCATGTGTATGAAATAAGTAAAATATATTTAACGCTTCAAGCAAGTCTTAATACATATTATGCATACATATAATACATTTGAATACACGTACATACATATGAATGTATATAATTAAATGTATATACAAACATAAAATAATTCAATCCACTACCGTATCAAATTATACCTTCTTTGATAACAAATTTAGTTTAGGCTTAGATGCTCTACAAACGCTTTCAGAATTAAAGATACATATATTTTAGCATCATTCGCAGCAGCTGTTGGGGAAAAAGAACAATCTCAGCACAATAATAACAAGGATTTTTTTCAATATAAAAAATTAATTTATGTTCGACATAAAATATGAACGGTCAATGTTCAATTATTGAAATCTCCTCCACATATTTTGAATAGTTTGAAGCCCCTCAATAACTGAAGTTTGAACAGTGGTTTCGCAGAGAAAATATTTAGCCCATTGTTTTTTTTTTGAAAATTATTTACGCTGCATGAAAGGCTTGTAAGTTTTCCCCCGAAATTGGAAAACTAAAGGACAAATTTGGGAAAAATAAGTTAAACTAGCTAAAGTTTTTATAAATCATCAAGACTGTAAAAGATTTCCCAAATTAGCAAAAGTGGAAAACAAATATGTAGAAGAAAATCTATGAAACTTTATAATTGAAAATAATGCAGCCTTAAGTACTAACTAATAAGGGGTGATTTTTTAAGACCTTTGGACTTGATCTTTATTTAAGTCGAAAGACCGATATAATTCAATGTTTAAAGATGATTTCATGTAAATGTTGACCGCGCCTCAAATGGTTCATTCGGTGGATCCAATTTTGGTATACTATCTTCAACATACGGCCGGTATTCCACGAATAAATTCTTCAATATTGGCTTACAGTGCGTGAATCGTTGTGGGCTTGTCTTTATAGATATGAGCCTTAACTAATAAGCCAATTGACCAGCCCCAAACATGAAATAAGCTCTTCATCGAACTCCCCACTCAATGGAGCCATTATTTCGCTTGCTCTGTGGCATATGGCCCCAGTTTGTTGAAATCACATGCCAGCCAAATTTGTAATCATCGCACGGTAGCGCTCGTCATTCACAGTAACGTTCCTGCTCTCGTCGTCTTTGAAAAAGTACGTACGAATGATGCCACCGCCCCATAATCCACACGAAACCGTGCATTTTTTGGAATGCATTGGCAGTTTTTGCAATGCGCTGGTGGCTCTTCAATTCAAGTACGGCAAGTTTGCTTGTTCACGTATCCATTCAATCAGAAATAAGCTTCATCGCGCAACACAACTTTCTGTGTGCACTTTCTGAACCGACTATGAATTTTGATAATAAAATTCAATAATCTGCAAACGTTGTTCGCTTGTAAGTCAATTCAGGGTTAAATTATAGAGCAATCTGAACATGTTTAACAGTAATGCGTAACACCAAAACAGCTGAGCTGCTAAAAACAGCTGAGCTGCTAAAAACAGCTGAGCTGCCAAAAACAGCTGAGCTGCCAAAAACAGCTGAGCTGCCAAAAACAGCTGAGCTGCCAAAAACAGCTGAGCTGCCAAAAACAGCTGAGCTGCCAAAAACAGCTGAACTGCCAAAAACAGCTGAGCTGCCAAAAACAGTGTTGCCAAAAAGAAAGTTGATAAAAAATCACCCTTAAAAATTTAATTACCATTTTATAAAAAGTATACATAAAATTTAATAAATCTAAATATTAAAAAATATAAACATATTAAATACTTAAGATTAAGACAGACCATGAGACAACACTTGCAAAAGTTCGCAGTATTACTGATTCTTAACATATTGAAAATGGAATTATTGCAATAGCCTCCGTATAGTATTTAAAGATCAATTGTGTGCACTAAAATCATAGAAATAATTATAATTATTGATTTCTTACTAACTCAAACACTCATAATATCATTTTTTTTATACAATATAAACTTAATTCATTGCATGAATACATACAAATAGGCGTATTATTATAAATATAGTTCTATAAACACATGCTCAAGTAATCAACTACAACACACTCTTATAATACGTATAGATAATTATATTAATGACACAGTAATTAGTAATATTTCCATAAAATATTTGCCCAGCAAACAAATTGTTGAAGAGCTATAACATTAAGATATTACATATACCATAAAGGAACGCATATTTAAATTATAAATATTTTTAAATGATATATAAGTAAAATTTGGTAAAAAGAAGATATCATTTTTTATCATTATATTTAAAAGCTTGACCCATGGTAGCTTATATATCACCTTTATATTCACAACTTTTTTTACAAGCCTTATATATTTGTTAAGCAAAAGATAATGAAGATGCCTTAGAGACACTAAAAAGTTAAGATTCACTCTACAAGGAGCCAGGCCAGGGCTAGGGCCAGATATGCGTGAAGTAAATACTCTGAGGTCTCATTGTGAAAAACGCATTATATTGATATTTTATTTCTTGATCTCATCTGTTTATTAACCGATTTATTTCATTCTTTATTTCTGCTTTTGTAACTATCTACGAGTTTAACTGCGAGAGGATGTCCCTACTCAAATAAGTAGGAAACTCTACACGCGCGAGTAAGACTCACAGTAAGCTGATTGTTAAAAGTTTTCTCACATATAAATTGCTTACTGATAACCAATAGATGTTTTGTCAGATAATTTTTAAGATCAATTATTTATTAAAACGAAACAGAACCTAATACTCAATAATTTTTTATGAAATAAGCATATGCATATCTGCAGGCATACTCAGAGTGTTGATAGGAATCGAGCCTGTAGTCCCCAAACTAATGGTCTACTCTGTTGAAGCACCTTATAAAAATATTGGTTGTATTTTAAAGCAAAGTTAAAGTGATAATTTTAAAATATCAAATAATAAATTTGGAAATTATCCGAAAACGGCAAAGTCATACAGGACTTTTATTTGCAAGTATAAAGAGGACACTGTAAGCTTTGAAGTACAATAGATTTCTGGCACTAATGCGGTGGAATTTGGTACTTCTATTGTAAGAAATGTTTTATTAAATTATTATACACTTAAGATTCAGTAAACTATTTTATTAAATAACTTCAGTAAACTTTTTAAATCTAAATACTGAAGAAGTGCCTCTTCAATGCATTATTGCTTTATTGCTGAATAACAAATATTTTTTCCAACTATGAAGATCATTTCCAAATCCATCTAGTATCTTATGATCGATGCAACACAAGCGTGTTAATTTGCATTTAAACGTTATTTCTATAAACTGTTTAGTTTTAAATTGAAAGGAACTGTTTGGCTCAAGTTAAAATCTGACTTTACTAACTAAAATCTTTTATATTAAAAACTTTTGATAACTTCAAACTGGTTTTATTGAAAAAGTAATATTGAACGACTCAGTTGTAAAATTGAAATTGAATTGATAAGTGATAAAATTAAACTAAGAACAATGATGAAATCTACACCATCGAAATCAGTTCTGCTAGTTTGATGACTAAAAATATTCTTATATTACTTTCTTAAAAAAATAATTTAAAGTTATCAAAAATTATTAATATGAAAGAAATTGTTAAAGTCAGATTTGAATTTCAGATTTTATTGGCATATACACAGGCTGCTGCCTGTTCACTGAACCACTTAAATTTGACCTGAAACGTTCGAAGAGAGACAATACAAACCACGAGGCCACACAGCGAATCGTTTCGTTGGTTTTTTTGTAAACATGGAAGTTTTTGATGTGAAAAAGAACAATTTTTAATTTTTCAACGTTTATTTTTTTTTAAATTTATTAATCGCGATTGCTTTGATATCTTTTCTCAAAGATTTTCAAAAACTTTTGCGTGTTGAGTTTTTTTATCTAGTCTATTTACATGCATTTAATTGGTGCTAATGCCAAATCATCAGTATAATATATAATCAAAAGAGAAAACTCTACAAAATTAAGTAAGAATTTTGAAAAGAGCATTTTTTATTTAATCTTTTTCTAGTGTTTTAAAGTCATGACCTTATTTCAAATAATATTATATTTTGTTCAGAGTCCCGCCTGTTGAAAAGAGTACGTATGAGTGATATTTTCTTTTTCATGTTTCTAGACCACTAAATTGTGTGTCAACAGGTAGTAGATATAACGCAAACTTAACGCTGAAATCATTTCAAATCATTGCTAAATGTTTGCACATGTATGCCATTTTTTATAAAAAACATACATGACGTCTACCGCTAAGTGTCCATGCCCGATTTAAACTAAATAAATAAATTTGTGGTAATAAAGAAGGAACTGTGACAAAGTTTCAATATTTTCGTACTAATTTTCTAGAATATATTTTACTTTTTTAATTCAAGATATTTCTCAGACTTATGTATATGTTTTCCAGTTAAGTCAATTTAAAGTGTTGTACTGAATTTTATATTTCTGTAATTATATTTTCATATGTTTAGGTTCGAGAGTTTGAAAATTTAATTACAGTAAGGAAAAGCATAAATAGTCTAAAAGACTTAGAAATTTCCAAAATAAAATAAATTAAGATTAAATAAAATAAAATAAAATAAAATAAAATAAAATAAAACAAAATAACTAAAGCAAAATAAAGTGTAATAAAACAAAATAAAATAAAATAAATAAATAATAATTAAGTAAAATAAAGGAAAATAAGCAAAATTTGAAATGAATTTAATACTACAAAAATACTACAAAAATAAATAAAATAAAATAAAATAAAATAAAGCAATTGAAATTTAATAAAATAAATTAAAAATAATCAAAATTGAATTTAATATTACAAAAGTAAATAAAATTAAATTAAATTAAATAAAATAGAACAAAGGAAAAAAAATTAAATAAAAAATAATACAAACAATTCTTTCACTTTTAAGCCAAACATAAGATTATTAAGCTGTAGTTGGTAATAAAGTTATTCGATTAAGCGTAGTAACCCAAATAAATCTCTACTCGGAATTGGGTATGTTATAATTGAGCAAACATTATTCAATTTAATGTCCTGGTCTTTAGCGAAGCACTAGAAATAAAATATACATTAGTTTGCTCTTCTTTTGCGGCGGGCTAATAATTATTTCCCTTCCCTGGATCCACGCCTGAGTACTGAAAAATTTTTTTTTAATTGCACAAATGTGTTTGTGTGTATTACACACCAATGGCAATATTGAATTGTATCAGTAAATCAGTAAACATTGTTCATTGACCGTGTACACACATATAAAAAGGCAAACACGCCGCACAGTTAGAAAAGACATCTCTATCTACTCGCATAGTCATGTACATACAAACTCACAATGATGTAAATTCATTCAAGCAAACATCACATGGTTTATAACATTCAATTAGAATACCCACAATTAATTAAAATCAAATAATTTTGCAAACGGAGCACAGGAGACCCAGACAATACACAGCTAGACAAAATTCAAAATGCAGGCAAAAGCAGAAAGCGTAAGAGCTAACATCAAAATCAAACTCTACTTTAAACAAATGTATTATAAGAATGATACGAACATCAGATGAAAAAGCTATGCCAATAAGCAGAAAGTAAAAATCTGAAGGAAGACATCAAACATTTGCATCAACATCATCTAAGAAGTCTTAACAACATGATACCAATAGCAACAAAAACTAGCTAACGAAGTATAAAATAGCAATGACGTAACAATTTGCTGATGTTGAAAAACGAAATGACAAATACACTGTCTCGTACAATTACAACCTCAGGAAAAAAAGTACATTTACATTCCTTAATTATGTTGTAGCTGTAAATCTTCGTGTAGAACAGTAAAGGAGATTATGCCTCGTGGTTTCGTTTAAATTTAATTCATTTCCCTTTTTATTTCTGTATCTTAATAATTAAGTAGAGCAACTGTTAAATGTTTTATAAATGAAAACACCACCGCTACACTTAGTTTTCACCTTAAAGCATCCCCAGAGACAATTAAAAACTAAATACAAGTTTTTGTTTTTTTTTTCATATCGTTTCGTTTTATTAAAATTCAAATAAAATTACACTTGCAAATGGGAAAATTCTTTGAACCGAGATTTGATTCAATTTTTATTTTGTGCCCAGCACAAGGTAAATATATAAATGGAACTGTATCGTTACATTGTGTTTTTGAGTTTAATGCTCATACAAAGAAAACCTTAAAGCTATGAAAATTTAATTTTACTGCGTTTTAAAGCTTATAAAAACGTGGGAAGGAGATATATAGATTCATTTTCGATCGGAAAAAATAGTGTATGTTTATTCTGGATTCTTATTAATAGACATGGCGAATTAAGTAGGTCCTTCTGTATATCCGAAAATCAAATACATTCTATGAAGGCCGAAGATAGATTTATACTAATTAAAATTCATTAAATCGGTCCATGCATAATTGATAAACAGCTAAACTCTAATTTTCCTTCTTTTATCGTAATACCTTATAGAGTATCCATTTATTTGACTTTTGATTTTGTTGGAGTAAGGAATTATTTGTTTTGGGGATTTTAAAATTGCTCGATTAATCGAGCAATGGTTTTAAATTATTCGAATAACTCGAATAATTCAAATAATTGAAAAAAAGTTCAAATAAATGCTGCCATAAATAAACAAAAAAAATTAATAACACAAAAAAGTAGTTGAAAACTAACAGTAAAGTAACAATTCATTTGTACTTCACATAAAGTTCTAAAACGTTTAAAAATTAATAATACTCGTAGTATATCAAATATTACGTTTAGAGAAAAATTGTTGACGAGATTTGCATCACATTTTTAAAACAGTCTTTTAAAAATAGCATACAGCTTAGATGTTTGCTTCTTAAACAGTTTTTTTAATAAAACTTGACGTGGCAATACCGATGGGATTGCATTAAAAACATTTTCTAGTTTTTCTGATGTTTTATTTGTCTTATCTAAATACATGAAATCATCTATTATTCTGATACAGTTTGTGATAGATTTTTTGTTGGAAAAATTACACATAAAATAAAATTAAAATAAACTACATACATATATAGTTTCGTTTTAAATATAAGTTTAACGGATATTAATGAAGTATAAAACTCATAAATTTTGTATGATAAACGTCAAACTAAATATGAAAAATTTGCGAGTTTAGTATTTGACATTTGTTACGCTTGGAAATGAACGTTTTTCGTCATTTACATCATTTGTCATTCATCTAAAAATATACTAAAATATATTTCAAAGTATGCGTAATGAACATAAATACAGAAAGTAATAACATGTTATTTACTTTTAAAGGATTTAACCAGTTTTAAATTAAACAAAAGGTATTTTTCTATTAAAATTGTTTCTATCGATTGTTAGAGATATTCGTTAATCGAAATTAACTTTTTTCATTATTCGATCAAATAATGGAAAAACTTCACTCGTTTAATCGAATAAATATTAATCGAGGGGATAATATGGTACCTTATTCGCCAAAGCCACGTTTAGGTTGCCTGTTTAGATTGCTTCGGAATTCCGATTGCACAACAACTATTATTTCAAAATGATAAAATGCATATGAAAGTTTTAATTTGAGTGCTTGTGCTTGGCTCAAGATCAAATCTGACTTTACCAAATGCTTTTTATTATAAGAAATTTGTTCAATACTTCAAATCATTTAAATTAGGAAGTTAATGTTAGAATTTATTTATTCATAAATCTTATAGAAATAATTTATATTTATCAAAAAAATATATAAAATTTCAAAATAGTAAGAGAGACCTGTGTTTTTGGTTTTCAACTATTTATTTAAAAAATAACAAGAATTAAAAGAAAAACATTTTTGTTATATATAAACTAGAGAGTTGCATGATCTAGTAGCTTTATTCATAAGTATGCTCATGTGTTCACTATAAAATGTATATGATCGAACATAATGTAGCTCTCCGACAGATGTTTGATTTAACTGTGACGTCAGTATGCAACAGTTTGCTCATACCATCAACGAATGAACTCTGTTTGTCATTATTTGAATTTTTTCGTGGGCATTGTTCGAACAATTCATATGAATTTTTATTTTAGTTTGTTTTTTGTGTGGAAAAAGCGAAGAGAATGTTTTCGATTTGTTAACAGGAAAAAAAACTTATTTTACCGTATTTGTATATGATTCTTCGAACATGTCGTCTTCGTGTTTGTTTTTGCTCATTGCTATTATGATTGTGTTCAACAGAGTTCATGCTCATAATCATACGAGCTTGTTTCTGTTCATGTTCATGGTTATAGTTGCTCGCTGGTGCTTATAGTTCATACACGTTTACTCAACGTTGCTTGAATAGAATAAACAAACACGAGTACGGTACAAAAACAAAGATGATCATATTCAAACATGCTTTTTCGCAGATTCCTAATATCAACCACATATGAAGGGGTTTTCCAAAGAATATAGTATAATGTAGTAGTTCTAGATTCGGGTGCATAAATCATATGGATTCTTTGCAAGTAACACGTGAACTTTAGACAGATTGGCAAATTTGCTAAAATTTAATTTTAAAAAGTACGCTACTAAAAAATTTATTTTACCTTAAATATTCTTTCCAATCTATTTTACTGAATACCATAGTATTTTTATAATTTTCTTTTGAAAATTATTATACCCCTTACATAAATATATACGAGTATACTGCCGTTTTAAAACAAAATAATAAAGACTACAAGTGTACTTTAAGAAAATTTTGTACTAAACATCTGCTTGAAATTAGATTTGAAATATGAGTCGTAATAACGTTTAATACCGAAGATTTTTTAACGATAACTTTTTAGAGAAGAGTACTTTAAAGGTCATTTTCAAACACCAAAATATTCAAGATTTTAAATTTGTTTATGCAGATATTGATAAGCCTTTAAATTTCATGTTCAAAATTAAATTGGCAGATATTTTTTTGTAACGCTTCTTTAAAAGAGAATCTAAAAAGATTTATCTTTATGAATTTCACTATCATGTTATCGTCACACATATAAGGATCCCTACATACACACGTAAGTACATATATATTTGCTATGGCAACTGTAAAATAAATGTAGGAGTATATTGGATTTTGCATAAATTCTTCAACATAAACTAAACAAACAACTGTTGAAGCAGATTGTGTTGTATATAAAAATCCTCTGCCATGAATATGCAACATGCACATACACCTAACAAATTTCATATCTACATATGCAATGTAGCTGTACACACTTTATATATGATCCCTATTAACACAGGACCTTGCAACTCATATCCCTAACTATGCAATTGACCATTCCGTTTCGAGAACTATGAGTGGCATGAATAATGATAAATGTAAATTTATTAAGTTTTTCCATTACTTTGTTTTTAATATTTTTTTTTTCAGTTTTTGTTTGATGCTAATTTATTTATTGGCTCTTGTTTCTTTTGCAGAATATAATTTTATTTTAGGAGTTTTCGATTTATGAAAACTGTAAGATTCTTTTCCTGGAGAAGAATAAGCTACAAAATTTTAAAAATTAAAAGGAAATTGAGCCGCCTTATATTATTTTTCATAGACATCTATCAGTTTAGGTTAAAAAAATATTTATTCTAAAAAAATTATTGATATGAATGTTGATTATGTAGAAGATTTTCCAATAAGAGATTTAATTTAGATATTTAAAAAACACGAGTACCTTAAAGTGAAATCATCTGATGTTTATTCCATTGTAAAGAAGAGGGCAAACCATTAATAATGGACACCAATATCAGCCAAAAGGCCACCACGGCTATCCTTGCAGGACGATATTCTATTCGTGAAATTATTTATTACCCATTCGCACATTTGGAGAAGCATAAATTGCAAAATTTTTAAAAATTAAATGGATATTATACCGACTTATATTTTTTTCATAGACATCTATCAGTTCAGGTTAAAAAATTATTTAAGATGAAAAAATTATATATTGATATGATTATTGATTATGTATAAGATCTTCCAATAAAAGATTTCATTTTGATATTTAAAAAAACGAGTAGTTAAAGCCAAATCATTGGATGTCTATTCAATTGTAAGGAGGAGGGCAACACATTAATATTCTATTCGTGAAATTATTCATCGTCAATTCGCACACTTGCGGTGCTTGTCCTTGTTAACTTCGCGTTTACGTTCGAAGCAAAGTCTTCTTTAAAATAAAATTCGTCTACATCTTCCAACACCGGCCATACAAAATTAATAACCATGTTGAATTCTAAAGAGCGGCGACAAATGGACAAACTTTGGGTTTCCTTAGCAATTAGGGCTAAAACAACAATATTCTCAGTTGTTCTTAAGTGACGTGCATGAGTTCGATTCTTCACATCACTACCTTATCCCAACAGTACAAATTGGTTCACCATTTTCACTATTGCTGTCCGATAATCTGCTTCACGACAATTCAAAAATGCCTAACTTTTGCGAACTATGACCGCGAAATTTTCACCATTCAATGCGTTGTTAAAGCGTATATTGTTCCATTTTTATTAGTGGCGTAGTTGTTACTTGTCAAGTAGTTACAGCTTCAGTCATTACAACTGTGAAAATGGTGCGCTATTGAAAATGAAACGCGTCATTGTAACACCCTGTATAAAATAACTTTTAAGATTTGAAATATTCAAAATATAATAACTTATAATTTCTTATGTTGTAAAATTTAACGCTTTATCAAAAAATTATTTTTATACACTTGCGAGTTTTACAAAGCGCACACAATCACACCAAATTATTTGGTAATCAGACAAACTAAAATTTTAAAGCTTAAAAATACTTTGCTCTTAGCATATATTTGAAAATTAGTAAAATTTGTTTAGTGTACTCTTAAGTATGTTTATTTATCTATTTCTATTTTTATTTTTGGTGCTGTCTAGCGTTGGCCTTAGAATAACTTGAAACTTTGTAAGCATGATGGTAATATTTTTAAACTTCTACAAGCGTTCGAACAAATCTGTTCGTTTTTAGAAGCACACTCACAAAACGTATATTATTTTAGCAGGTTAAACTGAATTAAAATTATTTAAGTTAGAGGAGCACAAATGCGTTTAATGTTTCATATTTCATAAAAAGAAGAAAATTCATGACCAAAAAAGCAACAATATGGTCTGCTTGTAAACTTAATTACAACTCACGCTGATGTTCATAGAAATGCTCTTAAGTTTCCGTTTCATGCACTCATAGAAAAATGCATCTTCATAACTCCTACAATAATGTTATGACAAATGTCATAAACATCAACCCAATGACAAACGTCATCATATTACGATATCATTATTAGTTTTAAGTATCATCATCAGTTCGATGCCTCATTTTGTATATAAATAACAGGTAAAATCTGTATAAAAGAAAAAATATAAATAGTGTTCTATCCTTTGTAATTTGTATTTTATGTTTATTTATAATTTTTGTTAGTAAAAAGTAAATAAAATTACATCTCATTGAGTGATCAGTACTACGACATACTATTAATAAAATCCAAAAGCCTTTTTAAAACCAAAGACAGTAGAGCGTGCATGCATAGACAAAACACTTAAGTGAACGAGAATGTGAAACCTCGTCTTCATATTGATGACACTTAGTATTCGTAAAAGATATCGACATCGACATCAAAAAAAAAAATGAGAACGCATAGAGTAAAGTGTTAAGTAATCTATACGAACATGTCATGTTTCATATATTTCTTACTTTGCTGTTGATATTAAGAAATTTGGTTTGGCTGAGGTGTGTGGTGAGAGCTCATTCACTGGTTTTTGAACAATCCAAGGTTTGAGTCCCCGTCACTTCTGTAAGAAATAAAATTAAAATATAAAGTAGTAAATAACTAAATTAAGTTAGAAATATTCCTGATGTAGTATTTCAGCATAAAATTAATAAAAATAAATATTCCTACGCGAATAAAAGGTCCCTCTAATGTATAAATGCACATCCATCATCCGTCATATCCACATTCATTCCTTTTGTTTGATTGAATGAAATTAATTCCAATCAAAATCTCTGATGTCGGTATGCCATTCCATTGCTGGCACAGTTGTTGACAACATGACACTCTGCTGTAAAATTTCTGGCGAAAGTTTTCTACAGTTTCGTAATCGTGGACAATTGGATAAAACATGTTGGGCATATTCCACGACATTGTCATAGCAGCCCGTACACTGTCATCTTCCAAACGGTACAAGTACCACCTAAAACAATCGTGCCCTCTCAACAAGTGTGTAATATAACTGTTTAAATTACCATGTCTAAAATATTTATCCTGGTGCCAGGTATTACAGAACACGTCCTCTAATTACCCTTGTCAGTCTCTGACGAAACTGCATGCTACTCAGCTAAACACAAGTTCAGCACACCATCCACAATGTCTATTGTGGTCTTTTTTTCGACACAGATCAGAGTGCTCTGCAAACTCGCAGAGTAGCCAGCATATATACAGGAATATTAGTTTCACATCTTAGTGAACTTAGCCAAATTATGAAGGCGTTTAAGATAATGCTTTTTATTACACTAGTGAGAAACTTTCTCTGCATGTAGTTTGGACTTCTTGTGTTTGGCATGATACGCGATAGCGTGGAGCAGATCTTTAGAGCCCATTTATCTCAAGTGGTCCTGAAACGATAATCACGTGTAGCAATCACGACTCCAAGATATTTCAGATATGCCTTGAGTTCTATGCAACACTTTCCAATATTGAGTCTTATGATTTCCCTAATTTTACCACCACTTATCAGAACCGCTTCTGTTTTACGGTCCCATTGATTTGAGACAATACCATATGATCTGCTTACTGGCCTTTACAATAGTTTGTGCCTCTAGTAGCTCTTTACTTCACATAGGAACTATTTCTCATCGAAAGCCCCGCTTTGGTTAACCCTTATTTAGTCTCAAAAATCCATCGTACATTGTGCTCCACAAAAGTAGGCCAAGTATGTAAATATCAACAGATTTATTCATATTATAACTGACAGTCAATCAGCAATCAAGTCTCTTACAGGTGTGTATACTACATCCAACCTAGTTCGTGAATGTCACACAACCCTTAATAAGGTAGCGCGTAATTCAATAGTCACGCTTAAGTGGGTTGTGGTGGTAACGTAGAGGAAGATGCCGCACATGTTTTCTTCCCTTGCCCACGTTTTAATAGTGAAAGGTCGCATCTCGAGGAGAACATAGGGTATAGTATTACTCGGGATATTATCGTAGGCGCTATGTTGTCTTCTTTGCAGAAATGGGAGTATGTATGTGAATTTGCGAAATTAGTTCTTACTGAACTCCGTAGATTAGAGAAGGTCCGAAATAGGACCGAAATAGTATAGCTTGGGTAATAGTACCTTTCCCACCCCGTGACGGAGAGCTTTGCGGCAGTGCCATGGAGGCGTTTGGGTCAGTGTATCGGGGTGTTTTAGCGTGTTAAAGTCTCGCACTCCTGGCAAATACAATCATTGCCAGCGTCTTTTAATAATTTCATCCCGCCAATTTAAAAAACAAAAACCCCTTAAGTGGGTGAAGGGTCATAGTACCACTTCAGACAATATCATTGCTGACGATCTGGCAAATAGTGCGACCATGCTGAGGAATGTCGACATTGACAATTCCTGCTGGAAACACATTGACATATACCTTATGCTGGTGGCTCAAAAAAGATGATGTACTGAGTCGACCTGCTTTATAGGGAGAAGACTCTGGCCTAGCATTGATACAGTTAGAACCAACCAGCTCCTCATGTTTGCAAGAAAACTGCGGGACCTTGTGGCTACACTCACAGGGTACTGCACCTTTGGAACAATGCTAAAATAATGGGTGTCCAATACAACGGATATTGCTTCAGTTGTTAGGACGAGGAGGAGGAAGAGAATATAACTCATTTACTCTGGCTCTGCCCTACACTAGAGCATCAACGCCTTCGTTTCATAGGCAAAAGGTACTTTAGTTGCCTTTCGAAGCTGTCGAGCATGAAACTCATAAACATCAGATCCTTCATTGGGAACAGTGGTTGGTTCTCTCGCTGACTCCCCCTGAATGTAGCCTTATATGATCCCTCCTACACGAAAATGTACCTCTTTCCAACTTCATCTTTGACTTCCCGGCTCTACACTCCTCTGTACAATTTCAATCACTCTTTTATATCTTCTTTTTCCTTCTCTCCTCAGGTTAACAGAAAGGGATTAGAATTGCTTTTTGTACTCAAGTGGGCTGTTACTCTTAACTTTAGTTACTTCACCGGCACCCTGTCAACCTTATCTTTGCAAATATTTCAATAAGCGTTTTTATCAGCGCTGTTGTGAATTCAGTCAAAAGGAAAGTTTATATCTGAACCTTTGAAAAAACTTTTGCTACGAAATTTAGTACACTCCATTTTTCGCACATTCAATCTCAAATAAACATCCATTTTAATTTCCATTTTAATCCCAAAACTGTGTTCTAATTTGAAAAATATTAAGATTTATGTATCAAATGTGTTACCAAGTGTTTGCTGGCTCTAAACAAATCTCGAGTGTGTATCTGTCAAGTATAAGTTTATCATATAAATGTTTCTACGTGTTTTAGCTTTTTTATGCTTTATAACTTTTACATATTTATAGGTTTAAAATGGAGTCATTTTTAAACAATGTTTTTTTTTATAAACATAAACATAAAGTTTACTTAACAAACTTTTAAGCCTAAAAAATATGCAAACAGAGTTCTCAACTTAAAGTACTATCAGGCAGGGATATAATGGGCCTAATTACGGTTGTCGAATTTTCGCCTTCGACTTCGACAAGTTGTACTAGATTAAAGAACCACAAAGTATTATACTTAAATCTTGTCCACACTGTCGAAGTCGAAGACGAAAATTCGACAACCGTAATAAGGCAGAATATAAATAAAATAGGTCATTTGATATAAGAAGCAAAAGTAAAATTGGAATGAAAATTTAGTTATTTCGTCCAATATTTTCCCCATCAATATAAACAAATATTACTCATCCATGCACAAAAATTAAATAAATGCTTATTATACACACTATATATATATGTAGTTAAAGTAAAAAAAAATTTAACGTTCTACTCCCCTCAAACCTTTTTCATATATTTAATAATGCGGGACCACACATTCATGGTACTTTTCTCAGGAATCAAACAAAATAATAATGCACAAAACATTTTGAATGTCTAGCTCTTCTTACTCTGGTATCTGAAATCATCAAAATTGAAACAAAATTTATATTAAAGTGGAGCATAAAATATTTAAAAATAAATCATGTTTTTTTATAAACGGCACTGAACAAACACGTTAAGCCAACATTGAGACTTATCACAGAGTATAATAATAGTACCAATTAACCTCCTCCTATGCCAACTTCATATTAAAGTAACAAGTTTCTTTCCCTATCGCTCGTGAGAGACTAATAGAAACCCATTTTTTTAGTTCAGTTAGTTTTCTCATCATCAAAGTTCACAATATAAATAGTTATCTCATATTAATTTTATGTATTTTTATTTTTTATGTAAATTTTTTCAATATACTTTTATAAACAAACAAATACTTTTAACAAGTTGTGTCTGTGAATACCTATGAGTATTACAATTTTGTGTAATAAATAAGCCCAAGCGTATTTATTTTTTTGTTATTTCAAAAATCCTATTTAGCCACCGGAAATCCTTTTCCTACCACACCAACATTGACAGCATCATCACCACAACCATTTCTGTTTGCCTCTGCCCAAGTTGGGCCAAATGACAAAGTAACCAACAGCTTTTTTTCATTTTACATACTTCATAATAAAAATTAAAGTTGAATTTCCTTTTTAATAGTGAGATTTTACCAGCAACTTATTATTCCATATGTAACGTGACAAAATATATTTTAATTTCATATTTGCATACAAATTTGTATGTAGAAATACCAGCTTTCCTTCAAATAATGTTTATTATAATTACTTTGTTCCAGATTTAAACGAGAAGCAATTTTAAATTTGTAGTTAAGGCCTTTTAGTATTTGCGAGTTTTCGTCACGCCAGGAGTTTAAATTACAATTCAATGCGGAAATGACAGTAAAAATTATGTTGAAAATTAGAATTTATTTTTCCCTTTTAATGTTTGCCTTCATGTACGTGTTCATAGTATTTTTATTTTACAAACATTAAAATACTAACCATTGTGATGAATAGCTTAAATAAAATGACATTTGTTTTAGGTAAGTTTTTCTATTATTATTTTATTTTATTTTTTTTGCAAGATTTGTTTTCAATTGTAGACCATTTCAGAGGTTGTTCTAAATTGAAAATTTTTGGTATACAGGAATGTGTGATTGATATTTATCTATTTCGTAAGTCACTTTCTTAGGAAAAAACATCCTCAAATTCTAACATGAGATAAAATAAGTTGAGAAGCTTAAAGTTTAACCTTTAAAAGTGTAACAAGACCAGTGTTCTCAGTTTTGGGGATATATCCCCAAACAGGGGTTTTTTTTCGTGATTGGGGGTCAAAATTCGGGAAAATTCCCAAGGGATTTTTTTTTGGGGAAAAAGCTCTTTTTTCGCTGAGGATTTTTGAGGATAAATCTTATAAATCTTGTTATTTAGTTTTTCTTTTTTGTATTCAAATTCATGTACATATTGACATATCATATATTTCTGCTTGATGATGGTAACATTGAAAAAATACACTATAAAAATAATTTAGTTTGATGTGCCGAATTTATTGCATCTTCTCAAATGCTAACACTTCTTAACACAAGAACCATGTACAACAAAATTGCATTGGCTGATGAATCAGAAGATTTTGATTCTGAAGTTTTTGAAATGATTTACATTGATACATTGTGTTTTTCTTTTATGTGTTTTTATATATATTTATATACTCTGTAATTTAAATAGTTATTGCTCAAAGTATAAATTAATTCTAATATTATTATACAAATGAATTTAATTAAGTAAATAAATATGTATATACACGTATTTCGTTTGACATAATATTATTTCATGTTTAAGGATGTGTGGGATGAGATAATTATAATTATTTGGACCTTTTGATTGACTACCAATTTATAAATTAACAAATAACAAAAAGCTTGATTATATTCAATATTTTGCAAATTTTGTTAAGAAAAAAATTTTGTATTGTTTAAAAAATTTTACATATAAATTTTAAATATTCCAGAAGAGTCTATGTTGTGGCTGAGAAATATTGAATTTCTTAAAGCTTTTTGTTATTTATTAATTTATAAGCTTGAAAATTCTTCTTACAGATCTGTGGGGATTTCGGAGATAACAAATTATCTATTTTGGGGAATTCGGGGAATGAAAAATTGCAAATTGGGGATGAGGTATAAAATAAAACTGGGAACCTTAAACAGCTACAAATGACATTTTTTTTTGTTTTTGCTAGATCGATGTTCATAAGATTAGAAGGTGTTGGAGTTTTTCCATTGATTGTATATATTTTCTAGTTAATAACAGTGTTCGAGGCAACGCAATTTTTCAAACCATACCCGAAACCAAACTTTGGTTGATTTTCCAGACCGAACTAGTGTATTAAAAAAACTGACTCCTTTAAGATTTTAGTCGAGCTTTCTTTAAATCCCGATTCGGGATAATTTTTTTTTGAAAATGTAAATATCTCACATGCATCGAAAAAGTGGAACCATTCAGAAGTTGAACTAAGTCACCCAAAAACTTGGTAACATGTTGCAGCTGCCAAAGAACATTCTTTTCAATGATACTCTTCATATAATCTGCATTACTTGGAAGTAGTTAAATAATGACATATCTATCTAATATATAATTACTTATTTTTGGGAGAAAAAAACGAAACTTGAGGCAAATGTATCCAACATCGATATTTACCTAACCTATTCTACCTGACTCGTTATAAAATATCGAACACCTGTGTATACTTGCATGCTTGTTGACCTTTCATGTAATGACATTTGGAAGTGGTTAACCGTAAGTAGTTGTCTACAATGACATCCCCATCTTAAAGTAATTATTTTAAATGCCCTTCGGCATAGAAATAGAAATAATGAAGAATGTATTTATTATTATAACTTTTGCAAAGAATCTTAATATTGATCTTCCTGCTGGGTAAAAAAATAATTCAAATATCTTGCATTTTTTATTAAACTATAAAAGTGAAGGTGTGCAATTTGAAAACTTAAAACTCGTTTACCGCAAAACAAGTGTTTTTAATTTATCTATTTTTTAGTACCTTATTTTTTATATTATTTGGTTTATATTTTTAGTAATTTTTTTTGAAAAGAAAAACAACGAATAAATAATTCAATAAATATGATGCAAGTAGTTGAAAATTTGTTACGGAGGGGTTAGAGGGCTAAAATCGTAGAAGTTAGCGTCGCATAATTTGTGAGCAGTCTCTTTTGAGTATATCTTGATTAAAGCATGACTGTAATAAGTTACTAAGAAGTTGTTTGAAACAACAAAAAATAAAATTTTATCATATCGAATATAATTTGTTTGTTGGGTTTTTTGTTTAAGTTTCACAAAGTGTAAGCATAGTACACTTTTGAAATTTTAAAAATTCTCATTGGTTTTTTTTAAGTTTTTGTATAAGATAAGAGGTTTGAAACTTTTCAAAAATATGGTTTAAGGTCTACTGCTGATTTGGCATTAGCAGCAATGAAATGCATAAAACCCTCAACAAACGAAACTTTTTTAATTTTTTATAATATTATCATTGAAAACTAAGTCGAATAAATAAATAAACCCGTAAGACAAAATCGAACCATAGACAAATAATTCTAAATTTCAAATTGAATATTGAAACACGCATTTGCGAAAATAATCCGTGGTACAGTACAACCTCCATAATCCGGACAGATATAGTTTCAGCTACTGCCTGGATTAGTGGATCCTCCGGACTACAGTTAAAATAAATTTTTAAACACAATGCATAAATGTACATACATATAATTTATTTTTATTATCGAAAAGAAAAATAAAAATGAATTTGTATATAATTTATTTACGGAATATATAATTTATTTAAAGAAACATACTAAAAGTGACCAAAAATATTCATTTTGAAAAATAAGAATTTTTATGTAATTTGTCAGCTGTATGTTTAAATTCTTTTAAAAATAAATAATCCTTATCTGTTACTTTGGTTTGTTCAGCCGATAAAATAGCTTTTGAAAACAGTTCGCTACGCAAATTTTACTGAGAAAAAAGAACACTTGTCCGGACTATGGATGAAAATTGTCTAAACTGTCCGAAAAATTTAAATATCCGGATTACTGGATAGTCCGAATTAGCGAGTGTCCGGATTACTGAAGTTGTACTGTATTTGTATTTGCATTCGTATTTATATTATATTATATATATATGGCCTCATTGATAAATAAATAGTAAAGTTATGGTATGTTTATTGTACGATTTTTATAGGAAAAACTATTTTTCATTTTATCATTTTAATTTATTAATCGTTATGAATAAGGCCTTTAAAATTATATTCTTTGCATCACTATATACGAGGACATACATATGTATAATATTAGGCGTATGACTTTTTCACATTTTTTGTCAATATCAGTATTTGCCGCATCATTGTCCAAACAACCATTAAAATATATGAAATTACCATATTATTTTTGTGCTTATTCAACAAATAACACAATATTTTCTCAATACTTCAACTCCATCGGCTTCATATCGACATTCCATTGTGGTATTCAACATTAACAATAATTCTTAAGGCCTCTTTAGCCGACCGTATATGAAAATGTACCGTAACTGTAAATGTTTGTGTACTTATAGAATACTTAAAATCGTGTCAAATGTTTTTGACATATACAAAAAAAAAATGTACCAAGGTATATTTAACTAGGTGACAGCATCAGGAAAACAATTACAACAATACAAGAACAACATTCATTTTTGTTTGAGTAGTTCCATTGCGTATGTCAAAAACCTAACCCATAAAACTAAGAAAACAGATACAGAAAGAAAAGTAAAAGTATTTTGTATGTATTTTGACAATTGCAACGAATAGTCAGATGCTGTAAAGCTGTTACCTAGTTAAAGGCGCCTTGATATGTACATATAATATGAAAAATCGAAACAGTGATGGGAGTTCAATATGTTCCAAGTATTTCTAATTGTGTGAAAAAAATATGAAAACCATTTAAATAGAAATTTTAGTTTTATTGTTATTATTATTGTTGTTGGTATTAATTACGGCCGTATCCGTAAAAAAAAGAATTGAGATTTGAAATGTATTTTATAGATATTTTTTAGGAAAATTATGTAATTAAATACAAATTACTTTTTACGAATACGGCACATATTGTCCGCAAACAATTTTTTCTACCCTTCTTTGCTATTATTATTATCTAGAATAATTTTTTGTACCTATGTACATAAATACAAATATACATGCTTACATACTCGTACATATGTTCAATATTGATACTTAAATTCTACAAAAAATAAGTACATATATTCGATTGGCAGTCTCCTGCTAAATTGTACAAAGAAAAATAAATTGATTAATAAAACTAAATTTATTGAATATACCACGGATGTATATAAATTTAACAACTAAAATGGTTCAAATATCAAAAGAAAAAAGTACCAAAAAAAGACTACCGTGCCGTATTCATAGTGAACATATGTACATGCATTCCATCACTGTCTACATTTTTCACGTAAAATCGTAATGAAATTCTATTTTCTACAGGTTGGTACGTTACGTCCAAGTGACATTTCGGTCAGGTAAGCATTGAAAAGCAATGAATTTTTCATGTAGGAGATATGATCAGCTGACACGACTACATTTACGGTCGGCTAAAGAAGCCTTTATTTACATATATAGAGATTTTTAAATTTGTGGTCCTGTTTGAGGTTTTTGATTCGAAAAGTTCGGGGAAAAAATGTTTTCGTAAACAATTCAATATTTGCCATTACGTTATTCCATAGCAAGTATTTGGCTATATGAGTAATGTATATGTTTATACATATGTACCTATATGTATGTATACATATATGCAAGTACATACTCCAGGGAATATTTTAAGAAAAGATAAAGATGAAACAAAAATCAAGGTGTAACAAACAAGAAAATCTTCTTAAAGTAAAAATATGCAAAACACGAAAAAAAATTTTTTTAACTGTGTGCTGAAATACTTAAACCAAGTAAAACGAACAATGAAACTTCACTGTACATACATATGGATGTATGTATGTTTGTTCATATTTATGTATGTATTTCTGTATACAGTTTTACAACCATAAATAAACTTATATTATATACCTATTAAGTGTTTTTAAAATGTGGATCATATATTAGAGTATTTTACTGTACGGAAATTTTATGAATTTATTACTACAGCACAACAGGTTACAACTTGTTGCATACAACAAACAAAACAAAGAGCACTACTTGTACAAACCTTGAAAAACTCAAATTCGCTTTAAAGATAATAAGGGGAAACTTTTTTCACGCATGCTCTTGAGAAAATAACGACAATATTCCAATGACGAATAGAACCTTAGTTGTTTTACTTGAAAAGACTTTGAATGATTATCAGTACCTGTTAGTTTGATTTTAACCTTCCTTGCATGCATTTGTTTTCGATAACATACATAATTTAAAACTAATAATATGTTCTGTTTAATCTGCAGCTTCTGTGTGTTTTTCTTTCCCTTTCTCTTAACAGGTCTGATTACTGATCGATAATGATTTTGTTAAACACAAAAATAACATCTGTCATTTAAGCACTCATTAACTAAGTTTATTCTTCATTAAAAACATTCTCTTACACTCTTTCGTTTACCTGTTGTATCATTTCAGGGAATTTCCTTAATTATGTTTATTCACTTCATTCACAGGTTCATTTCGCTCTTAGTTTTATGACTTTATTTTTGTTGTGTTTATGATCCCATCACTTTCAGCGGATTTTTATGTGTATTCATTTTTACTTAAATGTAAACATTTTTCGCAAATGACATTCGTACTACATACAGAATATCATAATAAAATCAGTTGTTTTTGAACGTTCTCGCAATTGAGTTGCATGCGTTCTAACTGCAAGAAAATAAGCAATAAAATAAATGAATTAGAAAAATATAAAAAACGGAATTAAATAACAAAACAAGTGTCAACGGTGAAGGAAGAGTAAAAAGTGAAATAATGCATTTACACATTACAACCATAATGTTTTTAATATTTGAACATATAAATAAAGTATTTACACAGGGTATACCCATCAGTCCTTGCCCGAAAATGTTTCAATATCGTTTCGATGGCTCGGAATGGTTTGGCATACTATCTGTGCGCAATCCAGATTTTGGGCAACCACTGCAATTGCGAGTTACTCTTTCAGTGAGGGGGAAACCAACAACTGTAAGTAAAAAGTAAATTTTTTTAGTATTATATTGACCCTTCATAAGGTAATATAAAGACGATAATAAATAAAGACGATATTATACGTTAGAACTTGAAGCAGATATAAGAAAGTAATTGAACGGTTGCCTCTAAGTTGTAAACTCTATGTTGTGTTTCGCTATTTCAAATAATGAAATAAGATTTCACCAAAATAACGAAGTTTGATCCAATAAATTAAACTGTATTTACACCAGAGATCTCAGTCAGTACTCACCAAAATTTATATTTATATTTAGCAAAACAGCAACAGTTAACATTTACATTTCATATAATAAATTAATAACTGATGAAATTGAACTGATTCTTCACAAGTTATTTCAAGATGTAAGAACATGCCAAGTTTTATATTTATATTTTTCTGAACAGTATCTTCAGTAGGCGAGATTTATTGATTGTAATCGTATTTCCTGCTTCGAAATACTCTTTCCGAAGGCATGATGTTACTTATATGAAATCTTTAAGCATCAAAAATTCAAATCGGGTACAATACTTTGAATCTCTGTCTTCTACATTATAAAAGAGAGGTTAAATTATTTTTAGACAAATAGAAATTAAGTGATCTCTCCATTCTTTTTGCGCTTACACGGAAGCGTTTTAAAGCAGCGCATTTGGAGAATGTGGAATCCTATCAGTGCTTCCAGAAATCTAAAAAATGTTACTGAGATATTACAGAAAAATGCTTTAATTTTTGTTGGGGCGGAAACCGAACTTTAAGAAAATAATCCCATTTTCTGGATTTTTGAGTTTTTTTTCAGAATTATGTGATTTCCAGGAGAAAATCTTCGTTGTTTCTGTTTGTGTAATATTCAGTACGTAAATAAATCTAAATACAAAATTTCATATACATATTTTCATCTTTGCAAAAAAATTATTCTATAAATTTGAAACTTAATTTTTTTTATATTTTCTTTTTTTTTAATCAATAAAAATAATATTCCAGCTTAGGAGTGGAATAAATAGATTTGTTTGAATTTAAAGGACTACTAAAGAAACTATAAAAAATACTAATGGTTTTCAGAAGCAAAAAATTTAAGTATGTAAAGATTATTATTAAAATTAGAAGAAAATCTATTCTTTCTATTAAAAAGTTGTTGGACAATTTCATTTGGCAAATTTGAATATATTCCCAGCTGACAGACTTCTAAGACACTACTAAACAAATGTATGAAGTTTGAACTGTTCCAAGTTGTTTAATACTAACGATAACATATGTAATTTGTTTCTAATAATGAAATAAATGAAATAAAATAAATTAAATTTTGTTAAATATAAATATAAATTTCTCTGTATTTTTTTGTTCATTCATCCAAAACCAGAATTATTTGGGCGAAATTGAACTTTTAACACGTGGACAATATCTAAGTGATGCACCGGTCTTGTATAAAGTAAAATTTCCGAAAAATCACTTTCCACCCAAATTATTACAAATCACAGCCAATAATCAAATTGTTTGTATAGGAGCAACAGGTAAATTATTTTAACTTACAACAGAAGCTTTCAAGCAAATCTAATAAGCTACTGAATTTTTCTTTTGAAAAATCAAACACTTATTATGTGCAATCCGTGCTTTTTATCTCTTCCTTCTTATCCCTTTGCTGTTAAATGCTGCTGCTGAACATTTTACGTGACACTGTGCACTTTCTCTCCAACACAAAATACAACGTCTATTGGTGATGTGTTGATATGACACATCCATCAAAAACATAAAACATTGAAAACGACAATTCAACACAAACAACAACAAAAACAACACCAATTCAACCAAACTCACATCCATCAATATTGCATTTATGCAACTTGTTATATGAAACATGTTTGCATGTGTGTGCGTGTGTGCATATGTGTATGTGTTTGTATATATCAAACATTATCTATCATAACAGATCATAGTATCTTTGTGACACAAATACAATTGGAACATACTAGAAAGTTTACATTTCTTCCCGAAGATATACCACCACCCATACAAGCACCATCATCCTCGTCTTCATCATTTCTGCCAGCCACAGCTGCACTGGGCCTAGGAGGAGGTCACTCAGCATCTATGTCATCAACAGGAATGAAGGAATTGTCAATGCTGCCGACAAATGTTCAATTTGATACTAAGCATTTCCCTTCAACCAATATGGAAAAGTAAGTTCAAAAGCTTAAATAAATAAACAAATACATATACAAAGCAATCTTTACAACTTCATAGTAGAAGTAAACTATGCAAATAAATGTGTGCTTATACATATATACAGACGGGATGGTCAGGCATACATAAATATATATAGGGTGCTCCAAATACAATTATCTTTTTAAATCATATGCTTTATTAACATTGATAGATTTTTTTTGTCCGAAACATTGACTACCAGTAAGTATCGTACCTCTGCAAACCACAGTGAGTCGCTTTCCGTTGGGAAATGCTGCTGGAAGCGGTATTTCAGTCGATGGCGAGCGCTACAGCGAAGTGATTACAAGCTTTATATGGCCAGAAAACGTCAACAAAGTTTTGCGAAAAAGGACTGATAGGTTAAGCTACTGCAAAGTCAGCCGCGGTAGTCACATGAATGAAATCGTGTTTCATAAGTAATGCGAAAATTAAGTTTAGTTCATTACATTTAATGCTTAAAAAGATACATATATTTGGACCACCCGTTGTAATAAAAAAATAATAAGTGCGTTCGAGTACCCAAAAGTATTTATAAATTTTTACTAAACTTTACTGCATTTTACTAAATGGAGAGCGTAAAGTGACAGTTCATGACTTGTTCATTTCTTGTAGTAAAATTTAGTAAAACCAAAAAACATACATATGATTCAAAAGGTAAACAAACAAAAGTAAGAAAACAATAAGTATACAATTTGTGAAAAAAAAATTATTTAGAAGATAAAAATTTAAATAATAAAATAATGAAAAATCAAAAGTGAACAATTAGTTTTAGACTATTCTTTCAGGCGAACATTTTATATCCAATTCTCTTTCTTGTGCTCCATAACAACTTTTGAACTTTCTTATCGTTGTGTTATTTTAATTCTTTGGAGTTGTGAAAGTGCTAAGTATACGTAATCCTTAATCTTACTAATTTTTACAATTTTTTCGTTCGCGTACTTTTTTGTGCGACAGCTTTTTTTGAGAGTAAATTTTTCAGTTTACTCAGTATTTACTCATTTACTGCATTTTACTGTAAAAGTACTCGAACGCACCTAATGTTAGGTTGTACTCTCCTACTTCTTATAATTTTTATTTTTTCTATAGAAATCCCATTACCCATCCAAACGATGTTTGTGGTACAATCGATGACCGTATTCGCTTTCAAGCTTTGCACGCACTAAAACAGTCAACATCGTCTATGGTTGCACCTTCTGCGAGCCCATCATCTGAAAATCCAGCAAATAATTTTGAATCCTTATTATTGTCAACATTTTTCACTCGTCAAAGCGATGAAATCTCAAATTATGCTCCTGAAGCTGGAGAAAATGAAAGAACTGTTAAAGAGGATGATGACAGCTTACCGCCATTAGTCACCAGCGACCCTGACGCGAGTTCTGAATCGTTTTTGGATGAGTTGCACTCGATTTCGCGTGGTGCATGGCCGTGGCTAGCCGCTATTTACGTTAACAATATAACGTCCCTTGCTTACCAGTGCGGCGGCACTTTGGTGTCTTCACGCATTGTCATTAGTGCTGCCCACTGCTTTCATGTATTAAAGCAACGTTACACAGCCAACGAGGTTTTGGTATTTTTAGGGCGCCACAACTTGAAAAATTGGAATGAAGAAGGTTCGTTAGCAGCTCCGGTGGATGACATTTTTATACACCCTGACTACAACCAACACCTCAATTCATATGATGCTGATATTGCTGTGGTGGTTTTAAAATATGAAGTGCGGTAAGAAAAATCAGAGTTATGGAAAAATAAAGATTAGAATGTTCTTAAAATACTTTTTTGGCTTCTTATAGCTTTAATACTTTTATACGTCCCGCTTGCTTATGGTATGGGTCAACAAACAAACAATATATAGAAGGAGAGCACGGCATTGTTGTCGGTTGGGCTCTTGGTGGCCTGAAGACCAGCAAACATACCTCAATTACTAGCCCAGTGCCGAAAATGATCAGCACTCCTGTTGTTTCGAATGATGTCTGCTTTCAGGCAAATCCCAAGTACCAAAGTCTCTCCTCGAATCGCACGTTTTGTGCGGGAATTTTATGGACGAAAGCTAAAAGTGGCTCTAGCGAAAGACCAATAAGTTTACAGCATCAAGGACCATGTGCTGGGGACTCTGGTGCTGGCTTAATGATTTTTAAAAATAATCGCTGGATGTTAAGAGGAACAGTATCAGGCTTAACACCCATGCAATCGTCTGAGGATGATGCTGTGCCATCTGCAACCCCAAGACCCACTCAAAGATGCAGCATAAATCAGTATGTGATTTATACAGATGTGGCAAAATTTCTAGACTGGATTTTTGCATTTATGATTTAGACAACCAAATGGACTTAAACAATAGTATAAGGACGCTTTAGCGAATTTTAGTTTATTATTAATAAGTCATGTAAATATTTGTGTAACTCTAGTTAATATTTCTTAAGTTTAATTATTTTCAAACTGTGATAGTTTTCAAAAGGGAAGCAACATTGTCTGGTATATAAAAGTAAATTTGTGTGTTAAGATTAAAAAATGCTAAGACTTAAGCAAAACTAAACGAATAATAAAGTTCCGCATTAAAAAGTTAAATACTCGCTTTGTGCAATTTTAAAAATTTACAAGACTTGTCTTACGGATAATGTGTTTGTATTGTTCGATATCGACTGCCATAATCACAAACTAAGAAAATTCGATCGAATCAGCACGATATCGAACGCGACGATTAGACCCCAGGAATACTTAAAATTTCAATCTAGTTTCATGTTCGAATAGAAGCATTAATTTGCATCTGTTTTTTGAAATGGCGTAAAAAATACTGTAATCTATCTGAACTCCTTACACGGACAGTAATATTTCCAATTCTATTGACATCAAATGAATGCCTAAAGAATTTCCAAAATACCCTTTATGACAACGTTAATAATAAAAAAAAGTTAAATAAACGAAAGTGATCTGTACATCGACTCGATTAATAACAAACAAATCCACTAATCAAACATTCCACAAATCCATTTTTCAATATATTTTGTAGTTTTCTAAAAAAAAACATAGATGAGGAAAACCGCTCGATTTCATCGACTCGATTTAAAGAACAGAACCAAATATTATTTTGGCCTCAATATGCCGGGCTATTCAAGTACAATTATAGTTTTAAAAATTAAATAAAATTTAATAAACTTAATTTCTTTTATTTAGTAAATTTATTATTCGAGATATTTTCCTACATTGATTTCACGTATTTCCAAAAAATGTTTCTTTGGGAAATCGAGTCTAAGCTTTCCAAAAAAATTATTACATGATCCTAATTTTCTGTACTTTCAGAGCACAAGTTCAGGATCTTAAAACCACTGCACACACTTCGTCAAGTAGGAGAAATGGTTTATCTATTTTTTTTTTTTGATTTTGTGTATATACGTGAAGATAACTTCGGGACGACGATATATTAAGAGGTTTTCATGAATATGGTTTAAGGTCTACGGATGATTTGGCATAAGCAACAAAGAAGTGCTTGTATATAGAATAGCTCAACCGACAACAAATTCAAATTTCTTAATTTCTTATGGATTTATTAAATATAAAAAATATTCCCCTTATTTATGAAACACTATTTAAAAAGCTACTGCCGCGACTGGCTTCGCAGTAGCTTATCCTGTCGGACCAATTTTTAAAAAATTTGTTGTCGGTTTCTGGTTCTATCTCATGAATTGATCGGACGATATTAACCCGACATAAGAAATAAAGGGCTTAAATTGCAGATGCAAGGCGGCCAATTGGCATAAATTTGTGGCCGAATTCGACGCCGGTTAATAAGTTTCGCAATATTTTTTAAGCGTAAAGTGTCTCAATTTGCTCCGCAAATGTATTATACTGACTGATAGTTAATATTTCCGGCAGAAAAAATCTATCAGTATCAAAATATCATATTTGGACCACCAGGCTTTTTCCCCTTTTGTATGTTACATCTGGAAGTGTTTTAGAAACAAACACAAAGTGGTTAAGCCATTTTGGCTTGTCTCTTAGCAGGAGTCGAACCTAGGACCCACAGACTAATAGTCTAGCGCACTAGTAATAGTATTTGTAGAATTTTGTTCACATTTTTCCTCCAAATACTTAAAAGTTATTGTCATATGAATTCATAAAAGCCCTAAGCTACTTAAAAAAAGTTTTACAGAACAAACAAAAAAACTCTCTAATGTGAAAATTTAACCAACATTTTTAAACAATTTTTCAAGTTTATTTTTTAATAAGAAATTACTACAATTTTAATATGTAAAATACTCCAGGGTCATATATTTTGATTTTTTTGTAATTTAGAATTTTTCGAGATCATATGACTATATTTAAAATAGTCCTAAATTTTTCGTAGTTTTCTCTGCACACATTTATAGTTTGTTATTAGGATTCATTGATCACTCAAGGGAAACTAATTTAAGCAGTCATAAATTAAACTAAAGTGGACCGATTCGAATATACCAAACCAAGTTTTAAATTTTGCCTTAAGAATCAGCGATATCATTAATAAAAATAAAAACTCCTAACTACTATCGCATGAACGGTATCTAAAGTTTTCTTTTCTCTTTCCTATAATATTATAAAAGGTCTAGTTATATTTTTATCTAACAATAATTGAATATGTTTGTAAACAATTGCATATTTTGAAATAGTCCGAAGATATTTAACTGTAAGTGCTGTTTAAATAAAAAACATATGTAAGTGCATGTTTATAGTACCTTTTAGTGCCAACATAAGTCTCATTTATTTATAGTTGAAGCTAAAGTTATTCATAGTCTATTTAGTTAGTAAGTAAGTTTTAGTTGAAATTGAAATGAAATTGAAACTTTCGCTACTAAAAAATAATATTAAAAAGAAATATAATATTAAAATGTTTAACGATAAAACTCATCGATACAGATTTCATAAGCATGCGGAAAAATCCATTATTGACACAATTTTACAGATTATCGAAACAGCAAATAACAAATCAGAGATGCAATTTTTATAATTCAAAAAATATTGAAAAAACAAATAAAAAAGAAGAAAATATGTTTTATAGAAAATTGTATCGTTTATACATCATTTAAATGAGTTATCGATATTTCTTTCCCATATTAGGCAAAGATATTTTCTTTTATTGTAAAATCAATTCGAAACTATTTTACAACTGTCATGAAATATTTAGACTAATTAGAGTAAGTAGCTTAATTTAAGTTAGCTCTTAACTAATTTTAAATTAAAAATATGAGTATGAATATTTCCCCTGAAAACTGCATATTGTACTAATTTTCAGTGCATAATTTAGTATATTTAAGTTATTGTTTTAAGCGCATAAGTATACATACACTTTTTAAGTGCATAAAGTTCTTGTGCCTGTTTATTACTAATAATACTTTACAAAATTTACAGCCAATATTTTTTGTTTGTTTTCCATTTTAATTATGATTTATTTCATCTTCTCCATAATCCCAAGACATATCATCCTCATTTTCTCCAGCATAATCAGCATCATCGTCCATATTTTTACCCTCTACATCTTCGTCTTCATCTTCCTCATCATCATCCGGACAAGCAGAGCAACGACTTTCATTGATGCCATAATTGAAACAGTTGGCACCAACACATTCACAGCAGCCATCATGAAACCAACGATAACTATTTGAACCCTATAATAGTTATTATCAAATAAAATAAATTAAAATAAAAAAAAATATATAAAATTAAAAAAATATTGGAGTTAAGAATTTTCGTTACTCACCATGCTCTCACAATATTGTAAACATTTCTTATTTGTTGTGCAAGTATTCAAATAGATGACAGTACAATTGACCGTTTTCGGTAATTGTTTACGCACAAAAACATTTTGATCTATTTCATCAACGAAACCAAATGATCCTGTTGCCATATTGTAGTGCCGCTGCAAACTATTGCGCATAGGAAATCGTATCATGGACCATTGATCGTCATCCTCTTCAGCCGTAAGGGTATCGAAGAGTTCTGGTACACCTTCGAAATCGCCAATTTGTGATTTTGGCGCCAGGGCACTTAAAGTTTCATTATGCTTGGGACACATATCCAAACAACTACAGCACTCCGTGTACAATTCCCCTAAACAATTAAGACAATCTTTGCAGCAATAGCAATCAGAAAGTTTACATTGACAACTTTGTGTTAAAAGACACTTGGAGACTATTGAACCACATACAAATTCGTTGCAATCGCCTTTAATACTGGGGAATAACACAATGATACACAATGTAAGGAACAAGTACATCAAACACTTTGCAAATACTAATGTACACATTTCAATTACTGTGTTAAACAACAAACAAACAATTTTATTTCAAGAAATCACAGACACATACGCAATTGTTATCCTTGATGTAACTTTTAGCTGTGTTGTTTTTTTTTATGTATACAGAAGTATAATGTTCGATTGAATGTTTACTCTTTTGAGATCTTTTAGTAACTAATGAAGTTTTCCCAAAATTTTCAAATGAAACGGGATAATCTAATGACAACCATGAATGTTGCAAAAGTGGGAATAATATTAAAGGTCTCAAGCAAATTAGTGTGACAACTAAGACACTCATGTCCTTTTTTCCTTGTTTTTAGAGATAAAATAATACAACAGGTAGATAAGGCTGAGAAGCCTTTTATTGTTGTTTCATTTTAGTATTTTATTTTTGTAGATATTTACAACATTTTTGCGTATGGATGTGTGGTAGCGTGCCTGCGCACACATGTGTGTGTGTGATTTGTACCAAGAATTGCTAGACACTACCATAATGTATGTCATATGTAATAAGAATTTGTGGGTATGGTCATAAACCACACAAGTCCTTTTCTCTCTTACGTTTATATTTTTTTAATAACAGGTAGATGAAAACGATTTTAATCTAATATCGTTATGCTTTATGAGCCATTAGGTTTCTCATTGAGGATGTTGTCTGTGGGCTACATGTTTAGTGTTAACAATTTTAGATAAATCCTTGAGATTTTGTATTTGACATTTTCCTGAAGATTGGACATTTCAAATGAGTGTTTATTACGGAACAGGTATCAAGAAAAAATTCCATTAGGTTAAGGGTTTCTCGTTGTGAAGTGTTAGTAAATATTCAAAATTAAAAGAATATTTTTGTTTAAACAGAACGAAAAAGTAACAACAAACCACACATACACTTTACAATTGAATAGAAACAAAACAGCTGATCCGTAACAGAACAGAACGAACAAACTAATTCTGTCTCAATCTGTAGAAAATAGAACACAACATTAAGTGACGGCCAAGAGTGCGTATGTATTAGTCTGTTGTTGTGTCAACTATTACACATTATTGTTAGAAGTCAGAAAGGGTTATTTTAATTCAAGATTTATATACATATATATACATATTTTTGTTAAATAAAAAACAATGGCCGATGAAAAGTTTATTAACAGGTCTTGTGTACCACATCCGCTGACGACGTTTCTTCCTTCTTCTTCTGATTCAAATCAAAGAACAAGAAATTACAAGATATTTCTTACAGAAAAGAACGGCAACGAAAATGAAAAAAAAATGAGGTCGTTAGCATTGAAGTCTACATATCAGTAGAGCGACGACGGTTCTGGAAGTTTCACGTGCTCAAAACTAAAAAATAGGTAAGCAAGAGCTACGACCATCATTTAGAATGATATCTGGTTATTTTGCCCAAAGATATAAACAGCATATTTTGCTTTTAAGAAGAATTTTCATTACTTTTCACTGATGTGGACTTTATTTTTCGTTTTGGTTTTTATATTGTTGTTTTCCACGTTATAATTTCTACGTTTGTAATTTTGGACAGCTTTATGCTTTATTAATCTAATACATAACTTTTTCATGATAAAATTATCTGTAAAATTATTAGAACTATTTAAGTTAATCAAATAAAAAGATTGAAGCCCCAGAAACGAAAGCCATGTGTAATCCAAAATTATTATTTTTAAGCAAAAGTATCGAATACATGGAAATATACATGACCGCCGATGAGCTTCTCCCGAACAATAACGTTGTTTCTGTTCTGCCAAGTGCGTTAAAATAAATTAATGTTAATGTTTCCCTTGTTGTTTGAAATATTGGTTCATATCAAATTCTCGTTTGACTAATAATTATAATTTTAGATTAACAATCAATTCAGATCGAAGAATATTAAGTTTTTTGGCTAAACAATTTTGTTGCAATTATAAAGATTTGCAAACAGAATAATTGATTACTTTAACCGACGACAGTATTTATACAAAATGTTGTAGACACTGAATAGTTAAACCCTACTTAAGCTTTACTTATAAAAACTAACAATCATGCCTCACTGAACATCCTGTTTCACAATATCAGCACATTCAGCATACATGGATACATAATTTACTGCCATGATCTAACTAGAATTTATGTTTGTAGCCCCAATTAAAACTGCCAGGCATATGTTTTCTTACACTTGTACGACATGTTGTTTTAAAGAAACATTCTTTACGCTACAATGTGTTCATTCTTCCAAGTTAATTTTCCACAAACTCATAGAGCGAATGAGAAAAAATAGAAGGAGTTGGCAAAACTTTTGAATTTAGTATGCTACCACAAAATACTTTAGTTTAGAAAAATTATACTCGTATATTATTTAATCGAACCAAGGACAGGCGCCCCTCCCATATGCCATTAAAACTATAAACTTTGTAAAAATATTTTTAATATTTTGATAATTTTTATCATCGCCGGATTCGCCGCAACAAGGCTTCCGCAACAAGGTCCTGTCATATAAACTTTAATTTAAAATAGTTATAACTCTAACAAAAAGGTACAAGAGTTAGGAAATTTGGCTTCATAACTGATCATTTGCAAACATGCACTCTTTTTGCAAAATATTATTAAAGTCGAATCATCAATCAACAAAATAAAGAGATTAATTAAAAAAAAGTTACAAATAAATTAATAGAGATATTTTTAAGAAGAAGGCCTAATCTATTAATATCGTTTTCATGACGTGGTTTAGTCAAGTAGTTCGTTTTTTCTTTCGTTACGGCAAAATATATAAACAATTTTTAAATTTTACATAATTTTATTTGTCTAAAAGCACTTAAAATACTCTTAATAAAATCATTCGCCATAAAACCGTTCCTCATTTTATATCAAATATGCTTCGGTTAGCAAAAACTAAATTTGTACAGACACACATTTCCTGAAACACTTAAAGCAATTTTCTATAAATATTTCTGCTTGAATTCAGGCCCACCGAAGGATCACGTTCGATTTGCAAGTTCGTTTGATTTTTGCCGTTCGAACCGAACTTCTCATAATTTTTTTAATTCAAGTTTGTATATCAAGATACGCCACAATTAAACCCAGTAATATATTAAAACTAATTTACATTATTAATTCTTATGAAATCTCTTTATGAATTTTTACATACATAAATAAATTTAGAAATTCATTTTAAACATGTCATGCATAATTTGTAACAACCAGAGAAAATATATGGTTAGACATGGTTGCTACAATAATGTTATGGTTGTGGCAATCAATCTGTTCTTGTTTTTTTATATCGCTAGCGAATCCAGGAAAGGGGAATAGTGGTTATATCCCTTACAAAACTAAAATTTATTCAATTATAATACTATTGTCGCACGGAAAAATATTATATACGACTTAGGCAATAATAAGATTCATATAACGGCATATAAATCAACAATATTATGAAACAACTATAAACATATAATTCAATCATAGCATGTTCATTTAGGATTATGGTTGCTTCAACCTTTTCAAGGACCTTTCGGAATTTTATTTCTCGTATTTACTGGTTCTATCTCATCATAATATATAATTATTTGTTCTGTTGTGATTTATCGACATAAATTGAAAACTTTTTAATTACTTTCTAATTGTTTTTCAGAATTTGCAATATGTTCAGAAATTTAAACGAAAACTTCAAATAGAAAGAGGTAAGTAAACTAGACAGTATAATAAAACTATTAAAAAACAAAAAAAAATTTGTGTATGTATGTATGTATATAAATGTATTTTTTTTTTAATTACTCACGCCGATGTTAGATTTAAAAAATAAGTATAATAATTATTAAACATTTTTGATTTCATTTAAACAACCGAAAGTTACATATTATTTCAAAGTATTTAAAGTTTTATTCGATTTATACCAGCCATTGGTTTATGGTTATATTTTTTTTGTAGACGACGTGTGTTTCACGTCTGACTTGTCACCTTTGTGACTCATAAGTATGTACATATGTAAATGTGCTTGTTTGTCAAAATTGTTATTTTACAGAAGATTTATCATATTAGGTCACAAACGTTCATGTACAAACGTTCTGACATTGGCCATGTTTATTTGCAACAGATAATCTGAGCGCAAATTTTATTGAAATTATCAAACAATACCTGAAGTTTTTTTATTTAACTCGTAATTTATTTCCTAAGAATTTTTAAAAACATTTAATATTTTTTTAATTAAAGTTTTTCGTCAAAGTACATATGTATGTATGTACATATATTATGTTAAAAAACCTAAAGAATTTATTTAAATACGCATCTTAAGTTTATTTCTTTTCCAAGAAAAAAATTCGTATTCGTCATGTGTTACAAGGCGTTTACATTTTAAATATATTTCGCCGATTTAACCTCATAATAAACTAATTTAGTGAGCTAAAGCTTTCGACACAGTGCTTCTGAAACTAGCAGTTATTTCCAAACTGTATCAATAGTGCTTACACATTTAAAGCTTTTCTAATATTGCCATGTAGAAGTAGCATAAACTATATCAGGTATTTATATAACAACCAGAGCGGTTGCTTTCATAGACAAATAACTGCGTGTATTCTAGATTTTCAGTTACTGATATAAAGTTGTTTTAATTGAAATTTTATTTAACAGTCCCAGGGGGAAGAAGACCTGACACGAAATAGGCGAAGTGACCAACTGGTAGCAATTAGCTCTAGCTCTAGAACTATATTTATGCAAAAGAAACCGGTCACTTTTACATTACTTTGTCAATTGGCATAAAGAAGACACTCCTTGACAGGTCCTTGATCTAACCTTAACGTAACGTTCTTGCTTAGTAGCAGTTGACATGCAAGATAATAAAATATATCACTCTTTTGATGGCTTAGGCAAACCGGTATTGTCATGAAAAAAAATGTCAATCAACCGAGTTGTCTAAAATGTCCATAAACATTAATAAAAGTAGCCCACAACATAGAATATTATCCAACTAATAATTTATTGATTTGATTTTTTTAAACATTTCTGAAAATTTTCTAATTTTATACTAGACTTTTCTTCGACATTAATATAACATTTTGTAAAAATTATCGCAAAAACAACCTTTTCTTACAGTCGTTTTTCCGACATGTCGAAAATTCGCTCAGAATTTAGCGAGGAAATTAACGCAAAATTGGCAGAGAGTTCATTCGGAAAGCTTTTCGTTATATTTTCTGACCAACTTCGCGTACAAATTTGGAAAATTGTGCATATTGTCTTTACGGATTCGTACCGGATTTTGTTTATGGCTCTAAATTGTATGTAATTTATTTTTTGTAAGGACAACAATTTTTCTTTAGTGTGTCATCGATTTTTCGATAGCTTTTTAGCATGAGGAAAAAAAGTTCCAGTGCGAGATATCAAAAAAAATCATTTTTGAGGCGCTCAAATTTGAATTCTTTGACTTTTTTTCTCAACTTTTATTTTTAAGGTTTTTTTCATAAATTTTTTTTCTATCAGCAAATAATAGCAAACTGTCATTTCCATTAATAAATAATTCAATTTCATCAAAAATAATTCAATAATAATTCAAAAATAAATTTCACCTTGGAAAGGTAACATTTAAAAAAAAAATTAAGTCAACCGGTATTTTATTACCTACTAAAAAAACTTTAATAATGAATGTTGAGAAAATAGAAATTTGGGTGCCTCCCTCGTATATAATTTTTTTTAAATGTCGTAGTGGAACTTTTTTTCCTCCTGCCAAAAGCTATTGAAAAATCGATGGCACAATATCGATTACTTAAACGACCCATCCTAATGTAGATGATTGTTTTCACCAGTTATGGTACCTTGAGATTGAGTAGTGGATTTTAAAATATATTCAAGAGCAAAGATTTTTAAATATTCTAGCAGCGAATGTAGTATACCGTTTTGACGCTGCATTGCATTATTTTACTATCGCAAATTTTTATTTCTTAAAAAAATATATATTTACGTACTTCGACTATCTATTACGAACAAAATTATCCTGTCGTGCGGACCTCGTATTATAAAATTAATTTCATGTATAAAATTATGTGTTCCTATACGTTATAAACATAAGTCATTCAAATTTCAGTAACAGATCTCAGTCACACATTTCTTTAAATGTTATGAGACCACGCGCAAACGAAAATGATTGTTGAGGCAACAATAATATAAGAACATTATAATACATATAATTCAATTATACTGTTCAAGTCGAATGATAATATGATTAAAGTGTATGGTTAAATTGGTTTGATTGCAAAAAAGCAACACTTTTTATGTACATTAAAAGAAATTTTGTTGAATGTGTTATGTTGTACACCTTTTATAATTTTTGAGTAAAGGAACTAAATGTTCGGCTTGAGGTCTATCTCTTTTGTTTAATAAATAAAATAAAAATAAGAACCAATTTTTAAGTTTTTATTTTATCTTCAGGGAATTAATATTTTGTTTTAAAATTTCCCTGAAGATGACAAATAAAATTCGGAAAAATAAATTAATAAAATAAATATATAAAAATAGTTCTTATTTTTATTTTAATTACTAAACAAAAGAGACAGTCCCCAAACCGAACAATTAATTCCTTAACTAATAAATTTTGTTGTAGTCCCATTATGTAGCTGCTGTTATGGGTGATAATTATTAAACGATAAAATTGAAACAAAAACTTGTTTATCATGACCGTAGTTCTGCTTAAAATATAAAAATTAGAGATAAATTGATTGCTTTAATCATACGATGTTCTAAGCATATACATATGTTCTCTTTAAGACGTACATTAAGCAAGTCTCATAAAATTCAAAATACTTATTTTTTTTTAAGTAAAAGCGCTTAAAAAATTATACACATTTTTTAAACCAGTTTCAAAATATTGACCTCAAAAATATTTGACGAGGTAAACAATTGAGACATTTTTTTTTAATTTTACATGAAAAAAAATTCCTGCTTTAATTAAAGAAGTTATATAAGTCAACAATTTTAAAAGTTTAACTAAAAGCCGAGACACATAGAATCCGTCGTACGTTATACTTTGCTTTTTTCAACTGACATTAAAGTGTCGGCGGAGGAGGTTGACACAATGAGTACTTTGTTAAACGGATATTAAATCAGCTTCATTTTATTAAAGTACACATTTTCAATAGAATTATAGGATATTCTGCTTTTTTTTAATTCTTGTTTTATTTAATTTTGTCACCACATATATTATATTCAGGGTTATTCTAAAAAACGCGTCGAAAAGTGAAACTTTACATGAAAAATACCAACAAAAAGTGAAGATTTGTTCTTGTTTTCTGTAAATTTTACAAATAAAACCAACGCGAGTACTGAGACGCTTTAGTTTCTCTTCAATAAACGGTACATTTTGTATGAGAAATAACAGCAAACAATGGCAAGCCTTCACTATTTGTTAGTGTTTTCTATGTTAAATTTCACGTCATCGGCGCGTTTTTTGGAATAGGCACCATTATATTTTTCAAAGTACTCAACGTACGTTAAAAGTTGCCCAACTTTAGTACTTTGCGTTGACGGAGACGTACCGAATGTGACAAAGCTCATAAGAAAACCTTTATTTCATCTTAGTTGTAAGTTGAAAAAAGCAAAGTATAACGTACGACGGATTCTATGTGCATCGGCCTTAAATTTAGATACCGTTCCGGTAGCATATGAATACACTGTGTGTTTTTTTGCGACTTAAACTGTTTTTATCCTCCCATAAAATAAACTTTTTTTGATATGCTTAAATTAATCTAATAGTATTCATACTTTTCTTATTCTGAAAAGACAGAATAGAAATGAATTATTAAATCAATTAAAATTAAAAAAGAAATGGATAAAGACAGATTTCAACTTAAGCCAAACAATTACTTTCATTATAAACGTAAAACAGTTCAATTAGTTATGTACAAACATCTATTATCAATTTACAAAAAATCGATTTGTACAATATTTATTAATTTATTTTTACAACTACAATCATTTCAATTCACAGCCCATTGCAAGATTTGTTGTATAAATGTTGATGGTTATTTCCATATAAAGATGTATCTAAACAAATGTTTAAGTAATTATGAACAACATTTGTGCAACATACAATTCAACAAGTAGGTTGTGAATTTGCCAACTATGATATATTTTATCATAAGTACTAAATTTTCGTTTTCATTAAAGTGATATTATTATTATTTAAAGGCCAAAATAAATATATAAGTATAAACATTTATAGTATAACAAATCATGTACTCTCTAATTATATTTACACAAGTTAACACACACAAGTAATCTTACAATTAACATAAAAAATACTTAATAAACTAAACAATTAAAATTAAATTTTCTTTATACAAAATCTACAAAACATTTCGTTTCAAATTAGTTTCTTTTTTTAGGAATAAAGTTATTTCAATCAAATTTTGATAAAAAAATACAGTCATTTCTTTAAATAAAACAATTTTGGAATATAGCTGTTCACGTAAACCAATCTTTGAAATAAAGATCTTTATAAGTTTATCTGACAGATATACCATTAATAGTAATCACATTGCCAGCTGACGGTTCGGGTTCATATACCTCGTCATTTGTGCGCATTTCATAAGGAGCATCATAGAATTGTTCGTTGGGTATTTGATCGTAAATATTTTCGGCTAAAAGTAGAAATAAAGAATAAAAATACACATATAGATAGTTAAGAGATCATAGTGTCGAAAAAACTACCTCCCGGAACTGACGTGCCATTACCATTCATTCCACGGCTACCATGAAATGTATTAAAAGTTGCTGGAGGGCCATTATCCAAATGCATATTACGATTATTGGCTTCTAGCGTTGAATAAGACATGACAGCGGCATTTCTTTCATCTTTTGTTTCTGCAGCTTGTATATTTTCTGTATTCTTCACCGGCCTGGCTTTGTTGCGATGCACAAATATCAGACCAATTAAAATAAGTAAAGCAACAATAACTGTTGCTCCTATAGCAATGCCTGTTCCTAAGCTACCACCTTCCTGGGCTTCAGTAGCGGCTAATTCGCAACGAGGTTCATCTCCACTCCACATGCCATCTTCGGCACATTTGCGTAAATATTGGCCAATACGATTAAAACCGGGTACGCAGTGATATTCAGCTGAACCACCGTACATGGATGATTCATTGACCACAATAACGCGTCCGTTCTCAATTGGCAAGGGACGTCCACAATCAACCACTATAAGCGTAAGATCACAAATAATAAAACATAATTTTTCAAACACATACATGCTTATATATTTACTTACGTTTACATACTGGACTTTTGCCAGTCCATTTTCCAGATTTCTGACATACTCGTGTATCATTTCCAATCAGTTTACGTCCTCTCTGACATCTAAACTTAGCGAATGAGCCAACTGTGGTTTCACCAGCCTCAACCAAAAGACTTTCGGTCAAATCAGGTCCATCGCAAGTAATTTTAACACATTGTGGAGTCTCATGATTCCAAGTGCCATCTTCAGAACACAAGCGTCTAGAAACGCCTTCCAACTTATAGTTGGTATCACACTCATAGAGGGCTGCGGCTCCGTAATAAGTGGCATTCGAAGCTAAAGTGACTTTTCCATTCGTGATATTTAAAAGAGGTCCACACTCAACATCTTTAAAAAGATATTAGAACTAAAACATTTTTCCTCATTTATAATAGATATAAAACTTACAAACACATTCCGGAACATTGCCACTCCATTGGCCATTGTCTTCACAGGTGACCAAAGATTCACCTATCATTCTGTAGCCACGCTCACAACGATATTTAGCTAAAGCTCCAATTCTATAAAACAAGGATAATTAATTAAGATGTCTTTAAGAAGATTTAGAAGGTTGTCTCATCTACCTATAAGTCTGAGCTGAGTTCGATGTAGATTCTGAGGTCCTTATTAAAGTACGACCATACATGCGATCATTACCAGTAACGGACAGTAAACTATGAGGTGAAAAAGCCGGTTCCGTACAGCGAATTTCTATTAAAAGGATTTAATTGCTTAAAATAATTCAACCTCAACTAATTTGTTTCCATATCTAACCTTCACATTTTGGTGATGAGTCACTCCATACTCCAGACTCCAGGCAAGTACGTTTGGGTACTCCACTTAATTTGTGAGCCTGAGAACAGCTAAAGGATACTTCTGATCCCACATAAGTAGTATTTGTCGTGTATTTATGAATGCCATAGGGTACGGGAGTAATCGTGCCGCAGTCAATATCTATTTTGAATTGAATGGAAAAAGTTATTACGTGATTTTTTAAGTTAATGTTTATTTTATCTCTATTACATTCACAGAATGGAGCTTCGGCATTCCAATCACCAGAATCCAAGCATTCCAATACAGGATTTCCTCTCAGCACATGACCCGGATCACAATTATAAGTAATTTTCGAATGTACATTATAATCATAGCCCACTACAAATGAGCCTGGAGGTACATGGGGTGTATCACAAGTCACTAGTTCACACACTGGAGCATCACCTGACCATTTGCCTTCCTTAGTACAATAGAGATCGGAAGGTCCATCCAGCCAATAATCATCCTCACATTCATATTTAACCATGGAACCGACAGTTGTCGAAGAATTTATCAAAACAGTTACACCATGATCGGGTCGGGCTGGTGATCCGCAATCCACAAAACGGCAAGTAGGAGCTTTACTTGACCACGTTCCACCTAAGCCACAAGATATTACCTACAAAAAATGCAATCACAATCTCAAACTATATTTGCCAATTATCTTTTTATCTCACCGGTTCTCCTACTAATACATAACCCGCTTCACATTCATAGGTAGCCGTGGAACCAGCTCTCTTATCAGTTACTACCACCGAACCACCCTGTATTTCTGGCGGCTCCGGACACCAATCAACCAAACACTCTGGCTGTTTACCAGTCCATCCCGCCAATTCGCAGGTTCTGTTTTCATTACCAATCAGTGTGTAATTTTCATGACAACTGTAAGTGGCCTGAACACCATAACTTGTACGCTTTTCAGACAAAAACACTGAACCATGCTTCAATTCCGGTAGTGGACCACAGTCAACATCTACAAATAATTTGTGTGAAGCATTAACAAAGTTGAAAATCCATACAATATTTTTTTAATAAAAAAAAAAAACATTTACAACCGCTTTTCAATTTAAAAATTTTGTACCTACATTTACAAGTTGGTGCCTTTCCGCTCCATGTGCCATCGGTGCGACATGTACGTTCTGCATCACCAATTAATGAATGACCCTTCGGGCATTTGTATTGTATCGTGCTGTCAATTGTATAGTTTTTACCAACAATTGTTGTATTTTGTTGTGAGTCTGGTGAGCCACAAGATAGTGGTGCTGCAAAAAGATTATTTAAATAATAAAAACATTAAATTGAAGAGGAAGCTTGTTGAAAAATTTGTATTGTTTGGAAAGTTTAATACGAGTGTTTATTTACTTGTGTTACTTTGCGTTACATGTATTTAAATATACAGTTTAGTTCCATGGAGAAGGTCCTATTAGGAAAAGCTTTTGAAAATAAATTTTTAACTAATCAAAATAAAGTTAAATTTTTCATAAAAAAGAATAGAGGAAAGGTAGGGAAGAATGGAATGACTACTCATTTTCTGAACTGTTAATCATTTTGGGCAGCTTATGAAAAGCTATCACACAATAAGAGCAAAGTGTTTGTGCATGGAGAGTTGTGTATGCACAAGAATTTGTCACCTGTTTAGGCCTTCCAAGTCACACAAGTGCGTTTCTCGGTACACATGAAGAGAGATGCGAAGCAAGAAGTTCACACTGGGCTGAGAGTTCCGTGGAGTTATGCTGCAAGGCAGATACGATAATCTTAGACATGAATCTCTTCATAAATATCAACAATGAAGGCAGTCAAAATACTTTGCAGTTTCCCATTCATTTCAACACCAACAAAAAATATTTATTTTCGCTTTTCCTATCTTTTTGATTAGTTTTGATGTTTTATATTAAAATTATAAATACTCATAGCAGTGTATATGAAGAACTCTTCTGTTTCTTTTCGTTCAAACTTTGGAATAGGGTTTTCTACTGCATTAAAAAATAGATCCATTTTTTTCTTTTCTTATTTATTTTTAAAATTTCAAATGCTTGTAGTAGCCCTAGAATGGAATAACTCCTAAAGACCTTTTGTTCTAAGTCCTTCAAGGATTTTTAAAACTATTCAAGGAACTTTTTCCAATCAGTTTTGCATAACTTTCGAAAGCCAATAAAAGGTTGAAATATTTTTTTATTTTCTTCAAAAATCTGTTTACATTCTTTTATATAAATGTGTATTATTATAAACCTTTTATTTATGAGTTAAGGAATTAATTGTTCGGCTAGAGATCTTTCTCTTTTCTTTAATAAATAAATTGAAAAATAAGAACTCTTTTTTTTATTTTTATTAATTTATTTTTCCATAAAAGATTTCTTATTTTTTAATTTATTTATTAAACAAAAGAGACAGAACTCAAACCGAACAATTAATTCCATAATTCTTTCATATATATCAAAGATCATATACAAATTTCAGATGTTGAGTTCCTTAACCCCCTTCTAGACAGGCAATAAATTCATTAAAATATATTGCAGCAAATGTCAAAATTATGTTATCTCCAGTGAAGATGCGTTTTTTTCGTACCTGACAATAATTGCGGCAATAATTGTCAACAGTTTTTCGTTAACAATTATTGCGAACATAACGCGTCATAAAACGTTTGACATTTCAAAAAAAAAATAATAAAACAGAAAAGACGCGTCATAAAACAAAACAAATACGAAATTTTTTGCAATAGCACTAAATTAAAGTAAATAGAATTAAATAAAAATTAAAAACAACTTAATACACTTTGCTTTTGTATAAATTTTTATTAAAACCCACAGTTTTTTTTAGAAATATTTTAGTTTTTCCTGCGCAAAAGATAAAATGGAAAGAACATTTAGGAAGTCTTTCGATTTAATCTTCATTGTTAGCGAACTTTGAAATTTTGTAAATTGTGTGTTAATATAAATAAGATTTCCGCTAGCAAAGCAATAAGCAAAGTAATAAGCAATATCGTTCCGTTATTCTGCAGGCGTTATTGCCTTATTGCCAACATATCTCCACAGTGTGCTAGGAGCAGTTCTATCCTGAATAAAATGTTAAAATAAATGCAGGGTAACTTTCCAGGCAAAATTTTTTACGACCTGTCCTACGTTGTCGAAGGATATCGTTCTTCTGTGAATTTACATTTAAAACAAAAATAATTTCTAAAATTTTGTTTTGGTTTTAAATGTAATTTCATAAAAAACGATATCGTTCGACATCGTGGGTAAGGCAGTTAATTTCTAACAAAACCAACACGAAAATTTTAATTAAAACTTAAAAAAAAACTACCATCAATTCCAAGATAAATATAAAAAAGCCAAACACAATTTTTTATAGCAAAAATATTATTTTAAGTTAACTTAATATAAAATCATGTTCTTAATGATTTTCCATAAAAACAATTTATTTAAAAAAATTATATTCTCCTCCTACAAAAATTGTAACGATGCTAATGCACAAAGTTAAGCTATAACACTTGAAATTGATACGTATTTAATTTTTTAAAAGCAAACGAGCTAAAACTCACCATGTTGACATATGAAATGCAAATAGTCCAGATTACAGCCCACATCATTCCACAACCAATTGCGGCCACCATCAAATACCACGCAATTTTGCTCACCATTATAGTTATTCGGTTGGTCTTTTCCCCAAGCGGGTTTCTGTACTATTTCACCTGTAAAATAAACAAATAATAACAAGCAATTCATTAACATTAAATCAGAATTGAAAACGCATAACCAGCATTTATACTCGTAATAATTAAAATTACTTTCACTTTTCATACAAACAGAACCTTTGGCTTTGAAAATTGTCAAAACCCACGCACGTCTGTACTAACAATTTACTGCTGGCTTTATGCAAATAAAAACTTTAATATCAATAAAATTCCATAGTGAGTGTATCCATGATAATTAAGGAAACCAAATAAGGTCAATGGTATTGATTACTGATTGTTGTTTATTAAATATTTTATGTTTCTTGCATTATTAATTATTTTTATGAATTGACTATTCCGCAATAAGCAGAAGTGTCCGAGGTACTCGTATATTATGTATGAGAAACTAATTTTGGTGAAACATTCAACACTCGTTATGTACTTTCTTTTTTCAAACAATAAATTTAATAACCCTGAAATTGAAATTGATTGAAAAACTAACTTTCGTAATAAACAATTCTAGTTTTTATTATAAAATAAACAAAGAAAAACTTATTTTCATTATAAAACTTTTACAAGTTTTTATTATCGTTCTTTATTTTTTAAATAACAGCAAGCAAAATATTTGAAGAAATTTAAGCATTTAATTTATAGAAATTTTAATTTAAAAAAATATTTTACAAGACATTTATGCCAAAATTTATTTTTATTTCATTTACAATTTTTTCGGTATTGATTAATAATGTACTTGAAATTTAAATAAATTTTCAATTAATTTTACTCACCATTCACCCACTTCCAAGTACGTGATGTTAGTCCCGGTTCTTTTTGTGCCCCAATCCAAACTAATTGTGTTTTTAGTTCTGATTTGCGTCGTTCCAATTCAGCAAGTATGTAATCATTGGCAGCACCACGAAATTCGTGCACTAAATTACCACCTGAAATTAAGAAAGAATAGTTCTTTCAAGATCTCGTTCCGAAATTTCAATTCATTTGATAAGTTTGTTATTTCTAAGAAACTAACCCACTTTCTGAAGTATTATTTTGTATTTACTTTTTCACAAAACAACTGTATTAAATGTAGTTTGGCAAATATTTATTTGAATAACTGCAATATCTTTTTCTTTTCATCAAAAAGTTTTCTTAAGACTAAAAACTTGCCTCGTAAGTGATGCACTATTTCAAAAAATCTTTATATTGCAACTTTGCAATAAAAAGGGCAAAAAATTTTGCACTTTTTTGAGAAAAGAAAACGCCATTAATGTCACAATTATATTTCAACATTATTGGGATATTAATTGGCTAAACTGTCATATAATTATATTCTGTAAAAACTCCTTAACTAAAAAGGTTCTCTCGCAGATTTATATCCAAATTCAAATATAAAGAAACCCGACACAATTCACAACATTATTTATTTTATTTTATTTACTCACCAGTTGTTTTACACATTTGTTGGGCCTTTTCGAAATTCTCTCCCTTGGTAACGTGAAATTCATAACAAGTCTTGGAAAAACTCATTAGCACTGTATCCACCGGTAACTTGGAACTTAAACAACGATCGACAGAAAATTCATCGTTTGTGAATACTTCAACTTCACATAAACTAAGACTGCCTTCGACACCAACCAATTGTATGGCGACATACTGACCCACCAAAGGACGGGCACAGGTAAATGTTTTTGTGATGCCCTCATCTAAAGTGCCTGGATACCAGGCACACAAAGGGTTGCGTTGTAAGTCCGCACTGCTATTGCCCACTCTAATTTCCAAGTCCTGTAAAGGTTGATGTCCACAACAACCTCTGGTGGTTATTCGTACGACTCTGACTGCTTGCGGCGTTAAAAGATCTACTCGCCACCAGGGTGAGGGTTCCTTTTGTGTTTCGGAACATTGTTGGCCATCTGGATTTTTATTTCCTGGTTGACCATCGTTGGCATAATGAGCGGGACCAGCCCGTGTGTAAGAGCTTTGATTGACGGGCTTTCGATATGCTACATTTGTGCCACAAAATGGCAATTCCTTTTCCCAGCCCGTACGAGTATCACATTTGATGGACGTTGGGCCAAAAAGTTCATAGCCCGGATCACATTCATATTTCGCTTCCAAGATCGAGGTATCATCTGATACTGTTTGGACTTTAGCATTCAAAGGCACAGCTGGAGAGCCACAAGCTGCAAATAAAAAATAAAATCACATTTGTTAACATTATCTACTGAATTCATAATTTAACATCACAATAATAAAAGTCTTTGAATGGTAAAAATCTACACGACATTTATCTTTGGGGACTTGTAGCTCCCAAATGTCCTGGAATCTGCGCTCTTGAACATTTTAGTTCAGCCATATAGAAGCCACGAGATGCGCCCTCTTTTTAATCGGGAGCTACAAGTACAGGTTTTTCTCATATCATACAAATATATAAATTTAAGTTAATCTATTTTAAATAAATTGAATTTTAAAAGTCATTTACTAAGCAATTATCTAGTTAAAATCCCATGCAATATATACAATAAATACACTCTGACATGGCAATAAACATCAATAAATATCATTTACAAAACTGTTTTCAAAACATCAATATAGTGTCTTAATTACAAACAATTACAAGCACTTTTTCCATTTCTGTGCCCCAAAACGCTTATATTTTGAATCTGTTTTTTCTCATATAAAAAATAAATAAATATGACGACGCTTTAGTCTTTAAGTTTGTTGAACCATAGATACAAAACATAAATTAGCAGACGTAGTAAATCCAAAAAAGGTGAAGCATTTTAACATCACTTCTCTAAATTAATTGAACATCCACGTTAAATATGTCGTGTCGTATTCATCATCTGTCGCTTATTACTGTTATTTGCTCTTAAAATTGATTCAGTACGTAACCCACATACAAAATTAAATTATTTATTTAGTTTGATTTTTTTTTCTAAACAGTTTGTTTGATAAAAAGTGTCTGTGAGAACAAACGTACAGGGTGTTGTGTTTGATAATGTTTTTTTTATTTTTATTATCAAAATCTCAATGAACGTTTAGATTTATTTATATTTCTTAGGGTCTGATTCACTGAATATAACGCAAGCGTTCATATAAATATTTGTATGATAGTTTGAAAAAATTTAAAAAGTGAGTGTTTTCCATAAAAATGTTCAACAAACACGTTTTTATTCGTTTTAGTGTATCAGGTCGTTAATAAAACATTTCACAAAAATTTTTATACTACGAGTATTAATAGAAGGGACGGTAGCAATAAGATTATCTTATGTTTAACAAAATTACTATGTAGTAACAAGAATAAATGTATATACATAAATATTACTTTCAAATGATTAATTTATAAACAGATTTTATACATGAAATAAGAAAAATATTCAACTTTGTTAATCATTTTATTCACATTAATTAAGGAAGTTCTTTTCACCAAGCATTAAAATGGGTGGAACATTTTGTTGAAAACGTATGCCAAATGGCAACAAAAAGCAAAAAATTGCAACAAAAAAAGGCATTAAAAAATTTTAATTATACAGTGCACTCGCGATAATATGAACACTCTAATATATGAACATCCATAATATGAACACTTTTTTACTTCCATTGACTACTCTAAAATATGAACTAAGTGCAAAATCTTTAAAATATGAAGTAGTGGCTAAATTCTAATAGAATTAAACGTTAAGTGACAGCCAAGAGTTTGTAAATATTAGTTTTTTGTGGTGTGAAATATTACAAATTTTGTTTTAAAAGTGAGAATGTATTATTTTAATTCAAATTATTAAAGATTTATGTATTTTTGTAAAGTAAAAACATTTTGCAAACATTTACAAAATTCATTCGTATAATTATATCGTTTACATGTGAAAGCTCAGACACAGAACAAGTAATAAAAAAATATTCTCTACGGCAACGAACGGCACAGAACGGCAACGAAAAGTAAAAACTAATGAGGCCTTTAGCCTTATTTTAAAATGTTTCAAACCTCTTATCTTATACAAAAAGTTTCAAAAACTCAATGAGAATCACAAAAATTATAATAGTAGATATCAGTGAAGCAACTTTGATTCCACTTACTTCAGATGAAATTAAATTTTAAATATACGCATTGTAGGCATCTTGTATACATTTTTCAATGTGATCAAAAACTTCCAATAACTGCCTTCGGTTTACAATTTTTGACATTTGGAAAACGACTAGCTTTGTTTAACAAATTTCATACTTAAAAAAATATTTGTTGTTCAACTACGGCCTCCTCGTACGTTTGAGATGTCTCGAAATTCACTTTATGGTGTTCTCATTAAAAAATAGCTTCATAGAGCAAAGTCAGATTTTAAGAATTATGGCTTCTTACGACAAAGTAGATTTTTTGGGAAATAATTTAGGAATTGACTAATGTCATAGAAAATGGCATACACCATAAAAATACTTGCCCTGATCAACAGTTAAACATTTTCATAATTTTGTAACTTTGTATTGTTACATGTTCATTGTTTAATATTTGATTTTTAAAAGTTTTTACTGTCGTATTTGTTTTATTCCCATGAGTTCTAATTTTTTTAATATTAAAATGCTGCATTATTTTGAATTCAATTTGCATTTAGATAAGGTTCTAAGCAACAATTTATAATTATGAGAAATAGGTAATTAACATTTCAGACAATTGTAAAAATTAAAGTGTATATTTTGCATTTAAAATATAAAATTTTCATATACTCGTAAATTCATTCAAATTGTTTATGTATTATACGATTACATTTCGCTAAGTTAAGTCTTTTAATGATTTCAATTTAAAGCTTTTGATGCGATAAATATTACCGAATATATTTATAAGTATTTAATGAGTTGAATAGTTTAGGCTTAAGATTAAAAGTATGATGGCTCGAGTTAAAATCTGACTTTATCGATTTCTTTTTTAATAAGAAAATTTCTTGATAACGGACGGGATCCGTTGTCGGCTATCCTAATGCTTAAAAAATTTCCAATATTACTTTCTTAAGAAAAAATATTTTAAAATTATCAAAAAAATATTAATAAAAAAGAAATCAAAAAAGTCAGATTTTAACTCGAGCCAAACTATACTATTCAAGTATTATTGAGAATGTACGAACAAATTCCAAAAATTTAAAACTAATTGTCCATTCTTTGATCAAAATTAGTTTGTGAACAAACAGAAAAGTATTACCATAAGCAATTTGAGGAATATAATTTAAAACTTTTAGTTTTTAATAAATAAATAAATATATAAAGAAGAAAAATCCGCCTTTTCATATACAGTTTTTTTTTGTTTCAAATTTTTTTACTATCCATCTATATAAAAATTAAATTATATCAAATTATCCCTCCTAAATACATCATATAAAAGGATGATAAGTACCGAAGGATCCCAGTGTCAATGCATTACTCAATTTGCTTAATTTTTTCGTAAGGAAAACTTAATCGACTTGTTTTAGCTTTGAGATTCTTTTATTAAATTCAATGTTTGATAAGAATTATTCTGCTTTAGCATACTTTTATATACATTTTTTCATTCATAAATATTCATTCATAATAGTTTTCCACGCCTTAAAATAAATAGAATACACCTGCGTTCAATTTGAAACAAATTTAAATTTTATTCCCATTATTTGTTTTTAAATTATTCATTATCCTTTAAACGTGAGTGCAAAAAGTGTAGGAGTTTAATATTTTCAACGCTGTTCTCTCCAATTTTTTTAACAACTGTAATAGAAACCTACATTAATAATTTCATTAAAGCTGGTTATAAGTAAACTTAGTAAACTCGTTGCAACATGACTTGGCATAAAATTTAAAAGTTAAAATATAGAGCTTGAATTGAATTCAATAAACAAAACTAAATTGTGGGTAAATAGAGCTTTTTGGTTTAAAAAAACGGTTATTATAACGAAAGCAGTTCGAAAACTATCAATTATTGTTGTAATTGCATGAATCATAAAAAATTTTCAAATTTTCAGTATTCAAAATAAAATATTTTCAAAAGTTTTATTTACATGCATTTTCTCCTACAACCTTAATATTTTAATGCAGTCTCTCATCAAAGCTTTGGTGTTAAATAGCTGAATTAAATGTTTAAGAGTTGGATGGTTGAATGGATGGCTAAATAACTGGAGTTTTTGATTTATTTTGATATTAGCCAATTTATTGAATATTAATTTTAAACACGTTTTCGTGCTCAACAATTTTAAATATTTATGTGTTTGTTTTGTTTTACTTAAATATTACAAGCAGGTGAGGTGGGTTCATTGTTCTCATTTTTTTCAATACAAATAAAATGTCTATGGTTGTGTGATTATGCAAAAACTAAAATAGAAACAATAAAATAGTACACATTTAAAAGGTGTGGTGTATAAATATAAAGATTCAGTTTTTTTCTTTTAATTTAAATCAAAACAAAATCATGTGCGATTTTATAAGCAGTACCTTATCATTGTAAAAAAGTGTATAAATTCATGTGGAGTTTAACTTAATTTGGAGCTATTACAGAAATATTAAACTTAAATAACACAAATATTCAAGAATTATAATTATTGTTATTAAAACAAAATCCAAACTAAGACATTTATAGAATCAAACTAAATAATAAATAATACTATAATTTTCCATAATCTTATGATAGTTATGTGGCACAATAGGTTGAAAAACTTTTTTACAATTACATGATTTGTTTTCAATTATATATTATAATCACAATATGTTGTTCTTAGATTATGGTTGCCACAACTATGTTCTTACTTTGGGTGTATTGTTGTCAAAGATAGCGAGAAATCAAAACAATAAAAAAATTCACAAGGTATAAAGATTTATGTGCTGATTTTATTCAAAACTTAAAGAGTGGTGCTTTAAATTCTTTAAACGCATTTGCATGCCTTTGTCTTGAAAAATTTTCGCCATGTAAAAATTTTACGCCATGTGAAAAAAAAAATTATTCAACAAGTGCAAATGAAAAGAAACATAACACAATGAAACGTGAACAAATTTTGAGAATTGGTATTTCTAAGCAAAAAAAAATATTTTGTTTTAAAGTGATTATTTTTCGAACAAAATTTTAATCCAAGGGATTATAATTTTGGCTAAATTTCGTAACATTTTTAGTCATTTCTGTTCTGCCGTGTAAGTTAAAATTAATTGATGTTAAAATTTTCCATTATTCCTTTGGAATATTGTCTCATGACCAATTCTTTCTTACTAAGAATGTTACGAACTTTAGCCAAAATAATCACTTAAAAACTACTAATAAATAAATATAATTATTATTTATCCGTAATTTGTTGAACTGTTTAGGTTTATATTGAAATGAATTTTCGGCATGAATTCAAATCTAAGTTCACCCATTTCATTTTAATTTTTAAGAAATCGTTTGGATAAATTCGTTTTTTTTTTAACAATTTTTATTCATCAGACTAGCAGACTAAAAATTGATTTAACTTGTTAGAAATGAATAAGTTGCACTTTTCGTATTCTAATTCGTTAAATAATACGATTAAATAGTTGATATTCCTAGCCACCGTCAAAAGTGGTAAAATCGAACAAAGATCGCTGATGAGATGGTGCAGCGACCTCGAAATCAGTACTTCTCTATTCTGTTTGTCTGATGAATAAAAATTTTTCTTAAAAATTAAGAAGAAATGGGTAAATTCAGATTTGAGCTCAAGCCAAAAATTCATTTCGGTATAATTAAATATAGTAAAAGTTTTTCAGGTTAAAGTATTTGCATACCGTTGTAGCATATTAAAGGGTTAGATAAGATACAGGCTATTCGGGAATCTGCATAGAATTCAATCATTCTACATGTATGTGAACATTTTTTTCTTATCGGCATATAGCTTACTGTTGATGAACCTTTACATCTTCATATTTATTCAGTTTGTTATTACTCTTTTTAACACTGAAAAGGCAAAGATATGATGTAATAATTGTGTTAGTAATGTGTAACACTTTTATGTTTATATTAACTCTAACCTTATAAAGAAAAAGAAAATGGCTTGAATTTTTCACATGAAAATTATTTGACGTCAAAACATGACTGTATTAGACTTTTTACTTATTTAGCTGATACTATTTACTAAAAGGAATCTCTTGCTTGTGCTTTTAATATTTCTTTGTTATTTTATTGTTTATTTATTTCTTGAAAATATTTTATGCCTTGTTACACTCTCATGTTGGTGTTTCAGCAAACAGAAATTCGTAACACCTCTAGATGTAGTTAAGTTTTAATCTTTAGTTTAATAATATGTTTATTAAATGATATTTAAAAATTTGATTTAAAATTAGACTTGTTTAAATAGATATAATATGAATAAGATAAAGTGTTCAAATTACAAAACAAAAGACTTAAGGCACAAACATGCGCAAATACTAAATAAATTTTTTTTAATAATTTGCATTTCACTGAAGTAAATTAAATTTGTTTAATTAATTAAAAAAATCGCAAACATACGTTCATACAAATACTAATACGCTTATGTATACAAGTTCTTCGACAATATTTTTGAAATACTCGTAATAAGTTAAACATAGTAATATAAAACAAGTATAGCCGATGGCCCCAGCAAAAGGCCATATCTAATTGTAATTAATTAAACATTAAGCACTTGCTTAAACTATACAAGTTCAAATTAATAAACTCTTTTTTGTTCACTATGCCTTTTCCACAATTCCACATACAAAGTTGAAAAGGATCTTTTGTTTATTTTTCAAATTGAAGCCCATACGTTTATGTGTAATAAGAGTACATGCGTTAATGTGTTAGCAGCAACTTTAAAAGCTTATAGCTCCCATAATGCTAAACCGATCTTAAGATAATAGATATTCTGCATATCTGCAAGCAAATACGTTTAAAATGGTAAACGATCTGCCAAAATCTCCTGTATAATATAAGCATAAACTGAGATACCAAATAATAGTATCTTAATTAAATAAAATATAATCAAATAAAATAAAATAAACTAAAACAAAATAAATTAAATTAAATTAAATTAAATTAAATTAAAATAAATTAAATTAAATAATTAAACATAAAAGAAAAGAAAATAAAATAAACTAAAACAAAATAATATAAAATAAAATGAAATAAAAGAAAATAAAATAAAATACCCTAAAATAAAATAACATAAAATAAACTAAAATAAAAAAAACTAAAAAAAAAAACAAAATAAAATAAAATATAAACAAAACAAACTAAAATAAAATAAACTAAAAAAGATAAATAAAATGAAATATATAATATAATAAAATAAAAAATAAAATTCAATATATTAACCCAAAGTAAAATGAAATAAAATAAAATAAAAAATTAAAAATAAACAAAATAAAGTTATATATAAAACTATAAAAAAATAAATTAACATAACATAAAAAAATATATAATATACTAAAATAAATTAAAAAGAAATAAAATAAAATTAAATAAAATAATATAGAACATATTAAAATAAAATAAATTGAAGTAAAATAAAATAAAGATAAATAAAATTAAATAAAATAGAGCAAACTAAAGTAGAATAAATTTAAAAAAATTAAATAAAATAAAAAAAAATAAAATAAAATAAAACAAATTAATATACAATGCAATAAATTAAAAGAAAATAAAGTATAATATAATAAAATAAACTAAAATAAAATAAAACAAATTAACTTACAATAAAATAAAACAAAATCTAGAAAAATTTATATAAATTACTTTTACTTCTTCCTCATTTTGCGAGCTTTGAGTGCATGATATGCACATATCGCTCCTTTATTGCAATATTTAAAAAAAAATGTGATTTATGAGCTAAGAATGCCGAAACATCCGTCGTAGCGCTCTTCACTTTGTGTTAAAAATGTATACAATTATTCTGTTTACTCACCTCTTGAGGGGTGAATACTTTTTTTCCATTGATGTGTATGTAAATTAAACTTTAAACTCGTTTTCTGGCGCACGAGTTTTTTTTAGATAAGACTACGTTGCAATAAAGGGGTGATATGAGCTCGAGTTTCTTGTTATTAACAATGTTATTAAGATTGGAAACTAATAAAACGGCTTACATTTGAAAGTTCATATAAATGAAAATTTATTACATTTGCAATTTAAAGTTGTTCTTAAAGAAATTCTACACATGATACAATCATGATCAACACCTAAGCATTTTAATTTGTCATTATTATTTAATTGAATTTAATGAAAAACTCTATAATTATTTTACTTAGCTAGCGGAAATCATATTTATTCTTTAATTTCTACAGTATTTTACATCATACAAGAAGGAATTAACAAACAACTTTCATAAACCATTACAGCTATTTAACATAACTTTTGTAACGAAACAATAAAGTAGATTATTTTCTTGCTCAACTGTTTACGAATTGTTAAACAATTGATTAACTAATTGTTTATTATTGTTTTATGTCAAAAGCCTATAATTTAGCAAAGAAAACACAAATAGTTTACTCAACCAACAAGCATTTACATCAAACGTCTTTTGTAGACATACGAAACCACCTAACGGCGACAATATACATACATACATAAACAAGTACGTCCATACATACGTTCGTTCATATATAAAACCAACATTACACAGGAAGCTTTTTTCTCTGTTTTTGCATCAGATATTGACAAATGGATAATCTCGAAAAGACTTGACTGACTTACACAAGCACAAACTTATGTGTGCATTTATTATATCGAGTCAAGTTAATAATATGACAATTTAAAGCAATTATTTTTAACTGACATAATAAATTAAGACATACAATACATTTTTCACTTTCATTTTTATTTTTCTATAAAGTTAGAGAGAAAAACAAATAAATAAATTACGTTCAGAAAATGCTTTAATTTCTAAAGAAAAGACAACGAATTGAGGCAAAAAGCTATTCACCACATCAGCCAATCAACTGCATCATTGGCTTTTCAAATTTGTACTGTTGTGTCTGCGGGGAGAAAACTTTAAATATTTTCTTTAAAAACGTTATTTGATAAGAGGTGTATTATTTGTAAAACGCACAAGGAAAGCCTTTTGATGTTTGCGATTTTGGTAATATTTGGTAATGTATCTTATGTGCTTGATTCAGATACAAGGTATTTTTCCAGGTGCCATCATTATGGCAGAAGACCATTTTTTACCTTTTTATATTTCCATTGTCAAAAATAGTGTCTTTATAACTTTTTGTATTTGTTTTTTATAGATGTTTTTGACAGAAACAATATAAAAAAATTACTGTTGTTCTTGTTTTGTTGTAATTGTTGTACTAATAATGCACGACTTGATTTTTAAAGTATAAAGGGCTGTCAACTGGCAGTTGCTGTTTACTAGCAGAAGAGAGGCTTGTTTCTGCTCATGGTAGCAATTGTAAAATTATATCTAGTGGGCTTATGTTTGACTTGACGTGCTGACTAAAGTGCAGTATACATACATATGATCGGAGTTAATGATATGGTATGCCTGCGATTACGCAAGGCACAAACAATCTACGTCATAAACCCAGATCAAAGGAGAGGTTTCTTTAATTCATTGGGGGTTGTCCGAGTTATATCGGTTGCTCCTGCGACGATGATTCTGTGTCATTGTGGATCATGTATACACGTGAGGAACTGAAACGAAAGAGCAACCGGATAGGAATAGTTTTTAGATGAAGTGAGCGACCTACATAACGACGTCTAGAACGCCTAGAGGGCTCCGAGTCGATGGAATCATTGAAGAAAATTGCGATGTCCACCACTATCACACACACACACCGCCGAGGATCCAGTCCAAGCTTTTGAGAGCGGAAATTTTAGATAGAATTAAAACTTTTTGTTGATTTCTTTAGCAATGCATTATCAATATGGTCTATTTCATTCGTTTTACGAGGGGAAGATCCCCCATTCCTCTCCCTGGATGCACGCCTGCACACACATTTTTTTAACTTTTTTTGTTTCTATTATTATGATTGAAAAGATTAAAATAAATAAAAAATATTAAGCATTTTTTTAATTTTTTTATTGGTGCTAATGCATGTATATAGATAGACTAGCTAAAAAACCCTTAACAAACAAACAAGTTTTTAAATAATGAAATATTATTATATAATTATTAAATAATTATTATCTAAATATCATCTTAAAAATCTCCTAGATTTTTATTTCAAAATTAGATGTGCCTGATTTTTCTCAACTATAAATTTCATACAAATGCTCGTTTGTATTCAGGAGTATTCAGAAAATGCTACATATTTAATGTTCAACTGATAAAATGTTACTATTTTATCAGAAAAATTACTGAAGTTCAGCACAAAGATTTTAACCATTGTTTGTTGTCATTTATTTTCCTTAATTTTGCTTCTGATTTTACAAGAAAATTATCTTACACACATTCATACGTTTACTGGAAAATGTTGCAAGCAGTAATTTAATATGTACAATGTAATCGCATAGATGAAATTTTCCAAGGAAGTGGTTACATGTTAGGGAAATTACATATTTAAAGTAGATGTAAAAAAAATCACACTGCAGTATACAGCAAAAAAAGATAAAAGTGAAAACAAGGAAGAAAAACCACTTTTACGGATAACGTCAATCAGTTCAACATTTTGCAAACATATTTAAATCTTAAAATTAATATATATAACAATTGTTTCCCATCAAAACGGTTTTTATGTTTGCAAGATTCCAGGCCATTACGTTTGCTTTACGGTTTATGTTTTTCTTTTTTCTTCCATGAAACGTGACATTTCAATAAGTGTCATCTACTAAATAAATAGTTGGTGTATTTGTTTTATTGTTGATGAAATTGTGTCATGATTAGAAGTCTAAAAACGTTGTTTTTTGCTTGACAAATAATCGAAACAATAACAGCAACAGCCACATTATGAATGTGGCAACTAAATAAATTATTATTAGTATTTAGTATTCACAATGATGCTTAATATTCCAAACTCGTATTTTTTGCATTTTATTCTACTTTTTTATGAGCACTCATTTGATGTAAATGTAAAGAATGTACTTTTTGTGTTGGTACAATTTTCATTACTACAAGCAAGAAAATTTTCTGCATTTGAACGCAAAAAGAACAAAAACTCCTTTAAAATTAATGGATTTTGTAATTAATTTAAAAAAAAAACAAGGACAACAACAAAATATAAATAATTTGATGATCACAGAATAGTTTAGTAAAGTTAAGGCTGAAATCTTATTTATTAAATAATTTTAATTAGCACTCAGATTTTAAAATATAAACATGCTGTTGTACTGCAAATTAATTATAAGATAGTTTTTGAGAACCACTTGATATTTGAATACTAGGGTTGTCATTCGAATAACAATTATTCGAATAATTCGAACAATTATTCATTCGAATAAAAATTATTTGAATAATTCGAACAATTTTTTTAATTTTTGTTCGAACGGCCAAACTTTTTTTCAATTTATAATAAAGAACTATTCGAATAACATTTTTCGAATAATCGAACATTCGAATAATTGATGAACGACGTATAAGATCATTAAATACCTGAATTCTATGAATTTCCTATCCAATAATAGCTTTTTAAAATATGTCCCAAGAAGCTAAACAAAACAGTACGTAAATGCTTTGCTTTCACGATTATTTTGTAATAAAAATATGTATTGCGAATGGCCTCAACTACGATGAAGAATAAGATGACGTTTCTGAGGTAACTGATAACGTTTTATTAACTCATTTAAAAAAGTCTATAAATAAAGTAAGAAATTGTACTAAGGCAAAAATCGTTAACAGTAGTGATGATAATCTGAAAATCAAAGAAAAGAACAAATAAACTTGACATGCTCTTTAATGTTGTTTTAACCATAATTTTTTATTCTTCGTTCGTTCGAATTATTCGAGCAAAATTTCAAAACTATTCGTTTATTCGAACAAAAAAATATCATGAACACGAACAATTAACAACCCTACTAAATATGTATGTCCACTAACAAATTCAATCTTGAGCATTCAAAGAATAATTTGAATATATGTATGTACATATAATATTAATCAATTACAAATGAAGATATTTTGTACGTTCCTAATTATTTCCTTCTTGAGCATTTTAAATTAATAAACTAAACATTATTTATAAAAAACTACAACCATGAACAAAAATACATACATGCTTTAATGTAAGGGGTCATTCATAATATTTTCCTGCAAACTTAAAACAACTGGCGTCTACTTGTGCTCATAACTTACAAAATAATTTCAATTCTCACACTATTGCCTTGAACACATCGTGTCAAGTGCAAAGTTAGCTTGAACCTTAGGAACATTTATTTGATTTAATAGTTAAATCGGTTTTGTACATGTAATTGATTTGTATTCATGTCGTACAAGTCTTAACCAATCCTAACATCAAGCCAAAATAATAAAAACAAAACTTTCGTTTCGTCATTAATATAATTAAACCCCATCATTTCCATATTAAAAAATAAAAATGTCAATTGCAGAAAGAAAACCTTCAAAGTGTATACAAAAAAACATGCTACAGCCATTTCAAAGTGACTTTTTTGGGTTTTGCTTTTAAATAAAAACAAAATCCGTTTTTAATTTAAACACGAGTAAAATTCAGAGAAATTTTCAAGTAGTGAGATTAATATCTTAATTATTTAGGAACTGTTCTTTCGCAATATAATTTATTATTCAACAAAATAATGGCAATCTAGTGTGAGAGAAAAAAGCAACTTTAAATGAAAAAAATTCTTAAAAATAAGCTTAATATCACTAAAGAAACAAAGAAAGCAAAATATTTTTTTTTTCAGAAAAAACAAAGTATTTTGGACTTGGACTCAAAAAAATCAGAATTGAGACTTGCATCTAGTGATTCTTTATCTTTGAAACCGAGACCAAAAATGTTATGCCTATTTTTTGGAAATTGGATAACATTAGAAATTTATTTTACACTGAAGACATTAACGAAAACTTAAAAGTCAAATATTTTTAAACCTATAAAAGCACTAAAAATATTATCAAAAGCACTAATATATCATCATTGGTAAGAAATTGTGTGTTTTTATATTTTTCTGGTAACAAAATGTGTGTCATCTACATAAATGTTTGAACATAAATTCCAGTTAGTGGCACAACAGTTCATGAGATCATTAAACTGTTTATTATTCCAGTAAAAGCACAACATGTTTGCTTTTTTACCTTTGATAAGAAGTAAACTAACAAACGCTACCTGATGTCACGTTTATACCTTATTTATATTAATTATAATTATTATTATATTCAGGTTAACCGCATATATGCAAATCCATGTGGATGCAGAGATTAAATATTTGTACTTTCTATGTTTTTTACAAATTTTTCCATCAATTTTTTAGTGCATATTTTTGCATATTTTATTATTTACAACATTTCCTTGCATATTTTTGTCTTAACTATATATTTGCAGCATTTTATTCGAATTCATTAAACATATTCGAACATTTTCAATCATATTTTGGTATTTTGTTGGTTTTTTTCATAGTCTGTTTACAAATTTTTTACGTCGGATGCAAGAAATGTTCTTTGAAATCTGATCATCAGATGGCTTTTCTATATTGTGGATCTATCATTTGAAATGTGTTGTTATATTTTTGCCATCTAGATCTCATTTCCAGTTTAAATTTGCTTAAGTCCAAGTTATTTTAAAATATGGTGTTAAGAAAATGTTATATTTTAAATATGACACTAACAACAGTAGACATCGAAATTTTCAATGTATAAAGTTTTTTTGCTTTTTATTTAAAATTTCAATAATTTCCTGTTTATTGTAATAAGAATTTCAAATGGAAAGCTCGCCTTATTTTATACAAAATTTTTAATTCTGATATCGTGATCTCCATGGAAATTTAGGTACAAATTTTATTTTGACTCAGTTGTTTTACTTTTTGTTCTGTTTATTTGATTTTTGTGTTATTTCAAATGCAAATGTTACTGAATTGCTAAATAACAAAAATTTTTGTGTCTTTTCGAGAGCATATCGCTCATTTACTACATCAACGTCATAACTCAAGAAAACTCGTTCTTCAGAAAACGGGCTTAAAGTTTTTAATTTACATACACATCAATGGATGTCAATATTTTTAGTTATGAATCTTTTGCAGTAAATGAGCGACATTTTTGTAATATTTAGAGCATTTTTCATTGCTTTGCTGCATATTGAATGCGCACAAAAAATGTTTTTCAAAGCATTTTTGAGGTTTCCCCGGTTGTAATTTATGGAATTTAATATTACAACTATTTAAACGTCTGTATTTGTTTACTGTCATTAAAATGTGTTTGTATGCCTTTGGGTTAGATGAATGTCTTTAAATGTTTGAGAAATGTATTTTTATATGTACATATGTTGGGCAATTATTTCTTTTAGCTCCGCTTGAGTATCTCCCTCTTTTGAATTTTTTTAATTTTATACTTAATATAATTAGTACTAATTTTGTAATTTAAGTTATGAAATTAAAATGGATTGCAAACATCTGTATATATATATATATTGCTATCTCGCAGTGCCTTTATAGAATAAAATTTATTTAATAAGCAAAGTATTACCTTTACGAATTTTCTGTACTCATTTTTTATTTATTCAAATCATTAGAAAATTCATTCCATCCGATGGAGTCTCATGGGATTCGAATTTCAAGCTTACTAATAATATGTTCATGTGATCATGTGCTTACAAACAGCTTTAATAGCCTTCTTTAGCCCCAGTTAAATGCGCATAAGAACTGAAAAAAATCCCTCAATCACCATTTTCAATGCATTTCCAAGAAAATATAAATAATTCACTGAATAACACAGTACAACATTTTTCAACTCATTGATTTGGGACTCAATTCTAAGAATTGCACGTGAAAGTAGCCCCAAAATTTACATTTTAAAACCAGAAGAACATTGAATATTTCTATTTGGAAAATAACAAGTATACGTGCATTATACCAAGATAGAACCGTGTTGAAATATAGAAAAAGTGATAAAAATCTACCTTGAACAAAAAAAGTCGTAAAGTCATTAAATTACTAATACAGCCAACTTTACAAAACGAATGATGCAGAAGTTCTTAATTTTGGGGTTACTTTCACGTACAATTCTCAGAATTCGGTTCCAAAATTATGTGTTGTACTGTGTAAGTAAAACATTAATTTTGGGAAAAAGTACGCTGCAAATAAAAACTAAATTGTAATTCAATAATTGCCAAAAAATTTGTTTTTAAATTATAAAAATTTATTATCAAGGAAAACATAAATTTCTTTAAAAAAAGAGTCAAAATAATAATTGTTTTATTATATTGGTTTAGCAGATAAAACTTTAGATAATTTTTGAAAAGATGCCACTAATATTTTATGAAAGAAAGAATGGAAAGAAAACTTTCTAAAAAAATGCAATAAGGCAAATTAATTAATAAAAATCAATAACAGAAAAAATATAAAAACAGTTTTAAAAATTCTACTGCGTTATATCATTTTCAAATAATAAGACTTTAATTCTGCACGAAATGTGATTTAAGAAAAAATTACAGAATCAACTATTCCAACTACATTTATTTGTTTGGAAATTTACTTCTACAATTTTTTCTAATTAATAACGAAACAATTACTAGAATCAAGTATATTTGTGAAGATTTAAAAATCAAAATATTAAATGATTTTAATGCTGCATTGAAGCGAGAAACTATTTGTGAAAAATATTATATTAATGAATCAGTAGTTTTGGATATAATGAAAAATTTCGAGAAACAGGTAGAGTAACTTCGGATATTGTGGAGCCCCTATTTTTGATTTGACGCTCCTCTAAAACATACTACATAGTAAAATTCATACCGGGTTGATTGCAATGTAATTGTTAATCGAGTGCCTAGTTGCGTGTAGTGCAAAAATTATAATATTTTAGTATTTAAAAAAAGTACACATGAAAAATCTGAGACCCCAGCAAAAATAGTCATTTTCAAAATTGAATGGTAATGAGGAACCTCGCAGATGGGTAATGCGGAATAATATGCCATACTACAAGAATCAAAATATAAATAAGGAAACAAGTTAAATTTGTTAGAGATTTAATTCAAAATGTTAGACTAAACCTTGGTTCTGCCCCTCCCAGCCCTTGGAATTCTACAAAATGGGGCGTGAAGAACATGGTGTTTCGACTAATGTAACTAGTTCCCATTTGATTTTGACTAATTCCACTAATTCCCATTATCTCATTAATCTTTTTTGTATGACTCAATATTTTCTCTTATTGAAAATAATATAAAAATATGAGTCCAGCATACCCGCCTTTAAATATTCCACATTAACCGACTGTTAAATTTTTGTAAATAATTGCAATAAAGTTTAAAAAACTTATAAAATTAAAATGCCAACCAATTAAAAGTGTTATTTAGTTTACTATTTCCACACAAAAATAAAAAATATATAGAAAAACTTATAATTTGGAACAAAATTATCGTTTAAATATGTACATAAAAAAAGTCAACATATCGCAATTTCACTCTCGGTCAAACTGGAAATTAACAGTGCGTCCGTATTCATAGAAAATCGCGTAATCTTAATACTTCTTAGCAAGCTATGTTTACATACAGCGAGAGCTTCTTTTATGTTCCAAAATAATGGGGAGTTCCACATTACCCTCATATTCCACAATACCCCAAATTACTCACTGTAAAAATCTAACATTTTCGAGGGAGATCTCGTAAAACTACACCAAAACATGACAGTTTAATTGTAAGAGAATTTAAAAAATTCTCGCAAATGATACATCTAGAGATTTTTTTAAATAAATAATAACTCAAGTAATTAATGCCTACAAAGCATTTTTGATGTGTGACCTTCTTTGAAAAAGGGATATTGTAGAAAAGTAAGATGGTGAAAGTAGGAAAGTTTAATTAACACTGTGTGTAATTTTTTAAGTCATGGATAAAAGACAACAAAAAGTTGTAGATTTTGCCATAAAGAATAAAAATTGAGAACATGTAAAATCAAAAAATCTTCATCTTCAAGATGAAAATGACAAGGGTTGTAACCGAATGATTACAAACCAATTAGGTGCGTGTTTTAAAAAGGCCTGAATAGTCGTCATGTTTCATTGCCATAAAAAACGAAGGGAAATTGTAGATCGCAAAATACTAACCCGAAATTATCCCTAAAAGGAAAATTTGTCTGTCGCTGTTATAAGCGAATGGCAATACAAAAATTAAAAGCAACTATTTTACATTAAATTGGATCAATGCACTGTCTATATGCCACAAAATATTGAATCAGTAAAAGAGACAGAAAATTTTTGTATAAGTAAAACTCAAGTTTAATACATAATTTCATATTTTTAAGTTTGTTTTTCTATTTTCGAAATTTTGTTTATTATCTTGTACTTTCCTTTTAGTACGCAGCAAAAACTATTGGAAGTTAATTCAAAGGCATTGCGTTTTCATGGTACTGAACTTAATATTCTTAAAATTTTCCAGTTTAATATAGACAACTTTTTAATCGTATGCTGTGCAGCTCTTTGGATCGTTTCCATCCCATGGCAATTAATTTTACAACTTGAAATTCATTAATCTTTCACTAGAAATGTAACTATTTAGAGTTCAGCTCTTCGATGATTTTACTAATGATTAGTATTTGCTCATTTTTTGCTGAATACATGTAATTAAAAATATGCCTCAATAAAGCACTAAATATTTTGAGAATTTTTTAAGATATATTATGGATTTTTGACCCAAAAAAAGGATCAAATATTTATTTGGAGTTATGTGCTTTACATAAAAAAATGCGACTTTATCATACTTAAGGAAGTATTGTTAAAGTTAGAATATACTTCAAAACTTGTTTTCCCATAGAAAATTCATACTTTACACCAACCTTAACTTAAGTAATCGTTTATGAACATTAACTTCATCATATTGATGATTTTATTTAATGCTATGAAACTTATAAGGGCTTCAATAAATAATAATTTATCGAAATTTTTTTTAGTTTGGTATGGAAAAATCAAAAGACTTAACACACAAACTTTATTAGAGCCCTGTCGCATGATGTCGAAAGCACTTTTTCTTTCTCACAATCGCATTTAAAAGAAACTAATAAATAAATCTTAAAAAGAAAATTTTCCACATTCATGTTTTTATTTAAAAAATTTTAAATCACAAAAAAACTAACATTTACAATATGTAAAATGTATGTCCAATTTGTAATATGCGATAATAAATAAATAAAAATTTTCACACAATTTACAACAAAGAATTATTATAAAATATATATAAATCAAATGATTTACACAATAATTTCACATTCTATTATGGGAGTAATATATATCCCAAAAAGTTTCACCTTTGATAGAAAAACTTTCAAAGAAACTAATCTAGTTTCTGTCATTGAATGTACAGAAGTGATCAAGCAAAATTTTAAATAAAAGAATTTTTAATAAGGCTCAGCTTATCACTAAAAATTAATGTATAATGATTTAAGCTTTCTTTTTATTGTCGGATTTTTTTAATGCTTTATGACTTCCTAAACTGTGTATTTTCCCATAATAAGGATAAAGTTGCTGGAATTGCATCAGAAAATTACATTGGCCCTTTTTTATTGTTTACAGCAGCAGCAGTAGAGAGCTTAAACAAATTATTGTATGGTTTTAATTTTCTGACCTTTTATTTTATTTTAATATGTTTTTTTTTGTCATCTTTCTTTTCTTTTTTTGTACGTATTTATAAACAACTGACCAGTTTTTTTTCTTTTCCTTTTTCTTTGTTTCTTAATCACATCTTAATGCAAACCATCTGAATGATGATGACAAACATCTGCAAGCATTTTGAACTTTATTGAATGTTTCTACATTCAAGCATCAACTTTTTGATAGCTTGATTTGAAAAAAAACAAGACAATTTACTAAAACTGAATTTCAACAGAAAAAAACTTTCTCCTAGTGGAATCTTAATCATCATGTTTTATAAAAATCATAACTTCTTGATTTTCCAACAAAAACAACTATATTCACTTTAATTTTGAAGTTTAACTCATATTGAAATTGCTAAAAGGCTTTTTTGGGAATCTATTTTGTGTTCGTATAACGATAATAAAAATTTTAATTAAAAAATTAATACCATTCTGGCCATTAATAATATTAATAGTCAGACAGATTTTAGCTAAATGTGTACATCAATAAAACAAATATTCACAGCTGAACTAATAAAGTGTGTGCTCGTGTTTGTTTTTTTATTTTCATTATAAATCTAGTGGTGACAGATGACTATTTTTTCAAGTTTATTTTTTATTTAAAATATTGAATTTTTTACATTTTTTATACGCTTTCTTTAAGGTAAAGTTACGTAGTTCAATGATTTTATTTTCTGTTTAATGGGATCTAGGAAAAATATGAAATTTTTTGTTTAAAGGCGAAACGAATTAAAGCAACAAGCAAAAAATATGAGATGAAAACAAATTATGTTATGTTTAATTTCAAAAAATATTTAGTTAAAGGTTCCCTGATGGTCGCCATAAGATCCAGTAAAATGCATAGAGAAACTAGCATAAGCTTCTCGATAACGAATTCCAACATATTTTGAATAAAACAGTCATATTTTAATGAATAAATAAAATATTAACAAAAATATATACATTTGTCATAAAATTCTATTGTAAAGGTATGGTCACACTTGGCAAATATTTGCCCAAAAAACGTAACCACTACTTTTGCTTAGGGTTATTGTGATTTAACTAGGTTTTTATATCACAAAACGAAGTCATTATGCCGCGAAATGCTATTTTTATATTATTTTTAATAAAATCGAACCCATATTTTAAATAATAGTGGAATTAATAAAATGTAAATTTAGCTTGTCTGTTTGTTGGTTACGTTTTCTTGGCAAATATTTGGCATGTGTGTTCGTACCTTAAGTCTCTCAATACACCAAAACTCAACATCCAACTTGAATGTATAAAAAAAATAAAACTAAAAATTTGTTTAAGGATCAATTTCGTAATTATTAATATGTTTAAGTTTTTATTTATTTTTTGCGATCAATTTGCATTTGAAGCTTTGGTGTGTTCTGAGAGTTACAGTAAAACTTAATTGCAAATATTTTAGAATCACATTTTAGCTCACTATAATTCTGTTTCTGGAAAGCTTATTGCTCCTTTCTAAGGAAATGGGCAAAAAAGCGCCATACAGCGGTGAGATAGAATGATAATAATGTTTGATATTTTTGTTTCAAAATTCTACTAAAAGTCTTCAAGGATACCAAAGTGCCAAATTCAACTTGAACGCCAGAAATTAGTCAAAATTTATGGGTGGTTCATAGAACCCAAGCAATCAAATTGAGCGAACAATATGTGCGGAAACCAATCAGTTATTCAAGTGGTTTCCAAATATATTTTCTACTCAAGTCGATTGCTTGGAATCTACCAACAGTTCAAGTGTTAACTTCGTACTTATTCAGACGTTTTCATTTTTTAATTATTTCTGGCGTTCTGGTCGAGTTTGGAGCTTTGCTGCCTGTTTTTAGGAAATGAAAACAAAATTGAAAATAACATTAAAATACGAAAATTAGTTTTTGTTTTCAATATAAATTCTCATTCACAAATTTGTTTAAATATTCTAAAAACAGGCAGTTAATATCTTTGCAGACTTATATAGAAGTTTATAGCAAATATTTTTCAATAAAGCGGAAGGGGTAAAGCGATCCACACAGCGAAGTGTTGGAGGTTTAAAGTGTTCTTTTTTCCAGTGGTGTTTTACATAAAGCATTTGAGTGGGCATAAGACTTACAAGATTTTCTAAGCCAATTCACTCTAACAAATTCGCCAAAGGGCCACCCACCCCCTCTAATTTTCCCTAAAACAAATTTCACCTGTAAACTTTCATAATACCGATACACGTATTTATATTTTTGTTTATCCACTCCAATAGAATTAGTTGCGAGAACCTTGTTATTTTGTATTTTATGTTGTGCAGTGTAATTGAAAGTTTTTAAAATACTCAAACATTTAAACTTACAACTGATACTACTTCAATTGAATGAAAAGGAATACAAGAATTGCACTAAAGGTATTTATATGTGTATGGCTATAAATTTAATTACAATCAAAATACTTTCATTTTTTACAAGTAGCCAACTGTTTCCTTTGCCATTATTATTCAAGCATTTCCCTACTGTTTTTAGGCAGGTTGCTATAATTGGCTTAGTAAGAGTTTGTTTGTATTACAAAGTTGACCGGTTGTTTTAAATTAAAAGAAAAAAACTGACAACAAAAAAATAAATTTGAAATTTTATTACCAAATGTTGGAAAAAATAATCATGTTAAAATTTTTTCTTCGAACGTTAGAAACAATTTTTGTAATAAACAAAAATTCTCATGACTTAAGAAACGAGGTTCTTAAAGCAGGTTAATACACCTTTAACAACAACTTTAATTAAATGCTGGTTTTCAAGTAATTACAAAATTGCATTTTGTTTAATAAGTTTTTTTTAACAACAAATTCCAAGTATACAGGCACTTAATAAATGCATGAAATTCAACACAATTCATGTCTAAAACCGACAATAGAACATGATACTTAACTAGCCACAAGCTTTAAAAAATTATACATGGCATAAATGTTGCAATTGGAGAGAGAAAAAAATATGGTGGGAAGTTTTTTTTTAAATTATTATAATTGAAAAACACACTTAAGAAAATAAAAACTTGTTGTTCAAACAACTTTTGGGTTAAATACACAAAAGTACAAAATTAATAACTGCTTCTAATGGGAATTCTGAAGAATTCTTCAGTTTGCAGACTAAGTTTTTCAGTTTAGTACTTTTAATATGCTTCAATTTAAAATAAAAAAATTCTTTTGGAATAAAGTACATGTACGATATTTTTATTTGTTTGTAGGCAGCTTTTGTTGGGAATATCAGCATTTATTATAAAACAATTCACTATAGATGATAATACATAATACAATATATATAATTTACAAAATTTTACCTATTTCACGATCTTTTTTTTTTGCGAGCCCATAAATATGTGTATTTAAACATTAGAACTTTATTTTCATGTTATTCGTCTGTCTGTGTGAAATATTAAACATGAAATTTTGGTGAAGCAAGAATCGTCAGAGCAGCTGAATTTTATAATTATTCGTTGTAGATATTTTTGGTTAAAAAAAACTAACATTTTGATTTACATACTAGAATTCTTGTTAAGTGTTTATAACCTTTTTTATGACTTTTTTTCTATTTTTAATTTGTTGGTCAATGTCTGCCGCACTCAAAGTACCTTAATAGTAGTTTAATTAATGTATAAGCATTTGATATAGTTCTTCTTAATTTATTTGTTTATTTTAGTTGGACATTTTTTATATATGAATATACACATATTTGTGTATGTTTTTATTTATTCATATTTGTATATGTAATTCAAGTTTAACTGCAAAGGTCATCCAGTTTTGTGTAGTGGCACATTAACACTATTCACACTTGGACTGTTTGAAGCTATTCACACTCTTTAGCCAGTTTTTAATATGCAAAATTCAAACTTTATAAAAATTAAGCTTAAAAGCATCAAATATCGTAAATTAATTTGAATGCGAAGTGATTTTTCATTTGTTTTTTTTTTGTATCAAAATATTAATATTAATAATATTAGTATTCTTGTGACGGTGTTTTTGCATAAATTTAATTTAAAATAGATAAACTAGATAAACAACACACCTTTGGAAACTGGTTTTCCATACTCGAACCAGAGCAATAAATAATTTTTTATTTGATATTGAAAACGGTAAAACTAAATAGCGGAATATAGAAAATTGCATATAGATTTTAACAAAACTTAAAGGGTGCTGTTGGCTGAAGTAGTTAGAGCGTTGACTATACAGAGAGAGTATTGGTTCGAGCCCATTTCAATTTTTCAGCTGTTCATTGGTGTGTCATTGTATTTGTTGTTGCTGTACTGTAGAAGTGATGATGGCATATCACTAGCCACGGAACAGTACCGGCAGCAATTGTTGCTTATGTATGATGATGTACATTGTAGCACAATTGTCGACGAAGTACAATAACTATTAAAACGGCTATACAACTTAACAAAAATGATACTTGACACCAAAAGCTCTGCAACACTGATATTAAAAATTAACAAAGACCATGCAGTAGTAAAGTTTTAAAAGAATTAATTAAGCTTTCTCACTTTCAGCATCTGTACTTTCCACGATATCCCTTTCCCCAAGAAAGTAACACATCAAAATTTTTGTTAGACATTAATTGCCCGAGTTGTTACTTCTGTTTAAGAAAAAAGATATGACTTAAGATGGTATCGTTGTTTCGAAAACTTTAATGAATTCCACGCAACGAAAAATAATCATTTAAAAGCTCCAAATATTATTTAAAATTTTGTTTTAGTTTTCTGAACCCAAAAATTTTTTTTAGTTATTTTAGGTATTTTTTCAAACTATGTTGAATGGCCCTGCAGTCACGCTATCAAATTTTTTTTCAATTCTCATTCAAGATTTTTACACATACAGCTTGTCAAAATTCACAAAAATTGAAAACTGTGACGTAGGCTGCATTCAAATTTAAAGCAAATTTTTTAGCAAGATGCCATCAAGAAAACAACTTAAAATAATTTTTTCCCTACAATCATTAAAGAAAATAAACAAAATCATAGAAACAGAAAAAAACAAACAACAAATATTTTTTTAATATTTGACTGTAATTTAAAACACTTTATGGAATGAAAATTTGTAAGCGAATTCTCGTCAAATTTTAAATGTGTGAGTAAATTGGTAACAAAAATGAGAGAGAATTTAAAATTTGAATGAAAATTTGATCGTCAGACCTAAGATGGTATTCGAACTCGAGCTCGAGCTCATCAAGAAATGTTCAACAAATAACTTAAAAAAATAAATATCAAAAGAGGGGTTTTATATGACAATGTAAGGTAGATATATCGCTCCTTTATTGCAAGGTAATCGTATCTCATAAAAGACTCGTTCGTCAGAAAACGAGTTTAAAGTTTTTAAGTTACACACACATCAATTTAAAAATAAAAAGTATTCTTCCCTTAAGAGGTGAGTAAACAAGATATTTGTATAACTTTTTTGCACAAAATGAAGAGCAATACGATGAATAATTCTGCATTCTTAACTATAAAATCACGGTTTTTGAACCGGCAAAGAAATGCCACTGTTAGCTAATACTATAAAGTCAATGAAAACTCGTCAATCCAACGTTTGGAATTGATGTATGTATGATTTCCTATGATTTTGCCATCAAATCGCAGTTTTAACTAAATTCGTATAATTACTTTTTTCATTAAAAATTTTATAGAAAATATTAATAATTCAAAAAAACCCCTAGACGCATGCTGGCAAATTTTAATTACAATTAGCATATTAAATGACTTTCCAATAAAAAAATAAGCAGACATGCATGCATTCAAACAAATAACGAAAAACAAATATCAGTTAAAACTAAACTAGTCCATCTCGTTTTCGCTTTCATTTCAATAGATTTCAATTCAATTTTGTTTTTTACCCAGTCGCTCATGAGACCGTTATTTGATGCAAGCAAAAAATAATAAACAATAATAAATAAATGCAAAACAAAACAGGTTAAACCACTTAAATCCTTTGTAAACAATTATGAGCATAAAAACCTCATATAATAAATGATACATACTCGTACACTCACACAAGTACATACACATGTACATGATACCTCCATAATTTCTTCTCAGTGACTTTGTTTAGTCATTTACCAGATATTCTGGCAGGTAAATTCTAGACTAATCGTTTCAAATTTTTCTCTTTCAGTTATTCATTCATTTATACAATATTTTTCCAATCATTGCAAATTTATATTTTTTTTCCTTCTTGATATTTTATTTTAGCCATAATCATGAATAATTTGTAGAGTAAGTTTTATTACTATTTTTTGCAGTTCACTTTTGGCTACAAACTTTTGTGAAAACCGATTCAAAAGTTGTTATTAAAAACCAAGAGATTTCGGCATCATGATAATTAAGTTGATTAACATGTTTTTTTGATTTGTCAGTTTATCTTCTTTTTTTGTGTGTTTGATTATAAAAAAAAACATTCACATGATAGTGGTGAGTGTGTGTTATTGCAAAAACGAAAACAAAAGTTATAAATTTAAATAAATTATTAACTAAAATATCTGTAGCCGGCAAGAAAATACAACGTTTGAGATACAAGTATTACTGTTTTAAAATTAAAAACTCGTACATACGATTGTTATGAAATATTGACTGAAGACATTTTGACATTTTTAAACTGGTTTTAACGTGGTTTTGTTTATTGTTATTACTATTTTTGGTGTTGTCACTGTGAGCTTAAAAGAAATCAATACAAAGTATTACTGCATCATTAGAGCAGACACAAAAGAACAACAAAAGATTTATAGGAAAGGTTGCCCAATATATTGCTGGTTGTTTTGGTGAAGTCTTTCTTATAAGGAGTTTTAAAAATATTTTATAAACATATGCTAATGCTTATTTATTATTTTATTGGCACTGCAATAGTTTCGTTTTCATTTATTTTCTTTTTTACCGAATTGAAGCTATTTAAATTTATTTGGTATTGTGAGCATTAAAATAACGTCATTTCTATAAAAAAAAAACAAACAAGTTCACATAAATTTGTATTTCTTTTGTCCGTGGGTATTTCTTAACTAATTCACATCAACATTGATGCTGTTAAACAAATTCAGACTTAAAGTTTGCTGCTTTGAAAAGGTTATTGCGATCAACTTAAAAAAAATTATTTAAAAATATCAAAATAAAGGTTTCAGAAATCCTCTTTTTGTCCTGCTATTTCTATATCAAACGTAATTAATCAACACAAAGAATTTAAAATTATTTGTTAAATGTAAATCTATTGTGAAAAACCTAATTCATGCGAAGGTATTAAAAAATAATAAATAATAAGTTTCGATAACAATCCCATATAATTTTTAAGAGAAATTTAAACTTTTCTTCTGTTCATATTCTGTTTTCACTTCTCATATTGTTTGTATTCTATTTCGTATGTTATACAATAATATAAATGAGTTTTATAAAAACTTAACAAAAGAGTTTTTTACAAATCTTCCCATATTTTAAAAATGAATAAGCGGGGACTTTGGATTGAGCAGTTTTTTAGCATTTTTTTGCGAAAACAAAAGCTTATCATAATTATGTTTCTTCTCATATTTTTTTTTAATTTTTTCATAAACAAAATATTAAGATTGGCTGTTTCCGTTTTGAGTTCTCAGCTGCAAAAAATACACAACCTAACAATACAACAAACAAGCTTAATAAATTAAAAAAGAAAATGATTTTTATAAAATTGAAATGATCAACAAACTAAAATTATATAACCATGAAGGTCATAAATGATAAAAACTTAAATGAGATCGCACTTTTCACATAAAATTTCCTAAACTATTTTTGCATTAATTTTCTACTTTGAAACTCTTCTGCAAATTAAATTAAATAAATAGTAAACAAAAATTATTGCAAAAATTTTGTACATGGAATTTATATCAATCAATATTGGTAATTTCTTAAAGCATCCATACATACACACATCCATACATACACAGAGAAAACAGATTTGTTGTGGTAACTAAATTTGTTGCCAATCGAATTTTGTCGATTGCATGTACTATTTCATATTTCTATTACATATTAAATATTTGGTAGTCCCAACTGCTCAAACATATGATTTGGATGGGAATATCCTTAATTTTTTATTTTAAATTAATTTAATAATTAGGCCTGTTCAAATTGGAGGACAATATTTTTTTCTGTTATTACTTTTCTTCAAATACTAGTATAATATACAATAACAAATGAGTATGCCAAGGCATTAAAAATGTGTAATCGCTTATTCCTTCGAGACTATTTCAACAGTGAATTGGCTTGCAGGAGTATCTTGTACCTTCAGAGTGAAAACTGAAATCAAAAATAAACTAGGAAAAATTCGAAACCGAATTTGTTTGGTGAATTAATTAAAAGAAAACTTTAAAATAATAATATATCAACGTATTCAAACTAAACATGGTTACTGAGCCTTAAAGCTATTTGGAAACTTCTGTTTTGTTGTAACTTTTGAGTGAACGTCGACTTGGAATTTTTTAGTTTTGACATCAATGTGGTCGGTATTCACAAACTCTCATGAAATTAAAATTTTTTTTGCACTTCGAATTGATAATTGTGATTTAAAAGATAATTTTGCTTTAAGAATAAATACCGGTGTAAAATTATTCTTATTATTAAAGTTGTAAAAGTCTTTATTGTGCCATTTGCTAACTTGATTTTTTGAGTTTTAGATACGAATGATTTTAATCTTTCAAAAAAAAAAAATAAAAAATCCTGCGGGCAGATTTCTAGTCCAACAGAGCAAAAGTTACGAAAAGGCTGATTTACAACTCTTCTTGTTTATATGATCTCTGAAAGATTTTAAAATTAAAAGTCATGTAGACAAAATCTTTCAATATTTCAGAAGAGTGAAAACGATATATTTCTTAATTAAATTTTCATTAATTGTTGTTTCAAATCTTAGTTCGAAAATTTTTCAAATTATTTGTTAATTTTTTTATATGTATAATCCCATTTCCACCCAAATTAATATTTCACATATTCGGTAGTTGTAAGAGGTACATCTAGAATATAAATATAAACAACGGCCATACATTTAGTATAGAAATATGTCAATAACCATTTTAAATTGAGGTGTGTTTAATAGAACAATTAATAATTTAACGGATATGTAAAATTAATTTTGGGAAAAAGTGTGATTTTGAATCTAAAAATTTTAATTCTAGCATCTCGATAAAAACCTAATTTTTATATTTATGTTTGTCAATTGTGACTCTTCTAAAAACTATATACACAAAATTACGACATTTTGTACTACCCCAGCATTGTAAATAAAGGATAATTTTTTTAGCAACTTTCTCTTTGGCAACACTGTTTTTGGTAGCTCAGCTGTTTTCGTGTAACATGTTACTGTTAAACATGTTGAGTTTGGTCTATAATTTAATCGACTCACAAACGAACAACGCCTGCAGATTATTGAATTTTATTATCAAAATTCATCCTCGGTGCATCGTGCAGTTCTTCCATTTTATGGTCAGTTTGCGCGACCTTCGGAATCTTGTGATTAAATTTCGTACCAAATTTCATACCAAATAAATTTTTGGATATTAAATCACAACACGCATATATAGAGTGCGGACAGAGGAAAATGGCTTAGCTGTATCCGCCAGTGTTGTTGTTGAACGTGAATTAAAGATTCGACGTTATTCGCAGCAACCGTGCGATGATTACAATTTTTTTGTGAAAAATGGAAGAACTGGACTTGGCTGAAATGTGGTTCCAACAAGATGGTGCCACGTGTCACACAGCATGCGAAAAGATGGCATAATTGAGAGTCGAGTTCGGTGAACAGTTTGTTTCACTTTGGGGCCGGTCAATTGGTTGCCTATATCGTGCGCTTTGACGCCTATTTTTTTGAGGGGCTATGTTAAGGCTCATGTCTATGGGGACAAGGCTGCAGCGATTGATGAACTGGAAGCCAATATTGAAGAATTTATTCGTGAGATACCGCATGATATGTTGGCGGTCAACATATATATGAAAATATCATACATTATCCTCACTACATTGCGAACTAGTAATTTCATTACAACAAATTTAAAATTACAATATTATGGCAACATCTAAAACAAGGGCCGTAGGTCGGTAATATGGCGTTAACATTTCGGCACTGTGACTACATTGGAAGTTGTCTAAATAATATTATGCACTGTTAATTGTATCCTCAACTATTGCAACAATGTTGTGCTGCCATTTGTGTTAGAGAGTGGTTCTAGTCTTAACTCTTTATTGGAAGAGTTATTATTATTTAAACATGGATTTTATATAATTAAGATACTCTGTGATAAATCTTAATTCTATCCTTATCGTGGCTGATACCATAATTTGCCCTTGTAGGCTTTACAGTATTGTTATTTTTTCTACGAAGAAACTAACCAGCATTTGAAAATTATTTTTGCTTTAGAGAAAATGTGTTTAAACATTCAGCGTATACTTTTGTTTAAATCCTTAAAACAGTTAAGTAATCTATATATTTAAGAGCGGCTTCTTTTAACAATTTGAATTTTAAAATTTTACCTTTTATGGCCCCCTAATAAATTTATTATATTTTTTTAAGTTAATTTTGAATATATATATTTTTTTTATTAAAATTGTAAATACATTTTTATGTGTTAGAAATAGTATATAAAATGATTCATTGTTGAACAGACAGGCATACATTTCAAATAATCAGACAAGTTAATACTTCCGTTTGATTATTTTGTTGTAATTATTTCTTGTAAAATAGTTAATAATGGACACGCAATAAAAAAGCTAATAAAAATGTGCAGTCAGTGTTTTATGTAAACAAATATAAAAAAGGAATGTAAAATTTTCAAAATATTTCAGAATTTTTTTTCTCCGAAGACTTAAAATTTCTTAGAAAATTTGTCTAATTAATCTAGCTTTGAAAATTTAATTTAAAATAATTAAGCAGCTATAAAATGTTCTTAAAAAAGACGTCTACAAAAACTATTCACTCAAAAATTTAATATTTGACATTTAATCAAGACGCAATCTTAAATTTACGTATAAGACTTTCTATGAAGCATGCAACTTGTATTCTCATTCTATGCTGCAAATTAAGAAAAAAAGAAGCATTTTGAATTCTTAAATCTGTTATCGTGATTAATATGCTCTCAAATACTTAAATTTTATGTAATAAGCCGATTACTAGCCTTTAAATATGTATTAAGTGGTAATGGGTTTAAGCATGTAGTGTTAAAATTTGATCCAAGTTATTAAAGGCATGAACGTAAAAGAAATTTATTGCATTTCCTTTAGCTAATGTACTCGTAAGAAAGAAGCCAGAATAGCTGAAGATAGCTTAGCAAGATAGAAACAAGGTATTAAAAGTTGTGTTTTTTCAACCAGATTTCTTATTAAATCAAAAAAAAAATTAAAAGAAAAGTTTATTTTGTCCATTTAATAAATAAATATACTATGAAGTATTTTTTGAAAGATATATTTTAAGCGTAGCGTTAACATATACTAGTGATGTAACGAATATTAATTTTTAAGTATTCCTGAATATGAATGCGAATATCTGTGCCAATACTAGCGAATACAAAAACAAATATTTGATTTAAAATTTTGGGTTACTTGTGTATGACTCAATTTTGGCGTCTGCAAAATTAAATATTCAAAATTTAGTTAGGAAAAGTCAATTGAAGATAGTATCACACTAGTATCGTTATTTACAGTTCGACAAGAATAAATCACTTTCCTGTCTTTCGTAATTGGCACCAATTTCGAATAGTTTTTGAAAACTAAGTACCTGTTTTTAGAAACTGAAATCAAAATCATGCGTGAGAATGAAAACAAAAACAAATTTTCGTATTTTATTCACTCTTATTGTGATTGGCGTAGTCGCATTACGCCGTAAAATTTTTGTAAAATAAAAATAAGTGTTTATGAAACAACCTGTTGCAAAAAATTTCAAAAACAGTTGTTTATAAATAATTAATTATTTTTAAATTAATTAAATTGAATTATGCCGTGAAGAAAATTCTTAACTTAATTTCTAAAATCCTGCTGATTCTTTAATTCAAAAAACTATCCTGGAATATTTAGCGGAAAAATAAGACAATAATTAGTCACTACTGCCAAGCGACTATAGATCGTCGTGCAACAGCAATTATAATAATAATTATTTACAAAGCGAGTCGCAATAGAGCTACAAGAGAAAAGGTTTCGAGACTTTTAACTTTGACGTTCAACATTCCTCTAATTCTTAATCGAATATGATATGAAGAAGAAAGATATAACTATTTTTAATGCTATGAAGTTTTCTTGTGAAATAGTTTGATAAAATAATAGTTTAATAAAAATTATTCTAATTTTTTACCTTTTTATTAATAGTAGAGCTTGTTTAAACGTATAACTATTTTAGTTGCATTCATTTAAAGAGAAAAAACTAATTAATTACACATTATCTTTCCCAAAACAAAATTGCATACAAATGCGCATATTTATTTTGCTAAATTTTGCTTGAAGTTAACACATCCATACGTGATGAATACGTACATCCATATTTAGTTCTCATTTCTTTAAATTCTGATCACGCTTTCTTTTTCAACTTCACTCATTTGAACACAAAAATCTTATTAAGCACTCTCATTGGTTTGCTTGCATTTTTACTTGAACCAATAAATGTATGTACGTGCGTGGTTTTAGCATTTGTAGTGGTGTCAACTTTAGGAGCCTTATATTCCTTTAATACTGAACCGATTTAAATAATATATTCTTGAGTCACTAAATCTCAACAATATCTATCATTTGGTAAAAGAATTAAGAAAATCGGTTGGCAAGCAAAGGAGAAAAAGGGATCCAAAGATTTGTCTTTGCCTATTTATATAATAGATTTTATATTTAAAAAAAAACTTAGAATAAACAATTGTTATTTTTAATTTAATTTATATCCCTAACAAAGAGAAAGCGAAATATTTGAGAAAAAAATAAAAAGTTTTTTATTATTATTGTTGACCTTAAGCTTGGAGAAGTTTTTAATAAAATATTTGGTTTAATTTTTAGTTTATTTCGCTTAAGTATATTGTTATTATCATAAGCTTAAAATAAAATTTATTTCTCAAAAGATATTGTAAATTAATATTTTTTTGCTGAAATTTACCTTAGTATTTCGAATAATAAATTTAATTTACACTTTAAGTTTTTTTAACGTCAATGTTCGTAAAATGCTTGCATAAATTTAGTGAACAATAATGCGAATATTAATAATTAGCAAATATTGGTGAATACGAATACGAGTGTTCTTATGATGGCATATTGTTGCCCTTTAGTCCGGTACTTTTTATGCAAAGAGTGTTTTTTTAATAAAATTATTCTAACTAAAAAGTGCCTTTCCGTGTATTTTCGGTATCTTAAGAATAGGTAACTTATTCGAAAATGTTACTTGTGAAGAAAGTACTTTTTAGAGAAATTGCAATCTTAATAAAACAGAAAAAACAAGTAAAACAATTTTATTTAAAAAAAATTAACAAAAAACAGTTATTGAAAAAAATTAAAATATAAAAAAAATAAAAAATTGTCCCTACGACAAATAACTTTTTAAAAAATTATTATTAATAAGTATTATTTAAGAAAAGGACGTTTTAAAAAATCAATACCGTAAAAACTACAACAAAAAGAAAATTTTTAAAAGTTAAAGTTGTTGATTTGGCATGAGTTTAATACTTGAATTTAAATAAATTCAAATTAATTTTATTAAAAAAGCAACATTTAATTAGCAGACTAATAGAACGGATCAATTTCAAGATCGCTATACCAGCTGATCAGCGTTCTTTGTATAATATACTAGCATCGATATTAATAGTGATCTGTTCTGCTATTAGTAGTCTGCTATTATAGTCTAATGATTAAATATTCCAATATTACTTTCTTAATAAAAATAATTAGAATATACCTAAATTCTTAATCAAAACAATTTATTGTTTGTAAACTCAAGTATTGAACTCAACCCAAAATAACAACTTTCAACTTAAGCCTCAGCAATTCAAAGAAATTTTTCACAAATATTATTTGAATATTCTGAATATTTGGTTGTTTCTTTCTTTAAGCTGTTATCGCTGTCTATTGTCAAAACTCTTGCTGCACTTGGAAAAATAAATACGCCTCTGTATTTGGCAAACAAAAATACTTGTATAAATAAAAAAAATTTCTTCGATCTGAGCTTAAGCAATTAATAGTTATTGTTTTAATTTTACCACTCGGTTAAGTAATAATACAATTAATATATTGTAAAATATTTTATGCAGTTAAGTTATTCAATTTATTCATAATTTTTTATTTATTTTTTTTAGGCTTATTACTCAAAGTTGCAAACCATGTTTATGTTTCAAACACCAACAAAGTATATTAACGAGTATTATGTACAAACTACACTTACCTTGACTGTACGCTGCACGCAATGTACATATTATTAAAAGCGACCACAACAGCCAAACTTCAGTGAATTTGTTAAGGCTTTTCGGTTTCACAGATGATGTTTTAACTGACGCCGCAGACTTTGACATTTTGCTTGGGTTAAACATTTTCCTTTTATGCCCACCACCAGTTGGTGTTAATTTTGATGTTGTTGTAGATACTGCAGTTGCAATTAATTTTGTTATTATTGTTGTTGTTGCTGCTATAGTAGATATTGATGTTAACATTATATATTTTTTATTTATATACTAACATGCATACAAACATATATGTATATTTATGATATTTTAAATATTTTTTGTTACATTAAACACTGTTGTTATTGGTTTATTATTATTTCTTTTGATTAATTTCAGAGAAAACTTTTCATTGCAGATTCCAAAAAAAAAGCTATAATAATTTGAAAATTATGCAAATTTATTTATTTGAAAAACATTTGTGAAATACTGCGGTAAGACACGACATAAATGTTGTTGAACTAAGGCAGCTGTTTGTTGCTGAATTAACACACAGTTGGCACATGAGTTTTTTTTCTACTTTTATTTAAAATAAATAAGTTTTCTTTATCTCCTCACACAATTTGATGGATTCGTGAATTTAATAGATATTAAGTATTTTCTGTTTAAGTTCGATGTTAAATAATGATGAATTTTTATTTTCTTGTTTTCGTTTTCTATTCACATCAATTCAATACACTTCACTTGGTCGTTTGGTTTTTATGTATGCTGTGGTGTTGATTATGTTGTTATTCGCACACATGGGATTTGCGGGGCTTTCAATTGTTATTGCGAGTAAATTCATTGATTTTAGGCTGAAGTTTATGTTGGAGTACATTCCTTTGTAAGTGTTATTTTATGTATTTCTTTTGTTAATTCAATCATATAGGACTGCTTAGTAATTAATCACATTTAAAACGCATAACAATTTTATAAAACATTACTGAAAATCACTAAAACGTATTTGAACATTTTGTTTGTTTTCATACAATTGAAGGCTATTGTTTCTGACGTTCTTTTTACTTTTGTTTCGGTTTGATTTTTTTTATTTCATTTTGAGGTTTTCAATTAATATATTTAACATCTGAAAATAAGCAGCTGTTTTAGGAAATTGTAAGCTTAAAAATCTTTATCAAAATAGATTAATAACTCATTAATAACTCATCCCCACAAAAATACAAAAACAAAACGATTTTTTCCGAAGTAATTTTTTCTATACAAAAGACCATCTCTTGACAACAGAAACTCAATCAGCTGATGTCAGTTTTAGCAAATGCGATTATTTGGTATCGATATGTCTTGGCATGTGTCTTAAGTCTTACGTTTTCATGGTTTGGAAGTTTTGCAAACATACATATTTACGGTTGTTTCTAAAATATTTTATTTTTATTACGATTATGTATGTACTGTAAGTATTTGCAATTTAATTAAAAATAATAAATGTGTTCACAATTTCAATAAAGTTGGTGTTATGAGAACAAAAAATGGCTTGCAAATATTTGCTCGGGTAAAACAAGTTGTTATTGTTTTTAATATATCGCTAACATTAATTAGGTCCCAATAAACTAAATTTAATTTAATAATTGCATTATTACTATTAATAAAAATTCCAACATGGATAATTAAATTTTTCGGTTCGATTATGATTTGAGCTACAAAGTTTTGTTACTTTACAAAAAAACTCTAATATAAATAACAATAAAATATTGCCAATAACTATACTAGTTTAACTATGCTTATTTGTAATCAAATCACAACTATTGTTCTCTTTTCCATAAGTTATATATTTATTGTGGCAAAGAAAAATGTTCATGTCAACTTAATTAGTTTAATTAATTAGTTCCAACAAATATATGCTATACATTATTTCTACTTTGGCACTTTAACTCATTACTTTAAGATGAAAATATCACTCGAGGCAAGTACTTACCACCACGGACATAAGATACCAGTTTAAGACTGTCAATGGTTGCTTATCACAATAAAAAAGAAATGTCTGCTGTCAGTATTAAACTCGTTCGGTTTGAAGGAGTTGTTGTGTTCGACGTCAGGTGTTTTACACCCTGGCTGTTTGATAAACCAATAAAAACAATTATAAAGCAATTTTTCTTCGTCCGGGGTTGAACTACCGACCGTCAGCATATTCTGCTACTGCGCCAGCCAAAAAAAATATATTATTGCTTATTTACTTGCAAGTAGCTATAAAACTACTGTAAAGTAATGAAGATCGTATGAGAGTAATGAAAATCATGTAGAAAAGTAGGTTGTTCTTTATAAAAGTCATTACCAAGTTAATGGTGGGAAGCTTTGATTATTGGTGCCGTTAAAAAATAAATAATAAAATATGTTTAAAAGTAAGATTATATTCTTACTAAGTAATATAATTTAAAATTCAAATCAATAAAAAAAAATTAACAAACACGATAATTTTGAACTCTATTAGCCTATGAATGACAAAAATATTGTGACATAATGGACATCGCATTACTTAATTAAACAGCAATAAAATATTTTTAATTGCTCTTTATTAGATTATTATTTATTTGTTTATTTATTACATACATTACACCATATAATTCATTCCTAGTATATTGAAATTTATTTCCTCAACCATACGCAAAGGAAAAATATGGTTCAAGCAATCATAATCTATGAATTTAGTAGTTGTAATAAAATCATATAATTATAAGAAAGCTATTCAAAATATTATTTTGTTTTATATTATAATAACAATATTATGTGACATTGCTATCGTTTGAAGTTGTCATAAGTTGGCCCTGCCTAATATTAAAAAAAATAAATTTTAAACATGTTTCTGTCATACACAACAAAAAAATTCTTCCGATTCGTCATATTTTTATTAAACATAATCAAAATTTAATTTAATGTGATTATTATATGATCAAACCTCAAAATATTATATTTTTTAATAACAATAACAATAACATATTGAAAATTCAATATAATCATATAATTATTAAATGCCATAATAATAATTAAAAAAAACATAATTTGTTTGCACAGAAAGAAACTTAAGATAATATGGTTATTGATAATTAAAGTTATTAGTTCTTGTATTTTGAGATAGTCGAAATAACAGCAGACTTTAAACCATTTTTTGGAAAAGTGTCAAAAGTTTTGCTCTTATGTTAATTAGCTTTCGAAAATCAAATGAGAACTACAAAAATTACAAGAGTATAAGCATAGTAGACTTGGAAACTTATTCAAGAAAACTCATTACAGAAATAATATTCGATATATTTTCTTTTTCTTTACTTTTTGTAAATAAACAAAATTATAATTATTATAAAATTTTTGCAAAGTAATAAAACTTTGGTTGTATGAGGAATATTTTAATAAAACTATCGCGTTTAATTTAACCTGGTGCAATTTTTATGAATGTTAATAATATAATGATTAACGGCCTGTCCTAGGATGTTGAACGTTATTGGTTCCTGTTCCACTAATAACATATTTTATTTCTTCATTTATATTTTCTTATTTATTTTCTAAATCAGTGTTTTCCACAACTATGTGTACATATATTATTCCACGAAATAAAATATTGCTGTCGCAACCATTCCCAGCTATGTCTTTCCCTTGCAAGTGTGTTTTCCGCTTTCAAATTTTACTTAAAAACGGGTCATAGCATTGAAAATCATACACGCTTTATTTGATGCAATATTATCCAAGGCGAAGTGTTCTTTTAATCGATTTTGAGTTTTTAATCTCAAACTATATTATTTTTAACACTGTTTTCTAATTTGATCTTTTTACTGCAAAACAGCATATTTTTCAATTTATTCTAAAAATTGGTCCCAATATCATTTTATATCAAATATATTTGTTTATATTAACATATGGAAGCGGTATACGCTGTTACCGTTGAACACATTTTAACGTTGTTTAATTTTTTACGATTTTTCACTTAGTAAGTTGCACTTATGTCGTTATAAGCGGTTTTTATCTGAACATACTTTTAGTAACAATTTTTAAAAATTTTATATAATTTTCCCTCCTGGGAAAATTAGTTTTACAAATCCTGCATTACAGATACGGCCAATCAATTTTGTAATTATTTCTGCAAAGTAAATTTCATTTAAAAAATTTTTAAGCTTTCCTAAACAATATTTTCCACTTGAGGATCTAATATAATTCGATTAGTATCTCCAGAGCTACGAAATCTTTTATAGCAGTTACATATTGTGTGCGTATAAATATAAATTAATGAAGAACTCATGCAGCACTTCATTAAATTATTTACTATGATTCATTTATTTTTTTTTCAGTGATCCATGATATATAATGTGAAGTTAAATAAGTAATGAAGTACAAAGTTGTGATTGAAAATATGAAAAACTGTATAGATTGTTAAGAAAAGCACTCAATCTCTAACGAAAAAATTTAAATAATCTTTATAAACTATTTTTTAATCAGCCATATTCAAAAGAAAAAAAACTAAATATTATTATTTTCTCAATATATAAACAAAAGTTTTTACAACTAAAGTTAAAACAAAAATCCTAAAAATATACTTAAGCCGCAAGAAAATGGCAAATAAATTTATTTATATTTTATATTTTGTGAATAATTTTGGTTTAAAAACAACAACAACAACAAAAATTAAAGCAAACCACCAACAAGAAAATCATTAAAATAAACAAGTTTGTTTCTTAAGTCTTTCGTTTTCAATTTGTATACTTTTTTTAATTCAAGAACTTTTTGTAACGACTTTTTGGCTTTTATAAATGTAATAGCAAACATGTTAAAACCGGAATTTAATTAATATTTTCAGCACATTTTATTTAACTTTTAGAGCAGTTTAAATTGAATAAAAATGGAAAATTAAAAGCCCACGAATGATTTCGTAAAATAGTTTTAGTTACTCTTATTTTGTTTTAATACCCGCATGTTCACTTATTTCATTTTGATTAATTAAACATAAAGCTTAAAATAATTCTACGTAATAACAATAACAACAAAGCAAACAAAATCCTTTCTCTTTACTTAGCTACATTAAAGTGCTGAAGACAACAGTAGACTTTGACTGCTGGCATACGGCTATGAACGTGTTAGCCAGTCGATTGATTTCGCTTATTTGTTTTTTTTATTATTCGACCAAAAAAATAGATTTAAAACATTTGTTCAAACGACTATATTGATAGCTAAAAACCGATAATCAGCTAGAAACAACTTCATGGTGCACAACTGGCTGACCTCGCTTTGTTTTCATTATATTTCATTATTTTTTTTATGAAAAAAACATTATTTCATAGATTAAATATAAAATATATTTAATATTTTATATATTGTATAAAAAAATATTTGTTGGTTCACACCTTTCTTTTCTCTTTTCCACAAAAAACACTGTCACTGTCATCACCTTTTCTTAACTTTTTATTTATTTAAAAAATTTCTTTTAAATGCCAAAGTATTTTTAAACATTTTATTTAAAATTATTCGAGAAAAAAATAGAGAAACAATAATACTTGGCGACGTAAAACTCGTTAATGAAAATACAATTTCAACCGCTCCTCGACGCGTTTAGTTGTTGTTCGTTTGAAACGTCAGCACGTAATGAAAGTTGTCTCATAACTGGTTTAAGTTTTGCGCATGTTAAATGTTGTTACGAGTGCTCACTTCTCATGCAAGAGCTTAATCATTTTTTTTCTTATTTTTTTTAGATTTTTCACACACAGCGCAAGCGCAAAAATTTCTGTTGTTTCTATAGGTTTGCGATACATTTAAAATTTTTCAATTGTGTTCGTTCACATTACTAATATATTTGAGATGTTGAGCATTTAGCGATTATTGTGCTGATAATTTTCGATTATCTCTTGTTTTTTTTTCGTTTTAACAAAACATGTGTGAACAGATGCACTAAAAAAGATAAAAAATTAAAACCCCCTTCCAAATAAATAAATCTTTAATTTTTTATGCGAGCTTCCTAAACATTTTGGCTGTCTACCGTTGACCATTTATAGGAAAGAATTTTCAGTATAGTTTGTTGCATATTTCTTTTATTTTCTGCCCAGGAAACATATGAAAAATGTTACATTTTCGGAAAGGATTTCACTCGTACAATTCACAAAAATTGTGTTTTAATTGGAATAAGTTCCACTGACTTGATATGGAGGTAAAGCAAGTATTTGTTGTCCCCTCACATCATAATGTAATTTACTCTGTGATGCTTCTTGGAAATTTTTTCTGATAACTAAGCCAACTCTAAATTTAAAGCAATTTTCTTCGTAAGTCGCTTATACAGTGAATTCAAAAATTTTACCAATTTTGACTTTGAGGCGCAATAAAAAAATCCAAAAAGTAACAACTGCAACAGATTTTTTTTCATATTAAACTATTTAAAAATATACATAAGAAATAAGATCAGAAATTATTCCTTCAAAATTAGAAATTAAAGTAGAGATTTTTACACAGAGTGTGTGCCAATCGGTAGCAAATTATTATTGTGAAAAAATATTTGCTTGTGTGGGAAAATTTCATGTTTCTGCATTGCCAAATGAAAGCTTTTTTGACAGCATAAAATTTTAACGTCTGTGAAAACAAGCTGATAAAAAAATTGTTGCGGGGGCGAGGCAAAACATTCGACTACAAGCCGTCGCTTAACAACAAATTTTTAAAAGAACTTTTTTATACGCATTACACAGCGTCCACAACTGCGATAACGCGCGCCGACAGAATAGCAGAGCCAAATTGTCAAAATTTATCTTCATGTCTTACAAGAGGAACACGTATTATTTTTGTTCTAAAATTTCATTATGTGCAGTTACTCATTGAGTAAATATCTACCATATCTGCAAAATTAGTAAATTTGTTTAACAATATTTATTAATAAATAACTTAAAAAACAATGCATTTTAGTTATTTATATACGCACATGCACACTCTGTTATATATTCTTATTTACATGTACGTTTTTTTTCAAATCATAAGATTGTTGTGATAAGATTTATTGTAATAACACTAATTTCAAGTCTACACGTAAGATAATTTTCTCTGCGATTGAAATTGTCATTGCTTGATAGAAAAATATAAGATATTATGTCAGGTGTAGACTCTATGTTAAATAAAATTATTTTCTGTAAAAAAAATGTACAGTGTAATGTACAATTACAACCGCAAAATTATAATAAACAAGGCATTATTAGCCTAACTACATATAAGAGCCGTAAAAATTCAATATAATAGGCGACGGCTCGAATTTTCTAAAACGACGGCGGAGGCTTACTTTGTTTTGTGATACCATGCTTCTAATTTGCTGCTTGTCAAAAATATACAAGGTCTGTCAAAAATTCTATTTATTTACCTCAACAGTGTCAAAAAGTTCCATAGCAAAGTACTTTGCTACCGATTGGCACACACCTAATATAATGAAAAAGTCAAAATCGACAGCTTTGCTCTTTCAAAAAGTTATTGTTTAAATTGAATCTTTAATTCCTTTTTTCAAATCCATTTTGCTTTCGTATCATTTTTATATAATTTTCGTATAAAAATTTTTCCCAAAATACACAAACAGCTGACAATTTTTCAATTTAATTTTGATTTCTTTTCCATCGCATATATGATGTAATAAAAATCAAATCACAAATCACATAATGAAAAGTTTCATAAAATTAAAAGTACCTTGTGAATTTTTTCATTTAGAATTACCTAAATTACGCAAAATACAAAATGTAATAGCGATCAATTTAGTCTGATGACGGAGGAGCTCGGATCATAGAAACTTTATTGTTTACTAGGCATGTAAAAGTACCCAACAAGGCCACAATCGCCATATGACATAAGTGAAAAAGACCCCAACGTAGAATTGATCACATGTCTTCTAAAACTTCCATTGTTGGAAACAAATTTAAGGAGAAACTTCTTAAATTTTGTAAGGATCATAAAAATTAGAGCATTGAAAACTTATTGCGATCGGCAACGATCATATACAAAATTGAGAAATCCAAAAGTCAAAAAATTATGAAACATAAATGTATGTAAATGATAGTTTGATGGATGTATGTTAATTAAGTTATTATCTAAAACTATTTGTAAAACTCGATGATGATGTTAGAAAAGAATATTTTATTTAAATTTTGTTCACAAAAGTTCTTATCCAGCAATCCATTAGGATATTAAGGTTTTGGTTTCAAAAAATCTCAAACGATGCAAGGACGTTATTAAAGACCAGAAATTTATAGCAAACTCCTCCTCCTCACGATAATGATCTAACAAATGCAAATATATAAAAACAAAAATGATTTGAGGAAATTTAAAAGCAGAATTAGTTTGTATGCTCTGCTCTCTTACGGATCAGATGTTCTGTAAGAAATATTTTCTACAGAAAAGAACGACCCAGAACCGCAACGAAAAGTATAAACTAATGAGGCCTCAATAAAGATTCCAATTCAGCAAAGCAATTTTTGAAACAGTCAACTTTGATTTTCTTCATCAAATTACAAAAAACTTTGACCTTAATTTCTAATATTGAAAATTTTATTCAAGTCATTATTTTTAGAGTTCCATGTCAATTGATTTGGCAATAGTTTTGAAATGTTGTTGGTGATTTCTCTGAAAAACACATATGTACTACTTTTTTCCTATGTTTTTCGAATGCGGTATCTCAAATCCTCAAAAGAAAAGTGAATTTATAATATTTGAAGTTTTGAGTATAAATAACACTATGCTAATTTCTTTTTTGATTTAAGACACTTCAAAGCCATCTAGGGGCTTTAGGCCCACTTAAATAAATGATTGTAATAATTTTTGCGACTACACACTCAAAATCGAAAGATGAAATACGATTTTTTCGAACTTCGCAAACAAAAATATTACAAATAATTAATTTTTGCACCGATTTTGAAATTTGAAAACATTTTGAGTAGAGAAGTTAGGCTTCCTTAGTACGTTTTAAAAAATTCGTCGACCAATCTTTTGAGACAATATGATGATTAGGTCAAATTTGGTAAACATTTTGACACTTTTGCTCGCCAGTGTATACGAGTTTTATTCAACATTTATTCCTTTCAGTCATTTTTACTTTATGCCTTAAACATGCACATAATTTGCCGTTTTTTATATACAAAAATTGGCAGCACTGAAACTAAAAATGAGCATAAGTTTGTATTGAGTATCAGTTGAGTGTGTGATATTAACTGATGTAGCAGGAGTAGGCTTTTTATTTGTTTTACAGTTCAAATTGGATTAAATTTCCCATAATGCAAGTCTTTGTAGGGTTATTGTGTAAAAATAACGACAAGAATAAAAGCTAAAAAAGGAGGTTGCTAGTATGAAGTGTTAATTAACAAAGAAAAACCTAATTGAGAACTTCATATTAATATGTTAGTTTTTACCGTTTAAAAACTTGACGCTAAACTATAATTAATGTTTCTTTTAGTTATAAATATTCTCTAAAATTGTAAAACTCCTGCTGTGATACAGTTTCTTTTCTCTAATTAAACTTAATAAAAAATCGGAACGATAACGTTAATAGAATTCAGCGAGTATTGTATTTGTTAACACGCACTTTTTTGTTTACCAATCTTTTTCTATTCAGTTATAACGGATGATTCCAATTCTTAGTGCTTTATGTTCATAAAAAGTATTTTGGGCACTCTAACATTTGTCAAACTAATTCCATAGAGCAATCTGTTGTATAAAACTTTTCTAAATCTAAAATATTTTTGATGAATAAAACTGTTAGTTTTTATTTGAAATTACTTAATGTTTACATTGAAAACTGTTTTTCCGAAGGAAATTCGTACTATGAGCATGCTGTAATTTTAACAATCGTTTATGAATACGACGATTAAGCCACAATTTTAAGCCTGCTGGTATCAGCAAAAAATCATATGAAAATATTGACTGTCTTCTTCAAAGAATAGGTGGTGTCAAAGCCACAACAACACAGCTTTTAGGTTCGAAGCTGTCAAAAAGTACAAAAGAAAAATGGTTAAATTTCTGTTCTATAAAGAATTATGTTTCTTTTCTTTTCTGATTTGCATTTGAAACAAGTGATAAAGTGTGCTTTTTAGCAGTGTGGGTGTATGTTAGTAATACATAATCAAATTTTGACAGAATCGAACCCAAAAAAAAGTCCGTTAACACTTCGACACCACCTGTATTATTCTACCATGGGTGAAGCCAAGGCATTTTAATTTTACAGGTGGCGTTGAAAGCACAGCTGACTGCTTTGCCGTGGTGACTAGGAATTTCCGGTTTTCTTATCTTTTTGTTTATACTTTCTTGAGTTTTCAAATATTTTTTTGACTATAGAAAATAATGTGTTGTACTAGAGAAACTAATATTTTTGTTTGGGACATATGGATTGTGATAAAAGTTTAAATAAATTTCCTTTTTCTGTTTTTGACACTTTGTGTCAATCAGATGGTGTTTGTTGTCATATTAGCACCATCAATAAATGAATTCGCCGTGTCCGGAGTCCTTTTAATACAAAAAACATGTTTATATTTAATTTTTATATATTCTGGATCAGCACGATTTTTTCATCGATTTGAAGCTTTCACAAAAACTTTGGCAGCTTTATAGATATATATACATTTATAAGCTATTTACTTATGTGGCGAACTCTGTGGTTTTCATGAATAGCAGCATATGTTCTAAATTCTATTCTCGGTATCAAAATTTAGCACTTTTCCACAGTGGATTTAGTACTGGATGAGTACAACATGTTCAATTTGCAGCATACTGGTATTGTATTTGTATCTTGTTTATTCATAAATAATAAATCTCTTGACTGAAGCTATTTTTTGTTGAGGTCATCGCTACACGTTACTCATTCTAAAAAGTGCTATCAGAAATATTGTCAAGGGCTGGGGCTACTGGCATCTGTGATCTGTTCTTTCAGTTTCACGAAGTACAGAAACCCGGGACTGCTGCACAAATATCTCGGGAATAGTAATAAGACAAGCTTTTGGTTAATAAAAACCAAGATGACATGCCTTCCACTAGGAAAGATTTTAATTTATGTAGTTGCACACTTAACGTGACCAAAGAATAAATATTTCCGTTCAAAACCGCCGATAGCAACAATAGACTAGCGGACTTCTCACTTTTTACACAAATTAAATGTTATTTGTTCAGAAGATAATTCATTACTATATTAACACAAACCAGCAATATACAAATAAATACTCGTGAAGCCTTTGTCATGGTAACTCGTTGAGTCAAAGTTTGTTAATAATATTATTTCTTTTTAAACCAACACAATAAAACATTTTACACAGCATTTACATCAATGACACTTAATATTTTTTTGTATTTTAATTTCTAGTGAAAATAAACACTAACTAAAAATTAAAGATAATTGTTTAACTTCTTAAAAGCCCTTTTTGCCATCTGTGATTATAAGTATGTATAAGTATACACCACCACACACGTTCACCATTTGCATGCAAATTTATCCAGCGGTAGAACTCAAAAGGCCTTTAAATTTCTGCCCTCCTTGAAAGCCTGTGATCAAAATTTGTTCTTGCCTTCCGCAGAAGGGTTTCTAAAAGGCCTAACCTTTCTCTTCTAAATGTTCGGAAACACATTCTAACTTCCCTTCTATTGGATGGGATGATAGAAGTAGTCTTATTCGCTTTTTTATTTTGTTGGCAACAGCAAAGGAGTGAAAAAAAAACCATTAGAAAAACAAGAAGGAAAATAGTGAAATAAAACTAAATAACAAAAATTTTATTTGATCGGTTGAGTTTTTAGCAAGTAAAAAGTTAAAAAAGACTAATTATGTAGTTGATGTTAAAAAACAGAAGATCTTTTAGCAACCTTCAGATCGAAGATCGTTTAGACAACCTTAATTTAAAAAACTTTCTTCTATAATGCTCTCCACTGAAACCTTTTAAGCCAAACCTTCTTCGGAAGGCCTTCTGAAAGACTTTCTGTCTCAAGTCTCTTAGAATCTCTTAGAAGCAAGTGCGGAAGGCCTGCTCCGCAATTACTACAATGTGGGAATAAATGATATGAAATGGTCGTGGTGTGCTTGTGTCTGGTAAATAAGGTCTTCTAGAAGGCGTCTTTACACCGGCATTTTACCGCTGCTTACTTACTATTATACATACTAGTACGTCAATAAGGCCAACAAATAAATTAACATTAGTAGGGTACACATTTTATAGAACCGAGTGGTAAGATATTTCTTTTCTAATAAAAGGAACGAAACATTGTTTCAAAAATGCAGGTCCTTAGGGTCCTTGGTTGGTAAGGTTGTATAAAATATATTTCTTATAATACATTTAAAAACCCCTTTCTACATTTTAATTTTTATACTCAATTCAAGAACCTACTGCACTCAAAGAAAAAAAATCTTCTGATCTAAGAGCATATTATGTTGCTTAATATTTGTAAAAGTGTTCAATCAATTTTTTAATTGAATCTTGAAAAATATGTATGTATTTCAATTTGTTTTTTTATTGGACCTTGAAAAATATTACAATTAAATTTTAATATAACTATAGTTCGTCTAGTGATCGAAATTCGACTGCCAGTTTAAACGTATACTTATTTTAAATGCATTTACAGTAGATTTCCGATTTAACGAACAATCGATTTAATGAACATCGCATATAACGAGCACTCAAATTTTTTACTTCTACTACGTAAGTACCTTATGTTACGAACAAAAATTTTATTTTGTACTCGGTTTTATGAACAAATGTAAAACAAAACGATGAACATAACAAAAATGAGGAAAAGGTTGACGAAACTGAAATTCTAGAGACCAAAATAAAACACGAAGATGTCATTAAGCTCTTCGAAATTTGTATTAATGGGCTCAGCAAAACAATGTTGGTAGCACAAATTTAGTGTTTTTGAGAGAGCTTCAAGAATATGCCATTAAAAAAGGTATCCATTCCAATAAGCAATTTTTTTTAATAAATTATTTTTGTATTTTTATGAATTTTCCCTTTCCTTATACATATTTTTAAAAAATATTTATATTAAATTATTATAATTTTAATAAAATATTAAAAAAACACTACACATATTTATAGATATAAATAAAATAGCAGATGCTATTAATTTTTAATTTAGTACTCGATATAACGAACAATTCGCTTTAACGAACAGGCCTGACAACCATTAGGTTCATTAAATCGGAAAACTACTGTATATGCCTAATTACTCATTCGCTTCCCCATGGAAAAAACAATAAACGAAATAAAATTGCATACGCACATTTATTTTGCTTGAAGTTAACACATTCATACGTGATGAACATGTACATCCATTTAATTCTTATATCTTTCAATTCTGTTCTCTTTTACTTCCTTTTTCATCTTCAATGAATTGAAGAGAAAAAATCTTATTACTCATATATTCCTATGTAGATACTCTTAAACACTCTCATTGCCTTGCTTATGTTTTTACTTAATCCAATACTTCAATAAGTGAATGTACAAGGGTATTTTTAGCATTTGTAGTGGTGTCAACTTTAGGAGCATTTTATTCCTGTAATACTGAACCGATTCAAATAGTGTATAGTCGGGTCACTAAAGCAAGACAATATCTACCGTTTGCTAAAAGAATGAAGAAAATCGGTTAGCAAGCAAAGAAGAAAAAGGGATCTAAAATATGTGTTTTGCCTATTTATATAATAGATAGATATGTACTTTAGTATCTTTCGTTAGTTACAAAAATCAGAAGGAAGAACCATGCATTTTCCTGTGTTATTCACATAGGAAATTATTAATAATTTTTATTAAGAGCTTATATTTTAACAGGTCTATTTTACTATCTAAACGAAGCTTTGTTTCAGACATCCGAAAAAATGTATTTTTTAATGCCCTAATGTTCATAGGTAACATACACATGTATGTACATATATCAAAACAATTATAAATTTATTCAAGGGAGTTTTTTTTGCAATGAGACAGTTAAAAAACCAGTTTTTCAAAAGACAAGAAATTTAAAAAAACAAACACACTCACATAACAACAATTACTTTAGAAGTCAATACATTCACATACTATGTATGCCAGTAAATGTGAGCTCATAATAAAAAATAAAAATTAACAACAAAAAAGAATATCTGCGACATAAATGTAGCAAAACTAATAATAGAGTAACTTAATAGCAGTGAGTACTCGTATGTACTTTAAGTACTTGCATACAAATATACAGATATGCACATATTCATATGTACATACATATGTACATGCTCACGTACATGATCATAGATTTCATTCAAAAGAACAAGAACCCGTTTTATAAAGAGCAACAACTTAAAAAAAAATCGACAAGCCAACAAAGTACAACTAAAATAACCGCTACTGCTAAAAATATAAATAAAAAAGTACAAATTTCATAAAAATAACAAACAAAGACTGACGTTAACGATTGCAACACCAAGTTGGTTTAACAATAAGGCGGAAATTTTCTTTTTCCAAAGAAAACAAAAACAACAAAACTGGCTTTATTTTCCTTAATAAAATAAATCTTTCACAATATTAAAGAAAAAACATCTTCAAGTGTCATAAATATCAAATCAATGTTGGAAAAATTAGGATCTTCTCTGTATCAGAGCTTGTACTTTATTTATTACTAGGAACCGAAAGTGGGTCACTCATGGCACATCATTTAGGTAAGAGAATAAACAAACAATCAAACAGACAAACCCAATACTTTGTTTGTTTATTTATTTTGAAAAAAGTAGCACAAACAGCGCATTCACAGCGGCGGCTAAAAAGAAAATTGTAATGTTAAAACAACTGCCAACAAAGATGAGCAGCAATATGTCTTTTTATTGATAAAATAAAACAAGAACAACGGAATTTTGAGAAGAAAAGCAAAAAAAAAAATACAGACAGAACTAATCTAAAACAAACACACCGAGATACTTAATACTTGTGTTTTTTTCTTTTTTGTAATTTTTTTCTGTTTTTCGCATCCGCATTACGATCTTTATTGATCTTTTGGATGACTAGTGACCCCCCAGTAGTGGAGTTAGTCTTATTTTCATTATTGTTTTTACTCTCACTCTCTATATTAGAAAAAGCTTTATTAAAGTTTCTGTAGACTTGTGCACATAGTATATTTCATCAAGTAGCCTCATTTCTACAGCAACAGGTATTTTGTTTTTGCTATTTCTCCCCAATTGTCAGTTCAAACATAAATTTAATTATTTCCATAATTTTATAAAGGATTTTCACTACTAGACTTACCGTCGTATTCATAATAAATTAAATTGAGTTTGATATATTTTTGAAATTATTTTTATGAATACGGACCTTAGTAAAGGGTCCTCCAGATAGCTTATTTTTGAAAATGCTATAAAAAAACTACTGAATATTTTCTCAAATTTCTTTTTTTATTTGAAAGTACAATCCTTCCGGTTAATAATGCAAAATAATTTCATTCAAATGGTTGCCTCGGCTGGCCATGCAGTAGCCTACACGATCGGTCCAAATTTTAAGCACATTATCGATTGTGTGCAGCTGTATTTCACCAATGGCTTCACGAATATTGTCCTTTAAAGCGTCAATTGTCTCTGGCTTGTCGGCGTAACACTTATCTTTGACGGTACCCCACAAATAATAGTCACGAGATAACGAACATACGGAGCTGACGGTGCTTCTCTTCTTCCAAAATCCGTAAGCAATTTTCGCACACATTCGGCAACATTATCATGATTTTCAAAGTAATGTCGCAATATTTCCCAGCGTTGTTGAAGCGTATACACAACCATATTCGTTCAGCGGAAGGATAAAACTAATTATCTGTCAAATCAGACATGAGCTAAGTGTTACCATTCACGAAATAAGCACTAGTTGAAAAAAAAAACGTTAGATGGCGGACCCTTTAGTTGACTATGACTTATTAAATTCGAATTTTGTGGAAAATAAAAGATATATGCTGTCTTAGCACAATTTTGATGATGTACTTTTTCTTTCATTAAACACGGACTAAATAAAGAGTTTCCCCAGCAACAAATTGCCCAGATAGAAATTGTGACTCTTCTCAAAATTATGTACCACCGTAAAACTCTAAATACAAAATTACGAAATGTTGTATACCCCTACAACAGTGTAAATACAAAAATACGACTTACTATCGAATGTCATGCTCACAATAATCATACACCGCTTCAAGAGACGGAGAAGCGCCATTTAGCATTATCATTTTAGTACTGTGAGTGCATCGTAAAGTTTGTAAACAGTATGTTGTACTAATAGGAGAAGTCTTTGCAAATACCTCTACACTGCACGGTAGAAAGAGGTCCGAAATAAGTAAGGAAGTAGTAATGTACTAATGTTAGTTGCACCTTCAATAATTTCAAAAGCAAGAGTTCAATACTAACAGCAGACACGTTAATTTTTAATATGTTTCGTCCATTCAATGAATTCTCAATATGGATAGGTCGTTATTTGTAATACGATGTGGTAATTAATTGCCTCCAATGACATATCCATGTTAAAATAATGAGTTTACAAGACGAAGAAGAAGTGGTGAAAAGTATGTATTTCAGCATTTTAACTCATACTTTGCCATCAATGGTTTTACTGGGTTCAAGATTCAAAAAATTAATATAAGTCGTATGCTTAGGTTGCTCGTGAAAGCCTGCATTTTTAAAATCATTTTTCCCTAAATTGAAACAACAATCGAGTTAAAGCCAATTACTATATGTTGGGTTTCGATTTCTCCAAAAAGGCAGCTTCCTTAAAATCATATGAGTCGTACGATCATAAAAAATATGTATAAAAAATATTTCATTTATACACAATATTCTTATGATCAAATTCCAAATTGACTTAAATGGCTCATTCTTCCACGTTCTGATACGTGGTTGTTTTTATTCATATTTTATAATATTTTATTTACTGTCGCTTAACAATAAGCAGAAGAAATATGTGTAATACAAACACAAATTTGTTAAGTTGCAGTGGTGCTTGTCTCTACTTTGCTAGAGATCAATACTCTACAAGAAAAGCTTATTAAAAGTTTAAATGCTATTTGTCTTCACTGTTGGAGAATTATCGCTCTGTTAAAAGAACAACTAAAAGTTTATTAAACTTAACATAAGCACAGTCGATCCTAAAAGCAGTTTACACGAGAAAAAAATCTCTTAGCTGTTAAGTAGTATTCTGGCCACTTTTGATTAGCATTAAATACATTTAAAAATAGGAACACAATATTTAAGCTCATTTTTGAAAAGCTGTTTCTAAATAATCTTAACATTCGGGTTTCTTCACCAGGCAATTTATTTTATAGTATGTAAAGATTATTTTTTTGTGATATTTTGATTTTGTAGTGTAATTATTCGACAACTTTGGTTTGAACTTGTTGTTTTTTAATATCGCAAATTCGGCTAAAGTTAAATTTTCTATACAAATATCGGTTTTTATTGAGATTTCGATGTGTTAGCGATATTACTTATATTTTGTTCTCTCACCAAAATATAAACTTTTTGGTAAAATTTCAACGTTTTGGTAAAATGATGAGATTAAAATTTTTTCTTGTTCAAATTTCGGTTTTATTGTAAGATTCTCATAGGTATATTTAAATTCTTTATTATTTTCCAGATAATATATTTAATTTTTTAATATTGATTTTTTATAGTTTTGGCTTTTTTGATGAAATGTTGATCATTTTTGGTGAAATTTAAAATTTTAGGTGAATTTTTTTTTCTTTAACCATTTTCATATCTTCAATCGGGTAACTTTTAATGGGATACCCGATTAAGTATTGCCCGATTAACTGTTCGATTATTTTGAATTAACGATTAAATCAGTTAATTTTGGTTTCATTAAAAATTAAAAAATTATATATATATTTTTATTGTACTTGAACTTATTTTTATGTGTTTAATTTAATTTAACGAAATTGCCGAAACTATTAAAAGTGCTTAGAGAAAACCAGAAAAATATAACCGAGAAACTGGATCATCTCTATTATGGATTCTTTTCGATTTCTTCAGTGTCTGCGATAAGTAAAACTAAAACTAAAGAAAAATCCATTGCAAGCCTAAACATTTGATCCAAACTAGTTTTCTAAAATTATTTTAAAATATCCTTTTTAAGTGTGAAACTAACTTTTAAAAAGATTTTACTCACTTTTTCTTTATTAATACACATTTATGAATTTTTCTTGTGCGGGATTTACTTCAAAAATATTGATTTTTATTGAAATCTGAAAACAAACAATAAGTAGTTTATTTATGGGAATTAATTAGTGCTATTTTTTATTAATCGCTTAACCGATTAATTAAAAATTAGCCGATTAAAACAGAAGATCGACTAATTGAATACCCCAGGCGATACTCAATTATTATTGTATAGCGAATCAAACATATAAATTTATTTTCTCATTCGTTTTTTGTCTGAATCTCTCACTATAAAAATTGTTTATTAAATTATTCTCAGTTTCTTATAATTATAAATTTAAACGCCAAGAAAAATGCACAACAAACTAGAGATGGGCGCTGCTCACATGTTGGGTTGTATCACTCACGATCGCTAGTGATTATTTTTTCTTTTGATAATGAGTGTGAGTATAGTTATATAGTTTGGCGTGCATAAGTCCTGGTTCCGGTGAACCGTGACTAAGGAAAATTGTTTCGTGACATTTAACAAGTTCGAAAAATGAGTAGCAATTCGAAAAATTGTATAAATTCTTAATCAGGGGTGGTGCCCAGCTCACGTTACGCCATTTGGACATGAGTGGCTTGAAAATTTGTTTATAAGAGCTTTTTTTACACAAAATTAAACTTTCGTGATCGAGATTAGTTTTCTCTACGCAACGTGAGCCAAAAAGATTCAAATCGTGCACGAACTTACGTGAGTAATAGTATTTTTTGCTCGTGATCGTGCATGAATGTGAGTGAAAAATTACTCGACAACAAACACACCTTTAAGACGAATCTGTTTTGTACTACACACACATTCTCTCTTACCAAACAAAAGTAGTGACGGCAGCTGCAGCAACAACAAAGCAAAAACCAAACAATGGCAAAACAATAACAACTAAACGTTGAAAAAAGTGGAGCTTTATGATCAGTGGAGTGAGAACAATGGCAGCAGAAGTGATCAACATAAAAGCAGCGCCTACCAACCACTAGCAAAAGCATTTTGTGGATGCCGCATTTTCATTCAGTTGCTTTTTAGCTTTTCGTTGCGTGAGTTCGTGGAAAGTTGTCTATTTCGGAATTTTAATAAAGTTTAACCAAAAACAGAAATACAAAGCGAAACATTTAAAAAAAATAACAACTGGAATATTTTACGGAGAAATAGAAAAAGAGTGAAGAACAAGTTTTGTTTAGTTGATAAATACAAAACAATTTACAATAATAAACGTTTTTTTACTCGCTGGTTGTATTATTTAACATAAATATAGGTATTTTTTTTTTTTTGGGGAAGGTATGGCAGATCATCACATTAACAAGACGTGAGCGCAAATAGATTGGCGTGTGAGTGTGTTAAGCAGAACACATATGTATGTATGTATGTATGTACAAAATTTTATTTCACACAAAAAGCTGAGTAAAATTTTGTTTATTTAAATTAAATTTATAAACTTTTATTATTTTATTTTGTCATCGCATTGTATGTACCTATAAATATGTACATATGTATATATATATTTTTTGTTACTGGAAAGATTTCTTAATAATTCTTATTAATTTGTTTGCCTTGTTTTAAGGCTTATGTATAAATAAATAAGATCGTGCATGCATTCCTGATTGATTTTGCTCTTATTCCATATCTGGAAGGTTTTTTTTATGTAACTGTAATTAAGTCTACGCCATGTTTAGTAATTAATTTTGATCTGCATATTTTCCTTTTAGCTTTTCCTGTTTTTCTATTCTCATTTTAACACAATAGTTACCTGTTATTACGTTTTTTATTTACTTTTGCATCATCGCGTTGTGATATTTTTCTAAATAATATTACAAGTACAACTAAATAGTACGTACTTGCAGACAGACATTGTACTTTTAATACCAACAAAGAAAGACAAAATTATGTTTTAATAATATACATACATATAGGTATATGTATGTATGTACGTAGTTGGCTTTCTTGCTTATGCAGTATGCAGTTTAGCAAAGGTATGATCAGATTGTGTGTACATTTATGGATTAGTGGGGTAACGAATAGTCATTTTGTGATTTTTTTTGGTACACTTCCATTTAAGAATAATTTTCCCATAAGCGTGTTTCTATGTTCTATGTTTATATAGAAATTACAAACAACATTTTCACAACCTACAACTCATACAATAGTTTGAGAATTGAACAATTATTTTGGAGACGTCAAAAGCGAGGCATAGACAAGTGGCGCGACATTTTAAATTAAATATTCGTATCGCGAATACTTGCAAATTTATTTTCTTTACTTAACTAGTATGATTGTATATGTCGACCTCTTGCCGCAAAATGATCATAAGTGCCAAAACAAAAAGTTTTCATGAGAAGGTGTTTTATTATTTTTAATTATTTTGTATAATTTAAAAAATGTTTTTGGTATTGTTGTGGGTAAGCTAATCTATTTATATACATACATATGCACATGTATTCCGTTGTTGCTTATGCCAACTCATCATCAGTAGAAATTTTACTCTTGAAAAGCTCGAAATTCAAACATTCGATTTGTGAAGCTTTTGAAGAATGTGGCAAAATGTGTTGCCATAAACATAAACGAAATACATGTATGTACATACATATATAGATTAGCTTACCCACAATAATAACTAATACATATTAAAAATTGGGAACAATTCAGATATAATTAATAGTTATGTATAATAAATGTATTTTTTATAGCTATACATGCAGAGAAAGGAGATGTTGTGGAATGGTTGGGACAGCAATATTATGTTTTCTTCAATAATATATACCTAGTTGTGAAAACCAACTTAGGTCACCATGAAAAAAATATGTTTACATATAAACATTACATTATCACCCGTTCATAAAAATTCCATCGTTGTTACATTCAAGAATATGGTTTTGTGACAAAAAAAAATATTATACTACAATCAAAGTTTTATTACTATGCAAAAAAAAAATAATGGGGGATTCAAATGGTAGTCATAAAATCATACGCTTCAAAATAATAACACGCACTATGTAATTTCTCTAACACTTCTCTCAAATTTCTACTGTTTGGATATGACAAAACAATAAACATAGTTTCAAAAGTCTTATCTTTTGCTTGAAGCACCATAACAATTTTTTTAAACTATTGTAAAATATTAAACCATTATGACAATATAACTTAATAGGACACCGTTTGAATACCCGAAATTAAATTTTCAAAGTATCGCTTCGTTTACATTTGTTTTCGTTTATAAAATATATAATAAGTTGAATCTAAAAATTAATTAAGAAATTCAATCATTTAATTCAGCAGTCAATGTGTTTAAACTTCATTATCAAAATATGAATAAACAATAACATAAAACAATTTATAAAATACAATAATTGTATTATTGTTTTGAACCAATATTATATGGTATAGAAACATAATGTTATAAGTTTTAATCATATAATATTCATCACACTAAATTTTGGTTGTATATAATCAAAACATGTTAATTTTAAAAAATTTTGTTGCTATGACGAAGTTATGTTTATATTTCATAATAATATCATTAGATGTGACTGCCATAATGATAACTTCAAGCAATTTAATAGTTAAGTGACATAATAATATACATATATGTATATGAAAAGATTTTTTTATAAATTTATGTATGTTTTGACTCCAATCAAATAATTCAATAATATTATATTTCTCTTTAAATTGTGGTTGCCTCAATCATGGTTTTTGCGTGTGCATAAATTGTTGCTTTTTAAAATATACCGTTTCCGATAATTTTTAAAAAAGCGATTCATATCGATCGATTTAAATGAAGGAAAATTTTGTTTGAGAATTTTCTTGGTACTATTCCGCTAAAGAATCATATATTTCGTCGTGGTATTAACTTCTTGAAATTAATGTTTGGCCAAACTTTAGTTCGAATATCCAGACATGTCCATCCTGCACTCAAAATATTACACAAAATAAAAACTAACACAAGGCCCATAATTTCAGTTATGTAGACAGCATATTCTATTAATTATTTTGTTAAAAATCAAATTTTATATTCAATTATTAAAACTTTAACTTTCCATTAAGACCAGTAAGCTTGTAAAAATATTTGGAAAATTTTATTTTACGCATGAGGAATTGATTCAATTATAAATTTAACTGAAATCAATTATATTTTTTTTATAAACCGTATATATTGAGAATTTTTTAGGAGTATTTTTTTCTGCCTGATGTAAATTATATTTAAAAGCTCGTTAAAATCAGTAGACCGGTTTAATCATTTTAGAATTCTATCAAAAGAGAAATAATTAAATGAATTTAATTAAAGTTATAATATTGTATTCTTACAGTCGAAAGGTATATTTAACAATATTAATTGCATGAAAATTTCTAACCCTTCTTATTATTTATATACATATCTTTATAATACAATTACTTTATTAACTATTTGCCTCGTCTTTAGTTGTAAACTCACTATTGTGTAATTAACTCTAAGGTTGGTCTTTTTCCCCCCGTGTACATTCTTAAACTGTTTATGTTTGTTATGCTGACAATAAAAATTACAATATAGAAAATCTAAGAAATCATAAAATGAAAAATAAGAAATAAAGCATTTAAAAAGTGTGTCTCTCAAGTGAGCATCAATCATTATAAATAGTATATTATAATATTATGTCTTATAACAGACAAAATCAAAGCAATACCAAAGAAAATATCCAATATCCCCGCGAAAACCCCGATTAGTCCATACAGGCTTGTTTGGAGTAGTCCGCAAATGACCAGCTAGTGGTCCAAAACTAATTGCAAATGCATATAAAAAAACATTATCTTTTTAACGTTTCGATGTTCTAGGGATCGACCAGTCCGTGACTGCATTACTACTCCGTTTCAGCTATAATGCACTACGTAGTCCAATATTATTTGCAGGGATGTACATACACACATAGTTCAAATAGAAAACAAATTAATATTCAATTTTTGGACGGCAGGGACTGCAACACATTAATGCACAAACTCTCTTTGCAGTATCAAGGTTTTCTTTATAATTTTAACAACTAAATTGAGGTAAAAAAAATATATTTTTTTTAATTTTTATCAACATTTTATTTACTTTATCAACATTTCGCAAAAGGGAAAACATTTTCCATTTCGTTTCTGTTCATTAACTTTAATGACACATTGTAAAGTTAACAGTATCTTTGTATTGTGGAGTCCATACAATGTAAATTACAATGTTAACACTCAAACATGAACTTATTCAACTATCCAGTTTCATGTACGATTACTTTCAGTAATAATGTTTTTTTGGAATTTTTATTTTAGAGCTCAGATTTCTAAAAAAAGTAAAAATAAAATTATATGTAAATAAGTAAAAAAAAATTGTGCATTTGCATACTAACATTAACACTTATTCATTATTTGTATACATACAAACATATTATATATGTATGTACACATGTTCATTACTTTTATTTGCCTTTATACAATTTTAACTCTGTATGTATGGGGTTATTCATGGGGAGGTAATAAAGCCGAGAGTGCGACTTAGATGACACATTGCGAAGTTTCAATTTTCGATGACGCTTTTTAGCATTTCAATAACGGGAGTAATGTTGGCGCTCCCAATTGCTCAATCGCACACTCAAACCATTTTTACATTAACTGGTTGTAGTTTATTTGAAATGTTTTTCGTTCGTTTAATTTTATATCAATAAATATTTAAAATGCAAAGTAATTTACTTTATACTGATTCTAACATCCATTTAAAAAGTCAACTGCAAATAATTACAAATTTTCCATTACAACTAGTATATTCAGAGAAGGTTAACAGTTCGTTTGTATTTTTTATACGAGGACGGCTCAATAAGTCGGTGACTTTTTGAATGAAACACAGTTTTTTTTGCAAAACAAAACTTTGTTTTTCAACAGAATCTCCTTTTAACTCAATGCACTTAGTCCAACGTTTCTCCAGTTTTTGTATCCCTTCCAAAAAATAGGATTTTTCGAGGTTCTTAAAATATGCATTTATTTGGTCAATAATTTTTTCGTTGGAGCTAAATCTCTTTCCGCCGAGCCATTTCTATAGGTTTGGAAATAGGAAGTAGTCACTAACATTAAATAAAAAAATTAAAATTTTTTATATGGTTTTTCTTTGCTACTTTTTCAAAAATGCTGGCTAAAAAAATTTTTTGTTTTTGGCAACATTGATTAGTAGCATAATTTGATTTCAATTATTTCGTCAGACCCGATCAACTTCTCTGGCCGCTATTTCGTATACATTCTTATATGTATGAAAAGATAAAAATCTTTTCTATGTATTTTTAAAGTTATCTCAAATTTTAAACTTACAGAAGGTCCATACGGCCTTATGCTCCTTATAAGAACAGCAGGAATTAATATAAGCTCCATAAGATTTTAATTTAAATAACAAAAAAAATTTAAAACGTCTCTTTCGTTAATTGGCCTTAAGGAGTCGTTATTTATTTATTTTTCTTCCATCATTACCATCACCATAATGGATTTTCTTCAAAATTTTATTTAAAAATGTCCGTCTATGCCAGTTTACCGATGTAATTTCGTTGTTTTTTTATATTTGATAGATTACATTCTTTGCTTTTAATGTTATAAATTTTGTTTACCAGCCCTAGTGAATTTAATTAAAGACTTGTTTGCAGCATCAATCATATCCCATTTGACCACGTCATATAACTATAACTATGACTTTGCCACTGAAAGATTCACACTCATTTTTCAGAAAAATCGTAACAACTATCGAAATGAGATTAAAATTCATGAGTTTCTGGCATCAATATTCGATATCGATATATACATGTTATCTAAAGATATTATTTGATTATTATTTGGTTTCGGTATTGCCAAACATTTGCAATTGTAACTACTTATTATTTCGTTAAAAAACACATTTTTATTCTAGATGTTAAAAAATTAATGGGTTCGCATTAGCGTGTCCGTTAGTTATATGGGGAATTTTCTTCCTCTCCCCCCCAAATCGGTTCAGTTTTATGTAAAAAAATACAAAAAATTTCATAGGGATAAGTTGTGTTTTAGGAGGTGTGTCCGCCCCTCAATCCAATATTAATCGATAAAACAAAAACGTTGATTGATTTGTTTTCTTGCGTAATAATTTATATATTTTTATTTATTGAAATAATACATTTGTGAACAATTTTTATTAATCGGTTAAATGATTAATCCAAAATTAATAAATTATTAATCGATTAAACCAAATCTTCGATTGTTTAATCGAGCGATTAACCAAATTCACAAATTCTGCAACTATTGTCGCAACATTGCTGCTGTGAGTAAATTTTTAAGTCAAAAAATTTCCAAGTGTTGTTTTAGTGCACATTAATTGATTTTCTAATGTGAGGCCAACTGGGAAATACTGATTCTTTCCCACATTAGATTTAGTTATTTATAAAAGACATTTCAAATGTTTATGTTTTCTTTTCTTTTTGGTTCTCATCCACCCATCATTATACTTGTAATAAATAGTATATTTTATCTAATAAATATTTTTTTTAATTGTGCTCAATGTTTTTTCTTCTTTTTTTCTAATGAAAAACAAGTGTTTCGCGTTTTATTGGTTTTGTCAGATTTCCATTTGCTTCATGTTGTTGTTGTATGTACTACATGTACAATTTTATTTGTGGCATATCAATGACGCCGCATAATCTATATTTAGTTAAACATTTGTATTTCATAAATTATTGTTTTTTATTTTCTGAAAAGAAAAATAAATTCATATTTAATTATTGTTGTTTTTATTTTTTTGTTCTGTTTGAACTGGAAATCATTTTCACATCTACAGCAGGTTTTAATTAGTTTTAAGTTGCAATAACTTGTTAATTATTTTGTGAGAAACTCAACATAGTTTCTAATAAAGGCTTTCGTTTTTCAAATAACTAAACTAAATTTTTATTTGTAAAGTATACGGAGTAAGGCCTAGTACAAACACACACATCTGCCTAAATTTTATGTGTGAAATTTCCCATTTATTTCTACACTTAAAAATAAACAGCTGCGTACTAGCGTAAGGTACCTAAAAACTTTGCAAACCTGAATTTCAAGTTGCTTTTTACACATAAGTACTTCTTGTGGCAGCTTGAACTTCAGGCAGAGTTGTTTCCGTTTTTAATGCATTTTTTATTTTCTAAGAATTGCAAAAGTACTTGAGATAAATCGTTTCACTTTGTAAGATGCTTTATTTTCCTGTCAATCTTTTTTTAATATAAAGGACCTCGAATTGTCATCAATATTTTTAAATGTGTTTGTATAAAATTCTTTTCGTATTCATACTAAAATATATAAAAATTCAACGGAAAAAATCATATTTGATGCAAATTTTGCAATTTTTTATATATTTTACTTAAATCTGTATGTAAATTCACATTTTACATTCTGTTACTTGAAAGATATTAAAAGAAATACGAGCTTTTAAATGATGCTGCAACTTCACGTGAATAAAATTTTTAATTTAAGTTTATTACAAGGAAGCATTTCAAAAAGTCATATTTTTTTGTTATTCCTTGTTCTTAGTACCTTTTTAAAATTAAAGTTTCAACGATTTCGACAAAATGGGGAAAATGTTATCCGCGCTAACTGTTATGCAAGCGTTGCATCATAACGAAGGAAAACAATAATCATTTGATGAAGATTTCTTTTTTTGAGACCTCTCTGCACTAATCTTAATTTAAATATAGCATGTCTTTCTAACAAAACTAAAAACAGTGAATAACTCTGAAACAATAAAAACAGTATATCGCTACCTTAATTTACAAAAGGCTAAAAAAAACAACAACAAAATATATACAAAAGGAGAAAACATAGAAGAAGTTAAGACCCTTTGCTGCATTTCTAATAGTTCTGAAACTATATATACGATTTTAAATATTTCTATTATTAAGTTTTTTCTCTCTTACCTTAAAAGTGTGTATATGTATGTTAGATACGACTTTTATCAGTTGTGGTAACGATAGGCAATATTTTCACACTAAAAGCATTATTTTCGTTATGTATTAAAAAAGAAAACGTACGTGCACTAAAGAAATCAAATGTCTACAAAATGTTTAGCAAATTGTTCGCTTCGTCGGCTAAATTGTTGCTTAAAATCACGTAAAAACATTTATCACATTTTTGAAGTGAAAAAAAGAAATAACAAAATAATAGTTTAAATAATTATCGCATAAATGAACATCGTAAATCCACTAGAGAAAACACAGAAATAATTATGCTGTGATTATAAAATTTAATTTTGTATTATAACCGTTGAAAATAAATAAATAAAAATTAAGCAAACAAAAAATTAAAAAAGTTAATTAAGTTAAATAAACATTTGAAACGAAAATTGAATTTGGGTCATGTGGCGGAACAAAAAAAGATTTACTTTATTGTCATAATCAGGGAAACCGCAAATATGCAAGTGCATGTTTTGCGTTGTGCAACCTTTGGAGATGAAATTAAATTCGTTTCAGGCATTTTTAATGGCATCGATTTATCAATACATATTTTCGCATATTTTATCCTTTAAAGCAATTTTGCATATTTCAGTTTTAAGAGCATATTTACTTGCAGCACTTTCGAATCTATCCTTTTAGAGCATATTTGGATCCTTATCCTTACAAATGTTTTCGCAACGGATGCGAAAATTATATTCTAGACTCTTATCAACTGATAGTTTTTATATCTATTAGTTGAAATGCGTTGTTATATTTTCGTCATTAAAGCCCGATAGAACTTTAAAATAAAATAAAACACGTATGAATTATGTTGATTGCCATGAATTCGGTTTTTTCGATAGATAAATCTTCGCCATAAATGTTTTGTATTGGCTTCGGCCACGAGTTCCGCGGTTAGCTGGTAGATGGTACAATCTGGATGTTAAATTTTTATACACTTTTCGTAGTTATTGCAGCTGAATGTTGTGTTCCACGTGTTCAATCGTCTCTGGTTTACCGGCGTATATAAGTGACTTGACATAATCTAATGGAGTTAGATTGCACGATCTTGATGACTAACAAAAAAAAATACAAAGTAACCACAATGCAACTGTCAGCTGTAAAATCGGTTGTCAAACACAGTAATGGTGCCAATTTTACATTTACATTTCATTTCCAGTGTACATTTGCTTAAGTCAGAGCAGTGTTAAATTATGATGTTTCAGCAGTTCTGAAATCAACTAGATTTAAGGAAATTACTTCGAAGCGCATCCGCCGCCTTTTATGTGATTTGGTACTCGAGTTTTTAATTAACTTTTTTTTCTTATCGTTAGCTAAAATCCAAAACCACGTAACTAACAAAAATGAGAAATCGGTTTTTTGATTGATTATAATGCATATCATCAACATCCATGCCCCCACCAATTTTTATAGTCATATAATAAAAATTAGACATTTGATAAGCGAAACCGAAAGTACGTAACTAACTACAAGTGCAATTATTATATAAACCAAAAGCACGTAACTACACACTTGTTTCTTGGAAATAGTCAACTAGTTTCCTTTCCTAATTTTATGGCAACATTGAAGGAGAAAAATTGTATTTATTTTTCAACATATAACATGTTTTGTTTCTACTGAAAAATAATAAAAATATTACTTACGTGGTTTTGTATTTCAGCTGACTATATATAGTTTGACATTTCATATCGGTTAAATACTCCTTAATGTTATTAATTTTCGATGCTGTCAATCACTATTGATGGATGACTTAGGGATAGAGTTTGTAGTTTTAAAAGAAAAGTAGGCTTGAAAAGATAAAAGGATTTCGCAAAACAATATTTTCCACATGATTTAAAATAATTCAAGTGCTTTGAGGTGATTTGGTCATATGAAAAATGTGGAGTAAGACATGTATAAAACACCATGATTTGCTAAAATCAACATGATTTGATGAAATCATGCCAGAGGAAACATATTAAGTTTTATCTTTAAATTTGCCTCTATTACATTAGTAGATTGTTAGATATGAAAGAGAAGATTTTTTCTTTAAAAATGTAAGACAATATTTTTAATTGCTATTGCAATAATCAACAAAAAGTTTATTTTATTTTATCCAACACTTTTGGTTCCGATATCGAAATTTCCTTAGAAATTGAAGTAGAATTTTCATTTTCAATCAGTGGTTTGTTTTGTGGTTTATGTCATGTTCATTTTATTTTTTTTTTGTCCGTATGTTATTTTCAAAAAAGAGAGTTTTGTTTCTTTTTTAAAACCAATTTTTTTTTTACTGCAAAAAAAAATACTTTTTTAAAACATATTTCCGCTTTTCCTGATCGTATTTGTTTATTTTTCAACTATTTCTAGCAAAATAAAATGTGGCTTTAAAAAAATATTATTTACAAAGAAATTATTGATGTATGATGGCCATATGTACATATGTACAACATTCGGGGGACCCTCTGTTGTATGATGAAAAATTCTTGGTATCACAAACTAGATGTATAAATAGTATAAAAACTAATATAGCGTTAGCTGAAATGCTAAATCACGAAACAAACAAAATCGTATTTTTATGAAGTATGGCGTTTTGAATACATTAACAATACCAATAACATGTTTCAATTTAATATGTAACAAAAAATTAGTATTTTTGAGCGAAATTATCGGATGTTTGTTGGATTGTAAAAAGGAGGGTATGCCATTAATAATGGAAAACAATGTCAACCAAATGGTCGCCACGGCCATTTGTGGTTGTACGTCCTCGATAACTTTACATATTCAATCTTAGAGGTCTTGAATCGATTGTTCGCCACTGACGAAGAAAAGAAAAAATTCTAAAGCTGTTAAATCACAAGATCTGGGTGGCCATTTGTGATCGCCTCTTCGAGAAGTCACACGATCAGGAAATTTTTCCGCGCAAATGAGCGATGTTATCGTTATTTGTATGGCACGCAGGGCCGTCTTGTTGAAGATAAATATACTCCATCCACATTAATATCTTCCAATTGCGGTCATACAAAAACATTAATTATCGTGCGATAGTGCAATACATTCACAGCAACCGTCCAGCAATGTACTCAGTTGTTCTTGAGGAACGTAAACTCGTGCATCATTCTCCACATCACTAACTTATTCCAAAATCTAAAATTTGTCCACCTATTTCACTATTGCTAGCCGAGAGGGTGCTTCACGATGACTCATATACTTTTGTTTTGGGATCTGTGAACACGAAATTTTAAAATTTTTTTAGTGAATGTTAATATTTTAAGGTTTTCACTTGTTTTAGTGTATATCGTTCAATGTTTATTAATGGCGTAGCTTCTAGTTGTCATCTGTCAGGTAGTCACAGGTTGAATCAACACAACTGTTGCAATGGCGGGCCATTGAAAATTGAACGTCTTATTGGAATACCCTGTATTCGTTAATCCTAATAGTATTCGTTAATCCTAATAAGGAGTAATAATTGATAAAAAAAAACAATTTCAATATATTTCGTTACTTACGTGCTCTTACATTTTATCTGACGATATATAAATTCTTAGATCAATTAAAAGCAATTAGAGGTGGCGCTATTTGGACATAATTTTCGAACTTTCTTTGGATGTAGAAGAAGTCAGAAAACGAACCTGCGACCCCGGACCAATAGTCTAATTTTTCAGATAATCGTATATTTCTAGGGGATACGACCAAAAACTTAAAGAAATTTTTAATCTACATACATATGTATATATTTATTGTTTGTGCTCCTTTCATCCCTGTTTTGGTCAGATTGTCAGACACGACATTGTTGTCTACGATTTATGCACGAAAATTTTAACGAAGTCGTTGTTCAAAACAATATAACGAAGGCTTTTATGATGTCCTTTTTTGAACACTTTAGCCGATAACGCTAGCGAGTATGTATTAAAGTTTGTATTCTACCAAACATTGTTTATGCAAGATAAGCGTCATAGTATTTATTATTGCGACAATGTGTTATACGCTGTCATTGCTAGAACTCACTTAACGACATTATGACGCAATATCTCTTATGTGTTGTCTTCTACCAACTTTGTTTACAACAAGATGAGCGACCATGTCATACGTTTTGTCTTCGTCCATTAATTTAGTTAGTACGGTATTAAGCGCGCTGACTTATAAACATGTAATGAAAGGATTTTGGTCGGTGCTGGCTTGTATTCCAACTTCAAAGCAAATAAAAATTTACAAAACTTAAATTAAGAACTTCGTGTTTGAAAAATTCGTTCTAGAATGCTGACTCGATTTTTATTTTTTCATTGACGACAAAATCGACGAAATTGTCGTTGACGACTTGTTCTCTCTGTTCTTCATATGTCATCGAGGATTTGGCAATATCCTGCAAATTGTTTGAAGACTTGGCCAGCTGCGTACTTAAAAAAGAATGAAGTCAAAATAAAATATTTTTTATTTTTATTCAGTTTGATTCGCTTGCTGCTGCATTTAGTTGCCTCACCTACCAAACGAGTTAGTATCTCAAATAATATAAAATATTGGATTAGAAATCATATAGAATTTCTATCTACTCACTACATTATTTCGAATAAATTTATTCGTTTCAATGTTAACAAAAAAATGTGTATGGGCTTAAAAAAAATATTAATTCTTTTTTTTTATCGTCTTAAAGTTGTAAAAAAAAACATTCAGCTATTATTGTGGGTGCGGCAAAGAGTTGTTGCTTGCTAGATAAATTTGTTATCAATACAATTTTTTTGGTTTTAATTTCAGGCATTGTTCAATGACTCATAAATTTGTAACTGGTTCGTTTATATACGACATTTACTAGACATCACGATTTCAACTGTTAAATATACATACATATTACATATTTTTTTTACTTACGATTATTTTAAATTGCAGAAAAAATTTTATTGAGAATAATAATTTTTTTATTCTTCATTTGATTCTGAGTAAATAAAATAATGATGTTTATGCAAATATTTTACGAGTGTATGCCAAGGTTTTTTTTTTTAATTTATCAACGAATAAACTTACAAAAGAAAAAAATAAGCAAAACGGTAAAAAGGAATAATTAATATCTGTTGGGTTGCAACGAATTAAAAATGATTTTAAAATATTTACTTTTAAATATAAATTTTATATTAGGAAGGCTTATTTAGCTATTATTATGAAATATTTTTGAAAATTTAAGCTTAAAAAATGTTAAACATATCTTCCCAAAATGTTTTTATGAAAATCAAAATCATATTTTAAACGCCACTAATACTAACCGCTTTGGGTTAAAAATAACGACTTAAAAACGTCAATATTTATAGGTCAAACTCAAGACAGATATAACCGGGTAAACAGATTAGAACAGCTGATTGCATACTCTAAAAATAGAGCAGAAGTTTCATGTTTAATTCAAGCATTTCCTATATAATCCCGATTGCAACATGCTTGTGGCCGTTCGAACTGGATTGGGATTGCTGACGTCCTTCTGCTTTTTTCAACTTACAAAAAAAATCTTAAAGTAAAGTTAAAACTTTTTAGAACTTCCAATTAAAAAAAAACACTTAAAACAACACATAGAGTATCATAGTTATTCTCAAGTCGCTATTACATGCCTAATTTATAGAGTATTTTAACAACAAACAGTTTACTCTGTACCAAATCATCAACCGCAAATTCTTTCTACTCAACTCACATGAACAGAAAGAAAAAATTCCCAAACATTTATTATTATTGAAATGCATCGAAGAGGTAATTTTCCATGAAAATAATGACCCAAGTATTTGGCACAACAAAATAATTGTAATGACAAAAAAAATCAAGAAAGAAAAAAAACAGGTATGGAATGTTGCTTTGCTGTTCACAAAGAAAAGAAATCAACTCAATTCAAATGCAACGATTATATTTAAGAGGCATTTAAGTTAAGACAAGATATTGAAATAAGCTAAGAGAAACGAGTAAATTACAGAAAAATTAACGATCGAAATACACATTAAAAACTTGGTGGTGTACGGGTGTGTATTGGAAATAGTTACCCCTGGCTTCAAACAAAATATATTCGTGTTCAAACATACATATTGAAAGATCGTTACGGTTTAATAAGAATATTTAAACGTAAGTTTGTTTGATTTTCATGTTGCACTGTTATGGTCAACGAAAAAAGTTGCCGATGTGGGAAGTGATTATAAAATAAACTTCAAAAAGTTTTTAATTGAACTTGGTTGCTTGCTTCAGTTGTAATACTCGTACATTTCTGGTTTTAAGTTACAGTCGAACTTCTCTATAACATATTAAATATGTATGTAGTTCATAATTGGAAAGTTAGTCACTTTTGGTTATTATTTTGGGTTCCTACGAAACCGCGATCGTATGTTACAAAAACTTATTTTTACAGCAGAGTGATTTTATTACCATTTTTATTACTATTATATACTATAAGACTGTTACATACGCTAAAATGTGCATTGTGTTATCCCCATAATTATTATATTTATCACTATAATATTATGTCAACAGATGGGCTTAGAACCAGTTTACATAAAAAGTCGTTCTCGAAAAGTGTGTAACATACAATAATTTCACGCACAGTAGTCGATATGAATACACAATTGTTCAATTCACAACCTTTTGTATCAGTTTTAGGTTTCATAAATATTCTTGGCAATTTCTATATAAACATTTGCAGTAGCATGTTTATGTGGAACTGAACAGCAACACATGTACAACTTACAACTCATACAATAGGTTGTGAATTGCTCAAATATTTATTCGTTCGGAAAAAATACATTATTTTAAATTGTTTTCAACTTTTCCATATTTTTTTCATAAAAAAATTTCATCTGAGACTTTATAGCACGACTCCTATTTTATAGAGATATTCGTTATAGAATGATAATAATATAAGGAAAATTAAAAAAAAATCTCTTGGAGATGTCTGTCATAGCGATATATGACTGCTGCTTTATATTTACCAAAACAATATTGAAGCTCCGTTTGCGAATGTTTATTTTTGATGGCTTAAACGATCATAAAAAATATTTATTCCGCAATGAAACTAAAAAATAAACTTGAAATATTTTTTAATTGCACTTGCGTGTGGGAGCTTTTTTGATATGAAACACATTAGTATGAGTAGTTAAGTAGACAACAAAATGTTTATTCAACACCGCCGTCGTTGGTTTCTTGAGTGCTGGTGTTGCCAGTTTTTAAATAACTTTATTACAATTTTCCAAATATACAAAAAGATATATTTACTGCAGCTTAAACAATCCAGACGGTCATCATAACACATCGCACACAACACAAGCCGCGAAGCCATTTTGGCTTATCTGCAGAAACATCCAGGGTCTAGGCAGGAATCGAACCTGCTACCCCCAGACTAATAGGCTAGTACGATATCTACTAGTCTACGGAGCTGATTTGTATGTATGTATAGCAAAAATTTACTTACAATCAACATCCACCTGAAATGTCGGGTTGTGCAAAATATACACGATCGCTGTTGACTGAGGTTTGGCATTATCCAAAAACAGCGTTGTTATATTCTGTATGTTTAAGTTGGAATTGATCGGAAATCGTCTCATGTCTAACTCCATTTTTCATTAAAAAAACGTTAAGAATTACTTTGGCTTCAAAACCGATATAAAATCAAATTAAAAATAGAAAATCTTTAATTATTACCACATGCTCTTTAATCTTTCGGGGTCAAAAGGTTTTCTGTCATTTTCATTTTCCAAAAATAGGAATAACATATCATATTTTTTTTAATAACCTCTAATAATTTTATACAAAAAAGGTCATTAAAATTTTTTTTCTTAGGTCTGCAGTATACCTTGCAAGTCAATTATAATTGTGACCGTATTAACAATTAGGATTTCGATTAATACTTGTATCCTGTTTTGTGTAAAAGTGCTGCCTCTATTATTTTTTCTAACAGGACTCTTATTTCAACTGATTCGAGTTCCGTAAATAAAACATTGAGTAAGTTTTAGTCGAGAAAAGAAAAAAATTGTTTAAAATCATAGATTTTATGTTAAGAACATGTTCAATTAAATTAAATTATTGAGAAAAAATCACAGAAAATGTGTGCAAAGTAAATTAAAAATTAAATAATGCCGCCGATACTGGCGATGCAGCAGCATCAGTTCAAGATTACTATGTATGTAAGTATATCTGGTAGGTATCATTGAAGCAACAGAATGCCAAGTTTCGACTCGGATCAGAAATGTTAGTCTCAATTCATCAATTAGAAAAGTTCTGATAGCTACCAAATGGCTGCATCGGTTTTTTTCAAGAACACGATCAAGATCACGTCACCTTTCAAACAAAAAAAAAAACTTAATCAAAAGTTGTTCCGTCATTTTGGAGCTACAATGACGCCTACAGATAAACATACAGTCAGTCTGCTGCAAGCCTTTGAACTCTTATAAAAAAGATAATAAAACAGTGTTACGTTTTTAATCTTGACTTATTCGCTGTAACTCCGAAAATAGAATCACGAAAAATCTGAAAAATTCAAGATATCCATTTTTATGTACAGTTGACTCATTAAAGTTGGCTTAAAGTTGGTTCTACATCAGGTTTAAACTCTGCATAAATTAATTTGGGAGGTATGTTATGTATATAATAACTACGTATTTATGTATATAACACGCACACACAGACTTTATACCTACACTAAAAATTTTATTGGGAATCCCAATAAATTCATATATGTTACTCGTATGTGGTATTTCACGTGAAAAGTTTATGTGTGTACCATTTCATATAAATTTATAAAAAAAATTCCAATGAATACTAAAACAGGTTTTAATAAATTTAGGGAATTAATTACCTTAAATATGCATAAATCTACCGCCTAATTCATAAATAAAATTAATTAGCTTTTATAGTCTCAAGAACTTAATGCTGCCTTTTAATTTTACATTTTAAATCGAATACAGAAAAAATTTTCAGAAATTTATATGCAGTTTAACTGAAATCGGGCTCATCACAAAATATTAGTCTTAATTTATATTCTAATATAAATGATAAATGTTTTGCAAAAGAAATATTGTACATAATATTTTTCGCAAATATTTCAATTGGTAATCTTAATTTGTCACTTTTTTAATCTGCCTACTTCGTAATTTATTGTAGTCAAACTATTTTTATTTGGTTTGCAATGAACTAAAAATATGACCCCAAGGACATGTCTCATTTGTTTACAACGGAAAATATCAAATATTGTGCGTGTATAAAATATTTTTATTAAGAAAACGGAAATAATTCTTGTCAGATAAATATTTCTCTGATTCTCATTTAAAATTACTAAATATGTAGACAATTTTCAGTAAATATAATACTGCCTGGCCCATGGTGTCGAACGATATCGTTCTTTTGTGAAATAACATTTAAAACAAAAACAACTTCTAAAAAATTTTGTTTTTGTTTTAAATGTAATTTCACAAAAGAGCGATATCGTTCGACATCGTGGGCCAGGCAGTTAGTTTTTTTCTAACTCTGGTTAATACAGCATATATCTAGAATAAAAATTCAGTGAATTTCTTTTATATACTTTGGCGTTTGTCAAGTCAAATCGATGGCTCGTTAAAGCAATAAATATAGTTTGGCAACTCTAAATTATGATTTGAAACCAATTGCGCGCCGGCGCAACACACAAACAAACTAGTTTTTCTTCATAAAAATTAATACAAATACAAAAGTAAATGCGTTTAAGTGATATGCGTGCCTGCACTATAACTATTACTGTCAAAAACGAAACATTTCTTTTCACTCATCCACTTCCATATAAAAATAATATGATTGACTTCCGCCAAATAGTGTGTGAGTAAAAAAACTCAAAATACCTTAATACAATTGAATAAATATATTAAATATATATTCTCATAACACTTGAAAAAGACTCAAGAATATAAAAGCATAATATGGGCGGACATTTATTTAGTTTTCATTTCTGACTGTCAGTCTTCATCATCTACAAAGAAGTTTCCAAAATAAAAACTATTTTATTACAAAAAAACCCACATAATACAACACCTACACGAATATTTTTCTTAAAAAAAATACTGCTAACTGGCCATTTAAGAAACTCTTTTGCTTTAATTTTTAAGCAAAAGTTGTTGAACTTTGTTTTTACTGTTTTTAGGCTGGAAGAAAAAATACGTGGGCTTCATTTTTGAGACCACTATCATCAATTCGTTAGGTCTTTGAAAAATTATTTAGTGAAAAACAATACAAATGTTGTTTAATATCTTATCGTTTACTCTTAATCGTTGATAAAAAAAAACGGTTTAAAATAGGACTGCCAAATGCCGAATCCCGAAATCGCGGGATTTTTCAATACTGAATTCTGAAATGCCGGCCATTTTCCGGACTGGTAAATCCTGAGTCAGCGGATCCATAAGAATAAATTGAGGATTTTTTGGGGATTCTTAGGGAATTCTTATTAATCAATTGTTGCAATAGCAGACATTCTCTGTGAATGTGTTGTTTTGCGTAATAGTAGAAGGCGGGTCTGTAACGCTCAAGTTCTGTGCTCAGATGATTTAGGGGGGATTCTACAGTCTGTGTACTGACTTTCATTAGCAGAGTCACACAATGTTTGGTATAATTCCGATCTATTAGGAACTGGTTTGTGAACCAGATCTTTTCTTATTCATTCATAAATACACAAAATATTTTTTATAATTGAGCAACCACTTTTTTAAAATAAAACATTACACAAAATTTTCTATTAGTTTTGCAAGCTCAGCAGGTTTTCATTATTATTTTAAAATCATTGTCACGTTGCTGGAAATTCTAAATTATATACACATTGGTACGACGGACTACAAAAAATTAAGTTCGCAGAAATACTCGTACAGAGAAATTAAATATTTTTTTCGGCACAGTCTTGTTTTTACTTTCTCCGATTTAATTCAAATACAAAATACATGTATATTTAACTTTTATCTGAGCATCACATGACGCAAGAACTCAAATGTAATACCCGTCTAAATTTGGGTATCTCTATTATTGTTCTAAAAAGTTTATAATTTATTATAATTAACGTCATTTGAGAGGTTTAGATTACTCCTTTCCAAATATATAACAAAAATAACAAATTTTTCTCTTACAAGGGTCTGTAAAAGGATTATTTATTTTTCACATATCATGGCTTTATAAAAAATTCTTGTGCCATGCGAATGCAATTAAGAGTACATACTCTGAAATTAATTAAAATAAAAAGTTTTAAATACTTTAATTCGGAAAATTTTTTAAATGAATATATTTGAAAATCTTCCTTTTAATATGCACGAAAAACGTTGTAGCACGAAAATTCTTAAATCCCGGAATTTCAAAAAATCAAGGTCAATCAGCATCCCCAATTTGAACATACAAGAAATAAAACCCAAATATTGATTGTTTACATTATTTAGATATTTTTTATGGTCTCATGTTGTTTCAAGGTTCGTACATTATACAAAAAGAAGAAACTTAAAAGTCTACAAAGCACCACAAAATAGCTCAATAGAAATAAATTTGTTACGCGCCATGTGTGGAAGAAAAAATTTAAATGAAAAAAAAACACAAATAAATATTTTAAAGAGTGTGTATTTATATATGTCATGTTTATCTTAATCAATGAATTTAAGGAATTTTATTTTTTTTACTTTATTTTTTCAGCAACAAAGTCAATAATTTATTGCAGCTAAATTTATGAAAGTGTTTATATCCTACAACTTTTATGCATATTAGAGTCTTCCATTGTACTAACCTACATAGCATGGAATTTTTTGGTTCAATATACACCAACGACTCTTTGGCTTTGTGGATTATTGTTGTTATTAAAAAAATAGGGCAGTAGTTTTCTTTCATATCGCTACTGAAAATACAAATTGAATAAATCACGAAAAATTCAAAATTATGTTTTTTATTGATTCTGGTCTATTAAGCCAAAATACATCTGCAAGCAAAATTTCTTGCTGTTCAAATTGCAAGTAACAAATATATTTTCATAATTAAAATGTCCTACAAGAGTGATTATATTTGAAACGCAAAACAGCCTTAATGGAATGGATTTTCGTAAGCAAAATACACCACAAAGAAAATTGTGATTCGAATGCAAATTTTTTTCAATAAGATGATTAGAAAAGTCTGGGCTCTTTTTCGTTATTTGGGATAGTTAGATTTTCCAAGTTACATCTTGAAAAAATTGCAACAACTTCAGGACCTGAGAATTTTTTTGTTATCAGATTGTCACTTTACTTCTATTAAAACTACTTTCGATTTTACTTTTATGAAAATATACCATACGAAAATAAATTGCCTTTATTTTCAATTGCCCAATTTCCAAATGCAATTCAATTATGTTGTTTATATAAAATAAAATTATTTAATTTGGCTCAAGTTCAAGCTTGGACTGAAACCAATAACCATTTCTAATTATTATTCATGTTGAATTCTATATGAAAAAAAATAATATGAAATATTGTTGCAGTTGTTGCACTCTGTGCATATTGTGATAAATATAATATGTTCATCACAATAATATGAAATGTATCTGACAACATTCTAGCAACACTTTTTCAAAATATAAAATAATATGGGAGTCATTTATTTCATGTAAAATGTCAAAAGTATATATAAAAAAATTCATGCGAAATAATTGCAAAAATTATTGCTGAAATTGTACTCTGTTCATCTAGTGAAAAATACGAAATATTTCTGGCAGCTTTTTTTCAACCACAAAATGTTTCGGTGAACATTTTTTCCAACTGCGAAATAATACAGGCACCATTTATTTCATACGGAATTGTAAAAAAAGCTGATCAGATTTTTTTTAAGTTTTTTGCCCAAAAATAATGAAAAATAATGTAAATATAATATAAAATGAAGATAAGTGCCTTTTGCAGAACGTGTGTCTTCAATGAGCTCCTCCGCAGCAGCTGCGATTTTCATTAATTGATACGTTGCAGTAAAAACACTGGTACCAGCTCGTAAAATTATTTTGTTATCCATTTGTTTTCATTTTTTTTAATAAACACATTTTTTTTGTTTTCATAAGAAAAACAATGTTGGTAATTTCAAAGTAATAAAACCGATAAATTTGTTCTAAATCGTGTTATTGTCGCCACTGGCTAGTTTTCAAAATTTTCAAACGAAATAATAAATGTTGATCCACAGTTTTCGCATATTTGAACAGAGTACCAGGCTTAAAGCAAAAAATTCAGCATGTCGCATCAACATGTTGCTTAATAAATAATAAATTAAATGCAAATCCCTTGCTGAAGTTAAATAGAGCGAGCACACACACTATTTGAATAAATTAATTAAACGATTAGAATTAGTCACTTTAATCAAAGGGGATTTTTTGGCAACCTGTTGGCATTGTTGTTGCATCCACTTATATTAATGAACATGTTCTAACACATACATACATATAATGCTTACTTACACACACTCAATACTTTTTATTAATTTTATTAATCTTAAGTAAAAAATTTAAGTTTGTTGTATCGAAATTCCTAATTAATTTTGCCGCAGTAGTTCATTAACCACTTACAAAAATTCCGTAGAAAATCGTTATCGCAATATAAACAAAAAAAAAAGTAAATTTACTTTTCATAAATATTAATACAGTAGAATACTGTGATTCTAGAAATAAGCCAAATGAGGCTAAGTTGAAACCTATTAAAACTTAAATATTCTAAAATTGCCACTGTAAAATGTTGAATACACGCAATGCATACAAACTACAGATAATGTCTGGTTAGAAAAAAAATTATTTTTTGGCTAAGAAAAATAACAAAAAGTACAAAAAATTTGTTTATTTAAATGTAGAACATTTAGTTTGTCATGCCAAAGTAAATTGAAGTCAGAAAAAATATATGTACATATTTAATTTATATAGACTTTCGAAAAGATACAGTACATACATACGTTAAATGTATTCACAAAGATTTTGATACACTAAACTTTTATTAATTCAAATAGAAAATTAATTGCAGATATAATAAGAATTTTATTTTAGGTTTTTAATTTATTTTTTATCTTTCATGTACAAAATTCATTCTCTTCATTCATATTCATTTTGTTTCAATATTTATTTGATGCGAACACATTCCGTTTTAATAGCAGAACACTCCTGTCAGCCAGCCTACGTACAATGTACACATGTATGTAATAGGGGGGATTCGCTCAATTAATCTAAAAATTGAGTTCAAATAATTTATCTAGCAAATTAAAAATATCAATTTTGAATAAAGATTTACTTGTGAAAGCTTACTTCGATTAATCGAATATCTCGCGTAAAAATTTTTCCAGATATTTTAATAATAACTGAGAAAATTTTCCATTGTACAAATTTAGCAATTGGTATGCGATTTTTAGCAGTTTAGCTTAAGTTTGTCAACTTAATTTTTATTAAATTATATAAGGGGTACTCATTTCTCTTGTTAAATGCCTGTTAAACTTTATATATACTAATTATTAAATATATTATTCAAAGAATTTCAAAAGGTTTTGTAATTCTTTATATGTACTGTACAGGGTACTGTATGTGTACAGGGTCTTACAACTTGCGTTGTAAAATTAGTTGTTGAAACGAATGCCATTTTTATTATATTTTGAAGAAACTCATATCTAGGCGCATGTAATAGTTTATAGAAAATTTCTAAGGGAAAGGTAAATGTTTAGCACCAACACGTGTAAAACTTAACACCATGTGAGTTCCGGATATCTCTACATGATCCCATCCGAGTTTATGACCTCTATGTATTTCAGTATTTTATGGTGATGTCTTTTTGTGCCCAGCCATCAATCGTTAAACCAACTTGATGATCTTAAACCTATTTTATTTGTTCATACAAAAAATACAAAAAGAAAGAACTGAGTAAATTTAAAAAATGTTCCCATTAACTCGAGTGTAATTTAATTTTTCAGTCTTTTTCTGGCTTTTTCTAAACACATTTTGACATTTGATCCCGTTTTGATTATTGCAACTTCTTAACAGCTCCAAGATTTTTGGTTAATTTCGCGAGATTAAATAAAAAATATATTCAAATACTAAAAAATAAATAAAAATTTTCTTTAATCGGTTAATCGACTTGAATTACCCGATTTAATCGTTAATCGACAACAGCCAATTTTAAATTAATCGAACACTAATTTAGTAATTAATCGGTTAACTTACTAACGGATTGATTACCCTAGTATGTACATAATTCAATTACCATTTAATAGTGATAATGATGTTTGGACATATTTTTCAAAATTTTGTGCCATTGCTTTATGTATTTCTAATTATAAATTATAAAATTTATTAATATGTTTTAAAAACTTACAAACACATCTCGCTCATTTGCTGCAAGGACGTCATAAATGAAAAATATTGTAATGGAGAGAAAAAATAATAATTTGATATCAAGAGCTGCGTACACAAGAGTCTTTTACACAATATTAAGAATGAAATGGATATTTGTTTTTCATAGTTAACTAAAAATTCGCGTTATTTTAGTTATAACGTTCTTGCAACAAAAAAGAAATATGCATTTTTTTTAGATCTAAAATTTTCCAATGAAACCAAAGCCCTACAAACACACATACCTTTCGCTTAGACAATCATATATATTTGGCATATATACATGTATATACATACATCCGTAGCTTAGAAGAGATTCGCAGAAGAATCAGTATAGTTTAGTTAGGCTCTAGTACCTTCCCAACTCCGTGACGAATAGCTTTGCGGTCGTGCCACGGGGATTGTTTAGCTCACTGTACCGAGGTGGCTTAGCGTGATAAAGTCTCGCACTCCTGGCCAACTCCAAAGCCAGCTTCTTTCTATGATTTCATCTCGTGAAATAATAAAAAAATTCATATGAACCACAATCCTAAGATTTTATAAAAGTTCATTCTGCAATTCATGTAATACTTTAGTACAATCTACATACATTAGTCAGTGACCAAGTTTTAGAAGTTTTTATAAACCAAAAAACTTAAGAGCAGCTTGCGAATGCCATGAAATATATTATTACCAGGGCAAGTTTTTTAAAATGTGCATTTGGATATTTTTTAAATTTTTCCAAAGAAAAGCATTTCTGATATAACTTGCATAAATTTGCATATTACGCAAACTATCATCTCTTTTTAACAAAAATTTATTGTGATAACTGACGCAGCTCCATATATGGTCTCCAAAATGTGATAATTAAAAATGTCCCTACGGGAAATGTTGTACCAATTGAAATGGTACAAAAAATTCCTGAGTCGTGACTGGTGAAAAGGGGACGTTTCACAAAAAAATTTTTACGTATTTTTGTTCTATTTTCTTTTATTATTTATGGTGATAGATAACATTAATTAAGGATATTATAATCTGATTAAAATAATAATGCATTTGTTGATTTGGACCAAACAAATTTTTAGAAAATTATATTAATCTAAACCGAACTTATACCCACTGAAGAGCTAATAGGATACATATAGGGTACATTCTGCTCTAGGATAGTTCTATTACAGATTTTTAAGAAACCATAACAGGTACTAAGGATACTATCACAGGACATGTACGTAAAGGTTAGGCCTAGAACCTGTCACCGAGTATCTTAATTATGTCAATTGACCCCCTCCAATGACAATGCCATGCAAAAGTTACCGGTACCTTTCATATAAAGTTCCGGAACTCGAACCGTTTGCTAGTCCCTAGGAGGTTCTTTTCCCTCTAGGGGTTTTATCCAAAAATGTTGCATGTTACATGTCTGGCTCATTAGTTGCATGGAATTGCAGGTTTTGTTCGCTTACATTTTGCAATGCTAATTCACTTGTTGCAAATTGCAATTAATCGTAATTAATTTCCTGGCGCACTCTCGCATCAATTCAATGCATTCTATGTTCCCATGTACTGTTCCACTAGATGGGAATCTTTGTTAAAGGCTGTTATATATTATTGTGACAACTTAATAGAAATAAGCAGCGTTTTAAATGAGCTTTCTGATGATAAGGAAGAATCGATATGTAATGCAAAGATTTCATTTAAGAATTCATCGGTAAAAACAGATTTAGCATACATTAAAAATGATTTTGAATGTATTTGCCACAATTAATTAAATTGGAAATCAAAGCACTTCCTTTACAGGAAAATTTACCGTCCTAGAAGACGTAAAAGAAAAACTTCAAAATATTAAGAATAAAATATTTATTGAAAAACTTACAAAGTTTTTCATCGATAACCTTCAATAGTTGACCAAGATTAAAAACAATCGGAGGTCCTTTCAATTTTAAAACTTAAAAAAAATATGATTATACTTTCTAATAAACATTTGTTCAAAGAAATTGATTAAAAATTCTTGGTCAGTGTTCTTTCGGGTGCATATTTTAAAGTTTTTTTTATGCATGCATATTTTAGTAATTTTTGAGCATATTTAAACTTTGCCCTGATTATTACACTATATTTTAGTATTTCCAAGGAGTAGTAAAAATTATTTGCTTTAATTCGCCTTTTACATTCAGCACATTTGTAAGACGAGTTATAATAGATTTTATATTGTAAGCTAGAAGCATATGAATGAAGTTTCTAAATCGATAAAAATCTTTCAGGTGATTGAATATGAATGACAATGTAACAACAAATAAGGCTAACAAGGTTAGTAATAATCACTCGTGTTTCTCATTTACTGTTGAATCAGACTAAGAATTCTAAACACATGAGTATTTAAAGATATATTTTAATCGTCATGATTAATCCAACTACTGCCAACAATATTAATAGTAATGGCATAATGGAAATATGTGATGATAGACCTATAAGTATGTATGATAATCTAAATAATATGAACGTAAATATGAATGCAGCAACAACAACAACAACAACGACGTTGCTGAATAGTAACATACCTAAAATGACAAAAGCGCCAACAACGGTAAACACAAATACAGCACTACCACTAACAACAACAGCAACAGCAACACCTCCAACGTCATCGAAAACAAATGGAGCAGCACATTCAACGCCCTTTTCTGATATTACATTTAAATTTAATGAAAACAATAATATACCGCAACAGCAGAAACAGCAACAACTTCAAATAAATGGAAATCGGAACTTAAATGAAATACCTCCCAATACAGGTAACGCAGCTGTATATGCGACACCATATAAAACCTCAGTTATAATGCCAGTAATAACAACCGCATCGGCACCTCTAACACCACAGCAACAACAAAAACAACAACAACAACAACAGCAACAACATTCACAATCGATAGCAACAACAACAGAAACGAATACATTAACGTCATCACCGTCATTACTACATATGACTGCAAAAATGGGAACAACAACTACAACAACAACAACAGCAACACCAACTGCAGCACCGGCAGCAAAAAACTTGGATACATTCAATAGTTTTAATCGACCGCTTAGTCAACATTCACAATCGGAACTAAACGAATCAAGTCATAGCATAGCAGCAGTGAAAGCTGCTTTAAATGAAGCTAAATCAAAATTCTTTGGCTTAAATGGTTGCTCATCATCCCAAAAACAACAACTACAAGATCAACAACATAATTACGACGACAACTACGGCGATGAATCTCTAAGTATACAATTACTGCCAACGGATATTCAAGCACATCTTCAACAAATACCAAACACCCATCAAGCGCAACAGCAACAAGTACAAAAACCCCAACCAAAATATCAAAATATACCAGAAAATAGTGCAATATTTCGTAATCAAAAAGCTGATGGTGCTGGTAATCCTCCTGTTCTGCCACCAAAACCAGTTGAATTCCAAAATTTACAACACTCACCAACCAGAAGTATTCAAACAACAGCACCTGATCACAATAGAAAAATGCCAGTTGGTACAAATACATACAATCACATATCGTTGAACGATATTGATCGCGCAGCTTCACGATCACAGGTAAGAAAAAGCCATATAAAATAGCAACAATTTTAAAATGCCTGCCTGCACTTCTTAGCTTTGCTTTACAACGAAGGCATTTAAAATTGCATTAAAATTAGTATGTCATAATGTTAATATGTTTTATACTCGCAATAACTATTAATACTTATAGAAGGTATTCACGTCAGAAATTGTTGTCTGCAAAAGGTTCAAATTGCAACTTTTTGCTAAATTGTATGTTTCAAAATTGTGACCTTCTTATGTAAGGAGTTTTAACACTAAAATTAACTAAAGAACTTAGAAAGGACGTCTCTATCCCAGCAAAAACTAGAATGGCAAGGTAATGACTTAAAATGTTAATAAACACATCCTTTACTATATATACTTTCGCATTTAAACTAATTAATTTAAAATAGCGATATCATTGGAGGCAACTACTTACCACTCCCGGTTATTGATAACGAGCTCTAAATATCATTGCATGGGAATCATTTGAATAACTATTTATTTGACAATATTATTATCTTTAAATTAAATAGACTTAAATTTTGTAACGTTTTTTGCTTGTGTTTTAATTATATGTGATCTGCCAGAATTTATATCAATGTTTGAATTGCCGTGCAAAACTATTAAATGTTTTTCATACAGTAGTCATTAGCCTTGTGTTTTTTTCTCGAAAAATAATCACTTACATATCAGATGATAATTAGGCCATTACTTAAGTACTTCCAAGTAATGCAGAAGGTATGTTGTTTGCCAGGTATTTGCGGGTTGTTTAGTTGGGGTACCTTCAAAGAAAATAAAAGACTTAAAAATTAAGCTCGCTGTTTGTATACATTTATTTATATCGGAAATTGGTACCAACCAAACAATAAGCGGTTGATCACGTCAAAAAAAATGCAACTACGCAATTTTTTAAAACTACAATAGTAAACAAATCGGACGTGAATACCTTTACTATTTAATTACGAATTTAAGTAGTTTGTTTGAAAAATTCTTATGATTTTCTGATTGACCTGTAATTACACACTCATGTTTCAGAAGCTGTATTTAATAATAAAAATATTTTCAAATTTATTCAATCAACAAAGTCATGTTAAGTTAAGTTAAAATCTTAGTGCTTATTTCCGCATGTGCGACTATTAAAAGATCAAAATTAAATTTTAAATATCAATTACATTTTAATTACATTAACTAATTGGACTAAAGTACAGAAAATCATATCGATCGATATTAAAAAAAATTGACATTTTAATACATAATCTGTGACTATTGCATGCAATACTAATCACCGTAACTTTAAGCAACATATACATCTACGGAATAAAATAATTGAAGGATATACACATGTAAATATGTATGTATATTTAATTGAGAAGTCCACGTGTAGTGATTTTTTCGTGAAGCACGTGTGATTGTTATTAAATTAAAAATTGATTGCGCATTTGTGTGATTAAAAAATAAAACAGCGATCGCAATTTTATTAATAGTCTGATGGAAAAACAACAACGGCAAAGTACAAATCGTACAATCGCTGCAAGAACGCCATATATCAAAAAATTAAATTTTTGAGTTAATAATCGAGAATTAATCGGTAGTTAATCCAGCTCTTGCGAAGAAAATACTTTTGCATTTAATTTTTGAGTATGTAAATTAAAAACTAGTATTTTTTATGTATGATTTCCTTACAGCAAATGAGCGATACCTACATGAGCACATTATATAACAATCCACATATCTTACATAGAAATTTATATAATTATAAGTAACATATACACGCATACTTACATACATACATACATACATACATACATACATACATACATACATACATACATACATACATACATACATACATACATACATACATACATACATACATTAAGACAAAAATAAAATGTAAACAAAGTTCACCCAAGTTATCTGCTTTGAGGGAATTTTACATATTGTTCGAAAAGTGATCTATAGACCAGAGCTGCTGTCCCTAGATAAAGTACAAAAAATCCAAATATGTACATATATGGAAAATTTGGGAATAGAGAAATTTTACTATTTTAATTGAAATTACAAATTTCATAACTTTGGACATAAATCCCCAATTACGGCGGCCCAGATATGGATATGCATATCCATATTATTAATAGGCAAACACGTTTTTATATATCCCTTTTACTTTATTAACTTCAAGTTGATAAATGAACAAAGTGCTTTTGCATAGAAATGAGACGCAGTTTTAAATTTTTTATTTAGAATGTTTTTTGTTTTTATATTTTATCGTATGTATTTATGTAAGTATTTATTATTCATCTCTAGAATGCAGTCGATTGAGTCGACCGCTGGATACACTAGTATCAATAAATAGGAAATATATATTTAATTGTAAATAATTTTTAGTATTTTAAATTTTGAATTTTATAATAATTTTATTTATTAATATATACATATATACACATATAGTAAAATTCGATTAATTCATAATCGCAAGAAACCAGCCTTTTTTAAGAATTAAATTTAATTTCGAAATAACGAGATTTAGATTGAGTGGAGGAAAAATAAATAATTCGATAGTCACACTACGAAACTTTGTTGCGTGCAATTTTAATTTTATTGTTCCAAATTAACCACAAATTAACCAAATTAACTAAACAAAGTATCAAAATGTTTTATAAAATATTAAGTAAAAAATTAACATACTCGTACATAGATGTTTATATTAAAATAAGCACTTATAAGATATTTAATATTTAAAAATTGTTTAAATTATAACTTATTATTTAGATAAGTAAAAGTAAATGAATATATAGTTGAACAGTAACATAAACTAGATCAGTGCTAAATAAATAAGAATGTCAAACTGTGTCATAAGTAATATTTTAATGCTTAAATAAATAAAACTGTTTTATTTTTAAAAGTTTTAAGTGAGAAGACAGAAAAAGAAATACAAAATGTATAAACTTCTATATCGTCACTCTCACTTAAAATGAAAATTGCATGCAACAAATACGAAAAGGATTTTTAAATTAGAATATTATCAACAATCGACTACGATTTACAAGGGTTTACATAGTAAAATTTTATTTTGTATTGTTTTTAACATAAACGAATGAACTTCACTAAATAAATTCAATCATTTTCAGAAATTATTATCAAGTACAATTTTCAGAAATTATTATCAAGATTCATATTTCTCTAAGTGCGTTTTTCAATGTGGAATTTATCAAATAAAAATTCAACAAAAAGTCACGGAATTAATTAGCGAAATTATATATCCAATCAGCTCTATTACGATTGACGAATTTCGGCTTCGATTTTTTTGTACAAAATAACAGAAAATCACGCAACTTTATTTTTAAATCCAGGCCTGCAATGTCGAAGTAGAAATTCGACAATCGTAATAAAATCTACTATCTATCCAAAAATGTTTAGAAAAAATGTTTCACATTTTATTTTTGATCACACGATCAACAACGAAATGATACAACAACGAAATCAATTGAAACCAATTTAAATTTTATTTAAAATTAATAACCTTTAAAAAATCAAATTATTTATACAGGATTTAATAAATTTGTCCAATTCACAACCTAATGTTAGTTTCTATAGAAACAAAAACATATATATAACACACAAGAGGTTGTGAATTGAGCAAAATTAATTTATTTTTTTAGTGTTTCCTTTTTTTTATTGAAATAATTATTTCTATTTTTACAGACTGTCTATATGGCCACAACAGTACCACAAAACATTAAAGGCAATAAAATCGCTGGACGACACACGCCTACCAGAAGTAGTTTACGACACAGTCGAATGTTGGTGGTAAACAATAAAAATTATGAAGGTATATTGTATGAAACAAGCAAATCAATACAAAATAAAAACGTACTTTTTATTTAGAAGTACAACATCCCAATCCCATGGAATTTCAGCAGCCAAATCTTGCCCGTTGGTTATTAATATTACAAGTTATCATTGGCATTTTACTGCTTAGTCAATCAATATGGATATTTTTCCTTACACCGAATACACCAGTACAAGACAATCCGTATTGGTGTGGCCTAGTGGTGAGTGCAACATATACAACGAATATTTATTTATTCACAATTAATTCTTTATGATTTTGCAGTTGTTAATCACTGGTATTATAGGCTTAATAGTAATACGTTATCGACGTTTTAAGCGTGCTAAAACTAGAGATCATTGCTTTATGTTTTTACGTATGGACTCGTATCTACTTTCTTTGCTGTCCGTATTACTATGTTGTGTGGCTTTAATATTTGCTGCCATACATTATTGTCGCATCACATCAGCGGATACAAAATGTAAAAGTATGCATCTTTTAGAAGAACATGGTTCGTGTGTTTGCACTTTCAATGCGCCGCCAACAGTAAATGCAACAGAACTATTGTTAAACGAATCTTCATTCAATGAAGATGAAACAAATCAAACTACAGACAACAGTTACGACGTTGAATACCGGTAAGATGTTTTTTTTAATAACTTTGAATTGTATTTTGAATGCCCAATTATTGCAATTGCAGTGACTTAAGTTGCCAAGAAGTAACAGGACCTTGGACCTTGATATTAGGTCTATCGTTTATACTTAACTCTTTGGGTTTTGTAATTTCTTTGGCGTATATTGTTTTATTAGCCTGCTGTCGAAGGCCTTCGAAACGTTTTTATAATACCGTCCGTACAAGTACCTTTTAAGCTTAAATTAAATTTAATTAATTTTAAGACGATTTTTTTATGATTTTATTAAAAAAAAAAATTATAAAATTTTTACAAAATTTCAAATACATATTTATATTTTGTTTTCTCAAATGGTGTTTTAAAATAAGTTTTACTTTAGTACTTAATTCAAATAAATTTAACAATTTAATTTCTTTTTAACAATACAATCTAATACCTTTTAATAAAAAAGTCGGTAATTAAATATTACGAGTAATTTGTGCTACAAGTACTTAATTACAATATATAAAAAAAATTATTTTGATTTTTGAAAGAAAGTTCCAGACTTCAGTTTTCAATTCAAACAATCATGAAATTATATTGAACAGCTTAAATTGCTAGAAATGCGTTATTTTAAAACATTTTAAAATGGTTTTACATTTACTAAATAAATGACATAATGATATGAAACATGAATAATTATTGGCTTCAAAGTTATTTGATAATAATTTCTGCTGGTGGCAATATGTTATCGCCAAATAAACAATACCATATACTGGAATACCAAATAGTGCGATCAACCCATTCACTGCCAGCTAAAACATGTCCTATATATGGCGAATCTCGCGATCTGAAATGAGTTACAAAAACGCATATTTTAATGTCGACTAAAATTTTACTGCCTGGCCTACGATATCGAATGATACGTACTTTTGTGAAATTACATTTAAAACAAAAACAATTTCTAAAATTTTGTTATTTTTTTAAATGTAATTTCATAAAAGAACGATATCGTTCCACATCGTGGGTCAGGCAGTTAATAAGTAAAAAAATAAGAGCTATATTTCAAAAAACTAATAAATCATTTTTGTGATTTAATATTTTCTAACAAAGAGTCTATATGATTAACTCATTCATTTTTGGGTACTAATGAGTTTACATGAGAGCGATATTTTTTATTTTAAAATTGTGTTATAAGTAGTTGATTGCAGAGGTAACATTTTTTTATATTTATGGACACAACTAGTGGCCCTGGTAGGTATTGTCCTCAAGAGTAATCAAATATTATATATCCATAAGAGCCTGATTTTTTTTCGTAATATATGTCGAACGTTTTTTAATTAAATTAAGTTTGATGATTTTGCTCAAATTATGTACATGGTGTTTTAAAATGTAGTTGAAAAAAATTCTAAAACAAATGCTTTTTAAAATACTTAATACCAACACAAAATTACCTTAAAATTTGTGTTTTTGTCTTTTCCACAAAAGTAATTGCCCAACTCCAGGGAAAATCGCGTTTCTTTTCACAACCCAAATAAGCTGTTGTATTGTGCAAAAAAATCTCTCTTATTATAGTAGACTTTTCATTTTTGTCCTTTTTCGATATTACAATTTTGCCATCGCGCAATTCACACTGATACGCCTTAAAGGGTTTCGTTTTATTATCGGCAAATCTCAATTCTTTGCCAGGTGTTACAGTGGCTAAATTTTTAACAGCTCTTTGCACTTCATTTAGAACTTCAATTGGCTTAGCTACGAGTATATTATTTTTACGATCATCTTCGGGCCAATATGACCAGTTGAGTACTACTTCAAAAACTTTGCTGTCATGATGTAGCGGCCGCTCTAAGGTACCATTCAAAATGACCTCATGTAAGGTAACTTGATGAGTGGAAAGTTTCATTTTGGGTGCCAGCTCTTGACACACTTCGTATGCCGTTTTGGTGGGTGAGATAGTGACATTCACTTGAGTCTTTTCCTAAAATGTGGATACAAAAGTTTTTGCCATATTTAAGATTTTGTAAGACAAAACAAACATGCTTGCTTACTTACCTCTGTGGTATTTTCCGTATTTGGATTGAGTGTAATCCAAACTTTTAAATCCCCTGATTTCTTAACTGTGTCCGATAAGGTTTCAGCAGCTGCATAGTATTTTTGCAAACAAATGAGCATCTCTTGTTCTTTTTTCTAATATGAATTAAATAATGGAAGAGTTTAAAAAGTTTGCAACATTTTCTATATGATATTACATGTATTTGAGAAATCACTTACAATTTCATCTGCTGATAAGGGGAATAAATTTTTATGCAAACTTATTAAGTCACTCAGGACATCTGCCTCTTTTTGAGAATAAACCATTTCCTCAGTATGTTGACTCTGCATTAAAGTGGGACCCCAAATCATGGTTAAGTTTTGTATGCTCATTTTATTTTTCAATTTTTGCGAACTTATAAATGCTAAATGGCTCACGATTTTTTTAAGAGTCTCACGTTCTATGGCACTCAGACGCGCCAACAATTCTTTATACAATGTTATCTTTTCCGCTGCTGTCGTTAATTCCGAAACACATACAAAACTTTCCGACAATTTTCCCATTAATCGTTCTGGTAAATCGCGCATAAAACGTTTTAATACATTCGCCACATCATGTTCATTGTACTCATTGCGTGTAATTTCGACATTAAAAGCATCGGCACGAAAAGCGGACATAAGTTTGAGTATGGAATTTTCCGAACCCGATTTTCGATAGATACCCTCTGACATAGAACCATGTATGTATACAAAATTAATGCATTTATCCACAATAACTGGGACATTGAATTTAGTTAATTGTTGATCGCCTAATGAGAAGCCGTTATTATGTGCCACCTCTCGTATAATATGACGCCAAATTTTAGTTTCTCTTGGTGAACTCATAATCATGTAAAGCGTAAATGGGGGAGCATCTATCATGAGCATGGGTCCGGACTCCACGTGCAAATTCTTTACACTATCATCACTATCTTTAAGCACTACAAAAATAATTATGTATTTAAGGATTAAATAAATATATTTAATTGAAAAAGGAATTCATATTTTCCCCTTACCTGTACAACGAGCTTTTCTTAAATCCATTTTTTCAATATTTCCGGTAGCTTCGGTAACAAATATAAGACGTCTTTGAGTTTTTTTCAATACTAGCCAAGTTCCACTCCATTCAGACGTTATAGAATTCTAAAAAAAAAATTATATTAGAAACTGTTTAAAGAAAATAAGAGTTGTATTTTTTGTAGAAAAAAATATAGGATTTCGAAAAGCTCAAATGAATAATCTTAACACTTAATTATATAGTAGTTTAATTATTTGCAAGTTTAAATTTAATTTTAATTTTCATAATAATCAATTTAAAATGTATTGAAATGACGTTTTATCCCCACAAAATTGGGCAAAATACTAAGCCACGATCACATTGATCTTTCTTAAAAAGTTCGAATTATGCATTTAGCATAAAGAAAAAATTAAAAAAGATACTTAATTTAAGGCTGGTACGGAGTTCTTACGGAAATTAAGGTTCCCATAAAAAAATGGCAATTCACTTTAGTAAATTTCTTATAGAAATTGCTGTTTGCTATTACGGAGTTCGAGAAGTACACGAAATCAATCTTTATAACTATAAGTGGAACATTTTTCCGTAATCTGAAGCAAAAATTAATGTTCAGAGAATTTTTTGCTCACGGAATTTAGACATTTCTCATTTTTCGTGTTTTTGTAGGTTGTAAATTAAAAAACAAAAATTTTTTTTGTATACACATATAGAAGGCTAAAGCCCGAGGCACATAGAATACGTAGTACTTTATACGTTGCTTTTTTCAACTGACAACTAAGTTAAAATACAAGTTATCTTATGAGCTTTGTCACATTCGGTACGTCTCCGTCAACGCAAAGTACTGAAAATGGGCCACTTTTAACGTACGTTGAGTACTTTGACACTGATATTTATTTAGCTTTTAGTGTTGTGTGATGACAAAACTAAATTAAATGGAACTACATAAAAATTACAATTAAAAGAAATTCAAGGATATCCTCGAATTCCATAGAAAATGTGTACTTTAATCGAATCCAGCTGATTAATGTCCGTCAACAAAGTACTCATTGTGTCAACTATATCAATTGGACTTCCATTTTTCAAAAAATTTCAGCAGACTTGAATATCAATCACATCAATAAAATTTTGAAGACCTCCATGCAAAGAGAAAAATATTACCTTTAAGTAACACCAGCCAGCTCTATAATAATGACAACTGTACTTAGTGGGTATCGTATTCGTAAGACTCTCTAGCAGTTTCTGCATCCAAATACCCCTTAAAAATATAAAATACAACATTAATGAAAGCAGTAACTAAGCAATATAAGTGTAGCTCACCTCTCGGACTCCTTACCCACACCATACAAATGAGCTATTCTCTGCTGTTTAACATTCCCGGAAGAACTCGAGGTTACAATTAAATTTGGATTTGACAATTGTTGCATATTGGAAGAGCTATTGCCATTTTTCGGGACCGCTGTTGAGATTTCAAAACAATAAAAATGTGTGGAATTGTCTGTAACTCTGCTATTACTGACACATTGTACGGTCGTTATATATTCCAATGGAATGGCTTCTTTGGGTGTTTTCATTTCTTGATCGAGGAATGTCTGAAATTGTCTGTCCCTTAAGATGGCTTTTCGATTTTGCATTTCTTTTAATATATCCTCTACAACTCCGGATGGGAAACGTATAAGGGGACCCTCATAGCGCACCAGCAAGGGCGATAAGCTGGGTCGTGGAATCATTTGTAAGGTAACCTTTACATCGCTAGTTTTCGATTGATTTTTAAAACTCGCTTTGCGTTTCAGAGCATCCATACGTATTTTAACGTTGGAGAAAACACTCATTGTATTATTCATAAATCGGGAAGTACCCGTACGGGAGTTTGTGTTGGTATTTGTTTTTTGGACACTTTCGTTAGCACCTATAGCTTCCAGGTAAGAAGGTGGACTCTCGCCTTCTGCAGCGATATTTTTTTCGTTATTAAATGGATTAGTGCGTGTACCAAGATTTCTGTTTTGTGTTTCTTGAGCCACAAACCATTGTGAACGGTTTTGTGAAGGTCGCGACAGGTCAATGTCTGACGATATAATGGGCTTTTCTTCTAAGCGGCTCAAGTAGGGTCTAACTTTGGCTTCAAAATCATTATCCAATATATTTTCGTTACTGTCCGATAACAGTTGAGCATTTTGATGAACTATTTGCAGGGGCTTAGTGGAAGAAGCTGCTGATGGTTGCTCTAATGATTGCGCAGATGGTGTTGGCAAAACCGTTACTGTAGTTGTTTTTAGTTCTGCCTGAAGGTTATCCTCTTCCGAAGTACACATACTAATATCATCGTCTGATTTGGATTGTTCATCCTTGACGCTGCCATATGTGTCTTCTTCGAGTAGATGCTCCAAAAGCAACAATTGATTACTTTTAGCTGATTTAGCCAATTGTAATGTTTTTCTTTTCATCAACGGATCGAACTCTTCTATAATTTCTTTAGGTGGTCTCAGTATGCCACCTACTGTTCCCATATCACACTCATCCAAGGATTCATCTTCTTCGGATATATTGATTAAAGCATTACGAGGAATTAAAATATCTTTATTGCCAGAAGCCAATTCAAAAACATTCCCATAAGTCTGTTCTTGGTTGGCATAAACTGGTTCATCAAATGACGACGAACTGTCTTGTTCTTCATGATATTCCCAAGAGTCACTGCGATCTGGTTGTGGAGTGTTCATTTCTTCGGCCTTGATTTTTTCTCTCAATATCAATGATTCTTCACGCTCCTGCAAAGCAGCCGCTTTATTCAGTTCATGCAATTCAGCAGACTCAACGTTTACGCGCAAAGAAGTGGCATATTCGTCATTGCTCTCATGAGATGTTTCTAGTTGCCGTGCTCTTCTTAATTCAATTTCTTCATAATTTTTGCGTTTCTTTTGTCTGGCTGGTGGCTGTATATGATTAATTTTACCATACGCTGGCTCTTTAGAGTCCGCAAACTCCTTAGGCAATTCGGGTGCAGGAATGGTGGGCATGGGCGGTGTTGGGGAAGGAAAGTCCAAAGAATTGCTAGAACTACGTTCTAAACTCTCAACAGATGGCTCTTGCTTAAACGCAGTTTGTTGCTGTTTCAAATGAACTCTATTTGCTGCTTCCAAGGCTAAAGGATTGATTTTCGTTGTTGATTTTTCCATTGTATTAGCTTTTAAAACATCTTCGTATGATGGTGGCTCTGCAAATTCTTCATTTATTGATTTAACTTTTACATTTCTTGGTACTTCGTAGGAGTTATCCATCTCTTGTGACCTCAAGTCATACATACCCCTTGTCTTATTGCTTAATGGGCTGGTAAATGTTATGCCATTGAAGACTTGATCATTTGGCGGCAAGGTTTGTGGTCTGTCCACGTTAAATTGTGCTGAGGACATATTTTCCTTATTTCTATTTTTAGTTAAAGTAAAATTATATCCCAGTTTCCTAAGGCGCTGTGTAGTTTCACTGCCAATATTCGTTAAAGCTTCGGATGATGATTTAAGATTTTTATCAAACTTATGTTTGGCGCCTTTGGCTTTTAAGGCCATACGTTCCCCTATAGATTCGGTGAGCAATTTTGATGTTGTACCCAAAGATTTTAGGAGGTCACTAGTTGTTGGCGAAACCAGAAATTATAATAAATACGATAAAATTTATTAAAATGTAGAAGTTGTTATTTAATTCCAATATGAATCATATATTATGATTAAATACTTTTGTTTTTGTTGCTAAATATAATAATACTACATACAATACGTTCAAAAGCACAACACCGCAGAAAATAACTTTGGATTTTTACAGTACTCGCTTGCGACGTACACTGATGTGATATTGTTGTGATGTTGCATACACCACTAATAAATAAAGAATGAAATTTCCTTTAGTTTATACATAATAAACTCCACAAAGACCATTTTAAATTAAATATGTGAGTATAAGTGTTATCGCTTCAATTGTTATATTTTTTTTATATCACAAAAAATATCCCATAGCAGAGGTTCCCTATTCGTTCTCTACATTTGTTTGAGAAGGTAAAGGTAAATTTGAAATATTATTGTTCAATAATTGTTATTGGACAATAAAATTGCCTGTTGTGTTTATTATATTAGTAGCTGCCACAATATATTGGATAAAATCAAAACCCCCTTTAATTTATATTGCGCAAAAGTATATTAATGTGTTGAAAACATTGTTATTGTACAAAAAAAAAAGTTTTTAATAAAATAAAAATTTTTAAATATATTATTCGAGACAAATCTCGATATCTTTTTTCAAAGAATTCAAAAAGTTTTGTTTGTTGAGGGTTTTTTTTAGCTAGTCTATATATATTTCACTGGTGCTAATGCCAAATCATCAGTAGACCTTAAACCATATTTTTGAAAAGTTTCAAACTCTTATCTTATACAAAAACTTTTGAAAAACCAATGAGAATTTCAAAAATTACAAAAGTATAAGCTTTGAAAATTATTCAAAAACCCCAACAAACAAATTATATTCGATATGAATCTTTTTTTTAATAAAAATTTATAGTAAGATGCCTTTTAATTGCGATTCTAAGCTTTTCTTGTGTATTTGTGTATTTTGAAAACAAAAATCGAGATACGTCATTTCTATATTAAGCCAACGACATATTGCAAGAAAAATTGCACCATATATATTTTTCATATTTTCCAATTCTTAATAATATTGTGTAGTCTATGGATAAAAATTTATTTTCCAATATTTGTAATGAGTTTATAAATTTCAAATATTACTTTTTGCATAAATAAAAATATTCTGAATTTAAAAATTCGCTGGAACAACACAACCAATAAAAAATTATATACTCAAATTCGGACTTTTCCATATCAATTTCCAGATTCTAATTAACAAATTCATAACTTTTCATATACAGGATTTTAAAATTCAAATCAAGTTCAGGATTTATTAAAAGCAGAAGCCTACATAAATATATTATTAAAGAGCTTCAAGTAAATTTTTAAGCTAAATAGATTTTGATCGACCAATATTTTTTTTCTAAATTATGTGTATAGATTAAAAATTTCTTATATATGAAAACCGAAAACCAACGCCACCGTGAGGGAACTTCTGCCTTATTCTTGAAAACGTTTACTGAATACAATAGTGCTATTGTCTTAAGTCAATTTAATTAATGTTTTTATTTCATTCCCCAAAAATGGAATTAATTACATGCAACAATTTCATACACTTTCGTTTGCTGCCATAGGAAATTCTTAATTAAATTTAGAACATCCCCATTCGTTTGCATTCAGTGGCATTGCACTGAAGTGATACGTTTGTTGTATCTTCTTAGTGCCAATGACTAACAATTGCTTGGTAAATCGCGTGCCCTTAGTTAACAATTTTCCTCTATGTGACTGGCTGGCTGTGTTTTCAAGATCATCATCATCTGTTTTATATTTTTCAGCACAGAAGAAATTGTCATTTATTTTTAGATTTTCTTTTTTTGAAATCTCCTAAGTTCATAAAGGAAGACACTTACTGCTTCCGCTTTTATGTCGTCCCTTTTTTATGATTTATTTTTAAATATTTGAATATTTTGCGGATACCTAATAAATAAATTTAAAATTTTAAAAAAATCTTGTGCCCTTTTTGAAATGCAAAAGTTTGAATCGTAAAATGATTATCTTATTTAAATTTAATGAACTCCACTTGCGGTAAAAGTGCTTTCTATGTATTTAATTAATTGTAATTGAGATTTGTTAGCTATGAAAAAAAATTATCTTTCACACATGCTCAGTCACGTCACAGAAAACAGAAAAGAAAAAATTTTTTGGGTTTTTTTATTTTTTAAAGTAGTTCGAACAAAAATGTTTTCTATTATTTCTATTAAATTTAAGTATAGAGTGAACAGACAATAATGATAGTTATTCCAATCGTTATATTTCAGAAGCTGTCATTTAGCTGCTAAAATATTCAGAGCTGATGCGGTGGCATTTCTTCATGCACCTTTTACCACGTTTGCCTAATATGAGGGAACAATAAAAAAATATTCTCGAGATTCCGGCAAGCACGCAACGTGAATTTTGTGGTCAAATAGGACGCCATCGTGGCTTCAGTGTGCATTAAATTCACCTTAGCGTGCCAAAGTTTAAGCGTGAGTACAGAGAGAAAATTCAACTTATTTTGCGGTTGGATTCGGTCCTGCATGTGTATAAGATTGTGCTGATGTAAGAATTTAGTCCGGACGACAGTAAGTACGCTGGAAATTTTACCCGGAGATGCAGGCAAAACATCATCTTCTCTGCACTGTCAGCGAAGTTGACATTTGAATGATGTGCTATTCCATACTTTATGACATAAATTTAGCTTAAAAATAAATCGAGTTGTTTTATTTGAAATTCTTTTTTTTTTTGTATCGTTCTTATATGGTCACCCAATATTTGTTCATAAGCTTTGCATGTTATTAGAAAGTTTGAAGAGAATTTTACATGCTAAAAAAAGTTTGAAGTGGGGCCCTAAAATATAAATTTTTAAATGTTGCAAAATCAAAATTGGAATTGTACATTCAAAATTAAAACTTATTACTTTATTTCTAGGACCGCAGAGTTCCTTATAAACGAATCCGCATAAAATTTTATATAAAATAACAAAAATTCTGTCTGTGACAAGTGCCGTGGGTATTTGACATATCATGCAAGATCGATAAATATTTTCTAATTCCAACAAATACATACATATTTTCCCAAACAACGTATTATTTTTTTTGTTTTTTTTTTTTAAGTTAGTCAAATATTTCAAATACATATTATGTATTAAGCTTTTTCCAAAAACATATACCTAGACCAATGTACTAAAGATTACATCCGAATTCCCATGAAAAGAAAACAAACAAAACAAACCAAAAAATTAAAGTGCATGCCAATTGATGAAAAAATCAACATAATGAAACAAAAGATCATATATTACTTGTCATTACTAGCTGTGACACTCTGTTTGTCATCGAATGTATCGCGTTTAAAAACATCATCATTATCAATATCATCATCGTTGTTATTTTCTGTGTCGTTGTGTTCCCTCTTTACATACCCGGGTGATTGTGATTTAAATTTTGAATTTTCCGAGCTTTCAATTGAGTCGGCCAATGATGAATTTGATGATTTATAACTTGCATATGATTTGTTTAATTGATCCCGTTTAAAATTTGTATCTTTTATATCAACTGGTGAAGTTGTATTGTGAATACTGCTGGTGGTGGAAAATTCGCTTGAGATGGAGTAATTGCTACGCCTCCGTTCACTATCACGTTCGAAATTTAAATATGTTTTTGGTGGTAGTTCAGGAGCTTTACGTATAGCTTTGCTAACAGCTCCTGTAGATGATTCTAATGATGGCTGCGTCTGTGTTGCAGATGGTGGTGGTGGTGGTGGTGTTATAACAGTATTTTCATAATTTTGTATATCGGTGTTTTGTGGCTTACGCGGTCGTGGTGCTGGTCTGGGCGTACTGTAAATTGGCACATGTTCATTTGCATCTGGTCCATATAGATCATTTGTTTCAGTTAATATAGATTTTTGTATATTTGAGGAATTTATGGAGAATCTATCGACGTCCTCAGGCAATGTGGGATAAAGTAAAAATACTTTATTATTTGGCACCTTTTCATTACTATTCGCATTATTTTGTATATTTTCGGAATTAATATTTAGATTCTTATTAATTAGTTCTACTTTGACATTTTCATATTCTGATTTTTTTATTTCTGGATAAAGACGTCTTGGTGCTGGTACCGGTCGGCAAGTTGTTTGATCGTCATCCATGGCCAACTGAAAAGAAAAATGGAAAGTTTTAGAATTATTTAACGAATGCTAAATCATTTCCATAATGTGTATATTACGGAAAAAAAGTATCATTAATAATAATAAGTTCAGTAAATTTATTATTCCAGAATAGCTCAACCCTCAACAAACACAACTTTAAAAAAAGTATCATTAATAATAATAAGTTCAGTAAATTTATTATTCCAGAATAGCTCAACCCTCAACAAACACAACTTTTTCAATTAATAATGTACGTTGGTAATAAATATAGCCTTTCGTGATATTGTGCCAAAAATTTGGTTATAACACAAATGTACTAAATTAAAAATGTAGATCTACAAAAACTGTTCACTTGTTGTGGGTGGGGTTGGTCTAATGCCTGCATTTTAGTGATGCTTATGCCAAATCATCAGGAGAGAAAGCTTAAACTACATTCTGAAGTGTGCAAAACTTTTTTGAAATTAAATTTACTAAATATAAATTTACATAATCATTTATTTGCAATAAAAGTATAATTAAAAGTACGTTATTTAGTTTCAACGATTCATTATTACATACACACGATGAACGATGTACACGATAAAAAAACAACAATGAAAAAAGTTCGCTAAAAGAAATTAAACGTTAGATTTTGTTAGAGAGGAAGTATGGTTAATTTAACGTAAGCAATTTTGAAACAATTAAAAGGTTTTTATACTTTAAAAACTGAGGTCAACGTAATCATGATCATTATTTCAGTTTAGTTAAATGAGAAACAAATAATTTGCAATATGTTTAAAAAAATATATACATATATTGATTATTCAATTATCGTTAAGAATAAATTCAAACGAGGCAAGTTTTCTTGCCCCAATTCAGATTTTGTGGGAGTGTGAGAAATATAAATACACAAATTTTGTAGTTCTCTCTCGTTCTCATTACTAAATCGGACTTGCAGCGAGAAATATTGCCTTTTCTTTTGACAATTGATTTAAGAAATTAAAGTGTTTTAACAATATTTGAATAAAGTATTAAAATGCAATCTTTGTGACTTATTTAACAAAATTTAATCAATTGTTCGATATATTTCAAGGGTGATTGATTTGATGGTGCATATTTAAATTAATAAGTTTTTTTATCGTTTTTTCTTTCTTTTCTTCCGGACAAAAGGGCTATTCCCGATTTTTTCATTATTTCCTTCGAATGTAAGATCGGTTATCTAGCGCTAGTAATTTTAGTATTTTAGTTTATCCAGGTAGACTTTTAAATTTGAGCAGCTGTAAAGAAAAATAATAAAAATCTAATATCACTTGGTCTAGTCGGCCAGTACACGGTTCTATCACGTGAAGTTAAGTTCTAACAAGAAAGACATGTTTAAACATCTGAATAACACTGCGGAACATCGATTTTGTTGATCGATTATAATCAGTGGTTCTCATTGTATTTTACATGCAGATTATGGCGCTGCTTTTAGTTTTCTTTCCCCTCATCATGTACAGTTTTCAACATGATATTTTAGTTCTTTGCCTTACTTTTTGATGTTTTAGCCTCATTTTTGGAGATGGACTATAACATTTTATAGGTTACTAATGTTTTTAAAATCCCCTAACTTTTTAGTATAATTTACAATAGAAATTGTTTTTTGAAAAATTGTCTGCGTTAGTATTCAAACTCAACAGAAATTGTATTTCAAATTGTTCCCCAGTGTAATTTATCGACATTTCATCGGGCTGAGTCTCTCCATAATAAAATGTTATAAAATTCTTAAATCACTATTGAAAAAATGCATCTTAATGAATCACCCTTAATAATATTCATTTATATTCACTGCAATAGCATTTAGTTCAATGTCCATAAATATTTATTATGTTGCACGTAATTTAAATTATTTGTTAAACTCATTCATAAAAATTTCAAATTTTAATAACCATAAACAAAATAGAATGTAAGGGCGTCCGCATAAAAAGCTGCACAAAAAGCTCTACAAAATAAAATTAAAAATATACTGAACTCGTGTTTCTGTTTGTTACAAATTCATTTAGTTATAGTAGATTAAAAAAGAAGGAAGAAAAAGAAGTCGACAGTGTCGTTTTAAACTTTATTTAATAAAAAACATGTTATGTTTTGGGCCTAATGTCAAACTCTGAAGTCCTTTAATAATGAGACAGAAACACAAAATGTAAACCTGTTAACTGTTACTCCATGTAGCAGCTAGCAGAGATGTATACCACATGATTCAAGTGTAATACAGTGGAGTTCGCTTATAGCAAACACCGGCATAACGAATTATCATTTACAACGAACAACTTATCCGGTCACTACAGTTTCGCCTTAATATTTCATACAAATTACTACGGTTATAACGAACTTCAGTTATATTTCTATATTAAGAATCCAAAAAATAAAAATTCATTAATTTATACGCTTATAAATTAATTTTTTAAACCATAAAAATAGTTATTCGCCATTAGTTGACAAAAAGATTAGAAGAAAAGTTAGAAAAAATATATTGAGAAACAACAAAAATAAATATGCATTATTTTAGTGTTGCTATTTAAATTTCTTAAAACACAAAATGTTTACTCCCATCGTAATTAGATTCGCCTATTACGAGTAAAGTAGCCCGAACCCGCAGAGTTCGTTATAACCGAAATTTACCGTAATAAACAAAGAACTGCTTTCAAAAGTTGTAAGATAACCAAACGATGATATTTTGTATATCTAATTTTTCTTTTTTAATAAATTTTTCTTTTTTAATGCCCAATAAATAGCTCAGCATTATTATAAGTTTAATTTTTTTTATTGTTATTCTTATTAATACTAACAATATTTGATGGATCAAAAATAATTAATGAATGTTTTATAATGCAAAGCCATTTATCGATCCGACAAAATCCAACCTTTAACTAAAGGAAAGTTGTAATAATGGCCCTTAGTCTAATAATCAATTTAAAAATCAATCGCAATTTTCGTGATATTTTTTGTTTGAAATTTTTGAAAAAAAATTTAACTATTTTCAATTTCTAATAATTATGAAAAATTCTGTTTCTATAAAATTTAGGACTAAGGACTAACAAATTGTTATCATACACATTTGTTTAGCAACGACACTTTTTTGGACCAAAAACATTTTCTTAGTGAAATTTTAAGAAAAATTATTAAGATTTCACACATTTTCTCAAAAAATTTTTCAATTTCAGCCATTTTTAAATAAACTTTTTTTTTCAAATTTCACACATTTTTTTTTGTCAAATAATCACGTATAAATTTTCTTTTTCAATTTCAGCGATTTTTAAAATAAAAACTCTTTTCTAATCGGATGTGAAAAAAAATAAAGGAAATACCGCGCTGAGCGACACGACACTGCAGCGGAACTATGCCACACTTTTAGTATATTGCACTGAAACGGCAGCGACACGACACTTCGCCGTAAATATAGAAATTACTTACGCAATCGATGGAACTGCACCGACGCGACATAAGAATTAATGTAAATAATATTTTGTAGTGCTGTGTAGTACGATCTTCTCTTAAGACTTAATTCCGAATACTTATCTGCTATGTCTACACAAATATTGTTTTATTGAAACTCCCATTTCTCTTCTTCACAATCCACAGTCGAATGCAAAATTCACATTTGTTTTTGAGAGTGAATTTGTTTTTATTAAACTTTCAATTCAGCAAAAATGTTTCTGTTGTTATTTTTACTGATATTGCATTTTTATTGTTAACAGGTTGCTTTTCTTTCGATAAAAACAAAACCAAATGTACTCTCTAAAATGGTGTTTAATTACGAAATTATAAATCAGAACTACTTTTTTCTTTTTAAATCATAAGCAAAATATATATGCATGAGTTTGAGATAGTTTAATAGGTCGGTCATGGGTTCGAAGACCCTTCGCTGTTGCACAAATAAAATTATCCAATTATGCATTTTGTTGTATTGCCAGTGAGTATTAAGGGTATTCTTGAATGTATACAAACGTGTATTTTTATATAAAGTTTAGGTAGTTATCTGTTCATTAAAGAGACAGTTTTTACTTAAAGATCAGTGATTAAATTAAAGATAATCTTCGAAAGTTGTTATTCAGTTGTCGATTGTTTTTTTTTGTGGTTCGTAGTTTAAATAACCAAATAAAAAATTGTATTATTTACTAAAATTGTTTTAGTATTACAAAAAAAAAACAAAAGTGGACATTTCGCATCGCAATGCCAAAAAAAGTTTTAAATAGAACTGAAAACGCTGTAGAGGATTTAGATAGATTAAGTTTATTTTACGATTATCTAATCTTAACGCTTAACAACGACTTATGCAACATATTAAAACAGATAAGAAATGTAATCCAAAGTAATTCTTTTCAGATATTACTCTATGATCTGAATAGCCATAATTAATGTTCCCAATTATGGTCACTCAGTTGATAAAGATGTATAAAATTTGCCTACATTTGCATCTGGCAAATGTTGTAGCTACAAAAATGCACTCCATTTAAAGTGTGCTTCACTAGATTTTACTAAGTAGTTTTTTAAAAACAAAACAATTAAGTACGAATAAAGTTCCATTATTGAAAGCAGTTTATCTGTTATTGCTTGACTCTTTTTATCGCTTTGTTTGTAACATCATTTTTTATATTTTTTTTTTGTAGCAGAAGCCTATTTGAGAATATTACATATTTAAAAAAATTTTGAACAATAGAAATTTTTAAATAAAACTATTTATAAATCATATTCATAATAAAAATTTCAAAAGTATTGAAATATATAAACTAAATTGTATGCAAAATTTTCTGCTTAAAAATAGCAAATTTTATTTTTTATTCAAAATGTGACTATGTTGACGATTGACCGACCCAGCTATCAAAATGAAAATGAACTAAATAAAATTAAATTCATTTTTGACTGCCAAAACTTATTTGAATAAAAGTAGAGTAATAATTGTTATCAGTGACTTTATACTAAAAGTTACATTTGTTACAGATTCTAGGGTGTTACTCTTTAATTCGAATCGAAAGAACCCATTATCGAAGTCCGAAAAATTCGAATTAATAAAACAAGTTGGTTTTAGGTCGAATGTCAAAAGAAGTTTTTGAAATAAGTACAAATAAAAAATCCAAAAAAAAAAAACTTCGAGACTTCGCTGTAACCACAAATATTTAAAATAAATAACAAATTAAAGTTAAAAATTTAAGGATGTACAGATAAGAAATTTTATTTTTGATAAGGAGCTGCATCTTGTGAAACATAGGTAGGCGATTGATAAGGTACATATGTACGGCCCATATTAAAATGGAATAAAGTTAAAAATTAAAGAATGCACCAACACAAGTACATAACACTGCGTGAGCGATTTGGATTCGCAATTGCCTTTTTGTATTAATTGAGCTAATAAAATTTAAAAATTAAATGAAATTATTAATCGGCCGGCTTAGCATCTAACTTTGGATTTAAAAAAGTTCTTATTTCAATATTATTTCGCTAAACTCAACAGATTTCATTTCGATGACAGTAACATAAATTACAATAAATTAAATCAATGAATGCATGCATATATTCAAATCAAAACTTATTTTATTGTGGTACAAAGTAGTTAATTCATTTTTACATTACGCAGAAAAAAATATTCACCAATTACACTTGAATTATATATTACAGTTACAATAAATGAGTTTTTTTAAATTACATATTGCTTTCAATAGTTTACACTTTCTTTTAAATTTTTTACTCAGTTAAATGTTTGAATGTTTTAAGGAAATAAAAATAAAATTCTGAGTCATCATCAATGTTTTTTTTTTCTTCAAATAATTACTATTTATTTGCACAATTCTGTACCCACGGTTCTTTAGCGCGATGTCTCATTTTGTAAATGTAATTTATGTTTTTTATTTAATAATTTTCTTATCAGCAATTTTATTTAAAGTCATAAACAAGTGTTTCATTTTAGTGAAATAAAAAAACTGAAGACAGACAATAATTTTGTTCAAAAACTTTCGACAAAAATAATAATATAAAAATTTTTTACTATATCAATTTCAGTATCCTCACGACTTCTTTAAAATGGCTTAATTTTCTAAGGAATATTTTCTAAGAGAAAACAAAATAGAATGGGTTCTTTTATTCTTTTAATAAGTACTATATTTAAATATTTTTAAATAACTTAGGAGCCAGAGAATGAATTAGATGAGAATAGAGTAAAGTAGTAAAGTAGAGTAAAGTGGAGTAGAGTAGAGTAGAGTAGAGTGATTTGTTGTGAAATTATAATTTACTAGAGTACGCCTAGTGGTCGAAATTCGACCGCCAGTTTAAAAGCCAGTTTACAAAAAGTGCACATTTACAAAAAAATCTTATTACTCATATACATATGTATGTATGTAACTACTCTTAAACACTCTTATTGCTTTGCTTATGTTTTTACTTGAACCACTACTTACATAAGTCAATGCGTGTACGTGTGTATTTTTAGCATTTGTAGTGGTGTCAACTTTATGAAGCTTTTTTGCCTTTAATACTGAACCAATTTAAATAACATAAAGACGGGTCACTAAAGCTCAACAATGTTCACCATTTAGTAAAATAATGAAGAAAATCGGTTGGCAAATAAAGGAGAAAAAGGGATCTAAAAATTTGTCTTTGCCTATTTATAGATACTTAAAAAATAGTTAAGGACCTATTTAGGTATGCTTTTCACAAACAAGCATTATAAAAATACCCATACATCAAATAGATAGATAGAGGGTTAAATGTCCAACAAAAATATATATCTTCTTCAATTCTATTATAAATCTTCAAAGGCTCCAAAGTTCAATATTGAGCTTAAATACTATATGAAATAGTGAAAATAATTGTGTTTTTTACTCAAGAATATTTTAGACAAAACAACCCAGCAAAAAGTAATAGAGATTTTGGAACCACTATATATTCTTTCTGATATATAAATGCAGTTCTTATTAAGGACATACAAATTGTCCGAATAAATTCAATATTGTATGACAAAAAATTTTCAAGTTATTTATATTTTTCTTTTCAGTGCAGAAAGCAAGATTGAGAAAGTATCAATCATACGATGAATAACGATGAGTAACGAACATAAAACAATAAAATAACCCTAGGATTTTTTAATATAATCATTTCGCTGAAATGAACGTTTAACAAACAATGCTCATAAGAACGACTTCGCGAAAAAATATAATGAAATACGTAACTCTCCTTTAAAAGCCTCCTTATGGCGAAGCAGTTGTTTTTGCTGGTAAAGCAGTCAAAAAGAGGACTATCGTATATAATACAAACAGATGGTCACCCGAAAAAAATTAAGATTTACAAAGAAATTTTAAATCTGAAATTCACTATAAAAATTTAAATATGTATCATTAAAACCCTTAAATAATCTAAATCTCATAAAAAATCAAAAATATATCAAGCATCCGAAATATAGCAGAAAAATAAACTGAAAATAAAAAAAAATGGAGTTTTAAAAAATAAATCTAAATTTATTGAAAAATCTAGATTCATCAAAAAATATATTTTACAAAAAAAAAATTATCATAAAAATACATACAGACGAACCTCCTCTTCTTTTGAAGTTGGTTAAAAATTACACAATTATGAGTTTGTTTTTTGTTGATAAATTTTTACTAATTAACGTTGTGAAATTTCCCATTTTGATACTATCCTCCTCCAAAGATTTGCTATGCCTAACTTAATTTCTTTACCTACGAAATTATTTTCCGTTCCGAATCAATTTTGCCTTTAAGAGTACAAAAACTTTTAGAATGCACTACGCAAAACATTTTTTTAAATAGTTTAACTCGTTTAGCATGTTTTTTTCTTGTACAATATAAATTAGCATTTCAAACGCGGTTGGGCAGAGGGCTGAAGTGTTAAACAAAATTACCAAACCTTAATCGAGTTGGAAGCAAAACATTATAATAAAAATTACTTTAATAGTTTTTATAATATTTTTGTTTAATACCTGTTAATACAATACATATGTATATTTATGTTTGAATGCATATACATATGTATGTATGTGTATTGGAGTTGGGTGTAGCTTTTATTGATATTGCATACATTGCATACGTACATACATATATACATAAAATGTATGCATTAACTTGATATTTTTACAGTAAACTTCTCTTTTCTTTATTAAAAGTAGTTCTAAGAATGTCTTCAACGTGTTTAGAGTGAATAATTACTTCAAGCAAATGTCTTACTAACAATGTTCTCTCAAAAATTGTTTAACCTTTTTGGTCTACCCATGCCATGCCATTCACTTTAAGAAAAAATTCTCAAAAGAAATACATATAATTTTAAAATCGATGAAACTATGTTCACGATTTTTAACCAATTTTGCAATTTGTTTCGGTTTAGAATTTTTATTCTTAATCTCTGCCCTAAAATAATTTATTTCCAGTTCTGCTTTTTATTTACAGTTCTGAGGATTTTAACCAATTTTCAAACTTTCTTGGTCAGTTTCAGCATTTTGCTCCTTTATTTACAATTAAATTTTTTTATTTTATTTTTTTTTTGCTCTAAAGAAAAGTTTTCAAGTTTTTCATCTCATTTACAATTTTAAATATTTTTTACCAATTTTGTGTAGAAAGGAATTGTTTGGCTTAAGTTCAACTCGGACTTTAGCGATTTATTTTTTTAATTTAAGAATTTTTTTTTTTGATAAATTCGAATTATTTTTGGAATAATTTATTCATAAGACTAGGAGAACGGACCAGTACTGATATCGTGGTAGAGGTACACCATCTCGATTTACCACTTTTAACCAATTTCAGTGCAACTTTTTGATTTTTGAATTTGTATCAGTTTTGATAGTTAATGCGCACTGCTTTTTTCTCCTTTAGAATAGCGAATGGTTTAAATCCAGTTATTGGAGAAACTTAGAATCATTATCAAAAAGTAATCGGAGGCACTTCTCATAAATGGAATTTCAAAACTAGATAAAAGTTCTAAAAGTTTTCCTTAAAATAAAATTAATTTCATGTATAAAAATTATCAATTAAAAAATTCACACATAATTTTAAAACGGTTAAAAAGCGTTAGAAAGTACTTTGTAGTCTATTAAAAATTGGAGAAATTTCACATTGACGATTTGAAAAAGTCGTTTTGGCAACTTTATTATTTAAAATTTAACGACTTTTGTTACTGGCAACTATAAATGTGTTTGTTATATTTTTTTTATTATATTTGATTTTGTATCTTGCTCTCATGCACTTGCACCAGAGAAGTGTTAAGACGCATTCAGTTGGGAAATATGTTGTCAAACCACTTTGGTTTTTGTTGAATTTTTTTTTCAATTACCTACATTCGTTATATGTTTATTTTCATCATCTTTATAATATTATATTCAAAAATCCTTTGTCTATTATGTGAATTAAATAAGTTTCTCAACAACAGTTTCGTACTGTGATTGCGAAAAATTATTCAAATTTTCAAAACAATTTCACCACCTAAATGACAAAATAAATATACAAGTATTAATAAATGAGCTTTAAAGGCAAGACAGTGGCAAACTTGAGAAAAAATCATAATTAATTAGATTAGAGTTTTCTATGTTATTCAAGTTTTCAGTATATGCTCTTCAATTCGCGAACATTGTTACTTTATAGCAAAATGAATTGTTAAACATTTGTTTGTTCTACTTTCATTTGTTTTAAGTTAAGAGACCATTAAAATAAATAACAATTGCTGACCGATTAATGGAGCAGGTGCGGTCCCCAATTGTGTAACATGTACGATAATAATAATAATAATAATAATAATAAGCAGACAACAACTAAGCCAATGGAAAAAATGAATAAAAAATATTCTTATTTCTGCTTCTATCTGCACAGAAAAAAATACATTCTAAATTTACAATTGAAATTTTCAGTTTTTTTTACAGATATCGTAGTTCAAGATTTAAGTACGATTTATCTGCAATTATACTTAAAAGGGCAAGAAAACGGGTTTGGCTCGTGCAATCAAGTGCAAATGTGATAGGAATAATAATTAAATTCTTAAGTACAAGTTCGCCTTGGTGATTTGTAAATGAAGTAAAAATTTCTCAAAATCAAGATGTGACACGTAAAAAGGTACAAACAAAATCTTTACTGGGTTCAAAAGAACCGACTTAGAAAAAAGTGCACAAATATCTATTTTTTTATTTTAATTAATTCAGATTCTCTAGTTTTCCTTCTGTATGACAGAATATTCGGTTTTATTAGAATCGATGTAGTTTATATCAAAAAATTTTTAAAACAAGACAATGCGCTCTCTCTCACCTACAAACTACAAACTTCATATTAATTTTTCTAAAAATTAGATTTTACGAGTACATGCATATTTACCTACTTAAAATTTTTTTTATTAACTTCCAAAAATTATATTGGTAGTTTTCATGTCGATCTCTGAGAGAAAAATCAGGAAATCGGTTTTGAAACATTACCTATTAGTTTAAAGGATTATATTTACCTGCCTCATTCTTGTCTTACTAAATAGGAAAAACTCAATTTTTTTTAAGTGTATATTTATACTCGTGAAATTGTATAGTATTTGTACATATTAACAATTATGTCTATCAACTTTTATTGAAAAAAGCACGTTTCATTTTATGGTGTTTTCTATTCAAGTGAGCAAATCTGAAATTCAAAACTTACTGTACAAATAAATCTACAATTATAACTAGTTTATAAGTTAGAGGTTAACTTAGAGATTTAGAATATTTGCATATAGAGTAATCAACGGTGATGTTTTGCAAGTACAGTCGACTCTCGATAATATTGCACTCGTCAATATGAATATTTCAATAACTTGAACCCCTTTGAAAAATATTCGAAAATTTAAAATTAAATCGATTTAACTATGTAACCTCTTGAGTTTCTCTACGCTCTATAATTTGAACTATTTCAATGTGTTTAAAAAAAAATTAAACGATGATAGAATTATGTCGCTTACTCAAAAATGTTAACGACTTTTTCGATAATAAACATGTATTTATGATGTACTTTTGGTAGAACTTTATTTCATTAATGATTAAATTATTGTATTAAATAAATTGAAAACACTAAATGTTCATGTTATTTATGCTCAACATCGTTGATCACTTTCAAGGGATTTTTAAAATTGGTATGGAAACAATTAACCGTTTCGAGCTTATTATGATGCACTCTTGTCCACTAAATTTCTAACACTCTGTTAGTATTTTCAATTCATTGTATAGACATCAAGCCAAACAATAAATTAATAATTAATAAACATTTATATGAGGAGCTTATTGCAGTAACCACGTATACCAAACGATTTCAAAAATTCGATTTTATAAGTTCATTGTATTGCTAAATACGTTTAATTATTTATTTATTTTTCGTTCAGAAATCCAGGTTCGACATCCTCGTCCAGGCTGATTATTCATTATTTTTCTTAGTTTGCCATACAGTATGTATGAATATTTGTTTACATGCTTAAAGTTATCAGGAAGATTTTTTCAATACGAAATTTTTATAAAGAAAAGAAAGAAATTTTTATAAAGGAAAGTCTGAGAACCTTCGTGTACATTTTATTTCTTTGAATTTTTTTTGATACACCAAAGTCCAAATTTACAATCTTTAGTTAACTAATGATGGCCGTTTAACCAATGACATTTATATGAAAATTTGTTAGTTAAACCACGGTCATTAGTTAACTAACGACTCAGAATATAGGCCTAAGAGATTCAACCAACATATTTAGATAATACAAAACAAAATTTGATTGAAATGTGTGATATGACTAAGAAAGTAAAATTTTTTAAATAATCGAAGATACAATAAGCCGTAAGGCACTACTGCTACACGTACAATATATATTGTGATATTTGGATCGTGATCCATTTTCCGGATTTCAAAATATTAGAGTAAATCAATAATATAATAACAACGGAAATAAGCTTAATAACTTGCTGCTCTCATAATATTAAGAGGACAACGAACGATCTGTTTTATTTTTGCAAGTCCTCTGGGAGTGAGTTGAAAAAATTCACTTTGGTGTGTGGTGGACTTTTTTTAATTGGTGCTTAAACATAAGTTTTTGTTTTAAAGGTGTATTTTAAAGTTATTAGTTTAAAGATTAAAACAATTGGTAAGTACTAAATAAGCAAAGAATATATGCAGTTGCTCCATATGTGTAGTACTTTTTTTTTAAATATAAAAATACGAGTATCTACATTAAGCACAAGTCCAGCTTTTGTGGTATAATTTGAGTCAGTTATTTAGTATAGTGTACACCACATTACCTTCCAAAAAAAAAGCAGAATGCCAACAACAGATGAAATAAGGAAATGGGTAGCAGAGGATATAAGAAGAGCTATACAGGCTATTCGAGATGGTAAAATGGGTATTCTCTTGGCTTCAAAAACATTTGGTGCACCCCACTACACTATTACACATTACTAGCATATGGTGTACCGCATTACAAGCACATTTTTTAAAGTCTCGTTTAATGAGATTTGCAATATTTTCTCAAATATCTCTGAAAATGTGAGTTGAACTATAATTTAATCGAACAAAAATTAAAAATCTGTCAATCTAAAAACAAATAGATATTCCACATTACCCGCACTTACTCTCAAGTGATCCATCAGTACTTGCGTCAAAACTGCATGCTAGACGTTCAATAAATATTGCGATAATGGATCACAGTCAACATATTTATATTGAACGTGTAGCAGTGCCCATAGAGTACACAATAAACTACCAAAGTATTGTAATCGAATTTCTAAAGCACAGTAAATTTTGTTGAAGGGTTTATACTTAAAACAAATGAATAGAAACCCAGCAAACACGAGGGCTTATCTGCATGTTGAAATGGGTTGGAATCAAATGGAAAAAATTGAATACAACTCTCATGTATGGGCCGGTGCTTCAAAGGGCGAGAGGGCGAAGAAACTCATCGGTGACAGTAGGGTAGCCAACTCTATTGACTCACTGGAGCATCGACGCAATGTGGGATGTATTTCACTGTTTTATCGTTACTACAATGGAATTTGCTCTAATGAAATCAGGGAACTTGTTCCCGAAACCCGCTCATTGGTACGAACAACACGTTCTTCATTAAGAGAGCATCCATTTGTGGTTGATATGCCAGTGGATCGCATTACAGAGAAAATTCTCTAGCCGAACAGTTCGCATGTGGAATAAACTTCCTGCAGAGGTCTTTTCTGTTACTTTCAGTGTGGAAAAATTCAAATCGAACGTCCACAAACACTTCTCCCTTTATCCTCCTTCCCATAACCAATTTTCCTAGTTCCGGCACAATGCATTGCATATGTAAGTGCTGGTCCAAGTTAAAAAAATTTTTTTTAAATGCTGCAATTCTGATTATTGGCATATCCATTTACTAAAAAGTGTGTTTCATCATTCTAAAAAAAAATAATGGCCAATGAGTTTCTCGAATTAAATAGTCATGTTCTTACAAATAAATTCTCATAATTTGCAGACGTTATTCTGGGGCAAGTCTATTCCAAATGAATTGTTGAACCAAACCATCAACAAAACAACCAGGAACTGGCGAATTGGCTGTCGCAGGAAACAATGTTGCCAATTTAAAATACTCCACCTCCGGAAAAATAATCGATATTTGAGATTATTGCAAAAATAATTAATATCAATTTTCTAAAATTTCAATTGTCAAATATTTTTTCTCAAATCTGCAAATTTTAATTTATATAAAAAATTAATATTTATGCAGTTCTTGTATGAATATGATATTTAAAAAAAATTCTTAAGTAGATTAGAAAGTCATGAAAATTGTCTTATGAGGGAAATTTATAATGAGCAGAGAGTTTTCACTTGGAGTAACACCAATTATATCTCGCCTATCGGTTTTTGCAATGAAGAAACTATTAATTTTGATTTATATAATAACACAAGGCACTATTTTTTTACAAAAAGTATGCCTGGTATTCATAGAGGCTAGTATCTTTTTGGGAATTTTATGTTCCAATTTCTTTTTTTTATTTTTTTTATTATTATTATTATTTTTTTGTTAGTTTTATATGTTTAGTTTTAAGTATAATTTAAGAGTTTTCCTCTTATGCTATGTTAGCCCCGGGAGCAAGGGCAGATTGTCCTATAGCTAATTTTTATTAATTTTTATTCTTCTTTTCTTATTGCTAACGCTTGGTGCTCTAAAAATTCATAGTTTTTTAAGATAATATATTATAGTCTGAAGTAATCTTTGTATAGTTATCTTTAAAAACTATCATTGTAAAAAAAGGCTCAATAAATTTTAACTGAAATTAACTTAACTTGTAAGAATATGGTTTCAGAATTACATTAGATATAAAATTATAAATGTTTGTTGGGTAATCCAGACTAGAATGCGGGTGTGTGCAGTGTTGTAATGTTTGTTTTTTTATGAAATTGAATATTTGACACAATAGAAAAGATTGAATGATTAATGAGCAATTTAGAGTTCTAACAAGAGGAAAATTATATAAAAAGAAAATGAAACCATAATAATGATTATTGCACAAGAAAAATTAATAAATGAGTTGGAAACTACACTTTAATCTATATTTTAAATTACCTTCTTTCTATAACGATATCGTTTGTTTTTGTTGCCTTATCAAACATAAGATCTATCACGATTTTTATTAAAAAAAATTTTTTAATTGAAATTTTAAGACATTTTTTCTAAAGACGTATTAGTTAATAGTAACATTATGCGAAATTACAAATTAAAAGATTTTCAGTGTAGACTATTTTTGGTTGGAACTTGAGTTTTTAATAATGCATTTCACATATCGTTGTTAATTTATAAATTTCTTGTTTTCGTTACTTTGTTAGTTTAGAAATTTCTCTAAAGTTTTAACAAATTATTAGCAAAGTTTTTTGTCTGCATATTTTTCATTCAACAAATTTCGTTAAGGTTTTGTTTAATATAATTTTTTTATCCATTTGTTTTCAACAGATGATTCACAATATACAAAAATTATTTACATAGACACTTTATCACAAATACTATGAAAAATGCTAGTGTTTTTCATTTTATTTTATTTACTTTTTTGTTAATATGACCAGCGCTCAAGAAGAATGTACACATTCAATTGTATTTCGATCGTGTTTTTATTAAGGAATCATCGAACAGAAATAAGCAAAAGTAAAACAAAAATAAACTCTTATACACTTTAATTATTAAATGAAGGCAAACTGTGTGTATGAGTATCTGTGTATCTCTCTTGATTTGAAACAACTACAAAACAAACAAATGAAAAAATGGCATCTGAAATTTACTATGGCTTTAGCAAATGTCTAACTATCCGAACACATATTATCCGAGCGAACGTTACTGAAATACTGAACATAAATTTCCAAACCACAATCATTGAATCATTTTTAGTCTCTACATTATGCAGTAAATAGTACGAGTATGTACGAAGGGGATTCATTAAGTATTTAGAAAAAATATTTTTGGGGTTGATTCATTTTTGTTATTCTACAAACATATTTTCTTTTTTGTTCAATAGAATATCCCAACCTTTTCGCCAATATAAAATGTTGCAGAGATCAGTTAAATTGGTTTCACTTCTCCAAATTTTTAAGAATGGAAAAATTCGCTGGGAGATGAATTCAGAGAACATCTTGGATCTGGCTATTCGAACCTGAAACTCTTTTACTTTTTCCATCAAAACTGTGAAGTTATCAATCGCGCATACTATTTATAGTTTTTTTACGTAGTAGTATGTAGATAATTCCACTCAAATCCCAAAAAGAGGCAGTAACCTTTCCTGATAAAATTCATGACTATAGTTTCTACTTTTCGCGGCATTGGTTTTTTAATTTAGTTAGGCGCTTTCCCCTTCGATTACAAATGCATAATGGCAGTACGAACTTCTTTTTTAACGGACTTCAAAACAGCAGAAGTTCATGAACTCATTTGTATTTTCAATTTTTTTATGTGTGTTCCTTCAGAATTGCGGAATTTATACGCCGATCTCGTTATGTATTTGAAAGAATGTACTTCCAGATTGGTTCCGTTGTAAGGTGGACAGCATCAAGTCTGCACAAAGTAACAACATATTCTTTTTCAACAACTTTACAATTAGAAAAGTGGGCAGTGCCACGTTTATGCAAAGTTTTTAGTGTGTTTTTTACAAAATAATATTGTTCTAAACACTCAGTGCTGCTTATATGATTTTATGAAGATCTTTTTATATCCCCTCGTACTTCGGTCTGGTTGAAGTACAATTAAATTACTTTGAGATTGTTCTCTTAATAAATCGGGAAATGATTTCCAGAGAGTATCAATATGGATCAATTAAAAATTAAAGTATTAAACTCTCTCTTCATTTTTTAGAAAATGTCACATAATTGTATTCAGTCGGTTTTCTGTTTCTTTGTCTACTTTTCATAATGTTAAAAGTTATATTTATCGCATTTTCAGTATGATGACATTAAGTGCACAACTTATTCTTATTTACATGCATAAATTACAATGCATAAGTCCTACATATTTGTAATAATTAAGTGGATGGATGATACTTGGTGAATTGTATAAATTTAAGAAGTGGTTCAATGTAAAAAATAAACCTTCTTAAACATTGTAATTGGCAGCAGAGAAAAAATTTGTTTTATAATAAAAATCTTAGAAAATATCGATATTAACCAAATTTCTACTAGTAAAAATTAAAAAAAAAACATTTTCCATTTATTTATGATTCGACCAAAAATGTTAAAACCAGACTTAAGTATTGGAGTCTTTTTAACCAAAAACTATAGGGGTGGCTTGTTAGTGAAGGACACTCAAGGTTCCTATTGAAATGCGCTCTTTTTATAAAAATATTTTTAATAAAAGCAGGCAAAAATAAAGTTTTTTAAATAGTTAGATAATAAATATTCTGTAAAAAGTAAAAAAATTGTGAAACTAGTATTCTACAAAACTAACGATTTGATAAAACAGATACTATAAATAAAAACACAGCACAAACTTTCAACTTTACTTATAAAACCGTGTGATGTAAATTCTACAGAATAGCAGATTCTATTGGTATTACCTTGTTTAATCTTAACTCTTTCCGAGAGGCCACTATAAGAAAACGGTGGAAATCCAAAAAAAAAAAACAAGCTTTCATTTATAATCGAATTTTATTGAAAAATATATATTTAAGAAATGTATAGTTTTGAATCAAAATATGGTGATATGGATAGTTTTCGATTATTCTATTAGGTTCCTGTTACGTTTTAAAAAATTATTTTATTGTCCCTGTAGAATTTTGCATACTCCATTGAGGTGGCGCAAATTTTTCATTGCTCACTTTCAGAGAAACTAAAGAGACTTCATCAATGCTATTAAAATTTTATTTCGACTTCTTCCAACACCTTTTGTGGTATTGCATTCACCAACGCTGATATAATTTTCTGAAGAATTTTTTCATCTGAAATCTCAGCTTCATCGACAACTAATTCGTTGTGTGATGGAATTCCTGTTAAATCAACTTCATCGACGATATTTTTCAATATAAAGGAAATATCACTGTCTTTTAGTTTATATGACAGTGGTACGAATTATATATGTACCATAGACTTGAAACACTCACATAAGGTATACTTTGCTTTTTTAATGTTATAAATCACGATTATCAAATCACGATTTTATCAAAATATACTAAAAAATGGGAAACACTTTTGGCACTTTTCTGACGTTCACCATTTGTGCTTAATTAAATTCTATACCCATTGCATTCATTTCATTTCGGAATTTTTTTATACAATTAAAGCTTCAAATTTGATATGGAAACGGCATTTAAAACATACCCATGCGCATAAAATTTATAATGGATATTTCGATTAATTTTCGAATATTTGCAGTTGGTTCAAACTCCCGAAATTTATATTTCTTTCTAAATCAGGAGCGTCCAAAACGTTATTATAAAGTGATACAATATAATAATAAAATTTTATACTTCTTACTAATAACAAAAAAAATTTAATTTTGTGCGTGATTTACCAACAGTCATTAAAGAAATTTTAAAGCAACAACTTACATTAGAAAAACAACATGTCACAACAACAAAAAATATCGATTTAAATTGTTATTTATTGGTAAATTACCCAGTTAAAAAATACATTAAAAATTTTATCAAAAAGTCTAAGAAAGATTTTGTAATCAGTAGCGAACAAATCATGTAATAAGAACTGTATTTTGTTACAGGAATTTATTTGTATTTTCTGTTTATTTTAAGACGACGTTTATACGTTGTGTTTTTCATATGTTTGTTCAGTCTTGAGGTTGGTGAACAGGGCAAGAAGTCTCAATTTGAGTTTTTCATATTTGTTTTTGACATATTTTACTCTACCACAAACCAAATTCTTTTTACAGTGTTGGTGTTGATTTAAAACAAACACCGCCTGGTTTTCAGAATATGTCAAAAACAAAACAAACAAAAAATTTAATCAATTTGAATCTATTGTTTGGATCCTCAAAATTTTTTGATATTTTAAATTGTTTATTAAAACGTAAAACTTTACGGAATAAATTATAAAAATACCATGCAAATTAATTATAATTCAAGAAATCTACTGATGCCACAATATAAATTACAAAACATATTATACAAACCATTCTATTTCCATATGACTGTAACATTTGTATCTTTATCAATATCTTTCTCAATGCATGCTGGAGATAAACCAGTCTTGCAACATATTTCGTCAAAGTTCGAAAGACCAGTGTACATTTTTTGTCTTCCTGATGGAACAGATCCCGTAAATACTGGATATTTATGTATGCAACGTATAAATTTATGTTGTAAACCAAAAATCACTAGTTTTCTTTCGTCGATATTATGATTTTGAGGACAAAGTCTTTGACAAATTGCCCTTAAGGTGACACCATGTGTCATTGAAGCATAAAACAGAAATATTTTCTGAATCGTAGGTTTGGCCTTATCTGGATTTAAAGCAACATATTTACGACAAGCGTTCGTGAGGGAAGTACTTTGTATTAGACTTTTAACATTTTGTGTCATATAAACATTACTGTACTTGAGTATAGGTAAAAGTTGTACTACCCCATAATAGACCAAATTCTGAACACAAGATTTCACCAAATTGGTTTCAACATCTGCTTCAGCAGCTATACGGGCTATATGATTAATGCCATTTATATAGGGAAGTATCTGAAAGATAATAAGGATATAGTTCAAAAATTATTTTAATTTGATTAAGAATTACTTGCTGTGTGGTTAAATCCCAATTTTCCAAAGGTGTATTCTTGTAGTCTACTAAAAGGAGTGGGACCATATGATCTTTAACTACGGGAGGATCGGGTTTATGTGTTACAATTTTCAAATAAATTGTAGTATCACCCTCTATAATTAAATAAAGTAAAGAAAATTAGTAGTATTTTTTCTATTTCATAATTACTTCATATTTCATAATCGGATCGCAATGTATACATTTTTTTCGGCTTAAATTTTACTGTTGGCGAAAATAATTAAGCCATTTCCATTTTTAGTTACCAAATTATTAAAATAACATTTTAAGTTACCAAATTGTTAAAATAACATCAGTGTTTTATATTTCGAGTCGAATACGAATGTTTTTTTACTATTTATCTAAAATTTACTTAATTATTTCTGTGTACCATTCGACCATGAATCAAATTAGATATGCATATTTACACAGGTATTTTGCACATTCAAACAATATAATTCAAATTATAATAGAATACAAACTCTTACCTACAATCGTGGTAACTTTCTTCTCGTTTAAATCATTTATTACTGTTTCAAATATTTTTTTTAGTTTTACTTTGTTGTCATCCTCCTTAGAAAGAAAACAGTTTTCCTCTTCCATCATAATCTGCAAAATATTTACAAATAAATGTATGTATGTACTATATACGATATTGGTCCAGCAGATCTAACAATGCTTACCAAATATTCAGATAACTTTTTAACTACCGGCTCATATTGCACCGAGCGTGCCCATGAATCGCACACAAAACATAAATTAAATAAAAATGCATTCCGAGCATATTTTTGTTGATCTTCTATTCCCACTGGGTAACCGACAATTTTCATATCCATAGCATTAACGGTAAGTATACATCTCTGCAAATGTGGTTTGGGTATAATATAGACATTAATGGCATCAAAAATATCTTTGGGCACATAGTCGGGAGGAACCTGTAACAGGATTTTTGTAAATAGTTTACACAATATCGGTCTTGTGAACTTACCTGACAGCTTATCTTGGAACCAGCGGTGGCATGAAACTCACTTAAAAATATACAACGTATTTGACCTTCCTTGCCGCATCCTTCATAGTATTGTTTATTATTTTGTTGCATTGTTTTGTATTTTTTTAACAAATAAAAATAGGGCTTGAAAAATTTATTATTATTTTAACAGCTGGTCTGGTGTGGTGAATTTTATTTCAGTGTGTTGAGCAGTGTTCATACATGTCATGTGTTATTGACATAATTACTACTTAATTGGCGAAGAGACGAGTACTCAGAAGCATGTACTGTCATTACTTATTGCTCTCTCATTCGCAATTTAAGCCTGAAAGTATCTGCAAGTAAATGTCGACAACATGACATGAGTTGTGTGAACATCAAGTTCAAAGAAAAAAAGAGTAAGAAAGCTGTCAATAAGACAAGACCCTTCTGAACGCTGACTTTATTCATTCATTGCTCTGGTAAGGGACAGTCACACGATCTACTAACAGACAAGTAAAAAATGACATTTGCAAATGGTCCAAATCAGCTAAAGTGCCGGTGGTTGAAGAAAGAAACAACTATAAAGACTTAATGCTGTGAAGAAGGGAAAATAAACAAAACAAAAAAATAAAATTGTAATAAAATTTTGGAAAAATTGTGGTTTGTGGGTGTTTTGTGTTCTGTGAATAGGAAGTTTTTAGCTCCAATATGATTATTAGTTTGTGGGAAATGCAAAAATCAATCATTCCATGTTGGTAAGAATGAAATACCACCAAGCAGTTTGTGTAAAATACTTTAATACAGAAAATAAAACCACAAAGAATGCAAAATATTTTTCGATGCCTGTGCGTATAGAGGGAGTAGAAAAATAAACTTATATAGTTTTCCCCTTCTGTCACCTCTGTATGCTTTGTGACAGTCATTACCATTCCACACGTGCAATTATTGTTGCTGCAATTCTTGGATTTTCTATTACAAATGGTATATATTTCTATTGCATCGCTCTTCCACAAAAATAAAAATTGCTGCAACAAAAATTACATGTGTGGACTGGGAGTTACTCATATGAATTTATTACAAAATATCTGAAAATTACCGATATAGTTTTACCTGTATTTTTCCGTTACATGTAAAAGTTAACTGTCTGTCCACGATGAAAAAAAATGTTAAATGTTGTTTTGAATGTAATTGCACGAAAGAAATAATTCTTTCACCATCGTTGACAGGGAGTTAAATATCACTCTTAGTTTTTCAGTCAAAAACAACTTTAAAAATATAAATGATTATTACTTTGTATCACCTAGATGATATCGTTATTATATCGTTTGTGAGAATTGTTTTTGACTTTTACTGGAATGGAAAGTTGCCAGAAAAGAATACAAACACATCTAAGTTATCGAAGCAAATGCGAAAAACACATAGCTAGTCAGCTATCGCTAAGCGACACGTTAAATTGTTCAAGATCTATACAAAAGCTGTATATTTTGGGTATTTAGTACGACAGCTGTTCCTTAAATTTACTTTTTAAAGAAATTATTCCATTTTCTTAGAAAAATAAAACTCAAATAAAAAAGCACAAAGAAAACATGACTGAAGTAGCGAAAAATCCAGTAGCTGAACGTCTAAAGTTAGGACCACGTGAGGGTATTAGTTATCCCTTAGTTGTGAAATATTGTGGTAATTGTTCCATGCCCATAGAGGTAAGTAAAATTCACACCCATACATTTAATACTTAATAATATACATATGTAAATCGCATCAACAGTATTGTGAATATTATCCGGAGTATGAAAGATGCAAAGCCTGGCTAGAAAAGAACTTGCCCATTGAATTTGAAAGGGTAAAATTGGAGGAAGAAACTGGAGATGGCACAGATGATGACAAGAAAAGGCAAAAACGTGGCGGTAAGGGCTTGATGAAAATAAAAAAGAAAGAGGAGGTAAACCAGAGAATTACAGTGTCAAGAGCTCCTCGAGGTAAAAAGAAGTCTGTAACTGTAGTAACTGGTCTAAGTACTTTTGGTAAGATCCACTATTCCACGATCGATTACAGTTTATATTATGAAAGAATCATTATAGAAATCGATTTAAAAGTGGCTGCAAAATTTTTTGGCTCTAAATTCGCTTGCGGATCATCCGTTACGGGAGAAGATGAAATTGTTATTCAGGGCGATGTGAAGGACGATCTTTTCGATGTCATACCTGACAAATGGCCCGAAATTGACGCCGATTTTATAGAAGATTTAGGAGATCAAAAACGTTAAAATGTTTATCACAACATTTACTACAACAATAAACAAAAACTAAAAAATACAACTTTTAAATTTAATTTGCTTCTTGTGGAGGTCCGGGGAAATGAGTTTTAGATATTTTAATTATATTATTAACCTGTTCCTCTGTTAAACGTTCCTCACTATCTTCAATAAGCTAGAACAAAAAGAAAGCAATTATAAAGAGATTTAAGCACGTGTAACTTTAACTTACTAATTGTATATGTAGTGCACTTGAAGGTGGATCATTTACCATCATCATGTTTTCGTTGGTGGTCAGTTTGTATTGTTGCATTTCATTTATAAAAGCCAAAATCGTTTCTCTACTTTGATGTTTACAGGGTGAATCTTCCAAATATTGAAGTGTTTCATATGCTATTGTAGCTAAATTTCTTAAACCATATTTCTTTTTGGTATCTTTGATACTTTTAAGAGACTCCATTACCTCATAGTTGGAGAGGACGGAAAAGCAGGGATTTACACTAAATATTTATACGTATATCATTTAAATAAAAATGGCACATTTCGTTTGCAACAACTTACATTTCCATAAATAATATTTTTACTATATATTTATATATATTAATTCTGTCGTTGATTTTTTATTTGTTTACAATTATCTCACCACAGAAGCCGCATTAACTAACAGGGATTGGCGTTGCCACAAAGAAATATACTTCGTCACTAGCTGTGTCTACATGAAATAAAAAGGGCAATATTTTTTTCTCTAATATCCTATTTACATAAGGAGAGTAATTTCATTGCTAATGTTATGTCTATTAAAAGTATATGAAGTTGTGCACAAGGGATAGAATATTTCTTTCGACTATCATATGTTTCTTCTCCATATCAAGCTATAACACGTCTATTGAAACAAATGTCATAGCATCCATTCTAAACTGTAACTGTGAAATGAGTAGTCAACACATAGCATTAAAAGTATCAGGTATATAAAATAAATAATTTTATATATTTCCGAACATATCAAATAATGTCGGCAACAGTACAAAAATATTCACCCTTATTCCAGTTGGCGACATCGACGTCGCGTTAACACAACACCAAAAAATTGGAGCTTGTCTACTCGCTCTCGAAAACAATTTTGTGCTACTGGCAGTCCGTTTCTGTTCTCTAAGGTCCAGAAAATAACATGAGCATGTCAATAGTAGTCAGTTGTTTTCGAAAACGGGTAGACAAGGCCCAATTTTTTGGTAGTGTGTTGACGTGACGGTGATGTCGCCAACTGGAATAAGGGTGATTTATGTGCAAGGTTATGTTTCGGGGTGAAGAAAAAGACACAAGCTGCATCCCATATAAAATAAGAAGATTTTAGATGTCAGCCACAGCTGACATAAAGTAAATACGACATGGAGAGAAGATTGAATTTTTTTTACGGAGTTGGGAGTTTTTATCGAATACCAGTTATGTGACATTGCTTTTTGTCCAGCCATAAATTTGCTTTAACGTTTGTCCAACTTTTTGCATAAAAACGATAGAATAAAAATAGTACTAAAAGGTGCAGTATGGCAGCTTTACAAAATAATAGAATTAATATAAATATGTAATCTGCCAACAATCAAACCCGCCAATCATTGACTTGTTTTCTATAAATTTTTAAGTTTAGTAAAATTGTGTATGAAAGATCTGCAGTTAACTTTTTAGAGTTTATTAAAGAATATAAATTACTAGTCATGGACATTATTAAAACTATCAAAGAAGAAACGATGATGGAATGTGATATAGAAGACCCAATTCAGACTGTTGACCAATCGACAAGTTTAGAGGTCAGTAAAAATTCTTGGATTCTTAATATTAATAAAATTATAGAGTTCGAACAAGTAATGACCATATTTTTCGGTTTACGTAAACCCTTTTTCATAAGAAAAGTTATAAAGATTCCTGTCTGAAGACATGTTGGGCGGAAAAGCCTAATTGTTTGGTGTTATCTGCCATTATTCTTTCCAAATAATCCCTAAAAAACGATTATTGGCATTGACCTTGAGCAAAAATGTCTAACTTTCCTTTCATCTGTTATTTCTGACTCAAATAACTACCATATTTCAAATACTGCACCATTTAATCTGTGAGCTGACTTCAATAGGAGTATTTATTGTTTTGTGAAAATGTCTCCAAAACTATAAGTATGTATTAATGTTTCTCATCAATATGATAATAGGACAACATTTTTGTTATGGAGATTAAAATATTGTTTTTAAATGCATAAGTAGACATCGAATTATTAAATTTGTTCTAAAACATTGTTGACTACGTAAGCCATTCGAAGCCATTTTCTTTCGATTTGATCATATTCTTGAGAGATTTGTGAGATTTCTTGAATAGGGACGAAAATATTAAATTTTTATTTAAAATAATTAGGATTTGTTAGCGAAAATTAATAGGAAATGGTGCAAGATGTTTACAAATTTTAACAACTATCATTTTCATTAACAACATAAACATTTAAAAAATATATAGAAATGTATGAATTAAGATAAATTATGTATTTCACTCGAAATGAAAATAATGTAAGCATTCGTGCTATAAATTTGAAATTAAATTTTACATTCAAGGCTGATTTATTTACAAAGTAGTATTGAAAGCGCATTCCAATCAAGGTATATAAATTATTAAATTTACTTTGCTTCCAACGTTGAATTTAATGTATATGTTGGGTATTGCATTTTTGATACTATCTGGCTATCAATATTAAATAAATATAATTTAAAATTAAAATTAAATGTGCATTGTAAATAAAAACATTTAATTAAACCTGTAATATTTTTCGGAAGTAAAAAGGGTTTTCTTCCGTTTTTGTGATTTTGTAGAAATATATAAGAAAATCGCTTTAAAATGGTAAATACTGTTGTTAAATAATAAAAAAATGTCTAAAAATAGACAAATCATGTTTTAAAATATGTACAAACATACATATCGTTATATAAATTAATAAAAGCCCTAAGTTACATCGAAAAAATTTTACAGGACAAACAAGAAACTTTCTAATACGAAAAGTTAACCATTATTTTTTAATAATTTTTAAGTTTAAGCTTATTTCTTATGAACGAATTAGTAAAATTTGAATATAAAAATTTTTCCAGGGACATAAATTTTAATATGGTGCATCGTAATCAATGAAGAAGTCGATTTTAATTTTAACCTAGGGCTATTTTGAAATCATATGACGATATGTACTCTATAACACATTTCGATTTTTTCAGTTTAAAATTTGTTTGCATATTAGACTTAAATTGTTCGCATTCGCAAATATTAAAATTGTTTTTGTTTTCGCCAGATGGTGTATTATAGGCACGATTCTTTTTTGATTTATGATTTTTTAATATGTATGTTGTCTTTTTATTTTTCAGAAACCAAACACGCGTAAGCGTAAAAAAATCCGTCGACTAGTTGATTCTGAAGACCTAAAAAAAGGGAAAATTTTAACAGGCAAGAAGTCTAAACGTATTTTTATAACCACAGCAGTAATAATATTTACCATTGCCCTATTCATGGGCCATTATTTTACTCAAACTAATTCCACCACAAATCAAATACTTAAAGAATTTCTTAAAAATTATCGGAATCAGTATACAGAAATCGTACATGGTAAAATAAATTACTGTGATCAAAAACAACAACTCGACACTGCAACATTATTTGCTGCTATAAAACAAAGCAATATATTGCATCAAGAGCAAGCAATGCATCAAATAGAGGTCGCCTTACGAAATGAAAGCGATCATAACGCCATTGCTCTAGTTGGGCCAGTTGGTGTGGGTAAAACATTATTTATTAGAGCTCTACAAGAAAATTTTCCATGGCAAGAGAATGTACATACTTATGCTTGGAACACTTATGTAGATGACGAAGCTAAAAAATTTCACTTAATGCGAATACTTATTGAGAATCTGTCAGAATGTGGTAAAAATTTGTTGATCATAGAAAACTTACAAGCCTGCGATCATGGTGTAGTTGCTATAATTAATGAACTGTTGATTAAAGCTAATAAAAAGTCACATACACGTGTTATTTTATTTTATGTATTTAGTTTAAATACAATGTTAACAGCGGAAGAATATGCGGTGCAAAAAACATTATTACATTCTTTGCCCGAATGTAATGTAATACATTTTAAATCATTTACGCAGCATGAGTTAAGAGATTGCATACAACGTGAAGCTGAAATTGAGAATGTTACATTGAAAAAAGAAGATTCTGACGAAATTGTTAAAACAATCGATCCTTTTAAATCGGGTTGTAAAAATGTTAATGCCAAAGTCTTAGTATACGGTACATTTAAATCCAAAGTAGATAATAATTAATTTTGTATAATTTTTATTTGAACTAAAACTTATCAAACGACTGAAATAATAGTTTTCTATTCACTTTTAGCAAACTTGTTTTTATTTATTTATTGGTATCGGCTAATAACCAATTTTAGTATGTATTTTATTTAAAATATAAAACGAAATAAAATTCAAAAATAACTATAATCCATAATCAAACAAAAATAAAAGAAGAACAAATATTTTCTATATAAAACGTTTAAAATACCATTTTGTTTTAATAGAATGTAATCACTGTCATGTCATATTTTGGAAGTCGAGTGCTTTAAAATAGTATTACTCAAAGCTAGAACAGTCCTTAACAAACGCTCGAAGAATTAAAATTGTATTTGGAAGAATGTTTAATAGTAACCGGAGAAAAAAAATCGTTAAAATTAAGTATTAGACTAGTACTTTTATATGCTTTTTCTACTTGGTTTCCTATATCTGCAACGGTTATGAAAGAATTTGCAATTTTAGAGAGAAAATCTCTTAGACTCTTAGACTCTTTAAACGAAGTAATAAAAAATTTTCAAATGATTTGGCAAAGGTAAAACGTTTGGCATCTTATGCATTTGATTTAATAAAAAGATTCACTAATGCTTTGCACACACTGGACAATGATTTAATTTAGAATGTAATAGATAATCAAGCGGGTTTTAATTGGCTGAACACTAGCCTCTACTCTCCCTTCTATTATGTTGAAAATGAAATTGCTTGTGTGAATAGTTTATTGCCAAAATTGTATGTCTCAAAAATTCCAGGTGCCCACAGGGGCCAATTTTATTATTATTTTATACATACTTATATCCTTTTTTCCTTTTCTTTTAGTTCTAAATATAGTTGTTAAGTCCATTCTCTATATTGTGCCAGGAGCAAGCACTTAATTTACAAAAATTGTTATACATTCATATATATCCACACAGATTGATAAGGTTGTTACTGTCTAACATATCAAAACATTATAGATCGAAGTTTTCTTTGTAATACTATTTTTAATTATTTACTTTATGTTTTTTCTGAAGTCTCAAATAAACTTAATTTAGGTTTTGGTAGATGTCGGTAGAATTTAAGGATAAGTTTTGTAGTACAACGGTTTATTTCTGGCAACTCTGGTTTATTAACGGTTAAATTTAGTTTCGGGTCTTCGCATTAAGAGTGTAAAATTGCTAAAAATATTGTTTTACGCTGTAAATATTTTACATATAATCAATAAATTTATTAAGTGCATCATAAGTAGTTTTTTTTTGCAAATAACTAAAAAAGTATAAAATAGCGCAACAAATAAGTTAATGCGAACGCAGGAAAAAATTAAAATTTTGTGAACCAATGCAGACAAAAATGCCCTTCGTTATTAAACAATGTGATCAAGGCATATCAATAAGGTAGAATTAACGGCGTATTCATACAATAAAGCAACTTTTTTTTGTACTAAAAAATACAACAAAACAAAATATAAAATGTTTAAAAAAATCTATATAAATTTCGTACCAGCCTTTCCAACAAAAGAAAAAATGTCGCATGCAACAAAGTTACGTAGTGTAAAAATTCGTTAGAAGTGGCTTAAGTGAAAATAACACAACCTCTCCTGGCATATAAATTGCTTGCCAGGTCTGGTAAGCAAATTAGCAATTACAAACTCGATGGTAGATTTTGAGCCGCGGCGAAGTAATTGAAAGAACAACCGTTGGCGCCGTCGACTCGAAATTGACAGGCTTGTATCTTCGGTCTATTGTTGAATAAGTTTGTGTTGCAACGTTAATGGATTTGGAAGTGTGTAATATGTAGTTCTCGTGGAAATAAGTAAAAAAAATATTTAAAAGTGTAAAAATTGGGCATCAAATAAGCTAAATGCGAATTCAGGAAAATAGTGTTAAGCCCATCGTCAGTAAATCAGTGTGTTATATCTTAGGTGTGAGAAAATGGGTGAATATAATAAAAAGTGTAGCTATGCATTAAAATTTATGTGAGTGTGAAAAAAAGTGTAAAAGTGCGCCAAAAAAATAAAGGAAGGAAAAAGAAAACAGAAGCACAAAAATGATGCTGCCACATGTGCACAACTTCTGCAATAATTAACAGGGTGAGTTATAAATAATAGTTTTCTGTTTTTATTGTTGGGATGACCGCTAATTTAAAATATTGTTAGGAAATTCAAATGTAGTTTCAAACTTCACGATCAAGAAAATACAATAAAAATACCTAAACGTAACGACATGATTTACGTGTAAAAAATTTATATATGTATCTACAGGCCTGTTCTGAAATTCAAGTGATTTCAAACCACACTATTTCTAAAAATTAATTATTTGCATTAATAGCTTTCTTTTTTGCTCGTTTACACAAAATATAGTTAATGAGAACTCAAATTGAGAGCTTAAAGTAAAGATACAGCTAGTAAAATTTTGTAAAACAAAAAAAAACTGACTCAAAAGGTAAACAAATAAAAGTAAGAAAACAAACAGTATACAATTTGTGAAAAATTATTTAACAAAAGAAAATTTTAAATACATAATAAAAAATAAAAATCGAATAATAAATAGAATTAAATTAAAGTGATTTCAAACCACACTATTTCTAAAAATTAATTCTTTGCATTAATAGATTTCTTTTTTGCTCGTTTACACAAAATATAGTTAATGAGAACTCAAATTTCATAGTTGCGTATGTACATATTTTTACAGCAGAAATTTTTGCTAGTAAAATTTTGTAAAACAAAAAAAAACTGACTCAAAAGGTAAACAAATAAAAGTAAGAAAACAAACAGTATACAATTTGTGAAAAATTATTTAACAAAAGAAAATTTTAAATACATAATAAAAAATAAAAATCGAATAATAAATAGAATTAAATTAAAGTGATTTCAAACCACATTATTTCTAAAAATTAATTCTTTGCATTATTAATAGCTTACTTTATAAAATTTTACTGAACTTTACTGCGTTCGTTTACATAAAATACAGTTAATGAGAATTCAAATTGAGAGCTTAAATTGACAGTTCATGGCTGCGTATTTACATATTTTTACTGCAGAATTTTTTGCTAGTAAAATTTTGTAGCACAAAAAAAAAGAAACATATGACTCAAAAGGTAAACAACTAAAATTAAGAAAACAAACAGTATACAATTTGTGAAAAATTATTTAAAAAAAGAAAATTTTAAATACATAATAAAAAACAAAAAGCGAATAATTCTTTTTATTAAACAAGTACATATATGCCCTTTAAAAGGAAATAAATTTTGTAGAATTCATGGTTGTACCATTTTCTTTGTGTTGCTTTAATTCTTTGGAGTTTTGAAAGTGCTAAATATATGATTACTTAGTACTGCACTTGTTTTTAAGATAGCCAATAGCAAAAATATACTTTTGAATAAATTTAATCAGACAGAAATTAGGAAAATCAAATAAAATAAAAATAAACATATGGAAAAGATTACAGAAAATAGTTTATTTTTATATTCTTAAAATGTTTGTGCTATAATAAACATTGTATCGAGTACCAACAAGAAAAAGAGTTAAGTAGTCAAAAGTGTAAATATATTTCAACACTACACATATTTGCCATCAGTTTTTCCTTAATCTTACTACTTTTTAACATATTTCCATTCCCGTCCTTTTTTGTGCGACAGCAGTTTTTGAGAGTAAATTTTTCAGCTTACACAGTAATTATGTTACTCATGAACTGCATTTTACTGTAAAAGTAAACAAACGAACCTAATGTTTGTAGTGTTTACATTATAATATTTTATTTTACCTTCGAATACAATAAATCGTACGATTGACAAAGCACTAATATAAAAGCTTTTAATTTTTGAAAATCGCGTGATTTGATGTCTTGTGATTTACAGAACAGGCCTGTTAACTTGAAAACTGTGTTTTGTATAAAAAGGGGAAAAATTATAGAAAAACAAGAACTTTTTTTAATTATGCTGTTACTTACTTACTTGCTTACTTAGATGTCTATAATTAAGTAAGTAACTAATTATGCTGTTAAAATACATAAACAAGTGCAATTAAGAAAAAAATTTAAAATTGAATTCTTGAATAACAGATATTAAAACGCTTTTATTACAACTGTAACAAGGCAGATTAAACCACGTACACAGCGTTGACCAGAGATTAAACAATGTGGTTATGTTTTAGGTTAAGTCAGCTTTTTCTCCCATCATATTATAAATGAAAATAGATATGTAGCAATATCATGTATCCTGTAATATCAGATTATCGTGCAACAGATATAGAGTAACAAAAACTGCAAAAGCATGATGTCTTCGGTGTCATCTTTGGCCTCCTTTGAGCAATGAAGAAGCTGTTCTATAACAATACAAAATTTGTTGCAGTTTGTTGTCAAAATTATTAAAAAGCTGGGTGGCGCTGTCGACTCGGATGAATCCTGAAGAAATATGAAAATACCATGTAAAGCGGAATACGTGTATGGGGTTTGATAGAAAGTATTACAGGTGCAAAAGTTGCATATTGCAAACTGACACTTAGTCTGCTGTTCTAGTGCTTTTACCTTATTAGCATTTATTTAATTTATATGCAGGGAGTTCCGTGATGATTACTTCATTTTACCACTGGATGACCATAATTTTCGCACAATATGTACTCGTTCGAAATTCGTTAAATTTACATTTTACTCGAAATTTTCCTTAAATATGGCGGAATTTCGTTGATGCAGCGTTAAATCTCCTCTTTCAAAAGACCCAATAGATACTGTTAAATCATATGAATTATTTCACAACTTGTGTGGCATTTCGTACCGTCATTTTAAAATAAAATGAGGTCCACATTAATATCTTTAAATTTATTAGAAATAACTTACCTTCGATATTATAATTTGAACGGATTGTTATTTGAAAGCTATATCAATCGATGAAAATGGAAATCGGAATACTTGATTCAAATTGAAGTGCACAATTATAGCTAATTATTGAAAATTCGTACACAATTCAATCAGATTTATGCAATTTAACTTTTATTGCGTTTTTCACTTTGAGGATATATCAACAGTTGGAGTGTCCTGAAAAGGAAGCATCATAATCTATAAAGACATTCATATTATCATGGAACAATTTTAAAGAATTCAATTGAATTGAAAAACAATTTTAAAACACAAAAACTTTTATAGTTTTTTCTTTCTATTTTAAGAGACATACATACATACATACATATCGCTCCTTTATTGCAACGTCATATCTCAAAAAACGTAATTTTTGAGTTAAAAATGCAGAAGTGTTCCACGTATCGCATATTTTCATATATTTCATATATTCATATATTTATACGTATATTTTGTCTTAAAAAATGTATACAAATATCTTGTCCTGGAGGGGAGAATACTTTTTTATTTTTCCATTGATGTGTGTGTAAATTAAAAACTTTAAACTCGTTTTTTTTGAGATATGACTACGTTGCAATAAAGCAGCGATACGTACTTTTTGTATGTGTGTATGTAGTATAGCATCTTGTTTAGTATTATTTTGTTTTTCTTATAATATGAAGTAATTTGTTAAAAGCTTTTTTGTTGCAGTAAGTAGTATACTAGTAATCCACACACATCCTCAATAGTTGATTGATTAGAAAGTTTTATAGCCTCATTATCCAGAATTTAAACAACTCTTATGAAATATTCATTAAATTCTTTTTTCCAAGTTTAGCAACCGAAACGTGTAACGCTAGCAGTATTAGTTTTATTTTATTTCAATATTGCTATCGGTAACCGTAATTGAATTACATGTATCGTTACATACTGGCATTATAATTTTGTATATGAAATCGAACCAAATGAATTTTTTTTAAAACACTAATTAACAACTAAGAAAAATCTACTCGAAATTAAATCTTTTCTAATAGATTTATGCACGCTGAATCGAAATTTTCAATTTTTAAGATAACGTAGATTTTAATTTTGCGTTATTTAATAAATTTATTTATTTTTTAAAGTTCTATAATCTATACAAAATTAATTTTTTTTTGAAAAAGAAAAAATATTTTGTAAATCACAACTGCCTATTTTTTATTTTTTTTTGGATGGAAGTTGATTTGATCTAGTGTCTTCTTAGTAATGTTCCAAGAAAACCGCTATGGCCGTTTGGAAGGTATCACCTCTTTTTTTTAGTTGTATCTGGGGTTTAATTATTTTTATTACAAAATTGTTTGGAATTTATAAAACGACTATAAAGTTTACAAAAAATAAGGCTAAAATATTAAAATGTAGGTAATTTATGGCTGCGTGAAAAAATAACACAATATTGTTGCAACAAAGAAAATGTGAAATGTTGCTGTATTGCTGTTATTGCATGTATTCTTAGTTCCACTTATAATGTAATAAACATACATATCCAATTTTGGTTGTAACTTTTACTTTTTTCTGTTTGGAAAATACAATACAATAAATAAATCAAACAAAATTTCGCTGTAGAATGTTGGTTAATTTTGTTTTGTTCGAAAATAGAGAATAATTTTGTCAGTGATACAATTTTCATTTATCAATTCTAGCACTTCCACGGAAACTGAATTTTTCTAAACAAAAATTGGCCCGTTAATACTTTTAAGACCGCCTCATTAATTACTTAGTCATCATTTTTTTAGTTCGTGAAATCGCAAAAAATAATCTATTTATAACGACATCTGCAGACGTTATTAGAATTTCTAAAAACTACAAAATGATTAGACTTCAAAATTATATAAGACATACAATTTGTTTTTTACTTGTTTTTATTTTGAATGATACAATGGCGGTTTTTTTATTATTTACTAGTGTATTCAGCGGTTGACTCAATCGACCGCTTTCTAGAAATTAATATTAAATATTTACAAATAAATAAATAAATAAACAAATTAAAACTCTGTCTCATTTCTATGCAAAAGCAAATTGGACAAACACACATATGCACTTTGTTTCTTTTTCAAGTTGAAGCTGATACATGCATGTACATATAAGAACTGTGCATTTGTTAAACGCTTATAGCTCCCTAAATATCAACCCATTTTAAATAAAATGAAGATTGTACACATCTGTGTAAAACCCCGTTTAAAAACATATAAATGTTTCCAAAATCAGTGAAGTATTATGGCCGTAAAATTGATCTTAAAAAACGTGTTTGCCTATTAATAATATAGATGTACACTAGAGTTTGCGACTTACCGCCTTTAACACATTGACTGCCACGTCGGACACATATGTGTGACACTACACTATGTGGTTTACGCCACGTCGGGCACATATGTCCAACGCGATATTCATTATCTCTAGCCATGTCACACAATAGTGGCTGACGATAAATAGGATTTTATTTCAGGCCCCCCTGAAATTTCTTTAATAATGTTTTTGGCGCAGCTCAAAAATTAATTGAAAAAAATTGTTCTTAAAAAAAATTAATTAATTTTATTATACACAGTATGGAAACAAGTAAAAGAAAAATTATTTTACGTATTATTTTTATAATGAAAAGACACAAATTAACATGTTAAACTTGTTTGTGGTGATTTCCAAAACATTCTAAAAACATAAAAGGATCTTGCAGACAATCCGGGCAATACGTGTATAATTTTTTTGCCTTTTTTTAGAAGAGATTACGGAAAAAAATGCTAAGCTCCCAGCATCTTATATGCTGAAAGTGCCTTGGCAGTCAATGTGTGAAGAATGCTAACACATTTCAAAAATAACTTGTTATTATTTTTTCCTTCCGCTGAAGAAAGTATTATCCTTAATAATGATTTTACATTTCAAATATTAACAAATTTGAGTCATGACCCATGGCTACTCAAAGTCGCAACAGCATCTTTAATAGGGCTTAAAGCTTTTATTTTATTTATCCAAAGTTGTTTTTTAAGAAACTATTAGAGCACTTATTTCATTTTACTTATAGTACTGTTCTGGTATCGTGACATAAATGATCTCTAACAAATTCCACTTTCATGTATTATTCTATGTATCTATTTTTAAGAAAATTATAATAAAATTATTTTTTAAGTTTTTCTTGTGCAATCAAATATAGTTTTGTAATGTTTGAAATAAATATTGAAAATTTGAGCGATTTTTTATAATTTCATATGAATCAATTGTTTCATTTACATTTTCTGAAATGTCTGTTTAAATTATTAAAAGGAACTCACTCCATAAAGAAATTATCGGGAAACGAAAGCAACGAAAATTAAGTGATTTATTTCTAAATTAAAGATATTTATTATTATTTTGTTAAAATGCAATAAATAAAATTAGCGGGTGGTCTAAATACAAGTGCTTCTGTAAAAATTAAACACAATGACGTAAACATACTTTGTTGTTCGTATATTTTGGTTGTATTAATATTCCTATTATTTATGAAACACGATTTCATTCATGTGATTGCCGCAGCAGTTTATCCTGTCAATTCAATATTCAATGACTTTGTTAATGGTTTCTGGCTCTGCCTAGCGAATGGCTCGGACGATGAGGGTGTGTATCGTTTTTGTATTACTTGTAAAGCATCGGTACTTAACGGAATATTCGCAAGAAAAAGTGTAAAGGTGTAAAAACGTACCTCCGATTCCACTTCAGCCCATAAAAAAATCCGTAATCATGGCTCTGTGGCACAAGCCGTTGACTGAAACGACGTTTCTAGCAGTTGCACAGTTACGGCCAAATTATCCACATCCTCATCGGTATGACACAAGCTTGTGTACAGCAGCCAAAACATATTTTTAACAAACGCACAGAGAAGTATTTGAGCCAAAAAGCTGGACTAAATTTTCAAACGCGTTTTTTGAATTGAAAGATTGAGTTTCTTGGTAGTTGTAGGTGTAATTTGATATAGTGAAAGGTTTTTGGATGTTTTTCCAAAATTTTTTATACTTATGTTCTTATGCGTAAGTTGGTGAGTAGTCTGGTACCTGGGTGACTCACATATTTTATATGAGCTGATGTTTTCTTTTTTTAATATTTTTACTTTAGTTATGCACTAATATTTTTCAACAAATAATGTTGTATAGAGGGCAGATAAATAAAAGCTGTTTCATGGGGCTGTGGGACCACTCCCTTATAACTATTAGCGATAATAAGCATTTTGAAAATTAATTTTTATAGGCAGGTAATCACATTAAGAAGTGTTAAAAGTGACGTGAATAACATTTAAAATCAATTATTCAACAGACACAAAAGAGTATGATGTCAAAAAAATATTTGAAGAATTGCCTGGATGAGCAAAAAAATTAAATTTGAAAATTCAAGAAAATCTTTAAAAATAATGGCGCAAACTTGCGCAAACTTTTTTGGGTTTAAAATTAGAGATTCTACATATTGTGGTATAAAGCATAATTTCTACATTTGCTACCTTCACTTTCAAAAACCTTTTTCTTTTTTTTTGCAAAAAAATGTATAAATTTATTTTTTTTATAATTTTTAAACGAATTGTTTCAACATTAATATTCAAGATAATTATTTTTTAAATATCAAAAATAGCTTTTGAACAAATCTTTCAATGACAAAAAACCAATCTAATACCTTTATTCGTTTAGTCACAAGAAAAATATCATATAAACATCTTGAAACTGAAAAAGAAACTGAAAATTTTCTTCACTTTCCTGACTTCAGCAGTGTCTCAGAGCTACAAATCGCAACATAAAGTCTTAAAAACTTACAATATGATGTAAAAATTTTGTTGTGTATCGATCTGCATACTTAGTTTTTAATATTTCTTTAAATTCATTTTTGCTTTTTTTGTCCTGCTTTTTGACACAAATACTCCTCCTCTGTGAAACGCACAGTTTGGGCAACACAGCACTCACATTGTAAATAAGTTTACAATATTTCCCAACGTTGTTTAAGCGTAGAGTGATTCATTTCGGCGCGCAGAGGTATGATAATGACTGATAGTCAATATTTCTGATAGAAAAAATATTTCAGTGTCAAGATTTAAAAAGCTTAAATTATTATAGCTGCATACAATTTAATCATTTACATATATCTTTCTTGTGCGACTGAATTTTCATAACTTTCCATTTATCAAAATCGTGTCATGGGTACGTTTTTTTTAAAGATGCACGTACAAATATATGAGTTTGTTTTTATTTTTTTATTTAAAGTTCCTCTTGAAAAGGATGCTTCAATGATTTATAGAGTCATACTACGATAAATAGAAAATATGTTTCATCCTTTTATTTTATTCATACTGCATTCTACAACATGCTTTGCAATATGAAAGCATGCAGTTTTTAGATTCATATCGAAAATAAATAAATTTATATACATAGATGTTCATATACTTTGTACAATTTGCAATAAAAAAATAAAAAGAAAAACTTTTATTCATAGTTTAATATTTGAAACAAAAAAAATATCATAAATACTATTTTGAGCACATTGCTGAAACTTTACGAAGATTTAAATATCAGTAAATACAACATATTTTATAAGTTTGTTTTTTAAGCAAATATTTAAAAAGACGAGCACACAATATTTACAATAGTGATATAACGAATACTCGTATTAGCGAATATTAGCCTATTTTCGATATTCGTATTCGTCAGACAATGTTTTTGGAGTTTTTTTTTTAAGTAGCACAGAATTCTGTCAGATTTTCCTACGAACGAATCGTACGATTGTGTATAAAATATAAGTATGTATGTATATGAAAATGTAAGACTGTATCCGCACAAAAACATAAATGTGAATAATAAGGCCAAGTTCCTATCCAAAAACTTCGGTTATTAAAAGTTTTGAGATCAAAAAGAGGACAAAGTTTTTAATAGGTAAAATAGTATTTCATTTCTAGGCAAACTTCTAAGTTGGCAATATTTTTTTACTTTTCTAATCCAAATCAAAATGACAAAATGATGTTTCTTTTTTTAATAAATTAATTCAGGTCGCACGTAATAAAACGCTTTTAATTAATTGTATAGACATTTTATTGTATAAACGGTAGCATTTGCTTAAATAATTATTTGTTTTTATTAAAAATAATAAATAATCAAATATTTACTGCCGCCACTTTTTACGTGTTTATATTTCGAGAACAAGAAGGCTAAAATTTTTGCTATAAATAGTGGAGTTGTGACTGCAAATCCATTAAAGTTGAGTTAATTTGGCAAGACATCAGAATAAAGGATATAAAAAAATAATGAATATTTGCTCAATTCTTGTACTTTGCCTTGTAATGACGCCGGCGTGGGCCCAGGATGTAACTGAAGCTCCTGTAACTGAAGCTCCTGTAACTGAAGCTCCTGTAACTGATGCTCCCACAACTCCAGGTCCCACAACTGCAGGTCCCACAACTGCAGGTCCCACAACTGCAGGTCCCACAACTGCAGGGCCCACAACCGCAGGTCCCACAACTGTGGCTCCTACAACTGCAGCCCCTCCTGCCGCAGGATCCACCTCCGCACCTAATAACCAAAAAGCGATGGAAGAAGTTCGGAGGAAACAATTGATTATTTTAAAACAACAAAATGAAACAATGAATGATCAGGAGGCAAAAAAGAAAAACCAACAAAGCGTTAAGAAAAATCAAAAATCAATTATAGATCAATTACTAAAAGATATTCAAGAGCAAAATAGAATTCTGCGAATGCAGAATGACAATTTAAGAAAACAAGAGGCTTGGCTAAGACCGCAAGGAAACCAAAATTGGCAAAAAAAAATAGTTTTTTTAAATTTCAATAAAGGATAAAGTTAAAGTTAGATATGAAAAATAAAACTGTGCACTATAGCAAAAAATTTAACTCTTCTGTGTAATATTGCGATAAATCTATGAAAACAAATTATTAAAACGCTAATAAATGTATGATCCGTTTATTTTGAAAGTTAGGTAAGTCTTGTTATAAAAAAAGACCCCCATTTAGGTTATTAAATTTCTAAGTTGTTCTTTTATTTGAAGTAAAATTTAAAGAATATTTTAATTCTATGAGCATTTTTTGCATTATTACATATAAAATATAGTTATTTGTTATTTTGACGATTTTGATTACATTTTTAAATATTTAAAAATTTAAATGACTGGCCACTAAGGAAATTTCTGGTCAGGTTTATTTGAAACTTTGAACATTACTCGTAATGGAGTAGAAGTTAGTTGCGGGCACTAATCATTTTTATCTAAGAGACTTTGATCTCCTAAGCCATACGAAAGGATGTCATTCAAATGTACATGTAAAGAAAACAACATGATTGAAGGAACCTTAATCAAAAACGAACATACTATGATTGAATTATATAGCTGTAGTCAAATCCTATCATTATTAGAAAGATATTCAAACTATTATATTGTTGTCTGATTTCATAATAAAAATAATATGTCACATGACAATATTATTGTTTGAAGTTATCACATAACAGTCATGTCTAATCATATTATAATGAAATATAAACACGATTTCGTCACGCAAAGCAACATTATCCATTGATATTTTGATTAAACATGAATAAAATTTTATTTGATGTGAATATTACAAGCTTAAAATTCTTAATATTATTATTAATAATAATATGATATTTTTAATCATATATGTATATATTATGATAATTAATTTTTATTGAGCGCTGAGCTAAATTATAAAATTTCCCAAAAGCCTTTTTAATTGAAAATTGTATTTCTGCTAATTTTTGATTTAAAGTTGTATTCAAATAATTATTTTTAATTTTCTGCTATTAAAAAATAGGAATTTTCAAAAAGCTTGCCTTAAAGAAAATTTATAAGGATATTCTGTAAGGTCCAGCTATTTCCATATATTTTTATTACAAATAGATAGTGTGTTGTTGTTTTTTTTCTAACACTTCAAAAACTTTCTAATTATTATTTTTGAACATCAAAATATATAAACGATGCGAAATCTTGAAAGTAAAATACACAACTGTGAGAAAAACATAAAACCACAAAAGTTATTTCTTTATTTTACACTCATAATTTGATTACACGCAAAGAAATTTAGAATTATATAATTACTGATTATATTTTATTGCTTTAGATATTATAATATGTTTTTATAGTGATAACACTTCGGTTGTAGTCGGAATTTTTCAACACACAAGGCTACCTTTATATGCTTCACTTGTGTTTTAAATTTTATAACAACGGGAAGCAAAGTTATGAGGGGCTAAAAAGCGGGCTAAATGGTTTTGTATAATATACACATCGTGTGCTTTGGCCTGAACTTGGCCTGACGCACTACTGTGCGCCTAGATAATCATATTGCTTAAATATCTCTTAATGAGTTAACATGCAGTAATTGTTCCAATTTAAATTTCAGCCTTTTCCAAGTTGTCACCTGTATCTATAGAAAATATGTATAAAATTTTAAAGTAGGAGGCTAAAGCCTAATAAAACATCTATAAGAAATATTATATATTTCAAGCTTAAAAACTATAAGAAATATAGGGAAACCACTAATCTACATATTTTATAGTTTCAAAGCTACTTTCAGTATACATACATACACATATGTATATACATATTTATTTAAAGTTTTCTAAATGAAAAAGACAAAATGATGTTTCTTTTTTTAATAAATTAATGCATTAGACATTTTGTTGAATAAACGGTAGCATTTGCTTGAATAATTATTTGTTTTTATCAAAAATAAAAAAATATTTAAATATTTACTGCCGCCACTTTTTACGTGTTTATATTTCGAGAACAAGAAGGCTAAAATTTTTGCTATAAATAGTGGAGTTGTGATTGCGAATCCATTAAAGTTGAGCTATTTCGGCAAGACATCAGGATAAAGAATATAAAAAATAATGAATATATGCTCAATTCTTGTACTTTGCCTTGTAATGACGCCGGCGTGGGCACAGGATGTAACTGAAGCTCCTGTAGCTGATGCTTCCACAATTGCTGCCGGTGCGACTGCAGTTCCTACAACTGTGACTCCTACAACTACAACTCCTCCTGCCGTATGATCCACCTCCGCACCTGAGAGCCAAGAAGCAATGCAAGAATTTCAGAGGAAAATGCTAGTACATTTGAGTGGACTAAATCTAAAGTAGAATAAAGTGGAGTTCATAAGGAAACAGCAACAAGAACTTCAGCGAGATCTAATATGGACTTTGTATGACTTACGAAAAGATATTGAAGAGTAAAATAAAATTCTGCAAATGACAATTTAAAAAAACAGGATGCTTGACTAAGACCGCGAGAAAACCAAAATTAACAAAAAAGAAAAATTTTTTTAATGAGAACACAAAAAAACCACAATTGGAAAAAAAGATTTTTTTTTTAATTTTAATGAAGGATAAATAAAAATATAACTGTCCACTATCGCAAAAAAATTTTAAATCTTCTTTGTAATATTGCAATAAATTTATAAAAAGAAATTATTAAAACGCTAATAAATGTATGATCCGTTTATTTTGAAAGTGAGGTAAGTCTTGTCAAAAAAAAAAAATACATAAAAAAGAAATCAAGCCACCCACCAATTAGATCATTAAATTTGCAAGTTATCCTTTTATATGAAGTAAAATTTCAAGAACATTTTTACTCTATGAGCATTTTTTGCATTTAATATTTCTTATAGTTCGCAACGTTGCCAAAAATTTGTGTTTTGCAAATATTATTAAATAGAATTATGTATTGATTTTAAAATTAAATTTAAAAACAGACCCATGACTATTTATTTATTTTTTGATGTGTTCTAATTAAATTTTCTTGTGTTCTAATTAAATTTTCTTGTGTTCGAGCAAATATTTAATTTTATTTCTGTATATTTATCTGTTTTACCTTGTTTACTCTAAATATCTGTCTACACATGCATACATAATAAATAAATAAATGAATAAATAAAGCTAAATTTAATAAAGAATCAACCATTTTTTTTTCATAAATAGTCGTCTCGAAAAAGACAATCGTAAATAATTGAGTTGAGTAGTTGATTAGAAAACGACAATGAAATTCTTAACGATTTTTATATTTGTGTCTGTATTAGCTGTGGCATTTGGCCAAAACAACTTGCAACAAGAAAACCAGCGAAGGCGCAACAAAATACATAAAAATCAAAATGATATTTTAAAGAGTAAACAAGAAATTATAAGATGTAAACAAGATATCATGAAAAACCGAGAAATTATTAAGACTCTTACAGAAATCAGAAGCCAAAATCATAAACAAATTCAAAGAAACCGACAAAGGTTGATCGAAGGAAACCAGCATATTCAGAGATTCCGAGGCTAAAAAAACGAATGTGCAAATGAAGATGTATGAGACACGAATAAACTCGTGAAGACCAAAGTTAAATGTCTATTTTTGTTTGAAAAAATCAAATTAATTTTTTTAGTTAAAAATATATACATACATATTAAATAATTCGTTTTTTCCAAATAAATTTCTACGATTTCACTGTTGTTTTTCTTAATACGAAGGATACTATAACTGATGCATACCTTTTATTTAGTCATGTTGCTATTTTTAGGAATGTTAGTAATATAGTGATTATTGTAACGTAATTAAGGTTTACACCACTTTGAAATAATAATAGCTTGCTTGCCATAACGAAATATTTTTCCAGGAAACAAATTAATGCTGTCCAACCATTTCTAACCATGTATTTTCTCTGCGTGTAAAGCTTGTAATTCGATTTATCTGATATGCTTAAGGGCGAAGACATTCGAATTTGCAGAATATAAAGCTCCGTCTGAATGAAGAGCCGGAAGTATAAATACACCTCCTATAATGGTTGGCTAAGGCCTTCGGAAATGTTTTCCGAAACCACTTTATATACTTAAACAGAAGTAGTAATCGCACTAATGACTCGTTCTATACCTCCATATCATAGATTGTCCATAGATTATGATCCGCTAATAAAATGATAATATTTTGACGCTTTTGATTGTATATAAATTAAAAAAAATAGTTTTTAGATTTTGCACACAATATTCATTCAAAATAACTCCAAACGAAATGTTTAAAATAATAAACCAAAATTAGACAATTCGTTCTCAAGTTATGATGGAATCCCCAGTTTTATAAAATACTGCCGGCTCATTTCGATTAAATAAAACGAGGAATAAATGGGAAAATAGTTCCTTACGGCAACTTTCGGAGATTATAGGCTTTGCATAAAGTAATGAGTTAAAAAGCTAACAAATATACATAAACTATATAGTTTTCACAACTTATACTTTGGCGATTTAAATAATTACTTCAACAAAGCGATGTCATTGAAAGCAACTTGTTATCACTCCGGATTACAAACAAAGACTTAAAAATGGCAATACTTAGAAGTCATTGAATACACCATAAAAATTAAAGTCTGCTGTCAGTATTGAACTTGTGCTTTTGAAGGAATAGTTGTGATTGATGTCTCACTGGTCTATTGGACATTAACAATTACAAGTAAAACACAAGACCTTCTGTACTGCGCCACTGAGAGAATAATTTACTGGTTTTTTTACTAATAAGTAGTTATATAACTACAGTGCGGTACGGTATGTAGTTTGTGTGGAAAAGTGAGTTCTTCTTAATAGAAGTTATCTCTACATTTTTAAATACAAATACAAAGCTGAACACAACTTAATGTATCATCTATGAATTAATAAAACGAATTTGCGAGTGCAAGAAAATCTGTACTCCCACCGCCACAAATTTTTTTCTCTCTCACACTCTCTTCTATAAGTTCCAGACTTTGAAAGGTAAATTTTCCCTGTCTAAGTGGCTTATCTATATATAAATAGGCAAAGACAAATTTTTAGATCCCTTTTTCTCCTTTGTTTGCCAACCGATTTTCTTCATTCTTTTACCGAATGGTAAACATTGTTGAGCCTTAGTGACTATATTATTTGAATCGACTATATATTATTTGAATCGGTTTAGTATTAAATGAATAAAAGGCTCATAAAGTTGACACCACTACAAATGCTAAAAATACACACGTACACGCATTCACTTATAAAAGTATTGGTTCAAATTAAAACATAAGCAAAGCAATGAGAGTGTTTAAGAGTACCGACATTCATATGTACATATATAAGTAATAAGATTTTTTATAAATGTGCGTGTTTGTATGCAATTTTCCCTTTTCCCATGGGGAAGGAAGTAAGTAATTAGGTATTTTTTTCTCTTTAAATAAATGCAACTAAAATAGGTATACATTTTAAGTGGCGGTCGAATTTCGACCCCTTGGCGTACTCTAGTAGTTTTAGTTATCCCTAAATAAATTATTTTTTTAGTCTGGTTAAAGTTTGTTCTTCAATTCTCTAAAGGATGAGCATTGGAATAAGTAAACTTGCATTAAGTTTCATATTATTTCCATCAGTTGGCTCTTTATGGCGAAGATGTGCACAATTTAAGGTACGCAATTGGGCAACGGTTGCTAATATCTTTCGTAAACTTATTTCTTTTAACACGAACTGCAAAGTATTTTTCGCTTATTTGCAGCAAGCAACATCCTGGATCTTTGGCGGGAGTCGAACCCGCTACCTACTACAGACATTGCAACGTGTTTATGCAACACGTTTATCACTCATGTTTCATATTTTGATACACACACTGCAACCAAGAATGAAACCATGAACGCAACATCATTTCTGTATTTTGTATTCGCATTGAACATCGCGCAAGAAAGAAACATAGTTGAAAAACATGAGCCGTGATCTAAGTGAAACAGCAGCAATTATTATTATCGATGAATTGTTTTATGAAGAGGAGGAAAATGAGGTATAACCAAAGAAAAAGAGGATATGGTCAAAAACTTGGTACAGTAATTTTGACTTAGCAGCACAATCAACTTTGCATGATTTTTTGTGCAGATAAATCAAAAATGCTGTTAACTTAAATATGTGTATGTATGTACTCGTACATGAAAACAAAATAGATGAATTCTGATGATATAACAACTAGCGATTTGTGTGGGTTGTTTGCGATTTTTTTTAGTTATAATTGGCTTAAGTTGATGTTTACGTGAAAAGGGGGCCACCACAAATTTTTAATATAACTTTGATTTCTTATATGAAAATATTTTAAAGCTGCCAAAAAATATGGTAAATATGCAGGTATACAAAATGCACTCAAACAAGGTTTAGGAAGAATAATTCAAAAATATATACGTTTTTGGGTAGATAAGTCAAAACGCAGCTAACGTTGATTTTTTTGGTATGAAAATAATTTCAAAATGCCGAAAATCTTGGGCATTTATCTTAAATGTGCAGGTACGAAAGGCACTTAAAAAAGGAATTTGTATTGGATTTTAAATACTTTTTAATTTTTTGCAGTTATGTCAAAAGTGCTCTTAAACAAAAGACAGCTAAATGAAAACTACTGTATTTAAAAAAAGAAGAGTTTTCAAATGAAAGACTCTTGAAAGAGTTAAAAGAAAATGAGCTAATTGATAACAGAAATTATGTGCGAATAGACGAAAAAGCTGTTCTTAAATTATTAGACATGGCAAAACACAAAATTACAAAGCACATTTATTTTTTCCGTGGTTGACAAAAAAACAAACATATTCACATCTTGCTGGTTTTCAATGAAATAAACCAGTAAAAGGAATAAATAAAATCGACTACACACTATGCAACCAACATGAATGCAACCAGAAAATATCAAAATATTTTGATGTTTATGAAACCTCGAATGCAACACGAAATGAAACCATAAACACGACAACAGACTATGCAACCTACAATGAAACAAGCCTGGTGGCATAAACACATTGCAAATTGCAATGTGTGTAGCCAGCATCATAAACTGAATATTTTTTGAAAGCATATGCATACATACATATTTTGTTTTTCTTAGATTTAAATATCATTCTTATACTACGTTCAGACATGCATTCCTAATTGACGGAATTATTTTAGTATTCAGACATACAAAATTTAGATAACTCAACAAACATTTGACAGCTAGAAAATAACATTGTTTTTATTTCTATTTTGAAAATGAAAATTTGTTCCGAAGTTTAAAAAAATGGAAATACATATATTTCTCTATTAAAAAGAAATTACTATAGAAACGCCGAGCTGTTGCGGTTAGTACGATCTAGTTTTGATTATAAAGTAGGATGTAGCCATTTTTCAGTGTCCATTTGCTCATTTTCTTTTTCTCTATTTTTACGCCTACATATTTAATTAAAAAGAAATTGGTTATTTTTTTCTCATAGCTCATTTGTTTTTTATTATAAATTATAAATTTAATATTAATAAACTTACCTCCAACTTGACCCGCCATTTTTTAATGCTCTCTTTTGTTACATATATTTTCTTCACATTTGCCACTGTAGATAGTTTTACTCATTGAGCCCAATTGTGAACAGAGTTGCATTTAAAGTTTTACTGAATATCTATAACAATTTCATAGTTAGTGAACAATAACTAAATTAAAAGAATAAATCAATAAAGGGGCATGTCTGAACACCGTATTAGAGACAACAATTTTATTCTTATTCTACAGCGCTTAGTAGAAAGACAGTAAATTTCACTAACTCCTTTTTCAAATTTTGATTTTTGTAATAATTTTTTATACATATATCTATTATTAACCATATTGCTTCACAAGGATAACATACATTTGTCGAGTTTGTCCAATATACCGCATTGTTAATCTTCCCTAAGTATAAACGCAGTAGAAATGTAAAAAAGCAGTACAACTCAACATCTGCTATAAATATTTTTATGCAAATTATATTTTTCGCCGAAAACCCACCCATCATGCATTTATTATTGTAGAGGAGAATAATAGTCAAACTGCGAACTTGATTTTTCATTTCGTCATCTTTTGTCGATCTTTCTTGTCATTTCTTTTCGAAGTTAAGATGTTTTTTTGTAGCAATTTATGATTTTATCTCTGTTAGTTTTTGAAATAATAGAGGTAGATGCATATATTATGTTATTTTAATCTGTAAACGTTTTATTGGTCAACAATTTTCATAGGAAATATTTTAATCCATTGGCTCATATGTTATTGTTTTCTTTCAGCTCATATCTATATAATATATTGATATTCAAATAATATTTCAAGTTGAGTATCTTTGAAAAATCTAATGCCCAGTTAAATGGACATGAGATGAAGAAATAAAAACTCATTATGAAGTCTTACTAAATTTAATTTTTAGATTACTGAATATATCAAATAACTTAAGCCAAACAATCTTATCTTGATTATTTATGGTTTGATATCAAATTTCTTGACTTCTTATGCTGGTAAGACACTTTACTTTTAAGCATTCATCTTATTGTTACAGAAGTCTGAAACTTACATACTTTTTGCACTTTATTGCCTACTTAGGCATGGCAGTATTAGCCGATGAAAACGGGCAAATGCACAGGACAGACAGTTTTTTTCACTATGGGAAAAGTATCCAGCATATGTATCTCAATTATGAATTTAACATCTAAATGGTTTTTAATTACACTTGATCGATGTTGGCTGTCATTGGTGGTCAGGATAGGAATGCAAAAGTGTGAAAACTGGATATTTCCCCTCCCAAAAAAGATTGAAGCTTCTTTAATTTATATTGGGCTGCTAAAAAAATTGTTTAAAATTGTATATAAAAATTTATATTTTACTTTTATTTTACCCTCATAAAAGTTTGATATGATCTCAAGGTGTTATTAATAAATTTTAAATTGTACTGTCTTGGTCTAAAAAGTACATTTTGTTTTCAAAATTGGTACAAAATCAAAAATTCTTGATCGGTCGAGAATATTGTCGCTTACCGTGGAAGTGTTCTATCTAGAAAAGTCAAGACAGTAACTAAAGGGCCCCATACATTACACCAGCATGCACGCTCAATCAAGTGTTGGTGCCACTGATTTGGGCGTGTATGGGCATTTTGTGTGATTGTACGCTTTGCTGTAGCCGATATCAAACATAATTTGATATTTTGCTGATGGGCCAGTTTGTGGTATTGTGTATGGTGAATTTATCTCAGTTGGGAAAAGTTGTAAAAGAGTAAACATCAGGGCACAATACTTTACAAAAGCATTGTTTGTTGAAAAACAAATTATTACTGCAACATTATCATTTGCAGCACAAACTGTGTCATTATTCATTACCACTGTTCAATTAAAACACGAATTTTCTTTAATTTCTATTTTTAAAATAATATCAATAATAAATGCGGTGCGCATCAGTTGCAACAATCATCAAATTTTAAAGAAATGAATATTGCACCATTATGCTTGTATGGTATGTGTTTCGAGCTCGATTCAACTTCACTTGTTTGTGCCAGTACACTGGAGTAATAATGTGTGCCCTGGTTAAAGACAATGCGAACACAAAAAAGGATGTTCTACACAAACGACCAGTCATTATTGGAAAATCCTGTATAATAAATGATAGACTGGCTGAATGAGAGCGACATACATTACATCTTATCTCATTTATTTATTCATTTAACAATTTAATTTAGTAACAGCAGTGTTCAGAAATACCAGTAACACAATTGTTTTAACATATTGAGTTGATAGTAAATGAAATAAACATTTACAAATGCAACAACAATGACAATATTTTAAATAACATATAGTGTATTTAATTACATTATGTATTAACACACTTTTATTGCATTAATTAATGCAAAAATAAAAAAAAAAGTTCTTAAATTTATTAACAAAGCGAACACAAATGGAAAACATGACTTCGTAAACAAATGCATTAAATTTCATTTAGGTTTAGCAGTAATTGAACAAAGAAACAATTTAGCCATTGTTTCGGTTAATGAAAATATAATTGATTTGCTAATGATTTAAGTGATGATGGAAAACAACGTTTTTACCAATAAATTTAAAAAAATTTTTCATTGAATCATATTAAATGAAAACAACAGTTAAAGACCCTCTAACGAATAGAAAATTTTTTAATCACGCACGCTCGGGCACTAACATTTTAAAACGCTCTTCTTAAGAGCTTGTAGTATTTTCAGTTCAAAATTCTCAACGTTATTTAAAAAATATGGTTATACGGTGTCACTATTCGCCATTTCTTAATATTTGCTTAGAAAAATTTAAACCTTGTCAAAAGTTAATATGTGTATTCAGAGAAAGAGGATTTTTTGCAAAACAATGAATACTTTGAATTTAATGTTTTCCTTTTCTTACACTCAAAGAAAAAAAACGTGGTTGATACAATCTAGGAGCAACTGAATTGTATATTTGTCAAATTGTACAATTGTAAAAACCCTTTTCCAAATATTACAATCGTATTGCAATCTAATTCAAAAATAATATTGTCATGTTTGAAAAGGTTAGTCTTGTCTCTTCACATTATAATGAAATTTAAACATGATTTTGTCATCCATAAATATAACATTATTCAAAATCGTCATATTTGAATTAAACATACATACATGTATACAGTTTGGTTTGTTGTGAATATTACATGATATGTAATAATATTTTTTTTGAATCATTCATATTTAGATAATTAAAATTTTCATTGACAGTTGTCAATATACGAGTACATAGTAAATTTTTTACATTTTTCTTTTTTATTTTCATTGAAATTTATCAGTCATCCACTTACAGCAATTGTGTGATCAATCAAAAAAATATAAATTTTAATGTTTGTGTGGTCACACAAAAAGATTAACCTTACACGGTCAGAAAGACTGTCGAACATAAGTTGTATGTCACAGATATCTGTCGGTCTAAGGCGTTATTAATTCACTAAACAATTTCGCGCCCAACGGTGCAGAACAGTATCAAACATTTTGGAAGTAAATCAGGCATTTCCAAACGACTGGCTCGATCGAGATCAGATTTCATCCTAATCCCGATCGAGCAAAGCAGTATTTCAGCTTAAGTTTTGAAGATGAACTCCCCAGATTTATTCAGTCTCAGTCTCATAGTAAACCATTAGTTTATTTCTAATCTGCTTGAAAATAATTATATGCACACATGCTTTATGCTTTATTAAGATTTATAAAATGCAATATTGATTGTGGCTCTTACACACAGGAAGAAAAAAATCGTATTAAATTTAAGTTATTTTACTTACTTTTACACAAGTCGTACTTAAAACTTTCACTATTGAGTACGCTCGCATTTACAATCAAAGTATATGTATGGATGTGTGTGTCATGTCATGTATGGATAAGTTTGTTGTCAGAGTTGTTTGAAAAACGTGCGATGAGTTATTTATTTTTACATATTGCTATAGTTAGCGAATTATACTTATTAGTGTATTCAGCGGTCGACTCAATCGACCACATTATAGAAATTAATATTAAACATTTACATAAATACATACGATAAAATACAAAAATAAAAAACATTATAAATAAATATTATTTGTCTCATTTCTATCAAGGCGATTTCGTATGAATTTGCCCTGAATTCTATGCAAAGGCAAATTGGACAAACGCACATGTACACTTTGTTTACTTTTTAAGTTGAATCTGACACATGCATGTATAAGAAGTTTGCATGTGTAAGTAGCAATTTTAAATGCTTATAGCTCCCTAAATATCGAACCAATTTAAATAAGATTAAGATTGTGCACATCTGTGCAAAACCCCGTTTAAAAACATATATGTAAATCTTTCTAAAACGGTTTAGTATTACGGCCGTAAAAGGGGTCTAGAAAAACGTGTCTGCTTATTAATAATATAGAATGGAAAGTAAAAATTTCACGGTTTTTAAAAAAGAACTTCTTCGTTCAGATTTTTAGAAATATCGCAAAGAATTTCCTACCAATTTTCCTTAATTCTTTGTTACCACCATGCAATGGTCAAAAATGAAGCACATTTTCTTTAACATGTGAATTTTAAGAATTAATAAAAACTCCTTAGTCTACTTTTTAGAAATATCGCATTAAATTCTCTACCGATTTCCCATAATTTTGTATATCAAAGTTTTGACCGGAATTTACTTATCATGGTGCAAAGCTTAAAAATTAATCACATTTTATTTTAAAGGCTTTTACATTTCTTAATTCTACATACATACATATGTATGTATGTATGTATTTCGCTGACAAATAATTTATGTATATTTCACATTAGATTGCCACACAGATTATGCCTCACAAAAAAAAAAACAAAAGCATCCCTAAAAATGTTTACAAACTCAGTCACAAGAATAAGTTATTCAAAGAAATTACCAAAAGTGCAAGAAGAAGATCCAGCCAAAACAAGTGATACATTCCAAAGGATTATGGAAATTTGTTCTGCTTCTTTGGTTTTTCGCATACTATATGTCATCAATGTACTTGTATTTGAGAACATTTCATACGTCAAATGTTGCACAGAATATCTATTTTTTAACTTTCATTTTAACACACTTTCTACGATTGCACATGCAACTCGCAACATCTTAAGGAAATTATAGAAAAGTAATATAAATCACTTGAGAACTGTAAAGAATAGGAAATAATAGTGCATTTCAAATGGAAATATTTACTTCATGTACTCTTAAATTTAAGTATTTTTTTGTGCATTTGGTTTATCGAAATGTTCTCGCAAATTTACATTAAATAAAAACTGAAAGTAGAAAAATTCAAAACTGTATAAACAAGTGATATTTCTTTCGTTTCTAAAGCTTTGTCAAGAAATTGCCGATAAAGATTTTGTTCTAATTTAAATTTTATTTCATGTTTTTTTTTGCTATTTTCCAATTTATTTATTTCTCATTTTTTTGTTTAGGTTTGGTTTTTGCATATTATAGTTTTTACTTTGAAACAAAGAATACAAGTGAAATAAAAAAAACTGTTTTGATTTTCTTCCCAATAAACTTTTACACTAGAGAATATTTTGTATCTATATTTTATTATGAGAAAGGTAAAATACACATCATCCACAGGATATAAGCATGTTTGAACACGTTGCATTCCTTATGGAGTAAGTTTTAAACAATTCTTAAAATTGCTCAAGCACACACACAAAGTTAGCTGAAATCAAATAAAATCTGACGAAACTTACTTAAATTATACATGTACTCGTACATACAACTTATATTTTATTCATGCACATTGAGTTCGTGTAAAGAAAATTCAAATATTCAATTGATAAAAAAGCGGGTGGACAGAAATATTTGATTTTTAAGGATAACATTTCTATTTAATTTTTATAAAAAGAGTTGTAGTATTAGATTCCACTTAAGAGTGAACTAAAATCATTATGTTAATCGTAATCATTATTAATAAAAATAATCCTTAATCGTTTAAACAGATTAAATTTGAGTAATAGCTCCGAATACTTTTATTTATTGTTTGGAGATAGCAAAAATTGGAATAAATTTCTAAAACTTATCGAAATCGCTAAAACTGTAAAGAATACTAAAAAGATGGAAACCAGCGAAAATTAGCAAGAAAATTCAAAAATTACAACACGACTTTATATTGATTTAAAATCATTGAAATTGTAAGAAATGTCAAATACTCCGAAAATAAGCAAAACTACGAATACTTCATAACGTCCGAAAAATTCCAAATTCTAATATTGACTATAAAATGACTAAAAGCTGGCAAAAAACCATTTAAATTGGGAAAACAGTGAAAGTTCGCGAAAAAAAATTCCTCAGTCGGTAATAAGTTTCATTAAAATTGATTCAAAATCGCAAAAAGGGCACTTAAATTGCTAAAATTTGCAAAAAAGGGTTCTAAAATCGCAAAAAAATCCTAAAATTAAATGAAAGTCAAAACTTGCAACCAAAATACAGAAAGAATGATAAAAAAAGCAAAAAATTTCCATTTTTGATCCAAAGTGATTATTATTAGCAGAACGGATCGACAGCAACAACCTTCCATCAGTGTTTCTCTATTTGTTTTAATTTCTAACAACTTACAGCCGTCTAAACTATCTAATTGCATTATTTAATACAATTTAATACCAGAATTTTACTTCCTTGGTTCGAAGAGATTAAAACAATTGAATTAAAAACAGTTTGACTGCAATCAAATTTAACGATAATTTAGTTCTTATAGAAAAATACACAGTCCAATTATAAACAGAAATTCCTTATGAAATTTTTCCCTTTCTCCTATTATGAATAAAAATTCCCTCATTTTTCTTTTTAGTCCGCTTTTATAAACCGTGTAAAAGGGAGAAAAAATATAAAAAGCTAAAAAGTAGTTATTATAAATATATTTAAGTTCGGGTTTCCCTAAAAAAAATTCCCTCACAAAACAGAAGGGAGTTTAAATTAATTAAAGAAATTTTTTCTCCAGAAAAACCTGAGAAATTTTCTTTTAAAAATTAATTAATTTTATTTTGTTTTGTTTCCACATGTTTTAGTATCTAAATAGTTCTTCTTTTTCCTTCTCTTCATTTTTTTTTTAAACTAGCTGCGCTCCCCGGTTAAAAAGTATGTCCTTTTCCACTATGTCCTTTCCTTACCCCTTGTATTTTTAAAAGTTTTGTAACTTATTAACTACACCTCTATGTCCTTTTCTGTACCCTTTATATTCAAAATTTCATGAAGATCGGTTGAGTAGTTACGGCGTGAAAGCGTTACAAACAAACACACAAACGATCATGTCGATCCTTTGCTCTATGAAAAATTCAAACAAATCTATCCCACGGTAACCATATATTTTACTGGGATAAAAAGTAGCCTATGTGCTATATCAGACTATAATTTATCCAGATCTGTTCAGCCGTTCTTGCGTGATTGAGTAAGAAACATCCATCCATCCATACAAACTTTCACATTTATAATATTAGTTAGATCACAAAATGAGTAATTTTTCATTTAATATGGATACCGCATAAAAAATATTACCTTGATAAACACAAAAATCATTACCTGTTCTATACTCTGAAAACCAGAAGAAATGAAAATCAAGCTATTGGATATTTTTCCTCTTACAATAATTCAATTCAAATGATTCATTAAAGAGAATAGGGCAGGAAACATGCGTCTTGAAGCCAACGAGCAAATGAAGATTATGAATGAACTGTTAATGCAACTGACAAACAAAATTTATACCAATCAAAGAATAGATAAAAAATAAAAAATAAAAAGATAGAAAATCAAACATCATTTCTATCAACATCATCATCATCGTTAACATTGTGGGTTCAGCTACAATGATGCTGTTGAATATGAAAATGGCAATAACCAACAGTTAAAAGAGCTAACTAGAGCCGAACTGTTACACATTAACACACACATGTGCATAGATAGTTAGCAGATAGACTGATGTACAGAGCAGAAGCATTATGACTTGACAAACCAACATTACTAGGTGCCAAACAAATTTTGTTGATTTTCAGGGCCACAGGATTCGCCAAGGACAAGAGGAAATTGCAATTTTAAATAGTGTTGTTCTCTTCAGATGTCGTAACGTGATTGTTGCTGCTATGTTCCTGGCTATCGCTGGTATCTATGGAGGGCATTACAAAAATGTGTTAACTAAAAATGTTTGCAACATTGTGAGGAGAGGATTACTTTTTATTAGCATTATTAATCAAACACCTTGAGCAAAAACAAAAACGTAAAAACGGAAGCTGTAAAACAATAATAGATATATGTATGTAACTATCTAAAGCTACTGAGAGTATTGAATATTAAGTATTTTCCTATCATATATTTTTAGTGTGTAAATTGTTCCCCTCATAGCTGCCAGATTTGTTGCTTCATTCCTATTTAAAGGTTTTTTATTTCTTAAAGTAACAAAGTGGCGCCTTGATGTTTTCTTTATTGAAAATTACTTTTTTTCAACATTAAAAGTATAACAATTTTATATATTTTGTATTTTTTCCTATAAGTATTAAGTTGTTAGGCAATTTGCGTTGCTACATCATTGCCCGCTCATTTAGTTCAAGACTGTCATAACTTCAAAATAAATTGGTTTAAGCAAAAAACGAATTTAAAGTTTTCAGCTCACGTTGGTTCGATTATTACTAAACATAAAGAACTTTTGATGCACGAGAAATCAATTTAACGAATTCGGACTGAATTATGCGAAAAAAAACTAGTATGGAAATATGAAACAGGAATGATGAACGTGTTGAATAGAAACGTTACAAAGTGTGTAGTCACCATAACGATTTTGTTATTTTTTGATAATAAGCTCTTCAGGACTTTATCTAACAGATATGAGCAAATTATGGGTCCGCATAAATATCTAAAAATTAATTTAAACCGTGAAATTATTTAATGATGTTAAATAGGCTCTTATACCGGGATCTAGGATATACGTATGTCCATTTGCGGTAGTGAGTAAAAGAGACGTCTGTGTGGCAGACCTGCTGTTACTGTGTGGGTGAACTTATTTCTTCATTTTTCTCATGTTGTATTTCAATCGTTGTAACGTTAATAAATACTGGCTACTGGTCCACTATTCTGCAGCTAGTAGTTCCATTCATATCCATTGTTGTCATCAGCACTACTGCTTGTTTTATTTAAACTTAACAAAGAGGAAAATTATAAAAAATGCTTTGTAATCAGCATTTAATTTAAGTGCATTTCCATTACGTTTGCGAATACTTTAAATTTAGCAAATATTGTTTGTGTTCAGTCAGAAGTCGACATACATACATATGTATACAATTTTGTTAAATATTTGTAATACAAAATAATGTCGTGGTCATTAATCATTGACAATTTAGTTTTTTCTTTGTATTTTTGTTATTGTATACGTCTTGGGGTTTTTAAAGGATCAACCAACATTCTAAAGCAGTAAGAAAGCCAAAAAGGATACGTTTTTGCTGTATCCTCGAAAAGTTTTATTTTATCCCCATCTAACAAATTCGTATGCATTAGGGAGCCCAAAACGTGCGGGGCTGGTTTTCTAAAGTCGCGGGATTCAGGGATTCAGGATTTATCGGAACTTAGGAGTTTTTCTTGTTCGAGATTTTTTGGAAAATAGAACACATACAATTTACAATGTAAAATATTTAGGGCCGAATGCAAAAAATATTTTACAATAGCTTTAAAATTCATATTACATAGTTGACAAAAACTTATGGTAATTATATCATAAATTGCAGGACTCTGAAGAAAATTAATTTGAAAATTCGGTGTTCCCAGGAACATTTTTAAAAAATTCGGGATTTGTTAATGCCGAAAAATTAAAGGGATGGAGATTGCCATCCCTATTGAGTATATGCACACTTACCTGAAGTTATATTTTTGGCACACTGTTTTATACATACCTATAAAAGTGTTAAATAAAACAAAATTTTTCATACAAATGCTAAAACAATTGCTCGTGAAAATTAGAAAAGATTCTGTTCTTTTTAAATAAAATTAAAAACGAAAAATCTCATTGGTTACTTTAAAATAAATAATGAAAGTTTAAATTTGACAAATACTTTTCCTAACAAAAATAATATTTAAAATTTTATATTTTTTTCATCGGAATAACACAACCTTAGTTTAGATATTCATTTTTCACCGACAATATATTACTAAAATAGCATTAAATAAATTTTTTTTGAAACAAATGCAAAAAAATATGCAAATATCGAATAGAAAAATTCTCTTCCTTCGCCTGATTTTTTGAATTCAAATTTCGAAAAAATGTTACTATTTCCGATTACTGATACTTATATGGAGCTGGAAATGATATATACATAAGCATCCCCTACAGCCCGTCTGATCACATCACAATGCCTAAACGTTTTACATGACAAGTCATCTTACTTGACGTTACCATATAGAAATCAACTGAATTTACATGGAAGTTATAACTTCTAAACTGCACTGGTTAACTAACGAGCAGTCAACGTTATGTCCAGACAGTAAAGGGCGTGTGCCAAAAGGTAGCAAATTACTATCGTAAGTAAATTTTTGACGCTTCTGAGGTAAATAAAACTTCACTAGCTCTGGGGTCTAGTATAATTTTTTACACAAGTGATACATATTTTACAAGCAGCAAATTAGAAGCATGGATCATAAAGCAACTTAGGACCACCGCCGTCTTTTTTGAAATAAAATATAAGCAAACAATTAAAAATGCGCTGATTTAAAGTTCAAATAGAAAAATTAAAAATTAAAATTTAGTTAATTAGAAATAAAATTTTATATTGTCAAAAATATATGTATTTTCACACAGCAAAAACATTAATTCAAGATATATTAAAACCAGATAGTCTTAAGTGATCGGTCAAAATTTGTTTAATTTTAATACAAAATTGTTAAAATAATTTTCGTTGTGTTTACTTAAATGAAATGTGTTTCCTAAAAAGAAAAATATGAATAATTTTCAAAATAAAAGAAGAAAAATACTAAAAATAAAGCAATTGTTTGACATCACTAGACGGGTTTTCCAAAAACAGGTGATTATATTTGTTTATCTCAAAGAGCTGTAAAAATTTGTTTGCTTTTAATAAAAAATTGTTAAATTAATTTTCGTTTTGTGTTTACTTAACTAAATTGTATTTTCAAAAAGAAAAATATTAAAAATTTTCAAAAAATTGTTTAGATAATTTTCGTTTTGTGTATATATAATGTATTAATTCTTTCATAGACGTCAAAATTTTATATTTTTAAAAAATATATCATTTGACACAACAGAAACATAAAATTTTTACCCCACAAGCAAATATTTTTTTTACTATAGAATTTTCTACCGTTTGGCACACGCCCAAAGTCATGCTTTTGTAAAACTAATTTAGACATAAGGATTCCAATTATGGCTTACATCGAGTAGGTCCACTATTAATATTGTGCTAATAATAATATCCCCATTTAAAAATTATATTTTTTTCCAATATTATCTTATACCAGTCATGTCTTAAACTTTCGTTTAAGCCTCTGTGTAAGTGCTTCTTCATCTGTTCTTTAATACATTCAAAATTTAGCTGTTCATGCCAATACTCCTATGAACAGTAAGTAGTAGTATATACTTAAAATATAGTAAACATATTGAAAACAAAAATAAAACCACATGTGAATACAAATTTAGGCATACAGCATACAACTTCTAAAGTTTTTTCACACGAAAGTTTTTACTATTCATACTTCTATGAATATTAAAAACATACATATGTATGTATGTTCGTTCTAATATGTCGTTAAGTTGCTTTTCCTGCTGCTCTTAAAATTTTCTCATCTTGATATAATTTAACCTTTTCATCCTACAGGATACAGTAGTCATTCTGCACATACTATTACTATTTTCGGTCGTTCATTGTATTCACCTAATGAAGATATGAATAAAAAATGCGATTTGTTTAATTTAAATAGTAAAAATTTGAAAAAAAAGTAAATAATATGTGTCATGGAAAATGAAAAGGTTTCCTCTATCTTTTATACTTTCTTAACTATGTTGACTTTTACTTCAATGTTGCAACAACAGTGAATGCTGCTCTGAATTAGAACTCGACTGTATAGAGCAACTTTGCTATTGAAGTTAAGCAACGGAAAGGTGCTTATGATTGCAACGGGTCTTTTTTCAAAAGCATGCTAATTTTCATTGAACACAATTGATTTTGTATTGCAATAAAATCGAAGTGTCCTCATAAGTAGATGCTTTCATTTCGACAGCTTTGCTCTGTATCCATTCCTAATTGGGCTCTCTTTACAGCACCAGGTTTTTTTTTTGTTTCGGAGCTTAAGGGCCGCACCAACAAAATTATTATATCGTCCCTAAGCCTTTGAATAAGTATCGGCTATCATTGATATTATATTAATATTGTACTAGGTATGCAATGGCCGACTCAATCGATCGCATTCTAGAAATTAATATTCAAACTTTACATACGATAAAATACAAAAACAAAAACATTATTAATAAGCAACTTAGAGCCCTTTTCCACGGTCAAAGTTTACTTTGGAAAGTCTTGTGTTTGTAGGTGGTAAAGGAAATAAGAAAGGGGGGAGTACACAATTTGCTGTACTCGCAAAGTTGCTTTCTACTTCGTTCGTCATTTATACATACTTGTATTTGATTGCATGCATGTGTGTCGTTTGCATGTTCATCCAACAAACGAACACAAAATTTTTCAAAGTAAACTTTGCTTGTGGAGGAGCGAAACAAAGTTTAAAAGAAAATTGAAGAGACTTTGTCAAAGTAAACTTTGATTGTGGAGGGCTCTTAAAATTCAGTCTCATTTCTATGCAAAAGCAAATTGGACAAACCACACATGCACACTTTGTTGAAGCTAATATATGTGTGTATGTGTAATAAGTGTGAGTTATATGTGAAACACATATAGCAAACCCAGTCGAGCTGCCTATGTCAATTAATACATAGGTTGTTCGACTGGGTTTTGTCGGTCATAGTTGTGTTGCACTGTACTGAGCTAAACGGATGTCATATTTCTTTGTGATGTTATACAGAAGCCACTCTTTTGTTTTGGGTGTGACTTATGCAGTGCCCAAATCATATTATGTTGATTGTTTATCTAATCGATTTTGTTTACTTGATGCGAAGTTCTTTGTTGAATCAAGTAACCAAGATGATGAAATCCGTTTTGTGCAACCTTAGCACTTTTATTCGAAGAACTTCAGTGCCTTAATACTTTAAGTATATTTTTAAGTTAGTATTAAAAAACTATACTCAACGACTGGTCAAACAGTCGGCTAATTAATAAGAATAATATTGTATATAATAAAGAAATTTGAAAATAAAACATTTTGATTTTTAATTCGGTTTATTGAATTAAAGCATAAAACTTAATAAATAAGAATAATATTTCATATAATAAAGAAATTTGAAAATTAAACATTTTGATTTATTTTAATTCGGCTTATTGAATTAAAGTACAAAACTTGTGCATGGGTTAGTAGCAACTTTAAACGCTTATAGCTCCCTAAATATCGAACCGATTTAAATAAATTTAAAAACATATAAATCTTTCTAAAATCGGTTCAGTATTACGGCCGTAAAATGAATTTCAAAAAACGTGTTTGCCTATTAATAATATACATAGATTGTATTAAAATTATGTATATAAAAAGTTTAAAAATATTCAGTTCGACCTTAAATTTTCGAATATGCGAAATTATTCTAAATGTGTACAAAGTACCGATTTTATTGTTCCATATTTTTAATTAACTTTTCTCTGAATGCTAATGAAAGTGAGTATAAATAACAGAATTGATTATATTGAAATAAAGCAGTGTTGACGATTAAAACCAAGTAAATTTGATGAAAAATTATTAATTTCTAGAAAAATAAATTTGTATTTCAGGGTAAATATTTTAATGGTCACATGTGTAGATTTCTAATCGAATTTAGAAACGTAAAAATCTTTGAAGTTGGTTAATATTTTAGAAGGCAATGAAAGTTTTTACACCTGAGGCTATTAATTTTGGCCCAGTGTAGTTCCAAGTCCTTAACATGTACGATTTTAAAGACTATATTCAAAAAGTATGACTTCTATTCTATTAATGGGTGGTGTATACAAACTATTGCAATAGTGAACTACATTTTGTGCTTTGTACTGCTTTTCGAACACCGAATATCATTAGGGGCTATAAACAAGTTGCAATCGGTGATTGTAAATGTTGGTTACTAATTTTTTCACATTAGTACTACTAATGTAAAAACATTAGTACTACTAATGTAAAAAAGGAAACATATTTGATAAGCTAAGAAAAGAAAAACTCAAAAATTTTAAAATTTTCCACTTTGAAATAATCGGGTGAAAGCAATATTTTGAAATTAAAGTAAAACCAAGAAGTTTCGAGTTCGTCCAGATTCTGTAACATATTTCTTGTCTTGACTATTTATAAATTTGAACAAGATGAACAACATGAAATCGAAACAATAATTTACTTTACACCCCTCATCAGAAGTACACAAACATTTAAAATTGCATAGACGCACAAGCTTACACGCAATTTCGTGCTTAAATAAATTTCTGAAAATTGTGAGGTCTAAAGAAAGGAAGTTATTTTCCAATGTTTACAAATATCTGACGGTCTTAATCAACAAAAACATACAGACGAATTTGTATCCACAAATCGATATATGTATGTATGTACATATGTATGTATGCATTGACATAAATACATTCATATGTATATATTAGAGATGGGATCGTGAGGGATTTTTCACTAACGCTCTTACAGGCTCACGATCAAAAAAATTACTCACACACGATCATGCACGATCTGATATTTTTAACTCGCGTTCATGCACGCTCATGTGAGTGAAAAAAAGTAGTCGTAATCACGAAAACTCACGCTCACCAAATATTCACGAAAAGAAATTTGAAATTATTAAAAATTACAATAAAGCAAAAAAAAACCTTCCCGATCAACTCCCGGTAAATTTTTTAGGCTCACGTTCACGCATACTCACGTGATTGAAACACAAAAGTAATCACGATCACGCATGATTCACACAAATCACATGAACAGTGCATATCTCTAGTATGCATACAAACATGTGTAGCCACAAACGTCTATCTGCATGAATGTGCATCAACATCAGCAAAATTTAGTGTCATTTTTAATGCTTTACGAGAACAGGTATTTGTGTTAATGAAAATCCAATAGCTAGTTAAATTGACAAGTGTTAGGACGAATGTTTCACTTCCTTGATATGCTATCAGACAAGTAGTTAAACAAAACAATCTCTGACAAACATACAAACCAACAAATGAATCAAATGGATGTTTATCGCTGTTGGCTCCAGGTGAGGTGACCATTTCCGTAAAGGAAGTAACAAGTGTTGTAGAGATGTAATCTACAATAGCCATATTCTACCAAAATTTGAGAAAATATGTTATAAGTTTTGTCTGTTAGAGCCAAAACGGCTGAGTTTTTTTTTGTTGGAAAGGTAACTTGATCTATGTTTGAAGAAAATCGGTCCAATCATTTTGAAGTTATCATCAATATTATAGGTTTTTAAAATTTTCAATTTAATATTATTTAATAATTAAGAAATTTTTTTTTAAATATATGTATCTCTTTCCGCAAACTTCTTTCGCACCTTAAATAACTTTTTAAAAACTTATTGAATTCCCCTCGTATAATCAATTAATCAAATGCCTACACAATGTGTTCAAAACGCAGCGTTTACAACAATTTAAAAACAACTATTCTAAACATTACGTACATAAATATATTCTAGTCTTGCAATTCACAGCAGCATCTTTTCACACACTGTTACAAACAACCCAAAAAGTAGGCAAAGGAAATAGGAAGATACGAATGCGTCAATTAGTCACTCGTTCGTATGTGCATCTTATTCAGTACAAACTACTTGATACAATTTCTTTTTTTTCGGACATTAAGTGAAACCATTTTTTCCTTACAACTGGAATGTGGATTTTGTGATACATTCATTCATACATGCATGCATATTCTTTAGTCAAGCACATACATTTTCCATAAATTATTTGAAGGTACAAAGACTACCGGATGCGGTGTTTACAAATTCGTTCAAAATTTTCTATTTAATATGTTTATTCTATTATCCAATACATAAAATATTTTGTAATGAAATTTTCTTCATAATACCCCCTGTTGGCGAAATTGCTGAACACGACATTGTCGTCGCACAGTGGCCAATTTGGCTTCGCTATCGGCATTTAATTCAAATTTTCAAATTTGAAAAACCGTTAATTTTTTTTAACAATCGATAACAAATACATTCACTAGATTTGTATCGATTTTTAAAAGCTCAGCTTACAGCTGATGAACAGCTGTGAGCTGTCAAAGTCAGCATATGTTTCTGCAAGTGTTGTGCAAAATATTTCCGCCTTTTTGATCATCGTTTTGCTATTCGTGTTAAACTTGCAAATTTTTTTATTTTCATTAAAAGTTTTGTTATATACTAACGCCAAGGTATGTATTATATAAAAAAACTGTGGCTGTGATCTGTGTATACTTATGTTATTTATAAAACGTAATCGTGATTAAGTGTATTAGCAACTTGCCCATTGTAACGTACACCTGTCTTTCGTGGAGTAGAACTTACAAAATTCACCTGCATTCAGTGTAATTGTAAATTTTCCTATATGTGTAAACCATTGTGTCCAAAAGGTCCAAAATTTACTGCGAGTACCTGCGAGCCTTCAATTTATTGTACTGAAGAATCTGATTAATATTTCTTTTATAATATGGTTTCTCTTTGAGTTGACAATTTTTTTTTTATTTTATATATGAATATATGGTGGAAAATGTTTATTGAATTAAAAACAAAATTAAAAATAAAAAAAAATTAAAAATAAAAAAAAATTAAAAATAAAAAATTAAAAATTAAAAAAAAAATTAAAAAAAAAAAAAAATTTAATTTTTTTTTCCAAAAATTGTTTCATTTTTTTCTGAATTGAGAAAAAAAATTTTTTTGAAGATATCTTCTTTACTTTGGAAGCTATGAATAAAATGCCGCTAGCGAAGCCAAATTGGCCACTGTGCGTCGGCGATTCATGTACGACTTGTCGCCCGTCGATTAGGTTTGCTAATCGACTTTCTATAGGAAATCGTTGTTCACTGCAATCTCACGTTTTGTCTTCAATCAATGTTTTAAGTTTTATCTTCAATCCAGGTTCGTATCCCAGTCCTCGACATCAATGAAAAATATAAATTTGAATTATTGTCACGACACAATGGACGACATTATCCTCGTTGTAGACGTTGTCTAGAGACTGTGCGGCATTACCACTCATTTGGTCTTGAGTGACATCGAGTGTGAATCCCGTCGAAGATTGTATGGATCTGTCGTCAGTATGTTTTCTACGACTTACCCGTCGCTAAAGCAGTCTTAAAGATATGGCCACAACTGGATACTAATAGTTTTATGCTACACACACATTCATACATACCTACATACATGTCGTTACCTTAATAAAGAAAAGCTTTAACTAATATTTTTATATATATTTTTTTACTTATTTCGATGGATTTTGAAAAAATTACTTGTGGCCTAATCTATGTATATTTTGCAAAAATATAATTTAATAAACTCAAAAATTTTCAAAAATATCAGCTAGAAATTAAATTTATTATTGATGTACATTTCACGGTAAAATATACATATTAATAAATGAATATTGTTACAAAAGTTATATATATATATATATATATATATATATATGTATATATATATATATATATATATATATAAAACAGTACTATTCGAAATATACTCCCAAGTTAATTTAATTCAACAAGTTTTATTATCAGCCCAATCATAAATATTCGCAAGGAATTTGTTTCACGAGGAAAGGTTTTTCTCGAGAAAAAATTCCTTCAATTAATTCAAACTCCCTTCTGTTTTGTGAGTGATTTTTTAGGGGAAACCCAAACTTTAATATATTTAGAATAACTACTTTTTAGCTTTCTGTTTTTTTCTCCCTTTTACACGGATTACAAAAGCGGACTTAAAAGTGAAATGAGGGAACTTTTATTCATAATAGGAGAAAAGCAAAAAGGGAAACATTTCATAAGGAATTTCTGTTTATAATTGGGCTGTATATGTACATTAGACTGGACTTTTTTTGTATGGGAATTTTTTTTTTTTCAAAAAGAGTGTACCGCCCCCTCAAATTGTTCCTTTTTACGTAAATAATGAAAATCCAAAAACTTAGACTGATAGCCCTAGGTTAAGGCGTGGCACATGCCCACTAAAGTGGCTAAAACCGGTTTATATGGACTTTTCAAGAGACAAGGCACAAAAATATAAGTAAAAATGTTTCATATATGTTTGTCAAATATTATTTTATTGAAATTAACTTACGTTTACTTATTTCTATGCTTTATAAACATTAAAACTTAATCACAAAGGTCTGATTTATTAATGCTACTGTATTTTTTCCTATAATCAGTTACTGTTTGTTTGTGGTTTTAGCCACTTTAGTGGGCATGTTCCACGCCTTAACCTAGGGCTATCAGTCTAAGATTTTGGATTTTCATTATTTACGTAAAAAGGAACAATTTGAGGGGGCGGTACACTCTTTTTGCGGGAAAAAATATTTTAAGTCCAGTCTAATGTACATTCATCTCATAGTTGCTATGTTAAATTATCAGTAGACTTTAAACAATATTATTGAAAAATTTTAGAGTGCTTAACTTATGAAACCCCTTTAAAAAAAACAGATATCAAGCTGCAAAAGTATAAGCGGAGTAGACTTTGAAACTTATTAAAAAAAAAACGCGAGCAAGACCGATTAATTCGGCCATGAACACAACAAACAAACTATATTTCATATGAATCTATTTTATTTTTCTTAACAACCTTTATACAATTAGTCGAACGTTGTGTGACAAGAAAAATATTCAATAAGCCAATACGAAAAATAAAATCTAAATTAAAGTATTAAGTAAATAAATTATTCGAGATATTATCCCAATTTAATTTCAAAAAAGTTTTATTAGACTAGCTCAACCCTCTACAAATTAAAAAAAGATAAGTACAATAACACACTAAAAAATTCAAAAGGACAAATATCTATATAATATTATATTATTTAATATAACGTACTTATCGTCACCTAAAATCCAAAAAGGTTGTAAATTACACAAAAATTCAAAATTCTCCATCAAAATGGTACACGTATACGTTTTTCAAGTACTTGCCAATTTGGAATTCTTTCTCCGATTTTAGTTTCGGTGTTTTTCTACCAACATGAACATTTTGCTAGGTTTGTGCATTATTTACGGTTTTAGAGATTTTTAGTTATCCACATCTTTTATTATTGCAACAAAAAAATTATGTTAGTTACGACGTTTTTGGTTCACAAAAAGAGTGCAGAAAGCAACAATTTTTTAGATTATTTTTATTAAGTCGAGAAATCCGTATTTGTCTCTTAAGCTTGGTGGTAAATAAAAAAAGCAATTGATATTTTTTATAACTATATATATCTATATGTATATAAATATTTATATAAATTCTAAAAAAAGTAAAATCTATTATAAAATAATTTAATAATTTAAGATACTTATTGGTGGTTTTTATGGAAATTGCTTTAATTGCACTATTTTCCATAATTAATATTTTACCTACAAATGTAGTAAAATATTACCACTTTTATTAAAAACAAATTGAAATTGGGGTATAGCTAGTTCCTATGCGCATTTCACTGTTGCTAATGCAGATCATCAGGGAACTTTATCCAAATATTTCTTAGAACAACTACAGATATTATATTAAACTTTCATTAAAGCAAATGAAAAGTTTAAATAATATCAAAGTTGTAACAAGAACTCAATAATCAACCAATTGTTTTTGTTTTCTCACTTTTTGTTTACTACCTAGGCTGACTTTTTTTCAACTCTAATTGTAGTTGTAAAATATTAAGATACTTATGTTTGTATATTCGTGTTAATAAAATCCATCAATTGGTCAATGTCGATTTCTTTTAGATAGAATTTGGTTTTTAACAACGTCTCCAGATGGCTATTAGTCAGTTTATTTCTAGATTTGCTTTTAATATGGGACATTGCAGCAAGTGCGGCTTCGCAGATATGGGTTGAGGTAAACATTGAGAAAAGTTTTAATATTGAATCTCTAATTGTCGGGTATTTTTGAGGACAAATATTCTTCCAAAAATTTATACCCATTTCCATTGGAATGAGTAAGTCTTGTCTCATTAGGGTCAATTCCGCTTCAACATTGTATGGCATATTTTCTATTGAGCATGTAAGGGGACTATTATAAATGTCAATAATCCATTGCAAACTCAAAAAATCTGTAAATCTACTATGGAAATTCTCCAAGAGTACATTCATTTCCTCAACTAATAGTTGCACTAATTCGTTATTTGGAAATTGTGTAAAAATTTCTTGAGTTTTAGGAAAACTTGTTAAGTTTTGGCATGAAATTTGATCCCTCAAAGTTATAAGTTTTCTTAAAAACACATTAATTGCATGTAACAGCTCGATTATATTTATATCTTTTCTTTGGAGTACGAGATTTAAGTTATTAATGTGTTCTGTCATGTCTACAAGAAAACTCAAGTTGTAAAGTATTTTTGGACATTTTATAGCATTTAAAATGTCTTCATCTTTCGAGCAAGCCCGTGATTGTAAAAAGTTCTCTATATCCTCTCTAAGACGTAAAAGGCCCATCAAACACCTTCCGCGATTTAGCCATCGCGATTCCGTATTAACTAGCAGGCCATCATAGTAAGCGTCTATGTCTTTCAAAAAAACCATTAGTTTTTTATGAGTAATGTCGTTACGAGATTCTCTAAGACTGACAACAATTTGAACGGCTATTTCCATGGCTTCCTTAAGACCGATGCATTTCGAAAAAAATGTTTCATGGTCGATAAAACTTTGGAAAGTTGGGACATTCAATCCAGCCTTTTTCAATTGGCCAATGAATCCGTGCTTTTGCCCCACCATTACTGGAGCACCGCTAGTGCAAATCCCAGATAGCTTCTCTCTTTCTACAAGCGATAAAACATTTTTATCAAAAGCTTTATAAATGGCTTCGCCAGTAACATTTCCAGTAAATGACTCTACTTTCAAAATTTCCTCAAATGAATTAAACGAGCTATCAACTGTTCTAATGCAAATAACCATTTGGCTGGTTTTGCAAATATCAATAGTTTCGTCAAAAGAAACCGATACGAATCTGGCATTTTTTATTCGTTCCTTTGTCTCCCATTGTATAAATAGTCCTATATCTTCTGTGCGGCGAATTATTGTACGAGAAGACAAATGCATTGCTTCAATAATGTTCTGCATTTGCAGTCCTGCTTCTCCAAATAAATACATTATTGATAAACATAAATCCTTAAAAAATTGCCCATCTTCAAAAGGACGACATTGTTTTGCTAAAGCCAAACTTATAGCATATGTAGCCTTAATTTGATTATTAGTTGTGATGGTGACAGGAATTTTGCTGGCACATCTAGCTTGGATCCGAAGATTTTTTATTCGAAAATCTTCTTTTAATTTCATTATCTTCCTAGTTCTGTTGCTTCCTGAGATAGAATGGAATTCCGGATGACAATTATCATAATGTCGCTTCAAGGCAGAGTTGGACATCTTTTTTATTACGCGGTTACATACAAGGCACTCAGCTTCATTAAATAAATTCAAGGAAAATAAATGAAGATTTTCCCACTCTGTATCCCACATATTAATTAATTTCTTTAGTTTGTTGTAATGTAGATTAAAAAGTACTTTTTAATTTTAATTTTCCTGGAATATAACTTAAATCAGTCAAATTTCTTGACGTCTATTTTTTTATCCTAGTTTTTCACACTGGAGTCATTTCTTCACTCAGATTGGTATGTTGATTGTGATTTCAATCATATATGTAGTTCATCTACTAAGATTAGGCACCCAAATTTAAACACAGAATTTATAATTTTTGTCTTCAGTAAAACTTCTTAACACCAGGAAATCTCTCACGGCCACGTGGAAATGCTCTATTTTCTCTGAAAATACTGCTCTTATCAAATTTTATGTTTACTTTATATGTGTTTGTAGATTTGTTCCAAATATTTATATCGAGATCAATTCAAAGCAACGTTTTTACTTTGCTCAAATCACCTGAAATTTTTAATAAGTGAAGTATTTAGTTTTCATATCGACAGATAAATACGTCGAGTTAAATAAATTTGTAAAAAATATCGTCGGCTACAACTTGTTCTATCAATACATATCGGCACTCTGATCAAATCCTTCTTCCTTGTTAACACTTTTTTTATTTATAAAATTTTTAATATATGATTTAGTTTTTTTCGTCTTTTTTGAATATATGAGGAAGAATGGTTTGATCGCCATGACCGTACATATCAGCAACCTGAACGAAATGAGTACAATGTAGAAACAAATTTGTCGCATGCGATATTAAAAAAGTATTTCTTGATTTTCGTACCTAATTTTATTCAGATTTGTTTGTGCACTGGGACCAATCTATTTTATAACCATACACATCCACAGCAACATACTTATTTTCATGGAATTTAAAGTTCTCCACATTAAAAAACTTTCTGTATATGGGTGTAGACATACAAATATAATTTCTTTTATTCAAAACTCAGTATGTAGATGATTTTTTCTTTTTCAAGTTTTTAAATTGATTGCATATTAAATGGTTCTTTTCCCCACTTTTAAATATTTGTTTCCCTTACACATTATTTTTATAAAAAGGAATACACTTGGCACAGAATGTGTATTAAAAGCGAACACAATATTTAATTATACATATGAAAAGCACTCAGTTCTTCTTTTGCTCCTCTTGGGGTTTTTATTTATATTAAACGCACTATTTAATTAATGACATTAAAAACATTGAATTTAATTAATGATTTTTTATATACAAATTTTAAAGAAAAAACACTTAATTTAATTATTTAATACAATATGAGTTCGTTTTGTTGGCTACTCTGTGTCACAGTCTTCTTTGTTGTTGTGTGTTTCATACAAAACAACTCAAAACTGACGTTTCTTTAATTCCTTCATTTTATCCATCTGTTTGCTATTTACAGTTAAGGCTGCCAGATGCAATTGGAAAGAAATCGGAATTTTTTTCAATAAAACCTAAAGGTATAGTACAATAGTTTTCCGATTTAGCCTTTTCGTTAAAGCGAATTGTTCGTTATATCCAGTATTAAATTAAAAATTAATAACGTCGTCTATTTCATTCATAACTATAAATATGTATATTGTTGTTGTTAAATTTTATTTGAATTATAGTAATTTAAAATAAATATTTCTTTAAAACATCTTATTTGTAATATTGAAATGATTAGAAAATTTTAAGCCAGTTACGGAATTAAGGAGTGACGAATGCATATAATTGAGAATAAAATAAAGTAATGCAAGTTTTATCTGCCACTTGTTTGTATAATTTGAACAGGTTAAAAAGCTAACATATATCTATGGTGCGAAAATATTTTTTGTATTCATAAAAAATTTTATTCTTGTACGACCCTATACTTTTAGCTCACAAGCGTGCACGCTCACGTGAATGAAAAAAAAGTTAGTCACAATCAAGAAAATTCACTTTCACGAAACACCTACGAAAACAAAATATATAAAATAAATAAAAAAATAAATAAAATATATGAAAAAATTACAAAAAAAGCACTAAACAACAATCATGCTAAAAATCTACTCATGCACGCTCACTCACGCACAATTTTTTTTATACTCACGTTCATGCATGCTCACGTGATGGAAACAAAAATCTTATCACGATCATGCATGATACGCGTAATTGTAATTTAAAAACACCGCAAATTTTCGAATTTTTTATTTAACTGAACCGGACAAACTGTACTCCAGTTATGCTGAGATATATCGTGCAATTACCTCCATCTTGAAGATAATTGTATATCTCGAAAACACGAGACAATTCAAAGCAATGAAGTGCTGATTTGAGTTCAGGATCCCAAGCAAGCGGATTCAGCCTCCTGCTCAAGGGGTTGGGATAGTCGGGGGAGCCATCAAACTCAATTTAATTAGAACAATACCAGTGCTGGACTAGCCCTGGTTGAGGGTCATGGCGCCCATGACTCTCCCTGACTTTCACTTGTGGAGTAACAAAAAGTTGACCTGAATGTGTTCTATATACTTGTGTTATTCATTATACATTTTTCCACTCTTATTTCACATCGTTACTTATGAATAGTTTAAAACATATAAAAATTAGTGCAATAATAAAATCTCAACACATTTTGAGATTTTTTGCTACAATCAAAATGGCATGATGAATAATTTTCCTAAGATACAGTTTAATTGAAGCAAATTAAATCTTTTAAAACAAAGGATAACAAATTTCCACACAATTATTTATGCAATTTTTCTTTTCCCAACTTCTTCTATTATCATTTTAATACCATTTATTTGTTTGTTTTCTCTAAAGTAAAATATACAAGAATAATAGTATTTTTCAACATAAATAGTTCTACAAATAAATTTATCTTATTTTTCAAGGTTTGCAATCATCACAAAAAATTAAAATGTGAATGATGGAGGGAGAAAATATTTCGAAACTTTTAACAAGAAAATTTTTCAGTTCAAGTGTAGAAGGAGTAGAAGATGTTATTACTGCAACATTCAGACATGCATACATTCATTTCTTGCTTACATAAGTAAATAGTTTCCTTTAAAGCAACATAATTATTCGCTCACTTGAAATTGTAATTAAAGTGTTGCAGGATTTTGTATTTATGCATACATGTACATAAATTGATGCTTTAATGCAACATAGTCATATCTCAAGCAATTAAATCTATCCAAGAAGCGATTAAAGTTTTCAAAATGTCATCGTAAGTAACTTCAGTGTAGCTGAAGATAACGAAGGTGTTAGGAAAAAATTTTTCTGCAGTAACTCCAAAATTTTTATGTTTTCGGGATATGACCATGTCGAATTAAAGGAGCGATGTAAATAGTTATAAATATTTTGTAAGAGCATCAACACGAAGAAAATAGTATTTCATTCGTGCAATTTAAAACTCAAGGATAACTTTAGGTTGTTCTTCTTAATGCCACTTGTTGTATCTTATAAAATACACACCATGCATTGTGAAGAAAACCACGTACACAATAAAACAAATTTATTTCTTATACTGAAGTCAAAAGTGCAAGGAAATAAAAAAGCTAAATACAAATAAAAATATTGTACACACAAAATTAAATTCGTCATTAAACATTTTACATCAATACCGTGCAGAAAATATATTCACCCTTATTCCAGTTGTCAACATCGCCGTCACGTCAATAAAATGCCAAAAATTTTAGGCTTGTCTACCCGTTGTCGAAAACAAATGACTACTACTGACTGGCTCATGTTGTTTTCTAGACCTTAGAGAACAGAAATAAACTGTCAGTAGGACAAAATTGTTCTCGAGAGCGAGTAGACAAGTTCCGATTTTTTTGCATTGTATTGACGTGATGTCGATGTTGAGAACTTACATATATGTATTTTTATTTTTTTTATTTATTTAATAATAGATATTTTAGTTGTATTTACATATTCATTATGTTTTAGTTTAAACTATAATTAATATCTATGTACATTTGGCATAACATTTTTGTAGTGAGCCAGACTGGCAGATTGATTGTATTTTTAATACAAGTAAAAAAAGAAAAAAAGGTTACAAAATAAATTCATTAATAATTAATTTTCTTTTTTGAACAAATTTCTAAGTATTTATACAAATTGTAAAAGTTGGAACCATTTAATATATTTATTACTTCGATTAGCTCAAGTAGAGATTTTCCAAAAAATTCTAAGTCTAAATCCGTTTTATATTGGACAGACACCTAAGAAGTGGTAAGTGTTTTCCGCAATTCCGCGGTTGCATATCGTGAAAATGGACGCAAAGTTGTTTCTGATGGACCTGGCGTTTATGTCGAGTAAACCTCCTCTCGCCTTGACTATTAGGCTAGTGATACAAGATGAGAAATTTCTACTAAGTAGAGGTGTTACGTTTTGATTTATTTAGTTGACTATAAAGGTCGTGGTGTTGAGAGGTTGATGCCTTAAGAAAATTGTCTTCACGTTCTTTCGCAATAAGAAGGTTTAATATTACTTTCCAGTTTATGCAAAGTGGGAGGTTTGGATTTGTGGGAGTAAATTGAAGTAATTTTTGTAGTTTGGACCACTCATTAGCCCAGAAGTCGTTTTTTGCTCGATTATTGCTTCTGCTAGAATACGCGGTAGACGGTTGCGACTCATGTTTAAGAAAAATGTAGTCTCAGAGTGGATACGTACAAGGAGTCTAAGCCCGTTTCAAGGTATAACATGTAGTTTGGTGTTGCTGCTGGTAGATATAACAAATTTTTTATAAAAAAATCTAAATAGCTTATCTACTATATCATATCTTTGATAACCCCATACTTGGGGAGAGTATAACATTACCGATCTAGATGAGCCATGAAATATTTTTAGTTTGTTATCTTTAGAAATTTTTGGGTGGCTTGTATGTTTAGACCATTTGGGATTTATAGCAAGTTTTGAGGCAGCCAATTTATTATTAAGTTATAAGTAATGTCAACGCCAAGATATTTACATCTATTGACAATCTCAATTTTGTCAACTCAAAATTGGCGGTACGAATTATTACAATCTTTGATTCAGACAGATTTGCTTTTAAGCACCATGTCGTATAGTAAACAGAGCATGAATCATTTGTTGTAATTTAGTTTTTGAATCATGAAGTATGACAATATCGTCAGCATATAGTAGTATATATATTTTTTTATTTGCAATATTTACACCATGTGGTAATTCATCGGCTAGGTCATTAACGTACAGCGAGAATAGAATAGAATAAGGACTAAAAATGCAACCTCAAAGCTCGACAGAGAAAGGTTCGGAAAAAGCACTTCCATCTTATATACGACTTTTGTTGTTTCCAAACAGGAAAGTTTGTAAAAGAAAAAGTTTCCCGGTATCATGTCAAAGGCACAAGAAAAATCTACGAAAAATGCAAACGTGTTGTTGTCACTCAATTTCGTTAAAGTTGAGTACTGCTTTCTAAACCCAGCTTGGTATTCATTTAGTATGTTGTTGTTTTCGATTCATTCTGTGATCTTATTCAACAAAATATTATTGAAGATTTTGCATAAAGTGTCAATTAGTGAAAGCCCACGGCAATTCGATGGCTGGTTTGCATCTCCCTTCTTAAAGAGTGGTATCTAAATAGATTGGCGAAAATTCGAAGGTATTTTTTCATGTAAAAATATTTTGTTGAAAACAGATAATATTTCTTTGATAAAACAATTAGGCGTATTGACAACTTATATAAGGGTGATTATTTGAACATACTATTGTTCCTTAAGGGCCTTACTTTGTATTTAAACAGTATTCATCATTAACATATTTTGTTGGAAAAAAATAGCACGAAATTTAGGCATTTTCAGTACAAGCCAAAAACTTAATGATTTTACACTAAAGTTATTTGCAAAATAATTTTAAATCTATTTCATTACGAAAAAGTAGACAAAGGAATGGGAAATTTCTGCAGCAGGTAGTTGTGAATTACATATGAAAATTCGTGTTAATATGCAATTGCCATTTCTGTCTGAAGGAAATGGTAATAAATGTCTACAAAAAAAAATAGTTTTTTACTTTAAAAGTAAGTTTGTAAGCTGCGACGAAAAACTACTAAAAAGCTGTATCCGGAAATCATATGTTCACTTCTCGTACCCATGAAAGGATTCAAGGATTCTCCACGCTGTACAAGTTCTATAAATACTTTAATTAAGATTTCATTGTTTCTTATTAAATACTTTTATTGCCACGCAATTGTATAATGCTTAGGAAAAAATATCGACATCGTTTTACGATTTAGCTTCTTAGAACATAATAATCAAAATGAATCCCTAATAAATCTTTCAATTAAATAAACAAATTTAAGCAATACCTTATTTTTCTAAATTGAACCATCGACTACAAATATTATATTTTTATATCCATGTCCTTGCTATCGCTTTATATTTCTCTTAATAATTTAATTTAAAAAAAACAGCATGATGAATAAAAGAGAATGTGACATGTATACAGAGGATGTAAATAATCAAAGAAACCATTGCCGCACGCGATGAGTGAAAACCACATGCAACATTTGTAACTATTGATTTGTCAGTAGTCGATTTGTAAATTTCTTATTAATTAAAAACTCGCATGATTTTCTGTGTTTTCCTTATTTAATTCGTAATTCACAAATTTTCTTTGCTGTAATTATTAGCTAATGAATTCTCCTAAGCAACAGCCAAAAGGATGTAGCGTCTTTAAAATTTTAATTATGAAAGAGAACTTATATATAAGTGTATTACAAATTAATTTTACGCCACAAAAGTCATACTGATATTGACTGTTTTGAACACCATTCTCATCTCTTGCATCACGCATGAACTCATTCGCATACAAACTTGCACAAATAAACAAAAGAAATTGTTGTCTTTTCTTTTCACGCTTCCATTTTGTAACGTCCTGTTAAAGCAAAGCTCATGGAGTATTTAAGCTTTTCACTTGTGATGTGTCCCATGAATTTTTTGTCATTTACATCATGATGCCTTTATAGCAAAATAATGATGGTCCTCATTGAAAGGCTGAGAAATTGTTTAAAAAGAAATTAATTAACATTGTTTCGCGTTCAGTTTTATTTTATCTCCTGCGTACTTGAACAAATTTCTAAAATTTTTAATTTTGTTAAAATTTTCGAAATTATCGTAGTAATTTTCAGTTCTTAAAATTTAATAACTTATGACCACGCAAGTTATCAGCGTCCACGTCTGTTAATCTATTATATAAATAGGCAGAGACAAACTTTTGGATCCCTTTTTCTCCTTTGTTTGCCTACCGACTTTCTTCATTATTTTACCAAATGGTAGATATTGTTGAGCTTTAGGGACTCGACTATATATTATTTAAATTGGTTCAGTATTAAAGGAATAAAAGGCTAATAAAGTGAACACCACTACAAATGCTAAAAATACACACGTACATTCACTATTGTAAGTATTCAAGTATTCGTAAAAAGAAGCAAATTAAAGTGTTTAAGAGTACCTACACATGTATATGAGTAATAAGGGTTTTTTGTCTTCAAATGAGTGAAAGTTGAAAAAGAAAAAGAGATCAGAATTGAAAGCGATGAGAACTAAATATGGATGTACATGTTCATTACAGTTTTGTTTTATTCGGGAAGAAATTTATTTATGTAAATGCTTATGGGCTTATTCACAAACGATTATTAATTTAATATTTAATTAATTATAGCTAGAGTATAGTCGATTGCGTCGATCATAGGAAATACTTGTATACTTTAATTAGCTTGAAGTAAATATTTGGAAAAGTATAGAAAATGTTTGGCCTTGTTTTTATTTTATTTTCAACATAATATACATGCATCGTCTCTGTTTAGCTCGATAATTATTGAATATTAATAAAGTTATTGTAGGTTTATTGTGTCGCCGTTATTATTTTCTCTAGATCGTATAAGGATCTAAAATGAAAATATCACTAAAAGGAGTGGGTGGAATCCCCAAGGGAGTGGGACTTGAGCTGAAACTAATTGAAAGCGTCAGCATTAGATAGACCTAAATAGAAGAATTCATAATGGCCATGTAAATAATTGTTCCACTTGGAGGTTCCACTCTTTTGCTGTTTTAGTCATATTTTCACCGGATTTCTCAGCGAGAGCTAAATCCATCTGTATTTTTTTTTCGAATCTCCGCAATGATTGGTATTTGAAGTGTTCTTTGCCAGAGGTAGCGTCAGTAGGTAATAGAGACCTGCATGAGTCTCATTAAAACTTTATGTTGCAGTTATTGCAAGCACACTTATATTTTTGAATGTATTATTCTGCGTGACTCGCACTGAGAAACTATGTATAATCCTCCATTCAATTGTTCTATGCATTCAGTGATATGTTGCTAAATTTTTATTTTAGAACAGTGAATGTAAACACCAATGAATGCAGAGTGATACACGGTATGAATTAACGGTGTTCTAACTGTTAATTTTTCTTAGTTTTATTAAAGTGATTATTGATCAAGGCTAAAGATTTTTGTAAAAAACAAGACCTTAAGAGTTTCGTGCTTGTTTTCAAGTAAAACAAATTTATTTTCAAATTTAAATTAATCTTTCTTTATTTATTATTCTTATATTTTATCTGACGACCGCCAAGGCTAAACCATCACTGCCTTTTATACTTTTCAGTCATTGGTTTTTACTTAAGAATAATTAATAGCAATGATCATGATTGTGCATGTCTTTATATAGTATAATAAAGAGAACTGGGCATGCAGAATCATGATTTCTGCTTAGCAACACAAACACATATAATTAACATCAAAAAAGGTTTACGCATGCAGAATCGTGACCACTTTTCTTATATACATATTATATGTATGTAAGTAAGTAGACACGATTGTGCATGTTTGATCATGATCGTTGTATATTACGAAAAATATGACGTAGCAACAAAGTTACAATTTTGATGTAAGCAAATCGCGACCGGGAGTTATTGATCAAAGTATTATGTAGGCCGCTATATTTTATTATATTTTAATATAATGAAACAAGTTACATTAGAGGTATTCATGTATTAGATATAAGTAAGTAAGTACACATAACTCTTAAGCTCGACAAAATATATGAATAATTTTTTAAATTTTATTTATTTAAAAAAAATTATTATCTATTTTATTTTCTTTACAACCTTTATACAATTTGACGCCCTTTGGGTGACAATGAAAGTATTTAATAAGACAAAACGGAAAATAAATTCTTAATTAGGTAATTATTAGAAAAAAGATATCGAGGCAATCTTGATTAAATAAATTTAATAATTTATTTATTTTATTAATGTTATATTTATGCAAATTATATGGCATTCAACCGTAGTATTTATAATAGAGATCACGAAATCATCCCAAAAATTTAAACACTTGACTTGTTTTAATTAGCGAATCCATGTAAAAAATGCATTAAGAAATGAAACGTATCGTTATTAATAATGCGGCAGGATTAATAAAACACAACAACTGTATTTGTAAAACCTCTTTTCTCAAATAAATTGAAGTGCAACTGAAAGCTGTAAAAGACAACATGTGGTTTGACCATTGTAATGCAAATTAATTTCAATGAAAAACATGCGAAAAATATAAGGTTTTTCAATAAAGACATAACAATCGATTGTTTGATCAAATGTATCAGCGCATGTTGCAGCCACATGTCGAATAACTTTTGAATAATCATCAATAACTTCAAGGTTTGTTCAGGTTTGGGATTTGTGTTAGAGCGTTGGCCAGGTAAGTGCCTGCAAACTCTGCTGCTTTAAATTATTTACTCGATACTACAATAAATACACATGGTGCATGTTCTGCCGCAACTGGTTAAATTTCATTTTCTTGTTCTTTCTAATCCTGAAAAACATTAACTAAATGCTTTGTTTTCTAATAGAGTCTGATTGTGAACTCGAGCCCACCAAAAATATGTTAATTTGATGTATCTATCAATACAGTTCGACTAAACAATTAATTAATAATTAAACAATTAATTAATAATTCAATTTAATTATAAAACGCAACTATGAACGTATCGAGTAACTATTATTGAATGTTAAGTTGCCTAAAAAAAAGAAAAGGCTCTATATTCGGTAACCTTTTAAAGGTTTTTTATAAGTGTTATGAAAGACCCAAATAAATGAAAATCTTTTATTATAGTTATAAGAAGACCAAAAAAATATTCCTCCTATTTAACTGTCATTAAGAGTTTTTTATTTTAAAAAGCCTTGAATAATATTTCTTTGAAGATTAAAAAAAAAAAAAATATAGGACATAAAAGTTATGTCCCTGCATTTGATATATCAGGGAGATTTTGTAAAAAAAATCGGTTCATCTGAAATATACAAAAATGAGTTAGTTTGTGAGGAAGATGCAAATAATATGGTTGATATTTTGAATACTCTTAACTTAATACTCATATGTATGCCATTAAAAGTTTTTATATTAAATAAAATTAATTTTGTATGTAAATATATTTACATAACTAAAATATCAAATAAAATTAAAGAAATTTAATAACACTACATTAAACAAATGATAAAAATTTGTTAAAAATGTACAGATGTCTGAAATGTAAAATTTTTTTAAATTATATTAAAGCAATGTTACAAAAACTAACACTTTTTTTGAACCGTAGACAATTTTAGCCCTTTGTATTTGGCAATCTAAGCACATTTAATCTGTTTTATTCACAAATTGTTTTCTCTGAATGTTCATATTATTTTTACGAACAGTCAATAGTCATCGAAATCGGCCCATATGTGCAAAAGTTTTTATTCTAACAGGATGATAGAAAATTCACTTTTCTTAAAGCTTTGCAGTTGAAACAGCTGATTTGCGAACGGTTCCATTGCACGTTGAATGTTGATGTATTTTACCATAATACAGATGTTACTTATTATTGACTGACTTTTCAGCATTGCTAGATCTTAAAATTGTTTAAGTTAAAATCGAAAATTGTTATATCCCCATTGGCAAACTCTATTTAATGGATTACTCTTATTTAAGCCATTTATTTCTTAAGTGCATCCCTTCAATTCTTCAGAACTTTGAAAAAAAAAATTAATAAATATGTTGTATATTGCATGCATAGTAAAATTAATTTTTTTATTTATGAGCAACACGCAAAATATGCCGTAAAGTAAAACACACATATAAACGCATATACACATATGTAACTACATATTTTTAAATTCAATTCATGGAGTCTGGTTAATTTGCCAGGTAAATAAAGGATTTTGTTTTTAAATAAATAAGGTATTTTCATTTTCGTTTACATTAACACATTCATTTGTTATTGTACTGCTTAAAAATATTTAAACGTTACTTATTACGTAATAAAATAATTGAAAATGAATTAATAGATACTAGTGACTTATTTAGGGTTTTCATTGATTTTGCAGATGGGAATATTTCTTTCTTTAGCGATTTATATAAAGTTTTCTGCGTTTCCTGAAAAATAATAAAAATTCAGTTACTTGTTGTCAACATATGACCATCGATATGTGATTTGTTGGTCATAAAAACAGAAGAAAAATATTAAAAAATTTTCTGATTACACACACAGAGAAAATGTATTCGATGTGATTATCGAATTCGTACCCTATTTTATAATTCAGTATTCTAATATGGCCTTACGAATGGAATATAAGAAAAAGATCATTAAAACAAAATACTATTGCGAATAAAATGTTGATATATTTTTTTAAGAACACACAAACACAAACCGCGAAGCCATCTTGGTTTGTCTGCAGAAACACTCAGGGTCTAGGCAGGAATCGAATCTGCGATCCCCAGAGTAATACTCTAGTACGCTATCTACTAGTCTGCGGGGGCTCAAAGCTGAAGTGAACCAAGTCACAAAAAGACAATTCGAAGATATTGTGAGTTTCAGTAAATGAACTGCCATAAATAAAATATAAAATGAGAGCCATTGACTTGGGGTTTTTTACCGTTACCTTAGGAACGAAACACTTTTTTAGTTAGTCCGTTACAGAACTAAATAGAGTTGAACTTTGCGGAGAATTTCACACTAGTTTTGAAATTTTTCATATTTTATTATTTGGTTCACTTTAGCTCTGATCCCTCCATATATTATTTATTTTACCTTAGATACAAACCAATGTGGAATGTACTAAAAACAATACACAAATACCTAAAAGTTTAAAATACATACATTTATAATACAGGATATTTAATTTGACTGCAGTTTAAATATTAAATTATTAACTCATTTTTGAAAACATCAAAAGCAATTACGGCTTACCAAAATTCAAGAGTCAAAAAATGCCTCCCTGTCTGCTCCGGAAATAGAGAATTTATATTGTGTTAAATCATTACTAGGAAGGACCACGATTTTTGAGTAAATTGTACATTAAAATTTTTTACTTTGATAAAAATTTTCATTGCATTTTAAAATTTTATTAATGCAGCTGTTAGTAATAAATTTTAGTAATGCAGCTGGTTTTAGTTAATAAACGAATAATTTCGTTCCACCAGATAGACGTGTTCACAGATGAAAACTATTATTGGTGAATGCAGGAAAAAGCACTAAAGCGGATCTTGCAAAAGTGCAAATGCAAAATACCGTATTTTTTCTGATATCCAACAGAAAAATACACGAAACCTCTGTTGGATTTGATAAAAAAGCTACAATATTTTGCATTTGCAACCTCATTTACATTAAATAGTGAACCACGTTTATATTTAAATAATCACTATTCAATAAATTTTTTTATACATCTTACCTGACAGCAATAAAGAGAATTCAACCTGAGTAATATTGTGAAGTTTTTACATGTCTTGAAAATTATTTAGTTTTTCATTACTCAATAATATTCAATACTTTTCATTTGGGTACTCAATGCCACTCGATACTTTTAACAGATTTTTTGAATTTGTAACGCATACTTTTTATCTGCAAATTGAAGTAGTTTCTTCAAAAATTAAATATAGATCTTCAAATATTATTCGTTATGTATGTCTTTTATTATTAAATAAAAAATAAATGTAAAGCTAACTTTTAATTTAACGTTAACAACAACTTAGGAAATAAATTAATTGTTCTAAAAAAAAAAATAATTACTCAGTTTTGATTTGATTAAAGAATCTTACAGCTCTATGTCTTTTTATACAGTGATGTATTTTTACGCACTATTTTAGTCACTCAACTTGCTTAAAAATACAACTCTGAAAGTATCTAGTAACTACTTTTGAGTATTGAGTAACCAAAAAAAGGAAATACTCGATACTCGGTACCCACTACTCAATATTTTGCCAGCACTAATACCAATTATTCTCAAATGTCAACTATTCTTACAATTTTATTGGTTATCTTAAAGCTTTATTCGGTTCGGAACCCCAAATAAATACTTTGGATATTGTAATCGACTATTTTTCATAATAATTGGTAACTGAGGTGTAATATTTCAGCTACAAGAATCGAATTATTATTGAATCTATTTTGTACTTGTAAGTACAGTTGTATTTTAATTTGTTTTTCAACTAATTTGTTCTCCCGGTGTACTTACAAAAAGCATTGCTTGTTTGATCTTTCTACCTCCCTTTGTCATTAAATTAATATGAAAATATGTTTTATGTTTCAGTTTTAATTACTTTTTTCCTTTTGCTATTGATTTTCATATAAATTTATCATTATTAAATTTATATTTAACCTCTGACTGTTGACCAAACAATTTATAAAATTTAATTTATGAAATTTATTTAACACTGTCCAAAGGCGTCTCCTAATTGAGATGAGAGTTATGTGTATGAAAAGTTAAACCTCAAATTTTTAATAATTAGAAAATTGGAGATTACAGAATAATATGAGAGGCAAAACTTATTTTTTGGCCAAGATATTTATTATTATTATTCGGTATGTTCAAAATTTTACGTGGCCCGCATACTAATAATACTGATAAAGATAATAATTTTTAAAGCAAACTGATTATTATTAGGCTAACGATCTTTAGTCCAATAATAAATTATTCAATATTCCAAAGGAACAAGGCAAAACTTGACATTAATTGATTTCAGTCCACAGGACTCTTCGCTGTGTGGTTTTCTTAGTCCATTTTTTGGATGGAGCAAAAAACTTCCCTCCAACGGTGATTTATTGGGTCTACTATACAAAACTACAGAATAATATAAAACCTAAATTATTACATTTTATAGACATTTACTAAATAAATACTACAAGTCTTTTTTTCACGATCTTCCGTGTTAGTTCAGTACAAAATAACAACAAAAAATTTTAGTATTTTTATGTGAATGTGTGCATTTTTCCTAGATGTTTGCTATTTTGTGAAATTAAAAAGTTGACTACACTGTTTTACACAATTATACCAGTAATGTTAACTCAGTTATTCTCAAATTAGATTTAGCCCTTCCAACTACTTCCAAGCAGTGTTGAAAAATTCAGTATTTTAGTACCTTTTTAAGTACTTTTTCATTTCAAAAATACCTCGGTACCCCCACGACATTTTCAGTACTTTTTCATTACTACATATTTTACATTTTGCCGAAATTTGGCAGGAAATTTTATAAAAAGGAAAGCTTTGGATAATAAATCATTGGAAAATTTCAGTTTGAATAAAGACCATGAACTAAATTTGGCATATACATATTTAGAAACATGCAAAGTTGACAAAGAAATTGTTTATTAATTTAAAGAAACCGCAATATCTTTTTATTTAAAATTTTACGAATAGTTAAAAGCTAAGTTTTGTTTTTTGAAAATAAAACATTAAAAATTATAAATAGTTTTACTCCATAAAATATTCTCTGTGGTACAATCAATAATATAATACCATTACTGTTAACGCTAATTCCTAACGAAGAAAAAAACTATAAAAATATTAATTCCCAATTCCGTGCACTAGCGGGTCTTCCAAAAAGAAAAAAAATTTAAATAGAAAATGTTTAAAATTTTTGGGAAAATGTTTCCAAAACTAATAAGGAAATGAATGAACTAATGTTTCCTGATATTTTACGTATTGGTTTTGGAGTATTATCAATTTCACATTCGTCAGCAGCAGTTGAACGCATATTTTCAACAAAAAATACTGTAAAAAGCAAAGAAAGATATCGCTTACACGTAGAAACTCTTTCAAGTTTGATCAAAGCTAAAGATGTATTAAAATCAGATGACAGTTGCTGTTTTAATTATAATATTTCTATCGATCTTATAAAAAGTAATTGAAAGCTTTATTTTTAATCATAAATACTTTTAAACTTAAGTAAGAACTGCATTAAATTTTTAGTTTTTTATATCTTGTTATTTATAAAAGTATAAACCACGGTATAAACTATATAAAAGAATTATTTTAGAAACTGAAAACTATAAATGTACCTTTTGTTTATGCATAACAAAGTTTATTTAAATATACATATAAATAAATATTGTAATTACTTGACATACATACTCGTACATGAATTCAAATAAATCACTTTTTGTTCAAATAATTTTTATAAATAAATAGATTTTTACAAAAGTACCATTTAATGTAAAAAAGTACTCTTTCAGTTATAGTTCAGTGCCATTTCAAAATTTTAATTTTGCAGCACTGCTTCCAAGGTCCAATTTTCCCTTCAGCTCTACGCTATTATGGCTTATATTTTCCTCTGTATATAAATTGTTGGCGGTGGTATTTAAAAAAAAATTAAAATAATTACAATAGGATTGTGCTGCATTCGAAAACCATTTCATAATTCAGACTTCTCGGTCGCGTACAATACAGTATACCAGGGAATTAAAACAATTCATCATAAACCGATATTGTTTAATTAATAAATAAAATACAATACATGCTTATGTAATAAATACATACATATGCATGTATGCGTAACATACATATATGTACATAGAGGGATACAAAAACGATTTATTTAAAATTTAAAAAAATTTATGTATTGTAATTGTTAAGGTACATATTTTAATTTGCAAACAGCACATTTATTTAACCCATGGTTAATATAATATTACGGACAATTGGGCTCATTTGTCATATTTATTTAGTATTTAATTATCAAAAACAATTTTTGGAAGGAATTTACAAAAATTGTTCAAACGTTGCATTTTATACATTTTATTACTTTATTTTCGGAATATAATGGAGACGTACGAGTATAACAAAAAATTAATCACTATCATTCATTAAAAAAAGTCTAATGACTTGCAATTGACTAGAGTATCCACTTATTTGACTTTTGGTTTTGTTCGAGTAAGGAATTAATCGATTTTGAGATTTTAATATTGCTCGAATAATCGAGTAAGGGTTTTAAAATTTTCGAATAACTCGAATAACTCAAATAATTAAAAAAAAAATTCAAATAATTGTATCCAATGGAAGAAATAAACATGTGTGTTTGATTCGATAATTATAAAAAATAAATAATAAAATAAAAATTCCTTTGTATTACACAGAATGAAAAATGGCGTACTAAATTCAAGTATTTTCTACTTACTTTGGGTACAAGTCGTACTCAAAATTTTGAGGACAAATAACAACAAAAGGTACTTTAATCAAGTCGAAAACGAAATTACTTTAGATAATCAATCCTTGAGTCTCTTAAAATGAGTACGAAATTCTTTAATCACGTGAATAATCTTGAATCAACTAAAAAATTTTTAAAATAAATTAAGAACTTACTTGAGTCCATATTTAAATCAATCTTTCTGTATTTGATTTAAGTAAATCTGGGATTACCGCACTTTTAACACCGCTTGGGATTTAAGATTTAAGTACGGATGGATTGATTTTTCTTTTGAGTTTACATATAAAGTTCTAAAGCTTTTAGAAAATATTAGTTTATCAAAAATTATGTTCAATAAAAAATTATAATGTTTACTAGACTTGATTTAAATCTTCTAAAATAGTCTTTTAAAAATAGTAAACAGTTTAGATGTTTGCTTCATAAACAGTTGTTTTTTGTTTTGTTTTAATAAAACTTGACGTTTTGAAATTGTGTTTTCACTTAAAGTAGATGTTGGCGATAGCGATAGGATTGCATTAAAAAGATTTTTCTAGTTGTTCTGATCTATTCGTTGTGTTATCTAAATACATGAAATCATATATTATAATAAAACAGTTTCTTTAAAATTTTTAATACTTTGTATAGTTTTGTTAAGTTCATACAACAGATTGTTCTCATTTAGATTCACATTTTAGTCTAATATATTTTGTTAAGATTCAATGTAAGACAAGCGATTATACAATATGATTGCAAACTGTTTCAACTTTCGAGCTGTGTTTAAAAAACTTATCATTCACGGGAAACATTGCGGACTTAAGATAAAGAGTAAGTGTACTAATTACTTTAACTTGCCTCTCGCCTCTAAAAACAAATAACCGATAATCTGATAGTGCATTGTTTACACATTTATAAATGCGTTGAAAATTTTGAATCGTATTAGCTAACGCTGACCAACAATTTTTAATGTGAAATGAAAATTAATGCAGAAGATAATAATATTTAACTTAGTTTTAAGGGATTTAATCAGTTAGAAATGTAAAAAAAATATTTTTCTATTAAAAAAATACATATTTACTAAGAAATTCATTTTTAATTCATTTTTAATTCATCATTAATTGACATCAATTGTTTGTTATTCGTTAATTGAAATTAACTATTTTCATTATTCGATCAAGAAATGGAAAAACCTTCCTCGATTAATCGAACAAAGATTAATCGAGTGGACACTCTAGTATTGACGCATAAGTAAAGACAGATGGATAATCCAGGATCATTCAATTAATAAATCACGATATAATGTCACCAATTGTTCTGGACTATTCTTGCCGTAGCCTCCACCCTCTTTTGATGGTGCAGCAGCATAAAACCTAGTATATGTTATATTCCCGTAACTGCTCACTGTTGGATCTACATATTACACTAAGTTCGACACACACTATTGCTTCAGACGCAACTTCTTTACATGGATCTTTACAATTTTCTATAATTGTACTCGGCCACCGTGCTTTACGCCTTTACCACTCAAACCTGTGGGCTTAACGAATTTAACTTCAATGCGTTTTTTTTTCGTTTTAGCGCCGCTACATCCATGTTGTTTGCACTTTTGCAGTATGCTTCAGGTGTCATTATTAATTTGACAGTCAATCGATCTTCAAGCAACTTTTCAATACAATGGGCCAACTTTGCTACGCACTAACAATGTGCATCAGTATTTAATTTTGTGCTACTATTGTTATAATAAACTGCAGCAAATATAAGAAGTAATGTGATCATATAATATTTAATAGCGAAGAAAAACGCAACGAACAAAGTCGTGCATTAATAAATTATTGCAATGAATTGCCAATGCTGCCGTATGTTTAGTTTATTCACCACAAACAGCAACACATTCAATGAAAACGTATTTAATTATAAATGACAAACACCCACACCTGCTTGTAAATTATCCTTACCGTAATATATGTATGGACGGTTGTACGTGCGTCTTATTGATTGTGCGTATGTGATCATGCGGATTTACATGTTTTTTTTTATTTTTATTTATGTTCCGGAATGTGTTTCACTAATGTTCGAAACAAAATCTCGTGCTAAAATAATCGATAAACTGGAATTAAAATGTTTGCTGCATCCTGCGGCAACAAAAATTGTCCAACATCATGTGGCATTGCAATCATTGTCACCAATATTGTTTGCTTGCCTTTTATATCGCCACCGTCATCGTACTACTGCGAAGAATACAAGCACTTGATGTCATCGAAACAAACAACATAATTAATAATGGATGATACGAGTGGAACAAATAAATATGAAAATACTCGTAGCATTAAAATTGAATATGTGCAAAATATTGTCAAGTTTAACAAATTTTAATATTTTACAATTTCTACATTTACATGCTACATTTCGTTTTAAAAATGTTTTCATATACAATTTCTCCAGCACAATTCAATGAGGATAGCTGGTTATACCCAAAATGCCACGTACTACAGCCATTATCACGATAATCCAAAAATAACAATTAAAACAGAAGCACAACTTATTGAGACTTTTAGTAGTGAAGTCTATAGATTTATTAATATCACAGGGACGTGACTCTGTCAGCGGTTTGTGCACTTGCGTGCGCTTAAATGTAACCGGAAGTGTTCATTTTGTTGTTGTGGATACGTACAAACTTGCCACTGAAATACCTACAAAGATATATGTATTTACTCGTAAATACACATTGATACTCATAGATACATACATGTGTACACTCAAAATATTCTGTACGTTTAATTAACTGAAATTGTAATTTAAAGCAAATGAAAGTTCACTTAAAACCCGGTCTACTCATTTTTCATTTAAATTGAACCAAAAGTTCATTTAATTTTTAATGTTAAAAAAATTGACTTAAGCCCGTAAAAATAAAATATTTTTCCTTTGTTTGTGTAGGAGAGGAAATCACAAACAAATCAAATAAAGCAAGCAAAGAAAAAAAACAGCACTTGAAAACAACGGACAATATTGAATGTAACCGAAAATCCGTATTAATATCTCCTTAGTTTTTTGAATGAATGTTAGAATCAGTTAAAAATAAAATTGCTTACAATTTTAAATGTTTATTCTTTTAAAAATTACTGAACGGATTACTTCTTGAATAACGTATAGTCCGTTACTGTAATAATATTGTGAGTGTATGTACGTATGCATTATTATATGTATTATAATCTGAGAGTTTCACTTTTTGTTGGCAACGAAATATTAATAAATTAATAACTATTTCGGATTTTTCGAGCCGCGTACATAGAAATGAAGATATAGAAATTACCTTAACTTCGTCCCGAATAATGAAGACTTTTCTTATAAGGGATTCATAGTTCCGTTTGTAATTTTTACAGCATCACAAAGTACACACACAGCAAAAAATATAAGATTTCTGGAAACTGTAAAAAATTTGGATACTGTCCAAGTGTGCTGTTCTGAAGCGATTCCGACGATGCGCAGAAGATATTTTTAAACACAAAACAGTTGAATCTCTCTCTTATTAAATGGAAGAGAGAAATTCAAAGCAATATACACGATTTCATTTTTTGTTGTTTAACGATATAAGCAACATCGAAGTTTAATGATGATACAATTGGATGACGCATTAAGACCAAGAGACATAATATTAGCGTATGTTTGATAATTTGAACGATACGCAAATACCAAATATGAGATCGCGATCAAAAACCATGCCTTCTAAGTTGAAGGTACAACCAACAACTCTCATCTACAAACCTGCTTCGGGCGAAGCTGTAGTTTTTCCTAAGCAGCTAAGAAGAAATATCGCTTTCGAATATTTCTAAAAAGTTCTCGGATCTCAAGAAAACAAACATAAAATAAACAGTAGCATCAATAAAAAGCGGAGTACTGAGGTAACAAACAATAGAAAGGAATACGCACGGATTGATGACGTTTTATTTTTAATGTTGGTTGAAAATAAGAAGGCGTAAAAACAACCACTAGAACAATTTCCTTTAGTTTGGTCCTTATCCTGTAAAATTTGGAAATGTAAAATTTGGAGCAACCCAATAATCATTGATAAAATTATACTAAACGGAACATTTGTTGCCATTTTTGGTGTTTAATTTTTCGACAGATTTTTTCTTATGTTTATTATTAAAATTTCAAAATGGCCTCTAATAATATTTAAACAATATTAGATATAGCGAATGGCAAACTACCACACTTAGTTATTTTAGTTTTTTATTATTAATTTTTTAATAAAACGCTGGAATTAAAAAAAGAGAAATATTGCTTTTTAGCACATATTTTTTTTATATTTTATTTTTCAATATTTAGAGCATTTGCTATGCGAATAAAATCATTTTCGTAAATCATATTTTAGTTTTTCTGGTGAAAGATTTTCGACAAAAGTTTTCTTCCAAGAAAATATATAAAAATAATTAAAGGTACATAGAAAATTATATAAGCCCCAAACATCAGCTCAAGGAGCTTAATCCTAAGTTCTTAAAAAGTGTTTCACTGGGGAATTCTTGTTCCAAGTTAAAAAATGAACTCGATATAAAATCCATTCATATAAGGCAAGCAAATTTTACAACAGCATTATGTCAAAAACTTGCACCAATCTGACAAAATGGTTAATGTCATTGGATTCCTTTAGCTCACTATCAGATCCTTTTCGAAAATTTTGGAAAATTTTTAATTAATTAATTTCAACTTACACGGTTTTTTCTGTTCTGCCGTGTAAGATGAAATTAATTGATGTTAAATTTTCCCTTGTTCCTTTGGAATATTGTCTCATGTCCAATTCTTTCTGACTAAAAATTTTATGAACTTTAGCCAAAATAATAATCACTTTGGATTAAAAACCACTAACAACCAATTTGTTCGAAAAATTATCACTTTAAATAAAAATACTCTTTTTTCAATACATATTTCTATTTATTTATTATGAATAAGAGTACATAGATTATGCGTGCATACATTTCGTAATGAAGCTGGCAACTAATCTATTATATGTACATATATAATATTTCCATTACGAAATTACATTTTGTTTGACGATTTGCAAGTCTGCTTTTAAAGTTAATTTGTTCTTGCGAATTAAGTAGATTTTGATGTTTTGAACAAACATCATTAAATATTAATTTGCTTTAATTGAGTGCACAAATTTATATATGCATGTGTGTATGTATGTATGTATGTATGTATGTATACAGATTCCTTAGTAAACGTAATCCAGCCACTGCTGCTACCAGTGGTTGAAAATAGAAATATTTTTTTGTATTTCTAATCAAAAAGTCAGACGGAAAGAATTTAACTAATCGATATCTATTTAAATATACCAGTGTGAAAAAATAATAATCTTAAAAGAATGAAATTTTTTGATTTTTTTCCTTCTAAAAAGTCCATAAATAAATCATAATTTTTTATAAAAAATGTAAAAAATTTAAATTTTATTTTTCCACTTTTCAAAGTAAAATTTTAGCTTTTATTCTTGAGTGAAAAAATTAAAAGTAAAATTTTATGATAGTTTCAATAAATAATTGGTATTCTTGTTCAAAAACATTCAGTAAAAAATTTAACAAATAATTATCGACTTTTTTGCAAAAAGGTTTAACAATCACGGTCCCTGACCCCCGTTTAATTTGATGTTCAGACAAACATGGCAGCAATTTTTACTTTCAAGCCTCCTCAAAGTTTGAAGTTGTTGTGGTTTTAAATTTTACACTTATTGTTGTAGTACCTAAACTTATTTTTTTTATTATTAATTTGTTATTTCGCTGAATATTTTCAAAACTTCAGTTGATTAGACACTGCATTATTTGTAGCTGTTTGTGTAATATTTATAAAAATTTCTAAAAAACTAATTTAAATATTTTCAATTTATGGTTTAATTGCAAATGATAAAAATTCTAATGCATTAAATTTGAACCAGTTATATGTATGTTATATGTAGGGGAAAATACCTATACGTAGCGATTTTCTTAAAAAAATGACCGTGGGGAAAAATGTCAGATTTACTGAAATCATTGAAATGTAGGGACTTTTCAATAATGTAGCAAAAATATATTATTTTGCAAACTTTTTCGTTTTGTGACAACATACTAACAAAATTGTTAATACGACAACATTACAAATTGTCGCATTTCTTTGAGTCATCGCTTGTCTCCATTTCAGTTTTGATTTTAAAGTAAATTTGTTAAATATTGCCTTTTTTACATTTACATATATATATAATTATTATATAGATATATTCTGCAGAATAAACTCTTCGTCCTCTTCAGACTCTTCGGCGTACTTAGAGGAAGCCCAAAATACTGAAAACAAACCCTCAGCAAAAAATAGCAGGAGGACGACAACTTTAAGGGCAGGCTGGAAACTGTCTCTGATGAACCGTTAAAATTTGAATTTTTTAAAATAGGCAAAAAAAAAGAAAATTGTTTAAAAAAGAAAAGCATCTAGTAGAAGCAAAAGATTTTTAAATAAAACTCTGCACGATGTGGCGTTGCAAGTGGTCGACCATATAATACCACTTTTGAAAAAAACAACTTTAATAAAATTTATATGTATACATTATATGCATTGATATATTACATACTACTATCATTTAAAAGTAGTAGGGATTTTTGTAGACAATTTTTTGAACGCGTAGGGAAAAATAGGGACTTTTTTGAACCAATTATTTTTTACTGCCTTTTTATTTATTTAATCAATTATAACTTTTATTTTGTAAAATTTATTTAGTTAAGGGGCTGTTCACATAATAAATAATGCCATATTTTGCCATCGATTTGTTTCTGCATATTTTTGCATATATTATACTTTACAGCATTTTTGGCATATTTTAGCTTTAAGAGCATTTTTCTAATTTATAGATTAAATGCGACCATTTTGATACTTTATTGCCATATTAAATGTGCCCAATTACGCCAGTAGACGCTGTGAAGAACAATTTTAATGCATAACACATTATTCAGATGTAACAGAGATCACCCTTTATTTGATCCAAGTCAATATTTTGTTGTTTTAAGCAATAAAAATTTAAAAAAAAAGTTTTATCCAAAATTTTTAATTCTCTCTTCAGAATTTTTTTAAATTTTTTTGTTTTCTCTTTTGTTTTCTTTTTTGCTTTGTTTGTTTTATTTTTTTTCTTCTTATTTTAAAGGCAAATAATCATATTGAAATGTTGAATAAATTTATGAATAATATATTCAAAAATAAAAAATTTTTAGAGCATATTTTCACTTTTTCACTGCATATTTTGTGCGCATTTAACACTTCCATTAGAGTATATTTCCGATTTCATTGGTTATCAGTATAAATAATTTGTATACCTAGAAATTTTCTTAAGTTTAAGTTGACTAAACTGCATAATTAAAAGGATTAAAGCGATACTTATGCTGAACATACAAAACATTTGCCAATAGAGATACATATAGTATAACACGGTATAAAATTTTTTTAGCTCATTAATTTGGGACTCAATTCTGAGAATTGCACGTGAAAGAAGCCCCCAAAAAAGAGAAATTCTGCTGCATTGATAACTAATAATTACATTTTAAAACCAGAAGAACATTGAATATTTCAATATGGAAAATAACAAGTATACGTGCGGTACACCGAGATTTATTTATTTATTTATTAGTAAATTTGCAGAATATGGTTGCAAAAAAATGGCGCCATGATATTATTAACAGTATTTTAAAAATGTTTTTGTGACTGACTATACCCGGCCGATGTCTTCACATAGGAAGTAGCAACGGCGTTGTTGATACACCGAGATATAACCGAGTTAAAATATAGAAAAAGTGATAAAAATCCACATTGAACAAAAAGATTCGTATGACGGTTAAATTATTATTTTTTATTTTTGAGTCCTAAAATCATGTGTTCTACTGTGTAATGCAATAGTTTAATGTATTTTGTCATAATAAATTACATATAACTATGGAAGTCTGTGCAAGTTTTTTTAAAAAGAAGCTTATTGATATGTCTCATTTTAAATACTGAAAAAAAAAACTGTGAGAGCGCTTTTTTGTCTTGCGCAGTATTCCTTTCATCGAAATATAATTTAAATGCTTTTTTCGTAAAAAGATCGTAAGCCACATATTATAAAAAAAAATATGATAAAAATTTTATGGCCCTACCAGTAGTTTGAGTTTACAAATTGTTAATAACTTTTACAATATTGGCTAATTAACAGTCAATATGATGGAGAAAAAAATGAGTTCTATAGGGAATAATTATCTCAGAATAAGTATCTCTCGTATTCTATTTCTATCGATGGTTGAATTAGGCAAAATGCCTAATAAATAAATAAATAAAGTTTCAACAAAATTTAAATTATAAAAATTTTGTTTGCAAATAAAAATTTTCTTTTATTGCCACATTGAAAGGTTGAATACAAAGTACAAGTTTAACATCAACATATGTTACTGGACCAAATTTGAATTCATTTAATTCCGGTGGGCATACAGTTTCACTATTTCGATGGAAAAGTTTTATTAAATTTGAAAACAAAATTTGTTTGTAGGCGTCAACAACTTTCAGTTTTAATACATACAAATACAAACTATAAAAATGCATACAAGGAAATATCTGCTGTTCATTTACGGTCTCCTTGTACAGCTGAGATGCACAGGAATTTCCTTTATGTTGTTTGTTATACAAAAATAAAAAAAATTTATATGTTCTGGTAAAATGGCATTTTCTGGTATTGTAGATTTGAAAAGACGTTTTAACGCTTTAATAATTGAAAAAATGGAAATGGCCATAAAAAAATTAATAAAAAAAGTCCACTTAATTTATTTCAAGTCGGTTAATAACACAGTGCAAGAAATTTCGGGTCATCACCGCCAGCCTCAACAACTTTAATGGGAAATGAAAGGTCATCATTAACTTAGTAAAGCTGCCAAAGGGTTTTGAAAAGTTAGCTTGAATTTAATTTTTATGGCCTCTTGGGGTTGGGGCATTTTTGACCATTTTTTGCACCATGAGTGAAAAAAACGTATAAATAAACAAAAATATTTAATGGAATGTAATTGTACCTACTACTTATTGTATTAAATCCAATCAAAAAGACTTCGAAAAATATAGTTTAAAATATTTATATTGGTTCCTCTAAGTTTGTTATTGCAATAAAACTTTTTAAAAACATTATTTTTTAATAAAACAAAAAAAATATAAATTTTTTTTTTCAAAATATTCAGATTCTGAAAATTCTGAAAATAAATTGTACTATTCAATAGAATTTCAGATACATTTGATCCATAATAGTTTTAAATTTTTCTCAAAAAGACAATGAATGTCATGCAGTGCATTTTAACCCAAAATTTATAATTTCTTGAAATTGACCACGCCTATACCGCCCACCATTTGTTGAAATAAAAAAATATAAATTTTTCCACATTGGATTCAATGCAACAATAAGTACGCACAATTACATTCCATTTAATATTTTTAAATATTCGTTTTTTTTTAATTTTTACTTATAGTGCAAAAAATGGTAAAAAATTACTCAACTTCAAGAGGCCATAAAAATTAAACTCGATCTAATTTTTCAAAACCCTTTGGTAGTTCTGTTTACTTAATGGTATACTTTCATTTCTCATTGGAGTTGTTGAGGCTGGTTTTTCGTGTTGCACTGTGTAATTAAAGTTCTTGAGCGAATCATTAAAATAAGTAGTTCTTCAGATTCTGCATATATTTTTTTCTAAGAAAAATAATTTATAATTTCATATAATATAAAGTAGATAATCAGAAATTCACAGAATAAAATAAAAAAATCACTAAGCAAAAGACTAAAAAAATATTAATTTAAATATAAAATAAATAAAAATTTTAAGAATCCTGCCGTGATTCACTATCCTACATAATCGAACGATTTGCCAAATATGGCATGTGTGCTATAAAAGTATGGTTGTGTGCAGTAGAAATGCAACTGTGTGACAGATTCTTTCTGCAAGTCGTGCGATTTGGTAAATTTTCTGAAAACTTTCATAAAATGAATAATATATAAAATTTTTCTTTATTCGTTTACATTTTTATTCAACTTTTTCTATTTTGAAAACAACGAAAGCAAAGTATTTTTTTATAATAATGGATTGCACACAAAAAAAAAACAGATGTTTGTGCATCATTTATTTTAATACTGTGGCACCTAAAACTCCATTTTGAAGCGATTTTTAAAGTCGGTCAGACTTATGTACAATTTTCCTGTGAATGAATCGTGCGATCGTCTAGGATAGTGATTCAGGGCCTTAAATGGTTACTGAGGAAGGGGCTTAAAACTCCCTGACATCTGTGTGTGCGCCAAAAAGGAAAAAATTAAATCAAAATGGGGTCACCTTTAAAGACACACAAATACCAGTGTCAAACTTGTATCTCCCCTTCTTTTATCGGATGTCAAAAGCTGTTTGACTATAAAAGCTTCTCAAAACTTTTTTTATCTCCTTTTTTATCGCTTTCACGTCATATAAATAATTTTTACCAATTTATATCTCTCATGACAGGATTAGCGACTTGTAAACCATTTCAAAACTATTTTACGAATTTTGTTTATACATTTTAAAGTGATTATTTTTCGAACAAATTGGTTGTTAGTAGTTTTTAATCCAAAGTGATTATTATTTTTTGGCTAACGTTCGTAACATTTTTAGTCAGAAAGAATTGGACATGAGACAATATTCCAAAGGAACAAGGGAAAATTTTAACACTAATTAATTTCAACTTACACGTTTATACATATTTGCTGTAAAAATTTTTTTTTTCGTACAGTGGCCATTTGAATAATTTTGCGGTTTTCCAATGAAAACTTTGTGGCATGACTGCAATACCTGCTTGACTAAATAACTGTGTGTTAATTGCACTTCAGGTGTTATCATGGCAATGTGACACGAGTGTATTAAGTAATTTTTGTCTCTTCTTTAATTTCAACTTTTCTGTCTTTAGTAACTAAAGTTTAGTTTTTGTTGTTTGTTGTTTTGTTTCCTCTTTTCAAAAGATTGTTATTGCTATTCATGGGGTTCTCTTCTAATTAATTGTCTGTGAGTGAAAACGTCTTGTTGTGATGCTCTTCATTATCTATCTCAATTCATAGCATTCCTCTGAATTCTTGTAAGCACACTTATGTTCTTAATTATCATTTTTATTTAATAAAATTTTTATTTCGGCTCGCGATAACAGTGGCTAATGAAAGTAGAAACAGAATGTAAACTTTTTTTTACTTGCAAATAGCGATTGCTGCATACTTGAATATTTCTTCTTTCAAGTAGTTAAGCAAACTTTTGAAAGTTAATTTAAGAGCTTCAACGAAAGTGAAAATAAAAGTAAAACAGGATTATGGGAAACAGCTGTTTAGTTTTTTGCTCAATTACTAAATTAAATATTTTATTAATGGGGTTTTTTTAAGACCCACAGTATGCATAGAATTTTCTATCTATTACTTTTTTACATCCTATTCGCAAACAATTTTGATTGCTACTTTTATTTGTGCTTATATTAATTTAACAGTGTAAATCAAATGATTTCCATATTTGAAATAGAAAAATGCATTTCTTCCCGCAAAAGGTTATTTCCTAAAGCAAACAATCTCTTTGTATGAACGATTCTTGTTTTCAAGATATTTTTATTTCGCTTTTGCGTCCTGGCAGCCAGCTCCACTTAAGATTCTATTTAAAAGGTGTAGAAAATTTCCCAGTGAGTTGGCCGAAGGTATTTACCTTGGGACGTCGTCGCCCTTCAAGCAATCATTACACACTTCCGTTGCTTGTAAAAAACTGTGTATGTTTCATTCCAAAATACAATTTGCTTCAACACTGAGTTGGTTTATTTCTTATGTTTGAACCGTTTCCTTAGCAGCAGTAGGTAATTTAGTTGTGTTTGAGGCTCTTCAGAAATACTCAACAAACGTAGACAATTAAACAGAGAAAACATTTTGGAATGTATGAATGCATAAAATTAAAAACTCTAAATTGTACTAACAAAGTTGGGAAATGTACCAAATGCTAAATACGGCCAATTTAAATTTTTCGTATGCAAAAGTATGCTTGTATGTATTTATTTATGAATGTGGTATCCCAGCAAACAAGGAGCTAAGCGTTTGTTGATTTTATTTGGTATATTTGATGCAAATCCAGACAGAGTTTGAATATTAGAATATTATTAGGACGAATGATACTTTTTCAATTTGATGTAAGTACTGTTCTCAAGCTATTAGTAAACCTTGAATATACATATACATATCACTTCTTTATTGCAACGTAGTCATATCTCAAAAAAAAACCTTTCTTGAGAAAGCGGTCTTAGAGTTTTTAATTTACTCACACATTAATGGAAAATTAAAAAAGTATTCTCCCCTCAAGAGGTGAGTAAACAAGATATTTGTATACATTTTTTACAAAAATCAAGTTTTTTTTCAGATATGACTACGATGCAATAAAGAAGCGATATGTATAAACTATATTTATCTTAAAACTTGATTCTCTTTTTAAGTCTCAAATGAAAATAAAATTTGAAGCTTTCAGAAATTCTTTGAAAAATTCTACAAAAATTTATTTCCAATTGGTTCAGGTATATTTAAAATAAAGTTAGTATATCGCTCATTTACTCAAACAACATCATAACTCAAAAAATGTGATTTTTGCGGTAAGAATGCTGAATTATCCTCCGTATCGTTCTACATCTTGTGTAAAAAATTCATACAAATATCTTGTTTACTCGGCTCTCGAGAGGAGAATAGTTTTTTACTTTTCCATTGAGTTGTGGGTAAATTAAAAACCTTAAACTTCTTTTCTGAAGAACGAGTTTTTTAAAGTTATGACGTTGTTTTAGTAAATGAGCAATATGTTGCATGTCCTTCTTTTGCTTACTTTGCAACACAAAATAAAAATTCACTCATATTCTTACAGACATAATCACTACTATCAATAAAAAAATAAATTCCTCTTATCACGAATAATATTTTTCAGGGGAATTTTTTCAGTTTTCCCTTGGTTTTGTTCACTTACTTTTTGCATGTGAACTGAATAAAAACATCACGAAATTTGTCTCTAATTATATATTAAAGCTTATAAATATCAGTGAATACTGTTTATTATTCTTATTATAAATTCCAAGCAAAATCTTTTTGGACCGAGTACGCATGTTTTTGGTATACAACCATTGGATACAATCAATTCAATGCACCTAAAATATTTAAAACACGTCTTCATTTATACTTAAAAATATTTTATTTATAACCTAAAATTTGTGGTTCTTTGTTCTTAAGCTTAAATTTGTTTAATGTTTAATAGACTTTTAAGCATTACAGATATTCTTCCCTTTTATGCATTCACTGAGAGCGAAATAAAAATTTCAATTGTTATTTACAATAGGCGTTAATATGTATTTCTGGATCTTTTTCCAAATAACTACAAACACAGTTGATATCCTCGGACCATAACTCTTAATTTAGTTTTGTTTTTTTTAAATTTTTTTAGTGTCCATTTTTCTTATTTTTTATATGATTTTTTCAGTTGGAAAAATGTCAGCTGTACTCGTAAGTTGTGTACTTCAGAGCTGCAAAATATTGCGAGTCCAAATTAATAGATTTTTTTTGTTAGATTACAACACAAAGAGGTAGTAAATTTGCACTTGCACCTTTACAAGACCCATTTGCACTGAACCGTGAATTCCACTACTGTTTCACTATTTAAAAGTATGAAAAACATACACTGCAATTAAATCAGTTAAATTCTCTTATTCACAATCCACATTTGAAAAACATTGCAGAGCAACGTTTGAAAATTTTTAGTAAATTTGCACTTGCACCTTTACACGACCCATTTGCACTGAATCGTGAATTCCACTACTGTTTCACTATTTAAAAGTATGAGCAATCAGTAAAATTCTCTTATTCACAATCCACATTTGAAAAACATTGCAGAGCAACGTTTGAGAATCGGTTTGAGAATAAAACATTCTCATTATGAGACGAAGCCCTTACGTTTGCTGGGATGTCGGAATAACACTTATTGTGATTTTTAAATTTGTACTTTTACGTTCTCAAGAGTAACACAAGAACTACAATTGTATTTAAAAAGTGATATGATGTGATGATTGAGGTTGAGTAAGAACTCTTTAAGTTTGCTTTTTTAAGTTTGTTTAGTCTTTTGGAGTTTCAAGTAGTCTGTTAGAGAGTTTGTTACTTTCAGTTAAAACTTAAGTTAAGACTAACTGAAAGTTAGTAAACTTTAAAGTAAAATAAAAATAACTGAAGTTTGTGTCAAAGGGGTTTATTGATACCTTGGAAGCAATGAAAATGTAATTCCTTAAATAACTTACTACATACTTAATATTCGAGCACACGAAAGAATGTCTTTTCTCCAAGAATTTTATTACGATGAAGTTGATGAAGTGCCAATAATCTCTATTCCTTTATTAAAATGAGTAGCTAATTCCTGAAATTTTAGGAAATATATATCTAAATTTTACGCTGAATAAAACTGTAAAATATATATAAAAGGGAGACTCACTACATAGAACTTAAACAAAATTGCAGAGAAATAAAATTCACTTTATGACCATACCAAGCTTCACATAACATTGTTACATTAATCAAATTGACCTCGCAATAAGGCCACGCTTTCACCATAATCGTGGTTGAACTAAATATGTTCATTATAAATGGCAGTAATGCATTTGCTGTGTTTATATTAATTGAATACCCCTACTTTTCTGCCTTCTGTTAACACTCCTTCAATCATCAGGTGACATTAAAAAAAAAATCTTACAACATTAATTTTAATGCATGTAAAAAGCGTGACAATGACAACAGCAGAAAAAGCGAACGAGAAAATTTCAAATTAGTTTAATAGCGATATAAAATATTTATGTATGTAATGTTGAAAAAAGTTCGCTGAAATTAAACTCCGGCCACATCTGCAACGTACTGACGATATTAAGAAACTTTTGAAAAATATTTGCTTAGTTTCATTATTTATGGATTTAATTTTATTAGCTCAAACTAATGAAGTCGCTTATGTTTATGGAATGGCCAAGTCACCTACATATAAGTATAATAAAAATCTTTAAATTTGTAAAAAATATCTCAAAATCGTTATGATGACTTATAAATTGTCAATGAAACAGATTTTTATTTCTCAATATGGTCTCCTTTAAGCTCGATACATTTCTTTCTAGTTTATTTCTTTCTCTCCAAATAAGAAGATTTCTCAAGACCCGCAAAATAGGTATTTGTTTCAATGATAACCTTTTCGTTTGACCCAAATCTTTTAGCAGTCAGCCATTTCTTAAATATTGTGTACAGGAAATAATCACTGGGGCTAAATACAAAGAGTATTTTGGATGGGGTAGTTGGTGAGCAATCGTGGCACCCATCCCGCTATAGCTTTTTCATATCCAAATATTTATGCAAAAAGTTTTTAATTGTGTTGTTTGTCTCAAGTTCAAATCTTTTTAATTTAATATTTTTTTTTTGATAACTTCAAATTAATTTTTATTAAGAAAGTAATACTGGAACATTCAGTCATCAGACTAGTAGAACGTATCACCATTGGTATGGAGGTAGCTACACCATCTCATCCGCGTTCATTGTTCGATTTTACCCCTTGTCATGCTGGACTACGAATGTCAACTATTCGATCGTATTATTTAACAAATTAGAGTACGGAAAATGCCACTTATTAATTTTTACAAGTTAAATCAGTTTCATTAGATGATGATTAATTATTTCATATATTATTACTCTCTTGCTTTTGAATGAAAGTTGTATTGTTACTTTGACCATTAATATATTGATTGACTTTTCTTTTATTACTATTATTTTTTTCCTTTATAAAAACTCTAAATGTGCAGAACTATAAAGAAAAAGAAAACAGCTTAAGGAAATGAAACATTTATTTATTTTTTTTAATCATACGTGCATGTGCGGATGTGCCAGCGTGGCCTTTATGCACCAGACTGACGTGACATCCTTAAAAAAAAACATAAATCATTTATTTCAAGTTAGAACACAGAAAACTGCATACAGATGTGCAAAAGAGCAGGAAGAGCTTGAACGAGTATTTTTTATGAATGCAAATAAAAAATGAATACACATATGAAATAAGAAAAAATATATATACTTAAGTAAAGTAAAGATTTTAATTGAGCGGGGAGAAAAAGTTGAATCATATATTTGTGACTTGGGGGCACACAAGTGGGCACAATCACATGCACCCTCGCTGGTATTCAGAGACGGAAAATGAAAAGTTAAAGTGTGACAAACTTTTTTCACTTACATAAGTATATATTTTTTATACGTTTCGAATATGTACTAATCAGGGTTGTCAGATTATTTTGAGCTCTGTCGCCAAATGCAATGTCAAAAATCGCCAAAAGTCGCCAAAACCATAATTTTCTTAGTTTTTGTACTTTTTTTTTTAGATCATTAAAAAAAATTTTTTTTTAGAAAATTAAATAAAAATTACAAATAGCCAAAAGTCGCCAAAAATCGCCAAAAATTAAAAAAAGTCGCCAAAATATATTTTTGTTAATTTTTATTAAAAACAAAAAAAATATAATTTATGAATACATAAAGAGGTACTTTGTTTACTATATACTATTATATATACACTTAAAAACTCCTCAAAAAAAATATTTTCTGACTAATATTAAAAGGTTGAGGTCTAAGTAACAGTAAATGTGGTTATAATATAACATTCACATATCCAAAATACTGTATACTTCATTTTCATCACATTCATTATCATCGTCTTGTTTTGAATACATAGTATGGGAATTGAATTTATTCAACATTTCTTCAGAAGGTGTGAAAGATGTGCAACACATCTTATTAACATTCATATAATTTATAACTCTTAGTAAAGCGTCAATTAGCTCATATTGCATTCTATTTCTCAAACGAGTTTTAGTAGAATTCATTATTGAAAATACTCTTTCAACGCAGGCATTACTAGTTTGAATAACCAACATATAAAGTACACCCAATGCAATTTCTTTAAAATGGTACGTACCAGCCGTGTCCCTATAATTATAAACTTTTGGCCAAAACTCGTGTAGATTAGATGGAATATCATCATTAAAATAGTCTTTCCAATTCACGAAAGGTAATTTTCCCCATTGTGTTTCATATACGTCTAATGGTACTTTAGGGTTCATAAAAACCTTCATAGACTCTTTAACAACAGCGAATTTTGTTTGTGCTAGTGAATTACCACATTTTAAAATAGAAAAATGTTCGTAAACTTTAAAAATATACATATTCTCCGGCAGTCTGTTGATCATTTCTTTTAAAAGCATTTTTAAATATGAAAAGCAATTTTCTCTAAGTGTATAAATATCATCCTCATCCATTTCAACATTGCTTAATTCAGTTTCAAACGTTGACCCAAAAGCAATTGCATTTATTGGGAGAAATGAGCTTGGTATATCAATGGCTGTACTCAATGCACTTAAAAATTTTTCACTGTTTTGAGTATCATTAAAAATTGATGGCTTAAAAATTTTTGAAGCAAATAAAAGAAGAGTATTATACAGCTTTTGGTGCATGCTGCCTGCGTCCATATTATCCGATTGAAACTCTAGATTTAAATGGTTCATTTCATTAACAATTGGATTTATAAATACCATAAAAAGTCTTGTTTTTTCGTCACAAAATCGCAAAATTTATAAAAAAAAAAAATCGGATTTTGTTCAAAAATAGCCAACAAAATCGCCGACCATTTCATAAATCGCCAAAAAATCGCCATGTCGCCAAATCAAAAATTAAGACGCCAAACAAGTTAGAAAATCGCCACGTTTGGCGAGAAATCGCCATATCTGACAACCCTGGTACTAATTAAGTTTTTTTGTTGTTGTTCTCATAATGTAAAAAACTCTTGTTATTTTGTCTTGTGCGTATGTATGTTTCTGAGTTTAATTCATGTAAATATTTTACTTTTTTCTGGACGAATTTGAAACACGTATCCAAACTAATAATTACTCATTTTTATAAGCACGCACAAAAGTAAAAGTGTATAAAACACAAGTAATCAAAGATGAAAGCAGTGAATTAAAAAATGAGCACATATTTGATTTTTCAAAATATTTTTTTTGTAACTAAAAGTTGCCAACATTTGCTAATAGTTGGACAATCCATTCATAAGTTGTGTGTGCAGTGAACTCTCTGTAATGTGAACTTCCACTATAGTGAACGATCCACTCACTGGACACTCACATTTTTATATGAACTCTCTAAAAAGTGAACAAGGATTAATGGCTCTAAATAGTGAACAACAATTCGGGGATCTTTTTTTTTTTTTGTTTATTTTTAAATTCTGGGAGTGAACAAATGAAAACAAAATTTTTGACAACCAGTATTCTGTTGACTTTCGTTCTCGCTCTCTTTCGCTCTCGAAAGAAACAGTATGGTGCTACAAATTTTTGCAATCGAAAATGTGAACGTATTCGATAAAGTAAACCAGCTTGGTTTTTATTAGTTCACATTACCACGAGTTCACTGTATTAGCAAAAATGTACAGATTCTCAGACACAGCATTTAAACATTAAAAAATTCTATTAAAAAACTCAACTCAGCAATTTGTTAAATTTTTCTAATTTTTTAAATTCTTCATTCTTTAACTTAAATATTTTCAAAATTTGCGGTTGATCTGCTACTTCATTGAAAAGTTCCCAACAAAAACTAAAAGTTTCCCAAATAACGTATGTGAACTTGCAGAGATCCTCCTGAAAAACTCACTTTTTTATTTAGTATAATTATAAAGCATTAATTATAAAAATCAGTTTGAAAAATTTTCGTGCGAAAAAAGTATTGACGGCTCAAGAAAAATTTTATTAATTAAATCAAATGTTTCGGTTACAAAAAGTGTATGTACGGGTTACTTAAAATATTAAAAAGCGACTTTAAGGTGACATAATTATCAGTTTAGGAAAAGATCAAACTTTGCTATTAAAAATGAGTAAAATCACATGGTTGGTTGGACAGCACTGGAAATCGGCATTTATGAATGTGAAACAAAATTTATGAATAAGTTGGAGGAATTTTACAAATGAGAAAGTTTAAAATGGATATAAAACATGCCTTTTTCACACAGGCAAAACATTTTGTAGAAGGACATATTAAAAATAGGGCACAGTTTTTTCATTATAATTTTATTTTTATATTTTCTTGTACACCGGGTGGTCCAACTAGCAGCATATCTTCAAATCATATGTAATTTTGACACTGAAATATATCAGTGTTCGGTCCGGATTATAGACTCCTCCGTGTATGAAAATGCCTTTTGCGCACGAAGTTCGAAAATTGCGTTATTAGCCGTATTGACGATGTCAATTGGCCGCCTTGGAGCGGCGATTTTATCCCTCCCTTCAGTTGTTTTCTTATGAAGGTGGCGTTAAAGGCCGATGCTATGCAAATCATACAAAAATGATCCACTACCTTCAAGACATTCGTGAGTTAGAACCAGAAACCGTCACCAAATTGAAGGAAAATTGTACTTTCATATAAGCTAAGAGTACTGCGAAGCCAGCCGCGATAACCACATGCATGAAATAACGGGAGCATTTTTCATTTCTAACAAAACCGTAATAATATATTAAACAAAATTTAGTTTAGCTCATGTTTTTGATATTTAAATATAAACTTGTATTTGGACCACTCGTTATAGACATGTATGTATGAAGAAGAACTTGTAGCAAATTTTAACTTAATTAACCGCAAGAAATCGATTATCCATATCTGATCCCGGATATTTCATAATTTTCTGAGGAACGCAATACGCTTCCGTATCCGCGTACACATATTTATAAATACTTACTTGTATCCATACTCAATGATACACATATTTTTTTTTTATTTATACTCGTTACTTCATGTTTCATATTTTTGCAAAATTTCTTAACAAATTTGTTAAACGTCATTAAAGTTTTATATCTTCTTACAACATGCCCGCCATTTGTTTAGTATTTTGCAAAACACAAGAACATTAAAAACTATTACTTTTTTACGTTATTTAACCTTTTTCTCTTGTAAATGGTCAAATAACGTTTTTAGTATAAAACATGATGACGGTGTTAATGATGATAATGATTATGCTGAATACGACTATGTAAGTGATGATAATGACGATAAAAGACTGTTACACCAAAACCTCCACAGTATTCAGACCTGCATTAATTTTTTCTATATACTTTTTTTTGTTAGTCCCCAGCCACTAATTGCCTGTTAAGTTATGACGATTTTGTTCTTCCGACTTGGTGTGTATGTTTTTTTTAAATATATTGTCTAGCTTGTCTGTTGGGTGCAGATAGTATGAAGTCTTGGGCCTTGTGTTGTTATCCTTTTCTTGTTTGTTGCACGTATTTTTTTATTTTGCCCTGTAGTGTTAATAAAAGGAGCTGATAATTTAAAAGGTACCAGAAGCTGTTTAAATTGAAATTTTTAAGCCGTAGCGTACGTAACGTTGTTACCATTTTCGCAAAATATAGAAAACTTTCGTAAGTATTAGAAACATATATGAAAACTAAAATCTTATAATTTACGAAACTAACGAACACATTTGGGGGATACAAACGGTGTCCTATTAAAATCTTAATATTTTACAATAGTTAAAAAAAAAATTGTTGTTGTGCTTCAAACAAAAAGTCATAAAATTAAACATTTTGAACTATGTTCATTATTTTTTCATATACAAACAGTAGAAGTTTTGGAGAAGTGTAATATTTTTTCTTCTTATTATTTTAAAACATATAATTTTATGACTAGCATTTGAATCCCCTCATTTTGTATTTGTTTTTGTGTGTTAAAAATGAGATTTTAAATACAAAAATTTAGGTTACTTTTTAATTAAATTTATTTATTAAAACAAGTCTTTTACCTTTAAAAATATGAGTTGGCAATAAATCAGTGGGATTGGAAGATGTGCTCAAACAAACAAAAGAAAACTGCGTTTCGTACCATAACTGGGACATTTTAATTTTTTTTTCACAAAGTTAGGTTATTTTAGGTTTGGAAGAGTAATCCCACAGACTCTGACGAAGCTGTTGATATCTTCAAGCTCCCACTCTGCGATATCGCTTAGTCTTCCAAGGAGTTTCATAAATTTCGTATATTTTATGAAAGAGTTTCGGGGTACACTTCATACTTCGTACAATGTACGTCAGGTTTCGCTTATATGTTGCATGGGTTTTCTTTAGTTTAAAGTCAAATATCTATACTATATTTTTTCATATGGCGGCTGACTTTTATCATGATGCTCGGACTGTAAAAAACCATTCAATATATCTTACATCCTCGATGAGTGTCCCATTTACAACTGCTACAGGAAAAATATATAGTTGAGCCCCAAATACCCGCTGATTTCTTGAAAACATGTGTGATATTAATATAAAATTGATATATAGATTTATTGATGAAGCTAATCTTATTGATAGTATATAATCCTATTTAAAAATTTGGAGTCGATAGCCACAGCAGCTCGTAGGTACTCTTTTTTCCAATATTATTATAATTTTATTATAATTTGATTATCTAAGTAATACAAAATAAATAAATCATGAAAAATTTTCAGTGGTTTTTTCTTAAAATTCAAGAAAACAGAAATTTTTTTCAAAATGAAATAAATATTTTAGCAGGAAAAACTTTTAGGAAAAAAAAAATATTTAATATTTTTAGTCGATCTGTATTGATAAATAAGATAAACATGTTTTTTTGGCTTTAAGATTTGAGTACAATTGGACTCTATTAGAGAATGAAAATCTTTTGAAGCTAATGATTTTTAAACCTTGTCATTAACTTAATAAAAAATAATCATCAGTTATCATAAGAAGTACCAAAGTTCACACGAATATCAACATATTTTTTGTGGTTTAAAAGTTCGAGTTCAATCTCACTTTCTCGAGGAATGAAATTAAAGGTTCGATTACAATTGGACTCTATCGGAAAACGAAAGTCTAAAAAGACTAATGATTAAAATATATATATATATATATAAATTTTTTATCCTTGCTTTGCCCTTAATTCAATAAAAAATAATCGCCAGTTATGAAGTTAAGAAGTAAGAAAGTTATGGTGAATTTTTGAAACTCTAATAACACAAGCCAACAAGGTTTTGAACTGCAGCAACCAAATATCTTTCCTAGCCTAATTTGTTGGGCTGAATTCGAATCTGAAATTGGTTTTTCGCTATCATGTCAGGTTTTCGAGATCCAAAAAATAGTTTTCTACATAAAAAATCATTTGTTTATTTAAAAATCAATGAATTTTCAAAAGTGAATAGCGTTATTTGAAAATCGTTTGTGTTTTGTTGGTTCGTTTTTACGTCCAGAATAGTCTCCCAGCAAGCTTTTGTCCCAAAATCCTTGATAATTTTTTTGAATTTTCATTAAATTTTGGTGGGCACGCTCCCCTTGTTCATCGCTCACCGCACTTAGATTTTGTGGAAAAAAATCTAAATGCAAATGAAGAAAATGCATTTTGAGTGACATTCCTGCATCTAATTTCTGATAATTTTTCAATAATTCAGCAACAATTTGTCTGTATTTTCACTCTTATTATTTCCAAGAAAACTGTTCATATGCATATTTTAATGATTCTGCAAAATATCATGATATTTCCTTATTTTCCAACCAAATATTTACCACACACAAAGCGAAAATAGCTTCTGTCAAATTAATAATTGTACTCGTAGTGTCAGTACTGACTGTTTTACAGTATTGCCAGCATGCGATAAAAAATTAACAAGACGTGATTGCCCAATTTTTATGTCAGATCGAATTCAGCGCACCCAGATTAGCTAAAAAAAACATCATTTGTTTCTGCAGTCAATTTTTTTTCCAAATTTGCGGACCAGTATAACTATAGTTAGCTAATAATTATTGGAGAATATCTAATTTTTAGATCTTTTTTTTTATAAAAAAAAATTGATTGAATTAAACTTTTTTTCTCAAACTCGGTGAAAAGTGCATCTAAATTTTTTTTATAAATTTGTTTAGTTGCTTTTATTTATTTGCTGTTTATACATGCGTTTCAAAAAGGGGTTCAAAACAGTAGCAGTGCGGAAAATACTCAAACAGAATATAACTTAATTTGAAGGCTCATGGAGACCCTGGGGAGCTTAGAAATTTTAATTTAAAAATAATTTTCAGAATTTCCTTGTAACACAAACTCAACTGTCCAATTGCCAACCTATTGAATGAAGTGTATGTATTATAAATGTTATTGGTAATTCCCAAATAAACATGTTTCTAAACAAACGTTTATTTAGAAACTACCAACAACATTTGTACACCCCACAACTCATATAATAGGTTGTGAACTGAACAATCATGTTTTCTAAAAATCGGAGACGTACTACAAAAAAGCGATTGATTTTTAATGGAATTGCGCATATATCTGCTATGAAAAAGTATTTCAAAAGTATATATTGACTTGGAGTGCATTTTCGAGTTATTACATTTAACTTGTTTAATAAGTGTATATTATTACATATTACTTTTTAAGTTTTCTTTAGTTTCTTCTGGAACTTTTTTAAAAACTTAATTAGCTTCTTTTTTCTTCATGGGTGATATAGACAATAAGATGCTCCTCATGCTGTTCTCTTGAAAATTCAGTACAATAAAAGAAGCAGTAAATCGAAAAATTGAAAGAGAGCGAGTCCTGTTCTCCCATTTTTTACACCACCGCTACCCGACCGAAATTGAAATACAAATCTCATGGAGCTATTTAACCAAAAAATATTTATAGACAAATTTGTTTATGGGTGAAATCAAAGTTCAAACAAAAAAAAACTAAAACAAAACAGAACAAAACTGCTTTTGCCAGTCAGTCTTCTATATGCGATTGCCTAAAAGCATGAACTAACTAACGTCGACTGGCTGTTGCCATTAATGGCAAGTCATAGAACTGGTGTCATTGTGCAACTACACAAGTTTGTGTTTTAAAAAAAAAAAGATAAAACCTCAATTCTTTGCATTTTAGTTGAATTGTGCGTCGTTTAATTGCCTGAAGTATTGGCTGCAATTTATAAAAGACCATGGCGATGCCTTTGTCTTTGATTTCGCTGTTGCTTTTACTTTACTAGCCGGCGGAATGCGCGTTTGTCTGAACCATTCATTTGTTTCAAACTCCTGATTGTATATGTAGTTTTTATTCCTTTTCTGTGTTTGATTTGTTAAATTTGTTATCGCTGTTAGATTCTTTCGCTTTAATAGTGTTTTCTTTTGCAAACGAGTTGAATTTCCCTTTTTCATTAGAAATTTTACCTTATTTTATTGTAAAACCAATTTTTTTTGCAATACTCTTTACGATTTTCATGATTTTTCATCTTCTCTTTCCTCATCATTCCGTTGTTGTAATATAATAATAATGACGTTGGCGACGTTGTTGGTTATCGTTATGAGGGGCATGCTTCCATAATTGGCTCAAACAATGCACCATTTAGAGCAAAATTACTTATTGTTGCAGGTTGAAAAAGTTAAATATCAAACAACAAGAGTTGCAGAGAAATTTTTATTTTTTAACTTTAGGCAAATTACCTCGTAGAAAATGTGTTTTTAGAAAAAAGTCAGACGATTTTCGGATAATAAGATCGGTGTGTTTAGAATACCTTAAAACTTATTTGTGGGCTGAATGAGCTGCCAAGCAATATTTAGTTAAAATATCATTGAAGTCTGACGCGGCTCGCGTTTGTACTCATAAAATAAAAGTTCCTCTTAATGAATCACAATTTAATAATGTTGTAAATAACGTAATAACGTAATATATACATTTTTTAAAGTTTAATAATCTCGAAAGAATAGTAACTAAAATTCGAATATAAATAAACGTTTTCCATCTGGGTTTCAAATAGGAAAAATCATCGACTGAGTGTAAGTTTGTGAACGTGATAGCATTCATTGTATTATTCTAATTTTTTTACCCCACATACAATTCTATGTAAATTTATTACCTTGGGACTACCTTAAACTATCACTATTAAAATAAATGCTTTTATTTTGTTTCTCAGTTTGCGTTTAACTCGTTTGAATTATGGGTTTAACGTACTATGTGTATCTTTATCCACACAATTTTACTTGAATGAAACAGGAAGATAAAAAGAAATGCTTTGTTTTTATGTTTTCATTTTTATGTTTGCATATTTTTCAATACGTTCTTGCATTGAAATATTTCATATATATAGTGTTGGCAAAAAATAGGAACACATAAAATGTTTTTGATAAAATAAAATAATATAAAATAAAATAAAATACATTATACATAACACATATACTACATTGCAGTAGTCATATAACTTGTTTGCTGTTTTAGCCAGGGCTGCGGGTAATATTTTCCGAAAAATCGTAGAATTTTGTAAATAAAATCGACAAAATCGTCGGTATATAAAAAACATAAAAAAATCGTCACTCAAAAATCTTCTGTTTTATACAACAATCTTTGATTTAAAAATTAACAATTCAAAAAAACAACAAAAACTTTAAACATTTTATTCAATTGTCCTTCAAATTTTTTAATATTTCTTTAGCAGTATGAATATCATCGATGTTGGACGCAAAACAAAAATTATATTTTTTTAGAGATTGACATTTTGCCATACGTAGAGGTTATTTTGAGCAAAAAATAGCGAAGTCAAAAAATCGACCAAGTATAAGGGATACTAAACAGAAATCGTCAAACGACATTTTGTGAAATTCGCTATAAAAAATCCACGAAATGACGTAAAACCGTCACGTTTGGTACCCCTGGTTGTAGCCCATAGTGTTAAGGAAAACCCCGATTTCTCTATTTCTCGTTGATCTTAGGAATTGGGCACTACACAAACGACATGAGACCGTATTTTGAAAATTATTTATGTGGACGACGTGCTATACAATTATCGATACCATCGCTCTTTTGCATCAAAAGTTTTCTGACCATATGATTTATCGAACAGGCTATCACTAATGGCCACCGAGATCTTGTCCTTTAACACATTTATACTTTTTTCTTTGAGGCTTCGTGAAAGATAAGGTCTTTGCCTTTGGCCCGCTATCGTTTCAAGACCTCAAAGATGGAATTCGGGCAAGTTATCGATAACATACAGCTGCAAATGTGCGAATTGCTGATGGAAAATCTCATGAATAAATAAAGGCGTGTAATCGTAGCCGTAACGGTCACTTGGCTAATATTGTTTTCGTTACCCTCCTCTTTACAATTAAATGAACATCCGAAAACTTCGCTTAAAAATTCTCGTTTTGTTAAATAAAATTTAACTTCTAATCGTAACCATACTGAAATGCGATTAATGTGAAAGTTTGCGGGGGATAGCGGTCCTAAGCACTACGCTACAAGTGCAAAATCATAATTTGAAGAAAATCATATTAGTGCATCCTAATATTAAAATAATGATGATGTTCATATGCAGGATATTCACGGACAATTGATATCACATTTTTCCCCGGCTATTTGGACTAATATTGTTCAATGAATTGGCGAAGCCACAAGAAATATAAAATTATTTTCAGTGTTTAAAAACAACACAAGATAAAAAGATTCTCAATTATTTTTTCAGGCATTTAAAACCAAATTATTAATACCTCAGATGACGAAGGACAGCTATTTGTATTATTCTTTTTGCAAAGACAATTTTTATATAATTATTTATTCTTTAACTTCATGTATACCATATATAAAACTTTATTAAGTAAGAGCATAGAACAATTTTGGGAAATATTGAAAATTTTGTGAGTACTTATTATTATTTTCAACACTGTACATGTATGTGACTGCAAAAATCTATGCAAATTTTGGAAAAAGTTTTAATATATAAAAATAGTTGTTTTCTTAAATAATTATATAATATGTATTTTAGAGTACCAAGAAAAGCAAATTCATGAAAAATCAATCACCGTCTTCTTAATGAGTCTCCGATTTCAACAAAATTCGGTACGTTTTTTCAGTTTGGTATTAAAAAAATATTTTCATAATAAATTTTAATTCCGAAAATTGTTTAAGTTTCAGAGAAAGTATTAAAACAGAATTTTTTCTTAAACATTTAAAAAGAAATTCTATTGATATTTTCTATGGATTTTTTTTCAAGTTTTAAGAAAAATAAAAAATTTTTCTTTAGTTTTTCTGGAGAAAGATCGTTCACTATTTACTCAATAATTTTAAAAATGGGAACATATATAGTTTTCGAACAACAAAATAATATGTACACTAACAATAGCGGGCAAATTACGGTATTCGATATCGTGCGAAATTTTCATACAAATTAAAAAAAAATTTTGTATGGGATTTTACTCGATATCGAATGCCGTAATTTGCTCCCAGATCTGAAAATATTGCAAGAAATATTTAATTGAGACACAATGAATGTTTTAATAAATTTTATTTTGTATCTCGAAAACTTGCTTCGTCACCATTTTGAAACCTATAGGGAAAATATCATATAAAGTATTAAAAAAAAACATTCTAAGAATAAAAATTAAAAAAAAACAAGATGCATTTTTATATAATAGTTCAAATTGTCCAATAGTTCAATTACTTACTGCCTGGCAAACGATGTCGAACGATATCATTCTTTTGTAAAATTACATTTAAAATAAAAACAAAATTTTAGAAATTGTTTTTGTTTTAAATTTAATTTCACAAAAGAACGCTATCTTTCGCCAATGTGGGCCAAGCAGTTAATGTAGACTTCCTTTATCAATCTAGTAAGGCCTATAGTTTAAGGTAATTAAAAAAAATTTAATAACAATTTTACCCGACGTTCCGTTGATTTTTTGTCGACTTTTTCAAGGGTTTTGTAAATTAAACAATGTTGCATTAAATTACATTTAACACGTAGGGAACGTTCCGACGCTTTTTGTAATCCTTGCTAAGTCCTACACACAGAAAAATACACAATGTAAAACTAGCGAAAACATGTTTGATTTTAAATTTTTCGTTAATGATTTCGCTTCATAGTCGTTTCGTGTTAAATCAACATGACTTTACGATAACTTTCAAACAACAGCAGCCCATTTCAATATAACATGCAAGCCTAATTGAATAAAAATGTATCCCACATTAAAATAATATGACGAATATTGTTGAATCAAAATTATTTCAGTTTGAAACAAGATGAAACTCATTTAATATGTAAGTAATTATAATGTTGAGTTCATACGATTCAATGACACGAAATTCTTTTAAAATTAATCCGATACCCATATTAAAATAACAGTAAATATTTGTTGGTTCAAAATGCTGATGCTCTTAATTAAATAACACATAAAAAATTTAGTAAAACTATTTTTATTATGTATTTACTTTTTTAATATTTGTTTTATTTACATACATTTATTTGGTGCTAACGACAAATCATCAGTAAACCTTAAACCATATTTTTCAAAAGTTTCAAAATTAAAAAATGTCTTTACACTACTCAATGTTGATTTTATCAAATTCCAAGTTAATTTAACGTAATAATTTTTTTATTTTACAACGAAGCTGAGGTGTGTAAATTCAACATTGCACAATGTTATTTTCACTACGAAAAATGTTCAATCTACTATTTGTTAGTTCAAATTTAAAGCTTTAAATATTGAATCAATATGAATGTATGTTAGCCGTTAACAAAGTCAATATTTTTGCAAAAAATTACATGACATGAAATCAACATTGTTTAATTTTGGTTTTACATTGACGTTTTTTTCTGTGTGTAAATATTATATAGGGGTGGGCTTTCGAAGTGTTGCGAAATTAAAATAATGTAATTTTTTCAATTATTATTATTTTTTTAATTTAAAAACTTCAGAATATCATAAAAAAATTTCGAATTTTAAGAGAAACATGTTATTATTTCAATGTAGCCACATTTAGTAGTGTTGTAAAAAGCTTCTACTTTAGACTACTCAATACTACTCAATACTTTTTCAATTGAATACTCGATACTACTCAATACTTTTAACGTTTTTATTTATTTCAAAATAAATATATTTAATAGGTAAAAATTCGATTGTATTATTATACGTACTCCATAATAATTCATGGATCGGCATATCTAATAATCCATTTAAAATATCTAACTAAACGGCCAGGCTTATTGATTGTTGCAAACGATTAAATCATTTGCGCTTAACTTTCCTTAAAACCGAGTTGCATTAATTTAAAACATTTTCAAGCAAAATTTTCGTATTTGTGTATGGAAATGCATCTCTGAAAGTATTGAGTAGGATTTAGTCCTGGGAAATATATACGGTATTGAGTACTCGGTACTCAAATACTCAATACTTTTGCAACACTAACATTTAGTGCGGATCAAGCATGTCAGAGACGGCTACACGCGAATGTGGTGTGTGGAATTTTGTTACATTTTAGGTGATCATTATATATATTTCAGTTGATACTTTGGTCTCCAGAATGACAGATATGATATGCTAAAATTCATCAAGTCAAGTCCGGAGATTATGGTGGCCATTGCTGTAAAGAAATCAAACTTTTCTTGTAAAAAACTTTAGGTTTCTCGAACTTTATGGCGCCGAGTCTTGCGGGTTCTTTCGAATTGTTTACATGACGAGGGTAACACAGTATCGCTTAAAATTTTCCACGGTAGGTTTGTTGATTTATCTCTATGTCATGTTCCAAGAAAAGCAGTGCTGAGGGTCCCGTAGCAGTTACCGCGCCCCAAGCCATCCTCAATGCAGGCACTTGCTTTCGGTAAGCATATCGTTGGTCTCAATTGTTTTGTTTGCTTCGATATTGCTGAACGGTAAACAAATTTCTATAAAAAATATAAAATTTTTCAAGTTCGTCACCAATGTGCAAATGTTTAACGCCTTTGTTCTTGCTGGGCGAAATATATTTTGTGCACGAGTCAAATTTTGCATTTTGGCTTCTGTGGGCTTGTAAACAATATAACAGACAGCTGTCACTATCCGTTTGGTGGCTACAATAGCGTGAAAGTTGTACCACTTCCAGTGGCGATGTAAAAAAGAAAGATTTGCAATATCTTCTTCCAACCTGTGAAGTGCACGTATATAATTATGTTTTCCATACAAAGTTTTAGAGAAAGCAATTTTTAATGAAGAAGCTCTTAGTATAACAACACATTTTAACAGTTATTTTCCTAGTTAACTCATATAAAATAGCTGTTTTAATCAAAATGAATCACTTATACAAATTATTGTTTTAAGAGCACAAATTGTGAAGGATATAAGCCCAATTAAAAGGTGGAAATGTGAAAAAATCAAAAAAAATTTAAATCGTTAGGTAAAATGCAAAAAGGCGTAACTTACAAAAATATAATTTTACATGAGAAGCAAAAAACTTTGCTTCATTTTAAACTCTCCGAGAAAGATATTTTTAAATCAAAAAAATTCAATTTTTTAATTATTTGAATAGATATGTTAGATACGCCTTTTTTGACTTCTGTTTTTCTGAAACACAAAAACACGTATTTTAGATACAAATAAATTTCAACATATAGTTGAAGAAATATTTTATAAAATATAAAATGTCTATTTTCGGCTTAAAGAAGGTATACGAATTTATAATTGATTATAAAAAATTCAGTGTATTGATTAAAATAAAGTTTAACATAAGGGAAATAAAGTTTTTTTAATTTGAGTTAGTTATATAATATATAAATGCATTTTAAAATTATTTTTGAAATGAAATATTGTCATAAAAATAATGACAGTCTGCAGGTAGTAACTTTTTGAGATCCTGTAGATGTTGTAATTTTTTTAAATTAAATTATATTTGTAAATGATTCCGGTTGGATTGTATGCCATAGTACGGATCATACTGAGAGTGGTAATTCTGGCCTTATTACCTAAAATCAAATACCATATTCATACTAAAGTATATATTTATACAGGATTCCCGGACTACAATAGTTTTCATATTGTGTCGTATTCGAATTTGCTAAGAAATCGCTATAAAGACAATTATTGCAATTTTTCTTAGCAAAATATTACAATATAATTATAAACAATCCAAAACCTACTTATTATTTGTGAAATATTGAAATTAAATTTTTATTATTATCAATTGGGCCCAATATTTCCTTTAAAGTTGGAAAAGCGTACACTTTTTGCTAGTCACTTGGATCTTAAAGAGATATTAGTCATACAAAGAAATTGAATTAGTCAATTTGATATTGAAGTCGTTTAAGCCGAAGTTTTTTGATATTGAAACGATATTCTACTCGTACTAAGCAACATCAGAGAAACATGCAACTCTTCAAACAAATGTCAAAGAAAACCATTTCTTTATATTTATTTAGAAACAAACAATTCCTAATTACGTCGTTTTGCATTTATAAAATAAACACACTTGTAGTTACGTCCCTTTGTTTTTTGTTAATAAAAGTGTCATTTTTGATTGCCGAAGCGTAAAATTTTGTCAATAAATAGTTTAGTAGTAGTAAATAGTAGTAGTCAATCAAAAACTCGATTTTGAATTTTTTGTTAGTTACGCCTTTTTGCATTTTAGATAACGATATATATTTTAATAACTTCGTTTTATGTGCCATGCTTGTTAACTTAAAAAGATTAAGGTAGAGACAATAAAATATCTTTGCGTAAAAATGATGATAAAAAATTCATATTCAGTTTCAATATCACTCTGGTACAAAACCATTCGTCTTTGACTGACAACATGTGCTCGTGCATACATATGTACATACATATGTACATACCTGCCCTGGAAAGCAAGAAAGATACATATTAAATGTAATATGAGACTTCTCTTTTTCTTACATTTTTTTTAAATTTGTCATTGGCAAAGGAAGCAAATTAAATCGATCAAAAAAATATTATTTTTTTTCGTTTGTTTAAATACATAAAACAGCAGATCAGATTTCGGTAAGCATCACACACATATGTACACACACACACATTCAGTCGGTCACTTAGTCATGCAACAACAACCATGACAACGACACCCATTCATGCATGATAAGGATATGAATATTAAGAAAACATAACAACAATAACAAAAACGTTTATTTTTGAAAATGAAAACTTTCCTTGCTTTATGTATAAATTATTTTGTTTTGTGCTGCAATTGCTCGGCCTCATTGGCGTCGTAAGCACATTTGGGGGGTGATATACACATGAAATATACATATATTAAAAAAGTCCGACCGAACGTTCGATGTTCGGAGTAATTTTCGCCGAACTCCGAACTTAGCATACAATTTTTGTACATATTTTTATATCATCAAACATGTGAGACCTTTTAAAATGTTAAAGTACAAATCGCACTGCTTCCTCTAAAGAGCTTCAACTCAAAATTTTAATATTTTCAGTGGAGCCGAAAAACTGTTTATTTTTGTTATACTACTTTCATATTAAAAAAACGGATGCAACTGTATTTTTTTTGTGAAAGAGTTGAGAAAATGATGTAAGATTTTTACAGTGGGTAGATGTGACTAGTGTACATCGATTTATTGCAAAAAGTGAAAATTGAACATTTTTGAGTTGACCCTCTTTAGAGGAAGCAGTGCGAAATGTACAAATCTGTCAAAATAATATTTTGATTATATTGATTTTATTAAATTTAAAAAATCATAAAAATTAAAATTGTTTTCATTTAATGAAAAAAAGTTCGGTTTCTAGTTTGGGTTCGGGTTGGGTCAGAAAAATCAACCGAAGATCGGTTTCGGAGGTTGGGCTCCGTCTGAAAAAGCGCTTTCCGTTGGACGCTATAAATTAAATATTAAATATAACTTAACAAAACTCTTGGGAGGAACATGGAGACTTAACGATTTTCTTATATCTTCTTCTAAGATGAACAAAAATTTTAACTTGTTTAAGTGGTTTGAGCTATTTCGATTCGTTTTTATTTGTCGCGGTACTCGGAGGGCGTTTAACTCGAGTCTGTTTCTGGTAACTTCTGTAATTCTACCGATAAAAGTATGAGCGATATGGGGCTTAATCCTGTAATTCGAATCGTATCTGAATTAAATTAAGTACAAACTTTCTAACATTGGGGACTTATTGCCTGTTCCACGAAGTCGGAAAAGATATTTCTTTCGTACAATTACTAAAACAAAATCTTTACTTTTGAAATTAAGACAGAAATCTTTCTGTATCGCAAAACATGCAGCTAAATATTTTTCCAATTCTGAATGAAAACATGGAGGGATTTTTTCAAAAGAATTTCTTATTATTATTATAATTGTTGTTCCATATTGTTATAATATTTATTTGGAAATTCCAAAATTACGATAAAGCCTAAAATAGCAGCTACTAAATTCAATAGGCAGCATAATGCTAAAAAGTAAAACAAACGAAATTTCCTGAAAATGAAAAAAATTGTCTTTGCCCCTGCTTGAAAAATGACTATCTACGTCAATGTTGCTCCTCCCTCTTTTCACCAAAAAGTGCTATGAAAAGTTATTAAAAAAAAGATGAATATAGAGGTGGAAAAAAGATACGAAAATAAAAAGATTTTTGTAAAAAATTTAAAATGCAACTGAACGAAGCATTTCAAGAGGAACATGCAAATAAGATTTAATTGTTTTGACATTTCGCATACTCCCGTTTAAAAAAAATAGCATTTTTTAATAATAATATTCACATTTGGTTGTTTTTTTCAAATTGTATTTTTTAATGAAATGTTCTATGGCAATTTCTTTTAATTTTAAAATTTATAAATTATATTATTGTTGACTAAGTTGTATGTGAAAAAGTATTAATATTTTTAATTAGCATATTTTAGTGTTCAAAACATATTTTTTCCAATTTTAATTCTAAAAATATATTTACATATATTAAAGTAGAACTTTTAGGCAACTGGTAATTACACATTTATGCATTTTATTCAGTTATGCATTAGTTTGGGATTAAATCTGTTTTTAATTAAATCAGTAAATAATTTTCTATGTTCAGACGTAAGTTTATCGGAATTTGTAGTGTTTTTTTATATGCTTTAGTAATAAATTAAAAATTATGATAAAAATTAAATACATATTTCTATAAAAATAAATGTGATGTGGTGTTCAAGCATACAATTTGTTCTTAAATTAAGTACCTGGCCAGCATGTCGAACGTTATCGTTCGCTCGATTTCTAGACAAAAAACAACCGATTTGCATCCCACTAACAACAAATTTTATTTATTCATTGATTTGCTTACTTATCTCCTGAAAAAATAAATTAATTAATTACGTTATTACCGAAATGCAAATCAGTTGGTTTTCATTCAGATTTCTAGCGAACAATAGCGTATGACATCGTGTAAGTTTGTTTTATATTTCGCATCTATTAAATACGCTTTGCGAACATGAACACGCACTAGTACACAAATTAATTTATTATTATATGCCCCGATCCCGCCTTTTCCTATTAAACATTAGCATATGTTCATAATTAGGCTTTTGTCATGTACTCGATCATGCAAAGCATGCTCTGCACCCATGTTTATAACTTTTAATTAAGTTGCACATGCGTACTATTTGCAGAACTTGTGCACACCTTTCTTGGAGAAATTGATATTCTTCATCATTACCATTCGACATCTCGCTCCTTTTATTTTTATCGTACATATTTTGAATATCTGTTATGAAAATACATGTACAATGGGTTTTACATGAGTTGCAGTTGTGTATTTGTATATTTTATGCTCGATTAAGTGTCTGAACATCAATTTCCTTCTTTTATTTTTCCTTGTTTTATGTTTTTGCTTTTTGAAGAAATTTTATGTTTGTCTGTTTTTTTATAGAGCTGAGTTCTATTGACTCTTTTAGTGAGTATTCGAATTAAGTGCAAATTTATGTAATGACCAATTGATTTATTAAAGCACAATATTCTTATAGTTCAAGAGAAAAGAAAAATAATTGCATTAAAAAGAAAATAAAAACGCATACGCATAAATTAGAAGGTTTCTGTCATATTACCTAAAATTTGTTTTTGGCTGGGCTTGTATCCACGGGTGGCCCAAAATGAACAAAGGGGTTTGAATTGCTTATAACTTTTTTATTTAAGACATAATTATAAAATTTTTTGTTTAATACAGAATATAAATGGGGAATATTTTAAGTTTAGTTATGAAAAATAATATCTCGCAAGTGGTGGCCATTTGCTGCTTCGCATATTCGTACTCTTTCCAACACATTTTCAATCACCTTTCGCAAAACTTCAGGTGTTATGTTGTTTATTTCGTCGCGTATATTGCTTTTTAATTGCTGGATGGTTCTGGGCTTATTAATGTAGACTTTTCCTTTCAAATAACCCCAAAGAAAACAGTCTGGAGCGGCTAAATCCGGTGAAAGCGGATGCCAATTGAAATCATTTGTACGCGAAATAATTCGTTCACCAAAGATGTCTCGTTGATTTGAAAAATAAAGCTCAACAATTTGGGCACGTTGTTCAATTGAGTACTGCTCCATTTTAAATTCCCCAAGTCTTCTTTACAAAATACTGAAAAGAAAATAAAAAAAAAATTATAATAAAAAAGTTATAAGCAATTCAAACCCCTTCGTTAATTTTGGGCCACCCTGTACAAACTAGACTTGGGTCCAACTCGTTCAGTCGCTCGTTTTAGACAAAAACCTTTGATCAAAAAAATTTAATTTAAATGGGTTTGATCAAAGGTTCTTGTCTAAAACAAGCTATAGAAAACAAGATTTAGCTTGAAGCTACAAAATAAATAAAATGATATTATTGACTTTTGATGAAAATTATTTCCATTTTAAGTTCAGAACTTTCTCGTTGCGGTTCAATTCACAACCTGTTGTAAATGTTGTTGGTAATTTCCATATCAACATGATGCTAAGTAAATGTTTATATGTAAATTATCAACAACATTTATACGACCTTCATCTCATACAAAATATAATGAATTACACAGTATAACACATGATTTTGGGACTAAATTCTGAGAAATGCACGTGATAGTAGCACCAAAAATAAGAACTTCTGCATCATTCGTATTGTCAAGTTGTCTGCATTAATAATTTTTTTGCTAAAGGTTGGATTTTTATGTTTTTTTCTATATTTTAACACGGTTATATCTCGGAATACCGTACGGAATATCTCTTTTTTGTCTGCAGCAAAGATGTAGATATTGAATAGGAGAAAAAAGCGGAACAAACCTAACCGAAAAAAGTGCATCCAGTGCCTTAAAAATCGCAAAAATACCAATTGTTTTCCTCAATTTTCATAATTTTTGCTCAATAAAGCATTTCGTGCGAACTGCTGTCAAAAGTCCATATAAAAAAATTCATGCGGAATAATAGCAAAATAATATGACTGAAGTTGTACTCTGTTCATCTTGTGAAAACATACGAAATGTTTCTGGCAGCATTTATTTTCATCCACAAAATTATTCTGTCAACATATTTTCCAACTGCGAAATAATGTAAGCACCACTTATTTCGTACGAAATTGCAAGGAGCAGCTGATCAGATTTTTCTTGACGTTGTGGCTTTAATTTTAAGTTTATTGCCCAGAAATAATTAAAATAATGAAAAATAATGTAAATTAAATATAAAATGAAGGTAAGTGCTTTTTGCAGAACGTGCGTGTTCAACGAGCTCTTCCGCAGCAGCTGCGATTTGCATTAATTAATACGTGGCAGTACAAGCTCCTAATATTATTTTGTTGTCCATTTGTTTTAACTTTTTATAAATAAACACATTTTTTTGTTTTAATAAGAAAAACAATGTTGCTTATTTCAAGGCAATAAAACCGACAAATTTGTTCTAAATCGTGGTATTGTCGCCACTGGCCAATTGTCAAAATTTTCAAACGAAATAATCAATGTTGCTCTACATTTTCCGCAAATTTCAACAGAGTACTTGGCTTAAGTGTATTACAAATCCACAAATGCTGTTTCTGTTTTTTTTTTAATTTGAATGAAAATAAAAATTCCGATTCATATTACACATGAGTGTCAACTTGTGGTTCTGATGATCTTGTTTTCTTAGTAGTTTGTTCATATTCAAGTTCTGAGTCTGCATCATCTTTCGAGTTGGACATAATATTCAAGGGCATGTTTTCTTAAGTTTGTCCACCAATTTCGGTGTCATCTTCATATTCACTGCATTCATCTTCAAACTGCATAATTTTAGAAGTCCACCAACAAAACTCCGCAAGCAATGCATCTAATTTTTTGCCTTTGAATCGCTTTTCCATTCGCATGATCACCTGGTGGAACCTATCTCCTTGTAAGTCTGATTCCTATTTTGGGCACTTGTTATTTTCCATATTCAAATATTCAATGTTATTCTTGTTTAAAAATGTAATTCACTGTCAACACAAGGGTTGTTTACTTGACAAAACGAATGATGCAGAAGTTCTTTATTTTGGAACTGCTTTCACGTGTAATTCTCAGAATAGAGTCCCAAATCAATGAGCTGAAAATGTTGTACTATGTTAGGCAATTGTGTCATGCACAGAAATTGTTCTTCATTCAGAAATTTCGACTTATTTGATGAACTTTTCCAAGGCGATTTTAAAACTTACGAATAATTTGTCAGCCATCTAAAAACTATTTATCACTTTCGAATTGCCTTTCAGAGTGCTCTGAGTATATTTAAGAAATTTACAATTACATTTCTGAAACACAATTTGTATTCGTATATCATTAAAGTAGCACAGAATTATCAGATTAAAGGAAAAATTATTCAACATAACGCGTGATTCACCCAATTAACGTGAGCGGAGAAAATAAACAGAATAATAAAATATTCTTAGTGCGTATTTGGAAAAAATGGCGAAGAAAGTATTAAACGTTTTACAATTTGTTTGCTAGTAAACCTGTTTTTACATTTTTCTGCTTTTGTCGTTTTATTGCGGAAAGGAGAGAACACATTAGAAAAATAAAACGAAATTCAATCATCTGCATCACTGCATTCCTTTAATGGTTCTTGCTTTAATCCTACTTACTCGTACATATCCACAAACAAAAATATTTTTATTCATGTAGGAGATTAAAGTTTGAAAAGTTTCTCTTATTTTTGTGATTAAAGTTCTACTTGTTTCTTATTTGCTCTTGATGGCGGAGTATTTCAAAAAGAAAGAAAAGTTCATTTGCATTCGCACAAACCTCTACTAATCATGCAAAAAATTAAATAAAACAAAATGTTGAGGTGACCAATATCTGAGAGCAATGCATTATGATTCAATTATATTCCAATTAAGATCAATTGGCGAAGTAATATATTTAATAAAGTAGCTAAACAGCTTAAACAAATTTAATGCGCCTTTTACTAACAAACGAACTTAACGCACAATATCAGAGCTGTAAAACAATTAAGCTTGCTCACTTTCACCATCTGTCCTCTCTCACTATAACACTCCCAAAGAAGGCAACACACCTACTTGTTTGTGGGCATATTAATTGCCTGAGAGTTTCTTTTTAAAAATATATAAGAGTCTAATTGTACTGTCATTTAATCATTTTAATTAGTAAGCAATCATGATATAGACATACTATTGTAATCATTATCATGTTATGGTTCAACTTATCTCGTTTTTATATCGTAAAATACTCCCGAGCAGTGCCATAGAGTTGTGAAAACGATAAGAGACTCTCTTGAAAACAAACACTACTGCTCATCAGTATTTCTTGATGTAAAACAAGCATTTGACAGAGTATGGCATATTGACCTTTTTTATAAATTAAAACATTTTCTACCAGCTCTAATTTACCTTCTGCTTAAGTCCTATCTTAGTGATCGTAGTTTTTATGTCAACATCAACGACGAATATTCTGAAATCGGATTCATTAGGGGTGGTGTACCACAACGAAGCCTATTGGGCCCAACTCTGTACACATTATTTACAGCTGATATCCCGACAAACAACAATGTATTAGTTGCAACATACGCTGATAATACCGCTATACTAGCAGCCAATGAATCGGCGACAATCAAAAAATACTTGCAATAACGCTTTTAGACGACAGTGATGAAGTTAGACGATTAAAACGATTTGACATATTAGATCTCCCCTTTAAATCTTAAGGTGTATTAGATCTGTCAATGTATAGTTAATAGAATGCTTTAAAATTGATAAATTTTAAATTGTTAAATTTAATGGAACTTAGCGCTACTGTAATTTATTGTTAATGTATTTATTAAATTTGCTTATTATTACATTGTAAATTGATTGCAAATAAAAATAATAATAAAAAATATATCGTAAAATATCATTCCACATTCAACATTATTCTCTACTACAGTGAAAAATGCCGTAGTTGAAAATTCGACAGCCGTAATATGGTCCAATATTTTTCTATATACAGTGTTGAACCTACAATCTCTTGATTGATACCAGCATGCGGTAACAGTGCGCCGCAAGGCAAATAAATTATTTGCCTACTTACTAGTAGGTAATTGTGTAATTACTTTAAAGTAATGTAGACTTTATGTAGTAGGTTGTTATTTGGGATGTCGAACAGAACTGGTTTTCATAAATCATTGGACTCGCGCTCTAAAAAATAAGAAACGGCAAAATAAAACTACTCTGAAAGTATATTTTTGTGAATAAAAAAATATTCGTACATTTCAAAACTGTTTATAATAACGAACGGATATCGAATCCAAGACATAAAAATTAAACAATTAGACCAGTTCTGGAGTTCTGAGGCAACATATAATATTAATAAAAAACACAAGAATTTATATCCTTCTCCATTTTTGAATTTGATTGAAAATAAAAATGAGTAAAGAATTAATCAATCAGTTGAACTTTTTTCTAGAATTTTTTTCATTATCCTTGAAATTTTCTTAAATCATTAAGAAAGAAACTAAAAGGGGCAGCTGATGCTATTTTCGAGAGAATGATTTGGCATTCCCAATTGTGATTGAAAAATATGTTGTTTTTATTGACGCTTATTGGAAATTTGTCTTTTAGCTTTTCCAATAATATTTGGTTACTGGTGGAAAACTAAAACTAAGTTATAGTTGGGGATGTCGTTATGGAATATTTACGGGACAAATAAATCCTTTTTTGCTGTTGAAGCAGGACCTTAAATCTTCTACATTCTGTGAATGAATCAAGTTGACCTAATTTCACTTTCTTTTTTTTTCTTTTTTGCTTGCTGGTTATTAAGTAAAGAAGTTACATAGTTTTCCAACAATATTTTCGAGTTGATTGAGGAAAATAAAGCATTAAAATGAATATAAAATTTCTGACAATTTTAGTGATGTATTCAATTTTATTAAAAAATTATTTCAGAGCTACAGATATAATAGCATCCAATGATATTCATCCCTAATAGATCAGCAATTATTATTGGTGTTCCACAATTTAAACAATATTTTAATGAAAAACATTTACTGCAAATAATAGTCAATTAAATCTGCAAAAATTTATATTCTTAAATGTATTTCCACAAAATACTACGTAAAATTTACAATAACTTATACTGCAAGAAGTTATTGCTGGAGTTTGAAGGAATAAATTGTAATATTACTTCATGAAACATTTTTTTTGAGGTATAACGTATATTATAGTGCTGCTAAATAAATAATGGATTATTTCTTAAAGCGTTTAAGTGCCGTTTGGTTAAAAAAGGACATGATCAGTACTACCTGTATACGTGCATAAGAGACTTTGCATCTCTAATGCATTGCAATCTACCCCATAGAATAATAATATTAATTTTTATACCACTTTTCAAAAACTTTGTATCTTTTATTCGGAACTTAAATTAAACTCGAGCAGCCTTAAATTCGAAACACTTAATATTTTAATTAGTCTAGAAAACTTTTAACCAGTTTTTCTTTGTAAATATAAATTACATAATTTATTTTTCTTGCTGAAAAAATAACTGCTTGCCTAGAATAATTAAAAAAAATTAATATACTTTTCAGAGAATTTCAAAAACTTTTGTTTGTTGACAGTTTTCAGTTTTTACAAAATAAAAAAGTTATTAAAATGTGTTTTCGAATTAATATTTTTTTCTGGCGCTTTTTTGTTATTGAAATTATTCTTTTATTTATATGCAATAATGAATATCTGTGCTAATATTAGGAATTAATTTTAAGTAAATGCAGATTGGCTTAAACTTTCAACATGAAATTTTATCTTGTTTTATTTCTTGCTTCTATGGAATATCGTCCTTACAAAAAACACATGAACATACAATATGTTTATAAAGTATTTGAACAAAACAGTATTGTAACTTTATTATTTTTTAATAATTTTTTTTGCAATACATGAGAGTTTTAAACAACTTTTCAAGTGTAAAAAGATGAGTAACTAAAAGTAAGCTGAATTCAGGGGAACTCGAAAGCTCAGCTAATGTATTGTGTTTCATCATATTTTATTGACAAAATATGCATTTAACCATATTGCATTTTTATTATATTTTTTGAATTGAAGTATGGTTAACATTGCATTTTTATTATTGATTGTATTGTTTATAATATTTCTGAATTGATGAATTTTCTACTGTAACTAAAAAGTAAAGAATTTAATATTTCCAACTTTGGCTTCAATGAAAAAGTTCTCTATTTTTGTGAATTTTATCTTAATAAGTTATGAAAGTTAATGAATCTGTTGGGCGATAGAGCCAAACGCATTTTTTTGTAATGATTCATTCCTCTTCTAGCTCTCAATAAGTCAAGAGCTTCTCCAGCAATCCCCTAGTAAGCTGTAATTGAAATTTCTTTTGCAATAACATTAAAAAATTACTCATGTAAGTTGGTTTTTCTTGAAAATTGTTTGTTTCATTTCAATATCAAAGCCAGGAATTCTCTTCTGCCCGTGACTTCCCTTCTCCTATCTCCCCGAGAGCAATAGATTATTTGCGGGTAAAAAGGACAGAAATTTCGTTCTGTTCCCGAATCAACCTCTCCTTGGGTTTTCCAAGGAAACGTGTGCCAAGTTTGCACTTTGTTTGCTTTACTTACTCTGGAACTCATTTTGGTTGTGATGTGTAAGTGTATATTGTCCAAAGTTATTCAGGTACATTTTTATGATTTTAAATTAGCCTTGAAGAACTATATTTTTGTCAAGGCGAATTCTCTTGTTACTACCTGTATGCATTTGCCTTGAAGAAAAAGAAAACTAGAATATGTCATTGCTTAAACAAAAGCGAATTCATTTTGCAGGTGGTGTTCAAAGCACAGCTGACCGTTTTGCCATGGCTGCTACAGCTTTCAAAATTTGTTTTATTTTTGTGTATTTCTGGTGTTTTGAAATGATTTTTTTCTACAGAGAATAATTTATTGCGTTAAAAAACCCCAAAATTTTTATTTGGGACATATGGATCGTAATAAAAGTTGTTAAAATAAATGTTCTTTTTCTTTTTTTGACATTTTGTGGCAACAAGTCGGTCAAGGCAAATTAATAATTCGCCTTAATTCGCTTTGACAGCTGAGCTGTCGAGACCACCTGTTATGAATTCGCCTTGCAAGCCGGTGTTTGTTGTAATATAAACACCACCTATAAAATGAGTTCGCCTTTTGCTTTATTATATTTTTATTTTCAATAAAGCTTAATTTTTTTCGAAATTCTCAAACATGTTTTAAAATAACCCCTTAAGTACATATAATTCATATTATCAATATTAGTTTAAATGATAAGAAAATAAAAATTTGATCTGTAACTTCTTCTACACACTGTTAACTATATTCACAGCCTTATAGATATACTTACTCGTATATGAAAAATGAATAAACAAAAAAATTAGTCGATGCACAGTATTACAAATATGTATGTAACTGGAAAATGTTTTATTTGCCTTTAAGGACTTTTTAAAATTCGTTGAAATAAAATATTAGAATATTAAAATATATTTTACGGATTAAAGCAATAACAACTGCATATCTAAAATAATCCCTTTTTATTATTTTGGAATGGATACATGAGCATAGAGTACATGGCTGCCCAATTCTTGGTATGTCAATAAAAAAAAATGACGGGATTTAACAAAAACGATAGAGGAAAATTTTTACAATTAAAAACGCACTGAATCCTTATTTTTTTAGACTCACACACAACACTTTTGAATCTAAATATTTTTTTTACTATTTATTTTAACAAATTATAAGAGGAAATCGCGTTGGGCATTTTATTTGACACATTTTCTTATTTATTTATTTTTATTATCTATTATAATTGAATCTATAACAAATCTTAAGAAATAAAGCACTACTAACTAAGACTATCGGCGTACATTTTCTTAATTCTTGCCGTATTGTAGGATTTTTTATACCGAAACAGGGATATCGGAACTTAAAGAAACTGCATTTGAATATCGGAATCTTGCATCTAAAATAAGAAAAACGATATCGGTATAGATAGCGCTACTCAATTTAAATGGTATTTAATTAGGCATTTGACGTTTCAGATGGGACTCTACGTACGCATGACATGTGTATCTACAAGTGTGTTTTATATTGGTCTTCTAAAGGATTATCAAAAATGTTAATAAAAATAATAAATAAATAAATGTTGTACCAGGTAGTATAGAAATAGTTTAACAGCAAGTAAAACATAATAAACAAAGAGTGAACAATTGAAAAAGTTCGAATAGAAATTGCCTCTTTGTTTTTTTTTACAATCTAAAAGTCGTAAAAAATTTTTTTTTTATTGTTTCAATTTATTTCTATGACTGTTTTGCAGAACATCTTAAGTCTAATTGGCAAATTAGAAAAAACTTGCTTTTTAAGGCAGTTGTAACTTTTGAGTTTGAGGCAAATTTCTGCGGCTTAATACTTTTAAAACACCTAAAAGATATTAACTGAAAATAAAATTTGAATTTATTATAGAAAACTGCAGCCTTAAGGTCTTTAGGTATCTATATTTCTACACATAATACACAATAGCAGGGCTATTTTTTATAAAAAAAAAAAAAAACTAAATCGAAACTATTTGACAAATGTAAATAAATCGACTATGAATAGAAGTGAATTATAAGTTGGTAACAAAATTTAAGTTGCCTCTTAACTAGTTTCAAATTAAAACTGTGATTAGAATTATGCACCAATGTGTATTGTTTGTAAGATAATTATACTTTAATTTGAATATATGTATGCACTCTTATTTATTATTTTTATATAAAATCATAAAAATTGTGTTATCTCGAGTTAAGAGGATTTGCCAAAATATCGCAGACTTAACTATTTCATCGATATTGATATTTTTTAAACCAATATCATCGCTTTTTACAAATTCTGTATAAATGAGCTGCACCGTCTGTTGTTCTATTGAAATAAATGTTTTTTGATTCTGTATTCAATAATAGGAAAAAACGGAAATAAAATAAATACAAACAAAATAAAAATAGAATTCATGTTGGAGAATTCAAAAATTTATTTTATTTGTGTCGCCTCTTTTGTTGTTTTTATGTTATCACAGTAAACCGTGGTTTTAACAAACTCTAAGGAAATTGGATAAATATATGTAGCACATCCTTATCATAAAAAAAGTTATTTATAAATGTAGTGATTTATGAGCACATTTTGAATAAAACTATGAGAGGCGTTTAAAATTCTTCGCTTCAAGCTTAGTTCCTTATAGCGGAGTTTTACTGTATTTGAATCTAAATTTGATAGTCCGAATTAGAAGTTAAATATATATATATATATATGAATTAGTTTTTGTAGTAATGGCATATTTCCGGTAATAAGAATACTACTAAATGTATATATCTTTTGGAATAATAGCTTAAGTCGAGATAACACATTATTTTCAAAAAAATTATTTATGAATGCACATTTCTTAGGTGCCCTGCAAAAATATAAATACAACAACAGCCAATTTCAAAGATGATACAAAACTAAAAATTGCAAACAAAATTCAAACGCATGTGAATTGATTATATTTAATTTCTACTTTTGCTTAAAGGAATACACAAAACGTTTTAAGTGCTTTTTCGTTGCTGTAAATTTTGAAAATTATACTTAAGTTATTTTGCAAAAAATGCACATAAATAGCAGTATTATGCATGTAGCAGTGTATCTGTGAATTTATTTGTTTTATAAATAAAAATTTATAACGATTATAAAATTTTAAATATAAAAAACGACTTAAGTATTTTAGTATGTATATTTTTGTTAACATTCGTTGTTAAAAGAGGGCGTAAAATTTTGACTATAAATAGTCCCTTCCAAACAGAGAACGATACACAGTCTAGTGAAACAATCAATTGTGTTCAGAACTTAACATCGAAGAGTAAATTATAACTAAAGGACAATGAAACTTTTAGCAATTTTTATATTTGCCCTCGCAGTATCTGTGGCTATTGGACAAAGCACTTTGCAACCGGAAGGTCAACAAGAAGAAATCCAATCTGTTGAGAAGGATGTACAAACATCTCTACTTGAAAGACTTACGGAACAAAATCGAAAACTCCTCCAGCTTTTGGAGCAAATTTTAAGGAGATTGATTGGATGAATGCTAATTTCTATAAAATTTTAGTAATAATTAGCTATTTCTGATGTTTTTATAAATAAACAGTTTATTTTAGCTAAAATTAAATATTTATTTAAATTTCGTTTTTATTTGAAATTAATGTCCACAGTGGTTTCGACTAGATGGAGTTCAAAATTTTTAACTACAATTTATCCTTTTCATAGAAAACCAGTAAAAGGGAAAACATTTTTAGATTTGGTGTAATATGGTTGTTAGAAACCTTTTCGCATATATTTTATACTCACAATTTTTTGGTCCTTGGAGTACTTATATATAAAAAAATATTTTTAACTTAAACAAAATGCTGTACTTTTAAATTAGGGAAATATATGAACGTATTTTATAGTTCACTAATTATTTGGTTTCAGGAAACATACAAAATAAAAATATAATTAATTTTCGTGAATTCAAAAATTTATTTCATTTGTGTTGCCTCAGTTTTTTTTATTATTACAATAAAGCGTGACTTTAACAAACTCTAAGGCGACGGGGATAAATAGATGCAGCATATATCCTCATATGGTTTCAAAAAAGCTCTAAGTTACAAAAAATTTAAAATCTACTTCTTAGTTGATTACGATGTACCATATCAAAATACATGTCGCTGGAAAATTGTACATATTAAAATTTTACTGATTCCTTAATAAGAAATAAGCTTAAGCTGAAAAAAATTTGAAAAATGTTGGTGCAGGGTTAACTTTTAATATTAGAGAGTTTCTGGGATGCCGTGTAAAATTTTTTCAATGTAACTTAGGGCTTTTATGAATTCATATGACGATATGTACTTATCACAAAAAATATTTATAAACTTAGCGATTTGTAGGCACATTTTGAATTAAACTAACAGGGACCCTTAAAATTCTTCGCTTTAAGCTTCCTTATAGCCGAGTTTTACTGTTTTTTTTAATTATATATTTTTTATTTATTTACTGTATGTTTATTAAATGGGTATTTTTTACAAATAAAAAATAAAATTTCATAAACATTCATAACTATTTTAAATTAACATCATTTTATGTTTTGTTGAGTTTTAAACACCTTTTCAGGCTGGGCTCACTTGAGTGTCGGAGTGTTTGCACTAAGTTGACGGTTTTGAACCCTCATAATTATTCACATTTCTGATTTTTATCTTATTGAAAACATGACGATAAAACACATGACGATAAATTATATGTCTATTATCATTTCTAATCAAGCAAAATAAAATAAAATATAAGTAAAATGAAAGCATGATGGTTGCGTAACCGTTCAGTGTTTACTTATGTTTTTACTTGAACGAATACTTACATACATTTGTAGTCGTGTCAACTTTATTAGTCTTTTATTCCTTTCATACTGAACCGATTTTAATAACATATATTCCTGTCACTAAAGCCCAACAATGTCTACCAAATTGTAAAAGAATTTAGAAAACCGGTTGACACACAAAGGAGAAGAAGGGATCTAAAAACTTGTCTTTGCCTATTTATATAATAGATAGATTACATATTCAGTTCAATGAAAGCTACAAACACATTTACGACAGCAGATTACACGGTTACTTGAGTACAAATGGCGCTGGCTACAAATGTCGCCCTGTAGACAGTTGCTTAATTTATTTTGAAAACGACAGCTACACAGTAAGCAACTGACTCATTTATATTTCAGTGGTCCCATCTTACGTTTTTTTTCTTTTTTTAAAGTACAATTCACAACTGTACAATTTTACAATTTGAATTTTTGCAAACGTATTTGAGAATAGGTGAAGCTTAATGGATTAAATATAAGTGGAGAAACGGAAGCTGCTCGCGAAAATTGCGAAAATCCGCAAATATTTGCATAGTTAAAAAAATTTCGGAAAGTCTTAAAAAAACCAAAAGAGCAAAAAATGTTAAAATTAAGTAAACATTAACCAAAATTAGAAGTTTTTGGCGAATTTCGCGTATTTTGCAAAGTGGGTGATTTTTCTATTCTTTATTGTTTCAGATACATTTAAATTTTCCCAATAAATGGAAGTTATTGCAAATTTTCATAATTTTTTTTTAATATTTTCCTAGTTTTTCACATTCCTTGCACTTGTAGCTCGTTTTAGAAGATCTTATGGCTTTTTAAAAATCTTGGGAAATTTTTCACATTTTCGCAATTATTACGATGTGATTGACTCAGTCGTCTTTTTATTTATTGCTTTGTTGAATTTCCTAAGATTTTCTAAAATAATTTTCATTGCTCTTATTTTTACACAAAAATTATTTTTACACAAAAAGTTAATACCAAAAAAAGAACTGCAATTTTTGCATTTTATTTTATTTTACATAAAAAAATAGTTCTAAGCACTAATTTGCTTTACATATTTTGTTATATTATCAACACTGTTTTTTTTTAGCCAACAAAAATAGAAATCATTTTAATTAATTAATAATTACACGACAAATGTAGCATGAACAAAAACCTGCTGCCGTGTATTCTATTTTTGACAGGTTGTAGTCGATAGCCTGCTGTCTTGAATGTGTTCATAGCTTAAGGTTTAAATATTTTTTGAACTTAGTGTCGGCTTAGCGTTGAAATATAAATACTATTTACGCAGGTTTATAATTTTATTGCGGCGCTCTTTGTTTTATTGTGCAAACACAGAATATTTATTTTCTGGTGCAAATTTTAGAATAAAAATGTAAAATTCCTGGGCAAGTAAGACTACATTAGAAATTCTGTGTTGTCCATACTTTGTAGAATTAGCCAAGCTATTTAATTTACATTATTTCCTTTGACCTCTTTCAATCCTTTTCAATTGTTTTCATTCACCAGCTATTCAGTTTGCGGTATATTCATCAAACCGTTTCTAAGACGTAACTGTTGGGCTCAATTTCAATTTCTGTTGAATTGTATTCTCGATGGAAACCACTTTTCTCGTGTTTACACCGGTTATATTCTGTGATAGCAAACACTCTTACACAAAGGTTAAAGATTATTATTCTTAGAGCCACTTTTTAACTTTGATACTAAACCTAATTTTATTCTCTAATTAGCTAATTTAATATAATGTTGTTTTGGTGGTGGCTTAAACTCTATAGTATTGAATAATAAAAAATGGCAACATTTTCTTGCAACTTTCAAATTCGTTATCAAAACAAAACGGGTTTTTTTACAGAAGAAGAAAATGCGCGAATTTGATCATATTTACAATTTTAAAGTGTTGAATGATTTAACTATTTTTTGCCAGTGATATGAATGTAAACTCAAGAATGTCGGCGAATTTCACAGCTGGTAAAATAGAATAAGGGTTTTATATATTTCGGAATCACTAGAATCTTAATCTCCACTAAAATAATCCATTTTTGAAATTCTGTATTTTTTCTGTTTTTATTGGTTCAACAACTGTTTACGTTAAGCATGTGTATGTTGACAGTTCTATTTTAAGATTAAAAAAGATTAAATACGATTGACCACTTAAACTAGCAAGCAAAACCATATAATCGACTACCCAAAAACTACAAATAAAGATTAAGGTTAATTTAAGTTCTAACTTCAAAGTCAAAAAGTGGCACTTAGATTTTAGATAAAAGTATGATAGTTTTTTTTTTCGGGGGTTTGTCACGCCCTCCTAACTTATAAAAATCATTATTATGTTTGCTAAGTTCTTTGAAAAGTAACTCAAGTAAAGTCATGAGATGTTATAATAAATTATTTTCTAGAAAATTTCAAAAATGTTTTATTTGTTTTCGGTTGCGCTAGTCTATATGCCTGAATTTCATTGGGGCTTTTGTCAAACCATCAGTAGACCTTAAACCATATTTTTGAAAGGTGTCAAACTTCTCAGCTTATACACAAACTTTCAAAAATCAAATGAAAACTATGAAAAACAAAAAAAAATCTCTTGAAATTAAATTGGAAGAATATCTCGAATAATAAAATTACCAAATAGTTTAATAATTTAAGTTAAAATTAATAATAAATAATTACCTATTCAATATATATGGTAGATGACAATTTTGCTTGAAATTTTCCAAAAACTTTCCTACGATAATTTACAGACAATTTACACAAATTTGATGCATTTAAGAGCGTCATCGTAATTTTTTTTAGATTTATATATAATATAAGATAATAATAATATTTGATTTGATTTAGTTATAATTTAAGAAGACTTAAAATGCCATAAAATATAAGGTTAATGTTTATTAAACAAATATGAGATAAAAGAGCTTTAAAGTATGCAATTCTTCGAAATTGCACTTTTTTAAACAGTTGGTGACTGACCTTTTTGCATATTGTTATTATTTTATCTTTAACCTTCGAATTTTTTTCTGTAATGAGGTTTTATTGTTGGACTATAAATTAGGTGGTCCATCTACTGCAGGAAAAAAAAAACAAAAGTATTTGAACCTCGGTTATCTGGCCTTCTATTAACCGCCTACATGTAGTAACCAGCATGCTCCCAGCTTTGTATTACAACCTCTATTATCTGCAATTTTACATTTATCATAAGTGGTCTTTTTATACTTCTATTATCCGTGCAACAACTTTGGTAAAAGCAAAAGAGGCTAGCAATGTTCTTTTAAAATTGTTACAAAAATTATAATTCTTCAGGTATTTCAGAGCCAGATAAAATGCAGATATATCGCATACAAACTCATTTGATTAAAGAACAATTAAAAGTAAAAAGGCAAACTACTCTAAAAGAGTCTTTATGTTACAAATAAAAATATACCATATACCCACATACTTAAGACTCTTATGTTAAATATACATCAAAATATCATGTTCTAATAAAAATAATACGGACTTTTTATGTCTCTATATAACCTGTGTTTTTCGATTATCCGTGTTAAGCCTGGTCCCGTTCGACCCGGTTAATCGAGGTTCAACTCTACCATGCTTCTAATTTGCTGCTTGTCAACAATTCTACTAACCCAGACGGCTAGTGAAACATTCTTCACTTCATTCAGTTCAAGCTGTTTTAAATATTGGTGTAAAGGTTCTTAACTTTATATTTGAACTTCATTCAATTTAGTTTTTAAAATCTTGAACCTGAAGTCCGAATTCGAAGATAAAAATCTATATATGAATTAGTTTTTGAAGTAATGGCATAATTCTTGGGGGATGAGACCGAGCACTTTAGCTCTTTTGTGCAAAGTGCGACAGTAAATGTCGAGATGACATATTATTTTCAAATATATTATTTATGAATGCACATTTCTCAGGTGCTCTGCAAAAATATAAATGTTTTGCACTTATTTATTAAATTGAATTCTAACAATAACCAATTTCAAAGATGATACAAAACGAAAAAATTCCAAACAAAATCAAAACGCATGTGAATTGATTATATATAATTTCTACTTTTGCTTAAAGGAATACACAAAACGTTTTAAGTGCATTTTCGTTGCTGTAAATTTTGAAAATTATACTTAAGTTATTTTGCAAAAAATGCACATAAATAGCAGTATTATGCATGTAGCAATGTATCTGTGAATTTATTTGTTTTATAATTAAAAATTTATAACGATTATAAAATTTTAAATATAAAAAACGACTTAAGTATTTTAGTATGTAAATTTTTGTTAACATCTGGTAGTAAAAAGAGGACGTAAAATTTTGACTATATATAGTCCCTTCAAAACAGAGAACGATACACAGTCTAGTGAAACAATCAATTGTGTTCAGAACTTAACATCGAAGAGTAAATTATAACTTAACGACAATGAAACTTTTAGCAATTTTTATATTTGCCCTCGCAGTATCTGTGGCTATTGGACAAAGCACTTTGCAACCGGAAGGTCAACAAGAAGAAATCCAATCTGTTGAGAAGGATGTACAAACATCTCTACTTGAAAGACTTACGGAACAAAATCGAAAACTCCTCCAGCTTTTGGAGCAAATTTTAAGAAGATTGATTGGATGAATACTAATTTCTATAGAATTTTAGTAATAATTAGCTATTTCTGTTGTTTTTATAAATAAACAGTTTATTTTAGCTAAAATTAAATATTTATTTAAATTTCGTTTTTATTTAAAAAGATTAACCCATAAATGTCCACCGTGGTCTCGACTAGATGGAGATGCGAAACTTTTAACTAGTAAAATTGAAATCAATTTTGGATTTGGTGTAATCTGTTTTTAGAAGCCGTTCGCACAGTGTGTTATACTCACAATTTTTTGGTCCTGGCACTTGATTTATATAAAAACGTTTTTTTTAACTTAAACAGAACGCTGTGCGGGCAAAGTATGTACGTATTTTATAATTAATTGAATGGTATTGCAGTGCTTGATTTTCTACATTTTGTAACTATTGGCTTTCTTGAGGAAGCAGAAGCCGAAGCTGATCAGAGCAGCAAAATCCTGAATTAATAAAATAAATTTCGCAAGGACTGCCCGAACGACTTTTGCGGGAGTCCATTAGCAATATGGTTCCCAGATTCTTCATTAGGCTGTAAATAAATGGAAGCGGGGGTGTGGGTTTTATGACCACTTACTCAATAAAATTACCATGGAGTTTATCGTAAAAATGCTTTTAATTCTCTAATTTTATATATTGGTATCTGCAAAAAATGCTCTAATACATACAAATCTTGTCACTGATTAAAGTATGTAACATACACAAAGTGGTCCAGTGTAACAAATACGAGTACGTAACATCTACTTTCTATACTTTCGGATTCTTACCGGATACGTCATCATCATCTGTTTAACTTTTAAATAACCAAATTTGATTCAGTTTCTGTTAATCTAGACTAAATACTTTTGGTCGTAATATTTTTGTATAAATTATCTTAAATACAAATAATAAATATTTTTATTTTCTTCGTGTAGTTATATTTCAATTTTTACGTCCCTTGGACTACACAACTCGAGTAAAATCAGTTAAAAAATAATTTGAGAACGGGCATTAGATTACACAATACGCAAAATTTTAAGATTCCAATGAATCAGTTTTCCGTCTATTTTGTTTAAAATTTAGAACGTTGCATGTATGCAACAGCAGGCATTAATGGTTTAAAGTGCTACAGAATAAAAGCTTAATACTTGAGAATAACAAATGAGATAAAAAAGATTCAAAGTATGCATTTCTCCGAAATTACACTGTCTAAAATATCTTGTGACTGACTTTCTTGTGATTTCTTTTATATTTAATCTTTAACATTCTTAATTTTTTTTAATTAAGTCTTATGCATATTTGTACATTAGGGTAACCCCTTGTACTAAATAACAGAAACGTATTCGAATACTTGGCTACAAACTCAAAACTGTTTTTAGTTGTTATTCAGAAATTTAAAAGTCCGGTTCTTTATTAAATTTAAGCATAGCAAATAAATTGGAGAATATCCAGAATTGTAAATAAATTTTTCACGGACAAAGATGAACAGAATGGACACGTAAAGTAATTTAAAAATAAAAATATATAAATAAATAAATAATAAAGGATAATTTACTAAAAAATTTGTTTTAATCGATTAATCTATTAATTGCCAGCTTTAAATTGTCTGATTATTCGTTAATCATGATTTGTTGTAATTAATTATTCGATCAAATAAGAGAAATAGTTTTCAAAAAGGAATCATATTGATTTTACTTGAAGGCCTACGTGAAGAGCGCAGAAATCGTTTATCGACTAATCGATTGGATAATTTACATATACATACATATTTATGTACCTGCCTTCTAACATTTTGCAAACTTTAATGACATTTTGATAAGTTTTTTTTCTTATTAATCATGACTATGTTGCATTGAGGGAGCGATATGTACAAATGAAATATTGTAGCTCTGAATTTATTTGCTCTTCAAACAAAAAGTCATAAAAATGATACAAATTTATATATAAATAAGTACAAATATAAGCAGTTATTTATGTTAATATTTTGTCAGTATTATATTATCTAAAGAGGGTCTAAATATCTTTATTATATATAGCTGCCTTAAAATGCAGAATCATACACAGTTTAGTGAAAGAGTTAGTTGTATTCAGAAGTTGACATTGAGAAAAAAGTAGAAGTAAAGGATAATGAAACTTTTACAGATTTTTTTATTTGCCCTCGTAGTATCTGTGACTATTGGCCAAAGCACTTTGCAACAGGAAAGTCAAGAAGAGGAAATACAATTAAATCGGGTGACTCTTCAGAAAGATGTGCAACAATCTGTACTTGAAAAACTTTACGAGCAAAAGCGAAAATTCCTCGAATTATGGCAGCAAATTGTAAAGAGCTTGATTGGATAAAAAATATTAGTTTTTATAAGTCAAGTATTTTATCAGTTTTTTATATTAAAAAAATTAAATATTTGAACTGGAGCTTGAAGAATTTTCAATATGGATATAATTTCTTTATTGGTAATTTTTCGACTTCTTTCGAATTAAATCAAATTTTATTCAAATATTATTATAACTATTAACTAATTGATTGTTTGTACCGAATAAGTTACAAAAAGTAGTGACGAAATATTCACAATAAATTTTATAACGTTTATTATATGAAATTAAAAGAAAATTTACCTCAAGTTCATTATTTGAATAAAAACTTTGAACTTTGAATATCACACATCATTTGGAAATTACTTAAGAAAAGTTTATCATTTTATTAAAACATCACGTTAGGTGCAGTACAAAAAGACATGTACATATATTGTTTGCTGGGAGTTTAGTTACTGACTGACAAAACTAGAATGTAAAGGCCTCAAGATACGTTCAAAATGCTTGCTAAGCATAGTTATAGTATAAGTGATAAGTTTATAGTATGTGTGTCATCAACGATGCTTGATGGAAAATCAAAACATTTAGATTTTTGGCATGCTTGCTTTCAGTTCTTTGTACATGTATAGTGTTAACCCATCAAGTACGAACAAATTTTCGGTAGAATAATATTTTCATTGTGAACAGTTGTCCAAAAAATCGGAATTAAAAGAAAATTAGAAAAATTACTCGCTCAAAAAAAGTGTTAGAATTAAAAGAAAAACAAAGGAATGACTGATAAAGAAAAGAGAAGTGTTAGAACTTATTAAATAGCATTGTCTCATTGACTTCACAGATGTTACGAACTTAAGCCAAAATAATAATCACTTTGGATTAAAATTCACTAACAGCCAGTTTATCCGAAAAATAATTACTTTAAATTAAATAACATTTTTGTTATTAACATATCTTTATTTAGGGATATTGTAATATTGTTTTTAACTAAGCGAACAATACAAAATCAAAGTAAAAATGAATGCTTGGTGGGTCATCAAGCGTGGTAACATCAAGCCAGCAAGCATACATACACGAAATTGACAGCAACCATTTCGAACGTGTCTCAGGCCCTTAAAAGTTCTTTTTTTTGACAGCCACTAACTAAACTCCCAGCCAACAATATACATGTTTTTTGTTGTTGTAATATTTATATTCTATTGATTAAAAAATAATTAATAATTTGAATATTGAAATATACTTTGCCAATATTGATTTTATTTTGAGAATAACCGATAAAGATGTCAACAAAAAATATTAAAAATAACTGTCAAACTTCGTTCTCACCAAAAGCTTTTTATCGACCTCCCATGATTTTTCAATAATTACATTAAGAAATAAATTTTCCACGAAGTGGATAACGTAGAAAAAAGCACAATAAACGACAACAAACGTTGAAACACCATCACATTTTGCACTTCATGGACACCACATTAATTCATGCCACCACCCATGAAGTATTTGAAGTAGAATTTTCAATTCAAGCATTTAATTTAAACAAAAATATACACGAAAACATAAATTAGAGAGGAACCGTAATACTCAGGAAGTTAAAAAACACAACTGGCTTCCGTTTCGACTTCACCTTGTGTAAAACGAAAGATTTAAAAATTTTTAATAGCGGCCTAAAACGGGCGATTCAACAGACTGTATGTAGCTGTAAGTGTTTGCCACAACTGTTATATATTTTTTAATTACTACATTTTATTGCTTCACTGGTGTGCAGGTTATCCTGCTCATAAGTTCAAATTAACAATTAAATTTCTTAAAGCTGGCGGCTTGTAAAGCGATAAATTGTGCAAAACAAAAATTGTGAACTTTAAAATACATTTTTGCGACTGACTGACTGTCCTTGTTTTCCCACTTAATCGCCTATTGACCAACATTTATTTATAAATTTTTTTAAACATAAATTCAATCACCTGTTGTGTACGTTTATAAGAACGAAATTTTTAATATTTGTTAATTAAATTTATTCTACTATTCATGTGATGGGTTTAGCTGGTAAGCCAAACAATTTCAAAAATTCATTTTATTTATTCACCTTTTATTGACAGATGTGCATGAAAAATAAATATTTTAAATATATTCAGTAAATTTCATCATAACATGTAATCATTTTAAAAAATAAAAATATTGTACAGACAGTGTCAGATGCGGCAAATATTTGAAAAAATGAGCGTAAACACTATTTATGTAAAAATAGTTTTAAATCATACAAGACATGCTGAAGATATTAATTGTATAAAATGAAGTTAAATAATATCAAATTATCGACATATAGAATTCTACAGCCCAATTATAAATACTAGTGTATCCAGCGATCGACGGCGAATCCACCGCAGTCTAGTAATTAAATATTAAGCTTTTACATAAATATATACGATAAAATACAAAAAGATTCCAAATAAACAACATAAAACTCTCTCTTAATACAAAGTACATATAGAAGAAACTCTGACTCATTTCATGGGGAAAAGTCTTTTCTCGAGAAAAAATTTATCCAATTAATTCAAACTCCCTTCTGCTTTGTGAAGGAATTTTTTTGAGGAAAACCCAAAACTTAAATATACATATTTAAAATAACTTCTTTTCAGATTTTTTTCCCTTTTATACGGTTGATAAAAACGGATTCAAAAGTAAAATTAGGGAATTTTTATTCATAATAGCAGAAAAGAAAAAAGGGAAAAATTTCATGAGGAATTTCTATATATAATCGGGCTCTTAATTTAAATAACATTTAAGATAATTTGCTTACTATGCAAATTGGAAAGTTTAAAAGAATTTATTGAGTTTGTGCACAAAATATTTTGTGCCATTGACCCCTATGAAAAGCTTTTATTGCATAAAAGTTTGTGATTTTTCACAACATTAATTATCTTCTTCTTCATTGCACTTGCTTTATAAATTAATAAAATTAATAAACAGAGATGAGACTCATTACGTAAAAGTAATCGACAACTAAAATGAAAATTTTGTTGGTGAAAAATTTGTTTTAAAAAATTAATTTTAAAGTATTTTATTCATGAAAATATATCTAAACTTTATTACGAAAGGTTTTTTTTTAGATTAAAAACGTTTTTTAGTACAATAAATAGGTAAAAGTAATCTACGATGCAAACATATTTATTGAAAACATTGAAAATAGAATATAATATGCCATGCTTGGCTATAAAAAACAAGTCACATTTTTTCACGACGCTTGCGACGCGAACAAAAGTAGAAAGCAAATCTACTTCACGCGTTGTAAGCCGTTTAAGCGTTCTATGCTTTTTGCTGTATAACTTGTCACATACAATTGCACTGATTCTACTTTTTTGACAGACGCTTAGAATGCGTTAACGCGTAGAACGCGTGTTATGGATTTTCAGCTAAATAGTATATGCACATACTATTTCCTTTTTTTCTTTAAATATTGGTGAAGTCTGTCCTTACCTTAAGTCACTTGTTTTTTAAAAATGATGGATTTTAAACTGATTTGAGAAAATTTATGTTTTATTAATACGCATTTATGAATCTGAAAATTGTGTATTTTTTAACCATTCGAATTATAGTTTGTTTTCCAAAAAAGCAATATTATTTTCAGTTACTTTTATCTAAAGTCTTCTTGTAGGCATGATTATGATTTATCAAAATACCACAAAAACTTGTAATTCATATGCGGATGTATAAGGGACAGCGTACAACAAATTATCTTTATTTCGTCCTGCTAAGCAGACCGCCGGTCTATGCTTTGAGTTGCATGGACTAGCCTCTTTTTCATGTTTTGGATGTACAATATTCTAAACTTTTGTAGCTTTGTAACTATTAATTCAGTTTGGTTTCGCTTCTTTCTAATTCCTCTACTAAATATTTTTTGATTAATTTTAGCTGCTTAGAAAGGTTTAAATGGTTGTGGCTTGGCAATAATAATGGGGCAGTAGTGATGTCTTAGACTACCGATAGTTATTCATATTCCTCCTCTAGACATAAGTCCTTTTTGTCATGGATTGCACTGATAACCTATTTTTAGAAAGGTTTATATGTTATTTTTCTCTTCACTTTGACTGCCCCTCCCTGCAGCGAAAACTAATAGACGTTAAAAAAAAGAACATAAAAAAGCATAAAAAATTACAATAAACTTTGAGAATATAATAGAGAGAGAGAACAATTTTCACTTTGACTTGAAAGCAAAGTTATGAAATTTTTGAGCATCTATTTTAGATATTTTATCTATAGATTGTTTCTTTATTTTTCACTTAAGAAACAAACTTTCAAAAGCATATTTTTTCCACGCATAAATTAGTATTCATTGGCAAATCAGTTTAGGAAAATTGTATTAACAATTTATTAACGCGTTTTCGAAGAATAATTTATTCAAAACAATAAAACAAAACGTTTGTGATGGATATTAGCTTTAATCAATTGATAGGAAAAACAAACAAACTTTATCCAGAGTATCGTTTATCATCAGTAGAATACATTAATCAAATATTTTCAGCTTATAATTAATCTTGATGAATATTATTTGAAAGAGTGAGGTTAGTAGATTTTCAATACGCTGAACGTATTGTTTAGTTTTATGAGGAATTTGTTGAAACAACATTTTTTTAAATGTTGATATGAAACGTATTTCTTTACCAGGTACTTACTTATTAGTATAGTACATAACTAGACAAAAAATTACAATCACTACGACGTTTTTACGATGCCTTGAGGGCAGTAATGGGAAATGAGATTTGCATTTCGGTATAAAAAAATCGTTTTGAGTACTTTTTCCATCCCAACAGTACCTAAAACAATTTTTTTTATTTAAACTTTATTAATAAAAAATTATTTAAATTTCATTTACAAAGAATTGAAAAGGGAACACAAAGCATATATGGACATATGTACATACGTACACATGGATGTATAAAATTCTTTAGTCTATATGAACATAAACAAATATTTGTGTACTTTCTTGATTAAAAAAATAATAGTAATTTATACATGTTTACATATATATAAATACAACATGTACATATGCAGGGCAAGTTTAAATATGCACAAAAATTATTAAAATATGCATGCAAATATTCCAAAAAAATCTTTAAAATATGCACAAAAATATGCACCCAAAAAACACAGAATAATCATGTTTAATCAGTTACAAAGTGTAATCAGATGTTTTTTCAAGTTTTCAATTTGAAAGGATCTTCGATTGTCGCACAAGACGGTCGAATATAATGAAAATATACGTTCAATATCAGTCGATGTTACTGAATATGTTGTTTTTAATCTTGGTTTGCGTTAGAAGGCCAACATTTTCGATTAAATACTTTAAGTTTTTCAATCAATATTTTATTCTTAATATTTTGGGGATTTTCTCTTACGTCTTCTATGGCGGATAAACTTTCATGTAAAAAAAGTCCTTTGGTTTCCAATTTCATTTTACTGTGGTAAATACATTAAAAATTATATTTAATGTATGCTAAATCTTTGCATTACATATCGACTCTGCCTCATCATCACAATGCTTATTTATTTCTATAAAGTTGTCGCACTAATATATAGCAGCCTTCAATCAGGATCCTTATCTGGTAGTACAGGGCTTTTAGGGGATCGATCATACTTGAATACATAGAATGCATTACATTTAATAGAAGAGGGCGCCTGGATATTTTTTAAGACAATAAGTTTATTTAGAAAAATACTACATACATATTACGTATGTATATAGTTCTACCTTAAGAAACAATGCTTTGAAATTTGCATCAAGTGAGTTAACATTGCAAAATCTAACCGAACAAAATCAGCAGTTCAATGCAACCCATGAGCCAGATATGTAACATGCAACATATTTAGAGTAAAGAACTTTTAATGATCGCATTTCAGAGACCATATATGGAGCTCCGTCAGTTACCACAAGTAAATTTTGTTAAAAAGAGTTTCCAACCTGCGTGATATGCACATTTATGAAAGTTATATCAAAAACGGAAATATTTATGGGAAAAATTTGAAAAATTTGCGAATGCATACTTTTCATGCAAAAAGCATGAAAAACTTGCCCTATAAATATGTACATATATTGTAGGTTAGGCTCCATTGGCAGCCGTGATCAAGCACAGCTCACGTGGGTCCATCAATTACTTTCCGTTCTGCTACTATGTAAGGATCACATATATGGGTCCGCCATCTACCGTTTTTTTCAAGTAGTGCTTATTTCGTGAATGGTAACACTTAGCTCATGTCTGATTTGCCAGATAATTAGTTTTATCCTTCCGCTGAATGAATATGGTTGTGTATACGTTTGAACAACGCTGGGAAATATTGCCTGCTATCGACTTACAGAAGATGCCGATTTTGACAAAAAAATCATCTTTTCAGATGAAGCTCATTTTGATCTTGGCGGGTATGTAAACAATCAAAATTGTCTCATTGAAAAGCCGACGCACCCAAAACGAGTCACTGTTTTGTGCGGATTTTGGTCCAGAGGCATAATTGGGCCATTTTTCTTCGAAAATGAGCAAGGAGTGACCGTTACCGTTATCGGGCCATGTTGAACGAATTTTTGTTCACAAAAATTGAAGAAGAGGATATTGGTAACATTTTGTTTCAACAGGACGGCGCTACGTGCCACACAGCCGAAGCTACACTCGATGTTTTGCGCCCAGTTTAAAAAAAAAAGTTATCTGGCGGACCCTATATTTATAATATGAGATCAGAAGCAATAATATATGAACATTTCATATTATACATTTTTATTGAAATGAAATTTTTATGGCTTGAGTTCAAAGCTGAGTTTACCCATATCTTCTTAATTTAAGAAATTATTTTTGGATAAATTCATTATTTTATTAAGAGAGTACTTTTTATTTGAAACAATTTATTCATCAGATCAGCAGAACGGATCAGTGCTGATTTCGAGGTCGCTACACCATCTCATCGGCGTTCTTTGTTCGATTTTACCACTTTTGACGGTGGATACTAGTGACTGGTAATATCAACTATATAACCGTATTATTTAACGAATTAGAATACGAAAAGTGCTACTCATTCATTTCATACAAGTTAAAGCAATTATGGTTAGTACGAAATTCCATCTCTGATTTTTAATTATTCCAAATATTTCATACTCTCTTGCTTTTTCCAAAGCCGTTGGCTTTGAGATCAAGCAGTTTTCCATTTTTGTTTACTTTATTTTTGTATTGTAGTTGACTTTCTTAGTATTCAACCACCTGTGACAATGTAAATATGGAGGTTTATGACGGGTGCCTTCGTTTTTAATAATTAATATTTATACGTAATTGTTGATATTGAAATAAGATTTTTATGACTTGTTTTTGCACCAAATTGAGAAAAATTTTAGTTCCAATATGTAAGATATTGACGTAAATTTGATCAATTTTAGCAGCACTTTAAAAGCGCTTTTAATCAAACTGATATGTGATCTAGCTTCGATTAAAAACATTATATAAATTTGTAAGGTAGTACAAGGACTTACACAAATTTCCTTTCAACATTTTTAGAACGTATGTGAATCCTTCCTATGATAATTGTGAAAACTTGTATGTTCTCCTTATTGACTCAATCGAAAACTGTGCACCAGATTTCGTAAGTCTACATAAGTTTTTCCCACTCGATGTATGGAAACGTATAAGGATCTATAATATATATTTATTTCTGTATGTATTTTATAGGGATGCAAATGAATATTGCGTAGTTTAGAAATGTTGAAGGATTTAAATATGTGTGTTGTTGAAAAAATTATTAAAGACGGAAATAGTTTTTGTTGTTGTAACAATAGAATCACCTTTCCGCCACATTTTTCTACCGCTTTATCAAAAGGTATGTATGTTTAATCAATTCTTCAATTTTATTGTAGTGTGGCACGTTCATAAAACTAAAAATACATAAGTAAGTATGTATATATTTTCGGTGCTGGAAAAAACTTAACTTTAGGCATAAAATTTCAAAATCCTTGAAATTTATTGTGTAAAGCCTGCGAAATTTGTTTAAAAAACATACAACCCAAAAGTTATGAAAAAGATTTATGGCAGCTTGGCACGATTTAAATACAAGAAAACCATAAAATACTCGTAGTTATGTTAATATGTATGTATGGATGTGTATAATATGAATTTATGAATTATGTAAAAAGTTAATCCAGAAAGGTGGATGTGAGAAATTGCTGTTTCATTTTTTTTTTTCGTAACATTCATTTATTTCACTTTCCTTTTTATTCAGTATTTCTATTTTTATTTTATCAAGTCATTAATAAGTTTAAGGTTTTATTTTAAAGAGAGTGCACAAAATTTGATATTCAAGGTTGCAGATTTTTTAAGCTATTGCAAAACAATATGTAAAACTCAATTTGAGTTTATTTGAAAAAATGTTCATTCACGCCAGTGTTTTCTAAAATGAGAAAAATCAATCATTTTGGAAACGATTATAGCATCACCGTGATTACACAATTGAAAAAACCCATTATAACAATTCGGTAAATTATTAAGCGAGTATGAACATTGCCGGATTTTATATGAAATTTGCAACACTTTTTCTTTTTACAAATGGAAAGCATAAGGAACGCAACAAAAACTTTGATATACATATATAATTTCAAAAACTCCAGAATCAAAATCTGCTGATTCATCAGCCAATGTAATTTTGTAGCACATGTTGGTTGTTTTAGCTTTTAAAAAGATTATTTTTAAGAGTATACTTATTCTAAAAAGAGCTTCTAATAAGACATACCGCATTCTATTATGAATTTTTTCAATGCTACCATCATCAAACAGAAAAATATGATTTGTCGATATGTGCATGAATTTGAATACAAAAAAAACTAAATAACACTAAATAACAAGATTTATAAAAATATATAACACCCAAAAATCCCCAGCGAAAAAAGAGTTTTTCCCCAAAAAATCCCATGGGGATTTTCCAGAAATTTTTATCCAAAATCACAAAAAATACCCTATTTGGGGACAAATCCCCAAAACTGAGAACGCTGGTCTTTTACTTAAATGAAGCGTTCACCACTACGATGCTGATTTTATTCTACGTTGATTTGTTTTGCATGATTAAATGATTTAATGTATGGTTAGATCAGGAAAAAATATTGATAAAAATAAATATCGGCTTAGCTCGTGTTGTGTTTTATGTCATGTGATTTATTCACTGCTCTATTGTACAACTATTTTATTATGTGCTCAATAGTTGTGCTAGCGAAGGCACACACTTAAGAAAAAACATATTCTTTCGGCAGACATTGAATGGAGGATCACCTCTCCTACTAGGAAACTCAGATAATCATGTTCTAGTTTATTTACTAGTAACTAGTTATATAACTCCTTAATATAAAGTAATGCAAGTTTGTGCAACTTTTGGTGGAAATGTATAATGCTCTGAATAGAAGTCATTACCAAAGTTTTTACTGATCCAAATAAATGCAATTTTAAGTTAAGTTTATTCCAATAACCTTTTTATATTGGCGTTTATTTAGAAATTTGTTACCTGTAGTACGGACACCGTGGGATTTTAGTTAATTTCGCCAGTATGAATAGAGGCCCCAATTTTCCACTACAAAGTCTTGATTAAAATCTTTAATAGAAAACACATAGTTTTTTTTAATAAAAATTAGTCACATTAATTGCGAATGGTGCATCATCAAAACTACTATCTCAAAAATATATCTCCTATAACTGGCCAACCTAAATCTAACCACAAGTTGGAAGATTTGCTTTTCGTTATTGCAACAATGCTCTACTACATGAAGAGCAAGTGCTCAAATGTGTACTAAACACAAACGCTAGCAACAACTAGTACCGAAATATATACGTTTACTTATGGAATACATTTTAAATTGTGATAGCAATAAGTTGTAAGAAACAAACAAACAAACAAACAAACAAGCACTGGAAGCGATAGTAACTTCACAAACTAGAAGCACTAACAATGTCAGCATCACCAACAATAACTAAAATATTTGCAATACAATAGCAACATCAACACAAGTATTATTCCTTTTAATGACACATTTTATCCTGTATAGCAACAGTATATATTTACAAAATTATATTGCTACTAAGAAAACAACATTCTAGTTTCTATTGCAATTTAAAATTTAACAATATTGAAGGATCCCAGCAAAGTGTCATACTGATCTGAGACTTGGTAAGAAATAAAACATATTCTGCATTTCATTTGATATCAGATGCGAGCTCCGAGATACAACGTATGGTGTGAGTAGTTTTGCAAAGGAACTCTGATTTGGCTTACAAGTCTGCTTATGTACGACCTGACGGTTCTCAAATATTTTTTACCTGACTTAATGCTATTCCATGTACATCAATTAGGCTGGTATTATTATGTTTGATCATTTTAATTTTTTGGTCGCTCTCTCATAGCTGGCGTATCTAATTTAACCTTCTTATGTCCAGCTTAAGAAAAAATGGGAAAATATTATGCTAATAATTTTTAGGCTGTTTTTGGTCCTCTGATTAAAAAAACCAAAGTTTGTAAGCCCTACCAATAAGTCGTTTACCTTCCAGGTGAGAAAACATTAATGAATGCCTTTGAGACACCCTGGGCATTTATTAATAAAAACATATTTAGTAACAAAAATCAAACTTTCAAATGATAAAAGTCAAGCATATCTGTCAGAGAAAAAATTATCATTACGATGGAGGAACCCAAAAACACGAAAATTCATATAATTGATAACACAATATGCATAAAAGACATTGAAAAAAAGTTTTAAGTACTTTTCCAAATATTTTACTACATCTTTTAGTAACTGTAAAAAAAGGTTATTTAATAAAAAACAAAAAATATATATATTGGGAGTCAGCGTCAGCATTCTTAGGCATTAGAGGGTTAAGAGAAGTCCACGATCGTTAACAGTGCTGCCGAATCCTTTTTGAAAACAAAATTGCATTTGGGAAAATAAAACTTATTTTCAGGAGAAAAAAACTTTAGTTTTTCTTAAACTCTTTCTACATTTGATCGCCCATTGAACTTGTCGATTAATCGCTCGATTTGGTAATCAAGTTTTTAGTTTAATTGCTTATTTAACCGATTAATTGAATTGTTCAATAAATTAATTAATTTCAATAAATAAAAATACATAAATTTTTTATTGCTTTTGATATGTAGTAATAAAATTAAATGTAATTAACCTTCTTTTTTAAGTTAATTTCATGGTTTAAGGAGATCTTTTAAATTAATAATTTAAACAAAAAATTTGTTTAAAGTGTTTTTCTTTAGTTTTAATGGAAATTGACTTGGGAAAAATCCTTTCCTCTCAAACATGTCGGAGAAATCGAAAGCAGTCCATAATAGAGAATATCCAATTTCTCAGCTCTTTTCTAGCTTTCTCTAAGCATATAAAGTCTTCCATTTTGACATTGAAACATAAACCTGTTCGATGAGGAACTTTAAATAATGCTTTCGTATAAATATGTGTTCTCCATTGTACTTTTCCAATATATATTTTTTTAATTTTTCGTGGTACTCATAGTTTCTTCTCTTGACAGCTTTGACAGTCCGTCCTCTGACAAATGTCGGTGCACTTTCATTGTTTTTTTTACACGGAAATATCAGAAAGATCGTCCTTTAATCTGTGGTAAAGCTTTTTCGTAAAAGCTATTTATGAAATAAATTAATAGTTCTTTAGTTTACAAAATAACTCATAACTTACCAGTTTCATATTGCAATTTACGTATTTTCAAAATCATCTTCTTTAAAATTTCGACCATTTTTTGTATTTATATTTTTATTGCAACAAAACTTCACCCACTGCTTTAATAATTTATGATCAGAGAGAAAAATACGGCATTCGATATCGAACGAAATCCCATACAAAATTTTTTGAATTTGTATAGAAACTCGTTCGATATCGATTGCAGCAATTTGCCCCCATGTGAAAAAAACTGATTTAGCACTTTTTTTTTTATTAATCTTGCAATTTTTTTCTACAAAACTCATTTTAATTTATTTTGTTTTTAATAATTTTGCTTACAGTTTTTAGTTTCTTATTCGCTTTTGCTATTGCAACAAAATACAATGAAGCCTTTCTACATCACAGAAACAGCTGATTGATATAAACAACATAACGGAAATGCGCAAAGCGTAATCTATTATTATTGATTCATGTTACATGATATAGTTTGTATAATCTGTTGGGGGAAAAGAGCTGTTTTAAGCTATAATATAACTTCATTGTTTCATCTCTGATCTACTCTGTGACATAAACCAGTTGTGTTGAAAACTAGCTTGCCGCTGCCTAAAAATTTTATGTGTTTCGCTCTATTGGTTGAGAGTTTTTCGAAAGTCGTGTTGTGTTCACCTAAAAGTCCAATTATTGTTCGGCCTTCAGAGTTAAATTTGATGACCACCTCCTTCACTGATCTCCCTACCTACAATGTGACAAACTGAAGTGCAGTTATCTACTACAAAAATAAACTAGCAGAGTAAAAACAAACCTGAAACCCAAAACTCCAACCCAGCATATTTATATACTTATAATACATACAACCTAAAACGAATTTAAAGTGACATTTTTGAAGCCAAACACAAACAGCCTTAATCTCAAACTTAAAATTTTACAGCCCGTCAGTGAATGACTAACGGCCACATTTTATACTTCTCCAAGCAAAATAACATTTTTGCTTTAATGGGCATAAATTAAAGTTTAATTTCAAATGATTTAGGTAACTCGATAAGAACTTTAGGTAATAAACTAGTTAATGTATTTAAACATATTCACTACATATACATACATGCCTACATATGTGTGTACACATAATACACATGCCACAAATTGTTGCATGAAATGGAAGAGTTGAATTAAAATAGAAAAAGAAATTTTTGAATGATTTTAACTAAATATGTATATTAGCTGAATTAACGCAACGAAACAAAAAAAAATTTGCTGTAGGAACAACAGTGGATACCCATTGAAATCACAACAATAATATCATATACTAGCTCCTGAGCAATGTTAAATGTTTTAATTCTTTTCTTTTTTACTACTCGTAGTAGTGCTGCTTCTAATCTGTGTCACTGCAAAAAGGACATAACTACACGAAAACGTAAAAACGAAAGGCATTGTTATTGTTTGGGTTTATATTTTGTTGCCTGTGTTCACAACGGATACAAAGTAACCTTTTTGTGGCACATAGTAAACTAAATTCTGTTTCCTTGTCTTGTAGGGCAAAGTAAAAACTTAAAAAAGGGAGCAAAAACCTAAATGAAATGGGTTAAAAGCATTACAACACTCACCACTAAACGTATGAATGTATAAATGAACGTTTCACAAAAACTGGAAACGTTTCTTGTTGATATTGAGAGCAATTTTGTTGCATGTGCGGTTATACAATTTACTATATATGTACACGAATAAATTGTTGTAGATGTTTTTAGTTATTTATTTTTTTTTTTGCTTAAAGTAACATAAATGTTTTCTAAAAATTATGTTACTGTTTGTCACATGTCTGTCCTTCGAACACTAATATTAAATTTTCATCTCAAAACTCATCGTCTTTAGCTCTATCAGTACTGTTGTGTTGCATATGTTTTTTTAACACTCACGTAGTTATAAGCTAAAAAACACATTTACAGCCACATCATGGCACATAAAATAATTATAAGCCTGAATATGATATCAAGTGTTGCTGAATTGAGAACAACTTCAAAATGCTCAACAAAACCGAATAGAATAAGAAGAACGACAGCAACAGTGAACTAAAACTTTGATATAAAATAGTGTGTAAACTTTGTTCCAATGATGTTGAGAATGGGCTGACTCAAGCTACAAAAATTCAATGAAAACTTTTAGAACATGTTTCTAAATTTAATGGCCCATAATCTTAGTCAAACAATAAAGTTGGATTGCTTTAGAAATAATTTTATATTAAATACTATTTATTAACTATTTTTTCAATTATAGTCAAAAAGTGAGTATGTTTTACGATGAACAAACAAGCTTTAAGTATGTGTTCATACAATCAGTAACAAAGTATAAGCTGGTTGCATCTGTGCTTCTTAGTTCACTGTCAAAGTTCCCTATAATCAATCTGCATGGGACCACAAAATCGCTCCATTATATAGAAACTTCATTATACAGAAATTATATTTTTTGCACTTTTATTTTAATGCATTGTTTTTTTAATATTTGATAAAATGCTGGGAAGAATTCCAAACTGCTTGTTTTTCCTCCATCTTCAACTTTATTAATTAATAATTATTCTTTTTTTCAAAAGAAATGCTACTTCGCTTAGTAATTTTTGTCCACAGAACACGGACAACTACTGTCTAAATTATTAGTGATAGGACTTTGTTTCTTTTCGTTGTTATTTATTTATTGGTAGATATTCTGCAAAGTAAATTTGGGGAATATGGTTGCACAAAAATGGCGCCGGTAATTAGACCATATGTCCATGATGTTATTAACAGTATTTTAAAAATGTTTTTGTGACTGCCTATACCCAACCCATGCCTTCACATAGGAAGTAGCAACGTGGTTGTCAACGAAATTCCACAAAAGAACCGCAAGACTATACGGTTATTCGTGGCAAATCAGTCAACCAGTGCGAGCGAGACGAAAAACTCTTAAAGGCCAAACAACACACGTAAGCCTGACCGCACTTAAGAAATAATTACGATGACGCGAGAGCTGTTCTCCAGCCCAGAGCTGCTTAACGACTGTCTTCGTTGTTATGTTTTTTAATCTTTTGGGAATCCCCTATTTATATACATATTACTTTATTCTCGTCACACAGTGTTGCTAGTATTCGTAACGAAAACTATTTTAAAATAATTCATTATATGGAGACAAACGCGCAAGAAACTCAAATTTATATCATAAAAATAGCTTTATTGTAAAAAAGAATTCATTGTATGGAAATTCACTATAAGGATGTTAAAATACACCAACATTGAAAGGAGAAAACTGTGTTTTTGAAATTAATTCTTAGTAGGGAGAGCTTCATTATATAGAAATTCACTTTAGAGAAGTTCGACTGTTATGTAACATTTTCATATAATTTTTTAATTAATATTTGTGCGTAATTACTTGTGCTATTTTCGGTTTATATCGAAAGCGCCATTGGCACCTGAGATCAAGCTGTTTTCATTTGTTTCTCTTTTTTTAAGAGAAGTAACAGCTCAGGCAATTGGTATGCCTACCAACCAGTAGGTGTGTTACCTTCTTTGGGAAAGTGATAGTGAGAGATGACAGATGGTGAAAGTGAGAGAGCTTATAGATCAGTATTGTAGCGCCTCTGATGTCAAGTAGGCGTATTGAATGTGGCGGCGATTTTGCTACAATACCGTCGAAGGAGGGCTCTGTGATGTCCGCTAGCATACACCAGTATCAATTGCTGCCAGTACTCGTCAGTGACCAGTGCTATGCCTTCATCACTTAAACAGTCCAACAACAACAAATACGATATCATACTAATGCACATCTAAAAAATGCTGTTTTCCATTTATGTATGTGTAATTGGTTTTTATCTTTTGTAGTTGAATTTCTTAGTAATTGAACCAACTGTGACAATGTAAACATGGAGTTTGACGGGTGCTACCGTTTTTAACAATTAATGTGTTTACGTAATTAGTTATTGTACTGTTTTTGGTTTATATTGAAAGGAATTGCTTGGCTCAAGTTCAAATCTGACTTTTTTAATAAAGAAATTTTTTATATTAAAATTATTTTAAATAAGATATTATTGGAACGATTTATTCATCAGACTAGCAGAACGGATCAATAATAATAACATTTTTTTATCGTAAGCATGTATGATTGTGAGTGCAAAGTCACTCACGACCCCATCTCTAGCTTATATTTACAAAATATCCAACGTTCAATTTGTGTTTATTTTTTTATTAATAAATTTAATAATTTCTTATACATATACATTTTTAAAGTGTCACTACCTTCTATGTGGTCCCGCAATACTTTGAAAGTAATACACACTTCCTTGTCTTTGTAATTTTTAGAATCCAAAAAGTTGAATGGCTTGCTTTCCGATTTCTGTTTCCAAATAAAAACTAAACTTTCATCATCTCCACTCAATGGGCGTTTTACTATATTTATCGCTCTTTGTTCAGTTCAATATCATCACACTCCCCAGACAATATTAGTTTCATGTACCAAATTAAGACATGGAATTCAATACCACCAGAAGCCAGACGATAGCAATTATTATTAGCATTTGTTTTTGGTTGAATATCCACACTCATGATGATGAAATAAGTTCTCCATGTCCACATTTAAAACGAGATCACTATTGATTCTGGTATTTCGCACTTCATTTTTTTATTTAATTTAATTAAAACAATTATTTTGGTATTCTGCACATAATTTTTATCTATTTACTTTAAATTAAAACAAATTTCACCATGAGTGCAGCGCTTAAATTTAATTTTTGTTCACAATATTTTGTTTGTCATGTTTTAGTTGTAGCCCTAGTAATGCCACCGGTTTATTTCATCATAGTATTAGTAGAGTCACTATCTGTCTATTTACTTGCTATAATACAATATTTGAACGACCTACATATAGTTCTCATATCATGTTTTCTATTTTTTAAACCTGTTTTTTATAATAATACTAGTACGTAAAGACTAAGGAAATATTTGTTTTTGTTTAATCATAAAAAAAATTAATATAAAATTTAATTATTTTCTGTTTTCGACACCAATTTGGGACAATTAAAACTATTTCCCAGCAGACGCGCATTTTGATGATTTGGACCCAAACAAATTGTGTGAATTTAAAATGAGTAGAAACTCAGAACACAACCGATAGAACACATTTATTTACATATCTTATCTTCTATTTCTTTATCTTGTATTTATCTTATTTTTCCAAGTTCTTCTGTATCAGCGTTAATATTTGCACATGTGTTTTACTAAACTAAGTGGAATCGTATAAGCATTAAAAATAATGATAAATACACTTTTATTCTCTTTAGCTTTACGCATGTTTATTTTCAAATACCTAAAAAAACAAATATTTTAATTTGCTAACCTACATAAAGGTTTGTCAAAAAACAGAAAAACAGCACATTCACGTTCAAGAGATCATTCGATCAAGAAGCAGTGATCAGAAAAAATAATTAAAAAAAAAATGAAATATTTAACAATTTTTACGTATGTCCTTGTGTTGGCTGTGGCACTTGGCCAAGATAATTTGATACAGGAAAACCAGCAAAGAAGACAACAAATAATACGAAATAAACAAAGCATTCAGGAAAACAATGAACAAATTGCACAAATTGAAAGGGAAAACTTACAAAGGAAGCAGATCATCCAGCAGAATCTAGAAAATATTCGAAAAAGGAAACAAAATATTATAAAAAACAAACAAACCTTAATTGAAAGAAAGGAGACAGTTACAAAGCTAAAAGAAGAAACTGGCATGTACTAATATTAAAACCATAACGATCGAAGTAAAATGAATGGAGACAAAAAATAAAAAAAATAAAATCCAATCGCTTATAATTGAATAAATAAATAATTTTCGCTAAAAATAAATTCTGTTCCACGTTTTTTTTTGTTTTTCAAAAAGGTGAAATTTATTTATTAATTTACTTGTATTTTTTAAATTTTTGTTACCTTAAAAGTACAAAATTTTAAACCGAATCGCATTTTATTATTTCAGAGGATGTACTTCCTAATTGGTCGCGTTTGTTATTTTCTTAATATATATTTTAGATGAGATATCCTTCTGCCCGTCTGTTTTACTTCTTTCAATCGGGTTTATCGCAAGTATGGAAACATAAATTTTTTTTGGCCACCCCCCACCATTAGTAATCTTCCATAACAAATTTGGTAGGTATGAAGTTCTCTTAACTACTTCAAATTCGGTTGTTAGTTATCAAGCTACCTAAACCATTTACACGCGTTTTCATTTTACTAATCAATTTTAAAACATTTAATTAAGAATCTGTAACATGAATAAAAGACATAACGTGTTTTTTTTCCTAATAAGTAAGTCCAAGTTAAGCTAAAAATTCAGTTATTTAAAAAAATCTAATATCATCTATGTGAAACTGTTGTTAATGTCCAATGCGTATCACGATTAAACCCTGATTTTTCTGATTTTTTTTGTAAACTATTGAATAGAAAAATTCTATTTGGAATCTTCAGGATCCTTCTAATTGATATCGTTTGTGCAGGTCATTGAAATGGCAAAAAATATTTGGAGCCACGAAATTTTTTGTTCTTGGTCATTTATACACATCTGAAAACCAAGAACATAATGTTATAATAAAAACATTTTTCTACACAATACACCTTTCGCTATTAAAGGTATCACAGTGAAAAGAAATTACATTAAAAACAAAAAAAAAAAGTTGGTTGTTATGCTTTCCATTTTTGTTTTTGTGCGTGTTGTTTTATATTGAAAAATGATACCAACAACATAGCTAATGGAATGTAAAATATTTTGCCAAGATAATGAACTAGAAAAGAAAAACTTTTTATCAGATTTTTGTTGCGAACAAATAAAGCATTTAAAAAAATATGTACATACCAAACACAAGACAAAAAGAGGTCCTACAAGCAAGATTTTTTAGTTTCATTTCTCTTCGTTGGTATTTTCGGGGGTCTTTCCCAACAAACGCAAGGTAAAACGTTTGCTAGTGATGTTTATTTCAGAATAAATTTTGACAAAATGCATTTAATCAATTTGATATGAAGCTTCTTTTAAGCTTTGAAGCCACATTAATATATTCCTCCCTCTGCTTAGGTGAAAATAATACCTGACATAATTGTAACTAAGATTTATAGTCAGTGGATATTTTTCGAACTAAATTGGTTGTTAATCCAAAGTGATTGCTTATTAGGCTAAACTTTGTAATCTTTTTAGTCAGAACAAATTGTATATGAGGTGATATTCGATAGATAAGTTAACAATAATTTATTTCAACTTACGCGGCAATATAGAATTTTTTATTTTTTTTTTAGATAAATCAAAAAATATACCACAAGAATGAAATAAAGTCCCGGTTCACAGATTCCAACTCTTCTTAGTCAAGACGTAATTCAGCTGTAAGAAAGACGAAGAAAGAAATACAAATATCAGATTTTTTTCTTACAGCTGAATTACGAGTTGATCAACAAAAGTTGAAGTGTGTGAACCGGGACAAACTAATTTCACAATCAAAATATTATGTAGGCAACTTCAAATGGAAATCATTTAAAAAAATTTTTATTTTTGGAAAAACCGGACCGCTTGTACATCTTACTGGAACCAAAAAATTAATTTTGAATCTTGTTTGGTTGTTCTTTCAACTACAAAATCGACGATTCAAAAAATATTATTTTGCCAAGATAACAAGCTTTTAATATTGTCGAATATAGAAATTTCACTAACAGGCAAAATGTTTTTCTTGGAATTATCATTTTTTTTATTGTTTCGCTAAAAAAAAACCTTGCAAAAAATTCCATTTTGGCAAAATAAAATTTTTATTGTACTATTTTTTCTACAGAAAACGAACTTAAAGTTTTTAATTTACAGACGTCAATGGAAAAATAAACAAATATTATCCTCTCAAGAGCTGATTAAAAAAAATAAACTTTTATAAGAAGAACGATACGAAGAATAATTCTAGAATCTTACTCTGAAATGAGCGATGTGTATGTGTGTATACCAACTAAACATTAAACAATAAAAATAATTATATACATAAATAAATAATTTGTTGAACAGTTCGGTTAAATAGTTAACATTCGTACTTGATAGTATCCAGCGTGATAAGTGGTAAAATTTAACAAACAGCGTTGATGAGATGGTGTAGCGACCTTGAAATCAGTAATGATGATTAAAATGTTCTAATCAGGGGCCGTAACGGTTATGAGTTTTAGCCATCAAATTGCTTTTAAGTGTTTATTTTTCAAGTTTTGTGTTTTGCTTCGAAGGAAATAGCTATTTTTCAAGTTTAATTTTCCAAGCATAAGATTATGAACTCTAACCCTTTCGGTACGACTGGTACTTTTATGTAACTTCAAATTTTAAAAACTCCTAAAAGTTGAAATTTTTGTAATGTTTTTTCCAAATACTACCTATTGTGTTTTTTGAATAGTTCTCTTTATTACAAAACGTTTTTCTTTAATATCATTGTAAACACACGCTCAGTTTGTATATTTAGTTGATAGAGCCAGACCTAAATAACATTACCTGAAGTTTTTATGTATAAAAGAAAAATGTAAAGATGTATGCATGTATTCACCACCTGTTCTTGTTTACTACACATGTTTCACAGTAGGCAATTGCGTGCCAAAAAATCTTTTACTGATTATCCGAAGGTCACTGTACAAGCTTTGACTCCTGTAGATATTAGGAAGTTGTTGACGGATGAAGCTGAAAGAGATGTTGTTGAAGAATTTTATGCTTTCAGCAGTGTAATTGTGACGATAGTGGTAAGATGACGGTAGATGACGAAACCGGAGATAAAACTTTCCAAGACTTGGTTGATGGAGTAGTTGCCAGTAACCAACTACCGGATATTAATATTATGAGTGTTTAAAGCAATAGAAGCAGTTCAATAGGCCACACTTTTCAGATCTAAACCGTCAATAGGCAACACTTTCCAGAACACAAACTCACCATAGTAAAGAATTCCAACAAAAGTCAACTTGCAAAGGACTAATACATGTTGACTAATTATTATTGATCACCCCTCGAGGCAAGACAACGTTTGGCGCTTGAATCGTAACTTACTCGTAATTTTATAATTAAATTTGGAACTTAAACCTAAACTGTAAATCGAACTTAGTATTTGAACCTTAAAATTGAATTATAAAAGAAACTTAAGTTTTGAACTTAAAATTAAATTATAAAACGAACAAAACTTTTGAACCTAAAACTAAATTATAACCGAATTGAATCTTGAACCTAAATTGTTGAATTACATATTTGTCACTCTCTTGGCTAAGCGTAAAGAAAAAGGCTGCCTATTGATCATCTATAACATCAAATCTACCTAAGTATAATTTTGTTGACAGACAAACAAAGTAATGAAAGTATCCTCCTAATGTCTACATTCCCCTTGCGTTTCGTTCTGTCCCCCATTCAGTCCAGGAAATCCCTTCCTACACGCGCTCTTTATTCTATGAAGGGCAGCCCGATCTCTTCAGAGCTAAAGGTAAAGTATACTAGTTCTGAAATGTTGGAATTAATCCACATTTAAACAGTGAGAAAGCGGAAGGAGTCCATCCAGTAAATCGAATGCAAGAATACAAATTCGACCGTAAATCACATAAATGGTGAGAAAAGATATTTTATTGTTTGATATTAATGGCTACCGTGAACACGACGGCAATCAACAACGATCTTAATAGAGAAAAAATACCTGGACCTTGGCTACAGCCTTTCGGGGATCCTCTAATTAAGCCCGTACAATCGCTACATCATCCTACTCAAGATGCTAAAAGACGACGTTGTGCTCACTTTTGACAATAAGAAAGCTGCTCATGATAAATCGAAATAAATTTAATCTGTTTTAATGAAGATTTAATATAAAATCTTTAGATCTAAGAAATATTTGGCTAAATTCCCTGATGATCTGCACGAGTAATAGTGAAATGCGCATAGGAAACCCTCAGTAATCAATTTAAATTTGGATTACCGAAACTAATACGTACCCAATTTTCATACTAATACATTTATAGGAATTTAACATTTGAACAAACATATGACTGTCATTTGTGATAGAGAAATCCGTCAACGTTGACCAATTCCATTATGTTGCATTTTTCACATATTTTGGGATTACAGGACATAATATTTGTGACTTGTTTTTAGTACAATTGCGTGCATTATTGAAATCGGTGGCAGTAAAAGTTTAAAATACTAAAAATTTTTATTAAAAAGAAGCTGCAATTTTGTGATATATTTATTTCCCTTAAAAAGATAAGTAACATATTTAATTAAATAGTGTAAAATTATCCTAAATTGAATATACTTTCAGCTCCTTCTATTGATTGGAAAGCCTTTGAGAAATATTGTAGGAAACCTGTAAAGACCAAAACGCATTTGCCGTTTGAGGAGAAATACAGCTTGATGAAAAAAAAGTTCAGATTATTTTCAAGTTATTCTCAAAGAATCTTAGTTTCAAAATGTTTCGATAACAAGTTCTTGGTCATGCTGTATGTTTCTTGTTGCTTTACCAGATTGTCAATTGCACTCGTGCTGGTGCTGCGTTTGTAGACCTTGTAATCTGATTAGAGGCATTATTTACTCGCTTATTATTTGCACTTCGCCCTTTTTTTCAATGTATGTTTCCTTTTGCACAGCCTGGCTGAATGCTTGAGTTAGGGTATTAATTTTTATAGCCGGACAACCAAAGAAAATGACAAACCATGAAGTTGGGCTTATTTTTATATTTATTAATATTTTTTGTGTAGCAAATCGAAGTATTTGACACATTTGTATGAAGCTACCACATACATACATACACACATACATATCTTTGCACGTAATAGTAACAAATACACACCAGTTAATACAAACTTATAGTCAAGTAGCTTTAGTATTTATATACAATTGTTTGTGTTGCATGCATTTTTGTATTAGATTTCAATTTACAGGTAAAGTACATACGAGTAACATTCAAATGTAAAAAATTGTTCATTACTTTTGAAAATAGTCGGAATAATTTGTTCTGAAAGTGAACAACTAAGTAAATTGGGTACTAAAAAAACTTGAAATAAGACGAGAAGGTCACTTAAGTAAGTTGTAAGCAGATTAATGTGAGATTATGTCTATTAGGCTTATGTTCTGAACTTTTGGTTTAGAAAAAAATACAAAACAAGAAAAAAAAACCAACATACTTCGGCAGTAAGTAAGAAGTACTTAAGTCATATTTAACCGTCTCTTTGAGGAAATTTACTCATATTGTAGTAAATTTCGTTCTTGGGTTCTTTTAAGTTATTCTATACTCTGTAATTAATGAAGTCAGTTTGAAGAAGATTAAATTAGAAACGAAATTAATCTCTTATTTCATATGAAATTATGACTTGAAAAAGTGATAAGCAGCAACTGAAGAATTACTGCAAAACTATTAAATCCTTAGTATCTTATGAAGTTTTATTGTTTCTTCAAATTGTTGTTAAAAGACATTTAAAATAAAATTTCAGTTGATATAAGTAAACAGTTTACGCTATCTTGTCCTAAGTTGTTTTGAAAAGATATCGAAAGTTTATAGTCAAATAGTGCTATCTACAAAAACAAAATCTTTTTAAGAGGTCACAAATCGTTTGTATTTCTTACCAGTTTTGTGTTTATAGCTTTAGCGTTTATGAACCCTTATGAAGCTTTATGAAGCAGAATTTTATAACAAATATTTTTTTAAAGTAAACTTTAGCCCGATATATCAGTGCCTAAGCGGATTGGTTTGTCCATTTTCACGTACATTTAAGATTAAGAGGTTTATTATTATGATCCACCAATGTGTTCGTCGTTGCTTTTTAGATACAAGTGCTGAACAGAATGTCGGAAGGGGGACTGCAGTGTGACTTGTTTTTTTAAATTCCCCTAATTTAAAGGCTAAACGTAAATTTTTAAACACCGATACTAGTATGGTTAATTTTGGTTCTCTCTGCCAGAATCCGTGGCCAAAAACTTGTTGTATTTTTTTGTGTTGTGCAGTGTAATTACTATTGCATTTTTTGTGTGCTTTTCTCTTATTGAAATTTTATTGTACCCGTAAAAAAAAAAGAATTAAATAAGAACTGTACGTAAAACGAAAATACAAATAATAAGTAAGAAAATAAAAATCGTTGCTCAAATGATATTTTTTAAAGAACAAAATTGGCAAATACTTAAGATATTTTTCAAATTGTATTCCATGCAACTTTTTTTTATTATACTTTTGCAATTTCTTTTTAACTCTGCACTCTTTGGATTTTGTAACTTTAACTTTGAAACAAAGAATAAAACTAAAATTAACTAAAAACTACTTGCATTTGTTTCCAAAAAAAAGCTTTTGCTCTAGAGAACATTTTGCATCTATTCGCACGTATTTTTTTGTTTTTGTTATAGAAAAATAAGACTTAAAAACGGTTGCATGTAGCAGGCTTGCACTACATTACATCTTGTATTCCCTGTAGAGAAAGTTTTAAACAACATTTTGAACTGTAAAAGTACACTCAAATAGTTTGTTGGAATTAAGATTAATCTTCAAAAACTTTACTCATGCTTATTGTGTAAATGTAAACAAATTTAGTTGAATAAAAATATCATTGCAATATCTTTAAAATTTTGATTCTAAGAATTGATCTCTAGAGCAGCATATTAAATTCATATTAAAGGATTAATATGCTGGGTTTTCCAGCTTTTAGGTAGACTCCCGGCAAACCTTTTTTCTATATAAATTAACAGCAAGAATGCTCGTTAGAAATACAGTAGAACTTCCATAACTCGAACTTCTATAACTTGATCGAATTCGATTGGCAGTAGCGTTAAGAGAGAAAATACCTTAAAATTATTCTTCCGTAACTCGAACTTCCATAAGTTGAAGTTCTCCATAACTTTAACGAAATGGCATGCATATGAATTCTATAACTCGAAGTAGTAATGTGCTACTTAGCAGGTGGTCTGTTGCATACACATTATCAAAGTGCATTCAATTTTTTTCGGGGATCCCATCTTAGGTGGAACGACGAGTGATGGCGAAGAAACTTTTCAATGGCCTTTCAGAAATGATTAGAAAATTCTAATGTTTTTTATTTAAACAAATAAATTCTGTAACTCGAAGTCTCCGTAAGTCGAATGGTGATTCGAGTTATAGAAGTTCGACTGTAGTTAATTTTGCGATTACTTTGAAATTAGATGTGTTTCAAAAACTAAAATTTTATATAGAATTTGGCCGAGTAGCACAACTTCCAATTGCTGTGAACAACTTTTAAGCGCGAATGAGAGCAACATTTCATTTTAGTTTGTCAGCATTATCAGCTGCCACTCGTTTTGACTTCCATCAGATAAACATGTTGCAAAATATTGAATAAAATTACAATTTCCATTATTCTGTAATATGAGTACAATATTATTTGATCAGATATAATTTATACTTAAATTCATCTTTGACAGCGAAGTTCCATATTTTTTACTCCTGACTTTGTTGCATAAGATGCTTGCTTAATAAATTTATTTATAAAAATAATTTCGCAGTGAAAAATCAACAAAAGCACTGTTGTACGTCTTTATCACAAGTTTTTGTCCTGCAAGGAATTCATATTACCTGCTCTGAAAATACTCTTCGTATGACTTAAAAAAAGAAAACGCTACGAACATGCATTGATATTGTTAAAATTCACTCCAAAACTGGTAAACATTTCGAGGTCACATATCGCAAAACTAAAGCATTTTTGTATCGTCGTGAAGCAACTTCTCGAAACCTTTGAGAATCCATAATGATATATTTCTATAATTATTTTTAAAAGGTAAAAATATGTTTAAGTAATATTTTATATGCCAAAACTCGAAGGAACATTATCATCCTAAAACAAAAACTAATGGAATTGAGTTGCATATAAATATATAAATTTTTTTAATATTTTATATAACCACACTTTGAGTTGCTCATCAGAAACGCAAACAGAAAATAAGAAAAACAAAATGTCTCGAAAAATTAGAAATGTTCTGAGGGGTGATCCAAGTGAGAAGTTGACGAATAATTTCAACTTCTTCAGTCTTAAAAAACAAACGATCTTGGTGTCGATTGAGGAAGACAGGATATTGATTTATTGTTGGCGGAATATAAATACCGATAGTAGTGTAGAATTTTGATTAATTTATTGTTATTGTTGCGATGCGAAATTTCTAATCTTTCATTTCGCGCACCTCAAAATCGACCCATAGAAAAGGTACCGAATTTCAAATTGAATATTTGTATACGCGAATATTGGCGCAGATATTCAAACTCGTACTCGCATTCGCAAATACTTAAAAACTAATATTCGCTACTAGTGTTATAAAAGTATTGAGTATTTGAGTACCGAGTACTCAATACCGTATATATTTCCCGGTACTCAATACCGAAAATGAACTTCTCAATACTTTCATAAATGCATTTCCATATGTTGATACAACTCGGGTTTTTAGGAAATTTAAGCACCTTTATATCATTTGCAACAATAAATAAGCCTGGGCGGTTAGTCAGATATTTTTAATGGATTATTAAGTTTGCTAATCCATAAATTATTATGAAGTGAGTACGTGTAATAATAAAATCGAATTTTAACTTATTAAATATTTTTATTTTAAAATAAGAAAAAACGTTAAAAGTATTGAGTAGTATTGACTACTCAATTGAAAAAGTATTGAGTAATATTGAGTATTCAAAAGGAGCTGCTTTTTATGACACTATTCGCTACATGACTTGTACTTAAAGTACTTGTAACATTGTCTGAATTTTCTATATTAGGGCGTATGAGGTATAATAAATTGTTATATTAAGTATACAAGCTTTCTAAAGCTGCGGCCAAACTTCAGCAATATTTGACAATACGAAAGTTATCACTTAATAATCCATGAAATAATATTTGAAACGAAGGTGCATTAAGTTTAGCTAAATTTAAATGTTTATGTTATTTATCTTCATTTTATTTAATTATATCTTGAATAGGCAATATGTGACGGCATATTTCACAGAATTAGTGGTTACGCATGTTTCGTCAAATATTTGGCACGTGTGACCCAACCGCAAGAATTTTCCACCTTTGCGAAGCCAGCAACTCACTCACATATTTTAATTCATAAAAACAACTGTAGTACAATTACATTTTCAAATGCCTGTTTATTGTGCCTTTTCGTAGCCATTCAATACGATACTTAAAGCTTCCTTTTTGTTTCCTCATTTGATATTTGAATGCAAATACAAAAACAAACTTTAGCACTTCGACGCATCCATATCATCTACTTAACTTTCACTTTGTATAGAACATCTGCTATAATATTTTTCTCCTCTTTTAAAATGCAAAACTTAACAATAAAATAGTTTGCAACTTTATTTATAGTAAATAATTCTGTGTTTATTTATTTAATCTTTCTATTTATTGAATATGATGGTAGTACGCTCCAAAGCATGACTAAAACATCTAGAGCTTTGCAGAAGTGAAACGAATACCATTTTCATTGATGTACTTTGAATAGAGAAAATAGTGTCAGAAATATATAAAAAATATATAAGTTTCTTATTCAATCATGCAAATAGCAAACTACTTTGTAAACCAATTTTACATACATACAACATTTATAATACCATCATGATATCTAAAATCCTTCTTAACTTTTTAGGATTTTTTTTCACATTCTAAAATGTTATGAAAACAAATGGGAAAAAACCATTTGCATGTTTGTTGAAATTCGAATACAGGCTCTCCTTGAATTACGTGGTACTTCATTTAGACGACTTCGGTTTTGCACAACATACTGTTCACAGCAATTCCTATAGCAAAAATAATGGTGACAAATATACATTTATAAGGCCTAAGACAATCATATTTTTGACTACAGTGAACTACAGAATGTCAAGGTCGACGCGTTATGTTTAAAAATACATATTCCCCAATTTTCAGAATATTATTTGAATAAGACTATTATTATTTTTAAGAAGCAAAATAGGTTTAAATAATATATTACACCCAATCCTGTTTTTAGACGACCTTTTTTACATGATTTTAAAATAACACCATTAACAAAAATAAATTTTTCCTGTTTTTACACTTCTTTTTTTACACGGATAAAAATATTTTTGGGGAATTTTCAGTTTTGATAATTTTTATAACTTCATTAAACATACTTTGAAAAACTAATTATGTGGTAACATAATTCCTTTTATTTTTAATAACAAATTTTTCGATTTCGATTTTCTAATTAATTAATGATCTTGAGGTCACTTTCGCTTCTCCTCTATGTAGCTTCCTCAGGATAGAAAATCCTTCAGCAATCAAATTAACAATTTAACAAATAGTATAAATGAATGTAGATAAGTTCCGTAGCGGAATTCGCTGTCAAAATAATTAAATCATTGGAACCTGAAAATACAGATGTAATAAGCATATGTTGGGACCAGTGACGGCAAGAGGAGGGAATTTTCCCTTTCTGTATGGAATTCATTGGAAAATTTCAAGGGAAGGGAAAAAGGACAGATTTCTCATTTTAAGAAAAAAGTAGGGAATCTTTTAAAATTTGTTTTTTTTACTTTATATTGCGGTGTAATTGTGTAAAATAAATTAAAATAAATAATTTAAGAATTTTTTAGTTAATTCAAGATTTTTCACGTGATTAAGAAATTTTGTACTAATTTTAAGAAACTCTGGATAACATATCCAAAGTAATCTCATTTTCGACTTTATTAAAGAACATTTTATTGTTATTTGTACTCAAAATTTGGAGTACGACTTGCACTCAAAGTAAGTAGAAAATACTTGAATTTAGTATTTCGCATCTTATGAATGGTTTAACCGATCGAATACAAATTAAATTTGTGGGATTCTAAGGACATTAATCTTAATTATATTTAGATAAATAATGAACTCATTCGGCTTAGCAGATTTTTAAATAAATTTTAAACTGCTACACAAATCGAATCTAAACCAACGTCGACTGCTGTAAATATAAATGTCGTAAAAAGCTATTCATTTTAATATCTCCAAATATCCTTGTCAAATAGAATATAAGTATTCAATTCTTTTTTGAAACTTAAAAAACTACTTGAAAAATTACTGAAAACTTTCACAAAAAGCGTTTTTTTAATTATTCCGAATGTACCTGTCAACTAGATTTTCTCTATTCCATTTCTTTTTTGAATTTGAGAAATTGCTTCGAATGTCGCAAATTTGATTTAAATCTATTCGAAAGAAATCAACAAAAAATTTTTAAAAAATGTTTAGTTTAATTACTCCAAAAAATTCTTGTCAGACTCGAAAACCTGCCGCAAATTGATTCAAATCGGGTAAATAGTTCGAGAGAGATATTTTGTAGAAAATCTTTTAAAAATATTTTTTTTTGTTTAACTTTCAAAATTCTTGTCAAATTGACTTAAATATTTTTGTACTTAGAAACTTGGGTTGGACACCAAGTCCTGTACAGTGAGCGGTATGCTTTCACTTTGAGCTTTAGAGTTGATCTTAGCGATAAGTTCTAGGGATAGCCTGCAAGGTCAACTATTTGCCATGTATTTCTTTATGCATTTTTTACTGTAAAATTGCAAAATTTCTTATAAAAACCTTATATATTAATAAATATTTTCTCGAATAAATCTTTAAATAAAGTCAATTCCATGTAAAGAAATGTAATTAACTATTCTTTATTTAAAGTTCTAGTCACAAATATATTCAAGGAACTAAATATGTACATTTTTTTACTTTGCCTTTAAAAATGTAGCTTTATATTTCTACATACATTTTTTTAAATAACAAAATTAAGAAGCATACGATTTTCAAACTCTTTACCTTAGATAAAAAAATATTACACAGGATAAAGGAAGCTAAAAGTTTAAGGACTTATTACTTAAGAGAAGAAAAAAATCTTCTTTCTATACTCGTATCAATATCCCAACTATTATCTTTATACTTAAGTCGATGTTTGGATTATAAAAGAAAACGATTGAACGAATGAACTGAAAAATTGTCAATTCTTTTCAATATTTTTTATTTAAAAATTTCTAAAACATAAAAGAAAGAGGTTGACAAATATTGACTTTACTCTTGAATGCACTTGTCACGTCGACAACCAGTCATACCAAACAAACTACACTAATCTTTTCGATATATCTGTCTATTTTATACTTAAAGTTTCTTCAAATAAACTTTTTAACGGTTCTAAAGTAAAGCAATTCATGTATGTAATTCTATTGTGAAACTTAACAGAAGCATAACATTTATCTTTGGGTTTCATGAATAAATGCATAAGTCGTTTTTTGCTGATTTTGAGTTACTGATGATAAATTGCTTTATTTTATGTTGTTATATCGGTTATACTCGTATGTGCTAAAGTTTTACAAAAGTATTAAAGCTCTTGTTGATGTGAAGGATACCAACAATCATTTTAAATTTTAGTAGTACAGCTTTGTGGGTTCCTTTTATTGTGGTTTCTTACCAGCTTAAAATATCGATGGTTATTTTTAATATTTTTTTAATTTATTTTTCAAATAACAAAAAGAATGTTATGCACATGTTCCTCCTTTATTGCAACATACTCATACCTAAACAATAGTGATTTTTTAAAATTAAGAATACAGAATTATTTACCGTATCGTTTTTCATTTTGTGTAAAAAATGCACACAAATATCTTGTTTACTCATCGCTTGTGGGGAGAACATTTTTTTAATTTTTCCATGGAGATGTGAGTAAATTAAAAGGTTTATATACACTTGTTTTCTGAAGAATAAATTTTTTTTAGATATGACTACTTTATAATAAAGAATCAATATAAATGTATCGAAAGAAATAAAAAATAAAAATAAATAAAAGAATGATATTAGTTAATATTCAGTATTTAATAATTATCTGTCATATATTTTATATGGTGACTAATAAAACTTTTAGCGAAATTATAATGTAATTTCTTTAGCTGAAAAGTAACAACAATTAGTTAACTGTTGTCAACATATAAATATCGATATGTCGATAAATACCTGATCTCACTGATGTGTGTGAGATTATCACTTTTAGTAGACACTCATCAATAACCACTTTAATTTGTTTCTTATTTTAAAAATTTCCGAAGATAGTTTTATAGAAATTGTGTTCTAAATATTTTATCTCTTCTATTAATTTATTTTTTATGTCAAAAAAATTTTTTTTTCAAAAACTAAAGAAAAAATTAATAAATTTATTAAGAATTAAGGTCTCATTAGTTTCTGTAGAAAATATTTCTTACTTGCTTGTGTTCTATCTGAACTTGTGGAAGTGGCCGATGTAATTATAGGAATGAATCTTTTAAATGTTTGCAAGATATCTTTTATTTAAGTAAAATATATAAACTTTTAAAAATTCTATTTTCTACAGAATAGTCCGCAACAGAACGAAAAAGCAACAACAACCACACATACAGTTTTTCAATCGAACAGAAATAAAACAGATGATTCGTAACAGAACAGAACGTACAAACTAATTCTGCCTTTAATGTTTGTACATAATGTTATATATCTATTAACTTGATTAAACTGTTCATCATCAGGATTAGTTTATTCACAAAATCACAGTGCCTGCGTGACGCACTCTGGCAGACCTGTGGCTTACATCAGAGCTGTAAATGAATCAGTAATTTTTTAATTAGTTTGCGATTTATTCACGCAATTAATTAGCAAATTTTGAATTAATTCTTTTCACATTAGAAAATGAATTGAATGAAATTTGAGTCAATTAAAATTAATTTGGTAAAAATGAATTGCAATCCATCTCCATTTCAAATGAATTTGTAGAAGGAATTGCAATTCGTTTCTAATTCAAATGAATTTATCAAACTGAATAGCAATTCATTTCCAATTGATTTTGAATTAATTCAAATGAATTAGTAAAAAAATTTGTAATTCATTACCATTGAAATTTGAATTGATTTTGGAAGTAAATATGCAGTAAGCATCACTGTCGTTTTGTTATTCAATTAATTTTTCATGTAAAAGACATCAAGCATTTTTGGTTTGTATATCATCTAATAAAGTCCAAAGACAAAAAATTCTTAGATTTTAAATTCCCATGATATTCTGGATTGCAGCAACTCATTTTTGATTTCATTCATTTGAAATATAATTCATTGTTCTAATTCATTTGCATGAATTCAAAATCAATTCAATTCAAACTAATTGGAAATGAATTGTAATTCAATTTTACAGATTCATTTGAATTGAAAACAAATTGCAATTCATTTTACAGATTCATTTGAATTGAAAACGAATTTCAACTCATTCTATACATTCATTTGAATTGAAAATGAATTGAAACTTATTTCTGCCTAACTCATTTGAATTGACTCGAATTTCATTCAATTCGTATTTGTTGTAAAAATAATTAATTCAAAATTTAGCGAATTCGTAACGAATTAAAATAATAAAAAGATGATCCATTTACAGCTCTGGTTTGCATACCATGGCATACATGCTTCGGTTTATTTTACTATTTTAGTGTTACAGACCTGCAGTAAATGTAATAAATGTGTATTTATTCAAATACGCTTGACTATTGAACAACGAAACCAACAGGCATTATGTTTTTGCCAATTTCACCCTTATTGTCGAAAACAGCTGACAGCAATTTACCGAAAATTCTTAAGAATTGTAAATATTGTTAATAGAGTGTTTATTAATTACAAAAGTTTTCAACGACAGAGTGTCAAAAGACACCAAAACATTGAGATACAAAATAATTCTTGCAAATTCTTAATAGTAAAATTGTTACTTTTAAGAATTTTTTAAACAACTGTCTTATTCGTCTGTATTTAGAGATCAAGTTTTCTAAAACTAGTTGAAAATAAAAATATTTTACGAATTTAAAAATTTTTAAGTAAATGTAAATTTTTAATACGATAAAATTTATTTATGTGAAAAAAAAACCAATTCGTGTTTTACTTTGGATCAACATGACCAAAATAAGTGTCTAAAGAAATTGAATTAAGTATATAGTACATCAGGGTCAGAGGACGTTGCAGCGAATATTGGGCATTTCAGTAAAGTAATGTATTTCCTATTTAAAAATTAAAAATTTTTCACAGATCAGCTGATAGTTTTACTGTTGTATACATTATGAGTCATCTCGCAGTTACTTTACGCTATTGATTGTAAAATGTTCATTTGCTTTATTTTTATTTTTATTTTGAAAGCTATTTTAAAGAATTTATTTTTACTCTCTCGTTGATGGTTTCTGATGGAAAATTAAATGAACAAAGCCATTAAATAATTTACATAAAAAAGCAAAACATAAAAATAATTATTGAAATTATTTATTTTTCCTTTTCGTTATTATTTTTTCAATTATTGAAAATGTTAATGTGAAAACAAATTTAAGCAAGTAAACATTAAAAGGCAAACAAAATTTGACAATTAAGGTAAACAAGTGCTGTATTATTGAAAAACATACTTTGCAATTTTAATGTTTTTTCGCTTCTTAGACATAAGCGGTTATGCCTGGTAACCATTAATTTATTATCACACATACTGCAGCACATTCATATACTAACACAACCTCATGCACAGCCAAGCACACAACAAACAATTTTACTATTTTTAAAGAAAAATCGCTGAAGTTTAAATATTTCAAGAATAAAAATACCAAGAAATTAAATAACCATGAGAAGTTATTTTTGCTTGTGTTTATTGCATTTTACACAAATACATCAATTTACACAAACACGCACGAATTCAGCTAAAACACATAAAAATAGAAACATTATTGTTAATTTTCTTGGCGTTGGTCAAAAAGGGAACGAAACAGTAAATAATGTTGGGAGGAGCTGAAGGAAAAATGTTTCTAAAACGGCTTTAAAAAAATGCTGGAAAAGTTAAAATAAAAATATGGAAAAACGGCAAAACTTTTGGTGCCACATTTCTTTAAGCAGTTTCTTTGAAGTCTAAAATTACATTTCAGAACTTTCCAATTACGCAAAAACTCTGCTCATGCACCGAATTATTTTATACTTACGTTCATGAAGATTTTTGCGATTATCACTTGATGGACGCCTTTCTACTATTTACATAAAAAAGTTTCCAATACGTCACACTACACGTATACTTTCTTAATTCATAAAATGTGGCAAAATTAAATATTAATCATACGCCTACATGTTAATTAATACACATACAGGGTGCATTAACTCCCAGAGCAATTTAAATGTGCTTATCCTTATCATTTTACACCATTTTGCATACACTTTTCTCACTTAACAATTGCTTATATGAAAAGGTATTTTGCACTTGTAATACATTTATGAATGAATAATAAAGAAGTTGCTGCGAATCGAGGCTGCGAATGAAGCCTGGAGTTTCCTTTGCAGATAACAGAATAACACGAAGTCTTTGTCCCACTACATACTTTGTTAGCATCCATCCGATTACGGGTTTCATTAAAACTTGATCACCTTCCAAGCTGTATTTTATTATCAAATTGAATTATCAAAGATTATATTTTATGCTGGAGTTTAAAGTGTCATCTCTGTAACAAAAACAAATCTTAGAAGAAATTGTAGGCTTTTTGGGGACTGCTTGTGACATCTCCCACTGTACAGCTTATAGTAAGGTGTGAACTGCCCTATTGAACCTTAAGAACTTTAGAGAGCGAAAACTTAATGTGGCCATTCTACAGCTAAAATTTTCTTTAACTTCTGTTAAATAAATTTTATTTAAATATTAAGCAATTTTTTACCAACTTTTTGAATTTAATTTTTTGCTCTTGTATTTTGTTTTAGTCGCTGTATCTGATATTTATTTCAATGTAAGATGATTAGATTATACAGGCAGAATATTATAATTCAGATAACAAGCTTTTAGAAATTTTGCAAAAAATATTATTAATATTTTTAACAAGAACTTTGTTTTCCAAAACAAAATAAAACAAAAAATTTAGATGAAGATAATTCAAATTTTTATTGTATTGCGAAGAGAAAAGTTTGGCAATTGTGAATGAAAAATTATATCTGGCAAATGTCCACCACGACCACGCTGAAAGATGTCGATTCTTTCATCAAAGTTTTTAATCACTTTTTGGCAAAATGGCGGCTCTATTTCGTTAATCAAATCACGGATTTTGAGTTTTGAGACTGTAATCGATTCGATTGGCTCCGTATAGACTCAGTCCTTAACATAGCCCCACAAAAAATAATCCAGTGCTGTTAAGTCACATTAATCTGGCTGGCCACTTAACAGCTGATTTTTGTGAAATTATGCGATCGGGAAATTCGGTTTGCAATAAATTAATCGTTTAATTTTCTGTGTGACATGCGGCACCGTCCTGTTGAAACCACGTGTCAGTGATATTCACTTCATCAATAATAGACCAAAATTGAGTTCTTAACATCTCGCGATAGCGTGATCCATTGACCGTTACTGTATTTCCAGCCTCATCTTCGAAAAAACGGCCTATCACGCCTCCAGACCACATAGCGAACCATACAGTGGCATTTTGAGCATGCAAAGACTTCTCAGTAATCACTCTAGGATTTTCAGAAGCCCAAATGCGACAATTTGTTGACGTACCCTGATAAGTGAAAATGGGCTTCGCCTGAAAAAAAGATTTTTTCAGAAAAACCAACGGGTTGTTCCTAATGAATTGAGCGAATCTACGGCGATGTGAATGGTCTGTCGGCTTCAATTCCTGCACCAGTTGAACCCTGTAAGGCTTCAAAGTCAAATCCTTACGGAAAATTCGCCATGTGGTGGCTTTGGATAACCCCAATTGTTGAGAACGTCGATGAATTGACAAATTTGGATCTTATTCAACACTGTGGCTCACGGCTGCGATGTTTACAGTTACACAACCAGGTCGCACACGCGATGGTGTTGGCACATTTTGTATCGAACCTGTCGACTTAAATTTAACGACCAAATTCTTAATAGCGGTCTCAGAAGGACAATTATGTTGTCCGAAAATATCACGAATTTTATAGAACCACCATTTTCATAGTCGATTTTAATTATTTTAGTGCAATCTACTACGAATACGTCAAAAAACTAAATGTCAAAACTATCATGTTGTTGGTATTGCCGCAATTGAAAAACAAAGTCCTTGTTGAAAACCCCTTTGTGTGCTTTCCGAACCCGAATATTTTATAAACTTAAGTAAATGATAAGGTATCATTAGAAAACCACGTTCGAATGCATCCGCTTGCACACATATGCATACACACACAAACTGCTCCCACACATATTAATATAGATATGCCCTGCCTGAAATGTCGAAAAATTGATGGATTAATAAAAATAATTTTTCCACCATCACATTATCACTCATCTGCCGCCGCCACCAATTTTTTTTTCTCGTCAAAGGCAAAAAAAAAATGTAGGAGCTTTGTTTCCAAGCAGTCACCAAAATGGTAGACAAAACTGGTGACTTAGAGACACTTGTCCCCAGGTTTCCTTTAGTAATAGCTTCTCTCATAAAAGTGGTTATTTTAGAACCTTAAGATGATTCCTAATTTTGACTATCTACAATGATGAGAAAGTGCTTCATATATGATACTTTACAAAAAGAAAAAAATGTTTACTAATTCAAAAGATGCTCTTGTCAGTGAATAACCCAGCAGTTAGTAAACTTGACAGATAATCGGACAGACAGACATTTCACTTATTTGACATATTATTGACAAGCAATTGAAGAACAGAATGTTTGCAGGCATTTAAGCCAACTACCAGCCAACGATTCAAATTGCTGTTTTTTTTCAATTTATGGCAATTCACAGTTGCAGCATCTGAAGTACATGATCAAACATATTCATTCATGATTCAATTATACACGACAAACCATACAAAAACGTATGCTTGGAAAAACAAAAGTATATGAACGGTTGGAAAAGCCATTTGTTGATTGCATCCATCGTCTTCAATTCCATATGATGATACGAATATATGTATTTACATATATATTTTATTTTTAATTCATGGCTGCGGATATTAAGTGAAATTTATTTTTTCTTTGAACTGAAAATGGGGCTCTGAAGAACTAATTTATAAATAACCATAACTCAGGCATACATAAACTAAAGAAGCTCGCCCATTCAAGCAAATAAACACAAGAAACTGTGCATTTGCTGAATTTGCAGAAATGTAATGGAAAAAGCCAACTCTGTTAACAACTGATGAGAAATTCTTCATTCTGCATTTTACGTTTGAGCTCATCAGATCCAACAGTTTTAATTTGTAGCCAAGTGTAAGAAAATGCTCTACAAATTATTTGGTTTTGCAATGACTATCATATCCTCGCACTCACATTAGATGAACTCGTTCTTAATATTTAATTCATTCATTATCGAATAAATAGCAGACTTACAAATGAAATTTTCTTAATAGTTTAACAAAGTTTAGCAAAGCTTTTCAAACAAAATGGCACAAACTCATGTAGAAGGGTTTGAAATGCATAGAAATTGTTGTATGGTTGAAGTAACTGATGCAATTCCAAGCGTGCAGAAGAAAACATTGAGTTATTTGTTCGGCAAAAAAAAAGCTAACGGTCTTTAGATGAAAATAAGAAAACAGAAACAGGGTTAAGAACCAATTCATGTTGCTGTGTTTTAAACTAAAAATTCTTCAAGCCAGTTTTTTCATTAAGAGTTATAAATATTTCACGTTTCTTCAATGTGAAGCAGAATTTAAAATTTTTTCATGATTTCATTAATTTAGAGTTTAAGAAAATGTTAAACATGCAGAAAAAAGGGAAAATGGGCAGACAGAATAAATATTTTAACAAGCCTTTCTGTAAAGGAGGTCCAAAGTTTACAGATGACCACATTTTAGTCTTTTTCGGGCAGAAACAAAGTAGTTCTAAAAATTTCTGATTACACAATGCAACAAGAAATACCAGCCACAACAACTCCAATGGAAAATGAAATGAAGATTGAAAAAAAACTAGTATATATAAAAATATTTTAAGGAATGTAATTGTGCGTGCTTATTGTGGGATTAAATCCAATCTGGAAATTATAGTCTTTTCTTCTATTGAATAGTACAATTTATTTTCTGAATGTGATCTGAATATTAAAAAAACATTTTTGTTTGGAACCAATATAAATATTTTAAACTATATTTTTCAAAGTCTTTTTGCTTGAATTCAATGCAAGAATTAGTAGGTACAATTACATTCCATTAAATATTTTTGTGTATTTATACGTTTTTTTCACCCATAGTGCAAAAATGGTCAAAAATAGCCCAACCTAAAGAGGCCATAAAAATTAAGTTCCAGCTAACTTTTCAAATCCCTTTGACAGCTTTGCTAAGTTAATGATGATCTTTCATTTCCCATTGGAGTTGTTGAGGCTGGCGACGATGACCCGAAATTTGATGCACAGTGTTATCATTAAGCAAAAGAGAAAAAAAACGATAACTCCTGACACAAAAATAAAACACAGAACTAAACAGAACTTTTGTTGCCATTTTTGGCTTTGAAATTTTCTCGATTGTCTTTTTAGTAAAATATCACAACGGATATTTAATTAAGAGCGGAATATCGGCATTTGTTATTGCTACAATAAAAGTCAATCATAGAAAAGTTTTCATTTTTCTCCGTCATGTTAATTATGCCACAACTTAAAGGAATTGGCTGAAACAAATTAATTTAAAAATATCGCGATACTTTGGAATAATTTTAGTCCAATGTTGAGACTCAAGCTTTGTTAAAACCGACAACTAGTGGTATTTTTGAGATCGGTGTTTAAGGATTGTCATCGCTAATAGACACATGAACATATAAAATAGAAAAATTAATATTGGTGTGCAGTCGTTAAGCAGCTCTGGGCTGAAAAATAGCTCTCGCGTCATCGTAATTATTTCTTAAGTGCGGTCAGGCTTGCGTGTGCTGTTTGGCCTTCGAGTGTTTTTTGTATCGCTCGCACTGGTTGACTGATTTGCCACGAATAACCGTATAGTATTGCGGTTCTTTTGTGGTATTTCGTTGACAACCACGTTGCTTCTTCCTATTTGAACGCATCGGTCGGGTATAGTCAGTCACATAAACATTTTTAAAATACTGTTAGTAACATCATGGACATATGGTCTAATTACCGGCACCATTTTTGTGCAACCATATTCTGTAAATTTACTTTGTAGAATATGTACCCATAAATAAATAAATAAATATTGTTGTAGAAAATTTAAATTGGAATGTACTCGTTTTTGACATCACATTCATCCTAAGTTTTTAACTTGAAGTTGTAATGGAATACTACTTTTATAATTGTTCTCAGAATACAGAGCTTAGCAAGCTTTTTGCCAGATATCTGTTAAACTGTTCATGTAATTTTCTGTCATTTGAGGAGTTGTTTTTTTTCTAGTTACGTGCTGAAATGACAGTAGGCATTGCTTAACATATTCATGTGCTAGATGTGGCCAAACATTGAAAGCAACAGAAACCAGACCAGCCACACTATAAGCGACAGTTATAGTCCTAAAAATAACACTTTAAAAATGCTTGAGATTAATACACATCCTGGCTTTACTGAGTTTAACAATATGTAAGAACATTTTGAGTGCCCCAATAATAAACAAAATAACGGAGTTATATATTAATAAAGTTCATAGGCCTGATTCACAAACGATTAATAAAGTTAAAACCAGTTTTCCCATATAAAGATCCAACATTAAATCTACTATAACTTTATTAATCATTTGCGAATAAGGCCACATATCTTTAATATTGAATAACATCGTATCTGTTGAATGACAAGTTTATTAAAATCTTTTGCTTTCAGTTTAAATGAACCATTCATTTGTTCACTTGTAAACGGTTTATTAATTTCCTGTTTGCTCATCCATTTCATTTCCAGTTGTGTTTTATTCATTGAAACCTTTTTGTTCAGTTCCTCTGATTATATTTTTCAGACTTAATTTACCTTATTAAAAGGTTAATGATGGGATACTTGTATTGCATAGATTGGTTTCTTTTGCTCTCTCTTTGCATTATTTGCATTTTTCTATTTTCGTCACTTATTTTTTCTTGTTCCTATTGTTATTTTGTACTGTTCAATTGTGAATGAAGCCTGCATAATAAAGGACATTATTTTGTGTCACAACAGACGCCTTTCATTTGCTTAAACTTCCGTTTGCTTCCAATCAAAAAAGGACAATGTTGAATCAGAGAAAAACAAATTTTATCTACGAGGAGTGCTCGAGCAAACGTGTCCCTGTTGTGAAAAATATTTTTATTTAGGTTAGACTTTTGTTTTAACTAGAATAGAATAAACTGCAACTCTTGCTTATTTTAACATCAAAAGTTAAGAAAATCGTGCAGTGGAAACAAACAAGCTCGATCGTATTGGGACTAAGAAAAGTTTCTTCCCTAAGAATTCCTCTATTTATAGTACGATTCGCTGTATTCGGAAGAACTCACTTATTTGATTTTTTATTTTTTTTTGTACTTAATGCTCTTCTCTGTCTATCCGTCCTTCTGAGATTTTTTTTAATTTATCGAAAAAAGCTGGCAAAAAGTTTAAACCCTTTAACAAGGGCCAGTGGACTTTTAGTTCTTACAACCTTAAGTATTGAAATGAATACAAAATTCCTAAAATAACGATGTTGATAGAAATGTGACGAATAAAACATTTTGACAGAAAGAATCATTCTAGTCAGAACTTTTGTGCAAAGTGGCAAACAAATCGCTTGTGATTTTAATGAAAATGAAAATTAAAAAAATAAAACGTTTTAGCTATTGAAATGAATCAGAATTTTTTTCGGTAAGTACAGGGAAGGTTTACTACTTTGTTTGCTTATAATTTTTGATTAAATGAAAGAGAATAGTTCTTATGTTGATAAATGTTTAATTAAATGTCGGTAATTATGTATCGAATACAATAACAGATAAATGTCCGCCTCTGTTAACCTCACAAATGCGAGTCCTTTTGAGCACATTTTTCATTATATTATCACACATTTCACTCGGCATTTCATTAATTTCATCACGAATATTTTGTTTCAGTTGCTCAGGCGTTTCTGGTTTGTTTGCATAAACCTTGATTTTCAGATATCCCCATAAAAAGAAGTCCGGAGCAGAGTCAAATTAGGCGACCGTGGAGGCCAATCGACATCACCATTTCTTGAAATAACTTGTTGTGGAAAGAGGTCTCGCAGTAATTCCATTGTAATCCTGGCTGCATGCGATGTGGCACCGTCTTGTTGATACCACATGTTAAGTTACGCTGTTTTCATTTTCAAGGAAGTAAGGTCCAATAATTCCTCCTGACCAAATTGCACACCAGACTGTCACTTTTAATGGATGCAAAGGTGACTGATGAATAATTTGAGGGTTTTCCATTGTCCCTTATGATTATATCATGAAAATCCCCTAAGCCACTAAGACCGTCTAAAGACGGTCCTTGTTTTTGTCCTAGAGCTTTCCAGAAGTTTTTTTTAGCAATTGGAACTCAAATCTGTAATTTTCAGCATAAAAATATTCTAGAACAAACATTATCGCCGCAGTTCAATTTGTATTTCAAATTCAGGCATTTAAGGCTGAATTATCGGGAGATTAAAATTAGCGTTGACACTCGATAACAACAGTAGACTGTATTTTTAACGAGATTGCTTGTTTAATTAAAAATTAAGATTTAGATTGTTAAGAAAATTTTGTTGCCATGAAAACCTGGACAACCATCGTTATGAAATGTTTCTGAGTGAATATGCAAATTTTGTTTGTAGAAACATTTTATAATGTCAAGTCATACTTGTTCACTTACGAAAAGCCGGGCAAACTATTACAGTATCGTTCTTCTATTTCATACTTGCTTTCTAATATTTTCTATCATATACATATATATACATACATACATACAAATTGGTGTGTGTGTATGTAAGGTTAAGGGAAAAATAAAGAAACTCTTCCTGTATTATTGTTGATTTGGCACATAATTTGCAAAAGTGTTGGCTGCATTTGAATGCCTGACCATCCAGGCAGTTGAATGGTAGATTAAGTTTTTTTTTCACAGGAAAACCTTCATACGAACCATTACTCCCAGAAATATGTATTTGTGGGTCTGTTGTCTGGCTTGATAGGATTCATTATGATTGGGTTAGAAATATGTATGTTTAATAAAGAAATGCAATATCAAGAGAAATAAACTTGTCAGTTGGTTTTAACACTCATATAGAATAAAGAAAAGTGGTATTTATTTTATGTATTTTATGTATTTTATTTTATTTTGTTTTAAAATGCAGGTTAAGAATCATGCAAGGAAACAATATTTATCTTACTAGTAGAATAAATCCGGCTCAAATGTTTAAAACAGTGCTCTTCACAAAAATTAATTTTTTAAAGCACAATCATGTATTTTAACTCGGTGTCTTCTTATCTTTAATATTAAAAGATTTACTTGACTAAATGTCAATTGCGTAAAATTAAATTTGTGTTGATAATATATCCATAACAACATGGCTGATGTCAAACTGCCAAACACCATAGCTTTATATGATGTTTGACATTTTTTATAGGGTTAACTGTGCTTACAGTGCCACCCGGGTGTGTAGAAGTTTTGACATTAAGCAGGTATTTCTACAACAAATTTTGCATTGTTGTAGAATCGTTTCTACCTGGTAAATCTGCCTTGAATGCAATTTTCAGAAAGGTGTCATTTTTTGTGTAGAAAAGAAAACACCATTATTGAAGAAGTTGATAAAGAATATTTTTGGCCCGCTACATCGCTGATGAAGGAAATTTTAAGTACATTTTCAAAAGAGACAAAAAACCCATACAGAGATGACTTATGCCGTTTTCTTTGCTAAAAATAAATGTAACATTTCTTTTTCTTTTTATCAAAAAATTGCTATTCAAAGATTTCTCAAGACAAATTTTTTGCCTTGTAAGTGATGATACAATAATTTCTAGTAAAGTCACAATTTCAAAAAATCATTATATTGCAAATTTTCAATCAAAAGGGCAAGAAATATTAAATTTTTTTGTAGAAAAGAAAACGCCATTATAGAGTTAAAATGTTGCACAAAAATGTGTGTCGTAGTGTTTTACAAAATGCTGAATACGTCTCATATCTTAATTGTCAGGATCACAAGTTTTTCTATGCCAATTCACTCTAATAATATTGTAGAATGAGTGCAGTGGGACTTTAACACCCTGTAAAATGAATGCTAAATGTTAACTTTCAAGACAAAGGTAGGCGTTTATTTTATTTGTTGGGCCCCACTACTAAAATCAGTCGTTAAAAGCTTGTTCTTTTCGTTGTTTTCTACAGTGTAATTCAATATATGTATGTTGACCAATTTGGCTTGTATAGGTTTTCATATAAAACAACCAAATAATTCTTCTACATTATATTAAAATTCTTAAAAATCTTAAGCATTTGTCTGGGACGAATTACTTAAACACTCCATCAAAGATACTCTGTTGTTCTCGAAACACGTTTGGATTTTTTAAAATTGTTGTTGTTTAAGTGCTTCAATTTATGTTTGCTAGGATTTCATTCTTAAGTTATTTTGGGCTGAACTTTTTAATCAAAGTTCTTATGACAAGATTAATAAAACTTAAAAGAAAAGTTTATAAATTTCATACCAGACGCACAATTTCAAACAGATTTTCTTTCGGTTCTCTTAAAAAGGTTAATCTGAAAACAACCACAAATGTGTGGTTTTCATCAATAAAGACGTAAGTCTTAAAATATACTTTAAAAGACTTATAATTAAAAACATTTTTACTGTAATCAAAAACTAAAGCATTAAATGTTTCACTTATTGGAAAGATATAAAGAAATTTGGGTTTCCTTAACTTCAAACTAGTAAAAGTAATTTTTACCAAATTATTCTCTTATGTGACTGCTTTTGTTGTTTGCCACCTTTGTGGGGCAATTGTAAACAAAGTTTTCAAAGAGCTTAAAGGATAAATAAATAAAGTTGAACAACTTTTAAATTTAATTTTAAGTTAAAAAATAAAATCCGTAATCGTTATTGTTGCCTCAATTTACATTTTAACTAATTAGACCACAAAATCGCAATATAAAATTGTTCATTTCATTATTTTTCAACAACAACAACAACAACAGCGGCAATCAAACCCCTTTAAAAACAACATTCATTTAAGTCACGTTTTATTTTCGAATAAGCTCCACAACCACTGACTGCATGCACCGTGTGCTATTTTAACAAACTCGTTGAATAAAAGAGGAAAAGAAAAAATTTCAAAACAGCACTATACATTTACTTCCATTTATTTCAAAACTGGATTATTGTGTTAAATTACTAATTAAATTAAAAAACAAAAAAACAAAAACAAAGAGAATTAACTTTCAGGCAAATAACGGCTGCCAAACACAAGGTGTGCCACCTTCTTATTATTAATCGCTACCGGTACTGTTATTATCCTTTACATAAAGCTTTTAGTGTGTACAAAAGCACATACAATTTTCTCTCTACAAAACATTCCTCGAAAATTTTCTGATTTTGAAGTGAAGCAAAAAAAAAGTTGCGTCAGTTCCAAAATATTTTTAATTATTTTTCTAACTACTCGCAAAGTTTATCCATTTCTTCCGATTCGCATATTGCCGGCTTGATCTCTCATGTGGTGAAGAAAATAATTTATATTGTGACCCATTTCTGTTTTAATATATTTTCGTTATATAAACTGCGAAAAAGATTTTTGTTCATCTAGATTACCAAACTAACACACTGTGCACTAAGTGGCAACAACAAATTATAATGGCAATCAAGTTAATTCCTTGAAGTAAATCAAGGTGCGGAAAAAGAAAACTTTGTTTGGCTTGTTACTCACAGTGGCCACGGCTACTGATCTTTAGCTGTTCTGCACTTAAAACTTAGTTTTGTTGGTTTTCCGTGAGCGAATATTAATTGTTTAGATTATCTTTACCTCCATGCAACTAATTCTACTTTTGGTTCTGTTTTATGCAACCTGCACAGCTGGCAGTTTTCGGAGGTTTCGTTTGTTGCTGCAACAAGTGTCTTTTACATCAAAGCTTACAATATTCCGTAGTTAAAATTAAATTATTTACCCTTGCGACGCAGAACAATTGTTGATTTTAAGAAAAGTTTATATGCAAATCTTTGTATTATATTCCCAATGCAGCTTTCTACATGTCCACAACTCAGTTATTAGCAGGCCAACCAAACAAGGATTTTAAGCGCATAAAAAAATATCTAAAAAAAATTTAAAATAGGACCTTAAAATATGAACAAATATTGGTATTTCCTTTCTTAAAAATCGAATGTTTTACTAGAAAATAAATTAAAAAAAAACTTAAGGCACGAAATAATCTTCGAAATAATTTTCTTCATTCTTTTACTAAATTGTTGTTGTGCTTTGTTGACCGAAATATATATTATTTGAATCGGTTCAGTATTAAAGCAATACAAGTCTTCTAAAGTTAACACTACAAATGATATAAATACTGATTCACTAATGCAAGTATTTACTATTGTAAGTATTCAAGTAAAAATAAGCCAAGCAAAGTGTTTAAGAGTACCTACACCTGTATATTTATGAGTAATACGATTTTTTATCTTCCAATGATTGCAGTTGAAAAAGAAAGAGAGATCAGATTTGAATTAATGTACATGTTAATTACGTATGGATGTGTTAGCTTCAAGTAAAAGCTTGAGAAAATAAATGTGCGTATTTGTGTAAAGCACAAACACTAAGTCACAAAAAAAAAGAATTAAATGAAATGAACGCAATAGAATTAAATTAAATGAAGTGAAATACGAGCATTGAACAATGAACTAATTTAAAGAAGTAAATAAATAAATATAAGCACTGAACTAGTTTAAAATTTAGCAAGCAAATGAAAACGAAATTTTTAGTAATAAGATAGTTTCTAACAGCCTAATTCACAAACGTTTTATTAGATACTAATATTATATTATTATTAATATTATATTATTAGATACTAATCGTAAAGTAGTATTCACAAACGTTTAATAGCACTATGAAGCTGCAATTAGACACTAATAAACTCAAAAAATATATTGGAAGGCATCACCCTTCTTTATCCGTTTAATAAGTTGACATGTGTACTGTTAATAGTAAAAAAACAATTTTGAAAGTGTGAAAAATAAAAAAAATATGAATGTTTTAAATGTAATTTTCCACAATCGGTAGGTTTGAGCAAAGTATAACTGTAAAATAAGTACATTTTTTATGAAGTAATTGGTGTCTGTGTTTTTGTTTTCTATTGTGGACACTCTTTATTTTACCAACTCCATCAGCAAAGTCTAGTTAACATAAAAAAGTTCAATAAAATGTACGTACTTATGTATATATATCTACATATGCATACAAGTATGTACATATTTATACACATTCAAACGCATAATTTTACCTGATCATTGAAATATTAATACTTGCCTTGTCTGCTTCCACCCAGTTGTCACTGCGTTTTCTTTTAATGATTTTTTCCACAACCACCAAAAATTTTCTAAATAAATCAGTCAAATAAATTAGTGGTGCATAAGAAACTGCAAAGAACTCGGTATTTGAATATTTTTGTAATATTTTATCAAAACATATTGTTGGCAATGCCATTTCAAGACGTCTTAATAAATTTATAAATATTTTTGGATATTATAAGCAATATGCTATTAATATAAATTGATTACACAAACTTTATGTGGAATTAATTTCACATTTTTTCAACCCTTAGAGAATACTTGCTAATCGAGTATTTTATTGTATGCAACATTAATGTTAACTTGACAATTCAAATAACACAGTGTAGCTAACAAACAGTCACAAAACTGAAAAAATCGGTTAATAGTTAATTTTGCCTTATTAAATGTTTGTGAATAAGGTTCCTTATTACTGGCTAATAAGACTAAAACTGAAAAAAGTACTTTAGGGATAACACTAATCACCCTACACCAACTCTTACATTTGCATGCAATCTCATTTTGTTTATTGTTTTGTTCCATGGGGAGGAAAATGTGTAATTAGCTAGTTTTTTCTCTTTAAATGAATTCAGCTAAACTAGGTATATATTTAACATAGCGGTAAAATAATGACCACTAGCCGAACTCTAGTTAAATTAAAATCACTAAAATGTTTAATTTTTTTTAAACTGTAGATCCCTTTCTACTTCCGGATATTCTTTCCCAACTCGTTTACATTTTCCATATTTTTTAGTATTTACATACATATTTTTAAATCAAATTAATTAAATCTGTTTTCAGTGGTTTTTAATCAAAAGTGATTAATATTTTGGCTAAAGTTCGTAACATTTTCAGTCAGAAAGTATCGGACATAAGACAATACTCCAAAGGAACAAGTTTAAATTTAACATTAATTAATTTCAACTTACACGGCAGAGCAGAAGTGTTGTTTTTCGGTAGCAGCTACACTGTCATCATCAGTGTTCATGTGTGTTTCCATGCATCCGCCACCGTTTAGATGGCTCGGTTCAATGTGATTTCAAATTTGTATTTATACGAATTATGACTCGAAAAAGGATACGGGAGTTATCTGTTTTGTGGAAGGTATTACTCATTGTTTTTTAAAGCAAACACAACTTCTTCACGATCAATATTCAAATTTTACCATCACTAATTAACATTAAATTAACCCATTGGTACTCGTTGTTTTTATCTTGCGACGTCTTGCGTTTTTTGCGATTTGGCCATTTAAGTGATTTTTTCGAATATGCTCTCATTTTTGTTAAATTATTCTTTTATTTGGTAATGCTTCCGATTTTAATGACTTTTTTATTTTATTTAAAAAAAATTTCAAGACTTTTTCTATTACAATGATTTTTCCGAATCTACAGTTTTAAGAATTGCAAACCTATTTGAAGTCCTTCTGCATATTGGCTTTTACTCTTTTTGATCATATTCACCTTAAATTTATATATTTTTATGCCGCTAGAAATTTTGAACCCACTTTAGATCCTTTTACAATTTTGTTATTTTCCGATTTCTTTTTTCCCTAAAATTACAACTTCGTGAGTTTCCTTCGATCACTTTTGAAACTTTTTGCGATATTAAGCCACAAAGAGGAAAATGGTATCATGAAAAAGTTGACAATATGAAAACCAAGGTGCAAAATGAAATTAACGACAATTAAACAGAAATAAACAAGATGTCCTTAAAAGCATAATATGCAAAAATATACTCAAAAAATTCAAATATTTTCGGTTGCCCTGCTTACCAGTGATATAACCTGGACTCTTTTTGCAAACGCAGTCATTATTGTGAAAACTTTGTGGATATTTTAGCTCAAAAAATATAATATTTAAGGGTTTATTTCCATTAAAAGTTTTTCTTTTAGCAATAAACAGCATAATAACAAACAAAAAGTTTAACAATTGAAATTAACTAATTAGTTTTTTTTTCTACGCGAAACAGGATTTGAATCGCTTTAAGTCAAGCAGCACTTTACTCTTTTCCAAAGTTGAAGGAACGCTTACACCTTCTTTTTAGTTTTATAGTAACTGCCACGGACTTGACTCCATTTTTAATAGTTCCTAAAGAAAGTTTTCAATACCAGACATTTTAAACTAACTAAAATAATTTTTTATATGTTAAGGGTTGAGCTAGTTTCAAAAAAGTTGTTGAAAGTTATTGTACAAATTAAAAAGTTTACATCTTTTCAAGAATATAGTTTAAGGTCTACTGATGAGTTGGCATAAGCATCAATGAATTGCATGTACTATATAGACTAGTTCAACCCACAAAAAATAAAATACTTTTTGATATTTCGAATAATAAAATTACTAAAAACTAACTAAAGTAGTTACATTGATTTTTAAAATAATAAATAGATGTGACAAGACGGTCAGTATTAAAAACGCATTGGAGTTTGTTAAAGTTATTTGTTACTTCTTTTGTTTGCTTTTTCGATATCACCTCCAAATGCATCACCCCTTGCCTCCGATCCATCTGAATTTATAGAAAAGTGAAGGACACTAACAACGACATAAAACAAAATTGTATTTGCATATTGTCTTCTATTTTAATAGTTGTGCACATTATGTCCGTTTGACAACTAATATTTACATATTTATGTATATTTAATTATGTATGTCTTTTGTGTGTGAATACTGTGATAAATTTGATAAAACTGCACAAAAATGCCATAAACTAACAAAACCTTTAATGTGTGTAAAAACAAACATTTGTTTGGCATATCATGTTAAAATTTACTTTACCATTTTATTAAATGTGCACACAGAAATACATAAGTGTGCATAGATTCAGTTGCTTGTGCAGTGCATGTCGGTTTTAATCCAGTCATATTCTAAAATAATAATAGGACATAATTTATATTAAAGGCCAAATTGCAGTACAAACTAGATTTATTCAGTTGATAATCAATCATATGGGAAATAAGGCCATACTAAACAACAAACAAATCTACATATTTCGATTATATTTTAAAATTTTCTTTTCAATAATTTCTCAGGTAAATAATCAAATTACAGATTTTCTGCTTAGTAGACTTTTAATCGGTGTTCAGGATTTTCTCTACTTACTATATCGAATAGTGGATTCACTGAGTATCTACGGATTTTTTACTTAGCCGGACTTGAACAAGGGGAAACTCCCTAAAATGGTGGCTCTACAAAATAATGGTATTTTTTCTCAACGAATTGAGAAATAAAGGCTTATGGCTTTATTGCACATCGCCATGTCGATCAGGTTCACCTGCCAGTGTTGGGTTTGGTTTTTTGCTTGATCATTTAATTTGGTCGATATTAAGTTGGTTGATATTTGCAAGTTTGATCACACATTTCGAATGGTGCTAGGGGTACTGTCTAGCGAACCTCTATCAAGCGAATTATTTACATTTATTTCTACTTAATATAACTTTAAATTGCTATAATTGTTAATTTTGAATACCGGAAAAAAATTTGAATTTTTCGAATACATAGAAATAGTGAAAGAGGAACGGCCATTCATGGCGCTCCAAAGTGTTAGTTTAAGACATTTTACAATACAAACTTTCAGCCAGAGCAGCGTCTGCAAGTTATTCAGTGAAAATTACAAAAATTAGATCTACGTGTAGTATTTTAAGTAAAACGCCGAAAGTTACATGAGAAATGTTATTTTGTAGCAAATATAAAAAATATACTTTTACCTACACATACCTATTTGTTAGCCACTGTTAGTTATAACAATTAAGCTCATGTGTACTAATTTCAAACGACTTTTAAATTTTTTGATTGGAAATTTGTTTACCATCCATCGTATATTATTTGGCCCTAATTTTTCGATTAATCGAGCAAATTAATAAATGTCAAAAAAAAGAATATAAATTTTGTATATAAAACTTTGTAACGAAGTTGTTCCCTATTTCAGTTTTGCTATCACAAAAATTACATCGAAAACTATAAGTGAAGGCGTGTAGGAACCTTTTTAATAAAGATAGAATGATTTCATTTCTGCCACGAAATAAAATTTGCTAGATAAAAGACTAAAACATTCGAGCCCATGGACAAAAAGAAAAATACTTTGATTTCAAAGCACAACCGCTAGAATTGGAAAAAAATAGTGGTATTGTGTTTTAGCATTTTATAAAAAGAAACTACTTACAAAGCAGGTGAAAAAGACTGGATTTTTTTGCTTTTATATGCAACAAACTATTATTATTCTTTTGAAGTTGATTTGTAAACAACACAAGAAAAAGAAAACGGTTCAACGTTGCTTTTTACAAGTATGTAAAACTTTTTGGTGTTAGCAGTTTTTTAATACAGTGCGAAACAACCAAATAAAGTACACAAATTTCCAAGCTTTCACGAATTTTAGGCTTGTTCTGTTAATCACAAGAATTCAAATTGCATAAATAAATAATGATGAAATTATTGTTTTGTAGATTATACTATAAATCGTGCATTCTAACTTTGAATAAAATATAATATAGTAAATAAAAAAAACCAGCAATAATTGAAATTATTTTCGAAAATCAATTGCTTCGAATTGTTGTGTTTAACAGAACTACAATTTCGCGCTTATAAAGACAATTTACGAGCTTTTAATGTGTCAAAAATAGAAGAATGAATTTTTTTTAGGTCCTAAATAGCATACGAATCTAAAATTTAAGCTTGTATATCAGATAAAAAATCTTGTTTCTATTTTTATTTTCATGATAAATTATGCACGGAGATGTACAACTAATTTATCAGAAGTATTTCAGCAGTGTCTCAGAGCTACAAATCGCAACATAAAGTCTTAAAAATTTACAATATGTTACAATAATATGATTGTGTCTCGATCTGCGTACTTAGTTTTTAAGATTTCTTTAAATTCATTTTTGCTTTTTTGGCCAGCTTTTTGGCTCAAATACTCCTCTGTGGATCGTGTAGGGTAGTGAATCGGGGCCTTAAGTGTGAAGTAAATTGAAGAAATCTGTTACCAGCTTTTTACTAAATCATTAGCAAAACCCTGATGCTCTGTGCAAAATGTAGAATGTTAATATTTTGATATTTAGCCTTAAAAATATATTCATTTAAAGTTTATAATCTTTATTCCTTACATAAGTGATTTGCAGTGTAGATATTTCATGTGTTGGCATGTTTGCAGTAGAAATTTTGTATGAAAAGTATTGATACCATCATACATGCATATTCAAAAGGAATTTATACACATGCATACCATTTTATACATAAATACATACATACGAGTACATGCAAATTTGTGAACTTTTATTCCACATAAATTTTAAAAGAGATGTAAAACGGCAAGTTAAGAAAAAAACTTTTATGTTCATTGCTTATTTTATGTTTCATGAAAAAATATATATTTACATATACAGGTAGTAAATCCTGTGTTCCTCCCGCTGTATTGCTCGATACTTTATGAATTAAATACATTTGTGTTGATTTTTCTGAACAAAATGCTCGCGGCTTTGTGTGTGCACTGGTTTTGGCAGCTAACAACAATTTTTTAAAACAGCTAAAAGTTCAGCAGAACAAGCTTATAATTATTATACATGCATGGCATTTCCTGTAACATTTAATTTTATTGTTTTTTTGTCATTCTATTCATTGTTTTTTGCTCATGAATTGAGAGAATGAATTTCAACAAGAAAGAGCGTGCAGTTAAAATTATAGTCATTTCAGGCAATGCCAGCCAAATTTGATAAGATGTGATAACATGATTATTATTAAGACCACGTCAGTGATAAAGTTTGTCATGTCAGACTTTTGCTTAAAAATCTTAAAAAAACTTACGAAATCTAGAAGAAATAGCAACCTGATACAAATAAAATTTAAAAGGCTAGTATCTGAATAGCAGTTTTTAATTCAAAGTATTCGTCTTTGGAAGTCTCTACCGTCATTCATACAATTTTTAAATAATGCAACGCAGTTTAGGAAAACTATTTTCAATTTCTATAGCGAAAATTAAAATTGTATAATTAATTTAAGTTTGTGTATCTTCATTACAATAAATTTTTTTTATATTTTTATTTTTAAATATTTTTATATTATTATTGATGCCATTTTCTTTTCTGAAAAAGTTGTAGCATTTCTTTTACTTTCATACATATTAATACTTGTATGTATATTAGTGATGTAACAAATACTCCAATTCATATTTGCAAATATTAGCCTATTTTTGATATTCGTATTCTTCAAATTCATGTGAATATTTTCTCTTTTTCTTTTGTCTACGTTGTCCTTATTCCAAATCTAAATGTATTTGAATCCTACAAAAGTCGCATGAAGTCCTGCATGTAAGGTTTGCTCCATAGCCCATAATAAGCCAGCCTTCCAAAGATAACTCGAATGTCTGAAGTAAATGTGACCCAATTTAAAGTAGTATAAAGAGTGTCCCAAAATAAACGCAAGAATTGAATTTTCAGACTTTTGTAAAGTGTTTGTAGCCCTAAAAAACAATTTGACAGCTGACAATTTAGGGCAGAAGAACAACGTGGTTTCATTTCATTAAAAAATCTCAAAAATAATGAAAAACTAAGAACTTTGTTTATCTATTTAATTAACATCTTGCGTTAATTTTGGGACACCCTTTATTTTTTTTAATTAACTAATTTAATTTATTTTGTCTATGGATATAATCACGTACATGTAATCTTTGATAATTTCCGTTCCCAGAAATTACCAGACGCAAACGTCAGCGCTTTCTATTAATTGCGATTTTAAATTTAATAATAATTTTTAACAAACAAACTTCTACTGTTACAGCATGAAGCAACAACAAGTAAATGTGCTTATTGTGCACATTTGTTCTTTCTCGCCACCAACTCTTATCGTTAATTTTTAATTTCAAGTTGAATTAAGAGATTTAATAAAGACAGTTTCTAATAAAGACTCAAAGATAACAGAACTAGTTGTTTTAATTATTAATATATAATATCCTTACAGCTAGTTAAACCATATAAATAAATATAGTAAATACAAATAAAATACAAAATTATTGATTATTTAATAGAAGGGTGATGGTGCTGTTAGCTGAAGTAGTTAGCGCATTGACTACAAAGCAAATAATGTCTGAGAACGTGGGTTCGAGACCAGCTTCAAGCATGTCATAACATCCAGTATTTTTCAGATGTGCATTAGTATGCCATTGCATTTGTTGTTGTTGGACTGTTTAAGTGACGAAGGCCCAGCACTGGTCACTGAACAGTACTGGCAGCAATTGATACTTGGTGTATGCTAGCGGTCAGCACACCGCCCTCCTTCGTCGGTATTGTAGAAAAATCGCCGGTGAAGTAAAATAATTAATAAAACATGGCTACACAGCTTAAAACACATTTAATGCGCCTACTTGACATCAGAGGCAACACTGATCTATAAACTAACAAAACTCGCAGTATCAGAGTTGTAAAAATAAAGCTGTCTCACTTTCACCATCTGTCCTCTCTCACTATACCTTTCCCAAGGAAGCTAACACACCTACTGGTTGGTAGGCATACTAATTGCCTGAGTGTTACTGCCCTTTAAAAAAAAAGGACGATAATTTTAAGTTTAATAATATTTACATTTAAAGAAAAATCTATGATTTTATAAAATTTATTAAATTGACTGTACATCCTAATCTAAATGGATCAAAATTTGTGTAATTTGATCTGAAGAATTTAATTGCTTGCAATTCAAAGTGTCGAGATGGACGATGAGGAAAATTAAACGAAATTCTATCGACCAGGAAATTAGAACAAATAACACAATTAATTAAATTTAATATAAACGACACATTCAAAATATTCCTTCAACTTTTAAGAGTTGGAAGTTTGATTAGAGCAAAACGGCTAGTGTATGACGGGAAGATCTAGAGGGTTCCACTGTAGACCACGAAGGCAGAACAACAAAAATGGCTTTTGTACAGATTGGATGTAATCGTTGAGAGTCATGTATATAGGATCCCAAACTATAGATGCATATTCTAAGACACGTCTGACAAGGGAAACATAAAGTTGCTTTGTGACATATGGGTCTTAAAAATCTTTTGCCAATCTTTTTTCTAAAACCAAGAATACACTGTGCTTTATTTACAGTTATGGAATTATGACTAATAAGATTCTACTTAGCGTCCAACAAAACTCCAAGGTCCAAGATTGTAACATAATTTTCTAGCTGGTGGTTTCCCAAAGAATAATTTACTTTTATATGATTTCCTCTGTAGAAGGCCACATGTTTACATTTTTTCAAGTTAATCACCATCATATTTAAATTACACCAAGACTAAAATAAGTCCAAGTCTTGTTGAAGTAGACTGTGATCTGCATATTGACTAAAACTTAGAAAAATCTTTACATCATTCGCATACATGAAAACGTCCAAATTTGAAAATTCACTAAAATCCAAATTTTTCTTTAAAAATCCAACTGTTAAGATTTCTGACAATTGGGTGTCTTAGTGGAGCATAAAATCTATAAAATCCATTCATTTTTTCTTGCCCAGGTAGATCCAGTAGCTGGGAATTCAGATTCTTCCTTTAAAGAATATAATAGTTTTTGTGTGTGTCAGAAAGTATAGTTTCGATACATGTTTGTGTTTAATGTTTGTTGTTTTATAAAAACAATAGAATTAGCTGCTTGTACCTTCTATTTTTTGTCCATTTGGTCAAAAAATGTGGTCATGATTCCATTTGGAATAGATACCCTCAGTTTTTCTATGCTTAACAGCGCTATGTTAACATTGGAACATAGCTCTGTTAATGCGAATGGTTTGTGTCTAGGGTTATAAATTTCGAAATTTATCACACACATGTTATATAAACACCCCATTGTGTTAAGTTTCTTCAAGAGCAGTTTATGGTTTACCTTGTCAAACTCCTTCCTAAAATCAGTGTATACGATGTCAGTTTGTTTCCGTTAAATAAAACCCCGATTTATAATAGTTGTTAGTTGTAAAATAATTGTTGTAGTAGAACAGCCTTTTCGAAATCTATATTGAGCAGATGACAATAGAGATGATACATGATGAGAAATGCATTCCGTTGCCATCTTTTCAAACAGTTTGGGAATAATACTTAGTTTAGCAATTCCTCGATAATTAACAATGTCAGACTTAGTACCAGATTTGTTAAACGGAATAATAAAAGATTTTTTCCAGATACTTGAGAAATATCCATATTTAATTGACAAGTTAAAGATCAATATACCGCTATATTTTCTATACGAAAATTTGAATTTTTTAAGCTATATAAAATTGTGGAAACATCAAAGGATGGAATTGAAATCATTTGATTAGCTGATTGGGAACACGAAATAATACTAGAGCCATTAAAATCAGCATCAGAATTGGTCGTAGTAAATAAGTCTGCAAACATGTTACTTATGTTAAGGTCATCGCAGGATTCACAGTCCTTAAACTTCATTACCGTAGGAAATACGGTAGATTTTCTTTTGGAGTTTACAAAATTGCAGAATGATTTAGGATTATTTTTGAAATCAATACTCATTTTACGTTAGTAGTTAGTGTAACAATATTTCTTTAATGCATTTTACTCAGCACGAGTCGTTACATATTAGTTCAGATTTTCATAATGTCGGAGTAACTGACGGCTACTTCATTGAGCAACCTTAAGTAGAATTGAGCCGAACTCGTTCATTAGCTTGTTTTAGACAGAAATTCATGATAAAAAAACTAAAATTTTATGACTTTGATCATAGTTCTGTGTGTAAAGTGAGTTCATCTCTAGTGTAACTGCGTTTACCATCGTCAAAGCACGAACTGAGAAGTGCGATGAACATTTTATACTACACTCACTTTTTAAATATTTTTTCCGCAACTTTTATAGATTTTCATTCCATGACATGTTTGACTCCTTTTCTTCTACCCATTTTGAGTGATTCAAAGGGCACAATTTAATGCGTGCGATTCCGAGGAATGCACACGGGTTATATGTTAGTAGGTAAATTACATAAATAATCCATTATTGTGTGGCCGCAAATGTACGAAATACAAATACAACACATGCAATTATGCAAAGACTTTAAGAAGAGTAGTACAGTATGGATTATTTACTTACAAAAGGTGTTTGTATGTATGTGTGTATGTGTATACATACATATTCTTATATGTATTTAAGAATATGCAATTGATGAATAGCACGCATGAATTATTATTTCTTTTCTTCTGTTTTTCATTTTCTTTGTAAACTGGTAATTTACAATTTCATTTTACCTACGACTATTGATATTATTTAATATGAACATATTTACATATGTGTGTAAAAAATACGACTTTTAAACACCGGCAAATGAGTGTAAAGCTTGTAAAACCTTTGTTGGTCTTGAGTTTTTTTTATAAGAGAAACAAACAGTTTTTACAATTAAAACCACAATCATTTTGCGACAAAAAAAATCCATATTGGTATTGGCCACATTAAGCACCATTATCCTGCCTGGCATTATCCACGAACTCACACATACGCACTCGTATTAAAACTTTATCATTCATGTTCGTCCTGGTATTGTGTAACGTCTTTTTGATGTAAAGCTTTTGGATTATTTAAGCATTTTACTTGTTATGCTTTTCTCATTAATACTTTTTATCGACCACATCGCTAAGAGGACAGTCTGAGAAGGTCTTTCATTCATATAAAATCTTAAATAGTTCTATAAAGATAACTTTGCTTTATAAAATTTAAAGATTAGCAAAAGGTTTTGTTTGTGGAGGTTTTATTTTTCAATTGTTTGAGAAAAGAAATTGAGACCTGTCTCGAATAATAAATTTAATAATTATTTGAAGATTAGCTTTAAAAAAGTATTTCAAGCCCACCATAATGTGCAACTTGTTGTCTAGGCTAAAGAATTGCCTAGAAAGTAGATTTGTTACTACAATAAATATCTCAATAGCTTACAAGCATCATCAGAATACTATAATTCAATAATTATAATAATTGATTTCCAACGTTCAATAATATTTCTGGAGTTTACTTCTTAAAAATGAAATTGTGAAATAAGAATTTAAGGAAAAAATAGCCCTTGGCTATCCGAATACTGATGTTATTGCAATCGAAATCGGTTTGGTGGCTGTCCCATCGGAATTTCCGGAAGTGTGATACGCCCTTGATTCCGGCAGAAAATTTCCAGGGTACTTTCTGAGGTCCTAAAATAAAAAAGTTTTAAGTAACGACAAATGGAATAATTAAGAAATAGAGCTGCTTTCATGTGACATCTTTCCCTTTTGAATATTCCGATTTCAGCTGTTTTAAAAAAACGGGTTAGCTGTTTTACTTATCCTTGTAATTGCTAGGATATTCCGCAGGGGTCATAGCACCCATCCCTGAAATTGGCTAAGAGTTTTTCCTCGTGATGAATGTATGAATGTTTGTATATATGTTTGTAATATATTCGTCACTGAGAAACAATAAGTATAACAATTACACCAGCACATTTGTTTTTGTGTAATAAAACAAAAGTCGCATAAAGCCGCACTAGTCGTTCCAAATAGCAAACGCACGCAAAACAATTGGCGTAGCAAGCCCCTTTTCTATGAGTGACAAAAGCTCAATTTGACAGTGCTGAAATATAAACCATAACTTTTAAAATTCCTTAAAGCCTTGAAAGGAGCACAAAAGCCGCTACACCCCTTGCTACGTCTATGAGCGAAACATTCAAATTGTGAAATGAATCATAAAAACTGGTGGGCAGAAATAATATCTACGTACTGTAAATGATGCAGCTCGTTTACATTTAACCACGAATGAAAGTTGTAAAATGTGAAATGTAGGTAAACCATTGTTATGCAAATTTAATTTTTATGAGTTAAAACGCAAAGAAAGGAGTCGAAAAAGGACTTGTTAATGTTAATTTTCCTTTGATATTGTGCTAATTTTTACCTCAGCTCTTTCTTTTGGTTGGCCTTTTTACATTTTCGTACAACATCGTTGTACACATTAATAAATATTGGCAAATGTTCAGCAGGAGAGTGAAAATTGTGGTTTTTCATAAAATTCGAACTTTTATTTATATGAAATCGACATGGTCAAACGAAATTTAATTCAAAATATTTCTTGTAAGAAAGCTTTTAAATTTTCACCGATTTAAAAATTTGCAACGAAAGCGGTACTGACATTAGTTGTCAAAACATAAGAACAATAAAATACGTGACCTGAAAATGGGTAACAAGTAAGCGAAATTGTCTGTGTAACAAAAAAATTGTTTTATCAAATGAATTGAAATGTTTAAATAATATTTTTTAAATAGTGAAAAGTGCAAATTCATTATGAGCTATTTATGTGGAATGCATATATATATATATATATATGGAAGGCTTTCCAATTTTATTCAAGATATTAAAAAAAAGTAGGGGATAGTAAAAATCCTGCCTGCCCCATTCGTTTGATGTCCCGTTTTTATAAATTCAAAACCCCAAAAAAGAGATATAAAAAAGTTTCGATTGGTATACCACCCAAATAACAATATTGTAGTATTCTACAGATCCCAGCTAGCATTTTCGATTGTAGAAGAATCTTCCGAGATCGGACCGGACGATTAAATTAATCGTCGGCGATATCGTATTCCGATCGCGTAAGTTCAGTACAACGGGAGAAACTGTGTCAAGGCGACGACTCTTGCATATGAGTCGCCTACGATGCGCCCAATAGAATCGTGTAAGACTCTTTTATTCTTACTTTTTTTAAAGAGTTTTACACGATCCTTTTCCGCGCATCGTAGGAGACTCATTTCGGGTCGTTCTCCTACGATGCGCGGAAAAGGATCGAGTAAGACACTTTAAAAAAATAATTCTTTTGTTTTATATTTTTTTAATAATAAACATGTATTTTAATTAAATGATCACTATATTTAAAAAAAAACTTAAATTTAAAAGAAAACACTTTTTCTGTTCTGCCGTGTAAGTTGAATCTAATTAGTGTTAAAATTTTTCCTTGTTCCTTTGAAATATTGTCTCATGTCCAATTCTTTCTGACTAAAAGCGTTACGAACATTAGCCAAAAAATAATAATCACTTTGGATTAAAAACTACTTTGGTTTAAGTCTGCTTAAACAAACCTATTGCTATTTTTGCATTTATAGTTTTTGAAACACATATCCTTATATTTCTTAAACAAAAAACTTTATATATGTTGAAACAAATATCTTTATATGTTTCGAAACAACTACCTTTTATATTGTAAATTTTAATGTAAACACGGCTTTATTACTATCTTTATTATGCCTGATGAATTAATTCTAAAAAGTTATGTGTGAGTAGCTCTATCCCTCTCTTTATATGATTATTATTGTGAATTATTTTTCGATTGGGCCATTGCGCCAAATATTTCGTAATATCTTATAATTAATATGTATACCTAGTACATTCTCATTATAACCTTCCACAAAGCAAGAACTCTTTGCTTTGCTGTCCCCACTTTTTTCACTTAAAAAAACGATAATCTTAGTTAAGTTTTTTTCGAAATTACTTATTGTTCTATTTACTAAAAGTCCAGGAGCCTCCTCCTATACCAAGATAAGTATCCCTTCCCCGTGGAGCAGAACAATAGGATTTCCCTCTAACCCACATCACCTATTTTGTATAAATAATTTGTCTCCTCAATGTTTGTGTTTCCTCAAATTGCGTTCCCAATCCTTTGGAAAGTTATACACAAGTTATAATTAAATCGTATTGGATTAAAATTTGTAGTGTATATAAAATACTATGAATAAATTCATTAGTTAAATTATATTTTACTTATTTCTATTTGAAATCTAACTAATTTAAATTCAAAACTTATAATTAACGGTCTAATTAATAAAACGCCAACTACCGATTAATTTTATTATATTAATTTTAGGAATACAGCCTCATGTAGCTCTTATTAACATTGATTTTGCTTTATGCTACATTCGTTGTATTGCTTAACTAACTTAGCCCCAAGTGATAAATTGAAATAAAGATCACTCAACATACAGCTTTCATGCTGAACACATTAAAATCAATCCGGAGTTTTATTTAAAATAAATTAAAAAAAAAATAACAACTAACCCTTGAAGCCTTTTAGACTCTTGTGGACGTTGTTCGGTTGAGGACTTAAGCTGACCATTGTGTCTCTAAAGGACCAATCAATAAATCAATTAAAAATAGCTACTGCTACAGTAGTAATTAAGTCTTAATTAATACAAATTTGTTCACTTTAAGCAAACGAACAATTTTTATTATCACAGTTCAAGTCTAACTATCACAAGAATGCGTAAATGGCGATTTCCAAGTAACATAAACAACAAAATTACTTGCAAACTATCATTTACAAAAGTAATTTAGGATTACGGTGAAATAACATTGTTCAATGGTCGCCAGAATACTTAAACGACTACTGTGAAATAACATAAAAAATAGTCGTCTAACAATCATCAAATTCATCGACAAAATGTATATGACGATTAACTCGTCCAACAATCTTCAGAATGCCTCGCAAAATCATAATTTGGGAGAGTAAAAAGTAATTTTATTCTAACAACCGTCTGGACGATTGAAAAAAGAGTCGCGTGATGATTGCGCTCGTCAAACAATCATCCAAATGCTAGTTGGGATAATACAAGTACGTGTTATATTCTACACACAAATAACAAGGTGTAGTATTCCACAGATGTCAGTATTCTCGAAGGTAATTGTATATATATTTGCAAACGAGATCCTATCAAATGATTTTATTAATTTTTCACTTTTTGCAATAATAATGCTTTGAAATAATAAAATATTTTAGAGTTGAATTTTGTTGAAACATCCCTTTTAGCGTTTATGCGTATTGTTTACGTTCGCCGCTGGAACTAGTTGCGCATAGAAAAACAATTTCTTGTTAAATTTATAAAATATTTGTGCATACCATAAAATATGCATATGTATTCCATATTAATACATGTATTTGTGTACATTTATGAATCAAACATTTTTTAATTGAAATCAATATACGAGTAACAAAAAAAAAATACTATTCAGTTACTTGTAAATTAAAAAAAATTATATATTTGTAATGCAAATGAAATTGAAAATCATCGAATAAATAGATTAGACAATAGAGCAGAGCTAGGAAGATATACAGAAATAATGTTGGTAAAATATTTGCAAAAAAACCCGCATATTTTAAAAATGTGTATATTTTGATTTTTGAAAAAACAATATTAAAAAGAACATAAAATTTTTAGTGTCCGGTCGAACGCACTTTTTCAAACCGAACTTTTCTCAATTAATGAAAACAATTTTAACTGGTGCTTTTTATGGGAATTGCTAAAATTTAAAAATTAATATTTTATATATTTATTAAAGTGTTAATAGTTTCATTTCAATATTAATAGTTTAATTAAAAACAAATTGATTATTGCGGAGTAAATAGGGAAGGCGCATTTAATTGTTGCTAATGCAGATCAAAAAATTAAAAAAATAAAACAATTTTAATTTTTGTGATTTTGTAAATTTAATAAAACGAAAATTAACTCACATGAAAACTTTCCGACAATGTTGTTTATTTTGTACTTAAATATTTTACAGAGTTTCATTATTGCTTATGTAGGATGATACGAAAAGATGTACAAAAAAATGTATTCCAAGTACGAAACATCAAAACATATTTTTCAGCACATAAGCAGATAAAGGGGTTTTCAACAAGAACTTTGTTCTTCAATAGTTTTGACATTTAGTTTTTTGACCGTATTCGTAGTAGATACATTGACGATTGTTACAATGAATTCAATTTTGTTCGAAAATTGCATTAAAATAATTAAAACCGACTATGAAAATGGTGGTTCTGTAAAATTCATGATATTTTGGGACAACATAATCGTCCTTCTGAGACCGCTATTAAGAATTTGGTCGTTAAATTTGAGTCGACAGGTTCGATACAAAATGTGTGCGTGTGCGACCGGGTCGTGTAACTGAAAACATCGCAGCCGTGAATTTTCCTTAAGGATTTAGCTTTGAAGCCTTACAAGGTTGAACTGGTGCAGGAATTGAAGCCGACCGACCACTCACATCGCCGTAGATTCGCTGAATTTAGGAACAACCCCTGGTTTTTCTGAGAAGCTTTTGCATGCTCAACATGCCGCTGTATAGTGCGGTATGTGGCCTGGAGGCGTGATTGGACGTATTTTCGAAGATGAGGCTGGAAATACAGTAACGGTTAACGGATCACGCTATCGCGAGATGTTAACAACTGAATTATTTTTTATTGTACGTTAAGGACGGAGTCTATACGGAGCCAATCGAATCGATTGCAGCCTTAAAGTTCAAAATCCGTGATGTGATTAACGAAATAGAGCCGCTATTTTGCCAAAAAGTGATTAAAAACTTTGATGAAAGAATCGACATCTGTCAGCGTGGTCGTGGTGGACATTTACCAGATATAATTTTTCTTTCATAATTTCCGAGCTTTTCTCTTCGTAGAACAATAAAAATTTTAACCTTCATCTAAATTTTTTGTTTTATTTTGTTTTAGAAAACAAAGTTCTTGTTGAAAATCCCTATACATTACATACTTTTAAATTATAAACTATTCGGACATAATATTTAAAAATCCAAAACCTCAATAATTCTTGAGATTCGAAATGTGGAAATACCGAATGTTGAAACTTGTGTAACCGTTTCTCGTTGGCTCTTCTGCCACGCTCCATCCACTCCATTGGTTCAACATGAAAACAAGAATTGATTACTTCATACTATTTGCTGCTAATAGTCAATGATTATCTTTCGCAATTTCTAATATTAATTTTTTTAATTTGTTTTTTTGGGAGTTGCAACAAAGAAAATCTCATGTATTTGGCAAGGACACTTTAATGTGTGTTTCAATTAAATTTAATGTCAAAACCATCAAATATGTCAACGTGTTTTGCAAATTAAAAATGAAAACAATGAACCTCACTTGAGGTTGATGTTTTGATTTGCGTAAATGTAAAACATACACAGATATATACTGGTGATGTAACGAATACCCGCATTCGTATGCTCGATTACTCGCCTATTTTAGATATTTTTCTTTTCAACCAAACCCAATAAGAGCTGCATGATACACTCTTTAGTAGTTTTGAACGATTTGACTTTATAATTTTTATCAATGAAGGTGGCCGAGATAAACAATATTTCATTTTATAAGACAGGAAATTTTCTAATCAAATAATTCATCGGCTGAATCAAAATCATTAAAAATACTTTTTGGTGGAGGCAAAGTTTAAGTTAAGAAAAATTAAGAAAATTAACCTAAATTCAAAATTCAAGGTTATCATGTACATTTAATATAATTTAATAACGCTCAAGTAAAAGATCGCCAAACTCCATTCGTTAACTGCAGAACACCTGAATTAAATATCCACATATAAATATTTTTGAAAATATTCTACATAACAGCACTTTGGACTGCGATTTAAAAGCTCAAACAGAAATTGAAAAACAGAATTTGAAAATAAATATGTAAGACTCCATAAAATTAAATATGTTCTATTGAGTGATCCAAGTAAGAAGTTGATAATTTCAACTTCAGTGTTAAAAACAATCGAACTTGGTGTCGTTTATGAAAGAAAAGAGAAAGAACGGAAGAAAAAAGTGAGTTATTGCTGTTGCAATGTAAATACCGATGATAATGTGTTCATAATATGTTCGATTTATTCTTAGTAGTGTATCCAGCAGGTGACTCGACCGCATTCTAGAAATTAAACATTAACATAAATACATACGATAAAATACAAAAACAAAAAACATTATAAATAAACAACTTAAAACTCTATTTTCATTTCTATGCGAAAGCAAATTGGATAAACAGAAATGTACGCTTTGTTTATTTTTCAAGTTGAAACTGATACATACATACATGTGTAATAAGTGTGCAAGTGTTGGTAGCAGCTTTAAACGCCTATACCTCTCCAAGCATTGAACCGATTTAAATAAAATTAAGATAGTGCACATCTATGTAAGAAACCGTTTAAAAAAAATATACATTTTTCCAAAATCCCATCAGTATTATGGCCGTAAAAGGTCTCTAAAAAACGTGTTTGCCTATTAATAATATAGATTGATGCGATGAGGAGATTTTTTTCAATTAAATTTAAAATATTTTATTTTGCAGACAGCAAATGCTAACCATGGACAAGTGACGCTGAATTTCTCACACTCCTACTTGAACTTGTATTCGTTACATCAATAATACAAATGTATGTACATACATAAATACAATGTTACTATTAAGCCAAAAAAAACTTATTTCAAATAACATAAACATTTGTATATGCACTCATACAAGAAGTCCTTATTTACTTGTTGATCTGTTATCAATTGCTTTGATTACTCAAGATTCCAATAAAAGTGCAAGTTTGTTTCTTCATGAAAGTTGAGTTTTTATAATTCAATACCATTTTATTAATTCGAAAAAAAAACATGCCGTACGAGTATTAATTTTATGTTTTGTCATGCCACAAACTCAAAGCAGAGTAAATTAAAATGGGAAATACTCAACCTGTTGCATGTGATTGAAACTGCGCATAATCCTTTGAAAAGAGACTGAGTGATTATTGAGATTGTATCAAAAACACACGTACATCCTTAATCGCACAAACGAGTTAACAAAAGCAAACAGGAACAATTTGTAAACTGAATGGATGTTGGTTGCTTGTTGCAGTAGCAGCAGCATGTGAAAACACGTGCTTTGGAAAACCGTTTTACCACGCATCAGTTCTGTTTAACTTTGTTGGCTTTTTTTTCTTATTTTCGTTGCTTCAGATCTTATTGTACATTCTTGCTGTTTTATTGTGTTTTTTTTTAAATACATATTTGTATTTAAATATTTACGGCCGCGTTTAGAATAGATGAAATTTAAAATTTTTACGAAAAATTTGTATTAAAATACATTTTAAATCCAAATAATTTTGTAGGAATACGGGCCTTCAAATTGAAAATAAACTTTTTAGTTAAAGCTGCTAAAATTGAAAACAAACACCAATGTACATATTTCAGAAAGTAGAGTTGGAAATTTATAAGGGGTGATTGATTTTATAAGAGTTTTCGGATTTGATAAAAAAACACATAAAATTTAGAGAAAGTTATGAAATCTTTATTTGAGTCGATAGAACGATTTATTTAATTCAATGATTAAAGATGATTTCATGTAAATGTTGACCCCGGATACGCCTCAAATGGGTCCAATTTTGGCATACTCTCGTCAATATATCGGCCGGTATCTCTGGAATAAATTCTTCAATATTGGCTTCTAGAAAGTCACACAAAAAATAATCTAAAGACGTTGAATCGGACGATTTAATAGACGTTAAAATAAACATTTACCGAAAGTTAGCCGTTGTGATTGGTTGTGTGGCTCCATTTCTTGCTATAGCTTTGAAAAGCTTTTACACACAAATCCTTTCACAAAAATTTCCACGTAGTGGAGTAAAGGGCCAAATAAACTACACAAACTGTTTGACAAACACACACTTTCCGTTTGCAAATACATGATACAACCATAACTTCTATAAACACATACACGAACACAAAAACATTCAACATGTTTGCCAAAAATCTAAAATTTTTATTTTCGTACAAACATGCTTCAAACGTTTGTGAAAACGAGCAAACACTCCCATAAACAACGCAAAAGTTTTGTACAAATGTAAAATTTGCACTTGTTTGTCAAACCGTTTGTGTGGTTTATTTGACCCTTAACCGATGCTCAATTGCTGCGAACGGCGCCAAATCCATAATTCACGGTCATCAACAACACTGACCGATACAGCTGCGATATTTTCCTCTGTCCGCACTCTACGTATATATGCGTGTTGATTACTTAATGTCCAACAATCCAAAATTGGTGCGAAATTTAGTCACAAGATTCCAAAAAGCCGCCTCAGCCTGACCATAAAATGGAAGAAGACCACTATGCAGGGAGCATGAATTTTGATAATAAAATTCAATTATCTGCAAGCGGAGTTCATTTGTAAGTCGATTCATAGTCTATAATTTAAAACCAAACTAAACATGTTTAACAGTAACATGTTAAACGAAAACAGCTGAGCTGCTAAAACAGTGTTGCCAAAAACAGTGTTGCCAAAAAGAAAGTTAAAAAAATCAACTTTCATGTAGCTTAAATATAACAATCGCTGGCCTTTGTAATTGTTTTTTTTTTAATGAGGTATGCATCTGATACATCAGGATTCCATCGGCAATATTTTTATTGCCATTACAAGGATACTTTGTAATGTTGTTTAAAGATTTTTTTATAAATAAATATTAGTAGCAGATCAGTTCTTGAAACTGCAGAACAACAACTAAAAAAATACACATAAAAAGCTGAGTATAAAATCAAAACAGAATAATGAAATAATCTCCTTTAGTTGTGGAGCTATTTTAACAAATTAAAAAATGGGCGTGCCCTTTAGCGTTTGATTTAACTTTGTGGGTATTTGCTATTATTATACGAGTAGGATCCGAGTAATTTGAGCGAGCCTCTGCCCACCATAAGTTGTGGTTCTGCTAAAGAAGAAGTCGAGATCTCTTAATACATCTAGAGACGCAGGAACGCTTGTTTGCTGACGAAAAGATATTTCAAACTTGAAAAAAATGGCGCAGAAGTACTTAAATTTGGAAATGAGTTCTATCGCATCAGCGATTCTATCTTTCACTGAAGGTCTCATTCAAATAGTGTTGCCAGTTTATATTACACAGTACAACATTTTTCAGCTCGTTGGACTCAATTCTGAGAATCGCACGTGAAAGTAAGAACTTCTGCATCAGTCGTCGAGATGGTTGCATTAATAATTAATATTTACATTTTAAAACCAGAAGAAGATTTAATAATTCAATATGGAAAATAACAAGTATACGTACGGTATACCGGGATATAACCGTGTTAAAATATAGAAAAAGTGAACAAAAAAATTCGTACTCGTATGACCATTAAATTATTAATGCAGCCAACTTGACAAAACGAATGATGCAGAAGTTCTTATTTTTGGAGTTACTTTTACGTGCAATTCTCTGAACTGAGTAAAAAAATCATGTGTTGTAATGTGTTATTCAACTTTTGTAGCTGAAATTTTTCTCTTTTATTCTTTAAAGTTGCAGTTGCCTCTAAATTGTGAAATTTTCATTGGAGACATTTTTTATAGATATATTCATATGTATTTCTACGACCGAGAGAACAAAACGAAGTTTCAACAGTACATGCATATTTTTATTTCCTCTCTCGCCATCAAAGTAAGAATTGAAGCGACAAATGTTGCACATTGTAAACGGGCACAGCTTTGCGAAATCGTTTTTCTCCACAAAGTTGGTTTTTTAAACAAACATCGGATTTTAACTACTAATAATCTCTTAATATATTATCTATATTATTAATAGGCAAACACGTTTTTAAGATCCCTTTTATGGACGTAATACTAAACCGGTTTTCGAAAGATTTATATGTTTTTAAAAGGGCTTTTACATAGATGTGCACAATATTAATTTTCTTTGAATCGATTCGATATTTAGGAAGGTATAAGCGCTTAAAACTGCTACCAATGCATCCAAACTTTTTTGACACATGCAAGTATTAGCTTCAACTGGAAAAATTAACAAACCGTGCATGAGTGTTTACCAATTTGCTTTTGCATAGAAATGACAGAATGTTGTTGTTTTTGTATTTTATCCTATGTATTTATGTAAATGTTTAATATTAATTTCTAAAATGCGGTCGATTGAGTCGGCCGTTGGAAACTGACTCTTTTTGTGTTTTGTTATTTTTACCTTGAGTTCAAATTTTATTTGCGTATCGGTATCATGGATATATTTTTTTTATCGTATCGGCAAAAATGTGTATCGATGAATCTCTAATTTATATACAAAACAAAAATTATATATTAAGTTTTTCAATGTTATTGGATATTTTAATGTTATTGAAAATTTACTTATAAGGATATCGTGAGCTGTCCTTTGTAATTATTTTTTATAACTATTTTTATATAAAACAAAAATTAAATCTTAAGTTTTTAAAGTTGTTTTTTTAACTGCCAGTTTTACGATGTCACTTAACAAATCACCGTCACACATGACACCGTAGTATGTATGTGTCTTTCTAATTAAGAAATTTGAATAAAAAGTATTGTTAAACTACGAACAAATTCAATAAATAATTTGTTTAATTTGTGAATCAGACTTAGGGTTTTCAATTTTATACTTTTCATTCTCTTTAGTTAATTGCAAAAGTTTTTCTCGCATATAATAATTTGAGAATGTTGGCTGACTTATATTTTTTCGCGGTGATGAGCATAATTTTACATTAATGTTACGAAATATTTATATACTACATTCACATATGTTCATTTACGTGTGTCTATGCGATACATTTGCATGTAAGTATTTGCAAAATGAGTGATAAATGGGCATATTATAAAGTTTTAATTGGCTAACTTTTCTACTTATCTACTTGTACTTGCGTACAAAAATATTTACGTACATATTTATGTACGTACATTAGGGGGAGCATCATTCTGGATATTTTCCCTAAGGTATTGTATTTTGAGTTCCAAGTGTGTAAAAAAATTATTAAAAAATACTTGGACATATATAGACACACTTTTCATCTGAAACTAGTTAAGATGCAACTTAAGTTTAGCTACCAACTTATAATTCACTTCCATTCATAGACGATTTCTCGACGATAAAATTAAAACAGACATGGGGAAAAAGAAAGAAAATGTTGTGTAGTAATATCGATACCACTTTTATGTGATGGAAAAAATATACAGTTTTCTATAATAAAATTAAATTTTATTTTCAATTAATATACTTTTGGTGTTTTAAATTTATTAAGCAAAAGAAATCTGTCTTCTAAAAAATCACAGCTCTAGTTTGTTTTCGCTTATTTGAGAAACTGTAAAATTGTAACAATGAGTAACATTGCACTTGTAAATCTAAGACCTTCTTATTATTTCAATATCTTCTTAACTTTCTCTTATTTTTATATATTTTTAAAAAAATTTATTTTTCAAGTGACGTAACTTTCAACTTAATTTCGGTTTTAGCTGAAAGTAAACTTTTTAGCTGCAATCAAAGGCCTCATTAGTTTTTACTTTTGTTTGCCGTTCTGTGCCGTTCCTTTCCGTAGAAAATATTTGTTTTACTTGTTCTGTGTCTGAACTTGCGGATGTGGACGATGTAATTATAGGAATGAATTTCGTAAATGTGAGCAAAATGTTTTTTATTTGACAAAAATATATAAATAAATCTTTAAAAATTTTGATTAAAATAAAATTTTCTGAATTTAATACAGAATTTGCAATATTTCACACCACAAAAAAATAATTGGCTGTCACTTAACGTTGTATTCTATTTTCTATAGATTTCTCCGTAACAGAAAAGAACGAAAAAGTAGCAACAAACTACACGTACAGTTTTTCAATTAAACAGAAACAAAACAGCTGATCCGTAACAGAACAGAACGTCCAAGCTAATTATGCCTTAAGTCAAAACTAAACAGACTATGAATAACTTTAGCAGCAACTATAAATAGATCATAGTGAACCAAACACGACTTCGAATATGCGAAAATAATTTTTGTCTCTTACTATCCATTTTGTCTCGAATGTAAGCAGAATTATGTCTAAGTGTGCAATATATCAATGTGATTTAATATTTCTACAGCAAACCAAATTTCTAAGCGTACTCGTATTATTATTAAAAATTCGCTTTTAAACTATTGTAACTTTTGTAACGAGGAAATTTACAGAAAATAGGTTTTTATTGTTTTGGCTCATATATGCCCAAAAAGGGGGGTCACATATTGGAAATTCAGTCGGGGCAATTGAATTATAAACAAACACAATTTGATTACAATAATACCAGTGTTTGGCTACCTAAGAGAGTATCTCGGGCACCCTCTTGAATCCGTACTTAATCTCAAGTGATCGCTCTGTGACCATTTTATCAACATTGATCTTTTGGAATATGTTTAAAAATCACTATTGGGAAAATATTTTTCTTAAACTTGTTCATAGTAAAAAATATATTTTCCAAGATCGCATTTTTGTTCATGTTTGTCTCAATATTACTGATGCAAAGGTATTTAAAATGAAAAAAACGCGTTATCAAGGTAATTTTCGCTGGGATGTGTATTTCGCTGATATCGATATATGTAACTCAAATATCCTCATCGGTTCCGATACTGAAGTGAAAAGAAATAAAGTTATTCGTTTCTAATGCCTGCTTCGAAAGAAGCTATCTCCCTAATTTACCTACATGAGTTTAACTTTTATTTAAACAATAAAATCTGGAGATGGAAAGATTCATTCATACATACACTAGCATGTATGTATGTATGTATGTATAGTTGGTTAGTTAGTGCTTAAAAGCTTTTTTTTGGGAATTTCGAATTTGTAGTTTTAATTATATATTTATGTACATACGATATGTACTCGTACATTGCAAGAGTCAGTACTACCAGAAGTAGGGTTAAATGCCCACATGTAGGTTTTTTGTCACTAAAACAGAAGCATATGAAAAATCAATCGTTTTTTTTAATATTCTCGAAATGCAGGTACCTTTTCTCAACATGTTCTTTTTAAAATCAATGCAAAAAATTGTGTTTTTAAAATACTTTTTGACTTAGAAACGCCAAAAATCGCTTGGATATGTACATGTAGTATATTCACAAAAAATAGCACTGATTTTTGCGATTTTAAAAGGAAATTTTATACTTATCGGAATTGATTTAAGTTGTAAAGATGCGTAAAAGCTATTTTCGTATTCAAATTTGTTAAATAATTCAATAACGCTGATGAGAAGGTGTAGCGAGCGACCTGAAAATCAGTACTGATCCGTTCTTCTAGTCTGAAGAATAAATGTTCCAATATTCAGAATAAAAAATAATTTTATGTTATCAATAATATCTTAATTAAAAAGAAATTGTTTAGATTTCAACAATAACTTTCAACATAAAAACAAATCTTGAAAAAATACATATTAAACATAATACTATTTAAAAACTATTGTACTTCAAAATTTATTATAAAAAAAAATCATTTATTTATGATAAGTATTTGATACTTTATAGGTATAGGTACGATTTTTCTCTTGTTTGAGAAATTTTTAAAGAATAATTAAATTATATTTATGAATTTAGCACATAAATGGGACATCAAAAAGTAGCAAAATCAAACATTAAAAAGTACCAGGAACCTGTTGGCATATTTTTTATAATTTTTAGTTGAGTTTCTATATTTTTAAGAATGCAAATTTTCAATTGCTAATTATATTTCTGTTTTGTCAATATCAAGAAAAAATTAAAAAATAATAAGTATAGTTGACATGCATAAACATCTTTCGAAATAATTACACACAAGAGAAACAACGCTATTTCTGTTCTGCCCTGTAAGTTGAAATCAATTAGTGTTAAATTTTTCCCTTGATCCTTTGGAATATTGCCTCATATCCATTTCTTTTTGACTGAAAACGTTACGAACTTTAGCCAAAATATAATAATCACTTTGGATTAAAAACCACTGAAAAATAATACTTTTCTCAACAACAACAAAAATATTTATTGAATATAACAAGTTCATTTAATAAATATTTGTTTTCGTTACACACAATGATTATTATTATTTCTTTTAACTGTAAAAATATACGGCTGCCGAAAAGCATACTGCCGGGGTCTGCAGCAAACCGGAGTCTTCCCAAAGAAATCCAAACGGCCTATGCCATCGCATAGGAAGACAAACTGTTATTGTCTTTCCTAGAGGTCTTCACCCATACCAATCTCGAAGTTATATGTGGCTCCCACCAATGTGTTGTATGTATATGTGTATGTATGAATGTGTGTATGTATGTATGTATATTGTTCTCCACCAGAATTTTCCAATTGTAGTATTTCCTAAAATTTCAAATAGTGTTCGATCTTCACCAAGTGCAAGAAGTGTGTGTCCTTAGGAAACAATCCAAAATGTGTTAACAATCACAAACAGTTATGTATGAACACATGTGCATAAGAACACAAAGCAAACAGCGAATGCATGTGCTTAATGAAATTCAGCAAGAAGTCGTAAACGAAACAGTTACATTATTCGCTTTACTTAAAAAATAATCACAGCGGCGAATAGAAATTTTGGGCTGTTGCGGCAACTGAGTAAAACATTTATATTTCTATTTTTCACTAAAAAGCTTATTTTAAACCAAATAAAAAAGGTTTATTAAAGAAACGAATATTAATTTTCAACTAAATGCAATAATTTAATTGAAATAAAGAATAAAAACAAATATATGTATAATTAAAATAAATAAATCGAAATTTGTTCTGAATCTTGTGATCAAGTTGAAGACTCATGTTTTTAAAGGAAACCTTTCGGATGTTAACAACCACTCACAAACAAAGAATTTTTTGAACTACGTTGGTTTCAATAACAGAATCACTACGCAAAAATTGCTAGTCATTACTAGAACAGCGGTAAATCAAAATGATTATTGTATGTACGTAATCATAAGATTTCTTGCATAAAGGTTTATAGTTTTGAATTTATTAATAAAGAACTAAAGCAAGAAAATAAACGAAATATTTTGCAAAGTTGCTTTAATTGAGGTCTTGTTTTTTGAAATGCTGCGTTCACAGAGTCACCAATGTTAAGAAATTGGGTGTTGCTAGGTTTGCATTAACCGAGTCTCCACTATATGTAAATTACATACGACTTGATATAAAAATTCAATTTCTTTTCAAATACATACAAATTGTGGTTTCACAATAATTATTATTTTGGGTCCTTGATACATAAAAAGATTTCAGGTTGTCAATAAATACAAATGACAGATATAGGTACATACATATTAAAAATTATATTAACGTAAACAAATCTTTACAAGATCACAAATCCGATGACAAGAATATTAATTGTATTTGTTGGGATTAAATTGTATGGAATTTAATCAAGAAGAATACAGTACATATCGCATATAAGAAACTTTAAAAATGTCAGAAAATTGTTTCCTATATGCGGTTTTTTCTTATAAGAAATTATTATTTATAAGAAATTTATTTCTTATAAACATACACATATATAGACATAAGAAACTTTTTTCTCATAGGTGTGTATTCTATAAAACATATACATACATATATTTACATATTTATTTATTTTCTTATTTGTGTCCATCTATTACACGCAAACTAAAAGCTATGGTTCAACAAACGCATAGTTGTACATTTTGTGTATATTCAGTATTGCCCGAAAGAAAAAAAAAATTCTTCTATGAAATCTTTTTTCATATCATACTATATCTTCTTTGGTGTTTCGGAAAAATTATAAATTTTGATATATTCAGTGTTGCCGAAAAAAAAATTCTAATATAAAATCCTTTTTCATATTATTCGTCACGTTTGTTGTTTAAAAATGTTTCTTATATCAGATTTTTTCTTATAATACATACGATTTTCTTTTATTTAAAATTATTTGTATGGAAAGTATAGAAAAAGACATGGTGTGTTTGATGCGATGTGCTTATATCCGGTGGCTACTGTACCTAAACTTCTTGTATCTAAATTCAGTTTTTATTTAGAACTTTTTAATTAGCATTTATTTTTGCATACATATGTATGTATGTACGCAAGTGTTTGTATATAAAAATTATTGTTTAGCCTTCAACATATTTTTTGGTAGTTCTTATTTCCTCTTTTTGCATTCAATACAATTGAGAGGGTAAAATATTTAGAGACAAAAAACAATCTCATGTAATTGAATTTTTTTACACCGACTTGGCATCACTTGAATAGCAACAGAACTCAACTAAAATGCCGCTTTATTCACTCAACAAACAAGAAAAGCGCTCAATTAACTAGTAACATACTCATTGGTAAAACACACGAGCACTCAGTTGTAATTTTGTTTCGTTGTGAGAATGTCGTAAGAGTGTGGATCGCAGCTGGCGGCTAACGAATTTTCATGTTTTTTTACAACACATTTCTCAACAAAAGTGTTAAGAAAATTGGCACAAAATATCAATAAAAGTTTGAATTAAATGATTAATTTACTAAAATATGTTTAAAGAGTGTTTTTGTTGGGCTGCATGAAATCTAATAAAAAAAAACATAGAAGTAAAAGAGGAGGAATGTGCACATTAGTTGTTTTATATGTATGTTTTGTGTCACTATACTAACAACAACCATAAGAAAAAGTTGTTAAACCACTTTTAGTAAACAACAACCATTGCAAGCATTAATCATATAAAAATGTGGAATAAGAAGAAATACGAAAAATGCATGTTAAACTAAATAAAATATCTAAAATAATTTAAATTAATAAAAGTGTTGCAATGTAAGGTTCTGTGTAATAATTGTTTTTTTAAATATATGTAAATCAATTGGGAAAAAGTCAATAATAAAAATTGTTTATAGGTACAACAAATTTTATCACAAGAAGCAAAAGAAAAAAACCGAACGAAGCCTTTTTAACCACTACATGTTAATAATATCTAGTTTTTAAGTTGTTCTTTACCTTGTTTCTTTGTTTTTGTTATAACGAAAAAAGAAGAAGAAAAAGAAGCAAAAAATAATTGAGCGCCAGGCAGGTGTGTTTATTAGTGAGCTGCAGAAAAAAGAAAGATCATCGTTATTAAACTCTTTTACTCACAAGTTATGAGTGTTGCCTGATCAAATCAATAAAATGGCAAATAAATAAAATAAATATTTTAATTATAATCAAAAATAATTGTGCTATTGTGTGCTTATTTATTCAACCTAATATTCCATTATCTATTAATTCCAAACAAAACATGGAGGAACTTGAGCGGCGACTACAAAGAAAATTTCTCAGATGTCATACTAAGAAGTGCTCAATAATGCTGCCCAAATCAAAGATTTATTTGTGGATTATTTTAACAATCTTTGAGCTGCTGCTACAAATCGACAGCTGTTATTCTTTAGGTACGTAAATCTAGTTTCCATGATTTATTAAATATTTTGTGTTTTGTAATTTGAGATCTTTGCTGCTGTCTTCTAGGCAGGAGAGAACATTAAAGAGTATAATATTTTACAACCAAAAATATACAAAATATTTTGTATACATAAACAATTTATTTTGTATACAAAACATTTTATTTTGTATACAAAACATTTTATTTTGTATACGAAGGAAGATATTTTGTATATTTTAAAATGTTGTTTAATTATACTAATAATAGTTTTAATAAATATGCCGCTTATTTTAAACAAAAAAATATTTATTTTTAAATCTTCATAGAACTTAAAAAATACTGAAACATTTAATGTTAATTGAAAGTTAAAACATAAAAAAGCTGTGTTTTAATGAATTTTTTCTGACCTAATCTTCAATTTTGAGTCTTTAACGGCCCTTTAAAAATTAAATATAAAAGAAATTAAATAATTAAATTAAAAGCCTAAAAAAGAAAGTGATGGATGAGTTCAAGGAGTGTGAAATTGACTTAAAAGCTAACGACTTTCAAGAAACGGTGGTATGTGCCCATTTAATGATGTCAAGCATGACACCCCGTCCACATGAGCAAATAAGTTTAACAATTTTTACCGTGGCAACTATCAATATCTATTGACAATAATAAATTTTTAATTAAAAAAACGGAAAAGAAAATTTATTTATATATGTTAATTCATTTTTATTTAATTGTTAAACGATTTTTCATTCTGATGATGTTACACAAAGGGGTATCGAGAACAAGTTTATTTTTTTATTTAAAGTGACCTCAAGCCTGTCAAGTGTTATTTAAATTCAAATCATTTTGACGTAGAATTTTTTGTTTCGCAAAGTAATAGAATGTAGTAGGTATAGTGTATTTGACATTTTTGTTAGACTTGTGCAGCCCTTTAGTATGTACATATATTGCCTTTGGCTATATGCTTTTTTTAAGGTAATTTTAGTGACATTTTTCCAACTTATTCTTCAACTATATGTTGACGTGTTGTCAAATCAACCATAAAAAATTTACCACAACTGACTGCCACTGAAAGCCTCTTACTATTCTCTAAGGCATAAAAAATAAAGAAAATCAGCATGTATTGATATCGAAATGAAATAAAAACGATAATAATATATTAAAAGCCTGTCAGTATACAACATATACATATGTACATATATATGCATAATGAATATTGTTAAATATAATAAGATTTGTTAAATTTGTTTTGCATATCATCGCACGATTTAGATATCTTGTACAAGTTATTGATTTTTATATAACAAAGTATTTTCTGCCAGTTGTACTATAATTTTTATAATAACCAGTAATACGTAATTATTAAATTTATAAATTATTGTAAGATGTGTATGTAGAAATAATGATTGTATTTTTCACAAAAGCATATTTCTAAACAAATGATTATATATGTATATTATATAGCTCTATAATAGTTTGAGAATTGGACTAACTAACACACATGTGCATGTACATATAGAAACAAGAATGAAGTCGTCTGATTTAGAAAAAATTCTGTGTAAGAGAAAATTTAAAAATTTGTCGTTCGGGGATTTCATTGATTATTAAAGTTTAACCAAAATTAAACTAATGCTATTTAGACAAAAGAACTAATATATTTTCTCCTAAATGTCAACCGAAGTGCTAAAGTATATCTACACAAAATCATTGTTTAATAAAAATAGTTAGTACTACATACTTTTAGCAGATATAAAAGCGAATCAATAAACTTACTGCCAGGCCCACGATGTCACACCTGCATATTCGTTCTTCCGTAGAATTACATTTAAAACAAAATTAAACTCTAAAATTTAGTTTTTGCTTTAAAAGTTTTAAAAACAAATTCTAAAATTTTGTTTTTGTTTTAAATGTAATTATACGAAAGAACGAATACGTGTGACATCGTCGACCTGGCAGTTATTTTATAAATTTTTACGCGTCATGGAAATGTGGTAGCTACAACATCTCCGATCCAAACAGTTTCGCCATAATATATAATACAAATACTACGTCTGTAACGATCTTCGTTTATATCGATTTTTCGCTTACAACCTTTTTTCTTTAAGTACACAAAATAAAATACCAGGTAAATTCATCAAAAATGCATTATTTGAGCATTGCTAATGACTAGTTTTTGACTTTTGTATTTATCTTTAATTTCTCTTTAACACGAAATTAAATTGTTCAGTACAAACTTTAATGAAACTAAATTACCAACCGTGTGCATATAAAGTCTATTTAAGTTATACACTTTACGATGAAGCTTTAATCGCTTGTTATTGTTTAGCGCAACAAAGTAAATAAACATTGTGTGACCATTGAAAAATTAACTTCTATTACCGTGAAATTTGGTCTTATATTATTATTATTATTATTTTATTATTTATTTGTAATTAGTTTTATTCTTATTATTAATAAAACAATGTAGCATCTTTTTATTAATTTGAGTTACTGCCTGAAAACAAATCCAATTGTGAAATATTTCTTTATTACTGTGAAACAGCTGTTTTATACAATTGTTGCGTGACCTCTAGCCGCTACGGTTGTGATGCCAGCCAGCGCAAAAGAGGCATCCACAGGGCAGGTTCCAACCCACAACCACAACAGAGACACGAAGAAATAAAAATAAAAATTACAAGAAACAAACAAATACTAACACTACACAAAATCGGAAACATTTGGCAGAGTGGACTAATTGGACGTTCATTACTCGCCCTCCGTACCTGGGTCATTTATATTCCTAATACACATTTTCTTATAGTCCCTCAATACCTAAACACACTCACCTCACACTATTATTCTCACCTCACCCGAACACAGAAATTTAGTGCTGTCATATTTTTATCGCAATAAGACCAAAACACTGGAAATTAAATGCGTGCGTATTTATATATAAAGTTGAAAACTCTATTAATTGTAATTCTTGAAAGTAAAAAAGAAAATATATTTAATCCGGTTACATCGAACTTTGTTTAGTACATTCAAAATTACCCATCCTTCGTTATAACTGAGCTCCACTGTTGTATTATATTTTGTGTATGTTTTTCATTTTTTGCCAACTGGCATTTCCAGTTTCTAGTTCTGTTAAAAAAAAATAGATGCACCCATGAATTAATAAAAACATATTTTTTTGTAGTTTTGATTTTGTATGTAGTAACTCGAGCAATTAAAAGAAAAATTAAAATAACGTAACATACACATGCATAAGTATTGCTTTTTGTTGATTTTGCATGTTTTTTTCATTTTCTTTTTTCCACTTTAGTAATAATTTTTGCTGTTACTTGAGCATTTTTAATAACAACAAACAAGCCAAAGATAAACATTATTATTGCCGATTTATCGCACATGTCTTATAAACAATTTGTGTATTAAATAATGCGTTAATACATACATACATACATATTCATATTTTGATTAAAAAATAAGTACAAACAAAGGTATGTATGCATGTATAATATAATAATATCAGGTTCCTAGAACAAATTTCTTCGATTTTATGGAAGAAATACTATTATTATCTGTGAAAAATCACTGCTTTTTTCTAACTTTAACCTTATTGCGGTACCTGTTAACATCGTCAGATTGAGCTGAAACTATTTCGATCACATTTTTTACGCTATTGAAAAATTTGTTAAATCCACAAATTGATTTAATGTACCTACTAGTGATGTAACGAATATCATTTTTGAAGTATTCGCGAATACGAATATTTAATTTGAAATTTAACACCACTTGTTGTTAGGGCAAAATAAAGTATTTATTTGAAAAATCTCACTATCGGCATTTTCATTCCGACAACAATAAATTTATTGTCTTTAATAATCGACACCAAGTTCGGTTGTTTTTTGAAGACTGAATTTGAAATTATCAGCTTTTCACTTGCATTACTCTACACGAAAAAAAAATAAAAATCGCGCTTTCAAATACAATTTTGTTTAATTTTTCTATATATGAAAATTTGTCCCATATTGAATAAGAAAATTTGTGCGGCTTGTCAACTTTTCGTCTTTCTTTCTTTGTCCAACCACAAAAATATCACATTTACTAAAAACTTTGTTGAATAATCTTGAAATTTCCAGCTAGAATTTTTGCCAGACTTATTGTTAAATATACAGCAATATTTTGACTAAACAGTTTATCAAACTAAAGCCAATTACGAGTAAAATTATACCAAACCAATAATATATTTTTAATGTTATAGCAATCTTCATTAAAAATTGTATCAAATCAAATTTTTATTTTAATTTATAACATTTTCTTATTAATTAGTAGCAAACAAATCAAAAGAAATCTCAAACTGATTAAGAATTTGCCAAAATAATTTGTTGGTTGCTTTTTGCAAAATATGATTTTTGGCTAATTTTTTTATCAATCCAACAAAATGTTTATCAAATTGTTGACAACTTTGGATCTTAATTTTTTTCTGTGTAGCAAGATAATATTTAGTGACCTCACCGCCAAGTTTTCTAAACGAGCTAATGTTTAAGGTGTGGCGCTTATTTGCAATAGCCTTAAGGGAAAAAAGGCTTCGAAACTTCTATTTTCTACTGAGCTTCGATTATTAATTTAAAATGACATGAAGAACAATATTTTAAAATTTTTCAATGTTAGTTGTAAAAGATTTCTAATACATCAATATATTATTGATTTGTTTTTAAGTTTACCAAATAAAACTTTTTTATTTTTAGTTAAAAATAAATGTTTTTTAATAAAAATTATTACAATTAATATGTTTTTGTTTCGTTTTTATTTTAATGTTTATTTACAATTTATGTATGTAAAGCGGTGTAAAGAGGGCAGTAGTCAGTCGATGTATCAGTTGATCAGTCGTGAAGCTGTTTTCTAGTTTTGATTTATTTTTATTTGCAGTGAAATATTTAATATAACTACTTAAAATTTAATTTCAAACATTCTAACTCAAATAATATTTAAATAAATACATAAATAAGAGTTTTAAATTTATGTTTGGACATTCACTCTATTACATTTATTTTATGAAACTTTAATATTCGTGAGATTGGCGAATACAAATATCAAAAAAGGCGAATATTCTCGAATACAAATACGAGTATTCGTTATATCACTAGTATATACATTCACAAATACTTTTTTCTGAATCACTTTTCCACCAAGTGGAACAGTAATTAAAATTGACATTATTTTGATCAATTTACATACATCTCATTGTTCGTTTATTCTCCATTTAAAGCTCTTCAATTAAACTTAAACAAGCAGATGTTCTCAATCAGGGTGACTGGCTATTAGCGTTGTCAACTTTTGAATTTTAAATAGTACTCAAATGAAGCAAGAACGCGAATTTTCCAAAACAAAGCACTTAAGTAAAAAAATAATTAATTTTTTTCCTCTTTTGGTTTATTGAATTTATGAATGGCAGATGTAGACCAAGCCGCTATCTATGTTTTAGCAATTATTTTAAAATATTTACGGGATGTTCTGCAAGTTACAGAATCAAAGATTGAAAATAGTAGGACCGCAACTGACAGCTTGGGATATTGAAGAGTTTTTTTTTTTTTTTTGTGAGTCAAACAGTGGGTTGGACTACTTTTATGCCAATAATAAGCTGCGTTAGAACAAAAAATTACATTTCAGTGGTATATTTATTTTTCAATATCAGAAACCGGTTCCTGAAAACGAAAATATTATCAACACGTAACATATCCTTTTAGGCGAAGTTGCAAACAATATTAAAATTGTATAAAAATGTTTATTATTGTATATAAGTTAACATTTGCAAACATTTTGTATTATTTTTTTCAAATTTTTCGTATCATTTTAAATTAATAGTGACTCGAAAATTTTCCGTGTCGAAAATGTTAAAAAGCACAAAAAACAGTGCTAATAGCACTGCATTGACAACTCTGCTGTCTATTATTATTTTATAAATAAATGATAACAACAAAAAATAACTTGTACACAATTTTTTCTGTAAAATATTTAAATGAAAGCACGTGAATTGTCAGTTAATTTTTGTCTTCAAGTGTATATCTACATACATACACACATACATACATCCATACACACGTATTATATATATGTTCATGCACATTTGTTTCATTGATTTATTCATTCATTTGTTATTACCAATTTTAGTTGTTCGTTCATTCCTTTCGCGGATTCTTTTTATTGAGTGTCAACCAACAATCTTGCAAAATTCAATTTTTATACAATTTGGTTTGAAATTCATTGGTTTCGTTTCACTTGAATTTTTCTTTTTCCTGTTTTTATCTGTTTGGTTGTTTAACACAGCAATTTGCCATCAATTAAAAGGGCATTCTGTGATTGCTTTTCATCAGTTACAATTATCACAATTTTTTACCAATTGCTGATATATGCATACATGTTCAAGTATGTATGAATAAAATTTGCGAATTGCATGTAAAGAACTGAACTCCATGTTCTCTGAATTATAGCGCCTTTAGTACACAAAAAAAGGCTTCCAGAGTACGTTCTTTACCACAGCTTTGCCGTCTCTGTGCATAAGTTTATTAAAAAGAAGAATACAAAAGTTTTACTAAGCATATTTACTCTTAAATTATACAAGGATTCCTTTCAGTGCAGAACTTTTTTTTAATAATCTTACAATATAGAACTAAACCAGAGACTTCTTTAAACGAAAAAAAAAATCCGAATTGTGTATTTCTGAATAATTTAAGGAACTTTTACGAACTAAGATCGAGCAATATCATTCAGAAGAATACATTTGAATGTAATCATTTTCATTTTTCTTAAAATATATGCCCTAAAAGGCTAATGTATATTCTATACTTTAGTTTGTGTTTACGTCTGGGCGATTATCGGTAACCACCTCTGACCCCTTGTGAGTCATGCCATGTCGCAGAAGAGTAATTCTACGTCGAGGGTGCGCTAACGTGCCTTGCGGTTGGCCTTTTTAGTACGTTTTGTTGTTGGCTTTAATTGCCTTTCTTTTGATGACGTGTCGTTTGGTTTTTGGCGCTGACTGGGTTTTTTCGTGCTGCAAAATATAGTCGTCGTTTTATCGCCTCACCACATACTACATTCCATTTAAAAAGTTTAAATTTTATAAGTTCTCTAATTCAATTCGTCAATTCGTGTTTTAATAAGTTGAAATTTTTAAAAATTGTGTAATAACATAATATTGTCGAACACTTATCACTGGAACGCATTGTGATATCTGTCAAGTTCTTGCAATAAATATGTTTATACTGAAGAAAACGGAGTTGTGTGATAATTTAAAAGAAGCTTGAGGTTCCATTCTTGTTGAAGTCAGCACTTTAGAAGCCGACAGTTTGTATGCACCAACGTTTTTCTATCCACTCAACACTACTTTGGCAATGGTTGAAATGGCAAAGCGTACCATTTTTTCTTCCTAGACCTGACGTAGAATATCAATTTCTCATCCTCAGTCGCAATCTAAGATTAACAAATCGATTCTTTTTTGCTGTTGGTTCTGCTCCACGCAATTGAAAAACATCCCTGTAAGGAATCCACTTGCCAACCTACTGTATTATACTAATTGACTTTAATCACGTGGCAATTTTATGATGCATTTCTCCCCATAACTACAAGATCCTTCTGGTTTTTACTGGGATATAATCTACAAACTTCTAACTTTTAGATACACTTTTCTTCCTTTTCTCTTGGTTTATTATTTTTATTCATTTAGGGTCCGACCGAACATTGGTGTTCGATGACCGGATACGGCAAAAATCCTGCGTTCGCTTGACGTTCAGCATTCGGAGTAATTTTCAGCGACTTTGGGATAAAATTTTTATACAAGATACGCAAAAATATTAAAGTGCTAGATAAATTTGTTTTGATTCGCTCTGAGTTCATGTTCGGTCTAACAAATATACTAAAGGTTGGGTTCGGTCTGAAATAGCGTGCTCGGTCGGCCACTAAAAATAAATTGGACTAATTAAAGGAGATTATTTTTTGCTTCTTTGTTGAAAATTCAAACAGTATTGCTTTTACAAATTGGTAAAAATACTATCGATTTCAGTTTAATTGCCATTTAAAATATTTTCAAAGCAGTTTTAAATACTGAATTAATAAATTTAATTAATCCATCCATAAATATCAAAGTAAGTTCATTCAAGTATATGAAACTCTGCAACAACACATTTGCGATACATTATCTGTTTGTCAAACTATATATAAAAAAAATTAACCATTTATTTGTATACATATGTGGAGTTTTTTGACAGTCAGACAGACGATTTTACGTTTTTTCTTTTAGAGATGCTTATACTTGAATAAATTTACTTACATATGCCCTCTTATTAATGGCTTCTGCGTAAAAAGTAAACTAATTATTAATATAATATGTTATCTATTATTTCTATAAAGTTTATGAATGTTGAGAACGTGTGTGCGAATAATGGCACGTGTATTGTATATTTTATGTTGCTTTGTTGCATGCACAAATTGGTGCATGTAACGTATAGCAAACATTCCTTATGTTGCAAAATGTATCAACCTACATTAAAATAGAAATATATACCCAACAAACACAAAGTCTAACCATCAAATTTTGATGGTCCTATCATGTAATATCAAATGTTATTCTGAAACCTCTTTCAGACAATTGGTTTCCATTTGAGAATACATTTTTTATGTTTGCTGAAGGTTTTTGTTTTTGCTTTTAATATAAATCCTCAAATTAATTTTCTTTCGCATTTACAGGAACACGCTCTTAATTTTGACTAAAAACTCGTCTGTGTTTCTAAAATCAAAATTGTAGGTAAAAACTGTTAACACAATTCGCAAACACTTTCCACATTTTTGAAAGATTATTAAAAATAATGTGCAGCACAGGACGAGAATATAAATAGTTTTACTCAGTTAATATCGATTGTTTAATCAAACAGCTCAATTGCAACTCAATAAGCTCGTCCCTCATTACTTCAATGGAAAATCAAGCAATTATTCTTCTCTCAAGCGGTGAGCAAATGAGATATTTTTACGAAATTTTTCCACATAATAAAGAACGATATGAAGAATAGTTATACATTAAAGTTATCTGTTATATAAATAAGCAAAGGCAATTTTTGGATCTCTTTTTTCCGATTTTCTTCATTCTTTTACCAAATAGTAGACATTGTCGAGCTTTAGTAATCCGGCTATATATTATTTAAATCGGTTCAGTATTAAAGGAATAAAAGGCTTCTAAAGTTGACACCACTACAAATGATATAAATACAGATGTACATTCGCTTATGTAAGTAAGTATTGGTTCAAGTAAAAACAAAAGCAAAGCAATGACAGTGTTTATTAAAGTACCTACAAATGCATATGAGTGATAAGATTTTATCTCTTCAAATAAGTAAAATTGAAAAAGAAAAGGAGATCAGAATTGAAAGAGATGAGAATTAAATATGGATGAACATGTTCATTACAGTTTTGTTTTATTCGAAAAGAAATTTGTTTCGGGAAATGGTTAATATTTAGTTGATTATAGCTAGAATATGGTCGATTGCGTCGGGGTTAGGAAATACTAGTTCAAGTAAATGAGAGATTATGTACATACATGTATGAGAAAAAGAAACTTACGTTCCACTTTTATTTATAATCGACAGTTGAAAACTATTTGATAACAACGTTTACTGTTAAGTTAGTAAATAAACCCATTTTTCAAATCGAAAATAAAGTCCTCTTTTGGTTGAGAATGATATATATTTTCGAATTTCATTTAAATAATTTTCAAACGTTTATATACGAGATAGAGTTTAGTTTCAAATCATTCTCAATTTGAGATAAAAGCTGTGCGTTGGGTACTTACTATTTACAAAAATATACACACAATACAAGTTAACAAACATTTAAGCAAATTCAGTTTCATTCAGTTCTAAGATAATTTAAATATTGCATATTGATGTATTTTTCGATATGGCTAAACTTTCTGATTGTTCTCATCTTCTATGGAAACTTATTTACAAAACATTAGTATGATTACTACAATATTTGTATAAGCAAACAGTTTTTGGAGATTAAGAACTAGTGATTTCGTGATAAGTTCTTGCTTAAGATTTTTAGTTAATTTAATTTAGTTCGATAAATTAAACTAAAAGTTTTTCTGAATAAAATTCAAAACCACACACACCCCGCTATTCAAGCCAAGTAAACTGAATAAGTCATTCTCTTCAAATAAATGTAGGATGTCTTTTTAATAAAAGCCTTTAAATTATTCCACGAATTTACCCGAACTTACACTTTTGTTTATACATATCAATAAACCTTTGTTGAATGAGAGAATAGATGATATCAAACAACCAAACAATAAATCGAGAAACCAACAAACGAACTCATTAAATACCAAAACCATCTGTGACATTTGTCAGCCTAACAGCCAAACTACGCGGTTTGCATATTTTGTTGTCAATGACTTTGGAAAACAACAACAATAACTAATGCCAAAAGCGGAAAATACTGCATCGAAAACTGGAGAAAGAGAGCCGCTCACAATGACAAAAGATGAGACCACCAACAATTGTTATTATTATTATTGGCTTTTCTGTACACATTGACAATTTGGGTGTTATAGTCGTTTGAAAGAAGACATGCACATTTATGCACAGCAAGTGGCCTGTCTAAAAAGTCTTTAGAAATATGTATGCCGCCAACAAAACATATTATTATTCCTGCGCCATAAATCAATAACCTTAAAGTTCGAATGCTGGCATAGTGAAATGTCCTTGAGCTGAGTTACAATCCGCTACACAATTATCCCTTAATCTCTTATCTTTTTAATTCGAAACTTTTATTTATTGTTAATGATTTTGGAGAGCAAGTTTAAAGATCAGTACATGGTAGAAAGGAATTTGGGATATGAAATATCATATTAATTAACATAACTATGAGATCCATCTTAAATATTTTATATTAAAATTTTTTCGATTTAACAACTGCCAAAAATTTTGAACGCACAATAGCGGTATGAAGGTGTCATATACACGCATTAATTTTCAAATATTTATTGTTGCCTCTACCCTACTTTAAACATTTAATAAGCTGACATTTTTGGTTATAAAAACGTCTTGGCTATTAAGTTTTATCATTACTTATGATTCCGGACCATCAATTTAAAGTAGTTTATTGGAATATAAAACAAACGCTAAAAAAAATATAATAGAAACTTCTGCCAAGTTGCAGTTAATACAAAAAATTGTTAAGATCATATTTTATTATATGATTTTAATTCTGTTTAATTTTTGATAGAAACTATTGCCCACATTTTAAGCAACCGTTTGTAAACAAACAAAACAAAATAATATATAAAGACAATTTAAAGTAGCTGTACAAACTTTAAGCACTTTAAGGCCCATATTCTCAGTCTTTAGTTAACTAACGACATTGTTTTGAATAACGTCTTTTCATTTAAATGTCATTGGTTAAACGACCATCATTAGTTAACTAAAGGTTGTAAATTTGGACCTAAGTCGCTAATCTCAACTTTTTTTAACACACAAAGCAAATATTTATTTGTTCGCTTCTAAAAATATGCCCCAACCAAGCAACTATAAAGCTAATAAAAACGCTTAATAGTTAATTTGGTCTTATTAAACGTTTATAAATAAATGTGAATTTATATGTTAATGTGAATGTAATGCAAACTTAAATCCTAAAATAAGATATTTTCATAAATTAGACTGTAAGAACTTAACAATTGTAAACCTTTTGCATTCCTCTGATTTTGGCGTACACTTGAAACTGTACTTGGACCGCAAAAATTATATTCCGTAACCGATAATATGTATAAGAATTGTTTAGTCTGCTCTCGTATTAAAAATATATATTTATATTAAAAAAAAAAGATTGTGTAAGGTATCAGGCATCACAAATATTTTACGAAATAAGCGCAACCAGTGATACCAACAAATATTTTAAAAAATTCCTACATATATCCAAGAAATTCCCCTTTTTCGCAACACAAAAAAAAAAATCGCTTCAGTTTCCCATTCGCTAAAATTTCATTTGATTTTAAAAACTTTTATTTGTTAAATGTTTTTAATATTGTACATTTACTTCGCGAAGAGCAGAATTTAAAAAAACGCATTAAATAAAAATATAAGTTTTTTATATTAAAACCATAGATATTTGCCTCCGTATCTTGGTAAGCTTCTATACTCCTAGACCAAATTATATTTCTCATATATTCTTGTGAAAACAATAAGAAATAATTGAAAATTTTCATTCCATATTAGTTATAATATTTATCTAATTACGCCCTTAATTTAAATGGGAAAAACAAGAATTTTTCTTAAAATGAAAAATCTATCCTTTTTTCTCCCTACTCGTAACATTTTCCAACAAATTACACGGTACAGCAAAATTAAAGATAATTAAATAACATGGTTCTAACTACTGATTCTGGTAGAGGGCTCCCAAAAACTTCAGGAATAAATAAATAATTAAAATATGTTTTTAGGTTTAGGTTAATAGTTACTCAGACTTTTTTTGTGTATTTCTGGCGCTCAACTTAAGTTGAATGCTTTAATATCTTTGAAAACCCACAGAAAAATTATGACAAATATTTCTGAAGTACATTTCAGCCCGCTATACCGAAATTTAAGACGAGTTTTTTTTTGTTTTTTTTTTTAAGAATATATCTTATACCCTAAGCACTTCCTATTCACAATATCAATGTGAAAAATGGGTAAGGGACTGTAACTCCCCCTAAACCAAGTACCAGAGGCAATCTGTCAAAGCTCTTATATTTTGTTGTGACCTCTACCACAATCAGGAAAACCCCTACTCTTGGAATATATGGAATATTCCGCATAGAATTTTATATAATGAAGACAAATAATAAGAAAACATAAGGAGATTTGTACGTATGTATGTATGTATATCCATACTTACACTACGCAACTTTGTTGCATGCAATTTTAATTTTAAGTTAGAGAGACCGATAAGGAAATACAAAATTTACACATTTTTATTTCAAAATTCTCACTTAAAATGAAATTGGTATGCAATAAAGTTTGAATATATTACATTTTCATTTAAATTAACTTCACGAAAATTTGTTTAAAACGAAAGAAAGTATACATTATTTAGTGGTTACGCTCTTTTGATCAAATATGTGTGTATTTTTAACGTCTGACCCTACCCTTAGCTTACACAGATATTATTTTTCTTCTTGATGTTGTTTTGCAGCTATTATGTTGTTCTTTCGTAAATTTTGTTGTGTTTTGGTGTAATTTTTTTTTCTGTTTTACACATGTTAGTTAAATAAAACTGTTTGGTTTTTAAAAACATACAGATTTTGAATTTCCTTTCGAAAATATATTCACAGAACACAACACACACTTCTGCATTCACAGTTTAGCATAAAGTGCTTTTTATATCAAGTGGTTGTGCATCGTACAAATAAATACACATGCTACAAATATTTGTAATACGATATTTTAATGTAATTTATTTAGGATAATGAATTCGTTGCGGGTTTTAATTTTTATTTTTTGTTGTATTTTATTTTTGCGGTCCTCTGATATTGAGCCCCTAAAAATTTGTGATGCATTTTCAATGATTTTAGAATTTAAATGTACAGACATACATACTCAAATAAAAAAATATTATTATATTTTTAATACAGGGAGTTTAACTACCTGCATATTTACAAACAGATCTAACAGAGGGTGCTTTTTTAAGACATGTATTAAATAATAAAACTGATGAAAAAGATAAAAATTAAATTGTAAGTGTAAAGAAATTTACTTTATTTGCTATCTTGCACTTTTGCTATCGATTTTTCGAAAATATCTAGCTTAAAATTAGCTAATTTTTAGTTGCATTAGAGAACTATTTCGCATTTTGGATTTGTGATTCGGCCTTAAATTTCGCGCATTTTAACACCTCTAAAGAACCCCAAGAATGCAACGGCAAGCCAGGGGTGATTGACGAAATGGAAGACAACATGCGCTGCGTTATTAGCGGGAGACGGTGTATATGTAAACATATATCGCTCCATTATTGCAACGTAAAAAAACTCGTTCGTCAGAAAACCAGTTTAAAGTTTTTAATTTACACACACTTCAATAAAAAAATAAATATGTATTCTCTCTTCAAAAGGTGAGTAAACAAGATATTTGTATGAATATTTTGCACACTACGAAGAGGGATATGACGAAAATTTCTGCATTCTTATTTTGCACTAAAACTTAACATGCATTAAATACACGTCTGCAAGTCTTTGGTTTAATTGTTTAGCCAGTGGTTCCGGGTGCTGGAGAAAAATAAACTAACCAGCTTTTAAAAATGGTCGGAAAAAGCTTTTAAAAAAATTAAGTTAAAAAGACTAACAAATTTTAAGATTTTTTTTAACAATTTTGCACTTTTTGCAAAACTTTCCTTTGTAATAGAACTTTTCTGATTTTTAAATATTTAACTTGTTCGTTTTCTATGCAATTATGAACGTTTTCAAGGAACTTATATCTACACACAGTTTTTTTTGCTTTGGTTACAATAAAATCAGTGTTCAAAGTTTTATATTTTGGGCTTTGTCCTCATAAATTCAATTTGCGCTCAAAATTGTTCCATTCCAACATGTTGATACTTCTCAGTCTGCACGATCAACTTAAGCTGAAATATCGACAATAAAAAGGGCAACAAATTGGCTAAGGTAGAACAGAATATACGATCAAGATGTCCGAATAGGCATCTTACTATCGGTGCTTTAAATGCTCTATCTGGTGTTTACACAACCTGTGGGATGGTAAAAAAATTTCGAAGATCAATTGTTATTATTAATTTTATTTACGTATATCCCTAAAAAAGCCTTCATTGAGAAAGCGAAATATTGAATAAAATAAATAATTTATATTTCTATTGTTGCCGTTAAGCTTGCAAAAGTTATTTAATAATATGTCAAAGATCTTTAATTATTTGCAATGTTTCATTATTGTTTTCGAAATTTATTTTGTTCGATTACTTTTCATTGTATGAGAATGTAAATATGCTAAATATATTTTGTATGTTCCACTCTTGTTTCATTATTAAAATAAAATTAAAAAGAAAAACAGCAAATTCTAATTAAAAGTTATTTTGATGGAAAATCCATAGTATTATAATGAGAGTATTTGAAATTAAGGTTCAGCTCCAAAAGTGATGCACAAACAAGTATACTTTTACTCGTATTAACTTAACAAGTACTGTTTTGATTACATTCGGTGTGATTTTATATTCAAAAATGTTATTCAATTAGAGATTTTAATTTGATAATAAATTTTATATCGGCCAACTGTCAACATAGAATTTCTATAGCAAACGATTTTGGCGTCTCTCTATTTTGTTTACAAATGCGGTTAACCTCGTATTAGCAGTAACACCAGTATAAGAATAGCAGTAGTAATAAGAGTTTTATGCCTGTAAGGCATTCATGCCTGCTTGACTAAGTGTGTTTGCACTTAAAACTTTCATCATGACAATGACAAGCGCATGGATACGTATGTGTGTATGCAGTTAGGACTTCTTGTCCTTTTCTTATTTTTACCTTTTCTGGTCTGGGTTTTTATTGCATTGTTTTCCTTTTCTTAAGATTATTCTGATTGTCCTTGTTGTCCTTGACGTTTTTCTTTAATTGTGTGTGCGAGAATACGTCTTATCCTTGTACATTTTTATTTGCGAGTTCTCCTTTTTCTACTTCATTTCATTGCATTTTTTGACTAGGGGTTTTACTTTTAATTTCGTTTTTTTTTGACGACAGTGTCTAGCAAAACTGTTAGAGCATCATAAGTGATTTAAAGCGAAAGCTTAGTTCGTGATGACTTTATTTTTAATTTTCAATTTGTCAAGTTCTAACCGTCTATAGTATATTCTTCAGGTTTTTGCGATAGTTGTGTTATTTGAATTAAATTATTAAAAAGGTCTGCGTATAAATCACACTAAGAAAACAACGTCTCGTGTTTTATAGAAAGCAAATTACACTTTTATTCTTTAGGGATATTCCTTGCCAAACTTATTCACAAATGTCTGCCACTGTGAGTAATCAAACTCGTTCCCAATGCCGTCTCTACCACAGCAAAAAAAATAAAAAATAAAAAAATTCATTAACAGTCTTACGCCATTAGTTTCTTAACAATCCGTTAGCAAACAGTCACCTTTATAATTCTTCGCACTTTAAAGAGTGTAAAAAAGAAAAACAAAACATTTCCATATGAAAAAATAAAATAAAAAGAAATGCAATTGCTGATCTGAGTTTGGCTGTGCACAAGACGTTTTCCTAAGGAATTATATGTATATTTATATCGTTACGGATCTAAATACGAAGTCATACCTCCAACAACAAATATTTTTTTCGTGTTTATTTTATTATTATTTTTTTTTTGTATCCTGGCAGCCCATTTTAGCTCTTGTTTAAAAAGTGCTAAATATTTGCCAGTTATTTAGTTTTGTTGGTTCGTCTTCGGTTGCTCCTTGGGTCGTCGGTGTCTTCTTTCAAGCAGTCATTAGATATTTCCGGTGCTTGTAAAGAGCTGTGTATATTTTATTCTACAATCCCCTTAACTTCAACAGCAACTTGTTTCGTTTGTTGTGTGTACATATCTTTTCTTAACCAGTTAAAGGTAATTTAGTTTTGTTTGAGTCTCTCCAGAGATACTCGGCAGACGCAGACAATTAAACAGATGTGACAGGCAGGATTGTGTCAGGTATGGAAAAATATTGATTTTAAAAAGGTTCTGATCTTTTCGTTCATTTAATTAATTCAAATCTGTGGAATAAATCCTTGTCGTCGATCTATAACATTATAACAATAATTTTGTTACAATTAAGTATTTGAAAACAAGATTGCATTATGTTTAATAGTTTTACCATTAACAGAAAAATCTATTAAACTATAAAGTTTATTATTATCACAAAATATTCTTTGACGAAAGAATTTCGCTCACAATGGAAATTTGAGTAAACGTCACTGTTAATTAATTTGATTAAAAACGCCACATTTGTCTTTATCTGCTGCTTTGCAGAATGGGTAATTTTATTAACACTAGACTTTGTATATCTATTGTGATAAAGATTGCTTAAGCAAAACAGTAGAAACGAACTCTGTTTTATTGCAATTGACATCTTGTTGGGAATTCCAAATAACTGAACAGTATTCAAGAATTGGTCTTACTAAAGATGTGTTGAGGTGGTTGGTGATGAATGGTTCGACAAATTCATTGCTCGAATGGTTTATAAAAGCAAGAAACACCTTTTGCTTTATTAGATGTCATGGTTATGGTTTAATTTACAATCCAATAAAAAACCCAAATCACTTATTGCATTAACCAGTTCGAACTGATGATAATAGTTTAAAAAGACACTTCGACTACACACGTGTTTTTCTAGGGCTGCCCGATCAATCAATTATTTGAATATTCTGATGGACTAAAATTTTGATTAGTCGATTATTTGATTATAATAAATTATAATATAATGGCCAAACGAATTTTTTTGCTCAAGGTGCTTTTTTATATTTTAACACGGTTATATCTCGGTATACCGTACTGAAAATTACAATTTTTTTCGTTCCATCCAATTTTGGGCACTTTTTATTTTCCATATTGAAATATTCAATGTTCTTCTGGTTTTTAAATGTAATTTACTCTGAACAAAAGGATTGTTTATTCCACAGCCATTAAATTATTAATGCAGCCAACTTGACAAAACGAATGATGCATAAGTTCTTATTTTTGGTGTTGCTTTCGCGTGTAATTATCAGAATTAAGTCCCAAAACCATGTTTTGTCTGATTAAATGATCAGAAATTGAATTACAACAAAATTTAATTTAAAAAAAAATTATGTCGGATTTTTAATATTCAACATCATGATTAATTGATACTGATTTTGATTATTCAAAATTATGGAATCATGATTACACAAAATGAATTTTTACTCCACCCTTTTTTTTGTTTTTACTTTTTGTTTTTTACTTTTTTTTATTTCATAATATTTTCTTATTTTTTCGACCTTTTTTTTTAATAATTATAAAAGATTTTTCCAAGGTCAATTTATATAAAAAATGTGTATTATTTATTTTTTTAATTTGTTAAAAATATCAATATTTCGCCAATAACGTTGATTGTTCTGCGAATACTGTCATGACAGCCATAAAAAGACCATATGTTAGTCTAAGCGCGTAAATGAAAGACAATTTTCGTAATGATTTGTAGAAAAGGATCTGGTCAATTTGAAAATCATTATTTTAAGTCGAGCCAAACAACTCCTATCAACATAAATTAAAATTTCCACAACGCCCTCTTTAGAACCTTCTAAATGAAAACAATGGAAACTTTTGTGTTATTGGGAGCTTTTTACATTTTTATCGAAAAATAATATAAACACAAAAATGTGAAATCAAATATTTAAATAAAATGTTCACGGAGAACGTAGAACGACTTATCTCCATCTATTTCTATCTCTTGCAAGTAATTTAATCTCGTTCCATGTAAATCGAGCAGCGCTTCATGTTCTTTTCTGATGGACCGGATCCAGGAATTACGTGGTCGACCAGGCTGCTATACACTTGGGGGTAACAAGATGCGATTTCTCTGCCCGAAATTCCCAAGCATCTCACAACTTCCGGTCTTAGACCAAGTGCTCCCTGATAATGTCATTCAGGTTTCCGTCTGATGGCATCTAAAGTGAGAAGGCGTACAGTGCTGAATTTGCAGAGTGCATGCTAACACCGACGCATCTCTGGAAACTAGTTGACAATCCGATAACAATTAGTCGCAGAAACTCAACAGAATTTAGCCGGCCTAGCGGTATGTTGGCGGCCAGACAGTATTTCTTTTAATGTTTCAGATCGGAACAAATACGTTTTTATGATGTGCGGTTACTGCCTTATACCGCAAAGCAAAGCGTACTAAGATATTATTTTAGTAAATAATTTTCCAGCCCTGAATTTACTAAATAAGAAGAGTTGAAAATTACAAAATGGAAAAATGAAGCGAATGTTTAATCAAACACTTTAACTTGTTTGTATATTATATAACATGTTGGTGGCAAGTACTTATAAGGTTTTATGAAATTAGTACCTTTTTTTGGTGTTAATAGTACCACATGATGTAACAAATGTCTGAGTAATAATTGAATATGATTGCTGAAACCTTTTTTCTTCTATTTCCTCATCATTTTCTTTTTTAAGTACGTACTCGTATTTGCCTTGTTTTGTTTATTTGACGTTTATTTTTGTGTTTGGATTTCGCCTGTTATTTAATTGCAAGGCATTCATTCATTCATTCACTCATTTGTATATCAAAGCACGAACCCCTTACCACTTTACTTTTCTTTTTGTCATACTTGAGCCAGTCTTTTACATGCTAATAAAATATTCATATGTGTCCATATATGTACATATAAATATTGTGTGTTTATACTATGAAATAAGTTATATTTCATGTGATGATACGTAAAGGAGGGTTGCATGAATAAATGTCTTTTGCCCAAGAATTTCAGTTAAAGTGCTTAAAGTTGAAGTTGATAAAGTGCCATCCAACTCTGCTTCGTTGTTTCAATAAGTGACTCAAGTCTTTGGCCAGTTTTACGTAAATATTATAACTTTGACAGTATGTGTGTTGATGGGTGATAAGCTATGAAAATAAATTAGATGCAACCTTATTGCTGATTTCTTTTTATTTTATTAAGATTGCGTACCGCAAATTAAATGACAAATGAAGTTTTCATAATCAAACTTAAGAGAATTATGTAAAAAGTGATAACTTTTGATGTTATTAATTAATATTTACGAGTATATTTTACACTAAGACAAACACTGACCGCGAAGCCATTTCGGCTTGTACGCAGAAACGCCCAGAGTCGAGGCCGGAATCGAATCTGCGACCCCAAACTAGTAGTCTACTACGCTAACCTCTAGTCTACGGGGCACGTGAGCATTTCTGTCGCCCTTTGAAACACCTTTCTTTATAGTTTTAGATAACGCGTCGGAGGCCGATTTATGTTGAAAGAATCTATTCGCCATATCGGAAAAAATAAAATAGACTGGCCGATATTTTGTTGCGATGAAACATGTTTAAGAAGTAAATAAATGCCATGAGGATGTTCATATATGACTGCTAAGAATTCCTAAGTAAGTCTGGTTTTCTTACAAATTTTAAATATGGTATTTATACAGCGGTAGTTTTTGTTTTCGATTCGAAACAAAAACTGTTCGAATTTTATTGTTATTTATTTTGCAATTGTAATAATTTTTCTTTTGATTCCGGTAACAGAGTACACCCAGCGGTTGCGTCCCAAAAATTTGGAGACTTCACTTTTTAGTATAATTGAAAAATGCAGAAACACATTTTATCTCCAAATTTTTCACATATTTGCGATATTTTTTTTAACTTTGCCTGTGGACAGCATCCGTGAGTATATCCACGATTCAACATGTTTAAATTTGTTTACAGGGCTTAATTGCAAGCATCCTTGCATATACAAGACCAGAGAGAACTGAACTTCACCTTCACTAAAGGAATTCAAAGAATTAGTAAATATTTTGTCTAGATAAGGACCTACGAAAAAATGTGTTTTAAATTTAATTGAGAAAATCAACCATATCTTTAATTTTTTTTTTAAATATTCATTGGTCAAAAAATTGATTAAAAGTTTAAAGAAAATTAATATTTATACACAGAAAGAAAAACGCCATACTAAATTCAAGTATTTTCTTCTTACTTTGAGTACGAATCGCACTCAAAATTTTTAGTACAAATAACAATAAAATGTACTTTAATCAAGCCAAAAACAGGACTGCTTTAGATAACCAATCCTGAAGTTTCTTAAAATGAGTACAAAATTCTTTAATCACGTGAAAAATCTTGAATCAAACAAAAAATTCTTAAATTAAGTCTTTCTGTATTTGATTTAAGTAAATCTGAGATTACCGTACTTTTAACACCGCTTGGGATTGATTTATGTACGGATGGATTGATCTTTATTTTTCTTTTTGATTGTATAAATATTAACTACTTAAAATGTTTTAGTTTTAAATTGAATGGTATTGTTTGGCTCAACCACAAATCTGACTTTACCAATTTCATTTTAATTTAAGACATTTTCAACAATTTAAAATTATGTTTATTGAGAACATTACTGATTTCGAGGCCGCTACGTTTTTACTACTTATGACAGTAGATACTAGTGACTTGGAATATCAACTATTTAATCACAAATTTCAACAAATATTTTAACAAAAAATAAAATCTTTACTATTTATTAAATTTATTGTTCGAGACATGTCTCGATATCTTATTTCAAAAAGTTTTGTTTCAATTTCTTATTAATTTAATTTTTAGTTTCTTATTAATTTTTTAAAATCTTTACAAATTGTTTTTTTTTTGTAATTTATGTTTTCAACAGGCTAGCGACCACAATCTGTCAAAACTAGAATACAGACATTTATCTGACGACTATCATTTTGGTGCCATCACGGCTACACGACCGTCGTTGTTGCTGTCACCAAATTAAGCTTTTTTCTATTTTCGTTAGCGACTAAGAGAAAATATAGTGCACCAGTAGGATAGATGAAATAAATGAAAGGTTATAAATGTTATATTATATTTAGCAGAAAAAACAGCACAGAATAAAAATATTATAAGTGCATTTACAATCAAGAGGTTTTAAAGAAATGCATATTTATTAAATTTGAATTTTTAAGTGATATAAGTTACATACTTTGAATAAATAATTTTATTTTTACAAAAGTGAATATGAAATATGTATTTCTACAACAATCAGCTGTTAGTATCGTTTTCATTGTAATTAATTAGCTGACAACCCGGCGACGAATTTTTATTCTTGTGCAGCCAACAGCATTTGTGGCTTTGTTGTTGTGTAGCCGCGCAGTCTTCTATGTGTTTAAAGCATTATTTAAAAAAAATTTTTTTGTCTTAATCTGTAAAAGAATTTGTTAAAAAATATTTATAAAGCTTATATGTACGAGTATTCAATATACATTTTTAATGCCGTTTGGGTTGTCTTTGTCTCCCTGTTTTAAAGTAACATCAAAGTATACTTATTCGAATACATGTATCTCTACAATTAAAACGCTGCACCGCTGACATCATTTGATTGTCAAACAAACTATTTGTTTATGTGTTTTTTTTATATGGAATTTTGTTTGAAGTTGGAGTCTTAAAGCTCAAATGAGCTGATGTTAACTTGCACATATTTATATGAATAAATATACTAGAATGAATGAAAATGAACTAGAGTTCTTCACTAAAAACATAACAGCCCTATTCACAATCTTATGCATTTGAGATTGCATATTATTGCAATTGCAAAAGTTTTCCAGCAATCGTGAACGGCGCACTGTGGCTGAAAATCGTTTTTCATTGGCCAAAAGTCAAATTTTTTTTTGTCACCGATTTTTAAAATTTTTACGCCCTTTTGCAGCTAATATATCCAGATTAAGGTAGCCAAAAAATTAGGTTAAACTATTGATAATTGTGAGCGTGGCATGCTGTCAAACTCAACGGTTTTTTGTAATTTCAGAAAAAGGTGTTTTTCTGTTGTTTTTTATCAAAAATAAATGATTACTACTCGCAAGCTATCATCGATAATGGCCTGCGGTCTTTTTTATAATGTTGGTAGGATTATAGTCTTTAGTTTTTGCAAGTGGTGAGAGCTCTAGCGTTTAATATTAAGGGCGTTACGGAATATTTATGAAACTACTATATTTTTCTCAAATTTAAACTTTAGTAGAATAGAACTTCTAGGGAACAAAAGGGAACAAGAAATGTATACCACCCGGAGAAAGGTGAAAGTGTCCTCTTTACCGCTATATATACTTTTGCACCCGTGACGAGCCGTGTGTAGAACACTTTTTTCATTTTAATGAAATTACTCCAAAGTACTCGTATACAATGGTGTATATAATTTTCACTTTTTTGCCTAAAAGTTTATGTTTTTACTTTAGACTACGTAAAACTAAAAAAATTAAATATAATACCTGCGAAATATATTAAGCTCAGACTGCGTGCGATTGAAAAAGGCTCAAATATGTATCCAGCATATCATCACATAACCGCTGCTAAAATGGACTGTTTGCCATCAAAGGACACTATTACAATCACAGCAATTTCGGCAGAGGTACAACTACAATCTCTACTTGATCACACAGCCGAACGCTTGCTACAATCAATAACAGGAAATGAGTTAAAGAAATGTGGAAACACAAAGTTAATTCTTTTTTGTAAATGGGGATGTGATGGTTCTTCGGGACAAAAACAATACAAACAAGCTGTATGTGAAAATATATCGGACTCAGATATGTTCATGGTATCATTTGTACCATTGCGATTGAAAAAGATTTTGGAAGATTCAGAGCCTTCGACTAGTACAACGCAAACAATGAATATTTGGAAAAATGAGACACCATCTTCTACGAAATACTGCAGGCCAATCAAATTTGAATTCAAAAAAGAAACTCATGATGCCATTAACAAAGAAGTTAGTGATATCAAGACCCAAATTGCAACACTACAGCCATTACAATTACAGTTGGATGGGCAGCAAATTGAAGTAAGCTACCAATTAGTGCTGACAATGATAGATGGAAAAGTAGGTCAGGCTTTGACTAGCACGAAGGCTGCATCCAGCTGCATTATATGCCAAGCAACATCAACCCAATTAAACCAAGTCCCGACAAAATCATTAGATAATACCGATGCATATGAATTTGGATTATCACCACTACATGCAAGAATACGACTTATGGAACACATACTAAAAATCAGTTATGATTTGGATTTCGGGTCTTCAGGATCAATAAGAAACAACGAAACCAACAAAGAGTTAAGAAGTTCAAAAAAGAAACATGTTCAAGATGAATATCGCAAATTAGGATTGATTATAGATCAGCCAAAACAAGGGTCAGGCAATACAAATGATGGCAATACCGCAAGAAGATTCTTTTCAGATCCAGAAACAGCATCTGAAATAACAGGAGTGGATTTTAACCTTATTTTCAGATTTAAAATAATCCTAGAAGTACTTGCGTGCAATGAAGAAATTGACTCTAGAAAATTTGGAGATTATGCTAAGGAAACTGCAAAAATATATACAACCAACTACGCATGGAGAAATATGTCTGCAACAGTTCACAAAATCCTTTATCATGGAGAAGATGTCATTAAATATCATTTGGTGCCACTTGGAGATCTATCAGAGGAGGCTCAGGAAAAAAGGAACAAGGATTACAGATTTTATAGAGAGCACAATACTAGAAAAATTTCAAGAAATTCAACAAATGAAGATCTATTTAATATATTATTGGCAACGTCAGATCCGTTCATCTCCAGTATTCGAAATCAATGGAAAGTGGAACATCGGGATTTAGATGAAGAAGCCAAAAAACTACTAAAGAACAGAAATAGCACAGAACAAAATATGGAATATTTGCAATCAATATTTGAGTCAAATGAATAATAATTATAATTGCCTTTCATTGTTATTTAAGTACGAAAAACATAATATTAGTAAAAAATAATAATAAACAGAACCTACCATTGTTGCAAATGCTATTAAAATTTATTGCAGTTTTTATTTTTAAAATGTTTTTAAAATTATCAAATTTGACAGCAAAAAATAATAAATATTTCTGTAGTAATAGTAATATTTTTAGATAATATTATTAACGTGTTTTTTTAAGTGTAACTATTCTTTGAGTGTAAACAAATTTGCAAATTTGTCAGCAAAAAATTTTCAATTTTTCTGTAATAGCAAAATCTCCAGTTGATTTTACTATTTTTTTCAGTGTAAAATTTTTTTTAAGTGTAACATTAAAAAAATTCCATTATTACAAAAAATATTTATAATTATTATTAATTTCCAAATATTAAATTTTTTTAATAAATAAAAAAATAATAAACCCATATTTCACTCTAAAAGTTAAAAAAATTCAAAAGTTCAACTTTGACCTAGAATTCCTTAAAAAGTCCTTAATCAATTTTAATGAAATTTAAACTGAGTCAAGCTGAACTAAATATCTATCCAATAAAATAAACATTACTTCAATATTTTGATCGGTTCAAAAGTTACAGAATTTTGGCCAATGAAAAACGATTTTCAGCCACTGTGCGGCGTTGTTGATTTATTTTGGAATACTTTTTTGCAACACACGAAATTCACACTCAGCTGTGAAACAAGATTTTTTTTATTTATTTACATTTACATATTTACACATGAATGAGTGAGCGGCGAGAGAACATTTCGGTATTCTCGCTTGCAATTAAGTGTTGCATACTACCTTTAGGTGTTGCTTATTTATACAAGAGTTACAAGTGCATATCTTCGTATTTTGTTAGGGTAGAGTAAAAATATGCTACACCACTTTGCAAATGGTACGATGCAAGACCATTTGCACAAGATTGCGAATTGGGCTAATTTGAAAATGTGAGAAATAAAATAAAAACAAAAACGTAATGTTTTTAGGAAGTTCTCAACAGTGATTGTGTCTTTAATGAAATCAAAGCAAACAATTAGCTGGGATAGTGAAATACATTTTATTTCAAACAGATTTTTAGTTGAACAATTTTCTTGCTTCTGTTAAAAAAAAGAAAACTTAAACCTGATTGGAAAATTCAGTTATTTCATTTAGAAATTATAGTTATTCTTTTCTATTTATTAGCTAATAATATTTATCTATTAATAGTATCATAAAATAAATAAATTAATCTGTTTGTTTGTAACAAATAAATTTACGCTTTCATACATGCAGACAATGGATGTATGTATGTTTGTTAATTTGTTGCCACACTTTTATTCGACTATAATGAGATCATAATTTCATTATTATTAATTTATAAAAAAATATACAGGCACAAACAATTTACCCACTGACACACTCTTAAAAACTTGTTTATATGCTAGACTTCTCTTGAAATTTTTACTTTCAGCTGAATAAAGTAGATAAAAATAATTAAGTTTTATGATTTATTTTTATGAAATGGAAAAGATCAATTAACTCAATTAGACTACTCGTATTTTAAACATTTTTTCCAAAAACTGTTTTTTGTAATAGCTCTCTTTTGAACGTGTGTGAAGATAAATACATACGTCGATTTAAAAATGTTAAAAAAAATATCGCATGATATAATTTATTTAGAATTTAACATATTCACCTCTATCATGAATAACAAGAGGAATTTTTGTTCCCATGAAATTTTTATTCCCCTCGAAGGGAAAATTGCTATCGTGCATCTCCTGTGAACTATTTTTACCGTTATCAATTCTCAGGGAATCTATAAAAGGGAAGAAGATATGTAAAGCTTACAAATTAAACAAATCACGTTACAAATTAAATGGTTATATGCCAAAAAGATGCATACTCTGTCCAAAAAGATTTTGGTGGGAAATATTATTAAGAATAATGAAAATGTGAGAAATTTTATTTTCCGATCTTGTCCTAAAAAGATATATGTATTTATAAACTTAAATATGTAATTAGAAGGAAAATGTTGAAATTGCATGATGTTTTTATTCATTTCACCTGCAAAAATTAAATGAACAAAACCAAGGGAAAAGTGGAAAAATCCCCTTGAGAAATATTATTCATGATAAGACGAATTTATTTTCTCATGCGAACATTTTTCGCGGGAGTTATTCACAATTGGAACATCAGGAAAAAGGAAAATATTTGGAGAGAAAAAATATTCACGATAAGGGTGATTGTAAACATTTCATACCGAACGCACGTTCCCTGTAACTAAACCATTCTTCCCCAGCTAATGTTGGCAAATGAAGTCAATGCACAGGGCTATTAGACTGCGTCTACTTACAGTTTATCTGAGTGCTGTTTGTGGACTTTTTCAGAAACTTTTCAAAATATAATTTAGTAATAAATATTCAAAAAGAAACCGTCAACTTTTTTCTCAAGTTTGATTCGCTGAAGCAGAAGGGGTTGGCCACGGTAAAGAAATCCCGCAGAGAACTCATATATCAGAACCATAAACCCTTTTTAAAATTTCATTTTAAGTGAGAAAGATAGAAAAAGAAATATAAAGATCCATACAGTTATATTTCAGCACTGAGTTAAAACGAAAATTGCATGCAACAAAGTTGCGAAGTGTAAATAAGGAATGAAATATGTTTTCTCTTACAATACTTTTATTGATTTATATACTTCATAGCTGAAAAACAAATTATGATTTTTTATTTGTTTGTTAGAAGAATTTTAGTTCACGGGAAGTTTCTGTGAAATTCCAAGAAACACCCATATGCAAATTTTATTTTACTGTGACCATTTTAATTGAATGTAATTATTTTTCTTATAATTTATATATGTATGTGTATGTACGTATGTACATACATACTCGTTTAAACATCAGGTGACATTTTATAAAATTTATTTTCAACGCTATTTCTTATCATACATATTAAAAAATGACAATGACAACAGCAATAAGGAAAAAAAGAGCAAAACATATTAAATTAATTTAATAGTTAAGTGAAAGTTGAAAAGAAAAATAACACAAATTAAACCCCGTCCACCACTGAAATATTCTGACGGTTGTAAAGCATTAGCATTAGGTTGGCTCCATTTAAAGGGTCTTATAAACTTTTCACTGAACCTTAATATAAGAAGCTCATTCGAAATAAAAAATAGCTGATTAGCCGGGAAGAGAATTTCGTTCTAACGGAGCTTGTCTTTCAGAGTTTTTCCTCTCACTTTCGCACGTGGTTGGATGCAATGCATATTATAAACATTTATTGTTTGTTATTTACTTCAACCGCGTGTTTTCTTCTTTGGCTCAATTTCAGGTTATGGATTTTATACATAAAGAGCTTACAGATTCCTAGACGAAAGAACGTATTTAACTGGGCATCTGAGGTACTCGGACAAATAAACCTCTAGTCTTAAGGATACCATCTGAAAATATTTGCATCTCATACGCCAGCCATTTAAATCAATACTCTTAAAAAATAAAAATGGAAAGCTGTTTATTGTATCCTTTGATTAATAAAAATAATTTAAAATTAATATTTTGAATTAACGTATCGAAGCCTGTTTTAATTAAACCAATAGAGTTCGAAGAATTGCGGAAAAATAATGAAATTATATTAATAAAGTTTTTATATATTTTTTGGCGCTTTGCTAATGATTATTTTTATTTTTTTTGCATGCGTGTATGTCTGTGTAAGAATTCATTAAAAAGATTAAATACGATTATCATAATTAAATTGTTACTAGAACTATTACATACATAAGGACAAATTAAACATGTTTGCAATGCGAGGGTAGTACGAAACCAAAACTGATTTTTTTTTTGCACGGATTGAGATTTTTTTTATAATTTTCTGTTAGACATGGATTACAAAGTTGAACATTGGGAAAATTTAATTTAAAAAAAATAACTTACAACACCACAGCGGTTAACAAACACAAACCGCGAAGCTATTCGGCTTGTCTGCAGAAACACCCAGGGTCTAGGCGGGAATCGAACCTGCGATCCCCGACAAATAGTCCACTAGTTTACGGGGCTCACACGTAGTGAAATAATAATCAATGACGACAGTATGTCATCATAAGCGAGGAGCTTGAAATATGCGGGAAGGTAGTTTGTATTTAAGAAAAGATTTCTATTTTTTTTCTTAATTTAAATGAACATGCGTTCTATTTTTAAAATCAGTGAAACTAGTAGTACTAGCTTTGACTAACAACTGCATAGAAGATTGTTATTGCATTACTTTAATTTACGTGTCTGCATTGATCATGAATCAAGAAAACAAGATTGCGCACTCAGCATTGCAAAAAAAAAAATTCTACTGCACACCTACGTCATCATAGAATACAAATGAGTGTTTGTTGTAAAAAGTGTAAGAGATTTTTAGCACAAAACTGGAAATAACTAAATAACTTCTAAACGGATGCATCGATTTGAACAAAATGGACAGAAAAAAGAGATGCAGTCGAGTAAAATTTTTGAGTTTGGTCTTGAAACTATTTGAAGAAAAGCTTCCTCGGGCTACCAAAGTTTTACGTTTCGGCTTACTCTGCATACACAAATGTACTTTTGTTTACAACCATATTCTATGTCTACGTCACAACACAACAAAATGACGGAGCTGCGCAATCTTGTTTTCTTGATTCATGATCAAGATCAAGCATTATGATGGTATTTGTAATTGAAAATGTGTTTGTATGTGTTACACCGACGATGCTGGATGAGAAATCACAAACCCTTTTTTTTTGATCGTGTTTACGCCGCTTTAGTGACACCTACTGGCATTGTGGCTTAATTTCGACGGCACACCTATAAACAACATGTGATGCGCTTGTGTTAAGTCTAACCTTTAACCTATTTTTATAGGGAAAACCCGGATTTAATGCACACCTTAACTTTATTAATCGTTTGTGAATAAACCCACAATTATCTCAGCGATTGCATAATGCATATGTTTACCACTAGGACAGTGATGTTGTTAACTGCGTGTTCCTAATTGGAAAAAGAAGAGATCAGTGCAGATAATAGAAGTAGTATAACTTGAAAGAGAATCAGGCATTTTAGCAAATTTGAGAAAAGAAAAGACTTTTTTCGAGAATGCATGATATGCTCTTTAAATATTTTGTGTACTTTCGATACGAATTCATAAACACTTTTCATTAGAATACGTTCAACAAGCCTCAGGCATTATCAGGCTGATCTCGCAAATAAAAACCTTTAAATTATGTGAGTAAACACCATCAGACTAAAGCTGCGTGTGGGTGTATTTTTTAAACATTTGTGCGGCGTGCACGGATGCGTGTATGTAACCACACATAAAAAACTTTATTTAAAATTTAATGAAAACATGGCTTTAATTACATAACAGAACATATTTTCGTTTTTCTACACATTTAGTTGAAATTTGTTCTGGCTTTTTTTCGCTTGTTTGCAAATTAGGTCAATTTGGTTTTCCACTTTAAATATTTTTTAAAATTTTTTTCATTTCAGTAAAACACAACTTTACACAAGAATAAAAACCACATAAAAGCCCCATATAGAAAATGGCTTTTTTTTGTTTTTTTTGCTTCTTGCAAATCATATAAATATTTGTGTTAATTGAAATACATAATTATCCTATTGAGACCACTGTTGGTTCGTTAAAACTTTTAAAATGTATGAATAAATGCGATTAGTAAATGTTTATTATCTGTTTATTATTTTCCCTCTCTCTCTCTCTTTACTCTTTTGCACTCCTTTCAGCATTTAGAATAATAATATTAATGTTGTTTGAAGTGTTTTGTAAAGTAGCTTTGTGTTGTATTTATTTAATTGTGGGTGACAATAGGAAAATGAAACAATAATTATGCTCTATGTACACAGACAGACAGTCCTTTTGGCTGTACCTTAAATTAGGTTTTACTGTTTGAAAGAGTTTATTTTAATTTCCCTTATCCTTTGATTGTTTTAATCAATCTAGACATGTGGCGTTACTGGGAAAAAAACTTGGCGTGTTTTGAGTGAAAAATAAATATGTGTATACCTACTGCTTAACGGTTATTAAAAGTTTTGCGGGTAAATTTCCCCTAAGCGAAAAATGCACATTTGTTAATTAACAGTTAATTTTTCGCTTCAGTTAAAGAATCAAGTGCACAAAGATGGGTTGTTCTAGGCTTGTATGTATATTATTTGCAGAAAGGAATAAAACCAGAACAACAGCGAGAAATAAAAAAAAATAATAGTTCGGCATACACTTTATGATTAGTATGTATTTAAAAATAAATTTATATTTTATTCAAATTTCATTGATAGTATGATTTCATTCGTTAATTTAATTTTTATCGACTAAACCATTTTTGAATGTGGGATAATCTTTAAGGAATAAATAAAGGAAAAGCTAATTATTGCGGCAAATTAAATGAGTGCAACATATTCTAAAGTATTGAAATCAAGGCTTTGGTCTTTATACTTTGAGTTGTGTGATTGGTTTTTATATTCCAGGAGAATCCCTGTTGTGTCGGACTGAAGCTTTTTACAATACTAAGAAATACAACACTTAACTAAACTAAACTAAATAAATAATTGTTCACTAAAAATGTTTTTAAAATTTAAAAAAATTAGAGAGCAACAAACCAAGTCGGACAAAATAATGGCAACCCCACATATAAAAGTTTAAAAAAATTTTCTACGCTGCACTGTGGCTGAAAATCGTTTTTCATTGGCCAAAACTCAAATTTTTTTTTGTCACCGATTTTTAAAATTTTTACGCCCTTTTGCAGCTAATATATCCAGATTAAGGTAGCCAAAAAATTAGGTTAAACTATTGATAATTGTGAGCGTGGTATGCTGTCAAACTCAACGGTTTTTTCTAATTTGAGAAAAAGGTGTTTTTCTGTTGTTTTTTATCAAAAATAAATGGTTACTACTCGCAAGCTATCATCGATAATGGCCTGCGGTCTTTTTTATAATATTGGTAGGATTATAGTCTTTAGTTTTTGTAAGTGGTCAGAGATCTAGCGTTTAATATTAAGGGCGTTACGGAATATTTATGAAACTACTATATTTTTCTCAAACTTACACTTTAGTGGAATAGAACTTCTAGGGAACAAAAGGGAACAAGAAATGTATACCACCCGGAGAAAGGTGAAAGTGTCCTCTTTAACGCTATATATACTTTTGCACCCGCGACGAGCCGCCTGTAGAACACTTTTTTCATTTTAATGAAATTACTCCAAAGTACTCGTATACAATGGTGTATATAATTTTCACTTTTTTGCCTAAAAGTTTATGTTTTTTACTTTAGACTACGTAAAACTAAAAAAATTAAATATAATACCTGCGAAAGGGTTTAATGGCTTTGTTTTGATCAGCCAAAAATTGGTAATAAAATTATCACAAATTATCACAAATTATCACAAAATTCTACAGTAAACATATGATCTCTTTCTAAATTTACCTGTTATCAAATGTTAGGGTCAACCAAAGTCATAAGCAATTTTATAACAATAATCGGGACATTAAACCACTAAAAATAAAAAACCAACCCAACAACAACAACAAATATTGGCGAGATACTAATCAGTTTTACCTGATATTAAGGTCTGGATAACATGTGCAGTTTTGTGCAATTTAAGCACTACCTGCTATGAAATTAAAGATCAATGTGTGAATAACATGTATCTAAAAATGTATAAAACTACGGATTCGATAAGGGATTACTCAATAATAAGTTAATCCTCTAAGTGTACGGATATAACATAACAGACGCAAATAAAAATATTCACAAAAATATGGAGAGCTTCAGTTATAAAGAACTGGCGGAAGAGTATTTTAGAAACAAATGATGCCATTAACAAAGAAGTTAGTGATATTAAGGCCCAAATTGCAACACTACAGCCATTACAATTACAGTTAGATGGGCAGCAAATTGAAGTATGCTACCAATTAGTGCTGACAATGATAGATGGAAAAGTAGGTCAGGCTTTGACTAACACGAAGGCTGCATCCAGCTGCATTATATGCCAAGCAACATCAACCCAATTAAACCAAATACCTACAAAATCATTAGATAATACCGATGCATATGAATTTGGATTATCACCAGTACATGCAAGAATACGACTTATGGAACACATACTAAAAATCAGTTATGATTTGGATTTCGGGTCTTCAGGATCAATAAGAAACAACGAAACCAACAAAGATTTAAGAAGTTCAAAAAAGAAACATGTTCAAGATGAATATCGCAAATTAGGATTGATTATAGATCAGCCAAAACAAGGGTCAGGCAATACAAATGATGGCAATACCGCAAGAAGATTCTTTTCAGATCCAGAAACAGCATCTGAAATAACAGGAGTGGATTTAAACCTCATTTTCAGATTTAAAATAATCCTAGAAGTACTTGCGTGCAATGAAGAAATTGACTCTAGAAAATTTGGAGATTATGCAAAGGAAACTGCAAAAATATATACAACCAACTACCCATGGAGAAATATATCTGCAACAGTTCACAAAATCCTTTATCATGGAGAAGATGTCATTAAATATGATTTGGTGCCACTTGGAGATCTATCAGAGGAGGCTCAGGAAAAAAGGAACAAGGATTACAGATTTTATAGAGAGCACAATACTAGAAAAATTTCAAGAAATTCAACAAATGAAGATCTATTTAATATATTATTGGCAACGTCAGATCCGTTTATCTCCAGTATTCGAAATCAATGGAAAGTGGAACATCGGGATTTAGATGAAGAAGCCAAAAAACTACTAAAGAACAGAGATAGCACAGAACAAAATATGGAATATTTGCAATCAATATTTGAGTCAAATGAATAATAATTATAATTGCCTTTCATTGTTATTTAAGTACGAAAAACATAGTATTAGTAAAAAATAATAATAAACGAACCTACCATTGTTACAAATGCTATTAAAATTTATTGCAGTTTTTATTTTAAAATGTTTTTAAAATTATCAAATTTGACAGCAAAAAATAATAAATTTTTCTGTAGTAATAGTAATATTTTTAGATAATATTATTAACGTTTTTTTTTAAGTGTAACTATTCTTTGAGTGTAAACAAATTTGCAAATTTGTCAGCAAAAAATTTTTAATTTTTCTGTAATAGCAAAATCTCCAGTTGATTTTACTATTTTTTCCAGTGTAAAATTTTTTTTAAGTGTAACATTAAAAAAATTCCATTATTACAAAAATTATTTATAATTATTATTAATTTCCAAATATTCAATTTTTTTAATAAATAAAAAAATAATAATTCCATATTTCACTCAAAAAGTTAAAAAAAATTCAAAAGTTCAACTTTGACCTAGAATTCCTTAAAAAGTCCTCAATCAATTTTAATAAAATTTCAACTGAGTCAAGCTGAACTAAATATCTATCCAATAAAAAAAAAATTACTTCAATATTTTGATCGGTTCAAAAGTTACAGAGTTTTGGCCAATGAAAAACGATTTTCAGCCACTGTGCGCTGCTCTATATTTGGAATGCAGATGACAAACACATTTATGTATCAGAAAAACATATAAACAGAAAAGTCGTGCATTAGAATAAAATTGTTACAATTAATTTTTAAATAATTTCAATGGTAAGAAACAAGTACTCAAATCAATTTAAAAAAAAAATTATTAAGGATTGTAGGTCTGGCCTATCAAGGCAAGGGATAAGCAAAAAATATTCAATCAATCGATCAGTGATTTCCCGGCTTATTTCAAAGTGTTTGCGGACAGGTCGCTTTTCACCATTACATTGCAGAGGAGGCCCTCGTAAAACATCACGTCATGAAGATTAATCAAGAGAGCAATACAAAAAGATCCTGCAACGTCCTCTAGTCAATTGCGAAACAGCTTAGCGAGAGAGCGATCCGCAGAAGAGCTGCAGAAGACGGTTTATTTAGTCGACGTCCAGCAAAACTGCCTTTCATATCACCCAAATACAGAAAAGCTAGACTTGTATTCGCCAAAGCCCACATAAACTGGACTGTCCAAAAATGGAAAACAGTACATACTGTTCGTTCTCTGATGAATTTAAATACAATTTTAAAAATTCAAATGGAATAAAGTGTGTGAGTCCGACCAAAAAAACGAAAGACTAAATCCTAATCACTGCAAAGCAACTGTCGAAAAATGGTGGTGGCGGTAGTATCATGTTCTGGGGATGTTTCTCTGGCCAAGGAAGGGGACTGATTCATCACATTGACGGTATTATATATCGTTTTCTGTATCTTGGTATACTACAGAACGTAATGTTGCCCTTTGCGGAGGAAAAAATGCCGCTTGAATGGAGTTTCCAACAGGATAACGACATTAAGCACACCTCCAAGGTGTGAAAAGAATGGCTGCAGAGTAGTATGATTGAAGTTCTTAACTGGCCTGCGCAATCCCAGGATCTCAATCCTATTGAGAACCTTTGCGAAATAGTTAATATGAAAATAAATCCGAATAGTTGCGGAAATAAATCTGATCTGTTTCAAGCTGTCAAAACAACCTGGGAAGCAATATCACAAGATACTTTCAATAATTTAATATTATCCATGCCTAGAAGTGATGCGTGTGTTATTAAAAACAAAGGTTTTGCAACAAAATATTAGTTTTATAAGTTTATTTTTCTATCTTGCACAAGGGGGTGCTTTAGTTTTGTCCTTTGCTTTTTTTATTTGAAATTTAAAATTTTGTTTTCGTTGAAAAGTGAAATTACATACGTTAATTTATATGAGTAATAAACACACCAGCAAATAAAATTGTAACTTAATATAAATTAAAAAAGGTTTTTAAGGGAAAATAATTCGGTTTGTTTGTACCGTATTTCGGGGGGAGTGCTTAAGTTATGGCCTCTGCTGTAATGCACACTTTATTTGTGAAAATTAATTATCTTTTATACACAAATATTTTATGTTTTTAATCTAATTTAAAATTTGTTATAAAAGAATTTTTTACAAAGCTTCTCCCAAGAGGTATGTATGATTTTTATATGGAGAACTCCCATTTAGAAGTTTTTCCTGTCTCTCGTTTGTTAACTTATCAAAGGAGTTGTCATTTATTTTATTTAACTCAACATAAAATTGAAAAACGAACTGACTAACGAAATTATTCATTGAATTACTATCAAGTAGATATTATAATTTATTTATGTTGGTCTTTACGACTCTCTCCCTCTCTCCCTCTCTCTATGTAACTACTATTAACAAGTCGTTATTGCCATAATATTCGTGCTGCATACAAAACATTCATTTTTTATAAAAATATATAGGTATATCTATATATTTGAAAAAAGTAAATAATATCTTATGCGGCTTCTTATTGTTTTCATATAAATATTCTTATCTCATACAATTTTTTGTTTCTCAGTTGCGAATTTTTAATAACTTTTTGTTTTCTTTTTCAGGTAATTTGAAGCATTTTATTGATTCTTTTTTGCTTGAGGTAAATGTATCTTAATATCCAATATTTTATATGTACATATGTACATCTGGTTTTATAGAAAAGTATAGTCACTTTTTTGAGACTATGAAACTTTTTCATGCCTGATGTAATCAACTTTCTTTCCATTATTAAACTGAGTTCATTGAGCCAAATTTATATGCACATTTAGATACAGATTTTTCACAAAATTCATGCGATGAATAAGAAGTAAATTTTATAAAAATTATTTTTCAGTGTGCTTTCGATTATTATAAAATCCTTTTTCAATTAACTGACATTTGTTCTCTCATTCTCATCGTTAAATATGCATGCAATATTTAAAACTAAACTTCACTTTGAAGTTATTTTCCTTAAAAAATATATACAACGTACAAACAGTAATAGTTTGAAATTGTACATTTTTAATTTAGATCTCTTAGTAACGCTTCTTCTTTAATACGACTAATTGAACTTCAATTCAAACAAATTCTAAAGTTAATTTACATACAATTGAAACTAAAAGCAGCAACTTAAAAAATTAAATAAAAATAAATAAATAACAACCGAATGATGTCTTGAAAATTTGTGTATTTTTTTGCACAGAAAAATATACAGACTTATGGGAATGAATCATTTATTTATTTCTTTGATATTGTAACTGTACGAGTATGTATGAATGAGCCTCAATGGCTTGAAGACTTTATGAACCAGGCTGGTATGGCATGGCATACATAAATCATACAATACTGGATACGGAATTCTCATGAATGCAAAAAGAGAATATTTATGAACTAAAGATAAATATTTTAATTGAACGGGGGCAACAAGTTGAATGACAAATTAATAATACGGAGATACAAGTGGACACAAGCCCAAGTATGATTATAAGCATGAGTCTGTAATAAAGACTTATAAAAATAATTTTTTAAATTTTATAGGAAAAAGAGAAAACTCTAAAAATGGCGCAAAACAATTGCTCACTAGTTTATTTGTGAAAAATATTTCCAAATGTTTATTCCAATACATACATACATATATTTTTAGTTTTTAAACTAAATATGTGTGTTATTTTTTTTTTTGGAACGTAAGCCGTAAATATTTAATTATATTGTTAATTTTTTTACAAGGTCTCACTTTCACTGTATTTCGAGCACAAAAGTATCCCAACATGCATAATCATGCTTAATAATAATGTACTTATGTGTATAAACATGTTTATAAACACGACGAAATAAAATGGAAACTTGATCATAAGAACATCAGTATAACTAAACCGATTGTTCCAACCACTGCGCCAAATAAGATAATTTTCATTTTATTTATATAAGACGGCTTCTCCACAGTCAAAGTTTACAAATCTATAATTCAGCTGGGAGAAAGACAGATAGACGAATATTTTCTTATTCTGCAAAGTAGACTTTGACTGTGGAAAAGCCGTCTAAATACTTACAAATAAATTTATCCTTTCACGCACAAAACTGTTTCCCGAAATCTTTTTGGAGTTTGAATGTATTATGTAGTATATTGGTTAAACATGCTTTATAAAAAAGGTGTCACCGTCACCATGTACCGGGACAGGTGATTTTCTTCTAATTTAGTTTACCAAATAATACTAATTTACCGAAATCACGATCTATATTTGTAATTTTCAAGATATCTCACAAAAAATTGTTGTAAGTGTATCACAAATCACTTCTAAAAAAACTAAAACTTTCCTGAATTTAATGAATGGTCTATATAGGATACCATATTAAATGTCAGTTTATTAAAAAAGGAAGTTTTTCTGTTGATTTTTCTTTTAATTCAGTCTATAAAAATACGTATTATTTATTAATCTAAAATATGTTCATTGTTGGTGGGTGGGTGGCCAGTGTAGTTTCGGATGTTATGCTATTTTAACTCTCGATTTAAAGCCACAAAAACGTGATATAATTTATTTTAATTACTGCATGCTCATCCGTTACAAATGCAGCGATAAACTTAATATATAACTGTAGCGTTATATGAAGTGTTGAAAGAAACAACAATTGTTGCATCTGAGTGATCAAATAAAAAACATTTTTTTGTTTTGCTGAACATCGTAAATTTATTTATATTGATCCAAGTTGAAAATAGAAGAAACTACAGAGGTCATTGATTTGATTTACAACATAAAAACATTGTTTTTTAAATCTGTTCTTGAATTCGTTATAGTGAAACTACTTGTATGTAAGATTATAATTTGTATCTCTGTTAATGGTTTGAATGCACAGAATTGTTTATTTTGAAATAATGACGTTATTAGAAAAAAAGTTATTTGGCATCTTTTCTTTCTCAACAAAATATTAGCAGCTGACTATTAAAGTACTTTGAACAGAAACTTTATTTCAGAAATTAATTCAGAAAGATTTCCATGGTACTATTTAATTTTTCATTTATCACTTTATTTACTATCAAATGATATTAAGGCCGAAGTAGTGATGTCGTTAAACAAGTGACGTAATTGAGTAACTGTCGTGTAAGAAATTACTTAATGGGAGATAAATATGAGAGATACAAATTACCAAAATGTGTTCTGAAGAATATTTTAAAAAAAAAGTCCACACAGCGGAGTTGGTTACAAAGAAGTTTTACTATACATAATATGTATGTATGTATGTAGAAATATGTATGCATGTAAAAATCATGTACATATTTCCAAAAGTAGGTTACTAATAATTTTGTGTTTTTAATAATCAAAAGTTTAATAATTTATTGCGAGTATCTTAAGTAAAATAGACTTGAAATGATGCTGCTGAGATCATACACAAAATTAATTCAATTATTATTACGTATTTGCATAATTTTTTTGTAAATTATATTATTATAACATATTTTTTACAATTTCTATCAATTGACCGCAATGACCTGAAATGAAAATTTTTAAATCATTTATTTGGTTGAAGATGCGCTTTAGACACGCAAATAATTTTCACACAAAAAGCAATGTGTAGCAACATCTGTTAACTTAACTGGCTGCTGCACTTGTAAGATATTAAAATATGCTTTCTAGGGCATTCCAAACAGTAAGAGATTAAAGAGTTCAAACAGTTTAATTATTAGTTAAAAACATTCACAGAGAAAATACAACCAAGTGGATTTTTATATTATAGTTTGTATTAGTAGCTTGAAGCTTGAAGATAAGTATAGAGCTAAATTTACAATTCTGTGGTTTTCATGAATAACTGCATAAGTCCATTTTTTATTTTGTTTAAAAATCTTTCATAGTAGCACCAACGACATATTTCACCAACAAAACTAAGCACTCGAGTATATACGTTGTTATTCTTGAACACATTTTGAAATATATTTTGCACTCCATGAAAATCAGTATTATGTTGACATACGTTATTTTATCTCCCCAACATTTTAATTGTCTCTTATTCCGTAACTACAAGACAATTTAACCCAACACTAAAAATTAACCACTTGTCTACTTGGTGGGCGGTATAGGCGTGGTCAAATATAAATAAATTATAAATTTTGGATTAAAATGCACTGCATGATATTCATGGTGTTTTTCAGAAAAATTTAAAAATATTCTGGATCAAATATATCTGAAATTCTATTGTATAGTATAATTTATTTTCAGAACGTGATCTGAATATTTTGAAAATAAACATTTAAAATTTTTATTTGTTTTATTTAAAAAATGTGTTTAAAAAGTTTTATTGCAATAAAAACCTCAGAGTTGCCATTTTGTTCACTGAAACCAATATAAATATTTTAAAATATATTTTTTGAAGTCTTTTTGATTGGATTCAATGCAACAATAAGTACTCACAACTAGATTCCATTAAATATTTTTATATATTTATATTTTTTTTCCAATTTTCACTCATAGTGCAAGAAATTGTCAAAAATGGCCAACTTCAAGAGGCCATAATAATTAAGTTCGAGCTAACTTTTCAAACCCCTTTGACAGTTTTGTTAAGTTAATATATATACTACATAAAATAGTGTGCGACAGGTACACAAACGTTGCGATAGTGTTGTGCAACTTGCAAAAAATCAAAACTTTTTGATCTTTTGTTCAACCAAGACACAACTTAATAAGTTGCTTAAGATTTGCCCGAAAATTCTGAGTAACTATTTATTGTTCATGTGACCGTTAAATAAAAAGATTGAAAAGGTCGAACCGTGTTCACATTAAAAAAAAGCTATTTTGGTTCTTCTGAAAAACAAGTTTTGTTTAGAACTTTATACGTAGTAAAGAACAAACACAAACCGCAAAACCATTTTGGCTTGTCTACAGAAACACCCAGGGTCTAGGGAGGAATCGAACCTGCGACTCCAAGACTAATAGTCTAGTACGCAATCCCCTAGTCTAAGTGGGTTACTAAAGTGCTGCTATTAGGCATGACAAAGTTAGTACAATTGTACCACTTTTGTTACAGTTCAAGCCTCAAAGTACTGTGATACTCACGTACGATTCGTACGATTCAAACTTTTTTCTACCATTTTTTTTTATTGACTTTTATTTATTATTATATTCTGAATTGTTGTTTGTACTTTTTCAAGCTCATCATAACAGGTGGTGTTGAAAGCGCAGCAGACAATTTTTGGCTTCCTCATTTGATTTTGATATGAACAGAAAAATTTTTGAATCGAGTGTTTTCTCAAAATGGAATAATTTTTAGTTTCGTGTTCTGTAAGTACAAATGCAAATTTTAAATGTCAAAAATGCTTAAAAAACATCAGAAATCAAATAATTTGCAGTTGCAGAAGAAAAATTATAAAAAAATAATATAAATAATAATAAAATTGCTTTTTTAATTGGATGAACAATTTATTTTTGATCATGTTTAGATAAAATTTTGTAAATTTTCACATCCTTTTTGAAATTCATATAAAAATGATTTTTTTAATTAAAACAAATAGCAACACATTAATATTAAAAAGAGTACAATTTTGCGAATTTGACTTAGAGAACGTCAAATTACGTTGTCGGCTTCGGTTATATTTTTGATAAATTAGCATTTTCCATACCAGAATTTTTTTCTTTTGGGTTGTAACAAAAAATTATTCCTGTTTTACATAACAAACTCATAAGGATAGAAAATGCATAATTTTCAAAATATTTTCCTTTTTTCGAAAGTATAAAAGGACCATATAGACAGTCCCAGTTGTAAAAACTTCTGCGAAAACAGAAACAAGTACAATAATTCAATACTTAAAAAAGTAAGCGTTGTCAAATAAAAATAAATATGGTCTTACTTTGAAAGTAGATAATTATTTAAAAATTTGTAATTAGATTATTTGTTGGAAGCAAGATGTGAACATTTTTTTGTTGATCGGTGTTATCAAATATATTAAAATATATAAAAAGTTAATGTTTGTATGTAATATATAAAAAAGTATTTATGTCAGATGCTTTTAGCTCGCAATTTCACGATCTCTATTCACACCTGAATTTTAACACACCTATTCTCGTGAAAAATTTTTCGACTCGTATGACTAGTCTTATCATAAAAGCAAGAGGTGGTCTACTTGATATAAATGCAAGAGCATTTCGCAACAACACAGTGGGTATCTGTACGATATGTAATTCAGATGAAGCTGAAAATACTCTCCATTTCATCGGTGTATGTCCGATATTCAGTGCATACAGGTCAAAATTTTTTGGTAAAAGAAGGCTTAATTTAAATGAAGTTATTAGTATACTTAATGGCTCTAGTGATAAGAATCTTTATGAGTACATTGAATTATGTCTGAAGTATAAGCAATTGTTAAATAATGAATTTAATATTTGAAATAATTTTTTAATACGTACCTGAACATTATAAACAAAATAAATCAGTTTAAATCACTTTAAAAAATATATTAGTATCGTGCTAATCTGGCACACAACATTATTGTTATGCCATACATAGATGGAAAACTATTTTACATGTATATTATAATAAGAAACCTTGAATTGTACAAACTTTCTATCTATTAATAAATAATAATAATAAATAATATAAAAAAGATTTTTATAATCAGGGTCTATGTAGTGCTTTTTTACCCTGATTATATACTCGTGGGTACGAGGCAATTGCCGGTTTTACATGAAAACCACAACTAATGCAAGAAGTTCGCCGTTGATCTAAAAATTGCTTTTGTTATTCAATTGTGAACATGTAATTTTTCTTCGTTTTGGAGTTTAACAGAATCATTTACTGGTAAACATGTTTTTAAGAAATTATTGTTTTTTTATTATCCATATTGCCGCTTAATTATTGGCAAATAATTATCGAATATGTAGCGGATTTTAAAGATTAATTTTAAGAGATAATTACAAATTAAATTCAATTTATATTTCAATTCTCGAAAAGCTCTTCAACAATATTTTATTTTAATAAATTCAATTAAGCAAATATAATTTTTTCGCAAATTTTATAAAATGAAACTAAAATTAAAATCGGCAAACTAAATACAACGTGTTTTTCTAATTACAAATAGTTTGTTTATGTTTACAAACATCATTGTTGGCTAATTTGCAATTTTAATTTCATTGATAATATATGCGTAAAATCTTTGTGAATGAGTCGAAAATTATTATTTCTGTTTGAGTTCAGTACACTAATTTGCAAGGTCCTTTTTTCTAAATTCAAATTATTTTTCAAAGAATTTCAAAAACTTTTGTTTATTGAGGGTTTTTATCTAGTCTATATACAATGTACATGCATTTCAACAAACAATATTGAGGCAATCTCTATTAATAAATTTAAAAATTCAAATTATTTTGATTAAGAAAGTAATATTGGAACAATTAATCATCAGGCTAGCAGAACGGGCTGTTTTATTTTATTTACATTTTATTTCTGCGATTAGGATTTATTGACATTTTGCACAGTGCACACATACAGTTGTTTCTATTTATTGCTAAACTACTACTAATAAAATTGTGTTTGTAATTGAATTTAAAGAAAATATGTGTTATTGAATTTAATATTGCAAATAAATGATTAAGATCCTAAATGTCAATTAATATTCATTTTATTTAATCAATTTTCGAACAACAAGTGCAACAAATGCTTTTAGGCTGTAGTAATTATTGTTTATTAAACGTGGTGAAAGTTAAATGAAATGAATAAGTTAAATTTTATTGAATTATGATTTTAATTATTAAACACTGTTATCGCCACGCTGTCATACATCAACTGTAACATAAAACAAATGTGTATTTAAGGTCATCAGACATGACAAATATTTAATGCAATAAGCTTAATGAATATTTTTGTAAAATTTTTATGCAGTCATACATAATATATCTACATATATATATACGTACTAGACGTTAAACTTTTTCCTGCCAGGCAGGAACAAAAAAAAATCTGAAAAAAATAAAAAAGTTTATTTACACAAAAATCTTAGATCCCATCTTAATTTTCCGCCCACAGGCTAAATATCAAAAAATCCGGCTCCGTTAGCATTTTGCCTAAGTGTTTTACAATATGAATGCCAATTCTCAGTTTTCTAGCCCAGCAGTGGCGTTCAAAAAGCTCTGGATAGACAAAAAACCCGGAATACACAATAAAGGAAATTATATGTATAAATATGTACAAGATGCACGAGAAATTATATAAGAGAAGTTATATAGACATTATTCAGTGACCAAGATTTTTTTGTGTACTATTTGCCACGTCTGACCATGTTGGCTTAATACTTTTATATTATTGCTGTGATATAAACCATTTAATCTACATTAAATATTTATGAAGTGCTTCATTCAAACTAAATAATAAAATAGTTTATGGAACAAATGTACTGAATGAAGGGTTAAAATATTCTGGTCGTTAATGATGATTGATTTATAGTAAAATATGAACGCGCTAATTAAATTTCGGTTAGCATTTTCATTCATTTAGCTGAAAAATAGAAATTAAATATACATATTTTATATTTATTTAATATTTTAATAAATAAATAAGCGTTTATATTTTTATTTATTCATTTACATATATCACATACATGCATATATAAAAAGCAAATTCTCTCAGTCATGCATAAATTTTACACATTCTTTTCTAATAAGTATTTCTAAATACAATTAAAAACAAGTTTAGCCCGCAGAATGTCAATTGTAATGACCAACAAGTCAAATTTAAATGAACAGGTCAACTAAGGGTTCAAATTTAAGCTTGTAATAAATGAAATAGGAAGAAAAAATTATAAAATTAATTAATGTCTAAGCACACACATACTCAAACACACACATATACACGCACACACAGTGCGATGGTTATTCATTAAAAAGTCATGCGAATGTGTGGCATTCTTATCGTGATTGATTTAGGTTGGACACATAGACAGCGTCTATTTTGTTTTAATTTTAAAAATTCACAATTTCGTTCTCATCAAGTTTTCTTAGTATTTCAAAAATTCTGTAGAGTTGAAGGATTTTTCTCCTTTTCAGTTTATATTTACAGTGCTGAATCTAACTAAAGGTACCAATTTATAAACTACATACACTAGAAATGCTTATATGTACATACATAAAATTTTGTATTATAAGTAGAAACTGTGTTAAATGCTTATAACCGGTGTGCATATAAGCGATAAAAATTGTATTAATTAAATTCAAACTTTCTATTTTATTTTTTTTAAACAAAAAAAGGTTATTAAAATTAGACTAGTGGATTGTGTGCCAGACTATTTGTATGGGGGATAGCAGATTCGATTTCTGCCAGCACCATTATCGTTTGTGCAGACAACTTATGAATTTTTTGGCTCATAGATGGGTCATGCTCACCTGAGCAAAAAGAATTGTTACGAGTGCGACGGAAGCTTACTTGCAACAAACTTTCAGGATAAAAGTCATTTGAGCAGGTATGCTTAATATACACACATTTATGCCTCTTTAAGCTTTTTCGCGTGTTTGTTAAGCTAATTCCAACAGAATCAATCAGATATTACTGAATAGAAAAGGAAAGCAATTCAAAGCTTACATTTTTTTATTGTTAAATATTTTAATTTGGCTTTAATTCAAATGACGATAATATATATTAATTTTTGATAGGCATATTCCGAGGTCTGAAATCATCATATTGTCGGTAGTCAACGCATTATTCTGGTATTTAATCTTCAGCGCCCACAATGTACAAAAAAATTATTACGTTCCACGATTAAAAAAAAACAATTTCATTCATCATTATTTTCATATTTTATTAGATTTTATTCGACATAGCATTAATTGTTTCAATAAAATAAGCAATTAACAAAAAGTTGCTCATTTGTTGTGGATTGATATGATATCGCTCCTTTATTGCAACGTAGTCATATCGTCGTCCCGAAGTTATCTTCTCGTATATCACAAAAAAAAATAATAACATAAGACCGCTTCCTTTAAAAACTCAAGAGTTGACAAATCTTGAACTTGTGCTGCGAAAGTAGTGCAAGTTCGGATCATCCAATAATTTTTTTTGTATATAATTTTGAAACTCTAAACTCAATTTCCGATAAAATTTTTTTTGGAGATACGTGAAGATAACTTCGCCACGACGATACATCAAAATAACTCTTTCGTCATAAAACGAGTTTAAAGTTTTTAGTTTATTCACGCATGAATGAAAAAATAAAAAAGTTCTTCCCTTTAGAAGGTGCGTAAAACAGGCGTTTGAATACATTTTATTTACACAAAATAAAGAGCAAAACGACGAATATTTCTGCATTCTTTACTCAAAAATCACGTTTTTTGAAATATGACTACGTTGCAATAAAGGAGCGGCGATATACTATGTATACATGTATATCATTGGTGCTTATCCCAAACCATCATATTCTTCATCACTAAATATTGTTATTTTTTTTCTTAAAAAAAACGGTTACTTTCGTTTGGTCATTCGAAAAGAATTTTATAAAGTTCTTTGTATGGCTAAATACATTTTTCAAGTGCGCGTTCAAATGCTGTTCACCGTTCAAAAGATAAATCATGGCTAATAAAATGCATAAATGAATGAAAAACTGTGTCAAGGAAGCACGTGTTAAGCGAGTTCTACCTGTATTTATTTTCTGGCTTTCATTTCCTATTTTAATCAGTCTTTAAAAAAAAGAAAAAAGTCTGTTCGAAGAGTAATGCCTGCTGTAAACAAGAGTGTAAGCGATACTTTACTGTTTCTACCTTACAAACCTGTTTCTGTCGAAGCACCATGCTTTTATTGAGCTTGGCCAATCAGACGGTGTAAAAACTTATTTTAATAATAATAAAAACACCTTTAAATGAGTTTTTTAAATAATATATAAGTGTGTGCATAATTTTTCTTATGACTGTAAAAGTATGCATGTGAATGTTTTTTTTTTTTTTTTAGTTTGAAAGTATATAATGCGTTGATGATGATTCACTAAATTGGCACGCTACATATTAAAACTTCTTCTGATTATATCAGTTTTTTGTCTGTACCCTTCTCTGTTATTTGCCACTATATTTTTCTTTACAAAACTTCAATACATACATTTTTCTTCTGTTTCTTCTTCAACCATCATGAAAGACTTTATTTACGGGCTTCAAAGCAAAGAATATCAAAGGCAAAAAGAAATATTAAATATTCTCAAAGCGTAGTTGAAGTTTTTTTTGAAAAAAAAAAAAAATATTTTAAAATCCTTTGGGTATTTTATTTTCTACTTCATAATAAAAAAGAAAAATATATTTTATACTTAAAACACATGAGTACATTGACCAAGCACACACATGTAACGTAACTAAAGCATATTTATAGTTGTGTGCATTTTTAAGTGCGTGTGACTGTGTTTGTGTAAAATATGTCTACTTAATTTAAATGTGAAACAGGAAACAGGTTGCATGTTTCTACCTGATTTTATTTTATTTCTCTGCTGTTTTTAAAATTTGTTTTAAAACGTTGTCAATCAGACAATTTGTTTATTTTTGCTTAATGTGTGTTTGAGATGGCTGTGTGCTTAAGTTTACTTATTTTTGTAAGTAAATGCGACTCATGGTTTACTTATGTTTTCCAGCTTAATTCATCTTGGTTTTGTTCTTTTTATTTCCAAGTATTATCCCATCACCAATGTGAAGCATATTTTCTTTTTTTTGCAACAATTTCAATATACATAACTTTAGTGACGAAAATTTTCCTGTTTCTGCTTGTTTTTCTGACCATTTGCTGTTTTACTACTGCAGTCTCTTTCGTCATGTGTAAAAGAAGTATAATCATTTCAAGTTAACCTTTATTTTTTTTTTGCGCATGCAGTAAGTAATACGTCTGGGGCTTAACTTTTAGTCGTAAAACCGCTTCTTCAGTTAAAGTTGCAATATGACAGTGATTCACAAATATATTTTTTTCTGAAGCAAAAGTAGTAGATATGAAGTATTGAAAGTGAAGTGAATCCAGAAAACATGTGACATTTAACGGAAACTGATTGTATCCTCTGTATCTCTAATAAACGCATTTATTATATTTCTTTTGCTTATAATTTGAAGTTTCTTTCTCGAAAGTATGTTAACATTTCCTCACAAATTTTGTCGATACAGTTTTCTTTTAGAGTATTCATGCTCAGTTTCATTAATAACTGGTTTTCATTTAGCTTGTTGCTTTAAATCTTCACCGTTCGGTATTTGCAAAATATATCTTGGTTTAAAAATTTATACAGACTTGCGAAGGACATTTTGAAGTTCCCAAAGTTATTCGAACTGACTCTATATGCACTGATAGTAAAAAATATCTTCTAGGCTGATACTCCGATTATAAAATGATGTATATAACCGACGTAGAGTATGACCTACAAATTCCACCACTACGGGTTTTAAAAACCTTTAGAATTCTTAACTTTTACAAATAGGGCCCGATTTTGATAGCTTATAATTCTTGGTACAGATATTACAAAGAAAAACAATGACTACTTTTTGAAGTTATCTGCTTCAGTTCAAAAGATATTTGGTTCGAATTTGATTATGTCTGTTTTTTACCTTTATTTTGTTTTTCGGAAATATATTTTCCGAGAAATATTATCATATAATATTTTTATATTTTTAATAAATAATATATACAAGAGTATGTTCATAATTACTTGAATTGCTTACATTTCATTTGGAATGTATTGTTTGACTCAAGTTCAAATTTGACTTTACCATTCCTTTTTTAATATAAGAAATTTTGAATAACTTTTTATTAAGAAATTAGTATTAAAAGATTTACTCGTCAGATTAGCCGAACGGATCAGTACAGAATTATTTATCAAATGAGAATATAAAAATAACTTCTATGCATTTTTACAAATTAAATCAATTTCCCTTAGTAGGCAATTCCCACCTCTGATGGATAATCATTCCATATCGTCGCGTTTCTTCTTAAATCATGTAAGAGCATTTTTTCAAAATTGACTTTTTTGGTTTTTATGCTGGCAAATTTTTTCTACCATAAAAACTAAAAAAAAATCAATTTCGAAAAAATGGTGCTTACGTGTTTTAAGAAGAAACACGACGATGTATTATTAATCTCTTCCTTTTTGCAGCGCCATTGACTGATGAGATCAAGCTATTTTCAATTATTGTTGATTCGGTTTTTTTCTATTGAAGTAGAATTTCTTAATAAATGTTCCAATAATACTTTCTTAATACTTTAAAGTTACCATAAATTTCTTAAATAGATTTTAAATCATGCGTTTCATTAGCAAAACGTAGACAAAAGAATGCGAAATTTTTTCTGCAGGAGAAAAGTGAAAAATTTAAATTTCGAGTTACTTTCCCTCTTGTTGATCAAGTGCGGAGTGTAAAAATATGTTGTAATGCAATAAAAGTTCAGAAAAGTAACACAAAATTCTAGATTTAAAAAGGACTGAAAAATGAAAAAAGTTTTTACAAAAACGAAGCTTAACTTTTAGTAATTTTACTCAAAATTGTATCAAATAACATTCATATCATCATATGATTTCAAAAAATGCGTAGGTTACAAAAAATTCAAAATCGAGTTCTTGATTGATTACGATGCAACATATTAAAATACATGTCCCTGGAAAACTTTATATATAGCCAAATTGTACTAATTCCTTAATAAGAAATAAGCGTAAATTAAAAAACCTTTCATAATAGAAAGTTTCTTGCTTGTCCTGAAAAAGGTTTGAAATGCAGTTTAGGGCTTTTATGAAATCAAATGACGATATGTATGTATTTTAATAAATACTAGTATTTCCTATGGCAGACGCAGTCAAGCACATTCTAATAATTAAATATTAAGCATTTACATCAACAAAACTGTAATGAACAATTACATCCATATTTAATTCTCATCTTTCAATTCTAATCTCTTTCTTTTTCAACTTCACTCATTTGAAGAGAAAAAATCTTATTACATACATAATCTATACTTATATATATTGTAATATTTAAATCATTACTTACGTAAGTGAATGTACGTGTGTATTTTTAGCATTTGTAGAGGTGTCAACTTTAGGAGCCTTTTATTCCTTTGACACTGAACCGATTTAACTAATATATAGTCGGGTCACTAAAGTTCAGTAATGTCTACCATTTGGTAAAAGAATGAAGAAAATCGTTTGACAAATAAAGGAGAAAAAGAAATTCCACAAAATGTCGTTGCCTATTAATAGATTCAAAAATTACTTGATTTAAAAATTATTGCTGATGAAATTTCGAATAGGTCAAAATACAAGTATCTTTTTTAAAATTAAATAAAATAAACTTAATTTCTTTTGCTATATTAGGACGGCTTTATAATAAATAACAAATGTTCCCATTATTTATGGCACATGATATCACGCATGTGACTGCCGCTTGCAGTAGCTTATCCTGCCAGTTAAATTTTTAAAGACTTTCTTGGAGTTTTCTGTAGGTGTATCTTTTCTGGATTATTTGCATAGCATCGGTCGTTAACTGCAATTCACAAGAAAAACTCTAAAGGTGTCAAATCGCAGCTCCGAGGCTCCAAATTCGATGTTTGTTCGTATGCTTTTATGTTTAAAAAAAATCGGTTCAGCCGTTTGGTAGCTGTGATACCGAGATGTTCACATAGAAATGTATTGTAATGTACCCACTATCCCTTGTACTTCGTATGACAAATATGCGGAATCTCTATTTGTTTTCTTACTTTTAATGTTTTCTCTTGTGAATGGTCAAACTACAACATTGCTAATGATAATGATTACGTTGACTACAACGACGTAAGTGATGATTATGACGACAAAAGGCAGCCACTAAAAACCACCATCACCACTTCCACTCTTGCGTCAATTTTGCTGTGTGCGCTTTTGGGAGTTCAAAGTCAAATGACGAGTTTATTTTTCTGACTTGTTATATGCTTTTTGCTTGGTTGCTGCTTGGGATTAACTAATGGTTAACTGGTTTCATATGTTTTTTGTTATTTTTATTTTAAATACCATGATTGTTGTATTCTTTTTTTTTTCTTCAAATAAGTATTTTATTTCATCCAGTAGCACATCGTTTAAAGCCAAACAACAGCGGCTTCAATATAATTTTTTTAAGTAATAACTTTATAAAATTAAGCTGCCAATGAAATGTGAAATTAAAAAATTCCTCATTTAAAGTTAACATTGTTGTTATTCTATAACATTTTATTATATGTGCGTGAAGATAAATTTTAAAATTTATCACCCCAGGCAAAAACCATAGAGGTTAACAGGACTCTGTCAACATAATAACGTAACTCTGTTAAACATTAAAAAATTATTTTTTTGCATTAAAAATTGAAAAGCTACCAGATTTTTAAACAAAATGAACCAGAAAAACTAAAATATCTAATATACAACAAGTGTATCCCAAAATACATACATATATAAAAACATATTTCGAACAAAGTCACGCACAAAACCACGTTTGAAAAAATTTGCACAAAGAGGAACATTGTTCTTTTCTCAAAAATGGTTGGAGATGAATTTTAACATTTTCATATATAGCCATTTTTTGGGAGTAAAAAAATCGGCCAAAATCGAAATGATGGGGAAAAATTAGCTAATAGGGTAGAAGCACAAGGCATCGTAAGATTCAGAACTGAAGAGATTTTATTTTATTCTCTATATAATAAAATATTATAGAATAATAATAATGTTAACTTAACAGTTTTTAAATGAGGAATTTTTTAATTTCATAGTCTCTGAGCGAGATGTATGTAAACTCAGACAGGGCTGTTAAAAACGAAGCTAACTGACGGAGCTACCTTCACACACATCCAATGAAAAACATTGATAGGAGAAACAAAACAAGAACCTGATAATAATTTTTTGGGAGGCGAACTTAGGTATTTTACATTATGCTGTCGAAATGAAAAAAATAACATCAAAGAGACTTTGTGGAAACATCTTTAAACATCCATGGGAAATTAAACCATAATTCCGGTTGGTGGAAAAAAAACTTTTAAAAATTGTTATAAATAAGACAATTAAAATGACAACACGCTTTTGACATCATTTCAATTTCAACACCAAATAATAAAACACAAATATTGTATTGAATCGCCACCATAGAACACGGGTTAAATCAAAGAAAACATAGGAAAAAGTAAACAAAATTGCCATGGTCAGCTTTCGACCAGAGATGGCCTTAAAGTATAAATTAACAATGTTGTGTATTGATGTTAAAGCCAAGTTATAGGATTCATGTCATTTTCAATTATATACATACGTGTGCAAGAACACAAGTATTTTTTATAGTAGAAAGAGAATAAAATCTGTGTGTTAGTTGGATTGTGTGTACACTTGCCTGAAGTACAGCAACTATTTTTTATAGACTATGGTGCTGCGTTGCGCTGTATTGTACTGCCTTTGCTTTATGCTGTTGCTTTTACTTTACTAGCCGGCTCATCATTCCGGTTGTCTGACTCGTTCATTTCTTTTAAACTGGTGGTTGTAAAGTTTTTGCCCCTCTTTTATGTCATATTCTTTTAAATTTCTTTCTTTTATACAGTCAACTATTCAAATAAGGTTTTGTTCGTCTATTATTTAACTTTAATTGCAGTATTTTGCAAACCAGTTTAAATGTCTTTTTCAGTTTGAATTTTAATCATTTTGTTTATTTTCAAACAGTTTTATTGTTTATGTTTTATACTATTTTCGAAATTTCTCATCTTTAGCTTAATTGCGGGATTATTAGTTCACATCTATAATTTCGTCATCATGTTATTTTTATAATAATGATGTTGACGAAGCTTATGATTTTTATAATTAGGCTCATGATTCATGTGCTTCATAGGGAACATATTTGTTAAGCGGCTATTACATATCCAACATGTGGTCGAATATTTACGTTAGGCCAACCGATTTGCCCGTGTAATAAGGCAAAAATAAGTGTTGTCGAGCATGCTCGCGTGTTCTCAAAAATTTTTGATATTTTGGTTCTCCATCGAGCCAACAAACATGTGTAATAGGTGGTTCGTCGAACACACATACAAATCTGCATTTCATAAAAAATTTTAAACAGAAAAAATAGCAACTGGCGAGCGAAAATTTTTAATAGAATTTATTGAATTATTGGTATGGCAAATAAAAAGCAATATTTACCACAACAGAAATTTAGAAAATAAAGGCTATGCTTCCAAATCTTTTAATGAATTTGTATGAGAATATTTTTGGCGCTTTTGGAGCCATTCTTTAGACCAAATTTTTCTTATTCTCTTTTTTTTGTATACACGCATTTTCCAATAACTCGCAATAACCAATGCAGCTTCAAACTCATGCGTCATTTCGAAGCAGTGTTGAAAAATTCAGTACTTTAGTAAATTTTTTGGTATTTTTTTATTTCAAAAATACCTCGTTAAGCCCTCGACATTTACATTATTTTTTCATTAATACATATTTTACATTATCAATACCACATTCGTCAGCAGCAGTTGAACACATATTTTCAACACAAAATGCTGCAAAAAGCAAAGAAAGAAATCACTGTTTCAAGTTTGAGCAAAGCTAAAAATCTATTAAAATCTAATGACAGTTGCTGTTTTAATTATAATATTTCTAATGATTTCATAAAGTAAATCTTAAAAAGCTTTATCTTAAAAAAAAAACTAATTGGAAGCTTTACTTTTAAATATTAATACTTTTAAACTTAAGTAAGAACTGAATTAAATTTTTAGTTTTTTATATCTTGTTAATTAGAAAAGTATAAACAGCGGTATAAACTATATAAAAGAATTATTTTAGAAACTGAAAACTATAAATGTACCTTTTGTTTATGCATAACAAAGTTTAATTAAATATACATATAAATAAATATTGTAATTACTTGACATACATACTCGTAAATGAATTCAAATAAACCATTTTTTGTTCAATTAATTTCACTGTTTCGAAGTGTTTTATTTAGGAATTTATTTATTCTGGTGTTCGCTAACATGCTCTACAGTATAATAGCACACGAGCGGCCAACATGCTTGTCAACATGCTCGATGTGTAATAGCCGCTTCATATGGAATGTGACTTTTGCGTTTTACATCTGCACAGAGGATTTTTAGTCCTACAAACATACATAAAAATACTTAAAGTTTATAACATTCTACTCATCCGAAAATCAAATGGCTACAATATTATTTAATATTTTATTGTTCAATTAATATAGTTATGCCCCCCACTATTCAATAAATAGTAAAAAACTTCCGAAATATGAAACAACTGCTACCACTAGGAAAACCGGAAATATGGTCATTAAATATGCAGTAAAAAAACGAAAATATGCTCTAAAAATTGAAAAAAATTAATGCTCTTGAAAAGAAACTAGAAATATTAAAGTTTTTTTTTTATTGTGCTCAAAGCTATTAAGTTTTTTAAATATTTCAGTAAAATTTCACTAAACAAGAAACATTTTTTTGTTTAATATCTTTTTACAATATTTTGCCAAACCCACTCTTTTGAATAGTTTTTATTATTTGTAGTAATACAATGTGCTACCACTTTATTTAACAGTTCACTAAAATTTGCATTTAAAATAAGAAGAAAGTAAAAGAAACAAAACAAGACACAAAACAAATGAACAAAATATAAAAATTGCGCTTCAATTTCTAAGGACATCGAATTAAAAATTTTGGATGAAAAAAGACGGTCAATCTTTTTATATAGAGTTGTTATGCAACAACTAACAAAATATTGACTTATGCCGTTTTCTTTTCTAAAAAAAATTTAACATTTCTTTTATTTTTTATCAAAGTTTTCTTCAGATAAAAATTTTGCCTCGTAAATGATGATACAATAATTTCTGATAAACTCACTATTTCAAAAAAAATTGTATTGTAAATTTTCAATAAAGAGCAGCATACAATTTTGCACTTGTTTATTGTAAACGCCATTGCTTTTAATAAGAAACGTTTATACATTAAAAATCTTCTTTCTACGCGTACTGATGAAATAGAGGCATATTAAAAAGATAAAACTTCCTCAACATCATTATATTTGAAAACCGCTTTAGTTTAAGCAAATGTAGACTGGAAATGAGATATGAATGACGAAAATAATGCAACTTTTCAATATATAGGCATACTAAATAGGTAAACTATCTCTTGATCAGAATTCAAAACATATCTTTTGCCTCTGTGACGAAAACATTTGTATGCATAGCAATAAAATTAAAGAAAATATAAAATTTTGCAATAAAAATCTGGAATATGCTCTTTAAAAATTCAGTAAATATGCTTGAAACACTAAAATATGCAAAAAAAGAAAAATATGCAATCACATGTTTATCACCATAAAAGTAGTGTTGGTATCTCTAGAAAGAACAGAAGCACCTTAAACTGTTACAAACAGGATAAAAAGCGCAAAAAATTTATTTATGCCAAAAAATATCAAGCAATAAATATAAAAGTTAAAGTAAATACCCAAAATACAATTTAAATTTTTTGCTTTAAAATAAATAAAGGATTGACATCAAATAGCAGAATTTGATAACATATTAATTAAAATAAAATCAAAATTCATTTAATAAAAGTAAAAAAGAAATAACAAAACAAATCGCTCATATCGCTCCTTTATTGCACCGCAGCTAATTTACCACAACACCGTCATAACTCAAAAAAAAACTCGTTCTTCAGAAAACGAGCTTAGAGATTTAATTTACATACACATCAAAGGAAAAATTAAAAAGTATTATCCCCTCAAGAGGTGAGCAAACAAGATATTTGTATGAATTTTTTACACAAGATAAAGAATGATATGGAGAATTATTCTACATTCTTACCTCAAAAATCACGTTTTTTGAGTTATGTCTCTTTTGCAGTAAATGAGAGAAAAGTGAAATATTAAAAATGATAGCACGTATGGCCTGCATTGGCTTTTTAGTGGGAATACATTTGGTTTGGATTAAGCATACATATGCTACTGAAAAACTTTTTATATATAAAGAAATACCTTTAACATCATTTTTTTATAAGTAAATTAAAAGTTTTGGTTTTTTAGGATATGATTATGTTGCATTAAAGGAACAATGTGTAGTATACAAATTTCTGTAAATTCTAAATAATAAGGAATCGATTAAAAAAAGGGAATTCAAAGACGAATAAAATTCATGATAGCAATTCAATTGATTGTTATCTCATTTTCGTATATTTTGCTATCAAAAATATCAAATTTTGAAAAGATTTTTAAAAACGGGTATTTAACAAAATTTCGCGCGTATGAAGAGGCACCAAATACAACCCGAAAAGCACATAAACGCCATCACTGCTTAAAATAATCACCCTTATTCCAGTTGGGGACATCGACGTCTCATCAACACAATACCAAAAAATTGGGGCTTGTCTACCCGTTGTTGAAAGCAAGTAACTACTATTGACAGGCTCATGTTATTTTCTAGACCTTATAGAACAGAAGTACACTTTCATTAAAAAGCTCAAATTTTTTGGTATTGTGTTGACGTGACGTCGATGTCGTCAACTGGAATAAGGTTGAATGTCAATTCAAGAATACATTTCATACGACAAATACACGTCGTGTGAATGCTCTTTAAGTGATATACATAAGTAACTCACCAATTAGGTCATAATTCCTTATTGAAATTTGAAAATACTAAATAATAAATTTAGAAAAAGTTGCAAGAAAATTGCTTCTGAGAAAACTTAATTTTGAAACGCAAACAAATTACCTTGATATCAATTAGTCTTGATATCAAAGTAATTACTATATAAATGAATACAATCGAGACAGTGAGAATTTAGTACCTTTTAAATTGTGTTCCCAATAAAAAAATGTCAATCTGTGGAAATTGCATTTTCATTGTTTCCAAAGTATCAATAAGTGTATATTTTATTTCTACAAAACTTTATAATAAATCGGTTATTGTGATACCTCACGACTTCAGTAAAAAAAACTATTTGCAGAATACAAAACTTTTGTCTTGGTGCCCCTTTTATATATATATTTCTAGGGCAAATTAATATTAAATATTTCGAACAATAAATTTGTTTATTGCATCAATTTTGGTGAATAGGAATCGAAACAGAAAATTTTTTGCAATGAAACCCTTTTGAAAAAATCGTTATAATCTATCCAAATAATACACTACTTCTGGCTCAAAAATTTAGTTGTTTTCGACCTTTGGGAACTCTATATTATGTGGTATGATTTTTATTCTAAATATTCTTGAAAATTTCTTTAAACTGTCCGAAACCAAATTATATGCTTATATGAAAAAATTTCAAAATTTAAAAAAAGTAAGTAAAAAATAATAATAATTTCCAAGAGGGGTTTTTACTTTTAAACAAGAACAATCCATTGAATGTAAATTTGTAAACATAATTCTTTTAAACGTTTGTTCGCTGAGTATTTATTTTATTGCTTTTATTTTTTCCCCCATCTATAATTTTATGAAAATTTAATATGTATTATGGGACTACCTTAAGCTGTCACTACTAAAATACATACATAAATATGCGTTGTGTTTTTCGGTTTGTTTTAACTCGGTTAAATTATAGGTTTTAACGTTGTTATGTGTAGATAAAAAAGGCAGATAAAATAGTAGAGCTTTGTTTTTTGTTCAACGTTTAGTTTCACATTGTACTTGCGTATGGCAAGTTGTTTGGTTGAAGAATTCATTGTATTATGTGTGTAAGAATATCCCTGAGAAAATATGTATATTTTCACATTTGTTAATGCCAATTCTGGAACTATAACAATAGCTGAACTTAAAGCAGAAAATTCTAAAACGAGTTTTCTGCAGAGAAGAGGAGTAATATTAAACTTTTGGGCCATGCACAAATGTGGATCGCAATGTAAACATGTACGACAAGAGTTTTAAATAAGGTTTTCTCTAATCGAAAAAAAAATTCACAGGAAATGTAAAGCGGCTTCAGCTGCTTCTAGAATATTAATAAGCCCAAAACTGTTTTCGAAGAAATTCATATCAAAAAGGCAATCAATATGGTAGAAGCAAACGAAAAACTTTACCGGCCGAAATAAATTGTGTTGTCATTGTCCCAGGTACTACTGCGGAATTTTACATTCGAGAATTTCAACAATTGTAATAAAACTAATGCGATGTGTCGGAGTTGTCTTATGATATTCATGTATTCATGACTTTGACTTAATGTAACCGTAAAGAATAAAGTTGCAAAGTGTGATATCCCATATCGTTCCTTTATTGTAATTTATTTATATCTCAAAAACCAGATTTTTGAGCTAAGAGTGCAGAAATATTAGACGTATCGGTCTTCATTTTGTATACAAAATTCATAAAAATATTGTGTTTACTCAACTTTTGAGGGGGGAATACTTTTTTTATTTTTCCATTGGCGTTAAAAACCTCAAACTCGTTTTGTAAAGAACGTTTTTTTTACGTTGCAATAAAATTGATCATGGGCCATTGGAACATTACTTGTTAAGTTTGTTTCTGTTTTGTCGAGCAAGTTGAAATTAATTGATGTTACATATTCTCTTGTTCCTTTGAAATATTGTCTCATGCCCAATTCTTTCTGACTAAAAAATTTTACAAACTTTAGGCAAAATAACAATCACTTTGGATTAACAAAACCCCAATTTGGTGGAAAAATAATTTCATTTAAATAAAATTTGTAATGTTAAAAAAATTGAGTTAAACGATGATAATCTAGTATTATTAAATATGATAATATTTTTCAATTTCAAAGTTATGCCAATCATTAGAAAAGATTTTTTGATTTTCATTAAAATAAGCGTATTTATCTTCTTCTTAAAGATAAAGACATCCAGAAAGAGAAAATATTTTAAGCGAACCCAATAAAAAATTCATATCTTGCCACCTAAGAAAAAACAGGGGCTTGGATAAGTCTTTTGTCCTTCTAGCGCAAAAGCATCATAAACAAATTTTTTAAAATCATATTAAATTACAATGTAATTGAAATTATATGATCGTACTGAGAAAATGAAAACGGATTTTATAATAGACCAATCGAATACTTTATTTTTCTAATAAAATTAGTTTTTACTCTACTCAAACTTAGACGCACGTTTTCCGTTGATTTTGCAAGTATTTTTTTAGTGCAAAAGTTCTAATATTTTCTGGCTATGAGAAAATAATTTTATGACGTCATAACAGGCCTTGTGGTTCACAATGGATGTCAAACTCCATATGTAAGAAGTGTTTTTTAGTTTTGTTAATATTTTCCTTCATATTTGATGTAGAGTTAAACATCCATCGCAGACCAAAAATATATGAATATATTAATAGGCAAACACGATTTTAGATCCCTATTACGACCTTGATACTGAACCAATTTAGGAAATATATATTTTTTAATGGACTTTTTATATAGACGTGCACTATCTTAATTTTATTTAAATCGGCTCGATATTTGGAAAGCTATAATTGATTAAAGTTGCTACTAACACATGCATACTTATTACACATGCATGTATCAGCTTCAACTTTATAAATAAACAAAGTGTGTTTGTCCAATTTGCTTTTGCATAGAAATGAGACAGAGTTTTAAGTTGTTTATTTAGAATGTTTTTTGTTTTTGTATTTTATCGTATGTATTTATGTAACGTTTAATATTAATTTCTAGAATACGGTCGATAGAGTCGCCTAAAAGTATTGAATACCTTAATACTGCATCTCAGTACTGGAAACTTCCCCAAAAGCGAAAATTTTCTTAAATACTCTCTCATAAATGAAACAAATGAATTCGCTTCTCATTTATATGGTCGCGTATTCGAGAACGAAGGGTCCTTACCTTCAGATGCCGATCAAGAGCCAGACTCTGGCGACTTTAACTAAAATTTGGAGGATGAATTAAGAAATATAATTAAAATATAGATCAAAAGCGTTTTATATGATCTCATTATATCAAAATGAGTTCCATCTGGTGTTAAAATTAGCTTAGCGTTACAGAGTTACAAACTTATAAATAAAAATATCAGCTTTCGGAAATGCTCTATTGCTTAAAGGTTACCCGTTTGTTTGAGAACACTCAGCGTAAAAATAGGCGCACTTCATAAGGTCAAGAAAATTTTCATTTTCCTTTTTTTATTCTTTGTCAATGGTGGAACACGAATTAAACTTTTGTTCCAGCTAATTTTACACACGTGAAATCTTATCGTCTAAACCATCCATTGCTAATCACGCTCTTATTTTTTGCTAACATGTGCTTAAATAAAACATCAAGCTATCACCCACCTGCAAAAACAAATAAGATTTGAAATGTAACATGAGATTTATCTCATCTCGAACATCATGAAAAAAAATTGTCATTGTGAAAAGAAACCAAAAAAAATGGTCAAAAAAGTCTGCTCTTTTTTCGAGTGCTAAAAATACATGAACATGCAGATCAGATTTTTGACAAAAATCCCACACACAAACACGCACTCAATCAGATAGTTACTCATGCAATAACAATGAGAACGACACCTATTCATGCATGACAAGGATATGCATATTAAGAACAAACGAAAAAATATATAATTTTTGAAAACGAAAACTCCTCTTGTTTTATGTCTAAAATAATGTTTTTTTCACTCCCTGTTTTCGCCAATAAATGCTATAAAAGCGTATAATGTATGTATGAAACAAAATGAACAAAGAAGACAGCAAAACTGACAAAAGATGCGAGGAACGTTTCATGAAATTAAAAAAAAGGATTCAAACGACACATTTCCACAGCAACATGCAAATAAGATTTAATTGTTTCCATCATTTATCGCACTTCCGGTTAAACAAAGACAGTTTCACATTTTTTTTATATTCTTATTTCAAATAAATAGATATGTATATATCTATGTATATATTTTTGTTACTGTTTTAAATTGTTATTCTAAAAATACACGCACTCTCGATAGCAAATTTAAAAAAATCATAAAAAATCTACACTATCTAAACGCATCATAATGCTGATGTAATTTGACATCAATACTATGACAAGTGCCTTTATTTTGGACCCCATGACACTTGTCATCATTTCGAGTCCAACATTTCAAACTTTTCCTCAGGTTGTCATCAAAGGAAATGATGACAAATGTGTCATGAATGTAATGACACAACGACATCAGAGAATTCAATGAATGGGTGTAGAAAGAATGAGCGATGGTTGTAGTAATGATGTGTATATTAGAGGGACCTCTCTTCTCCACGTAGGAATTTTTATTTGTATTTATTTTATGCTGAAACACACCTGAATTAATGTTCTTAGTTGAATTTTCTTACTTATAGCTTTGTCATTAGCATTTTATTTTTAATTTTTAAGCGACTGGGGGTGCTCTAACCTTTGACAGTTCACAAAATAGACTAGTAGATAGCTATTAGTCTGAGGGTCGCAGGTTCGATTCTGCAGACAAGCCAAAATGGCTTCGCGTCTTGCGTTTGTTCTTTAAAAAAAATCAGACAACGGGCTTACCGTCTCAGCCAAAGCACGCTCTTGAATATCGTTAGCACCGTAAATAATATATGAAACATGTGATTTATTTGCCACTTTACCCCATTCGCTTTCATTGTGCTTGATGTTGTTGCCACATATAATGACTAAGTCTCATCACTGTGAAGACGAGGTATCATATTCTCGCTCACTAATATGTTTTGTCTGTGCGTGTATCCTTTCCGGTCTTTGTTCAAAAAGGATTTTAAGTTTTAATAATAGTGTTGAGTAAAGTACATCAATGCTATGCCATTTTTTCAACTTTTTAAAAGTGAATTAAAAAATAAAAATCATAAATGGAACAATAAATTTGTATTAAATTACAAATATAAGAAATATGTTTAGTTTTTCTCTTTTACACGCATTTTATCTGTTAAATCAAATTGGAGATGATACCTAAATTATGACAAAATTATTTAATGGCTTTTGTCATTAGATTGATGTTTGTTTTCGTCTTATGTCACAATTCTAATGACAGGGCGTCATCAATCTGAAGATGCAGTTTTCTATGAATGTACTTCGCCATAAAATACCATTTCTACAGTCTGACTTTATTACAGAGCTATTAATTTGTATGGATAATGCCATAAAAATAAATTCAAAAGCAGAGCGTAATCGAAATTTTCATTAAAAATGTCAAACTAATACAAACAAATACAATATGTGTCGAATCACAATCTGAATGAATTGCATTCAAATTTGCTCTAGTAACTGCTACTGCTGACGAACGTATCTTTGCCATGTACTCATTTATTTTTGGCGACAATAGATCTCTTTAAAAATAATAAGAAACATTTAAAAAAAATTAAATTGTCTTAAATCTTTGTTTTAAAATTTTGTTTGCATTTTTGTGCAATTTTATCGCTTTCTGCATTCCTTTTTTAAAAATTTCCGTGCTATTTTAAATTTGCCTTGGTCACTGGTTATGAACATAAATGTGAAATTGCTCAAAAGACAAGATTGTTCCAGGAACAGCATTCCAGGCTGTAATTTAAGTGTTAAAAGTGGAAATATAAAATGTTATTAAAATCAAATTAATTTATTAGACATATTATAATTCACACTCAAGGAATATTTGTTTTAAGAAGTTTTATATTTCTCATTGGCCCTGGAGCAGTTCATTATTCTCCGGATGTCTTGTAAGCTGTTCTGCTATTAAATTATTATTTTATTGTATATTATTTGCTAATACACCCTCTCCTTAAGCTCCATTACATTGTTTTATTTTCTCATACGGAAACTTGTTTTCTTTTCTTTCTTTTTGTAACAATAAATTCTATAGAAGCATACACACATACAAAAATACATTTGCTAGTGTGTACACCTGCATGAAATTCTAAAAAAATATATAATTGCAAAAAGATAAAAAAAAATTAGGAATTCTTAAAAAGCAGACTTAAAAGCAAAACTGGGAGAAGAAATACAGAGTATAAAGCAGCAGCAGCAGCAGAAGGCACTTATGCCTTTATGATTCAAGTAAACGTGACATTGCAACACGTTTTACCAATGGCAACCAGCAGTTCTGTTTTCGTCATTTATCATAATTTTTTTTAAGGGACTGCCATCGTCAAAAAACTGTGAATATAAAATAGGATTTGAATAAACTTTGTTTTAAACTCTTACAGGATGTGCGATAAGCATATTAAGAAAACATTTATAATCAATGAACTTTTCTTTGCAGTGAAAAAATCAAGCTATTTTTTTTTAATAAAAACTGACGGCGAAAATTATTTTAATATATATTTTTTATAAATTTAAATTGTTTAAATATATATGTTTATAAAGTACTGAATAATGATTTGAGTCCTCAGCATGTACGTTGGCTTGCAAACTAGACTCAAACATACTTGGGCATCAAACTGGACAGAAAATTTAGGGGGCGAATTACGGCATTCGATAAAGAACGAAATTACCATACAAATTCCAAAAATTTTGTATGGGATTTCGTTCGTTATCGAATGCCATAATTTAGCCCCATATGTGACAGCGCATAGAGAAAGGGACCCAAGGGTAAAAAAATATCAATTTTCACTTTTTTTGATGTGGACAACATCTGAGCATCGAATGAGACCGATCCCATGCCCCAAAAGTGTTCCCTCCCAGATATATGCGCGTTTTATGAATTGATGGTACACCAAAGATACACGTATTTAAATCTTTAAAATGGCTCTCCTGAACAAAACCGGTTTTTACCCTTAGGTCCCTTTCTATTTTGCGCGTCACATATATCGAAATTTTTTGGATGAGTGTCAGCAGAGAAGAGTCAGTTACAAAAACTGAGAAATTGTAATTCAGAACAAAGTTCAATTTACAATTTTAAAAGCACAGTTGGAATTCACTTGTTCATATAGAAGCACTAAGAATTAAAAAAAACTTAGGGTTATAAAAAAAACTTCACGTTTTCACAAAAGCCAATTGGCAAATTTTTACAAAAATCGGTCAGCAACTTTTTTAACTAACGATTGATTGAGACAACTTTTTATACCTCTTAAAAAATGTGCAGAAATGAATTTCGCGCTGCTACAAGCAAATTCTACTTGCAATGCAAAACACATAAGTACTATCTAAAATCGGGTAATGGACTTTTAATGTTGTAAAGTGCGTAAGCTACAAATTAGGCATAACATCAAATCAAATCATCAAATCATAGCTAATAAAAAGTGATTATTGATCAAGATAATGCCCGAGCATATTATTATGTAGCTTCAATGATAAATTCGAGTTGAGGTAAAAATTCTTAGAAATGGCTTGGTGGGAAAAGTTCTAGCGGAATCAGAAGGTCACTTCTAGAAACGAAGTATCTTTTTTATAAGTTTCGTTAATTTCTAAATTATTGCACTATTTATGATTGGCATAATTTGAAGTTTCATTACAGAAATTATATTGAAATTTTAATTCAAAATCATCCAGTTCTTTCTATTTGCGTCCAAAGTAAGCTCTGTGTCATTTGGCAACCATTAATTTAAATTCATACGTTCATACTTTATGCATATTTTTTATCTTATTGTGTTAAACGAAAAAAATTATGAAGAACATACAGACACCAATAAACAAATAGAAATTGCTGTCGCAGAGCACCTATTTTACTCTTACATTTTCGTTTAACTCATTCATCATTATTAAAAGAAAAGATGCAGGCAGGCATCAACAGATGTACATTTTCCAAACATACTTACTTATATGCTGAAGCACATAAACCCACGATGGTTATTCTAGATGCACTTATTAGGAATAAAATTTATTATTTTCGTATTTTTGTTTCGAATTTCCCAGAAATTCTCGGAAACATCGGCAAATGAGAATTTTCTAACACTGCCGCCACACGATCAAATCTTTCTTCAAATCTTTCAAAATTCATTTGAATTAATAGCTGTGACGAAGGCTGCACCCAATTTTAAAGCAATTATGCTTTTCAAGATGTCATCGTCATCGTGCTAATTTTATGAAACGATTTTCATGAAATTTAGTACTACTAAGACTCCAGTTAACTTGTAATGAAATTAATCTGCTCTTCATTGAAATACTATTAATTATTGATAAAAATTAAATTTTTAAATTTGTGCTTCAATTCTACGCAATCTACCAGAATTAATATCAATGTTCGCCAAGCTACGAGGCAGCATGCAAGAATACAGACTGAATTTAAACGTGCTCCAACGGGTCAGGAACCTTTGATTTTATTTTATTAAATCTGTTTATAGCCTCGGAAACTTATGCATTTGGGGTTAAAAAGTCAAATGAAAATATTCTTTGTGATATCAAAATAGTCGCATGTTTTGAAAGCGTATTTTTACGGAAAATTTTTAAATTTCTTGCTACTTTTTAAGACCTGATAATGCAACTTTCAATCAACAATAATATAAAAGTTGAAACTACAATTTTGAGATATTTATTGCACTAGTAAAAGAGTTTTAATTGTGGTGCAAATTATTCACTGGACCGCCTTTAGTTTGGGGCAGAGTAATAAAATTATGTGATACCAATTACATTTATGTCGGTAGTTTTTGACGTTCAGTGTTCCTGAAAATTTTAGCCGAGCTCCGAATTTAGCAAAAAGTCTTTTTTACGTATTTTAATATCAGTAATTGATCACTGTATATTCTACAGTGTAGAACATGGATGTACAAAACGAACAATGTTGTCAAAATAAAAGGTTTTTATGTGTGTTAATTTTGATTTTACTCAGTTTAAAAAATTACAAAAATCAAAATTATTTCCATTCAATAAATAAACTTTGATTCTAGTTCGGCTTCTGGTTGAGTTTGAAAAATCTACTGAAACTCGGGCTTGGTCTGAAAAAGTGCGCTCGGACCGACACTACATTTATGATCCTTTTTTAAAATTACAAGCTTAACATTGTATGTGGGTTTTTAATCAAATTTTGCGACAGCTCCTTGTAGTACCACGCATACGCTTTGAGTTTTCGCGACAATACTACAATATTATGCGAAAAGTAGGCAGTACCACGCCTACTGTTTTTTTTCAACAACTATTCGCCAGATATATGCTTCAACACTATATCAATTAACAGTGGTGTATGTATTCAAATTCTACTGCATTATATACATACGTAGTATGTATGCACATATGTTAATTTTAATTTTAGTCATTTTGCTCACATTCACACACCAAGGCAAAACAAAGCTTTTTTCTATTCTCATAAGAGTGTGAGTAAGAAAGTATATGAATGAATATTCTTACATTAGCTCCTGTTCGTAATTAAGACTCATTTACTCAGCCATGCATAGCATGATCTGAACTCATGCCTCAAACTTTAAAATACTTTTGTTAAATCTTGTGAATACCTTTCTTGAACTACATCCATATTGTGTACTGCAACTAAATACGAACTGTGTTTGAACTAACTTTCGTACTTTTCTTCTTTAGACGAGAACCTGAAATTCTTCATCATTATTCGGCTCATCTTCCTTTTATTTTATTATTTTTTTGCTTTTCCATACAATTGTTTTACAAAGTAACACTTTATTTTCTTTTTTTTCCTTTTTATTTGAAATTGTTGATGTCTTAATGTGTGTGTACATTTGATTTATCCATGAGTTGCAGCAGCTGTGAATTTGTTTTTTAAGCTCGATTAAGTGCCTGAATATCTTTTTCATAGAATTTTTTTATTTTTAATATTTTCTTAACGCATGGTTAAGAATTTTGAAGTTGGGTGTTATAATTCTTACTGCGATTTTTCCTGCTAAATAAGTGCAAAATGAAAAACAACTAAATTATGTATTTTATGCGTATTCAGGAGAGGGGAAAACAGCAGATAATATATAAGAAAGTAATTAACAGTTCAGAAGTTAACTTTCATACTAAAAAACTAAAGTTTGGAATTGCTTCAGTTTTAATTGTATGTGATCTTATTTTTTTTTTAAGTTCATGTTGAGAAAAGTTTAATAACGATACGAGTATCAGTGAGTTCTTGTGCCTACAGTAAAAACTTTTTGTGTTAAAATTACTTTAAAAAATAACGAAATACCAAACAGTTTTTATATCAAAGCCATGTAATGTACATTTTTTGTTTGTTTTCTAACTCTATAAAAAAAGTATTCGAAAACATATTCGCCCGTTAACGGATGTTCAATTATTCTGTAGATGGCCAAATGAAAAATATCATAAAATAACTCTTTCATTTAGCACAGCTTTGATGTGCAGCTCAAATTTTTTACTTTTGTTTACTATTTCAGTCTAACAACAAGAAAAGAAAGAACAAAAAAACATACAATATGCGACACTAGTTTTTTATTTTATTTTGGAAGTATTAGGTTGGTGTTTTAAAATCCTCAAAGCGATTAGAGGTGTTAGTTTAATAGGTCGCTTGTGGATAGCAACCGAGCTTGCGGTGCCAGACGCCAACAGAAAATTCGTGATTGCCAAAAAACTAGTAAATAGCAACTGAAATAGACCACTCGCAGTTGCCACTTATAATCCGTAATAACGTTTTCAGCAAATGGCAACCCAACTAAGGTTCGGTTGCCATTCATAATCGATCCCTTAATGTTTCTGCTATCTCGCAACGTTTGTATATATTTTTGTTTTCGCTACAATAAAATAATTTTATTATGAATATTTTCAAATATCTTTTTAGCTAGAAAATTTACTATTATGTTGCGCTTAAAAAAATGTACACTAAATTCAAAAAGAGTAAAAACAAAGAAAAATGTAATTTAAGTTCTGAAAATGTAAACAATTTGGTATATCAGGCTTAACTTAAGAGATGCCTGTCATTGAAAAATAACATTTTGGATGATCGATTTTTTAATTGCTATGTAAAACATCGTTAAAGTAATTTATGGGCATGAAAATTAAATAAAAAGGCAGTAAGTGAATTTTGCGGCCTTCTTTCTAAGTAGAGCAGTATTGTAACTGCCGATTCAAATGCTTTTTTAACTGATTCTTAAATAATAAGGGATTCATTTGAATAATGTGTTCTCGATTAATTGAAAAAATTTAATCAGATATTTAATGGGTGGCGCAAAATTAATCACCCTATCGAAAGATGTTATGATTTTTGCAAATGACGTCTTACGTCAATCTTATGTTGTGAACTAGACAGCTGCAGAATACAAACAGACAAGCAATAGAGCGCTCTACTCCGCAAGAGCGCAGAATAATTGTGTCGAACCTTTTCCTGCTCGCATAATCTCCCGTTTTGACAATTCGGCATGGGCAGCGAAATCATCCAACTTAACCATCCCAGAATTCTTTTTCTGGGACTACTTGAAAACGCGGTCTTATTTCAACAAGTCACAAACAATCACAGAGACCTTAAGGATAATATTCGACGGAAATGCGAACAGTTATTATTGGAAATTTAGCAGAAAATGGAAAATGCTATAAAATGGCCATAAATGTGTATGAATACTGACGGCAGCTATTTGGCGGATATCATCTTTTCCGCTTAATAGAAAAAATTTTAAAGGTCCCAATTCGGACTTGCATCACTCAAAATAATTTTTTTTATTTAGTAAAAAAAAGATATTCAACAACAAAATTGGATGATTAATATTGCGCCACCTTGTATTTGTTCGACTAAAAGTGTATTCGGGTAATTTACGCCGATTAATCGAACAACTTGAGCAAACAAATTTTTGTAATTTGTTTTCGAAGTTATTTTAGCAGCTATTAAAATTTAGTTTAACAGGTTTTATGGGAACTAAAATTCAAACGTGAACACATTTTAGTGATACTCTTAGGTTACAAACAGAGTACCTGCTATTGATTTTGTTGCTACTTAAGATTAAAACTGTCCAAGGCATTACAAGGCTCAATAGTTGTTGACGCATTCATTAATGATTTGAAGGAATGTAATATCGAAATTGATTTTCATTTTTTTTAATAATTCTGTAACTATGAGTTCCTTTTAATTTTATATGTTGTCGTAAATATAAATGACACTACAGCAAAACTCCAAATGAAAGTTTGCAAAAAAAACTAAATCCACATATCGGGTACTTCCAAAACACCACATTACAAGTTTGGCTAAACATTCCGGTGAGACAAAAAGAAAAACTGATCTAAAAGTAAAAATTTTCTATAGTAGGTTAACTTTTTAATTGCAATTTATTTTATGTCATATTAAAATGCAGAGTACCAAATGTTCACTCATTTATCACACATATTCATACGAGTTTTTAATTTTTGTTGTGTTTCGTTCTATTCGAAGTAGTTTGCTGTATTCGTTCTTGTACCTAAAATAAAGTTTTTGTATATTATTCAAAAATGAATATGAATATCAAATTTTATTTTGCAGTAGCATTCGAAAATGAACAGCAAAGAATCTGTAGTCTGAATGTTCATGTACATTTGTGTATTTGTTTTTTTAAGCTTCCCATATTCATTATGAATATTCACTGAGTATACGGTGAATATTCATGTTGAATATGCGCAGCTTAAGAAACATGTGTATACATAGTGGTGTCTTATGTGTGCTTATAAGTATGTAAGTATGTTTATATGTGTGTATTGATTGTATTGTATATTTTTTATGGATAATGTGCACTGTGGTTGTTATGCTGAAATGTTAAGCTTTTCTTCAAAATATATTTATGTATGTACCTATGTACATACGTACATACATATCTATGTTCGTGCATTCATATTGTTTGCTGTTCGTTTTCGAATATATGACATTTTTTTTATTTCTCGCTATTCGCATTCTTAAAAAGAAAAAAAAAAACAAATTATTCGTATATGTGTGCTTAAAATTAAAAAAATCTTAGCTATTCATTTTCGAATGGGAGCATAAAACAAAATATTTTATAAGTTCATACATGACGAATAAACTATTTAAAAAAATTTGACTTGAACTATTTTCAGAAATAAATAATGATCCATTGATGTTTTTTAAATTATGTATTTAACAAACATAAATTTCAGATATGATATCTATTTTAAGCTCTTGAAAATTATAAAATGACAAAAAAGTGTAAACTTTTAGCTACTATTGGAATTGACTTTCTCAAAACTAGTCGACTTAAATAAATTGAATAGTTTTACAAAACAAGCCCGATTGTCTTTGAAATATCCGATCCTTATCCATGCTATACTACGAGTATCTAAGTATAATAAATTTTGATATGCGGGGCCTATTAATGATTTATTTGGTGAATCAAAGAATTATATCTGCAGTGACTAGCTTTTCGCTAGGAATCAGAGTTAATTACGTCCAACTTCATATCTACCTGTATGAAATTTCTTCGAATTATTTCCAAAATAAAAAGTTGTTAAGCCATTATGTTGTCTTAGAAACAGTGAGTTGAGTACGTAAGTATTTGCGACTGCAATGATTATTTTTATTCGCAAAAGTGGTAGGTAACAGTTAAGCAATTTATTTATTTATGGCAAAGAAAAAAAGATAACGAACAATAAGATAATTTGTAGCGTTTGAGAAAAAACGAAAAAAAAAGTTTTAAACGTTGAACAACTTGTTTGCCAATAAACCTGTTTTAATCAATAGCTATTTGTTGTTATTGTTATTGTTTTTCCTCCTTGGATCGTGTTCTTTTTCTTGGATTACAAAAATCCCAGAGAAAAGGGGAAAGAATAAATTCCTTTCACTTGCATTTTGTTTTTCTTTCAACATTTCCTACTCAAACACAAATATTCACCCATAAATGGTCATACTTGTGTGTGCGCTTAAAGTTTTGTGTATGCGTTTTATTAACACACACATATTAAAATTCCTTGAGTATTGCCTGTGATAAAAGTTTAACTTGTTTTTTCTGTTGCAACTTGCAATGTTTATGAAAAAAAATGTAAAAGAAAAGTTCAAGTTGAAATTTTATTTAAGCCGCCAGTGTTGCACGTTTTCGCTCTAACTGCAACTACAGCAGCAATTGAATGTTGTTGAGTGTGCGCTCGTGTGTGTGTGTGTGTGTGTGTGCTTATGCACAATATCTACGTGTGGCAATAACTTTCAACCGCTAATAGATTTTCATAATATTTTTTAAGAGCATTAAAATGCAGGAGAATATCGAAAAAAACGAATATAAATGTACAAATTAATGTAGAAACACAGCAATTGTACAGCAATTTGTACTCGAAGCCAATGCTGTCTGGTTATCGTTTTATTATTCTTTGCTGCAGTTAATGTCATGTTTGACCATTTGAATTTTTGGAATTGTGTGTGTTTGGTTTTTAATCATGTAGAATTTAATTTGTTTATTGAATTTTTGTAAAACCTAAGAGAACTTTAGACACCATTACAGTAATTAAGGTCTTGTTGAAAACCATTCAGTTGAAATACGGCTTGTAATAACAACTACCCAGGAAAATCTTTGTAATGACCCCCCCATTAAGAACAGCAAACTTTTCAACACAAACTACATACCGTTCGCTTAGCTTACAATAGTTATTCAATTAGTTATTAGTAAATAAACATGTAATTCATGGTCTGAGTTGGGCAGTAGTAGAGCTTGCGCTTATTACACCGATGATCGATGAGCGGTCCAACTCTGACGAAGTAAAATGAAGTTTTTTTTTAATTGATTGCGTGTTCGGGAAAACAAAATTTTAGTGCGTAATGAAATACTTAAGTAAAACAATTGATACAAAATAGAAAAATAATTTTAAAAATACGACTACAGCAGACATTTAATTTTTATTGTGTTTTATTAATTCAATTATGCAGTTTAAATGTTGGCACTTGAAATCTGTAAAGTATGTACTTCATACATTTGTTAGCAACTTAACTCCTTACTTTGCCATCACAGTTTCGGTTGGGTAATTACGTATCAGTTTGTACTCGAAAAGTTTTTAAGTCGTGATAAACTATTTCGGAAACATAGTAATTACTTGATTTCAACAAAGACCATAATCCATAATTGGAGGGCTCAGAGCTGAAGTGAACCAAGTCACAAAAAGACAATTCGAAGATATTTTGAGTTTCAGTAAATGAACTGCCATAAATAACATATAAAATGAGAGCCATTGACCTGAGTTTTTCATCTTTACCTTAGGAAGGAAACACTTTTTTACTGTGTCCGTTACATAATTAAATAGAGTAAAATTTTGCGGAGAATTTCGCACTAGTTTTGAAAATTTGTCGTATTTTATCACTTGGTTCACTTCAGTTCTGAACGTGCAATGTAAATCTAATTCAATATACATATATAAATACTCCTCTGGCTACTATACAGAATACAAAACAATTGTATTTTTAATTAAACTGTGTCTCTTTTACTTTAGATGCTTTCTCAGGTACTTAATATTCTTTCAAAAACAATGATTTAACATCAACTTGAATGTTGTTTGTTGAATCAAAAATAAAAAAAAAGAAAGAAGATGAATTTTTACAAAGTGTCCATAATTGCAAACGTTAGTTTCTGTTGTTGCTGGGTGTAATCGTTTTGAAGCAAACTAGTGTTTTTGTGTGTGCGTTTGAGTGCAAACATGAGTATGATTTCATTGCAAAAGTCAATAATACAGCAAAAGGTAATTAATTAAAAGATCATATCTGGTTAGTGATTGTTCATAACAGACATAATAATAATTGAGAGGAAAAATAGATTTTTAATGGTTTTTATTGTTGTTACTATCTGTGAATCGTACTCGCAGGACTGAGTGCAATTTTAAACAGAAAAGCAATTTTTATTGAACAAGTAACAGGGCTACAAATCATTGGCTTAATATAGAAAAGATGTATTACGTTTTTGTTTTTAAATTACGATTCTAAGCTTTTCTTGTGTATTTGGAAGTGTAATGCCAGAAAAGATTAAAAACGGCGTATCGAGAAAAATCGAGATACGTCTTTTCTATATTAAGCCAACGATATGTAGTTGCATATGTACTCGTAAATAGATGTGGACGCAGTATGGATTTATAATAAGCTACGAGAAATTTTCAATTTGGACAGTCGGTGGTGTACAAATTCTATTTCTTTGACGTGAGAAGGATGAGTCACAGTCACCCCACTTGTAGAAAAGTTTTTTCGCATGCAATATTTTATAAAAAATGTATTTAAGTAGACATATTTATGAATAAATTTTCCGAAATGTTTCCACACAATTTTTTTTACTCCGATTTTATTCAACAAAATTGTTTTTTTAATGAAACGTTTTTTCTTAAACTTGCAAATTTTCACATTGAAAAGAAAAAAGATTTAACTTAAAATTTGGAGTAATTTTTTAACTATAGTACAGGGTGTCCGCCGGGAAGGTATACTACTTTGTTTGTTTATAATTTTTGATTAAATGAAAGAGAATGGATCTTATATTGATAAATGTTTTATTTAAAGTCAGCAATTATGTATGGAATACATTATCAGATAAATGATATTTTAGTTGGCATCACTTGTTTATTCTATAAATGTGAAAATGTAAGTACGGGTACTTGCATAAGTTCCGTTGACAAAAAAATATGATAACAAAACAAGTAACTATAACCAAAGAATCTTATTTAAAGTAGTTTTCTCCAACTTGCTTTAAAATACAATTTGCAACTCTATACACCACTAAAAAACAACAGGCAAGTTAAACTAGTTTATTTTGCTGCAACAAAAAAGAGAGAAGGCAAATTTTAAATATTTCCGAGATTTACACATTTGGCTATTTTTCTTAAAGTTATTTTCATTTTTTTTTTTTTTTTTTTGCTAAAGAACTTTCAAAATTATTGGTGTGAGTATTTGTTACCTGGCTCAGCAATATCAACAGCTTTTTTTGTTATCCCAACTTTACTGGCTGCTTTAGGAAGGCAGCACAACCAGCAACAGTAAAGGCAGAAAAATAAATATATTTAATGCGCCCAAAAGTCATTGGAGCTTACTGCAATGCAACATAATCTGCAAACTCTTTCGTGCTGCCCTGCAAAGACAAAACGAAATCAAATTTTTTTTAAAATTCCATTTTTCGTTGTTGTTAGATTTAACAAGAGAAAAGTTCAAGTTAATGCTTTTAAGGGCCCTCTATGGAAAATAAGCTGAACACAATTGCATTGCTGGTTTGTGTGGCAACTTTCAAGGGGTTTCCAATAAAGTGGACACTTTTGTTGTTATTGTTGTTTTTGTTGTTGATATACATTTATTTACAAATATTACTTTGAAATTCAAAGTAATATTTGTTTGAGTTTGATGGCTACAAAATATGCATCATAAGGGGCGATTTTTTAAGAGCTTTCGAATTTGATTTAAAAAAAAACTAAAAATTTTGAGAAATGTATGAAATCTTTAACTCGATAGAACTGTCTATATAATTCAATATTTAAAGATGATTTCATGTAAATGTTGACTGCGGCCACGACTCGAATGGTTCATACGCTGGCTCTAATTTTGACATACTCTCAAACATATCGGCCGGTAAACCGGTTAACTGACCGGCCCCGATCGTAAAACAAACTGTTCATCGAACTCGCCTCTTAATTGAGCCATTGTTTCGCATGCTTTGTGGCATATAGCACCGTCTTGTTGAAACCAAATGTTAGCCAAGTCCAGCTTTTCCATTTTTGACTAAAATAAATTTTTAATCATCGCACGGTAGCCCTCTCGCCATTCACAGAACATTTCAAAATATATTTTTGCTCAGAGGTACAAGGAAATAATTCCATAACATTTTCCGGATGATATTCTTTCATGCGTCACCAATAATTGTGAATGTGGTACAGAAAATAGTAATTCAAAATATTTTTTGAAAAAGTTAGTTCGTAAAAACTTTGCATCGAGGGTTTTAAAATTGAAACTAAATATTTCCTAATTAATTTATTTTTTGCTTACGAAATGTTTATTGTATTATTACAATATAATTTCTCCTGTTATTCATGATCCCAATGGTAGAGAAGGGGTTCACAAGAAAATTGGAACACAATATTTAAACCTGTAAGGACAGCTTAACTTACTCAACCACAGCCTCATGTTATAGAAAACAATTCACGTATCCTTGTGTTCCTTTGCTATGTTCTTGTAAACCCTCGAACAGATTTCAATAAAATTTTGTGTGTGGCCTGAGAGATACTTTTACAATCGATAGCTGGCGCCGTTGTTGAAACTCTTGTTCTTAAGAAACAACTCAGTATTCTTTAAGACGTTCTGTGACAGAATAATGTCTACCTGGGCTTCTGGAAAGCCATAATTGTTTCTCTCATTGACTTTGGTATTGCAATAAAAACGCAAAATGAAATAAATAATAAATAAATAAATAAAATTTTCAGCATAACAAATTGAGGCCCTTCTTTAAAAAGTTCACCGAATTCGTTTTATAACCGCCTGCTAAAAGATTTAAAGTTGTCAGCGATTACTCACCATGGAAATACGACAGCATCAATAACAACAATAGAGGCGATACCAAAATTATTTCGGTTTGCTATAAAACACGTTTTGTGTCGTTCGTGGAATTCGCTGACTAACTGGCTGGCTTTACTCAATATTTGATTCGATTGAAAAGGTATTTGTTGCTGCTGCTGCTGCTGCCGCTGTTTTTGTTGCATCTAAAGAATGAACAAAGTCCCCAAGCGATCAATTGCCTGATTGTGTTTACCCAAGTGTGCTTGTGTTTGTGCTCGCTGTTAGAGCTGGTTGCATTTTAAGGCAGCCAAAGTGTTTTGGCTTTTAACGCTTTACCAGCGAGATTGATGTTAGTTATTTCCGTTTATTTTTTGTGTAGCTGCTACTGCTTAAGTCGATGTTGTCAATAGTATTGTTGCCAGCTACAGATTTACACAAACAGTTGCAGCATCAGCAGCTTATAAGTTATTGTCGGGGTTTTTGCTCTTTTTTTGGTTCGATTTCTTTTATTGTTTGGCTTTTTTTTACAATGTATGTAGATGTTCTAAGGATGTATTATTCTCTCTCACTGCGTTCATGGCATCTTGTTCATGTGGTTGGTTTTGGTTGGTTGGTTGCCTTGTCGTTGAGTTTGTTTTGCATGTGTGTGCGAGATAAACAATTACTTGCTGTTGAAGTTGTTTATTTTTTACTTTATTGTTTATATATCGAAAGCAGTTTTTGTTTTTTTTTTGTAGAAAACCAGAAGAAAAACCCCAAAACTTGACGTACATAAAACATATTGCCATTGTTTACAAATATGCATCAATAAAAGAGCAATACAAGAACGACGAAGCGGTACCACAACGAGAATGAACGCAAAATGAAAATAAATTGAACTACAACGAAACCACTCTAAACATTTTTAACTTGAAGAAGATGAAGTATGAAAAAAAACTAAATAAAACAATGTTGTTTTTAAACTTGAGGAAAAAAAATCATGAGTAAATTTAGGTTAACACAAAGTATTGTTATTGCAATACAAAGTCATACACAGATTCGTGCATTAACAACCCACTTGGCCATATCTTTAAGACATTTTTAAAGACGTGTATAACGAAATAAATCGTTGAATCTGTATTGTTTAAATTAGACAATTAAAAAAACGACTACATATGTAGCTAACCTTGTGATTGACATATACACTATAAAATATTCTTTTGCATTTTCGACGACGATTGTGTGGTAGACAATATCTCCACGTTGTCGCTCACGACCATTTTACAGATTTTCTTAAATCAAGTAAAAACGTTTAATTCAGGGGCGATTTCGTTAACCACTGGGTTTTAGGCAAAAAAATTTATGGTCAAGATAAGCAGGCTTTATTTTAGGCAAAAAGGCAAAGTGGATTAGAAAAAACAGAGGTATTGCAATATTAATTTTTTATATAGAAACTACTTTTTTAAAATAATTTCTTCGACTAAAATCAATAAATTTCTGTAGAGATTTCTGCGAAATTTATCTCTTTAATTTCAATTAACAACCAACTTAAAACTTTTTGTGGGAGCTGCGCATGTGTTGCACAAATGCCGTTATTTTATATAATTAGAAAGTAAGATTAATACGAATTATTACCACCAAAAGTTCTTAATCTGTTTCAGGTAATTTTGAATATGAAATTTGTATAGGTAGACCATTTCGGCTACTCTTTGACATCGCTCCCAGGATTTTACTTTGCAGAGATTATCTTCAAATAATACTGTATTTTTACTGAAATTTGTTATTTTTCTCAAATTTTCGGCCGAACCCGAACTTTTTGTCATTAAATCTGAAAAAATTGTGCTTTTTTTAAAACCAAATAACATTTAAGTAGTTCATGACTTTCGTAAAGATGCAAAATTAAAAGCTAAATTGCATTTTAAAGTAGCAAAACGATTTTATTAAAAAAATTATTACTAATTGGTTTTTACGGGAGTTCAGTATAGACAATATACATATTTATTTATTAAAACAATAAATTGTTTCAAAAAAATTAGTATGTAACTGTTAAAACTTACATACACATACATATATTAAACACTATTTAATTATTTTTTGATCTCTTGAGAATTAAAGTTTTATTGTATTATTTTTCTTTTCAGGTAAGTGCTGACAGTTTTATGGTTGAAAACGAACTTTAAATAATGAACAATAAAAGTGGTAAGACTTACTAGAAAATGTGCTACATTTTTATTTTCAATGCAAGAAATATAATAACTACACGAAGACTCCTTGTAGTGGGGAAGTCTTTGCTTCAGGGAAATCGAACCCACAACCTTCAGTCTGATAGACTAGCGCACTACCGAATTACGCGACCATAAATATTTTTGTGTTGAACTTAATTGAGTAAACCTGAGGTGAAAATTCAAAATTTCAATAGTATTCAAAATGGAAATTTTGTTCTATTTTCATTTCTCTTTTAATTTTTTGATTTGTTTGTTGATTTTTAAACTTGTTAATTTTTTAGGTATATCTACTTTTTTACCCACAACTAAAGAATATAAAGTGATCTGCTGAAGTCAAAAGACTTACATAGCCCAGTAAAATCTTTGATGACAAAGTAATGAGTTACAATACTAACAAACATGTCGCACTTGATCAACAAGATGGTATTAATTCACTGTAGTATAAGCTCATCGACCGTCTTCCATTAAGCAGTTGGTTCGATCTTTGTTTTCTAGCATGTGCAAGCAAAAAAACTTCCGCAAGAAAATGTCCAGAAATTATTGGATTTACGGGCTGCATGTCTTGCAGCAAAGATGAAGGAAAGAAAAATAAAAAAATATATTAAATGGTCAATTCTTGTCGATAACTGGCACTTGTGTAACCAATTTTTTGCTATCGGATAGATGTGACTTCAGATATAACTTGCATAATACGGTGTGCATTTGATTATTGAACTTGTTTCTATGTTTCTATTGGTAACAATTTCAATTTATAATAAAATTCAATACTGAGTATAATAAGTTTTATTCTTTGGAAATATTTTCTCTTCTGTGGATCTTTACTAATTTCTTGCTGCAAGAACATATAATTTTTATAAGAAATTGCTGTTTTCGTTTCAAATGAAAAATCAACAGCAGCAGCATTAACAACAACAACAGCAACAACTATTAATAACAACAATAATATTATTTTCGTTATACAATTTTATTATCAAAGTGCGTGTTGCATTTTTTTGTGTAATTTGAGTTTATAAATTAGTTTTTCTTGTTTTAAAATACTGACTGTAAAACCGTAAAATGGATATTTAAGATACATGTGTATGTATTTATGTATGCATGTATGTATGTACATATTTATGTATATAATATGTGCTTATGCTTTGGAAAATAAACGAACACATTGACAGTATGTCGATGAATGTATGTGCAAGATGCTCATTAATGGGTTTCCTTTTCTTGAATTGGGGAAGTATCAAGATTTTCCTTTTCGCTCGAACTAATAAATCTTAAAGATAATCCGAAAAAGCCAAAGGTTGGCTTTTCTTATGTTAAATCTTTTAGAGTTTTCTAAGAGGACGATTTAAAACTGTCTCTTTGCAATGATTTATAATTTTGTAAAATTTTTCAGCTGTTATAAAATGAGACTGACTGAAATGCTGACAACCGCTGCCACTTTTAATTATTCAATAATACTACTCAATACATTTCATTTGGATACTTGTTACTTTGAACACGAATATTTATCTCCTTATTACTCATTTCTCTTAAAACGTTTTATTTTTCTTTTACGTTTTTTTTAATATAAACAGATCTTTATGGGAAAATTTGTTTTCTATTGGCGGCAATAAACTTTTCTGTTTGGCATTTTTCGTGTTTATGATTTAAATGAACTTTTGCATTCAATTTTATTTATTGCTTTTAAACGGATTGTTAGAAGGAATTATTGAATGGCATTCATATTACAATGAAGTTGTTTGCAAAAATTGAAAAAGTGAAAAACAATTTCGAACCAGAAAAACTTCTAAAGTTTTTTGGTTTTTACTGGCATGAAAAATGTATTTTATTCAGTGTAAAGTTTTTTTTTGTTTGTTTTGTAAATATTTATGTTTCAATTAAATACCAAAACAGTAAACATCTTGTGTTTTCTTATTTTCTAAAGGCTTTCAAATAATTAACACGATATACAAAAAAGAAATGGTATTTCTTGATCAGAATTTAAAAGAGATTTTTTTGCATTCGCTGCTAAAACATTTGTAAGCATATTAAGATAATTCAAACGAAATATGCTATAAAAAGGTCGAATATGCTACTGAGACTGCAATATGCAATAAATATTGTAAAGGGTGAAAAATAAAAAAATATCCACTAAAAAAAATCGCTTCCAAAATTCATAAAAATTTCCGAAACGCATAAATATTTGAACTCCTCTCCCATAGGTTGCACAGACAAGAAACCTGCAATTGCATTTTTGTGGTATCCCTGATACTAAGTATATTCCAAATGATGCACGGAAATGGTGTAAAGAAAGAATTTAAATGCACGACTAACTTATTAGATTGAAAATTGACAATCTCGACTTGTAAAAACTTTTCAGCGCTAGTAACTTCTAAACATTTAGACCTTTTTTTATGACCTTTCATTTTATGTAAAGAAGATGATGGGAAATTTCTACATCTTAAAAGATTTTTGGTCATGAAATTCAAAATCCAGTAGTTTCAAAATCCAGGAAGATTAATTGCAAATCATAATAAATATACATAAATAAATAAAATAACTACTTCCTTAAATTGGTTTTCCGGCAAAGTGTTTCCCACCTTCTCAAACACATAGAAATTTTTTCTTAAATAATAAATTGTTTAGAAACATTTTGATTAATGAAACAAAATTATTTAAATTATATTTTTTCTAATATTATTTTTAACATAATTTATTACTACAATCTTTTTAAAATTAAAAAAAAAAACATCCTCATACATGTATGTACGCATCGGTCATTTATTGCAACATAGTCATATCTCAAAAAACGTGATTTTTGAGTCAACAATGCAGAATTATTCCTCGTATCGTTTTTCATGTTGTGTTTAAAATTCATAAAAATATCTTGTTTACTTAACCGCTTGAGGCGGTTTTCCATTTAAACTCGTTTTCTGAAGAATGTTTTTTTTCTCGAGTTATTACTACGTTGCAATAAAGGAGCGATAAGTAGAATTTTAAGGTTAAGCATGGTACTCTGTTCATCATATCATGCGAAATAATTGCAAAATAATATTGCTGAAGTTGTACTCTGTTCATTTTGTGAAAACATACGAAATGTTTCTGGCAGTATTTTGTTCTCAACTACAAAATATTTCTGGCAACATATTTTCCAACTGAAAATAACATAAACATCATATATTTCATACGGAATTGTAAACAACAGCTGATCAGGTTTTAATTGGCACTAAGTTCGTTGCGCACAATTAATTAAAATAATGGGAAAGTTTGTAAACAAAATATTAATTGAAGGTAAGATCTTTTTGCAGAACGCGTGTCTTCAAAGAGTTCCAGTAGTAGCTACAATTTGCATTAATTGATACGTTGCAGTAAAAGCTTCTAAAATTATTTTGTTGTCCATTTTTTTCACACATATGGCTTTTGTTTACATAAGAAAAACAATGTCGCTTACTTCAGAGCAATAAAACGATAAATTTCTTCTAAAGCGTAGTGTTGTCACCACTGGCTAATTGTCAAAATTTTCAAACGAAATAATCAATGTTGTTCAACATTTTTCGCAAAATTGAAACGAAAACAAGGTTTTACGCGCCGATCAAGATGAGCTGTTTTACCTGCAATCGATTATATTCTATTATTTTAAACACCTTTTCTAAAAAAAATGTGATCCTGTGATTAAGCAAATCTACCAAAAAATAAATGAAAAATACATACATACACACATAAAAAAATTACGAATTTTTATTATCAAATGTATTGCAATTTATAATACGGCTATAAAATTTACAGAAAACAATAGCATTGTTTTCTGTAAAATACAAAAATGAACAAAATTTATGAAACGAAAATAAAACAAGAAAAACATTGCAACAAGACAGATGAGCAAATTATAAATGTTGAATTTTGTTTAATTAAAACAAGGCTGTGCTGTAGCCTTCCTTTCATTTATAATTTACATTTCTAATTTCGGTTGCAACTGATACTTTGTTTTGGGCGATTTGGATAAAAAAAAAACAAATAATGAAAAGAAAAAAACTATTTATATTTCTATCTGTGTCCAAAATATTGTGCCGACACAATTATTTGTTAATTTTATCCAGCCGCAAAATATAATAGTTTTTTTTCTAACAAATTTATAATTTTTCCAACGGATTAGTTTTCATGCAAATAGATTAAATAATGTTTTGCAGTATCGTAACAATAACGCATTGCTAATTCAGTTTGCCTGGTAGCAGGGTTATGATTCGAAAATGGTGAATGAAAAACGTGATTTTTCAAAGTATTATATCGTTATATAAAATGCAAAATCAGGATACTGTCATAAAGTAAGTTTAAATTAATAAGACTGTCTTAAAAAACGATTTATAATCAAAATACTTTGCATTTCATCTTTAATTATTGTTTTATTCTAATTTTTAGAAAAATGTAAATTTTTTGACACCAACACATTTCCGGAGATCGTCACCAGACAGAGTTCATCTGTTATATGATATATGCTTATGTCCTTTTACCAACTCTTTCTGTTTGTATATTTTTTATTTGTTGATTCTTTATTCAGCTGTTGACAATTATACAAATGCCAAGCTACATGTTATCCTTTAAAATTCTTAAATTGTTCTCCCATAACACAATAATAATTTAATAAAGACTTTTGGCCTTATTCGCAAACGATTAATAAAGTTAAGGTGTGCACTAAAATCGGGTTTCCCATATAAAAATCCAACATTAAATCTACTATAACTTTAATAATAAGGTCATTTAAATATAAATATTTTGGGATAATTGAAGGCGGCTTGATAAAAGTTTAAGCTATATTCTAACAAGTTGGCTTATGAGAAAGTGGAGAAAATGCAAATCAAAACTGATAGAAGAATAGTTTTTTATACATGGATCAGATTGCGGATGGTCATTAAATATTATGATTTCAGTAAGTTGATTTTACTTCCGTGAGAAGGACGTGAAAAATAATTTTGCTTAAAAAACCCCTTTCAAATGATGTACTATTTGGCTTATGAGGTACGTGGTGAAAATATGAAAATATACAAGAAACTACAAAAATATTACTTTTTTGCCAACGTCGTCCAGCTCTCAAAAGAATATTGCTAGATCCCCGAAAAAGTCTTTGTAATCCACATAAAATAAAGTGGCACCGAAACATACATATACAGTGCACATATATTTACAGGGTGGGGCGAAAGTCCCGCTACCTATAAATAACTTTGTTCAAAGAAAAGATAAGTAAGTTTGATTTTCATGAAAAGTTTATGTCATGTTATGTTTATGAAAAATTTAAGTCATATGATTTCAATAAAGCCCTAAGTTACAAAAAAATGCAAAATGACTTCTTGGTAGACTTCGATCCACCATATCAAAATACATGTCCCTGGAAAATTTTATTTATTAAAATTGTACTAATTCGTCAATAAGAAATCAGCTTAAACTAAAAAAATGTTGAAAAATGTTGCTTAAGTTTTCATAGTAGAGAGTTTTTTGCTTGTCCTCTAAAATTTTTTCAATGTAACTTAGGGCTTTTATGAATTTATATGACGATATGCTCTTTATATTTTTTCTGCTATGATTGGAACATTATATCGGCTAAATGGTTACCGCAATTCGGTTTGCAACTTTTGGCTCTTTCTCAGGTATTTTTCATGACATCCTGCAACATCTCAGGCTGAATTTCTTCAATTTCCTGACGAATATTGTCTTTAAGATGTTGAATCGTGTGGGGCTTATTCACATAAACTTTTGACTATAAAAAACACCATAAGAAAAAGTATCTTGCAGTTAAATCCGGAGATCTGACGCAATTTCCGCTGAGTGGCAATAATGGAATGATTATTTTCAATAAATATTGTCATTATTTCTGCTCGTTCTTGTGTCGTATATTTATCCAAAAAAAATTTAGAAGTCTACACAACACAATGATTAAAGTTAAACTGAGCTAACTAAACGTCACATAACCAAGATGGCACGCAATCAAAATGGTAGCGAGACTTTTGCCCCACCCGTTATGTACATTAAAGTGTCATAACCGAAATGAATTTTTCGCTATAAGTATAATACACTTTCGAGCTTTAGTAAAAGATAATAAACACACATGAACCGAGAAAGATTTTACTCAAGTTTTTGTGTTATTTATATCATAAAGAGAGCTTAATATATAAGTAACATTAACTTTAGGGTTTTCTAAAAAATAGCAGATTATTTATTTTTCATGTGAACTTTAAAAATTGTTTAAACACACTGCCCGGTCACATAAATAAGGAATTATATTTTTTAAGCTAAAAAATATCTCGAAAACTAATTATCAAGCGGAAGTGAGATTTTGCATCTGCATACGATGTAATGTTGTTGATAAAAGAAAAAGCAACACTTTTGTGAGAAATCCCGAAAAATCGTTAATTAAATGCATCCTGGCTTAGGAAAGCATAAAACCTTCGGCTAGATCTTTGACCGGTAATTTGATATCAAATTATTAGGATGGGCATACGTTTTAAAGATGTTCTTAAAGCTTGCGATGTTTCAAATTTATATTCAAGTTTATCGGTAGAATTTATCTACAATGCATGCATATGCAGGTCTGCCAAATTCAAAGGGCTGCTTACAAATTGATTCATAATTAATTACCTAACAACAATTTCATTCTCTTACTATTTTCATGCAACAGATCTATTTATTTGTTAACGTGCTAAATAATAACACAGTGCAACAAGAAAAACCAGCTTCAACAATTCCAATGGGGAAACTGCCAAAGAATTTTGAAAAGTTAGCTCGTTTTCTTCAATTTTAACTCATAGTGCAAAAAATGGCCTAAAATGGTCCAACTTCAAGAAGCCATAAAAATTAAATTCGAGCTAACTTTTCAAAACCCTTTGACAGTTTTCTTAAGCTAATGGTGACCTTTCATTTCCCATTGGAGTTGTTGACGCTGGCGGCGATGACCCAAATTTAAAAAATTTTTAATTTGAAAAATTTATTTACAAATAATAAAATATAAATATTTCATTTATTATCCGTTTCTACGTTAGTGCCAATTTTTTTTTTGTAAAATTTTTAATATTTTCTTTTTCAAAATTAAAAGTTTGTCGAATGAATTTCCTTATTTCTGTCACGTAGAGTGTGCAAGGTCACGTGTGCTCTCAAACTCACTCACTCTAACGTACATATGTTTTTATGTCCATACACATGTATGTAATTATGTGCAGAATATGGCAAATTAATGCAATCCATTATGTTCAACATATCAATTCATTTCTTGATTTGGTTACTCTATTATTTATCAATCTATAGGGTCTGCCAATAAGAGGTTTCATTTTGATATGTAAAAAGTATTTTTAAGCGAAATAATCGGATATTTATTTAATTGTAAAGAGGAGAGAATCCCATGCATAATGGAATACAATATCAGCCAAATGACGGTCATGGATATGCCTGCAGGTCCATGTTCTTCTCATCAAATTTTCCATCACCAATTTGCGCATTTGCTGCTGAATGTCCTCGATAACTTCACGAATCTTGAATCGATTGTGGGCCATTGGTGTAGACTATTTCTTTTACGTAGCCCCAAACAAAAAAGTCTATAGGCTTAAATCAAAAGATTTTGGTGGACAATTGTGATCGCCTCTTCGAGAACTCACACGGTCAGGAAACTTTTTACGTGTCATATATAGAATGCCTAATTCCAAAGAAATGGACAAATAAATAAAAAAAATTAAATATGTAACTCACTTATTCGGGTTTTTTTTTGAAGTGCATTTTTTTGAATAACTTTCAACATGTTTTATGCATTTTTTTTATAAATAATAAATAATACATTGAATTATGAATAAAAATTTTTTTAGTTTTGTTTTACCTTTTATTTTTGGTGTATTTAGCCTTTTCTGGCCTTTTTGAAAAGCTGTCGACGTTTGAATTGAAAAAGTCGCTTAATTGAAATTAATTATCTTTAACGATTATTCTGGAATAATTTGAAGGCACTTTACTTCGCTTACCCCTTTCACGCATATGGCACATCAATATACAAAATATTTACCAAGTGATTTCTTTCAAACTGAAAATATTTTGAATTTTTTTTCAGCACCAACCGATTATTTATAAACAGAACTTTTAATTTTTCCTGCAGTAGCATCGCGCACATAAAATTCAATTTTAGTTTCGGTAATATTGATAGTTCATTTTTTTTGCTTTTCAAAAAGTGGAAATTCCAAATATAAATTATGATCTTAGTATTTTTTATTATTTAAAGTGGGTTTTAAATAACTAAAATACCATACTATTTGGCCTATGTGATTGCTAACAATCGACTTAGATTTTTAGTTTTGTTATAAAGCACATATTCAAAATATATTTTAAAACAATAAACAAAACATTAAAATTCATAAAAGATTTTGCGAAACAGTTCGGTGCTGAAAGGAAATCTGCTTTACCGAAACAACGTTTGAGTAAAACAAAAACCGCTTAAGAGCAAAAATTATCAATTTATTTAATAAAATACTATTACAGAGCAGAACAATTAAAAGTTTTATTAAAACTTTTTAATTATAATGCAACATGTTTCTATCTTATTTTCATACAGTAATTTGTTAATGTGTTGGACCATTGATCTGCGGATCGCACGTTTGATTCCTGTTAATATCCTGAGTGCTCTGCAGACAAGCCAAAAAGGCTGCTTCAGCAGTTTTTGTTTGGTTATATGATTATATGATTATACGTCTTTTTCAATAGGTAATAGTTATTTTTTGACCGGTAACATATTTTTTTCGATCAAAAGTAGAAGTTAAAATTTAAAATCTCCTTTGAGTATTATTGCTTATCTAATAGACATCACATATTATGCTATATTCAAATATCGAATTATCCAATAGAAATTTATTTCCATTTATCTTCCGCTCTCAATACCATTGTACATTTTCCATTTGAGAATTTGTTTATTTGGCTTTTGTAAATTGCCCGGTATAAATTGTAAATTGTTGTTGTAAATATAACTTATAACAGAATAATTAGCAAATGAAGAAACAATTATTTATTAAACATAAGCGAAATCGTAGGTTTTGGTTAAATTTAAGGACAATTTTGATGGGATATATTTCTCCCTTATGGCAGCTCTGATCTAAACATGCATACTTGCTGATATTCACATTAACAATACTGTCCTGTTTGGGATTAAAGCATATCTTTTAAATATATTGTGTGTGTGTTTCTGTGGAAAAGGTAAAGGACATTTTGTTTTACATAAACATTAAGCACCAAATAATCCTTAAAGTTGCCGAAATCCACATTAATGCTTGCGAAGTGTTGAGTAGTGCGTAGCAAGTATTAAGCAATATTTTTTTTGGTGGTAATACTCTCGCTATTTTTTTCAACATAATGTAATTAACTAAATGTAATTAATTAACTAAATCCAACCGCAAAAATTATTTTCTTTATAGATTTTTCTTGATGCCCACTTCATACCATTGTAAATTCGCCAATAAATTGTTTTCGTTAATGGTTCGGCTAAACTTACCAAAAAGTATTATAAATTAAAAATAAATTTGTTCTTAGTGGCGAGTGCAGAAATGAAAACTTTCATTAAAAAAAACTAGTGTTTCCTAGGGCTGACACAGTCGACCATATTCCAGTAATTAAATATTAAGCATCTATAGAAATATTATTCTGATTTATTCGACCTTTTTATTAAATTTTATTAAATAATTTATTCAAGCTTTAGGTCCAGAAAATAAATATAAATGATTTATTTGATCCGATATTTCTCTTTCTCAATGGAAAGCTTCTTCAGGGATATATTTAATTTAAAATTAATAATAATAGTTATTGTTTTCACAAACCAATAAAAACTTATTCTAAATTTGTTTGAAAAAACAATACAAAATTTTCAAAAAATTTTTTGATAATTCAATTACACAAAAATACAAAGTTACTTAAATCTATTACAAAGACATAAAAAATATTCAATTTCCTGTTTTATTTTATAAATTAAATTGAGAAAGCGAAATATCGGATTAAGTAAATCTTTATCTTGAATAAGTTATTTAATAAAATTTATATAAGTATATAACAGAATAATTCTTGGGCTCAGATGGAATTTAATCGCCACTGGGAAGCCCTGCAAGGTCTTAGACAAGCAAAACGTTTCATTACGTTATCCCAAAACAAATCTCGAAAGTTACTGCTAATTGACAGAAATTACCTTAGATTACTAACGGAATGGTCTACCGGACACTGATGTCTCATACGACACCAGTTTATCATTGGTAATTCTGAGACTAAACTATGCAGTCTCTGCGAAACGTAATAAGAAATGAGGGAGCACATTCTCTGTGTGAAGTTCCTTGGATGCATCTTTATGACTCAAAGTGAAATATAAAATATCTCACCGTGTAGAGTAATTGGCTTTATTCATAGCCTTAATCTCCTTTAGTAAACACTCGGGCTGCTCAAAAGATCCTTTGGGTCGTGGTGCTTATGGCCTTAGCATAATAGTAATCTATATTATTAATAGGCAAACACGTTTTTTTTAGATCCCTTTTACGGCCGTAATACTGAACCGATTTTGGAAAGATTTACATGTTTTTAAACGTGTTTTTACATAGATGTGCACCATCTCAATTTTATTTAAATCGGTTCGATATATAGGGAGCTTAAGCGTTTAAAGTTGCTACCAACACATGCACACTTATTACACATTTGCTTTTGCATAGAAATGAGACAGAGTTTTAAGTTGTGTATTTAGAATTTTTTTTTATTTATGAATTTTATCGTATGTGTTTACGTAAATGTTTAATGTTAATTTCTAGAGTGCGGTCGATTGAGTCGACTGCAGGATACACTAGTAATATATGAATATATACCATAAATATAAACACATACAAAATACATTTTTTTGCAAAATCGAATTGGACAAACACAAAACAAATGCCCGTTTACTTTATTTTTCAACTTGAAGCTGCTGCATGCATGTGCAGTAAGTGTGCACGTATTAGTAGCAACTTTCCAATCTTATTGCTCCCAAAATACTGAATCGATTTTAACAAAATACAGATTGTGCACATTTGTGAATAAATATCGCAAAAATTCTATAAGTTTTGTCAATATCGGCTGTATAATATGAGCGTAAAAGAGATCTAGAAGAACCTGTTTGCCTATTAATCATAAAGATAAGTGTAATTTAAGAAAATTTTGCAAGAAAAACATGAAGCACTAATATTTTTTAATACGGAAAAAAGTATGTTATAGTATAGAATAACTAAAAGTAGTTTTCAACACTAATTCACATCAATAACAACAACAACTACACCACCATTGATAAAATATCTTGCACTTGCACGCAGCCATACAACATTTAAACACGTTTCCGCGTCAGCTTCATATTTTTTATTTTTAAATTATTAGAATTAGGGGTATATGCATGAAATCGGTCTTCGGCTTCATTTTAAACCGCAATGGCAAAATTAAATTTTCTTATTTTAAAGAGAAAGATTGTCCAAACGAACGCAAGTTAGGGTTCGAAAAAATTTTCTTCGAACACCGAACATTGCATAGATTGTTTATAGCATCAAACTGAACCTTGAAAAATATTAAAGTACAATAAAAAAGGTTTTTATGTGTGTTAATTTTGTTTTTATTATATTTGAAAAAATCATTCCCCCCACTATCGAAAAGTTCAATTATTTATATTTTATTTGACAGTTATTTATTTAATTTTAACCTTTTTTTTAACTGAAACTAAACACGATCTTTGCACAAAGGTGTGCCATTTTCGGATGAAAAAGCATAAATCTTAAATTTCTTTAAATAATTTTATGTAAAATATTTATTTATTTTATTTTTTTAAATAAACCAAAAATATTGCATTTGCAAATGTCATAAACTTTTCCAGCTATGAACTTGAACTCGAAAAATATTTCGGTTAATTTTCTTTGAAAGATAAAATTGAAACTTTTGTTGATATTAAAATAGTTTTCAATATGTTGCTATAAGAAGTGGGTAATTTTTAACGTTAATGAAAACATGTTGTGAATGGGGTGGGATTTAATTGCTCCACGGTCCTTTAAAACGGAAGCGTTAATCTAAGCGCTTCTATTTTACCTTTCTGTGAAGCAACAAACACAAAAATGGACTACCCCTAATGAATATTTCTACATGATCATGTTTATGTTCTCACAAATGTATATGTTTCTGCGTAAAACCTTTAGTGTCTGCAGATGTTATTGCCTTAAAATTGTATTTTATGGCAAATGTGTTATTTTGTTATTTTTTGGTTACAGTCCAAAAAAAGTATGTCCATAATAATCCCATATAAAATTGTTGTTAAGCTGCCTTGTAGGTCGTTCAAATTGTGTAATTTTCTTGTATATGGGTGACTTATTCGTGCTGTATTATGAAATTTTATTTCATGTTAAAGCAAACTACTTACCTGTTTTAGTTGGCAAAGAATGTGACATTTTGAACCAATGGAAACTTGTGACTTGATAGCAAACTGCACATACATATTTTACTAAATCCATTTTGAACTGTTAAAATAAAATAATTAAAAAAGAATATTCGCCTTAAACGTCGATTTCAAGCAGAAATTCGTTATTAACCCTCTAATGGCGATTTCTAAAAGAATGAGAAACAAGACTTATGGGAACTTTTGTGCCTGTGATTTCAAGCAAAGTGATGGTGGGTTCGTACAATAAGTCGTTTAACTTACAGGTGAGAAAACACTGACAAGTGATTCATCAAGAATAATCTGGTCTGCAGGACAACTTACATGTATCAAATCATAAATCCAACTTCCAAATAATGAAAATTAAAGAAAGTAATGTTGGGGAACTCAAAAGCACTTAAATTTAATTATAGCAAGATGTGCAACTGCGCAATCAAGTTTTTGTGGGGAAATGCACATTCTCAACACAAATTAATATAAAAGAGATAAGTGCGATTTTCCAAAAGTTTTACAAATAATCTGCTATATATTTTAATAACTTAAAAAATAACTATTATATTTCATCTTCAGTAATTTTATAATGAGTGCGTTAAGGGCATTAGAGGACTTAGTCATCTAAATTAAAATATAACATTTCGTATTAAAACTGCAAAAGGAGGATCGAAAATCCCATCCCAAAATTTCGTTGAAAATTCTAATGCTTCCAGAATATAGATACTTCATAGCACCGGAAATAAATATTTTAGAAATTACAAACGGAATGGCAAACCTTTACCATAAAACCATAAAAAATTTTGATCGGTTCACAAATGACGGAGTTGTGCGATAATCAATATTTCGAGTGGCCACTTTGTTCCTCCGATTTTCATTCACATTTCTGTGAGAGCAAACTGCCAGCATCTGTAAAAACTCGGTCCACAAATGAAGAAGACAATAACCAATATTTTTTGAGTTAACAAATCTTCCGTCAGACGAGTTATTCGTATACAAACATAATTAAATAGAGTCGAATTGATACCGTCCTGAATTTTTAAGACACAATAGACACATCAACGCTGAAGAAAGTTATCGCTCATTCCGTTATTCTTTTGTTGTCATTATAATAACATTTTTCGGTTTCCCGTTCTTCGATCGCTAATATTCTCAGTAAACAAAAATAATTAAAAAAGTTTACCAAATCACGTGACAAAATTACATTCGCAGCTAAAGCTCGGTAAATCGATTGGGACAATGGAGATTTAGCTTTAGAGAATTACAGAATACGACTGCAGGTCTGCTTTAATACTTTTCACTATAAATTACAATTTTTATTAAATTTCAATTAATTTGTACGAAATCTTAATAATGAGAGAACAAAGCGTTTTTGCTCCTAAAAATCATTCTGTTGGTGGGGTCTAGGGATGCCAATCGGGACTGGTTTTCTCGAATCCCGGGATTCGGGATTTCAAAAAATCAAATCCGGGGCTTTCGGGATTTTTCTTGATCCCGAAATTTTTCGGTATTCTGAGATTTATATTTTTGACATTAAGAGATATATGCTTCTTATAGATATCGAAACAAAAAAGTTCAAATAAAGGTCTATTAACGTTGTAACATTCAACATTATAAATATTTATTAAAAAAAAACGCCTTTGAAAAAGGTTCACAAGCAAAAGTTTTATAATTACATAGTGAAATATATTTATTTTATATACTTGAATATAAAAAAAATATTTAGTATTCATAAAAAATAATATGCAAAACAAAGTTTCAAAAAACTCTACGATGTTGAATCAATCGTTATTTTTTCTGCAATTCGTTTGTAAAGAGACTTTTCCAGTCCTTGGCTTGATTTGCATCCCAGTTTTGATACTTCTTTTATCATAAAAGAAAGGACAGAATCTGCTTTCCAAAGAAAGCTTTGACATAAAGCTTCAACTGTTGCTTTTATAGGATTCAAAATATCTCCTGATTGTTTGAAATCGTTGGCACATGTCGAAAAGTGTATTCCACTTATTTTTGTAGTCTAAAATAAGCTAAAGTCCTTTATCTTTCTGCTCTTTAACTTATTTTTGCAAAACTTTGTTTTTAGTTGGTGACTTCCTAAAAATTTTTGAAATTTTTCTGACTTTATCAATAACCGTTGAAATACGAAAATGATCATTCTAATCAGTTTCCATTTTTTTACAAAAGTCGAAAAATTCAAACATTCTGAAGATAATTCATTTACGATAAGTTTTTCATTTGGTTTGTAAAACACACCCAAAAATGCCATGTGTATACCATGTGCGAGGCAAAGTTGTTGCTTTGGTGCAATAATTTTCTAAATTTTTTGCATTGTAGAGGCGCCATCAGAATCGGAATTGTATGTTGTGGAGCTGAAAAAAATAATATCTTGCTAATTTGATTTCTGGATGACTTACTTTGCAAAGTTTGCATTTGGTGCACCAGAAGAATCAACTAGAAAATAAAACCACACCGAGCTTTTGTTTTGTGCATTTGAAGAGACATTTTTTCTGCAATTTATTTCCTTTAATTATTTTCAATACTTCTCACAATAAAATTTCTTTATAACTGTTACACGCGCTTATAAAGAATAACAAAGTTTAATTTTATCTTTCGATTTCATTGACAGCGAAACAAACAAATATAAAAGATCAATTGTATTCCCAAAATAAATTTAGTAAGCAATTTCAGGATTGATTGAAGCCCGAAAATTCGTATTCGCTGAATCCCGAAAATCCCGCGATTTGCGGCATCAGGTTTTCGGGATTGGCATCCCTAGTGGGGTCACAGCATAATTCGAATTTAATTTTTTTAATATTCATATTTAAGACACTTTTGCTCTTGTACTCATATAGAATATTTTCGTTTATAAAACACATTCAAAATCAATATTTCTGGTCAAGTTACCACCCACAGGTAAACAAAATCTAACAATGGATTGTGCATAGCTTTATTATGAAAATATGTTGAGTTTTAACAAAGCTGAAAAAGACAGTTAACAAACAAGAAAACAATTAAAAGATTTCAATGAACAAAAAAGCAAACCCTAAAGTTTTTTTTTTCATTTTAAGTTCATTTAATTATTAAAGTGAGCGACAGGCAATTCGTTTCCTACCTGCACATGGACAAAGTAATCATTTCCCATTTTCGAACTTTGTATTCTTGAGTATATTTTAGAACTTTTTAATGTTTTTACAATAACTAATATGTGATAATAAATTCATTTTTGTTTCTATTATTTGTCATAAGATTTGCTGAGACGGTAAGGTTACTTTGCTCTCTAACATCTCTACAAATTGTATTGTTTTGTATTGTATTGTAATCATAATTCTACTGCATATCTATAGTATATGATCAGGCCAATGAAATATACTTCAGCAACAGAATTAATAATAACAATGGTCAAAACAAACTTACTGTTTATAAAATGCACTTCAATATGTATTAAACAGAGGAGTAAAAAGTATTAATGAAAATTTCTGTACAATCGTAATTGTATCACAGTATTGGCTTTCATATTAAAAGCAAGTTTTTATCATTAAGGACTTATTTTATTATCATAATTATGTTGAAGAAATTGCGAACATAAAGGGTAATGAAAAAAACTTCTTATACATATGTGGATTTTAAAAGAAAAGTTTAAAGTGGGACATACTTAAATTAAGCTTGTTTTGGAGAAATTCGACTCACTACAGAAGCTATCAATTAGTAACAAGGTTTATGTATACTGGATAGCTGGTCATAGTGGACATCAGCAAAACAAGAAAACCTCCTGTAGGCTAGCCGATAGTGTACTAAACTATTAGTCTGGGGGTCGTAGGTTCGATTCCTGCCTAGACCCTGGGTGTTTCTGCAGACAAGCCAAAAAGGCTTCGCAGTTGGTGTTTGTTTAAAAAAAATGATACAGCCTTTTCGTGGCAAAGTTGGTTAAAGGTTTCTTCACTAACAAGGGCTAAGGAAATTTTTACAGCAATAGGTCTTGGCTTGCTTGGTTTTCCTAACATGAGGACCACAGCTTTGTTGTATCCATTTTCGTATAGTTGTTTCCTTGAATTGAATAGAATCAACACATGTATGGTTTCCGGTTTCCTATCTGGTCATTCAATCTAAAATATCCTTTGTGGAGAAGTAACCTGGATCTTTCACCTTTGTGTGGTTTTTGCATGGAAGAAGATGAAACTACGACACACATTCTCTGTGAATGTATTGCTTTGCGCAATATTTATTAGAAGGCAGGTCCTACACACTCCACCTATGTGCTCAGATGATGATATTCTCCAGCCCTCTCTGATGGCTTTCATTAAGGAAGTCAGTCATACAAGCTTCGAATAATTTGTTTCTCAATGACAGAAAAGATCTATTAGGTATCGCAGTTCCAGTCCATAAACTTATTCATCCATTTATTTATATGTACATAGAATAATTTTATTTTTTAATATCGAGAAAAAAACAATAAAATCTTAAACTTATAACATCTAAACTCGCAAACTGTATAAATTAATGTGTCATAAAAAATTATAGAAAACTTATATTACAAATTTTTGGTCCCTCCTATTATTTTTCCCAACAGTGCTTCTGAGTAAAAGTGTTGAGTTGATTTTATTGTTCAACAGGCAAATAGTTTAAATTTCATTATGGTTTTATGAAAAATTTTCAATTATTTTATTTTCTAAACAAACATACGTACATACTCGTACATATGTTTTAGATTAAAAACTTTTAAAAGAATGCAAGCAAAAGTACACAATAGGAGAAAGTAATAAAAAATTAATTGAATTGAATAGAGTAAAAAATGAAAAATATTCTAACAGAATAAAGATTCTTTCTTATGTATGTAGACTCGGCATACAAAGCAAAAATAAATGTAGTGAAAAATATGTAAACGTACTTAGAATAAATATAACAAAATATGTGCTATAAGATATAATAATAACATTGTTTTGCCACAAATAAAAGAAATGTATAAATGCTCGTATTTAATAGGGGATTCATTTTAATCGACTTTTCAATTGTTCGATTAATCATTTAATCGATATAGAGTTTTTTCAACTACTCAAACAATCGAGGAAAGGTTTTTTTTTTCGTTCGAGTTATTCGTTTATTTTTTAATGTTCAAAATGACTCAAGTTAATCGATTTTTTTTAATTAAATCGGCTGATTTTCTGTAAAAAATAAAAATAAACTAATATTTATTATTGTAATAATAAACACTAAATAGAAATATGTTCATAAAGGAAACTTAAAATCTTGTGACAAATCACAGCAATCGATATCGATTGAAATTTTAATTTGAATTCTATTGAAATTTCGAGTTGCAAATAATATCGTAAAAATAATTTACAACTTTTATATTGAATATTTGAAAAAAATTAAATATTTTTAAATTGAATTGTTAAAATTATTTAAATTAATTTTATAATTGAATTTTTTAATTTATTTCAATTAAAATTTTAATAAATATTATACTTTTTTCACTAAACAAATCGTTTAGTATTTTTTTATTAATGTTAAATTAATGATACAATGTTGCACCGGCAGGCGTACTACCTTAGTTTTTTTGAATTTAATAAAAAGCTTGTTCAAACCGCACTCAGTACCGTAAATTTTTGCAAACAATGAGCAACGTTAAGCTGCAAGTCCACAACACGCATTCTACGCGTCTTTGCGTCCTACGCGTCTATCAAAAAAGTTGAATCGGAGTGTTTTCAACTTACAAAACAAAAGTTACAAAACAAAAGTTTGCAACGCTTGTGACGCGTAAAAAGCGTCGTAGACAACAGTTAGTGCTGCCAAGTTCCGAGTCTAAAATTTTATTGACGTTGAAAATTTAATTATTACAAAGCAATTTTCGTAAGCAGTTGATGAAAAACGAATTAAATTAATTTAAAGAACATAAAACTTAAAAAAAGCTAACAAAAGGCTATCAAAATTTTCTTGAAATTTGATAAGCAAAAAAAACGCATATAAAGCGTTGTGTGTTACTTGCAGCTTTTAAAGCGTCAAAAGCTTAAAACGCATAAAACGCGCTACCGTGGCATGTAACTCCAGCTTTATGCAAAGTTACACAGCAACTAAAATTGTGCGGGTAATAATGACGAAAAACATGGACGACGCCAGGTCAATACTACAAATTGCCTGATAGTGGAAATATAATTAATTTTTTAATCAAATCAATGTTCAAATCAAATCTTTTTTGATCGTTTTTTCCTGTGAATTGATTTGAATTTAATTCCTCTTCTTTTGACTTTCTTAATCGGGAATAATCTTTCTAATCATAGACTTTGGGAAAATAGAATGAAGTGAATTAAAAACTTATCCAAAAATTAATTGAAAAGAAGCAAATTTACTCGAGTTTTTTTGTTTGATCGAACATTATTTGATTTTAATTCTTCGATTAATTGAGCAAACATTGTTCGAGTGAATGTCCTAGTATTTGTCCTTCTATGTATTTGGTAAACCTAACGAATGAAGAAACCTATGGACCCACAAGATTGAATTGAATATTTAATAAGATCATGTAATATATTCAAAATACTTATTATGAATCATTGGAACCATGAGGTTCGAAGAACTACCGAAACCGAATTTTAAGGTAAAAACTAAAACGCGCCTAAAATTTGAAAAAAAATAACCAAGACTGCATAACATTAACTAAAGACAACAATGCAGACATTTAAACGTTTAAAAATCCCCTTCATCATGGTATAAAATTTGTTTACGCAGCCGATTTCTGCTCAAATAAATAATTTACCATCGATATGTGATATTCTATTTTTTGCAGCTTGATCTAGTAAAAGTGGACACTTTTTCTGAATGGGTTTCATATGCCAATTTTTTACGCAGGTTCTTAACAATGCCATCACATATGAGTATCATCAGCTGCATACTATGAAATACATAAACTTATATGAATTTCATAACATCGTCCATAATTCATATTTTACAAAAGTATATTTTCTTCATTAAAATATAATGACAATATTATGATTATGATAGTAATTGTCATAAAGTAATACATGTGAAAGGAAACAACATATAAGAAAATCATACTGCTGTTACCTAAACCGAAACTTGTCATGTAAATAAACAGTTTATTAGACCAACGATTTTTTTCTTAGTTAAAAATATAATAACAAAATTTGGCCTAAACCCAACCAAAAAAATTGTACTCATTCGAAACAAATACCCAATACTTGGTCCGACTCTCATAAATCAAATCCCAGTTAATCGAATAATCTGTAATGTGAATAACTAATAAATTATTCGGGCGACCGCTTAATACATTGATTTTATCAATCAAATAAGATAAGAACCTAATATCCTTTCTTCTTAAACAACTCGTTAGTATATACAATGTCAAAGCATTCTCTTTATATGATTTTGTTGTCAAATATATTCACTAGAATGTAGATTGTTATATTTAGATAAACAGTAACAACAATTTATGGTTGGCCACAATTTGCAAAATATTCTAAAACAAAATTTATTGTAATAATTGTCAATTACAATGTACAAAAGTAATATTCCTAAAATGTTGTGGTAAAACTACTTACTCAACATAAGTTTACGTAAATTTCTTAGAATAACAAGAGATTGCAGGAGCTTAAAGGAATTAATTGCAATATAACTTATAATAAATAAGTCTTCTGCTCTGGAATGCATCGATAAACAATAAAAATATGTATTAAGATGCAGTTTTATGCTTTCTAAAAAACTTAAATTTAACGTCCTTAAGTTATTCGTCTTGGTTCCAAAATGTTCTAACTTAGTATTTTATATAATTTTGTAATATTCATTGTTGCTTAAAAATTAATGTTATGTTCCTTATGTGCTGGGAAATGCAAAAGTTTTGCCAACAAGCTGTTGAAAGTAGAAGACATTCTAAGAAAGAAGAATGCATTAGACTTGTGTCCGAATTTGTTCAGTTGTTCGTTTTAGACACAAACCTTTGATCAAATTCAGCTAAATTATATGGCTTTTATCTAAGGTTTGTGTGTAATACGAACAACTGAACGAGTTCGACAAAAGTCTATATTAGATGCATTTCATATTTATTTGTTTACCATATTGAATATTTTTTCGTTATTGAAATTGTTCTCTTAAAACTCTGGTACATTGAAAATACTAAATCTAGAAATTATTTATATGCAGATTTGTTTAATTTTTTAGCACAATATCTTATGTTGTATTATTTTTGCAACTATTCAATAAAGTTTTCGGAAGCTCAGGATTATACAGTATGTTTACAAAGTATTTGGACATGACTTTAATAATAGCAGATAACAAAACTCCAAGTAATAATGTAAAAAAGAAAAAAAAGTTTAAAACAATTTTTTTTTATTTTAAATATTTTGTTCTTGAAACATAACTGATTTGCTTAAAATAGAAAAATAAATTCTATCGGCGTTGTTCATAAAGTATTCCTTTTGGTTTATAAAAGCTTTACAATTCAATTTTTTAGCCGGTTGTCGAGAAATGAGATGGTATTGTGATCTATCCAGAAATTGGATCTCATTTTGATCTCAGTATTTTAAGCGACCGAAAATGTTGGTATTATTTTCACATTAATGTTTTTGTGCTGATAAATCCCTGCAGATCACGCGACTAGTACAAACACGCATGTAAAGTATACTCCGTAAAGGACTAGGACTAGTCCAAAAGTAACCCAAATATATGAAGAGCACATAGTCTATTTAACATTGCGATGTCGGACTACTCCATGTCATTAAAAATGTACCACTCACAAGAAGTTTGTTAGGCACGAGTAAGTTCGTGAAAGCATGAACAATTGTCGCATAGCAATAAGTTCTTGTTTGAAAATGACATATTCCCTGACTGCATTACATCGGACCGCCTTGTAACTAGTCCGTTTCAGCTATAATGGACCACGTAGTCCAATATTATCTGCAGGAATATAACACATTGGCCATATTCGGTGTTTGGTGGAAATGGTCTTGCGAAAGAGGAAATATAAAATATCGTAGCTTTTTATGTATTTTGTTGGTGGATTTTACAAAAAAGCTACGATATTTTGCATTTGCACTTTTGCAAAACCAGTTGCACCAAACACTGAATACTGCCATTATAATTAAGCGGTGCACATGTTGTATCAATACATAATTGCAAAGATATTGAGTATTTGAAGGATAGAGTGAAGGAGTCTATTTCTATAAAGTGCAGCTAATGCAATAAATTTAAAAATAAATATGCCATAATTTGATGACTAAAAAATTACAATTTTATTCAACGTTTACTTTTGCTACACACTCATAACAACTTGTACACACAAATATTTGATATTATACTTCAAAAATGATGTCTGTATTTGTATGTGGTGAAGTGGACTTATCAACAACTCGATGCAGATTTGAATAGTTGCAAAAAAAAAAGAATTATAAGCTTTAAGTTATTTATAAAAACCTTAAAAAAATATATTTTTCTCTGAAGCACAAAGCAACAATGACAGACAGCAATTGTAAAATAATCTCTTTACATTTCTTAGAAGTACTTGTTTCATATGTATATCCATAAGTATGTATTTATATTTTGTGATGCTTTGTAAAGGATTTCATAAATTGCTGCTATTAAAAAAATTAAAACCTACAAAATATTGCATCATATAACAAAGTTTAAATCTTAACAATATTTTAAAGATAAAGAAATAAATGACAAAAACCTGCTTATCTAATAAAAATAGAAGCAACAAAAAATTAAAAACACCTAAAGAATAAATAACAGTGATAACAGTGATACTTTTTAATTTTTTCTTATTTTATACCCTCTACGACAAGTAGATAGCGAAGATATCAGTCCATTGATAGAGATATGAGCAAAAATCTCGATTGGCACTTTTTCGGATATGGGCAAGTCCCAGAAAGAGTCTACCAATAAAATTTTTTTGAAATGTATCCAATTTATTTTTCATCTTTTTTTTAGAGAATATTTGACTAGACATAAATAAAATAAATGTATTTCGATGATCATTAATGCACAAATTATTACCAAATCTTTACTTTAGTGTTAATGAAGATGGACCGATTGAAAGAGACATATTTTTATACATTGAATTCACTTCAATTTTAGTAAAAAATTTTGTGTTTACTATTTTGAAAACATTGAAATTAGGTTTGAAATTTCAGAATAGAAAAAATTTAATATGCGTCACAAAGGGTTCACGTCTTTTATTAAAAAATACCAAAAAAAAAAACAACTGGCTGCAAATAAGTTATTTTAGAATTCTCTTATATTCATCTTTCTTTTAGGATCTAGATTTTGGGTGCTTTATTATGAAAAATTCGCTAAAAATTACGAAAACACACTTTAACTTTCAAAGTTGCTTCCGTTTTTTGTAGGGTGCGTCACAAAACTTTGTGATCAATAATTTCGCAACAAATACCTGCTAATAAGTTTTTTTTCATGCCAAGTACACTTATATCCATCCATACACCATACATAAGTTGAATGTACCTCTTTTGAAAACGCGTACGAATGTAGCGTTCGTCACGCAGGATTTGCCCATATAGACTGTTTTTTCAGTTTCTTTTTTTTAAATAACGAGCTCAAGCCTGATTACTTTAAATAAAAATATACAAATAGATAAATTGCATGAAATGCAGGCTTTAAAAAAATTATAATTTTATTCAGATTAAATAAAGAATAAGACTTCATCTCTTTCACAAATTTTATTGCATGCAACTAATTTTATTTTCTTAAGAGGACGAGTAGAAAAGCAACCACGATAGGAAAAATGGAATGGCATAAAGTTTGAAGGGATTTTTGACAACTTTATTTATCCAATTTGTCTTTCCACGACTTCTATCGGCAAATATAATATTTTGCTCGCAACAAATCTTTACGATAAAAGTCGTAGTATAAAATGATCTCGATTTTTTTTATAAAATAGTCATGTTGAAGTTTGAAGTGTTGTTGCTGTTTTTTTTTTTTATTTATTTATACAATTTCGAATATTATTTAGTTCATTTTCATATCATTCTATCTAACTGTGTACATTGAATAATATAAAATGAAATAAAAAGTAAATAAAATAATAAAAATGCACATATAAATGAATATCGAATTTATGGCTGTAAATTTCAACATTTATTTTACATATTTTTGTTGTCCCTGTTGTACGTGTTTTATATTTACATTTATTAATTTTTTATTTACAAAATTTTTATCTTTATATTATTATTTTGTTATATAATTTTGCCTTTTGCAAATATTTATCATTTGTAGTCACACATTATTGTTTTAAATTTACATCATTTTAATTTTTTATTGAATTTTAGTCACTGTTAAAACATTTAGTGAAATTTTATCTTGGATTAAATCATTGCTGTATGAAACAAGTTGAAGTGCTTAAAAAAATGTCTGATTGAGTCATTTTATTATCAATTATAAAAAAGTAATTGGAGTAGGTTGTGGAATAATGTTAATGCCACTTTTTACTGGCAGATAATTAGCACCGGGGAAGATGAAAATGGTACAGTTCAGACTAAAAAGAACGATGGTACTCTCGTTACTCATTTAGTACTATTTGTAAATTTTCCTATATTCTTATTAACTCTCTTTTTAATTATCACAGGTGGTCGTGAGCGCTCAACTCAACAAAAAAGGGAATAATTTTTTTATACCTGAAGTTTAACAGTTACAAAAGCGGCGAATCTGTTTTGTTGTTGACAAGGCGAATTCATTTACAGGTGGAAGTAGGGTTACCACCTTTTTTTTTTGGAAATAAAGTACATTGGTTATAAAAGGTTAAAAAAATAAAGTACACAACATCAAAATAAAGTACAATTTAGTTTTCTTTATTGTTAAATTTAAAGGCATATTTTTTATTGCTTTTCGCAAGTTTTATCAAATAATTATCATTACTAAACAATTGCACAGCATCATTACAGTCTATATTTAAGTTAAAATAAATTAAAAGTTCATTTTTTATCAGATTCAGAGACGCTTTGTTTCTTTCGTCGCGCCATTTGCTATTCATTACAGAAAAAACTCTTTCTGTAAATGCTGACGTGGCAGGGATAGATAGTAGAAACGAAATTACTTTGTACAAATTCAATAAATTATCATCAGTCTTCTTGAATAATTCTCGCCATTTATTTGCAGTAGACAATTCTGCAAAACCCTCAGAACTGTATATTTGAGCATAAATTTTGTTTAATACCACAACTTCTCCATAAAGTTCATCCATATTTATTTTAAGTTTCTGCAAATTTAAATTTTCAATTATGTTAACAATATTATCAAATTCAATATTGCTCTTTAAATTTATATTGCTAATTGTAAATAACCAGTTTGTATTATTGAAATCAAACCATTTATGCAGGTACTCTAAGGCTTTATCAATAAATAATACAAAATTCATGTGAATTTCTCTTGTCAGTTCCGTTGAAGACAAAATTTTAATTCTTTTGCCTGTTTCATAGCCAAAAAAGAGATCTTGTTTTCTTTGTGTTAGTCCATTTCTTAGATTGACCATTATTCCATGAATATCTAAAACTGTTATACAATTGCCTTCTAGACATTTTATAGCTTTGTTAAATAAATTTAACATGTGACTGCAAAAATGTAAATAAATTTCAATCATATCATCATCAGTGTTGTTGAGCATCAATAAATTTTTTAAAATCATTGGACAGTTTTCTAAGCTTACAAAATAACTTCTAATAGGTGGCCAATTTAATAATAATGTGTCAACGCATGGCAAAAGAGAGAGCCATCTTGTTCCCACATGGCGTTTAACTTCATGGAAGTCTCCATCTACTGATGCTATAAATCTTTTCAATTCATCTCTTCTTACAGCAGAATGTGAAAAATGAGCATAAATTTTCAAAATAACATTTTCAATGTCATATGATAAAAAGCTCATGGCATGTTTCACGCAATTATGAACTATATGTGCATGACAATTTCCTTTAATCAAACCTGGTACCAAATCTCTCATATTTGTAAATAAAGAATGGTTGACACCAAAATTAGCATTTGTATTGTCTGCACTTAGCGCAGATACATTATGAAAAGATAATTGGTATCGCTCCAATGAGTTTTGAATTGCTTCAAACATACCATCAGCTGACTCGTTGCTATTTTCATAAAAATCTATTAACTTGTTTTGAATACCATTTTTGGCAGTAAAATATTGTATCACTAATGGGAACAGTTTTATATTTTTTTTGTTAGAGGCGTCTGTTTGTAAACAGTAATATAAATTCCCTGTATTTATTTCATCTATTACATTTTGTAAAGCATATGGTCCCAACACCTCTGTAACTAGTGCTTCCATTTTTGTTCTAGCTAGACGAATTCCTGTAGCTGCACTTGAATTGACATAAATAGTTTTATTCAATTTTATAGTGCAATCCATGCTATTGTAGGATAAATTATGTTTTACAGTGTGATATGTTAGGGCTAACTCAGCTGCAACGTTTCCTTTATCACTGCTGAATGAATTTTTAGACGATGTGGAAGCAGGAGAGGTGCCTATAAATTTTTCAAGAAGTCCAGATGTTTTCTTCGTTTCTGATTTTAATTTGTGTTGCTTTGTTTGCAGGTGTTGTTTAACCTGAAAATAATATGAATAATCCTTTCATCATTTGACATTCGTTATACTACAAACACACTTACTTGTCCAATTCCAGCTGAAGCAATTCCAAATATTATTCCACACAATTTGCATTTTCCGTTATATTCATTTTGGGGATCTTTGGTTAGCCAATCACCGTATTCAATTTCCCATTGATTTTTGTACTTCTGCAACCGTTTATTCTTCTGTTTTATTGCATCAATTTTTTTCGGGTTTTTTTTTGGGGTAACATATTCAGAATCACGGATGAACCGTTTCATCTTCAAGATTACGTTTTGTAGGAGTATTTTCCTTACTAGAATACTTGTCCATTGTTTATTTTTTTTTATCATATATCTATAAAAACTATTAATCGTATTCTTAGAAGAAATAATACAGTAAGAATTTCTTATTGCACTCAAACAAAACAAACAGGTGAAATAGTGCTGCCAGATTATCTTTTCGGAAAAATCGTCAAAATTTTACCCTACGGCTACACCTAACATAATAAAAAGCAATTTATGTTGAGTGGAGATATGGTCTTCAAAATGAATAGAGAATCATATAAAAAACTTTAACAAATCGTCATTCAGAAAAAAACTATTTTATTCCGTTCATTACGACCTGATTAAAATAATCCGAATTTGTTTTTAATTCAAGATAAATCAAACCATGCGAAATATAGTACTTTCGCGTACTTTATTGTTCTAATAAAGTATATAGTACAACTACTCGAAATAAAGTACAATACTATATTATATAGTACGGGTGGCAAGCCTAGGTGGAAGTGCCGCGGCAACAACAGGAATTTTGTTGTTGTTTCGTTTAGATTCGATGTAGAAAACAAACGAGTCACAAACACACAAAGTTAGACTAGCTTGGTCATAAACAAATAAAAACAATAAACTTATGACAGCGTGCGAACACCAATAAAGTAGAGCGATAATAATCAGCTACGGCCCTGTAAAATGAATTCGCCTTGTTTGTAAAGCAGCGAATATTTTTTTACACTTTGAAAAAAGCCTTTTATTCTGATAACGATGTATTTTTTGCACTTTAATACTTTTTCTTGGTTGATTTTTTGCGTATATAATATGATATAAAAATGTGCAAAAGATATACAAAGTTTGGTAATTATACCAAACTCATCAGTAGAGCATATTTAACTAGTTTAACTTGTATGTATATTGTAAACCGTTCATAAAGAATTTGAGCTTAAGGCGAACAACTCCTGTTTCAGTTCTTTTGCATTACTATTTCATAGAAATTATTACTGTTATAACGAACTTCTATTATATTTACTCCGTTTACAAGGAATTTCGCCGATATCGTACAAAACTGCCAGATCTCTTCGTTATAACCGAAGTCCACTGCATATTCTGTAATACTTTTTTTTTGAAAATTTTCATATAAAAATTTGAAGCAATTTCAAAAACGTTAATATCATAAAAGTAATTTGTTTAAAATATTGTACTTCAATTTACGAAAAAATTTTAAGTTAGTACCCCAACAGAAATGAACTGAGTCCATAAACTTTTATATAGAGCGGTACGAACAACAACGATTTTAGGCGACTGAGTTTTATTTTAGTTCTATTTTTGGGGGCAAAAATCATTTTAAAAGTACTCGTAGAGGGAACTAAGTACCCAAACTTTTATATGGAGAGCAAGAACAATAATTTTTGGGGAATTAGTTCCCTTTTAGTTAAATCTTTGGGTTCATATTTAATGTTTACTTTTGCGGACTTATGTTCATTGGGGGCGAGCTTAGTTGTTACATAAATTTTTTTCTTATTATCATCCTTTTTAACAAAGTAATGGCTTACGTAAGCGTTTTAGATTTTAAAAGCGATTAAAAAACTAAAACTTACATTATTTAATAACGAACATTTTTTTTCTATTTTTAAGCACAAACACAAATTTGCAAGAATAACATAAAAAATCCGTTTTTTTTTTGTTAAATTTGCAATAAATTATTTGAATTATCATCTGGTGCCTGTTGTATGTAATTCTGCATTATGAAGTTTGTTTTTTTCACATTTTATCTTTAAACGAACATCTAACTGCAAAATTCAGAAATAAATGCAAATAAGTTTATAGTTTTTGAATAAATTGCTCTTATTTTGTCTTCTATATGTGAACATTCCGTTTTGTCTGCATAGAAATATGCCAGAATATAGCAAAAAAAAAATTTATTATAAAAACTACGTATTTAAGAACTGCTAAAATAAAACAAAGCAAAATAAAATTAAAAGAAATATAAACTCTGTTTTTTTTAAATGGCTTGTTTAAATTGTAAACACAATATTTTTCGTTGTTGAAAAATTTTCCATTTGCAACAAGCAGGCATTAAAGCAATTAAATAAGGAAGTTGTAAGAGGCCATCAAGTATAAATGATGACTATGAATGTTCAGACTTGTGGCAGGCAAGTGAGTGTGGCAAGAAACGAAAGATTAAAATATGCGATTTTATTTATTGCTTATTATTTTCGTTTTGTTTGGTATAAGTTTATTATTAATAGACTATAACGTTTTAAATACACAAAAGAATTTGTTGTGCATATTTCTAGTACATAAGTTTTCTAATCAATCGCATATTCAAGAGTTAATTGACCCGTGAACATTTGAGGAAATCAAGAGTTTAATTATAATAATAAGTTTTACTTGAAAAATCTTGAAGTTTCTGTGTTGAGCTTTGATTTTTGTATTTAATTTTTGATGATTTATTTTAATTGGCAACTGGAAGTAAACGGATACAAGTATTAAGTCTATTATCATGATGGTTAGAATCTTTTGCCATATTAGTTCCGTCCCTCCGAATTTTTACAAATCCAAGTGCATATCTGTAAAAAATAATGCAAATACTTTTTAGACCGTTAAAAAAATGTTCTGTTATTAAGTATAAGAAAAAAATTGCTCCCAAGAAAAGTAATAAAAACTTACTTCTGAAGGTCCGTATATGCAACCACATTTCAGTCATCATTACATTTGTAAAGACATTTTCATCAACGATATTCAATTCGTTTTCATCCTGCTTTCATTTGTATAATTTGCAGTTTCTTTTACTTTTCCTCTACCTTCAGCATCTCAATGCATTTCAAGCAATATGCCGAAGATGAAAATGACACCTGAGGAAAGAAAAAAAAAAATAATAAAAAATTCCATTACCGGCTTGTTAAATTTTTGCAATTGCCAATTAATTTGTTTCTGCCCTTTAAGCAGCAGATTTTAATTTATTTTCAACAGCCAACAACCAACACAGTCATTAACACAATAACGTTCTTACAATTTTTGTAAATTAGTGTTGCCGGTTGTTTGCATGTAGTTGCTGTTACTTTTTTATTTCTAATATCAAATAATTGAAGAGTAATTTTTAAACTATCGAAACAAAAAGTAAAAACAACTTTATTTTCTTTTTGTTAGAGTCGCAATTAAATTTGTTTCTAAAGCAAATGACAACAACAACGAAAACGAGTATCTTCTCGTCATTGAAATAGTTGATAGACTTTTAAATTTGCTGTGATACAGGGTGTTTTTGAACTAAGGTGGCATATTTTAAATTATTTTTTTTTTCAATTGATATTTTGCTTTCAACCAAAATTTTGTGGGGTTTTAATCCAAAACCAAAAGTCCTAACAACTCTTTATTAAAAAAGTATTTGAACACAAGACAATTTTCAAGTCACGAGGAAAAGTTAATTAACTCCAACCTACAGGGCGATCAGAGATCGCAACACCACTTGTGTATTTCATGTACTTCTTTTTTGTCTTTTTAGTTCGTGCTATTCTTATTGAAATTGCAAGCAACATATAATATATGAGAAAAGTATACGAGAATTATTATTATTCCAACAAATAGAAGCTCCCAAAGGACTTGAAAAAATCTAGTTCTAGATCTATTCGTTTTACTTCAGTAATGTTTTCTCCTTTTTTTCTTTAAGTCGTTATGTTGTATGTTATTTTGATGGGGGTATTAAATGCTATTTTCAATATGAAAGAATCTGCTGTTGAGACACCAGTAAAAATCTAATATGTATGTATATCGTATATGCCTACAATGCTTCAAGTATATAAATTTTATATTTTTGTATAAAAATGGCATAGCGGTGAAATAATTAAGTTTTGCCCTTAAAATTAAATTGAATTTCAATTTCACTAAATTTAAGGAATGAAAATAGAAAAATAAATTGAATGATCATATCTTTAAAGGGTTTGAGGTTCCTAAAATATGTTCATTTGATTTATTAATACAGTTCGACTGAAAAAGTATTATTATTTAATAATACACAGGACAGCATAATAATGTTAAATTGAAAGTCCTCGGTTGGAATTTAATAGAATGTAACTCGGAAATAGCAACATTTATTATCGAAAGTTTCTCGTTTCGTATCAATAAGAATCGCTTCAATACGCCAGATATGAAAAACGGGAAAGTCAAAATTATTAAACGAAGCTTTGGTGGAAATTGTATGCTTCGTCCATAACTAAAACTTGATTGATGAAGACGAGATTTATGTCATGTTCATGCATCTCTTATTCAGTTTATTCAGTAAATGATAGTTCAAATACTAATGATGTTTGAACAAAATGTGTTGCGGCACATGAAAGGTATGCATTTTCCCCGGAATTGTTCAAATTTATTTTCATGTCTTTTCTATTATAAAAAAACATTAAATTTTTTTCATTCTTCAGTGTAGTCTGATCGTACTCAAACTTCAAGCCCACCTAAAATATATTCATTTAATTTGAAATACATTTTGACTATAAAAGTATTAAGACAAATATATACAAATGTTTGAAAATTGGTATTAAAAGAAAATTTCTTCAAAACATTGTGACTGAGATAAAAAATTTGTTCGTTTCGAAAACACAAAGTGCACAGTGGGGCTCGATGTTATTTTAATGATAAAATTTCAAATATGTTAGTTTTTCGCCATTTTCATAAATACGTAATATATGTAGATACAAAAATCAAGCTTACCTTTGTTCGTACTACATGCTGAGATTCAAAACTGTCCTTCCAGCTTGAAACATGTGACAATTTTCCTCCAGATAGGAGGCGATATTTTCGAGATGTTAATTAAAGGGCACGACAGCTAGCTGCAATCCGCTAGCGACTACAATCAAAATATTTATGCAGTCGTAGTTTATTTGAAATGTTTAACATTCAATTATTTGTTCATGGCCAAATATTATTATTAATTTTTTTTTAACTTATTTATTTCCATGACAGCTTAAAATAAAATGCAAATATTTTTAATATTAATTAAAAAAAATAAATTCGTTAGATCAAACTAGAAGATGATATTTTTTATAACACTCCAGTAACACAACTAAAACTATTATCAGAAAACTTTTTGAGAATCTAAGACAAGAAGCTGGAAGGCCCCAGTGTTGGATTTTATATATTCTGTGCTGTATTGCCAATATCGCAACAAATAAAAGGCAACCCTCGTACTGTAAAGATTTTAATCTCCGAAAAAACAAATGTTGAAAGATAAGTTTGAAAACCTGTGGTTTACGAACTCTTCAAATTTCCCTGTTTTTGGAGAAACTCTTTCAGGCAGGGTCAGACATTGCAAATATTTGATGAATTAAGCGTATGTTATTATACTTGGCATAATTGAGAAGAAATTATCTTAAATGGAGCCTAATAGCATAAAAGTGTAAACATGTTATGAATGAATATTTATGAATATTTATTTAAAGAGTGCAAAATACTTAGTGGTCACATATTTTTCTTCAAATATTTGTAACGTCTGACCTTCGCTTTAGTGTCATAAGAAATCTTCGAGGTGTTTTTATAATAAATTTAATAAAGTGTAGCTCGTACACTTAATATATGAGCCACTCGCTGAAATAGTTTGACTCTGTTTGCTAGACGACTGCTGGTTGGTTGCTTCCTGATGATGTTGAGGATGCTTCTGCTTCGTATTGCCTTCATTATGCAACGTTATTATTAGCACGTTTCATGTTTATGCATATGTTATAAATATTTGCTTTTTCACAAAATGTGCTCCATAATTTGAAGTATTTTTCGCCATACATTGGACTCCATAGAACTACGGTTGAACTTTTTATTAGCGAAGTAAAAAAGTCGAGTATATGAAACATGTACAAGAAGAAACTCAAGTACTTTTAAAAAATAATATGAAAAATTATCGTTGTTTGTTTTTTCTTCTTTAATGTTTCTTTTCTATTCTATTTAAAGAAAAAGTTATTATTAGAAAAACAGCATGTACAAAATATGCAATAAAAATTCGTGCACTTTAAACTCTACGTAGTCTGCTTGCCACTTGGCCATTTCATATCAGTGTGTGTGTATCTGTTTGAGTGCGTGTGTGTATGTTGTGTAAATTCTTTTTCTTTAGATTTTTGTGTAATAACGAACATAATAAAATATAAAACATTTAACAAGTTATAAAATAAAATATAGTTTTATTTGTATTTTCTTAGTTACAATGTAAGCGAGAATTTTTGTTTGTATAAATAGAGACGCACACATATTACGAGTATGTGCTGTTAGATACACTCACAAAAAACTGTTCAATCATTAACACAGGGCAGGCAGTTATTGAAAAATGCTATAATTTTGGCAGCTGATTAAATGCTGACATGTTTGCGGGTTGGGTTAATAATCCTCTTGAGTGTTTCCACATCTAATGCTGCATTTTCTTTTTCTTCTTTCTGTGGCGCCAAGTTCATTGTCTTTTCGTGATTGTTTTATTTCGGGAGGTTGATTAATCAGCATGCTTGAGCATAAGTGTGTCCGTATTGATGTTATTTATGTATAAAGTGAAGAAAGCAATCTTTAAAAAAAACGTCTGTTAGACACAGTTGTTTTATGTTTCTTCAATAAAATATTTTTGTATGTAATATTTAAAAAATGTTTTTACATAAGTTAATAACTGCCAGACAACCTCAATAACACTGTCTTTTTAAGCGTGTCAATATAAAATATTTAGAGCTGATGTTGTTTACAACGAAATAAAATTGTTTGAAAGTGTATAAAGCTCTACGGTCACACTTGGTAACCGTTTGCCCAAAAAAACATAACCACTACTTTTGCTTAGGGTTAGTGTGATTTAACTTGGCTTTTATATCACAAAATGAAGTCAATTATGCCGCGAAATGCTATTTTTATATTATTTTTAATAAATGCGAACCCATATTTAAAAAAATATTGGAATTAAAGAAAATGCAAATTTAGCTTGTCTATTGGTCACTTCTTTTCGGTAAATATTTGACTAGTGTGACCGTACCTTAAGAATTTCGACATTTTAATTAACTTTTTTAATTAAACTACACACACACCTTTGAATTGACGTGTATAAATATATGTATATATGTATGTGGCAAAAAAATAAACCTGGAGTTAAAGTGTAAAAAATTAACTTTATGTTATTTTTAAAAATTTGTTAAGCTGTGAATGGGTTTGAGTTCGGAGCATAATTTCGAGGTTTGAGTTTCTTAATTCATATTATTATTTTTATAAAGAAAGGAATATAGAAAAAAGTTTTCGAGTGTAACATAAGCTGTTGAAAAAAATCATATGTTTTTGTGTAGTTTCCTAAGTTTCGGTCAAAAGCAAAAAAAATATATATATAATCATGTCTAGGAAATATGTCGTCACAAAACTAAATATCCAGCGTAATTGTAAACGACTACTAATTTTTATTTATTGCTATGAATTCCACCAAAAAATAACTCTTTTTGAGAAAAAAATATAAATTAAAAAAACAAAAATAGAAGGAAAAGTGGCGATAATATGCTCAACGAGTAACAAATAGTTTAATATGTCAGCTAGTGTTCATAAAAGAAACTATTTTTTTTTAAGTTGCACTTGTAGTTTATAACATTTGAAGTTTTAGCTATTTTTGTTTGCATTTTCTTTTCATATTAATTTATTTGTGAAACTGTTTAATTTTCAACAAAATTCTCTTTGATCTTTCTTGTTGTCAAATGATAGCATTAATTTTGAAAAGCCGCAGAAAGATTTGTAAGGAAATTCAATGCTTTAGGAAAAGGCATTGAAAGAAAAATAATTGTGTGAACAAGAAATTAGTGCATGTATTTAATTAATTTAATATGCGTACCAAATAACTATAATTGATGTGAGTTGGTAAAGAAAAATATATTTCCCAAAAATTTGCTATAAAATAATTCATCAAAATTAAAAATTCTTTTCTATTAATTTCGACATTAAGCAATTTTTTCTTAGAACTTTTTACTTACTCTCGCTTCTTTTTATAACATAAATTCTTAATAATCTTATCTAACTTAAATGCAAAAGCAAACTATGAACTAAATAAATTTAATTCTCTTTTATACTTTGATTCATGTAATGAGTAGATGATGTGCATGATGTTCATTAAAGTATATGAGTATAAAAGAAATTGTAATTATTGTCAAATGCCATGTGTGTTTTTATGCATGAGTAGCTGATGCGCTGAAATGCGTTCCTTGTATATAATTTCTGTTTTACAAACATGATTTTCTTTTAAACTTAAATGATTTATTGTACTTCACACCAAAGTAGATGAGCAAAAGCAGCAACAGAAAAATGCAATTAAATGATGATTTAGAGAAAATTTCTCTAATAGTGAATTATAAAGCAAAAATATAATTCAGTACGGTAAGCATTCAAAATTATACTTAAAAATCACTTTTGTAATTTTTACTTAGAAAATTATTTGCTTTAATTATAATTATTTAATAAGTATTCATTTGCTTACATTGTTAAAATAAAGTTTAAAATGAAAACAAATTTTATGTCAAGCACAAGAAAAGCTAAAAAATGGACGACTGAAAAAAATTTTAAACTTGACTTTGACACACTGTAGCTCATCGCGAAATCAAACAGGAAGGTCAAGAGTCTCCGATCGGGTCTATATTATTTCTGCGATAGCTTCAGTGTGCAGCGGAAGTCTATCGATTACACTGTTCGACAGAAATCAAATTTTTTATTCGCCATATATAATTGATACACTGTGATTATTTTGCAGACCAAATAAAGTAAAAATCCATACTCAGCTTTTCATTACCTCATGTTTTGTCTTTTTTATAGGACTTTACAATTTTGAAGTATAATTATATTTTATTCCTGTGGTCACGGGACTAATAACCTTAGTCGGGAAATATACTTTCGAGAAAAAACACTTTTAATACAAATGAGTGTTTTTGAAAAAATCATAACGGGCATTAGAAACAAAGTAATCAAAATCAAATATTGCTTCATTTACCAACGCACCCACAATTTTATGAAAATATTCTAAATGTGGCGGAACTTCATAGCAACTTTAAGTAAATTCATTTTATTTATATCTTTCTTACATATATTATAAGAGAAATATAAATATAAGGTTTTGTTAGTAGAATATAATAGCGTACAGAACTAAATTTTTTCTCTAGTCGACTCTCTTTTCTCGATTGTGACCATAGATTTACTATTTTATATTAATTATGGTTCCAAATTAAATGGCATGATTACTAAAATTAAAAAATACAATGTTTGCGCTTCGGTTCGCCAAGAAACTAAAAAATGGCCCTTCAAAAAAGTATCCTTAAATATCTTGGAAATATTTTATTTAAATATTCTATCCAAAATATATGATGAGGGGGCGTGTTTCTTACCTGAGAATTGTTTAAAGAACCCTATTATGTACACCTATTTTATATTCTATTTAAATAAAATTTGTTGCACTTTGATTTCAGAAATATACAGAGTAGGATTTACTGACTAAAATTATATTATTTGATAAAATAAGCGTGAAGAAATCATAAAATTTAAAATTATGGTAGAGTTCATTTCAGGTTATAACACATATATTTTATATAAAATATTTAAACGAAAGCTTACAACGATGGAGCGATTTATTCTAATGACATTTTTTTAACTTTTTGTTCAGGCGAACCAAAACTAAATTGTTTGTTTAATTTTTGATATCATTGCTTTTCATTCGCTATCAATATCGCTATAAAAAAATATTTTAAATTGGTCATCCTTAAGACGTGTAAAAAAGTCTTATAAAAAGGAAAAATTTGGAAAAATTTAAAATTGAGTACGCCGTTTTAATTAATGTGTATATAATTATTCGTGTCGAAAAAATGCTGTCACACGGTGTTACAAGTTGCATATTAAAGGAACATTTAGAATTTTTTCAAATTCGCGTTAAAACCCCTAATTTAATTTAATAAACTTTTCGGAAAACTTGTCAAATTATATTTCATGAGTTTATTTTTTGTTCTGTAAATATTTGCAAACAACATAAATGATTTTCTTAGAATTTGTTTTAGATATTTTTTTGGTATTTAAGTTATTTTATCGAAAAACTTATATGTTTGTAATTTAAGTCCCTTTGGCAAATAGCAAAATGCCAAAGTAATTAAATGTCGAAATGTAAATCTCAATATAAATAATAATTAATTTAATAATATGTAGCAGAAAATTAAAGTGAAAATATTTTAGCAACTTTAGAGAAATTCCTAACAAATCTGATTAGCCATCTCTTTAAATATATTTACACAAATTCTTGTCAATAATTGAAATTTTACGTTGTTAAATAATAAAAATAAGTTGTTAAGCAAATTATTGCTGCTACTTAATTAGTTTGATTTAGCTTTATTAATAAGACAAAATAATAAATTTGATTGATACATTTCTACATAATTGATTATTTTAAATAAGAAAATTTAATAGACTGACTGCACTGATGCTAATAGAAATTAGTAAGCAAATAGTTTGCTTTAATTATCCTTTATTTGTATTATCAAATTGTACGTATCTATTCTTTAAAGTCCAAGGATTGAATTTGAAAATGTATAAAATTTCATTTGTTGTGTGTCCTTTATTTAGTCAAAAAATAACAACAAGTTTGCCATTGTTTTGTTTAGGGAAATATGTTTTTCGATTTATGTAGTTTTAAATGTCTATGTAAATACAAAATGTAACACATGTGATTTGTTTGTGTTTAGTTTAGCGTTGTAAACGAAATTTCTTATAAAAATAAACCCAAACAAATATAGTTTATTATGTACATGTATTCACAACGATTTAAGTGAAAAATGTTAAGTAAATAAATAAAAGTATCAACACAACAATATATACATATATATAAATTAGTTAAATTTAAACATTTAACTTGTCCTTGTGCCTTTTGTTCTTTATCCGCCATTTTTTATACTTTTCTTGCGAAATCCGGCAAAAAATTATAATAGAAAAAAGATTCTATTAACAATTTTAAAAATTTATTTACCACGAATATTCTGTTGATATACAATAGAATCCCTCTGATTACTAATCACAAAGGACCAGCAATTTTTTACGAATAATAGGGGTTTTCGAAATAACAAGATTTGAGTTTTCTTAAAATAAATAACACGAATAAATGGAAATTTTCAATTTGAATAAACAATTATAAAAAAATTAACAATAAAAATCAAAATGGATTATTATTAGGCCAAAGATCGTAACGTATTAAGTCCAAAAAATTTGGGAGAAGAAAACTTAAAGTTAATTAATTCGAACACCACTACAATCTCATCATCAATGTTCATGTGTATTTCCATGCTTTCGGCACTTTTTAGATGGCTCGATGAAATTTGATTTCAAATCTTATTTAAAGAAATTATGATCCGAAAAAAACGAGACTTATATATTATTGTGGTAAGTATTTTAAGGTCATTTTTGTTTCCACTCGTTGTTTTCACTTAAGACAGCCTTTTTGGGTTTAATACTTCATTACGTTGGTTTATTTTTATTTGTTGTTTTTAACTGATGGTTGTGTTTTTGTTTATATTAATATAATAAATTTATATTTATCAATTATAAGAGGTCATCAACAACAAATAGGAATTAGCGAGAGAAATGAAATGTATGGAGTTATTGCGAATTAAAGCGATTTTTTCAAAGGAACATTAGCGAATATTAAAAAAGATATGAGTCATAGCGATTCTATATTATCTTAATTGCGAAAATTTATTAAAAGTAAATTGTTTATCTTGATTCCAAGAACCCTCAGAGTATTGATTAAATCACAGTACCAAGATGCTTTTGGAAATGTCATTCATAGCAAGCAGTAAGAATGCTTATTTACATTTTTAATGCAGTATGCATTAAATTAAATTAAAATTTTATTAAATTGTTTGTTATTTTTATTACTAACATCCAAAGTGGATGGTTTGTTTCCCCGGTAGGTATCATAGAACCTAAGCCACTTGGCTAGAATCATAAACGCATATCACGAATAATTTAAAAGCTGTTAGAGAAACTATTGAAGAGTTACTTGTCAGTCATGCTAAGGGAGGTCTACTTTTGCATATCGTAATTTTTATGGATACTATGACACATTGTAGAGTGTCATAACGTCCTTGGACATTATGGACTTCTTGGTTATGATACAAAAAATTCTCTGTACTTATCTTTATTAAAAGTTTGTAAAACTTAAATGAATCATTCGTGACCTGTGGAAAGGTTCTGCTTAAATCCCATGTCTTTAACAGTTATGCCTTACAATTGAGGCTCGAAAATTTTACCATAAGATGTCTGACAGGTTTACCGAATTGAAACATGTTTTTCGAAACAAATTTCATAAATTTTCAAAAATTTCTCTGACATGAGTCCATTCGTGTAAACTATACCCAAAAGAATCGTGAACTGTGTTACTAATTTAAAGTTATCTGCCTCCAAATATATATTTTATGAAGCAAGGTAATGTGTGATTATTCTAATTCGAAGTAGTTGTTTTTTATTATTTATATTTCTTGTTAACTTGTTAAAAAGAACAAAATTTGGCTTTATATAATTTCTTTCTAACAAATAACACTTGAAAATGTAAACATCAACAAAGCCTTTGTAAATAAAGAACTTATATTTAACATTTATACACACACATTAACTTAACAAATTCATTAGTATATGTAGCAGGCGTGGAAAATAGAAATATATATATAAAATAAAAAACATGACACTCAATAATAATATTGCCTTTTAATCACAGTGTAGACCAGAGATGAAACTATTTCGTTATGTTTTGGGCCTAACTCAGTTTTTTTCCCATCAACTTTTCGTTAAAAAGAGATAGCAATATCATGTAAGAAAAGTAAACAAAACAAAATTAAAGCATTTTGCAAGTAATTAAATCAAAAAAGGAGAAAAGTATAACAAATTATAAAACTTTTTACAATTTTATTATATAAAATAATTAATATAAAACAGAGGAATTATTAATTTGTTGTCTTATTGAAATGTGTTCACTGAGAAATGTGTCGTGCAAGTTCTAGTAGTTGTTTAGTGTAATTAATATTAAAATCCTAGATGGAATATTTTAATCATTTGTGTGTATGCGTGCGTGTTTTTACATGTATGCGTTTGTTCAACGAAAGTGCTTATTGAAAGTTGCTGTAGAAAAATGCAGAATCCAAGAAAAATATGTGACATGAACAATTTTAATTTTCCTGTAAATAAAATAATTTATCTGTTAATAAAACTAAGTTTTTAGAAAATAAGAGTTAAATATTTCTTGCTGCAGAAAGTGGATCAAAACAATGCAAGAAAAATTCTTTGTTTAACTTTTTTAGTATGAGAGAGATAGCAAAACAGCAACTAAAACTACAATAGTATGCCGTTTGGTCTCACCTCAGGTCTACCCTGTGCTTCTAATGCTTGGCAAGCAGCAACCATTTCTCAGATAAAACATTTGAAAACGATTATTACTAGTAAAATGAAAACGAACTGCTGGACCTTATCCGATGTCGAAGGTTCGCATGGTGATATGGTAATCAATTAAGTTACGAAAACGAATATAATCAAGTTGTCGACATTATATGTTGTTGCGCTGGTTTTATCTCTAAATTATTAAAATAAATTTTGATTAATGAAAATTATAAATCAATTAAAATTTTATTTTATTAAAAAATTCAAATTCAAATTCAGAATTCATATTTTAAAATGAAATGTTTATAAACGTATCAAGTTTGCATGTAACTAATTTTTTTGATTTTAAGTTTAATTCGCTAAAATTTCAAACGTTGCAATTTGCATAAAGAGGTCCTTAGTTAGTCCAAATTATATCACGCCGTAGTTATAAAAAATCATGAATATTACTGCGAATAGAATTCGTAATCTTCAATGTGATAGACTTGCAAAAAACCACGGAATTCGCAATCGATTCAATAAAATAAGCATTTGGAGAATATATTTGCGAAATTATTGATAATAGCTCGATGTTGCGAAGATTCGCTTTTTGTATGCGCATTTCGAAAAATCATCGCGAGAAGTTTGATGTAGCGCACATTCAGTTTTTTTTTGTGAAATTGAAAATATTTATCGACCATTTTTGTTTTTAAAATTCTTCGTTTTAGTAAAAACATTCGCTTATTTCAAATCTCAGGTCGAGTGGGATACTAAATATTCATCTTTCGGAAGCAATATTCCATTTTTAAATAGAATCAATTTCAACTTGTGTTTATAATTGTTTACTCAGAAGATTCATATTTGACATATAACTATTATTTTTTTGTTTTCTTTATTTATCTAGTTTTATTATTATTATTATTATTATTTTTATTTATTTTTTTAAATAACGATTATTTATTCATTAATACCATTGTTTTCGATTTTTATTTTTCGTTTCATGATCTAATTATGAACAAAATTTTTTGCTAAATACTTTACACTAAGTACATTTCAAAAACAAAATTTCGAATACTAGGAACGAAAAGTAAAAATCTGCAATAATGGTTACTTTCAACCAAAATATGAAAATTTTTAAATAATTGTTATTTTCAAGCAAAAAAATAAATAAATAATTAAAAATTGTAAATAATCGTTATTTGTCAACTAAAAAAGCTGAAAAATAATAACAATTTAACGAGGCAAAAATAAATCTTGTTAATTGATTTTTTTGGTATAAAATTTAAATAAAAATCTATGGCATAATTGCAAAGCATGTCAAGCGTAAAAATTTCTATTTTTTGTTAAAAATTTTTAGCTACAATTATTATTTTTGGTCCGTGAATAAACTAAAATAATAATATAAAGATAAAAGTTAGGATATTAAAGAGACTCCCAGCCCTGAACCAGTATGTACGTATGTGTGTATGTTTGTATGTATACATCTGGGAAACTGTTTAATCTAAAGGCATCATTACAAATAAGTTTAAACATTTTTCCAACAATAAAGCAAATGTACACAAATGTACATGGGCCATGTTATTTGGAAATGATATCAAATGAATCTGCTTAATGGAACAACAAAAACCAAAGTAAGGTTGGTACTCGTATGAGAACGTATGCATATACATACATATGTATGTATGGGTGTATCCATGTGCTCGTTTGTTTATTTAAGAGTTCAACCGAAAAGAAAAATTATTCTACTACTTCACTTGCAAGCAATGAATTTTGTTTACTTTTTAACCCAATAAAAGAACTAAAATAATCTTAAAAAAACGCTACAGTTTTTCTTTGCTTCTAATCATCACATTTAAACTCGAAAAAAAAACGTCCATGAATGTTGGGGGTTTCTCTTTAGAAGTTTCTGTTTGACGCAGTTTTTTGTACAAGTTTTGTTAGTTTATCAATGTGGCATAGAAGAAAAACTATGTTGTATATTATTTTATATAATTTAAATTAAGCACATGAGTATATACATTCCATATGTATGTATGTAAATGGATATTTAATACCCTACAAAACGCAGCTTAGAAATTTGTACATCATACATTGTGTAACATGCATAAGTTATTGCACTCAGAAAAAAGATTGCTTGGAAAATTTTTGTAATAACTAAACAATTTTAAGAGGAACCATTTTTGTTTTATTTTTTATACTCCTCATATCGCTGCTTTATTGCAACGTAGTATTCTCTCTAAAAAAACTCGTTCTTCAGAAAATGAGATCAAAGTTTTTAATTCACACCTCAATGGATATTTTACACACGATAAAGAACGATCACGTTTATTGAGATATGACTACGTTGCAATAAAGAATAGATATGTATAGTATGATACTTGGTGATACCACCAAAATTCATGCAATTAATGATATTATTTTTTATTATTTTTCATATGTATTTTGTTTAATGTAGTATCAAATAAACGTCTGTGAGTTTTTGAAATATCTCTTCTTATATGTATGTATGTATGTATGTGTAAAAAGTTTTTTATTTGAAATTCAACATATGTACATGCAATTTGTTTATACTTTTTATATTTGACTTCATTAAATTACCACAAAAAACTAACCGAAAAAAAAAATAAACAAGCAAGAAAATATGTAATAAAATTGTTTCAAGTGTATCATCATTGACTTTACAAATGTACTTGTATGCGTGGTAAACAAAAAACCAAAAAAAAACTAAATGGTAAAAGCAAAAATATTAAACGAGATAAAGAGGTCGTTGAATTCAACTGCAGTGCAATTTTCTAGATTTTAAATAATTTGTATAGATTTTTTCTCTTTTCATTTGAATGAGTACCCAGATCTTCTAAAAGTGTTAATGTTTGTTTATTTATTCCGAATAGTAACATTTATTTTTGTTGCGTCTTTTTCTATGGATTTCTTTTTAAATTTCTAAAACAACGAAATGTGATACCTATTATATATATAAAATAATTATGTATGTACGATCAGTAAAATGTGCTGATATATGTATTTAATTTTTTCTCTATTATTTCTTTTTATGGAATTAACATTTTCTGCTAGAGAGTTTTTAGTTTACAACAAGCTACTCCTGAAAGTAACCTGTTTGCTCTATCGTAATCAAAGGCACAAAAAATGTTTATTAACAATTAATTTTGTGTAATAACGTACATAATTTATTATTTTCTACTAATTATGTATATTATTAAAAGACAAACACGTTTTTTTAGATCCCTTTTACGACTGTAATACTGAACCGATTTTGGAAAGATTTATATGTTTTGAAACGTGTTTTTACATAGATGTGCACAATATTAATTTTATTTAAATCAGTTCGATATTTAGGGAGCTATAAGTTTTAAAATTGCTACTTACACATGCACACTTATTACACATGTATGTATCAGTTTCAACTTGAAAAATAAACAAAGTGTGCATCTGTGTTTGTCCAATTTGATTTTGAATAGATATGAAACAGAGTTTTAAATTGTTTATTTAGAATGTTTTTTTATTTTTGTATTTTATCGTATGTAAGTGTTTAATATTAATTTCTGGAATGCGGTCAATTGAATTGGCCGCTGGATACACTAGTTCTAATAATTAGGGCAACATAGCACATATCGCTTATTTTTTGCATAGACGTTATAACTCAAAACAACTTGTTTTACACAAAACAAGATTTAAGTTGTCATTTTGCTTACAACTTGATGGAAAATAAAAATAATTCTCCTCTCAATAGATGAGCATACAAGATATTTCAGTGAAATTTTTACACAATATGGTAATTAATTCTACATTATTAACTCAAAAATTAGAGTTATGGCGTTGTTGCACCAACTGAGCGGTATGTACATATACACTCCGGTTCACTTATTTAAAGACACTAAAATTTACATATTCAGCAGCCTTTATCTTTTCAAATTAGTTAAAGTGCCTTTATTCAAGTGAACCAGAAAAAATAGCACATTTTTGGCCTTTTTTATAAATTGCTTTAAAAAGTTATTTAGTAAAGAAACCACTATTGTCATGATGTTTGTTTTATATCTCAAAATGTCTAGCTTCCATATTTATTTTAAAATTCTGCTATCGGCTAAAAATTTCAAAAGATACAGGCTGCTGAATATGGAATATTTAGTGACTTTAAACAAGTGAACCGTAGTGTATCACTTTATTTTTGTAGGAGCTGGAAGTTTATTATCTGTTTCAGAATTTTTAACATAATTATTCCAGCATATTTTTACTTATTTTGGCTTTAGCAGCATATTTTTCTTTTAAGGACACATTTTCTCTTAAGTGATTTTCCCTTCTTTTCGGTTTTCGATAATTGTTTTCATTTTGATTTTTTATATTTTTTTATATTTGTTCTTGGTATATTTTCTTTCTTATGGCTTAAATATGCCTGAAACGTAAAACAATTACACAGTTCGGAATTCCGCACAAAAATCTTTTTTATTGCTTATTTTGCTTGTCCTGTTAATATCGAACAAAAAACTTATATGTACTAAAAAATTTTCAAATATGCGATAGCTACTAAAATCTAATTAAAAGTTAAAAAAATTTCAAAAAAGATTTATTTCTAATAATTTTAAATAACAAAGCGTTTTCCCCAAAAAATATCAGAAAATAAAACTTAAATCTTAAATCTTCTTTATAGTAAATTTTAATTATAATTAACCCTTAAAGAACTCTTAGCTGTTAAATCAAGTTTTATTGACAAATATAAATTAATTTTTTTTATAACTTGGTATTTTAAATGCTAGAAAAAGCAGCACCATCTGGTACTACAAATATTACAAAATATTTATCACAAAAATATTATAACAAAAAATTGTTGTTTATGAATATTTTATTCTTAAATGTAGACATACAGACAATATGATTTATGTATTTAGTTATATGTATGTCCATGTACAGTATTAAAAAAACAATAATGATAATGTTCTTATGATGATCGTAGAATTATCGTGTGTCATAAAATCACTTAACATACATTTACACATAAACATCTTTGTAATAGATGTTTCTACATGCCACAAGTATTTATTCTTCAAATTCAGTAAATCTTAAGTTAAGAAAATGAAAATATATTAAAAATTCTGTTTATATGTGGTGTTGTTTTAAATAAAAATCGAAAATGTACATTCATATTTTAAAATCATTCCACCGGGTGTTTCACACAGCATGTTGCAACAATTTAAACACTTAATGTTATTTGTTCGTGTTGAAACACATTTTTTTAAGTAACAGGAATTCGCTAGATATTTTACAATCAAATAAATGACACTACAAATTAAACTAACTAACGCCACAAGTATTAGAAGAAAATCACACACAGAAGCCCATAAATTTTAATCTCCCCCTAAATTGTCAACTTTTCGAAAGCAACAGACTATTAGAGTCATTAAAAAAATATTTTAAATTTTCTTGTCGGTATTTAGTCTTCAGAAATTAAAAGTATATTTACTTCTTATGAAAATAAAAATAAAAATATTCCGCTGCAAACATGGTTGCCTATAATTATTTTTTAAATTTTTTAATTTGACTTTTGTTTTATTTTCCTAATTTAGCTTTAAATGGTTTTAATAAATTGATATAAAGTAATAAAAATAAAAATCATTGCTTTTTAGTATGATTTGAAAATAAGCTTGTGTATTTAGTCAATACGGTTGGCCCTCCTCGGCAAAATCATATCCAATTTAATTTCTCATGAAATATATATTATAATTTGTTTCTATTTATAAGATTTGTAAAAGCAACTCTAAAAACCCCTTTTAAAACAAATTTATTAACTAAATTGGGCATTCATTTTTATTTTCCTCTATTACTCGTATTTAAGAAGACTTCGATTAAAGATTTATAAATTTATTTTTATGTAAAACTTTGCATAATACAAGTGCGGATATGCACGTATGTCAAATGTTTGAAATGTGAAGGTGCTACGATTTGATATCAAGGTTATCCTCAAACTTTTTGCAAACATTGGCACAAGTTTTTGATTCAAATTTGATTTAAAATTGATGTTCATTTAATAATAAATATTCGACGATTGACACATCCTCAATTGTCATTCACAAATTATCGCCAAACTTTAAATGGGATTTAATTTTTTTTTTTATGTTTAAGAGTAAGAAAAAGAAGTTAAAAAAATTGCGAAAGGAAATTTCATTTACATGAAGAGTAAAAGACTCTTGATTTTTATTAAATATTTTTCTAAAGTATTTCTAAAATTAAAAATAATTTAAGAGTAGAAATTGTTAATAGTTCTTAAGTTAAAAATAATGTGCAGAAAGATGCGGTTAGAGCATCGCAATTAAATTAATTGAGATATATAAAATGCAATGAAATAAATTAACTTCTCTTGATGGTACTTTTTGCAAATATATAATTTAAATTTAATTTTTAAAATACTTATTTGCACTTTTTCCAAAAAATTAATATTTTACATATTTAGTAAAATATTAATTACATTATTAATAACAATTTTAAATTCATTATTGAGGTATGTTTAAAATTCCGATTTGGCGCGAATTTGAATAAGCTTGAGAATAAGCCCATCATAATTTCTGAATAATTTTTGTTGGGAATTCTATCTGCCTCAAATTCTCTTTTCAAAAAAATTTCAAACTGTTTATCATTTGAGGTAGAGTTGGGTTCAAATCATTTTCAGTTTGAGATCATACTTGAGTGTTTTTTTTTATAGAAAGTATGCACAAGTGTTAACGTGTGTGTATTGCTTAAGAAATTAAAAACTCTTGCTTTGATAATTTAGTGCACAAAATGTATTTGTTATCAATGCTTGTCCTATTTAGAGACATTGCGACAAAAATTTTATAAATTTAATATAAAATTTTAATATAAACATTGTTATTAAATTGGTTTGTTACATTACATACTCGTATATACGCAAATGTATGTACTCATATATAAACCATTGTCTACTGGTTAAATGGTCTGTGTTATAATGATGTATTGATATTTTTTAATTAAATACTTTATGTTTATTCGTAGCAGTTTTAAATTTTATAAATATTTGTGTTTGATACGAATTGAAATTATTATGTTTCATTAACCCTTGATAATTGAATAATTTTTATAGTATTATAATATATTATAAATCTTTATGAATTACAAATGTAATTACTATTTTATATTTACACTTTTAAATAATAATATTAAAATAGTTACTTCTGAATGCTACATTTTCCAATTATTATTTTCTAATATTTATTTGAAATTAATAATATCTCAGCTAGAACTATGTTTCCTTTCCAATCTCTATGAAGAATAAAAATTGTGAAATTCATGTGTTAAATATAAAAAGACTGCTGGCCAGCTGGAGAAACGCACTCTCTGCTCCGACACAATCGTTTTCAAAACAGTTAGATAGTTGAAACTCTAAGAATCATTTTAATTGTTCTCTATAATTTTAAGAAGGTGTTTTATAAATCAATTATCCATAATACTTGTCTCAAATAATTGATTGTGTTGAAATAATTCACTAAAAACTCGATATGATTATTTTTCTGAACTTGTTGATTTATCTTTGAATTTTAATATTATAAAGCATAAAATCATTGTTTTCTTTATTCATAACTCATAAACTTTTATTATAATTTCAGTAATTTAATATATGTAAGTTTAAGTATCTTGTTATTAGTCTGTAAGGATTATTATCCATTGACTAAGCTTTAAATAAATAAATAAAAATAAATAAAATAATTTATTAATTTGATCACGTATCAGTTAATAATGATTATGTCTTTGTCTGTCATTTGTGTTTAAAAATTGATTATATTTTTTTATTACTAATATTTGTTTTGAATATATAATATAAATATTAAAACAGTGAGATCGGAAAATCCTGGCAATATTAATAATAACTATATTAATTTGTTCAACCATTTCAGTTGAGCCAATGAGTGCGAGAGCGACCTAACACACAAAACTTGAAAATTTCAACAAATGTTGATTAAGCATTTCAACTGCCTTCTATTGATATTTTTATCTACAGACATCTCATACGTAATAAAAATAGTTTTAAGCAGAAATATTACCTCTTTTTACGAGGAATGTCAAAGAAAAAAAAAATGATCGCCTCCATCATGTAATAAACAAGTATTTTATCGGTTACATAAAACAGTTTATTGCTTTAAAAAATTTAAAAAGTAACTTTTGTTAAAATTTTATTGATCTCACTTCATAAGAAAAATGTGTATATAAATTGAGGAATAGAAATTAATTAATTTTTCTCTCGTCTTTTCTTTGCAGGTACGTTCAAGTTAAAATTAATATGCTTCATTCGTTTTGTAAAGGGTATGTAAGGTTAAACGTTTTTTCGAAAATTTGGTTGGGTTATTTTTTTTAACGTTCTTAAATACATAATTATGAGCACCATAATACTTCATTGGTTTCTTGTTAATGAACAAAGCATGAAGCCGATTTGAAATAAACTCAGCGACAGCGACCAAAAGTATAAATATGAAAACTTCTCGCTGCTGACGAAGCTGGATTTGCCGTCTTGAGGGTTTTCGTTTTTACATATTTTCATATAAATAAAATTGGTAACAAGAGTTAAATAAATCGATGCGTGCTAACTTGAGCTGTTATCAATTGATGGCGCTGCCGTTTCCAGTTGCTATCTATAATTGTTAAACACTGATTTTAAACAATTTTGTATGCTCTCGTCAATATTTGTAGAACTTTTTCGAATTTTTTATTTCCGTTATTTTGAATTTCGGGTTGTTCTTTATCCAATTTAATGCTGACAGTACAGTGTACAGCATGGGCTCCATCACACTTAACCATGGGCTTATTTCTTGTTCGTTATGCTCAAATTTGCTTTTAAACTTTGTAACAATGTAATGAAAATTTTGCCAGCGCACAGTCGAACTCTGTTGCAGGCGGAAAATTGATTCACAAAAATTAGTGCTCTTAGTTGACTCGATCGACTTGTGACAAGGATTCTGTAGATATATGACTTCTAAATAAGAAAAGCCTTTTGTTATATCCAAATCTATTGCTTTGGTTGAAAAAACAATGCTGTACAACAAATTACGAATTTAGTGTGACGCACTTACGACTTGAACAATTAAAACTCATTATCAAAAAATTGTCGATAAAATTATTATTATTTATCTTTAAATTTATCTTTAAATTGTAAATATTATTACACACATTCATACAATTCAAAAACCTTAAAGTACGAGTACTTATCTTTATTTTACATTTCAACATGCATGTGTTGCATGTTTGTCAAACTTGTCACATGCGAATGATTAGATGGATTATGACAGTGGCAAAGTTAACCAAAACTTGAAACTTTAAACTTTTATGACAAATACTTCTTTAGACATGACAAGTTGACCTTTTTATTTTTCCTCTTTTGTTATTTTCATAAACATTTATCTAGCTTACAATACTTTAAGCAAACTGTTCTGGCTCATGATTTCATAAGTGTTAAACAAAAAATAATATTTAAGATGAAAATTACACAAACATATTTATATTCATGCATACAGAAAAAATGAAAAAAGTAAGCAGATTTACTTTGGAATTTAAAAAAAGGATTAAGTAGAAATACCACAGCATATGAATTCATATCAAGTTTGTTTCATTTTGAACGAAATAAAAAAGTGTCGGTATGCCAACTTTTACAGGAATTTCAGAAGATTAAAGATTAAATGTTTTTTTTTTTAATAAGAAAAACTTATTTGCAAAAAAGAAATATTTATTCGGAAAATGCGTAAAATTTTCCCTGTACTTTCTATATGACATCAAAGTGTTGAAGAAGTAAAAACGGAACTATTTATTTGTGGGTAAAGATCCAGTTTTCCAACACATAATGCTCAAAGGGAAACATACTAAAGCATTCTTCTAGTTAATATTATTTCTTAAAAATTGGTCCTTCCTAATCTGTGTTTATATATATGTTTTCAGATGTAGTATGTCCTGCATTAAGGACCTTTTACGCTTCTTATTATTATCATGTTGCAAATTGCCAGGCCTGTTTAGGATTTGTGTGTGCATTTGTGTTTATGTATTAAACAATTACGGTAGACTTGTTACCAGTAGCAATTGCAACAACAGTTGTTAAACATCATGGTAGTGATACCACTAGTAGTTGTATGAGTAATAAAAGCAATCACTTGCAGTCGTTTAACATGAGTAAAGATAACCCTTGCAAGCTTTTTATTATTGTCGGCATGTTCGTACTGTACCATATCAAATACATAGTTCCTGGTGCGTTTTGTTGAAGTTTGAAAAATGTGCAAACATTTCTAATAAGTAGAGCCCATGCGGCTTGAAATGAAGTGCGAAGGAACGCTCGAAATAAAATGTTAGAAAATATTGCTTTTACTCACGAACTGTTTTCATACCAGGATAATAAAAATTAGTATTCTGAACCCTTAGCAACCAGTGTTATTAAAAGAAAATTTGAAATGCTTCAGATTTTCTCATACCGGCAAGAACGAGACATTTGCGTTTGAGATATTGAAAAAGCTACTTTGCCATCAGAGACTCGCGTAAAATAGCCACTTAACATAAAACTAAGAAATGAATAAAGTATCAAAATTAGAGATTATTTGTTTGAAAGGAGCAATTGAGTTAATCGAAAGATGGGTAAGATTATTCACTTCAAACTTTGGTATAATACCAGTTTTAAAAGAATATGATGGATGTGGAAAGTTTAACATTTTCTAGTTAAAAGTCATAAAAATCGCTCTACAGTTGTAAAAGTTAGAAAAGATGTCATCTTGAACACCCTGCAGATCATCGTGTATTCCGTTTGCAATCGGATCAGTAATTTAGAAGATACAAATTATTATGGTTGCGATCGGACCAACAATTAGTTGTTCCAAAAAGAAAAGATGAATAAATGAAGATTATTTCTGGACCATTCGAATAAAGAAAATTTATATAAAATTTGGAGTTCTAATAATTGTCAACCCTACTTGATATCACAAAAATAATTTAGTTAAAATACCTTCGCGCCTTAACAACTTTTACGAATCATTTGCTTTTAGTGTACTCCAAGTTTAAGATGATGACATTAGTCTTTCTTCTGTGCTTCTGTGGCATGAAGTTTCTGTTTGTTTATAAAAAAAAATTAATATTACTCAAGTACAATTTCTATACCTCTTCCTGTATTTCTCACACTGAATCAACTATTTTCGAATCGATTTTTATTTTGACTTGTCTAGTAAAAGGACAATACGATTATAGTATGGTTCGAGCGTTATATGTTGATGTTGCTCACCTACTAAAATGTGCTTAACTGCATACACATGTTTGCGGAAAGAGTTAATATATGTATGTAACTAATATTATTTTTGTTCTTATAAATTTATTTTTTAAGATTTCCGTTTTGCACAATACAATCGATAAATGTAGAAATAGAAGAAGTACGAGTACCAAACATCCAACTAGTGTATTTGTGTCCGTTGCAAATATGCTGCACGAATATGTGTTTGACATAGTTGTGTATTTTTTTTTTTTTTGTTCAATAGTTTGTTTTAAGTTTTGTTTTCTTATCACGCCAGATGTTGTAACAATTTACAGCAAACAACCAACAACTGGAAAAAAATTAAATGCATTAAATAAGGGCAACAAATAAAATAAAATTAAACCAAACAGTTGTTGTTTGTGAAGTATTTTGTTATTTCATAGACTCAAGTCTAGAACATCAGAATGTGGCCAGTCAAACACTAGGACTTTTTTACGCCATTTTTGTTAATTTTTTCCAGTTTGTTTGCGTTATTCTTTTTTGTAACCACACAAACAGATACTGGTAATTGTTAGGCTCTACAACATGGTCCTTGTTTTATTAAAAGATTTACAAACATTTCCGTAGTGTCTAATGAAATGAGGCAAGTATAAGCCGCATTTTGTTTTTTTCGGCCCCATCAGTTTATTTGCTATTTTTTATTTTTTGGTTTGCTCTTTCATGCTCTTTTGTTTTATGTACTTCAAAACACAACACAAACACAAAAATTTTTATGAACTTGGTCATCTTGCATTTGTTGTTTATACTTCGTTGGTTTTTATGATAGTTTGTTTTTCCAGTTTTTCATTAAATTGTTGATATACACGATTTTTGTTTTCTTTGTATAGATGTAACTCTTCTAAACATTTATTTTACATTTGAAATGTCCATATATGTAATACCTCAGGATTTTATTTGTGGCTTTTTGAAATCCTACAGCAAAAAATTTTCGCTATTCAGTTTTCGTTCTTTAGTTTCATTAATTGGTTAATTTTTTGTTTTGAAAAAAAGGCTTTCTGCCTAAATATTTAAACTGAAAGAGGAATAGTGTTGAAGAGTTTTCTTGCTTCCCAGACAAGTGCCATTCTTATTGAAGTATTTTAAATACGAACTTTAAGCTAATAGGTATTAAAAATTAACCTCTTCCTAAAGTTAGGAAAGATATTTCTGTGTAATGAATATTTTATAGAATTTTTAAATACTTCTACATACAACTAAATGTATGTACATAACGACCTCTTAGCGCCGAATTATCTTTATCGATAAATTTTAAATTTTTCAGTAAAAGTTTTTTATTATAAACTGTCGCATATTATAAATCTTACAGCCTTCGATATAAATGTTTTCAATAATTTTGTCATTTGTACAACTTTGAACTATCGGTATATAACATTAATTTTGTATATCCAAAATTTAATAAATATTAAAACATTAACTAATTTTAGCCTTAATAAGTAAATATCTTTAGATTAAAAACCAAATAATTTGGATAAAATTCATAACTTGAAATTTTTAATAATGCAAGTTAAGAAGCAAATTTCGCTTATTCGTTTTCGCAAATTTCTTTTCTTTAAATAACAAAGTTCAAACGACTAATTCTGGTGGACGTCTATCGGCGCACTGAGGAGGGGTTGTTGTAAAAACAGCCAAAAATCTGCCACTAGATTTTCTATTACATCTAAAACTAAAACGCTTAATAATTTTGGCCAGTTTTTTGGCTCAAGTACTACTCTGTGCGGCGTTTTGAAAGTTTTCACCTGAGTCTTATTTGGGGGAAATTTAAATTTTTCCCCTTCACCATAGGAAATCTTGCATTTCCTACACTTTGGGTATAAAATGTGATTAGCAGGTTAATGTAAAACACCACGAGAAACATTTTTGTGAAACATTTCAACCATCTAGCCTTTTCGCTATACTGGAATTTTTTGTGCCCTTTTTGAAAAAGTGGGGGTTACAAACTTGCCTTAAGCCGCAATTAAAATTGAATGAATTGAAAACTGAAATGTCCTACAAAAATATTTGCCATGCAACTCTGCTACAAGTAGAGCTATGCCAAATCGTTCATTTCAGCGATCGGTCAGCTTCGTTTAATTACCAAAACTTAAACCGTTCGTTCAATCGTTCAACTGAACGACAGTACGGCAACAACTCTATTTTTTCAATTCATTCTGTTCTTAAAAAAATCAGTTGTAAATATTCGAATAATGTAAGTAAATTAAAGAATTTATTTAAAAAATGGATTTATTAAATAAAAAAAATCATAGTTAAGTTCAGAAATAATTTCTTGTTCTTTTGACTGGAATATTCGACTTTTTATTTTAGCTTAATATGTACCATACTTTTTATGGGTTAATTTTGAAAAGAAATGTATATATTATTTTTAAAGTAACCTACAATCAATACATGAAACAAATGAATATAACATAAAAAAGATCCATGAAGGAAAGTAAATTTGACATAAAAAGACACCTGAACGAACAAAAACAAGTTTTAACTCATCTACAAAATCGAACTGTACAGTATTGAACCAAAAGCGTCCAGTAAAATGACCAGATCACTTCGTTCTGTTAGGTGATTAGTTCAATTTAACCTTTTCGTTCATGAGCTACAAGTATCAAAGGACATCAAAGTATACTCAAAACTTAAATTACGAAATAAGTTGGAAATTAACTCTAAAACGCATTTTAAGTTTTGATTTATTTCTGACGTTGCATGGAAAGCGCATTTTGTACTTTGTTGTATTCAGCGACTTTAGTAGAATATTATGAAAAATCCTTTTTTAAGGACCCTTCAGTCCGCTATATCTTTATTTACATAATATGTATTGCCTTTTTCAATAAGGGACAACAAAACTTCATGCAATGAAGAGATGTAGAGTTGAAACGTACCACAAAAATATATGTTTCCAAATTATACTATGAGTCTAAAGTTATAATTTTTTAAACACCTTAAGAACCCATGTGAAGTCATTTTGTAGCTGGTAGCGCGGCGCCAACAATAGGAATTTCGTAAGCTCACTGTTAAAAACAGATGAGTTGCAAGTACACAAACTAATACTTGCTATTGCATAAAAAATAAAACAATACACTTTTGACAGCGCGCAAACACCAGTATATTGAAGCGAAAATAAACAGCTGCCGACTTGCCGTGCAATGAATACGTTTTGCTTGAATACCCTTGTAAATACAGGACAGCTTCATTATCTAAGCATTAGGGGAAGTTCATCTATTACGGGGTAGGGGGTAAGAAATTTGTCACTATTATGATTCACATCTCAACTAAGTTGAGCTGTTAATGTTACAACTCAACTCAACTATTTTTTGTATTATGACTCACAACGAATTTTAGTTTTTTCGCTGAAAATCATAATACGCGTAACAACTTAACAATCCATAATTAGAATTTTACATTTACAACTCGACTGTCAATTTAGTTGTGAATCATAATAGGGGCTTGATTTTTTTTAATGCTTTAAAAAAGTGGATTGTTGGTATTTTTTGCATTTTCAAATGTCTCAATACTTTTCATTTGGATACACGATACTGCTAATTTTAATGTTATCTTTTATAATTAACTTCAAAAAAGTATAATGCTATCAATTCGTAAGTATTTATCTCATGTTTGTTTCCTCAAAACTACACTATTTATTAAATCATTTGTAAAATGTTTACATTTTTCGGAACGATTTACTTGAAAAATGGTCCCATTGCTTTAACTTTCTTTTTTTTTGAGAATAATGAGCGTCCGCCTGCCTGTCCGTCCCTCCGTTTTGTATTGGGTCGTTTTTAGCAAGAATCGTTTTTAATTTAAACTTGCGAACTCTGTGGCTGTTATCGAAAACAATTAAAATAATGAACGAAAATTGATTTAAAAAAACCAAAAATTACACTACAGCTCACTTAAGTGTTGTTAATATTCCCAAGAATTAAGGTAATTTACAAGATTTTCAAACGCAATCATACCCAACGGCAGTAATAGCGAAATTTGCAACAACTGCAAGAAAACTAAGTCACACTTCCACGAATGCAAACAAACTAGTCTAAATGCAAAAGTAACAAGTGAAGGAAAAAATGTTAAGAACACTCAACCAGGCTTAATTGAAAAACCCTAAACAACCAACCACATACCAACCAACCAACAACAGACAACAATCGAAGCAAATGCCACAAGAGGCAATGACAAATAAATGCAGCAAAATAGAAAAGCGTTGAAAAAGCATTGACTTGACGATATTGTTGTTGTAACTATGGAAATAAAAAAAAATTAAAAAAAAAATAAACCTTAAACTATTCATTTTGGATTTTAAGATGCAAATAGAAATTCTGCATGTTCGTCTCCACTTTACTTCTTGTCAGCCACTGCAGTTACATTCATATGTCATGTTCGGTATACCATCCAGTAAGTGAATGAGTGTGTATGTGATATGAATAAATAAAATCATAAAACATGAAATAAAACGGAATAAAAGAAGCGGGTATTACGAACACCATTTGTTACTTACTTGAAGCAAAGTGGCAACAAAAATTAACAAACAAAGAAGAAATATACATGACGAATTATACGAGTAGATAGTGGGAACACACTTGCATACATCCCTACAAGCATTTGGAGGTTGCTAGTATTAAAGTTATTTTATGTTTACACTATTCTGACCGCTGAAAGTTTTAGTTACTTCTAGCTGATGAAAATAATATATAAAATAATAATCAAAATTAACATAATGTTTACCACTTCCCTCTATGTCACTAAATACGCTCCCGATTTTCGAATTATCCAGAAAAATAAAACTTCAGACAAAAAATTATTTTTAATATCAATAAATGTCACTTCTTGCGAGCTAGGAAATGTTTGCAGGGATATGACAATCGGATTTTATGCCACAAACGCATAAAATTCTTTAAACTCGACAAATTGATATACAAGTAATGTAAGTATGTGACTAAAATTGATAACAACTTAACTAAACAAAAGACTTACTATCTTTTCCATGCAAACAAATTCATCTCACTGCCATCCTGCTTGACAGACTGAATTTGCATATGTGTGTATATTCAATGCATGTTTAGAAGGATGACAATGAAGTGCAACATACACGTAAATATACATACATTTAGTAAATAAAAAAAAAGAGAACAACAGTGACTGACTGACTGACTGCACATGCTAAAAGCATCAGAAATATTTAAATAAGGAAAAACAAAATGTTTTAATAAACAGTTACGAGTAGTACGCAAATACATAATTTCGTACTGGTAACTGCATTTTGGAATTGTGACCTAAAGCCAAGATTATAAAAAAACAGTTGCGTATTCAATTGAAAAAAAATCGTATTAAAAATATCATATTTTAAAGGATCAAATGATATCAAACAATTCACAATGACAAAACAGTTATTAACAATTGAATACTTATTCTGCTACCTTCAATGACGGCGACCTTGCGACGTCTCTTGATCTTGGCGACTCATTCCAAAGTCCATTACGTGAAGTTAACTGTTCTCAAAATTGTTCCCGTTTAACTTACGCTTGTGGCGCTGTTCCAGCTGAGTCTTTCCACCATGTAATTCGTTGAAATTTGTTTTGCTTTTTATGCCGAAAAATCGTTCTTTAATTTATATCATTATTTTACAGCGTCGCACCAAAATTTAACATTTTCACTTTTCTAAAAAACAATTTTTTTCAAAGCAATTCTTTCTTTCTGCTGGATTCTGTAACAGAAAATGCAAAGCTGCCGACACCAGAAATCACTCGACCGCATGCAAGTTGAGGTAATCACAATCTATGAGCAACAAACTATGATTCATTTATATGGTTCTAGTCGAGTCATAATATGTTTGAATTATCTGGCTTAGAGTCAAATCATGTTGTTATCGAACCAATGACGAGGTGTAATTTTAAGTTGTTACTTAAGTCAATCCGGTATGTGATATATGTAAATCGATCGACTGCAACCTGCGCGATTTCAGAAAATAAATTGTTATGAGAGCTGATTAATTTATGTATATTTTATGTTTTAGACATTTAGAATGTTTTATTCGAACTTAAATTCCATTTGAAATCAAACGTATTTCATCACTTAACTCAATAATAACATTTTGCCATAAAGCAAAAATATTGTAATTAAATATAAACATAATATGATAATGAGTAATCATAATATGGTTCAAAATTATGGTCAGACTTAATGTCGAGAAGCCAATGTAGCAAAATGCAGTCCATCGGGAACTGATGCTGGACTATGGGTAAAACTAAAATAATTGTATTTTTTTGTAGCATAACAAAACATATGAAGTACCTGCATGACATTCGTGTGGTGTGTATATGAATGTGTATGTTTGTAATAAGTATTTATTTGGATGGTTTTAAGTCATAATTTGATCACAAGTAAACCAATGTAGAAAATAATTTGAAAAATAAAATTGCATACAAACGCGCACATTTATTTTGTTAAGTTTTTGCTTGAAGCTGACACATCCATACGTGATGAACATGTACAGCCATGTTTAGTTTTCATCTCTTCCAATTCTGATCTCTTTTTCTTTTGAAGAAAAAAAAATCTTAATATAGGTAATCTTAAACCCGCTCCTTGCTTTGCTTCTGTTTTTACTTGAACCAATACTTCCATAAATGAATGTACGTGTGTATTTTTAGCATTTGTAGTGGTGTCAACTTTGGGAGCCTTTTATTCCTTTAGTTCGGTCATTAAAGCTCAACAATGTCTCAGCAATTTTTTGGAAAGAATGAAGAAAACTGTATCACAAACAAAGGAGAAAGCGGAATCTAAGAATTTGTCTTTGCCTATTTATATAATAGATAGACAGATTTGGGTGTAGTACAATAATGTTGAAGCTATTGTGGATGGTAATTATTAAATAATTGAAATGCAAACAAGAATTTCTTTACCATAACTGTAATTAAATTTAAATAATAAAAAAACAAAAATTAAGTGTTCGCTATAACCATACGGTATTTTCCGCAACCATAACCGCTGTTGTTCCATCCATGCCTAATCATATAATGTCTATGTGCATGTGAAAGTCAAAATTAACTTGGTCAATTTACGTTAAACAATTTATGATTCAAATGTTACGTACGATGCTCCACAGTTAACATCTCGTGTGTTTCAAAAGCTGCTTTGACTTTAAATAACACAACTTTCTCAAAGCAATATAATTAAATTTGGAAAATTTTTTATTATAGATATTTAATGTCATTAAATAAAACACACATGCCTTTCTAGGCGACAGTATTAGACTATGTTTGGGTATCTTTCCTCCATTTTTTGGCCGCAAACTAAACGCCTTCTAGCGTAAACTTTATGGAATGACTACTCGACGTATGAGCAACAATGACACAATAAAGAAAAAGACAACAACTAACAGCCCTGTTCTGTAAATCGAGTCTTTGTGTATCGATTTCTTGAAATATGTTCTGCTAGCAGCTTACAATTGGTATGTTTTTATATTTTTTTATTTGTAATTATATTTTTCTACGTGTGATTTACAAACCATTTGCTGATTACCAAACAGGGCTGTAATAAAACTGTGTATGACTCTAATACTCGTACATTTTATTAGTCTACAAAATTATGTATGTATGTATGTGCTTAAAGTATCTGTCTATATGTTGGAAAATATTTTTGTTGTTCTTAAGTAAATAGTTTTGTTTTTGTTTAGAACAAGTACTAAAGCCAATTAAAAGTACATTTGCAAATAGTTGGCACAGGAAACACCAATGACATTCTAACGCTCGTATACAATTAAAGTTCAATACACAGACAGCTGCACAACTTAAGCATTTTATCATGGCAACAGCAAACAACTACAAACAAATAGAAGAGACTAACTTCAAATTTTAGATTCCAAGTTCAAGAAACTTGGAATAGATGTACAATATTATTGATTTTCTGACTGTTAGTTTTTTTTCTTTTTTATTTACTTTTTTATTTTGCTTGTTTCCTATTTTTCTGCTGTAAATTGAATCAAATGAAATATAAGAAGAAAACTATCCTAATTAAATTCTCATTTATAATTTAAGGGAAAATTTAAGTTTTGTTTTGTGTAGAGAAAAAATAACGAGCATTAAAACTGTTAAACTAACAACACAAAAAAACAAAGACAAATAATAAATGAAATTAAAAAGGAATATATTAGCATGCAATGGAAAATTTAAAGATAAAGGGATATAATTACCAAAGGAAATGAAATTGCTTACATTTTTAACAAGTGAAAACGAATGAACATTAATGTCCTGTGTCACACAGAAGAGTATTTGAACCAAAAAGCTGACCAAAATTATTAAACGTGTTTTTTGAATTGAAAGATTGAGTTTTTTGATAGTTTCAGGTGTAATTTGATATAAAAAATCTAGTTGCAGATTTTTTTTCTGTTACAAAACGGTTCTGATAAAAAATTGTATTCAATAACCCATATTTGTATTTTTATACGTATAGTTGAGTAGTCTGGTACCTGGGCGATCCATGTATTTTTTATGTACCTGTATTTACTTTTTTTAATCTCATTTTTGTGATTAATGCATTTAAAAATTACTTTAGTCAGGTATGTAAATATATTTATTAACAAATAATTTTATATAGAGCGCAATAACAAACTGTGTTATTGGAGTGAGGGACATTCCCTTATAGCTACTACAGATAATAAGCATTTTCCAAATTAATTTTAAAAGTGCAGTGAATAACATTTAACATGAATAATTCAACAGACACAAAAGATTATGATGTCAAAAATGTATTTGAAAATGTGCCTGATGAGCAATAAAAAATTAAATTTTAAAATTATTTTTAACTTCTATATATGCTACCTTTACTTTTCAACGAATCGTTTCAACATTAGTATTCAAGATAATTTTTTTTTAAAATACCAAAAATTTCTTTTGATCAAATTTTTCAGTGAAAAAAAAAATAAATTTATTGAAATTAAAATTTTTTGGCTTGAGTTCAAATCTGAGTTTACCCATATCTTCTTAATTTAAGAAATTATTTTTGGATAAATTCATTATTTTATTAAGATAGTACTTTTTATTTGAAACAATTTATTCATCAGACTAGCAGAACAGATCAGTACTGATTTCGAGGTCGTTAAACAATACGGTTAGATAGTTGATATTCCTAGTCACTAGTCTGATAAAGAATCAAATAATGAATTTATCCAAAAATAATTTCTTAAATTAAGAAGACATGAATAAATTCAGATTTGAACCCATAAAATTTTCATTTCAATATATACCTTAAGCAGTTCAACAATTACGTATAAAAAATAAATTTAATACCTTTATTCGTTTAGCCACAAGAAAAATATCATATAAACATCTTGAAACCTAAAAAATAAAACATTAAAAACGCATGCAATTTTCTTAACTTTCCTGACTTCAGTAGTGTCTCGGAGCTGCAAATCGCAACAGTCTTAAAAATTTACAAAATGATGTAAAATTTAGTTGTGTATCGATCTGCATACTTAGTTTTTAAGATTTCTTTAAATTCATTTTTACCTTTTTGGCCAGCTTTTTGGCATAAATACTTCTCTGTGTGTCAGGTGGAATGGAATTGATACGAATATTGGTTCCGCCGGTCTCTAGAATTTATGGATTCTTAGCAAACAACAAAGCTATTAAAGTAGATTTTTCGTTGGTTTTAGATGGTATTCCCTGTCCTCTAATTTGGAGCCGTGTCTTCCCGGTAGGCTAATGCTTTATGTTACTATGCTGAATAATAAAAATTTTAAATTAAAATATTTATTTAAAAAATATATATCTATAATTAATATTATTTTGTTGCATACGTATTTAAATGAAATGCGTTTCTCTTAATAAAACTTTGAAATTTAAATTAATGACCATTCTATGGAAATAAACCAAAGAATGTAAATGTGTGATTTATATTTTATGAAATAAATGAAAATGCTAATTATGCAATAATTTTTATTTATTACATTCATAAATACAATACGTAAAGAATGTACTTATACATGTACATTTCTTGCAGTAGTTGTATGCATACATTACAATGAATATTTAATATGCTAATGAATATTGCAAACAAAATTCTTCATCTGCAATAATATTTTTCATGCAAATTGTATTCTAGAATACAAAGTTTTGTTAAAACACTTGAGGATTAAATTAATTGAGCTTTTATTTAATATTTAGATGTTGGGATATGGCTGCCGACCATATTCCACAGATGGAGCCAATACACTGCGGACAGTTTATTTAAGGACTTTTTGAAATTCTTTTAAACAGGCGATCGTACATATCTGACAAATCGGACAAAATACAAATACGAAATTTAATTGCGTTCTTTAGAAACTCTATCTTAGCAAAGTTCATCCGAACAGATTGCCGACAATAGAACTTCTTTTAATCGACTCTCTCAATACTGGAAAAAATCATGCAACATATTAACGAAACCTGACGTACATGGACCGAAATACTTTTTCATTTCGCACCAATTTATTTTGTACAAAAAATATAAATCAAAAATTACTTATTGTCTGAGTTGGGATACGAACTCACGTTGTTCGGGCTTGAGCACTAAACTAAAGACCAACATTTATTTTTAAGAACCAAAAATTTAAAACTGATAAACTAGTCAATGTATGAACAAAAAATATTTTATTATATTTATATTTTTGTATAAATACTTATTTTTAACAAAGAAAAAAGTACTAAAATTATAAGATTCTAGCCTACATTTTTTTTCATAATATATGTGAAAGTTTGTTGCATTCTACGAAAAAAATAACTTGGAAACTGTTTATCGTTAAATGTTGAAAGGACTATTTCTGAATTTAATTTTAAGACCGCTAAAGAAAGCATTTAAAAAATCACCACGCTCTGTTTAATATTTTTATATCCCATTTGCAGCCACAGAAATAATAGTTTACCTTCTACTTAGACAAACCATTCTCTTAAGAAAGCTTTGAAATGGAATTTGAGTCCTGACGCCTCAAAGCCCTTCAGTTTCTTTAATATGGCTTAAAATTTCCACGATCTCTATCAAATTGTTCTTTCTTGCATTTTTCGAGAAAAAAAATTATTTTTGTGAAACTTTTCTTGTAGTTTTGTAATGAATATTTTAAATATTGGAATCTGTATCGATTTTAAATAACTTCATTTGAGTCAGAACCATTTTCGCTGTCAATTAAATCGTTTTCACTTTCTCTGATTCATGCTAAAATTTTATTGAAATAAGAAAATAGTTGAAAAAATAAAGTCGGTCGTAAGAATTCGATTTTGCATCTGTCACTTAAAAATTTACTACTCTACTGTAGCAAATCTGATTTCTACGAATAATTTTTGATCGAGGAATAAAAATAGAGTTTCAGAATATTGTAAAGACGTTATGAAAGCAATATCAGTAAATAAGTTGCTGTTCTCGTAACAAAGATAACGTAAAGCAGGATAATAAGTTGTGAATTATATTCCATAAAAATCCAATTTAACAGAAACAAACCAAACGGTAGTTTTTTTTTTGTTCTAAAAAATATTTAACGTTTTTGTTACTTTTTATCAAAAAAAGTTTTTTAAAAGTTTTTTTCAAGACAAAAATTTTGCCTCATAAGTATTGATGAAATAATTTCCAATAAAGTCACTATTTCAAAAAATCATTGTATAGCAAATTTTCAATAAAAAGGGCAAAAACATTTGCACTTTTTTTTTTTAGAAAAAAAAACGCCATAAGAGAAATTTTGGTATAAAAAAATTTTCTTTTGTTATAAAACTGTTAGATATTTCTAACAGAACCAACCACCTGTCCGTGTAGAGTATTTTTTTTTAAGAAAAGACACTTTCTATACATTATTTTGTGAAATATAATTTTTCTTTCTATTCCTTTTAATATTTTAAGTACAGCAGCAGAAAAATATTGTTGTGACATGATGTTAATACACAAAACACCTGCTCGCTCACCAGCAACCAATCCACTAAAACATCAACCACATCAAAAACGATAATCCTCCGTCTATTCAGTCAACGAGCCACATTATTTTTTCAACTAAATTTATAGACGCATGAAACAATAAAATGATGAAAAAGAAAATGTAAAATTGTAGAAAAATATATTAAGACATGAGAAATATAAAAGTATCGCCGTTGACATTAAGTACGAAAATGCATTTTTCATCAAAACGATGAAATTGTAGAACAAATTTAAACAGCATCTTTAATAATTTTCTTTCGAATTTCATTCCTTTTTATTCACATTATTGTTAGTTTTTTTTCATCTTGTTGCTATTGCAATAACCACATTTCATTACTGTGGAGTTGTTGTTGTTGCTGCTGTTGTTGCTATGTTCTTACCGTATTCATGGCAATGAACAACATGTTTGAGTTATGAAATTTTTTTGTTCCTCTTTTATTTATTTTGTGTTCAGCTGGATAAACTTTTAAAATATTTATACATACATAAAAATGTTGTTCATGTAGAAAAACATCGTCGTGTTTTCATTTTGAAGTTTGAAGTATGTCTTTCCTGAAATTTATAAGTTAAATGTTGACGATTGTATTGATGCCCTATGCTTGGTCAATTCGTTGCATAATGTGTTGGCAATGTAATACGATTATTTAACATTCTTGCATATAGTATATGTTCTTTCAATTTGATATGTAAAAAAACGAATATTTTTAAGCGAAATTATCGGATGCTTATTTAATTGTAAACAGGAGGGCGTTTCATTTATAATGGATAACAATATCAGCCAAATGGCCGCTACGGCTAAGGTTGCATCACCAATTTGCATATGTGCGGCGTATGTCTTCGATAACTTCAAGAATTCCATCTTTGAGGTCTTGAATCGATTGTAGGCCATTGTCATGCGGTCAGAATAGTTTTCACGCAAAAGAGCATTGATATCGTTACTTGTATAGCACGAAACGTCGTATTGTTAAAAATAAATGTCGTCCACATCAATATCTTTCATTTTCGGCAATACGAAATTTTTAATCATCGTACGATAGCGCAATCCATGCATTGGATTCAGCCTCGTCTTCGAATAGCGCCGATTAAAAACCGCACCCAACAGTCAACTTATGGCTTTTCGAGCACCAAATGCGACAATTTTTCTTGTTTACGTAGATCATTTTTCGACGAATTTTCGGACCAGTTTCATGCATTTCAAGGACCCATACAGCAGACACGACGTTGTTGATGGTCGGTATGCGTGAGTTTTTATGTTAACTGAACTTTAAAAGCCTTAAGGCCAAAGTCATTACATGAAATACGGATATTGTCGTTTGTGGAAATCAACATACCTGGGTTTTACTCAACACTATGAACTGCAACCACAATACTCTCATTTAGTCTTCAGCGACGTGCACCAGTTTCACAATTGCTTGCTTGCGGAGAAGGTGCTTCACAAGCATTTTTGTAGTGAATTTTAATAATTTCAATGCTCTTGTTGAAGTTTATATGGTCCCATTTTTATTAATGGCATAGTTTTTTCTTTTCACCTGTCAAGAAGTTACAGGTTAAATCATCCTGTAGAATCGAGAGTTTACCAAGAAAAAGTTAGTACTAGTTATCGTAAGACCTGTAGAAGAAGCTTCAATATCAACTGGATTAATGTTCTTCATATCTCACTTAGCTGCTGGATATCAAAATGGGACGGCATTCAACGGACCGCGTTGATGGTTAAAGAACGCTTATTAGTAGCTGTCTTCAAAAAAACTAAACAATTATGGCCTTATTCACAAACGATTAATAAAGTTATTGTAGATTTAATGTTGGATTTTTATATGGGAACACATACACATTAACTTTATTATTTGTGAATAAGGCCATTATTCTTTATTTAAATATTGAAAACATTGGCGGATCCAATCGTTGTTTTTGAGCAAAAAAAGAATAGAAAATACTGACAGCATGAATTTAAAAAAATATTTCTTGAGTAATCTTTAAACTTTAAAAGTTTGTCTTTTAAGTGTAAAAGCATTAGCTGTGTTCATTTACTAAAAATTTTTACAAATTTGTAACAATTGTTACTAGAAAGCGTTCATTAGCCCAAAACATTTGCAACGAGAGAGGGTCGAAAGAGCGTAAAAAATTGAGGGACAGAAAAATTCTTGCAAGTTTTTACATGTAAAATTTTTACTTGCAATAATTGTTCAACCAGCTGTTTTGTGTTTGTGTTTACAAAACAATATTTCAAAATTAAGTTAAAAATAAAATTGTTTTGGAAAATTTAAGAAATTGTAAGTAAATGTAAACTTTTAAAACGATAAAAAGTATTAAAAAGATAACAGATTTATTTTTGTGTGACTTAGGAACAGCAGATGCAAAATAAGATGTCTAATGGAATTGAACTAAGCAACACAGTATCTGGTACATCAATGGCAAAGGATGTTCCGGCAAATAATTTAATTTTCACAGACCAGCTGTTATTTTTAGTGTTGTAAATATTATAAGTACCTAGCTACTCGGTAATTTACACTAAGCAGGCAAATAATTCAATTAGTTCAGATATATATTTTTGCAAATAAATTTAAATTAACACATAATTTATTAAATTACTTTTTAATGCTTTTGGGGTTTAATGCTGGCAGCAACATGATATTTTATTTTGAATAAAGCTTTTTATTACAATGAAAATGAACATTTCTTATATTTGTTTCCTTTAAAAAAATATGTTTAACCCGTTTTTCGTTATTTCCGATGTTTTAAATAAGATTGCTATGTGTAGGCAGGCTGTTATAACGTATAAAGTAATTAAAAATAGATATTTTATTCAAAAGTAGCTAATCACCCTTATCGTGTTAAACGTATTTCTAATACGCCTAGTACTATATTAAATAAAATTGCAAAACTTTTCATTATTCTATTACAAGCCCTACTCGAAAAACGCCAGTCATGACAATGCTGAATATAAAAGACCATAATCACATTATTTTTATAATAATATATATATATGTATAATTTGTCCAAAAATATTGTGGTAGCTATTGAGTACTCATATATACCTATACATTACAACACTACTTTAACTTGCAAGTTTTTGCTAGTAAAGTGTTCATTTATTTTTTCACATTTTTGAGAGTAATTTTGAAAATTTCTCTCACGTTGCTAATTTTTACTAGTAAAGTAAATGAACACACCTATTGAGAAAATTTTCCAGAAATCATATGTTGCGATATATGGAACATAACAAAAATATTAGTGTAAGTAGTACCTTGACTGAAATTTATCATCAAGTGAAATTCTATACGGATCCTAAACAGCAATGCACTTACTTTTCATTTTGTTAAGATAAATGTCTATGTATGGAAAACAAACATTAACATTAAATGTCACAAGTTTTTTTATGACACGCTGATGTAAAATGTGTAACTTGTTCGTTCGCTGCTTGAACTCGCTGTTGAATGTTCAAATATGGAAACAACCAACGAACGACGTCTCCTGAACAGTGGATATTGTTGGACTAAAGGTAAATTTTTTCGTAAACAGTCAAAAGTAACAATGGCAAACGACAAATACTGTGATAGTTGTAGAACCACTTTACTAAACTCTTTGTGCATGAAAATAAATAGATGGATTTAAGTGTAAAACTGTAAGATGAAAAATGAAATCATTTTACGAACAAACAAAAAAAGGCAATTCTGCGTTCAAGCAAATATGAATATATTTAAGTATTTATTTCTGTTTGGATGCTTATAAGTTGAATCCTCTGATGGAATGTGCTTTACAAAGGGAGTCATACAGGGAGTTAGTTTATATTTGCATGCATTGAGAACAGCAAGGCGTCACGAAAAGAAAATAGATATTACATATTTTCAATTTACATCAATTCTTACTCAATAGATCATAATAAAAAAAATGTACCAAAATTTAATATTTTGACTGATCAACTTTGAAGATATACCCATTTTTATGTATGCAATAAATAAGAGACTTGTTTTAGACTTCGTCGAGTTTTTGCAATCTTTTTGAAAGGATCAGTATACTCTTGACAAGTTTTTAAAAACAGAGGCTGCAATCTTTCACTTGAATTTCATATTTTACTTATCAAAGAATTAGATCAATTTAAACATCAGAACTATGACTTACTTTTCTAAAAAGTTTGAACTCGAACTTAAAAAATAATTAATAAAAAAGGCAACATGTACATCGAAGAAACCTAGAAAATTTGTTTTTCTTTTCTAAAAAAAAGTAACATTTCTTTTACTTTTTATCAGCAAAATTGCTATTCAAAAATTTCTTTAGACACAAGTTTTGCCTCGTAAGTGATGATACAATAGTTTGTAACAAACTCGCTATTAAAAAAATTATATTGCAAATTTTCAATAAAAAGGGCAAAAAATGTTGCACTTTCTTTTAGAAAGGAAAACTCCAATATTTTCATTTATATGCGCAGCAGTGATGTCAGGGGAAATCCCTACATGAAGGCTTTTTACCACTAAAAATGCAGCGTAGGCGAATTATACCAAATTGTGTAACTTACAAAACAAACTTTGCGGTCTTATTAAAACAACATAAACCGCTCAAAGATGTGGCCTTCTTATTCATTATATACAATCACCAGTAAACCAACCGCATCTTTTTATGGGTGATTCAATAGTTTTCAGGGATTTAGCATTTTTTTTAATAAAAAAAATCCAAATATCTACAAATGTTGAATCGTCCAAAGTGGGGCGTGGCGATCTTTCTGCAATAATTTTTTTGGCAAATTTTCATTTTGCTATTTTGGACCATTGAAATTTATTTCCAAATAAGCTCTTTAAAAAAAATTAAATATATAAAATCGCAAATTTGTACGATGTGATGAATCTTAAGCGCGTATTTGAAAATTGTGATAAGTTTTTCTTAATTCCTTAATTATGTTACTGATGTTTTGTGTGTTTGTTTTAATGCTGTTAATATTTTTACTGCTGCTCCCTACTGATTATCTAAATATCCCTATCACTCCAATATTTCACATTTATGCTCGAAGTGCTAATTGTATGATCACGTGTATATCTGCAAGCCGAATTTGAGTGAGTTGTTTTACTTAGCACTCGTACCAATGATACGTATGAAGGCAATCTGAAAAGTTTTTCTATACACACCATAAACATTACTATAAAGTTCTGAACAAACCAGCCCTTGTCAGCCAACCATAACTTTTCACAAATCCTAAAAGACCAGGTCAAATCACACCAAAAATTAAAGTTTTCAATAGCAACGTGAATTCTGTGCTTCTTTATGGCTGTGAAACCTGGAATATTTTGAATTGTGATATGAGTTATATTTGAAATGAGTTATATTTAGGTTTTTGTAAACCCCTGTTTCAGACGTATACATAAGATATTCTGGCCTGCCACGATATCAAATCTGTATTTGTGAAATTTAACCAATCAAATTCCTTTAAGTATCTATATCCGATTGCGTAAATTTAGTTGGCTAGGACACACAATGAGAAAGCCAACTAATGATTTAACTTGACAGACAGTCCGTGGAATATAATCCTCAAGGAACCAGAAGGCTTTCGAATACTAGAAGATGCCAAATTGAGAACGAATTTCATTAACATGGTGTGTCCTGGAGTGAGATGAAAACAATGTCTACTGCTAGAATACGATAGAGAGAGAGCATTTGTTTTGACTGGGAATTAAAGGATTAAATATATATAAAAGACCAGGTCCTGCAGGAACCGATTACATAGATGTCTAGGAATACATTCCTGCAAAGCCGCTAGGAGATGTTGAACTGACTCTCTTTTTTACTACTGCAGTAACACGTCCAATCGTACAGTGGCATGTGATGATTCCAACCAGAGGCCCAAAGAGACTTTGCAACTGCAGACCATCTGATTGTCGTCTTCTTAAGCGACCACTTCTTAAACTCATTAATCGAGTATGGTTTTAATTATTCGAGTAACTCAAATAATTCAAATAATTTTTCAAAGCCAAAGCATTCTCCGTTTGCTTTCGCAACATATGCATGATACTTTGTGTGACAGGCAACGCATTATCTGTACGGTAAGATGGCATTAGAGAATTGTGTAAGAGAAAAACAAAATTACACAGGTTTTTCCTTTATATCCCCACCACACCTTTGCTACTTTGCATGGCCCGAAACTGAGGTAAATATTTTCTAAGTTGCTTACTATTTTATACGTAACATTTGTACGAATTCTCACATATTTGCATGCACGTTTGTGCACACACGTCTAAATGGCTTTGCGTTAATTAATTTTGATGGATGAGATACTGCTGAAGCTTAGAAAGAATAAATAAAAGTTTCCAAAACTCTGTAATATTAGTGAAACAATTTTTGGCAACATTTTCTGATTGTAACACATTCGTTTAAATGTTTACCAAACTTTCGACAAAATTTTGTTGATTTCTTCCTTTAATATTTTCGCTGCTGACTCGCAAATCTATTGTATACATTTATAAGGTTGACAAGTTCAACTGTGTTGTTTTTTTGCACCTGTGTTCTTATATTTTTGTTTAACTTCTAACACAATAAAAATTTTAAAAACTTTAACGTATATAACTTTTTTTTTAATTACATATTTTTCTTTTTTAATAACTTCAGATTAAATGTTTGTTTTAGTAGAAATTTTTTACATTTGTTTTTCAAATCGTATAAAAGGTATTAAATAACGACTTTTAAAACTTCTTATCTGAAATTTCATATATTTTTTCTTTTTTAAATAAATCATAATTTCCATTTGACAATCATTTGTATTAATTTATCAAGCGTAAGGTCAATATATTATTTAACATTTATCAAAATAGGAGAGAGAATGGAGAATTTTTTATACAAATATTGACTTTACGCTTAATAATAGAAATATTAATTAATACGACTTTAATGTTCAAAATGAAGAATGCACATATCCGTACACATAGTTTCGCCCTTTTTAAACCCCAATTTATAAAAATCAATATAATTTTAGTTTCATTTCGTTTAGTTTCACTTTTATTTCCTGCAAGTGTGGCAGTTTAGTTTTTAGTAATCTATTGATTTATTTCTAACAGCGTGTTAACAATTATTGCTCTGGTAACGCCCGTTTGGTTTGTGGCCATCAGCCATCAAGAACGACAAGGAATCATAAAAAAATTATTAAAAGGAAAAAAACACGCACTTATCGAAGAACACTATGGGTTAGCATATGAAAAAATCTGTATAAAACACATCAACTTTATGTATTAATATTATTATGTGGAAAATTGCAAACAAACTAAAAATCAATTATTAACAGACAGGCATCTCATCGACCACCCTTGACTTTCGCTGAATACGTCAGGGAATTGGAAATCCCACAATGTGGGAAACATTGGAAACCACAAAATATTACAATGCAGGCGTAACATCAAATGCATACACCACTTTAATCGCTTTAATTCATTTCACCCTTCTGATGTGTGTAGCCCAGCGTTCTACGGTTGTCATTGAAAATTTATTCAAACAGCATTCTTTAATCTTGATATATTGTTAAAGATATCAAGGCGCAAAATGTTAAAAAAAACAACCCCACTATTTACTATATATATTCTTTAAATGATTTGGATGCATTAACATCAAATGTACATTAAGAGGGTGCAGCTACGTCTTTAAATCGAAATGTTATATTTAACTTTATTTATGACACTTACCTACTGACTCCTTAGGATTATTATCAATCCACAAATATTTAATAAATGTATGTATGTATATATTTAATATATTTACCACTCGCTTTATTAGAAGTTTACTCTAATCATTTGTTCTCAAATAAATATATTTAGCACGTCAATGCTTTTTTTTAATTGCTATCGTATGGTGTTGGTTGTAAAGATATAAATTATTTAAAAAAAATATATGTATGCATGTAAATGACAAAAATACATTAATAATGTTTGTCTTCTTTCAAGCTCTCATTGCCAAAATTTATTTAAAAACCTTCTGGTTGATTTTTCAACCATAAATTGTTATTAATTTTTATAAATTTTTCATAGCTCAATACATCTGTCGCATTTATTGATGTGCATTTATATGAAAAATATAATGTCGCAAAAATTTTTTTGTTGCATTATTTTCATTTTTACAAATTATTTACATTTTTTGTGTCAATACACATTTTCAAACGAGGATTAAATAAAAAGTACTTTTTATTAAAAATGGATGATGGATTTTGTTTGGCTTGTAGTTTGGCGTTTCTCTTCTTGAGAGAGAGAAGTAGGTCCTTATTATAAGTTGCATTTGATGTGCGACCTTCAATGGCCTTCGAACATCGAGTATCGAATGTCAAATTCGTATTATGAGATGGCAGCACTGTCGAAAATTTCAATGTACAACGAACACAATTTTGTTTACGAAGTTTTGTGGTACCTTGTAAAACTTATTGGAAATGTATTTGTAAATATTTATATGCTTATTTTCAATACCAATGTAAATTATTTTATTTTAATTTCATGCAGCTCTAAGGTTTTAAGTACAAAACATCAATTGGAAAAGCTCGTTTCTCTAAAGAAACATACACTACACGTATCGTGGGCTGTGCAAGACTAAGCATAACTATTTTCAGTTCCAAGGCTGAGTTGGTGTGAACCTTAAACGCAAAGCCGTTGCCAATTTTAAAATGCTTGGGATGGCTCTGCTTTGTGTGCACTGCTGCAGCAGTTCGTCTGTAGTAGGCAGGAATACCATAAGCGCCTACTTACACAGTCGTATATTTGCTATAAATCTGTAGACAAGCTTTCTAAATGATATCGTTGTTAATACCTTCTATACTTTACGTGGTGGAAGCCATTCCCAAACTGATGGAAGCATCTCTCAACCTCTTAATGTTTCTGGTCAGCTTATGGAACCAGAACTCCGTCGTCATCATGTTAATGATAAATTATTTAATTCAGTTTTTTCTTTTATAAATTTGTAAACACACTGAATGGTACTATTGTAAACAATTTTATTGAGTGAAATTCACAATAGGGCTATTTTTATCGAAGGCGCGCCTGAAAACAAATGAAAATTCACTCGACCAGTTAATTCGACCACAATCCAAAATCGAAAGTTGCTCATAACCAAAAACTAAAGTGTAAAAGCAAAAATTATAAACCGTCTGTAAATGTACAAATTTGACAGACATACACAATTACAGATGCATTTTCAAGCTGACAGACACACCTGTCAAATACATAGTGTTTAAAGGCAGCATTACTTAGGAACAAATATTATTTACAATCATGAAATAAAGCATTAGTTTGTTAGGGATCGTGCGGCCGAGAACAGATTAAGGAAGTAATAGACTCGGTAAAGAAGTTCAAAGGGACAGTTCTGCAAACACTAAAGTACGGAATTGGCAGAGTCCTTGTTCGTATGCCTGGCAACATGATAATCAAATATATCAGATGGCAGACAGCGAGGCAACTGTGATGATTTTCGTTACAGGGAAGCGAAAGAAGTAGACAGCGAGGTCGCAGGTACAGTTAGAAAATAGTGACCTTACTTTAAGGAGCGAACACTATATGACGTATTCTCGAAAATTTGAGTAGCGATGTGGTTGGCATGTAGATCCCAAATTATTAAATGGATTCATTGAACTCAAGCGCAAAAACTAGTCGATAAAGATCTCTGGCCAACCTGTGGGAACAGGCCAAGCTAAGGACTTATATTTTTCAGGTGATACACATAGATCTACAAAAAGAAAATATAGGAGGTGCCCTTTTAAAGTAGATGCTGGCTATTATGTACTAGAAACTTGGTTTTTTTAATTATTCAAATCTAGTTATACTACGAGTATCGAAAAATATGAATAAAACAGCAATGATCTGCTTCGGAATTGGAACTATGCACGTATTGCAGATGTCCTTAGAATGTAAATTCAATTTGTATTTTTTTACTTTATTTTCTCAAATAGATGTTGACAACAATTTACCAGTTTTATACTTTTATTGCAAGCAAAAAAGCTTTTTCGTTAACATTTAAAAATATATTTTAAATTTTGTTCAAGTTGTTTGTTTTCTGGTTTATTTGTTGAATAAGTCTAGACACTTTTAATACATTTTACTAAAGTAATATGTATTTCAAAATATGCGTAAATGAAAATATAACAAGAATACATACAGACATACACATTATTTTTTGGTTGCAAAAGTTTTTCATATTTTAGAACTTAACATGTAAAACAATTCATAAATTTTGTAGCAAAATGTTGTAGTTACCAAATGTTGCACCCTCTTACGATCATAAAATAAAAGCCTATTTTTAGCATATAAACTTTGTAAAAAGTTGTTGAAGAATAATAATAATTATAAAATGAACATTTAAAAGATTTAACAAAATAATAGAACAAAAATTTTGAGAGCAGAAAAAGAATTTAATGGTTTTAGTGTTGTAGGACATCGGCCGAAAGCATGGCTTCGTTCGAACACTATTAACTATATAAAATTATTATTGTTAAAATGTTTTATAGATTTTGTTTGATTTTTGCGTTAAAATTTATTTTTTCTAAAGATTTTGAAACAATTTTAGCTGGTTTTAGTTATAAGAAATTTTAATCCTTTATTCGTATATCTTTCTTTAATTTTTAATAAATTTTGAAGTTTGATCACAACTTTTTGAGAGTTTTACTGATGTTGAGTCGATTTCGAAACTTTTTTTAATATATATTTTTTTATATATATTATATTTTTATACGAATTTTTGTCGTTTCCGCCATTAAGGCGAATTTGCAAGCTCTTGATATTTTATAAAGTTGGAGTGGTTTTCATTAATTTTCCATTTTCCGATATGTCGGCCATGAAAATGATTTTTTTCAGTTTTAGCGATTTAGAATTTTCGAAACTCTTATTCGATTGTAGCAAATAATTTGTAATTTGGAAAAAATGTTGCAATACAAGTAGTTGTTTTTTATAGTGATTTATTAAAAAAATTTCCGGCAAACTAGCAAAAAACAAAAAATGTATTAGTTTTTAAATTTATAATCGCGTGTTTATCATCACTATATACCCAATGTATGTTGTTGTTTTAACACTTACTTTCTACATACCTCTTACAACAACAATTAGAATTGAAAAGAAGTCAGCCTGTATAATAATGGCAAAGAAAGAAAGTAAAAACAATTGATTGGTTTTTGAGTTATCGTCACAACTTTGATGTTGTTTAAAATTTGCATATATTTTAATTAAGATTAATACGAGTATGATATCTCTAGTTGTTCTAAGAAATATTTAGGATGCCTAATGAAATGAGCATAGGGAACTGTCTATACCCAACAATAATCAATTTCAATGTGTGTTTTCTGAACATCTAAAATATTATTTTTGGGAAAAAGTGCGATTGTAAATATAAAAAACAAAATTTTAGTAATTCGGGTAAAAAGAACTAAAAATAGTTTGTTTCGTTGACGTCTTTAGTATCAAGTGAATATAAAAATTTTATATATGAACCATTGTTGTTGATTACCGAGCAATGACAAAAATGTAATTAAAAACAATGTTATAAACTTAATCTGTAGAAAAATAAATAAATGTGTACTTAAGTCAGTATTTACTTTATTTAATCATTTAAGAATTCTTAATAAAAAAAACATTGGAAACAGCTATTGAAAGAGCGCACGATAAAACATTTAACGACCATTAAAAAGAGCGTTAAAAATTTTGGCTATAAATAGAGGAGTTTTGACTGAGAATCCAGCACAGTTGATTTGAAACACGTCAACAAAATAGAACACCGACTAAGAAAAGTAAAATGAAAGTTCAAGTGATTTTTGTATTTTTTTGTTTTATAATGGGCGCTGCGCTGGCCCAAAGTGATGAACCCACAAATACGGGTGCCGCAACCGCAGCTCCCGAAACCTCAGATTCCACAACCGTAGCTGCCACAACCGCAGCTCCCGCAACCGCTGCTCCCGCAACCGCAGCTCCCGCAACCGCAGCTCCTGCAACCGCAGCTCCCGCAACCGCAGCTCCTGTAACCGCAGCTCCCGCAACCACAGCTCCCGAAACCTCAGATTCCACAACCGTAGCTGCCACAACCGCAGCTCCCGCAACCGCAGCTCCTGCAACCGCAGCTCCTTCAACCGAAGCTCCCGCAACCACAGCTCCCGCAACCACAGCTCCCGAAACCTCAGATTCCACAACCGTAGCTGCCACAACCGCAGCTCCCGCAACCGCAGCTCCTGCAACCGCAGCTCCCGCAACCGCAGATTCCACAACCGCAGCTCCTACAACCGCAGATTTCACAACCACAGATTCCAAACCGGAACCTCCTTATAACGAGGAACGGGCCATGAATGTTGCGAGGAAGCAATTGTTAGTTTTGGAATATCAACTACATTTGATTACACAAAAAAATAAAGTAAAAAATACACAACAAAACATTGCCAGAAGTCTAGAGATCCGTTATCAAAATCAACAAGTAGTTTTAGAAAAACAACGGGCTGAAATCCGAAGCTTGATAAACCAATTAAGCCTCAGGAACTAAATTTAATAATCATGGAGAAAAAGGCATTTATATTGATTATTAAAAATAATAATATAAAATAAACTGTAATTTTTTTTTCAGATAAAAAGTAAAAGCATTAAAATTTTGTATTCGCGTTAAAATGTTTTTTTTTTTATTTTAATAAGGAGTAAAAACAGAAATAAACAAAATAGAATTAATTAATGATGGTGATTTTATGTTTTGTATCATACACTAGACATTGGATGTGTTTGATTTTAATTAAGTTGTTCCGTTATGTTTGTCTTGTTGAAGTTGTTGGCTTTTGCGTTGTTTATTATTATTAAATGATCAACAGAATCGGCCTTGCAATAGAATAGATTAATTATTAAAAATTAAATGTACGAACCGGACCGAAACCCTGACAAAATAACTTTCAATTAAGAATCACTTATACATAGCTCGAAAATCTATATTATTAATAGGCAAACACGTTTTTTTTTTAGATCCCTTTTACGACCGTAATACTGAACCGATTTTGGAAAGATTTATATTTTTAATGGGCATTTTACAGAGATGTGCACAATATTAATTTTATTTAAATCGGTTAGATATTTGGGAAGGTATAAGCGTTTAAAATTGCTACTAACACATGCACACTTATTACACATGCATGTATCCGCTTCAACTTGAAAAGTAAACAAAGTGTGTATGTGTGTTTGTCCAATATGCCATTGCATTGAAATGAAACAGAGTTTTAAGTTGTTTATTTAAGTTATTATTTGTTTTTGTATTTTTATCGCATGTAAATGTTTAATATTAATTTCTAAAATGCGGTCGATTGAGTAGACCGCTGGATACACTAGTAATAATAAATGAACGAGTATACAGCGCTACTCATCGATTATTCCATTTAACAAATTGTATACACTCACTCACTTTACGTACCTGTTCAAAAAAATTCATTTACCACTTCTTTGCTTTCAAAGTTTCGTCTTCATTTTTTATGTGTCAATTATAAATTATTTATTACGTTTCGAGTATTAAAAAGTAGGAAAAAAAATCATGCATGTTGCTTTTGTTTCTCAAGTTTGTTTAATTATTAAATTGCTAAATTGGCTTGCAAAATATTCCTGTGTTGATATAATTTTGTAAGACTTTCACTTTATCTGACATAAGTCCTTAAATCGGAAAGGTACATATTAAGTGGAATAATAAAATAAGCCATTCATGCAGTTGCTCCATATGAATATATGACACGGTGTCCGTAACAGACTCACTTTTCAAAACAGTCCAAAGTTCAATTTGTTGCGTTAAGCGACGTTTCAGCGTTGGCTGAAGTAGTTAGAGCGTTGACTACAAAGCAAATAATGCCTAAGAACGTGGGTTCGAGCCCAGCTTCAGGCAAGTCTATTAATTAATAAAGTAAAAGGCAAAGTAAATTAATTAATAAAAAATGGTTACACAGCTCAAACACATTAAATGCGCCTACTTGACATCAGAGATTTTTTATTACGAATTTCACAAAATGACGTTTGACGATTTCTGTTTAGTATCCCTTATACTTTGACGATTTTTTGACTTCGCTACTTTTTGCTCAACATAACCTCTACGTATGACAAAATGTCAAGCTATAAAAATATGTTTTTGTTTCGTTTCTAATATATCGATGATATTGATACTGCTAAAGAAATATTAAAAATTTTAATGACATTAACGAGCTCTATTTTTTTTTAATTTGTGCTTAATTTGATGAATAATCTAAACAAATTTGAAGAAATACAATCTCACAACATGCACTATAAATTTTTTTACTAGATAATTTTATAAAAAATACGCCTCCAAAGCAAATTGATTTTCATAACCGTAAAATTTTTTTAAAATAAAGAAGTTTATCTTGGTGTGTATGTAAAAGAAATGTTAAGACAATAAACAATTGATGTTGAAACTTTCAATCAATTTCTTGATACTTATGTACCATTTTACGTTGAATTGTGTTACCAAATGAAAAAAAAAATGATTTTGATGACAAAATTATAAAAAATTTAAATTTAATTACTCCATCTGTGATTTTGAAAAAAAAAATCCGAAATTCTTCCTTTAATAAAAGGTTTTTCTAATCTAGTCTCTAAAGAAAAATATCTAGATATTGAGCATGAAATAAGAGAGCTTAGATATTAGGATTTCGGAGACAGCACATTAAATGTACATGTATTTCGGAAAAACAAAAACAAAACAAAATTCAATTAATCTACCAAACAATAAAGCAATTTTTCCAAATTTATGTGAATTTGTAAACAACTTAATGACTTTGCCAAACTCTTCAGCTGATGTTGAAGGAATATTTAGCAAAATTAATCTTAATAAAACCAAGATAAGAAATTCATTGGAAACAGGAACCCTTGAATGAATTCTCTTTTAAAACATTATTTAAAAAATAATTCCTCTCAATGTTACAATGTTATCATTACAGAAAAATATGAAAAAACATAACTGATATGTATGCATAGTATTTCGATTTTGTAATTACCCAATTTAAATCAATATCATATGTCCTTCTTTCGTACTTTATATGTACATATGATTGTAGGCGTATAAGATCGAATAAATTAAAAATTTAATTCGACTCTACACATAAATTGCAAGTTTATGAAAAACTGTATAATAGTACATATAATCTATGAATTTCTACACAAATTATAATATTAAAAAATTATTATTATAAATATAAATATTTCCGGAAGTATATAACATGTTTCGACACAAAATCTCTTCAAATCTTGCTTTGAATTGAATAAAATGTTTAAGTTTTTGTTGTTTTTAATAAATTTGTTGAATTTTTAAATGAAAGATTGTTGTATAAAACAGAAGAATTTTGCGTTACGATTTTTTACGACCTTTTTTTAAATACTAACGAATTTGACGATTTTATTTACAAAAATAGACGATTTCTCTGAAAATGTTATTGGCAGCCCTGCGCGTAATATCGGAGTTGTAAAAATTAAGCTTTCTCAATTTCACCATCTGTCCTCTCTCACTATCCGTTTCCCAAAGAAGGTAAAACACCTATTGATTGCCTGAGCTGTTACTTCTCTTTAAAAAAAATAATAAATACTGCATTATGAAATCTTTTTCATTGCTGGAATAAAATAAGTATCACTCTGGTAGGAGAGCTTGTTGTAGACATTATTGTGTAGATACTTGACGCACTGCATTCATACTTCTTTTGATATCTGAATATAAAATCCCAGACCTGCCTGATGTTATGTGACCTTTATCGACGCTTACATCAATATATAAGAGAAAGGTTTGCCATCCTAAATTGTAAGTGTTAAAACATCAAAGTCCCTCGAATATTTCAATAAACTTGCGATTTAAATTTAATAGTTAATAGTTAAATTTGATCAAGTGGGGTAACGTGTATTTCTTGTTATCATAGTTTATTTAACCATACAATCAATAGCATTAGAATATGAGAGATCATTTTAAGAGTTTTATTTGAAATATAGAATTTTTATTAACAAAAGTATGCGCAATATTCACACAAGATATGCTATTCGATATGTTAACCTCGGCATCGTACGAAAAGAGTTATTCCGGTGTGGCACCATCCTCCAGCTGAAAAAAGATAATAAAATTTAATTTATAAATAAATAATAGTGGAAGCATAAATTAAATGAATATCCTTTTTACTATCGTGCATTATTATCGCATTTATTATTAAAATTATTATCGTTTACGATACATTATTGAGCTAATAACAGCATTCTCGTTAAATGTTAAATTTTCTTCAACACAAACACTCCTTTTGCCACCCCCTTCCAACAACCACCTAACCACAAAACTTGTATCCGCTTAAGGAACTCAAACACCAAAAGTGAAAATAAAAATGCCAGAGTACCTTAAATATTTATGAATTTAAAAAAAGAAGAGGGTGTGAGGAATGAAAAGTCAGAAACGATTATCGAAAAAGAAAAGAGAAAGAGGTGATAGAGCTCATTCGTCACACACTGTGATGCAAAATAGTTTCATGATTTTGTACCAATGACAATATATATGTTATTGCCAAAGCAAGGGAAGCGATGTTTTAGTATATTTCCTCCCTTCGTGGTAGTGGGCCTCTCTAGCGGAACTAAACATAAAAATGGGCCTGTTCGTAAATTCATCACTGCGCTGCATAATATGATTATTTTGCACTGCCACTGCCAATCAGCTGTTGATTATGATTTGCTTTGCTCATCTTAGTATTTGCATTTACGAATGGAAAAAATATAACCAAAATGGAAGATTTAATAATAAATTTAATTTGTGAGCTGAATGATAAAACTACTGATGTAAAATTGTGTAATCTACAAAAATGAAAAAGTTTTAGAAATAAAAAAACTTAAGTATTGGATTATTTTAATATTTTAATATTAATAAAAAAATATCCAGAAAATATATTTTTTGATAATTATCAAATGAGACGTTCAAAATTTCATGTAAAAAGAATAGTAACGAACAAATCAAATAATAAAATAAAAAATTTAATACACGATCATTCGTTTTCGAGAAATTATTCAGAGTTGTTCGCTGTAGCGAATGTTCGAATTTATTATTATTTCGATTTTTCTTCGCTTTAGCAAAATTTTTTTTATTTTCGAATATCAGGTTAACTGACAAAGTATTTACCAACACAAATTGCAACCTTTACAAGATGTACAAGATGTCCATGCCTATGCTATTTCAATTATTTAGTTCAAGTAATCCTGAAAAACGTCTTTCTGGTTGCCCATTTTTAATTTCTCCACCAAATTTGAGGGTGTAGCCTGTTAAGGAAATTGATAATATTCGTCGTCTGCATGTTTGTATTTTTCACTCTTGAATTCAGAACTCGTGACTTCATTCATAATGATTTGACTTTGGCATTTCAGGCATAACTCAGCCTTAAGCATACGGCGGCAGCAAAAGCCATACAATTTATAATAATAAAAAAATTCTAGAAATTACACAAACCAAAATATGTAGAGAAAGAAAAGAAGTCTTATGGCAGTTTGGCATGAGTGAAATCAACCAAAAATATTTAATAATAAAATATTGTTAAGTTAATCTTTTAAAAGTAAATGTAAGAAATTACAGTTCCATTTTTAATTTTTCTTTTTTCCACTTTTTTTCTTCGTCAAGTCTGTACAATGTTTGTAGTTCTATATTTGTTTGTATGGCTTTCCGTGTGCAAGCAAGACTGTTTAAGCAATACTGTTTTTATTACAGGGTTGATTATGTTAACAGGAAATATTTTAATCTGGAAAATACATTTTCATTTCCCCAATTGTTAAAATTACAGGAGAAATATTATTATTTTGAAAAGATGTACTATGTAATAACGACTTCTCAGCATTTTCAAAGATTCAAAATTTTTGTGTTGCTTCAACTATAATGATGATAAGAGTGATTTATGAAATCTCTTGCTGTGCGTTAAAAGCACGCAGTGAGCCAACGTCCATTAAAAAAAGTATTAAATATTTTGTGTTAATGCGTTTTGTGGTAAAGATAAAATTTATATTTTATTATTTATTGCAATTCTGAATTATATGTTTAGTAAATTTGCCGATATAAGGGTTCAAACTGAGAATTAATTTAGATTTCTGCACTTTCATTTTTTTTCCAAACTCATATTACGATTTTATGAAAAGATCACAAGTTAGTTGATATTCTCAGTGAATTTTTCTCCTGCTAAACTAAGATGGATATTATATTTCTACGAACTCATACCTATCAGTACTCGTAATCTGGACATATATATTACTGAAAATTGTATTTCTTTATTTATTTATTTATTTATTTATTTATTCATTTATTTATTTAATTTTATTAATCGAGATTGCCTCGATATCTTTCTTCAAAGATTTTAAAATAATTTTGTTTGTTGAGGGTTTTTTAGCTAGTCTATATATAAATGCATTTCATTGGTGCTAAAACCAAATCATCAGTAGACCTTAAACCATATTTTGAAATGTTTCAAACCTCTTATCTTATTTAAAAACTTTTAAAAACTCAATGAGAATTATAACAATTACAATAGTGTAAGCATAGGAAGCTTTGAACATAAATTTATATTATTGTTTCTGCAAATTTAGTTCTTTCCATGAAAGCAACATCAAGCGGTTGTTTAAATCTGTTAAAGTTTGAATAGAATGGATAACTTCGTACGGGCTTAAAACTATCCCAGTTTTTGTTAAACTATTTGTAAAAATGTCTATAAAAGAAGAAAGTTAACTGCCAGGGCCACGATGTCGCACGTATTATTCCTTTCGTACAATAACATTTAAAACAAAAGCAAAATTTTAGAACTTGTTTTTGTTTTAAATATAATTTTACTAAAGAAAGAATTCGTTCGACATCGTGGTCCATGCAGTTACTCTACATATTCGATTAGTCGACGTAAGTAAGTCGAACAAATCTTCACTGGAAATCGGATCTTTTTTATTTGATCGAAGATTATTTGACTTTAATTGTTCGATTAGTTCAGCAAACATTAATCGAGTGAATAACACACTGAAAATGCAATAGGTAAATAGAGAAATAAAAAACTAGCAATTTAGACAACTGAAGTGAAGTGAACATGAAGTGCTGCAAAAATGTGTATTAAGATGAAATTTATCCATTTTCAGATTTGAAAGTTTCTGAAATTAAAAAATAAATATAAAAACAACATGATCGATACAACGATTACTCAAAAAAAAATAGCTAACTTTTTTTAAATTAAACAAAAATTATTGTTTATTTGTATGTACAGTATTGATTATTCTTTTTGTACAAGGAAAAAAATAAATAAATAAACATAAAACTACTGCTGCTACAACCATAAATATTATTACATGCAACATCCCAACAAACTCAAGGTCAAACTTTGAAATATGCTGATCTCATGATATGATATCAAATGTTGTTCGCAAACTTTTTCAAACTTAGACAGAAGATCGCGATTAAATTTTGAGTTTCAATCGATATTCATTTCAGAATAAATGTTTGCCGAACCACACTTTCTTCATTTAATATTAAGTGTTATTTTCTCAAGTTACCGCCAGCTACACCTTAACATTTTTCAACTTTGAATTTTATGGAATGCAAATAAAAAGTTTAAATGTTAGAAAAATAATTTTTAGAATTGAAATTTTAAATTTGTATTAAAGCTTCTTAAATTTTTCCTCTATTTTAAAAGTTTTGAGATTTTAAAATATGTAATAATAAATTTTAGAATTTTTCAATAATCCTTAAATCAAAAAACAATTTTGTAACACAAATCATGAAAAAAAACAATAGTCTGAAAGTTATGAAATGTTATTCAAAATATTGTGCATCAGATAGCGTTTAGAGTATAGAAATTAAATTAATTGAAAGTTCTACATCCCAAATATATGAATAATAGAAACCAACAATGAAATAAATTACCTTCCATGTTTAGTTATAATCCACATTTGAAAGGTATATTAGAACAGCGTTTCAGTTTTGCAATTTGAGATTAGATTGAAGGAAGACACTTTTGTGGCTTGAATCCCATACTGCTCAAATAAGTTTCAAACGTGTACCACATGCTCAAATCATTCTCAATTTTGAGATCAAACCTGTGTACTTGCTGGGATTATGTTAGTCTCCTTTTTATTTATTTTTGTTAAAGTGTGGCAGTATTAGATACGGGCACACTCTGAAATATCTAGATCACTTAAGTGTGTTTGTGTGAAAACATACACGTATATAGTTGTTTCTGTTTGTTTGGTTTGTAAATTTGCATGCGGTTATACTTCACAATTTTCCTTATTAAGGTGACCAATGTTGCGTGATGAAATATTTCCGGTTTGATTAAAACTTTTATATGTACTCGTACTCGTATATAGATAGATTTATTTAATAGATACAAATTTTGTTGACTATCCCAAAGTTAAATTGAAAACAAAACTGCGAATTTAATGAATAAGTTAATCTGTTTTAATCTAGTTTATGTTTCAAAAATTAAAAAAAAACAAAACAAATCAGGGCTAGAATCGTCACATCCGTAATTGTAATGGAAATTGTACGAAAGAAGATTATTAGAGTCGTATGAAGTACGAGTAGTTGCCATCAGTTCATACGATTAGAAACGGATTGTAATTTTCTTCAAATTCCCAAACACTTCGAATTCAGAATAGATGTTGAGGAGTCAAAATAGTTAACAAACAATTGCCATTTAAAAAACATAATTATGTAACTGGGTTTATTTTTTAATTTTAATTCAACGAGAAAGATCCCTTCATCCTTCTGCCCCGTTTAGCAGTAGCTTTTCCTTGCGCATAATTAGGGTAAATATCTATTAACATGTTGTTATATCCTTTTGATTTGTGCTTAATTTCTCATTTTAGTCCCTTTACATAAGCTTTTGTATGCAGTTGAACGCAATTTCGGTTCCGTAAAAATCTCACGTTTAGTCAGACGATCATGGATGTCATAATACACAGTTTCATAGCATGCAGCACTTATGTCATAATTTCAAAAGTGTGTTTTTACGTGACGAGCTTGCGTTCGCGAATGTAAAGATTCGATCCCAGGTTTTGAAATTTCATCTTCTTTGAGTGCGTCAAAGACAAATTTGGGATATTTTACAAGTCAATGTTGTGTTGGTCTTAATATTTTGAAGCATCAAGTCCATTGCCAAAAATTACTAAATATTGAATAAAAAGGCCCCAAAAAAACTAGACAATATTTCAAAAACCATGATTATTAAATGAAAATAAAAAAATAATAATTTTTTTTATTACCATAAACTGCAAATGAGATAACAATTTTTAAGCTTAATAAATAAATAATTTATTTCGAAGCTGTTTTTGTTTGATTTATCGAATTGTATTAAGTTCAATTAATATATTTTTTTATTATATTATTTTTAACAATATCAATTTGCTGCAGCTTTAAAATATTATTTCCACGAGCATTCGCGCAATCAAAAGTTTCCTTAAAAAATGTATCAATTGCATAATTTCGTTTTGTATCTTGAGTATTGTAATTGGCAAAAAATAGCCAAATAAAAAAAATATTAACAATATAAAATTCTTGTGTCACGATGTTTGTGTTTGAACTCTTCCAAAACGGCTTTACCGAGTTTTATGAAATCTTTTATGGGTATTTGGTACGTATGAGAATAGGTTATTAAATAAATTTCATATCGATTTTTGGTATGTGGACGGAGAGGCGTGGCAAAATCAAGCATTAATATTTTACCACAAATGTTTGATATACAAAACTACATTTCTCAACGGATTTTGCTGAAATTTAGAATATAATATAGTTTAGAACATAATATACGTAGCGTGGCCAAAGCAGCAAAAAAAATACTTTTCAATGGACCATGCCCACTTATGCAGAATAACCAAAATGTTTACTAGAATATTTATATATTTATATATCACTAATGTCACGTACATAATTAAACAAATGTGAATAAAAATGGCTAATAACTTAATTAAAATTGTATCTAGATAAATTAACCTAGAAAATAGCTAAATTGGCAACACTGCCAACATCAAAACATTACCCCCACTTCGCTGCACTGTGACTTCTATTTCCAAAATTCGTAGGTTCTTAAATAAATTAAATTTTGATTTGTCGGCTTCAAACCGAAATATCCAAAAATTATACAAAAATAAATCTTTGGCGAACAGTACGCGATTTTAAATATTAAGGAAGAATTTTGAACCATTCGATAACGATGAAAATAAATACGTTTCTCAAAAATCCATTGTGCTACAACTGGTCAACCTTATTCTGAATGTTTTACTATCTGCAGTATAAACAAAAGCTGAAAGAAGAATAGTTTTTAATAACGACAATACTGTGCTACTTGAAGAGTTAGTGCTAAAGTCGTACAGTGCCAGGAAAAGAGAATGGTTAAAAGCAAAGTGTTTTTTAAACTTTATTCTAAGCACACAACATCATCAGAATATATCAAAATATACTTGTATACGTTTACTAAAAGCCATTTGTACTATGACAGCAATAAGTTGATTCAACAAACAGACATACGTTCGAAACACCAGCCGCATCAGCATCACAATAACAATATATGTATATGAGCAAAAATATTTGCAATAAAATAACAACATTCAACATACACACAGTACTTTTTCCTTGCCACATCTTGTCCTGTGTTGCTACTACATTTACAAAATTTCATTTTACTAGATACTCGTACTACATACTGCACTCTTACTTTGTGTAAATTATATTGTAATTTTTATATTTTTACATGTAGCCGTACGTATTATTGTACAACTACTTTGATGGGTGTAATTTCATTTTACTTACACACAAATTAGTGTATATCAAGGGCTTAGATAAAATTTAATTCAAAAAAACTTTAACTTTAAATATAGCATTTCGTATTTCGTATCTAAAACTTTTTTTACCAAAAAAAATACAAATAATCCTGAAACCTGAACACCAAACACCAATACCCACAATTGTAATACAAGCACTTAAGAACCAAGTTAAAATTAATTTCTTTAAGCCCTTCCTGCTCATATGAATACTACTTGGTTTGTTAATTTAAAAAAAAAAATTTAATATGTCAGCCACTTAGTCAATCAAACAGATTTTAGTCATTACTGAGGAGAAAACATCATAATTTCTTTTAACTGACATGAATTAAAGTATAATTTCAATACAAAATAACTCTAGTATCCATTTTTGATTCATAATATGTATAAATACAAATTTGAAATCACATTCAACCGAATATTCCACGCCCTCCTCAAGGGGATCTTTTGTTGGTGTATGCTGATGACATCCTAATTGCATCTGCAGGGGCTAGGGCACGCGCTGTTAATGATCGGGTTAACTGTTATTTGTCTGAGCTGGCCTGCTATTTTACGAGGTGGGGCCTTAATTTGAATTTGCGGAAGACAGTTGCTATGATGCTCAAGGGTAGACGCAAATTCATATATAAAAATTGTAGGTCATATGTGCCATGTTTACGGGTCGGAGGGGAAATGGTTTTGGTGTCTGACAGGATGAAGTACCTCGGGGTCACCTTTCATGAGAACTTTGAGTATTATCGTCATATTGATGATGTTTTGGAGAAAACAAAACGTTCTTATGGTGCTTATCAGGGTGTACTCAAGCGTAGGGGTGGTCTTGTCAGAAGAGTTCGCCTCTTGGTGTATCGCCAGATCATTCGTCCGCTCGTCTCCCTTTCCAGTTTGGTTTGGAATTTCTTCATCCCAAATGGAAAGGCTTAGAAGATGGGAGCGAAAGATTTTGGTTGCTTGCCTTGGTTTTAGACCTTACATTGGGCTGAACGGTGATTTCCGTAGGCCATCGTGTAGCTCCATTTATGGGGCAATTGATTTTGGTCGTATAGACGTTTATATGGTGGACGGTGCGATCAAATTTTTAGAAGGGGCGCGTTCCTCTGAGAATCTTTTGGTGAGAGAGTGCTTTTGCAGGAATAGGGATCTGGAGGCTGTTCAGATGTCTCGGTATTATTCACCCGTGGATTTGTTGACTCTCAGGGGAGCTGGACTCCTTTGCGAAAGTGCAGACCTTCTATTTTATCATCGAAGGATTCATAGTCTCAATATAGTTGATACGGTTTATAACACTACTCAATAGTTTTAATTAATTTCTTATTCCCTTTTTATTGTGAATTTACTTTGTTTTTTTTTTTTTGTTTTTGTTATTTTGTTGTTTAGTTTTAAGTTATTAGTGAGTAGTTAGTCTTAAGTTCTTTAGTTCAGTAAGTATTATTCTAAGAGCTTCCCTTTTTTATTTCCTTTTTTGGGGAATATATTTTAAGATTTTTGTTTTATTGTATGATGGATGTATTTTTAAATGTACAAATTTTTTATTGTTATAATGTTATAGTCTTTGATAAATACGTTAGTATGTAAGGAATTTTATTTAATGTTTTTAGTTTTTTAATATTTAACTAAATTTTATAATGATTTTTGGAAAAATAAATTTAAACCTTAAACCTTAAACATTCAACCGAGTTACCTAAACAGTGGCAGATACATGGAAACACACATGAGCAATGATGATGGGAGTGTAGCGGCTCCCGAAAAACAACGTTGTTTCTGTTCTGCCGTATAAGTTGAAATTAATTAATTTTAAATTTTCCCTTGTTCCTTTGGAATATTGTCTCATGTCCAATTCTTTCTGACTAAAAATCTTACGAACTTTAGCCAAAATATAATAATCACTTTGGATTAAAAACCACTAACAACCAATTTGTTCGAAAAACAATCACATTAAATATATAATTTCAAATTATTTCTATAACTTGACAAATACTTTGGTATTAAATCATTTAATATACTCGTCTATTGGATTTTAATAGTGTTCAATAAAATATAGAAACGATATCGTTATGTACGTGTGTCCATCTGTGTGGATTTAAGAAAAATTTTGCGAAGGGTCAAGTAACTCACGGAGCAACAATGTTGGAACAACTTTAGCACGGGGTGTTGCCTTCTTCAATAATTTGCAAGCATTGCTTTCACTCTGCAGCAAAATCTAACAAAAATGCGAATACTTTGAAATGAAGATTGGCAACCGATACTGCTATTAATATCACTATCTGTTAATTACCATTTAAAATTGAATACCGGTGTTTATAGCATTTCCTTCAATACCGGCCAATAACGGAATCAGGGTTTCGGTTAAGAAAATCTCATGATAACTCATGAATTAAAAATAAGTTGAAGGTGCATTTGGCTGAAGCAGTTAGCGCGTTCACTACAAAGCAAATTATGACTAAGAACGTGAGAGAGCCCAGTTTCAGGCAATTCATAACATAACATCTAACATTTTTCAGATGTGCATTAGCTTGTCATTGTATTTGTTGTTGTTGGACTGTTTAAGTGACGAAGACTTAGCACTGGTCACTAAAAAGTACTGGCAGCAATTGATACTGATGTATGCTAGTGTACATCACATCCTTCGTCGGTATTGTAGCGAAATCGCCGACGAAGTAAAATGATTAATAAAATGGCTACACAGCTTAAAAACACATATAATGGATTTAATGCGCTTCCTTGACAGCGGAGGCGCTGCAGCACTGATCTAAATACTGACGTAACGCGCAATATCAGAGCTGTAAAACAATTAAGTTTTCTCACTTTCACGATCTGTCCTCTCTCACTATCAAAGAAGGTAGCACACCTACTAGTTGGTAAGCATATTAATTGCCTGAGTATTACTTATCTTATAAAAAAATTAAATTGAACATTTTTTTAGTTGAAAACATTTGTTAGCATCCGAAGGGTGGTGTAAGCTTAACATGTGTATGTATCGTAGGCTCAAATCTGTTGAACCGATTTTAATCTAATTATCATTAGTTTTTTGTTTGTTTGAAAGCTGACATGATCGGTGGTTTTCCAGAAAATCTGTTCAGCCGTTTGAAAGCTATCTGCTATTTTGTAGCCAGTGAAAATAGTAACATGCTGCGAAATAATATCTGCAGCAGATTTATAAAATGTTTAAGTTTATCTTAATTTGATGTCCTGTAAAGGAATGCACACAACTTAATGAAATTTACAAGCGGGCTGATACTACCATTTTTGAACCGAATATATATTAAAACGTTTTAAATTCTAAAGTCTTAAGGAAATTGGGGTCAAGAGATAATTCAAAAACTTTTTAGATGGCGGCTGCTATTTTACATTTTATAAGAAATTGTTTTAGATATAAAAATCATTTTGTATAGATTGAAAGAGAGAGCCTTAAAAACATTTAAATAGAAATTTCAAAAATGTGTTAAATTTTAAAAATTATAAATTTGAAGTCAGCGTATTCAGAGCTATTAGAATCGATTAATTTCTAGAGTTTTTTATAGTTGTGATTTAGTGTTATTAAATATATAACATTTTGGTCGGTTTCATGTACAAAATTATAATACAATAATATAATTCGAGTTACGGGAGCAGTGCGTAACTATATAATTGTTGAAAAATATTAGTAATATATCAAAGTTTATTTAGATGTAATAGGCAACTCTGTTTATTTAAAAATCTAAGTCAATATTTTGTTTTCCGTTTTTTGTTTTTTGCTTTAACAATTACCAATAAAAAGTTTCTACCATTTTATACAAAATTTGCGTTTCTGATATCGAGGTTATCTTAAAAGTTGAAGTACAATTTTTATTTACATATATTCAATTGTTTTGTTTCTTGTTATGTTTATCTTATCTTTGAATGAAAATGTTAAATTTAAAAATAAATGGTTGAATAAAAAAGAATATAATGATGAAACCGACCAAAAATCACTCTGAGAGAAACTGATCCCATAATTAAAACGTCGACAGTAAAGATAAATTTCTCGTTAACTTATTTTTCTTAGTTATTTTTTTCGTTAACCAAATCATAAAATTGTATTTAGTATTAGTTTTAGTAGTTTTTTTGTGAGATTAAAAGTATCAAAATATCGTAATAAAATACGTTCTTCAAATAAAATAAATTCTTTTTGAAAACAGACGTTATCTTTTATGGAAAATTGCATTACGACGAAGTTCGGCTTCATAATTTAAAAGCGAGAAAAAGTGTTATGTGCTCCTTGTCGGAACGTTTATTATCATGAATAATGTTAAATATTTTAATTATTCTAGATTGACTTCGTTTGCCAAGAAAGCAATGTAAGAGCTTTCGAAAGTAAAACGTACAAAAGTCCTAATAATGAGATCATGGTTTATTTTTTTTTTAAGAAGAAACACAAACCTTAAAGCTATTTTGGCTTGTCTGGAGAAACACCCAGGGTAAAGGCAGGAATCGAACCTGCAACCCTCAGGCTAATAGTCTAGTACGCTATCTACAAGTCAAGGCTCCCCGTTGGTATATAATGGTTGGAAACCCCGTGCAGACAAAATTGCCTTTTACTTTTCAGCTGTTACGTGCCTTAGAATCCGTTTCTAAATAAAATATTTTTAATAAAAAAATAAACTAACATTACCTTAAGCCCGAATAATTAAAGTTTCTTTGCATATATTTCGACTAAGACTTATAACTTAAATGTTTTAGCTATAAATATCTTCTTCATGTTCATTCAATGCAGCTCGCATTGCAAGTATTATGGGTTCTCATATATTTTGTTTCGTAGAATTTAATAACATACACAACGGATAAAAAGCCAACCTTATTTCTGTCACATACTAAACTGAATTGTTTTTCTTTGTGTTGTGGTAAAACACAAAAAAATAAAAAAATTAAAATAAAATACAAGAAGTTAAGTAAAATGGGTTAAAAACATTACAACACTAACCAATGCATGTATGAATGCATAAATGAACGTGTCACAAAAACTGAAAACGTTTCTTGTTGATATTTAGAGCAGTTTTATCCTGAGCATAACATGTTTTACTGTGGTTGTTGATTTTATTTATTTTTTCATTTTTTAAAGTAACATCAATACAAAAAATTATTTAAAAAAAATTTTTGTCAGTCACCTCATTTTCAAACACTCATATTTAATTTTTCATCTCAAAAATAAATCATCTTCTTCAGCAGATTGTTTGATTTAGCTTGGTTATGTTGTCCTTTTTTGTATCTTTACTCGTTTGTATGTTTTTGTGTTTGTGTATTTGCTTAATACATTTAACTTAATACAAATAAAAATATGCACGTACTAATTTGAGTAGACTCGTACTCTCCTCCTTATCTTTATCCTTGCACATAGAGAAAATTTAAGTCTGTTAGCAACTAATTAGCCGCAGAATTTAGAAAAACTCGAAACTGATATAAAAAGCAGCAAAATAGATGGTACAAAACATCATCAACAAGAAGACTTTTTATAAAATATCTGATCTCATTCATATACTTTTACCAAATCACAACTATTCTAATTATCAAATCAGCCAGTGATAATAATGCAATTTTAATATATGAAGATTTTGCGATTACACTAATATATACATTCGAGCATATCGCTCAAATGCTGAACTTTACAACTCAAGAAGAACATTAGAACTCAAGAATTCGATTCATATCGTTCTTCGTGCTGCGTAAAAATTTCATTAACTGGTGAAGAATTTAGTCTCGATTTCAAAATGTTAAACGTTATTTTCTTAAGGTATACTCAAGGCGAATTTATACCAAGTGAACTCGACAGCTCAACTGACTCCTTGTGTCTCACCATTTTTCATGATATGCAAGCGAAGTTAAAACAAGTTTGTGAATCCGCACTTTCCGTAGGTCTGACGATAAACATAGTTAAGACTAAAACAATGCGTATAAATGTAAACAACGAACAAAGGTTTATAATACAAACCCACCAACTTGATAATGTAGAGTTTTGTTATTTATTGTTACCGCAGATATCTTCACCCGGATAAATAAAGCGCGTCAAGCTTTTGACAAATTAAATCCTGTGTGGAACTCATCATATATGTATGTCACAACGAACAAAGCTAAGCCTGTTCAATTCTAATGTAAAATCCACTTTATAGTATGGTTGCGAGTCGTGAAACGCCGCAACACGAGCCATACAAGTTTTTATTAACAAATGTGTGTATTGGCCCTCAACATTTCCATACAAAATCCTTTTATATAGAAAAGAAAATATTGTAAATAAGGGAATCAGTCTACATTAATTACATATGTTTGTATATTCACTGAAAATTCCGAAATCATATGGGTATTCACTTGAAGATATTTATTTAATAAACATAAACATATAATCTTTGGTGCCGCTGCTGGTATTCCGATTTTAAACCTTCGATATCTAAATTTTTTTAATGCAATCCGATCAAATTTTAAGTTAAATTATTATGCAGGCTGTTTTAGTTCTTTCCAAAAATATCTTACAAATATTTAAATACACTTTTGAGAAATTTTTGAAAATGGCGTATACGCCACCGCCAACTTCGACAGGCTTACTAAATTTTATTAAATCCACTTTTCATGATGAGATACAAAAATTCATTGCGTGTTATATTCTCTACATTCTCTATATTTTCTATTCTATACACGCAAAGAAAATCTAATTAATAATCTAAGAGCAACATACTATGATTGAATTATATGGTTGTAATAGGTGGCATGTCATAATGTCCATTGACATTATGACACACTTAAAAGTATCGAAAGGTCCATGGACGTTGTGGAACTTTTGAAAGTGACGTAATGTCTATCAAGGCAGTGTCCGTGGCCGGCTATACAAAAAGGATTTAGTTAGCGAAGCCAGTATTTGTTACACAATAGAGGAGAAAACCCTTTTAATTTACATTTTTTTTTTTTTAAGAGAAGTAACACTCAGGCAATTAGTATGCCTACCAACCCGTAGGTGTGTTACCTTCCTTGGGAAAGGGATAGTGAGAGAGGACAGATGGTGAAAGAGAGAAAGCTTAGTTTTTACAACTCTGATATTGCGCGCTGTGTTAGTTTTTAGATCAGTGTTGCAGCGCCTCTAATGTCAAGTAGGCGCATTAAATGTGTCTTAAGCTGTTGTAGCTATTTTATTAATTATTTTACTTCGCCGGCGATTTTGCTACAATACCGACAAAGGAGGGCGCTGTGATGTCCGCTAGCATACACCAGTATTAATTGCTGCCAGTACTGTTCAGTGACCAGTGCTATGCCTTCATCACTTAAACACTCCGACAACAACAAATACAATGTCATACTAATGCACATCTGAAAAAATGCTGGAGTTTATGACTTGTCTGAAGCTGGGCTCGAACCCACGTTCTTAGACATTATTTTGCTTTGTAGTCAACGCGCTAACTACTTCAGCCAACAGCACCCTCACATTTTGTACACATGTATTTTTATTTTATTTTTTTGAGATGTGTCACTAAACTGACCTTGTTCCTAGTCTATTTGTAAAATGCCATAATGGCCACGAACATTACGTAATTTTCAAAAGTGTCACAATGTCCATGGACCTTACGACACTTTTAAGTGCGTCATAATGTCCATGAACATTATGACATGTCACCGTTGGTCCCCTCTAGCAGAATCAGTCTGTTAAGCCTTGTTTTTATTTTTAACAAATGTATTTTGTTGTACAGTGTAATTTAGAGCCATTAGCATTTTTCGGCCGCAACAGCAATTGGATATAAGAACTCATTACAACACATTTATGTAGCTGCATAGAATACAAGAACACATCCTAACAAACCCATTAAAATTTATAGAAAGTTTACTGCATGCGGATCTTAAGTAAAAACATTTTTAGTATTTAAATTTACATGCACACATTAGATTCCAAATAAATATGTATGTACATAAGTGTTCTAAATATTGGTAAGTTCAACATCAGAAACGTTTTGTTTCACTTTAAGTACCAAATACATATTTGCAAAAGTTATTACAATATTAAGCAATTCATTTAAAAATAATTTAATTAAAAATATAACAACAACTGATATTTACAAATATACAACCGATTTTAAAGTTTTCAATGGAGAGATGTTTGAATAAGTTATAAAGTGAGTGTTCTTTCTCCATCTACATCTATCTGCTTCCTTAGAATGTCCATAAAATGTAAACAGCAATAACAAAAAAAAAAACAATAAAGAAATTGTTAATGACAACAACAATGAGTAAAAGTAAAATATTAAATTTCATAAAATTATTTAAAAAGTGTTCACATTTTTTTTTTTTGCATAAACTACGAGTAAAATACCCACTTCAAATTGAGGAAGAGAAAGGAAGTAAGAACAAAACTTTCAGCAAGTTCTCTTATAAATATTTAATTATTAGCAGGAAAGTTAAAAGGTATTTTTTCAGATTATAGTTTTTAAACAAACGGAGCAAATGAAGGAAATAAGGAAATCACAAAAATATATTAGAATAAGTGGTAGTATTACTTGAAATGCAATTTTATTTTGCTGAAGCTTTAAAAGTCAGACGAATTTTAAGCCTTTAGACAAGAATACAGGCTGCTTTTCTAAACGTCTGTATGCAACGTCAAAGCAGTGTTTAAATCAAGCTATTATACTTTACAATACTGCAAATCAAATAAATGCATTGGCGCATATTCAGGCGATGTAAGAAATGCTACCCTGCATATTGGCATGTAGAGATAATAACATGTCGATAATATTTTGAACGATACTTATGGTCAGTGTTTGACTTCTTATTTAAATGTTATTTATCTTCAGGTTATATTTAAATACGAAATTCAATTTTGCTGTACAAACTTAAATGAAACTTAAATAATATTTAAATGACCAACCTTGTGCATTTAAACTCTACTTAAGTTATGCGCACTAAAATATCGCTCTTCTACTACAACAACGTCACAAATCAAAAAATTCGTTCTTCAGAAAACGAGCTTAAAGTTGTTAATTTACATACACATCAACGAAAAAATTAAAAAGTATTATCCGCTCAAGTGGTGAGTAAACGAGATATTTGTATTAATTTTTTACGAAAGGTGAAGAACGATACGGAGAATAATTTTTCATTCTTATCTCAAAAATCACTTTTTTTGAAATATGACTCTTCTGCAGTAAATAAGCAAGCTTGTTGTTGTTTCGCGCAACAAAGAACACAAAAAATTTGCGACCATTGAAAAATCAATTTCTTTGGCGTGAAATTTTGAATTCTTTTTTTAATATAATTCTTTTAGAAATATTTTTTTTAATTGTTTTAAAGTTTGCAGCAACCTAAATATCATTGTTGTTATTTTCAGTCTGAAAAAGAATCCGTATTGGAAATTTTTCTTTAATTTTGTTCAACAAATGTTTTTACAAAAAAAATATAGATAATTTCATGATGCTGCCACATTTTTATCGTAATTAAATAAATACAATCATTTAACACTGGAAAACCGAAACTGTATTTAAATTCAACTTAAATTTAAATGAAAATATTTAAATATGAAGTCATAAAGTGGTCATTACTGTAATTAATTAAAAAGTTTATGAAGCTATTAAAAAACAATTTTTATTCTTTAGAACATTCATATAAATCCTAAAAAAGTCATTTTTTGTTCATAGTTTGTATATAAATCAATTAAAATAAGCGGCGGTAAAAGTAAAGTTATTCAATAGAACTTTGTTAACCAAAAACACATCTCTACTGTTTTTTTTGTACGGGTGTTTTTTGAAAGCAATAGAAATCAATCAGCTGTTTGAATGTATTACTTAGTTATCATTTAGTTACAGATTCGCCCATAACTAAATGCAAAAATTTCGTGCTGAAAGTAACTAACTGTGAATAACTTAAATATATACTTCAAAAAGCTAACACTTTCTGAATAACCGTCATTGTCATTTTAAAGCATTTTCAAAATAAGTAATGTGCTAGTTGCGTTTATTTGCATTTTTTGCGTTTGGGAATACGTAACATTGTTAAACTGCAAAGCAACCTGGGTTTTGGGAAGGCAGCAATGTTATTTCTGCTTAAAATTTGCAACATCGCACCTGTGGCAAATAAGAAGCTTTTTTCTCCACCGAATTTGTGGCAATTGTTCGGTGAAATGAAAAATTTCGAAGGAATAAAATGATCGTGCTTTAGTTTTGATGCGGCAAAAATGCCTTAATTTTTAATATTTAAGAATTTTTCACACTCCTTTACTTGTTGTGAGAATTTCTATAGATCTTAGTAGTGTGGAATCAAATGATGAATTATCTAATTGTGGATAAAAATCATACTTCAAATGAAACGAACTGCAACATAAGGTTTGTTCACATATTACGTAACTCATTCTAGGTTACGGAATTTATAATTTATACTGAATAAATTTTAAAATGCGTGACGTGCCGAAAATTGGGAACACGTAATATGAGAGTAGCCCTTAAGCCTGACCGAATGAAAATTCCATGTGCTTAGATTATATAATTTGCATCGCATTATTTATCAGCTCTTCGAATACTTGGGCTGTTCCCGGTAGCCTGATTATCAGATTATCCGCGCATGGAACTACATTGATATTAATAAATATTTTACTTACATTTCTTATTGGATCTAGTATAATTGTATACAAATTCTGAATGCAGATTAGTTAGTACTCGCATTCTATCTAAGCTTTATGACCAACTAAAAATTATAAAAAATGACAATTTTAGTTTTCTCCAGGATATACAAACTCTCATTTTATATAATTTTGTCATCAGTCACAAGGCTTAGAATACGAGTACACGCTTATATAATTTTTCAATCTAATTTATTATCTTAAAAACATATTAATTTGAATGAAAAATTTTCATAAAGTATTTTCTCCACTAACCGAAAATACGTCTGACAAAAAGGTGCATACGATGGGGCCTGGCTTTATGAAATACTCTTACTTAATTATTATGATTATAATCGAAACCTTTTCACTGCTTCAAGAAGTTCTATTCCAAAAAAATCCAATTATTTTGCCCGATTTTTCAAGAATTTATAGCGTAATGAATTGCGTTATATCCTTTTTCAACTTATAATCTCATATTGAATGGCAGCTTAACTTTAGTTTATTTCATGTGAAATATATAGAAAATTTATTTCTGAATTAGAAGCGATGAGAAACAAGTTTTGCTATATTAACTACAACAGGATCTTATTTCTAAAAATCCACTTGAAAGTTAAAAAATGTTCTCCTACAAAAAGGTAAAATATGACTTAAGCACTTTTTCCTTATTGCCACAGATATGTACATATGTGCAAGATATAAATCGCTTATACTCATATACTCGTATGATTGTAATAACAGCTGTGTTTTTATTTTGTTGTCCACTTTGTAGATTCTACAATCTGCACCCACCCCTATCATCTTCAACATCGTTGTCTTTGTCATTCATGTCTATTCAATACCTTTTAGCAACAGCTGTTTGTGTATAATATACTCCTGTGAATGCAAATACACGCACTAAGACTAATTTAATGCACGCCGGCCTGGTTTCAGGCCATGCTTTACACTATTAATCCCCTTCTTTTCATTACAAATTAACATGCACACCATGGAATATTTTTTGACCAACCTAAGGCCCTAGTCGACATCTAAGTTAGGGTTTGTTGCATCATGTCGTAAATCACTTTCAGGGAAACGGGAATTGAAAATCGTAATAACCATTTTTTTAAATTCAGTTAATTTATCAAGTGAAAATTAGCGAAAAATTAATATAATGAAAGTGAATTCAGACAAAAGTTTGTTGAAATTAGGGATGTTAAACTTTAAGAAAATGACCGAGAGAACTTTATAGTATAATTCAATATATTGGAATGACAATTTACGTAAAAAATATTATGTTGTAAAATTCATAAGTCGCACTTTAGTTTTACAACACAGTGTTAACAAAACAAATAATTATATTTACATTATTTACACTAAGAAAAATAATGGGTGTTAATAGATGAAAAGTGGATTTTTGTATTCCAACCGATACCATCCGATACATCGGTCATACTTCAGGATTGGCAATTCATCGGTATCGGCGATACAATGATACTTTTTAAATATTTTGTAAAGTTTTTTGTATGAATAAACATTGAAAGTTGTTCAGACCTTAACCATTTGCAATGCTTATTTCGCTGCATAACAACAACCAACAGAAAATGCGCATAAAAATTCAATAAAATCCTTTAATTTTGCAATCGTTCGAACACATTAAAAAACAGACTTGATTTGATTTAACTTTGTGAGTATTTGGCCTCTGGCCATCCTAAGCTGTGGTTGGACTAGTGAATTCCTTCTGGGTTGAAACTTCGTTATACACACTTGCTTACCAGTGTGAGTTCTCAAAGGAATGAAAAATGAAGAGCTCAAATATGCAACTTGTTTACAAATTCGCCGTTTTTAATGTATTTTCAGAAAATAAAAATAATACTTCCGAGAACTTTTAAATCAACTGCTACGGCGGCATAAACAACAAAGTTGACAATTTTAACCTCTCCCCCATAAAAACAATAAACAAATTATTCTTGAATTTTGAAAAAATACAACGCTCATTGTTATTTAAAAACAGTTTATGATTGACTATTAAAAAGACAAAAAAAAAACAATGTTTCTCTTTTTATAATTATTTTTCATAAAAACTGGTGTCTTTATCAAAAAAAATTTTTTAAATGAAAGACACTTATCTTTATGAGATAGATAAATCACGCGCAATATTTGGCCTTCTGGTTGTGATGAGTTTGTTTTTTTATGTTTTTTTTATAATTATTATAAAAGATATCTGCTTACTTTCCGTATTTTTCCATAAAATATCATTTATGCACGTATGTATGTATGCATGTCGCGTTTCAACTAGTCTTTGGTATTTTCCAGCATCTTCTAGAAGATGATGAATAAATACTCTGGAAGAGTATTTTTTATTCATTTTTGAAATCACACTAAGATTTCTGTAATAAACAAAATATCACAGTATATATTTTCTTAATGATCTATTATCACTATCAACGCTGCCACTTTAACCTTTTCAAGGCTAAACTTAGCCTGGCTGTTCAAAATGTTTAAATCGTGAAAATAGAATTTTTCTGCCAGAGTTTTTAGAAAATTTTGATTATGAAGGGCAAACCCGCAAGAATTTAAAAATTGTAGAGTTAATGAAAGCTTAACTTTTAAATTCAAATTTATTAGTTTCGCTAGAAATAGAAGTTTCATTTATTATCTTCCATCACCTGTTTTAATGCAACGAAACTTGTGCACAATATAAAAATACATATAAGTTTATACGATTCTAAAAAGAAATACAACCTCCGATATTGTTTCATTGGCGACATGAAAAATATATTAAATATATTTCTTCGGGTATTAAAATAAATTTTAAATGCAAGAGTCCCGGACTTACTCAGAGCTCAATATAAAGCTACTAATACGTTGCAGCTTAACACTGGCGATGTCAGGTGCGCCCATTGTTGCCAATCGCCACTCTCTTTTTTGCAAGTCCAGAACAGTGACACAGATATCATCATCGATATCTTGGCAGCTACTGCAAAAATCATTGTGTACGGGCACTAGAGTCGAGATTTTCTTCCTATTTCGTAAAATCAAAGAAGCTATCTTTTTCCTATTTAGATGAGTTCATAACTGCCTGATGATCATGCAATAATTTCCTGTGGAAGTCGCTTTGCAATACGAAGACCTAAAGTCCCTGAAAAGTCTCCATAGCCCACAACTCTTGTGTTTTGGAGCCGTATAAAAGTCAACGCTTTTTCTTCTGCCATTCCTCTACAATTCTGCAGATGGTGTCCAGGTTTTATAAAGACGTTCGTGTAGTAGAGCAGGGGACGTTTGGTCAATCATCCATCCCCAAACCTCATCGTCGAGTATTCTACAGTGGAAGGTATCATTTCCGTTCCACATAGAGGTACAACTAGAGAGGTACTAGGCCAAATAGTAGTAGGCGCAGAAGCATCCCCAATGCATCCGTAGGAGTAGTGCGAAGAGCACTGGTTATATACAAGGATGCAAGTATTTGAACCTTGCGTAACATATGTAGATACGACTTTTTCTCCAGGGCCGGCCACGACACGATGATCCCATACATAAGAATTGGGCGTACTATTGCAGTATAGATCAATGAACGATTTTTGGGATAAGACCCCAATTTTTCCCCACTGATTTCTTGCATAGATAGAGTGTATTATGTATTAAAAGCAAAATTTAAAAAAATCCCCAAATGACTACAAACTTATGCACACATGAAAAAGACATATGTGCATATTCACGGTTTTTCTAGAATTGGAATGTAGTATCCGAAGCTTTTAAAATTGCAGCTGCTCGTAAAGCTTTTGAAAATATTAAAGAGAATTTTTTTGGCAATAAAAGAGCCAAAATACAAGGACAATTTTAAGGAAATTATTGATGGCTACCAAGAGATGGGGATCAACCATTGTCACTTAAGACGCAGATTTTTTTCCAATCAAACTTAGGAAGCTTTACTGTAGAACATGGAGAACGCTTTCATCCAGAGTTATCAGATATGGAATGTAGGTATAAAGGAAAACAAATAAGACACATGTTGTCCGAATACTGTTGAGTTGCTTTGTCGCGAAACAAATACGCACTCATATAAACGCCAAAATAAGCGTCCAAAATTTTCTAATATTTAAAATTTATCTTAATAATTTAATTAATTTAATTAATTTTTTTTGCGAAGGCATAATTCTTTAAGGATTTCTTATGCAATTAATTCAACATTAGACAATGTGCAAATGAGTTAGTTAATACTCAAAACTGAATTAAGTGGAATACATTTTTATGATATATATTTTTTTAGTATAAATTTCCATTTTTTGCAAATACATATACGAATCGATCTAGAAAAATTAGGATACACGTGTATTTTACTTTTTGCTCCTTCTTCAAAATATACTATTTTTTCCATGTGTTTAATTAAAAGCTCAATTTCGTAGAACGGTGATATAAATGTGTTTAACCTATAAAAACTTATTAGCGTGAAGTTTCAGTCAGTATAAATTTTATGCAAACGTATTCGTACATACAAATGATATGATATCTCTTCTGTTTACGCAAATACCACTGTTGTTGAGTAGTGAAAACTAACAAATATGAGCAATAAAAGTCACTGTTATAAAATAGATCTGAGGAAATATTAAAAATTTGTACTTAACATAGTATTTACATTATTTAATTTTTTATGTGTTCGTAATAAAAATGAGAAGGAAACAGCTATCGAAAGTGTACATCAAAACATTTGTATTCATTAACGCTTACGCATTTAAAGTTTATTCTGCGATAATACCGTTTAAATTCTTTGCTATAAATAGTGGTATTATGACTGAGAATCCAACACTGTTGAATTCATTTGTTAATTAGATCTCGAACAAGACGACCAAATAAAAAATAATGAAACGGAAAATGAAACTCACCGAAATTTTTATATTTTGCATTATAATGGGCACCGCACTGGCCCAAACTGATGCACCTACAACCGCAGCACCTGCAACCGCAGCACCAGCAACTGTAGCTCCAGCAACTGTAGCTCCCCCAACTTTAGCTCCAGCAACTGTAGCTCCAGCAACTGTAGCTCCAGCAACTGTAGCCCCCCCAACTTTAGCTCCAGCAACTGTAGCTCCAGCAACTGTAGCTCCCCCAACTTTAGCTCCAGCAACTGTAGCTCCAGCAACTGTAGCTCCAGCAACTTTAGCTCCAGCAACTGTAGCTCCCCCAACTTTAGCTCCAGCAACTGTAGCTCCAGCAACTGTAGCTCCAGCAACTTTAGCTCCAGCAACTGTAGCTCCAGCAACTGTAGCTCCCCCAACTTTAGCTCCAGCAACTGTAGCTCCAGTAACTTTAGCTCCAGCAACTGTAGCTCCAGCAACTGTAGCTCCAGCAACTTTAGCTCCAGCAACTTTAGCTCCAGCAACTGTAGCTCCAGCAACTTTAGCTCCAGCAACTGTAGCTCCAGCAACTGTAGCTCCAGCAACTGTAGCTCCAGCAACTGTAGCTCCAGCAACTTTAGCTCCAGCAACTTTAGCTCCAGCAACTGTAGCTCCAGCAACTTTAGCTCCAGCAACTGTAGCTCCAGCAACTGTAGCTCCAGCAACTTTAGCTCCAGCAACTTTAGCTCCAGCAACTGTAGCTCCAGCAACTTTAGCTCCAGCAACTGTAGCTCCAGCAACTGTAGCTCCCCCAACTTTAGCTCCAGCAACTGTAGCTCCAGCAACTTTAGCTCCAGCAACTGTAGCTCCAGCAACTGTAGCTCCCCCAACTTTAGCTCCAGCAACTGTAGCTCCAGCAACTGTAGCTCCCCCAACTTTAGCTCCAGCAACTGTAGCTCCAGCAACTGTAGCTCCAGCAACTTTAGCTCCAGCAACTGTAGCTCCAGCAACTTTAGCTCCAGCAACTGTAGCTCCCCCAACTTTAGCTCCAGCAACTGTAGCTCCAGCAACTGCAGCTCCCCCAACTTTAGCTCCAGCAACTGTAGCTCCAGCAACTGTAGCTCCAGCAACTTTAGCTCCAGCAACTGTAGCTCCAGCAACTTTAGCTCCAGCAACTGTAGCTCCAGCAACTTTAGCTCCAGCAACTGTAGCTCCCCCAACTTTAGCTCCAGCAACTGTAGCTCCAGCAACTGCAGCTCCCCCAACTTTAGCTCCAGCAACTGTAGCTCCAGCAACTGCAGCTCCCCCAACTTTAGCTCCAGCAACTGTAGCTCCAGCAACTGTAGCCCCCCCAACTTTAGCTCCAGCAACTGTAGCTCCAGCAACTGTAGCTCCCCCAACTTTAGCTCCAGCAACTGTAGCTCCAGCAACTGTAGCTCCAGCAACTTTAGCTCCAGCAACTGTAGCTCCAGCAACTTTAGCTCCAGCAACTGTAGCTCCCCCAACTTTAGCTCCAGCAACTGTAGCTCCAGCAACTGCAGCTCCCCCAACTTTAGCTCCAGCAACTGTAGCTCCAGCAACTGCAGCTCCCCTAACTGTAGCACCACCAACTGTAGCTCCACCAACTGCAGCTCCTCCAACTGTAGCTCCTCCAACTGTAGCTCCACCAACTGCAGCTCCTCCAACTGTAGCTTCTCCAACTGTAGCTCCACCAACTGCAGCTCCTCCAATTGTAGCTCCACCAACTGTAGCTCCTTCAACTGCGATACAGCAAATTAATACTTTACGAAGTCAAGAACTGATATTGCGTGTGCAACAGCTTCAGTTAATTGGACTACAAAATGTTGCCCGAAAACAAATGAATATAATTCAAAATCAAGGAGCAATTATATTGGAACAAGAGAGAAAACTGCAAATGCAACGTGGAAAGTTAGAAACACAAAGAAGAAATTTGGAAATACTAAAGCGTAGAAGAAGACGAGGACAAAACTTTTCTTTTTATTAAAAATATTACGAAAAAAGTTATAATTTTTAGTAGCTAAGCAAATAAATTTGATTTTTGAACGAATAAACGTTTATTCGCGTGATGAACAAATTGCAATATTTTTTCGATTCATAAAACTAATAATATTCGAAAAGAAAAACAATTATGTTTAATGATTTTTGAAATATGAAACTTTATAAGCGGGTTAAAATTACTTTAGTCTGTGAGGCTATAATACTTTTAAGTTCATGAGAAAGTTTAGCAAGGACGTTTTTGTATTTTTTTCATTACAATGGATTATTGTCTGTAAAGAATAACTTCTCTAGTCCGTCCATACAGTTTTGCTTAAATATTTAACCTGAGCTATAGCGAACTTTCGGGTCAAACATAAAAATACATATAAGTTTATAAATTTCTAATGAAAATTTGAGTTGTTCTTTAAATCCATATTATTAATAGGCAAACAAGTTTTTTTAAATTCCTTTTACGGCCGTAATACTGAACCGATTTGGTTAAGATTTATATGCTTTTAAACGGTTTTTTACACAGATGTGCACAATCTTAATTTAATTGAAATCGGTTCAATATTTAGAAAGCTATAACCGCTATAACAAAAAGGGAACAATGCAATAAACAAAAAAGAGGACAAAGACAATACAAACGCAAATTATTCGATAATTTTACTTTAGTTTTCTGTGATAATAATTGTAAGAAAATTCGGTTTTAAAATAATTTTTAATTTCACTTTGTTTTTTTGTAATTTATTTTATAGTGTGAAAACAAAGTAAATTTAATTTAATTATAAATTAAAATAAAGATTAAATATTAAATAAAAAACATCCCTGAGGAAGTTGGGAAATTCCAACGAAACGTAGGATGAAATTTAAAAATAAATAATCTTTTATTTTTATTTTTACATATCATGACCTTAAAAGCCCAATAAAGAGAAAATTACAAAATAAAAACAAAAAAAGGTCAACAATATTAAAAAACAAGTATTATAACCGTTTAAATTTGCTACTAATACATGCAAATTTATTACATATGTATTTATCAGTTTCGACTTTAAAAATAAATAAAGTGTGCATATGTATTTGTCCAATTTGCTTTTGCATAGAAAGACGGAGTTTTAAAATGTTTATTTAAAATGTTTTTTGTTTTTGTATTTTATGATTTTCTAGAATGCGGTTGATTGCGTCGACCGCTGGATACACTCGCTAGTTGTTAAAGAACACAAATTTATTAAGATTTATTTAATGCATTATTTTAGTTTAGTAATATTACGCGTTGAGCACGTTATTAATGTGTATTACGAGTGTTGATAATTAAAAATAGTACGCCGTAAAGCGACGCAAAAATACAGTTACCAACTATTTTCGAATTAATCGTCATATCTTTCTTCATACTGTGTAAAAATAACAAGCGAATTTCTTGTATACACTAACTTCTTGGTATCTGAATGTTATTTTATTTTGCATAAGGTTGTGTGTAAATGAACATTTTCAAACTCGTTTTTTGGTAAAACTAGGGTCATGTCGACGTTGCAGCAAGTAAGCGAGTTGTAAACATTTCATAGCTTTTGAAAGGCAAATGCAACAAAGGTAACAACATTCTAGAGATTTGAGTTTCACTTTGTTTAGACATGTGGAACGAGATTAATTCGTTAGCATTGGACAGAAATGAATGGAATAGATTTGTTTTCGCCGTATGATCCTTAAAGCATCTATAATATATTGAATTTAAATAATTTATTTTTATGTGTAGCGTCAGGCGTTCTATAGCGTCGTTCTATGCAGAATTGTATCCTTTATCAAATAGCATCAAAAACACGAAATTGTCCTGGTAAAAGTCTCTTTCGCTACGTGGCTACACAAATAATGAGTTACTCTGGAATGGTTTGGTTTGTTGTTGTATTGTTCCACATGCGACATAATTTAATACAAAATTTTTTTTTTATCTTATATTGATAGGACAAAATGGGCACGTTAAATAAATGTTATCAAGTATATAAATAGAAAAATATGATAAAACTTAAGCTGTAATTAAAAAATATTTCTCCTTGATTTATATACATATAGTTTTTATGGCTTTTCTTTTTTAACTTTATCTATTGAAATAAATGTTTTCTAATGTCTCTGCGTGTTTTAATTGTATACTATTTAAATGGAATAAGCAGTATAACAATAAAAAATAATACTTTTATTTATTTCAAATGCTCATGTTTACGTTGAAGTTTTCGCAGCAGAATCTAGAATTTTTATTATAAATAGCCGTCTTAATGCGAAGAAATATGCCCAGTTCAGTTCCATAGTTAATTGGGTTCGGAACAAAATATTTAAAAAAAAAATTAATTACGAAAAAAAAAACAATGAAACTTATAGTTGTTTTTATATTTATTGTTGTGTTGGCATTGGCAGTTGGCCAAATCAATTTGCAAAAAGAAAATCTGCAAAGAGGAGAACAAATAAAAAAAAATCGGAATCTTATACTGAAAAACGATATAGATATTTATCAATATATTAAAGATATCAAAGAAAAGCGGCAACAGATCAGGAACACTAAGCGGACTATTAATCTAAATAAACGACATATTCAGGCATTACAACGCACCTTGGCAGAAGGAAAATATAAAGTTGAATATTATGAAAACTACTGAGTGATTAAATCAGCAGCGTCGTTTCTTCGAAACTTGGATAAATACAAAATATTCATGAATTAAAATATTTAATAAAAATGTATATGTATTTTTAGCACATATAATAAAAAATTAAAAAAAAATTATTTAGGTTTACTATCTATCTACGAGTATCTATTTTATGAATAGGCAAAGACAAATTTTTACCAAATGAAAGACATTGTTGAGCTTTAGTGACCCGATAAAAAATAAATCATTAGTAGGTTGAATGGAATTGCCGTACATATATTCAAGCGTCAACTATAAACATCATAGCAATTAACAGTTAGAAACAGAGTATGTGAATTATATATGTACATACATACTTTGTAGTCAATGGCTGCTGATTATGTACTCTCCCTGAAGATTTGTATTTTTTTGTCATCTTTTTTATTTTTCAAACTTATTAATCGAGATTGCCTCGATATCTTCTTTCAAAGATTTTCAAAAACTTTTGTTTGTTAAGGGGTTTTTAGCTAGTCTATATACATGCATTTCATTGGTGCTATTGCCAAATCGTCAATAGACCTTAAACCATATTTTGAAATGTTTCAAACCTCTTATCTTATACCAAATTATATCTTTTATTGTCACCCAAAAGGCGTCTAATTGTATAAAGGTTGTAAAGAAAATAAAATAGATTCATATCGAATAATATAATTTGTTTGTTAGGATTTTTGAATAAGTTTCAAAGCCTATTATGCTTATTTATACTTTTGTAATTTTTGAAATACTCATTGGGTTTTTAAAAGTTTGTGTATAAGATAAGAGGTTTGAAACATTTCAAAAATATGGTTTAAGGTCTAGCAAATATTTGTTCTCACAACAGTACAAAAGGCACATAAAACTTTATGTTTAAAAAATAAATTTTGAAAATACTCTTTTACACGTTGGGGAAATTTTTATTTTAGACCCCTTGTTTATTTTAAATGTAAATGCCGAGACACATAAAATCCGTCGTACGGTATACGTTGCTTTTTTAAACTGATAACTAAGTTGACATAGAGGTGTTCTTATGAGCTTTGTCACATTCCGTACGATTCCGACAACGTAAAGTACTAAAGCTGGGCAACTTTTACGGTACGTTGAGTACTTTGACAACTATCAGTTTTTTGCTTCATTTTTATTTAGCTTTTTGTGTTGTGTGGTGACAAAACTAAATTAAATAAATTTAAATAAAAATTACAATTAAATGAAGCTCCAGAATATCACCGAACTCCATTTAAAATGTGTACTTTAATCGAACCAAGCTGATTTGATATCCGTCAACAAAGTACTCATTGTGTCATACTACATATATACTATATACTATGTGTCTCAGCCTTAAAAGTATTTTTTTTAAATCCAAAAAATTATATATACATACAATTACGAAATATTCTATGTTGTGTATGCGTCGTGATACATGAACTTCAATTTGACAGATCAACATCTGTTTTGAGGTTATTTTGTTTATTATTTTAAATGAATCACTCTCAATTCATGTTCAAGAATCAACAAAATATTTGTATCTACGTGCATTTCACAAGAAATGCAAATAGGATTTAATATGAACGAATGGCAAAACCTCAACTTTAATTCGCTAACCACTTCGCATGAAATGGCTTATTATGATTAAAATTAAAAATGTTTGCATCCTCTCACAATCATAACATAACACACGCATTTAACTTTTATTATCAAATATTTGCATGGTGGTTTTTATGTTTTAGGCTTTTTTAATTTCAAAACATGCACAATTGTTTTGAAATATTTTTTTTATTATTTTTAAAATTGCATTTAATATTTTGTCACACATAATCAAAATAGTCAACGCTTTTTCTTCTGCCATTCCTCTACAATTCTGCAGATGGTGTCCAGGTTTTATAAAGACGTTCGTGTAGTAGAGCAGGGGACGTTTGGTCAATCATCCATCCCCAAACCTCATCGTCGAGTATTCTACAGTGGAAGGTATCATTTCCGTTCCACATAGAGGTACAACTAGAGAGGTACTAGGCCAAATAGTAGTAGGCGCAGAAGCATCCCCAATGCATCCGTAGGAGTAGTGCGAAGAGCACTGGTTATATACAAGGATGCAAGTATTTGAACCTTGCGTAACATATGTAGATACGACTTTTTCTCCAGGGCCGGCCACGACACGATGATCCCATACATAAGAATTGGGCGTACTATTGCAGTATAGATCAATGAACGATTTTTGGGATAAGACCCCAATTTTTCCCCACTGATTTCTTGCATAGATAGAGTGTATTATGTATTAAAAGCAAAATTTAAAAAAATCCCCAAATGACTACAAACTTATGCACACATGAAAAAGACATATGTGCATATTCACGGTTTTTCTAGAATTGGAATGTAGTATCCGAAGCTTTTAAAATTGCAGCTGCTCGTAAAGCTTTTGAAAATATTAAAGAGAATTTTTTTGGCAATAAAAGAGCCAAAATACAAGGACAATTTTAAGGAAATTATTGATGGCTACCAAGAGATGGGGATCAACCATTGTCACTTAAGACGCAGATTTTTTTCCAATCAAACTTAGGAAGCTTTACTGTAGAACATGGAGAACGCTTTCATCCAGAGTTATCAGATATGGAATGTAGGTATAAAGGAAAACAAATAAGACACATGTTGTCCGAATACTGTTGAGTTGCTTTGTCGCGAAACAAATACGCACTCATATAAACGCCAAAATAAGCGTCCAAAATTTTCTAATATTTAAAATTTATCTTAATAATTTAATTAATTTAATTAATTTTTTTTGCGAAGGCATAATTCTTTAAGGATTTCTTATGCAATTAATTCAACATTAGACAATGTGCAAATGAGTTAGTTAATACTCAAAACTGAATTAAGTGGAATACATTTTTATGATATATATTTTTTTAGTATAAATTTCCATTTTTTGCAAATACATATACGAATCGATCTAGAAAAATTAGGATACACGTGTATTTTACTTTTTGCTCCTTCTTCAAAATATACTATTTTTTCCATGTGTTTAATTAAAAGCTCAATTTCGTAGAACGGTGATATAAATGTGTTTAACCTATAAAAACTTATTAGCGTGAAGTTTCAGTCAGTATAAATTTTATGCAAACGTATTCGTACATACAAATGATATGATATCTCTTCTGTTTACGCAAATACCACTGTTGTTGAGTAGTGAAAACTAACAAATATGAGCAATAAAAGTCACTGTTATAAAATAGATCTGAGGAAATATTAAAAATTTGTACTTAACATAGTATTTACATTATTTAATTTTTTATGTGTTCGTAATAAAAATGAGAAGGAAACAGCTATCGAAAGTGTACATCAAAACATTTGTATTCATTAACGCTTACGCATTTAAAGTTTATTCTGCGATAATACCGTTTAAATTCTTTGCTATAAATAGTGGTATTATGACTGAGAATCCAACACTGTTGAATTCATTTGTTAATTAGATCTCGAACAAGACGACCAAATAAAAAATAATGAAACGGAAAATGAAACTCACCGAAATTTTTATATTTTGCATTATAATGGGCACCGCACTGGCCCAAACTGATGCACCTACAACCGCAGCACCTGCAACCGCAGCACCAGCAACTGTAGCTCCAGCAACTGTAGCTCCCCCAACTTTAGCTCCAGCAACTGTAGCTCCAGCAACTGTAGCTCCAGCAACTGTAGCCCCCCCAACTTTAGCTCCAGCAACTGTAGCTCCAGCAACTGTAGCTCCCCCAACTTTAGCTCCAGCAACTGTAGCTCCAGCAACTGTAGCTCCAGCAACTTTAGCTCCAGCAACTGTAGCTCCCCCAACTTTAGCTCCAGCAACTGTAGCTCCAGCAACTGTAGCTCCAGCAACTTTAGCTCCAGCAACTGTAGCTCCAGCAACTGTAGCTCCCCCAACTTTAGCTCCAGCAACTGTAGCTCCAGTAACTTTAGCTCCAGCAACTGTAGCTCCAGCAACTGTAGCTCCAGCAACTTTAGCTCCAGCAACTTTAGCTCCAGCAACTGTAGCTCCAGCAACTTTAGCTCCAGCAACTGTAGCTCCAGCAACTGTAGCTCCAGCAACTGTAGCTCCAGCAACTGTAGCTCCAGCAACTTTAGCTCCAGCAACTTTAGCTCCAGCAACTGTAGCTCCAGCAACTTTAGCTCCAGCAACTGTAGCTCCAGCAACTGTAGCTCCAGCAACTTTAGCTCCAGCAACTTTAGCTCCAGCAACTGTAGCTCCAGCAACTTTAGCTCCAGCAACTGTAGCTCCAGCAACTGTAGCTCCCCCAACTTTAGCTCCAGCAACTGTAGCTCCAGCAACTTTAGCTCCAGCAACTGTAGCTCCAGCAACTGTAGCTCCCCCAACTTTAGCTCCAGCAACTGTAGCTCCAGCAACTGTAGCTCCCCCAACTTTAGCTCCAGCAACTGTAGCTCCAGCAACTGTAGCTCCAGCAACTTTAGCTCCAGCAACTGTAGCTCCAGCAACTTTAGCTCCAGCAACTGTAGCTCCCCCAACTTTAGCTCCAGCAACTGTAGCTCCAGCAACTGCAGCTCCCCCAACTTTAGCTCCAGCAACTGTAGCTCCAGCAACTGTAGCTCCAGCAACTTTAGCTCCAGCAACTGTAGCTCCAGCAACTTTAGCTCCAGCAACTGTAGCTCCAGCAACTTTAGCTCCAGCAACTGTAGCTCCCCCAACTTTAGCTCCAGCAACTGTAGCTCCAGCAACTGCAGCTCCCCCAACTTTAGCTCCAGCAACTGTAGCTCCAGCAACTGCAGCTCCCCCAACTTTAGCTCCAGCAACTGTAGCTCCAGCAACTGTAGCCCCCCCAACTTTAGCTCCAGCAACTGTAGCTCCAGCAACTGTAGCTCCCCCAACTTTAGCTCCAGCAACTGTAGCTCCAGCAACTGTAGCTCCAGCAACTTTAGCTCCAGCAACTGTAGCTCCAGCAACTTTAGCTCCAGCAACTGTAGCTCCCCCAACTTTAGCTCCAGCAACTGTAGCTCCAGCAACTGCAGCTCCCCCAACTTTAGCTCCAGCAACTGTAGCTCCAGCAACTGCAGCTCCCCTAACTGTAGCACCACCAACTGTAGCTCCACCAACTGCAGCTCCTCCAACTGTAGCTCCTCCAACTGTAGCTCCACCAACTGCAGCTCCTCCAACTGTAGCTTCTCCAACTGTAGCTCCACCAACTGCAGCTCCTCCAATTGTAGCTCCACCAACTGTAGCTCCTTCAACTGCGATACAGCAAATTAATACTTTACGAAGTCAAGAACTGATATTGCGTGTGCAACAGCTTCAGTTAATTGGACTACAAAATGTTGCCCGAAAACAAATGAATATAATTCAAAATCAAGGAGCAATTATATTGGAACAAGAGAGAAAACTGCAAATGCAACGTGGAAAGTTAGAAACACAAAGAAGAAATTTGGAAATACTAAAGCGTAGAAGAAGACGAGGACAAAACTTTTCTTTTTATTAAAAATATTACGAAAAAAGTTATAATTTTTAGTAGCTAAGCAAATAAATTTGATTTTTGAACGAATAAACGTTTATTCGCGTGATGAACAAATTGCAATATTTTTTCGATTCATAAAACTAATAATATTCGAAAAGAAAAACAATTATGTTTAATGATTTTTGAAATATGAAACTTTATAAGCGGGTTAAAATTACTTTAGTCTGTGAGGCTATAATACTTTTAAGTTCATGAGAAAGTTTAGCAAGGACGTTTTTGTATTTTTTTCATTACAATGGATTATTGTCTGTAAAGAATAACTTCTCTAGTCCGTCCATACAGTTTTGCTTAAATATTTAACCTGAGCTATAGCGAACTTTCGGGTCAAACATAAAAATACATATAAGTTTATAAATTTCTAATGAAAATTTGAGTTGTTCTTTAAATCCATATTATTAATAGGCAAACAAGTTTTTTTAAATTCCTTTTACGGCCGTAATACTGAACCGATTTGGTTAAGATTTATATGCTTTTAAACGGTTTTTTACACAGATGTGCACAATCTTAATTTAATTGAAATCGGTTCAATATTTAGAAAGCTATAACCGCTATAACAAAAAGGGAACAATGCAATAAACAAAAAAGAGGACAAAGACAATACAAACGCAAATTATTCGATAATTTTACTTTAGTTTTCTGTGATAATAATTGTAAGAAAATTCGGTTTTAAAATAATTTTTAATTTCACTTTGTTTTTTTGTAATTTATTTTATAGTGTGAAAACAAAGTAAATTTAATTTAATTATAAATTAAAATAAAGATTAAATATTAAATAAAAAACATCCCTGAGGAAGTTGGGAAATTCCAACGAAACGTAGGATGAAATTTAAAAATAAATAATCTTTTATTTTTATTTTTACATATCATGACCTTAAAAGCCCAATAAAGAGAAAATTACAAAATAAAAACAAAAAAAGGTCAACAATATTAAAAAACAAGTATTATAACCGTTTAAATTTGCTACTAATACATGCAAATTTATTACATATGTATTTATCAGTTTCGACTTTAAAAATAAATAAAGTGTGCATATGTATTTGTCCAATTTGCTTTTGCATAGAAAGACGGAGTTTTAAAATGTTTATTTAAAATGTTTTTTGTTTTTGTATTTTATGATTTTCTAGAATGCGGTTGATTGCGTCGACCGCTGGATACACTCGCTAGTTGTTAAAGAACACAAATTTATTAAGATTTATTTAATGCATTATTTTAGTTTAGTAATATTACGCGTTGAGCACGTTATTAATGTGTATTACGAGTGTTGATAATTAAAAATAGTACGCCGTAAAGCGACGCAAAAATACAGTTACCAACTATTTTCGAATTAATCGTCATATCTTTCTTCATACTGTGTAAAAATAACAAGCGAATTTCTTGTATACACTAACTTCTTGGTATCTGAATGTTATTTTATTTTGCATAAGGTTGTGTGTAAATGAACATTTTCAAACTCGTTTTTTGGTAAAACTAGGGTCATGTCGACGTTGCAGCAAGTAAGCGAGTTGTAAACATTTCATAGCTTTTGAAAGGCAAATGCAACAAAGGTAACAACATTCTAGAGATTTGAGTTTCACTTTGTTTAGACATGTGGAACGAGATTAATTCGTTAGCATTGGACAGAAATGAATGGAATAGATTTGTTTTCGCCGTATGATCCTTAAAGCATCTATAATATATTGAATTTAAATAATTTATTTTTATGTGTAGCGTCAGGCGTTCTATAGCGTCGTTCTATGCAGAATTGTATCCTTTATCAAATAGCATCAAAAACACGAAATTGTCCTGGTAAAAGTCTCTTTCGCTACGTGGCTACACAAATAATGAGTTACTCTGGAATGGTTTGGTTTGTTGTTGTATTGTTCCACATGCGACATAATTTAATACAAAATTTTTTTTTTATCTTATATTGATAGGACAAAATGGGCACGTTAAATAAATGTTATCAAGTATATAAATAGAAAAATATGATAAAACTTAAGCTGTAATTAAAAAATATTTCTCCTTGATTTATATACATATAGTTTTTATGGCTTTTCTTTTTTAACTTTATCTATTGAAATAAATGTTTTCTAATGTCTCTGCGTGTTTTAATTGTATACTATTTAAATGGAATAAGCAGTATAACAATAAAAAATAATACTTTTATTTATTTCAAATGCTCATGTTTACGTTGAAGTTTTCGCAGCAGAATCTAGAATTTTTATTATAAATAGCCGTCTTAATGCGAAGAAATATGCCCAGTTCAGTTCCATAGTTAATTGGGTTCGGAACAAAATATTTAAAAAAAAAATTAATTACGAAAAAAAAAACAATGAAACTTATAGTTGTTTTTATATTTATTGTTGTGTTGGCATTGGCAGTTGGCCAAATCAATTTGCAAAAAGAAAATCTGCAAAGAGGAGAACAAATAAAAAAAAATCGGAATCTTATACTGAAAAACGATATAGATATTTATCAATATATTAAAGATATCAAAGAAAAGCGGCAACAGATCAGGAACACTAAGCGGACTATTAATCTAAATAAACGACATATTCAGGCATTACAACGCACCTTGGCAGAAGGAAAATATAAAGTTGAATATTATGAAAACTACTGAGTGATTAAATCAGCAGCGTCGTTTCTTCGAAACTTGGATAAATACAAAATATTCATGAATTAAAATATTTAATAAAAATGTATATGTATTTTTAGCACATATAATAAAAAATTAAAAAAAAATTATTTAGGTTTACTATCTATCTACGAGTATCTATTTTATGAATAGGCAAAGACAAATTTTTACCAAATGAAAGACATTGTTGAGCTTTAGTGACCCGATAAAAAATAAATCATTAGTAGGTTGAATGGAATTGCCGTACATATATTCAAGCGTCAACTATAAACATCATAGCAATTAACAGTTAGAAACAGAGTATGTGAATTATATATGTACATACATACTTTGTAGTCAATGGCTGCTGATTATGTACTCTCCCTGAAGATTTGTATTTTTTTGTCATCTTTTTTATTTTTCAAACTTATTAATCGAGATTGCCTCGATATCTTCTTTCAAAGATTTTCAAAAACTTTTGTTTGTTAAGGGGTTTTTAGCTAGTCTATATACATGCATTTCATTGGTGCTATTGCCAAATCGTCAATAGACCTTAAACCATATTTTGAAATGTTTCAAACCTCTTATCTTATACCAAATTATATCTTTTATTGTCACCCAAAAGGCGTCTAATTGTATAAAGGTTGTAAAGAAAATAAAATAGATTCATATCGAATAATATAATTTGTTTGTTAGGATTTTTGAATAAGTTTCAAAGCCTATTATGCTTATTTATACTTTTGTAATTTTTGAAATACTCATTGGGTTTTTAAAAGTTTGTGTATAAGATAAGAGGTTTGAAACATTTCAAAAATATGGTTTAAGGTCTAGCAAATATTTGTTCTCACAACAGTACAAAAGGCACATAAAACTTTATGTTTAAAAAATAAATTTTGAAAATACTCTTTTACACGTTGGGGAAATTTTTATTTTAGACCCCTTGTTTATTTTAAATGTAAATGCCGAGACACATAAAATCCGTCGTACGGTATACGTTGCTTTTTTAAACTGATAACTAAGTTGACATAGAGGTGTTCTTATGAGCTTTGTCACATTCCGTACGATTCCGACAACGTAAAGTACTAAAGCTGGGCAACTTTTACGGTACGTTGAGTACTTTGACAACTATCAGTTTTTTGCTTCATTTTTATTTAGCTTTTTGTGTTGTGTGGTGACAAAACTAAATTAAATAAATTTAAATAAAAATTACAATTAAATGAAGCTCCAGAATATCACCGAACTCCATTTAAAATGTGTACTTTAATCGAACCAAGCTGATTTGATATCCGTCAACAAAGTACTCATTGTGTCATACTACATATATACTATATACTATGTGTCTCAGCCTTAAAAGTATTTTTTTTAAATCCAAAAAATTATATATACATACAATTACGAAATATTCTATGTTGTGTATGCGTCGTGATACATGAACTTCAATTTGACAGATCAACATCTGTTTTGAGGTTATTTTGTTTATTATTTTAAATGAATCACTCTCAATTCATGTTCAAGAATCAACAAAATATTTGTATCTACGTGCATTTCACAAGAAATGCAAATAGGATTTAATATGAACGAATGGCAAAACCTCAACTTTAATTCGCTAACCACTTCGCATGAAATGGCTTATTATGATTAAAATTAAAAATGTTTGCATCCTCTCACAATCATAACATAACACACGCATTTAACTTTTATTATCAAATATTTGCATGGTGGTTTTTATGTTTTAGGCTTTTTTAATTTCAAAACATGCACAATTGTTTTGAAATATTTTTTTTATTATTTTTAAAATTGCATTTAATATTTTGTCACACATAATCAAAATAGTGCAAACAAAAAGAAAAAAATTTAATTAAATAATTGTAAATGAATTTTGTATTTTATGTATGGATGTCTGAGTATATTTATTTTTGACATTATTTTTGACATTATTTCAAAGCCACGAAAACAATTTAAATTTTGTACACATACACAAACACATATACAAATGAGTATATGTATAAACATATAAATATATATATTCACTATAACCCAACAAACACAAAGTTAAACGTATCAAATGGGTTGATCATTTCTCCACTTGAGATGATTGAAATAAAAAAATTGTTGACAAATTACTAATTTCAACCTAAAAATGAGATGGGACTTAAAAACTACAACAACAAAAATAATTTATTGAAGATTTCAAAAGTATTGGGAATAAACTTAAATGTTGAGGACATTTCATAACACTAGTATTTCCTAACCCCGACGCAATCGACCATTATCTAGCTGTAATTAATTAAATATTAAACATTTACATAAACAAAATTCATCCATTCATTCATAAATTTAATTTAATTCTCATCTCTTTCAGTTCTGATATCTTTTTCTTTTCCAACTCTACTCATTTGAAGAGAAGAAATCTTTTTATTCATCTATATATAAATAGGCAAAGTCAAATTTTTAGATCTCTTTTTCTCCTTTGTTTGCCAACCGGTTTTCTTCATTCTTTTGCCAAAAGGTAAACATTGTTTGGTGACCCGACTATATATTATTTATATCGGTTCAGTATTAAAGGAAAAAACGGCAGATAAAGTTAATACCACTACAAATGCTAAATATACACACGTACACGCATTCACTTATGGAAGTGTTGGTTCAAAAAATAAGCAAAGCAATGTTTAAGACTACCTACGAGTACATACATATGTATATAAGCAATGAGTTTTGTTTTATAAATGTGGGTGTTTGCATGCAATTTTATTTCTTTTATTGTTTTTTCCATGGCGAAGGGAATGAACAGTTAGGTAGTTTTTTCTCTTTAAATGAATGCAACTAAAACAGGTATACGTTTAAACTAGCGGTCGAATTTCGACCACTAGGCGTACTCTAGTATACATAAATATGGAAGTACTCTCAAACACTCTCCTTTCTTTGCTTATGTTTTTACTTGAACCAATACTTACTTTCTTAAATGAATGTACGTGAGTGGTGTCAACTTTAGGACCATTTTATTCACTTAATACTGAACAAATTTAAACAATATATAGTTGGGTCACTAAAGGCCAATAATGTCTACCATTTTGTAAAAGAATGCAGGAAGTCGGTTGGCAAACATTGGAGACAAAGGGATCCAAAAAAATTTCGTTGCCTATTTATTTAATTTGAAGTTTTAAATATAAAGAAAGAAAGATGTTTTCAATAAACTTTTTACAGGTTCTTAACTACAATATTTATTTTTTGCACAATAAATTAAAAATAAATAATATCTATTAATTTGTTATTTTTTTAAATATTTCTGGTACTATAAATTTAAACTTTGATCGTTCATACATAGAATTTTTCACAGTCTTACTTGATAAAAATTTATGTTAATTAATCATTTTTTGTTCAATACAACATTATTTAAATTATAAAAACATCCAGTGAACAATTATGTACCCACTTACAGTGGGTGGGAATACAAATGGAAACAAAACGAAATTAGAAAAAACCATGGAAAATGTTTCTTTTTGCGACTTTTTTTCGGGTAATTAGATTTCTAAATGTTTGCGAAGATTTGAAAATCAAAATTATAAATGATTTTAACACTGGGTTGAAGCATAAAACTATTTGTGAGTAAATATTAGTTTAATAAATCAGCAGTTCAAAAACTTCTTCAAAAAAATTTAATAACAAGAGAATGTAAAAAGCTCCCGAAATTTACACCCTGAGATGCTATCAATAATCTTGGATTATTGCTCGTATACAATCTGCCAAAGAACACAGAAATGGAATAATGTCCTCCTTAACATAATTTAAGTAACAACCTATTTTATGTACGAGTATCAATTAATTTATTGATTTACTTAATACATACATATGTACATATATATAAAATCGGTTAGTAGTCGAACGCAACTTAGTTGTTGTTCGCATGTTCGTTCGTGGGACATGCTGTAAAAGTTTGCAGAAAATGTTTGTGTGAAAATGGAACCTCAGGTTTCCATTGTTTTGACAATGCTACAGTGGAATTTTCTATAAAATTGCAAATTAATGAAATATCGAACATTTTTCAGATTTCAGATGCTAGTATTTCCGCAATAATGCAACATTTTATTTGAATATCTGGTTAATTGAATACCTGGTTCGTCAATGTCATAATGTTGACCATATTTTATCTATATGCGGACAAATATCTAAATATTCATATTTTATATTCGCGCCAAAATAATTAATTGCATAGTAATCGAAAAAATTAAATATTTCCAAATGAGAGTTTATTTTTCTGCCAGATTTGATAAAAGAATTATAATACAAAGAGAGGTTTTTCAAAAACTGCAAAATTGTAGAGCAATATTATTAATATATAGTTTGTTAAATTAAAATTTGTTACCTTTTTCAATCTCGATTTAGCTTTTTCTGTCCCTTTTTTAAGCCGATTTAATTTTTCTGTTCTCTAGCAACACTGCTAGCTATAGTTAAATAATTTACTAACTTTTTATAATCTTTTATGAAATTGAATAAAAATTTTGTTATAACATATCAAATATTGCTAAATATGTTTTTGATTACAAACAGTATTTTTTTATAATATATTTTTCTCGTCTTTTTATCAATTTGCAGATGGCCAACAATTACAGCCTCCTCGTTTTACAACACAGCCATCATCTTCAGGTTCAATAGTTAGTGAAGGACGTACAAAAATTCTACAGTGTCATGCGTTGGGTAAGTGCAGTACAAATTGTTACAAAAACTTACTACCATAAAGTCTAGTTTTTATATAAAGTACATATATTTTTTTTATTATATTTTATTCTGGCTTTTTCTTTCTTTCTTTTCTTACCGTATATTCTTTGGAATTGAAGGTAGCACACAATAAAAAAATATTGGTTCGGGAACATATTGTTTGTGTTTTGTTGACTCATATTGAAAAATGATATCAAAAACTAAACTAAAAGAAAGAGAAACATTTTGCCAAGATAATGAACTAGAAAGAAAAAATAATAATAACTTTTTATGGGGTTTCTTGGAAACAAATTAAAATTGAAAAAATACATGCTTGTATAAAGGGACTTGCAAGAAAACTTTTGCAGTTTCATTTCTTTTACTTTGTTTTGCGTAACTAACTTGTTTGTTTCTTTCTTGCTGCTTGACCAGTTTATCCATATCACTCGTGTTGCTGTTGTCAGTAGCGTGTTTTTCTGTGTTATAAGGTACCCAGTTGGCCACGTCCTTAAGACATCCTCAATGACGACTGCACGGCAATATTTATTCCTTCACGACATATGAGCGACCAGCTGCCAACGACATTTTCGAATAAATTTCGAAAATCAACTAAATTCGGAAAGAGTACAAGAGTGACAATCTCGCTGAGCTTGTAATAGACGATAATGTCGTCTGTTTAGTCGTCAACGAAAAATCAAGTCATCATTCTAGGACGGTCTTGCCAAACTCAAAATTCTTAATGAAAACTTTTTCATTAATGTTGAGACTAGGACACGAATCTTAAATATCAAGAGCGCAAAATCAACATATTCGTTTGTTTGATTGAATACAGAACTTAAGACATTGTCGCTCATCTTGCCGTAATTAAAGATTGATGTAAGACAACATACACGAAATAGTCTGTCATCATGTCATTGGCTTGGTAGTCACACTATCAAATTTTCTTTCAAATTTTAAATTCTCTCACTTTTTTACCAATACACTCACAATTTTAAAATTTGACGAGAATTTGCTTACAAATTTTCATTCCATAGAGTGTTTCAAATTACAGCCAAGAAAACAGCTGATTGCAGTTTTTTCATCGAAATTTCAAATTGATGGCATCTTGCTAAAAAATTTGCTTTAAACTTGCGTGCAGTCTACGTCACAGTTTCAATTTTTGTGAATTTTGATAAGTACTATGTGTGAAAATCTTGAATGAGAATTGAAAAATAATTTGTTGGTGTGACTCAAGCGTAAGTGATTTTAATTAAAGATTACGTTTAATACATTGTCGCTGAAAATAACTAACATAAGACCATATAAAAGACTGGGAGCATGTCGTGCAAAAATCGTAGACGGAAATGTCCTGACAATCTGGCCAACTGGGTATTGAGAGGCATTATCCGCTTGAAGCTAACCTGTTATAGTATAGAATATTCGTTTTTCGTTTTATGTGTCAATTTGTATAAATAAAAGGCAACCAATCCTTGCTTCTTGCCATGGCAACCGTGGAGAAATTTAAAAAAGGGGCTTTCGAAGTCACAGGACATATGAAAAAAGTGGCAACTTTTTTAGGTTGTTTACCATTTAAATAATGACATAAAAATTACAATACCTATAAGTCATTGAATGCACAAAAGGCGATACAAATGAGTGAGTATTGAAATCGTGCTTTTAAAGGAATTGTAATGTTTGATTTTAAGTCTTTTACTCACTTGCCTATGGCACAACTAATTTATAACGCACTGCAAAGGGTTGAACTGTTGTGTAATAAGGTCACGCTCTACTCTACTAGTAAGTAGTTATGTAACTACCTAAGAGAACTTCTTAATAGAAGTCATTACCAAGTTTTTACTGGTTACCACCTCTATTGTTGGTAAAATTTTTTTAATATTTTTTTTTTGATAAATGTGAGCAAGAAAGCCATAATAAAGGAAATAAAATTTATAGTATATAATCATTTGATTTTTTATCATATTCCAATTATGTTAATTTTTCTTCTGGTTATTTTTGAATTTTATATTTGAATTTTATTTAGTTTTCAATGGAAATACATATGTCCATCAAGATTAACTTGAACATAAATAAATTAAGTTTCAGAAATTAATCAAAAACAAACAAAGCAATTGAGAATGCTATATTCTGCTTTGCCGAACCTCATGTATATGTAATTTAACATATACGACCATAATACAGCCATAGATAGTATAGTAGTGACTATAAAATAAGAAAAATCAATTGTGGACTATACTTCAGTCTTTTACAGATGGATTTAAATGATTTTCGTTAGCATAAATTATTTATGACTGTAAGTTATCTGGGGCTTTCGACTTTTCTAGCTATAAGGATCCAAAATAAACTGTATGTGGTTGCAATTGAATATTATAAAAAAAATAATGGCAAACATCTACATCCCCTTTCCCATTTTTGCGATGAATATTATAAAAAATGCTGCTTTCAGACACTTTTATATATGAATTATAAACAACAATGAGGTTAAAAATAATACTAAACGGTGCTATTTCTCAAAGAAGATATAGAAAACAAACATTAAATAAAAGAACAATTTACTAAACTTGACAGAGACTCAAAAAACGACAAATTGCCACCTCTGATGCACTACGGCAACGCTGTTTTATTCCTCACCAATTTTCAATGTACTAAACTCATATTTAAGGCATTTATACAAATACTCGCATACATATATGTGTGTGTGTACTTGCGTGTCACATATGTATAACAAAAAAATAAGTTTATACACTACCAAAACCAAATCGCACAAGTATTCGTACAATTACGGGTATTAAATATCTTTTTTCATTTTTTTACTATATTTTGTGCTTCACAGATTCTCGCATTGGATTTCTCTTCGGTTAATAGTAATTTTAACCTGTTAGTTAATGTTTAAATCCCCTAAGAGTATTTTCTTTCGTGTTAGGCAGCAAAAAATCCATAACTAATCTTTTAAGATGGCAAGCAAATTGCGTATTTACCATTAGACCTGAAATCCGGGATTTGACTAAAAGATCCTTATTGTTAATAATTTTTCATAAATATTTAATGTAGACTTAAAGATTATTCGTAAGATTCTTAAATTCATAAATTTCATAATATTAGCCTTTAAAGATTTGTAGGTCTAAATAATAAAATAAATAAAATGGCTTTTGGACTGATCCCTAACGCGACCTCTCACAGCAATATTTATCTTTAACTTGGATAAGAAAAATTAGCTTAATAATACGTATGCATTTATTTATTTATTTTTTATTTTTTTTCGATTTTTTCTTTTGCTTGAAACTGCAAGTTTTGCCACTCTACTTTGGAATTGATATATGAGAATAAAAGGTTTCAAGTAGAATTGAAGCGAAGAGGAATATTACTTTTTTGTTTAAATTAAAAATGGCAGAGAAAGTAAAATTGAAGGACATTTGAAACAGCAAAATGAAAAACAATCAACCAATGACGGTGCATTTTGGTAAAGAAAAATATACTGTACACATATTGTTACTTTAATTTAGAAAAAGCGTAATTTAGTCATAAAACTCAATAAAACAAAAATGCGTGTCTAGTTTTAGAACTCTAAAATATGTAGGTAAAGATCCAGCTTACTTATTTCATAATTCTAAGAAAATATATGCAATACTGTTTTGTAGTTCTTTTACTAAGATTTTTTTCACTTTCTTTATATTTTTCTAAAAGTGAGATACGCACTTTCTGAATTACGGTGACGACGGTATGTATAAGGAGTTTAAAAAGTGTAAAATAATTGTTACTGAAATCTAGAAAAAAAATTTAGAACTGTAGTCGTCGTGGGTGTTTCTTTTTAATATTTAAAAAAAAATGTGGCAATAAGGAGAGTAATCTGCAGTACCAGACATTTGAGGACCTAATGAATGTAAATGCAAGCAAGCTACCAAAAAGCACAATCTGGTTTAAAGGATCATAAACAAGTGTGCAATCGCTAATTGTTTCTGTATGATGGTGCAAAGACAGAGGAGTTTATTTTCCGTAGACAACTGGTGGAATAGAATGATTGTTCTCTGCCACAACAACTTTTATGGCTATTTCTTCCCTCATCTAAAGTGGGTTTCGTTAAAACCTGAACCTTAAAGTTTACTTGAACCATGACATGGACCATGTTTTTCTGTCAAAAAATATGCAGTTGTTAAAATTTTTCGCCAATTCGCGAATAAAAATGAAATACAAGCCAATCAATGAAGTGAAGAAGAAATTACAGTGAAAATACCACAATTACCAATTTGAGTAGTTCCAAGTTTTGGTCAATTAAAACAGTTCTTAGTAGAACCCAATTGTAGAAAATATATCGAAATACGATCTCGAAAAATAATTTAAAAAAACACAACTAAATTTCGTTTAAGCTCCTTAAAATAATTTGAAGGCCTTTAAACACACAATAATAATAATATGTTTTATTGTGGTGCATTCATGCCTTATTAATAGTACATAATATATACTGACCGACCGAACCCGGCATTTACGGTCGAAACTGGACCAAAACTAATATTCGACCAAAAAATCAATGGAAGCTTTTTTAACTAAATACAACGATGCAGTGATCCCTCTCTTAGTTTCGGTTAGGGCTAAAACCGATGTATCGTTCGATTCGTATGGACTTTAGCTATATTCTGACGTTTCAATATTTTGTGCAAAAGAATTATTGTAGAAGTTACAGCGAAAATATTAAATCGGGAAATTAGATGCTCCAATCGTCTACATACTACATCTTGAACTACTGTGTGTGTTTTTTAGGAAACTTTTTTCCTGAATGTGTTTCAAATGTCAACTTCCTTGCTCAGACTTTATAAATGACAGCTGGTATCATCAGCTGGACAGCATTAGATGCACATCTCAGATTTCCGAATTGTATGGCTAGATTTATATTTAAGAAATTCATTCTTAATTTAGAAAATACTCATTTGGCTTTAACTGAATGCGTACCAAAACCAAAATATTGACCTAATTTTAAATCGAAACCGAACATTCGGCTGGACGATGCAGAGCTTAGGTATATTTTTCATTTTACCGGAAGAATTTTGAGATCTTTTATATATTTTTTTTTACATAAATATCCTGATTTGTTTCCTTTTTCTCGCTCTCTCTCTCTCTCTCTTCACATTTTTTACAATGGAATTATTTCTTATTGTTGCGAGATTGTAGTGAAAACGGAGTGGCATACATTTAACGAACAAACCTTCCTTTTCCGTATCTCTTCGTCTATTTAGCAAAAAAGCAAGTACACCACACTACAATAGACTTAAAATATTTTTTAGTAAGTTCTACTTTATTTTGCATTTCATTCATGACAAAAAATAATAGAACAGCAAATTCATTGCTAGGAAAATATCTGTGAATTGAATAGGATTTCAGGTACACATACATACAAACATACATACATACATTTGGTGGCTAAAAAGAAATAAAGAAAAACAAAATAATAACTATAATATGGCATGTTTGTTGCTGCTGTTTTTTGTTAAATGTACTCAACACTTATTTTACTGCATTAAGAACGGGAAGAATATATAAATTCAGCTGAAATTCTTTATAACATTTTTTTATGGTTGATTTTCTTTTCTATTTAAGAAAACAAGAAGAAATGCACCAAATTAAAGTACAATGTCTAATGTATCTTGAGTTTTTTTTTCATTTCTCTCAGCCATGATTGTATGTGCGGTTCGATTTCGAAAAATACTGGTATATTCTTGAAACTATGAGAAGTTATTTTTGCTCACATGTACTTCGCAGTGTTTCTTGTATGCATTTCTGTGCAAAAGTGGTCTTAAACTTCTATATACTGAGTGAGTCATTGTGGGGTACTATTTTAGAAATTACAAAAAAATTAAGTAAAATTGAACGAACAAATGACTTACCAATCGTAACAGACTATTTGCTGCTGTAAATTATTTGTGCCGCTTAAAAAGTGCTCTTATAGAACATTTATCTTTACATAAAGAAAATGCATGGTTGAGGTAACCATAATATAATTGTACTATAATTGTACACTGTACAATCATTAAAGAAAATAGCAAGGTTTTAACGACTGATTCTGCCAGGGTATGCTTTAAATGTTTGCGTGTAAGTTTTATTTAGGGGTGTTAAAGTTCACCGTTTTTTATTTTTATTTTGAATCAGCACAGGAAAGCAGATATATGTATGTAAAATACAAACATTTTAGCCCTTTAACTTTTCACTGTGTGTCATTCTTATCTCTTTCTTGAAAAAGGGCAAACAACTGCCCTTCCACAAGGATGTATATGTTTAAAGTAACCTGCAAAACTATTTGTCATGAAATTCTACTGCATATCTTTGGATAGACCAAAGTTCACGCTAATCTTAAAATGTGCTAAAATGCTCCACAAAACCAAATCTCAGAAGTTTAGCTTGTGTGATCCACACTTTCACTATTCAAAAGACATTTTTTTAGATATAATATCTATTAATATAAATATGATTACTAGGCTATTTAATTAATAGAGGTTTTAATTTAATCGTTTAACAAACTGTTAACTTTGGACTAATCGGTTGACCGATTAATAAAAATTTTACACATATTAATTAATTTCAATAAATTATTTACATAAATTATTTACTGTTTCAAGACAATTCTTGAAATAAATCAATAAGTCAAAAGAAGAATTAATAAAAGCTTCATAGTTTACGGAGATCTCCTAAAATAATCTTTTAGGAGAATAATTTGGTTAAAATGTTTAGGTTTTAAACGTTTTTTTTTGTTGTTCTTTAATTTTTACGAAATTTTAATTAGTAAAACTTTATTCTCTTATTGAATATGGTTGAGAAATCGAATCCATATTCCAATTCTGGCTTTCTCCAAATATACCAAATCTTCTATTATGCCATTTGAGTCCTGTTTTCATTTTTCCAAGTTCTTCACACTTCTAATAGTTTCGGTTGATTAAACACATAAAAAATATGTTCAAATACTACAAAAAATATTTTTATTTAATCAACTTATTTATTTAATCATCTAATTTTTATTTAATTTTATTTAATCATCTAATCGAATTAAACGAATTAAACGTTATTCTAAAATAGTAAATTTTAAATTAATTAAACAGTTAATAGAATGCTCTAGGCAATTCTAAACGCTATCCAACCATAGCCAGTACATTTCGGCTATAACAGAGTGAATACTAGTTTGCCTTTGTAGCGTTCTTCAATAGGTGCACAACATTTCAGTAGAAATTGCTCACTATTTTCATCGGATTCTTTAGCTCGGGTCAAACTTCGAGTCAAAAAAATTTTTTTTGTCATAAGAACACCTCGGTCTCGATCTCGTTAAAACCTTGTTATTTTATCAAACCAATGCCGTCAATATTTTACCTTCATAACCGTAATAATATATTGAAATGTAAACATAATATGGTCATAAACTAGATGTAATATATAATAATCCTTTCTTGATATTAAAATCACATTGCTGTCAAGAAAACTTGTCCACTATAAACTCAACCTTAATAAACTATTTACTTTTTTTTAAGATATCATTAGATGCTAAATCTAATAATTTTAATCATAAATTTTGATTCTAATATACACCTGTCAAGTTTTATTGTAAATTGAACCTGTTACACATTTTTAGTGTTTGTATATTTCCCAAATTTTCTTATAAAACATGAAAAAATTCTTTTCTATTGACTTTTGCATGATTTCCAATAATTCTATTTGTACACTTCACTCACGAATAACCCAGTAATCCATTGTGACTTAAAGCTTCCATTAAAATGTCAAATACATATTGAATGACACAAGAAACTTCTCTTGAAAATGTAAAAATAGATGATATTGATAACAATTACGAAATCATTCACGTACAAATAAAAGCGACTCAGAAATATTATAATCAGGAAAACAACGGAAAAAATCTCAGTTAAAAAGATGCATGTCAAAGGGTTGCTAAGAATTCGTTTATTTTTTATTTTTTTTTGTTCTGCCATTCATAGATCATATCATCAATGCATTTTAAAAAATGTCTAACAATATCTTGAGTATTGTCATGCAATTTATTTATGTATTTTTTTGTTTTGCTTCAATCTAACACAAACCGAAATCAACTTAAAATATCTACAAATAAATATAGAAAACTGTATTGAATCACTTGCGAATTACAATGAATAGAAGGAAACATATTAAAAGTAAAAATACTCCAGCAGAAAACACACACATTTAAATTTACTGTAGTATTTTCTGGACATATTATACATGGAAATGCACCTACATATGTACATATAGAAATGTTATAAAATTAGCATTTAATAAAAGCTGAGAATCAAAGGATTCTTACTAGTGTTACAAGAGAAAACGAAAATCTTTATAAAAATAAAACTCCTTCAAACACGAAACTGTTAAATAATAAATTTTATTCCATAAACTTTTTTTATTATTCATTTTCAATTTCTTTTATTTTTTTTTTTTGGCTTTGCGGTTTTTTTCTATTTAATTTAAAAACAAAGAATAAAAGTAAAAAATAAAATAGGAATTACTTTGATTTTCCCCCATAAACTTCATCTCAAGAGAACATTTTGCATTTATATTTTATAGAGAGGAAAATGAAATGCAAACTCACATACTGACGATGTGCCAGATCGATTATATACATATGTATGCCCAGCAAACATACAGGTTTGATCACAAATCAAGAATGATATAATATCAAACTCTATCTGAACTGATAAACGTTTGAAGATCATCATGAATATAATTTGAGAAACATAGTATTCACCAAAAAAATGGAAAATGAGTTTATTCTCAAATTAAGAAATGAGTTTATTCTCAAATTTAATCTCAAACGTGGCTCGCAAGGGCTTTTCAAATGTGGATTGTATATAAAATTTATTTATTTATTTCAGGGTAGTTTCATATGTTTAGGAAATGTGTTTGTAATTTGTTTAAAAAAATATTATTCTTTCAATTTATTTTTAGTTTTAGGAATGTTGAAGAATAATAAGAATATTCCTGGACAATAATAAACAGACACTTGAAATGTTCATACAAATAATAACAAATAATAAAAATAACCAAATATGCTACTTTTGATATACAGTGCAAACTCGATTTTCGCGAATAATTAAAAACCAGACCTGTCGCGAAAAAAAGAATTTTCGCGATAAAAGAACCAAAAATTTTATTGAAAAATTGTATACAATTTTTAAAATTAGAATTTTTTCTATTGATATATTTACATTTTAAACATTTTTAAAGAAATCGGAGATTTTGAGTTGCTCTTTTTGGCAAATTATTTTTTAAAATAACAGCGGAATTACGTAGTTCATATAGTGCTGTTGTCGGCTTATCATTTTCCTAAGCCCACTGTATGCATATATTCATCGATATTATAGAATCGTCCACTTTAATTTTGTTTTTTGGCTTTTCCAACATTTTTTCCCTTTGTTTTACAAACCACTTATAAAGCATTTTTTCCATTCTTGGGTACTCAACTTTCTTTAAGGTGCATCGATTGCCTGGGCCACTTTCTGTTGTACGTACGAACTTTTTGTAATAAATTTTCTTGCTTTATAATGCGATAAACCGATGACTTATGCAACTTGTAATTCACGCAAATTGAATATTTGGAATCTCCACTTTTAATATTTTTTTTAATATCTAATTTTTTAGAAATCGTTGGCTTTAAGATATGTGGAACTTTTACCACAATTGCAAAATTTTATATACGGCTTTATGGCTTAAAAATGCTTTAAAAAAGCATTTGTAAGAAATTGTGGGGACAATTTTTTATTCTAATGTAGGTTTTGTTGATGTACATTTTAATGAACATTCTTTTTTTGTTAGTTACCATTAACGCCTGAAGCATCGTATTTATGTAAAACGTATGTTTACATTAGAAAAGTATCGAAAAAATAAACATTTACAAACTTACCTTTGTCATGAAATAAATAATAATAATATAATAATAATGACAAGATAAAATATGCAAAACTTATCTCACGTTTTTTTTAAATCTTAGAACCTCTTAAGAATTTAAACATCAATAAAACAGCGAACCGAAAACTGTAAATTAATCGCATTTTTGCTAAAATTCAAATCAGTGACAGGTTGATAAAATCATTGTACATTATAATGTACACCACGCCTCAAAGGGTTATATAGGGAACGATATTATCGACTGCTCAGACACATTTTCACATCTATCGTTTTGCTCCTTTTTTTTTGTTTGTTGGTGACTGTTGACGAGCTTAAGTGTATATTTTATTAAAATTTTTTGGGTATCTTGGGAGTCCTTACCCAAACAAGGCCATGTTTTTATTACTTTCCCTAATATAAACATTTTCATTTGAGTCTTAAGTTGAATGCCGTATCACTTTAACTTTATATAGACAGCTTTTCCACGGTCAAATTTTACTTTGCAAAGTTTTAATTCAGCTGGGACAAAGAGAAGAATATTTTCTTATTCTTTCTTTCTCCCAGCTGAATTAAACTTTCTAAAGTAAACTTTAACCGTGGAAAAGCCGTGTTAATATTATATTGAGAAAGAATCATCCTTCAAAACATTTGTTCTCAAATGAACATCAGATACAATTAAAATTTTAATCTCAAAAGAAACTGAAACGTTCGACTAAGGTTTGAGAATAGCGTTTGATACCAAATGATAAAATCTTGATATTTCGCACGTTTGACATTGTGCTTGTTCAGTACATACTCTGTATCATGCAATATGTTTATGTAACCTTACATGCTGTATTCCCTGGAAAGAAAGTTTTAAGTAACTTTTCAAATTGAACAAGTACAAATAAAGTTGAAGTTCAAATAAAAAATTAGAAACTTAAATTGTATACAATTTATTCATGCATATCGGGAAAATGGAAGAAAAATTAAACATGCAACCTCAAAGAAATAACCAAAATTAGATTTATATTTTTATATACGTTGCACAGTGATTTGCCGTCATATGGTAAATCGGGAATTTACCGTGAGAGCAGATATTGTAGATAAATAAAATTTTGTTAGGGTGATGCTTGATATAAAAATTAAGAAATTTTTCTGTTTTGAAAATAAGGTTAACCATGACTGAACTTGCATACATACCCAAGTACTTAAAGACAAAATTATTTACAATCACATCCTCAAATTCACATTGATTTTGCCTTTTGAAAATTATTCAAATTGATACTTATATTGTATATGCATTCGTCCATTTGATAGTTAAACTCAAGCATATACATTCAAAGCATATACAACACAGCAAGCAACTCTTGCTAATCGACTTATCTGTTACATCTGCTAAACATACACTTTGAAGTAACAAAATATTTTAAAAACCTTTTTTGTATATACAATATTTGTATCTCTTATGATGGTGATGCAAACATTGGACGGACAGCTTGACGAAATTCTAGTCTAAAAAATAAAAAGAAACAAATTACATGCATACAAGTAGAAGTGAGAAAAAAATTTAAGTCTCTTATTTAATCATGCGAATTACAAACTGCTTTGCAAACTATATTTGTATTCCTTTATGACACCACCACGATATTTAAAATCCTTCTTACTCATTCTTTCTTTCTTTCCTTCTTTTATTTTATTTTGCTTTTTAAGGATTTACGGATTTTCCTAAGTCCTTTTTATGCCAAAGGAAAAAACACACATATTGTGTTTGCCACAATCTTATGCTTTTCCCGGTTATTTAAAATATCATAGGATGTTTTTTACGCGAATAGATCTTTAAAATCATATTTAACATACATTAATTGTTTAATTACAATTCTGTTGATCTTAAAACAAATTTTAGAATTTTTCAAGTATGTTGATGATTGCCGTCGACATTTTTTTAATTTTAAATTAGTTAATTCCCGGATTCTTTTAATCACATGATTTAGCGCATTGAAATAGCAGTAATTATGCTTTTTGATAGAAAGCTTTCCTAGATTTAAAATTACTCGATTAACAACACAGAGCTCGATAATTTTCTGACATTTTTGAATTTGCTTTTACGATTTGCTTTGCCAAATTAGACTTTTGTGCAATTTTTAGTTTAACATATTAAATTAAATTGGAATGTGAAGTAATATTGCTTAATGTTTTTTACCCCTTTAATATGGTATAAAGTGTTGTTCACATAAAATATGATCGCACAAAAGCTTTAAAATCATTTTAGCACAAAAAGGCAATTAAATAGTTGCTTATATGTAAAAACAAATAAAGCGGCAAATTAAAATTCATTTCCTATCATATCTACCAAATCTATAAGTGTTTTTTTTATTGTCAAGAACTTTCAGTTGACAAACGGCCAACACAATTGGCAAGTCTGAAGTCTGGTGGAGTTGACACGGGCTTTCCTTTATGTAAATATTCGAATTCATAGTTTAAAATCAGACAAATGGAGTGATTTTTAAGCAACAGCAGCAAATGTGCTGCCACAAATTTTTTTTGTAGCAAATTTTTTTCCTCGTTTCTTTGTGCAACATCAAAATTTGGTCTCGAGTAGCTGTTGCACATGTCGCGTCGCTGATCTTTTCATCAAATCTTTTCTAATTCGTCATACATGGCAATTTTATTGCAAAAACAGTCTGCTTTTCAATACGATTACGACATTTGATTGCACACTAAATTTACAAAAACAGCATCCGTACGTATTTTTCTTTCGATTCTTACGCTGATATCACTGTCCCTCAGAAAAACTCTGACTTTGTTTTATTGAGTGTAGTGCTTTATTTGCTAATGGCTAATGGACACTTAAAAAATTTTTTGCTTTCTGATTGTTTCTTGTAATTCTTTATAAATTTGTTGACAGTGTCTTTGGAAAGTCTTACACTTTTACTCAGCCATTGATTTTAAATATATTTCTGCTTATTTTTTCTTTAATGATTTTTTATTTCTCATTTCAATATACTCCAACTAAATTAAATTTTCGATAGAATAATAATAATTATCATGGTATAAAAATGCAAGGTATGTATATATTTTCACCTAAAACTTTTTGAAGGGAAGTGAGATTTATGAAGTCTATTTTATATGTAAATATTTTTGAAAAAGCCTTGCCACGTGTTAAAACTGAGAAAATATTCATAGAAATTGTATTCGGGTATGTGAAGTTTGCAAAATTAAATGTTATACACTTAATACACTATATGAAGCCAATTCAAATATTATAGTAAAAAACAAGTAATTCGATTAGTTAGTACTTGTACTATCTTAAAATTTGATAGAATCGAAAAAAGCAAAAAATCAAACATAGTAATATGATTGCCTTCTTGACTCTGCTGCCCATCCCTCAATAAATAATTGGAATAAAAATAATCCAGCTTCACCGAACCCACCTCTTTTGATTCATTTATGTATATTTGAAATTAATATATGTTTGTAATAATCTTGTTCACAAGATTATCAAAATTGTTCATTTGATAGAACAAACGGCGAACGATTTAAACACAAATTATCTTCAAATAATTTGCAACTTACCCGGTAAACTAGTACTCATTCATTGAAGGCAGAAAGCAAAGTGATTTTATTCATACAAATAGCGACAACATTGTCAGAGAAATTCAAATTTCAAAATAAGATATGCATGTTTGTATTCAAACTAAGTTCGTTAATGTTAAGTTTAAATAATATATAGAAACTGATAAAATAATGAATAATGAATGAACTGCTTCAAGTTTTGATTTTGCAAAATAAAAAATATCAAATGACCAAAATGAAAAAATGGGGTTTTAAAAACCACGATAGCAGCATGATTTTTCACTTAAAAGTCAGATCTCCTTTATGTCAGAAAAAAACATAAAGTGGAAGTCCTTGCATTTTTTATGTCATGGTATTTGTGTTAATAAAACAAAAAAGCTTTTAAAATGCAGCCGTATTTTATGTTAGTCCCGGTTCAGACTATGAAAGTTTTTTTTCTGAAATTTTCTCTAATTCTCTTTTGAACTTTTATTAATGTCTACACATTGAAATTTTTTGTAATGCAATTCAAGATTTTTGCATGTTTATCTTCACATTCTTTTTTTTGTACACAAATTTTTGCTGCTACCACCATGAAAGAAATAAAAAGTAAAAGAAAATCAAAAATAAAGCTGCAGCCATTTTCAGTTTGACAGTTACGAATAACAAAAAACAAGAGAATTTCAAAGTACATGAAAGAGTGTACCCCTTCCCAATCTTCTCTCCCCGTACACGTACAAACTAACACTTCCAGAAAGAAAAATTTCATAGTGTGAACCATGACTTAGCAATGCAACAAAATTTTAAAATTGTTTAATTGACTTAAATTTATTTAATTGTGTCATTGCAAAAACGCATATTAATTCTGGATTGCCTTTCTTAATTTTTAGAATTTGTATGACATATTTTAAAATACTTGTCGCTTCTAATGTCAAATTATTATTAAAATTACATTTTAGTTAACGGTATATTGTCGCAACATTAACAAATTTTGTCATTTTGTCAATATAAAAGTCCATTTTTATACTTCTGCTAAAAATGTGTGCAAATAAAAAAAATTAACTTTCACGCCATTTACTTCAAACTGAAAATATAAAATACAGTATAAAGTGTTACAAAAGCAGAGATTTTAACAAATTTTATTTTACTTTTTTCCTTTATATCAATATCCCTACATTTTTCTTTCTACTTTTATTGACGTTCAGAAAAACTGTCAATTCTGTTCAATATTTTCTACACAAGAATTTATCAAACATAAAAGTGGTTGACAAATATTGACTTTACTCTTGAATGCACTTATCACGTCGTCATCCAGCCAAACAAACTACACAGCTACCACTGTTTTTTATTTTTTTATTTCTCTCAGTTTATGTTACACTTTTAGCTTTTTTTGAATAAGATTTTTAACGGGTCTATGGTAAAGCAATTTTTATATGTATTTTATGGCATTTAACACCAAAATAATATGTACCTAACCCAATGAACAAGTTTTTGTCAAATTGTATGATGTCAAAAATAATCAGAAACTCTAGGAGACAAATCTGCACTCTGTCTGGCGGGAATCTAATTTTACTTTTAAAGTGTTGATGGGCTCGTAAAAATTCTCCAAAAAAAGTATAGCTTTTATGAAGTTAAGTAAGAAATTTAACTTTATTAAATTTGTTAAAGGTTTCCCAATAAACAAATGGCATACATACCGCCAGTGAGAATTTTACACGTAACTAGTACGACATGCAATTTTTAAATAGATTCTGTAATTTCTGATAAATTTCTAAGCAGACATTTCTTCGCTGTTAAAGCTACAAGTTATAAGAAGTTTTACAAAATCGGAACATTTATTGATTGTCTTTCGGAATTCTAGCAAAATGCTCTCGGGCACATAGTAGTAGTATTTCCCTTGTCAAAAGGATACATTTAATGAACCAGATCGAATTTATTAAATAATGGCTGCTGTGTATAATACGATTTACTCACAAATACACACAATTTTGTGGACTTCAAAAATAAATTGCTTAAGTTAAATATATTTCATGAAAAAATGCCAGTTAAGTAGTTGCCAATATTTATAAGATGTAGTTTGAGGCGGTAAAGGTGTTAATGTTATTTCGAACAAACACAATATATTAAATGAGAAATAAACGCCTTTGAAAAAGTTATCAAAGTCAAATGCCAAAAGAATTACAAGTTTCCCAAATAAAAATTCTAAAATTATATAAATAGTAAACTCCGGGGTAGAGTACAATTTCAGGGAACTCATTCGTTTACCATCTTTAATAACGTAAAAATTAATAAAAATGTTTACAAATTTATTTGATCGTACATGTTTATTTGAACTAAATTGGTGAAATTTGACTGGTTCGACTCAGGCTTAAATCCCGGACATGACGTGCAAGATTAATAATTTGTCAAATTTGTTTTAATAATTTTTTAATTATTTTTATTCAAAGAAGAATAAAGCGAAGCATAACGGAATAGTACTACATTTAGTAGTTCTCCATAACAATCAGTACAAGTTCTGTCAGTACATACAAGAATTAATTGCTTTTTTTTGTCGTGCGTTCTGCTGTTTAACCCAATCTGAGTTTTTAGTTATTTAAAATAAAATTAAACTGAATAAAAAAGTTTATCTCTTAAAATTTTCTTAATAGTGAGTGCACTAAGCAGGAGCGTGATGGGTAAGAATACCTATTCTCCTTTCAAAACTATCAAATTTATTTTTATTTCTATTACGTTGCTTTAAAAATCTTAACCATTGCGTAGTTGAGTTTCAATCCTTCTCGTCAGAAATGGTATGACCTACATATCGTCATATCAAAAAAGGCATAAGTTACAAAAAAATCAAAATCAGCTTCTTGCACCAAATAAAAATACATGTCCGTGTAAAATTTTACATATTGAAATTCTACTAATTCCTTAATAAAAAATAACTTTAAACTGAAACATTTTTTTAAATGTTGGTTAACTTTTCATATGAAAGAGTTTTTTGGTTGACCTCTGTAATTTGTTCAATGTAACTTGGGGCTTTTATGAATTTCTGATGATATCGCTCCTTTTTACAAAATCTTAAACGAACTTAAAGTTTTTTCCATTGCGATATATGTATATCGCAATGGAAAAATAAAAAAATATTCTCCCCTCAATAGGTGAGGAAGCATAATATTTGTATGAATTTTTTGCACAAGATAAAGAACGATACGAAAAATAATTTTGTATTCTAAACTCAAAAATCACGTTTTTTAGATATGACTACGTTGCAATAAAGAAGCGATACGTTGATATTAACTAAATTAACCCTTAATGGGCAATACTAATTTTGGTAGGCTTTTGCTGTTTGTACTAAGTTTTGGGCATTGGTGTGGTCTAGCATATATTGTAAAATTGTATGCCCAACATATCTGTAGAACATTCCCATTTGTAATGTTTGTTAGAATAGAGCCAAAAATTATGTGGGGGAGTTAGAGGGTTAATATGTTGCTCTAAAATATTTGCCTTAATATTTTCTACAAAGAGTACATAGTTTCATATGCTGATATATTGAACGAAGAGCCCAAGGGGGGAAACTTTAATCCCCCAAAAATAAAATTGCGAAACATCGACAAACGTAACGTAATTTTGGAAATAGTTCGAAATTGTTGCTTGTACAGTGATATTTGTCTATCCTATATACGTATACGTACTATTTTTTTGTCATTTATTAATAATAGTCATACGCCTTCGTATGAATGTTACAATTTCTAAAACCCTCAACAAACAAAACTTTTTTGCAATAAAAATTAAAGAAAAAAATTTTTAATTTATTTTAAAATTAAAATGAATTCAAAGTCAGCAAAGGTAAGTTATTTTCACTGTTTTTAGCAAGAAATCATAACTTGGTAATAAACCACCACCTTTTTTGGCTGAATTTCGAGTGAAACACAAAGCCTCATATTGGTGTCCAACCTCTCCATATTTTGAACTTTTTCACACACTTTTTGGAAATCCTTCCTGCTGAGGCGAAAGTTTTCCTTAAATCTGTTATCGCCCATCGTAGGTACGTCATACTCTTAAAAAGTGCTGGCGCCGTTCATCAAACAATGCTGTATATGAATTACGAGTATATCCTCCATAAAAAGATAATGTTAAACCTACAAATTTCCACAATTAGCTTTTTCTTATTTCAGAGTGTCCTACTGCGATCCCTACTTGTAGCAACACTTTCAGATTCATGGTTGCTAGTCCATGTACCTTTTTTACATTATGGAGCACTTTTAGCAAAAGTAATTTCAGATTTTTTTCAAATGGATAGTGATTTTTTCACTAACAGCATAGCTGCTAATTGTACTTTCTTCCGTTTATCCATTTGATTTCGATGTAAGTGAAAAAAAAAATTGGAATTTACTAAATTCAAAAACTGTCGTCTGTCAGGGTAAAATTTTAATTTACATTAGTAAGTTTTTAATGCAAATTAACGCTGTCATTTGTCTACACTATTTTTATGTTTGTGCTACTAAATTAAATTCACTTCTCCCATTTTCTCGTATGAGTAAAACATCTAGTGCAAAAAATATTTAAATTTATATTAATATTGTTTTTATTTAAATTCTTTGTTGTTGGTGTTAACAATACATTATATTTAGTGTTGTAATATGTGTAGACACATATGTACATACATATGTAAATAGTTGTTATTATTTACACTCACTTAACCACCATTCACAGAGAATAAAAATGTTTTGGAGTTCTTATTATGTACATGTGGTATTATAAAGTGAGTGAGTATGTGTGTGTCTGTGAGTGTGTGACATGCAGTACAGTCAATAAAAAGCCCATACATCAATATCACTCAAGTCAACTGTCAGTCACTGTAAATGGCAAAATGAAGTAATAAGAGTGTTTATGTAATGTAAAATAAAACTCAATAATAATTTAAATAAAATAACAACACATTGCAAATGTGCAAAAAAAAATAAAGTTATTCTATGTAAATGTAATGTAGTATGTACGAGTATGTACATAAAATATATCAAAGTTTATAAAAGACTGATTGATTTTACATTTCTGTGTTCATTTTGCTTTTTCCTTATCTTGCTTAAATATTTTGATTATTTTGCAGTGCAAAGACTATTTTAACAATTCAAAGGGGGTTTTTAATGTTTACAGATAGAACTTTTAGCTGGCAACAAACTTTCAGTGCTACCGATTTCAATAGCTAGCACGTGATTTATTTGTATTGAATAATTATACATAAATACTGGGTCTTTCAATAGACTGTCATTTTAACAGTTGATGTGATGACTCAACCTGTAACTACTTGACGGATGGTTACTACTCGTATAAATGGAACGATCTACACTTCCACAACGCATTCAAATAATTACATATTGTTAAATGTTCTTTGTGAGATGATGATGATGTGACATGATATGTGAGCATAATTGTACCTCAAATTCCGTGAGTTGTTATTATGTAAATGCATATTAGTTTTTAATAATCTTAATATTTAAATACAATGACATTTTAGAGAATTTTTATTAAAATTAATTTTTTTTAATACTATTTTTTATATATAATTTTTTTCGTTGAAAACAAATACAAGAACAAAATTTTTTTTTAGTTGTAACAAAGAAAATTCTTATAGCATATTTTGTTCCGAAAGGCAACACTTTTGCGTACTACGCTGTGCAAAATAAAAATTTTATTGCAATATATATACTGGGTGGTCCAAACATAATTAAATTTTTTAGAAATTAATTAATTTGAACTAAAGTTAATTTATTTTAGTATATAATGGCTTTATTAATATATTCCCAAATCGCAGAGGCGGCTAATTGAGATCGCCAAGGCGGCTGGTAGCACAATTTTTCAATGATTTTTCGATAAAATCTATCAGTTACTATTGCATTTATATCATGCGTCACAAGGTATTAAAAAATTTTATTAAAAATATGACAATGCATATGCCTCTATGAAATAGCGCGCAAAACGAAAACGCATTTCGTTAAAAAGCTGAAAATGAAATAAGTGTAGAAAATAAAAATTTTGTTTTTGTTATTTCGACGACTTTTTTTAATTTTCTTTAAATTTGTAATTTCTCAGAAGCATTTAGTTGAATGTCTGTATCTTAAATAACTTATTGAACCATTTCTACATGCCGGTATTCAGGATTGTGGCAATTGTTTCATTTAGCAGTTAAAAAGTAAAAGTGTGACATAAAAATTTTTAGAAAGTTTGCTCTTAAAAACATATATGTATGTATGTATTTTTTTATTCTATAAAATATAAAAATAAACAAAGAACAAAATCTTAATATCAGAATTAAACATTTCTAATAAAATAAGACAAAGTTTTTATTCGTAAAGCATCAATATATGCTCTACAAATTCTAAAAATGCGGCAAGACGTTAAAGGGTTAAATATGTTAAAATGTACACTAACAAATCTATGCTAAAATTCATACAAATAAAAAACATGCAATTCTATATTTGCGGTTTTCCTTTCAAAATTTATTTTTTTCCAATAATTTACACTTAAAAATTATTGTTCTATGAAATATTTTTCATCCTTTTTTCTTTTTTAGATAGTTAATTTGTATGAATTTTTTTAGATTGCAAGCTACATAAGAAATATTACTACGATAAACAAAATTATTACCTGTTTAATTTTTGGAACGCGAAGGAAAAATCTAATAAATTGATGCTTTTCCTGTAACAATAATTCAATTTAAATGATTTATTAAACGGAGAACTGTTAACATGCATCATCAAGGCAACGAATAAATAAAGGTTGCAAATGTACTGTTCATCCAACCAACTAACGGAAAATATGTACCAATCAAAGAGTAAATAAAATAAAGAACAAACTCATAGTCATCAGATGAGAAGGTAAAGGAGCTACAATAAATTATACTGGTATCATCATCGTCATCATGAAGTCATTTACATTGTGAATTTACCTAAAATGATTACAATGATGTTGATGAGTGTGAGAGTGGCAATAAGCAAACGGCAATGAACTAGAAACAAAATAGAGTCAAAAATAATCAAACAAATAGACACATGCAAAGATAGAAAAGACACCCAGCTAGACGGATGCACACAAATAGTAAATGTAAGACTGACAGGGTGTTGATATCTCAACAACATAATATGCGAAATAAATTTGGCAATTTTCCTGATTGCACAGGACACACTTAGGACAAAAGGAAATTGCAATATTATCAAGTTAGCACAACAGAGCTCAGTATGGCTTCCAATACACTGTTGTTGCAGTCTCCGTGCCACACGTAGGTGTGCTAGTGTATGGGAAGGGGACGTTATGAAAACGTGCTTAGTTAAATTACCAGTACAATGTATATATGCAACATTGGGAGGTGTAATATTTTGTTAGTAACAGTTAGCAAACATCTTAAAAATACCAACAAAATACTGAATCTGACGCACTACACTGATCTTTATGTGACGTTTTTTTTATTGTTTTGTTGTTGACAAACTCCTGGCTGGCCCTAGAGATTATTTTTGCCATAATGCAGAAGGTTAACCACGACCACTACTGCAGTTCGTTCGTTCCATTGCTATTGCTATTTCCATTGCTATATTGCTGCTTATTTCGCTACCCAGCATTATTTTCATAGAGGAAAACTGTTAAAAATATTTTGTAATCAGCATCTAATAAAAGGCAATTCCCATTACAAAAAGCACTTTATATTATGTATTGTATTCGGGCAGAAGTCGCCATTTACAACTTTGTATTATGATACTAAAAAAAACTTTGTCGTTGCCATTTATCATTTAAAGTTATATTTTTGTCATCTTTTGTTTATTTTTGTTATCATCTATGGCATGTTGGTTTTTGAAAATAATTTAAATGCAAATAAATAGAGCAAAATACCAAAATGTATAAGTTTTTCCAATATCTGAAATGGTTGGTGTGGTAAAATAGTTACTTTTCAAAAAGATAGAAGTTATTTGTGAAAGAAGTCTATTGTGAACAAAATATAGAAATTTAAATGTCTATATTTGTATTCTTTGTTTTAGGAGCAAAAAGCACGTTCAAATCATTCAAAACATTTTTTATGGCTTTCGTAAACTTTTTCAAACATTTAATTTTTTAATATTAGAAAAATTGTTTTTAAATATAATTGGTTGGTTGGTTTACGTGGCTGCCCTCTACACGTTATCATTCAAGTATAATCTAGATGATTCCTTTCTGAGAAAGACCAATCCACTCGTCGGTGCCAACTTCTATATGTAGAACCGTATCTAATTACTCGAATACGGTGATTGGTACCAGATCCAACACGTCGCATTCAGATATCTGATAAAGTCACCCAGCCCAATCTCTGATAAATCTGAAAGGTCTTCTATTATATAGCTACCTAATAACTTGTATCTCGAGAGATGCAAAGCTGGACATTTACAAAGAAAGTGGAAGATTTTCTCTTCTTTGCTTTCTTCTCGACAACTTCAGGTATAACTCATTATAGGGCAGGTCTAAGCTGCTAGCATGTCTGCCTACCGGCCAGTTCCCCGTCACAACTGCAAAAAGTCTCGATATGTCCAACCTTGCACGTGCCTACATTGCGCCTTCTGCATTCTGCCTTATAGATATAATGCTTGAAGATGCAGTTTCTAATAGTGCCAAACGGCGTGGCTATCGTTTCGGCGTTGGAGGCATTCAGAAAATATAATTAATTCAATATAAAAATCTGTTGAATCTAAAATTTAATAACTATTAATATACAAGAAAAAAATATTTTAATATTTTTAAATAAATTAATGTTAAATGTTAATGTTAATGTTTTAAAGTGATGAAATTTTATCTGGTTGAAATTAAAAAAAAACCTTTAAAAGTTATTTTAGATGACCATTAAAGCATTACCGCTAAACAATAATGTAATTCCTTTCTTTAAACAAATGTCCAGCTAGAATGATAGACAGTATAGCAACAATATTATATTATTGAACTGTATAGTTGTTGCAATTTCTGCAAATATGTGCCTACACACAAAAAATATACAAGGGATAATAACAGCTAATGTTGAATATGTGAAAATGTGCAATTCATTCAACGTAACAATTATAAAAAAGTAAAGTTCAATGATCCCGCCAATCGCAAAACCGCTCCAAATAGTCGCACGTTGAGGAAGGAGAGGCTTTTCAACAATAATTCTTGAGGTTTCCGACCCCCATATGCGCCAATTCTGCTTGTTAACTTAGCCACTGAGGTGAAAATGGTCCTCATCACTCAATATGATTTTTTTATGAAGTTTCGGATCAGTTTGATGCACTTCAAGGACCCATGCAGCAAAGACACGACCTTGTGCATAATCGGTGGGAGTTAGTTTTTATGTTAACTGAACTTAAAAAGCCTTTAAATAGTTGAATATAGTCCGAGGAACTGAAGTTCGAAATCTTTGATCTATTTTTTTAACTACGTCAATGACCACTGAAATCAGTGTACATCGAAGCATCGTCAAAGTTTTTCAGCAAGTATACAAGCAATTTCTTCATAAGCTTACAATTTTCTCGAAGAAAATGCCTGCACTTAAGGGCAATTTTCTCAAGCAATTGATTTAACATTTTTTTTAATAAAACATTATTTTGCTTGGCTTGCGGTTGCTGTTGAAATCTATAAATACGTTTGAATAAACTATATTTTAAGTGTTAAAACATTTTCACGCCAAGTTTGTTTCCTTATTTAATATTAAAATATTTAAACGGCTGTTGCAGAAATGAAATAAACTAAAACATAATATAAATCTAAATAGAATTATTTCAAATGAACGCTAACAGGTGTGCAATTTGCAACATTCCCACACCTTTTCAAAAGCAACCATAAACCAAAATAATTATTTTATAAGAAAAAATACTAAAGAGTGCAAGATATATTTATTTTTCAATAACTAACAACCCAACCGTTAGTAAGTTGAACGAAATGTTTGAAAGGATCGGGCGGGGAGTAGACGAATAGCACGAAAGCAAGCATTTCAGCCAGTAGTTAAAGCAAAATGGCACGAATCATATATAACCTAGTTTTTTATCTATTTAGCACGTTTGTATATAGAATTCTTGATTTTTTTATCTTTTTTAATTTTGAATACACTTGCATGAAAAGCCAGTTATTTAAAGGTGTTAAATTATTATTCAAGACGATAGTTTCATACAAGTTAACGTAATGGAGTCTTACTTCTTTCATTCTAAAGTTATAACATTCGATGACACCTGGTGCATTAAGTGAAGCTTACAGTTCTTTAAACTGTTCTCGCAATAAGGCAATCGGGTATGGGGTAGAAGGATTTGTAGACGTTGTGCCGTTGTGCTGTTTTTGTTTCATAATATAAGGTCGTAACTAAAACGGCATTGAAAAAGTTCTTCATAGTAAATCACACCCTGTTATATAAATATTCCCTAAAAAAAATAATGCCGAGTCATTTTTGGTGATAATACTTTGTTTAAAATGACTCAAATATTTAGTCCCCGTGATTGTTAATTTTTTTGTTACTAAAAGAATTTTCTTTGCTAGTTTAAATTCCTCTCATTCTCTGTACAAGTGTGTTCACCTATACATTTACACATTTATCTCGATGAAAAAATCCACTCACATAAAAATATTCATAACAACACACTCACATTTATTTTTATGTATAAAACTCTAAAAAAACAGCAACAAAAACTGAACCATATGCCAAAGTATTTCAAATGTTATACAAAGTAAGAATGCGTATGTGCCGAATCTTATATGTCCTTCACCTGTAAAACTGTCAAGCAATAAATGTATAAAAATATTAACATTTTTCATTTCAAAGTTGTTGTCCAAGCTTAGATTTGTTATTGATGTCGGAATCACACTTATCGTGAATAAGACGCAAATGTTGTTTTCACGTGAAATATTTCCCATGAAAAATAATGTGGGGAAAATTAATAAAGTATAAACAAGATTTTTCTGTATTTTTGACAATTCACTACTTGGTCCACGATGTCGAACTTTTTTGAAATTACATTAAAAAAATTAGAAATTGTATCGTTCGATATCGTGCATCAAGCAGTTAATTATGTTTAGGACCTTTTAAGATTTTTGTTTCGGTTTTCTTCAGTGTGACTTCATTTTGTCCTTTTCCGATTGATCGATTTTCTTTAATTTTTGGTCCTTAGTTGATCTTCAAGTAATTTTAAGCTCTTTTGTGATTTAAATATTATAACTTTTAAATATTGTACGTTTTTTTACGTTTCAATTTTTGATTGGTGGCTTGGTGGATCGATCCATCATACGTATGTGACTTCAAGCTATCTGTGATCATGAAAAAATAATAAAAATACCAGCGAAAATCTTTGTGCGATCATATCTCAGCCACTTATGGACCAATTTTGCTGATTTTCAATAAAAAAAATAAAAATAAAGAACAGAATGTTTCACCATACAGGATTCTGTATTTTCTAGGGCCTTGAAAAATCACATAAGACAAGCAGACGGGCATGTTTGAACTGATATGTTAGAAGCAAAAATATACTAATACACGCAACGAAAATATGTGCATAGACCTGGGGGCAAATCACGGCATTCGATATCGAACGAAATCTCATTCAAAAATTTTTGAATTTTGAATGGTTGAGTTAGAAATCTTGTCGTGGTAGCAAACATCGTATAGTTGAGGCAAACACCGTATGCAAATAGCGTTTTGTTGCTTATATATATTTTGAAAATAACTATAGTGGTAACAACCAAGCTCTTGCTTACGTTTTATCATTTGATAATTAACATCCATAACAGCTGCAAAATGGTTGTACTAAAATCAAGTTTTTATTAATACACAAAAATAGTGTTTGTATGTGATTAAATTATGATTAAAAATCTTGCCATGTTATATACTACAACTCTAATTTGGTTAATATAAAACTAACCCCTGTCTAGACTGGCAATAATTATGTTGGTAATAAAGCAATAACGCCGGCAGAATAACGAAACAATATTGCTTATTGCTTTGCTATGGGAAATCGTATTTATGTTAACACACAATTTACAAAATCTCAGACAAAGGTTCGCTAACAGAGAAGAAGAAACTTCAATTTCCTTTTTATTTTATTTTTCGCGCGTGAAAAACTAAAATATTTCTAAAGAACTGTGGGCTTAAATTAAAATTTCATCTGAAAAACTAATCCTGAAATAAGAAATTTTGCATTTGTATGTATATTATAAAAGATTTTCTTTTAAACTTGCCTTTTTAATATTCAATAATTTATTTAATTCTTTTACAAACAATTTCATCTCTTTCTTGTTTTATGGCGCGACTTTTCTTTTTTATTCTTTTCTTTGGAAATGTCAACCGTTTTTTGACGTTTTATGTTCGCAATAATTGTCAACGAAAAACTGTTGACAATTATTGCCAGTTACGGCGATGTGTCGGCTTCGAATTGCTGACTTATGCAAGATGTCGGCTCCTATAGTGCTGATTTCACCAAAAGTGAAACCTCAAGCTTCTTTGAAGTGATCACACCACAACTCCGTTTCTCTTCTGTATAAATAAATTTGTATTGCAAGAATTTAACAGGTATCACAATGGGTTCCAAGGATGAGTGCCCGACAATATTGTGTTATTACACAATTATTAAAGATTTCAACTTATTAAAAAAAACTAATTGACAATTAATTATACAACTTATAAAATTTTAATATTTTTAAGAAAGTGAATGTTAAGTTGAATGTATTCTGCGTTTAAGCGATAAGCGACGACTATATCTTTGCAGCAACAAAAAACGAAACGACACGTCATAAAAAACAAGGCAATTAAATCAACAACACGACGTGCTAAAAAGGCCAACCGCAAAGCACGTTAGTGAACCCTCGACGTCGAATCACTCTTCTGCAACTTGGCATCACTCACAAGGGGTCAGAGGTGGTTACCGATAGTCGCTCAGGTGTAAACAGAGCGACAACATAATTTTAACATTTGCTGTTAATGAATTTAAGTGCTTCAGATATACCCGTAGGCGAGCATCGATTTCTGCAAGACTAAAACCTGTTATACTGGATCCTCTATATCTGATAATAATCTAAACCATATTATGATTACTCATCACCATATTAAACATGTACATTTATAATTACAATGTTAATGTTACATTCAAAAGTATTATTGTACAGTTAACAACAACAGCGAAAGAATTCATACAACGGCATTGATTTGATAATAACATTATTTGACTTTAACCATATAATTCTAATATATAGTATCCTGCTATTGGAGTAGACAAAGCTGTGTAAAACGTTCCCTTTTCACATGTTGAAGGAGTATTTATCACTTACGAGAACAAATTTAAAAATTGTTCACCCAAAATACTTTTTTGTATTATTTTTAATACAATTTTGCATATAAATATGTATTAGAACTTAAACTAAGTTCAGGATTCATGCCCTCACTCATTTTTGCTGCAACTTAATCTGTTTCCTTAAGGAAGCAGTAGTCTTTCCAACCAGAGTAGTACTTTTTGCGTCATTCGTTGTAGTTACCTAATGAAGACATGAATAAAAAATGTGATTTGCTTAAGTTGAATGGTGTGAATGCCGAGCATAAATAAAAGAGTATAAAGTATGTGCCAAGAAAAAAGTATACATTTCTTTTATATCCATTTAACTATGTTGACTTTAAGTTGAATGCTGTTGCAACACAGATATGAACTGTTACTCCGTAATATAGTGCATCTTTCCTGTTTAAATTCTACACCGGTTTGGTCCTTATAAGTATAATAACTTGGAAAAAATAGACTATTTAAGTGAAAGTTTTCTTAAAAATGAAAATGAGTTCTTTTCATAATGCTTGTCCATATGTACGTATGTATGTAAATTAGGGTGACCGGCTAATGCACGAAGAAACAAAATTCAGCCCATTTGCAGCAAAACTACATTGAAAGTTATTATTCAACTAAAATAAGTGAACAATTTGGATAACTGTATTATAAATTAGTTGTACCTTTCCGAATTCAAATTCAACATTAGAAAAAACATTCGGAATATATGATCTCTGGCTCCTCTTAAAATCAGGTCGATTATTCCGAAGTTGTTCGGAGACAGTTTCAAATGCAGATTTAGGTGAACGTCTTCTTGATTCAATTTCGAGATCAGATACGTATTCACCCTTCGAAATATGTTAGATTTCATTTTACTTGTGGCGTAACTGATCATCATTGGGCGGGGAAGATCTGTAATGAGATGTCAATGAAAATTTCTCATACCAGAACCTTTTTAATATTTCATCTCAAATATCAAAATTTATAGGAAACATTTTTGAATTGTCGGTGCTTTCTATGGGAATCTCTCAAATTTAAGTATTTTTAATTTTTATTCGCACTTTTTCCCAAAATTAATATTTTACTTATTCAGTAAAACATTATCAATTTTGTTAAAAACAGATTGCAATTGATTATTGAGGGGTATAGCTTGTTCCTGTGCGCATTTCACTGTTGCTAATGCAGATCATCAGGGAACTTTACCCAAATATTTCTTAGAACAACTGGAGATATTATATTAAAACTGAATTAAATCAAATGAAAAGTTTAAAAAATATCAAAGTTGTAACAAGAACTCAATAATCAACCATTGTCTTTTGAATAACCGGAACCTCTAATGTTATCTTCGTTAAACTTTTCGTTAACATATTTAAATGATTATCGAAATTCCAGCGTGCAAATATGAATAATTCGAACAGTGTTTCTTTGAAACTCTCTAATTTCGCATCTTGTAATTTTATTAAACTTAGTTCTACAGTTACAGATGTTAAGAGAAAATGAATGAAAATTTTTTATACATTCGTTATTTTAGGGTTTTCTTGTAGAATTGAAATATAATTAAGTTAAAGAACTCACTCAAATTTGCACAATTGCATGTTGTTGAAGTTATTAAAAAGAAACTAAGAATGAATTGTGGGAAATTGTTTCGTATTTTACATATTTACTCATCAGTTTGAACAGTTTTAATCTTCCGTCGAACGTAATAAATTTTCTATAAATTTGCTTTTTCAACGGCTCACGTTAGATGCGGTATGTATGAACTGGTTGTAAATTTTCTATTCCGTTTAAAGTTTCTTTTATAATCTTCTAAATAGAAGATTTTAAAAGAAATTTTTCCAAATAGTTTTATTAAGTTGAGCAAAGCTTTACACATAAAATCATCAAGATATGTGGATGGGAGAAACTATCTGATTAGTTCTTTATGCTTCCAGCAAGTACGTAAATACAGATGTTGCCGCATGCATGGTACATTTAAAGCAAAAGAAGAAAAAACTTCTGCCATAGAACGTAGTTGCAAATCCAAACATGCATAGAAAACTTAAATTTATTTTAACTATAAGAAAAAAAATACAAAGACACAGTCAACATTTGTGAATTTGAAGAAAGGAAAAAGGGTTAAGCCAGCGATTTGCATTTCATATTAAATCGAATTGAATTTAGTTGAATACAGAAGGATAGATGACTTTTTTTTGTTTAAGAGTACGACATGTTTTTCTCAAATATATAGAAGTTTTTTTTTTCATAAATTCTAAAAATTATGCACAATTCGAGGTATTTTTTTGTAAATCATCGCACAATTAGATCGCTATAATTATAGCGATTATAATCGATCACTCGTAGACGTACCGAGCATTAATTAATCGAACTCAAATTTCATTAACATAGGAAATTCAAATGTTAATAAAAACGCATTGATATTTTGAAAAAAATTAAGTTAGAATATAATTTAAAATTGCACTGGGGTTTCCACTAAAGTCACGTCGTTCGTGCAGAATATTCATTCCGGGGAAAAAAATCATTATATTTAATGTGAATATTTTTCGTACTAAATTGGTTGATAATACAAAGTGATTAATATTAGGCTAAAGTTCGTAACATTTTTAGTCAGAAAGAATTGGATATGGGACAATATTCCTAAGGAACGAGGGAAAAATTAACATCAATTAATTTAACTTATACGGCAGAACATCCATCCTCTACGGATCCTGAAAAACAATATTGTATCATATCCTATTTTGCACAAATGTTTTACCTTTTCGATTTGCTGGTCAATCGTTTAACTTGCCACCAGTGGCTGAAAATAATAGATAACCGATTATGCAGGATCACCAGAGCCTGCGAACGGACATCAACTCGCTGGTTCCTAACAATAGTAATTACATCTTAACATTTCTTCTTTTTGAAAATTGTCCAAATACTTTTATCTCTCACTGTAATTTTATTACATTATTTGCCTTTTTTATTAAGTAAACTCATAAGGTCTTAATTAAACAAATATAAATGATCTTTTGAATTCAATTTAATTTATTGTATTGACTGCATGTGAGCAATTTACTTGTTATGATATTTTACATTTTCCGAAAACAAAAATAAAGTCGATTGAGCTCTACGTAGATTTGAGTACTATGTTTGGCATAAAATATATTTGCAGACTTACATAGATTACCATTTAAATCTGTGGCAAATAGGAATAAGTGCTTAAGTCGACATCTCCTCCTTCTTCTGGGCAAAGTTTCCATTATTTTGCACTACTTTTCAGAAAATTATAGCGTAATGTATTGCTTCTTATATTTTTCCAACATATAATTTCATGTGGAATAACAGCTTAACTTTACTATATTTCAAGTTATAGAGCGGAGAACAATGTGTTCCTAAATTAGAAGAAATGAGAAATGAATTTGGCAACTTTAAGTACAATAGGATCAGATTTCTGAAAATCCATTTGAAAGTTAAAAAGAGGTCCCTTCAAAACTGCTAAATATGAGTTAAACACTTTTTAATTATTGCCACAGATTAATTGTTTTCGACATTCTTTAGCAATCAGTTATGTTTAATTAATTTTATTTACGATAGTTAAGAATGCAGTCGAAGTGCATTGTTTTGAATTAATTTTTTTTTATTCAGTGGATCCCGTCTTAAGAGGAACGGCGAGTGATGCCAAGGTTCGGTGGAAGAAACATTTCAGTAGCCTTCCAGAAATAATGTATAAGATTCTTATCGCACATTCAATTTATATTTGCAAACTACAACTGATGAACACTATAGGCTTTGAAAAATTTATAGTAGTTTCTTATTGAAAATAAAAATTAGAAAAATTTTCGAGAATTCGAGAATTTCAAAAATTTCAAAATATTTTATTTCACTATAGTTAACTTGTTATATATTGCTTTCAGTAAGTGTATGTTTTAAATTAAATAAAACAACATATTCATCATTAATATACGGACGTAGTTGCAATTGTTTTTTTTTTTTTTTTCAACAAATAAATTCTATAATTTGAGTCTCCGTAAGTCGAAGATTATTTTGGGATATTGGTGATTCGAGTTATGGAAGTTCTACTGTATTTCAAAATAAAGTGAAATAAGTATTTTAAGTGATTGCACGAATATAGCATAATTTGATAACGAAAAAGATAAAATTTGTTATATTAACACGCTCTTATTACAAAAAAAAAAAAAAGCAGCAACTTATTGCAATGAAATAAATTTAAATGTCAAGCAAATTAATTCTTCCACAGTTGTAAATTTTAATGAGGATATCATCTCAAAAGTTTTTATTTCACTTAAATGTGTCACTTAATGTTCTTTAACTTCAACTGGCATTTACAGAATCTTTACAATAGCAATAGAGTTCTTAGAAATGAAAGAAAATGTATTGAAACTCGAACTGATGAACTCACAACTTTTTCTCACTATTGTCAATTACATCAGTATTAACATAACTATAGATTCTGTAGATAATTAGCAATAATATAGAATCTGTTAAATATCAAATAATTTTTTTTTTGCTCGTATTTTCAATTAATAGTTCATTTATCTTTTCGTATGTGAAGCATTTTTCTGATATCCCTTTAACCAATTCATTTCCGCCAGTGATATTTTTTCCATTGAAAAGTTAACGAGTGTTGACTTGTACAGATTTTTTGTCTATCGCTTTTTTCTATTTTTATTTTTCGTCTCATTGTGAATCGAGCCTATATAAAAGCGTTTTTTTTTTATTTTTTACCACAATAAATGCCTTTCATTTCCTTAAATTTCCGTTGACATTCAGCAAATAAAATAAAACAACATTTTTTATGTGAAATACTCACATAAATAGATGAGTGCTGGTGTTAAAGGGAGTTAAAAACTAAACTAAATTTATTTCAACAGAAATAGCATCGGTGTGAAAATAGATTTGAACTAATATTTTAATATAAAATTTTTATAACTAAGGATGAGGTTAGATGTAACAAACTTTTATACGAAATAAACTTAAACACTATAAAGTAAATTTTGTAGTTTATAATAATACTGAATAATACTAAGGTTTAGTAGCTAAATACGAAAGTAAATGCAAGCTTTCATTTTGCTAGCGCTTTTATAATAAAACAAATCTAATTCAATGTTCGTTTTGAAACATATTCTTTGTGGATTACTACAAAAGAAACTACGGCAAGAGCCTCCCAAACAAGTAAACATCAGCATAATGTCTAATAAATTCAATAAATAGATTTATTGTTTTTTTTACCTTCCGGATATAAATATTTTCTCTCTATCACAAGCATAAACAAGTAAAGTTTAAAAAGCTTTAATGAATGCATGTACACGTTTTGCTAAAAATTATTGCAGATATTTTCTGCAAAAAAAAACAAAACAAAAATGTTTGTACACAGTTCGTTTTCCTCTAAATATATACAAGCAAACATAAATATTTTCAAATGAATTTCCATTCATGGGAGAGAGAAAAAACATGGTAGAGATGTATTCTTCATGGATCCCACATCAATTGTAAGGAGAAACATTTGAAAACTGTCTAAAGTTAGTTATTGTAACATACTCATAAATAAAAGTCCAGTTACTCCTAGCAAGTGCTTTAGCTAGTGTCAGACAGCGCAAATATTTTAGCAAAAGTTCATATAAGACAAGCGAATTCTAGGAACCCCGATAGGGTAGTGGATGGTGGATGGATTCTGCCTAGATCCTGGATGTTTCTGCAGACAAGCCGAAAAGTGTTTAGTGTTTATTAAAAAAAATTATATTATTTGTTTATTATTTCTTAAACCTCATAATAGAATTAGAAGCTATATTCCAACATAATTTACCAAGAATGGTATCGTTGTAGTGTAAAAAAAGGTCGTATCTATGGCGAGAATTGAACCCTGCTAGATTAGCTCCAACTAGCCTACGGGGCATCCGGTTTTCTTTAAACATTATTATATTGCCTAACCTAATTTCATGTTTGAATATGTCAAAAACGCCTATTTTGGCAAATACCCTGCTCCATCTGAACGTACCTGAGATGCACTGATGAACTTAAAATTCGTTTGCAGTCGTGTTCTTTTTACTTATGTTTATATTTAATATTATTAATATTTATTTCCTTTTTCTCTTTTATTGCAGGTTATCCACAACCTCAGTATCGCTGGTTGAAGAACGATTTACCCATCGGTGATTTTTCATCCAGTCAATATTTGCGAATATTAAATACACAACGGGAGGATGCTGGCAGTTATAAATGCATTGCCAAAAATGATGCCGGTTCAATATTTAGTGAAAAAATTGATGTTGTTGTTGCCTGTAAGTATTTATGATGTTTTAAAAATTCTTCTTTTTTTGTTTTTTTTTTGCTGCTGCTCTTTTTAAAATTCAGAAATATATACGTATGTATGTATTTATTCATAAATATGTATTGGGATTGCATTTTGCATTTAGGATTTGTATGCATAATAGGGATACACTGGAATCTTATCAAATCCTGAATTGCAAGGATTCCCGAAATTTTTATTAGCACAATCTTTCAATTTGATATGTAATTGACACTGCTATGATTATTTTTGAAAGTAGTAATAACTAGTGCCTTATTTATGGAAAAAATTCAAAAGTTTCTATTGTGAAATTTTGCGAAAATAAGCAAGAGAAAAAAACATCTAATCAAAAATGCCAACAAAAGTTCTGCTAAGTTATATTTCCGTAATGATTATTTAAGTACTTCAAGCTTTGCATTTAAAATTTTGAAGGATAAACAAAAAACTGAAAGAAAATAGTTCAAGTGGGCGACCTCAAGAAAGGTATAACTTAATCAATTCGTATATATTTTCTTAATTTTATTTTTAGCGCCAAACCGCGCCATTTGAACATGTAAAAGTTTATTGATCCTTGAAAACGACAGTAAATCGTTAAATGGTGTTAAGTTTTAATATGAATCAAATTTAAGATGATGAGTAAGTGTGAAATAAGTCACTTTCAAAATGACTGCCATATTGTCTTAATTACATCGTGGCCTCAATACATACATGTATTAATTTAAACCATATTTTAACTAATAAAATTCATTTCTGACATACGCACAAATTTGCTTATTTTTTATTTTTTAATCTCGCCCCAAGACAAAATACTACATCAAATAATTTGTGACATTTATAAAGTGTCACTTAATTAAACAATTTTCCCCTGGCAGTGCAGAACGAAGACAAATAAAAATATAATAATAAAAAGACATTAAATAAACGAAAAGATAGCCAGATAGACGGTGGGCCAGGGTTCATTTCTTTTAATTTATACAACAGAATATACTTGAACATAAAAGCCTGAAGAAACACAATTCTCATGCTTAAACTGCAATATATTACAAATTAAAACAAATAAGAATACTGAAGGAAAGAAGCACATCTAACAATAAGACAAAAACATGTTAAACGACAACAACTTCGACAAAAGACAATTAAAAGGCAGTTACTTAAATTAATTAGTACACTTGTCCATTCATAGTGCTCATACAATAAAGTTTAAACAGCGGAGTTGATGTGCTTGTTTTAAGATTTCAATGATAGACACAGAAAGTAAAAAGAATGCATTGATACTAATTCTTCAAGCCTATTTATTTCAGGGCTTAAAATTTTAACATAAGTTCGTGGCTAAACAGATTCTGCGGGTATTCGGGGTTCAAGTGGTGGCTCATACGTAATTCCGAATATTTGAAAAATATTTATTTATTTATTTATTTATTTAGTTATTTATTAATTAATTAATTAATTTATATATTTATTTAATTATAACTTATTTGTTTATTTATTTATTCATTTTTTTATTTATTTATTTATTTATTTATTTATTTATTTATTTATTTATTTATTTATTTGTTTATTTATTTATTTATTTATTTATTATTTAACTTTTCTATACAAAAAGACGTAGTCTTATATTTATAGTTTAGGAACGCATTGTGTTTCAAGCAAATATATGTCTAACTATAATTATTATCAATAAAATAAAATGAAAATTAAAACAAAAAGAGAAAAAAAAAATAAAAACATTAACCAAAAAAATTAGAAAGAAAAATGGTACAGGAGATAAAAACAATGTGTAGCAATGGGTTAATTTAACGTTAATTAGTGATGGTAAAATTTGAATATTAATAGTGGTAAAGCAGTGCTTACTGTAAAAACAATTAATAATACAAATAACTCTCGTATGCTTTTTCTAGACATTATTTGTATAAATACAAATTTGAAATCACATTCAACCGAGCCACCTAAACAGTGGCGGATACATGGAAACACACATGTACACTGATGATGGGAGTGTAGCGGCTCCCGAAAAACAACGTTGTTTCTGTTCTGCCGTGTAAGTTGAAATTAATTGGTGTTAAAATTTTCCCTTGTTGCTTTCGAATATTGTCTCATGTCTAATTCTTTCTGACTAAAAATGTTACGAACTTTAGCCAAAATAATAATCACTTTGGATTAAAAAAACCACTAAGAAATTAAACAAAATGTTTTTGAAACTATTAGCATTGCTATTATACTGCTTCCAAAGACGAGTAGAATGAGTATAGAATTGCTATTCGGAAACTAGGCAGTGATGACGAGGTATAATAATATTTCGGTTGCGTGGTGATTGAGGAAATCTTATTTTTTCATATAAGTATTTCGGAGATTTGGTACTAATTATTTTATGCAAAAATACAAGCGTGCGAATCTTTAACAGACTTTCAAATGAAACTCCATAAAGTGTTTTGGAAAAAGAAGATACATGATCAAATCGCCTTAGTCCGTAAACGTATATTATAATATTGTTGTACAAAATATTAAATTTTCTTCTGCTACCTGAGTTACAACTTCCAAAGATTTCACATCCATAAATTAGCCCGGGGATAATGTATGTTTTAGCAAGTAAAGTTCTTATACTAAGTGGTGTGAAGCATTGTGAGCACCAGAGAGCTCTTAGCTTTATATACGTTTGTCCAACCAAGCAGTTAATATGATTAGTCCATTTTAAATTATTATTAAAAACTATTCCGAGATTTTTAGCTGCATTAACAATTTTAATTTTCTCATCATTTATAACAATGTCTTGGGAAATGAATGGATTAATGTTTTTCTTACTGATAACAACACATTTTCATTTGCACGGATTCAGACAAAGTCCATTGGCAGTGGCCCAAAGGTAAACTTTGTGAAAATTTTCATTTAGGGACGATATGCCTGCCACAATATTGCTGACTGGGCTAGTTAAAGTAAGTTGCACATCATCTGCGTATAAATGAATTTTGCAATTTGAAAGATGTGCTGTCAAGTCATTTACATACGAGTTTAATGAGAATAGGAGAGGACCTAATATTGAACCCTGTATTAAATAAACCACTTGTATTGCATACACCTGGACTAGGGAGCCCCCGTAGACTAGTAGTTAGCGTACTGGAATATTAGCCTGGGTGTCGCAGGTTCGATTCCTGCCTAGACCCTGGGTGTTTCTGCAGACAAGCCAAAATGGCTTTGCGGTTTGTGTTTGTTCTTAAGAAAAAACTACTACTGGTCCCTTGTGGAGTATACTTTGCATGAGCGTATGGACTAGACACGATTTTTGCTGGGATACGGTAGAAGTCATGTGTGCCTCACAAAGTGTTTAGGCCATAGAGGCAGGTATTATAGACAATTTTAACAATATATATCTATTGAAATTATTGACTAAACTTTTTGCCAGAAAAATAATTTTTGAATTTTTTAATCAATTGAACTCAAACAAGCTTAACTGAGAGAAAATCATAATTTTTACTGCAACTAATAAATAAATTCCTTTAAGTTCCATTAGCGATACATTAAATTGTTTATACGATGCATTGCGTGAGAGTAGGCATTTCGAAAAATGTTTAAAAGCACTTGCACACAGCACAGGCAGATAGCGAACTTATTGACTGACGGTCTGTTAGTATGGTAAAAAAAATATTTATGTATGTTAAAGCAATATTACAAAGAAATATGTCTGACAAGCAATACAAAGAATAGTTTTTATTACAAAAATATATGAAAGGGGGAGTAAATGAATAAATTTTACAGTTTAATTTATGAATAATATTTGTTTTATCTATACCCCTGTAATACAAAAGTTTGCATGTGTTTTTGACAGTTTAATCCTTTTCTCTTTTTTTTGTTTCTTTCTTTATTGTTGCAGCTATGGGCATATTTAATAATATAACAGAAGGTCGTTTTACAGTTGTTTCTGGGCATCCGGCCATATTTGATTTGCCTGCCATTGACTCAACACCAGTACCGTCTGTTATGTGGCAAACCGTGGAAGGTCCCTTAAATTATGACAAAAAATATGCTTTTACAAAAGCCAATCAATTGATAATACTCAGTGCAGATGAAGCTGATCGGCGAGCATATCGTGCACGTGCCATAAACACCCAATTGGGCAAAGAAGAAAACAGTGCCTTTATACACTTGAATGTGACCGGTGATCCATATATTGAGGTGCCACCGGAAATCATTGTGCATCCGCAGGATATGAAGTTGAAACGTGGCGAACAGGCTGCTGAATTGCAGTGCATTGCGAATGCACGACCATTGCATGAATTGGAAACTTTATGGTTTAAAGATGGCATACCAATTGAAAATTCTGAAATTGCCCACACAATCAATGATCCATGGAATCGTTCATTGGCCTTGTTATCAATGAATTTAACACACTCTGGGGAATATTCATGCGAAGTGCGTTTACGTAGCGGCGGCTATAAGACATTAACGACAAAAGCAAAGATTGAAATCTTAGAACCGCCCTCCTTCTTCACACAAATGAGACAGGAAACTTTTGGAGATTTGGGTTCATTAGTTACACTGGCCTGCGATGTTATTGGTGATCCCCAACCAGTAGTGACATGGTTTAGAAATAGTGAACCTATTGATTATCAAAATGATAAGTAAGTATTGATTCAATTATTTATTTCATGTTGTAGGTACATATATATGTATACATATGTGTGAAACAGTTTATGTGATTGAACTTAAGGAAATAATATTTTTTAATAAAAACACTACTCGACATCCAAACTGAAACTGATACTATTATTATACATTTTCTAATAGGCACCAAAAACCAGTTTGTGAAATATCACAGTTTTTCATTTTATATACTTTACACAGTGGTCCAAATACAAGAAACTGGTTAAACCATTTGTTGTTTCGTATTGATAGATTTTTTCCTCCGCGTACCAAAATGTATCGTTTTTCCATTGAACAACTTTGGAAACTTTTGCAAATTGCTTATCGGATATTGAATTTGGCCGAAGAATCATCATCATCATTTCGTAAATATTAACTTATTTAAATATTTCGCAAGTCAATATTTTAAAATTGTAAATTTTTGCTTTAAAAATTGTAAAAAATTTTGCTTTAAAAATAATACGTTATTTGGAAACAAAACTATCTATCTTTTTTTAAATGCTTACTTCCAGCAGTAGTTTAAAACTATACATTGTTAAAGTGTACTTTGTATTTCTTTATTACTTTTTTATAATTTTCCAGTTGTTGCAATCAAGGCGTTTTTAATATTATAGATAATATATATATTCAGTATTTCGATACTCACAAAAAATACACAACAAAGTATGTACATATGTATATTCCTGAAGATGATACACAAAGAAGTATCGAATATTCAGTACATACATATTTAATATAAAAAGGATCATGAGCTGTAAATGTGTCTTCAGTATATTTCTCAGCCATATCTGAAAAAAATTATTTGGATTTGAGATGTACTTTTAGACCGACTTGATAAAAATGAGAAGGTTATCAAATCGTTTCCCTTCTTATGTGTGTTCTCTCAGAACTCCGCCTTTTATAAAACGATTCTGTATACTTTTTCATTATTTGAAAGGATGTACTTTCAGATTGGTCTGTATACAAAGTAAAGTTATATTCGTTTTTACTTACTTAACCGAATCTTAACATTAACTTTTCGTTACAGTACCATATTATATTAGGGTTAAAAAATTTAAAATCATGTGATTTCCAAAAGTTAGTAACAGCCAAGTTACTGTTGTGTACGTCGCACGGTGGCTGAAAATCGTTTTTCATTGGCCAAAAGTCTTTTTTTTTTGTCACCGATTTTTAAAATTTTTACGCCCTTTTGCAGCTAATATATCCATATTAAGGTAGCCAAAAAATTAGGTTAAACTATTGATAATTGTGAGCGTGGCATGCTGTCAAACTCAACGATTTTTTTAATTTCAGAAAAAGGTGTTTTTCTTTTGTTTTTTTATAAAAAATAAATGGTTACTACTCGCAAGCTATCATCGATAATGGCCTGCGGTCTTTTTTATAATGTTGGTAGGATTATAGTCTTTAGTTTTTGTAAGTGGTCAGAGCTCTAGCGTTTAATATTAAGGGCGTTACGGAATATTTATGAAACTGCTATATTTTTCTCAAATTTAAACTTTAGTGGAATAGAACTTCTAGGGAACAAAAGGGAACAAGAAATGTATACCACCCGGAGAAAGGTGAAAGTGTCTTCTTTACCGCTATATATACTTTTGCACCCGTGGCGAGCCGTGTGTAGAACACTTTTTTCATTTTAATGAAATTACTCCAAAGTACTCGTATACAATGGTGTATATAATTTTCACTTTTTTGCCTAAAAGTTTATGTTTTTTTTTACTTTAGACTACGTAAAACTAAAAAAATTAAATATAGTACCTGCGAAAGGGTTTAATGGCTTTGTTTTGATCAGCCAAAAATTGGTAATAAAATTATGACAAATTATCACAAAATTCTACAGTAAACATATGATCTGTTTCTAAATTTACCTGTTATCAAATGTTAGGGTCAACCAAAGTCATAAGCAATTTTATAACAATAATCGGGACATTAAACCACTAAAAATAAAAAAACAACCCAACAACAACAACAAATATTGGCGAGATACTAATCAGTTTTACCTGATAATAAGATCTGGACAACATGTGCAGTTTTGTGCAATTTAAGCACTACCTGCTATGAAATTAAAGATCAATGTGTGAATAACATGTATCTAGATGTAGGAAATAACATGTAGGAAATGCGTTAAAGAAATATGGGAACACAAAGTTAATTCTTTTTTGTAAATGGGGATGTGATGGTTCTTCGGGACAAAAGCAATGCAAACAAGTTGTATGTGAAAATATTTCGGACTCAGATATGTTCATGGTATCATTTGTACAATTGCGAATGAAAAAGATTTTGGAAGATTTAGAGCCTTCGACTAGTATAATGCAAACAATGGATATTTGAAAAAATGAGACACCATCTTCTACGAAATACTGCAGGCCAATCAAATTTGAATTCAAAAAAGAAACTCATGATGCCATTAACAAAGAAGTTATTGATATCAAGGCCCAAATTGCAACACTACAGCCATTACAATTACAGTTAGATGGGCAGCAAATTGAAGTAAGCTACCAATTAGTGCTGACAATGATAGATGGAAAAGTAGGTCAGGCTTTGACTAACACGAAAGCTGCATCCAGCTGCATTATATGCCAAGCAACATCAACCCAATTAAACCAAGTCCCGACAAAATCATTAGATAATACCGATGCATATGAATTTGGATTATCACCTCTACATGCAAGAATACGACTTATGGAACACATACTAAAAATCAGTTGTGATTTGGATTTCGGGTCCTCAGGATCAATAAGAAACAACGAAACCAACAAAGAGTTAAGAAGTTCAAAAAAGAAACATGTTCAAGATGAATATCGCAAATTTGGATTGATTATAGATCAGCCAAAACAAGAGTCAGGCAATACAAATGATGGCAATACCGCAAGAAGATTCTTTTCAGATCCAGAAACAGCATCTGAAATAACAGGAGTGGATTTAAACCTCATTTTCAGATTTAAAATAATCCTAGAAGTACTTGCGTGCAACGAAGAAATTGACTCTAGAAAATTTGGAGAGTATGCTAAGGAAACTGCAAAAATATATACAACCAACTACCCATGGAGAAATATGTCTGCAACAGTTCACAAAATTCTTTATCATGGAGAAGATGTCATTAAATATCATTTGGTGCCACTTGGAGATCTATCAGAGGAGGCTCAGGAAAAAAGGAACAAGGATTACAGATTTTATAGAGACCGAAAAATTTCACGAAATTCAACAAATGAAGATCTATTTAATATATTATTGGCAACGTCAGATCCGTTTATCTCCAGTATTCGAAATCAATGGAAAGTGGAAAATCGGGATTTAGATGAAGAAGCCAAAAAAACTACTAAAGAAGAGAGATAGCACAGAACAAAATATGGAATATTTGCAATCAATATTTGAGTCAAATGAATAATAATTATAATTGCCTTTCATTGTTATTTAAGTACGAAAAACATAGTATTAGTAAAAAATTATAGTAAACAGAACCTACCATTGTTACAAATGCTATTAAAATTTATTGCAGTTTTTATTTTTAAAATGTTTTTAAAATTATCAAATTTGACAGCAAAAAATAATAAATTTTTCTGTAGTAATAGCAATATTTTTAGATAATATTATTAAAGTTTTTTTTTAAGTGTAACTATTCTTTGAGTGTAAACAAATTTGAAAATTTGTCAGCAACAAATTTTTAATTTTTCTGTAATAGCAAAATCTCCAGTTGATTTTACTATTTTTTTCAGTGTAAAATTTTTTTAAGTGTAACATTAAAAAAATTCCATTATTACAAAAAATATTTATAATTATTATTAATTTCCAAATATTAAATTTTTTAATAAATAAAAAAATAATAAACCCATATTTCACTCTAAAAGTTAAAAAAATTCAAAAGTTCAACTTTGGCCTAGAATTCCTTAAAAAGTCCTCAATCAATTTTAATGTAATTTAAACTGAGTCAAGCTGAACTAAATATCTATCCAATAGAATAAAAATTACTTTAATATTTTGATCGGTTCAAAAGTTACAGAATTTTGGCCAATGAAAAACGATTTTCAGCCACTGTGCGTCGCACGAATTATACCATTCGAATGTTCTAAATGCCAAACACGCAAAAAACTCAGCATTAATTCAGCTATTAGAATAATTTGTAAGAACAAACAAACAAATTATAAGAACAATTTCAGATTTATTTTCATCCGAAAGAAGCTCATCGGTGACAGTAGGGCAGCTAATTCTATTGACTCACTGAAGCATTGACGCAATGTGGGATGTGTTTCACTGTCTTATCGTTACTACAATGGAACGTGGTCTAATGAAATCAGGGAACTTGTTCCCGAAACCCGCTAATTTTTACGAACAACACGTTCTTCATTAAGAGAGCATCCATTTGTGGTTGATATGCCAGTGGATCGCATTACAGAGAAAATTCTTTAGCCGAACAGTTCGCATGTGGAATAAACTTCCTGCAGATGTCTTTCCTGTTACTTTCAGTGTGGGAAAATTCAAATCGAACGTCCACAAACACTACTCCCTTTATCATCCTTCCCATAACCAATTTTCCTAGTTCTGGCACAATGCATTGCATATGTAGAGGTCATCCCCTGAGTGCTGAACCAACTTTTAAAAAAATGGAAATACTGAAAAATGGTCTAAATATGTCGAGTAGTACTATTTTCTATTCTTTTATATTTATAAAAACTTTCATGTGCAATATTTCTAGATTTTCCCTGTCAGATGATAATTCCCTGCATATAAAACGTCTTGCCATCGATGATTCAGCAATGTTTCAGTGTTTGGCGGTTAATGAGGCTGGTGAGAAATCAGCCTACACGTGGTTAAGAGTAAAGAGTAAGTAGTATATTTAAGCCAAACTTATGTTCCTATGTAATGCTCTTAAACAATTTTTACTAACTGAACATTTTAACCGCTTTTATAATGTATGATGTATTAACAAACTCATTTTCCACCTTTTATTCTATTTCTACATTAATTTGAATTTTACACAAAAAAATCCCAAAACAAAACAAAAACGCTTAGCTTCAAACATGTTGTATCCGTATAATAGTGGTCTGGATTATAATACTAATATTCTTCATATATCAGCTAATAATTACAAGCAAAAAAATGCAAAAAACATTGAACGTTTCATTATTATGACAAAAATGCCAGCAACTAAAACTATTGCAGCAGCAGCAAAATCTCATAAAGTTAACAAACATTATGCGGTGTTATTTACAAACGTTAAAGCCTCATTAATATTACCAACGTCATCATTATCATCATCTTCATCCGCATTTACATCTTCTTCTAGTGGCATAATTAGGGATTTTGTTGTTGTTGATAATAGTAACAACTACACCAATAACAACAACAGCAGCAGCAATAATAATGAGAATAATGTTGCATATGTTAGTAATTTATTAAAACGTATTAAACGCTTGGCCCAACCGCGTATATTACGTGTCAAATCTTCGCATGCTGGCGGCATGGGTTCAGGATATAATAGGCGCAACAAGGAATTTCGCTTTGGTAAATGTTTGATAATCATTATGGGTTTAAAAATTAATAATAATACCTTAAGTCCTTTTGTATTCTGTTTATTTCGTGTTAAATAGTTTGCGTTTGCACTTTACTTTATTATTAGTTAAAGTTATTTTTCAGAAACACATTTTAGTTTATCAAATTTTATTTTATTTATCACTTTAACATTTATACGTTTACAAACACACGTTTATGTAATTAATTGTTGTTTTGTTTTTAGTCTGCACCATAAATATAGCCGTAGGATAACATTAACTAAAATTAAATTGTAGCGCCTTTACAAATTAGTTTTTGATTATTCTTACCTGTAAAGGAATCGAGCGAAAAGGTTATTTTTTTATATTCCGATTTTGTATAACGAGGATTTTTATACAAATAGTGCTTTCTATAAACACACAATATTTAATTTTATTTCGTTTTGCTCTTGCATTATTAAAGTTTTTAACAATCAATATTCAACAATATTGACTGATTATATTATGAGGGCTTGTAGTATTAAAATATTGATTGTGCAAAACTTTAGTAATGAAACGAAAACTATTTTTAGTGGATTGAGGAAACCAGGACATAACCTCATTCCCATTTATCCGAAAGCATTCCTTTACCCGTTACCTGATGTGTTTTGGGCCAATGTCCTGTTGGGAGATACATTTTAAGGCCATACTCATGCTTAAGTGTGGCATCATAGAGTCATATATTATTTACGCATAACTACGCTGATCAGCAATTGATATTTTCCTGGGGTCCTAGCAAAAAAAAATATTTTTTATCAAATTATATTCTTTTGAATCTTGTTCGGTGACACCGAAGAATGGCTTCTACTATATCGCACTGTGCTCTGTTTTGATCTTGCTCCGGTAGACTTTGCCGTATTTTTTATGTGATAATGTATTGGCGATCATTTTGATCTACATATTGTAAGTCCTTCCTTGTGTTTGAAAATTTTAAATTTAGTTTTTATCGCAACAGTATCAAAAAAAATTCATTTTTTTGAAAAAGATAAATTTAAAATTGCTGTTGATGATTTTCGAAAATAGAATAAACGAAGAAAAATATATTTATACCCTGGGCAAGTTTATAATTGCACTTAATCCTTCAAAGAAAAGTATATACAAATCGGAACAAAAAGCATTAAAAATTATACATAAAAGACCTGAAATTACTCTAATGGTTAAATAGGATTTAAAAGGATTTGATTTCATTGCAACTTACAATCAGGTTTTTGTATGTCTTCAAAGAAAAATGATGTTGTGTCAAATAAAACAGTTGAATAATTTCAAAGTCAAATATTGATTGAAAAGCTTTATTGAAAGTATGAACAAAAAACAAATGTTTTCGATAAAGAAAATAGTACTAAAAAATATCATACTGCTAGAAATTGCAATTTTTGCAAAGTAGACTGAAAAATAAATAATCGAAATAATTAAAAAAAATTGCAAATGCCATGAAAAATTTGCTTTTTTTTATATTACATATCGTCGTCCCGAAGTTATCTTCTCGTACTTATATCAGAAAATCCAAAAAAAAATTAAATAAGACCGCTAAAAACTCAAGACTTGGCGAGTCAAACCTGATGTGTGTCTAAGATCCTGAACTTGCGCTCCGGAATTAATGCAAATTCGGATCATCTGATATTGTTTTTTATATAATGTTGAAGCTATACACGCGATTTCACAAAGAAAAATTAAGATAACTTAGGGACGCCGATTCGCAGTTTTTCTCAGCCAATATTAAACCAATTACATGTTACAAAGATTAACGAAACTTGTAGGAAATATATTTCATTATGATGTAGTCAATTAAAGTGTGCATTCCCTGTATTTTCCTAAAATACAATTGAACAATTTGTAAACGTTTGACAGGCGATGAATTAATGAATCAGCGATTGCAGAAGACAGTGTAGCCAATTTATTAATGATCCACCTCTAAGAAAATTACTTGTAAATTTAATATTCATTACCGAAATTCATTTGAAATTAATTAAATGTAAAACCCAAAGGCTATTAGCTACATGATACGTTAAAGTCCCGATGATTTTAAGGTTTAATCTGCCTTATATTAAACATGTTATATTTCTTGAAACTTAATGCAATAAAATTCTTTAGAGTAAAGTTATTAATAAACGTAATTTAAATAGAATATAAAGTAATATGTATAAACAACAAAGTTTCAAAAGCACCGTAATTTGGCATAAATATGTAAAAGTAAAAGTAATATTTATGTTAATTACACTGATAATAACGAGTAGCTCATATAGGCTCATTTAAATGTGCATATTATATGATAATCTGCTGCTATGTATAGTTCCAACTTATGTAACTTTTCAAAAACATACATATGTGCATGCATATGAATGTATGTTATGTGTCATTCTTATATGTACATACAACTAGAACAACAATAGTGGGTGAAAAATTTTAATAATGTATTTTGCTGAGGCTGATAATGATGAATATAATCCTCTTGGATGCTGTTAAGGTGAGATATTAACATTATTTTTGGATATACTATGTGGTACATATTCAAAAAATAAAAATAATAATATATTATTTAGTAAATTTATTATTCGAAATATTCTCTCAATTTAATCTCTTGTATATTGTCTAACAGATACTGTATTCATTTTTAAGGCTCTTAATATTTTTCTCTTATCATTTGCATATAAATATATGTACTAATTGTCTATATAATTAATAGGCGAGACCGTTTTTGTAATGGGCAGATTATGCACTCGATTTTAATAGAACGTATAACTTTTTAAAGGTATTTGGTTGCAGATGTACACAATCTATATTTTATTAAAATCGGCTCAGCATTTTAAGAGCTATAAGCATTTCAATTTGCTACTTATCCATGCACATTTATTACACATGCATGTATCAGCTGCATGTTGAAAAATAAACAAAACATGCATGCAAATGTGCGTTTGCGCCCAATTTGTTTTTAAAAAGAAATGAGAACCACAATGACAAGAACCTGGGGCATTATGACATTAGATACCAAACAAAATCTCAATAGAACTTAACTATAAATTTCAATGGATATCAAATGCGGTATGTTGCCACTGTTTCTCCACTTTGGATTTGTGAAATTGTGGGAAAGGCGTAGCAAACAAAACAGAGTTCATTAATATCAAGTTGTTTATTCTTCAAATGATGACTAATAACGTGCGTTCGAGCCCAGTTTCATGCAAGTCATAACAACCAGGGGCGCTGCTACACTGCTATAAAAATTTTAAAAACCTTCAAAAGCTGAGTTGTAAAAAAATTAATTAAGCTTTCTCACTTTCTGTCACGATCTGTCTTTTTCTACAGTAACTCTTTCCGAAAGAGTTGTTACTTCTCTTTTGCTACTTAAGACATCGCTAGTTTAATTTTTATATGAATGTAACTTAATTTGTTTCATGAATTTTATTTTTATTTTATATCCAACATATACCCACTATATATTTTATTCATTACTGTCTCTAATTTAAACAAACTTAGTATGAAAATTAAGAACTTTATTTTTATCTTTTCGTTTTCATTATTTTTTGCTTTTAAATCCATTTGACAGTTTATAGTGACTAGTAAGTACCATGTGTGCATGTTTGTTTGTAGATACGTATGTATGTATGTTTGTTATGAACAAAATCAAATTAAGTTTACGCTGTTAATCTCAAAAGTTGTTGTCATGTATGTTGTTTATTCCTTCAGTTAGTTTTTTCATGCAGCTAACTAAAGTTTTACTAATAATTGTATGTACATACATACTTGCCTACATACGTATGTACAACATACATATGTATAAATACAAACACATACTTGTGATTTTTTTTTAATTCATGGGATGAAATCATCCAAAGACTCTGGCAGTGATAGTGTTTGCCAGGAGGGTGATACTTTAACCTGCTAAAATTCCCCTTTACACTGACCCAAACGTTCCCGTGGCACTACCGCAAGGCGTTATGCCACGGGGTGGTTCATTGCATGTACGAGGGAGGATCAATGAGTCCGTGACTTTTCGAACATCCCCCATAGTTATATGAAATGCAAAACTGTTCCCATCAAGTACCACCTGTTAATAGACTACTGTCAAATTTTGAGCAAGTGTCGTCATTTACTTTGCGTTTAACAGCTGTTCAAAACATACAACCTCGTGTATTTTGCTAAAAATGAAAAAAGTGAATTGTAAAAAAGTGGTTTACTGACTTTCATTCTGATCGCACAAGTATAAATGACGCTGAACGTTCTTTTAGGCCAATTGAGGTCAGTACATCCGAAAATTAAAAAAAAATCCACGATATGGTGTCCGCCGCTCGTAGAGTAAAAGTGCGTGAGATAGTTGATGGCATAGGCATTTCATAGGGCGGTGTGGTTTCGATTTTATGTAATCAGCTGGATTTAAGAAAGTTGTCTGCAAGATGGGTGCCGCGTTTGCTCTCAATTGACCATAATACACGAGTGCACACGTGTGCAGTCTCAATGGCGAAACTCTATGAATTGGGTTACGAATTGGCACCTCATCCGCCATATTCTCCGGATTAGGCCCCTAGTGACTACTTCCTATTTCCAAACCTAAAGAAATGGCTCGGTAGAAAGAGCTTTAGCTCCAACGATGACATTATTGACCAAACGAATGCCTATTTTAATTTAAGGACCCCAAAAAATCCTATTTTTTGGAAATGATACAAAAACTGGAGAAACGTTGGACTACGTGTATTGAGTTAAAAGGAGATTATGTTGAAAAATAAATTTTAGTTTTGCAAAAAAAAACTGTATTTACACAGTTTCACACGGACTTATTGATCCGCTCTTGTATGTATGTATTAGGGTTTCCCTCAATCGAGAGCGTGCATGAGCGTGATTGAATTTCTCTAATTTATTCATCAATTTTCTCTATTTTCGAAAACTGGTATTTTTCTGCACAAAATTTTACAAAATTTGGTGTCAATCTTGCAAATGAAATCTGATTTAAATTCTGATCATAAGAAGGTTTTTCGTCATCTTCATCTCATTTTCAGTCTTCAATTGCTTAAATCAAAGCAGTTATCTTTTACGTGCTCCGCTCTAAATTGAAAGGGTATTTACAATTTATTTAGATTTAATAGACAACCATTTTTTCAAATTTATGTCAATGTTTTGCTATTCATTATAGTAGCAATTACCCATAAAAAGCTTGTCATATTTTATCTAAAATTGTTTTATTCTGAAATCGAGATTTTCTTAATAATTAAAGTACAATTTTTTATTTTTATTCAGTTGTTTTGTGTCTCGGTTTTGTTTATTCTTTTTATTTTAAATGCAAATGTTATTCAACCGTTGAATAAAAAATATATATTAAGTATTTTCATGCAAGCCATTTGTGTTTTCTTTTAAGCGCATATCTTTTCAGTTTTTAGAGCATATTTCCACTTTAAAAATCCGTATTCCATCCATTCTGCTGATACAAAATTATAGTCCACAAGCTCTGCTTTGGTACCGCCAAACAGAGACAATAATTGCAAATGCCGAATGCAACATGTGTAGCGCTCTGGTATTATTTGAATATAAGAGAAATCTTATTATTGTGCTGTGAAATCGGCTTTAGTTGATATAACTTTCATTTAGATTGTCTAATTTTTATGCAACGATTAATTTGGGCGCATAAGTTTTTGTAATCTTGACTAAATTTTAAAATTCACAAATCGTATGTACATGAGCAAAAGCAAGGAAACCACGTTGATCACGGGTAATGCTCCTCAGTGTACATTATCGCGAGTGACACTTTACTCACGATTCACGTAAAAAGTTTTTGATGAAGTAAAATATGTGTGTATATCTTTACATATACTCGTATGTACTTATGTATTTAAAAATCACAAATGTTGTTTGCTGATGTATTTCCTTAACTAACATAAACTTTTGCAAACAGTTCTACCTCGTATACTTTTAAAGACTTTTTCTTAAAATGTCAGCTTCTTTCTTTAGTTTATTTTAATTACTTAAATAATAATCGCACTTATGTGTGTTTCGTTCATACAGGTTAATTTTTTTTGCATTCTTTGCTTTTATCTTGGGAGTTGGGATCTGTTATGATTTTGCTTCAATATACATATGTATGTACATGTTTTGCTCTTTATTAAGAAAATAAAAATTAATTGCCTTGGTTGGTTATATGAGCACGTGTGTTTGTGTGAAAACTTGCAAGTTTTTAAATTATGCACATGTTATTTAAATATATACATACATACACAAGGATGTACATATGCTTATAGATTTATATATTATTATGTATGTATATTAGCCGTGTTCAAAATTAAATTTTTAATATATAAAGTATGAACGAAGTACAATTGGAGGTCTCAGAGCTGAAGTGAACCAAGACATAAAATATGAAAAATTACAAAACTATTGCGAAATTCTCCGCAAAGTTTAACTCTATTTAGTTCTGTAACGGACTAAGTAAAAAATAGTTTCATTCCTAAGGCAACGGTAAAAAAATCTAAGTCAATCGCTATCATTTTAATGGCAGTTCATTTACTGAAACTCAAATTATCTTCGAATTTTGTAACCTGGCTAACTTCAGCTCTGAGCCCTCCAATTGTTTTACATTGACTTTTATAATGTTAACAAAACATTCAAGGAGACCGTAATCTTTCCTTCCATTTGTTTTTCAATACCTTTTTAGTTGCAAAGCTAAATAAACAAGACGCAATCGTCGAAGCAATATGTAATGGTAACATGTTTTTCTTGTTCAGTAATCACTGGGCAAAGAGCAAACTTCTAAGCACTTTTGCTTTCGACGAAGTAAGCCAATAAAATTAGTACGCAATTATAGACACAACTAGACAAACGAAAATGTACCCAAATAAGATGTCAAAATATTTTGATTTTGCAAGCGGCTGTTGCGGCAAAAAACAATATGGCATTTACACCAGACCAAAATCTAGTACTTACGAGATTTCGAGCACAATCTTATTGATTTTGACTAGATTTCCCAACCAAAAAAAAGCTACTTCATCACTAGATTTTGACGAAATCTACTCAAAATCTTGTAGTACTTAGTAATGCAACTGTGGTTTTCCCTAAATTGTACTGAAAAATACTACGCTGTTCAATAACAATTCTTTGAGGGATGTGCTCGCATTTGAATGATAATTTTTGTATGGAGTTTGATATTTGAAAATGAAAATTCCAATCAACTGTTTTTGGCATAGATACGAAATCTTGAAAAATGTCACAAATAGCCCAGTGTAAACGGTATAGGATTTGATAAAGATTTCAATTGAAATCTATTGGATTTTGGTCTGATGTAAATGCCGTGCAAGATACATTTAGCACATGTATAGTAGCGTGGCCGTTATTTTTTATTTCTCATATTCTCGCGCTCCAAATCGGTTCATTTTTATGTAAAAAAATACAATATGACTAATATGGCATTTACATCAGACCAAAATCTTGTACTTACAAGAAAATCTACTTCGCGACTATATTTTGACGAAATCTCACCAAAACCTGGTGGTACTTAGTGGTACAACTGTGTTTTTTGCCAAATCATACTGAAAAATACTTCGCTGTTCATTAACGAGTCATTGAAAGGTGTGCTGCCAGTTGTTTTACATTTGATTGATAATTTCTTGTATGAAGATTGACACTTGAAAATAAAAATGCCAATCAATTGTGTTTTGTATGAATACGAAATTTTGAAAAATATGACGAATAACCGTGTGTAAACGCTATAGATTTTGATAGAGATTTCAATTGAAATCTACTAGATTTCGTGCTGGTGTAAATGCAATGTAATACATTGATCTAATTTAAACTGATCGTATTGCACTAAAGTCACTTGTTTGAACCTGGAAATTTGCCAAATTCAAATAAACTTTTTTTTTCAATTGTAGGATAGTTCGATTGCATTTTAGACACATAAATTTAAAAAGTTGAAAAAAAAATAATATGCAAAATTTGCTTAACATATAATCCAAACCATCTTAATGTAAAGATATGTTTGCTTTTGCCTGCATTTTGCTCGGCTTGCTCCTTTTTATTTAATATAAACAAATGTGACTTGTTGAAATTTTAAAATTTCAGCAAAAGAAAGAAGGAAACTACCAAAATCCAAGATCTTAAATTTAAAGATACCTGTTTCTGTGCTATCGCATAATTTCAAGAGAATATTTAAATGAATAATAAATATTGAAAACTTAACTAACTCAGATCATTCACATTTGAATAATTATAATAAATCGAAAATGTATTTAATAAGAAGACTTTGATGACAAATTAATTACTTAAAATGCTAATAAATAAACTTATGAAATACATAATTTTCATTACATCCACTTTACCATTACTTTAATATGGCGATATCATTGGATGCAAGTACTTACCAAATTCGCTTATAAATGTTTTGCCAGGCCCAATTCTAAAAATGTTGTTTCGCGAGTAGGTGAGACATCGTGGGCCTGGCAGTTAAAGTCTACTTTGTGTATTAAACTCGTGCTTTTGAAGGATTTCTTGGTATGATGTTTTCACAATGACACACACACTTTAAAAAAATCCCTGATTTCTTTACCAGTGCTTGAACTACTAATCAATAATATACTACCGCGCCATTCCGACAATAAAATTCTTGTTAATTTAATAATAATTAAATGTGTAAATACAACGTTATATAGTTTGCGTTGAAGAGTGTATTTCTCTTAATTATTGCTGAGTCTGTGGTTTTCAGATTAGATTGGTAAAAATGGTGCATTAGCTTAGAACAAACAAGTTACAAATGAAAATGGAACAAATCTGGCTTTTTTGAAAGTACGAAATAATGCATATTTATAAAAAATCTTAATAAAAAATGTTACTTCAATATTCAAGAAGATCTCGAATTGTTCAAATAAATAGGAAAATATAAATTCTAAAAATGCTGCACGTATGCTCTTCAGCCTTAAATAAGCTAAAAAAAAATTATGTAAAGGGTAAATTATGCAAAGATATGCAGCCACCAATCGATGCCAAAAATTCGATTTTTCGCCTTTGACTTCGACAAGCTTTACTAGATTACTGAAGGTTGTCGTAAACGAAAATTCGACAACCGTAATAGGCACAATATTTTATCTCCTCCATATTTTGCACACGAAAAAACAAGCAGTTACATACGAGTATTTGCTGTTTCCCTGTTTATTACTTTAGTTCAAACAAAGACTTGCTTTACTAACTTTAGTAAAAAAGTCATATTCATTTTATTTCGAAACAATTTTAATTGCGTTTTTCTTCTTCTTTCTTTTATTTAATGAATTTCATGAAATTCATGAAATTTACAATTTCGTCTTATGAATAGTTAAATACACAGTGCGTCAAGTATGTAAATACAAACAGAAAAAAGAAGACATGACATAAAGAAAAATAACAATTTCTTTTAGTTGCAACATAATAATAATTCCCTTTAAATGCAATTTAATTGAATCAACATAAAAGATAATAAATTTCTACGCCACAATTTATGCCATTTTCTTCCTTGCATTTTTTTTTTTTGCTTTTTATCTTTATTTCATTTATTTGTTTGTTATTTCCTCTGCTGTAAAATTTATAATAATGGCAGTTTATTTATTCTTTTTCACAAATAAATTAATCTTATTTTTCAAGATTTACCATAAACACTGAAGTTCAATATTAGTAAAAAGGGGGAAAAGAATAGAAAAAACTCCAGTTACAACAAATAATAATAAAAGCGAGCAAATAAAACATTTTAAAGTTCAAGTGCAAAAAGGAAATACAAACTATTACTACTTTAACTTGCAGACATACAGACAGACATACATACATATCTTTGTGCACAAGCATGTCGCGGTTGTTTTCAGGAATAACCGCGTATCCCAATAAAATTTGATCCTTGCAAACTCAAAGTAGACATGTGACATACTTCATTAGTGCTAAAACTATTTGTATAACTATAGAATTTTCGTTGTTTTTAATTTAAATAAAACAAAAAGTGATTTGCGAGCAACAATTAAAGATGGTCATATGTAAATTGACATACGCTGTTATTTATCAAAACCACACATATTTACTTTTAAGTTTCCTTCAAAACGACCTAGTTATTCACTTGAATTTGTAATTACAGCACAGTGTTGCTAGATTTTGTATTTCTCATTCGCTGTTTTTTCGTTCTTGAACCACACACACTCTTTTGTGAACTTCAAGTATTGAAAGAAAATCTTAATTTCAGTTGTCGGAATGTAGCAGTAGAAGATATTCTTGAGAAAAAATGTTTTACAATACAAAACTCAAGGATAACTTTAGTTTGTTCTTTTATATGCAACTTGTTGTGGGGGTTAACTGCCTTCTACAATCTTTCAGAATTGCTTTGAAATGCAAACCACCATACACACAAGTATTGAAATTTTTCATTTTGTTCAGAGGCTTAAAGGAAGCAAAAGTTTTTTGTCCTTGGAAATTCGAATTTGGAAAATCACAATGACTTTGTTCTCTTCGCTATGACCCATTCTTTACATTATTCTTATGAAGTGAAATGTGTGTAGGGTTCTCAAATTTAATTGCCGAAACGGGGATGACAAAGTTTGTACGGTTGTAGATACCAATTTTGCCGCATGTCAAATCTCAAAAGTACAAATATAGAACACATATATTCTGTATTCATTTTTGAACTTGTTGAGGAATATTATTTTTCTTTTAGAAAAAGTGAACTTCAAAATTCTTTCCATATCAGCAAAATATTCTGGAACTACCATGTTTGAAATAAAGATAATTTCGTATGGGATAACAATTTTTAAAAGATTTTACACGGCTAAGGCTCAGTAACGAAACATTAGGCGAACAAAAGAAACATGTGAAAATGTGTATATTTAAAAAACTAAAAGTGATTAAATGCAAATCAAGAAGTTTGATTTTATTTTGAGAGCAGATAGTTTTCTCAGAATTATTAATTAACGCGGAAATCCCAAATATGCAACAGCATGTATTTTTTGTTGCGACCTGTAGAGGCTCCGATAATTTTTATGCATTTTGACACCGATTTGTTACAGTATATTTTGCATATTTCAGAGCATACTTGCAGTATTTTTCGAATTTATAGAGCATATTCGACACTTTCAGAGCATTTTTTTTTATATTTATTTGGAATTTTTTAATTCTGATCAACAAAAAATAGCTTTTCTATTTTGTTGTATTAGTTGTAACGTGTTGTTATATTTTCGCCCATTCTACATTTGGATAAACCAAAAGCTGTTTAAACTATGATCTTAAGGAAGTGTTTCATTTTAAATGTGCTTCTATTACGTCAGTAAACGTTGAAAGAACATTTTCAATTTAATTTATTTGTTTAACAAAGCTCTTTGTATTTTATTTATTAAAAAATCTAAGTCAATGTTTTGTTTTTTATTGAAATAACAATTACAAATAAAAATACTAAATTTTGATATCGAAATCTTTTATTCATTTCTTTGGTTTTATTCATGTTCAGTTTGTTTTATTTTAATCCTATTTTAAATGCGTGTCTTATTGAATTGTTAAATAAAAATATATATTTATGTGCATACGTTTATCATTTTCAAACAAGTTATTTTAGATTATTTTTTAAGATCATGTTTTTTTTTAATTCTTACTGCATATTTAATGCGCATAAAACATTTTTTTGGAGTATACTTCGGGTTTCCTTGGTAATTAGACTCTTGTCACACCCAGGAAGCGAGTTTTTTTTTTGACCAGTATTATCAAATATACAGCAATATATTGTAGTAGAAACGCGATTGAAAAGTTACTTTTCCAGGACCTCATTGGTGCAGCCAGAGAATCTGGTATATTATCTATTAGGACGTCAAAAACAATAGCTTGAATTTTATTAAAATGTTTAAAGCCTTTGACGAGTCTTTTATAAAATAAATGGTGATTTTCTTCAGTAGTTTTCCCCTCACTTACAGTGTTAATTATTCTTTGCTTTTTTTCATGTAATTGCAATATTTGTTATTCCCTCTTTTATAATGGGGATGTATTTACCGTCTTCATAAGTGCAAACGTTGCTCCGTAACATTTCGTGTGCTGTGTAAAAAATATATTAATTTATAACGATTCTTATCCATTTGTTTCCACACCATCAACCCAACAGAAATCAACTGCTGAAGTAACGCAAAAGCATTTTGCATTCGTTTAAGAATGAATTGTATTCTCAAAAGGCCACTCATTGAATGTCTTTTTAACAGTTGGCAATTGGCAAAAGTTTTCCTTGAAGTCCCATTGCAATTAATTGTTTTAAGCGGTTTACTTAAGTGAGATTAAGATATTGAAAAGGTTCTGTTTACACAATGGATGTACACAAACATGTACCACCTAAACCAATGTGAAGGATAGTTTCCACTTGTTTCTATTGAAAAAACATTATAAATTGATATTTAAGTTATTTCTAAGAATTTAAAGATGATTAGATATGCTAATTGAAATATGTAAGATTCACTAAGTTCTTTCAATGGACGGACACGCATCAATATTAATTAGCGTTAAAAGCGTACAGTTTTATATAAACTTTAAGTCTTATTTAAGGAACTATAAATGAAAATAAGGAATTACTAGTCACAAATCCAACAGTTGACATAAGTTGTTTTTTAGCAGTGCGGCAATGTTGCATTCTGAATCTGAATCATAATTAGCAAAAAATGTATACATATCACTCCTTTATTGCAACGTAGTCATATCTCAAAAAACTCGTTCGGGAGGAAACGAATTTAAAGTTTTTAGTTTACACACACACACACCAATGGAAAAATAAAAAAGTATTCTCCCCTCAAGATGTGAGTAAACAAGATATTTGTATACAAAAGGAGGAGCGATAGGACGAATATTTCTGCACTCTTAAATCAAAAATCACAATTTTTTATATATGACTACGTTGCAATAAAGGAGCGATATGTTCGTATATATTTTTTATGTTATCGACATTTTGTTCAATTAGTTTAATTTGTTATTTATTTCTAAGTATTAAACTTAAGCGAAAGCCTCTAAAAGCGTCCAGAAATTTAAAAACTTATAAAATATGTAATGACTTTCAAATTGCCATTGAACTATTAAAATAAAATATTTATGCTTCGGTATTATAATAATTTTAGCACAAACGTTTATAATTCAAAATTATTCATGAGAAATTAATGGGGTCTCTCCCCATTGTTATTGTGTTTGTATTATTATTTTATGTTGTGCACTCTCCAAGGAATCATCAACATTAAAACACATTAGATTTAAATCATTGTGAATTTAAAGGCAAATTTTAAGGAAAATTCAACACCGGAAACACAATATAAAATTATAAAGTGTCCTATCGTACTATGGAGTAGTAGTTTATCCAATACATTTATAAGTATTCATTTGTGTATGTTTATAATTAACAAATTCAAAATGCACTAAGGCCCCGTTTAATGGTAACGGGAGAAATGTGACGCATACCTATTTGGTTTTTCCATTCATATGTCCACTGTTTTCTTATTTAAAAAGCGCACGTTTTTAAGTACAGTTTCCACAGTACAGACGCTTGACTATTGTAACAAATTTTAAAGGAAATCACCTAAAAAAATTTTTATGCTGAAGTCGACCTGGAGTCTGGATTATGGAAACCACAATTTAATTGAAAAAATCACATGAATGCATTTAATTTTATATATAATCACAGGTATACTTTTTTTAATATTACGAGGTAAAATATAATTTTGTATAAAAAACCTAAGGAAATCGAACAACATACAAAATATCAAGGGAATAAAATGGGTAATGGGTCTCTTTACATGCAAACTTAAGGAGTGCTAAATTAGACTCTAATTATGAGAGTAACCAGATATGTAAATGATAAAAACGGTGCCAGGAGGAGATAAAAAAAGTACAATTGAGAGAAAAAAAAGTGCACTGTAATTTTTTATGAAAACAGCAATAAATAGTAAATATATACAAATAGAAAATATTACTTATACTCTATAGAAAGGAGATCTTTTGTATTAAAGGAAAATATACCAAAGCAAAAATTCATTCTTAGTGAAATTAAATTACCAGGAGTTAAAACTGCGAAAAATGCAGAACAGTACAAAACAAAGAAGTATGTGTACTGCTGCCTAAATACATTAAAAAATTATTTACATGTGAACGTTTAAATCATAAGGGCACAAATCGACGCAAAACGAAATTGCGCAAATCGAAGGGGCGCAATTCTGGGCTTTAGTGTAATTTAAAATTAAGTTTAATAAACTAACAAAAGCTTTTATGTGTGGTGGAAATAAATGTTTTTTAAGCATTTATGTGTGAATGTTTGCACATGCATTGTTGCACGTGCAAAGCATTTAAGTCTTTTATTGATCTTCTCGTATACAGTGAGTTATAAATTGAGTATTCTATGTATAAATGAGTCAAAAATATGTATATGGTAATTTTTGTATGTCATTTTATTTATAAATATTTACATATGTATAATATATGTATATGTGTATGTACTATTAAAGCATAATGTAAGTTCGGTTGGGCACCAAGTGCGTTTAGAAGCCCGACCTCACTTAACATGATAATAAGACCTTGAGCGAAGCTTAGTTGTTTGATTTTCATGCCCCATATCTTTCTCATGAAGTATTTCATAGTCTACGGAAACATCTACCAACCTAGTTCACTCGTATATGCCCACACAAGAGGATTCAGCGTATGTGTGTACTGAAGCTCTTATTGCCCAAACGATCGGATACACAAACGAGTAGTGTGGAGTGGAGTAGTAGTGGACACTAAAAATGAGGCGATAGATCTTATCGAAATCAATATCGTTTTATTCAGTAAGGCTCTATAAGTTCCAGAATTCTCCAACAGGAAATAAAAAGCCACTCTGCTTGCAACATTTCGTGCGTTTATGATTATCTATGCATAAAAAATACTCAACGAATCTGAATGTCTGCTTGACTATACTCAACCAACAGCAGTTTTTGGACGAACTACCAAGTTTTGTGATATATTTAATAGTCACTGTTAATACTTTTACAATAATTAGTTTCACATGCGCTAAACTTCAAACTACACACCATTCAAATAATGCAAAGTTTAACATGCAATTCATAAATGACAAAAATGATAACTACAATAACTACTAACACAATTTTTTATTGAATATTTTTTTTTAGTTTAGCTTTTGTGTTGTTATCATAAAAACTACATCGCAAACTATTAGTGAAGGCGTGCTAACAAACTTTATTAATGATAAAATGGCCAGATTTCGATTTCAGAGCACGAACACTAGTAATAAAAAATGTGGGCGCTTTGGTTAGAATTAACATTTTATAAAAACAGATGAAAAATAAAATCAGAATTTTCTTTCATTAAAAAAAAAAACAACCATGAAGTTTTAGTTAAGTTTTATTGCAGAAAAAAGTCACGATGAAAATTGTGTTTATATATGTGTTAGTGTTAGCAGTACGCAAAGTATATATATGGATGTATGTGTTGATATATTGCCACTACAAAGTTTGTGTGAAAAGTACTGATAACATCATGTAACATGCATATTTAAGATCTTCACATACCGCTCTCCTTTAATGCAACATGGTCATATCTCAAAAAACCAAAATATGTAAAAAATGTTTAGGAATAATTGTATATTTTAATCTAAATATACTAACAAGCTAATGTAAGCCATTAGATAAAATTTTTAAAACTTTAATAGCATTTTGCCGAGTTTGCTTATTTATGGAGATGTGACTACGTTGCAATAAATGAGCGATGTATGTACATGCACTACCTTAAACATGCAAATGTGTGAACTTACTCGTACATTCTACATAAATTTTAAAAAGTTATGTAAAACAGCGCGTTAAAAAAAACATTAATGGACATTGTTCATTTAATGTTCCATGAGGAAAAAAATATGTATGCACATGTATAAATATTGTATTCTTCTCTTTATTTCACTTACATACTTTTGATTATAAAAATACCTTTTTGTTGATTCAACTTGACATGGCTTTGTTGGGGGGCAATTGTTTCAACTACGAACAAAAAGTTGACCGAATACAAAGGAAAATGCACAAAACGAGTTTAATACTTTAATACATACAATTTCCTGTAACGTTTTGTTTTATGGCCATTCCATTCATAGGCATTTGCTCGGTGATTAGTTGAAACAACGCAAATGAAACGGAAAGAGCTCTATTAATAATTTTAATCATTTTGGGCTACGAAACCAAAATACACAGCACCCATTTAAGATCGAGGAAAGATCCAGAATTCGAGATGTAGAAATTTCGGACAGGTGAGAGTTTGGAAATGGAAATTATTGCATATTGTATTTATTTTTCTATCTTTCTCACTTAAAATTAAAATTGCATATAACAAACAAAGTTGCCTAGTGTAAATATTGATATTCGCCCCTTTTAACACTAGCGTTCTCTTTCTTGTTTTATGCAAGTACTCACTCTCAGACACACTATCGTAAATTAACAAACGCATTGTTTTGCATTGTGCAACGTCCCATCAATGAAAATTGTCATGTTTATTTAAGCTTTTCGCTTTTCTCATTAACAATTTCATTATTCATATCATGCAAGTAGTAATACTCAAAAACTTCAATGCAAGAACAGACTGAGAAGGATTTTCAAATGGCTAAGGAAATTCAAAGTATTTTTCTTCTCTGCAATTTTAAATTGAACTTAAAGTTTTCGATACTTCGTCTCAGCAGCTGATTTCCAACTTTTAACTTTTTTTAAAAAACTTATGACGTATTTTTATAAGTAATTTTTATAATTTGTCAAATATTTGATTTAATCTTTAGTTCAGCGCCTTTTCGGAAATACTCTAACCAAGTCTAGTTTACTGGTGATAGGTATTATTAAAAAATAACATAAACAACGCGTTTGAAAATTAATTTCATAATTCATATTTCTTATATGTATGCATTAAATAAATTAATATCTGTACATTAGGGGTATAACTTATTCCCATTTTTTCCAAACATCAAAATGGCTCTAGCATAGTCGAATAGTCCATTGAAAACTATTAAAAAAATTATATTAATTTTTCGCGGTTTTAAAAAAAAGTTAACACACAAATCGCGGTAAAGTTGCAAAACTATTTTTTTTATTGGTACTTATACATTTAGGTAAAAACTCACAGATTTTTTTATGAAATTATTCATGTCCTTTAAAAAAATTTTTCGTAAATATTCGCTATCGCGTAGCGCCAAAATTTGGTTATACCCCTAATGTACATACAGGGAATAAAATCATATTATTATGTACCCTGAAATCATATATAAGATTAAGTTTCAATAGACTTAACTAAAAAGTGCCTTCTTTGACACAGCTAAATGTGTTTTAATTTTAATGAAAACTAATAAATCAATAAAAAGTTAATTGTAAATTAATATGAAATATCTATTAAAAAAACCACGAGTTTATATTTCGAATTTATATTCTTATTATGCCTGTGTGACACTAAATATATTCGAACAGTTACACTTTCTGGATAAGAAAGTAATATCGTAAAATACATTTTTGAACTTCCTTATGTCAAATTTTATAGAAACTGTTTGTATGTGTTTGTGGTTGAATTTAATTTTGCAAGAGTAGCACTATCAATACCCTGCAGGTAACGCGACTACTCCAAACACCCATGTAAAGTATACTCCATAAAGGACTAGGACTAATTCAAAAGTAACCCAAAAGTATGAAGAAAACATGGTCTATTTAACATTACGATGTCCTAGGACTGGACCATATAGTACAGGTTTGCATTACATCGGACTAACCCAAAAACTACTCCATGTCATTAAAAATGTACCACTCACTAGAAGTTTGTTAGGCACGAGTAAGTTCGTGAAAGCACTAACAACTGTCGTATAGCAATAAGCTCTTGTTTGACAATGACATACTCCATGACTGCATTACATAAGACCATGTTGTAACTAGTCCGTTTCAGCTATATTGGACCACGTAGTCTAATATTATCTTCAGGGCAATACTAAAAATTCAACTAATTTATGTCATGATAAATACTGCTAATAATAATTATTTTTAAGAATTCTTTCAATTTTATTTGTAACATTTTAATAAAAACTTTGTTTGGTTTTTAATCTTTTCTAAATGAAGTCTTAAATGAGTGCGTTTATTTTCATAACGGTCATCGTGAGTCAGTTTAAAATTGCTTAAAAAATAAAGTACTAATTAGGTTGGTGTAGTAAAACCTCGAAGGATTTGGGACTAATTTAGAGATGTGCGATTAATCGACTAATCAAACTGTAATCAATCAATTAATTTAAATAATCAATTAATTAATTAATCAAGAGCACTGATTAATGAACATGCTATTTTTGGTTATTAAAATTTTAAAACTTAGAAAACAAAATTTCAAAAAGTTGTATTTGTTGAGGAGTTTTAGGTAGTCTTATACAAGCGTTGCATTGGGGCTTATGCCAAATCATCAGTAGAAATAAGATATCGAAGCATATCTCGAATAATAAATTTACTAAATACTTAGAAAACAAAAATATTTTAAAGAATATTATGTTTATACACACAAACATTAGAAAAAAGCAAAGTAGTTTCACTTAAAATTATTTTAGAAAAAAATTTATATATCTGAATTATATGTTATGTGAATTTATTTGAAAAATAATAATAATAATAATAATAGAAATGTTTGTCAAGTATGTGTAATTTGTAATTCCAATTATTATACACCAACACACTATAATGGAGCCATTTAAATAAAATAGCTAAAATTTTAAGAATATTATTAATTAAAAGCATTTTTTAGATTGCTGACATTTTTCAATGTTATATTATAAAATGTTCTGTGTATTTCTAAATAATTTTCAATAGAGTCTGTGAAAATAACTTACTCTTATTGCAATAATTATAAGAACTTGCGAAAAATTGTTGAAGTCGGAAATAAATAAAATTAAAACTTGAGAAAATCTTCTCTATTGCGAAAATGTCAAACATTTTTTAAAATCGAAAACAAACATCAAAATTGATTAAAACTGTAAGGAATGCCAAAAATTTGGGAAAATAAAAAAATCGCGAAAATAAAAAAAATCCAAAATTAGTTAACAACGAAAAAAGCTAAACCCGATCATAGTAATTCGATTTCCTTCTTGACTCTACTCTCCATCATTATTAGAATTATGTTAAGAGCGATCACAAGCTCTGCTTTCGCAAATGTTTTTGCTTGATTTTGTTTCATTTATATTTGATATTAATATTAGCTTTTATTTTGTGAAATAAAAAAAATCAATTGACTAATATGAAAAAAATGGGATTTGGAGAACAATGATGGTACGTAGCATGATTTTTAACTTAAACGTCAGATCTCCTTTTTTGTCAGATAGAAAAGAAAGTGGAACTACTTTGCAGTCCTACACTGTGCAAATACAACCGAATGAAATAAAAAGAGTAATAAAAACCAAAAAAAACTTAAAATCTAACCGGAGAAAATAAAAGCTAAAATTATTCAAAATTCAGATTAACAAGTTAATCACGACTTTAAATAACCCAAAAAATTAGTAATTTATTTTTTATTTATCAAATAGTCGATTAAGCAGATTGATTGAATAATTAATTAATCGCACATCCATAGGAAGGTTGTTCTACCTTTTACATTATCGTTAATTGAAAGAAAGTGTATGAAATGGAAAGGAAATTATTAGAGTTCCACTCTTATTTATTTTGTGTTAATTGCAAACACACAATTTCACAAGTAATATTTTTATACAACTTTTTAATCCTAAACGCACCATTCTCATGGTGCAATATTAGTTTTAAAGAAAATTCTTTCCTCACGAACATCAGAAGGGGTTTGTAAGAACATGTACATATATGTATGTATGTATCTTGCTTAAACTTTAATATGAATTATGAAGGATATATAAATTCAGCCAAATATAGCGCTCTTATGTACTTGTTTTGCTTTGTATTTATATTTGCGTTTTGTATTGTATTTAATGTGCAACACTTATACCGAGTCATGGCATGCGATTAGTAAAAGATTTTAACAGAAAAAGGCTGCTATAAAAATTTACACTGTTACAAAAGATAAATGATACACAACGTTTTCAAAGTGAATTTGCAGCAAGTGCTGCAGAGGTGCATGTGTATCATGTATGTGTTGATGTATTTGTTTGGTTATTTAAAGAGCTGTCAACGTGGTGAAAATTATTGCAATCTTCAAAATATGTGTGGACAATTTAAAAGTTTGTTGTACTTTTGAATTGTTTCTTTCCTTTTTGTATTTACTATTAGAGCTGTAAGTAAGGAAGTAAATATATGTGTGTGTTATTTTTTTTTTTCAGAAAATACTTATGCATAGGTAATGTTGTCCATAAGGATGAAACTAATAAAATATTCTCAATCTTCCTAAAAATTCTGTAAATTTGTAAAAAAAAAAAATTAAAAACGATACAAAATGTATGTGAATCAAAAAATATTGCGAGTTAAGTTGCAGCGCCGGACGAAATAAAAATACGGCGAAATTACTTTTTTGAACCACTTTATTGTGTGCTTTAAACTTAGTAATGAGCGATATGTAGCTCATTTGCTGCAACATCGTTATAACTCAAAAACCTTGTTTTACAGAAAACGAGTTTAAAGTTTTCAATTTACACACAACTAAATGGAAAAGTAAATTACGATATGACAATTGTTTCTGCGCTATTAACTCCAAAATCAAATATTTTGTGTTATGATGATGTTGCAGCAAATGTTGTGGTTCACACAAATATAAACGAAAACTTGTAATAATTTTTAATTTTAGTTCGAGTTTTTTTACAATGGTCTTACAAAGTTTAGATAAAAGTTTAAAAGCTTTCTTTTTTACTTAACTCACAATAGTGATGATGAGGATCATTTTCTTTGAGTTTTAGGTACATAAACAACAACAGCAGCAAAGTGTTGACATCCAGTGTCCAGTCTCTGACGACATTCTTAAAAATATTCTACCTGGTGGTACTAATAAAAGTATATTTTTAAATCATACGTTATTTTGATGCTGCCAAAATGAGTCGCTTTCCGCTTGAATAACGTTGGGATATGAAAGTTCTGGAAACGTCATTTCAGTCAACGCCAAGCACTACAAGAGCCATTATTACGAACATTTTATTGCCTGAAATGAGAGAAATGAACTTGGATAATCTTTGGTTTCAGCAGGATTGCTCATCAAACAATCGATGTTTTACTCACTATTTTAATAATTCAGAAACGATCAAGACCCTCAAGGCTAATATCGGGCGAGAGCCAGAAACCGTCAACAAAGTCTTGAAAAATTTAACTGACACTACGAAGCCAACATCGGCAGTCACATGAATGAAATCGTATTCCATAAATAATGGGATATATTTATTAAACCTATTAAAGCTATAATATACCAAAAGAAATTAAGTTAGTAATTTTATTTAATTTCATAAAAATATACTTATATTTAGACTACCCGGTATAGATTTGAATATTATTTATAAAAAATAATATCGTTCATGCACATTACACTTCTTCTGTTCACAATTTTAATATACTACATATGTATGTATGTGCGTTTGCACACGTGTACCTACATACAAATGTATATGTATGTATGTTTATAATGTGAAAGTTTCTTCTTATTTTTTTAGATATATAATATTTAAAACACAATCCTACATGAAATGTTTATGGCATACCAACAGAATTTATATATGATAGTTTGAATCCAAGTAGGTTTTGTGCAAGTTTATAGTGCACCTAATCCTCTCCTTGCGTGGTACATACATTCCAGAGAATATAACATAAAAAACTCGATACAGCCAGTATGCATATCTGTGGCAATAAGGAAAAAGTGATTTAGTCGCATTTAACCGTTTTGTTGGAGAGAACCTTTAAACATTCAAGTTGATTTTTAGAAATTTATTCCTGTTGTAGCTAAAGTTCATAATTTCGCTTTTCATTTTGTTTACTTCGGGAATCATCGTTCTACTTTCTATACAAAGAGGAAAAGTTTGGTTGTAGCAGGCAGTTTCCGTAGCTACTCATTGACTTGCAAAAATTCGTTCACCAGTAATTACAATTGATTCTCATTTTCTGGATATTCACAGTATGCGTGGCACTTCCCATACAAAGAAAATACTTATTTTCGCATATCTAGGGAACTATAATATCCAGAACCTTAAAATTGTGTGTGAGTAATTAAATGCAAATGTGCGCTGATAGTTATAACAAATTGTAGACGTGGCAGTTTCCATATAGAGTGAGCATTTATTTAGGTATTATGTAAAAACAGCTAAGTCTTGAAACTTTTTGTTCGTAATTGTTGCGCGTGCTGTGAATTTTTGGCTGCAAAAAAGAAAAATTATGAAAGTTTGGAATGAATTTCCGTCATCCCACGTCAAATTTGGTTGATAAACAGACCGGTTTCGGCTATGTGCCATCTTCAGTGTTCTCCCTGAAGATGGCACATAGCCGAAACCGGTCCGTTTATCAACCAAATTTGACGTGGTATGACGGAAATTCATTCCAAATTGCATCAAACCCCGTCGTAAGAAAAACACAACACTTAATTATGAAAGTGTTAAAAGCTTATAAGCCTACGCATGCTAAGCAGTGTGATTACAATAGAGGGTTTATAAATTGAAAGTTATTATGCTATTGCTTTCTGAAAACCCGCACAAAATAATTAAAACTTTGAATTTTAATAGGTTATTGGCAGGAAACTCAAATGCTATGTAAAGCTATTTAAAGATAATAATAATAATAGTTTTCAATGAATGTATTAAATTGAAAATATAAAAGCATGTCGTAAACAAGTATTATATATTAACTTTTTTAAGCAATAAAATACAAGACAAATGGACAACATATTGTATGAGTTGTTGGTTGTTCAAATTTTGTTGTTTGTTTTTGTATAAACATTTGCTTAGAAACATGTTTATGGGGAAATTACCAACAACATTAATACAATAGCTTGGGAATTTGACAAATAAACTGTAGTAAATATTAATCAAACTCTTCTGTAAATATACATATATTTTTTCATCTTCTAGTAATATTTAACATCATAATTGGCAATGGGAACTATTTCATTCTAATATATTTTACACCACACTTTTAACTTTTTATCTTTTTATGTATATCGTGGACTTATATTCAAATTATGCTAACTAAAATACCAAATTTTTTAGCAAGGCAATATTAAAATTCTGATAAAGGTTTTCATATATTATAAGAACTTATGGTTTATGGTCTACTGATGATTTGGCATTAGCACCAATGAAATGCATGTACGAGTATAATAGACTAGCTAAAAAACCCTCAACAAACAAAAGTTTTTGAAAACCTTTGAAAAAAGATTTGGCAAATAGCACGATTTGAATAAAATTCCTCGATTTATAACATTGTTTTACATATTGTTATATAATTTATACGAAAGTGTAAGTTTTTGCATATTTTGATTATGTTTTTTTTTTTGTTTGTTTAGCCTCAGCGCCGGTTTTGGAACAGCCGCCACAAAATGTAACTGCTTTAGATGGCAAAGATGCCACTATTTTATGTCGTGCCATTGGAGCTCCGAATCCAAATATTACTTGGATATATAACGGTAAGTTGTTTGTACATAAAAACAAAATATACGAACATCAGTTTGTATTAAAAATAAAAATACAATTAGTAAATCTAAAAGGCAAAACAAAAAATAATGTTGACTTTTAATGAAAACTTTATTTACGATTAAAAATTATTTAAATAAAAAAAATTATTGTATCAGGAAGAATATGAGGGATTCGCTTTAGTATATTTGGACATTAGCAATGAATTTCACTGATTATTCGGGGTTTTCTTTTATTTTTTGTTATTATTTCAAGTTCCTGGGGCTTTTTCAGAAATAGAAAATTAAAAAAGAATAGCGTTAGATACATAAATGATTGTCTAACAATAAAATTATTAATTTAATTTTAGTGGTCAGTTCATTCATAGGGATTTATTTTTACAAAACAATAAAGAATTATCTTTTCAACATGATAAAATTAAATTGGATATAAAATTTTATGGAGCAAAAAATCTTGCATGAATTTGTAATTCTTTATGCAAAAATGCAAACTGTTTACATTGAATGTTTTTTTACTAATATAAATATAATTCTTCTAACTTGATTTCTTTTTTTAATTTCCTTGCTTAAAATTGCAACTACTACTACAACACTAACAAAACTCAACAATTTAAAAAAAATAATAAAAAAATGGTGATATGAATTAATGCCAAAATAAAACGAACAACTATAAAAAAATAATGAAAATAACCATGCAAATCCAAAATTGGACTTAAATGAATACAACACAAAAACGTATATTATAACTGTGAATGTATATTGTGTCCTTCTAAATTCTGGTTGGACATTAACCGAATGTGTTGGTTGCTGGGCTGGATGTGTTTGCTTTTTTGTTGGCGTTGAAATAATGGCTTATAAAAAATACCTATATAAACGTAACACGCTCACAAAACCAAAACTATAATTTAATGCTAAACATAAATGATACAACAAAAAAATTGCAAACGTGCAATGAATAACTTTGTGCATTCGTAAATTGTGGCAATGAATGGTCAATGCCGCGTAATATTAACCACAAATCGCAATGGCAACAACTTTAATGACAATATCGTTCGAAACAACAATAAAACCTCCAACACCCCCACATATTTGTCAATTATCCTTATCCTGTGTGTATGTATGGTGCATTGACTCTTTTTGTATTCCTTTATTTTGCTGGCGTTATTTTGCTTGTGCTGGAAATATTCTATCTCGCTAAACTAATCAACGAAATGGATTAAAAATTACAATGTTTGGTGCATGTTTTTTTTATAACAAAAACAAAAACTATTGTCAACTGTGAAAATATGGAAAAACTGCCATTGACAACAACATAACCGTCATTGCAATCATTATCGCCTATGGTTGGTTGGTTGGCTTTCATATCGCCAATATTAACATAACAATGAATGTTACTGGCACAACAACAACATCGACACGTACAACCTCATTAATGTTGGTGGATGCAAAAAAACAAACATATCAACAACATATAATAAAATTGACTATGTGCACAATATTGCCAACTTTACACATTTTAATGTTGCACCATTCCATGCCACAACGCGCCGTAACAATATTTTTTTGAATAATGCAATGTGATGTTGCCACAAATACTTTGCCAAAATCTATCGGCACCAACACCACGTTTACCACTATTACCATCATCATGATCATCCAACAATTACAATTTAAACAGAAACTCAACTTGTTGAGATTTCGAGTCGTATACAAATACTGGAATCGGGAGATTTATTGATATCAAACGTACGCGAATCTGATGCTGGTCTTTACACTTGTGTGCGTTCAAACGAAGCCGGCTCTGTTAATGGTGAAGCTTATTTGGTTGTTTTGGGTAAGTGCGAATTTTAAATTTAAATACATATGAAGAGATACATACATGTATGTTTGTATGCGTCTATACATCTGCATGAATGTATGAATTGTAATAAGGGGTTTCATTTTTAAATTGCAAACAACACTTTCAAGCAATATTTGTATGTAAATAAATTGGAGGTTTACTAACATAAATCACGTCTCAAAAGTGATATTTATAAGGACCACAAATAGAAAATCTTTAAAAATTTTGTTTTTGAGGACATATACAACAAAAGTAGACAACTCTTGTAAAAAACGACTTAAGTAATACATGTAAATAAAAACAGCGTTTGGTATGCGTTACCTACAAACTTAAGTAGAGAAAAAAAATTGATTTGCTTTTATAGTTTTTAGAATTAAAAAAAAAACAAAAACAAATATCAGTTTCATGACGATATTTAGTTAACTAGGAACCTGATTTTTTCTTGCAAAATTTTTAAAACGAAAGTAACAGATTCCCCTAAGCCTTCAGAAGTTTTAATTTTTGACGACCTTATTTGAAGTCGAGCATCTCGATTTTAAAAAACTCTTTCGGGGCTCGTAATTTTTACAAATATGTACCAGTACGCGTATCCTTTTTTAAGATATCATAATGTAATGTATATTATAAAAATAATATCATAGTTTCAGAAATTTTTCTATTTTAACAAAATCAAATCGCATGAAAAATTAAATAGAAATATTTAATTTCAATGTAATTTTTTAACACATATATGTAATGTGTTACCCTACCTAATTTTTTTACAAAAAAAAATTCAAGTTTTTGAGAAATTCATTTGTGATAAACTAAATAATGTTATGGTTTTCTAATTACAAACTCAGATATCTTTCAAGACATAACTTGGAGAAGTGATCGTGTATTTAATTTGTTTGCTTATTTTCATAATAGATAATTAAAAGTCATAAAAATCTGACCAAATTTATGAAACTTCCGAACTTTGAAAAGTTATTCGAATACGAGACGATCGAATTTTACATCTTGTTACTCATCACGTGGTCTAACCGGGTGGTCATAAATTTAAGTTTTTGAAAGCTTATGTCCTCCTCTATGAGTTTTTTGTACAGCAAATATATACAGATCGTAATGAAAAATCACGTAACTACACATTTTTTTTAATTTTGTAGAAGAAAGAAAAAGTAAATAGAATTGTTCCAGTGGCTGAAGTAACGTCTTTTTATTGTCTTCTATACCATTTATTTTATGCAAATTTTTATTCCTGAATTAAAGAAAAATATGTAATCCAGTTAAATATGTTTACAATTATAATAAGAACTCTAAAATTTATTTCTTTTATAAGTTTTTAGCTTTTTGTTAACTTTTTGTTAACTAGACACCAAAAGTAAATTTTTGAACCACCTTAAAAGTCATACATACAACATACGTACATATCTGTGTGCATGTATGTATGTATGTCAGCATGTAGTACATATGTGTATGCATGGACATATAAGTACTCATACACTTATTTACATTGTGAAGCATGTAAATTTGCAAGTTTTTGCTAAAATCATTTCACACTTGTTTTGTTTTAATGCTTTTTATAATACAAAGTTATAACAGAATTCAAATTATCATGTTTAATTTACACTTTTTACTAACCTGCACAAACTTGAACTAAATGTTTCCTTTATTTTTGTAATATGTTTTGGTTTTTTTAAGTAATAATTAGTTATTTGACCGCTTTCCCTTTTTTAATTAAATATATGTGAATATATTTTAAAATTTTTGTATTGTCTGCAATAACAAAAATAAGAATATGAACTTTTTAAAGTATTTGAAATTGGGTTTCGTAATATATATCGTTCACTTAACGCAACATAGTGATATCTAAAAAAAATCAAGTTTGGGAAAATGCGTTTTCATAATGTTAGCTGCCACTTACTCGTACTTGGCTAGTATTAGGTGGTTAGTATGTCTGAATTCTGATGTAATTAAGATATGATTTTTAAAGAATTTACATATGAAGAACATTTTTAAGAAACATAAAATTAAAAATTTAGTTTCTTGAAATATAATGAAGTAATGTGCAAATACACAGTAACATAGTATGATTGAATTATATGGTAATAGTTAGATCATATAATTATAAAAAAAGCCCTTCAAAATAATAGTCTGCCGCCTAATCTATTTAATTTTGAAACTTTTCAGAAATACGGTTAAGACATAAACAGCAATGAAATGCAATTATATAGACTACCTCATCCCTCAACAAACAAAACTTTTTGTTGTTGTGTATCTTTATAATAATATTATATCAGATAATCATCATATTGTTTGAAGTTATGATATGTGGTTAGTCGTGCCTATTCATATTATAATGTTTCAATTTTTATGTTAATAATGTAATGATCAAATATAAACATAACTTTGTTTAAAACAATAAAAACTTGTTTTCTACAACCATAAAAAATTGTAACCATGTCTTCTCCACGTGAGACTCATCTAATGATGATTAAATGAAGACACAATGTTGTTTTAAAAATTCATATGTAGGAACTATTTTTTGTTGATACATTTTTGATAAAAATTAAAAAAAAATTGGTTTAGCTTCCATTGACTAAAATTCCCTTCAATAAAATATATAATAAATATTTATTTTAAAATTTTGTTGGAAAGTTTTATAAACCAGAAAGGTTTGCAGCAACAGTAATTAAAACTATAGAAGAATTACTAAACCCAAAAATAATTTTAACGATTGATCTTAGAATTGATATACATACTCGTATGTATTACACACGTATTACTATGTCGATTACAAAAACCGCATATTCAATTAATTGTGTTGTTACAATTCAACATTCGACCAAAATTGTATGTACGATTAGTAAAATTAAAATTTCTAATTACTCGAATTTTGTACGAGTTGTTATTCTATTTGATCATATGAGTAATTGATATAATCACGAAATTAATGGAAACCAAAATATTTTTTATATTGACTTTATTGAAAAGGTTTGAAGAATAATTGTGTATATCTAGAGCTCTGTACAAGACAAATTGATAGTGTATTTAGGAGAGTTGTTTTATTGAAAGTATTTTCAACAAACGAAGTTGACAAAAAGTTGGCGGCTGCTAAGCATTAAGTAAACCTGGCTAAGCATTAAGTAACCTGGCGGGGGATAGTAGTCTCCTTCTGCCGACATACTGTATAACATATATTTATTACAAACAAACACCTTTATTCCAGTTGGCGACATCGACGTCACTTTAACACAATACCAAAAAATTGGAACTTGTCTACTCGCTCTCGAAAGCAATTATGTGCTACTTACTGGCAGTCTATTTCTGTTCTCTAAAGTCCAGAAAATAACATGAAAATAGTAAAATAAAATAATTATTGTTAATTAAAATTTGAACTGGAGATCATTTCTATCTATACATATTATTTAGATCGATGATAAATGCTGCACATACTATAGAAATAAATTTACAAAAAGTTTTTATTAAAAACTTTTTTGTTTTTCTTAAGCCCCTTCTTTAGTTCTGTAGTCGTGTGGAAACAATGCATTTTTACATTTGAAGGATTCAGTCTGCTTATTTTTTCATATATTTTATTTCCGGCGAGAGAATATGCATGCTCTGATGAAGATGATTTTGCCTGGTGTGCTGTTGGCAACGGCTTTTATTATTTTTTGCCGAAATTATCTGCGAAGTCCGGTGCCGGCTTAACGCTGCTGTAAATTGTTCGACTTTGTTCTCTAAACAGTAACATTGCGGTGAACGTATAAAAATTAAATTAAGATTATTACCGTATTATTTTTAATTAAATTAGGAAATAACACAAATTCAAAAATTTTATTTTACAAATTAATTCAATTAATTAAATGTAATCAATTTTCGTTATTAAATCTGGAAACTATAACATTTTCTTATTTATGTACATACATATGTATTCTCTGTATGTTCATATATTTCAAACAATCTTCAGAATATATTTTCACACACTGTGTATGTCACCAACATATCAGCTGCTTTTAAAAAATTGCATACATACATACATATGTATATCTTCCATTCAATACTTTTAGTTCCCTCAAAATCCGTACATTTCTATGAATGTATACATACATACCTATGAAATATAAAAAGACATTGCAAATCCTTTTTTTGTTGACTACATTGATATTAAAAATCTTTCTTTTATTTTTCAAACACAACGGTAATAGTTCGCACACAAATCATACAGCCGCCAGTTGACACTACCGTTCTTTTGGGCCTAACCGCATCGTTGCAGTGTAAAGTCTCTAGTGACCCAACAGTACCATATAATATTGATTGGTATCGCGAAGGTCATCCGACAGCTATTAGTAATTCACAACGCATTGGTGTACAATCCGATGGTACTTTAGAGATGCAAGCTGTACGAGCTTCTGACGTTGGCACCTATTCATGTGTCGTAACCTCACCGGGTGGCAATGAAACGCGGTCAGCACGTTTGAGTGTTATTGAACTACCATTTCCACCAGCAAATGTGAAAGCATCACGTATAGAGACATCCGAGCAACGAGCCATAAATGTGTCATGGACACCGGGTTTTGATGGCAACAGTCCAATATCCAAGTTTATCATACAAAGGCGCGAAGTTTCTGAGCTAGGTAAGTTAGTTTTTGTAATATGCTTTTATAATTTCTTATTTTGCATGAGTGTGTGATTGTAACAAAAAAATTGAATGGAAGGGTTGTTAAAGGATATTCTATTACTTAATATTTTCATATATTACGTTTGCTTTAAAAGTAAACATACATACATACTTACATTTATATTTTATGTATAACTACTATTAGCATTTTGTAACAAATAAACATTATTACGAAAAAAGCACTTACATATGTATGTATATACGAGTACATTGTATAAGAGTTATTTTAAACGTATATCGTTTACCTTAAACCCAAAAAGTTATTTTCGGATAAAAATAAAAAAATTATGGAAAATTTTTCAAAGTTCTAATATACTAACGGGAAGTGTAGTGTGTATGTGTCTGGAATATTCGCTGTGCTAAATATTTGTTGCAGATTTTTTTTTAATATTTGTGTAAATGTAAGTATGTAAAATCAATGAAACTAGCTTATTTAAAAGCCACCAACAAATTGCAAAAGATTGAAAAGAAAATAATATTTTTGTGGCATAGTCCCATCTAATAAACAATACAAAAATTATTTATTAGATTCTTAGTTTGTGTGCCACATTAAAAAAAAACAACACAAAACTTCACAACTACAACATTTCTCACCAAACTGATTTTATTTTTTCTTTCTTTTTTCTCTCGTTTTATTATATTTTGTTAAAAATAAATAAATACCAAAATGAAAATGCACAACACATATTACTGCAAACACTTTGATATTATCAACACGAACCAATCAAACAACAACTTGGAACGGCTTCTTCTGGTTACTCAACTCTTTTTTAAACTGACCCACGACCACCTATCACCACACTACCTCCCTCGAAACTAACACATTTTCTCTATAACCTTTTTAACAAAATCATTATTTTACACTATATTATTGTTTGCCTTTAACAACAAATGTTTCAATGTTTTATTATACTTATGATTTATTATCCTGTTATTAAATTAAATTACACTTTCACTTTAAATTGTATATTTGCTCTGTTTTTTTTTAACAAATTACCCCGTCCTATTTTTATTGATGTTTTACGCCCTGTCTGCCTGTATCCTATTCCTTTATTTATTTTAATTATTAAAATCATTAACTTCATCAGAAAAATTCGTAGGTCCAGTACCAGATCCTTTGTTGAATTGGATTACTGAACTAAGCAACGTTTCATCGGTGCATCGTTGGATATTATTGCGCAATTTAAAAGCTGCCACAGTTTATCAGTTTCGTGTCAGTGCTGTTAATCGAGTTGGTGAGGGTTCACCGTCGGAACCCAGTAATATCGTGGAACTTCCACAAGAAGGTAATTTTACTTATATTATTTCATAATTTTGTACGCAATTCGTTTTTGATTTAGCTTTTTCTGTATGTATAATTCATGTGTATATATTTGTATATTTATTTATTAAATTAATTTGAGACGAAGGAAGACAGGAAACCCAATTTAAAACGGACCTATTTCCTATACATATTTTATTTACGGTTTATATAAAACATTCGACATACATATTCCTTTTTATAAAGAATTATTTTTCATTTATTTTTAATATAATTTTTTTTATTCTAAAATAAATCTGAATTATTTGTTGCTTTGAAACATCAGGCTGTCCAAAATTAAACATTTTTCCAATAAAAAATACTTTAGTAAAGAAATAAGTTATAATGAAAATTTATTGATATATAAGCATTTTATAATTGTATGCTCCAAATAGGAGAAATTTAAAATAATCTAAAATCACTAAAAAAATAAAAACCGCGATGTATAAAAAGCGAAACACAAAGATTTTATTCGCGCTAAAATCTTGTTTTAACGAACACTCATGCAATTAAAAAACAGATGCGTTCGGCAGACGTTGAACAGCCGACTAATTGCATGATAAGCCCACTCAGAGAATAATATATTGTTTATTTACTAATAAGGGGTTCTAGAACAAATGCAAAGTCATGTAGACAGCACCTAGTTTGTGTGGAAAATGATGTTGTTTTTAATAGAAGTCTAGCAAGCAGTATTGCTGCAAGTACTGATGGATCAATTAATATTTTGAAATCCGGAATATGGATCGCGATCCAAATATCACAATATAGTATATTGTACGTGTAGCAGTGCTTATTACCAAGTTTTTGAAAGGAAGTTGGAAATCACACATCCATCAACAACTGTTTGTTGTAGCACAATCCAGCCATAAATATTTAAATGAAAAACATTAAATTAGTCCGTAGTTTATGTAATATTGTATACTTTTAATTTCCCTTGAATTTTCAAAAATGAGCCGCATCGCTAAAGACAAGGAACGTTGCCTGAACAGAACACCAATTTTGATAAAACCATTTTATCATTTACACATGTTGTTGAACGCTGTATTCGTCCATGCTGATTTGGCAAAACATATTGAATACATGACAGCCAATTTAACAACATGACTGCTATCAACTGTAGAAGTTCGGAAATCCTTATTGGAAGACCTACAGGGTCTTATTATATTTAAGGTTGTTTGCTAAATTTTACTTTTTCGAAAGAACTATTTATCCAAAAGTAGATAAAAGATTGAAATATTGTGAAACTGTAACATTTCCTAAAATTAATTTTAATTAGACGGATACACTTTATAATTCGAAATGTACAGAAGTGTCAGATAGTCCGTGGAAAATAGTTTGATTTAATTTTGCCAAATCGGATCGAACCAGTTGCAGCTATTTTCTTTGAATTACCTAATTTTTATTAATTTAAAAATGCTCAAAATTATCTGCACTGAAAAAAAATTAAAAAAAGATGTTTTCAAACAAATGTTTGAAAATATTTTATTACATTCAGTAAATATTTCAGTTTGAGCTTTTTATTTTTAAATTTAAAGATAAAGATCTTTTTAATTCATTTAGTAAATGTTTTTGTGTAAACTCTCATTTTTTAAAGCAACTTCATTAACAAAGAATATAAAGAAACTGAAATACCTATAAAAAACGAACAAAATTTTCAATCAATCCGGAAAAAGAATTAACGAACAATTTGACGAACGTTAAAAACACGAGAAGACTTTTGTAGAACGCTTTTAGTTTAGTTTTCTTTATCCCTCCTTAGTTATTATAGTTCCTTGTTTTGTTTTCTCTTGTTTTACTTGTTATCGAATTTTGTTTTTATTTAAAAGTCTATAAAATTGTGAAATGAAACCTTACTAATGCTAAAATATAAATTCCTTTTATCTGTATTCCGTGCACTGGCTCTGTGGTATTGTAAAATATGTAGAATTACCGCTACACCGAGGTATATACAAAAATAATTAAATACCTATTTAAGTAAACTTGTACACTGTTCATATACCTACTCGTACATATGTATACGAGTACATACATATGTATATTGAAATGCACAAATGAAATACAAAAAAAGAAAACTAATTCATTGATATGTTTATACTGTATTTTAACAGCTCCATCGGGACCTCCTGTTGGATTTGTGGGCTCTGCACGCTCGCAATCAGAAATTATTACGCAATGGCAACCGCCTTTGGAAGAACATCGCAATGGACAAATATTGGGATATATAATACGGTATCGGCTATATGGTTATAGTAATGTGCCCTGGACGTATCAAAATATCACCAATGAGGCCCAGAGAAATTATTTGATACAAGAGTTAATAACCTGGAAAGATTATGTTGTACAAATTGCTGCATACAATAATATGGGTGTTGGAGTTTATACGGAAGGTGCCAAGATTAAGACAAAAGAGGGAGTACCTGAAGCTCCACCTACCGACCTAAGAGTGAAAGCAGTCAATTCGACTGCTATAGAAGTAGTCTGGACACCGCCTAATCCACAACAAATAAATGGCATTAATCAGGGTTATAAAATACAGGCCTGGCGCTGTCAAGCAATTGATGGTGAAGAACGAGAAATTGAGGAGCGTATAATAACAGTGCCTCCTAGTTTGTTGGACCCATTGGCTGAACAAACTGCTATTTTGAATGGTTTGGAAAAATATCAAGAATACAATATCACTGTATTATGTTTCACGGATCCAGGCGATGGTGTAAGGAGTTTCCGAGTGCCGGTTAAAACAAAAGAAGATGTTCCTGATGAAATAACTGCTTTGCATTTTGATGAAGTTTCTGATCGATCTGTAAAAGTTCTGTGGGCGCCTCCGAAGAATGTAAATGGTATTTTAACAGGATATACGGTGCGTCATCAAGTGAAAGATCGCCCAGAAACTATTAAATCTGCTAATCTTACCGCTGAAGATACTCAGTTAGTTGTTAATCAATTGCAAGCCACGACTCATTATTGGTTCGAAATAAGAGCTTGGACACGGATTGGTGGAGGGCCACCGAAAACAGCGACTATTCAGTCTGGTGTGGAACCGGTTTTGCCAGAACCTCCCACAAATTTGGCTTTGTCTAATATTGAAGCTTTTTCGGTGGTTCTACAATTTACTCCAGGCTTTGATGGGAACTCGTCGATAACAAAATGGAAAGTAGATGCTCAAACTGCTCGAAATTTAACATGGTTTACGGTTTGCGAAATATCTGATCCTGACGCGGAAACGTTAACTGTAACAGGACTTACACCATTTACCCAATATCGCTTGAGATTGAGTGCCACAAATGTAGTGGGCACATCCAAAGCCTCAGAAGCTACCAAAGATTTTCAAACAATTCAGGCGCGACCCATGCATCCGCCGTTCAATGTGACAGTAAGAGCTATGTCAGCCACACAATTGCGTGTCCGCTGGATTCCCTTACAACAAACAGAATGGTTTGGAAATCCGCGAGGTTATAACGTCACCTACAGACAAATTGAAAGTGAAAATAGAATTATACCAAAAAGTGTTTTAATTGAAGATCATACTGCCAACTCTCATGTTCTAGAAAGCCTTGAAGAATGGACGGTATATGAAGTTGTAATGAATGCATGTAACGATGTCGGTTGCTCTCGCAATAGTGTGACAGCTATAGAAAGAACACGGGAAGACGTTCCTTCATATGGTCCTTTAGATGTACAAGCTAATGCGACGTCATCTACTACTATTGTAGTAAAATGGGGTGAAGTGCCAAAGCAACATCGGAATGGACAGATTGATGGCTTTAAAGTGTTTTATGCAGCAACAAATCGGGGTGGTCATGTTTTACATAAAACTATATCAAATAATAGTTCATTCACAACAACCTTAACAGAACTGAATAAGTTTGTCATTTATCATATACAAGTACTGGCATTTACACGCCTGGGTGATGGTGCTTTAAGTACTCCTCCAGTGAGAGTGCAAACATTTGAAGATACCCCTGGATCGCCTTCAAATGTCAGTTTTCCAGATGTTTCATTTTCAACTGCTCGTATTATTTGGGATGTCCCCGAAGACCCAAATGGGGAAATATTAGCCTATCAGGTTACTTACTCTCTAAACGGAAGTTCTAACTTAAACTACAGCCGAGAGTTTTCACCATCCGATCGTACATTCCGTGCCACCCAACTGTTAGCCGAGCGCTACTACATTTTCAGTGTTACCGCCCAAACAAGATTAGGGTGGGGTAAAACAGCATCAGTACTAGTTTATACTACAAATAATCGGGAAAGGCCGCAGCCCCCATCTATGCCGCAAATATCCAGATCGCAGATACAAGCACACCAGATTACATTTAGCTGGACACCAGGTAGAGATGGTTTCGCACCTTTAAGGTACTACACCGTGCAAATGCGTGAAAATGATGGTCCCTGGAGTATTTTACCCGAGAGAGTAGATCCAACGCTTTCCTCATACACAGCGGCAAATCTTAAGCCCCATACCACCTACCAATTTCGTATACAAGCAACAAATGATTTAGGTCCATCAGCATTTAGTAGAGAAAGTATCGTAGTACGTACTCTGCCAGCAGCTCCTTCGACATCAGTTACCAATCTCAAAGTAGTACCAATTACAACAACCTCCGTACGAGTGCAATGGAATGCATTAGAAACATCTATGTGGAATGGCGATGCTACAACCGGCGGATACCGTATACTTTATCAGCAGCTTTCCGATTTTCCAACTGCTTTACAATCAACTCCTAAAACCGATGTTATGGGAATTAATATTAATTCTGTTGTCCTATCTGATCTTCAGCAAGATCGAAATTACGAAATTGTTGTTTTACCATTTAATTCTCAAGGCCCAGGGCCTGCAACACCGCCCGCTGCAGTATATGTGGGTGAAGCTGTTCCTACAGGAGAACCAAGAGCTGTGGATGGAGCGCCTATTTCTAGTACGGAGGTTCGCTTAAGATGGAAACCACCGAAGCAAAGTATGCAAAATGGAGATCTTTTGGGTTACAAAATATTCTATTTGGTCACGGACTCGCCCCAAGAACTAGAGGATGGAAAGGTTTGGGAGGAGGAAATAGAGGTTGTTTCAGCCACCGCTACTTCACATAGCTTAGTCTTTTTAGATAAATTTACTGAATATCGTATACAGCTATTAGCTTTTAATCCAGCTGGTGATGGACCTCGGTCATCACCAATTACAGTGAAAACGTTGCAAGGATTGCCTAGCGCTCCACAAAATTTGCGATTTGAAGATATAACTATGCAATCGTTGAAAGTGTCGTGGGATGCGCCTAAATTTAAAAATGGGGAGATTTTAGGATACTTAGTTACATATGAAACTACAGAAGAAAATGAAAGTAAGTTTACAAAACTATTTTTGTCTTGTATTTTGATTTCCTAATGTAATATCTGCTTTTCGTAGAATTTAGTAAACAGGTCAAACAAAAGGTTTCGGGCACCAGTTTAATGGTACAAAATCTAGAAGAAGAAGTCACTTATACATTTACAGTTCGTGCTCAGACTATTGATTACGGTCCAGCAGTTAGCGAGAATGTTACTACGGGCCCTCAGGATGGCTCTCCGATTGCACCTAGAGATTTAATACTATCAAAAACTTTGTCTAGTGTGGAAATGCACTGGTTAAACGGGCCTTCAGGTCGCGGGCCGATATTAGGCTTTTACATTGAAGCAAAAAAACGTGGTGAGTATATTTTACATAATTTCATACACATATACATACATACATATATATGTATGTATATATATCTAGGTTTGGTATTTTGTTTAATTTTATATTTTACATAACATACATATGTATATTAGTATTTTTAGATGATAAATTTAATATGCAAACCTATTTTTCTAATAGTAAGGATCATGTACTTACAGTCAAGCAACAAATACTCTACATACACCAGATCATTTTAAGTGAAGTAAAGCCTTATTTAGAGTACTAAATAATAATTATGTTTATCTAAACAATAAAATTAAAAATTCTTATAAAAAAGTTTTACAGAAACGGTGATATTTTTAACAGTACTCGTATTTTGCTTAACTTAAAAGAAAATGTGATTCGGCCATGCATGAACAAGAGCATTTTTAGATGTAAAAACTTTTCAAACAATCATCCCATATGCGTTGAACTAGACTTATGGTCAGGACTGGTGCTGTGAACTAATTTTTCTTTCAGGTTAATAAAGAAATTAGTCTTGAACAATATCTGAAAAATGCTGAGTGTTGTTATCTCTTTGAAAATGGCATTGATTTTAGTTCCAAATTGTCAGCTAATGTATACGAATATTGTTACAATCTGCTTCTACATTAAGTGCGACTCACACTTAATCACTATAAATGACGCTATTGGCGGCCAAACATGAACACCGCCACCATCATGTTCAGTTTGGATCGGACTTATGTACATAATTTCCGAAAATGTTATAATTACCTTTTCCGATATATATGACAAATTTCTAAAAATCTGTACCTATATGAGCTTTAATAAGCACTAGGCGAAAGGTATGGTTCTTCGGTCAAATGAGAGGCTGTTTTCCTTCTGTTCCGCCAATCTAGCAGCATTTGCTTTTGATACTGGTGAGATTATTTTGTATTGCTGCTAACACTGCGTCTTAAAAGTTTCTTAGGAATGCCAGAACGTGGCTTGTGGGGACTACTAGTGATTTTAAAGTCCCTAACGAACACTTACACATTTGCACGACCTAATTGTATTGATCATAGGATCTATAATTCGTGCGCTGAAAAACTCTTGTATTTTTAACAGAAATCTCTATCTTTTTCGATTTTTCATTTTCAGAGACAAAATAGTTAGAAACCCCTGTTTTAAAAATCAGTTTCTGCACTTAAACGAGTGTAGCTCTTCTTAAGCGAAACAAATCAATATACATAAGTATATGCTAGCTTCTTTCTTTATCCCTAATTTTCTATTTGATATTGAAAGCTCCCAGGACGCTGTATATAGATTTTTTCCGCGTCCATTATTATAGTTATCCCTAATATTTTCTGTTCTATTTTTTTATTACTTTCTTTTGTCTTCAAATCAAATTTTAGTTATTAACATGTCAATATGCGTTTATGGTAACGCATCTAATTCTTGAAAATTTCAAAATTGTATTGAATTCATACATATGTATGTACCTATGTATGTAGAGTTATTTCCATGACTGTACGAGCATACATGTATGTATTTGCACATAACCATGGCTTTTAGTTTATTTGTTGTAAGATAAGCTATTATTTTAATATTCAAGTTATGACCGCTGGTTTTTTATTTATTTTCTTGAAATTTCTTATTTCTTCCTATTTTTTTATTAATACTTTGGTGTGCTGAACAAAAAATTAAACCTGCTTTCGTAGAAAGAGGAGAACCATCATTTGTTTGTAAGTATTGGTTAAGGGAACAAATACTAGCGGTATTCGTTGTTTGGTGCCTTTTGCATTGCAACTGTTTGCAATGGCAACTGTTTTTTTTTCATTAAACGCGAGCCCTTCTTTTGCTAACTTTGGAACAATAAGTAAATAATCACACATACTTATACATGTATGTATTCCTGGAGCGGCTTTTAAATAATTCCAAATTTTCTCCGGCGACCACTTTTTATATATTTTTTGTATTTATGGAAAAAAAAAGGTTTAATTTAATACAAAATATCTAAACCACTTTGAGTATAAGCAAATACGTATGTATACGCGAGTACAAAAATGGTATATATTAGCGAGGTTCAGTATTTAATGCAAATGGTCTTGCCTTAGTATGATATTCAATGATACAATATTTTAACACTTTTGCAAGACCATCATCAAAACATCAGTCTGAAGTACGCTATTGTTATTAGATTGCAAAGAGAAATCTACGATGTTTTGCACTTGCAGCTTTGAAAGGCCCTTCGCACCAAACACTGAATTCCGCTATTGTTTGTAGAGTAATGAAAACAATAATTCTAGCGCTTATTTTTATTTATGTGAAATAATTTTGAATTTAATATACATACATACATATATTATATATAGGCATATTGTAGATTTCAACTTTTGTATAATTTATTAAAATAGTCTATAATTATTATTAAAATTACATGTAATTTTTCTTCTTGCTTAGACGACTCCCGTTGGGAGACAATAACTAAGACAACCACTGGCACTATACAAGATTTTACAGTTAGCTATCAAAGTTTGCTGCCCTCCACTGCCTATACATTCCGAGTTATTGCATATAATCGCTATGGTATATCATTTCCTGTCTACTCTAAGGATTCCATATTAACGCCATCCAAATTGCATTTGGAGTATGGTTACCTGCAACATAAACCATTTTACCGACAAACTTGGTTTATGGTTGCTCTAGCGGCTACATCTATTGTTATAATCATAATGGTTATATCAGTTTTATGTGTAAAAAGCAAAAGTTATAAATATAAACGTAAGTTACACTTCACAAAAAGTAATAATAATTATGAATGTTGTTTGATTTTTATTTATCAGAAGAAGCTCAGAAAACATTAGAAGAGTCTATGGCCATGTCAATTGATGAACGACAGGAACTAGCTTTAGAGTTATATAGATCAAGACATGGTGTAGGTACTGGTACCTTAAACAGTGTGGGGACTTTAAGCAGAGGAACTTTGGGAACAATTGGACGTAAAGCAAATAATCGACAGCCACCAAATATTCAACTGGGCAAAAGTCCACCCAGGCCTTCGCCTGCGTCCGTAGCATATCATAGTGATGAAGAGAGTCTAAAATGCTATGATGAAAATCCTGATGATAGCAGTGTCACAGAAAAACCATCAGAAGTTAGCTCATCAGAAGCATCACAGGTACTGTTGTCATAAAGCGCATGCGCTGCTGAGTAATTTAATTTTATTTCTTTTTACTTTCCAGCATTCGGAAAGTGAGAATGAAAGTGTTCGTTCAGATCCACATTCCTTTGTAAATCATTATGCCAATGTGAATGATTCTTTGCGGCAGTCGTGGAAAAAACAAAAACCAGTGCGTAATTATTCAAGTTACACAGATTCTGAACCTGAAGGTAGTGCAGTGATGAGTCTCAATGGTGGTCAAATTATTGTTAATAATATGGCCAGATCGAGAGCACCACTGCCTGGTTTCTCATCTTTTGTCTGACAATCTACAGAGTTTTAAATATATAAATATGTCTTATATATTTAGTTATCGATACATTTTTATTGCAAATAACGACACATCTACACATCCATTCATAAAGTAATAATAAATCATAGTTTATGTATTCAATCGTAAGTTAAAAGTAAATAGAACTGTCTGCCTATTTATTAATAGTGTTTAATTAGTGTATATTTAATGACCTCTAACGAAATTACTTGTTTTACCTACATACATATACATACATAAGTGACAAGCCGAATAACTGATTAATTAAGTAGTATACATTAAATTTATAGAAATACATATGTAAGTATATTATGGTACCAGATAAGCGTTCATTTACACTCATGCAGTGCAGTGTGCATCAAAAGTCACGTTACCGCAGACAGTACCGTGAAATTTTTTTTTTCGACATAAAAGTTAGCAAAAAATTATGAAAAAAAGTGAAAAATAGTATACAACGCCAATACAAAATTGGCGATCGCAATTTTAGGGAAAGAGAACAAAATTCGAGTAAATTGTATTCCATAATGGAGATTGAATTTTCTAAAAATTGTATAGCAAGAAAGGTGATACATACTATTCTGTATGTATTTTGTTGTAATTGAAAATTTAAAAATAGCTTCACATGATAGTATGGAAGTAACAGAATATAAAATTTTCATTCGATCGGACCTGTGGAAGCAACTTTCACCTATTATGTACGATTTCTAGCTACATAATTTTATAACATTTTTGTGAAAAATTATTGACTGAGGATTTGAATTTTATTGCACACTGTTTATGATTTCCATTTTCTTTTTAATTTAACCTTATGTCTTGTTTCAGTTCACTTAATTGTTATACTATAAGGACATTTATATCTATAAACATATCGCTCCTTTTTTGCAATGTAGACATATCTCAAAAATCGTGATTTTTGAGTCAAGAATGCAGAATTGTTCTTCGTATCGTTCTTCATTTTGTGTAAACAAATTATACGAATATCTTGTTTGCTTACCTCTAGAGGGTAGAATATTTTTTTGATTTTTCCGTTGAGTTGTTAGTAAATTAAAAACTTTAATCTCGTTTTCTGAAGAACGAATTTTTTAAATATGACCAAGTTGCAGCAAATAATCGATTTGTAGTTTTGCTACGTTAAATCTTAAGTAAAACTAACACTTGAATGTAGTATACATATCGCTCATTTGCTGCATCGTCGTCCTAACTAAAAAAAATAGTTTTACAGAAACTGAGATTAAAGTTTTCAATTTACACATTAATTAGACGAACAGTAAAATGATATAATTTTCTGAAGAGGTGAGTGGGTATACAAGATATTTTTAGGAATTTTTTACACAAGATAAATTACCACAAGACGATTATTTCTGCATTATTAACTAATAAGTCTATTTTAATGATCTTGCAGCAAATGAGCGATATATGTATGTATCTATGTACGTACATATGTATGTAATTAAGAATTTGTAAATACTATTTGAAATGAATCTCGTGGTTAATTAATGTTATCATTATTCTTTTTAATTCACTTTCATTTGATCTTTATTTAAAGCTTTTAAAAGTGAAAAAGAAAATTTTGAGAACTAAATACTTGTATGTATCTATGTTTAATTTAGAATATTAAAATAATTAAGAAATATGTTCATATTAAAAGAACTAGCTGTTATTGAAATATTGATTTAAAATTTTAAAAATTATAATAGATTCTTTGTTAGCTCTTCGATTTATTTTCTAAAATCTCTTGTATTTGTAACAATAAATTTGTCACATCCAAAAGAAAAAGTTTCAACTAAAAGTACTACCCAAATTAGAATAATATTTTTTTTTCATTACATACGTACATAAGTAGTTAGTTTAATTAACCTTCTAAGATTTGCGGCTCTTATACATACACAGTAGTATTCCGATTTAACGAACATTCGGTTTAATGAACATAGCATTTAACGAACACCCAAATTTTTATTTCTACTAAGTAATTACCTTATATTACGAATACTAATTTTACTTTGTACTCGGTTTAACGAAAAATTGTAAAACAAAATTTAAAAAAAATTCTGAAGTCCGAAATGAAATACTAACATGTCACTTCGAAACTTGTATTAAATGGGCTCAGCAAAACAATGTTAGTAACACAAATTAAATGCTTTTGAGAGAGCTTCAAGAAGTTGCCATTAAAAAAAGATATCCATTCGAATAAGCAGACTGTGTTTAACAAGTTTTTCAAATAAATTATTTTTGTATTACGGTGCTATTATGAATTTTCCCTTTCCTTTTAAATATTTTTGAAGAATTATTTATTTTAAATTAGTATCATATTAATAAATTATAAAAAAAACAATATAAATATTCCTAGTTATGAATAAAATAGACGACGAAATTAATTTTAAATTTAGTACTGGATCAAGGCAAATTCATAGCAGGTAGACTCGACTCAATTCGCATTGAAAAATACCTGCTTTCTTTGTCGAAATCAACGTCAAACTCTATATATAAATCAAACATAAAAAAATTTTGACAAACAAAACAGATCAAAATGCAAGGAGATACAAGGAGCAAAAAATAATCAGCTAAGCTATCGAGACCACCTGTTATGAATTCGCCTTGCTACTGGATATAAGCAACAATTCGGTTTAAGGAACAGGTCGGACAACATTTAGATTCGTTAAATAGGAAAACTACTGTATATATATATATATATAGATTTTTATTTTCTTGTTTTCTTAATTCATTATTAATTACTTAACTTTTTTTTATAATATAAAAAATTTAATCAAGAACTCTTGTCAATCAGTATTGACCGCACCACTGTTAATTAAATAAGCAATATATTACTACCTAGTTTAGTTGTTTTGTCAATTATAAGTAGTCATACATACATACATAAATTAATGTATAATTTTATACTAATTTATCTTGAAAAGCACTAAAGATTTTATTGCTACATAGTATACATATTATTTTTATTTTAGATTTTTTCGATAATTAAAAAGCATGTTTTCATAAAAATTATATTTCAGCATTATTTTGAGAATCAATTCTTCTCAGATTTCTAAACACATTTTTGAAACTAAGAAATTACAGTTACGATTATATCATTTTAAATTAATAACATATACTTCATTTTATATTATTTTTTTTACTAGTATGTGAATTAAATTAAATAAATTTTACTACTTTTACGAGATTAATTGTTAGTGTTCTCATTAACTTATTAATTTATATACATACATATATATGTATGTACATATAGAAAAATAAAGTAATGCAAAATAAGCATAATTTTAGGATTTTATTAATTAAATTTGAATTCTACAATTAGCTCTACTAATTTTAAATATGAAAGTAATAATATAGATATAACAATAGTGTGATCAATTAATCTACAAATTCACTCTTTAGAAGAGAATAAATAGTAAATATGTATGTATGTATATGTATGCACTATATTTTCAAACTTGTGATAATTGTACTTTTCTAAAACTCCTGATTAAAACTAAGATATATAATTGTAAAATTCTTGCATAAACATATAAATATTTTTTGGTAATATATTTTATATTTTTAATAAATAGTCCTTTTTGTTTAAGTATGCTTTTGAACTTTTTTTAATTTAGATTAAGGACAATTTCTATAAAAATTAAAATTTTTTTTAATTTAAGTTATTTTAAATAATAATAAGGGTCTCAACTTGCGTGATTGTGCAAATTTATATTTTGCAATTTTGCTATTTATATTGCGGTAGATAGTGATAGATAGCGTACTTTTTAAATCTGCAGCATATTAGCTTGACTAAAATTTTAATCTGGCAGCACTGGCCTTTGTATGTCATAAAAATAATAGCAAATAAAAACTATATATAATATCAAAATTATTTATAAAATTTATACGAGTAGTTTGCCGTATTTATAAATAACAATATGGCGGCTAATATGTCAGAAGTTTTGTTTGCTTTTATTTGCAACTAAGCAATTATGCACATGCATTTCATCAACTTTGTTAGTGCAAATGAGGTAAAATTAAGGACATTGCAAACATAGATGTATGTTATTGTGTGTTGATTAAAACGTTGTATTTCCATCGTTTACTCAGTTTGCACAAACCGTTTTGAGTACCCTCAATGTAAATATTTCAATATGTAATTAATAATTATAAAATTTTTACGATAAATCCCACACAAAGTGCAGCTACATACATATATTAATTTTATAAATAAATTGATTTTAAAACTCAAATTTAAATTAAGATTATAACTTAAATATTTAATTTATTCCTTAATTTAAGCAAAACTCAAGTGCTTTTTTATAAAAAAATATTAGGTGTGTTTTCGTACTTTTGCAGTAATAACAATTACTTTATTATAAAATCAAAAGCAAAACTTCGCTTTTGAAGGTAAACGAACGCAATCCAGTGAAATTCCATAATAGTTTGTACAAATTGTTAGAAATTTTCAAGTACACGAACAGACTTATTTGTTGCCTTTTTTTGGTTTTTTTTATTTTTAAGCAATAAGGCCATAATTTAAATTGCAATGTAGCCTCAATAAATTCATTTGTATTTTAATTGTTGTAAAAAAATCATTTAAGATGAGTCTACAGACTGATTATTGTATTAATTTTAAATATGTATGTATGTAACAATAATTATATATAAATGTGCAACTAATTGATAGTGTAATTTCATGTTTGACTAATTTTTATGAACCACTTACATCTAAGTTGCTCAAATAAATCTACTTTATGTTTTGTATTATCTTATTGTACTTTAAGAATTTTATTGATTTAATTCTATTCGTATCCCAACAAGTTTTATTAGCAAATTAATATTATAATTTATGTTAAGAATAAGTATTATAAATCTGTACTTGGAAAAAATTAAATAAAAAGAACTCGTATATTAAAAAGTTTTACAATAATTTTTTGTATTTTGTTTGAAAATCTTTTCGCAGACTAAATAATATATTAAAACTCCGTCATTTTGGGGTCCGTGATTTTAATTACTACAAAAAGTGTTATTTATTCATAAATTAAATATTTAAAACAACAGATATAACGAAAAACGTTAATTTATACTTTTGGATTTTTCAGTTAAAAATAATATAAATAATCAATTATTAACTATAATTAAAACTCATTTTATAAAAAATAACTTTAAATATTTTGTTAGTATGTTTTGAATTACATATTTTCCTAATTGAAAGCTTTCCTTAAAAATATTTTCAAAAAGTTTTGTTTGTTGTGGGTTTTTAGCTAGTCTATATACAATGTACATACATATGTATGTATGTATGAACATGCATTTCATTGGTGTTTATGCCAAATCACTAATAGACCTTAAACCATATGCTGGAAAAGTTTCAAACCTCTTATCTTTATAAAAAGTTTTTAAAAAGAATTTCTAAAATTACAAATATATAAGATTCACATTTGTTTTTTTTTTAATTTTTGTGTAAGACAAGAATTTAGAAATTTTTCAAGAATACATATAAGTATGATGAAACAGAACAAAGTCCGCAACTTCAGAAACAATCGCTATTGACCCATAATAAAATCCACAGCGGTAACATCAAATGCTCTTATTATTTTTTGCTTTTTTCGTATGAAACGTATGTACATATGAGATTTCATGAAAACACGGTAACATTGGTGAGTAAATGAGTGTCTACAATAGAGCGTAAGAAAAAAACGCTGAAAATATAAAACAGATTATATTTCACGACCGCATTCTCTGGCAAAATTTTTTGTCCAACTGTATAGAAAACATCGTTCAGCCCCAGTTCTTCATCTTTATTGTTTAAGGTCTACCGATCGGTGATTGTCGATGAGCATCAATGGAATGTATGTACATACATATGTATTGATGTGTGTACATATGTAGACTAGCTAAAAACTCTCAACAAACAAAACTTTTTAAAATTCGTTGAAATGTCTCGAGTAATGAATTTAATAAATACTTCATATAATATATATAAAATATAATTTCATTCGTTTATATAATAATAAAATTATTTATTGAATTACTATTTTTTAGTAGGTAATACGTAAAAGGTTTTCTATGAAGATTGTATATATGCAGCTGTGTAGAGATGGTTGTAATTTCCTGATGTAACCAAGGCGTATTAAATAGGTGAAATTATTAGTACAACTGTTGCACCAATACAAGAACAACAGGCATTTTTGTATTGTTTCTGTCAAAAACATATTCCATAAAACCATGCTAAAATAATACAGGTAGTAGTGAAGCTACAACAAACCAAAACAACACTGCTTGTTGAAGTTCGAAGCTGTCAAAAACCACAAAAGAAAAAGGACAAAAAACTTATATATTCACGGTTGCTCTATAAAGAATTTGTTTCTTTTCCTTTTCTTATCTGTTTAGTGGGTGAAATATAAACAAATTTTGACAGATGCGAACCCAAAAAAAAGTTCGTTAGCGCTTGGCTACTATTTGTATTATTCTACCATGATACAGACAATGTATTTTTTATGTATTTTGACATTCGAAACATAAAGCCATGCCACCTTGTTAATACGCTTTAGTTGTACCCAATGGAAATTTCTCAAAATTTTGTGTTAAGTAAAATCATAATTATTACTTGAACAAAACAAAAATAAATAACAATAGCAAAATAAATGTGAGAGACCAGTTGTAACTATTAATAAATAACCATATATAATGGGACAAGGTCAAAGTTTAACAGATTCTCTACCGGATGTGGACTCTATTCATATGCAAATAGTTCGTCATACTAAAGTTTTATCGGAAATAAATTCTTTAACATATGAAGAATTTAAAAAATGTCTGGATAATTTAAATACACTGTAAGAATTATACATACTTTTTCCAAGAATATGTATACAGAATTCTTCTGTTATTGATTTTACTATCCAAAATGTAGTTCTCGTAAATGTATTGATCCTAATGGCAACCAACTAGTGTTTTTAGTTAAGCGTGGAACTGACACTTCATTACTGTGGAAGGCTACAGTAAAAATAGCATGTATAAAAGTTGATCCTCAGACACGGCAGATCAAATCTTATAAATTTTTAAACCTTAAACAATTTTTATGTGTGTTTAAAACTTTTCAATCACATTTAGAGAGTTTAGTAAAAAGTGAGAACCAACGGGTAAGTACATGTTACAACTTTTAATGGAATGTACATATATAAATAAACATTTACTAACACAAATTATTTTTTAAGGAAGTAAGTCGTGGATCTCAGTCAACTCCGGAAGATGAAGTAATGGCGAACTTAACATCGTGCTTTTCAGCCTCTATTATCATGAGTGCTTTAGATAGTAGCACCTATAGAATCAGCGGTTTAAATAGTCCAACATCTATATGCTCCCACAATGACCATGTAGAGGAATGTTCCATATGTTTGGATCGTTCAACGGAAGTAATACTACCTTGCACTCACACTTTTTGCACGCCTTGTATAGAGCAATGGTAAGCATATTAATGAAATGCAGAAAACTATTGCAACCTCTGCAAACTATCAAAACAGTAAATAAAGGATGAATACCTAAATAAGCTAATTTGTGCAAATGCTTCGCAAGCTATTGCAACAAAAATAAAATGTTGCATTATTTTCAGAAATGTGCCAGCACTCAATTGTTTGTAAAAAACTGTGATAAAAATTGTGCTTCGAAGTTTTTTTTTTCGAGCGCTAAATTTTCATTACTGCACAATTATTTAATTTAGTAATTTATCCAAGGTGTTTCCATTGTTGCGGAAATGCATACCAGCACTGTCAGTTGTTTGCATAAGAAGCCTTTTTGGCGAAAAAGCTTCTGCTTTTCAAACGCTGAGGATTCATTATTGCAATTATTGAATTTAAACATCTTATCATTTATTTAGGAACGTTAACAACAAAACTTGTCCGATATGCTGTGAAACCTTAGAAAGTACTGACGATACTTGGGTAATGTCAAATATACCAGGCGTTGAAGAAATAAATGAAAAAATATGTTCAGAATTTATGAATTTGGCTAAGGAGTAATAGTCATCTAAAATAGTTTAATAAAATCAATCAGGATTTGAAATGCTATATTCATACTATAGCAATAATTTCATATTTTAATTGAGCAGACCCTCTCTGGTATATATATATATTATTAATTATGCTGTTTCTCATACACATCTTGAAATGTAAAATAATTTGTATTTATTACATGTAATAAGATTTACATTAAAATTTTTGTGTGTATATCGCCATAAAAAATTAAGAACCATGTGACATAAAACTAAAAATTGCATTTTTTGTTAATTATTGTTTATTATATTAAAACTGACTGGTGATTATAAATAAAAATCGTGGTTAGGGATCATGAATGCACTGATGACCTTCAAAATAATGCTTTTTAGTCAGAATATCTTCGTACCCATCTTGTGAACCATATGTGCAATTTCGAACGGAAATGAACGCTTTTCCAACAAAGAAGTTTTGTTGCGGATTTATGAATACATTCATAATTGAATTTTCGTTCGCAATTTATGACCGCAACGAATTGTATACATACATACATAAGGTTTTATAAAAATTAAAAAATACAGATATAAATTTATATTTTAAGTTACTCGCCATGACGATGTCGGTGTCGAAATTCCAACTGCGGCAATTTGACATAAATTAAAGAAAATATGCATATATTTTCTCTAATCTAGCACAAATCAAGGTGATTGTTGAAGTTCACTATTTTAAACTGTTGCAAACTGTTTAGCTTCGAATGACGATTATACACATACATGAAAAATGTAGATTGCAGAAAAATAAATTTTTTATACTTAATGTATAATTATAGTTTTAATTTACAGTATATTTTTATCATCTAAGGTCGAATAAAAGCGGAAACAATAGCAAACTCCGCTATTGCTTTTCATCAGTTAGCCCGTCTTTTAATTGCTACTTTGCCTTTAGCTAAATGAGACATGTTTATTTTAACTTTACTGCTACTGCTGTCGTTAACTTTTTTCACCCAAACCTTTTAAAAATATTAATATGATTTTTTTTTTGTTATTAAAATGTACGGGTATGTTTCTACTTACCACCTCGTTGCCAATTGCTGTAATTGTTGCGGCAAACTTTGGCAAATCTTTCCCTTCGACGTAAATCTGTTGCCCTCTATGAAACCAACGTTTTTCGTACAATAATTTGCCATCTTCTATGCGTGTTTCCACATACTGACATCCATTGTCAGAAATTATTGTAGGTTGTTGGTGAGTATTTGTAGAATACGAATTGCCAATGCCATTTTGCTGCAGAGCTACTCAAAAATATTTAATTAGAATGTCATAATCCGATTTATTGTTTTTTAAATGGTTAACTTACTTGGTGTAAGAGGCTTTCCTCTTTGTATCGTTTTTAAATCATTTTCTATATCTTTTTCGTCCAACATATATACTAATAATTGACCAGTTGTTGGTTTCCGACGCTTTTCCACAACAGGAACTGGATCGTTCGGACGTCTCCTTAGTTTTCTTGTAACTGTAGGTTTTATCTATGCAACATATTAAAATGACTTATAAGCAAATTGAACGTATTCTATTTATACACACCTCCATAGAATCGTTTGTTAATTCTAGACTATATCTCTCATTTTCTATAAGCTTTCTTCGTTCCTCAAAATCAGTTAATATATTGTCTTTAAGGTCGACCTAAAATTAAAAATTAACTAAATACTGCAATACAAAAAATGTTTTAATTTACCTTCTTTTCATCATATTCCTTTTGAGCAGATTTCTTTTCTAAAATATAGTCTCTTTCTACACACTCTTGCAGATAATCACGGTAAATTTCGTTTAACCTTAACCGTTCTTTGTATTGGTTTTCTAATTTTTTTAATCTCTTCATGTATTCAGGATGTGATAAGCTTTTAAGTTCTTCTAATTGTTTATTCAAACTTGCCAATTTGTGTTGATATATTCTAAACAAAATTAATATATTCATATTAGGTATGCATGTATGTATATACATTTTATTTACTTACTGTTCCTTTAATTCGTGATTTGTTCCGTTGGCATGAGTGGCAGTGCCATAGCCCTGATTTCGTCCATTATTACGGAATTCGGTTTCGCTAGCGTCATCCGTATCTAAGGTTTATAAATATTAATATTAAAACCAATTTGTATTTTACAGAAAGTAATCAAACCCTCTTCACTGTCGTATGCATTTTGCTCATAGTAATTAGAACGCGAATCGTCGTTAAAATCTGCAAAACGTTCGTCGTCACTCGCCATGTTATAAACGTGACAAGACATTTTTTTCTACTGTTTCTTTTAATAAAAATTTTTTTTATACTTTTAAATAAATAATTTTGTCTATTGAAAAAATATTTCAATAATTCATGACAAAATTAGACGTTTGTGTTCATTAGAGTTGTAGAAGTACTGAGTGCTCGGGTATTGAGCACTCAACACCATCCGTTTTTTTAGTACTCGATACTCGAAAGAGCTAATCAATACATTTTACATCAATTGGATTTCACATCAATATAAAATTGCAAAGAATGAAAAAATACATTACAAAAAATTTTAAGTATAGAAAATTACTGAAGCAAAAATCGATTTTTTTCTTAACTTAAAGCTCAAGAAAATTGGTATCCTACTATCAAGCAAGGCATATTAACTACAACAACAGGGATTTTTTAATATTATTTTTCTTAAAAGTGTACTTTGCAAAGTCTAATTCAGCTGAATTAAAACTTTGCAAAGTAAAGTTTTGTTGAATTAAACTTTTCAAAGTAAATTTTGACTGTGGAAAAGCCATCTAAGGACAACCTTTTTGACATTCAAAATGTAAAGCATAAGCAAACCAAAAAATCAGCTGCCATAATGCTGCCACCTGATTAATACGCCTTGCAATCAAGTAGAGTCGAGTATTCAAAAGCGTTGACATTATACAACTCTAGAGTGTATGCATTAAAATATATTTATTCAAACATGCTTCTTCTTAAATTATTTACAATCACTTTAGATGGTGTGTTTATCAATAATGTTAAATGTATTTCGAAGGAAAATAAATTCATTGATTCTGTTACACTTTCGATCTCCTAAACACTATATATAATTCGTTAAAGAAAATGTAATCTTTCCGAGCTTACATTTTGAAAATTTTATGGAAGCTTGTTTGGCTAATAAATGTATGACCGTAATTTAGAAAAGGTTACGATATATTTTCTATTAAAATAATTCACGGAAGCACTATTCCCAATAGATAACTATAAAGCGTACTACCTATGTATAATTTTAATTCTATGTATAGTTTAATTCTTCCCCTACATTTTTAAAAATATATGAAAAATTTTTATGGTTGTTTCTGTTAAGATTAATTTCTACTATTTGATTATTAACACAAAATTGTACAATATATGCAAGTATGTAGGAGACAACTAAATTTTCTTGCAAAAATGTTTTTAGTAAGATCCGTTATTATAACTTCCTAACAAGTAAATTTAGGATTTTACCACAAAGATTTTTAAGTTATGCCTTTTTAAATTAGTCTATAGGGAATTTTCATCATGTTCATAAAATGTTTATGTAGTCGAAAAAAAACAATTAGATTATACCAAAATCGATAAAACGCGATTTTGATAGGGCGGTTTGCACTTTCCATAACGATTTATTAGTTGTACTAGGCACAGCTCAAAATACTTAGGGACACAATCATGTGAAACAATTTGATTCTAAATCAAATTGTTTCACAATATTCTATTTAAAAACTTCTTGGAAATGTGTATACAAGTTGTTCTTTCGTTATTTTTTTATTTTTAGTAATTTTGCATTTAAATAGAAAAATTATCTTTTAATAATAAACAAAAGGATTTAATTACAAATTGTAGATGTTAAATAACCATGTAATTTATTGGGGACGACCACGACCGAAACCTCCACGGAATTCAACATCACCGGCACCAGCGCCTACATCACCCTTCTTATCAGCACCACCAGGTGCGCGTCTATAGGTTAATCGATCTTCACCAGTCTTACTAACATCACCAGAACGCGCAGCAGCAGCTGGTCGGGGGCGAACAGTTTCAGGTCTGGTGGGACGCTTGAGAGTTGCAGGAACAATCTCAGGAGGCAAGTGCAAGTAACTGCGTAAGAATTCAATGCCTTCATTTGTCAAATACCAGTAGTAATGTCTCCATGCGAATTGTTCCTTAACCAATCCACGGGAATGAAGTGACTGCATTGTTTTAATTACGTTTAAGTTAGGGATGGTTTCAAGCTCAGGGTGCTTAGGAGCATGGGTATCTTTTTTGGCTACGATAACACCCTCTTTGAAGAGGTATTCATAGATAGCGACACGATGAGCCTTTGGCATAAACATCCTGAAATGACATTAACACAAATATCAATTAGTTTCATGCATTTATAGTATTTTAAATAACTATATTACAGCACTTTTCTTCTTCTAGATAATTAATTATTATAAATGATACACTTGATATTATTTTTCAATATTTTGCAGTTATTTACTAATCCAAATTCACTATGGACTCCTACCTAGATGGTAGGAATTGCCCTCTTAATTCATTTTGATATTATGGATACAAATTATTTATCATTTATAAACTTGATAGTGTAATTAATTCCTGATTCTTTTCACATATTAATTTAATGATTGCATTGATTTTCAATGATTTTTTCAAGAATTTAACATACTTTAGCGTCTTCTGTTGAGCAGTCACCGGAAAGAAAGGAAAACCGAGATGACATCTGTCATGGTGTTGACATCTCTAACAGCATTTCTACGCACCAGCAGGTGGCGCTTCAATCAGTCGAATGTACTCATATGCCAACCGAACACGTTAAGCGTAAGGTTCAATATGTGTTGGCAATGTTCAATATAACATAAATATATAAAAATAATAATGAAATTAACAATAAAATTATTTTAGGGAGCTTTTTATTTTATGCCCTTTAAAATTTATGAGTCAAGTAACGTCAATTGTGTTGATAGCCTAAGTTTTGAATGAAAATATTTATATACATACATGAATATGTATATATGCAGATTTGAACAAAGCTTGAAAATGGTTGAAGTTGATAAAAATTTTTTCCGTTTTTATTTGTATACACAAATGAAATATTGTTTTGTTTTTTAAGGGGATAGTTAATTTAATATACATATGAATGTTTTTTGCTGATTATATCTATATATGCCTATATTGGAAAAACCACATAAAAAATTATGTGTACTGTGAGCTCCCTAAATGATCTCAAAATAAATAGAATATTTTGCTTTGTTTTTATTTTTGAGATTAATAGTACGTAAAAATATGAAAATAACATTTTTTGTAGAACAAGGTAACAATTAATGCATTAATTTCATGCACATTTTTAGAGTAATATTTTATCATATTACATTTTATTTTTGTTTCCCGTGTTTAATGTAGAAAGTCACAATGGATGGCATAACCACTAGTATTATTACAATTCTAAAGAATCTAATGAAGAACTTCAATACCTTGTTAGATTGTCCTGTACGTTTTTCGGGAGAGTACAATGAAGAAAAGGTGCATCGTTTTATTGAATATATTGAATATTATAAACGAATAAAGTGTATAGAGGATGAGCAAGCTTTACGGGAGCTGCAATATCTTTTAATGGATCAAGCACACGACTGGTGGCTACGAAGAAAAGTAAAGATAAACACTTGGTCAGAAGCGTTAACTATATTAGAAAATCAATATTCAAAAAAACGCGCTCTTAATGTTGTTTTTACTGAAATATTAAAACATCACTACGAAGACTACGAATCTAAGGATGACTTCATAGATGATAAAATTGAATTGTTTTATGAATTATCTGAACCAGAATTAAAAGAAAATAGTAAATTGGAAATAATATATGCTTTATTGCCAAAAGATATACAGAATAAAATAAAACTTTTAAATATTACCAGCATAAAAGAGTTAAAAGAACAATTAAAGCTGGTGCAACTACATAGCGTCGATACATCATCGAAATCAGAAACAATAAACACAGTTTTATCCCAAGTTGAAGTTAAAGATGTGACAAGTAATGAATCAATATCCCAAGAGAAAAATGGTCAGATAGCGGTTATTAATACGTCATCCGAAAATCATAAAAGAGCAGATTCCGAGAGAAATTCCATTATTAAAGTGAGACGAGCCGAAGACCTAATGCCTCAAGATATTAAAGAAGAAGAGGAAAGTCTAGTAACAACAGAAGAGTTTTTATCTAGCGATACTGAACCTTCATTTACTAATAATGTATTGCATTCTAGTCAAGATAATTTCCAAATTGATACCGATATAATGAATCAAATTAACAACATAATAGATGAGTCGGAAATGAATATGAATGCAATAAGTATTAATCAAAATGTTTCTTCCGTTTTGACGCAGCCATCAAATTGTGTCGCATCTCTGGAGTTTTTAGGTTTTCATATAGAAGCATCAAAACAATCAAACAAATCTGTAGATCAAAGTAAATCACAAGTTAAAACAAGCAAGAAATTAAAAAAACGTTGCACCTATTGTCGACATTTTAATCACACAGCGCAAATTTGTTTTAAAAGAGCGAAACACATGAAATTATTCCCCGAAAAGTTCATGCAATCAATAGCGGGGATAAACAATAATATTTCGCAATGTTCAATGGATGAAGAGGCAATTGAAGTTTTACCAATTACTCCTGATTGTAATATATCTGCAATAAATACCTCACCAACGGAGCCTCTTTCAACAATACCAATCTTATTAAATCAAGTTGTTACTTCGCCACCTCTTGAGAACACTTCACTAGCTGATACCAGCTCTAATGGGACTTTAAATAATATTGCCGAAAAGTGTATAAATCCTATACTGACGACGAAGTTAATTGCACCTATTAACGGCAAAATGCCAAACAGAACGTTAGCAGCAAAATTACGCAGCATAAATACACCATCACCGAAGTGTCATCAATGTGGCACTTTGGGATTTTATAAAAGTATTTGCCCCAATTGCAGTCCTATATATAATAATAACAACCATAATCAATATAATAAATGATCTAAAATGACTGTAAAATAATGTACAAAAAAATTTTTACATTTAATAATAAAACACATCATTCAAATCACATGATTTCCAAAAATTGATAACAGCAAAGAAGTTAATATTTTGTAGAGAGCAGTCGAATAGAATGTTATATTGTAAATGCCACTCTAGAAAACAAACAATAAGTCCATAATTTGAATTTTTGTGATTTACAGGACAGGACCGATTATCGTTATTGAATAAAACTTCCACAATATAATGACATCGTAGGGTAATTATTTTTTAAAAAGTAAACGGGTTAGAATTTCGAAAAATTTTAATTTGAAAATGGCATTTCCTGTTTTACACATGTTTTTTTCAAAAGAATAAACCATTTTCTATTGCTTTTAGTTCGAAAAAATAATTAAAAAACAAAATAGTTAGTGGGCTTCAAATTATAGATTTTTAACTAATTTAATATTTTGTAAAATAAAAGAATTATGCATCTACAAATTCATAAATTTTCGCTTTATACCAAGTTTCAGATCTTTTCATAAGCATTAAAATATAGATGGATGAATTATTGACTACATAAAATACATGTATTTTTCATATAAAACTTAAATTGTAGTGAGGGCTGCCTTAATATTTATTAATACGCATGCTCGTGTTTCGTTTTTTGTTTCAATCTCGATAACCTGCATGAACCTGAGTATAATAATTTTTTAAAGGTTTTTGGTTATTATCACTAACTCTTCCTACACCCTCGTGGGCGTGCACGAACGTGAGCCAAAAATATAGGTTCGTGCATGATTACAATTTTTATTTCGTGATCGTGATTGAAAAATTACTCATGATCCCATCTAATTTCAAACCAATTTGCCACTATCATAAGCAAAACGAAGCCACCCTGAAATATACATATCGTCACTTAAATCCAAAGGGCTAATAATTATTTTTTTTAGTTTGCTTAAAGAAGCTAAAAATAATATAAAGCAGAATCAAATTTAAAAAATTTTTCAACAGAGAAAACTCGTTATTTCTAGCAAATACACATGTACATATGTATGTATGTATGTATATTCACATGTAGCTAATCAAGTTATGATTTTTTACAGTTTTAATCAATATGAGGTTTTGATAAGTAGCATTCCGTTGTTAACAAGTTTTTATGAATTATCGTTATTTCCGAGTTTTTTCCATTCCCTCAATTTTAACGATTTTTAATAAATTTTAATTATAAAGTAGGAGAATTGTTCCAAGTGTTATTAAATTTGTATATTATAAAGCTTGATCTGTAGTTGAGAATCTAAATATGATATACGCAGGCACATCCATATGTACATACATATATATTTTTTTATTCTTAAGCTAAAATTTATAAAACCATGTTTTCTAATAACATAAAATAAAACGTAATTTTTACCTTGAAAATGGAGTCTATTTTCGAATATTAGACCCAAATATTTCATAAATGACAGACGGAACAAACATAAAAAATAAAGTAAAACAGTCGGTTAAAAAAGAGAGAATATTTTAAAAACTTAATATTCTATGTTCTAGAAATTAGTTGTATATTATTTGTACTATTTTCTAAATAAATTAAATAATTGCGTTAATACACACATACATACATATGTATGTACATATTTATATACACATTTAAAATTAATTAAGTTTGTTAGTAAATATGGCATGAAACAAAAATAAGTCTAATTGATTTGATCAAATTAAGCCTTGCTAGGATTTTCTTCGGAAAATACTTCGGTATCTGCGATAGGTTTGGTAGGTTCGATTTTCTTAGGCTTAGCAGCACCACGTCCGAAAATGGCCTTTTCAACACCCAAAATAGGAGCCTCAAAAGCCAAAGTTGCAAAGATGGAAATCGTCAAAGTCAAACCAAAATCATGCCACCAACGGAGAATCTAAATTTATTTTCAATAATATACATACGTATAAATAATATCATTAATAAATTAAAAAAGATACTTACAGCATCGTAATTAGAGAAGTGGGTATCAGTTTGCATACGTGCTGCATTTACATTTAGAACAATTCTATGAATGACAAACATACAATAGGTCAAACGACTGAACCCAGTAAAGAATTCCCATGATAAGAAATCATTAATAACACCGCCATGTCCATTATAACAAGCCCAAACGATCCAGCCAATAGCCAAAGCCCACGAAGTACGACTAAGCGGTTCAAAAATTGCGCCTTCATAAATGGGCGCATTGGGATTTTCGGGACGAATACGCCAGTATGGTCCCCACAAATCGGTAAGCATTACACCGAAAGCTAACAACCAACCAATTATAACCCAATGTTTCTTCATAGGAATCTTTCTGCCGCGGTTTTTAGTAAACAAAAAGTAACCAAAGATAACACCAATCAACCATGTAGGAATACGCGTATGAGTTGGATAATACGTAAGACGTTGACGTAAATCAACGTGATCATCTTGAACACGGAAGAGCGAAAAGTCATTGTACATAAATGTTGCAAACGTACAACCCAGACATAAAATCAGAAAGATCATAATTGGAGCCAATGCTTTCTTACCCCATTTCCATAGGGGAATAAGAAAGAGCGGAGACAACACATACAGTTGGGTGTCGACAGCCAAATACCAAGATTGACTTACACACTAAAATTCAAATATAAACAAGATTTGTATTAATTATAATAATTTAATTGAAAGAACTGAATTTGTTTCACTTACGATCTTATAAGGATAAACATAATTTTGAACATACAAAAAATCTGCCCACCATGTGCCTTCACAACGTTTGTCTTGAGTTCCAAGCTTCATCCACATGGGACCAGCACCAGAATACTTATACAAAGACATAATGTAAAGAATTACAACAGCGATTATTGGAGTCAAACGCACATAACGATGGAAATACATCATCTTTATATTTAGATAGCCCTTGCTGGAAAAAATATAGGACGGTGAATTTTATGAATTTTAAAAATATATTAGATAATATATTTGAGGTATTTACAAAAGAGTACGGTAACAGTTGTTATACTTACATACATATGTACATACATATGTATGGCAATGGTAGAATTAGTAGATTATTATCTGTTTTTTTGTATAAGTCAACGTTTAACGTTTTTTCAAACAGATTCAATGTGCCTCTCATCCCAGATCGAGAAGGGATGCCTCTACGAGAAATAAGTACTGACACTCCTAGCAGGACCGAAATAAAAGAATCTATAGACACTATGAAAAATGGAAAAGCTGTGAGTATATATGAAATCCCAGCTGAATTGCCTAAAGCTGACATGCCATATCCTTTATTTAGCGATTTTATTGATTACGAAAAATAAAAAGAGAGTATATTTGGATCGTGTTGGAAAACATAGGAATATCACGGAAAATTTAATCTTCAATAGATACGACGGCGCTAAATGCAGAGCTCTGCATAACGACCAGCTTAGTGATCCATTCGACTCCACCTGCGGTGTAAGACATGGATGCCTTATATCGCCTCTGCTACTCATAACTGTGCTGGACCTCATACTGCACATTTTTGACAACACTACCAGCAAACTTGGCGTCTAAATAAGTGCCTTGAAGATCTTGAGTACACCGATAACACAACTTTGCTCTCGCACTCGCATCAGCATATGCAATCCATGGTACAATAATAATAATAATTGTAATAATTGTACCATGATGCAATCGAAGCTAGACCACATACAGCAGGAGTCTTAAGGGTTGGTCTTAAAAGCAGCATAAAAAAACGGAATCGCTCCGAATTAAATCATTCAACGGCCGAAAGACAGCAGACGTCAGCAGCTTCACGTATTTGGGCAGTGTCCTCTCGAACAATGGATGATTTAAACAGGATATCTTAAGCCCCATACAGAAGGCTCAAACGGCGTTTGCCAATCAGCGAAATGTATGGCGTGCAAGCAACATAAGCATTGCAACTAAAGGCCGTATTTGTAATGCCTGTGTAAAGTCTCTTCTCTATGGCTCAGAGACAATGCTAGCTACCGAAGAAAGTACGACAAAACTTCAAACATTTATAAGACGCTGCCTTCGAAATATTCTACAAATTTCTTAGCCCATAACCATATTTAATGAAGACATATTGAGAAATACCCTCCAGCAGAACATCAGTGCTAAAATAAGAAAGATAAAATATGGCTGAATGACCGTCCACATGCTGCTCTCTCCTGGAACCCGCACGGTTTTCGGCGTCGTGGAAGGCCACAAACAACATGGCGCCAAATGCAAAACGAACTAAGACTACTAAGAAATAACTGGAAATGTTTTATAGAAACCTTAAGCTCTTAAACATGGAGTAAGAAGTAAGTTTGACGCTCTCTACGTAAAATATATATACTTATTTTACGATGCATATTAATGAATGATTTAAAAAATAAAAAATGGCATAGCAGTAGGTGCTTCCTATAGGAACTGCCAAGCGACCTATACCTTCGTATAGAAAGTGGAATTCCTAAGATCCACTCCTAGAGTTTTTATGGTCTCCTCCAGTATTGCTAAAAACGGTTGCACGCGGTAATGGAAAATTCCACAAAAACCGATGCGCGATACAGTTAGTCGAGGTACACCATTAACACGTGCGAGAGTGAGACGCAAAACTCTCGAAGGCCAATAAACTTACAGTGGCCTGGTTGCACTTAAAAAATAACTGACAACGACGCGTGTTGCTTACTTGCCCAGAGCTGCTTTACGACTGACGATGCATATTAAACAAACAGCAACATGTTTTATTTACGTGACAGATTTTACCAGCTCATACGTAACTTCACGATACAAAATGTCTACTTATACCATAAAAGTTTACAAAAGTTATAATAAAAAATCAACTATAATTTTATTACTATTAGCATATATGTATATGCATATTTACAACCGAAATAACACTTTCAGTAAAACATCCTTCAATATATTTTGTATTTAATTTTTCTATGTGGAAACAACATTTTTTCCACTTCTGACTGAACTTGAATTACATAATTACTTTTAAAATTTAAGATAAATGTGCACATTTAAATGCATAGATATTAGTTACGTTACTTACGTTTTTTCCATTTCACGGAAGGCACCCCATAACATCAATAAGCCAGACATGAAGAAAAATGTATCGACACATAGTGAACCATTTTGTACTATCATAGAATACGGAGTTTCAACCCACTGTATGTTTTAATTAAATTTGATAAAAGCTAGATTTAAGTATTTAAAATATCAATAAAAAATATCAGAAAAAACTCACATTGTAAATTTTGTTTCTGTTAATATGAGGTAAATCATAGGAAGTCATATATCCATGGCCAAACACAACCCACATCATGGAAAAGCAACGAATACCGTTAAGACAGTGAATAACATTAGGACTGTCAACTTTCTTAACAGTGAATATTTTTGGGGCATTGGTAAGAACAGAAAAAGCCAAAAACAAATCTTTTTTAGGTTCTGCATATAAAAAATTATACATTACAATTACACAAATCAGATAAAGTGATTTGCTACAAAGACGTCATAACTCAAAGAGTTCGTTATTTTGCAAAACGCAACGATTAGTGCTAATAAATTTTACATATACGAAATGCACATACACTTTAACGCTTAGCTTTGTGTTTTACAAAAAGAGTTTAAAGTTTTCAATTTACTCAAAACTTATTGAAATAAAAAAATATTCTAAAAATGTTTTATAAATGTCTTGTACTCGTATACACACCTCTTGAGAAGAAATGTTATGTTATTTTTCCATTAAATAGCAACTAATCCAAAAACTTTAAACTAGTTTTCTTTAAAAATATTCTTTTTTTTAGTTATGACTCTATTGCAGCAAAGGCTCAACCTATATGTACATGTCATTCCTTTATTGCAACGTAGTCATTTCTCAAAAAACGTGATGTTTTTAATTAAAAATGGAGAAGTATTCGTCTTATCGCTCTTCATTTTATATGGAAAATTCATATAAACCTCTTGAGAGAAGAATGTTTGTTTATTTTTCTATTGATGTGTGAGTAATTAAAAGTCGAGATTTTTTGAGATATGACTACGTTTCAATAAAGGAGCGATATGTTCATATACAAACAGGAAGCTTAGATCTTATGAACTTACGTTTATTTTTGGTTTGAATATAATCATAAATAGAACTAGCAATCATGCAGAATACAATAATGCATATAAAAACGCTGAAATTTGTAAACATTGAGAATATTTTGTTGCTTTATAAAAAAAAGTTGCAAAGAACTGTTGCACTTACATGGCGAAAATATCAATGCCACGCAATTTAATTGGCTCATCGGTTTTACAGAAGTCATCTCTAATCATATTCGCTTTTATGTCTTGACCAAAGTTTTTGTTAATAACTGCCTTGAGAATTTCATTAGTTTTTGATGGTGAGCAAGATTTAGGCACACAAACACCCAATTCGAAGGCTTCGGGATCTTTGAGCTTGTAACTAATAGCTCTGCTCCACTCACCACGTTTGTTAATTTTACTCATGAAGCTCTTTATGGGAACCTTAGCCAGACAGTATTGTCCTCTTATTGTGTGAACTTCAGATACCTTTCGTGTGGCAGCAATGCACTCTTCAAATTGACCCATGCTAATAGCGTGACCCCACATAAGACCGATGGGTACACGCCCCCATGAATCAGGATCTATAAAAAAAAAATAAATAAAAATGTACATTAGGGGTCTCGAATTTCCATTTATGGAAAATAAAAATAAATCTGTTGATTCGCATGATTTGTCGAAAAAAAGTTAATAAAAATTAATTTTTTCACGATACATACATATGTACTTCAAATCCTTCAAATGAAACTGTGCTAAACAGCATTTACTGACATTTCGCAATAATTTAATTTTTACGTTTTTTCTTACTGTCACAAAATGTCTCTTTTAAAACAGTATGTATACACAACTAAAGTAAATAAGCTTCTTTTTAATTTTTCTCTATTTGATTTATGACGGCTTCTGCATTTTTTATTAGTGCCACTTTTATGTATATCTAACCCATACTTATGTGTGTATGTATTTACAGAATGCACATAACTTTTTGAAATTTCTCGACCATCAAAATGCTTGTACAAAATAGTATTCTTTTCTTAAAAAAGGTCACGCAGAACACGCAGTGAAGTTGCGAATTCCTATTTTCTACAAATAAATGGGAACCACTTTATTCTCTTTAGGTATTATGTACTGTTATTGCTCACAAAAAAAAAGCAAATAAAAAATTTTTCAACATATTTATTTTAATGATCCATGATATTTTATAGAATATATAGTATGTTCGAGTACATACATACATATATGTATATTAAAGATCATTCGTGAAAAATATAATTCACATGTATTGAAAACCATACAATTTTCCACTGTGCAGATTTGTCAGCATGGCGTATGAGTATTATTTAATTGTGCAAGCAACAAATTTAAACATCCAGAAAAGTAATTCCAATGAAAATTTCACAATTCATTTGGAAACTTAAGTACTTCTGCACCATTTTCTTAAAGTTTGGGGATGAGATGTCATTGCAACAGTTAAGAAGCGGATTTGCATGTAGAAAATCATTTCAGGTCAGTTAGTAATGACTTTCAGTGGTTTATACTATATTTTCTTTAAGTAGTTACTAACCAGATAAATAGTGGTTTAGTTTACATACATATGCATGCCATTTTTACATTTACAAAAGAAACACATGAAAAAATAAAGTTTTTAATTACGGGTTGAACCAATAACCAATCAAAAATGTCGAATATTACACGTGTTATTTTTTTTGCTTCTGAGTTTTTTGTTACAAATTAAGATTGTTATATATTTTTATTTTGAAAATAATGAAGTGGGTAATATTATAAATCAAAATTATTTCGTAAAGAACAATAATAAAATTATAAAAGTTATTTATTGATATAATTTAAGCAGTTTATGAAGTTATTGCTACGAATTAAATTGTTTTCTAACACTTTAATAATTTTTTCTATATATAAAATAAATGTTTTAATCAAAACTAAAGAAAGCAAGTGATAGTGTTACATTTGGTCCATATGCTCCCTAGTGAGCATAGAAAAAATTTCTCGTTTCAAGGGTTTTCTAATTATTCACTCTCCAGCTATAGAGCAGACTATTGCTGATAAAAAAGGATATTTTTTTAATTTTTAATGTTTCTAGCGTTATATTGCTGATAAAAACATTGTTTCTTAGAAAATTTTAAATTTCTTTTTGAATTTTGCAAAATTTAAATTTTTTCCTAAGTTTTGTAACGTTTCGATTTTTTCTTTTCTTTTGCAATTCTAGTTTTGGGGAATATCCCTATTTTACCGATATTTCGATCTGATAGCGAGTTTTTTATGAATTTTAGACATACGCACATAAATACACATATTCGGGAGCAAAAAATAACAACAACAATATGTAAAAATAGAAGCAATTTAATGATAATCATGGTTTTTTGCCTTATCTGATTCATTTATGGACTTTGCTTTTCAAAAACACTTTTGAGTGGGGTTTTCCCAACAATAAAATATAAATATTTTGCTATGTATATAGAATCATAAAAAACTCAATTATATTAATAGAGCGATTGTAGTTTTAGAAAAACCCATATCATAAAATCCATTTTGCTATTTTTGTCAATAGTCAGTGCCAGTATTGCAAATGTAGCCATTTTCAATCTCGATTAGCTGGAAACATGTTAATTTAGTCAACAGCCATTTTATTGCTCTTTTTATTTTTACTTGTCTATTTTCAGCCGTTTTTGCATATTTAAAATTTTTTTAAAATTCTAAAAAAACGCAAGAAAGAAGATTTCACAACATATTCAAAGCACATTTGAAAATTAATTTATGTTGATAGTTATTTAGCATCAAAAATACAATCAATACTCAATACAGATATAAAATGAAACCAAGCAACCGATGATACAATTGGTTTTTGGTCGAAAGTTTTTATTGCTGAGATGCTGGTAGAAATAAACCATTTAAATAAATATATGATTTTGTTTTAAAGTGTGTTGATAGCACCAATGAAATGCATGGTATATGGACTAACTCAACCCTCAACAAACAAAACTTTTTGAAATGAAATGGGATGAATATCTCGAATAATAAATTTGTTAAAGATATTAAATAAAAAAATTATGTTTGTTGAGGGTTTTTTAGCAAAAAATTTTTGAATTCTTTGAAAAAAGATATCGAGACCTGTCTCGAATAATAAATTTAATGATATTAAATAAATTTAAAAATACTAAAATGTGCAAGTAATTATTTATTAGGTGCATGAAATTCTTGCTTCTCATAACTGAGCACAAATCAAGCACTATGAGGTGTAAATATATATGTACATACAGATGTACATATGTACATATGTAAATATATATGTATACAGACCAAAAGTTTTAAAATTGTGCTGATTTTTTGTGTGGTTGATAGTAGTTGTAATTTTTTCAGATTTTACAATAGTTTCAAATGTTTCTATGAAACATATTTGTACAGCACAACTTTTGAAGTTTTGAATTTAAATAGTTAATAAAACTTGGAAGTCAAAAAAATTAATATTTAAGTAAGTTTAATTCATTTATAATCGGAAACTATAATATCTCTCTCCTTTTATTTTAAAAGTTTAATATTTTTTGGGGACATAACAACGTGAACTTACAACTTTTCACAATTTTTTGGTACAACGATTAAGAATTGAATAAATTTTTATTTTCATTTCCGAAAACATGGTTATTAAAGATTTTTTTCTCTGAATTTTTTTCTTTTGAATTTTTAACTGCTTGCTTACTAGTAGGCCAGCAGTTGGCCCATTTTTTATGGAAATAGTTTTCTTAAGCTTAACATTTAATTGTAATTCAACTGCATGCGAAAAGAAAATGTACTTTTTTTGTTAATTGAAGTTTATCTGCAGCAAATACAAAGTCATACCTTTACTGCCGCATTCATGAAACATTTATTTGGGCTTGTTTGAAATGTATTTTAAAGAAAATTTGTATGAATTTTTTTCTCTTAAAATACAAATAATTTTGTATGAATACGTGGTTTTATGAGTGCGGTTTTAAAGCTTTGACTTTAAGTTTAAACTGACAAATAATTTACGCTCAAATTGATAGCAAACATTACTCTCAAGTTACTATTAAGCCTTAAAATAATGGTACATTCCCGGTTTGAATTTTGTATTATTGTTTGAAATGATATATGTATTTTCACTTTTCACTATTTTTAGTATAATAAATGCAAAACTAAAATAAATTGTGCTTACATTCAATAGCCCATTCATCGTAATGATCTAAGCCATTTCTGATGGCTGCGATATCATTATCGCATTGCGTATCGTCGTAAGATTTATACGATGAGATTGTAATATTTCTAAACTCAGGAGATATTTGAGAACCGATATCGAAAAATTGAAATGCTAAATCACTTTTGAAAGGAGATTGGCTGGCAGCCAGCTGCTTGTTCGGTAAATCTTCAGCAAGAGTAACACCAACTAGCAGAAGAAGAGCTAACGACACATCCGTCAGGATATGTCGAGACATTTTAACGTAAATTCCGTTTAACACTCGTTGGGCGCTATACCGTCACAAACTACTTGTACTACTGAAAAACTATTAGCTTTTATAGCCAACTCTTCATTTGGTTATCTTAGCCATTGATAAATCGGTGCTAACAATAAAAAGTACCACATAAATTTTTAAATTTAAATGTAGGAGAAAAGCATTATTAGTATGTATTAGGGTATTCAATTAATCATGTTTCTGTTTTAATTGGTTAACAGCTCGATTAATTGATCGATGTTTTGGTTTAATTGCAGTGTTCGAAAATAAACTGAATATTATTTTGCGTTTTGTACACAACCCGAATACAATACATGAAGATTTTTGAACGCAAGTAACAAACACAAACAGAACGTTACGTATGTTTCTAGTCCAGACATGTCCACCGCATAGGACAGTTGTTTGAAATTAATTTACACGGGTTCTTATTCTCTTTCAATCAGTCGTCAACTAGATGCCACAGGTAGTCTTCTTTGTGATTCTACCGTACAGAACACTAAAGTACATTATACCTATAAAGTAAATTTTCGAACACTGTTTAATTGTCTAACAATCGGTTAGTTTCGTATTAATTGGTTAACCGTTAATCGAACAGTTAATCGGCTAGTAATTAACGGATTAACGGTTGACCGATTGAATACCCTAATATGTACTCTTGAAAATTCAGTAAAGCATGATTTGGTAAAAATATGCCATAAATACCGTGATTATAAAAAAATTATTAATAATCAATATCAATTTTATTTAACTGGTATAAATTTGACTTATCTCCCAATTCCCGTTGTTTAATGAACTATGTAGTTGGACAACACTGTAAACAAGTACACTCGTTTCTACAACAACAAAACCAACCGTCATTTTGTTTTTTCTATTCCTTCTTTATTGTCAATTCAAACACCAGTCAAATTCTTTGAATAATTATACCCCTTTATTTTATATTTTCACTAAATAATTTTCATTCAATCTTTCTTTTTCAATTGTGAACAAAATTTGGCAATTAAGGAGAGATCAACTACTAAGCAGCTGGGGAAATTTAAATGAAAATATCTACTGATTTTTGCAACCCAAAAACCAAACTATGAATTAATTTTTTTTAATTTTCATTTTATATTTTGATAGTTTTACGCTCCATTGCTTATTTTTAGCAAGTTTTAAATAATAAGCGCTAGCGAAATCCTCTTAGAGCCCAGCTTATATGTTAAAAATAAATTCATAAGTATGTATGTATGTATAAGGTTCATTACTACTACATCGCCGCTAAAATGCACCTTCGTCATATGTCAAATACAGTAATTTTGACTCGGCAGCACAATCAACTTTGCATGATTTTTTGTGCAGATAAGTAAAAAATGCTGTTAACTTGTATGGGTTGTTTGCGATTTCTTAAATTATAAATGGCTTAAGTTAGCTGTTAAAAAGTGAAAAAGTGGCCACCATATATTTTTGTTAACTTTGCTAACTTTGATTATTTATATGAAAATATGGTAAACGTGCAGGTATACAAAATGCACTTAAACAAGGTTTAGGAAGAATAATTAACAGAAAATATATATTTTTGGGCAGTTAAGTCAAAACACACCTAAAGTTGATTTTTTGTATGAAAATGATTTTAAAATACCGAAATTTTTGGGCACTTATCTTATATGTGCAGGTACAAAAATGCACTTAAAAAAGGAATTTGTATTGGATTTTAAAGAATAGTGACAGAAATTATTAATTTTATGCAGTTATGTCAAAAGTGCTCTTAAACAAGAGGCAGCTAAAACAAAACTACTATAGTCAAAATTTGTAGGGTAACTTTATCTAAAAAGATATCATGACTGAGGAGGTTATTGCGGTAACCAACACAACAACCAGCGGCACGGAACTTTCATACAAATTTTACATTGATTTGTCGGTCGACGGCAAGCCGTTGGAATACATTTTACTTCCTTATAGGTTTCGGTCCCAGTGACAATTGCGTCTTAGTCATATTCTACAGTATTGCCATAAAATTGTATATTATATGAACGAAAACTATAAACTTATGTGCATGCTAATTCACAATAAAATAAAAATTTCATAAATTCTTCAAATAAAAAAAATAAATTTATTGAATATGTGAAAATTATTGAAATCTAATACAAAAAATTCTTCTGCATTAATCCTATACTGACGACGAAGCACATATTAACGATAAAATGCCAAACAGAACGTTAGCAGCATAAATACACCATCACCGAAGTGTCATATGTTGCACTTTGGAAGATCGAATAAAATGTTATATTGTAAATGCCAGTCGCTCTTAAAAATCCTTTTACACTATAATTACGTCTAAGGCTAATTTTTTTTTAAAGAGTAAAAGTAGTGAAATTTACGAGACAAATTTCAATTTGAAAATGTCATTCCTGTTTTACACATATTTTTCCAAAAGAATAAACAATTTTCTATTTTTTTTAGTTCGAAAAAATAATTACAAAAACAAAATAGTTAGTGTGCTTCAAATTCTAGATTTTTAACTAATTTAATATTTAGTAAAATAAAAGAAGTATGCATCTACAAATTCATAAATTTTCGCTTTATACCAAGTTTCAGATCTTTTCATAAGCATTAAAATATAGATGGATGAATTATTGACTACATAAAATACATGTATTTTTCATATAAAACTTAAATTGTAGTGAGGGCTGCCTTAATATTTATTAATACGCATGCTCGTGTTTCGTTTTTTGTTTCAATCTCGACAACCTGCATGAACCTGAGTATAATTCATATTTTTTAAAGTTTTTCGTGATTATCGCTAACTCTTCCCACACCCTCGTGGGCGTGCACGAACGTGAGCCAAAAATATAAGGTCGTGCATAAGCGTGCATGATTACAATTTTTGTTTCGTGATCGTGATTGAAAAATTACTCATGATCCCATCTAATTTCGAACCAATTTGGCACTATCATAAGCAAAACGAAGCCACCCTGAAATATACATATCGTCACTTAAATGCAAAGGGCTAATAATTATTTTTTTTAGTTTGCTTGGAGGTGAAGCTAAAAATAATATAAAGCAGAATCAAATTTAAAAATTTTTTTAAACACGGAGAAAACTCTCGTCTTGAAGTATCCGTTATTTCTAGCAAATACAAATGTACATATTATGTATGTATGTATATTCACATGTAGCTAATCAAGTTATGATTTTTTACAGTTTTAATCAATATGAGGTTTTGATAAGTAGCATTCCGTTGTTAACAAGTTTTTATGAATTATCGTTATTTCCGAGTTTTTCCATTCCCTCAATTTTAACGATTTTTAATAAATTTTAATTATAAAGTAGGAGAATTGTTCCAAGTGTTATTAAATTTGTATATTATAAAGCTTGATCTGTAGTTGAGAATCTAAATATGATATACGCAGGCACATCCATATGTACATACATATATATTTTTTTATTCTTAAGCTAAAATTTATAAAACCATGTTTTCTAATAACATAAAATAAAACGTAATTTTTACCTTGAAAATGGAGTCTATTTTCGAATATTAGACTTGTTTCCCAAATATTTCATAAATGACAGACGGAACAAACATAAAAATAAAGTAAAACAGTCGGTTAAAAAAGAGAGAATATTTTAAAAACTTAATATTCTATGTTCTAGAAATTAGTTGTATATTATTTGTACTATTTTCTAAATAAATTAAATAATTGCGTTAATACACACATACATACATATGTATGTACATATTTATATACACATTTAAAATTAATTAAGTTTGTTAGTAAATATGGCATGAAACAAAAATAAGTCTAATTAATTTGATCAAATTAAGCCTTGCTAGGATTTTCTTCTGAAAATACTTTGGTATCTGCGATAGGTTTGGTAGGTTCGATTTTCTTAGGCTTAGCAGCACCACGTCCGAAAATGGCCTTTTCAACACCCAAAATAGGAGCCTCAAAAGCCAAAGTTGCAAAGATGGAAATCGTCAAAGTCAAACCAAAATCATGCCACCAACGGAGAATCTAAATTTATTTTCAATAATATACATACGTATAAATAATATCATTAATAAATTAAAAAAGATACTTACAGCATCGTAATTAGAGAAGTGGGTATCAGTTTGCAAACGTGCTGCATTTACCAATTGAACGATTCTATGAATGACATACATACAATAGGTCAAACGACTGAACCCAGTAAAGAATTCCCATGATAAGAAATCATTAATGACACCGCCATGTCCATTATAACAAGCCCAAACGATCCAGCCAATAGCCAAAGCCCACGAAGTACGACTAAGCGGTTCAAAAATTGCGCCTTCATAAATGGGCGCATTGGGATTTTCGGGACGAATACGCCAGTATGGTCCCCACAAATCGGTAAGCATTACACCGAAAGCTAACAACCAACCAATTATAACCCAATGTTTCTTCATAGGAATCTTTCTGCCGCGGTTTTTAGTAAACAAAAAGTAACCAAAGATAACACCAATCAACCATGTAGGAATACGCGTATGAGTTGGATAATACGTAAGACGTTGACGTAAATCAACGTGATCATCTTGAACACGGAAGAGCGAAAAGTCATTGTATATAAATGTTGCAAACGTACAACCCAGACATAAAATCAGAAAGATCATAATTGGAGCCAATGCTTTCTTACCCCATTTCCATAGAGGAATAAGAAAGAGCGGAGACAACACATACAGTTGGGTGTCGACAGCCAAATACCAAGATTGACTTACACACTAAAATTCAAATATAAACAAGATTTGTATTAATTATAATAATTTAATTCAAAGAACTGAATTTGTTTCACTTACGATCTTATAAGGATAAACATAATTTTGAACATATAACAAAGTTGCCCACCAAGTGTCTTCACAACGTTTATCTTGAGTTCCAAGCTTCATCCACATGGGACCAGCACCAGAATACTTATACAAAGACATAATGTAAAGAATTACAACAGCGATCATTGGAGTCAAACGCACATAACGATGGAAATACATCATCTTTATATTTAGATAGCCCTTGCTGGAAAAAATATAGAACGGTGAATTTTAAGAAATTTTAAAATATATTAGAGGTATTTACAAAAGAGTATAGTAACAGTAACAGTTGGTAAGTATAACACAATACATGCATATGTATGGCAATGGTAGAATTAGTAGATTCTTATCTTATTACTTTACATGTTTCTATGTCATTCGTGTGTTAACCAACAAGTATATTTGCAAAGAATTCTATCATAATTTTCTTGTAATAAATAAAATTATTTTATTTCTTTAATTAATATTTTTCTTATAACATTTGACTTTGTTTTTGCGTTTTCGCTGCTTTTTGCTTTTGGTATAAGTCAACATTTGATAAGTTTCTACGTCATAGAACGTTACGATGATTATCAAATAAGCAGCAACATGATTTATTTACGTGACGGATTTTACCATCTGATATGTAATTTTTCTATATGTTTGCAAATAACAATATAAACAAAATTTTTGCACTTCTGACTGAACTTTAATTACATTATTACTTTTCAAATTTAAGATAAATGTGCACATTTAAATGTATATTAGTTACGTTACTTACGTTTTTTCCATTTCACGGAAGGTACCCCATAACACCAATAAGCCAGACATGAAGAAAAATGTATCGACACATAGTGAACCATTTTGTACTAACATAGAATACGGAGTTTCAACCCACTGTATGTTTTAATTAAATTTGATAAAAGCTAGGTTTAAGTATTTAAAATATCAATAAAAAATATCAGAAAAAACTTACATTGTAAACTTTGTTTCTGTTAATATGAGGTAAATCATAGAAAGTCATATATCCATGGCCAAACACAACCCACATCATAGAAAAGCAACGAATACCGTTAAGACAGTGAATAACATTAGGACTGTCAACTTTCTTAACAGTGAAAATTTTAGGGGCATTGGTGAGAACAGAAAAGGCCAAAAACAAATCTTTTTTAGGTTCTGCGTATAAAAAATTATACATTACAATTACACAAATCAAATAAAGTGATTTGCTACAAAGACGTCATAACTCAAAGAGTTCGTTATTTTGCAAAACGCAACGATTAGTGCTAATAAATTTTATATATACGAAATGCACATACACTTTAACGCTTAGCTTTGTGTTTTACAAAAAGAGTTTAAAGTTTTCAATTTACTCAAAACTTATTGAAATAAAAAAATATTCTAAAAATGTTTTACAAATGTCTTGTACTCGTATACACACCTCTTGAGAAGTAATGTTATATTATTTTTCCATTAAATAGCAACTAATCCAAAAACTTTAAACTAGTTTTCTTTAAAAATATTCTTTTTTTTAGTTATGACTCTATTGCAGCAAAGGCTCCACCTATATGTACATATCACTCCTTTATTGCAACGTAGTCATTTCTCAAAAAACGTGATGTTTTTAATTAAAAATGGAGAAGTATTCGTCTTATCGCTCTTCATTTTATATGGAAAATTCATATAAATGTTTATTTTTCTATTGATGTGTGAGTAAATTAAAAGTCGAGATTTTTTGAGATATGACTACGTTTCAATAAAGGAGCGATATGTTCATATACAAACAGGAAGCTTAGATCTTATGAACTTACGTTTATTTTTGGTTTGAATATAATCATAAATAGAACTAGCAATCATGCAGAATACAATAATGCATATAAAAACGCTGAAATTTGTAAACATTGAGAATAATTTGTTGCTTTATAAAAAAAAGTTGCAAAGAACTGTTGCACTTACATGGCGAAAATATCAATGCCACGCAATTTAATTGGCTCATCGGTTTTACAGAAGTCATCTCTAATCATATTAGCTTTTATGTCTTCACCAAAGTTTTTGTTAATAACTGCCTTGAGAATTTCATTAGTTTTTGATGGTGAGCAAGATTTAGGCACACAAACACCCAATTCGAAGGCTTCGGGATCTTTGAGCTTGTAACTAATAGCTCTGCTCCACTCACCACGTTTGTTAATTTTACTCATGAAGCTCTTTATGGGAACCTTAGCCAGACAGTATTGTCCTCTTATTGTGTGAACTTCAGATAACTTTCGTGTGGCAGCAATGCACTCTTCAAATTGACCCATGCTAATAGCGTGACCCCACATAAGACCGATGGGTACACGCCCCCATGAATCAGGATCTATAATAAAAAAAATAAATAAAAATCTACATTAGGGGTCTCGAATTTCCATTTATGGAAAAAAAAAATAAATCTGTTGATTCGCATGATTTGTCGAGAAAAAGTTAATAAAAATTAATTTTTTATAATACATACTTCAAATCCTTCAAATGAAACTGTGCAACAGCATTTACTGACATTTCTCAATAATTTAATTTTTACGTTTTTTCTTTCTGTCACAAAATGTCTCTTTTAAAACAGTATGTATACACAACTAAACTAAATGAGCTTCTTTTTAATTTTTCTCTATTTGATTTATGACGGCTTCTGCATTTTATGTTTGTATGTATTTACAGCATGCACATAACTTTTTGAAATTTCTCGACCATCAAAATGCTTGTACAAAAATAGTTTTCTTTTCTTAAAAAAGGTCACGCAGAACACGCAGTAAAAATTGCGAATTCCTATTTTCTACAAATAATTTGGAACCACTTTATTCTCTTTAGGTATTATGTTCTGTTATTGCTCACAAAAAAACCGCAAATAAAAAATTATTTCAACATATTTATTTTAATGATCCATGATATTTTATAGAATATATAGTATGTACGAGTACATACATACAAATTTGTCAGCATGGCGTATGAGTATTATTTAATTGTGCAAGCAACAAATTTAAACATCCAGAAAAATAATTCCAATGAAAATTTCACAATTCATTTGGAAACTTAAGTACTTCTGCACCATTTTCTTAAAGTTTGGGGATGAGATGTCATTGCAACAGTTAAGAAGCGGATTTGGGTCTCTTAGAAACATTAGGAGATCTTCTACTTGGGAGGGCTCATATTCCTCGGATTTTCTAATAACAGTAAATACCAGCAAAGTTAAATCAAAGGCATAAAAGCAAGCAGTTTTTTAATCTGTTGAAACGGCTGCACGGAAAGAATAAACGTGATTGGAAAATGATCGCAACAGTAAATTTATTTTCACACCTGTCTAATAAGACTTGCAAAATAATTTAATTTCTATTTTAAACATTTCAATATTTATTATTATAAGTTACAAGTATATATATAAATTTTTTAATATGTTCGCTCCAACAATACCTAATTTAATAAAATATTGCTACCCACAAAAAAATGTTTAAAACAACAACTCATTTCATAATACAAACACTGTCAGTTTCTCTCAATCAGATGTCCGCGAGCCTCATTTAGTGTTTAGTTAATAAAAGTGAAGAATTGTCAAATAAAATTAAATAAGTTAATTTTAAGATTTGTTTTTCAACAAATAAATACTAAAGTTATTCAAGCACATCAACGATTCTGTAAATACATCAACACATTTGGTTTTTAATTGTATTATTTAATTGTATTACTATTTTGACTATTTTATGGTTCGAATAATTTTATAATTCATAAAGAAAAGTATTATGATCGATAAGAGTGATGTTTTTATTTCCCTAAAGACACAACTATGTAAATATATAATATAGTGGACGTAATTAAAAGCCTGAAAATTAATTATAGTTTGTAATAGTGGTTCTACCAATCATGATTTTTCTTTGCTTCTATGTAAATATGCATGTAGAAAATCATTTCGGGTCAGTTACGAGTAGTAATGACTTTCAGTGGTTTCAACCGATTAAGATCAAACTTACACTATATTTTCTTTAAGTAGTTACTAACCAGATAAATAGTGGTTTAGTTTACATACATATGCATACCATTTTTACATTTACAATAGAAACACATGAAAAAATAAAGTTTTTATTTACGGGTTGAACCAATAACCAATCAAAAATTTCGCATATTACACGTGTTATTTTTTTGCTTCTGAGTTTTTTTTACAAATTAAGATTGTTATATATTTTTATTTTGAAAATAATGAAGTGGGTAATATTATAAATCAAAATTATTTCGTAAAGAACAATAATAAAATTATAAAAGTTATTTATTGATATAATTTAAGCAGTTTATGATGTTATTGCTACGAATTAAATTGTTTTCTAACACTTTAACAATTTCTTTCTACATATATGTATATATAAAATAAATGTTTTGATCATAACTAAAGAAAGCAAGTGATAGTGTTACATTTGCTCCTTAAAATTAAGGGTACCCTAGTGCCTGTAGATGAAGAGTTCCCGTTTTCAGAATTTTCTGATTATATGCTCACTGAGACTTTCTTGAATACCAAATTTCAGTTCTCTAAAAATAGTGACAAGAGAATCATATAAATTAAAAGCTCCCTAGTGAGCATAGAAAAAATTTTTAGTTTCAAGAGGTTTCTAATTATTCACCCTCCAGCTATAAAGCACCCTATTGCTGATAAATTTGTAATGTTTTTACACATTTTTTGCAAAATTTAAATTTTTCGCAAGTTTTGGAACGTTTCGATTTTTTACTTTTGTTTTGCATTTCTAGTTAAGGGAATTTACCTATTTTACTGATATTTCGATCTGATGGCGACTTTTTGATGAATTTTAGACATACACATATTCGTGAGCAAAAAATAACAACAACAATATGTAAAAATAGAAGCAAACTTTGTCAACTTTGGAATTTCAAAACGCACCAAAATGGAGTAAAAAACGGACAATTTAAGAAAAATGCACCATTTTTATTTAAAATGTATTGAAGTATTTTTGCATAAAAAGTATATTTTTGTATTAATAATAAAAAAAAACAGTCTTTAACAAAAATAAACAAATTTGTTTGTATTCAACTAGATAATACATTTTTTTAATTATTATTATTATTATTTTTTTGTATATAGACCAGCTAAAAAACCCCTCAACAAACAAAAGTTTTTTGAAAATCTTTGAAAAAAGATATCGAGGCAATCTCGATTAATAAATTTAAATACATTTTTTTTAATTTCATAAATTGTATACAACACTCTTTAAAAAGATATCAACGATTAATAGTAAGGATTCAAAAATTATTAATAGTGTTTATCCTTTTATTAAAATATTTTTAAAATCTTATTTTTTATCAGAATTTTTATATTTTCATATTGAAACAATAAAACAACCTTTTACAATTCAGTTAACAAAAAACATACAAGATGGTACATTAGTTTGTGTACATTAATTTTATAAATTCTGTTTAAAACTTTTTCAAAAGATATCAAAATTTTATAATAATTATTCCTAATTAATAAAGCTAATATTTTCATAATTATTGTTATCATCTGGCCATAAAACAGGTTTCATTTCAAATTCTGATGTTTTATAAACATCATTACTATTAATGTGACAATTAACACCATCAGGAAGTTGGTAATTTCACAACAGGAATTTTCCCTTTTTAACCCATTTTAATTTGAAGTAATGCATTAACAGCTTTTAAACACATTCGGTTACGTTTGAGTATGAAAGTGGCACAATTTTAACCGCAATAGTTGCGAATGCATGAAAAGGTTTAATATTAACTGCGTCTGTATAACATTTAACTTCAGTCTAAAATTTTATTGTTGAATCAATATTGTACCATTGCATGAGGTGAATCATTCTCCGCAACCCTTTTTCAATACTAGATAATATTTCGACATCGGATTCAAATTGTACTGCAAATAACATATCTTTTCTGCAATGGGATAAAACATTGTTTACATTTAACAACAACATACAACAATAAGATCGTTTTACTTTGTGCATATGATCAGGCACGTTTTAAACATCATTATTGTGGCCTGTAAAATTAATTGTAAAAATGTTGTTGAACTGTTGAATAATATGGTATTAAAACAGGTGTATTTTAATGTACAAAGATTTTTTTCTCACACTGATATAAAAATTTTGTGTTGAATTTGCTTTGGTGCCAGCAAAAATTGAAAAACGTACCCAAATTTATAAAAAAGGGCACCGCGCACCAAGACAGGAATTTTTCTAACAAAAAATTAAAAAAGCACCCAAAATGGTGCTAAACGCACCGAGTTGACATCGCTGATAATCATGGTTTTTTGCCTTATCTGATTCATTTATGGACTTTACTTTTCAAAAACACTTTTGTGTGGGGTTTTCCCAACAATAAAATATAAATATTTTGCTATGTATATAGAATCATAAAAAACTCAATTATATTAATAGAGCGATTGTGGTTTTAGAAAAACCCATATCAAAAAATCCATTTAGCGATTTTTGTCAATAATCAGTACCAGTGTTGCAAATTCAATCCCATTTGTTTAGAGAAGTGTTAATTTAGCTATTAAGCATTTTATTGCACTTTTTATTTTAACTTGTCTATTTTCAGACATTTTTTTCCTGTACAACTATTGATAAATTTGGTTATAGCACCATTCATGCTATCAAATTACCCTGCTTCCATGAAAAGTTTAACTATCTCTATGGTGCAGTTGTTAGTAAGTGCTTTTACAGCGACTTGTATGAAATATTTACTTGTATTCGCTAATTCGCGTGACTTCATTTGCAATGGGGTTTCCCTTTCCAATTTTTTGCTAGATACCGCCCAGCTTTGTGGTGGGTTTTGTTGCACTTCACTAATTAAGAGAGCTTTTACCCTCTTCAGCCGCCGTGTGCAACCACCCCGTCGTTTTGGCTTTTTTACTTTAAGTATCTTTATCTCTTTTTCTTGCTCTTTTGTCTGGCTCGTTTCTGTTCTTTGAAGGGTGCATATTTTCAGCAACACTCCCTTTTCTAAAATGTTTTCCTTTTCATATTAGAAGGTGCTTCTATGGAAAAGGACTTCTTCTAAACTGGCAGGATCGCTATTTAAATAAAATATATTCAATTTGTTGGTTTAATATTTTTATTTATTTGTTTTAACTAGAGCTCACTTATGTATGTATCTCCTAAAATCAAGTTTATAATGCTTGATAATACTAATTCTTATTCTACTTATATAATACTTGTGAGAAGTTTTTGACTACTTAAAATGAGTGTATTAAGTAAGGACATTTCACTCAAAATTATTTTTACCTTTATAGTGTAAAGGTATAAAGTATAAAGTTTATTCTCTACTTATTTTTTTATTCCGCCAGGCGAACATATATTTTAGTTAGTCTGCGTTTACACATGTCATGTCTTATTGACATGATTGCTACTTTATAGGCAAGAGAGACGATGGGAAAAGAAACGAGTACACAGATGCACGTACTGTCATCACGTTATGTTTTCTCATTCGTAATTTTAAGCCTGAAGGTATTTGCAAGTAATTGTCGTCAACATGACATGACTTGTGTGAACAACAAGTAAGAATCATGTCAATAAGACATAACGCGTCTAAACGCAGACTTAGTTTCCCAAAATATACATTCAAGTGGTTTACTTAATGATAATAGTTCATAATTGAAAAGTGAAATGTGCGGTATCGGTAGGTGCATTTGAAATGAAAAACAACATGACCTTGCAGTGCCTATTTGCACAACGAGAATTGAAAAACTTTATATTTTTATTTCCGAAAAACATGGTTATTAAAGATTTTTTCTCTGTGTGTGTACATATTTTAATTTTTAACTGCTTGCTAATTAGTAGGCCAGCAGATTTCTTAAGTTTAAAATTTAACTGTAATTCAACTGCTTGCGAAAAGACACATGTACTTTTTTTTGTTAATTGAAGCTTATCTGCAGCAAATACAAAGTCATACCTTTACTGCCGCGTTCATGAAAAAATTATTTGGGTTTGATTGAAATGTATTTTAAATAAAATTTGTATTAATTTTTTTCTCTTAAAATACAAATTATTTTGTATGAATACGTGGTTTTATGAGTGCGGTTTTAAAGCTTTGACTTTAAGTTTAAACTGACAAATAATTTACGCTCAAATTGATAGCAAACGTTACTCTCAAGTTACTATTAAGCCTTAAAATAATGGTACATTCCCGGTTTGAATTTTGTATTATTGTTTGAAATGATATATGTATCTTCACTTTTCACTATTTTTAGTATAATAAATGCAAAACTAAAATAAATTGTGCTTACATTCAATAGCCCATTCATCGTAATGATCTAAGCCATTTCTGATGGCTGCGATATCATTATCGCATTGCGTATCGTCGTAAGATTTATACGATGAGATTGTAGTATTTCTAAACTCAGGAGATATTTGAGAACCGATATCGAAAAATTGAAATGCTAAATCACTTTTGAAAGGAGATTGGCTGGCAGCCAGCTGCTTGTTCGGTAAATCTTCAGCAAGAGTAACACCAACTAGCAAAAGAAGACCTAACGACACATCCGTCAGGATATGTCGAGACATTTTAACGTAAATTCCGTTTAACACTCGTTAGGCGCTATACCGTCACAAACTAAGTGTACCTATGAAACACTATTAGCTTTTATAGCTAACTCTTCATTTGGTTATCTTAGCCATTAAACAATAAAAGTAATATATAAATTTTTAAATTTAAATGTAGGAGAAAAGCGCTATTAGTATGTATTAGGGTATTCAATTAATCAGATTTCTGTTTTAATTGGTTAACATAGCGTCTACAGTTGATATTTAATCTGATATATGAGAGAGAACGCCAGCAGAATAAGAAGAAAAAAATGTACATACATATATTAATATTTATGTACTTATATCTACCTAGGGGAAGACGTAATTTTGGAAATATCATAATATTTCATAATTAACAGGCAGCCGTGCAGTGAAAATCTTGATATATTTTAATGGTACTATGTGTTTTACAAACGTTTTGTCATTTCTTTTTATATGGACATTGCTCATTTACATATATGCGATTGTTTAACAATCTATTTTAATACACAATGATCTTTTCAATACAAAAAATTATTTTCTTGTATCTACCAAGGTGCCTTTAACTAGGTGGCAGTATTAGTAAAACAATTATAACAATACAAGAACAACAGGCATTTTTGATTGTGTAGTTTCATTGCGTATGTCAAAGACATAACCCATAAAACAAAGAAAACAGATACAGAAAAAAGGTAAAAAATACAAAAGTATTTTGTATGTATTTTGACATTCGCAACGTAAAACATAAACAAAGCAAAAAATACACACACAATTAAAAAAAACACAAATGTCAGATGAATACAAAAAACACTAATCCACATAAAGCTGTGTATATGTACACATTTTTATGCCAGATGAATTAATCCAGTGTGTTTTGGAAAGAACAAAAGTTAAGACAACTAAAAATTAGTCTAGTGTAAATTGGCTCAATATATGTACATTGTACATATATTATGAAAACAATATTATAATATCTGACATAATATTGCAATAATACTAATATTAAAGTCCATACGTAAAATAATTCTCTCTGCTATGAAATTTGACGTTTGCTGATAGAAATATATTTGATATTATATCAGGTATAGACACAATGTAACCGCTCGGACTGCTCGGTTAATTGATCAATGTTTTGATTTAATCGTCTAGCAATCGGTCAATTTCGGATTAATTTGTTATCCGATTAATAAACATTTTCCATAAATTAATTAATTTCAATAAATTATTTATTATTTTATGATTTTATTAATAAAAATGCAATAACATAACATAACAAACAACAATTCTCAATTAAATCTCAATTAAATCAAATATGCAATCAAGGCAAATGCACACCAGGTAGTCGCAAGAGAACTCGCGATCGCAAATATATCTTTTGGATGTCAAAATAAACCGATCAAGGCGAATTCAAAACAAACAAAAAACACATTTTGACAAAGAAAAATAATGAAACACAAAGAGTCAGCTGAGCTGTCGAGTTCTTCTGACATGAAACCGCCTTGTATGTAATAATAAAATAAGCAAGTACACAGAAAAAAATTTGAACATAAAGGTTATGAAACGATTTCATATGACTTTGTTAATAAAACATAGGTTTTATTTCACACACACAAGGCGGATTCATTTTGCAATTGTTGTTGAAAGCACAACTGAATATCTGTTTAGCTTCGTGTTTTGTGGTATAGATACACTGAAGAAAGTAAAAATATATACATACATATGTATATATATATATATAAGTTCTTTGGATATATGTAATTATTTTTTTCTGTGTGTGATGTTATAAGTTGGTTTCATATTCTAACTAACCTTTTAGAAATATAATTTGCCTCAAATGTTTTGGTACAAAACGATTTTTCTTTAGTTTTAATGAAAATTGACTTAGGAAAAATCCTTTCCCTTATCGAAGATGTTTTGAAATCGAAAGCATTCTATAATAGAGAATATGATATTTTTCTAGATATGATACATAAAATTTGAGTCCTGTTTTAATATTTTCAAGTTCTTAACACTTCCAATAGTTTTGGTTAATTCCGCTAGATTAAATTTGACACATAAACATTTTTTTCAATCACAACAAAAAGAATATGTTAATTTTTTTAATCAGTTAATCCACCCATATTAACAGATTTAGTAGTTGATAAAAAAACGCAAATTTTAAATGAATCAAACAGTCAATCGGCTAGTAATTAACGGATTAACGGTTAACCGATTGAATGCCCTTATTTTACTCCTGAAAATTCAGTAAAGTATGATTTGGTCACAAATATGTCATAAATGTCGTGATTATAAAAAATATTAATAATCAATATAAATTTTATTTAACTGGCATAAATTAGACTCATCTCCCAATTTCCGTTGTTTAATTAACTATGTAGTTGGATAACACTGCAATCAAGTACGCTAGTTTCTACAACAACAAAAACAACCGTCATTTTGTTTTTTCTATTCTTCCTTAATTTTATAATTTTCAATTTTAAATATGCTGCAAATGTATGTATATTCGAAAAATACTAGAATTTATCCAATATATCTAGTAAGCAAAGCATTTTTATTTAAAATTAAATAACAAAAGCTTGCAATTGTAATTTAGCTAAACTCAAAATCATATACTCGTATGTACATACATACATATGTACGTATATTTTGCAATGGTGCAAATTGGCGAATTTGTGTCTTGTTAGTTGGAATGTAAAAACAGCAACTATATTTTGCATTTTTGCAATACCATTTGGCCAATTGCAACACTATTTCTGGGAACGGTAACGTTCGACATCGTGAGACAGGCTATAAATGTTTAGTTATACAAATATTTAGCTAATGAAAAAGTCTATTAAAATAAGTTGTTATAGGGTAAACTTAATTCAGGTTATGAATTAGTATTCTAAAATTTTGATTAAGTTTTGATAATTCGAATAGCAAGTTAGTTGAAACTCGTTTAGTGATACCATTTTATTGCTAATCTCTTTTTTTATTAACTTCTGTATTGGTCAATAACGTAATCAATTGAATTGTTTAATACTATTTGGCACTCATAGAAGAGTTTATTTTGTTCAAGTGCTTTTTCCACTTTTATCTTTTGCTTTTTCAAGAGAAATATAAATATTATTTTTAGTAGAGAGTACGACCAGATTGTGCGCCTGAAAAACTTATTTATTTATTTTTTTAGAAAAGGATTACATATATTTTTACAGATTTTAGGGATTGTTCAAATATCGAATTTCACAAGCAGAATTTGACTGTTTTTCTTTTCTTTGTCTGCCAACATCGTTAGCGAATTACACTTGTACCACAATATTCATTTAGTTTATGTATTTAACATACCAAATTTTTGACCACAAAGTTTTGTGTTTGATACTTACTAAAATATCCAAAGAACGGAAACGAAGTACGTTTTTTCGAGGTTTGCTCTTAAAAATATTAAACGATTTCGAATACATGCAAGTTTAAATATTAAGCAGTAAATTTAGGTTTTCATGTCTTTTCTAATCATTAAAAAAACAAGGCCACTAAAAATATGCTCACTAACAACTAAACTTTGATGGCAAATTAATTAGTATAAATGTTAATAAACCATGGAAAGTACATACTTTTCACTACTTCAACTTTAGCATTTTAATTCATTACTTTAACGATTCGATAGAATTGAAAGCATGTGCTTATCACTTTTCCTTTCTCACTGGTACAACTATTTTATTAATCTCTAAAAACTTGTTTTCACGAACACATACACAATTTAAGCAAAATCCACTTTGCTTAATTAGAGGTTGAACCGTTCATCTAATGTATGCTAATTGCGAAAAAATACTTCTTTAGTTAATAGTAAGTAATTTAATAACTACTGTAAAGTAACACCGGCGGTATGTAGTTTAATTTGAAAAGTATGCTATGCTTAATGGAAGGCACTACCTGGGAAATGGGTTTGCTGAGTACTTTTTATAAAAACTGCTTTTTTTGCACAAACCAATATTGAAATACAGTTTTCGAATAATTCGAAGTCGCTTTTTGTATACTCTAGCACTTACGATCATTTTGAAAACTGTTGAAACTGCCATAATATTTAAATAAAAATTTATTTGCATATGATTTTACAAGGAGTTTCGAAAAATTACTCGGGTATTCGACAATAAATTTATTTTATTCGAAATTTAAAAATGTCACTTACTCAAAAGAACAAAATAGTTTTCATTGGAAGGAAGGCATTTCTTTTTGACAATTTTTAACTTAATAATAAAAATAAGAAAACAAGCCAATACATAAAGAAAGTATGAATACAAGGTTACTTTCAATTTAATATAAAGTACTTGATTCTTAATTTCTTGAGCGCTTACTGCGTGACCATGAAACAAAAACAATCGTTTTTAATGTGTTTGTGTCGAAACAATAAATTTTTTAACAATAATTTACACTGGAAAGCCCCACACTAAAAAACGATATTTTTGCTAGTAAAGCCATAACTGTAAAACTGATAAAAACGGAAAGCGTTAATGAAAAATATTAAAATAAAATTTTATAAAGTTTACTTTAATTCCGCAGAAAATGGAGAATCTTCGAAGACCAATGTATTTTGATTGCAGGAATTTAAAGATTTAAAATTCTGCAAGAACTTCATCACACTCACCCTAGAATTAGAAAGTAATTCATCAAGGCATTGAGAAAATGGTAAGTTTATGTAAAGCATGTGTCGAAATTCCATGCAAACCTTCAAAAGTCCCACTTCATCGGAAAATTGAGAAGGATACACATCGACTATGCAGGGCCTTTTCAAAATAATTTTTTTTTGGCGCCTGAGGGATGAAAAAAGTTTAAATCAGACGGTCTAGAATTTTTCAGATTTCCATGAAGATTTTGTTTTAAAGGTAACCATGATGGCAGGTCAGCAGCGATATGGGATTATTAGCATTAAAGGAGAGTTAGCCAAAATTACTACGCAGGACCACATAAATTTTCTGAAGAGTAGTAGTGACGTCATAACTAAGAACAATTTTTAATTCGGCAAATATTCCCACGCTACAATGTCAACTAGTAAGTTGAGACAAACATCCTATAGTAAAAAACATTCACAAATTTTTATTGATATAAGACAAATCATCACTGTAGACTTCTACTTCTACTCATATGAATTCATAAAAGCCATAAGTTACATTGAAAAAATTTTAGGAGACAAGCAATACACTCTCTCATATGTAAAGTTCAGCAACACTTTTCAAAACTTTTTCAGTTTAAGCTTATTTCTTATTAAGGAATTACTACAATTTTAATATGTAAAATTTTCCAGGGACATATGTATATTTTGATATGGTGCATCGTAATGAACCAAGATGTAGATTTCGAATTTTTTGCAACTTAAAGCTTTTTTGAAATCATATGACGCTATGCATTCCTCAAGAACGGTTCGTCTGTCTTGATTAAATAAAAAATACGTACATAACTATTCTAATACCCTTTAATGTAATTTAATTAATAGTTTCAAAGATTTTTAGTTGCGAAAAATTTTTATGCAAAATTTTACTATAATTAAAATTAGAATAAACAAAGGAATTTCGTACAATTTTTCCATAATTGTAATAAAATGGTCTGGATTATATTATACATGTATATTTCTAAAATCCATTCCAAAACTGGGTCTTAAAGCACCCACACACTGGGCAACCGTTCGAAGGAACGTGTTATAGCCATCTGATTTCCTTTTTTTCAGTACAAACGAGGCAGCCGTTGCGGCAGCCTCAGTATTGCTTCCATATAGTATCTACTGATTACATGTTTTTATATGTATGTATGTATGTATAGCTAATAATGGACTTTGAACTCAGTTTTTTAATTTTGTGAAGAAGGTTGTTTTAGATAAGAGTTTTTTATTTGTTGCTATATATAACCCTCGTCATCATTCCGGTCTGTGGTGGGGTTCAGGGAGTTTAATTTATAGCTTCTCATATACATATATTATTAACAGTTCAATTTTAAGGTCAAACTTTGCAGACGTTTTAATCGCAGGCGTCTGCATGTTCCATTGAAATTCGTTTTGTTCCCTCTTTCGTACAAATAAAAATGCACACATCCATTAAAAATTTTCTACAATAAAAATTTCACAGTGAAAACGAAAATGCAACTTTAAACATTTAAACGAGACTGGCAGTGGAAAATGGTCTCTTCAGATAGGTACGAAAGAACTCATTTGAAAACTTAAGTACTTCTGCGTCATTTTCTTCAAGTTTGGGTATGTAATTTCATTGCGCAAGTAAACAAGCAGATCTACTTATGTCCCTAGATGTATATCTTAGGTATCTCTTGACTTCTTCTTTGGCAGAAGCCCAGATTAGGATGGGCAGAGACTCATCTTTCTCGGATTCTTTAATAATAGCAAATACCCACAAAGTTAAATCAAAAGCATATGCTAGGTATCAATATTTCTAGTTTATTGATATTTACATACATATGTTCATATACATACATACATACATATGTATGTATATTTTGGCCCTAGCACTACGCGAAAAATTAATATCATTTTTTAATAGTTTTTAATGGACTATTAGACTATGCTAGGGCCATTTTGATATTTGCAAAAAATGGGAATAAGTTATACCCCTAATGTACATATGTATATGAAAAAAAAAAATTTTACAAATTCAAAAAGTTTTGAAGGCGAAAGCAATGACCTATGGAACAATCATTACCAGGTAAGTTACCATCACAATGATCACGGTATATTAATAAAGGAATATAATCATCGTTTTGGATAACAAAGTACTCGATCACATATTTACAATGTAAACACATTATTCGATAGCGAATGACATAATCTCGAAATAAAAATACGTGATCGAATCAGCTCGAGAGAGACGATTAGACCTTAGGGTCATGTTGTAGCAATAAAATATGTTTGTGAAAATCATAACCATACTGGTATTATTCTGCCAATGGTAATGCCTGAATTTCTATACTTTTGAAAAACAAATTTATAGAAATTTTCAAAAGGGCTTCTATCTCTAAAATTATTTTTTTTTCATATCGCGAATAATTTATTTATTTCAAAATTCAAGAACCAAGCCCTTAGGGCCAAATATGGTTCATAAACTATTCGTTTCAAGTATATTAAGGGTAACAATATTTATGTATATGGAACAAAAATCTTAAAACTAGAAATTTGTATAAATTAAAAAAATATATGTATGTATATATGTATATTATACATATTCTGCATTCTTAACTCAAAAATCACGTTTTTTTAGATATGACAACGTTGCAATAAAGGAGCGATATAAACATCAATAAACAAATAACAGTACTATTTACTTCCAGCAGCGCAAATAGAAAATATATAGAAAACGGGTTCAGATCTAACTGAGGTAAATGTCTTTAGACTGTCGCGAACTTGGTTCCGATCCTAAGTTATAAGATGTTTATACACATACATACATACATATGTACATATGAATATCCATATGAACATCATTGCAAAAGTAATAGGATTAGATTCGCATGACCTCAAAACGTCGATATCTGATTGAAAACTTGATAGCGGGAAGTTCAAAATTATAATTGTTGTTAGAAATAATCGTAGCACACATAGTAAACATATAGCATATTAACGCTTTTTAGATTGCTGTTTTGAAATTCTTTAGATATTATGAATAAAAGTACGGTCACATCTAACAAACATTTCCCAAAAAAAACTTAACCAACAGACAAGCTAAATTTGCATTTTCTTTAATTCTAAAGGTCTACTGATGAGTTTGATGTAAGCACCAAACGAAATAAATGTACATAGATACACATATAGACTATCTTACCTATAAAAATACCCCCCGTAACTAGAAATCAATTAAGTAAATATAAAAATTTCGATGACCTCATCTTAAGAAAAACTTTTTGTTTTTAAGAGATGTCTAAGTGTCTGTCTGTCACTCCTCTTTAGGCGTAGCTTGAATTTTTACAAATCGCGTTTTTAATATTTTCTATTGGTCCGCTTAAAATTCAGCTTCCTTAAAAATTGAACAGGCTATGGTTGCAAATAACGGTTTTATTATGACTTGAAAAAGCTTTAAGCTCATTTAATTTTTTTTAAATAACACCCAAATGCAGGATACATATTTTTGATGAAGAGACTTAGAAAAGTTTGTATGAGCTCCGAAAATTTGTTAAAATTCACTTTCATATAAATATATGTAAATAATAATGAAACAAGTAATATTTTTTAATATTTTTTATTTTAAATTATTTTTATACGTATTTTTAAATTAATTTTTCTTGTACAGTATATTATATTTTTTGTTTTCTATTTTAAATTAATATTAATTTATAAAACGATTTTTTGTTATATAATATACAAATAATGCTGTTTCTTCTTAGTGAATGCAACGCATTTACTTGATTATGATATCTGTTATACATACTTATTTTTTTAATTATTCATCTACACAATATTAAATTAAGTGAATTTATTTTATATATATATTTTTTTCAATATCTTTTTTAACCTTTTATTGTATACAATTATAACGATGAAAGTTAATAATATTTGTTAATCCAAATATTTACTCTGCATACATGCACTTACACTCACCCATACATTATTTATTCAATTTTGTTTCAAAATTGGTTAGTATTCATTTAATTAAATATTTTTTAGTGTTTGAGATTGTATTATAAATTTTCATGTTTTAGTTTTTTGTTAAATAAATTTGAGTAAAGTTAATTTAACCAAATATGTTCTTGTTGCTATTAAAGAGAGCTTAAATTACTTGTAAAGATATTTAAAATTTTATTTTTTAAATGTATGTACATACATTTCGAAAAATTTATTAAAAGTATCTACACATTTCTCTCTCGTTGAGTAATAAATAAAAACTATTTTTTAAACAATGGCGGCGTTTGTTTAAAAAATCGTTGAATTCATTTATATACAATCTCATTTCTTAAAATTTTAAACAATTATTTTTTACATCTACACTCTTCAAATAAATATCAATTAATATTCAGTTAGACTTAAAGAAAACTACACTAACTTTTTTATTGGATGATATTTTTCATTTTAAAAGTGCAAATATTCTATAAATTAAACAATTAAAAAAACCTAGGACTACAACGATGAAAAAAGAAAATTGAAAATGTTTTTTACGTTATATTAAAAATGTTATAAAAAAAATAAAAACTTTAAACTTAAACTCATTTAATATATTGTTTTTAAATTTTAATCACAAAACAGTTTTGGAATATTTTTATTCATTTTACATTTTAAAACTAATATATACATTTTTATAAATGGGGATTTAAGGATTTGATGACTTTTATTTCTAACGAAAGAAAACGAAAATTAATCATAAAACAATTTCTTTAAAAGGCGGCGGTAATTTTTAAAGATATTTATTTTAAGATTTTTTGTTAATTATTTACATTTTTTTATTTGATCTTTAAAAGTTAAGGCAAATTTATTTTTTTATTTGTATGTCTATGTTTTTGTTACAGTATTAGTATTTAAAAACATTACAATATAAACAAAGATTGGGCGGCTTTCTTTGTTTTAACTTAATATGTCCGTAGAATGCTGTGTTCTAATATTTATTATTAATAATGTACAAAATTAAAACGCGGCAGTTTATTTTCTTAAGGGGTAAAATACAATGATGGAGACGTAATACATACATATGTATGTATAGCGTGGATGCTTTTAATTTGTTGTGTGCATTGTAAGTTCGTTCCCTGTCTAAAGCAATTATATCAGCATTAATAGTGATTGCTTCACTATGTATGTATGTATATAACATATATCCTATTCTACATTTTATGCAAACATTTTGAATAAATCGACATGAGAGAATAGAAACTTATGTATATTTTCTCTAATCTACTTTTTTTTATAGATTGATCAGATCAGATGATGTGAAGAGGCGCTATTATGTAAAAATGTAAGTTTCTTTTTAAACGCATTCACATTCGAAAGTACAAACATAATATCATAAAAAATAATTTTATCTCTTTCTGATTTCAAATAATTTGTGTTGATCAAATATGTAAAGTACATATACATATGCATGTAAGTATATGGAAAATTATTTGCCCAGAATTGTTGGAAAATTGGTAAGTACTTAAAACTGAAGAAGAGAACTTAAATGTTCTTAAAATACATTTGAAATAAACTATTTTATTTTATTGTGAAAACCTTAATTTTAATTTGCTTCATTTAATAAACTATTTTGTTTGTATGGTTGTATTTTCATATATTTAACATAGTGCCGTCTCATTTTTATTATTTAGTAATAATTTTTGAGACTTTTTAGAGATTTGTATGTAAAATATTGGTATTTATTATTTATATATTAAATATTGAATTGCCTTATATTAAAAAAATACATATATTTACAAAATTATTTTAAATGTTTATCCTTTTAAACAAATCTACAAAGGGGAAGGTTTTATTAAATTACTTAAAAGCTGTTGAATAAAACACATGTATACATACATATATACTATCATATTCTTCTCTATCATCAAATTATTATCTGAAGCATTTCTTTTATCTTTTAATATGTTTAGCTCAAAGTGATAAAAATAAACATTTTCGTCTTATGATTTATAAATAATAATGTACTATATATAGAGAAAAGTATAAAATGCCTAGGATCTAACTTATATTTAAATAAATATTTAAGGTATTAAAAATATTTTTTTACTAAAGCTAGAGGTGTTTATGAATATTTTTGTTTTATTTATATTGTATTTTTAAGAGATGAATAATGTATTTAATTTTAAATATGTATGAGCTATTTAATTAGTTGTGTAATAAAACATATTAACTTGGTTGAAATTAAAGGAAACAATGCATAACTATTTATAAAATTATTATTTTTTGGAAGGACGATTTGTATTATTTAAGTTAAAAAAAAACTCAAGTAAGCAATATATTAAAATATTTGAAAAAAAAAATACAAAAGCTGAAACCCCGATAGAGAATATATTATAATAAATCAAAACACAACTTTTCCCATTTTTATATTAAAAACGAAAATCATAAAAACATTTTTAATGTTGTAATATGAAACCTAAATTAGGCGAGCAAAAATGTTAAACAAAAATAATTAAAACTTTTCTTCGCGGAAGTAAAATTGTATAAAATGATTGACTTAAAGGTAATAATGATGCTAATTTTTAAAAGAAACAAAGATTTTGTTAAAATGTCGTTGCGTAAATAAAATTATTTTGTTGGTTTGTTTAGTTTTTTTTACTTTTTCAAGATATATCATTGAAAGTAGTTTGTTGTTCTTAGAAATATCGGTGTTGTTGATGATTCATATTGAAGCGGCTGCTATGGGGGGATGGAGGAGGTTGAGGTTGGGGAGGTGATTGGAAGGCTTGAGCAGCTGCCATTAGCTAATTACACTAAAGTTGTTCTACAAATTTGGTCAGTTGATCGGATGCATCGGATACCGGGCCTCCGACTACACCACCCACTCCTCCAACACCTACATCTTGCGGTACGCCCGGCAAAGGTGATTGGTGTGGGTGCATGACTCCATGGTTGTGTAAACCGTCATGAGGTGCTTGTGGCGCAGGTGAATGACTCATTACATGGTGTGGAGACGGTTGTGCTCTCGGCGAAGCAGAGGGACCGGCTCTTGGTGATTGTGCCGAGCGGGGTGAAGGCGTGGGTTGAGGTGATCTTATAGGCGGCGAGGATCTAGATGATTGCATAAGTTGTTGCTGAAGCGTGTGGGGTGTTGGCGGTCCCATCACATTTGGTCCACCTACCATTCCTCCAGCACCTTGCATCATTTGCTGTTGAACTCCTGGCATGCCACCCATCTGTTGCTGTGGTGAAGGTTTAAGACCCTGTTGCATTACTGTGTACTGATCGACAGGGTTGCCAGCTGGACCTCCTACACCTCCTCCAGGTCCACCAAATCCTCCGACACCACCAAACTGTTGCCCACCACCACCTACTCCACCCATTTGCTGTGGCGCACGCTGTCTATATGGCGGAGGATAGTTTGGCATTTGTCGCATCTGCATTTTAAACCATTGTGCGTTGGAAGCCTAATTTCATAAAAAAAATTAAAAACAATAAATAGTTGCAAAATATACTATAATATATATATTTTGTTGATCTATTTATATTATAGAACCTAAGATCCTGTAAGCATGACCCTTTTATCATTAGTTTATGAAGTTTAAATAACTTGATTTATTTTTTTAGAATATTAATACATTTTCCTTTTAAGGTTTTTGCAATAAACGAATATGATTTTTTGAAGTCTACGGATTAAAGAAATATTCATCATACTAATTATAATATGGCTCTTGTTTTATTTCAATGAAAAATATAAAAATTATATACATATGAATATCAAATAATATAACTTACTTGTCCTTGCTGCTGTTGTTGCATCATCATTGGATTCTGCATTCCTGGCATACGCTGATGTTGACCAGGATTTTGTTGTTGTGCTTGCATCATAACTTGTTGATTTGCTTGGGGCATTTGTTGCTGATTCATCATATGTTGCATTTGCTGCTGTTGTTGCATAACTTGTTGTTGTTGTTGAGGACCGTTTCCGGCAGCACCAGCACTACCTGAGCCTTGTTGACCTGCATTGTTGTTTTGACTTTGCTGCCTTTGTTTAATAATAGCAGCCATTATCTGAGGATTTTGTTTTAAAACTTGCAAGATTTGTTGATGACCCTCATTAGTGGGATTATTTTTAATTTTTTGCATGATTTGAGCCAGTTGTTGGGTATTTAATTGAGCGTTCAAAGGTCCATTTGGCATTTGACCCGAACCACCTGCATTTGGATGTTGTACTTGTGGGCGGATACCACCGGGTACTCCCATAGGCCCTGCAGCACCCATAGCAACCATACCCCCATTTCCACTCATTCCTCCTACGCCCTGTGCGTTACCAGACATATTTCCAGTGCCTCCGGCAATTTGTTGCGAACCACTTGCACCTACCATGCCACTCATCATATTCTGCAAGTTAAAAACAATTAAAACTTGGATAAATACATAGTTCGAAAATGTATTTTTCTCACCTGTTGCTGCATTGCTGTTTGTTGCATAACTTGATTTTGATTAGGTTGGCGCATGCCTTGATTAGCATTGTTGGGATAGCGATTACCTCCCCACTGGTCCATTGGTAAAAGATTATTGCCCATTACACTGTTCCCACCGGGACCCATTTGCACGACACTGGCAACTCCACTAACATTGCCTACACTTCCCACCATTCCAGGATTTTGTTGATTTGGCAATCCAGCCATATGATGCCTCTGCATGACGGGGGGAGCCATAGCTCCGCCTTTGCCAAAACCACCACCATGTGGCACTTGTTGACGAGCAGCTTCTTCTTGAACCTTTTGATAAATAATGATTATATTATAATAAAAGCAAGAATTTTAGAAGTCGCACCTGTTTAACAACTTGAAGAACATTAGGTGAAGGTGAATGACCCCCACCAGGTTTCATTCCGATGCCTGATTGTTGATGAGGATGAGGGGATGTCATACCTCCACCTCCTGCTACCGGTGCAGCTACTGGTGAGGAAACCGGAACAGTAGATGGACTAATAGCTCCTGCCCCCACTGGCATTATAGCGGGTTGTCCACCCATTACAGGGGGATTCACACCAACACTTGGCATGGCAACTGCAGCTACTGGAACAATGCCAGGACCCACAACAGGTCCTGTAACGGTTGGGACTGGTAATGCTGAAGATGTTGTTACAGTTCGAGACATAAGAGCCACACGACGCCGCAGTAATTGCTGTTGTTGCAATCTAAAAATAAAAAATGTTCATATTATTTGTTCTAGAATAGGTTTCACTAAATCTCCTACTTTTGTTGCAATTGTTGTTGTTTGAGTTTGTGTTTGATGTTTGGACAGAAAGGCACTGGACATTTTTGCTCTTGACAATATTTGGCATGGTAGCAGCATAAAGCAATTAATTGTTTACAAATAGGACAACCACCATTGGTTTTCCTCTTGCAACTTTTGGTGTGTTGTACTACCCTCTTCATTTTCTGGCAGGAAGGTAGGCGGCAATTGGCATCGCGGCATTGACAAGCATGTACCAATGACTGAATGCAACGTTGTATAGATTGCTTGCGGGCTTCTTGTGGATTAGCTTGTTTAAGATCTGCTGGAGATGAACCATCGTCTAAATCGAAACCAAGTTTTTCCATTTTATGTGGATGACCAATCTTTTCATTACACAGGGTGCACAAATCAAAGTCCTAAGTGAAAGTACAAAAAACCAACAAGTTTTATAGATTATACAACAATTAATATCAATATGACTTACATCACAAACAGTACAATGGAATCGAGTTTCTACGGCAGTTTTACAATTGTTGCAAGTGTAAACAAATTTATCTTGACCTTGATTATGTAACTCGTACAACATACATAATGTGGAGAATTGCGCCCTACGTAAAGAAGAGAACTCATAGTGCTTGTCACGAGCCAATGTAAGGAATGCGTCACGGCCATCCATAAGATCACATGCCAATAATGGATCTGGATCTTGTATGGGCTAAATGGTAAAAAAGCGGTGGAACATATTATAACGTTTGTTTCAAAAATATTTTTTAAAGTATTTACCGCCAAGCTTGCAGCAGATTGTGCAGAATGAAGACGTATTACGAAAAATACTTCTTTGTGTTTTTCCATTGTGGCATAAATTTTTGCAGAGAGATCGTTGCCAGCTTGTTGTTCATTTGATTTTTTATTGCTTTTGCGCTGTGCTGCCTTAGATTTATTGGATTTTTTAGCTTTCTTCTGTCCTTTCTTTTTACCATCACCACTGACTTCTGTATCTTCCATTGAAAAAATCTAAGAAGCACGCATAATAAAGTTACAACTAATATACATAATTGGTTTTATTTTACTTACATTTGCTGCAGCAGCTGCTGCTTCTGCAGCTTCTGCTTGCTTTCGCTTTTCCTCTTCCTCTTGGTCTAACTCTTTTATGCTCTCCTCCAAAACATTGGGCCAAAAATCACCTTCAAAGTAAGGCAGTTCAGCAGCTGACGTTAATTTATCTTCAATAGCTTGCTTCAAAATGTCTTTGTAGTCCTGTATGGTTCGTTCAATCATGCCCTTATCTAACATTTTCTTATACCATTCCTGCAAACGCTTTGGTTTAGGTATCCTTTGATCCGTAGGGTGGCAGTGGAATATGTAATCATCTCCTTCTGATGGTGGGCAAGCCCATATATGGGCCATCGTGTAGCCTAATTGCTTAACATAATCCATATAACCCAAAAGAATCTCATGATATACCGCTGTACGATACTGTCTGGGTCTGAAAAAGTGAACCGAATCCAAGTAGGCAATATATACTCGCCTTGTATTTGGAGCTGGGCATTCAGAACCATATTCCTGAACATGCATACCAAAGAAACATACATCAATACCGTCTACCTCTTCAAATGCAAAAAGTGCTTTTGCTCTATAGGGGAATTCAGAGTTCATTTCGCCATTATCAACAAACCGTCTGCGCATGCCAGGTTTTACTTCAACACATTTGTCTGAGGATGACACTACACGTATGTGTACTTCACCGGCACCAGCTTCTTTTTTCTTCAAGAAATTATTAACACGGGTTTCAATGTAAATACCCAGCTTAGTTGTGGGTAAACGTTTGGCGTTGAATTTATTTTCTTTTCGTTTGGAATCTTTCTTTTGCAAACAATTATCACAAACAAATCCACCAGGCCATATAGAATCCAGCCATAAAACGCAAATTTGATGTTGTTTTCTACCACATTCCATACAATCAACAAATGGTTCCAGCTCAAGATGATCATTTTTCATTTCTTTAAATTGATCTTTTTTGATTTGACTATTAATAATAAAAATAGTATTGTATCAACATTAAATATTAATGTCTGTTTGTATATATTTATAATAACAAATAATTATAAAAGATTTCTCCAAGCTTTAGGTCAATTTATATAAAAAATTTGTACTATTTATATAAATTGACATAAAGCTTGGAGAAATCTTTTACAATTATTAAAAAAAAGGTCGAAAAAATAAGAGAATATTATCATAATAACAAATCGTACAATGTATACAAATAAAAAATTTCTGTTCATATTGATTTCATTAACTCTTTCAACTAAATGTTGAATGAATGTTTCCATTAATCTCCGAAACCGCACATCCAATTTTAATGGGGAAGCCCCGTAGACTAGTAAATAGCGTACTAGACCATTATTCGAGGGGTCGCAAGTTCGATTCCCGCCTAGACCCTGGGTGTTTCTGCAGACAAGCCAAAATGGCTTCCCGCTTTGTGTTTATTTAAAAAAAAAATACAATTTGTGATTAACCGAGATAGGCGGGAGCGGAACCATGCTGAATAATCTAGTTCTCCGGTTAATTGAGTCAAAATTTACTTTATTTTCGGTTGTTACATATTATATGTACGCAAGTATGAAAATAAATGTATCATCGTATAATTTAAATTGGCTAATTTGAAATATTTCTCATTCATAAAAATTGCACCACAAAAATTCCACGACGTTTTTCAACGTATTACATTGATCTAGTGCGCTTTGTGAAGTTTTAAGTGAGTCATAAATCAATCAATTTGTTTAAACATTCGTGTACTTAAGCAATTATTTCTTGAGCCTACAATGCTTTTCTTTATCATTATAAAATTGAGCCCCAATAATTCGCATTTCTCACATTTAAAATGAGTCTAAAAACCAAACAAATAGTACACAAACAAGAAATTCGCAAATTTCGTGTCATATTAATATTAATTTAAACTTAAAACAAATGTAGGCAAACAAAATAATTAATAAATCACGGTTAACCAATTCAAATAATTTTTTTTTCATTATGAATCCCACATTCCCGGTTTATTGAGTCACTGCTCGCCTATATAACTCAGGGAGCAAATTAAAAAAATTTTGTATAGGATTTCGTTTGATATCGAATGCCGTAATTTGCCCCCAGGTATGTGATGGAAATCGTTTTCGATTTAAAATCTATCGAAAAACATACAAAGTTGTGATGCACACATTTACTTCGATTTCATTCTGGTTTTGCTTTAAATCGAAATCGATTTTGTTCTATAACAATTTGAGAAAAAAAAGATGTGATGAAAAACGAATTTTTGTATTGTTTTTGTGTTTTTAAATCGAATAATAAGCGGGAGTTCACGATTTAAATACAGTAGTTTTCCGATTTAATGAACCTAATGGTTGTCAGGCCTGTTCGTTAGAGCGAATTGTTCGTTATATGCAGTACTAAATTAAAAATTAATAGCTTTATTCATAATTGTAATTATGTACTGTTTTTTTTTTAATTTTATTAAAATTATAGTAATTTAAAATAATTATTTCTTTAAAAATATGTACTCGTATAAGGAAAGTTAAAACTCATAAAAACACCGAAATACAAAAATAATTTATTTAAAAAATTGGATAAATAAAGTCTGCTTATTGGAATTAATATCATTTTTTAATAGCATATTCTTGAAGCTCACTCAAAAATATTAACTTTCTGTTACTAATATTGTTTTGCTGTGTCCAATTAATACAAATTTCAAAGTGCTTAATGACATCTTCGTGTTTTATTTTGGTCTCTAGAATTTCAGTTTCATCAAGCTCTACTTATTTTCGTTTTGCGCATCGTTTTGTTTTACATTTGTTTGTCAAACCGAGTACAAAATAAAATTTGTATTCGTAATATAAGATACTTACTTAAAAGAAATAAAAATTTTAGTGTTCGTTAAATGCGATGCTCGTTGAATCGAATGTTCGTTAAATCGGAAAACTACTGTACTTTTGTATATTAAAAAAAATTGCGTGTAATAAATAACTTGTGTTAAAATGTAAGTGAAATCCTTTAAAATAATTAAGACAGATTTATCAATATATATATACATACATATATGCAAATATTAATATTTATAGGGGAAAGCATTTTATCTGGTAAATCTAATGGATTGGATGAGTCTCGCAGTTTTCTCCGTTTAATATTTTCATATTTTTTTATTCATTAATAAGCATTACTGATGAAACCACAACAAAACCGCCGGCATGTATTGAAAACACTCAGCCGCCGACGTGTCAAATTCTTTCCATTGTTTTAAAAATAAGTTTTTTTTTCAATATAAAACTAGGTATTTAAAATTAAGAAGAGTAAGTCATTCATTACAACATTTGCTTCAGCAGGCCGCGATTCGACGATTTTCGTTTAGTCGACGCCGCAAATATGTATGTAGAAAATAAAAACAAAACAACAGCTGAATTTTGTAACCAACCGAAAACGTAAAAAAATTGGAAAATTAAATCGATACGTTTTTTGTCACACCTAATACGTTTATCTACGTTTTGAGCTTATGATTTCATTTCAAATCGAAACGATTGCCATCACCTACCTGTACACCTAACTCTGTTTTTACACGGCTTGGATTTAACACGGTTTGAAAATAAAAATGTTTATTTTTTTACGCGATTTTATTCCATTTAGCACGATTCAAAATAACACAGCACAAATAAATAAATGCACACACAACTCACAAACAGCTAGAAACCATACGAACACAAGAAAGAGCACGAAGAGAATATGTACATACTTCTTTCTCTTTCGTTTTTTTTTTGTATACATACGTACAAGCAAATTTACTGATCAGAGCAATTGAAATTTTACATACTTTTAAGAGTAAATCCACATTATATATGTATGTGATTTAATAAAATAAACATGAATACTTGTTCTTAAAAAATCCTTGTTTCTTCACTAATTTTAATATGTTTTAGAGATAAGGAGCCAATCATCCATTTTTCATACGATCAATGTCTTTTTTACGAGGTTTTTCCTGGAATTAATCTACCGTGTAAATACTGAATTAGGTGTATATATTTTTTTTATATCATTTCACTACGTTTTAGGATCTGTGGCAGTACAATGCCTGCCTAGGCCACTAGTAAACTAGTTAGCAAGCTTTCACACAATGTCGAACATTACCGTTCGCTAGAATTCTAAACGAAAAAATATTGATTTGTGAAACATAAGTGTGATTGATTGGGTTTCACTGATTTAATGGAAACTTTTTTTAATTCCTCATACGCATAAAATATATTTTTTGCTCCTGTCAAAAGAAACATTTCAATTTACACTACTTGACAAATATTCTTTCTTTTTTTGGTTGCATGTATATATAAATATGTACTATTCCTTTACTCGAAAGTCTTGTGATTCTGTTATTTTACATTTTGAATTAAAAATACAAATTATTTTCTAATTGATGTAATAACAATGTGTTAATAGAAAGAAATTAAAAACTAATTGTATACTTACGTTTGAGACTGCAGTGGATCATCGCCGAGTGTAACAGTGTCCCCTTGAATGTCGTTGAAACATTTCTGGCAGAAAGTATATCTGTTTGAGGATACGCCATAATCCTTTAGACTATTATTGGTTCATTACAAGATTTTAATTGATTTTTTTGTGTATGTTGTGTTTGTTCAATTGATTAAGTAATTTGTATTGATTATCAAAAGTGATCGCAATCCAAATTAATAAGTGCAAACAAGCGCCCATACATAATACAAATTTAGCGTCGTTTATTGTTATTTTATTTTTTGTTATGGTGAATGAATTATTATTAATATTGTCATATAGTGTTTTTGTGCGTGCGAAAATTTTTTTGTTGTAATTGAGATAAAAGAAATTTTTGTTGAAATGTTTTTGGAAATTTAAGTTTGAAATAAAGAATTTTGTGTTAATGATGTAATAAAATATTACATAATTGGAAAAAGAAAACGAAAGTATTTAAAATATAAACAGCAATGCAAAAATTAAAAAATAACGAAATTAAGTAAAACACATTTGAAATTTAATTTTTATAGATGTTCATATTGGGAGAGGGTTTCAACAGGGGGAATGTGATATTTCAAAGATTAGAAAAAGACGCACACAAAAACCATAACCAGGATGTATTGATTTAAGTTTTTTGACATTTGCAAGAATAGAAAAGAAAATAAAAACAAGGTTGGCATTAGAATTTGATACAAAATATTAATGGTATTTTTTAATCGTTTTATATAAAAGCAAACTTATAACATTAATAATTAATTAATGTGTTAATACAGTAAGAATTATAATAAAGATCATTTTCGCAGCATAAAAGACCAATGATTGATTTGCTATATGTATTGCTTATTTACATACAATGATGTATATAATGTATAAAACTTGAAAATAGGGTCAAAACGTAAAAACAACATACCTGTTTTGATAACTGTAGTATTTGGCATCTCTAGGTATAGTACACAATTGTTTACCATAACAGCATAAGACTTGGGGATTAAATGTATATTTTCGACCACAGCAATAGCCCAAAGCCTGCATGACGGGGTCAATTTCTTGTTCGAATACTTCAGAAAGCTAATGAAAGAAAAATTTTTTATTTAATATATTTTATTCAATTAATAGTCCAATTATAAAAGTACTTACTTTTGTACAATATTTGTAAACTTTTGATGATTTGCGATTGTATATCCAAGCATTGTCGAACATCAACCAGAGATCGTCAACATATTCCCATGGATCGTTGTATTTACCATTCATAAGATTATTGCGTATGGTTCCTAAGTCCATAGGTTTTTTTATTATTTTAAAGTAGTCTGGAATGCCAAGTACTTGTGGATCAACTGGATAACGGAATGGCACTGATTCAGGTTCATGTCGAATGAGTTTTTCTAAAGTCGGCAATAAAGCTTGCTTTAGTTCCTCTGGATCGAAAACTGTTAAGAAATATTCATGGTATTAATTATGTATGTAAACCTCACTCATTTACTTCAACAGTGTCATAATTCAAATAAGTTTAATTTCTAGTTAAGAATGCAGAATCATACTTCGTAGTGTTCTTCATATTGTACAAAAATTCATACAAATATCTTGTATAGTCACCTCTTGACAATATATTTCTGTTTTTCCTTTGAGGTGTGTGTACATAAAAAACTGTAGGGTCGTTTTCTGAAGAACGAGTTTCTTTTTTAATTATGATACTGTTGAAGTAAATGAGCGAAAAATCAAATGATATTCGTCACAATCGAAACCAATTAATTGGCAAAATTAACAATTTGCTTACGAATACTTACCACATTTCTTCTTTTTATCACCAGCATTGGACATAAGAGGTTCTGGTACAACAGGTTTGGTTTCAGATTTTATTTTAATATCTGATCCACTTGTATTGTTGCCATCGATCATTGGTTTTTTTGAATCTTTACTATCACTGCCGCACATAGTGGTGTCGGCGCCGCCCGTGTTTGCATTTGAATCATCGACTTCCATTGGTTCGGATTTAATCTTTAGTTCGCCCTCTTCGGTTTTAATTTCCAATTTGGCTGTGCCATCGTTGTTAACATTTTTGCCAACACCAGCTGAAGACTCGTGTTGAGAATTATCACCACCACTTCCATCATCCATGAACTCTTTTTTAATGTCGTCTTCTTGTTTGATAGAATCAAGTTTCCCTTTAGAGGATTTTCCACCACCAGCATTTTGGGAATCTCCGTTTGGTGATGTTGGTGGATCATCATCATTATCTCGGGCCGCTGCTTCCAGAGCCGCCATTTGCGATGAAAGGCTGTTGCTGCTACTAGTTGAGGGACGTGATGACGGCAAAGATGCACTGGTAGTTGAGGTAGAAGTTGTTCCAGCACTTCCTTTACCCATAGTTGACATTTGCTGTTGATTTTGGGCTAGGCCATTACTAGAAACACTAGCTTCTGCTGATGAAGACATTGCCGCTGACGTAGATAACGATGTCCCGGTTACTGCCCCCGATGATGCCGTTATAGAGGTAGACGTTGCTGATGATGATGATGACGAAGTGGTGGTTGTTAGAGTTGAGCTAGTCGGGCATGTTGATGCAGAATTTGGAGTTAATGAAGGGGGTGGGGGCTGTATACCACTGCTGGGACCACCTGCACCTGAAACTGATGACACGTTTGTATTTGATGAGGCGGGAGATGTAGGATTTAATGGAGGGGTGCTTCCCCGGTCACCTAGGGGTTGCATAAGAGATGGAACAGAAGGCGGATTATTTAGTGGAGTTCCTAATGGTCCATTTGATGCAAAGTTAGGGGAAGGACTTGGCGCCGCTACCATGCCGCCTGCGGCACCTACAGTTGCGGATGCTGTATTATTTGTTACACCAGTTGGTCCCGCCGTACTAGCTGTTGTTAGCGATTCTATACTTGTCGGTGTTGGAGGCATGTTTCCCATGCCAGCAGACATCATATTTTGCTTTTGTTGCTGAGACATTGGTGATGTGAACGTGTTTTGCTGTTGCATTTGAGAATTGCTATTGAAAGGTGATTGAGGCAAAAGCATTCCACTTTGTTGCTGCTGTTGTTGCTGCTGCTGCAGCATACGTTGCTTCATTATCTCATTCAGTTGTTGCGTAGTATGTGCACCAGTTCCCCCATTAGAATTCATGAATTGTTGTTGCTGACCTGGTATAGGGCTTGTTAATACTCCAGCGACTCCACCAGTTCCCGGTTGACCCTGCATTGCTTGTCCAGTAAAGGGAGAAAGAACAGGATTAGCCACCACCATGTTCTGTTGTGATGTTGGTATGCCGCTGCTGCCCATACTATTTCCGCCAGGACTCGGACCAGGTGGACCAACAAGCATGTTACCTTGCTGCTGAGGAAATTGCATTCGTTGTTGCTGCTGTTGTAATGCCAGCATATTTCCGCCGGGAGAGTGACTACGCATTGCTGCCATGTTTTGACCGGGCATCATGCCACCTACAGTTCCAGGTGTTTGGCCTCTCAGTTGTTGCATCATTCCCGCAGAGTTCATTGGCATTACTTGGTTCGGACCAGGACCTCCCGGTCCAACAGCTGCTGCCATTGGACTAACCATTGGTCTTATTTGTTGCTGCAATTGCTGTTGGACTTGTGGATGTCCTGGGGGTAATTGCTGACCGCCAACCGGCAAACCCACACTTCCAGCTGAGGCTACAGTACTGGGACCAGCAGCACCTGGCCCACCAGCACCCTGTTGCTGCTGTTGCATTTGCAGCATCTGCTGTTCTTTTCTTTTAAGCCGTTTTTCTTCCAGTTCCTTTTGGATTTTATAAATCTTTTCGGCTAGCAGGTGATAATACTCTGATCGAGATTTAGCCATTTCATACATGTCTCTTTCTACCTTTTCCGCATATGAAACGAGATTGTGCATGCGTTTGTCTAGCATTGTGGCTGGGTCAGATGTAGGGAATATTGCTTGAACTAATTTGTGCACTAAATGCTTACGAAGATCATCTGTTACAAGTTCTCGCCAATCTTTATTTTCTTCACTTCCACCGGTATTACCAGCACTACCTCCTGGACCTCCTGTATTTTGAGCGTTTGTTGAAACACCTCCTGGTAATGTATTACTTGCAATTACATTTGGCACTCCCCCGCCACCCATAACGCCTGAAGCTGTAGCATTATTTGCTGCCGAAACATTGTTGGGAGGATTATTGTTTGGACCGACACTACCAGCCTGAGCTTGCATTTTCATCTTAACCATTTCTTGAGCTGTTAACTGCTTGTTTGGTGGTCCACCAGTGACTGAGCCGCTCATATCACTAGAATTTCCACCTCCCAAAAGAGTGTTCAAATTAGAATTATTGAAGTTGTTATGTACGTTAACTGAGAGAGGAATGTTCGTTTGTTGCTGCTGCTGTTGATTGACAGCGTTTTGTTGAATTTGATTGGGGTCTGTTGGCAGCTTTGTTCCAGGTTTCAATAAATCCGATAATCGCGGTGTTAGTCGTGGTCCACCACTTTGGAGCATCATTTGCTGTTGTTGTTGTTGATTTTGAATGCCATCTGGTACAGGTCCAATACCACCGCCACTTATTAGCAAATTATTTACCACTTGTCGCATTGCAACTTGATCGTTGTTACCACCGGATGTAGGTCCGACGGGGACACCTCCGCCAGGTGCACCAACTTGAGCCGACATGACACGTACTGGCTGAGGCACACCAGCCATGCGAATACCCTGCATTTGCTGCTGTTGCGGATTTACAGAATTTCCCTGCAACATACTATTGGGACCACCACCGGTATTTCCTCCAATAGCACCTTGCATTCCCATGCTGTCGAATCGACGTATTTCTTGATTTGGGTTTTGGCCGGCATTTTGCATTTGTTGGCTCATATCTGTATTAGGTTTCATGTTCATTTGACTTTGATTGGGCCCAACAACCGCCCCAGACATACCTGTAGTTCCCGCCACAACGTTCTGACCACTTACAACTTGTTGAATGCCTCCTGTTTGTTGTGTTCCTCCCACGTGTTGAGAGCCAATAATTCCAGGACCCTGCTTGTCATTAGCGCTTTGTTGACCTTGTTGTTGCTGTTGTTGTTGATTTGCATTATTTGAACTAGCATTTCCACCACCGCTCGCATTTGGATTATTGTTTTGGTAAGCATGACTCTGACGAAATGGATAACAAATCACGCAGTCTGGACGCGAACAAGTTTTATAATGGAGCAGAATCTGCCGTGACGATATACAGTGCTGTACGGTACAGTCACGGCTTTGCTTGCAATTCGCCATATGCGTCAATACATCCTGCATTGGTTTACAGTATGGTACGCTACATTTCTCACGATTAGGATTGATGCTATCGCGACGATTACATTTATGAGCATGAAGTAATAACATAAGTTGCTGCTGAATTTGTTTTTTGCGTTCATCGGTGATATGTTGGTTCCCTGTACCTCCCGTTCCACTGGCTCCAGCTGTCGCTCCACCAGTATTACTCCCCTGCTGTGAAGTTCCTGGACCTTGTTGCTGCTGCTGTTGCTGTTGTTGTTGATGCTGCTGCGAAATCATCATTGCGTTTTGCTGAGGACCTCCAGGCCCAACTTGAGGTGGTCGTATTCCCATTCCACCAGGACCCATTAAGCCGCCTTGTGGGTTTTGCTGTTGATTTTGATTCATTTGAGTGTTATTCATTTGTTGTTGAGGATTACTGATTAAACCAGCTCCGCTACCATCACTGGCGACGCCTCCACCTCCCATACCAATTGGTACGCCACCAGGCCCACGGTTACCTTGTTGCAAAGCTGCGGTCATATTTGGAGGCACACCCCCGTGCTGTGCTGCCATTTGTTGTGCTAATATTTGCTGTTGTGGATTATTAGCATTTACGTTAATGCCGCCTTGAGGACCTCCTGGGCCTCCATAGTTGCCGACACCGACACCAACCCCACCGCCATAGGGTCCATTCGGTCCAACACCGCCACCAACCATATTATTCATTTGACCTGTATAATTTAATCAACAACATTGTCAAACAAATTCCAATCATTGTTTTTCTTATATTACTATTCTGAAAAAACATGCATCATATAAACGAGAACTGACGTACATTGTACGAAATATTTTTTGATTTCGCACAGCGAAATTCTTTGCTAAGATATACAAAATATTTTTGTATTGTTTGATATACAAAATATTTTTGTACAAAAAATAAAAATTTTAAAAACTGCTCAAGCTTGGTATACGAATTCACGTTTATTGGATTTGAACATAAGTACTCTACTCTATCAACTTATATTTTCAATAGCCAAACATCATTCATAAATTTAAAAAGAAAATGATATTAGGAAAGGTTACTTTCGTCAAATTATTAAACTCGTTTCGTAAACTATTAAAAAAAACTAACTAAGAAAGATTTTTTTCAAAGAAAGCTGCATGGACTATTTTCAGTGTACTTGAAATCTTCAAATTCTTATCTATGCTTTATAACACAATGAATGAGTTATTATGGTCACAGAAACTATATCGAAGTATCGACACTGGTTCTGAAAATGTTTACTATACCGATCATGATATGATCTTTATTTATTTTTACTCTAGTAACCCAGTAATCAAAGAACGATATCATAATGAAAAAGTTATAGTTTTTATAACGCAATATTAGACAATCGCAACGGCGGTGTCACAATAATATATCTTAAATTTCTTTTTCCAATTTGCTCAAACATTGAGAAAGTGTAAATTTAATTTTTTAAGCCACAAATTAAATTCAGGAATTCGCTTCCCATTCTTGAAAACATCCTACATTAATACCCTAAAACGATTTAATAGAGTCCAATCCGTGAGCTTGCCTTCCCCACACCCAACATTCATTTCAAAATGAATGAATTTGTACGCATTTAATATAGTACATTTGTTTTAGATTATGGATTGGTGAACTCCATAAAATAAAGTTGTTGAATTTACGAGTATAAAAGCAGTCAATTTATTGTTCAAAATAAAAAATACTGATTTTATTTATTGAAAAATATTTTTATACGTATCTATATGGGGACTTACAAGAGTTCTGAGAATTAATATGTAATTCGATTCGAAAAGAAAACTGCAATTCGGAAATATTTTTTTTTCATTGCATAACTGTTTACAACCTATTTGGGCATGTTTAATTGTTACAAAATTGATAGCGGCTAATTTAAATCTCAGACAGTAAATCCTTTAACATTTACATTAATTGCCTTTTTTGTAAAACAAAACTAGAATTTTGAGTTTACCTTATATTTGTTCGGAATATAAGTACTTTCTCGAATTCAATTAGTAGCGAAAAACATACCTCGATTGCATTTTTATTAGTTCCAAATACTCATTTAAATTTAAATTATTATTTTCAAATATAAATTAAGGAAAATCAAACAAAAAACATTTGCAATCTGGTGATCGCTTTGAACATACTTTTACATGAATCAACTTCGTTAATAATGTTTAATACGGATGCGCTCGAAAAACCTGGATTATTTTTTCCCCCAATTATTTATTGTTTGATAGGCAGCAGAGGCAATGCTCGAGATTAGCTTTTTCAGTGTCAGCAAATTTTTGTTGTTTTAAATTTCTCGATTTATGTTTTTAATAATTTAGTTTTACAAATTTCAAACAATTTTGGTGTTTGTTTGCGATTTAAAAAATTGTTCACCATTGGCGTAATAGAAGTGATTTTCCCAAGTTTAGCCTTTTCAGCAAATTCTAATTAATGTTATTAGTATGTTCCCGAATTCAGGATTTTCACTCTATTTAAAGTTATTTCGCAATATGCGGAAAATATCATCAGATAACATAGCAAAATGTAAGTTATATAGTATAGTATAACAAGAGGTTCATAGGGTATATATGGGTAGTTTGATTTTTTAGATACTATTCATTAATCTTTTAGCTATTTTATTTGAATTGGCTCCAGTTTAGTGTGTTAAGTGCATAATATATAATAGCTTAAGTCAAAAATTCAAGTTTTGAAATATCACCAATTTAGTGTAATTTTTATTCAAATTGTTTTTTATTTAAAATAAGTAACTTAAAATGTTAGTAACAAGTTTATTGAAGAACAAATGTACACATTTTGGAAAAGTATTGGTAAATAAAGAAGATTTGACATATTTTCTATTTAAGGTCTTTTTCGATACTATGATTGGCGTCTTAATGGACTTTAAGTTAACTGAAGCGCTTCTGTTGAAATAAATACTATGTAATGCGTACCTTTAAGTAAACATAAGATTACTGTGTTCTTAAATCATTTCATTAAAAAACTTATTTAAACATAAGTTGTTTGAAAATAATCTATTTAGGGAAGATGGGAATATGTAAACAAAATTATGTGGATAAAAGATGTATTTTGACCAATGCAATGTTCTTTGAAAAGAATTAAGCTAAAAAGTGAATGCACATAATATGGTCAAAAATTAAGATCTCATAAAACAGATAAAATGAATTTAAGCACCTAGACTTCTATAGAGCTCCCAATGCAATAACTAAATTCGTCCTTATATCGACATAAGCTACTCTTTCATATGACCACAGATATAATATTACAAACTAAACATACATACTTGAATAAAACTTCTATGCATTTTATGCATTTTTTTCACATGTGACAAGGCTTTTAAAATGTTTATGTTTATAAAACTCGCGATAAGAAAGAATCCTTTCTTATCAAGCCATTTTAAGTGAAAATGATTTGTATTTTTATACTATGGTCTCTCTGCTATTCTCTTTTCGCTCTTCTTCTATAAACTCAAGATATTGTAAAGTAAACTTTCCGCCTAAAATGGGTCTGAAAAAAATCTCTAAATACATAAAACTATAGATTTATCTAATAATTTCGAAGTTATGAGATACCCTTCTCATTTAACAAATTTTTTATACTTTAACGATTTCTTTTTTAATCGTAATATTTTGTTCTTATGTGTATTTCTATCTTTCTTTCTTTGTTTGGGTTTACTTCATCCCCCTTCGATGAATACGAAGGGTAGAAGATTCACTTGCCTGAACTTCTAATCAGCAATTTGATTAGAAGATTCCTTTAGGAACTCTAATCGACATACACCCTCGTGCAGGAAGCTGTATTCACAGATTTCACTCCGGTATTGATATGAGTTTTGTTTGGTACTCCACCACTTCGCAATCTATTATGTATTTACTAAAGTTTTTCGCATGCTATTACTGGAAAAATGTACTCGGTACCGTTGGCAAACACCAATCCCACGCGAGAGAATGAAACGCAAAGGGCAAATAACATCTGTGGGATGGTTGCGTTTAAAAAAGAATTGCCAATGATCCTTAATCGCGGAGAAATGCTTTACGACTGTTTTAGGCATGAAACAAAGAATACAATGCAATGCGCAGATCCATATGTTTTGTGTGACGTCACTGTAGTGAAAAATATACATTGCAGGAACATATGTATATATTGCGACTTGTGTTATTTAAATTAAGGGCATTTGAAGTTACGAGTATTTCAAGTTTTCGAAAAATTATATTAAAAATGAAGTGTGATGTTTAAAATACTAAAGCAACGAAGAAAAAGCTTGCATCAGATTCTTTTTGCAACGATGTCGTCTTATCTAATGCACCAAATGTCGAGATAAACGTAGCCACTCCCCTTGAAGTACCCGGTAAATTTCTTAAGCGTAATTGGAAATAAAAACTATTTTAAACTTTTATCTTTTGAACTCAGGCGAAAAAGAAGTTGAGGACTTACTTTACGATGGTTTAGAGAGCTTCCGAGGCTGTATATGTTACTAACTGTTGAGCCAAGGAACACTAAATCTCTTTCATATACATAAGTACATGAGGCGAAGCCAAATTATATAAGCTAACGCAGGCAATGATGGCGTATATGCAAGCCTTGGATGCAATTTCCCCAACAATTAATAAATACATTTTACTCACAGCAAATATTTTTAAAAATTCATCTCCATTAATCAGAGCACATAATAAATTGCAGTGAAAAAATTATAATTACTCTTTCGTACCAAAATGTAAAAACAAGAAGTATAAATCGAGAAATTATTGAAAAGGTAACGAAACGAAAAAGAATTTGATTTAAAGCCACAAGAGTATGACAATATTAGTGGTTATACCAAATCATTTTAAGACATATTCTTGAATAAAAATCAGATTCATATCGAATACAATTTGTTTGTATTTTTTTCACCAAGTTCCAAAGCCTATTATCCTCATACTTTTTTAATTTTGGAAATATTGATTTGATTTTTGAAAGTTTGATTGAGCTAAGAGTTTTGAAACTGTACAAGGATATGGTTCCAAGGCTACCGCAAGGCTGATTAAACAGGTAAACGAATTTCTACAAAAAAATATGTATTCCTGTTTTAAGTGTACGGTGGTCTGATGATTTGGTATAATCCCCAAAAAAATACATATGTTTAGAATAGCAAACAAAAAAAGTTTTTTACTTTACTGCCTTTTACTCAAGCGTGGAAGTAATGTACCTTCAGATATGGGACCAAATTTTTATATACGGATGGGAGAAAAATCATTGTCATTTGCAAAAAAAATTATGTTTGAAACATTTTTTTGTATAATGTAGCACTGGATATCAATCAAAACATTGAATTTAAAGCATTATGGAATGGGCATGTTCCATTAATAATGAGTGGGCCTGATTCCTTGGCTAATCAACAGTTATGGATAAACAAATTTACGTACATATATGTATTACAAAGTGTTATGCTGCCTTCTTTGGAAGAAAAGTTTCTCTGATGTGGGTTTTGAACAGGATAAACAAAAACTAAGAGTCGTGGTCAACTCTGTCGCGAACCGCTGCCTTTGTGGACAACAAAGGTCATTTCACAAAATACTAATTAATTATGTTTCCATTAAACCTTTTATATGTAGTTATGTTTTTTTTTTGTGTTATCTAAAAAAGTGTGCTATTTTTTAGTTACTGTTACTGAAATTTATATTACGGTTAGCAGCAACTCTTTACTGAGAGTTGTTAATATTAGTTACTTTTGTAGCAACAACGTATTTTATGTTGTGCGTATAAGAATTTTATTATGGGTCATTATATGTACATATGTATCAGAAAATACAGTTCTTTAAAGAAAATGTTTGTTTTAATCTTTTTACAAACAAATATTGTTTTCTAGATATAACTACAAGACTGTTATAAAGAAAAAGTCTATCTATAGTGTGAATTCATTTCTCCCCTATAAGCGTAATTTGTAAACGTGAATGTATATTTTTTATATTTTAAAATATGAACTCACCCAATTGCATATTTGGATTTTGCATACGTGGTCCTCCACCACCTGGTCCATTTCCACTCATAAGATGTGGATTTGGACCTCGTATCATATGTTGCTGTCCAACCATACGCATCATAGGCCCATTCTGCATTACTTGTGGATGACCTGGTCCACCCATGTGCATTCCTTGATTCGGTCCCCCAACGCTACCAGGCCCCATGTTACCTGGACCAACAGGACCGACTCCGGGACCAGAATTCATCATGCCACCTGGTCCGGAGCCAATTTGTTGCTTTATCATACTCGCTCCCATGCCACCCATTCCACTATTGGTAAGCACCATATTTCCCATATTACCTTGAGCAATTGTGTTCATACCTGGAAAAAGTAAATATAAATTATATGATTTACAGAAATGATACATAACATTATGAAACTAGTTTTTATATCAATGAAATTAATATATAGATATAATTTTTTAAATTTATTAATCGAGATTGCCTCGATATCTTTTTTCAAAGATTTTCAAAAACTTTTGTTTGTTGAGGGTTTTTTAGCTAGTCCATATACCTTATGGTTTAGGGTCTACTGATGGTATGGCATTAACATTTTTAGACTACTAAAAAAACCTTTAACAAACAAAGGTTTTTGAAAATCTTTGAATATATATATAATTTTAAAAATATTTATGTATCATGTTCCTCGACTCTCTCATCACGATGATTCCTAGATGCAAATGTTTATGTATTATGTATGTTTATGTAAGCTTTCCTTGAAGCTTTAATACTATTTGTTCTTTTTTCAATATAGGAGACTAAAGTTAAAAAAATTACCTGGCATTGAATTCATTTGAGAGCCATTGTTTGATATGGACATTGGCATAGAGTTAACCATTCCGCACATTTGTCCAACATTGACTTGCATGCCAGTGTTTGGTGATTGCAAATTGGGTGATTTACTGCCTAATTGATTCATTCCACCGGCACCCATGGGATTTCCAACCATACCAGGATTTTTATTACCCTAAGCGACAAAATTTAAGAAACGTTTTCAAAATATTTTATAAATAAATGAAAATAACTGATTTTCATAACATGTATGCAACATATAAAGTATATAACACACCTGTTGCTGTAATAAATGTTGTAAGTGTTGATGATGTTGCATTTGTCGTAAGGGATTTGCGCCGCCAGGCCCTTGATTACCAACGCTACCGTCATCTACAGAACCGTTTAATTGAGGACCAGGGCCACCAGGACCGGGACCCTGCGCTGGTGGTTTATTTGGTCCACCCACAACATTTACACCCAGTCCGTGATTTGATGGACCGCCTGTTCCTGGGTCGCCCCAAGATGATACTAGCTCATCAGGTAAATTTTCCTCTAGTAAGAATAATTCGTCCATTTTAACCCGCTTCTGTGGCGGTTCTTCCATATGATCGGTCATCATTCAAAATATTTTATATTTCCGTTTTAAATTACTTTAATTTTGTTATTTAAACACTTTTTTCGAGTTCTACTTTTTGGTAAGAAATTTGTTCACTTTTTGCTTTTATGAGCTTAATGTTTATGATGAGTTTTTTTTACTAAACGACGTACGACGTTATTAAAAATTTTGCAGAGCTTAATTAAAAAATAAGAGAGGAACTATTCGATGTTGGTATTTGAACTCGATATTTGTAAAAAAAAAGAAGTCTTTGTGCTATATTATATAATGCTGATTTTAGTTTTGATGCTGGAGTAATTTCGGATGTAAATCTAAATATCAGTGGGAGCAGGAATTGAATATGCCAAGGTTGTAAACGTCGACGTCGTTGTTTTAGTTGCGTTCGCTTCTTATTGCCTTTTTGATGAAAAAAGTGTTCCTTTTGTTGATTATTAACGACAAAATTGAAATTTATAATATTCAACAAATATTCAAAAGCGTTATTTTTTAATACGCTCGAGTGCATTTTGTATCCAAAAATTCACTTTTTTATTTATTATGCCGTACTTATTTCATTTAATGTATTTAACGGCCTTTTTAAAAGGTTTTTTGGTATTACCGATATCCAAGAAACTGGTGATGCCAACAAAGGTTCGCCAGACAGATTCAAAGCAGGCTGTGAACCACATTCTCTTTTAAGGTAACAGAATTTAATGTTGATGAGGGTTTTTATATTTTATAAACACATTCTTTTCAATTCACTGTTTTTTTATTTCTTTGTGATGTTTCATTTCCTTAATTGTTTTTACATCTTTTCGACGTTTTATAGTTTGTTATTCATTTTATAAATGTTTTTCTCCAATATATTTTATTTTTTTATAAAAAATTGCACAAAAATCTAAAAGATCAGAAAGAAAAATAAAACAAAAACAATGAATACAAATGATTTTTTTACAATTTTCTGGTTTTAGAAGTGTTGCGCGCTTTTTTCTATCATGTTTATTTCATATTTTATTTAAGTTAAAAAGGTTACGTCGAATTGAATACTATGACTAAAGAAATATTTTAAAAAAGATGTACTGATGCTCACGTTGACTATTATTGCATTTAATATTATTATACAAAATTTTTATGAAAACAAATCTAATTCATTTTCTTTTTCATACTTTTTCTTTCAACTACTCGACACTTCTCGTTATTTTTGTAGATATTCCTCAACTCGTTCATAAATTTCTCTTCTCTATTTTTTCACACACAAACAAATTCAATGCACTCACACTATTTAACAAACGGCTCTTGTTCTTCTATTCCACAATATAATATTCACCGTTTAAACGTAACGAGTGCGAGCAGTAATGAAAAAAGAAAGAAAAACACAGACTGGCGACTGTAAAATTTTTTGGTTGTTCGTTTTTCTTCACGTCGTATCTTAAAATTTCTAATGCACATACAACACAATAAATTTTTTTGTTTTAATTTTTTCCCTTTTTAAAAAAATTCCAAAAATTTTTTGCTAAAAACCGAAATAACAGAAAAAATCAACAATTATTTCGAAATTTTTTCATTTGAATATTTTTTGCAGAAATTTTTTTATAAAACACTTTTATTTGAGAAGTTTTAATTTCGAATTAAAGTTCAAATTTTTCTTTAATTTTGGTTTTCAATTTCATATTTTTACGATTTTTTGATGATTTAAAATAATTTTTTTTAAGTTTTTTGCAACAATAAAACACAAATTTTCTATCCGTTTATGTTGCAGTAGCGAAAAAGTCAACTGATTTTGCAAACGAGCAGCAACAGAACTAGGAAGAAGACTGAAGCCGAATGCGATTAAACATAAAAGAAGCCAGTGTTACCATTGTAAAACGTGTTTACATTTTACTTAACAAGAAAATGAAAAATTATGCAATTAAGTATAATATATATATATAAATAGGAAATAGTTCTAAAAAAGGCAAATCAAAGCAAATTGGTGTATATAATTACATAAAAAAGTTGTTCATTGTGCGTAAGGTCTAAATATGCAATTCATTGATGCTTATGCAAAATTATCAATAGACCATGGTAGAATAATACAGGTAGTGTCGCAGCGTTAACAGACTTTTTTTAGGGTTCGGGGCTGTCAAAATTTGATTATGTATTACTACACACACCACACTACTAAAAAAGCACACTTTAACATTGGTTTCAAATAAGAAGAGGAAGAGAAACAAAATTCTTTATAGAACAGAAAATGCCATTTTTCTTTTGTGCTTTTTGGCATCTTCGAACCTAAAAGCAGTGTTGTTGTAGCTTCGACATTACCTGTATTATTCTACCATGCAATAGGACTTCAATTTTCCATTGTTTATACACTCTCAAAAACTAAATAAGAGCTGTTCAATTATGATTAGTTTAAAAACTACCCAATATTTAAGTCTCAAAAACTGACTAAGAGCTTGTTAATTATGATTAGTTTAAAAGCTATCAAAGCAAACACAATAATCAACATATTTTTGTATTGATTCTTATTAACCTTTGTATACATACATTCGAAATTGGAAACAGTTCAAAATAATGTTAAACGTTTACTAATGATTTGGCGTGAGGCTACGAATCAGCTGACAAAACGTGTTAAACAAATTAAACTTTTGCCTGTTTATTAAACATGGAGTTCGTAATATAGATATTTAGGTCGTGAACGTCCACCAGTGATTTATATATATTTATTTATACAAATAGATAACATTCAAATAATATTTATAACGTTCTGTTGAGCTAATATATAGAGCTGATCGGTACGAAAAGTTATAAGAACGATATAAATCGATTTTGTATTTACCTAATTGCAACAAAGGCATATTTAACCAGGTGACAGATTTACAGCAGCTGACTATTCGTTGCGAATGTCAAAATACATACAAAATACTTTTACTTTTCTTTGGATCTGTTTTCTTTGTTTTAAGGGTTATGTTTTTGACATACGCAATGAAACTACACAAACAAAACAGCCTGTTGTTCTTGTATTGCTGTAATTGTTTTCCTAATGCTGTCACCTAGTTAAATACACCATGATTGCAACCATATTTTGGAACTGAAAAGGGCGTGAAAAATCATAACAATGGCAACACTTACTACATTTGAGCAAGTGTAGAAAAAGATCTTCGGGTGCTTTCGGCTTTCATACACAATGGGTTACAGCGAGTGGGAGCACAAAAAGTAACGAGTACATCAGCGTTTTATCCCAAATAATGTAAGTTTTCATAAAATTTCTCAATATAAATTTATAATTTTGGCTTTCAAGAATATATAAAAACTTTTAGAAAATTATAAAGCAATAAGCCCATCAACTTAAAACTGACAAAATAGAAGATAAAACGTTTTGTTTTGCCATCTCTAAAAATCGACATGTTATTTATTGTTGCAGCCATCTCTTTCATTCTAATACAGAAGGGATATACAGAAGAAACGAATACACAATCAACTCGCTGTGAAGAAAAACACACACTAGCATATCACACTCGCCCGATTTGTCCGTGAGCATCAGAAAAATATATATAAGAAACACCATAGAAAAAATTTTCAGCTACATACATATTTATAGAGACCAGAAAAAATTTTCATCCAAGATATATTCTTTCTATCGAAATTCAATCAAGTAGGCCCACAATTTTATTCAAGAAATTCCCAATTCACAATTAGAATTATATTCTTATGTATATAATAAAATTTAATTTATTTGATTTGAAAAGTTTTCAATTACATTCTATTTTATCTTTTTCATTCACTTTATTGATTTTATTAATTTTTTTTTCACTTGACAAAATAATTTCGTGCACTACCAGAAACAACAAAAATCAAGCGTACTTTTTACTTTTTTGTACATTTTAACATTAATCGGCATAAAACGTATCTTTTTTATACTCCTTACATTTTTAAGTTAGGAAAATATGAAAATTTCTTTTTCTAGTTTTTACCGCAAGTTGCTTTATAAAAATTACAAAATTTCATCAACTTTCAATACCGAAAATAAAATGACGCTGAATAGAAAAAGCAAAAAGAAACTCGGCAATAAAACTCGTTGTATTTACGAAAATTGACTAGTAAGTCACTCGTTGAAATATTAATCGGGTCAGCTCGTTGGTTATTTTCTATTATTGTGAATGGTTATAGAAACAGAACACGGTTGCATTTCTATTCCCTCTTCACAGAAAAGGGATACCAGGATTTGTCAAAACAAAATATATTTATTTTCTGTTTCAAGTTTGATCGAGCTGATATCTCCATGATCGCAATTTTAATAAGTAGTTAGTTAGAATTTGATATTTCGGGAAATTTTTCCGTATATTTCAAATCTTTTAATCCCTATTTTGCAGTTCAATATTAAATGGTTAATATTTTGGATAAAGAATATATATATATATATATATATGTGTGTGTTGGTGAATTATAATTCTAATTATATATAATTATATAATTATATATATAATTATATATATGTTGTTGAATTATAATTCGGTTTTCGAATATTTGGTATGATAACTCTAGCTCACGGAAATTTTTTTAGAAAATATATTTTTTGTAAATATTGTAGATTTAAACACAATGACTTAATGCACCAATGCATTTTGGTCATATTGACTACATTACCCACAGCAAACAACATATAGAAAATGAATTGGGAGAATATCTTAAATAATTTAGTACATATTGGCCCCTACTACCTGCCAGGCCCACCATGTCACACGTATTCGTTCTTTCGTACAATTACATTTAAAGCAATTGTTCTTGTTTTAGATGTATAGTAATTGTACGAAAAAACGAATACGTGTGACAGCGTGGGCCTGGCAGTACGTTTTTAGAATTTTTCGAAAACAATTAATACATTCGTGCAGCACCAACATCCTGCAATCAACAAGTGCAACTGGCTGGCAGCCCTTCAACGAATGTCAACAGACGAAAACAAAGACTCATTCGCAGCCAAGGCGTATTTAACCAGGTGGCAACACTACAGCTGTTTTTTTTTTGCTTTGCTTGTGTTTTACGTTGCGAATGTCAAAATACATACAAATTCTTTTGTTTTTTTACTTTTTTCTTTATCCTTTTTTTTGATTTATGGATTAAGTTTTTGACATACGCAATGAAACTACGCTAACAAAAATGCCTGTTGTTCTTGTATTGTTTTAATTGTTTTACTAATACTGCCACCTAGTTAAATACACCTTGTTCGCAGATACAGCTGTAGCATGGTAGAATAATACAGGTGGTGTGGAAGCTGCAATACACTGCTTTTAGGTTCGAAGCTGTCAAAAAGTACAACAGAAAAATGGCAAAATGGTTGCGTTTTCTGTTTTATAAAGAATTTTGTTTCTTTTCCTTTTCTTATTTACATTTGAAATAAGTGAGAAAGTGTGCTTTTTTAGTACCGTGGGTGTGTGTTAATAATACATAATAAAATTTTGACAGACTTGAACCCAAAGTCTGTTAATGCTTCGACACTACCTGTATTATTCTACCATGAGCTGAAGCATTCTACTGTGATGGCATTTTAGTGCTTTAGCGAAATTGTGATAAATACCCGTTTTTAAAAAGCGGTATTTACAGTGCAAATAGTACTTTTAAAGCAACCCTTATGGCCAGTTTATGGCTTCATATTTAAAACCGCATTTAGTTAATTTTGATTTAAATTTAAGTTGCATTTAAATACAGTTTCAGTTTTTCAGTGTTAAATTATTGTTTGTATTTAATTACGATAAAAATGTAGCAGTATCATGGAATTCTCTCAATATTTTTTTTGGAAAAACAGCTGTTCAACAATATTAAACAAAAATTTATAATGTAGAAAATAACAACAATGATATGCTGCAATGTTTTAAAAGTTTAAAACAATTAAAAAAGATATAATAGAATAATATTAATTAAAGAAATCCAAATTTCACGCCAATAGATGTTGATTATTCAGTGGCCCCAAATTTTTTGTTTGCTTTGTTTCGCGAAACAATAACATGCTATCAAAACCACAAGTTTGTGTAGTATGTGTGTACCAAAGCGTAGTTAACCAGATGAGAGCATTACAGCAGCTGACTATTCGTTGCGAATGCCAAAATACATACAAAATACTTTTACTTTTTTTCTGTATCTGTTTTCTTTGTTTTATGGGCTAGGTTTTTGACATACGTCAAGAAACTACACAAGCAATAATGCCTGTTGTTCTTGTATTGTAATGGTTTAATGCTGTCACCTAGTTAACTACACCTTGGTGTGTGCAACTTAAATTGAATTTAAATCAGCAAGGCTGGTCATTTATATACTATTTAAGTTTCATATAAATTTGTACTGCAAAAGTGAATTTTGAACTTTAAAATAAATAAATGGGATACAACTGTATCATTTACAACTGTCGACAACGGTAAAATATGAAGTACCAAATACAGACACACATACTTACGTATGGATATCATATATAAATAAAAAAATTTAATCCCAGTGCTGGTTGCAAAGTACCTTTAAAAGTGCTGACAATTTATGTTATAAGGTGTATATTTATAGTGAGTACACGCACCCTAAATGCGTTCCTGTATTACCATCATTTACGGTTTGTGTCTGAGAAACCGACGAAGCAGATGTAAAAGCTAAGTCTTACACCGACTTCTCTACTTACTTCCATTCGCATGATTACATTTACAGGATGAAACTTCTCATGAAATTTAATTTTTCGTCGAGATATGTAGAGCTATTGAAAATGAAACGTTTTATTGGAACACTCTGTAGAGAAAAACCGTAAGAACTTAGATAAACAAACAAATAACATTATTTAATGTTGTTTTGGTAGTGACTTCCTAAAACTGGGACATCGTTTAATAATACGAATAATACGAATGTAATTTTTTAATTTTACTTACAAAATTTCCCACGCTCGATTTCTGTCTTTTACAAGTTGCTTCGAACAATATCAATTAGTGTACAATATCACTATCATCAAACATTTGGACTTCTAATTCAATACTATTATCACCAAATATACAATATTACTGAAATTTTCAAAGGATTTGGAAATACAGTTTTGCTTTAATTCATAATATTGCTATTGTTAGGTATTTTTTCGCCAAATATAGAAATTTTCAAAGTGCTTTGTAGTTGTATTTTAGGACTTTTGTTTTAAAAAATGTGAACATCTATCGTTTTTTAAGTTTAATTTAGAAGGTTTTGCTAAAAAAAACTACAAACAGTAGTTAATAAAATTCTCGGGAATTCCTGCACTATTTGTCCGTTATTTTGAGATTGAAAATTTTTGGGAATTACGGTTCCGAGAAAAACTAATTTTGAAATGAACAATACTCATTGATTTAAAATCACTCAATTCGACAGCAAAGAAAATATACCAAATAATATACGAGGTGTGTTCAAATATTAAGAAAACTTTTTTATTTTATTAAAAATATTTATTTAATCATCAATTCTCACGTTGCCCCCTTCAAAGTAATTCCTCTCTTAAGGGGTCTATAGACACATATATGTTCCAGCAATTATCAACTACATAGTACATATGTTAAGTAAAATAGAGAGAACTTATAAATGTGTACTTCACAAAGAATGAAAATCAAAATAAACTAGCATTGCCACTTTCTGTATTATAGTACAAAAACTGTACTATGTATTTGAAAATGTTTGTATTATTTTTGTACCAGTTTTGTACTATTCTTCTAATTGCAGAAAAATTAAATTTACCAAAGTATATTTAGAATTCCAATCTTATACAAACAAAAAAATAAGTTATAAAAATTCTTAAATTTTTTTGTGTAATTATATATAAACAGATATTATAAAACAAAAAGATTTATTTTTGATTAAGCACACAAATAAATTTTTTTTCTAAGTTTTGATGAAAGTAAAAAAAATTTTTGTAGGAAAAAATCTTTGTAGAAAAATTTTTTTGGACTATTTCATTTTGTTTTGTACTATTTTTGCCAAACTTCTACACAGTTTAAACTTTCTCTAGTGGTAATGCTGAAATGAATCCAAGCTTGGCTGATATATTTTTAAAATTCAGTTGAATAAATGTATAACCGTAATCAGAATTTCACGCAACATTTACTTTTTTCATTTTAATAATGTTGTCAATAAACATTCTAATAAGTATTACCACCTCTCCGATAAAAATGAAAAAAACTGTGAACAGTGACTGCATCAACAAAATATCAATAATTTGCGAAAAGGTTTTAAAACATATTAAGTTTTTTGTGCAATTTTTATTTTATTTCTTTAGAAAAAATCTTAATGATGTTTCTTTCCCACTATCCAGCAGAGCGTGTCCAGTAGGAGAACAGCACGACAAAAGTATCTAAGAAGCAAGTGCCGACTCAGCAGGATACCTAGTGTAAGTAGATTTCAACACCCCATATTAAAGTATCAAGTGTAACACAAATCATCACTGTTTTTACTACTGACAGACAGACAGACAGAAGGATAAAAGCAACACAAATAAATTTTAATACACACACACATATGTACATAAAATGTAGAAACTAAAGAAGAAATTTCTTACAAAATTCTAAGAAAATTTTTGGCTATGGTTCACCAAAGCAATACCAAAGGACGAAGTATGACATTTCTTGAAATTTTTCGTATTTCATAAATGTCACAAAAGCAATTAATTTAGATTTTTACAATGTTAAATATATACTTACATACATATTAATGGATGTAAGAATATTTATGTATATACACAAACATACAATATTTATGTGGATAAGTCTTCTCTTTTTGTGAAAAGGTGCCCCATAGACCTTAATACTTGTAAATTATATCTGGTTAATGTCTTGTCTTTTAATTTGTATATCAATTTCGGACTTCAGCACAAAAGTTTAATATTTCTTCCATAGATATTATAATATAAGACGTATCATGGTCAAAGTTTTTAAGATTTGCTAATAGTTCTTGTGAATGTACAGGAAGGAGTCTGTGGCCTCTCGTGTCCATACTTGTGTTACATTAAAGAAATGTCCATATACTTAAAGGTTAAGTTCTCTTTTGAATTTTGTATATATTAATTAAAATATTTATTCTCATACAAATTTTTATTGGGTAAAAATTCGAATCTTACTCCGAAATCAAAATTTCACCTAAATAACTAATTTTGCGATACAATAGAAAACAGTTTGTGTTTGCTATTAAAGAAATCGGTAAATATATAACTATTTATCGAAATATTGATTTTTCGTTATCGCAACTCGCTAAAAATTTTAATACACATCCACCAAAAATTCGAAACTTTAGAAAAAAAGTTTGGGGCAACAATTTGAATATTAGCAAAAATCTCAATTTCATCAAATAATAAAAAACTTTAAGGCTAAAAGCAAATAAAAAAAGGAAAAAAATAAATTTTACCCACAAAAATCAAAATTTAGTCAGCTGACAGTACAGAAATATTTATACAATAAATTAAAAGTTAGAATGGTATTTTTGTGTGTTTATAGAGCCTTAGCGCCAAATTAGCTTAACCGATTTTATTTTCCATATTTGTTTTATTACTGAAGCTCAAATTTTATGGACCTTTAATTTAATTTTAAGATTGTTAAAATTTCACAATTGTTGGTAGCTTTTAAAATACAGGCTGTAATATTTTAAAGTAACTCTGCAGTCAGCCTGGAACCAAGTGTCTCTTTGTCAACACTCTTTACTCCAGCGACAACTGCTCTATTGAAAATGTTGACTACTTTCCTTCTACGCACGAGTAGAATTTAGCTACAGACAACTGATCTATTATATTTCTAGTGACTCTGTCACTGTTTTTTTTTTATTATTATGAGCTCTAAAATATTAAAAACTAACTGCTTTAAATAATTTATAGTTATATAAAGTTCTACTGTAAACTCTGTAATTTAAGCTATTATTTAATAAAAAATATCCTTTATTTAAAAATATACATAGGTATGTGTTTAAGTATGTTGTCCCAACCCCTATAATAAATATAGTCTCGAGAATCGTCTAAGAAGCACCAGTTATGTAGATAAGACTCACTAAAATGTACTAGTAAATCCTTGGTTCAAATGTCTCCATGTGATCCTAAAAGTACTACCTCGTCAGTAGTGATAAGGTCTACTGGTGGATTTCTAATGAAAAGCATGAGTTAATTGTCAATAATAGAAAACATTGGCTGGGGTAAAGCTGGTCAGTAGTATTGATAAAAATGTCACTAGTACGACACAAGTTTTACTATGTACATTCCCTACAGGGAAGCGACAGATTTTGTATTTATGTTTTATTTTTATTAAAATTTCATATATGTATATAATAAAAAAATCCTCCAAAATTTAAATTTTGTAGCTTACGATAATATACACGATAAAATTTAAAGCCAAATTCCAAACGTTGAATAAATATTTAGTCGACTAAAACTGAAGTTTTAGAATTGTATATTTTAAAGAATATTTTAGACGATCAATTTAAACATTTGCGATATTTAGCTAAGTTTGTGCACAAATTTATCTATAAATAATGTTTTACGTTTTGTTTTTATATAAAAAAAATATAATTAAATTTTGATAAAACTTGGATTATTTTACTTTTTTATGCAATAAAAAACCAATTAAATTAAAAAATTATCCGATTAACTAGAGAAATTCTTAAAATTAAAATATTCAAAATAAAAACCTTAATCGACTGTTCGAAAATTTTAAAAACTTCGATTTTGTAATCAATCGATAATTGAAAAGTCGATTAAAATGAATAACGTGTATTATACCCATCACAATAGGTCTTGATGACTTTTAATTTCTGTTCCTTGGATCAAAAAGCTTAAAATGGTGTCACACTGGCAGATAAATACAAAATTCGCTAAGATCTATAATCGAGGAAAATTGTCAGGATTGACTAAAGCTTACTAAAAAAATATGCATGTAAGTGTGCTAAAATCGACAAACTCTTCGTATAATCGAACTTGTACAAAAATTCCAATATACCAAAACTTAAGTAAAATATATTTCTTAAGAACTTATTCATACATATGTATGTATATGTATGTATGCGTTTTTAACTGCTTTCATAATGTTTGCAATTTGTACTTTAAACAATTAGAAAAGTATTTTCGTATCCAGTTGAAAGATGCAAAAACGCAGCTAAATATTTATGTTAAGCCGAAATTTTTGAAAAATACGTGATTGTTTTGTTTTGTCTTTTTAGCAGCCTTGTTTGTATGTATAAGAAGAAGGTCTAATGTTGCGCTACAAGTGGAAACAAATTATGTAATTTTAGCCTTTCTGTGTACATATATTAGGGTCGCCCGCAAAAACAGAAGTCTTAGAATTATCGTATATGGATATACGAATTTTTTGACCCATAAAAAATAATCTAGAAGTGGGTCAAAGAAAAGTTGATCTATATGTAATAAAAATATCTGTCAAGCACATCATTTAATACTTCCCAGCAAAAATGTTGCAATCACAAACTACATTATGTCTGTATTACTTTAAAGTAATTGTACAATCACTTACTAGTAAATAAACAAGTAATATATTCTTTGTAAAATAATGGGCTAAAGAGCCAAAGTTCACTTAAAAGAACTATCAAATAATCCGCATTTAAATCAAGCAATGGCGGTGCAAAAGTATGCAGAACGCTTGATTCAAGAACGGATTCTTCAAATTTTAGATATTATGAAGCTTGGTCATGCTTGCTTCTAACGCAAGAAATTTTAGCTCAAGAAAGGCAGGCCTGACGTAAGTCAAAAATTTGACGCACTTGGACTGTATGGATTATAGAGGACTATTTATTGTATATTTAGACAAGTTCCAAAGCCGCTCAACTTGTCCTTTAAATAAAAGCTGCATTTCTCTAAGTAAGATTTTTTGGCTTATATCAAGTGCGATGAGGCGTCTCCACGTTTATTTCATCTAAAGTTGGCAACTGATACCGCAATTAATACCAATTCCGATTAAATACATTTTTAATTCGATATCGGTGCCGTAATTCTTTTCCAATGCAAAATATCGGGATCCAAATACTATTTCCTTCAATACCGATTGTGAAACTCAAGAATTAAGAAAATGTGGAGGAAAGGGAACTGAGTAAGTGTTACTACCCAGCAATATGACAATGAACTCAGCATTTCAATAGGGGATTTTAGTTCTTAGTATTATTATTAAAAAAACATATTGTTTGGTTTCATATACTAAATTATAATACCGGTATATAACGATATTCATAATTCGGAAGGTATAGGTGAAATACCGATACTGCTACGCCTCCGGCATTCGTTTCGATTACCAACCTCTATTTTATCCGAACTTGATTTAATATCTATTTTTGTTTCATACATAAAATTTATTTTTTTTACTTATTTGTTTTTACTATCCTTCACTATCCTTATTGATGTTGGATCGAGCAACGAATCTACCAACACCTTAACCATCTCGGGTACAACAATATCACAGTTAACGATTAGTTAATTTTTAATCATTAATCACGATTAAACCTCTTAATCTCTAATTTGTAATTATTAATCAGATTAGCATTTTAACTGCAGCGATATTAGTTTTTAGGCTATTCGCACATTTCTTGGGGATGAGACCAAGAATTTTAATACTAATTTTGTTTTATACAACAGAGGTCCACCCTATTATATTTTATTAATAGGGAATATCCTTTTGTTTTTATTTTGGGGGTTGCACATGCGGCAAGTACGGCCGGCACAAGTGATATAACAAGGACAGGTCACGCACAAAAACAAAAAGCGGCATTACATAAAAGTAAAAAACATATTTTGTAGTAGAAGAGTAAATGTGCACCAGTTATGTGATTCTTAGTAATTTGTTACATTTTGATATTCACTTGTAAGCGCCGCACAAAAATCTTAGACATTTATAACAAATTGCACATGTGATGGTATAATAACATTTGTGATACTATTTCATGGATGCTTAATATAAAAGCATGTCATATAAATTGAATTGGATGATGATGACTGATATTATCTTAAAGAAATTGCATAAAATAGTTTTAAACAATTTAGTGTTTTTATTTGAATTTATTGCACGCCCCCTCAATCCTGTTCGTTGGTTGTTGGTCTTATGAGAATGTTCTTCTGGTTGATTTTTAGATTTTTTCTTTTTAAGTTTTGTTGGCTGACCTCATGTGTGGCATTGAAAAACATTTGAAATATGAAATACAGAAACTATTAAAATTAATTGTTTTAAATTATTTGTTTAAAAAATATGCTCACATATGGCTTCCGTTTGTTATTGTTATTGTTATCCATTTTGTAAACTACAAGTATAATTAATAAAGGAATTCACGAGAGTGAAGTAATTGATGTAACGTTTATCAGTGCTTAAGTTTATTAAATTGTTATTAATGTATTTTCATAAATTTTTTATGCATAATATATACATACTTTGATAAACTGAGATTTGCGAAAGTTATAAGATGCGAAACGATTTTCATAACCGAAGTTCTTCAGTTTGGCTGGCTGTAGAGGTGATCAAACATGATATTTCTATGAATTTTGTACACAAGATTAAAACGATACGACGAATAATTCTGCATTCTTAAGTAAAAAGCAGTTTTTTTAGATATGACTATATTGCATTAAAGAAACAATGTATGAGCATTTCTATACTTTTGTTGCAACACGTCGTTCTCTTCAAATGCTAGTAAATATTTTACAACCTTTAGATATTTTTTCTTCTCTTTTACACAATGTATAGTTACTTAGGTTCAGCCGAAATATATCAAGAAGTAAAAAATTTAAGTGTTTCTGTGGTTCTCACTTAATTAAAGAGGGTAACGTTGACAAAAAGTTGACTTTTCAACGGAAATGCCCATATATATTTACACACAAGAACATGCACACACACACCACGACTTTAAGATATCTTCAATGACGGATGCACGACAATGTTAATTCATCTACAACATATCGCTCCTTTATTGCAACGTAGTCATATCTAAAAAATATGATATTTAAGTTAAGAATAGTGTTTACTCGCCTCTTGAGGGGTAAATATTTTTTTATTTTCCCTTTGCGATGTGTGTAAATTAACAACGTTAAACTCGTTTTCAGAAGAACGCATATTTTTTTTGAGATATGATTACGTTGCAATAGAGGAGCAATATGAGGAATATTTGGAACAAATCGTCAACAACATTTTTGTACAAATGTAGCTTAAATCGTGCATGTCTACAAGATATATAAGACAATAAGTGTGTTCGAGAATCCAAAGTTTTTAAAAAATTTGACTGAATTTTACTGCATTTTACTAAATTGCGTTCGTTTACTTGAGTTACAGGGAATGAGAACACAAATTGAGAGCGTAAAGTGACAGTTCATGGCTGAGAATTTACAAATTTTTATTGCAGAAATTTCTTGTAGTAAAATTTAGTAAAACAGAAAAACAAAACAAACAAAGGTAAACAAACAAAATTAAGAAAACAAAAAGTATACAATTTGTGAAAAAATTATTTAAAAAAAGAAAAACTGGTACAAAATATTAAGAATTCAATTAAATAAATTATTTTCAAACTATTCGGTCGTTAAACATGGATGTATATACCTTTTGAAAGAAAAAAAATGTAGAAACCATTTACAGCCATTTTCGTTGTTATTTTGTTATTTCCTTGGAGTTGTGAATATGCTAAGTATATGGTTACTTAATACTGCATTCGCTTTTATGGTAGTCAATAGCAAAAATAAAAATAAATTAAAAACAAAATAAAGTAAATTTAATCAGACACAAATTAGGAAAATCAAATAAAATGAAAAGAAACACATTGAAAAGATTATAGAAAATAATTTCTTTATATTTTCTTAAAATATTCGTGTTACAACAAATATTGCATCGAGTACCAACAAGAAAAATAGTTGAGTAGTCCAAAGTGTAAATATATTTCAACACTATATTGATTTGCAGTCACCTGTTTCCATAATCTTACTAATTTTTAAAATCTTTACGTTCGCGTACTTTTTTGGGCAACAGCTTTTTTTGAGAGAAAATTTTTCAGGTTACTCAGTAATTACTCATTTCCTGCATTTTACTGTAAAATTACTCGAACGCAGCTAATGTCGCCTAGTTTGTCGTCAGCGACTACATAGACGATAATGTCGTCTGTCTAGTCGTCAACTAAGAAATGAAAATCAAGAAAGCATTCTTGAACGAATTTGTCTAACTTAAAATTCTTAATTAAAACTTTCTTTTCTTGAGGTCGACTCTAAGATAAGAAGTTACATCGTTCAATTCTTTACATATTTATACGACAATGCGTTTACCACCTCTGCTATAGCAACACTTAAGATATCAAAGACGCAAAATTAACATATTGACATAATTGTTTGATTGAAAACAAAACTCATGATATTGTCACTCATCTTGTCGTAAACAAAGTTTAATATAGGACAACAACGAGGCATAGTCCGCCATAATTTCGTCAAGCTACTTTTTTTTATTGAAGACAACATTTAAGACATTGCCACATAAACCGGCTACCAGAAAAAGACACGTTGCGCATCTTGTCGTCAACAACATTTGATAAAAGAACATCTTTAAGACAGTCGCTAGCATTGTCGTCAAAAGTGTATAAGACTCATACTGTAGTGAACGACAATTTCCTTTAGATTGTCGCATAAAACACCTAGACGACAAGAATCGTCGACGATAATGAGTGGAGCTACAATCGGACCGATTGGATGCAGCCATACGGACATCGTCGTAAAAATAGCTTAAAAGTATTAAAAAAATCTCGATTTTTGAAAATCACGTAAAATTAGTAACTTTCGAACATATCTTATTCACATATGTATGTGGAGAAATCGAAAGTTATGCACTCTGACAAAGTTCAGCGCTGAACGTTCTAATAAAATTTTTTGGACTGGACGTAGTCTAGACCCGCAAAATGCTTTGGGAATCGTCATTATGAAATTCAGTCTACAAGTTGAGTGCTGTTGCAAAAATGTGTCTTTCATCTGCCCACAATGTGAGTCGGTCTTATGTGTGTGATAGATTGTAAAAATCTATATTTTTTACAAAACGAATTTTACTCTTTGCTTCTTAACAATAGTAATCTGAAAAAAGGAGTTAAATTCATTTGAATTGAAAAACAGCAGAAACTTAACTCTTTACAAAATACAATATTTTAGATATTTGAACAGCATGACTTCAGCAAGTCAATTGCCGAAAACCCCCAGATTAGAAAACGATTAAAATGGTAAATCACCAGCCAATGTAGTACGAGTATTTAACGATACAAAAAGATCACAAAATATTTGTTTACACAGCGAGGATTACAACGCGACTAGAAACATTAATCCAATTAACTAATCTGCATAGGCAAGAAAGCATACATACATAAATACATGTCATGGTGGATTCTAAAGCCTGGTTTAACTCTTTCATTATTTTTTTCTAAACAATATACATACATTAAATGTTATCCTTCCGTTCTCGGCCATTCCCACAAAATTATTTTTAAAACATGTGTGCAAAATACAGTCAAATAATCTGATAAATAATATATTATAGGAAGCTAATGAAATAGTCGTGTTGTATACATATGTACGTAAATATGTGATTGCGGATTACCACAAATGTATCCTTTGACTTTTCCTGTTAAATACAAATTTTATGACAAGCTTATCAATGATTTCGTACAAGTTCATACTCAACAAATGACATTTTCTTTCGATACCTGATTCTTGTTCTGTTAATGTGAGTTTGGTACGGGTTGTGCACTTACCATCGAGTGAGGGTGATTATAGCCTGTGGTTTAATCCGGGACCACCTCATATATATACATAGTTTGCTCATGTGAGGAAAGGATTGAGGATATTTTTGTCGATTTACGTTTTACACTAAAATATGTATTAATATTTTTATTGCTCTTGGTTTTCTTCGTTTCTTTTCCGTTTTTTTTTCTTTTCTTTTTCTTAACAAAGAAAGAAATATTTGCCCAGATAAAGATCAAGCCTTTTTAAAATCTTTACAAATGCAGGCTTAACTTTTTGCAAATTGATGATCAAGCGTAACGCTTAGTGAATATTTTAGTGAGTGTAAATGTTTTGGTGATTATTTGAAACTTGCATACACATCCATTCCAAATCCTTGGCTTATCAGCGTATAATCCATAGCTCAAGCTGCAATGTATGACGCGATTAGAGTAAGATCTTTGTCAGAGCATATGCTTAACAGTAACATATCTGGCTTTGTGCCCTAATGCGGGGTTTATCGGGGAATATTGTTTTGGAGAATGTTTGTGTTATGTTGATTATGTTTCTGAATCTATCTGATTATGTAAACGATATCACGAGATAGGAAGTAGGAATTAAATTACCAATAAAAGGAAGGCGTTTGAATTTATCCGCTTAGTGATAACATATGAACTTTCGCTTGAGTTTTTCAGCTTTTTAAGATTTCTTTTAGGGAAATGAAATATTTAGTAATAAGCAAGAACAAGTTCATAACTTAATGGTGTGTTATTATTCAATCCGACTGCATACATACTCGTACATACATATATATTGAGGAATGCTACCAATCAAAAACTTGTTAATGACTACCCATGAAGAACAACATACTTGTTCACACATACTACATACCCCATGCATTACTTTACAGTAGTAGTTTTATATCCAATATTTTCTGGTAATAAATAATTGAATTATTTCCTGAGTGACACAGAAGAAGAGTGTGTGCTTATCATACAGATGGTCGCCAGCAGCGTTACCGTTGACAAATTTCAAAAGGTCACTAAAAGGGTCTTTTGCAAAAAGATATACCTATTTGTACTTTACATTTCATTTCAATAAACACTATTTTTTTAATTTAAAATACGTTATATATGTAAATATTTACATACATAGATACTTACATTATTTCTTACTTTTTAATTAAGTCCTCACTTAGAGTCCAGTCTTCCAGCTCTGCTTGGATTACATTTAGAGATGAAAGCATGGAGTCACAAGTCTCTACATTCAGTCTATTAAAAAGTTTGTTTTTGAATAGTGTTAATTTGGAAAAAACGCGTTCAGCGGAAGTGCTAATATGCGCCAAAGTAAATATATATGCAACAAAATTATATAAATTTGAGTATACATTTTCGTTAAATCTATTTTTCAAATTACCGATTTCAAACCAAAACTTTTATGCACTAGGTACTTTAAATATAGCCTCATAAGTTTTTTCATTTACCACAAACTTTAAAATTAAAGAAAATAAGTAAAAAGAAACGTTTTATGCGAAAAATATTTGTTATTTATCTGAACTAATATGTAATTTGTTTAGTTTTTTTAGAGCTGGTTACTTTGAAACATAAATATGTATGTTCTTGTGCTGCGATCGTTTGTATTAGTTATCATTACTGTTAAAATAAAGCAATAAGTACTAATTGTCAAAAAGGGTCAGAAAGGGTCAAAAAGGGTCAAAAAGTAACACGAAATAGACAAAAATTATACTAAAGGTTAAATTTAAAAAAGGGTCAGAAAAAGGGTCAAATTGACCCTTTAGGGTCACAACGGTAACGCTGGTCGTCAGTTCAACTCCTGCCCAGTGAGTAAAGCACTAGACATAAAACACAACACGAGTTCAATACTGACAGCAGCCATTTAATTTTTGTTGTGTTTTCTGTATCCGTATTGACATTTTTAAGTCATTATTTGCAATCCGAGGTGGAAAGTACTTGCCCCCAATGATTTTGTCATGTAAAAGTAATTAGAAATAGTGAAAAGTATGCACTTTATATCGCTCCTCTACTGCAACGTAGTCATATCTAAAAACGATAATTTGTCATATCGCTTTTCATCTTGTGTGAAAAAATCATACAAATATCGTGTTTACTCACCTCTTGAGGATGGAATATGTTTTTATTTTTCCATGAAGGGGCGTGTAAATTAAAAACTTTAAACTCGTTTTCTGAAGAATGAGTTTTTTTTGAGACATGACTACATTGCAATAAAGGACCGGTATGATTGTTAGCAGTTTTACTCGTTAGTTTTCCGTCAAAGCCGTTGCTAAATTAGAAATAACTTTATGGAGAAATTACAGTTTATTTTTGATGGCAGTTGGCCAAAACACAATAAAATTAGGATGCCAAACCATGTATTGACTGCTCTTATGTAACTATAACGTTTCATTCACATTCTCGAATAGGAAGACATATGTAAACCGAAAATATAAAAAAAGTCTTATGGACTAGTAAATGTTTTTTTACATATGTATATAAACTGCGAAGTCTTTTATAATTGTCTGCAGATATACGCAATGTTTTAGCAGGACTCGAACGATAGCCCTATAAACTATTGGCTTACTAAACCATTTACTGGTCTGTGTGGAAATAATACCTTATACTCGTAGCGTTGCATGAGTAAGTTAGATAAATCCATTGTACTGCCTCTCCCCCACGCTAACTATGTATGAAAGTATGTATTTATACATGTACGTATGCATATGACACAACTCAGAAGAACATATTACAAAAATATATTCTCTTAGTCAGAGACTAATAAAATACTTTGATTATTTGTAATAAAAAAAGCACAACATTGAATGGATATTACGTAATTACAAAAACCATGACCCACTGACAACTCAACTTACGACTAAACGAAGAATAAAATAAAGACCACCATTATAGAAATATTAAAAACAAGTACGCGTAACGCCATTTATAAAAATATATTTTCTTTTAATTGATGACAATCAATCTAGAAATTAAAAACAGACAAAAGTTAGTAACGAAAAATCCAAAAGAAAACAAAAATCACTTAGAGATGATGATGGTTTATAAAAGACTATAAAAGCGCTATAAATCTCTATTATACTGCGCACGGTTGTGTAACAAAGAAGATGAAGGCAAAAAATTTATGTACTTAACAGTTTTAATATAAATGGAGCAATCATTGAGCTAGAAACGAATTAAAAGCACTCTATTGGCTGAAGAGAAAAAAGTATTTATTTAAACTCAAATTATTTATTGATAGAAATATCAAGCAGTGATCAAGAATAACAGTTATACTGTGAATTTCAATGCAAGTCAGATTGAAATAACAAATAGTCGTAATTTTTTATCGATATTTTTGAGGTCAAAAATTAAAGTTAGAATCCGTCCGATATTTTCAGTCAAACAATATCGATAAAATTTTAATATCGATGAAAAATTACTATTATTTGTAAACTTTATTGAAAAAAGTCAGAACAATTACGGTTCCTGGTCTTACCATTGCAAGTCAAAGCGTAAAAAGTCACCAACTGCCAACTTTGAGGCAGACTTTCAGCAAATACAATATCATAGGTATGTATGTATATGATGTTGGAAAAAGTGTATTTGCTTCTCCCTAAAATCATAGCATTTTGTGTGTTTCATGAACAGTATATCATTTGAGAGCTCTAGTGCATAAAACTCATCCGTTAATGCCATGATATGATACTCTTTAAACATTTTTCATAACTAAAATATTATACTACTGATGGCATGGTTGGACAAGTATTAAAAAGACCTATCAAATGGTGTATGTGACTTATTTTATATGTTGCATTAGGAGAAAGAAAAAAATATTTAAAAAGTATGAAAGATACCTTTTTGGACGTGACCCATCTCACGAACGTTCATATATAGAAACACAAAATATTTTTGGAATCGTTATAAAACAGAATTTTTCTATGAGTCCATCTCAGATATTGTACATATTATGAAAAAAACTCCAGGGAAAGCTTCAGTAAGCAGACACCGATCGTCGCAGCGATTCTGTCCGCTTATCGAATCGCTTGTTTTAATATGTAAAGGCCACCATGACCAATAGTTAATAATACTTTTTAGTAAATATTAATCATCTTTTAGTTTTTAATAGATGGGGAGATTATATTTTTCGGTGTTAAATTAACACAATGTTTTTGGAAATCTTTTTGTGAAATTAAAAGCTCTCTAAAATTTTTTTCTTTTAAAAAAAGATAATTTCGAGGAATACCAAAACTCCGACTCGAAAACAAGTCCAAAATAGAGAAATCTGACCGTATATAAAACACGATGCCTCATTTCAACTTAAGTCTGATCTCTTCTAAAGTTATTAATTATAAAACTTACTTCAGTTAAAAAAATATATAGAAAAAAGAAGTAAAGGTATCAATATATTAAGTAAAAAAGGTCTTAAATTTATAAGTGCAAAGTATCTCACATAAAATTGTTGACGATGAATTTTATGCACGATACAGATTTGATAAGCGTGCAGATAAATTCTTTATTGATACTATATTACATTTTTTTTAAAATCATGTATAAAAACACTAGACTCTAATAACGCGTTATTAAGCAATGTTATCAACTGAACATGTTTCAAGTAGCCCAAAAAATCACCCACATGCCACAATCAATTAAATGGACACCTTTGTTTTTAATGACTAATAGCAGTACCCGATTCTTTTTGTCTGGCTATGGGAGACATTTTAGAGAAAAATTGTGTCCCCTTTCGGCCAAGGGAGCCGTCTATGAGATCTGTCCGTTAGTAGAGCTTTCACTGTAACTTATATAACTTCTTACTTCAAGAAATCTTTGAAACACATCTAACACTACCTTTGGAACTACAATGAATGATTTGCAATTTTTTAGTTTAAATTTTATAAGAAACAAAATAAGTTGAATTAAATTAAAATTTTCGTAGTTAACAAATAAAAAAATTGTTTTGAAATTACTTTATTGAGCATAATGAAGTGTTATTTATTGGTGGTAATTATCAAATTTAAAAAAAGTTATACCTACATTTACAGATTTTTTCTTTAAACTTACATCATGTCACATAATATATGTTAACATATAATTGTGTCTTAAAGAAGGGTACATGAAAGATTGTGAGAAGATGTACATGAATCACGCCCAATCATCTAAAGACAGACAGCCAGCCAGCCAGCTAAACAATTTATTGTTTATTGTTGGCGTAAGGCAAAGTTTTCTGTTAAATATTTTTGTACTCTGTATGCTGCGAATTGATATTTTATTAAGCATGTTTTATTTTTATATAAAAATAATTGTATCTTCCGTTTCATTATATGTTATACACAGGGCTATTAGATATTTTATCTTTAAGTACAACAATAAGAAAAAAATTCTTGCAAAGCCTGAGGATTTTAAAAGAGAGTGAAACTTTTGAAAAAGATTATCAAAATATTTAAACTCAGTTTGAAAGTGTTGTCAACTTGAACATTAAGAAAAGCACTGAATGCAACATCACACAATATTTTATATAATTGAAGATGCATTTTTCTATAGACTACATAGGTACATATAAATTAAAAAATCAGCTTAAAACTAGTCTAAGTCTAGTTTAGTGACACAGCTCCAAAAAGAAAAAAAATATATAGGGGTGTAGAAAATGGTGAAATAAGAAGAAAATATAAATAAAAAATTTGGGGGAAACGTATAGTTCCCGAGTTATGGGCCTCTGAAGTTTCCATATATATGTGTGATTTTCCACTACAACTACATTTATAAACGTATATGACCAATATTGGTGTCATTTTAAAGCTTTTGAAGAGTTCTTTTAGAGTATACCAAATTTAATGAAAAATATTTAACTCTTGATTTCTCAATACAGTTTATACAAGCCAAAAAGGATATCTGCCGATTTGAACTAATTTTTATTAGAGTGATCGATTATTTGGTATTTTTTAAATACCGGTTTTTAATTAGTTTGTACATTTGAAAATTTAAAAGCCCTGGGTCGGTTTTTAAAAAACATGTATGTGATAAAGACAATGGAGATTTGTTAACGACTTTGAATTAAATTAAATTTTAATAATTTCGTTAATCTTATAGAAAATACCTCACACAGCTCATGGTGTAGAATCGATTACACAAATATACTTAATGAGTGTAGCACCGCCCATACAAAATATTAACAGAACAAAATGGCATTTGTTGGACATTAAAGACACATAAAGATTTGCAAATAAAATTGGTGAAAATATACATATATCAAGTTTATAAAAGAATTTCTTAACGTTTTCAACAATGTGAAGAATGAAAAATTTGCTTAAGAGTTTTTATTAATCGCAATAAGTCAACTGTTAAAGTGTCAACTTAATCATTGCAACTGCAATCTGAACGATTTTGATTCACTTTTTTATTTTTAAATGCACTTAAGACCTCAAATGTGAACATAGTATAATATAAATATGTTAAACTAAAAAAGTTTTTTTTTGTCCACAAATTTGGAATTAAAATCGGTCGAAAGTTCTAGTCAATCATTCTATTATCTACGGACCTTAGACCTTCTCTAGTATATCGGTGGCCAAAGCTAGTGGTTTCGCTTATTTCATTAAATTTACCTAATCTGACAATCGGACTTTGCTCTGTAAATCAAGTCGTTCGTTTCGAGGGATTTTCAAAAATATATAATGATCCCAATGATATTTTTTTTTAAATTATATAGGTAGGAAAACCACAAAAAAGTGGAAGTATTTAGCTATTAGTGGAATTAGGTTTCTCAAATTGAGCCGATTTACGAAACAGGCTCCATTGTTTTATTTCTTACGAGCATTTTTGAATCAGGCAAATAATTTTTAATACTTCGTTTTATGTATTAAAGAAACGCTAAATTGGCAATGTTACTATAAAGTTTATTTTTATATGGTGCATAATAACACTTGTACTCTCCTTCGTTAAAACCCCATTTTATAAATAAAAAAGAAACAATTTTTTCTTTGCATTCTGAAGATTAAGCGGGTGAACATACATATTATTTGAAAGCTTACTCTCTCTTGTTGTTGTTGTGTTCGTGAGAAATGTATTGAAAAGGGGGGGAAATGACACACTACAACAACACTCTGACTGACTATATACATATGTACATGCATGTGTGTGTATGCATGTGTGGTTAAAGCGATGGTGTTTGGTAACGCCCCTTTAAATACAGTTATTTCATTGGGCGCAACCACGAAAAATTTAAAAAAATTAGGTATAATGTACTACTTAAGCAGGTTTTTATAAATAAATAAATTGGCAGCTTAAAAACATGACTTTGTTTTTTTTAATTCAAGTTCTATGTTTGACTGGACAAAGGATTAAGTTGGAAAAAAGTTTTGGAAAATGCGACAAAAATTTTTCCATATAGGTAAATAGTTTCTGAACATTTTTAAAATTTCACAGTACCTATTCTGAAAATTAGTATTAGTATTAAGCTAAGTTTAGACGATATGTTGAATCAGCATATTTATGCTAAAAAATTTGTTACATTTTTTTTCTAAAAATTTCTTTTTAAATTTTCATAAAGGGGAGTAAACCTTGATAAGTAGAGCTGTTGGGTGAAGGTTATTAAAAAGAGTAATATAATTTTACTCCACAAAATCTTTTGTAGTAAAAAGGGAAATATAACAAGAAAAGAAAGAAAACTAAAGAGTGCGTGAGCATCCTTTGTGACACACACAAGCACGCACTCATTGCTGCATACATTTAGTTCAAGCAGAGACAAATGTTTATGTTAGAAAGAGATATTAAATGTAGCTTATACAAATAAACTACATAGATTTCAAATCCATACATATGTATGTATCGACTCTTACTACAAATTCAAACAAACAATATTTTCTTTATATATGAAAGGTTTTGTTTGTGTTTTTTACTTCTTCTTGCTCTTGGTCTTTTCATAGTTTTTTTTTGTTATGTTATCTTATTTATATTTTACCAAAGCACACGCGTGCGTATATCCTGCGGCCAGGTTAGACCAGAGAACTGAAACTACATATTTGACACTGCCATCTCTTTCCTTTGCATTGCATCTTTCATTGTATTTGCATGCTCTGCAGCAATATTATTATAAAATGCGCAGCTCTTTGCTTTTAGCCTCACACTCTCTGCTTTGCCTTCTTCATCCACACACCACCACACCACATAACACACCAAAAAAATTTTACGTTCACATTCGTCAGATACACACAACTACAAAAACGACTTTAGTATATGATTCGTAATTCGTACGTTAAACATTTCTCTCGCTGCGTTTTAACATTCAGTCGGCATCTATAATTACCGGTGGACGTATCGTGGACGTCGTTAATGTGTTTGGAACAAAAAAACTTCTAAACATCTTTTAAGAAACAAGAAAAAAGAACTTAACTATATGGTTAAAGAGCTGCCAGCCACTGTTGCCACATTATTGGAAATCATTATGATTATTATCGGCAATGAAATTATTTTTGTGCAGTAGTTCCTCAGTTAGTTCATAAGTGACTCCTGCAATTAAGTTGGTAAAGACAGAAAAAAACTTTTGGTTCTTCTTTTTGCAAAATTGAACGATTATAGTAATTATAGTACGAATATATAAAAAAACAAGTGTAACGAAAACGTTTAAATATCATTCGATTGAACTAAAATAAATATAAAAAAATCAAAGAGAAAAAGTTATAAAAGAATCGAAAAAAATAAGTGCAGCTAAAACATAATTTGTGCCATCTATAAAATAAACAAAATTAAAGATACGAGTATGTTTGGAATGTGATCAAATAAATTAATATAAAAATAATTATATTTGTCACCATTATAATAAAAATAGTAATAACAAAAAATAAGTGTTTGAAAATTTATAAACTTCTTCAACATGATTGACTCAGCGTGTAATTACTTAAATCCTTATGCCACAGCTTCTCTGGCTGCCTCCTCCACACAATCGTCAAACGTTAATGAGTTTTCGCCATCTGCTGCTGCTTCGGTTTTATACAACAGCAAATCAGTGTCATCTACGGTAACAACCTGCAATCCCATGAAACTGGAAATGCAATATCCGCCACAATCGTCATCTACGGGTTCTGCTTCGCCTAATTCGAGCATACAATCGGCACCATCATCAGCCTCAGTGTCACCTAGTATTTTTCCATCACCCGCCCAATCATTTGCTTCAATTTCCTCCAGCCCGCCTGCTTCGGCCACCTCAGCATCACCCTTATCCGGCTCGCATACAGAATTGGGTGCGGCTGCTGCTGCCTCGGCTGCTTACACATGGAATACGGCTGCCTATACGGCTGCATTACCCACTAGGTATGTGCCTGTTATACGTTGCAAAATGCACTTGAGAGTGTGACATCCTTCTAAAGGAAAGGGATGTTGTTTAGTTTAGTTAATATTAGATTTGCTTTGCTTTGCATTTATTACTTTAGTCCTCTGTTTCCTTTTGGTTATGTATCATACTAATTTTATTTTTCCTCTTCTATTTTTCTTTTTAGAACACAATTTCCTTATGCTCAATATGCTTCAGACTATTATGGGAATGCAGTTGGCATGTCTGCTGCATCAGCTGCTGCTGGTGCTTGGTTTTCGCATCAGGATCGTTTGTATCAGCCCTGGTCTGGTCAAACATATCCTAGCTTTAATTTCGACGATATTGCATTCCAAACTCAATTGCAAAGGCGTTCGGTCCGCTGCACTTGTCCTAATTGTACCAACGAAATGTCGGGGCTACCGCCAATTGTGGGTCCCGATGAGAGAGGACGAAAGCAGCACATCTGCCATATTCCAGGATGTGAACGTTTATACGGCAAAGCTTCCCATTTAAAAACCCACTTACGTTGGCACACCGGCGAGCGGCCATTTTTATGCTTAACATGCGGCAAACGTTTCTCACGGTCCGATGAACTACAACGACATGGTCGTACTCACACCAATTATCGTCCCTATGCTTGCCCCATTTGCTCCAAGAAATTTTCACGCAGTGACCATTTGAGTAAGCACAAAAAGACACATTTCAAAGATAAGAAAAGTAAAAAGGCTATAGCGGCGGAAGCCAAAGAACAGGCTGCTGCCATAAAGCAGGAAAAACCAATGGAACAAGAACCGCAGCAACCGGAAAAGTCCAGTCCGGCCAAGTCTCCCAATATGGCAAGTGGTATGCCAAATACTCCCACAGCTTCAGCAGCCACTACAGTGAAAGGTCCCTTATCCCTCAATAGTCGGTTAAATAGCAACACCAGCAGTAATCAACAGCAACAACAACCACTTGCACCGCAAATTCAGCTGAAAACGGAACAAACTGAAATTCCAACAAACTATACACCATACTCGAATTTATATCATCAGACCTCAACATTGTTCCAACCTCATTTAACGTCACCAACGAGCTATGGAGTGACATCAAATCCGGCAACCACAAGCGTACAACAAACACCACCAACTTTCGATTTATGGAACACTCAACAACAGCAGCAAACAAGAAGTGCCATGGCACAGCAGCAGCAACAACAACAGCAACAACAACAAACAACTAGCAATAACAACAATACCACAGCCGCAACCGTAACTACCTCAAGTAATGGCCATTTAGCACAATCTCCAAATATGCAACCGCAACAACAACAACAACAACAACAAACTTCCCAAGCTCAACAACAACAACATTCCCAAACATCGCACCATTATAACTCCTTGGCCATGCAAAGCGAATCGCAACTAGCCGCTGAATATGGTATTACAATGTCTTCGCCTCACACGAATAACGGCAATACCTCGCCCATTACTCATCATCATCATCATCCCCACTCTTACTCTCATTCTCATCACCATCATATGCAACATCATATGCAACACTCCTCAACCTATTCAAATTTAATAGGACAAATGAAATCAGAATACCCTTCATATGCTGAATTTTCCTCAACAACTACATATCCCACGCCAGCTTCAGTTTTCCATCACCATCCACACACTCCATGGGCTGCAGCAGCAGCCTATCAACATCCTCATCATGCCACTGCTTAATCTACCTAAGATCAGTGATATTCCAAAGTAATATTTTTTGACGCGGTTGACCGTGAAACATTTTTTGTTTGTTCTAAGGATGTGTTGTTTTATTTAATCCCGTAACTTTGATTGTGTGGATTTCATTGTTGCCTAAGTGTGTAATGTTATCAATTATTTTGCTAATAATTTTATTAGATCAATTTTAAGTTGTTCTAATTGAAGAATTTGTTGTTGGTTTTATTTTCAAATTTTTACGCTCTTCAAATTCGTTCTTAATTTAACATTAAATCAAAGACACTTTGTAAATATTATCTGCTATTGAATAGTTTTAAGTTTGAGTTGTACATACTTAACTAATTTAACTAACAAAACATTTCACCGAGAAACAAATTATAACACATAGTAAAAATAATAATAATAATATTACTCTTGTTATGTTCATACAAATAAAACTATCTTTAAGATATTTAACAAAATTGAAAAAAAAACAACAGATTAAATAATAAAAAAATATATTATAAAGGGGAGTTGATTTTTTGTTTAAAGCAGAGTTATAAAAATTATAGAATGGATTAATCATGGAATCATGGAAAGCATTTTGCTTAAAAAGACTTACTAAAATTTACTCCACATACGATTGGTGCGACTGAAAGAAACAATGAAGACAAGATACAAAACAAACGCTGAAATCCTTGAATTAATTGAAAACTGGACAGATAGTTTGTTTAAATTTTTTTTGAAACGCCATTGACTGCATTTAGCAAGGTAGCCAAAGAAGTGGAAAGGTCATTTAAATCATGGAACGATCTGAAGATGCTAGCAACAAACAAAATCCAATGGAGCAAATTCGTTCAGGCCCTATGTTCCTTGTAGGAATTTAAGGAAATACATATTATATGTATTCTTTATGCCTCTTGTGGATATTTAGCAAAGCTTTTTCATACATTCGTTATCACATTTTGTTTGGGTTCTGAGTAAATCTGTTACAAAATAAGTCATGTGACCGTTTCTCAAGTGGTTCCGCCTGGTTCCGGAACTTTGTGTGAAAGGTACCTGTCACTTTTACAAGTCATTCTCATTGAAGAGGGTTAGTTGGCATAATTAAGATGTGACAGGTTCCAGATGTAACCTTAACATGCTTGTTTAGAGGCATTCACCATTCAAGAGAATAAAATATTTGACCCTGTTGGTGTTTTTGGGAAAACCTGGTTGGACACGAAAATATATGATCAATCCGTTTGAGATTTTTAAAGCTAATAGTTTCTATTCCAAACATGCGACATGACCACGCATTGTTGAAAGCTAGAATGATACTAAAAATTTTTTTTATCAAGCACCAATATAAATGCTTTTGAGTCTGTTCAACAAGAAGAAATGTTACTAAAATTTTGGAAGCAAGCCTATTTCACGCAGAGTTCCTAAACAAGCTCTTCACGAAGATGTTCAGTTTTGTCTGAATTTAGCTTTAATTCGCAACATGCTTTTTCCTAAAAACATATGTTACTTATTCAGTAAAATATTATAAAAATACATTGAAATTCATTATTGAAGGGGAAATTTATTACTAGTCCATTTTAAATGGGCTACCTAGCAAAATGCAATTAATGTTTTCAAAATGTTGGCAGGTATATGCCTGGCATTGGTATGGTAATGGGTATTGGAAATAACTTTGGTCAAGATTGAGATATAATTCTAATATTTTTTCTTTTGGATTTAAATGAGGTAATAAATATAATATTTAAGTTTTTCGAGATATAAGGTATAAGGTATATTTCATCGAGCCTTTATGAAAAAACAATACAATTAAAATAAATAACAAACATAAGAAAGCTTAGGACTAAAAGTAATATCCTAATTAACATAAAAACGAAACAGTAACCTACTTACAGTAATTTGCTAAATATAGTAATTATTATAAAATATTAATAGAGAACTACGCCCTTGCTCACGGGACTTAACATGGTTTGAGAGAGAATTTCGTATCTAATTTTCGAGATATGATTACGTTGTATTCTCGGAGAAATAAGCTTCGCCCTTTTTTCTTACCAATAGCAACACAATTTTCTTTTCAATAGAAATAGCCCTAAATTTTACATGAAGCATAATAGGTGCAAATTCCTTTCAAAGTAATATTCAATTGATATTTTAAAATTACGTCCTTGTTATATACTGGTATTAAAACGCTGTAATGCTTCTAAATTTGAATAAATTTTAAATTAAGTTTTTAAAAACCTAAAGATTTCACATAAAATATGCAAATACGTAAATTACTCATACGTACCTACTATTATTGATAAAAAGCCGCATCCTGAAAAAAATATTATAAGAAACATGTGGGGAGTTTTCTGTGATAATAATTGTAAGAAAGTTTGGTTTTAAAATAATTTTTAATTTGACACTGTTTTTGTTTTTTTGTATTTTATTTTTATAGTGAGAAAAACATAAGTAAATATTAAATAAAAAACATCCCTGCGGAAGATGGGAATTTCCAACAAAACGTAGAATGAAATATAAAAAAATAAATAATATTTTATTTTTACATATCATGACCTTAAAAGCCCAATAAAGAGAAAATTACAAAAAAAGTTTTAATTTGTTAATACTTAAACAGGCCAGTACTATTAAATATTAAAAAAACAATTCCCTTAAAAAAATTACCACCGAAAAATATGATTTTAAAAAGTGTGTGTTTTCTCAATTTTTACCCAATTTCAACGAGTTTTATCCTTTTGTGTTTATTTCAGCAAGACCCGGTTATAAACATATTAAACAAATAAAAACTTTCTAATAATTAATTTTCTTTTTTTACGTAAAAGCTAATTTTTCTTCTTACAAACAGAGCTTTGATACTTATTGCATTGGTGTAGCGGCCTTGTCAGACGCTAAAATGGGTTAAAAACACATGTTTATGTAAATAGACTTTTAAATGATAGCAATCTTAATAAATTTAATTATTGTCTATGAAGAAAATCGCTAATATCCACTGTTTTTTACAACATTTTAATGTTTTTTTTAGTAACAGTTAAGCTAAAGTTAAAACAAAATAAAGGAACTTGTTTTAATAATTTGCTGTGGTATCTGTATACATTAGAGCGCCTCACCTGATATGGAGATTTTTTATTTATTTATTTCTTTTATTTTATATTTGTTACCCCTTTCAAATCATAGATTGTTGTGCATTATGAGGAAAAAAACATTTTGAGGGTATGGCGATGGTCATTCGTGTGTTTAGGATGAATAAAAAGCACTTTTTCTTGTTCAAATACACTAATCGCAGTCAGGCAATACGAAAGAGATACTTTTTATTAATCCAATAGATATAGCAGACGCTTTTGGTAGAAGAAATTATAAATAAAGTAGATATTTTTTAATTTCTTTGAACAACGTACCAGAAATAAGATATATTTATTTTTTAGGAGCGGGAATATTCTTTTTCTAAGTCTTGGAGCCATTCTGGGATTTTTATATCAAAGAAAGTTTTATTTGAATATCTAATGCTGAAATATCTGAACGAAAATATGTATAAAAAAATTAAATTTAGGTTTAATATCTTCTAGTATTTTGTAATAATAAAAATGATTGTGCATCTTTTGCTGACATAGGAGACAGGTAGAGTATATTTTTATAAAAATGTATGTTATAAAAATCAGAGATGTATTAACGCATCATAACATAATCATTAATCATAATTAACTGCGACTACACAAAAACCAAAGCGAACCTCTTCAAAAATCTTACAAATGCAATGAGTGCGCTACATCAAATACAAAACGAATATTAAATAAAGAGAATCCAAATCTATGATTCTTTTTTATATTCTTTGATCAAGAATAATATTTTTTGATACGCTACATAAGGATGGGAATATTTGATTTAAATTTTTTATAGAATTTCTTTGTGTTTATATGTTGAACAAATTTTTCTAAATATTTAAATATTGTTTAACCTGTAAAAAAGGCGAAACTCGGAAAAATTAACTTAAATTAGAAAATATTTAAAATTCACAAGAAAATTTAAAATTTTGGAGAAGGCTAACTAACTAACTCAAATATTATAAGTATTTAAAAATGTACATTAGTTAGAAACAACTTTGTTCATTAAAAGAGTTTTCGGGGCATAAGTAAGTTTCATCTAATTTATTATATGATACGCATCTAATTTTTTATGTTATATATTTATCTCTTCGATTTACTAAAATGTGTAGTACATTATTAGGTCGGCCTTGCCATATAACTCATTACACTTGTGTTGATACAAGATATTTAAACTCGTATATACATAAAACATAAATTTTTTACCATTAGTTGAGAGTTATAAATCAATCAAATTAATATTTTTTTGGTATTTAGCTAGAGGCTCATATGTACATATTCGCGCTTAAACTTTTCATTATTTCTGATGTTTCTTAAAAGAAAAAAATAACAAAGTGCGTGTTTTTGTGGTAACTCCCAAAAAAGACCAAAGCAACAAATAGTTTGCTGTTAACCAAAGAATCATACTAAACATCTTCCAAAAGTTGTACATTACCCTTTTGTGGTCTCTTTCTAACTTTATGATGTTTCATTTTTCTAGCAGCATTGGTTTTTTGTTTAGTTTTTACTGTTGCGACAACAAAACTCATGCAACAAAATGTGCTTAACTGTCAACGCATTTAATAGTTTTTCCTTTTTTCCTTATTCATAGTAGTTCCTCAGCTTCAATCTCTCAGTTTGAAGTTTCGTGTCTGAAGAGGTGTTTAAAAGTTTATCGCTTTTTGATGTTATTTTTTTTTGTTTATTCTCGGTATCTATAATTTCAGCTTTTATTTCAATTCCAGTTATTGTCTGTTTGAATAGAAAATTAAGAAACAAGACCGTAACACACACAGAGAAACATATATTTATCATTTGACAAAGCCCTTGGCTGAATTTGATTTAATAATTACTAGTTTTTTATGATCTGATCTACGCCTTTAAATTAAAACAATAAATACGACCTCATACATTGATCGTCTCAGTGGATATTTAACAAATATTGTTAAGCTAATAAATTTATAGTAGAGTTTAATGTATTGTTGCTTTTTATATAAAATATGTTCGCCTTTTAGTTGTGGTGTTTAATCAAAATAGCATTTGTCTCTTTTATGATCAGTTTAGATAATAAATCAATTTTATTAGATACATATTATGGTAGTTAAAATTGAAAATTATTTGAAGTAATCAAAGGAGTTTCAAAAATGTTTGTAACATTTTTTTATCTGAGATAGTAAAAAGCTAATAGAATCAATAAAAAATTTGTTTATGTTTGTGTAACAGATAAATATTGGAAGGAAAACTCAATAAAGAGGGAATACAAATACACATGTGCTTAAAATTAGTTGCCAATTAGTTTTACAAATGGTGATGACTGTTAGGAAAAAGGTATTTTTTCTATAGAAAATCTTGAGTGGCAGTCAGAACCAAGTCTTATTGAAGAAATGAATTGTGCTCCAAAATTGAGCTGTAAATAGTTTAGGTGAAAATGAAGTAGATATGTGTTTTATACAGTATTTATATTTGCAGGATTTATCATTGTATCTTTGTTCTAATTGTTATCCACAGGGGGGAAAGAAAAAAGTGTAAAATACTGAGAAGAAAAAAAAAATAGTTTCATGGGTCAGTAAGGTTCGATTTGGTTGATCGCCCGAATAAAGCAAGAACTTAGTCCCATCTGACACATAGTTAATGGTATATCTATGCAAGGCTCACTAAATGCTCTGATGCATTGCGGAAAATAGCAGCCAAAAATGTATTTTCTTTTCCATCAATTTTAAAGTTTGAAAACCAAACACTTTTTGCAAAAACTAAAAATTTATATTCCCATTTTTGATACACCATTTTAAGTATAGATTTTTTATCGTCCTCAAAAATTATTTTAAATAGCGCTTTAACTTTTCAATAACAATTTAAACATGAACAAAGTTTTTGTAATTCCAATTAAGAATTGTTCAAACCTTTCTGAAGTTTTGTTTCTAGTTATGAAATTAAAAATTAATTAAAAAACTTGACATGACAATAATTAAGGTAAAAGAAAAATGAGTTCAACACAAATACGTTATTATCCATCTATAAGATACAAATAAATAATGGGTTTGCCGGATATTATCCCCTCAACAAGGAACGCAGATTTAAATGGAATAAATTTTTAGTAAATTTAATTAACTTGGATAAGGCCAAGTCATCAGTAGACCTTAAGATTATGGCTGAAGGTATTGATTATTTGGAACAAGCACCAATGAAATGCAAACTAATAAAACTCTTCAAAATAAATTTTGCTTAATATCCAGACTTAATTTCTTAATTGGTATATTTTTTAATAATTTATAGACTTAAAGGGAAGCTATAATAAGTCATTTACCGACTATTTAGGGTTATGTTTATATAAGCGCTAAGTGAAATCGTTTGGTTATATATCAAATTTCCTTGTATTATATCAAAAATCGTAGCTAGTATAGTTTTTCTATCTTTACTCGCTAAAAAAACATGGTTGAGGCAACCGTTGTAATCAAATCATATAATAATATAAAAGCTTTGCTAAGTATTCTCTTCTTGTATAATTTAAAAATAATATTATGTCACATAACTATCGTATGAAACTACCACATTCTAGACATGGCATCAAATCATATTATAATAAAATGTAAACACAATTTTGTCATACATAGCAACAACATTCAAAAGAATCATATACCTATTAAACATAAACAAAATTTCGTTTCATGCGAATATTACACAATAATAATAATAATATATTTTTACTTACACATACTCGTATGTACGTATTTTGATAATTTTTTTCATTGACAGTTGTGCTAAATTATTAAATTTTAAAACAATTTTTTAAATTATATTTATATTTTTGCTTATTTGCGTATCCTTCTATTTTAATTTTTCTTATGACAAATTGTAATACGATGTTGGTGTGTTTTCTAAAACTATAAAAACTTATTATCAACTTTTTCAACAGCAAAACACCCACATATACAGATTTGAAAGAAAAGCATACAACCACAAGCAAGAGAGAATTTTTTTTTGAAAAAAAAAAAAAAAACAATTATTTGTTTGATGACTATTTTGATTTACTTGTAGCAAACTTTAAATAATATAATATTTTATTGATATATATGTACATATAATATTATATTTTTTCATAGTAATAAACTTTTGGTTACATTCTTAGTTATATTATGCTTTCCACAACAATAAATTTGTTCCAAACAAAATATTGGTGTTGTAACCATTGCATAATCATATGTTTTCTCTCCGTATATATCTCAAATGGAAGCGTAAGATGTTTTACAAATTTTATTTCTTTCAAAACGTATAGACTTGTTCCCTTGTTCTACCTAAGCATAATGAGGGCCAAAAAGTCCTGGATATCTTATACGTTGGAATCAGGAACCATCTGTGTTCCGTCTTCTTCAACGCACTCACTTTAGCATCATTCGACAACAACTCTACAAATGTTATGTTGATATACTTTTATGAGCATGCAAATTCGTTAATAAATCTTTTTTTTTTTTGTAAGTTGCTTAAAATTATTAAAATATTGTTCTGTTATAATCTAAAAGATTTTAAATATTATCTTTCAATACATTTACTAGGCAAATTTTAGTTTTGCATATTTTAATTTGCAATAGATATGAGGAGCATAGCTTTGTCTTTTATAGCCAAAGGAAGGCTAAAACAATTAAATTACCAATTGATTATTTAGTTCACAACATATTGCTTGTATATATACATATTTAAACTCCAAAAAGAAAAAGAAATAATAATTGATAATACTATTTTAAGTTTTGTGTGCACATACATATGTAGTTAATAAAACTAAGGAAAATCTAAAAAAAATAATATTGAAGTGAAACTAATTCATTTCTAACCAGAATGTATTATATCTCGTCTTGGTTCTTTATATAAAAAGTTTAAAATTTTGGTGAATAACAACGTAAACTTACAACTGGCTGTTCACAAGTTTCATAGTTTTATTTAATACAATATTGTAGACTACAACGGCTGTGATAAACGAAAAGCTGAGTTTCAAAAAAAAACTTTTTTAATCTATCAGTTATTTACAACATTTTAGCAAAATTTGTTTCAAAAGTATAAACAATGACAAGGCAAACATTTGTGACAGCAAATGAATTATAGAAAAATTAAATTTCCAGCCTCTTTAGACACGCGCTCTCTATTTGCATTTAAGCATTATTTTTCATGGAATTTTATGAGATATGACACTTTTTTTTTAAATAACCCATAATAATCGTGTAATATTCAAACAATCATGTACATACAAATTCATGTTAGCTTAGATTTATTGACTTCTTTGTATTTGTGAAGTTTACCGCTTACTGCAAGCGAGTACAACACAATATGAACGATCAAAAGATGATCTTGAGTGAGAAAAATTGTGCTGAGTTCGTGGAAAAATATTTGACAGCTATTTTGATCACTGATACAGTAAATAATAAATGGAGTTATTATATAACAAGTGTTTTATAATCTTAAACCACTTAAGTTACATGCAAGTAGATTAGAGCACTATATGAAAAATAAGTAGCCTATACTTGAAATAAAATTTGTTGTTCAACACATTTTAATCCTTAAGTACTCTTGTGGTTGATGTCCTTGTAACTGCGTACTCAGAATGACATACAAACTAATGATCATCATCATTGTCTTGTACTTGTACAAAAAAACAATTTAAAACTGAACACGAGATCTCTTTTTGTGTTTCGTTTTACAAACCGCCTTTTTTCCTAAGAATTCTAGATACAATTTCAAGTCAATAGAATTGAAAAAGGACATTTATATTAGATTAACTATCTGGGATTTTGGTCAGATAAGTAACCGTAACCAAAGTGAACACAATGAATACCAAGAGAAAACAATTTTTTTCATGTTTTATTTTTGATCATGACTTAACTAGAACGTATGTCGTCTTCGCTTTGGTACAACTTGTACTGCAGACAAAGCCTTTCATTTTTTTCCTTATTATTTTTGTGGTGTTGTAGGCGTTTTAAACATAAAACTTGGTCATATTGCCAGCTTGTATAATTTATGTTTAAAGGACTTTTTTCTTGTTGTTTATTTTATTGCTAAATGTTTGTCCTTTTTTGTTAATAAATTGATCAATATTTATTTTAGTTTTGCTATATTATTGCTTAAGAACAATTATTGCAACCATATGGTTACAGATTACAAAAAGATTAAAAGTTTTGTGTACTGTGAACTCATGTTAGTAGATTTTCAGCTTTAATTTAAAAGGATACAAAAAGAATAAAATTCATAGGACATTGTTATGTTTTCAGTAATAATAATAATATTGTAGAGGCATTTGAAAGACACAAGATGTTGCATTTTAGTGGAATAAAAATAAAAGTCCGAAAATATTTCAATTTTTAAAATTAATTTTAATGTATTGAAATTAAATAAATTACATTAAATGAATTAATGTTTTGTTAGCAATTTCGTTTTAAATTAAGGAAAAAATAATTTAAAATATTCACTGATTTAGGTAAAATTTTGTGAATAGGTGGGAGGCTGATGGCGCGCAACCACGAGAAATAAATTTTATTCCTTTATATTGCTAAAACTGTGGCAGTTTACAAAATGGTTTCTTTAAAATATTATTAACTTTTGCTTATGACATACATATAATAAAAATAACATGTTTTAAAACAAATTTGCACATTCGTTTGCATGTTTTTTAACTTAGTAATTTATTTAAAAAAATCCATCTCTGGTTTTTTAAGTATACTCTGTACAAGAAGCCACATCAGAGTCCCAAGATTTCTGAATCGGATATTATTACAAATGCAGAAGCATACTTAAGGATAATAATTAAAAATAAAGAAATATATAACTTTCTTTTATAAGGAAGATTGCCCTCCAATATATATAAATGGTTTGCAATTACCGATGTCTAACTGCGTGAAGTATTTAGGAATGTATGTAGACAAACGTCTTACGTGGAAAGATCACATCAAAAATAAAAGAAAGTACCTCAATATGAAGACCAAAAAAATGAACTGGTTACTTGGAAGCAAGTCACAACTTAGTCTAGAGAACAAAATTAAATTGTATAAAGTTATTTTAAAACCCATATGGACATATGGCATTGAGCTGTGGGGAACAGCCAGCAATTCAAATATTGAAATATTACAACGTTATCAGTCCAAAACTTTAAGGAATATTTCCGGCGCTCCTTGGTTTATGACCAATATTCAAATTCATAGGGATCTAAATGTACCCTTTATATTTAGTGAAATAAACAGATTTAGTTCTAGGTACGTAAACAGGTTAAGCAACCATCAAAACCCATTGGCTATTTCTTTATTAGATGAAACAAATGAAACTAGAAGACTGAATAGGTTTCATGTGTTAGATCTTCAATATAGAAAATAAAACTCAGAATTAAGCTTTAAACACAGTAAATTTTTTTTATGTATAGTTTATTAAACTTAATGTAGTTTAGTAACACATGTGATATTTTTATTTTAATCATCTAATTTGCTAAATATTGTAAAATAGATTGTAAATAAAAGTTGAGAATAAAAAAAAAAAAAAAAAAACTTTCTTTTATGCAATATATTTTTATATACAATGGCGCCGATCGCAAAAGTAATGATATTACATCTATATCCTCCAAACTGCTGATCACATCACAAAATGCTGTATGTATCTATAAAGTATTTAAAGGAGGTCGTAAGTTTTGAGTAAATTCAACTCCGAATCACCCTGTTGAAACATACGAGAGTATCAAAGTCGACCACATCTTACACTCAAAAGCTGAAAGTCCACATCACGCGTTCTACGCCCTTTTGACGCTTTAAAAACTGCAAGTTACACACCACGCTTTATACACGTTTTTGCTTATTAAATTTCAAGAAAAGTTTGCAGACTTTTTGTTATATTTTTTTAAGTTTTATATTCTTTAAATTGTTTTAATTCGTTTTTCATCAACTGCTTACGAAAATAGCTTTCAAATAATTAAATGTTCAATCTCAAAAAAATTTTAGACTCGGAACTTGGCAGCTCTAGCTGATATGTTATATACGACGCGTAAAAGTAGAATGTTGTTCAACTTTTTTCGCGTCACAAGCGTTGCAAACTTTTGTTTTGTAACTTGCTTTATGAAAATACTCTAATTCAACTTTTTTGAGAGACGCGTAGGAACCATGACGCGTAGAAAGCGTGGTGTGGACTTTCAGCTAAAAGAAAACATTAATCCATCCGTACATAAAACAATCCCAAGCGGTGTTAAAAGTACGGTAATTCCAGATGTACTAAAATCAAGTACAGAAAGATTGATTCAAGTACGGACGGATTCTAATGCTCAGTATAATTTAAGAATTTTTTAGTTGATTCAAGTTTTTTCACGTGATCAAAGAATTTCGTACTTATTTTAAGAAACTCTAGGATTGGTTATCTAAGTTAGTCTCATTTTCGACTTGATTAAAGTACATTTTACTGTTATTTGTATTCAAAATTTTGAGTACAACTCGTACTCAAAGTAAATAGAAAATACTTTAATTTACAATTTACAATTTACAAAATGATTATGAAAATAAATTTAAAAGAAATTTAGGTTTGGAAATGTATTGCTTTTACATTGAGTGTGTCTGGTTTTTCGAAAATATTTTACATAATAGCACGGGAAAAATTCTTAAAAAAATATTTTGTAATTATCAGCAATTTCAAAAATAATATCCTAGTAGTTCTATGCAACTATCTTAATTCATCTAGTCGTGAAAAATAATCACGGATTAAGATTTTGAAATTAGTTTGAAAATTCGTTAAATTTAAAAAAAATAGAGCAAAATTATTTTTGGTTCTTCACCCAAATTTGTCAAAAAACATATTTATTTGTATACAGAAAAATAATTTATAGGATAGAATAATGTTCAGCATTGGTGATCAAGAGAAATTTTAAATTTATCCCTAATGTTTTTTTTAGTGGGTTTTAATCCAAAGTGATTATTATTTTTGGCTAAATTTTGTAACATTTTTAGTCAGAAAGAATTGGACAAGAGACAATATTCCAAATGAACACGGGAAAATTTTAACATCAATTATTTTCAACTTACACTTAATTTGTATTGTATTAATTTTATTTAAATTAATAACAAACTCCCGAGCTCCAAAACATTGGAGGGGAGCAACTTCTAGAAAAATAATCAAATTTACTTAGAGAAGCATTTTAGTGAATTGCATAAACACAATTTGTTTTTAATTTTATTATGCTAATTTTTAATTTACTACCTTCTTCAAAAAATTTATTTTTTTGGTTTGCAAAAGGTTTATGAATATCAAATAAATTGTCTATGGAAATCTGTTTTATAAACTAAAAAATATAAGGAAAATAATAATAAGGCTGTTAAAGTACTTTTAAAGTTCAAAAATCATTTCGATATCATAAGCAGATATTTTTTGATTAATTTAACACAAAAAACGAATGTTAAATGAAATACGAATAGTTGGTTTTCAGGTTTGTTTAGCCATAAATTGTTTGAATGAAAAATTAAATATAGTACTTATCCATTGGTATATAATATATCTATATTATTCATTTTAACTAAGACATAAAATTAACTAAAACAAAAATGTCAGGATCATAACTGTACAAATCGCTCGTTCACTCAAACAACATCTTCAGAAAATTTATTAAAATTTTTTTATTTACAAAATAATTTACATAATTCTATTAATAAAATAATGTTCTCCTCTCACGAGGTAAGTAGATAGATAATACATTTGTATGTGTTTTTTTTTCATTAAATTAAGAACGATACGAACGAAAGATTGACTAAAAAATTATTTTTATTTTTTTAGTTGACAATTTTTTTTAGTATTTGAGCGATATGTTCGCAAGTCCTAATATGCACACATTCAACGTTTTCTTGGTACGTTGTTCACCAATTGTATGTTTTAGCCAAATGTTAATAAACATAAAATAAGGAAAACGTATTAAACTATTCAAGATATCATAAAAAAAAATATTTTAAATAATAATAAGATGGTCAGTTTTGAATTGATATTGCTGCACATGAAAAATAAATGGCGAAGGAAAAACCCCTAATATAAAACTATGATTACTTGTCTACATATCAAATGTGATGCAAAGAAATGTTAAAAGAATTAAAGAATTATAAATTAATACTTGATATGGAATGCATTTGTTAAATGTTGGTTGGCAGTTGGAAAAGATTTTGGTTTTGCCATCTACCTACATACAAAGTTATGGTTCATCCAAGCAAACGTACGCTCATAAATATGGCAGTTGTATAAAAAAAAGTATGTTTATATACGATAAATCAGTTTTCATTAACCCTTCGGCTAAACAAAATTTTTCATTTTTTTCGATAATTATAGTGTACACTTTTGAAAAACATCAACATATCAGTTTTAGATACAGAATGAAAGAATAATTTTGGTTGATTTTTTTTTCTTTATTTTTATTTATACTACACACTTAGTTGAATATATTTTTCATTTGGTTTTTATTTTATTTCATTACATTTGTTGTACGAATGAGTTGTACAAGATGGGATTGTCTTTTTGTTTGTTTGTTTGTTTGCTTGTCCAGTTAAAGAAGTTGGTCTGAAGTTCTCATGATATTGTGTTATTTAAGAAAACATAATATAATAAATTTAGATAAAATACAAATGTTTAATGGCTTTTACGTAAAACAGACTTAAGATAAAATTTATAGTTTACTTTGAAAATAGCAAATATACCGCTAATATCTTTTGGCCTTGAATTCTTTGGATATCATTTTGTTTTGAGAATATATATTTATGTTTAAGAGAACAAAAAATATATATACTTTTATTTTTTTTTTAATCCTGTGACAGTTTTTCTTTTGTCGGATAGTTTTCCTTAATTATATTTTTCGCATTCGGTCTGAAGAGAAGATATAGCTAGCGTAAAACTTAAGCCCAATATTGGAGTAGCTTAGCATATACTCAAGAACTATCAAAATAAGCTTTTCCTCATTTAAAAGAATTAAAATTCTAGGAATGAATGCAACCAAATCGGCGATTACTAAAAAATACCGGAATACGTACAAGCAAAAGTTTCTTCTACATGTTTTGGGTGATAAATGATGGTGCGATACACTAATTGATTGTATACTGAAATATAAGTTTGAGTTGCAGGTTCGTGTCGGGCGAAAAGATTTTGTGGCAGTCAAGCTGAAAAGGCTATGAAAACATTAATGCGGAATATTTTACTTACCTGCATATTGGCCGTATTCTTCTCTTCTACTACAATGTATTCTTAGACGTGGTTAGGACAGTAATATCATGGTTGTAACAAATAATTATAGTTGATTTATATATATATAGTTGTTCTAGGCAAGATTTTCTTTGCCTTGAATCATCTAACGTTTACCATCCACAATAGCTGCAACATGGTCGAGTTGCAACCAAATTTGTGTAGATGTGCAAAAGTTATTTTGTTTCTTATCAAGCAAATTAGCATATATACATATTGTTCATCAATTGCATTCGTTTTCTATAGTAATGTATAGTATGACTCTCTCCCTCCTATTAAAATTAATATAAGTATTTCGAATTTACTCATAGTCAAGCAGGAAGTTCAGCAAGAAATTGTGATTATATTTGATCATGACTTGACTATAATTCAATTATATTATGATTTAACTAGAACTGTATATATATATATCAACCAAGTTTTTATTTTGCGTGTATATTTCAGGTCTGTAAAACATTATGCAAGCTGTTTCTTGTCTTATGTTTATTTTGATTTCCCATTTCATTATAGACTGGCAACTGAACACGGAATGGAAAATGGCAACGAATTATCTTTTAAATAAAGCCAAATTCATGGCAATTATCACTATTAATTAGTGTTTTATTTCAATTTAGCATTAAAATAAACACGTAGTTTAACAAAAATATATTTTTGAGTACTGTTGATAAAAAATGAGAATCGCAATGTGTAATTTGCCACAAAATGCTTTTCGTTGATGTAATAAAATCAAATGAATGTGTGTTAAACAACTCTTAAGAATCAAAATAAGGGGGATGCATGCGGAAGAAAAAGATCATAATCGGTCCGCGTTCCAAAAATCGCTAAAAGCTTCTTATTTTCAAAAGTGATGTCTAATATAGAACTGAAAAAAAATCAACCTAAGCAAGCTGTGTGTAAACTGAGACTAAACCTTAAAAATTATTTGAAACATGTTTTTACTAAACGTTTAAAAAGCAGTCGAAATTAGATTTATCTTAAAATATTTTAAAGCAGTAAACCAACAGTAATTGAAAACTTGTAAATATTTTGTATATTCGAATATGTTGTGTTAAAAATCTTTAAAAATTTAAATATTTAATGATTTGATAAAAACACTTGAGAAATCAAAGATGGCAACATGAAAAAATATGCGTACGAGTGCATAACAAGTGACAGCTTTGACAGTTTAAGATTTATATTATGATTAATTGTCTTGTTAAATCAACCAACCTACTTTTAAATATACTCTCGCACACATAACACTCTCATGCTCATATTATTGCGGTATTCTACAAGCACTTCACAGTGGGTGCTAAGTGGCGCCATATATTTTGTGGAAAATAAAGCTATAAAACTCACACTAAATAATAAGGTGAATAAAATCATAAAAAACAAAAATCGATAAAATGAAATTAAACAAAACCACAAACAAATGGCTTGTGAACACCCTCAGTAACCACACAATAGTACAAAAAGGACCACCATTATTACTAAGATTACACACTTTACGTCTCTTACTCCAAAGAGTGTACAGGACCCCTTTATGCCATGCACTTGAGTTATAAAAGTGGAAAAGAAAAAAAGTGAAGTTGGTGAAACAAATCGATTTAATCAATTCGTTACGCTATTTTGTGGGTGAAAATGTTTCATTATTTAAATACAATCAAACGTAAATCGTTGCACTCATGCTAAGGACACTCACATGAGGTTTCATTTTCGTTTGTTTTGGACATTTAATGAAAAGAAAACTAAAACAATTTATACTAATACCAATTGTCATACGAATACCAGAGCTTCAAAGTAATAAATTGCTTTAATTTTTTAATATCTTTCCCCTTAAGCATGTAAGCAGAATAATTATTCCTTCAAATGTCTGCTCACAGGATATTTGTAACGATTCGAAATAAATAGACTGTAAATAAGTAACAACCATACAACCCGAATGTGGGGGTGTTAAACTGTATACAATTGAACAAACAATTGTTCAACAACAATATATTTTTTCGTCCTTTAGCTAGTTACAAAAACAAATAAATGGAGGTTACCAAAATAAAATGACAAACAAATAAAAACCACAAAAGTGAAATAAAAACAAGAGCAAGAAAAAAAACAACTCAAGGAACAATAAACCCATCATGAATAATAATAAAAATACAACATTTTGAATACAATAGTCGGTCACATTGAAAAAACACAATTCAAAAATTAATTCATTCACATGTACTCTCAGCTCAAAAGAGAAAACCGATGAAACTGAAAAAATGCTTGGTCATTTATGACGATCTATTAGCACCAGCAGCAATTCATAGTTGTATGCAGTAATTGTTTTCTTCTTTTGTCTTTGTAGTATTGTGTAGTAGCGGCAACAGCACGCGTTTCTAATGGTCATGACGGCAATAATCATATTCAAGCACTACGAACCAACTAAACCAACATGGTTTAGTTTGAACAAAAGTGTATAAGAAGAACATTTGGTAGCATGAAACTAGAAATTTCAAGCCTCACATATGTCATTGTTTCTTCATTTTGGCTGTTTTTTTTTGGAGGTTGTCCTTGTTAAGGTTTACTTACAACTTACTTTTGAAAAAACTAAAACATTTGTTTATTTAAAGAATGTGTTGTTGGAAAAAGTGTGTCTCCTTTAATGACTCTATTATTAATTAGTTGGAAAACAACATGATAAGCTTGTCAATGTAAATATCACGTGTTGCAATATGCTTGGATTTTGTTTTGTAATAAATGGGTGAAAGTGAAAAACTTCATTTGAAATCCGATAATTATTACAATATTTTCTTGTCTTAGAATTATTTGTGAAATTTTGTTATAAAAAATAACCTTCCCAATGGAGAGAGGTATGTCGTCTTGTACGAGTAGACTGGCTTTCACCACACAAGCGATTGTTACGAGAAAATGTGGTGAGCATCCATTGTAAAAAGAATATTTTTAAGACCCATTTTTTCCAGAGACTCTCTTACACACATACCCGCCAAAAATTAATGATCATACCAATCAGTAGTAATATAATCGATGAACTAAATTGTATGAAGTCTAAGTGGAAGTTTGAGTGGCAAGTGGCCTATTGTTGAGCGTAATTTCTGAAATGCTAGTTATTAAAATGACATTCTCATCAGAGGTATTTTTAAAGCTTTAACGCTTTATGTATATGAAAAGTTAATGCGTTTAAGAAAAAGAAGATTTGATCTTCATTCTATGAACTGATCAAAGTTTCATTATAGTGAATTCAACTATTCATTTAAAAATTTAAGCAAATTTTTACATTTTGGCGATACAGTCGTACTGTTGCAAAAAGTTAAAACCAACTTGACCAAAAAAAAGGGATGCAATTTTTACGGAGAGGCTTCCTGAGCGGCACCGCTCGAAAATTCCACTCATTACCTGGCTATTCAATAGTTAGTTTTTCCAATGTTCTAATTTTCTGCAATTCGCCGCTCTGCCGCTAATTGGGTGGCTTTCTTCATCCTGTAATACCAAGGACGTCGTTGGTTATATGTACCGTTGAACAGTTTTTATGTTTGTGATAAAGTTTTAAATTTGTTATTGAAATTGTATGAAAAAACACCAACAAGAATTTACATATCAACGCCTCCAAAACAAATATGTGTAAAGAGTTATAAGGCGGTGTTCCAGGGGAATTAATAGTGTGCTAGACCACTAGTCTCGCGATCGCAGGTTTGACTCCTGCCAAGACTCTGGCTGTATGTGCATACAATCAGAAAAAGCCTTAAGCAGTTTGTGTTAACTGATAAATTAATTATGAAGGTAGGGGAGAAAAAATGTCGTGATATTATATGCAAGCAGCCACTAAGCAAAACTACAGTTTCCGAAATTTCTCATTCAAACTTTAAGAACTTCTCCGTATCTAGTATCTAGTTTCAAAACGAGTTTAGGTTCATATTATTGACGCAGCCACATTATTCTCTACTTTTCTTTCCGAGATAGCTTTTGCTATTTTTAAATTTTAAGAAATGGTTCGGTGGAAAAAGTACCATTGAAATAAGCAGTATTTCTTTTTAATACAAATTAGATTATTTTTACGACTAACTTTGGCTTAAAAAGTTCAAATTAGGTAGTAAAATTTTCAAAGCACTTCAGCACGTAAAAAATATTCTGTAAAGATATTGATCATCTGGATAGGCTCTAACATAATAGAATATTATTAAAATAGGAAACTTAAAAAATTTTTATTGTTCGCATTACGTGAAATTTTTGTTTTCTAGAACACATTAAAAATAATGTTACTGAGTGTGGACCAAGCATTCATGAAGTTTAAAAAAATTTTTGTTTGAATAAAGTTTGCAGAAGACATATAAATTTGTAGTTGCCTTTCATAATTAAAAAAATTAAATCTAACAAACACATTTACTTAATCAAATTGTCGCTTTTATTGTAGATAAAGATCGCAATCTGAATCGTTTACTGAATTATTAATATTTAACTTAAGGTACGGTCACATCTGACAAACATTGTCCAAAAAAACGTAACCACTACTTTTGCTTAGGGTTATTGTGATTTAACTTGGTTTTTATATCACAAAATGAAGTCAATTATGCCGCAAAATGCTATTTTTATATTATTTTTAATAAATGTGAATTCATATTTAAAAAAATATTTTAATTAAAGAAAATGCAAATTTAGTTTGTATGTTGGTTACGTTTTCTTTGGCAAATCTTTGTTAGCTGTGACCGTGCCTTTATTTTAAAAAATGTAATACAATTTTCTGAACACAGAAAACATCGTGATTTACAATTACTGAAACTGAAAAAAGTATTTCTCGAATAATTTCAATTTCGTAATTGACTGCATCACGCATGTGAATAAAATCAAAATTTTTTACAAAAATATTCAGAAACTTACTTTTTTAAATTTGTATATGATTGTGTGCAAACATATATATTTGTAATAAAAAATATTTTATTTATAAGTTTTTTTTCACATAGATTTTAAAATTAAACAATTCTTTTTTTAAGGAAAATTTTGTAAATTCCATTTGAACTTTACTGGTCATTCTAAGTATTCTTTTGAATCCGAAATATTCAGCTGCAGTTTCACTTATACATTGAATAAAATAATTATGTACCCGAAATCATATCTGATTTGCGCCAACCACATATGCTGTTCCCATCTCTAAAATTTACTTATGTCTTGCTTGAAATTATTTTTTGATTTCACTATTTTTGCTACATCTGCATTTTATTTAAAAATGTTTCCAATCAAATAAGAAGGGAAAACAATAAAATATCATGAAAGAATGTTCAAAATTTAAATAATAAAATATTTCGCTTCATCTGCTTTTCTTACACCCACGTTATATGATCTCTGATTTCCTTCAATATTTGCGTTCTATCACTATTTTTTTTATATAAAATTTTATTATTGCATTTAAGTTTTCTTAGAGGCGTATATATTCCTTGATGCTATAAAAAAGTATCAAATTGTAACATATACAATATCTGTCGCTCTGCATGACAACATATGCAGCTAATTTCCTATCAAATCAGGAAAATCTCTGATATCATACTATACGAGTATGTACATATATTCTTTAGTCTCAAATTTGTGTCTTTTGATATCAAAAACACCATAAGAGGCTGTAGACTCTTTCTTATAAGTTTACAATTACACTTGAAATGTATTCAATTGAGCTGAGTGCATTAAATGAAAATAAGTAGAAACTATTGACAGGAAATGTCAAGGATATCCTTAACACTCGTTATTCAGTACAAACAATACAAATATATATGTATGTATATTTTTTGATTATACACATATTTTTATTGTTGATGTTGCTGTGTACGAATGTCGTTGTTGTTGATTTTTTTTATTGTCAACACGATTACAAACTGTTGATAAATGTGCAAAACAAAAAAAAAATTAAAAGATGAAAAAAAAACAAATTGCAAAAAATATTTATAAATTCATGACATATTAAAGTGCTACATGTACTGCATACAGCAACATCCTCAAACAGGAAATACAGACCATGATGACATACGAGCCACATGCATATATGTTCAAATACACACACACACACACTCGTTTCATAAAAAACTGTGTTTGTATGCATGGTTCAGATTTTTATGGACGTTTTGGTTAATTTTTTTAACAAAGGACTTTTTGCGTTTATATATGCGTTAGGGTTTTCTTATCCTTTCCTCCACATCACTCTCGTATTTTTCTGTATAAAAAAACTACAAACAACTTTTGTTGCTCACGATTTTGTTTTATAATTTTATTGGTTTTTTGGCTTAAATCTTTACGAATATGAGTAAATTTTATTGTAACACAAAAAAAAAAAAAATTAAAAATATTCTTGTTCTCTACAAAACAAGTAAAATGCTTAAAAAATAGAAAAAACAGCAATCCTTGTTTATCAATAAATTTTCTGTGTTGTCATGTTTTTTTTATGTTTCCTTTTTTTGTCCTTTAACAGCATGTTTATAGAAATGTAAGAGCTTTTTTATGTTGTTGTCTTGTTGTTTGGTTTGCTTATTGTGCTTTTGTCATCTTGTGTAGATTTATGACCGTTAAAATCTCAAGGAATAACTTTTTTCCACTAGTTAAGTGCGAGTAATGGGTTTCCGTTTCCTTTGAATGTTTCAGGAAAATAAATTGTAAGAGGAAAATGGCAAATAAATTTTTATCTAATTAATGCCAATATTGCAGAAAGTATTTTCATTAAAGTTAGTTTTGTTAAATTAGAGTGTATAAAATTATTCTACAATAACGCTGTATAATGCTTTAATTAAATCTTTGAATTAATCGTTGTAACATAAATCTGTAACTAAGAGAAACTGGTATGGGTCATATTTTTATTACCTCTTTATTTATAGTTGGAATATAGAATTTATAGTTGGTTAAAAATAAATTTCAATTAAAGAAAATAGTTTTGAGTGATTAAAAATTCACAATTTGTTTTTATTTAAAAACTGTAACCTTTCTTAACTAAATAGTTATAAAAACACAGATAAGTCTTGTTGCAAGCTCAGTGATGAACAATTTAAATGTATGGTTGTGTAAAACGTGTGGTATGCGGACAAAAGCGAAAATGTACCAGTAAAAAAAATATAAAATGCATATAATGGCAATGATCTTAAGGTTAAAAGATAAAAATCTAATAATGTTGCACTGGCAACTTTTTCAAAATAAAAATATAGATAATGTACTTTGTGCAACATACCATAAGAACAGCCATATAAGCCCAGGAACATCCCAACAAACATAAACGTTTGAGAAATGAAAATATATTTTTTGATATCAAACCATACGATATTGCATAGAAAAAAACGTTTGACAAAAGGACTTTTCACAAGCTTATCGAGCGTGTTTCAAATACAAAAATCACTGAAAAAAGGAATGAAAAATATCACGATAAATCTTTTTTTTACAGAACTACTTTTAAAAATCGCATGATTTGTGTCCCTTTATTTACAAAATATGCCTAAATTGCTCTAAAACGGATCTAAAAATAGCCTTAATGTACAGAATTGGAGTTTTCGGGTAATACCAATTTTGTAGAAAATTCCAAGAGGCTTAAAATCTCTAGTGGAATTTCTGGGAATCTGGGAAAATACTCACCACAAACGGGATGGATGTGGACCTTTGGATAGGAGGGGATTCCTAGATCTTCAAATGAATAAAAGAAAAATGCAAGCAATGGTTTCAATGGAAAATTAACTTAAATTTTATTGAAATCAGTGTTACCAAGAGAGATAGGTCTTACCAACTTGAAAATTATTACACTAATTTGGCGCTATCGCTTACAAGAAACATAATGATTACAAGACAGAAAATGTAATTCACCACGACTGTTATACAGACAGAGTTGGAAAAATTCTTAGTAATTAAATTTAAATAGGAATGTTGGTAATTCATACATTTTAAATTCTTCAATAAAGAAAACTTTCAGTATACAAAAATTCAATATAATTTAAAAAGAAAAAAAATATATATATAAAGTAGTAAAAGAACCTGTTTAAACACTTAAATTTAATGATAAGCACTAATTTAGGATGCAAATGTTAACTAAACATTTGTTGTTGTTAATAATATAGATCATTTTCAAATCCTTTGAGAACTGTTGCTCATGCAGATCATCAGGGAACTTTACCCAAATTTTTCTTAGAACAACTGGAAATATTATATTAAACTTTCATTAAAGCAAATGAAAAGTTTAAACAATATCAAAGTTATAACAAGAACTCAATAATCAACCAATTGCTTTTGTTTTCTTACTTTATCATTACTATCTAGGCTGACTTTTTTTCAAATCTAATTGTAGTTGTAAGAGGTTTGTAGAAAATATAAATGTAAATGCGCATAGGAACAAGCTATACCACTCAATAATCAATTTCAATTTGTTTTTAACAAAATTATTAATGTTTTAGTAAATATGTAAAATATTAATTTTGGGAAAAAGTGCGAATAAAAATTTAAAATAATTAAATTATTTCTTTTGCAGCATTTTTATTTCTTTTCAATTGTTTACATCAATCAGCTGTTCATGATCCAAGCCGTTTCTAAGGCGTAACTGTTGGGATTAACAATTGACTACAGTTTCACAACAGTTGAGCTCAACTACTCAAGCTACGTCTTATGAACGCGACCAATGAAAGTTTTTATTAATAAGGCAAAACGGAAAATAAAATCGTAATTAAGTATTTTTTTAAATTTATTAATCGAGATTGCCTCGATATCTTTTTTCAAAGATTTTAAATAACTTTTTTTTGGGGGGTTTTTAGCTAGTCTATATACATGCATTTCATTGGTACTAATGCCTAATCATCAGTAGACCTTAAATACTTTCTTTGTCACCCAAAGGGCGTCTAATTGTATAAAGGTTGTAAGGAAAATAAAATTGATTCATATCGAATAAATAATTTGTTTGTTGGGATTTTTGAATAAGTTTCAAAGCCTACTATGCTTATGTATACTTTTGTAATTCTCATTGGTTTTTTAAAAGTTTTTGTATAAGATAAGAGGTTTGAAACATTTCAAAAATATGGTTTAAGGTCTACTGATGATTTGGCATTAGCACCAATGAAATGCATATATATAGACTAGCTAAAACCCCTCAAAAAACAAAAGTTTTTGAAAATATTTTATTTTATTTGATATTATTTTATTTTATACAATTTTATTTTATTTTATATTATTTTATTTATTTAAATAAGTCTATGGAAATAAGTTTTCAAGCAATATTTTTACATACGTATAAATTGCATTCATTCCATATCAAATCATCCTTATTTTAAGATTAAACCCGAATATTGGTTGGGATACTTGCACATTAATACATACATGATTGAATATGTGCGACTTAATAAAGCTGGTCTGAAAATACGCGTTGAAAATGTTAAATAAATTTTCTGCATTTTACACAAGTACTAAAGATTCAATATGCAGCACAAGTGTACACATCACATACTTACATATACACGAGTACACATGTTTGTATGTATTTGAATTTGTAAAAATTTTATAAAGGTGTGCGGCACACTTTGTAATATCAATGCAGATCGTTTATGTTTTTCTATAGAAGACATCATCAGAAATATGAAGTGCATGTATGTATATATGTACATGTATATGTAAGTTTGCATCAACGCACTTTTAAAATTTAAAGCCAAACGTATGGTGTTCAGCTAAAATGTACAAGTAACGAAGAAAATATAATAATTTTTAATTAACTTACAAGAAATGATAAAAAAAATTTAATTAAGTTTATAAAAAATGTATGATGTATAATCAACATTTGTTCTGGTTTTAAAAATGAATTAAAATAGAGAACAGATAAAGAACCACAGGAGTTAAAGACACTAAAGAAGGTTAAATGATTAAAAAATACAGACCAAATATAGTCCTGCGATTTTTTCGCTGGATTTATGTATGTAAATAAATATTAAGTAAATGAAAGTTGAATTACTGGGAAAATGGCACACTGTACACTGCGGCATAATGAAGTAGTGGAAAGTACAACCCAAATGGAGACTTGAATGGAGACAAATGTGTTTCCTATTGTGAACTATTGAAAGACTGTAGGAAGAACATCTGACTTATAGAACACTATCATTGACATCGCACAGCATTCGTAAAGACATCTTGCCTAACATATTTTGAATGATACTTTACTAAAGAAAAATCTACCGGAAAACAATAACCATAACAATTTGTAGTAATAGCAGAAAGGAGCACGTGACTATCAAAACATATACACAGGAATGGATACTTATAAAATTGAAAAAAAAAATTCTGGTGAGAATCCTGGTGTGTTGACTTTAAAAATTAAGTTTTAATTTAAACTTATACCCAACGAACCAAATTATATCCTTCCGTACAATTCCATCCTTATGTAAGAAAAAACTGTGGATACATTTTCTTAACGTACGAGTAATTTGCGCTCGTTAAGCGATTATAAAATTACGTCAAACTTTGTTATAAACAATCATCCCTTGTTACAAAGAAATTTTAAATTTTATTTTAACCAAAAGTATGCATTTGTGTTTGTATGAGTATAATCAAGTCTTTGTCATTAGAAAAAATTTTGTAATTTATTAACGTCAACAAATAGACGCCCTTAAGGCCACAAATTGAAAATACACACACATCCAGACACTTATACATATTCAGTGTAACTTAAACGCAGTGCATAAAAGGAACAGGCGACACACATGTTATTATCTGGTATAGTATACGCTTTAGCACCCACATCCTTAAGTTACTGGCAAAAGCCAGTTCATTCCCGTTCTTTACACGCTCATAATTATTGTTTCACATTAATTTTGGGGTATTCTATTTGATCTTATTTTGATGTTCTCGTATTTGTTTTTGAAAACCATGCAAGATTATTTATTTAAAGTCTTACATCCAGTTTCCCTTTTCCAACGTTTGCACAACTTTCAACTATAAAATTTTTAAGTGGCCATTCAAGCGGATGCACTTTAATTTTCTTGTCATTAGTAGCAGGATTGTGTTGAAAATTTGTAAAAGAAAACTTAAATTACATAGAAACGGAGTCTTAAACATACAAATAGACTTTGACTTGTGTCGGCTTAAATTTTTTTATTGCGTTCTTGTTGTCAGACAACAATTGACACTAATGTGTCAAAGGTCACGTGGCTTTTTGTTAACGAATGTTATTTGTCAGAATATCTTTGATTTTGTATTGAAAATTATTTTAAGCAGTATTTTTGTTTTGTAGAAGGTTTAAAATGTGTTTTAAGCATATCACATACTGTTAAGGGTTGTGAGTTAAAATGATTTGATAATTTTGTGCTCTTTTAATAAAAAATATATTTTTAAATCGTCTAAAACTTCGGCAATGGCCTTATAAATTTAATAGAGTTGCAAATTATCTATGCAAGAGGCTTTTATGTTAACTAATATCAATTTCTTTTCATCCGCTAATCGGAAAGTTATTTCTATTTATAGGATTCAAGGAAATTAAACAAAAAAGAACTTAATTGTTCTTATATTTTATTAATATCAAAACTCTTTGCGATTCGCACGAAGAATAATTTCTCAATCCCCCTAATATTCCGTGGAATGTTTTAGCCGCTTTCACGGGAAAATCGGAAATTAAATATATATTATTACATGGACTATATTTTATATATTTATTCTAAATATTATCTTAGATTAAAGTTTAATTATATGGTAAATATTTATTTAATACATTACAAAAATGCGCACAAGAAAATTTTTAAATATATTACAATTAAAACAACATTGAAAAGCTTAGTGGAAGCTTTAAGCCTTATTAAAGATGCTGTAGAGAGTTTAATTCATCACGACTCAAATTTTTTCAAAGCCACCGGACTTTATTACTTCAATTAGAAGTTAAAACACAACAAATAAAATTTTGGATAAGACTTGGATCAGTGGAAGGTAAACTATTTTGCCGATCATTTAAAAAGAATTTTTATTTGTCGCTAAATTTCAGTTGTTAAATCAAGTAAACTTGGAAAAATCATATCTCGCGGTATTCCAGGGAATTCCCAGTAACCAAATTTTTCAATTTTCCTTTCCCGAAAAGTGAAAAACTCGTAAAACTTTCAACACTAATTGTATATTAAATGAATCAAGATATTAAATTCATTTAAACAAATATACTCATCATCGTTAGTTTATAGTTGTTAATTATTTTATTTTTTAAATTAAATAAATATTTATTACTTGATAACAGTTTATTTTAAATTAACAGTTAACGGAGCAAATATTAAATGGTTAAACGATTAAAGATGAATCAATTGAAAAGCCTGATGTGTACAAATTTGTTTATGGTCCTTTGAAATGAATTATGTTTTCGGAATCGCTAATACCGTTAACCGGAAATTAAGCTTAGCGGTTATGACGCTTGGTCCTTCGACCTAAATTGTACCAGTGTACAGCAAGCGCCATATTTAATTTATACACAGTGGGTGTCCTATTAGACAAATTCTTCCTCTAGCCTGTATTCAGTCAAATGCATAGATAATTTTTGCTGTGTAACTACTCTTTACTTTATTATTTAATAAAACTTATAGTATTTAAATTTGATTTCCAATAAAACCTATCGTACTTAAATGCTGTTTCTCATTTTGACAAGCCTACTTTAAGATTTATATGGACATATAAACAAACACCCACATCAAATAATGATTTTCCAAAAAACAAAATTGTTTATCCTTAACCCTTCCGCATGAAAACAAATCGCATTCATTTTAGAAATCTTTATGGGTACTTTCAATAACATTTGATTTTTTTTCTAAAGCTAATTTAAAGCGTTTGAAGAAAAATACTTTTACAATTTAAAAATTTTATTAAAATAAACTAAAGCAATATTATTTGAAATTTACGCAACCGTGTGTGATTATGTGAAAGGGTTAAGTTTTTTTTCAAACTGTTTACTTGAGTACAAAATTTATTCACAAAATGTGCGAAATTTTAGGGTGTGAACGCAGAAAACTCATAAAAACACTTTCACACTGAAAAATAATATTATATATTTAGATTTAACTTATTTAAATTCCCCTCTTAATGGAAATTCATATTGGGAGAATTATGCAAAGAAAGCAAACAAAAACATCAAAAGCATTTGATTTAAAAAAAATTTACACAACACAATAATATTGGCTAAATTATTGTTAACTTTTATATTTGAAAGGGTTTTAATTTAATGCTCGTTTGCTCGCTTTATGCCATCATCATACATTCAAATTTTGTATAAGTGTGCAATGTAATGACGCATGTTCTTCAGCTTTCAAAGTTGAAATTTACGAGTATTTTCTATTCAAACCGCGTCATTATTCTCTAAATTGCCATTTTGCTGCCGCTAACGTGGTTGTTGTGATCTTGTGACAATAGTTTTCTAATGCTAATATGGCTAATACGCATGTAAATGCAAGGATTTGGAAAATTTATTCAATTGTCTGTCAATGTACAATTGTTCAGTCCTTGTTGATGTTATTTATATGTGAACTTTTATCAGTGCCTGTCATTATTAGCAACGATTTGTAGTTTAGTGTCTTACAATTATGCAGTGTACATTTGGCATACGTTTGGGGTACCAATTTAATTCTTTATAAATTTTGTAATTTAATATTATTTGAACGAATTTGAATGAAAAATAACTAAATCTTGACAGTTTTTAATAAATGCAAATTTTCAGTGGACGAGTTTTTAGTATTCGAGCTCATTGAAGTATTAAAAAAATATTAAAACACATGTACCATTCCTCAAAGTTTGATTAAAAATATAATATAAATTTATACTAACTTGTATAAATTTGTCACATGGGTGATTCCACTTAAAGTGGACAGTTAATAAAGTTTTATTAAAATTTTATTATGTTATACTTTTCTATCTCATCGATCGAAATACAAAATATTTTTACAGCATGAGATTTAAATATTTGATGAGCCTGAAGATTTGCGCTACATCAAGTTTCATCATCTAGTTTTAAAATATTGCAACAAATAAATTAAATAGATTTCATATATACATACATATTTAAATTTTTGGAAATTAAAAATATAAAAGGATGCTAAATTATATTAAAATCTTTGAAACTGGAATTTGACAAAGTATGTGCCAACATATTTTTTTATATAAAAAACTGCAATTACTTAGCTCACCAAATTTTTTTCTTAAATTTGGCTGATTATTGATTGCTACTGATTTTTTTTTTGACAAAATCGTAATTGTTGTTGACTTGTGACCGCTTTTCGTCGCACACAGATGAGGAAACTGTAAAAATTCCGAAAACAAGAAAATGAAGAATCGTTAAAAATGATTAGGTTAGGCATCAGAATGGGGAAACACCCAAAACAACAGAGCACAATACCCCAAAAAAAGAGTGAAAATTAGCTCAAATTGTATAATTAACAAAATGATGGGTTGAAAGAGTTTCTCCTGTCGGTATGTAGAATAGCGGCATCTATAAGTAAAGACTTTCTGCTTACCAGCCACCCCTTCGGTCCAATTAATGGGTTTAATTCTCTGCGCTTTTTAAATAAAGGCTAGTACCGTACCAAAGGGTGCCTAGAAAATTTTATTTTTAATATTCTAAAAATTATTTATTTAATTTATTTGATTTATAAATTAAAAAAAAATCCTCCTAAAATTTTTGGACTCTCATTTTTATACTTAACGATGCAAACATTTTCCTTCAGTACTATACTAATTAGATTAATAGATATCTATTAATATATAAATATTTAATTAGTTAATATATATCTATTAATCTAGTTCTAAGAAAATTTTCAATCTAATTAAGAATAACCTAAATTAAAATATTAATAATAATTATATATCTAATTTATATGTGGAGAAGAATATATATAATAAGTTATTACATATGTATAGTGAAAACATATTTATATAAATTAATTTTTGCAAAATTATTTTCCCAGTGGAAGAAAATCCAAGGTCCGGCTATGCAGAAAATATTTATCAGCGAAACTGGTGCTCAAAATACCACAGAGAAGAAACTTCTTGAGCCCTTCCGCAGGCAAAACATCGAATGTAAACGAGGTTATCTTACAAAACAAACTTTACGTTCTTATTAAATTAAGATAAATGAACAATCGTCTATAAATTTTAGGTCTTTATTCATTTAGTTGATCTCCTATTGAATAAACGCCAAAACAATTTTTTTTTATTTGATGCAACTTCTTCCAGAAATTTGGCTATTGTTTATTATGAACAAAAGCCCAAATATTTAAAAATGTTTTATCGCCCAATTTAAAAAAAAATTTTTTGACCGATTTTCATTTTGGTGATTATTTGTACAGCCAAAAAGAGCTTTGAACGAATTTATCTTAAGCGATTATTCATGCAGCCATAATTTTTACATCATTTCTTCAAACTGCTCAAATACGTCTGGTCTATTGGAGTAGAATCGCAAATTTTTTTAATATTGCTTTCCGTAAATTATTTGTATCGAGCGGTGTGGAGAATGTGTCATCATCCTGCCGAATCCACTTGCCTACGACATTATTGCCTTGTAATTGATACAAAATAATAATAATAAAAAAAAATGAAATAGCAACATGTTTTTGTACCGCTCCACCGGATTCTACCGGCTCACAGAGCAACTAACTTTGCAATCACAGAAAACAGAAAAATTCTTCGCCTCTAAAAGAAAATAATCACACATATAACGAATAATAGTAAACAGTTTTCATTAAAACCAATTATTGACAGAATTACTTTCTTACAATTTGAATTTTCCTATTTATTTAAAAGTATTCCACTTCAGAACTGGGCATTGTACAATTTTAATGTTAAAAGTTTTTTAAACTTTTAATAGAGAAATATGCGACAACCAAAACAAGAAGATGAAAAGCGCTGCATAATGCCGACATCAATCAAATTTGACTTTCAATTTCTTCACTTACAGCTTCTGTAATTGCTATTAAAGCAACGACAATGAAAAAGGCTTATTCTCAGTTGGTTACTGGTTGTGTTTGTAGCCTTTTTTGATAAACTCTCTCAAAGATGAAGGAAAAAAGCACATAAAGGTAAGTGTGCAAAAAATGCCATTATTGTTGTTATTGTTTGCAGGCTGGTTGGTTGGTTGGTGATGCTTATCTTTTGATTTCATCTTTAATCTAGACATGACGTTAAACTTAAACATTTTTTTTACAGCAGCCAAAAGGAACAATATTTATGGCATCAAATATACATCACTCTTTGAAAAAGAAAAACAAAAACTATATAAAACTTCTTTTAAAAATTTGTGTTTTCATGCTGATGTAAAGATGACCAAACAATATTTTAAATTTTGTGATCGGAACATTATGAAAATTTAAAGCAAAAAACATATATTTATGTATATAAATACCATACAACATGCATAAAATGTTTGTGATTCAAAAGATACCGCCGCTTAACTTGTCAATGAATAAGCAAATTATGTTTTAAACTTGTTGTTGCTTTCAATATCCGATTAGTGAGCATTTTTTTACGATTAAAATGTTTTTAAAAGGTGACCCTAGTATTGAAGATAATTCAATTCGGTTCTCATCGCTAGTGTTTGGATGGTTTCTGTTATCATGACTCAAATACAGGTGCGTCAACACTTGCCACCCTCTCTTTAGTTATCCGCCCTAAAATAATTTCTTGTAAAAGTTGGCAGCTGATAGCTGATCATTTTATAGAATGTGCCATAGAAAAGCGATGCCTTTTGTTAATAGATTTATTTTTATTATACATACTATAGAAGTAGTTTTTAATGGAGTGCTCTTACTGGCATCTTATTTAAAATGATTGAAGTGTGTATTGAATGTATAAAGACTTTATAATAAAGAAAAATATTTCTTGACGTTATTGTTGGAGGTAAATTGGGGCTAAAAGATTAAAAGCGGTTGTATTAAAGAGAAAAAGCTACTAAAACTATTTTAAGGCTGTACGTAGATAAAAAAAATCATAAAGTTATTTTTTAAGCGTTTGAACTAAGTTTTTCTAAAGGGCAAATATTTTATGATTGACTTAAAGTTTTTCAGCATATTAATTTTAAAATAACTTTATTTGTATTAAAATTGAATTGTCTAATAAAAATTAATAAAGATGTTTTGTATATCGTGATTTTATTATACACACATACTAGTTTATTGATCATTATAAATTAATTGTCGACATCTGTCACCCATCATTAATCAAATATAATAATGAAAGTCTATTAAAACATATGTTTATGTATGTATGTAAATAAAATATTCCTCACACATATAAAAATTTTATAGTTTGTATGCTTGTAAGCCATTTCCTTACCCGATAATTCACTTCTATTAAGTTTGGTTGACGCATTTAAAGCATAAAACAGTGTACCATTAGTTAAAGCAATTAGTATAATAATTAATTACTATTGGCTTAGCTATAAATTTTTCTTGGTGGCAGTAAAAAGGATTTTGGATATTAAAAAAAATTCTAGGACTGCTAAAATCCCATCCAGGTGTGAATATACTAATCCTAGAATGTCCTTTCTATTACTATGTTTGTTGGTTATTTCACTTATGAAAGGTGATAAAAATATGTTAGTAGCTTTGCATTTAAAACAAGGACACCAGAGAAAAATATGATCTTTCTTCTCCCCACAAACCCAGAGGGATAAAAAATTTTTATTTTTTCTTTAACATTGCTAAAGTAAAATTAAAGAATATTTTTTTTTATTTAAGAATAATACCGTCAACTACAAAGCACTTAAGGAATGTATCCAGGAGATGGGAAAAAGATCGCTCTGCTTAACTAGAAAAATATAAAAATGATTGAACGTTGAAAAGTTTTATGTTTCATTTAAGAATTATAGTTTATTGAGCAAAGTCGAATCTTATTTATTCTTTACTAAGACGAAGTAAATAAGGTATTCATAATTATTTTTTGTAAGTGAGAGTTTTTTCAGTTTTTCTAAATGCGAAAGAAAATTTTATTCGAACACTTATTTACATTGAACACAAGGACGAATTTAGTATTAACTAATGAAAAATAGATTCTTAAACCATTTAAAAAGTGTTTTTTACTTCAGTAATTATTTTGGAAGTTGCAACTTTTTCAATCATTCTTGAGATTTCAACTATTTTTTTTCGGTAACTATAGGAAATAGGTAATCACGTTCAATCCATAACATAAAGTTATTAAAAATACATCAGAACTGTAGGACACATTTATTAAAAAAGACGAACTTATTACACAACAACCATCCTAAGTGAAATACATCAGATACTTAAATGTATGTACGTTGAACAAACAAAAAATGAGTACATTGTAAAAAATAAACAGACTATAGACACGAAATTTAAGTTAACAAGCGCCATGTCTTAAATATAAATGAAATTACAAAACTAACGTAGTTCTGCTGTTATTGACAAATTAATTGTCACCTTTTAACAAAATATTTATTGTAGTTGTTTAAGCGAGTACAACAACATAAAGACATTCAAGTCATAGAACATAAAAATAATTGTATAAACACACATGTGGTAACTGTCAAAGTGTCAATGTGTTAGTGCAAACGTAAAAATGAAATAAATTAATGTAAAATAAATAGCCTAAAGCTTTTATACGAAAAGCAAACTTAGTGACATACGTACATTCAAATATAAACGAACATACTAACTTTCATAAATTTTGAAAATAATTATTGAACATTAAGAAATGTTATACACCTAAACAAATTGTCGGTTAAAGTTTTCAATACTTTTTCCAAAAATCCCATTACATTAATTCATGTTATAAATCTGTTCATATACAAGTGGCTCCATTTTTAATGCAACATCACTTTTTCAAGACTTTTATAGACACGAAATTACTTATCCATCTATTACATTATATTTTTGCTTTTCATTCAATAAACAGAAATTCATTTTAACTTAATATAGCATTTTACTCGTACATTTTTTCGGCTCCAATTTTTGCAATTCCTTTTGTTCAATAATTTCTCTAAGCTATGAATATTTATAATAATAAAATCTAATTTGAATCTTGTTGGTTTCTTTCAATACAAACACATTTTAATGATTTAGTTAACAAAAGCATGAAAATCACATAATTATAATTGGAATCGTGAGCCAACCCTAAAGGCTTTGTAACACAATAAAAAATATATTTAAAGCAAAAATGCATTAAATGACATAAAACAACCACAACAAGGGCTACAATAACAAAAAAGTACGTAAGAAGTGGAAACTGAGGAAACCCCCAAGTGTAAACACGTCAAATATAGATTAGCACCAACATCAGCAACGAGGAAAAAATTAACTTGCAACACATGCCACAGGACAGCTATGAAATTTTAACAAGGTTCGATTAGTTTCGATTAAATATTGTTTTGATAAGGACAAGTGAGGGTGGTAAAATATATATTTTTCATTTCTAATAGTTTAATATTTAAAAGAAAATTATAAAAACATATGTAGTTTACTAAGACCTTCAAGTGTGTTGGTGCTGGAGTCAGCTTATACATTTTTTAATAAAATTATTAGCAAAAATTTTATACACAAAACGAGACCTTAGCTTGTATTGTGCCCAAGATAATATACTTAAATGACAAAAAACAAATATGATAGTAATGTAAAAGTAATTTTCTATCCACACCTTGTTAATATGAAATTAATGACTGCATTAGACAAATTACTAAAAAAGAGCAGAAGGTGAATGATACAAATATGGACACAAGTATTTAATATCTAAATATCACACACAAACACACTCCAAGTACAGAGAGTTATAAAGCGACATATTTATTGCTCATACGTACTGGCAGCAACTTGTGCTGTATGTCGTCTTCACCTTCTTTCGTATCTATTTAAATTTAACTAAATTATTAGTTGAATTACTTATGTATGATTACTAACGGCGATAAAAATGTGACAAAAGCCAAATACTCTTAGTAAGGCTTTTTAACACAAGCATGTTTATGAATTTTAGATGAAATAGAAAGATAAAGACAACTGGAGTTTAGAGGCTCGACACTGTGGAAATTATTTTGTTTATAGCTGAGTACATGCAATTAGTCTATGGGATATGAACTATGACATGATTAATTGATTTTCAGCTGTAAAGATATGAAACGGAATTGAATTGAATTTGTAGTCAAAGAAGTGAATTAGTTTTAATAGTTTTTGTTGGGAAAACTAAGAGGAAAAGCCTATTGCAGAACATTAACGAGTTACTTAATCGCGATTTTGTTACAATCTCTCAGTGAGTATGCTTACTGCTACTTCCGTAAGTATAGGTAAAATAAATAAGAAAGAATAAAAAAATCTTAATATTCTTGATGGACTGCTTACATTACTCAAGCCCCAAAAGAAACATTCAAGGCGTTTCGTTTTTTTTAAACGACGTAAGAGATTATTAATTTCATGAGATTTTCTTACTATCTACACCACCTATATCCGAAACGGAAATAAAAATGTGCGTAGAAGCGGCATCGGTAGCAGTACGGTAGGCACCTCTATTGACTCTCTGGAAAAATAGCGTAATGCGGGATGCATTTAGTTGCTTTATCGTTACTACAATCGAATGTGCTCTAACGAAATCATGAAAATTGTTCCTTTAACGCGATATTTTTTTTGCGAACTACGTGTCCTGCATTAAGGGCGCATCTATTTGTGGTCGATATACCAGCGAATTGAATCGTATGTAAATTAAGCTCGGAGGCCTTTCCTGTCACAGAATGTTCACAAACACTACTACTTCCAACCTTCTTCCCATAACGAATTTTTTTAGTTCCGGCACAATGCATTGCATTTTTAGGTGTCATCCGCTGAAGTGCAGGCCCAATAAAAAAATGTCATTGAGTGTAAATATTTCAATCCAAAATCACTCTATTACTCTTATTCAGACACTTAAGCTTAGTACTCTGTTTGAATTTGCAAAAAATGTTAAGCAACATTGATTATTTCGTTTAAAAATTTTGACAACTGATCAGTGGTGACAATACCACGATTTATAACAAATTCATCGGTTTTATTGCCTTGAAGTAAGCACCATAGTTTTTCTTATGTAAACCAAAAACCATGTGTTTATATTTGAAGTGATAAATTTAAAAAAAAAATTGGAAAATGGACAACAAAATAATATTAGGAGCTTGCGCTGCAACGTGTCAATTAATGCAAATTGCAGCATCTATGGTGGAGCTCTTTGAAGACACAAGCTCTGCAAAAAGTCCCTACCTTCAGGATAGAAATGATAAAGGAAGGTTTGTTTCAGATGTAAGTGTAATATCCTAATTTATTCAGCTGTTGTTTGAAATTCCGCACGAAATAAGTGGTGCTTACATTATTTCGCAGTTGGAAAATATATTGCCAGAAACATTTTGTGGTTGAAAAATAATGCTGCCAGAAACATTTCGTATGTTTCCACAAGATGAAAAGAGTACAACTTCGGCCATCTTATTTTGCAATTATTTCGCATGCATTTTTTTATATGGACGTTTGACAGCAGTTCGCACGAAATGATGAACAGAGTACCCTGTTTTATGCTCGACAAAATACGCATTCCACTTTTTTGTTTTAAAACTATTGCTGTGAGGTTGTTCAGGTGAACATTCAATGATTCCGTTGAGCCCAGTTTTATGCAATATTAAGAAAGAGCCACTTCGGCCCTTCCAAAAAGCTTATTAGGATTTCTTTGTCTCAGAAGTATTACGACGTCATCTAATTATAAAATTCGCAGTAGTTCCATAGTTCCATAAGCTTAGCATTTAATATTTGCCTAGTCTGGACTGAATCTTACAACCTGTTTTAATTAAATAAACACAAAATTTCGTGTGAGACTTTAAAAAAAATTGAAGTCGTATTTTTTGTAGTTTTCAAACAAAACACTCAATTTTTGTTTTGTTTTTAATTGTATAAAATATAAAATTAGTCTCTAATTAATGTACGAAATAAAGATATTAACAGTTTGTCCTAACACTTACATGTGACAATTTTGATAAGATGTGGTTGACCTGTAATGAGGATAGGAGTCCTATGAAAATTTTTTTTTAATCAGAATCGGTTTGAAAAGAGATTTTTAGCGCTCTTTGCGACAGTCTTCATTGTAGTTCGCATTCAATATGTATGATTAAAACAGAAAGTTTGTGTTAATGAGTTCCTTACAAATTAGAAGTTCAATCAGTTTTTTTGGCATAACAAAAACAATTAAAATCTCTGCACTTTGCAGACGCAATAAAAAAAGCTAGAAAATAATTCCCACACTTAAATTAGAAAAAAACCGCTTGGATCAAAACAGTTTAAATTTTTTCTAAAACCTTTTTGAAAAAATCTTTTCCAGCAAATGGTTACACGTTCTTAATGATTTGGTTTTAGAGATTGTATGTATGTGTGAGTGTTAATTGTATTTTTTTTTGTATCGAAATCATGCCCTTTTTGGTTGCAAACTTTTAATTCCTTTTTTTTAACAAAAAATAAACAAAATAACAAAAAATCTAACTTAATATGTATCACCACTTTTAGTTTCTTTCTTTTGGTAAAATACTTAGTTGAAGTTTTTTTGTTGGCATAAAGTATTGTTTTACTTGTAGGTGGGTTCTAAAAACAATCGTACGGTTCAGTCAGTCAGTTGTTATTTTAAGTTGCATCCACAACCATCCATCCATCTCCATCGATCTATCTTTTTTTTGTATTTTAAAATGATGATGTTGTTGTTCGTCTGTCTGTCTGTCTGTCTGTCTGTCTGTCTGTCTGTCTGTCTGTCTGTCTGTCTGTCTGTTCTTTTTGCCTGCTCTTGCTTTCGTTACAGTTTATATGGTTCATGTTCATTTAAAACAAGTTCATTTTGGTTGGTGAATAAACTAAAAAATAAACTAAACACAACTTGAGAAATAAAAAAATGAAATTAATATAACGTAAATTTGTTTGTAGTTTGCCGACCATTTGGTTTCTTCAGTGTTTATTGTTTGCTGTGAGAAATGATTTCGTTGTCTTTAGAGTTCTTTGTTAATTTCTTTCGTTTTTGACTTTTCATTGTTGTCGGACGAATTTTCGAATTTAGATTTTATTATTTTTCTCTGTTAATTATGCGAAACCTTTCGCTGGCTGGCGCCAAAGACCTCTTATTCTTGTTAATGCTTAATTTTTGAAATCGATTATTTTCGGTTAAATTCGATTGATCCGAAATCAATTATTCTTTTCTAATTCATTAATTTTATTTACATAAACATATAATGTAAATGAAAATTAATTTTTACTAGGCTGAAGGCAACCATAGATATAGATGAAATAGATGCAAAACTTTCACCAAAACTTCTGCCAACAAATTCGTTCTTTAACGAGCTGTATGAATTATTTTTATAAAGCAACTGAAAGTAAATTTCATTATAAAATGTCAAACAATTAGGTTGAATGGCTGTATTCCACAATGGTGAATTTTCAAGTGATCACCAATCTTAGTGTTCACGTTTGATTTGTACGAATTAATTTTTTTGATATTTATAGTGATTATAAGAGTTAAAATTTTTTCTCTTAAAAGAATGCGGTTAATTTTTCATTTTGAAACTTATAGTTTATTTTATTGATGGCCAGATCGAGAAAGCCCACACAGGAGTGGTTCATTTAGGTTATAGAGTTTGCTTGTAGTAGCTGGAAAATTTCAAAATATATTTCACAGATGCACCTTTTAATTCTTTATTGTATTATTTACAAACCTAAACAAAAGCATTATGTATATTAACACTTCAATCACCACACAATTAGGTTAACACTAGATTTGACAATTCAGCACATCATTCAGCCTGAACTAGAACGTTCAGGACAATAATAAAGTGCATTGCCCCTTATAGCACCGCTCATTAGCTAAGAGTTAGCTTTGAGTCTGGTCGGTGAATTTGAATTTTACTTTTGGCGCTGAATGGTAAAAAATGTATCGTTGCGGAATCTGACACCAGGGAAATGGGTATTACCGGCCGGTAACTCCTGGGCGAGAATTTTCGGGGAAAAGACAAACTCATATATCCCGGAAATTTTTTTGCTATATTTCCAGGAAAAAGATAAATCAGTAAATAACACATAATTACATAAATATATGAGTTTTATTTATATTTGTTTCTTAAATATTATCTTAAATTTAAATAAAATTTTAGCAGACATTACAGAAGGGAAAATGGTTTAAATTGATCTTGATTCTTATTAAGTTATTAAAAACCTATCGAGTTCCTGAATATTACATTACAAAAGTGGTTTCGATTGTACGCGTGAAATCGCAAATATATTCAAGAAAATACTTCTTAATCTTGGTTTTCTCGAAAAATAAATGAAAGAGAAATTTGGTAGATATTATTCAATTTACGATAACAGAAGAAGTTGGAATACTATAGTAGATGGAATACTATAGTAAACCTGAACCCAGCAGAAGAACTTTGTACAAAAGTTTTTTATTTGTTGTGGGTTAAGCCCGGCATTGGTGCTTATGCAAATTCATTAGCATTTCTTTCAAAAATCGTATGATAATTTCAAAAACTACATAAATATTAAGCAAAGTAGCATACATAGCAAGGTTTGAGTTTCATTTAAAAATTACAATAAAAAAATTGTATCCGATATAAATTTAATATATTTTTTATTTACTAAATGCGTTAAAATTTTCGAGCTTTAATTGAATAGCTAGCGAATAAAACTAGACATGTCTTCAGTAAATGATTTTCTCAAATTTTTTTCGGGCTTCTATTTTCATTCAAAACCAGTTTGATCCTAACTTTAAAAATAACGAAAACTGACTTTTCCTTGCTAGTCTCTATCTACGTAGTTCGGGACTAGCCTGGTTATGTTCGTCATCTCCTTAATTACCATTATTTCAATTGTTATGTAAAAGTTAGGTTTATTTTATAAAAATTCAGAAAATTATTATTTTCCGTTTTCCGGCAAATAATAGCCTCAAAGTTTAACATGACTGAATGTTTTTCTGTGAATAAAATTGTCAAAGCATAAAAAAGCTTTCTTCAAAGGATCTCTCAAGTTTATGTAAATCTTCTTTTTACATTAGACATAGTTCCACAATTTTTAAACTTCTGATCATAATAAACGCAGCTTTGAGAAAACCTCTTTAAGATGTATATAGCTACAAAATTCGATGCTTAGAACTATTCTGTACTATAGTATAATGTACAAAAATCGATAAGCTCAAGTCGTTTGCTGCGAGCTGAAATATTTTTCATCCAAAACGGCTTTCTAGCTTAAAAGTTCTATATCTACTGTCATCTTTTTAGTTTCATACCACCATGCATCATATAATTACCCTTCTTTCAACTAAAATACTTAGAAACACAAATTTTAATTACTAAAAAACAGAAACTAAAACTTTTAAAGAGATATTACACTTAAAACAAAAATGCTTGCTTTTATATAAAATCAATCTGATTATGGTTCATCGTTAAAAAAATTAAGCAACATCATTTGCAAAAATTTTTTCCTTTTTACAGTTCTTCTTAAAAAATCCTACAAATATTAACAATTCCACAGCAATAAAACTACTGTGGAGTGTTTAAATAGAGAAACGAGAGAAACGCAAGATGTTCGAACATGTTGTTAAGCTTTTGTTGAACGTCTTGTGTCCTTAACGTGTAGTGTCTTTCTTCTTTATTTTATTTTTTGCCCTTTTTGTAGGCGCAACTCGTAAGAGTCTAGACGTGATTGTATCACGATTTCTATCGCCATTTTTATTTTATTTATTTTTTATATACATACATGTGTATCTTTTTAAACTCTTTTCTTGCCAACCACAAGAAAAGAAACTCGAATGTAGGGGACACTAATTAATTTTTACTTAAAAAGATTTATTTTTTTATTTTTGCTAGATTATATTGCAAACTGCTTTTTATATTTCTGAAGGAACATTTAACGGTTAAACTTATTTGTTTATTTAATTCTTATGAAATATTTTTTTGTTAAATATTATTATAAGTTATAAGAATCGTAAGAAAATAATCGAATACCAATGAATAAATATAAATTTGTTTGTAACACTGCCGACTATTCATTAACAACGCAAATCGCATAGGGAGGATCTCTTGAGTATTTGTTACAGAGTTGATCTATTATCATCATATATTATTTTAATAAAAATAGTTAATATTAAGTTTAAAACTCGTAAAATTGTAATTAATCTAAGTGGGATTTGAGGAGATTTTCTAAGAAAATTCAATACTTTCAATCTAAACCTCAGATCACAACATGTATTTTACCACTTCGAAATTAAAATCACTTCAACAGGGCTTTTCTCGAATTCATTGTAACTATAATATATTGTTGTCAAATAAATTTCACTAAATTATGAATTCATACAAATAAAGTTTTAATTTGAAACCTAGAGTAGGAAATTATTTTATTGTTTTTATTGTGTTTTTTTATTTTTGACACGATGGAATGCTATACAAACTCAATTCGTTAGCTTTCCCATCGTATTTACAAAAAATTATACAAAGTACATTTGTTGTGTGCGTTGATGGGGAATTCTCAACAGAAAGAACAATCCCTGCTGGATTGACTCAAGAGTCGGTATTGTCACCTACACTCTACTCTTTATATACGTTTGATGTTGAGGTGCACAGAAATCAGAAAGCAGCGTTTTATGCTGATGACAGTGCTTTTATATGCAGTGGAAAACTTTCAAATGCAATAATCAAGAGAATGCAAGAGAGCCTTACCACAAGCGAAAAATATTTTAACAAGTGGAAAATAAAAGTAAATGATAATAAAACGCCGGCCTTAATATTTTCATATAATAAGGCAACAAAACGTATTCCTGCTAAAATTCTGTACTGTCGGGGAAACGTGATCCAAATCAAAGATGATATTAAATATCTAGGTATCACTTTAGATAAAAAACTTTAATTCAAACAACATGTAAATTACATTGCTATAAAGTGCGGACGTGCTTTTTACCTAATACTTAATAGAAGGTCTCAGCTCAACGTTAAAAATAAGTTATTGTTGTATAATATGTGTATTCGACCGATAATGACTTACGGCTGTCCAGCCTGGTTTCACAAAAATGCTAAGACACATACAAAAAGGCTTCAGATTATTCAAAACAAAAATTTAAAAATAATTCATAATGTTCTCCCTAGATTCAACACGGACTTACTGCACAATATGTTTAATACAAAAAGATAAACACCTTCGCTAATGATTTTACTCTGTCATTTAATGAAAAATGCAGATTGTCTAATTTTGAAACAACAAGAAATTTGCTAAACAGTCGCTGAGAATCTTTTGTTAAAAAGGATCTTACTAGCGATTGTTTTACCAACTTTCTTTATAACATTTAGAAAGTTTGCAAGAGGTTTTTGTGACAAATTTTCTCAAAACGGTGTTATTAATAGTTTCCTTATTCAATTATTAGATTTAATTGTTGTAGTACGTAATTAAAATCTCATAACATTGTACCTTATTTAGCTTATAAGATTCGTGAATATAACATTTTAATAATAACAAAAAAAATTACAAAAACAAGCATTTTCTTATAACTTAACTTTTTCGGGAATTGCTCAGTAAATAAGCAAACAGCTAATAGTATTTTGTTAATCTATTAAATATCTTTTATTTTAGTGTATATATTTTTTAAATTTATAATGGATTCAATGAATTAATTTTATTGAAAAATCGTGTTTATGAGAAAAGAACAAAAAAAAACATAAAATTAAAAAGACATATATATACATAGGTATACCTACCTCTCTAATGAAACATGGAAAACAAATAAAGAAATAAACAATATTTAATAGCTCTTTAAATCGACAAAGCGGTTAAGGAATTACACGAATTTATATTTTTAATTTCAGTTTAAAGTTTCCATGTGAGAGAAAGCACAAGCCCGCTTTCTGCCTTTTGTAGGTTCCTTCAATCAATTGCGATTCTTTTTTAATATACAATAACATTATCATCAAAGATTTCAACTTTAATATGTTCCTCATATAAAATTGACTGACATTTGGAAATAAATTGTTGGTTTCTTTTAAAATATCGGAATTGATGTTGAGTATTTCTCACCATACCGAGCAATTTTCATCGTGGGAAAGCTCACAAAAAAAGGTTTCAAATTGAAATGACATGATTTTTGTTTTGAAATATAGGAATATCTATCTAATTTTAAAGTTTCATCTAGAAGGTTTTGCTAAAAAAGTATTAGATAATAAAATTCCAGGGAAGTGCGCATTAATTCCCTGGAAATCCTGTCTCCGATATTCCATGAAAAATACTGCACTTGAGCAATAATTTATATTAAAGGTGCTTTTTGATTTAATTAATACTATCATTTCTCTTTCAGAGCCTGCAACTTGGTATACTTCCTTTTAGGATCTACAAAACCGTTCTTGAAAAATGTACATTCATTAACACAATTTAATTTTCATCATAATGACCAATAGAGCCTGCTGTTTTATTCAAACAAATCGTATTAATAAAAATATTAAGTTAAACAGCTTTCTTTCTGAATTGACTTTCAAGAACTAAAACCCAGCACCTATAATTAACGTCCACAAAGTTGAAAGATAAATACAAAAACTGAAAATAAATGAACCATTTATCACAACCGACCGACAGATATACAGACAGACGGTCGGAGTGTTAACTGTATTGTATGAGTATCTTCTACAAACTATCCTTTTATGCATTTTTATATTTGTAACATCATTTATTAATGAAACAATTTTTTTTTTGTGAAAAAAATTTGACAAATTATTTTTACAAACAGACAGTAATTTGCCAATTGCAACTGTTAACCTGTCTTCAAGCACCCAAGGAATGAACAAAAAAACAGAACGATACGTATATATGTATACTCGTAGACACATATTTCCCTGTAGAACATGAAAATATAAATGCAGTAGTTGATGGAAAATTTGATGATCCTTGAAGACAATTAATTGTACAACAAACAAAAGGGCGTTTTTAGTTCAAAAACTAAACTAAATTTTAGTGCAACGTAGTAGAAAAATAAAAAAATACTCCTGTTGTGAGTGCAACCTTAAGATTGCTCCAGTTACAACGCCCTTTCTATTGTTACAACAATAATGTAGATGAAACACAACCATCTATACTTTCGTTTCTAATTGCTAAAAGAACAACACAATGCAACAAACAAACGACATGTAAAATGTTGCTTTTTTATGTTGGTTAAAAAGAAAACATCCTTTTGACACCTGTTTGTCTTTCGAGATTGAAGGCATCATGTTCTTTTTCTATTTTAGTTTACTTTAACATTTTGTTGCTTTGTACTCATATGTATCCATTATTCAGTAGAGGAAAAATGTGATGCCTTCTAACAAATGATCATCATCATTATGTGCGAGTTGCTGAGGTTCTCATCTCATACAATTTTCTTTTGTCTTTTATCCTTTTGAAAGTCCTCTACAGTAGTAGTTTCTAGCAACAGAAATACCGACAGCAGCCGCAGCAACTTGAGCAATTTCATAAGCATAGTTTGATTTTTTTTCTGCTGTATTGTATGTGTCTTATTGCTGTTGTTGTCTTTAGTTGGCCGAAGGGCTCATACCAACCAACTCTCTAACCTGTAATTATGCGTCTTTGAATTTTGACCTACACTTTGTTTTCTTTGTAAATTTTTTATTTCAACTGCATACAAATAACTTCAACAAAACATTCGCAGACAATTGTAACTTGAAACATACGAGTGAATATAGGAGTAGAATACCTGGCTGACTCTATGTCTGTGCGACTCTTCTGTTGTTTGAACATTTTAAATTTAAGTTTTTGGTTTGTCAAAAATGTGTGAAATTATTCATTTGCAAATGTGAATTTTTTGTTGTTTTACGATATATGAGATTTTTATGACTGTTTGATGGGACTAAAGTTGTACTGGGTTATCGCTATTTTAAAAGTTTTCTTAAAATTAGTTAATTTTCTGTTGATTTAATATATTTTCTTCTAGTCTATTTCTTACATTTATCAATGACCTTCTATGTCAAACCTTACACCTGATCGCAATCTTGTAATAATCTCTGAATGGCGTCATGCGATTAGTGTCGACTTCAGCGCTCGTAAGACCCATTGTTGCATGTTTACACACAGACGTATAACTGAACATGCTACTCCAAGCTAAGGAATCAGAGGTTCGTGATGTTCTTGGAATGAAGATCCATTCTGAAGGAAGGGATCTTGTTCCTTGTACTACAGAGAGCATTAGTTTTAGCCACTCAATTCGTATATAAAATAAACAGATATCTTTAACGTCACTTTCAGCGTTAGAAGATTCAAATAGGATATTGTTCTTAATCAGATGACATCTTCACGTCTTTGAGATGTTAGACAAAAGTGTCTGAGAATGGTACAGGAACTACCAGCTACCGACAGCCTTGTACGTATTTCGAATTGAATATAATCAAAATTATAATCGCTATTAATTGTATCTTTTAATTGTGTTCGTAAAATGTTTTACTCTGTTTTAATGGATTTTTTCTAATTTGAATTTTATTTCAGCTGTTTCAAACTTCGTACAAAATATAAATGCGAGAGTTTTGCATGAAAATTTGTATAACAAACGTCCTTTCATTTTTAAAATGATGCAAATATAAAGAAGATATTTGAGACGAAGAACCGACGTAATATATAAAATTTAATCCTACTGCATACACAAAGTAATTTCTATGAAATACGAAATATCATATTCTCTATGGAGTAACTTTGTATGTGAATAATTATTAATTAAATTCTTTGGGTTTTCGAAATTTTATTATATAAATAATGTTACAATATCAATTTTTAGTGTCAAACTTATCTGTTGGTGAGTGAATTAATCCTTGAAAGAAATGTAAAACTAATCGGAGAAAGGAGAAAACGCGAATTTTCTTGGAATTTTTCTTAAATAAAACCTTAAAAAATTATTTAGTAAAATAAACATACATTTTTAAAACGTTAAGAACAAATTTTTTTATCTATTTATATTAAATTTATTGACAAATAAAAAAAATATATAAGTAAAAAATAAGACTTGTGGACGGTTGGTAAAACAACTTAATTTTAATTTCCAAATTTGTCAAGAGAGAAAAAAATTTATTAAACCTTTTGTGTATACGTTTCAAGAAAATAAAAGTGTTGACTTGTTGTTGTTGAGTGTTTTTTCAAAACTTTATTTGTATTTTATATTTGGAAATGATTTTGATCAGTTGCAAGATAATAAAAAACCTATAATTTAAATTTTCTGAAAATTCGATATTTGTGTTCCTCATTATCTTATGATTACAGCCGCGCCTTAAAAATAAGAATTGATAATAATTCATAAAAGTGTTAAAAGATCGACCTAAGTACTTCTGTCAAAACTTCACAGAACAAGTCGTTCACTTTTTGATAGAAGAAAGTCCTGCAGAAAATATTCATATTAATTATTGTGTCTAAAACTGTAGGATTTACGAATTTTGTTTTTGTTAAAAAAATGAGATAATGATAAAAGATCTTTAATCGATATTAATCGATAATACGCAGATGGAACTGGTCAGTTACCGATTTTATTTACAAATAACTCATTTAAAATCGGTTGCCTCAGCACCTAACAAATTTTAATTTCGTTAAAATTTTATAAAAATTATTGTTTTGCAATAGAATAACGAGCTTAAAGTCACTTTTATGTAAAAAACATCCAAACATGATTATTTGCAATATTTCGCCACTCCTTCTTCAGGATAACAAACACATCGGTTATTAATTACATAAACATCTAAAAAAACTAGTATACATTAATTATTTTCCTTTTCCATGTTTGTATATAAAAAAGACATAAATATGTATGTACATATATATTAATTAAATTAGGTTTTTGTTTTAGAATTCGTTTAAAGACCGAAATTCGAATTCAATTTTTTAAAGTTTGAGGCAAATTATTGTACTCACTACAACCCATAAATTCTATACGCTACTCTTAAATTTCCAATACTTCTCGTATTTCTTGCGTGGATATTCCTCATGAAATGTAACGTATGATGTCCAATATTGGTCAAACACTTGAATACATTCAATAAGTAAAACAAATTCTAGCAAAATTTTGTTGTTTCATTTCTTTTTATTTATATATTAAAGTAACCAGCCGAGCCCTTAGGGCCTTATATAGCTGGTGAACTACAACAACTTATAAACTACTAAACATAATACATAGCAAATTAAAAATAGTAAAAGGTAAAAAAAGTAAAAAATAATAATAAAAATATACAAAGTTTTAATTTGATCTTGCATTAGATCAGTTCAACTGCAAGGAAAAACATATTCAACAAGCTTGATCTTGAATGAGTTACTCTTAATCAGCGTGGTAAAGAATTGCAACAATTGGCAATTCGTACATGAAAGAATCTGTCCCAGCGATTTCTAGCTGGGAATAATAACTGTGGGTTTCTATCAGTCTGCAAGAATACAAAATGTTTCCGAACATACTCAGGGCAATCAGAGACCATAACTTTGTAAAAGAATAGAAGTTATCTAAAGTTTACGAAGCTTTTAAAGCTACAGCCTAAAAAACATTCACATATATTGAAATATAATCTTGAATTTTTAAATTGTAAATAAAACGAATTATTCTGTTAAAAAGTAAGATACACCTATTTAAGTCTTCAGCACTACAACCTTAGGGTAAAATTGATTTTAGAAATTAATCCATTAATCTGAGATTATTGTCTAATAACACTCCAAGATATTTCATACGATCTAGAAAGGCCTGGCCATCGATGGTTATAGATAGATCAATCGTAGTGCTTGGTGATTTAAAAATTAATACCATAGTCTTAGAAGAGTTAATACGAAAATTACAATTTCTCATCCAAGGTGACACATTATACAAAAAAGTATTGATATCATATTCGAATACATCCAGGAGATGACGATGACCCTTACATAGTAATTGTATATCATCTGCAAAGACAACCGTCCAGTAAGGCAAAGAAGTCATTAATATAGATCATAAATAGTAAGGAGCAAAGAAAAAATTAATCTGCATGTATAATATTAACAACTTTAATAAATAATTAAATAAAAAAATTTTTATGCCCATTAAAAATAAAAAAAATTAGCTTGAACTCAAAACTTTAACTTTGGTTAGTGAAAATTCATTTAAACAAAGCTGCGTTAACTTTTAATTTAAATTAACTGAAATAAGTTTAAATTTTTAACTTAAAAATACATGACAATTAATAATTAATTATTTTTTGTTTATTTTAAAAATATTTTTCATAAATTCTAAAAAAGAAATATTGATTTAAGCTGAAATATTGTCATCTTTGTGCAGAAGTCGTTCTTAGATGTCCATGCATGATGGCGCTATTTTCCTTTTTCATCATTTCCCAAATATAATTTCCTGGTGTGACACAATAATTGATACCTGTAAGTCAACAACCTTTTTTTACTGTTAATAAACATTTTTAACTACCGATAAAAATTAAGTTTAGACTAACGAAAGTTAGTAAACTTTCAAATTTAATAAGCTTAACTGAATTTTGTGTTAATGAGGGAAGCAAAAAACAAGATATTTCACTTAGGATTGCCAACAGAACAGCTCTATTTCGGTGTCGACACGATAGTAGTGGAATTATGACGTCTAACACACATTTGGCGACAGCAGGTTATCAAACATATATTTCAACATATATTTTCAAAATGCGCTTCTAGCTGTTTGGAAGCAGCAATAGCTTATATAGATTTTCTAATATTTTAAGTGGTGGTAGAGGGGGCTGGTACAGGAAACAAACAGGATTGAAGAAAACTAAATATAATAATTTTATAGCAGAAAATTTACATAGCTAACATCTTAAAAGAATGTGTGGGCAACTAGATTGCTAAGCTGAGTAGTCGATGTAAAAATGGGAGCGGAATTTCCAAATAAAGTTGATATTTATTATTATATACATATCTGGAAAACTATAATAATGGGAACATTCAAACTTAGTGGGAGTAACTGCGCTGCTAATGTCCGTAGTCACGCGAATAGTGAGATGGAGTGAGGCAATTATCGTCGTAGCTGTCGTGCAAAGTAAACACTTGATATCGTGCATTTGGGAGGCTATAATACAGACAGCGAAAGAGAGAGAGAGAGAAACCTTATTCTTAAGTTAAAATTCTAATATCAAATTTAAATTAAAAATATGTTGAAGAAGTTGTTATTAAAACATTTATAAATAAAAATTGAGTTGAAAATTATCTTAATTAAATTATCAGCAAAAGTAATTTATATGTTAATTTTTCTTTGTCATATTGTAAATATATTTAAGATTAAATCATCGTACTTTTATCTATTCAATATTTAATTATTCAAGACAAGCAAAAAAATTTTTTAATACGACTAAATTCTTTAAAATCGCATGGGTAACTGAAGTTAAAATTCATGCATTTTTTTACACTTTTTTTATGTGGAAAATATTTTGTCTAATCTAACTACAAAATGGAAAATTAAGCCAACATAATGAAGTAAGTAAACAAAAAATGTTGTTTATTTTTTATGCTTAGTCGGCCATATTGTTTAAATGCATTTATATAAAAAATAAATATGTTTTTTTATAGTTGCTTTGAAGTTGTCATGTTAACTTCAAGTGGTTTTAAGACTTGTTGTATTCGCATAAGCCTAAAAGTTAGTTTTTTTTCAACAATGTCTAACTTAAACAAAGAAAAAATGTCTATGTGGAAACGACAACCAAACAAAAAATGTCTGCAAAAGTTTTAAGCGCATGGATGGATTTTTATTTTAAACATTTAATTCTTGCCAGCGACGACGACCAACCAATAAAGGCGGTTTTGGCGCGCACAAGCGAAAATAATTCACAAATTATGCGAATAAAATTTTTAATAATTCTCATGGGTTTCAAAGCTAAAATGGAAAAAAATTAATGTTGTGTACAGACATGGATACTAATCAATGTGGGCACGTTTGTGTTTAGTTTTTAATATGGAAAATTAAAAGTAAATGAGTCTTTAAGCACAAATTAAAAAATGTGTTTTGGTCTTAAGCTGAAAAACTGTGGAATACCAATAAGATAGCTTAGTTGCTGATTATATGATATCCAACATGAGTTCATTATATAAGCAAAAGACGGTCATTGTTAACGTGATGAAAACATACTCACGATCCCGATCTAGCAAAAACCAATAAATAGTTTAAAGCCAAAGCAAAATAACGCACATTGAAATAAGTCTAAATAAAATAATTCCCAAAGAAATGAGATCAAAAAATGAAAAAAAGTCCTAAAAACCAAGGAAATAAATCCAGAAAAAAATTTAATTAATCCCAAAACGCAAAATTAAATAAATCTCAGTTTTTTGGACTTTTTCATAGAGAAATTATTCCCATATGAAAAGATGAAATAATTTCTAAACATAAGTAGAAAATATATTAAAGCAATGAGTAAGCGTAGCCGGTGTTCGAAATACAATAGAATAGAACATTTTCGCGCCCAAGTGCTGGCAATTCTTTAGTCAACGCAGCTGGCATCGGATCTACCTCAGAGAAGAAAATCAATGCGGTATGCCGAAAGTCGGCAATACAAAATGCTTTAGTAAGCTAAGGCGGCTTTGCCCAGAGGAACAAGTTGTAAGCCTAATAAATAAATGCTGTAGTTACTAAGCGACACAGCGAAAGAAATAATTTTTGCTCCTGCAAGAAAGTCTAAAATACAGAATAAGTGACTGTCTGAATAATATATATTCAACTAAATGTCTCTGACAAAGTATAAGAGAAAAAATAAGTCCCAAAAAATTTAACAATTTCCAACTTCTCTTTCCGACGAAATAACACTAAACAAAATTCCTTCCCAAATTTCCTTTTAAGTTTTTTTTTTAACAAAATACAATTATTCCACAAAAGAAATGAAATTATTCGAAATGAAAATATTAAATCGATCCTAAAAATATGAACATTTTAGATTGCCGAAGTAATTCCAAAAAAGAAATGAATCTAATTCCACAAGTATGGAATAAATTCTAAAAATTTGGGGATTATTTAACGATTAATTTATAAATGAAATTTTTTGGACTCACTTAATCATTTTTTTGGGCGTCATTTCGTTATTTCATATTATCTTCTTGGGTGCGATTTTGAAATTTTATGTTAGGACTTAAATTTATATGTGAACGCTTGATTATTCTGTAAGACAGTTTGGATTGTATTTTTCTTAACTCCTTTGGAAAATGACAAGTATTTCGCCAGAACTTAATTGGATGTGTGGCATGATGAACTGTTGGGCAGTGCCTTTTGCGCGAGTTTGTTGTACTAGCGCTAATGCAGAAGTGCTTACCTCTAATGACATCGCCATGTAAAGGTATTAACCTAAAATTGCAAAGTAGAATTACTGAACATTACATGCTCCATATTTTTATTAGCTTGATAATCCAAGTTTTTGCTGGGAATATTATAGCAATAAGCAAATTAAAACATCAAACGGATACAATAATACTTACAAGACAGCGATATCACTTTAAGTTAGTACTTAAGCTCATATTTGCATTAGTCAGCCTCTTTCTACTCCTCTAATTGGTCATAACACCATGCACAATAAGTAACAATATACAGAAATCATTTAACTGGAAAAAAATCATCATCATTTGCGAAAACTTTAATGAAAAAACCTAATTAAAATAAACTCATGTTAATAAAAATAAATAAAACAAACAACTTTTCTAAACGAGTACCAGTAATTAGTACAAATCTGTTGTGTTTGTCTGTCATTTGAGAAAAATATACAAGTGTTACTTAGAAATACGATTATCCATCTATTTATTATTTCTTTGCGATGATCCATCATAGCTGTCTAGTAAAGAGCGAAGCAGGCCGAAGAGTGTAACAAGTATAAAGTCAGTAACATGTACATATAATAAACATCTGCCTCCCCTTCCTTCCGTTGATTTCTCATCGTTTTATCTGTTCTATAGAAAAAAAACTTACACGATAATATTAATTTTTCGATATTTTTAATAGTTTTTTTTCACACTCATTATTATTGTTTAATTTTTATATGATAGATGACTGTTGATGTTTTTTTTGTTAATTAAAAATAAAAAAGGCTGACATCTGTCAGTAAGCTATCATAACAAATCAAATGGGTTAACACCCGCACATCAAAAAATTAAATGTTCTTTCTTTTCTGTCAAATCTGAACTTCATGATTTCTTCACTCCGATTTCAAACCAAAAGATGAATTTTTCTATGGATGAAATTTGTCTTTTATTGTATTAATCAAAAGTGTTTTTGTACTCTCCTCTGAGATATTTGTAAAGAGTAATAATAGGATTTAACATGAGATTAATGATTGAAAATAACTTTCTCGTACAGAATAGTTTTTGGAAAAAATACGTTTAAATTACAATTCATTTATGGTCTTATTCATAAACGGTTAATAAAGTTATTGTAAAATAATTATGTATGTGGGTAACACGGTTTTAATGCAAGTATTATTTTTATAAATTATTTATGAATAAGGCCGTTAGACTTTAAGTTTCTTTATTAAATGCAGTAGGCAGGCGCAAATCTAGATTAAGCTTTTGGAGAACTTGCGGTGAGTGGAGTTGGAAGTGTATTTGCATCAACCAAACACTTCTGAAGCAACGCTAACTAACAGATATTTTGACCATTTTTATTGCGTGTTTAGCAGGAGAGAACCGTATTTTTCCCCCTGGCTGTAGAAAACCACTTCCAAACTCAAACGAAACTTTATTAAAGTTATTTGCTCAAGATGCAGCATTTTTTATCTCTCTAGTTAACTTGCTCCATAGTTGCATGATATTTATAGGAGATATTCTGACAAAGTGGTATAATATTTAAATAATTTTGGAATATTATAATTTTTTTTCTCACTAAAAGATTACTGTTCTGTAAGACGACTGAGCGGTTACATAGTTGTAGCCTGCTAAATTTTCCAGCATTGTGGAAACATTACTGGTAAGTTATTTACTGGTGCCCTTCCCTGAATGATATTTTTGTTACAATTGTCTGGATATTCTCTGGACTAAGAGCAACAATATATTATGATGTATCAATATAAGAGAAAAGTCCTCTGGTACAAAAAATGATGTCATCATCAGAGAATCCTAATGTTTTCCTTTTAAATTTGTTGTGCGTGCTAACATTCTTTTCAATGCAGGAACTTGTTTTTTATAGAACTGTTCTAAACGAAGGAACCTCTCGAATTATTACTTATAGAAGATGCCTGTCTGTTGCACGTTTTCTTTTATTGGGGAGAAGGTTTTTGATTTATGTATTAGAAGTATTGATTAAGTGTTTTAGTGTTTGGAATGATGCAAGGCTCAAGCGATCTAAAACTTAAACTAATTAACGGACATATCAATCTCTTCCTGTCACTGTAATAATAGATCAGTATCGTTTATATTTAAATCAGGTATGGTTAGAAGATTTTAATTTTTAGAAAAATTATAAACATTCCCAAGGAATGTATTTCTATGGGAAGAAATTTAAAAAAAAATGTTTAATTACAAATTTGTACTTGGATAAAAGGGGGAACAACTAAGATTGTTGGCAGAATTTTTAAAGAGATAAGTGAGAGAGAAATCTTATGCGACATTGTTATTCATAATTGAGTTTATGATGAAGTTTCTAAATATAATGCATTTCAATAAAAATTTTAGATTTAGCTTAGTCTTTGAGATCAAGATTAGAAGGCCAGCTGGTTGGCTCATAAGAAAATCGAACCATTTTTGCGATAAACTAAATCTTATAGAGCTATGTAGCTTTCCGTTCTTGGCGTGATATTTACAATAGACTAGCGAGCTCAAAAATCTTGATCGTAATGACTAATAAAATGTGTTAAGTCTTCAGTTCCGCATTCAAGATGAATTTCCAGCGAGTTACATCTTATTCTATATTTAATTACAATACTAACGTGTGCCAACAGGATAATTTCTAAAAATGATACTCAAAATAATACCCATGGGTGATACGAAAACTAATAAAATACCTTATAAAACTGAATAAATTTACTTTATTTATAAGCATCAATATGTTTGTATCGTACAACTTCTTAGCTTTTTTGTGTAGCCATGATTTTCCGTGGTGTTGACAAATTCTCTCGTTTCTTTATTTTAGCGGCATCATAAAAAGGGAACATATCTTGTTGATGTTTTTGTTGCATGTAGTACAAAATTGTATTGTCACAGCAACATCGTCGCCGTCGTCATCGTTGTTGTCATCATCAACATTCCTGTGGGCCACGCCCTTTTTGAGTTCTAGTCCAAATGAAAATGCTTAGTATTGCATAACAGTTTTGCTGTGTTGGTGTAGTCTATTTTGCATTTACTCTGCTGGTGTTTAGGTGTGTGTCTGTGTGTATGTATGTGTCATTGAGTAACAAGTATCAAGAGGGGGAAATAAGATTTGTTTGAAATTATCATACATTATGAGTGACTGAATGAAATACTCTCAAGTGAATTTGTATCCAATTTCAAATATTATTTGTGGCTGGGTGTTAAATAAATTAGAGAATTATGCTAAATGAAGTATGTAGTTACTTGATTAAGGATGTATTCTGCTTACACTCATGTGCTTGCAAACAAACGCGTTTCACATGGTGAACAGAAGAATCAAAATTCTGCATAGTTAAGTAAACTGAAATCAAAAAAATTAAAATTTTTGTGGCATTCTTTCCCTTTTATCTCCAGTAAAATAAATCAGTTTTTATATTGCTTTTAACTGCTCCTTTTTAAGAAATTCTTTAGAACAACTAGCCGGTGACAATTGTTCCTCCACTGCGTATTATTTATATCAATCAAAACAGCATTATGGCGTATGAACAACATATAATGACAAAATCATGTACATAGATAGTTATATATTTATTAATATGAAAATAACAGAAAATATGCGAAAACACAACAACATCAATGTTACACAATTAATAGTAATTTAATATGTGTAATGAACACTTCATTGGTTTAAATATAAGGCTACTGGTTAATTTTATGTTTTCCGTACAGTTTTGTTCCGTATTTTTTTCTAGGCCAAACAAGCCCCAACGTATAATCTTGGTTATAATATCATTATGCGCCAAAAACTGAACAAAACAGCAAGAAATAAGAGCGTTAAGAACACGTAACTTTTATTACACGGGAAGAATTAAGACATCATAAGAGCTCATGGTTGCAAAATATTTTCGGAGAAGTGATGCACCTCATCGGATGAGAAAATCTGTACGTAGATACGTTGTAGCTGCCGTAAAAACTAAAATTGCTCAAATTCGTTTATATCATCTTCATTGCCCTTCCGTCCGTTACTTAGATTTTTTGTCAGGTGTTTTTTTTTGCAAAAAATTTATGTTTATATTTTCCAAAATATTTTTGATTCCATGGTATAAGAATATTACTTCTCTCAGTGTTTTTTATTTAAAAAGAATAACAGTTCAGCTCAATTAAAAAGAAACAACCATCATTTATGACTATTCTTCTTTACATGACGAGTGTTGCATACATGTTGCGAGTATAGAAATGCAGCCAAGAAAAAAAGTTTGTATGAGGAGTGGTCATAACAAAACACGTTTTTTGTTTCAAGAAAAGAAATAAAATATTAAAGAAAAAATTAAACACAAAAAAAATAAATAAAAAATATAAATAATAACCAAGAGATGATATCTAGAATTTTATTCTTTTCAGGTTCTTATTTTCTACCAGCAAAAATAACAAATATGAATTTTTGCAGAAAATCTTCATATACAAACACTCTAATGTGTACTTGTGGTGATGCAAAAAGAGGCAAGTGCGGCATGCAACACATAATTCCTGTAAACAGACATATGTAGAATTCGTAAAATTAAAACCGAGTTTATAACTTAGAAGTTTTGGGCAAAATGCAAGAAAACATGTAAGAAAACATAAATAGAAAAAATGCAGAGTTGTAAATATATAGATTCGCACTTAAAAAAGTCGTTAAGGGTAATAAGTTCTGGCGAGCTGAAAACTTTCGTTGAGATGATATAAAATTGTACGTACATTTTTATAGTTGCAGTAGAATTGTAACTCTTGAAATGGTACTTCAGAACCGAACAAAAACAATTCAAGCTAACAAACACTATGGATAAAATATTCGAAGCATAAAACTTTTTAAACAAACTTAAATTTCAAATTGCAATATATTTGTTAATCAAATTATTTTTTCTGAAATAAAGACGAATCCACACACTTGCATTATGCACGCTTCAATACGAGTAGTGTGTAGTAGACATTGTAGCAAAAAAACCGAAAAGAAAAAACACTAAAACCACAGAACAACAAAAATAAAGGTAAATGTTATCTTAGCATTCCATTCACTCTACTATTACTTATCGACTCATTAAATGATTGACTGGGGTTTCTTCTTAGAGCTGCTGGTGCTGCCGTTTTTTAGTGACCACTACTTTTCTTTCTCTCGAAATGTTCGACCATTACGAATGTTGCAAAACTGGCATTTTTATAAAATACAAGAAAAATGCAAAAAAGAAAATAGCGCAACTGAAAAAGAAATCAAATAAAATTTATTAATTCACAATAATAAATTTTAGTGTCTTTCATTCCGATTGGTATCGAACAATAATTATAGGCTTCATGCCACTAAAAACGCAGGAATTCTACAATTTTGGTTTTCTTGCCAGACGGCATTTTACGAGCAGTGTATTCCTGCGTTACTGTGTTCATCCGTTTCTTGCCCATTAATAATTAATTGTGCCGTTCGGGGTGTATGTACATATGTATGTATGTACGATTGAGTCCAATTGAGCTTTATTATGTGCACATGGTAGCTGGTCTTTGAAAAAAATTTAATATAAAAACCAACTGGAGAAAAGTATTGGTCAGGCTAATAAAGGATACAAATAAGCAAATGCTTGCGGAGGCACAGTGGTAGGGCATGAACAAATTTAAGAAAATTAATTTGCCTTATTTAAAAACTTATATGCAGTGCAGGAAACTAAACACAATTCTTTATTGTTTCTAATAAATGGCAAATTTTTAACAAATCAAGTTGCCTTTGATTTATTTATAATGAAATCAATAGTTAGAGATTTTTCAATCCATTTTAAGAAATATTCACATTCATGATGTAGAACTGAAAGTACGTAATGTATGAAATAAAGCTGCACTTTTTTGGTAATTTAATTTCGGGATTTAAAAAATGTTTTTCAATATTATTTTCTGTCTAATTTGTCAAATGAAAAGGGACAACGAGGACTTTTTCATGGAATCAATTATATATCCCTCTCAGCCAAAAAAGACGCTAAAAATCTGCTTTCCACAAGTGATGCTTCATTACGGTCTACCACATACTGAAATTTCATCACCAATAACTATTTTCATCCTTAAACAATAAATTGACAATAACGCACTGGTCAGAATATTTGTCTTCAAGTTCGAAAAACGTGAGTTCGTACACCAGCTGATATTTCTTAATTTTTTTTTACACAAGAACTACGTATATTCCTTATGCTCTACGAGAGAATTTACGAAAATGTTCTTGTATATGTTGCATGCCTTTTGTTTGAATTTATTATATGATATAAGCAAACAATTTATATGAGTCAAAAAATTAATTAAGTGAATTTTATTTTTTTGTTGTTTATTTTTAAGAAGAGATTATTCTATTTTTGCTTTGAAAAGGGAGCAATTTTAAAAACTGATACATGTTTTCATTGATATAATTTTTTTGTTTTATAAAATTTAGCTAGTGATTGATAGATTTGCTAAGAAGGAAAAGGTCAAATCATTTCCAAAATATAGTAAACAAGCAGAAAGTGATTCACATTCGAAATTAACAAAAAATATTTATTTTCGAGTTATTCAATCTCATACAAAATAATTTTTCCTTGCAAGGTACTTTCTGAAGTTTGATATGTGGATGATTATGCTGGCCTTAAATCGTTTAATCATACCAGGCTTGTGCATGAATTCTTTTAGACGATTAAAAGTCTTAAAGTGCAATATCATGATATTGGCGGCCATTGTTCAGGTCCGTTAAGATAAATAAAAATATTAAAATATTTTTACCTCTAAGACATGTCTTCATCGCGGTTGAGGCTTAATTTTGCAATGCTGACACATATGTAGAAACTGTGTCAGACATAATCTTACAAAAAAATCTCATATATTATCTAATCCGTATTGAAGGACCTGTATATATTCGATAATTTCAATTAGACAATAGAAGAAAGGAATATGCATTCGCTGGGCTACTGCGCACTACTTCACCAGCTCTCGTCTTATCCTTTTCGTTAGTGTCTTTTTTATTCAATTTGAATTTTAAATTTGCAATAAAGCAAAAAGTTTTTAAGTTTGTTACACAATTTTCTTCATTATAATTAATTAATTTAATTATTACTTATTTTCAATTTCAGCAAATTAATTTGTCTTAACTCAATACTTTATGATAACATTTGAAAAGTCTTCTAGAAATATTGAACATCCTTTAACCATTTCTTTATAATTCATTCCAAACAGTGTATTATTAAGTTTCCTCGCTTTAGCTACTGTGCATTAGACATTCTGTCTAACCAACGATTTATTGAATAAAAAACCAGTCAAAATGCAGTTGTAAGACAAGTCAAATTCTTAAGAAATTATTTCATGAAATTTAAAAGAAACAACCAACTAAAATGTGCATATTTATGATCTCAAACATATGTGTAGGTAGAAGTTATAAATTAAACAAAAAATATATATAAATGTGCAGAAAATATTTACGAGTGTAGGCCAACAAATATTTCTTATGAAATAAAAAAAGTAAAGTTTTAAAAATGTTTAAATATCACACAAGTAATAATAACGAATATAAATAATTATAAGCATTTAAAGCATAAAGTTATAATTAAAACTAATTAAACAATTAATAATACAACAGAGAAAAATCATGCAAAATTTATTGACCGCTAAAGTGATGAATGACAGCTTTTTAAAACCCATTTGCATTTTTATAAAACACTCCTTCTCCTACGTGACGCATTTTTAGACTTTTAGTTGTAATTTAGTGTTTATTACATTTTTCTTTATATTTAAATATTTAAGTCATAAAAACATTAAACAGTAGCATTTTCTATAAATGAACGTGCTATTAATTACAATAATTTTTATTTAGTTTAACATTACACGTTTGCACACACACACGCATACATACACATACACACATGCATACTCACACACCCGTATAGGTGAAAATTTTAAGCACATTCGTAGCACTCTTGTCAGTATCTCGTGATAGCCTAAGGATATAATTCATCAATTGTCTACGTTTATTTTTTCATTACATTCCATTTCATTCACATCTTTTTTTTATACCTTTTCAGTAATATTCAATCACTTGGACTTTTAAGAGTATATTGGTATCTTTAAACAACAAACTGTGACGTCTTTTATATATTGTTGCAACAATCGGTTAAATGTAACTGATTGTCCTTTTGATTATTACAAATTCATAGCTTTTTTATAAACAACAAATTTACACTCTGCCACAATTAAAAGAGACCATTTTTCAGATACTGAAATGCCAAGACATATTTATGGAGATCATAACTTAAGACCAATAATATATATAATATAAAATGTATATATAATAATACATATTATGTATATGGTTGTATTACAATTAATCCACTATCAAACCAAAGAAGTTATGCATTATTTAATAACACAAATATATCAAGTCACGATAATTGGAGATTAACATGACATTTTTATACATGATCATAATATGGGCCAAAGTAAAATAATTATGATCACAAATAATAGCCGATAATAAACCTCCTTACAGGTAATTTCCAACAAGTATAGTCGTGATTCCTCATCTACTGCACTCTACTATGAGCAAACATGAATTGCTTTGTGTATTGACTGACACAAAATTAGTTACTTGGTCACATGGCTGACTCCCCAGTGACAGGAACCGGGTCTATGGAAGTAACCTGTTACTCTTACATGTCAGGATCAGGTTTTATCATGCATGATGGTAAGTAACAATTTCTCTCAATAACGTGAGCTTGCATGAATATAAAAATGTAAAATTCGGCCCAAGTGAACATGAGTCGAACTCTTGTACAACTGTTTCGTGATTGAAATGTTCTGAATGTTCTGAAATAAGCAAATGCCGCAACACCGATCGGATACATACAATGCTATTCAGCCAGCTATCACTCGTAAATATTTTATAAGCCAGTGACTAATTGTATGCATCTTCTCTAATTGGAAAGCATTATAGATTTTTTACAAGCTCCTAAATTCGGATAAATGAAATAAAAGCAACAAAAGCTAAAATAGTAATTATGTCCGATATTTGGGATATTTTGGGTTATTAAATGAAGCCAGAAGAAATATTTAAACATTTTCTACCTTATTCAAATACCGCTGATGTTTCAATACTTTTCCTAAATGAACCTTTTAAACCGATCATTAAAACATGCACAAATATGTTAAAAAGAACATTAAGCTCATTTACGAGATGTCACTTGTGTATTTAGTTAACTAATTATTGTTGCTGTTGTTGATGCTGTTGCAGTTGATTTTGTTGAAGTTATTAAATATCATCATTATTGTTATTATTGTTCCTGTGGTGTTTTTTCATCATCGCTATTTTAACCGAAACAAATGAAAATTTGTTTAAAACAAAATAATAAATTACAATAATTAAGAGCAAATGAAGAGCAAAAGATTGTAATTCACACACAAAAGCGCCCATGTTGGCACCCTCTTAAAGTTAAACATAGGTTTTATACCACTTTAGAATATACTTCTTGTTATTGCTGCAGTTAAACAAAAAAAAAAAAGAAAAAAACAAAATCTTAACAAAAGCTCACAACACACGGCCAACAGTTTTAAGTGAAAATTTGTGATCTTCCAAAAAGATGATGAAGACGAAAGAGAAAAAGAAAAGACACCATCATCAAACATGTACTTAAGAATTGAAATACTTATAAAGAGTATTATTTTCGTTTTATAGACCTATACAGAATATCAACTACTATGACTTTAAGTACTTTAAGACAAAAAAGCACAAACGAACTCAACACGTCACTCCCTCAAACGTCAACGAAGACCAGCCGTACCCGAGCCAACTGCAACAACAAAAGACAGAATATCGTTTGAAGTTGTTTTTTGAACGTAGCGCCATCATTGTATTTTCTCGTAAGTTGTTGTGGCAAGATCAACTTTTTGTTTTAAAAGGAGAGTGTGTTTCAGTGTAAACCAACTTTGCAGCACAGCCATCTACTGTAAACCGCCTGTCGATTTTGATGTGTTGCGATTTTTTTTTAAGTTCCTTTCTACTTTGTCTTATGAAATGTTCGTATTGTTGCCTGTCTGGTTTGATGCGTAGCGTGGTTAAAATAAATGAGTGGGTTTCTTTTCAAAATCTATAGCTTTGAGTAACAAGTTGTCATGAAGTTACTCAAGTTTGAAATGATTATTTAAGGTATACTAATAAATTAATTTGATAGAGTGGCCAGTATTTGTAGGAGAGGGGCAAAATAAATAAAAACTAATAATTTAGGTTATTATCAATTCAATTTATTAAATAATATAAAGTTAAATTGCAACATGCAAGTTAACATGAACTTCCCTCATTCCTTAGACTGAAGTAGAGTAGAGTCGAACAATCAACCTCCAGACGTAATTTAGAAGGAGCAATTTTTCAGAAACGTTTGAAATGCACTTTTAATTCTATATCAGGGTTTACGTGGCTGCCCTCTTCAAGTAGAATCTAGATGATTCCTTTTTTCTATATCATAATTTTATAGTTTTTTCTTGCTCTTCAATATGAACCCCTCAACTGCAAGCTATAATATTCTCTAATTTTAATTACCAATTTTTTATCACCTCTACCATTTTATCACACATCAATAAATTTAAATGATTTCAATCTTGTGCAGATGTTAAAAAAACGCTAACACCAATATCGATTTGCCTTCGGAAAGTGAATAAAAGTAACTAAAACAGCAACAAAAGCAAAACAAAAAAAAAAAAGAAATAAAACCATCAACATCAGGCGATGATGTTTGACATAAACAAGCTTTGCATTTCATCAAGTTAATTTGCTTAATAACAATTATTAACTGGGTTGCGCCTGTGCAACCGCAGTTGAGCATTAAAGTATGGATTGTTGGAATGGATTCATGATTGAACTTCAGCTATAAAACAGAAAACAAGCGTAAAAGAGCTTTGCGAAAATAAATAAATAAACGGCATCTGTTTGTTTCTTTGGTTTTTTTAAGGCACGCTAATGGTTGTTGGATGGCTGCCTGAGTGTATGGATAATCATTGGAAATGATTTGTCAAGTAGGGATGAACTAAATTTTATTGCTTAAAATGTCAAAAATTGATGTATAGTATTTTTTTTAAGACTAATCAAAGCATATTAAATGTAATAAATTCCTTATTACTAAATATTTTTTTATATAAAGATCGGTTGTATAGTATATACATATGAGATACTAAGGCTTTTCAATCTTAGCAAATATGAGCATCGTGAATTTTTTTTAAGTTATTTTGTGTGAACTACGTGATGACTAAAGTGTTGTTGGATAAATTTTTCGAATTATATATATGTATATTAATCGATTTATAGTGGTTACCTTCCTTGGGTCCGCAGTTTTATCTCAGTACTTTCTACCATAATAAGCTTTTAGTTGTTGACCTACCCTTAATCAGAGAGAGGTACGCGCTACTGTTAGAGTTTGCTCTAGATTTGCTGACTTCTGTTTGTCAATTTATAGCTCTCTGCTTTTTCCCTCATCTCTGAGTCTATATTAATGACTCGCATTTTCTTAAGGCTTAAACTCTTCAATGTCGTCCATATTAAAAATGTGATTACTTCTTAATCTGATCTGACTTATGTCTGGCTGGCACAACCAAGCGTTTTATAAGAGTGAAAAAACGGGCATTTGCGGCACCCCGAAAATATATATAGTGAAATTGTAAAAATTCTAGGGGAAGTAAAAGTTATTCCAGAAATTTTAGTGCACCCCTGAATAACTTTTCTATACCTGTGCCAATGCTGGGCATTCACATCCAATCTCGGCTTCTTTCATTGACAATCCTTTAACATCATCTTCCTTGATTTTCATCTCTGTCAGATAATATTTAAAATTTCCATCATATGATAATGAAGTTCCGCTGCTACGCCTTTTGGAAACAGCGGTAAAGTTTTTTTTAACGGATTTTGTGGCAGCGGAGTGTGTACTCTCTACCAGCATTTCGCTGCAGAACTAGCCGTCTATACTAAGCGCACACTGCCTTATAGGAAGGCATGGGTAATAGGGTACAACCATTCCTGAACCAACTGTTATGCAAATTATGAGTAGGAAAATACATATCACTTCCAATCTCGCTATAGTGAAGTTATAACTTTACCATCTTTTAGAATCGGTTCTTAATGAAGCAGTGATCCCAAAAGTGTCTTACAAATAAATATACGAGTACATGTCAAAATAATATTGTTAAAAATTACTCTACACAGATTTGGTCATAGAATGAGTTCAAGAACCATAAAGATAGTTTTAAAGGGTTCTGAGGCAATTTTACTTTTATCATTGATCTTGTACGTTCTATTTGCTAATAGAAATTTTATATTCTTAGTCAGACTGTTGAATGGCTTTCAGCATAAAAAGCCGATTGAATGATTACTTATCAGTGATAAATTATGACTCTTAAGGCCGAGACACATAGAATCCATCGTACGGTATACGTTGTTTTTTTTTCAATTGACAACTAAGTTGAAATACAAATATTCTTATGAGCTTTGTCACATTCCGTACGTCTCCGTTAATGCAAAGTACTAAAGTTGGGCAACTTTCAACGTACATTGACAGATTTCAGTTTTTTTGCTTTGTTTTTATTAAGCTTTTTATGTTGTGTGTTGACAAAATTAAATTAAATAAAAATCAATATTAAAAAAAGAGGACATCGAATTCCATTGAAAATGTGTACTTTAATCAAATGAAGCTGATTTAATGTCCGTCAACAAAGTACTCATTGTGTCAACCTCCTCCGCCGATACTTTAATATCAGTTGAAAAAAGCATCGTATGAAGTAAGTCGGATTCTATGTGCCTCGGCCTTTAACCATAATTTTTCCCCAAAACACATTAAAATGTTTTTTTATATATGTGAACTATTCCATATTTACACTACACAACTTTCTTGCATGCGACTTTATTTCTTAGTGGCGAATGACAAAAAATCAAAAACAAAATGTATACATTTCTATTCCAAAACTGTCACTCAAAATAAAAACATAATGCAACAAAGCTGCATAGTGTAAATATGGAAAATTGTTTCTGTATTCAAGCAAATATGTGTATTCGAAACAAAATTTTTTCAATGAGTTAAAAAAAGTTGACTCTGTGTCTCAATAAAATGTAGTGTATTTCATAATTAATTGAACTCATAACTGTGATTTATTTGCATTATGGAGTGTATCAAAGTGTGTGCAAGAGCGCTGGGGTGTATTTCATATCACACATAAGAACTCAATGTACAAAGATGCTTTGGTGGCCACATTGCAACATGTCGCGGCATCTGTTGTGTTTTGGTCAATTTGTGATGAAGTTTCTTCAAATTGTTGTTTCATTGAAATGGTTTGATTGTTAGAAATGGGGGGTTTTCTCTATGCAGTAAGTATCAGATGTTCAAGTTTTTGTTTCTGTTTCTCTTGTTGTTTTCAATTTACTTGTGTTTCATATACTTTTCATTTGTTAGACGTCTACGACCCACTTCAAAGTGATTTACGATTTTGTGACACGCCTTTGCCTAGCTAAAAAGTTTTAGAGTCTTTAAACGAAAAAAAAAACACAAGCAACAACAATAGAAAACATTCTAAACATTTTCAAAACGAGCAAAATTTTCTTTAGCAATAAGAGACAAATTTTATTTTTACATCTTTTTCGAGAGTAGAAGTGGAAGATTTCTTTTGTTATGGTAACTTAATGCTGGCTTTTGTATTTAACAGCCAAATACTATCTAACTATAGTCAAATAGCAACTGGCTGTATAGTGGTTAGATGAAGTGGACATTGGACAATGATTAGAAGGGGATGATAAGCCCTTGAGATGTAAGCGGAGAAGGTTAATAGTGTAAGTTGAATTAATAGTGACTATAAAAGAGGGAGTTCTTTAAGACTGCTATGAGGCTGTGCGGCCAAAACCCTTGATTGGCTCCCTCTGCAAGATTGAGAAAATTTGCTTAGTACTCTCGTTGAATAAGTGCATTAACGGCAGGACATATTCATTTCTAATAAAATGTTACTAAAATGAATGTAGAGAATGATTTTCTCTGCAGACTGTGTCTTGAAGAGGCACTGGCTTAGATTAGACTGAGGATGACGAACAAAGGCTATGGATTACAAGGAACTCTATGATGAAAAGACTAAAGAATCAAAAGGAAAGTGAAAAAGTAATTTTTAGTTGCAGTCGATTGCTCTGATATCATCCGACATATAAGGAAATATAAAGGGCTTTCATTTCATTGCGAAGTTTTATAGGAAGAAGCTTCGTATTGGAAAAGCCGTTGACGGTAATGACTTCTCTAATGGCTCGAGCTCTCTCCGGCGCATAAACGGAAAGCGTTGTAGTCTTTTGGATGTGATATTTAATTGTGTAACTTACGATTTCGACGAGGCATCATTTACTGAACAACAAATACTGAATTCTTCTAAGAAAACCCAGTACGATGTTCAATTAGACTTAACATTTTCCAATATCGTAGTGGAAAAACTAGTTATAATTGGATTTTTAAACAGTTTGGATTTACTTTCTTACGAGCCCACAAGAACGTATAAAAACTAATTCCTTTATAGATCTGAATGATGCCAAATATGATGATATTTTATTGTATAAACATTTGATAACCATACAAATAGCCTTAAGTTAACATTGAATATTTCTTTTTTCTCATTTTAGTGGCAGTCTGTCTGCATGACCACTTTTCCGCCTTCTTTTGAATGTTTTCTTTTATATAATTTCAAACAAATATCCTCTGGGATACATTGTTTTCTGTGGCTTTTTTGAAGCTTTTCTTAAAAAAAGATATCTACAAAAGTTCCATCCTTTTCTTGTTCAAAGTATTCATTTCCCTATTTAAAAACACTTTCGATTTTTGTTAAGATTTCACTGTTTATTTTTACTTGCACTTGACTGCAGTAAATATTTCTAAAATTTTTCATAATTCATGATTCTTGCATTCATACGTTTAACAAATTAATCATTGAATTGAGTTCATTGTACATTTTGTTGATTTTATTTTATCTAATTTTATTTTATTTTACTTTATTTTATTTCAATTCTGTCTTTACGTATTTTTTAACTATTATTACGAGTATCATTAGTTTTAAGTTAATGGAGTCATGTTGGAAATAGAAATCCTAAAACATATCTTTAGTGTTTTACTTCATTTATTTTGTTAAAAAAAAAACATGATTGTAAATGAAGCTTTAAGACTGTAAAAGCTAAAGCAAAACAGATTAAGTGATTGTTAAAGTTTAAAGAAACTCGTGTAATTTGGGGGTATTTTCGGTAATTTCAAAGCAAGTTATTTAAGCAAAAAATATATTATGATGTCTTAGTTATGTAGAGCATGTGAATATTTATTTCCCAAAGTCTGCTGAATGCCTAAAATAAGTTTCAGTTGAAACAATTAGCATCTTCTTAAAGTACATTATTTTGGGTTTGAAATTGTTGTATATTTTAAACGGTTTTAAAGATAATTTTTGTTTATTTCATTTTAAAACATAATTAATTTTTGTTCTAAGCTTATGTGGAGAAATTTACATTTCAGTTCTGAGCGGAAGCAAATGAATAGCAAAATCTCAATTACTATGGCATTAATTTCAGAATGGATTTTGCTTTCGGGGCTAAATCTAGCTTATGAGTCATTATGACTTATGTTGCTTCCATACCACCACACTTGCATCGTGGCGGCTTGGTCCAAGGACATTGGTAACAAGATGATATATCTATTTAAACTCTTTCCTCGGGATTATCAGATCGTTTTGTTAATAACGGCTTCTAGAGAACTCATTTCTCTTCCTCCGTATTCTCCGATAGGTTTTCCACGTATAAACTATCCCGAACGTATTGTATTGGAGGATACGAACTATGGCAGGTTTATTCTCTAATCACAAGTTTTACGGATGATCTCTTCTGCATCGCCCTGCAATACATCGAGGTGGTGAGAGTAATCAAGAACACGTGATCCAAGGGGATACATCCACCAATAGATAAAGTTCTGTGTTGTTAATCATACGTCACCAAGTTTTTTTTTCTTTAACCGTTTTTACGCAGAAAGAAAAACGCCATACTAAATTTAAGTATTTTCTACTTACTTTGAGTACGAGTCGTAGTCAAAATTTTGAGTACAAATAAGAATAAAATGTATTTTAATCAACCCGAAAACGGGATTTACTTAAAGTGAGTAAAAAATTCTTTAATCACGTGAAAAATCTTGAATCAACTAAAAAACTAAATTGAGCATTTAACAGTCCGTACTTAAATCAATTTGTGTACTTGATTTTAGTAAATCTGGGATTACCGTACTTTTTACACCGCTTGGGATTGATTTAAGTACGGATTGATTGATTTTTCTTTTGAGTGTAGCAATTAAATTTGGCGCTACCTTATTTAAACCTACAGTTCATACCATGCTGAAATAGGTCATCAATGAATAATAGTCTTTAACGGTAGCAAAAAGGCCATTAGAAATCGAAATGTTACTTACAAAAATTAATTAAAGATATTTTTTCTTAACATTATTAAAGAATTTTTGAACTTACTGTTGCAAATCAAATATACTGCAGCCTTATTCTGTAATTTGCTGAAGCACAATCTCCATGGCTAAAAATATATAAAGTCATTTTGGAAATTTTCGGTTATGAAATCAATATTTTAGCGCGTATTACTATATTTGCAGAGCCGCATTAACAAGTGTGAGCGCCCTTGTATACATAGTTTTATAAAAAATTAATTTTATTTTTTTAAATATTTTTTAACTCAAAACATAAATATATATTTTCATAAAAAAACAGTCAAAAAGTTTTATAAACATGTGTAAATTAAATATTTAATAACTTAACTTTAACTAAATTATATAATGTTTGTTTGACTCTGATATTTGAAAAATAAATAAAATTTGTTCGACCTTTAATTTTGCAATGAAAATTATTTTATTCCCGTTCGAGGCCAAATTTGATAAAATAAGAACTTTTAAGAACTCAGTTTTTCTTTATGCATATACATATTCTCCAAATAAATAAATATTTCACAGAGTTTCACAGAATGAAATGACCATCGTTTCGGGGATATTCAAGGTTCCCACATAGAATTTCTTAGGAATGTGTGGCAATACTGCAATGAAAAGCATCAAAAACTCATATTCATATGAACTGCTCAAACAACTTAATAAAAAAACGATAATAATTGAATTAAATATTAATTTTTAATATATATACATTCCTTTTGCGGAATTGTATCATTTTGGTTTTTCGGCGGTCTCGGGTCGTTGGCGTCCCTGGGCTGCAGCCCAATGGTTAATGGAGCCCTGTATGTTATATTTTTAAAATTAAATTTTACCATAATTTTAGCGTTTGCTGTCATCGCTAAAATTTCTTTTTTGTATTCATTCAGCATTTTAGCGATCGAGATTTGGCTTGAGCTACTACAATCCCAGGATATGACTGCTGGAAAATGTTTTTATTTTTATTTTCAGACGCCACGAAATAATAAATGTTTAATAAAATTAACTAAAAATGTTTATCTCCAATCTAAAATATTTAACTAAAACTCCAAATTAACTGATTTACTGCGCCTTATAATTGAGAAAAACTTTCAACTTAAACACCGCCCATCATTTTTAACAACAGTAATTTTTTTATTACAAAAACCCTTTTATATCTAATTAGAAAACATTTATAGCTCAATTAAATTGACAAAAACACACAAATACATAAACACACGCACTCATACCCGTATCTACAACACCTACAAAAAAGTATCTGCATTGGCACGTAACAATTAAAGGTTTAAATGGAAAAACAAAAAATGGTGAAAATTAAACCATTTAATGATGATGATGATGTTGATGGTGATGGTGATAATGAAGTCGATGGCGATGACAATGAGGCGACATTTAATATACACAGCCAAACACTTTAGTGTAAATTCGTTCGTACTTTCATAGCAACAATTATTATTATGAACTTCAACATGGCAAAATTTTTTTCTTTTTAAATTTTTTACCATTTTAATTAAAAAGCGCAATAATAAAAATAAAATTAATTCAACAAATTTATACAAGTGCAAGAGTTTGAAGAGGACTTCAAACAAATAAATGGAATTGAAAATGAACTGAAATTTATTAAGAAGAAAAACGGGAAAATGTAAAATATAAAGAACAAAACGTAACAACACGTCAACACCCCGAACAACAATAAAAACAAAAATTGATGAAAAAAGAACAAGTGGCTTATTCAAATTGAAATGACAACTTGTATAATTAAATGTTGCAAAGCACAAAAAAACTAAAACGATTCAAGTTTTAGGTTGAAGTATCAATTAAAATTTTTCGAATGCATGATAAATGAGAGTTTTATTTAGTTTGATTAAAATAGAATAATGAAATATAAAATAGAATAAGTTTTTCATAATATTTTTTATGTAATTTTTTATTTAATTGAGAGTTATTAATCTGGGTTGAGTTCAAGGACTAAATTTTTAAAATTCAGTTCATAGTTTGTGTATGAAATTATTTGGTATTAAAAAAAATTAGGAGAAGCAAGTTAAAAAAGTGGAACGAATTGTACTGTTTCGACGGTCACCCCACCATAATCAGCGTATATACCATTTCAAAAGTGATAAAATAACACACACATGAACGTTGATGATGATGGTGTGGCGGACGTAAAAACAGTACTGTTCATTCTGGTGGTGTAATAATAATTTAAGATGTTTTTTTTAGCTACGAACTTATAAACTATTTTTATAATTTTATAATTAATAAAATACAAACTATGCTGAATAAAAATCTATATTGAGATTTTTTTCATTAAATTTGTGTTTGTTATTTCCTGTATAAATTACCCTGTGGCCGACCCAACAAAATTTTCCAGCTCTGCAATTGCAATATTCGAAATACTTTGTTTAAAGTTTGTAATCATAAATAAAAATGAATCAAAATATAAAATTTCTATCATTAGTGGGTAGATTGTTGGCCGGAATGATGAAGAAACAGAGGATTTAAATGTAATACTTACTGCAGTTGAAGACCCAATTACAATTTTTCCAAATTAATAAAGAAATCTTTAAACTCAGATTTGAACTTAAGCCAAACAATTCCTTTCAACATAAACCCAAAACATTTCAACTAATTACGCATTAAAAATCATTTTAATTAAAAAATGATATGAAAAAATTACAACAAATAAAAAAAATCACGAAACAATCACGCCAAAAATCTATTCATGCACGTCCAATTTTTTATATTCAAATTCACGCGTACCCATGTGATTGAAATAAAAAACTAATATCTGCTGCTTTTTATAGGAATTGCTAAAATTTTAGCATTTTAAATTTTTTAATCGCATATTTTTCCCAAAATTAATATTTTACATATTTAGTAAAATATTAATAGTTTAATTAACAAAAAATTAGAATTGATTAATAATCACGCATTATCATGCATGATTCACGCTGATCATAAACTGACATCATGATGCTCCAAGCTCAATCACGTTCTCATCATGAGAGTTCTTGTGCTTTTCGCTTCCAGCCTCAAAACAATTCAATTCGAGAGCTTTTAAAAGTAGGAAAGATTTTTTGCAAACTTTATTTCCACAAGTTTAGAAACTTTTTCACAAAAAAAAAACATTCTTCTAAAGGAACTTATTAGTGATAACTTGAATCTGTACTGTATTCGTCGGTCAGTGTTGACCAGCAATACTTTTCAAATATCTTTTCTTTGTCTAAATGTTAAAAAAAAGTCAAGGTCTCATTGGAAATGCATTTAAATGCAATTAAATTCTTTTTGAGTCCTTCACAAAAATATCAAAATATCACAGTATAGTAGATATTGATTTTCTAAATTAAATTAGCGGAAAAGTAATAAACCTGTGTACTATTGAACCCCTTTCGCTTCTGCTGCACAAACATTTCTTTGCTCCAGAGAAATCGGTGGATGCTGCAACAGTTTGTGTGTTTTGCCATCAATTGTGCACTTAAGCATAATGGGAAATCACATAGTTTTTTTATAATTGGAAAACCAACGATATTTTCAAGCGCTACACTAACTACATATTAAAACAATCACACGATTGCGTTAATTCTTCATTTCCAAATATTCATGGGAAATTGAAATCACTAAGCCACGTGATATGTTCTTGGATTCAAAACAACTGATTTAACTGGACATTCTGAGCGAGTTTTACCATTTGGTGATTTACGTTGAGGCTTAAACTCGTTTACCTATTTTTAGATAGTCTTTGCAGTTTGATTTTTTTTTAGAAAACTCACATTGTTTTCAGTTCTCAGTGCTTCTTATATCGTTTTGCCAAACATGTGGAATTTCACTCGTAATTAAAATTTAAATATGTGAATGAGAATACAAATTGAAAAATTGGGACTATCCTCATCCTAATGTACATACATAAATACTCTTACATGTCTTATTGAAAGCCTTCACAAAATGTAAATTTTCAAAATGTAATTGTTAAAGTATTTTGTGCTGATCTTAGTTTTTCCCAATTCCTTCTCAACGATTTGTGTCACTTTTTTAATGACATTCCCATTCCACAAAAATGTAAAAAATAAATAAATTTCTACAAAAAAAAGACACACCCAAAAGCACACTCCCCCAGAAATGAAACTGTAAATGTTTGTTTGGGTGAATGATGGAGAATTTGTTCCAAAAGTGTGTTTGGGTTAAATGAGGAGAACGCCAATTGAGTACTTGCACATACTCACCCATAGAATAAAGTGCGTGCTAGAAACTCATAAAAAACTACTAAATAAACCTCAATTTACAAAGAAAGTTAAAGCAGAAAAATAATTAAATGAGAACGAGGAGAATACGAAAAAGCTTAGTACTCATACATGCAAAGACATGCGTTAAGTACAAGTGGCATTAGATGTTAAGAACCGTACATGTGAGTGTTGCACAACCGTTTTTGCCACAATATGGATTTTTTTTTGCTTTGCTAAGTTACCACCCATTTTTGTTGTGTTCAATTTTATTTAAATGGTGGCTGGCATTGTGTTTTACAAAATTTCTTACATTTTCAGTTTATTCTAGTTATGGATTCCTCATATTGTACGTATAATATAATTTGTATTTATTTTTATATTTTGGAATGTTGTAAGAATTAACAAAAAAGGCATCAATATTTGACGCACTTCAAGCGTAACCATGACGCATGCGATATTGGAAGGAATATTTTGAGTTTCTTTATATTCTTGCTTACTACATTTACATACGAATGAATATATGATTTTTTTCGGTAAATTTCATGCTGTTTTTTGCATTAGTTAAGAGTAATAACAATTTCTTAGCAGTTAGCCTGCTATGGTCTTGAGGTATTGGGGAAAATAATAATATAAACACAGAAAGCATGTGAAAGCTTCTAGCTAAATGACGCATAATATATTTCAATAAATAAACGCAATAAAGAAATGAATACATGGGTAAAATATAGGGGTGTCGTTCGAATAAAAATTAATCGATTAATTTGAAAATTCTTTTTCATTTTTGTTCGAACGAACAAACATTTTTCAATTTCGAATAAGGAATTATTCGAATAATTTTTATCGAATAATCGAACAATTAATGAACGACGTATAAAATCATTAAATAGTTTAATGTTGTTCCTGAGTTCTGGCAATTAGTGCTGGCAAAGTATTGAGTAGTGGGAACCGAGTATCGGGTATTTCCTTTTTTTTTGTTTACTCAATACTCAAAAGTAGTTACTCGATACTTTAGAGATGTATTTTTAAGCAAGTCGAGTGGCTAAAATAATGCATAAAAATACATCACTGTTTAAAAAGACAACTAGGTTAATATTCTTTAATCAAATCAAAACTAAATAATTTTTTTTGAGAACAATTATATTATTTCTTAAGTTGTTGTTAACGTTAAATTAAAAGTTAGCTTTACATTTATTTTTTATTTAATAATAAAAGACATACAATACCAATAATAGTTGAAGATCTATTTTTAATTTTTGAAGAAAATACTTCAATTTGCAGATAAAAAGTATCGTTAAAAGTATCGAGTAGAATTAAAAATGAAAAGTATTGAATATTATTGAGTAATGAAAAGTAGTAGAATTTGCCAGCACTACTAGGAATTTCCTATCCCAATACTAGCTTTTTAAAATATGCCACAAGAAGCTAAACAAAGGAGTATGCAAGTCCTTTGATTTCACGATTATTTTGTGATAAAAATATGTATTACGAATGACCTCAACTACGATGAAGAATAAGATGACGTTTTTGAGGTAACTCATCTAAAAAAGTGTATAAATAAAGTAAGAAATTGTACTAACGCCAAAATCTTTAACAGTGTTGATGATGATCTGAACTATTTAGAAAAATTGAAAAAAAGGAACAAACAAACTTGATATGTTCTTTAATGCTGTTTCAACCGTAAATTTCTTATTCTTTGTTCGTTCGAATTATTTGAACAAAATTTAAAAATTATTCGTTTATTCGAAAAAAAAAATATCATGAAATATCGAACAAATAAAAACACGAATAATTGAAACCCTAGTAAAATAACGGCATTCGATACGGAGCGAAATTTCAATAGAACTTATATGGAAGTTTCGATCGGTTTCGAATGCAGTAATTTGTTTTTTCAAGCACTTTTAGATTTTTGCAAGCAGTTATTATTATAAAAAATCTTACCATCATTAACTCAAAGTAGAAAAATAATGGACATACCTAGTGAATCATAAAAGCCTTGGTTTTTTAAGTTCTTTGTTTAATGAAGTTTGGGGAACGTAAGAAATTTATTTATAAATATATTTCATTTAGGAAACTTTTATTATTTATTCAATATGAATTTGGAATGGAACAACTAAACTCAATTTTCCAAAAAAAAGTAGAAATTTAAGAAAAATAAAATGTATAGTAAACATTTTTGTATTTTATATTATACTCGTATAATCATTGAACCAATTTACACGAGTACAATTGTACTGGCAATACATGGCAGCTTTTGGGCGAATTGAGTTAAAAGGATCGTTTTTGGTTGGCATAATTTTTCAACCAGCTACAACCCCGCATTAGCAGCACAAAACTAAAAGTCCACAACACGCTTTCTACGCGTCTTGCGTCCTACGCGTCTCTCAAAAAAGTTGATTCAGAGTATTTTCATACAGCGAGGTACAAAACAAAAGTTTGTAACGCTTATAACGCGTGAAAAGTTAAACAGCTTTCTACATTTACGCGTCACAAGCGCCGTATACAAAATATCTGTTAGTGCTGCAGCCAAGTGCCGAGTCTAAAATTTTTTTGAGATTGAACATTTAATTACCAGAAAGCTATTTTCGTAAAAAGTACAGAGGAAAAATTGCAAAATGGTTTCATGTTCTATTCTATAAAGAATTTTGTTTCTTTTCCTTTTATTATTTACATTTGAAACAAGTGATAAAGTGTGCTTTTTTAGCAGTGTAGGTGTGTGTTAGTAATACATAATGAAATTTTGACAGACTCGAACCCAAAAAAAAGTCCGTTAACGCTTCGACACTACCTGTATTATTCTACCATGGAAAGAGCAAAAATTGTGCGGCTTAAAAAATGTTATCGTGTAAATATGCTCATTAAGATGTAATCGTTTATTGTTCACATAATTTTCATTTAAAATTGATTATTAATGAATTATTAGGGGGTTAAAATAAAAAATTAAAAATCATTGTCTCAAAAACTTGCACCAAGCTGACAAAACGCTTGACGCCATTTATTTGCTTGACCCAAAACTAAGTAAGAAACACTATAGTGCCCAAGTTTTCGACTATCACAGTATAATTTGTTTGCTCATATACGATCGAATTATATTTTTGTATATTGTTGCTAAGCTTTTTTTTCTATTTGCGAAATTGAAATCTGACAGCAGGTTTTTCGATGCCACTTCTAGTAAAGAAGACCCCATGACTCAGACTTGAGAGACAATTTTTGACGACGAACCAATAATACTGCCTTGCATGTTGTTTGTTAATGCGATTATTTATTTTAATCAAAGTGCGGTCGTAGCAAATCCAATATAGTTGTTATTGATATACATATGATTTTATTAATTTTAGAATTACGCATTAAATTCTAGGTATTACTTCTGGTATCTTGTATCCTTCCACTCCTTTTTGGAAGGTGCAAAAGATTTGTATTTCTTAAGCTTTTCCGCAGAAACCATTCTTTCAGGGAAACTTTGATAGGCAGAAAGTCTTTGTGACCGGCTGTATGGCATAAATTAATTTTACCTTTTTTGAAGTATTACATTTTTTGATACCTTTCTTAGAAATTATTTTTACCCCTACCATCTTAGCAAAACCTCCTTGTATACTATACATTAGCTCATTCTTATCGAACTTTTCATTGCTTAAGTCACTTTTCTATAGGCCATTTAAGTACTACCACAATCAAGTTCAATTGAGTAGCAACATAAACAGCATGCAATTTTTTAAATCTTTTAAACACATCACAATCTATCAACATAGAAGACGATTTTCTACTTTTTTATTTTTTTACCTCCTTCAAAATAACATATACAAAATTTTCACTTTTTCCTATTTAGCAAGAAAATTTTTTCATGAATTTGATTTGTTTTCATCTTTAGGAATGTTTTTCTTTTTCCTCGCAGCATTCGTATCTTCTACACATGCGGAGTTAAACTACGCCTCTTAGGCCCACCTCAATCACCCAGTTGGAAAATTTTCTTAATACGAGTCTTGTTGTTGTTCATTTGTTATCTATTTTTGCCATTTGGTGGCAAAAAGATTTGTTGCTCATGATCGCTTTACCAATTGTCTGTGAAAGAAAAAAATTGTATGTATGTGTATTGAAAACAATTGTAAGATACTACACACAAACATACTTACAAAATTTTTTTAACTTTTGCTGTTAGATATTTTGCTATCAGAGTATGTGGCGTTAGCTGTTGGTTTCTGTTACATACGGAGCCAAAGGAAACTGGCGCTTGATGTGTGATAGATGTATGAGGGCTTGTATAAGTGCATGCCAATAGTATATTGTTTGGGTTACTTCAAGAAATCAACCAACCAACCTCCTCCTTTGGCCATATTCATGATGTGTATGATTTTCTAGTTTAGAAATAATTTGTTCTTTTACTCTTTTTTTGTGCAAACTTTTTCTGAATTAGTGATTATTTTCTTTGATAGTATTTTTGCGATATTTTGAGGCCTTTGAACACGTGCTGTAGGACAATCAAACAGTAAGAAACAAAATTTCGAGATTTTTATAATATTTAAAAGAAAAAAATTAACTTATTTTAGAGAAGAAATATGATTTATCAATTTATATTAAAAAAAGAAATTTAATTTTAATAATTGTATATAGATTTAAATTTAGTTATACTCTGAACGCAAAATAAATGGCAATAGATATGTGCCCTCGAAGTTACTCAAACGAATTATTTGGACTTTCAAAATATTGTCTTCAAAATCATACAGTTGAATGATGTTAAAAGATTTAAAATTACTTAATAATTTTTAACGACATCATATTAGGGTTGCCAAACGGGAAACGGGTTCGTAAGTCACATGTTTCTGGGTTTAAATATGTCAAATCCTTCGATCCCAAGATTTTTCGGGTATATTTCGGGATCCTTACATATACGGGATTTTTTTAATAATAAAAGACAGACAACTTATGTGTAAAATATTTGAATTTTTTAGATTCAAATAAAAGCTAATTATGGAAAATAAACTATATTAAATTTAATATAGGTATGTATGTACATATGTAAATAAAGCACATGAGAAAAATAATAGAGCACACATTCTTGGCTGAAATGCATGGCCCTCTAATTAATAATTTATTAGTATTAGGTTGACTTGACTTCGAAAATTATTACAGATTATGGGGGGCGAAAAATACTGCACCTCATACGTAACTGCTTAGTTTTTAAAGTCAATTCATGATATCTCGAAAAAATTTATATGTGACAAGAATAAGTTAAAAGTGGCAAAAAGTGGACTTACGCGTTTAATCACGAAAATAGCAGAAAATCTTCTTAATCAATTTGAATTCAGTAATTGTAACACAAAAAATATACTTACAAATCCCATAAACACAATTTGATAATTGCAATTTAAAATAAGCACATAGAATAAAAAAGTCATCCAAAAACCATAAATTATAGAAAGTGTACTAAATATATATTTAACTTAAAGCCTTTAATAGAATTTCATAAACACATACCTACCCACAATGCTACATACACGTGACGCAAATGACTTATAATAAAAAAGGAGTTAATAGAATATATTAAACATAAGATAAAAAGCTAATACAGAAAGTCGCAGTAAAAAGAAATTAATAAAAATTAAAAAAAACCAATACAAATAAAAACAAATTTGGAATAAAAAGGATAATAGAATAATACAACCAGAAAATATACTAAAAGAGAGAGGGTATGCCAACTTCAACAGTTACTCTATAAAAAAGAGAACACAATAGGATGAGAGAGCGTGTTTATGTGAAGAACTATGTGTGCTTGAGTATGTTTACCGGAAGCAGGGGTTATTATCATCAAGCATTGGTAAATCGTATGTAAACGAAAGAGATGGTTATAACTAGTGCTCTTCATTGTTAAGCGGCCATCGTTATAATTACAGGTTTGAATATTCCTGCATTCAATTGGTTATTTTTGAAAACACACACGCTTCCTCACTCACACGCCATGGGGCGTCTACTTAAAGCAAAAAATCATTTAAAAAGACGGAAACAGAGATAAAACAACAACAATCAATCTGGTTTTATCATACAGTGTACACAATGAGACGGCCAGAGAGCAGTGGGTTTGTGTACTTTTAAGACTTTTTATGAATGAATGGTGTATTAGTGTACAGAGGTTGATTTTTTTGGGGTGATAAATTATTGTTTGGGTTTACATTATGCTGTTTTTGCTTGGGTGCGTCTTTGCTTTTTTCAAAGAGAATAAAAATTTTTCCAGAAGAGAGTGCAGCTTTGGTGAACGTGTGTGAGTGAATGGTTGAATTTTTATTTATTTGGTAGTTGTACGTACTGGTTTTTTGATACCGGTATGCTTATAAATTTAATTTTTATTAATGCACGACTAAAAGCGAAATAAAAATTCAGCCATAAATAAAACGAAAGAGAACAACAACAAAGATAAAAATAATATAATAAAAAACGATACAAGTTTAACGAGTTTGTTTTACACACACTCAAACACTAAAACATAGAATTGTGCACAACATTTATATACGTGTGTTTGTATTCAAGATATTGGTGATTATTTTGCATGATTATTTCGTGTTTGCTGTTTTCTCTTTTAACTCTGTGCAAGGCAGCCGCCAATGCTGCTGTTTTTTTCATTATTATTATTTTGCTGTATATTATATTGTTTTGCTGCTGCTGCTGCTGGTTAGAGTAATTGTTGTTGTTTTGTATCGTGTTAAAAGCTTTTTGTTTGCCAACGTCTCATGCGAAACAGTTGCAAGTACAGAAACGATCAGCTACGACGATTTTGAAATTTGCGCGGATAAAGAAATACAATACAGGAATAAATAAACAAAAGAAAAAAGACACACACTCAAAAATCCTACAACTGACAGCAAACGCATCCATTTTGACTGGCAATCAAACATCAATCAAATGGTTGTTACATATCAAAAAATTCTTTAAACAAAAGTGCGAGTGAATAAAAGAAAAGTATATGTTTGAAAGAATAACGTAAAAAGGAAACAAACCCTTGAAGTTTAAAATTAAAAAAGGGTTAATTTTGCCACATAGTGAGTCATATCATATGTGCGTAATTTGGCAGCACAAAACGCAATAGTGTTGCAAAACAGTTCTTTAAATAAACAACTATCTTCTAACGGTAAAGTAAATAAACAAATTATTAATTTTTTTTAAATAAAAATTCATAAAAAATAAAAAAAAAACTGTAAGCGAGATTGTGTAAATTATAACATCGAGTGATCATAATCTTAGAAACATTCATACAAACAAAGTTACACAAAAATGCCATGCAGTGAGAAAAATATTAAAGCAAAAACATACAAATCAGTTGTACTACCTGTCATCACTTCTCAACATCCACTACACATGACGGATTAAAACACGGTCGAATAACATATATTGAAAAAAGAAATGAATAACAAATCGAACTGACCGAGAACATATTCAACGAAAAAGAACAAGAATATAATCTTTACACAAACAAACAACTGTTGCTAAGAAATCGAGTGTTGTTTCTTAAGTCCATAGTGCACAGTAAGAGGCCAATAAGTTTTTACAAATCTCCAGCAAAAAAAGTGCAACAATAGAAACCAGTTGAAAGACGGTTACATATTCTAAAAAGAAGTGTGTCCCTAAAATAAATACAAATTAAAAAATACAAAAATATGTGTATGAGTATATACATACATTAATAAGTAAATATATAAAAAAATATATAAATTCAAAATATGTACATACGTGTGTGTGCGTTTATGTATACAGCATCAATTTGAAATAAACAAAGTCCTAATCTCATATATTTTATTAATTTGTTTGAAAATTAAAAAAAAAGAATTAAAAAATATTTTTAACCAAATTGCTATTTAAATTAATAAATTTTTTGTTAGTGCTATGACAATATATCCGGTTTAATATCTATATATTACTTTTCACAAAACAAAAAAGAATAAAATCAATTTTAAAACTGTATAAATTCAACATGTTAACTGATATGACACCGACGGCTGGTCAATTGTATGGCTCTCAAATACCCACTATGGGCATGAATATCACAAACATTGCGTCACACTTACAAAAGCCAACAGTAAATCCGGTATGTAGAATATGGAACAAAGATTAAATTGAATTCTCATAAATTTTAAACATAACGAATAATGCTTTTTTTGGTTTTAGGGAAATAGAATACAGATTAAGTTGTGTTTTAATTTTAATAAACGTAACCAAAACGTTGTTATATGTATTTGATGGATTAAGTAGTTTTTTTAATAAATATTAAGCCCGATAAACAGCTGGCTAATAGCGACGGAAATCTTGAGAAACATTAATTTACTTTTTACTTTTTTTTAATTTGCCTCAACTATTATTAATTCTTTCGAATCTAACTTTGATGAACTCTACAGTTATTATTACCTTTACAAAATGACGAATAGCAGAACCATTGAGCCACCAGTAATAAATTTATGAAACAAGAAATTAGGTCTTTGGTTAGTGCGATGAAATTTTAAGCGACATCACCGTCTAGCTAAAGACTTCAAATACTTAATGTACTACATAATCTGTGGTAATTGAGTTATATTTTTTAAATACCTGTATATCATTTTTCCATCGCTTTTCGTTTGGTCTAAACATTTTAAATCGATTAAAGAATCGCAATATTCGCATGTATTTAGGGAACAAGATACTATTTTCATTCCACCGTTATTTCAATAAATAAAGTTAGCAAATGTATTTGGATGATTTGCGTTAATATCAAGCCCATTTTCAGGTATTTTTTTCAAGTGATGATTTTCAAAACAATAGAAAAGTTGAGCAAGACAAGTTTTGACACCAAGCATGTTATTAGCACCCACGAATATCCTTATTTTATTTAACAAAAAAAAGACGAAAGTATCATAATACAAAATCTAACAATTTTATACAATTCACCAGCCACTGCAATTGTTAAAAAAAATTTAAATAAATAATTAATTTTATAAAAAAAACAGAAGCTGACATGTAACTTTTATTTTTAGTCGAAAAAATATCTGTACAAATCTGTACCGAACGAACGAACGCTTTCACAAAAACCTACGATTTTACAAATTGATGAATGACATCAAATTTTAAATCAGTATTTAGAGCAACACTTTTTTTTGTATAAAAAAGAAGACAGTTTTGTAGAGGAACGTTGTATTTATTGTTTTATAACTAAAAGTTTCGAAAAACATTCTGCATTGTTGTGATATAAAATTTAGTTGGAACTCTTAGTGGACTTAATGGTTCCTAGTGTTCAAATTTTGTAACGCTTAATAGCATTATTATTTACACAAACTGCTCATTGACTTTCCACTAGCATATTCTATTACAACTTGAGGTAACAAATAACCACTTTACAATAATTGTTCACTTTACCCACACAATCCACAATAGATTAACAAATTAAATCTCTCACAAGAGTCGTATATCCTTAATCATACCAAGAGCAAACAGTCTAATGAAAAAAAATCAATAAGTCATTTTTGTTTTTAAAAATTCTTTTACTTACAAACATTAATTCGGTTAATCTTTATACATAAAATTAGAAGTACGTACATCCCTTCTGTCTAATATAAAATCTAGATAAAAATCCATATTTAATTACTCATCTCACACTCTACAAAAATTCCTTTCTACCATCATCACTCCTAAGCAACCGTATCAAATCTCATCATTTGCTCTTTTCAACTACTTAAACATAGAAAAACAACACAAAAACACACACAAAAAAAATCATGATCATCTTATCTTATACTCGTAAACAGAAAAAATCTGTTCCTCTTTTTTAGTTAAAATACAACATGAGTATAAATAAATTTATATTATTGTGTGTAAGAAATAGATAACAGATATAAAAAGGAAATATAACTACTTCACACCTTGATTTCAATATCCTGTTAAAAAGCGTAACTGATCTTGCTCTTTTGTTAGTGTAACAACTCCAAGAGATTTTTGATAAACATGAGGTTTTATTATTAAAGTATTTAGTTTGAGATTTTACAAATATATTTCCCAAAATATCTTGTTGTTTTAATCTGTATTTTAATGTTAAGAATAAAAAAGAATTTATAATTTTTATGATGTTTAGGGTCTTTTATTTTCTCTTCTTTCCATTTCCAATTTCATTTTCATTTCATTCTTATCTGTTTCAATACTCTAGAATTTGCTGTTTGTTGGAGTGTTAAATTTCCACTTGATATACTCAACAAGCTGTAACAAATTGATTAAAATTTTCTATTTTGCTGTTGCAAGCAAAAAAGGGTCAAAGTGCTAAATGTTGAATTACCTGGCCAACGGAATTCACTGTTTTATGGAATGATTTGCCATTTGATTTTTGTAGTTTCAAGTTTGATAATGATTTTCAATTTTTGTTCCGCAAAATTATAAATTTTGTGTGACTGTTAAGAAATTCCCTAAATTTTAGTTTATTAAAGCAAAAGAAAAAAATATCTGGCTGCTAATTTTGCGATATTCTAACATTTAAGAGGAAATGAAGCAGAGTAACCACAAACTCACAAAAACATTAACGTATGTACGAAGGAATATTTTCTCCAAGACCAAAAATAGTTTTTTAAATACAATTATTTAGAAAAAAAATTTTTCTTTTGATTAATATCTCTCCAACGAACCAATCGATTTTGATCAAATATACGTCAGTCAAAATTCTGCGAGGCACAACTTGCCAACCAAAAGAGTAGTTCTCTGGAAGCAGCAGAACACGATATCATAGGCAAGGTAAAATGTGTTTGACAACCTTTCGGATATGGGAGGCACATTTAATAAATTCAAATATCCTCGTCAATTGGCATCCCATGTGAAATTTAAGAGAATTCTAAAAATATAGATTGAAAGGGGTACATCCTCAAAGGCAGAACATTAACATTACAGACTGGGAACGAGTATGATTAGGAAACATGTGGCAAGAGACACACTGCAGTAAGAAGTTCAATATACGCTCTTATGAAAAACTTGTCAAAATGAAATCCTCTTACGATTCAATGAAAATGAAAAGGCATTCGCCAAGTCGGATGACTTCGTACTCCTTGTCTAAGGATAATGTTTAATGACGATAAGTGAACTCATGAAATAGGCACTGATTAGCTACCTATTAGGCAAATAGCTTGAAAGTCAATGCAACGAAGTCCGAATTGGTCCTTTTTTCAAATGGTACTAACAATTAGGTGATGCATAACTTGTGCAGGAACTCATTTTATGCAAGAGACTTTCTATTGTGGCTGTGCTTGATCTCTAAATTATATCTTTCTCATCATCGACTACTCGTATCATGTCAACGTATAACAATCTTCACAAAATATTAATTTAGAATTAAATCTAATAGCTTATTTTGATTTTACTCATAACCATCTATACGAATAACAAATAAACTCGTAAAACTTTAAACCCATTTTCTGGTTTCCCAAGTAATTTATCATTTTTTCTGTTACGGTGTTCTCTCAATTTTAGCCTTTTCTACGCTAAAAAATTATTTATTAATATATTAAACATAATGTGTGTAAGCTTTAATTTAAAAAATAGAAGAAGAAATGAAATCACATGTTAAAATCACTAATATATGCGATACAAATTACCAATAATGCAAGCGCACTCACTAATGTTCAAGTTATCTGAGGTACGAGTGTTTATGTGCGTTTTGCATGAAGTAGATGTCTGAGCTTTACAATTTTTTTTTATTTTTTATTTTAATTTGTATCTAAACATGACCATAGTTAGTTGTAATAGCATTTAAGGCAACTTTAAAACAGACAGTTTAGTAAAACTTTGAACTTGGCCGCCTCGATTGTTGTTAAATGATTGATGTGTTATTAATTTTTTCCATCTTTCTCTTTCTCTGGTTATTTGTGTTTTATGTGTTCATATTTTAAATAAGCCGCTGTTTTTTTATGTGCGTGTGTGTGTTACATTTCAACTAGTAGATATCTATTTTAGTTATATAAAGTTATTTTAGATAAATTTGTAGTAAGACCCTCCTAACTTGTTTCTTTTTTGTTATTTGTAAATTTTTGTTAAGAAATTTACGCTTTAAGCTTTTACATGTTTCTTAAGCGTAAATGTCTTAAAGGCTTTTTACACATGCTCTCTCATGTTTTATTTTGCTGTATTTTCTTTTATTAAAGTTTTTTTTTAATTGTTTATTTTTTTTTTAATGATAATAATTTTTTATAGATTATTATTTTTAATTTATTCCTTTCTATAAGTTTTAATCGATTTGCATAACTAGTCCATGTTATGGTATCTAGTTCTTGTTGTTGATTTTTCGAAATAGAGAGATTTATTGAGTATTGACAACGGCAGTAAAGGAGGGTGTTGGAATTCATAGTTTTACCTAGAAAATGTCATAATATTAATTTTTTACTAAAGCCAGAAATAATCGTTTGTTTGAAGATATTTTTAGCTGTATTATTATTAATACGTTACTTGTTTAATATGCTTATAAACTACGAAATGATTTACTTTTTAAATGTATAGAACAGCAATATTATTATTATTTATTCAAAATGTGGTCAGTTCAAATAGATAAAAAATCAAAATCAAAATCGAAATTACTGTATAGATTCAAATACTAAGCCTCTATTTTTATTGGCTTAAAATATATGAACGCTCATTACAAAAACAAAAGCAAATGAAAAGGTTTACCAACAACTAAAATTAGTTTCAGTTTATATCGTCATTGAATAAGTTACTCATGTGATTAAAAATGGAATTTGAAAAAATTATAAGTTTTTTAATTATAATTTTAATATTATTTCTACAAAATTTTTATAAAGAAAACTAAATGAAAACAAGGTTGTTTTTAATTCAGTTTGATCTAAAATAAAATTGTTCAATCAATTTTGTGTAAATAAAAATTTAAATTTTAGTAATTGCGTACACATACAGTTTTCGTCGTGGGCTTAACTTTAACATCAAAAGTAAATGAATATGAAGATTTTGGAATTGAAATCAGAGGAGAGGCAAGAACATTTGTTTTTGATTACATAAGTATTTCATTCAAGAACCTTGTTAATTAAATTCAATTTACATTTGCTTACTGCATGTTTTTAACAAACATTTTTTTTGTGTCACTGAAAGCACTAGCGAAATTATTGATTAAATAAAAATATGACAAGAATCTTTGCACCGATTTTCCAGCAGAACTTCCAACCAAAAATATAATAGTTATTGTTCCAAATCGAAAAGCTGGGGTATTTAAAATTAAAAAATTCATCTTCTAATTCATTATTACATTAATGAACAATAAATATGTATTCATAAATATTTTTCCCATGATCATCTTTCATATATTTTCATTTTTTATATTATAATTTGTTTCAATATTTATTCTTAGACAGAATAACTGGCTGCAGCGCTTGCGTCGGTGGCGGCGGCATTGAGTATTGAATCAACATAACAAAAGAATTTAAGAAATAATATAATGATGATAACAATCATCATTATTATCTTCGACATCATCGTTGAAATCGACAACGAATCTCCATATACAACAGAACCATTAAACATTCTTTCTCTTTGAATTTTTTAATGAAAATTATTTTCAAAAAAACCGCCGTGTCATTTACTAATTTTGTGATTAACACAATAAAATACATTTGTTAAAATTGTTTTCAAGCAAATCTGTAAAAAGCCAAAAAATTTAAGAATTTATAATAAAGGAACATTGAATGTATGTTTGTGCTTCAGTTTGGAAGCCACTGACTCGCCCAGAAAATATACTGTTGCATTTGTCTGGTCAAAGAGCGCACCACCAGTATATTGTTTGAAAAAACACGGCCTATAAGCGCCGCTCTCAGCTGGAGTTTTGTAAATGGAGTGGTGGTATTGAAACAACAAGGTATCTACAAGCAAATATATTTTTATTGTGTTTTATTATTATAATTAAAATATTTATAATTATCACTATGGTTTTAATGATTTTTTTTTTTTGAATATTTAATAAAACACAATTGAAAATTTTCACTTCGTCACTTTGGTCTTTTGAAGTTTTTATTTTTCACTGACTGACTGAGTGACTGCGTGAATATAAAAGTATGACCGCTTTCACGTTTAGTAGAAAAAGGTAAATGTAACATTTGCTCAGGTTAGTAATAACGAATAATGACTTAGCAGAAATAAAAAGTAATTGAAAAAATTCTATACCCGCAAGAACAGACTTCGCTCATTTTTAAATAAGAAATAAAAAAATAATAATATATATTTGTTAAGTAAATGATTAATTTTTTTTAAATATTATTAATATTTCTATGTAACTTAAGGTTAGTCAACTTTGATTGAAATGAAATAAATATATCTTTTCAAACTACCACGACTCTAAGTCTACAACTCTGCCGTCCGTTCATCAAAATTATGACAAATGTCACCAATAAGATGAAAACTGATCGCTAATCTGAGTGTTTTATTACAGTGATGATAGAATTGTCATCATTGCTTTTGATCATAAGATGACCATATGATGTGAAGATGTACATTGCAATGATGAAAACTGTCTTGGGGGCAAAATCGAAGCCATTTACCATAGTATTAATGTCTAATTACATCAGCGTTATTAGTGCAGACTCTAAATTTTTATAGATTGATAGACATTTGACTGTACAATCGATATACCGTAACGAGAAAAACAATACAACTTGATGCCATATAATCTTCAGGATCGTGCCTTAACTTATTTATTTATCTTATTAATCTGATATTTTGGGCTTTATTTTCTATAGTCACTCTTAAATTATTTAAGTGATCATGTCTTTAAGAAAATTGTCACCTCGGTTAAGGAGAAAGAAATGCAACTCTTTGTGATTCTAAAAATGTATTTAAATTAAGTAAATACTTATTATTACGTATATTTTAAATTTATTAATCGATCTTCTTTTAAAGATTTTCAAAAACTTTTGTTTGTTGAGGGTTTTTTAGCTAGTCTATATACATGCATTTCATTGGTTCTAATGCCAAATCATCAGTAGACCTTAAACCATATTTTTGAAATGTTTCCTTAAACAAATAGTTTGTGGCATAGAAATTATTTACCATTACGGCGGGGAATCGAATAGGGATATTAAATGTTTAGGGGACACACTTTCTTATACCAATTTTTAATTTTTTCTAATTGCTGCAAATTTAATGGCTTCTTATCAAATCCATAAGCTGCCATAAGTTTTCTATGCTATTGAGATCGAGTGATTGCGGAGGAAACTCCAAAACTTGAATCTTATGGTCAATGAAAATTTCGCGCGCCAATTGTGCTTCTGTGCTTAGGATCGTTATCCTGTTTTCCTTAAAATGGAAGCATGTGACTTTGCAAAATTTCTCTTTGATTGTTCCTTCATATTTTGTTGTACAACCTCTACCATCGCCAGAGAAATCACCTATAAAAAATATAAATTATCATTAGTTTTCTTGCATAAATATATTATTCATTATCTCACACAATTATTAAACCAGCGTCATGTTTAACAGCTGTCAACAGATATTTTGACGGTCACGCTTTTTTTTTGGCAAATATTTGGTATGTATGACCGTACCTTAAGAATAACTAAACCCTATTTGTCAATAAGTTAAGATGTTGTCTATATGCTCCCATTTGCTTATATAAAACTTTTTAATTTTTATACATCTTTAATAAGATCGTTAATACATATAGTTAAAGCTTTTGGCAGACATATTTTAAAATTATAGTTAATTTTTCCATTTCCCTGGATTCCCGTCCGTCTTAAAAACTATTTTTTATAAAAATGTCCAATATCTAATAAAATGAAATAAAATTTAATTTAAATAATTTCAAAGATAAAAAAACTGAATTGTTCATTACCATACAACAAGCCATAATTAAGCCCGCACAGTCCACATGCTACAACCGACGCCACCAATATATTCCAAATTCATACAAACATACTAAATTATATTTTTTTTGTATGAACATGTCATGCATGTACATACATATAAAAAACTCTTGCACAGAGTTGTTGGTTTAAATTACTCAGTAGAAAATTTTAAACGTCTGCCACCATCCAAACCGACGCTACATCTCACTCCACACTAGTCACTGTTTGAATGCTGCAACTTCTGAACGGCAAAACAAAATTCAATTCAATGAGTATTAGAAGTTACCAAATATACTCGTAACTTAAATTCAACAAAATAAATATACCCAACAATATAACGAAATGGTCTGAAAAGGGAACCCCCCTTAGAAACGCACAAAAAATACTTGAATGTCGTCAGTTTTCACCTTGTATTACTTAATGTCAAACAAAATTAGCTTAACAACAACACAAGAGTAAAAGTAAAAAAAAGAATAATAAAAAAAGTGTACGAAAAGCAAAATAAGAAAACAAAAGACCTTAATTTATAACGTGAAAAGTACTCGCACATGCACATACAGATACAAGTACACAAATTGTTTTGACAATTAGGCTTATTACTCTACAACTATACATCAGGGGAATTAAATTAAAATTTGAACTTGGAGATAAATTGAAGCGAACAAAATATAATGTAAAATTGTCAAATCTTAACAAGAGAATATTAATGTAAATAAGCTATTTATTAACTTGTTGTATTTAACATTAAGGTTGGTTTTTAACTAAATTATCATTATTAATGTAACAAAATAGCCAGATTAAATTATAATAATACGAAGGAATCTTCCAAATATTTTTTACTGAATAAACATGATAAGCAGTACGTTTAATTTGTGTATCTGTTAATATAGAAGTTTCTGCAAGTTAGTTTAAAAAATTATTGAAATTTATATTTCAGCCCTTGAAACTACACGTCTCAATTTTTAGCGAGTCTTTTTAAAGTTTGCATTGAATGTTTAATCACTAATTATTGTATAATGCCAGTAAAAATTTTTACTATTTCTTCTACTTTGGCGTTTTAGTCCTATTTATATTTTAACATGACGATGACAAGTACTTATCAGCTCAAATAAAGATAGAATGCAATAAAAATGAAACTTTCGCTGCCAGTATTGGTATATTGTATTTACTATCTATAATTCAACTAAACTAAAAATTTGTTTACATGAATCGAATACGCAATTAACAAAAACACTTGCCTTCTCCAGGTGCTGAACAGTCGACCATTTGTATAACAAGCGCTATGTTAAACTATGTTAGTTTATTTACTACTAAGTAGTTTTAGAAATACGGTAAAGTAATACAGACGCTACATACCGTCAAAATGGAAGATATGACAAAGATTTTTCCGTCATATTTATAAATATTAGTGTATCAAGCGGTCGACTCGATCGACCGCATCCTAGACATTAGTATTAAACACTTACATAAGGACATACGATAACATACAAAAACAAAAAACATTCTAAATAAACAACTTAAAACTCTGTCTCATTTCTATGCAAAAGCGAATTGGACAAACACACATGCACACTTTGCTTATTTTTCAACTTGAAGCTAATACATGCATGTGTAAAAAGTGTGCATGTGTTAGTAGCAACTTTAAACGCCTATTGCTACCTAAATATCGAACCGATTTAAATAAAATTAAGATTGTGCACATATACATATATAAGAACCCGTTTAAAAACATATAAATATTTCCAAAGTCAGTTTAGTACTACGGCCGTAATTGGGATCTAAAAAAACGTATTAATAATATAGAGATAGTTGTTTTATTGACCACGTTGGTAATATATTCATACTTGTATTTCGGTAGTTTCTGCTATTAGTTTAAATATTTTTTGAAAATTTTTGTCCAGATGGCATAAAAAGACTTTCGATCTTAAGGGTACTTACTATAAGAGCTATTCGAAGCAATTTTTTTTTACCTCTGCGCAACTTTGAAAATTTAGTTCTTCAGTATCCTTTGAAACCTCGAACGAATTGAGATCTTGAATATTGAGTAAAGTATAATAGTTTTTTTTAGTAGTTTTTTAATCCAAAGTGATTATTATTTTTTGGCTAATGTTCGTAACGTTTTTAGTCAGAAAGAATTGGACATGAGACAGTATTCCAAAGGAACAAGGAACAATTTTTTACCACTAATTAATTTCAATTTACACGGCAGAACAGAAACAACGTTGTTTTTCGAGAGCCGCTACACTCCCATCATCAGTGTTCATGTGTGTTTCCATGTATCCGCCACTGTTTAGGTGGCTCGGTTCAATGTGATTTCAAATTTGTATTTATACAAATAATGTCTAGAAAAAGCATACGAGAGTTATTTGTATTATTAGTTGTTATTACAGTAAACACTGCTTTACCACTATCAATATTCAAATTTTACCATCACTAATTAACGTTAAATTAACCCATTGCTACACGTTGGTTTTTATCTCATGTACCATTTTTCTTTCTAATTTTTGTTTTTACTTAAGACAAACTTTTATGGTTTGATTAATACTTAAGTATTTTTGTTTTTTGTTTTTTGCCAACTAGTTGAGTTAATGTTTTTGATTTATTTGATATAGTTTTTGCTTAGACGGATATAAAAACATTTTCTGCGACACCAATTTAACAAATTTTGAACAGAAAAAAAGTATTTAAACCATTTTTTGTGATAAAGTTTGTTTTTAGAAATTTCGAGGTCCTTTAACAAGAAAACCAGAATGTGGTTCACCGTTTGAGAAATATATTCTTAGATTTAATAGTAAATAATTCTCTAAGAATTTTTACTTAATATTTTGGGAAAGATACAAATTTGTATTTAAAAAAATTGTATTAGTTGTCCTCATAGTACTAGTACATAAAATTCAATGGCAACACATAAAACATTTTTTTTTGATAATCCTTGAAGGATTTTGAAAAAAGCAGCTACAGTATTTTCCCCGCTGCATTTGAAATTAAAGAAAAAATAAAAATACTTTTTGTAGTTACAAAAATCCATTCCATCCATATGTATTTTATATCTTTGTTTCAACACTGCTGCCCATATACGTCATTTACTAGTCCAGACTATCCAGCAGTCCATTAAGGAGGCTGCACTGTATTTTCATTTTGCTGCAACCATGTATATATTGTTGCAGGGAACATAATATTAAAAAAATACCCTCAATTCGTAATGTTGTCTTGCTTAAGTGTTTCACTTTTACTTGTTTAAAAAAGTATGTCTTATTTACGAAAAAAATTAAAAATAAAATAAACAATAAAAAACCTTGGCAGTAAATTTACCACAACACGCAATAAAATGTTAAAAGAAATATTTAACAGCCACAAAAAACAGCTTTTTGTTGAATTTTTCATAAGGAAAAAACATAAAAAAAGGTATTTAATGAAGCCCAAAGTGCTTTGCATGCATTTGTCAATTTAGCATGCCATCAAACATCCTTTCAATTGGAACACTACTGTTTAAACACATTCCATTATTCGAAACAAATAAAATGCACCCTAAACACATACAAGCCGGCACTTTGACTTGGTGTGAGTTCTGGAAGTTTTCGTTTTAGTTGTATTTTGCAAATAAATTTAATTTTAGTTTTTTGTTTTTCAATATGAAAACATATTAACAAGAGCATCATTAAAAATTTTGAAAAATGTTTAAATGAACTGCAGCATTTGTTTTGAAAATCTAAAGTTTTAACGACTTCATTTATTGTAAAGCATACAAGTTCTTTTTTAATTTACTCCATGTTTAACTCTACAAGTTCTTTCAGAATCTGTGTTTGTTTTTTAATGTACGAGTATATATTTCAGCACCAAAATCAAGTCGTACGTACTAAAAGATACAGCAGATTTCATTTAGGTGTTGCAACATTTTCATTATGCGTTGACAAAAAAGTTGACAGCTTTAGCATGTGTTTGTCTATGAGAGCACAAGCGTACACACTTATGTTAACGACTAATAAGTCTTATGATTTGTTTTCCACTTTCATGTCTCGCAAATATAATAAATACTCTGACGAATGCAAACTGTGTCTGATTAAATGGCTGGTATGTCTGACTGGTTTGGTTTGGTGGTTTGGTGCCAAACTGTAATAAATCAATGCAGTAAATGGCGTAAATGAGTTCTAGTGTAAATCATTTAATGTTCCTCTGGCTTTTTTATGTCCCCCCTTTTGAAAGACAGATACCAAGCCCGCAACAAGTACTTTTTCCTTTTGCTTTTTATGACATGTGTGCTGTGAAGCTATGGGAGACTGTTAATGATTGTATGGCTGACATTTCTTTAAATATTTATGATTTAAAAAAAAGTTTTTATAGTTGTGGTGTTAAATTTACTTCCGTTAAATATTATTCAATAATTTTACGTCAATTTTAAGAATCAAATTAAAAAGAACCAATATCGGAATAATAATTACTTTAAAAAATAACATTAAAATATTAAAGATTCAAATAGTCGTGACTTTGCCATAACGCCATAGCCATAACCTAATCCATAACCATAACTTTATTATTAGCAATAATCAGTCCTGCTACAACCTTAAACAACTGTTTGGGTTTTAATTATTTTATATTTTTCAAAAGTGCTGAAGCAAATAAAAGTAAAATAAAAAATTAAAGTATATTGAAAATTAATGTAATTCACAAAGCGATCGAAATAACAAACAAAAGTCTTAAAAAAATCACAAAATAAAAGTTAAAGCAATACTTTTAGCTAAATATAAAATTTGCTCGTCAATTTGAGCTTGCATGACGATTTCAGTGCAACGACGCATCACTTCTGTCTGCATGCTTTTTCTCAATTTTAATATGGCGGAGCAGATCATCGTGCTAAATCCACTTATTTCCCCACTTAATTCTTCACGACGAGCTTTACAGGCACATACCTTTTGTAAACTTTTTATTGACTCCATTATGGTAGTGTCCAACTCGTCAAGCTTCCGACTCACAAAGTACATCGCAATCTGTGTTTATTTCAAACTGCAATCTAATATGGGAGCACTTTGCCTAATTCTAAAAAAGTATAGAGCTCATCATAATCTATTTATTTAATAAAACGTTTTCATGACTTACGGCCGAAGAACAATGTGTAGTTTTAGAAATTAAATACTTTGCAGCAGCGACTATTCCCTATCAACAGAAGCACCACTTCCTGATGTGTTGCGATAACCTCTAATTTCTTTCGAAAATCGCTTTCTTAAGTTTCCCCACCGCTTCATTGCTGTATTTTCTATTCATCAAAATATATAAATTTGTTTAATAATAACAAAATTAAACTAAATTACCATCAACTTCCAAATTACTTGCGACTTCTAACTAGGCCTGTCTCTTCTTTTCACGATCCTTGAAGTCTCTGTGAGCTATGCCGTAAAAACACGGCCAGCTCCTGACCAACTCTATTATTTTTCCGTCATCCATATTTTTAACAACAAAAATATTAATATTAATTTAAAGAAATTAAAACCAAATAAAAAAACTTACCAAGCAATACTAATCTGAAAACTACAAGTGAAATATAAAACCAAAACAAATCTGTACGTTCAGCAATCAGATGTTTATGGGTATTTCGCAAAACCAAAATTCAATTGGTACGAGTATATATGGTTGTGGTCATGACAATACTATAATCGTTTACAGTGATACCTATGAAGTTGGTTCGAACAGATGACTTATATATGGTTATGGTTAAGTCACGACTATTTGAACCTTAAGTAATAAGAAGATGTAGATGCCAATGGCCTTATAGAGCAGGCAGGTCTACTGAGACAAATCTACATGGACTTGTCAGAGATTCGTAAAGAGAAATTAGCAATAACGGAGCTGCTCACACTCTAATGGATACAGAGGCTCTTCAAATAAGATAAAATAAAAAATAAACTATGAATAATTCGCTCGTTGATTTGAAGATACAAAAGGTGAAAATTATATTCCTTACTGTGGAATATGGATCGGCCATATTCTCAGACGACCATTAACAGGTATTGCCAGAGCTGCCCTAGAATGAAACCCTCAAGGTAAACGTCAACCTGGTTGACCACGTAATTCCTTGATTCGGTCCATCCGAAAAGAACATAAAGCTGCTCGTCTTACATGGAACGAAACTGAACTACTTGCAGAGACAGAAATCGATGTTCTATGTGAACATTTTATTTAAATATTTATTTTAGATAGATAAAAGACTTATATATATATACATATATATACTATATATAGTGTGGAAGAATGTTTGGTCAAAAGTCGAAAGTCTCAGCTAAGGCTAGATGTCACTGTATCTACACGATGATGGTGAGATGGTGAGAAATCCACTAACACTAATGTAAGTTAAGATTCACGTCGGTTCCACAGAATACAAGGCAGTAGATGAATTCACAAAGTATCTGCTGAGACACGTTGAAGACCAGAAGCCAGATATTTAGAGCAGGGATCTTATAGTGTGATATTAAGTTTTGAATTTAAACTATAAAAAATAAAGTAATACACTTTGTAAAAATATAAATTCTGGGGTTCATATTGCAAAATGCAGAATGGTCTAAGCCTTTAATCACATATGTATGTGTATGTATGTGTATATAATTATAAATTAATGATTTTTGATTTAATAAAAAAAAACAATTATGAATTCCAGTTACCTCTACGATTTCCAAGCACCAGTATAGCGAACAACAGATTAGAGATAGCCCAGAATTTTGATAATTATTTGTGTTAAAAACAGCAATGCCAGTGTACGCTTTCTTCTCTTATGGCTGAAAAATGCAAAACAAGCTGTTGACCTTAAAATATGCAATTTGAAAAGGTCAGAGAATTTTTAGCCGCTAAATATGATTTTCATTATTATATTGTATGTTTATATTTTCTTGTAGGGTATTTTTTAAAAATTTTGCCTAAAATCAAAGGATTTTATAAAAGGAGTTTACTTTATTTGGATACAAAATTATTTATTAATTTTAAAAATAACATTATAAATTCTGTTCAGTTGTGTATTTTTTTTTCTTTATAAATATTTTGTTGTATTCACGTATCAGCATTTGTTTGGTATGATTATCACAATTATCTGTAATTCAAACGATAAATCATTTTTGTTTCCTTTTTTTTGGAGGAGCTATTAAATTTGATTTTGTGTTGAAAATAAATTGCAGTAAATTATGGAACACAAAAAAGTCCAAAATCAAAAATCTATAAAAAAAAAGTTGAAGAGGAATTGTTTAAAATGCCAAAAATATTTCATGATAAAAGTTCCTTTCTAAAGATTTGAAATAAAATCATATGTATTCATAAGTATTCACAAAAAGCAGTTACGAAAGTAACTTTGATTTTAAGATCGAAGGTGTGAAATAATTTTAATTTTACATGACAATTTTATATTGTTTTTATTTATGTTTAATGAAAAAACTTCACTTACACAATTAATAAATAAAAGTCACATTTTTTTAATTCCAAATTTGTTAATTCTGATAAGTAAACCGATATATGATGTTCTTTTGTTTTTGAGAGGAAAAACTACAAAATTAATCTTTTAAGTAAATAAATTATTAGACTTGGAACAATGTATAATGCGAACTGAACCCCTGACAAAAGAACAAACAAACAGGCAAAGTGACAATGGGACACAGTTACAGTAATCATCACACATCATGACACTAAGTAGCCGTAACAATAATAACAACAATAATAATACTGGTATATAACAAAATTTATAATATTTTGAACAAAAAGGCCTCATGCTGAGAGGGACAAACAATAGCGTTGAACACAGATACTTTTGAAACACAATAAAAGATAGCGCACACATACAAGTAAACTTATAAACGAAGAGGCTCTTAAAAACGGACATTTTTAAATCTCTTAAACCATTTTTTTCTTGATTTTTCCGAGGCACAAAAATATTGTTAATTTTATTTTATTGTATTGCAATCTATAACAATACACACACAGAATTTATTTATTTAACAAAACTAGTAAAAATTTGTTCAAATATTTTAAATCCGTGTCATTATAATGAAGCACTTGAGATCGGCAAATATGTGTATTTACTCTGCTCTTTTGTTTAACATTTAAACAAAAAGACTGCTTTTGGAATTTTAAGGATTAACAAATATTTTTATTTCTGTTTTTAACAATGTTGCAATTTGTTAAAAACATAAAAAATGTAAACATTAAGATACTCGTATATAATGAAATCCGCTTAAATTTTCTTTAATACAAAAATGTGTTCAGATTTTTAATTTTTTAAAACAGATGAATTCGAACAGCTTTATGCATAACGAGAGCTCGGCATGCAATGAATATTAGTGACGAAATTGAGCTGGATATTGGCGAATGCTAGTTTTTTCTTCTGGCTAAAGTTTTCTTAAAACTGTGCAGGTCTAGTTTTGAAGACTTGCGGGCAAGACTTCATGCTTCATAATTGCATTGATTATTTTAATTCGTTGGATAATAAAACAAGAGCTTTTCATAGATACGTACATCTAAGTCAGTGATACACAATGCCCATCCTAAGTTCTTGAGATATTTCGTATTTTTTAAATGTTATAATAGAGTAAAGTTGTTAACATTGATTTCAGACTAAACGTATTACTTACAAGAATTATATATTATATATATTATGTCCTGTGGTTCCTATAAGGAACAAAGGGCCACAACGAACTCTTTCCATTCGGTTCTGTTTGATGCTAGGTGTTTGATTTCCCTCCAGCTTAGCCCACTTTGGATTACTTCAGCTTCGAGTTGACGTCTCCAGGAGTGCGACGGGCGACCAACTCTTCGTGTATTTCCATGGGGGTTCCAGTCAATAGCAGTTTTAGTAGGGTCGCCTTGTGGTCTACGGAGCGTGTGACCAATCCAGCGCCATTTTCGCTTAAGGATCTCGATGTTGATTGGACTTTGATTTGTTTGTGACCATAGTTGAGTGTTTGATATGGTGCTTGGCCAGAATATCTTAAGGATCCTTCGTAGACAGCGGTTAACAAACACCTGTATTGCATTTATTTCCATACAGGGCGCAGCATACCGAATGCCTGATTGGCCTTTGACATTCTATAGGTGACGTCATTGCTGCAGCCTCCAGTATGAGTTAAAATGCTACTAAAATGCTACAAGAATTATAGCTATCCGAAAATAAAATATTGCAATTCCAATTTGTTGGTCTAAAGCAGACCATTTTAATCGTGCTGAAAATAAAGTAACAAGTTTTGGGGCGGAATATTCTTGAATGAAAATAATTTGTATGATTAATTTGCAGAAATAGTCCTCAAAAGAAAAATCATACCATTCATACTTAAATAAAGTCAAATCGTTGGCAAATGCGTGGTAAGTACAGATATTCTTAAACTAAGTATATAATGTATGACTAAAGAACAAATACCTTCCAATATGGAAATTTCGATCGATATCGAGTGCCGTAAATTGCCCCTGGTCGGGATTGATTTTAAGCAAAAAAAGAAATTAATTGAGAAACGGTAAGCTTGATTCGAGGTACAAACTGGGGCTCTCAATCATCCATTCATTCAATCTTTAATTTGTGTATTATACCAATTCTGAATTCTTGAAGCACGATATTTTTACTTTACTTAAGCATGTCCAGGGCTTATATATATATATTCATTTAATCCTGGAACAGACTTGAAATAAAATTATATTATTTTATTAAAAATTATATTTTTAATTTCATCTCGTTAATGTTTTTTATTGATACATATTTCAAATGTCGAGCTAAATTTAACGAGTTGTTTTTTTTTGTGTAGGTATAATTATGAGTTTAAAGTTTTAAATTACAAAACCGAAAAAGTCCCGAAAGTATCATAAATACTTTTACTTGAGCTAATGTCAAAATGTGGCAGTGGCGCGTATTACATAAACACGAATTTTTTGGGGAGTTGATAAAGTGCATAACGACCTTTCTACTACGACTTTCCTAACGACATTTGTCGTTTTACCTGGATATCTTTAATACATTAAAAAGGATTTTCTAGTTGTAGTACTTATTAAATTTTGTTTTAGTTCTTTTGCTTCTTTTCGAAATTCTTTAACTCGTCCATTTTTCTAAGTGTTGGTTATCTCAGAATCATTTGTGAATAATTTTTCTACTGTTAATGCAATAAAAAATTTATAACTACAGCTTAATGTGTGTTGCACAATTAAAAATTTATGTTAATATTCCACCAACTTGATCAGGCAGATTTTCTTAAAAAAAATTGTTCTTTTATTATTGAAAAAGTCATGCAATCGTTACTTTAGAGCATTTCCCACTTTTAAACAAGAATATAATTTTTAATTTGAAATTGTAGCACCTTGTGTAAAAGGCAGCAACAATTTGAAAATTCGTGCATTTAAGAGAGTATTAGAAGAAATGAACAAAATAAAATGTTTTACAAAATTATTACTTTTAACTGAAAACAAGTGAATTGCCCTTACATTTTCGAAAAATGAAAAGCAAAGGCAGAAAACAGTTTATGAAATGAGGTTTTACAGAATAAAGGAGACCATAAGTTTTAAAAATAAATATAGAATATAAATGAAAAATGTTTATTACTGGGGAACAGAAAATTAAATTTAGCATTATTCACGTGCATATTATTGTGAGAAATACGTTGAAATAACAAATTAATAGATTTATCTATTGTATCTTTAAGTGATGCTAGTTGTAGAGAAAAATGGTGTAAGTTTTTGCAGGCGAAGATACAAAGAATTGAAAAAGATCGTCCTTGACAAAAGAATAAAATATATTTTATTTGAATTGCGCTGCTAAAAGCAAATTTGAAATACTTTGGGTTTCATTTAATTGGCTTATGGTAGATACGTTTATGTAACCTTATAAATAAGTTTTCTTTTTAATGGCTTTTAAATCAATTAAATACACAATTAATATTTAATCTTTAACAAAGTTTTAATTCATAAAAAACCAACCTGTGATTGTGCCAAACCCACTCTGAAACGAACAAAACTTGGTGTCGCCGTTACATCTTGCACATACAACATTTGACCAAAAAAAAATTATCGTAGCCTCCCCAGTAGTTTACATAATACAAAGCGGATTGGTTGACAAGTGACTGGTTGCTAGTGTAGTAGTTAAATTAGAGTACCAGCCCACTTGGATAAAGCGGTTAAGAAATTAATAAAAATATGTTCTATAATAAATAAAAAATTTAATTTATTTTTATATATTTTTAGTCCAAAGTTTTTGTTTACCGTAATAAAATAATATTTACTGCATCTTTGAAATATTTTTGTAAAAATTATGGCCAATGGTCACCTTTGAGCAGTCATCATCATCGTCATCGTCTTAAATGAAAATATTAACAAAAAATTTCAGTATTTTATTTGTATTGTCTTTTTTCCACTCTGTGAACATTTAAGGTCATTCATAGTTTAAGTAAAGTAACAAAAAAGTGCATAAAAACGCAACATCACAGCGTCATCATTCACCGCATCGTAAGCCAGTTACGTTTTTGTTTCAAGCTTTTTTATAAGTTTTAAATTTTTTTCTTCCAGATTTTTTCGAAGCTATTGAGTTTTTTGTTGTTCTTGTTTTTCTTTTTATTATTGTTGCAATATTGTGCTGTTGTTGTTGCAGTTATTTGTTGCATTATTCATAAACGATGCCAAAAGAGCAAGGCTGCTACGTGAATTTCATATGACTGACTGCATAGATACAAATGAAAAATGTGGTTTACCTGCAACTCGTCATCGAAAATTGCCTTCAAGGCGCCAAATCAAAATGTTTAAACAAAAGTTTACCTCAACCGTTTTTTTTTTGCTTATGTAAGCCGGTATTTTTAATTCGAGCTTTTTTTATTTAAACAATGAACGTGTAGTTAAAAATTGTTCATGCTTTCAAGTACAAGATAGCATCATAGTAAATTCTACTATAGTCGACTATAGAGCCTGCGTAGGAATGCTATGAGTGAAGTAGAAAATTTAATTGTTAGTGTGACACATTAAATTTCTGAAATAAATGTAGAAGAGATAATTTTCTAAAGTAAGTATTTCCCAAGGCATGTGCTCCCACGAGTCAAGCTTGATCTTGTTGAGATTTTGCGGGACAACTGTTGCAACTACCTCGGTGCTTTTTACTTCACTTCCCTAAAAGGAAAACACCTTATCAATACGACAAAGTTTAACTAGCAAGACGTCAAAAATCTTAAATATCTCTAATCTCGATTGAGCCACAATCAAGAAACAAAACAAAATCGCAATGTTTTCTTTATGATACCCGCTTCCTAGAAGCTCTTCAACCCAGAAAATAAGCGTGCACTTAGAACTGGATGATCTGAACAGGGTCGCATCGTGGAATCAAATGAACATATGGTTCCCGAAATGTAAACATGGTGGGTATGGCTCGAATCTGAAGAAGCAATAAGGGGTTTAACTCCAGGTGATTTTATTAATTAACAGAACTTGTCAATTGTGGTGTTTGAATTTTATATGATCTACTACTCCTATTTAATTTATATCCAGTAAGCAATTTTGCCAGACAAAGTTAAGAAGAAAACTTAGGCTTTTGTCACTTACGTCAATTTCGCCCAAAAGGGTATACATTTTTAACTAGAATATTATATGAATATCTTTTTTAAAACTGATTCTTATTTATGTTAAACGTATTGAAATTGCAAACATCTCTTTTCATAAGCAAAAATCATTTTCGCCGCCTTTAACTTTAATAAGCTTTTGGCAGTTTTTTGGCATAAAACACACAACCGTCATGATTCGCTTGGATGTTAAATATATTAATTTCTTGAATACTTTAGTACGTACTCATATATAAGTATGCCTTGTGTTGATTTTAGGAATAATGATGATGCCAGTTTGCCAGCTCTTTAAAGATTTCATTTGATGTCTGCGTTTCGTTTCGTAGCAATGAAGCTTATGATGATGGCGATGATGACGTTGATGAAGCATAACGAACCGCGATTATCTCAATGCAAAACGAATATATAGCGGAGCCAAATAAATTTTATAAAATAAAATAAAAACCAACACAAAAATTGATTGATTTGCTCTCACATCGTCTACTCTGTTCCAAGTGCCACAATATTTCGTCATTTAGCTCGTACAAGGAACAGTAAGAAACAAAAAAAAAAAAACACACACACACACGCTCAATAAACTAGTTTGGTTTTAGTTTGAATTTAATAAAGTCAGACTTTATTCAAAAGCTTACAAGATCACTGACTTGACTCTATCAATGATTTGAGATGAATTTGTGCCAATAAACGTTAAACACTTAAGTACTTTAGTATGTGTGCTAAATATTTTTAATTAAAAGTAGTTTATTTATTTCGATTAAAATGCCAGTGTAGAAAAAACTAAATAAAAAACCAATCCACATTTTCGTTTACATTTGTATCGTATTATCGTTGGCTGTGCACTGTGGTACATTTCTTGTTGCCACCGATTCTGAAAATATATTTGAATACTGAAAATCCTTAGAAGCCAAATGCATCGATCGCTATTTTCAATATTTCCCTCAAACAGGGTAATTCAAAATGCAGTTTTGCATAAGACACCTGAATTTAAACCTCTTGTAGATATATTTTAAAATTTAATAGAACACGCATAACTTGTTAGATAATAAATTTTATTTCTATCAAAATTTAACTACTTTCGACTGCTTTCACGCGAAATGTTCCACTGTGCTGCGGTGGTGTTGTTTTAATTTCTGAAATTATAAGTGCGGCTTGATTTAAATCTGCATTTCGGTTTTTATTATTATTAATAGCAATTTTAATTTACGATGCGATATATTCATAACTTCATATATTTGTTAAATATTTTACTGATCTGACGTCGGTAGACTTGTATTTATTTAAAATGTTGCAAAAATTGTTTATGAGTGTTTTTTTTTCATTTTGTTCTTTTATGTGACTTTGTTTGTCTTACCCGTTTTAGGAGAGAGACTTTAAAACATTGTTGATGTGATTGGATGTTTTTATAACTTTTTCAGTGAGTGGTGTTGAAATAAAAATTTTATGATCTAAAGTTTGATTTTGTTTCACAGGAGAAAAGGTTGCCAAGTATTATTTAGGCATTATTTTCATGGATAGTTGAAAATGGTAGTTGATTTCTCTACAGAATATGTAAGTAAATTAGCAATAAAACTATTATTATATTAGTACTTTTTCATCTGAGGAATCTTGCTTTTTGTTGATTATAGATATTTTTTACTGCGAAATCGTACTGTTTAAAAGTACACTTCTTTACATATCATTTGACTCAACACCTCAAAACAGATATTACGTGTACAATTTTTTTTTCAATTATATTATATTCTAGTAGCAGGTATAGTATGAAATGCTAGGTGAGTGCGAAATGTTGCAAAATTTCACCCAAGACAAAATAGGCATTTTGTATGTCCTTGGAAAGTTTAATTTGCTTGTATTTAAGGCAAATTGTAAAAGAAACAAGGGTCTGATTAAAAAAACTTACAGAACTAATTATTTGTCTTTCACAGTACAAGCTATGATTTTGAGACTCAATTCTGAGATGTGCAGGAATGTAGTCCCCAAAATAAAAACTTCTACGTCATTCATTTTTTCAAGTTGGATGCATTGATAATTTAATGGTCATACGGATTTTTTTGTTCAAAATGGATTTTTACGACTTTTTCTATATTTTATATAGACGATTATATCTCGGTATACGGTACGTATACTTGTTATTTTCAATATTGAATTATTAAATTTTCTTCTGGTTTTAAAACGTAATTATTAATTATTAATGCAGGAAACTTGACAAAACGAATGATGCATAAGTTCTTATGTTTGGGGCTACTTTCACTTACAATTCTCAAAATTATTTCCCAGATCAAATCAATTCTAAAATCTTGAATTTGATTTCTTACAAATATAATAATTCCATAGTTAATAACAGTTTTTAAGTCAGAAAATAATTTTAAAATTTTTTGCAAACTAATACCGAAGATTTTATCGAAAAGCTAAAAATAAAGAAAAAGTCGATACAGCAATTTTGGAAAGTAAAATTCAATGAAATAGGTTCATCTGCATTTCTTAATGTATCCACCGTTAAGTCGCTGTCCACACGCTACGACTTTGTTGCAGAAACTTTGATTTTATAGTAAGAAAGAGCGAAAGGGAAATAAAACTGGTTTTAGTGTTTCCACGACCAAAAAAGTCGTGTTACTAAAATTTTTGAATAAAGTAACCAAATTAGGAAAAACGGAACCAAAATTTTAATATTAACTAAATTTGTAGTTAATATTAATATTAATTAAAATAATAAAAGTTAAAGTTAAGTAATTTTGAAAATAAATAATTATAATTTTAAGTTTTTCCAGGTTAATAATATTTACTTAAATCTGTTTCACTGAAATTTTAAAATTTTTGGATCTTTACAAATTCTGCATACTTTTTGTTAGTGATTTCTTTGAAATTTTCTCTACTTTTTCCTAATTCTTAACTAATTCTTTTTTATATTTATTTTATTTTCATATAAATAAATAATTATTCTTATGTATTTCTTCGACCTTTTTTTTAAATGAATCTAATTTTTCTCGATGTATAGGTCAATTTTTTAAATAAAAAATAAAAAAATTGGATTATTGTAAAAATTTTTTATTTAAAAAAATTTATATTTCCCTGAAGAAGCCACACAAGGATGTGGCGAAATATCGGTCAACTAATAAAATTTTATAAACGTTTTTTTATAAAAAAATTGACCTATAGCTTGAGAAAAATTAAATTCATATATAAATAATTTTTTTTTGGATTTTTAGAACCTTAGACCAAATTTCTGCTCTTTGGTTTCAAGTAATATAAATAATTATTATACATATCTGAAAATGTAAATAAACAAACTTCATATTGGGTATGCTGCAAATAAAAATATTTTAAGTTCTTTTAAATATGTTTTAAATATTCTTGGCGTTATTTAGCAATTTTATACTCTAAGACGTCGATATAAGTACAATATTTACTCTTTGGCGCTGTTTGAGTTGTACCTCAATTTTATTTTCTCAATTTTAGCATTTTTTATTTAGTTTTGTAAAAAGCTTATCAGACTTTTAAAGTCTATATTAGTTCGATATGTAAGAAAATTGCATTTTGTTTGAATAAAAAAGATATTTACTCAGTATTATATTGCACTCAAATTAAATAAAAAAATTTAAAATAATTAAAATTGGTAACGCGGAAAAAGTAACCAAAAAGAAAAGAAAAAATAAAAAATGTTGGATATAAATAACGGAAATGGCAACGCTAATTATTATGTTTTTATTTCATAGCTCTCACATAAAATAAAAATTTCTGCAGCAAAAGTTTTCTAGTCTAATCGGTTTAGCAAATACGTGGTGTTCGACTTAATACCCTGGCGATCATCAAAATTTTGTTTCTCTGAAAACTTATACATACATAATTTTCTTACCGTATAAGAAGTTGAAAATGTACATAATATATTTATTGCCAATATCTTAGAGAATGCTGAGAGCGAAATATCACCCGTGTAAGGCAGGCGCAACACCTCTGAAATGGCTTTTGGTACCTCTAAAACTTTCAATATTTCACTACATTTCTTTTCAAAGAGGCTGCTTGACACGCTTTGCAAAAATTTGTAGTCGTGTTAGTGGAAAACAAGGACTACAACAACAACAACACAACAATTGAAAAACCTCAATAAAGTTGGTGATAGTGAAGCAGAGAATTTAGAGCTTCTCATAAAAGAATTAACAATTTTCAATTTAAAAATTTTTTAAAAATGTTTCAATAGTTTTACTGGTTCGAGGTCGGCATCAATTTATTCCCAAACTATTTTTTACATATACATACATATATATAAGCCCGCTATTGCATTTCTTCGATTGAATTCCCATTTATTTAAAAGTTTGCCCTTTCGAAAAGTGACAACTCTATATTTATTGTAGTTTAAAGAGAAAACACAATATATTTATGCATGTTGATGATATGTTGCATGCTGCAAATATGACGCTAAGCGCCAGCTTGTAAAATTTTAAACTTTATTGTTATTGTTATTATTATTTCTGGACGGTCCAGAAAGAACTACAAAAACAGCCACTTAATTTTTGAAATATGCCACAATTTTTTTTACCTTTTACGTTTTAGAGCACAAAATCTTGAGGAAATAACTCATAAAAAATGTTCTTGTAAACTTATTTTGAAACCAACATATAACAATGTTGCTTTCAAATACAGAAAGAGTTTCTTAAAATTTTTTTTACTAAATTAAATAAGAAAAGGCAAATTAAAGAAGTTGCATTAGCCATAGCACCAAGAAATGGAGAAAAATGTGGAATGTAGTGTCAAACAAATTTGTCATGTCAACATGTTGTCAATGAAAAGAACTTGACAATTGATATACAACCATGGGGATCAAAGTTTATTTAAATAGTTTTTTATTTAACTCACAAGAAAAAAATGGTTTTAAACTTAAACTTGATACAATGAATGAAATTATTTTGTGCAATGAGTAAATAGCAAAAAAATACAATGAATTCATTCTTAAAACAGAAAGATTTCTCTTGACTTTATCATTTTAAAAATATATAGCGGCAAAATATTTGCGTGCAACAAATGCAATACCATTAAATAATTGCACACAACATTTACATTCATACAGCTCTATTGCCTGGTTGCTACTCTTCTTTTCCTTTAACCAAATAAAATTTGTCGCAAAAAATTTTCGTTTTTCTTTTTGTAAATGTTGTGTTCAAAGAAAAGTGGGCGTTGCAACATTTTGTGATGGCATTTTTCTATTTTAGTGCACATGTATGAGTATCATTGCAAATTGAATTGAAAATATTTGTCCACGTTTTTCTTTTTATTTCATTGCGGTTATTTATACATACAGTTATTTTTGTATATGTATGAGTGTGAGATAATGCGGAAATACTTTTTAAAAATACCGCACAAATAGAAAATTATTTAAATGTATTCATGTATTTATAATCTTATGCATGTTAGTATTTTTGTCCATAAGTATGTTTTAAGCTTTGTATTTTTATTTTTATTTGAATAGGTATATATTTTTTTGCTATTTAATTTAAAATTCATTTTAAAGTCTACAACCAAACAACATAGATAAAAAATTAACTTGTTGACGCCCCTTTTCTCTATTTTTGCATATTGAAATATTGCCAAGTTCCTTTACTCGTTAAATTGTGCAAAATTTCAAATCATAAAATATATTTACAAAGCACAAAAGCCAAATGCCATAAAATAAAATAGTGTTTAAGGAAAGGGGTCTCAACGCCTTCAGAATGAAATTAAACAAAACTGGTTTAGACTTGCCAAATATTTAAATAAGAAACTAAAATGGAAAAATAAAACTTAAAAACTAAAATTCGGGGAAAAATGTACGCCGCCGAATTTCGTAAATGCCGCTGTTTATGTTGTCAACAGCTGACAAAATTAATCTTCCACATTCTCCTTCACTTAAAAAATGCCCAGCTAGAAAAATTACTTTTGATATCCTTTCTTATGTTGTAGCGTGCGATCTTCCAAGTACAAATATCTACAGTGAAAAATTATTTGTGTAATATTTATCTTCAAATACTAGAAGACAGAATGAATTTTGTACTGAATTTTAGAAAAAAAAACTTGCCTCTAATCTTTTAGGCACTTGTTTGTACATCGATTGGTATCATGGAATATGGACTCTAGGACTTGAAACAGGAATATACAACAATTTTACCAAATTGCTACCCACAGCCTTTTCTCGAGGTATATCCGAGTATGTGTCTAACGCATTTTTAATTAATAAAATTATTAGTTTAAATTTTACAATATCTTTTGAAGTTCTTGTCGATTTTGTTGTTCTCGTATTTACAAATTTATGAATTGTGAATATCCATATCAAATCGGCATAAAAATGTAATTTTCAGAAACATTAACCCCAAAACCTACACCATACTTCTTACAAATGTTATATGCTAAGTGTGTTTAAAAAAGTGTAATCTTTTAGACCCCGCAAAACTAATGTTCTGAAATATGATGTCAACTATAACAAGATATAAAAGTATATTGGATGTTGTATTAAAAGTTTGAAAATGCTTTTCATCTGAAATGCATATTTTTGCAGAAATCTCGACATTAAATTGATGTATTTCTGAAGTCATCGTTTGTTAACTTAAGATTCTATTAAAGTTTGATATTAATCGGACTATCCTATCAAAAATAAGAAAAAAATTATCAGTATTTGTTTTATTAATTTAAGTACATATTTTAAAACAATTTGCGTCCTAAGTAGTACAAAAATTTCAATTTTAAATTTTTTCCAAAGAAAGGACCACCAAAAGAATGCTAATTCCATTTAGACGACTAAATTTTTGTGTATGCTAAAGTATTCTAAGTCCCTTTTTACTATGATTCACAACCAATTTATAAAATTCAAATAAACTTAAAAAATCCTATTAAAATTATGATATTAACATGAAAAGTCCCAAGGTTCTATCTCATACTATTTTCGAGATATCATCAATAAATTTTAAAGACGTTTATCTCAAAACTACATTTTCTGACTTTGCATGTTTTAGAATTGAGCCGTCGAAATATAGTTCTCTGTTTTACATAGCTTAAAAGTTATAATTAATTTTGTAAGGACACCTTAATAAGATTTGAATCACTTTTGCAATTTACATGAAGTGATATTCCGAAACCCTATATAGTTTGATAACTTAAATTTTCCGCGGTTCCTATATGCGCAAGTGGGTGAAGCGAATTTTATTTAAATCTAAGAAAACCAACACGAATTGTTATTGGTTTGATGTAGATGTTATTTAATTGTTTTTAAAAAAAAATCTGAGTTTTCGAAATTATTTTAAAATTAGCTCATTAAATCTTAAGAAACTTGTAACATATTTTTTGTAGAGTAAATATTTTTAATTAAATGTTTTGTACACTAATAAAAGAATGCTGCATCATTCAAAAACAACATGCATGATCTCTTCTGCTGTTGTGCTGCCTAAATTAATCAGATTTTTCTGCTTGCTTTCTTAATGAAAAATTATTTGAATTAACGAACTCAAGCCAGATTTAATTACTTTCAATTAAACATTTGTTTTAATTATTCTTTATTATACATACCCACATGTACAATACACAACAATTGATGAAAAATCAAGTTGGTATGTGAATCGAAATAAATTATGTAAATATATTGCAAACTTTCAGCTTGAAACTCTTCAACCTGGGAGTTATGAATGCCAACTCTGGGATGTTTCCTTTGAATAGTTGATATAAAAAATTCATTTGTCATTTGATCAAATAATTGTGGTATTTTTTTAAGTATTAAATGAAGCAAAAATTTTAGAAAATATCTTTAAGCAAATTTAAAAATACCAAATACATAAATCTTTTAATATGCCATAAATTATAAATACGTAATTGCCAAAAGCCAAGATAAACAAATAGCTCTGTTAAAAACGAATGTATTCGAGGAAAACCTAAAGCACTCACTCTCTATGCTCTATAGCTTAAAGCGAACAATATTGTCTAGATTTAGCTACTGAAATTGAACACTATTTTCGATGACCACTCTATTTAAAATACTCGTAGATACTGGCACATATAAATAATAAGTGAGACTTAAATATAAAAAATTGTATAAATAAATATTTCTGGCAATATAATTTATTAGTTTTGGTTGGTATTTTTACTATAAAAATTGGTAACAGCCTTAAATGCCAAAACAAAAAGCTACTGGTATTTTAAATGAAAACGAGTTCTAAATGAAATGCAAACCATTTGCTTTCAATATCTACCCCTTCAAAGCGACTGAATAACTCACTAACAAAGCAAACTAACTGAAAAATAAAATTAAAAAATATGTCTACTACATTCGCTTTAAATCATGGTTGTAGGAAAAAATAAAATACAAATAAAAAATTAAAAGAAAAATGTTTTAATATAAACGGCGACGGATTTTATTTAAATTTTTTTCGCTGTTGCGATAACTCTTTTTTTTTGTATTAAGAAAAACCACATCAGTAGTAGTAGTAGCTACGGTAGCCACTTATGTTAAGGTTAACCCACTTGTATTTCATTTCATTTAGATACATTTTGTGGCAAAACTCTTACTTACTTACGTATACATACTAAGTCGAACATTTTGCGGTGCAAGATACATTTAGAATGCACAAATGTGAATTTAATTTCAGCTGCCAACTGTTAAATGAATGAATGAAATTGAATGAAAACGATGAGCTTGAAGTTTTTTTATTTCTTCTTTTTTTACTATATACGAGTACATACAAATTTTTTATGCAAAACATGTCAGTTTGCCACAACAGAATAGCAGCCGACAAGCATTGCAAAAGATATTTTATATATGTATATTAACCGCATCACCACAATGCTACCAAAAACATATTTAAAGGTACTTCTTTTTTTCCATAGTATTTGGTGCATTTCTTAAGGGGGCATTTTCTTTGTGCCTTCAGTTGAAACTGCGGGATACAAATGCCCACATAACGCCATTCAAAGATGTGTGACCAATAACGACCACTATCCGCAGGAAGAGTAGAGTTTTAATGTTTCATCCAATTGTCGAAATGAAGGAAATAAATACACTGTCTGCTTTGCTCTCTGTCCGTCCAGTTGTTTGAAAGTTTGGTGAGGAGCTAATGTATGTAGTGTCATAAGTCAATAAAATAGTACACCGAGAACAACATGAACGGGCTGCGTGGTATTATAACAAGAGTTCTAACAGCCTGTAATTATAAGAAAACAAACTATTAAATAATCCCAGAGAAGAAGAATAGGAATATATACGCATTTTAAGAATATCATAAAAAAATTAATCTCCAGGCTCTTTTATAATAATGAATTGATTAAGAAGAAATGTTTGTCTAGAAAACAAAACATCTTAAGAAGAAAATCTAAAAGACGCTATATTATGAAATTGATTGATTATTTTGGGGGTTTATGTAGATTTTCAGCTGGCAGTTGCTGTCTGACGTCAAAAGTGCGGCTTGTACCCCCTTCATAGTGACAACTGGAAGCAGGTTTCTATGACGATGTTTATCGCAGAGTACACTTCAGCTAGTGACGGACGAGATAGGTCACGACTCAAGAAGAAACCAGGAGTATCCGTAGTTTATTTTCTTTTTATTGTGGTGAATAGCCCACTTGGATGGATTGCCAAAGCATAACTGTAATGGAAGGTTGAAATTAAACTCTTTACTTCAGTTAGGAATGGCTCTGGTGTCGAAGACCACAAGTTGAGGTGGATAAAGTGGGTACATGAGTAGCCCAGTCGTAAGAAGAAGATAAAGGCACAGGAATTCAGATACCATTAGGCTAAGATTAAATTCATAGAAGATGAAGTATGTAGACTGTGTCTGCTAGAAACTGAAAAAGCAGCGAGATTTATTTGCAAAACTCCAACTTTTGACTGGAATATACTAAGAACCAATTGTTAACACAGTTAGATGTAGATGAAATGGGAGAACTCAACGAAAGACTCAGAGATGAGAATCGCTAAAATCTAGATTTACCTAGCTTCATTTTATTTTATTTTACTTAATTTTAGTTTTATTTAATTTTATTTTAATTTATTTTTTTTTATTCATTTTTATTTTATTTTGTATATACGTATATATTTTAATAAATCTTATTGTATTTATTTGTTTTCTGTTACTGCTGTTTTGTTCTATTTAGTTTTATTTAATTTTTTTTGTATTTTATTTTACTTTAATTTAGTTTTTTGTTATTTTCTTCAATTTTATTATATGGAATTTTATTTCTTTTTTGTTTTATATATTTTTTATAATGTTCAGTTTTACTTGATTTCATTTCATTTTACTTTATTTGATTTTATTGGTTTTATGTTTTTAACTTATGTTGTTTTAAATTATTTTATATATTGTTTGTTTGTTTTACTTTATATAATATTGTTTTGTTTTTGTTATTTTATTTTGTTTTATTTTATTTTATTTTATTTTACTTTATTTAATTTAATTTTATTTTATTTTAATTTTTTTTATTTTGTTTTATTTTATTTTATTTTATTTTAATGCACATGTTTGTATATGCCAATAGATTTTATTTATTTTAATTTTACTCTATTTAATTTTATATTATTTTGTATAATTTATTTTACTTAATTTTTTTTGTTATATTTTATTTAATTTTGTTTTTAATTTAATTTTATTTAATTTTATTTAATTTTATTTTGTACGAAAGATCGAACGCGTGTGACATCGTGGGCCTGGCTGTTAATTATATTTTATTTTATTTTATTTTATGTTATTTTAGAGTGGATTCTCTGATTCTTCAATGAATGGATTTATAGTCAAGGAAGACCTTAAACATGTTTTTTATTAATAAAAAAAAAGAGGTTTGCCGAAAGGTTATTAGCTGACGTGCATCTATGGAATGGGAAAAATAATACCCCATAAACAATCAATATATATATATTATTACTTTAAAAATAGTTTCGTACGGGATCGAATTGTCGGAAATGAGTTTAAAATACTGAATTCTTTTAGTTTGGCCCGTTTATTTAGTTCAAAGTGTATTTCAATAAAAATATGGGTAAAAAAATTTATTTGGTCTTTTGTATGTTTGTACGTCCCTTTGAAAATTTCAACAATTTATCAACGCGTCCTACAGAAATTAAAAGAATGAACGAACTAAGAAGATTGCTAAAATACGAAGGAGTTCGTGAAACATATATTTCAAGAATTGAATTTGCATTTTGCATAATTGCCACAGATACAAAACAAATGATAAATCATATATAATAAACATAAAAAAAAATTTTGCAAAAGCATTTAATAAAATTTTAATTTTCAACAATCACAAAATAAAACTCATTTATGACTTAAAATATGTATAAATCTGAGCCAGAGCAGACTCATTCATGTGTTGTGCCAATAAATGTGGAAAGGATGTTCAAAATGGTGGGTTGTTTCGAGAGGTTGGCAAAGTTAACAGCATTTGCAAATGTGAATGAGCGGCTTAAGCTGCCGTATTTTGCTACTGTTTTATGACCAATTTCAATTCGATTTCAAAATTAACTCAATTACGGTTTTGTACAATGACATTTTTGTTATGTATCTATAAACTTTTTCACTTTTCAGGCGAGTTTATGCCAATTCATGCAAATTATTGTATACAATCAATCTCATTTTTAAACCAAAAACAATGCGTATTGAAACAAAATAAATAAGTGATTCGACCAACAAGAAATGATTAATGACCCAGTCGACATTTTATCAAAACTTTGATCAAGTATTTGTAGAGATAATCTTCTTTGTTTGAAGTTTTCTTTTTTCTTAAAGCAACACATAAATCTCATTTATACTGACAAATCAACAAATTCATACAATCAATCTAATATGTTTGTGTATGGCCAAAGGCAACAGCAAGATCTGATTAAAATAATCAAGTCAAGAAAAGAAAAATCTGAAAATAAATTAAGACACAAATTGCGTAAAGCAATTGATTTTGCAAATTAGGCCAACAAAAGCTCTATTAATTTTATAAATATATATTTTTAATAAATAATTTATGAATGTTTTAAAACTAAGGGACAAACTCTTGCAATTGTAGTTGCTTCGTAGGAATTATGAACAACTAGTTCTTCTTGATAAATATTTGCATTTTAGCAGCATTTTTAGAAGCAGTTTTTTATAGACAAATAAATTATATTTCTCGTACCTTTAGACATGCCACGAATTTTCCCCTAAAAATAGTTCATACAATTGATGAATACATATTAATTTTTTTAAACAATTTTTTTATTCTTCGTTATTTTATATATGTTCATATATATTCATATTAACCCAGCTACAGGTAACATATTTTTTATAAAAATGTTTTATTTATTATTTTTTCCCTAAAGAAATCTTACAAAAGAGTGGCGAGATACTCGGCATAATTTATAAATAAAATATTTTTATAAAAAATAGACAGCCTGGAGCTGGATTAATCTGAAGATATACATATTTGAAGTACATATTTATACTCAAAACTAATATAATGATGTATTCTTTTGTTTTCGTTTTAGGTAAGTTGTAGACAGTTAAAGTTTAAATGATTCTGTTTGGTAAGCATCTTACAATATCTTTTAAATATCTGGTAGCAAGCGGTTAAAAATACCATACTCTATGGGTAAATTTCTATCTAAAGATGAATAAAAACTTTTTAGAATATGAGTAGAAATATGCATTGAAACATTAAAAAAAAATCCAATAGTTTCGAAACGCTTTTCCAAAATTTAGAAAAGCAGACTAAAAATTCGCAATAACAATTTTGAAATATAATTGGAAATTGCGTTCTATTGTTCTAATTTTGCATGAAATCTAATGCTACAAAGTACACAAATAAGGGATCTCTAATGCTCTGTATTAGCCCAAGTAAAATTCACACAGGAACTATATAAAACGCCTCAATACTCTACTTTAATGTATTTTTGAGAAAACATTAATATTTAAATTCAGAAAGTTTTATTTGATGTGCATTTCATTGGGAGTTGTGCCAATTCAACAGCAGATTTAAACGAAATTCTTGAAAAGTTTTTCTTAGCTTATACAACAACGTCCAACAAACAAATGGGAATTTAAAACAAGACAAAAATATAAGCATAATAGGCATACGCAACAATGAAATAAATACATGTATGTATATAGACTAGCTCAACCCACAACAAATACAAGTTCTTTGAAATTAAATTGGAAAAAAATCTCTAATAATAAATTTACAAAATGCGTGAATATTTAAATGAATAACTAAAAAATCGATTTGGAAAAAGCACATTACAAATTAAAGCTTAATTGTAAAAAAATAAATCAATTGTTCAATAGATTATTAAAATTTAAATAATTACATTACACGATTTGCCAGCTTCGTGATATCTGTTTCATGTTAATTGATCAACAATAAAAATCCTCATAAAAACTAAAAAGCCATAATAATTATAAAAGTATTATCCAAGAAAAGTTAAGAAATAAAAATAATATCAATAAAAAAAATAATTTTAAGCAATTTATGGCCATTTAACAAGTTCCGTCATTGTAAGACACATACAAGCAAAACTTTAACTACCAAAATATTTAATAAAAAACTTAGGCATTATATGATTAAGGCAGTCAGTTGGACTTGCTCTTAGCTTTACAGCCAGTCAGCCACTTTATCCATTAGCCAGTTAGCTAACCATAGTTATCTATTGCCAACTAATGTTACCAACAGTTAACAACATAAACACTTTGAACACTTAACTGGTGTCTTAAGTCTTTTACTTATTTACGGCTGATGTTAGTGTTGTTGTTGGCTAATTTAATGATAGAAAATGTGATCATGTAAACAATTCGTATGGGCCAAAAATCACCAAAAACACCTTCGAATAGAAAAAAAAAAAAACCAGGCGTAAAGGAGAAAATTACAACCTGATGATAAACGTTAAAATAGTTTATAACAAAAAAAAAAACGAAACATATTGAAATGTTGAAAACATCTCTGAGCTGTGGAAAATTGTCTTCAAACAGAGCAAAATGAACGAATGAGTGGGTTAATAGCACAGGTTAAAAATTGTGACTTTTTTCATTTTTAATCCTTTACGTGCTGTTGCTACATCTATTGAATTTTTCTTTTTGTTAATACTCTTGTACATTTACAGTGTTGGTGGTTCCATATTCTCCTTTGTACTCATGCCTCAACAACAACGGAAAAATTATCTATTTAATTTGGATATATTACATCAAACATTTATGAGCGTTTTTTGAGTTTTTTGTTCATAACGATTCTATAATCTATCATTGCTATTGGCCATTTAATGGGTGTTTGAAAACAAGTAACAACAAAAAACCCTTTATTGCCACCATCACACTGACTGACTTGCTGGCGATGTCGACTGCCAAGACGAATATTAAGAAAACAAAGTTAAAAGACTATTTTTCTTTTATGAAAAGATAAGATTTCGTGACGAATGTGGGAATTTACAAAATGACGCCAGTTTGGGTAACCGAGCAACGTACAAGTTAGTAAGTGACTGATTGACTGACTGACTGTCTACCTTTACATTGTTGGAGCAGTGACTTACAAAAGAGTGTCTACTTGTTTTTTTTATGATTACAATCAACCAACATCATCATCTATGTTTATCATCTGCCTGGTTGGGTACTGTCAGCTAATAAAGTATCAAACTCTTAAAAATACAAACTATGAGTGCAATTCATAGCTTGAAGATAAATCTCGCTTAAACACTCACAAAACAAAACGTGTTGGGGGATTTAAGTGATCACCTTTTTCCAAATGGATTTTTTATTAAACCAATGTACAACCTTTGACACATGCAATCGAAATATACTTATGTGGATATATTTACATGAATGCGAATTATTATTGGTTTTAACGCTATAAGAACCACTTGCGTAGCCCTGAGTGGTATTAACTGAACACATGCATGGTATCCATAATTCGTTTATTACGCCAAAATCGCATTCGTATGGTTGCTGTATATAAAATTTCAATACAAAATTCTTACAAATATTCACAATGTTTAAAATTTAATGTTTTTTGGCTCTCCTGAAAAACGTCAAATTAGATCTAATCGGTTATTCATCAAAAAAGATTAAGCGATTGTGTAATGCGTTACATTAGCCTTTTATTCTGATTCTAAAGAGTTTTAAAACTCTACAGATAAAGTGGAAGATACAATCTTCCCTACAAATGGGCCGCTCTATTTTAGTCAGTTTGTGAAAAATGGCAGAAAGTTAACTCACTCCAATTCTATACACACTTTTTCATTTCAAAAGGCAGGTGCTATAGCCCTCTAATACATATTTTATGTCCAACTATACTAGATTATAGAGTTAAATTCGATTAGAAGTTGCTCCTGCTTTCATTAGTAGGAAAAAAGTTTTAAAGTTCCATGTATTCAGGCTCTTACGCCGCCCTCTAGAAAGCTTAATCACACAATGTTAAAAGTTTATTTTTTTCTTACAGTTGGTTTCATTGTCTGCTTAAGCAGAATAATTTTGTACGCATATAAGTAACATCTCATTATGAACCTCTCATGGGACACCTCTGTTTTTGAAAATCATGATTTTGATGATCATGTATCAATCAAACTACGTTTATGTGAAGACGAGCAAAGAAAATCATTTGCGTTGTTTGTGTTTTTATAAGTTTTAGTATTTTTTCTAAAAGTTATAAATATTTTTTTTTACCACAGTGTACCAAACTAAACGAAGATACAACGACAAGTAAAACGAATCAGAATCCATGTCTATGAAAAATAAACGAGCATAAAGATAATGAAATCGTCTTTAAATCAATGATGAAAATAGTATTAAGCTAAAAAATAAAAACTACAAAAAATTGTGCTGGAAAATTGATGGAATGCGTTTAACATAGAAAAATGCCCGCAACATGGGCGCCTGACACTGTCTGTCATGAGTGAGCCAGGGAGGCTTTCTCTCCTGCAACGTTATAGCGTTTTAGGTTTTGTGGTTTATCCAACAAATAAGTTATGTTCCCAGTATGAAAGCGAGTGTAATGACGAGTACGGGCTAATAATGAGTGGATGAAAAAGCCAGAGACTATGACGTTGATGATTCTAATGTGGTTAAGATTAATGAATAGTTTAAATTGTTTAAATGTCTGTCTATTTTAATACCTTCTTTAATACTGGGCGTTTTTCTATCATTTTCATAAAGCTCTGCCTCTTCAGCTATTGATTTAAATTGTGGTACTGTTGTTGCGGTTGTTGGTTGGTTGGTTATTAATTGAATTGAATGAATGTTTTGCAAGTGTTGTTTTCAACTCTATATTTAACTTTAATTTCTGTATTTGCTTTACGCTTTTCTTTGCAAGTAGTAAAATTAAAAGTGTAGTGATTTATTTTTAATGATTTCAAACTACAAAACCGACATCACAATCGTTCTGTTAGTTGTAGAATTTTGATCACCATGTCTGAGCCGTTTGTGCCTTTCGTTATTAAAAGTAGTAGATTTAAATTAAATGTAATCTTTTTAAATTCATCACATTACAATTACTGTATTTATTTATATCTAAAAAAAATTGCATGTTGATTTAGTTTTTTACCTACAAAACATGTCATTTTGAAATTATTATTAATAATTTTAAGGTACAAAAGTTCTACGAAAATGTATAGAACTTATTTAACTTGATATATTTGTTTTAACAAAATATTTTAAATGTTTAGATTAGATTGTTGTTAAAATAAATTTAAACATTTAAAAGTTAATTACTAGAAAATAAATATTAGATGAAAGAATAGTTGCATGTTTTAAATCTAAATATTTAAAACAATCAAGTTCATCATTTTTAGTAATCGGCATATTTTCATACGACAAGTAGTAATCACATATGACTATTGTAAATAATGCTAAATTGCCGTTCTTTCAATCATACTGTGATCGTATATGGTAATATAAAACCTATGATCAATAAAAGTTTTAACACAATCTACTCACATGTTAATGTTAAGGTGCATATTTAAATAACAAAGTAATTGATTTAATTATTCTAATGTGTAATTAAACAAAATTATATTGTTTTCAACTTTAATAACTTGATTTCAGTTGTTTTCTATGGAAATTTCATTACATATTTTTAGTTTTGTGGACTATTAACAATCATCGGCAAACCGAAATCTAAGTTATTTAAACATTAAGGGGAATCCTGCCTTTTTCTCGTATTATTATTTATTGCAACGTAGTCATATCCCAAGAAACGTGATTTTTGAGTTAAGAATGCAGAAATATTAATCGTATCGTTCTGCGTATTGTGTGAAAAATTAACACAAATATATTGTTTACTCACCCCTTGAGGGGAGAATAATTTCCATTGAAATGTGTGCAAATTAAAAACTTTAAAACGAACGATTTTTTTTGAGATATGACTACGTTGCAATAAAGGAGCGATATGTATATATTTGATAGATATAGTACAGCTGCTACTGAAACAAGCTCTTGTTTTTATTAAGATTTTAATAATAAATAAATATTTACTAACATTGATCATTATACACAATTGGATTTAGCAATAATCAATACTTATTACAGGCCATATCAATTAACTACTTTTTTTTACCTCCGATTTTTATCAAATTTGGTGTAGCTGTTATGCTAACTGAAGATCTGGTATATAAATATTTTGGTCCTCTACGTCGACATGACCCCAAAATAAGTATAAGTGGGATGTCAATTTTTCACAAAATCTTCACGTCGCGACAATCTTGCTTTTTAAAAAAATTCTATATATATATGGTATTATTGCAGCTACAAAGACAATTTTTCTGCCTGTAAGGTTCGTAATATATAAATATTTACTTTTGCAAAACTTCTTCTCAGCGATGTCTGTGGTGTCCCGAACTAACTCTTTTATTCTCTTATCTCATTAACCGGGAAGTTCCTTAACCCTTCACCACGACTCAGTTTCGATCAGCAAAAAAAATATATATATATGGAGTACATCCATACATATATGAAACCGAGACAGATGTCATACCCAGTTTCGCCGTTGCCCTTCCTTCCTATGCCATTTAGTATTAAATATTCATAAATGAAAATTTTTCTGGTTTTAAAGCTCTTAATATGTAACCAAAAATCGCTCTGAAAAAAATTTAAAGGTGACCCCAAATTAAAAGTCGGGGCAATCTTGAAAGAAAATGGAATCCCAATTGCCGCCCTGCCAAAGCGGACCCATAAAGGTACCATCTCGAAAGAAAGTTAAATCTAAAGTAATCTCAAAAAATATTGAACAGATTTTAAAATTTATTTAAACACCGGAACTTTAGGATGTTTCTTAACATATTTTGTCAAAACAAAACATTTTAAGGTTGGTAAATATTATTTAAAAGTAAAAGTCATTCTAAAAACCGATAGAACTGAGATAGAGGGCGTGGAGCCATCATTATTAGCAGAAGTATCATCATTAATTAAATATGTAACTGAAAGAGCTACTGAGTTAGCACTGTGTGTGAGGCAAGTATCAATGTACTTTATTTTGCGAAAAATGGAAAGAAGGGGAAGCGACTCCATTTCAAAGACACTTTTTATTATAATACGTCGATATCTATAATTTTCAAAGTTTATTTTCTATATTTTATTGTGATTTTTCTTATGTGATTTCAAAATAAATTTGATATTTTGATGTAAGTAAGGATTGGCCATGCCTATATACACTTTACAGTAGTTTTTCGATTTAACGAACCTAATTGATGTCACGCTTGTTCGTTAAAGTGAATTGTTCGTTATATCCAGTATTGAATTAAAAATGAATAGTGTCGTCTATTTTATTCAAAACTCTAAATATGTACAGTATTTTTTTAATATTTTATTAAATTTATAGTAATTTAAAATAAATATTTCATTAATAATATGTTTAAAGAAAATTAAAAATTCACAAAAACACTAATACAAAAATAATTTATTTTTAAAATTGCTTAAGCACCGTCTGTTTTCTTGGAATAGATGCCTTATTGAAACTCATTCAAAAACATTAAATTTTTGCTACTAATATTTTTTTGCTAACCCCATTTAATAAAAACTTCTAAGTGCTTAATAACATCTTCGTGTTTTATTTTGGGCTGTAGAATTTCTGTTTCATTAAGCTGTTCATCATTTTCAAATTTTTATCATTGCACTCATCAACAGGTAGAGGTTTCTTTTCAATGTATCTATTCAAATCATCAGCTGATATATTTTACTTATGTTCGTTAAACCGAATACAAAATAAAATATTTGTTCGTAATATGTATAAGGTACTCAGTAGAAAATATTTGGGTGTTCGTTAAATACGATGTTCATTAAATCGAATGTTCGTTAAATCGGAAAATTACAGTATTTATTTTAAACAAGTTTTTTTTAAGTTTTAATTTGTTGGAAGTTAATGGGTAGAAAATGTTGTTTCATTAAATTCCAGAGCACATTGGGGGGTAAGCGAAATATTTCTACGACCACCTCCATTTTTCCTACAAAAGTAGTCGCATAGTGTTAGACGCAAATCTTCCAAAATGCATTCATCTGAATGAACTCTGTAGATATTTCTTTTAAAAAATTTTAGTTCCTGTAGACTGCCAAAATCTGGCACTATGCGGTGTACTTATAGCGATTTTTTCGGTAGTCAAGCGGTTCCGAAATTTCTAGTTTTATGCTAATTGGAAGGCAGGTTTGCCTTGGAATCATACCAGAAATAAGGAAATAAGGTGTTAAGTTCTTAACTTTTATGGTCAACCAGATAACGAGATGGTGGAAGAATTGGGTCGATGGATTTTCACTAATCCTCTAATTGACGCACTTTTGACCATAAAGGAAGATTGGCATGCTCTTGTAAGTATGAAGCAGGTCACATTGCTAATAAGAATGCCTTAAAAAATTTGTTTTTGGTTTATGGAAGAGTAATTCGATTTGTCCCCTTTTGTATCGTTTATTTGAGGAGAAAGATGTAACAACTGCACAGATTCTTTCAAAGTGTCTTTTTTTTTTATAAAGAGAATTAACACTCAGGCAATTAGTATGCCTACCAACCCGTAGGTGTGTTACCTTCTTTGGGAAAGGGATAGTGAGAGAGGACAGATGGTGAAAGTGAGAAAGCTTAATGTTTACAACTCTGATATTGCACGCTGTGTTAGTTTTTAGATCAGTGTTGCAGCGCCTCTGATGTCAACTAGGCGCATTAAATGTGTTTTAAGCTGTTGTAGCCATTTTATTAATCATTTTACTTCGCCGGCGATTTTGCTACAATACCGGCGAAGGAGGGCGCTTTGATGTCCGCTAGCATACACCAGTATCAATTGTTGTCGGTACTGTTCAGTGACCAGTGTGCTATGCCTTCATCACTTAAACACTCCGACAACAACAAATACAATGGCATACTAATGCACATTTGAAAAATGCTGGATGTTATGACTTGTCTGAAGCTGGGATCGAACCCACGTTCTTAGACATTATTTGCTTTGTAGTCAACGCGCTAACGTCTTGCATACTATTTAGTAGAATACATGTTTTTATTGTCTCGGGACTTCACAACCCTTTATGCTGGCATTATGCTGATTTCGTCTTTATTGAATATCTTTGGCATAAACGATCTTTAAAGCAATGCATGGCCGGTCAAAGAACCATGTTGATTTTTTTTATGTATAAGGATTAATTTGTCATTTTAAAAAATGGCAACATATTGAAGCCGTCTGCCCAATATTCACACCAAATGTGTATCCTTTTTTTAATTTCTATCTGGTCAATATAGTGTGGACTTAACTCATCCTAAATATGGCAATGTTGTTAGTTAACATTTCCCTCCATCCATAAATGAGCCCTGTTAGAAGACAAACTTTTTCGTCTAAGATATTTGTTATCATGCACACTCATTTGGAAGGCCATAGACTGCTAGTGTCGGCCGCCTCTACACGCAAAGAAAAAACATGGCTGAGTTAACCATAATCAACATAATATGGCTGAGTTTTATGGTTGTAGTCAAATTACATTATATATAATATAAATATAAACATAATTAAAAGTTATCATATTTTGATTGAACATAAACTAATTTGGCTCGATGTGAACTTTACATGATTTAAACACGTAATATTAAGTTTTTATATAATAATTTGATTTAAAATAATCTTATAATTATTGTATGAAAAATATCTTTTTTTTTTTATTTAACTTACAATTTTTTCTTTTAATAACTACTTGTTCAACCTTTTCTTGATATATTTATGCTATTTTTCTAATTGATTAACGAGCTTTAGATCACTTTTATATAAAAAAAACAACTAAATTTATTCTAGATATTTCGTTACTCCTTTGAGTAACTTCTTCAGGATAAAAAATCGTTTAACAATGGACATAACAATACTATTAACAAACATTATCAATTAATATTTTCATCTTCCTTTTGATATAAAAAAACGGAAAAGGAAATTATTAATTATATATCATAAAATCTAAGAAATTTTCCAACTTTAAGTTCGAAAACAACACTTTTCCTCAAAATATGTACTATTCACAACTATAAATGGTCACGTTTTTTACTAAATCCTGGCCTTAAACATAATACTAAATTTTTTAGAGGATAAAGGAAAAATTAATCAATATCAAAATAATTTCAAGAGTAATCAAAATCATGTTTGTCATGTCTATGTAAGTATTTGTTCCTAAAAAAACAAATTTTAATAAAACTACAACATGCAAAATTATTAAAATTTCTCTATGGAAAACAATCATAATTAAATTGTATGGCGCAGAAAGGTAAAGTAAGTAAATTGTAGTTAAACTTTAAATTAATAGTCAAGTAATTAAATAATTAAATGCACTCTACTAAAGACTGATACCAGTAAAACAGACAGACTGACTTTTTTAGCTTTAGCACAACTAGTACAAGTCGTACAAGTTAAAATAAATCGAAAACATTCAACGTTATTTAAAGCAAACAACCAACAATTCAAACAATTAAACTTAAACTTGTATCGCTACTAATTCATTCGTTCATTCATACATTCTTCATTCGTTTACTTACTCGTACGGCATATTGCAATTAAGTACTCGCCAGCTTCAATTATATTTTGCACAAATTTAACCACAACATTTATGGGTTTTGAAATAGACAACAACAACAGTCTCCTGTGGATGGTTTATTATCCGTCTGTCTGTGTATAAATATTTTTATGGCGGATTTAAAACGGGTGTATTTAAATATGTACCCGTATATACATATTGTACATATATGTACGTATTTATTAAGTTAAAAAAAATTTATATTTTATAAAGCCTGTGCGTGTTAAAATTTCTAGTTTGAAGTTCTTTTTTCTTAACGGCATTTAAACATTTCAGCACAATTTGCTAGAAGAATTTGTGTTTGCAGTGTTAGAAATAGAAGCAACGCGGCTATTTGAACTGGTTAAGTTGAATAATCGTTTAAATTATATGGAATTGTTTTAAATCGGATAAAATGGTCTTAAATACATCAGCCAAAAACTGCAGAAACTTTATTATAGAAACTCAAGTGTTGCTAGTTGTAAAAGTGTTTGCATACATGAGCTACATTCATACATAAATATATGGTGCAAAAGTTACTGCAAACACTTAGTGAAGTAATCACAAACAAACAAAAAAAACATTAAAGCAAATAATAAAAACTTGTAAGCAATTAAATAAAAACTTTGGAAGCAGATAGCAGGAGAGTACTTTAGTTGTAATTTTAATTCGCTGTTTTAATAAAAAGGGAATTAAACTGAAAATTTGTGCGGGCTGAAAGTTCGATTATTTCTGTGATTAAAATGTATGACCCCAATCATTTTATAAGTTTTCAAAGCGGTGACTTTGATAGCTTTTACTTTTACTTATGTTAAAATTGCAATTTATGTTTCTTTTAACATATAAAGGAATTCGCTTGCATACAAATATCGTAGATGACCTGAGAATACCTCAAAATAATTCCTGCAAAACACAACCGACTTCAAAACAGAGAGAAGTAAATTTAATCCGGAATGAAAAATTAATAAAACGGGACCAATGTGGAAGTAAGTAATTTCTTGAGGGAATAAAAATTAAAAAGAAAATAAAAATATAAACGAATTGATAATATTCTGTTTTATTTTTAAGTCGGTTAAAAGCCAATCAAGTCCTTCAGAGCTTTTGCTATATTGCACCCTTGTAATCCAGGAGCTGATATTCCATAAGTAACAAACATCTAGCGACGAAGGGGTATACATTACATATTTCTACCAACTCCGTTTACGTCAGTCTTCCGGCTCCTTCATTATTGCTGTCCGCCAAGTTGCTCCTTTTTGTCAAATGCATTGCTAAACGAATTTTATTGTTGTTTTTCATGAAGCGGATAAGTAAAATATGTTGATGCACCGATTTCGCTAATATTCAAGTGTGTTATACTGATCTGGATTCGGGTATAATTATTTTCACAATATTAAGTCTGCATAGCGAGATATATTACTTATCTTCCCGGTAAATGACTTTCATTTCGAACAATATAATTTTCTACAAAAACTACATACCGTCTGGATTACTTTAGAGCTGTTATTTGAAGTTACACTTTACACCAAATAAGAAACTTATTCTCTAAATGGCGACGTAGAAGAGCGTGTGCTTATCGTATAGATTAGATTGCCGGCTGTTCCACCACTGCCGAAGATATTTTTTCTAATATTGACATTAAACACGAAAATGCCTTCAAAAGCACGAGAGTTTTGTGTCTTGAATGAAATTTTCAAGTCGTTATTTGTAATCGCTATTTTAAAGTATTGTGTTACAACGTCTAAATGGAAGCAGCGAAGAGCATGTATTTCATGCGTTTGTTAGTATTTCAACTCATTACTCTGCTATCAAAGTTTTTGGTGGTTAGTTTTAAAACGCTGCTCAAAAATTAAGTATTTGATTGTGTACTGCTTTTAATGAGCTGTCTAAATATATTTTGGATTTACTTTTTTTTAAATAAATATCTTTATATTTTGAAAGCTGCAATATCACAAATTTTTTATATACTTTTTTTTAATAAGACCTTATGGCGGCTAGCCCCAAAGCCCAACGGCTAACACTCAACTTAACACAAATCTTAGTAGGCTAACGAGAAAAACAACTTTGATTAGCTGTTGAACTATTTTTGCAATTGTATTGCAAGCAGTTTAGCACCTGAAAAACTTTCAAGGATTGTGTATATTCTACAGTATATTTGTATCCTTTAAGCTGTACAATTTCCTCAACACTGATGTTACACTTAAATGAATTTCATATAATACAAAATCATGAACAAAAAAACATGATCAGTAAAATAACATTTCACAGAATACATAAAAAGTAATTTTATTTATTTTTATTTCAACAAATCTCTGTCGCACAATAGCAGTTTTTCAATATAAACAATTGCTAAGAATGCCAGCAAAAACAATGAAAACCACTTGAATTCTTTGTAAATACAAAAAAAAGTTTGTTTACTCTATCCCAGAATTATGAAACAGCTTACTCATGATCTTCTTGTAAGCCAGAGAGTTAAAAAAAGAAACGTCTTAGGAAACCTGTTCTAAATATTCCATAAATCCTTGTCACAATTCTTAGACATTGTCGGAGATTAGTAGAGGTTTTAGCATAAACATAAGTTCAATGAATATTTTCAAATGAAGTATATTTGTTTGTTTTAGCTTTGCAATACAAAGGACTCTTAACAATAAACACTAAATAGCCAAAACAATGTAAAAATAGTAATAAATCTAAGGCAAAGTCGAGTACATAGCGCATGAGCTGAAAGCCGTGATACGCAAAACTCTATTTGGATATTGTTGTCACAATTGGCTACGAGTGATTGTGAGTGTTTTATGATAAATCTCTAGGGTTTTATTTATTTAGATTTTTGTGATACTAAGCTTAAGTAAACACAGTGTGCAAAATAGCAAAAAAAAAATCCTGAGCAATTTTTAACAAAAAAGTGCAAAAATAAATTGTTAATCTTTTATGAAGATTATAGTTTCACAACAACAACAACAATGTACTCTACTTTAGCGTTCTGGGATGAGCAACAAGAAACACATTTACAGCCTGCGGTGATAATTACCAATAACTGCACTTTGTATACACAATGTATCCATCCATCCATTCATTCATCCTCACACTCAGTCTACCAGTCCATGCATCCATTCAGCAGTACATACTCGTAGACTTCATTGGCATGATGCTGTTTGATGATGCTGCTGATGACGCTCGTTTTGGTTTTCTTCTTTGCCTCTCGCTTAAATATAACACCCCTTTGGTAACCTTGATTTTATACTCTAATTTATTTTAATATTGCCATTGTTGTTGCTGTTGTTGTTAATGTGGTGCTAGTGGTGCCATTTAGACGTCTTTTTAACAGCATCATTAATTTGATGAAATGCAACCAATCAAAGTACCAAAAATCCCAAGTGAGCATCATTTTGTTAGTAAATTTCATTCATTTTTTGTTTGTTTTATTCATGCCGTGAAGCGGCTTCAAAAATCTTTGACCCTGTTCCTTTTATTATCCTTATTTGTATTTATTTATGTATGAAACAAATCCCTCGCTATCGGCAACCATGGTAGTAAGCAATTATTGTAAACAAATTTGTAACAAAAAAAAAACATTATACATTAAACGTTATTATAATGTTTATTACAAAAACCAAATATTATCCCAGCATGACTTCTGATATACATACATAACTATGTGAATATGTATATGTGAATGATTTCGTATGTGATTAAAATATGCTAGCAATGTCCTTTTCATGGAACATTATTAGAAATTTTACAGATGATTAATAAATAAAACTAAAATAAGTATTAAATAGCTATAAGTATGAATGCCTACACGCAGCGAACAGGCATCCATTTGATACGTCTGTGACTACTATATTTTTTACTACAGTCAACTATAAAAATACTTTTATTTATTTGTAATTAAACTTTAACTAAAACCCAAGCAGCTCACCATAGACTCACTCACACTTAAATTCTCAATTGATTATTATTAAAGATGATATAAGTATTCCAGATTTAATAACAGTTGAGCAAGGACGGATGCAAAACGAAATATAAAGTGTTGGAATAGAATATGATGGTTGCGTTAAACCGTGTTTTAATTAAACTTAATCATAATAAATTTATTTATGATCATAGTATGACTGCGTGTGATCATATTATGTTTACAATTTATTATAATAGTATGGTTATATTTTAAACAAGCCTTTATTCATGCAATTCATATAAACTGATTAGCTCAACCCACAAAAAAATAAAAACTATTTGGAATTAAATTGGGAACATATCTCAAATAATAAATTTACTAAATTATGGTCATATGTTAAAATATTATTATTAAGTAAGACAAAACTATGAATCATGTAACTAAAATAGTTTCATGATTATAAGTGTTATATTATAAATTTACAAATTTTTCGAAATTAATTGAAAGACGTTAAATTTGGGTTGAGTTCGAGATTAGAATTTTTTAATTTAAATAACACAAACAAGAAATTAATTGCAATGACGAACGCCAAATGTAATACTGTTGCGATTTCGAAATCTCAAAGCTAAGGACCAGCACCTCAGAGGTTGTTAAGACTTCGTTTTTATTTGGGAGGCTTTTACCAACAGGGCACCGACCAGTAAATGGTATCATTTGTTTGAAGTAAATGTTCAAGCCGCAAAATCGGATCTGCATTTAACCCCACTTAAGCCAAGAAACAGAAACAGATTCAGCTAAAGATTTTGGGAGGAGGAATTCTAAATGAAACATATGGTTTATTAATTATCTTTTAGTAACACAGCAGAAATCAAGATAATTTTTTTAGGAATGGAAATATCAATCAATGACGAAAGTATGTGGCTTTTTTATTCTTTTTGTGTGCATGAAAATATGTTTTTAGAACATAATAAAATAGTTGTCGAACTGATTGTGTAAAACAATTAACACCAAACACATGAATTCCTCTGAAAGCGCAGACTTTTAATTTTATTGTGTTTTGTGTATTCAGTGACTTCTAAGTATTGACATTTTTAAGTTATTATTTGTAAACGTTTAAGTAATGAGTTAAAATGCCAAAGTAGAAATAGTGAAAATTATAACATCATGTGCATGTTAGCACTTCAAATGATTAGATTGTATTCAAAGCTTCTGATTGTATTATATGAAAAATTCAACACTTTTAAATTATTGTTATTCAACTTTCAAATAAAAAAATTTATAAAATAACTAACAGCGAAAAATCGTAGTAAAAAAAGTGCGACTTACGTGTAATCTTAGGCTCAGAAAATAAACTCTCTTACATGTAAAGAATTCCTTTAATCTGAAACATAAATAATTTTTATTAACAAGTATTACTAAACAATGGCGCCAAAATATAAATAAAATAAATTTCATTAACCAAGCCGCAATAAAAATTTGATCTTTTAAGGCTTCCGTTTAAAATATTAAAAGTAACAGCAGTTAATTTAAATTTAAGGTTCAACTCGGAACCAATTTTAAACATAAAAAAGAAAATCTGCGCAACTAAAAACTATGTGCACGAGGTTAAACAGTAAAACTGAAAGTTAAAAGTCAAAGTAAAAATAAATTAAATAAAAAGGAAAAAACCCTCAAGCCCAAATACAAGGAGCTAGGATAAGCGACTGCTGAAAAAGCTCAAAACAAAGGCCGGTAGATAAATACTAGTCATATGAGTTGAGAAATGCATTTAATAAAGAAACCCTTTAGAGATGTGTAAACTAATGGTTTGCAATTTTATAAAGTTCATTTAATATTTTTAGCATTCAGCTCAAATCTTTCTTTAGGTTATTTTTAATTTATTTACAAAATCCAAAAAATAACCTTTATTCCTTGCATATGGAATTATTTAACATGCTGAACACATTATCTGTTAGTAGTTATGAAAATGAAATTAAAAACAGCGTGGGAACGTTAAACTTTTTTCGTGTTCCTTTTTTGTTTTTAATATTAACAATAATAAATCGAATAACAAGTCACAAGTCAAGCAATAGCATCATAAAGTTACTCATTGGCTGCTTGAACAGCAGTAGCACATCTTGGTTTCTGAAGGATTCACTTGGTGTCTTCTACACACTGACCGAAAGAGTAAGAATATGTGTAGTAGCATCATCAGCTCAAGGTGCAACCACTTGAATATGTTCGGTCAAAATAAACTTAATTTAAGCTAAGAGGAGGTAAAAAAGAAAAGAAAAGAATATAAGAACTACTCGTAAGATTTTTTAAGTCATCTTATTTTAAACTGGATTCTAAAGAAAATTGTATTGTGGCAAAAGTTCTTGTGAAGGTTGTTTGAATAGATGTGCCAGAGAGGGCAAATCTTTTTGATGGTATAAAAAATTTTAATTTTAAAATTGATAAAATAGTTAAAAGTAGGTGGAGACGATGGTTTTTTCAAACACCCATTATTTTTCTGATAAAATTCGGTGTATTTTATATTGCTTTTTAATCTTCAGATTTATTGCTAAATATTTGATTTGCTAAAATTCTCGTGAAATTTCTCGGGGAATTCAATAATTTATTGAGTTGGCCTGAGAAATTATATTGTAAAACTGCTCCCGTGACTGAGCATGCGCGTTAAATCGATTCATCAATATACTCAATAATTAACAAATTGGTTAATTAAGAGTTTTTGATTAATCTCAACGCTGATTAATCTAATATTTAATATATTTATTGTACTAATTTTGACAGTAGTATTAAAAAATAGAGAACAAAAGTATGTACGTACAAATAAAAATGAACAAAATATAAAAGTTAAGGAAAAACTTTAAATCTAACAGGAAAAAAAATAAACTCATATTATTTAATTAACCAAAATTCAAATTAATCAATTAATCATAATTTTAAATAATCCCAGTGAAATTTTTTGATTAATCAAATAATCGATTAATCAGATTTTGATAAATCCTGATGTTCCCTACCCGCAACCAATTCTCGAATGGTAGGGACCACCAATACAGAAGCTTTTTCATTTGGGGGCTATTTCATTAAGAATTATTTGGCACCCAAATTTAATGGAGGTTATTTAAAAAACTACATATTTTTTATTTATTTTTTTTATTTAATACTTCTTGATATACACTCTCCATTTCAAAATTTATAATAGACTAAATTAAAAATTTTCGATATACAGCACCATAGTTTTCTCACCTCTGCTTTAAAGTTACTGAATTCGTTTTAGAGCACGATTTAAGGCTCTTCTGAGGAAAAAGACGAAAATTTTTATATTTTGTTTTGCCTCTAAGAGGAATCGTCAAGAACTTACGCACAATCACGAGTTTAACAAGAAACAAAAACTCATTAACAGTATGAGGGCCACAAAAGTATAAGTAGGAAAGGAAACTTGTCCAAAAACCCAGAAGAGCTAAAACAAAAACTAAAAGTTAATGAAGTTTCCTTGAAGACAACAACAATGTTTTAGGAGGTTTTTGTTTTGGATTTTGCAAATTTTTAAAACTTATGAAATCTGTCGAAAAAACGTTAACAGATAATTACCCCTATAAATTGTATATGAAAATAAATAACACGAAAAAAAACGTACATAAGCAAGACTTTATGTTTTTTTAAATATATTTTTTTCGAAGTTTTTTGCGTTTTGTGTTTTCACGAATTAATGCATTAAAGTGTCTTTAATGTGCTCCCAACGTATTACCAGTTTCCCAAAAGAAAGAAAAAACTAATTTTTAATGGTTTGGTGGAGGAAGACTTGATAAATTTTCTTTTTATTATTTAGCATTGTTGTTGCTGTTGTTGTCGTTATTGATAATTTCTTTAATTTTTGTTTTTACTTAAATTTTTTGATGTTTGTAATTCTATGTCGAGTGCATGTGTTTGTCTTTTAGTTTTTTTTATTTTTCGTGAAAGAAGGGTATAATGTCCTGCAAATGACTGCGTTAAGTACGAACACAAAAGGGACAAAAAGCTAAAAACCATCATGATTAACTGGCCACTTATTAAATAAAGAAAAGTCCTACTCAGCAGTTGAAAAAATTGTTTAATGTGTATTTTTATTAACTTCAATCCAACATTTGGGGAGAAAAAACCCCCAATTAAACAACGAAAATATGTCATGTCATTAGAGGCATTTAATTGCAATTAAATGTCTGCTGTTATATGAATCCTAGACAAAATGATACTCGGAAAACATTTTAATATTCTTTTAAGCTAATTAAAATGAAAACCGATCATTAAAATGAGTTCATTGTTAATATAGGAAAAGGGTAGATATTTATTTGTAAAAGTTTTTCTTTACCAGCAAAAACTCGTTGTAGCAAAAATACATATATTTATTTAATGTCGAACTTGCAATATCCTGACCTGACTTGTAGTCATTTCAAAAACTCCACTCCTGTTTTATACGTGAAAAAAATCCGAGTTTATGTTTTACAAACACGAGCCACTAAATAAATTAAAATTACAAAAAAGTGTATGTTTATTAAGTAAAAGTTGTTCAACAAGCAACATATTTATGAGTATTTAATGCAAACAACAATTTACGTTGCCAACACATAACTTGTGACATAAACAACAACAAGTGCTTGAACAGACAATTTACACTTAAAATTTATTATAATATTTAAAATATTAAACATAAAATTATACCTACAAACAAACTACTGCCTTAGCACTGAGAGAAATTAATTAACGTTTTGCTGGGTGTTTGATATTGACAAAAAAAATGTCATTACATTTTTGGCAGATAAACACTTCAAGATATTTTCTTCATTTTTGCGTAAACATTTTATTAAAGGATCTTAGCAAATACTTTGGTAATATGTAGTCGTTTTTCAATAGGCTACAAAGTAATTTACATACTTATTATTTCTTTAATACTTTCAATATTCAGTAGTTAAAAACAACAAATTATTTTGAAAAAAAATAAAAAAAACTTTAAAAATCTGTGAATTTCTGTGAATTTCTTTGCTGTTTCTTTTGGCCGCAAAGTTTTTCTTTTTCCAAAACCAATTAACGTATTATTAGCAAATTTAATAATTGCATTTTTATATATTTTTTTGTTTCACATATCGTAGATTTTTTCATCTCAAATTTATTGCCTGATTTTTCTTTTAAAGTTAAAAACTTTAAAAAATTAATATGGAATTCCAACTGACTAATATGGAATTGACTGACAACTGAAGGCAATTTAAAAGCAAACAGGTAAAGAAATCCCCAAATTATTATGCAGTTGAATTAGAATTTAATTTTTTTTAATTCGTTAATTTAGATTTCAACTCTGTTTAGATAGACAAAACAAAAATAAGCTGTTCACATTTCAATGCTTTTTCACTTCATATTTTAGTTCATATTTTGGAATAGTCAATGGAAGTAAAAATGTGTTCATAATTTGGAGTGTTTATATCTTAAAGTGTTCATATTATCGCGAGTGCAATGCATATCCCAGTACAAAAAAAAAATAATTAAACAATTAAAATTTTCATTGCTTCCAAAGTGTCACTGAGTATATATTTTCGCTTTCTTAAAAAGTTATATAAAAAAACCAGCTAAAAAGAGAATACAATTTTGTTTTACTTTTGCAGAACTTTGTGACTTGTTTATAGTTCTGCCAAATACTTAGAAGGTTAAAAAATCTATTGCTTTTTTATGAAACGTTATTATTGATTCTGAATGAAAAAAAAAATTATTTAATTAAGTTAACATGAAAACACGATTTTCAACTTACATTCGCTTAAGAAGAGACGAGTTGAGGGTATGGGTCCCTTTAGCGAATGTACTTCGAGATTACAATTCAATTATAGAACCCCAACAAAATTATTTTCCTTACACAGACCACACTGCATTCATTTCGGTGAATAGTTATCAAAATAGAGAATATTTCCGATCCCAGAGTTTGTAATGGGTTGTTATTATAAATATATAAAAATGTTATTTTTTAGTTGTGAGATTTTAGGAATATTATTGAACTGAAGTGTTCAAAGAAGTTTTTGTTAGTTTTGTTGAAAATTTTTGTATTTTCCGAGTCTTTGGAGCGGTTCTATTGGTGAAATCATCAAACATTCTTAATGAATGATCGAATGCAAATGATATTCTAAAGAGCTTCTGTACCTCGCTTCCATTATAAAATGCTTAAGTGAAAGGTGCTTTCCTCGAAATAAATTTTGTTAAGATTAATTTATAAACAAATTACTAAAGATAGTTCGATTTTGTATTAAAAATATATAAAAAACTTATTTGCTTAAAAAATTATCCCTAATTTGCAAATTATTGTAATAATATAAAATGCGAATTATAATTTGTTTATTTGTTTAGCTACATTTTAGCAATTTTTTGTAAATTTTTCAATTTTTAACCATTCGTAGTTATGATTTGCTGACAACACTGCGTAGATAATACACAGCATTAGAGCAATTAAATTTGTTTCCTTTTTGGTGGGTGTTTTTGTAAAAGTTAAAGTAAATTACAAAAATGTATAATTTTTCTAAAGTGCCTTTCATTTAGGCAAAAGTATTGTGCCGGGAGCAAGCACTTAATTTACAAAAATTGTTATTATATATATATATATTCACAAATTGATAAGATTGTTACTGTCTAACATTAATACCATTTTATCAAAACATTATAGATTTAAGTTTTCTTTATAATACTATTTTTAATTATTTACTTTGTAATATTTGTTGTTGAAGTCTCAAATAAACTTAACTTAACTTAGGCAAAAGTACAAAAATATATATAATAGTTTGCCCAGTTCAAGGATCGCCTCCATAAAATGTTGTTGCAGACCCTTAATGTTCCTTGGATTCTCATTGAAGAAAACTTGTCTTGAACTTTATATATTGCCGATCGTGCTGGTGAATGGCTCCCTAAATGCATAATTTTTTGGAAAACATCATAACAAATTAAAAACATAATTTTAAAAATTTTTTATCTTCATATAAAAAATTATTCGTTTTAATTTTCATATAAAAAATTATTCGTTTTAATTACAGTAGTTTTTCGATTTAACGAACATTCGATTTAACGAACATTCAAATTTTTAGTTCTACTAAGTAAGTAACTTATATTACGAATAAAAAAATTTTTATGTACTCGGTTTAACGAGCATATGTAAAACAAAACGATGAACAAACCAAAAATTAGGAAGAGCTTGATGAAACTGAAATTCTAGAGACCAAAATAAAACACGAAAACGTCATTAAGCACTTCGTAATTTGTATTATATGGGCCCAGCAAAACAAAGTTAGTAGCACAAATTTAATTGTTTTGATTGATCTTCAAAAAGATGCCATTAAAAACAGATATCCATTCCAATAAGTAGACTGTGTATAACAAATTTTTTTAATAAATTATTTTTGTATTACAGTGTTTTTATGAATTTTTCCTTTCCTCATACATATTTTTAAAGAAATATTTATTTTAAATTATTATATTTTAATAAAATATAAAAAAACACTATACATAATATAAATATAAATAGACAACGCTTTCAATTTTTAATTTAGTACTGGATATAACGAACAATTTGCTTTAACGAACAGGCCAGAAAACCATTACGTACGTTAAATCGAAAAACTAATGTACTTAAATTTTTTTATTAGTGGTTGTAAATGTGGGGCAAATATTTAACGAAATAAGTTTAGCCACTATTTCTGTGAAAATTTTAAGCAATCATACATGTCATATTTAGGATATTAAAGTTGATATATTTAATTTTAATTTAAATAAACTTTATAAATAGTTCTTTAAAGCGAAAAGATTTATAACATACATACTTAGTGGTTCTCCCTTTTTTCTTCAAATATTTGTGAGGGTTGAGCTTCGCTAAAGTAAAAGTAACCCATTATTTTAATTTTTTTTAAAGATACATTTGCCAGGGGTACCCATATTTTTAATTCCACGAACACAAATACTCGTGAGTAGTTTTTCAGCCAAATTTTTTTTTTGCATAAAATGTAGTAACAAAAAGTTTTTGCTAGCATATTCATAAAAATATGGCACATAAATAACAATATTCCGAAATCATTGACCAACTAAAAATATTTGAGTTTCCTCAGTGTAGGTTATAGTATATTAAAACATGTAGAAGGCGTCAAGTTTTTATAATGTAAATACAACAGTTGTTATGACAAGTATGACAAAAAAGTGGATGTCGATTAAAAAGTGTTTTTCGTTTCATTTCGAATTCTGGTATGAATAAAAAACCAACAACCACTCTCGAATTGCAACAAACAACGAAAATACATGAACAAATTAATAGTGACACAAAAAATATATTTATTTCAAAGAGTGCTAAATCAATGCAAATAAATTTGAAGGTAAAACCAATTAAAATTTACATAAATGATAAAAAAAACAAAAAAAATTTCTAGCTGTCGTACAAATTGAAAAATTGCAGCAACTCCTATCATGTTTTACAAATTAACAACTTGTCCTAATTTTTAAGATTTCTAAGAAATCAACAGCTTATTTTTAGCCCATATTATTTTTATATTTTATTTTGTTATATGTAATTGATGTTTGGAGTGAACTCAATTTTTATTTAGGAAAAAATAAATAAAAAATAAATACAGGAATAAGAATGGTAGTCAAATTATAGTGTTGATCTGCAAGATTCTTACAACAGTTATACGCCTTACTGTTGGCCTTCGAACGAAATGCCAGCCAAATTAAAACTCAGTTGCATTTGAAAATTGCGGAAGCAATTCACTTTTTCATTTTCCATGGCTACCAGTTGATCAATAATTATCAGACTTGCATCCACATGCACTTGAATTGTACTTGATTTTTTATTTTTCTATTAAAATTGTCTGCCTATCCTGTCTTGAAAATCTAACTGCCACCATTTCTAGGAGACTTTACTTTTTAAAGTGCTTTATTATTTGGTTCATGATCTCAAAAGAAAAAGAAATGGCTTTAACTTTTGCATGCATTGAAAAACGCACGTCTAGATTTATAAAAATGTTTATATTATGCGGTTGTTAACAAATTAAAATTATATCAAGCAATTGTAGTGGAGGTTTAGGTATAATTTAAGCCAACAATGCGATAAAACAAGCATGGAATAAATACACAGAGGAAAAATTAGTAAATGATTTAAAATAGGAATATTAAGGAAATGATACTTAAAAAGTAGATTTTAAATAAATAAATGCTTTCTTTGCATATTCACACTTAATTTCACAAATTCTTTAAAATTTTTTTTTTTATATTTGTATTATGATTTTATTATGCCCCTACACATTTTGTTATACACATTCGTGTTTCAGTGTAGGCTTCTATGAAACTTTACTATGACGTTCGCTTGCTTGAATCATGACTTAAACTTGGAATTAATTGCTGCAATTACAATGTCGACTTAACTTGCATAGATGTTTTTTAGACTTATTTTTTATATTGCAGCAGCATTAATAAAAAAGAGAGCAAAAAAGCACGAATGAAGGTTAATTTGCTTGAGCAGTATTTTGATAAAATCAACCAAAAAAATTTTTTTAAAATAAATTTTTTAAAGAAAACTTACTAAAAATTTGAATAAGGTCGTACAATCAATCAGCTGATATATTTTTATTTGGTTTGCTGGTTTCCAATTTCACGGACTTTAAGGTTTCTAAGGACAAACAAAATTTAATTATATTTTTTATACTTAAGCTCGTTTTGTGCAATAATCGAAGATATTTTCAATTTAAAAACTTGAAAAAATAAATGATTATACTTTGTAGTAAACATTTGTTAAAAGAAAACTGATTAAAAGTTATTAGTCTGTGTTTTTTCGGGTGCATATTTTTGTGCATATTTTTAAGCTTTTTAGGAATATTTGCATGCATATTTTAATAATTTTTGCGCATATTTAAACTTTCCCTGTATATAACAATCGATACTTTCGCTAGTACTATCGATTGTGTTGCAGCCGTACGACAGTGCATTGTGAAAAATATTATTTGTCACTACTGTCAAAAGAATGGTCATAGCAACCAAAAAAAATGAAATGAAATGTCTTAAAATTGCACTTGTCAGCATTAACACACATTCGTTACACGCCTCTACTAAAATTACCTAGAAAAATTTTACAAACTACTCAAATAATTAAAATCAAAAAATATTAAACAAGTGTACACAGAATTGCTTCTTGTTTAACATCTGAAAAAGGGCTAATGATGGTGGTGGTCTGGGTCTATTATTTAAAAAGCATTATAAACTTTAAGGTCTCTTACTAACTACCGGTGCTAACGATTACTGCCGCTGTTGCTGCTGTTAGTGATTTTATTGTACATTTGGTTTTTTATTTTTGTCCACCAACGCCATGCAGTTTTTATTGTTTCCATACAATACTGGGTTATCAGGGCAACTCGGCATGTTCAGCACCTTTAAGTTAAGATAGCGGCAACAACTTGCCGTATAGAACATCAATGAAGGCGATATCATAATTTTCACAGCAGGTGTCACTGTTGATTATTTTGAATACAAAACACTTGGAACTAAAATGGAAACTCATACTACACATGTATCTCTGCCTTGTTTGCAAGCATTATGGGCTAAAGAGATAAGTTATACAGAAAAAGTCAATCGCATTTGACAGCTCGTTGAGGTGAGGTACAAATGAGCAACACTTTTATGAGGCTATAAAATCAAAATTCATCTACATTAAAAACGAACAAAGAACAAAAAAAATGTGCATCAGCAAATGTGTAGTGATTAAGCTGCCATGCAAGTAGTGAGAGAGCACAAAACCATACGATCAGTTAAAATACAGATACCGAACGATACACATGAACGTTGGTTGATAGAGTGCAACAAAATACAATAAGAAGCGCGTGTTAACCTTTGATGTTAGCGGGTGGTTAATATTATTGTTGTTACTATTTCTCATTTTTGGTTAATTGTTAAAGGTGAGAGAGATTTATCATACCAACTGCAGTGGAATCGACGAAACGTTATAAATGATTACAGTAGTTTTACATGGTTGATCTCTTGTTTGTTCATAGCAATTGTGTCGGTATTGTTCGTTCTCTCTATTGTTGGCGGATTGGATCTTACAAAAATACCGCCACAAATTGGAAAACAATTCATTATTCATTTAAGAAAAAGAAATTAGGGCTCAGACTCGGTCAATCAAAATTAAATGTCAAACTGGCGCCAGGCCAAGTAAGCGCATCGCTTGGGAATAAAATGTTTCTCCACATCGTATTACAAAGTGTTTAAAACAGAAATTAAAAGAAATGAAAGCCACGAATTTGAAACTCACTTGTTTTATATTTTCTTTTGTTTAGAAATATATGAATGCGTTACAAGTTTGTTGTAACCGTGTTTACATTTTGAGTCGTAAATAATGTAATAAGCACGCTTTAATCGTTATTTATTGATTTTGTTTGGATCGAAGATGCATTTTACAAGCTACAGTAATTTTCAGAGGATGCATTTAAGAATTTGTTTTAGTAATTTCCTAAAATTTATAGTAATTTAATCGCTAATAAAAAATGTAAATAAATTTTATTTAAAAAAATTTTATAAATAAAAAAAAATATTTGTAAATAAAAGTTATTTTCTTAGATTTTATGTCGCACCAGAATGTTTTTTCAGTGTTTCGTCGCTACCCCATCCTTTTAAAATTTTTACAATATCGCTGAAAACCATGGCATAATTACAATTGTTTAATAATCATTGTAATTGATCTAACAAGCCTTTCACGGCTTTCGCTTCGCTAAAACTTCTCTCATATGACAACAAACTTTCCGTATAAATATGTCACAGGATACTGCAACTAACTGCCTTTTCCCTCTTTGTTCTCGATTTCAAATTTTGCCAAGGCTCCAAAAAATTATTGAAATTTTGTAAACTTTATTTTTTTGAAATTGAGAGAAATAATTACTTTAAAAACGTTTTAAAATCTCAAGTATTTATCTATCTATGGGCAAACACGTTTTTTTAGATCCCTTTTACGGGATCTTGATTTTTTTGCTTGACTTACTTCTTTTACAAGATTTTTATATATTTTTTGTTTATTATTTACGAATTGTATTTGTAAACGAAAAAAGCGGGAATTTTTATATAGTTATTATCTTATGCTAACTATAATCAATTCAATTGATACAGCCTGAGGCTGCAAGTTGAAAATCACTGTTATACTTTACTCAAATATATTAACTCAAAGATATTAACGATATAAAAATTATTTCTAAGACCGTTCTAAAATTTTAAATCGGTTAATATTCAATTAAGTTACAGACCTATAAGTGCATAGAGGTACGAAAAACCGGGTTTTGCCCGTAACTCCAGATTTTTGGGGTGTCCCGGAAATTTCAAATACAGATTCTTGATCTACGCGACAGCACCTACAAGAAAAATAATATCACTTCCCAGGTGTTTTTTTCACACTGTGTTATTTACAAATTTTATTTGTATTTTTATTTTTATTTTATTTGTAAATTGTAAACAATTTACATATCTTTAAAATTACTCATTTAAATTCTTTGGCGAAAGAAAATATTTTTAATTACAAGAAGAAAACAAATATGTTAGCTTTTGAATTCTAAGTAATCATGGTTTTCCACAAAAGTTTTTTCACAAAACATTTGTTTTTCGGAATATTTAGCATAATTTAACATTGTTTCTGATGAATTTGTGCTTTATTCACAACAGACTTTCATCAATAAAAAAATACCTCTAATTTAGACCCTTATCATCCTTACTGAAACAAAACCGCAAACATTTCCAGTAAAACCAATCACAAATCTGGCGCTTAAAATGCAGAATAGAAAATCACACAAATTGGCTGATAAGGATATTGACGGCACAACTTGTTTGATGACTGACTTCGGAAGACAATACGATTAACAAATTAAACAACAAAAGTCAATACCACACAAAAACAGATTAAAACCAAAACGAACAAATTAAATTTTAGAGGAAATAAAATAAAATAAAAGTCTTTTCGGTTTTTAAAGCCGCCGATGAACAAATTTTTTACAGGATGTATTTTTTAAAGTCGAAAATGAAAAACACCACATGATGTGATGTGTCTTGTTTTTAAAATTAAATGAAACATTAATTTTAAATGAATTCGAAATGAAATAAAACTATATTGAAACCAACACAAGAGAAGAAACAAGTGTCAGGATTAATGCTCTTCCGTTATGCTTTTGAAATTCAACAAACCTACAAACAGAAACGAATCAAACTGTATTCACTAGATGTGGTGGTGTTTTTTGTTTTTTTTTTTTGTTTTATTGCAATGGTGGTAGTCTCTTTACATAAATGCACAACAAGAAACTATTGCTGGTGTATGTGTATTTGTATTCGAGTGTTTGGTCTTAAACTAATAACTTCCTTTTTTAGAAAATTGTTTAACAGAAACAAAAGAGTTGTAGACAAGAATGGTTGTACAAAATCAAGAGGTAGGAAATAAAAAAATAAATAAATCAAATTTATCATTTTATTTTTTGTTTCTTTGAGAAAAAAAAGAAATTTGAAAAAGAAATTAGGTAACAAAAAAAATTGATTTGGGTATAATAGCAACAGAAATTATCATATAAAATTCTTGGGAATTTCATAAAAATATTGAATAAAACGCAAAGTTAATTAAGAACCACCACTAAAATATAATTATATGATTTCCATGAGAATATTTTTTGAGTTGTGAAAATCGGCATAGTACTAATTGCTTTTTATTTTCTTTACTTACCTCTTATAGGATCATCCCAGCTTAAGAGGAACACCTTTGGCCATGCTGGCTGCCCAGTGCAATAAGCTAAGCAGCAAGTCTCCACCACCTCTGGCAGATGCAGCCGTGGGTAAAGGTTTCCATCCCTGGAAGAAGAGTCCCACATCACCGTCATCCCAAGCGAACAGCAATAATAACCCGACTACCGGTTCAGCGAGTTCAAATGCTTCGGTAGGTCAACATTCTCCTTGTGCTATATCATCATCGGCTTCCTCAACAAACTCTTCAGTGGGTGGAAATATGCCCGGTATCTGCTCTTCAACTGCATCGAACACTTCGAGGAGCTTACCAGGCAGTGGCATTAATACGATGGTTAATATAACAGCCAGGTAGGTGTTACAAGTAAAAACTAGATTTTCATTAAGTAATTTAACTTTTTCAATTTCTTATAAATATACGAGTAATTTATTGATCATGGAAATAATTTCAGCATTTATCCTTACAGTCGCCCCATAACCTCTTCATGTGCTGCAGTTACCACGCCTACCGCCTACGGTAGTGATCTATTTTATCCCAATACCTCAACGGCCACCGGTGGGATGGTCACCGATAATCATCATATGCATCAGGGATTATTGGGCAAAGTGGAAGGAGCTACGTTTGGGTCGGTATACTCTAGGCATCCCTATGACTGGCCTTTTAATGCAGTGACTGCCTCAGCCCATAAAGCGGCCGAGGCTGCTAGTGTGAACCCGGGCTGGTGGGACATGCACAGTGCTGCAGCTGGCAGTTGGTTAGATATGGGCAGTGCAGCTGGTATGCATTCGACTATGGCCAACTATGCCACGGCTACTTCAGACTATTCATCAGCCTTAAGCCATTCTCTATCAAACACAGCTCATCTTTTGGGCTCCGGTCAACATTTGCTGCAAGACACCTACAAAAGTATGTTGCCCACACAAGGAGTAGGCGGGTTTTCACTGCCACACAGTTCACCTTCTGCCGCATCCGCGGTTTCTTCGCCACAAGCCAGCTCCCCCACAACACCATCACCGAGATCCCAGCGTAGGTATGCTGGCCGAGCAACGTGTGATTGCCCTAACTGTCAAGAAGCTGAGCGTTTGGGACCCGCTGGAGTACATCTGAGAAAGAAAAATATACACTCTTGCCACATACCAGGCTGTGGCAAAGTTTATGGCAAAACTTCTCATCTTAAGGCACACTTAAGATGGCACACTGGTGAAAGACCTTTCGTGTGCAATTGGCTATTTTGCGGCAAACGTTTTACTCGCTCCGATGAACTGCAAAGGCACCTTAGAACTCATACTGGCGAAAAGCGTTTTGCTTGTCCCGTTTGCAACAAACGCTTTATGCGTAGCGATCATTTGGCCAAACATGTTAAAACCCATAACGGAACGGCTCCAGCCAATGGCATTAAGAAGGGCTCGTCAGAGTCTTGTAGTGATTCCGAAGATGTCAACAATCAGTCGAATGATTCAAACGGCTTAAATAACTCGGGAAATGGCAGTAACAACAACAACAATGGCAACAATAATAGTAACAGTCATCCCGGCACCCCCAATTCCCATCAATCTGGTACTCCCACACAAGGTCTTAATCAAAATTTGCACTTGTCTTCTCCACATCACATGTCAAGTGGTTCACCAATCATGTTCAATCATCAACAACATCAATTGCATCACCAACAACAGCAGCAACAACAGGCTCAACATCATTTACATCAACAGCAGCATCAACAACAACAGCATCAGCAACAACAACAGCAGCACTCTCATCCCCATTTGCATGCTCACACCCACCACCACCACCATCATTCCAGTCCGGTGTTGGATCATCACAGTACTTTGGTAGACATTAAGCCACCAATGGTTTGAGGTTCACTAGGACCCTTTCTGTTCAGCAACTGAGCAGATGCCGGGTCCTACTTACAGGATTTCATAGCCACAATGGCTCTTTTTGAGGAAGAAGAGAGGAGCGATTCATAAAGCGCAAAATGTAATAAATAAAATGTAAATAACGATTATTGTTAGTACTTAAATATTGAAAAATAAAAAATAAATTATATATAATAATTAAGCTTATTTACAAAGATTTAGCAAAAGAGCACTTAAGAGAGGGTATAAAGAGTTCCAAAAGCATAACAAGAGAAGTAAAAATAAAGCGAAGCTCTGTAAAAAGGGAATGAAGAGAAGAAAAACTGAACACCAGAAAAATTACTAGGCTACTAAGGATAAAAAAAGTAAGAATAGTTAGAAATTTTAGCTAAGGAAACCACGCCCTTATATGTAGAAAATATAAAAACAATTATTTAACAAAACAACCTAAACCAAACAATTCTTACTCAAACAAATTACAATTAAACAAAAATAAAAAAAACATTAAAATATAAAAAAGCAAACTTACCTTAAACCCGCTTTGGTATTTTTTTTAATAAATCTTTAAAAAAAACTAAAATGAAAAATATATTTTTAAAATAATTTTTAAAACTACCAAGTATTTCTAGTCGTATTTAAAAAAAGAAGAAAAAAGATTTAGATTTACAATAATATTATGTACCAACATTACAGAAAACCCAATTTGCTTTTGCTTATTTTCAGTTGAATAAACTTATTCCTTTAATAAATCAAAAAATCCTTAAGGGATTTTATTTTTAACAAGTCTAGTTGTATGCAATTTAAAATGTAGTCTAAAATTGTTGTTCGTTTAGCTTAAAACTTGAAAGTAATTTTTAAATAAAGTTTATTAATTAATTAGTAAATAATTAAAAATATATAAGAAAAATAAATTGCTTATTTTTTCTAGTAATTTTAAAATACCAACCGTTTAAATATCCCCCATTTTAAAATAAATCAAATTTGACTTTGTAATTTAAACTAAAAAAAATAAAATATATATGGATATATTTTATGTATTTTTATCTTTTTATAGTTTCAAACTAATTACATATAAGCCTAACAATTTATTTGCAAATATGTAAATTAACAATAGAACTTAAAATATTTTAGAATAAAAACAAAACAAATTAATATAAATTACAACAATAATGATATTAAAACAAATTTTCTTTATTACAAATAAATGTGAACCATTATTAAAAATCAAACAGATATTTGTTTTTATTTTTTATTAACAATTTTAATGAACATTTTCTGACAATGAGACTGTTTTCTTTTTGTTTACGGCTCCATAACAACGATACTAACAAGAGTTTAACAGAGACAAGGTTGTTGTTTATCAATAAAGGTTGATTTATTGCAAACAATTGCATTCATTTAATAATCTTATCTTTTATTTTAATCCAAAAATGTCATGTTGTTCCATATGTTATCTTATTATATGCAGTAATTTCTCCCCCAAATATTTCGAGCGGATGATAATATTCTGAAGTATAAAATAAAATTAATTATCTTCACTATTCGAATATGTACGAGAAATTCCAGAATTGTTTTTGTGATCTACAAAATAGAATCCAAAAAAGTCTGAAAATTGTTCGCACTCCCAAAATTGTTTGCCTTCCGAAAATGTAAGTTATCAATTTATCAATTATAATGATGCAATTTTTATAATATCTTTAAAATCAATTTTAAAAAAATATTGTAAGTTTTTTGAAGGACTATGCTTTAATTTTAATAATTTTTCATTGGCTCTCAACTGGTCCATTTGCAAAATAAATTCACAGACATAAGCTTATGAATATATCAGCACTTTGCAATTTTTCTCGTATTTTTATAAATTAAAATTATAAAAATATTTTAGTGAATGAATTTTTCAAACAATTTTTGTTACTCCTCAATACATAAGAGTACATTTTATTAAAAGACAGTACATCTGAAGGAATCGTTAGATAAATAACCTAAAAACTAATTACAATGGTTTTGAATTTATGCAAACATCCCTTACAGCCCATCCAAAAGTATTTCTGTTCAGTTTTTAAGAAATGACTTCATAGAATAAACATGTTTTATTTTAGTAGTGCCGTTTTTCTTCTAACTGTCTGCTGAAATATATTTTAAATAAATTTGATAATCATACAGCTCTATGGATATTTTCTTACCCATCTAACGTTAATAAATTAATTGATAAAATAATGATAGTCAATTATTTGTCGCAATAACGTTTAATTTTCATCAAATTCTCTTTCGATTAAATAAAATATTAATCGATTATTTTTAGAATAATCAAAAAAATAAAACCTTTTATTATTTGTAGTTGTGAGACACTTCAAAAGATAAATGACTGAAACTGGTCGTTCAGACCAAAATCAAAAACTTAAGAAAATTTGGTTTATTCTGTACAAAGCATATCAATTTAATAAACCAAATTTATGACATCATTATGTAAAAGAAACATTCCTTAACGCTTTTAAAGTTGTTATGACAAATACAAAAACAATCTTTTATAGAATTAGTTTTCTTCAAACGTTTATAAAGCATTCGTTTTACAAAACGAAGGTCTTAATAAGCCACATTGTAGATAATTTCTTTATGTTATAAATGGAAAAAATGCAACTCTAACTGAATTAATCCATTAATTGATTATTTATTTGCAATTCATTGCAATTCATATTTTCTCGGCTCAATTAATAAATTTGTTTGCCAACATTTTCGAAGGATAATAAAAAAACTTACTGCGGTGTAGATACATATCAACTTAATTCCATGTATGTATGTAATATCTTTAAAATATCCACCGCAGTTTCTCGTCGATGCTTAGTTTCGAAAGGTCCAATTTCCATAAAATCAACAACATAGATCCATCCAAAATGAAGAATCACATAGATAAATACTTCGAAGAGTCCCTCTAATACAATATGAAATTCCCTTAAAAATAACTATAAAAAATTTTAGTACACAGCAAAGAACAAATTGTTAATAAAGAATTGGGGGATTCAAATGGTAGTCATAATATCATATGTTCTTAAATAATAATACGAAAAACTATGACGTGGAAGAACAACCACTATGTACATAATTTCTTTCACACTTCTCTAAATTTTATACTATTTGGATATGACGAAACAATAAATAAAGTTCAAAAACTCTTTTTATTTTATGACTTTTGTGTTTGAATCACTACAACAAATTTTATAAACTACCGTAAAACATTATGACAACATAACTTAATAGAACACCGTTTGAGTCCCCCAAATATGTATTAAAATTTGCAAAAATATGCTAAAACTTTTCAAAGATTTTTTTTGTTAAGAAAATGAAAAAATATATATATTTCGCGAACTCCTGGTTATTTCATTATATAGTATTTTTTATTTTGGTTACAAATTTCAGTTTCCATTGCAATTTCACACAAAAAAGACAACAAAAATTTAATTAATTTATCATTTTGTCATGAACGGCATTTTCACTTGCCACTTTGATATTCGAATACAATATAAGTTGGCTTCGTTAAAATTTGACTCCATAATAACTGCTAGTAACTAAATATCTGGCGTTTAATATACCAAATAAATATTTAAAAGGGCACACTTTTTTCAACCATTATACATGTGTATAGAGCAATCAGTGTTAATTAATTTGAATATTTTGCTCCTCTGATGCTCACTCATATGCAGACAAACGACACAGGACACCCTTCTGTTTGTGCCATTAGAGAGCTCATTATTAAATCTCTGGCAAATCTACCCTTTTCAATATGTTTGTATTTCAATGACAAATCTCGGCATAATGAAATTTAAATCAGTCTAGAATAAAAACATGTTGAGATTTTATTGTCCTGTTTGTTGTGTGGGGGGTACAAAATGATAAATAAACACTTCGAAAACTGATTTAATATTTTTTAGATCCCCCACTCCAGAGATAAAAAAAACGTTTAGGTTTCAGCAGCTGGGGTTGCATAAGGCTGCTGTTTTTTTATATATATTTTTTTTTGGCTGCAAAGTATTTTACGGATAACAACATCCGCCGTGTTTAACGACTCATCCATTTATGCCTGGCTTTTGTACTTGAAATTATTGCAAAATTCACCCTCATAAATTCACTGATTTCAGCAACCATTAACGTGACTTGAAACATATTTTATGGTTATGAGTTGTTGACTTTTAAACCATTTAGAGTTCTTTAGGAAGATGAAGTCGTTCGTGTTGGAGTTACTTGTTTAAGTCCCCCTTCTTAAATTTTTCTAATTTCTATAGCAATTGCTGTTTTGATTGTTGTTGTCATCGTCGTCATCATCGTCATCATCACCAGCCTCGTCTGAAGTAACAACCAAATTCAAACATTACCTCCCCCAAATTCTTATGGATTTTTTTCTCCCCATCCTGTTGCAAAAATTGACTTTAAATTTATTTTTATTGAGTAACAATCATGGGTGGCATAGTGGGTGGTTTATTATTTTGTTGTTTTTTGTTTTTTACCGTTATTTTTTGTTTGTGTTCTGTTGTTACTATGACCCTGTCTATTTTTATTAATCATACTTAATAGTTCGTTACTTCCCCTTTGGGCTGGTCTACAGATTAAACGCATTTGTTGCTTGTTTTCCAATTCAAATGACATTTAAAGCCAAGGATCATTGAACAGTTATTAAAATTAATTGAAAATTGTCATTCTATGCTTTTAACTGAAGATAATTTTGGCTAACGAAAAATATCTGTAAATGTTTGGAGGGTATAGGACATCTTTAATGTTTTAATGGAGATTTTTAATTACTAAAAGGCTAAATAAATTTTTAATTGAATGGTAATTCGTAATAGGATTGTTCAGTTCAGGCCAAAAGACTTCTTAAATTGCTTGCTTTTGTAGTGTGATTTGATTAACATGAAATGTAGTGCAACGCTAATCTATAAAAGTCCTTATTAGGGAAGCGCTGGATTCTCTTATCTCAAACATATTTAAGTATAACGTTTGAGAATAAGTTGAAAATAGAAACATTTATCTATTTAAGAAAAAATAGAGAAGCCAAATCTATATGTTATTGCATTATTTTTAAATTATTTTAATATCATTTTCATAGAGTTATAAGTAATTTTGATAAACATGGCAATAAGCTTATTGGTCTGAAGATGATTGTTCTTGGATTTAAAATCATTATGCCTTAAAACTGTTTCCAGTTTTTTTGCAAAAAAAAAAAACTTTACTTGCTAAGATCGTCTTAAATAGCACAGTATTGACTGATTAATTTTGAATCTTTTCGAAGGTCCTAATGTTGAAAAAAAATTTTACAATATTTTAAAACTTCTATACAAAATATTTACTCATGTTATACATTTTTAATAGTTTGAACAATCTTATATTATACTTATTTTGTTTTGAGAAAATTCTAATTATTTGGCAAGTTTGAGCCAAATTCTTTTCATAGTTTATGTAAAGGACATGTATCAGCAGATTAAGTTCTGCAAAATGTATTCATATGCTGATGATGTTCAATTACTTGCGAACGACAGAGGTTTATTAACCCTATACCACGAAGACAATGTCAACGTGAATTACAAATTTGACAGTTTCCAATTAATTCCCAGAGTTAATTTTAATATAAGACGATTGTACAATATTGAAATGTATTTACCAGATATTGTGAGAAGTTGCTGGAAATATATATATTGCGGCACGTCCCAGCATATCATGATAAAACTTAAGTAAAGTTTCAATAATTTAAATTTGCCGTCTTAGGTAGACAGGTAGACATGACTGCTTATAGGATTATGTTATTGGGCTGTGACTTTGAAGGTTTTGTTATGTTGAGAATTATTTTAAATTTATATAAAAGTTTTTAAAATAGATCTCCTTTTTGTTTCAGTTTGTAATTTTTCCTCTTCATATGAAATTAATTAATATTAATTAATGTAGATTCAGCAAATTGCAATGTTTATTGATTTAATCAAATAAATTAACCCATTTCATTCTAGCGCCCCATTTAAGGCGCAGTTGCATTTAAGCTTAAATTATTTCTTATTAAATTATGGTCCTTGATAAAAACACCGTGGTTTTGTGTTTCATGCGCTGTAATTAATTTATTAAATTTCGTGCACTTTAGTGAGTTGGAGAAAAGCATAAGTAATTACAAACGCAAAGTTTTATTTACAATTAGATTGAAATTATTTTATTATATCGCAATATCCTAACTTTTACATAGAAATAAATATTTAATCTTTGCGAAAATCTTGGTTAATATAACTTTAACCTAACTTAACTTATTTTCTGCCCATTGTATGTTCTGGACTAATTATACCCCACGGGCGTACAGTCTACACAAAAAATATACGGTGTAAAAATTTCGCAATTGCAAAATATTTAAAGAATTCCCGTAATTTGCACAAATTAAAGAAATATTATGTATTTCATACCGTAGACTTTTACTGTTGACACTAAAGAGTACAATTTGTTTTTCACATATCATAATATCCTTTTTAACTAAAAGTTGTACAATTTTAAATATTTTCTACCCTTGATCACAAAATTCATAATTTAGTGACCACAGACCAACCAAATATGCGAACAAATTAGTTTGTATACATGAAGTTAAATTATTTGCAAATCATACCACAATTCCCTAGTGTGAAGTAACAATATAATGTTTGGTTTTTCATTCATAACAAAAATATCAATATCACCAGTAACAATATACAAACAATTATTCTTACAATACGAACAGACCGACTGATAGATCGAGATGCATACATTGTGTGCCAACAATAATGAATGGAAAACAGCGACAGTTAATGAGATTAAAAACAACACAACAGGGTGTCTTCCAAGCAGCACTTGGCGGCACAACCATCAGCAGCATCAAAAGTAAATATTGTATTGTACCATAATATATAAAATCAACAAACATTTGCAACAATAAAAAGTAACAACTACCTTAACAACAGCAGCAACAGCAGGATATCACACATAACACGCGTATTAATATTATTTTCTTATTTTTATGGCTCCAAGTTTATTCTATATGCAAAATGATTTTTTGTAAAGTGAGTGAAACACAAAAATCAATGAAATAAACCAGCTGTAATTTATAACAATAAAATATACATTTATAATAATGAAAAATGTAAAATATACAATGAAGATTCACTCATTGCAATTTATCAACCAAAAAATCAGAATCTTGATACATACTCGTATGTACATATTCATGTGTGCATGTGCATGTGTATGTTTTGTATAAATGTGTGTTTTTATCTTGTGTGAGAATTTATATAAAATTTATGTAAAATATTTAAGTAATTTAAGAAAAATAATTAATTACGTTCAACCCTCAAACAAAACAAAAAGAGAAAAAAAAACACAGTTAACACTAAAATATGCCACATACTTGAAACTTTTTCGGATTAAGCAGAGTTGCCAAGTACTTACGCTGAAAGCTGGTGTAAAAAACTCTGTTCTGGCATCGAAACATACTCACAGTAAGTGAAATTTATGACTGTAAACTTATTTAATCTAATTAGTAAGTTTAATTGAACTGATTTTTAAGCATGCCGACCGATCGTTTCAAAGACATTTTTCTTTTAACGCAACTTTATCACATTTAAAAAAAAATCAAAATTGTTAAGATAAGAAATGTGGAGTCAACTCTTGTTTATATAACTTCGCTTGTACATACAATAGTAAATGCAGTAATTGTGCAATAATGAAAGGTTCAAGTTCGAAAAGCGCCACTTGTCAGGCTTTTTTTGCCACAACTTGTTTTTATGCAAACAATGGACAGTCCTCTTTGTAGTCAAGTTTCACAAATTTTATGCATTTGGAAATTTTGTTACACGCTAAGTGCAAAAAACAAAAAAATTAACTAAACTTTCCGGACTTATGAGATTTTTTTTCTAGAAATTTTGCAATTTTTATTGAAAGATTGCAGCATAATGATTTTTTTAAATAGTGAGTTTATAATAAAAGGGAAAATTTTTGTCCTAAGAAAACTTTGAATTGCAATTTTTTTGATAATATGTAAAAAATGTTACATTAAAAAAAAAGAAAACGGCATTAGTTCATAACACCAAAATTTAATTTTTGAAATGAACAGAATGAAATACACTCAGAACTCAAAAATTGTTTGTAAATAATAACCAAAAACCAAATCAAGAGAATGAACTAACATTAATTGTTGTTTTATTGTTTTATTAAGACGGCTTTTCCACAAACAAGGTTTACTTTGACAAATAATTTAAAATTTTTTTTTAACTTTGTTTCACTTCTCAACACTTAAAGTTTACTTTAACAAATATTGTATTCTTTTGCAAACCAAACACACAGTTACAACCAAATGCAAGTATGTGCAAACGACGAACGAAGAAGAAAGCAATTTTGCGAGTACAGCAAAGTCTGTAATCATCCACTCTCTTCTTTCCCTTGTCACCATCAAACGCAAGACTTTGCAAAGTAAACTTTGCTGGTAGAAAAGGGCTCTAACAAAAATTATTGTTAACTTAATTCGTTTCTGAGATTGGAAAGATAGCTCATCATTAACTATATCCCAAAATTTTAAACTGAATTGATTCTCAAAACTGTAACTAAGTTCGCTTTATTGTTGCCTTCTATATAAATGTTTCGGGACTTAATTAGTTTTTGGTTTGGGAGCTTAGTTCTCACTGCTAAAAAGTTTGATTTTTTGAAATATGCCCAGCGAGATTTGGTAAAAGACTAAATATTTTAGGTACCATAACAGGAAGAATATACACTTCGGGTTCTGATCACAATCGTAATATGATGTCGCGGGTATTGGTGAGACTTTTTTTTGGGAGAAAGATTGGAATAAGTCATGATTCAAAAGTTGCCACTTGTAAGCTGAAAGGCATACAAACGAGGAACTATTCCGCATACATGAACAGCTAATAGAGGAAAAAGTGAAGATCAAATGTCTCGATAGGATACTGGGAGTTGAGTTGCCTTGCTGTCTAATTTATAGTTGACTAGAGTATTAGTCTGAGATTCGGAAATTCGATTCCTGAAGAGTCTCTTGGCGTTTCTGAAGACAAGCCAAAAAAGCTTCGCAGTTTCTAGTTTTCAATCCAAGGAGATTATTATTTTGGCTAATGTTCGTAAGATTTTTAGTCAGAAAGAATCGGACATAAGACAATATTCCAAAGGAACAAGGGAAATTTTTAACATCAATTAATTTCAACTTACATGGCAGAACAGAAACAACGTTGTTTTTCGGGAGCCGCTACACTCTCATCATCAGTGTTCATGTGTGTTTCCATATATCCGCCACTGTTTAGGTGTCTCGGTTGAATGTGATTTCCAATTTGTATTTCTACAAATAATGACTCGAAAAGGGATACGAAAGTTATTTGTATTGTGGAAGGTATTATTTATTAGTTGTTCTTACAGCAAACTCAACTTCACCTTTATCAATATCCAAATTTTACCATCACTAATTAGGTAACGTTAAATTAACCCATTGTTACATGTTGGTTTTATCTCATGTGCCATTTCCCTTCTAATTTTCTGTTTGCAAAAAAATCTAATTTTGCAAAAAGCCTGTGAAACTTGGAAAACTTATTGCCAGGGCTTTAAAGTCTTTGGCCGATTCAGAGTGTCTGACAGCCAAACCGGACAACAAGAAGGGTCTAAAGGAAAACGCATGTAAAGTCATTGATAGGAAATGCGTTTTCGGTGAAAGAAAGGCTTAACCGACAAATATCGGCTTGTCTTCATATATGTATTTATTATGTACTACTGTATCCAGCATTCTAGAAATTAATATTAAACATGTACATAAATACATACATTCTAAGTAAACAACTTAAAACTGTGTCTCATTTCTATGCAAACGCGAATTGGACGAACACACATGCACACTTTGCATATCTTTCAAGTTAAAGATGATACGTGCATGTGTAAAAAGTGTACATGTGCTAGTAGCAACTTTAAACGCTTATAGTTCCCTAAATATCGAACCGATTTATATAAAATTAAGATTGTGCACATCTATGTAAGAACCCGTTTAAAAACATATAAAAACATTTCAAAATCGGTTCAGTATTACAGTCGTAAAAGGGAAAAACGTGTTTGCCTTTTAATAATCAGTAAAGCCAATCTGAACAAATTTGTTAGTACACTTATCACTTCGTTTCATCATTTAAACTCTACTTTTTACAATTTGGCAACCACAAATATAAAAACAGATAGAAAAAAAGTGAGGACACTTCAAAATGTATTCTTCTTTTGCATAAATCACAACTTCATATAAATTAGTTTTCATTTAATTATGTTTATTAACACATTTAAAAACGTATTTAACGCGCGATAAGCATAAATAATAATGTCACAAACTGAACAAAGCAATGTGACAGATGCATTCCAACACCAACAATAATAAACATACATACATACATATGTACATACAAATTCTCCTCCGCTCCGCAACATAAATTGTGTCGTTTATTAAATGAAATGAAATCGCTGCGATGACACTTAACAATTTCGAATACATATTTTGTGATCATTATTGTTGTATTTAGTTGAGATTTAGTTTGTTTAAAAAACAAAAAGAATCTTAATGAATACAATGTGTGAACATGAATGCGATAATTTTCAAATAAATGAGATAAATTTATTTTTGACACAAGTATCAGTGTTTTTTGTATATCAAATGTTGTGTTTGTGGTTTGTTTTAAGGAAACCATTAACAATCTTTTTCTTTAAGAAATTTATGTGATTTTAAATTTCATTCTGGAATTTTCTAAAAAAAAAATAAAATAAAGAAAAAAACGTTAAAGCCAGCAACCACATCAATAAGGAAGTGGAAGTGTTGAATTGTGGGTATTTTAAGCGCCACTAATACGATTATATCTTGCACTGGATTTAACAGTTTTAAACACTCTTGTATCTGGAGATGGAAATTCATTTGTGAAAGACAGACTGTGTGTGTGTGGGGGGGTTTTATCTGCGTTGGTTGAATTTTTTTTTTGGGTGTAGTATTTCTGCATTTTTAGTCGTTGTTTTTTTTGGGATAAAAACAACACTTAGATTTTAATCTTTCTGTATTTGACACTTTTTTTACGTTATTGGGTTCCTTTTGTCATCTCTTTATCGTTAATTACTTAATTTCTTGGCGTTGTATAGTGTGATAAACTTGCTACCGAACAGTATGGCGCCAAAAGTTATAAATTATAATCATGTATTTAGTTTTCTTTTTATTAAAGTATTTGAATATATTATGTTGGTGCTATTGTGCAGCTCTTGTATGTGGAAGAATATTTTTTAAGGGTTCATTAAGGATTTTCTCCAAAATTTTTATGAAAAATATTCAAAAACATTGAATGCTTTTTATAAAAGATTTCAAATTGAAGTTTGTTTACATGTTTCATGATGCAGAAGGTTAGAAAATACTTGTATATCATCTTCAGAAAATGCTTCATATTGAATTTACAGCTGTATAAAATGGTAACAAAAATTTATTTTCGAAATGGATTTTGTTCTGAATAAATGGAGGTTTTGTTTATGAGCCTTTAACTACACAAATGAGTGCGCTGTAGAAAGTCTAGAAGTCAATTATAATTAAATGTCGATTGCCTTAAATTGTTTGTTCTTTTATATTGTTAAGGATGCTTGGCCAATACGGGCTATCAATTAATTTGATTTGCGATGTGACGTAATTGCTGGAGAAAAAAATATAGCTTCTATACTCAAAAGAAAAATCAATACATCCGTACTTAAATCAATCTCAAGTGGTGTTAAAAGTACGTTAATCCCAGATTTACTTAAGTCAAGTAGAGAAAGATTGATTTAAGAAAGGACTATTAAAGGCTCATTGATTCAAGATTTTTCACGAGATTAAAAAGTTTTGTACTCATTTTAAGAAACTCCAGGATTGGTCATCTAAAGTAATCTCGTTATATACGATTCGTATTCAAAGTAAGTAGAAAATACTTAAATTTCGTACGACCTTTTTCTTTCTGTGTACAAAGCTCCCTGATTAACTCTATATCGTTTAATTTGAATACTAAATCGGTGGAACAAAAAATCTCATGTCAGTTTACCCATTGAAAATTGCTTTCGTTATTTCATTTTAAACTCAATGAAATCGTTTTGAAGTGATCCGCTTGGAAAAAATAAATGGAACTCTCATTTGTTTTTTGAAAGTTGCGCATAAAGTAAGAGGTTTGAAACATTTCAGTAATATGGTTTAAGGTCTACTGATGATTTGGAATTTATATAGAACCCACAACAAACAAACAAATAAAAATCGTAAATCAAATAGTAATTGGCACTCAAATTCATTGAAATACTTTTTTAGTTTATTGTTGGTTTTCCAACAAATCCACGGCACAGGAATAAAGTATTAAATTCTGTTGCTGCATAACCTTGTTATAGAGAAACACAAGGTTAACGTGGACAATATTAAGTTCCCGTAATCTACCTCGAAACCAAAATGCTTTGAATTTGGCTACTTAGAATTGCATCAGTGCAAGGTGAATGCCATGCTTAAGTTTGCATGGAAACCAACTAAGAAAGAAAGCTGACTGTGAAATGAGCATAGGAACTAAATATCGTGATATAAAACGTAAAACCATGCAACTACACTTATTTCGACTATGGAGGAGAGGGAAGAAGCTTAATAAAGTATTTAAGTAAGCAACCTGAAAGAAAAGTTTCTTCAAAACTTGCATAAAATTAACAGACTCACCTATATTTTGACAAAATATTATAGTTTGTAGGAACGTGCAGATTCAACAATATTCAATAAAAAACCATATTTTGAAATTTTTGTTACTTACATGGTTTTACGTTTCATATAACGATATGCCCCTCAATAATCAAATGCAATGCGATTTTTACAAAACAATATTTTATTGAATATTCAAAATATTAATTCAAGGAAAAAGTTCAATTTTAAATTTAAAAAACAAAATTTTAGCAATTCCCAACAAAAGCTCTAATATAAATATTTTGTTTTAGTTTAAATATTTAATATTTTATAATCATGCTGGATTCGCAATTGAAGCAAATTAATTCTTCTGAAGTTAGAAAAAAACTTTTGCCAAAATAAAAAATTAATGAAGAATTCTTTGAAATTTTGTATATTCTATTCTTGAAATTATTTACTCAAATATTTTACCTAAAAAAATATATGATTCATGCGCTTCTTTATCTATAAATGATTTAAAAACTTATAATGGAAATTTATTGTACATCCTACTTAAAGAGAATATTTTAGGGAGTTATTAACCCTTTTGATTAACATAAAAATATTCAGAAAAATTATATAATGTTAACTAGTTTTTAAACTAAGCAATATAAAATCATTAAAATTCAAAATATTATAAGTTCTTTTTTCATTGCCACATATATTTAAACGATCTCTTTCAAAGATACTGAAGGATACATTTTTCAGGCGAACAAAACAAAATATTTAAATTGTGCATCCTTAAAAATTTAATTACCTATAAGATTTGCTTCCTTATCATAAAAACTATTTTGGTTTTATAAAAGGTTTATAAAACAAATTTTCGTATGACAGTCTATTTAATGAAAGATCTCATGAATATATTCCAGGCTTAAGCTAATTATTTAAAGGATAAAAAATACACAAAATGTGTTATTAGACTAAAATTAAGTGACCCAAATGGCTCTTATACACACTTATAAATGCACTTGTTCTCTTGAAATTATTTACCAATCATACAACGTAAACTGATATTTAATAGCTACTTTAGTCCTTGAAACTTTAAACTACTATTAGCTGCTTAACAAAAGACAATTTCGCAGACAACGAAGCGATTTAAAATTTAGATAAGAGTGGCACAAATAATATTGAAAGCGGAACCAAAAGGGAATAAGGGATAACAATTCTCACACTTCCTGCCAAGAAAATAAAATAATTTCTAAGCTCAAATAGGAGACTTATTTTGTTATGAAGCAAGACTAACAAATGCAATTAAATATCAAATATCCAAAAAGAATTCATCAATGAAAGAGTAGTTAGGTGCTTTGCTGGTTTATTTTTATTTTTAATTTTTTTTGCAAAGAAACGTGGGAGATTTAAAATGAACAAAACACAGGAACAGGTATTTGGGTGCGCAATTACTTTGAGTAATACGAAACCACTTCAAATGAATAATAAAAGTAAAGCAAGGCTAATAGAGGAGATCAAATTAAACACATTCATCCACGGCCAGAAGACAGTCAAGATAATCATCTTGATTTCTTTATACAATATATGTACATATATAAAGACAGATAAACAATATCTGGAAATGTGAACGAAAGCCTGAAAAGTGACAGAAGCAGCAGAGCAGCAGTCGTAGCAGCAATTATTGTCTACTAACTACTTGACGCTTTTTTATATTCACTCGTATAGCCGTCTGTTTATAAGGGTTTTGAACAAGATAAAGGATAATGTTATCCTTACAGACACATTATGTTATTTTATAATTTTCTTTGTTTCCATTCATGCTTGTAATATTGTTAAGTAACCCAAACTCCAGATAAGGTGCAATTTTACCTTGAGTTGAGGTTAAGGATTTTTGTCTGCTTCTGTCTGTTAGAGAATACTTTTTATACATTATTAACTAACTCTTTTTTTTTTCTTCTTCGTCTTTTTAGTTCTTTTACTTATCACGTATGTACACTGATGTTTGTGTGTCCTTTTTTGTGTGTTTGTGTGTGTGTGTGTGTGTGTGTATAATTTTTATATGATCTAGTGTCGATTGCGTGTTACGTGAGTTGCATTTTATACAAAAAGGACAGGAAATTCTTGCATATGTTTTTAAATACAATATAAAAAGGAGTATTAAACAGGTATCTGTTAAAGATTATGGACTCTTCATCATTTGTAAATTATTGTTATAGATCCAGAATATCTTGTGTTAAACAAATAACTTTCAAACACCCAAAGTAAATACGAATGTATATATAGGTACTTGCATCACCACAATAAAAACGTAAAATCATCTCACAGTCAAATAAACTCCATATTTTAAAAATTTTGTTAATTTTCTTTATATGGAATTTGACAAACAAACGATGCATCACAATTGTGTTGTTGTAGAGTAGCATTTAATTGAATAAATTTACTTTGCATACACCTTCGTTCAAACAAGTAATATTAAATACCCTTTATTTTTTGTTTTTTCTTTATTTAAACGAAAAAAGTTGATTGACTTAATTAACACTTTATTCACAGCCAAAGCAATTGTGCAACGGTCGTTTTTATACTTCTTTCTGCAAGGATTTAATTATTTAATTATGTATTTATCTATTTATTTTTTTTTGTGCCATGAAAATGTTCTAATAGTCAATACCATTTAAAATTTCTGGCCGAACTCCATCCTATTACAATATAGTTTTCACTAAAATATTAAAAATAGAATTGCAAGGCTTTTACAGACCAGCCTCGCATTGAATTAATTCTACTTTGCTTTTTTTGTTTTTGTCAACATCATGTCAATTGGTTTCTATTCAATTTATTATTATTAATATTCTATTATTTGCTTTTTATTTTTAATTTAATTTCTTTTGATACTCGTAACTTATATTTTATGCAGTCAACCAACCGAAAATACAATAGATTTTAATGTTTTTTTCCATTCTCATTATACTTGCATTTTGTATTAAAATTTGTAACCCTTTTCTCGTTGTTTTATTAGAATTATGTGTGTCATGTGGCATTCTCATTTTATTTGCTTCAAATTACAGGTTTCCAATGAAATTTTTGAGAACTTGCAAACGACGTTATTAGAGAAATTTTATGTTTTTTCTACAAGTATTAAATTAAAATACGCTTACAATATTTTATTGTGATACAATTATAATAAAGTAATTATTTTAAGTACATGTTTCATTTTGGAATTTTGTCTTTTAAGGGCACTAGAAGAACGAAAGGGTTCATGCGTTAAAGTTTTGAATTTGAAAAAGTTTCTATAACATCAAAAAACTTGGTGAGAAAATTTTGTTTTAATACCAGCTTTTTAAATATTAAATTATTTTCGCAGACACTGCACTAGTATTCAAGTTTTAATCAAGACATTTATAATATCAGGTAAAGAGTTAAACTTTTAGTAAAGTGAATACTTGTTTTTACTTTATTATTGATAATCCATCAAAGTTTTTGCAAGTGTGATAAAAAGGATACAAATTAATAACTACAGGAGTTTTGCCAAAAGTTTATGAGCAATTTTGCCTATTTAAAGTTTACAAAGTGATTATATTGCAACAACTGTTGTACTCAATAACAATGTACTGCAAAAGCTCCAACGTTTAAGTAATATTTTATAAAAACTTCTGTGCCAATTTATATAGACGGAAGAGATACAATACAATCTATATGTATAGTTCATCAAGCGATTCTTAAACGTAAATTTTCTTAACCGCTCTCATTCCACTCAATTGATCAGTTAATGTTTTCATAATCTTTTCTTCTTTCTAATGAATAGTTTTGTGTACATACTCCATTCCATTTTTTAAACTCTTGATATTGATGTATGTGTGTTTTTCATCAGCAGATAAATCGCTTGTTTGGTGAAGAAAATCAGCAGCAAATCTTATTTCAAACATTTTATTTTCCACGTTTGATCTTGCTGTTCTTAAATTACTTTTCTCTGGGGCTTGGGCAATCTGCTTGCTGCGTGTCTGTCGCAAAGATGCTTTCATTGCATTTACCATTTTTAATCGATTGCCGTTCGATGGAGTGTAGCATGATGCAATTCTGTCAAAACTTTTTTCCTATATCGAAATTTCAGTAATTGACCGAGCCTGTCGCTGATCGGGTTAAAATAGCGAAACATTAATAAATGCACTCAATCACGAACTTGCAACCATCTCTGATGAGAATGGTGTCGATTTTAACCCTCTTACGAGGGTAATTATGGGAGGAATGGATATTAAAGAATCAGAAGTTCTCAATGTTATTAGAACAGAAATCTAGTGCGATAATCACTGATAACAGTTTTGAAATCTTAAAACAAGACGGTGTAAGAGATTTATACCAAAAATGGAATATCCAATAAATATGGGATGGTGCTTCAAGGTCTGTTTTGAAGTTGCGACAGCGTATAGGACAGGACAAAGACCTCATCGGTGACAGTAGGGGAGCTAACCTTACTGACTCTCTTGTATATTAAGGGATCATCCCCTGAGTACTACAAAAAATTAATATATTATATGTTATTCAACATATAAATTATCAATGCTTATCCTTTTAAAACATTTTTGTTGAAAATTTCAATATACATTGACTCATTTTTGAATAAGGATTATCAGCAAGCGAAAATAAAATAGTCCTGATTGTCCTATTTCATGACAAACGAATATTGACAACTCAAAATGAAAATTAGTGATGGTAAAATTTGAATATTGACAGCAGTGAAGTTGTGGTGAAAACAATTAATAATACATTCCACAATACAAATAAGTCTCGTATTCTTTTTCCGATCATAATTTTTATAAATACAAATTTGAAATCACATTCAACCGAGCCACCTAAACAGTGGCGAACATATGAAAACACACATGAACACTTATGATGGGAGTGTAACGGCTCCCGATGATTCCGTTCTGCCGTGTAAATTAAAACTAAATGATGTTAATTTATACCTTAAGCCAATTCTATCTACAAAACTATTACGAACTTTAGCTTAAATAATAATCACTTTGGATTACAACCACTAACAGTAAATGTAGCTCGAAAAATAATCACATTAAATAAAAATATTCTTATTTATTTTTATTACCTTCGAAGAAACTGTGAATAGTCAAAAAAACAGATCATGATCATTACATGAAAAACTAAGAACTCAGGTTTAGTCCATAAAATAGCAAGTTTCAGTATTATCATGTGTAATATTTACTGCCGGATGGTGTAATATTCATATACATGGAAACCGCAAATATTTTCCCCAAGAAAGTGATTTATGTTCACTAAATATCCACCAAGAAGGTAAAAAAATAATTTCTACAAATTTTTAAAATATGCTCTAAAAACTAAACAAATATTGCTGTTTCAAAATAATATACATATTTTTTATACACAAATTCTAAAATGTTTGTAAATATAATATTGTATTAGATGCTGCAACTATATGCAAATATGCTTTTAATACTGAAATATGCCAAAACTGCTGCATAGCATAAAATATATAAAAAGATGCTAACAAATTGATACCGTAAATCATAAAAATTTTCTGAAACGGATAAATATTTTATTTATGCTTCTACAGCTTGTACAAGGAAAAATATACCATTCCATATTCACAGGTTTCCTGATCATATATAAAATTATTTTGAACAGTAAACCTTTGGTTTTATACACAATTTAAAATTAAGTAACTGGCCTTCATAGAGTTTTCACTGTTTTGGAAAAATTCTTCTGTCTTTTGCTAGTGGCCCTAAGAAATATACTTTACAGTTTCCCTTAATATTCCATGCTTTCTTATTGCATTTTCTTTAATGATACGAGTATAACAAGTAGCTAAAAGAAAATCGTTTTTAGTGTATAGAAATAATCTGCCTGCAGTTTTGCCAATGAGCATTTTAACAAGGACATAGCACAGCTATTTTAACAATTATTAAGAAGTTGCTAACAAAAAAAAACTATACAGTAAAAATTAAAAATTAAAATTCAAAAAAATGTTTATGACCACTTATGTTCCTTAATGCCTCCGAAAAACACAATATGGCTAACAAGATCTAGGACTCTGTAATTAATAAAATTTCAACACCAATAAATACTTCATGCAGTTCAGACCAACTTAAAAGTTTTTTTTTACATTTTTTCAGTTTTTTTTTCATAAAAAACTAAAAAAAAGTTTTGCGGTTAAAAAACTAAATGCTGTTGAAAGAATAACTAAAACTACATGCAAATGATATAAATTATTGACGATATTATGCTACTGAAGAGTGAAACTAACAAGGTGTAAGAGAGAAGTTCATTTTTTTATTTCGAAAATAAATAAGTACACATTTTTAGTTGTTATAATGCATTTCTTACACAAGTTTTTATTTTGCGTTTTATTTTCTTTGGCTGGGAAATATAAAGTTTTAAACAGTTGTTTAAACTTAAAAAAAATAATAATAAAAATAACAATGACTTGTAATGATTGCTTGTTAGAATATCTGCGTAGTTAGAGAGGGCTGTGAAAGAAATATGTTTTCCATGAAATGCGTTGATTTTTTAAATGTCAGTAGTTTTGATTTTAAAACTAATTACATAGAAGTTTGACGAAAGGAAAATAGGATAAAAAAAAAATCTGAGAAACATATAACATTATTACAGAGAAATTTTTATTTTCTATGCCACCCCAACAATTTTAAAGGACTGAGATAAAGCAAACTAGACATCAGCAATCACTGCTAAATTTTAGTGTATATCTTTTACACAGTATTTATGCTCATATACATTTGGGTTAATATGATAATTATATTTGTTAATAGTTCTTTTTTGAAACGAAAATTTTGTAAAAAGAAAAAGAATTGGTCATAAAAGCTAGAGAGATTGGGTCGCAAGTTTTACTAGGTTAGTCCTATTTTATATAAAAAAAAATGCACATAGATACATTATTATTAGCATGTATGCATATCTAAACACCCTCTCATTATTATTAATTTTAAAAGCGTGTGTTATTTTGTCTGCAAAACATAACTTTTGTCTGGTGACACAAGCAACACACATTTTCTATGGTTTAGACTCTTGATGTCCTAAGAACTTCCCTAGTAATTTTGCCAAATTATTTTGTAAAAAGTTCACATGACCAACCAACCATCCTTCCTCCCTTATCTTTCTGTTAATTTTCCAAATACATACACACAATTTTACCACCCCCTCCTAAAACTATGCTTCACACTTTGCATGCGTTTGTTTTCGATCACAAAACGCCAAAGTATAGAACATTTTAAAACCAAAATAAACGCCCTTCTTTGACAGACATACACACACACACGCGCGCACAAGTGTTTCCTTTCAACGGTTTCGCACTCATACACATACAAAATGTATGTAGCTACTGAGATTTTGAAATCATAATTGATTTGATTATATAGAAAAATTTTAACTAATATCACAAAATTGTTGTCAACTTATTGTTTGTTGTGCAGAATGAATTCTAGCAAATTATTTTCCCTTCAAATTATATGGGTTAGAACATGCGTTAGAAAGCACATAGAATTTAATGTGTGCGAGGTTATGTACATATAAAATTTATATGTATATATAAACTGAATAAAGGATACATATGTCTGTAGCCAGCGCAAATTCTGTAAATTAAAATTACCATAATATCAAAAAGAAATGTTTTGGCTCGGAGAAAAACGAACAGTTGAGAGCAAAATTAACAAAACGGATACATAATGTATATGGTTTGGGATTGAAAGTTACTGTTATTGTAACTACATCATTTGAAATTCTTCGATTGTTTGATTTCTAAAGCCATTTTAGCAGAAAGCCAATTAACTCTGTTTGATAATATTATTATTTTGAAAACATAACTTTCACTCGTAATGCAAAAAATGCCTCTGATAATAAATATAAATAATTAAAACGAATTGATATGACTCGCGGGGAATAATATGTACATCTAATAAAAAAGTCCATCCATCAAGAAAACTCGTAAAAATTTGCGAGTGTGATATTGAAATAATGTAATAAAAGTTCTTAAACATTTTTGTTCAACAGTGTAAAACGCATGATAGATTTAATCTACGCAAAACTGATGAACTTTATTTGTTCAAATGCAGTGAGCTGCGCTAATTTTCTTGCTGAATGTTTGGATGTCTGAACCCTGAGGCAATATTTTCAAATACCTTGCCACTGCTTTTTGACTGTTACAGCCTTGCGGGTTTCTTTGGAAGAAATTAACAGTTTTTAAGAAAATAAATAAGAGATAAGATAAGATAAGATAGACAATTGTGCCATTTACAAATTAGTTACCCAGTTTTTTTTAAATAAGTTAATTTTATTGCTTCATGGATGTTAACGAGAGCGCATAAGAAAACAAACGATTTGTTTGCAAGAAACTCTGAAAGAATGCTGTCCCACTTTAAAAACCGCAACAAAGTGTATTGCATCTTACATACGCTGAAAGGCTATGTAGAAAATAAATAAAGCGTAGATTGTTGTTTACCTTATCAACTGCTCCAAAAAATGCAACTACTCGTATGATGACATAGAAAGAATAATATAATGAAATTTCTGATTTTAGTCATTCAGCACTAAACAAAAATGTTGGTGAACGAACATATTGCTAAACAAGGTCTACTGCTTAAGATTGTTTATGCTATGTCCCGTGCTTACCACGGGATTACTGCTAAGGTGACCATGGATGATTTGCCAGTACAACAAGGTGATTGGAAAGAGCACCACAGCCGACAAAATCCAAAATACAATGCTTTATTATTCACCGGTATTATTGCTCTAGTCAGCACCATTGCTGCGGTTAAAGCAACTGGAGTCATTCAATTAATCTTCAAAAATTGCAGACTATGCAATTCATGTTATGATGAGACGGAGCTACAGAAATTTTCATGAATTACGGCATGAACTATATATTTGCATATTTTATATTTGCAGTATTTTTCGAATTTTCAGAACATATTCTTTCCTTTTAGAGCATATTTTGGACTGTTTTTTAACATGCTTTCAAATTTTTCCCCAAGTAAGCAGCAAATCTGTTCGAAATTTTGATGAAGATATAGATTTTCTATTTTCTATATCTATCAGTCGAGACGGGTTGATAAAATTTCATCAGTAGAAGTTGAAAGAGCATTTACAATGTATAAAAGTTAATTATATATAACGGACAGCGCTTTTTATTTGAAAACCTATGTTAATTATTGTATTCGAAATTTGTCATTCTTTTATCAAGAAATTTAAGTGCAATTTTTGTTTTTTATTTTTTGTTCTCTTTATCATTTTTTAAACTTATATTAATTCCGTTATTGAATAAAAAATAAATATTGTTTTTTCAATACGCCATTTTGATTTCTTTTTAAGAGCATTTTTTAATGTTTGAGCATATATTTACTCTTTTATTACATTTTTAATGAGCATAACCACTTTTTTGGAACCTAGTTCCATGATGTACATGGGGTGATCGTTTCCGGGTTTTAAAATAAAGATAAGCAATATTGACATATTTGTCTTGAATCATGCGTGATCATGATTAATTTCTGCACTACATATCGTAAGAGTTCATAGACGTGAGTATAAAAAATCAGCGCAAGTGACCATCAGCCTGTGCATGATCGTTTTTTTTTAATAATAAAATATTTTTTTGATATTTTTGCACATAATAATCAGATATAGACATAATTAGGGATATTTAACGAAATATTTATCAAAAGAAATCGACATTCATTTATTTAAAATTTTATATTGATGAAATTTGTTTATATAAAATGAGAAACTCGATTTTTCTGTCTTTTCTCTGGAGATATTGATAAGTATTAATAAAAATCAATATAACTTTTTTCATTAACAACTATTTTTTATCATTGTGCAGTCGATCATTTGTTCAATTTAATTCTTTAAAAATATTTCACAGCTTCAGAAACTATTATATTTAGCTGATCTTTGTGCCCCTAAGCCCACATCCTTATTGTATCCTTTGAATACAAAAAAAAATTATTGTAAAAATTGTCACATGCTGTTTCATTGACATGATATTTAACCAAAGAAAACCAATAAAAAAATTACAATAAATTTTGGAAACAAAGCAAACATCAAGTAATGGAAATGAATGACCACAATTATCCATTGGAAATAGAATAGAATATTTGTTTAGTTGTAAAATTACTAAAAGAACAAAAGATTTTAAGAATTGCACAATTGCTTCTTTATTGGCAAAAAAAAATATATTTTGTTTGAAATTACTTCCTGGAATTTATTTTGATTAAAAGCAATTCCGCAAATGTATGAGAACATGGTTTCTTTGCTACATAATTGCACCTCTAATATAAAACACACACCACATTAAAGATTTTTTTTATTTATATATATTGAGCGATAACACTGGCCGAGAGTATATATTACGCTTGAACCAGATGATACAATATTAAATGTAGTTGCTATATGGAGCAAAATTAAATTAATTTTTTTTGGGGCTCCAATGACCTTCTTAAATGACTTCCAAGTCTAAGAAACTATTTTTTATTCCAACTAGTTGACATTAGTGTTGAATAGAAAGCAATTTTCAAGACTACTTTAGGCAAGTTTTTTTACGTAGCTCTATCGAAAAAGGTTGTTATTATCCTTTTTCGTAATACGAAGGCGGATCAATAAGTCCGTGACACTGTTCCCATCAAGTACCACCTGTTAATAGACTTCTATCAAATTTTGAGCAAGTGTCGTCATTTACTTTGCGTTTAACAGCTGTTCGAAACATACAACCTCATGTATTTTTCTAAAAATGGAAAAAAGTGAATTTCGAGTGCTCATTAAACATTATTTTTTGCGAAAAAAAAACCGTCAATCAAACCAAGGAAAAGCTCAATAAATACTATGGGGACTCTGCACCATCGATTTCAATGGTAAGAAAGTGGTTTACTAACTTCCGTTGTGATTGCACAGGTACAAATGACGCTGAACGTTCTGGACGGCCAATTGACGTCAGTACACCCGAAAATGTCGAAAAAATTCACGATATGACGTCGGCCGATCGAAGAGTAAAAGTGAGTGAGATTATTGATGACATAGGCATTTCATAAGGCAGTGTGGTTCCGATTTTAAGTGAACAGCTGGGTTTAAGAAAGTTGTCTGCAAGATGTGTGCCGCGTTTTCTCTCAATTGACCATAAACGTAAACGTGTGACAACTTCAAAGGACTGTTTGGAGTTGTTTAACCACAATCCGAATTGGTACCTCATCCATTTTATTCTCCGGATTTAGACCCTAGTGATTACTTCCTGCTTCCAAAAATGGCTGGGTGGAAAGAGATTGAGCTCCAACGATGAAATTATTGACAAAACAAATGCCTATTTTAAGGACCTCGAAAAATTTTATTTTTTGGAAGGGATACAAAAACTGGAGAAACGTATGTTGAAAAATAAGTTTTTGTTTTGCAATAAAAACTGTGTTTCATACAGTTTCACACGGATTTATTGATCCGCCCTCGTATTATCCTTCTTTACTCAGTGAAATTTTAGAAAACATATGTGAGTAAAATATATATTGAATATATGAGTATTGAGTATCACATACCGAAATCGTTTTACTTGATTAGTAAAATGAAAATAATAGAAACATGTGAACAAATTCCTCTATTTGTTATATATGAAGTACAGTAGTATTCCGATTTAACGAACATTCGATTTAATGAACATCGAACTTAACGAATACCCAAATTATTATCTCTACTAAGTAAGTAACTTATAATACGAATAAAAATTTTATTTCGTACTCGGATTGTAAAACAAAACGATTAACAAAAAGAAAATGATGAAGAGCTTGATGAAACTGAAGTTCTAGATCCCAAAATAAATCACGAATATTTCATTAAGCACTTCGAAATTCGTATTATATGGATTCAGCGAAACAATGTTAGTAGTAGCACAAATTTAATGCTTTTGAGAGATCTTCAAAAAGATGCCATTAAAAAAAGATATCCATTCCAATAAGCAGACTGTCTTTAACAAATTTTTTAAATAAATTAATTTTGTATTACAGACTTTTTATGCATTTTTTTCTTTCCTTCGATATATTTTTAAAGAAATATTTATTTAAAATTACTATAATTTTAATAAAATATAAAAAAATATGAATAAAATAGACGACGCTATTAATTTTTAGTTTGGTACTGGATATAACGAACAATTCGCTTTAACGAACATGCCTGACAACAATTAATTTCGTTAAATCAGAAAACTACTGTATGTTTTCTAAAATAAATCTAAATATATGTACATCTACTTGTTTATTAAAAAGTCAGAAAAATGAATTTCAGGTACGTATGTACATGTTAATCAATATTCATTCATGTCTGCAGTATATATATGTTTCGGAAATTTTTGATGATAATGCAGAAATAAGTTTCAGGAATTGTTTTTTCTTTTTTGCTTAAAAAAAAAGTTGCATTAAACAGTCCTGCTTACCCTTTTTAATGCATCACTATAATATCGGATAAAAAGTGGTATTTCATTTATTCTTAATAAATGTTGTTCTTAGAGTCCTTGAAAAGGACAATTGCAGCTCCAAATAAAAACCTGTAAGCATGCGCGGATTAACTTGACTGAGCTCACTGTTTCAGACATACGAGTATACAAATAATTCAAGTGTAATATCTCTATTTTAAAAATTTTTAGGATAATGTAATGCAAATATCAAACAAAATTTCAACTTAACTCAATAGAATATTCTTCACAGCTACTTTAAGGAATTAATTCTTATTTTTATCGCAATTTAAAGAAACACTCTGATGTGTTACAGATATGTTTGACGGAACACAAATAAATAGTTAATGCTCCCACGATCTAGTATCCACCCGACAAGTTTTAAAAATTACCACATGAACGCTGATGATAATTGATATGGTGAACTAACAAAAATATTACTATTTGGTTCTGCCAGTGTAATGATTATATCTTCTTTAAATAAAAATTATTTCAAAATTATTAAAAAATATTAATAGGAAAAGTTATTAATTCTGAACGCGATATCCGAGACCTGAACTTAAGTTAAATTTGGAAATTACAATAATACCGTATTTTTAAGATATTATTTTGCATTTGGACATTGCAATTCAATGAAATTTAAATGAAAAATGTCCACAAAGAAAATATTATTTAAAAAACAAGAATTGACTTCAAATGAGAAAAACCGGGTTGAAATATACACAGAAATTACAGATGCAAGGAAACTAGATCAGTTTTCTCATCTCGTAGACGAAGAAAAAATCGTATTCTTTTATTAATTAAATCAACTTCGAGATGGTCAATTTTGATTAGTTTTATTAAGAAATGAAACTTGAAAAGTCTGTAAAGGCACAGACGGTGCGCATTTCAAGAGCGTCTGTCTGATTTTATATCTGTAGTTTATAATGACGCTGCAAGTTCTTGAAGAGTTAGTACTTTTACAGCACGTTTTGTAAGCAAGACTTAACTGAACGTAACTACTTCCCATTTTGCCTCCAATGGTTCACCAGACTCTGTTCTGCAGCACTGTATCTTCTATAGCTCCTAATAAAAATAAGCTTTTCTGTTTTTTCCCCCTCATTTATTTAATAAAGCATGGGAGACAAATAATTAACTATTTTATTACGCTGAAAAGTTATTATCTTAATTGCTCGATTATAAGTGTAATTTTTAAATGAATAAACTATTAAAATGATTTAAAAAAGAAGACTATATTTGAACTTTTATTAAGAGTAACATTTTGCATTCCATTTGTATTATGAGTTAAATTAATTATTCATAAGAGTTGTGGTCTAATTTTCCAGCACATACTGTTTGCATTCATTCTAAATGATATATTATATATTAAAAATATAATTTATAGAAATTATTGTCGCAAAGGAACATTAACAATTTGTCAATTTTCATAATTTCTATTGTCCTTTAACAACACACATACACTCTCACTTAACACTCTTCTACATGCGAGTAAATGTGAAATATTTTTAATGTCATTGATGGCAAATTGTTTTGTGTGAAATTCATCCCTCCAGGGAACTTTTTCATTGTGATTTTTATTTCATTTACCTGGATACGTTTGTTGCATTCATTCCCTCTGTAAGTAATTCATTTGTTTATTTATTTCCTTTGTTTAATTTTAAATGTAAATGATTAATGCTTAATGGATTATGTCAAATTGCGTAAATGTCAATTTTATTTTTAACTTTTACGGTTTTTTTATTCAATGTTCCGCTTATTGTTGTCCTCCCTTGTGGCACCGATATACGGGAGAAATTACCTTAAGAGAGCATTACAAACGATATCAATTGATTAAATTTGTTTATTTGTTTTTCACTTAGGAATGTGTTTAACAGCAGGACGTAACCAAATATGTATGTTGATAAAAGGTTGGGTATATTTGTTTTTAAGGATCTTGTTTTGCAAATAAAATATATCGCGAATGGGTAAACCAAGAGCTCGCAAAAACGTACACACGAGTATGTCAGAAATGTCATTTTCAAGGTGGAGAAAAACTCCCAAATAAGGCAACTTAACTAATTAAATAGCATTGTTGGATTTTATTTTTATTAAACTGTTGTGCTTTATTATATTATTATATATATTACAGTGTCCGACCACACATATTACACTTGCACTAGATAATATAAAACTGAAACTAGCTTCGATATGGAGTAAAACTACGCTTACAGTTTTTATTTCTTTATGCTCGTTTCTTTCAAAAGAAGGACTAAGTATTTCAAAATCGGCAATTGTGCACTAGGATTCGAAGATAATACTTAATGATGGGCCTTTTATAAATTGTTCGATTTTATCGATCGTCCTTATTTATTATCACAGTCTTTCTTTATAAAAAATTTCCGATTGTAGAATAATTTTTCTATTGCAAAGATAAAGAAAAACATACATTAGTGAAGCAAAGTTCTATACTGATCTAAAAATTGCTGATCATAATATTAAACGCGTATAAATTTATGAAATTTATTTTAACTTTTATAACGATAATTACTGAAATTCGATAGCTAATGACAAATTGTATTTTTTTAAAAGGAACATACGAGTATTTTTATGAAAAAGCAAATGTTTGTTCATCTCTTGAAAATGACTTTATGACTTTGATCCAAGAACAAATAGAACTACAGGGAGAAATAAACAATCAGCAAGACAAGGGTGACAATTGAGAGGAACAAATTTCCACATTATTGTCTTTCACATTCACATAAACGGACATAAATTCCCGTAATACATGTCAATTTTATGATACTTAAACTTGGAATGAAACATACAAATTTACGCACCAGGATCACAAGGATGCACAATGGAGTGAATACAATTTGTCTAAAGAATGACAATTGTTGTAAAAGATTTAAGTGATTTTTATTTTATGGCATTTACTTTTGATGTGGGAACTGGTAGCCATTGTGGTCTGTGTTAATCAATAGAAGTAAAAAGAATTATTTTTTCTCGCTATCATTAGGAAGAGTAATAAATTGTTTTACCACTCATAATGATAAACCATTTAAAACAAATGTTTAGGGCTGAAAAAAAATGTTTGAAATCATACAAAATAAAATTTATTCCATGAATTAAACTATAATATTCTGAGTTTTTATTTGAAGGGTAACTATAGCTCACTCTGACATTGCAATTTTTTTTTTTTGTTTTAAAAAGTCCTATTTTTGTAAGTGAGGCTGTTAGTGGAGTAGAATATATCACTGAACAGAATTCTGAATAGCCCGGCATGTGGTTTGAACTTAAACAGACCACGTGTAAGTCATGATTTGATATTTTTTTGTTTGCTTGTTGGTTTTCTTTTCATCTTGTTGTTATTTCAGTTTTCAATAAATGAATAGAATTATTGATAATAGTTTTTTTTCTTTATCAAGCTAATGCTACCTTTGGCACACTGACTTTATATCAAATTATCAATCGCGCCTGATGTGTTTAAACCTTAATTTAAGCAATTTCATTTTCCCCCTTTTTCATTGCTTAATATTTTAGTTTTTAAATCCATTGAAATTATGTTTATTTATTTATTTTGTTTAAATAATTACTGCAGACGTTGTGATTGTTGTGAAAATATTTTTTTTAAATAATATGCAGCAATATTGGCACTTTGACAGGTACTTGTTACGAGTATACAAAAATTTTAAGCCTGATTAAACTTCAATAGATCGACATATTAGTGATACTTCAGTGCTTCTTAATTATAATTAAAATGCTATTGTTAGATATTAAAAAATTTATTTCATTAACATTCACACTATTTTTGAAAAAGCAAAAGCAGCATAGTGTTCAATTGATTGACAAAAGGCATGTGAATGGAATTGTTGATGGGAAGTGAAAAATAATAATAATCGCAGATTATATGTAGTTTATCTTAAGCTGCACTAACGCTGACTCAAGTCTCATCTCACCTTAGACTATACTGTCAACAAATTTGGTAAACAAATTCCTTCTTGATATAAAGGTAGGGTAGGGCCAAAAAGAATCATATCTGTTTGTTATATTGAAAGAAATTTTTTTCATTCTGAACTAAATAGACGTATATTATATATAGATATGTATTTAAATGACATAGAAAAAAATCAATATAACGCCAATAGTCATGGTCTAATTAAAAAGAAATCATTTTATTGGGGGTCATGGTCCGAGTTTACAATCAATAATTCAATTATTGATCTACAATCAATTCATTTATAAATCATTATTTCTTAACTAAAGTCATAACTAATTCTTAAGGTTATAGTAGTTTTGCATGGCGAATTTTATACGGAAAAACAGACTTTAATTCATACATTAACTTTTACCACAAAATCTTTTATATCGTCATATAAAATGCAAAAGGTTTTCATAATTTTACATTAGAGTCAAAGAACTATTGGTAGCGTTCATAAGACGTAACTGTTGCGCAACCGTTGAGTGCTTGTCTTAGAAACGCAGAGTTGAGGAGTTCCGCTCCACACAACTGTTGAGTATTCGCTGCTATTTTTTCCATTATAAATTTTTTCGCTACATTTAGTCAACATGTTCTGTTTAGCCTCCACAGCTGATCATGAGAGTTATGCGTTTTTATATTCTAATGCTACGCCGCTTTGTTGGGTGGCGGCTACAAATTAATTTTTTAAATTTTGCGTCAAAAATGCGATAAAATAACGAAAATATAGAAATTAAAATAAAATAATCATTTCATTAAATATACGTAGGTTTATTATACTGTCTATTTATTTTAATTATATATTTAGTTCAATATGAGGCTTAAAGATTTTTTGAATATAGTGGAGGCTTAGCGTTGAAAAATAAATACTATCGGCGCAGGTTTATTATTTTATTGGAGTATTTTGCTGTGCATTTTTATCTTGTGAATATTAAATTTGTGGTACAGATTTTTAAAATAAAAAAATTCCTGTCAAGAAAAACTCCATTGCAAATTCTGTGTTATCCATAATTTTTAGTATAAGCAAAACTAATTAATTTAGCAAATTTACTGCCAGACCCACTATGTCAAACACATTCATTCTTTCCTACAATTACATTTAAAACAAAAACAAAATTTTAGTATTTGTTTTTATTATAAATGTAATTGTACGAAAGAAAGAATTCGATCGACATAATGGGCCTGGCAGTTAAATCATTTCTTTGCATCAATTTTATTTGTCTACAATTGTTTAAATTAATCAGCTGTTCATTATCCAATTATTCATCCAGCCGTTTCTAAGACGTAACTGTTGGGCTCAACAGTTGGCAATAGTTTCACAACAGTTGAGCTCAAGAGCTACGTCTTATGAATGCGCCCATTGTGATTATTTTATTAAAAAATTTTGAATTACTAATACCGCCTTAAAAAAGGCTCATTTACATACTGACAAATAATGAAAAATTTAATTCGGTCCTTTTGCATTTTATATAACGAAAAGTTCTCAAAAACTTTAGTTTTGACAAAGAAAACACAAATAAAAAAATTTCCAAATTAAAAAAAAATATTACAGAAAATTTAATATGATCGAGAAGTAAATAAAATTATGTATCTTGAAAAAAACTTAAGTTTGCAAAAAATTTAATTTATTATTAAGGAAAAAATTCAATATACAATCGATAATTTGATGCTGCAGAAATCATAGAAATTCTTCGAATAGCCGAAAGTTCGATATAATAAGGTTTCTAATTTTCAAGTCAAATGCAGTCAAAGTTCGTATAAGAAAGAGTTCGAATACAATACCTAATATTATTTTTTTTTTATTTGAACAAGCACTAGACTTTTAATGATGTAAATATTTATAATAACAAAAATATATTTCTAAGGGCCTGCTATAGTGCAAATTATTACCAGTTATGTGCAGTTCAAAGAAAACAATTTTACATGTAAGCTCCCAGCAAACAATATACATATGTACATGTTTTTTGAACTGCACTTACCTTGCAATATTTGTACTATGGGCCTGCTTTTGAAATAAAAAATGGCATTTCGTAACATTTTTTATTCAGAAAGAATTGGACATGAGACAACAAAGCAACCGGGGGAAAATTTTAACACCAATTAATTTCAACTTACACGGCAGAACAGAAACAACGTTGTTTTTCGGGAGCCGCTACACTCCCATCATCAGTGTTCATGTGTGTTTCCATGTATCCGCCACTGTTTAGGTGGCTCGGTTGAATGTGATTTCAAATTTGTATTTATACAAATAATGTATAGAAAAAGGATACAAGAGTTATTTGTATTATTATTTGTTTTTACAGTAAACACTGTTTTCTTTCTGAATAAAAAATGTTACGAACTTTAGCCAAAAAATAATAATCACTTTGGATTAAAGAAACCATTAACAACAAAATTGTTCGAAAATAATCACATTAAATTAAAATGGCATTTCTGAATTTATATAGAAAAAACAATAGAAAATCTTAAAACTGTTTTTGAAAAATTTTATTTCATTTTGTTTTCAAAAATAGTAAGTCAGTAGTAATGCCTATTTTTAGGAAATGAAAACAAAATTGCGAGTGAGAATTGAAAATATAAAAAAATATTCGATTTTTTCAATATAAACTTTCACTCACAATTTTGTTTTCATTTTCTAAAAACAAGCAGTAAATCTTTTTTATGAAAAATATAACTGAATGTTGGCTGAAAATATATTTCAATTGAATTTTTTACCACAGCTGTCTATGTTTTTGCATATATATAATTAATTATCTATTAATTTCTTAGCATTTCGAACATATTATTTTCAAAGCTTTTGTATTCTTTTAAAACTAAAAGTAGAACGGAACTTTGCTATAAAAAATTGTTTATTGTAATGACAACAAAATAGAATTGACTTTTTAATTTGTTGATTTAAATTGACTTCCAAAGAAATAAAAAAAATCAAAACAAAAAATAAAAAAAATAGCAAAAAAAACACGAAAATAATAATAGCAACAATATGTAACCAACCAACTTGTTAGTTACAGGTTGTTGTAACTAAACTTATAATTTAAAAATTTACAAAACCAATAATTTCATAATGCAACTTCAGATGCTACATTCAGTCACTCTCCTCATTTTTATTCAACTATAACGACTCTGTGCCGCCCTGCTCTATTCCGACCACATTAACTAAATCCTCGTTATGCATGAAACAAGAACGTATTTGTGGCTGTGTGTGTGTGTTTATTTTATAACAACGCATACTATAAAAAAATAACTATCAAGGTATACATGGATGTATTGTATAAACTGATCAAATGATAGGTTATATACTTCATATTATAATTTTTTTACAATTTTTATTTGTTGTAAATAAAATTTGTTTATAAAAAATGTTTAACAACAAACTGAGCATTTAACCGCTTTTTAATATAATGAAAATCTGGGAGTGGTTTCAACAAACATTGAGCCTTTCTTTTATAATGCTGACTATTATAATGATTATTAAAAATTCAATAGGAAAATTATAATAATGGATATTCGTATAAAAAGAAGTATTAAATTGTTTTTTTTAATAAACAAATAGTTTGAAGCACGACAATTTGTATTGTTGACCTTAAATCAATATTTTTTTAATTCAAAATAGCATTTTACAACCGTTTATTACCGACTGAATAAATTAAAATATATATATTTAAGCGATTTGCGTGCAATGAGCTACCTTGGTGTTTGAAAAGTGGCGGATGGACACTGATTACACTGTTGTAATTTTAAAGAGGTCAAATAATTCGGCTTCAATTGGAAGAAGAATGCAACTGAAGTGCCTTGTGAATGTTTGTAAAAATTCATTTGGTACAACTAAACCCAAGTACCGGAAATCACTTCTACACCAGAATATGTTCATCGCTATCTTATCGAAGTCCTGGTACATTGAATATCTCCCTGATTTTCGGTGTATGATTAATGCTGAAATGAGTCTAGTGCAGAAATTTTTTACGTCGATAGCTTCTGATAGCTTTTTTATTAATCATGAAGGGTCATTTTAAATTTACTTCATTAACATTTAAAACTAAACATGCATTTGGTAACAGTACGCAGATTTATGAATGCCATTTACCCTATTACAAAAATTACAGATTTTCTTAGAAAATGCATACAGTAGAATCGTTCTAAGTTGTATCCCTTTAATTCAAAAATCTCAGTATATCGTAACAAAACGTCGCACTGCGTAGTGTTCTCATACAATGAACCACCAAAAATGGAAGGACTATTATTACCAGATGCATGATATATGGCACATATACATTTTTTTTTTGCTTAATCAAAATAGTTTCCGAGACGTTGCAAAAATCGAACAAAGTCACGACTCTCTAGCATACAATTTCGTATAAAAGAAATTATAATATCGGTAATTTTCGCCAATAAACAAAGAAAAACAATGATAGTGTTAGTTTATACAACATAAAAAATTATACTTGCGGTTTTTCTCATATGTGTTTTTGAGCTGTCAATGATTTATGGAATTTATGTATAAAAAATCTGAGACAGTACTTCAGTGCTTTGATAATTTTAACTTTTCCTTTAGGGAAATCTTGCGTTTCATTTTCATTAAGACAACTTCATTCCTTTGTGAGACGCCGAATTGACGAATTCATACAAAAGCGATATTTTAGCTGATAATTTACAACAAAAAAGAGTCTTGTTATCAAGACTAGTGAATAGTGTACTAGACTGTTAGTCTTGGGGTGTCAGGTTCGATTCCTGCATAGACACGGGGTGTTTCTGTAGACAAGCCAGAAACGTTTCGCAGACCGTTTTTGGACTGCTATTTCATATTTTTTTCACATTTAAAAATTTTAATTACCGAATATTATGGTCTCATTCTATAAAATGAAACGTTTCCTTATAAAATTTGAATGGAAAGAAATTAAAATGAAAAAAAAAATTGTGGCATTTTTCTTACAGTTTTTATTTTACAAAATGAGGCCATTAATGAAATAGTTAGTATAAAATATCATTTACATATGACACTTACAATATAACTTGTGTCTCATTCGACTTCAATGTATTAGAACGTTTAAACAAATCGAGCCAAAAATAGTTAGAACTTGGCGCATTGACGCCAGTAAATTTTTCTTTTTTGTATTTTTGTTGTATCATTTATTGTTGTTTTATCATGTTCGATAAAATATAACATTACACGGCATTTTTTGGAGATAAAAAAACATAATAGAAAATTTCGCCTCTTGGTTTTCTTGTGCCGGGGTTTAAAATTGTTGAATTTGAAAATATAAAATACTGACCTCATCCACACATACATTTTACAAAATATCTTCCACTTTAAAATTTGTCCAATTTATACCAAAAAATTAAAAATTTTCACTGGTTCGCAGCGTTCCGCAGAAGAAACCTATTTTTCCTTGGTCATTCCAATAGTATAAATACATAAACAATTATAAATAAGTACCTTTTTGGTACTTCTGTTAAAGTCCATCTTAATTTGGAACTTAGCTTTATGCTGCACATTCAAAATGACGAAAGCAGGATCTAATAAATAAATATTAAAAAAATGCTTTACCATATTTCTATACGATATGCAACTTGCGGTAAGTTTTTATTAAATTAAGCTTTGGCATGTCGTATACTCACTAAAAACTTGATTAAGTTAAATTGCACCAATAAAAATGGTTAATTTATGTTTATTCGTAATTACTTGAACTGTTTGAGGTTTAAGTTGAAAGGAATTTTTTGGCTTTATTTTAAATCTATTTAAATCTTTACCCTTTTCTTTCTAATATAAGAAATTTTTTATAATATGAAATTATTTTTATTAAGCGAGTACTATTGGACCATTTATATATGAGACTAGCAAAACGGATCAGTACTGATTTCGAGTTCGCTACACCATATCATCATCGTTCTTAACTGGATTTTACCACTTTTGACGGTGGATACTAATGACTAGGAATATCAACTATTTAACCGTATTATTTAATATATTAGAGTACACAAATTACTTCTGTTCATTTTTACAACTTAAGTCATTTCCAGTTAGTACCAAAATTCCATATCTGACAACTAATTATTCTAGTTAATATTATTATTAATCTCTTGCCTTTTCCAATTTTGTTTACTCGTTTTTTATCTTATGTAGTTAAATTTCTTTTAGTTTTAAATAAAAAATAAAATATCGAGATCTGCCTCGAATAATAAATTTAAAAATTTTTGAGTTTTATTTTTTTTTTAATTTTCGACTACTTTTTCCACACGTAGTGGCATCCGTCCTTTGAAAAAACACCATAAATTAAAGGAATGTACGTAAACTATCACAAATTTCTGATGGATAGTCTTCTAAAATATTCTAAAAAAACTGCAACGTTTTTAAATTCCAGAAATTGAATTAAAGAAATGAACGCTAAAACTAATCAATAAGACATTTTTTTTTTCTTATTTTTTTCTTCCAAAAGTGTATTCTGCAAATGTCTTCCGATAATTGCATGTCATTATTTAGAGAATGGAAGACATAACATTTTGTCATTGTCAAACACGCATCTTTCAAAAATAACACACAATTTTTACTCTAACAAAATTACACGACAAGTACCAACAATTGTCGCTTTTTATAAAAATAACGCTAGTAGTACATATAAGAAAAAAATTGTTTTATATGCACTTTTTATATTAAATTAAATGGCGGTATTTAACAAAGAATTTCTTTATAACGAATCTACTATAAAAAACAGCACACAGAAAGACACCAATTTAATTACAAAAACATTTCAAAGTAAATGTTGCATTATCAGCCTTAGAACAGTAAATAACAAAATAATAATTGCGGCTGCAACAGGCTGAAGAAAGAAATTGGCTTAAAAAATGTTTTAAAATAACAACAGACATTTTACACACAACAACCCATTTTTTTTTAATTCTTGAATGACATTTTCGATTTGAATACAAGCATGAAAACATATCATCCAGAATGTTTGCTGTTAACGAATGGTTGGTTAATTTTTCGTTAAACCGCAAAACATTGTTAAGTGCCGTGACAATATATATTTTTTTAATTTTGTCATATAAAATGAGAAAAAAATTATTTTAAGCAAATGGTTAAAAAAAAGTTCTACAAAAATAGTACAAAATAAATAATATTAACCGTTTAAATATGATTATTTGAATCTATCAAGCATAGACTTAGAGACAGACGTACGCTCTCTCTAGTACACCATGAAATGCCAACTGTTGTGACTTCAAAATAATAAAACAAATTGCCTTAAAAGGGGCGTTAACTTTTGTGTGAAAATGTGTATTTTTTTATACAATATAAATATAAAAAAAGTTAATAACAGACTAAACTTAACAATGACAATAAGACTACAACAATTGCAATTTTTCCACAATTCTGTTGCAAATACAATGTATTTATCTCGTATCTATTAAATGCAACCTATATTTACTGACGTCATCAATTGTTAACAAGACAAATACGCACGCAATTTATTGAAATACGCATAGATGGACTGCAAATAATAAGTATGATATATAAAATATATTAAAAAAAAACAAAGTTACGCGTTAATTATTTATAATTCTAGCAACAAAGTCATAGAAGATGTAATATATATCGGGCTAAACTTTGTAACATTTTATTCACAAAGAAGTAACACGAGGGAGACCATGTTTCTAGAAGCAGGGAGTGCAAATGAAAGGCTTATTTATACAATTCTTGAATGATATTAGAACATATGCAAAATCTAAAAAAAGTATAAATAAGTTCTTCATTAGCGAAATCAGTGTTTGATGCCAAAGATCTTGCGAAGGTGCAAGTAAAATATATCGTAGTTTATTGCTTCCTTTTGCTTTTCCTTTGCAATATCTTTGCTGGTTTGATATACTCAAAATGGACTTACTTTATTGTATTGCCATTTGGTAACAAATATTTTGACAAATTGCAAAATTAAACAAAAATTTTAACAAAAATAAAACTGTTTATTAAAAATAAAAAGAGAAAAGGGTGGTGCACAGAAAATCAAATGTGATCAAAATTTTTTGGAAGACGCTCTAGAATTATGATATAAAAATAATATAGACAATTAATTGATCGTCAAAGAATTTGAATTCAAAATATTTTTTGTCTAAACAATGTGAAAAACTGAATAATTTTCATTATTTTTTTTTATTTTTCGTTACTGTTCTGTGCCGTTTTTCTCTGTATAAAATATTTCTTACTTACTTGTTCTGTGTCTGAATTTTCGGATGTGGACGTTATAATTATAGGATTGAATATTATAAATATTTTCAAAATGTTCTTTACTTGACAAAAATATATAAATCTTTAATAATTTGACTTAAAATAAAATATTTTGACTTTTAAAACAAAATTTATAATATTTCATTCCACAAAAAACTAATACATACAAACTCTTGACTGTCACTTAACGTTGTATTCTATTTTCTACAGAATAGGCCGCAACAGAACAGAACAGAATACAGTTTTTCAATTGAACAGAAACAAAACAGCTGATTCGTAATAGAACAGAACGTACAAACTAATTCTTCTGCCTTCAGTTAATGTGTAAAAATCTTTAACATTTATTTCCAGTTTTTAGAAAATGAAAACAAAATTGTGAGTGATAATTAATATTCAAAACAACAAAAATATACGAAATTATTTTGTTTCAATGTAAATTCTCACTTTCATTTTCTAAATAGAAGCAGTTAATATCTTTTTAATTTAAAATCTGTTGATAACACTGTTTTATGTGATGTACGATCATTTAAAATAAACGTTGATTCAATTGAAATATTAATTGTAAAAATTGCTTAACGCACAACCTCATTAGACTTATTAAAGGAAATTATTCAATCAAATATCATTTCCTTAATGTAAAAAAGTCGTACCACTAATTCATCATCAAAGTGTTGACATTTTCAATTTTGCTTGTTGAAAATGTTTGAAAAAATATTCAATTTAAAATTTTTTTAATTCAACAATGCACTGCAGCTCAAATTTAATAAATGGCGCGAGCCAAACTTTATAAATTCTATTAACGAAAAACAACATCTGCACCCTATAGCATCCTGTGAAAAACGATACTATTCATAGTAATAATTATATAGTTTATAATAATAATAATTCAAAAAAATAACAAGAAAATTTTAATACAACTCATCCATCATCAGCAAACGTATGATTCGAGAGGAATAAAGGAAAAGTATTTCCGTTAATTTGAGAGTCCAAGTAACAAAATCACAACAGGCGATCTTTACATCGTACATGAGTATACGCAAACACATACAACACATATCTTTTCATAACTACCCAAAGGAGATGACAAGTATGTATAAGTGTAGTGCTCATATGCATTTTGCACAAGATGAATGTAAAATGAAATGAAGCAAAACGCACCCTAAATACGCAGTTTTATAGATTGATTGAAATAAAAAGACTTGATTATATAAAAAACACACACACATGCAGATACTACACATTTGCAGCAATGGGTGCCAGATTTAAAATATAAAATGAAAGAACATCCGGTTAAACTCTATAATTATTATATGGCGACGTTTTTTCAGCACTTCACGCTCCTTGTGAGTTTCTAAGAGCTTTTGTTTAGTTTTATAATAAAATTAGTAAAAAGGGTAGGAAAAAAAATAAATAAAACCAGATTAAATAATTGTTTCAAGGACTTCAGCAGAAAGAGATTTAATTTGTGTTTCGAAGAGAATTAAAATCAATAAATCCCTGTAAAACATTTATAGCTGTGTAATCTATTTAAAAAGAAAAACAAAACAAAAAGAAGTAGTAGAGGAGACAATCCAATTTCCAATAATTACCACTGAATAATAGCAAGAGTTTTAACTCCATCCACATGTGCACATACATACATATTTTTCTGAATGTATTTATGCGGCCACAACATAACCCTCAACTGTAGTAGTTGTATTAGATATGGAACTAGTGTGCGAGTAGCAGGACAACAACGAGTAAGTATTTAGCATCCGGTTTGACATGTGACAATATTGGTAGCCTTTTCATTTCTTTATCCTCTCCCATTTGGCATGTGTGTTACATACAGCGTTCATATTAACGGCTGCTACTGCCACTACTTCGAATTTGTGGCACGATTGTAGATATGTTGCATACTGCATGCTGTATAATTGTATTGTATTGTAAATATTTTTTATGATATGAATTCTTTGCAGCAATTGCCCTACCATGATTGGGCGTTACTCTACATACGCCCAATAAATGACTTGGTTTCACCTTTTAATGATTTCTAATAGATTTTTATACGTTCATAAATGGTGTTTAAAACAAAAATGAAAATATTTCGTTTCTTTGCAAAAAAAAATATAAAACAAAAAAATTATCATAAAAGAAATTTGCGTGTTCCTGTTTTAAACGAAAACGCATGCAGGATGTATGGAATTTTTGGAATTTATTGCTTAACAGAGAGGAGTTGTAATATTTACTATTGTTTTATTAAGAGTATAAATGGGCAGCATTCTTAAAACTGGAATGAATCACGCATGTTCAGAAGTGATAACGCTGGATCTTAATAATTATTTTCCTTCAATCACGTGAGCCTGCATGCCTGTCTGATCATGCATGAGCTAAATTTGTACTGTTTGCTTTGTGATTGGAACGCTCTTAAAAAAAGATCGAAATCTTTGCAGTTTTAAGTGCAATATGGAAATGACACCAAACGTTTTAAATATTTTTTTATTATCGAGATTGATAGTAAAAATAATAATTAATTCAATTTATTTCAATTTAGAATGTAATAACAGATTTATTGAACGGCAATATTTATACTATATACTTTTGATGGAATGGCATTAAGAAGCTCGAGGTTGGTGGATAGTCAGAGATCAATTTCCATAGCATAGACTTTGGTCTGTTTCATTTCAGCTTATATTCGGTAACTTAAATTTGAATAGCCGTTGCAAGATTTAAAGATTTACATAAAGTTTTAGAAGCAGTAAAACATGTGCGCGTTTTTTGAAACGCTATTTTGAAGCGTAACAAAAATGTGATCTCTCTTATCTATATTACAAGTATTAATAGGCAAACATGTTTTTCATATCCCTTTTACGGCCGTAATACTAAACCTATTTTGGAAAAATTTATATGTTTTTAAACATAGATGTGCACAATCTAAAATTTATTTAAATCGGTTCGATATTTAGGGAACTATAAGCGTTTAAAGTTGCTACTAGCACATGCACATTTATTATACATGCACGTATCAGCTTTAACTTGAAATATAAACATGTCTGTTTGTCTTATTTGCTTTTGCACAGAAATGAGACGGAGTTTTAAGTTGTTTATTTAAATGTTTTTTGTTTTTGTATTTTATCGTATGTATTTAAGTAAATCTTTAATGTTAATTTCTAGAATGCTGTCAACTGAGTCGACCGCTGGATACACTAGTTAAATTATAATTAAATTTTTTTTGTTTAACGAAGCTAAACGATGATACAATTGGGTGAGGCAATAAGACGAAGAGGCATGAATTTCAACGAAGTTAAATTTTATTTTTTTTTAATTGTAGTTCTTCCAAATCAACTCCTTTTATATGAAAAAACTCACTAATTTAAAATAATGCGAAGGTCGCTCTTTTCTCCCTTACAAACCTGATTACTCAAAAAGCTCAGTTTTTTATTGGGATCCGCCTTTCTGTAGTTATTTTTTCACAAAACACCTTAACTATCTAACAAACAAAAATTGTACAAAATATTGTTTGTTACATTGTAATATTTTAATACAATAAATATGATGTACATCAAAAATATGCAAAATATCTTTCAAACTTTTATCACTCGATGCTTACAAATTTCCATAACTGAACACAACAAGCGTCTTGTGAACTTTCGTCTCACAATCGTCTAAAATACATCGTGGTAAAAACAGAAGCAGCCTTTATTTTGTTGCTTTTTTTTGTCACGCTACTAGGCGTACACTGTTAGCTCGAGCATACCTTCTGCTTCCTACTAACCAGCCTCTAAGTCCAGCCTACTAAAATATGAACAACAACAATAGCACAAGTATAACAATAATACAACAATATTAGCAAAAGCATTGCAGCGTGCTACGAGTATAACAATAAATCCGTATACATTGACGCATAAAAACAAAAAGAGTTTTGGGAATTCATACTAAGAATTGCTATTAAACACACAAATGTCACCAGAATGAATATTTGAAAGAGTGCAAAATAACGTTTCCCATATGAGCACATGTTGTTTGTTGTCTTGTCGTGTTTATTATATGGAACGTGCTTGTTGAAAAAAAAATTTAACATCCAATTACACTTCCATTTTTTGTTGCGATTCACTTAATGTTTCTGAACAGATCGAAAAATTTGTGTGTACTTACATACTTTTTTTCTTCAGTTTATATTCTTATTAGTTACGCCTTCTCAATACTTTGAATTATAAGATCATTCTTCATCCTTCATTATTGTTAAATATTGTGTGGGCAGTTTGTAAAAGTGTGAAAAATTTATTACTCTCACTTAACAATTTTTTTTGGCAAGAATTTTAAAATTTTCCGAATTATTTGGAAAATATATGGGAGTTTATTTAAATCACACAATTGATTTTATATTAAAGAAGTTATTAGAAGGTCATTGTTTTAAAAGAGGATTGAGAATAATATATTGAGAAGAGTATGATATATGATTTAAGTCTGCAAAAGGAATTTAAAGAAAAATGGAATAAAATTTTAAACGTTTTAGGACTATACGAGATAAACATGTTAAATATTTTTCGAATTAAGGATTAAAAAGGTTCTTTAGTGTTTTTTTATTTGGAAGTATATTTTAAGAAACATACAAAAAATTAAAACTTTATTATATGCGGTATTCTGTATTAGCACATAAAGTAACTATTCTTGAGTTTTACTAAATATTGTATTTCTTTCCTTCTTTTCCTTCAACTTAACAGCGCCACTCTGAAGCCAAAAGTTTCGCTGGTTCATTCTTCTAGAGTTAAAGATTATTATATCCGTGCCGAACATAAGAAAACAAAATTTTTTCCAAATAAAATTTGTGCACTCTCTGTGACCGATGAAATTCGTTATTTTCGGTTACCGAACAAATCGATTAATTTGGATCGACTATATAAAATTTTATAAATTATTTTTTAGTATATTTGAGTATATTTTTTTGGTATTAAGTTTGATCTAAGGAAATTATAAAAACTATTAGAAGTTTTAGGAGCTTGAAAAAATAGAACAGAACTCAAATGCATAATGGATGATTTTAAATGTTTAAAGAAAACTTGAAAAAGGACTAAGAAATTTCTCTAACATCTTCGATAATAGAAGGAATTTTTTTTCGTCAAATTTCAATAAAACTAAATTAATCGTTTGAAACCAGAACATTTGATAAAAATTATTTTTCTAAAGGATTATTTTAGATCTCCTTAAACTTTGAAACCAAAAAAACAAAAGAATATCACTTGTTTTTTTTTTATTAAGGCATATTTATGAATTCTTCTTCTGCCTGTTATTTAAATATCTGTTATCTGTTATGTTAATGTCTTCTTAAGTCCCAAAATTATGTACTCGTATAATATATATATTTTAATTTATTGAAAATAATAATTCGTGAAAAAAATTTATTAATCTTTTACGGGCAAATCCAAAGTTTACCATTTATTAAATTTATTATTCGAGACATGGCCCGATATCTTATTTCAAAGAATTTCAAAAAGTTTTCAAATTCCAAAACTTACCGATCATTAGCCAAATTAAACCATAACATTGATTAAACGATTGAAATAGAAATAAACATAACAAAAGGATATATTTAACAATGTATGTATGTACATCCGAGTACATATTTCCAAAAATGTTGTATACAAATATACAAAAAATCCAGATCAGAGAAAATAATTTCTTTTCCTGTGTACGCACGCACTCGATACCAAGAATGTTGAACTATCAATTGAACATATGATTTTTAATACTAAATAAAATAAATCAAATTATAAATATTAATCGCACATAAATACATATTTTTTCAGCTATCTAAGAGGAAAAAGATACTAAAACTATTACCAAATTGGTTTTCAACCATACAAATGAAGAAACACAAAAAGTTAAATAATGCAAATTGTTGCATTTATAAAATGGCAACAATCATGCTAAATATTGATCGGCTGGATGAATGGTAAAGTTGCTTCCCATACCTCCAGCACATTTAACACAATATGGCAAAAAAATCAAAACTTCAAACTAAGAATAAAACTATAAAATAAAAAAAAATACGTTGGTAGATATAAAGCAAATTATGTAAACGACCATCACATCATCTCACTAAGGAAAAAAGTAAAATCCCCCACTAAAATATAAAATGTATAGAACAGCAAAACAACGAACGAATCACACGTTTAGAATGAACGTGAAGTCAAAACTGGCAACAGTCTGCATAACGCCTTATAAAAAGCTTGATTGCCTTGTAGCACGCCATCGCTTAAAACAGAAGTAAAACAAAAGAGTCATCAACGCCAACATCCAATGCCAGTAAAGCACACTAAGCACCAAAAGAAACCAAAAACATAAAACGAAAACCATAAATGGATACAAAATGCAACCAAGAATCACCACAATGGCCGCCAACTGAGTTGTTAAGTTAATGCGTTTTACTGTGACTGTTACTTCTAAAATAAATGATTTTATTAGCAAATGTTGCTGCAACATTTATGAGTTGCTATTTGTGCTACCAGGAACACGCTCACACAAGTCAGTTTAACATTGCAAATTCTTGCTTTTATTTTTTTATATACATATGTATGTATATTTAATTTTTTGTGTTAAAACCAATTTAATTTTCTCTAATTTTGCACTCTCCAAATAATGGCGCATTATTTAGTTGCTGTTTTATTTATTTTTTATTTTTATATCTTTACAATCATGCAATGCCGCTATTATTGCAACCGTCATAAATTAAGAAAAAAAATTAAATTGGTTGCAAGGGCCATTCGGTATGACGTTTAGAAGATTGTATACGAACATACTAATATACAATTGTTGTTGGTAGTACTACGAAGAAATACGAGTACAAGGTACGCGGACTGATGTTGTTGAACGACTTCTGTTGTTACACTTTAAATTGGTACTTGTTCAAGTTGATATTAATTTTTGCCCCATCTTCATTTATGTATGTTCTCGGACATGGGAGTCTTTCATATTAAGACCCACTAGAAAATTAAAATTACAGAACTGGAAATATGTTCAATTACAACAACTGTTGATTTGATGAACAAACTAATTAGATTTCAACAAATGTATGATGAAATTTATATTATCAACTCACAGCTTTAAATTAAAAAAAAAAGATTGCAATAAATACACTCAAAGAAAAATCATTCAATCAGACAATGAAAAAATAATATTGATGAAACTTTTCATAGTTACAATAAACATTTTCATTTCATGCAAGAAATTTTTCATTCACTGCTCTTCATATATTAACTAAAACTATGTATGTATGTAAGTACAGTAGGATCTCGAAATAGTTAACTCTTGTAAAAGTTAATCGCTCAGCTCAGTTAGCCGAATTTCAGAGTACACGTGCCGCTCTTAAAAGTTAACTTATTATTATAATAATGATGCAAATCAGGTGGCATACCTTGTAAATATGTGAACGACACACAAATTAATATGTATTTTCTGAGCACCAAAATGGTCAAGAGTGACTGTGAACTTTAAACCAGCCGGTACAAATTATATCGAAGTTTATTTTCTGGAATGACGAAAACTTAATTATTAAAATAAATTTAGTGCTTTATTCCCGAAAAATATATGTTTGTTTTTGCTTTTTTTCAATTAGCCTTTGAACATTTCCATTAACTTTTTCGAAATTTTACTGTTTTTCCTGCTTTCTATTTCCTATACATTTTGAAATACATACAAAGCTATAGTCATAGCTACTCGTACAATGCAATATAATAAATACTCTGGATGCATATAAAATAGAGCTATGCGGCATCAAAGGAATGCAATATTAAAATCTAAGCTGATACTCTACTCACTTCGCTTAAAAAGCGACCGCTTCAATGAGTTAAACAGTAAGATGTCATTGAACGAATAAAACATTTTCATTAATTTAATAAAAGAAAATCATTCCTTAGATAAACAAGTATCATTAAATTGTATGTTTCATTATATAATAATTATTATAAAATTTATTACAGATCGCGATATCTTTTTTCAAAGATATTCAAAAAGTTTTGCTTGCTTAGGGTTTCATATATTATATATAATAATATAATTAAATCAATAAAGAATAGCATTTCATTGATGAAGCTGGTTCATTGAAGTAATGAAATACTTCCATTTCATATAATATATACAATGACAAGTTTCATTGATACAATGTCCATTTTTAAAACCCTTCCTTTCTTTGGGAATAAAACAAGAAATTCCTTCCTTTTTTTGGTATGACTTAAAATATCAAAACCATTAAAAAATTAAAAATTAATAAAACTAATAAAATGAGAAATCAACATATTGTTGGTGGTTTCACCAACGGTTTAACTCTCCGCTAAAGACTTTGCGTATTTCTGAAGCCGGACCAAAAAGCTGGCTTGTTTTTACTCAAAAAATAGTTTTGCAAGATTTCCTACAGGCTTCGAAAATTCACTTAATGATTCTGTATGTACATACAAGTTTTGTCCGCCTCAGCACTTACTGTTCAGTTCATGAATATCAATTATTATGATTATGCTTCCTTATCTTTAGAAAATAATTATCACACATATACATATGATATCATTGATCTGTTATGATTTCTTCCAAGATAAATATCTATTTTGTGAAACAATAACAAATTAACTTGTTAATATAATTTGTATTATCAAGTCACCATTAATATATTCAATTTTTGTTTCTGCAATACTAGAGTTTATAGGAAAGAAGAATAAAAAGGGGTTCACAGTTTCATGTACTTCTAAATTCTCTTTTGTTTTTTTTCTTCGTAGTTGTGAACAACAATTATGTATAATCAAGATGAAAATTGCACAAATAAAGTTGCAGTGTGTGGACACAAATGTATTTCACCAAAAAAAATTTAAGAATTTGGCTGAAATAAAAATTCCGCCTACACTAGGAACCAAGTCTATTACCAAAAGTAAACAAGGAAAAGACATTTTTATCAAAAAAAATATATATAGTATGTATATTACGCTTCAACTTATTTAAGTTCACGAATACCAGAGGCCAGAGTCAAAAACAGTAAAGATGTTCTAATAAGCCTGATAACCCATTGATATTTAATTTCAGCAGCTCTTAAAATTGAACATCACTACAAATTGAAATTTAATTATTGAACACAAGCAATATTCAATGTAGAGAATGTCATCAAATGCAGTACAGATTATAGTCCCTCTGTGGTACCCGAAAAGCACATACATAATTTTCTTTCAAACCCCTCGCGAATACAAACGCTGAATGCAAACAGAAGCTTATCCAAGTAAATCTAAACATGCACAAATGAATCATTTCAAATCAAACAAATTATATTTCCGTTTGTGTTTTTTAATTGGAACATTTCGATAATAATAAGAAGAACTAATAAATATGTATGTAAATAAGTGTACAAAGCGAAATGAAAGAAATTTACAAATTAATGCAATTGCAGGCAGAACTCATGCAATAAAAATTGGAAAAAAAATTTTTGAATTAATTTGAGGAAACAAAGAACTGTTTCAGATAAGTTTTGAGAAAGAGAAGGCCTTATAAATGGACAGCCATTTCTTAGGAAAATAGCAGCAAACAATTATTTTTCCACGTACACGTAAAAGTTTAAAACATGAAACAAAATGGCGTCATTCAAATTGTTATTTTTTGCGTTTTTGTAAAATAATTTATGCAGCAAACGAAAAAGCAATAATGATAATAAAGTTAATTAACAGGAAAAATAACAACTACAACAACAACAAGAACAGAAAACAAGTGGAAAAATATATTTTTGAGGCTGTGCACAAAAGCTGCCGATGTACAGTGGTACAATTTATCAAAATTTATGGAGATGTTTATAAACTAACAACGCAGACTTAGTCGTCATATCGTTCTTTATCTTAAGCGTATAAATTCAAAGATGTCTCTTGATAAAACTAATCTATCACAACTTTCAATTTCTTGCAATACCTGCAGGATATCCTAAAATGCACACATGCATAACTAAATGTCAAGGCATAACAAAAACATTTCATGATTGTAATATTATGTTGCAAAAAATTAAGCGAAAAGTGAAAATTTTAAATAAAGCGAAATGTAACAAATATTTAATTTCTTAAGTTAATATGTATAAATGACAGATAACGTTGAGATAATATCGTTAGCTGAATTGTAAAACCACAAAAATAAAAAATAAATCGAAATCGTGCTTTTTATTAACATCATAAAATAATCTGTAGTTGAAAATGGCGTTTTCGAGATTTTTTTTCTATTTACGAGGTTCTTGCATTCCAGTTAACGATATATAAGTTACAGTTAGTGGCAATTTGTTGTTCACTGCAATTGACCAATGTTTTTTGTCAATAAAAAAAAACATACTAAAAACATAAAGATTTAACATGTGCCACTGTGCAGTTGCTGTAAAAAGTAAACGTGCAACACATTCCACGTTTGGCTACCGCACTGCATTCTACTTTAACTTGTATTTAATTTTTTTTTATTTCATTTCACTATGGGTTTTGACCATTTTCTTGGCGAAGAAGCAAACTCAAACGAAACAACAAACTCGTTCATTATTTTTCTGCCAGCCATTTTCGTTCGTTTGCTTTTGTTGTTGTATTATTATTTAATGGTGGCTACTTTTAGCATCCGTTCTGCATTCATTCGCGTTTTTCGCCAACATTGCAATTGTAAGTTGTTGCTGCTATTTTGCAGTAGTTGCAGTTTTTTTTATTTTTTTTAAATTTATACCTGCAATTATGTTTGTTGTTGTAATTTTAGTTTTTTGTTTTGTATTTTTAATTTAATAATTTGCAGTTGCAATAAATGGATTTAATGAATGCAGTACCATTAAATATTTTTTTCTTGATCTCTTTAGTTTTTATTGCTGTTTTGTTTTAGAAGTCATATATAAACTTAATTTTTTATGAATTATTTGGTTCGTTAGCTCTTCGAAACAGCTATTGTTACGCATTTTTTTTATCGTTGATGCAATTGATTTACAACTAATTTTTTTAATTGTAAGTCGCTTGTATTTGAAGTTTTCTTTTAAATTTGTTAGATGAAAAACATGTTTATTCTAACATAATTAAATATATTAAATCAATACATCAATATACATGCTTTGACTGCAACCTTATGAATTTGAAATATAATATGATTGAAATATATTCTTAAAGTCAAATCATGTTATTATCAAACCCATGCCTTTGAATCATATTGTTTTGTAACCCAATAACATTTTCTTATCTAGAAATAATATTATAATTATAAATAAATATGCTAAGTAATGACTAATCATAATATGTTTCCAAATTTATATAAAATATAATAAGTATATCGGCCATGTCATAAACTTCTCGGGGAATTAGTTCAAGCTTTAGTCTTGGAGAAATCGATGTCTGCTATGGGTAAACCTGAAACTTATTTTCAATATTAACCAAATGAGAACTAAATCATACATTACTTAGCAAAACGTACTTAATACAAGTCATTCACGTTTGGTATTGTGAACATACAAACGAACAATATCATATTTGTATATATTAATAAAAATTGATTGTAGTCCAATCACCTTGCAGTTGCTACGGATGTTGATTGTTGAATGATAAATCTCAAACAAGAACTTTTTTATCACGATTATAGTTTTGTTTAAAGTTTAAAAAAGCAACAACAGATTGTTTTCTGCAATAATACGACAATTGCCAAGCCTAGAATATTTTTGTCCCAACCATAACTAGGCACATCTTTCCTCTTCGTACTTACTTACTTATCTTATTCTACACAGAAAAAAACGCCATACTAAATTCAATTATTTTCTACTTACTTTGAGTACCAATCGTACTCAAAATTTTTAGTACAAATAGCAATAAAATGTATTTTAATCAAGCCGAAAACGGGATTCCTTTAGATAGCCAATCCTGAAGTTTCTTAAAATGAGTAGAAAATTCTTTAATTCAATCTTTTTATACTTGATTTTAGTAAATCTAGGATTACCGTACTCTTAACACCGCTTGGGATTGATTTAAGTACAGAAAATAAAAAAGTTTCTTCACCTCTTTTTTGAAAATATTCTGTTCAGCGATTTTATATCATTTGCAAAACCCAACAGAAAATATTTGTAACAAAAGTTTTTATAATCCTGGAAGGATCTGGATTAAAACGATCATAGCAAGTTGAGCGGTATTCATAGGTTCCTTGCTACAGGTCTTTGAAAATTAAAAAATATAGATTCATTCGATCTAACGTTGGTCTGTTCTGCCTGTGGAGGTTACAGTTAAATTGTATTAATTGATCCGTTGCTTCTTGGAATCTTGTCTTATTTTCAATTCTTTTTCACTAAAATCGCTACAAACTTTAACCTGATATCAATAACTTTGGATGAAAAATCAAGCAGAGAAAACATTTTTTTATTAAAAATTTTGCAATATCAATTAACAAATTAATTGGACTTGCACCTATAAACAAATTGATAAGACCAATTAAATTTTTTATTCAAATTAATTGAATTTATTTTCAATTAACTTGTTAAATTTCAATTTAATTATTCAAAATGTTTTATTTAAATTTTGTAATTGTCATAACTAAAAGTTTAATTAGCTTGTTTTTAATTTTAATCATATTTTGAGTAATAATAAATAAATGTTTAATCAAAATTCTCTGAGTGACATAGTAGTAAACCATGCCCTTATCATGCAGACCATCAGGTGTCCAACTGTTGCCGAAGGTATGTATTTTTTCTAATTGTGTGTGCTCATGAAATAAGTTTTTAGTGTGTCATTAAATAGTTGTACAATCGACCAGTGAATAAACACAACAAGTTCTTCAAAAGCACTACTTCAATACTGACAGCATACATTTAATTTTTTTTGTGTATTCCATGACTTCTAAGTATCGACATCATGAAATCGTTATTTGTAATCCGATATGGCAAATATTTGCCTTCAATGTCATCACCATGTTAAAGTAATGATTTGAAACGTCAAACTAGAAGTGTGTGTTCATATGTTTGTTAGCATTTCAACTCATTACTTTGCCATCATATTTTTTACTGTGTTTTTATAAACAAATACTGCACACTTGACATAGTAAAAAACAACAAATAATTTTCATATAAAAAATCTACATTTTGTACAGATAATTTATGCCAATAAATGTTTAATTTACTTTTTTTAAATTAAAGGTGTGAATTAAAAAAAGAGTAAGTATTTGTTTATGAACGAAGTCCGAAATAAAAATCGGATTAAATAACTAAAAATAATTATTTGATTTTTTCGCGAGCAGGTTTTGTAAATATTAAGTAGATTAGATAGAATTAAAATATATAAAAAATATTAAGTTTTGGTGCGGATATTTGAAAATAAGTCTACAAAAAAAATTTTTAAAAAATCATTTTTGCAGAATCTCATTAACGTGGTAGTTTTTTTTTCATTATAAATATATAATTTTGAGCTTGTTTTAACTGAATATAAGATCATCAATTTGTTATGGTCAAACCCAAAACTTTTCATTTTATTTAATTCAACATTAGGGAAATTAATGAAAGCAGTCGAAAAATATGCATTTAATAAAACAAGTAAGCGTAACCTTTATTTAGCCAATAACATCGAACACCTTTTTAATAAAACTTAAATACTGTACGAGTATTTGTTCAAAAGAAAATTTGGTGCGTGTAAAATTAAGAAGAAACGTTACAAAAATGCAAACGCCATTGCAGCCATAAAACTAAATAGAAAAAATTAACAAAAATGAATTATAAAAAATATGAATGAAGTAGAAAAAAAACTTAGAAAAGAAGGCGTTTACCGCCTCCTAATACGGTTGTCATGCTACATTCTACTTTCAATCGAACACAACAACACCCTGTGTACGTGTTCAGTTGTTAAGGGTGCAAAACAGCCATTCAGGGGAAAAAACGCGTAATAATTTTTTATTAATAACTAAAAAAAATGCACGAATGAAGAAAATTTAAATAAAAAATATAAACGAACAACCCCTTAGAATATTTATATAGTTACTCACACTTTCAAAACCAACCAAAGTCTGAAACTCTTGAATGAGGTGAAAAAAGAAACCATCATCTAATTCTATATGATAATTATACAGGAAATAAGAAAAATAAAAAAATTTAAAAATACATAAAACATACATATGTATGTACATACATATGCATGTGAAAGTATTTAAATTTCAAAAATATGTTCTGTTGTATAATTTTTTAACAAATATTTATTTAGGAATTTATTTTTTACTTACCAGACATGTCTGTTGCATTTTTTGAATAGATGTTAAACGTCTTCGAAATATGTATGTGTACGATAGAGCTCTTACACGGTAGCATGAAGAAGGCAGCTGTAATCGAAACCAAAAGGTGATAAATATTAACACGTGTTCGAAAGCCAATGAAAGGATTTTAGTTTTTTTCGATAATTAAAATAATAAAATAGCAATTGAAAACAATTATAAAATTAAAAATTATGAAATTATTGAAGTCATTTCTTCAATGAAATTGAATTACATATGTATATATTTTTCTAGTTTCTAGAATGTATACGTTGACCATAATTTTTGAATCGAAATACAGAACCAAAAAAAATAGTATAATAAAATTTTAATTTTTTTATAATTTTTTTTGCAGGATGGCAGCACATTGCAACGTTGTTATTTAATCAAAATGAGATTTATTTTGAGACTGTCACCCGAAAGTTATGGCAGTATAGGAAGAATGAAGTCCACAGATCCGCTGTGTAGTTTAATATGGCGCTGTGGTTAATGAAAAAAGGTCTAACTCAGCAGTCTAATCATTAAACAATGCGATACAGTGAGGAGAAAGAAAACCTGTAGGATGAGAGCAAATTAATTTCAATTTGTAACGTCCATTTTTATAAAATAAAATTTCACTTATTCAGTAAAAATTTTCTTATTATGATAATACGTGGAATGATTATAGAGAAGTGGGCCAGCTTTTGTGATTTATTTTATAGTATTAGGCGCAGCATTATCTGATATAATGAGTATCTGATATAAAGACTTCAAAGTTTGTTTATGTTAAATATTTTGAAGATCACTTTATCTATGAGGCGAAAAAACCCCTTCAGCGAGCTATATACCTTTCACCTAAATACAAAGTATGAAATAGGTGTTAGAAATTCATTAACTCTTCTACATATGTATAAAAAATGAAAAGAAAAATATTCAATTATATATGAGCATATATGTATTTATTTTTAGAAATATGTATGTTTGTTAAATGAAGCACAATGTTGCTAAGTATATTGATTCACGCAACGAAATATATGTACACATTTATGAAGGATGTGCTATTTTTTCTTAAAGTATTATAATCGTTTAATTACTAAAACCTTACAAAGAATTACAAAAACATCCACATTTTCATGTTTAATATTATTCATGTCATAACTTGTTTTAGTTTTTAAATTTATTCTAGACATGATTTTCTCAAATGCAAAAAAAAAACTAACAAATACTTGAATCGCTTGGTTGAAATATCTACGTTTAACTATTTTGTAAGTTAATATCAGGGAAGAATAGTGAATAATAACAAATTCAATTTAAAAAAAATAATACTGTTTTTAAACCTTAAACAAATCGGTAACAAATTTAAATATTTTTTTATATAATTATTTGATATTTTATTGCAACATGATCTCCAGATTTTAAAAATCTGTGTTTTGATTCACCTAAGTAAAAAATTAAAAAAAATTATGTTCTTCAAAAAATTTATACTCCCATATCTTTAGAAACTTTTTGCATAAATATTCTACACAAAATATCTGATGAGTACATTTTTTTAATCTGAGTATTAATGGACTTTTATTTTAAGTGCAACTTAAAGAAAAAATTCAAAGAACAATTTAATTTTCAAAATAGTATACAAAGTAAAATTGTATAAAATGTGCTATTGAATAACGTAGTTAGCTCATTGGCTACCAAGCTAATAATGACAAAAGACGGGGGTTCGAGGCTAGTTTCAGGCAAGACAAAACAGAATTTTTCAGATGTGCATTAGTATCCCATTGTATTTATTCTTGTTAGACTGTTTCTATAGCACTGGTTACTGAATAATACCGGCAACAACTGAAACTGGTTTATGCTAATGTACCAGTGTCGGTATTGTACCAGTGTCGTCGGCGATATAGAATAACTAAAAAAATGGCTATAAGGCTTAACATAAATTAATGCGCGAATTTAACACCAAAAGGCTCTGCAACACTGCTATAGAAAAAAATTAACAAAACGCGCAACAGCAGATTTGTAAAAAAATTAATTAAGCTTCATCCCTTTCCCAAAGAAGCTAACACGTTAAAGTAGTTGGTAGATATTAATTACTTGAGTTTTTAATTCTCTTTAAAAAAAACTAAACGGAAGAAAATCATAAAATTTCTACTTATTATAGTTCATTTAGGCCTACAACATATCGCTACTTGATTGCAACGTAGTCATATCTCAAAAACGTAGAATTGCGGAATTATTCATCGTATCATTTTTCATCTTTTGTGAAAAATTCATATAAATATCTTGTTTACTCATCTCTTGAGCGGAGAACATTTTTTTATTTTTCCATTGAGCTGTAAGTAATTTAAAAACTTTAAACTCATTTTCAGAAGAACGCGTTTTTTAATTTATTTTTTAACTTTCTTTTTGGACGAACTAAAGAAATATATATATATTTAATTTTGGAGAGAACTAGCTGTCATTGGTACCAATATTACCATTAAATATAATATGGGCAAGTCCCAGAAACAGTCCACCAACCAAAACTTTTTTTAAATTTATCCAACTTATTTTTTACCTTTTTTAAAACAAATATTATGCGTTTTCTCTTCTGAAAAAAATTTAATATTTCTTATACTTTTTATCAAAAAAAAAATACAATTCAAAGTTTTCTTAAGACAAAAATTTTGCCTTGTAAGTGATGATGCAATAATTTTTAGTAAACTCACAATTTCCAAAAATCATTATAATGGTCATTTTTTATCAAAAGAGCAAACAATTTTATCTAGAAAAGAAAACGCTATAAGACTAGATATATAATTTTATAAATAAAATAAATGTATTTCGATGATTTTATGCTTACTATTTTGGAAACATTGAAATTAGATATGAAATTTCAAAGTAAAAAAAATAAAGAAAAAAATGTAGCACAAAGGGATCACGTCTTTTGATAAAAAACGAAAAAAAAACTTTTTTGGCTTCAAATAAGTTATTTTAGAATTCTCTTTCTCTCTTTCTTTTAGGAACTAGATTTTGAGTGCTTTATTATGCAAAATTCGCTAAAAATTACAAAAACGCACTTTAACTTTCAAATTTTCTTCCGTTTTTTTGTAGCGTACGTCACAAAACTTTGTGATCAATTTATTCGCAACAAATACCTGCAAAAAATTATGTTTTATGTCATTCGAAAGTACAATTATGTCCCACGATGTATAAGTTGAAGGTACCTCTTTTGAAATACCAAAAATTTGTATATGTATATTAATGTAAAAACGTGTAAAGGTACGGTCACATCTGATAAACATTTGCCCAAAAAAAACGTAACCACTACTTTTGCTTAGAGTTTGTGTGGTTTAACTTGGTTTTTATATTACAAAATGAAGTCAATTATGCAGCAAAATTATATTTTTATATTATTTTTAATAAATGCGAACCCATATTTAAAAATATGTTGGAATTAAAGAAAATGCAAATTTAGCTTGTCTGTTGGTTACCTTTTTTTGGGCAAATGTTTGTCAGATTTGACCGTACCTTAAGAATGTAGTATTCGTCACGCAGGATTTGCCCATATGTTAATCTTAAAAAAAGTTTAGGTGCATATTTAAAAATCCAGGAATTGAGGAATTGACGATCTGAGCAGTTTTACTAATTAAGATGGCTATATCGAAGTATTCGTCCCGAAAAAATACTGTTGCACGGTGATATCACAAAATTTCCAACCCCTTAACAAATTTATATAACCATGTTATAAATGTAAAAAGAATTATTTAAATTTTCTGCGAAGAAAATTAGGATCTTATTCTACTTCTTAACTGAAAACAAATTTAAGAATTTCATTTAAACTAAAATAATATTTAGCTATACTTCTGCTTAGTTAATTGTAAAACTGCTCCCCAGTTTAATAAGCTGGAACTTCATTCACCTCTATAGTTATTTTTGGTTTTAAGGTTTTTCCAATTATTGCAATAACAACAACAATTTCATATTGATACTATCTTTGTTGCGGTTGTTGGTGCGGTTATTCCAGTTGATACTTCGACAACGTTCAAATTATGGTCAGTTTTGCAATTTACAAATTAATGGCGGCATTTTAACATTTATAATCACTTTATAATTGCTGGAAATCAATGTGAATTTTAAAACTGGCATGCATAGTATGTACATATGTATTTGCAAAACCTGGCAGGAATTCAAAGTGTCCACGTTATATGATTACAAGGAATTTTAAGGCGTAGCAAATGTTTAAGCCACATTGTTTCAAAAGCCACTATTAAGAAATTTTAATAGCTGCAAACAATATGAAAGCTAAAGCAAACAATAAATTAAAATTACAGAACATATTAATAGAAGCCTGAGAAAAGATCGCTTGGTCAGGCTTGACCTATTTTTACGCCATAACTAAATTTGGTTTCTAATTTAAGCCAATAAAAAAAAATTATATACAAGTTCAAATATTCATATTCAAATATAACTTTTTGTTTGTTACTAATATATAATTAACATCAATAAAATAAGAAATATAACATTTTTATTGCCAGTTGTAAAGATCCATATTATACAGAAATTATTATATCTTATGGAAAGAAAGAAATGAGCAAACAATTATATTCACCTGTTTGCGTTTTAGGACTCGCCTTTTAATATTTTTTTCTTTTTTGTAATTTAATGTTTTCTTTGGTTTTCAATGCGTATTATTTCGGATGCCATAACTATTATAATGACTTTAATTAGCGGAAAATAATTTTATAAAATGAAGAAAAACGCATAAAAATACAATTAAATAAAGAAAAGCTGTATACATTTGCGCATAAATAAATTTATTAACGAATTCATATGTACATATTCATTTATTATTCATTCGTATTGTTTATGCAGACCATAATTATGGAAATCAAAAATGTGCTGTTTTAACTGACGCAAAACATGCACAACAAATTTATTTTAATGCTGCAATTGGTTTCAATTTAAAACAGGTCTGACCAATAATATCGTACAGGAGTTTAAGAAAATGGAAAAAATTCAGTGGTCTTGCAATGTAAATACTAGAGTATTCAATCGTAAAAAAATATATTGTTTGACTATGTGGTCCATTTTAGTGAAAATATATTGACTACTATTTGGTGACATATAATGTATTCGTGAACCATTGCATTTACAAACAATGAGTTGTTGCTAAATGACACACAGAGAAGTATTTGAGCCAAAAAGCTGGCCAAAATTATTAAACCTGTTTTTTGAATTGAAAATTTGAATTTTTTAATAGTTTTAGGTTGTTTTTATAACACTTTTACTCTACACTTTTACTTTTTACTTTTTTTAATCTAATTTTTGTGATTAATGCTTTTAAAAATTACTTTAGTTAGGTATGCAGAAATATTTTTCTAACAAATAATGTTGTATAGAGCACATGTAAATAAAATTTTTTATTGGGGTGTGGGACATTATCTTATAAATACAGTAATTGTCCAATTTAACGAACCTAATGGTTTTTAAGCCTGTTCGTTAAAGCGAATTGTTCGTTATATCAAGTACTAAATTAAAAATTAATAGCGTCGTCTATTTTATTCATAACTATAAATATGTATAGTGATTTCTTATTATTTTATTAAAATGATATTAATTTAAAAAAATAAATAATTCCTCAAAAATATATGTATATATGGAAAGGAAAAATTCATATAAACACCGTAATACAAAAACAATTTATTTAAAAACTGGGTAAACACTGTCTGCTTATTGGAATGGACACCTTTTTTAAAGCCATATTCTTCAAGCTCTCTCAAAAACATTAAATTTTTGCTACTATTATTGATTTGCTGGGCCCATATAATACAAATTTCGAAGTGCTTAATGACGTCTCCGTGTTTTATTTTGGTCTCTAGACATTCAGTTTCGTCAAGCTCTTCCTCATTTTCGTTATGTTCATCGTTTTGTTTTACATTTGTTCATTAAGCCGAGTACAAAATAAAATTTTTATTCGTAACCCTGCAGTCACACCATCAAAATTTTTTTCAATTCTCATTCAAGATTTTTACACATACAGCTTGTCAAAATTCACAAAAATTGAAGGCTGCACTCAAATTTAAAGCAAATTTTTTAGCAAGATGCTATCAAGAAAACAACTTGAAATAATTTTTCCCTACAATTATCAAAAAAAAAAAAAAAAAAATAAACAAAATCATAGAAATAGAAAAAACAAACAACAAATATTTTTTTAATAATATGACTGTAATTTTAAATTCTTTATGGAATGAAAATTTGAAAGCAAATTCTCGTCAAATTTTAAAAGTGTGAGTATATTGGTAAGAAAAGTGAGAGAGAATTTAAAATTGTATCGTGTGACTACCAAGTAATATAAGGTAATTAAGAATAGAAATAAAAATTTGAGTATTCGTTAAATGCGATGTTCAATAAATCGAATGTTCGTTAAATCGGAAAACTACTGTATTAGCGATAATGAGCATTTTGCAAATTCACATTTAAAGGCATGTAATCACATTGTGAAACACTAAAAGTGATGTGAATATAATTTAAAATCAATAATTCAAAATACTCTGACGTCAAAAAGTATTTGAAAAAGTGCCTGATGAGCAGAAATAAAAAAAAAATAATATTAAAAAAGTCGTTAAAAATAATAGAGCAAACTTTTTTGAGTCTAAAATTAGATATTCTAAATTTTATTGTGGTATAAAACGTAATTTCTACATATGCTACCTTCAATTTTAAAAATCTTGTTCATTTTTTGCAAAAAAATGTATAATTTTATTTTTTTTTAATTTTTGAGCGAATTGTTTCAACATTAATATTCAAGATAATTTATTTTATATATCAATAATAGCTTTTGATCAAATCTTTGACTGGAAAAAAATCTATGTGATATCGCTATTCCTTTAGCCATAAAAAAATATCGTATAAATATCTTGAAACAGAAAAAAACATTAAGAGCGCATGTAATTTTCTTCACTTTCCTGACTTTAGCAGTGTAACAGAGCTACAAATCGTAACATAAAGTCTTAAAATGTTGTTGTGTATCGAGCTGCGTACTTAGTTTTTAAGATTTCTTTAAATTCATTTTTGCCTTTTTGGCTTCTGTGCGACAGATTTCATGCTTTCAATTTTAAAAGTCTCCAAAACGACTTCTTTTTTATCTTTGCTTATAATGCAATTTCTTTTGGTACATTATGGCTTTATTATAAATAAATAAGAAATATCTCCATTTTTTATGGAACACGATTTCAATTATATGACTGTCACGGCTGACTTCACAGTAGGATAAGCTAATGTCAGTCCAATATTCTTAGACTTTATTGGCGGTTTCTGATTCTATTTCACGAATGTCTTGAAAGATATTAGATATTATATTTCCCAACATGGCTAAAGCGTAAAGTGATAGAGGTATAATAGAAAACATATATCAGTGTCTAAATAATATATGATTGAAAAAAAACTTTACCACTCGGGACAAATTTTATTTAATACAAATATTTTTTGAGAATTTTTTGTTATTTTTTTTAAAGAGACACTTAATGCCTACTAACCATTTTGATGTGTTACCTTCTTTAAGATAGAGATATTATATAGTGTATAAAATACAGATTGTGAAAATTAGAAAGCTTAATTAATTCTTTTACAACTCTGCTGTTGCGCGTTTTGTGAATTTGTTATAGCAGTATTGCAGCGCCTTTAGTGTCAAGTATACGTATGTATTATTTTTTTAAGCTGAATAAACATTTTATTAATTATTTTACTTCGCCTACAATTTTGCAGAATGAACAAGAAATGCAATCAAATAACTTTGACAGAAAACAAAAACTCGCCAAGATTACTTTTTGACCAATGTTATTTAAAACAAAACAAACAAAAATCTAGTTAATACTTAAACTGTAAATAGTATGACATAAACTAGTGCATAGTGTGCTCGAAGCGATAATAAATAATGTCATTTCTGCTTGAAACTACGTAATTTATACTAAACCGTCATGAAGTTTATACTCTATTCTTAATCGCAGATCAAATTTAGAACAAATTATTATTGAAAATTTTCTTTCAAAACGGGCATTACTAATTATAATTAAAGCACTGCCAAGTTCCTTAAATACTTCGTACCTGACCAATCCGTTTAACAACATTTAACGAAATATGAAAAATTCTAATTTCTATATTAAGCTAACGATATACAATTTTGCACAAAACTCAAGAAATTCTTCAAAGAATCTTCACCAACAAAGAAATTTGCTTGTAACAATGAACTGACTCATTTTAATGGACTATATGGTTAAGGCCTAGAACATTATAATGTTGAATGGAGCAAGATTTCGTTTTCGGTGGACGTCACAATCTCCATCATCAGTGTTCAAGTGTATTTCCTGTAACTCATAACTCTCCAGATGGTCGTGGCAGTGTATAAACTTAATTAAGTCTTTAATTATACAAATCTTTTAAGGAAATAGAACACGAGAATTAATATTTCAACACAAACAAGATCTCAAATGACTTGAAAAGTCGAAGTTGCGCAATAATTTGTCTTCTCAAGCTACGGTCATAAGTTCAGGTCATAAGAACAAATTCTAAAGCAATCTACATGCATTATTACAGCTGTTGCCTCAAGATTTGTTTCAACTTATTGAAAATTGTAATTTTTTTTTTTGTTGGACATCACAGCATTTTAACAACTTCAAAATGGCAAAATTATAGTAACAATTGTTTTCTACAAATATCTTTAAAAAAGAAATGGATTCTATATGGCGTGCTTTTCTTTAATTGTATTCAACGAATGTGTTGGAATTTTTTTTAATTAATAAATTCCAAATAAAATTATACAAAATCGAGGTTAATTTAACAAAACTAAAAAACAGAAAACAATAAAATTCTTCTGCTGGTTGATTTTATAACAATGTTAAAGCTCAAATTAACTTAAACAAAAAATGCGATTAGACACATGCTTTTGTTTAGTTGCGTAGTAATGAACAAATTTTCCGAAGTTTTATTATTTTTAGAATTATGAATTGGGGAGGAGTTGCTCAATAAGAAGACATCAGGAAGTATTATTCTGGAGGGGGAGGATTGTATTAAAAAAAAAATGGTGTAACTACTATTTAAGTTTCAATGAAAGTCGCAATTAGTGCTTTTTATGGGAATTGGTAAAATTTAGTTTTTCTAAATTTATAATCGCACTTTTTCTCAAAACTAATATTTTACATATTCAGTAAAATATTAATTGTTTTATTAAAAACATATTGAAAACTATTATTCGGCAATAGATGACACAATGAATGCTGACGATGTTTTTAATTACGTATAAAGTTGAATTTCTTCTGTTAGCTGTCTATGAACAAAATAATAAAAAAATATTTTGTCGATTTATTTGACTTTTAGTTTCTTTCAAGTAAGTAATTAATCGATTCTGGGGTTAAAGTTATGCTCGATTAATCGTGTTATTTCAAGTTTGATAATATTTTGAAATTGAAAAAAATGTATCAAACGAAAAAATTACCTGAAGCAAACAAAAAATATTCCTTTTGGTTTTCATTTATATGAATTTTTATTAATAATATTTATAAAGCATTTATAAAATTTTAATTTTTTAAATGTTTTCACCTCACGAATACACTATCGTTATTTACTATAAACTATAATTTGAATGTAGATCTTTTAAATTGGGTTTTGTACAAAAAGGTAGTAATATGAAAAAATGGAAATACCAAGGTTAAGCTTACATGAAATAAAATATAATAGGAAGTTACAGTGAAAAATATTTACTAAAAATTAATTTTATTTCAAACAAACCTTTGCTTCATATTTCCAAAATAAGCAATAATTAAAGCTTTTTAAAAAATTCATGAATATGTTTTAAAGCTCCGTACTATTTTGTTAATATAAAAATAAAAACTTAATTGTTTGTGGTTTTTAATCCAAAGTGATTATTATTTTTTGGCTAATGTTCGTAACATTTTTAGTCAGAAAGAATTGTGCAAGAGACGGTATCCCAAAGGAACACGGGAAAATTTTAACATTAATTAATTTCAACTTACATGGCAGAATAGAAAGTGTTGTTGAGTAAAAAAGCAGTTTTCCTATAACAAAACTATCATTAAATGCGTTAGAGATGATTTCTCCTTTGATTCTGTAAAGAAATGCTTGATATATTTTTCTTTTAATTATACTTATGCTAACAAAGAGTCAGCAAAGTACTTTCAATTTTATTGTATCATATTGTTTCTGAACAAATTATATCATAAAAAAGTTGCTTTATATTTCATAGTCGCATATAAATAATTTTGCTTTAACGGCGTCTTTTATATCTGTTGTTTACTGTATAATCACTTTCCAAACGTTAAAATTAGCGTTCCTACTGGAAACTTTATGCTGTAAAACTATTTTACATACTGATTGATATCATATCGCTCCTTTATTGCAACGTAGTCATATATAAAAAAAAACACTCGTTCATCAGAAAACGAGTTTAAAGTTTTGAATTCACACACACATCAATGGAAAAATTAAAAAGTATTCTCCTCTCAAAAGGTTAGTGAATAAGATATGGAGATCGATTTGATGAATATTTCTGCATTCTTAACTCAAAAATCACATTTTTAAAGATATGACTACGTTGCAATAAAGGAGTGATATGTTCATAATCAAATACCAGAAACAAATTAAAGTAATTTTCAAAGAATTCATTACTTCCATAGCAAAAAGTTTGTATAAAAAACTCTTCAAATGCTTTTTATTCCATCAAGTCTCTCTGTTAACCAGGGTCTGATCCGATTCCATTTTTATTAATATCTTTAATGTTGAATTGTAATTATACAATCTTGAAACAGTATTTTTCATTACATATTTACAAGTGTCTTTAGCAGCTATTAAATACAGTTGGCTCATAAAGACTTAATTTTGCATCTTCTGCTTGAGAACTTATTTCGTTTATAGTTGCACATCTGATTTCTGAGTACATATTTTAAAACTTGCTGTCGTAAATGGCGTTGTGAAATTGAATGTCTTTCAATCGTAGTTTTTGGAAAAATTCGATAGAGTTTAAAGAAAATTTTGGTATAAAAAACGTCTTTGTGGCTCTCCTGCTTCTAACATCACTTACAGTTTCAAGTAATCTGAAAAACATTTTATGCATCCAATATATACAATATATAATGTAAATTAAATCAAACGAATAATTATGTTGAACAATTAGAATTTCATTTAATAGGTTCTTACATTTCAATAAAAATAATTGTCTATCTGAGTTATTTTTGAATGTTGATTTATGCACCTTAAAAAACAGTAAAATGTACCGTGCAGTAGAAACATTAAAAACTCATAAGTTAAGTTAAATATTTGAGTTCTACTAGTTACTTACTTACTTATTGATTTCCAACTTCTTCTGCTTTGCAGTGTAGAGGTACAACAAAGAGTTCGACAATGGTTACGGTACTGGGCTGCGGTTTTGGATGTTTTAGGATCAATGCCTTCTTCTATGAAAATTTTCTTCATTGAATCGATCCAGGTTATTGTTTTATGTCCTCTTGGCTGAGTTCCTATGGGTATGGATTGAGCCACTAGTTTCAAAATTCTTACATCTTCCATTCTCATCACGTGACCGAACCATCTAGCTTTACATCGGCTAATTTTGCTGATGAGTGCCTCAACATGTAGATTAGATCTTATGTTACTAGTTCTACTAGTGAAAATAAATGAAAACTTTAACTGCAGCAAAAATCATTATAAAAAGCTAAAATATAAATTTCTGAAATGAACATACAGTTAATGTAAAACTTTTTTGAAAATTAATGTACGTCAGGTTTCGTTTATATGTTGCACGGTTTTTTTCAGTGTATACATGCAAAGAAATATGTACAAAATACATGTAATATATTCTTGGACAAGTAGAATTTATGGCGCAGGTAAAAAATAATTTTGTTTGAAGCCAAGTAGCACTACTTTCGGTTCACATGTGATGGACCTTATTGAACTCTTTGAAAGTAATTTTTCGACTGTTAAATTATAAGAAATTTAAACATATGAGTTGTTTTTCTTTTCAGTTCATGTGGAATATCCCGTAAATAATTTTTCCCAGAGACGAGTTCTGGTCATATGAATATATTAGTGAAATATTTTTTTCATAATACTTTTCTAACGCTTGTTTTCTATTTTGAGATTCGAGGCGATCATTGTGTAGATCGGCTCAATTCTTCGTCTCATGTTGTACTTTATCTTCGCTTTGAACTGTTAAAATACAAATTTTCTCTGAAATTAAATAAACTATTCAAGTTTGTCTGCCAAACCATTTGAAATTTTAAGGTCGAATCATTTAAAAATTATTGATTCATGATTATCCATAATTTGGGGAATAATTACACGAAAACAACAATAAAATTTTATGTCTGTTCAACATGAGATCTTTTAGTTTTGAATTGTAAAACATTTTGGAATCTCTTCTTTTTTTAGCATTCATTTTTGAGTAAAGAGTGAAAGCACTCTTTAGCATTGATCAAGGTCCTTTAAATGAACTAACAAAAAAAAAAAACAAATAACAATAACAAGTGATGTTTAAAGCATTAAAAACAAACTTTCAGATTAAGAAAAACAAAACATAAAGGTGTATCACGTACAAGTCATTTGCAGACTTGTGTTATAATTTGTGTACATAAATATTTTAGCAAATTGGGCAGCATGCTTAGTCAAGCAAAATAAACCTAAAGAACAAACCGTTTGGGCTTTATAACGGCTTTTCCTTTAATTTTGAATAAAATACACGCATAAGAATTCAAGCAGAAAATAGAATTTTAATTAACAAACTATTTTTGTCTTAAAAAACACGTTCATCATGTGGTCAATAAAGTGCAAAACATTTAAAGAGTTCTTATTGTTTGTGTTTAAGAAAACACGAATACGAACATTTATTTCAAGGCTGGTGCTCTTAAATAAAGTAAAACAATTTTGTGGTCAGTTACATTAAATGAAAAATAATGTTTATAGATATATTCCAGAAAAACCAATAAAGATGCGGTTGCGGTTAGGACAAGGCCTGGGACATCATTTTTTATTTTATTTTTTATTTATTTTATTTTTTTGTAAAAAGTATGTATCTTAAGTCTTTTGATTTCAAGGATGCAAATGTAGTGCTGATAAATTATAATTGGATATTATTCACTCGAATAATGTTTGATCGATTAATCGAAAAATTGAATTCACTTAAATAAGAATGCTTAATTTCGATTGAAAAAAGAGGTTGCTGGAGCAAGCTATTTACTCGATTGCTTCATACAGAGATAAATACAAATAATAACATAGCGAATTATAAGGTTATCGGAGAATTAAATGAATAACTAAAGAACGTTGATTAGATGGCGTAGCGGCCTCTTCATCAGTACTGATCCGTTCTATTAGCCTGATGATTAAAATATTCCAATATTACTTTCTTAATAAAAATAACCTGAAGTTATCAAAAATTTCTTAATTAAAAAGAAATGTGAGTTAAGTAAATAAAATAAATATAAATATCCACAAAATCAAAGAATCAAACAAAAAAAAACTTTGTAATATACCAAGAACATAGAGAACAAAAGAAGTCAGACGAATTGGGAATACTTTTTACTTCATTTCATTATATTTCCCTATCGTCTACGATTCCTCAAAGAGTATTCTTTAAATTTAGCTCAATAAATAAAAACAGAATAACAATAGAATTATTTTTATAAGAATATTTGAGATTATCAAAACATATTTGTGTGTGTGCGATTTTAAGTTTCATCTACAATTTAATATATCGCACTTGATCAACAAGAGGGTATTAACTCGAAATTTTAAAATTTTCAACAGAAGCAAAATACTTTTTGATTTTACATCAAAGGTATATGAAAAATAGATTTTAAATCATCCGTTTCATTAGCGAAACATAGACAAAACAATGTGAAATTTTTACAGCAGCTAAATATGAATATTAGAATGCAAGTTTTGGAGAAAAGTGAAAAAATTAAAATTTCGAGTTAATACCCTCTTGTTGATCAAGTGCGATATGTACAAATATTATTTTTTATTTTGTCGTAATTACTAAAAGTTGCTTAAAAATTTCTTTCTAGCCACTTTGGACTGAATTATCCTCTATGGAAAAGTAACCAAGTTCGTACACCCTTGTGTCGTTTATGCTTAGAGAATGATGAGCCAACGGTAGACATTTTTTGCGAGTATATCGTGTTATTTTATAGTAGAAGGTGTGTTTTTCATTCTAAGCTAGGTGGGCTTCACCAATATCTGTGCTGAATTTCATTTAATTTAACTTGCAGTGCCGGTCTTTGGACCAAATCCTCCCCCTATTCTATTCTGTGTTTAAAAAGTTTTATTTCTTGAGAGTTGAACTAGTGTATGTCATCTATTTTGTTGGCTCTTATGCCAAATCATTTACTGTATATAGACTAACTCAACCCATAACAACTAAAACTTTTTGAAATTATATTAGAATAATACCTCGAATAATATATCTATTAAATACTATATTAACTTTAATTGATACTAAATTGTTCGATTAATTATTAATACTAATTATTCATTGTTGTTAAGTTCTGTTTTGATCCAATTATGCATCTTCACAATTGGCAAAAAACGTACCTACAGCTGCAAAAGGAATATATATTTATACATACTCGTACGTATACACTTACATATATAAAAATAAATTTTGTGATATTTAAAGCTCCAGAATTGTTTTACAAAAAAAAAACTATGCAACAAATAGATCTTTACTAAAAAAATAGTACATGAATAAAAATAAGTACATATAATCTTTTCCCACGTATACGCATAATTCAAGCTATTGCATGGAATTTTGCAAAAATTTCAGAAAAGCTATCGTCTTGGCGATGTCAATTACACGCCATGGAGCTGCGATTTGTCGTCCTTATACTTTGTCTTGTGGGGTGCCGTTAAGAGCTGATGCTCTGCGAATAATTACATAATTTAGAAACAATCCACAGCATTCGTGAGGTAGAACCAGAAACAGTCAACAAAGTCTTTGAAAATTAGTCGGACAGAATAAGCTGTCGCGAAGTTATCCGCGGTAGTCATATCAATAAAATCGTCTTCCATTAATAATGGAAATATTAATTAATTCCTTTACAAAAATATTAAGTTTAGTTAATTTAAATTAATATTTGAAAAGATACTGCCATTTAGACCACCCTGATTTGTAAAGAGATTTGTTTATTATATGTTTGGAGGAAAAGTTGTAGGTACTATGAATAAAAGCTTAATTTAATTTAGAACTAATTTAAATACATGCAATCAAATCAAATTATGAACCATAAACTATAACTGAATTAATTGCATAATTTAATATTTATACTGTAAATTTTATATATTTTTTTCCCCTTTAAATTAAACAAGCGCGCAACAGCCATAAATTCTTGTTTCTCACCACACGCACAATTGCAAAATTAACAAACACACCACACTAGAAAGGCTACATACAAAACCAGGGATGAAAAATTAGAAAATTAATTTATAAATAACATGCTTTAAAATAGTATTTGTTTGTGAATAAAATGTCAACGAAGTTTAACATTATAAAACATTTTATAAATTATTATTTCGTACAAAATTGTTAATGTAAGCTACAGAATATTTTTCTGGAAAACTAGCAACATTAAAAATTATATCTTTTTATACATATAACTTTCACTTTTGTAAAATATATTGAATTTGAAATAAGCACTAACAAGCAAAATTGTCTGGTATTAAATTTGTAAATTTACTAAAAACATTAAGAAAAATATTAAGTAAGCAAGTAAGTAAAAATGAGCCTTTGAGGTTAAAACATTTTCATAATTTGTTTAGTTGTACCATCATTACCATCCCTGCAGCAACAAAGAACACGTTTTATACAGTAAACGAGGCACAATCGTCAAAGCAGCTGGTTGCATTTTCTGTATTTTTTAACGTCAAATTCAATATAGAAAAACATAAACATTGTTTTTTATGTATTGAATGATTTTGTTAGTGAAATAATATACGTTTTTTGTAGTGGTAGACGTTTTACCTTGTTTATTAAATCATAGAATTTCGCAAGCAAAACAAAAACGAAATAAAAAGTCTTGGCATCAAAGTTGCCGCCTTAAATATTTATCAGCTTTCAGAAAATAAATTATTGGTGTGTGAACCATGACTACATTTGTTGCATATATCGCTGCATATATCCCTTTATTTTGCTAGTATATACATCTTTTTCACTATTCAAAACACAACTTTAAATTAGCCAGATGCAAAGTAAACGTCTAAACTAGCACTTATATGTCGAAATTATGACTTTATTTAAGAAATAGGTGCTAGTTTAGCATAATAAAACAGATTTAGTTTATATAACAGAGTTTTGACAACAACCTCAACAAAACTACCAACTAACACGAAAAAACTAAAGATGGTATAAAGAAAACAAATTTTAGATTTAATTAATATATCTTTAAAAAAAACTTTATGTTGCTTTGAGTTGTCGGCTATAAAAAAGCTATACAGATGTAGGAAGAAATTTCTATTCAGATGAAGAGCCAAAAGATTACTTTATAACTGCCAGAAATAACATTAAAAAGTATGATGTAGGCCAAAATACTGAACAAATTTCACAAATTGTAGAAAATATTTAAAATTTGAGATCCGAAATAATGCAATATATGTATATTTAAGATATAATAAAAAGTTTATTATTATTACGCTTTCTCTCATTTGCTTATATGTTTCAAGAATTTTGATTACTTGGGGGTTACACAATCAACTTTTCTCCCTCAGGTTTCAATATATTTAGAAGTTTTTACTACTTTTAAATTAATCGGAACTTGATTTTTAATTAAACAGCTTATTAAAATTCTTATGCCGGCATAGTTTTGTTTTTACAAATCTGCCACTTAAAATCAAATAATTAAAAATGTTTGCAAGTGGAACGGTAACGAAAATTTTTGTTTCGGCAACACTGCTTCTCATCGTCAGATGTTCTTCTCTTTCCACGCGAATCGTTTGATGATTGCAGCCGGTTACTAATCTTGAGAAAAAAGTAAATATCTTTAATAAGTTTTGCAGAAAAATTAATAATGTTATTGTAATATTCAATCTATTTAATAAATCATTATGTTAATTTAAAGTGCTTTAGAAGTTACAGTTGCAAAAACTTAATTCAAAGTGAGGTTATGTGAAGCAAAATATGTATATGGATGGGTTTGCCAACTAATGAAATTTGTTTTTGTGGCACTTATTAAGTATTGCTATATAAAAATTAAATATTTTTTAAAAATAGAGTGTGTGTGATTTAATAGTGACTTCTTACATATTATTTGTACTTTCTTTCAGAGGTCACAACCAAAACGAAAGATAACATGCCTCCCAAAAAGCACGAAGAACCTGAACGTAAACCATTGATTGGTCGTATTGGTACAAATCTTCGTATTGGTATTGTTGGTGTACCAAATGTTGGCAAGTCAACGTTTTTCAATGTCTTAACAAAGAGCGCAGCCCCAGCTGAAAATTTCCCTTTCTGTACCATCGATCCGAATGAGAATAAGTATCAATTTTAGTTTGTAATTTTGTCATAATGTAATTTTTATTAATATCTTGGTAGTAATTGCCAGATATCGCTAATGGTTCGCAAGTCAAAAACATATTTGAAGCTTACATTTCTGTTTTAATACATATCGCATATGTTTAACAATAGTGTATTAACACGAAATGATAATCAGAAAGATTTTTGCCTCTACCTTAGATCTTTTAATAAGATCTACTTAAGAACAAAGCTGACCATGTTAAATAGACTTCATAAATCTACTAAAAACCATGAATTTTTGTTTACCCAGTGCCATATCGATGGTATCAAGTAGAAAGGCCCTAACTCGTATTTTTCACGAAATTTTTTTTTTCAGTCATTCCAATACATATCACACAAATACACCTCGTCAAACAAATACACCTCGTCAAAAAAATTTATTGCAATAGTCTAAAAAATAAAGCTTTCACATTAAGTTGTACAGGTTCTTGTATGTTTTTACCTTCTCCTGTAAAGTTACAAATTTTTGAGTTAGTACCTTGCTACTTGAGACCAACGATACGTACATAGTTTTGAGTTTAAATTGTTGGTGTTATTTTAAACGACTATTTTCAATAAGACAAGAATCCGGGAGTTGGATATTTTTTTTTTCTAAAATAGCTACATATATCTTTGTCTCCCTAAATATTCTTTATTGATGGTGATGTGGTAACCCATAACTGAATTCTGTAGGATCATATTCGTTTAGTATAGTGAAGTACAGGCTCCGTGTAACATTTCTCCCAATAAGCCATTCAATGCTTTTAGCTTCATAAAGATAAATTTTCTTCCGTTCATAAACTTACATAAAGTGTAGTTGCATGGTTTTTCATTTCATCTAACGATATATGTTTCAAGGATAATGTACATATATATCATTACAAAGATAAATTAGTACATTTATTTGTAGTTAGTATTGGTGCTTAAAATTTATTTTAAAAATTTATTTTTTATTTAGTATTTTAAGTACCTAAATTCGATGTAGTTTGTATTGGAAATACCTAAGGATTCAAAATACAAAATGCAATAATAAATAAAAACTATGTCCCCTAAGACATAAAATATAAAATTATAGTTCATAAGCTTCATAAATGACAAAAGCAATAATCTTACCATTCTTGAAAGTTCATCAAGTATAAAAGTAGTGTTCATATAATTCAACATAACTTTGTACTCATCAGGACCTGCAGAAATATTACTTGTAATAGTAAATACAGTAACTGCAGCAATGAAAGATTTCTATGATTCATGAAAGACAATATTTGTTTTTGTGATTAATGTGTGTATATTTTGTATTTTAAATAAAAATCGTTAAATTACTGTATTTTGTATCAAAAATATACGAATTGAAAGGATTTTGTATATAAAATACGTGCTAAAATTATTTTGTAATTTGTATTTGAATTACAACAGACATATCATCTTGCTCAACTCTGGTTATTGTTATTACAAAGAAAGTCATTCTAGTTGTACAAGATCTTATGTATTATGCCGTTTTCTTTCCTAAAAACTGCTACACATTTGTCCTCTTCAATGAAAAGTTTTCATGTAATGCTTATTTGGAAAGTAAATATATTAGGAACTACTATTTCATCCTTCAAGAAGATACGTTTTTGTTTTAAAATGACGCTGAATTGCATTTTTTTAAGTAAACAAAAATTTCCACATTTTTCAGAAAACAAAATGTCATGAGTGTGCCTTATATCTCCTAGTAAGATACTTTCATTGCTTGTGTTCAAGATGTTATCAGGGAAAGCATTTTGATACTAAACGAACGGGTTTGTTGATACTTGATATTCCTAACAACTGGCAGCCACCTGAAAAATAGAAGAATAAAACACTTTATGAATACAGCTAAACCGAATGTTCATAAGTTCTGCCTGCGAACGTAGTAGTATTATCAACTTATATTGTAGCTATTAGCAATTGTGATAATTTAGCTTAACAATTGTAAAAGTGGTAACAGCATTGTTCTGTGGTTTGACTAAAATATTGGATAGTAGATTTTTTAAATCTAAAAATTATTTAATAAAAATATTAGATTTATATAAAAGTTTTACATCGCTTGTTATCTAAGTAATATAAAAAAATTAAACCAAATATAAAATTTAACATTTAGTTGGAGGCGTAATGCAAAAACACAACTGTTTAATACAAAAATTTTATTTTTAGTATTTTGTGATCTTTTTCTAAACTCCATTAAGTTTTTGTTTAAATCAATAATAATAGTAATTTTACTTTAAAAAATGAAAATTATTTAGTATAATCAAACTGCTGCCCAGCAGCTCAAAAAAGACCAAAAAACGGGTTAAAGAAAGAGGAGAGAGAAAAACGTTCAATTTAATAAGCTGCCGTTGGCCACTGTAACCAAGGCGTGGTTGGTCTTCCACTATATGATTAAATTATTTTCTATATTCAAGTTTTTTTTTTCAATATTGCAGCAAATAAAACGAAATAACCCAGACAAAGTAAAGTTTTGAAAAGAAAAAACTACTAAAAGTATGCAAATTATTATTGAACCTGCACTTAAATAAATGCATTGACTTTTTGCAATATTTGTGTTCTTTATAATGCGTAAAATGATCAGTAATACTTGTTGTTGATGGTTCAGTTCGTCGATCATTATATAGAATATTTTTTTGTTAATTCTTTGTTTTCCTTGTAACTGTGCATGTACACATAAAGTCTATATGGCTAGGGGCATTCAGCTCTCTTTAAGCAGGTTTTGTTTCATTTTTCTTTTTCCTTCATTATGATTGCACAAAATTATAGAAAATTGCAATGATTTTTATGTATGAATTCGTTTGAAAAAGGCTTAAATAAAATCGTTTGAAAAACCTGTAAAATTTCTTTGTTTAATAATAAGGTAAAATGACAAAAAAACTTTAAGCATGAATTTGCCTTTAGTTTTTCAAGTGCAGGTGTTAGCCATTTTATTCCAATATCTTAATAAACGTATTTTAAATTTTTAGATTAATGTTTTCAAATATTTTCGACTACTGATTTGTGTTAAAGTAACTGCATTCGTAAGTTATGTACATACCATATGTATGTATTCACATTATAGCGATTTATGAAAAAAAAAGTTTTTACGCTCCAAAGTATAGATTTTATGAGAATGGGTAAAATTTTATGCATCTCTGGATTCAGTGAGTCGATCTAATGTTTGTACCAAGTTAAACGAGTGTATTATTTTAGCACATCTGAAATTTGGTAGCAAAGTTGAGAGCCGTGAACGTAAACTCTTCACTTAAAAATACACTGTCTTATTACACAAATACATACGTGAACGTAAGTCTTACGAACTATCATATCCATTAGCGAAATGGCGTTCGAGTGCATACAAAGCTTTTAAATAGAAAAAATATATATTGCGAATTAATGAAATAACATTATTGTGCTTCAAGGACTAATAAATTCAATTAAAAGAAATTAATAATAGAATTTATGGCCGAACGCCAAAACATGTCAACAAATATCAACCTTAATTGCGCGCAACGAAATGCTACAGTCAAGTGGTCTCAATGTACTTGGGCCATTTCTTGCAATTATACGATTCCTCTGCCAAGAATTTGATCTTACAAAAATACTCATCTGTCATGTCATCTGACTGCCTTAAATTCAGCTCCCCCTGTGCATATAAAGCACAGGGGGAGCTGATTACAGATCTGCAACGAAAATTTGAGAATAAATCTTTATCACTATCACTTCAATTTAAATAAACTATGTATTTGCAATCATATGTCATGATGCTATTCATATTCTTGAGTACGATTTTCTTGTCGATCGCGGCCGCCCTGAAAAATAGTGTCATGTAAAATTTCGTTTTTTGCACACAGACATATTTTGTACAAGGAAAGCGAGCTAATGTTATAATGATAACACCCCATCAAGGATTACATTGCCAATATAAGAATAATTATCTAATCTTTATATTTTTCTTTCTTTACGTAGGGTTCCAGTACCCGATGAAAGATTTGACTACTTGGTTAACTACCACAAGCCAGTGAGGTAAAATAACAATTTAAATTCCATTATTTTATAGTGTGTTCACTAATTGAAGATATTTTATTTTACAGCAAAGTACCAGCATTTTTAAATGTTGTTGATATTGCCGGCTTAGTGAAGGGTGCTGCAGAAGGCCAAGGCTTGGGCAACGCTTTCCTTTCACACATAAGCGCCTGTGATGCTATATTTCACTTGTGTCGAGCTTTTGAAGATCCCGATGTCACACACGTTGAAGGCGAGGTAGATCCTGTACGTGATTTGGACATTATTTGTGAAGAATTGCGTTTAAAGGATGAAGAAAAATTGTTGCAAAATTTGGAAAAATTGGAGAAAGTTGTTGCTCGTGGTGGTGATAAAAAACTTAAACCTGAATACGATTCCCTATTGAAGATCAAGGGAATATTGGTAGATGAGAAAAAACATTTGAGATTTGCTGATTGGAATGTTCATGATGTAAAGAAATGCATTGAATTATATGGAGAAACCTATTCAACCATTTTTTAATATTTTTTAGATTGAAATCTTAAACAAATACTTGTTTTTGACTTCCAAACCCTGTATATATTTAGTGAATTTATCGGACAAAGATTTCATACGTAAGAAGAACAAATGGCTGCCCAAGATTAAGGAATGGGTTGATAAACATGACCCAGGTGCCACCATCATTCCCTTCTCGGGAGCTTTTGAACACACTTTGACCGAAAAAGACGATTTGGAACAGAAAGCTTACGAAGATGAAACTAAATGTAAATCCCAATTAGATAAGATTATTGTTACCGGCTACAAAGCTTTGCAATTAGAATATTTCTTTACGGCTGGTGCTGACGAAGTTAAGGCCTGGACCATACAGAAGGGTACAAAAGCTCCACAAGCAGCCGGCCGCATTCATACCGATTTCGAAAAAGGTTTCATTATGGCTGAGGTCATGCATTTTAACGACTTTAAAGAGGAAGGTACAGAAGCGGCCTGCAAATCTGCTGGCAAGTATCGCCAACAAGGACGTAACTACACAGTGGAAGATGGCGACATAATATTCTTTAAATTTAATGCCGGTGCTGGTCTAAAAGATGCCAAGAAAAAATGATAACGCTTAGCTATGATTTTATTTACAATGTTATATTTTAATTTGATTTTTTACACGCAAAGTTTTTTTACTAAAAATATCTCGTAAACTGTGTGCATGCCACTATAATCTCGCTTTCACAAAATTAAAAATATATTACAAAAAATCGCTTAAAATTTGAATGAGTTGATTTCTGACCAATAAAGAAAGATGGACAAACCAAATTGGATAAATAAAGGCTGCTTTTATCCTTGTATGTGCACAACAAATTTTGACAGTTAACGTTTACCGCTTTTATTTAGGTATGACATTCTCAGTACAAAATTGTATTTCTGTATTATGTATTATACAGAAAAAGGTAAAAATAATATGAATGAAAAAGAAAATTTAATTTTGGTTAACTTTTGTAAAAGAATCACCCTTATTCCAGTTGCCGACATCGACGTCACGTCAACACTACCAAAATTTGGAGCTTGTCTATTCGCCCTCGCGAACAATTTTGTGCTAATGAAAGTGTATTTCTGTTCTATAAGGTCTAGAAAATAACATGAGCCTGTCAATAGTAGTCAGTTGTTTTCGACAACGTGTAGGCAAGCCCTAATTTTTTGGTATTGTGCTCACGTGACGTCGATGTCGCCAACTTGTATAAGGGTGAATATTTGAAATAAAAGATACAAATGGGTTTTTATCACATTCACTGTTAAATATTAACAGCATTTTTAGTCAGGGTGAACTTGAATAAAGCAAAAATTCGAAATCTTTTGAAAACTGAATGCTTTGTGTTTTGCTTACAAAACATTACCTGAAGTGTATTAATTTCCACTCTTTCGACACATTGATATTTCCAGATTTGTTAAAAAATAGTATACTTTCGCGCAATTTTTTAAATATCCGATTTTTTATTTTTGCGATATTTAAATACCAAATTAAAATTTAAATAATTTTCTCATATTGTTACGAAATTCAAATGCAGATTCAAACCACAAAGTAATACATTCAAACTTAACTAACAAGAAAATACAGCCATGGCTGGCAGTCGAGGAATCAACTTTTACACAGTGCTGCCGTCAAATTGAATAAACTACTACCAGACGAACTGCTGCCAGACCATTCAAGAATGCTTACTGTCAAGTCTAAAAGGTCAAGTCAAGTACCGACTCCTGTTTAATAATCATCGTGGTCAGTACATCAACCAGTCTTGTGTGAAGTTTATCTGCGTTAGTTTCGATAAGCAAAGACTGACTTCATGTTTAAATACACATTTATTTAATTTTCATATAAATACGGTTTCAGTTTTAAATGATTGTTCTTATATAATTACGATAAATATATGGCAGCATCATGAAATTATTTGCATTTTTTGGAAAATCATCATTGAACAAAATTAAAGAAAATTTTCTGAAAATAAAAACAATAGCTTGGTGCAATGTTTTAAAAGCTTAAAATAATTTAAAAAAATATGTATAGAAGAATAATATTGATAAAAGAAGTTCAAAAGAGATATTAATTTTTCAATGGCCGCAAATTTTTTCCTTGTTATGCGAAACAACAAGACAGAAAAAACATATGTTAGTGCGCCTCGCTTAAACAGACTTTAAATGCTTAAGGCTGGTCATTTAAATCTTATTTAAGTTTCAATAAAGTTTATCCAGAAAAACTGAATTTGGTATTTAAATAAAACTTAAAGATAAATAACATTTAAAACTTAATTTTATTCTCTAATTAGCTAATCTGGCAATTATATTAATCTGTATCAAAAGAATATAATGTTTATGGGTGGTGGTTTAAGACCTGTAGTATTACCATATGTTTGACAAAAACTGGCAGTTTTTTTTTGCGAATGTCAAATTTGTTATAAAAGCAAAATGTTTTTTTATAGTAAATAACAAATTTTTATCGGCACTACAAATTGCCACGTCCTACAGCACTGGTTTTGCATTCGATAACAGTAATATTATTTAATTTTAGTCTAGACACGGTTAAGGTTCTGTGCCACGATAGAAAGTGGTGCCAAGTAGAATATTAATTGATGGGCGCGTGTTTTGACGTTGAAATTTAAATGTATGCCCGTTAATTGTATGTAATAAACTTAAATTTTAAATATTGTTTTTTTATTTACAATATAATTGAAATTTTCTTTAGATAATGTGATTAAATCATAAGTCGTAAAAGTTTTTAGTAGAGATTCTAACAACTTTTTAAATGCAATTTATTATTAATGTAACACCACAACTTAGCATGTATGTTTAACATACAAAAATAAAGAATTTTATTTTTATCTTTTTTTATGTCCTTAAAATATTTGTATACATTTATTTTTGCCAAAATAAACAGTTCTGCGGTAAAGGTAAATCGTATATGTTTGTTTTGTTTTTATTTGCCAGCACAGTTCCTTTGAGACATGATATGAATATATGGAATAAATGTAAGTATGTATGTACGAGCGCAAATATAAAAGTATAAACTTTCTCTAAACTTTTCTGTTTTCAAGATCCAGGATGCATTTAATTTAAACTCCTATCTTGTACATTTGTAGACATCATGAGTTGTATGCAACTTTTGTTTGAGTTGTGCAAGTTCTTTTCTGTTGTTGTCTCGTTTTCATGCCTCTACCTCAAAACCAAATGACAATTTACTTAAGCCAACCTGTTTATATACACAAAAAATGTACTCAAAATGCAATTTTATGCTGTTTAACTTTCCTATTTGGTTATTTTGCGTTATATGTAGTATGTGTTTCTGGGTGGGTGTGTGTGAGTCTTAACTAAAAAGTTTTTAATCATGATGATGCTAAATATGACAACAAACATAAATATACAAAATTTTTTGCCTTTTCTCCTTGCTGTGTTGGCAAAATAGGACAACATTTATATGTTGACAAAGGCACATTTAGCTGCAGTTCGTTTCTTGAGCATGGAACATTATGAAATTGACCCAGGTATTAATCTTTTGAAAAAATTTTTACTACAGCAGCACAAAATTATCTGCATAAAGAATATTTTTCTAGTCCATTCCTTTATTTAAATTAAAATATTACATACAATCGGTTTTGTGTTTAGAAGATGGGCAAGACGGTGTACATGAAAGTATTTTTTTAATTATTTTTATAATATTAAAAAGTTTCTTATTGATGCTTTTAATCAATGAAAATATTAACCCCCTTATTTCTAATACTTACCAAAAGTGTATAATAGGTTTATGAAACAAATTTTGTATGTAAAACTGATTCATAAACTTTTAATAAACATTTGATAATATTTAATGAATAAGGCCCTAAAATTAATATTAAATAAAACAAGACTGAGCTATTGATTTAATCTTTTCAACGTCTAATTTTATGTAATGCTTAAACTTTAAAATTTGTATTTATATACCAAAAGAATATTTTAAGTTTTGCTGTCGTTTTAAGTTTGTTTCAATATATAACGGATGTTTTGAAATGAAATTTTTATGGCTTGAGTTCAAATCTGAGTTTACCCATATCTTCTTAATTTAAGAAATTATTTTTGGCTAAATTCAGCATTTTATTAAGAGAGTACTTTTTATTTGAAACAATTTATTCATCAGACTAGCAGAACGGATCAGTACTGATTGCGAGGTCGCTACACCATCTCATCAGCGTTCTCTTGTTCGATTTTACCACTTTTGACGGTGAATACTAGTGACTAGGAATATCACCTATTTAACCGTATTATTTAGCGAATTAGAATACGAAAAGTGCAACGTATTCACTTCTTAGAAGTTAAACCAATTTCGGTTAGTACGAAATTCCATCTCTGATTTTTAATTATTCCAAATATTCCATACTCTCCCAGATTTTTTCTACTATATGCATCGGCTTTCAACAAAATTTAATTAAGCGCGTTTGGGAATAGCGCGTTTTGGTTATGAATGTCTGTTAACGCCATGATTCAGCACGTTTTAGCGCGTTTTGAGAAGGTGTATGGCGCATTTTGGTTATAAAAAGTTGACAACTGCTGCTCATCAGTGTTCCTTGTAGGATACGGTGGATACTACTGGCTAGGAATATCAACTATTTAACGAATTCTTATACGAAAACTACAACTTATTCATTTTTCAAGTTTAATCAATTTCGATTAGTACGAAGTTTCCATCTCTGATGATTAATAATCCCATATATGTATGTATATTACTCTTGGCTTTTTTCGAGAGCCATTGGCTGCTGAGATCAACCTGTTTTCTACTTCGGCTTACTTTGCTTTTTTAGTTGAATTTCGTAGGCCCGTATTCATAAAAAATAATTTGTACATATTTGAAATGTATTTTAAGACAAATTTTTCATAAACATTTTCCTTAAAATAGATTTCAAACCCAAATTATTTTTTTATGAATACGGCAATTAGAATTCAACGTAAACATGGAGTTTTGACGGGTGCTGTCGTTTTTAATAATTATTGTTTGTGTGTAATTATTTCAAATAAATATTAAAAACGACACCAGCCGCCAAAACTGCATGTTTCCGTTGTCACAGGTGTTTGAATACTAAAAAAGTTAAACTACAAAAGACAAAAACAAAGTAAGAGCCCTTTTACACGATCAAAGTTTACTTTGCAAAGTCTTGTGTTTGATGGTGATAAAGAAAAGAAGAAGAAGAAGAATGGGGTTGAGTATACACTTTGCTGTACTCACAAAGTTGCTTTCTTTTTCGTTCGTTGTTTACACATACTTGTATTTGGTTGCATGTGTGTGTTTGCTTGGCATGATCACCCAACAAACGAACACAAAATCTTTCAAAGTAAACTTTGCGCGTGGAGAAGCGAAACAAAGTTTAAAAAAAAAATTTAAAAGACTTTGTCAAAGTAAACTGTGATCGAGGAAAAGGCTCTAAGCATAAATGGAAAACAGCTTAATCTCAGCACCCGATGTAGATCAACAAGATAGTAGAACTAGCACAGCTGACTCACCTGAATAGATGTTACTTGTGTAAAATGTTGTTTGTGTTGATGAAATACTCATAGCATCATCGCTGACTTCACACTGCCAAACACCATATACGTGTTCCGTTTTGCATGGAGTTTAACATCTTCTTAAATATTTATCTGTGTGCTGGCAGTTCCACCTGGGTTTTATTTGTTTTGACAGCAAAACAGGTATTTTCTTCAACATATTTTGTAATGTTGTAGAAACGCAACTACCTGGTTAATATGTCTGCGTTTTGATACGAAAACATTTAGCTTGTTGCATTTTACGGGTGGGGAAGAGAGCATCGTTTTTGTGTTCGGTCCTCGGCGACACGCTTTGTTCACATTTCCTTTGTTGACATTTACTTTGCTTTTTGTAAATAATCAGCAAATAGTAATGAAATGATGCCGACAACATGTTCGTCTGTGTGAAGGCGAGTTAGGAAACAAAACAGCAACCAATTGCTTTGAAAAAAAACGCGGAAGTAATAATATATGGAATAATTCAAGGTACATCAACAAGGTAGTAGCGATAGCACAGCTGATTCACCCGTTTAAATATCGTTTGTGTAAAATTAAATTTGTGTTGATAATATATACAGTAAAACCTCCATAATCCGGACAGATATAGTTTCCGCTAGTGGATTAGTGGATCGTCCAGACTACAGTTAAAATAAAATTTTGAACGCAATACATAATTGTACAAATATATAATTTATTTTTATTACCGAAACGAAAAATAAGAATTCATTTGTATATAATTTATTTACATAAAACAAAAAGAAACATACTAAAAGTGACCAAAAATATTAATTTTGAAATATAAGAATTTTTATGCACTCGTAATTTATCAGCTCTATTCTTTTAAAAATAAAATATCCTTATCTGTGGTTTTGGTTTGTTCAAACAGTTCGCCACGCAAATTTTACCGAGAAAAAAGAGCACTTCCAGACTATAGAGGAAAATTTTCAAAATTGTCCGAAAAATTTAAATGTCCGGATTACTGGATAGTTCGAATTAGGGAGGTTGTACTGTTTAATCATAATAATATGGCTAAATTCAAACTGCCAAACAGCATCACTTTCTATGATGTTTGACGTTTTTTTAGAGATTCATCTGTTGTGACAGTGCCACCCAGTTTTGTATATGTTTTGACAGCTAGTCAATTATGTTTACAACAATTTTTTTATTGTTGTAGAACAGCTACTACCTGGTTGATTTAACTTGAAATAATTATTCATCAGATTTGGGAATTTCGTACTAACTGTTAAAATGAATAAGTTGCAATTTTGATATTCCAATTTATTAAATAATACGGTTAAATAGTTGATATTTCTAGTCACTAGTATCCACCGTCAAAAGTGACGAAATGGTGTAGCGACCTCGAAATCCTTTCTGCTATTCTGATGAATAAATAATTCCGAATTTAACTTTCAATATAAACCTAAAACAGTTCAACTAATTGCGCACAAAAATTAATTATTAATTTTATCTTTACATTTGGCTGTTAGGTCCTTTAACAAAATGGTTTAATGCATAAAATTTTATAGTTCAGTGCTGTGTGGCATTAAATAATCAAACAATTTTGTTATGCGCTAAAAATGTGTGTTGAATAAATTTATTATTTACACTACCAGTTAATTTATTCCCAACTTTTAAAAACTATAAATTCATATGTAAATATTTTTATTAATTTTGCACAAAATAAAACTTTGTCGAAAAAAGTTTTGATAGGTTTATTTAAAAGTACTGCAATTGACATACTCTTCGTTGCTTTATTGCAATTTAGTCATACCTAAAAAAAATTTGTGGGTTTTGAGTTAGAATACAGAATTATTTATTGTGTTCTTCTTCATTTAGTCTGAAAAATTTATACAAATATCTCGTTTTGTCAACTCTTGAGAAGAGATTATTTGTTATTTTTCCAAGCAGGTGTAATTAAATTAAAAACTTGTAACTCGCTTTTTGGGGAACTGTTTGTTTTTTATATATGACTACGTTGCAATAAACGGACGATATTATCAATAATTAGTTCTGGGGACAGGTTGTACTATAAATTACATTAAAGTGCCACCCACATCCGTTATATAGTATTATTTTTTCATGATTGTGCGATTAAAATCGAAAGGCTTTTGATTTTATTTATTTAAAAATTAGTCAATGGATATAATCCTTACAGACTAATAACAAGGTACAAAGATTATATTAAATTACATGAATTATAATAAAAATTTATAAGTTATGAATTAAGAAAAACATTGATTTTATTATAAATGATTTTATTAGAATTCAAAGAAAAATCAACAACTTCAGACAAATAATTATATTGACGACATAATCTCGTGAAAGGATCAGTCATAGCATAATTAAAAAACTTAATAACAATAGGAGTATAATGGAGTACTACGGCAAGGAATACTAAATTTAACCGAATTTAAAAGAAATTCAGAGCAATTGTTACTTACCATTGATAAAGTTTATCATAAAAGAAACATTTAACATTGTACGACAACTTTTGAGAGTAGGAAGGTTTATTAATGCTAATCTACTAGTATACGAAGGCAAATTTGTTGAGGAACTCCATCCAAGGGCACGTAAGCAGAACAGCAAGAATTGTTTTTGCACAGATTTAATACGAATATTATGAATGTTGTAGTATGGATCCCATATGATTGATCCGTATTCTAAGATAGGCCTAACTAGAGACACGTACAGCTGCTTCGTAATATAAGGGTCAGAAAACCAACCAACGCTTTGTAAATGCCAGAACACCTCTAGCTTTATTTACAGCGAAAGTAATATGAGAAACAAAATTTAATTAGGATCCAGTAAAATTCCAAGGTCATGAAATGAATCAACCAAATCCAAGTGATGGCTTCCCAAGGAATAGTTAACAGTAATAATATTAGATTCCCAATATATATGTTTGCAATAATTTGTTTCTAAGATTATACATTTTTTTCATTCAAACAATCTGTTTCACTTTTGATACTTTGTTTTTAAAACTTAAAAAAAGAATATTAAAATCCATTCGGTAAACAAACTCTAGACTCTAGACAATGATGTTCATAAGTTGAAGTACAGAGAAGACCAGAGATTTCATTGATGATATTGTAGTTGTTGTTATTCTATTTCTGTCGCACAATAATCTGATAACAAGCAATGGAACGTTATACGCCGCAAGAGCGTGGAATAATTGTGGATATTGTGAAGGAAGTGTTTCTTGGTCGCATCGTCTCCCTGCTTTGGTGATTTGGCATGGCGAACAAGAGCGCCCGGTTTAACAATTTGAGACTGCTTTCTTTGGGGCTACTTGAAGTCGCGACCTCTTAAGGAGAATATTCGGCTGGTGTGCGAACAGATATCAACTTAAATCGTGCGGGAAACGGGAACAAATGTGTATGAACACTGACGACAGCCACTAGGCGGTTATTATCTTTTCCACTTAACAGAAAAGAAAAATTTCTATCACTCAAATTAATTTTTGTTTTTAAATCTTTTTAAATCGATATCTTTTTTTTAAAGATTTTCAAAAAACTTTTGTTGGTTGAGAGTTTTTTAGATTGTCTATATACATGCATTTTATTGGTGCTAAAGCCAAATCATCAGTAGACCTTAAACCATATTTTGAATTTATTGGTTTTTTTAATCCAAAGTGATTATTATTTTTGGCTAAAGTTCGTAACATTTTTAGTCAGAAAGAATTGGACATGAGACAATATTCCAAAGCAACGAGGGAAAATTTTAACACAATTAATTTCAACTTACACGGCAGAACAGAAACAACGTTGTTTTTCGGGAGCCGCTACACTCCCATCATCAGTGTTCATGTGTGTTTCCATGTTTCCGCCACTGTTTAGGTGACTCGGTTGAATGTGATTTCAAATTTGTATTTATACAAATAATGTCTAGAAAAAGCATACGAGAGTTATTTGTATTATTAGTAGTTTTTACAGTAAACACTGCTTTACCACTATCAATATTCACATTTTACCATCACTAATTAACGTTAAATTAACCCATTGCTACACGTTGGTTTTTATCTCATGTACCACTTTTCTTTCTAATTTTTCTTTTTACTTAAGACAAACTTTTTTGGTTTGATTAATACTTAAGTATTATTGCTTTTTTGTTTTTTTTTTAATTGGTGTTAAAATTTTCGCTCGTTGCTTTGGAATATTGTCACATGTCCAATTCTTATGAACTTTAGCCAAAAATAATAATCACTTTATATAAAAAAATCACTAACAACAAAATTGTTCGAAAAATAATCACATTAAATATTTTGAATTGTTAAAAAAACCCTCAACAAACAAAAGTTTTTTGAAAATTTAATAAAATAGTTATTGAAAAACAAAATTGGATGATTAATTTTGTGCCACCTTGTATAAGTTCTAGTTTATATTTGTGGCGCTATAACTGTTGCGAAAGCGTTTTAGCTCGTAACAATATTTAAAGGGTTTCGCAAAAAATTCTTATATATAAAATGTATTCTCCTCTTAATTTCCAAAAAGTTATTATTTTTTGTGGTTTAGAATTTCTAATTTAGAATCTAATACAGGGATGATAAAGTTGGTACAATTGTACCATATGTGGTACAATTCTTGTGTCTTCTTATATATGATTGACATAATATGTTAACTCATTTCTATTATCATATATTCCGAATTGATTTTTGCACTTGTTCAAGATAAACAGTTGGTCTTCTAAACACATGAATTTGCTTGTGAATTTACAATTTCAATACCATCATTTTTCCTTGTTATGGCTCGTTTGTATTATTTTTTTTTTGTAAAAGCGCAACTTATAAGGATGGAAAAGCTGCCAACATTCTTTAATTTGCAGCAAAATATTCTGGAACTTTCGTCAATAAAATTATCTATTCTCCAAAAGAAGATCATAGTAAATATATTTCAATACTATATTTATTTGCAATCAGCTGCTTCGTTAATCTTACTAATTTGTACAATTTTTCCATTCACGTACATTTTTGGGCGACAGTTTTTTTTTTGAGAGTAAATTTTTCAGTTTACTCAGTCATTACTCATTTACTGTAAAAGTACTCGAACGCACCTAATTAATGTTGATGCAAAATTGATAGTGCAACAGCAGCGACGATAGCAAATATTTTTTTTAAATAAAATTTGTAAAATTTTAATTTAAATCACGTTTTCTTCGTTGGGCAAAAACAGGTAAAAGCAACAAAAAACGGAACAGCAATAAAAATTTGTCTATAATCGGAACTGCCATAAGGAATAAAATATTAAAAAAATTATCACAATGTTAATGTTGCTCAAGGCAAAAAGGTAAAAGCAAAAATAAACAACAGAACAATAAAATAGGGAATGATTCTTTCATTTTCTTATTCTCAACTAAACTATGGAGCCGAACTTTTATTGGACAGAGTTAATGGTGGAAGATATTTAATCTCTCAAATAGATTTTAACTTTTAGCTGCCATTTAGAATAACATTTTACTGAAATACCTGATCTCATTTGCTTCCCACCCATCTATTGTTTAATGATTGCTGCCTGTAGTGGAATTCTAAGACAGGAGTCAATGTCTTTAATAACTTGCGCTATATTAACATCATTGTCCTTTCGCTGCTTGGCCAATGTTAGAAAACGGTAAGAAATGCCAATCTGCTGCTTTTGTCTGATTTATATTATCATCACGTTTACGCTGAGATTCGTGTTAATCGTAACGTGTTGTAAAGCTTTAGCCATTATGTCGTTTAGGTTGCCATTTATTTTTGTCTTAATGTTGCAAATATTTAAAATTTCATTAAACATACATACAAATAGTTTCTATAGAGTCGTAGCAAAGGTAAACTAAAATTGTCTCTTAGCAAACAGAATCTCAATTTAAAATACGCTTTAGTTTAAAGCAGGATGCCAATTATGCTGTTTAATGATTTAGACAAGAGTTGTTGTTTTTTTTGGTTCACTGTTTTACTTCACAGGCAATTCTGAGTAGTAATTTCAAAAATTAATTAAGAATAAATAAAGTTTAAATTAGAATTTTACTTTAACATAAATACTAAATTTTGTTCTTCATGCAGGTGAAAGCGATCAAATAGGTCCGTCTGCGCGTGTAAAGTGATTATTTGCCTACACGTATGTATATAGATATGAAGGTGTTTGTCGGCAATGATTAAAGAAAATCCTAAAATTAATTTTTCTTTTATTTGATGAGCTTCTACATCAGTGATGCGAAAACTTTAAAATGTGATTGTGTTGTTGCTTATTAGTATTAGTGGAGAAATCAAGTTTTCACAGCAAACACCAAGTCAAGCGTATGAAATATGATGCTGCATTATATTTCCTTCAAACTAAAAAACGCTTCTTATCATAAAAATTACAATTTGTTATTTCCATTTTTTGCCTGTAAAAAATAATTATTTTTTATTTAATGTGATTTTTTTTCGAACAATTTTTGTTGTTAGTGGTTTTTTTAATCCAAAGTGATTATTATTTTTGGCTAAAGTTCGTAACATTTTTAGTCAGAAAGAACTGGATTGGAGACAATATTCCAAAGGAACAAGGGAAAATTTAACATCAATTAATTTCAATTTACACGGCAGAACAGAAACAACGATGTTTTTCGGGAGCCGCTACACTCCCATCATCAGTGTTCATGTGTGTTTCCATGTATCCGCCACTGTTTCTTAATTTTATTTTTTGATCGTAAAGCAAGTGCCAGATTTTGTGTATACAAACGTTTTTTTATAACATATTAGGCAACATAATTGCATCACATAGAATCCGACGTACGTTATACGTTGCTTTTTTCAACTTTTTAAGTTGAAATACAGATTTTCTTATGCGCTTTGCCACATTCGGTACAACTCCGTCAACGCAAAGTACTAGAGTTGCACAACTTTTAACTTCTAATATACGTTGAGTACTTTGACAAATATCAGTTTTCTTTGTTGTGTGGTGATAAAATTAAATTAAATAAAAATTAAAATGACAAAAAAAACAGAATATCCTCTAATTCTATTAATAATGTGTACTTTAATCAAATGAAGCTGATTTAATGTCCGTCAACAAAATACTCATTACGTTAATCTCCTCCGCCGATACTTTAATGTCAGTTGAAAAAAGCAATGTATAGGGTGTTTTTTTAAGCTAGATAGAACTTTAAATTGTAAAAAGTAACACAAAAAATTAAATTTTGATGAAACATTTTTTTTTATTTGTTTCAGTATACTCTGACAAATCATCATGAATAGACTCACGCTTGAACAACGCTACGAAATTATCCAAATTTACTTTGAAAATCAGTCGTCGATTCGTTGGCAACTGACCCGTTGTTTTATCGCAAAATTGTATTCAGCGATGAGGCGCATTTTTGGCTTAACGGGTTTGTTAATAAGCAAAATTGCCGCATATGGAGTGAGACCAATCCACAAGAGACCCTACAGACTCCATTACATGCAGAAAAATGCACCGTTTGGTGCGGTTTTCACGCTGGTGGCATCATCGGACCTTATTTCTTCAAAAATGAGGCCGGAGCTCGCGTTACGGTCAATGGAGATCGTTACCGCACCATGATCAATGCTTTTTTGTTTGAAAATATGGATGACATTGATCCGGAGGAGATGTGGTTTCAACAGGATGGCGCTACGTGCCATACGGCGAACGCAACCATCGACTTATTGAAATCAAAATTTGGCGATAACTTGATTTCGAGAAATGGACCTGTCAATTGGCCTCCAAGGTCGTGCGATTTGACACCTCTCGATTATTTCCTGATACCTTTTACTTTTTATTAATGCTTACCAGCTTTATGGAAAGTAAAAGTATAAATTGTTTCTTTTCTTGTGTCAACTTTTCATCTACTACATACATTTTTTTCTTCCTTTTCATGTTTTATTTTTCGTCTTCTTTAGTTCAGACTATGAAAGTTTTCTTTCTTAAATTTTCTCTAATTCTCTTTTGAACTTTCATTAATGTCTACACATTGGAATTTTTTTTGTAATGAAATTCAAGATTTTTGCATATTTATCTTCACATTTTTTTTTGTACACAAATTTTTGCTCTCACCACCATGAAGGAAAAGAAAAGTAAAAGAAAATCCAAAATAAAGCTGCAGCCATTTTTAGTTTTACAGTTACGAATAACAAAAGACAAGAGAATTTCAAAGTACATGAAAGAGTGTACCCCCCTTCAGAAAGCAAAATTTCATAGTGTGAACCGTGACTAAAATTGCATAAGACGGTTACGACATGCTTACAAACGAACGCTGCGAAGTCACAATGCAAATGCTGATTGTCGAGTTCATTTGTATGTCTGTCTCCCTCTAAACGGACGTATTTGTTTGATCGTCTCCAGGGTACTTAACACGTAGCAATAAAAGTTACGCTAATCATATGTAGGCTTTCTAACAGAAAAGCCAACTATTTTTGCTCACACTCAGGTTACACAAGCAGTTTACCTATAGTTTGGCCAATCTTAGGGCTGTACTTTTTGCACGGCTACAAATAAATCGTAAAATCTTAGAGTGTTTTTTAGAGCCAGGTACTGTCAATTAAACAATCACCCTGATTATGTATGCCGAAGTCGAATTTTCGACAGTGTTGCTTTGTACTAGATTAAAGAAAATGTGTGCATATTTTCTTTAATCTGGGACAAATTGTCACAGTTGCAAATTCGACTTTGATATCTAAAGTCAGGGTGAATGGCATATTTCCCTCTCTACAGTTATTGTAATCATTTGACTAAATTTATTTATTATCAATAACTTAAATTTATTACTTCTTCTAATGTCTTTCTTTCATCTTATATTCTCACTTATTGACTTATGTATGGTGCAATATATAAAAATTTTAAATTTTCTGTTAAACATCGGAAATATTGACAACTTTCTATAAGTATTTTTGAATATTTCAAAGTAAACATTTCGTTAAAAAAGCAATAATTATGAGAGCAACAAATCACTCGTATTACATGAAAATGACAGCTGCATCATCAGCATAACTGTTAACAAACCGATGAAAAATCGAAAAATGAATTACACAGTCTTAGGATTTCGCATTTATTGAGCACCCACCCACCCGTAATGCACCGAACAGCCAGCCTTGCCTAGCGTGTTCTTTATTGCACATCTTAACGCCATTTATCTAGTCCTTCTATTTCATGTGCTTTGAAAGTTAACTATTCGTATTTTTGAAAATGACAACGAGCATAGCATTGTTATTACAGCACAAAAGAAAAATAGACAAAATATTGAAGCATCATCCATCCATCTATTCACACATCTACGCATTCACACATTTATGCTTTTAACCCATTAAGAGTGGGAAGTAAAAATACTAGTGTATTTGTTCTTGTATTAAAGTGAATAAAATGAGAAATGCAGATGAAATACGTTTCAGAATATTTTGGTCTCTGAACTATAATTCGGAATAATTTACTGAAATATGAAAATAGTGAAAATTAGTAAAAAGAAATTTTGTTTTTATTTTTAATTTCAAACAATCCCAAAAGATTTCGATCACATGACCGAGATTATTAAAAGAAATTCCGCATGAACTGATGGTGTGCTCCAAGAGTCCCCTGAGAGTTGGAAGTGAAGTGCTTATGAAGAGTTGTTGAACGGGTACAGTGCATTAATAAAATATGAACGTTTTGTTTCAGCTCAATAGCAGTCCGTATTCTGATAAAATAAATTCCTCGGAGTTTTGAATAAGACTTTAAATGTATATAAGTCGTTGAGAAAAATGTATTTAGCTGCGTTAAACAGTTTTTTCACACTGTTTTATTAAGTTTTACGACATGTTTAAAAAGCAAATAAAATTATAAAGTTAAATTCGATATATGGATGTGTCAGAAGCTAAAAGGCCTAACTCCATTTTTCAAAAATTTCTCAATTTTATTATATTACTATCTTATTAGCTGTGAATTCTTTAAAAAAATTTTTATTGTTTCCAATATTTCAATATTTTCCATTAAAAACTATAAACACTTTAAGGTTAAATACACGAAGTAATTTATAGACGTTGACAATGCTATGATTTCCTCGTTTCTGGCTTTTTTATACGTGTTACCATGTTGCGTATGAGCTTCTCGAACGTAGTAGACAAGTCTAGATCTACTTGTGCTACCATGAATGGATATTCAGCTATGTTATGCTGTAATGTTGACGACATATAGATGACCGTAGCATTTTTATAAATGTCGCCATAATGTGGATGATGAGCTAGCTAAACAATTCATGTCAATTTAAAGCGCCATCAATTGACGTCGCTATAGTTTACAGTTCCTATCAATATTTGTGATACAGATTTTTCGAGCAATCATGAAAATTTTCGGTGCTTTCCGGAATGTTCCATTTCCGTTATTTTGAATTTCATGTTGTTGTTGTTGTATAATTTATTGCTATCAATCTCGAATATACCATTGCTGCAGTTTCATGTTCGTTAAATTTGAGTCTTCTACATTTGAATTTTGTCACTATATTATGTTCGCCTTATATAGTTTTAGTCAAATAATATGATAATAAAAATGCTATTCAAAACATTATATTGATGTCTAATTGAATAATAAAATAATGTCACATAATTGCCATATTGATTTAAGTTACCACATGCTAGTCATGGCTAATCATATTATAATTAGGGTTTGATGATACAACGATTTTTGCCAAATGTCGGAATGTTAATAAACTAATACATTGTAAGGTTTTTGTTTATGAATAAATATAAAATATTTTCAAAGTTTATTTTTCTGCTTAACATCTGTACGTTGTACAGACTATACGAGTACACCCAATCCTGTTTTTACACGTCTTTTGTTATACGGGTAAAAATATTTTTGGGGAATTTTCAATTTAGGTGGGACAAACATATGCAAACAAGAGCTGCCATATACTTTTAATAACTTGATTAAACATACTTTTGTAAACTTATTATGTGGTAACATAATTCTGTTTGTTATTAATAACAAATTTTTCGATTTTGATTTTCTAATTAATTAACGAGCTTAAGACCACTTTTATATAAAAAAACTTCTAAATTTACTATCGATATTTTGTTACTCCTTGGATAGTTTTCTAAGGATGAAAAATCGTTTCACAATCAGAATAACACAAAGAGATCACCAAAGTAGGATAAATACATTCTACAGCTGATTTCGCTGTTAAAATAATTAAACCACTAAATAACTAAGCATATCTTCGGACGAAGCTGATATTGAACCAGCGCGACGCAAAAGACATTAACACCGATTAAAACATTTTGATTTTCCTTAGACATATATGATTTTTTTTTTGTATTTATATTATTATTTAAATTACGCTTGAAATCACTTTTTTATATAAAAATCATTCAAATTTATTTTATCTCGATATTTTATTAGTTTTATTTAGTTTTAATTTTCCAAACAATTTAAAAAGATGTCGATGATATAAATGATGGAAAATCAAGATGGTGAAAATCCTTTAATTGTAGAGTGGAAAAAAGACAAGAAGTATGTAATTAATACTTTTATATCAAACTCCAAAATCCGGCTCGAAGGACCAAATGTTTTAGCGCAAAGTATAAAACGAAAAGATATAAATTAAACACAGTAATTTTTAGTATAAAAGTTCAAATAAAATTTCCTTAATTTAATAAAAGTTTACCTTTAAAATATATATGGCAATGGCGATCAATTTCGTTCAAGATTCACAGAACAAGTAAGTATAACGAGTAAAATGGAAGACGACGAAGGCAAAGTTTAATCGAACCGTTAGCGGTTTACTCGTTAGAATCTAAATAAATACTACTAAAATACAAAGTTGCAAGCAACAGGAGTAAAATTTAGATCCTAACAGAGGAGTTATACAAATTGAATACAAGTTAAATGACTTTATAAAAATAATAACAAAATTATAGAAATTTAAGTTTCAGATTAAACAGTTACCTTTTGGGGAACTTATTTAGGAGGAAAAAATCAATAAACAATTTAAATAACAAAATCAGGTAAAAAAATTTGGATGATTTTTTTTAAAGAAAAAAAAAGTGAGCTCAAGCTTAATTTAAAGAATAATATAAATATTTAAAAAAATGTCGAAAATCTATATATTGAATTTTTTCGTTTTTTATTTTCAGTTTTTCAAAATGTTATTTATACAGAGTTATTTAGTTCCTTAAAAATGTGTTTCTTTATTAAAAAAAATATTTTACGATAGCTTGTCAATTATTTCTTTGCTTTTATGTCTTGAAAATCATAAAATTAAATTAAAGCAACACTGTATGAAGAAAAAGAAGTAAAATTTTAGTGTTTCATAGAAATATTAATCCTTTCGACCACCTTCAAGTTTAAAATAATCAAATATAACTTTTTTTGCACGATTTTTTACACAGTGGTCGCAGGAACGTATGTACTGTGTAAAAACTGGATTGGGTGTGAAATAATTTGTGATTTAATTATGTTAAACTAGAATTCGAGGGCTAGCTAAAGCTGTCTAGTAGATCGATGTCTCCTATCCAAACTTGAAAAAATGTAATAGCAACACTGCATCTGTGAGACTATTTTCCAACGCAAGTTTATTTTAAACAGACTCGCAAAACTGCCTTTCTCCCTAAAGTTTTAGAACACTCTGATCTTATTAATATTAATTTTATATGGAAATAATTACTAAGGCTGTAATTTTGTATAAGATTAAAGTTATGATCGTACTGGTTTTTTTATTTTCAGTTAGAATGCATTAAGTGTACCGCTATCCGCATTGCCATTATTTTTGCTTGAGTATCGGCGTCGTATCGGCAAAAATGCTTATCGATGCTTCCCTAATTATAATCAAATATAAACATAATTTTGTCATACACAACAACAGCAAGATTGCTAAAAAATATCATATTGTGATTAAAGATAAACAAAATTTAGTTGCATGAGAATATTATATCATTAAAACTCATATTATTATTATATGATTCAAAATTATCAAATACATACTAATTGTACGTAATAATATTTTATTTTTTGAAACTAATTTTTTCATTGACAGTAAGTAGGCTTAAATAAGCAGTATTTCCTAAATTTTTTTAAATCAAACTAATATTTTTTCTTATTTTTTACGCTCTAATTTTTTTATTATATAAAAATTGTTATTATTGGTGTTTTCCTACAGCTCCTGTAAAATTTATTGTTTATTTTTTAATACCAAAACAAACACAATTAAAGCGATATATTAGAAAAAAACAAAAACAAATAGTTGACAGAAAAGCGTACAAGCAAACAAATGAACAGAAGGTCTTTATGTTTTTACATATAATTTATTTGTTTTAAATTCATAGTTTGATTATTGCTTGTTTACATAAGCATAGAATAGTAATGTTATTGATAACAATTTATTACTAAAAATATTATTATATTTCTTTATAGCAATGAACCTTCGCTTGTGGTCGGAATTTTATTTATCAAAGTTACATTGTTAAATGTAAATGTTTAATGTTTATCGTAACCTAATTAATGTGTACAGTAGTTTGGAAAAATACTAGCTTATATTCCATAATTACAAATTGTTGCAGAAAACAAAATATTGCCGTCATAAACAATCCACAACCAGAACTTTGTCTGCCAAAAAAATAAATAATAAAAATTTTCAATTTAAAAATAGCGATTGTTATTAGTGCCAGTTTGATTTTAACTTTAATTCAATCATCCAATTATGACATGAGGAGCACCCTCTTTTAGTCGAGAGTCTTATAAAAGAACAGTCAGAAAATTTTGGATATTTATCAAAAGGTTTATCATATAATTTTTTTTGTCAAAAGTAGAGGTTCATCTCGTTACTGTTTAATCCCATTATAGAGGCAGAGATCGGACCATCGGCAGTGATATAATAATTTTTCTCTCCCAAACCAAATTGAAGAAGTCTCAAAGTTTCCTTGTACCCGGCATGGCTTAGATCGTTATTTGATTAGGAGACCTTTGACCTCTGCGCTTATAAGCCCTAAATTTTAAACTTTCTCATATTCTTAGTCCTTATAGCGGCCGCAGTAATATATTTAATAAATATTGAGCTCAAATTAAATTTTTATTTTAATGGGTTAATAGGGCTCATAAGTCAAATTTTCCTCAACTGTTTTCAATGAAAAAAGAAATTTATATCTATCATACATAATTCGTGCACTTCGAACACTATATATTGATGAATGCTTAGCTTTTGTACTGTTTTCACATCATGATGTGTTTGAAATAAGAGTGGCCATTTTCAATTTGGAAAATAGTGGGTTATATTAACACTCATTTTATCAGCGAGAAGTTGATGGTAAATTGATTTCCGTACAAAATAAATTGGATTTTATTTCGAAAGAAAAGTATAATTCATGAATTTAAGTTGAATAACTTGTATCTCACACTCACGAGCGAATCTTGTTATTCATGCGTGATCATGTACCTTAAACAGGGCTGCCAGTAATATTTTAAGAAAAATCGTCAAATTTTGTAAATAAAACCGAAACCGAAAATTATTTAACTTGTAAATATGAATAAGATGCTCTTTTCATATTCTAATTCGTTAAATAATACGGTTGAATAGTTGATGAGATAGTCTAGCGAATTCGAAATCGGTGCTGACCCGTTCCGCTAGTCTGATGAATACTAAATTATTCCAAATAGTACTCTTTTAATAAAATAACAAATTTATCTCATAAATTTTTTAAATTGAAAGAACTGTGTAACTCAGATTTGAGCTCAATTCATTTCAATATAAATATTTTTTTCTATCGATATTGACATTTTGCCACACGTAGAGGTTATGTTGAGCATAAAGTAGTGATGGCAAAAAATCGTCAATGTATATGGGGTACTAACCAAAAACCGTTATTCGTCATTTTGTGAAATTCGCTCTAAAAAATCGTCAAAGCGACGTAAAATAGTCACGTTAGGCGCCCCTGACGATAATACTCATTCCCGCTCACGTGAGCGTAAAAATACTTTAATCACTCATGCTCACGAAATACAGAAAACTGCGTCATTTCAGAAGTTTCAAACTTTGAAGTGCATATTAAAACTTTTCATTTCTATTACGGAAATTTTTAATTGATTATGAAATGAAAATATCTGAAATCGGGATTCGCACAAATCACATGACTTATGTTCATTTCTGTGCCATCCTTGTTTGAGTGATTGAACATAGAACATAAATTTTATCTCTCCCTCTTTGTGTTCAGTTATTCAAGAGCAAGTAAAATAAGCATCCCTTTTATATTTTTTTGTCTGGTCTTCCCACATACAGACGATTGCATTGCGAGTATAGATATTTCCTCACACTACATAACTTGCTTGTAACTTCTTTCATATCAGCAAACTATTTTGCTGAAAATATTATTAATTGAAATCGATTGTTATATTTTATTTGAGTTGGAAATATGAATTATTTTCAGTTGTTTAAGAAATAACTTTCAATTTTTCATCTCCAGAGTTTGCAAAATATAAAAGAATTAAGAAATTTTTTTGTCGCGAATATATAACTCGCAAACCTTTTTTTGAAGAATAAATTAAAATCAAAAAAGTTTAAACAATATTAATATTATTTATTATATATTTTTGTTGTGTAACAAAATTTCATTATATGCATTTCTACACAAATTAATTTAAGTTTCTATACGATTATTATGTTAAATACATGACGCATAATTAAACATTCCTGTTGGAACAATTGCACAATAATGAAGCAATTCAAATACTTTTCACATTTACTAACCACATATCCCTATCCCTCGAAATACATTGTAAGTTTTTTTAAACTTTTACTTTTACACTATTTTTGAAGCTTCATTTTTTAGTATTCCATTGAAAAGGGAGCTTGCAAAGAGACCAATAAGAACATAAATTTGTGATTCGGAAATCGTACAGTTTTGTATAATTTCTAGTGATTTTTTACATAAGCTTGTCATTGCAAGAAGTTCTCTTTTTTTGACGGGCATTATTTAGAATTGCAAGTAAGTGTTGTTTTTAAAATTTTTAAAACAAAAATCCTGCTAAAATCCCAACACATTTTAGTCATTATAAATTTAAGCAAAGAATTGCCTTTTGTGCAGCTGGGCCAATTTACGAACCTATTTTGGTAAATCCTCTTTCCGAGTAATTGTTATATTTTTAACAGCTACTGTCAATTTTCTTCTCCAGCTACTTTTTGCTGTAAATGTTAAATTGTTTTTGCAGAAAAATTTACGATATGACAGTGGCGGCTTCAAATATCTTTCAACATAAAATTGTACCTTAAACATGCAACAGAACATGTAATTTTCCATACCAATTAAAGTTTACATCACGTCTAGGTTAGCTGGTTTTAAGTAGAATTAATTTTCTTGAGATCGTATTTTATTCCACTTTTATTTTACACTCTCTACCTAAATTTTCAAAAAATTTTATAATTTTTTTAAGCAAAAACGAATAATTTGAGTGACGAAAAATTAAATTGAAAGGAATCAGTAATCAATCAATCAATTTAATGAGCAATTTAGCGTTACGGTTATCGTTTTTATTTTATGGGTTTGTTTCTCTCAGAGTGATTTGCGGTCGGCGTTACAGCCATTTTCTGTTTCATAATTTTATTTCATTTTGAAAACGAATTTTCTCAAAATTCGTCCAACATTTGATCATGTCCATAATGTTAATAAGTGCTACAAATATCGCAGAGTGTTGTAATATATATAGTAAGGATCCATTACTTCATATAATTTTTTTACTAAAACACAAAAATATTTTTTAATTGAGCAGGGCTTGAACTAGAAAAAAAAATTTTTTGGGATATTCTTTTCTTATAAAGTACCTCTGGAAAATTTTATATTTTCGTAAAATCTATTCTCTTGGCCCCGTTTATGAGCGGGCGGAAAATGGTTTTGTGGCAAATTATTTGTAAAGAAATTTTAAAAACTTGACATCATTTTTTTCACTGATAAATTTTGAGATTTCGGTCGATAATTCGCTATTTTCGACTACATTTATCCATTTATTTTTCATTTTTTGAGACTGTTCTTTTCAAGCATTATTTATAAAATTATATATGTATGTAGTTTGAGAAATGCTTGCGAAAAAAGAAAACAGTCTTGCTTATATTCTGCCATTTTTCAAACTCAATTCAAAATCTAGATTTTGATTATTTTTCACAATTTGACGATCGAACTAATTAAAAAAATTAATTTTTGTAAAAAATTTTCTAATAAAAATTAAATAAAAAATTAGAACAAATAAATGGGTAAACTCGGGTTTGAACTTAAGCCAAATTATTCGTTTCAATATACATATATACTAATTAAAAAAAAACTTTAACACATCGACCTCTTTTCGTAAAATGATAGTGACATTTTGTAACAATTTATTTTCGAAATTAAAATCTTATGCATCTGTAGTGTAACATTTACAAAATGCTAAACATGTCTAAAAATAATAAAAAAAATTTCAGCAAAAAAAATTTTTGATTTTGCGAAAGAAGGTTTTTGGAGTTTACTGGGAATCAGAAAATGTTCTTTAAAGCTCTTTTGAAACACCATTATCGAAGATATTTGGATAAAAAAATATGTCAAGGTCTACAATAGAATATTTTCTGAACTCTCAAAGAAAATCTTAAAACTTGTTAAAATAGTTCTATAATTGTAAGAGTTATGAACTCGAAAAGCTTTTTGATAGCCGATATGGTGGACTTTGGCATACTCCAGCCTATCCTGTACTCCAACAGAGTGGTCAAGAGTTTGACTTTCTGAAAACTTAGATCCTTCTTATTTAGCAGTCGCATCAAAAGCTTAAAAGGTACTGATTTATAACGCTAAGTAACGGTTGCCACGTCTATATCCAAATAACTTTCATTTAATTACTCAAGAAGCTCTATTTTTCCTTCTTTAAATGTTAAAGTTAAAAATAACTGAAGGGAAGAAAATCTCAAGCAAAAATTTTAGTTAATGAGACTGCACTTTTAAGATTTTTTTTGTATTATTATTTTGTTACGTTTCAGTAGTAATAAAGATTTTTCTTTCTCTTGCTGATGCAAGAAAAAGATGTTTTGCAGCTGTAACTGTAGGTACAACATTCATACTTTATTCATGTAGTTAAGACGCATTTATATATTCCACAAAAGGCAGCATGAGAAGACGTGGATTTAATCTAAAATTCACTGCAATTTAATAAGGACCTAAAATGTGTAAGAAAGTCATTTAGAAATTTACTACATTAGGTGTACAAATTTTATATTGTCACGTTTATACGTAATAAAAGATAATTCGTATTATTGAACATTATTTTTTTTGCAAGATTTTTTTAGCTATCCTAGTCCAATGATTTTTTTGCCTTTTTAAGCGAACTATCAAGAAGCCAACTGTCAGGAAAATGGATACTAAAGACTTTTTTGGAGTTCTAAAGCCTCATATCGTTGTTTTGGATGATTCCTAATTTATTACAATGCTTAATTTACTTTAAAAAATTAAACAGTTTTAGAACACAAATCGGGTATGGCACGACATAGATTTGTAAACCCACAAGAACGGTGCAATACGTTGTTAAAAACTTCAAACAAAAACAAAAGCTTCATGCATTCAAATAGAATATATGAAATTCTTCCAAAAATTCAATTACATGTTCGCACTATCGAGTACCAAAAATGTTTATCCGCTTGCACTATATAATAGTTAATGCCAGAAATTTTCTTTTCATACTACTGAACATACGCTGTTAATGATGGAAATCATTGCCAAATATCTGTGCTGTAGGTTAGACGATGTAGTGGAATAGACTTTAAGTTCTAATAACATGTTCTAAGCATCGTAAGCAATAAAAAATAATCCAATAATTTGTTTTTAGTACGATTTAATTTTTGAAAGCGAGAGATTTGAAATTGATCGATTTCCATCACGTGCCGGCTTGAAATTATGAAAACATGAAAATTTTCACTTAAACTTTCCTATTCTTACTATGACTTACAGATTCCACCTCGTTTTGGATTTGTACAAAGACAAAGCCGTAGAGTAAAGAAAAACAAACATAAAAGCTACACCTGTTTTGTCTTGTTTGATGAAAGTAAACAAAATGTTTTACACTTGTAAAGTTTTAGTTCAACATGGTTGCAAGAAAATATGTGTGTATATTGCAGATATTGTCCTGCCTGACTTGCATACATACATACATGCACACATACAATATGCAATTTTTAATGCAGTTACATGCTCCAGCAACAATAATAACACAGCAAATTTCATTTTAACAAAAACAATGCTTAACCTCTTCCCTGAGGCAACCCGAGAAGCTGAAATAAAATAAAGAAGGAAGGAAAGTGTAAAAAACATTGAGGTGACAAAGCATACAACCTTAAAGGATAAAAATGGTGCCTTGTTGCAGATGTTGTTGTGACTGTTTGTGATTTTTTACTAAAGCGTTTTTAGTTTTATTTTCGAGCTAAACTGAGCTTTATTGTTGCTATTCACAATGGGTTTTAGGTCTTGCGGTTCTACGCTCTACTTTACCAGAATTGTTTTGTCCCCCTGGTAAATGAGCAACCACAATTATTTTGAAACCAGCTAAAACAATATTAAACGCTTAAGGAAGAAAGAAAGCTTTTTAATAAATTGAAGTTAAATAAAAAAAACATTTTTGTAAGAAGTGCTTATGAAAAATTAAATTTTTGCTTTTATTTTATTTATTTTTTGTTTGAAAATGCCCAACTTTGGTTTCATTTTCACTTTTATATTTCGTGCTGCTGCAATTTTCATTAACCCAGTTACATGTTGTTTTTGAACTGGTTAGTCCAAGTTGATTGGTTCAAAAGGGGCCACATTAAGATATATTTAATCACTACAGCTTGCAAGCAACTCAATTTAAGATGTTATCACATAGATATTTAGTTCTTCGTTGCATAAATGTCGGGCGGCCTCTTTTCGTAAAATGATCGTAAAAAAATTTTTTTTGTTGAAATTAAAATTTAATTTCAGTTTAAAAATTTACAAAATGTTAAAACTGTTGATAACTAATAATTTTTCAATTTGATTATTTTGTTTAGAAATTAGTTCTAATCTAAAATGAACTTAAGCCAGAGTAATTAAAATTTCTTTGGATTAAAGACCATACAGTCCGACTAAAATCAATAACTTAGTTAATTGTTGGTAGCTTTTAAAACATTGACTGCTAAATTTGATTGTAGTTTATGTGTGACTTCAAAAACACTTGGCCTAGAACCAACAAAACACAACAACTTTATATATTTATTTTGTGTCAATAGCATGACGGCGTTATGTTGATTGTTGTCACAAATTTTTTTCTTTGTTGATGACCTGCGTTGTCAAGTTAGTGATTGCAATGATAATCATGAGCGTACATCAGTGCAATGTAATTATTTTAAACTTTTTAAATAAGCATTGAAGAATAAAGATAATAAATAAGTAAATAAAATTTGTATTACAATACAAACATTAGAAAACTATTTACATTTTTTCTTTTAAACATATTATACATACATCAATATATAGATTTTGTTTGAGGTGATGCCCCTGTATTCATTTCTCTAGCTTTCACAAAAATGTTGGTACAGATTCCCTGATGATCTGGCTCCAGTACCAGCGAAATGCTCATAGAAACTAGATCATCTCTCCATAATCAACTTCAACGTACTTTTAGAGAAATATTTAAAATTTCACGGAAACGTAAAATGCTAGTTTGATAAAAAGACGCGGCAATTTCTACCTAAAGTATTATATAACAGAGAACAAGGATGCATTTAACTGGGTTTTTGTAATCGAGAAGGTAGGCCAACTCGTTCTACAAATATATTTGAGAAGCATTAAGTTTTCTAACTGACTTCTATATAAACTTTCTTGACGAATAATACCTTTGTGGTGTCAAAACTACAATAATATATGGGAAAAAATATTAATCAATCAACAAACATATTTATGTTGCAAGCACTCTATGTTACAGAAGTAGATGCAAAGTTGTCGTTTATTGTAAACGAAAAAATTTTGCCCAACGTAGGGGTCGCCAAAATACGTTGGTCAATGACTATTAATGAAAGTTGAAATTAATTGGTGTTAAAATTTTCCCTTGTTGCTTTGGAATATTGTCTCATGTCCAATTCTTTCTGACTAAAAATGTTACGAGCTTTAGCCAAAATAATAGTCACTTTGGATTAGAAAAATCACTAAAGAAATTTTTTTAAATAGTTCTGCTGGAATTATCAAAATACTTCCTTAGCAAAAAATTATTGATCTTTTGCGAGCTTTAATTTTCTGATATTAGGGTGGTAGGAACTGAGATCTGGTTGGTAAATACTAGAACGGGATATTTGAGGTCAATGACTTTCAAAGCAAAACATTGGATTCCTACAGACAAAAACATCGATATATCACACTTTAAGATCCGATTGTAGATGCCGAAGATATAACGAAAAATGTATTTTGGCGATCCCTACGTTCGGCAAAGAAAAATTATGTAATTTTTTCGAAATTGGCTTACAACAATACCTTACATTCGGTGGTATACGGCAAACTATTAGTAGTATACATAATACTGAAGTTATTGGATTTTAAGTGAAAATGCGTTTTTTGGTCCTTACGAGCATTAAAATGACTTTATATTTATTTTCAGATTATATAAATCTATGAAATATATTTGAGAAAATCTCGGCTAAAGCAAAAACTGATACAGTTAAAACAACAATTGCGGTCATGCCATGGGAAACCGATTTTACACCGAACATATTTGGAAATCTGAAGCTTGTCCTTCTCTGCATAAAAATCTCCCCTTCGTGAAGAGATTGTAAATTGTAAAAAGCGAGTAATTAACAAAATTGTTATTTTACCACAACAGCCAACACTTAACTATCTACCTACCGACTTAACATTTCCTCTTGTATTTACTTCACATTTATTTATTTAAAAACATTTTTGTTTGTTTTTTTTTTGCTGTCGGCATTAAGAACTTCTATGTAAAGTACTCGTATATACAATTAAAAAATACTTTATTAATGAAATGAAATATGCAGCGAGGAATACTCCTCTTGAACAAGTAACAAGTGGAAGAGATAATAAATTAAATTGTAATTAATAGAAGTGTTAAAAATTATGTGTTTAAATTGTAATCAACTTTAAATATTTACAACAGAATCTTGCTTAATACCAATAAGAATGTTGATGTTTAATACAATATTTTCATTATACAGAAATCTACTTGAAAAAAAATTGATTTTCTTATGTGTATGCTGCAATAATACATTGTTATTAAAAATGGAGTAATAATATCATTGTTTCATATTGCATTTTTCTTTTGTTTGTTATTGTTGCTGTTACTTAATGCTGCTTTTATTATCCGAGAAGCGAGAATCCCATATGAATCCACAAATGTGTAATATGTAATTGTTATTGTTATTGTAAAGTTTTATATAAAAAATCACATACAGAGGCACACACTCATTTAATACACTAAAACCGGGAAATGTGTTCATTTCCGGTGTCAGTGTCATCGTTTTATAGCAGGAACACAACACTCGCATCCACCAAAGTCATTTGTGAATGTGTGCATGTAGATATATATACAGTATATAGTTTGTACATAAATGCATGTTGCAATAAAGGTTATAAAAATTGACTCTTGCAAAAATAAAAACGTACAAACACTAATACAATCTGTAGCTACATATACTTTCATACACACATTAATGGTTTCATTTGTTCGCTTTTTAAACAACAAATTTTGTAAACAGTCCCCCTACAACAATTGGATTTTGTTTTTAATAAAAGAAAAAAAGATTAATATCAGATAAATATAAATAAACTCTTTACATTGTGGACCACACGTTCTCTTACATAAAACTACAAAAATATATCAACATTATTGTCAAAAGCAAAGAGAGCAAAACAAATTTAGTTTATATTTATTTATGTGCTTTTAGTAATTTTTTATATACACTAAACGAAATCAGATGAAGAATATATTGAATTAAAGTGTGCTTTCCAAAGAAATCAGTTCAATTACGTTACTATATATGTACGAGGGCGGATTGATATTGAAGCTACCTAAGTAGGAAAAAAACATTTTTTTTTTCAAAAGCATTTATTTCTCAACATAGTCTCCTTTTAGCTCAATACACTTAGTCCAAATAGGACTTTTCGAGATTCTTAAAATAGGCAGTTGTTTGATTAATAATTTCATCGTTGGAGCTAAATCTCTTTCCACCGAGCCATTTCTTTAAGTTTGCAAATAGGTAGTAGTCACTAGGGGCTTAATCCGGAGAATATGGCGGATGAGGTACCAATTCGTAGCCCAATTCATAGAGCTTTGCCATTGAGACTGCACACGTCACACGTTTACGTTTATGGTCAATTGAGAGCAAACGCTGCACCAATCTTGCCGACAGCTTTTTCATATGCAAATGTTCATGCAAAATGTGGAACACACGTTCATATGATATGTTTACCACCATTTCAACAATCTCACGTAACTTGACTCGGCGATCATTCATAACGATATCGAGGATTTTCTTGATATTTTCTTCAGTAACCACCTCTTTTGGCCTTCCTGTTGATGGTATTGTTGCAGTGCATGTTCGACGGCGTTTAAATTCAGCAATCCAATATTTTACCATGTAATATGCAGCAAGCAGACTCACCGTAATGTTTATCGAGCTTTTCTTTTGTCTCTTTCGCCGTTTTCCCTTTCAAATAATAGTGTTTAATCACTGCACGAAATTAACTTTTTCAATTTTTCAATTTTTCAAGAAACACAAAAGTTGCTTACTTCAAACGACTACAACAAATAAAATAATCGATGAATTTGGGTGAAATTTTAACAGCTGACGTTTGACAGATCGCAATTTCTAAAAAAAAGTTTTTGTGTTTGTGCTGCCATATAGCGCTAGGTAGCTTTAATATCAATCCGCCCTCGTATATAAACAATTTAAAAGATTTACCTTATTCGTCAGTTCTTCTTGGACAACAAGTAAAAAAATTGCAAATTTGAAGAATTTCATAAAAATATACGAAACTTACCAAAAATCCTTACATATAAAATTTATAAAATCGATCGGGCTTGTAAATTATAAATGATTCAAATATGCATGCAAATATTCCAAAAAAAAAATTTTAAATATACACAAAAATATATAAACGAAAAAACACAGACTAAAAATTGTTCATCAGTTTTGTTTAAATAAATGTTTATTTCAAACTATAATCATATGTTTTGTCAAGTTTTGAAATTGAAAGGATCTTCGGTTGTCGCGTAAAACGGTCGAATATATTTAAAATATACGTTCAACATCTTAATCAATTAATCTTAGTCAACGTTCGAAGACCAACATTCCGATTAAAAACTTTGTTAAGGTTGTTAATAAATATTTTTTCTTAATATATTTAATTTTTTTTACGTCTTCTATGATGGATAAACTTACATGAAATGGAAGTCATTTGGTTTCCAATTTGATTATACTGTAACAAATGCATTAAAAATTATCTATAATGTATGCTAAATCTGTTTTAACGGATGAACTCTTAAATAAAGCCTTTTCATTACATTTTGATTCAGCCTCAGCATCAGAAAGCTCATATAAAACGCTACTTATTTCTATAAAGTTATAGCAATAATATATAGCAGCTTTTAACCAAGATCCCCATCTAGTGGAACAAGGTTTTGAGGCATTGATCATACTTGGGAACATAGAATGCATTAAATTTATGAGAGAGCGCAAGGAAATTAATTAAGGCAACAAGTTTATTTGGAAAAAAAACTATATACTATCTATGTATGTAGTTGTGCCTTAAAAGGCTTTGCAATTTGCAACAACTGAGTTAACATTATCGGTATTCAGTGTTTGATGCAAATGGTCTTGCATAAGCGCAAATGCAAAATATCGTAGCATTTCATTGCAATCCAACAACAAAAATTGCATTTGCCACGTTATTGCAACTTAGCAACACTAGAAATGATATAGTTTTTTTATGATATGTGCATTGCGTTGCCATCAGTCACTTTTAAAGCTGTCATTTGTAAAGAATAATATTTATTTACTAAAAATATGTAAAAGCAATGGATCGACTGATGCAATAAAACAAACAAAAAGAGAAAAATCAAATAACAAGTGGACTACAAATGAAATATCTTTAATCTTAAATTATTTGGAAGATTGCACAATGAATTTAAAAAATTTACTGTTGCAAAGTTCTAAAATATTTTATATACAGTATATTGGGGTAGAGGAAGGCACCACAGAATTGAGAGAACCACGCCGTCGAGGCAATAGCAGAACTTCGTTCACTGAGTACCATCGAACTGATGGGTACTTTGTATATAGGGAACTTCACGGTTCTTTTTTTGTGAAAAATGAGTACAAAAGGCAGGCAACAACCATGTTAATATTCACAATAGTCGTTCTACAAAAAACGGAAGATCCGTTACTGTTGTCTTGTGTTTCATTTCATTTCTACTATAAACATTAATTTAATAAAGACCAGTAAATTTTTCTCTCAGTGCAAACAAGCAAACATTTATTAAACTAACGACTAAAAAACAACAAATTCGCTATTAACAAAAAACTGTTTTTTAAGGTTTCAATACGACAACAAAAGCGGCTGCAATGTGTATAAAAGTTTACAATGTTCTTTTAATTTCCTGTTATAAAAAATTTATGGTTGTCGGTTGTTGTTTTTCTCTTCGTAAATTAAAAGTTTACAATTTTGTTTTTGCAAATCAACATTAAGGTAGTAAAAAATTTTCTTTTTATTACAAAGCTTTTATTACGTTGGAATTTGTTTATTAAAATGGGACAAAAATTATTAAATTAAATTAGAAAGCATCTTACAGCATTTTTTTGTCAGCTGTGATATTAAGAAATCGTTGATTAGAACTATAAATTTTAAGCATTTTTATTAAGAAAGAAGTACCGGAAAAGCTGCCTTATTTTGATTCAAACTCATCAGCGTCAATTAAATTATTTTTCCTATCTTTTGTCGAAACAGAAACTTTGGTTGCACAATGAACGCTGAAAAGGGGATGTTGTAGCTTCTTTTTTTTAATAAAACAAATTTTTAATAATAATAACAACAATTCTTAACTGAATGAATGAGCTCAAGTTTGATTTAACAACTTTTGATAAAACGGTCTCTAATCTTTAATGCAATTTTTTATTTTATTATGCATTAACGAATTGATCTCTGCCTAATAAAAATCTCTCCGAATAGTGCTCGTACATGTGAGAGTTTTATATTGTTATAAAAATTATTTTATTAAACGTTTATTTTTAAAATTTAGTTCAGTAGATTTCCAACTTTATTTTATTTTGAAGTGGTAATTTTGTTGTTATAAAATTGTTGTTTTTAATTTTTAATTATATTGCTTAATGGATTTTGGAGTCGATAAATAAAGATTTTTATTGTTTATAAGCCTTTAGACTCTTCACTCATTGCGGTGGATTAGGGCAGAGTCTGGTGGGGGCTGGCAGTTATACCCATTATCCCCAGGCATTTTGACAACATACCGGTGTTAAAATGACACCACATCGGTGTCGAGTTGAAACCATACCGGTGTTGAATTAACACCATACTGTTGTCGAGTTTTAGGAACCTATTCTATTCCAAGCAATATTAAAACCATTGCAATATATATTTCAATTAATTTATTTAAAAAAAGTGTTTTATTTATTTCAAAAAAAATTAAAACGAAAACTTAAATTAGACTAAGATAAAACATTTTAATTTAATTTTCTTTAAAACTTACCTTCATATCGTTTTCAAATGGGAACACGGCACAAATTTCATCCAGTAGCCGATTATAGTCTTGTATGCACAGCACTATCCCTCTGCTAAGTACATCTTAAACAATGACGTTAATTATTGAATCTCTATGTTCAATATCTAATTTTTTGTTGTAATCAGCATATTCAATAACTGATTTACCTTTTGTTGTCTGAATAAATAATATTTAAATAAAATATATTTTATTCAGAACATTTTAATTACTCCAGTCTTCCACCTTGAATCGTAGAGACATTATGTCAACATCATTTCCGAGCTATAATTTATACAGAGGAAACTTATTATATAGTGAAAATAATAAAACCACATTATTTCTTTTCTTTGCCACGCAAAGAGCTTTTATCTAAATTCCACTCGTAACCCTAGTGATGGAACTGCCTCTTTTAAATTTTCCTTTTTGAAATAAGGCAAGCTACTAAATGTTAGTTGTGCGGCTAGAAAAGTACGAAGTCATACTAAAAATTGTGGTTTCAAACTGCGATGTACTTCCATTTCAAATTTTCAAAAATTAATTAAATATTTATGGTAGCGAGGAAGTCCTTTAATTTATTGTCGTCGCTATCTTCAGCAACATTGCTGCTTGCAAAACAGTTTTGCAACGTACGGTGTTAAAGTTTAAAAACTGTAGTGTTTTGACAACCTAACGTTGTCAATTCAACCATGTTTGTTTACAATTTAGGAACGCGCGTTGCCTAAAATCAATAGAATTGATGTTTGACAACATATTGTTGTCAATTTGTATACGAGCGGTTAAAAAAAATTACAACATAGTGGTATCATGTTGATCACATTCGTTATCGATTTTGCAACGTCTTTTTGCCTTCAGTGTAGTTGTGGAAAATACACAACAGATCCTTTATAGTGCTATAACAATTAGTTAGGTTGAAATAAACAAGAACATGTTTAATATTTATTCACTATATTACTAGCAAATTTCAACTTGATTACATTTAATAAAATAATTTTGTTAAAAATTCCATCCATAAGCAAAGTTTTATTACTGTGCAAAAATTTTGTATTATCTATATTATCAATAACCATATTATTTTAAGTTTGCTTACATGTGATCAAGTTATGATCATAGAGCAATGTAGTGTTTTTTTTAATCTCTTCTTGGGTTTTATGCTTTTCTGCCAGTTGTGTGTTTTAAGTCTGAGATGGCAATTTGTTTGTGTGTGCGTGTGTGTTTGATGTTCAAAAAAAATTTATAATAAGTTTTTGTATTGCAAGGAAATAAGCCAACAAAAAATTTTATTTTGTCATATAAAAAATAAAGAAAAAGGTACGTAAAAAAGGACCTATTTTTCTGGATCCAAGTGGGCCCGCTGCTTGCAGCTGGCCGCCTGTGCAACACAACCTACTTAAAAAATATATAAGTCTGACTTGAAAAATTATTAGAAAATTTAATATTTTATTTTGAATATCACTGCTATTAAATGTGTTTATATTTCACTATAATATGAGCAGGCATGGTTAGCATGTGATAAGTTCAAATAATGCGATATCTATGTGACATTATTTAATTATTGAATTAAACAAACATATAGCATTTTGATGAGATTTTGTATAATTATCTGATTTAACTATTTTGCTCTAGAATTATGGTTGCCCTAACCATGTTTTTTTTTGTCAAAAGATTCTTATGAGAGGCTTTCCAATATAGTGACCCGGCGAGATTAGAGACAAGTTGAATTTGCTTACGAAGTAATGGCGATTCGGCAACAATTTAAAAATTTTCAAAAACAATTCGAAAATCTCGAACACAACTAGTTCGAATACATGTAGTTAAAAATGTGGTTTTGTAACACCATTAATTTTTGTTTACACTTACTTGAGCGTGCATGAGCGTGAGTAAAAATTTACTCACTCTCTCATCCCTAATATAATCTATTATTGTCTTTAGATATTTGTACAAATATTTACACCAGCTTATGTAACACGATCTGTTTTCTTAAATTCCCTTAAGCGTTTCAAATTCTAGCAAAATACACTTGATCCATTATTTGTCAACTTGTAAAATGATGTTGTTTCAATGACAAAAGTCGTTTATGCAACAGTATTTGTATGTAAAATGATGCTGGACTCCTCCACTTTCATTACCAAAGAATTATTTCTTTTAATAGCCAACAGGAACGTTTAACGAAAATGTGCTGAAATTATTTGTCCCCTTTTAGTCGTTTCTATTTTTGAAGCACTAAAATATTAATCTTTCCATTTTTATATTGCAAAAAAAAAACTAAAGATATTAAAAAAACACTACAACCGAACCTTTCGCCAACGGTCGTACAGTCAGTTAAAAGCTTTTTGATAGTCATGTAGCAAATAGGAGTTTACGGGAGTGGTATGGATTTTTGAGTAAAATTGCTGCACCGACCAAAAGAAAAACATAAACTAATGTCATTCCTCATAATTAAAAGCCGTACTTGCTATTTTTCAATAACAACTATAAATCAACCGTATGGATATAGTCATTCGTTTTATCGAGGGAATCGTTATAAATTGCCAAACTACATACAAATATACTTTAGCACGTGTTCTTATATGTTCTTATTTTCATGTAAAATGTATCTGTGTATATAACAAATAGTTTAAATAAATAGAGTGGCTTGTGTAGGTGAGTTTCTCAATGTTTTCTGTATTTTATTTATTTTTCAAGACCGAACGTTTAATGCCGGCAGGGAATTTCTTACAAAATATAAATGTATGTATGTAAATAGATGTAAGTATATGCATGTATTAGTGATGTAACGGAATATCAATTTAGCTTCACTTGTTTTTGAGTCGATTTTGACTCCTGCAAAATATTTCAAATTCAATTCAAAATTCCATCAATAACAATAAATTGAACAAAGTGAGACATTTCTTTCGGTATTTACATTTTGACAGCGATAAATCTCTTTCTTGTCCTTTAATAATTGACACCAAATTCGACTGTTTTTTTCAGACAGAATTATAATCCATTAATTTCTCACTTCGATTTACTTGCATGTTTTCAGATTTTATTTCAGGTGCTTTATAGTTGATATTCGATATCAAGGGAACACACACAAAAAAGCTTTTAAAATTTTCTAGGATGACGATCATTGCAAACGAATTTGAAAAGTGTATATTCAATAAACAAAGACTTTTAAATTTTCTGTGGTTTTTGTACATTTGATAAATGAAATTGTATATTTATTTTTAGCTTCGGAAGCTCGGAATTTCTCATATCAAATTCAGATGAATTTTAGAATTTTTCAATTCAAATTCAGCATTTTAAAAATAAAAATTCGACTTTTTAATATGAAATTGAGTATTTATCAATTATTAAGCAGTTAAATAAATAGAAGAAAAAATATTAAAATAATAATATTAGTAGCCACACAGAAACATAAATGTGAAAATAAGACCAAAGTCCCTACGGCCGTGGGAGAGATCAAATATGATTTCAAACAAAATTATTAAAAATTAATATTTTATGTTGCTTTTATCTAATGTTTATTTACACTTTATGTAGTTTTTGGAATATTAATATTTTCGAAATATTCGCCTGAATTTGGCGAGTACGAATACGAATATGAGGCGAATAATCTCGAACACGAATTTAAATATTCGCAACATCTTTAGTTTGTATGTGTACTATGTGGCCTCCTCGTATTTTAAAACTATAACATTTCCCCATTTGTTCCTTCCCCTTCTTTAATGTTTATTTCGGCTAAAAAATATATAAAGGTGCTTGTTTAATATAAACTGGCACTTTGGCAAGTAAGAACTTTTCAACCAGAAGATTGCCAAAGTTTCAGGATATTTAAATGGACAACGATTAATTTGAATTGTTGATTTGCTTCTAAGAGATTTTTGTTAGTGAAAAATAAATTGATTAGCTTGCTAAAAGAATGCATTATTCCTTCATTTTAGCAAATCATTGCCTGCATCTACTTGCGACCATGAGAGCTAAATTGATAGTTTGTGATTGGATTGCTTATTTCTCTAACACTTTAAAATATGAAACCAAAAAGTAAAATTTAATACATTTATTTGATAGTTTTACAACTAATTAATTCAACTACATTTACGGACACAGATCTTATATAACTATAAGTTATTTTTAGGAAACATAATATTTTGTTTTTTGACAAAATTTCGAACTGCAGCTACTACTCATTTGTATTCACAGACTTTATGACCCACAAAAATGTAAAATAGTGTTCATGATTGCCTTGTCGCTTTTGAAAGTATCACAATGTTCACCAATGCAATGTCATAAAGTCCATAGATGCAGCAATTTTTCGTTTAAGCCTACGATATATTAAGCCTGCCATTGTTCACTTGCATACTTATTTTGTTTGTTTGGATTTCTCTTTATGTACGTCGACCAGCGACTTCATAAAGATTTCTAACCTGACCTGTCTGCTGCCTTAGTGATTTCGAATAGCGGGTTCGCTGAGTAAAGCTTATTTGTCTAGTTGGCCTTTGACCGAGACTTTATCCTCTAGTATGTCGAATAGCAGATTCACTGACAAAAATTTCCCGCCTATCCGAGTTTCAGACGTGCTTGGGAGTTTTACGCTACGTGAGAGATAAATATCGGCTTTGCCGAGTAAATATTTTTTGCCTAGCTTGACGAAGCTTGCGTTATTCATATCCAAAGAAAATACTATCTGAATGCAGATTTCACATTGAACAGAAAACATTTAAGCATGTGCAAAATTCTTTAGCCAGCGAAGCTATTATTTGACACACAATAAAAAAAAGAAAACGGCAGATTGTATTCTAAACTGAAAATCATTATACTAAAGTTGAAAGGTCTGAAAATCAGTTAAAGGAAGGCCATCTACACTCAAATGAAAAGTCAATCCATCCGTACTTAAATCAATCCCAAGCGGTGTTAAAAGTACGGTAATCCCAGATTTACTTAAATCAAGTACAGAAAGATTGATGTAAGCACGGACTATTAAGTGCTCAATTTAATTTTTTAGTTGATTCAAGATTTTTCACCTGATTAAAGAATTTCGTACTCATTTTAAGAAACTCCAGGATTGGTTATCCAAAGAAATCCCGCTTTCGGCTTGATCAAAGCATATTTTATTGTATTTTGAGTACGACTCGTACTCAAAGTAAGTAGAGAATAATTGAATTTAGTACGGCGTTTTTCTTTCTGTGTAGGTAAAACATCGTACTCAGCAAAGTCGTTTCTTGAAATATCCTTAATCAAAAAAATAAAATATTTTACTTTCAATTGTGTTCCAAAATGCAGCAGAAGCTGGAACATTTTGTTGAAAATTTAATTTCAATCATTGCAAAAACGGGACTTGGATCCAAAAATCCTTTTTATTAGGTTTTTAGTAAAAGCATTGAATATTGTTCGATAATAATACAATTTCAAAGATAAATAAATAGTGGGCGTGCTAGCAATCTAGCAAATTGAAATAATTATTTTATTATTTTTTTTATTAATTTAATATAGTGTTTATTTATAATGAAGTAAAAAAAAATTGATGTAGATCTGAAATACAGTTTAAAAAAACTTATGCAAAATTAGTTTCAAGGTGCCAATTTTTTTTGGAAAACCCAGTGAATTGTTAGTCTAAGAAAAATTTTATTTTTTAAAGTTAGACTCGTTAGAATTAAAAGTTGAGTAATTCACTTTCAGTAAGCTAACATGCCAATGAAACACAAGGAAAGAATAATGTGCTGTTCATAGAATCCAAACAATTGACTTGAGTAGAATAAATGTATGTATGGAAACCACTCGAATAAATGAGTGGTTTTCATACAAATTGTTCGCTCCATTCGATTGATTGGGTTCTATGAACGGCACATAAGGAATTTCAATAGGAACATTTGAATATTTTTCGCACCTTGGCAACTCTTGTTTTATATTTTTGTTAGCACTTTTTATTTTTATTTTTTATTTTTAGATATTCAACAATAAATGCAACAAACTAACCCTGAAAATTTAACATCAACTTATATGCAGAAAATAAATGTTGTGTTCAAAAGGAAAATTGAAATCCATAATATTTAGCCTTTAATTTATATTGATCGTAAAAATAAGGAAAACAACCACAGCGTAACAGAATAATGGCACTACAGCATCCTTAAGGATTTCTATGGTTTATTTTACAGATTATGACTACAAGTATAAATGAAAATAAAACAAATCTCTAAAAGTTTTGCTCATCAAATTTATGACAAATAATAAACTACCAGTTAAAGTACAAATAAATAGATAAATTGTTTGTTGAATAAGGAATTTTATTCATATACTTATTGCTTAGAGAAATATAGGACACTAAGCTTGTAGGACGACGAAAGCTTTATTTTGAAAAGTTTTGACAAACGCTTAAACTTTCGATGCATTTTAAACTGATTTTTTTCAACAATAAGATGATTTTTATTCTTCTCTTTAAAGTTAAGGATAGTTAAATATTTACTTTCGAAATACATGATGTTTAACATTGGGATTTAACCAACTATTTATGTTCGCAGTATCGACTATAAATTTGCTAAGTATTTTTCCATTTTTTATTACACAAATAAATTGTGTATGTGCCAAATATTGTCATATTGACAGCTGAGCCATTCAATCGACAAAATAAGGAGAGTAAAATATTGTTTCGCAGAGTTAATTTATGTTGTTGGTTTTACTATTTTTCGCTATTTTTTGTACAAAATATTGATGCTTTTTATTGTTTTATTTTATACTCCCACTAACTGCATTTGAAAGGTTTATTTTTCACAATTTGTTTTTCTCATTGAAATCATCTATAAATCATATATTTTAATGATTTATAAAAATTGGGCACATAAATGCATAAATATTTTTTATGTCGTCAATTAAAAATAAAATGACAGACTTGCTGTTGTGGAATTATGAATGTTTGGCGAACAATTTTAAATGAATTTCAAATGAAAAATTAAATAGTGTCAAATTGTAATGATCAATAATTAGTTAATTGTGACACAATTAAGACGAGTATTGTTACAAAATTTGTGAATAAATTTAATTCATATTTGTGAAAAATTCGTTTAAAATTTTTTTCAACATTTTTTTTATTTTCAAGAGAATTTTAACTTAATTTCGCAAAAAGATACAAAAATGTACATATCATACATTATGTTGATGTTTAAATATAGATTTGGCAATTAGTTGGTGCAAAAAAAACCCCAAAACCAAAATAATACGTCATTCGAGGATATCTAAGAAAAAAAGTTTAATTAAGTCACAGACTTTTCCGAAACACACTATTTAATTTACTGAATCTCTTAGGTTTTTTTTTCTTGAATATAAGTATTTATAGTTTTGCAAATAATTACATTAAAAGCGTTGAAGCGTCTATGCACTTACAGTTTTTCAAGAAATTAAGATTTACCTGATTTTGGGTTTTTATTTTTCCCAATTTCGCTTCTGCACGGCAAGAAAAACTGGAGTTTCAAAAACAAAATGGCTGAAATAACTATAGGAGTACAAAACATAAATTTACCAAATTTTATAGTGTCAAGAAATAAAAAAAATTAAGTTTTTAACTTAATCTGATATAAGAAAGAATATCCCATTTAATATTTTGCTGTTTTTTTGTTGCCAATACAAAAAATGTCTTAAAAAAACTACACGCTCACAAGTCCGTGCAAACAAAGTATTTTGTAAGTATTAGCCAGTTTTATATAAAAAAGTAATCATATTGCGTGTTCAAATATTGTTTGTAGACTTGTCAACATTACAACAAATTAACCAACACCATGCAACACAATTCACAGGAAAATAAAAAATTACAAAAATCACTAAATAAAATGCCATAATATTAAATTTTATTATAGGAGTATTACTCGTATATAAAGGAGTGAGATCGAAAAAATCTTGTTTACTTGTTTTTATATACATTTTTCTATATCAGAATTATGATTATTTTTTAAGTAATTGAAAAAGCTGTACAATTTTAAATAGTAATAGTAATTATTATTAACAAATGATTTCCATCTTTGGTTTGCTTTCATTTGTGGTCGTCGTAAACGAAAGTTACTTCTTCCATTGGACGACTCCTTATACGAATTCCTTTCGGGTTCCAGTCGAGTGCCATATTGCATTGGTTTGCGGGGACTATCGCTAATCTACTTCCATTTCCTTCAATGGATGTCAATTTCAGCGTATTTCTTATTGCAGTGCTTGTGGACTTCGACGTTCGACAGCCAGTTTTTTTTTTGGCCACCATACAGCAAGTATTGCTCGGAACCATCAATTTTGTAGCTTTTTATGTTTATTTTTTGACTTAACCATATTTCGGATCTATAAAGTAGCAATATTTTAAAACTGGACTTGAATGTTCGAAGCTTTGTTCTATCTATCTGTCAGCTGTTTCGAGTGCCTTATGAGTCTGACAGAGGCGAAAGCGCAGCCAGCATTTCCGCCCGTTTGATATTTTTCTGCCTAAATAAGTGTAATCTCTTGATTCCTCTATTTGTTCTCCATCTACGGTAAAAAGTACAGAGCTTTGTTTGCAATGTATTTTGTGTTCTCAATATTTATCCGCAAGTCAGCAGTTTTTGAGCAGAAAGACAGGCCATTCAACTTATTCAAGGATTGCCATAATAAGCGCCTGGCGTCTTTGGAGTCGAATGCAGTTGTTAGGACTTAGTCTATCAGTATTAGGAAAGAGATCAATGATAGTAGGCATCATTGGTGTACCAATGAAACTGCTGATGAATTAACGTCATGAAGCAGCCTATTCTTGTATCAAATGACAAATATTATACAGTATACCTTTCTGTTGTAACAAACACTATATGAGCAGTTTGTTGTTCATTTGTTTGCTTGCTAATTGCTCTCAGCGTTTCTATCTGATCGATATAAGAGTTGTTGGGTCTGAATCCATCTTGTTGTTTACGAAGTGTTTGTTTGTTAGATTTTCTCGTTAAATCAAGATAAATTATAAAAATCCTCTGCAAATGTATAAGCAATAGAAAACATTTGCATAGGAATTTTAGTGCTACAAATAATAGAATAATACCATATTCAATTGCGAGTGCATACAAGTTTGTTCTGTTTTTTTTTCGTAGTATTAATTACATTTGCTTTAAAAAAATATATATGCAACAGGCTGTACAGTGGGACTCATTTCAAAAGATAATGGTAATGAATATGTGTATCTTTTAAGCTACTGCTTCAATCGTCAAATTATATGAGTGATACTTATAGGAAAGGAGTTAAGCTTTCAGAAAATTACATTTTTGCTTACCTTGTTGCAGCTCACCATGAACAACGGAGTGGCCAATTCGAGTATCCTAAAGATTCCTTTCAGAGCTAGTAGATATTATGAATATTTCCTCATTTTTAAATTTTTAGTAAACCTATTGAAAATACAAACTTATGCATGAGTTTTGAAATTTCTTCCGTAATAGATTAATAAAAAAAAATGTTTCTTATTTTTGATAATAATCTTGTTTAATCTGGTCATGAAAAATATCAATATAGTTTGGATATGATTTTAAAATGAATTTGAAAATTGCCGTAATCTTATCACAAATACAGAAAAGGGGTTTCTAAAATATATAAAATTCCGCGAAATATAAATTTCGTGCCTTTAAATAATCACAAAAATAAATCTAAAATATTTTTATGTTAAATATTTTTTTTTTTAATTTGTGTTCTTTCCATATAAATTCCAAACGTTTAGAAACTTTTCAAAATGGAATACATTTTTTAGATACAATTTTTTTGATAAACTTTAACAAGGATTATTTCAAATTTCAGATGGCCTCGAAGTATCAGGTGACTGAATTAATTTTGGCTGCCAACATTTTTAAAATTATTTTGGGTGTTTACATAAGAAATACAAAATTATTCATTAATATTATTACTAAAAATATTTTTTATTTGTAATAACATTTTTCATACGAAAAACTTCTTTCATTGTGATCTAGTTTATAAATTATTTATTTGCTGTTACTTATCAATACCAGCCGACCTTAGAGCTGAGGCAGTATCAGTAACCAGCGTACCACTCAGTAATAGTATCAACTGAACCACCAGCGGAAACTGGAAAGCTACTAATTCCCTGACAGATTATTATGTAGTTGTCGGGATTGAAGTAGTATGGGATGCATGTATTGAACTTGATAGGACCAGCTGCCATGCAAGTAGTGTTGGTGATATAACCGTGGTGTCAAATGATAAACTGTTGCGACTTACAGATGTGCCATGAATAAAGTTTAACGTAGTATTTATACCAGTAACCGTAGCCACAGCGCCAGCAGCTACAGCCGACGCCGGTGTAGTGCTAATGGGTGAACTAAACTTTGATTTGCAGGCACAAAGCACTAGTCTGTGCTGCTAGTACGCCTTCACCAACCTGTGTGTCTAACAAACTGGCGTGATATATTGGTAGCACATTTCGCACTATTTCTGCCTTTGCAGATACGGTTCGTGATGTCGCATCCGAAATACTTCTTATGCCCAGTTTTCTTAACCATTTCTATATATTTACATTTTCCCAAGACATATCAATATTTTAGTTTTCATTAGTTTTTTTTTATTTTCTCATAAATTTGTCAACCGTTTTTGACACATCTGTTATAATTTTCATGGCGAATTCGAATGAGACTACCTGATGGAGATCTACTTTGGATTACTTTTTGAACTATATAGAGATTATGTGATACATCGATGATCACTTAGTTAAACTATTTTAATCATAAAAAAAACATTTAATCAGCTTTTTTTTACAGCTCAATGAAAACTAAACAAAAATTTTTTATATTTTCTTAAATAATTAAAATAAAAACATTTTCCAGTTTTGAGAAAAAAGAAGTTACGATTTTTTGGATTTCACTTATATGCACATACCTTGATATTTGTTAACGTTTTTAAGTAATAAAACACTGAAGATTAATATCAGCACATTTTAATCTGCTTAAATGTTTGAAACGAATAACAGAAGGAAAATAAATAAATGGCGCAAGAAAATGCCATAATCATTTAATCTGAAAACATTTATCTGCGACAAAAAAAAAATAAAAATTAGATACAGAACACTACTGTAAAAATGTATAAAATAATCATAAAAACACCTTCTTAGAATTATTTCAATCTCAATTTTATTTGTAGCAGAAGCAAAACTTCTTGCAATTTTTGATATTTGATGTGCCTTACTTCCGTAAGCCAGCAGATAAGTGATGAAGTCAAACAAAAAATTAACAACAAATACTGAATACACTCAGTTCAAAGTAGAATTGAAGCAAAATATAAGTTTTTATTGCAAGTGTAATCATTGTGTTCTTTTCGATACTTTCCAAAATTTTTCAAAATTTGCGTTCTTTATATCTGTATTAGGAATGTTCTGTACACCCGTTTTTACATTTTAAGTACCGCGCATAATACGTGATCGTCATTCTATTAAAAAAAGTATGTAACAAAGTTGATTTATCAAATCATCTCATAAAAAATAATTTGTTTTTGTCTTCAAACTCAAAGGAGTAGATGTTTAGTGACAGGGTAAATATTTTTACCGGCTTGTATTGTTTTATTTATTTAGTTACTAAAAGAATACATAAAGCAAAATGAAGCTTAACATTGCGAGCCTACAACTAAAAATCGATTTTCAATTTTCCGATCAACATTCTTTTTTCTATAATTTTTTAATCGAATAATTGCGCTTAAAAGGCGATTATATTTAAATCGATTTTCTTTTGCAATAATTTATTATAAGTCTTTGTTGCACTGACTAATTAGAAAATAATCATATTTTTGTCACCAAATTTTACGTTTTATATTGATAAAATTATTGTTTTTATCTATTTATAATAAATATGTTAAAAATGAAGAAAATTGTTTGGATTTTATTAACTTTAACTAACATTTAATTTTTTTTAATATTTCTGTTTTTCTGTAATTTAATTTTCGATTAATCCTGGATTTCAGTATGAAGATGGCAGTGCATAAGCGATCATAAAATAATCACTTTTTTGTCAATGAAAATCGATTATGTACTAACATCGAAATCGCTTTACCATTCCCAATCCCAATCAATTGGAAGACTTTAAACGAAGTGAATCGGGTGTAACTGCTGTAAGTCTTTCAATAAAATTTTCAAAAATTGTTTCACAGGGATGTACATATATAAATTGAAAATGTGTCAAATGTGGAGGCTTTCTAAAGTATCCATGTCTACAAGGCAGAGTAAACATGTAACAAGAGGAGAAGAAAATTGCAGATGCAGAAGTTGCAAATGCAAATGAAAAGGATAATAAACAGACAAAAGCATAAAAGTGAATTTGTAGCCAAATGTTTCTCCCAACACAAACTTCACCAGGAAACGTAATAATGCACATGCAAGAATAACGCAACCCAAGGAATACAATTCAACTCAGCCGTATCTATAACTTAAACAAGAACATCATCTATGAATGTCATCTATAGAAAACAAATAATAAAAAGTTTCTTTTACAGCGGCTTTTTATTTATTCGTTTACTTTTCTGCTGTATTTATTTTTTTTTTGTGATTTTGTTAATGCCTCCAGATATTTTGATTGTAAAGAGACTATGAGTACAACAACAAAGATTTAAAGAATTTATTTTGCTGTTTGTTGTCAATATAGTACGAGGGCTGACTAATGCGAGTAATATAATTTATTTTATTTTTAAGAAAATAATGTTTATATAATAAGATATTAGAACGAAGTCTTAATATTTCTAACAAGAATGATGGTTTTAAATATATAAACAAAATTTTTTAGCAGCTGAAAGACTAGCGTTTTTCGGTATATGACTTCTTGGTTTTTGCTTGCGGAAAGTTGGGATCGCTGGAAAGTTGTCAAAATCTTTTTAACAAAATCCAACCTGAAATCTCCTCGAAAAGCTAAACTGGCAACGTTGAGTGTACACAATCTAACGCACAAAGGCTCTAAATATACTTAAAATACCCGTAAATGTTTATCTATGATACTTTTAAAACTGCTTACAACAACATCCCAAATGGTAAAAGTTGTTGGCTGTAGATTGCATGTACGTTCGAATATCCCAACAAACACAAAGTCAAACGATTGGAATATGTTTTATTAATAAATATTAATGATTGAAAAGGAAAGCAACCATCGATTTCATATTCATTTCGTAATAGTTCAATACTAATGACCTTATTCATAAAAGATTTATAAAGCTATAGTAGGTTTATTGTTTTTTATATGGCAAAATCGGTTTTAATTGACACATTAACTTTATCAATCGTTTATGAATAAGGCTGCAAGAATATAAATTCAAATGAAAAATCCACATGAGCGTAAATGAAAAAAGCTTGATTTCAGTCACCAATGGCACTGGAAAAAGCGAAGCAAGTAAAAAATATGAAGTTATTAATCCACAGAGATGGAAAACTTGCATTAACTGAAACTGATTTAATTTGTGCAAATTAATATAAACAATTTTTCGGCTACGAATTTGTTAAATAACTACATAGTTGATATTCGCACTTGCTAGTAGCCATAGTAGCAATTGGTAAATTTTAACAAAGAATGTTGAATGTTGACAGGTTTCAGCGACCTCGAAATCAGTACTGACTGATCCGTTCTGCAAGTCGAAAGATTAACTGCCGGACCCACGATGTCACACGTATTCATTCTATCGTACAATTACATTTAAAACAAAATCGTGTAATATCGTGGCACTGGCAGTAAAATATTCCAAACTATTTCTTCAACAAAAATAATTTGTGCTTTTTTACGGGAATCGCTAAAATTTTAGTATTTTAAACTTTTATTCTCCAAAATTAAGATTTTACATATTTAGTAAGACATTAATAATTTTGTTAAAAACAAATTAAAATTGATTATTGAAGGATATACCTTGTTCCTATGCGCATTTCAGTTTTGCTAATGCAGATCATCAGGGACCTTTACCAAATATTTCTTAGAACAACTGGAGATATTATATTAAACTTTTAATAAAACAAATGAAAAGTTTCAGCAATATCAAAGTTGTAACGAGAACTCAATAATCAACCAATTATTTTTGTTTTCTTACTTTACCATCACTACCTAGGCTGACTTTTTTCAACTCTAATTGTAGTTGTAAGAGGTTTGTAGAAAATACAATACCCCTCAATAATCAATTTCAATTTGTTTTTAACAAAATTATTAATGTTTTACTAAATATGTAAAATATTAATTTTGGGAAAAAGTGCGAATAAAAATTTAAAATACTAAAAATAATTTGAATTTATGAACCACCCTAATGAAAAAGTAATCTGTAAATTCCTGATTTGAACTCAAGTCAAAACAAGTACATTTTAGCGCACAAACTTTTCAACTCTCACAACAATGCTTGACTTACATTTGGAAGAGATTATTGAAAATAATGTGCATCAGGTCGCATTTAAAATATCGGAACTCACTTAATTGAAAGTTTAACAACTTAAGTGCATGAAATAGAGAAACTACTCGTACTAGACAATAATATAAATTTCGCATAAGTTGCATATTTACAGTCCAGATTTGAAAATATTTTAGAACAACGTTTATTTATTATTTGATAATAAAGTTCCTTTTTTGCTGAGAATGCTATGTTTCTCACATTACATTCAAATCATTTTCAAAAGTTAATAATTTGAGCTAAATTCTAATTTCAAATCGTTGTCTATTTAACATCAATCGTGTGTGCTTAGTCTCTCGACACACGTTTGAAATAAGGTTTGCTATTCAGTTATTAATGTTTGATATCGAATCATTAGCAAACGGAATTATAAACATGTGTTCGCTGGGCTGGGATGTAATAATCTTTTATTCGCACACACAAACATGTATATTTTTTTTTGTAAACAATAGAGGTGATAGAAAAATATTTAAAGAACGTGATAAGAATTTATCGATGACACTATATCTCAGTCTCTGCGAAAAATGGCTGAGCAAATATATTGAAAAAGTTGAAGACAGAAACACAATCATTTATGAGTGTTTTGTGAGTATCAGAGTTTGCTTTCTGCTGAGGGCGAAAAAAATAGTTTTATGTTTGTTGATACTCGTACATATAAATTTAAGATATTTGTAACAAAAAAATTAACTTTTAAGCTGTATAACAATATCTATCTATTAAAGATTATGATGATATTTCTTTTTGCCTGGAGCCATAATGTACTTGGACTAGACAAAAATGTAAGGAGCATAAGATAAGCAAGAGAGGATGTTGTTGAAAAAATTGCTTGAGATAATTTGCTAAATGTTTTATTTGATTTTGTAGCAATGCAAAACTATATTTTAGTATATTTAAAAATAACGATTAACTTACATCGAACATCATTTATTTTTATTTTTAATTTTTATTCGCACTATTTCCCAAAATTAATATTTTACTTATTCAGTAAAACATTAACAATTTTGTTAAAAACAAATTGCAATTGATTATTACAATGAGAATTCTTTTTATATAAAATTAATGAAAAATAATAAAATTAAACAAATTCTATTTATTCCATGTATTTAAGAAAATGGTTAATTCTATTTTTCTGTAGAGTTGAATTACTTTGAATGTTGAAAAATTAAAATCTTGAAAATCGTTACTAGTTTTTAAGAAGTAAATAAGTTCTCTTTCTAGTTTTGTAATATCATCTAAAATTTTTCGTTTATCTAGATAGAAAGAACGAATACCTGTGACATCGTGGGACTGGCAGTTATTGTGAGCAAGGTGGGCATCATATTGCTCAGGTTCTAAAGAAACTTTAAGGCAATTCTGGTAGGTTGGCTTTGAGATAAGCAATTTTAACACCTGTAGAAAAATAGATATTATTGACATTAATGCAAAGGCATTGTTAAAACTATCTCCGCTAAATAACCCTCAAAATCAAAGGTTTTTATGCTTTATTAAAAAGTACCTTTACAGCACCACCTCACCTTGATTTATTTCCAATAATTTATTTATTTCAAGAAAGTCTAAGCTTTCACTGAACTTTGTTATTATTTATAAAAAGTATTTATTCATTTGAAATTGTCATATTCCATATTAAAAAAACGCAATTATTTTGCATGCATTCTCATTTCAACTGAGAGTGTTGAAAAGGAAATGTACATATATATTTTGTATTACCGTTTATGTCTTTCCCGTTTAAAACTAAAATTACATGCAACAAAATTGCGTAGTGTAAATATGAAAATAATTAAATTACATTAAAATAACTATTAAGCAACAAGTAGCCATCGTTAATGCTCCACAAGTCATTATGTACTCCAAAGTGGTAATAAAACTTATCAGTAGTCCTGGCATTTGTTCTTATAAACTTTGCCTTTTTAATAATTTTAGAATAAAAGAAGAGCAAAAATTTTAAACGCTCAAAGCAGACACTTAATAAAATGCATAAATAAACTATTTTATTTTTATTTGTTTCAGTTCACACTCGACGCACCCATTTCTGTGTGTGTAATTGTATGACGTGCCAAAGCAACTTTATTTCAATAGCACTTGTTGCTGCTACAAATAATAAACTTATGTTTTCGTATTAATATGAACCTGCTTTAGTTTTAATAAACTCATATGAAAATTTAAATACTTTTTGGGAAAAAAATGTTAAAAAATGAGAAAATTATATATTTTTCCAAACACATGAAAAATATAAAAGTTTGTTAATGCAAGTGTTGGCATACGCTCTTGTAACTGTAATGCCAACACATCCATATTCATTAACATCAGAAACAATGCTGACATACATGCACACATATATCAACACATGTATACATACATACGTACGTGTGTAAAAAATATTAAAATAAAAAGTGGTGATGTGCACTTAAAGGAATTATGAGGATAAAGATATTAAATTAGTTCAGCGTGTTACAAATTCTCGTGTGCATCTGACATGATTACTTTTCCTGATGGTAGTGCTACAACTGAGTAAACTGAATGCGCTCATCAAGGCTTCTCAATAACAAATGAGATATATGTTACTGGGAATTTTTGTAGAGTTTTGTAACTCCTTCCCACATGCGTGGCACTGGTACTGGTTGCCTTGGAATCACAAGTGAAAACTTTCCCTTCTTAAGACCCAAAGAAGTTTAATATATTATGCGCCCGACGCAACTTCAATTTATAATACTGATAATACACTCTCTACTAAGACACCACTCAGAGAATAATTTTCTTGTTCATTTACTAGTAAATACGTAGTTATGTAACTACTATAACGTAATGCAGCCGGTATGTAGTTGGGGTGTATAAGTATACTGTTTGTAATAAAAATTATTACGAAGCTAATGGTGGCTAATAGTTTGTTTGTTATCAGCCGCTTTAAACAAGTACAACAGTTGAACTCTTTTATTTAAAAGTAGTGAGTTTACTTTTCATTAAAAACAAAGTAATGTTAGTTTAAGTAAATTAAATAAATATATATAATAATAGTGATTTGAATAAAGTATAATTTTATTCAGAATGCAAACGAAAAATGCTTTTCTAAAATAATATTTTTGAATTATGCCACTCCTAATATTGACAATTAAGCCGATTTCTTATTGCAATTATTATTCGTTGTTACTTCTTAAAAATAGTATACAAGCTGCTTATCTGTCATATCGAGCGATAGCTTTCTGTTCACGTGTAAGTGAAGTTGTAAGTCCATGTTTATGTCAAAATCAGTGCCTGGTCAAATTTTATTTATTTATTTCTTTATTAATTTAAAGCTTATAGGGTAGACAGACGACAGCGTTAATTTGCATTAAAAGCTTACTAAAGTGGATTAAAATTTTACCCTGACAGACGACAGTTTTTGAATCTAATAACTCTGAAATAAGACAAAAGCAATTGTGGAAATTTATAGGTTTGATATTATATTTTCATGGAGGTTAATTCGTATGTATGTCACGGTTCACACTATGAAATTTATCTTTCTGAAAGTGTTAATTTGTTGTACTTTCATGTACTTTAAAATTCCCTTGTATTTTGTTATTCGTAAATGTCAACCTGAAAATGGCTGCAGCTTTAATTTTTATTTTCTTTCACTTTTAGTTTCTTTCATGGTAATGAGAGAAAAAATTTTTATACAAAAAAAAGAATATGAATGTAAACATGCAAAAATCTTGAATTTCATTACAAAAAAAATTCAATGTGTAGACATTAAGTTTAAAAGAGAATTAGAGAAAATTTCAGAAAGAAAACTTTCATAGTCTGAACCGAGACTACAAGGTATTTCTTAAAGACGGCTCCAATATTTTTTTGTTGGAATGACGTACTTACGATGGACGATAACATTTAGTGTGTGTGAAAAATTTCAAAATATGGAGAGGCTGAACACCAATATGAGGCTTTGTATTCCACTCGAAATTCAGCAAAAAAAAGTGTTACACATTCTTCTAAGAGGATCGGCATCAGCATAATTAGCTCTAAAAACTTTTATTGATAGAGGAAGGAAATTGCCGGATGTACGTTGAGGAACATTAAAGGAAATTTCATGGATCAAAAATCCAGAATAGATATCACCATTAATAATATTGAAGACAAACGATACATTCAGCATAGTTCTACGGCTTTTTAAAGTAGGCAGCTTAATAAGGGCAAGTCGAGCAGAGTAAGAAGGCAAGTTAACTGGGTTAAAACGTAACCCTCGAAGACAAAATAACAGGAATTTGCCTTTGCAGTGGTTTTATTAGCAAGCTAAAAACAATGGAAATAACTTACCTTTGCTGACTTTGAATTCATTTTAATTTTAAAATAAATTAATTTTTTTTAATTTTCAAATTTTGCCGTATTGAACTAGATAAAGTCAATATAAATTCAATTTGATTTTGTGCATATAAGTTAAATCCAATACAAATTTGGATGGGCATAATTAAAAATGTAATTTCAATTCAGACTGCAAATGCAAACTAACGCTGTCATCTGTCTACCCTATTGGTCAATGGACATAATCCTTACAGACTAATAACAAGATACTTAAAATTATATTGAATGACTTGAATTATAATAAACGTTTATACGAGTAAGTTATGAATTAAGAAACACAACGATCTTATGCTTTCTAATATCAGAATTTAAAGAAAAATCAACAAGTTCAGACAAATAATTATATTGACGGCACAATCTGGTGAAATGATCCGCCATAGCATAATTAGACCTACAAAACTTAATAACAAGAGATTATGATGACGAGAACTACGAAAAGGTATATAAAATTTAACAGAATTTAAAAGAAATTTAGAGTTAATATTACCATTGATAAAGTTGATCATAAAAGAAACATTTAACATTGTACGACGACTTTTGAGAGTAGGTAGTTTTATATGAAGGTAAATTTGTTGAAGAACACCATCTAAGGCCACGTAAACAAAATAACAAGAATCGTTTTTGTAAAGATTCAATAGGAGAATTATGAATGTTGTAGTATGGATCCCATATGACTAGAGATATATGAAACAAGCTCTTAGAAAAATGTTGAAATAATTTGAATCCACGAAGTTGAAAGATGCCTTTTTACATCTACTTTTTTAAGTAGCTCTGTCTTCACAAGAGTTCATATAGTTGAATTGCAATTTAAAGTTCACCGTGATTTCTCAGTGTACGTATGTATGTACACATACACATATTACTTTTTGTTGGATTATGTGCATATTTATATTTGGTAGTGCTAAGTTTTTAATAATTGCTAAAACTCACGATATGATAACAACAAAAAAGCAAAAAAAAAAAACAAATTAACAATATCAGCAGCAACAATAACAAAATCCATAAAAATAAGTTGTAACTACCAACACATATGTAATTAACTAACCACAATATTGTTTAAAATTTGTTGTTGTTGTTATTGCTGTTGTTGTTGCTGCTGTTTTTGCTATTGCTGATGTTTAAACACACAACTTTATATGTAAACGGAATCCATGTAACTGTACTTCACATAAATAATTTTGTCCTGTAAATGTCATTTTATTTACATATGTATGTATGTACCTAGATGGTTGCTTGTATGTGTGTAAGGTTCATATATAGTATATATAACGTATGTTAACTATTATAAATGAATGTGGAAGTAATCCCTTTCAGCGATGTTGTCATTATAATGAGAAAACATTTTTATAAATAATAAAACAATCATCGTGATTGTTATCATTAAATATATGAATGTTTAACAAATATATTACGATGTCATAAGGAAAAAGCAACAAAAAAAACGCCTATAATTCTTGTCTGTCATTCGTGTCACACATCTCATATAGTTTTAATAGCCACGTACAGGGGTGAATATTTTGTAATAGCATTGTTGGTCAATATACATTTTTAAGGCTTCGTTTTGTGCAGTAATGTCGAATATTTAATAAGCAGGAGCCAGAGATGCTGCAACCTCGCAATAACTTATTAAGGATTTGCTAGGATTTGATTATTTAAGATATGTTTTATGTAATAAAATGAAAGTATTCTAAGCCCAGTTATCTGGGCCATTTCAAAGTCTTTGCCAAAAGTTTGCCAAAGAAAGTTTGTAGTTCCTGCTCAAGATTATCAACTGTTAATAGCTCTCAAATGAGTTAATGTTTTTGTTACTTTTCTTTATTAATATTCGGATGACCTTGCACCGGTTCAGCCAGAGAAGTGGAACCCTCCTTGTACGATCGACGTGCAAATTGTCGCAACGGGAGTGTCATCAGTTACGACGTTTTGGTTTTACCTGGATTAAAAGGAAACTACTAGTTGTACGCAAGCTTGATTGGTGATGAAGAAGGCCCTGGGAAGGACAATTTGGATATAATTGAAATAACATAAACTGACCTATGACTGTGTTAGTAATGCGACACGGAAACTAAATTAATTTCCGACATAATCATGTTACCTAAAAGAAACACTAAAGATGTATCGTAGGCCGGCAGTAACTGAGAAGAGGATAAGAAACCACGGACAGTCTGTTTCGGCATGTTCACTTTATATATTTAACATAATCTATATTATTAATAGGCAAACACGTTATTTTAGGCACCTTTCACGGCCGTAATACTGAACCGATTTTGGAAAAATTTATAAAATTTTAAACGGCGTTTTACATAGATGTACACAATCTGAATTTTATTTAAATCGGTTTGATATATAGGAAGCTATAAGCGTTTAAAGTTGCTACTAACACATGTACACTTACTATACATGCATGTCCCAATATACCAAGTGGCTCGAGAAAAATATTATAATAACCTACAAGCATAATCCTTAAGCTTGTAAAGTATTAAAAATATATCGAAAAATGTTTTCGTAACAATTGTAGAAAAATTAAAACGGAATCCTCTTAAAAATATTATATGTGGATGGTTTCTATAAGTTTATTCTTGAAATTGTAGAAGATATTTTTATAATCTTTTTTTATATAATTAATGTTTATAAGTAATTAGTCGAACTTTTATTAATATTGTATATATTGAAACGATTAATTTGGCTCAAGTTCAAACCCGAGTTTACCCATTTATTTATTCCAATTTCTTTTTTTATTTTTTATTAGAAATTTTTTTGGATAAATTCATTATTTTTATTAAGAGCTGCACCATCTCATCAGCGTTCTTTGTTCAATTTTGCCACTTTTGACGGTGGATACTAATATAATTTTTTTATATAACTGGAAAAGGAAAATTTTAATTATTTACATCAAATTCAGTCGATTTCATTTATTTATTATATACGAGTATTTATGTTTTTTATGTTATAATATACATTTTTTATTATATTTATTTTGTAGATTTTTCTTAATGCAATTTTTCGCAAAATGGAAGAACCCTCGGGTGTCCTTAATAAATTGGTCCTTTGTAAGACCGACTGATATAACTGCATCTATGATATGTATAATTTATTATTTATTTTCCATTAGTAAATACTTCTTACTTTACTTACTTCGAATTGCTTTCGTTGTACTTATATTCTGGACACTTGTCTTGGTCTCAGTGCCTTTCCAGCATAACAGTTCACGTAATTCATCAGTTATAATTTATCTCCAACAGTTTTTTAATAAACAAAATTGCACGCTCACTCACTTTAAAACTTAAAACCAAATGTAGATATTTGTAAAAGAAAACAAATTTGTGAAAATCACAACGCTTTAGAATGTATTGAAAGAGATAAGCCTTTTTCAATCTTGAATATATAAGCATATGTATATACTTTAGAAATAGTTTCTCAAGTATAGTTAAAAAAACTGCTGAAGTCACACATTTTATAAACATTATTATAAACGATGTTAAGAATAGCTTAAAACCTAATATTCATAAAAGCTTATTCCCAAGTTGTATTGCATTTTGATTAATTTATGGTATGTTGGGGTATCAGCTTCAGCTTGAAAAATAAACAAAGTGTGCATGTGTGTTTGTCTAATTTGATTTTGCGTAGAAATGAGACAGACAGAGTTTAAAGTTGTTTATTTAGAATGTTTTTTGTTTTTGTATTTTATCGTATTGATTTATTTATGTAAATGTTTAATATTAGTGTCTACAATGCGGTCGATTGAGTCGACCGCCGGCTACACTTGTAACCACAATTCTACTAAAGTCCTTATATAAATATTTAATTTTCTGTAGCATTGAAAAGAGGATTTCATAGCCTAAAAATTGTGTATGTAACAGCCTGTCCCACGATGTCGAACGTTATCGATCGCTTTAATTTTAAATAAAAACTATCTGGTTTTCGTTTCACACATTACTTTCTTTATCCTTTTATTTATTCAATAAATAAATAAACAAATAGATGAATAACTAAAATAAGCTGTTAACGGGATGCAAATCAGTTACTTTTCGTGCAATCGTGGGACAGACCGTAAGTTTCGTTTTTAATTATTTCAGTTATTATCCTGACAAGTATTTTTTGTTGCAATTTTTTGCTATTTAATAACAAACTCATTGATTGAATAAACAAATTATTAATGCAACACACAAAAAAAGAGTTTTATATCATAAAACCACTTGAAATTATTTCATCCGAATTGCAGTTGTTGTATGTTTAACCATTGAGTTCATTCATTCAACCACAAAATTTATAAAAAAAAGTTAAACCTATAACCAGTTATGTTATTATAATTATGCATTGGGTTGTCGGTTAAAACAACATTAAGTGTCATTATGAAATAAATTTGCGTTTAATTTAACTATAACAAATGAAATAGGTTCTGGGAAAGACAGGCGGTTGTAAGGATAGACAAATAGACAGTCACACAAACAGACAGATGAATGTTGATGACGGGCATAAAAACATTATATAGAAATATAATTGACAAAGTATGAATTTGTTTACTACTTTTTCCATTCTTCTGGAATGCTCTACAAATAATTCGCTGATAGTTGCATTAATTAAGTTCGTTAATTCAATTAATTTATGTTCACACTATAAAATCATTTATTTGTTTTCGTTTTTTATGTCGATTGTTCTCTGTATATGTTGACTGCATGAAATATTCCATGAATGGCCCTACATATACTAACACACATATGCTTGTGAAAAGTTGATTATTTGATGATTTCATATGTAATTCTCAATATTATTTTACTAGACGGAGGCTTAATATAGATTAGTTTTACCTAAAATAGTTTTTTTTCTCAATTTCTTAAAAGAGAAAAGTATATTTCACAATTTGAGAAAAATTGTTTTGAGAAAGCTGTACTTTTTAAATTTAAATCAGTCTGAACCAGGAATGTTTGGTTGTATAGTACGCAATATATGACAACAACAAATATTTATTTAACATCTGTATATTGAATAATATTTAGTTAAAAAAATTTTTGTTAAAACAAGTGTATCAAGAAGAGCTTTATTAAAAATTGGAATTATATTAAAAGCTTATTTATCATGAACTGAATATGCATGGATTGATTATCCACCATAATAATCATCTTCAAATATGTTTTCATATGTATGAATATCTTTAAAGTCTCTAGATAATTAAATTCTTTCAAATATTTAAAACAATTTTATAATATTGAATAAAAAATTAAAATTCAATTAGAAATTTTGTTTAACAAAGTATTTTTTTTTGATTTGTCCCAAAAAAACAAAATTAAATACAAGGGAAACTAACATAATATATCATAAAATAAATAAAATGTCTCAAATAAAAACTACAAAAATACGAATCATTTGTATTCTCAGTTACTGAGAGAACACTGAAGATGGCACATAGCCGAAACCGGTCTGTTTATCAACCAAATTTGACGTGGGATGACGGAAATTCATTCCAAATTGCATCAAACCCCGTCGGAAGAAAAACACATCATTTGTATTCATTATTTTGAAAGTGGACTACTAAGTCAGTCAAGAACAAAAATATTTTCTAGCAATAATGAAGCTGCACTTAATTATTTATACTTCATAACCACAAGAAGTATGCTATGTTTTTTGGTGCATTGTGTACTACGTATGATAGATAGTGCACAAACATGAATGTTGCGCATACGTACAGGACAGGAATAAATTACTATTATGAAAGCTCAATTAAGAGTTTTTGTACGATTGCTACGTATAAGTGTTATCAACTGAATATTGTTGAAAAAGCTTTTTTAATTCTTTCGCAATTTTTGTCAAAGAAGTACCGATGTAATTGTAAATAAAATCGAAAGTTGCAATTCGATTTTATTGACATATATAAACTTAATATGACTAGTTTCGTCCTGTTATGCAAATTTTAAAGTAAAAATGCGGCTTTGATGGAAGATAGATAGTTTGTAATTTAAGCAAAACAAAAAAATTTGCACAGCTGATACTACATTTTTTTTAATTTTATAACTGATAACGTGGACGTGCGGTAGTTACTTCAATGATTTTTGTTGCCTCTTTTTTAAATTAAACATTTTACGTCTATAGCATTAAACACGCTAATTGAATATTTCCAATAACTGAGCAATATGATTTTTATCGTAGAAAAAAAGAAGACAAAAAATTCAAACGAGATTGCCTCGATATCTTTTTTTAAAGATTAATATAAATTTCATAATTACCTAGTTAACATTTTATTTTCCGTTTTGCCTTATATACTTTTATTGTCACCCAAAGGGCGTCTAATTGTAAAAAAGGTTGTAAAGAAAATAAAATAGATTCATATCGAATATAATAATTTGTTTGTTGGGATTTTTGAATAAGTTTCAAAGCATACTATGCTTATACTATTGTAATTTTTATAACTCTCATTGAGTTTTTAAAGGTTTTTGTATAAGTAAAGAGGTTTGAAACATTTAAAAATTAGGTTTAAGGTCTACTGATGATTTGGCTTAAGCACCAATGAAATGCATGTATATAGACTAGCTAAAGACCCCTCAACAAACAAAAGTTTTTTAATTTATTTTGTTTTCTTTATTTTATTTTCTTTAATTTTTTAATACTATCCACTTTATTAATTTTTATTTAATAGAAACTCAGAACGCTTTCATAATATGTAATACCAACTCTTCACAAATATTAAATTATTCGCAACGTAAATTATTCCCAGTATAAATACAATATTTATGAAATACTCATACGAGTAGTTTACGGAAAAGCAACATGCTTAAGGACTTATTACAAAAGATCTCTTATTGCTTACATGTTAAGCGAAAGAGCACATACTTGTTTAACGGTAAAATGTTAATGATTATTAACAAAAGAACATCAATAGAAACAAGGCTGAAGAACAGCACGGTAAGATTTCATAATGCAAGTGTTGCAGTTTGTTGTTGAAAATAACAACAGGAAGTATTCTAGTTTTCCGTTTATTCATAATTTTTCATATTTTAAAACTGTTACATCAGAAGGAAATGTGGAAAGCATTTGCTGCTACATACTTGGTTCTTCTCGTTATTATTATTATTTTAGCCATTGTTGTCGTTGTTATTGCTCTTGTGTTGTTTATAAAAAAAGTAGAACGAAACAACTCAACATATGAAAATAATATGTTTTAATATCGTGCAAACATCAAAATGTTACAGCATATTGTTTTTGTTGTTGCTATTAATTTTGTTCTGTTTTTACTGTGTAATATTCTAGATGTGGGCATAAGTTTGTTTGAAAAGTGTGTTCGCGCGAGTTTTTTGTTATAATTTATACAAAAAAAAACTACATACAAGAGCAATTTTTATTAAAGGCAATATTGTTAAATTACTTTGCATATATGATTTCGAAATACCGATGTTGTGGCGAGGAAAAAAACTAAGCGTAAGGATTTGTCTAAAAAGAATGATTACTGAAGCCCATTCCACACTATAATGCAAGTTGTACGTAAATTCACAAAACTGTGACCCTGATATGATGATTTATTATTGTGCTACGAAATTTTTCAAACAAAAATTAAATCAGGCCGCATTTCTGTTAATTTTTGTATTGTTTGTATTATGGTATGGCTTTTTTGACTCTTTTTGCATACAACAAACTAACACTTCCATTTTTTATGTTAAATGGCAGTTCTGCCAGAATATCAGGTTGCCATAAAATTTCTAGTATTATATGTCTTGGACAAAACTTATGATGTATTATTTTCTAGTATAAAAAAAAACAATTTAAGTTTTTACTAAATGTCTTATACGGGTCTGTTCGGTAAATGGAGTTTATTCAAATCGACACGACTTGAGAAAATTAATTTCACTACTAGCCAAATTTTTACATTCATTTTATAGATATATATTATTTAAAAATTATCAATGGATATTTCGTATTCCTAGAAAAAAATAAATTGATGTTTTTGAAATCAGTAAAAATTTTCTCGCTTTCCAAATGAGCTGTTTTGAAGCGGTTCCGTGGATGTGCAGAAAGGCAGTGAAAATCCATTTATCTCTGACTTACTGAATGAGTGAGAGAGATTCAGTATAATGCATAAATTTTAATTTTTGTTCTTTGACGAGTTCATATAAGCACCATCGAAGTTTAACTAAGTTACCATTGGAAGACACAATAAGACGAAGAGACATGATTTTAGCTTATTTTCGATGCTTTGAATGAAACATAGTTTTATGTCAAAAAGACAGCTGTTGTCTTTTAAAAGAGTATTTCGAAGCAGGAAGTACACCATATTTTGCTTACAAGCCAGATTCAGGCGAAGCATTAATTTTTGCCGCAATTCATAAATTTCCTAGTTTTATCTCAACAGGCCCGATAATTTTCTTTTGTTTTTTTTTATCGGATTTTAACTTAATATTTAACCGAATAAAATAAATTTTTGTATTCTAATTTGCCAATTGATTCGTTTAAGTAGTTGATATTCCTACTCACTACCACCCGCCAAAACACTTGTTAAAATTGAACAAAGAACGCTGATGACATGCTGGTCAGTTCTGCTGGTCTGATGGCTGAAATATTCCAATAGTACTAAATATATAAATATAAATATAAATATAAATAAAATATAAATAGTAAAATAATTTGAATTTAACAATAATATTCTTAGTCAAAAAAAATTTGCATATTTATGATTTGATATCGAGCCAAAGAACCATTTTTCACTTTAACTTTAAATAGCAGCAGAAATCAATTGCTTAAGAGAGATTAATAAATTTCATTTACATGCTCGGCGACTCGAAATTAGTTTATGCAACACTTAGAAAATTTTAACGTTTTACAATGACTTAAAATGCAATCTAATAGTTGTTGAAAATAAAGATAACATTAAATTACAATTCTGCTTTTGCTCCTACCCAACATTTTATGTCCCACTTTATGCACTTTTAAAACAAACAAAACTCTTGCTTACGAAACATCATACATAAAAAAGTTTCCTAAAAAGAAGACTACAAAATATATCATTTGATAACGAAAGTAAAGAGAAAAGCGTTGTTCCCGGACATTTGCCAACAACTGTGCAGACGCTATTTTGAGTGTATTTTTCCCTACTTGAGGCTTAATATTGTCACTGGTGCTGTAGTCTTATGCTGGCGCTTCTGATGCAGTCGCTCGCACGTTTATATTTAATATTTTTATATTGTAAGTATATTTAGCTTATTTTTATATTCATTATTTTCTTTTTACTAGAGTTGTCTGAGTGTCGCGTAGTTATGCTCATATTGAAAAATAATCACTTGTGAGTGATTCCAAAAAAAAAAACATTCGATCGTAGTTTATACATGATTACATTTACAGCTCTTGCACGAAGTACCTGTTTTTCTTTTTAAAATTGTTTTCTGTTTTAGAAATTTTTCAATTTATTTATTAATGAGTTTTTAATTTCAATAGAAAGTTCTGTTCCTTGTATTATGTTGTTTGAGTGTTGCAAGTCAACTAATTTTCTTCTGGCCAAAGTTATAACAAATAAAACAAATAATTTTGAAAATTTTTGTAATTTAGGCATTTTATTCTGCAATTACACGCAATGAAAAATTTTGTAGAACAATTGCGAACTATCAAGTAAGTTAACTATACAAGGCTCATTACGAAAATAACATAACCAATCATACCAATTTTTGTTCATGAAGATATTATTTATTGTGTGTAAGGATAATCCAAAAGCATTTTGATGTTTTATTTTTTATATATTTAATTTGCTTAATACAATTACAAACAAAGTTTATTATTTTTTAAAGCAACTTTCTATAGATTAATAAACTATAAAATATTTTATGATTTTTAATAAAGTAAATAAATTGGTTAAAAAATCGCTTTAACTTTTATTTACAAAGAAATTAATATGTTTTTTATTTTTTTTTTTGTATAAAAATTAAAAATGTACATAAAATTATTAAGCAACAGTTTTTTTTTAAATCAAAACAAATTGAAAGATGTAACACTGATAAGTGGGTGTAGTGGCATGTTGTTCCGTTCTGCTTTTGTTGTCGGAGCAGTTTGATTGCTTTGGCATTTTTACTCCTGAAAAGTTGCCACAAGTTCTAAAATTTTTGTTTTTAAATAAAATATTTTATATAAGGAAAATGGAATTAAGGAACTATTGGTCGATTTAACAAAAATCGTCAACAATTCAGCTACTATTCTAGGCAAATTTGACGGGGTTCCACTCCATGGCCTCATGAAAGCAAAATCGTTACAACTACTCCACATAATAATCGGCACGGATTTCACCCGATTTGAAAGGAATAAAATAATAATACCTATAAGATACCGTATGCTAATTTCGGAATGGCAATTCCTTATACCCACTATAACTCTCTGGAATACTATCCCAGCAAACATTAGGGTCCAAGCAACGCATTCGATTTTAAGAGGAACATTTTTCAGTTCTATTCTCGAATGAAACTTTTATATTTTGCCAACTTAATTTATTATTATAAAATTATTTGTTTTTAAATTGCAACACTGTAATGTAGTTCACATCAAGATAATAAATTTTTTTTGTAATTATTTTAAACTAATTGTATACTTGTGCTATTTTAAAACTCAAGTTTTGTTGTGCAAGCTCACACAAATAAGTACATAAATAATAATAATAAATAATACTCGTAATAACTAAAAGCCAAATTAGTTCGTGAAAAAATAATTACATGAAAATATTCCAATCAGACACGCTCTCATCTGACTGTGTGTCACGTGAACATCTCTATTTGATTCATCTAGGTATTTTTGTGTGAATGCGAATATTTCTTATTTTTTTCCTACTAAAACTGTAGTTCGTTCAAGTAGTTAAGTGGAACAAAATGATGTTGCTCTGTATCGTTTTGTTGTTATTGTTATTATTCTTTCTTTATATACATATATATTTTTATTTTCGTTAAAGAAGCGACATTATTAAAATTTAACTAATGTTGTCTCCTATAGAAAGGATAAAATGTAAAAAAATAAAGATGAGGTTGGTGATGACAATGAGAGTACAAACATGTGATTCCCTTTATGTGGTAGTTATCCAATGTGTATGTTTGTATTTTTTACGAGGACTGTTATAAGAGCTTTTAGAAAATAAATATTTCATAATATTGATTTCCGCAACAGTTGTGTAGTTGACGTTGGACTGTTACTGATCGCCTTCAAAAATAACACTACTCCAAAAATTGTATTGTAATCGTGACACGTGATTTCAAATATATTTAAAATTTTAACTATTGTCCTGCAAACTTAATTTTATTGCGATCTGAGACTTAGCAATGTCATACCGTTCAACACTTATTTTAAGGTTTTGTTGTAGTCGCGAAAAAAATTCCAAATTAATTTATATTTTAAATTTTACACTTAAGTCACTTCTGCTGCATTTGAGCCCCTTTTCATTAATACAATGCAATATTAAGTGCAGTCAAGAAGTTATGATAGTACAGAAATTTCCATCCGTGTTAATAAATAGTTCACATTGTTATGTCGATGCTGGATTAATACTTTTAATAACAAACATTACAAACTTTAGATTCAAAAAGTACTTTTTAGACAATCCTTGCACACAACAAAAGTACTTGTACCGGTCCTCTAATAGAGTGATATATTGCCCTTTAAAATTATTTATTTTTTTTTTCAAACATGTGGCGCAATTTGAAGTATCGGAGGAAAGTAATAATAAGAAAAAAACCAGCATAAAATATGCACACTGTCTGATAGTTCTTTATACAACAATTTTCGTTATTTTGGTTTTTTAATATTTTAAGAAACTTCAATATTAAACAAGCTTAAGTGCTTGCAGCTTTTAAGCATATTGTGTATAATAGATTTATAAGTGACTTTATTAAAAGATGTTGCTATTATGTTTGCTATCGAAGTGTCTATAAGAGAATGAAAACGAAATAAATTTGTCTAGTCTGATAATTTAATAAATTTTGCTTACAATTTTGAATTGTTGTAATGGAAGATTTTAAATATTCATGTCTCCAGTTACATAACTGTATGTGTATTCCGAGAAAGCTAATTTTGGCTAAAACAATAAATACTTTATATATCGGTGCATATTTCGAATAACAAATTTACTTATATAAATTGTACATTTTTGTTTTATTAGGCTTACAACTTAAAAAATATAACAACAAATATTTTCCTCATGCGTTATAATTAAGTGATTTTTCAAATCTCTATAGAAAATAATTATATGAGCAAATCGAAATTTTTATAAATATAATTATTTTTTCCCTCTAATATGTAATTGTATTATTTTAAAATCACTTCTTGATTTTATGTTGTTAATGGAGAATGCTACAAAATAAAGGAAGAGGTATGATTTTAGTAGTTTTATGTAAAAAAAGATAAAGAGTAGGAGGTACAACAACATCCAAAATCTCTTGTTTACAAGCCAGCGAAGTAGGAGTTTTTTCTGTGTTTTTGCTTAGAATTGTTATGATACGTTTGTAGTCGGTGTTTCCCACAACTTACTGGTTGCCACTGTAGCAAGGGAATATTGGCGTGTTAAAAAAAACTTTTTTAGTTATCTTGTTTTAATTTGCATTCATTACCGTACAAATTAGTTCCAAAAGGATACGAAATTAATTCCGTTTTGTGCAAATGTATGTTTATTTTCTATGAAGTTACAAATCTTAGTTTATTTTTTATTATAAAATATGCGAAACAATTTGTTGTTATTTTTTAAGTCGCAAATCTGCTGGAAACCTAAAGGTAAATTAATGCTGAAAGTTTTTATTGATTTGCCTAAAATCCACATTCATTGAATGCACATGCAATAGACTAATGTATCCAGCGGTCGGCTCAATCGACCGCGTTCTAGAAATTACTATTAAGCATTTACAGACATACATCAACACGATTAAATACAAAAACAAAAAACATTCCAAATAAACAACTTAAAACTCTGTGTGTCTCGTTTGCAAAAGCAAATGTGACAAATACACATGTACTTTTTCTTTATTTTTCATGTTGAAGCTGATACATGCATGTGTAATAAGTGTGCATGTGTTAGTAGCAACTGTAAAAACTTATAGCTCCCTATATATGTAACCGATTTAAATAAAATTCAGATTGTGCACATACATGTAAAAACCCGTTTAAAAACATATGAATCTTTCCAAAATCGGTTCAGTATTATGGCCGCAAAAGGGATCTAAAAAACGTGTTTGCCTTTCGGAATTTCCCATAGAAAACAGAAAAGTGCTTACATGAAATAAATAATTTATTAAAGAAAATTTAATATAGTAAATGAGAAATAAAAAATATATTTATTAAAGACTCACATTTTTGCCATTTCGAACGCGACCTAAACAGTGGCGGATACATGAAACAGACATGAACACTGGAGATGGGAGTGTAGCGGCTCCCGAAAAACATTCTTGTTTCTGTTCTACCGTGTAAGTTGAATTTAATTGATGTTAATATATACCTTGACCCTTTGGAATATTGTCTCATGTCTAATTCTTTCTACAAAAATGTTACGAATTTTAGCCAAAATACTAATTATTTTGAATTAAAAACTATAAAATTCATGGTCTTGGAATATTAAATGCAATTTTAGGGAATTGTTTTTAGTTAATAATTAGTGAAGTATATGTAATCCCCTGAAGTAGTAAATAATGCTACAACACCGTAAGTTTTGTTCCAAACGCACCGAAATGCGTTTTTAAGACAATTGTGTGGTCTTTAATTTTTTATAATTACAATTATTTGCAACAATTGTAAGCTGATATTTGAAGTAAAAGTAAATTTCTGTCGTGTATCAAATTTTGTGATCAAGTTTTTTTCCAGCTAAACAAGTTCCACATTTTCCATATAATAGCTGTGTTCATTTACTAAAAATTTGTACAAATTTGTAACAATTGTTACTAGAAAGCGTTCATTAACCCAAAAAGTTTGCAGCGAGAGAGCGTTTAAAGAGCGTAAAAAATTGAGAGACAGAAAAATTCTTGCAAGTTTTTACAAGTAAAATTTTTACTTGCAATAATTATTCAAACAGCGGTTCTGTGTTTGTGTTTACAAAATAATATTTCTAAATTAAGTTGAAAATAAAAATATGTTGGAAAATTTAAGAAATTGTAAGAAAATGTAAACTTTTAAAACGATAAAAAGTATTAAAAAGATAACAAATTTATTTTCGTGTAATTTAGGAACTACAGAAGCAAAATAAGATGTCTAATGGAAGTGAATTAAGCAACACAGTATCTGGTACATCAGTAACAAAGGATGTTCCGGCAAACAGAGAGACCAGCTGTTATTTTTAGTGTTGTAAATATTATGAGTACCAAGCTATTCGGCAATTTACACTAAGCAGGCAAATAATTCAATTAGTTCAGATACATATTTGCAAATAAATTTAAATTAACACATAATTTATTAAATAACTTTTTCACTGTTTTTGGGGTTTAATGCTGGCAGCAACATGATATTTTATTTTGCATAAAGCTTTTTTATTACAATGAAAATGAAAATTTGTTTAAATTTGTGTCCTTTAAAAAATATATTTAACCCGTTTTTCGCCGGCTGTTTACTATTTTATTTATTAAATCAATTTATTAGCTAATCACCCTTATCGTGTTTAGCGTATTTCGACTACGCCTAGTACTAGATTAAATAAAATTTCAAATCTTTTCATTATTCTATTATAAGTCGTACTCGAAAACCGCCAGTCACGACAATGTTGAATATAAATGACCATAATCACATTATTTTTATAATAATATACCTATATGCATAATTTGTCCAAAAATATAGGGGTAGCTATTGAGTACTCATATATGTATACCTATACATTGCAACACTCGCAAATTTTTACTAGTAAAGTGTTCATTTACGTTTTCACATTTTTGAGAGTAATTTTGGAAAATTTCTCTTGCTAATTTTTACTAGTAAAGTAAATTAACACACCTAATGTAACATGCTTTTGGCAAAAAATAGAATTGTCATTCTAAAGTAGACGCACATTTTAAATGAAATACATATATTATTAGCCAATGATACGAAGAGAAAATTATTAAAAAAAATTGGCAGCTCCTTAAGCTTCACAAACTTCAATTACAACTTTCAATTCTATGTGTGCACTTTCCATATTCATAGCAGCTCTTATGTGCATTTTAATGCTATTAGTTCACAACAAAATGACAAATAATTCCTTTATTTTGTTCTATAAATACTTTTCTTGGTATTTTTGAGTTTTTTCCGGCAGTAAATTCTCATATTTATACATTTTCAAAATTCGTTTACATTTAAAAAGAAAATGAGAAAGAAACGATTAAATGAAAATGGATAATGTAAAAGAGAGTTTTCCATGCAAATATATTTTGATATATGATGAGCATTCATATTAAAAATGAAATTTATTCAGTTGATGACTGAATATAACTACAAGAACTAGAAAATGAAATGCACATTTTCTGTTAACATGGAAACCCTTATTTTGTTGATGTAAAATAAATTTATAAGTTTTAATAAACTCATATTTCTTGTACTTGCAGCTTTAGTATGAAAATACATGTTCATTTTATAATGTGCTTGTATGTATTTAAGTATTTAAGCATATTGCAGACTGCTGGTACACGTTTATACAGCAAAACCCTTGCATGATTTTAAGACAGACGAGATCTCATTGTAGTTATTTCGCATACTTTTTTTTATATTTTGTTTTTGTAGCTGATAGACTAAATGACTGAGTGACTCTACTGGCATTGACTGACTTGGTTTGCAGTAGTCAACTCGAATGACAGGCTGCTAGACAACTGCATCCTGGACTTTTTAATATCATTTGCGTTAAACACATACTGTTTTACATACAAAAGCATACATGCTTCACAATACTATTAAACATGCATGAAAATAATGCATGATAGATAAGGTGTAGTCGAAAGATATGTTTTCGAAGAATAATAGTTTGCCAGATTTTTCTTTGCACGAACACAAAGCACATTTTTTTTACGCTTTCAGAATCTGGCAACACTACAGCTAATATGATCCAAGAATATTTATCTGTTCCCTCTTGTCTTTCTAAAATGGGCATTCGTCACATTCGCTATGTTGACTTTGATAGTTAATCGGTTGATTGTGCTCTTTAGCATTGATTTATGATAAAGATTTATGTTTTAAAATATATATATTTTTACAAAACTATGGTTAAATAGTTGATATTCCCAGTCAGTAGTTTCCACCGTCATAAGTGGTAAAATTGAACAAATAACTCTGATAAGCTGGTGTAACAACCTCGAATCACTACTGATACGTTCAGTTAATCTGATGAATAAGTGTTCCAATAGCGTCTGGTGAATAAGTGTTCCAATTGCACATTCTGAATAAAAGTAATTTTAAGTTATAAAAAAAAATTAAAATTAAAAAGAAATGGGAGATTTGAAATTGAACCAAACTTATTTCAAGTATAAATATTAATTAAAAAATAATTTTAATGTTGCAATTTACGCGAACTTGTTTTCTTTAAACCTTCAATTGTTTTTTTTTCGTAACACCGCTTTGTGCAACACCATTGCATACTGCACGTAGAGGGTGGTTCAAATGCTATTACTTTTGTAAGAAATATGTAATATTTAAACTGATACATTTTTCTATCCAAAATTTTGACTATCAGTCAGTCGCTGTTACGATTTAACAAGGTGGGAAAATATTTCAAACTTGTTATCGAAAAACGAATTTGTCCGAAAAACCTCGTATGCTAAAAATAATGGAAAATAAGCCGCTAATATATCAAAAGAAATTTAATATATTTTATTTAGTTTTAAAAGGGATACTTTAATTAGGACCACCTATTGTAATTTTCCATAGGAGAAATGTAATTGCAATGGAAATATTGTTGATATTTATGTTTATTATGAGTTTCCTCTCTTGTAGGTGACTGTGTTATTACTTTATAATAAACTTGTTGTAGTCTTGTTAAATATTGCACATATTGCATATTAATGACATGCAATATTCCGCAATGAATTTGCTGTTTTGAAAAGAAAAAATAGATTACAGAAGGGCAGTAGACCAAATATGAATTGTCTGAAGAGCGGTTGAGTTAAGATTATTTGTTTCATAGACAATACAAATGAAAATGATGAAAAGAAATTATTAATTGCAAATTTTGAATATTGCAGGCATCTAACAATTTATATATAAAACTTTAAATATAAACGAACCAAATGATTTTTTCTCGCAATAGTGTACTTTACATTCGTTTTAGTCTTTAAATAATTTCATAGTTGTTCCTTTTGTTAAGCCGGCTGTGCATAAATGTGAGTTATAAAAATGTTTCTATATGCAAGTTGTACAACTTTTAAGCATTGAAAATTATTGCACGCGTTAAACTACGAGGTGTTGTGAATTGTATTAAAAAAGAAGTGCGCGTTAACCTGTATTTGTTTTGAATAACAGTTGGTAATAAATATATTCGGACCAAGTCGAAAGTTTTTAATATAAAGAAAAAAATATAATTCAGAAAATTAACGAAAGCTTTTATTAAAATAATTCAATTTGTAAATACACAGTTTTAGAAGGATAAAACAGCCGCTTCATTCTCTCATTATTAAAGTTTCGGACAGTTAACGTGGCAACGTTAACACAGCCGGGCAGAGCATATTAATTTTAAATTGGTCGACATAAAATGGAAAATAGCTGTTATATTGAGCAAGGCGGCATTTTGAGTTTTCCATTATTTTATGACCACTATTCTTTTTCAAAGGGCTTCAAAGAAACAATTTTATTAAATATTTTCTTCACTAAACTGTCAATATTAGTGTTATTTAGAAAAATATAATCAAAAATATTTATAAAATTTTTTAGAATAAAAAAGGATACTGATAAACCACTTTCAAAAACTTATTTTTTCAGATAGTGTAATGCAATTATAGATCCCTTTTACGCTCATATTATTAAACCGATTTTAACAAAACTTTTATCTTTTTGAAGATATTTATTCACAAATGTGTACAATCTATATTTTGTTAAAATTGGTTCAGTATTTTAGGAGCTATAAGCGTTTAAATTTGTTACTAATGCATGGACACTTATTGCACATTCACGTATCTGCTTCTAGTTAGAAAATTAACAAAGCATGCATCTGTACATTTTTCGTTAGCAAAAGAGGGCTAACAAGTTTTCAGTTATTTATTTAGGGCCATTATTACAAGTTGAATTTTGTCTGCCCGATAAATAGCTTTGCATTATTATAACTTCGATTTTTTATTGTTATTATTACTAATACTAAAAATTTTTAAGGGATAAAAAAATAACAAATGAAGGTTTTATAATGCAAAGCCATTTATCGGTCCGAAAAAATCCCGATTTTTGTATTTTAGCGTATATACCTTCTATAGGCAAATACAATTTTTTAGATTAAGTATGAAAGGAATAAAAGGCTCTTAAAGTTGACACCACTACAAATGCTAAAAATACACATGTAAATTCACATGTGTAAGTATTGGTTCGATTAAAACATAAGCAAAGCAATGAGAGTGTTTAAGCGTACCTCTGTATGTATATGAGTAATAAGATGTTTTTGTCTTCAAATGATTCAAGCTAAAAAAAAGACATTCGAATTGGAAGAGATGAGAATTAAATATGGTTGTTCATTGTACATGTTCATTACGTATGGATGTGTTAGCTGCAAGTAAAAACTTAACAAAATAAATGTGCTTGTTTGTAGCTAATTTTATTTTGTTAATGATTTTTCTATGGGAAAGGGAATGAGCTATTCGGAAATTTTCCTCTTTAAATGAATTCAACTAAAATAGGTATACATTTAAACTGGCGGTCAAATTTCGATCACTAGGCGTACTCTAGTTTGTGTAAATGCATAATATTTAATTATTTATAACTAGAATATGATCGATTGCGTCGGTCATAGGAAATACAACTGATTATTAAAATGTCTATTCTTCTGTCAGGCTCAAATCTACAACATCTATTGATATAAAATTTTGGTATGGTTTACTAAATGTTGAATTTTTGTAAATCTTATATTTCTCTATATATATATAGCGAGTATGATGTCTATTGAAAAATATTGCAAGTATTTGTTCGAACAATTTATTAATTCCTTCAAGCTTCAGTTTAAATATTTAATATTTCGCCACCACATTGGGTGGAATCACAAATATTTTTGTCTTAAAAATAAAAAAAAAAAATAAACTAATGTAGTGCGAATTAACGTAAATAATGGGCAAACACTGTATGCACGTAGTTAAGAGATTGAAGAAGTAAAATCATTTTGTTTTCTGGGAAGCATTCTCTAGCCGAATAAATAAAGCGAGTCAGGAATTGGGTTGTGTTAACTGAGTGTGTACTTCTTCATATACCCGTCATGGGAAATCTTTACTCCTCTATGGATGTAAGACGTGGAATGCAGCACCACGCAATTTCCAATTCACACATGTTTTTTGTTAAAAAATGCATGAGGAGAATCTCAAGCTTTCAGCTTTGGTTTCAAACCAGTCAAATGACGTAACAAACTGCATTACAAGAACGCAAATGACGTAAGATCAGAAACACATAAAGAGGATGCTCAGCATGCACCTGTTTTTGTCAAATAAATATTAAAATATCCCTTCCTTATGCATTTACTTAACTTAATAATAATATCTTACCATACAAAATTATTATAAGAAACATTAAGATGTTACAAAATGACCTCATTATGATCGAGAATAACCAAAACAGAGTCCCACACGATCATCGACGATTGCAGTGCAGTAAGTCATAGTTTTGTAGAAATCGTTATACGACTGCAGAGATACAACCGAACATTATTTTCAACAACTATAATTAGTTGTCATAACCATGTATAAAAATATTTTTTCATATAATTTAATTTGTTTTCCAATTAATTTAAAAAAACTAATAAAATGTTCAATTATTTCTTGAAGACCTATATGACCCGGTAGGTTACTTTATATTGCGTTGCAAAAGAAAAATGGTACAAAGTAATTCATTTTTACACCAAAATTGCTTTCGCATCGCAATAGAGTGCAACTCCCTGCAGCTAGAAGAATTTTTGATTAAATTATTTTGAAACATTGAACTATTAACGTCTGCATAAAGATTATCGACTGTCCCCTTCTGAAGCCCGTAGCTTTTTCTCTACGCGATAAAAATGAGTTTCTCTTAGCCAACATTTTGTATTTACAAAAACATTACAGCATTTACGATTTTAAAGGTTACAAAAATTTGCGATAAATTAGTTTTTTCTAAACTTCAATGACGATACCCAACGTGACGACTTTGTAGCTCTAACAAATGATGCGAATGATCATATATAATCGATTTTCTGCTGGTTGCAACTTTTCTGTGGTTAAGGCACGATTTCTTCCAAAGACAAAGCAGCGTGAACTCAATGTTAACGATAACATTTACCTGTGACTGTTGCTCATGTAAGTGCAGGTGTTGTACTTGCAGGTTTATAATGAAATTTTTTCGTATTAGACGTGCAACCAATGGCTGCTACTTAGAAAAAGATATTAAATGAAATATTTTGCTTTGCAATTGGTTTAAATATGTAACATGCTTTTCTTCAAACTAATCTTTTACTGAATATTTAATATATCACTTTTTATTAAAAACACATTGAAATTGATTATTGAGCGACTTTAGTTGGTTCCTATGCTCAGTCCACTGTTGCTACAAAGGCTGGCTTTAAATGAAGTTATAAGCCGCTATTGAGAATAAATGAAAAATTGACAATAAATAAATATTGTTTTCGCTACCGGAGAGTGTTTTCAAATTACCAAATATATATATATATATATAGATATATTTAATTACCTCTGTGGAATAAAAATTCATTCTTGTTCCTCTAAAGAGAGTCAAATAAAAAATTTTATGACTTTCATTTTTAGCAAGAAATCGATGTACAGTGGTCATATCTACCCGCTGTAAAAGTCTTACATCATTTTCTCTACTCTTTCGACAAAAAATACGGTTGTATCCCTCTTTTTGATATGAAAGAATTTAAACAAAAATGGTTTTTTGCATTTACTGAAAATTTGAAAATTTTTTAGTTGACTCTCTTTAGACTCAACTCCGTATTTTCTTTTTAGAAAAACTTTTAGATTTTTGATAGCTTGATCTGTCGTTGTTATTGAAATTTGCACCTATAGAAGATATTGCATCCCCGCATCTCACACACAAGACTCGTGGACAACAATTTTCGTCAAGAAAAGAATTAATTGAAGCACTCAGCAATCATGTGTTGGAGGAGTGTCAAGCAGAATGGACAAAATGCTATTTTACAACTCGTTTGATCGGATAAAATATTATATGAACCATAACAAAAGTGTGCATTTACCGCACATGGGATTTTTAATTGGCCACAAATTTCCATTCCCATTATTTTTAAAAATTTCAATTAATAAAAATCAACTACTAATAAGTACCTATGATTTTTATTTATTTTAATTTTTTTACAAATTGCACAGAAGTAACTATAAAACCTATCAGCTAACTATTATAATTGACGAAAAAATAATTGCTTATGTAAGCACAAAATATAACCTCAGCAGACTTTAAATTAAACGTATGAAATAAACAAAAGTAAAAAATCAGAAGGATTTCGATGCGAAAATATATTTCGGAAACAAAAGGTCCAATTCTGTTGCTGGTGGCGCTTTTATTACATTCTCGACATAAAATAGAATATTTTTAAAACAGCTACTCTGGACATGCGAGGGCTACTATTTATAGTTCGGGTTCAGCAAATTATAACCAAAATTTTTAAATGAAAATGGCTTTATTGTTTTTCGAAATATTCCGCTTGATAATTTTGCATTCGATCAAACCATTTGTCATAGCAGTTTTTCCACACCTCCAGAACTTAGTTTTTGAAAGCTTCTTAGGCGCTCGTAAATCGTTGACCACACAGTTTGCCTTTGATATTCGAGAACAAGCAGGAGTCATTGGGTGCAAATTAAGACCGTACGGAGGATGAGTCAACAATTCGATGTTTTGATGGCTAAAAAATTTACTTGTTTCACGAGATGTGTGAGAGCTCGCATTGTTATGATGAAGAGTGATTCGTCTTTGGGGGCTAGTTTTGCGAAGTCCTCAAAGACTTCCGGCAAACAAATGGTCGTATAGCACTCAGAATTGACACTTCTACGTCGCTCAAGCGGAACAGTGGCCACATGACATATTCGGCCAAAGAAACAGGCGACCATTTGCTTCGATGTGCTTCTTCCACGAAGATTTAGCTTGTCTTGTTATAACCACTCGGTCGATAAGCATATATCCATGGTTCGTCACCAGTCACGATTTTATACACGTCTTTTGAAGCACCACGGTTGAACTTTCTAATCATTTCCTTACGCGAACCCTTTTTTTTGAGCGATTGATAAATTATGCAATATCCAACGAGAGCAAACTTTTTTCACAACTAAGTGTTCATGGAAAATCAAATCTATTGGCGAGGAACTAATGCGCAAGGATGCCTATATCTCACAATATGTCACATGTGGATCTTGCATTATCAGTTCACGCACTGCATTGATGTTTTGAGGTATAACAACAGATCTTGGACGAAATTGATCGGCGATGGAACTATGGCCACGATTGAATTCACTATGCCAGCGATATACTGTGGTTTTTGATAATGCTTTATCGAGTTACAAAAAACTGAGTTCATCGACATATTCTTGTTGAGATAATCCACGTCCAAAATTGTGAAAAATAATCCAACGAAAAATATCTCATGAAATTTCTTTGAAATTTTGTCAAATTGATTTTCTGAACTCACTCACAAAACAAATAGCACTTGTACATCAAAATGTTGTGAGCACGTTTTTGCTAAAAAAAATTTCAAACTTTATTATGGTGTTGCCAGATTTTAGCTATTGACATTAGTGTTGCCAGTTCCCGAAATACAAATAGTCCCCTCGTATTTAAAATGTCATTTTGTGTAGAAAATTTTGTTACGACAGAGTTTTGCTTCATTATTTATTGGGAGAATTTTTCCCAAGCTTTCAAGGTAATTTTCCATGTTTTCTTATAGAGCCTTCTTAAATTCTTTATGTATTATTTTCCATGAGCCGAACATGTAATTTTCCCCCTTTTTCCATAAAAAATTATAGTCCACATGACGTTTATTAGTGATAACGCTTTACAGCTGCTCATTGCATTAGTCGATGTTAATGATTTTATTTTTTTAACAATTAATAATGAAAAGAATTGTAATTGCTAAAATTAATGGTAACGAAAAAAAATTTTGTAACTCAATGCTAGTGAAATCGATAATTAATTAGTCAAATTAATGCATTACTTCCATGCTTTTTTAAAATGTTTAAATGTATGTATAAATAGTTCCCCTCATATCAACTGTTTAATACAATTGCAAACATTAAAAATAAATACGTGAACGATACTACTACACCCAAACGTCCACATTTATTGAACATTGTAAATCAAAAACCTCAAAGATTCTTCGAAAAATTTCTTGGCTTTTCATGGCAACGATAATAAATTATTTGTTAATAAAAACAAAACTTTTTTCTTTCTTTCTTTGTTGTTGCTGTTACTGTGACATGAAGTTTTAACATGAAAGGAATACAAAAAGCTGGAAATGAATAGAATAAAGAGAGAAGGATCGATTTTATATAAAAACCATTCATATTTATACTGACCACTGCCACGAACTAATAAATTGAAATGAATGGATTGTAGAGTTTTGCATTTGAAGTTGTTGCTGGTTGTTTGAATTGTTGTGATTTTCAATGAAATTCTTTATGGGGCTTTTTTTTTTGGTATTGTCGTCTCGTTAGAACTATGTTGGTTGCTCGATTGTAATACTTGTTTGTTTTGTTGATTTCTTTTGTGGGATGTTCATAAATAATTTGCAAAATCTCAAAATATTCGAAAGTAAATCATTGTGGTCAGTTTTGTCATTTTACTTATTTATTTATTTATTTTTTAGTTTTTGGTGTAGATGGATTGCACAGAAGGCTGTAGGAAATAAATTTGAAGAATAAATAGTCATATGTTATATGTACAGATTATTTTAAATAGTATATGTAATTGTAGAAAAACTTGTTGTTGTGACAACCATATTATGGTTTTTGCAAATAATGTATTGTTGTATCTCTATAGAAATTCTGTATACAGACGGATGACAATTTCTAGAAGGTTATAATTTACTGCATTGAATTGTCGATTATCATTTGAGACTACGTTTTGATTATACCTATACTCCATCATAATAAGGTAATTTTTTAACATTATTATGTTTATATTTTATTATAATACTAGTATGATTATGTTGTAAAATATTATTATTGAGTTATGCCACAATATGATTCATATAACCGCCATATTATTCAATCCGAATATGGAATCTCAGCCATTTTTTTGTTTGCATCTTTTTGTTATTTCTGCACACATTTTAAAGTTTTTATTTTTTTTTTCATCTTTATTTGTGGGGCATATGTATATGTTCGATCATTTCTGTTTGGCTTTACAAAAATTTATATATTTTTGTATTTTATTTATATTTTTTAAAGTTTTTGTATCATCAAGGATACGCATTAGAGAACAAAAACCACAAGGTTTGCAAAATAAGGATTTTATTTATGTAATTTTTTGCAAATAAATAAATCACAAAAATAGAAATTCTTTCTATTCATTAAAAAAAAGTTCAGGATGGTGTTCGGTCTAAAGAATTGCATTTGTTTGGACACTTGTGGTGTTCGTTACGACTTCATTATATTGTACGAATTTCGTCATTGTATAAAATTATCAAGTTTATAAAAAAATTAACATTTTTGAAAATTGATACATATAATTGATGCGAACTCACGTGCACCTATTTTGACAACCAGGCAATATATCCCTAATGGGCTATTTTATAAATGATTAAAAACTAGAATCTTATGACGATAACTTTGTTCTTTAAATTTTTTTCGTTATGATTGAAAAATTATATAAATGGTGACCGCAATTCGCTATGCAACGCTCGGCTCTTTTTATAGCATTTTTCATGACATCCTGCAACGTCTCAAGCTGAAGTTTTTAAATTTCGAGACGAATATTATCTTTAAAATGCTGAATTGTTTGATGCTTATTCACATAAGCTTTTGATTTTATTGACGTGGCTACTGAGACGAAAATGGGTTTCATCGCTCATTACCAATTTACATGAAAAATTTTCATATTCATCAGACAGCTTTAGGATTGCATTACTGTATTCGTTAATCAGGATATCTCGGTAACAGTTTTTGGTTTCCGAAATTCGCCTTGAAGTGCGTGCAGAAATGTGTAACCGGCAATCACGTCTCTGAATTAATGATTCTGAAGACTCTGCAATACCATCGCGCACCAGACCCACATTTTCCGCGCTACGAGACGTTCGTTGTCTTCCAGAATGAGGCCTGTCTGCTGTCGTACCGTACTGTCAAAAATTCGCATGTAAACGACAAATTGTGGTTTTGTGAGGCACTGGACGATTAGGATATTTTTGACGCAATTTCCGCTGACTGACAATAATGGAACGATTATTTTCATTAAATATTGTCACTATTTCTGCTCGTTCTTGTGGCGTATATTTGTCTATAAAATCGGTAGCGGGACTTTTGCCCCAGCCGTTATAAATTCTAACTATACGAAAGCTACATATATATTCTACGAATAAAAATTACTATGCAGCTTTTCTTCCTAAATATTGAATGGATAACTTTCAGGGTACCCAGAACATGTTTTAAAATATTGCTTTACTTTATTACTCTACCGAAGTAAAATTTATTATTTGTATTTTTGCAGTTAATCATCATGACACCAGAATTTAGGTAATTTTGCTCAAAGATGGGCACCGCTCAAATGCTTTACGTGTGTCACTTATGGAAAAATCCAAAATGGGTCACTTTTTCCATCATATACATAATCGAAAGCGAGAAATGACTTCCGATTGCATCTCTAAGCTTTACTCTTATTCCAAAATATTTTATTGGAGCGTTTTAAACAAGATAATATTTTTTCCACTGGCCTTTAGTATTAGAAGTGGAAACAATAAAAGCATATAAAAAAATCGGAATTATTTCCATTTAAGAAATAACACAAACACATAAATAAAAATTAAAACGAAATCAAGACAATAAAAACTTTTTCTTAAAACTTTTTAAAGTGATGCTTGTTTGCTTTAACTTTGAATTGTTCTACAGACAACTGTCTGACATCTACCACTATGAGGAATTTAAACTTTATGGAAAATATTTATGTCTATTTTGTTTTTTCAAGTTGTATGTCTCACATATACAAAGTACCTTTAGCAATTGTCATTGTTGCTAATAGTGTCAGTATCAAGATTTTTGGGCAAACAAAGAAAATGGAATACAATGATGGAAACAAATAAACAAGTTATAAAAAAAGTTTTTGTTTTCAGTCGGTTACATTAAAACAAAACAAACAAAAAATCAAAACTATAAACTTTTCAATTGGTTTCGCAAATAAACACATTGATGTGGACACCTTGAATAGCTAAAAATAGTAGCGACCAGGAGCCAGGATCAACTAGGACTTGGCCAAATGATAGACATCGACACAAATAAACATATTATATATATTTGTTTTGCCAAATTCAAAACAATGAGTAAACAAACCAAAAATAAAACAAAAGTTTTTATTCTTTTCATTGATTTTGGTCATCAGCAACACTACTCGACAGCAAAAAAATTCCCTTTGTATATATTTTCAGGTACGGGCGAATCCCGGCATAACGATCGATATAATGTCAGACCCATTCGCTTTACTGAAAAATTCGTTATATCGCGATTTTTTTTTTCTATAAGTTTTCTTTTTATTAAAGAATAAAAAAATCATTCAGTATATAGATATAATAATAAAATTTTTAGTTTTAATATTAACAACTAAAAAAACAATAAGTTAATTCATTTTATACAGTACAGTATGGAAAACTAGTGCGAGTGAGAAAAATCGCTAATTGAAGTTTGTTTTGGACAATTGGTAGACTATTTTGAACCGATTCCTCCTCCATTTCTCGCAAGGATAATGATTTCGATAAATTAATTTTTTGTTTCCGATTTTTATTTCACTTTAACATTTGCGCAGCTTAAAATGTAATAAAACGGATCACAGCATTTTATTGTAAAATAAACAGCAACGAGTTTTTCTTGCCTTTGCATTTTTTTGTTATTTTTCTTGCACATATTTTTCAGAACATTCGTCAATGATAAAAATTTTGGATGATAGTTAGCTTTTTACTTTTTGTTTATAATTTTATAAAATTTTATAATGTTTATAAAATTATATTCCTACCGTTCGTTATATCGAGTATAAAGTTTTTATAAAGTTCGGTTCACGAGTATAAAATTTTACTGATATCGGATTTTCGTTAAAGCGAGATTCCGGGATTTGCCTTTAAATATTTTCAGATAAAATTTTCAGAGACAAGTCAGGGATGCAAAGAATCGAATTCATACACAGTGTGTTGAGAAATATCCAGGATTGGAAAAGAGATAGTGAGAGAGGACAGATGGTGAAAGTGAGAAAGCTTAATTTTTACAACTCTGAGATTGCGCGTTGTGTTAGGCGCATTAAATGTGTTTTAAGCTGTGTAGCCATCGTCATCGCCATCGCCGGCGATTTTGATACATAACGGCGAAGGAGGGCGCTGTGATGTCCGCTAGCATACACCAACATCAATTGCCGCCTGTACCGTTACTTAAACAATCCAACAACAACAAATACAATACATTCTAATGCACATCTGAAAAATTCTGGATGTTATGACTTGCCTGAAACTGGGCTGGAACCCACGTTCTTAGACATTATTTGCTTTGCAGTCAACGAGCTAACTAATTTAGCCAAGAGCGACAAGACGTGACACACTAGTAACGATACCATCGAACACCTTAATATTTTTTTCTTTCGGGCTACGTGAAAAATAAAGTCTATGGCAATGGCCCACGATCGATTGAAGTCCTCAAAGATGGAATTTATGAAGTTATCGTGGACATACAGATCTATTTCCAATTAACGAAATTAATCAAAACTATTAGAGCATGAAAAAAATCAAAACAGTACTCAAATGGCATAATTGAAGATTTTAGTTCTTTAGAGAAAACCAGAAAAAAGATTGAAATTAGATAATCACTTTTATATATGGGCTACGACTTTCCTAACCTTTTCGATAAGTGAACGGAAAATTTCTAAGTAAAAGTTTTTTCAAACTAAAGATAAAAATCGTTTAAACCATGAACATTTTAGCAAAAGCTATTTTTTTAAATAATAATGCAGCGTATCTAAATCTGCCTGAATAGACATTTTACGAAGAATGATTCTGCAAAATGTTTCTTTTTGTCGATTGGTGTTATTGACATCAAAACACCTTCAGGGAGTATTTTCTAAAACTTTTCATGAAAACTTATAAGGTTCTTTTTTTAAAAACTATTTAAATTTATTATTTAAATGTGTTGATTGTTGGGTGAAAAAAAGCATTTCGTTTTATTTCACCCTAATGTGTCAAAGTAAAAAAATTAAATAAATTTACTGCTCTTCTTTTATGTTTATTCAAGTTTTTATTCTATTTTTGGGATACTTTTTGTTGTTGTTGGTGTTTTGCTGTAACTTGTAATACACTCATATTTCATCAGTAGCCGTTTGAGGTTATATTTCCAACTTACACACAGACACAGATATTTATATAAAAATTTATTGTATAAATTTCCATCAGCAACTTCCATCAACACACTATCAACACCAACAGCATAACAAACAACAACAGGCAACACCAACATTATTTTAATACGAGTATAACAAAAATGCTCACTTTAACTCACAATTATTACGACAGACATGCAACAATAAATTGCAATTTCAAGTCACTTAAAATTCTGCAAAAAAAAAATAAAATAAAAAAAATACGGGCAGCACTAAATGTTGAAAAAGCAAGCAAGAATATAGAATTGATTGTATTTTATGTTGTATGAATAAAAATAAAATATTTTTTATATGAGACTTTACAACAAGTGACACGGCACACAAGCTGAGAAAAAAGTAACAAAATAAAAATTACTCGAAAATTGTAAAAGTCTTCTAGTTGTTAACAGTGGGTTGAGTGGGTTATAATCTCTTTAAGTAGAAGCAACAACTATCACAATATCTTGAATTATATTTTATTATTATTGCTAATGAATTTCATTAGAGGAGAGACCAAATGTGCAAAAAATAATAAATCCTGATGATTTTAGAAATACTTAATTCAACAAGCGCTTTTGTATGTTCTTTCAATGGCAATTATTGCGGATTACTTCTTGTTTGTAGCGATTGAATTGTCCTCAAGAGATTGAAAGGCTTAATTTATTAAATATTTTTTTTTAACTAAGAGGAGGCTAATCAATTTGGTAAATCATCATCGGCCGTAAAACGCAGCAAAATCTTCGTAATGACTGACATTAACAAGAAGAAGGCAGCGAAAACTAGGTAATTTGTTGCAGTTACTTACCAGACAACTCACTTGCATTAAAAGGATTACTTGGAAGTAGTTACCTGAGGACTTACTTATCATCTTATGGTTTATTGTTTTTTGGAAAAAAGGCAAAGCTAAGGAAATATTTATCAAATGCATTTAGAACCTGAACCGTTGGAAAATGTCAATTACATGTGTATTTTTGCACAGTGCTTCGTAGTTTGTATAACATTGATATTAATTTTACTATATTTCATCAAATCATTTTTTAATATTCATAAGCTTTTGAAGACATGCGAAGTTATATTTTAGAAAGAAAGAGCAAATAAGTTTTATGTTATTTGGAATCTTGGAATACTAAATTTTATGTAGATCGTTCCATGAAATTAACTCTACCACGGCTATAAAACTTAAAAAAACAAATATTTAAATTCCATTTTCTACTAATAAAAGACTTATTTGTACTTCATTTCAAAAACTTAACTACATTCATACTTGTTATAGTCAGCTGGAATCCAAAAGGCCAAACGTACACTTTTACGATGTTTGCATGCGAAGCAAAAAATAGTAAAAATTTAAGGCTTTTTGTATTTCTAACGGCCAAGATTTAGAATTAAGCTCAAAAAGCTTACGCATATGTGGTTTTAATAATAAAAATTAATAAGAATAAATTGGTATAAGCCGCCAACGATAAGAACGTTGTTCATTGAAACCTTTAATTGTAAATAATTATTCGAGTAGTTTCCATGTAATTGCATTTGGTGGTCATTTCCCGTACGCGAGAGAAGCAAGTACTTGACATCGGCATGTTAAGGTAGTTAGTTCACTTAAATGACAAATTATAAATAGTGAAGGGTGAATTTATTAGCATTTTAAAAGTTTTTGCTGGAAACATACTTTTTAATACAAACAACTTACAGTCTTCATTATTTTCCAGTAATTGTAAATTGACTTTGTTTTTTGTAAATTACGAACAAAATCTAAAAATGGCAGAGAGATCAACTGCTAGTTCGCAGACATTACAATTAATATACTTTGAAGTTTATGGCCTTTTACATATATTTATATGCATATACTATTGTGCAGATAGGAATGCTTCTTTGATTTACATAAAGTTTCCGGCGTTTCTTGAAAAATAATATAAATTCAGTTACTCGTTGTCATTAACATACGACCATCGATATGTCACTTGAATGTCACAATATGTACAATTTTCATGTACATCTTTATATTAAATGATGAAATAGATAATAAAAAATATCTACACTTAAATAAAACAATATTATTGAATTTTAAACACTGTAACTACTCACCGTGTACAAGTGCTGACATTTTTAAAATTTTTAAATTCATTTCTAAGCATGTTTGTTATTCTTAATACCATTTCGTGCATTCAGTTATTTATTTAGTATTTGTCTACATATCATGCAATTGTAAAAAACTGCATAAATCGACATCGAAATATAAACAAATTGTCAAGGTATTGTCCGTTTGTCTTATATTAGAGACTTTAAAAATACAATACAAAAATATAAAATCTAAAATTTTTTAATTTGCGTTCTTTCAAATACGTGATTACAAAGTTAATAGGTTTTCAGAGATTTGGTATTATTTTTTTTATTTTATGTATTATATATTTCTTTAACTCCCTCTGGAGCATACGGCGACTTAGGGGATTTAAGAAAAGTTAGTTGTTGGCCCTCATTTTTTAAATTCGTGATAGGGCTGCTATCTTCGTGTTGTTACGCGTGGAAATCATTATTAGTGAAAATTCATTGTAAAACTTGGTGTCAGCGGCATGTTGGTGGTTTGTCGACTAGCCCGGTCGTATCATAGCGTGGATCTTTCACCAAATATTGACAAGTACGCGTAAGCATAGAAATATAACTTCATGCCATTTACTACATACCACTAATGAAAGGAGCAATTTTGCAGATGTAATATTTACCGATGGCGATAGCACTTTAAGCGCATATTTCCCGCAGTTAGGCCGCGATGTTAGGTAGTATCCTTTCTCAATGAAACTAAACTTAGCGCTTCATGATGGGTAATTCTTATTTATTTCATAATATTAAAAAAAGTGAACTGAAAGAGTAATAAATTTTCAAAGGGTATCTTAATTTCTAATATACTTAACTATGTATATAACTAGTTTAACCAAAAAGGGTAAAAATAAGAGAGCAGTAAAATAGCTTAAAATAAATATAATAATGCATGGATAAATATGTACTACCCTAATGAAGCTTAAAGTCTAGAAGCAAAAACAAAGAAAATTAAGAACTTTATTTTATAAAATCGAATATTTTTACTTTATTGATTGCAATTTGTATTTACTTTGTTTATGCTTCTGCCTATACAATATGTAGTAAATAAGGAAGAAGATGCAAACATACAAAAAACAATGTGATATTGTAACTCACCAAATTGTGGTTATTGTTGTGACCAACTTGAGTTGAGCTTAGTATGATGACGTAGAGGCCTCTTTGAACATCTGCATACAACTGGTTGAAATTATTAGTGTAGGGAGAAGGTAATATGTTGCATACTTCTTTTGGACAAACGTATGCATGTATGTATATAAATTGATGGAAATTTCTAAATACTTTTAATAATGTAATATAGTAATAATTATTGGAAAAATTAAAAGGGGACTATACGAGCGCAAATAAAATAAGTTTCTTTATTCCGAAAGTTTGTAAACATTTGTTAGATCAGGAAACACAACAGGCTTTTCTTACGTAGTTAGAATAGGTTTGTATTAGCAAAGGGGTAAATGAATTAAATGGTTTTGAGTGTGTAAAGCTGTTTTTTAATGAAATATTTTGTTACGCGTAATACATTAATTTAATACGTTAGATGATTATGACATCTCTACGTGTGCATTTAAGTGTTCCAATATAGTTGAAATCATAATGGGACTACAATTATTAGTCCACTTTGCTGCCCGTGATTTGTGTTTGTTTAACAATAATTTTATCCTAAGCAATAAATATAGTTTTAATTAGTATACCTACATAATTAAATTATTTTGTTGTTATAATTTACCTTGAGATTTAGTACTGTTTTCATCAATATAATATTAATTTGGGAGCTTTTTCCAGCAATACTTATTTCGTGGATTAAGTTAGGTTAGATTGCATGAAATTGTAAACCTTCTTGAGCGCTTAAAATATATTTTAAGGTTGTATACTGTAGTTACTCCAGGCAAAACTAACTTTAATAAAACTTTTTTTTCTCTACAACCTGCTTTACAAACTGTTGTTTCAAAGAACTTCACAAACCAGAATGAATTATTAATGTGGTCTGATGAAAAAATAAGACGTGTTCGTAAGAAAAAACTGTAAATTCTTTAATTACTAATTATCAATTATCACTTATTGTCCAGTAATATCACTAGCATGCGTAATTAAAATTAACCCTAAAACTTGCTCCATTATTTACACATGTAATATCACCTCGTTTACATCAGTGTGTAATGGAGTTCATAGATATGCTAGTAACTAATACTTAAAAAAATTGAATTTTCTATATAAATATATTTCTCTTCGAATGTTCAGTATGTTATACGTACATAAATTAATTTTTATTGTTTTTATTTATAAACCAGCCTTTATTTTATTTATTAAGTTTTATTTGATTTTTCTAACATCCCTAACAGTGTCCAATCCCACGATGCAGTCATGCTTCGAGCTGCTTGGACAGTCCAAGAAAGGAATCATTTCTGGTTACTCCCAAGTGAGTGACATTCAGATATCTCTCCGCACTAAGTGCACCTCTGTTAAAAGCCCCATTTTGCTGCCTAAAAATACATTCCTCATTTATTACACAATAGTTGATTTCAGGCCTAGTGGCTATTCATATTGCAACAATTCATTGAGTGACCTCTTTTTCTCAGTTATATTTTGTGACATTGTTAAGAAATTAAGAGAAGCATAGAAAAAGGTTTAAAAAATCCTAAACAATCAACCACAAATCCCTTAACACATTTGTCAACACTTTATCAAAGTCAATAAGAGAGTAAATAACATGAGCTTCAACCCAAACACTTACGTTCAACTGTTCCCAGCATCATTCACCAGTGGTTAAAGTTGCCAAAAATACCTCCAGCTATTTTGAGTTAATTCGAAGAAATAAATAAACAGAAAACTTGAGGTTTAATACAATCCATGGGAATCGATCAATAACAATTGGTAGTAGTGGTCAAACTTGAAATACCTTATTATATTATATTTTAAAATTTGAGCAAAATTAATAATAAAATTGAAAATAAACATAGTTTTTAAATTTTTTAACACTGTTCAGATATTTTTTCTAAATTAAAGTTTTCAAATACGTAGAAAGCCTATAAAAACAGTGAAGTTCTTAAAAATTATTTAAAAAAATCAAGAATCTCTTTTACGTAAAGTGCAGGTTTTTCCTTCATTCTAGACATCAAGAAGGCCGTGTACAATAGATTAATAAAAAAATGAGGTTACGAAATCGGTTAGAGAGATATGTTGTTCTAAGAAAGAGAAAGAAATTGAAATTTTCTATATATTTTATAAAAAAAATATTTAAAGTGTTCAATAAATTTCTATAGACAATCATTTCAAAAGCTCTTAATGCAAAATGTATCCTATCGGATATCTTGAAGTGCATCTATGTCAGTAGTTTTAAATATTATTTAAAGATGACACTGAAGACCACTAGTTTTTATTATCAAATCAGCAGGTAGGGTACATAAAAGGCAACACAATAGTAACAATTTGAACTACTCAATCAACATTTTTGACAAAGTGTGTCAATAACAGTTTTTTTCTTTTTAAAATTTTCTAGGACTTCCTTTTTTATTTTTGTTTGTGTTAACTTGGTTTTCATTGTTGTTATATTATTTTTCTTTTTGGCCAGATAACAATTTGGCCATTTTCTAAACCATTTACAGCATTTAAAGTTAACAAGAGTAAATATCCTTAACAGCATAAACGAAAAGTAAGAAAAAAAACAAAATTTAACAAGAATCAAGGATAACAACAATAATGTCGATTTCATTGAAAAAAAGAAGAGAAGCAGTACAAATAAACTCTTCCTATTCTTTTTGGGGTTGTTTAGAAATTTAATAGAATCACAAAGCATTTGGGGATTATAGCAACTGACAAAGCCATCTATACAAACATTAATGCACACATTTTGAACTTATTGTCATAGCGATACAAAAATAAAAAACGATAAAAAACAAACTTAAAATGTACTACATAAAATACAATCGACTGAACAATAATACAATACAATTCAATACAGCATAGATGTGGTGTGATACTTGTATCAAGAGACACATACGTGCGGATGCCCTTTAATCGTCACAAAAATACACTAAAAATTTATGAATGTTTGCTTGAGCGTATTCTTTTAAAACTACAAAAGAGTTCCCTGCAGTATTATCGTTTCAATTCAAAAACAACATCATAAGAAAATTGTCAATTCCTATAACAATTTAAAGAAAATGAATTTATTGTATTTACTTGTGTAAACATTTATGTACTTAAAGGTGCGAGTGCTTCCATACGAATACTTCTTCATAACTCTCAAACTTTTTAAGCAGCCAATAAAGATTCATTTATGGTTTTCAAAATCTTTATGAAATTATATATGGAGCTCTGAGAATTAAAACAAGTAGATTTGAGCCCCCGAAAATATCATGATAAAAAAGAGGATTGGCTTATTTTTTGGAAACCCGCCGGTAATTCAGTTTTTTTGACACAACTTTTTTTTATTTTTGAAAATTGGAAAAAACAAATTTCGACACTTTCTTCAATTGAAAGAAAAAGAACAATTGAAATCAATAAGGATTAAAAAGGACTTCATGATACTTTTGCAAAACCGTTTAGAGCTGTTTTCGATTACGTGAATAAATGTTAAAACAACAACTTAAAATTTTTTTTTCGCAAATATAAAAAATATAAAGAGTTTTTTCAACATATATTTGATTAAATTAAAAAAAATGTATACGAAAATATCGTTTTTATACTTTATAATATTATTTTATATAAAAAAACTCGACGTACATAAAAAATAATACTTTTATATTTATTCATAGTATTGTCTTATTTTATTTTGAAAGTTATTGTTTGGCTAAAGTTCAAATCAGCTTTTACCAATTTTTTTATATTGGTCGCCGTTTTTTTCATCATAAAATTTTTTCGCTACATTTAGTCAAGATGTTGTGTTTAGCTCCACAGCTGATGCGCAACGCCGCTTTGTTGGGTGGCAGCTTCAAATTAATTTTTTAAATTTTGTGCTAAAAATGCGCTAAAGTAACAAAAAATAAAGAAATAAAATTAAAATACTAATTTCATTAAATATACGTCGGTTTATTATGGTGTCTATTTATATATTTTGCTGTGCATTTTTATGTTTTGAATTTTAATTTTTTGTTGCAGATTTTAAAATAAGATTGGAAAATTTCTGCCAAGAAAAACTCCATTGCAAATTCTGTGTTGTCTGTTTTATTATTTGCCAAACTAAATAATTTAGCAAATTTAAATTATTTCTTTTGCAGCACTTTTATTTCTTTTCAATTGTTTATATTAATCAGCTGTTCATTATTCAATTATTCAGCAGACTGTTTCTAAGACGTAACTGTTGGGCTCAACAGTTTCACAATAGTTGAGCTCAACAACTGGTACGTTTTATGAATGCGCCCAGTATTTCACAAATATACAAAACTCGTCGTCACAGAAAATTTTATAATTTTTGTTTGTTTAACATAATATATTCAAATAGAGTAGAATACGAAAGTCGTCATCACAGAAAATATGACAGTTTTTGTTGTATCAAAAACGTATAAAAATATCACTCATACGTGCCGTGTGCAAATAACGGAATTCTGAAGCAAATATTCTTCATTATTGTTTACTTATTTGATTGTTTACTTATTTGACGAAGTCATGTCAACTCCACACCAAAAAATATTGATGATGCCAACTGACTAATATTAGCGGCCTCTTGAATTTTTCTTGGTCTTAGATAATAGAAGCAACCTGTCATTAGTAGTAGTCAATTGTTGTCAAAGAGTGGACAAGTGCAAATTTTTATTGTGTTGAGTTGATGTGACGTCAAAAATAGTCAGAAAATAAGTTGGATAATCATTAAAGTGTTGTGAATAAGCGATCTTTTATTGAACGTAAATCAAAAGAATACGATTTTAATACTTTTGGAGGATTCTTTAATAAATAAATTGAAATAATAACAAAATTGTAAAAAATTCCTTTCTCATATTTCGTTTCAAAACTCGCTTTATGCGATTATTGTGATGGTAAAATTAGCTGCAACATTTTCGGAATACATGTTTCTGTCTCTGAAAGTAATCACATTGCGATGAGTACGTTTTCTCACACCATTCCTAACTCGTTTAGCAAAGCTGTTAAGTTAAGCTGGTAAGCACACATATTACTTGGCTATCGGAGCCTTCATTTTTTTATAATTATGTATTATTAATTTCGCTTATGAATTACAAAAGTATCTCAATTAGTTAATGAGCACCGCTACTAGCGGTTCCACAACAACATGCAAACAACCAACACCAAGCATATATACTGCGAAAGGTTTGTCCTTGCAACAGATGCGGGAGCAGCCTTCAAGGCCAAGATAAGGGAAAGTGAACCAATCACTCACTTCCCTGAAAACAGATCGTATTTATATAAATTCCTTTGCTGGCATAATTAATTTTACGTTGCGAAAGAAAACTTTAATTAAATTTCACTTCATTTAGAGCCAAACAATTTTTTTTTCGTTTAAATTAAATAATCTCTTTAACTTTCCATAATTTTTATTAAAATTTATGTTACAAAATCAATAGTTAAAAAATGCTGAAATAAAAGTAAACTACAATTATTCGTCATTTAATTGTTCGCTATTTTAATAACACTTTAATTTTCATGAAAATAATTGCTCGACATTTTCTTTTTTACTGCCAACTCTTTGGCTTTAACTTTCTGTCGCATTCATTAACAGTTTAATCATAATCAAGTTATTTTAGCCCTCCAGTTATTTCTTATTGAATCTTATATTTATTTCTCTTATTATATTACAACTACTGATAGATACCACTTACTTCTAAAGCTGGTACTCAATGATTGCTTCCATTCAGTTCTTCCTTCCGGCCTTCCTGCTCAGCTAAAACTCTACAAAACAAATAACAAAAGCAAAAGTAAAAAAAAAACAATAACAGCAAACAAAAGTAATAACAACAACAAGTGTTAACATATAAATGACAAGCATAATGTCAACATCCTTTTTTGATACAATAATTTTTTGCTCCTACTGCTGTTGTCTTCCTTCGAAAATTTTAAACGAAACAATGTGTTGAACGAACTTCTTACCCCAAGTAAAAAATTTATCTTTAGCCTGTCGCTTTTGCTGCTGTTTATTTTTACTTGAGTTAAAAAACTCCTCATGGTTTGTTAAACAATTTACAACAGAAGACAAACTGTATGTTTGGTTTAAAATTTAAATCTTTGAAGCTTTTTAGAGCACAAATTTTTGTTTAAACGCCATAAAAGTGAATGGTTTTTATTTTATTGTTTATTTCGTGCTTAAAATAGTCGTTAGAAATGTGATGTAAATTATTTTATTGTTATAACCGGATAAAGATTATTGTAAATATAATGCTGGCCATAATCGTTTAACATTTTAAATTGAGGGGATGTAAAATGAAATTGATATGAAACGAAATAAAGTGAAATGTGGTAGAGAAATGTCAGCAATTTGTTGAAAATTATTTAAAATAGTGAAATACATAAGACAATTTTCAGATTATGGCCACTTGTTAGCCGTAGCAGCGATAAAAGTAATAGCTTTAACAAATATTTAATAGATGAAACAAGAAACTTGCTGTAACAACATTAATTGGTTTAATGCAGAAAAAAAGTTGATTTCAGGACACCCACAAATAGCAAGTGCTTACCAAACCTATTTTTATTTTTATTTTCAATAGCTTAGATCTAATTTCTTTTCATTTCGTTGCTAAAGCTTTCGAATGCCATTTTCATTAAAATCATTTTAAAATATATTTTTTTATTAAATGAAATTTGAGTTTATTAAAAACTATTGAATAAAAACTCAATCATAAGCATGAATGGCAAACATTTGTAAAGAGTGTAATTTAAAATAATAAAGTGAATTAATAACAAATTCTAAAGCTTGAAAATATTTGAAACATAACTAAAAATGCTACAGCCAGTGGGCTATTATAAAATATAAACATTTAGAAATTAACAAAAGGGAAAAATAAAATCCACTTTTAAATTGCGAAAAGAGTAAAAAAAAAACATTTTTAAAACATTAAAAATATTTACTTGGAAGTAAATAACTCCAAAGCAAATACTTTTATATCATTAAAAAGAAAAATGGGAAATGTTAGCGAATTTATTTTAACTTACACCAAAAGTATTTATTTTTTATTTAAATTCTAGTTATTGATGGAAATATTTATTAAATTGCTGTGGTGCCTACTTTATTTTTGATTATCTGGTTGAATGGATTGTGCTCTATCCTTTGGGTGTGAGTGGGAAGATTATTTTATAAGAAGTAAAAAATTCTGAAAATGTACTTAAAATGTACTTATAATGTACTTACAAATAATATAAATTTTAATAATTTCGTTAAGAGACCTTTTCTCAAACCTGGTTTGAAAATACTTGTTTAAAAAAATAAATATTTAAATACGTACTCAATATTTGATTTAAAACTAAGCGACTCCATATTGTTTCATGTTAGATTATACATAATTTAAAAGTCATGGGAAAAACTGATTTTTTTTGGTAGGGTGCAAAAATTTCTAGAAAATTTCGTAAAAATACTGAAAGCAAAGAAATGCCACAAGTTTGCCGGTATTGACAACCTTTGTCGCGAATTGTTTAGAGTTTGTTTAATATGATTTCATTAAGATTCGAATACATAACTAATAATAAGTAAATAGAAATTTCAATTGACAACTATATTTCTAAATTGCGTAGTGAACATACAAATAAATAAGTACTATTAAAGAATAGCACAAATTGTTGGTTTTAAAACTTTTCATAGAGGTCTCTATTTTTAATCCTTCGAGGCATATGAAACATCGTTGTAGCTAAAATTTAACAAGTAGTTTATATCAAACTGAAAAATTTTCAAGTCGTTTTAAGCACTTACCGATCATTTGTAAGCAAAATTGTATTTTTCTCTAATATTGCATTTACGCCAGCACGAAATCTAGTAGATTTCAATTCAAACCTCTATCATAATCTATACCGTTTACAACGTGTTATTCGTGACATTCTTCAGCATTTCTTAACCATACCAAACACAGTTGTTTGGCATTTTTATTTTCAGTTGTCAAACTCCATACAAAAAATTATCAATTAAATGCAAAACAGCTGTCGGGCACACCTTTCAAAGACTCGTTACTGAGCAGTGCAGTAGGTTTCAGTTATTTGGCAAAAAACATAATTGTATCACTGATTACTACCAGATTTTGGGTAGATTTCTTCAAAATTAAATCGCGATGGTAGATTTATTTTTATATAGGAAATCTAGTCAAGATCAACAAGATTTGTTCAAAATCTCGTAAGTACTAGATTTTGGTCTGATGTAAATGCCATACAAAGTTGTCAGTATAGCGATAAAAAAATGTTAACGAATAATTCAATTCTGGTTGTTAATTTGTAAATGTGTTCTATATATTTTCTTCAAGAGCGGCTCGTGACATGTTTTTTCTAATTTTTAAAAACTTTTTTGTAAAAGATTTTGTGAGAATGACATTGTAAATTATTAGTTTTAAAGTTTTCTTCATTCATAGTGCTTTTGCTGTAACTAAAATACGATAATATTGACCTTTATGGCAGACGGCGTTGCAGGGGCATGTAAAAATCTACTAACGTTTTGCATTTTTATACAAAACGTATTTAAAACATGTCATAGGGACTGTGGATAACGTAATAATCCAATTTTTTACGTTTATAACACCCTTCTCTCTTTGGTAATGCATTACAAAAAAAACCCAATATAAATTATAAATTCCGTAAAAGAAATATTGCAAAAATAATAAATGGCCCCTTTCATATGATGTTATTGACCAACCCCGTAATGTGGTCTTTGCAAATATGTTGCATAAATACTTTTACATGTGGCATGTTGGCATAAGTGTATCTTGAGCATTTATCTATCTGTACGTGCAAATGTGTGATAGTCAAGACCAGCCAAATAAACGACCAAAATACACAGTTTGGCCATCATGCACTTACCCAGTGAATAGTGTTAAAATTTTGGTGTTTATATTTGTGTAAATCAATGGTTGAAAGTTTACAAGAACAACAGAACAGCAACCGCAACAACTTGGACATAAGTGTATCTAAAACAAGAATCTAGAGAAAAACTGAAAACACAACAAAAAAACAAACATTCCCTTGAAAACATGCCCGCAGTTAAGGCAAATTCATACAAGCCACTATAGCCATACCACAGAAAACAAATAGTCCTGTGAAATATATGACCAGCGTACAAATACATGCAAAGTATGCTTAAGGATTAAAATAATAATGCCTAAGCTAAGGCCAAACAAATAGACGGACAGACAGACAGACAGCCGGATAGACAAACAAACATACATTCATTCTTTGTAGCTGTAGAATTATGTGAAAAGCAGAATAGAAAGAAAAACTACAAATATTTATCATAAGAAAAATTGTAAAATAATATTATGAAAGAATTAAATTAAAATACTGAATAGAAGCGGAAAATTATAACAAAAAACAAATTTAACAGCGCTTAAGGATAAAACTAAATGTAATTTTCTACAAATAAAATAAAAAAAATAATAATTTTTGTGTTTTATATTCGCACTTAGAAAAAAAAAACAAAATAAAAATTGGCACATAAGAAATTAACAAAAAAAGGGAAAATTTTACAACTGAAAGCAAAATTCGCGGCAATTCACTTATACAAGTACAGCACATGATGTTTTGAGAGCCAAGAAAAAAAAAATAAAAAATAAATAGAAAACAAGGATTCAATTCAAATATGGACACACGAGTGAATGAGTTGTTTTATTTCCAAGTATATATCGGTGCTCAGTAATATTTTTGTAACTTTACTGGGCACTTCTTTACACAGCGAGCGCTTAAAGTACACAACTGGCAATTTGACTGACTGACAGACAGACAGACAACTAAGCTAACTGAAAAAAAAGCTCTTGTACAAAAGGAAAAGATCCGAGGGCAAAACCAAAAGAAACCTCTCTACCATCATTAATTTCTGTCCGTGTTTTTTACTTTTCTCGAATGTGATGAAACAGAGAAGTAAAAAAGTGCACGAATGAATTGTGCTGCAAAAAAAATGGAAGATGATTTCAACAGCAGGCAGGTTTCAGGGCTTAAGGATTAAAAGGAAAAACTCATTATAATTTTGTTACAAAAATGCATTTAAATACTCGTTTGCTCATACGCGTCAACAAACCAAACAAACGGCGTGTCATCTAAAGAACACACAATGGGCGATTGGGAAGTTTCAAATATTGATGTTATGATCAAAAAACATTTTATTTTTATAAACTGAACGGAGTTTTTCTTTACTATTGTTGAATTAAACAAGTTTTAGTTTTAGTCTACTTTAAAAAAAGATTTTTTCAAGGAAACATTTTCTTAAAAGTTCATTCAAATGCAAGTGAATTGGATTTTCATACGATAATGAAACTTTTATTTCTAATAATTGAATAAATATGTTGCTTGTTAAGCCTGACTTAATAATTTTAATGTGGCTGGAAAAATTACACAAAACAATTAAAACTCATTCTTATATTTTAAATTTTATTAAGTTTTTATATGACCTACTCGTTAAAAAACTTTTAAAATTGTAGAGTTATGCGATGTTCAGTAATTTAAAAATTAATAGGTGATAATTTTATAGTTTTTCATCTTTCTCTCTCCCTCTCTTTTGTTATCTCTTGGTGCTTTATAAGCTCCTTACCTCACTGAATTATGGCGCATTTCTTGAACTATTCTTTTTATTTGAAAACTAAAGCATAAAAAACTGCCGATCGCAACAATAAAAACAACTATCAGTAGTATATTCAGCTGTGCCGAATCTTATACACTTATAATTCTTTTTTTTGTTCCTAAGGAAGTGGCAATACAAAAACATAAACATAGGAAAAAAGTGTGTTAGTTTATATATCCGTGTAGAAGAAGTTTCTGTAATTTCCTTACAGTTCTCCAGGCCTCATAAATAGCTCAGAAAAAAAACAGTGGAGTTGATTCGTTAATTAAATTTTAATCTTCAATTTTAATTCATTTATTTCTCTTTATTTTAAATAAATTCATAATATTAAGTATTTTTTTTAAATTTATTAATCGAAATTGCCTCGATATCTTCTTTCAAAGATTTTCAAAAACTTTTGTTTGTTGTATAAAGGTTGTAAAGAAAATAAAATAGATTCATATCGAATAATATAATTTGTTTGTTGGGATTTTTGAATAAGTTTCAAAACCTACTATAGTTATTTATACTTTTGTAATATTTGAAATTCTCATTGGTTTTTTAAAAGTTTGTGTATAAGATAAGAGGTTTAAAACATTTCAAAAATATGGTTTAAGGTCTACTGATGATTTGGCATTAGCACCAATGAAATGCATGTATATAGACTAGCTTTTTAGCTCAACTAACAAAAGTTTTTCTAAATTCATAATATTTATAATTTTAAATATTTAATTTAAATTCATGCTGATCTCTACAGACACACAACTCAAAGCATTATTTTTAACTGACTACTGTCTTTTCTTTTACTTCTTAAAGTTAAAAAGTTAACTGCATATAAATTCTTTTACCCGACAACAAATATAACATCAGGTCAGGTGATCTTATAATTAGTATGTTATGTTAGAGTATCCATTTTTTTAACTTTTGATTTTGGTCGATTGAGGAATTAATTGATTTTGAGATTTTGAAATTGCTCGATTAATCGAATAACTCGAATAATTTAAATAGTGTTATTAGATAATTTTATTATATTTTTGATTTTGTTTTGTTTTAATAAAACTTGACTTTGGAAACACCATTTCACATAAAGTAGATGTTGGTGATACTGATAAGATTACATTAAAAAGATTTTCTACTATTTCTAATATTTTCTTTGTCTTGTCTAAATACTTGAAATCATCTATTATTCTAATACAGTTTGTGTTAGAGTTTTTGTTAAAAAAAATGTGTAATGAAATTAAAAGGAAGTGAAAACTTAATATGGACTCGTTATAACTATAATTTTAACGGATATTTTCTAGGTATAAAACTAATGAATTTTATATGAAAAACGTCACACTAAATATAAAAAATTTGCTAGTTTAGCAACGTATTTTTTACGTATGAAATTTGACGTTTATCATCATTTACATAATTTGTCACAGACACACACACTTCTAAAAAGGGACTAAAATATATTTAAGAAATGTAGAGCATTCTTAACTCAAAAATCACCTACTTTGAGATATGACTACGTGGCAATAAAGGACCGATATTATTTAGTTTTAAGGGCTTTAATCAGTTATAAATTAAAATAAAAATATATTTTTCTATTAAAAAAGATGAATTTATAAAGAAATTCATTTTACTCTACTAATCGATATCAATGGTTCGAGTTATTTGTTAATCGAAATTATCTGTTTTCATTGTCCGATCCAATAAAATAAAAACTCTACTCAACTAATCGAACAAAAATGAATCGAGTGGATACTATAGTACAATTATGAATTTTTAATAATTGCATACAAACAAAAACAACGAGAATAGTAAAAAAAATAATAATAATTAAGATATTATGGATCGTCAATTTCGAGTATTGTTTGACATACTGGGTTTTAATTTTAGAGTTGAGGAAAAATCTAAACAATCCGTCATTCAACAGATATATTTAGGAACATAAGTTATCTGGGGTCCTTGGAACAGGCATTTTAACATCGGATAGATAGACACGATTAACTGAACTTGAATATCTAAGGTTGCCGTATATGTGGGCTCGGAAATAATTATTGTGAAATTATAAATGGAATGACAAACCTATTTCCAAGTTTTAGAGTTGAAGAGTATACAAAAAGAAAGCTTATTTTCGCTTCGGCTTGACATGGTCGGAATAAGCAAACTTGGAGACTTATAACTCAAATAAAAAATTTCAATAAATTTTAATTTGAAAATAATGGTTTTATTAAAAATATTGTTCTGCAATTTTCCACTTTTTGCAAAACCAGCCTTCGTAACGTAAGTTCTTTTACCAAACATCTTACGAAAATGTTATGATTTACAAATAAATAAATTTTCTTATTTAAAATTTTCTATCCATTGACTGTAATATTTTGGATGCTAAAAGTTTTATATTTGAAGCCTTGTTGAACAACCTATCATCTGATATATACAAAAATATAAAAAAAAATCAGAATTGAATTTGCAATGTCGCTGAGATGTTAGCAATTAAGCCTAAAACATACAACGAAATGTTTTTGTGAATATATATTTTTTTGTTGAAATTTTTCGGTTTAAAATAAAAATTCAGTCGGGAAAAATGTGAGAAATTTAAAAAATCAATAAAAACAAGTTTATCATTTTTGCGGCTAAATAAAATAAATGAAAATGCCCGAATAAGCAACACTGACTTTTTATAATAAAAATTATCCTTCGCCCATAGTGTCCGCAAACAATCAACCATTTGTGTCAACCATTCTTTTAGCCGAAAACCACTGCATCATGCATTACTCCCACCATTAAGCATACAACGAATTAAACAAGTGGTGATGGTTTCCACTCCCGCTTATAAATACTTCTTTTGTTGTGTCAATCTTCTTTTCAACAATTTGTTCTCTTTTTCCTTTTTTACTTCGTCATAGAGTTGTGGTTTTAAATGAAAATCATTATAAATGCCTTAAGCTGCAGTACAATTGAATACAGCGTTCTATTTAAAAACTATTCACCCGTTAGTAAGCAAGAGTATGGCTGCCTAAGTGTTTTCTTTTTTTTTTTCTTCATATTTTATGATTTTTTGCATTTTGTTAAGAGATAAAAAATGAAAGATTTTTAATTAATTTATAGAAAGAAACACGAGAAAGAAAATGTGTCACGAATATGAAATTGTCGTTGTGGTCAACACAATAAGTAACACAAATTTATTTGGAGAAAATAAATAAAGTTTTGTCAGTTTTTAGCTTAAGATTATAAGACAACTTAACTTGGATTAAGCTTATAGAGAAAGCTGCAAAGGATCAGATATCTACTTAGAGGCCACTAAAATACTCATCTGTTATGCAAATCACCATAAGTAGGCCAAACCATAATACTATAGCCATAGAATCAATTTTTATTAGTCCTACGTTATGGCCTTATCATTTTCGTAGATATGATGAATTATTTCTCAGAAATCTTTAAATTTTGATTGTTGTTGCTTTAGCTTTAGTGCAAAGTTTTTTGAGGCATTTTCTTAACAACCCAGCTTTATCTTTGAAGGCAAAGTAATGAGTTAAAGTGATAGCAAACGAAGGAATGAAGTAAATACTTTTCACTGCTTCCAGTTTGGTATTTTAACGATTGCTTTGACATGCCAATAACATCGTATTACAAATAACGACTCAAAAATGTGATTACTTGGAAGTCATTGAAAACATAGTGTGTTGTAGGTTGTATACATGTTTTTCATGCAAAATGCTGTAAAGTGGACAAGTAAATATTATATGGAGTGTTGCCAGGAGCTGGCGGAAAAAGAAGCTAAAAATAAAAGCTAAAAGGCTAAAAAATTTGTACTCATAATCCAACGTTTTATTTATTATAAGTGAAAAATGCATAAAACATGTGAAAAGTTATTCAAAGCAGTGCAATTCAAGTACATAAACAAAACAAAAAAAAAAGCGAATATAAGTCTACATATTTTTAAATTCATATAAGTCATTATATAACATAAAAATCATGTATTTCTTTTGACTTCAAATCAGTATTGGATCGCAAATATAACAGAATAATTGTATTTTTATTTAATAATTATTGTATCATTATTTAAATATATTCAAGAATTATATGGAGAGCTCAGAGCTGAAGTGAACCAAGTCACAAAAAGACAGTTCGAAGATATTTTGAGTTTCAGTAGATAAACTGCCATTAGAAAACGTAAAATTAGAGCTATTGACATGGACTTTTTACCGTTACCTTAGGAACGAAACACTTTTTTCCTTAAGATACGGTCACATTGGGGAAACATTTCATTCAAATATGTTTGATTATGTTTGACCAAAATGTTTTTAACTCAGTATACAATTTCTTTTCTGGTCACACACACTACGCACATGTTTTTGTCATTGTTTATTTGTCAAACAGCTTTCAAATAACGTTAAGTGAAAACATGAGAAACTATTTTTTTCCTGTGGTCACAGTAGGCCTGCCAGATGAGCTTGATGCTCAAGATTTTTTAGCGCTTCTCAAGAATCAAGATAAAATTGTAATTCTCAAGCTAAAACAAATTTTCAAAGTTTTCTTAATTTTTTAATATAAACTCAAATTAAAAACAATTACTTTGTAAAATTTGTCATTTGCGAATTCATTCATATTATTTAAATTTTTATAAAATTCACATGCTACATCTATCATCACTAGTAGTGCATTTGCCCATATACTCAACATTATTTTTTATCCATCACTTGTAACTTGACAGCGGCGCAGCCGACCATATAAAAAAATAAACAAAGAAAAATGATTGCAAAATTAAATTTGAAATTTTTTAATTCTAAGAAAAATGCAATGTATTCAAAAGAAAGAAATAGGATGTCTTTTGATCTCATGAAAGCAGAGTTAGTGATAAGAATAAATTTTATTGAAAATTGTAAAAACTTTCAAAGCTTTTTGCAAACTGAGGAAGGTATCGCATTGGCAAGAACCGTTTTAAAAATAACAATTATATGTGGCAAAATAAAAGCACATAGGTAAATAGATTCATACTTAATGATTTTTTTTAACTAAAAAAAAAACAAATAAAATTTGTAAACTGAATAAAATTTATTAAATAAGTATCTCTGTTAATTAACTAATTTTTAGTTAATATAAAAAATATAATTTTCTGTACCTGGATTTTGAATAAATTTATTTTTGTTTTTTAAAATATTATTCGGTTTTTATTTTTGGTAGTCTCAAGACTTTTTTTCGAAATCAAGATTTTTTTCCACAATGTAAAGCTTTTTCTAAAATCGGACCTGGCAAGCCTAGGTCACACTCAAACTAATTTTTTCCGATACAAAACATTTGATCAAATATTTGACAAAACATTCGACGAAGATGAACAAGCACTATGTAAATTCTCTCACAGTTCTCTCAAATTTATACTCTTTGAATATGACAAAACAATAAAAATGTTTCAAAAAGTTTTATTATTTATACCACCGCACAGTGGCTTCAATTATAAAAAATTAATTAATTGATGTTAATTAATTTAGTCGTGAAAAAATCAAAGTTAAGTTTTTGAAATGAGAGTGAAAAATGGCAAAATTTTTCTTGATTGTTCCACGTTTTTTTTTCAAAATTTTGTTAAAACCAAATTTTTTCTTTTCATTATATCAAAATATTAGACATAAAAAAGACTGTAGTTGAAATCTTAAGTCGATTATAGCATGCACGCTTTATCCAGCATTGGACGAATATGGAGAATTTTTTAACGAAATTCTAAGTTATTCGCTTAAGAAAAATAACGCCCATCGAGTTATTATTTTTTTATTAATAATATTTATTAGATATATTTAATACAATTAAACTGGCTTTTTGTTGTTGCCCGGCCACTCAAAAATGTGGTCAGGAAATAGTAAAATTTTTAGAAGCATTTAATTTGCCAACATGAAATTTTAATTTGAATTTTTCTTTCTTTCTTCATATTTTATTAAAAAGCATACATTAATCCTTTTATGGTAAAAAAATTTCAAATATATATTAAATGAAAATTGAACAATAAAAATTTTATTTTTAATGTGATTATGGCGGAAATAAATATGACGTAATTCTATTTACAGTTCATTGATTTTTTTAAGCACTGTTGTTTCATACTGTTTGTTCTTACGAACATTTTCAAGAACTAATAATTATTTTACAAAAAAAGAGTAAAATAATTGGCACTGGGTGGTCACACTTTGTTGACATTTTTTTTAAAGCGAATTATTTTGTTTGTAAAAATCAGATATTTTTCTGTTTGCACCTCAAAAATATTTTATGGTCACACTACAGCAAATAAATGATTCTCGTTTTTCGTCAAATGTTTCCCCAATGTGAGCGTACCTTAAGTCCCTTACAGAAATAAATAGTGCTAAGCTTTGCGGAGAATTTCGCAGAAGTTTTGAAATTTTTCATATTTTATAACTTGGTCCACTTCAGCTGGGAGCACTCCATATCTGTCTTAAAACAAAAAAATTTTAAAAATATATATATTTAATATATTATATTCTACTATTATGTGCATTTATTAGTTATGAATACAACGTGCCTCATAATTTTCTCATAGTCAGTAGAATTGGAACTATCATTTGCATATACTTATATAACGAGAGTCTAATAATTTTCTTAAATCACCGGAAATTACTTAATCACCGCAACATTTCTGTAACCTTTTTAAAGAACATTGATTGCGTAATAAAGAATTAAGCATTCGAATACTAGTTTAATTAAAGGTAATACCACGGGGTGGTCCATAAGACGTTTAATTTTCAGTAGCCCGCCATTTTAACAGTTGTCATAAAACAGTTGAAATTATTAAAATTAACTAAAAATATGGTGAAAATTTCGCGGGTTGCAGTCCATAGTGTTAGAAAAGTCCTAGGTTTGTCCATTTCTCGTTGATCTCTGGAATTGGGCATTCCACAAACGAGACTAAACGGTATTTTGAAGAAAGATATTGATATGGAATACTTTTTCTTGAGGAGGCGATCAAACTTGTCCACCAAGATCTTGTAATTTGAATCTTTAGACTTTCTTTGTTTGGGGCTACTTAAAAGATATGGTCTATGCCAACGGCACAGCAACCGATTCAATACATCAGAGATGGATTCATGAAGCTATGGAGGACATTCAGCAGCAAATATGCGAATTGGTGACGAAAAATTCAATAAAACGAATGTGGATAACAAAATGAAATCACTTATTGGAAGACCCTTTAGATAGCTATATACTAGATAAACCTAATCAATAACTAAATTTTCTTGCAGCGCATTCTTAAATTGTCACACCTTCACCCTGAACTCAACTGTTGACTCAACGTTTGTCCATTCCTAACTTTAAAGCTTTCGCCATTGGATTTCAATCCATGTAATTTTATCTCAGTGTACTTACGTTTGTTCATTGTATAATTTTTTTATGTTTCAAGATGATTTTATGGGTTCATAAAAATTTAGCCTTTTTGAGGATAAATTTAAAATAAAAAAGCCACGAAGCTAAAACGTAAATTTCGAGACTAAAGACAATAAAAAAGGCCAAACTGACGTCACTGCTCACTTCTATTCTGTGAGATAATAAACTGATTCAGTTTGGAAGTTTTTGAGTATTTTCGATTTTTTTTTTAAATAAATTTTAAATTACCAAACCAATCGAATCCAAAATTCAATCTGCTTTTAAGCTTAATAAACAACGTAGATTAGGGAAAACTGGTTGTAAGTCAATTGACCTTTCCACCAGATAACGTTGGCGAAAAAATTTTGAAGAATAGCCAAATTGACTTTCATGATTTTATTTACTTTTTTGGAAGTGCAAAAATGCGTTGAGTATTATAAGTTAGATGTTAATCGGTTAAGTAGTTTAAGATGTACTGTAGTCAAAAATGATGATTTAACTAAGTGTTTGGTCGTTACCGCGCAGATATTTTATGAAATAAACGAAATCAATATTATTGACAAATAGTTGCTTAGTCGTACATGACAGACGAAGTATAAAATTCAACTTTATCGAAATATGATTGAACGTTTTTGCATTAATTTTTGTTGCTCTTATCTAAGTTAAAAGCACCGTGATTTATTACTTACAATTTATTAACTGTGGGCGTTCAAACCGCTCGAGCTACAATTTTTTTTACAATAATACTAAGAGAACACTCAAGCTTCCTTAAACAATTTGCAATCCGTGAATATAATTTTATTCTGCAAATCTGCGGATTTCCTCAACACTCCTTCGTTTTGTTAAGAGTTGGGGTCTTGCGAAGTTAAAAGTAACATAAATTAAATATTATTGATGTCTTACATTTCTGAAATCATCAAAATCCTCTGTAACTATGAAACCTTAATACACAAATTTATATACTATTAAAGACTTTAATAAAGTATAATTAAGATTTCACAAGATGAGTGCAAACAATTGGAACCATTTCCTTAATTAAATTCGCAATTTGTTAAGATACATGAAAGAGTTTTTTTTTTCAAAAATATTTCTTTCCAAAGTACGCCTACTTTAAAGAAATGAAAAACAAAGTTCAAAATATTTATTTAGCCTCAATAGTAAATGAAAAAGCAAAAAAAGAAGAAAAAACAAGACATGAAAGCATTCATTTGTAAAACGTTTTTTAACTTTATGTGATTCTTCACGAATGCTGCATACAATAATTATATTGACTGTGAAAATTAAATCAACCAAATATTTTCATTCCGCACTATCTGCTTGTATAAACAAAAAGAAAAGGGGGCATTTGAAGAATTCGTGGCCAAAAACCAAACAAAAATTGAAGAGTAAAAAAGTAATAAATATTTACTTAAACTTGGAAATATTTCAATTAATTTTGCATAACAATTTCATTTTATTGCTTCCAAACGCTCCTGCTGCTTGCAATGATATTTTCGCGAGTCAAAATTAAATACATTTTATTTCATTTCAAAAGGAATACCCAAGAGTTTATTACAACAAAATGTCTTTGCCAAGAACGCAAAAGAAAAATAACAGAAGGGCTAAAAAATATATTGAAATCATATTGAAAAGTTAGCGCCATCTCCAACAGATAACCGCAACCTCTAAAATTAATAAGTCTTGCTGTTTTAATTTCTTGGCTGTGGAAATTTTATATCTATGGTTGTGTGTTTGTTTGGTTGCATAACTTAAGGGTCGGAAAAACGAGCAGTTTGGGCAACACAAGGCGAGTTCTGTGGTTGTTTGGTTCACCTGTCAATTTGTTTATTCATGAATTTGATTTTCTTTAGTTATTCATCAAAATGTTGAACTTTTGTAACCATGAAAATTTTGTAAATTTTTGTAGGTAAATTATTTCACTCAAAAAAGTTTTTGGCAGAACTTGAGACTGTTTGTTTGCTTATTGGTTTGTTAGATTTCTGACAGGTTTGTTTGTGCTCTGTTGGAAATAATCATCTTATTTTATCCATTCTTAAGCATTTGATACTTTTATAGTAAAACATTTATCTGCTTGATATTGTTGTTGCTGCAACTATTGACTTTGGCTACGCGGCCAAAGAGTTGTTAAAAATGTTGTAAAATCCTTTACCATAGAAAATCTTAGAATATTTGAAATTCCGTCAAGTATTTTTAAGCCGTAAACTTTTCATTTATTTATTTCATTGCATTTGTTACAAGTGCTTGTGGAGCATAAATTAATGATTATTTTGCTTTATATTCTGTTATTATTTTTTTTGTTGCTACGGAATGAGTTGGCGTTTATAATATGTTTATGTAATGTATTTTTCGAGGCCTCAAGTAAAAAATATTTCTTTTAATATTACAAATATAATTAATTTAATGCAGGGGCCAGCACGTAGAGAAAATATAAGGCTGCATGGCTCTGATAACTGCATTATTGTTCTGGCAAACAATTTATGGTTGCCGCAAACAGATTATTGCTCTTTTTTTCTATATAAACTAAAACGTGTTCACAGCTGGGCATTACATTTTTACTACCCATAACATTAGCAACATGATTTGACTACAATAACATATTTATTACTACAAGAATCTGTGCTAATTTAAATTGTTTTCTCAAATTTTTCATTATTTTATTTTTTTAAAGAGAAGCAACACTCAGGCAATTAATACGTCTACCAAACAGTAGGTGTGTTACCTTCTTTGGGAAAGGGATAGTGAGAGAGGACAGATGATGAAAGTGAGAAAGCTTAATTTTTACAACTCTGAGATTGCGCGTTGTGTTAGTTTATAGATCAGTGTTGCAGCGCCTCTGATGTCAAGTAGGCGCATTATATGTGTTTTAAGGTGTTGTGGCCATTTTATTAAATAGTTTACTTCGCCGGTGATTTTGCTACAATACCGACGAAGGAGGGCGCTGTGATGTCCGCTAGCATACACCAGTATCAATTGCTGCCGGTACTCTTCAGTGACCTGTGCTTTGTCTTCATCACTTAAACAGTCCAACACCAGCAAATACAATTTCATACTAATGCACATCTAAAAAGATGCTGGATTTTATGACTTGCCTGAAACTGGAAACGAGCCCACATTCTTAGACATTATTTGCTTTGCAGTGATCGCGCTAACTACTTCAGCCAGCAGCACCCACATTATAAAATTTCCTTAAAAATATTTGTTAAGAATTTTAAAGGATATTGAACGGTACTCTTTTGAAATTGAATTATCGGCATGAATTTTTTGCTTAGAGGAATATGAAAATAATTGCATGAAGTACTCTTAATAATCTTCTTTCATACGATACCAACACTGATAATATAGGGTAGAAAATGATATTGATATTTTTATATTCCTTGAAAGATATGAGTCATTTGGAAAGAAAACTGGACAAAGAATTGTGAAAATACAAACGTAGCTTTACTTCATATAGTAGTTAGTTTTTGAACAATATACAGTCGGATAGCGCAATACTTTGTAGTAAGATTGCATAGGCTGCAATGAAACCCAAGACACCAGGAATCGTGACAAATTGTATTGCACGCAGATTACAGATACTGTTAGATATGGTTGGGACAACAAGTAATGACTAAAAACTATACAAAAAAAATATACACTTTCATTTAAACACCAAATGAATGGCATGTACTGCATACGTTGTGTGCTTTAATTTATGATTTTATTATCATTTAGTTCATATTAAAATTAATTTAAGTGGTTGAGGTCAGTATTGATTTCTGCTAGACTAATATTTGCATACCTGGCTTCCCGAAAATTTTATTATTTGTTCAATATTTTGATTGTATATGATCATAATTTTGAAGCATACTATGAGTACGCTTTAACACATAAAATTTATATTACTATAATATTATTCTAACATAACAACATGTTATTATTGACTCAAACAACCATATTATTCACAAAGTGACATTGATTTGTTAATAGCATGATTTGATTTAAGCCATATCGTTGAAATTCGACTGCCAGTATAAAAGTATACCTATTTTTGTTGCTTATATTTAAAGAGAAAAATAAAAAAAACAATAAACGAAATAAAATTGCATACAAAGACGCACATTTATTTTGTTAAGTTTTTGCTTGATGCTAACACATGCGTACGTAATGAACATATACATCCATATTTAATTCTTCTCTCTTTTAATTCTGATCTTTATTTATTTTCCAACTTCACTCACCTGTATATTAGCTTATGTTTTTAATTGAACCAATACTTACACAAGTGAATGTACGTGTGTATTTTTAGCATTTGAATTGGTGTCAACTTTAAGAGCCTCTTATTCCTTTCATACTAAACCGATTTAAATAATCTATAGTCGGGTCCTTAAAGCTCAATAATGTCTACTATTTGGTAAAAGAGTGAAGAAAAGCGGCTGGCAAACAAAGGAGAAACAGGGATCTAAAAATTTGTCTTTGTCTGTTTATATAATAGATTATAATGACTCGACCTTAACCGTATAACTCAATCATAGTATGTTACCCTTAAATTGTGGTTTCTGATGTATAATTATAGTCTTCAAGCTATTTTCTGGTACTGCTGTACGGGGAAAAGAAATTAGCTATCACAGCTAACTATTTGCTTTAAAATTGTTCCATGTTTAAGTCTTCCGAAATTCTGACATGATTTTCGCCTTTAATAACCGGACACATAATTAATTTAAAATTATTTGATTATTATCCAAGCTAAATCTTTTCAATGTTTTGCCATTAAAAACAAAATACTTTTCAATCATAAACGATTTGTATACTACACTCTGAATAACTTCAAAGTATTTCTACGATTAATTAATAGAAAACAGGCAAGCATTTTATTATATGAGTGGCGCGGTAGTAGGACATGCCTTTATTATATACAATATAAGCAGTATAACCTTTGGCAAACTAACAAGATTTCTCTTAATCATGAAAATAAGTTTGTCGCGAAATAAAATAGCTGTGCAATAGACCACTTGTTATTAAAGACAACAATAATTTATATGTTTATTAGTATTTTATTCCATTACTTGTAATAAGAATAATTGCTTTTGCTGAGATAGTTGTGAAGTGTTCTCCTCCAGACTTTTGTAATCACGTGCATCCCTAAAAATCTATAAAGTTCTTTAAAAAATCCTTACTTGTATTTTTTTTTAAACATACGGTCATTATTTTTTCATTTATTTCACACCTTTAATATTATTACAAAAAAAAGTTAACATGATTAATACCACCGCACACTCACACAGGCCACAATGTTATTATTCAATATTTAATTATGTACGTGTGTGTGTATGTGTGCGGTAACAGGATCAAGTGAAATGTTAAAAATAAATAAAACAGTTTTACAAACAAAAAAATTAAAAAATAAAAACTCTACGAATATAAAAATTACTATCGACATTCAGAGAAATTGACAACATAAGCCATCATGTTGTGTGCTGTCCCGCAATCTCTCGATGCAAATTTTGAAGGAGGAGTGCAACTGTGTGATTGCATCACAGCCACAAATGAACATAATCGATTTTCCGTTGTATAAATGAATAAACGGAAATCAGTCAAATGCAATATGGTCGTTATACTAAAAAGGCCACGTTCTGCATAAATGGGCATACGCACAGACATTTATAAATACGTGGGTATAAAAAATGTATCAGCGTGTTTGGAAATAAATATAAAAATGCATATATAAACAGATCAATCAAGAAATAGCACTGAAGAGAAAATATTTGGGGAAAAATTCAATCGAGCTACCCGCAGGTTTGAGAAGTAGCAAATGCCGTAATTCAACCAACAGTGATATCTGAATCAGAGGTCTTTATATCACAGTAATTTAATACCAGTCACTTTATTTAAAGAGAGATTATGCAGGTCTATCGATTAATTCCGCATTATTTTTTTTAAAGAAGTAAAAACTCAGGCAATTAATGCCTACCAATTATTTCAATGTGTTTCTTACTATCTTTCGGAAAGGGATTGTGTAGGAAGGACAGATTGGGAAAATGAGAAAGCTTAATTAATTTTTTCACAACTCTGCCATTTCGCGTTTGTTATTTTTTTAGCAGTTTTGCTGCGCTTTTGCTGTCAAGCAGCCCATTTTATTAATTATTTTGCTTCGCCGACGGTCTTGCTTCAAAAAAGGAGTAAGGAGGACACCGTAATGTACCGTAGCACACACCAGTATCAAGCGCTGACGGCAGCTTTGTCAACTTTAAAATTTCAAAACTCACTAAAATAGAGCAAAAAAAACTTGCAATTTCAAAAAATGCACCAAGTTTAGAATTTCTCTTTTATTTAAAATGTTTATTCAATTAATTTTGTATAAAAATTATAATATTTTTGTATTAAAAATATAACTGTAGAAGACTGGTGTTTCTACAGTTAAGAGTTAAAAAAACAAAAAAAATAGATGAGTTTATATTTCTTAAATTCTATACTAAACTTTTCAAAGAGAGATCAACGATTAACAGCAAGGATTCAAAATTAATAATAATAATTCACTATTTATTATTTTATTAAAATATTAAAAAAAAATTAATTTTTCATCAGAAGTTGGATATTTTCATATTAAAAATTTATAATATTCACAGTAGGTTTGGTCGGTTTGTAATGACAAAATTTTTTCGAATTGAGCCATCGATTTTTCGATAGCTTTTGGCATGAGGAAACGAAATTCCACTACGATATATCAAAAAAATTATATTCTAAGCTCCCAAATTTCAATTCAAATTTATAATTTTCATTAATAAATAATACAATTTCATCAAAAATAATTGAATAATAATTCAAATAATAATAATTCGAAAATAAATTTCACCTTGGAAAGGTAATATTTAAAATAAATAAATCAGCCGATTTTTTTATTACCTACTAAAAACACCTTAAAAATTAATTTTTTTTCTGCAAGACAAGAGCTATCGAAAAATAGATGACACATATAGATTGCTGAAATAAAAAGTTGTGCTGGGTTTGGTGCCACCAAAAATTAAAAAAGGCCGAAATTTAAAAAAAGCTCACCGCGCACCAATTAAGGAATTTCTCGGACAAACAATTTTAAAAAGCTCCGAAAATGGCACGAAACGCACCCAGTTGACAATGCTGTCTGATGGTACTATTTAGTGGCCTTCGTAAATTAATTACTCCAATAACAGCAACAAATCCTGAACTCGGAAAAATCGGTCATATAATGCAGGGTGGTGGAAATACAAGGTCTTGTCAGAAATAACAATTATTCCTATTGTTTCCAAGAAAATGTATACCAACAATATTTGTGCAACTTACAACTCCTACAATATGTTGTGAATTGGACAAATACAAAGATGTACTCGTATATGCTGTTTTGTTAGAATAATATAGTCCATACAATGTAATTAGAGTTTGTTGTTCTTAGACTATGATCACCGCAACCTTATAAAGGGTATCCCAAAATTAACGTATGATTTTAATTCAATAGAAAACAGTTTTTCATTATCTTTGAGAACTTTCAATGAAAGCACGTTGTTCTGCTATGTAGCGTTTCAATATTTACAAGCCCTAAACTGTTAGCTGCCAAATTTTTTCATTAGAGACTCTAACACTTTACTGCACAAATGACAGAAATTTCAGACCCTGCGCTAATTTTGGTACCGCCTTTATTTCCTTTACATGTTAAACGTGATATTTGTAAGAAGTAGTAACCTTCAGTAAAAAAGAGAATCCTTTTTAGACCTTCTTTCCGTCAACTCTACTTTATTTAATTTGATTATTTTCCAAAATGATTATTATTTTGGTTAAAGTTTGTAGCGTTATTGTAGAAAGAATTGGACATGAGACAATATTCCAAAAGTACAATGGATAAATTATCAGCTGTGCTATTAGCATTATTTGTATTATTGTACCATGACAGCAACCATGAAAGATATGAAGTCAAATACCCAGCATCTGGCGAAGACCGTGCTTGAAATTAACATGACAGATGTTTATATAACTGAAGTACTCAACTAAGCTGCACAGTGATAATATGTATTTGATAAATTTTAATAACAGCCAGAGTTTATTCAAAATCCGCCCTGCTAAATATGTGTTTGTGCCATTGTATCTGCCAAGCTGCCGAATCATATACAACCAACAACACGCTCAATCGGTTCATCTTTTTAAACCTGTTTTATACGTTTAATATAAATTTCAAAATTAATGTATAAAAATAATAAATAAAAATCTGTTACCAATTTTTACATTTTGACACATTTAAATGACCCTTAGGTCCACAAAATTAAATTAAAATAATACTTAGGAAAACTGGAAATGTGGCTTAAAGAAAGTGTTTTATAAGCATAAAATATCCAGTGAGAAAAATATTCTCTAAAAATTAAAGGAAAATATGCTCTTAAAATAACAAATATTTTTTAATCAAAATTTCAATAAAATTTGCATTTAATAAAAGATCAAAATGAAATAAATAGAACACATAAACAAAACATCTAAATAAAACCTAAAAATGTACTTCAGTTTCTTAATCAGAACTGAATACGGTTGACAAAATAATAAGACAGGATTTTTTTATTGTTAATTGTCTCTGAAATAAACTACACAATGTTGACTTAGACTTTCAAATAAATAGCGTTTTCTATTGCATCTTGCATTTTTCCTCAAAATTCTACTGATCAAAAACGGGTGTATTCAAAATATTAAATTTCTATAAAACTGATTTGGTTCAAGCCATTGTAGATGTGAAATGAGATGTAAATGGCGAAAATACAAAAGCCGCCTACCAACTAAAATCTCAAAGAGATTTTATGCTTCCATTGCGAAAGCATTTGTAAGCGTATAAACAAAATTTAAATAAAGTATGAGTATCAAAATATGCACTAAATTATTCAAATATAATTTATAAATTCGAAATATGCTGCACATATACATTTCAGACTGAAATATGCAAAAAGAAAAATCTGTAAAGAAAAAAAATTCTCAAAACTTTAGTTAGAAATCAAAAAATTGATGTTAAAAATAATTAAAATTTCTAAAGCAATTAAATCGTTTGCAATTGCATTCTGCGCTTTCGCTACTTAAAACATCAACCATTTTTGATGGGGGTTAAAAATAATAATATTATGAAATGTGTGGTTTAATGCTGCTCTTTCTTTTCCCTGGTATAATACTGCAGTCTTAGCCAGCGAACTACTGGGTAGATAAATGCAAGTGCGTTAATCTCTTTGAATTTCATACACTTACAAGAATGTGCATTTTCTTTTGTATTGCAGCAGTAACATCTTCTTCGAAACTATGAAAGTTTATAAATTGATTTTACTGATTTTCATGTTTTTAATTGTTGCAAGTTTTTTTTTATTTTTTTCTCAATGTCTGTGGCTAAAATGTTTTATACAAATTATTAAAAATTTCAAGTTAATATATTCTGTAAAGCAATAATTTTGCTCTTGTACATACATATTTCACTCTTTATAAACCCTCAAGTACTTTAAATCTAAGGCAGTTAATAAATAGTTTGCTTAAGCAAATTCAGCATAAACATGTTTTTTTAGTGCAGCATTCTATTGAAATAGAGATATTATCTAATATGTATATCTCGGTATTTTGTGACAACAATTTGGGAAATAAAACAAAATCATTTGTATGGTTCTGTATTACTCTTGCTTTCCGGAACTGTATCTCAGCTACACAATTTCAATTTATTTTTATGCCTTTTTAACCAGCTCAGTGGCAACAAGCAACTCTTTTTTATTAATGTTTATATTATAAATACATAATTATAAATATACTCACAATAAATAGTACCTGTCAGTGTAAACGAGTAACTTTATGTCAAGAGGATGTGATTTTTCAAATTGTGCATCTGTCACCGGTGAAAACATGCAAAATTTTCATTTTCCAATTGTTAACTTTTGTCTGCAGTTTTCATACAGGCGACCAGTCAAAACCATCAACTTGTAATAAAGTAAATTTAAAACAAATTAAACTTTCAATATTATCCACCAGTCAGTCGGCCAGTCATTCATCTAAAAATTTTAAAATGCTGTTGCATATTTAATATTTAATGAGAGTCAAACTGAATAAATTGCAGCAGCAGTAGTTAAGGATTATGAAAGCAAATAATTCAAAGCCAAAACAAGACAATATTTATTTATGGTTTTCGAAATAATAAATAAATAAATAAATACATTTCCAGACAAACATGACTTCACTATGACTCTTAACTAAACTGAACTATTTTTTTCTAGGAAAATATTTTACCGGATATATTCAAAGATTTTCATTTATTTTATTATTGTTTGTGGGTGGATGTGCTGATGTTTGTGAATACCCGTCCGTCCTTGTTATATTAAAAGTAGAAGTGCAATTTTTCGAAATTGGCAAATGCCACAACAAAAATTCTGTGAATGTCAATGAAAATATCAGCTTCAATTCAAAGTGAAGTAAAATAAAATTGAAACGAAAATATGTGGGCGTTGTTTGCAAGTGCGTATGTTTCGTTTTAACATCCAATTATTATTGGCAGAATTTCGAAATATGATGCGAATGCTTTAAATATTTAATTTAATTTTTTGTTTTGGCCATATGAAATCTGTGTATTTGATATGTGGTATTTGTTAGATTTCTATTTACAAATGTCAAATGAAAATTAAAAATTCAATTATTTATTCAAATAGTTAATATAAACCAACACATAATCGTTAATTAGAAGGAGTTGCGCCTACCGAAAATACGATGGTATTTCGATCTGGTTTGTGTTGTCAGAATTAATTAGAATTTAAAAAATAATTTTAAATGTATCTATTGTTAAATGTTTTAATTTAAAATATTAAAATATTTCAATTAAAATTCAAAATAATATTCACATTCTAAATCAAAATTTTTCTATGAAATTGTCTATTAAAGTTTTTTGGTTCTTAAGTTTTCTTAAGAAAGTAAAAAAAGTACGAAAACAATAAAAAGTTTCATTATTCTTGATTTGTTTGTTGACGTTATTGTTGTCTTGTTGAGAGCAAAAGTTTAGACCGACAAAAAAATAAACTTTTCATTAGGTTGATTTTGATACAAATTCAAACAACCATCCATCCTTTGAAATGTGTGCATGTGTTTCGTTTTACGAGGATGAATTCAGCAGATATTTTCTTAGATCTTATTTCCAATGCAATATATGGCGGCATGAAATGACTGGCGGAGAAATCACTAAGAATGCTGGAACCCTGTAGATGAAGAAGTTATTTGTTTTTCGCGGTAATTATTTAATTTTTTTTAAGAGGATATTTCATAATGAGATAAATCAAACGATTTTTTAACAAATAAATTCTTGAAGTTGTTATTTTTTGGTGATTGATTGCGCTTTTATTTCATTAATGTATTTTAACAGGAACTTATATTTTATTTTTTTAAGGGTCAAACACAAATTGCGAAGCTGTTTTGACTTGTCAGATGAAAATCCCAGGGTCTAGTCAAGAATCGAACCGGCGATACGGAGAGTAACAGTCTAGCGTTTCGCTAGTGTATATCTAAATTGGTGTTTGCTTCCTCACGCCAGAATATGCTTGTGAGAGCCATCATTTCAGGGAAACTTTAGTGAGACAAATCATTTTTAACAGCTAAGACTGTTCTCTAAGATAAATTCTCTAATTCGAAGTACCCACTTTAAGATTTAATAATGCCGTTTGCTTTTCTAAAAAAAATGTACATTTCTTATACTTTTTATCAAAAAAATTTTAATTCAAAGTTTTCTTAAGACAAAAATACAATAATTTCTAATAAACTCACTATTTCAAAAATCATTATATTGAAAATTTCTAATAAAAAGGGGAAAAAATAATTCACTTTTTTAGAAAAGAAAACTCCATAAAATATATATTTAAAAATTATTTTCTTTAAAATATGTTGTAGTAAATGACTTCCGTTTTTAACGTGATATTTTTAAAAAATGCGTTACATGGATTGATTTATTTTAATTTTCTTAAAACAGCCACTACCCAAGGTGTATTTAACTAGGTGACAGAATTAGGAAAACAATTACAACAATACAAGAACTACAGGAATTTTTGTTGGTGTAGTTTCATTGCGTATGTCAAAAACCTGACTCATAAAACAAAGAAAGCAGATACAGAAAAAAAAGTAAAAGTATTTTGTTTGTATTTTGACATTCACAACGAAGAGTCAGCTGCTGTAATGCTGTCATCTGTTAAATACGCCTTGCCACTACCTGTCCTCTTACCGGATTTTTGCTTGATGTTAATTTTTTTCATATGTAAATATGTATATTTGTGTACTCTGAAATCTTAAAACTTTCATAAACTTTTCAATTCAGCCACTCATTCACACTCACACCCAAAAGAGCAGACCGAGTTTTCCACACTCCTTCGCACAAAACTGAAATGAAACAAATGAAAAAGTACTTTAATGAATACAAATGAACAACAACTATAATAAAAAAAAATATATACAAAAAAACGACACAGGGATCATCAGAAACTTCTACAACAAACATATGTGAAACTAAAAAAACAATAAAAACGAAAAAAATATATGTATATAAATCTTTTATGCTTAATATTAACAGCTTTAACTAAAATTAAATACAAAAGAATGTTGAAGGCATAACTAATGAATAAGCGAATGAGTACGACAAGCAAGCTGGATGGGAAGAAGTTCAAATGAGAGGCAACTGGTCCGAACTTGATGGGAAACCAAATGAAATGAAGTTGAGTGAACTGAGATACATGTCAGGAAGAATAAAGTTCAAAATTAGTTGATGAAAGGCCAGCTTAAATGCTAAAATAACAACAAAAAAGGACTTTTTTATATTTAAGTTTCAAAGAAATTGACTGGCTGTTCGGATGAGAGTATAAAAAAGTTTGACTTGCTGTTGTTTCGTGTATTTTATTAGTAACTTTGTTTAAGAAATAGATAGATGTCTTTCATACGTTAAACAGTAATTCATCAAAATCAAATATAAATAGAAAAGAAAAAAGAAAGAAAAAAATATATTAAACTTGTAGAAAAAAATAATCTTTTCGAAGAATAAATAAAAATCACATAAAAATTCATTACTTTTATACAAGATTAATGATTTTCTACAACAGAGTAAGTGCCTCCATGTATAAATGGTTGTCTGTGTGTGCGGACTGTGGCTTATTTACAGCGACAACCCCTAAAGGGTAAACAGTTCACTAAAATCTGTTAAGAGCCAATAAGTAATTAGAATTTTATGGCATGATAGCATATTCATTAACAGCAATCAACAATCTTAAGCTACCGACCACCATCACCACCACCACCACCACCATCATCAGCAACAGCATCCTCATCATGCTCATAAAATATGTTTTTGTGGAAAATATGTTCAAATAATTTTAACGAGTAAATTAAATTTCATTTTAAGAAGTCTATTAAAATGTAATTATTCACCTTTTTGTAAATAGAACGAAACAGTTTCACGAGCCAGACAGGAATATGAAAAAATACTCGCTTAGCCTTAAAGTAATACAGTGGGACACTTGACTCACTATTTTTGAATTTATTATTTTTTTGGCACTCATGCAACTCATTGTGCCGGATGTAAGAAAACTGTTGATTGGGAAAAAATCCCTGATTTTATTGGAGAACGTTTCATTGCAACAGGGATACAACAGTGAGCATACATCTCACATTGAATCGAAGTTCTAAGCTAAATACCACACTGTCAGCGATGAACTGAATCTTGGACTTTGAAATGCCAGCGATGGTCGTATTCTGTTTCCGATCGGATATATCTGCTATAAATAGTGAGGCGATCAGGTGATGTCTAGTATCTCTAACAGATTCTAAGAAAATCGCGGAGCTTAAGAACTGCTGTTAAGGCTTGACAAATGTGTTTAGAGCACAAGTCGTTGCATTAAATTTTTGTGCCAAGAACACCGATTTTTCTTTTATACTTATAGCAGTGATAAATACAGATGGATTAATAGTTTTGGTCACATAGTTTCGTGTAAGATTTACATTTTACGTGCATTAAAACCAATTATATTTGCTTGAACTTATTCAGAGACTCTAATAACATTGTAATGCAGCGTATCAATTATATTATGTCTGATGAGGCCAATTGTCGACAGGCTTACATTATTACTGATAGCAAAATAGTGGCAAGCGCTGCGGCCATCTGCTAGATAATATAATTTACGGGATTGGAAAATAGACATAAAAGACCAATTTAGAAAATTTTAGTATAACTCACATATTAAGATACTTGAGAAAGATCGATATAAATCGAGCGAAGTGATCACCGAAAGACAAACAGCATATTTTTACACATCTGCGTCATCATCTGCAATTGCACAGCAAATGTTTAGAGGTACCAGTTTAATTTACACACCAATCGCGGCCTCTAAGTAAATTTTTAGCTTCAAATATTGCAAAAGATAGAATTTCAGAAAATTTTTCATTATTAAACTAATTGTTAATCGATTTTCAATTGGGCGCAGCAATGTTATACGTAGGTACAAATTCTTAGTCGTAGGGATTTTCTTCTAAAAAAATTTCCGTATGGACTTTTCAATTATGTTTTAAAATTATATATTAATTTGGAAACCTTTCTCGATTTGTGACAAGATGCTAACAAAATTTTTAATACAACATCCTTACAAATAGTCATATTTTTTGCATTTTTTATCTTTATATGTAATTATTATATAAATATATAGTCTGCAAAGTGAAATCTTCGGCTTCTCCAGAATCTTCGGCTTGATTAAAGGAAACCCCAAATTACTGGAAACGAAAATTCAGCAACAAATCACTGGATGACGACAACTTTAGAGGATGGCTGGAAGCTGTATCTGCTGAACCGTTCAAATTGCGGCAAGTCTGATCTTCTGAAGCACGCAGAAAGAAAGACAAACAAAAATGTGATTTCTGTAGACAACATGGAAATTTTTTTGAAAAAGTAAAGCAACGACTCAGCTGCAAAAGTTTTTGAAATAAAACTCAACATGTTTCACACTGAGTACGATGTGGCGCTGTGGATTTGTTTTTGTGGATTGGCGTAGCAACCTTTTATTTCATTTAGATTGTACAATGCGCTAAAAAGTTTGCTTTGGACGAGCTAGAATATACAGGCACCAATTTCTGAAGCGCTGTGCTTTTGTATAGCGTTCGAGGCCATGCATCAAGGAGTTATGAGTTCGATTCTCACCAAAGTGTCTGGTAGAAAGCGTTTTTTAGTAAGATTCTATTTATTAAACTGCAATTTGTAATTGTATTCGTAATATTAGAAATTACTAAATAAATGTGTCCTCTTTTGAGAAAAGGACTTGAATGTAGTTAAGAAAAAATACGATATTTGGGGGGTTACTCTCTATTGCGATGAGAAAGCAATTTCAATGTAAAAATAGTTCGATTTCGTAACAATTTTCTTTCGCATCGCAAAACAAGCCTCAGACTCTTGCAGCTCTTAAAAACAATATCCGTCAAGAATGTGACGACCTATCGCCGGAAGTTTTGGCCAAAGTGATGGAAAATGCCATAAAAAGAGCTCAAATGACAATCAACTGTGGCGGCGGCCATTTACATGACATCATATTCTCGACTTGATGTAAAAAAATTAAAAGACCAAATAAAAATAATCCACAACAAGAATCAAAGTTTTTCATTTTTTTTAAATTACAGCCAAAAAACATCGGAAGGTTATTTTTGCGCCACCTGTTAGTATTTTTGCGTTTCTGAAAAATTGCACTTGAGCATTTTTGTAAAAGTCCATCAAATCAAATCAAATTCAGCTTCATATTTAATGCGTTTCCACAAGAAAAAGTTTCATTTGTAAAAACTTTTTTTATCATTTTATTTTCAATTAAGAAAATATTTATTTCGTTCCACTGTTTTTCGATGCTTGGAACAATAAAAAGATGTTTATTACACAAACAGCGAAAAATGGAGATATTTTAGCATACAAAATCCTTAAATTATTTATAATTTTATGGAGTTGCTATTTAATTATGTATCTATGTGCGTTTCTGTATATGGGAGTGTGCTTGAGTTGTTGTTTTCAAGCAATTGAGTCTATTGGAGTTTGTAGGATTAGTGCTAATAAATAGAGGCAACATAAAACCAGACGATATCAAACATAAGCAATCATGTTTTAATGTTGCTGTTTCTCCTGCTGTTGAAGTTGCTGTAGAATTCTATTTTATTTATATTTTTATTTTTTTAGTGTAATAAATTTTGAAAACCCCCAAAAAAAAATCGTTTATATGTTTCTACATTTACAATTTAACATGTTTTACACGTAGTTTAGCAACCAAATGTACTGAGTGTGGCGGGGAAAGGATATTAATGGAAGTAACACACTTTCATTAGTTACATGGTTTACACTGCAGCAGTATTTGAGATTGAGTTGAGAAAATATGTATTTCGTTTTGAAGACGTGAGTTTGTTTGAACGTGTATATTATTTTTTGGGGGCTTCGTCGTCTTTTTATTAGTTGCTAACAAACACAAACAAAGTAAAATAAAAAGAACGAGAAAAAAACAAATGTTTGTTCGAAAATACCCACTCATTAAATTAAATGATGTGTAAATAATGTTACACAGTCAATGTTATTCGAAGTGTTGATTTGGTGTTACATTTTGTTTTTGGTGCTTTAATTTATTACTGTATTTATTTCTATTTGAATGTCGTATGTGGAACTTGGCAAAAAATAAGTCATCTGGCGGTTTCCAGGGGTTTCAAGTTAGCGAATCGATTGATTTATATATTTATATGTTTGTAAATTGAAATTGAAAAACACATTATTTAAGAAGACTCGTTCTCAATTACATACGAAACCCTGCACAGCCAGGGTTTTTTGGGATGTGCATGTGAATTATCTGCATTGACTACTTGAAAAAATCAAAAATAAATTAAAAAAAGTTTTCTCCCATTAATATGTTGCACACGATAGCAACTAAGTCTTCAACGAAGTTGTTTTTAAATAACAACCAAAATCCGCATCAAAAACTTGCCAACAAATTTTAAAATACTTTTTATATTTGACTAAAATTTTCCAATTAATGGAGCAAACATTATTCGAGTGACTACCATAATCTTATCTTATGTTTAAAGTTATTATTAGATAAATCTTTAACCTCTAGGCTTCGTTTTAAATAAAAATTCTTATTTTCCACGAATCTCTGTTATCTAATTGTTAAGTTTCAATTATTTTCACTCCAAAATAACAAATTGAAACTAAACAAAACTTAACAGTAATTTACATAATTTTGATAAACACAGCAATTTGCTTAAAGCAAATTCTTCCGCATGTAAAATGTAGCACTCATTTTAAAATTTTACCTTTAAATCTTTTTAATATTCTAACCATATTTTCAGAATTTTTATCTTTTATTTGATAAAAACAATTTTCTCCCACTTTTCATTTATTAAGCACTTTACAAATAAATTATTTAAATTATAATATCAACACAGTTTCATAAATAAAATACATACGCACATTTAAACTCACACACACACACACACATACTTAATAATAAACGAGGATAAGTTGAAAAGCTTTTTAGCTTTCAAATCGAGAAAAATTGTCAATAGTAATTTTAATTAAACAAAGCGGTTTTATTTATTTATTTGAATTACTCGTTTCTGTAATTATAAAGTTTAAGCTGTGTGGGTGATTGGAACACAAGGTCCGATCTTAGTATTGGAGCTGCCAATAAACCCTATAGGAAGAGCAGCCTTCTCACTTTAGTTACCAGCAGAAGGTTGTATATCCAGGGAATACTTGGTTAGAAAACGGAAGTAGTAAGTTGCTTGAAAATTCCAACAAATAAATCGCTTCTGGTTATTCCCAAGTGAAAAACAGTCAGAAAGCTTTTCGTACTCAAGTATACGTCTTTATATATATTTATATATACGAGTAAATATAATTCTACGGTACGTGTGTATGTCACCGAACTCCTCCTAAACGGCTGCACCGATTTGAATGAATTTTTTTGTATGCGTTTGTGTGGTGTCCTCGATGGATTCGATTTACAAATCAGCCCGGCATATGGCGCTGCAGTCGATGTAAAAAATTCTATTTCTCAACGAATTTAACAGCAATTTGAAACATATTATGTACGTAGTCTTATCAAAGCCGTAAAATATTTTTCAATGGACCACACACATTTCTATGCCCACTTTTTTCAATATATATAAACATCCTATTTACCATAATTTAAAACTTGGTAAGAATGTTCTCTTAACCTGGAAAATTAACCAAAAACATGGTTTGAATTACAAATGCAATTAAAAATAAACTTTTACATTGAAAATCTAAGTTCTATACGCTGAACGCTATTTTCTCACTTCGGACAACTTTGAGAAACGACTTTCTTAAAACGAAATTCAAAATGAAGCACATGCTCTAAATAACTTTTGATATGGCTCTCGTATACAGAACACCTTTTACACAAATCGTCAGCACATTTTTGGTTTGGCGCAACGACCATTAAAAAAAATTTAGATGGGAATGTGGCTTATATCTTTTGTATAACAATTTGTTTATGGCTCGCTTAATTAACCGAGGTTTTAGTTTAATCGGTTAATAATCGGTTCGTTTTACTAATGATCGGTTAACCGACCAATGAAGTTTTTTTTATAAATTAAGTAATTTAAATAAATAAACTTGTATAAATGGTTTATTATTCGGAGTTAAAAAAAACAATAACAACAATTCTTGAACTAAAACGAAAAAATAAAAAATAAACTGTGAAATCATTTTATTAGTTATTTCAATAGTTTAAGGAGATCTTATAAAACAATATTTTAGAAAAATAATTTGGTTTAAATGTTTGAGATTTAAGCGATTATTTTCTTTAGTTTTGATAAAACTTGACTTGAAAAAAATTCTTTCACTTAACGTAGATGTTAGACAAATCGAAAGCAGCCCATAATACAGAATATCTAATTTCTGCATAGTTTTTCTGGATTTTTCTAAACATATTAAATCTTCCATTATGCCGTTAGAGTCCTGTTTCTGTTTTTGTAAAATTTTAACACTTCTAATTGTTTTGTTTAATTCTGCTAAAAGATTGTTTGTATTGCTATCGAGAGTTTCATTTGTTGTCTTCATCTGACTCATCCTGGCAAATCACAGCACCGAACATTTTGCAAAAAAATTTATTTCAGAATTCCTTAGATTCTCTTGTTGTTCTATATTTTTAGATCATATTGCTGGAAGGAAATATGCCCGAGTTATATTAAAAACATAAAAAAATATATTGTAATACTACAAAAAATTAAAGTTTTGTTACATCGGTTAATCGATTAATCGAGTAAAAACAACCGCTTTAATCGTTAATCGAAAATAGCCAATTTTAAATTAGCCGATCAGTTAGTTAATCGGGTAGCAATTAATCGGTTAACCGAATGAATACTTTACTTCTGAAATATCAAGCATTCATTCATGCATTTTTACACGCCACTGTTTGGCATTTGCAGCACTTTTTTCACACAAAAATATACAAGATTCATTTCACTCTTCATTTCCGTAACGGGCAAAATAGTTAAAATTAAAGCAAAGTAAAATAAAACCTAAAAAGGAGATGGAAGAGGAAGCGATGGCAATGCAAAGAGCTCAGCACCGACTAGCAGCCGCCGGTTAAATTTTATAATATAAAATAATTAAACACTACAAATAAAAAAATAAATAAAGCAAATCCATTTTATTTAATTATACTATAATTAAGATAACAGAAATTATTCTATTTCATGCAGTTCAATTATTTGTTTCTCTTGTCTGATTTCAGCGGTGGATCGATTGTTAAAAAGATTACGGCGGTAAAAGTTTAAACTAAATAACTTGTTTTCCTAGACTGCAACAAAATATATTTGGTGAGCATTCACACAACAAGTTACTCAATACACGGCAGTTAGTATACGTGTGCAACAGAATATGCGGTTTTTGAAAACAAATTGCATTTGTGGCACAAAAGAAGATTTTTCGTTTTCAATAAAATAATATTAACTTTTAACTTTAAATTTAGATGCATGCAAATGTTCAAGACATATGCCAGAAGCAGCGGCATATATTTTGAGAAAACTTCATGTAAATCCTATTTGTTGTTTTTGTTCATTCCGACTTTTTTGGCATATGCGTCTAACCAATAATGAGCTGCTGAAATGTTTTTCCTTTTACGTACTTCTTACCGTATGCCAATATTTTCCTTAATTTTCTATGTAAATGGTATTTTTTGTCTTTATTCAGGCATTATTTTATCTTTATATTCTGCTGGCCATAATACATGTAAATAACAAGGTAAACTTGAGTCTTAAATCATCCTGGCATTGTGCATAGAATAAGCAGAACTAATTTTATTTGTAACAATCTTAGTGAACATCTACGTTAGCTTGTTTCATAGGTCTAAAGATTTACCTATACACACGCATAAATAGTTAACTTTGGATGTATTTGTATGACAACTTTCACAACATTATGTACTGACGGTTATATGTCATTAGGGTCAATTCAAGTTGGTGGTGGGAAGTTCAGTGTGAGCAACATGTTTAAGGACAATCTGAAATTGTCCTTATAAACTAGAGTAAGTGTGTTTGTTTACAGAAAGTGTAAGTTATTATCATTTTGTTGGGTATTAAGGTAGAATTTACAGAATTTGTCAAGATTTTATGAGGTACGAATATTTTATCAAAGGTGTTTAAAATACTATTAAATAAATCTCAAGTAGCCTCTAGTTTTGTGAATAATTGAATAAGAGGCTTAGGTATTTGTAGGAGAGTTAATTAAATTCGCAAGGGAATTGTATTAGATTGGAATAGAGTGCAGTAGAGTAAATTAAATGATATATAAGACATTCTTCCTCGATATGTATACATTGCAAGGAATTTAAAAGCAAACAAAAACATGAAAGCAAATTTTTGAACCAAAAGAGAAAACATGATTTTATTCAATTAAAAATAAACAATTAAATTAAAAATTCTAATATTTATCGGGCAAGAATGGAATACGAGACATTTTTTTAAGGAATGAAGAAAATTTTATTAATTACAAACTACACGGAGATATAATTAAATTATTTTCAGAGGGCCTAACGTTAATAGTATGATTAACAACTCACTGAGGAAAGTAGTCTTCTAGTTTTATAAAATTCGCTTAGAGTTGAATATTTCATGAATTCCAATATCCTTTAAAAGTTGTCTAAAGTTCAATATAAACACTTTTCATAATTTATTTAACCCCCATTTGATCTTAAAATTCCTTTAGATTTTCATTTCGTCAAAGAGTTGCTTAAATCATTAAACTATTAAATATTTAGTAAATTTATTATTCGAGATATGCCACGATGGCATTTACACCAGATCAATACTTACGAGATTTCGAATAAAATATTGTTGATTTTGACTACATTTCCCATGCAGAACAAAATCTACTTCGTCACTAGATTTTGAAAAAATCTACTCAAAATCTCTTAGTACTTAGTGATGCAACTATGGTTTTCCCTAAATTGTCTGAAAAATACTACGCTGTTCAAGAACAATGCCTTGAAGGGTGTGCTCGCCAGCTGTTACTCTTTTGAATTATGATTTTTTCATGGAGTTTGATGTTTAAAATGAAAATTCCAATCAACTGTTTTTGCATGAACTTTTTGAAGGGTGTGCTCGCCAGCTGTTTCCAGCGTTTGAATGATAATTTTTGCATGGAGTTTGATATTTGAAAATGAAAACTTTAATTAACTGTTTTTGCATGGATACGGAATCGTGAAAAATGCCACGAATAACCCGGTGTAAACGGTAAAGATATTGATAGAGATTTCAATTGAAATCTATTGGATTTTGGTCTGGTGTAAATGCCATATAAAGGAATCTCAAAAAACATATCATTTTGAAATTCTTTCGAAATACTGAAATAAAATCAAATAAATTGTATTTTAAAACTAAAGATTCGTATTTTCTTTTGTACATTGAGCACAAATTGTTTACATAATTATGTTGGAATAATAATACTTATTTTATTCTTCTCTTACACTATTTATATAAATTAATCATACAGTCGATGCAACTTAAAAAGCAGTGAACTACATGAAAAAAATAATAATGAAGAAGGAGTGTTGCTTGTTCCGAAAATAACATTTCAAGATACTCCATAGCTTGGAAAATTGCCTGACATGCCATTCTGTCGGAAAAAAATGTGACGAACTTTAACTTCATATAATATTTTGGATTGAAAAACTATCAGTATTTATAAAAAATAATTGGTTTACATTTTCCTTATGGTTAATGAAAGTAGAAGAAGAATATTATTTATTTTCAAATAAACTTAAGAACGAGAATTCATTAGAATTTTTTTTTGTTAATTTTTAGTTGTAAAATCGAAGTCTCCTTCTATCTGTCATGACGTCTCTGGTCTTGCGTTGTACTTTTAGCATAAAATTATTATTTTTATATTGAAATGAAAATTTTTGGCTTAAGTTCAAATCTGAGTTTACCCATATCTTCTTAATTTAAGAAATTATATTTAGATAAATAATAATGAATAAGTTGCACTTTTCGTATTGTAATTCGTTAAATAATACGGTTAAATAGTTGATATTCCTAGTTACTAGTATCCACCGTCAAAAGTGGTAAAATCGAACAAAGACCGCTGATGAGATGGTGTAGCGACCTCGAAATCAGTACTGATCCGTTCTGCTAGTCTGATGAATAAATTGTTTCAAATAAAATAGTACTCTCTTAATAAAAATATAATGAATTTATCTAAATATAATTTCTTAAATTAAGAAGATATGGGTAAACTCAGATTTGAACTTAAGCCAAAAATTTTCATTTCAATATAAACCTTAAACAGTTCAACAATTACGAATAAATTATTATTTTTATTTTTTAAAATAAGATGATTTTTTACCTTCTCAATCTTTAGTCTTATAAATTAATTTGAAAAGCATTTGGCATTTTAAACTATTAAACGACAGCTTAGGTCCTCTTTTTTTAACTTAATTTTATAACGGGATCAATATTTTAGAGGTTGCATATTTATTTATTATTGTTACTGCAGTCGACATGTTTTTTTCTGGTTTAAGTTTTAAAGAAAGAGTTTTTCGATTTTTTTGATTAAGAATCAGCCAAATTGTCAAAACATGTATTATTATTTATTTTATTATTTTTATTACTATTTTTCGTCCCACTGTTCCATATTGCATCTCTGGGTAATTAAATAAATGAGGCTTTATTAGCTTTCTTAATGTTAGTTTCAGATTTGTTCTACAACTTTAGAAAGGAATTTCATTTTTTATTATAAAACAAATCTCAATTTCGATTAATATTAAAAAAATCGAATATTTGAGCATTGGCCAAAGACTTTTCAAACGAATGTTGAATAAAAAATTTTAGAATTTCGTTCATTCGAATATAAATCAAAAAAAGGATACAAATTATTTTTTATTCAAATAGCAATTCTTATAACTAAACAAGTCTACAAGTTCCAGTCAACTTTGTCTTGCTTGAAGTTAGGGAAGCTGAAATCAAATAAGCCGTCTTTTATTTCTAATTGGCCGTAATGTTGAAGATATAACGTTATTTCCAAAATGGAGATAGTTTCACAACATATATTTGCATAAGTGAGAAAAGAGTTATCCTATTTAATTAAACCAAACATGCGAATATCTACAACGAAGTGCTAATTTTAGTTCAGAGTCAGAAAATACTTCCAGTTGTGGATCCACCTGAATTATGCAACTGAACTTTGTTATTTTTTATTTTAATTTTTTTTGTAATCATATATCCAGGCACTCACGTCTCTCTACAAAAGGTATGCATTGGTAATTCAATCAAATTTAAAGATTTTGTATCATTCACATTGCAAAAAAATAAAATGCACTGAGAAAGGTAGAATTTAAATTTTTTAGTCTTAAACATTTTTATAAAATTTAAATGGTTTTTATGCAGGACTGAAATTTCTAATAAAAGATCATCAAGTTTTGCTGTTTTAGCTCAAATATAAATAAAGGACATTAAGCTGTCTCTAACAAATGTCGTCAAAATGATACCGAGCAAAATATAAATAAAACTAAGAATCCTATTTTCAAATAATATTTAAGAAGGCAACATGTTACGAATTGATATTATGGCTGCGTACACGCAACATTAAATAAATGAGATTATTTCAACATCCATAGAAGAACAGAATGGAAAAAAAATCCCGGGAAGAAACAATGAAATTGATGTCCTTTTTTTAACGTTGTATATTTAGTTTTTGCTCTCCTTCCTATTATTGATATAAAAACCAATGAAGCATAACAATTGATTGGTTAGAGAGGAGAGACTAGTGGAAGATGCAGCCATAATTTAGTGTAGTGAATGTAAGAGACAGGAGGGTAAAGTGTTGTACCATTTGTGTTAAAAGCACAATAACTTAACATATGCTTCAATGACCTTTTCTATTTATGTCAGTCAGTTTATCTAGCTGACTGACTCGTTGACTTTGACTTCTCGAATTGCCTGCCTGTCTGCCTGTTTGCCTGCCTGTTTGCCTGCCTGACTATCTGTCTCTTACAATAATAATTGAGTAGTTGACTACTGTTCATAATATGAGTAGTAAAACTGTTGTCTTCAACATGCTTCATCTCTTTTTTGTTTTTCACAATATGAATTTCAGTATTGGTGGCAATGAAAATATGTTGTTTACATATATTGGAAAGTAGAAAGTAGAGTGAAATGACATCGGCTATGGATGATAATGTGTCACCATACTTTCAAAATACAATTCCATGAATTTTTATTGGCAAATTATGCGAAAGCAAAAAATAAATAGATTTTATTTGATATTTATGACTTGAGTGTATATTGAATTATTTTATTATTTTCCTTTCTTTTCTCCGATGGTGTACTGAGATACAGGTGTTTTAATGTTATTTTTATGAATTTAAGTATATGAGATTGAGATAGATTGTTTGTCTGTGTGTATCCTCACACTTAAGTGTGTAGTTTTATTATATTTTAATGTATTCAGTTACAATAATAATCACCATTGTTATATTTATGAGTGCTTTTTTTTGTAACTACTTCTTTTATAATATGATGTCCTCATTCATTGATTGCTTGTCTTCTATAAATTTATGTATGTCACGTGAATATGCTTGAACGTTCAATTATGGCTTGAACTGAATCTACTTTACACTCAATCTTGTCGTGTTTTCAATATTCTAATATTTACATATTAATAATATTTAGTTGTAAGCAGCAGCTGCTGTGTTAAATATGATTATTTTGCATATAAACTGCATTTTATTGATAATTTATAATTTGAATAACGTTGTTGAATATAGAAGTGAAATAGATTTGTAGGATATGACCGCCTTGCAATCATAGTATGCTTCGCCCTAAGCTTAGTCGAAGGTTGAGTATAAAACATTTTGGTTTTGTATTGTTTAATTCATTTGAGGATTTTTAAAGTATAGGGTCTTCCAATAAGATGTTTCATTTTAATGTGGAAACCAATGTTATTAACCAAAATCAAAGGATGTTTAATTAATTGGAAAGAGGAGGGTACGCCATTAATAAGGGAAAGGACTATAATATCTTCATGAAATTTTATATCACCAATTCGTAGATTTGCGGCTGTATGTATTAGATAATTTCAAGAATTACATCTATGAGGTCTTGAATCGATTGTGAGCTATTGGCGTATCCACAAAGAAAAAAGTTTTAAGTCACAAGATCTCGAGGCCGATTATTAACTTGCCTTTTTACATAAAAGAGGGATGGCATCGTTACTTGTATGGCACATAGCGCCGTCTTATTGAAGAAAAACTTCGTTTACATCTTTAACATGTCAATTAAATATAGATATTTTACTAGTATCTGAAAAAAGTCTTTTATTATTCCGTTCTACAAATTTGCTACTTAGACTGACATTGTTAATTATCGAGGAATTGCTAAACTAAATATAATTCCCAAACTTTTTGAAAAAATAGTGACTGAATGCATTTCTCATCATGTATCATCTCTATTGTCATCTGCTCAACATGCCTTTCGAAGAGGCTGTTCGACTACAACAAATCTTCTACAACTAACAACCTTTATAAATCGGGGTTTTGTGCAACGGAAACAAACTGACATCGTATACACTGATTTTAGTAAGGAGTTTGACAAGGTAAACCATAAAGTGCTCTTGAAGAAACACAATGGGGTTTTCATATAACTCTCTCAAATGGATTGAGCCATATTTATTGAATCGAAAACAATGTGTCCCTTTTAAAAATGTCACATCTAAATCGATAAATGTTTTATCTGGAATGCCACAAGGAAGTCGTATTTGACCATTTCTGTTTACTCTTTTTATAAATGATCTTCCTAACCTGCTTAAATTCTCCAACGTTTTAATGTATGCGGATGATGTAAAGATTTTCCTAAGTTTTAATCAATATGCAGCTCACAGTCTACTTCAACAAGACTTGGACTCATTTCAATGATGGCGTAATTTAAATATGATGGTGCTTAACTTGAGAAAATGTAAACATATGACCGTCTACAGAGGAAATCATTTAAAAGAAAATTATTCTTTGGGGAACCACTAGCTAGAAAATTGTGTTACAATGTTGGATCTTGGAGTTTTGTTGGACGTTAAGTAGAATCTTATTAATCATAATTCCATAACTGTAAAAAAAACACAGTGTATTTTTGGTTTTAGAAAAAATATGGGGAAACAATTTTAAGACCCATATGCTACAAAGCAACTTTATGTTTCTCTCGACAGATGTGTCTTAGAATATGCATCTTTAGTTTGGGATGACTATGACATGACAACAATTACATTGAATCTGTACAAAATCAAGTTTTGTTATTTTACCTTCGTGGTCTATAGTGGATTCCATTAGATCTTCTGGCATACACTAGCCGTCTTGCTCTAATCAAACTTCCAACTCTTAAAAGCCGAACGATTATTTTAAATATTTCGTTTATATTAAATTTAATTAATGGTGATATTTGTTCTAATTTCCTGCTCGATAACATTTCGTTTAATGTTCTTCATCGTCCATCTGGATACTTTGAATTGCTAGCAATTAATTTCTTTAGATCAAATTACGCAAATGCTGATCCATTCTGAAGGATGTGCAATAAATTTAATAAATTTTATAAAATTATAGATTTTTCTTTAAATGTAAATGTTATTAAACTTAAAATTATCGTCGTGTTAAAAAATCAATAATTTCATATTTTATTTGTATTTAATATATGTAATTATATTGTTTAAGGATATTATATTCAGCGACATAATAAATAAAAAATAGAAAAAACAAATATCTTTAAATTCCGTCCAATTCCAAATATTGACTAAGAATGGATAAGCCTGTGTTTTTCCTAACACTCTGAGCTACAATCGCAATATTCTCAGTTATTCTTAAACGACATACACGAGTTCGATTCTCCACATCACTAACGTGTTCCAACATTTAAAATTTGTCCACCAGTTTCTTAAATGCAGGCCGAGAAGTTGCCTCACGACACCTCGAAATTGCTTTAGTTTTGCGAACTATGACCGCGAAATTTTCATTAATTTTGAAGTATTTTTCGATGATTTTAACACGTTGTTGAAGCGTATATTATTCTATTTTTATTACTGACGAGGTTTTAACTTGAGATCTGTCAAGGAGTATCATGGTGAGTCATGACAACTGTTAAAAATGCGGCATTTGGAAAATGATATGTCTTATTAGAAGACCATATACTACGTTCAAGTTTATATATTATTTTAATACTAATTGAATTTTGGGTAATGTAGTTTACAAAATTACCAATTCTTTCGATGAGTACAAAACTGCACACAGTGAAAAAAGACGTGGTTATGCTAACTATATTTTGGTTTTGACAAGCAATATCTGGTTGTAGCGGGCATGGTTTTATAGTTTCATGTAATATTTTAAGTATAGCTTCATTCAATATACAAGTTATTGTGTATCTTACTCCGAATTTCTCTCTTTATTTGATAATTGGGAGAAAAAATAGTTTTGTGCTTAAAAATAAATTGAAACATCTCTGCTTTCTTTTTGCGCTTCCACAGAGGCGACTTAAAACAGGGCATTTTGGAAAGCACGAAAATTTATTATTGCTTCAGGAAGCCTAATATTTTTACCTGGAATAGTTTTTGATTAAATAAAAAATAAATTAATTTAAACTAATGGAAATCTGGAACAGTTGTTAGGAGTAAAAAAAGAATAATTTTTTGCATAATCAATCACTACTTTGAAAAAGGCATTTATTATCCTCGTTTTAATGATTATAATGAAATAAATAATATTTGAATTGTGAAGAAAAATACCTTTTTAAATATTAAAATTGTAAACGTTAAGCTTGTATTATTAATTTTAAAACATGTTTTTACAAATTCTTTTATATTTGCGGCATCCTTCTCAAATTGCAATAAAACTACCACACAAACACACAGATAGTTATTTAAGTTTAATAATGATTATAAAACAAATGTGTACATGTAATTGCAAGTTCTTAATTAAAACAGCAAATATCTCATAACCACGGCTTTTGTATTTTATGCAATTCGCCTAGAATTTAGACTTAAAAATAGTTTAAAACCCACAGATTAAACAAACGAACAATGCATCATCCGCACACACACACACACACAAGACGCGCTAATCTTGTCCAGGTCAGTGATGCCCATAATAAGCGAGCTGTGGAATATTAAAAAAAAACGAAATGGAAACAGAAATGGAATATAAAACAAATCTGAAAAACATACACATGCACTGCTGCATTGAAAATTGAAAACAAAAAAAAAAATAATAAAAAAATAAAAAATTATGGTAACAAATGCTGGTTGAAAGAGGTTGCCTTGGTAATAAACCCCGTTTAGCCTGCTGGTACACATATATAATGCAACAACAATAACAACAGCCACAATAACAACTACATTAACAAATAGAATGCAACACATTGACATGTAACATTGTGGCAAGCAGTGTGTTTACTTTTGGAATTGTTGTTGCCACAAAAGTATACTTGATGTTATTCCTGTTGGTGCATTTGTTAGTCGGTCATTGCAATACTCGTACAATATTATTCTATGGGTATTTACTTCTAGTTGAACGCATATTATCCAGAAACCATAAAATTGAAAAATTTTTCAAATAAACATAAAATACATGTATGTTTACACACACCCATACACATGCACAAGCAAAAGCACATAAACAGACAAACATACACACACACAGATATTTATATCCACATGTATAAATATTTCTAACAATTTATTTGTGCATGTGAACATAAGCTTATGAAAAATATCTGGTTAAATATACTAAAAAAAATTTTAGGAAAAAAAATACATCATAAAAATATTTTTGTAGTTTAACCCAGATTAGGCCAATATGACCGTCGTATTATGGCTATTATAAAAAATAATTCTCCAAAGGTATTTAAAAAGAAACAGATATGACCTAAATTTGGCGATTGCAAAGGACTCGTATAATAATTCCTAAGAGTACTTCAGGGGCACTTAGAACTTTAAAATGCTTTTTGTTGTTAATTCGCAACTTTGTTATTTATGAAAAAGATTGTATTTTATAAGGCGGATGGATAAATTATTACTTTGAGCATTAAAATGTTCGTGATTAGTTTGCAAAACACAGTGAAACTCAAAAGTTTAAATAAAGGTTTCATATTATAAGCTAACAGGAGAGAGTCCAGTTTAGCTAGGCGACGGTTTGGATTGGTTGTGAAATGGGGCTATGACTATTAGATTTTTTTATGATTTTGTATTCACGACTTCCAGCCAATGACCTGCTTTATACTAATATATAATCTAATAGTTCTCGTAGTAGCAAACATAAAGTTTCGCACGGACTTTATTTATTTAAAAAAATGTATTTAATGTATTGCAGAGTTTACTTTCAACGTTTATTTAAATAGTAATTTTACATTAAAATTTTTTTAGTCATTTTAACAAAATTATGTATTTATTTAATTTTTTAAATTTATTAATCAATATCGATTAATTTTCAAAGATATTTTTTTCAAAGATTTTCAACAAATTTTGTTTGTTGAGGGTTTTTAACTCGAACAGAAACTACAATCAGCGAAAAGCTAAAAATGGCGCTGAAAAAGTAGTTTAAAAATTATATCCTACCGTTAACGAATTTCTTAAATGAAAAAGTCCATGATAAATTTTTAAACCCGATATTTTGGTATCTCTTCTACAAAAAAAGTTATAAACCAATACAAATACAACAAAAATAAAACGAACTGTTGAAAGCCACAGAAAAAGTTATTTGACCACATGTTCGCGAATTGTGTTTCTATTTGCGTTTTTCCTTTAGAATTTTTTCATAAAAATGTGTGTCTATTCCTGTTCACCACAACTCAAATATTTTGTTAGACGCTCATACCACTACAATAGAACTAGAAAAATAACTTTTGCAATAAATGAAAAAAAAAACACACACAACTAAGTGAATGAATGACTACTCAACAAATGAAATATAAAAGAGTCGTTGTAAGAGTCGCTGGGCTCTTTAAGTCCAAAGGCCTCATTATCTCCTTGTAAAAGATCGGACTAAAGAACGCCTCATACATGTTACCATTGCTTAAGTATTTTTTAAATTTATTAATCGAGATTGCCTTGATATCTTCTTTCAAAAACTTTTGTTTGTTGAGGGTTTTTTAGCTAGTCCTATATACATGCATTTCATTGGTGCTAACGCCAAATCATCAGTAGACCTTATAGCATATTTTTGAAAATTTTCAAACCTCTTATCTTATACACAAACTTTTAAAAAACAAAAAAAAATGGTTTTTGAAAACCATTGCTTAAGTTAAAAATCTTGTTACAATTTATATGTGAATTCAAAGGAACGGGATTTTTTATTTTTTTTATTTATTGAAATTAAACACAGATAGCTGGTTTTAGTAGCCATGCATTGGAATTTAATTGAAAAGTTATTTCTTGCCATGTTTATTTAAATGTGAATCCTGGCATATGAACAACTCAGCTGCGTAGGAGGAAGGCCAATCGGAAAATCTAAATTTTCGATCAGTTTTTGCAACAATCAAACTCGTATGTCAGTGATAATATAACGAATGTTGTTTTTTAAAGATTTGATCGTCTACAGCTCTTCGGCGCACTGTGGCTGAAAATCGTTTTTCATTGGCCAAAAGTATTTTTTTTTTTGTCACCGATTTTTAAACTTTTTACGCCCTTTTGCAGCTAATATATCCAGATTAAGGTAGCCAAAAAATTAGGTTAAACTATTGATAATTGTGAGCGTGGCATGCTGTCAAACTCAACGGTTTTTTGTAATTTCAGAAAAAGGTGTTTTTCTGTTGTTTTTTATCAAAAATAAATGATTACTACTCGCAAGCTATCATCGATAATGGCCTGCGGTCTTTTTTATAATGTTGGTAGGATTATAGTCTTTAGTTTTTGTAAGTGGTCAGAGCTCTAGCGTTTAATATTAAGGGCGTTACGGAATATTTATGAAACTACTATATTTTTCTCAAATTCAAACTTTAGTGGAATAGAACTTCTAGGGAACAAAAGGGAACAAGAAATGTATACCACCCGGAGAAAGGTGAAAGTGTCCTCTTTACCGCTATATATACTTTTGCACCCGTGACGAGCCGTGTGTAGAACACTTTTTTCATTTTAATGAAATTACTCCAAAGTACTCGTATACAATGGTGTATATAATTTTCACTTTTTTGCCTAAAAGTTTATGTTTTTACTTTAGACTACGTAAAACTAAAAAAATTAAATATAATACCTGCGAAAGGGTTTAATGGCTTTGTTTTGATCAGCAAAAAATAAGTCATAAAATTATCACAAATTATCACGAAATTCTACAGTAAACATATGATCTGTTTCTAAATTTACCTGTTATCAAATGTTAGGGTCAACCAAAGTCATAAGCAATTTTATAACAATAATCGGGACATTAAACCACTAAAAATAAAAAAACAACCCAACAACAACAACAAATATTGGCGAGATACTAATTAGTTTTACCTGATATTAAGGTCTGGACAACATGTGCAGTTTTGTTCAATTTAAGCACTACCTGCTATGAAATTAAAGATCAATGTGTGAATAACATGTATCTAAAAATGTATAAAACTACGGATTCGATAAGGGATTACTCAGTTAATCCTCTAAGTGTACGGATAAAACATAACAGACGCAAATAAAAATATTCAGAAAAATATGAAGAGCTTCAGTTATAAAGAACTGGCGGAAGAGTATTTTAGAAACAAAAACCAGGAAGATGTTCTTAGTTACGTTAAAATAAAATTAAATTTAAATTCGTGTAGCACCGAAATGGAAGAGGAATTATCTAATTTCGTCAAAGCACTAAAAAAACGCTACAAAGAAGTTCGCTACAGTAAACAAAACTTTTATATAAAAAGTGGAAACTGGTTAGAGGGCCAACTTACTGTCGCTGCAGAAACAGCAAAGCAAGATAAGGCTGGAAGACCACGCAAATCATTGGACAACTGCAGCGATCGATCTAAGAGGCGGAAACTTAAAGATATCAACGATGCAATTGGTTGTATAAATATAAAAGAATCTTTCCTACATTAATTACGATCACCAATTACGAACCAATTAACAAAAGTGGATTATCATTGAAAAAGTTGTTATAGCTAGTCCAGTGAGAACAAAACGGATTCTTAAAAGTATACCAACTCCGAGTGATGCAATACAGTACACAAATGAGGAGGCATTAGCATTATTTCTGGATTTGAAATTAACAAAACAGCAATATATTAAGCTCAGACTGCGTGCGATTGAAAAAGGCTCAAATATGTATCCAGCATATCATCACATAACCGCTGCTAAAATGGACTGTTTGCCATCAAAGGACACTATTACAATCACACCAATTTCGGCAGAGGTACAACTACAATCTCTACTTGATCACACAGCCGAACGCTTGCTACAATCAATAACAGGAAATGAGTTAAAGAAATGTGGAAACACAAAGTTAATTCTTTTTTGTAAATGGGGATGTGATGGTTCTTCGGGACAAAAACAATACAAACAAGCTGTATGTGAAAATATATCGGACTCAGATATGTTCATGGTATCATTTGTACCATTGCGATTGAAAAAGATTTTGGAAGATTCAGAGCCTTCGACTAGTACAACGCAAACAATAAATATTTGGAAAAATGAGACACCATCTTCTACGAAATACTGCAGGCCAATCAAATTTGAATTAAAAAAAAAAACTCATGATGCCATTAACAAAGAAGTTATTGATATCAAGACCCAAATTGCAACACTACAGCCATTACAATTACAGTTGGATGGGCAGCAAATTGAAGTAAGCTACCAATTAGTGCTGACAATGATAGATGGAAAAGTAGGTCAGGCTTTGACTAGCACGAAGGCTGCATCCAGCTGCATTATATGCCAAGCAACATCAACCCAATTAAACCAAGTCCCGACAAAATCATTAGATAATACCGATGCATATGAATTTGGATTTTCACCACTACATGCAAGAATACGACTTATGGAACACATACTAAAAATCAGCTATGATTTGGATTTCGGGTCTTCAGGATCAATAAGAAACAACGAAACCAACAAAGAGTTAAGAAGTGCAAAAAAGAAACATGTTCAAGATGAATATCGCAAATTAGGATTGATTATAGATCAGCCAAAACAAGGGTCAGGCAATACAAATGATGGCAATACCGCAAGAAGATTCTTTTCAGATCCAGAAACAGCATCTGAAATAACAGGAGTGGATTTTAACCTTATTTTCAGATTTAAAATAATCCTAGAAGTACTTGCGTGCAATGAAGAAATTGACTCTAGAAAATTTGGAGATTGTGCAAAGGAAACTGCAAAAATATATACAACCAACTACCCATGGAGAAATATGTCTGCAACAGTTCACAAAATCCTTTATCATGGAGAAGATGTCATTAAATATCATTTGGTGCCACTTGGAGATCTATCAGAGGAGGCTCAGGAAAAAAGGAACAAGGATTACAGATTTTATAGAGAGCACAATACTAGAAAAATTTCAAGAAATTCAACAAATGAAGATCTATTTAATATATTATTGGCAACGTCAGATCCGTTCATCTCCAGTATTCGAAATCAATGGAAAGTGGAACATCGGGATTTAGATGAAGAAGCCAAAAAACTACTAAAGAACAGAAATATCACAGAACAAAATATGGAATATTTGCAATCAATATTTGAGTCAAATGAATAATAATTATAATTGCCTTTCATTGTTATTTAAGTACGAAAAACATAATATTAGTAAAAAATAATAATAAACAGAACCTACCATTGTTGCAAATGCTATTAAAATTTATTGCAGTTTTTATTTTTAAAATGTTTTTAAAATTATCAAATTTGACAGCAAAAAATAATAAATATTTCTGTAGTAATAGTAATATTTTTAGATAATATTATTAACGTGTTTTTTTAAGTGTAACTATTCTTTGAGTGTAAACAAATTTGCAAATTTGTCAGCAAAAAATTTTCAATTTTTCTGTAATAGCAAAATCTCCAGTTGATTTTACTATTTTTTTCAGTGTAAAATTTTTTTTAAGTGTAACATTAAAAAAATTCCATTATTACAAAAAATATTTATAATTATTATTAATTTCCAAATATTCAATTTTTTAATAAATAAAAAAATAATAAACCCATATTTCACTCTAAAAGTAAAAAAAATTCAAAAGTTCAACTTTGACCTAGAATTCCTTAAAAAGTCCTCAATCAATTTTAATGTAATTTAAACTGAGTCAAGCTGAACTAAATATCTATCCAATAAAATAAACATTACTTCAATATTTTGATCGGTTCAAAAGTTACAGAATTTTGGCCAATGAAAAACGATTTTCAGCCACTGTGCGGCGTAAGCCAGAGACTTCAAATAGTCCAGCGAATTTGAATTATATGATCTTGTAGGGCAATTCACAGGTCCATTACCGTTATTTATTTCTTTCAAGAAATCAATTGGCGTGGCATGCGCCGTGTGAAACGTTGCACCAGTTCCGTTTTGTCGGTGTGATGCTGAACGCACCCATATGTCCAGCAGGAAACACGATACATTGTTGCCTGAATTAATTGCTTTGATTAAAGAATAAGCCTACTAGAGCGTAATGGACGAAGAGCGTAATGAGTCTCTCGTATTTTTTTTTGTAAAAAATCTGCACGGTTTGTACCCTCAAAAGAAAAATCTTTCCATCCGTACTTAAATCAAGCCCAAGCGGAGTTTAAAGTATGTATGGACGGCTTCAAATGCTCAATTTAATTAAATATTTTTAGTTGATTCAAGATTTTTCACGTGATTATAGAATTTTGTAACTGTGTTAAGAAACTCCAGAATTGGATATCTAAAGTAATTCCGTTTTCGGCTTAATTAAAGTAGATTTACGGTCACAGGTTGACAACTCTTAACATGTTTTTTTTGTACTTTTGAGGAGACAAACAAAACGTTATTACTCCGTTACTAAACCATGTTGGAAGTAAATAAAAAAAACCAAAATTAGTAGGAGAAGTAGTGAAGGAAATTTTTCAAAAATGTAAATGAAACGTACTAACATGCAGAAGGACTAACACAGTCTTTTGGCATCAAAAACCCGATTCGATTTTTTTGCGAGTTAAGAGTTGTCAGCCTGTGACCGACGATTTTATTGTTATTTGTACTAAAAATTTTTAGTACGACTCGTAGTCAAAATAAGTAGAAAATACTTGAATTTAGTACGGCGTTTTTATTTTTGTGTAGGCGTTGTTCTGAAGTCAATCTATTCATGGTGAAATGTCAAACCAAAAATGGCGCAATATTGGCCAACTTAAAGTTTTAACCCTCTAAAAACCAGTTTTATATTAAAGCTCATGCTGCGTATGATTATTAATAATCACATATAATTATATTCAAGAAACTCATACGCCCTCATGATCTTATTTTGCAAGTTAACACCTTTTTTAAAAAATTACATTAAATAACTGACAAAGAACATCACTTTCCGGCTAAAAGCTCGCATTGGCAAACAACCTTATGTCCGTTTTTAACTTAATAAGGATTTTAGAAAGGCCGCTTTGCTTATTGTTTCAACCTCTACTTGATTTTAGAATCTGGATGTAGATTGTTTGCAAATGTGAGTGTTTAACCGAAACATACTGTTTGTTTGCATGTAACTGCCAGTTATTTGGTGTATCTGGCTGTATTTTCTCTTCTCTGTAAGTAAAAAAATATTATATAGATGTATATTTCTCACAACTATATTCTACAGTTTTCATTGCATTTTGACTTTTATTGGTGAAATTTTTATTTCAGCTTAACACAATTTTCTGTGAGTTTTCTATGAAAATTTTTTTATTTGTGCTTATTTTTGTAATTGTCTGGTAGTGTGCTATAATAACTTTTTTCATATTTTCAAAATTACAGTTAACAGTTTTTTCTATTTTCATTTGTTTCATTTTGTTGATGTTGTTATTATGAACAAAAGAATGCAAAAGAAAAATTAATAAAAAAACAAACTGCAACATTTATGAACTCATTAATTTACTGCTGGCTTGTTCAAGTTGAGGTACAATTTTGCACTCACTCAACAACTTGAACGAGGGGAAAAAAATAAATATGTGCAACTATGTACATATATATATATATTTAAGGAAAAGCTGAAAGTGCACACAAATTCATATATTTCACATGAAATTACTTAGTCATTAAATATGTTAAATAGCTGAAAAATAAATTAAAACAAAACTATTTTAATTACTTCAAGTAAACGTATAAAAACTGAGAAAATTACAAAAATTATTATGAGGCGAAATTCTGTGGCTTAAACAAAGAAAAATTTTATAGGGGTTACTGAAAAAAAAAGTATAGCGGGTGCTTGAGATAAAGGGAATTCGTTGCAATTCATTTGCGCAATATTAAGTACTCAATGCAGTGTGTTTTTGTGTGAATTATATGTCAAGTAAACAATATTATTTAAACCTATTTAGGAATGGAAATGTCGACGCAGAAAAGACATAAAAATACTCATGGAGAATGTTCAGCGAATTCTTAGGACAACAGGATATTTGAAGTGAAGTATGTCATGTTTCCCTTAGAAGTAACAAGATCTAATTTGTCTTTGCCCAGCAAAAATTCTTCTCCGCTCAAAACAGACTTGGAAGGGAAACTGGTTAGTTGTTATTCTACCTCCTACTTCAAAATACTTTTTTTAAACATCAAACAGGGTTCCAGTCAAGGCATCACAGAATCATTAAAATCATGTTTCTTCGTCTATTTGCATCATCCATTTGTATTTGATTATATGAAATCGTTAAATATCTTTTTCGCGCTCTCTCTCTCTCTCTCTGTAATTCAGTAAGTAACGAAAAGCAAAAAACGTTTCCACATCCGCGGAAGCACTTCAAAGCATCGCATTTAGAAAGTTGGAAATTTTTTACACATTCCAGAAAAAAATACTTTTTTGCTGGATGATTTAAAAGGCTTCCTGAAGGAAGTGATTTCAAAACGCATGAGGTTATTCGTGAAAGTCTCAGATTTTCTACAAAAAGAAAAACATTATTTCTTTATAAAATCCGGAGAGCCTCTAAAATTAATTTTGAAAGCCTGGTTTTCTGACTCTGCTCAAAGGCTACCATAGCCAAGTATAGCTGTTTACTTTTTATTAAAATTTCTTCTATAATTTAATGTTTAAAAATTGCTGATGTTTCTTGTCCATCGATACTGAACATTTTTCATTAAAGAATGGCACTGACTTTCGAATTGCAGGTTTAAAATTCAGCATTTATTCCACTGAGATTGATCATGGAATAATTGTGTAGCAAATATTTGTTGCATTCACACAAATTAATATATTTAGGTCTGTCACAGAATCTAATGTAGTCAGAGTTGGTTTTGAGAAGACGACAAAAAAATACTTCTGTATGATGAATGTTACCGGTTTTATGTTCAATTTAGAATTATTATTACCTTTTTTGAACATAAAACCGATAGCATTAAAATTCATTGCACGTAAGTATTTTTTTGTTGTTTTCAAAACCAATTCCGACTTAATTAAAAAGCATAAAATGAAATATTCTGCCTTAATGCTAAATTATACTTCAGTTTGCGGAAAAATGTATATATATTGTTTTCATGTAGGAACTTCCTTAAAATTTTCTTAAGAAATGCACAAACCTGAATTTTCTTAAGTTTTTTTCCTTCTCGTGAATGTGAAATTCAGCCAAAAGCTAATGTGGCCCTCAATGTGATAAGTGTTTCATTTTAAAATAATTATTTAGAAAATGTTTTCTTTTTTTTTTACAAATTATCATAAATTTTTACATCGTTTATCATAGCTGAAATCTCAAGTCCAAGCTTAATCCCTTGTCTTAAATTACAGGGCTAACATGTACTATTAAATGACAAATGCGACCTTTATTTATTCTAATAACACTTTCCTTTTATACTTTTGTAATAATAGACCCTTCTTATTTAAAGAGAGACTAACAACATATGACTTGTTAACAACACAAAGCGATTGACCCTGATATTTATAACCGAAGTAGCTGTTAACATAAACAGTTAAATAACCATAATATGATTTTCAAGCAACCTTAACTTATCGCACACCAAACCATTAATAAACATTAAAATGGTAAAAGGAAATCTCTTCTGTTACACAAATCCGTCAACCAGCATACGCTCACAACTTTTTCCAACAAGAAAATCAAATCTTGAAAACTGATTGACAGAATTAAGACAGTTAGTCAGTTAGTCAGTCAGTAAGTCAGTCCGTTGGTAACTGACTTCATCACCACCTATCACACATTTCATACTCTGAGCCACAAGAAGCCGTAGGTAGCAGTATTAGAATAATAAAGTGAAGCATATAAAAAATTGACAGATACCCGAGGATGACAAATTTGTCTTCATGACATGATAAATGATAAAACAGTTTAAGAAAAATTTACTTGCTTTATTTATTATTTCCCATTTGGGATAAAGAAAATCATAATATTAAGTTTATTAGAAATATACCGGATGGGCGTTTATATCTAATGATGGGGGTGTGTGTTTTTTGTGTGTATTGAAGAATGAGGCTAAAACAAAATGATAAATATTAATAACCTACTTGAAGTGTGTGTATCTGCAACAAATAATAAAGGTGGCAAAGTCCAGTATATTTATACGCTTCTAAAAAAAAAATAAAAAATAAAGTGTCCATAGACAGCTAACACTTGCAAACCGTGTTGTAAGTAATTTAGCATCCTTTGGGAATGTGCAGCAGCGAATGGAGTGAGTGAGAGAGTGAAATCAGACAGAGAAAAGAGATAAAGCGAAATAAATATATAATTTTTTTATAAATACTGCCAAAATTTTCTAATATTTTGGGAATTCGAATTCCAACACTTAAATATCTTTTGGATTTTTTTACTTCAAACAACCAAATAACATTTGGATTTGTATTACCGCATTAAGAGATGATAAAAAACAATCAGTTTTATTTAAATGTAATCAAAAACGTAAAAAATCACTTGATATTATGCCAAGAGCAATTTTGAAATGTTTAATCACATCAGAGGCGTATCGAGTTCAAATAAAAGTAGGAAAACAAACTTAAATCTGTACATTTTTAGAATTCCGTTCAAAAATGTGTACATCCATCTCTTTTAGTTCGTATGATCCGTAGTAAGTAGAAACTTGAAATTTTCAGAGGATATGCAGCAAATAGTAGAAATAAAAATTCAAGGGTGAATAGACAAGATGTGATATTTTTAATAAATAGAAAATAAACTGTGAGCAGTGCATTCGTCCAAGCGTTTATGACCACTTCATTCACATATATTAAAAAACAGAGCTCAATTAAACATTAAAGAGTGTGTATAGAAGATGTGCTACTTTTGAAAGTCGTAGGCTGCATTAACAAGAATAATTGTTGTATGTGGATCTTGGAAAACCCATGAATTATTGTTGAGAAGAAACTCCAGCCTCAACGTGTGATTGTGTGGTGCGGATTTTGATCTGGCAAGGTCATTGAACCTAAGGTTCCACAGGCCGCCAGCTGCAAGCAACCGGCCCACTTGGGTCCGGAAAAGGGGTCCCTTTGTGATGTCATTGAACTTTTTACTTTTCCGCAAATAAGGCTGGAAAAGATAATAATTCATGATTTTTTATGGCCGGCATTGGAAGATATTGATGTGGGCGATGTTTTTTAACAAAACGGCAATATGTGCCACACAAATAATGATACCATAGCTCTTTTGCGTGAAAAGTTTCCTGATCGAATGATTTCTCAAAGAGTCGATTAAAAATTGGCCACCGAGATCTTGTCATTTAACACCTTTAGACCTTTTTTGGGCAGGATACTTGAAAAATTAGGTCTGTACTAATGGCCCATAATCTCGTCAAGATCTCTGAAATGGAATCCGCTAAGAAGTCGGGGACATGTAGTCGTAAATATGCGAATTTGTGAGGGGGCATTTCGGCAATAGAATATAGTCCTGCAAGAAGAGTAGTCTGAGTGGCTAATGTCGATGATTTCACTTAAGAATAATATTTTTTTTACATATATATGATGAAACCTCTTATTGGATGATCCTATATAAATACCTTATTTTTGTAGGTTCAACATTTCTTTACTGATTTTTGATTAATAATCTGACATGATAAGTAATAGTAAATTGGAAAATAGTCCCAAGCTTCAGCCCAAATTCAGTTATTTTTTTGAGCTATGAATTTCTTTGATATTTTGCACTAGAAGACGTAGTTCTTAAAATATGGTGGGTCCCAATTATTTGTAACCATCACACATGAAGTAATACTAGTCAACGTTTTTCAATATTACAGCTTGTCCCACGATGACGAACGATATCGTTCTTTTGTGAAATAACATAAAAAAAACAATTTCTAAAATTTTGTTTTTATTTTAGTTTTCAAAGAGAAGATCAATTTATCTTGTATTGGTTTTTCAGTTTGTGACAAGAATATTATTTATTATTGAATAAATAAAATATATTAACAAATATTATTATTATTATTACAGATAAATGTTTTTGTTCTGGCATGTATCTAAAGTTCAATAAATTTTAAGTATATTCGCTTAGATTTGCAAATACAAATATTAAAAATTGGCGAATATTCGTGAATAAGAAATGAAACGTTGCATCACGGGGTGTTAGCTTTGGCTTAGATCTACATTTTGTAGGCCGTATTAGGCTGTAGAAATTCGCAAAAAATTTATCAAAAACGAATATTAGTAAAAAATTTCAAAAACAAAAAGTAGATTCTTGCGAACCGTAATTTTATTGAAAATTCTCAAAAGTTGTATATTTCTGCTTAAAAAAATAAACACGAGTACAATTCAGTTTAAACTTTAAGGGATTCCCGATTTAAGGAAGTGTTGTAACCGCCATGCGCAAATGCTGTACAAAATGTATAGGATTTTTAAAAATTTTTGAAGGAAAGGACCAAGGAAAAGTTAATCAACTCAAACTTACACAGGCGGGATGAAACTATGTATGATGTTTTCGGAAGACACTTTTATGCATTATCAACATATTTATTTGTATAATTTGAAGTTGAATATTGCGAAGCAAATCATTTTGGCTTTGCAGTATGATTGTTGGTTGGCATCATAATTCACCTTGAATTTAAAAATGTAAATTAAGATATTTCGAAGAAATATTTTTATTACAATTTCATCAAAACTATTAAACTTTATTTATTTTTCATCTTTATCCGCCACTGTGAAGAAAATGGTTGCTAGTTCTTGAAATATTCTCAGATATCAGTTATTTGTTTGAACAAAGAATTAAAAAATAAAAGAAAACTTGCCAACCACATGGCATGTCTAACACTTGGCAGTCACTATCAATCTCTAGAGTAACACACCACTCAGTCAGACTCACTTGAAAAATGCATACATTGTTTTCCATATAAGACGTACGAAATTCGGCAGTAAATCCATGTAAGTGGAAGGTGTCTTCTTGGCATTTTGATGATTTTTTATTTTATGTTATTTTCCATTTTCCTTTTTTTGTTTGGCTTCTTGTCCTTGCAGTTTGTCTTGTGGTTTAAGTGAATATTTAAAAGTGTGTGTTTGAGGTTTTCTGTTGGATGCCATCATGGAATTCTATAAAAGCATATTGCACATATTAGCCTGGCTCTGATATCATTCAGACTGCCATAAAGGAGAAAGGGAGGGGGGTGGTGGATGCTAAAAAAGAACCAAAACTTAATTCTGACAAAATGATGCTTTAAATTTCAATTTGTTTTCCATAAAAATGTGTTTTTTCAGGCTCTTGTAACAATTTAGCATTTTATTGCAAACATCATCAGTTTTTGGCCAAATAATTGGAGAATATTTTGGTGTTTTTTGGCAACAGAAAAATATTTATAAAAAATCAAAACAATTTGATGTAAATGCATATGAACTAAACATGTCTTTTTAAATAATTTATTTTTAAATATATCATTGCTTTAGTTTAATGCTTTTAATCGATTTTAAAATACTTCTGTGTTCTATTTTGCACATAAATTGCATTTTTTTTTATTCTACTTTCTTGATTTTCATGTTGTGTAGGAAAAGTCATCAATATATTTATTTAGTTGGAATTTTCTTACTATATTTTGTTTCTATTTTTGCCATATTTAACTACTCTCCTGGTGGTGCTTTGGAAATTTCTATGCTTTCTTTAAACCCTTTAGCCGGTTGTATTATTTTGCCTTTTGGCTATTTTAATACTCTTCGCTACATTCGGAAAGTCTTTTTGTCAACTTTTTTGTAATTTTTATTTATTTTTTCTGATCTTATAAAGTTGCTGTGTATAATCTGGATCCCTATAGGAAGCATAGGTGATTTAAACATGCCCGGCTTATATATCTATCAGTAAGCCAGAAATTCAAATATTCCGAGAGGTGTTATGGAATTGATGATCAACAAGGGACTTATTTTTCTAGACCCAATTGGGCCGGTTGCTTGCAACTGGCGGCCAGTGCAACCTATGATCATCATTTTCGATATAAAAGTTATTATTATGTTTCACGACCAAACTCCGAAAAGGAAAAACCAAATCTCTACTTCGAAGAAACTTAAAATTGTATTGCAAGATTTTCTATGATCATTCATTTCTCATGATATTTCGCTTCAGATTGAGGTGAATGAATTGTGTGTGTATAAGATTCGGTGTGGTCGAATACAAACCTCTTGCTTGCTATTTATTTTTATATCTATTGTTGGCAAACAGGACTGCAATGATTTTGTGAACATTCTTATTGAACTTTGTGGTTTGTTGTTTGTTGTTTTGAATTGTTGTCGTAACCGGTGCTGTTGTGTTGTTAAAAAAATAAGAAATATTGCATTATTTCTGTTTTATAAATTTGTATTTGAATAGTGATTTGAAGCATACATCAAATTGATCGATTACTTTGAGAATACATTTTAAATGTAATTTATGTGCGTTAAACAAAAAACACTTGAAAAAAAATCAAGGCAAGATAGCTAAATCTGATTTGAAGATGTTTTATAAACATCGTTATTTATATACATTTAATAAAAAAGAATTAACAAAAAATATGTAGTAAAAGTTTTAAGAAATCATTGCTACCAATTTTTTTTACCACCCGAGAGTGTTGTTCAAGGTTGCTTTTGATCAAGGAATCTGTCTTCAAGCAGAACTCGTGGCCATTTCTAGATAAAGCAGTGTAAAAGTTTGTGCAGTGAATTTTGTAACAGAGCTGTTCAAATTATTTTTTAATAGACAGTGTAGTTTGAAAACGTTTTATTTTGTATCTCGTGTATCTTTAAGTAAATTCAGTAATTTAAATTTTTAAGATATTTTAAGAAACTATCTAAGTTTTGAAAAATGTAACATAAGGATGTTATTAAAAACCACATCATTTAGGATCAAATTTTGAAGTTTAACCACCATTAACCTTTTTTTTCGAAACAACTGTGTGATCGAGAATCACATTCTGTAGTTCTCTAAAAATAAATTTCCATGACTAAAAATAACTAAAATCGAGTTTTGGCTGCGAATGCAGTTTTGTAACGCGTGCTGCTAAATTTGGCAATTTCTTAGAAATAGTATTCACTTAAGTTTTTGCGATATCCATTCAGCGTTTGGGCGATCGATATGTCGCTTTTGCTGCGCGAATTATAGAATATGGTTGTTGGTCTGCCTGCATCATCTAACGAACTATTTCCAAAAAAACAACAAGATTTTCAAACTCTGTGTAACATAACTTTTAATACATATTTTTCCTTGCTGCCATTTGCACATTTTATTTTTGACTACTACGAAGAATGTGTCACGTCAAGGGAATCTCGTTATATTTCTTTTCTGTTTCGAAATAAATGATCGTTGCCTTAAAATCTGGCATAGACCAATAGCTGAGGGGAAAAGAAATTAAAATAAGCAAATAAAAGTGCTCAATTCCAAAGGATGGTAAATAGTTTGATTAAGGACATGAGCATTATTTCTATATAGAAAGCGCTTCATCGTATTTTGAACAGTGGCTGGTAAACGTGGTAAAACGTAAAAAAACTACTTGTGTTGATGCGTGACCAAGATGAATGTTTGCAATGAACTTGAAAATGAGTTATGAGTACGCCTGACTTGAGCTTGTTTCGTATTTTTTCCAAACTGTGGAACGATATTCAACAACCTATTAAACTTTGCTTTAACATGTTTGTGCATGCAGCAGTGGTACGGATGCGTATGATGAATAAATTGTTTGCAGCACAAGTATTTTTTTTTATTGTTTATTACAGCATTAGAATGAGTAAGAAAAAAGTAAGCTGCTCTTGAAAAACGGTCTTGTCAATAATTTTGATATTTTATTTTGTATTTTCGGTTTAGTTTTTATGTCGGAAGGGAGGACAAGGAAGTTTTGCATGAGTGCTTCCAAAAGATTCATGATAAAGTTTGTTTATACAAAATCTCGTTTTCTGTTAAATTTCCGTTGCCACAGGAACATATTTTCTCATTTTTGCTCAAACACTGAACTAAAGGTATTAATTCGTTAAGTATATTTAAAGCTCACAAGACTGTTAGTCCATCGGTTGCAGGTTCTTTTAACACCAAAAGCGGTTCGTTGGCACACTATATGGCGGGGACGGTTTTGAACACCATTCTCAGTAAATTTAGTAAGAAAAAAATAACTCGTTATTTCATTTTAAATAACTTCGTTTTAATAATTAAAAAAATTCTTACAAAATTTCATTCCTTTAAATGTATCTACAAAATGTTGTACCAATTTTTCCTGCACTTGTGTACTTTTGCTAGAGCTGAAGACAGGAGAATTGTTTACTTTTTATTTTATAGTCTGAATGACAATTCAAGCAACAAATACGGAAGTTTTGCTTGCTTTTCTGTATTTTTCCAATTTAGCAATGGTTTCTAAACAATCTGCTGCTATTTGTTTCATGTTTCTTTGTTTATTTTAAGTTGTTGGTTGCATTTTACCACTGAAGATTATTTTTTTTGTGATATAAATATTGCGTAGTGGTTTATTTTTTTTTTTGCATCATGAATCAATAGTAGGTTTTTTTTTGTTGCTGCTCTAAATGGTTTAAGCAAGGACGAGTTGTAATATGCAGCCGCATCGCCGTAATAACAATTCGTTTTAATTCAAAACTATTAAAAATTTTGCAAATTATTAAGTTCTAAATTTTAGTTTTATAAAGAAGTTTTAAATTCGAACTTCAATAACACTACTTTTTAATTAATTGTTAAAGATTATTGCTCAATTGCAGTTCGCTTTTACGGCGTGGTCTTAATACAAATATCATCTTAAATCATATCTTAGTTTGACACGCAATTGTAGATAAATTTTAATTTTTTCGAAATATTGGCTTTCAATCAGTATTATGTCTCCGCAAACCAAAATCAATCGGTTTGAATGGGAAAAAACATTGAAAAATTTTGCAAAGTTGTTATAGGACAACTATATTGGCTAAAACATTTTAAATTGACCTCCTTGCACCCAAGATTAGAACCTTTAAACTTTTTCTTGTGGTGTGTTGTTGTAGGCAAATAAACCTGAGATGATCCTCACACATTTTTTCCAAACCATTTGTGAATTAGAGCCAGAGATCATCAACCAAATCTTAAAAAATTGGATGCTACGGCGCACAGTGGCTGAAAATCGTTTTTCATTGGCCAAAACTCTGTAACTTTTGAACCGATCAAAATATTGAAGTAATTTTTTTTTTATTGGATAGATATTTAGTTCAGCTTGACTCAGTTTAAATTTTATTAAAATTGATTGAGGACTTTTTAAGGAATTCTAGGTCAAAGTTGAACTTTTGAATTTTTTTTAACTTTTAGAGTGAAATATGGAATTATTATTTTTTTATTTATTAAAAAAATTGAATATTTGGAAATTAATAATAATTATAAATAATTTTTGTAATAATGGAATTTTTTTTATGTTACACTTAAAAAAATTGTACACTGAAAAAAATAGTAAAATCAACTGGAGATTTTGCTATTATTGAAAAATTTAAAATTTTTTGCTGACAAATTTGCAAATTTGTTTACACTCAAAGAATAGTTACACTTAAAAAAAACGTTAATAATATTATCTAAAAATATTGCTATTACTACAGAAAAATTTATTATTTTTTGCTGTCAAATTTGATAATTTTAAAAACATTTTAAAATAAAAACTGCAATAAATTTTAATAGCATTTGTAACAATGGTAGGTTCTGTTTATTATTATTTTTTACTAATACTATGTTTTTCATACTTAAATAACAATGAAAGGCAATTATAATTATTATTCATTTGACTCAAATATTGATTGCAAATATTCCATATTTTGTTCTGTGCTATCTCTGTTCTTTAGTAGTTTTTTGGCTTCTTCATCTAAATCCCGATGTTCCACTTTCCACTGATTTCGAATACTGGAGATAAACGGATCTGACGTTGCCAATAATATATTAAATAGATCTTCATTTGTTGAATTTCTTGAAATTTTTCTAGTATTGTGCTCTCTATAAAATCTGTAATCCTTGTTCCTTTTTTCCTGAGCCTCCTCTGATAGATCTCCAAGTGGCACCAAATGATATTTAATGACATCTTCTCCATGATAAAGGATTTTGTGAACTGTTGCAGACTTATTTCTCCATGGCTAGTTGGTTGTATATATTTATGCAGTTTCCTTAGCATAATCTCCAAATTTTCTAGAGTCAATTTCTTCATTGCACGCAAGTACTTCTAGGATTATTTTAAATCTGAAAATAAGGTTTAAATCCACTCCTGTTATTTCAGATGCTGTTTCTGGATCTGAAAAGAATCTTCTTGCGGTATTGCCATCATTTGTATTGCCTGACCCTTGTTTTGGCTGATCTATAATCAATCCAAATTTGCGATAATCATCTTGAACATGTTTCTTTTTTGAACTTCTTAACTCTTTGTTGGTTTCGTTGTTTCTTATTGATCCTGAAGACCCGAAATCCAAATCATAACTGATTTTTAGTATGTGTTCCATAAGTCGTATTCTTGCATGTAGTGGTGATAATCCAAATTCATATGCATCGGTATTATCTAATGATTTTGTCGGGACCTGGTTTAATTGGGTTGATGTTGCTTGGCATATAATGCAGCTGGATGCAGCCTTCGTGTTAGTCAAAGCCTGACCTACTTTTCCATCTACCATTGTCAGCACTAATTGGTAGCTTACTTCAATTTGCTGCCCATCTAACTGTAATTGTAATGGCTGTAGTGTTGCAATTCGGGCCCTGGTATCACTAACTTCTTTGTTAATGGCATCATGAGTTTCTTTTTTGAATTCAAATTTGATTAGCCAGCAGTATTTCGTAGAAGATGGTGTCTCATTTTTCCAAATATCCATTGTTTGCGTTATACTAGTCGAAGGCTCTAAATCTTCCAAAATCTTTTTCAATCGCAATGGTACAAATGATACCATGAACATATCCGAGTCCGAAAAATTTTCACATACAACTTGTTTGTATTGTTTTTGTCCCGAAGAACCATCACATCCCCATTTACAAAAAAGAATTAACTTTGTGTTCCCATATTTCTTTAACGCATTTCCTACATGTTATTCACACAATGATCTTTAATTTCATAGCAGGTAGTGCTTAAATTGAACAAAACTGCACATGTTATCCAGACCTTAATAACAGGTAAAACTGATTAGTATCACCCCAATATTTGTTGTTGTTGTTGGGTTGTTTTTTTATTTTTAGTGGTTTAATGTCCCGATTATTGTTATAAAATTGCTTATGACTTTGGTTGACCCTAACATTTGATAACAGGTAAATTTAGAAACAGATCATATGTTTACTGTAGAATTTTGTGATAATTTGTGATAATTTTATGACTTATTTTTTGCTGATCAAAACAAAGCCATTAAACCCTTTCGCAGGTATTATATTTAATTTTTTTAGTTTTACGTAGTCTAAAGTAAAAAACATAAGCTTTTAGGCAAAAAAGTGAAAATTATATACACCATTGTATACGAGTACTTTGGAGTAATTTCATTAAAATGAAAAAAGTGTTCTACAGGCGGCTCGTGGCGGGTGCAAAAGTATATATAGCGTTAAAGAGGACACTTTCACCTTTCTCCGGGTGGTATACATTTCTTGTTCCCTTTTGTTCCCTAGAAGTTCTATTCCACTAAAGTTTAAATTTGAGAAAAATATAGTAGTTTCATAAATATTCCGTAACGCCCTTAATATTAAACGCTAGAGCTCTGACCACTTACAAAAACTAAAGACTATAATCCTACCAACATTATAAAAAAGACCGCAGGCCATTATCGATGATAGCTTGCGAGTAGTAACCATTTATTTTTTATAAAAAACAAAAGAAAAACACCTTTTTCTGAAATTAAAAAAACCGTTGAGTTTGACAGCATGCCACGCTCACAATTATCAATAGTTTAACCTAATTTTTTGGCTACCTTAATCTGGATATATTAGCTGCAAAAGGGCGTAAAAATTTTAAAAATCGGTGACAAAAAAAAATTTGAGTTTTGGCCAATGAAAAACGATTTTCAGCCACAGTGCGGCGAAGGTAGCGGCAGCAGTTGTATAAATGAAATCATGTTCGATAAATAATGAGAATATGTGGTATTTTTAATAAACCAAAAAATAAAGAGTTTTAATAAACCATAATATCTCAAAAGAAGTTGAGTTTAGTTAATTAACTATTATGTATTTAAAAAAAGTTACACTTGTTCCTCACAAAATATTGATGTGCGTTTGCAAGACCTTTTAATAATGTCTGCTACAGTCCTGCTGATCGCGAAATACATTGTCAATCTTTATTGTTTTTTACTAATACACTTGCATTATATTCTTAGCTTTTGTAATTTTAATATGGAGAATCGGAGGAAAATTTGCTTTGCAGAGACTTTATTAATCGGTCTTGTGTTTAGTATAAATCAGAGTAAACGAAAACCCTGGAATCCCTTTCGGTCAGCTGAACATTTTCAGCTGCATTTTCTAAATGTCACATTCAATACAAAAAACTACAGCAAAAGCTTTTTTGGCAGCAGACAAGCGTCTGTTGTTAAAATTTTATCAACTTATTTAATCTGCCCGAGGATGTACGTTTTCGAAAAAAATTAAAAATTTTATTGGAAACTAAAAATGCGTCGATAAAGGCTACAAATAAAAAAAAACAAAACTGGAACTCTTTTGAAGGTGATAGGTGTGAGTGAATTTATTTGGGAATAGGAAAATTGCATTTTACTGCTTGCTTCCTTTTTTATTTGGCTGCAACCGTAACCAAAACCAATTATAAAGTGATAAAAGCATATAAACATTTGGGATGTGTGCATTTCTCCCAACCATTCAAATGTGCATTTGTGTTTGACTCAATTTCTGAGTTTATTAATACATTTTGTGTTGGATACATCGGTTGAAAAGTTTGTTGTTTTTTTTCTTTTACAGCTCCATTCAGCAAGAACAGAGTATTTAAATTTGTCATGGGGTTTGTGACACATTTTACTGGGTCAACTTTTGTAGACGCTGATTTAAGAGATGTGATTTTTATTTCGAGATATATTGGTATTTAGCGGTTTATATTAAGCTAAAGCTTATACCATTTTTGTCAGAAAGAATTGGACATGAGGCAGTACTGCAAGGAGTCTGAGAAAACTCAATTATTTCAAATCCGAGAGGCAGAACAAAGCAGGAAAAATGCAGATGGAGTAAAACCATATCGGTCCTTTATTGCGACGTAGTCATGTTTAAAAAAAACTCGTTCATCAGAAAACGAGTTTAAAGTTTTTAATTTACGCACACATCAATGGAAAAATGAAAAAGTATTTCTTCCTCAAGAGCTGAGTAAACAAGAGGAATTTTTAATTGTATTATTATTAATTTCTTTATTGAGATCTTTGATGAAAGTATGTATAATATTTACAATGTTTTGAGGGATTTCTCAAAAGTATTACAACAATAAGCATCTTGGTTTATAAATTAAGAAAATTGTTTAAATCACAGTGTTAAGGAAAAGTTGTTGGAAAAAATCTTGTACATATTTTAAACGTTATGAGAGATTTTAGACGAACCATTGAAAATCACTCTTTTCTACAAGATAGTATTTTAGTGATTTTTTGGCAAATTTCTTATTAATTCTTTTGTAGACCTTCTGCATTTTTCGTTAAATGACAGAGTCAGTTGCCTTGCAAAAGAATTTAACATAATGTGGCCAAAGTTACTATGTAGTGCAATAGTGGAGTATCTTGGGTGAAGGTTATGAATCTTCTTTAAATTTTTATTTTGTATTATTTGTAATTTCTTTGTGTAAGTTTTAGAAGCTTTATGAAATCATACTTGGCAACTATAGGTCATAATTGGCCGAACACACATTTTGTAAATAAGGATCTTGTTCTTTAAATTAAGTTTAGACCTTCTGTTAAGTAAATGGCACATCCGCATTTAATGGCTTTTTTACAAATATAGTTATTGTGTTGTTTAAATGATAATTTTGTATCTAACATACTCGTAATTCCAAGATATTTGATTAGGGAAATAAAACCTCCTCTAGATCTATTGTAAAGGAATATAATAGCTTGAGTTTTGCTAACATTAAATTTTATTTTCTATTTATCGAAATATTTGTTTGTAAATTTTAAACTATCTTCCATTTTCTTGACTATTGTGTTAGACACCCTGCAGCATACGAAAGCGCTATCATCAGCGTAAAATGCTACTTCTTGATAAAGCAATACGACGAATAATTCTGCATTATAAACTCAAAAATTTCGTTTTTTGATATATGACTGCGTTACAATAAAGGAGCGATATGTTAACTTTAGTTTGTGATGTTAAATTTCAACGTCTAATATCAGCTGAGAATCCCTTTAACTTCAGATCAAATTGTTTAAGTAAGTATAGCATATCTGAAAGTTTATTTGCGATATGATATTTATTAAGTTAAAAACAGAATGTAGAACACTTTTAAATATATAAGACAACTGTTACCATCTTCTAATACAAATTGTTATGCTTGTATTGTGGTGTCTGTATATCTGATTGTTAACAGACGAGTGTGCGTACGAGAGTTCGTGTGATTCCTGTTTTATCTTTACACTCTATCTATAAACACTACAAGTGTTTTGTGAAGTGTTTTTGTTAGTATTGAATGTTAACTTCGATTTTAGTTTGTATTACTGATTTTTGCAATATGCAAACTAAACAACTCACGGTGGGTTAAAGCCGTTAAACGCATTTTCCAAAATATCAATTTTCTTCACAACACACATACGTTCGATTATATTTAATGGTGCCAAATATAAGTTGCAGTTGAGACAGGTTAATAAAACTTGGTGGGCATATTGCCGGTACTCACAGAAAAGTATCTGCGAAGGTGAGGCGCATTTCATTTTAAGTAGCGCAATTACAAATCAGTTTTTGTTGAAAAAACGAATTTATAATTTTTTGCATTATTTAAAAATCATGAAGTCTAAATTATCATCGTCAACCTTAAATACCCGTGCAGGTCAATCTGATCTAAGAGCCAAAGAATATTGGCCTAAAACGTCTAATAGTAAATTACCGATATATCGATGTCGTTTTAAATAGCATCCCTCCCGTTAATACGGTATTTTAAATTAATGTGGCTACAATTTAATTATAAGAAAAAAAAATATATAAAATCAAACTGTCTATCAATTTAGCCCAACTGCCTCTCTTTAGAAAATGAAAGCTACATTGTGGGCGTGGTGAAATAAGCAGGTGACACTACTAGGGCTACAACTACAACAATACAACAAAAAAGGAAATTTTTGTTTGTGCAAAATTTAACCGAATTAAAAAAAAATATTGTAAACAAAAATTAAACGCCACATACAACGGTGAAATTTGCTTTATTGAAACTAAACTAAATATGATGATATTGAATTAGATCTTGCTGCTGATCTAACGCGGCATCAAATAGCCATAAAGAAAATAGTGACATTTTAAAAGAAATTATTGAAAATTTAATTTAAAAATATAAATTAAATAAACAAAAAGTTAAATATTTTGTTAATATAAAATAGAAATGGGATCGAGAATGAAATTTTCACTCAGCGGTCATACACGCTCAGGATAATATATTTTACTCAGGCACGGTATTATATTTCTGGCTCACGTTCATGTATGCTCACGTGAGTGTAAAAAAAGTTACAATCACGAAAACACACGCTAACAAAGTATTCATGAAAAAAAACTTTAAAATAATTAAAAAAAAATATTCACCCATATTCCAGTTGTCAACATGAATACAAAACGATATTGTTTTGCCTTGTTTACTTCAAATTGTTATTCCAGTTGTCGTTATCGAATATTATCGATGACTCTCAACATAGAATTTGTATTCTACAATAAAATTTGACAGCGATATTATTTTGAAACGACTTTGAATTTGTCGACGTCATTTTTCATAACGACTTGACTTTATTTGAAATATGTGAACCTAAATGAAAAAACTGAAAAATTTAAAATAACAACTGCAACTCAGTTTGAAAAATTACTGGAAGAGTTGCAGAAAAATCCCTCTCTTGCAGTGGGATTTTCCCAAGCAGTGGGATTTTCCATATTCTGTGGACTTGCCGATACGTTTAGGAGATGGATGACAAAAGGTAAGGAAGTAATGAGCGAAAATAGTGGACGACAGCAATTGGAATAAGGGTGATTATTATTGTTATTATTACTGATCCGTTCTACTAGTCTGATGAATAAATTGCTATACAATAATACTTTATTAATAAAAATAATTTTAGTGAAATGCGCATAGGAACAAGCTATACCCCTCAATAATCAATTGCAATTTGTTTTTAACGAAATGGTTAATGTTTTACTGAATAAGTAAAATATTAATTTTGGGAAAAAGTGCGAATAAAAATTTAACACTAAAAATAATTTTAGTTTATCAAAAAAATTTCTAAAACTAATAATGAAATGAGTAAAGTCACATTTGAGCTTGAACCAAACAAATCCTTACAACATAAACCTAAAACAACTCAAGTAATTACGTACAAAAATTAATTAAACAATTATACGAAAAAATAACAATATAGGAAAAAAAAACACGAAACAATCACTCCCAAAATCTACTTATGCACGCTCGATTTCTTTGTTCTCATTTTCGCGAACGCTCACGTGATTGAAACAAAAAATTAATCACGCGGGATTTCGTATGATTTACGCTAATCACGTGAGTGCTGCCCATCTCTAATATAAACAAACCTGTAAGATTGAACAAACAATGCTAGAGCAAAAAATTATCATATGGCGTAGTTATGCCACCTGTTTGTTTCACCATGATTGTGAGGAAGTATTACAGCCAGGCCCACGAGATCCGTCACTATCGTTCGCTTTATCTTAAACGACAAATAGCTGATTTGCAGCCCACTAACATTTTTAGTCGAAAGCAAACAAAAGCGAACTCTAAGGTAAGCATTTAAATATAAAATTCCGACCCACTAAGTTATTTGTGTGATGCTTGTAGGAAAACAAGCTTCAAAATCAGTTACTTGTTAATTTGCTGTCGTTTGGCTTAAAAATATATGAGACCCTGTTTCAAAGAAAATATTTTATTTTCTTTGTGTATCCCACTGTTCTCTCACTAAACTACTTTTCGAGTTATTCTGCAAATCCTGTTTGCTGTTCGTAGCCTTGTTAGCCAAACAGCACACAAAACCTCCTTGTCAATAAGTGTGATTGTACTGCACACTGTATGCATTTAATTCCAAACACTGAGTGTTTTCAACAGAGAAACTTAGACAGTGCAGCAGTAAGATGGATTTTGTATTGTATGTTTTGTGGTATTGATAACTTATTTGTTTAGGTTGGAGATGTTACTTCAACTAAAGTTGAAAGGATACGGAAATAAAAGCAATAAAATTACAAGGCAAAAAAGTAAAATTAAAAAAAATACACAGCATAAATAAGATTTGCTTTCTAGCCAGAAGAATTAAAAGTACAAAAAGCATTAGTAGCGATTGTTGGAGAAAAGAAAAACAAATTTAGAAAATAAACAAATGAAAAGAAAATGTTATGAAAATAAGTTTTTGTTAAGTTAGAAAAAAATCGCTCGATTTCTTTTTCTTGCTAGACCGAGCTAAAGCTTAGAGAATCTCAAACGAGTTTGTAAGCAGAGATCATTTTTTAAATTACTAATGAAGTGAATGAAGTGACTGTATACAAATTTCTCATTTGTTAACTGGTTGCGAAAAGTCCAATTCAGATTAATCTTAATATTATTCGGGTAAAAAAAATAGAGATGACACAGCATTAAGAAGTTAAGCAAATTATTGTTTTTTTTTTAATTTATGGTACTTATCATGACCCTAACTTAAAACTGAGTTGAAACCCAGAAGTTCAGAAGATTAAGTTCCTCGAACCGACACGATGTAATTAAAAGAGACACTAAAAATAACTTACAAAAATATGTTAAAGTTGTCATTTTTTTATTATTAGTTTTGTATATCATAGAAATAAGTTTTTCTTTATTTTTATTATATCGTTACCTAAAATACAACACGCCCTAACTATGAAACAAATAAAACTGTAATTTTTTATTCATTTTCGATTATGTTTTAGCAAAACATGTCAGCTCGAAAAAATTCGATTTCCAAAAGCAAAATTTTGTTCGCATTTTTTATGTTGTGCTGGAGAAATTTGCTTTACATGTCGTCGTACCGAAGTTATCTCACGTATATCACAAAATCATAAAAAAAGATAGATAAGAACGCTTCTCCTAAAAACTCAAGACTTGACAATGTATACCTGACGTGTGCGCACCGGGTCTTAGATCCTAAACTTGTGCTCCGGAAGTAGTGCAAATTCGGGTCACCTAATTTTTAGACTCAATTTCTCAAAGAAATTTTTTTTGGACATACGTACGTGAAGATAACTTCGGGACTACGATATTTCACTTTAGCATGTTTTTTTGCTGCTGTTGTGAAAATATTTATATCATTGTTAGGGAGTTTTAGGTAACGATATATAATCATAATTTAAGTTTTCCCAGAAATATTTTACCCGAACGAATTTACATAATAATACTTAAAAATTATTGAAAATGTGTACAGTACAAGCTCTACAATTCGGAAATTCGCTAGGCCAGACTATGCAGGAGTCATGATGATTAAATGCTTGGGACAGCTTAGAAATTGTATCTCTGTATTCCGGAGGACAGTTTGTTTTTTGGGTTTCTGCTTAGTTATTGTAACTTGTTTTACCACTAGACTTAATACAGTGTTACGTGTGAGGACTTTCAACAACCAGATGGTTTTATAGTTTAAAGAAAAAAAATTTAAATGCAGAACTTTTTATGATTTGCAAGCACGTCTAGATCAGATAAGTTATCTCTTCTTGCAATGTGGAAGTGTAACGACTGAGAGCCTCTTAAAATTTGAGGTTCCTCTTCTATATAAATCAATAAAAAAATTTTATATTTCTGATTTGTGTTCTTGCAGGATACTAACAGCTCCTTGGAAACTGTTTTTGTGTTCAATAATGCGTCATCAAACACAAATAACAGGAACTCTTATATTTAATTTTTTTTTGTTTCCGAACGGTAGTGGATCAATATTTATTTTTTTATATTCTGCATGGAAAGATTTAAAAAATAATGTCAGCACTGACTTGAAAATGAATGGAACGTTGGCGAACTCGTTTCTCGTTCAGTTGAGAGAGACACTATTATTAAGTCATTTATGGTCAACCAAAATTACACAAAAAAAACTAGACATAGAGGAAATTTATAGTGTTGAGGATAAGGGAGGAACTGAGTAGTAGTTACATATTTACGGGACCGGAAAATGGTATTTTTTTTTTACAAAATTTTACATTTATTTTGTGGTCTAATTACCGCTCTCGATATCGAGTGAATTAGATCAAAATTTTTGTTTTGAGATTGTGGCAGTCAAATATCGAACCAAAACAAATAAAACTTGAGATGATGGCTTTCGATATCGAGTCTTCGATCGAGTGTTATCTTTGGAAACATTGTTCGATAACGAAATGTCTATCGTAAACAAAACAAATCATATCAGCTTTGATTGCATTTTTTGTTCGTCATCTGCTATTTAATTTCATTTCTTAGATTTTTAGTCATTAGATCATAATTTTATAGTTTCTAGCCTTGTTAAACGATTTTACTCTTCAATAATAATTGATGCCATATCATATAATTTGACTGACCATGATAGATCGAAACAATTATTTTAGGAAGTCGGCTTATATAACCCCTGCCCCAGAGTACCTAAATTATGGCAATTGACTTCCTCCAATGACAACATTATGCTGAATTGTTATACTATTGATGGAGCTACTACTCATCCTTATCATCCAGGAATCAGTCACACAAATATTTAAATTTAAATTTTATTTTTATTTAATTTATATAATTCAACACCGATTAAGTTTCTGTTTCTGTTCGATAGTTAAGTGACTCCTCATGATGTGAATAAAGTGAAACAATTGACTACCTCTTCGGCCATTACATTACTGGTCTTTTTTATATGGAGTGTTATAACTCATGACATGCTAATTTTGTGTCAATGCTTTTTTCTCCAAACGAACTTACAATTACAAATTCACATCAGTGATACAGGGTTTTCCGATAAGACTTTTTATTTTTAATAGCCAAATATTTTACCAGTTGTTATGGCTCAACTTGATGGATCAGAGCTACGCCGTTACTAAAAATAAAGCGATTTATACGTCCACCACATTTTGAATTATTAAAATTCACTACAAAAATGGTGAAAATATCGCAAAACTAAAGAATTTTCGGGTCGTCGGAAAGCACCTTCCCGGCCAGCAATTTTGAAAATGGTGGAAAATTTCAGCTGTTGGGACAAGTTAGTGAAGCAAAAAAGAATCATCATCATGCGCGTCGCTAAAGAACAACATACAATATTGCTGTTGTAGCCGATAGTGTTAAAGGAAGTTCAGATTTGTACATTTCTCGCCGATTTTGCGTTATCAAGCGATGATTAATGATTTTGCTTGACAGGAGGTGGAATATATTAATGAGGACAATGTTTATTTTCAGCAAAATGGCTCTTTATGTCTCATAAGTAGCGATACAATCGCTTTTTGAGTGAACAATTTTCTGCTCGTAAGATTTCTCGAAGAAGGGAGCATAGTCAGCCAGTGAGTTCTTGTAATTTAAAACCTTCAGACTTTTTATCTATTGAACTACATTACAACCTTCCTAATCTGGACTCTCACTAATTCGGACTATCCAGTAGTCCGGATGTTTAAATTTTTCTTCTCAGTAAAATTTGCGTGGTGAACCGTTTTTAAAAGCTATTTTATAGGCTGATAAGGATAAGGATATTTTATTTTTAAAAGAATTTAAAAATAGAGCTGACATATTACATAAAAATTCTTATTTTTCAATTAGACACACATCCGCCGATTTTGTTTAAAAATACACGTTTTACATATCAAAATGAAACCTCCTGTTGGAAGACTTAAACTTGAATAAAATAAAGTAAGTACCTGTATAAGTCTCCGTTTGGAAAATAAAGAAAACGTTTTTTAAGACGATTACTAACATCTTGAATGACAAGTTTTCTACGTGCCATAGTTGTTACATTAAATATATTTTAAATAGCAAAAAATTTAAATGCACGTACGTACATCCCTTGCCTTTTATCTCTATTTAAGTAAATATTTAAGTTACTTAAAGTCATCACCGAAATTACTTTCCATCGTTGTTGCAGCCAAGGTAAGGAATGATAAACATTGTGATGCAAGTAAGTTTGGGGCATTATTTCTTTATGTACGAATTATCTGTCAGATAGATATGCTGAGCCTGGCAAAGGGTGGAACAAATTACTAGTCTTCTTTTATAGATTTTTATTTATTTTATTCATTTTTCATATTTTTTTGCTAAAGTAATTGTTTGTTGTTGGAGTTGTAGATATAATTTTTCCTGGCAACGTGCATTGCATTCCAAAATACTTACATACATATTTACAAATTGTTGTGTTGATTTCAACTTGTCATTTCATTTATGAATTTATTTTGTTGCAGTTATTTTGTTGTTTGTTACTGTTTCAATTTTATTTGTTGAATCATTTTCTTTTTCATTTTTGCTTGTCAGTTCAGTTGCATGTTTACAATTGTATAGTAAAATGTTTGCATGCGTGTGTATTTTAATATGTTTGTTTAAATGCACGTATGTAAGAGTGTATTTGTATGTTATATTTATTTCTCATATTTTATGCTTGCATTTTTACTATTTTTTGTTTGTTTTGGTACCGAATCCATACAACTTTAGTTTCCCAAAGGAGTTTTTTGTTATTGAAGTGGCATGTTGCCATTGTTGTGCTGTTGTTTTGTTTTTTGTATTACTGTGTTGTTACATGTTGTTGCACGTGTTGAGTTATTTCTTTTTATTTTATACGAGCTAAATTTATGTTGACATCATTTTATAGAGCCGATTTTTTTACAATATTATTTTTTGTTCGAATATTTTTATGAATTTCCTTTTTCGATTTAAAAAAAAAAAAATTTTATAGTACTTTTGAGTTGTTAATATTTTATATTCCTGTACTTAAATCGCTTAAGCTTTCTTACTTTTATTTGTTATTTAAATACATATTTTAGTTACGCTTTAATATTAGTATAAAAAATAATTGGTTTTATATTAGAAGTTAAATATATTAGGCATGCAGTACATCACATTTAGCTAGACAATATGGGAATGTGTATTGTGAATATTTATTTTCTTTATTTTTTGCCGCAATTCGATCAGACTTGAACAAACATATTATTGTGGTGTAATATAATAATATATAATACAATTAATAACGTTATACGTTATATTTATCGTATAAATAAATTTGATCACATTTCGCAGTATTCTACTCGTATTTATATTATAATATTTAATAATTATTTAACGCTTAAAAACCTCGTTCTGTTACACAACATTATTAAGACTAAAATACGAAAATACCTTTTTAATCGCTTAAAGTTCAGTAGATCATCGAGAGGAAGCGGCATTATGCAATTTTGAAATAATGATACGACATCTGAATGACAGTTTTTTATATTGATAATACTTCTTTGGAATTTACTTTCCAATAATTTGCAAAATACTAGCAACGAAAGTAAATTTAAAAATCGTAACATGATATATTATAACTGTGTTTAATCGTATATTTAAATGTTTATATTTCTTATTAGATTCCAAATCATATAATTTTATTAGATTCTAATTACAATATTTTATATATAATTTTTTTTATAATTGAATCTTTATACTTAATTACATAACATCATATTATATTACTTGTCTGATTCTAATACTATAAATTTTAAGATATTATGTCTTCTTGTATTAGAAACTCATATTTACAATAAATACAAAATACAAATTTTGGGAGTAGTCCATCTATGTTGGAATTCGAATTAAAATTGAAAATTAAAAAAAAAAACACAATTGCTTGTTTGCTACAACCATACAATATTTGCCAAGGCTATGATATAGTTGTAAGATTATATCTGTCCTACATATTAGAAATTATCACTGGCTTTATATTCTGATTGAACTGTTTTTTTCAGAATGCAACTTGTTTTCTAATTTTGAATTTTTCACTTTTTCACAAGGTTGTCAGTTTATGGGCCTTAAATCGTTTTTGTGTACAGAATTTGGCGTTCTTTTTCCTAATTTTATTTTATATAAAAATTTGCTTATACATTTTTATTTGCTTGGCAACCAAGTGAACAAAAAATTATCAATTTTTTTGCATTTTATATATTTGTTCCCAGCCAAATCGTTGAAGAATCTGGCGACATTTATTAAACGACTTTTTTTATTTCATGTTACAGTATATACTGCTGCACTGGCACTGTTGCTTAGTTATTATTATTTTGACTTGTTGTCTGTCCATTCGACCGGCTCTCAAGGATTTTTTTCACAATATTTTTTTTTATATTTAAACAATTTTTCTTATTTTGTTGATGATTTTCTATTTTTGTAATTTTTTCAATTTTGTTTTTTTTATTTCTGGCTTTTTTCCACTTAATTTTTGCAGCTTAAAGCACTTCTTCAGTATATAATTTTATGATAATTAAGTCGATGTTTTCAGTCTTAGGGTGTTTTCTTTTTTACCTTGTTTTCACTTTGTTGTAGGGCACATCTTTAAAGATTTTTTCTCACTCTGTAAATATGCGACATAAATTAATGAAAATGTGTTCTGTTTCAAAAAACTGTCTTATTCTAATGGCTTTATTCATAAACGATTAACAAAGTTAATGTGTGTATTAAGACGGAGTTTCCCATATAAAAATCCAACATTAAACCTACTATACCTTTGTTAATGGTTTGTGCATAAAATCATAAGTAAATAAATAACAATTAAATCAAGAATAGTTGTTTGTGAATATTAAACATTTTTCTGAACTATTGTCGAAAATTACTAAATTATTATTTGGGGGACTACTTAACTTTGTGATCATATACTAAACGAAAAAGACACTGCTTATTGCAATTATTAAGTCAAATTTTTTGGAAAAAAATTAAATGGCTATACAAGTTTTTTATAAATAAAAAAATTTATTTTCTTAAAACGCTAACTTATTATATCTCCTTTATAAGAATTTAAGAGTTTAAAATATTTATCTCCTCAGGTTTGGGAGAATTAACGATTTCTTTTGATAATTTTTAAAAACATCTTTCTTTTTCAATTTGCTCTAAATTTGCACTTTGATTTTTGAGTCCCTTTCGTAACTTTATTTCGTTTTATATATAAAACTAATTGTTTTCAATTAAAATCTGCTGAAAACAATTGGATTATTGTGTTAATAAGTAACATCAACTTGGCGTAGATTATTGCGACACAAATGGTTAAATAATTTAATCGGCATAATTATTTTGAATGTGATGTAAATTACTTCTTAAGCGAAAGTTTACATGGACATGCACATTTTAACTGAACCATATATTTAGATCTTAAATATTTGTATTGGCATAAATGTTATTGTGTGTTAGACGTTTTTGCAAAATCGCCCACCATTTGTAGTAATTTATAGTTCACATTAACACCCACGCACCGAAGCGTTCTGTTACATAAATATGCGTGAGTATGTGTACGTTATGCACACGCACAATCCCTGACTTAATGCAATGACATGTAACAAATCCTTTTATATAGCAATACAAATAACTGAAATTTGTTTATGTTGGCGGCTGTTGCGTTGGACACTAACTGCGTAGATTTGCTACAGATACGTAACAGAAAAATCAGCAGTAGCAGCAGGACCTAAAAAAACTAACAACAGCCATAAGTATGACAACGACAAAGTCATTCTTTGTCTCTCATCAAAAACAAAGCGACAAACTTTACAAATAGCAACATTCATGCAATAATGAAGTCATGTTCAGATTAAGTTTTGCAACCACCCAACTCCACGTCACGTTTTAAAATTTGTGTACCCACACTCATATACACCCACAAGTACGCACTGTTGTACAGTTCACAGTGGAGTCGATCATAAAGTTAATCATGACAAACATATGAAATTAAACTATTCGAACCAAAGCAAACGTTCGGACCCGGCAAAATATAAAAAAATTAAGATATAAAGAATAATTTAATGTAAGTTAAATTCGTACGGACCGAGTTTGTTAATTTTAAGAAAATGTGTATGAAAAAGTGATAAGTTTTGTAAAGTCTGTAATGAAGTTCATCATCATCATCATTAGGTAAAATTTTTTTAAGACTTATGACCAAAATAATGGAAAAATTGTCAAACTACTTTGGAATAGGTGACAGGACATGCCCGCCTACCATTCTTCCTCAATGAGAAACTACATTTTGTCACAATTGCACAGCAGAACCAATTTTTGGTGCAATACATTTCATCTGGTTTTTGTTAATGTTGATTGATGAGCGAGCTGGTAATTATGCATATTTACTTTTTTATTTCATTTTATTTTTGGATAATCTTTGGATAATTTATTCATCAGACTAGCAGAACGGATCAGTACTGATTTCGAGGTCGCTACACCATCTCATCAGCGATCTTTGATCGATGTTACTACAAGTAAAATAAAGTAAACAAAAAATTTATAATTGCTTGATCTCAGAGCCAAAGATTATGGAAAAAGCGGGAAAGTATTGAATATTTGGAACAATTAATCATTAGAGATGGAATTGCGTACTAAACGAAATTGATTTGACTTGTAAGAAATTTATAAGTTACAATTTTCGTATTCTAATTAATTAAATAATACGGTTAAATAGTTGATCGAACAAAGAACGCTGATGAGATAGTGTAGAAACCTCGCAATCAGAACTTATCCGTTCTGTTAGTCTGATGAATAAATTGTTTAAAAAAAGTACTGTCTTAACAAAAATAATGAATTTATCCAAAAACAATTTAAAAAGAAATGGTTAAACTCAGATTTGAGCTCAAGCCAAAAATTCATTTCAATATAAAGTTTAAACAGTTCAACAATTACGTATAAATATTAACTTTTTGAAGTTATTCCTTAATTTTTAATCATTTTAATTCAAAGATATATAACGCTTTCTGCACTATTAATTATATTATAGTTTTATATATTTTTTACATTCACTAAATTAATGTACGATGTAGGACGATTTTGCTGAACCATAATGATATTGGATATTATGTATCTTCAGTTGTTTCCTTATCATTTCACAATACAGAATAATAAAATTACCATAAACATATTTTATTAAAAAAAATTGGAAACGCACAAACAAATAATATAATAAATATTAATGTAATCGAAATTAAACATTCAGAACTCAGCAAGATAATCGTTTACAAAATTTCATGATTTTTCACAAACAAATGATTATAATATATTCCTGACATTTTCCCTGACAACATCTTTCTAAATTTTTACTTTTTGCAATTAATCTGGTTGGCAGTTTAAAAGTTATAAATTTATTACTTAATGTTCCATGATCGACCCCACTGTGCAGTGGTATACTCGGAAACTTCTGTACACTTAAGTTATGGACACTAGGATACTTCATCACATGACTAGCAACCGAAGCAAATGACAGAGCATTTAAATTAACGCCGATGTATTATAATTTGTTATATTCTAATTTATATCACAATAAACTGATAGGCTATTTCGTTAGTAGATGTTATTATTATTTTTTAATTCTATATAAAACAACATGGTGTTCGGCTATATTCCCGCGTTGTACAAAAGGTTAATTATAAAGATATGACGCATTTTAAAATGTACACTGCAGTTCTAGATGTTGTTCAATTATCATTTAAATAAATAATGTTTCATATGAATGAATACACGCTTTAGAGTTAAAATATGCAATACAGTTTTGTCTACTGGTACTGGTGCAAAATAAGTGGAGTCTTAAATTGAAGAAAGAACTGAGATAATTACCACTTTTGACTTTTTTTAATGAAGTTACAGCAGTTGAATTCAGATCGCTGGTTTCAGCAACCTTCTAAACCATAATTTTGCTTTAATAGTTTTTCATTGCTAGTAGAAATAAATAAATGTTTGATAGAAACCTTGTACTCTAATAAGTTATTACCACTTCAAAATCATCTTGCGTAAACACCCTCTTAGACTTCTATCATGCATATTTATATTAAAAGACATATAAACGTATAAACGCATAATTTGTGATGTGTGAATTTATCTCAAATAATGCAATAATGATTATATGAAAATATAAACTTCTATGTGAACGATGAGTGCTGCTATTTTTAATAAATCTATTTATACGAGGAATATAAAGGATAAATATCGTTGCATGCAATGCAATTAATGACCAGATTAAATAATGGACACTGTCATTGCACTCGTAAGCTTTTCGTTTATCAACATTCAAGATCTTCATTATTCATGTCATTATCATGATAGTCGACGTCGCGTCGTCGACAAGTTTGAGAGTAACACTGCTAATGATGATGACAAAAAATTATATCATAATTGCATACAAATAAACCAGTAATAATGACTTTTATACGCTCAAACTAAGATGAGTTTAAAAGAATGAATTATTTTCCGTCGTATTGTGAAGTGTTGCAGTGTTAAAAAAAAGATTTCAGGAAGTGTTACTTTTCAACAAAAGTAGCTTATCACATATTATATCGCATTAATATTCGTTCATCATTTAGTTGGTCCCAAAATAACTCTATCAAACAACAGCAAACGAGTTAGAGTTTTTCATACACTCAGCTGTTAGAAATCTTTCATTGCATCGCATTTCTTAAAAACTAAATAAGGAATCCCAAGGCATCACAATGTGCTATTTTTCCCGATTTTCCATTAATTTTGATATTATCCGATAGATAGAAATCTACCGAATATATTAGAAACATTATCAAAATGTATACTTGGGACTTCACCGACCCATCGCATGACTTGTAATGAAATTTCTCACAAAAGTTCAAGTATATATTTTGAAAAATAGTTACCAATTTTTGTTTTTTCAAATGTTTTAAATTAAGTATATAATGGGAGGTAGATAAACATGTCATTACACGTAATTTCTAAAATATTTAAAACTTTCAACACCAGCAAAAGCACCAGAAAAATCAATTATCTATTTGCGTTCACTTCACCTCATTAACTTTTCCGATTCATTGCGGATTGATATTGAAGGCTACATTTAGCTTTTTTACAGCACGTTTGCAGAACGTATATATTTACATAAATTAATTGTAGTAAACTTGTAGTTACATTTGGAATTTTCAGATAGCTGTATGAGAATGCAAATAAATATTGTAATGGTAATAATAAACAGCAAACTCATATTTAAATTTCAAGTGAAACATTTGAATCCTTTAAGTATCTGCCCCATATTGACCAGCCAAGGAAATGAAAGAATGGAAGGCATGATTGTAGTAAAATGACAGCGGCTACATTGTTTGCTTGCATTCTATTTTCTATAGAGAGATCAAAAAGGAGTATAAATTTTGAATTCATGTAATATTGTTATGCCTGCGACAAAGTATGAAATATTTCCCATGTTTCCATGACCAACTTCATTACAATTCATTTTAGTGGGTGGCCAAGGGTAATAATGGAACAAATCTAGGAATGAAACGAGTTTCTCTTTGCTGTGTTTTCTCTTGTGCGTTTAGTAATAGACTGGAAGTCGCATATATGAATGCATGCCAACATGTGGTTGCTTTAGTCAGTTTTGAAATCATACGAAACTCGAAGAAAACAAAATGTGAATAGAACAAAAAAGGACAAAAGCTCTTAAAAATCAAAGAATCGTGCATAATCTGGGCAATGAAAATAAAATTAAAAAGTATAGAATCGTCATCTATGCAACCGCATCGAAGGCACACATTGCAAGAACGCCATTGTGTTTAGCTGAGAGTTGTCGTGTGCTTGTGTGGGAGAGGAATATCATCAGTCGGCAGTTGTTTCATTGCAAAGTCCTGTCACCCATAAAACAATTGCTAACTGACCTCAATGTGACACTGCAACGGATGTTATGTCTGTCTGCATGTGCTTTGCTTACTTAGATGGAGCAAAGAATTCATTCTGCATGTCCATGTGGTGTTTTGGTAACTATTTATTTCATGATTTTATCATTTTCCTTTCTTCTATTCGTTTTCACTTGTAACAAATGAACATGAAGTCATTTAATGGTGAACCTTAACTTCTATGGAGTTAATAATAATGAAATCGTACACAGAAATTTTTAAGGATTTAAAGATGAAAATTCGGGTTTTTGTTAAATTTATTGGAAAATACCTAAAAAAAACAACTTTACTTTATTAAAAATTACACATGATTAATAATTTATTGCAACTTGTATTTGATGGCACGTAAGATGGGATATTTTTCCATAGCGCAAGAGCCACGGAAGTCATCGAAAGACAAGTCCACCAAGGCAACACCACCCAAACCATTAGATTTAACGAAAGCAGCCTTGTTAGCAGCGGTATCAGGGTCGTCGTACCCCACCCACATACCGTTTTCGTTATTGTCATCGGCTGAACGATAAGCGTAGTTGCCGAAACGTTTGGTGGGATCACCCACCTTCCGTAGAGGTGCATCAGCTCCCTTTAAATGTTGATTGGCAGGATTTGGCAATTTAGCACATACCTCAGGCCAACTCAAAAGACCTTCAGTTTGTGTCTGTATGCCAGCAGGGGCTGCCTTATCGGTGTCCGGTACTGGTGGCAAACCAGTAAGACCTGAGTCTTTGGTCATTTTCCAGGCACGACCGTATGCAGCAATACCAACATTAATCTTGGGGGCGGGGCAATGATTGTTCAACCAATATTTCACTTGATAGTTGATATTAAATTCTGGATTACGCTCATTTAATTCATAGATGGGGGCGGGGAAGTCGGCTACCTCTGGGTTGCGGTCAGGAGTTTGAAAATCGAAAGCCATAAGATTGACATAGTCCAAATTGTTGACAATGGCGGGGATATCGTAGAACACTAAAACAACATGAATTTGTACAATTAAAATATTATTGCAAAGAAATTAAAACTTACTTGAGGAATTTACATTGGGCAACACAGTAACACCCAATAAATAGCCATCGGGACGCAAAGCATTCTTCAATTCTCTAATTAAAGCAGTAAATTGCTCTTTATGCTCTTCGGCCTTCTCGTCAGGAACAAAATCTTTCGAAAACAACTTCTTAAAGCTCTTAAAGATTTTACCAGCAGCATTGTGCACCTTTTTGGGTTTGTTCTTGGGAAATTGCCAGGCAATATCAAGACCATCAAAACCGTAAGTCTTAACCAATGAATGAGCACTATTAATGAAGGGAATCCGAGCATTGCTAGACTCCAACAGAGTCAAATATTTGTTGTCATCTTTGTCAACTTCATCTTTGTCGCCGCCAACACTTAACAACACCTTCAGGTTGGGATATTTCTTTTTTAAACTGGTGACGGTACGATACAAACCCGTACCAACGTCCAAATCGAGTTTCTCATTTTTAGCCACCAATTTATTGGAGGTGGGATTGATGCTGGCATAACCATAAATCAAATGTGTGCAAAATTGTAAAGCAGGTTCCAAATCGACAATAGTAAGTTTAGCAAGACCTGCGAAAAAACAGTGTTTGATGAAAATTTCATTAAAAAAATTACGATATGATAATATCAATTGACGTCATTTGCTAACTTTAATAAATTCATTAACAATTTTAGCAGTTTAAATTAGTGATCATGAGGAAATACACAATTATTTTTGAGACGTTAATTTAACAGTTGAGACATAAAATTATAAATTAAGTAAAAATTTCGCTAAGCTCCACTTAAGGTTTCAAAATCTTTTTATTTCCATTTTAGATGATTCATTAGTTGTTAATGTTTTAAGTGACATTAATATAAAGAAATCCCAAACTGGACGTCTGTAAAGAAACTTGAAAAGAGTAGACAACATGTTTTGTCTCGCTTCCGAATAATTATATGTAATTGTTTTTTTTTTGTTTCTTAGAATGAATGGTGTGATGAACTAACTACTCATTTGAAAGATGCTGTCAGATGAAAAATTAAATGAAATAATATTAATTTTATTATTGTAAAACAGCAAAGCTTAGTGAAAGAAATTTTATTTTAAAAGTTTTCTAAAGGCCGATTTGCCAATAATAAGGCTGAAAAATGGGTTTTCATTTTAACCGATTCAGATTTTGCAGTGCTCCTTCTATGTGACGAAGTAGGCGGTTTTCTTTGAGGTCCTTAATATAAACATTTTGCAAAAAGCAGGCCAAAATTCAACAAAATTTTAAATTTTTTTTCTCCAAAATTAAGTTTTTCATAAAATTTTCAAACACTTTTGTTTGATGAGGGTTTATTTATTAGACCTTAAACCATATTTTTGAAATGTTTCAAACCTCTTATCAAAAATATGGTTCAAGGTCTACTGATGATTTAGCATTAGCACCAATGAAATGCATGTATATAGACTAGCTAAAAAAACCCTTAACACACAAAAGTTTTTGAAAATCTCTGAAAGAAGATATCGAGGCAATCTCGATTAATAAATTTAAAAAAAATTTCATAAAATTTTATAAAACACCTGCATGGTCAGTAGAATGTGATCCCTACAGAAACTATAAAGAATGAATTTTGACTTCGGTGAAGATTTGATATCCCTTCATGTGGAGAGTTGCAAATATAAGATAATTGCTGCAAATTTGAAATGATGAAAATTTTGAACTGTTTTCATATAAAAGTCAGTTCTTTGATTTTCAAAATCCGAACATTAGGATTGTTTGTTGGAGTACTGCCAGTCATTAAGACTGGCTTCGGTGTGTTGCAATATTCTCCAAAAATACTTTTTTTTAAATTTAGATTTATTTGTATTCAAAGCAAATTTCCATTATACGGAAATACAATAAAACCGCAATCAACTTGCATTAATAATTGTTAAAAAAAATAAATAAATAGCGCGAGGGTTGGTTGAAAGCCTTGGCTATCTAGCTACATTTTTGATGTCAGGTAATATTTTCACTAGAAAGTTTAACAGTTTTTTTTATATATAACCTTGATGCTATTTATAAATCTGTTCTTCATAACAAAGTGAAAGCTTAATATCAGCAAAAAAAAATTAACAAGTTGAATTTTTCGTGAATTAATGTTTATGCTTTCCCATTTAACCAATCTTGACAACAGTGTACAAAATGTACAATAACTTTTTATCTTGATTCTTATGATTCCCATTTGTTTGTCCCTTAAATAATTTATTGTGCTGCAACATATTGCCGCTTGTGAACGAAACTCTATTAGAATTAAGAATATTAATATTATATGCGAAACGGATAAGTAAAATAAGTCTTGTTGTATACGATTAAGATAATATTTTTAACGTACGTGCTACCTTGAGGTTGCATTGTGCATTGCAGCCATGTACAATAGAGGTGTGGGGGGGTTTCAAAAATAATTTTTTTCTCGTATCGACTTCTAATAGCATAAATATACGGTATTTTTGTCTGCATTAGATCCCTGTAAAATATTATTAATTCATTTTTAGTTTAAGAGACCGCGCTTTGATCTTAAATTTTCTTAAATTTTGAATATAACGACCTTTTATACATAACAACATAGTGTTGTATTGCAGAAAAGCATGTGTCCTAACGGCTTTTAAGTTCTCGACGAACCCATAGCCAATTGCGAGAAAATTGAACCCAGCTTCCAGAAATTCAATTAGAGGACTTGAGTAAGATAAAAAATATTTGTATTAAATAACTATATCTGCTATTAGTAGGCACTTCCACAATGGCTTAGCTAAGATCTCCAGGAAAAATATACCATACTTGATCGCTAACACAAGCAAATAGAATTTTACGTTTATATATTTCTACATCAAAACCCGTCGTATCTGCTAAAAGTATGAGCCGATGAAATCCAGCTTTCAAACATGAAACTAAACATTTTTGGAAATTGGAAATCACGATGCCTTCCTACAGAGTTAAGTCTAGTAATACATTCCGTAATTCAACGTAACACCTATTTTGCTCACCCATAATAATTGTTTCTGTCGATATTGTTGGATGAAAGTAAAACAGTGCGAGAACTGGCAGCCAGATGAATTCAAGATCCACTAAGCTCACCTCATGCTGGAAAGCAACCTCGCGTGTTTTGACACAAGTAACTAATGGTTTGAAGTTATAAATTGGATTTAAATTTTTTCGATCCACTAGCTCTTCGAAACATCGCTACTGCAAAAATAAATGCGGTATGTGTGTGTCAAAAAAGTGACAATCTAATTTTCGCGAAGCTGCCATGTCATACTCAGGCGGTGGAACGAACTGTGAAACTAATGTAAGAAGCATCAATGACACTATGCGATAAAAATTCAAGAGAAGATTTAAAACAGACGAAACTTGAATCAAGACGAGAGATGCATAGATTAGACAGTAAGCAAGATTTTCTGACCAAAAATTTCATAAATTTTTCTAAATTTTATGTGTTGTTTTTTAAATAACTTCCAAAAGCTCTAAAAAATTACTTCTTACTATTACAGAAATTGCTAAGAAATATGAAATAAGCCAATTCACAGTAGTGGAGCGATAAAAGTCTGCTGCTTTGAGTCTTTCAAAGATCTAATTGACAAATAATTAACATTTTCCTATACATTACATACAAGTTGTGTGAACAACGATTTTTATCAGTAGAATGCACCGTCGATGCACTTGGAACCCATGTTTTGCAGCGAAATGGAAAAAAATCTATGATAAATAGTGCGATTGCCCTTAAAGTTGTATTAATCAGATTGATAATATTTCAAAAAGCAATGGCGAAATATTCAACAACAAATTACTTAATCTTACTTACTTACTTACTTATCACTTTTTGAATCTTAGTGTAAATATTATTCCTCGTATAAATATAAATAGTTATAACAAAATCAATATTCAATTTCTATACAAAAATTAGTCATAATTTAATTGCTGCTGTACTTTTACACTTGCAGCAATCATAAATTTATAGTCTGAGAAATTCGTAACACGTTTGAGAATACATTTAGATACGAGTATTAAAAGAAACACTTTAAGAATTGATAATAATTACAAATAAGATCACAATTATGAATAATAAGTAAGTAAACAATTCTATTAAAAAAAAGAGCACAGTTTGATGTGTGTAAAATAAAATAGACTAGAAGTTCACTTAAAATTTATTTGCTTAGGTTTATTTTTGTTTTTTTTTCATGTAATGGGGCAAGTTCTTGAGCATTTCGTGTAAACAAAATTATGTCATACTTTGCACAGATTATTTGAGATTTGATACATTTAATAAATGAGACTTTGAGATAAAATTTTGTGTGGCAAATGCAAGTTTGTGAAGTGTAGACATGAAATTGATACAGACACATTTGATATGGAGATGAGAGCAAAAAAAAATTATTAAAAAAATTATTTAAACAAAAAAATTTCAAAACCAGAATTTTTTGATTCAATTCTTGTACGGTTTGCAGGTAAATTTCTTAACTAATTTTCCATTCGCCAGCTCAAGAATTCCATATTTAATTATATATGTTTAACAAATACAATGTCTAATTTAGAAATACATTTTTTACTTAATAATTTTGTCCCTGCTTGTTAAAAATGCCAATAATCACAGATTTTATATGAACCGTACTCTAACTAAACTTAAAAACTCAAAGTGTGACAAATTTTAATTTTTGTTGTTTTTTATTTTCCAGGAAATAAATTGTTTAAACAAATGTAAATTAAAATTGTGATACAATATTAAAGATGACTGCCTTGAAATGTGTGTGTTGAGTTTAAAATTAAATTAAACAATTAAGAGTGTTTTGCCGAATTGTATACACTCCTTAACTCAAGTATCTGGTTAGAAATGCATTTAGTGCCGAATGAATGTATTTAGCTCAAATCTTTGAATGAGTGTTTTTTTAATATTCAAATGTAAAAATGATATCCGAAAATTATTTATATTTTTGGGCATATCTCAGCCAATTATGCACCGAATTCGATTATTTGTTATCATGAAATTAGATGGGTTCAAGATATAGGACCGTAAAATATCTAATGCTATAAATATTCAAAAATATCTGAAAAATCGTAATTCATGGGGTGACAGCTAATTTTTATTAGCTAAAGTTTGCGAACAAATTTCGTCAGATCGATTCAGAACTTAGGACAGTAAGATATTAGTGGACAGCCATTTCTGCATCGGAGACACAGACTCAGATGTCAGACTCTCTGCTACAGATATGTCTGTAACAAAGGAAAAAGAATGGATTTTAACTATTCGGTGCCACCGCAAATGAAAACAACAATTGTTTATGAGGTCAATTCCAAAACCTGAATTGATGAGAAGAGAATGAGCACTTGATTCTGACAGTTCTGCCAATTAAAGCTAAAAAGATGCAAGTAGTAAACTAAAATGGGGCAGCAATTGGAGAGCACAAAACCAGTGTTTATAGATCGGGCGAAGCTACACTAAAAATAATCTATATTACAGTTTATGGAAAAGCTTTAGCAGTAACAATGTTTGTAAAATATATAAAACTTTCTTACAAATAACGATTTTTTTTAATCATTTTATGAAAGTAACGAAAAACTCTAATAGTTTTATATGTTTGTAAAAAATTAGAGTTTAAATACAAATAAATAATTTTTTATTTTTTTATATTTCGAATTTTTTTCTTTGCTTTTAATACTTTCAAACATGGTAGAATAATACAGGTAGTAGCGAAACGTTAACGGACTTTTTTTTATGTCAAAATTTGTTTCAAATGTAAATAAGAAAAGCAAACACACATGTGAACATAAAATTTTTTGCCATTTTTCTTTTTTTCTTTTTGACAGGTTCGAAACTAGAAGCAGTGTTGTTGTAGCTTCGATACTACCTACATATATTATTGTACTATGCTTTCAAGTAATTTTTGTATCTTGAAAATATAACATGATAAAAGCTCGGTAAAATTTTAAAAATTGTTTTTGTTTCAAATATAATAATTCGAAAGAAAATTGTCTTTCGATATCGGCGAACAGGCAATTATATTGAGCTCCGTCGTAAAAAAAAGTCAAATTCAGAGTCTCTTGTCCGTAGACCCAATTTTTATTATAGGAAAACAGTGCTGCTAACTAAACTCGCTATTTGTTTTTCGATCGATACCTTTAAGATGGATCATATCTGGTAGTGCATTAGCCATGAAGTTATGGGATCTTGTCTTAAGAAAAGTTGGTCAATGGCATAGACAATTTTCCATTGACTCATTTTTTTCCTACGTGTCTTCTTGCATGATTATAGTAAAACTATTTTTTTTTAACATAAGTATGTATATTCAAAAATAATACCTATAAGATTTCAACGGATTAAGTATAATTTTCATGAAGCGCTACTTACACGTGGCTCACCAAGCGATAGTAAATTCTCAAAAATTTACTGTTTGGGCGGGCGCTGCAGATTATTAAATTCAAAACAATGAACTTCCAAGAATTATGCGATTTCGAAATGGACGACTTATTCTTGATAATTTTCTGATATATCTCAAGTTTCTCTATCTCTGTCACTCTCTCTTAGCCGACTGGAGGTTAAAATAATTTCTGTGTTTTATATTGTTTTTAATTATTTAAATTAATATTATTATATAATCGTTTTCATTATTCGGCCCTACTACACAACCAGCGGCACAGTTTAATAATTAAATTAACATATGCAAATATTGACAAGAACTAAAAACAAAACACACATCATATTGACAAACAATTTCTTGGCATTTATAACGAATTAAACAAAATTATTGCGAAGTATAAATGAAAAACAAGTTTGTGCTTTTTGAACGTTTAAAGCAAATATAAACCGATAACCTCTTAACATCTTCCCGGAAAAAAAGAACCAAATGACTTTTAGGAATTGATTAACAAGTGATTTAAAAAAATCAAGCAATTTTATAATATTAAAAAAAAAGAATCGCAAAGCTAATTAATTTAAAATTAATATAAACCTTCACTTGCTGACCAGCATTGAATTCCAATCAAGACAATTATGGCAACTAAAGTGCCAAAAAACCTTGTTGAATAATTATAAGACATTAAAAGCAATTTCTGTATTGTATATATTAAATATTTGTGCAAGCGGCCATTCTGAATTGACTGGAAATAAATACAAAAAATTTTACCTTCTCGAATGTATGAAGTGCTATCGTAGTAACACACCAAGTGTGTGTTACTCACAGCTGAGGTCTGTGGAATTGTTATTGCACCCACTAGAGCACACAATAAAATCAAAAATTTCATTTTGATTTCAACCACAAATTGATTCGATGAAATTCACAAACACTTTTTTAATGCCAACAAGTAACTTCAAGTCGCGATCTATACGCACCGAGACTTCAACAATAACTAACGCCGAAAATTGAATCAGCGTCTTAAGTAAAGCTACTGTGAAGTCTGGAAGTGTGAGAAGAAGGCGAATATAAAAAAATAATATAAAATAAAATAATACGAACAAAACCAAAACAATAATCACTCAACTTTTTAGCACTAAATGAATTTGTTTGTTTATAGAGAAAGTTTTCTATTGTGTGGATTTTCAAGTAGAGGTTTCGGTGAAACCTAGACGGATTTTCCATAGTCAAAGTTTACTTTGCAAAGTCTTACTTCAGCTGCAAGAAAGACAGAGAGACGAATATTTTCTTAAACTTTTACTGTGTAAAAGCCGTCCTACACAAGCAACCAACAGCAAAAATAAATAAAAATATTACAAGATTTGATATGGATGATATTAAACTAAAATTGCGTTTTAAAATTTTCCTTTTCTGATACGGTTTTCTTTTTAAAGGAGTTCGAAGACTTAAAAGACAAGTCTACTCTCATTCGATTATTTCGTTAAATAGGGGCAAATGTTTACACAAAATTGCATGATATTTATTAGTTAAAATATATTTACTTATTTTATTTAAAAACTAGTTTATTTTAACACGTATTTGGCTGCGTGAGAACAAAGATAAAGAGCTAAATTTTAGAAGAACAACAAATAGTAAAAGGAAAGAGCTGTTTTTGATCCAAAACTGTCGGTATTGGTATCGCATTGAGGAGGATATTTCTTGGATTTACATTTTTAAGCCCTCTAAGCAAAAATTATGGTGAAAATCTACTTGCAAATATATATTCTTCAGTATCGTTTGAAATTTTCAACAAACTTTTTAGAGAGAAATATTTATTGCGGATTTGATTATTGAGTAAGAATTACCATTATCTGATCCTCAAGTAAATCCTCAGGAAAATCATCGATAACAAAGTAATGGGTCAAAATGCAAACAATCGTATGAACTAAATACTTTTTCGTTACTTCTGTTTCGGCGCTGCCAATGGAAGCAAGTTCTTGCCGGGTTGGCTTAGAAATAACTGTCTAAAAATGCCAATACTTAAAAGGGATGGATTACACAAAACACTATCAAAATTAATTACCTATTCTCAGTTTGGAACTTGTTCCTCTGAAGGAATTGTTGTTTCTGATATCAAATGTTTCTCTCAATGTGCAAATAAAAGAAATCATGCCTTCGCCACGGGTTGAATAGCCGAAAATAGCTGCAAAAAATTCAGTTTCTTATTTACTAGTAAGCAGTTATATATCCATTGTAAAGTAATGCGGAAGGCTTGCAATTAGCTTGGAACAGAATGTTGTTCCTAATAGATGTAATTGGCAAGCCGGCGAACTCAAAAATGTTTTTTGGTTAAAAGTTGTCCATTCAACAATATGATTAATAATAATATAATTAAGCATATTATGAATGAATAAACTTATAAAATAACTATCAACGATTCTCCACTAAAAACCCAAACACGCAAAAAATCACCAGGTTAGAAAAGTGACTATTATGTTTTAAACTGAAATGTGACTTAAAAATAACAACAAATAAATCAACTTAAAATAATCAACGTAAAATAATAAAGAAACAAAAACAAAACTGAGTTATACGATTATAATTTATTGAAAGATAACGTGTTGTTGTTGTTTTTTTGTTAATGTTTTTAAAAATATGCCTTTTTTACTCTCAACGTTTGATTTCATTACTTTTTCGTTCCTCTTTTGACACAATATCGCTGATTGTTTGTTTGTTTGTTTTTTTTTTGCTAAAAATATGATTAATGATGTCAGCAGCTCTACGAGATCTATTATATCTTCTCTTATTAGGGGAAAAAAGTTTATATGGGTATTATAAATCAGGAGAAAAAAGTGTACAACAAACTAAGTCGAAGAATTTTAATTTTTTTTACCTCTTCCATCATATTTATAACTATCAAACGTGGGAAATTCAGTAAAGAAATTTTCAGAAATAATATAATTCAAAATTCTTTAGCACATTATAATACAAAATGGACTTACATCAGTTTTTCATCCGAAAACTACAATTTTTAACTCATTTCTGCACAAAGATATCATTTGGTTAATTTTTATTTCCACCAAAATATTAAACTAAAACTTAAAACTTTCAATGTAAAATTCAGCTGGAAAATATGAAAAAACAATAAACATTTTTCTGAAGACTATTTAGTTTACTAAATTTGCTTTAAGGAATCAGATGAAAAAATTAAAAATTTTCGACTTTTTAGCAATTACGAGATACAAAATTAAATTTTTCCGGGCCAGTTTGTTTTGCACTTTTTTCCAAGTCTAAAGCTACAATTGTGCCGAAGACAGGAAAATAAAAATATAATTGATTGCCGAGTCATAACCGTGATAAAAATTGCATGTTCTTCGAAGAAATCAAGATTTAGCCGATCGGGGTAGATAAGTACTTCGAGATTTGCAGCATCAGAAGGATGACTTTAAAAATGTTGCAGTGTGTCGGGGACTAAGCGATGTCGAATCGATTCTGTGATACAGTGGGTTGATCACAGTTTTCTTTTTTAACTAACTAACAGAAAGCGTGTGATAATTAATATATTATTTCTTAATCGCTTAGAGGGCTTAAAGAAGAGATTATTAAAGTTCATTCTAGCCTATTATCTATCTTTCCTTTACTTTTGTTTGCCTTTTGTTTTTCTTAATACTTCTTTTGTTAATTTTTAATGAACAACAATTTTTTGTTTGCTTTTGCACATAAAAGTAAAATTCGTTTCTTATCAAAGTGTGTTATAGGTCATCAATTGCTCGCTGATCTTCTCTGTAAAATTGACTCTTAGAAATCATTTAAATAATTTAACATCTATAGAAAAAAGTTTTAATTTAATTGCTTTTGTTTTGTTTTGTTTCAGAGAGATATGAGAAAAAATAGCAGTAGTTTTAAAAGCATATATAAAATAATTTTATAATTTTTATTGATTTTTACAGAGAATTTTGTTACAAAATAACACTTTAATTGATATCAATTATTTATTTTTGTAATTATAGGCAGCGGAACTCATAGATCCAGTGTAATCATTTTTATGATAAAATAAAAACAGTTTTAAATTGTATATTTCCTTGAATAAAAAAACATCTAAACTTGAGTTTTAAAGTTCATAACTTTTTGCTGAAATTCAATTGAGTCAACAAGTTTAGGGTTTCATGATCGTAATTAATTCTTAAAATGTTTCTTAAGCCTCAACACAGCTGTTGCGATTATAACTTTATCAAAATTTTTATTACGAGTATTAATATTTTTTTTATCGCAAAATTATTTTTTTACTGGGCATTAAGTGAATTGCGTTTCCTTGGATTGTGCTGAAAATATAAAGTGTTATTTAATAAAAAAGCTAGACAACATAATTTATTTAAGTGTTTTTTTTAAGGAACATACGTTTACTGTCACTAGATTGTATAAATAGATTAGAACTTAGACATGTATTAGAGATGGAACCGAATATAACTTTTCACTTAAAATTATGTATACAAAAATTATTCAGGCACTATTTAGTTTTGGCTCACACTTACACACCCTCATGTTAGTGTAGAAAATATTTGTATCGTTCACGAAAACTTAAGCACACGAAGTACTCACAAAAGAATAATTTAAATTAATTAAATGATTTATTTAGGCTTTAAAAAATTTGTTTTGAGGGACTGATGCTCAGAAAATTAATAAGAATTAATATTTTTTTTTGGAAAAAAATTGTGCTGCAAACAATTGTTGTTACATAATCCCACAAACTTCGTTATACTTGGTAGAGTAAGCCAAGTGAAATTAAATTGCGTTTACAGACTTTTATTTCAGCTTCCAGTTTCCTCTTTAAAGGAGTTTCAAGGACTAAAATAAAAAATACTGCTTTATGCTATAAATTATATAAATGAAAGAATTGAAATTACATTTGCTTCGCCTTAAAAATAAAAATAGAGACTATTCTGTGCAATTATCTTTACATCCCTCTAAGAAGAAAATTATGCTGATAATTCATTTGCAAGAGTTGTAGAAAACATTATTTTCAAAAATTTTCTATTGAGGATTTAAATATTAAAGAACACATGCCAAATAGTTAATATGTATTTGGATATGTGCAACTCAATACTCAATTAATCATCACATAATTTTAGCAAACATTTTTGTTAAAAATTTGAAAGGATATTATTGATAGTCTAGTTTACAAACGCTTTGATCGAGATAGTTTATTTATTTATTTATTTAGTTTATTATATTAATTTATTTGTTTATTTATTATTTATTTATTAGTATTATTATACTTTTAAAAAGAACTTTTTTTGCTGTAACATTTTACATTACACTACATTTACATTGCTTGTCACAAAATTTACACAATCTCTTTTAAAAATGTATTAATTTGTTTTTTATATTTTATTTAGTAACGAGTTATATAATTGAAATTTGGAATGAATTTCCGTCATCCCACGTCAAATTTGGTTGATAAACAGACCGGTTTCGGCTATGTGCCATCTTCAGTGTTCTCTCAGTAACTAATTAAATTAAATTAAAATATAATTGAAGTCCTTTGTGGAATAGTTACGATCGTACATCTTTGACATATGTAGATATTCTGGCGCCTTTCCCAGTTTAATTTTTTGTATAGAAAGTATGGTATTAACTCCAATCGTTGCTTTATATTTAACCACTTAAGTGTATTTAACATTAACTCAATTGGTGGTCAAAAATGTTGCATTTTAAAATTGTTCTCATTGCTTTATTTTGTAATTTTTGTAGTCTGTCCATGTGTTTTTGTACAGCATGTCTAAATAATTGTTGAACCGATTGCAAAATGAGGTATCATATATATTAATTGCTGATATTGTCGATACTTTATTACGAATTCTTTTAAAAAAACAAATTTTGCCCCTATTTTGCTACATACATATATAGTCCAGGTGATTTTTAAATTTTAGTTCTTTATCAATTATAAATCCAAGGTATATTATTTGTTCCACTTTTTCAATTATTTCATTATTAATTAGAAAGTTTCTATTGCTTATCATATTTTTTTCTGTTATTTTCCTTTTTCTTTTAATTTTAATTGGTTCATGTTTAACCAAATAGTTATCATATTATTTTGATACTGTTCTTCAATATCTCCTTCCGTAAATATTAGAGTATCATCCGCATATAAAATTATTTCAGTTTTTGTCAAAATGTTTGGCATATCATTTATGTAAATACATACTAAATAATAGTGCAACTAAGATCGATCCTTTTGGAACAACAAAATCGTTTCCTATTGAATCAGATTGTACATCATTAACTGTTGTTATTTGTTTTCCATTTGTTGAGTAAGATTTAAACCATTAGAGTTCAATATTCTGTATTCCGTACACATGAAGTTTTTTTTAACATTATTTCTCTATCAGTTGTTTCAAACGCTCTTTTAATGTGCTAAAAAATTGCCACAATTTTGCTATTTCTTCCTATCTTTTTCCAGCGGTTTATGACGTAATTCACTGTAGTTTCACATGAAAACTTTTTTCTGTAACCAGATTGGTATTTTGATAATATAGATTTTTCTTTTATGTAATATTCCAATTGATCTTTCACAACCTTTTCTAGTATTTTTTCGCACGTTTTTAATGTGTTTATAGGTCGAAATTTTTCACATTTGCTTGTGTTTGTCTCTTTTTCAATCAGTAAAATGCTAACAAACATTTGCATCGCATGATCTTTACTACTTAAATTAGTCGAGCAGGAGAGTACTACAAATAACGACTTAAAAATCTCAAGACTTAAAATTTATTAAATGTGATTTCACTGGACCTGCCTTTGTCAGTTGTCAAACAGGCGACCTCTACTACGGCACCCATCTGAGTTTAATTTACTTGCTTATTTACCAGTACATAGTTATTTAACTACTGTAAAGTTAAGCAGTCAGTATGTAATGAGTGTAGAAAATCGTGTTTTTCTTAATAGAAATCATTATTAAATTTTTGTTGGGATATTTTTACTCATGTTGTAACAATTTATAAAATAATTCCTGTAGTTAAAACCCTTCATTATCCCTAAAGGTTTTTGGAATATATCTGTTTTATTTAATCGTTAAAGGTCATTTTTACATTACAATATGTTATAATAATTCCATTGGGATAGACAGTAAATCTAATTTATGAGGTCCCTTTATGGTAATCAAATATTTAGCGCGCAGCTTTCAACTATTTTGTTTTCCTTTAATAAATAGCAATATTTAAAAAATATTTACTCTAACCCATGCCAAATTTATCTAATCAAAATTAATTATTATTTAAATTACACTTGATTTATACGCAACAAATTAGCAGACGATTTTTTTTATGTATTGCAATTTGCCAAATAAAAAAGAATTTTATGTTAAAAAAGTTTTATAAATAAATCATTTAGTATTAAGGAAAAATTAGGTTGCTTACGGATAAAATTATTTATAAAATATTAATGATTTTGAAAAACCACATGCTGTTAGTAACTCACTGCCATATTATTTTTTAAAAATATGTATGTTTGTATATGAAGTACCCAGCAGTCGTTGGAAGCAGTTTACGTTGCTGTTTTTGCTGAAAATTCACTTTATACTTTTTTGTATTTCCTGCTCGTATTTTAACAATTTTTAATTAATTTTTCAATTAAATTTTCCAACTTGTATAATTTTTGTCATGTAAGTAAAGCATATAGAAAAATATTGGAATGTTTTTAACAAATAAAAAATAATTTTTATCATGAAACATTCACGCAATTTTACTTTTTAAAACTGATTTTTTTGATTTGATTTTTACGATTGGGCATATTCAGGTGATTGAAAGAAAAAATAATTCATGATCCTGTATGGTCTTAACTGATTACATGGGACTTACTCCAATCGTTGTGTAGTCATCGCTAGCTTTAACATCATCTCTTAAGGAGAAATCAAAAACTGCAATTTTTGTTATACTTTTATTTTGTGTAGATTATTTGCATGTCACATGAAATTTCCAAAGATAAATACATTCCATGTCACTAATTTTATAATGAAACATATTTATTAGAATTCTTACCAAGTGAACTGGACGGCTCAATTGGATTATTGTGTTTTGTAATTTTTCAATGTCAAAATTGTATATTTTGATACATTTTTCTGGGTTATTTGGTTCTTGTATTAGTAGTGTCTCTCGTGACTTCGTACAATTGTTAACATAAACAATTTTTGACGTTAGATTTGGGATCGTAAAATATTGATCCTTGTTAAGGATTGTTTCAATACTTTAACGGTTTCCTTGAATATTAAAATTAACATAAAAATATTCAAAGAATAATAAATAAAGTTGGCGCTCAATTTCATGTTCAAATAAACATTTTAATTATGTTTTACGATATGTAAGTTAAAGAAATAAAATAAATTTATTATGTATATTTAAAATTTTGTAAGTTTTGCGATTTATTATGTATCAACTTTGTAATATATATTTTTTCGCTTCAAAACTAAAGATAACTTGGATAACTATTTTTTGTATCGAGTACTCAAAATAACTTCCGCTACAAAAATACTCAATATTTTTTGTATAACTTTACCTTGAATTATATAAAAAAAGGAGATCAGCTGCACTAACATTATTATGTCATCAACTTATCATTACGAAATTAAATTTCAAATAGTGCTTTAAACTTAACGGCTCGGCGTATTGCTGCCGGAACTTAATAGTGTTTTTGTTTTTATTTTGCCATCCAAGTATTTCATGTTTGTTCAAAGGACAAACGTTTCAGGTTCTTAGGGATTTCATAAAAGACAGAAGGTAATCCTCCATAAGCCAATACGAACATTTTTTGATTTATTTGAAAGAACTTACACTTTCATATTACTTTCTGGCTTTCAATTATTTCAAATTAAATTTTTAATTGTCTGTTACCTGTTTAGATTTACTTTTTTTTTGGAGGCGGCTGTTTTTTACAGGAACCATATTTTTCCAGATATAAAATGTAACTTTATCTTTTGTTTAAGATTTATACACTGATCCGATGAAAGTTTATATTTACAACAAACTATTTCTCCAACATTATATAGAACCTTTAGCAAAATAGAATCTGCAACTGCAAGGATAATTGTCTACCACTACTGATGTTAGTATGCAATAAAAGACTTCATTAACCAAAATAAATATATGTGTAAATAGACATAGACAAATTTTTGGATCGCTTTTTCTCCTCTGTTTGCCAACCGATTTTCTTCATTCTTTTAGCAAATGGTAGACATTATTGAGCTTTAGTGATCGGACTTTATATTATTTTAATCGGTTCAGTATTAAAGGAATGGAAGGCCCCTAAAGTTGACACTACTAAAAATGAATGCTAAAAATACACAGTTAAAATCATAATCAAGTGTTTAAGATCATATGAGTTAGAAGAGTTTTTTCTCTTCGAATGATTAAAGCTGAAAGAGAAAAAGAGAGCAGAATTGAACGAGATGATAATTACCTATAGAATACAAATTGGTATTTGTAGTAAAAAGTGTAAGAGATTTTTGGCACAAAACTGGAAATAACTAAATAATTTCTAAGCGAGTTTATCTATTTGAGCAAAATTTTAATGGACAGAAAAAAGATGCAGTCGAATTAAACTTTTGAGTATGGGCTTGAAGCTATTTGAAGAAAACCTTCCTCGGGCTGCTAAAGTTTTACATTTCGGCTTACTTTCCTTATAAAAATGTAGCTTTGTTTACGACACATATTCTACGTCTACGGCACAACACAACAAAAAACAAAAATTAACAGACCTGCGCTAACTTTTTTTTTTCATTCGTGGATGTACGTGGTCAAATTTCGACTACTAGGCGAGCTCTATTTAAAATTATGTGTTCTGCGATGCAATAGTGGCTTTAATTTGTTTAGAATTTTCGAGAAAGCACCGATGTAGATAGTGATTAGCTTTTTCGAGGACTCCTGGGAATTTTTATAAATAAAACAACCTGCATTTGCATAACAATAATGAAATCCTTATTATCGAGTTTATTTCGTTTTAAATAAATTAAAAAAATTTTATGTGCTTATGCAGATGTCTATGTATGTAAATATGTATATAAATAAACTCACATCACATGAACGGAATACCAATAAAACTCATTTCAATTGGTGAAATTAATTGTGGCACACAAAATCCACACAAAAATGAAGGGGAAGAGTGAAAATGAAGGAAACTTTATGCAACTGGTAAATTCAGATATAAAAAAATATACTATTGAATTTAATTGCATTTTTATTTTAAATAAGTATGGCTGTGTGTGTGTGTGCGTGTGCATGCCCAATCAATTGAAAATAAATTAAGTGCAATCTAAATATTTGCAGTGTGTGTGTATATGTGTGTGTACGTATGCTTCATGTGTGATGCAACAAATATTCAAGCAAAATAATTACATTCATGAAGGGAAAGTGTGAGAAAGATAATGAAATGGAATGAAAAGTCTGCTTGTAATTCAAGTATCCTTTTTGTAATTATTAAGGATTATTTTGTAATGAGTTTGGTAAACAAAAATTAACGAATATTGATGTGTGTATATTAAAAAAGGAATAATATTGTTTAATTTTTAATTGCGGTTATTATTGTGTTTGAAACTTTTCGAGAATATTGTTTAAGGTCTACTGATAGTTTGGCATAAGTACCAATGAAATGCATGTGAAGACTAAAGACTAATTCACAACAAATAAAAGTTTTTGCGGACATTTGTGGCCTCGGCTTTAATGGCAGATGTGTATGTAGTACCTTAAACTGTTGATACACGTATCTGAGTTCTCGTCTAATTTAAATTTCTAACTGATGAAGAATTTTAACTAAAGTTCAGACTTAAAATTATTTAAGCGCGGAAAAGGGGTTCTTTTTTAGCTTACCTCGGACAAAATATTAAATAGAAATTTTTTTGTTAATCATGCCATTCAATTTTAAACTTGTCCTATTTCGCGTATTAACAACTATTCGTGAGTGGATTGGCAGTGGATATGTGAATTGAAATTAATTGGAAAGTTATTTAAACTTTTTAAAGTAATTAAGCACTCTTTTTTATAGTTTTTTAATTTTTTTTTTAATTAGAAATTGATTTTTTTCCTTTTTGGGCAGACATGGAATTGGCTGGTGATCAGTTGCGAGTTATTAAGAAGTTGAGATAAGTTAAATTTTAAAATGTTTTCTACTTTTTTAGCAATTGACAAATTAATGTCTCGATTTTGACTTTCGACACGCCTTAAAGATCTGCCTTTATATGTAACAAATCTGAAAAACTTTCTTAACTTGACTTAACTTCTTTTGTCAAATATACTCAGATATGTGTTTAGGAACTTGCAGCTGCACATGAAAACCTCGTAGCGGAAAACACATTATTAATTTTTATTCCTAAGAGTTTTTTTAACTTCCCGCTATCAAAAATATAAAATTACTTATATTTTCGAAAAATCATTAATTTCGAAAGGTCATTCGAATCCGTTCTTACTATTTTTACGATGATGTCGGTATGGATGCATTTTTACGCCTGTGTATGTCTGTGCGCTTGAGAATGGCGTAGCCAATTGGAGACAAATTTACGTCATCCTAAGGACATTGACATCACTTAGATCTCGTAAATAAGGAATGAAAGTAGAGTTTTCAAAAAAAGCTTTTAAGCCGAAAGAGTAATTCCAGTTTCTGCAAATTTGATTAACTCATTAATTACCGTAAATTTAATCGTTCGAGTTTTTCTACGAAAACTTCAAAATATCGTTTTGACCATTTTCTGAGAAAAAGAAACTTTTCGACGAGCAGCTTCCCAGAAAATTGCCGTGTGTTTGACCACATACTGGTACTATTAAGCGTTTTGAAATCTTCTGTTCGGTACAATTTTTTAGTTATGTATATGTTTCATGGTACGTATTTAGGTAAGTATGATAGCAAATAAAGCATTTGCTGCTAAAACAAGGTAAGTACAGGTAGGTAAAAAACTATATATTTTCTAGTTTAAATTATTTATTAAAAATAAAGTTAATTAATATTTGATTTCTTGGCTTTTTGTTTGAACGTGTGGCGCGCCGTTGTAAATAAAATTTAGTGTCTTCGTGAAACAACTTGAAGCATGTCTCTGAGTGTAGGTGCACTTCACACACTTGAATACGATGGTGGGCATACAAAGCAACAACCACGATTAGTAGCAAACCGTCTACTCTTGGAAGATTTTCTTGCAAATAATTAGTGTCTGAATCCTCAGTAGACGATAGTTCAATATATAATCATTCCGATTTCTTTGTAGATATTATATAATTGATTTAGAAAAATTATATTTTTGGACACTTTCTGAACCACTCCCTGCAAAATGGGGAAGGCTAGCAAAAATGTTTAAAATATTTTTTTGTTGGCAAGAGACCGAGCCTTAATATAAATGACCAATACATTTTATTATTTTTATTTGTGTGTGTTTTATATTTACCTAAAGTTAAGAAACGATAAACGTATGATCAAACACACAGCGGTAAGAAATGGGTTTAAGTCGTTTGAGAGATATTGTTGATAAAAAAATTCGAAGAGATGCTTTATTTTAATATCTCCAAAAGTTCTTGCCAAAAGGACTTCGTTGACTTTACCAAATTTGATTCGAACTGGTTAAATGGTTGAAGAGACAATGTTGTCGAAAATTTTCGTATAAGCCTATTGACTCAAAAAATGTATTTACTAGCAAATCTATATATGTTTTTGACTGCTGTGGGTTCCAACTTAGCGGGAAGTTCCAGGGCGATGACCAGAGAAATAAAATGTTATTCATAATTTTTTTAATATTTTTTTTTTGCTTACGTTGAGTTTTGCATATCTTACAAAACGCCTTTATATCAATTTTTAAGAGTCAAGATGAATTATAATTTTTATTAATTTTCGTTGTACTTGCTTTCGTAAATTCCAAAAATCCTACCAAAAATTTAAAATATTCTAAAAAAATCAAATCTTTTATGATTTTTCTTAATTGTTAAATGATTGTAGGGGGTCATTTAAGTATTCTTAATAGTAATTAAGTATTCTTAATAGTAATTAACTAAACTGTTATTTCCTTTTTGTTTCCATGTCCTTCATTGCTATGAAAATGATGTAAATGTTACAATACCGAAAAACTGTTTTTCGAAAAGAAATTTTCTCATAAACAAACTAAGAAATGGATAACTTAAATATAATTTTAAAACAGTAGAGGAAAAAATAAGTATCTGAGACAGGGGCCAGGTAATTCTGGCATAAATCCATAGAGAGGGTTCTTATTTCGTAAGTAATGTATCTACTCGTATATTTGATGTTGAAAATATTGCTGCAGCAAGTAAATATTTGGTGATGAGTTTCCCTTCTGCTGTAAGCCATTTGAACACACACAGAAGTCAATTTGTTTTTGATAAAAAACCGAAATTGGTCCAAGTTGTTAAGACCACAGCGATAAATATATGGGATTAGCTTTCAGTAACTCAAAACTTAAAGTCAAAAACTAAACATACGCGGCTATTCATAATGACCGCTTAGTCATGAGTTTCACTTATATAAGGCTTAAAACGTTGACCAGCCAAACGTATGATTAAGTGCAATTTGATTTCAGTTTTAAAACAAACAAACAAATAAAGCATTACACAATTATAAATAAGTAGAATATATATATACGGTAAATAAACATGTTAACAAAATAATAATATATTTTCATGCACAAACTGTTTATATAATTAATTTTTAAATAAAGATAAATAAACAGTTGCATTTACTGCCTACCGCACGATCTCGGATGCTATCGTTTGCTTGAGTGCTGGACAATAAACACTGATTTGCATCCCAGTAATAATATATTTTATTTCTTTTAAATATTTAGCAACAGTTAAAGTATTTCGTTAGTTAGTTAGTTAGTTAGATTTATTGAGACTTAAATTTTTTCATATTACAGAATTTGCCAACATACATTTTTAGAGAAAACTTAAAACTATAGAGTATTATTTTAATTATATTACTATATTTTGAAATATGCAACTTGCTTATCTAAATTAAGATGAAATATTAACATAAAAATTAATTAAATTGAATGTTGCTAGAAACAGTGCTTGCTCCCGGCACCTACCTATACCAGTAGAGTAATATCTACAAAAAATAAGCTTAATACTAATAAAAATAAAAGAAACTTAAAATTAAACCTTAGAGCTAAAACTTAAGCTAAAATAAAACTAAAAACAAAAAATAACGAAAAAAAAACAATTTAATAACTAAAAATAAAGAAAAAACTACCCCCTGTGAATGCCGGGAGTAATACGTGAGTAGAAGTTTTGACCAGAATGTTCCTGCAAAATTCCAATACTGGAAACGTATTGTGTGTTTGACCAATTAAACTCTCTCTCGCCAGATAAAACATCTTGAATAATACTGCCTTCAAAAAGAGACAGCTTCCTAACAAAATTTTTCATTAGATCAAGAGCATAAAGAGATATACGGGACACTTTCGCCCTTTTATACACATAGTTATTCGAAAATCTCCTGTTCAAAGACCTATAGTTCTTCTCTATGCATTTCCGTACAATATGACGTTCGAAAATTTCCATTCTTTTCATCACCGTTTTTGAAATGCTAAACCATATCGGAAAAGCATAAAGAAGAATTGGCCTGATACTTACTTTATACAAAAGTAATTTAGTGTTTTCCGGTAAAAACTTACTATTAAAAAGTCTAGCAAAGGCCCCTTTAACTCGATTTGCCTTATCAAGGTTATAAACTACATGTTTGTTAAATTTCAACAGCTTATGAAAGTTGACCCCCAGGTATTTTATGCTATCCTTAAATTCGATATCGTCTCCATTTAAGGATAGTTTCAACTTTTTACTCTCCGGAACAACATTATATTTACACTTCCCGGAAGCATTCCGTATACATATTGCATTGCTCTTCGAGGCATTAATTTTTATACCCCAATGAGAGTAAAATTCATCAACATTTCTGAGGTGCGAAGATACACGTTGGAGTGCAACAAGTGGAGACTCATGGTGAGCATAAAGGAGCGAGTCATCAGCAAAAAGTATACCTTTCGAGTTGTTAAAATCAATGGGAAAATCATGTATAAAAATGTTGTATAAATGAGGAGCCAACACAGAACCTTGAGGAACACCACAAGAAACCTCACCCTGACTAGATATCATATCAGCAATCTGCACGCAGAATCTTCTGTCATCAAAAAAGCTGTGAAAGAGTTTTGTGATAGCTGGACTAAATCCTATTCTACTCATTTTATACAATATACCATCATGGTATGCCTTGTCAAAAGCTTTTTCGACATCAAGAGACACAGCAACAGTACACCGACGTTCTCGTAAGTTCTGAATGACATCAGTGTGAAGTTTCAAAAGAGCGTGCACCGTAGAATTACCCTTTTTGAAACCAAATTGTTCCTGAGGAATGTAAGAGCCATTCAAGCCAATATCCATTTTCACTCGCACTATTCTCTCAAATAACTTACTCACATTGGAAAGCAATGAAATTGGCCTAAAATTATTTATGTCACAAGAATTCCTTTGTTTCGGAATAGGGACTATCTTGGCGATTTTCCATTCACGTGGGAAATAACAATTATTTAAACAGTTATTGAACAATATAGTGAGGTACTCAAAAGCCTTAATTGGAAGTTTTTTTATTATAAAATTAGATACATTATCGATACCACATGATTTTTTGTTATTAAGAACCTTACAGATATCCGACAGATAACATAAATTTGTTAGCTTCGAATTCCCGAAATTGTTTAATGATGTATTAACGTCATTAAAAGAAATAAAATCTGGAATTTGTGAAATCATATTGTTGATTGCGCTCGTTATTTCCGAAATATCTCTATTTGGAGCCGAACCTTGAAAAACAGTTGCAAAATGATTTTTAAGAACTGATAGCTTATTATCCAACTCTATTATTTTGACACCGTTTACAGAAATATCTCTAATGTAGGAACGCTTCTTATTTCCGATAATCTTAAAAATTCTTTTATAAGCCCATGGACCAGGCTTAATTTCCTTCAAATGGTCATTAAAATATTTCGTTTGCTCCTGTTCAATTTGCTCTTTTATAATGATCTTGATTAGATCTATTTGTTTGGAAATCAGCAAATATTGAGGATGTTGCCTGTTCATGGTCCTAGTAAACAGTCGTTTCAAATCCCTTTGCCAGCCATATTTAACCTTGAGCAATCTTTTCAATTTATCCGAAGCAACAAATTTCCTATTTCTACTTTCCAACCTTTTGGAATGAGCTCGCGTTACAAAACTCAGAGAAGCATTGAATTCCTCAAGAAAGTGGTCTATTTCACCGTCCGATAAATTCCTATTCTTCGGTGGAAAATGATTCAATAGGGCGTTAATCATATCAACTTTAAATGTGTTCCAATTTGTATCCCTGTAGGATACAAAATGACAAGGTTGTTTCAAAAAAAAATTAAACGACGACAAATTTATACGTAATCCCAAAGGAATATGATCGGAGAATGTCGGAAGTGTAAATGTTTTGTAATTCGGGTGGTAAATGTTCAAAATGTCATTGCTAACTATAAAGTGATCTAAATGCGACGACCCACTCGGGTATGTGGGATACAAGTCACAAACTCTTGAAACTGAAATAGATTGATTCTGAAGCCAAATTGAAAGCACTTCACCATTAAAATTATTGAGCGAATCGCCCCAAGAAATGTGTTTCGCATTTAGATCACCACCTAAAACCAGCCCGCTGTAACTACTAGAAAAATCTAAAATCAATGAAAGTCCATCACAGATATCCTGACGATTAAAATTAGATTGGAAATAAATGGATCCACAAAGAATTTTTTGAATGCTACCATTCATTGACACTTTAATTTCCACAAGAAAATTTAAAAAACGAAGTCCAGGAATATTTACACGAGAATAACACAAGGTCTTTTTGAGAGCAATGCCAACACCTAATGGACTATTGTCCCCGAAAACGAAATAATTATCAAGAAATACAATTGAACGCGTAGGCAAATGCATTTCTTGTAAAAAAGCAATATCAATATTAAATTGATTCAATAACAAATCAAGTTCAACTCTCCTTCCTACGTGGATAAGAGATCCAACATTAAAAGTGACAAAATTTAACGAATTACGGGCCATATACATCTTGAATATTTTTAACTAAGCTCAAACACTCTTTTCTTGCCTGATCTTTTGCCAAGGATTTGTATGTGCCCAAAAAATTCCGAACCTTATCCTCTAACGATATGGATTCAGGAGCGCATAACAGCTTAGCTATCTTCATAAATTCCTGTATCAAAGCCGGTTTCTGTGGTTTGCTCAGTGTTGGAACCTCATTAAACAAACTTGCAAACGATTTATTAATAACAATATTAGACTGCTCAACAGCTCTTGCAACATTGCTTGCAGCTAGCTCCTTCTTATTTTTTGCTTCAAGATACGATTTCTTCCTGAATGAAACATACTTCTTATAAGCGGGGCAGCCCCTATAATTTGAGGTATGACCATTTTCGTTGCAATTAACGCAAAATGGTAATACATCACTATCCGGGCTAAGTGAGCATTTGCCAAAATCGTGCTTTTCGCTACATTTCAAACAAGAAAATGGTCGACTACAATTTCTGGAATAATGACCCCACCTTTGGCATCTCCAACATTGCGGTATTTTAGCGCTAGCCTTTGGCCGTTCCCATGACACCACCTGGTTCAGAAGGAACTTCAAGGCAATTAAATCGCCGACCTTACGATTTGGTTTCAGAACTATCAAGAATAATCCGGTGTCACTACCCTTTTTCCTTGAAAACTCCGTCGAGAACTTCGAAACAGAATCAACAGTATCCGGAACCATTTTATCTATTTCCGACTTAATTTCACTAACATCAGACTTAAAATACAGCCCTCTACAAAGAACACTCTGACGTTTATACTCCTTAGGAGTATAACTATAAGAAGAAATTTCCTTATCTTTCAACAATTGCATCATTTCACAATGTGCAGAAGCGTCTCTAAAATATAACTTACTTTTATATTGCGATTGGTTCTTGATCTTGAATTCAACGTTTTTGGAGCTTAATTGGTCAATTAAAGAATTTACGTTAACATTCTCCAGAAATATAGGAGGGCAATAAGAAATCCTGGTCGAAACTTTTGATTGTGAACTATTCTTAACGTCTCTACGTTCAATATTTATATTATTAATTGGCTCTTCGGCCTCTAAATTCAAATCTCCTAATACCGAATACTTATTATTACGGTTAACATTTTCAACAAACTTATCGACTTTTTTAAATTGACATTTGGATAAATTTATTTCTACGTCACCTTGAAATTTCCTTTTCTTATTCTTGACTAAATTGAAGTCGTCATCCAGTGAAGATATTGAACCCACCTCATCCTGTTCCATATTATTTTGAGTTAAATCCTCCATCTTTGTCTTATCAATCCGAACGTTGTCCAAAATTTGGATTTGATTTGTAATGGTGCCGCTCTTCAAGGCCTCTTGAGCACACTTATTAATTGATGTAGGCGATTCCTCATTGAAAACGGCATCGAAAAACTGCTTCCCTAGCTGGGAATTGTAAATAGCGCCACTATTGTCTTGCCGATCATTATTCTTCGCCCCATATCTTCCTTTCGGCTGATAGCCAGATGCACCTCCTTCCACATTTACAGGCATAGCAGATGCCTCCTCATTACAAATTGAGGATTTCATCTTTACCTTATTAGGAGGACGCCTTCCAGATTGGGACAGCAATGGATTCACCTCCATCTTAATAGTCCTCCTCTTTTAAAATAAAATTCAAACAAATTTCAAATCTTTTGTTTTTTTTAAATTTCATACAACAAAAAAAAAATAATTTAATTTTTGACAGAAAACAAAAGGTAATAAATTTAAATTAATTTTTTAAGAGCCTTCTAAAAACACGTCTGATACGGTTCGCAGCTGACAGAAAACTCTTAAAGTATTTCTTTTGTATTAAATCAAATTGCATCCTTAAAGTATGCAATACTTTCGGATGTTAACGGTATAAAAAAGAGGGGTATTATTTAAACTTCATTTGTTTAACGTTTATAAATGTATCTGTTACCTTCTTCACAAGATATTATTAAAAAAACGTTATTAAACAAACTTTAATTTGCAGAAAATGGGTTTCGTTTGCTTTAAGGTATGAATGACTTTTGAATTTCATTGCACGCAATATCACTTTAGTTATTAAGTGTTTTCTTTTATCCAAAAACTAAATAAAAATAAAATTTCAGGGCTTTATAACTTTTTATTTCTTCACTTTCAACATGAAACGCAATGTTGCTAACTAAAACCGAATTGGCGGCATCACTTACCCTCCAACATAAATAAACAAAAAACTTTCAAACAAAAACAAATTAATAAAAAAATCTGAAGTAAAATTTTTTTCCGAAATTCTCATTGGCAAGGTAATTCCATACTCAGCAATTACAGTGATGTGTAAAACATTTCTACTTGAAATTATTTTTTATGAGGCTCTTGTTATTGATCAAAATATCTTGATAGCGTAAGAGTTTTTTTTTTGAGCTATTGAATTACAGTTTAGCTTTACTTTTTTGCAACCTAATATTTTACTGAATAAGTAAGAGATTATTTTTTTTAAGGAAATATTGAAATTGATTATTGAAGTTTATTTTTTTTAAAAAGTTTTGCTAAAAACCCCTCAATAAACAAATCTTTTTGATATAAGATATGCCTGGATACATATCTCGAATAATAAATTTACTAAATATTATTGAAGGCTATTAGCCCATTTCATTTGGGGTTCATGCAGATCATCATCAATGCATACAAATATCCTGTTTACTGATTTTTCTTCATTGAAGTTTGTGAGTAATTAAAAACTTTAAATTCGTTTGCCGAAGAACGATTGTTTTGTAGTTATGTTCTTGTTTATTAAAACGAGAGACATCTCTATACAGAAATTTTTTGTAACAATTGTGGCGTATGAGAGATATCACACAAATCAATTCCGCCTGATTGTCCAAATAGAATTAAATTTCAGCAACTCAAACAACGTTCTCAAACAAAATCCTCTTTAGGACAAAATCATCTGCATGAAATCTATACTATATATTCAGCAATATTAAAAACAGCAACTAAAAAGCTGAATTTCCCAACAAATTGAACCAAAGATGACTAAAAGTCATCAATGGAACTACCAACACAACAAGTATAATTTGTTTTCAATAGAAGAAATAAATCTTACTCTTGAATTAATCACTAATTTGCAAAGATGTAAAAGTAAAGTGGATCTGTTTGAAGAGATAACTTCACTAACATGCAAGTTCTTATATGAGTAACAACATTCGTATTGTAACATGGAATGAACGAGGCGTAATAAACATAAATGAAGAATTATTTGAAGTTTGATTGATATTCAAATCTGCTTAGTCTCTTCAATAATGTTAAATGAGTCTTATCATTCCTTTTATATTCAAAAGAATTTTATTTTTTTTAATTAATTAGCGACAATGAGTGCACGACTTGGGACTTTTTAGATTCAATTAATATTTCGTAAATTTTTTAATGAATTCCAATTAAATAATTTTTGATTTAGTCCCTCACATGACTTAAGAACGACTAAAGTAAAAGGAAATTTTATGAAAACGTCATTTCTTTTGACCACAACTGTTTCTAAAAAAGTTTAAACAACAAGAGAAGCCTTTGTTTTGTAATTTGCACCTATCGATATTGCCAACTTTTCTGTTGTTTCTGTTGCTTCTGTTGTATCATTTGTTTTTTTTTTTTTATTTTTTGCTTCACTCCCTTCCATTGTGGTAGTACCATCAAATGCCATTACAATTACGTGAAACTTATAACGCAAATACAACCATAAAACTTTTTTAATGAAAATAAAATCCTCTCAATAGAACAAAAACAAAAAAGCAAACTTGATTGGTTAACAGACGTTCATGAGGTTTAGATGGTAAAATAAAGAAAAAAATGTGTTAATTTTTGCGATTCGGAAATGAATAAAATTTTTGTTATTGATGGTCGAAAATTAATTTTTTTTTTCGATTGAATAAGTTCTAAGTTCTAAGCAATTGGGCAAATACATGATGAGCTGCAGAGTCTGTTGATATATTTTTTGTAATCTTATGTCGTTTTCTTTTATAAAAAAATGTAACATTTCTTTTATTTTTTTTTAAAGTGCCACACAAAGTTTTTTTAAGACAACAATTTTCCATCCTAAGTGATCAGACAATAATTCCTAATAAGCTCACTATTTAAAAAATTCTTATATAGCAAATTTTCAATAAAAAGGTAAAAAAATATTGCACTTTTTTTTAGAAAATAAAACGCCATTAGAAATATAGTAATAATTTAAATATAAAGAAATGTAAACTAAATCAAGCTTATTTCGAAAGAGCGCTTCAAAAATGGTATGATGAGGTGTTAGAGTTAATTGAAGATTAGTTGCAGAGTTGAAAATTTATAAAGAATATTTATCAAAATGTATACCGGGGGAGTAAAAAGGGGATAATATAAGCCAAATTACTTTATTTAAGTGTGTGAACAGCCCTTTAACACTATCGTGCATAATATTTCTAATTTTTGAAATACTCTGAATTGTGTTTAATTTTGAATAGTTAAATTGAGTATGGTTATAAAGCGGATAATTTTTCATATCCGCATTAACTTTCAACGAATATAGGGATGATAGTAATAGGTTTTTGCTTAACTGCTTTAAATGAGTTTCAATCTAAAAACAAATAAATTTTTTTAAATCTTAAAAAAAAAACTAACAAAGAAATTTTGATAATTTCGATAATAAAACATGCTGAATATCGCAGCGGTAAAAAGCACAATTAAAAGTTGCTAAATGATTTATTGTTTTTTAGAAACACTTTCATAGATTTAATTTCAAAGTTTTTACCTGTTGAAATTAAAGGCGATCGCTTAGAACTTCAACGTTTAACGCTTCAAGTACAACTTAATGTTCTGTTTTTCTTTCGTTATTTAGCTTCTTAATATCTTCCTGTACTTTTTAAGGGATTTTAACTATTTAGCTGTTACTAGAAGAACAAAACGAAACATTGAAATATGTAACGGATTTTATTGGAGGAAAAATTTCCTTAGAAGGTGATTAAAAATGCGAATTGGATAAAATTTGAAGGACTTTTAAGATTTAGCGCCGCAAATTTATATATCACAGTTTGTATTAAGAAAACAAGACTAGCTGAAAACGAACAAGTGTGTTTTAAGAGGGAAATACAAATAAAAAATAAGCCATGTGGTCCTAGAATACAATATATTCATTAAAAAACAAAATTTTGAGATAACTAATCTAAAGAATTTTATATCAACTTAAGCCGAATTTTCATTTTGCAACCTTTAATCGCATTTTGCCAAGTTTAATTATTTAGAAATATGCAATAAAGATGCGTATTCGTTCAAGCGTTACAAAAATTAAAGCCAAAGGCATTTCCATGCATCAAAGTTTTAAGCCGTTCATAATGTTGAAAAATATATTCAAGATGTGAACAAACAATTTGTTTTATGAATAAATAAATAAATTATTTAATAAAACTTCTTAGTTGACTTTTTTATTAAATATATAATAAGTGCTAATGATTGGTTTGAATATATAGGCTTGGGCAAAATTAATGATCCTTTACTTCACACTACCCATTGTAATTCCTGGTCAGTGTGATGTTGCATCGTGACGTTGAAACCACATGTTCAATAAGTCTCGCTGATTCAACTCCCGTACAAAGAAGTCGTTTTTCATGGCATTGCAGCGTCTGGGTAATATTTCCTATATGCTAAGCGACATCGGCAGCCAAAGACGCGATATTATCGGCAGAACGAACAGTACGATGGCGGCCACTGTTCTAGTCTGGAAATCGACGTCGAAATTCACGCTGCTCTAACACCACCGCTCTATTGCGGCCGTCTATTGTTTGTATACTGTCTAGTTCATAAATTGCAAATATGATCGACATAAGACACCGTTGGCAAATATTATAATATCTTCCGCTGGAATGATTTATTTCGCGCCACCCTGTATATATATTTTTATATTGACATTCCAAAATGTTTCCTTTTTTTTATTTTCTCGTATCAAAGCAATAACAAAATGCGGAAAAACTTTAATTTAATTCAAAATGTTTTTGGATAGATGTGAAAATACCTGAGGGAATATAAGCATTTTAAAAATAAATGCTACAGGCGATTCTCCACTCTCAACTGTTAGTTAATTACAAATATAACCATAATTAAAGAAAACACTCCTTTGAACTGGTAAAAATTAAATTTTGTTCAGTTAATATGTATGTTTGCCTAAAGGAAGCATGGGGTTAAGTGTACCCATGTCAATATTTTTGTCAACAATTATGGTGTCTTTTTTGTGACCCTGTCAACATATTTTCTTTTCCTTTTATTTTTGTTAAGTGGAGAAAATGTCTGACGGCAAAAAACAAATCATAAATCGAATGGGATCAAAATCAAATGTATATTTTGTATGTTAATTATGACCTAGGTATGACCTAGAGCCTGAAACAAAGAACAAAGATGTATATTTTGTTTAATTTTGTGACAGAGTCTAAACTGAATCAATATAGTGATATCGTGAATAGTAAGTCAGTACTATTGTCATTTTCTCCATATGGTCCCACAAGAGCTACGTGGTCAGTACTGACGTCGTCTACTGGTAGATTTCGTAGAACAAGCCTGTGTTAAATGTCATTAGTAGATAGCATTAGTTGGGGTATAATTAGTTAGTAGTACTGGTGACATCGTCAATAGGTAATCAGTATAATTTTATTACTGATATTTCCTGCAGGGTACCTAAGATGTGTGGAAATCATCTATATATACATACATACATACATATTTGTTCATATATGTTAGTGTCATGAACATAAAAACTATAACGTGAGATACTCATACGTCATGTTTGACTTCTAAGTTAAAGAATACAATACGGATACTACGAGTATTTGAACACTAAAGAATACACTGTTCCACCATACAAGAAGAAAGAGCACGTAATACGTTATAGTTGTACGGTGTCATTCCGTGTATTTATTTTATTGTTGTTATTGTGTATTTGACTACAATAACAACAACAGCATAATACAGCATATAAGCGAAACTAGCGTAACAGTACTTTTATGTTGCATCACGTAACGGTCATAAGTCATGTTTAGATGTCTGCTACAAAAGTCAAATCAAGGAAATTGTTTACTGTTGTTGTCTGTCAGTGAATTTTTTTTCCGCTAATATTTCTTTTTCGTTTGAAATCTCCTGCTGCTCCTTCGTCCATTTCATCATAGGATTTTTAAGTTGTGTTTGCTTTCATTTCTAAAATGTATTTTAAGTTGTAGTAAGTCAGTAAGTTTTGTTGCTTTTTAAGTGACTTTTTTTTCTCATTCGTATAAATAAAACATTTATTTAGTGCAACTGCTGTTGTTTGTGTTCGACTATTTGTTAAGCTTGTACGTGGTGTTTTGGTGGCAGTTTCATTTACTGAATGATACATAGAATTTCATTAACACCTTCAGAAAAATTATTAAAACTAAGTGCTATGAACTTCACCAAAAGCACAGATTTTTAGGTGTATTTATTTTTTAATAATTTTTACTTCAAAATTTGAATTTGTAAGACTTATATAACCTTTACACGCTAAGAAATAATTTCATATTTCAAATGCAGGGGTTTTGAAGCTCTGCAGACTCAGCTACTGCTAGAAACGTATTGATGCCAACTTTCTTCGGTTGGCGCAGATCATGTGGAACACTGATTTGCAATTAATTCTAAAGGCTCGTTCACAGTAATCGGCAAATTTGATACATACGCCAATAAGGCTGGTGAATTGGTACCACAATCACTGTTATATTAATTGTCAGGACGAGAAAGAGGTGTCATTTGCAGCACTTCTGTTCTACGCTGGAGTATTGCAATTTTTATAAATGATAAATGATATGTTGTGCCTAAAATAGTTATGAGAAAAATTAATTTAAAACTAGTTGACAAAAAATAAAAAACCAATAATACTTCAGTATCAAACCAAAAAAGTTTGCCTTAAGTAAAAGCAAAAATTAGAAAGAAATATGGTACATGAGATACAAACAACGTATAGCAATGGGTTAATTTGACGTAACGGGAGATGGTAAAATTGGAATATTGATCGTGGCTAAGTTGTGTTTGCTTTAATAACAACGAATAATACCTTCCACAATACACATAACTCTCGTATCCTTTTTCGAGTCATAATTTGTATAAATACAAATTTGAAATCTCATTCAACCGAGCCACCTAAACAGTTTCGGATACATGAAAACACACATGAACACTGATGATGGGAGTGTAGCGGCTTCAGAAAAACAACGTTATTTCTGTGCTGTCGTGTAAGTTAAAATTAATTCATGTAAAATTTTCCCTTGTTCCTTTGGAATATTGTGTCCTGTCTAATTCTTTCTGTCTAAAAATGTTAGGAACTTTAACCAAAATAATAATCGCTTTGGATTAAAAATATAAAGCAATTAATTATAGCTTGTTTGACGCAGCCATAAAATAATTCAGAGAAATTAACATAGTTATCGTGAACATGTTGTATGTGTACCTTTTTTCCGAGTGTACTTTTCCTTTTCTTTTAACTTCTTAATATCCTAATAACGATTCCACACCTTGGCATTATTATTTCCTTCTTAAAAATTCTTTATATTTCGTTTTTATTTGTATTTTGAAATGTTTCAAAGCATTTGTACTTAAAACGGATATTACATGAAGCCATACGAGCATCAGATAAATGAGATAAATGTTGACCAAACATGTTTGTAATAATAAGAAACAGTTTTTTTTAGTTATTCACTTTTGGAACTGTTACATGTAGAAAGTTTTACAAAACAAACGTGAAGTTAACAAAAATCTGTTAAGATTCCTTTATTAACACAAAAGCTTATAAAGCCATGCACAATGAATTTTATTTATTAAGTTTTGATTTGGGCTCTTAATCGCCTACAACAGAACGATATGAAGCTTTAACAACTTTTCCAAAAATTCAAATTATAAACTAACAAATATTATTTTGTACTTTATGTGATTTATAAAACTGTTTTTGTTAAGTTCTTACGAAAGTAAAAGGATATTCTGTGTTTCAAATTGTTTTCACCAATTTTTGTAGTATTTTTCTGAAAATTTCTCCAATTTTAATTACTCTACCGTGTTGGGCAAATAGTTTTCTTACTATTCTTTTCAGTTCGAATCTTTCTCTAATTTTATCCACTTTACTAATTTTTTTAACATATTTGCTTGTCAAAAAAATTCGTTGCTTTAAGGTTCGCTCATTTTACGTTTCTAAAAGTTAGCAAAAAAGTCCTATTATTTGTATAAATACAATATTTGTATAAATACAAACTGGAAATCACATTCAACCAAGACACCTAAACAGTGGCGGATACATGGAAACACACGTGAACACTGATGATGGGAGTGTAGCTGCTCCCGAAAAACAACGTTGTTTCTGTTCTGCCATATAAGTAGAAATTAATTGGAGTTAAAATGTTTCCCTGTTACTTTGGAATACTGTCTCATGTCCAATTCTTTCTGACTAAAAATGTTACGAACTTTAGCCAAAATATTGATCACTTTGGATTAAAAAAAAGTCCTCTTCTTTCATTATGAACTTTTGGATTTCAATTCAATTCAATTGAATTAATATGTTTTTTAGTTATGTTATGAATTGTACACTTTGAATTATTAAAATATTTAATAAAACTTAATATCACACTAAAAAAGGAAGCTTAGATTTCATAGGGCCGAAAATTACATTTCTTTATTATTATTAACATTTTTTTCATGTTAATCGCAAACTCATAAATATCTACCACTTTCCAGCAGGCGTGACCAAATAAAGAAATAAAGTAAAAGAAAACAAAATCACTTTAACTATTAAACTTGAGTATATCCTTTTTGCTGTTTGTTCTCATCACCCCAGCAATAAGATTATGACCCTTTTCAAAAAAATGTTTCCCTTCGTAACATCCTTGGCGCAAAAAAAAAAAAAATAAAATATATTGTTTGAATTGATGATATTTTTGCTTAATATTGTCTATGGCTGTATTTTAGTTGCATGCCGATCATAATTTTGGTAACGCCCTACACTTTTATGTCTCCTTTATGATTTACGCAATTTTGCTAGGAGTAACAGAAGCAACAACAACAAATGCTTTTGTATTTGTTAAGAAAACGTAACATTTCATAAAGTATACAGTGAATGTTATTATGGATAAGGAACACCTTCTTTTATTCTCCTTCCACGTTTTGTTGTTTAATACGTTTCCTTTCTTGAAGGACATTCATAAATACTTTCTTACATTCAGACGTGCAGATTGTGGATATTTTGATAACTCAAAGGGTGTGTTGTTTAATATTTTCCTTTCGTTCTTAATGATTTTTGTTATTTAATGATACTCTGGTCTTACTGTCTGGGTATGGGCTGTATGTTTGAGTAAATAAATTATTTTGTTTTTCTACTTTCAATTTACTTTTGACTCTTTCCTTTGGCCATCTTTCACACAATTATAATACTTGCAGTTTGAGTAGTCCACCCATATGGACTCTTACACTCATCTGCCCGTAAGTATCCTTTATGCTTTTTATACAGTTCTATACGCAGTCCATTAGCCATGTTTGCCAATTGCTATCAGTTCTTGTTTTTTTGTTTTCCCCATTGAATTTTCCTCGACTTCGCCTACATTTCTTTTCAATTTGCTTTGCTTCTATTTTTGTTGCGTTCATTTTGTTTAATTTAATTTTTACATTTTCAGATTAATGTTTCCCGATAAAAATTAAAAAAAAAAATATAAACTTTTTTCTGGCAAATTGGACTTTATATTATTTATCTTTATTATTGTGTCACCTTTAAGCTGAACCGTGAATTTTTGTTTCATTCATTAGTTAATTAAGATTATTTTTTTTTTGAAAGTTTGTTGTCACTGCTGGTCGTCAAGATGCAGATAACGAAGTCTTTTAAGTTGTGTGAACAAAATCATTTATTTTGAAATTAAAACGTTGAGAATATTTTTTGTTTATCTTCTTTAGTTTATTATTAAAGTAATTTTATCAAATTAAGCAGAATGATAAACGTCAGGATACTTAAAAAAATTTTTTTTTATATTTTCATCAAATAAAAGTCTGTTTATTGAAAGCAAAGATGAGAAGTTAAGGTACAGCATTTAAAGCCACTAATGTTTTAAAAGTTTACGCTCAAGTGAAATATAGAGTTTGTCACGATCATAAAAATACAAACGAATGAATATGTTAAAAATTGCCCAATTATTTAGCAACAAAATTCATAAAAATATTTCTAATTATTCTCTTTAAATTTCAGAATCTATGAATTGTTTTCAAGAATTTTTGTTAATATGTAGAAAGACTGGTATACCTAATTGCCTGAGCATTACTGCACTTTTTTACACTTACATTTTTTCTATCCGAAATATTGTCTATCAGTCAGTATCATACCCATTTCCAGATACAAATGAGCTGCTGTACACTTAAAAAACGTTGGAAAATTCGTCACAAAAAATCGTGTCAGCAGCTGTATTGGCCATATCGAAGCTGCGACCTGACCACTTTAGAGTTTTCTTTGTGGAGCTCTGTTAAAGAACGATGCAATGCGGATAATTCAGAAATAGTCTACACCCTTAAGGACAGTATCGTCGGACCAAACGTGAAATAGGGCCCCAAACCGCCAACAAAGTCTTGGAAAACAGGACTGATTGGTTAAGCTTCTTCGAAGCCAGCCGCGACAGTCACATATATAAAATTGAGTTCCATGAATAACTAAAATAATTGTTATTAAGAACAAAGTTATGATATAGAAAATAAACTAGATTAAGTTTCTTTTATTTAATTTTAAAAATAAACTTGTTTTTGAACCATCCGGCAGTCATGCACTACTCAAGGAAATTTTTAATACTCATGCAAGTGCTTTTTTATGTCTGTCAGACTTATCCACATCTCTTGCAGAAACCGTTTGTGTAGAAAAGATTGTTTATAAATTTTCAAAAACATTCCATGTTGCATCATTTACACTCACGGCGTTTACTTTTAGATATTCTATTACTTGCCAACTCGGTATAACTCGTTCATTCTATTGCTAAAATCTATCTTTTCGGGTTTTTAATACAATGATCCTTCTATGTTTTTACATGCATACTTTTATTTCAAATAATACTCGATCCGTTTTTTACAGTCGTTGCTTGCATATAAATTTAAACTTCAGTAGAGATGAGGCTGACACAATGCGGTCTTCTAGCCTTATTACAGGTGTCGTATATCGACTCATATTCTGTAAAAAAAAAAAGACTCACCAAGAAAGAAAGTTAAATGCAAAACTTTTTCATCGGAAGTAGTATTGCATATTGGAAACTTTTTACATAAGATTGTTATAGACAAGAAAATATATTTTTGGATTTCTGTGACCCGGTTCACACTTTGCATTTTATTTGCAGCAATTATTGGTTTGCGTAAGAATGCTGAATAAGAAATATATTCCCATTCCTTTCACTCTTTCTGAATAAAAATTTTTTAATGTGGACCGTGAATATTTACCGATTTGAAAGCATTGTGACTATGCTAAGAAAAAAGTTTTTTGGCGCCTCGAAATGGAATCTAAAGAGAACTACGCCCCATTTCATTTCTTCTGCTGTGAAGGCAAATCAATATATATTTTCTTAATTAAAGAATTATTATTTCTTATTATCAACAATAAATGGAACACAAAAATCTGTAAAATGTAATTTTGTAGGCACTTTTTAGTTAATTTTTTTATTAAATTTTTTAAGAAGTCGTAACTTGCAGTTACTGATGCCTTTGAAGCAATGAAAATAAGAATAAAAATAATATTTTTTACAGGGTACTTCAAGTTAACACCGCATATTATTGGTTAACCTATTGAAAAAATACCGAAATCGTACGATACATGTAATAAGTCTCTTTGTTAAGACTTCCAAACAAGTTCACTTTGTCGCTGTTGATATCTTCTGCAGCTCAACGGATACTAAAAGGAAAATAATAAAGCTCTACGTAAGATAAGGCAGTGCCGTTTGAAATCAAAGCCTTTGATACAGTTTAGCATTTGTCTCTTTCAATATAAAGAATTTCTTTGAATGCTCATATTTCTTCTATCTTTCTAAAAGCGTATTAAAATTACTACTATTTATTATTTTTTATTCAAATGTAAACTGTAAAAGTTGTAGTATTTTATAAAAATTTACTCTTTGAAACATCCTAAATAATCCGTTTGTATACATAAAAGCGTATAAAATTTTCTTTTTAGACTAAAAATTAATTACTAAGTTGTTTCCTTAATAAAATGCCATTCTATAAAATGAGCATGAACATAATTATAGATGTCCACCTCTAATAATTCACCTCACTTTTATTTAGATTAACATGAGTCCAAGCACAAGACAACAATATCTATTAATAATCCTTAAAATACATGGAAAATTGTTTTTCTAATCCCTTTTGTGTATGTTGAACAAAAGCTCAGTATTTATGTATTAAATGCAAATATTTACGTATGCAAATTTGATCTGTTAATGGTATTCAACAGCAGCAGTAGCAGCAGCAACACTCACAACAACCAGAAACACCTACAGCAGCGATATAAAAAACAATTATGAAAACGAACAGCAAAAGTAAGTGCTGCACAACAAACCTCTGCTAACAATCACTCAAACAAACAACAAAAGAAAAACGAAACCAAAAACGGAACAAGTTTTGAAAATAAATGCTTAATCGTTGAAATTAGGGCAGAGTAGGAAGAGAAGATAAAATGTAAATTTTCAAGAAGTAAAAAATATTATTTTCGAGATACCACCTACGATAATGCAACTTGTATGTAGTTTGTACATTGGAGACCAAACAGCAAACAATATCTGAATAAACAAAAACCATAATCCAAACACTACACGCTACTAACTATTCAATCTACATTCTACACTTGAAAATTAAAATGTGAATGTGTTCTGACAGTGCTACGATTGTTGGTATCAGCTACTAAAAGTCCTACTGATACTTTTAGGGGGAGACTTAGAGGAAAGTAAGAAAAAAGTAAAAAATAAGTTGAAAAAGTAAAGCGACAACCCTATAAACTGATCAAGTGCTCCCTGATGCATCATAAACTGTCATACAAACTTTAAACGTACCATTTTTACGCACCCACATGCATACATACACATGTAAACATACAGACATATATACTAACTATCACACTTTTTGAAGGTATAAATAGAATTACATATGAGTGCACTATGGGCCTGAAATTATTATGCATATAAAAATTTAAACATGGAGTAAAAAAGAACTTCATTAAAATTATTATCAGCAAAATTCACTTTTAAGGAATATACTTTCATTTAATTTTAAAAGGATATTTGTATCAAATGTGGAAAGGATAAATTATAGCATTGTGCTAGCGTATGAAAACCTTTTTCTTGTTTGTGGGTGTCTATAAAAGGAACGTATTAAAAGAACCCTTTAACACCCGAAAGCAATTGAAAACCAATTGACGCAGATGTAGAGAAAATCTAGGAAACGCGGAAACCAGACGTAGGACTTAGGCATTCGTGAAAGTTCAAAACGTTGCAAGGCTGATACATAGAGACTTTGTAGCCATAAGGGAAATATTTAAATTTTATTCTACGAACTTTACCTTGGTTCCACAATTAAGGATGCTAAGCCAAGTTTATCCAACCCACAACGAATACACTTGTTCCCCTTTATAATGTAAAATTTATTTTATATCACTTTTTCCCTTTTACTTAAAAAGAGTCCCGAATTGGTTTTCTACGTTGGTGTTTTCCGAGAGCTTTGCTTCGAGAAAAAAAGTCAGAAAAGAGTGCTTTTCCACCCCACAGTGTATCTGTATGTGCAGCTAAATGTTTAGTGTCTAAAATATCATGTACGTAAATTTATACGTACGTGCTGGTAAACAGCAGTCAGCATAAAGTGCAGTCAGTTACAATTAACTTTAATACATACACAATAAACACTAACAAATAAATACATATCAACATACACACTCACATACATATGTACATGTATACATGTATATTCTTCTGCCCACTTGACCTAAGATTCGAAAATAACGAATGTTCGCTAAAACGAAAAGTTTTCGAAATAAAATTGTTCGATAAATATTCCAGATAGTTTTCGAAAAATATACAATCGCAATACGAATGTTCCAAAAATTTAATGCTTATTTTGTATACAGCAATTGCCACGCCTGTGGTTTAGTTGGTGGGCTATCAGCGTTAAGTTTGTGGGTTCGATTTTCAGCATATTCCTTGTTGTTATACTACAGAGAGAGCTTAAATTAAGTTCATCTAATTTAACTTGTCACATTAAAAAAAATAAAAATTAATGTATTTATTGTAGTTGAGACAGTCTACATGAATTTTATTGTCGCCAAGTTATGGTGCCAACCCACAAGAAATACATTAAATTGAACCATTTTCATAACAAAATCAAGAAAGAAAATATAAATAAATTAAATATAAATAGCATGAAAATTATGTTTAAACATTTGCTTAAGATATTGAAATCTATTACATGTCACCTCGCTTTTAATGTTGCTAAAGGTATGTTATTTGAAATACTCGTAACTTTTGATATTTTAAACTTTTAAATTGAAACAACCTGCAAAAACCAAATGAGAGTTTAAAAACTTAAAAATATATATTAGGTTTTGATCAAGAAACACAACTAGCAAATTATATTCGATATGGGTTTTTCTATTTTTTAGAACCTCTATAAAATTCGTCTCCATTTGTGTGACAACAAAAAAGTTTACTAATGCAAAAAAAATTTATTAAAGTAATAAAGCCAGACTTGCTTAACAAACTACAAATATAAACTTTTTGAAATAATATATTAGAGAATATTTTAAAAATAAATTTACTAATTGCACTAAAAAGTAAACTAAGATAATATTCAAGAAAACATATTTATATTAAAAATATAAATAATATGTCGAAAAAAATATTTGTAAACATTGTTTAAATAACATTTAATGTAAATAATATCCCTTTTAACCTTTTGTATCTCAAAGATACATTAATATCTGTATTTTGGTTTAATAAAAAATTAGTTATTGTACACAATATTTTATACTACAATTTGTGCTTTTTACAACTTTTTTATATTTTCTAACAACTTTAGGTTAAGACATGAATTGTAATAATTAGCAATCCATAAATTCATTGTGAATTGAATGTGAATGTGTTCTGTTAATGAAAACTTTTTGAGAATGTTTGCTATAATTTGTACTCAAACTAGATTAACACGAAGTTCTGCATAATTGAAGAAAACAAATGCGAACCGCCACTTAAATTAAAAATGGCGGGCAGTACACATCGTATAAATGAAGTATGTGCTTGAATTCTACTGGCTGGAGCAAAATTAATCACCCTATCAGTAGGTGGTATAATTCTTGCAAATTTCATCGTATGTCCATCATATTTGATATTTGTGAACTAGACAGCTGCAGAATACAAACAGACAAACAACGGAGCTCTGTACTCTTCAGGAGCATGAAATAGCTTTGGGGAAGCGGTTCTGGCCGATTTAACTATCCCAGACAACTTTATTTGTAACTACTTGAAGTTGCAATCTCATGCCAACAAGTCCCTGACAATCGCTTAAGAAGAATTTCCGACAGGAATGCGATCAGTTATCATCGGCAATTGAACAGAAAATGGGAAATACAATAAAACGGACACAAATGTGTATCAACGCTAATGGCAGCCACTAGGTGGATATTATCTTTCCCACTTAACAGCAAAAGTTTTAGAGGTCCGAATAAAGATTTCCATTACTCAAAATAATTTTTGTTCTTAATAAAAAAGTTATTCAAAACTGAATGGGATGATTAATTTTGCTCTTCTTTGTACAACCAAATTCCTATATGGTTTCTTCTATTGCTAAAGCATTGTAAAGCCTTTTAACAAATACAAGAGGGTTACACATTTTGGCTTCTTGTCTTTTTAATTTAGGCGCTGAATCCAGCCCCGGTATTCATTTCAGTGAAGCTTAGGATTCGCTTTTCTATTGCAATAGGTTCGCAATCGATACCACAAGCGAAGCATTGATATCGAAGTGAGTGCTTCCCCAAACTGAGCTCCACACAGGCATTTTTTCGTGCTCAAAAATACACGAGCTATCCTGGAGTTATAAAAATTAGGAAACAGTTTGAAACTAAATCACTATTAACAAAATATAAGTATGAAAATAATCGGAACAAGTTCCAAAAATATAGAAGGTTTTATCAATTTACGTTTTTCGTGGAACTTACAAATCAAAATGATCATTGCGACGAAAAAAGGGGAAAGGTGCATCTTAAAATTTCTTACTGCTGAAACCAGGATCCTGTTAAAATATTATCAACAGAAAATACCCAGCTTCTATAAAAATCGAGAAAAGCTCATTTTCTAACTTACTATGTGATATGTGTTGTTTTTGACATCGCTAACATAAGTATATATTTATTCTATAAAAATATATCCGTTTTGAGAAGAATCAAATGTGTTCGCACGGTACGTATGAGTGATATATTAACACATTAAACATGCTTTATCTAAAACTTTTATATTTTATATTTCTGCACTAATTTAGCAATGCGTAGAATATTGACGCAAATTTACTACTATAATTTTTTATTATCATATTATAATTAATATTTATTTAATGCAAATTAAATTTACAGAAAATTTATGTAGAGAAAAATGGACTGGTTGCCAGGGCTTTCGCCTTTAATAAAGTAAGATTTTAAGTATTTACATAGTTAATTGATTACAAAGAGATGATATATTAAAAAGTATAAAATTGTTTATAATTTCTTCACTATATCCTGAGGTAGATGTTTTTTTAGGTGATTATAACCAAAGTTCTGTTTGGAGAAATTTTGTATAGAAATTATGAAAAAGGATTATGATGGTTAGATCTAGAGACACAAATGTTTTTATTTCAGAAACTTATGTTAGCCAGAGTCCTGGTGGTAAATTACGGCATTCGATATCGAACGAAATCCCATACAAAATTTTTTTAATTTGTAAACTTTATGAAAAATAAAAAATCGTGCAAATATTGTGCCCCTCAAGTAACAAACAATAAAAATTCTGTTATTCACCACGTTTTTATTAGCCCCTGTAGAAGAGCGGATACTGTAAAAGGCTGGTAGTTTGAGGGTTGCTGGTAGTATTATTATTGTCCAGACCCGGGTTGTTTCCGCTGGCAAGCAAAAAAAAAAAAAAAAAAATAAAGGCTTCGCTGTTTCTGTTTGTTCTCAAAAAAGAAATTAAAAACTGTTTAGAGTGCTGCTTTTTGGGAAAAATACCATCTGCACGTTGCGTATGAGTGATATTTTTACGCAATAAAAAACAAATGGCATAATTTTGCATTTTCTAAAATGAATATTGAACATTAAAAAATCAAAAATGCTAGAGCATGATTCATATCAACGAAACTGTTGTTAATAAATGCATGTCGCTCTTGCAATTTCTGCTTATTCATATGACTCATAAAAGCAATGAATCAGTATGATTGTTTTGAAAACTTCTTCAAAAACCTCCTGACAAATATAGCTTTACGGAACATTTTTAAGGGAGCTGTTTTATTTTATAGAATATTATTATAAGAGAAAAATTATTAATAAGCACAAAATGAGGAGAACGAATTTTTAATTTTATTATTATTTATATGTATTTTTGAAGAAAATAATAGTTTTAATATCTTAAGACTACATTTAGTCAACGTGCTTTTGTGAGTTATTTGACTATTCAACAAAACAATCAAACAACAGTAAGAATTTTTTATATATTTTTACTAACGGAAGTAATTACAGTCAGCTGTTAGAGAGTTAAAACTGCAAGCAATATCACTAGTACGTATTTATGTTAAGAACCAAAACAAAGCGTTGTTAGTGTGAGCGGAGATCGAAAGTGAATCAACTCATGCTATTGTCTGATGTGAACATTTTTATTTTCAAGAACATTTATGTTTTAGCAGTACATTTAATAAAGTTTGGTTTTAGTATGTAAAATACTAACGAAAACTTGCTACTTAAATAATTTTCTAATATAATTAAATTTAGCAAAAATATATAGAACATCTACAAGTGTCCTTGCTTTGATGAAAATAAAACTAGAGAATTAATTTGAAATGCAAAGCAAAGAATTGTGTCAATGTTGTAATATTTTCAAGTGAAATTGAAAAAAAATATAACTTTTCAATTTCAGGATGCTCTGCGAATCGTTGCTCCGATATTATTAAAATTTGTGTATTTAAAACTGTGTATTCTATTTCATAACTTTAAGACAGCTGTCCAAATTTTGCTAGTTCGTTATGTGGAAATCACTGTGCTGAGTTCTAGGACGCTCTCGTTGCACAAACAACAGTCATTCTCTAAAGTTTTATTCTGTAAGTTGTGTTTACCAATTGTTCGAAGGCAATATTGTATTCCAATGCCGTGGTCAAGCAGGTGTGCTCTTCCGATGAATTTTGCTTCAAATTCAATGAAGATGTGTGTGCATGCAATAACACCTTTTTCAAAATATGGAAACAAAAAAAAAGAGCAGCTATAAGCGACACCTCGTATTCTTTAGGGTCACTTTGGACCCTTTTTTATGAGCCATATACATTAATGGAAACTTACTTTTTTATACTCATACAAACAAAATTATCTATTTTGTATCTTTTTATGTGTATTTGTGTGTGTGTGAAAGTGTTTTTGTCTTTTAATGTGAAACAAACACAAATAATAATAATAGTTAAAATAATAAAAGTAGTTTGCTTAAACATTTCAAGATACTTTTAGTAGCCATTATACAAGCTGCAACTGTGTTACGTTTTAGTTGGTCCCCAAGCTGCACTCCTCTCAAATAGTGTTTTCATAATATTTTTTCTTTTAGGTTTTTATGAAAATTTTATTTTATTTTTAATAAAACTTTTATCTCTGCCAAATAATCATATGTACAAGACTTTAACTTCAGTTATAATTAAAAGAAACAATGAAAAATAAGAGAACTTTTTTGGGATTTTATAATTAAGGGAACTAAAAATAAATAACAAAATTAAATTCAAATATTTTTCTTACCATTAAAAAAAACAAAAATTTTTCAAATCTCCATATAAAATATTTATTTATATCTCTAGAGGAGAAAGCGAGACATTCAATGGCCACCCTCTATCAGAGATGGTTAGATGAAACTATCTGTAGGGAAACCCGGAAAACATGGCCCATAATATATGAAAAAACTAGGCGTTCACTACAGCTGTACAGACATCATCTCAGAAACGTAATCGCGATGATAACTGGCCACAGGCCTATTGGAAGGCATGTCCAAAGGTTGGGACTCAATTACATAACACGCATAGAAATTGCGGCGATGGAGAAGAGAAAGAGTCGACGGAACATCTTCTCTGTCATTGTCCGGCATTCGGAGATCTAAGACCTAAATTATTCGGCCAAAGATCCCTGAGCGACAAAACATGTTTCTCTAATATTGATTTAAACAAGATCCACTCCCTTATTGAATCAACCGTGTGGCTGCATAAGAATATGAGCAGCCAGATAACATAGGACCCTTGGGAGATGGGCGCTTGCTTTATCGCGGCTGCCAGTGGAACCTAACCTAACCTGCATATACATATGCTAATAAGGGATTGTGTTATCTTTATGTATCTTCACCAATTGGACACGACGGGACATTCCCTCTACCCGTTTTTTGAGGACAACCAAATCGTTTTTGTCCAATTCAGCCAAAATGGCATTTTTCAGCTGCTTAAGTCTGTCATATTGCTTAGAAACTGTATATAATTTGGCAGAAAGTATTCTCCATAGATCCTCGTTGAGATTAACGTCTGGGGTTAAGGCAGGCCACTCTTGCAACTCAATTTGACGAGAGTTAATGAACGCCTTTGTTTTTTCTACTCGCGGATCGGTACATTATCCTGCTAAGAAATCTATTCATCGCCTTGCAAATCACCACCAAGATCCAAAAGTTTTTCTCTAAATTTAAATTGTAAATTTCTGCAGTTATTTTGCCCGGCACAAAGCCTAATTTGGACTTTTTCTTTTCTTTGTTTAAAATTTTTTGATAGTATTTTATGAGCATATCATTTATGAAATAATTCTATGCTCTGAAATGTTGCATTCAAGATTTGTATTGTTTTTGTTACACGTAGAACTGTTATGAAATAGATTAAGTTCGTTGTTTTAAGGACAACAATTTTGTAAATAAAAAACTGCTAATTAAAGCGCTATGTTACTCCTAGAATGAGTGGAAAACAAACATTTAAATATGTTAAAGCTGCTTAGTAATATTAGACTCCTCTTAAGTTTTATAAAAATTTGTCTAAGAAACTTGTGTAGTCGTCGTGTTATCAACTGAGTTATAAATACAATTTAATGTGTACACTTGGAAACACTTGATGTTTTAATAATATTAAAATTGTTATGAGCACTAAAAACTTTTTAACGAAATAATTAGGTAGAAATGTTTGGTTGTATGAAGTCAATTAATTTTCTCAAATAAAATGTTTGTTTTCATAAAATGTGTATGCCACAAGAGATTTCATCAAGTATCAGTTGAAAAGTAGGCCGCTAGTAAAATGTTGGACCTTAAACTGTCAAGGTTAAGATAACTTTAACGTAGCATTTACACATGATAGTAAATGCCTGAAACTCGCAATGCACACACACTTCTTCACTAACGCACTAAAATTTTTTACTTTTCACTTAGATATCAACGATACTTTCAAGAAAGTAATTTTTTTACGTTTTCAGAAAGTAACATGCCAAAGGCCCAAAATCTGTTGCCCTTCCACACGATTTATACCAATCAAGAGGTTTGTGGAGAAATTGTAAATGCAAATTTAACTTATTTTGTAAATATATTTAAGGAATTATTATATATTTTTTTCAAATATACGAGTATATAAATAAGACAATTCATAATTATTCATAGCAATAATCTCATTAAAATATTAACAATAATAATTATTCGTTCTAGAAATTTGTGTACATGATAAAATTGGTAAATTGAATGAGGTATAAAGCAATCCCGTAAAAATGGAGACAAAATGAACTCACCGAAGTAGAAGTATCCCATTTTTCACAACTCTACGCTTCGACGACATTTTTAAAATAAAGTTACTTTTTCCAATGAAAATGAAGAAGACACTTTCATAAAAGTCATTTATTTCGTCAAAATGTTTATTTATAAACATAAAAGAAAAAATTTTCAAGAAAGTAGGATTTCTTAATTAGCAAGTATTATCAGTATTCCTTGATGATCTGCATTAGTAACAATGAAATGCGTATACCAACTTGTTTTTAATACAACAATTAATAATGAATAAAAAAATATTAATTTTGGGAAAAATGCAAAAGTTTTAAACCTAATTTTAGCGATTCCCATAAAAAAATACAATTATAGGATATTTTTGAAACTTTTTGAAGTAGAATATTTGTAAAACTAAAAATTCAATGTAAACACATTTAAAGAAAATAGCTTTTCTAAGGACCGTAACTATATGCAAGTAAGTTTAAAGGCATCAGTAATTCTTACTTAAGGTACCCGTAGACGGCACATGCATTAGGTCTGACTTGTCACCTTTGTGACTCATATGTAAAGACTTATCATATTAGGCCCCAAACGTGCATGTACAATTACGTCTGGCATTGAGCATTTTTATTTGCAACAGCCAATTTGAGCCCAAATTTTATTAGAATTTTTTGTTAAAAGTGTTTTATTTTGTGAAATGTATTTAAAAAGTAACAAAATTATTCAAATTTTATTTCACGATAAAAAAACCTGATGTCTGAAGGTTTCTCAGTTCAAAATAGAACACGCTCTAATTGTAACTTAGTCAGATGACTTTACACATGAGTTTTACAGAAGAAATATTTTAAAGGTAACACACGACATGTACGTTTTTTATAGTGTTAAATTTGAAAAGTCAGGCGTAAAAAACGGTGGCACGAAATAAGCCCCAATGAAATAAGCCCCAAATCAAAAAATGAAATAGGCCCCAAAAAATTTTCAAATTTTTTGTTTGGGGTTTATTTCATTTCTTTTGGGGCTTATTTCATTTTTTAAAAATTTGGGGCTTATTTCATAAAATTTTTTGGGGCTTATTTAATTTTATTTGGGGCTTATTTCATATCCGTAAAATAGATCTAAACACAAAATGTTTTTATATGATTTTTTTGCAAATAATTTGAATTGATTACTTAAATAAACTTGAATTACATAAAAATTAAATCAACATCAGTTTCTTAATTCTTTAATGTTCGACATACCATAGAGGACGGCAACGTAGAGAGTTTTTATACACGAAGGCCGGTTATGCAGAAAATACTTTGAACGCGAAGCCGGTGTTCGATATACCATAGAGAATAAATTCCTTGCGCGCGGCCGTAGGCCGGTTATGCAGAGACTGCTTGGAACGCGAAGCCGGTGTTCGATATAATTTAGAGAATAAAATTCTTGCATTTTATGATTTCTTCTTAAGCTTACTCCATCAAGTTAACAAATTTGGGGCTTATTTCATTTTTTTTTTGGGTTTATTTCATTAAATGAAAAATTTGGGGCTTATTTCATTTTTTAAAAATTTGGGGCTTATTTCGTAAATTTTGCTTGGGGCTTATTTCATTTTTTTTGGGGTTTATTTCATAAAATTTTTTGGGGCTTATTTCATTCTTCGATTTGGGGCTTATTTCATTGGGGCTTATTTCGTGGTGCCGAATGAATTTTATAAACGTTTGTAAAATGTTTTTTATTTGACAAGAATATATAAGGCATTATTAGGGCTACAACTACAACACTACAAAAAAAAAGGAATTTTTGTTTGTATAAAGTCTAAGCCCTTGTCAAAAATTATTGTAAACAAAAATTAAATAAAATAAGTTAACAGAAACCATTGAATTTTTGGATGCTACAAATGAGTAAAACAAGGAAGTGTGGACTACTTTGAAAGTATTTGCGGTCCATATAGAAGGTAGTGCCACTCTCAAAACTTATAAAAAATTATTGAAAATTTTAATATAAAAGTAATCACAAATTGAACAAACAAAAGCTTGGATATTTTGTAAATATAAACTAGAGATTAGATCGTGAGGGATTTCTCACTAACGCTCACGATAAAAAGTTTTACTCATGCACGTCCTTATATTTTTGGATCCCGTTCATGCATGCTCACGTGAGTAGGCAAAAAAGTTACGCACAATCACGAAAAAAAAATTTAAATAATTAAAAAAATATTATTATCACTGATCCATTCTGCTTGTCTGATGAATAGACTGTTCCAATAATACTTTCTTAATAAAAATAATTTTTGGTTATCAAAAAAATTTCTAAAAATAAAGGCATGAGTAAAGTAAGATTTGAACTTGAGCCAAACAATTCCTTTCAACATAAACTTAAAACAATTTAAGTAATTACGTAGAAATACTAATTACAAAAGTATACGAAAAAATAACAATATAGCAAAAAAATCGCGAAGCAATCACGTCAAAAATCTACTAGTGCATGCTCACCTTCTTTGTACTCGCGTTCATGCACTCTCACGTAATTGAAACAAAAAATTAATTACGATGACGCACGCTAATCACGTGAGCGGTGCCTCAGATTGGAAAAACAATGCTAGAGCAAAAAATATGGCGTATTAATGCCACCTGTTTATTTCACCATGATGGTATTAAAGTTTTTCCCAAGTTATCCAATTTTTCCTCGATTTCTTTGTAAAAGAAGATTTCAGATAGCAGTAGCCAAAGCGTATTTATTGAGAAACATGCAATTTAACCATTTATGGTCATTTATGCTGCGGCTTATGTTTGTCAAATTACATATAAAAGAAACATATCGGAATGCCTTATAAAGTGAGTTTTTGTCAAAGTTTTTGATTTACATATCTACTTGAATAAATATAATTTGCTTGCAGCTAGAAATATTAAAAGACGAAATCTTTATTTTTCAGTGTAGTTTTAGCCCAGACTCCAAAAATTGCCAAACACGCTTCGAAATAATTTTCATAAAAACTCTCGTTTAAAAGTTCTTTGTGTTCACTTGATTTTAATCATTGTGGTTTCAAAAAATAAAACTTTTGGTGGTGGCGGTGGTTTTAATGCGTAACAATTAAATCATTAAATTTCAATAATGATAACGCAAAAAGTTAGGCGTACAAGTTGAATAAGCGTTCTTTGTGATTTTCTTTAATAATTGTAGACTTCCTCGTACTCTTTATAATGTTGTATAATATTTTTAAACATGTGTTAAACTTCGAATAAAAGGAAATAATACAAAAAGGATGTGTATAAGTTTTTGTTTTTCGTTATTATATTGTTAATAATACTTATGCACATGTGTGTAGTTCTATGAAATACAATAAATGTGATATGTGTATGAAAGCACAAGCGTGTACTTGTGAATGTGTAAAAGTTTATTGTAATATTTTTCTTATAATTTTGTTAATTTAAGACAAAATACTTAGTTTTATTGTTAATAGTACGAATAATACTCGACATATGTATGTATGTTTGTAGTCATACGTTTCTATGAGTTTATATTAAAATTCTTGTATTTTATTAAGAAATTTCATTTAATTGTTTACTTGTAGGAATGTGCGTACGCACATATGTACATGTGTTGAGTAGTTAATGTAAATTGTTGTTTTTGTTAATTAAATAAACTTTTGCCTTTATGTCGTTAAATGTTTGTGCGTGCATGTGTGCTTATTAACATTTGTACAAGATTGTGGTTTTTCATTGTTGAATTTTTCCTAATTTATTTTTAATATTTCTTGACATATCATACCTACCAAATGACAAACAATTATAATCTATATTATTTCGAAAGCGTAGACATGTTCGTAATTCTTTTTCTTGCAATAAAAATATTTGTCTAAATAACTGCCCAACTTTGTCATTTTATCAGTATCAAATATTGTAGTTCAACAGGATTCTAAACATCTAACGAAGTAGTACGTCAACTAATGGTTCTGTACAAATTTGTATAAATGTTATTGGAAGTGGTAAAACTTTAAAGATTTTTGTAGAGATTAAAATAAATATAAGATGAGTGTTTTTCGAGAGATGGAGAACTTAAAATTTAAATAAGACATTGAAAAAATTTTTAGTTTCCATGAAATTAATTTTTATTTGTAAACTTTTAAGTGTGTTAGAGTCTGAATGTAATTTCAATCATGTGCTTTCCGCAGCTCAACAGTAACGTAGTCTAGACTTACTTCATAGACTCAGACGGTGTATCAGTAATAAGTTAACTAAGTTTGGCTTCCATTATCGACACAAAATTATTCTTTATAAACAGTAAAACAGTTTGATTACTGACCTACTTGGGTCCAAATTGAACCTTTGTGACGCCTGAGGCAGATACGTGGAGAAAAGTCCCCATCTATTCTAAGTTTGGTTCGTTGTTAAGACATCCTGATCTACAAATAAACTATACCATTTAGATTGCATTCTGCAAGATCTACCAGTTGGGGCATACACAAGTCAGTCTCAAATACAATCGAGCTGAATATTGATAGAGAATATGTTTAACAATCTTATCCTCTTTTAAGCAAGTTCTACAGAAGTCATTATATGGAATAAGTGCTTGAGCATTTATGAGACAGTGCACTGTTGGAACTGACATTAGATAGTATTCGTAGATATTGTCTTGAGGTAATCAGTATAGAGAAAGATTTTGCCCGATCATTTCGGGGCCAAGTACTTTTTGATACCGCTCATGTGGGTTGATTGAAACATTTAAATTGTGCTATCCCTAATAGTTTTGCTGAATGTGTGATATTCAGCATTTTAAAGGAACTCCCACTTACTGTTCTTGTAACCGAGTACCTTCTTCAGCTAAATTCTCTACAACTGTGTTGCCTGGCATGCCTGTTCCAGGTTGAAATATATCGCCATCTTATTGAAGGATGTCTAGCATTATTTAACCAGTTCAGTGGTCATGTAAAAATCCAACAGAACATTCAATGCAGCCTTACTGTCGCTACGTAGTCAGGCTATCCTGATCGTTTGCTTCATATGAAAGCTGGCGCAAAACTCATAAGCCTATTTTAAATACATATCAACAAAAACACGTTACACGTTACGAACCTGATGATCTGTATTAGCAACAGTGAAATGCGCAAAGGAACAAGCTATATCCCTCAATAATCAATTGCAATTTGTTTTTAATAAAATGGTTAAGCAATAAGTAAAATATTAATTTTGGGAAAAAGTGCGAATAAAAATTTAAAAAATTAGTTATTTCGTTGGTAGTAATCGCTTTTGGGGATCCGAGAATACCCATTCAAAGTTACTGCATGGATTGTTGTGCAGTCATCAGATTTTATTTCTTCGAGCATCCAGAGGGCCAAACGACTATTTTTTTGGCAAGCGCTGCTAAGTCATGCTAAATTATTCCCGCTTTCTAAATTGAATCAATTGAGACTGTAGAACATGTTGTTCCAATAAAATACATTTGTATCGCATGCTGTACAATCCACAACCGATATTTTGAAGTTTGCTTATCCGGGCAGCGTTATCTCTTGTCTTGACAATTTGCGCTGGCCGGCAAGATCAACTGATTTGAACATTCCACATTTCTTTGTTAGCTGTACGATGGGTAAAATATATATTTACGCTTTCTGTTTTCATGAGTTTTTCTCTATTTGCAGTAATTGCTCTTTACTCAGATGAGAGTATTTGCACTAATTTCTCTTTACTCAGAGGAGAGTTTTTGTTGTGATGTTTTATATGGTTTCGATCTATGAATCAAGAAAACAAGATTGCGCACTCAGCCGTACAAAATAAATTTCTACTGCACATCTACGTCATCATAGAATACAAATTAGTGTTTGTTGTAAAAAGTGTAAGAGATTTTTGGTAGAAAACTGGAAATAACCAAATAACTTCTAAACGGGTGCATCGATTTAAGCAAAATTTTTAATGGACAAAAAAAAAGGAATGCAGTCGAGTAAAACTTTTGGGTTTGGGCTTGAAGCTATTTGAAGAACAGTTCCTCGGGCTGCCAAAGTTTTACATTTTGGCTTGCTTTTCACACAAATGTACTTTTGCTTACAACACATATTCTATGCGCAAACAAAAGTTCATCGTATAAATGCAAATGATTTTCGGTAGCATCTTCTAAAAAGAATTCAAAATAGTTGCATGTCTTAAGAATCATCGTATAAATAATAATAATGTATTTCAGAAAACCTCAAACACTTGAAGCCTTTAAAGAAAAAATTCCCTTAAAAAGAAAGAGGGCAACTTGGTTGATAACATTTTCTTTATATCATCAAACGAAATTTAAGACATCAAGAAAACATAAACTAAAACAAAAGATAAAAAACAAAATTCATTTATAGAAAATATTCCAAGCAAAGAATTTTTGAAAATAATTTTGCGTCACCTTGTGCAAGTGTTTCCTCGGTGCTTAATTAAGCCAAAATTCCAATGTTTATAAAAAAAACTTTCATTAAATAAATAAGAACAAACGTTATAAGTTAAAAAGCATAATAAAAATATTTTTAATGTATGTATGTTTAACTAACAAAACGTTTCATTTTAATTTTATCTCACATATAACATTTGCAGTAAACAAGGCCAGGGGCACACTGGGCTATATCAAACGCTAGGGAAAAGAGTTTAATGATCCGTACATTGGGAAAGCATTATACATGTCACTGGTACGTCAGATTCTAGAATATAGATCAATAATATGGGATCCTATTAATGAAACTCACTCTGATGCAATTGAATCAGTGCAAAAGCAAATCCTTTTATTTTGTCTTCGAGGATTTTGTTTCAACTCGTTAACTTGTCTTCTTACTCCGCTCGACTTGCCCCTACTAAGGTTCCTACTTTAAAAAGCCGTAAAAGTATGCTGAATGTATCTTTTGTCTTCAATATTATTAATGGTGATTGATATCTGTTCTGGATTTTTGTTCAATGAAATTTAGTTTAATGTTCCTCAACGTATATCTCGTAATTTCATTCTTCAATCATAAAAAGTTTTTAGAGCTAATTATGATGATACTGATCTTCTTTAAAGAAAATGTATCATATTTAACCAGTTTTATAGATTTTTAGACTTTTTTCATTAAATGCTAATTTAGTAAAAAATGCGATTATAAATATTCTAAATTTGTAACAAATTGTTTTTGTATATTATTTTATTGTATTTCGTTACTGCAAGCTGGTTCACATAACATATTCTAAAAACAAACATATATTATTTTTTGAGTAAAAATTTTTTATTTGCAATCTTTAGCTTCGTATATGTACATATGTATACATAAAGGGTGTAAACACAGCACGCTTATATGCTCATTTCTATCATTAAAACCCATGCAAATAGTTGTAAATAAAATTCTTGTGTCATTAAACAAGCTAAATATTTTTAACAAACACACGCAATAAGAACATTGTAAACATGAAGAAACGGCTTCCACAAAAATTCTTCTTAAAGTAAGAGGCCTTTCTAAAAGGCGAATCGCTTTCTCTTTTGATTGGGATTTTCCTCTAACAAAACTGCCAAGGATGTAATACCATCTTTGATAAATCTTTGCTTCTAATAACACTGCTACTCTCAAATTCATTATAATATTTTTTTATAAAATATTTTATTTAAGATCCTGCTTCTTTGAATGCGAAAGAAAATTTGTATTGAAATTTTCAATATTAATATTCGATTGAAATTATTATTCGCTTGTAGAAAAACAGGCCCGTAATTATGAATTCGTACAAAATAGTTTTTATAAATAAAACTCAAATATCTAAGTTTTTCCAGTTCACATTATTAAATCTTACAGAGGCTTCAGTGCGACAGGCCGTTGATAGCAAAGGAATGCAAAAAAAATCTTCTCTCACTCAAATGTGCATTAAAAGATATGCCCTTCTAAAAGGCCTGCTTGCTACTTCTTTAAGAAAGACATATTATAACTACACTAATTTTAAACCACTTTCTGTGTTGTTGATAACTTTTAGCATCATCACGTTTCGTGCATTTTTATGCAAAATAGTGAGGTGAACAATAAACAAATTTTATATTTTCCATTCCAACTATTGTTTTGTTTATAAAGATGTGTGCGTGTGTGTGTGTGCATGTGCGTGTGCCTTTGAACGGATTTCGGCCATAATTTTTATTATAGGGCTCGAACGTTTTAAAACATTTGTTTACCAACATTAATACCTGCTTATAGTAAACATTAGTTTATGTTAAAATTAAACTTTTCAGCACGCGTGTAAGTAAATAGTTGAGGTACTCTCAGATGTACATATTTATCACGTTTCATAGAATCTGCTTAAAAAGGAAGTAAGTTAATTTAAATTAAACGTTTGTGGAAGCCTGTAATTTTCAAAGGATTAAATTCTATAAATATAAGCTGTTTAACAAACATCGTAGTATACAAATATTTTTCCATGTTTTAATAACATAAAAATTTCTAAGAACGCTTTGGTTAAATTTACCAGTCATTTTAGAGAAGCGAAATTTGAAAAGTTGGTCATTTTTGCAAAGAAATGTAATTAATTTTGGTGCTATATGGAAAAGACATGGGCATGTTATAAAAATAATAATAAAAATGAGTGAAAATGTCAATCATTTTGTTATAAATTTTCAGATATTTTTTTTTAAAGAAAAGAAATGGAGCAATTAATATATACTTGCTCATGACCTCAAGACAATTATCCCTTTAAAGAAATAACTCTCTGATAATTTGGCAGTTTTTGAGAAATTTATCTACAGAAAAGTATTCTTAATTAAGCCCTTATTTCCTTACATATTGTTTAGTGTTTTAAATTTAAATGCAGTTTCCCAGACGGTTAACTTGTACAAAAACTCTTTATGGGAATTATTAAAAAAAAAACTATGTGCACAAATCAAACGTCTGGATTGTGGAAACATACTTTAATAAAATAATATAAAAATAAAAAATAAATATATAAATTTTGAACACTTTTGTATAAGTTGACTTGTGCCTCAGGTTGACATAAACTTTTAAAACAATATTCGGTTTTTGAAATTGCCAGAACAACAAAAAAAATTTCATCTTTATCAACAACATTATCGTTATTATTTTGTTGATTTCACTTTTTTTGTCATTGTCATCATCAGCATTGAAAATGTTCAACTATTTTACTGCTCAATTGATTTTGCAATTTATATATTCCTCTGCGTACACATTCTTGCACCCAACAGACATCTCGGGAAATGTTCGAAACATAGTATTTTTTAGATATATATTTCCTATTATATTAGTGTTTGGCAATGCGTAATTTTTCTATTAATTGTTATTTAAATCAAACCTTGAGAAATGAAGCAGCTTAAAGCATGGTACTCTGTTCATCATTTTGTGCGAACCGCTGCCAAAAGTCCATATAAAAAAATTCACGCGAAATAAATCTAAAATAATTTTGGTGAAGTTGTACTCTGTACATTTTGTGAAATCGTACGAAATGTTTCTGGCACTTTTTTCCAACTACATCATGTTTTTGAAAACATATATTCCAACTGAGAAATTGTAAATTGGTTTTTACAAATTTCTAGTAAACTCTACTACATTTTACTAAATTGTGTTCGTTTACCCACATCACAGTAAATGAACACAAAAATTTAGAGCGTAAAGTGACAGTTTATGGCTGAGCATTTACAAATCTTTACAGCAGAAATTTCTTGAAGTAAAATTTAGTTAAACCAAAAGGCATATGACTCAAAAGTAAGAAAACAAAAAGTATACAATTTGTGAACCAATTATTTACAAAAGAGAAATATTGAAATAACAAAATAATAAAAAAATTGGAACATGTACATGTCTTTTAAAAGGAAATAAATCCTGTAGAAACCAATTCCTTTGTGTTATTTTAATTCTTTGGAGTTGTGAAACTGCTAAGTATGTGGTTACTTAGTACTACACTTGCTTTTACGGTAATTATTATCAAAAACAATTAATCACATAATTTTGAATAAATTTAATCAGACCCAAATAAAATAAAAATAAACATATGGAAAAGAATTTGTTTATATTTTCTTAAAATATTAGTTCTATAAAAAATATTGCATTGAGTACCAACAAGAAAAAGAGTAAATATATTTCAACACTACTTTTTTTGCAATCAGCTGCTTCGTTAATCTTACTAATTTTTAAAATTTTTCCGTTCGCGTACTTTTTTGGCGACAGCTTTTTTGGAGAGTAAGTTTTTCAGTTTATTCAGTAATTACTCATTTACTGCATTTTACCGTAAAAGTAATCGAAGGCACCTAATATAAGCATCACTTATTTCGTACGGAATTGTAAACAACATCTGATCAGATTTTACTTGCATTGTGGTTTTAGTTTCAGGTTCGTTACGCATAAATAATTACGATAATGGATTATAGTGTAAATCGCATGTCTTCAAAGACCTCTTCCGCAGCAGCAGCAATTTTGATAAATTGATGCGTTGCAGCACAAGCTCTTAATATTATTTTGCAGTCCATTTGTTTACACTTTTATTTTTAAATAAACACATGTTTTTTGTTTACATAAGAAAAATAATGTTGTTACTTGAAAGCAATAAAACCGATGAATTTTTTCTAAATCGTTCTAATGTCACGACTGGATAATTAATCGACAAAATTTGTAAACGAAATAATCAATTTTGCTCAACATTTTAGCTCACAATTTGAACAGATTACTTAAGTTTTAAAATCGAACAAAAAAGCTCTTCATTTTGCATCAAAAAATCTATTTAAATAAATTTTATACATGAGGTTGCTTGCAAAAAATATGTTCCATACATTTTCTTTAATATTAAAAGATACAAGGCATTGGAATTTGAGATAAAATTTTATTTCATAGGATTCAAGCATTTTGGGCTTACGTTCCGAGCCACATCACTGTATCCTTGCATTCATATTATATTGTGTTTTATACAAGATCCTTTCGGGCATTTTTTTTCAAATTAATTGATGTTTTTTTAAATAATATTTATCGGCACCGTTAATAGTTCCATGCTTAAAATTACAGCAAACTTCCAAGCTTATATTTACTAACTTCACTTGAACAGCACTTAAGATCTTGTATATATTCTCAATCATTTAACATGTTAGAAATCATGCGCATGTTCAGAAATCATAACCAAATTCGAAACTAATAAAACAGAAACTAAAAAATAGTTCACAGATAGTAATAGATCTTATTCACAAATTATAATTAGTGCAGCAACTGCTTTTAGCTGATTTAAGAAGTGCAACCCTGCATATTGGCATGTAGAGATAATAAAATCTCGATAATATTTTGAACGATACTTACTGTAGTAATTAGAAAGTTTATGAAGCAATTTTTATTATTTTGTTTATAGTTTGTATATAAATCTTTTAAAATAAGAGGCTGGAAAAGTAAAGTTATTCAATACAACTTTGTTGACCAAAAACACATCTAAAGCGTATTTTTTTGTATGTATGTTTTTCTTTAACGCAATAGAAATCATTCAGCTGTTAGAATGTATTAGTTAATTATCATTTAATTACAGCTTCACATGTAACTAAGTGCAAACTTTTCGTGCTGAAAGTAACCAACTTTGAATAACTTAAATAGGCACTTAAAAAAGTCAACACTTAAGGCCATTTCACACTATAAGTGTTACGTAAATTAACAAAAATGCAATGCTTACGATATTATTCTTTAAAAAACAAAGAAAAAAAAGAATAACAATTTTTTAGGGTTGCATATTTATTAATTTACGTAATACTTGTATTTTAGTGTGAAATAGCCTTTAGTGGTCATTTCTAAATATGCGCCTTTGTTTTTAATTTAATTTGTATTCAGACCGAGCTAACTTGTTTGCTGGGAAAAACAGACAATATTACTAAAGCAGTTACTTACTCGTATATCTACATTTGATCATACTTATAGTAACAATAGTACACATATATGTATATGCATGTATGTATGTGTATCTACTTACGTACATATGTATGTTCTGACGGGGTAAAAGATGAAAAAATTAGAATTTTATCTGTCTAAGTATTTGTGTGTTTGTAAATATTTTGTTTCGTTGACAATTGCCGTTTTTTGCTATTTAACTTTTTCTACACATTTTCAATTCTATTTACTCCCTGTAATCATCATCAATGTCAATTTCATGAAGTTATTGAAGGAAGAAATGGCAAGGAATGCATTCATAAAGATTTCGGTTTATCGTTTATTTTATTTATTGAAGAAGTTAAGCCAATTAAAACAAATTTTAGAGCATTTTATATATTTCTATATTTATTAGGAGGAAATAGGGCGACAAGAGGTGGACTTTTCTATAGAAATTCCCATATATGATGTAAAAAATTTAATGTTTATCAGAAATGGTAATTTTCTACTAACGGAAATCGATTTACTGGCAAACAAATTTAAAAAACTATCCTACTTGCATTCTAATTTGTTAAATAATTTGCTTAAATATTGTATATGTATGCTACTAAATAGTATTCACAGTGACAAGTGGTATTCAAAATCAGTGCTGATCCGTTCTGATGTTTAAAATATTCCAATATTAATTTTTTAATACAAAAAAATGTAAAAAAGTAAAGTAAGATTTAATCTTGACTTAATTAGAAATAAATTAAGTGTATTAAATCATTTTCAACTTATATTTTTTCAATAACTTTAAACATTTATAATTTTAATCCTACAATCCTAAAAAAAAATTTATTGAATATGAATTTAGCTAAACTTGAAATTTTGCCAACTTAATCCGTAATTATTTTCATAGAACGTGTATGCTAACAAGCAAATGAATTCTTTTAAACCCCTGCAACAAATGAAACTACAATAGTCAAATAATCAAGAGGAAAAAAGCAAGAATTGATAGTATGTTTTTGGAAATAGCATTGGAGGAGGTACATAATAAATATCGTAGGTAAATACAGAAAAGAAGAGTTTATTGCCTCTGGTACAAGCTGAAGGTAAAAATATATGTGTATGAATATTTGGGTGCTTAAAATAGAGAAGTGTCTCTTTGTGTATCGTCTATACTTCTGAATGCTTTAAATTATATGCTTCTAGCATTTAACTTAATACGACTATTTTGAAGAAAATATTGTATAAAAAATTTAAATAATGCTGATTAAGCAGTTTAAGAGTCTAAAAATTGTTTGGCACACACATGTTTATGTGACTAAATATGTTGAAGGGTTAGAAAGACATAATAGTAACTGAATACAAACATATGTACATATATCTACGTTACTTATAAACGTTTATCATATACTCGTAAGTATGTAAGGATGTATATCTGCCAATAAAAATAAATTTCTTATGGTTTATTTTGTCGTTTGCACTTGAGCACTTTTAAATTTGGTTAATGCTGATTTTTATAAATACTGTCACATTAAAGTAAAATTTAATATACTCCTTTGGAAACCTATTGACTTTTTACTTTACGATCTACGTACTTTGAGTTTAGTTTTCTTTGATTTTGTAATATTTTGATTAAATTACAAATTTTTTGCTAAAAATATTTGTGTCGTTAATTTTTGCTATAAGTTTTATTTTTTGTAAAATGTTTTTCTTTTTCTCATATTTTGTTTTTGTAGTTTAATATTTTGGAAAAAATTTAAAGTTCTCCAAATAATTTTTTTTTATTTTTAAATTCAGAATTTAGTTTTTTTTTGTAAAAATGAATTTAAATTTTTTTTCAAAATATGAATGTTTGATTTTTGGGTGATATTTTGGTAGTGATTCCTTTATTTCAGACGACTTAAATTTTTTCGGTGAATATTGGAACATGCATGAAACTTGAATTAAATTTGCAATTTAATATTTACTTATATATTTTTATAAAAAAAACATTAGTTCAGGCGAGAGGTTGCTAACTTCTGATAATGTATTTTATATATCAAGAATACATAAAAAATTTGATAGTTTTGTATGCAGGAATAACCGACCCACCATTTCCCTACAAGAAATTGCTGATAAAAACTAACCCAAACAAAACTTATTTTCTAAAACACAGCAATTCTATATTTAATTGTTGCTGTCGGCGTTTCCATAGTGAGGTTTTTCGTACCAAATTGCGATAAACATTTGTTTTTAATTTTCTCTTTTACTTAATCTTACTTGGCATCATTTTTATATACCAGAATATATATCAAAATATGTTTTCCAAAAGTTTTTTTGTTTTAAATAAAATTCATGCAAATATATTGATTTTGTATGTTATGGAATTGTGGGAATTTTTTTACCAAGACTTTGTTATTAAAAATAGCATCAAATGGGCGTCATTAATCTTGAAAAGTTTTCTTTTCAATATATTTTTTAATTGTTAAATTTGGATTTTTATGTAAAATTTTTATTAATTAAATTTTCTCAGTGATGTTAATTTTGTTTTTTTTTATTAATTTTCTTTTATCTGAAATTTATGGTAAAATATCAACAATAACCAGTTGTTGACTTTGTATTTAAATGTTATTATCAGTGATATTTAAATTACCAACCGTACACACAATGACACCAAAGTAAAACTTAAAATCGCCTGAATGTCAAAAAATGTTGTTTTATTTTATATGAAGTTTGACAAGCAGACAATGTAATACAAATGTGCTGTTGCAGAGTTGCATATACTTGAATAAAGTTACTTTACATTAACCAGGCTTGTAGTTGTTTCGCGCAATAAAGTAAGCAAATTTGTTGTGTCCTTTGAAAAATCAAATTCTGTGAAATTTGGTCTCATTTTGACCGTACTATTCATTTGTGGCAGTTATTAATTATTTTTATTCCCAACTGAAAAAGAATACCATTTGAAAATTTTCTACAGTTTTTCAAGCAGCTGTATTTTGGAAATACAATGGATAATTTCATATTTTTATCGAAATTAGAACAATTAAAAACTGAAAAACTGAAACAGTATTTAAGTGCATATTTATGTAAATATAGAGACAGAAATGTCAGAAACTAGTAATTTTCAAACTTTTAAGTACTTTATTTCTTATTATATTTTTTATATTTATATATTTTTTTTAAACTTCGCTTTTGTGTTATGAAGTCTAATGTTGTTCATAACTTGAGATTTATTATTATTAATATAGATTTTTCTTAACTTTTCATAAAAAAATAATTTGGGTTTTGATATCTATTTTAAGGAAAATTTTTATGAAAAAATTGTCTTAAAATACGAATTATTTTTTATGAATACGGCCAAGGCGAATTCATAACAGGTGGTCTTGACAGCTCAGGTGATTATTTTTTGCTCCTTGCATCTCCTTGAATTTTTATCTGTTTCGTTTGTCAAAATTTGTTTATGTTTAATTTATATATTGTGTTTGACGTTGATTTTGACAAAGAAAACAGGTATTTTTTAATTTCTGTTGTGAATTTGCCTTAAAATTTTGTTTGTTTAATTTACAATTTATAATCAATTTGTGGCTGTGCTGTTATGTCGATTCATTGTTTGTTTTTCGTTTATCATTTTGGTGAAGTGTAGACTTTTAAGTATTTTTTTTCTCTTATTCATGATATATTCGATTTTTGATGAAGCTTAGAATTTCTTCGTGAAGTAACTGATTTTTAAAAAGAATTTAATTATTGTGAAATTGATTTGTAGCTAAAATTTCAATATTTCTATCTTATTATCAATTATCAATTTGTTGACAAAGCTATGAATAGTTAATTAAATTCTTATATGTAACACAACACTAACAATTTAAATTTATCTAAACAATTAAAATCTAATTGAATTATAAAAAATCTAAAATTTCAAAAGAATCTAAATGTTCACTATGCACTGGTTAACGATGTATCTGCTTATATTTTCGTTTTGGCAATTATAAAATACACTAAATTTAATAGGTATCATGTGCTATTGTTGTCGACATAATGACACAATTTCCACATGACAGATGTCTCGATAGGCTGCTTAGCGTGAACAAATCTATAATATTATAAAAATAAAATGATTTTTTGCTTTCGCTCTGCTAAAATAAATTATAATTGAAATAGGTACTTTGAAAGTAGCGTTAGCATATTTATCTATTAGATCATGGTAGTGATTAAAATAATTAATTTTATAGCTTTATATGTATTTTACATGGAGTTTATTTTACGCCAATTATGTATTTAAAAAAGAGAAAATACTTAACTTTAAAATGTTGTGATCTAAAGAGTTTGCTGGTAAGCGTTTTTGATAAAATAACTTCAAAATAACCGAGTCATTTGTTAAACTTCTTTTAATGCTAGTAATGCTAGAGTTTTTGAACACCAACAACTACTGATTCTTCTCATTCGTCAGATCACTTTCACTTGTACAAACGAAAAATAAAGAAACATAAATTTTATGTTGTATTTAATAACACATTAGCGCACCGTAACAAATCCAAATACAGTATGATTACCAAAAATTTGAAATACTAAGAGTAGACAAGAGTCGAAGTAATTTAACAATACCCTATATGGATCGCACCTGTATATTAATTAATTTAATTGTTTTGTAGCACTAAATGGAGAACGAATGCAAATGTAATGCAAATATAAAAATTATTATAAAAAAATTTTTGGAATTTGAATGAATGTATTTGAATTTGAATATTGTATTTTAAAAATAATTTTTTATAAGACTATTTTTGAAGGCGTTCGAGCACTTCCACTACAACGAAAGATAAACCACTTATGTATACATATCTTATCCAAATTTTCGTAAATAATTTGAATTGGGCATGGCCTTTCCTTAATAATTTTTTTGTAAATTTCTTTTAAATAATTTGGACAGACTGAACAGGAAAATGTTTGAACATAAATAATGCGAAACGATTTTTTTAAGTCATAGCAAATAAAAAATATATTTTTTACCAAATTTATATATATTCAAGTACGCTTGATACTAAAACAACAAAATCAACAGACATTTTGTTTTTGCTATTATCATCCTTATCCCGATTTCCCGGATTTAATGTGAATACAAAGACAGGAACATTAGAAGGTAATAGGTCTGTTAATTTTTTTTTCTCCGGGGTGTACTTAGCCTCCCTTTATTTATTTATTTATTTGTGTGAGCTTCTACAACAAAGCTTGAGTTTTAAAATTGTAGAAGTATAAAATTATTTAAAAATAATTACAAAAAAAGAAAAATAAGAAAAAGAAAATTAATTATCATGATGTGAACTACATTACAGTGAGTTCGAGAATAGTACTGAAAAATTTTCCTCTTAAAATCGAATGCGTTGCTTGTTGCCCTAATGTTTGCTGGGATAGTATTTCAGAGACGTATAGTGGGTATAAAGAACTGCCAGTCCGAAATTTGCGTACGGTATCTCATAAGTATTATCGTTTTGATCCTTTCAGATCGGTTGAAATAAAGACGATTGTACATTTCTTCGGGTTGATGAGCGCTGATTATTATTATATGATTTACTTAAGATTCTTAACAATTTTTAACGATTGTTAATAAAAAGTGTTTCAAGCAGAGCAAATCTAAAGAGAACAAAAAATTGAGATAGAACAATTTCTTCTTATTTTCGAAGTCATGAATTAGAAAAAGATAACAAGAAAAAATCGTAAAGTTCATGGAGGCTGCAGCCAAATAACGAATTTCTTGATTTCGCCTGAAATCCACTTGAAATTAAATAATTTCTCGTACATTTTGTAATACCCCAAAGTCAGTTATTATGCTTTAATTTTATCTAAATTTAATTGAAATTACAACGCACCTCTTTGTTTTTGTGTTTAAGATCCTTTTTGTATTCAACAAAATAAGTTGACCGTTTAGTCCAAAGAATTATTATTAAAACGTACAAAAAATAAAGTTTAAGAGCGAGTAAGTATGAAATATATACGTACTTTACCATAATGCAAGAACTTTACAGTGTCGATCGAAATCAGATCAGATATCATTTAACAACACTACATACGAACATTTTCCATTTCGTGTGTGAAACTATGTAAATTTGAAACAGGCCGAATGGGCTGTTAGAGAAAATTTGTCAAATTAAACAGGTGAAATTATTAGTACAACAATTACAACAGTATAAGAACAAAATGCATTTTTTAAATCTGTTCTGCCAAAAACTTCTACAGAAAATAAATACAAAATATAAGAGCACCATTTTTGACATTCAATGTAAAAAACAAAAGCAAGACAAAGGAATCAGCTGCCGTAATGCTACCACCTGGTTAATACGTCTTGGTATGAACTACATATTAAATAGTCTGCTTGACAGAGGTAATAATTATTAATATCATTGTGTAGGTGCCATATTAAAGAACAAACTAATTTAATCCTGCTTAAAAAATTTGTTCATATTCATTATGTATGATCAACATTTTCTCTGGTCTTAAAAAGTTTACAAAGGAATCAAACAAGTTAGACTTTGTTGTAGAAGCCGAAAGTTAAAAAATTTTCATGATGAGTAAGTACATCAACCAATCTTAAATTTTTTTTAGAATTTTTAATTATATAATTTTTCGTGATTATAGATTTTTTAGTAATATGTATTACAGTTTTTTTTCTTTTAATTAGTTCTCTTCGTGTAAATATTGTTATTGCCTTAAACTTTTAGTGAAGGTTTAGTTCAACGAAGACTTTTTGTGATAAACTTTCGGTTTATAAAAATTTTCAACGACTACGCAAACGAAAACACTAGTAGTCTGTAAATGCTCAAATATTTAAACTGAATTTTTTTTCTTATTTTTTCATGATGACTTTCTTGAATTTCACACATTTTTATTACTCGAACTTATTCATTGATCTTTTCAGTCGATGAACGACGGTGGCAGTGTTAAGATCTCTCTTTGAAAAGAACATTCATTATCGTAACAAAGATCAATATAGTTTAATCATAAATGCAACAACTACAAAAAAAATAAAACAAACAAAAAAAGCTATAAAAAGAAATATTTTGACTACCAAAACAAAAGGGTAAATTTCGAATAAATTCCTAATATGACAACAACTACTACAAAAGCCGTAATCAAATAGATACAAGAGTAAAAGATGAACACGAAGACAACACCGATCAACACCAATATCAGAAGTAGCAGCAGCCACATATACATATTTACATGGCACTGGGCATCAGCAACGTAGCACAGCAAGAAATTAAATTTCAAATTAAGCAGACACCTCTTCACACTCTTTAATAAGCCCGAATCAAAATATCTGTAAATGTGGTTGAGTTGAAATTCGGTTTTCTATAAAAGTATCGCTTACATACTTTAAAAAAGTTAATTTCATTTGTGGGCTTATTTGGTTGATGTCAATTTTCTTACCTGAAAGAGTATTAATTCTATGTAACATTCGGTTAAGATTGAACGTGTGTGTAGTTTGAAGATTTTGTTTTGATTAAAATGTATTTCCGGTGTTTACGTTTCGCGATAATATTCATTGTTTTAATAATTAAACCGAAATCTACTGAGGCCATCGGTCATAATTGGACTGCAATGATGAGTACATTTCGTTACTTGCAAGAGACCATGTTACTGACAAATCTCAATAATGCTCAACTTAATTATGACATCGTGTTTGAATGTCGAATAACGTAAGTTCATGCCAAAATGTTCGGAAACACTTTTTGCACTCGAGACAAATCTACGTTTAACATCTGATTAAAATAAATATTTAGATAGTGTTGTTGTGTTAGAAAGTGCTGGGTTTTGTATTTATTCGTCATTAATATTTAATCCAACATTAGCTTTATGCTAATTCTAACTTAAGTAACGTTTAAGCTTTGCCTGAGAAAAGTAGTGTTTTTGTATATACCAATGGCCTCATTTTTAACATAAAACGTTTCTAAACGTTTCATATTTGTGTGAAAGAAAAATCATGTTTGAATTTTTTACATTTAAATTTCAAACGCTTAGAAACGTTACACAAAAATAAGGTGAAACATTTATTGAATTCCTGGTAAATAAAAAAATATTAAATAAAATTTAAATAATAAGAATATTTCGCTGAACAATATATCGATCAAAGGCGGTTTAAACAAAAGCTGAACGTAATAAAATAAGACAAGCACAAGAAAAATACTGATGTTTTAAGTTGTGCACTGAACTGGGCAATATAACACATTTTAGTTGCTTTAAACTAATTAAAAATCTGCAGTGGAAATCCATTAAAAAATAGAGATTTGTTCCTTCAAAAAACAAAGAACTAAGTGTTACTAAGTTGAGCATCAATAAAGAAACCGAAGCCAAAGAAGTCTAGCAGCTTTTAAAAATATTTCCAGGTGCGAAGTTAATTTGTGAGAAAAATATTAAAGATTATTTGTGTGCCAAGTATGTGGGATATAAATTTTTATAATAAAATTGTTAATTTTTAATTAGTGTTTGTAAGTAATTAGTCGAACTTCGATATGTATATTATAACTTTTAATTTAGCGCAAGTTCAAACCCGAGCTTGTCAATTTATTCTAATTTTTATTTCATTTTTATTAGAAAATTTTTTGGATAAATTAATTATTTTTTTTATTAAGAGAGTACTACTATATATAGAACAATTTTATTATTCATCAGATTACCAAAATTGTCCTTCTATTGTGCTCAGCACAATTCATACACAGTTGTACATAAAACAAATTGAATCAATGAATCAATAATTTGAATCTTTGAAAAATAAGGAAATTTTTTTATATTAAGTAAATAAATCTTTTATCAAGGAGTATACTTAAATTTAGCAAGAACATCTTTGTCCATGACCCTACAATTGTTTGAAGAACATTTTATTAAGAGTTTAATTAAACACAAAATTTCATGGATTTCATGAAAACCTCAAAAATATCCTCTGTGCGCTACATGCAAAGATGTTTTATGTAATGGGTGGTCCAAATACTGGTATATTTTTGAAACTGATGTAAAATAAACTAAATTACATTTCTTTCGGTATATTCGGTATAATGTTATTAGAAATGATAGATATAAAATAAAGTTTAACGATTCCCATAAAAAGCCCCAATTAAAAAAATATTTCCATTATTTATGGAGAACGATTTTATTCATATGCCTGCGCGGTTGAGTTCGCATATGTTATGCGAAATTAGTTGTGCACATGTTAGTATGTTAGTTTTATAATATCGATAATTTAGACGATGCTGTAGAATAATTAAAATGCCTTGGTTCGAATCCCAGTGCGACTGGAACTCAATATAAAATAATAAACTACAAGCTTTTAAGATACCGCAAGTGTTCCGATATTAAATTAAAATAAATAAACATTCAGCATGAAGAGGTCAATTTAGTACTGCTGCAATTCTCAGCCATACAATTTTTGTTTAAAACCAATCCTGTCTAGGGATGCAACATTGTTTTTAAAAACATCGATGTTTGAAAATATCGATGTTTTTCCGATGAACATCGATGTTAAAAAACATCGTTAAAAAAGGCGATTCATCGATGTTTTTCCAATGTTTTGATTTGCAAATAATGAAATGATTTATTATGTAGTCTGAAAAATTTTACAACGTACAAAATATATTGATTACTTTAATATATCGGTTAATATGTGGCTGTAAATGAGACGTACCTTTTTTTTAGTATATAGTAGTAGTATTTATTATACTATCAATAAAGAACTTGTAATTATTATTTAACAATTTTCTTTTTTTACATACTTAAGTAGAACGGAATATATATTTAATAATGCAAAAGGTTTATTTATAAAAACATTTTTATTTGTATATATTGAAACTTATAAACATTACTTATAAACATTAATTATTTTTATTTGTTTTAATAACAATCTAATAATTGAGAAATAGAGTTAAGGAAACTAGTTTTGATAATCTTGTCCCCAGAAGAGTATTTCTGTCCTGGGTGATGGTTGCCCCAGCTTCCGAAAACAACGCTCGCTTGGCACAGACATTGCGGTCTTCGAAAGTTTGGGAAACAGAGATTTCATATCCTCTCAAATCTCAATAGAATCTTTTTTAATTGTCAAAAAACAATATATATGAATTTTTTTTTCACATGTAGTTTGGTAAAAATAGATGTACAATTGATAATCTTTTATAATGCGCTGATCAGCCCTGCAATAAGCGATGTCGATGTTTTTTAGTTTTAACGGCAATGCATCCCTAGTCCTGTCTAAACTGACCTTAGATTATTTTTGGCTCAAAATCAAGAGCAAGCGGATTAAGTAGAAGCTTAAATAAATTATATTACCAATGTAATACTTTATTCATAATTTCAAGAATTCGTTCGTATCGTACATTTGAAACCATACAGGATTTATTAAAGTACTTGATTTTTTTTCAGTGTAGTTGTTAACGTGTTCACGTATTAAAAAAACTGGTGGTATTTGAGATCACTTTGTGGCGTGGGCTGATTAGTGATTACTCTGAGCTCGTTTTTAACGATCAAGATTAATGTTTTAGAATTTTTCCGAGACAGCGCAATAAAACGCTTCAATTTTACTCTGATGATAACTTACGCGTAGTTCCTAAACCAGTCAGAATTGAATATTCCATTAAACACAGCCATTGTTGACGTCCACCAAAAATGTTTACCCTTCTCTGCTAAACAGTCAGCACTCTCATCCTTTGACTTTGATGAATAGGAAATACAGGATTTCAAAATAATCCTAAAAATGAAATAATATGATTACAAAAGGCAATATCGCATGATTGAATTTTAACATAATTTAGTAAAAATTATGATGTTGTGATTCTAAAACTTCAGAGCATGATCTTTATTTGAATAAAAAAATAAAAAAATTATATTTAGAGTTTTCTTAATTCTTTATAATTTTATTATTGCTCTTAAATAAAATGATTAATTTATTAATTGAATAAATCATGATATTGGAATATAAATACAGTGAATAATTAAACTGTTAAATCTAAATGTGATACATTATTTTCAAAACTTTTTTAAAGAGCCTTAAAATTGCCAACTTTGAATAACTGGTATAACATTTCTTACAGTTCAAACTTAAGAATTAGCAAAGAAGCACATTTTAGTCTGCAGCTGGGAGACCTGAGAGGCTTTCGTCTTTTAGATGGTAACAAAAAACTGGCATTATTCCTGCATGGTTGGAATGATGAAGGTAGCAAGGGCTGGGTCCAAGATATGCTAAGAAGTATGTTATTCAAAACAATATGAAATATTATCTCTTCATGTGTTTCTTTATTTAGCTTGGACATATTTTGATCCTGATTACAATGTATGTGTGGTCGATTGGGGACGTTTGTCACAGAATGATTATAAAACTGCCTCGATGTCAATATTTGATGTTGGTCTCACTGTGGCGGGTATAATAGAGGCTTTAGAACTGTTAAGGCCCAACAACTTTAGCCGAAAGAATGTAACTATAGCTGGCTATAGTTTGGGAGCTCATGCAGCTGGTTTTGCAGGGGCTGCTCTCCAAGGTGAACTCGAACAAATTATTGGCTTAGACCCAGCGGGTCCACTTTTCACTATCCCTTCGGTAGTGTCAACAAAATTTCGTCTTGATCAAAGTGATGCAAAATTTGTGCAAATACTACACACATCAGCTGGTACTTTAGGTTCAGCTGTTAAGGCCGGACATGCTGATTTCTATCCCAACGGGGGCAAGGTGCCACAGCGTAACTGCCGAATTTACTTTAATCTTCCAGATATACAAAATACAAGTAACACTGTTTTTTTTCATTGGTTTTAATTAAAAAAGTAATCTCTTTATTTTATTTTTACGGTGTAGATCCCATTGGCTGCAGTCATTCCACAGCAGCTGTGTTTTTTAAACAGTCTATGGATCCTACTTACATTTTTATGGGTTATCAATGTGAAAGCTATAAAACATTTTCCAGTGGCCTGTGCTGGAACAATCGTCGTGCTCGTTTTGGTATTCATTCACAACGTACGAGTCATGGTAATTTCTACTTTGATACGGAGCCCAATAAACCATATGTTAAGCCATCTACAGGACGTCGTTGGTTTCCACTACGACGACATAATAGTCGTTACGGTAAATGACACACTGCATGAAGGTGTACCTCAGTAGATGCATATTTTTGTGGACAAATATTATACATATTTCCTTTATTTTGTGTATGTTTCCAAGTAATAAATGTTATTGGATAAAAAGTTATCATGAGCCTTGCTGCTCTGGTTGTCAAACTGCATGTTCGTATGTGTTTTTTTATCTGAGTTTGGCTGTGTTCGTTTACTTTTTTGTATAATTGGCAGCAAAAAAGCCAAACCAATGTAATCCTCAGCATTGTAATAGTATTTTAATTTGAAAATTTAATTCGAAATTCACTTTAGCTGGTTGCTTGGCTGCCTGGTTTTCCAAATAAACGCATAATTCTATTTGTATGGTGTGGTATGTTGCATGCATGAGCATGCATTTATGCGTGAAGTGCAAGAGTGTGCAATGTAAATATGTACAATCATGTATATGTACATAACTTAGATATTGTTAAAGTCTACCAGTAGAATATTATTAGTGATGTCATGGCAAACATAAAAGTAAACTTTTTTAAAATTATGCAACATAATGTTGAGAAAGTTATCAGTAAATTAGTGTAAAAATTTGTCAACAACTAACATTTAGTTTAATAAGTTCTAATACAAATATATAGTTGGATTTCTCGCGAATACGTTCTTCTTTAGGCCTGAAAGTTTAAAAGAGACTAGTGAAACGATTTTGAAAAAACTGTGTTAAAAATTATAATGAAAGGGTTGAAAGAGTTGTGTTTGCTGGGTTGCTTCACATTCATGCGAATGAAAGCAAATTGTGAGTTCGTGCGTTTGTGTATTTAATGCGGTGAGACATCACATTTACAACTTTTTTTATGAACATTTGTTACATCAATAATGTCGTAATTATGCTTCAAATATTTAACATTTCTTGTTGTTTCGCTTAGTTTTGCATTTATTGTCTACTTACCGCTGTCGGTACGGATGTGGTTGACGTTGTTGGTTGTGTTTTGTGGCAGGATTTTTCCTTTTCACAATACATTAACAAAGACTTTGTTAACCTTCACAAACATTTGAAATTACATAAAGGGGTATTGATTTTACACAAAAAATAGTTGTTTAAATATATATATATATATATATATATATATATATATATATATATATATATATATATATATATATATATATATATATATATATATATATATATATATATATTCAAGTAGTAGTTGTTAATGATGGAGTAAATTTTCGTACTTGCTTGTATTTACGTACATAAGTTTATAATTGATCAAGATTCTTTAAGAAAATATAAAATATAAATTAATAAAGTTTTTAATCTTAATAATTAGCGAGTCTTAATGTTTTTTAGTCCAACTATATTGAAAATAGGAAATTGTTCAATATCTGGTCTTCGGTAAACTTTCCAATCAACCGGCTTGAGAACTATGAACATGCTTTATAAACAGATATCGTAAAAATGCAGCTGTTGGCTGAAAATTTAGTGCATTGACAATATAGTAAATAATGTCTAAGAATGTGGGTATGAGTTCAGTTTCAGGCAAGTCATAACATCCAACATTTTTTCAGATGTTCATTAGTACGCCATTGCATTTGTTGTTGTTGTTGGACTGTTTAAATGATGAAGGCATAGCACTGGTCACTGAAGAGTGCCGGCAGCAACGGATATTGGTTTATGCGTTCTTCTTCTTCGGTATTGTTGCAAAATCGCCGGCGAAGTAAAATAGTTGATAAAATGGCTGCACTGATTTAGATGGCGTGTTTAAGACATTCCTTTAGTTTCGAATACTTTCGCAATATTAATTTTTAGTCAATAACCATTTTTTTTGTAAGCCCTGCATGTGAGAGTTGGTAAAAATTGCTGCGGAAGTCCTTCTGCCCAGCGCGTCTGAAATGAACACACTTTCGATTTCTTTGATGAAGCTAGAGTTAAATCTTCAACTTCAAATAAAAGTACTGAAGGCCTTAAAAGCTTAAATGTTGTCTGGAGGATTTTGAGAATATTGAAAACAAAGTGCCAAGGCCAGAAGCAAGTGAACTTTTTATAAGAGCGATTTTAGAGACAGTGTTTGTTGGATTATTGTAAATTTTCCATGCTTGGTAAAATATCTTAAGATTAATAATTTTAATTATCAAACTTAATCTTCAAATACACGTCTGATTTAATAGCTTTCAACTAAAGAGTAACAGCTCGCAAAATGAAGGAAAATAATTAAAGTACAAAAGATTAGAAACCTGCGAAAGATTGCACTATGGAATATTTTAGGCAACACCACACTGATATCCAAACACTATTTAAAATAGAGAATACTAACAATATTATAAATAATTTAGTTGTTAAAATTTTACTTTTATTTTTTTTAGGTGAAAAAATTTTTTATCTAAACAAATACGATTTTTGGGATATAAGAGATTTTAGTTGGGATCACTTTCAGTTTAATTTTATATTATTTCTATTATAGCAGTTTACTATTTAAACAAAAAAAAGATATATAATACCTTTCAGTTTTAAATACAATTTTTTTTAAACTTCTTGTGATTTTAATTAATAAATATTTAGCAGTTTAATCTAAAAACTAACACCAAGTGAATCCTCCTAAAACACATAAAACTTCTATTTGAACTCTGTGCATACCCAATATGTATGTCTAGACAAAAAAATACAAATTTATTCACGAAGGGCTGAGCCCTTCTTCGGTTGCATTTCACCAATTATGGCAGGTAAACAAGGCACTATACAATTCAAAGCTCAACAGTAACTTGTACTGAGCTACAAGAAACTATTACAAACTATAAAGTTCATAATTAAAATGTATTAAATTCAATTTTGTCTGCCACTTCAACAGACACAACAAAACAGAAAATTTTATGTTGAATGTGTATGCTTAAAAAACATACAGCAATATAAATATTAAGCAAAATAAGTTTCCCCTGTAAACAACTAGAAGATATCCCCAAATGCATTAGTACACTAATATCCCTAAGTTATCGTCTAAAAGAAAATTATCTAAATAACATTTTTATTTTCTTGCTTTTATAATTTTTGAGAAATTACGGCAATATATGTACAGTGGCTCAAAATCAAAATCGAACATACCCAAACATATTACATATTATTTACATGTTATTCATATTACAAAAACTGGGCTTTAACTAATCAAAAAGATAAGAAACAAAGTCAAATAACTCTTGCATGGCATCATCCTATAATAAATGTATAGTTGTTGTTATTTTTACAATTTTCTACCAAACTTTTACAACTACAATTAGAGTTGAAAAAAAGTCAGCCTAGATAGTGATTGTAAAATAAGAAAACAAAAACAATTGGTTGATTATTGAGTTCTTGTTACAACTTTGATATTGTTTAAACTTTCCATTTGCTTTTTAATGAAAGTTTAATATAATATTTCCAGTTGTTCTAAGAAAAATTTCGGTAAAGTTCCCTGATGATCTGCATAAGCAACAGTGAAATGCGCATAAGAACTAGTTATAAGCCTCAATAATCAATTGCAATTTGTTTTTAATAAAACTGTTAATATTTTACAACATACGAGTATGTATGTAAAATTTTAATTATGGGAAAGAGTGCGATTAAAAATTTATAATACTTGTTCAATTCACAAGCTCAGTCGTATATCTTATCATTTAAAAAAAGACGATATATGTTTATGGACTTGTGAACAGGCAAATTTGTTGTATCGTCGTTTTGTTGTATTTTAAATGTCAATTCAATATAGTCTGTGAAACAAGTGAGTTTGACAAAAATTTTTAATTATTATTTGTCTTATGTACTTATAAGTATATTTTTTGCAATAAAATTTATTAATATAAATAAAAATAAACAGCCGGAGGAAATATCACTAGCTATTGCAAAACTTAACAAGTACAAAATCGAGATAAATTAAGCTATTAACACATTCACGGCAGCAAGCTACACATGGCAACAAATTTCTCTGGCTTTTTAAAAAATTTTCAACTTTTTGCGAAATTCCGCGTTTTTTGCAATGTGGGTGACTATTTCAATTTTTATTGTTTCATCGACTTTTAAATGATATTAAACATTTTTATCTTCCCAATGATTGTAATTTATTTCGAATTTGCGGCATTTTTGTAGTTTCTTGCGAGTATTCCACATTCCTTGCGTTTAGATTTTTACAACTTTTAGCGGAATTTCGCGTGTTTTGCAATGTGGATGACTTTTAACAAATTTTTCAGCATAAATATGCTGACTCAACATGTCGTCTAAGCTTAGCTTTACAAATAGAATTTTGCCATACCTGTCCTCAATACAACCATTTATAAAATATATAAAATAAAAACGTATAATTATAACACACTTTTGTATGAAAGTTAGCAACAACAAAAATACAATATTGTATAATTAGACGATTACACAACACATACGACGTTAACACGAGCTTGTGAATTGAACAACTAAAATATATCTGTTTTAGCAGCAAAAAACTAGCAATAAATAAATTAAACAAGTTTTTAAGTTAAACGAAATATCGCTTTTCGTAATATTAACAATTTACTTAGAAAAATCTAAATAATCAATAATCCAATAATTAGCAGTATTGTTGCTTTTATATTGGAGGGCTTTTTACAAACTATTTTGCATAGAGATAACTAAATTCGGGCCTATTTTCATCTCACTTAAGAACGGCTTTATGTTTTTGCTATTAAACGTGTTTTTGTGAATTCTGCAAGCTAATTGATCTCCCATATATTCAATGACATTATAAGTAGGGATCAGGCAATACTTAGAATTAAATATTCGAAATTTGCAAACGTTGCAAAGCGTTGGCTTAACTATTTTCTTTACAACCTGTAAATTCTTATTAAATACTTTCATTGTCACTGAAAGGACGTCTAATTGTATAAAATAGATTCATATCGAATATAATTTGTTTGTTTGGATTTTTGAATTAGTTTCAAAGCCTACTATGCTTATATGTAATTTTTGTAATTCTCATTGAGTTTTTAAAAGTTTTTGTATGACATAAGAGGTTTGAAACATTTCAAAATATGGTTTAAGATTTACTGATGATTTGGCTTTACCACCAATGAAATGCAGCTAAAAAAAAACCTCAACAAACAAAAGTTATTGAAAATCTTTGAAAAAAGATATCGAGGCAACCTCGATTAATATATTTAACAATGATTCCCTGATAATAAGAGTGATTTTATAGCAAAATTCTTTTTGGCAACAGTGTTTTTGGCAGCTCAGCTGTTTTCATGTAACATTTGCAGTTTAGTATATAATTTAACCATAAATTTTATTATCAAAATTCATGCTTGGCTAAGAAAATACATCGAGCCCTTCTTCAATTTCATGGTCAGCTTTGGCGACCTTTTGAGGCGGTTATCGGCCGCGGTCAACAATTACATGAAATCTTTAAACATTAAATTATATAGATCGTTCTGTCGACTCAAATAAAGCTTTCATACATTTCTATAAATTTTATGTGTTTTTTTAAATCAAATCCCGTTTCCGATATTTCGTTCAACTTCGTTGACCATTATTAGGTATCTAATAAAAACAATAACAAATAAACATCAATTAACACTGTAACAATTTAATATAATTACATTACATTTTATAAATTATTTTATTGTCATATAACACTTAATTTTTAACAAAACTACTAGTTAGTTTGTCCTCTACTAATTATTCTTGTCTTTTGCTTACTGTATTTGTCAGCAAAGTTAACCGAAATATCGGAAAACAAAAATTAATTAATTAACAAAAATTAATACTATACATAGGCCGAAATAAAAATTACCCTACAAGTGAACAACATAGGAAAATTTATATAGAAAACAAATTTAGTAAAAAGCAAGTTGCAAAACTTTAAGTGAACATTTTAAATATATTTATATTTAATGCAAAAAACATATGAGAAGATTTTGATAGCCAAGTGAAAAATGTAATGAAAGGAATGTGTTAAAGCAGGCATTAGCCGAAGAAAGGCAAAATTTTGGAACAGCGGTCAGCAAAAAATTTATGAATTCTATGTCAAAACGACTGGAAGCAGTTATAAATTAAAAGGTCAAGCAATTAAATAATATTTTTCGCAAATAACTAGTATTTATAGTTTTTAAAGTAGTGCGCCAATAATTTTGTTCAGCGAAATTGGATATTTGTTTTTTGTTTTTTTCTTTAATAAATAATATAATACATTTTTAGAATAGCACAAAAAAAATTGATGAAAAATTTATCATTCTACCCACTAAATATAATTATTTATTAAAAATCGCTTTAAATCAAACGTAAAGTTTAAAGTAGTTACTGTGCCTATAATTTAGTTTGTCACTGTACATAATATCTTCCTATTCTCTTCTAATTGTTTATCTGGCGATATTGCCATCTTATCATCTAGAATAATCGCTTTCGTGTTGCTTATCAATATTGCTATCGAGACACATCTCTTCCCGATGGAAGTTTCTTCCTCAATATGAAATCGTTTATTGCCACAATAAAAATTTTCACCCAAGCAAAACGTTTGGCAATACATTTTGGGTATTTCCGAGTTTGCTGGGCCTTTACAAATTGCGTTTGTATGTGTTTGTACATGTTTGCAAACAAGTTAATAAATTGTTGCAACAAAGTGAAGAAAACAACTTGATAGTTATGATTCAATAGCAACCTGCAACAAAATTATCGAACGCACACATCCATGTATGTGCTTATGTATTATTATATAAAAAGTAGATATATATACATACATACTTTTGTATAAACTAATAAACTACAAGAAAATCCAACACAATACATTGTATACGAATATAATCCCATAGATACGTACGCAGAACATTAGATAAGAAAAAAAAACTATTCCAGATACAAATTTGCACTTAAAGAGTTGTTAAAATATTATAAAAAAGTATAAAACAAAATGTTTTTACATGTTCAGATACATATAAATACTACACACAAACCAATGTTTTTTGTTATAGCAACTTATAATTTTATTGCCAGCATTTTTAGTGAGTTGAACAACTTTGAATAAAAAAAAGTAACAACTAGAAGCTAAACATGAAATACAAGAGTGGTCAACATATAAAGATACAAACTTCATAGTACACAGAAAAAAATATAAATATCCAATTAATTTTTACAGAAATAGTTTGAATCAGACAATTTTTCATAGACGTTAAGAAATTTGCCATACAGACTGTAGTACAATAATTTTCTTTTTGTAGAGTTGTAGAATTTGTCAATACAGAATTTAATAATTTTCTTCCAACAAATTTGATTTTTGAATTCGTAAATGCAAAAAATAAAATCTTAAATCTAATTTTTTGTTACCAAAGACTTTTGATCTCGATTAGGGTCAAATATTTCACTGTGTAGTTTCTATAGTGAATTTTATTTAAAAAATAATTACAACTAAAAGTTTAACTTGTGTGATAAAATAGACATATAATAATTTATAAGTTTTCGACATTAGTTCATACTGCAGTCTCATCTGAAATATATATATTCAAACTTAGCTATTTACACACAGTAAATTTTTAATGCCGAATCCCCACTTTGATGCAATATATCATTATTGTGTCTGTAATGCTGGTTTCAGATTGAAGGATAGGACTCCTCATAGAAAAATCCCAGGCCTATTGACCACTTGCCTGCAGCGTAGCAATATTTATTTTTTATTTTCATTATTAAAGTACCCAGCGTACTCCTTATGGCCATATATAGCTGGTAATCTTCAAGTTTAAATTCATATATAGGTAACAACTAATTAACTACGAACCATAGTTCAGAGCCAATAAAATGTAAAACCTTTATAATAAAAAATTTATTAAAACGATTAAAAGAACTTTAAGAAATAAAAACCAAAAATATAAATATAAAATCTTTTATTTTAAGCATACATTTTAATCTGTTTGATCTGGCATTAGATCAGTTCAACTGCAAGGAGAAGTATTTAACAGGCTTGATCTTGAATGAATTACGATTAAATTTAAATACTCTTAAAGATCGTAGTAGAGAGTACCAACAACTCGTACATGAAAGGATCTGAAATATATAACACGATTTCTAACAGGTATCAAAAGCTGTGGGACTTTATCAGTCGGTAAAAATATGTATCGAATTTTTGTAAAAAAAAAAATATCTGTAATAAGTGATTGCTTCCGTTCCTTACCAGCTTCCATAATCATCAACATTTTTAAATTTTTAAATTAATTAATTTCTTGTCATTTCCTTATTGCCAGTTTCACTAATTATAAATTTTATTTAGTTTAATTTTTCAATCTATTCACTACAATTAAAAATTCATTTTTTGCCCAAGTATTCTATGGAATATGATTTTAGTGTTTCCGTTTCCCGGGAAGAATTGATATGCGTCCGTGTTTCCGCATGCTTCAAATTCGTTCATAGTTTATTAATAGTTTATTAAAAGCGCTTTTCAATTCTCAGCCTGGTTCTTGCAAAGACACTTCTTTACCTTGATTATTAAAAACTAATAAACTTTTTAACTGAAAGCAAAAAAAAAAAAAGAAAACAATAAGAAAACACAATTAAAAAAACATGTTCAAAAGCTGAAGTTTTTCGCAACATACAATAATGGCAAGTAAGAGTTGTTTAAAGTGCTGTTGTAACAACTACACGAATCAACCATTTTTTTTTTGCCAATATACGTTTAGGAACACAAGCCAACACCGAATACTAACAATTTATTTTTTATTCTGTTTGTGTAGATATATATGAGAGTGCAGGTGTTTGTATGTGTGTATGTGTATCTGCTGCAACAACAACATTTTCTTATTCATATAACGAAAAACTAAATGTTTTTTTGAAATTGTGAAAATTGAATTTAAGTTTTTCCGGCAGTTGTTTAGTTTATTTTTATTTTTTTATTTTCACATTGCAAAACTCACTTGAAAATCTACTAAAAACCGCCAACTAAAGAATAGAAAAGAAAAACACTTAACGCGTTTTATGATTGTATGCGCCGGTGTATCTGTGTTGGTGGGTATTTGTGCCTGTGTGCTTGTGTATTTTTAAGATCCGCAGTATACAGCTGCATTCCGTTTTCTGTATTTAGTTCTGTTTGTAGAAGTACAAGTATCCATTTATTTAGTTTGTGTGGTTACCTCTAGTTTTTAACACGGAATGTGTGTATTTTTTTAATTTTTTCTGTTTGCTGGCAGTTTTATTATTCTTCCTTTTATTTAGAGCCAGCTTAATAAACCTGTATCTATGAATTCATATGAATTTGTGTATGTGTATGAATTTTGTGGAAATAGTGTTGATTTTTGCAAGTCAACGACTTGTATTTTTTTCAAATTTTTTTTTTCTTTTTCTCCCTCTTTCGTTATTTTTACTTTGTGGCTGCTTACCTGTATTTGAGTATTTATTGTATTGTTAAAGTTATGAAAAACAATGTCAGTATTATTTTTTTTATTTTTCAGCATTCTAACATTTTGTTGAAATAATAAATTACGTGTAGTTTTAAGACTTTTTTTATCTAAAATTTTATGGTCAATTATAAGAAACAATAAGAAGCAAACGCCGTTTTTTTGTTTTATAAAATATTGATATAAAGAGGTGTTTGTATGAATGTCTTTTGGAAAATAGTTTTAAAAAAATATTTAATGGTGTGAAATTGTGTAAAATTTACATGATACGCAGTGCACAGTAGGCAATCAAGAATGTATCAAAAGACTTCAATTGGGAGTGTGATCAATATTTGGAAATGTTATTTTAATATAGCAAATAAATGTAATTTAAAGGATCTTTCGTTAGTGTGATTTTTTATTTGAATTTTATTTCTTTTAATCCAAAGTAAGTAGTAAGCAGTAAATTTGTACAAAATAGTTCCTTTTATGGAATGGTTCCGACCGATCCGAAAGATGGAAGGAACTAGGTCGTTCCTTTCGTTCATCGTTCCTCTTTTACTTTATACAGTGTAGGAAAGAGGAACGAGTGAAATTCTCTGGGGCTCCTAAGAACGTCAACAAACATTTCTTATTGCTTGTTTTCATTTTCTGGCTTTAATATAAAAGTTCTATAAGTGCTTTCGTAAAATATTTGTAAACAATAATAGCTGTAAGAAATTAATTGTAAAGTGTACAGACAGTCTTTATGAGTCAACGATTTTCTCGGACATCCGTTAAGCATCATACATAAAAAAATAATATAAAATTGGTGTTGTCTTTTCATACTGATTTTGACATTTGTCAGAACAAGTTAATGATTGAACAACTTATGAAGGCACAGATAAACTATTTATGCGTTTGAGAAATTTTTATAAATTTTGGCATCGATTTTTCAGATTATATTTTTGCATATTTCCCCATATTTCGCATGTTTCAGCATTAAGAGTTCTATTGTAGAGCATATTTTGATACTTTTTTGAAGTATTTTTTTTAATGCTTTTTTAAATGTTAACACATGGGAGGGAATAAATTATGGCTTTCTTCTTTTGTGCATCTAGCAGGCAGCTAAGACAAAAGGCTACATTTTCGCTATTTACATCTTTTCCAGCTTTCATTTGCCTAAATCAAAGAAGTTAAAAAAAACTTATTTTATTTTTGAAATATCACACAATCACATCAGTAAGCAACGTATGGTTTGTATAAGATAAGAGGTTTGAAACATTATAAAATATGTTTTAAGGTCTACTGATGATTTGGCATTAGCACCAATAGAGTCGGTTACAGCTATTGGCGCTGTGGCTACAGTCACTGATATAAATACTACGTTAAACTTTATTCAAGGCACATCTTTAAGTCACAACAGTTCATCCCCTGTTTGCGTGGCGGCTGATCCTGCCATGTGCAATTAATACATCCCATACCACTTCAATTTGGTCAACGTAAGGGTTTTAGTGGCCTTCCGGTTTCCACAGGTGATTCAGTTGGTACTGTTACTGGTAAGCTAGTTGGTAGTACTGCATCAGGTCTATAGTCGGCTGGTGTTAATAAGTATTAAAAAGTTTTTTTTTTTATAAGAAACATGTTATTTAAAATAAAAATATTTTTAGTATTAATATACGTAAATAATTTTTTCTTTCTTATGTAAACAAATAAAATAATTTGAAAAATCTTGGCAGCCGAAATTCAAGCGAACCTGATCAATCGAGGCCATCTGTTGTGAATTCGCCTTGAGTTAACCGGTATGAATTCGCCATTGACGCCAGAAGCTGTGTAAGGATGTGTTTGCAATACGAGTAACTAAATAAACTCTGAAGATATCAGCAATCTAAAAAAATCGTTACATATTTCCAACATAAGTAATTTGTCAATGGTGCTTTGGTTTATTGCAAAGGTAATCCATAAATAATATGTCACACTGATAGTTATGGTTTGATATGCTTCCAAAAATGTCTCGATTATTAAAAATTCCAAATTAGATATTAATAATTATTAACCAACTGGATAGTGATTAATAAGTTTAAGAAAGAGTTACATAAAGTTTTGCCCCACTGTTTTGTTTTTAAACAAAAAATTACGGCCTACTTTTAAGAAGCTGCAAAAGAAACAGTTTCTGACAAATTATAAACATGTACGTGACAACCTCAAAATATGCAAAAGAAATCGTTCAAATGCTAAAAAAAATTTTAAATATTAATCAAGGTATAATTTGAGGGACTATTAATTATAAATTCAAATAAACATTTCTTACAAAACTGAAAGAAAAAAAAATCGACATAAAACAAAAGAGAAGCAACAAGAAATACGAGTATTTTTAACACCAACATCAAGCCAACGACAATGGTGAACCACAAATTAATGTAACAACTTCTTGAGCAACAAGCGCTAACGCGAACGCCGATGCGAACAACAACAAAAACCAACACACCACCTGCTCGACAATAGAATTTCAAACTCTCAACAACACACAAGTAGCAGTCATCATTATCAAAGTGGCAACAATAAGAAACTTGGAGAATGCTGCTAATGCGAAAATGACTTGCATCAAAATGTCTATACAGCTGCACAACAACAACAAAAAAATAAAATAAAAAAATAAAAAATTTTTTGAATAAAATTTGCAAGAGAAACTACGATGACTGAAAGAAAACAGTTTTTGCTTCTTGATGTTTCCGTTGTATTCACCATATGCCAAATAAGTGGTCCAGAGACCAACATCGGCCCCAAAAACGAACCACAACCATACTCCAACACTTACTTAGTGATTTAGTGGAAATGCCACTCACACATACACACAAACACACAAAAACACATGCATACACACATTTATGTGTGTGGGAAAATGTGCAACAGCAGAAAAATGAAAAATAAATAGAAATAGAAATAAAAAAGATTCTTTATGAAATAATAAATTCTTCCATCCTTCCTTCATGTAAACTGGCATCATCTAAAAAAAAGAACAATATCACAAAGAATTAAGTGGTCTCTTTAATAACCTCTCGCTAATTAAGAAATGTGTGCATGTATGTATATGTGAATGTTAATTTGACTTATGAGGAGGATGGATGTGTATCTCCTTATAACAGCAGTTCTAAAAATTCCTAAAAACATTTCAGCAAATTCTTCTAGATCTATTTTATGGGGCAACATTTTTCCTTGATTTGGGTTTTCTTTTGGATTTTGTATAATTTTCTTCCTGAAATGTGATATTTATTTCAGTAATTTTACGATATCCTGATGACATTTTATATGATATTTTAATTTTTCCTCGAATTGGGTTTGTTAAGGATTTTGTATAAATTTCTTTTTGAAATTTGTCACATACCATTTCGGAAACTTTACGACTTTCTGATGACACTTTAATTTGTTATCAAATTTTATGTAAATTTCGATTACACTGTGATAGTAAAAGTAAGCTTTTTGAAAAATGAACCAAACCACTAATTTCCAGGACTTCCAGAATAAGAGAAATTCACTTATTATATATTTTTTGCGGTTTAAAAAAAATAATTTTATTTCAAATTAAGAATTTCAAACAGGAAATCTTGATCACGAGAGGCCACAGATTTTTAGGGTTATATCAATAAGAAAACTCAAGATTTTTGAATTTAAAGTCTTAGAATATTCGGATATTGTCCAATCTTTTTTTAATTAATAGTATAGTGTCAAACATATGAAATTTAATTTTCACAGATAAGAAAAATAAAACAAAATTCAGCGATATACATATATTAGATTAACTAACCTTGAATAGAGAAGAAAATATGATTTTAACGCGCTTAAGTTAAGTATTGGCTGTGTATGAAAAAGATCCTTGTTGCCGTTTCTTGGCCCAGCATTGAGTATGAAAAGATAAGTCCTGAATTTTATTAATAAATGTATATTTGGCTTGACCGAAAATTTAGAGCACCCTTAAAGCCGACTATAATTTGCTTTACTGCATGTAAATTTTCTTTATAGTTTTCCCTAGTTTAAGCTGCTGGCCTTTTTCCCTACACTTTAGCCCAGTTTGTACTTTGGGAACGGAAATATTTTAACGTTTTACAACAACATGCAACATTGTTTAAATACACGTTTTCTTTACATTACATCATGACTTCCGCTTTACAATTTTATGTTATTGTATTTTGTTAACGCCTTCCAGGTAAATTAAAAAAAAATTTAAAGACCAGAAGAAGACTTTTAAGTATTTTGCAAAAGGTGGCGGTGGGTTCTTTACATATTTTACTTTCATCTTGTGCAAGAGTGCTAGAAATTTACTTAGGTGTTTTGTCTGTACTTAAGCCCAAGTACGAATTTTGTGGTCGGTTGGTCATACAGAAGTAGAAAAGAATATAAAAACAATGGTTGGCTGGAAAAAATGTGCAGAAGAAATAAAAGCTGGGCATTCATAAGTGCAAGTGAGCATTAAAGATGAAATATGCTTAGGTAGGACCTTACATTTATAAAATGTAATTTATTAAAATTGTGCCAAGAAATTTCTTTTTCACTTGTCAGTGGCAAGACAGCAGTAAATTTATTTCTTTTCTTTTATTCTCTTTCTTGATTAATCTTCAAATACTTAAAGTAAATAGTTTTTTTTTAATTTAAGATGGATAATTTAAACTAAAATAAATTAAGTTTACTAAGAGAGAATGCAACAAAAGTTTCAAAGTTTTTCATTATTTTAAAATAAGAGTTTAGGTAAATTCAAAAATGTAATATGCAAAGTTAAGAAGCAAAGTCATGCGTTCGTAAATCCAACTGCTTAAATGATGTCTACAAAAGCTTACCAAAAACTGTATTATGAATGATTTCACATCGCAAATAAAAAATAAACAGACTACGCTCCTTAAGTTGTCCCGTGTGATAAAATCAAAAATTGCTCGATCAGCCTGCATATTATAACATTGAAAAAAATTATAAATTTATCTTTTCGTGTCAACACTAGAAGGTGCTAAGCTTCAGTAAGCTCTAAGATTTTTTTCTTTGTAATTTTTACAAACAATTTTTACTAAAGTCAACTATCTGGACCGCAATATAATAAATACTTATACGCAAATCTTTACGTGTTAACATTTTGTCACGGCTCAACTTTTATTCAACAAAATGTGCTCATGTTTCAAATAAAACCTCTCGAAATATTAACTGATACCTAAAAAAAGTAAGAGCTTCACAGGCTGCAGGAACAGAGGGAAAACTCGAGCTCCCCTTGAGTTACACACAATTTGCTTACCAAACTTTACTACCTAACGAAAAACTCTTTACTCAACTAACAGAACATCATGTTTCACATAAAGTCAATTTCATTTATAATAACAAAACAATGCAATTGTTTTTCATAGAAATTAAAATTTCAAAAGTCTAAAGAACCACCTCACAGTAAACTGCTGCAAGTAAACTAAACTTACTTGTTTTAACAAACTCCATACTGACATCTTGGATTTTAAAAGACAATACAGTTCTGTTTATTGGTTTTAGTTTAGATCTAACTAAATTCTAATGCAATTTTATGTTACTTGAAGTAGAAATATTTATAGGAATTTAAATAATCTCTGTAGCAAACGAAGCCTTAAAAATATGTCTAAAATTTTATTATTATTTAAAGCTTAATTTTATTATGACAATGAATATAATAAATTAAATAATGTCCGTATAGTTAATAACAACCATTTGACATAAAATTCCTCTTTATCGATATTTTGTGTATAAACTTTTTTAAAAACCTATTCAACCATAATCTTTTTATGACATGAATACTAAACTTAAAATTCTAATTTGAGCTCTCTAAGCTTTTATGCTAAAATGCATAAAAAATTGTATTAAAACAAAATGCGAATACACACACAAAAATATAAAATGACTTCAGCAAAAAGCCAAACACAACATAATACTCTGCTTGTGTATTTTTAGTGGAAAAAACATATAAAACTAAAAATATTACTCCTCCTCAATACAAGTATGTCCATCATAATACCACACGAGGATTTCAAAAATACTAACAACAGGCACTTGCTGCAAAGGATAATACAGGATAGCAGACTAGGATTGCGTATGTGTGTAAACATTCTTCGGCATTCATATGAATATTTAAGTGAACATTTAATTTCACGCTTTGTAAAACTCATAGACAACTCGAGTAGAGATGCTAAATATAATATATTATATATAATAAACACAAAACAGAAACTTAATATGCTTGAACTTGGCTAAAAATAAAAATCAAAAAAACAAACAAATTGAAAATAGCACTAGTTTTAACAGGATAATTTGGCATATAAAAAGAAATACTAAAAACAGGATTTTCATAAACGAAAAACTATTCTTTTGCATTAAAAGCTATATAGTACATATAAAAAGGCAACTAAGTAATGACGAACATCATAAACTCATGTAAGATATTGAACATAAAATATACAAAACAAAACCCAAGAAAAAAATGTTTTAGACTTCCATACGCAATCCATAAAATTCAAAAAAGTAACAGAGCAGAACATGTTTTTTTTTTGTGACAAACAATATATAGAAGTTCTCGTTTCAAATAGCATTAACAAAAAGAAGTTTAATGAAAGTGAAATTGCTTAATATTTTCTTGTAAAAATTTAGTTTAACAATTTACTACTGCACGGCCTAAAAGTAAGACAGTGGTGCTAAGAGCAAAAAAAGGCAATAGATATTGAGTTACTAATCCATTTGCACTCAATAAATTGTAGTTCGTACACTCAAAATGAGGATAAAAAATTCTTTATTGTCTCTACTGCTCTCAGAACTGCATCAAACATTAAAAAGGTAGATAAGAATTTTAGTAAGAATCTTTTTATTGATTATTTTTTTAGTATATTTTAGTTGGTATAATGAAACCGAAATTTTGCTTATTAAACATAATTTTGCTGCACCTTTCTAACAACATAAATGAAGGACCGCATATATTTCGTAGTCACTTGAGCAGAGTTAGTTACGAGCATCATTTTATATTTTTGATTGTTGATTTTTCTCGGCTTTTAGATTGATGGAGTGTTACCAATATTTTCCAAAATGTTAAGTCAAGCACATCCGAATACATTTTTGTGATAAAAAATTTTTATAAATTTTTCCTCATCAGATTTGTTAAAATAAAAGCGTAAAAATTAGTTTCTTCTTTCTAAAAATAGTAATGCGTACAATAACAACATGCTGCTTTCGGTGGTCGCTACACATTTTTAAATCAGGATTCAAGTGCAAGTTTTGATTGCAGTCTGAAGGGCCAAATAAACTACACAAATGGTCTAAAAAAACAAGCGCAAATATTTCGTTTTTACAAACCTTTTGCGTTGTTTATGGGGGTGTTTGCTTGTTTGCACAAAAGTTTGGGAGATGTTTGTACAGAAAGCAAAAATATTAGATTTTTGATAAAAAAGAGGAATGTTTGTGTGTTTGTGTATGTGTTTATATAAGTTATGTTTGTGTCGCGTATTTGCAAACGGAAAGTGTCGGCTTGTCAAACCGTCTGAGTAGCTTATTTTGCCCTTTAGAACTGCACTTGATCCTTATGTCACATTGTTAATGAAGGACATATAAAAAACGCGTGACAATAAAAAAGCGGACACTTTTGCAGTTACGGCAAATTACCTCTAGATGCGCGATTATTGCTGTTATTGTTATTCTTATTAATTACATTTTTTCTGGGTATCCTTAAAAACCTCTCTTCCTTTTTATGTGGCTGCCAGCTGTTCAGACTATCAACCATATTACTAAAATATTTCATGATAAAGAACCAAAGAGTTTTTCATTACGACTTAAAATTGATTACTACCTTTTTTATTAATTTTACATCTTCAAAATCGGGTTGTCAAGCTACTTTTGTATTCCCTTCTTAGTATAATGGTTTAAAGTTATAATTTGAATAACCAAACTTAAGGCTGGTTTCATGACTTTAAAATATATTTTTTAAATTATGTGAGAGCAAGTAAAAAGATTTTATGTATTAGGATATTTATTCTCAGCAGAGTCATTGTGTTTGTTATCATTTCGCCTACTGTCAAACGATATTTATAAGTCGATAAGCATATTAATCTGCATATTTTCACAAGCTATTTATCATAAAGCATAAAAACATGTGCATTTACAACTTAATTGAATTTTAATCAGTTTTGCTACACGTTCTAATGCTTGCTAAGCAAAAACTACTGTTTGTCGGATGGATCACAAATAATCGGGCAGAAGAATTTCAAAAAGTGCAGACGTATCCAATACCAATGTGTAAAAAAAACTACAGAAAACAAAATATAAAATTATGTTTCTACTCCTTAATCTACACATATGTACATATTTGCTTACATATAATGATTCTTTATTTGTACACTAGTGTTTCCACACACATTCATATATAAGCGTACATGTATTATGAGTAAACAATAAACTATGAAATTTGTTGCCTACTTTTATGAGTTTGTGCATCTTTAAATGAGCATTCTAGAAAAGCCATTCTCATTGTTATTACACTCGTTTCTATTCATTCACTTGTAAATGTTCTCGTTTTATCATCCCGCACATTCATGTAAACAGGAGTTGCAGTCATCGTACTTTTCGTTCATCCCACTTTATGAGTTAAAGCAATGATGCTATAGAATTTTTAAAATAGATTTTAAAAGTCTTGATTATTTCCTACAACTTAGGTAGATTACTTTTGTGTTATGGGACTTAAATTTTATTCAAATTCTAATTTTTTTCAAGTCGTGAAGGGGTATTTCATATTTTAATAGTTTTGGAGGCGAATGTGTACATTATTGCTTCCAAATGCATCACCGTTTTTTTATAGTTTTAAGGCGAATGTCCAGATCATATTAAAAGTGTGATATTGATATTTATCGCTGTGGAAAGCGTAATATTTACTTTCTGAGCACTCCAAATCCGCGTCTAAGTAAGAGGGCGAGTTCATTTTATTATCAATAGTTCAAACAAACAAAAATATAAGTATTTGATCTTTGTATGAACAAATTCAACTTTTTGTTTGACATGTTGTTAAGCAAAAAATTTTATTTTTTGTAAAGTTTTCTGACTTGAGATTTCTTGCACCTCTAATCATGTTTACCAAGATCAGACAAGACAAGACATAAAAGGACCCGTATTGGAATATTATATGACCAGGTCGGAAAAATGTCAGGGATAAGCCAAATATTCAGAATTTTCTACTGTCATTTATTTTCTTTCAACTACATATATTTCTTTAGCATCCGCAATTTTTACACATCTTTTAATCACTATATTTTAAAAGTTGTAAAACTAAATAACGATAAATAAAATAAATCATGGAGAAGCAGAACCAATTCTACAACTTCAGGCAAAATCGCTTATGATTGATTTTCAAATAATTGAACGGGTGTCTGAAATTGACAACATAAGAAAAACCGATGTAAAAATTAAATATATTCTGCTTTATGACTACTTTCTGCCGCGAGTTTTTAATAGAAAATTATATGAAGTACTCCACTAGATCAAGTTCTGTTTTATCATCAAAAGAAAAAAGCAACAATTCAATAAAGAAATATATGAGAAATTTGTCCTGACTGTCAACGTTTTTCTAATGTGATTTGTTTATCTCAAATTGATTTTCGCTCTACGTTGCAGTAAATTTTTAGTTGTATCATTTTATTTGATTTTTATAAAACACTTTCTTATTTAAATTTCAATATCCTACTTCACCCTTATTTAATTAAAAATTTGTATCTACAAAATATATATTTTTGAAAGCAGATATTGATTGTAGTTTTGATAAAATAATTTACCATTTCATTCACTTTATTGAAATCATTAAAATATTATTTTTTTCTGAATGTTTTTTTATTTAATTAATTGAGCAGTTTTTAATCTAAAGTGATTATTATTTTGACTAAAGTTCGTAACATTTTTGTAGAAGGGATTGAGTTTGAGACAATATTCCAAAGGTACAAGAGATAAATTTACATCAATTCATTTTAAGTTCCACGGCAGAAAAGGAATTGAGTTTGACGCTCTACCGCGTCTACAGGAAAATATTAATGAGAAATATATAATATATATTATTATTATTTTTATTTTTTATTATTATTATTATTATTATTATTTGCTTATTTATTTAAAACATTTTCTACTTTTATTTCGATACTTAAATTACTTAAAGACCCACGAAGCCAAATACATTAGAAATATTATTCCCAATGATACACAAGCATTCTGTCTACTATTCTATAGCAGGACTCACCCATGTAATGAAGCTCTTACTACTCATAATAAATAATAGTTATTTTTACAATTAGACAAAATAAGATTTCCCTCTTTACAAATTGTTCTGTATTCTTTAACATTTTCCTTTTCGAGCAGACTTCAATAAGTTTTTTCATAAACGACTCGTTAATTTAAATGTTGCTCTAAATTTCCCGAACAATATTCACACCTTAAACTAACTATAACTCTATTAAAAATAATTAAAATTTTTAATTGAAAAAAATAGTTTGGAGAGTCCAAGACAGGACTTTTGCAACCCTTTTCTTTCCTATATACCTGGTTACTTGCATTCATACCTAATATGCACTTGCATATGTGTATGTATATTAGGATGGCCCTTAGAAAAAAAAAGTTATTTAAACTCTCGATGCAGAAATGTATAAAACCTAAGATGTACAAAAGTCAACATTGATCGGAAAAACTGCAGAGGAAGTTCAACTTGATATTGTTTTCACATAATTTATTCAAATTTTGTTATTTTCTGCTTGAATTTTAAAAACTATTACATAAAAATGTAAAATATTGTTGAAGATTATAAAGCTTATTTTATTACTTTATATTTTGTTGTGTTCAGGACATCTTGCTGATAATTCAAGAACAAACAAAATTTTCTGTTTTAGAAGAGGTAGAATATTATCTTACACTCAGATCAGACTTTCCAATGAAATTCTCTTACATAAACTCAAAATCCATAATTCTGAAATAGAAAGAAAACTAGAAATAAAATTAAACATAATGTCGAACAATCTACGTATTTTTTTGTCTTAAAATTAAGGACCATTCTAGTAAATAGTTGAACAATTGTATGGGTCAACAAGAAATCATAAGTGGAACTGAACATTTTACGAACAGTGAGTATGTATGTGATTTGTATTCATTTGTTGTTTAGGTACAACAAAGGACTACAAATTATCTTTTCATTTGTGTTCATATCCATTGTTTCTTTAGTATGTCGTTGTAATATTAAAATTTCTTTATTAATTTATTTCATATTTAGTTGTTAAGTGTTTTATTGTACTTTTTGTAAATAAGTACGATTGTGGGATTTGTTCATATTTAATTTTAAGGGATCTAAATGCTCGATGATGATGAGGTAGACCAAAAAAATTTTTTTGTAATGGAAAATAATATTTAACTAGATATAAAATATACTTATATATATTATTGACCTTCTGTTTTTTTAAATTAATCTAATTTATTTTGAGTATTTTGTTTAAAAACGTTAACAAAATATTTATTAAAAACACATACATTTCGCCACTTCTTTGTGTGGCTTCTTTAGGGATATATAAAATTGTCTAAAAATGTTTTATTTGCAAATGTATTCTTCACTCAAAAAAATTATTAAATCACAAAAAGTACAAAAAAACAAAAATGAAGACAGCTGATTAAGATACGATAAAAACTCAGAAATCTGTAAAAAAAGTAAAACTTAATGCGTTTAAATATCAACAATAAAAGAAATTATAAAATATAAACTTGTAGAAAAAGTTTGAAATTGACTTTAAATTCTTGAATACTTCCTAGAAAGGATAAACTTTAGTACTGGGAAAAATACTAGTATCTAAGGAAAACTCTGAAATAGCTCGAAAATATTATTTTCACAAAAAAAAGTTTCGTTTGATTAGATGAAGGCTGGTGCGTATCTAGATTTAGCTATTTGGGAAATTATGGGATGATATTGTGTATAAAACCAAAAAATTGTATGGCAACAACTTTTATTAAAAAATGATTTTTATTTTCACTATTTTATTTTTGTTGTGGAGGTGGGATTGGTTTAAGAATCATATTGCCCTCCACCTGGATCCGCGCGTGATTTGAAACATATAAATTATTCAACATAAAATAGTTAAGTACTATGAAATTTTATGAAGATATTCATATTTCTAAAAACAAATATTTTTAATCAATAAATTCAACGAGCCATTTAACATTTATATTCCAAATAATTTTGCGTTTGATATAAAACATGTTTGACAATATTGCCTATTTGAAAAACAACTCTACATATGTATGTACGTGTGTAGGTATGTGCTAAAATAGTGTGCCCTTTAACTAAGATTATTTTTGATGAGCATAAATTTTGGTGTCCTTAACAAGTACAATAAGGACGTAATCATTTAATGTTAAAATTTGTATGGTAATAATCTAACACAAAATTTCATTGTTACTGTCAAGGCGAACGAACCATTGAAGAATGTTTTTGCTTAAAAACATTTACAATTCACCGGTCTCAGCAGACAATCTCTATTTTGGCTTCTGCGCATATTGGAGTGGTGAATATTTTGCATATCTTTACTGAGAATATGAAAAGCAACAAGTGGTTTCGACAAAACACGAAAATGTATTTAAAAGAAAAGGAAATTTGGAGTAAAAAATTAAACAAGAAAACAGCAGAAAATACGAAAAAATTAATTTTAATGCAATCGAAGTTCAGCATTACAACTTGGATGTTTCCAGATCCGTGTTTTATTAAACAATTTCAGAAAAGGAGAAGGTTGTCAATTCATATTTTATAAGTGTGTTCCTTCAAAACTTCGCCATTGATTAACTGATTATATTTTTTTATATTCTTGATTTCTGTTTTTGTTTCGATGTCTGTCCACTCTTTATAAACTTCTAAATGAGAATTTTTCCTCAGATTTGATAAACAAAACATGCTGCAAAGGGAAGTTACGCAAAAACGTCAACATTTAACCGAACTGCTTTTTAATGAAATTTGAGATTAAAATTGATTATCTTTTTAGATCATTTTCGGAGCGCCTTAGTTTCTTTTCTTGTTTATAAAAGGCGATTTAAATTATATTCTTTCTCCAACAACAGGGAGACTGATTTTTAAATATTTATGGCCTTATTCACAAATGATTAATAAAGTTATAGTAGGTTTAATGTTGGATTTTTATATGGGGAACCCGGTTCTAATGCACACATTAACTTTATTAATCGTTTGGGAAGAAGGCCATTAAACGATAACGTTCACTAGATTTCTAAACGAAGAAGAGCAAAAATTAACAATTTTATTTGTAATAATAAATAAGCATATAATACAATTAATAAAATAATAAGTTGTTATTGGGACGCAAATCAGTAAATTTTTATTTAAAAATCTTACGAACGATAACGTTCAACATCCCTGCACAATTCGTTAAGAGTTTTGCAAAATTAATATATAAGAACCTCTTTTTTAGAAATTATATACCATAAATTCCCAATCAATAAAAAATATAATCACACTCGCTCACTCACGCCGAACTTGGTGACACACAAGCTCATGCACTCTAAAACTGAACAAGATCTCTTGTATGATTTTGTAATAAAACACAGAAATATTTTATATTTATATTTTTGTGCATTCATTACACAATATTTGCATCAGAACTGTAAGCAAGGCGATAGTTTTATAATTTTGTATTATATTATTCTCTTAACAGAGCTAGTGAGTACAATTTTTGCCTGCAACTTTTTACTATTTTGCAAATTCATATGGGTGCTGCTCATGTGTACGTGTGTGTGTCTCTGACAGTGTTATCTAGTATTCGAAAAATAAAAAGTTTAAAGTTTATGTTGTTCGTTTTTGAAACAAATAAACGTTTGTTGTGCTTTCAATGTTGTCGGTTGCTTTTTTTTTGCTCGCATTTATATTTATAGTCAAGGATATCATTAGGATGTGGAGACATTTGTACATTTAGTGGATAACATTGATATTTTTTTCCTACAATTAAAGTTAAAGTTTACAACAACAAAAAGTTTATTTTCGTTTTTGTTTTTGTGGTTGTTGTGATTTTAATTCTTAAATGATGTGTAAAATGGGGGAAAAAAAGAAAATAACAATTAAATTCATGCATGCAAATTGAAATTTACTTTAAATAAATGTTAAAAAGTTCTTCTCCATAAAATAAATTTTATACATAAATTAAAGATTTAAAAGCTTTGCCTGCCTTGACAATAAAATACAAATTATAGCTTATTTACATTCTTCTTCTCAAACATACCTCCAAGTGGTGTTTGGTCTGGAAGTTACAAATTCAACTGGAAGCCGTGTGACATATTTAGTTTACATAAAATGACATATTTAATTTACATAAAACTGGGTTTTTATTTATTTTAACATTATGGGAACTAGATTCAATTATATATGTATATATATTTTTTTGTTTTGTCATGTAAATGCTTTTTATTAATTGACTCTAATTAAAACGTTGTTTTAAGCAGTTACAGAACTTTAAATAATTTACTTAACAACCGCATAATAAACACGCGACATGTAGATATTATTATTTATTTATAATCCACTAAAAAATAATGACTAAAAAACAAACAGTGGGCAATAAAGTTATTTATATTTCGAAAGATGTAATTTGTTAAGTTTGGCTCTCCAACAAGCAGCTAAAAACTTTAATGATGTCATATCTCTAAAGGCAGAGGACACAGGAACCCAACTTTGGTATTCATAATTTCATTAGATATACTTTGTATTTACATGACAACTGTTTGAAAATTTGATATTAAATAACTTTTAATGAAATTACACTGTGTTTAAATTTATTTATTTTTTTGATAATAGTGTAAAAGTTTTTATAACTTGAGTTATTTTAATTAATTCTAATGTCAATAAAACTACATTTGTTTTCATTACTTTTTTATTTATAAAACATAAATGAATCAGTTGTTAAATGCCAAGTTTTTACCATGTGTGAAACATCTGAATATGCATTTCAATTAAAATTAAAAAAAAACACACATTTTATTAAACTTTCCTAATTTGCGAGTATTTTCAGAGGTTTTAACGTTTGAAAGGTATTCATAGTGATATAAAAACTGTTGTATTAGTTGTATGTGCAAAAGTTTTATAAAATTAATAAATTTTTTCAGAAAAGTTATGTATAAAAATAACAAAAAAATAATATGCGGTGTAACTGCAAAGGCTGTAATCTTTACTTCTCCCCCAAAATAAGCCGCTAAGCCTTTACATGAAATTTGTTTAAATTTATCTTTTATCTTGAATCTGCTAAACACCATAATATGTATGCAGTGGCATTCAATAATGATAATTAATAGTGGAATTTAGTGTTTGGTGCGAAGGGTCTGGAAAAGGTGCAAGTGGAAGTACCGTATCCTTTAGATTACAATCTTACAACAAAAAATTTCCACTTATATGTTTTCGAGTCTGCTCCACTCAAAATTTTTAGCTTTATTTGAAAGCAATCTTGCAGTTTCTATTTTGACAACTAAGAGAATTAAATAAAAAATTTCAGCGCAAAAGAAAACTATAAAATACAAAATGAAAGACAAATAAACGGTGGTTGCTTGAGGGAATCAAATGTATGGGAATAATTTAGAAGAAACTCCAGAAATAATGTGTGTGTAGGTCTAAAGATGAAAATTTATGTATTTAATGTTGAAAAGTGAGCCAAAGAAGCGCTCACTAAGGACTAATAGCAATACTGTTGGAATAGTGAACTGTTGCAATGAAAAATAAATTGGAGATTTAGAAACTCTACCCCTCATATTAGTAGTTCATAACAATTAAAACCAATACATCGTTTAGAATGATTTTGTGATTACCTCTCTTATTTTTATTAAAATATGTGGATTTTTTATTTGGCATCAGGCATAAAATTTAATTAAATATTTATTTATTTCCCATACACTAAGTAGTCTGATTTACTATTAAAAGTGAATAATCTGTTGAGAAAAGTTTTCTTTAAACTTTTGTATTAAACGTTTTGGAAACACATAAACTTAAATAAAAAATAATTGGTGTTTATCTAAACATTTTTTGATGCCCTTCTCTGTTATTTTAAAACAAACGAATTGTTTTGCTATTTTTTTGTTGCCTTATTTAAACTCATTATTGTAGTTGTTTTTTTTTTTCTTTAAACTTTTAATGCAATTGTAAGTCTTATATCAAAAAACGTCATCATTGTAATTCTACAACAAAATAATGGAAATGTCATGCAATCCAAACTTATACTTATTAAAATACGTTATGCAATTTTTAAAGATGCATGTTCAGATACAAAAATGAATTTATAACTGCGCGAAACACACTACAAGTATACAGACATTTTTAAACCTATTAGCACAATTTTTTTACGGATTCTGCATTTCATGCTGCATTTATTTAGGTAGTCAATCAGTGAGTCAGTAATTCACTTCACTTTACTCTACAAAATAAACTGACCTACAGCAACTTTTGGTTTTACTTCGTTAACTTGGTTACTAGTACTGCCAACCAATATTAACTACACTACTACCTCATTGTTTTTGTACTCAACGTTTTGTGTTCATTCATTCAATCCAAATACAACAATTTGGTAATACCAAAAACAATAACAAATATACATATACATGAATACATACATACATACACATAAATGTATGTAAAGTTATAAAATATTATAAAAACATTAAAAGAGATAAAAGCAGGTAAGAGCGCTATTGTCATTTGTGTCGACTTTCAGTTACACTTCATCAAAAAATAAAATGTAACTTGATATTTTATGAGATATCAAACTGTTCTCGTTTTCCAAATTTGTGGGTTCGTTCAGTTTTTTTTTTTGTTTTTGTTATCATTTTTAAAAGTTGTGATACTTTTTAGCGTTCGTTATCAATTAAGAAATGTAATCCAAATTTCAAAATTGATTTAAAATATTTTATATATTCGAGTATGTCCTCCCGTCATTTTTACAGGGAACGTGGGGCCTCAATAAACAGATTCCAATGTGATTTATTTTGGTCAATGAGTTTTATTCCTCCCCAACGTCATGGCAGCAGCTTCGATGTTGATTTATTTATTAAACAAAACAGATAGATCTCGAGCCGAACAATTAATTCCGTTACTCCTAAATTTTAAAAGGTTAAGTTAAGTTAATACTTTTTTTTAACGAAAATTTGTCTTTTTCAAAGTAGTGAGTGATATTTTGTTGGTAATATTAAGATATTATGGAAGATCTGTATTTAAAAAAACTTTTCTTTGATACATGCTTTAAAAAACCAATACGAAAACAAAATCGAAGAGAAAATAATGACCAATATTGTTTTGAAGCCATTTATAAATCGATTTTCTGCTGATTTTCAATAGCGAGATCTTTTCGCTTAGATTTTTCAGATCCGTCTTTAAGTTATCACTTCCAACATTGTTGAAGAGATTCCCTTGTATAAAAAACCCATCGTATTAAAAGTACTCTATGGGTTCCCAATATACATATAAATATTGTAACAATTACAAACGAAATGACGAATGACCAAGACCTGTGAAGGGTGTAAAAACTTGTTGTCATGGGGAGAGCGCGTGTGTGTATGTTTTATTTTTGATTTGAAAAAGTCTCCACTTTGGTGGAAACGTCTACAGTCATTGAGTTTTTAGTGTGTCTGCTGAGGGTACTTTGTATCGCAGTACTATAAATGGTTTACTTCTGAGATTGTTTTATTTGCTTTATCTATTTCAATAATAAGTTGTTTTGTTTTTCAATAGGTTTAACTGAAGTTAATGTATGTTGTTGTTTAAAGTCTACAGATGGGTTTTAGCGCCTTTAAGCGCATGTGCACAAGAGTCTTAAAAACAATTGGCTGTTTACTAATTTTAGTTCTGTTTCAGTTTTAGAAGTAAACGTGCGTGCGTGAATTTGACCAAAAAAATATATAAATCGTTAAAATTTTCATAAAAGGTTAATAAACTTAATTCGATGTTAATTACAAGACAAAAGAAAAAAGGAAACAATTAAGGCAAAAGTTATTATAACATATTTGAATTTTCTTCTACTTGAAACGAGTTTCTTACAGAAGTTTTTTTTATAAAAAAATAATAAATCGATAAAGCTTACAAAAAATAACAAAATTGAAAGGCAATTTTAAACCTTGACCTGAATTTATATCTGGTTTGAGTACTGTGCACTCGTACTTTGTTACATGTAGATATTTTTAAAGTTTCGAAATACAATAAAAAAAAATTATAAAAAGATTTCAATCTTGTTACTAAAACATTAAAATGTTTAATCCACAATATGTTTGTCTAAAACATTATAAATGACATTTAAATAAAAATATAAAGATAATAAATATCTGAGCAAACCTTCAAACCTTGTTAAGTATTTGAATCAAAACTCATGAATTATTCTATAAATATTTTTGAGTTGAAATGAAAGAGTTAATATCAAGGTGATCAAGATGTTTTAGTGTTTTGATTGAATTTAGGTTAATGGATGCACAAGTGCTCAATGTTTATTTTTTAAATAAAATATATAGAAGCAAATCGTCAATTTATCTGTTAATATTTTTAAAGAAATCGCAATATGAACTTTTATGAAGGTCGTTATTTTATTTTCGGTTGGACACAAAGAAATAAATGTAAATGTAAATGTTTTTCAAATATTTTTTTAATGATATTTTTAGCAAATGAAAGTATGTGACTTAATATTTTTTTGCATGCTCAAATTTTATATTTTGTATTTTAACTAGAACTGCAGCTGAAACCGATTTATGGTCGGGGTTTGCCGGTATATCGTTATGGGCGGAATTTTTGTTGTCGATATAACTTTGTGCAAGTGCTGTCATGCTTTGAAGTAGTGCACTTTGCAGCGTTTGTCGAAATATATAGAATCCTACTGAGGTGAGCCCCTGGTCATTCTAAACTGTAATTGTCTTTAAAAGAAATATAATCGAGGTCTCCAACAAAATATATATTATACACAGACGGATATCCACTTACTCTCTGGCGCAATGACCCAAACTTAAAAAAACCTTAGCAGTATATCTGAAACACTTTTTTCCAGCAGACCTCCTTCAAGTCAATCAGAAGTCATTTTTTCTCGACAACATTTTAAAATACTGATTTATAAACTAAGGCCAATCTTGCATTTGGAAGATTGTTTTTTGAAAAAATACATTGCTGAGTCTTCTTAGAGCAGTTTTGGTGATCAAAAATTTATAAATTACTTACACGATCAAAAAAGGTCTCGAAAATGATTCGCGCCAATGGATAATGGGTTCTATTTAAAATGAAATAACAAATTGTATAGCAATCGCAAATTAATCATACAGATATTTAAGAAGTGACTTTATATTTAGCTCATCTGGAAGATTGAAAAATTCTTCATTCAAAATAGATCATGCAGGTGTTTGAAAACTGATTATAATTATATAAATTATGTTTTTTCTTAATTTTAACGGGGGAATTTTTGCATATGCTTGAGGAAATTCCAAAAAGTTAAATCTTTATTGATATTTATTTATTTACATCACACGAATATGATCTTGATATTTTTTTGTCACTCCACGTTATATGAACGTGAATTTTTTAATTGTGTCAGTGTGAACGTAAGAATCAGAAAACCGACTGATTAAACGATACGATATACGATAAAAAGATATACGACTGCTAAATGACTCAAACTACGGTCATAAATGACATAAAAAAGACTACCAAATGTATAGAGATATGAATGACAAAGGGAAACAAAAAAGACTCGTAAATAGACGGATAAATTACTCACAAAAGACTCGTAAGCTTCTATACCTATGACTTAAAGGCGACTCGAAAAAAAGTCACAAATGAAGTGAAGTAAGACTAATAAATGATCAAAAAACGATTTGAAAATACTAATAGAAAAGGGGTCGAAAATGACTCTAAACTACTATAGGAAAACACTCATAAATGACTTATCAAAAAGGATTGTGGGTGGTCACGATTTTCTCCCGACAAAAGTATCTTTTATGTTCAGAAAAAGAGCGCATATTCCGACTTTTTAATTGATAAAAAAAGGTTCGAATTTCATTAAAGAATTCAAAAAAATTAATATTGATTCTAAATCAGGACAAAAAATATGCTAGCTTTTGCTTTTATTTATTTAAAGTACAATTTAAATTTACTACGCATATTGGTGCCGGGATCGCCGATATCGTATCGGACAAAAGGCTTATCGATGCATTCTTGCTTTTAATATATTTATCTTCTGAACGAGAAAAATATGAAATAATTTTTAAAATTGTGTGAAATACGTTAAAATTGCCTATAATAAAAATGCAAGCAAGTACAAGAGCCTTTTTCAGTAAGCCTTAAAAATTTCCTTTGACACATATAAGTTGCTAAATGCAATTAAATGTTTGAGTTGAGAAACCTGCTATAGATATCAGCTTATTTCCAATGAAAACAAAGCTTCCAAAGAAGCTGGTAGGATGCCGAAACTGTGAGCCCGAAGTGGTGCAGCTGTGTATCATTTCTATTGAAATTTACATAGAATTATTATGGCAGGAAACTTTTTTTTCGGTACCCATTCAATTAATAGAAAGAAAGCACTGTTCAGAATGTTAGGAAGATAAAGATTTTATTTAATGTGTGATTTGCAATAGAATATAATTATTTGATGAAACTTCTAATTTCAAGAGTTTTTTTGATGGTTGATCTATTCTACATAAGTGGATTTCACTGCTTCTTCTGCCAATTCATCAGTAGACCTTAAATAATATTTTTTCTAAATGTTTTTACAAAACTTTTTCAAATAAAATTATTATTATTATTTTTCTTTAATTAACTAGGTTTAGTTTATTTGTATTGATTATTAAAAAGTCTTTGAAGCATCCGAGTAGAAAACAAAAACCTGTTTGACTATAACTTTGTTCAATGTTATTTATACCCAATTTTTTTATTACACAACTTTGTAACAACAGTATTTTTTCGTAGAATAAACCAACAAATAAACCATTCATATGCTAAATAAATGACTAATGACCCCCACTTATCAATTACCACCTGTCAAAGTCAATAATGCTTTTTTAGTACTTGCTGTCAATTCACCGGTAAAAATAAAATGTTTAACCTTCAGAGCAATAAAAAAAATTCAAAATAACACAAACAAACCTTAATTGTTCACACACCCACGCATTCACCGAAAAATCATCCTACATCCCAGCGAACACAAAGGCTTGTTCACAAATTGAGATTGAATTGATATCGAACAGACATATAACATTATGAACAAATAAAGGTGTCCTTATTTTTAGATTGCGAAATGGGGTGTGACTTCAGTTTATGTTCAAACATTGCTGTCAGCTTGCAATCGGTCATTGCGATTGTTTTCTTTATTTGGCAGTACCGAAGCAGAGTTTTTAAACTCTCTCGAGCTTCATTAAAAATTAAACACAAATGTTTTTTCTTTGAAATTTGACATCTACATAAGCGTTAAGCTTATTTATTTATATGAAAATAGGGCCACGATTAGTAAATTGAAATTTTCTAAGCATTTGAAATTTGTGTGGACAAAATTCATATTAAAAAAATCATGTATTTTGCATATAAATTTAAGACATTTAGAAAAGTTTTATTTTTCAAGCCCATCAAGCTCTCAAAATATTACAATTTTAGAACTTGAAATACAACTAGAAGTAAACTTGAGTTCCTAATTAGTTGTGAGTGCATTTGAAGTAAGAAAATAATTGGAAATTATAATTATATGTACTTTATTTGTTCGAACTTTATGTTGTTTGTCATTTAATTAAAAATAAAAATTTTCTGCAATAAATATATCGAAAAATTTTTGAAATTCGAATTAAAAATATAGAACAGAAGCTGAAAATTATGTTGGTGCGTATTGCGGAAAACGCGACGAAGAAGTGGAAATCACATGTAAAACAAAAACTGGAGAGGAAAAATGTGAATCACTAAAAAAAAATATATTTGAAAAGACAGAGAAATGTGTAAAAGTTCTCGTACTGATTGGATTTTCGTAATGTTTAACTTTTTTTTATTTTTAGTAAATTTCAAAAGTTTTCTTCTTGACTTTAATCGCATTTCCCAAATTTGGCTTTTACGGTTTATCCATTCTTCCGAATTTCGCCATTTCCTGCCAAGAAGTTCTTTGCTTGTTTTGTTGTTTTTACGTTTAACGTTTCTGCTTATTTTGACATGCTTGGTTCGCTCATACTTTGCTTTTTTGGAGTTTCGCATTTTTTCCCTTCTAAGATTTTTTTTCGTTTCGTACTTTTTACAAACAATTTTACCAATTTTTAGCTAACATTTTTGAAGACCTCAGAAAAATTCATTATAAACAATATTTAAAGTCCTTAATAATATTATTGTATACATTTGAGGAATTATCAATGCTGGTGATTGAAAAAACATAAAGTTTTAGGGTTTTCGTTAGATTTAATTACACCTGGACGTTTGAAAGCAAAAAATAAATAAAATGTACAATTTTGAAAGATATGCGGATTTACATATGGGTCAAGTAATTTGCACACCAAACGTAAAAAAACTTGTTGTGTAAAACCATAATAGCGAGTGTTGCCAGGAGCTGGAACAAAAAAGACTAAATCGGCTTTTTAAAAAGGCTAAACCTAAATCAGCCAATAATTAAAGCTAATAAAATCTAATAAATTTTTATTAATAATTCAACGTTCAATGTAGAAAACATCTTAAAAGTTATTCAATAAAAATGCACTTCAACTACATAAACAAAACAAAAAAGAATGCAAGTCTACATATTTTAAAATTCATATAAGTCGATACATACGAGTATATAACAAATTTCAAGTATTTCTTTTGACTTCAATTCAGTATTGGATCAAAAATATAAGAGAACATTTGTATTTAGGTATGAAAAGTCAGACGTCACACAACTGAGAATATCGCTGTTGTAGCCCATAGTCTAGGGGAAATCTCATGTTTGTTCATTTATCGTCGATCTGTGGAATTGGGCATTCCACAAACGACACGTAAAAAGTTTCCTGACCGTCCACAGAGATCGTGTGATTTAAACATTTACCCTTTTTAATTAGGGGCTACGTCAAAGGTATGGTATATTCCAAGACCGCACAATCTATTTAAGACCTCGAAAATTGGTACGTAAAGTTATCGAGGACTTTCAGCAGCAAATGTGTAAATTGGTGATGGAAAATTTCATGAGATGAAGATGGCACTACGAACTTGGCCATGGCAGTATTTAGCTGATATTGTTTTCCATTACGATTGAGACACCCTCCTCTTTACAATTAAATGAACATCCAATGGTTTCACTTAGAAATACTCTTTTATACATATCAAAATGAAACCTCTTATTTGAAGACTACTAAATATTAGATTAACTAAATCAAGAAATAGTTTTTTTCTTAAATTGTCACACCTCCTCCAAGAACTCAAGTGTTGAACCAACATTTGTCCATTTCTAAATTAAAAGCTTTCGCCATTGGATTTCAATTAATGTAAAAATTTAAAATAAAAAAAGGCTAAAAAAGCCACGAAGCTAAAATGTAAATTTCGACGCTGAAGGACAAGAAAAAAGGCGAAATATAATAACTGATAATAACAAATATAAAAAAATGTTTGTGATTCACGCTATTCTCAATGTATTTTTGTCTGCAGGACTGTTGAAGAATGTTTAACAAAAGTTTAAGAACACAATTTTTTTATAAAAAAAAAATTATTTGAGAGTTTAAACAAACAAACATTTCAAGATGATTTAAACTTTTAGTAGTAATTTTATTAACACTTTATATGATATAGAAAAAGTGCGTTCGTCAGACATTCATTTAATTTAAAAAAATGTATGAAACTAATGAAAAAAATTTAGTGTTTTTCATAACAATTTTCTGATCGCGTAGACCATTCGGATTGTGTAATCATTGACAAAACCATCATATTTCATCTGTTTGTGTTTATTGGGCTCAATTCAATATCCAAAAGTATTTAGTTTGGGGAAATTTGAATTTGTTTTTAAAATTCCATTCGTACACACACGTTCATTGGAAAACTGTTTTATTACCAGACAAAAGAAAAACTTAAAATGAGTTCAATTCCATGCGTAACAAATATTCTGTTATTCTCATTCCTTTTATGGCGTATAAGAAAAGTGCAACAATTAACATAACAATATCACAGATATGACGTTGAAAATGTTAACACAGATTTGACGCGAAATGAACTCGAAAAGAGCATTAATTAATTCACGTTTTGAGCTAAAATACAAATACTCGTGTACATAAATATTTACGTCTAAACAGTGCGATCAAATATAAATCTTTCATTTTTATTTGTGAGATATTTATCGTTTATTGGTAGAGAGGTTTTTAGGCAAAACCAATTCAGTGTTGAGACTAATTTAATTTTATTAAATAATTTTTCTTTTTCTATAATTTAAAAGTAATATAAAAAAAAGTTAGGACGAAAACCAATAAATCAAAATCACGCTTTAAATTAGTTACGGTGTATCACAGCAAACCGCATGTCCTTAAAAATTTTTAAACTTCTATAATAAAAAACAAACTATAGACGAAAGTTTAAAAAATTTAGTTACATGATTGTGCATTTCACCTAACGATATGCAGTTTGAATTAAAAGATACTTTGAAATATGTTGCATATGTGTTGCGGAATATAACAAACCAAATATACTGTTAAACAACATTTGTATGAACTATTTATTCTAACACTGTAAACGATAAAAACCCACGATCTACACTTAATCGGTCGTTTACCATTAGAAAACATTAGAGTGTATAAATTAAGCGTCATAATGGTTTTAGGTTGTTTGATGAGTTCGATTGTCATTCGCCCAAAAATGCATGGAAAATATTTTAGTGTTTGAATTATGACGTTTTCTTTTTCTGACTGATACGTGCTACATGTTACTTGATAATACGTGTTGACTATAACAATTTGACTTTGAATCAATTATTTAAATTTAAATTTTGGTAAATACGTCTGTTTATATTTTTTTTGCTGTCTTAGCTTGAATAGTTGAAAGACATGGCTTAGGTATTCGTTTATTTAGTATAATAAATGCTCAATTTAAATATTTAAATTAAATCAGAATTTATCAGGGTTTTTTACAAAGTCATGGTCAAGTTTAACTTTTTGTTATTAAAGTTTTATTAAAAGTTGTGCTTTTAATGATACTAATAATGATATAGCGTTTCGTATGTAAACAATTTATGGTTGTAAACTTGAAATTACCATATTTGTTGAGTTTTGGAAAATGTTCTTATCCTATGTGTGAATATATTAAACATAACATTGTGATTTTTCGGTCCATGGTAACCTTTGAGATAAATTATTTGTTGGAATTTTCGATCTTAAAAAATCTTCGATTTGATGTTGAGTTTTTTTATAATTCTGTAACTATTCACTTTACACACACATAGACAATGTGCCAAATAAAATTACAATTTGTGTCTTTTTTCGAACTCACATAAAAATTATATTGTCAATCAAGCAAAAATTTTTTCAGATAGAGCTCGCGAAAAAAAACTTTTTCCACATGATATAATTTTTTCCCCACAATTCCGTTTTATTAATCATTTAATATAAAAAGTATTTTTTAGATATTGCTCAAACTTTAGGGGAATGTTCTGCAGCGGGAAACGAGAAATTAAAAGTAAAGTACATTAGTACGTAAATGTTTAGACTTGATTAGAATTTTTTCTTTTAAATTTTGTCTCAAACTTTAAATTACATCAAGTGTAAATGAAAGGAGAGCGAAATTGATTTTTATTCATATGAAATTATTAAGCAACGGTAGCATTTTGCGCTTGGTCGTTAGTTAACTTGCAACTAGGGTTCTATAAGTCGACTTTCGACTAATCGACTAGTCGACTTTTTGTAGGCAAAAGTCGAAAAGTCGAAGGTTGACCTTTTAGGTGCAAAAAAGTCTAAAAGTCGACTTTTGCTTTCGACTAATCGACTTTTTTATATTTTTTGCTTTTGCTGGTTTTCCGTGAAACAAACTAACTTCAATGTGTGAAGAAGGAGGAATTCCAAATCAACTGCGTGGTTACATTACAAGTCCCACCGTAAATCGAAAGACGAACCCTAATCCGTTTCTTGCTTGGCGTAAAATAGAAAATGAATATCCTTTAATTTGGAAAGTAGCTAAACGCGTTTTGCCAATTGTTGCTACTTCAGTTCCCTGCGAAAGACTGTTTTCACACGCAGGACTAATAGCAAACCAGCAACGGAACCGCTTGTCAGCAACAAATTTGAATATGTTAGTGTTTTTACGGTCGGTAGAACCAGAAATGTGGTTTGCAAAATAAGTAAAATTATTACAAGTTGATCTCTACATGTGGTGCTAATTTTATAAATAGTTTACCAATAAGTTTGTTATGTTATTGTTTTATAACAATGTTATTGACTTTATTTTAAATAAAATGAATTTGAATTGAATAACGTTTTTAAACAATTTTTTAGCCAAATTTACTAGATTGGATCTGCTGGGGAATTTTTCATATAAATAGTTGAAAAGTCGATTATAATCGACTTTTTGTAGGCAAAAAGTCGAAAAGTCGAAAGTCGACTTTTTAAAAATTTTCAAAAGTCGAAAAGTCGAAAAGTCGAATTTTTGTTGCCACTATGTAACCCTACTTGCAACTTTTCCAATAAATGTCATTGTTTAAACGGCCATCATTACGTAACTAAAGGTTGTAAATTTGGGCCTAAATAGTGCTATTGAGCTAAATACAAACAATTTATTAAGCAACTCTATTTTTCCTGATGCGCAACGGTTTGTTGAATATATTCATAAGAAATCGTGGTGCATGGCTAATTTTTTAAAGAATTTTTTTTTGAATTAGTAAAACTTTTTTAATTATTACTTATTTCTTCGTTTTTTTTTGTAATAAATTAGCCCAAATTAAACTAAAAATTCCCGTTTTTATTGAAGCCATGGCTGCAAGTGTTAAAAGATAACAAAAGTGCTTTTGAAAGCCAGCAAGTATATTTAAAAAAGTCTTCTTAAAATTGCTTGTCTGGACAAATGCGTTACAGAGGAACTTGGCAGCGATTGTTTTATTCAATATATATGAACTAGTTGCAATACTATTATAGTATGATTGAAGTAATTTAATCGTTTTTATTTTCGAGAATTTTAAGTTTACTTAAAGATGCTATAAGAGAATGAACTGTATTATTACGACTCCAATTATTATCAATAAATCAATCAATGAAACTTGGATAATCTTACAAAGCATTATTATCGATACAACTTAGCGCTGTTGAGGGAGAGTAAACTATTTTTGCTATCGATGAAGATATGACATTAAAAATTAGAAATAGAATTGCAAGTGGTTTGTTAAATGCATCGGTGGTCTTCACCACTTATCGAAAAATATGTTATTTTAAGTGCAAATAGTTAATTTTTTATTACTATTACTAAAATAAAAATACATACATATTTATTCAGAAAATTAAAAAAAAAATATTTTTTAATTTTTAATTTAAAAAAAAATGGTGTGTTACAGAAATGTTACATTACCGGAAACGTTATGCATATTTTATGATAGATGCAATGCACGGAAGCAGTTATTATTTTTATTATAGCGCAATGCAACACCACATTTTTAATCGAGTACAAGTAAAATATGGTTTACTTTCAGTTTTATTCTATGAAAATCACTTTATTATATACTTACGCACTTATTATTAATCAGGAAGATAGTGGACCTTGTTACGGTTGTCTTATTTTAGCCTTTGACTTCGACAAGTTGTACTAGGTTAAAGGAGACACAAAATTATTTTTAACCAGTAAATGCAGTCGAAAAAATCTGATTTTCAAACTATAAAATTAAACACTTTTTATGGTTTAAAAATATTTTCAGCAATAAACTTTTGGCACAGAAAAATATGTGATAATAATATTGTGCCCGGTTTGAACGAGTTATGTTACAATGCTAAAAGTACTTATTTTAATAAAAACAACAATTTATTTTAGGGTATGTGACAAGTATTCTCAATACGATTCTTACTTTTTAGTATCTAAATACTCCGTTTACCTGCATTCACTTAAAACAAACTTAAAATTTTTACTATTTAATGGTTATTATTTTTGATTAAAAAATAATATATATTTCAAAAAAACAATTTTGCAATAATTTGCACTTCATAAATTAACTTATTTACATGGAAAATTAAAATTACGGGAGTGAAAAGATCCGGGAAGTCCAAAGCTCTATTTGGCACATTCTAATATAGATCTGAGACCTTAAGGAAAATTACTTTCAACAACAAATAGACCAACAGTCCTTTTCACCTTCACGGTGATAAAACTTTAATTTCAAAATAAAGTTTCTTTACCCTCATCCCATGTTAAATCAAAATTATTTGAAGAGCTACAAAAAGGGGTTCTCATAGAATTATGGCACATAAAATTGTTTTATATTTATGAAAAATATCTTTCACATTTACGAGTACAAAAACGAGGAGAAGGATACGATAACAAACAGCTTCCTTTTACTAGTAGCACTATAATTCATAATGTAATACAAAGACAGAAAAATATATTAAAAATGACCGGTCAACCGGACAGTGAACTCTACATAAACACACATTTGTAACCATATTGTTCATATGAGTTTGAAAATGTAAAAAACAAGAAACAAAACACATTATTTTTATAGTGTTGTAAGGTATATGGCTACAACTGTGTGTCGGAAAATATGACCATTAGGGGCATAACTTTTCAAAAAATATTTTGGTTAAATAAATAATTTCATCTTTCTGTATTTCTTTCAAGGCATTCAATTAATTACGTTTCTGATTTCTGATCGGTTAATCAGTTGAATACCTATTCGAGGTTTTTTTTAATTTGTATTAACAAAGAGTATTAATTTGTATATACAAATTTGTATTAATAGAGTATTAACTGTAATACAATTAATACAAATTTTCCACAGAAAAATACATAAATTCTTCTTTTTTTAAATTTTATTAGTTAAAAAACAATAACATAACATAAATAAAAAATCTTGTCATCAATCAGTTAGCTGAAGAATTTATAAATCCATTTTATTAAAAAAACATAATTTACAAGTTCACATAAGTACATAAGTTAGTTTCATATTTTAAGGAGATCTTACAAATAATCTTTAAGAAAAATAATTTGGCTAAAATGTTTGGGTCTTAAACGAACCTTTTCAATCGATTAACCACTCGATTAATAATCGTTTGGATTAATCAGTTGACCGTTTCATAAAACCTTTTTGCAAATTAATCATTTTAAAAAGTAAAAAATCACAAATTATTTGCAATTTGAGATTTTCAAGCAGAAAAGCAGTTCATAAATATTAATGTATTAATAAAAATATTTAAAAAACAAATAAGTCAAATCTGTTTATAAGTTAATTTTGAATCTTAAAATGTTTTAAAAATAATATTTTACATAAAAAATGTGGTTCAAATATTTATGTTTTATACACGATTTGATACACGTGGATTTGGAAAAATCTTTTCTTTTTTACAGATGTTGATGAAATCGATAGCAATCCATAATATGAAAAATTCAGTATCTGCGTCGTTGTTTTGGGTTTTCTAAGCATAAAAATTTTCCGCAATGACATTAAAGTCCTGCTTTGATGTTTTCAAAGTTTTAACTCTTTTGCTAATTTCGTTCGATTTCGTTTGATTAAATGAAAGACATAAAAATATATGTTCAAAAACTATATCGTCAATTGATTGAACAATGCATTTAGAGCCTTGAAAATTGTTTAAGCATATTTTGAAATCGTTTAAAATGGTTTTGCAAATGTACACAAAATGGTTAAAATGTTCAGGATTAATAAAAAATTTGTCAAGAAATGTTATACACCTCATATGTGTACAATACGATACATGCATTTCAATACAAGCACAGTTAACTTCCTTCGGTATCATCCTTTTCCATAATGTGGCATGCGATTTTTACAGCGTGGCATAAAAAGGAATAATAGAAAATGAATAATAAATGTTAATAAGGTAAATTGCATACATGTCAGAGATGAAAATATTTTTCCCTTTTCTCTTCGACTGAAAACGAAAAAGGAAATAGCATTTGCTGACCTTAAATTTTTTAGGTAAATAAGAAAATTTGTTATAGACATGCTGAGAATATTTCACATACAAACTTTAGATTTTCCATTCCTGTTGTTTTATTTTTATCTAAATATTATTTGTACATTTGGATTTTGTGATATATTTTTTTTCTATAAAATCGTTTTTAGGTTAGGTTAGGTAAAGGTTGCAGCCAGAGGCTCTGCCTCACTTAAATCCTATTCGAGGTTTTGTTTCATCTTTTGGTCCATTGTGATACCACGGGGACTCTGCTTATGCGGACTCCCCACCGTCGAACCAAACAGAGCTTAATATAAAGCTACTGGTACGTTGCAGTTCGTTCCCTGAACTCAAGAGCGCCCATTGCGGCCATTCCCTTTCTTGCCAGTACGGGACACTAACACAGAAAATGTTCTACACTCTCCTCTTCATCATTTCTCAAGCGTACTTTGCATACCCTTCGAAAACCATCCGAAAACATCTGTAGAGGAGCTCTAGAGTGGAACCCGCAAGGAAGTAGAAGACGTGGCGGAGGACAAACCTAAATGAAATAGACAATATGAACAAGTCATAGGAAGAAATCAAGTCATATTGTTATAATAGAAATATATGGAATAATCATGTAGAAACCCCTGTGCCACCCTGAAATGGCGAGCCATAGCCACAGCTCTCCACTTGTATGTGGCACTTATACAAAAGTACCTCGCTACTATTGGTCGCAATATGAACGTAAAAATAAAAAAATCATAATCCTTGAAGGATATAGTTATTCTGGACTGCCTCTGAAGTCTTTGAAAATTTCCAAACAACAAGAAGGAGCTAATATATTTTTTCCGATTTGCAATCGTACTAATTTCAAGGGTATAATAGTAAATAAATAGAGCTATTTCCAAATTTTATGCATAAAAAACATAATAGAACAAATAATTGTTTTCAATATGTTTGGCGGTCACATTCATAAAGAAAAGTGATACGAGTATTTTACTTTCAATGAATGTTTGTGATATTTCTTTTTTTGAATTACAGTACATTATTCAAACAACTATCATCTTATAAATCTCATATATCTCATTCATACTTTAATCAAAACATCGATAATAAGTTAACATTTTATTGCGCTTACACTTTACACGTTAAAAAACATAATAAAAAATTCTATTCAACTAAATGTGTTTGTTAAAGCTACTGAAAAAATATTTTTCTTATATGAATCCCAGTTAAGCTATCAAATTATAGGAAAGCAGTATAAAAAATTTTTCATATTCATGAATTTCTATGAAGATCTGGGCTGCCAGAAATTTTTTTCTTTCTCCGTTAACTACAAACCTACTTAACCCAAAAATCCTTATAATAAAATTTCGAAATTTTAATTCATATTTTATTCAACTAAACAAAATATTTATATACAAAATTATGTAACATTTCTGGAGGCACCAGGAGTTCTTGAACGCAGATTTTAGATGCGCAATTTTTCTTTATCCTGCTGCTTAAAGTGAACGCGAAATATCGTTTGTTTTAACATAACACTCTAAAACCGCTGCTTTATTAAGAAAGAAGGAAACACCTTTATCTAGGTATGGTGAATATAAGAATGTTCTGAAAAAAATTCTACTAAAGATCTATGAATTGAAGCTTTGGCCGATTTTGAAGATTCTTTCAGAAATGACTTATTGTTTTCAATTGTTTGTCATTGTGATTATGTGTTTTTTGCAAGTTTTGGCTCTCTTGTCAGTTTAATTGATACATAACCAGGGCAATTTTTTATTGCATAATTCGTTCTCAATGGTCGCGTTCATAGGACGTAGCTGTTGAGCTCAGCTGTTGCTAAACTGTTGTCAAATTTTGAGGCCAGCAGTTACGTCTTAGAAACGGCTTGATGAATAATTAAATAATGAACAGCTGATTATGGTAAACAATTGGAAAGAAATAAATATCTTGCAAAAGAAATAATTTAAATTTCTTATATTAATTAGTATGGCTTAGTATGGACAACACAGAATTTTCCATGAAGTTTTTCTTGACAGGAATTTTCCACTTTTAATTTAAAATCTGCACCACAATTTCAATATTCACAACATAAAAATCTACACCAAAATACTCTAATAAAATAAAAAACCTGCGCCGATATTATTTATATTTAAACGCTAAGCCGGCACTGTGTTCAACAAATCTTTAAACCGTATATCGGTGTATGTCCTATATACAATGCATATAGATAAGAATTCTATAGTACGAGGAAACTTAATGCAAATGAGGGCATCAACATATTGAATGGTTCGAATTTTAATAGTTTATATAATTATCTTGAGATTTGTCTAAAGTATAGAAAATTAATAATGAATGAATTTGCTACTTAAATTATTATTTTCTTTATACATTATAAATATACTCTAAATAAGTATATATGAATCATGAGTTATAGATATATATCCTAGTAAAGTACTAATCTGGTACACAACAATACTATTCTGCCATATATAGATTATACTTTATAATTTTTATATATTGTTATAAACAGATATGTACAAATTTTATATCTATTAATAAATAAATAATAATAATAATATTGAACTAGTTGTGTAATTAATATAAATAGACACTATAATAAACCGACGTATATTTAATGAAATTTGTATTTCAACTTTATTTCTTTATTTTCATTACTTTATCGCATTTATAATGCAAAATTTAACAAATCAATTTGTAGTCGCCTCCTAACAAAACGGTGCTGCAATATAATATAAAAGCGCCTAACTCTTGATCAGCTGTGGAGCAAAACACAACATGGTGACGAAATGTAGCGAAAAAAAATTATGATGGGAAAAATGGCAGCAAATACTCAACTACTCAACTCTGCGTTTTTAAGACAAACAACCAACGGTTGCGCAACAGTTACGTCTTATGAACGCGACCAATGGTATTTGCCATTACTTCAATTATGTATATCTTAAAATAGTTCTTTTTCTTGTATAAAAATATCTTGCTTATTCACTTCTAAGAGAGGCAAAAGTCATGATTTGTATTTTTCACGTTTTTTTTGCATATTGTTTTTACAAAATAATTTATTTTATTGTAAATGTTTCTGTAATTTGGCAGTATGGTAACTATCTGTCACAATGTGTCTTTATTTCAAGTAATTCAAGTAATTTCAGACCACAACTTTGGTGTGCGGTGAAGCTCTCCTAAAAAATTTCCCATGATAATTTTTTGACCTCAGACAAAAAATGTGGATGGTATGAGTTTGAAGTGAGTAAATTTGAGTCTGTATGTACCAGTAGCTCTTAAAAAGCTGAAATAATTGGATACATTTTTTTGTATCTGCCTTGATCCAAACATGCCCAGTCATTTGGCAGTTATCAGCTGTTTTCTATTTTCTAATGGAAGACAGTTTGCATCCTATTATAACATTTTTATTTAAGCTGTTTTATATAAACAATCAGATATGTGATGGAAATCGATTTCGAACACGAAGTTATTTTAAAAGGTGTTTCTTAATGATATTTCTTTATTAAAAAGTACTTTACCGCAAATATAATATAAATACTTCTTTATTAAGAAGAACTTTTCACAGAAATTATAAAAATTTGATGCAAAATGTATTAAAAATGGCCTTTAAAATTGCTTCGTTTTCGAAATCGATTTCCATCACACTCCTGAATAGACCGAGTTGCGAAAAATCTATTTTTGTTATATTCTTATATTATTGATTGGTTTGTTTTATGACGATTTAGAGGTCTAACAATGAGCTTGATGGACCGTTTCTGATATATATCTTTCTATATTTTTGGGTATTTTTGTGTTTTCTTTCAAGGCAAGATATAAAATTTTATACATCAGTTGAATGGTATTTGGAAGAAGGGCGTAACTAATTATAATGTCTGGGGAGAAAATAAAAAGGGTGCAATACCTCTAAATGGTTTGAAAACCATCTTCAGACGAGTTGAGTCTGTCCAACATATTCATAAGGATAAACCTATTTATTTTCTTTTTTTTCACTTCTGAAGCGATTTGCGACTTATGCAGTTTTTTTTGCTAAAAAATGTAACATTTTATTTACTTTTTATCAAAACAATTGCTATTTAAAGTTTTCTTAAGAAAAAAAATTTATCTTCGTAAGTATTGATACAATAATTTCTTATAAATTTACTATTTCAAAAAACATTTTATTTCAAATTTTCAATACAACGGGCAAAACATTTTGTACTCTCTTTAGAAAAGAAAATGCCACTAGTGTCGTAAATGTAGCAAAGTTATTATTTTAACGTATTTGACGCGCGAATTAAAATATCTACGAAAATCGCAGGCTTTAAAAATTAAAAATCTCAGCTTTCTGATTCGTGTGATCCTTCGGTATTTGTTGGAACGGGTGACAGTGGCAGACGCATGATAAGATGAATGTCTTTTCAATGCACTACATATGAAGATTCAAATGAAATTTGTGGGAATCCAAAACTTAAACAATTTATAAATTGTGTCACGGAAAGAAAGGTGTAAGAAAAATGATTGTTTGCAAGACCATGCAAAAATGTTCCATTCTTTAAATTAAAATTTCCATCCTGCATAATATTGGAAACTTAAAATCTGGAAGCTCTGTGAAAGGTGTACTTATGATGGCTGCAGTGGCTTTTTTAAAGTTGACCAAAAAATAAGCATGCAACCAACAGACATTTTTACATAAATAAAAATTCCATACGTAAATAAGAATCACTTGGCGCGAGAAGGGTTGCAAAATGAAGCAAGAAATAATGTTTTGTGGTCCTTTTAACTATTTTTTATTATATGAGTAGGAAAAAATCCCAAAATTATGTTTATAGTTAACATTTTTACTATATGATTTTAGCTGTAGTAAATATTTAAAAAGGTCTTTTTTCAATCCTAATTTGCGGCTCTACAATTATAATTTATACAACATAAATATTAGCATACTTTAGTTAGATAAAATATTTACTTTGGCTTAATTTGTTCCACACCCAAGCAAAACAAATGTTTTAAGTCAAAAAGTTTTAATTAAGAGAAATTATTTATTTTGAAATCTACTTGGTTAATGACAGGGAAATCTGCTATTAAATTTTTTGAAGCAGCTGCGAGTATTATGATGTAATTTAAGAACATGTCGCTCATTTTCAGCAATATCTTCATAACTCAACATATGTGATTTTTAATCAAATAATGCAGATATTATTGTTGTGTTGCAGTTTATCTTATGGGAAAAATTCGTATAAATATCTTATATATTTTGTGAGACGAATATGATTTTACTTTTCCATTAATTAGTTTTTTGCAAAACAAGTGATTTTTTGAGTTATGACGACGTCGCAGCAAATGAACGTATTTATGTACTTATGTAAAGAAATTTTCGTAAGACATTTTTGAATAAATCAGGTATAGCTAATATTCAATTTATCTGTTTCATATTTGTCTTTTATTGTGAAAGCTCTTAAAATGTTTTCTTTACTTATTAAGGCTTTTTGCCTAAAATTTTTTCTGAGTGTAAAATACAGTAGTTACCTTTCTTACGTACACCAGCCATCTAATCATAATAATTGTTAGCATTACCTTTACTAAAAACACTATATGCGTTATGTTTTCCGTACGTGATGTATTATTTCAAGTAATAATTCATAAACGTCACTTTGCCAGCTAAAAATATCGTTGGACGGCAGGAAGAGAAGAAAAATGTTAATAGAATAAATTAGAGATGAGTACTGCTCACGTCTCGAATTTGTTTGGTGAAAAGTGGCGTAAATTTGTTTTGAAAAAAATCTGGATGCTAAATAATCAAAACGATAATGTTATGAATTAAAATAAATCAGACCATTGCGAGTCCGAGTATAACATTGACGGCTACATACTTTTTTGGCAGATCTCTAAATGTTTAACTTTATTTTAGTTTTAGTTTCTGCCATTCTATGGGCCAGAGTAATACATATTTTGTATATGGAGAAAAATTCAATTGCTTAACTCTTGCTGGTCAAGAGATAGAAGCCTGTGAGAGTCGGTCTCACGAAACCCCAAGCGAAAATAATAGGTTTCTTCCGCCAACCTTTGTTTACGCAATTTAAAAAAGAAGATTCTTTTCAGTTTCATATAAATAATGTGACATACAAAATAATTTGTAATATTCCAATGGAATTGAATAGCTCTAAAATTTAATAGGAAAAGTTTCACTTCAATTTAAATTTTGCAATAAATATTAAGCAAATGAATTTATTAATCTAGATTTTTTCGTGAATATTTCGGAAGAGTGAGTTTTGGAGGGCGTGACAAATTATAACTTCGTATTGGCATGAGAGTATGCCAGAAAACTAAAGTTGTAGCAGCGTTTCTAGTAAAGACGAATTGTCCAAAATCTGTAGGTTGATATATTTTTTTAGCTTTAATTCTCTTTTTACCTTTTTTGTCTCCGTAACGAATCATAATAAATTTCCATAATTTTATTTTAACACCTATTTTGACCTATTTTAAATAAATTTTTTATTAAGAGAGTACTTTTTTTGGAACAATTTATTCATCGGGCCAGGTGAACGGTTCAGTACTGATATCGAGGTCGCTACACCATCTCATTAACCTTCTTTGTTCGATTTTATCACTTCTGAAGGTGGATACTTGCATGTACATACATCAACTTCCTCTTTTCAAGATGAAGAGGAAAGTCAGTGGAATATTTGGCTGTTATTGTCTATTATAGGGAATTTATAAAAATATGTGGAGACTTTTGACAGTCAACTGAAATAAAAATTAATATTTCTACAATTGTTTGTTTAAAGAATTTTAGACATGTCGTGCTTTTGCATGTTTTAATAATTATTTCTTTTGTTTGTGTGCTGTTATATAGAAAAGTGGCAGAACTATTATGTACCAAACTAAAGCACAAAATTGAAACCTGAAATTTATACAGATGTGCGCACTGGAAACCCTGAATCATACATGATACTGCATGCGTAAAGCTTTTGGCTCCAAGGCTTTTGTGATCGTAAGTGAAACGTTATTCACAGCCTCATCTCTAGATCTCATCTCTAGAGTCCGGCCGAACGTTCGGGCTCGGAGTTCGACAAAAACTAACGCTCAAATAATGTTCGGTGATCGGAAAAACGCTCGTCGAACACGAAACTTCATATAAATTTGTTATACTCATTTATATATTATCAAAGATACGCAAATAATAAACCCTCTAAAATATTAAAGCACAAAAGGTACAACATAGCAAAAAGAAAAAGTGTTTATGTGTGTTAAATTTGTTTTATTAAATAAAAACGAACACCGATATGAAAAATATACAGAAGTTCCCTTTCGGGTTCGGTCTGCAAAAAAATGCATTTGGTGGGATGCTGTAAATTTGTCATTTATTTGCCAAATACATTGGTGCTCTCCCACTGTGCAATGTGTCATTCAAAGTACACAAATTTAAGGAGAATGTTTTGAAATTTGAATAAAAAATAAAAAATACTCCTTTTCAAAACAATTACACACATCCTAGTTTGCTGAATTCTTTCATTACTCAAAATCCCACATTGTCTTCATAACTCCGAACTCCATTGCAAATTATATCAATATTTGTGTTTGTGTGTTCAAAGATCCTGATTTAGTTAAGGCTCAAAGAACTATAAAACACAAAGTTCAAAAGCCAAAAATATCATTAAATGAAATCTGTTAATCAAACAATGCAGAAATTTTATACTTTTATCAATTGCTCTTCTCGTAGCAAAAAATTCTTAAGAAAATGTCAATCAAACACCTGAACAGCAAGAAATAAGGATTTAAAATTAGCAAAAACCTAATATATAATAGCAATATTGAAAATATTGATTTTGTTTTTGCTTGACGTTTTTTTTAATTTCAATTATTTTCTTCACTAAACAATACTTCATGGCTTTTGTATGCTAAAAAGAAAATTTATTAGAAAAAGAAGACAATCAAATGATAAAGGACATATAATTCTTTAATTAATATAAACCAACTGGTTTAGGCCATTAAAGAATGAGTTCTTTGAGAAGAAAATAGTTCAAGTTTATAGTGTAAGTTCTTACAAAGTATGTGGTTTTTAGCATTTCACTTTATACTGTCAGAAAGTTTTCTGATAAGACTGCTAATTCGCTACTATGGATCGTGTTTCATCTCCTGTCTTTCTAGCCCACCTTTTCTTAGTATAAACTCCCACAAAAACCTGAATACTCCATTATATTTCCATTGAATCTTAATATAAAATCAGATCTGTAGTAATCTCTTGAAATTTATAATAATGGAATATTCTAAATATTGATGGAGAGCGGAGACTTCCTCCTAAAATCAAATTCAAATGCTGTAGTATTTGTAATGGAAAAATTCCCCACACTTAATATCATTAATCGATAAAAGTTTTTCTTATATATATTTCAAGAATTGATATTTTCACCTATCTGCCTTTTAGAAAAGACAAAATACAATTTTTCTTTCACAAAAAAAACCAAAAGAATTTCTTCTATATCTTTTATTAAGTTTATTTTATTTTACGAGTCTTTTTGTAAAATAATAATGAAAGCAAATGCTTTTGTGTATTTTTATCATCTTGCAAAAGTCCACTACTATTAAAACCATTATTATTTAAAGGTAAAATAAGAAATCACAAAGAAAACTGCTGGAAAAATAATCAAAAGTAAAAACTTTTCTAACTAAGAAATGAACATTGCCAAAGTTAAATAAAAAGGATGAGACCGAAAGCTAAAGCAAAATTTTTTTCTTTTTAATTTTGCATTGGCTGCATCAGTAGCCATCAGCTATTATGCGCCATTAGGGTATAATTAAAATTCTTAAGTATGCCATTGAAAAAACCAACAAATCCTAACTGCAACCACAACAAATAAAATAGAATATTGTTAGTCGATTGCTTTTTGTTGCATTCTTAAGAAAAATTAGACTTCTGATGGCGGAAGTCATTGAGGTGTTGGCAGGTTTTGAGTTTGTAAAAGTGTAAAATGGAATGAAGAGATTCGAAGGACGACAGGCGAATAGTGGTATAATGCAAAGAAATCTTCATGCAGGCTCGTAGTAGTAAACTTTTTTTAGAATATCCAGATTGCGAAAGCGTTTGTTTTTATATTTCAATTGAATATGTCTGTCTTATTTTCATTATCAGACAATTGCACTATTATTATTTTATGTCCTTTTCAGAGGCCAAATCACGACATTAGATATCTAGCGAAATTTCCATACAAATTCAAATAATTTTGTATGGGATTTTACTTGATATCGAATACCGTAATTTGCCCCCAGTATTAATCAGTGCCAAAACTTTCATTTTTTTTTTTGTTAAAAACGGAAGCTTATTTTCAAATAAAAATATGAATAAGGAAATCTCCGATACAAAACTGCTTTACTCGAAGGACAATTTTCTTAAGTTAAAAATTGTACAACTGTGTGATTAATGTTTATCTTTATTTTTATTTTTTGTTATTTAAATTACTTTTAAATTTGGAATTTTCAATATTTATATTAAATAGTATTTAAAGAAACCCTACATAAATTTTTTTAATTCTGATATTGATTACTGGAAATTTCTTTGTTTGTTTCAATCACTTTGGTATTTAAAGGCATTTTTATACAAATTTTTTTAAATCGTGTTAACTGAATTTGTTACCACAATTCATTCTCAAATACATTATAAATGTAGTTAAGGAGTATTTTTATCATTGACTACGCCACTGCAGAGCACTGCTTCATAAAACATTTATATGTTTTTTTTAGAATCGATTACTGATGTTTGTACAAACACTACATTTAATACATAGAAGAGTGAATATAGTCCATTATGTGTGTGTGTATTTTTGATATTCTGAGTACCATCTTTTTTTAAACTTTAGAGGTGTTTACTATATCTTTCTATCTTTTATATTATTTTTGCTTTCTTTTAGATTCAATAGTTTAATGCATCTAAGCTACATGAACTTTATTTAAGAGTGTAAATTATGTATAATGATACCTCAGTCTATTGGCCTTTGGAAATGAAACATTATGTCCTGAATAGGAAAGTATAAATTCTGTCATTTTCATAAGATTCAAATACTGAAGATGATAGTGTTAGTGCAGCTATTTTGGAAAGTACCTTGAAATTTATTCAGGACATTCACTGTTCGATAATAGAAGTCAGTTGTCTTTGTAGTGCGGCCACAATCTAGCAATAAAAGTTTATAAAGATGTTCCCAAATCAAAATTAAATCTATTTCAATCATGATATTTACAGAATATTTTTTTATTTAATAAATTGTTTTAATATTTTTACCCCAGCACAGTAATTTTATATGGGCGAAATATTTTCACATGGGAACTTATATTCTATTTAATTTATATTCATATAACTCGTATTTTATATAATAAAAAGTTGTATATGATATAAGAAATATTTGAAAGCCAAACATTTGTATGCTTAACTTTTCTATTAATTGAAAACTCTTCTGCTAACTCAATAAACGCATTATAAGGAACTAACCTCGAGCCCACGAATAAATTTAATTTACATACTATTGATCAGTAAAATAATGAAAAATAGATAAACGAAATGCATTAGCAATCGCATCGATGCCAAAGCAATTTATTTAAATCAAATGTAATCTACATAAATACCTCTGAGTTCAAACTGACAGCAGTCCAGGCAAATTCACACGTACACACACATATAAATTTTTTCCCAATGCTCAGATACTCTGATAATTACGATTGTAAATAAATGTATGTATGCATAAGTGCGTATGTATGCTGGGGCAATATGCCGTAGCACAAAAGTCAGTTAGTAAAGTGGTAATTTGCCTCTAGCCTTTTGTGCACACACAAACACACATACACACAATCTCAATATCCTGGCACACATATTACTAGTATATTTCAAATATAAACATAGAGGCGTTCGTGTCCTGTCTGTCCGTATGATAGCTGTGTTTCCCTAAACTGACTAATTACACAATATAAAGTTGCATAAATACTTGGCTATATGATTTTAGGTTTGCATACGTGTGTAGCAGTGTAATATTTTGTACACCTATTTACAGTCAAATTACAAAAAAAAAAATAATCATTTCACCAAAACCATGTAAGTTACTAGAAAATGAAATGCGATCCAAAGCTTAATTGTTTACTACAGTGTACAACATAAATATATACTCATACATGCAAATATTCATGTGTATTTAAATGTTAAGTTTTGTTTGTGTGCATGCAAATTGTATTTCTTTGCGAAGGCAGTATATAATTAGAAGGTCTAAGCTAAATGGAAAAGCTATCTTTGGACACATTTAGATTCAAAATCAAGGCGGGTGCCCAATAACGTTGTAACAGAATGAGACAGCAAAAACAACTGTTTTAACCGAGAGTTGTAGGTTGTTATTGTACCTCCTGTTTAGAAATGTGCTTCCAGAAAGCATGATTTTTGTTTGCGATGTACCACTATTGCGCTACCTTATTCTACACACAGGTTCGCCTTGTTCAAAGCATTTAAATCTCGTCAAAATCATGACATATTGGGTGGTCCATTTTCGTCATCGTTAAACTTTGGTGTTGCTCATATAAAATCGCTGAGCAGCAAAAAAAATATAATCGTGTGTTTTACTCTGAATCTCCCTATTCCCTTCATTAAGCAAAAGATTAAATTAGTACTTTGAGAGATCTCTGACTTCATAAGCCCTTCTAAGCAGCGCATTTGGAAACAGTGAAAGTTGTTCGTGCTTTCAGAAACTTTATTTTTTTTTTGCTGGTTAAGCTAAAAATGGAAAATTTTTATTTTATTTGAAAGAGTGATGTACAGAATATCGTTTATATGTCCACTTTATTGCGAATTTCATTGACTCCCAGACTGGATTTGGGCGACAGAGTTATATATGTTGACTTTTAGGGCATCGCTCAACTACGATTTGCTGGCATATACTTGCAATGACATCATAGTGCCTGGATGATAAACTTTAGATGTGTTAAGTCGCAAGGGGCAACAACGCTTTATGATTATTATTCATGTTAATGATTGTGTTGCATTCGCTGTCTCTAATATAACACAGCACTGATGGGTATCCACAGCTACGGCCTAAGTAAAATTTTTATAATTATTATAATTAAATTTTACAAGAAGAGTTCATGTTGCACATTTTGCATAAACGCAACGAAAATATTTTTTCACAACTAATTTGAATTTGTAATGTGCTTCTTCGCCAAACTCATATTTTACTTATTTAATAAATTTGTTAATAGAAAGACAATGACAATGAAATCCCTGTTCCTAAAGCACAGCACAGGCTGCTTTTCCGTAAACAGTTGATTATATCACGATAAGTTTGAATGATTGAGAATATTCTTCATAATATCGGAGATCAAAATATACACAATAACAAAAATGTTGTTTTTATATTCTTACTTTATTTTTTTGTGACCTATTAAAAAAACAATAGAGATGGACTTGCAATTCTCATTTTCATTATTTCCTTTCAAACATGCCGATTTGAAAAGTGCTGTCGTCAGCTGAAATTCACTATTTTGCAAAAAAGAGCTTAAAATTTGTTCCTTAATACTTTTAGGAAAAAAAGTGTAACATTAAAAACAGTTAAGATTTTTTTAAAATTAAAAATGCCTCCAAAGATTACCTTCGAATATATTTTTTCCACAAGTGCAATATGTATTTAATTAGTACACAATCATTTGCAATAACTGACGGATATGCGATTACAACAATAACAAGTGCAACAAGCCAATATAATAATGTAATGCTAAAAATGTTTGTTTTTGAGGCTTTTAATGAGAAAAATAAAATAAAAAAATATATATATATTTTACAGTAAAATAACAACGAAAACATAACAATCATTTTGGCTGCTGACTTGTATTCTTTCATGGCCAAATGTGTCGAATACGATAGTGATGGCTTTCGCACACTTTGACGAATTGAGCCAACTGCATTTTCAATGTTTTTATTCTGCCATTTTATAGACAGCATGAAAAAATTCAAATAACGCGCAGTGCTTTTACTCGGCAATTTCATTTAACAAAGAGAGATTTTTAAACGTGATATGCTGAATAAAATATTTAATTATAAATTTGTTTACTCTTTAGTTTTTATTAGACAGAGACATATTGTTGCAATTTTTATTGCTACAAAATATTGATATAATTGATCAAATCCGTAATTTTAAAAGTTCTATGCCCAAACCTCTCTACGTTTTCGACTTGATTAAAGTACATTTTATTGTTATATGAACGCAAAATTTTAAGTGCGACTCGTACTCAAAGTAAGTAGAAAATACTTGAATTCAGTACGGCGTTTTTCTTTCTGTGTATAAAATTCCAAAAAGCGTAGTATTTAATTCAACAAAATATTTATTCTTAAACTCAAATACTGCAGTTCGAAGCTGTAACAATATAACATTGAATAATAAATAAAAATGCACGTATAATGGCGCCACCCTAATTTTATTTTCTTCAGAAGAGAAAAAAGAAGAAATATTTGATTTAAATTCCAATGTGGCTAAAATGATGTGTTGTTAATCAAAAAATAACTCTAAATAATGAAATCAATGCAAATAATGGCAAACATTAAATTACAATTGAATAAACAAAAGAATTTATTTTTATACGAATTGAATTGCATATATTTGATTTGAATATTGCACTTTTTAACCATATTCATTTAATTTTACACAACTTTCTCCTTTTATAATCGTATTTTTAAATATTTTCCCCATAAATTTTCACTAACCTACACACACTTAATATTAGAACAAATCATAGAATTTGTAATGATTTTAGTATAATTTTTAAATTGTTTTATTTTATACATGATTACACAAAGTAATTAGTATATTGTGTGCAAATTAATTTTAAAGTGAGAAAATAAATCAATTAAGTGCAATTTATTAAAATGATCATGAGATACAAATTTGAAGCAAAAAATTCATTACAAGTGTCATTAATTAATTTTATAAAATGTTCAGATAGTAATTAAAATTTTATATTTATCCTTTTGAGTGCGATTATTGTGAAGAGCAAAAATTTATTTTGTAAACCATTCAAATCTTTACAGGAATATATTTTCGTACTTATGAATGTTAATTAATGTTGCTATTTTGTTTTTATTTGTTTTAAAACATTGTGCAAGCTATTTCTAGTTTTAGCAAAATTACATTTGAAGTAATAATACACACTTATATGCCTTAAGATCAAAACTATAATAAGTGTGACTCATGCCAAAATGGAATAATTATAATTTTCAGAAAGAAATATTCATACAGACATAAAAAACCTTCTTCGAAAACGAATTTTGCAGCACTAAGAGGAAAACTTATATTCATTGGAAATATTGAAAATTCTTTAGTAAAATATACGATATTATACTATAAATAAAAATGGAAATAAACTTTGCCAGTGTCAATTGGTGCAAAGCGAACTTATGTTTTTTGAATTTCAATACAAATATCACAGTGCAACAAGAAAAACCAGCCTCAACGATTCCAATAAGAAATGCAAGTAGACTATTAAGTATGCAGAACTGCCAAAGGGTTTTGAAAAGTTAGCTCGAATTTAATTTTTGAAGTTGCGCTATTTTTGACCATTTTTGTACTATGAGTGAAAATTTATATATCGCCGATATATCGTTCGATTCGTATTCTGACGTTTCAATATTTTGTGCACAAGAATTATTTTAGAAGTTACAGCAAAAATACTAAATTTTTCTTGAATTTTTTGATTAAATGTGTACAGTAGTAATGTAAAGTAGTATACAGTAGTGTACAGTAGTAGTGTGCACTAGTGTATAGTACTGTAGAGTACTATAACACTAGTGAACAATATTACATTATAGTAGAGTAGTGTACAGTAAGGCGCAATAGTACTACACGCTAGTTTACAGTAGCTGACAGTACTGTCACAATAGCTTACAGTAGTAGTGTGCACTAGTGTACAGTGGTACTGCACTCTACCGTACAAAGGTACACAATAGTAGTGTACACTAGTTTACAGTAGTTCACAGTAGTGTCAGGAGTTTACAGTAGTAAATTAGTGTGCAGTAATATACAGTAGACATCAGCAATAGAAACATAAATAGTAACATAAAAAGTTTCAAAAGTAGAAATAGACATTCATCAACGAAATTCATATGAAAAATACTATACAATTTTTAATTTTCCAAAGAAAGTATTCATCAATTTTTTAATTTCTTTTTAGCTTAAGATCACCATGAAATTGTTAATAGCTTTAATTTTTCTTATCATCTGTGCTACCCAAACGAGCCATACGAGAATCATTGAAAATGTAGATGAGAATCCAGAAAACTTATTAACAATAGAGGGCGAAGCTCAAACTTTTGATTCTAATGAGCCGAAATCACGTACAAAAAGGGGATTTTTTTGGGATGTTTTTCAAAAGATGGTTATAACTAAAAACTTAATCGTTGACGTAAGTAGTGTAATTATTCAATAGTTTAATATAGTATGTACATAAATTTGTAAAAAGAAGAAAAACATTAAATTAATTTTCCATTGAAAATGGAAACTTGAGCATCTCTATGACATTCTCTCAGCAATAAATAGATGTTTTTAGTATAGATCAACTCTGGTTAAATAATTTTGAAATGGTTCTTTTTTTATTAGCAACATACCGACACCCATGACACTTTAAATGAAGTTTACAATTTAATAAATGACCAATTTAGTGACCCAGCAGCTGAAAAACCCAGGCGCCCTTCAACCACCACTGAATCTTCGGTAAGTTTAGATGAACTATAATTTGCGTATCCCTAAGAATTCTATATTATTATTTGTAATAGAAATCGAGTGAAGAGAGTACCGACAGTTCAGAAATGACAACGACTACCGAGCCTTATCGTATTTCTCGTTATGAATTGGGCCGCATTTTGGGACGTAATTTTCGTGGCCTTAAGCGTTTACAGGAAATTGAATTTCAAGATGCACTAAATGTGAGTATTTTATGTACTATAAAAATAATTTCAGTAATAAAATTATCTTCCCTTTTTATTTTTAAGCAATCTCACTATAATATACTAGAGTACAAGGCTGAAGCAAATAAGCAATTTGCTAACAGTTTGGCAGTGGAAAAGAAAAATCAACTAAAAGCTCTACACGGTTAAATATTTCTGATTTATGTTAAACATTTCAATTATTTTGTTGTATATATTTCATTGTTTCTATAGTTTCTTAATACATATTGTTAGGTGTTTTTTTTGTTGTTTCGTTTGTTTATAAAGTTTAGTTAAGTCCAAGGGCAATATTTTAACGTAATTATTTTATAAAACCACAAATTCTGAAATAAGACTGGCTAAATTGGAACAAGCCATTTCTACTCAATAACTAAATTTAATGTAGTTTTAAGAAAACGATTAATATTTTATTTGCTCAGTAAAATATTAATTACCTATTCCGTTAAATTAATATTTTAATTCTGCAAGTCCAAGGAACATTTTAAATTACACGGTGGTTCAAAATAGAAGTTAAAAATTATACTTGAAAAATTACTATATGTGTAAGTCTAGCTGAGAAATTCCTTTAACCATATCTAATGATTCGACTTTTGTAAATCAAAAATTATTTACGAAGTTATATTGGCATCGATTTTAAAACGGCATTGGAGAAAGTACATTTAAAAAATGCAAATCAATACGAGATAAAAAATATTAAACGAAAATTTAAATTTATTATTACAGACAGAATGGAAATAATTATATAAATTTTAAGCTACTGGGCCCGATTTATTCGAAACTTAACATAATAGTAAACTAAGAACTATATTTTAGCAACATAGTGTGCAAGGATATACTGTAGGGTTGGCCAATTTGTAACAATTTTTGATAGCTTTTGGCATGAAGAAAAAAACCTCGACTACGGCATATCGAAAAAATTACTTTCGAGTCGCACAGATGTCACTCACTGCCTCAAATCTAAACTTTTCGTGTCTCACTGTAACAAACCTCAATCGACTTTTCCACCAAGAAAATTTTTCCAGATAGGATAGAAAGACCACAAGTATCAAAAATTATGCTGGATGGTGATTTTTTGAAAAACCTTTTTGTTGTAGAAATAAAAAAGATATCTTAATTATATTCTGGTGTTAAAGGAATTTCTGGATATGCACAAATGAATTGCAAAATGTCGTTAATTAATTAATTAGCTTACTCCCACAAAGTACTGAACAATTTAGCGATAAGCAAGGCGAAAGATTTGCCAAAAATATTTTACATGTTTCGAAGTAAAAGTAAAATAAAATTGCTTGAAAATTATTGTTGGTCAAAAAACGGAGATCAGACAATATACGACAAACCCATTCTGCAAGCATTTTATTTAATTTAAATTTATAGCTTAACTTATTATCAATTCTCATAAACTAAATTATATGTAAAAAGTCTTAGTGGGTGTAAAAATGGACAGCAATTCTATAATATTTCCTCAAAACTGTATGCAAAATTTAATAACTTTCATAATTTTCATATTAAATCATAAAATCAAAAATACTTTTATTCAGGACTAATCTATCTTTCAATAATATTGGAATAATATAATTAAATATAGGAATAATTTTCTAAAAACTTTAAGAAAAAAATATATTAAATAATTAAAAAAAATATATCGAAATATTTCAAAAAATCTCTACAAACTTACCCAGTCATAACAAAATATATATGAGTAAAAATAACACAATCTTTTTGTTTCTAAAACCGTTTGAAAATATCGGAAATCGGCTACATAATATCTGAATTATGCATTCGAAAGTTCTCCGAGATACGCAAAAAATAGTGTCACTAAAATAATAAGAAAGTTTCTGAAATGTTGAAGACTGAAAGTAATGCCTATAATATAGTAAGTCGTTTTCCAAGTATATTTTTACTGAAGCACCGTGTTATCCAAAAAAACATACTTAATAATTTTGTTAATTAAAATACAAAAATTATTTAGAGATTTTTTAAAATTTTTTTATTTTTATTTTTAAATACTTTGTAATTATTGCCAATTAATTTTTATGTATATTTAATGTTAATGCTGTGATAAGCTCTAGTTTTTTAAGTAAGCATTTTAAAATGTTCTCTTCTCGAAATATACTTATGTATATACTTTAAAAGTAGAGGTTAATAATTTCGCTTTTCAATCAGAAAAACTAAATAAAGTTTTCCTTTTTTCCTAAACATCAACAATAAATTATTTTCCACGGTCATATCATCGAACAAAAGAAAACTGCATCAGATTACAAAGTTTTTTTTTGCCATAATTTTATTGGTAAACTTTGTTTTCATATTTTTCCAAGTTTTTTACTTTTTATTTCGATATCCTTCTTTATGCTTTTTTTCCAATCGTTATGCCAGCGAGACATAAAGTATTAAGCAAATGGAATAGAAATGTATGTAAATAAAGCAATAGAAAACGAAAATATTTAAATGCTGACCTAAAACTTAATTTAAATAGCGAATTTTAAAACTGCATTTTCTTATTAATCTTCATTAATAGAACATCAATGCCAAATTTTGTAAAGAAAATTTTTGAAAAAGAAATAACAATTTTAAATATTGTGTTGGATAGAAATAAACTATTTGATATTTCAGCCTCATGGTCCTCACTGATCCTTGAGGATCATAGTACCTAATAGTAGTACATAGTAGTAAATAAAAAAAATATTTTCTCATTTGCTTTTGTTTTATTTTTTTCTCTACTTCCTAAACGAAAAATTAAGAATTATTTTCCAAACTACTTTCGGCTTTAAAGTAATAAAAGTATACAACAGAGAAATGGGATGAAGCAAAAGTTTAGTTTTACGTCATTTTTTAAAAACCACTAAAAGTGTCATAATTCGATGCCCACGAGACGTCTGAATCATCTGCAAAGTATAACTAGTTTGATATCATTCAGCTCAACTCTCAGCAACAGGAAGAAGGAATTGCAATAAGGATTTTCTTAAAGTAAAACTACTATTTACTAAGAGTACAACTGCATAAGTATACAAGGAACAGTGAGTGGAAAACCACAGGGGCAGAAGAAGAAAAGTTTATAATTGTGACAGACAGATCACAGTGGTTGGGAAATGATAAAATTCTGTCGAAAAAATATAGAAATTGGCAAAAATTGGAATAAATTAAAATTTCTAAATTATTTCTTATATTCTTCGATGAATTTGCTTAAGCTGGATTTTAAAAATAATAAAATAAATACACGCTGCAGAAATATTCAGAACTTCAACTTTATTAGTTTAATCCTTAAAACTTGTATCCAAGTTAGAACTTTTTCTCAAAAATGGAAAATATATTTTTTTATTACAATTGGAAGCCCACTAAAAGTAATGGAATAAAAAAAATCAGAGAAATTGAAATGTTGCTTCAATTTGACCCTACTATGCGATTGCTATGTAATAACAACAACAGCAACATTATCATTTCCAAAAGTTTTACACAAATGTTTACCAAAGTGCTAAACTTTGCAAAAATACATGCATACCTACACTTGTTCGTGCTTAAATTTAACCATAAAGCTCAAATACGTTTTCTTTCTTTTTTTACATCCTTTCATGCCAAAGGATTTATATTGTTGTTGTTTCATATTTTATATTATTTATTTTTACTCTCATGGCTTAGACTAAAAAATATCGTTGCAGTTGTGAAATTCCAAGAACGAAAAACAGCTGCATTTCGTATTATCATCCATCCCAACCATCATAGACCAGCAATTGAGTTTCTATTTTCTGTCTTGCTAATAATTTAAGAGCAGTGTATAAAGTTTTGAATTTCGTTTTTCTTTTTGAAAAGATTATTTTACTTTTTTGTCACCATCTTGTTCAGCCGACGACTGAGAAAAGTACAAGTATTGACTTTTAACATGCTGGTTTTGCTGAAATATCCCTGTAAACAATTGAAGCATTGGTCGTGTTAGGCGACACGCCTGAGTCCCTTGTGGATGATAGTTAAAATAATGTTTGTCATTTACAAGTGTAAGATGCACACTATACATTATTGGTGGCTCAATAGCTTCTGCACCTGAACGTTGTAGCCGCTTATAATTGCATCAATAGATGTAACACAAATCGTTAATGTCCAATGTGATGCTATTGAATATATTTTATGTCATACTTATAATCGACACAATAGCCATTACCGACAATGAGTACATTAGAGTGAATCACCTTGTACAGAGGTGAAATATGTGTTTTGTTACCCTTCTTCAGAAAATATTGTATATCCATTCTCAAAACATGATGGGGGTCTAGTGATATCAATTCGCAAGGGTACCATGATTCGAAAAGGGATTTTTTGTATTTTTATTTTTTGTTTGCAACTAAAATGTCTTTTGAAGCCACTTACAATGGTGCATAATACTTATCCAATGCACACAGAAAAAAACCCAATGTAAAATCAACTTTTTAGTTTGTTTTAAGTTAAATCAATGGTTAAACTTGTTGATTTGGTAAAAAATATGTTGATTTAAAATTAATCACTTTGAAATAACATTGTACATTTTCAATTTTACCTTTTACAGAGTTAAAATAACATTAGTCAATGTTTAATTTTGTAAATTCCGTTTTCGTAGTAATAATTACAGTTTTTCATGTGAAATTAACATTGCATATAGTTGAAACAAGATTAACTATTGAAAAATCAACATTGTTATAAACATTAAAAATGACATTGGAATACTTTGAAAAAACTTTTGTCAACTTTAAATACGTTGGCTTTTGTTAAATCAACGTGTTAAAAAAGTTAAATAAAATTTGTGAAATATTAATAATGACTGGAATAATTTTAAAATAAATATGTGAACATGAAACATGTTGAAACAACGCGAAACATATTGAAATGAAATTAATTCATGATAAAAGAGAAAAAAATTCAAAAAATAACGCGTACAATGTTAATTCAAAATGATTTGTTGGTGTTTTAAAATGGATAACTATAAATTTTATTTAACTTTAATATCATATTAAATTAACACGAAACGCTTATGAAGCAAAACTGTTAACAAAACAAGTTGAATCAACCTTGTTTCAGTTGATTTTACAATGATTTTTTTATGTATGTGGTAACGTCAACAAACTGTAAAAACTACGGAGTAAGGTCCACTCATTTTATATAAAAATGAAACATTTATATGTAAAATCGTAGATGAGATGACATATCTCATGCTGTTTCATAAAAAAAATGTAGAATGATGATATCTCGTGACCTGAACGCGATTTTTATTATTTTTTTTATTTACTCCTAAAATAAGAAATATAACATTTAGAATATTGTTTGAAAGTTTTTTTTGCAGCCGTATTTAAGTTTAAGTTTATTATTTTTGATCCTTTTTTATAATTCTTTTATCAAAACAAACTTAAAATTATTACAATATTAGAAGGGAAGAAAAACTTAAGACTATAATGTAATATAGGGTCCGCCAGATAACTTTTTTTTTAAACATGGCGCAAAACAACTAGTGTAGCTTCGGCTGTGTGGCACGTAGCGCCGTCCTGTTGAAACCAAATGTTGCCAATATCCTCCTCTTCAATTTTTGTGAAAAAAATTCGTTCAACATGGCCCTATAACTGTAACGGGCACTCCTTGCTCATTTTCGAAGAAAAATGGCCCATTTATGCCTCTGGACCAAACTCCGCACCAAACAGTGACTCGTTTTGGGTGGGTCGGCTTTTCAATGTAAGCGTGCGGGTTTTCTGTGCACCAAATGCGACAATTTTGCTTGTTTACATACCCGCCAAGATCAAAATGAACTTCATCTGAAAAGATGATTTTTTTGGCAAAATCGGCATCTTCTGTAAGTCGATCGCAGGCAATATTTCCCAGCGTTGTTCAAGCGTATACACAACCATATTCGTTCAGCGGAAGGATAAAACTAATTATCTGTCAAATCAGACACGAGCTAAGTGTTACCATTCACGAAATAAGCACTAGTTGAAAAAAAAACGGCAGATGGGGGACCCTATATCTTAATTTACAAAAAAGTATTCAGCACCAAGCTTGACAGAAGATAGTTAATTAAATGAAAAAAGTTATAAAAAGTATGCACACGCTTGCTCCCAAAGCTTTCATATTTAGAGGAAGTTCTAAATATAAAAAAATATAAATATGTACATCATTATCCTCTATGAGTAGCAAGAGTAGCCCTATCATAAAACTCACAACGAAGTTATGTATTTATATTAAAAGATGGGGGATGTTTAACCTATAGTCGATAAGTAATTTACTTTTGACCAATTGAAAATACTTTGATAGTCGTAAATTCTTTTCACCAAAACATTATCATGGTCCAAGAGCCTAAGCACAAATCCTTTTATCATGTCAGAAACATTAAAACCGACGGGAATGACTTTTGATTTTGAATAAAGAAAGACATTTGAGTATCTTTTATTTCGTGATTGTTGGTATTTTCCGATAAAACACCTCAAAACTTGCTCTCAAAAATCTCAAATTCCTTTAATATAGTAGGAGAAATGCTAAACAAAATTGGAAAAATTCCCATTATTTTATATGTTTTCCAAAAGATTACTAAAATAAATTTCAAGCTGTTTAATTTGGTTCTTTACTGGAATTTCTACCTCTTCAAGATAAAGACGAAGCAATTTGCTTTCCGGAAATACAAAACCTTTGCGTTTCCCAGAAGCATTTCGGCTACAAATTGCTTCACTCTTTGTTGATTTTGACTGCCCAGTTATCGTAGGTACCGCATTTAGCGGTGTAAAAACCTTGACCGACAGCATTATGATATTTAAAAAAAGCAAAAATAGTATTTTTTTATGGGATAAATTATGGATGAATTTTGTTGACGGAATATATTATGGATGAGTTTTATTGATCATTAAGCGATTACAAAAGACCTTGCGAGTGTTCTCTTCCGTCTGATCCAGGTCGCTTTTCGCCCCCTTACACGCTTAATTGGTTGTTGGCTCAGTAAACCATTATGTCGACTTACCACTTAATTTTTGCGACATGCGTCGTCATCAGCGTTTTTCTATACCTTGATACACTTCATAAGTCGGCTGGTAATTATCGACTTCCATTGGTTTCTGTGAGCGACTAGTAATGAATAAAAATTTCTCGGTCTGAGAGTCCCACATTTAAAATCTAATAGCCCATCTTTCTAAATTTCCCGCAGCTTAAGCTCAAATCGGTTATGATTTTTGAAGTCTCTGCCTTCCGTCATTAACGATGCTTATGTTGTTGCGTTTTTTGTCACACCTCCTCATATATTCACACTAACTGCGAGCCGTTGGCTCTAGAGCCATTTCTTACTAAAGTGAGATACATTTATTCGCGGTTATTTATGTCTTCTGTTCCTGTACCTTTTTCGCTTTCACTCCTCTTATTTATGCGACAATATCTACTGACAGATCATCATTGAACAAGAAAACATCATTGCATTAAAATTATTGAAAGCTCGTGTCGTTGTGAGCCATAACTTATGGTTATAGTGAAGAAATATTTATTGCCTAAACATAATTCTTAATCAAGGTGAGTTTAGAAATTAATTTCTAAATTATGTTTTCTATTTACACAACATAAAATGTTTGCAGGGATATACTTAAGTTCATATATGGTTGTATATGTGTGTTTGTGTGGTATATGTAAGTGTGTGTGTGTGATGCAGTTCTCTTTATATTTTCTTTGACGACTTTAGTTTTGACCACTAAGCTGCGATTATTACAGTACAGGTAAGTTGAAAAGTTTATCTGAAAAAATTTCTTAATTGATAAGGGAATAGTTTATAAAAACAAATAGCTTTTAGTTATTGTAAGTCAGTTTTATGAAATTCTTAACGATAACGTTAGAAGCTAAATGCACATTAAATGTACATACATCAGACCACCGTTCGAGACATTCTCTAAACTAATTTTAGCGATTTAATGTAAGCCTTATGTCATACAATGAAAACTACGTTTAAAAAGTTGGATCGGATAATACAGCTACCAGATTGTTAAAAATCGTTTTAATATATAATTATATAAAAAATTAAGTGCAGTTCCATAATGTTTTGCAAATCTTGACTGAATTTGGTAGCATTTCTATATTAAATGACAACATTCTAATTTATTGTTAAACGATGCATATAAATAGAGTCATAAGAGTGCTTAGCGCATCATAAAAATATCTAAAAAACTGAAACTTGTGATAAAGTTTTAAAATTGTGGGCATTAGTCAAACAAATATTGCATCAGGTTCCCAAGTGAGAGGACTAAGGCCCCAACCCAATTTTATCCTTTAAATATCTACTTAATATAGTGATGTTTTTCAAAAGATTTAATTTTTTATATCACATTTAATTCAGAAAATACGAAAATCTTTTATTGTCTTCAATATAAATTCTCGCTTACCATTTTCCCTTCACTTTTTAAAAACAGGCAGTTAAATTGAATTAATTAATTGAAAACAAAAACCGTGGGGAAATAAGTGCAACAGAAAAAATGATCTTATTACAAAATTAAAAAAGATCTTGTTACACTGAAAAAATTTATACAATATACCGGGTGGCCCAAGTACAAGTAAGTACCTTTATACAAACGAGTTAATCGGGGTTGTCACAGAATCCAATGTTGTCGGAATTGGATTTGAAAATACGACAAAAATACTTTTGTGCGATGAATTTCAATGTTATCGGTTTTATGTTAAAAACAGATAGTAATTCTTGATTGAACATAAAAACCATAATATTGAAATTCATCATACAATTCCGACAACTTTGGATTCTGTGACAAGCCTGAATATAAACCACTTCTTCTGGTATATTCATAATCCTGGATGGATTTTGTATACCTATTGAAAACTCTTATTATCTATTTTGGGTCATGCTAAATGGTTTTAAAGTTTACAAGCTGGACCTCACTGCATTGGATCTGCGATGACTCTGTTGGTTAAAATGTTCATTCAACGTTCATTAGATATTTTATCCAATTTTTTCAGCTACCACACAAATTATTAAAAAGGAATCAATAGCAAAATATGTACTGCAAAGCTAAACTGTAAAGAAAATAGTGCTATTTATTGATAAAAAAAACGTCTTCAATCCACTCTCCTCGAAAATCTGTTGCCAAAGAACATTTGATATATCCAATTTGGGAAACAAATCCCTCAACTGGCTTGATGGTCTGCATGGAATCGACATTTTGTTAACATAATATAACTTCGTTTAGCTTAAAATATATTTGTGATATTATTTTACAAATTATTAGCAAACATATTCTCTTCAGCAGCTTAATTTGTTTTAGTTTAGTTTGTTTTGTTGTTGGGTTAAAAGAGTGCTGTAATATTCTAGATGTTTAGTTCCTGGTAGGCAGTATGTTGCTTTTGGAAATTTAGTTAAATTCAAAATTATACCTAAAGGTTAATATTGCAGCATTAAGTAAATAGAAATATATTAAAATCTGGTAACGCGTTTTTGCTTACAGAAATGTTGTTGAACTAATTAATTCGTTTGAAACTGATAACCTTTTTAATAGAAAATGTCATTTGTTGAAAGTCTCATTTTAATAAGAGTCGGACAGATTTTAGCAACAATAAAATTTAATAAAGCGTTTAGATTTTGAGAAACTAATTATATTTTCACTATTAATTATTGTAAGAAAATAGATTGCATTTGATTCTGGTATAAAAAGAGAATTTACGTTCCTACTTTCAAGTGAGAGTAATGAACGCTTATAAATATTATCTAGCGAAAAGAAAAACAAAAATATTAATACTTGCGTACAGAGTAGATCGTGCAATGATTCTACTGAGCATGAATTAATGCGGAATTGCCTAAATTAAAATGAATGCATGAAACTAATGCAATTTCAATCAATCGAAAGTCATGAAGAATGCAAATACTCATATTTGTAAATCTATTGAATACGCAATTTATTTATTTTTTATCTCTATCAATTCATCAATAATAATCTTGATTAATAGTAATAATAAATTGGTAGTTTAAGCCATAAAACAGACATTAAGAATTGAAAGCAGGAAGTAAATAAAGCACAACTTTTTAACAAATTTCACACATACACGCAAACATAGATAACCCACAAAACTTTTATGATCACAAGCGATCGTTAGCATTTTTTTTATTAATTCGTGTAATATTGTATGTGCAAATATTATATTGTACTAAAACATAAGGAGTAAATCAAAGCAAACTGCATAAATACTTACACTGACGTGGTTAAGGGAAAGGCAGTAAGCTACTACTTTTTTGAAACCTTAATGCCGATTATTTCTTTTAACATTTTTTTTACTTATTTGTAACAAAATCTAAAATTGAAACAATCATTTCCCTAAGACAACAACAAGCTTTTATTTTATCAAATATAGCAAATTATTTACATTTTCTAAGTGTTAAAGCAGAAAGTTCATTGTGTAAACTAGAAAAGTAGGAAGATTCGAAATATGCTGCTTTTATTTATTGAAAATATTTTAATTTCTATTAGTTGTAATGTTTTAATTTTTGATTTATGTAAAGAAAAAACAGTCAATATTATTTTTCATTGTTGAAATTACTCTGGAATGTAAAGGCTGTGATTCACATTGCACTGCTTTTTAATTAACGAAAGTTAAAAGCAGTTCACTAATTAGTTCAGACATCTTGTTTATTGATTGTGTGAAATCAAACAGCAATGACTTTTTATGATGCTATGCATTCTATTTTTAATTATTTAATGATTATTATAAAAGGAATGTGTGATAAACTTGCCTTGCCAATATCCAAAACTTAGATTTCAGTTTTATCAAAGATTAGTTCTCGTACTTTACTGCCTTTTACTTAAGTACGGCAGTATAAATTATTGACTAATTACTTACAAACATTAATAATTATTGAAAATTTCTAAATAATCGTTACTGTTCTCTAAATCACAAAAGCTTAAATCAAATGCTTTTGATGTTAGTGATTTGTAGATCGCAAAAATTATATTTCAAATCCCCAAACACATATAAAAACCACAAAAAAAACAACAATTTACATTTTGAAATAACGATTTTTGATCGTTTGTCATTTACAAAACAGACCCGAATATACAGCAGGAAAAACAAATTAAAATGAATTTTACTTTTATTTCAAAATCCTAATCTTTTTTAATTGAGCAAATACATTTGTAAAAATTTCTCAGCCAAAAATGACTAATCAACAATTAAATGAAAACTAACAAATTGAATAACAATAATTCTACATTTAATTTATAGAACAGACAATTATAGCAACGTATAAAAACATAACAACAAATTTAACTTTTAAGCAATTTAATGATTTATTTAATTTAATTGTGATAAAAAAAAACTTTAATGGGAAACTGTTTTAATAATTGTATTGAAAATTTGTTTATTACACTGTCCAACAGATAATTTCCATTTTAGAGAACTTCAAAGATTTAAGCAATTTAAATTTTAAGCAGCAAGTAAAACGCTTCCTATTATTTTACGTTGACTAAATGGGAAACCTCTAAATTAGAAAGAAGGAGAACTTAAGCGCAATTTCGTAATTTTTTTCCATAAAATTTTGCCAAAAAAAATGTATTGTTTTTTGTGGACTTCCAATATTTAAAAAAAATTTGAATTCTCTGAAGCTCTTTTAAATGAAAGCAATTAGTAATTTTTCCTCTTTCAGTTTTTAGTCATTTAGCATATCATGAGCTTAAGTGTAAAGAGGCTTTTTGACTTTGATGTCCAGTGTTTATAATCCAGGCAAATAAATTATAGTTGTTGTGGCTTGAGTGTAAATAATAAAAATAATAATATCAATAATAATTATGAAAATAAATGGGAGCAGAAAATTAAGGAAATGTTATTTATTTGAAAACTGTTTGGCTTAATTTTTTTTGTGCTTCATAAAAATACTTATTCTACAGTCAAGTCAATTACTAATTTACTATCGCATTATAATAGATGTATTTCCTTACTAAAATATTTTTGTTATTTCTCATTCTTCATCCTGAAGGTTCAGTTCTCGGTGACATTTTTGAAGAGATTGAAATCATTGGAAGAAAATGACTGATGTTAGCTTCCAATTGATTTTGTTAGGGCTGTGTAGCTAATTTTTGGCTTACAGTTTTTGCGAAAATCAAGTTTAAGATTATGCTATATGTTCAGCTACACCATCGTATTTATACAATCGTACTAATTTACATGTTTAAGATTTTTCAATACTCAAATCTACTAACAGCAGCTCTAATAAAATAAAGAAATACCCAAAAATTCCACTACATTTTATGCGAAAAGTGTGCTTTTTAGTGTCAAATAAATTTATTTATTTATTTATCCATCACGAGAATTCATTCATTTGTAAAAGAATAACAGGTTTTGTAAAAATAATAAAAACTCTCTGCTTAGAAATTAGTTTGTTATCGTTTTGTAAAAAGACATGAACACTCATATTTACATACAGTGCGATAAATAGGTTTTCGGAATATATTGTGCTTAAAAAGCCTTATATATATATTTTCTAAAATGAGCAGAGAAAAATGCTTTACCATCAACAGTGTCACAGAAATAAAAAATTTGTATGATTTTCATACTAACTTAGAAAGATATTAAATTTTTCTAGAAAACGAACAGCTCGAAAATTCTTCGTTTGTAATTCTACTCTACATATTTGTGGGATTCTAATGGTGGTCAGAAAATTATATGTTTAGAAATAATAAAATGAAAAAATATGACGAGGAAGAACAATCAGTATGAAATTTCTCTCACACTCATTCACTTTTATTATTTTATTACTTTTTTGTTTGAAGCACAACAACAATTTTTTTTTGATATTAAGACAAGTATATTACATAATTATCGTGATTTATAATTGATCACTAGGTCGATTCACAAAAGATTTGTAACGATAATCGTATAGTTAAAATACGTATAACGAAAATTTATCGAATTTGCTATTCAGTAACATTTTTAACGACATTCGTTATCGGCTGAAGTCAGCTATTTTTGTTTTCTATTTTACTTATCGGTAACCAAGCGACATAAAATTTTGAATTGTTTATTTTATCGATACAAAGTAATTATTTTATGTTGTAATGGCTTTTGAGTATTTGGCAAGCACTTTTTAACAGGATGAGTCTACATGGTCCTACAAGGAAGCGAATTGCTTTCCGTAAGTTGAAGAATCCATTTGACTTAAGAGCCAATGAATTCCAAAAACTTTACCGTGCGCGGTATTGCACAAGATCCATTTAATTAACATTAATTCATTCATTTCAAAAAGTACAATTCAATGAAGAAATAAAATAACAAAGAATCACTCTCACATCGCAAAAATAGCTAAAAAATCGCGAATAGTTTAAAAGTTTAGAAAAAGGCGTAATATTTCCTAAATGAAGGTCAGAACTTAAGGAATGTACTGTACATTCATATTCCTTAATTTTTTAGGCTTTTTAGAAGTTTTTACGAATTTCTCAAAACTTCGAAACTTTTCGCGGGATGTCGCGTTTTTTGCAATGCTGATGACTTTTTATATTTTTAATTGTTTCATCGACTTTCAACCCTTTCAGACCGGACGCTGGACTACTGGGAATTTTTTCATAATTTTTGGAATATATGGTATCAATATCGTATGAAAATATATTCTGTGTTGATGTTTTATCATTTAGATATACTTCAAAGATTTTCAGGACATGCACAATTGTTGCGTCTTGTTAAAATTTTTAGCTAAAACGCTTTCTTATTGCATTAAATGAAATGAAAACACTGAAATATGATGCAACAATTTCGCAAAAATTCAAGTAACGGTAAAACGAACAGCGGCATAATGGAACATAAAGGAAAATCTGCACAATCGATGCATGCCGGTCTATTTGGCATTGATCAAATAGAAGCGAAAATATTGAGACCGAAAGACATCAGCACAATTAATGCATCCCGGTCTGAAAGGGTTAAATGATTGGAAGTTATTATGAATTGGAAGTTATTACGAATTTTCTCCATTTTTTTAGTTTTTCGCGAGTTTTTCACATTCTTTGCATTTGTAGGTCATATTAGAATATTTTATGGCTTTTTCTAAATATTGTAAAATTTTGCGCATTTCGCGATTATCACGATGTGATTGACTCAGTGGCCTTTTTATTGCTTTGTAGAGTTTTTAAACTTTTATAAATAGCTTTATTTGTGCTTTTCCTATATATTGACTCAGATACCCCATGGTAGCAAATTATGTCGATTTTGTTAACAAGCAGTAAGTGAATTTCAAAATCGTTAATGCAAACAACAATATTTGTAAATCAATTTCGCTTTTAACGAATCGTTAAAAGTTAATAAATCGCACCACAGTTCTATGAAATATTGTGAGTTGAATTGTTTTTGTTTATGCTAGAATATAATTGATTGTGTCAGGCACATATTGCTGAAATTACAAGTTGATTTAAAAAGATGCTTTGTGGTGAAAAGTTTAAAAAATTTCAAAAAAAACATTAAGAAATATTAACGTTTGTCCGGTTGGTTGCTGATTGAAAGATAATTTTGTAACCGATATTTGGAACTCTTTTAGAAATCCTAATACTACCTATTTACTTTTTTTATATTCTCCATACAAAAATATTTCTCGAAATTTCCCACAAATAATATGCAAAGACGGCGGTGGTATCCACATATTATATTATAGCCAAATATAAAAAAAACAAAATTTTTAAGTCTTTTTTAATCAAATTGGTTTCTCTTGACTATTTATGTGTGCCACTGTACTTAAGTATAAGAATGCGCTTGTCGCAAACTGTTAATTGAATATGAAAACATTAAGGTTTATATATGAAAATATTTAACAAATTTAAAATTCGTAATTTTTGGTTTTAATATCTCATTCTACTTTACAAATTTATTACAGTTGCAAAAAATAGTTGCTTTGCTATTAATTACACAAATTAACGTTTTGTATGTTTTTTCCTTTGTGTTCAATTTAAGATTTGTGTGGTGGCATGATAATTACTGTTTTTCTAAATATTAATAACGTTCTATCAGAATTTAATATTTATGTACTACACGGTTGAATAAAAATAACACGAAACTACAATATTGTATTTCAAGTTTACTTTAAGTTTTCATGTTTAATACAACGAGAACAACAACAAACCGGTCTCGAACGATATAAAATTTTTACATTAAAATAAGTTGGGCTTAAACAACGACAAATACAACAATGTTTCTCAATGTCAGCCAGTGAGTTTTGTACAATAAACGAGAGCGAGCGAGGTAGATACACATAATAAACTTAATATGAATTCCAAGTACATGGAGCAGTTTAATAGCTGGGATTCAATTTAAACTAAACTGCTTGTCAGTGTGTATTCATTTCCTCACTTTTTAATTGCGACTGAATCAATTTAAAACGCAATCAAGATTAAAACACACGCACGCATACATTTTGGTAACACTTTATTTTTAGTCCCAAAAAACAAAAGTATTTTAATTTTTAAAAAAATAAAAAAAGGTTATTATTCAAACTGCTGGTCGGCAATGTTTTTTTGTATAATCAAGAGCTTGGCCGGGCGGACAGAGATCATTATTCTGCAAAAGGAAACGATCATCAAAATCTTCGGGTTCAAGAATGCGCGATGTGTTTTGCTCACCTGTTGTTGGTTTTGTTTCAGACTTAGTATCAGCATGTCCGGAAATTGGGGCCAAAGGTATCTTTTCAGTTGGTTCATTAACCACTGGACTGACCGGTTTATTATCAATTGGTACATTGTCATCTGTTAGTTTGTGCTTGACTTCATCGTATTTCTTAGCCACTGTACTGCCGAATTCCTTGGCAGATGTGGCGATTTTATCTCCAAGAGGCTTTACCGCTTCATAGCCATCCTCTGCTCCCTTTTTGACACTCTGATATGCATCCTCTGCACCTTTTTTAACTTGGCAAGAAACTTTTTTAAGCCAGCTATCATCTTCTTTCACATTATCTTCACAGTCGGCCTTAACGCTTGTTGTCGATAATAATATCAAAGCCAAAAACATAAAAATTAAAGAAGATTTCATTTTTAATTTTTTTGTTGATTGTTTTTTTTTTATTTTGATTTTATTTATTTTATTATTGAAGCTTCGCGTTGTTTTCGGTTACGCTGCCTTTTCAGAACTGTTTTGTGCATTTTTTGTTATCATAATTATAGACGGCAAGAAGTAGCTTTTGCTTGTTTTAAAATAAAATTCTGATCTCTATATTTGAGACAGTGATGCCAACATGTTTTTGTGTTTCCTTGTCTCAAGTGCGAAACCTTTAACTTCACTCCTAAGCTGAAGCGTGAAATAAATGGTTCAAGATATTGTCCTCCTCATAGAATAAAATGAATCGGTGTAGTCTAATCTCGGACGAAATCTTAGATGCACTGCTATAAAAATATCTGAATAAAAATATCTAAAAAGTGTAATTTTTTGAGCATTAAAAAAGTTCTACGAATATTTTCTTCAATTTATCGAAATTTAAAAAAAAGGAATTTTGGAATTAAAATTTTTTTAGATCACAAAAGATCTTTATGAAAACTAATAAAAGAATCCAAATTATTTTTAGTTTTAAAAGCATTGAAATTATCATACTCCAAAAACTATAGTAATTTTAAAGTACAAGAACAAGAATGGTCATTAAAAGCGGTATGAAAGAGATTTTATTGCAAGTCCAGGACGTTTGAGCAGATTGACATATAATTTTTAGCAGAGCGGAAATGATATTCGTTCCATTTATTAGCCTGGGGATTGCAGATTTGATTCCTTCCAAGACCCAGGATTTTTCTTCGAACAATTCAAAAGGCTTAAGTAGTTTGTGTTTGTTACAATAGAAAATAAGGATTTTAACCTATGAATTAATTCAATTTAAGACATTTACATGCCCACTCTTTTTGTGAAACTCATTTATATTTGAAAATGATCTGTGACACAAATACTCCGTCACTCACGTTTCAGAATATGATTCAAAAGATCGAAATCAATTTTGATTTATATTATATATATTGATTTATATTATACATTTTTAAACACAAAATAAATATCTTGGTGCATCAGAATTGGCACCACTGGCTTGTGAGCACAAATAAAGAGAACAGGACTTTGTTAACGCTTTCTAAAATATAACGAATGTGTACGTGAGCGCGTTTTTAAAACGAGCTAAATTTTCTCTATTTATGCTAATAATTGCTTTAAACAATTTCATTAGTATGGCTTGCATATTAATATTTTCAGCTCCGTTTCAAACTCAAGCTAATACATATTGAAGAAAAAAATGTTTTTTAACAGACACATTAATTTAAAAAAGTATACATTCAATTTAGTTTGAGAACTAATTTTTATTATAGTATGGATTTTATTTTCGAAACAAAATTAATAAAATATCGTAGAAATACGTAAATGTGTACGTTAATAGTATGGCGATTTTTTTATACAATATCCCAATCAGTTTTTTCTTTAAATTAATATATAATTAATATATAATAAGCAAATTTATAATGTATTAGTTAAAAAAAAAATTCTAAAAAACCATTTTTTGGAGATCGTTTGCAATGAGTTTGCTGAAATAAGTTCACAAAGATCTGACAACCACGATCAGCAGTGCTACCATTTCATGACATAATAGTAGCAGTACACTTGTTTGGATTGCGATTTATTTGAGAATTCAGAACTAAGCATATTTTAAGGGATTAATTTAATACACCTAATCCTCTTCTGTCACGTCATATGTGCTCCTGAAAATACTGTGTTTTAAGGAAGTTGCAATACTTCTATTTTATCTGATAAATGCCTCTTACACCTCTTAAACTCTAAACCTCTTGAAATATATGTCAACATTTTTAGGAAAAAGTGTTAGTCTGCGTTAAACAGTCATGCCAATAAGATTTGATTGCAACTTTATACGTGTGAGAGTCGAGGGGAAAAGAAACGAGTACTCAGATGCATGTACTGTTATTACGTTTTGTTTTCTCAATCGTAATGCCTGAAGGTATTTGCAAGTAAATGTCGTCAACTTGACATGACTTGTGTGAGCAACAATGGAAGTTCAAAGGAGAAAAAGTAAAGGCCGAGGCACATGGAATCCGTCGTACGTTATACATTGCTTTTTTCAACTGACAACTAAGTTGAAATACAGGCTTTCTTATGAGCTTTGTCACATTTGGTACGTCTCCGTCAACGCAAAGATCTAAAGTTGGGCAACTTTTAACGTACGTTGAGTACTTTGAAAAATAAAATTTTTTTTGCTTTGTTTTTATTAACTTTTTTGTGTTGTGTGGTGACAAAATTAAATTAAATAAAAGTTAAAATAAAAAAAAAGAATATCCTCTATTTTTATTGAAAATGTGTACTTTAATCAAATGAAGCTGATTTAATGTCCGTCAACAAAGTACCTCCTTCGCCGATTCAGTTGCAAAAAGCAACGTATAACGTGCGACGGATTCTATGTGCCTCGGCCTTAACAATCATTTCAATACGACATGACTCGTCTAAACGAAAACTTACACTAGGCTCTTAAGATTTGGATTGATAAATTTAAAAGTTTATACGTATGCCTATAGTATATACAATAATTTGTATATAATAATTTTTTTTATATACAAACAACCAGAAAATGCCAAACCTTTTTCACCTGTCTGCAAAAACTTCCAGGGAATCGAACCTGCGATCCCCAGACTAACAGTGTAGTACACTTTCCAAAGGTGGCTCTATCTCCGTCTATGCAGGCAAGATAACTTACAACTATTGCCTTTGTTTTTTTGTGCAAATTCATCGGAATATTTGTTTTTGTAGATTTTTTTAATAATGAAAAAATATGTTCTCTTTCACAAAACGAAGGTATATTTTTGTAATCTGATAAATGTGAAAGCTCTCATATTTCTGCACTAAATTATGTTTATCAAAATCTCAGCTTGTTTGTATAATATGATACAATTTACAATATCTATAAATGGTTGAAAAATAGTTCCATACACAGTAAAACACATGATTTTGGGACACATAACTGAGAATTGCACGTGAATCATTCTTTTTGGTGAAGTTGGCTGCATTAAAAATTTATGGGCATACGAATTTTTTGGTCATGTTCAAGGTGGATTTTTATTTATCACTTTTTCTATATTTTAACACGGTTATATCTCGGCATACTGTACGTATACTTGTTAATTTCCATGTTGAAATGCTCAATGTTCTTCTGGTTTTAAAATGTAACTTAAATTATTAATGTAAGCAACTTGACAAAACGAACTATGCTGAAGTTGTTATTTTTGGTGCCACTTTCACGTGCAATTCGCAGAATTGAGTCCCAAATAAATGAGCTGAAAAATGTTGTACTGTGATATTTACACTATGCGTCTCTACATTACGCAATTTTCATGTTTATTTTTTTGACATAGGAACGTCTTTCCCATTGAAGAATGAAAGTCGGAAGCCAAAAAGCGGAGTAGTGTAAATATGAAATAATAAACCAATGCATGGACGCCTTCTGTCTGAATTGTAATTTTAAATCAACACAACACGTAATTAAAATACTATTTATCTAACGTATAAAAAACAAGATACATACACATTTTTGAAAACATCTATTTGATTTATTTAATAATTAAACTACAGCACCAGCAAACCGTATTGATAAACTTAGGAAAAATATTTTGTCTAAATTTACAAATTCTTGAAATTTTCCGCAATCAGTAAAATGTATAGATAATTTTTCCAGTGTAAGAGACTTTCTTTTTCTTAAATTTCTTATTCGTTTCATTCGTCAAGCGTTTGCGCTGTCTAACAACCATCACTGAAAATATTGTTTAAGAGGATTCCATGATTTAGTTTGCAACTTTGATTTTGTTATAAAATTAAAATGTTAAATTTCATTTTACACTTTATTGTGAACTTTGTTCGTATATAAGATTTTATATAATACATGTACATACATCTAACATATGGGAACCCTCAGCATCAAATTATCGTAACAGACAGTTTTTTCAAAATTTTATTATTCTTGAAATTATAATTTTTAACATCTACGAATAGTTTAAAACTGTCGAAAATTCACAATTGCTGTTATAGTAAAAAATACTGTTCAAAAATAAGAAAATAAACCTTCTCTTATAAAAGTTAATGTTTGTCGTTGGCGAGAATTTGTTGCTAGCTGCAAGCACTATTCCCAGAAGAACGTCCTTTGAAACCAATTCAGCTTTGGAGCTTGGCTTGCTATAGTCTTAACCTGTAAAGAAAACATATTAATACACATTAGGCATGTAACCAAATTTTGTCCCAAGCACTCCGCGATGACCAGTGTTGGGTTCTTAATAAAATATTTTTTTTAAAGATTTTGGAACAAAAAATACATCCAAAAATCATAGTTCCAAAATATCGAAAAAAAAATTTGTTAATTTTTTTTTAAATTTATTACCGCACTTTTTTCCAAAAATAATATTTTACATGTATAATAAAAATTTAATAGTATTATCAAAAACACATCGAAAGCTGGTTCCTACGCGCATTAGCAACAATAAATTTTTTTTGCAAAGTTCACTAAAGTTCGTTTCATTTTTCAACAAAAGTATCGATTAAGTTTGTATGCCTACATCGTGCCAAAGAATTTTAATGAAAAGGAAGAAAATCGAACTTTCAAATCCGTTACATTTTGTCTTTGCAGATGCAGTTTTAATTTAATTCTTTTTATAAAAACGCCTTCCGCATAAGCTTCACAAGCTTTAAATTTCCACTTTAAACTTTTCACACACACAAATATACAAATATTTACTTGTTGATTTTAAAAGTGCTCACAATATTTATGGTGACATTACATTTATTTAATTGTTTTTAGATTATCATACTCGCATTAGCGGAAAACTGATATGCATTTCTTGGGATAACTAAAATAAACAAACATATTTAATAGCGGAAATCACTCTTCGTTGCACATCTGCAATTTTAGCACACATAACATGATTTTCTACGTTGTCTACAAAAGGTTAGTGTGTTTTTCAAGCGTTTAGCAAGTTAATTATAACAGCTGATTTTAGAGTAAGCGAAGAAAGAAATATTTTTGTTTGTAAATTGTTACGAAATTTTAGGCAGAAAAATTTTTAAAATTTCATTGCTAAGAATTTGTTTTAAAGGTTTAGCAACCTAAATTTAATGCCTACACCAACAGAAAAACTTGAGAAATTGATTTCATCCGTCCCTATTCATTATCTTTCTTGCCCGTTTATTATTTATTTGTTTACGAATGAATAACTTTGTCGCATGAAATAAGCGTAGCCGCAGAAAATATTTCAACGCAAACAGCGCCGTTAAAATTTTCACGCAAACCAATGAAAATTTATTATTTTAGCATTATTTCTTTCAGCAGTCAATTTAATTAGAGCACGGTCAGTTTTTGTGGTGGCTCCGTCGCCGTAAAAATTTTTAAGCGCAGGAGTCTACTTGACTTGATTGTAAAAATAAAACGAAAGACACAGCTGTTATTATATTGCTAACCTTTGCTATTATCAATCTGCAATGGTTTTTGGTTATGCATATTGTTCATGTGATGCAAATATTAGTTTCATGTATTTTGTTGTTCTGGTCTTGCAGAATATAGCACGTATGCTATATTTGCAATATATGCAAGGTCTGCAAGGGTAGTCTGCAACGAAAGGTGATTTCCGCTATTGTTTTATTTGAAAGAGTTCGCCTATCCGAAATATTAATTATTGAATAACTCCTCATTTTAAGGGACTTCAAAAACTTTTTCCTTATTTGAAAGTTTATACTTGCAGTTTGGTGCCATAGATTTTAAACGCAAATAAATGCATCATATATGAACCGATTATATTTTTAGTGTCTTAATGCCCGTTTTGTAGACGATTTTTTTGCAATATATTTTTTTATTTTATTTTTTTGTTTTCGTTTTAACTTTCATACGAATTTAATTCCTACGATGCAAGTGATAATATTAATTTATTTTACCCATTTACAAAATTTTCCTTACACTTGAATAAGGCTTGATATGTCGAAATTCTCTTTGTCGTAAGCTTGTGGTTTTCACATACTTTGGTGTGTCTTTAACACAACCACCCCAATGTGTTACCCCATGTGGGCAATTATCCAGCACACCAAATGAACGTTTTGATCTATCCAATTTAATTTCTTTTAAACTCGCATTTAATGGCAATGAAAATACACTAATAACAATACACAAAATCTTTAATGTATAATTAAATTTATACATATTTTTGTTCAGTCTAAGTATCACGAAATATTACGTTTTTTTTTGTTATTAATATACTTCTTAATTTTTTTGATTTTTCGCTTAAGTGGATTGTGTTTACTGTGTCCATTTAAATCATTTTATAAAAGAAAGAATAAATATTATTGAATACAGTAAATGAAAAAAGTGTATATATTGGTGACATATTTAGTTTATTTTAAACTAAGAATCACTTGGAAAAATACCAAACAGTTGAATTATTGAGATGCTCATGAATCATTTACTTGAAGATTGTTTATTATTTCATTGTATTATATAAATATACATCAATGATTTGCCCTTAATATTTTACTACTAAATTAATAAGTATAATTTATAATTAATAATATAATTAACAAACGATATCATGATGATATAAATATTAAATATAAATAATAATTAAAAACATATCGTTTAGTTAAAAAAATTCCGTGTTTTCCTCGTCCTTTATTCGAGCCCTAGGGTTTCCATTCTTTTCGCCTTTTCAATTGTTCCATTAATCAAGTATATAAATACGGTTTTTAGACTATTTGAGCAACTGTACTCGTTCGAGTTATTTGGGTAACATTTTCTTTTAAGAATTAATATAGTTATTCGATGTTTTTTCACTAGGATTTTTTTTTAAGTTTTGGTATAAATTAGTAAAATATTAATAGTTTTATTTAAAACAAATTCATATTGATTATTAAGTGTTATAGTTAGTTCCTATGCGCATTTCACTGTTGCTTATGCAGATCATCAGAGAACTTTACTCTTAAAAAATAAATAAAATAAAACTTAGTTTTTTATTATATATTGAAAATATTTTCCTAATTACAACAATTTACAATAGTTTTCAAACAATATTTGGAGCTGTAAAATGTAAATAAGAACACTTGGAGCATCTTCATAGTTTCAGATTAAGCTGCACTATTCTGGAAATCATTAGAGTTCAAATCACATGATTTCAAAAAGTAAATAGTGAATTAAACATATTTTTTTCTGTTTGGTATAAACAAATTAAGTTATACAATATATCACTTCTGTGATTTTCAGAACAGCCCCAAATTAATGCAAAACTTGATTCATAACACTAGATCCCTTGAAAAAGTGAGCATACGACTCTCGAAGAGATTTTTATTACATACTACGAGTATACGGTAGGCCGGCCATCAGCTTAATTGAAACAATTCACATATTGAAAAATAAACAAAGTTTTATTAAAGTTTTATTATTTTTATTATTATTATATTTTTTTATTATATTATTATAAAACAAAATGAAAACCATATTCCTATATAAATTGGGTTAGAGAATCTTAACTTGTACACTGATTCATGCGACAAACCAGTAAAAATAATTGTTCAATCACTACATTTCTTGACGTCACTCAGCCATAATTTTGTGTTTCGTCAACCTGGTCACAAGAACTAAAGTTATAATTCTTTAAAATGCTATTATTTAGCCACATATTAATCTTTAAATACGAGTATTAATGGTTTAAAATAGTCGTTTAAAAATATCACAAAATTCTACTGATTCACTAATAGTGGTTTTATTTTCCAAATTCATTTGCTGAGAAAACTCTTTCACTAATTCGTAAGAATTTTAAAAGGTTTTGTTTGCTGAAGGTTTTTAATAAACAAAACCTTTTCAAATTCTATGAAAAAAGATATCGAGACCTGTCCCGAATAATGAATTTAATAATTTCTAGTTCAAAAAATTTTTTTATTTAATAAGATGCGTGTTAGTAATTAATTTATATAGTTTTTTTTATTTCTGATATCCATATTTACATAGATCTAGGCTTAATTAGTTAACCGAAAAAATTCGATTATACCAAGGTATGTCGTTGGCTTTTTCTACAGTTTTGGTCTGAGATAAAATAAAAAAATAAAAACAAAAATTTGAGATTATTTTTTAATAAACTGATAGGAATTTCAACACTTTACCGCTTGATATGGCTTTGGTTTGACATGTTGTTGGGTAAATCCTCCTTGTATAGTCCTAATTTGTTTGTTAACACATCTTCCATTGTGTGTGACTGTTTTACAATTCACTGTTAAATCTTTTACCGACCGTTTGGAAATATTTAATTTGGCACATTCAATCGAATTAATAAAACATAATTCTACTAATGTGAATGCTATAAGCAATAATATTACATTTTTGAAATATTTTTCAATCATTTTAAAACAACACAATGTTTAGACTAAAAAAGCAAACTTCTGTCTTTATTATATTGGTTTAGATAACTAATCGTAATAATAAATGAAGAATTTTATATGTGAGATATAAGAAAAACTACTCGTACAAAGGGAGAGGATCACAGTAGATAATAGTGAGCAACGCATAAAATTGTACTTGACGATATCTGATGTTCTCTATTAATCAATATTTAATTATGTATCTTATAAATGTGTTTATATGAATATATTTGCATTTATTTTCTATTATCAGTACGCTGACACAGTTAACAAATTTAGTATCTACAAATCTTTTTCTAAGTACAAAATATTAAGAGAAAAACTTCGTCAAAAATCTCGTTAAATTTTTTTAAAAATTATTAATATGTGAACATATTTTTGTAAGCGATCCAAGTCAAAATTGAAAACAGCACGTTCTTATCAGTTAAAGAAAGAAAAAATTTCCAAATTTTTTATATTTCTTTCCATCTTTTTATTGTTATACAATTATTTGTAGTTTGGTGTAGCATGTTTTTTAACACACCCCATTATTAAGAACTTAAAGTCATTTAATTTAAAAAATTATAAAAAGTATTTTTATTACTTATTGAATTGTTCTGCAAAAACCTTTTGATTAACTTTGTATTCTAAATTGAAAAATTTTGCTCATTTGAACACAAATCATTTGTTAATTTTGGTGCAAATATTACTTATTAAATATATAAATATACTTTTTATCGAATGACAATTCTATTAAATGCTTTCATTTTTTAAAGGCTCTATAGTATTGTAATCTGATTACACGAGCAAAAAATGGTCAAAAATGTTCCAACTTCAAGAACTCATAAAAATTAAACTCGATCTAACTTTTCAAACCCCTTTAGCAGCTTTGTTAAGTTAATGGTAAACTTTAATTTCCCGTTGGAGTTGTTGAGGCTGGCGGCGATGACCCGAAATTTGTTGCACGGTGTTATTAGCGGTTTTTCATTTTCCTTCTCCATACTCAAGTTCTTTTTTTGCTTGTGTTGCACTCATAATCTTGATCTTTAAGCTTTTTTGTGATTCCATCAATTGTTTTCCAGTCCATTTGGTTTTTATGATATTTTAGCTCTGATTCTTTTAAAAGTTTTGAAGGAACTGCCATATCAAAGGTTTAAATTGGTTTTGTTATAAAACGTAGATGAAATTACCAAGTTTGCTGCTGTCAAACTTTTGTGTAACTTTAGGTACGGTCACACTCGGCAAACTTTTGCCAAAAAAAAACGTAACCACTACTTCTGCTTAAGGTTAGTTGGATTTAACTTGGTTTTTATATTACAAAATTAAGTCAATTATGCTGAAAAATGCTATTTTTATATTATTTATAATAAATGCGTATTTATGCGTATATTTAAAAAATATTGGAACTAAAGAAAATGCAAATTTAGCTTGTCTGTTGGTCATGTTTTTTTCGACAAATATTTGGCAAGTGTGAACGTACCTTTATACTAATTATTTATAACCAAAAATTACATCGTGAATGTTAAAAAATAATTTTTGTTTTTTTAAGCCAAACAAACACCTCTTTTTAAGGAGTTTGAATTTGTAGCTACCAAAACTACTTACTGAGGATAGATCTGCTGTTAAGTTATATGCCATTTGTTTCTTTAGCTTAGAAATGTTGTCATTCACTCAACAACATTGGAATTCTAAGAAACTTTTAACACACATAAAAATGGGAAATTCATATACTGCTTCATTTATAAAAAATATGTTGGGCGTATAAAAAGTTTATCACATAAAATTCGTATGGCAATCTGTTTTAAAAGTATTTTATATATCAAAAAAAATTCGTGAGTGTTTTAAGTCTAATGCAAATTTAAATATCTCAAAACTCCCATTCAGTTAAGAGATCATGTTGTTATATTTCCCATACGCAGTAATTATTATAAAATTTCTTGAAAACTTTAAAATTTCGATGATTGATAAAGTACACATACATTTTACTAAGCGGGTCTTAGAGAACATATTTTAAAATTCAGATGAAATTCAGTATAAATTTACAAACATTGTTTAAATATGAACAACAAATTATACAAGTTTGTTATTGTCCTTAAAATTAAAAAAAATCTAAATAAAACTAAAACGTTTACGGAATCTATTGCAAATATAGCGCTAAGTCAACTAACATCATAACTCAAAAGACGGAGTTCTTACGTTAAGAATGCAGTGTTATGTTTCAACTTGTGTAAACATTTCATACAAATATGTTATTTACTCAGCATTCATGAGAAATGCAGGTTAAAATAAACTAATTTTAATTTAAATGTAGAATATACTTTCTGACTAAAAGCATTACGAGTCTTGACATAACAAAAATCACTGAAATATTTTGTAGTTTATAGCAAAACCATTTAATTTATCAAAACAATTCCGAATTCTAATATTTAGATCATCTTAGAAGCTTAAGTACATACAATTTTTGTTTCTTATTCAGTTGTTTTTTTTTCTTGTTAAGTTTATTTTACTCTGACATATTTTATTTCAAATGGAAAAGCGATTCAATTGTTGAATACAAATTATATATTATTTTCCAACCAGCCATCATACTTTTTAAATTTTTAGAGCATTTTCACTTTTTTACTGCATGTTTAGTACGCATACAAATTGTTTTTTGGTCTCCTTGATTAAAATTATCATATTTAAAGCACCATATTTATATAATTGTACATAATGTTTTTGTGTTCTAATTTTCATTGATGAAGGTACAAGTGTTGAATTGTTGCCTGTTTTACTAAGAAGAGAATATTGCTGTTTGACACTTTTAGATAGAATATATTTTTATTTTATTAAATTTATTACGGCTTTATTAATAAACGTTGTTCATATTCATAAATGTGTGCATTAAAAGCGGGTTTCCCATATAAAAATTATACTATAACTTTATTGATCGTTAAGGAATGAGGCCCTTAATGTTTAAAAAACATCATGAAACAAGGAGCTTAATGAGTGTTACTCATTACTTTGTAACCCATTAAAAATACTAACCATTACTGAAACTCTAAAACTTGTTTCTCGGAGAGACTTTAAAAAACAACGAATTTTATTGAGCCTACTAAAAAGAATTCATTGAGTTGTAGCTAAAAACTGTTTGAAAAATCTTCTCAATTTACTATAAGTTTTTTATTTTTACATTATATTTTAACAATAAAATATTGAAGTTGATAAAAAAATGTATTGTTTTTTATTTAACAAAAAGATACACACTCTTACCTTATTGAAAAAATAATTGTTAAAAATCGAAAAATCAAAACGCGAATGAAACTCTTTAAGGAAAAGCAATTTAATTTGCAATCTGAAATAGATTTATTCCCAGGAGTTCTAAATTGAAGCTTCTTTGGATTTTACTCCCAAATACTTCAAAATGTTTTTCAGAAAAAAATATTCGTCAGCTGGATCTGGTTCGTTTTTCTGGAACAAAAGCATAAAATCAATATTCAAAATTAAAAAAATATATTTTATTCACTTACCTTCGGCACGGCATGCATTTGATTAGAATTGTTCAAATGGGAGATATTATCAATATTGCTACGATTTTTTGCACTCCCGTAGTTAATACATGTGCCATCATGCTTGACATATCTGCAGGGTATTCCTAACAAAAGCCTTTCATATCGCCTTGAATCGTTATTGTTAGAAATTGCTGAAGAACTTAAAAAATTCAAATGTACAATATTGAACGTTAAAAATATGATAATTATTTCTTTGATCATTTCTATAAACTTTAAAACATTTGAATGAAAAAATTCTGCAAAATCAAGTGTGCTGTGCCGGACTGACAATTTATTAATAAAATATTCCAAAGCTTGGGATAAGAATCAAGCAAGCAAGGAAAGTTATCAAACACATAGTGAATCATCATTAGCTATAATTTTTAAATAGAGATTTCCTAGATTATAATTAAATAAAAAAATACAAAATTATATGCAATCTTTTATAAAGAATACGAAATGGTTTTAAAATTTTGGTTATATTATTAAAAGCGACTAAATATTATAAATGACTAATAAGAATCAAATGTTTATTTTGAAATGCAAACCACAACGTTAAAAAAATCATATACGAGTAATTATTTGCATTAATAACCCAGCAAAAAATGAAGTATTTACCATACATTGGTAAAATCATTGCTCTAAAGTTGAATTTGTCCATTTGCTTCGTACAAAACTTTGTCCATGCTTGGATAATAATAATATTTCTCTTCCAAATAATTGAATATTTGATTTTGTAGTTCAAATGCCCGTTCCTTTAGAAATATCTGATTTAATGAAATTTTCTTAACAATAATTTTGGCTGTTATTGACATCTGCATGCGTCATTCAGTGTTTGGTTATTAAAGTTGAAGAATTATAAAACAAAATTAATTAAATTAAAGAAAAAAAAAATAAATGAAACAATTTATAAAGTGACACAAAGTTTTGGCGTATGTAAAGAAGTTCTGTTTTATTATAATTAATATTTTTAGTTGCAGATAAAAGTGTACTAAATGCATCCACATGTGAAGATTTTTAAAATCAATTTTAAATTTAAACTGTAAGTAAACAGAAACAAATAAATTTTTACCAACTGTTTTTGAAAAACAAACGATGGATTTCAAAAGTAAATGTACAAACACAACGATGAGTACGAATGAGGCTTTCATACAAATTTGACATCGATTTGCCAGCCGACGGCAATCCATTGGAATATATTTTTTTTTATTTTCTTGTCGGTTTTCAATATTCTCTCAGATAATGCTTCTTAATATCTGCATGATATTGCCGCAAACAAGTATATTTTCTAAACAAACACTTTACATGTTAACTTATAATAAATAATAAACAAATGTCATAAATTCTTAAAATCGAAATATAAATTAAACAACATACATATGTATTCTGAAATTAGATTGGTAGCATATCCCGAATAATAAATTTAATTCAAAAAATATATGTATATAAAACAAACAAAATAGATACCAGTTAAAAAATAATCAGTTAAAAAATAATATTAGTTAAAAAATAATTGAAAAACTAAAGAATATGGAATGCAAGGAGGTATTATTATTGATAATGCTGTCGGAGTGCTTTGTATTTCACATATAGATTAGTTTTCCTGCTGATCAGCCTTAAAATAGGGAACTTTATTTATTTTTGCGAAAAGTTGCAAAACTTGAATTTACAATTTAAAGATCAACGGCTTTTTTGTATCAAAAGTTATATTTTTATTATGCAGCCTACAACATCAGGTAATTAGGGGTGATTTAAAAAAAGTGCTTACCGGAAATTATGTAGAAATGTTTCTAGGTTTTTTTTAATTATATCTACGAGTAAGTGTGTGCCTTTTTTTTAAAACACATGTGGAGTTTTAAATTAAAATGTGTATTGCTGGGAAAAAGGTAAATTTTATATGAAAGAAAAATATGTAAGCTTCCATATTCAGCATTAAAAAGTTGCCCATTTTTCTCGAATTCATTTTATTAAATATACTGTGAAAAGAGTCCACTTTAAAAACAAAGGCTCTTTAATTTGTTTTGTCATCGTTTTCCTTGTTACGATTGTTATTGATGTTATTGTGGGATTGAATATTTATTTTGTGATGATTGATGTGTGTGCTCTAATTCAGCTTAAAGTGTCACCGGAATGCTCAGCTAATGCAGATGACGATGATTAATATGACGGGGTCAATGAAGGAGTGTACAAGTTCGGGCATTTATAATAATTGTAATAATAATAGCATATTAATTAATTTTGTTAACTATGAATAATTATTGAGATCGGATTTGAGGGTGGCGTTGGCTCAGGTAGTAAGCACGTTGACTACAAACCGAAGGACCTGGGTTCAAACCCAGTGTCAGACAGAGTCATGAAATAAAAAAAAAAAAAAAACACCACGCATTTCTCTGATGTGCATTGGTGTGCCTTTGTGTCAGTTGTTGGCGGAAGGTTTCAGTGGCGAAGGCATGGTCACTGGTCACTGAACAGTACCAACTTCAGCTGATACTAATCCCAATGTAACATCAGAGCGCCCCTCCTTCGTTGGTACTGAGTAGCACAATCAACGGCGAAGTAAAATAAATTAATAAAAGAAGTGGCTACTAAAACTAAACACAGCTTCAAAACTCGTAATGTCCTCCTCGTCACCAGAGGCGCTGCAACACTGCTCTACGAATAAACGTGCAGAAAAAAAAAGCAGAGTTGTAAAGAACGAATGAAGCTTCACCTCCTTTCGTATCTATCACTATCCCTTTCCTCTAGTTCCAGCACAATGCATTGCATGTGTAGGGGTCATCCCCTGAGTGCTGGTCCAAGATAAAAAAAAAAAAAAAAAAAAAAAATTATTGAGATCGGTAACAGTGATCGGGTTGTTTTCCTTATTAGGAAACTATGTAACGTACTTGACGAAACAATAAACAAGAACGTTAACGATAGTGCAATTATGGTTGTAGTAAACATATTTTTCGTTGTGTATAGATATACGAGTATTAACTTAAGTCCTCCATCAAAACACAAAAACAAATTTATAGACTTAAAGCTTGTTAAGGATCATTAGGCTTTATCAAGTTGGACTAACCATCAAGTATGCGCTACTTCAAATGTTACAATCCAATTTTAAGGTGTTATAAAAAATTTATATAAAAATTTATTTTAAGAGGTTGTTAAGTTTATTTACATTAACTAACAGCCTGTTTTTATGAAATGAAAACAAAATAGTGAAGGAGAATTAATATTGAAAACAACAATAAAATACGAAATTTTGTTTTTCGTTATCAATATAAATTCTCACTCATAATTTTGATTTCATTTTATAAAAACAGGCCGTAAATCCTATTTGTTTTCGAGGCTTACAACTTTAAAAAATATAGCTGAAGGTCTGCTGATGATCTGACGTAAGCAGCAGTAAAAGGCTACGACTCAGAATTAGGTATACGTTTTTCAGTAAAACCCCCTTGGCTAAAGTACGGCAGTACTTCAGTCAAATATTTAGTACAACTTGTTTCTCAGTTTGGCCAAAAAGCTGGCCAAAGAGGCAAATATGAAATTCAGTTTCAAGATGTTTATATGATATTTTTCTTGTGGCTAAACGAATAAAGGTATTACATTGTTTTTTTTTACTGAAAGATTTGATCAAAAGCTATTTTTGATATTGAAAAAAGAAATTATCTTGAATATTAATGTTGAAATAATTCTTTTAAAATTAAAAAAGGGGGGAGGGAGGTTGTTGTAAAAATAGCAAAAAAAAAAAACTACCACTAAACTGTTTATATTAAATTACACCTATAACTATCAAAAAACTCAATCTTTGAATTAAAAAACCACGTTTAATAATTTTGACCACCTTTTCGTCTCAAATACTCCTCTATGCGGCATTGATTAATGTGGAACGAATTTGCTAATAGCAGAATCAATTAAGAGTGAAATCGCTTTTATCTAAATGCAGGTTTAATTCACACAAAAGATTTTTATAATGCGGACTTATTCATAATTCAGTCTCCCATTCACACTAAATTTAATACAAAACTTGTTTTATTCTCCATACACAATTTTTATAGGAAAGAAGTATTTAGTTCTGTTTGAAATACCTTCTGCATTACGATTAATTTGCGTCTTTTCTAATCTGTATCTCAAATTTAATAAAATTTGTTGCCAAATCAAAAAATTCTGCTTTTAAAAATTAAATTATATTAAAAAAGCAGAATATTTAATAGTAAATTAGCAACACATTATTAAAAATTAAACTGTTGCAGTTGTGAATAAAATTAAAATCTCAACTTAACAAAATAGAGAAATTAAACAAGCGAAGAAAAAATGCCCAAGTACTACATCACTATAATTGAGGTAGTAAACAATTTGTTTAATGTGTTCATTTTAATTTTTAATTTTTTTTTAAATATGTCAAAAAAGTTCCAGTCGTAACAACATCACTTCGCGCGAATTAAATTTTTCTCAGTCAATAACAAAATTACATACACTCTTTTACCATCGACCCTTCTTACGAAAATTCAATTTGCGTCGTAAATTTTCAGTACCTTTTGTACGCGGCTAGTATTAGTTGCTTGTAAATTTATTTCTTTGAAACTATTTCTTTATGTTTCATTTAATATTTAGCACAATTAGAGTAAAAAAGTAAAAAGCACTGCAATTTCAAAAAAGGTACTTGAAATAGCTTGCGGCACATAACAGATCTCGAATAGCTTATTAAATTTAATATTTGTGAGTTTGAGAAAAAATATTTGAAATTTTTTTTTTAATATGAAAAAAATTTTTCAAAAAGGTAATAGTGTATGCTTTGAATTGGTTCAGTAATAAGATGTTGATCTCTTATATTTGCTGGGAAGGTTTTTTTAAGTTATTGCAATACCAACAAACAGCACAGCAAATATCTTTCACATCGCAGCTAAAAACTTCGCATTACACTTTTTTCAAAAACCTATAAAAACACCTGCAAATTTTTAAAATTAATCGAGTAATTTTTGTCCAGTTTCAAAGTCGTTTTTTAAGTTTAAGAGTAATAACTTCAGTACATTTTTAAATAATAAGATCTCATGTTATTCATTACAAGAACGTAAAATCCTAATAAGTTTTTTAACTAAACTATTTGACTTAACGTGTTGGCTAAAGATATATTGCTGTAACAAATATGTGGAAGAATGTTTTGCTTTCACAAGATAAGAAAAACAAAAATCAATCACGAAGAAAAGTCGAATATTAACCTGAATCTCTTATCTAAGACTTGAAACGAAAACATTAAGATGACGTTTAAGTTGGTTACAGAACATATCAAAGGAATGAAGAAAACAAACAGGAAAAGAGTTGCAACACAATGAGTGTTAAAAATCATCGTTTCATCATAAACCATTAAAACATGACAGTTACTTAACCACTTTTTTTGATTCTTCGGCAAATAGTTGTTATGAAATTCTTACTATATTTTAAAAACAACATTTCAATGACTAGCATAAGCACCAACAAACATCTTTGTTCTTTTAAGCAATATCGATGCTTACTAGACTGCAACTTAACAGTTTAAATTGGAGTTTTGTAAAGCAAACAACAAATAAGTCGTAGTAGCAGCAGCTTGTGGTACCCAAAACAAAAAAAAAAGGAATATCTTAAGCAATACAACATGAAAGCACTATTCATTTTTATAGGATCTTTCATATCTATTTTCCTTGAGGATTCCGGCAATGTAAGAGCATCTACTTTAAAGTGTTCTGAAAATCAATCAACTGTAGATCTAAAGGATCATAAAGCTGATGTAGGCAATATCACTGAGGAACTAGATTTGACCAACAATTATAAAGAAGGAAATAAAAATGCATTAAACAAACTATTTCAAAACATACAAGGTACACTGGAAAAGGCTAAACCGTGGGTAGCTGAATTGCAACAGGAAGCCAAACGTTTGGAAGAAGCAGCTAAACTTTTAGGCTTAGGCATATTAAATTCCTTTGGAGACTTTGTTGATAAGTTGGTCGAAGAAACTGCTGAAACACCCACAAGTATACAAAATTTCACAGGAACAAATAATAAAGAGAATGCTGCCAACTCAACGGAGATTGTTGATGAGGAAATATCACAGTATTTGTGTCCAGAAGGCTTTGCTGCAGACCATACAGGTATATGCGTGAACGAATCTGCTAAATGAGTAAACTCTCATACGAGAAAACACATATAAATATGCAAAGATGTTTATAAAAAATACATTAAAGTTTTACAATAAAACAGTTTACTGTACGATTAAATAAAAAAGGCTTAACAATTTTATATTAAATGCCGTCTTAAATATTTTTCTTATTTGTACTGTTTAAGCGTTGGCCTAACAAGATTTTTAAAAGTTGATAAGAAAATGGTTTTGGAAACCTGTTGTTGATTTTATCCTGTTGATTGATAATAATCAGATTAGGACTTAATTTTCTTTTTGCAAGCAAGAGAAATTCGAAAAAAGAACAGTGAAGATTTTAGTCAAATCTTATTTCAAAAACCACAACCAAGCGTGAATTAATTATTGTATCCTATAAATGTTTAAAAAAATCTGTTGGCGCTCAAAGTAATTAAAAACTTTTAGGTTAATTATAATAATAAGTTGCTTTTATTTTGTTTTACGTATTTCATTTTTGTTTAAATTACATTTGTATACATAAAAACACACATTTTGATCTTAAAATCTAATTTAGAAACTTTGGTTTAATAATTTTTTTTCTTGTATAATATTACAACAACACTTTATTTGCATTAGAAATTATTTTCGTAACTTTCTGCAATTACCCAATGAATCCAATATATGACCATGACCACACTCCTGATCAGCTTTCAAGATATCGGGATTAATTAGCTCTACATTTTCCAAAAATAATTTTTTATCGGTAACTACCATTTCATCGGAATCTTTATGCAAGCGTTCCTTAAAGTCATGAAATTTGGTTTTGATATCGGAACCAACTTCTTTGGCTTTGATGGCGAATTTTTTAACACCTTCTTTGACATTTTCATTTAATTTTTCAGCATTTTCCTTTACTTTTTCACCAAACTTCTTTGCACCCTTCTTCACTTCACAGCCCCACTTTTTAAGAACATCACCGAATTTTTCACCAGACTCCTCAGCGCTTTCTGTTTTTGGGCCAATGCCTGATATCTCACTCAACGAGGGTAAAATTTTATCATCACATTCTAGAAGATCACATTTTGATTGAATTGTCAAAAGTGAAAGTATTAAAATGCTTAAAGCAATGTAATGTTTCATTTTGTAATTTTTTTGTTTTTATATTTTTCGAAAACTTTTTATTTTAACTTGCAAACTTTTGTTTGACTTAAAACCGAATTTCTTTTCTGTGTGCTTCCGTTGGCGTATCGCGAAAAACTGTTTGTATTACATTGGCATTTTTTTAAGCAGAACGCTTTATTTATTTAGTTGCCTTCAAATAGAATTTTCTTTCTTTCTTTATGTTACATTTGTGTTTTTAATCTTGTTATTCATTTGATTTAAAGTGGCTGTTGAGTACAACTTAAATTTTAATTCAATCAAGAAATTATCTTCTCCTTCCTACTCCTCGCATGCGTCATGCGCTTCTAATTGTTCGTTTAATTCACACTCAAAGAATAATGTGAATAAATATATTCAGTAGTTCAGCCTTTTAATTGTCTTATTACAATATGTCAAATAAAAAAATATACTCCTCAGTATTCTCAGTATTTAGCAGTACAACGAAGTTAGAGTCCTTACTGGGTATTAAGGACCACACTGTTTGCTTTGCTTGCGTCCTTAAAAGTTGCTACTAAAGGCGGAAAGTCGTTTGTAATTGGAACAATATTCAATTGCGGCTTATCATAAATGTCCATACATATTTAATATTCTTATAGATAGAAGTGTCAATTTAACAATGTCTGTGTGTCTGTCCGTCTTTCTGGCATCCTGTCCACTAGTAAAAACAATTCCCCTTTCGGAGAACAAAAATTAAATTGAAATATTTTTAACTTTTTTCTAAATTAACTGTATTGTTTTGATTATAATAAGTACTCGTATAACTTGAGAAGTCTGCTACAGATTTAGTAAATTTTTTTAAACAAATTTCGATTTAACAGAAAGTTTTTCTTAAATTTTTATATAAAAAAATTTATATAAAAAGTTAGTTTTAGCTCTGGAAATGCGCAAGTCTTTGTCCTAAATTTTAAAAACAACCATAAATATATAACGTTAATTTCTGAGCGTACACAAAAACACATCGTCAGTAAATTTATTTACGACATTTATTTTTAACATTTCATAACTTTGTTTTTGCAGTTTTATCTTCCTATTGATTGAGGGACTGAACGACTCACTGAATTACTTACAAACTATGTAATTTGCAATGTTTTCTTTACATAAACACAGTTTGCATTTGCAATAATTCATTTTGTTTTACCGAGAATTCTATTTAAGGTATTCAAGCAAAGTCTCTAGAGATTTTATATTGACATTTTATTGTAAAGCGAGCAAATAATGAGTCATTACAAATTTAATGCTGAAATAAATGCCGAGCAACATTTTTTTGCTTCCGTCAAAAATGCTCACTTTCTTTCATTATACATATTTACATACATATAAGTTACATATCGTTAAGTGAAATACCAAATCATGTAACTAAACTTTTTACAGGAGAAAGAAAAAGCCAAATAAATTAATTCAAGTTTTCGTCTATAATTTGGCAGTTTTTTATGATAGTGTTTAAAAATGTTTGTTGTAATAGACCGTAATTTTTTAAATGTTTGTTTGTTTCTTATAATATGTTCACACATGCATTCTTAATTGAGTTAAATTCGGGTTATGACAAAATTACTTCAGTGTTCAGACATACAGAATTTAGCTAACTGAATAAGCATTTATGTTACTCTTTTAAAAAGATATTACTATTATACAATAGAAACACCGAGCTGCAGCGGTTAATACGATCGAGTTTTAATTATAAAGTAGGAGAAAAAAGAAAAATTTTAAAATTCTGCAAATTTTTAGGAAACAAAAGCTTTTACTTTTTGCAATATTAGAGGTAAACGCAAACGAAGAAATTGGTAACTGAAATATGAATAATTTTATTTAAATCCATTATTACATTTCCAATTTAAAGAATCGCTAACCTACATTCTGGGAATTTAATTGCCATTGCAATGATGACTAGTATTTGGAAAAGCACATTCGTTTGAACGGTACCAGTTTTAATATCCTCTGTGGCTTGTTAGGGAAGTTAAATAAAGTCGACTCAAAGTAGAAAAAAACAAAAACACTGCAAAAAAGCGTAGCCATCGCTTTATTTATACTCTGGAGAGTAGAGAGTGGCTTCTGAGCTATTTACTTGAATGTCTCGTGTGCTACAAGAGTAACCCTTCTGGCTGAGCTCATCCGCCATCTCTGCGTTGATGTGGGCGTTTTTCAGTCTCCATGAACCCCATCTATTTTGCTTAGCCACATATCAAGAGGGGCTGTCTTACTGGCATCACTTCAACCCATTGTCCTTTCCTTTATTTGTACACGTATTTATTTAAAAATAAATTGGTTATTTTTATACCAATAGTTTAGTTTTTGTTCATTAGAAATTATAAATTTAATATTAATAATATTATGTACCTCTAACTTGACTCGCCATTTCTTAAGCCTTTTTTGTTATATTTTTTCACATTGGCCACTCTTGATAGTTTTTCTCATTAACTGATCAATGTTCCATTTCAAGTTTCATTCAATATTTAAAACAATTTCATATTTCAAATTTTATATGCAATATTGATCTCAATAATGGTATTTTTGCGATAATCTTAATAAATAAAGATATTTGTGTACATGCCGTCAGCTTTGGGTGTTGATACTTAAAATTATAAGTTAAAGAGGATCCCCACAAAATTACCGATTCATTTTTTTAATTTCCGTATTTTGGTACAAAATCATTAGCAAATGTTATAATATTGTAATATTGTATTTTATGTCTAGCAATTGGTCGGTTACATGAATGATGTTTTTAAATAAAACTGCCATATTAATGACGTTCAAGCTGGCCTAATTGAACTTTTCAGTACTTTTTGCAACATTATTGTATTAAATACTAAACATTTGTATTCTCTAATAAATAACTAAGAAACGAACTCAAAACTGTATGAGACAGTTTTTTTAATTAAAATTAAAGGCTTACAAAAATCAAAACTGAAATGCATCAAATTATTCCATAATGAGGACATTCCTAATTCGCCAATGAATTACTTAAATTAATCTGGTTCTATTTCAATTCATAAATAATAACTATCTCGGAACGTTTGATCAGCCTATTGGTTGTACAAACCTAACTCAACTTCTCGCACAATAAAAATCATCTCCACCACTGTGTCAATGGCATACGCAAGAAAAATTCCATTAAGAAATATTTGCCAACAAATTGATTGGGTATTATAATAATAAATATTTATTTATAGCTAATTTTAAAAACCAATTTCTAATATTAACAGCAATAAAGGATAATATGAATGAAGAAGATCTCTTAATAAAGGATCGATGTTCACTTACTATATTCGGATATAAATTCTTATTTATAAACACAAATTCATTTTAAAGAATATCGCTTTAATATATTGACTTCTTCATGTCGCGAAAAAACAATATATTTGGTGCTCAGATTAACAAACATTCAAATAAATTTATGCGTACATATTTGATAAAACCATCAAAGATTGTAGGTGAAAGACAGAATAGAAATTTTTGATGATCGACAGAATATTCTTAATTTATTAGTGTAGAAACCAGTGTAATTGTCATACAGACATTTCCACTGAAACTTTCACTCTTAGTCAGGAAGCATCTTCAATTAGAGGAAAACCACAGAAACACTTAAATTTTAAAATATTTCACAAGTATTATTTTATGTAGAACTTAAGTAGCTTAAGTAAGCAGCTAGGCAAACGGCCAGCTGAGTCCCTCACCCCGGAAGAACGGTCAAAGCTTAAATGGGCTCAAAATTTTTTGGCCAATCTGCAAAAGACTCCTCCGTCGTCTGCGGACGCGCCTAAACGGCAACGTTCAGAGGAGGAGGCCCAGACGCAGAGCCAACAGCCCGCTAGGAAACGTCATAGGCCGATGAACAAATCGTTCAGCGAGATGGCTAAAGGCTATCTCATGCAAGCTGTCATCGACCGAAGTGACGCAGACGGTGGCATGTCCTACGCTCAGTGGGACATTGTCCGTAAGAAACTGATGGGGGAGTTCTGGAAAGTCTTCAAAAGCAATCCAGGACCAACCCCCAAATGTGATGATGCCGGATGGCTTCGCCGGAGGGTAAAGCTTATAGCCTTTTCGGATGAGCGATCAATCTCTTTGTATAAGAAGGCGATCGTTAATCTGGAAGGGCTGTGGGAGGGTGCTAGGCTCGACGTGGTACCTATTAATGAGGTGCCTCAGCGACCTAGAGCCTCTGCTCGAGTCCCGGACGAGCCATCAAAACCCGAGGAAATTCTGGAACTCCTACAGGTCTGCAACAGTGACGTTCCAACCAATGGTTGGTTGGTCGCCAAGGTTTCGGAACCTGTAGGAGCCTACAGAAGGATCATCGTGGTCCTGAACCATGAATGCTTGCCATCGCTGAAGGAGAGACAAGGGAAGATGTATTACGGCTTCGAATCCATCTTCCTAAGTATCTACAAAGGCGATGACAGGGAGGCTAGGGATCAGGAGGGCGATGATCCAGCCTCAGACGCTATGTCTATGTCGGTAGACGAAACTGCCAATTTATCCTCTCAAGGGGATACCGTATCCAACTCCGGCTGGGTAGGGGAATTCTTTGAGGGGATGGACGAGGTAGTTGACGAGGACGTTCTCCTGGACTCGGACCTGGAGGACGCCAACGTCACAGTTATGCCGTACCATGACCAAAATTACACAGGTGAACCTTCACCACTGTAAAGCAGCATCCGCTGCCATGCTCCTCCGCCTAGTAGAGAAAGGGGAGGACCTCGTCCTAGTCCAAGAACCCTGGCTTCACCAAGGTAGGGTTTGCGGACTTAATGCTAAAGGCTTCAGGCTTCTTTATGCCAATGGTCAAGGTAACATAAGAGCGTGTATTCTGGCCAAAGGCAATCTAAACATCTTCATTTTATCTGATTACAGTGATGAAGACACACTAACTGCAGCGCTGGAGACGGACGAGGGCACCATTATGGTCATCTCCAGCTACATGGCATATGAACGCGAATCTCCGCCCGAAAAGATTCGCAGCGCAGTCAGTATGGCAAACACAAAAAACTGGCCAGTCATAATTGGGGCAGACGCAAACGCGCATCACGGCGTTTGGGGAAGCTCGAACATAAATGGAAGGGGTGAGTCTTTATTTGATTTCATTCTTTGCCACAACCTTGATATTTCAAATCACGGGTCAGAACCCACTTTTATAACTGTAAATAGAAGGGAGGTTCTAGACATCACACTAGTAAGCGCTATGCACTCGAACATGATCAGAGAATGGAGGGTCTCTAACGACTGTACTTTTTCTGATCACAGATATATTGAATTTAGGATAGAAATTCCACTAAACAGGCCAGTGCCCATAATAAACAGGAAAAAGACAAATTGGGAGGAGCAAAAACAGCTCCTCTCTGAACTAATTCCACAACCATCTGTCATAAACGACAGGCACGATATTGATACTGCGGTTGAAAATCTAAATAATGCTTTCAACCTAGCAACATCAGAAGCTTGCAGACCTAGTGTCTGCCGGGGTGGGAGTAAACCACCATTGTGGAACTCCGAGATAACAAATGCTCGCAAAGAGAGCCGTAGACTTTTCAATGAGGCCAAAAGACTAGGAAACTGGTCCGATTATAAGTCCTCCGTAAACAATTTCAAAAACCTGGTAAGAAACGCAAAACGCAAATCCTGGAGGTCCTTCTGTAGCAATATAGAAGGCACTTCGGAGACCAGCAGACTGCGTAAAATCTTAACCACGATTCCTTCAACTCCCAGCTTCATTAAAAAATCTGACGGGAGTTGGACTACTAGTGGACATGAGACCCTCATGGTTCTGATGGACACGCACTTTCCCGGTTGCGCTCCGTTTACAGGAGAACTCACGACAACCACACACAATCACACGTTAGCCCCATTTCCCATAAACAGGGAAAACATTACATGGGCCATAAACAGCTTTCATCCGTATAAATCAGCGGGTCCCGATAACATTATACCTGCTGACCTCCAGCGGAATGCAGACCTAATAGTCCCATGGCTTATTCGGATATTCTCGGCATGCCTTGCATGGTCATATATTCCGAAAGCATGGACCAAATGCACCGTGGTTTTTATACCTAAATGTGGAAAAACTACGCATACAAACGCAAAGGATTTTAGACCAATCAGTCTATCATCCTTTCTACTAAAAACACTAGAACGATTGATTGATCTGCATCTTAGATCGGTAATCAACTCGAACTTACTATCCACCGCTCAACATGCCTATACGAAGGGCAAATCGGTTGAAACGGCACTACACTCGCTTGTTGGTTACATTGAAAAATCCATAAAGCATAACGAATTTGCTCTGGCGGCCTTTCTAGACATAGAAGGTGCCTTCAACAACATCAACCCAGAAACCATCATCATGGCTCTGGCAAGACTGAACGTAAACCAGTCAATAACCAATCTCATCAAAGAATTATTGACTAATAGGGTCATCACATCTACGATGGGATCCTCAACAATCTATAAAGTTGCAAAGCGAGGAATGCCGCAAGGAGGGGTTTTATCTCCAATCCTGTGGAACCTTGCCATAAACACGGTACTGTTGGAGCTAGACTCAAACAGATTTAAAACAGTAGCCTACGCAGATGACGTTGCAGTAGTAGTGTCGGGTAAATACCCAGACACAATCTCGCATCGTCTACAGTCAGCCTAGAATCACATTACCGGATGGTGTATCAGTAATGGACTCAACGTTAACCCAATAAAGACGGAGCTCGTACTCTTCACGAGAAAATACAAAATACCGTACTTCACCTTACCAACTCTTAACGGAGTCACGCTAAGGTTAACCGATAATGCTAGGTATTTAGGTATCATCCTAGACTCTAAGTTATCGTGGAACCTAAACGTACAAGCAAGAGCAGCGAAAGCCGCTATTGCCCTCTATACCTGCAAAAAGGCCATAGGCAACAGATGGGGTATTAACCCCAAAACGGCCAACTGGCTCTTTGAAATGGTCGTCAAGCCCATATTAATGTATGGTGCAATCGTCTGGTGGCCGGCCCTAGGCAAATCCACCTATTCTAAAATCATTGAAAGAATTCTAAGAACATCGGCCTTGATGATTACAGGCGCACCTCGCACCACCCCATCAAAAGCCTTGTTCACAATGCTACACTGGCTTCCTGCCGATCTAATGGTCAAACAACTGGCTATGAACTCGGCAATTAGGCTCAGTGCCGCCGGAACATGGAAATCACTAGGTGATGGACATGCGAACATTATAGGACAGTTCGAAAACCTTCCCGAACTTATTGACTACCGTTCTCCCTACCTTATGCCCGAGAAAAGATTCGCAGTGTCAATCTCAGATACTCTACCTCCATTCATTGATCCTAATTACCGAGGGGAAGTACTTGAGGTTTACACTGACGGATCCAAATCAGGTGTAGGGGTGGGAGGGGGCATATACATTCCTCAATTTCAGCAGAGGATACGTTTCAAGCTCACAGATCTCTGTAGCATTACTCAAGCCGAAATATCGGCTATAAAAAGGGCAGCTAACTGGTTAAGGTACAATAGGGTATATAGGCAGGATATTCGTATATGTACCGATAGTAAGGCTGCATTGAACGCTCTATCGGGTGTTTACACAACATCCGAACTGGTAAAGGAATGCCGGACATCCCTAAACGAGATGGCGTCACATTCCAACCTCGAGCTAATCTGGGTACCAGGGCATGCGAATGTGCCTGGCAATATAATTGCGGACAAGCTAGCCAGGGAGGGATCTCGTTTACAAGAACGGGACACCGACCGGCTAGTGGGAGCCCCACTAAAAAGCTGCAAAATTCTTATTCAACAGAAACTTATAGGGTTAGCACAAGCTAGATGGTTCAATGAACCCACATGTGCTGTCTCCAGATTAACCTGGCCCCATTATGATCGAGCAAAATCAGCCATCATTCTGGGGATCCCTCGACATCAGCTACGTATACTTGTGGCTGTCCTAACAGGGCACTGTTTCATAGGTGCCCACGCAAATAGACTAAATCTCCCTTTCAACGACTTCTGTAGAAGTTGTCATAATGAGGAGGAGGAAGAAACCGTAAAGCACCTCCTCTGTCAATGTCCAGCTCTGTCTCATCACAGAGCCATGTATCTAGGTAACTCAACTTTACCCGAACTCGCAGACCTTACGGAATGCAATCTGAAGAGAATAAACAAGTTTATTCGGAAAACCGGTTGGTTCAATACTGACCAGAATATAGGATAGCCAATATTTTTTATTTTTCTTCTCGCTATCCATAACGGGCATCACAAAGGGACCTATTCTCCTGGACCCAAGTGGGCCGGTTGCTTGAAATCGGCAGCCTGTACAACCTAACCTAACCTAAGTAGCTTTACATTTAGTAAAAAAAAAAAATAAATCAAAAGATTTTAAAATATGTACTAGAAGTCAAAGAAGATAGCGGACGTGACAAAAAGTAAACATTTCTGTAAAAATGCTCACATGCCAATAACTAAAGCTATTTTACAGTGCAAGAAAAATAAGTTTATAAACAGCGGTATGAAGAACATTTAAGGACAAGTTGAAAATGATTGACGAGATTAAAGAAAGGTTAATAACACCGATTTCTGAGCGGAGCTGAAACATTTTTTGCACGTTTTATCAGATATAAAAGTTTTTGAGAGAAAACAAGTTGTTGTAAAAAATAATTCACTAAGGATTTTTTTATGCACGCAAAACTTGTATTTTTCAGAAGATGTTGCACTTCTAATGGAACGATGTTTGTGCTACGGACAAATATGCAATTAAAAACAAATCTTCTTATTTCAAAGAAACGGACACCACTCAATCAACGTTTGGAATACAATTTTCGACTTTTACAAGGGAACATCTCATCAGAAAGAAATACTTTATGTATCTGAAAAACAAAACAAAATGTACACTTTTTAAATAAGTAAGAACTTTTCGGTTTAATGAACAAGCATTACAAATTAAAGCTTCGTTAAATAAGAAAACTTCTGTATCTTAATAACATAGAAAATATAAAGATAAATTAAGTTAATAAATAAATATATATAAATAAATTAAATAAAAAATAAAGTTAATTTTGAATTTTGCTTGAACTAAAAACTCTTCGTTAATAATCTACCAACTTAATACCAAGGGCCAGCGGCAATTTCTCCGCTAACACAAGGCTTGACTTAGATATTAATGTTATTAACTAAGACTCGGATTTTCATACAACAAATAATACATCTAAACAATTAGGAATATGCATTTTCTCAAGAAATATTCCAACAAAAAATTATCACACTAAACATTAGTAAAATCATGGATGCTCTCATGCAACCTCAATGAATATATCACATACGAGTAGTTTTACAATGTGGAACTGATCCAAAGAGCCGAACGCAATACGAATGATAGATTGTCTGAATTAAATGTCGCTGACAAACAACATTTTTAGAGTTTTTAAAGAGAATATTTTTATGTCTCTGAAACAGCTGCCAATATTTTTTGCTTTGAAGAACTCAAAAATTAATATGAATGAATAAAACTGAAACAATATCCAATTATTCATTATTATTCATTAATATCTGAAACAAAAACACCATAAAACAATCGTGACAGTTGAGGTAATACAGCATAAAAACTATTTTATATAAAATTGTTTTGCAGAAAGAATAGACTCCAAAACAGGAAGACATGCAGACAAGAATTAAAAAGAAAAAATACAGAACAAAATCAATAAAAATTTCCGAAATAGGTTCAGATGTAGGTAGCAGCGTTCTGAGGGAAAAACTTTTTTGCGGTCAAGATATTAATTAAGTGATCAAAAGAGTTTGTCCAAACAAAGTTTGAACAAAAATTTAATAAATTTTTTACCATACTAATTATTATCTTTATGATACCCTGTACAATGCATTTTGCTTTTTCTAGCTCAGATATACACCATGATCTTCGTATGACCGCACCATTTTGATCTTCTTAGACAAAAACCTTTTCACAACTATTTAAAACAGCTTTGATTCTGGCAGCTCCCATGGTGCAATACATGCAGGTATGGACAGTATTTAAGTTACTTAAATTTCATTATCAATTACGACTTCATTTTCACGAAATCCGTTTATTAAGAATATCGCACTTGAAAAACAAGAGGGAATTATCTTGAAATTTTGAAATATTCAATAGATGCAATATGTGTTTTGATTTTTCTTCAAACGTATATGAAAAAAAGATTTTAAATCATGCGTTTCATTAGCAAAACGTAGACAAAATAATGCGAAATTTTTACAGCAAGGAAATATACACTCATAATATTATTACAGTAACGGACTGCACGTTATTCAAAAAGTATTCCGTTTAGTTATTTTTAAAAGAATAAACATTTAAAATTGTACGCAATTTTATTTTTAAGTGATTCAGACATTCATTCAAAAAACTTAGCACATATTAATACGGATTTTTGGTTACATTCAATATTGTCCGTCGTTTTCAAATATTGTTTTTTTTTTTCTTTGATTGCCTTATTTGATTTATTTGTTTGAGATTTCCTCTGCTGCACATGCATGTATGTATTCATTTCATAATTGCCCAAAAAATTTGGCAGTCAAACCACCATTTGGTTACTTGAAACTTAAAAAGCTTTGAATTACATGTCATTAATATATGGAGCACAAAAAGCATTTTATTTGTTACGAATACGATCATCAAAGCATGAACATTTATCGTGTAACAGAAGTTCTTGTTTAAAAATTACATGATCCATGCCTGCATTACATAGGACCATGATGTAACTAGTTCATTTCACCTGCAATAGCCCATGTAGGCCGATATTTTATTTTTAGGGAACTTGGGGTTGCTGATTTGACAGTAAAAATAAGAGAAAAGGAAAAGTCTTTTATTTTTATAGAAATTGGGGTTGATTATTTGGCAGTAAAAATAGCAGAAAAAAAGGAAAAACCTTTTTTTTCAAGGACTTTAAGTCAATTAATTTTTTAACATTAAAATTAACTTTTTGATAAATTTGAGTGATCTTTTACGTACAGAATATTTTGAGTGTAATTATTAAATTGCAATTTTTTAAGAAAAATTAAAAAAATTCGAGGTTAATACCATCTTGTTGATCAAGTGCGATATATTATAAGTACTTCACTTTTGTTTTTGTGAATAGAAACAGTGAGTGATCTAAAACAATAAACTTAAAGTTCGATTTCACAACTTCGGAAATGACAAAGACACAGAGGTTATCATTCATCAGGACTCGAAGAACCATAAATTACATTTGCAAATGCAGGAATTGTACAATAATGAAAGTTTAGCATTCGAAAAATAGAGCTGCTACAAAATTCTGTAACTACGACAAAATTTTATTTACTATTATAACAATTTGGGATAGTAAATTTATGAATTTACGGCGCTATTACGACAAATATTAGCTTTATATGATTTTCTGTCTGATTACTTAATAATATTCTGTTTTGATAATTGCAGACATACAAGTATTTCGGTATTTCGATCGAAAAGGATTTAAGTCCGTACAGTTCCGAATTTTATTCTCTTTCTTGTATAAATAATAGATAAAAAAATGTATTTAATAATAATAATTATAATAATATTGTACCTCCATTTTTCTTTATCAGTCGTATCGATATCGCATACCGGCGATATTTTTGTTTTAACTTCGCTATCGGCAAACAGGCGAATCGATGCATTTCTACAAATCACAGCTCCTGCAGAAGTTAGAGATTTTTTAACACTCAGAGTACTAAATGATAGCGACAAAATATATTCCAAAAAGCCTTTTTTCTTTCTACTTCGCACAAATTTCTATTCAAGTTTTAACTCTTTTACGATTGTACAATAAATATAAAATAATGTATTACTGGTAAAACAATAGCAATGATTTAAATCAAAACTATATTTCCTCGTCATAATAATCAATATTCTCGTCCTGGTTATTTTCAATCTCTTGATTTTCATCGGAATAAATATACTCAGCTTCATTTACATTTGGAATTGCAACGATTTTTCTTATTTTAGTTTCACTGGCAGCAGAAGTTGTAGTTATTGGATTTCCCGTAGTAATTGTACTAGAAGATTTCATTGTTGCTTTTGGAGTTGTCGTCATAATAGAAGTCCCTGCAGGTTTCCTAGCGTCCCAATATTGTTTGCCTAAAATGGAAGTTTCTAAACTTAAAAATTAATTATTTTATCTAAAAAAAAAAAACTTACACATATCCAAATGCCGATTAAAATCACAATAAATAAATTTATCTACATCTTCATCGGTCATTAATGCACCATATGCTGGAGGTTTTTCTCTTGTATCGAAAATTTCGATTATCTCTTCCACGTACATGTCATTTAAATACATCGGTGGCCTGCGTCGTATGTATCTTTGATATAATATTGGATGTTTTTCGTAATTGCCAGTATAACGAATGTCAAATGGTGTACTTTCCACTTGTTGCAGAAAATTTATTGCGAATAGAGCGCTTAGAATGAGCGTCAGCTCAACAAACATTTTATTTGTAAACATTTCGTTGGTTGTCAGAAGATGAATGAATTTTTTAATATACTTTATATGGTAAAAAATAAAAGCACACTAACTCGACTATTTGTTTTTGCGATAAAATAAATTGAGATCATGATCTTTTGGTGGCGATCGTAAATTCAAGTAATTATGATGTTTTCTTTTTCTAGTTAATTTATTGTGCGGTATACTTTTGGGTGAAAAGAAATATTGTCTTTGAAGTATGTATTTTGTTTATAGAAATATTTTCTATTTTCGTTTTCTATAAGATCTTAGTTGTTTTTTATAAATTTCATGAATATGTGTAAACATAAACAATTTGGTTATTTCTAATTCATTATTTAATATACATACATATTTCAATAGAACAAACACACGTTTTTATTGTTTGGCATTGAAAGTTGGTCAAGTTGTAGAGAGTGTTCACACGAAGTGTATTTGTCATAAGAAATGTCACAATATGAGTGCTTGTACCATTTGTAAAAATGTTGTAGAGCATTTGCCATTCACAAGGTTATAACATGTAGAATTATGCTTAAGGCTAATAAATATATGTATATGATATGTGTGTTTATCAATATATATTTATTCCAGTCGTTCCGAATTGGAGCATAGGGCCATTACAAATGTGTTCCCTTGTGATCTGTTGCAAGCTATTAGTTTGATTTCATTCGAGGACTACCTTGTGAGTCCAACTCTCTTCGGCACGTGTAGCCGGATCTTCCTCTTCTTTTGTTATCCTGTGCGTTTCACTCATCTGGGCTTTACTTATTGTGTGACCTATCCAATGCCACTTACGTCTGAATATTTCTATGCGCAGAAGAACATGATTTGTGGTTGTCCTCAGGTCGTAATTGGATACAACATTAGACCAAAATACTTTTAAAATCCTCCTCAGGCATCTATTGACAAATACCTGGAGTGCATTTATGTCGCATACATCTGCAATTCCAGTCTCGCATCCATACATACTCGTACAACCACAAGATGAACTAATATTATTTTTTGTAAAATATTTTATACGAGTATTATTGTTTCTAAATTCAATCTCTTGAATAACTTAGACTCTAAAATAATTTTTGAATCCTAGAAATTCCTCAAAAAAAAAATTACTCACTTGTTCAGTATTCGATATTTTTATTCCGAGGTATCTCTTTATTATATATTCTTTTATCGGTTTTTCCAGATGGTTTTTTAATAGATTTGAATCTTATCATTTTCGTAGAATGGGCACTATTATCGTCCCTATAAAAACAAAAAAAAATATGCCTTGTCCGATATTGTACGGTGGTAGAAAGACCTTCCTAACCGCACTTTGAAAAGAAAAAATAAAAAACTGATTCGAAACTTAAAAACATACATTTTCTCACAAAATACATGCCGCCTGCATTACTAAGTAACTATTACAGAAGTTTTGATTTAGCTGTATTTTCTTTAAGAGCACTTTTCATTTAACCGCACAAAATGTATAATTTCTGTTACTATTCTTAAGTCATATAAATATAAATTCCTTTTTTAAATGCCTTTTCTGTACCTGCACATTTTAGATAAATGCCCAACATTTTTGGCATTTTAAAATTGTTTTCATACAAAAAAATTAACGTTAGCTGCGTTCTGCCCTGCCCGAAAATATATATTTTCTGTTATTATTCTTCCTGAACTTTTTTAAGAACATTTCGTATACTTGCATATTTAATATATTTTTGGGCAGTTTTAAAATATTTTTATGTAAAAAAATATGGTGGTCACATTTTCATATAAATATCTTACTTAAGCCACTCATAATTAAAAAACATCCTAAAGAAGTCACAAAAATCTCAAGTTATCTTCATTAAAATACATTATTTTCTTTGCATTTTCATACAAACATACACTTAAAATAACAGCATTTTTGACTTATCTGCACAAAAAATCGTGCAAAGTTGATTGTGCAGCTGAGACAAAATTACTGTAGTAGCAAACAACCATATAAATTATTGTCATACAGTTGATCGGAAAAGTTTTAAGCGCGTAATAAAATAATTTTGCAGCAGAACAGGGGCACGAAGTTTGTTTTTTATTTTTCTCTGTGAATTCATTATATCTTTTTTGCAATTGGATGTACTTACCTGCAATGTCAAAAAAGAAATATTGAAAATATTGAAAAATATATTATTCATATATTTGTTCTCATTTTAACTTATTATTTTAAAAATCAAAGTTTTTGCTGGTTAAATCACAAATAATTTATTTCGCATAAATTTCTAAAATCGTGTTGAGTTCCGGTTAAAACTTAAAAACTTATTGCAAAACTCTAAGATTCACTTACGAAAAAAATTGGCTAAAATCAGATAATCGATTTTACTTGTGATTTGTTTAAAATATATTTTATTTACAGTTTTTTTTTTACATAAGTTAAATTTTTTTCACAACCATTTCTTTAAATTTAGTTTACACACCTTTTGCTCACAAAAGTTAATCAATAACTTCATCTATCTTTTCCATTTTGATGAACATCGGTTGAAAATTTCAAATCTGTGATAACAAATAAAAAAGACATATAAAGTTGTTAAATCAGAATGAAACAAGGTAACTCTAACTTATAAGACTAGAGTACGCATGGTGGTCGAAATTCGACCGCCAGTTTAAACGTATTAGTTGCATTAATTAAATTAAATTTAATTTAAAAACTACCTATTTACTCATTCCCTTCCCCATGGAAAAAAACAATAAGCAAAATGAAATTGCATACAAACACGCACATTTATTTTGTTAAGTTTTTGCTTAAAGCTAACACATTCATACGTAATGAACATGTACATCCATATTTAATTATCATCTCTTTCAATTCTGAGTTCTTTTCTTTTCAACTTCACTCATTTGAAGAGAAATAATCTTATTACTCACATAAATATGTTGTTACTCTTAAACACTTTTACTTGAACCAATACTTACATAAGTGAATGTACGTGTGTATTTTCAACATTTGTAGTGGTGTCTACCCTAGGAGCCTTTTATTCCTTTAATACTGAACCGATTTAAATAATATATAGCCGGGTTGCTAAGAGTCAACAATGTCTACCATTTGGTAGAACTATAAAGAAAATCGGTTGGCAAACAAAGGAGAAAAAGGGATCTAAAAATTTGTCTTTGCCTATTTATATAACAGATAGATAAGAGTGCAAGCAAATCAAATTAAATCTGAAGACGCTACATTAAAACGGAATATTGCAAGAAAAATATATTTGTTCAATTCTCAGCCGTTGTAATCTACAACATTGTATTAAATAAAACTTACATACTTGTGAATAGCGAGTTGTGAGTTTAATTTATTGCCTCTTGCACTTCGTTACGATGAAATTTGATAGATTTTGTTTGACATACAAAAAAATTCATTTAAAGGTACAAATATTTCGGAATATTAATTTAAATGCGTATTTTGTTTTTGAGTATTTGGACATCTTCCAAAAAAAGCACATCTCTTATGTTATGTTAGATAAAAGCATTAGAAAATTATAATATAATATAGAAATTTATATACGTTTGTATGCGTATATGCGTATTTAAGTACTCTGTCTGTACATTGTACCCTGTCCAGATACTTTCTTTTTTAAGAAAAATGTTGACATTTGTGAGTGTCTGTGAAAGCAAACAAGCAAAATTAAAATTGTTCATAATAATTTGACCTCATTAATTGGTTCAAAATTAGTACACATTTCAAAGCAATTAATATGAGCAACTGTTTGGTGTAATTAATAATAAAAGGAAGTAAAAGATATTTTGTCGAAGTATCAATTTCATTTTTAGGATAACAAGAATATATCTCATTATATTGAAAGGTTTCCTATTTCTTTCTCATATCAGTGGGTGAACAAAAACGTTATTATATTGTGTGCTCGATCTCATCAAATCATTACATCTTACAAAAAATTGTGTCTTTGATGGGAGACTTGGTTCCCATTTTGTATTCTATGCAACAAACGCTTTGGGATTGAAAGTAACTTATGTTTTATTCCAGCATTGATTTGATCATTGCTATGTCAGTTATTAATGGCTCAAAAATTATAATAGGTTTGAAAAGAAAAACATTATCTGCCACAATCGAGAAAAATTTTGTATAGTTAGATACATTTGAAACAAAAAGAAATTCTAAATTTTTTAAAGAAAATGTTTTTCGATATTTTGGAGCAGGCAACATGAGTAGAAAAAAAGCGTGGCTACAAAAAAATAGTTCTATGTACTCAAATTATTCACTCAGTTCAATGAATGTCGAAGTCGAGTGCTCAACTTCGACAATTTGGCCAGCTGAAAGAAAACGTTAGCACATTGTTTTTTATCTAGGCCAAATCTAGGGCTGTCGCAATTTCAACTTCGACATACATAATCAGGATTATTCCCCTTATAATTACAAACTATTATCAAATAAACATAATACATAGAGCTCATTTGTAATAATAGTATTTAAAATAATAGTATTTAAAAATATAAAAATTAATGGTGGATACACAGAAATGTGCAAAAACTTTATCAGCCCAATTATAAACAGAAATGCCTCATGAAATTATTCGCTTTTTCTTTTTTCTATTATTATGAATAAAAAATTCCCTAATTTTACTTTTTAGTCCGTTTTTATCAACCATGTAAAAGGGTGAAAAAATAAAAAGCTAAAAAGTAGTTAGTTATTCTAAATATATTTAAGTTTGGGTTTTCACCAAAAAAAAAATTCTCTCACAAAACGGAAGAGAGTTTGAATTAATTGGAGAAGTTCTTTCTGGAGAAAAGACTTTTCATTAAACAAATTCCTTGCGAATATTTGTAATTGGACCGTACGTATGCAGGCTGTCGCACCAAACTTCGTTACCGTCTAACAAATGAACAAAATTACAGTAGTTACTCTGGAGCTTTAAAAATCGGGAAGCTACTTTGAATTGACTCGATTAAATAAAACTAAAAATTTTGAAACTATTGTAGCAAGGATACGCATACGTCCCATCTATACATTTAATAGGTAAAAAGTTTTTTTTAGAACCTTTTAACGCTCATATTAAACATCTGATGTATACAAAACTTATATCAAATTGAAGATATGAATTCACAAATGTGCACAATCTATTTTTTGTTGAAATCGGTTCAGTATTTTGGGAGTTATAGTCATTTAAAGTTGCTACTAATACATGCTCATTTATTGCACATGTATGAACTTATCAGCTTCAAGTTGAAAAATCAATAAAGAATGCATGTGTGTTAGTCCATTTTGCTTTTGCACAGAAATGATGCAGACCATTATTAATACATATGTACATACTTTGTAAACAAAAGAGAGACCGGTTTTCGAATATTTCGAATATTTGAAATTTTTAAAAACCCGGTTACGTTTTTTAGAATTCAGGTAAAAGCGGTCAACCAGTTTTTTTTTTCTTAAGAAAAATATTATATTTACAAGATTTTTTATTTGCATTTGCTTTCTTAAAAAAAGAGTTCATATAAATACTATAAAAATTAAAGATTAAACATAAAAATTAGTTTCATATCGTCACCTTAAATGCAAAGGGATGTAACTACACATATTTTCGAAATAGATTGTTCGATTGATTATGGTTTTTCAAACTACATGTTCACGGAAAATTTTAGACCCTGCGATCAAAAACAGCCTCTTTATTACAGAAATTGAAACGGGAGTAAATACAAGGGCATGTATTTTTAATGCAAAAAGATGCTACTATATAAACTCTTGGAAAAAAAATAGAATTGTTGATTTGTCTTGTGCAAAAGTAAATAAGTCTCCATATTATAAAAAAATTAAAGAATTGCAGGGAATAATCTATTATTATTGCCTTTTTAAAGTGTTTAACCTCTCCTGTAGATTAAATAAAAGTGCAATTACGTCGTTACTCGGCGGATATCTTTTGTATCATTTATGAAACAGTATTTAATAAAATTCTCGTTTTTCGGGAAGTTTCGAGTTCTGAGATATAGTATAAAAGTATTCAAACCATTTAGGCGACTTTCATTTCTTCATTTTTGTTCTGCAATGGGTGTCTAACTCTATATAAATTATGAAGCATAATGTCAAGAAAATTAAATAAAGATTTTAAAATATGCAGTTTGATATCCATTGCACGCAACAAGGCCAATTTAATTCGCCCCTGCTGCCACCTCATAAAATTATTTAGCCATATCCAAAAAATACCTAAAACTTTTACACTGAAAAAAATACTTGGAAAATCAATAGAAAACGTTCGTCTAAGTTTTAATATAGTAAAATCTAATTTTATTTGAAAATTATACCAATCGAAAAGTATTCGACTAAGCTGGTTTTTGAATAGTAAAAAAACTAGACTACTCGACATTTGAAAAATAAACGTTTTGGAAAAACCGACAACCGTGTTGTAGAAAAACCGGGGTTAAAAACCGGTTGAAAAAGCGAGTCAATCACCTTACTCCGAACCATCAATAATTATAATAAAAACTGTGTTAAAAAGCGATTTTTTAATTACAACTAAAATAAAATGCAGAAAGATATTTCTAATGACAATGAATTTGACTTTATTTTAGTTTTTCTTGATTAAGTCAATCGTAAACTGTGTACCAACTTTCCATAACTCTGGGATAGGAACTCTAGTTTGACCCACGAAAATACATCTGTGCTCCCGTTTCTCAAGAACAATATATTTGTTATATCAAGGACAATATGGACAGAACAATTTAAGAGCGTACACAGCATTGATCCTCTATAATTCTTGGTTTCTTACTCTCTTATATGATACGCGATAAGCCACGTGATATGCCGCTTGCTTATTTGTGTGCATGATAGTCCATTGCGTATGTGAGTATATTGATGTCATCGGTATCATGCAAATAGCCTGACAAGCTTAGTATTTTTGTCATTAACGAGAACAGACCTTTGATATATATTTAGTGCAACATCATAAGAAATGTATGCTTCACGCAATAGATCTGTTTCAGATTGTTAACAAAGTTGCCCAGTTTTACTAAAATATAGACAAACTTGACCAAATGCATTAACTTTGCACGCCAAAGTGCTAGTAAAAGAGTGATTTTATTTATCTCGTTGGCAAAAGTTGCACATAGTTTTTCTTTGGGTAAGTTCGGGTAAAAATAATTTGATCATCTTTTTCATGAGAAAATAAATAACAGTTGAAAATAAAAAAATATATATAAATTCAAATAAAGATGTCTTTATTAAAATTATTTTAAAACAAAAAAATTTGAAAATGGAATTAGCGCTGGCTTTATTTATTTTATTGTAATCAAATATCAAAATAGTTTGTTTGCAATATACGGATTAATTAATGTGTTTTGAGTGACTAAAATCTCTAAGCTAAAACTTAATAAGTTAGCGACAGTGATATATTTTGACTTAAAAATTTGCTTTTTCGAGTCCCACCTACTTTGATAATTTGAAAGAGTAAATTCCTTTAATATGCTGTTCATAGAATCCATACATATTTTCTACTCAAGTCCATTGATTGGATTATATGAACAGCACATAATATTTTTTTTTTGTAATTTTGAGTCAAATTTAAATTGAAGTTTATTTGAAATATCGTCCTGACAAATGATTATTCAAAATAACAGTAAGAATTTTTTTTGCAATCCTAATTACGATGACGTGTAACTTTTCATTTCTTATTGAGTCGTTTTTCTCTTTAAAATCTTTAGTTAGATAAATATTTCGAAACCTTATGAAACTTAAACATTTTCTAAACAATTTTTAGAAGAGACACTGGTGTGCTTTGAGGCAAAATTAGTTTGTATATCGCAATAGTTTAATTCTTTTATAATTATTTGTACACCCACCTTTTGTTTGACTACGTGATGCTTGTGGATATTTACGTAAATGTACTGCGCTCACATCATCCACAGTTGGTTTTGGACTCACAGCAACTGGAACTTCCTCGTCTGATGTTGATAATTGTTTATTTATTAAAATATTTCCATCAGTCATTTGACGACGTATTGGCTGCTGTTTTCTATTACAACTAATATTCGTTGAAGTTGGGATCTTATAAACTGATAGCTGCCGTGCAGATGACGAAGAAGAAAGTGGAAGTTTTTGCATGCTTTGAAGTGACTCCATCGACTGATTTTTCAGTGGTCGTCTTCTTCTTCTGGGATGTTGAATGAAACTATCTTCTTTAACTACCAAAGTGCCGGCATTGCAAGTGCGAAGGAAGTAACGAGGACTTGACTGAACTTCGTTTTCTTCGCCATATTCGGGTGACGAAAAACGTCCTTTTTGGTAGCTAAATCGCTCGAGTATTGATTCAGAATGAGCTGAGGATCTGCCCGAGCTTTGTGAACGGCGATATTTACGTTTCTCCCGGGGACCCGAAGAAGATGAAGTAGGTGTGGTTGTTGAGGGTGGAGTGGGTAAGAATTCGGGTATATGTGATTCATTATATAGTTGACCTTCATTGTCATCAACATTAAAACGAACTCCCCTTAAAGATGATGATCTTCTCGAGAGACCATGATTTGGCAGGTCATTGGTATTAAAGTCGATCGCTTTAAGACTGTGATTTGGACTAATAGATTGTGATAAATTCCGTTCAGGAGATGGCGTAGCTTCTTGTATGTGTAATTTATTAAAATCTTTTTCCAGAGCTTTACGTATGGAATGCTTGAGATTTATGGTAGCTGATCGTTGGCGATATTCCGGTTGCTGCTGATTGGATTGATGGGAACGTTTTTTGGATTTATCATGTTTCGATTGTTCATAATCTTCTTGTTTATAAACCCCTTCATTATCACCCTGTGTATTTACTAGTAGTTTACCTTTATGATCGTACAACAAAATACGTGGTAAAGCAATACTGGAACATGATTTTGAAGTTGTTAGCTCCCATTTCCAATGCTTGGGTTTTCTTAATTTCAAACTTAATATATTTGCAAATGCATCATCTTCAGCAATATCGTCATGTTTCCCATCTTTATTTTCTTTTCGATTATTATAATTAAAATTGACATTACGGGCTGCATCTTTGCAATATTCTGTAGATCTTTCATTATGATGACTAAACATGTGGTCATTTATATTTTGTGTTGAACTTGGTGATTCTGAGGTTGCTGTCGCTGTTGTTGCTGACGCTGACGTTGACGTTGACGGCGTATTTTGATGGTTAATCCAACGGTGACGACGACGATGCATGTCCATAAACAAATCTGACATTGTTGAAAATAATGTGCAAATCTCATAAGGAAACACTTGTGCGATTCTATTTTTATTTTCCACCTTATTTCTTTTTTGTAAATGTCAGACTCTCTAAAAGTTCCTTATGTGCTTTCTTTCTTAAGTTTAAATTTTTTTAAATTTTTTTCTATATTATATTTACATATATTATACACATGTATGTAGATACATTTATATATGTAAGAAATCCAATTTATGATTCAATTTTATTATGACACTAAAAATATTTACACCATTTCCAATTGTATTTGATCTATTAGATAATTTTTATTCAGACGAACCCCATTATATAAATCTTATTGATTTAATTAATTTTTTTCCTTTTGGCAAAATTTTTCAAGACCCCGTGAAGTGGAAATTAAGAGGAATAATATATATATATATTTTAAAGGGGTATAGGCGCAAAGTCCACAATTTTCGCTTTTCTTAAGAAAGAGTCCTATTTGCGCTTAACTTTTATAAGCTTTTTTGTAAGTTGGACTAGCACAATGAAAATTGTGCCAGAACAATGAAAATTGGTTATGACAAGGAAGATAGAGAAAGTAGTGTTTGAAAGCGATAGGAAAGACCTCTGCAGGGAGTTTATTTTAAATACGTACTGTTCGGCTAAAAAAAGAATTCTCTCTGTTATACGGATTGCTGGCAAATCGATTGCAAACGTATGAGCCTTCTTCCACTCCTGCACGCGATCACATAACTTCCAAATATACTTTGAAATACCGGCTTATAAATGGAGGGCTCAGAGCTGAAGTGAACCAAGTCACGAAAAGACAATTCGAAGATATTATGAGTTTCAGTAAATGAACTGCATAAATAAAATATAAAATGAGAGCCATTGAGCTGGGGTTTTCACCCTTACCTTAGGAACGGAACACCTTTTTAATTAGTCCGTTACAGAACCAAATATAGTTAAGTTTTTTGGAGAATTTAGCACTAGTTTTGAAATTTTTCATATATTATGACTTGGTTCACTTTAGCTCTGAGCCCTGCAATTAAGGGTTGCATTCCATTTTCGTTTTGATGTAGATCGAATAGATAGCGAGAAAAACCAAAGCACTGGAATGCTTTTTTGGGACTTGAAATAGCTGACTGATCGTATAGGACAGTACTCAGGACCAGGATTCAGATTCTTTGATATGTTTAACATTCATTCTTACGGATGAAACAGCACATCTGTGAGTTAGCACGCAACACTGGATCTTACGAGGATTAAAATTGATTAATTCGCGTGACACCAATTGGTCCACTAAATGAAATTAGAGTAATAAATTTGTGTATCTTTAAATAATGAAGTTTCTTTAATTTCGTATTACAAATTATTGGAAAAGAGAATTGCAGCCTTTGTTACTACATTTCACATGTGAATATCTATCGAATTGAAAGTTATCTGCAGAGTGCCAAGTTTTAACTATTTCAGGGTTCAAATTAGCGGAAACTTGAAGGGAAAAGTAACAATTTTTATGTAAGAAAAACTCCACATTACTTATGGGAATTATTTAGAATATACGATTTATCAACATCTTTATAATGCAAAAGACATGACGGAAAATATTCATTTGTAAAAATTAAAGAAGAAGAAATTGCAATTCTAAGAAAAACTATTTTTTCCCCTTCAAGCTTTTACTTTTTTAAAACATTTTGGCTGTAGAACGAAACATAGTTAAGCTAAGTAGATAACATTATCCGAAAAGAAAAATTAAAAAAACTATTCAAACAAAATTAGAAATGGTGTAGTCAGATCTTTTATATTATTGTCCACCTGTTGTTCAACAAATTTATGATCGTTGTGATCGAAATTGATTTCGATGTAAGTATTCCGTAAAGAAAAATATGAATTATGTCACACATACGAAAGCAAGTAAAACAATATGAAACGGGAATAAGGCAACGTAAAATCGCTATTGTATTTCGAGGATTATATTGTAAATATATTTTATAAACACATTTTCGAATATAATTGAAATGGTCGTTTTATTTATGAAGATCAGCATTCAGCCGCTGGCTAGAGGCCAACCAGCAAACAAAAAATTATTTTATTATTTTTTTTGTTTTATTTCAATTTATGTTATTTATTTCAAATTTCAATGAGCCGTTAGTAGTTTATTTTTGTATAATTTTTTTTGTTCGTTTAAATATTTATAGCATTAAAACAGATAATGATGACGTGCCGAAAGGAGGCGGGCGAAGTATGCGTTTAGTAACAATAAAATAGTTTCATTCACTTCATAATAATTTTATTTTGTAGGCACTTCGAACACACACTTGCTTCGTTTATCACTTAACACTTTGAGTTCATTTCGTTTTATTGGCACAGCTATCTTTAAGTGTCGTGTTTTTTTATGTATGTTTTTCCAAAATGTAACACAATTAGCACATTAAACAATATCTTTTTGAATTGGCTCTGAATGTTTTAAAATATATGTATAGTCCTAATTTCACTTTCTTTTTTCATATCTTTTCGGTATTCGGTTTGTTTTTTTTTGTACTTTTAATTGTGTGTTGTTTTCATAAGAAATCTTTATTGTATTTAATTTTATATCGAGTGTGATTTTAGTTCGTTTTTTTGTTTTGCTTAATTTTGTGTTGTATTTGTTTGTTGTTTATTTTTATAGTCTTCAACATATGTGTGACATTTATAAACAATTTTATGTGTTTTTCTTTTTCTGATTTCGTTGGCTTTCTTGCTGTTTTTGTTTGAATGCGTTTCTTTTAAAATTCTTGTAGCAACATTATTATTTTGATATCCGAAAATTAATCGTCCGACCGTTCTCAGCCATTTTGCCCAACTGTTATGAGATTTTCGTATCTGAAAGCAACATAAGCATCATCAGCATTTGTGCAGATGTTTTATTTTTGCTACACTTTTTTCTCTCAGTCTGAGAAATTTAAACATCTTGTATTCATTTGTTTTTATTAATTTTATTGTTTACAGTATAGTGTACATAATTTTTTCTACATTGATCATTTATTTCAAAAGTAAAATAAAAACTAATTAAATAATTTTACGCTCCCACAACAATGAAATCCACATATTTTCGCACTCATCAGATACTTTTGTCAGGGTACAGATATGATAAACGAAAACAAAAATTATCAAGAAAGTTAAATTATAAAATATATTTTTTTCAAGAACAAGAAATAGTTCTAATATTCCAGAACAGTTACTACATATTTTTCGTATAATCAGATGATTCTTTAAATTTTCTGAATACCTAAATGCCTTGATATATTATAGCTAAATGAAAGAAATTTTTACTATTATGCTTTGGTAAAAAATATTTGTTTAACTAACGACTTAGAAATGTTCCACATACCTCTCGGAAGATGCTAAGTTTTTCATGTAAAATATGTAAAGAAATGTGACATAAGCGAAAAGTTATTATTCCAACAACAAAAGCGAAACGAACATCATGCTGCACATCCTGTACAGTAGTTATATCTCAAAAAAAACTTGTTCGTTAGATAACGAGTTTAAAGGTTTTGATTTACACACACATCAACAGAAAAATTAAAAAGTATTCTCCCCTCAAGAGATGAGTAAACAAGATATTTGTATGAATTTCACACAAAACATGAAGAACGATATGATGGACTCATAGCAATAAAGGAGCGATACATGTTCAATTTTTATAATTTTTACCATCCTGTTTTTGGCCCCTGCTGTCATAATAAAGAAAACTTTTGCCCTGACTGTGCATTTAAGAATTGTTTTATAATCATTTCTCATTAAAAATAAAACAGAAATTGAATTTTTGTTTATGTGTCAAGCATTTAAAAAAATTAAACAAAATAATACACAGTGATTATTTTGCATATAAAAAAATTCTTTTGTTTATCTGAAAACTTTATGATCGATTGATGATCAGTTAGATGCTAAGAATGCAAATTTTATACAAGTATTTTACTTTAAGAATATATTTTGATTGCTTTTTGTGTTATTAATTTGTTGAACACCTTTTTCGTTTTATAAATACAAATAAAATAAAATTTTTGGTATTTTTCATTAAGTATGAAATCACAAAATATTTTTTCTCCCATCTGAGTATATAAAAATAAAAAGAGTATATATATATGTACATATAATTTTATTTTGTAATTTATTATGTTTTGCTAATTAATTCATAATGCGAAAAAGAAATAAATAAATTTAATGGGGTCGCGTAACTTTTAATACTCATATTCATATTTTTGCTTGTTATTATTTTGAAATATATGATTTTATGAAACTCCCAAATATCTTCATATTTGAATCTATCAATTAATAATTAAAAGTTTTCAATACTATTTTTGTGTATTAACCCAATAGGCAAGATTTGTTTAAATAAGTTTTATTACCGGGCCATTACGATATGGGTAAACGTTTGGAAGTAGAAGTATAATAGATTAAAGGCCGCAGCGCATAGAATCTGTCGTACGTTACACGTCTTTTTCTTCTACTGACAACGAAGTTGAAATACAGGCTTTACTATGAGCTTTTATCATACCGTAAACTTCCATCCAAAATTGGTCAACTTTTAACGTACATTGAGTAGTTTGACATCTGTTGTTTTCTTTTTATTTACATTTTTTTGGGTTGTGTGGTGTCAAAATTAAATTAAATAAAATTAAATAAAAATTACAATTAAAAGAATATGTGTACTTTAGTCAAGTCTTGTTGCAAAATCATGCGACGAAAATGAAAAGCTCATTTAATATCCCTCAACAAAGTACTCGTTGTGTCAATCTCCTCCGTCGTTACTTTAATAGGTGTGCTAGAGAACTTTTGCAGTAAAATGCAGTAAATGAGTAATTACTGAGCAAGCTGAAAATTTACTCTCAAAAAAACCTATAGCACAAAAAAGTACGCTAACGGAAAAATTTTAAAAATTAGTAAGATTAACGAAGCAGCTGATTGCAAATATATAGTGTTGAAATATATTTACTCTTTTGACAACTCAACTCTTTTGCATGTTGGTACTCGATGCAATATTTATTATTTGTTTCACCGCAAGAAAGACCAGATTTTGCGGTGATGTGGAACCATGAATTTGACATCGTCCATCACTTCATAACTGAGACAAAGGAATAGTCAAAGGTTGGAGTGGAAGAATTGCGCCAAAAGAAGGCAACGATAGTTCCATGTGCAGGCAAGGTTATGGCGTCTGGTTTTCTGGATGCGTCTGGGATAAACGATCTTTAAAAACTAAAACCTATCAACGGCAAATATTATGCTAAGAAGAGAAAAAAGACCCATTTAGCAAATGAAAAAGCGTTCTTTCGTTAAAGCAATCCACCAGTTCATAAATCTACTACTACGATTGCCAAAATAAATTAATTAAAGTTTCATTCCCTTTATCGCACACCTTGTTCAACACATTTAGCTCCCTCAGACTATTTACAATTTCTAAGCTTCAAAAAAAGGTTCAGCGGTAAAGAATTTGCCAAAAATGAAGACGTTGAGTCTGTGGGTGATGGCTATTTTAAGAAACTGTGTAGTTTCTGCTATAAACGGAGTATCGAAGATACTGAATATTAATGGGAAAATTGTATCGAGCTAGCAGGATATTATGTTGAGAAATAAAAAAACGTCTACCAAATTTGTTAATTTTGAGATGTTGGCTTGTTTTAGAACCACGTAGATAGGGTACTTCTGTAGATCGTATATCATTTTAATTTTGTGCTATTTCCCTTTCCATTGTTATTTTTATGCTCTATATTGTCGGTGGTGGTTCCATTTGTGCTGAAAGTGGTTGTTCTCTTTGAAGCACTTTCAAAAGGTGCACAGAGGAGTATTTGTGACTAAAAATGCAAAAATGAATTTAAAGAAATCTTAAAAATTATGCGTGCAGATCGATACACAAAAAAATTTTACATCATATAATAAATTTTTAAGTCTTGATGTTGCGATTTGTAGCTCTGAGACACTGCTGAAGTCAGGACAGAGCAGAAAATTACATGCGTTTTTATTGTTTTTTTCGGTTTCAAGATGTTTATATGATATTTTTCTAGTGGCTAAACGAATAAAGGTATTGATATTTTTACTGAAAGATTCATTCAAAAGCTATTTTCGGTATTTAAAAAAGAAATTATTTTGAATATTAATGATGAAACAATTCGTTTAAAATTAAAAAAAAATTAAATTTAAATTTGTAAAACAGAAATAGTCTTCCACTAGATTTTTCATATCAAATTATGCCTAAAACTACCAAAAAACTCAATCTTTCAATTCAAAAAACACGTTTAATAATTTTGGCCAGCTTTTTGCCTCAAATACGCCTCTGTGAGTCATAGAGTTTTTCTTAGTAAATTTTGAAATGCATAATATTAGCAGTTTCTTTTCAATTTTAATTGTTTTACAAACTTACAAACTTACAAAATATTCGAAATAAATATATATATATTTACGAAATAAATTGTTTATTTTCTTATTTTTATTTTGAAGAACAAACACAAATCGCCATTTTGGCTTGTCTGCAGAAACACCCAGGGTTTAGGCAGGAATCGAACCTGCAAACACCCGACTAATAGTCTACGGGAGCTTCCCATGGATTATTTTCAGTGTACCATTAATGATTTCATATATTTATATAAGACAAAGAAAGGCACATTCACACGAGAGTTTTAATGTAATACTTTTGATATCACCCACATCTACTTTCATCTACTTTATTGAGAGGATATCTTCGATGTCAAGTTTTATAAAAACAGCGAAAAAACACCTTTAAAAGTCTTTACCATTTTTAGAAAACTATATTTCAATTTCATTCCTTTAAAAACGTTTTCGAACCATATTTCTACATAAGATAAATTAATAGTAACTTTTTTTCTTTTTATTAATATAATAAAACTATTAAATCAAATTTCTAAATGGTTTTTCATTGTATAAAATTATTTACAAAATTATTTAAATTCATCGAGCAAGATTAAAATCCGAAAATCGATTAGTCAAGCATTAAGGGCTCATTAGTTTTTACTTTTCGTTGCCGTTCTGTGCCGTTCTGTGCCGTTCTGTGCCGTTCTTTTCTGTAGAAAATATTTCTTACTTGCTTGTTCTGTGTCTGAACTTCTGAATGTGGACAATGTAATTATAGGAATGCATCTTTTAAATCTTTGCAAAATGTCTTTTATTTAACAAAAAAGTACATTTTTAAAAATTTCAATTAATATAATATTTTCTGACTTTTAAAACAAAATTTGTAATATTTCACAACACCAAATTCTAATACATACACACTCTTGGCTGTCACTTAACGTTGTAATCTATTTTCTAGAGAATACTCTGCAACAGTACAGAACGAAAAAGTAACAACAAACCACAAATACAGTTTTTCAATCGAACAGAAACAAAACAGCTGATTCGTAACAGAACAGAACGTACAAACTAATTCTGCCTTTAGTTTCAAATGTTCTCGTTTTTTCCTATGAAATTATATGTATTCACCGTAACCGTTGAGGAATTTCGAAACGTGACACTAAACGGGTGCTTAACAAATTAAAGTGGCACCACAAAGGGGATTTCTTTTTAAATCCAAAAATTCAAGGTAAGAACACGATTTTAAGTTTATTTTGTTCTTATTAGAGAATAAATTTTATTTAAAAGTAATATTTTAAAACATATCGAAAACATTCATAAAAAGTTTAATTGTTATTACATCTTTTATAAGATTTTATTAAAATTTCAAAATGAGTGAATATGAATATGAATATATTTAAGTCAGGCCTTCAAAAATTTCTCCTATCAAGTAATTTGAAGAGATTTTTAATATCAATTACTCTCTCTCTATTTAGTAGTAATTGATAATAATATTATCAATAAATTAGAACATTAATTTTTTTTGTTTATTTCATATTATTTTATTTAGTACAAATCAAATCGTTGTGGGCCCAACAACTGAACTGGAAATTAACACAGAAACGCAATAAAATGAAATTTCAACTATTCACGCTTTTAATTGTTGTTTATTTATTAAGTATAAATAACTGTGTAAGACCCATCAGTTCCAAAAAAGTGATATTCTTCAATCGAAATGTAACTGAAGTGAATGCCGCAGTAAAGGAAGCCAGTATATTTAGAGTAATACGGAGATGTCGGAAAACGGACCATAAAGGCAGATGTCTTAACTAATTACTCAATGTCAAATAAATCATTTATATTTGTGCATATTTAGTATTTTTGTATGTTGTTTAAAGACTAAAAAGATGTTAGAAAATATTGTGTTGTCCCCTTAATGAATGTTCTTACGTTTGAATAAATTATGGAATATTGTGCTGCTAAACTTTTTTATAAATATTTTCATTAAGAATAAAAACACAAGAACAGAAACTAAAAGAAGTTTTTCACAACAAAGAAATATAATGTTTTTCCGAAGGCATTCGATAAGTTTTTCTCAGGACCAAAGTTAATAAAAATCAAGAATAATTTAAATTTTTTAATAAATAGCATTTCTGGCATGGTAAAGGTGGACGACACATTTTCACTTTTGGTCGCTGCATTGACCTTCGGACGTGCTCCACGTCAATTCAACTCAACATTAAAAATTACGCACTTATCTATTATACTGTCATTGTCAAGGACAGTAGCACGAAGTCAACGGTAGTAAATTCTAGTCGTCAAAGAGTAGCTAAGCCTACTTTTGGTGATGTGTTGATGTTGTGAATTGTCGCCGACATGTTGTTAGAAAATAAAGAGGACAACTATATCTGTTTAAAAAATATAAAATTTTGCTTCACTTTAATTTTCGATATATTTTTTAGAACGAAAAAACGAGAAAATAACACATGACAAAATGAAATGAGAGGTAGGCTGGGATCATTGTTGAGAGTTAACAAAATTTTTAAGGCTTTTCGGTTTTTGTATTTTTACGAATATGTCATCAATAAAATTATGCAACTCAAAATTTTCGCAACTTCACCTCACTTAATATTTTTGAAAGCGGTCTGTCGGGACAAACTACTGCGAGATACAGTAAAGCTAAATGATATAATATTGATATGAAGTTAATATGAATTTATATATTCCGAAAATGTCGAACTGAAAAAAATCGTGTTAAAGAAAAAACTAGTGAAGACGTTGCCCGATTTTTTTTATTAGACCAAGAATTCATTTCGCTCTCGCATTACTAAAGTTTTACACAGTCAATCTCTTAATAAAACAAATACTTAAGTTGTCAATATCGTAGCATATTAATAGTTTAAAAATAAAGGTACCTTTTTGACATTTAAATTAGAAAGCATAAGCAAAGCAAAGAAATAAGCTGCCGTAATGATGTCACCTGGTTAATACGCCTTGGATAACAGTATTTGAATATAAGTCTTGGATGTACAATAAAAAGATGAGACTATAGTGTTGCTTTAAAAGTTCTTCTCAGACTTAAATTACATTTAAAACATAAACGAAATTATGTTTTAAATGAAATTGTACGAAAGTACGAATACGTAAAAATCAAAACAGGACTCAAATGTCAGAGGGAACAGTTTTATATGCTTAGAAAAACTAAAACGGAGGACGCAGATGCTGGATTTTCTCTATTATGTATTTCTTTTGATTACTTCAACATCTGCGGTAAGATAAAATATTTCTTTCTGCCTGTGTAAATTATTCCTTTTTAATGGCATTCACAAACTTCAATATAAAGCCAATTAAAAAAAATATAAACATTTAAGTTCTCTGACCTTAAACAAGAATATGTCGTTCAAAACGAAACTTCCCAGCAACCTGCAAGTTGTTATAAATTGAAATACATTCGATTGTATATTATTACGTCAGTAGGAACATTTAAAATAAAATAGTTGAGCGGATACAGCTTGCATCCTATTCGGCTTAGTATTTTTCTATCGAATTGTAAAATTAAACGTACACTAGAAGAAAAGAATAAAATAACATTTAGCCTTCGCACTAGAATCTTATTTGTATGGCTCCGTATTGTATCATATTATTATTTTAGTTTCTACTATGAATTTCCTTTCCTTTCTGATGTCTTTTTTCCAATTTGTTCTTTTTAATTCAAGGCCTTGTTCATCTGCGTTGTTTTTATTTATTCACTTCCTCAAGCTCTCTTATAATAAAAAAAACTTGAAAAAACTAATTAATTATATACATTTTCCAATTAATGTGATAAACAAATATAATAATAACAAAACCATCTGAAGAAAAATGCAATTGGATTTCTTGTTTATTAAAATATTTAACAGTTCAAACTCATCCTATGATCGATCCTAATTTGACCCATCTAATATTAATATGATATCTGCTACTAAAGTCTAATTGCATTCAGGCACACCTTAATGCCCTCCGAATCACCATAGTAATTGGACCCATCCTACTTTCGCTTACAATTTCGGTAGTGTTGAATCTATATGATTCTAGGCCAACGCTGTGTAAATGTAAGTAGGAATTAGATACAGACTTTGGACGGGTCGCGCTTACATTGTCATTTGTCTCAGAGCGAAAATGTATCTGATAGAAATTCCACTGGGTTACTAGAGCGGAACCACATTGTAGAATGACCGTACTAAGCGAGACCTACCTGTATATGATGCAATTTGATAGTTAAATCTATTGCAGACTGTCTTGACTGGACCCTCCACAGTACTTTTAGTTCTGGAAAAATATGAGGTTTATGTGAAAACAAAGCGCATAATATGTGAACCATGCAGTCTGATGGAACAAAAACAAAAAATTCTTGAAATAAAGAAAAATGCAAGAAGAGCTCTAATAACCAAATGGCAAGATCGTTGGAATGTCGATGAAAATGGAAGATGGACATATAAACTAATCCCCGACATTCGAGTCTGGATAGAGAGATGACATGGTAGTATGGGATACTTTCTCACACAGGTGATGAAAAATCATGGCAATATGAAAGGGTACTTACACAGATTTAAGCTTCGCGATGCTGGCAGCTGTGAGATTTGCGAAACTCTTGTTGAAGACGCAAACCACATACTTCTTGAATGTGAGAGATGGGCAGATCAGCGACAAGAACTTTATGATGAACTGGAAACAACATTAACACCTGAAAATATGGAAAATAAAATGTTAGAGTCTGAGAGAGCGTGGATGTGCTTTGAACGTTTCATAACCTCCATAATGAAGATACGCTGTAGGGATGTTCCGAACCTCCTACCCTAGTGATAGGAAGGAGGACGTAGGACTCGTACAAGAAATAAACCCCCGTCCTGATGAAATGCTAACGCGGTTCCACGGTGGAGTTGGTGGAGTTATCGTAGGGCCGCTATTGATATTTATATCATTACGTCCAATAAAAAAAAGTACTTTAAGTTTACTAATGTACAAATTCTGATTGTAAGTACATATTTTTAGGATGAGTGTTTAATATTCTTGGAATTAAAATCAGTACAACAAGTGAATAATAAATATTATCTTTGATAAATATGCGTAGACTTCTGCACGTCATCACATTATCATAGAAGCTAAAAAATACCTTGATAATTCACATATTTCATGGCAGGAGCTATTGGGTGTTTTTTTTTTCTACAGGCGTAGCGCTTCAAATTCAAATAGACCACAGACATGTGAAATTAAATTTATTTAAAATGGAATTCTAAATGACGAATGATTGAAAATTATTATTAATTTGAAAGCACAGTTTTCAAACTATATTCCCACTAAATGAGACTTTATTTTTGCAATAATATATCAACTGTTCACTTATAAGCATGCAAATATAACTGGTTAACTTTCATTGCTATGACACTTTAAATATTTCAAGAGAAAATAATCTATTGGCGTAAAAGGATAAAAGGTTAAATGCGCAAATCTAATTGTTCCTCAAAATGATTTTTGCAATAAATAAATTCTATCGTTCGTTGTGTGTCAAAGTAATGTTCTGATGAAGTCACATGTCTGCAGGAATACACAGAAAAATATACCCGATACTACATATTATTTTTTAAGATTAAATAGTTTTCAATTGGAAACTCTACGATAGTTGGAATTACCAATCGAATATGAAGAGTTTTATATGATTCATTTTGAACGGTGGTTTTTCGTCACGTTCTGGTTTCAGTGTTATTTTTTTATAATTTGTCGTTTCATTTAATTTATTATTTTAACATTGATAAAAGTTATAGATTAATTTAGTGATAAATCAAGTCGAAAGCGTAAAAAAATAATATTTTAGATGTGAAAGCTTTAATTAATAACGCTTACTGTAAGTTATAGCGTTCGTGTAAAATTTTAAAAGCATTTTTTAAAGTAAGATACTTTCACATGCGATTTCATTGATTGATAGTTATTGAGAAACAAAACAACGAAAACCAAAATTCACTCGGCACTGTTGGACATTTCATGAGAGGCGGCCAAAAGACTTTTTCAGCCCAACTATGAATAAAAATCCTGCGAGAGATTTTTACCTTTTCTCAACTTCTGCTATCATGAATGAAAGTTATCGTAGGATTTTTTTCACCGGAGGAAAAACTAAGGATTCTTTATAGTAGCATATCTTGCCATTTAGAAAGGAGCAAATGCATAAATATACTATTTTAGCGAAAACATTGTTATAAAACAATTCTTTAAGCGCTTTTTAAGATAAATGCGCAAGAAGACAACCAGTTAGTTTGACAAAGGAGGATTTTTTTCGAGAACAAATAAATCCGGAATGGAAATTTTCATGCAGATATTCAAAACTGGGCCGAGTGATTGCGACAACTCCAACGGACTAGAAGCACCTCTCATCTCTTTCCTTGCATTCTTCAGACTGAGTTTTCTTCTGTTCCTCATATATCAGGTCATTCGCAAGCATAGTAAACACAATACTAATCACTTTTCTCTTTTATCACTTAAAAAAACGTAAACGTATTTTTTAATTAACAACTTTTTTTTTGTTAAAATCAAACAGAAATTAAGTTTTTTATTATTGAACTGCCGCGTTTGCACAAAATAGAATGGTAAAGCAGCTGATTTTGATTTTGCCTCTCCCCTATTTATTTATTCCCCCTGCTATTGGAGTAGTAGAGTTTTGGGAAGGGAAACACCTGCCTGTGGAAATTCGTAATTGGACTGTATAACTTTTCATAGAACTACATTTTTATTTTCTTTATTTCACAAAGGACATCTTAGGCTTTAACTATAAAAAATTCCATTTAATGATCGAGTGATAGCAGAGTACTATTATAAGGGTTTAAAAGATGTTTTTTATCTCACCAAATTTTCGTCATAAAGAATTTTTCAGATTTTTTTTAAATTTATACGTATTAAACATTTCACCACTAAAGAGGTTGTTTCTTGTTGATTTTAACCACATCATGGATTTTTTGTTTGCTTAAAGTAACTGCTTTCGATCTTGACCATTATTGACTGTCATATATAATATGATAATCTGCTTGCAAAAAATCTTTATGAATTAAAGTAATTTTTGCCAAAAGTGTTTTTATTTTACTCAGTGCTTTACTTATCTACAATTTTGTGTAACTCTTTGCGCTAGCCCATAAGTGTGGAGGTTTTAGCTTCGATGACCACCTAATGTTTGTTTTCTGTCTATTATTCAACCGGTTAAATTACCTAAACGGACCGGTTTATTTTTTAGCTAACGGTTTTAGTTGGAAAAGGCAAAGAAATAGCGTTTTCTTTCTAGAGAAAAAAAATGCAAAATTTGCAGTATTATGATTTTTTTAAAATAGACTAATAGAAAAATAAAAAAAAGTTAACGCCTCAACTGATTTAATCGTTATACATATGAGAACATTTAACTTCAAATTAATCGATCTTCTAATCCACCAATAATAATCTGATAACCTCCACTTTTCCCATAAGTGATTGCAAAGAAATCCCAAGTAACGTGTTTGTTAGACTATTTGTTTTTGATTTGTTTGCAAAACCTTAATGCTCTACGGCTTTCAATTATTAAAAACACTTTTAAATAACGTGTTGTCTTGTATTTCCTAATATATATGATTGTTTTCTTTAAAATAATCTATTAATAGATAAGATTTCCAAAATTTTAAATTTAAATTATTATTTGTTTTAACTTTTGTTTAAACCTTTTCACTGATAAGAAAATATGCGAGTGCGAAATTGTTCGTGAATAAACAATTTGTCGTGCAAATAAGAACGTCTTGCAACGTCACTTTGTTCAATTGGTTCTTATCATTTAATTAAAATTCTGTGATGAACAACCGCGTATGTCTCGAAACCGCATTCTACTCGAAACTGGGGATTCGTAACGAAAGTTTTTGAGCTTGAATTTGATCGCAAAATTTGTGAATAAAAGTTTCACGTACAAACTCTGTAACTCAATATCAGAGACATGAAATGAAATAATTGGAACTGCGTGCAATAAAACCACTTATGTCATATTGTTCTCAACTAGACAAAATTTATAAAAAAAAATTTTAAATATGTTCAGGACAAACAATGCGTGTGTTCTAAGAAATTTAGAAGATAAGTTAAGAAAATATATTCATATTAATCCGATAATTTTATAAATCGATGTAAAGAGCATTTCAAATAATAATTTAAAAATGGGAAAAATAGACTGAAGTGGTTGTTCTTGAAAATTTTTCTAACTATAATTAACTGCTTTAGTTTCATACATCGGGTGCCAATTTTGGAGGTAGATGATTTTCAATTTGAGGACATATTTATTTGACATCCTTTTCGACAGTTCTTAGTTATTTTAGTATCATTTTGGTGGAGAGGCAAATTAAATATGAATTTATTTTGAAAATCGTGATTCAATGCGAGACAATCATTGGGCGAGGGTTTCCATTGTTCTCAAAACTCAAATCACACAGCTTAGTTCGTTTGCGTAATATGTTTATTATAAAGGTTAAAGTGGGTAGTGCCTGTGGCACTTTCAGTCGGACACATAAAGATGCCCATTGTCATAAACCTTAATACTCATAGAAACTCCATAAAATATCGTACAGTGTACAAGCAATCAATGACGTCGCATACAGAGAAATGACCATGAAATTTTCGAAGAGATCTATAAAGCAACACTACTACGCCGACACACAAGAAACTTTAACACGCCATGGAACCAAAATGACTGCTACGAAGAATGTGAATGTTTGGCCACATGCCCGAAATCATTTTCAAATGTTTTATTATAGTTTAAAGAACTCTTCTCCTCAAAACATCCGGTACTAACAATTAATGCAAGTAATTTAATTGCTTATCTAATGGCTAAACACACATCGCTTCTTTTATTTCAATGTAGTCATATCACAAAAAATCTTGTTCTTCAGAATTCGACCTTAAAATTTTTAATTTACTTCCCTCAAGAGGTGAGTAAACAAGATATTTGTATAAATTTTTCACGCAATATGAAAAACGATACGTTGAATAATTCTGCATTCTTAACTTAGAAATCATGTTTTTTGAGATATGACTACGCTACAATATAAAAAAGAAAAATATGTGTAACCGTTTACCTCTTAACAGTACCTCACTACGTTTTTAGTAGTTGTATTATAATTGTATGAATAAATTTTAAATATTGCAAACAAACGATCTGTTTAACTTTTAATTTATCAGTTCATCAGTGTTTTATAGCTCGCAATCACGCACGCTTATCAGCAGAACAATTAATAAACTAAAAAGATTAGAAAATCATATGGAAAGATTGTTCGATTAAAAAATTTTCGAATAATTTTTTATTTTAAATCATAAAATATAGTCGGATTAAAAAACTACAAAACAATTTTGAAAGGTAAAAGTGGACAAAGCAGACCAAATAGACTACAAAAAAATGTACGAAAAAGCAAAGAAAAATTACAAAAATTTATATTATTATCAATAGTCAGTCGGATCCTTTAACTTCTGTATTATCTCTATGACTTTCTCTTTATATTAACAAGTAAAGAGTTACTAAATTGCATGACAATGTCACATTATTAGCACATATGCTAATTTGGCGTAAAACGGCCGAACAAGAGCTGGTTCATCTTGATATCTTATCAATTTATTCATTAATAATATTCCCAAATCAAAATTTGTATAATTTATTTTACGAGTAATAAACATCTACCGTTGCTCAATTACAAGCAATTTTTTTATACACAATTAAGCAATTTTAATTTCACAATTTTATAAAAAGTATTGTTCATTTTAGGGTGACCGTAAGGTAATAAACTTTTAATATTACTCAAAATATGTGTTAATATTTCTTTTCCTTTAGTTTATTTTTTCATAGCAAGCGAAGAACTTCGAAAATTTGTATCTACATATTTTACGATTCAATGAATCACGTCTCCTAAGAAGATTTAATATCATGTGAACACATTGAAAATTGATATTGTGTAAACTTTTATCTGTTTCCTTATCTTCGTTACAATCTCAATGAAGCACAAAGTAGAAAGCTTTCATTACACCGAACAACAAGTTAAAAAAATCGTTACTTGTTGAAAATAAATATTGAGGACTTACTCGTATGCCGTTTTCTTTTCTAAAAGAAATTACATTTATTTTACTTTTTATAAAAAAAATTTACATTTATTTTAGTTTTTATAAAAACAAATTTATTAAAAGTTTCCTTAAGACTAAAATTTCGACACGTAAGTGATGATACAATAATTTTTAATAAACTCACTATTTAAAAAAATCATTATATTGAAAATTTTCAATGAAAGGGTAAAATATGTTGTACTTTTTTTTTAGAAAAGAAAACGCCTTTAAATATTGAAAAAAAAACATGTTCTTAAGGATGTCATAAACAGTTGCACAATAAACTCTTAAGCTGTCAATGTTGCAGATTATGAGTTCTGAAAAACTTAAATATTGATAGCACGAAAGGAATTAATTGTTTGACCGCTAAAAAATGTGTTTTTGCAGACAGCACTATTTGAATATAAGCCCGTATGAATAACAACCCAGAAGATAGTTAGTAATGACTTCCACGAAGAACAACATACTTTTTAGTAGAAACACGATTAAATAAATCAGTAATTTTTTGCTTTCATGGCGCTGTTGTAGAATCTGCATTTATCATAGAGTAGATCAGCGGTAGCAAAGCGTTTTTTTTTCTAAAAAAAGTTTTTAGCGCATACTCAAATAGTTGTGCAGTAGACCAGTGAGTAAAACAGTTGACATCAAACACAACAATAGATTCAAAAGCACGAGTTCAATATTTACAGCAGTTCAATTATTTTTAAATATTAAGATTTTTAAGTCACTATTTACTGGTATAAGCGAAGCTGGTAAATTACAATATAAAAAACTTAATCGCAATCCTTAAGCAGAATTTATGAATGTACTTGAAATATTTATTATCATTTTGATTTATTACTTTTGCAGAAAAGATTTTGTCAGGTAGATAAGATTCTGCCTCACGAAAATATAATTGCAGAGTTTAATTCTTAAATTAGTTTTGAAAAATTCTTTATAATTGTCTTATAAGGACTAAATTTCTATATACAAATTTTTGTTGAAAATTTTAAAGCTTATTGAAGGACAAGTGGATTTTTGGCAGTATTTGCAACTTAGAGAAATATAAAAATTATTTCAGAAGATAGTCCTGAAAAAGTATATGCGAGGATATACACCAATATCGACATTTTAGGATAAGAAGTGATATTAAAAATTTTACTAGAAAAACTAAGGACAATTTTATCCTTATATATTTTGTACTGTTGTTGACCTGCATTTCAACGAACTTTCAAAATTTAAAAGCTCAGAAGAGGGAGAGGTAGCACTGCACTACATATGCAAATACTCTACAAGAAATTTTAAATATCCACATGTCCACTTGTTTGATATTAAATTTAGGAAAATTTTGTGAAGGATAAACTTGTTTTTGTTTTTGAAAAATTATTCTCATTACTCAAAATATTATGTATATTCATTTATATTTTTCATTTGAAGTGTATATATATATCCTTTATTTAATTAAATATAATATAAATACAAATTGTATCATAAAATACTTAAATAAAATGTTCACGAAGAACATAGGGCGTCAAATTTATTAACGTTTCTGTAATCATTTGAAGTGTGTGTAACTTAAAAAGTTTAAGCTCGTTTCTGAAGAACGAGTTTTTTAAGTTCTGACGTTGTTTGAGTAAATGGGCGATATGGAAAAGTTAATTTATTTCAGTATTGTTTCTAATATTCATATTTTTAAATGATTAAGCTTTTGATTAATTTAATTGTTATGGTGTTTTGAAACGATACAATGTAGATAACCTTCAGCAAGTCTAAGAAAAATGTTTATTATTAGCGTAAAGAATTATTACTTAAAATTTATGATTCGTTTTAAAAATATCCCAAAATCTATAGTTTAATAACAACACTTGATATTAAATTGAAAAATATTTAATACTTCAAACATTTATTATCAAATAAACATTAATTCGAATTTGGGCTTTAATCTTAAGCATCTGATAACAAATGATGAAGTCATCTTCCATCAGTCCTTTGAAATCATCTTCTATCAGATGTATATTGGAAAGCCAGTTTTTTGCATGTTTAAACATTAAAACAAAACTGGATTCTTATATAATTAGAATGTAAAGACTCCCCTTCAATTTTTGTGTTAAACAAATAAAATTTTTGTAAATTTGTAGTCTCAAAATAAAACGATTTGGCATCAACAATTCAAAATCTGCAAAAATTAACTATCGTGGCGATTTCCAAAATAAGAATACTTAGCCAATTCACCAAGTCATCTAAAATAATAATTAATAAAGTACTTTTTAAGGCCTAACAGCACTATTGTGAACGGCCTGTTTTATTGTCATTGAAAACAATTGTCATAAACGTTGTACGCCTTGAATTCATAAACAAAAATCAACTAATTAAATAAAACACTGAAAAATACAAGCAATAAAATCGTATTGTTATATAATATGTTTATATGAAAAATAACAGCGATACTTTTATGGCAGTCATAAAAGTTTACGCAATACTACAAATATGACGCATTAGAGCACTTTGTCATAATAATGTACTTTTAAAACCTCCTGCGTAAGTGTTACTTCATCATCAATATCTTATCTCTATTTCACTATTTAATAAGAATTTAACTAAATTTATTTTTACTCGCACTTAACTCTGGTCACCTTTATTATCAAAAAGTTATTTCCGTATAATATAAATAAATATAATTGTATCATTTGCGATCAGTTAAATATCAGCATTTGAACAATTCACATCAATATTCTATTCTATCTTTAGTTGCATCTAAATAAATCACATAAATTGTTCTACGAAATTATTACCAAATATTTTAACTATTAAAGTTTTTAAATACAATAATAATTAATTGTACGTGTACAAGTCTAAAACTTACCACAAATTAAGGAAGGATTTTAATGCAAATAACAACATACGCAAACGGAAACGAAATGTTTTTAATGAAAGTGCATACGATATTACCAGCACTATTAACGTTAACGCTTTTAATTGTGATTTATGTACCATCGGAATCTGATGCAAAACGAGTTATATTTTATTCAAAGCCATCTGTTTATACAGGACAATTAATTGCTACAGATCCCAAAAAGGAACCATGTCCAAAATGTCAAATGAGAGATCATCGTGGTCGTTGTCGACGTATAATAACATTTAAGCCAGGTAAATAATAATATTGTGTATATCGTCACATGAATTCATGAAAGCCCTAAATTACATTGAACAAATTTTAAAGGACAAGCAAAAAACTCTCTAGTATGAAAATGTAAGCAACATTTTTCAAAATTTTTTCAGTTTAAGCTTATTTCTTATTAAGGAAGTAGTACAATTTTAATATATAAAATTTCCAACGGATATGTATTTTGATATCGTGGATCGTAATCAATTAAGAAGTCATTTTTGAATTTTTTGTGACCTATGGGTTTTTTGAAATCATTTGACGATATACATTTTGTTTTGAGGTGCATTTCAATAATTGTGTTCATCACGTGTGAGTTAAATTTATGCATACAATTTGTGCCACTTTGATTGTGTTAGTTGTTTTTTTTTTCTTTAACAATCTTGAAAAATTAAGAAGAGCTGTTATAGTTAAGTGAAAATTAATATTCAGTGCAAAAGCTCATCATTTTTTTCACTTCCATAATACAATTTTAGTGACAGCTTTTTTAATATCACTATTGGTTAGGGAAGCTATATATTATTCAATATAACACGCAACATTACTGGAAGTGAAAAATGTTCCACTGTCAATCTCTATTTATCACTGGGGGGAAATAGCTTAAGGGTACAACCTCCTGCTTTTGAACGTGAAATTTCCCTGACGGATGTAGAGTCTTGCTACCGAAAGTATCTCCTATTGCAGTTATTGGGAGCTATCTATATATTTAGCGATATTAATGATGCCGTCGCTGTTATAAATTGATGGTACTCTACCACTCTAGTGGTTGTCGACATGAGACATTCAAAGTGATACAGATTAGGAAATCAGTACACGCAGACTGTCTTGGCAACTACATTGCAGATGGTATTTCCAGGCAAGCAGGGAAATTGAAAAACTCAATGCTACTTAGCTATTCCTCTGTAGGTACGAACCTCAACGTAGGACGGAAAATGAACGGACCAGACGAGTTGCTAAAACTGCGTGTCCAGTCCAGTCCACGTGGACTGCTCACTTGCAATAAAGGTCATATGAGACTATAAGTAGCTAATTTGTCACACATGATTTATACGATGAACTTTATGACGTCTATTTGTTACATCAGTTTTGGTTTTCTAGCGAACTGTGTAGAGGAGGAAGGGGGTAAGAAATGGATCGATTTCTGTTTTTCATGAATTTTTTCATATTATTCTTTACACTTATTCATCTTTAGTTACATAAGAGGTTTGGTTGTTATGTTTTAAATATGTTTTATACAATTTTCAATGCTATAAACGAGTTAATAAGAAAATTTAAAGGAATATCCATGAATCGAAAATTTATCGTATAAATGCAAATAATTTTTTGTAGCAAAATCAAAAGGGAATTAGGAAAACGACGTCTTATGAACAATCATATGATTTAGGTGCTACTGGAATTGGAATCGATCAAGGTTACTACGACTATTGTAGGAGTTGCAATGATGAAGAGAAAATTGGGCTTCCTCAATGTCCGGCCCTAAGAAGAGTCCGGGTCTAACCAAGGTATTAAGTTATTTCAGGAACGGAACCGTAGTCATGACTCAACAGGAACTAAGGCAACCAAGTGAATCACCACATATGAGATTCTGCCCGTTAAACAGGGCCTTGCTTCAACCCATTTCTGTTTAAAAAATCAGAGCAAATGCTTTTCACGACCACATAATATAATTCGTGGCAAAATTTTTCTAAACTTGAAGTTCTATATCTACACATTTGTTCTTTTTGAGTCAACTTGACCCAAAAGTATATTCATTCTTTTAAGTACTTGATACTTGCTATTCGATACTTAAATACTATTTCATAAATAAAACTATTATTCCATAAAAAATTTTACATTAGATTAATAAAATGAAATAAAACGAATTAAGACAGCAAACTTGACTGCGAGCCAAAAAAGGAAGCCCACAACTAGTTATCCCATATTAAAATACCCAGGCCGAAACACAGATTCCTATAATTTATTTTCCATTTTTAAACCTTCGCACTTTTTTTTAAGAATTTCTATATATTTTATTTATTATTTCTTGTAAAAATTTTATTTTTTGGAATTGATTTTATGACTTATTTAATGATTTACCATTAAGTTACCATATGTTATGAGAAATAAATAATTTAATTGTCAAATGATCGTCAAAACATATACATTTTTTCTTTTAAGGTGGAAAATGTTAAAAAAAAAACTTGCCATAAAGTATCCTAACTATTTTGGATGGAATCTCTTAAGACTCGTTAATGCAATTATTCAGGAAACAACTCCATGCAGTATTATTAACATTTAAATTAATTTATTGATTATAATTTAAGCAAATATATGCAATTAAATTAAGCTTTTGCGTTTTTGAGTTATTTTGTTCATATTGTTTTTTTTTTAATTTCGTTCGGAACATATTCCAAAATAAAATTAATTTTAAAAGTTCTACGAAGGACATTATCATCGTCAAAAATCCAAAAGCACGTATCTTCCAATTTTTAAAGTTTTGCGACCAAAAAAAAAAACGCATTAAAATAACGTATCAACATGTACATTATTTTCACAAGTCAAATGAACGTATCATCAAACTGGGGATAAGAAATGAAAATAAAGTATTTGAATTTTTAGATAACAATGCAAGCATTGAGTTTTCCTTTGCTTGTAAGCATTGATCATGACACAATTAATCAGCTACATACATCACTGCAACACAAATGTCAACATCTGGGATTGCCAAACAAGATCCATACATAGGAATGGTTATTTTTTTTAAATAAAATTTGACCATGCAAGATGAAACACAAATGATCAGTTGTTAACTTGCATGTGCCTGTATTATTCTGCCTTGGCATTGATAATGTTTACCATTAAGAAGACTCATTTACGAAACCGTTCCTAAGCAATACTCATCGATTCGACCAGGTAAAGTACGCATTATAATAAATACTTATAAGTTTAAACAATTATTTAAAAATTAAGCTAAAAAATTGGAGAGCCTACAGTTAATATGATCCGTTATGATCCATTGGCAACCATTTATTTTAAAACTGATATAAATAATATTATAAGGTTCTTCTACATCGATCAGACAAAAAATTCGAATTCACCCATCCTAACCTCTTGCATCCTTAAAGAATCAAAATTTCTAAAAATAAATGGCAGTATTTAGAGGACATTAAATTATTTCTTCCTTTGGACTGTCATTATTTTTATGATAATATTCCATTTGAACATTAAATTGTTTTGCTTTCTTTATGCGATTTTATAAAAGATTTCTCCAAGCTTTAGGTCAATTTATATAAAAAATGTGTATTATTTATTTTTTTAATTTTTTAAAATATCAATATTTCGCCAATATCGTTGATTGGCTTCTTCAGGAAATTAAAATATATTTTTTTCATTTTCTTATGAACTTAAATTTCAAACATATTTGTGTTTTGTATTATTTAAACTATAAAATTATTACTTTTATTGTTAATATTTATTTTAGTGAAACTTTATTCCTCTTATCAAAAGATAATAATAAAAAAACTGAATAATACATGTAATCTTTCATTATAAATTTCAAATAAATGTAATGTAATCTTTCAAATAAATTTATGATGATACGTCCTTTTGTTTCAGAAATTACAAATACAAAAGAAAGTAAGAAATACAACTTAAAAAATATTTAGAAAAATTTAGTTTAGCTGTTCTGTTTTAATTCCATACGCCGCAAGCTGGATTGCTATCTCCAATCTTGTGGAACCTTGCCCTTAACACGGTACTGATGGAGTTATACTCTCATAGATTTAAAACAGTAGCATATGAAGATGACGTTGCAGTAGTCGGGTTGGGTAAAAAAGCCAGACCCACTTTGCATCGCCTAAAATCAGCTTTGTGTCATATTAGTAGGTGGGTTACCTGTTATAGCCTCAACGTTAATCCAATGAAAACGGAACTCGTACTTTTTACGAGAAAATGGAAAATACCGCACTTCACTTTACCAACCCTTAATGGAGTCACACTAAGGCTGTCCGACAATGCGAAGGATCTGGGTATCGTCCTAGATTCTAAGCTACCCTGGAATCTAATAATTAGTGGAACTTTTTTATTAATATTTATATATTGAAACGATTAATTTTGGCTCAAGTTCAAACCCGAATTTACCCATTTAACGCTGATGAGATGGTGTAGCGACCTCGAAATCAGTACTGATCCGTTCTGCTAATATGATGAATAATAAAAATTGTTCTATATATAGTACTCTCTTAATAAAAATATAATGAATTTATCCAAAAAATTTTCTAAATAAAAAATTAAAAATAAATTAGAATAAATAAATGGGTAAATTCGGGTTTGAACTTGAGCCAAAATTAATCGTTTCAATATATAAATATTAATAAAAAAGTTCGACTAATTACTTATAAACATTAATTAATTTTTATGTTAATATTTCATCTCGATTTCAAAATATAATAATGTAATTAAAATAATGCTCTATAGTTTTAAGTTCTCTTTAAAAATATATGCTGACAAATCCTGAAATAAAACCGCATTCATAACAGTGGGTCTCGATTATTTTTTGCTCCTGTATTTCCTTTCTTTTCGATCTATTTTGTTTGTCAACATTTTGTTATGTTTGATTTATCCAGCATTTGACGATCATTATGACAGAGAAAGCAGGTATTTTTCAAAACGAATTGAGGCGAGTCTACCTTTAATGAATTTGCCTTGTCCTGTAATATGAAAAACTTTAAGTATCAATAATATAAATCTAACTTACTAACTAATTACAAATAAACATGTTGATTTTGAAATGAATAGGAAAATTAAAACTTCATGTATTTTCTACATAAATATTTACAAAAACATATTAGCTTTCTTGAAGCAAGAAAAACTGTGCAAGCTTTCCAAATGCGTTGCTTTTGAAAGGCTTCCGAGGAAAGCCATAAAAAAATACTTAACATTACTAATTCATAAAAATTTAGTTTTCCATTAACACTTCACTTTATTTCCTTTTAAAAACATAATTTAATTTTAATCAGCAGTGGGTTGTTGTCAACTCATTAAATGGCCACATAAAAAAAAATAACAATGTCATAGTTATGTTAAGAAATCATTATTTATTACCTTTCGTAATATATTTGATAATGAAATTCTTTAGAATAATATTCACTAAATATCTAAAAATAAATATTGTACAATACGTAATAATTGGCGTCAAGAAGGTGACAGACAGCACGCGATGAGATAGATTGTATTTATTTATTTTTAAATCGGAAATAAATATTACGTATTTCTCTACAGAACTTCTAGAAATTAATTTTAATACTCAAATGAAATACGATACATACGTTTGCAAATACAAATCTTAAGGTACAAGGTGACACACACTAAGTCAAAGTCATGCAGTGGCACAGTGTTAGAAGTTGGGACAAAAATGTGTAAAAATTTCAAAGATATTATTTAATTAGAACCAGTGTGTTTGTTAATTAATTAAGTTAAAAAGTTAAGAATTTTGATTGACATTTGACTTACAAGAAATAGTTGTTATTTATTACGATGTGTTGGTTTGAAAATTATCACATGTCAAGAAAAAAATTTAATTAATAAACATTTGCTTGACTTTTTAAGGAAAGTCAACTCATTTCCATCGCAATAAAAATCCTTTTTGTTCATTCATTTATATGTTTGGTTACTTGCTTAATAAATAACGTACATACATATGTATATACTTCCATATGTTCAATATTGGCATATAATTATACAGAAAATAAGTACATACATACGATTGGCAGGTAACATCTTGTTATATTTTATAAAGAAAAATAAAATGATTAATAAAACTAAATTTATCAAATATATTATGAATGTATACAAATCTAACAACTAAAATGGTTCAAATGACAAAATAAAAGAAGTACCAAAAAAGGGTTACTGTTTCGCATTCATATTCAACATACATGCATCCCATCACTGTCTACATTTTTCACGTAAAATCGTAATGAAATTCTATTTTCTACAGGTTGGTACGTTACGGCCAAGATACATTTCGGTCAGGAAAGCATTTTCATTGATTTTTCATGTAACGGATACGATCAGCTGATACAACTGCATTTACGATTCTACATTTACGGTCGGATAAAGAGTCCTTAAGGATCTTATATCAGTAGAAATTAAGTTTAAATAAAAAGATAAATAAATAAAAATTTAGGATATAAAAAAACAAATCTTACATCGCATTATTAGTTTTTTTCATCGGAAACTGATTAAAGTTACAAACTTACAAACATATATTTTTAATCATTTTAAATCATTTACTGCCTGTTGAAAAATGAAAAGAAAATTGTGAGTGAGTTTTTATATTAAAAACAAAAACAAATTTTCGTATTTAATTATTGTTTTCAATATTAATTCTCACTCACAATTTTGTTTTCATTTTATAAAAACAGGCAGCTAAGCCTAATGTGCGACTCTGCCTGAATTTCAGACTGACAAGTATGTAATTATGTGAAAAAACATCCTGAAAATCATTATTAAAAAATTTTCATGAAACTATAATTGTCCATTAGAGGAATGGTACTTTTTTTATTATAAATAAAAAATTTACAATATTTATGCTTAAACTATTATAAACACTAGTTAACAATAACAATTTCTATATACAATGTCCCATAATCGAGCTCTCAAGTATTTATTTATATAATAACAATTTGGTTTTTACAAATTTGTTTATATTTTTTTTATTTACAATAGATAAATATATATCACCGGCTTTTTGCAATGAAAATTAGTTTAAAAACATTGCTTATACATATATCAAGTAGGCAAGGAAAGGCTAGTGTCAAGGGTTAAAAAAAGGAAAAGTATGTGTTTATTCAGAAAACCACCAAAACTTTTTGGTATTAGATTTTTGTGTAAATCTCAAATCTCTTATTGATATGCTAGTGCTATACCTCATATTTAAATTATCTGAATTACAGTTTACTGCTTTTATATTGGCACGTCTATAGTCATGGTAAAAGACCGGTATGCCATTTTCGTTTTGTATTATTTTTTTGTTATCAAGGTAAACAAAAGCCTCTGGTGGAACAAATCCCTTTTGCAAGGAGTCTATTAGATATTCATTATTTGTGTAATAAGGGGCCATTATAGCATTATTTTCTGTACATTGGCTACACCTTAATATATTATTTCTGATAAGGTTTATTATAAAAATATCTATTCTAATTATATTACCATTATTATACAATTTCTCATTAGATATGTACGATAACTAGTGAATTTCTGTCAGTTAACTGAAAAAAAAATTAATACTAATATGTAGGCAAGACATTTACATTACGTATTTTTATAAATTTTTTTACATGTTTGTCTGCTGCATGCAAAACCAAAATATTTTACGCCAATCAACACTTTTATATATCCGTTTGAAAAAAAAATTTAACAAATGAACAATAAGAATATTTATTTTAAATCAAAGTTCGATGTACTGTTTAAAATAAGGTATCATTAAATAATTTATCTAAAGAATTCATACGACTTGGGACTTAATGATAAAGAGAAAACACGACCAAATAAAACAGTGTGAAGCAAACAAATACCAATAAACAAACAAAGTCAGAGATATTTCAATATGTAGTACCTCCAGTTAACATTATTAATAGTTCGAATACTGTTGATTCTTATCTTATCTAAATAAAAGAAATTATTACCATTTTTATCAATAAAGTATTTTTGGTATGCACGTCTAGTCTTAGAAAATTTTAGAGTAAAAACACTCAAGTAACCAAAACTGATAATCAATTTTATTTAATTTATAAACGACTGAACACTTATGCGGAAGTATAACGAGTAAAAAAAAAACAATTTAATAAATTTAAAAAAACTTTGAAAATACAATTGAAAATATTTCATAAAGAAAGTGTTATAAATTCTATTATAAAAATGCATTTTCTGATGGTATTTAAAATTTTATTGGCGATAATTGTGTTACTGGGCACTCTTAGCGACTCAACTGAGGCCATCAAAGTGATATTTTTTAGTAAACCCTCGGTAGTGACTTCCCAACTTCTAATCACACACAGCCGTGGAAAACCCTGTCCAAAAGGACAGTTAAGGGATCATCGTAATCGTTGCAGAAGATCTTTAACTTTTAGTCGATGTAAGTAATTGGGTTGTTTTCATGGTCTAAATTTCTTGTATTTAATATTGATAATGTCTTACAATTTATTTAGTTTCACGCGGTTGAACAAATGCTTTTGAGGAGTATCTAATTATGTTTAAGAAAAACATGCAGGAATACAGGCTGAAAGGAATAGCTTTAAAAAGGTAATTAATTTGAAATAATTAAATGCTGCACCATACTGCGGTAATTATTTCATATATACTTGTTTTAATATAAGCCCTGTTGTTGTTTGAAGTGCATCAACAATTTTTTTCTTTTGCTAATGTCTGTTTTATTCCGTCATTATACGATGTATTTAGAAAGTCATAAAGATATAAAATTCGTTTTATATATTTAGCAATGATATAAATTGAATTGAAGTAATTGATTAGTAAATGTGTAGTTAAAATCAAAAATATGTGCGTTAGCAGATATACTCACATATGTGCTCATACGAAATTGAATTTTTAGTATATTTCCAAATTCAATTACATTAAAATCATGTTCAAAATTTAAGCTACACAATCCACAACTGTTATATAAATCATATATTATGTCCTGTGGTTCCTATAAGGAACAAAGGGCCACAACGAACTCTTTCCATTCGGTTCTGTTTGATGCTAGGTGTTTGATTTCCCTCCAGCTTAGCCAACTTTGGATTACTTCAGCTTCGAGTTGACGTCTCCAGGAGTGCGACGGGCGACCAACTCTTCGTGTATTTCCATGGGGGTTCCAGTCAATAGCAGTTTTAGTAGGGTCGCCTTGTGATCTACGGAGCGTGTGACCAATCCAGCGCCATTTTCGCTTTAGGATCTCGATGTTGATTGGACTTTGATTTGTTTGTGACCATAGTTGAGTGTTTGATATGGTGCTTGGCCAGAATATCTTAAGGATCCTACGTAGACAGCGGTTAAAAAACACCTGTATGGTATTTATTTCTCGTGTTGTTGTGTTCCATGACTCACAACCGTAAAGGAGCACCGATTTGACGCACGAATTGAATATGCTGATCTTAGTGTGCTTTGAAATAACAGTAGATTTCCATACAGGGCGCAGCATACCGAATGCCTGATTGGCCTTTGACATTCTATAGGTGACGTCATTGCTGCAGCCTCCAGTATGAGTTAAAATGCTACCAAGATAGCAAAACGACCTTACTTCATCTAGTTCAACATCCTGTATTTTAAATCTGCTGTTATTAATGGTGTTGCAGCGCATTACCTTATTTTTAGACCAGCTTTTACAGCTTCGGTTTCGACGGACTTAAGTTTAGCTGACATATGCCGATAGCTGTGAGACAGAAGACAAATATCATCTGCGTACCCAATACTCTCGAGTTGTTGAGTGAGTCCCCATCGTATACCTCTGCTGTCCTGAGTAGCATTGCGCACTATGACGTCTAGGACGATGTTAAAGAGAAGAGGGGATAGTATACATCCCATATATAAACAATTAAATTCTTGTCAGTATGTAAATATGTTTGAATAAACCTGCTGGATTATTCCCAAAAATTCCGTAGATTAAGTTGAGTTTTTAGGATTAAGCCCAGTGTTTTTTAAGAATGCCTTAAATTTACGTTCGAGAAATCTATCGACACTCAGGAAGTTCTTTCGATCGTCAGTTATTACCCGCTGGGGGATGCCACGCTTCCCAACGAAACATGTCTTCTGTTTGTAGATCATACAAGTTTCTTAATGGCGTATAATACCTTTTACTCGGGGTTTGAGACTGAAATCGTGTAATTCACTCTGAACCATTCACTATTCACCAGGACATAGAAATTCGAGCAAATGCGTAAGGTTGGCTAATCGACCATTTACTCGCAGAATTGAGTCAATGAGTGGGCTTAGAGTTCTTAGTGCACCTTTATTGTGTATAGCCTGAGTGTTAGGCAAACATTGGTATTCTTCTCCGTAGAAAGTTTTCTGTGCTAAAAGAATTAGACAAAATCTTGCCAACTGCATTTCTTTTGGAGTTAATCCTTTTCGAGTGCTGTCATGGCCATTTTGTCTACTTTTGGTTGTACGTTTATTGAAAAATCAGAATGTGTAGCAAACGGCCCTTAAAGCTTTGCCGTATGATGAAAATCTGTTAAGGATTTCGTTTTCTTGGACTTCCACGTGAACGCATTGAACTTCCCCAATGTTTTCAATAATTTTTAAGGAGTTTCGATTTGGCCACTCTGATGAGGAGTTTGCTAGCAACGTGGGTCCTGCCACCAAAGTGAATTTTTCGCAAGATCTTGCGAACTAAGGCTCCGAGTTCCAAGATCAGCTGTGTTGTCATGAGTTCGGACATGTCGCCATATTGGGAGTTGACAAATGAATTTGAAAAGTTCTGTTAGAAACAAATGTTTCCCATGACGAAGGGGTCTTGGACAGTCATCCTAGCACTATCGATTAGTCTGTCCATAGATATATTTCTGTTGGATTGAAGTTCAGAGAAGAGTTGATATAGTTCACAAGCGTCGCTAGTAACACTGCATCATTGATACACTAGACTTGTTACCATCTTGATTAGTTACTTATCAAATCTAAAAAGTAAAAACTTAAAAAAAATTATTTTAAAAAAGTACTTTAACAAAGTACCGGGCTAAATTAATAAAAATGGGTGTTAGCCAAAAAGCATTGGATATGATGCAATATTCCAAAGGAGCAAGTGACATATTAACATTCATTGATTGCAAGTAACACAAAAACAATGTGTTTTTCTCATCATTTTTCATGTGTTTCCATATATTTGTCACTTTTTAGGTACAATAACTGCCTGTTTTTGTAAAATGAAAACAAAATTGTGAGTGATAATTAATGTTGAAAACAACAATAAAATATGGAAAAATGTTTTTGTTTTCAATGTAAATTCTCACTCACAATTTGGTTTTCATTTTAGAAAAACAGGTAGTAAATTTCATATATATGAAATTAAAAAATTAGAAATTTAATTTATCAGCAATGTTCTTACCATACATAACAAAATCAGTTAAAATTGGAGATCTATCATGAAAAATATTATAAACTTTGCGAAAAATATGTGGTATACAGTATTTAAAAACCTTCTTAGTTTTTAGAAGTCACATATTTCATGTACTAAATTAAACAAATTTAGGACAAATTTTGATTAATTGTGGTTAACAATCACCAATGCTATTTTGCATAAGATCCTTACGATCCTCAGTATTAATAAAATTTTTCTTCATTAATTTATTATCAAATCGTTTTGACAAGCTCCAAAATATTTTGCAATACCCACCTAAACGGTCCAGACCCATACGATAAAAAGGATTATATCAAGAGAGTGCTACCAAATCAAGCTGTGTATATTTTTAACAAAATTTCAGTTAATTACAAATAATACTGGCTTATTTTAAAAGTTCGAGATGTTTTAGGACAAGTACTCACTATCAAGTACTTTCTATTATTTTTTAATATTACAGAATACAATTAAAAATAATAATTTTTGTTATGCGGGTGTGCGATACATAAACATTTCATTTGGAGCAGCACAAAAATAAAAAATCAAACTATACATGATCTTATAAGTGTCTTATGTAATCATTTCATCGATTGGCATATTTAGGACGGTTATCTTGCAAATAAAATTTAATTAAAATTAAATATAAAATGAAGTCTATTCAATAAAGACAAATAATAACATAAGTTGATGTAATATGTAAAATTGCTTCTAATCATTTTGATACTATAAATTTGTAAACCATAAACTTAAATAATGGATATTCCTGGTCACTGCGCCAAGAGGTGAAATCAGACAACAGATGGTTCAGCAACCTCGAAATCAGTACTGATCCCTTCTGCTAGTGTGATGATTAAAAATTTTACAACATTAAATTCTTATTAAAAATAATTTGAAGTTATCAAAAATTGCTTAGTAAAAACGGAATTGGTAAAGTCAGAACTGAACTTGAGCTAAACAATAGTTTTCAGCTTAAACATAAAAAGTTCAAATAATAATGTATAAATATTAATTAATGAAGCGACATTATATGGTGAATTTTGAAAAATCCTTGAAAATACAATTTTTTTAATTGTAATACCTGTGAATAATTCAATGAACTTAGGTCAGATCACAATAGTAAATATATTTAAAGATGAGAAAAATATCTATGCAACTGGGTAAAATTTTCACTGTATTCAGATGAAAAATATTCAAGAGTTTTGAAAAAAGCTAAAAGAAATTATCTAATAATTCTGGATATTCAAACAGCATTAGTGTATAAAAATAAAGGAACACAATGCAGGAAAATGCAGTAATAATTTTCCCAAATAGTCTAGTATAAAAAAAATTGTTGGCCTTATTCACAAACGATTAATAAAGTTAATCTGGGCATTAAAACCGGTTTTCCCTTATGCAAATCCAACATTAAACCTACGATAATTTTATTATTCGTTTGTGAATAAGGCCATATATCAATTTTAAATTTTTAATTAATAGCGAATATCTTTTTACAGAATTTTACTTTGCTGCAAAATTTACCGATTTGATGTCATAAAATAATATATTACTGCCAGCTGACGTTAAATTAACTCATTCGAAATACGAAAATAACAATAATTTATTGCTTTCTATAAGAATATTTAAGTTACAGAAAATTTTGTTTATTATTATTTTGTAGTTAGAAAGATAATAGCTATCGAAATTATTTATCAAAATGTTTTAATAAACATTTTATACATTGCGGTAGAAGATTATATTTTATAAAATTTATTGTACGTTTTTATATTTTAATGAAAACTTATTTGTTTAATATTAATTTATTATAATTATTTATTCTAAATTTAATTTATATTCTTATCATACTTTTTTATATTGGAAACATTTTATTATGTATTGTCTTTCATTTGTAAGCCAATATTTTACTTATTTTTCTTTACAAAAAATAAAGAGAAAATAATGCTAAAGAAAAAACAAAATGAATGGAATGAAATTAACTCTTAACAAAACGAAAATAAATGAAAATAAATGGAGTTTGGAAAACTTACCTAAATAGAAGACTGCAATGAGTTTTTATTTTTATTATATAGATTTTTTTGTTTTTCTTTTTAATGACGAGAGAGTATAGAGCACCATTAAAACGACGTTAGTTGCTGATGATTTGAAGAGAAGGAAGCCAAAAAACGGATTTTGCTTATCAAACTTGGCTTAGAAATTTATAAAAATTATACTGCTAATAATTGGTGCTTTTTACGGGAATTGCAAAAGTTTTTAATGTTCTAAATTTTTATTCGCACTTTTTTCCAAAATAATATTTTACATATTTAGTAAAACATTAATAATTTTGTTAAAAATTATTTGCTTTGCAGGGCAACAAAACGCGATGCTAATTTACTTTCAATTTTAATACTTTCCCGGAGGCTACGGCCGCAGGCATGTCAAGTAAAGTATGCCAAAACCCTAGATATTTATTTAATGGTAAAACAAAAAGGCTTAAGCGGCTTGTGTATGTTAAAGGAAAACTGTTATTATTAGCCTTCTTCCCGTTTAACAATTTTCAGGTTGTTTGTATTTTTTTATTGCTACTTTTTTACCTTTAAATGAACAGTTAGTGATTTTACTGGATACAACACTAAACAGGAACTCTGAAGAGAAGTTGTAGTGGCTTAAATTAAAACATAGTAAAAGATATTTATATAAATAAATTCAAGAGTTAATGATACTTACAAAATCAGAAAGAAAAAATCTTAAACAATATAAAACTTCTCTAACGATTTAAATTATTCTTGCTATTGAAAAACCTAACAAATGCTGACAAATCAATAAGACGAAAATTCAACGTGTACTATTTTACAGAAATAATGCATCGAATATTAAGTTAGTAATTTATTTGAGTTGTAAAAAGAGGTGTTGAGAATTTATTTGATCATTATTATATTTCTATACTATAATTTAATTTACGATGCAACAATAAATTCTCAAAAAAATTATGGGAAACGGTTTGGTTCTCAGGGCCAGTTTAAAAATTCCTATTATCTCTTGCGAATTGATCTTTAACTATTTAACAATAATCCTTAAGTGAGTTAATAAATAAAAGTGCTAACAGACTGTGTCAAATCGAGAAAAAGGAGCAGTAAATATTTTATACAATTACCGTTCTAAAATTTAATGTTTGAAAACGTCCAAAGCATCGTTAAATGGGGAGTAACTCTTTATAATCTGTTTATACTGCATATTAATTGTATCATAAAGTTTTCAATTGGTTAAAGGTGTGGTCTCAAAATATAAAAAAAATAAAACACGAAACACATTTATTAGTCAAGATGCACTTTTCCTTTTTCGTAAAAAAATGTTGCTTAAATATTTAAATTCCTAAAATATTTGTGCTTTAAAATGTTAACTTTGCTTATCCTTATATATATTCGTATTTACGTAAACAATATATAATTGTTAATAAAAACTTTAATATTCGTGTGAAGTCTCTTCATAATAAAATACCATAAAACAATTGACTAAGAATGCCTGAAAATTTGATTTGTCTCGCATTGTACTTGTTTTAAAAGTTCTTCATAATAAATCATATCTCATTATAAATCAGTGACTCATTAAAGAAAAACCTCAAATATTCTTTAAATAATTGTCAATGTAGAAGCATTAACTATAGTTTAATTTTTTATCTTGAAAATACTCGTATGTGTATAAATATATCTCGTTTAAATAATTCTTTACGGGGTTTTGTATGCTGCATTTAATAAAATATCAAATAAAATCGATATCAAAAACTCATGTCATATCATATAAATTCTTATAGTATAGAAAACCAAAGAAAAAAATATGTTATCGAATCTAAAACCACTAAACTTTGTTGTTTTGCTTTGGAATGCTAAAAAAGGATGTAAAACAAATTGAAACGTTTGATACTCTAATACCATTAATTGGCAATAACGTTGCAGTAATTTTGTGAATCTAACAGTCAAGTGTAACCGTAAAGACCACCAATAACGACTGGTATTTAAGCCACATATCACATCTGTATAGAAACTCAAAAAAAATGACTCTAAAATATTAGCAAACGAAATAAAAAAAAATTAATAGAAAGCCAAAAAATAGTTTATGGTTTCAAGAGTTTTACACATATTTTTTTGTTTAATTTGACGATATAAAAAAAACATATTCGCACACTAATAGTTTCAAACTTATTGCACATGTACAGAATATGCAGAAGAGTATTTGAAATTACTTTGAAAAATCTAAAAACTATATGAATTAAAAGGATAATCTATATGAGTACTAGAATATAATCAAAATTTAAATCAAATAATTTAATTGGCTTAACTAAAACAAAGTGTTAGTTTTTGTACTTCTATTTTTAATATAATGACGAATAATGATTTGTAATTTTAAAATGTTTAATTCGTTCCTGTTTTAATTTCGTTTAATGTCATGTTGTTTAAATTGGCGGTTTTTATAATTAGTTTTCCAATTAAATATTTAAATCGATTGTGGAAATTGTATGTTTGCTATTAAGATTCAATTAAAAAGACATTACTATTTATATGGAAAATGAGGGCAAACAATTGTTTTTCAAGCAAAAGAAATAACAAAATTCATTTGAGGAATTCCATGAGAAACAAATACGAATTGACCAAGAGTATTCCTATTTGCTTAATTATTTGTTCTCATACAGTATGTGGTGTCCTCTATGCTTGTTTAAGTTAGTTTTCCAATTAAAAAAAGAATCGACATTTTTAAGGAAACAGAGAATAATAATGAAAGAGTGTGTAAACTTGAAGTGTCGGATGTTCCACAGTGTTTATCTGATTTCTATCAACCGCTCCCTAATGTATAAAGTAATTAATGCGTTCTCGAAAAATTAATGAGATACTGAAGTTCCTTTGAAGTTTAAATCTTTTTTTTTTTTTTTGTTAAAAAGCTTTCGTGATCAATGCTACACCGGCCAACGCGTAAGGCAGAGAGCGAACGTTTCGTAACGTCCTTAATTTACATATGGACCCAGCAAACATAACCAAATATTTAAAATTATAACTTAAATTATAAATGATTTTGCCAATAAACGCTTGATAGGTCTGTGTTTAGACGCGTCATGTCTTATTGACATTATTCTTACTTTTTCTTCTTTGAATTTTCATTGTTGTTCACACGAGCCATTTCGAGTTGACGATATTTACTTCCAAATACCTTCGTGCTTAAAATTACGAATGAGAAAGTAAAACGTAATGATAGTACATGCATGTGTATAGTTGTTTTTTCTCCCGTCATCGCTCTCGCCAATAAGGTAGCAAGCATGCCAATAAGACATGACGTGTCTAAACGCAGACTGACGGACACTTTTTCAATTTGATATCAAGTGCTATTCTCAAATGACTATCAAACTTTAAAGGGATGCAGCATTCATGTTAATAATTTGACATTTTATAAAGTCTCAAATAATAATTTTATTGTTACAAAAATATCGTGAAAAATATTAACTCTAGAAGCCTGTTCTTCTACATGTGAGAGGAAATTTCATCCGAACATTTACATATATTGAAAACAAAAACCAATTTAAATCTTTTCTTTGGCACTTAGTTTCAGTATTCCATAAATCAAAACTAAATTAAAAATAAAAATTGTTTAACACAAATTACAAATACTTTTTTAAGATGGGAAGGAGTATAACAAGTAATATGCAGCAGATCGCAGTTAGAGCGTCGGCATCATTTAGATGGAAAAGGAAACTATAATGGGGCAAATCAACTTCATATAAGTTCCAAATCTATTTCCAATTCTCATTTCAAAAAGCTTTAAGAGCAACATGTGATATTAAGTTTGAAAATAAAGTGCCATTTTTGTTGAGAACGCTATGATTCTCAAATTTTATTTCATTCAAATCAGATTGAGATGGACTTCGATTGCAAGTCATTGAGCATTCATTCACACACGAGAAGAAATGTGCCGGCATAACATAGAAGCTTTTTGGGGAGCGAGGTGAAGAGAATGGCTTTATGTTTGCGTAAAGTTGCAACCAGCTACAACCCCGTATTAATACATAGACAATTGAATAATACTATTACACACAAAGCTGTGTATACGTATACATTTCATGTCAGAGGAAAAATCATACTGTGTGTTATGAACAGAACAAAAATTATGCACTTAAAAATTGTTCTCGTCTGTGAACGCTTATTCATAATATGAGATCAAACCTGTGTGTTTGCTGGGAGTACGTACACACTTATGTATATACATCATCTATACGTATTCGAATTTTTTGTCTAACATTCATAAATCATACGCTCCACGTTACTTTTATCTGTTTCATCATTAGCAAAAGTTTTTCCATTCACTTCTTTATTCATCATTATAAATGACAAAAATTGTACACAAATTTGACAATATTTGAAATATACGTTTCTAATATACATATTTTGCTGTCACAACTTTTCGAAAAGTATAGAAAATAATTGTGTTAATACATGAACCGACATAATTTTTCATTAACACACAAATGTTCACACCTTCTTCTGTCGTGTTGAAACTCGTAACGATTTCATTTCGTTTAAAATGATATGTTAATTTTTAAGAACTCTACCAAAAAAAAGCAACTAAACAAATACAATTTCTTTTTGTGTTGCCGGCTTAAAAGGAAAATACATACACAAGAACATACATTATATTCTAGATGAAATGGATGGCGGGAGGAAATGAAAATTCACATTTAAACGTACAATTTTTAATGATTTGACACACGTTAAAACGTGATTGGAATAAATACAACAGCATATTAGATTAATGAGCAAATAAATTGTATCCGGACATGTTTGAGGAAATAACAAGTTTAAATATCAATTTTAAATACAAATAAAAATATAATACAAGTGTTTTGGGAAAAATATACTTAAGTATCTTTAAAGATAATTTACAACAAAATAAAAAAAATAAAATACAACGTTGAGTGGAGTGACAGCGAAGAGTTTGTTTGTATTATTTTTTGGTAGTGTAAAAAATTAAAAATTTTGTATTAAAAGTCAGAAAATTTTATTTAATTTAAAATTTTGGAGATTTATATGTATATTTTTTGTAAAACAAAAAACATTTTGCAAACATTTATGAAATTCATTTCTGTAATGAAAGTCAGAAAGTTAAGACGCAGTAAGTAACACATATTTTTTACAAAAAACAACGGCACAGAACGGCAACGAAAAGTAAAAATTAATGAGCTTTTTATTACGTATTGTATTATTTTAATAACATAAAATAATAGAATGCATTAGCTCTGTTGTGTTTGTGATTTCCACTTGCTTTCAAAAAAGCTAAAAGGGCTTAAGTTTTTTTAACCTTCGACCCATAGACTAATGTTCCCGCTTACTATTCACTAGTCTACGAAAGCAGAATGAAGATAAATATTATAGCTTTAAGTGTTGATGTTTGCCTTAGGATCGAATTTAGTTTTTGTGAAAAATGTTCTTTACTAGATCGGTAAAAATTATATGAAACTACTTATCAATATTTCTATATAGATACATATTTCTATTGTTGCTATTTCAGCTTTAATGAGTTTATGCACACTTTTCATATTATCTTGTTTTCCTCAACAGCTTTGAATTTATGTCTTATAAGGGAACATTGTGCACTCTCTGTCGTTGCTCTGATAAGTATTAACTTAAATAGTTTTATCGTTTAAGAGCACACATTTCTTTAAAAGTCTTGTCAAAAGAAAATCGTTGACAAAAGCTAACTGATAATGTAGATATGTGAAATGAACCCACAGCAATAGATTATCGTAGTCAAAACACAAACATACTTCTGCAATTTCTGACACCCAGCAAACGCAAAGCAAATCATTTGGATTTTGTAAATATATTGTTTTCTTATTAATTTAAAGTTGCAGTGAATAAAAATATTTGAAAACCTTGGTGCGGTGACTATATAAGCCACAAAAAAGGATTGTATAAACAGGCCTCCACGTTTGAGGAAAACTGCAAATTGTATGGTATTTGAAGTTTTTCATTTAACATACAAGTTGTGGTTCAAGTATTTTGGGGGATATTAGAATTTACCTAAAATTACTTAAGTAAACAAAATAAAAAAGGTACTGAATACTGCAATAACTAAACCCTTCATACACTTTAAAAAAAAACTCACGTAAGACTTAAGCAGTAATATAGCGAAATTGCAAATGTTGAAGTAAAGAAAAAACAAATGTAATAAAAAAAAATTTCGGGAAATTTTTCACTTTTGCGGCTACTTGAGCCTTGGTGTCTTAGGTACATTTTTTTAGTTAACTATTTTCTTGGATTTTTAACGGTTTGCTACCTATGAACCTGAACAGTGAAAAAAAGGTAAGAAAAATCTAATTTTGAAAATTTTTTTGCTATTTTCATCTTGAAGATAACACTTTTTTGATTTTATATGTTTGCAATTTTTGTTTTTTATAATAAGATCTACAAATTTGTCTCAGAGAGTAAATCGAAATTCGGATCGATTTGCAAGATATCAGCTTGAGAAAATGATTAGCATTTTGCAAAAATGACACCGAAGCCCCAAATCTTTGTTGGCCCATAAAAAAGTGCATGACTTTTGGGCAAAACTGGGAGACACGGGTCTTCTTTATTTTGGTCTTTTATCACGTAGTGGTGTCCGTATATGGTTATTTTTTTCGTGTTACACTGTGTAATCATACTTCTTTTCCAGTTTTAAAATTGAGAGGACCTTCGCTTATCGTACAAAACGGTCGAATATATTGAAAATATACATACGTCCAACATCAGTCGATATTACTGTATATCTTGATTTTAATCTTGGTCAACGTTTGAAGGCCAACATTTCTATTAAATTTTTTTTAAGTTTTTCAATAAATAAATTTTTAAGTTTTTCGTTTACGTCTTCTATGACGGATAAACTTTCATGTAAAGAAAGTCCTTTGGTTTCCAATTTGATTTTACTGTGTCAAATACATTCAAAATTATCTTTAATAATGCTAAATCTGTTTTTACCTATGAATTCTTAAATAAAGCCTTTGCATTACATATCGACTCTGCCTCACCATTTAAAACGCTGCTTACTTCTATTAAGTTGTCGCAATAATATGTAGCAGCTTTTCATTAAGATCCCCATTAAGTTGTACAGGGCTTTTGGGGATTGATCATATTTCGGTACATAGAATGCATTAAATTGATACGACAGTGCGCCTGGAAATTAATTCAGACAATAAGTTTATTTGTAAAAATACTGCATAATATGTATGTACGTAGTTCTACCTTAAGAAAAACGACTTTCCAATTCGCAACAAGTGAGTTAGCATTGCAAAATGTAAGCGAACAAAATGTACAATTCTATACAACCCATGAGCCAGACATGTAACATGCAACATTTTTGGGTAAAGAATTTATAATAATCGCATTGCGGAGACCAAATATAGAGCTACGTCAGTTACCACAATTAATTGCAAATGCATATTTTTCATGCAAAATTATGAAAAACTTGCTCTGCTCATCATAAATCTAGTTATTAATACGTATTGCTCAAATGGAATTTTTAGAAATTTCAATAAATGGACCTTAAATCATGAACCTTAAATGAATGAATGAACGAATGAATGAATGAATGAATTTCATTGTATGTTGCGTTACCAAAATTCACTATTACTAATTATATTTTACTTTTTACTAATCATGCATATGTCCCTTTCCTCTCTTCAGCTTTTCACAACTGATCACTGGATCTTCTTTATTTTCTTATATTTAAGAAATCCATATTTTTATATCATATATAATATTTTAGTCATGTTCAAATTAAATTGAAGCTTCAATGTTTGGTGGTATATTTATTCATTCACAGGCATTGTTATTACTTATCCATAGATCCTTGGAATACAAGTGCATAAGTGACGTTCTGAAGAACCAACTTTTCCTTTGGGCAACACCAGCATGCTGAATTTTACTTGTATTGTTACGTTAAACAAATTAAAATAAAAACTACAAAAATTATCTTTTCCTTTCTTTCACACAATCAGATACTTATGAGAAATACTTAAATTGATATAAATATGAAATCGGAAACTTTTATGCAAAGTTTCTAAACTTTAATATGAAATAAAAACATAAAGACATTAATGCAAAATAAATTATAAAGATTTATGCAGGAAATATAAAAGATTGTCTTCCGACAAAAAAGCCAAAGTAAAACAAATCGAAAAGATTAAGGAATATAAGAAACAGAGTGCAGTGCATTGTTAAAAATATGATACAAATGTTGCTTTATATGTCTAAGAATTATCTTCAGAATATGCAATATTGCTTGCAAATGACTTCAATAAGAGAAAGTTAATTGACGTAGACATAATTATTTATATCCGAATAACGAAAAAAATTACTAAAAAGCTTTTACAAATATACAAAGTGCAACAAATAAAACAAAAATTATAGCTTAAACCGCAATTCAATGGAATAAGTTTATCTACAATATATTTTTTTCCGATTTATATTTCCCTCTATTTGGAAATTAAAATGCTTTAAGCGGTAAAGAAAGTTAATTGAATTTTTTTTAGAAAACATGAAAAACACAATCTGTACATGTGAAAAAAAACAAAGAAGCAAAACGACAAGTAAATGAACATTTTTGAATATTTAGTATTCAACTCTTGAAAATCGAAACAGTGAATCGAGTATTTGTATGTTGCAGTTTTTTGTTTGTTTTCCTATCATGATAAAAACATCAGGAAATTGAAACTCACTTTCAAAATGTTCAAATGGCAAAAGCTAAAGTGAAATTGACTTTTGTTTTATGCTATATTTCGTATCTGGTCTTTTTTTGTTTTTGTCTGTGTTTATGGTCAAATGTCCGCTGTAGGTTTTTTTTATTTTTTATTTTAATTTTTCGCATTGTATTACTGTTTTTGCAGTTACAGGAAAAAGGAAGTTTACTTTTAGCTGGATTACAATGTCAAAAGCATATGCAAATCAAATATGAATCCTATTATTGTGTTTACATATAATATGGAATTAAGTATGTATTTTGAATTTTGATGTTGTTGCAAAATTATAATATCAAAAAAAGAAAGGAAATTGAATTGTTACCAAGGCACATTACAAAACCTCTCTTGCTAAGTAAGTGAACAAGTTATATCCTTTTATGATTTGTTAATATTTTTTTCTATTCATTTTAAAATTTTGGACGCAAATTAAACTCTTTATTAAACCAAAAAAAATTGTGTATTCTTCTTAAAAGAAATTGTTAAAAAAAAATTTTTTTATGGAAATGTTCCTTTAACATTCCTGGCTTAAAATGTGGGCAACAAATGAGTTTGGTTAAAAATATTCTACTTTGAAATTTCTACTGAATGTTTTTAGAAAATGAAATCAAAATTGTGAGTGAAAATTAATATTGAAAAAACTATAAAATACGAAAATTTGTTTTTGTTTTAAATATTAATTCTCACTCACAATTTTGTTTTAATTTTCTAAAAACAGGCAGTTAATCTGCTCTTTCTGAAACGAAATTTTACATTGGGGCTGATTGACAAAATAATGTTAATAAATATTTAACTTCTACAATATAAAATGATGTATGCTAAAGTCTAAAAGGATGACTGTATTTATTGTTTTGATAAATATAAACTACCTTGGCTTCAAAAAGAGTTTAGAAGTAATAACTTTTAAAGACGTGAACGATTTTTTAAGGTTTTATTTATTTGAATTATTTAACAAGTGCACTGAGTTTGTGCACAAATTCACAATTTACGAAATGATATTAATACATTTTAGCTTGTTATACTTGTAGCATATCAAGTTACCATAATAATGAAAAAAATTAAAAACTTTCTAAAATTTAAAAATTTAATAAAATAAAAAAAAAATTTTAATTTTTTTATTTATATGAATCCCAGCAAAAAACAATTTTTCCCAAATAATAACACTTTTAAAAGAAATTAATATTTATCACTTAATAAGAGAACCTATAACACATTTTTTAAAAAAGCGAGCTAAAACCCTATTAGTCGCGGTCTTTAATAATGCATTAGTTTATAATTTATAATGTTTCTAATATATATATCACAATAAGAAATACAATTAACAATTTTCTTCATTTAAAATGTTCACGAGTCTTTGGAAAAAGAATTGTTTTCACATTTTTAAAACAAAAATCATATTTTTGATAAATTTTTTTAAATATTTCTGAAGCTATAAGACTTAAAAATAAAATTAAAACATGCGTATTATAAAAACTATTTTATTTCCGATCCTTCTGTGTTGTTTTTAGTAAATCAAAGAACTAGTTCTCGAGCAAATGAAAATAATGTTATGCAGCATCCTCTTTTTATTCTTTATATCGAAAAAATCTCGAGATACAGAGACAATTTAAAAAAAAATATAGGCATTGCAGCTCAGTGTCATTAAAACGGAAATTGACTAAGAAAATACGAAACTTAGAAATCGTGTTGATTTTGCAATGAGTTTGACAACTGGGAGAATTTTTACAAAAAAAAGATTGGTCGTATTACTTTTTGCTCAAAGCAAGGAAGACGGCAAGTTAATAACAGATCAGATACAATTTTTATTACATGTAAAATTTTGGCTATCCCGTATCATATGTTGCACAAAAGAACTTTTTATCTTTGCCAATGTTTTAGTTCTCATACATACATACATATTTATGTATGCAAAAATAATTTCAAATAAATTTATTCATAAAATAAAAACCAATACACAAAAACCGTAGCAGTAGAAATTGGAGGAAATAGAAAAGTGTTAAAAATAAACTACAAAATCATATAAATGTTACAAGTACATTTTAGCATAAATTACAAAAAATCAGTACAAAAACCCACAACGGAAATAAGTAGAAACAAAAAAAAACAAAAGTGCGAAACAAATCATGTAAATAATAAAGGAAATTTACTAACATTACAACTACATTCACAAGTGCATACATAGAAAGCGATTGAGTTTTAAACAGGGAAAAATAAATGTTAAAATCATTAGAGGCATTAGCCATAAATGGATTTGCAGAGAAATGTTACTGAAAATAGTATGCCTGTTTTAACTAATAAATCGATACTTGATTGCAACAAAGGCACATCTCAAAAAATTCGCTCTTTAACAAACGAAGTTGAAATTGGAATATAAAATATATTCTCCCCTCAAGAAATTAGTAAAAGAAATATTTGCATGAATTTTTAACACAAGACGAAGGAAAAATAGTTCCAAATTTGTTACTTACAAATCACATTTCTTGAGATATAACTATGCTGCAGTAAAGGAGCGGCATATCTATAGTTTGTAATATACTCATAAAGGAGAAAAGCTGCATGTAAAAACAATGGACAAAGAAAATATCCAAATACATTTGTAAATTTGGTGCTGGCATAGCCTTCAAAGCAAAATCGCTTACTGTTTCAACTCATCGTTCTGGTCGTTTGGTTATTGATACTGACATTGGCGGCAGCTTCAACTTAGAAATTTAAGTTATTGTTCACAATTTTGCAACGACTAATGGGAATATTCGTTTACTTACCCTCACGCTCGTATCTTACTGATTCGAATTAACACCCACATGCCTTCGCATTATGTATAGAATTGTATTTGTGATTTGGTCTTCCGAGCTGTATCAACTCTGGGAGTTTAAGTATTCTTCTAATACTTGCACTTGTACCTATTCACATCTACATATCGATCGCTACATGTATATATGTATGAAAATTAATACATATTTATGTGTAGCTTGTGTGTTTGGTTATTTCTATTTTCGCTTGCGGTTCAAGTGGCAAACGATTTATGGTTGTTGAGATAAAAATCGATTTGAACTACTGCTGTTTTGTCTCTACTGGTGGTATGACCCACAACACAGTCAGTCACTCATATACAGAGGCAAACACGACTGAATTCCGTTTTGCATATTTATGAAAAAAAAAACGTTAGACTAGTCAAACTGCACTTAGTGACACTTTACAGTAAAATAATTTTAAACTTTTTGTCATAAATACATAATCAATATGAAAAAAATGAAAAATAAAAATCATGCCGAAAAAATTTTAAAAAATGTTGTATGTGATTTCTATTTCTAACTCTGTTTGGTATTTAATAAAAAATAATTGACATTAGGCCTAAGTTGACAAAGTTTTTATTTAAAAAGAAATATATATGTGTATTTCATATAAGTTCATATAAACTAAAAATTTAATGTAATCAGTTGTTTAACTAAAAACGTTTTTCAATCAATTTAAAAAAAAAACAAGTAAGCCTTTGCTCTGAACATTGGATTAATAGAACAAATGGAAGGTCTGATTGCTATGGACTCGCACAGGATTGTTTAACTATAAACTTGATAAGATTCTTCTAAGCCTTCGGTTATATAAAGTCTTAAATGCTTTATTTTGAAGTCAATTATTGCAATTTATTTCCACACATGAAAACTTTTGGTAAATTTCAGTTATCCCAAGAAACTAATATCAGTTTATTTAATTATTTTTTAATTAATTTAAAAGTAAAAACGTTGAAAAAATCCTTAATTATACATGACTGACAAAACAAATTTTTCTGCAAAGAGATATATTTTACTAAAATAGATAAAACAGTGCCACTCGTTTGACCCGTTTATTAATAATAATAAAAATAAAAATGAAAATATAAAAACATAACATGATTTTATAATAAAACTGAAATTATTATCTTGTCGACTCAGTGTTTTGTAGGGTATTAAAAAATAATTTAAAACAAAAAGACGCACAAACACAAGCATAAACTAATGCTACTAAAGGAAAGGAATGAGTGTAATGCATTTGAAATTGAAGTGGTATTATGAAGCACAGGAGCAACGTGGCATAAGTAACAAACAACTAACTCCACTACGACTACAACGGGAGTAGTTGATTCTGTCTGAACGCGTATGTATGTACCTATTTATTTGTACTTGTATTTTTGTGTAAATGTGTACCTACAATTCAGGTGGGTAAAACGCAGATGTTTGGTGCCAATGGTGTTCTTATGATTTATGGCATTGAAATATTAGTTTTGCTTATTTTGCAATACAAATGTCATAAAAGCTTTAAGCGTTAAGGAAAATCGTTTTCAATACATCACTTCATATTTTATGGAATATAATTTCTTTGAAATTAAAATTTATAGTACTCGTTGTTGTGTATATGAATAAATCGATGAATATAAATGAATCAAAAGAAATTTGTTTTTTATATGGGAAAAATAATTATTCAATAACGCTTTTATTTGTGTTGACATTCAACAGTGGCTTTTATATATGTTTGACAATTTCTTGACCGCAAACTCTTAAAAATAATTGAAATTGAACTTTATCGCAGCCATATAACAAGCACTGCTCAATATGGAACTTCTTAGGTTTTTAATAACATCAATGCAGAATGAAAAAAATTCTTCAAACATTTACTTAATTATTTAAAACAGCCATATTTAGAAAAAAATTAGCAAAATTATCATTTCTATAAGTACATATATTGAAAATAATTATTTATATTGTTTTTCATTTACAAAAAATTTCAATATTTGTTTTGAAAATGTAATAAATCTTAAAATCTTTCTCTTCTTTCTGTATTTTTTACGTTTAATTTAATGTAGTTTTTGTCCCTGTTTAACATAATTAATTACATACTCCCAGGAGTATGATACAAACGTTTACACACACATACACACACGTACATTGGGTTGTTCATATTTACATGCACAGACGTAAACATTCATATACATAAACGAACTATATGCTTTGTAAAGGTATGCATGTATGTAAGTGTGTTCAGTGCCAACTTAATTTTTCACTAAAATCCTTTTAACTTGCTTCCTTTTGTAATGAAAAAAATATCAGCTAAATGAGAATAACACACCTTTTGTCACTTACGAATAACTCACATGGTTATTTTTGCACCTCCAGCTGAGAGTGTGTTCAACACGCACTTTCTTTTCGTCTAAATACATGTTTGTTTAGGTTTTTGTTAAAACTTTAGGGACCATAAAAGCTGTTTTCTATTGTATTTCCGTACTTGAGCATTTAAACCAGTCAATAACTTTCAAATGTGACATTTGTATGTAAGCGTGCGTGTTGTTTGTTTGTTTTTTTGTTTAACTTTTATTTCGTTGTTCAGGGAATCTTTTGGAAAAAAGTTAACGCTATCATGATAATCAATGTAGGACAATTATGCGTATTTTTATTTCATTTGAATATATGCTCCAAAATCCTACTGTTTGTTCTGTTTTTGTTTTTTTTACTTATTAAAATCATTCCCATTGCAAATTAATTTTATTTTGATTTTTTATGTGCAAAATCAATTACAAAATCTTGGCATATTATTTGATTATTTGAGACACATCTGTTAATCATTTGTTTTATTTAAAATAATGTATAATTTATTACACAAGTTCTTGTAATAAACCAAGTCTGCAAAACTATTTTAGATACTGTCTGTATAAATTCCATAAAAGATTAAAATAGCCATTCAAACGAGCCACCTAAAAAGTGGCGAACACATAGAAATATGTAAAAAAAACTTTAGCTGACTTTATTTCTTAAATTAATTCAATAGTCTTTAAATACATACGAGGGCGAATTGATATTGAAGCTACCTAGCGCTAGATGACAGCACAAACACAAAAACTTTTTTTTAGAAATTGAAATATGTCAAACGCCAGTTTTTAAAATTCCACCCAAATTTATCAATTAGTTTATTTATTGTAGTCGTTTAATGTAAGCAACTCTTGTGTTTCTTGAAAAATGGAAAAAAGTGAATTTCGTGCAGTGATTAAACACTATTATTTGAAAGGGAAAACGGCGAAAGAGACAAAAGAAAAGCTCGATAAACATTACGGTGAGTCTGCTCCTGCAGATTACATGGTAAAATATTGGATTGCTGAATTTAAACGCGGCCGAACAAGCACTGCAACAATACCATCAACAGGAAGGCCAAAAGAGGTGGTTACTGAAGAAAATATCAAGAAAATCCTCAATATCGTTATGAATGATCGCCGAGCCAAGTTACGTGAGATTGTTGAAATGGTTAACATATCATATGAACGTGTGTTCAACATTTTGCATATGAAAAAGCTATCGGCAAGATGGGTGCCGCGTTTGCTCTCAATTGACCATAAACGTAAACGTGTGGCGTGTGCAGTCTCAATGGCAAAGCTCTATGAGTTGGGCTACGAATTTGTACCTCATCCGCCATATTCTCCGGACTTAGCCCTTAGTAACAATTTCCTATTTCCAAACCTAAAGAAATTGCTCGGTGGAAAGATATTTGGCTCCAACGATGAAATTATAGACCAAAGATATGTTTATTTTAAGGACTTCGAAAAATCCTATTTTGTTGAATAGATACAAAAACTGGAGAAATGCTGGACTAATTGTATTGAGCTAAAAGGATACTATGTTAGGAAATAAATGGTTTTTGAAAAAAAATGTTTTTTTCCTACATAGGTAGCTTCAATATCAATTGGCCCTCGTAAATGGTATTTTAGTTCCCAAGCAGAAAAGTCGCATTTTTAATGAACAATTATAGTATTAATATATTATATTATAAATCAAACGCAAACTACGAAGTCGTTTTTTGTCTTCCAAAACAGCGGGTATTCCTGCAGGAACCGCACTTGCGACCACCAGACTTAAAGTCTAGTACATTAATATGAATTATATATGCAAACAAAATTAGTTTTTTTTTAAGTTGTAAGAGTTGGTGTAAGGTATTTTGCTTAGAGGCTATTTTCCCTGTAGCACTTTAGTTTATTTATAGCTCAAGTGTGTCTTGAGCTGCTTGGTAGGCATCTACTGCTGATTTACGAAAAGCCAGAGTCTGAGAGTCAAAAGCAGTGTTTAGTTACCAGTATGATTCTGATTTTATTTGCCATCACCTTTACTACTTATACAATTTTCGTTAAAATACTTTAACTTAACTACTTCTATTACACAATTTTTAATAAAATATTTAGAAACTATATTATTAAAAAAAAATCGTTTTTCATTTGCTTGGTAAATTTTAAACTAGTTCAGTTCGTATATTTATTTATTTACTTCTGAATATTAGTTCATTGCTCGTATTTAATTTCATTAAATTTAATTCGTTTGCGTGCATTTCATTTAATTCTGTTTTTACTAAGAGTCTGTGCTTTACAAAGTGCTTTATAGAATTATTATGCTTTCAAGAACCGAAATGAAATATTATCTAAATGACTCGTTTAATCTTTAACGCAATCTCCGAATAAAGTCATAACCCTGTTGATAATATGGGTACATTGTTGACAGCAGTAAATGTGCTCATAAACGGTATCTACCTGGCCCCAATATAATCGATCAAAATCCCTCGACATCTGCTGTGTATATCCGTGGCAGTCCTAACAGGGCACTGTTTCATAGGTGCCCACGCAAATAGATTAAATTTCCCTTTCAACGACTTCTGTAGAAGCTGTCTAAATGAGGAGGAGGAAGAAATTGTCAAGCACCTCCTCTGTCAATGCTCAGCTCTGTTCTATCATAGAGTCATGTATCTAGTTAATTCGATTTTACCCGAACTCGCAGACCGTGCGGAATGCAATCTGAAAAGAATAAACCAGTTTATGTGGAAGACGGGTTGGTTCAACACCGACCATACCATAAGATAGATAGAATATATTTTTCACTCTCCATATCAGGCATCACAAAGGGAGCTTTTTGCTGGACCTAAGTGGGCCGGTTGCTTGCAATCGGCGGCCTGTGCAACCTATCCCATCCGTTCTTTACACAAGTGTTTCAAAGTCACAACATGGCTAGAAACATGGAAAAATTACTTTTATAGTGGAAATCTTGAAAAGCTGCAAAGTCACTCAATATTTCAAAAGAGGTCAAAACGAAGAATATATCGAACAAAATAAAATTCGCTACAATTTCTAATCTTCATGTGAAAACTAACTTTGCAATATTTCTTACACTTACACTGAACAGTAACTCGCGTTTCCGATTTCAATATCACGGCCGCTACTAAAGAAACTGAAAAGAAGATCAAACGCGATTTCAGAACCCTATGCGCGATCTGCACATCAGAGAATTGTGTTTGAACATTTGTATAGGTGAATCTGGTGATAGATTGACTCGTGCCACTAAGGTATTTAAATAGTTACTGGTCAACAGCCAGTGTTCTCGAAAGCCCGTTATACCGTGCGTTCCTTTGGCATTCGTCATAGTGAAAAGATTGTCATGCACTGCACTGTTCTTGGTGCGAAGGCTAAAGAAATCTTGGAAGGCGGTCTTAAAGTACGAGAGTATGAGTTGAGACGCGACAATTTCTCTACGACCGACAATTTTGGATTTGATACCCAAGAGCACATTGATTTTGGTATCAAATACGATCCCTCTATCGGTATTAATGGTTTAGATTTCTCCGTGATCGTTGGCCGTCCAGGTTACAATTTTGCTGACAGAAAACGTTAAACCGGTAAGGTTGTGTTCCCCACAGACTTAAGAAAGAAGATGCCATGATATGGTTCCAGCACACATAGGTGGAGAATACGTAAAATTGCTTCGTCACAAATTAAAAATTTTCAAAGTGCGAGGTTGTATAATATGTTATTGTTGATGGAATTGATGATGAAAGTTTATAATTTTAAATATTTCTTCGGTTTTTACTGCATTACGTTTTTTTATAAATATGCAGTTTTTAGTTTTCTAAATTCGAATTTGCAGATGCACTGGCTACAAGAAAAAGAGAAATGACAAGTGAAATGACAGCGAAAAGAGATATGGCAAGTGAAATGGCAGCAGATTGATAGACAATAATTGCTTGAGCAATCACATGCACAATGGATTGTCAGTCGTCGCGGTTACACCTAGCAATTTTCATGAACACAATTAAATATGACAATTGCCGCAATGAATATTGCTACGTGAAGACCCGGAGCTACCATTTTATTGCTTTGCAGATTCACATATTTATAAACAATATAAGGGTTTATTTTTGATTTTAGGAATTTATTTTCTGAGTTTCGTTGAATCCGTGATAGACGTGAGTTCATCGAAATTTCTCTTTATAGATGTTGTGATTTTGAACTCATTTTACAATATTTTTGTGATCACTGAAGCACCTTTCCGTCTTTTGAAGTTTGTTTTGCAAGTTTTCTCATTTCTGCTATAACTGCGATTTTTTCAAAGATTAGTTTCTTGCTTTGTCAGTTTAACCCAAATCAATCTGTTGTTAATATTTTCTTTATAATTTGTTATATTAAAGAAAACTATAGAGAACAACTTTAACTTTAATATTGCAAATTTCTTTTTTTCCCAGCTGCTTAAAATAATTTTCTTTGAACCCAAATGAGATCGAAATTGTAGGGCAACATATTTTACTCGTTTTCCAGAGCACTATGAAATTGTTAGTGCGGAATTGAAAATGTTTTCAAATCCTTTTCGTAGTAGAATATTGAACCTATCCGTATATTTGAATACTCGTAAATACGAGTTCAAATCAAGCTCTTAATTTAGTTTAACTGAAGTTTTAATAAATATTTTAGTTAAAAGTAGTTCAAATTACTTTAAGTTAAATTAGAAATTTCGTAAACATCTTTAACTGAAATTCTTTACATTAATGTTAACACTTAAACTGCAATAATTTATTAAAATTAATGCCAAAGCTAAGCATTCAGACATTGTCAACCACTTAAAATACGTTTCAATTAATTTATAATATAGCAGAAGCACTGTAATATGAACGGCAAACACAAATTTTTAGCCATAAAATAAAATTTATAAAAGTATACATACTTCTATGTAAGTTACTGTATAAATTTGTTCAAAACATGCAACATTATATTGAAGAAATATATTTAATAAAATCACAATAGGAAATTACCTTGAGCTATGAAATAACAGAAACAGAAACAATAACAATGACAAATATCCACTGCCAAACAATGCTGTATAGAAGATTAATACAAATAAGAATTAATTTGGCTGATAAGATTTAAGTTGTCATGAAAAAAATGAGCAAATTTGTTAAGTACGTTTTTCTTTTTTGTTTTGTTGTATACGTATGACAGTCTGTGCTGGTATCTGTTTGTATACATGTGAGTTTTTTTATAATAACTATTCTGCTAAATATGCCTTAAGGCCTACAAATAACACAATATTATTCCAACACTTAGAAATCTGTTATATAAGCGGTGAATACACTTATCATATGCAGAGATTTAAAGGAATTATATATAATTGAAATTTAAAAACTTTTTTTAAGTATCTTTTAAAAAATTTTTTAATTTATTTGGTTTTTTTAGAAAAAAAGGTCCACTTTTATGGCGTTATCTTTTCGAAAATAAAGTGCAACATGTGTTGCCCTTTTTATTGAAAATTTACAATATAACGATTTTTTAAATAGTAAGTTTATTAGAAATTATTGTTTATCACTTACAATACCACATTTTTGTCTTAAGAAAATTTTAAATAACAGTTTTTTCATAACATCTAAAAAAAATGTTAAATTTTTTAGAAAAGAAAACGGCATTACTGACTGTTTTATTGTTGTTTTCTATATAAATTCTCCCACTTTATTTTGCTTTAACTTCATAAAATCTGGCAGTAAGTATAATTTTTTGTATTCTTAAATATTTTCTTTCTCATTGTGCATTTTACATTTTACCTTGGGTTTAATAACATTCATTTGAGGGTACAACAGAGAAGGTCTTTTAGGCCGTAATGTCCGTATTTTTAATTAAAAGCTAAACAAAAAATGAACTGTGCGTTTAAACAGTATGTGAAGCAATAAATAGCAGGGTATTTTTTCAACTGAAGATTAAAAACACAAGAAAAATACGTTCAAGGAAACAAAATGACCACAATAGGTGTCAAATCATTAAGCGCACAAAAAGAACGAACATTTAAAATAAAATAACAAGAAGATAATACAAAAGATTTTTGTATATTTTAAGTTTGTTTTATGTCATTCGATTAAATCTTTTCATTTCCCATTTGAATTTGCTATCATTTCTTGTAAAAACCATATGCAGCATTTTCTAAATATTAAAAATACTATATTTCTTATAATTTATTTCCAAATTAGTTAAAAAAAATTTGTTATATTTCGTTATAAAATTATTTTCAAATAACAACCAATAATAAAAAATAGAATAGCGATTATTTACAAATGTTTGAAGCAGAGTTATATTGAAAACTTTGTAAGTAAGAAATTTTATAGATTTATTTATTTTTTGTTATTCGCATTCCAACACAACAATACTTATAGTATCTACAGGATCTGAGCTGTTAAAAATTTTACAAAACTATTTTTCTAGAAATGGTGCACCCGTTAATACAATACTCAGATGTTGGAGAAGAGCCGATATTCATTCAAAATAGAATTGAGAAAGAGAGTCTTATGCGCAGTTCTTGCAGTTGCCTTTTACTTGTCGCTGTTGAAAAAAACACATCATTATATTCTCTTTAAGTTAAAAGCAGAAATAATAATTTTAAGCAAAAAAAAAAGTATTATATAAGTTTGGTTTGCGAAAAATTTATATAAAACAGCGCTTTCATTTTAAATTTAAACAAATATTCTCCATAAACGTCGTTAAAAATGCGGCGATGCACGAAAAAAAAACTAATTTTATTTCTTTTAATTCTGAACAAAAAATGATATCAGCTTGCTCATACATTTTGTTTTGTGATATACAAAACATTTTAATTATGAAAAGGAATTGGTGAACTTTAAATTTTAGTATTCCAAGAAAACCTTTTGGGTTTCTGTAAGCAGTTAACAATTTGCTGATGATTCATATGCGCCATTTTAAATTTATTTATCAGCACTCGATAATTTAATCTATCAAATATTTATTGTATTTTTGATGCTTTGAATGAAGCGCAGTTTTATATGCCTTAATTAAGAATTAACAACAATCGCTTAAAAACCGCTTTGGATGAAACAGTAGTTTTGTGCAGACATATTTCATTAAAATTTTATTAATTTCCAAATGCAGTACCCCAAACTATTCAATCATCTGGACAGCTACAACAGATCGTAAATATTTTGGAGTGCTAAGAAATTGTAACTCTGTAATACAGAGATCGAATTATGGCTTATTTTCATTGTACATGCGTCTACCGCTGAACACATTGTGTTGCATGCCGGCACTTACAGCAATCACATGCGCTCATAGTTTTGAGAAACCCGCTTCTGGTAGAATTAATTCAAAATACAGACTTATCTCTAAGCGCTTCGGGGGCAGATATGAAGCTTAAAAGTTACCCCTTCTTGTTATCGGAAAGTCTTAAAGTCTAAAGCGACTGCGAAACTATCATTCCTGGTATGACACACTTGGTATATTGACCAGTCTTGCCAGGAGCTGGAAGAAAAAAAGGCTAAATCAGCTTTCTTAAAAGGCCAGAAAAAGCTAAATAGCCCAAAAATAAAAGCTAAAAAAAGGCTAAAAATTTTTTATTCATATTTCAAAGTTTTATTTATTATTAATAAAAAACATTAAAAACATGCATAAAACATTTTAAAAGTTATTTTAAAAAATGCACTTCAAGTACGTAATGAAAGGATAAAGGTCAACATATTTTAAAATCATATAAGTCAAGATATAACATAAATATTAAGTATTTCTTTTGGCTTCAATTCAGTATTCAGTATATCTGACTTAAAACAAAAATATAAAAAGTATATATATTTAATATATTATTTAGTTTTATAAGCATTTATTATTTATGCAATGGCGAACAGGCATCATAATTTTCTCATCGGAGCTATCATTTGCATAAATATTACGAGAGTATAATAATTTTATTATTTCCTTGGTACTAAAAAGTTTTTCAACCTTAGCGTTACTGAGAGATAATAGTAGTACGTGGTGGTCTAATAAGACGTTTCATTTTCGATACCCCGTCATTTTAACAGTTATCATGACTCTACTTGTTGCAATTGTCAAAATTCACAAAAATATGATGAAAATTTTGCGGTTACAGTTCGCAAAACTAAAAAATTTTTGCGTCGCCTTGAAGCACCTTCTCGGTGAGCAATTGTGAGACTGGTAAAAAAATTTGAGCAGTTGGGACAGTTCAGTAATGTGAAAAATTAAATTCGCGTACGTTACTCAACTAAAAATATTGCTGTTGTAGCCCATAGTGCTGGGGAAACCCCAGGGTTGTCCATTTCCTGCCGATCTTTAGAATTGGGCATTCCACAAATGATACGTGAAAAGTTTTCTGACTGTGTGAGTTTTTGAAAAGGTGATCACAATTTTCCACCAAAACCTTGTGACTTAAACCTTTAGACTTTTTTATTTGGGGCTACTTAAAGGATATATTCTATACCAATGGCCCACCATCGATTCAAGATCTTAAAGGTGAATTCGTGAAGTTATCGAAGATATTCTGTAGAAAATGTGCAAATTGGTGATGGAAAATTTAATGGAAAATTTAATGGTCATACAAGCGCAGACATGGCCGTCATTTAGCTGATATTGTTTTCTAATATGAATTAAATACTCTTTTTTACACATTTTGATGATGATGAAACCAGTAGTTATCTAAATACTAGATTGATTAAATCAATAAATGAATTTTCTTGCAGCGCATTCCTTATTTAGGAACAGGGACACCAAATTTTGCTTTTAATAGATTCTAAACTAATTTTGTTAAAATATTTCTTAAGTTATTGAATTTGTATCTTTCGTTTTTAATGTGAAATTTTTAGTAGTAAAAAATAAGCAGAGTAATATTCGTAGTCATGGAAATTTGTGTCCGTAGTCCGAACGATCCAGGAATCTCGATAAGGTTTAAAGGTGCAACTGTCAGCCATCAGGAGGTTGGACTGTTAATTTATTTTTATCAAATTTGCCTGTCCTTCCTATTCACCAAATTTTAGGCAAATGCGTGCATCGTGTTTTTAAATGCAAAGTGGTCAAACGCTTAAATCTTTATTGTATATTTAAGTATTTTATAGGAACAGGAATATAACCATAGATTCATAGCTTCTGCTTAAATTCACGGCTCTAAAGTTTGATTTTTCTTTTCAATCTTACCTTCTGTATATTCCTCATTAAAACCAAATTAAACATATCTTCATTTTATTTTTCATTTGATTTGACTTTTTATTTTAATAGCAGTTATAAACAAACTCATAGATTAACTCATTCATGATTTTCATTACTCAATAGACTTTGATTTTTTATACAATTCTTTTGAATCAGTTTCTTGTTTAATGTTTTCTTTTAATTTTGTAAGCTTGCTAGTTATAAATAATTAATTTTTTAATATTATAAGTTTTCACTATAGTATTCTTCTTTATAAATATATTTGATATGAAATAAATATTTATAAACATTTAATTTTTATAAATATTTTTATACTATAATATTTGTTTGCTATTATTTTTAATTGAATGTTTCTACATATCAAAACAACATAAACAGTTTGTTTGCTAGGCAATTAATTGAATCATATTTTTACATATTCTATTCTTTACATTCGCTTTCAATTTACATGCAATTTCCATTTCAAATAACAGTTATTATTTTTAGATTAATTTTTCTAATTTCAAAAGCATTTAATACATTTTTTAGCTTTTATTTGTATAAATATTAGATTATAGTTTTAGGTCTAGTTTTAGTATTTGGTACTTTTAAGTAGCAGTTTTATATAAAGAAAATATAATTTAAAAGTATAAGCCTAAAAAAATTATTGTACGCAAATGAATTTATTTATATAAAAATGGTTTTAATATAAATTTTGCCACAGTCGCACACATAAACGCCTATAAATAATAAATGATTATGTGTAAATGTATGCAAGTGTCTTTTGCATTTCAAATAACATGCAAATTATATGTGGCAAACGGTGTGTTAATATTGTAACACTTCAAGTAAAATGCATTATTTATTACATCGTTGGTTGGTCAGTTAAAACTTGCGGAGGGATAAAAAGCCACCGGCGCGTATGAGTATTGTAAAATGAGTTTTAATAATGATCTCGTCCCACATACGCTCCAGTGTCTGTATGTGCGCGCTGGGGGTGGTGAAAAAAAAACAATAATATAACTGTTACACAAACGTGTATTCTGTAGCTCTTACATGCTCGCAATTTAGTAGCAGCCACAAAATATTTCATTTACTAAAAGTAAGAGTAAGTTGTTGTGTACATCATCTGTTGGTATGTTGGCTGCAATAAACACATAAGTTTGTTTTCGTAGCAGTGGCGTACAAAGCTCATAGATTTTAGATTAAAAGTTAAAATTTTTAAAGAAGTAGTAAATTGATAACCGATGATATCATAAATGTTGTTAGTGTTAAGAAGTAAGCAATCTTTTCAGTCTTAAGATAAACGATACATTCTCGAAGGACGATTTTAGGAACGGAAATTTATATGTTTTCTACAACTTTAAAAATTTACAATATATCTAATAAAACACTAAGAAATCCACTTAACCCACTAAAGACTATCCATAGATAGGACAGCTCGATATTGATAAAAATTTTTGAGAGATATGAAAGGGGTGTTTAAATAACTATCAGTCCAAAGGGAGTCTCAAAAACAAGTCAATTTTGTTATTTAAAAGTCTCGTTATGATTGAATTAAAACGCATTTATATTATTTCGTACATATTATTCAGCATTAGTTATGCAAGTTTCCCTTCCACTTCCAGCATCCCTGAACAGTTTTGCCTTCGCATTGCGGCCAGAACTTTTGGTTGCAATATTTTTATCTAAAACGCTTTTTAAACGTTGAATTCTGTGTATTTTTTATTTAAAATTTATTTCAAAATCTCGCATTTAATAACTCGAGGAATTAGAGGATTTTAAAATTATTTTATCTCTGTATATTTAAGCTTATTGGAAACCAGAAATTATTTTCTTTAAGAATTTTCGCCACGCTTTCACTTTGGAATTCACTTCAACCGATTTTTCAAGTGTTCAATGGATTAATTATTCGAAATTGCGGTGTATCAATAATTCGAACAATCTTTGAAGGATTTTATTTCACTTGAGGTAATCCAGTCACTATAAAAATTAGTTTTATAATCACTCTTATTAATCGAAAGATTTTCAATTGAATTTTTTTGTTATTATTAAATTTATATTAATCGAGATTTCCTCATCAGTAGACCTTAAACCTAATTTTTAAATGTTTCAAATCTCTTTACTTCTACAAAAACTTTTAAAAACTCAATGAGAGTTATAAAAATTACAATAGTATAAGCATAGTAGGCTTTGAAACTTATTTAAAAATCCCAACAAACAAATTATTATGATGATTTGGCTTTAGTACCAATGAAATGCATGTATATAGACTAGCTAAAAACCCTCAACAAACAAAATTTTTTTAAATTTTTTTTGTTATTATTATTTTTTTGTTAGGACCAGGGAATGATCCCTATACATGTAACGATGGTACTGGATCCAGAAAAATAGGTTATGAGAATGAGGATAGAGGCAGTAGTGTTTGTGCTCATTCGATTTGAAGCTTCCCATGTTGAAAGTGACGGGAAAGACCTCTGTGGGGTTTTTATTCTCTACACGCTATCGAGTAACATGAGAACAGACTTATAAGCACCGGGCCATGGATGAGAGCACTTTTGGTCGGATATATTTGCTTTGCTTTTTGTCATGTTTATGTAAGACAGTAAAATAAGCCAAGATTTATTGTAGTTTCATAAATTTCATTAATGAAGAAATAATTTACGTCAAATATCAAACATAAGATCTATAAAATTTGTTTAATTAAACTTCTAAAATAGCATCACATAAAAATAATATACTATTATAATACTTAAATTTTTGTTGAGTTTTCCTTCTGATTTTCAAAATCCAAATTTTGAGATATGAGCAAAGATGGATAGAGATATGTAGAAAATATAGAAGGAGAAGAAGGTAAGAATTTTTCAAACTTATCATTCAAGATCTTTGTTTGTTGTTACTACACAAAATCATCATATGTATATTTTTTCCTCTATGAAGAGTTTTTATTTATTCATTTGATCGTGTCATAATAACCTTCCATTCTGTATGTTATCGTTTTAATTATTTCAATATCAAATATATAAATTTATAAATGTATAAAATATTCTATAGCCTTTTTATTTTTCAAATGTTTAAGATCACTCTATGATAGTGAAAATTTTAACTAGTTATAAGCTAAAAATTTGCAAGTGTAAGGCCATAAATTTCCCACTTCTACCACCCCTCTAACGATTATAAATTTTATGATTAAGAGCCTGATAATTCGCAGCAGTAGTAGTGTGTCTCTGTAATGGTGTTGGTGGTCAGTCAGTGGCGTGATGTTGATAAGTAGCAAAACATGAGGTCATTTGTAATTATAGCAAAGTTGCAAGTTAATTGCAATTGTGTGCAAATGACGGTCGTAAGATTAATTAAATTCATCTATATACGTGTATGCTATGATTCATTCTATTGTCGGTTGCTGTTGTTTGAAATAAATTGACTCATATTACTGATGTTGTTGCTGTTGCTTGTCTTGTTATTCTTGTTAAACAACAGCAAAAGCGCAAAAATATCATTTTAGTGCACATAAAAGAGGTAGTGACCAAAATACAAATCATTGTTTTACCATGTTTCTGCATTAGAGTGAAGCTAATGTGGTATATTTACGCTTGTGTTTGAAAATGTATTAAGAGCCAAAACGGGGACGGCATGAAAATTACTTTAAGTTGTCGATTTTACGTTTTTATTAAAAAAATATTTTTAATGCTAATATAATGTCAAACATTAGAGTATTAAGTAAATATGCTTTAAATGGACTTTCTACATCAATTTTATTCCACGTAAATGAAATAGCTTAAGAAGAATTCTAGTAGCAAAGACTTAAATTTTTTCGCAATAGCCAAACAACGCAGGCTTTTTTATTACCTAAAAAGTCTCCCAGACACAGCCTCTGATGCATACAAGTTAAAATTATACAATTTTAACACAAGTATCGTTCTCTATTCTCTCCGCTGTCCCTCACTATACTAAAAAAATTAAAACTTTCTGCTCTGGGAAATTTCAAGATCATTTTATGACCTTTTGCAATTACCCTTTTGTCAAATTGACACACAATACTCTGCCATCTAGCTTGATGTTTTTACTTCGATAGGACAATGTTTATATCTATTGTTTTCACTTGTATAATTTTCCATGTATTTTGTTGCTTTTATATTTATGTGTGAGTGTGTGTGCAGAAGTGCATGTGTAAGTGTATGCGTATCTGGTGTTTAGTTTAAGTGATTTATTGTCATAAAATTTTCATTATTATAAATTAATGATGACATAATTAAGTGCCTTTAACAGAAATAAGAAAATGGTTTACGGCTTAGAACTCAAAATTATTGTTTTTTAATCGCAAAAAAATTCGGGCAAAAAACGTCTGTTTTGGCGTGTAAATGAATTAATTTTAATCATTTGTCTATTAAATTCAGCACGTTTAAAAACAATATAAATACAAAATAAAAATATATGTGTTTTTAAAATTAAATCTAATAATAATTGCCCTAAATAAGGGCTTTTTGTTGCATAAAAAATATATTTGTATGTATTTTTATTTTTTTTGCAACAAAATTTTAAGCGGTCATTTCTTTTTACATATTTATTTATCTGTTTTACTATTTACAATCTACATTTTTTTAATTTGGTTTCCTGCGTATTAATTGTGGTGAGAAACTAAATAAACTCAGGTCAACCAAACACGGTGGTGGGTAAAAACAAATTGTTGTATTTAGTGTAATATTTTTTTCTCATCATTATCTAAAGTTTTTGTGTACTTTTATCGTATTAATAGCCATATTGGAGTTATTTTTTTATTGTATCTGGCAAACTATAATTTTTTCACGTTTATTAAAAATTTGCTATGTCCACTTATTTATATATTTTATTTTTTTAATTTAATAGTTTAATCCTATATGGGCTATTGGTTACAGATTATGTCTAGTTAGGCTTTTTTGTTTACTTTATTATGTACATGTTATACTATTATGAAATTAATAATATTTACGTAATAAATTTACAAACACCATAGCAACGAAAAATAAAAATTAAAAGCTGCTTTCACAGCTACTAAATTGTGGTTAAATGTTGTCATTTTGGTTAAACTATGCAGTCGTTAAATACACAATTTAGTTATTTAAAAAAGCAGATTTTAAATTTTAAATCGTTTTTAAGAAGCAGAAAACATATCGCTATTTTATACAAACAACGACATAATTCACAAAAGACTTTCTTCGGAAAACTGATAATGTTTTCTTTTCAAGAGGTAAATATAAGATATATTTGTATAGGACGAGCAAAACATTGCATTCGTAAATAAAAATCAATTTGTTTGAGTTATGACATTGTTTAAGTGCCTCAATTTTCATAAATCACAGTGTACAACTGTTAGTATTGTTATTTCATTTAAGCAATTGTATTATATATACTACAGGTAGCATAATTTAAAAAGCGATACATGGAAGTGTAATTTAAGAAATTTTTCATATTGTACAATAATATCACCCACGCATTGTATTTTATGAATTAGACAAATAAAATTTATATAATTTACTGCTCACATAAAATATTTCCAATTTCATTAGAACTTATAGCCTGTTTAGATTTTAAACTCATCTGCTTACGTATATTTCTTTAAATAGTACAATTTCAGAAAGCAACAGCCATGGTGCGCTGGATATTAACTCTGATTGTGCAATTGTGCTGTCAATAAAGACAAAATCTCTTGGAGAATAATTGTGTACAAAATTTAAATAAATACCATTATTGAGATGTAAATTTGTTGTGAAAGGTCCTCCAATTTCAAATACTTATTTTGAGTCATATTTTAAATTGATACTGGCCAAAATAATGACTATCAAACAATATCGTAACTCCGCGAGTCAAAATGAGTCGCTTTACGATTGAACAATACTAGAAAATATTGCAAACTTATTTCAAATTGAGTGAGGTGTTTTCCTTATTTTGCGTTTGTCAAAAACACATTTATTGTATACGCAAGTTTCTTAAAAAATTTCATGAGAATGACACCGCCACCGCACAGTGCTTGCCAACGGGAATATGGATGAGGTCAATGTCCTGATATGAAAGATATGAACTTGGATAATTATTTCTTTTAGTTTGCTGTTAAAGACCGAATGCAACTAATTCAGAAACGGCTCACACCCTTAACACTAATATCATACGTGGTTTTCATGAGATAGATCACGCAGTTATCAAAAAAGTCCTTAAAAATTGGAGCAACAGGATAAACGCCTGCAAAGCTGGCACGTTAGGGAAAATTAGACTGACATGTTCAGTTCTACCAAAACCATCAGCGGCAGCCACATGAATGAAATCGTGTCCTACAAAAATATATGTTATTTTTCATAAAGCCACAATACACCAAAATAAATAGAGTTTAGCTCGTTTTATATAATTTTGTCCTTGGATCAACTTAATATTCTCCCCTTTTCTGTTTGCAAAGGATGTTAGATAGAAATACTAAGACCGGCGTTTTATAAACAGAATGTCAATAGATGCAGGTTTAACTTAAGGATGGGTGATTTATACTTAGATACAAGAGGTTAAGAAAGTTAACAAATACAATCGGTTTCGAATGTATAAAATAAAAAATATTCACTTAATTTTCATATGATACTACTCCGAAAAAGGTGATGTGCTTTAATGAATTAAATTTCAGCAGCCATTCTCATTCTCGTATTCTTAGTCAACAAGTTTATTATTATCGCAATTACATACAATCAGATTGCCTTTGAAACATTAAACTACGTGGCAAGAACTTAACATTCAATTTTAATTTGAATAACTGCCTGCATTCATTATGTTGTCATTGTATTTATATTGAGATTTTAATAATTGCAATTGCTTTTACATGTTAAAGCAATTTAAATGTAATACAAATTACCATATTAATCTTGGAACAGGATAAAACGAAAGTCAAATTGAGATTATTATGTACACAGAAAGAAAAACGCCGCACTAAATGCAAGTATTTTTCGCTTGGTTTGATTCTTTTTTATCCCATACTGGAGTTTCTTAAAATGAGTACAAAATTCTTTAATCACATGAAAATTATTGAATCAACTAAAAAAATCATATAAAGGGTGTTTTTTTTAAGCTAGATAGAACTTTAAATTGTAAAAAGTAACACAAAAAATTAAATTTTGATGAAACATTTTTTTTTATTTGTTTCAGTATACTCTGACAAATCATCATGAATAGACTCACGAGACCATTATATGCGTCGTTCTTTCGCCGATTGGGCTCTAGAGCAGTTGGCAACTGACCCCTTGTTTTATCGCAAAATTGTGTTCAGCGATGAGGCGCATTTTTGGCTTAACGGGTTTGTTAATAAGCAAAATTGCCGCATATGGAGTGAGACCAATCCACAAGAGACCCTACAGACTCCATTACATGCAGAAAAATGCACCGTTTGGTGCGGTTTTCACGCTGGTGGCATCATCGGACCTTATTTCTTCAAAAATGAGGCCGGAGCTCGCGTTACGGTCAATGGAGATCGTTACCGCACCATGATCAATGATTTTTTGTTTGAAAATATGGATGACATTGATCCGGAGGAGATGTGGTTTCAACAGGATGGCGCTACGTGCCATACGGCGAACGCAACCATCGACTTATTGAAATCAAAATTTGGCGATAAGTTGATTTCGAGAAATGGACCTGTCAATTGGCCTCCAAGGTCGTGCGATTTGACACCTCTCGATTATTTCCTGTGGGGCTACGTGAAGTCACTGGTTTATGCTGATAAACCAGCAACAATTGACGCCTTGAAGGCCAGCATTGTTCGTGTTATTCGTGACATACGGCCAGCAATGCACGAAAAAGTGGCCCAAAATTGGACGTCCAGAATGCGCTTCGTCAAGAACAGCCGCGGTGCCCGTATGCCCGAAATCATTTTCAAATGTTAATGTCACGTATCTCTTTCGATCTTTCGAATAAAAAAAAATTTTGATTACAATTTAATTTTTTGTGTTATTTTTTACAATTTCAAGTTCTATCGGGCTTAAAAAAACACCCTTTACTAAATTGAGCATTTTAATCCGTCCGTACTTAAATTAATCTTTCTTTACTTGATTTTAGTAAATCTGGGACTACCGTACTTTTAACACAGCTTGGGATTGATTTAAGTATGGATGGATTGATTTTTATTTTGAGTGTACGATTTGTTTTTTCAACGGATTATATTAATAACTTTCAATTAAACCAATAAAGTTCAAAAAGTTATGATAATTTGCAATTAAATTATAATTTGAATACCCTTCATTCATGTTTACTTTGGATAAGCTAATTGAATATTAAAGAAATAACAGAAAGCTTTCTATAAATGAGTAAATCTGTTCATAAATAGAGTTCATATTGCTGAAACCTACCGGCCCAAGGCTACTCCCATAATATGAATGACCTTAACTCATGTTTTCTCGTAATCGTAATCGAATCCGACGTGCTAACACCATGAGCAAATTTTGCAATTTTTGACACACAATTGTACATAATATTTCAACAGTGAACAAAAACTATCATGTCAAGCAAAATATTTAAATAAAGCTCACTTACAATTCTTACAATTAATAAAATATTGTTCATAAAATTCAAATATATTTACATTGAAATGAAAAGTTATTCAGATATGTAAACATTTTTCTCAATTATGATTCATTAAACTTGCACAGTTTTGTTTTTTTTACACATATCAAAAATTTCTTTTCTTTATTGGACATCTGGATAAATCTGGATACCATTTCTCATTCTATTTAATTGTCATTTGTCGCTTTAATAACTTATTCATTTTAACTACATGTTACATAATTACACTATTATCTAGAATTTTAAATAGATATTATAACTAATTGTTAATTTTATATAAAATTAATCCCAGTTATTTACTTATGTTAATGTTATTTGAATAATATTTCAAAGTGTTGAATTTGCTTATGAATATACTTCTAACAATTTGTTTATTTTACTCGTATTATATTTTGAATTTATATTTACCAAATATAGACTGACTCTGATTATTAGTGTTTTTTGTTATATTTTAGTGGAAGCTCCTGTTACACGCTTTTATTTACTTTATTTATAATTTGTTCACCTCCTCGCCTCATTTAACCATTGATTACTAAAAGTGTCGCTGTCTTTCTTGGCCAACATTTTGTGTTCTGCTGCAAAAGTGTAGTTCACTTTTAATGTTGTTTCCAACTAGTTGCTGCGGAGAAAATAAATAAATATGTTTGTAGAACATTTGAATTATATTTTGTTTGCAAAATTTATTTATTTAAGCAAGTTTTAGATATATACAGTAGAGTTTTATAAATAAGAACCACTTCTGAAAATTTCTGAAAAGTTCGAATTTCTGTATATTTTTTTTATAGGAAATTATAAAATTTTAATAAAAGTAGTTATGTAAGCTTTATTTTAACACACAATAGTTTTTATATATTAACATATGACAAATTAAATTCACAAAAAAAAATTTTGAAAAAGTTTTTTAATTATTAGGAATTTAATTGGTTTTTAACATAAAATCAGTAATACTTGTTTGTTTTTTTTATTTATTTAAACTGGATACAACGATATCCTTACGGACGTCCAAAAGATAAGACATGTGCACCATTTTATAAAGCTATGGATCCATATGAACAATTTACTTTGACCATCGATCTTCAACTCACCCAAATTTATCAAATTTCACACGCATATGATCGAATTGTACACACCACGAATAACTCGGTAAATCCCAGATTTATTTTTACATTCATGAGCGAAAAAGAAATAACAAACTTCCACATAGTAGAACCCTCATTTCTAATTTTAGAGCGTTTCAATTGGTTTTTTACCTCTTTAGTTGAAAATCATAGACAATCAGAAAAATATTTTCTAGTGCAAATAAGAACCAAGAATAAAACACTTTCAGAAATTAGAACCACAGGTTCTAATTGCAGAGCGTCCAATACATTAAAATGGCCGGTTCTGAAGTCTAGGCGGCTCCAATTTGTAAGATTCTACTGTATTGATAAGGTATTTTAAGAATTGTTATACATTTATATGTTATTATATTACAGGAAAAAGAAGAGTAAAAAATGATTGTGATGGTTCAGTCCTTAGTACTATTTAGCTACATTTGACTTATATGTGTCCTCGGTCCAGGTATAAAATTTCTTTACAGTATCAAGCCTTATTAAATAGATACTGGACTTTGAATGTTTGTATAACCTGCACGTATGCCTTGCTTTAAGTCTTATTGTTATAGATTTAGGAAGCTGCAAGACAATACATACAGCAATCGAAACGAAACTTTATTTAATCAAGCTAAACATACAATTTGTTGTAACGTAACGAAATTATATTTGTCGAAACTGTTTTATTCTTTGTTTGTTAGTTGCTAGTGGTTTTGCATTTCAGCTAAGGATATGTTTTTATAAAAATTTACTCTGTATATAAATTGTTCAAAGAGTTGAAAATATTTGTTTAAGATTCATTTTACAGTTGTGGTTTAACAAATCAGGTTTCATATTTACCGGGTGGTCCCGCATATAAGTATATTTTTAAAAACTAAATTTAATTAACTAAACTTAATTTATTGAAGCTAATATTCCCATTATTTATGGATCACAATATCAGTCATGTGACTGCCGCAACTAATTTTGCAGTGCCTGGTTCTGGCACTTCTATTTACCAAGATTTTATTGACGATCTTTTGATCTCACGAATGGCTCAGACAATAATAGCCTTAATGGTGTAGATTATTTCTGAATTATTCGCACAGCATCAATCTTTAATGGCAGCTCATAAGAAGAAGTATAAAAGGGTCAAATCGCAGCTCCAAGGTGACCGGTGAAGTTGATTAAACCCAGTCTCACGAACTTTTTGTGCAAACTTGCGTACAGTATTCGCACAATTTAGGAAACATGCACTTACTTTAGAAATAAGTTTGCAAGATTTTTAAATATTGTTCAACGGTAAAGCGACTCATTTTGGTCTGCGTAGGAACGATACCGATTGATCGTCAATATTTCGACCAGACAAACTCTATCAGTGTCAAAATAATATGAGAATTTCAAAAGAATTATTATGTTTACTTGAAAAATATAATAATACATGTATTTATATGCAATGAAGTTTCGCTTATCTTTATATATTAAAATCTACTGGAAGTATGTATGTCAATGAACTCCTCATAAGCGGCTGTACCGATATGAATGAATTTATTTTTTTGTATGCGTTTGGGTAACCCCTTAGATGGTTTAGATTCACAAGTCAGCCCGGCAGATGGCACTACTGTCGGTATATGAAACTCTATTTCTCAACGAATTTAGCAGCAATTTTAAACATATAATGTACGTAGCCTAATCAAAGCAGTAAAATACTTTTTACTTTACCACACCCATTTCTACGCCAATTTTTATGCCCACTTTAATCCTATTTACCATAATTTAAAACTTTGTGAGAGTGTTCTCTTAACCCGGAAAATTAACCAAAATGATCACTAGAAATAAGTTATATGGCAAAACAATGTTTTCTGAGTCACCAAGTTATTTATATTTATTTATATTAAATTTTATTCAGCTCGGTTTCAATTTGTAGTAAGTCCTTGTTGAAGGACCGGACCGATGATATTGCATATGTTGTAAGCAATTATTGCACCTCTTTAGCGGTTATTTTCGATTTTGAATACAAATTTTTCAATCAGCTGCTTTTGGTGAGAAAGTTCTGCCAAGTATTTATTTCTATGAAGTATTTTACAGTGAATGCACTACAGCTGATTGCATCTGATTATAATTAGATATGATAGAAAAACTACTGATATATAAAGCACGTAGATGATAGAAATTGATAATTTTATATGATCATAATGACTATTTTCGAAAAAGGCGAAAACTTTGTAATAACTCACTCACCTTTGTAATAAACTTCTTTGTACATGCTAGGACAGGCGGCTTTACTATTTGTTTTGGTTGTTTTAAAATCAATGTTGGTGCGTATGGGTCGGTGCAACAAAGGCTGTGGCGGCCTATAATTATTACCTAAAGGTGCTTTTGGATGATCTGGACTGCCCTGCATCAGACGGCGTAAAGCGTGTAACTAAAAATAAATAAATAAAATTGTATACATTAATTTGATTGACAACAGTATAATTAAAGTGTACTTAAAAACATACACCATTAAATATGTACATACATATGTATGTGTGTATGAATGTCATTAATAAGTAAATCATGAAAATTTCTCTTAATATTTGTCCCACAATTAAAATTTAAAATTACGCATCAACACTGCACAGAAATATTTAAATATAAAAGAAAACCTTAATTTTAAATGCCTTAAAAATCATGTTAACTCGTAAAAGTTATCTTTCCGTCTGACTGCCTGTTTACGGAAGTATGTATATATTACACTACAATAAAAACAAACACAAAACCAGGAGCAGTAGCGCAACAAACCCACTAATGCTTAAAATCCTCAGCAAAGACGACAGAATCAAATGCACGAAAAAATCTTGCAAGCGTTAATTATCTGTGACACTTCAGTTTACCCTTGCAGACATATTCGAATTTGTAAATACGTACTTACCAACACTTATGCATATTCAGTTATCAACACAAACCCGTAAGTATATACATTTATTTATATGCCCGACTAAAACTAACTGTCTTTACATGGAAAAAATCATCAAAAGTATATATAAGCTCACTAAGCTGACTTAATGAGTTCAATGATACCTCACCAAAAATGAAAATGAAAATAAAAGAAATTTTAAAAACCATCATATAAAAATAATGAAAATAGTAGGGTTTGCATATTAGCGAAGAATCTCGTAATAGAAATTACTATTGAAGAAAATGTACTTTTTTATAAAAAAAATCTTAGTTCGTAAATCTGAAATTGGTCTATAAGAAAATATATTTGATTTTTTCTATCACATGATTATTTATTTTTATCTTTTTTTAAACGCCGACCACGCTGCAAGTTTAAGACGTGCGACATCAGGACTAGAAGAATTTTGATATTTGGATTTAGTATATTTTGTTAAAAATACACTAGCACTCATAATAAAACTATAATGTCGTAAAAGAGACATTGTCAGCAGTACTCCAGACAAGCTATACTCCACCCAATGTTTTCAATTATCGACATTTAACAAGGCATGTCATTGGAAACCCACCAGTAGAGCTTGTCGCTACTGACGAGGTAGTACTTTTACAAGCTCATGGATATATTTAAATCAAAGATTTACTGATACATTTTAGTGACACTACTCAGCATAAATGGTGTTTCTTAGTCGATTCTCGAGGTTGATTTTATTATCGAGGTTGAGGCAACATAGTAAATGAGGTTTTTATTAAAGAATAGCTTAAGTTATGAGTTTTAAGTAGAACCATATATAGCTATAAATTATTTATACCAGTCTATTTTAATATTTTAGAATAGAATTTATATTTGTAAGTAACTTAAAATAATTCAAAAGAAAATCAGTTTAGATAAAAATTAATTGAAGCAGTGGTTTACGAAAATGTTTAACTTGAAAGGGGCTTAAGTCCCAATCGAACACTTAAGCATTCGATTACAGATAATCGCGATCATTATCGAATTTGGAGAACCCTAGAAAATATGAACTTAACAGTAGAAGACGAAATACACACAAGCACATCTACACATTTAGTCGCTGACTCATTTTGATTTCACAGTGGCCCAGAAGTTGTTAATTTCCACCACTTGGTTGCAGAAGCGTGTACTCCAAAGTGAAGTTAAATACATATAAAAACATTTTGTTTTGAGCAAAAAAATATATACACCATTTCTGAAGTAATTATTGTTGTGCATTAATCTTTAAATTACAAAATAAATGTAAATGTTTTTAAAAATTTTGAAATTCTTGATTTTTATATTACAGATATTTAATAGTTGTATCTTTATCCGAAATTGAGATAAACAAATTTTTTATCAATATATAAAATATAGTGCATAATTAAGAAACAAACATATTCTGAAACTGAATCGATGTGCCTTTTTTAAATAAGAAATTCGTACAATAGAAAAATTAAATCGATATTTATAAACATAATCTTTATCTTAAAAAATAAGTTAAAATAAATACTCGTAAGTAAAAATATATTATTATATTTAATTTAACCGTGAAACAGTGTCAAATATTTAAATACCTTCAACACCTTGAAACTACGAGTAAAAGAAATCTAAATTTAAAACAGCTCTGTTGAAAGTAAAGCAAAGCAAGTGCTTTTAATACTTTTTATTCGTTTATGTCTTTGGAGTACCAGAAATTGCAATTAAAGCTTAACTCTGATGCATACTGACGACACGGATGATAATTATAAAAAAAAATCTTTTGCAACACTTTGCTCTGCAACATCAGTTGAATATGTATAAAAAATTAAATGTCTAAGTTGTTGCATTTATGGTAGTACCTACTAAGATACCTACAGATACCAATAATTAAAGTTTGTATTAAGCCAACCGGAAACAATGCTGGCAATTGTTTCCTGTGTCTGGCTGTGTGAGTGAGTAAATGGGTAAAATTGTTATAACATGCGAAACTTCTGGCCGGGAAAATATAATATATTAGCTGCACTTTAAAAAGTATTATAAATATTTTTTGGGGTATTGGAATTCAATAGAACACTGCACTATTTTATCAAGCTAAACAAATGTTCTTGTACTAGTAAAAAGGACAAAACTGTGTAAGAACTATTTTTTTTTTGCTATTTTATAAGTATGTAAAAGATATTATGCATGTAGATTTTATGTTAATTTTTTATTTTATTAACTGCTATACACAAATATTTTATAAGGCTGGAATGAAAATATTGAAATCGCTTATATTTTGTATGTCAACTCGCTTCGAATTCAATACATTCTTATAATCCACATAATATATCTTCTGAAAGAAGGAAAAAAACATATTTTATTATTTTGAAAGTGAGAACTTTTAATCGTTTAAGTATATTTTTATAAATTTACTCCTATTTTAATCATTTAGTTCTTTTAATTTAGGAGGGTGCTGTTGGCTGAAGTAGTTAGCACGTTGACTGCAAAGTAAATAAATTCTAAGAACGTGGGTTCGTTTCCAGTTTCAGGCAAGTCATAACATGTGCATTAGTATGCCATTGTATTTGCTGGTGATGGACTGTTTAAGTGATGAAGGCATAGCACTGGCCACTGAAGAGTACCGGCAGCAATGGATACTGCGCAACACAGCGCCCTCCTTCTTCGGTATTGTAGGAAAATTACCGGCAAAAAATGGCTACACAGCTTAACACATTTAATGCGCCTACTTGACATTAGAAGCGCTGCAACACTGATCTAAAAACTAATACAACGCGCAATATCAGAGTTATAAAAATTAAGCCTTCTCACTTTCATCATCTGTCCTCTATCACTATCTCTTTCCCAAACAAGGTAACAATCCTACTGGTTGGTAGGTATACTAATTACCTGAGTATTATTTCTCTTAAAAAAAAAGAAGAAGGAATATATCGTTGCACAATCTATAACTAATATATTCAATTTGAAACATATTGATAAAGCTTTAAAATAATATATTGAAAAAAATAAGCAGCAATTTATTATACTCTAACTTCCTGAAAAACTTTACGTTGATACCAGGGCAACTTTATATATGCCCAAAAATTACTCAAATATGCATGCAAATATTCCTAAAAAAAATTTAAAATATGCAAAAAAAATATGCACCCGAAAAAACACAGACTATTAACTTTTAATCAGTTTTCTTTAAACAACTGTTTATAGAAAGTATAATCCTATGTCTTCTCAAGTTTTCAAAATGAAAGAACCTTCGATTATCTCACAAAACGGTCAAATATATTGAAAATATACGTATGTTCAACATCAGTCGATGTTACTGTATATGTTGTTTTTAATCTTGGTGAACGTTTGAAGGCCAACATTTCTAATAAATATTTTGTTAAGTTTTTCAATAAATATTTTATTCTTAATATTTTGAAGTTTTTCGTTACGTCTTCTATGACGGATAAACTTTCATGTAAAGGAAGTCTTTTGGTTTCCATTTTAATTTTACTGTGGCAAATACATTCAAAATTATCTTTAATAATGCTAAATCTGTTTTCACTGATGAATTCTTAAATAAAGCCTTTGCATTACATAACGCCTCTGCCTCATTTACTAGAAAGCTCATTTAAAACGCTACTTATTTATATTAAATCGTTTCAAAAATATGTAGCAGCCTTTCATCAAGATCCCCCACCCGGTGGAACAGGTCTTTGTAGGATTGATCATACTTGGGTACATAGAATGCATGAAATTCATACGACAGTGCGCCTGAAAATTAATTCAGACAATAAGTTTATTTAGAGAAATACTACATACTATGTATGTAGTATGTAGTTTTACCTTAAGAAAAATGACTCTTTAATTTGCAACAAGTGAGTTAATATTTCAAAAGGTAAGCGAACAAAATCTGCAATTCTATGCAACCCATGAACCATAAATGTAACATAAAACAATTTTGGGTATGGAATTTATTATGATATCATTGTGAAGACCATATATGGAGCTGCGATAGTTATCACAAGCAATTTTTTTTAAATAGAGTTTCTAATATTTGTAATATGCAAATTAATGCAAGTTATATCTAAAGTGCTTTTCCTGGGAAAAATATTAAAAAATATGCAAATGCATATTTTTCATACAAAAACTATGAAAAGTTATTACTATTGCTAAAAACTCAAATTAAGTTTATGTCGACTTCATTTTTGGCACAAATCAAATCCGCTCCTTAAAATTTATTAGTTTTTAAAATGTTTAAATAAAAAGTCTTGTACTATTCAACGATTTTATTTTTACGACTAATTAGCAAAATTTACAATAAAGTGACAAATTGATTAAAACAAATTTTATCTTTGATTGTTTCTCTTAGCGAAAATCGAAACATTTCTGTAATGTAACTATAATTATAATGTAAAAATATCATTTAAAATATTTAAAAAAAAATTTGGTAACGTAAATAGTAATTGATTTAAAAATCCAAATAATATTATTCGAAATGTTTGTCTATCTGGCTGTTTCTTAGTCCGTCTTTCTGTTCTTTGTCTATTTGTCTGGTTGTCTATCAGTTCATCTCTCTGCGCCTAAAAGAAATCAGAGAAGAAAACCCAAAGTTGCCAATTTAACTGATTTAATTTATCCTGTTTAAAAGGGCGCAGCCGCATAAGCAATCAAAGTTGTGATTTAATTCGAAAACAAAACTGTTATTTACTTTCAAGAGATTACAGCTGCTCCAACTGGAAACTAACTACAAAAGCTATTAGATGGGAAATAGACATCTCAGCAATGTTAAAATTTTAATTTTCATGGGGTTATAGAACACAGAATATATCCGTATGTTATATTGAAGTTAAGTTTGCATTAAATAGTTTTCTATTAAATTAAAATAAATTTAAATCTTATAGTTATTGAAATATAAATCAAAATTTGTGTTTATGCAACAACTCCCCTTGCTTTGAATTTAAATGTTTCTTTATTCACATCAATTAGTTTCTTTGAAACAATCAAATTAAATTTAAATTGCTTTCACGGAAAATACAAATATTTCATCTCATTTTCATTAAAAAAAGACACCAGCAATTGAAAATTAAACGTTGAAAAGCTTTGTTTTTACCTTTACAAATACTTCCTGTTCCATCAGTTCATTAGTGGGTGTGTGTCTGTGCGGTTGTCTGCTTCTGTTTACAAGTGAAAATTAAAAAGTGGGCGTCACAAACATCACTTTGTAAGTGCGTAAAGTCATATTATTGAAAAGTCATTAAGCAAGCTTAAACATCATGTAAGCAAATGGGATCATGAGCTTAAGGCTTGCAACAGTTAACATAATAACAATAATCCTTGTCAGGGTATAAATGAAATAATTAAAATAATATTGTGAATTTCAGAACAGCAGATTGCAAGATAGTTTTCTCTTATTTCTTGGTAACGAACAATTCCGTAATTAAGATGAAAAGTTAAACACGCCGTATAAACTTTGTATGTGACAATTAAATTTGTTGAAAATTAAATTTTTTCTTCAACATGGTTTTCTTAAAAATTTCATAGTAGTTATCTTGTACATATTTTATTTGCAGATTTTGAACTACTGATGCGTGCATACATTTATAAGGGGATATGCATATCCCCCGAATACTAATTCCGAATTGAAGTGTTAACCAATAAAAGGGCGTGCCACCTGCATTATCGATCATGTAGATTCGAAGTTGCATTGTCTATGAAAAAACTAATATGAATTTGTCGAATGTTTTCCGAACTATTAAACTGGGCCTTGTTTTGAGGCGTCGAGACTTCATTCTTTCATCTCTAACTGGAGATAATATGACATTTGCTTGATTCTTTTAGTCAGCGCTCCTGGTCAGTTGTATTAGAAGACAGATTTTAACAGTATACTTTGAACCACGTATTCATGAGCATCTGCCAGCTGATACAGCTTTATTTATTTATTAGATTAGATGCTGAAATGTCTTTCTTTAAATGTTAAAAGCGTTAAATGCAAACAGCTTAAACAAAATAACAAAGTCTTTATTTTACTGCTCTGCTAAGTCAATAAGATTATGTGTTTAAATGCTATTAGTTTATTTTAAGAAAAGTCGCGTGCTTTTATTTTTAAATTTAACAATCTGATTTTCCTCGCTTTGACATATCAATACCACTGAGCAAAAAATGTGCTATAGCAGCTTTTTTCATAGAAATTAATATACTGAATACTGTTTTATAAAATATCGTCTCTTCAAAATATCAATTGATAAACAGTTTAAGTAGATTAAGTGTTGTTGACTACTACACTTCCTTCAATTAAGCATCCTCCATACATCATACTGGTTTTATCTCGTTGGCTGCCGTCATCATCTACACTTCATGCATTATTGTGCATGTGTGTGGGTTTGTATATCTTTTTGTCTACCATCACTATCTTATTTATTGGTTTAATACTTTCAGACAACAAGTACACATACATATATTTTTTATTTCTATTTTATGCTTTAGACGGTGCTATTTGCTTAAAAGTGTATAAGTATGAGTGTTAATCATTGTAGATTTAAGTGTTTGTTTTGGATTGTATAATTGAATCTAAGTTTATTGAGCGTAAAATTGTTTAATGATTAAATATTTTGTGTAGAGATGGAAACAGATTCACAGAATAAATTTTTAAGCTGCTAAAGGACATTTTAAATTGCGCTTGAACTAAAAACTAAATTTTTAAACGTGAAAATTATATTATATAAAATTAATATAAAACTCAACTTGTTCTACTTGAATCAAAGTATTTTAATAGAGCTGTGTTTGCTTAATATATAATTAATAAAACATTTTTGAGTTCGTCATTTTAAAGTATAAATTTAAACTAAAAATTTTTAAGGGAAAATGAAATCAATGTAAAAGATAATTTATTTCATCGCCACTTAAGTGAAATAAAGATAGATGCCTTTTTCGGAGGCCGCTGTAGCCTTTCATCGGCTTAATTGAATTTCGTTATTCCTCTCTTTATGCGGCTGTCTTTTTTGATAATTCTTTATATTTATTTATATTATTACCAAGTTCGCCCCGAGCCTTGTTTTGAAGATCTGTGCTCTTTTCACTATTCATCGAATATTTCAAAAACTGTTGATCGTACAAAACATTACTCTATTCGAAATTTGTAATAAATATTACGTTATGTTTTGTGTCTATGTGAGCCTTATTGACGATCCTCTATCTCATAGCAGGTGTCAATTTAATTGCGGCTTTCCATATAGATGACAGCGGAGTTATAAAATTATTGGTCGAGTAATAACATTTTTTATACCTTTTTTGTGAAGTAATTTGAAGCGCGTGGTTGTAATGGCATTGGTTTTTTGTGACTCGATTCCTGATGGTGGTTCTATGACGTGATATTGCACATTTTATAATATAACAAAACTGTCAAAATGAACACTGCATTGGAAAGTATAATTTTTTCCTAATTTTATAATAAGAAAAATCAATCATTAGAATTTGCCTTCACTCCTTGGATCTCTGTCTTTGTTGATTTTTCCTAGGATTTTGCTGGTGGCTCCACACTGCTGGAAGGAAGCTTCTCCTACCTTACTCTTGAGTTGAAGAAACATTTTGGAAACCCCATTCATGTACGCCCTTGGTCCTTCAATATCTCTTTATCTAATGATAATTTTGACCTGCAAGGCGATGTCTTGTGTCTGTTATCTTTTATCTCTTATTCCGTAGCCAAACCCTTATATGACTCGGCTACTAAAGGATTTAATGAATACACATAAAAATTGTACATTATAAGTAAAATAATATCTAATTCAAACTTGATACAAATTCTAAACTTTAAATATTTTATTTAGTAAGACACTAGTGAAAAGGATTAATCTTTTCAACCGGCAACTACGCTTTTTGTTCATATTTGGTGTATGTACTTTAAAAACATGACTGTAATTCCATCGAAATAATGAATAAACTAAAACAATAAAAGCAAAACCATCCGGCAAACCTTTAAATATTTGCTTGTTTGAGCACAACATACACAATCAGTTGCCAGCAAAAAGCTAAACACACCCATTTATGAATAAAAAGAAACGCAAGAAAAACATATTTTTCATTTATAAGAAAATAACCATTCACAGCACAAAACTACAAAAAGTACATTGAATACAAACTCTTGTAGGAAAAGTACATTGAAAAGAAAAGAAAAATGCCAGTCCTACAATGAATCACTGCACTCTAAATTTGTACTCGAGTGTTTGGGTTGAGGTGACGGGGCAAAAAACCTGCAATACTGAGAATTAGAATGAAATAATAAATAATGTGAGTAATAAATGACATCAAGATATCAATATCTACAACGAAAATTTTAAACGCGACAAAACAAATATTTCAACATTAGAGTAATTGATAATTGAAAAATGGGTGCAAAAATTTACCCGCTTAGTTTTCGGTACACAAACATAAATCAGTGACGTAGATGAAACAATCAAATAAGGCTGAGTAAAATTTCTGACCAATTCTTTAAATATACTCGTGCGATTACTTGTAAAATTATATAACAGTAGCAGATGGTGAAGAGAGGCAGTATCAGGTGAATATGTAAAAATACAAAATAGAAGAGTTAACCAGAATTACCATACAGATTAAATCAGGGGACTAGTTCCTAATTGCTAGAGAGCGATTAGAGTTGTAATATTTTCTATGAAAACCTGCCAATTTAAGTAATGAAACAGAACACAAATGTGACTTCAGCCGATTTTCAATGTAAAAAAAAGAAAGTCCGTAATAATTTTTTTTAATAAATTCATTGAAATTCTGAATTTTTCTTATATTTTTATAATTATGAATATTTAATATGGCCAAATTCGAGAAACGAACATGTATGCTTCGTTTATTTTTCAAGTTGAAGCTGGTACATGCATGTGCAATAAGTGTGCATATATTAGTAGCAACATTAAACGCTTATAGCTCCCAAAATATTGGATCGATTTTAACAAAATATAGATTGTGCACATTTGTGAATAAATATATTAAAAATTATACATATTTTTTCAACGACGGCTGTACAATAATAGCATAACAGGGATATAAAAAATATGTGTTTGCCTATTATTTATATACATTAATCATCAATGAATTAAAGGGTTTTGCTTTAAAAAAATAATAACTAAATCTTATAAGAATATGGAGATCCTTGTGTAGTTCTCAAAATAACACCATCTTAAAATACATACGCTCTCAAAACAAAATAAATTCTATTTTACATTACAATTAATATCGAAAAATACATTACGATAGAGATCTGTTTTGTCATATGCATGGAGATATAATAAGCCACTTCTGATTTAATTAGATCCGTAATAAGAAAATAAGTGGGATAGAGACATGGATTTAAAGATTCCAAAAGTGTAAAAATGGGTTTCGAAGTCTGATTGCAGCATAATATACTTAAATATATGTATATACTAAGTGTACTCTTACAAATGAATAAATCAAGTTTAAAAAATATACTTTTTTACAAGAAAAACACATTGATTTTATTTTAAAGGGTGTAGCAAAATTAAAACAAGTTTTATATTAAATAGAAAACAAAGTTTCTAGAAATTTTCAAAAACTTTTGTTTGTTGAGGGTTCTTTTAGCAAGTCTATGCTTTTTATGCATTTTATTGGTGCTGATCACAAATCATCAGTAGACTTTAAACCATATTTTTTAATAGTTTCAAACCTCTTATCCAATACAAAAACTTTAAAAAAACAAACCTTTGTATAAAAGTTGTAAAGAAAATAATATAGATTAGTATCTAATATAATTTACTTATTGGGATTTTTGAATGAGTTTTAAAGCCTATTATGCTTATTTATACTTTTGTAATTTTTTAAATTCTCATTGGTTTTTTTTAAAGTTTTTGTATAGGCTATCTAAAAACCCTCAACAAACAAAAGCTTTTAAAACCCTTTGAAAAAACATATAGAGGCAATTTCGATTAATAAATTTAAAGAAACAAAGTTTTTAGTTTTATCAATATTTTTGAGATTTTTCAATGAAATGAAATTGCGTTGATCTAACGTGTAACTCTTCATTTTTACAAGCCCTCAACTTTGAGCTGTCAAATGGTCTCTTTTTAGGTTACTAACACTCTACTGCACAAATTGCAGAAAATTCAAATCTTGCGTTAAATTTGGGACACACTTTTTATATAAAATCTATGCGCGATCAGTAAATATTGGTTAAAAAAATCGTAGTTTTACATAAGTAATAACTAGTTATTTTTTTTATAGATTTCTATACTTTACGATATTTTAAAAGCAAAACTTGAATTGTTGGGTAATTTTAACATTTGAAAAAAATTGCATGTTGAAGTGAGATTTAAATAACAGAAGTGAGATTTAAAATTTAAGAATTGCCACAGAGACAAATATCATGATCATAACGATATGCGATGCCACACGCAAATCAATTTTTTATGTTTAGTTAACGGGCCAAAATAAGACTTTCGGTGTTTAAAAAAGAGTTCCAGCTGAATCGTCAAAATCTTAAGTAAGATACAACTCGAAACGGCCCTAATTTTATAGGGTGATCCAATAAGACGTTTTATTTTTAATATTCCGACACTTCAGGAATTGTCATGATTAAACCAGTAACAATTTGACAGATGACAAGTAAAAACTACGCCATCAATGAAAATGTAACGAAATACGATTCAGCAATGCATTGAAATTATTAAAATCCACTACAAAAATTGTGTTAATTTTCGCAGTTTGCCAAACTGAAGCATTTTTGAGTCGTCGGCAAACACCTTCTCAGTAAAAAATTGTGAAACTGGTGAAAATTTTAAGCTGTTAGGACAAGTTAGTGACGGTTAGAAGGGAACTCGTACATGTTTCTTTCAAGAACAACTAAGAATACTGATGTTGTAGCCCAAAGTGTTGAGGTAAACTCAGGTTCGTCCATTTCTTTGAATTTACAATTTTAATTCTTTTGGTTTATTTTTTGCGTAAAAAGCAAGGAAGAAGTTGAATTCTTACCCGCTGAACTCCAAAGCTTATTAGACTCATTTTTATTTATAATTTTTCATTATAAATGCGTATCTTTTGGTATATTCCTTTGTTTTACATTCGCTTGGAACAGTTTATTTTTACATTCAAGAATAATTCTTTTGCGACTACTTGGTATGAATTTATCCTTGGCAAAGTGTATGATAGATAGTCAGTGACTACCTGACATCAGAACAATAAATTTCAAAGCTTACCTGTTGCTTCGTGATATAGATTGGTTTATTCAAAACCACCCACGTAACTGTTTCATGGCAGGCGGGTGCAGTGGTTGAACCATCATAGGTCATATAGTGATCGGTATCCGGTAATAAACCACGTATGGATAAACGTTTGACAAAGGCCTCATCGCCGCCATAACGTATGCGATCCAAGGAGTCTGTCAACATGCGCAGTTCAGGATTCGATAAGTCACCCAACTGCGAAAGACACGGAGGAATTTTAAATATTTTTTGTATAAGTATTATACATATAATAAAACACCATTTGCTGCAAGATACTATAAATCATTCTTAATTATTTTTTAATGCTTTTCCATATTGTCATTTTAATTACCTGCAATAGTATCGAAACACCAACAATGCCCTGAGCTCTATTTAATGCATCCGAAAAATTGTTGTATAATTGAGAGTTATAACCAAATATTTGTATCTGCAAATTAAAGTAAAATGAGGATAGTAAAAATGAAATCGATTTTGTAGTGTATCTGTTGTTATTAGTTTTCTTGTTGCCGAATTTGCTTGCAACATATACAACATATGTAAAATAAAATAAATAAACCCTTATAAATGAGTAATAATTTTTACATTCACTAGTGTCTGGTATTTTTAGTATGTTCATATTGTTTTTTGTTTTGCTTTTTTCTACTGCATAAGATCTTTTAATTTATATTGACATTATGTTGAAGTATAAATCCAAATAATATCTTAATGTCGGTTAGTACATGTGTAAAAAGTTGAAAAAAAAAATAAATATCTCGTCCCTATAAGTGAGCGAATGTGTGTTTGTGTTACAATACAGATGCAATGTCAGACTAACGAGAAAATGTTAAATAATCTTGTTTATTTGTAAAGAACAACAATAATAACAGCAACAATAGCAATAAGAGCAACAAATATTTATAAGTAAAATACAACAATAAAATATAAAATCCAATGGCAGAGAAGATTTTTACGGACTGTTTTTAAAAGTTACAAGTTTTATACATAAATAATTACATATTTTTCTTATAGGTTTTATCAGTTATTGGAAATAATCGTTAATTTATATCAGGCTTTCATTTTTATTCCAATAACTGTAATTACGTATAGTTTTTTAAGAAAAACACTTTAAAATTTTGTGATATATTCATTAGATTTCAGTATTGTTTGACATTATTATTGAGGGTAATAAATATCTCGAATTGTATTTTTCATGTTTTGTTTCTAAAATTTTGTTTTTGTTTTTGTTTTATATGTAATTTCGCAAAATAACGATATCGTTCAACATCGTGGGCCAGGCATTAAATAAAATAAAATGAAAACACAAATTTTTTCACTTTTGGTGCTGTCTAAAATTTTAAGTTTGACAACAATGCTGTCAGGAAAGAAAAAGTCTCTTATTTATTTTAATACCATGCATACCTTCAGACTCTTTCATACCCACATGGCCAATTGAGTTAACTAAATTTTTTTAGTTTTCATTAAAAACTCAATTACATTATCTTGTTTTTGTAAAGAAGTAAGTTATCTTGATTTGGTCTTTTATCAAATCAAGTAAGGAAAAAATTAAAAAAAATTCGCAGTTTAAATTGACTTACAACATTATAAAAAGAAGCCGTTTGCAACAAAAAAAAATACTTTTTTTAATTTTAAATGGCTGTAACAAAACTACGAAGCCTAAAACCCGCTTATATATAAAAATAGTTTACGTCCTTTACCTTTTAAAATAAGCAGCTGAAATATTGCTCTAGTATGTCGGTGTTAAAGTTCTTTGTATCATCTTATTTAAAAGCTGAAATTTTCAATGTATACATGATACATTCGAAACGGTACCTCAAAACAATTTATTTATTCAACTAACAGGCTCCCGTATTTAAACTAAATTAACACTAATAACTTCATTATGGAATTCTTGTTCAGCTAAAATTCCTTAAATTCATAACCTTATTCTAATGCACATGCATACATTTCTCATTTAAGTTTATGTACAACAACAAAAACTTTTGTAGTTTTTACCTTCGATCAAGCAAACAAATAAGATAGTAAAATATAGTTTACACTTCACATGCATATTGTTGTATATCGTCATATGAATTCATAAAAGCCGTAAGTTACATGGAAAATATTTTAGAGGGCAAGTAAAAAACTCTCTTATTTGAAAAGTTGACATTTTTAAAATTTTTTCAGCTTAACCTTATTTCTTATTAAGGAAATAGAACAATTTTAATGTGTAAAATTGTCCAAGGACATGTATTTTGATATAGTGCATTGTATTTAGTCAAGAAGTCGATTATGAACTTTTTGTAATTTAGGGCTTTTTTGAAATCATATGACGATATGTAGATCAGGAAAAGAAAAACACTTATGCGGACACACAGAACCAATACTTGTTTGGCATAAATTTACACACAATATAATCCCAACTATCAACAATATGCAGACAAATAACTACCACAAACTATTATTTATGTATGTAAGTATGCAAGTATGTATGTATGTCTGTCTGGTGTATGTCCACAAATACACCTACTGGCTTGTAATTCAATATGTGTTCATATGAATATAAAGTTAAGGTCAGACCTGACAAATATTTGACGACAACAGCGTAAATACTAAGTAAGTTATACGCTTTTTCGCTCTAGAAAATTGCTCTTAAATTCGATTCGAAAATATCTACACTTTTATTTTGCTAAACTACTTTTCAAAAAATTTTACTCTAAATGTGTCATGTATGATTGCCTGCAATATTGACAAAAATAGTGGCTTCGCTTATTAAGACAAATATTTGCCACGTTCGACCCAACAATAAGCAATACTAGCACATACTGGTTGTTTAAAATATACATATGCGTGTATACTCGTATGTACATCGAAAAGGATCACAGACGTAAATAATGAAACTAAAAAATGTTTAATAGAGTGTCCCGCTGAACAGTGTTTTATGATACGAAGTTAAAATAAATTTGTTGGATACATTAGGCGCTGCCTTAGAAGGAAACAAAGTCATCCGCAAATCATTACAAATATATATTATTTGCATGACATTGATTTAAAAATTGTTGGTTTCATGTGTAATAGTGTCTTCGTCGATCTATATTGCCAAAATATTAAGTTTTAACAATTTATAATTTTTTTTATCGAAACCAGCTTTCAAGATCTCAAAACAAATTTAAATAAATTTTAATGGATTGACAGAAGCTGTTATCAATGACTTTAATGGCACTAAAAGAACCTTAAACAGATGCCGCAGACTCTTCTGTGTCAGGGGCTTATAAAACTTTTAATTAAAGCCTTTAATTTAAAAATACAATTGACCGACTTACAGAATAAATATTTGTTACTCCTCATGTATATATATGTATATAGGTTTGTTTAATGAAGATTTCCAAATTATTTTGAGGGTCTACCTATGACCGCTTTTAAGCTGAATAGACCGCTTCAACCAAATATCTTTCTTTTCATATTTAGTACTTTCTTTCGACACAAGATTTAAAACTAAGTACATGGCACAAAACTTCTTTTGAAGACGTGCCCAATCGTTCACAAAACGTTGTTTGCGTTGTTAAAAGCACCTTGTGAGGTCGATATGGTTTCTTTTTTATAATCTTTAATGCCAGGCTTACATTGCACTGTAGTCTCAAGTCCATTTTTTGGCAGAAATTTAAAAAAAGTTAAAAAATTGTAAAAAAGTATACATTTTCTTAATGGCACCACACCAAGCAATTAAGAAATTTTAATTAAAAAAATTAGATAGCAACACTGCCAGTCTGTCAAGCTTCCAAGATTTATTGTATCAGCATGTGTTATTGAATTGGGTTACAATTAGTGGTACAATTATATTTAAAACAAAGTGTGGAAAAGAAAATAATAAAAAGTCATATAATATACATAATTTCATATACAATAATTTCTAATCAGCTCACTATTTCAAAAAATCATTGAATTGCAAATTTTCAATAAAAAGGGCTAAAAATGTTGAACTTTTTTAGAAAAGAAATTGCCAAAAGTCTTTTTAGACTTGACTCGTGTTCAAGTATTTGAAAAATATTTTGGCAAATTCAGTCAAGTCTACCCGAGTCAAAATAATCGACAAAATTTCACTTTCACCGTTGCAGAGCTAATTTTTTGGAATATTAATTCTATTAGGTTACCATAAACTACCAAGAGAGAGAATATATTGGTCTTTGGATGAACGCATTGGAATTGAAGTTGTATCAAAGGTATGTTCAAAAGTAGGTTCCGAGAAATGGAAAGAAATTTATATCTTGTTGTTGACAACAATAACTCTGAAGGCACTTTAGCATCCCACTGCCAGTTTAGCATCCCTTGTTATGAAACAATATTAATATTTTTATCTAGCGCCAAATATGAGCAGTGGGTATTTTTTAAATGATCAAGTTTTTTTTCAATTCTAATTTTTCGATAATAAGAAAATTAACCAGCGAAGTTACTACCTATTGCGATGCGAAGGTAATTGCAGTGTACCAATAGTTCGAATTTACTCCTTTTTTGCATCGTAGGAGCGACTAACTCTCCACCACTTTATTATTTTTTTTTATAAAAAGTTTTTTTTTATAAAAATACTAAAACACCTCATTCATTTAATATAATTGTCCATTTATGATTTTCCAAGAACAACGATGTTTCAAAGAATTCCCTTTAAATTTAATTCAAATTATATTCTCTCAGATTGTTAAACAAGCTCCCTAAAAGTATTTTCTTTAGAAAAACAATCTTTGAGTCATATTATTTTTAATGTTTAGAAGATAGTTGAAAACAGGAACTATCGGGAAATAAACTAATTTTTTTAAAACTAATTTTTCAATTATTTTGAAAACAGTGTCATCATTGACTTGAAATAAATACAATTCTTTACTTAATAAAATGAAAATAAATGATGCTATCAAGAATGCTCTTCAATATTGCAATTTAAATTGCATTGGAAAACAATTCCTTATAACGGGATACTCTATTACACACCCACTTGTCCAATACATACAGAATTATGTATGTTTGTATGCACAATTGTAAATGAGTAACAAAACCAAAGAGTAAAGTTTTACGGTTTCCATATGCATGCATGTATGAGTATGTATAAGTAAGTAGTAGCAAAAACAAACGCAAAGCAATAAAAGGATTCCTAAGAAAAATACAAATAAAATTCTGAACAACAAATACCAAATATTGAGAAGGAAAACGGAAATAATATATTAAGAAAATTATTGTGCACGGATGTGTAGATTGTATATTTACAATGCATGTGTGTGCTTTAGAATGAATATGATTTGAATATTTAACTCACAAATCCTAGAGATTCTTTTATTTTTGGGGTATTCAAAATTTGTCTATGCTTCTCAATTATTTAAATAGTTGAATAAGTCTACGGCAATAAATAAAGCAATATTACCAGCAAGAAACTATTCATTTACTTGTCTTGTATTTGACCAACCGCTACCGATAAAAATAATTTTCCTGAGACCTCTTCAGAATTTTAATTTGAAAGAAACTAAAGTATTGTTTCAATACGTCCTTGGATATTAAAATCGGTTGGTTATACAGAAAATATTAAATTAAAAGAATTTAAAATGCACAAACCTACTTAAGAAAATAGTCGAATTCCAACATTCTAAAAGTGAATATTTCAATGGTAATAAGAGATTCGACCTGCTTAAATATTATTAAACTTTAAAAATAAGTATGAATTTTAGTTTAACAATATATTCTACTATTTGAATCATAGTTGCCACAAAGCGCTAGAGGGAAGTGAACCTACACAAAATTAGCCACGTAACTGGTTGTTCTCTGGCAAGGAACGTTTCGACATCTAACTTTTTAGCATGGTGAAAACCTATGAGGGGTTAATTGAACACTTTGTGTGTGCGTAGAGACGTGTCAATGAGCTATCTAAAAGAAAAATAATCGGTGTCAAATAACATAAATTATTCGCAAATTATTCTTTGGGTTACTAACTTTTTTATTGTTATTTTACATTTTATTTTTAAGCAGAGTCTTTGGTATAAATCGAACTGGCGACCTTCTGAACAATAGACTGACAAACTAAAAGTCGTCGGGAGAGGCATTCACATTCGCAAATTACAAATGCCAATTTAAATTAAACTAAATCCTGCCAAAAATGTTTCTGCTTGATCACGACTGCTCCGAGTTTCAACATTAACATGGCAATTCAGCACTTTGTCACTGTCATGGGGGAAGAATCAACAACAACATTATTCAGGTAATATGTGGTTGGTCTCAGATCTAGCACTTTTAAACTTGTTCAGTGCCGATTGATATAATAATAATCCAAGTTTTAGTTAAATTAGCTGAAACCATTTCTTACTTATTGTACCTTTTCCAGATTCAAAATTTATAAGACGAGTTCTTTAGGAACAATTGTCTCAAATTTTCCGCAGACATATTTTGGATTTTCTGGACTTTCAAGCACTTTAATAAGAGCTTTACCGATAAATAATTGTTGGTTTTAGTATAAAAATTGCCAAAGATTCTTTTCGATCGAAAACAATGTAACAAACTTACTAAGCTTTTGATTGTTTCACAATTAAAAAAATTTAACAAAAGTTGGGTTTGTTAGGCCAAAGTAGCCATTCAGATTCTGAATTCAATTCACCTTTTAAATCAACTAAAAGCGTTAGAGCTATTAAGAAAGCTGTGTCTTGAAAAACAATTCAACTTATCTGTGAAAATTCATTGGATTTGTTTTTATATCCTTAATTTAACAGGAAACTAAGCAGCTTCAATTTGGTAATGTTCTATTCAGAACAATATACCATCTGCACTACTTTACAGTAGTTATATAACTACGTACTACTAAATGAATATACATATGAAGTAATATGCGATAATCGTGCGATTATCAAACTTCAAACCCCAGCGTATAAATAAAGGTATTTTTAAATGTGTGAAATAGAACAGTAAGTAAAAGACAAGAAATGTGTTGTCTGTTATGAAAAGTATATAATTCATATTCTTATTACTTTCCATTTTATTTATTTATTTATTTATTGAAGTAACCAGCCGAGTCCTTAGAGCCTTATATAAGCTGGTGGTCTATAAGATTAAATTCATATATAGGCAACAACTTATAAATTACTAACCATAATACATAGCAAATTAAAAATAGCGAAAAGTAAAAAATAAAAATAAAAAGTACAAAGTTTCTATTTTGCGCTTACATTAACTTGTTTGATTTTGCAGTTGATCAGTTCAACTGCAAGGAAAAATATTCAACAAGCTTGATTTTGTATGAATTTCGATTATAGTTAAATAGTTTTAATGAGCGTGGTAAAGAATTCCAAAACTTAGCGACACGTACATGAAAGGATCTGTCATATATAACACAATATCTAACAGGGATTAAAAGCTGTAGGTTTCTATCAGTCTGCAAAACTACAAAATGTTTCCGAACATACTCAGGGCAATCTGAGGCCATAACTTTATAAAAGAATAGAAGTGATCTAATGTTTACAAAGCTTTTAAAGCTACAGCAAAAAAAAAAAACATTCACATATATTGAAACATGATCATGAATTTTTAAATTGTAAATAAAACGAATTATTCTGTTAAAAAGTAAGATACACCTATTTAAGTCTTCAGCACTACATTTCGAGTAGACCTCTATACAATACAATAAATTAGACATCAATAAGGAGTGAGCTACGATTTCTATAAAGGGGTGAATATAAATTCAATGCATATAGTTTCCTTAGGGTGAACCTAATTTTAGAAATTAATCCACTAATATGGTGCTCAAAACTGAGATTATTGTCTAATAAAACACCAAGACATTTCATACGATTTACAAAGGCAATAAATAGCCTGGCCATCTATGGATATAGATAGACCAATCGTAGCACTTGGCGGTTTAAAAATTAATTCCTTAGTCTTAGAAGAGTTAATACGAAAATTACAATTTCTCATCCAACCCTTAAATAGTAATTGTATATCGTCTGCAAAGACAAAGACTCACATTTAACTTAATACCATGCCATAAACAAAGGAAACAAATTAAGGACACTGCTAGAAAATCACTGGTGGTGTATCATTTCAAAAGTAAAGCTTGGCTTATGTATAAAACAATAAAACATGTAGTACATATTTGTATTAATATTTTTTTGATATTTAATTGTATTTGAATTTCAACCCGGAGTATTTTTTTGTTGTTTCCAGTAACAAATACCATGTGGACAAGAAGAACAGAGAAACCCAATTTTTCGATAACATTCTTATAACTGTGTGTAATGAAAGTTTGACTACAATTTGGGTTGTTGACAATAGAGTTAAAAAGAAACGCATACTTCTGTAAATACAATAAAGCAGGAAGGACATGGTAAGAATAAATAAATTGAAAATATTGAAAAGTCACTCAGGTTTTCAAAGCATGCACATCTAAAATACATGCAATTGGTTTTTACTTTGTTTCATTTTTTATTCATAATATTTTATATATATTGCAAGCAATTTAAAAGCATAAAAAGTTGATTCATATTTAAAGATTGCATTCAATTAATATTTAAAAACTATTTTATAATTTCAAATAGATATTGTAATATTTATTGATTGACAGCTACAAATAGAGTTACAATGAATGACAGCTTGTATATCGCAACGTAATCATATCTCAAAAAGCTTAATTCTTAAATTGAGAATGCAGAAATATTCGTTGAATTGCTCTTTATTATGTATAGAAAATTTATACAAATATCTTTTTTACTCTCCTCTTGAGAGGAGAATACTTTTTTATTTTTCCATTGATGTGTGTGTAAATTAACTATTAAACTTTTTTTCTGACAAAGGAGTTTTTTTCGAAATATGACTATCTTGCAATAAAGGAGCTATATGTAGTAAATGGAAAGTGAGAAAGTAAGAGCATTTGATTACTTTTTTCAATTTTGATATTTCAATATTTTCGCTTGTTTTCTTTTTTTTAATCTAATTTCTTCAAGACCAATTTTTGAAAACGTTAACAAAATTTATTTTATTCAAACTCCAATATTTCGCAACTTCTTTGTGTGGCTTTCTCAGGAATATTAAAAATTCTGTAAAAAAATATTTAATATTAAAATAAACAAAAATTATTATTTGTAAGTAATTTATGTTTCAATATAAATATATAAACAAAAATTGACAAAAAGAAAATATCAAAAAATAAACAGCTTTAAAAATACATACATACATACGCATGTACATAAAAAACTATTTTCATTTATTATTCTTCAATTGTTGTTTTAATGAAAATTTTTTTATAATATCCATAGTTGTTGTGAGAAATATTTGGGTGAAGGTTTTCTGATAATCTGAATTAATATCAATAAAATACCCATAGGGAACTAGTGGTACTCCTCGAAAATCGATTTCAAAATGTTTAAAAAAAAAATTATATTAGTACTGGACACCCACGAACGCCACAGAATTTTATTTTTTATTTTAACTTTAATAAAAGTTTTCTAATAGCTCTTACTAAATATTTTTTTTAATTGTTAATTCTGAATGCTTTTTTATTAAAATGAATAATAACTAATATTAAATCTATGAAACATTCTTGAAGGCAAATTCCATCTAGAAACGATGTGGTTAATTAATATTTTATTTCTATGAGGAGTTATTTTTATCGAACTCTTCTTTTACTTACATTCTAGAGCCCTTCAAAAACATACTAAAACATTTTTCAAGAAATTGGTTTTTTTTTTAAATATTTCTAAAAGGAAGACATACCACTCTTTTATTATCAGAAGTCTGGGATATGTGAAGAACGTTCAGTTGTACATTCGACGAGAGATTTCTCGATGAGTGTCTCTGGCAGACAACAAATTTTTCTTTAACTTCTATTTAGAGTATACACCCGCTTAGCTGGTCGATTAATTAAAAAAAAGGCTTTTTTCGATTTACAGTCTAATCGCTTAAATTGGGGTAATCAACCAAAATTTTATATAGATTTTCTGCACATGTATTTTTATTCGTTTTGTTTAACCCTCGTAGGTAAAGGGACTTTCTGGCGCCAAACGGTATAACCAGGTCTGTGCAGAACTATATGGGGTTTGTATGGAAATACAATTTATAACAAAGTGTTTACGAGGGTCTACTTAAAAAATTTTACTTGACATGCCCCAACTTGTCATGAATGATATTTAAAAATAAGGCTAACGGCAAACGATTTGTTGCTCAATTACAAGTGTAACCACAAACCATTTGATATATTTACTTGTACTTATTGTAATCTAATATTTGAAATCACATCTTCTCTGGTTTTGCTGATCCTACGGCGGAATTATAATGCTTCGCCGAAATGAGAACCAATACTTTTTCTTTTTTGGTACGTAATTCAATTTAGTACAACATTATTGTTGTACAAAATACCTCTCTTTTAAAATCAAACATCTCCTTCGGTAAGCAGGTTTTGTTTTTTTGCATTGTTCCTCCATATATATTTTAACCGTTTTGTCATCGAAATTGTAACCAAATCATATGACGAAAAAAATTATCGGCATATATATTTACTTTTTATGTTTTTGGAAAATAACAATTGAATCGTCTTCAAAAAGAAAAAAACAGACGTTTATTTTATTTTGCTTTTGCTATATTCAATATGTACATTTTATATACATGTTTCCACAAAATCTCAAAAACGGGAAGGAGATTTTCCCCGACTTTATTCCATACAAGTTATTCACAGGTTTGCGCAGACCTGGTTATTTCTCGGAGTGTTAATCCAACAAAATGAACTAAAACTATTACAAGTTTAAAGAATTTGAAAAAATCCGGACTCACAGAGAATAACAGAAGATTATATATGCCAGAATGAGGACTAAGAAACTGTACAATATCGATTTCCAAAACATATTCGATAAGTGAAAAGATTTCTTCTAAAATAAGATAAATAAAAACTTAAGAAAAATGCGTAAAACTAAAATAATCAAAACAAACTATTTTTCTAACAGATTATTCTAAAAGATCTCATTAAACTATAAAACCAAGTGATATAATTATCAATTTATTTTATGTTTATATGTTATCAAAATAATAAATTGTTTATTTTAGACGAATTAATTAAATTGTGGGAATTTTTTCTTAATCGACTAACAGATTAACCCAAATTTAAACGATTAATTTTCGATTAAATCTAAATTTCGATTAATTGATCAAGCAATCAGTAGATGAAAACAATTACCCAGTTAGTTGATTGCTGCATTTCAATTTAAAGGGGTAAATTTAATGTCTTAAAAATCTAAATTAAAAGAAAAGTTTTTTTATGGAAATAAATAAATTACATATTTAATAAAAACCTGATGGCGTAGCTACGCTAATACTCCAATTCTTCTATTACATACACATTGCACTTGTGAAACAATAGTATATTTACTCATGAAGGATTTTTTTGATACTGAAAGCTTAATTTACTTTTTAGTTGAAATTCAAGTTAAAGTTAAGTTGATTATTTTCTTCGTTTTTATCGTCTTGAGTATGTCAAAAATCTCTATAATTTAACACCAAACCAAAAGAAAAGCGGAAAAGAGATATTACAAATGATTTAATTTGTAACATTTATAACATTTTCTTTGTCATTTGTCATATGACAATTGCAAAATTGTAAAAAACTTCATATTTCTTTTTGTTTGCGATGACTCTTTTGCAGCTCATAGACAAAGCGACATGAAATGACATACAAATCATGTGATGGAAAAAACTACACCTCAACGCGAAAGCTGTATGAAGGAAAGTAGCTCACAAATATGCATACAAAAGGACTAAAAAACAGAAAGAGCAAGGAAAGCAATAACGCCTGTTTGTTTTATTCTAAAAACTAGACAAACTATTATTGTACATAAATTCTGAAATTTTAACAAAGAAAAGCAGACTCTTAAAAGCTGACTTTATGTTTTACTTTCTTACTTACTTTGCCACATTCGAATAAGGCTAAATTTACTTGCAAAAAAATATTCTGTAGTATATTATTGCGGCTTTTTCAATCCTTGTCTTCACTGACTGCTGCTGCATTCACAAAAGGGTCTTAGAACATGGCGCGCCATTTTTTGCGGTTAAGCTTGAGGCAATTTGTATGCATGACTTTAAATCATGTATTTTTGCGTTTGTGGGTGGATGTGTGCATGTAGCACAACGTTTTGCATAAAATTTATGGTTAAATGAAATAATTAAAACAAAAAGAGAAAAAAACTAGTACCTCAGCAAGTGGAGACGTAGTTAAGTTGCCTGATTTGTGTGTTCTATAACATCATATTATTGTCAACATTTTTGTAAATTGTTTGTTATTCTTAACAAAATGAGATGATGTAAATTAAAAAAAACAACAGTTGCAAAAAATTAAACGAAATTCTTATTTGCTACAACTGTTATACAGAAGATTTCTTTTGCAATTTTCCACAACTATATTATGAAATAACAACTGCTGCTATTTAACCCCAATCAGATTTTTACGAGAGAACGTAACGTGCTAAACGGTTTGTAGGAAATGATCATTTAAATAAGAGAAGTGTGCCAGCTAAAACTATTATTACTGTGTGCTGTAGTATTCACTTCCCTTTTCGCTTTATTTGTTGAGAAAGATAATTGTTATGAAGTACTTCAATTTTGAAGTAGGTAAGCAATTGGGTGAGTGTTACAACTTGGACGCGTAACTCATGTAGAACATTGATTCTTTAAAAATGTTTTACTTATTGGTTGGCTTGTTGGCTAAGCAAAAACTATTTTGGAAACCAATAATATTTACTGCCTAATCGAATTTAAGTATCCCAGCAAAAATTACGGCTTTCCTGCAAACGCTTTTATATGGGATACAATGTTACAAAATTTCTTACTGATGCGCTTGAATAAGACAATCGGGGTTGTCACAGAAACCAATGTAGTCGGAATTGGATTTAAAAAGACGACAAAAAATACTTTTCTATGATGAATTTCAATGTTATCGGTTTTATGTTCAACACCGATTGTAATTTTAGATTGAACATAAAACCAATAACATTGAAATTCATCATAGAAAAGTATACTTTGTCGTCTTTTCAAATCCAATTCCGACTATATTGGTTTCTGTGACAACCCTGAATACTTTTTTCAAGATGAAGCAATCGTTTTTGCTTCCAGAAAAATACAACATTTTGAATAATCTGTCTACTTTTAATGCTTTTGTGTAAGCGGTATTTTCAGTAGCATAAAATTTACCTTTAGTGTATTAAAATATAATATTGTGGGTAACATATATTTCGTGCAACAGCTCTTAGGATATACCTTAAAATGGTGATGCTTATGCACTGAACTGGCCACGTTTATGCCATTGCTTCTCAAGGACACTAACTTGTCGGTGATATTTGATGGATTTTAATGTCTGACTAAACTTATTTTTAGTAGCAGAGATTAGAGATCTCTAACGGATAACTAAGGAATCTTGTGAACAATTTAAAATGCAAATCAATTTACCATGCAAATGCGAAGGTGGACAAAATTTTTTCTTCTTGCCGACTGCAAACTTTTTGGTATCAACATATTTAAAGAATCTACAGTCTCTTGCCTCTGGGGTTGAGTTGCAGAAAAATTAGAAACATTGTAACCACAAATGTTTTTGTCAGGAAACCTTCCCTGAAGCAAAGAAAAAAATAAACTCATTAACATAAAATATAATAGAAAAATGTAAACATAAAAATGAAATGTGAGCCAAATTAGTTTGAAGCAAAAAATATCTCAAACAACGTTTAATAGAATATTAAATAGCCTCTGGGCCATTGAACAAGAGTTGAAAATAAATATTGTGAAAACAAATAAGCACACACAATTACCATGTACTTAACCAGATTCAACAAATACTTTTGCAAACACTCTTTCGTGCAATTAACGTAACAGGCAGCGTCGCTGCTTTGCCGAAAAAAAACAAACACAAACAATGCAGCAAACAACGAATCATTTATTTTGTATCCTTTAACTTGTAATAGAAACATTAGCAACAGACATGACTTTGTTATTTGTTGCCAAATAATGTTAGAATTGAAGAAAGAAAAAAAAACAACAGTTTTGAAAGCTTGTGCGTTTGTTTTCCTTTTATGTTAAGCTCTTTGGTATTAAAGCATTTTCCTAGAGGTTACGATGTTCAAGGACTGAGCTCAGTCGAACTTGTAAACAAGTATGTTTTGGGATTATGTATATTACATTTTAAAAGATTTTATAACTGGTCTCATTCCTAAAAAGATTGCTAGATGTATGAGTGTTTGTTTTCGTATCTGTCGTTCCATCTTTGTTTCTTTTTTTTCATCTAAATTAATGAATTCTTAATTGGTAATTTTAATTAATCCTACTACGAGAAATCTTACAAGATTGGCAAACATAATTCCGTTACTAACAATATCCTGTTAGTGCTTACATAATTCATTTCGTCTCCTGTTTCTTGAGATACTTTTGTTTGTATTTGTTCGCTTTAGTGTTCGCTTCCCTTTTTGCTTCATTTGTGTAGAAAGACAAATATTATGTACGGTACGTGTGTAATGTATTGTTCATAACCTCCGTATAGTATTACAATTACATTAGATATGAAGAAGCTTAAAACGATTATAATATGCTTTACAAGATTTTCTATTGCTTTTTGTTCATTTTTAATTTTATTTGTTTCTTCTCATAACAAGTGTTTTAGTGAGTCTTATGTGTGTAAATATTTATACTTAATGTGAGTGAATAAAATTGTATCTTTTATGTGTATTTGAGATTGTTATCTAGTTAAGCATAATTTTCGCGGTTATTTTAGTTGGTTGTTGTGGTTGAAAATTTAATCACCGCAAAGCATGCAGGTATTTAGGTTAATTTTTATATACATATTCATGGTAGTAGTAGTTATTGTCAATTGAAAAAAGGTTAAAATGTTTTTATTAGTTTTTTTTGTGTTTAAGTTTCCTATTGTTGAATAAATACGGGCTCATTATTTTATAAAAAAGTTGTATCGATTACTAATGGGTATTAAATATCTACAAACGACAAATGTTGTTTAAATTTTGGAAGTCCTTTTTTCAATAATTTTTAAAGTCTGTAAAGTGTTTTTATATTTGAATTTTGGTGTAAAAAGTTTTTTATATTATAAATTTTTTAAAAATTCACTTAAGCTTAATAAAATAATTTATAAAACTCTAAAATATGAATTTCAATTGTTTTATTTTCCTACATTGGGTATTGAAAATTGTATAAATAATATTATTGCAAAATATAAATTATACGCTCCAGTGCTTGATGCTCGACGTTGTATCTAGCACCAATTAATGTAACGAAAATCCATTCGAATATTTTCGCTAATATTAACGTTCCAAAAAGGATATAAATTGCAAATAATCATTAAGTAAATGCAAAAATATCATATTAGTATGCAATCATTTTTATTTAAAAAAAACTTGTATTTATAACTAATAATAATAATATTCTTTTATTTTTTTTATTTATTTATTTACTGTGTTCAGCAATCTAACCATACGGCCCTAATCGATTACAAAATTTTTAGTAATATTATATAAATATAATATATATTATATAGATACAAAAAAATTAGCAAACTAAAAAAGATATATAAACTTCTAATGCGTTAAAATAATTTAAAGCATTTTTCTTCCTCGAATTCAGTACCGACCCGTTCTGCTATTCTGATAATAAATGTTCCTTTCTTAATAAAAATGATTTGAAATAATTAACAAATTTTTTAAAATAAAAAGAAATTGGTAAAGTCAGATTGGAACTTATGCTAAACAAAACTATTTATATTAAACCTAAAAACACGAATAAATATTAATTATTAAACAAGTCCCAAACGAACTGTTGAGCTTAAAAATAAATAATTTACTTTAACTTATTCCAATTACTCATTCGGAGCTCTTAGCAGGGGTGGGTCTAAATATTGTCTCGCTCTAAAAAAAATAATCTCTCAATTTTGATTTCCACCATGTCAGAGGGTCGTTTTTCCACTAAATATTCCACTGTAGTTCTTCGAATTAACGCTCGATCATAATTCTTGAACCTAAGCCGAGGAATATTATATTCAGCGACACTTTCACTCGTACTATCAGTAAAGTTAACGCGGGTTTCAAACATGCACACTTATCGCTTAATTTATTTAAATAGTTTGCATTTACATCTTGGATCTTGGAATTTCTAAAACTGAAATTTCGCAAAAAAATGTGACGTTTTAAAACAATTGCAGTATATTCAGGTACTTATTTAGATATTTTATAACCATTATGAATATTTTGTGGACAAGGTAATAATTTATAATGACCAATTGAATTTATGTTAAGAAAAATGTTCGTAAGTCAAAATACTTGTAAACATAAATTATAAATGCAAGAAACCATTAAGTAAGTAAGGCTGCAGTATCTGTTTGAGGCTAATTGTTCCTTTAACATCACGGACAAGAGGATAGTGTGCTGAAATTATAGTCTTGAGTGGCAGATTTTATTCTTGCCACGAATCCGGGTACTTCTGCATATAACTTAAAAGGGCTTAAGAAGTTTTGCGTTTATTGAACAAAATAAAATAAAAATTTTTTGCTGAACAACAATAGTAAAAAATTTTCAACGCAATGGCTATATCCCTTTATTAACTATAAAAAAATCTGAAATAAAACATTAGCTCTAAGTATTCTAAATTTTTGTAGAGTAATAAAAGTCACAATGATGTTAGATTCAAATTTAGCTTTCAAAGAACAATCGCACTTGATGTCGATAGTAAAAGATAAGATATTGATTTATTTTTGTTGAAAAGTAGAGTGAAAATTTTATAAAAATATTGTTACAGATGTGAAGGGAAGGGGTTTTTAGAAAATAAATATTTTCAAACATTGAAATAGAGCCATGGACATGTGGCGCTAAGTTTCAAATCAAATATTTGAAGTCGTATTCGTGAATATTTGCACAGATAATCGTAGTTTCAATTCCTCAAAAATTAATATTCATTGCATCACTACAGTCTGCATTTAACCAGTGCTTTAAAAAGTCATATTTCCTTCTTAATCTCTTTATAATTAAGAAATATTTTCGTGAAAAAGTTTTTAACAGATATGAAAATTTTACTTTCCAGAGGCTATAATTTGCCTTAAATAAATATGAAAGTTCTTTTTGTTAAGAAAATTATGGAAAGTCTTTTGAAGTATTTACTTAAGAACAACTACATACAGCGCATTTATGTGTGCAAATGTACGAATGACAATGAAATTGTGTAAATAAATCACTGAACATTTATGACGATTTAAATGATTGTTTTTCTTTATTGTTCTTTTTGCTACTGAACAAATATATTTCCGCTCGTTTGTTTAAACAAATATTTAACCAAGAAATCAAACACAGTATCTTCAAATGAGAGCAGTCAGTAACGAATAAAAGTTATCTAGAATAAAAGAACATAAAAATCAACGTACTTCAACAAAATGGCAGCTTTATCAACCATTGACGACAGCGACTGTCATAATATTCGCATAAAAAATATATATATAACAAAAATAAATAGAAGGAAATCAGCACATAAAAAAAACAACGAGTTTCACAAATCTATATGTACTTCAAATATTTTCTCCACTTTCTTTTGTAGTCATGTGTGTTGACAATTGCAATGAAAATAAACTCAAAGTGTTTTGAATCTGGTGTGGTAAAACCAGGTCACGTGAAATAAAAAATTGAAAAAAATTAGTATGTGTACATGTTTAAGCAAGATATGAGCAATTAGTTGATTATTTAAACATCTTAATTAATCGAAGTTTTAATAAATCTTTTATGTGGTTAATCAATATAAATATTTTACTTTTTGAATCGTAGTATTTTACACTGAGAGGTAGAATTGCTGGACGGAAATTTGGTAAAAAATTAGTTTCCCAATTCTGATCGCTTTTTCGAAATATCACACCGTCAGTTTCAGTGTGGCATGTAGCACAATTTTGTTAAAAATAAATGTCGTCTACATCAACTCTTATACAAAATACGTTGTAACGTCTTTTGTGAAATACTCAATTCAAAAGATCGACGACAAATGGGGAGCCCAGGATTTTTCACAACACTGTTGGCTAAAAAGAAATATTCTCAGTTATTCTTCAGCGACGTGCACGAGTTCGATTCTTTCAATCACTAACTTGTCCCAACACTTAGAATTTTTCCACCAGCCAGTTTCATAATTGCCAGTTTCATTTCGTAGAGAGGGGGCTTGTTTTAAAAACATCCAAAAATTTGCCACTAGATTCTTTATATCAAATTACATCTAAAACTATAAAAAAACTCAATCTTTCAATCCAAAACACGTTCAATAAATTTTGGTCAGCTTTTTGGCTCAAATAATCCTCTGTGCGACGATCTAAAAATGCATTAGTTTTCCGAACTGTAACTGCGATATTTCCACCAGCTCTATAGTGAATTTTAATAATTTCAAGGTGTTGTTAAAGAATATATCGTTAAATTTTTTTAAGGGCGTAGTTGTTATTTCTCATATATGAATCAGTTACAGGTTAAGTTATGACAACTGTTAAAATGGAAGGCTATTGCCAATGAAACGTCTTATTGTAACACCCTGTATTATTGTTCTACACTAAAAAGCGATTTTTACTTTTAACAACAATATTATTCATACGACGGGATTGATTTGTTTTTATGCAAATATTTTAATCATATTATGACTCGAACACAAAAATTGAATTGTAGTTACGGTTTCAGTAAACATGTTTGTTATCAGCAGGATGCAAAAAGAACAAGTGAGGTTGCCATTAGCCACATATGCAATCTAGTCGTCACACTTCACTACCTCCATTGCCAGCGGCCTAATGCTTCTTGCTAAAGTAAGAGGAACGGGTATATCGTCAGCTAAAATGCAAAACTATGTACCATAAAAAAAATATAATTTCAGTTTTTTATTGATTAAGATTTACTACATCATATTACATAAGTGTGCAAACTTCCAAGCTTCTGTTGACAAAAACAAAAAAGTTATGACCTAAATTCAAAATAAGTGAATGATTTTATTAAACAATAAAACGTATTATCATCAGTGTTTTTAACTATTTATATAAAAAATAAGCTGTCCTTTTGCTAGAAAGCATTAAAGACCGTAACACACTATCCTACTTGGTCGTGCGATTTTCCATATTATAGAGTTTTTTGTTCCTCCTGTAAACTTATGAAAAGTGATGTTACGTTATCTTGCATTTTATATGACCATATATAGTTTCTCGCTATTAGATATTATTTTTTCTTCATGTGTATTGATCCAATTTCAAAATAACAGAGGAAGATCTAGGCTATCACAATTTAAAATCTTAATCACCCTTTTGAAATACTGTCTGAGCTACGAGGTGTCAAAGGATTTTGAAAATATTTTTGAAGTCGCAACTTTTTAAGACATGATAAAGGAAAAAGTAACGTCCGCTTCAGATAACTCTGCATAAATACCCAAAGGTATAAACCACAAACATTCACTTTCTTTTTTACAGCTGTGAAAATTTTAAATTTGTTTAAGCAGCTTATAAACGATATTGAAATTTTGTTATAAAAAAAAAAAAAATTTCTTTAAATTCTTAGCGTCAATGGTTGGCCATCACAGCATAGAAAAAAGTACTATAACTATATAAATGGAAGAATACATATTTATTTTATCTAACATCATGACGAACATGCATATGTAAACAAGTGATTTTATTACTCTGTTTTAATAAAATTAAATTCGCAACAAAAAGAAATAAAAAGAATGAACACGAAATTGCTTTTTTACGACATGTAGTCAGTTGTGAGTTAATTATTTTTAACAAGTAAATATTGATTCGTTTTTGAAGTGACAATGAAAAAGGATTGATAGTTCTTAATTAAAACATCTAACAACGAGTATAACTTACCTCAGCTGGGAATGTATAACCATCAACACTGTGCTCGGAACCAAACTGATCGTGCAGCCCATAGTGTATGTGTATTTCATGAAATCTATAACGATATGATAGCGGTCCACCTGTTATATTGACCGGTATCTGCATGCCATCATAATTGGCAACCGTATCGTTTCCCGCTGTAAATATGATACTGTGGCCTGTATTGGTGATTAAACCACTTATCTGGAAATAAAAATATATTTTTTTTCACTGATAATTTTCAAAATTAATGCAAATGAACTTACTCTATGTTTATCTATATGTGTAGGTCTTAAATTAGGATCAAATAATAAACGCTGAGGCTCTAAATTCACTGGTGATTGTCTTCGTCCTTTATTACACAAAGACCATTCGGGATTAATCAAACCCCAAAAGGCAGGACCTGCAAATAAAATATAATTTAATAAGAACTTGCTTGTCGCAAAATAATAAAATAAAAATCTTAGTTTTAAGATAAAACACGTTTATGTAAATTATTTGATTATATGTTATCACAACAAGTGGTTTTGGTAAAGTATCATTAACAATCACTTCCTACTGACAGTCTGTAACAACGAACCTAAATGCAATTTCCTTTTAAACGGAAACATTTTTGTCTCTTTCCGTGATAAAAAAAATCTATTATATCGTCACCTTTTCATAACGTTGAAAGATGTAAAGTTGTGTTCTTCTTTGTATTTAAATTTTGAGTTTTTTCTACAGTCATTGATGTCTACTATAAAAAAAAAATATTATTATATAGAACATTTTTTCTTTCTTTTTTGTTAAAAGTATCGTTAGTTCTAGTAGCAACATCTTTAAAAAACAAATCACGTTTTATTCACTCTGTTTGAAATTATATGATAGAATTTCCAAGATACTTTGCATGGATGAAAAGAAACGTATAAAATCTTTAAGTGCTATTTCGATACTGAGTAGTTTGGTATGTGCATTATTGTTAGTATTATAAAACAAACGTATTGAAAATAACTTCAAATAAAAAATGCTTATTTGGGTTGATAATTCTCTTTAAATTTAAAATCAATCGTGTTTTATCATCAACTATTTAGTTTTAAGTAGTTTACTGTTTGTAAATGAAGATTCAAAAAAAATGTGAACGACGTGATGATGTGAGTTGCAGGATAAAGATATTCTTTAAAAGCCAAACTTTAAGATTTTTATAATTTAAATTAAAGATGTATTCCCAAGATGCATATTATTCTGTCAACATATTTGGACTTTTAAAAATTTCCATAATTTTCTTTTAATATTCTTGATGGATTTTCAATTTTATTGAAGAATTCTGTTGCTTTCTGTTAAAGTTGTTCTTAGGCTACACACAGGAAGCAGAGTGGTGGGCTTACGGCTAAAGCTTTTAAGTATTACTTGTCTCAATTAGATTTCTTTCTTAATTAACAAAAGTTTATAAATATATACAAGCAATATTTAGAACTGTATTTAGGAGTTGCTTGGATGTGAAGTTTAGATTAGCTTCTCTGCTATTGTCTGATCGCCGCTTCTCACTTTGTATACTCCAGACACTTGTTTTTGTTAGCATTGAACCGAATAACGAAATTAGATTTATTTCTTTCTCTGCATCCTGATTTTCAACAACACAAAGGGGTCAACTGAGACGCAAATGAGACAGTTCATTAAGGATGGCCCATTCTTTCAAACTAATAAAAATTACGTATTTATAAAATGAATGAACTTCCACTAGTCGAACTTTTAATTAGCTCAATCAGTTTATGGATAATAAACTAAATTTGAAAACTGATCTTTTCGACAAATTCTTAAATTAAACAAATGGAGGCCATTCATAATCCTGTATAAATAGATCTTCGCATAGAAACCTAAATGTGAAAAAAGTTTCTATACAAAAATTACAGCCGTTATAAATACCGAGATCAAAATAAGAACCAAGTGGTTGATAGGTACAAATAAATATCATATACTTACAGCATTCGCTATAGATTTTTAAGCACAGAGCAGTAAATTAATCCTGAAATTGACTTGACAAGGAATTTTACGTCAATGATATCCCTCGAACGAATTGACTTGAATGAAATTTCAGGCAACCAACGCTATTTTTCTTGTCGAAGAGCTGATAAGGCTTTTTTAAATTTATTTGAAAAAAGTATTTTTTAAAAATTTTTATATTATAAAATTCTTAAAATCCTCCAAAATCAATCAAATATCGAAACTTAAGTAAGAACAATATTTTATACGAAGTTTACACATACGCTCTCACTCACTTGCACTCACACATATACTCATTAATGCATCCATACGGACTTCATCGTAAAAATAGTCAGATTCGATTCCCATCGCCTCAAAACGGCGAGATCTGATATAAACTTAATTATAGATAATCATGCTGAATTCAGTGAATTCCTCTTATTGATGACGGCTTTTCCACCGTCAAAGTTTACTTTGCAAAGTTTTTATTTGTCTGGAAGGAAGACAGAAAGACAAATATTTTCTTATTCTGTCTTTCTCCCAGCTGAATCAAACTTTTCCAAAAAACTTTGACTTTGAAAAAGCGTGAATTTTTAAGTAAATAGAATTAACGTCTCGAACCTGACATAATAACTTCTCATAATTATTAATTATAACTATTTCCTTGTATTGAATAAAGATTTATTTCATATTTAATCAGGTCTTATGTTCTTATGAGTTAAAAGATTTCGCAAAGTTTTAATAACTTTAACACAAATTTTTTTTAAATATGAGAAATTATTTACTCTACAATATTTATTCATACGAGTAATTCATATTATATTACTACTAATTAATGCCTAAAATATTTGTTATAATGTTTTTTAGACCAAAAAATATTAAGAAGTAATTTATATCTTCGGTTTGTATGAATAACCGCATAAATCATAAAACCACTTTTTGCAGGAGTGCCACAACGCATTCCATTTCAAACTGTGCACTCAGTAAGCAATTTTGTAAACGTTCTATTTCAAGATTAAGTAATTTTATACAAAAATTCTAGTACAGCAAAATAAAAGCCATTAAACTTGTGTACAGAGAAAAGGACTTATGTCAAAATAACAATTAATTACAAAATATTAAAGGATTAAACAATTTTGAAAGTGTGTCCGATAAATGTCGTTACTACTAAAAACTTTTTGAATAAATATAGAATTCAAGTTGTTCTAAAAGGAATCCAAATCGGCCCATGATTTTTTCGAACTCATTTGCTACTGATGCAAAGAACATTGGAATTAAATCTGCGATCATCATTTGGAAATCGGCAAAAATGAGTACTTGTCTATTCATGGATATTTATTATCATTATTTTGCGTCAGAGCACAAATATAATAAGAGAGATTTATTTTTAGAATAAAAATTGTTTTTTCGAACAAATTGATTGTTAGTGGTTTTTAATCTAAAGTGATTATTATTTTGGTTAAAGTTCGTAACATTTTTAGTCAGAAAGAAGTGGACAAAAGACAATACTCCAAGGGAACAAAGAAAAATTTAACATAAATTAATTTAAAATTACACGGCAGAGCAGATTTAAAAAATTGTTAGTGAGCAACCATTTCGAAATTTTGACAATTTTACTACCTTTTGGCAAATTTGATACAAAAAGATGTTTTAAAATGTTAATTTAATCATAAATGTGACTGTACGAAATAAACCTTTTTTTGATATCGGCAAACAGGCCGTTAAGCTTTCAGCTGCTCAATAATACTTTAATTTAATTAATTAAAAATATAATTTAGAAATGTCTCTTATGATGTTTTGAAGCCAAAGTATCAACATGTATAAACAAAAACATCTACAGAGAAAACATTCAACAATTTGTTGAAAGTACTTGTGTATACAACGTTCGAGTGCTAATGAAAATGCAATGAAATCATTTGTAAACCAAATGAAAACAAACAAGGGAATAACAAAACTTCACTTAGAGAATTCAAAAATTATTATTACACTTTAACAGCATCAGGAAGAGGAGCTTAAAAATCAAGGAAACCATAAATGATTTTCTTAGATATTTCTATACTAAAGTAGAAAATATATGGTGGAATGAGAGAATCTAAGGAAATTATTTAAAGTAATATGAAAATAAGAAAACTGCAAGGATGCCATAATAATGGCATGCATTGTTACAGAGAAATACAACTTACGCTGAGTACCACGTAGCACAGCGTTACTACCACTGCCACGATGACGACAAATTTATTTGTATCCTTATAAAATTTGGTGTCGAGATGAAAAGAAAATGTTATGAATGAAAATATTGCTTGGGAAATCCTAATAAGATTTAGAAGCTATAAGAAGGCAAAGGATTATGCAGTTGTACTGCAAGACATACGTACGTACATCTGCTGTCACACAGTCGTATGTTTGTACGTACAGCTACAACGGGTATTACCAAAGGATTGTTATGTCAACGATAAAGCACGCATACTAGCATGCACGAGTACAAACGTACACACAACATACATGTATTCGTAGTTATGTACAGAAAGCTGTTCAAATGTAAGTTTTGGCAGCAGCATCAGCAGCAGCATAAGCATCAGTAATGCCAACTATGCAGCTGGGTGTCATCCGTATTTTGCCATCAAATTTGAATGAAGCATAAATTTATATTTGTATGTGCAGTTAAATATATCTGTATGCTTCTTGTTGGCTGTTGCTTTGCGTTGCTTTTTAATGTTTTTTTTACTGTCTTCAACAAAATTTTACTTATGCATTGAAAAATGTGCTGCTCCTTGCAGATGAGTCTGTTCAGCTATGTGACTGCTAACGCAGCATAAAATTGCCAGGAATTCTTCTTTTCTTTTAGTTAGAGTAAAAAAAAATAATAACAAAAACGAGAAGGTAATTTCAACTTAAATCTCTATTGTTTAAGAACAGGAATTGAACAAATTTTTGCCTTTAAATTTTTATTTCCAGTTACAGCTAAGAATATCTTTCATATTAAAAGTGTTCCTTAGAAAAGATGTGCTTAACATCAATTCTTTTCAACGTAGAACTTCTTGACTTTTCAAATGAAACAAGTGTCGTTATCACGTTTCATCAGGAAAAAGGAGGTAGAAACAGTATAAAACTTTAAATAGAATTATATGGCCAAGGAAGAAGATGCAAACTATAAGTAATGATAAGGGAAAACGTAACGATTGTTAAACGCTGCGTGTGCTTTAAAAAAAGCACAGCGACAAAACAATTGCTTAAGTGCATTTTAGTTAAATATGCTTAAGACCGATTAAATGCATGTTTGCTTCCTTTGTTGTACTTTTTTATTATTATTATATGCCAAGGAATTTAGACCGACAACAAAGGATCGAAAATAACAATAACTTGTAATAACAACACGTTGGAACAGCAAATGTTCACATTTGAAAAAACGAAACAAGATAGAATCGTAGTAAAAGCTAATATTGGATTCTTTATAAACACGTTTGGCATCCTTCAAATGAAAAGCAAAGTTTCAAATGATTTATATTTTTGCAGCTTAAGTACGAATGAATTCAAAGCCCTGAGAAACTATGTTATGGTATTGACATATAATATATGATGGCACAAAATAAACTCTTGTGGTTTTAAAGATTTTTTAACCTTTAAGTATGAGCATATTTTTTTGCAGCACAAGCATGGACATGGGTTCCCATAATATGCAGGTAAATTTGCAAGAAGTATTATCAAAACTAAAAATTAATATCCGTGATATTAATTAATGGTCTCATAGGAAAACATCTAATAAGATATAAAAGTTAACATCTGGTCGATAGTTGAAGTTGAAGTATAATTTTAATCGCAATAGATAAATATTTCTTTACAACTGATCACTATTTTACTTGATTATGCAATTGATGATTTAACTGAGTGGCATCATAATCAAAGTGTTAGTGCTATACACAAATGTTTTTGTTCGTTTGTAATCATAACGAGAAGTAATACAATAATATTGCATACGAAAGACAAAAAAGTGTTATTAAAGTTGTAATTTGCTATTTATAGGCACTTATACAACGAGTTATCTCGAAGGTGGCCCCACTAAAATAACTACTACTACAAGTTATCTCGTACGATTCTTTGCAATAGTTTAATCAAGCAATTTTCTGTGATAAAATAACTAAATGAATTCATCTTGACATGCCATGATAAAAATATACTATTTGTAATAAAATCATTATTACCATGAGTTATGTCATAGCCGGCCTTATCGATATAACTGTTGACTACGAGATAAGTAGTAGTTGGGAGTTGATGCGTTAAATAAGTGTTCGCCACATATGTGCACTCACATAAGTAGCGAATGAATGTCATACTTTGTGCATTTATATTTCTAATTTATTAAATATAAAAGATAATATAAACCTCTTCAAGATTACTCACAATATGGGAAGAATTTCTGCAATAATATAATTTCAAAAATTATCGCGAATATATTTATGACAAAAGATTAATTATAAAAATATATAGAAATTTACCCGTGAAATAATATATTATAAATATACAAATTTACTCATTGCATAAAGTAATTAATAGTTCCCCAACAACCTTGACTACAAAATGGGAAAATTATGCTAAAATCTATTAAAAACAAAAATTCTTGCAATTGGAATAGTTGTCATTTACAATTGCAAGTAAACTAAACTTATATTTTTCAATATTTTTTTTTGTTACTCTAGAAAAATTTACATTCTATTTAATGCAGCAAAGAAAAGTATTTGTTAAGTTCGTTCTTTTTTTCTGCAATAAAACAATGATTTAGCAACATGAACAGAAAAAATAAACTAAATTGCATGAAAATGGAATAAAAACGACATAAACAGACGCGGTCCATCAGACAAACGAAATAAACAGCAAGCTAGCAGGCAAACCAGCAAACAGACAGACAGACAGACCAGACAGTTGGACACTTTCATTTGGCTTAACGTCACCTATTGTTGTTTTTATTACAATTGTTATTATTGTGCACTCTTACAACCAGCAAAAATTATATGGCTACAAATTTATGTCCGTAGTATTTTTAATACTTTTATTGTACATAAACATATTTTTTTAGAACCATATTAATTTTTTTCCTTATTTAAATGCCGGAACGACATTTTTTATTTTTTTTTGTTTCATTTTATTGTCTCTTGAGTTTATACAACTTTAAGCTAAATTTTTATTTTATATTTTAGTATTTAACCCAAATTTCTAGTCATAGTTGACATTTGAGTTGTGTTTCTGTTTGTATATTTTTGATGAAACATACCTGATATGCCATCATAGGTCCACCATTCTTCCCAGCTAACTGCATGAAGTACTGGAAAAAAGTAAAACAGGAGAGATTATTAATTTAAAAAAAATTAAAATTTTGGTATAATTGAAGCAAGATTTTTTAAAAATAACAATAAACTTGTATATAATGGCGGTTAATATTGTAACCAGTTTGCAACTGGCCTGGAAAAGTGACTACAATTTTCAGCGATTTAATTTTATGATGCGAATTTAGATATGTACGTATGAGCAATTTTATAGTAAAGTTCTAAGGGCATTCATGATAACACTGAGATAAGCCAACGTGTAACGTAAGTTAGTGATAATTTTAAAATTTTAATATTGATAGTGGTTGCTTAAAAAAAGAGTAAGTGACAACTACCACAAGTCTGCTATTGATTTCGAGTCATAATTTGAATAAATAAAAATTTGAAATCACATTCAACCGAGTTATCTAAACAATGGTGGATACATGGAAATGCCCTTGAACACACTGATGATGGGTGTAGTGGCAGTCAAAAAAAATTGTTCTTTCTGTTCTGTCGTGTAAGTTGAAATTAATTGATGTTAATTTTTTTCTTATACCTTCTGAATATTGCCTCATATCCAGTTCTTTCTGTTTAAGTAAAACACGTTACAAACTTAAGCCAAATAATACTCATTTTGGATTACAAGAACCAACGAAAAAAATTTACTTCTATTTACTTTCATTCCCAAATAGAACAAATTTAATGTATTTTGTATATGTTTGTATACAAAGAATGTTGTAGTGATTTCAAAATCGGTACTGATCCGTTCAGCTAGTCTGATAATAAAATTCCAAATAGTACTTTCTTAATAAAAAATAATGAATTTATGCAAAAACTTTCTAAAATTAAAAAAAAAAACAAATGGGACTTTAACTTGAGCCAAACAATTTCCTTTCGATATAAAGAGTATAAAAAATTAATATATGTATGAAATTCAGCTTCAGGTTCTAACTGGAAGCAAATCGCAGCATTCGATGTTATTATGCAGTAGAATTTCAATGTGAATGTCGATTGATTTCCAATTCCATAATTTGATTTAGGATAAATTTTTAATCGAAACGTATTGGCAGATCACAAAACAATATTCTTCTTTGAATAATAATATTTAAAAAATTATAAAAATATTATTTTAAAAATTTTTGAATGTAAAGCAAGCCAGTGAAATTTTTTTTAACAAATATGTTGAAAGTGTTTTAATAAGATTTTTAGGACTTCTTAAATCAGAGATAAATCAAGTTTCAAATGTGTGTTAAATTCACAGAAATAAGTATTTCATTTTTAATAAAAGTATAAGTTCTTTTAGTTTATTTTGTTTTTGTTTTTAATTCGATACGCAAATTCAAAGACGAATTTCAATACATTAAAAATTTAATGCAAAAACTCTGTGACCAAACATTATTCTGAAAAGTACATTTTGTTTCAGCTTACGAAAAAAATTCTACATTTATTTGAGCATTTTAGTATCAACGATTACAATAAAAAAAACCCTGCACTTTTCTTCTGAAGAGACAAAAAGCAAATAAAAATTTGCCTGAGATATTTGCCAACCTGAATATCTAAAAGTTTTCTTTTGCACACAGTTCTTATGGGGTCAGTATGATTTACAGTTGTTGAATATTAAGGATCCACCTATTAATATTATTCTTGGTATGTCATAGCTTGTAAATGCTCGTAGTTCAGTACTACTCAAATATTTCATGCTACATCCATAATGTAGTACCTCGCTACTGTACAACATTATGGATGCAAAATTATAACCACAATTACCACCAGGTAATTAAAATCACATCCCCAAGTCGCTTCTGTAGTTAAGCTGGAGCTGCAGTCAAGCTGAACTAACGTTATCGCTTCATAAGAACCTCTAATATCTTGGAGGCCAATGAAGTATTTTTCTATTTAAGGAGATATCTTTTTTTCGCTTTCCATTTCCTTATATTACATTTCTTTCTATGTCTGAATGTGATTGGTATGTAGTTTATCTATACCAAAATATCCGAACTCGATTTTGATGTAAATAACTATAAATAAAAATCTAGTCCTTAATAAATAAAATTTTTATACTCACTTATGAATTTGAAAGGATTTGATGGGATGTAAAATAGTTGTTTTTAAGATGACAGAAATATTTCACTGGACCAAAAAAGAGTCAATCGTTCGACCAGTAAATTTACTTATCACTGTCTCTTCGTATAGCTGACGAAAACCAAATCAAATCATGATCAATATTCTGGATTCTACTGCTTTATTCGCATACCACAATATCCGAAGTTTCTACACATACGAGTATAACCAAATTTATATAAAAATTTTCATACTCAAAGTAAATTTTGTTAAATGTTTCAAAAGTTTAAGTTTTTCTAATTCAACTTTCTACTGAATTATATTCTTAAAATAAATTAGGAAAAAACGAAACATTCTTATCCTGCGGTGATGACTTAATACATCTAATGCTGCTTTATTTCCATTTTATATAAAAATATTTCATTTTGCATTGCGTCTTATCTTTTTTTTCATTTCGCTTTCACTTTGTACTTGCAACATTTTTCCACTCAAATAGTAGATTTAGGATTTACAAGTGATTTAACTTAATTAATTGCTACTTTATTTAAAACGATTGCACCTCATTAAGTGTTGCTTATTTCTATTTTTTTTTCTCTACTTTTTTAATGCAGACTTGTGGTTGGTACCTACACAGCAATTCATTCTTTTTTACTTAGTGCTTTATTTCAAAGCAAAATACTCACGAATGAAAAGAATTAATTTTTTTATAAAAGCCTTGCATGGAGTAAACACACCCAGATAAATGAGAACACAATTAAATTATGCCATATCCCAGTGCAAGTTATTGAAAAAAGTTGTGGAAATTTGTTTCGGCAAATCATAAAGTGATTTATAAGGCAGGTTAGGTTAGGTTACACCGGCCGCCTTTTACAGGCTCAATTGAGTATAAATTGGTCATTTGTGTTGGGGAGGAAAGTACCCATTTATCGTTAGCTTGGATCGGGATTAGACCAGATATTCCAGTTTTAGCATTTTTTTAAATTTATTTCTTTTATTATGCATTTCGCAAGCTCTCAAAGTTCGGTCAAAGCCGACTTATCTAGATGAGTGGCTTTATAATTCGATAGCGTTGCGCATTGACAGAGGAAATGTTCTTCTTTCTCTACGTTTCAGCAACTTTTGCAGAAGTCATTGTATGAAAGATTTTATTCCCTCACCTCAGCAACAATGAAATAGTGCCCCATTAATACTGCTACGAGTACTCACAGCTGTTATCGAGTACTTCCTAGTAAAGGCGCAGATTTCGCTTGACCATACCGAAGCCAAGTAGATCTTGAGTCTGTACATCTGGTTTCGTTGAACCATCTGTATTGTGCTTGCATTTGTATGTGTTATTTGCAGCTTTTTAGCGAAACTCCCACTAGTCGATCGATATCCTGATATTTTACCCAGATTAGCTCCAGGTTGGAATGTGTCATCATCTCATTGATGGATGTCCAGCATTACTTATTCACCTCGATGCATCCTTACTGTCAATATATATTCAAATATCCTGACTATATACCCTGCTGTATCTTATTCAGTTGGCTGCTTTTTTAGGGCTGATATTTCAGCTTGATCAATACTGAAATTATCAGGTATTTTGAAAAGTATCCTTTATTGTAAATGAGGAAAGTACACCTCTTACTCCAAAGCCTAACATGGATCCGTCAATAATAAGGCAAATAAGGTTTTTGATTGTGCACTGTTAATTATTAAGGGCGATGTTCATAATGTTTTTTTCTTCCGTGAAATAGCAGGTAAGTTTTCCTAAGTCAGGCTACAACCATCCATACGTTATTATGGGCTTGATTTACAAGAAGACGATGCTTTCTTCTGCTTGAGAAAAACTTTAAAGATATAAATAGCGCGATTCTAAAATTTGTAATATATTTTTGGTAGCACTTCTTGATGATACGTCATGCTTAAATTAATCCTAGTAATATAGCAATGTTTCATCTCCTTTAGCTAGAAAAATCTTAATTTAGCTGTTAGGCATTAGTTTTATTTGCTATTTGTAGCAATTTTTTCTTTTAGGGGAATTTTTTTTTTAATTTTTGAGAAATAAGGAGCGACCTTTTAAAACAAAAAATTATCAGGTTCAAATCATTTTGCCTACGATGTTCTAAAAAACGAAACTACTCAACCGATACAATTATTTTTTTAGGCGCCAGCATTTGATTATGGATATGCTGCCGGAAATAAAGTATTTAAAGATATTTCTTATTTTATTTGAAGCTGCTAATAATTATTTATCTATTATTTGCTTAAAAATGTATTTAATGTCATAGTATTATTGGGAAAAGACAAATAATTAGAGGAAGGATTAATACAGTGTACCAACAGCGGCTATAGATAAAATATGATTGAAGAAAGAAGGAAATTGCAAGTCGCTTATACTTTCTTAATGGAGTTTTAGTTTGCACCATCCGCCCAAATGGATGAATCGGATGCTGATCATATTCTCCTTAAAACACACTAAACGAATTTTGCTTTTCTAATGTCTGATATGTTCATATTATTAAAAATTAATCCTTAATTTGCAATTTACTGTAAAAAAAATAAGAATTAATATTATAATTTCATTAATACTTATATTTTTTGCATTCAATATTATTTCTCCATATTTTATAGAGTTTTTAACCAATTTTTCTGGATTATTTCTTAAATTTTTGGGTATGGATTTCTGGCAACACAAGTTGGAGGAAAGCCTGAAATAAAATGTTAGACGTTGATGAAATTTTTTCGATATGTCGTACTAAGTTTAAATATAAATCTGACATAACATCATAAGACTATCTCTTGCTCTCTCTCTTTCTCTCACTCTCTCTCACTTTTTGACCTCTCTTTATTCTTACTACATTTAAATAAAAATCTGCCAGTCATATCAGTGAAAAACTTCATTGGGTGTTCCAGCCCAGCAGTTGAGTTTGTAAATTACCGAATTGTATCTTTAACTCATTATTTCACAGTATTTTTTTATAATCCCTCTACAAAAAGCCAAAAAAAACCTGTGTCTGTGTTGAGAGGCAGAATTAAAAATAAAATAATTTAATGAAGCATTAAGAGTTATTTAACCAAATAAGGAAATTTTAAAATAATATTTCGTACAACTGTTGCTATTGCCTTTAACAGAATTAACCACAAAATTATCGTGGTTCTATAAGGTCAAGCCTAATGAATGACTCTTACTTTATTTGTTAATCTTTTACAAAAAGAAAAAAAAATATGTTTCTTTTTATTACTTCCGTACTTTTTTATTGTAGTTTCAAAAAATGTAAGCCGATATTAACACCCAATAGAATGAATTTTCATTTACAATTTGTAACTTAGGGCCGTTAACAATAAAAAAGTTAACTTCAGGTTAACACTAAATTCAAAACTTTAACTTTGGTTAGTGAAAATTCATTAACACGAAGCTCAGTTTAGATTTAACTTCTAAATAAAACTAACTGAAATACTTTCTGAGTTTAAATTTTTAACTTGAAAAAATATGACATTTAAAAATGAATTATTTTTTGTTTATTTAAAAATTTTTTTCATAATTTCTTAAAAAAAAAATTGTGAAATAAGCTTTACCATCTGAAAAATGCAAATCTTTGTACAAAATGGTGCTCAGATGTCCTTGGGTGATGGTGTTATTTTCTTTTTTTGCAGTTCTCAGAAATAAATTCCTGGTGGGAATCACAATAGTTGATAACTGTAAGTTAACTAAATTTTTTTATTTTTAATGATTATTTTTAATTTCCAATTAAAATTTAAGTTTAGACAAACCGAAAGATAGTAAACTTTAAAATTAAATAAACATAACTGAACTTTGTGTTAATGGCACTTATTCTGATTAAAAATTTTGAAAATATTTAAAAATGAAAATGGCTAAGCTATTTAAATATATAATTTTATAGTATATATGTATGTATATTGAAACGATTAATTTGGCTCAAGTTTAAAACCGAGTTTACCCATTTTATTTATTCAAATTTTTTATTTGATTTTTATTAGAAAATTTTTTTGGATAAATTCGTTAATTTTATTAAGAGAGTACTATATATAGAACAATTTTATTATTCATCAGACTAGCAGAACGGATCAGTACTGATTTCGAGGTCGCTACACCATCTCATCCGCGTTCTTTGTTCAATTCTACCACTTTTGACGGTGGATACTAGTGCTCAGGAATATCAACTATTTAACCGCATTATTTTACAAATTAGAATACGAAAAGTACAAACTTATTCATTTTTTACATGTTAAATCAATTTCGGTTATATTATTTTATATGATAACAAGTGAAAATAACATTGGAACAACATGAAATGTCAAACCTCCAGCAACTATGGGCCAATTCTGCAAATCACAAAAGCTAAAATCACATGATTTCAAATAATAAATTGTGCCTTGTTGCTGCCTTTTTGCTGTTTCTTGCAACTTTGGTAATAATAATACAAAATTTCATGCGCTCCTTAGATGGTATCGTTAGTGTGATCTCCAAAATACTAATTTTGATATTATTAATTTTTGGTAATCGTATGATTTGAAAGTTCATTCAATTTTGAATTCTGTAAATATGATTACTAGTCATCTGAGTAAAACTTGTTACCAATTACTACTTGGATACTTGTTTCACTTTTTTACTTGGAATATGTATTGAAATCATTAATGCTTATTTGACAAAGTAAAACTGTGGAGATCGCTTAAAATGTAAATCGGTAATAGTGAGTTATCATTTATAGCGCACAACTTCTACCGTTCCAATTATTACGTGTAAATATTTAATAGAAATTGCTTAGTTTATATCGAACTACGTTTACAGCGATTTATTGGAGGACACATTAACCACTCTTTATCAGTGTACATATGCATTTTATGTACCTCATCAGTTGTCTTTTGGCGTTGGTTGCAAATAATTTAAGTCGAGACTTTTGTTTATACAAATCTTTAGAGACTGACTGAACGTTCAGGTTTGGTGTCAGAGTTTTGCGAAAAAAACATACGTTCGACATTTGGAAACGTTTTCGCCATGCACTAAACTTTGCATAAATGTATATCATCAAACATGCGCAAAACATAAACCCTGTAAAATGTTAAAGTACAAAATGTACACAGTTGTCAAAACAAAGGTTTTTATTAATGATAATTTTTATTATAATATTTACAAAAAATTACAAAAATAAAAACTGTTTTGATTTAATAGCAAAAAAGTACCCCTCCAAGTTTGGGTCAACTAGGTTTAAAAATTTATCTGAAAATTTGAATTCGGTCGGACACTACAAGTTTTGTAAGCAAATAGAATATATATGTTAGTGTTTCAAAATTGTCTGAACCATTAAAATTTATTAGCAGTAATTGCCATCTAATTAACCCTTCTAACGTTTTGGTTTTATATCATGTGATTTTTTGCTTCCTTTCTTTGTTTTTACTCAAGTAATTTTTTTTTGTTCGGGTACTACTTAAAAAATAGCACATGAGCTAAAATCAATGGGTAGCAGTTTTAATTTTTATATTGTGCATAGATCTATAATTGGTCTTGTACTATTCTTATAAATAGTCCACGGATCGCAGCGCATAGTCGAAAATTCCATTTCTTTTAAAAGACAATTATAACTCCATTAAAAACCTGCCAATTGAAATAATACCCAACGAATAATTTAAAAAATCGCCAAGCTGGGAGCTTTTTTTAAGGCAATCACTCCGAATGTCTTAGAGGTCATTTCATTATGAAACAATTTCAATATCAAATAAATTCTCAAGGAAAAAATAACTGGAAATTATTTAATTTTGTACGGGTTATTCTGGGAATATTGAAATTGGGAATTATTTCTTTAGTGTTTGCGAGTTGTTTCATTTCTCCAAAATTTATTTAATTTCCCTTCAAATTCTCAGACGATAATTTTTACTGCAGTGCCTAAATTTTCGGTATTCTCGTATGCGGTTTGTCCAAACTTGTCTTTTCTTATTTAAGCTTTTATGAAAGAAAAGTATTTGTATAGTAAAAACTAAAATATAATATGGGATTATTTAGCACAAAAAGATCTCTTTATCGTGAAATGTACCACTGTATAGTGTCAGGTGCAGAATTATCATACGAGAGAAGAAAAGCAAAATGTTTAAATTTAGTATTCTAAAATATATTTAAAAGTCATTATAAAAATTGCATACAACATTTAAAATAACATTAATTTCAATTATTGTTCCTGAGTCATGACTTTATATTATATTTTTTATTTATTTTTTATTTTTTGGCACGAAAGACAAAACCAAAAAGAGTAAAGTACAAACCCAAATACGAAAATAAAACAAACCTTTAATACTCGTACCGACTGTATCAGTTTTGACACTGACTCTCTAATAGTAATGTGTATAAAAGTATGTACAACTAACTAATGGTCTATTTAATAAAGGTTGCAATATAATACAAAACTAAAATAACAGAGATACCTGAATAGAAAATAAAATAGTCATCCTTGTTGCAAAGATTCCGATATAGAATGGTTTGGTTTTGGTTTCAGTTTTTGCTGTTGTAAAGCAAAATATCACGGGTGAGTTAGTCAGCTCGACAAAGAAGCCAAACAGATTGAAAGACAGGGCCAAGGTTATTTTGTTGTGTGTAATGAAATAAACTAACGGATACTATGTGTTATTTTATAAGCTTTATTTGGGGTAGAAATGAATAAATCAATATCTTCTATCTTACTTACTGAGTATACTCGTATAAATAGAAAAAAAATAATGAAATCGAATGATTTGAATGAATAAAAATATTTTTATTTTCTTCTACCGTTCAGCTAAATAAAATTCTAAAGAGTTAAAATACTCCAGCAGATATATTACACAATTTTTTAGTTAAAAAAGGATGAGCAGCAAAAAATTGTAAAGGATCTAGCAAGAAAGCATTATACATTAGCTGGAAATAGTAAAGTAAGAATTTTCTTAAAACCATGAGATATGTAAGACATTTAACATACTACATGGTAGAGTTACTTGCATGATTAACAAAATGATAAGAATTTAAGAATATAAATGTAAACACTAATTTTTATTTATTTAAGCAGCACACTTAACTTCACATTATTTAGCATTCTCGATAACATTTGAAGTCCGAATAAACTCTATTAAAATGTCTAAAACAGCAATATTAGCAACAAATAGAAATGTCTGCCTTTGTGAGTCAATAGACAATAAATAAATATTCTGCTCTCGTATAATTAACATCCCCACTTATAGACAAATTATTTTGCTAACGGCAAACATCCAAACATACCATACCAATATACGCAAACATACATGTATATATTTTCACAAGAATTTGTATGCCAATATGCCAAACATCAATGGTAACAATAGCAATCACAAAGGATAACAATACAAAAATAAAATGTGCCAAATGACCATAAAACAAGTTGACCAAGCAGCATCAGAGACAATTGTATTTTTTGCAGTGAAAATACATCAGCAAATGCACAGCCGACAGAAGAAAAAAAAAGAAATATCTATTGGGGTAATAAAAAGAATCAACTGCTAATATGTATTGTGAAAGCCTGTTAATGAATACCCTACAGAAAACTAAAGATAAAGGATATTTTCCACATACATACCGTGGTGCTTGTTGCACTGCCAAAGATGCATGTTGCCCTACTGAGGTCAATGCTGCTCGCGTAATTAATTTTCCTTTAAATAATGTGACTTGCAAGAAAAAATAACTTTCGCCAGTGCATGAATACAATTTTTGCGCGACACTTTCATAATTACAAATTATTTTCTTTCATCTAACAGCAGGTTATCTAATACAGCAAATTTTTAAGTTTCACCCTGACTTCGTTTTAGAATAACACAAATGTTTCAGTCTTGTAAAGGAACACGATTAATAGGGCAGCAGTACAATAAATCTAGGTATTGGAGTGAACAATATAAAAAGAATAAGCAGGGCATCATAAAAGAACCACTAACAAGAGGGTCTCATCTATACAGTATTGCTTCCATTGGTTCTATTGATTTTGAAACAAACTAATATAAATTTTTTAGTTACTCTCCATCCTACCAACGGTCATCGCGAGATCAACAAAATGGTTGAAAGTCCTTACAAAACAGACCGATCTTGAACTAAAACGTGTAACAAAAACACATTTTCATCTCCATACCAGGTACATCGTTCTAATAAACATGTATATTTACATATATTAAAAGTATAAATAAATCTTCAAGACACATCAGACTTAGATTTAAATCATTTTTTACAGATTGAGGAATGTTAAGGTTGAGTTGTTTTTCCAAACTCTCTGAGTTCCCTGGGAATCAAATTTCAGTGTAGATGGGATTGTGAGAATTTTTCATTGGAAGCTACCTATTATTTTGAAACCCATACTCCTAAGTGGATGTGGAACTTGGGGTCTATCCAAAAGCGACAAATGACTGCTCTAACCGCTGCTTACGAAGGACTTTTCGATGTTTTTGCCCCAACACAATAACTAAAGCTGAGCTGCTTCGAAGCATGAACCAACCAAATTTAAATGGATTGGTCATACATTGAGATTTCATAACGATGTAGCCAATGCAGCGCTGTACAACCGTACATGAGCTGACTGCTGTAGGAATTTTCGAAATTTTTCGTTGGAAGTCATTGATTGATACCGTTGGCTCCCCAGCTGGAGAATAGCAGAGCATCACCACTTTTTATTTCAACACTGATAACTTTGAAAGATATAGCGAACAATAGCAACTTTATTAACAACTATATAATAACAGCAGGATACTAAAATAATTTTATACTCACTTAAATAGCAGCAGGAATAGAAATAGAGAGTCAACCAGGGAAAACATACAACAAATGTCATCTAGGGAAATACACAAGTATGTATAAATACTCTGATGGAAGCAAATGAATGTTTGTATGGTATAAACATTTCATGGGTAAAAATAAACAAATTATATGTGTGTCAGTCAATGTTCATGTGTTAATACTGTTTCCTATTCAAGTGTGAATGAGTATTTTTAGTGTTAAATGAACAAACATCTGTTTAAGACAATTATATTATTTAGATACTTCCACTTCTTTTCCTTCAATTACTATCGCTATTACTGGCACCAACTTCATTTGAACATTTTTATTTGGAGCGAATGTGTTGTGCAGCATATGAGATCAATAACCAAATAACAACAAAAGCTACAGCAACAGTAATTGTAACAACAAATGGCAACAAAAATTAATGATTGTAAACATTGTTATAATAATCGTTTAACAAAATAATATAGAACATTTTATAAAAGCTGTTAAGCACATATTGCTTTCAATTAGTTGAGAAAATGAGGTGCTATTAAAGATCGCTTAATGCGAAGCTATTTGAACACTATAATATTAAAGAAAAGAAAATACAATTAAATTCATTGCAATTTTTTAATTAGTTATAATCTACTCTTAACAATTCTTCGTTTTTATTTTTATTCCATCAAATCATAAATACTTTACTAAAACTTTTAGAAATGCTGAACACTATTGTTAAAGTCAAGCAGAATACGTACGGACGGAACAAACAAGTTGCTAAATTATTAACAGTTATTAGTCAGATAATGTAGCGAAATACGAACTGCGGATTATAAGAAGGTAATATGAATACCTCAGACGGAAATCTGTGAAAACTTGGAGGTGATTTCGCACAAAACTCTTAAAGAATTCTCAATTTCTAACAACATACTAAGAAAAAACTCTCAGTTTTCTGGACTTTTTATCATCTGAAATTTTTTTGAATCATCTTTTCCACAAGGAAATATTCAATGTAGCAATTTCAAAGTTTGATTTTCTACTTTTTGCAATTGTTAACGTTCAGATGCAAATTTTGCAAGGAGACAGCCAACAATTTTAATTTTGTGGTAGAAGATATAAAATTTAGAAACAAATAAGTACTTGCGTACCTTAGAGGCCATGAAATTTTATAATTTATATTATTTCCGTGCGAATGCCGTTTCTCATTATCATTTCAAATTAATTTTTAGAGTCATCGCAGCTTTTCTATAAAACATCGGGAATGTTACACTTTTTATTTTTCAAAAAGAAGATGAAAGTCAGCAATCAAGGTGAAAAATCGGGCTTGATTAAATTTCTATCTCTGGAGGAGGTTTATTCGTTTTGTTACTTTGGAGGTATTATTACAACATCAGGTGGTTCGGGTGCAGATATTGCTAATCGAATAAAAAATGCGACTCAAGCCAAGTTAGTTAAATATGGAACTCTTCAACGCTCTCTCGCCATGTTAACCTAATATCTTCAACTACAACATCCGATTTACATTGTTATATGGATGCGATACGTGGAATGCGGCATCGCGTGATAAGCACGCCCTGCAACTTTTTATAAACAAATGCTTTAGAAGAATCCTACGAGTCTTTTTGCCACAATACATATCAAACAATAGACTATGGTATCAAACGAGCAAGTCTCTTATAAGGAGAAAATTAAACTCGATTGGTCAAACCAAACGAAAATTGGTCACAGATATTGCCAAAACAGTGATCGAGTGGAATCCTCAAGGCAGATGTAGAGGAGCTCGACCAGCTCATACATGGCGAAAACAAATTGAAACCGAAGCGTCAGATATGCAAACTAAGTGGAATGAAGTAAAAAACATCGCTATTAACAGATCCAGATGGGATGATTCTGTTGAGTACGGGATTATGGTGTATATCTGTATTTTCATGTTATGAATTTTTAGAATTCACAATTAACAAACTTATTTATTAAGAATTTTTTAAAGCTTAATTTATCTTTATAATAATCGGAGGAGTAGAACGGGTTAGTGCTCACTTCGAGATCAATACACCATCTCATCAGCGATCTTTGCACAATGGACCACCAAAAAAATCGTAAGAAAACTATTAAAAGTTTTCAAAAATATCTTAAATGTTGTTTGTATAGAAATTACTAACAAAAAAATTGCAACACACAACTACAACAATAGCTTGTTGGAGAAATAAAAAAATTTAAAAAGATAATTGAATACATTTATGTATTTATTTTCCTAAAAAATATTTTGGAGAAGCTGCAATTTAATTGTTACAGCTAAAAATACATTCTTGAGAATAAATTAATTTTTTCTAAATTTTTTGTTTTGTGTTCTAGTATATAAAATATAGAAGCAACTGAAAATAATATTTTTTGAGAAATCTAGAATAAATTTTAATAAATCAAAACACTTATTATATGAATTTTTGAAGCACGAATTACTAGACGAAAATGTAACGATCACTCAAGTATGTGTGTGTTTGAGCAACAAAAACTTATTTTGCTTAGCAAGCATATTTTGGTATTTAATTAAGGACTATGAAAAATAAATAAGAATCTTAGAAATTTTTTATATGAATAATATCAAGAATGAGAGTTGATTATATTCTTTCTTACATTGCCGAAATCTTAGACTGCGAACGCTCTCTCATGGATTAATCCTGTATGTTTTGATGCATTTGTAAGTACGTTTATTTTTCAGCTTCTCTTCAGAAAAGTTTGAGGAAATAAAAATTATTTTGTTTAGATGGCCATGAGTATGATAAAAGATATATACTTTTTGGGGGTTCATTTAACAATATTAAAAAGAAATAACATAATTGATTAATCTCATCTATGAAAAATAACACATCTGTTCATACGTATATGAAAATTTCTGTACCCGAATATATTTTGAAGTTTTTTATGAGAGCATTATAACTTAATGGGGATGCATAATATGTCAATACATCCAAATATCACACACACGTATTTAACACATCTCGTAAAAATCATAGCATAATTTTTGGACAACGATTAATCAATGGCAGCGTATGAGCAATAAACTGAATATATTTATGCAATTAATTTTACTAAACAAACACAAATATCTTTTTCACGCAAAAGCGAAATAAGCAAAAAATTAGGTATCAAAAAATTAAAAAAAGGATTTGTTATTAACTTATGATGCATTAAAAAAGCTTGTTTCTCATTAAGAAAGAGATTTTAAGAAAATTGTAAGGAAGAGAAGACAAGAGCTTGGTTTGATGTGAGGTGTTTCATTTCACTGGGAAAAGGTCAATATTATGCTTAATATTTAGAAGGAAACGCGAGACAACAACTTGTTGGCAGGCTCGATCCTTATTGTGCCCATAGGCAGGAGAGAAAATAAGAATTCCGAATACCTTTAGTTGAGTAACTACGTTACGTTACAGGAGACGAAAACTTCAGATACCATCTGATTAAGATAATTATGTTTGCACACTCTGCTTGGATAAAGCTGTGTGCATGCGCTTGGGTTTCACTAGAATGAGAAGCACTGCCAGACACACTTTACATGTGACTGCGATCAGCAAACTCAGCAAGTGCTAGCGCTTACTATAGACTTAGGGACTGCAATGACAGTCGATCATTACCAGTTGATTTCTAGAAAAAAAAACTATAATCTATGGCAAACGCTGATTGAAAGCGCTTGACTCAGTGATTGAGTAGAATGTTGATCTACTAGTTGCCTGCGCCAACAAGCATTGTGCTATAGAGAAGGTCTAAAAGGTAATCGGAACAATAGTGGCCAGTTTCAATATTCTTCTTACACACGTAAATGAAGAATTCGATATCAAAAATTTAAAATCAAACTTTTGTTTTAAACAAAATACTAAATTTATTTACAAAATGTTAGAGAATCAAGAAAACTGATTTAATTGACACCCGAAATTAAAATGAATTTTGTTTAATTGCAACAATTGAAAAATTGACTTCTGCAAAAATTAAAATATAGAACTAGATTTTTAAACATGTTTCAAAGTAGTAACTATTTAAAAGCTGTCCCAAAATGAACGCAAAATTTGAATTAAAAAGAAATCAAAGTTTTTGATTTTTTCATTATTTTTGAGATACGAAATGAAGTGGAAATGCGTTGTTCTGCCGTGTAACGTTTCATTTTTACAATCCCTAACCGGTCAGCTGTTAAATGATTTTACACTTTACTACACAAATGGAGGAAAATTGAGTTAATTTAGAGTCATCCTTTAATATTTTTTAATTCACTTTATACACAATAATGAACCAAAAATCTTTTCTAAGTTTCTCTTTAGTTACGTGGTTTTACACCTCCGCTAACAAAAAATGTATATTGCTGAGGTAGTAAAAAAAAATCCCGTTACTAAACCCTTGCGAAGAAACAAGCATTTAAAGTTTTTGCCATAACAATTTTTCAATGTACGTATGTATGTATGTATATATGTATGTATTTCTGTATATTCAAAAAAATATATATATTGATATCTAATAGGCTGCTTCTAGTCTGATTTATACAAATTAAGCAAATATTTTTTATAAGTTTTTGATGGCTGGCTGTGGTCATTTCACTTATTGAAGTGAGACAATGAAAAACCAAACGTACAGCAAATAGTTCTATTGTACGAATACAGCAAACATTTAAATCAATACAATCGAAAAAATGGACAACAATACAAAAGCGACAATAAATTGACAGCAACGAATTATCTGTGTCGATGTCAAAACAAACAAAAAAATAATAAAAATAAAAATAAAAACACAACAATAAAATACTTTTGTAAACGTATATATGTAAATAAAAGTCCATACACTATTCTTCTACATTACAATACATTAAATACAATGTATGGAATTGTTTGTGACATATTCCGGATAACTATGAAAATGTTAGTTTTAGGGAAAAAGTTACTTAAATATTTTAGATTGAAAATCAAATTTTTAATTTCAAAAACTTCTGACAGCTCCGAAACAGCTGCAATGATTTTTCTGTTAATTATGGCTTTAAGCACTTTCGATTAAGTAATTTTTCAAGCAAACACAAATTTTTATAGAATCTGTTTTTTTTTGTAGAACCAGTACTCAGGGTATGTCCTCTATATATGCAGTGGATTGTGCCGAAACTAGGAAAATTGGTTATGGGGAGGATGATAAAGGGAGTAGTGTTTGTGGAAGTTCTACTTGAACTTTCCCAAATTGAAAGTTTATTCCACATTCCAATTGTTCGTCTAAAGAACGAATTTGCTCTGTAATGCGTAGTGCGATCTACTGGAATATCAACCGAAAATGGATGCGCTCTTAACGAAGAACTTGTTGTTTGCAAAAATGAGCGGGTTTCGGGAAGAAGTGCCATCGTAGTATCGATAAAAAAGTGAAACACATCCCACATTACGTCGATGCTACAATGAGTCAATAGAGCTGGCTACACTACTCTCACTTATGAGATTCTTCGCCCTCTCCTGTACGCAGTCGAATAACTTCAACAAAGACTTTGAAGCACCGGCCCATACATGAAAGTTGTATTCCATTTTCAGATGGAGTGAAATAACCCTTACAGCGTCTTAGAAAATTGAGACACTTGAATGCTCCTTTTAAGACTTGAAAAATATGATTGGTCCATCGAATACCACATTTGATTTTCATGCCAAGAGCACCAAGAACAAGATAATGTATAATGCAGTGCATTGTGCTGGACTTAGAAAAATAGGCTATCGGAGCGAGATTAAAGCGAGTGGGGTTTTTAAGTATTCGATTTGAACTTTCCTACGTTGAAAATTATAGAAAAGGAAGTTCATTCCACATTATAATTGGGCGGCTAAAAAATAAATTTCCTATGCAATGCGGAAAGATATTTAATGGCTATAAAGGGACTAGATCTTAATAAAAAACGTATAGTATTCATAAATGTTCTGCTGTAGGCTAAAAGTTTCTTGATTTCTTTGAAGCACATTTTGTTGTGCTAACGATATAATAATAGTCAAGCACATCCCACTTTACGCCGAAGCTCCATTTGATCTTGTAACTTTAAAACAACTCTGACACACAGTCTAATATTATGTACATGAGAGCTGTATTACATTTTTGGTCAGATATTGGTGGTTGAAAAAGTTAAGAGATGAGGATTATCCGCTTAGGAGTTACGATGTCACTGACAGATACGCAGCTATATGGGCTCATAAGCAAAACTTATGAAACTACTCTTGCTGCATCGGTGTTTGAAAATGAAAGAAATTCACATTAATTATTTTAAAATGTTAAAATGCGACACCACAAAATTTTTGACAGCTAAAGCCTTCAATTAAGAAAATTTCATACAATAAATTTACCAACTTTGAGTTGTTACAGTCTGCTGAAAATGTTCAAACAATTTAAAAATTTATTAAAAATCAACAAATATTGAAAAGTGTAATTGTCAGTGAAATCGAGTGATTAAGCGTATAAAATATAGCAGTCAAGTACACAAAATCCAAAAGTACATTGATATTTTTTAAACAGGTGTAGTACGAATGTGTACTTTTATTATATAAAAATCTAGTGATATTTCTTTGTTCAGTTGACTTAACTCTGTCTGAAATTATATTGACCTCTTTTACATGAGCTTTTTATTCACATATAAAAGAAAAAGAAAAAAAAGCTAATCCACATTTTGGTCAGACGGCCATAAAAAATATTACGGTTGCAAAGCATACAGCTGGTGTGGATAGAAAAAAAAACACAAAATAAAATTGATATTTTATGAAGCCAAACCTGACAGTGGAATATTTTATAAAAACAAAAAAAAACTTAGTTAAAATAATGTTTAAGCTTATTAAATTTGTAATCGCACTTTTGGAACATTTCATATTTTTAAATTTTAGAAAAATATTAATGGTTTTATTGAAAGCACATTGGAATTGATTATTGAGGGATATACATAGGAAGAAAAACGCCGTACTAAAATTAAGTGTTTTCTACTTACTGTGAGTACGAGACGTATTCAACATTTTTAGTACAAATAACAATAAAATTTTCTTTAATCACGCCGAAAACGGGATTACTTAAGATAACCAATCCTGGAGCGCCTTAAAATGAGTGCGAAATTATTTAGTCACGTGAAAAATCTTGAATCAACTTGAGCACTTGAATTAAATTGAGCACTTAATAGTTCGTACTTAAATCAATCTTTATGTACTTGATTTAAGTAAATCTGGGATTTTTAGTGTACCTCATCAGAGAACATGAAAAAGAAATTGTGCTTAAACTGTTCATCGTGTTCTCACAACTTATAAATCTATTAATTTTTTCCCCTTGATTTTAAGCTAATCTTCATATAAATGTTGATTTTTTAGAGGTATAAAATTTTAAATTTGCGATGCTGCTTGATATGTAAGATATTTAGTCCAGCTGCTACTTGTTTTTTGCTTAGTTCTGTTAACTAATTCATTATTATAAGTCTAAAATCGCTATTGACTCCAAATTTCAAAAGAAAATTTTTTTCAGCAGCTTACTGTCCATTGAATGGATACGTAAATAGGCAAAATTGCCGCAATTAGAGTGAAGAGAATCACATGTCATTAGCGAAACATCGTTGCATTCTAAATAAACCACAGTTGGATGTGCTTTATGACCCCGTGGAACCATGGTCCGTATCTCTTCAAACACGTTTCCGGATTTCAGTTTATGGTGACCACTACAGGACCACGAATACTGGCTTTTTCATACCACATTTGAGTGTCCTTAATGTGAGGGAGCTATCAGCATTTCATTAATTGAAGAAAAGGCTGTGAATGAATGTGAATCTAGAAATTGTAACCAATATCACAGGAGACTTAACACTGCTGGACTATAATTTTAAAGCTGTGCAAAGTCTGAGTCCAAAATTCGATTGACGCCTTGCAGGAAAACATTCGAAGCTTAATCTCTGATAACATTTTTGCAAAAAGTGATTGAAAATTCAACTTTTCGATTATACTTTCTCCGAGATGGCAGAGTTGAACAAATGTTGGAAATGGTATGCAAATAATAATTTCAGGGAATTGTCTTTCAAATTAAGACAAATTCATGTCAATTAACACCATTTATTTGTATTTTATTTCGATTTAAACGAACGCTGAAGTGCAACTAAAGTTGTTTAGTTTGCGACTGTAACCTTATGTTTGTGTGTGTGTGTGTGTAAATGTATGTGTGTATGTATCACTCACGGAGGAATATGAAACCAGCTAGCATTTGGAAGATTATTTGACGAGCGCGATCCTTTCGCGACTCTTTTTTTAATCCTCTACACGATTGTTGGAGTAAAATAACTTTTTAATCTTCTAAATAATGCTTTTGCGAGACGAGTTGATCGACGTTTACGCATTTTGGCGAGCAACGACCGTATTTGACTCTTCCAAATGATGGCGAGTGTTTTTTAAGTTATTTCTTAATCGTCGTTTAAGTATTCTGACGACCATTGAGCGATTGTTATTTCAATGTAATCGTATATTACTTTTGTTAATGATGTTTTTGCGAGTCCTTTTGTTGTTTATGTTACTTCAAAATCGTCGTTTACGCATTCTGGCGATAGTTAGGCGAATTTAACCGTTTCTTATAAAATCTATTCATGGCTCGTCTGAAGTAAGAATAAAAGAGTCTTACACGATTCTATTAGGCGGATCGTAGACGAAACAAACATTATTTCATATGATGGTACTTATTGAAATCAAGTGATACTTCCGCCTTATGAAAGAACAAGGCAATAAAACAAATAACGATCTGATAACAAAAACGTTATCACCTGATGTAACTTTTATGACGTCATGACATATTTTGAAATATTTTTCCTACAAACATTTGAAAAAAATCAAGTTTGAATCTGAGCAACCAGTTGCTTTTTATTTAAAATATGTTTTAAAGAACTAAACAATTTAAAGCAAAAGTTATAAAAATCTTATTCATAATCATTAGCATTAACAACTTAATATGTTTTTAATTTTTTTTCTTAAATCTATTCGCTAGTAAAATTATTCTTTAATAACCACTGTTCAATACTTTCTTAATATGTGCAGGTCATGAATTTCATATATCTGTCTAATGTCATGTTTGGACATAAAATAATAATGTTCATGGGTGTTGATAATGCTGTAATGCTGGCGGCGACTCGAGTTCAATGATGTTGAATAATAAAAAGTCTATCGTGTGTAAAATTAAGTTATTAAGTAACAAGCTTATGAACAATAATAACAATAGAATAGAAAATATAACATAAAACACATTCCTTTAAACCTAAAGAAGAAATGGATTTTTAAAGCCAATACAGTTATTGTAGAGGTCACAGGCTCGATTTCTGGTTAGAGTCTGTATATTCCTGCTTCACAGTATGTGTTTATATTTAAAAAAATATTTGTATATAAGAAATTGTAATTATTTTGTCATATTAGTTACAATAATTGTATTTTTGTCAGTAATAAAAGATAAAAAAAATTAATATCAAATAAACATGTTTTTTATTGGGAATATAAAATAGAAGCTGATGTGCTTGTAAAGAAATGAAATGATGCAAAACTTAAAACGCATTTATTTTTATATATGAAAATAAGTTTTTCTGAACATGACTTCGCTCTGTTGAGAAAGTGTGTGGTATTTTTTGTAAGCAGTGTTTATATGTGAGTGTTAAGGTGTTTTTTTTTTGCTTCCTTAAGTGTAAAAGCCATTTGTGGTTTAGATGTGTTTGCATTTAACTAACCTTACACAAATCATGTTATCCTTTGGCTCCATTTAACTTAACAAGAACCTATTTTGTGTAAAAGCATACAATGTAAGAGTTTTAGAATGTGTGGGTATGTTTCAATGTATTGTGTTGTTAAGCAACACAACCAATCAATTTCTCTTTCAAACAGTACACAGATCGTAGCACTTAGATATGAATACTTTTAGATATTAACATGCATGCTCGTACATTTATCTATGCATCGCCCTCAGTTTATGTAAATACGAGTACGTTACGTAAGAATCTTTGAGTGTGTGAAAAACCATGCGAGCTAAAGTGTTTTTGTTGTAGTCCCGTTGTCTAAACATTGACAAATGCAAAACTAACTGAATTTAACACAAAAGCAAACTTTCAATGCGTGTCTTTTGTTTAGTTGAGCAAGTATATATGTGCACAGTGTCGGCAAAAATTGTATCGGAAAAAATTTAGAACCTTCATTATCCTATCATGTTACATATACATACTATATCAAACTATATACATATTTAATTTGCTAAAAATAAAGCTTTCAAAAGATAAACTTAGATGCCTCTTTAATGTAATTTTAGGGGCCAATTTTATGAAAGAATATTTCATTCGGCCATTAATATTAAAAACAAAAATAAGAATTTCAAATATATAATTGTTTTCAATATAAATGTCGGAATGAAAGTTTTTATGAGCAGTGAAGTATTTTCCAAAATTATGCAAATATTAGTAAACATATAATAATACTAATATGAAAATAAATTTATTTCTTTCTTCTATTTAGTTTTCATCGACGGTTGAACAACCGCGTTCTGAAAGATTTGATGTCCTCACTGCTCCTGCTTACGTCTACCCTTATCGGTTTGCAATGATACAACATAATATCTCCAAATATTATTTATACATTAAAGAGGACACTGGACAACTTGACGCAATATTTTATTATATGGAAGAATGACTTGAATGCTGACACAAAACAGGCAATTTATTTAACCAGAAAGCGAAACACTCGTTACATTTCACAAAGCATCATATTGTTTGTTTCAATGGGAGTAGAAAGTTAAATATTTGAAAGTATTAGTCCATACAAAAATTAAGTTTTAATTTCATATACAATTTATTATAAGCAATGTGAATATTCATACACGCATGCCTTATTCTTTTATTAATAAAAACTCAAATTTTATCAAAACCAACAAAATTTCAACTTTTATAATGATTTTTTAAGTTGTTACATTTTGTGCAAGTTTTTTGTGTGCAAATGGGGCAGTTTGTGACATTAAAAAAAAACTTCGAGTTGCGCAAAACAATCTAATGAAACTGATATTTAACCCACTGTTATTTCTTTTTGACATCTAAGCTTCACTCTATTGCCAATTTAGAGCTTATTGCAACTAAATCAAATAGCCAAAGTATTAATTTTTACTGCAAACTTTTGGTATGTGAACCTTCTTATATGAGTCGCCTTGAACTAATTACTATTCTGTCTTAAGTTTGTTTTAATTTAATTTTTCAAATAAATTGCTTTATTGAAAAAGGTACTCTAAAGCCAGTGACAACTGGAAAGACAAACAAAATATTTGACTGCACGAGGTGATGCACTGACATCATTATGTTTTAAGATCTACTACAATCTCATCATCAAATTTCTATTGCTGCTAAATTTAATATCTATCATGGTACTCACTATCAAGTACTTAATATCCAACTTTAAATTAGTTCGAAAGCTCTCAAGTGGGGAAACTTTTTAAAAAACCTATTACCACGAGTTTTTTTTTAACTTTTACATTTGATGGCTTAGAAATTAAATATTTCCCTTTGTCCAATTGAAGCTCAAACTTACTTGTCTATGTATTTTTCAATTAATATGTACATGCTTTATGAAATAAAGTAATTTTATTGAATAATCAATTTAAAACGATTTTATGCCAGAAAAATTTAACTAAAATTCATTACTTAATTGCTAAAAATATGAAAAACATAAAAATACAGACTTATAAAAATTAATTTTAAAAAGATTTTTCAATTTTATTCTTGATTAGTGGTACAAATGCACATATAAGAAATTACAAATTAAAAATCATTATTTATGAAGAAGATGAAGTAGAAAACTTAAAATATTTATAAATAGATTTAAGAAAAATAGTAAAAATATATAATTTTTAATTGAATTTAAATGATTAATTAAATTTAATGTATTGAAAAAATTAATTACAATTATCGTCAATACTGTATGTTTGTAACTGTGTTGAGTAGCATCGTATCTATTTACTGTGCGGTGATCTTTGAAGTTTCTCTAAGTTTTGTTTCCATTTTACTTGATGCGGGTCAGCTAAACTTTTAGTTTGTACTTTGTTCTTTGTGGTTTATACCATCTGTGTGTTAGTGTGTAAACAAAATTGCATGCCAATGTATACGTTAAACTAGTTTAAAATAAATATTTGAACATTATTCAAAACCACTAAGACAACAATGTTTCTGCTTTAAATATCTATTCGGTAGGTGCTAAAAGAAAACGATTTATTTGTTTACAAAAATGCGCACATTAAAGTTAATTAAAATACACGGAAAAAAGAACACACACTCTACATTGCTGATTAATGTGTCTAATTTTGAATGCATAATTAAGGTACGTAAATAAATTAATATTAGAATAGTATTATTAAAAAATACTACTTGAAAATATTCGAGAAAATATTTAAGCAAAATATGTCAACATTTCTGAAAAACAAAACGACTGAAAATTATTGCAGAATTCTAATTCTAGTATCAAAACCAAAGCCAAAAAGTTGTTGTAAAAAAATATGCGAATAAACTACTGTCTAAATTAAAAAAAAAAATAAGCACTCACATACCATTTATTTAATTTTGTTAGCAACTCAGCAAAAATCCCGGAAGTTGTTTTAAAGGCGTAGAATTTTCAATATATACCAAGTACATACACTACAGGTAAAATTTCAAAAATAAGATTTGTCAGCAATCTTCAATACAAACAACCTTCTACAATCTTCAAACAATCCAATTTGAAATACATTTTTTCTAATGCAAAATAATAATATGATGCTAATATATATAAAAATGGAATGGAAAATATACACAACAAAACAAGAATATTTATGACATGTTTCTAGCCCAGAAACATAAAAAAAAATTATATATAAAAACATCTACAAGTTAAGTTAAGCAGTAACGACATTTAATCACATTTTTAAGTAGTCTTTTACATTTTTAATAAAGTTGAGACGTCTACATTTTAAAAAGTTTTTTTTTACTAATTTTTATTAAACTGGTCCTTGAAAGCACCACTTAAGTAGATGTTGGTGATAACGAAAGTATTACATGAAAAATATTTGCTGCTTCACCGGAACTTTTCTTAGTCTTCTCTAAGTACCTGCAATCATCTTCCAAAATATTAAAGTTTGTATTAGATATTTTAAATTTGTAATATTTTGAGCAGTTTTGTTTATCTCGCATAAAGGATTGCTTTCATTTATTATAAATTTGTCATTATCTGATATATTTTGATCGATTTCAATGCAAAACAATCGATTATATTATTTGTTAACAAATTCCTTTGGTTCAACTCTGAAGCTATATGTTTTTGTTTATTATATTATTATTGGGGAATCTTCACGAATTAAGTTAAGAAGCAAGCGTGTTAAATACTTTAATTAGTCTTGCATTTAATTTTTTTTGATCTTTTTGAAATCGGCAATTAAAAAGTAGATTATTTCTTAGCACCCAATTAATAGCGCTGTATTTTTTCGCAGATATTTATAAGTATTTCTTTGTCGTAACAAACAGTAAACATTTAACACAATTATATATGCGAATTACATCTCGAACATTATTAGTCCAATGAAGTTTTGCGTCATATCTAAAATGAACTTTTTTTTGCTTGAAAAACAAAGCATATTTCACTCCTTTTTAGATTTTCGTTTGACTAAGATGAAAATAAATAGAAGTAAAATTTAATGTAGCGTAATCTAGCAGTCACTTTAACCAACATTTCATTTTATATCGAATTTCAACGAACCGAAGTGAATAGATTAGAAAATACAATACAATTTTACAGTTTTTAATCATTTAAATATATGACAAATACATACACATATTGCAAGAAATAAAATATAATCGACTAATTGATAAAAATTTCTGCATTAATTTTTTTTCATAATTTTTCATTTAGCGAATAATCAAACAATGATTAATCGAGTTGACACTAGAGTAATCAGTATCATCATTAAAATTCAAAGACTGGGGTCATCTTTCTTTCAGCAGAGAAGTTCTTTCTATAGAAAAAATTGTTAGATTGTTAAAAGAAAAATTTACACATAAATTTTTTTAGTTTTTACGATCCTGAATACAGATGAAACTAATATATACTCGTACATAAAAATCTGCTATTAGTAATGTTTGGAAATTCAATTCTTAATAATGTGCCAAATAAAATAACAATCGCATAAATAACTGCAAGTTAAATATATAAAACTGTAGCAAACTCGATAGATATGTATCTTTGTTGAGAGTATTGTACACCACGTCGGCTGAGTAATATGTCAATACAAACATATTTATCATACGTAATCTATATTGTATGCAAAAATCTTAGCATAATTTTGGGGATAGAGGTTAATTCATGGCAGCGTGTGTATTCAGTGCAAATGCAAAAAATTTTATCCAATCATTTTCTCCAATGAAAATAATATTAATATGTTATTTTTTTATGAAGAAATAAAAGCAGATACAATTCAAAAATTATACAAAACAAATTATTAATAATTTCCATTGCATTAAACGATGCTGTTTTTACACTTAGAAACTAACTTTAAGGAATTTCTCATTTAATGTAAATATTAAGACCCGTATTCATAAAAAGTGATTTGTATTTGAAATGTCTTTTTTAGAGATATTTTTCATACTTATTTTCCTTACAATATTTCCAATCCAAATTATTTTTTTAAGAATACGACTGCAAGCGTGCACTGTATTCTATTAATAAGATACTTTTTGGGAAGATTGACAACTTTCTTTCACAAAATTGCTTCACCATATTCATAATATTGCTGCACTCATTCTTACCATTTAACAAGTCCACGCTTAGAGCTGTCTGATTAAATACAATTGTGCCTCCAATAAGTCTAGTATTATTTTTTTTATAATTATTTATAAGCATAATTTAAAATATCAAATAAAAATAAATAACTTAGCTAAAACCAACAAAAAATGGTATTAAATATATTAATTCGGCTTGCAATAATCAACATGTATTATATTGTGTTTTCTTATCTTTCGTTTTAATCTAATTTCTACTTTAGCTTAACAAATATTTCAACACTTTTTTTATCAAACTAAACACGCACAAATTTACACAAAAGCAAAATGGAATTTATTTTTTTTCACCTAAAAACTAAACGAATGTTTTGTTTAAGAATATATAAATATATTAAATAGAAAAATATGTGAAAGCTTGAAAATTCTAAGAAAATCTAAAACTGAAAATCCATTCACATCGATGGTGTTGGCCAGAAATGCATAAACCTTTGTCCTCTAGGACATGCAATAATCAAATTTCACACGAACAATAGAAAATTTAATCAAAATATATGGACAAACTATTGGTGGAATTTCATATTTAGAAAAAGCTTTTAAACTTAGTGGACTTCATTCAACTGATGAGCGAATAATGGGCGGCATTATTACGGTGGATTAGAAATTTCCTTCAAGAATTTAAAAAGTAAAGCTCTCAAATTTTTCTTAAAGGTCACTTGTTGTCACTTCTCATAATCTGCTTTAAAATTTACAAAATAGATTTATGACAAGTAGACGGTCTTTCCAAATTCACACAAGACTTAAAATTTTTTTTACTTGTTTTTTATTTAATTGTCAAATGACGTCCAAGGTTTAGTGCTGAGGACTTTGCATTACTGTGGCTTAAAGAGATACGATTCAATTTTGACTTACAGTTCCCGACAATCATTTGTTAGTTCTCTAAACTAGAAAGGTGTGTATAAATATAAAGGGTTTGCATGAAAATTGCTGAAGCAAAGTAGTAATGTGTTCAGGATTATAATAAGTAGTGTAGATAAAGAGGTCATGGCGACTCCCTTTTAACCAAAATGATAATGTTTTTTCTAGAGAGCTGCAAACTTTTCAATATAATTTCTTTAAATTTCGGTTTTAGAGTTAACTAAAAAAATATCTGCCTGACTTAAATTGTTGGTTTAGATCAAACTAAATAAGGATTTAGAATTGACTTCTTAAATGTTAACTACCATTTTTTTTAATAAATATTTATTTCTTGATAAAAAAGAAAATATGAAAAATGTCGATTATCATTTTTTTTGTGATCATCATAATTATCAAATATTTCATGTGGCTTTATTCTCTACAAAGCAAAGGATTGCATGTTGCTTCTTATTACCCAAGTATTTGTGAAAATTTATTTCAATAAGAATTTGACTTCTAATCCCACCTTTGATGACAATATAAAATTCCTTATTTATGACAACTCTTTCGCAAACATAAACAAAAAAAAAAGAAGGCAGGACTTTTATATCAAAACGAATATTTAGTTTATTTTTTTCGGTTCTTTCTATATCGAAATATAAAAGTGTAATAAAATAAAGTTAAGTAATGCATGGTCACTCACATGCAACGTTAAACAAATTTTAATACGAAAAAAGTTTTTTTTTCTTTAAAACATACACAAAAATCTAATAAGGGAATGAAAATCAACTAAAAACAACATGTACTTCTTTACTAAAAAAAAGATTTGAACACGTAAGTGTACTTTTTTCAATATTTTAGTTGTTGTTTTTGTTAGGCACTTAAAGAGTTGAATTGATAAAATCGTCGTAATTTTTTATAAAACTTTTTCAGCATATTCGTGCCAAAAAAAAAAAACACCCACACACATACAGTCAAAATAGAAACAGCAAGTCCTTGAAAGTGCACAATTTGGTAATTGACTTGATATTGGCACAAAAAGAAAAACACGTGTACGTGTATGTACACTCACACACTCCTATTGACATCATGTGGCACTTAATATATGGTTGCTATTTTATTTGACTATTATTCAAGTGGCAAAATCAAATACCAACTGAAATTGAGTTTTAAAATTAATTTGTAATCATCAACACTCTTAACCCCGTCTCAATGTTACTTGCATTTGATTTTAACCTTCCTTTTGCTTCGTATTTGTTCCATTGGTATCTGATTTTAGTTAAAACGTGTGTTATTAAAGAATATATTTCAAATTGTGTAAAATAAATTTGCTTTGAAATCGATTTAGGTAGAAATTCGTGATCCATATTTATTTTTAGAATACTTTTAAACTAATTTAAATTATTCAAAGGAATTGCATTATTTCAACATGGGTTCCTTGAAAATTTTCATCATGCTTTTCACTTTCTTCACATTTTCTTAATTGAAATAAAAAACAAAACAAGTGAAGAAAAAAATTTTATGAATAAAAATTAAATAATTTTCTGTTGATAAATGTTAGAAAATATTTATTGAAACCCATTGCGTTATTTGCTTTAAGGTGTTTTTAAGTTTCACTTTAAAATCGTGAATCGCGTGTTATTTAAAATTAACTGTTTCAATAGTACAACTTACAGTAGCATTTATGTAATAAAAAAAATTATTACTATACTAAATATTAAGTAAATTTATTATTTGAGATAATCTATATTATTAAAAGCAAAAACTTTTTTTTATATCATTTTTACGTCCGTAATACTGAACCGATTTGGGAAAGATTTATATGTTTTTGAACGGGTTTTTACAATCTTAATTTTATTTGAATCGGTTGGATATTCAAGGAGCTATAAGCGTTTAAAGTTTTTTCTATTACATGTACACTTATTATTGCATATGCATGTATTAGCTTCAACTTGAAAAATAAAAAAATGCAAAGTGCATGTGTGTTTGTCTAATTTGCTTTTGCATAGAAATGAGACAGAGTTTTAAGTTGTTTATATATAATTTTTTTTATTTTGTATTTTATCATATGTATGTTTAATTTTAATTTCTAAAATGCGGTCGATTGGGTCAACTGCTAGATACTCTAGTTTTTATTAAAATTTTTAATAATCTGAAAAATATTAAAAAATTTTTAATGCATTAAAAATCATTGTGCGGCACTTATTTGAATAATTGTTGTATAAAATAAAAATATATTTATAGAATTATATGAAAAAGTGAAATATCTACTGCCTTGTTGTTAATAAAATAAACAAATAAGAACATTTTATTTAACAAATGAAAATAATTGACATGCATGCTAATAAAAAGGTGTGCTGGTCTTTTGAAAACAGTATCAGTCCAAATCTTACCCGCCCAATAAGAAGTGGATATCGATACAGTTATTCTTTGTAAAATCTAATATAATTTCGCTAATTTATGTTAAGTTCAACTAAATCCCATTGCACAACGTATACAAATGTTCAACTTCATGTTGTAAATAAAAATAATCAGCAGTTTTATTAGAAGTGAGAATAATTGTTGCATCATTAGCAAACATGCGTGAGTATCTTTTGCTCGCTTGCGGCACATCAAATGAAATTGTTATGGGCTCGAATATGCAGCTTTCATTTTGTATCATTTCGGTAAGAATTAAGCTAACTTAGACTATTTGGGGAAAAACTCCAACATATTGTTAACTGAAATGCAATACCACATAACTAACAAAAATTAAGAAATAATTTTTTATTTACTATACGATATAAATCATCATGATTAATGGAAATGCACAATTTAAATTTGGTAGAAATTAGTGTTAGTATTTCAGCTAACGATATAAAGATTTTTAAATGAGAGCTTGTGAACAACTTTATAAAACGCTTTGCTAATATATAATATAGAATTTTAGAAGAATTTTTGTTTAAAAACACGTTTTCATTTGCTTTAACCATCAATTAACCAAATATCTTTAATTCTAATCATATAAATGTTTTGGGTGTTACTCAAGCGAATTCATAACAGATCAGCTGATTATTTTTGGCTCCTTGCCTCTCCTTGCATTTTGATCTGTTTTATTTGTCAACATTTTTTTATATTTGATTTATATATAGTGTTTGACGTTGATTTTAACAAAGAAAGCAGGTATTTTTCAAAGCGAATTGATGCGAGTCTATCTGTTATGAATTTGCCTTGGATGTTACTCGTAACTAAAACAGTGGAGATATTAACCAATTTAAAATATAAACTATAAATAAAAAAGAAAGAATCATTAAAACTACTATTAATGAAAAAGTAGTGTTTGTTTTGCTTTGTTTCTGTAATAGAAAGCCCACTATGAGTTTTTCTAAATCACACCCATTTTTAACACTTTTCCACCAGCCGTCAATAGACGTTACAATTTAAATTGAATGAAAATATTAATTTGTTTATTATTATAACAACAACACTCTACAATTAGGGTGTGACAGTGACAGCTTTTTGAGGCAACGCAAACGAAAAGGGGACCCATACGAGTTTAAAACACACAATTGACAAAAGAAACTTCAATAAAATGCGGCAGCTAGGGAAAGGTAGTTTGTTGACTACGTTTCAAGGATATTTTTCATTTATTCAACAGTATTCAGCAACAACAATAAAAATAAAACTACACAATTTTTAAAAGCTTTATGACAAGTTGTTGCAATAAAATAAAAATAAACTACACTTATAATTGTTATTAGCCATAATAAATGAAGGCAACATCAAATATACATTTAAGTTAATTTGCAGAACAGAATACAAACAAAAAAGTGATTTAAAGGTGGAGTTGAAAAACAAACATCAGCTACAGAAACCATGTTTGAAGGTGGATCCTTTTCTTTACAGTTTTTTTTTCAATTTTAATTTTATTATTTTTGCTCTGGGTTTTCGCAAAACAAATAATTAATAGAATAAAGCGTAAGAAAATTAATGCTAAAAGTACATCTTGAAATCAAGACTTACACACATTTATGTCTACAAATGTTTGCATTATTCGAATATCGAAATACGAACCTTATAGCTGAAACCCTTCAATCAATGTCTGCGTTTCTATTAAAGTCTGTAGATGTGCTTGGAAAGTATTTGGTTTTTCTGTTGCCTTCAAACAACTAATTTTCGTTTGCTTGTATTACTTTTTATTATTCTTTTTATTTGTATTTTTCGTTTCTTTGCTAATAATCATTGACAACCACACCTTCGATTTCACACAACTTGTAAATATTTGTAAGGGTGGATGTATATCTTTTTTTTTGTATTTCGTCTAATGTAACCAAAAAGAAAAACAAATTTAACATTTAATGGTTCAGTGGATATTTTCTTACATGTTTTTCTAAACATTTTTGTTATTTTCATGTCGCTAATGTCGAATAAATGTGCATTCATACAAATATATACATGGATATATGCATGTATATATATGTATGTTACTGGCAATAAAAATAATAGTAAAGAAAAGCAATACTAAGCACAACATCCACACCTTTCTTTTGTAAGTTGTCTTTACATTTTAACTCTTGCAAACTAATCGAAAATGGCATTTCAATTACAAAATTTTATTAAGAAAAAAAGCCATAATAATATTATTCCACGAAATACTCCACGAAAATAATAAAAAGAGTATTGAAAATAGCACAGTCCAAAATAAATATATAATTCTGTTCTGCACAGTGGAACAGGTCTCATCAGAAGAAGTAGCAACAGAGGAAAAATTACGATCATAAATTAAATAGAAATTAGTTTTATTTGACCACTCGACAAACGTAGCATGGACAACAACCTGCAGCCGTGTGGTCGTGAAAATAATAATTTTCATATACACTCATATATTTCATTTTTGACAGGTTGTAGTCGGTAGCCTGCTCTCGTGAATGGGTTTATAGATTTAATAGAATTTCGATAAAAAATAAAAAATAAATATAAAAGTTGACAACTTAAAGGTCGGTAAAAATAAAATTTTAAAAATACACATTTTAAGTTCGTTTGCAATTGTAGCAATCCCAAAAAGTGCTTTCAAGTTTCTTTAAAAGGACCTTAAAACCTTTTTTGGTTCCCCTCGTAAACTAATGGCAAATGTAATATACTATTCGTGTGAGGAACGCTATTTGGATTCGTTCCAGGACCATCTCTATTTCCGCAAACACGGAAAAAAGGCTTAAAAATTTTTTGTTTATAAAAAATAAATAGTGATAATAAAATGTATGTTTTTGATTGCTTCTCCAAACATGAGACCATCTAAAGTATTGCTGGAAGCATTTTTATGTAGAAATTTCCTAGAAAATCGTTATTATTTGTAGATAAGTAACTCGATGCTTTATCTTCTATGTCCTTATTGCATAAAATAATATGAAACAATGGCGCATTTTCTCTGTTAATCTATTGTTTTGCATTATAATAGAACATGGGTCTATCATTCTACACTTCCACGCTCAGGTATTCCCAGTTAAACTTGTTTCTTTCTAAGAACGTTGTCTTCACCAACATCTCATGAGATTAGAAACATATTCAATTCAATATTCTTTAAGAATTTTTTCATATAAGGTTTTCGAAATAAAATTGCTCAAGTATAATTTAAATTACGAGCCGATCGAATCCAAAACCTTATCAGCTTTAAATTAAAAAATCAACGGTACTGCGTTGTCAAAGAATTGGACTTAAAAAACAACATTGAGTGTTAAAAAACTAAAAAGTTCGGGAGATAATGTTGTCGAAATATTTCGGAAAAAGTTTTTTTTAATTAACGAGAAGTTGCAAGGATGGCCAGCAACGGCAATCGTTTTTAAAATTTTTTACACAGAATGCATACAGATTATTTAAATTGTATGTGTAAGAAGTAATGCTTAATTGAGCTACAAGTTAACACATTTAAATTCCTTTTGAATACAGACATGCTGAGATCTTGCATGTCTGTATCATGTTACTTAATTGTATAAAAATTGATTTATTTATATTTTTTGTGTTTATTCTTTAATTGAATGTATTGTTTAAAAAAGTAAGTCATAATTAAATTATGACATGTTAAAGACACAGCTATATATTAATAAATGTTAAAGAAGAAGTTCCAGTTATATGAAACATCTCTAAAAATTATTTGTTATTCTGCACTTGTTACATGTCTAAAAATAAGACACAAAATTTTCACAACAGAGATTGATAATGATAGATTATATACTGAATTAGCAAAATAGACTATAATGTTCCGCTTATATTTCTCAAAAAAATAAAATTTAAAAACTAATTTGCAATCACACACTTAAAGATGTACAATAAAACTTAATTTATTGACTAAAAATAGAAGCAATAATGTTCACCAAAAAATATTCAATCATTTTCGTATAAACTTTTTCGGTAATAACTTTTCGTATGAAACAAAAAGCAAAAACCAACGCAAAATCGAAAAAATTGCGAAACAACTTTTATGACTGTTTTAAATTTAATTCTTTTTCACAGTTTCATTTTGTATGTGTGCATATGTGTGTATGTGTTTTTTGTGTGCCTGAGTTTCCAAATAATGGCTTAAGTTGTATGACGAAGTTATTGCAACTTTAGCAAATTTCCGTTTCCGAAGTTATTTTTTCGTTGCTTCTGCTGCAAGTGCTATTTTTATTTTAGTTAACCAATTCTAAATATTTTGTTATTTTACCATGTTCCGCACACAAGTTGCATGTTTATTTTTCGTCATACGAATACACGTTTGTATTTTATAAGTTGGTTTTTTTTGTAATTTTATTTTTGTTTCTCATTTCTTAAAGGGGGTCTCAGTTGGAGGTTGCCAAAATAGTTGTCGTTTTGTTTTTTCTTAATCGTTTTAGCTTAATGTACCTTTTATTAATGTTAACTTTTAACTTGATAAAAAAAATTTAAGCATTGGTTGACTTACGAAAATGTAAGCAAGCAACAAAGTTGCTAACGTGCTAAACTGAAATTTGACATTTCCGATTTTTCATTTATATTACTGTTGTAAATGATAAGTGTCAAAAGTGTTATTGTTTTTGTTGTTATTCAGTATAGGAAGCATTTGTTCAATTCACAACCTATTGTAAGATTTTTAAGCTATATTAGTGTTGTTGGTAGTTTCCACATGAACATTTTTCTAGACAAATATTTTTAAAGGAAATACGAACAACATTTTTACAACTGAGAACTCCTACAATAGGTTGTGAACTGAGCAATTAATTTTAGAGTTCGTAATGTGGAGTTAACTTTTTACTTCTATCGTTTATAATTGAGATTTTTTGCAGAAAGGCTATTGAAAAACCTATGTTCCTTATAATGGAAACTAAAGGAAATTATGTTTATCCCAAACAATTAAACAAAATAAAATAAACGGTGCTTTTTACGGGAAATTTAAAATTAAAAAATTAATAAAATAAAATTTCTGCAATAGCCCGTATTAGAATTGATTGTCAGCAATCCAAATATTCCTAATTCTAATTCTATTTGGCTTTGCCAACAGCAATAGCATGTCAAAAGCTATGTGATTCTCAAATAAAATTATTTTATTTCCCTTATTTCCGACTAAGATGATTTCTTAGCTTTAAAGGATATAGTTTCACCACTGCCTGCGTCTAAACTTGCACTTTATCATAATACTAAAATAAGACCAATAAATGTTAAACTTCTAGGCAAATCTTATAACTTATACTGATGCGATTGGCCAGTTTCTTCACTTGTCGTGATTTGTAAGAAAAAAATTGAGCCTTAGAACCTCTCAGGAACAAGCTCGCGAATTTCATTGGAACACATTTGCTGTAATAACTAAAAATCAGAAAAACAAATTCCTCATTGCCCTGCCGCTGCAGTAAGAAAATACAGGTGAATAACATATGTTAGGCTTCTTTATCTTCCCGTGCAAGCGCTCTATGCACGATATTATACTTTGATGCATCGGCCTTTACATGGTAGTTGTGGTCAATTTGAATTCCGATCTGGGTGATACAATTAGTAAGGCGATCAGATATATGATGTATCTCTTACGCCAAGCACAATCGTTCAGACCTATATACCGATTACGAAAAAATTTATACGGTTTGAAAAATATCGGAGCAAAGATTCGCATACCAAAAATATATTCTGGAATTAAAAAATCAAATATTGCCTACAAACTTTGAACGAAAATGTTGAAATTTTGTCATAAGTATTTGAGCAGGATTGTAAATTATTATTTTTTTTATTTTTGTCGTTAATTAAAGCAAGGATATCATATTGTCACCTAAAATGCAAAACAACGTATCAGAAAACTATTAAAATTCGAGTTTTTATTGATTACGATTTACAACATCATATTACATAAGTGTGCAAAATTTCAAGCTTCTGCTAACAAAAACAAAAAAGTTATGACCCAAATTCAAAATAACGCATTATCAAGCAAATGATTTTATTAAACAAAAAAAAAAACTAAAAAATCGTATCATCATCATTGTGGTTAACTATTTACATAAAAAAATCACTGTGCTTTTGCTCGAAATTCGCTACAAAGCGCTAAAGACCATGAAAATATGATTTCAATATTTCAAACAGTTTCCATATTATACAGCTTTTTGTATCTCCTGTAAACTTATAAAAAGTAATGTTACCTTATTTTGTATTTTCTATGACGATATATACTTTTTATTAAAAACGCTATATTAGTGCTTAAACTTGTTAAATTTTTCATAGTTCTCGTTAATATCCTACATGTTGACACAATATTTTTATATATTTCCTGCAGAAACTTATTAGTTTTTTTAATAGAAAACTTTATATTATGAAAAATAATCACTTTGATAACGAATGTCGAAGTAAAATTTTCGGTCAAGATAATTTGTCATCGCTGTCGAAAATTTGACTTCGACATACTTAATGAGGGTGATCGTGTAAATATATATATACCAAGCGCTGCTGATTTTTCAAAAAAAAAAGCGGGCTCTGAAGAAAATCTTATTTAAATAAAAATGTTAAACCAAATGCGTTTTCTTTTTTTATCACAAAGTTAAATTTTTTATGAAAAATATCACTAAAAAAGGCTAATTTAAGAATGCTCTCTTCTCGCTTTTTACCCAGTTCTCGCATATTGTTTTCTTATATAATACTTAAACAGGACTTAAGTGTAAATAAATTTTCAGAATACTAAATTACAAAATATGTTTATATATTCCCCTTTTTTATCTTCAAACGTAAGTTTTTCTTCAGCGAGTCAATCTACAACAATAAACAAAATTTCATAACTCCAGGTTAGCTCCTCTATTTTTGACCATGAACTTATCAATGTGCTAAAATTTAAACTGTTTCCAGCTGCTAACTGCTATTTTTTTTAGCCCAAGCATAAAATTAATTTTAGATATTCACAAAATTAAATATTTACCATTAAAAAAGCTGAAAAACAATTTGCAATCAATCATAATTCAAAAGCAATTAGAATGCACTGGCCATGCATTCCTCTTAAGCTTAATAATCGCACATAAAGATGATATAAAACATTTACATAGTAGAATATGTATAGGGTGATCTCTTAATAGCCAGTTTTTTAAATAGTAATAAAAAGATACCGCACAGTTTCAGTATTATAGAATATTTTCTTTCTTGGCTTTCAAAGATAACTTCAACGAATTGTATTTTTTTCAACAAACACAAGCTGCTATGCGTATGAGCCTGTTTGCATAAAACACAGCGTGACCTCCAGACTAATGATAGTCTCGGACTTGCCTCCAGTAAGATCTAAAGGATAATGGATTTTTCCATTCATCTTCAAATATGGGTCTTGATGCGCTTGCATGTAATTTTTAAGGAATCATCAGTTGCTTTTTCGACATAATAAAACAAGAAAAATTTTTTACATCTTAAAGCCAAACAGCTGATAATTTTCTCTATATCATCACAAAAATAATATTTTTGTTTCTGTTTAAATAAAATTGAATAAAGTTAGACTATGAGGATAATTAAGTTGCATTTTATTTTTGCGTAGTTAACTTTTGAATTTCTAGTAAAAACATTTTAAGCCACAAATTATTTAAGCGAGGGTTGGAAGCATCAGCCTCAGAAATATGCAGAAAAAAAGCCGCATATTAGCGAAATTGTGAATTGGAAAAAAGTTATATCCGGTATTGTTCTGTTAATCGCAAGAACGTAAATCATATGATAACAAAAAATTAATTGTATTAAAAGCGGACTTTTATAGCTCTTCTTTTGTTGGTTTGGCGTTTAACTTATTTGAAGTATAATTCGTGGGGTCTACAAAATACAAAATTTGCTGTTACGAATTCTTGAAAAGATGTGATTGTAATCTACGGAACAGGACCGATTATTAACTTTGTGTACTCTGCTGCATAAGTTTTCAACAACTTTGCTCAACAAATTAATTAATTTATTTAAAAAAAACTCACAATTATTCATGGAACCAATTTTAAGTAGTTTTCCCGGTCATCGTCATAAAAAAGATTATTAAGGAGTCTTCTGGACTTTACTTTTTAAATGAACGATTTCACAGTCAAACCTGGCAGCATATTTTCAAGTGACAGTAAGAGACAAAACAGAGTTTTTCTAAGAAACTTGCGCAACATATTTTTGTTATCTTAACAAGCAATTTTAATGAGGAAATAATATTTTATCATGTCCACGAAACTCTACCGGACCCAGAATTATAATAAGTGGATTTTAAAAAATTTTTCAGTTACTGAATATTGTACTCGTGCTGTGTTTTTAAGTACAGCCATACGAATGATGCGTATAGCAAAATACAATCAACAATGTTACAAATACTGAAATGAGGGCTTGCATTGCACTTCTAATTTTGGCGGGCATAAAAATTCAAATCATGAAGACAAAGTTATATGTAGACAAGAACAGACCCAGCTTAATCTCTTTTTATATCCATCGAAACCTAAAAATGTGCTTGGATCTCTTTATGCCTCGCACCCAAAATAAAACAATAAAAAAACGTTCTTTCCGATACACAATTTTGAGAGGAAAACATCCTGTTTTAAAATACATTAGCTTATCGTTAGTTCTTCTTAACTAGGAAAATTAAGTAAATTTTATGATTCAGTTCTTTAAATAAATACAAGTTTTCTACCCCGAACACATGAAGCTTAACATGAAGTTTTTTAGATCCCTTCTACAGCCGAAATATTCAATAGATTTTGGAAAGTTTCATATATTTTTATTTATCAAAATCAAAAGAAGTAGTTAAAATGTCAACACACCTCGTTATTCCTAATCAAGTTTTTTAAAACAAAACAAAATAAACAAAGCTGACAAACAAACTTATTTTATGTAGATATTGAATTTAAAATAAAGTTGATTTCATTCCTTTTTTTGGTTCATTTCTTTTTATTGTGTAAAAAAAGTGTTCTTAAGCTAAAGTTTATATGATATTATTTCGATATCTCCATAAAAATTTATCAAACAACCAATTTACACCACATACATATATACATGCAAATGTATACACATACATATATCGTCTACATGTGCATAAGGTCATAAAATAAATAGTTTCTCCTTATTGCTTTTATGAAGAAAAAATTTGTCATGATTCTAAAGCTTAATATTTAAGAAATTTAATCATTTTTTTGGGATTTTACTTGAAAAAATTTGCAACTTGCTATATGACTTTCAATATGAATCATAGAAGTATTTTTTATTGACAATGCAATTTTAATAGAGCAGATAATCTAAAACCCCTTATTTTATTTTATTTTATTTTGTTTGATTTGATTTTATTTGATTTTATTTTATTTAGTTTGATTTGATTTTATTTTAATTTGTTTGATTTTATTTTAATTTGTTTGATTTTTTGAATTTATTTTATTTTACTTTATTTTATTTTATTTTATTTTTTCATTTTATTTTGTTTTATTTCACTAAATAAGAAAGTATTAAGTTTTGAGTACAATATGATATGATGTCTTTTAAATATTAATCAAACAGTTGATTAATTAAAAAACATACGAAGCGAATTGATATTGAAGCTACCTAGCGCTAGATGACAGCACAAACACAAAAACTTTTTTTTAGAAATTGAAATCTGTCAAACGTCAGTTTTTAAAATTCCACCCAAATTCATCGATTAGTTTATTTATTGTAGTCGTTTAATGTAAGCAACTCTTGTGTTTCTTGAAAAATGGAAAAAAGTGAATTTCGTGCAGTGATTAAACACTATTATTTGAAAGGGAAAACGGCGAAAGAGACAAAAGAAAAGCTCGATAAACATTACGGTGAGTCTGCTCCTGAAGATTACATGGTAAAATATTGGATTGCTGAATTCAAACGGGGCCGAACAAGCACTGCAACAATACCATCAACAGGAAGGCGAAAAGACCACTTCACAGCGGTAAAGCGTAATCCTGTTGATTTTTGGCGTTGATTAATAACTGTTGGTGAAACGTGGGTAAACCACTACGCACCTGAAACCAAAAATCAATCGAAACAATGGGTAGAAGCAGGTGGAAGTGCTCCTAAGAAGACGAATTCAGTAAAACCGGCTGGCAAGGTTATGGCTTCCGTATTATGGGATGCACACGGAATATTTCTCATCAGTTATCTTGAAAAAGGATCCACAATTACAGGAAAGTATTATCGTGCATTATTGGATCAATTGGTCGATGCAATCAAGAAAAAACGACCACATTTAAAGAAGAAAAAAGTGGTCTTTCTTCAAGACAACGCACCAGTTCACACAGCATTAGATATGATGCTAAAATTACGTGAAATACACTTCGACTTGGTTGGTCATCCACCTTATAGTCCAGATTTACTCCTAGTGTCTTTGTCCTGTTTCTAAACTTGAAAAAATGGCTCGCAGGAAAAAGGTTCATCTCAAACGAAGAAGTGAATGGTATAGAAAAGTTAGAATATCGTCTTATTAAGCGTATTGAGCTAAAAGGAGACTATGTTGACAAATAAATGGTTTAAAAAAAAATGTTTTTTTCCTACTTAGGTAGCTTCAATATCAATCCGCCCTCGTAAAAATCAGAAAATCCGTTCTAAAACATTGCTCGGCTCGAAAAATATTTGTAAGCGAGAGTTGTTGATTGTTTTTGTACCTCCTGCTTCGACAAACATTTCCGGAAGACCTGCTTTTTGTGTGCGATGATGACCCATGTGGAAACTCTCTGTTTTGACTTTGCTTCGGTTAAAGCATCGAAAATGCACTCTCTTTGTCTTATTGTGTCGTCCAACTGCATCGTAGTTAAACTTGGTTTGAATCTCTTTTTCTCTTTCTCTCTCTCTCTATCTCTTTCGTTCAAAAAACTTTTTGTATTTAAATAAATTGAAGGATATCCGGCTTCTTTTTGCGCATCCTCTGAAGCACTTTAAATAGCGCATTTGGAAAGCTTGTAAAGTTTTTACTGCTTCCTGAAACTTAATATTTTCTTGCTAAATTTTTGACTGAGAAATAATTTAATTTAAATATGAAATAAATTAAGATGTGCATTTTCTCAAAAATCAATTCATTTTTGCCTTTAGTAAAGTTTGACATTATTAAATTCTATAAAATTATTTAAAGCTTAAATTAAAAAGTTTAAATTTTAAAATCCTTATTTTTATTTATTAACATAAAACAACTGCCACAATGCAAGTTCTTAAACTGTCGGACTTTACCATCATTGATTTTTTTATTATTGTTTTCTATTTTGAATTTTTACGAAACCATTGTAAAAATGCATTTTTACACTTGAATTGTTTTTAGACTGATTTCAATCTGTATTTCTTGTTTTTCTATTCAGTTTAGTTTTATTCAGTTAGTCTGTTATTTTTTCTATATATTTAACAATGTGTTCATTTTCCTGTTTTTCAAACAGTTGTTCTCTTTCCTTTTTTCACATTTTTTTCTAACATTTAACAATGGAAATAATGACGAGTCGACAACGTTCATGATAATGCCATTTTTATAAAAGACTTTAACATTAAGGGGAGGTCGGTGTATCAAAACAAAGAAAGAAAAAGAGCTAAAAGAATCATTAGACAAGTTCTAAGGATCAAAATTTTATAAGTGTGTGTATTTGTGTATGTGAATTAGCAAAAAATGGAATTTTAATTCTTACTTTCAATTTGTGGCCATTCAAAAGAGCAAAAACCAGATTAATATCCAGCTAACATTTAGTCGGGATGAACAAACACAACAACAGCAACAACAACAATAACAACTAAAGAAAGAACATAAAAACAATCAGCCATTCAACCAGTTATTTTAGCATCATGAATATGGCTGCCTGATATTGTTGGCCACTTCAGCTCCAGTCCAATTTAACTAATTTGCTAAAGTTCACTTTGAAAGTCATTTGAGTTCCATGGCAAAAAAAAAATACTTTTTTTCATATAACATTTTTGTTTTTACTTTATGAAGGCATAACAATAAATTTTAGAAAAAAGGACATTTTTATGATTTCAGTTTTTTTTGCTTTGAGAAATTGTTGTAGGATTGAATATGTAGCAAGAAAAATTTTGAAAGCGAACCATATGTCTTTTTAATGTTTGTTGTAGAATAAGAGTTATAACGATTTACAAAAAGAATGCAAACAATTAATTATTATTGAACAATAGAAAGAGAAAAATTAAAAAATTGGCATGCAATTTTGCTATAACGCTGAAAGTGACACAAAAGAAAAAAGATTGAATTGATTAATTGTTTTGATTAACAATTTGTAAGCTTCTAATGTTCATAGGAGATATAATAGTATGTAAAGACGCTATCGAATACAACATTCGTTTTCAATATAAGTTGCTCTAGCCACTCCAACTTAATGATACTGAATTATAACTTTAATAAAAATGTAATTTTCTCGAATTATGTTCGAATAATAGAAAGTTATTTGCTGCCAGTTTTTAATATATTAACAGTAAATTCTTTGTGGAAATCAATACTGAAAACAAACAAATCAATTTCTATTTCATGGTTTTTTTAATAAAAATTCTCACATGAAATTTTGTTTTAATTTTCAACGCAAAGTACGATCTCGCAACGTCATCAAAATAACTTTCTCTTGCACATTTGACCTCTTTTTCGCTTCAAATATTTTTCCAACGAACCATTTCTGTAAGCTTTGATAGAGCAATGGAAACTTGCAAGAGCAAGTTTTTGAAAAACAAATCTGGAGAATAAGAAGCATACGTTAACAATCCCAAACCGAATGCCATGTTTCCACTACGTATTTATGATTCGTTTCGGCATTTATACTTCTCGTTTTTTATGCTGAATTTATTATTTCGGTATTGAAGAAAATACTTTTATTCATACTACAATATTTTATTATTTTTATCGATTTCTTTTTCAATTCTTATTGAACATTAATCTTTTTAACTTCAAAATTACTGAAAAGATTCAATAGCTGAACCACACTCCATGGCTTGAAGGTACCGACCAGATCTGGTTCACTGACGGCTCAAAACAGGAAAAATATAAGATTATCCGTATCTACTTTATGTCAGATAGTAAGGCAGCGTCCAAGGCCATAATCTCTTATGAAGTCAGGGCGTTGTCATGGACTGTATTAAATCTCTAAATGAACTTGGCGCTCAAAATAAACTAATGTTATGCTGGATGCCTGGCCAAGACGGCTACGCTGGAAACGAACGGTCAGACTGTCTAGGTAACAGAGGATACCAACGTAGGCTTATAGCACTGGAACCCTTCTTTGGCATCTCAAGAGGATATGTCAAGGAATAGAATAACTCTTGGGCACAAACGGAATTCAACCGCCACTGGAAAGCCCTTCACGGCCTTAGACGAGCAAAACGTTTCATTGCGTCATCCCGAAACAAATCCCCATAAATTACTGCTAATGAACAGAAATTACCTTAGATTACTAACGCTATAGTTTAGCGGACACTACGGTGTCAGACGACAACAGTTTATTATTGGCAGTTCTTAGAATAAACTATGCAGACTCTTCGAACGCAAGAAGAACCACTGGAGCACATTTTCTGCGACTGTCCGGCGGTGGCTCATTTGCACAATTCTAGTGACGCTTATCTGCTACAATTTCAACTTTGATTGTTTTGAAGGCTCTACCTTTCAAGTAAAAGTATTTAGTGACAGAAAAAAAGTATTTTTTTCTGGTTTCGAAAATATAAAAATTTTTCTTCAAAAATCAATTGCAAAAATATCTTACCGATCTCTTTAAATTTTGCATTTTTAATCAAATCATTTTCAATTCTTAGAACTCCTTGTAAAAATTGATCTCGTATTAAAAAAAAATTGTATGATTAGTATGAATCATGCATCATTAATATCTTGTCTCAATTTCGTAAGCTTCATGCACGCGTTAGCATAAAAACTGAGCGTGAATGAACGTGATTTAGTAGGTTTTAAGCATTAGTGTTTATTAATTTTTTTTGCTTTGCTGTATTTTATTTCATATATTTTTTTTAGTTTTTTTTAATTTTAAGGACGTACATTAGCGTGTATGAGTAAAATTGTTTTATCGTGAGCGTGCATATGCGTGAATTAAAAGTTACTCATAGTCCCATCTTTAGTTTCAGCATACATACAGAGACTTTTTCTACCAATAATAAATCATATAATATTAATTCTATTATCCTTCTTTGCAGTGCAATTAATCAACTAATCCGAAATAATTGTTAATAGTTCTTTTGTTAATTTGCATAATACGTTTTGTACTCCTTTATTATTACTAATATCAATTTTTTTTATGTTTTCCCTCTTTTCCAATAAAACCCTGTGGATAACTTATTTCCCTAACAGCACTGCAAACTTTTACCACAAACAATATTTGCATTTTTTGTAACTTTTTTTTTCCTGCAATACCACTATCGTCTGACTGAACAAACAAGCACGTAAGAAATAACACAAATAAACATAAACCATTTGTGCAGATGTGTACAGTGGAGGATAAATATAGTAATAATAGATGAAATCCAAATTCTCTATATCCTTGGAAGAGAAAGGACTCAAAATGTGTGCTAAATTAATTGGCTGAAGGAGTTTAGAAAAATATTAACTAAATTTCTATTTCTGCTAAATTGTTCAAAATTAATAGAAATCAATTTTGCATAATGTCGTTAATTTTTGACGAGCTTTGATTTTTTTAAAAGAAACGTATCTGCTGTTTAAAATTATTGTAAATTTATGCCGTTTTCTTTTTTTTAAATTTATAACAGTTTTCTTTTTTTTAATTTTTATCAGAAAAAATTGTTTTCAAGGTTTTCTTAACGCAAAAGCTTTTCCTCGTAAGTGATGATACAATCACTTCTAAAAACTCGCGATTTCCAAAAATCATTATATTGCAAATGTTCAATAAAAGGGGCAAAAAATGTTGCACTTTTTTTTGAAAAAAAAAAATCCCCATTAAATAGTGAGACCAGACTTGAATACCAAACAAAGCAGCTATTGAAAATTAAATTTAATTAAATTGTGTGTAGGATTTTTGCATCTTAAATGTTATAAATATGCATGTAGAAAAAAAATAACGATAATTTTTGCTTGCAACTGTAGCCTTGTAATTGTCTGTAAGTAGTTCTATTGGCAAACAAATATTAATACTCGTATCATGTACTTTTTTTTAATACTTCAAACTGATTTGCATAAGTGTAGTGTAAGTAGTGCTTTTTCGTTTTTTCCCGTTTCTCTGCTTTTATGCTGTAAATCTGTGTAAATGTGTACTGCATGGATTGGTATATACAAATATTGAAAATTATTAGATTTTCTTTCAATTTTTCATTTACATTTGTACATTTTTCTTATGATAATTTTTCTGTTTTCTATAACGATTCCAAAGCAAAATCAAAGAGGAAACAAACAAATTCAAACTGTTTTAGATTTCCTTTGGTGCAAGTGGTTTTAGCACTTTTGCCTTTTGTTGTTCACGCATATGTTACCATTTATTTACGGTTCATTTGGAAATCAATTTTATTTTTACACATTCAATTGCCAGTGTGTTTTCTACTTTTCATCTCCATATTATATATTTGTGTTAGTTATTTCAACAAACACAATGACATGCAGTCACATTTTCCAAGTACGTACACATGTACGTACATAGAAATATTTTTACGAGTATGCAGACGTACATGGAAATTTAGAGATTTATGATTTACATTAAATAAAACGTTTTATTAAAAACTGCTCTTTTTTTTACATCCATCTACTTTTACGAGCAGTCCTTAGATAAGGAGCTAAAGAAATACAATATATGGGCGAATGAGAAAAAATAAATATTTACTTTTACTTAACCTTTCACATATTAAATTATTTATGTGTGTTGTTTTATTTGCAAAACGCTAAAACCATTTTTGTGTAGCTTATTAAAGAATATGTTTTATTGTACAGAAAGTATGCTACCATGAGTCTAGAAATATCTTGGGAAAAATTAAGGAAAAGCCAATAAATTGGCAAAGCCTTTGTTAGGAGTGATTGTAGAATGAAAGCTGTTGAAAGGACTGGATGATTACAAAAATTAAATGATTGATTAAGTTTTAAGCAAACAAAATTGTTAAAGTCCTGCTACAGAAATAAGCAACTAAGTGGACTTTACTTATTGTGGAAACAAGGAATGCCAGATGGCACTAATATTATTAAATCCCGATATTTGCGATTTCAGAATTTTATATATTTTTGGTTCCCAGGACCTATTGCGACTTCGAGAGTTTATGTGCTCGGGATGTTTTTTTAAGAAACGGAAATATTTTATTAAGTAAAATATTTTAGCTTTGGTTATTTAAATTTAAAAGCTAATTTTTTGAGTTAAAATTATAGAAAATAGAAAAATTTTAAACTTCTTATAAATTAAAAAAATAAATCGGTAAATGTGTTGCTAAGCGCAAGACTAGAGAACGACTCGGATAATTTTGAAAGTTTTTTTAATAATCCTGAAAGTCTTTAGGATATTCTTATAAAAACAAACGGTTTAAAAATTGCATGACTCTGGCACGTCCTATATGCAACAAATGCTCCTTACTACCCTTAAATTTTGCTTTAATTAGCATCTTGCAAACATTTAGTATATAATTTTCTAATTGATTAACGAGCTTGAGGTCACTTTTATATAAAAAACATATTCAAATTTATTATCGATATGTCGTTATTTCTTTGTACAATTTCTTCAGGACGAAAAGTCGTTTAAAAATTTAAATAACAATTAATTAACAAATATTATTATGAATTAAAAATTTCTTTTTCCGTTTTTTTTCTATTAATACAAAAGAAATATTAGTTATGATATATCTTTTTTTTATCTTGGACCAGCACTCAGGGGATGATGACCCCTACACATGCAATGCAATGTGCTGGAACTAGTGGAACAGGATAGTGATAGATATGAAAGGAGGTGAAGCTTCATTCGTTCTTTTCGACTCTGCTTTTTTTTTAACACGTTTATTCGTAGAGCAGTGTTGCAGCGCCTCTGGTGGCGAGGAGGACATTACGAGTTTTGAAGCTGTGTTTAGTTTAGTAGCCACTTCTTTTATTAATTTTATTTTACTTCGCCGTTGATTGTGCTACTAAGTACCAACGAAGGAGGGCGCTCTGATGTTACATTGGAATTAGTATCAGCTGAAGTTGGTACTTTTCAGTGACCAGTGACCATGCCTTCGCCACTGAAACCTTCCGCCAACAACTGACACAAAGGCACACCAATGCACATCAGAGAAATGCGTGGTGTTTTTATTTCATGACTCTGTCTGACACTGGGTTTGAACCCAGGTCCTTCGGTTTGTAGTCAACGTGATTACTACCTGAGCCAACGCCACCCACCTTACCCTTATGTGCAGATAATAATCTGAGTATTTGAGACTTTTTAAGGACTAACAACTTTTAGAAAATTTAGTATTTTTACAGCCGTACAGCTAAACAAATTTATGGTGATTTACAGACCCAGTTTCTCTTAACACCCTTAAATGAGCAGCAAGGTACGCGGTTACCTGTACGTGTTTTATATGGGAAAACGGAAATATAAAACAGCAAATTGACCGATTTGGGGGACTTCAAAGAAAAGAATCCTGATAGTGGAAGAGCAAGGGGAACTATGGGTCAACATTGCAAAGGCAATTGTGTAAAACCAATGGAATACTATATTTGTTACCCCTTTTAAGTAATGAAAAGCTGTTATTAAAAAAAATATTTATATATTTAGTTTGCAGTATTCAGCCAACTTGAAAAAAGCAAATGATGCAGAAGATCTAATTTTTGGGGCTTTTTGCACATGCAATTTTCAGAGTTGACTCCCAAAATCATGTGTTGTACTGTATAATAAAAATAAATGTAATAAAATTTTATTGCTGATCTTTCGAGGAGTTTGTACACGTTACACGATTAATAATTGCAGATTAGCTTGCTACAGCCGATAAAAGCTTTACGGAGTTTTCTCTGCTTCATACCTTGTTTCAAGTACAAATGCCGCAACTATTATTGCACGGTTAATAAAGATAAATAGATGATCAACTTAACAAAATAACGTTTCAACTCTAATTTCAAGTCTCTATTATTTAAAAACAAACAATATTTTTAATATTGTTTTTTTCGCTCATTCAAAGAAGCATGAACTTCTAACATTTCAAACAAATAACATTTCCTGCAACAGTATAATAGGAAAATTTATATTTTAAAATTTTTGTTTTTAAATTTTTTCAATCAAATAGAATTGCATTTAAACAGTATTGGCTCCAAATTTATAAAAATAATTATTTAAGCTCTTAATTGTAGAGGTGCGTTTAATTTTCTGAAAGACTGCTTCCAATTGCATTCTAGCACTTTAATTTTTTTACTATCTTCCAATTAAAATCTTATTTATAATTTTATTTTTTTTTATTAAAAAATGTGGTCTCTTGTTTTTTAAAAGAAATACATAATTATTAAAGCAAGTTTTCCAGTAATTTTTTTAAACCAATTTTAATGGTTAAGTTTTTCTTTATTGTATGTAAAGTAAAGCTCCTTCTGCAGTTCTGTAGTCTGGGTGCCACCGCTTTAAACTTCTACCAAAATCCTGAAAGTTTCTGCAGGAGCATCAAAAAGTCCTCGCAATTTTTGTTGTTACTAATTTTCAGAATTTAAATGTGGAAAGTAAAATAAAATGCATTTTTGCTCTGTTGGAAAGTAACAGAAAATAAGTTATTTAAATTAAATGTGTATAATTAGTTTTTAATAAAATCCTACGAAACAACAATATAGTATTTGCTTCATTCTAAGCCTTAATTTGAGATACAGAAGCAAATTTTAACATTTTATCAACTTAGTACGGCTTTTCTTTTTGTGAAATTTCTATAAATTTTAATTTCAAAGTTGTGCAACTCACGTCTGCAACGATACGAGCGAGATGTTTTTATACTGTTGCCTGTTATTTGCCCTGGCTTTGCACTTTGCCAACTGATTTATGGGCCATTAAATTTATGGTAACTTTAATCTAAGTATTTTACTCGTTGTCTTTAGAATTTAGAGCTTCTTAAATATAAAATATTTTGCAAAAGAAGAAATCGTTAATGTTTTGCCAGCCACCGAATGCAAAAACTAAAAGTCATAGCAAAAACAACAAATAAAACGTGGCACAACAAGCTGTAGCAGCAACACTAAAAATAAATGTTTTCCAAAAAAAAAACATTAACAAACAAACCTTAACGTAATAAAAAAAATATATCGCAACTGAAGCAAGGAATTTCGAAAATGCACAGCTTTTTGTTGTCTGGTTTGTATGTACTCGTACAAAAGTACATTTATCCAGACAAAAAGTGCACTGGAAAATTGCTTAAGATAGAGAAATGATTGTTTGCACCTGTGTTTTTCTGCAGCACAATACGAAAGGTATGTTCAGACTATGCAAATATTTGGCAAATGTGTAATCAATCTTATAAAATATCAAGCCTATAAAACGAAGTGGAAATAAATAATATATTAGTTTCGATTTAAGTTAGACACTTGTTTCATTTAATTAATATGTGTCTAAAGGTACGGTCACATCTAACAAACATTTGCCAAAAAAAACGTAACCGCCAGACAACCCAAATTTGCATTTTCTTTAATTTCAATACTTTTTAAATATGGGTTCGTATTTATTAAAAATAATATAAAAATAGCATTTTGCGGCATAATTGACTTCATTTTGTGATATAAAAACCAAGTTATACCATACTAACCCTAAGCAAATGTAGTGGGTACGTTTATTTGGGCAAATATTTGTCAGATGTGACCGTACCTTAAGAAAGAGAAATATTATTTAGTCTGACCATACCTTAATGTCTACCTCGTTAGGAACGGTATAGTATGCGCTGTCTAACAGCACCCTTACGGTTAACAGTATCGGTTGGGGGAGATGAAATTTGTGTTTTACCTTAAAGTTATTTAACGCATTTCGATTCTATTTATACAACATCCTTAATCTTATTTATTTATAGGTCTGTCTGTGTAGGAGTGTTAAGTGCTTAATTTTTTCCTTAATAGAAATGGCTACAATCTTTTCTTGACTTTTATATATTCTAACCTTGATAGACACTTAAAATTGCTGATAAAATATTATATTGCCAATGAACCTGCAATACATATTGTCACCTCTAGCAAAAGTGTTAAGGAAATTTTTGTGTTTTTGTGTTTTTGTACATGCATACAGACACACATACATACGTATATACATACAGATGTATATAACTAAAATACAAACACTCCTTTGAAGTATACGTGTCTGTCTCTCTGCTCCAAAGCTATACGTACACGTAGTGACTTAAAAATAATATTTTTAAGAAACAGAAAAAAGTAAGTTTTTAGCCTTCGCATTAGCTCTGTATTTATTGAAATATATTGTTTGTTAACAAAATAAATTTTAAAAATTATGATTCAGAAATAATTCACATACACCTTGATTATGTATGTCGAAGATGAAAGCGCATCTAGGATAAATACTTGCAGTCGAAAATTCGATTTTGACATGCATAATCATGGTGATATTTTCATAAATCACACGTATTATTTTCTTTATCAAATACACAAAACTGGTCATCACAGAAAAAATTTAATTTTAATAATGATCTGCATTAGCAACAGAGAAATGCGCATACGAAGTATCAATATTTTACTACATATGTAAGTAAAATATTAATTATGGAAAATAGTGCGATTAAAAATTTAAAATACTATAATTTTAAATTTTTGTTTATGCAAACATGAACGTTTACACAGAAAATCATCATCAGAGAAAATTTGTATGAAATTTTTCTGTGTATTAAACATAAATTTTAGAAGTCAGTAGTTTTGACTTTTTATGTATTTATTGTCAATGTTGACAATTCACAAAATGACGTTTTCTCGTGTTCAGTATGACTTTATGTTATTTATTTAATAATCTATGCAATAAAATAATGATAACAAAAATATTTATATTTAGTTGTTAAGAAGCCGCCCGCAAATTCAACATATTTAATGTTCTCTTTAATAAAATAATTGCTTCAGTATAAAAATAAATATAGCAAATTAAAATAAAATAAATTATAATAAAAATTTTAAAGTTTTATAAATTTTATTTGTATATATTATTCGACCTTTTTTATATATATTAATCTAATTTCTTTAAGCTTTAGGTAATTTTTTTATAAAAAACTTTAGCAAAATTTATTTTATTCAAACTCCGGTATTTCGCCACTTCTTTGTGCGGCTTCCTCAGTGATATGTATATAAAATTGTGTACAAAATTATTAAACAATAATCAAAATACTAAAACAAACAAAAATTGTCAAAATTAAAATATCAACAAAAGAAATGAACAAGTTAAGAAATTCAAGAATTAACACAACGTGATAATAATGCTGTATGTTTTGAAGATATGCTATTTCTGTATATCTAATCAGGGAGCAAATGACGGCATTCGATATCGAACGAAATCCTATATAAATTTTTTTAATTTGTATGGAAATTTCGTTCGATATCGAATGCCTTAATTTTCATCCTGTTCTATGACCAGCTAATCAAGTTTTCAATTTATTCTTAGTTGTACCTACGATTTTCACTATCATTGCCATTACACGGTATCTGATAAACTACATTTGACTTCTCTATTGTCACAATTCCATCTTTTGTCTTACTGAATAAATTTTTCGATTATTTAGAGAACTTTGAAAAATTTATATTGATTTCTCTGTCACAAAATCATTGCGGGCGTCAGGAATAATAATCTTTCTGGTAAAAACGAAAATGCCTTTCTTAGAACGAATAAATTAAAGTAAAATGCAGATAATTTTTTAAATTGGAAAACTCAAAAATACTCGTTTTGAGCACTAGTATAAAAAGGAATTGGTTTCTAATTTTTTTTTTTAAAATGAATTTAATAAAACTTTTGGAGTGAACGTTTGAAATTCTGCTGGTGAATCAGGATCTTACATTCAGATAGGTCACGGCCACCTTTCTGTTGGTCTCCCTGTTTTAGAATATGTCTTTTTTAAGAATTATGTTATACTTTTATCATTACAAAATAGGAAAGCAAACCATTACATCTGTCTTCAACGTAATTTGATAACTAAAACAATCTTCCAGGACTACTTAAGAAGTTTTTTTTTCTATAAATTACCGGTAAGAAGTTCCTATTATTTCAACTTAAAAATTTTGAATCAATGGTCTTACACAATGTTACTTTTTCTTATAGTTTTATTATAATTACAATATTTATTATAAATTGTTTAATAAAAATTATTGATGTCCGGCTGGACACCTGGGCTCGGTATCGGGCTTCTGTTAAAAACTATGCTCGGTTGATTTTCTTTTAAAAAAATATTTTGTGCATGGTAGGGGGTACATCATGTAGGGTTTACAAAATTGCAATCCTGTAAGATAGTTAATTATGTAAATCTTTTTCAAAATGAAAGGTTTTTATGTGTGTTAATTGATATTTATTTAATTAAAAACTGTTTGTATGAAAAATAAAATACAGTTCGGGCACGGGTTTGGATTCGGGCTTAGTTAGAAAAATCTACCAAAGTTTGGGATCGATTACCAGAATTATTATGTTAATTAGTAGCTAAATTAGTTTGAGTTAGCAAATTAAACCATGTTCTTTTTAGCATATGTCTTCTTACCTTTTAAAATCAAATTTAATTTATTTTTGTGGATTAATAACATATAAATAATTCATTAAAATTCAAGGTACGTATCACATCTGTAAAGTAATCAAATATTCGACATATTCAAAAAAATTAAAAATAATAATAATAATATTAATCCAAAAAAGCGTAATTTGTAAAAATCGATTCGAATAAGTGGTGAAAGCTAAAAAATACAGAAAATTTTAAACCTCATATATTTTTTTTAGAATCAATTCTTTTTTTTAGCAGACGAGTTTTTGGTGCCCTGGAGTGTCAGATAAGCGGTTCTGAATTTGCCAAAGACCCAATGTCAATGCGGACAAGCCGAAAAGAGTCGTAGTTTACATTTGCTTATTAAAACAATTGTACCATAGATCGTAAAACGGACTACAATTTAGATTCAATGCTTGCTCTTTGTTTAAAAAATTTTCCGCAATCACATTCAAACAACACAGGAAAATTAAAATCGACTCTATCAACCGTTTTACTTATTTGAGTTGATTAAAAAGAAATTGCCGAAGGCCAGATAATATTCATATAAGAAAATTCTATTTTTCCACAAACTGTGACAAATTTAGAATAATTACAATTTTTTAAATACAAAAACATTTCTCACATTTATGTCAGTACACCAGACATTTCGAATTGATGCACTTAATATACAAATGTTTTCATTTTTGATACTTAACAATGTTTCTGCTGCGGCTAGACGATTGTATTTTATGACTTGATACTTAATATTTAAGAACACATGTACATTTGAATAATAATATTTCTACCCTTATTTTCAACACATTAAAACATTTTCACAAAAAACAAAAACCTATTTTAATAGTTAAAGTGAAAAATGTCATAACTGGAGGCAAAGAAAGCAAATATGCTTAGATAAATGAATTAAAACAAGTTGAAGGATCATACAATAATTTCAATTGTATTTTAAATATGCTCAATATCAAAATATAATAACAAATCCAGTTTATTGTAATATTTGTCTGTTTTCGAATGTTTTGTCTTCTTAGTTTTATTTTGTCCTTGAAATGAATGAAAAAAATTAATAAATTGCAAATTGTTTTTATGTTCTGTTGGAAACTTCTGTAATTACAATATTACAAAAATTTGTCATATCAATGTATCTGTAAGATTGTAAGATACTAACAAATGCCTGCCGATGGCTCAAACTAATTTATATTTGTATTTGATAAAGATGTTAAAAGTAGCATACAAATTAGTTTGTGTTTCTATTTTAATAATACAAACTTGCAAGTGCACTCAGATTTATATTTACAAGAAACTCAAACAAATTTATTAATGTGTTCTGACAGACATGAAGAGTTAGTTGTATTACAGTATAATTATTATTAAAAAAAATTACAAAAGAACGTACTAACGAGTTATTATATTCAATCACAAGCAATTGTTTTACTTTAGGCTCTAAAATTAATTATATGATTTTTTTAATTCCTTTCTATACATGTATATTGCGACATTTATTTAAGCCTTCAATATTCATTGAAACAATGAAACAAAAAAATAAATTTTAAAACTTTCTAGTTCGTGCAAATCTGATGTTTATGGTATTTTGGCTTTTCTTTTCAAAAAAATGGGGTTCTTCTTTTTCTCTACCATTAAATGCTGCAGTAAATCTTTCATTGATTAATGGTTTCTTAATTCAAAAGTGGCCATTTCTACAACTTTTCCTGTTCAGAGATATGGACACAGAATCTTAGGTATAAACTGCAGACCGATTTATAAGTTAACAACTGTCACACAACTGTTAAAGTTTTTCACCGAATCGTTTAGGACAAAATATTTTTTATTTGAAAAAGATGATTTTCTTCCTCCCATCATGGTTTAATTGCATAAAAAGGAACTCGCTACTTTAAACTTAACAGTTTTTAAGCAATTTCAAATGAATTCTTTCTATACAGATCTTGAATCCTGAACAGTACTATAAATTTTGATGTTTATTAATTAAACACAAATACATATTTGAACTCAAATGCTGTTTCACGAATAATTTTAATTCAACCAGTTTTTTTTATCTTAACAATTTTCAAATATAAAAAAAAAATAAAAATTTACTTTTTAATCAAAACAAGTTTTCTTGGTGTTAAGTATGAATTATTCATAGAATAGTTCTAATAAAACTATTTCAAAATAAAACTTATATTTTTAAGCTCCAACTCAAATGCACATATCATCATGCATAAACATAACGCTAGTATTATAAAAACTTAATATAATCCCATGTATGTTAACATGTACTATTTTCTTATACAAATGCTTCTGTTTCTACATGAAATTTTTTTGGGTTATTCAGTTTCACATCCCATTTTGTTGAAAGATAAACCGTTTATTAAAGATCCGCAATCTTTCTGAAAGCGTATATAGTCTTTGTAGTTTGACTGCGCAAAAACTCTTTTCCAATTCTGCCGATAGATTTTTCAAAACCATCGCTTTGTCATCTGTTAAGCAATGATGCTGATATGTCATGACGCTGCAAAATGTACCAGTCATTTAAATACTTTACGAAAGATGTCTAGGCTTTCTGGAACGATCTCTATTTAACATGTTGCCTTATGGCAACATTACATATTTCGTCTTTACTCTTGATATCTTGGAATTACAACATGGAATTAATCTTATAAGAATCCACAAGGGCTATTTACGGGACATCTAATATTCATTTAAAATATTTAACTTTTAATCTTATTTAAAAAAGCATTAAATCAGCATCTGAATATTCTCGGCGAGCCATAGTGAATCTTTGTCATATATCGAGCTGGCGAAATAATCATTTTGTTAATACAATTGATATATTAAAGAAAGATATTTTAACCTTTCCAGATGATAACATAAACTTTTACGACAAGCAGAAAATACATAAAATTGCTTGAAAATAGAAAATGTTCGCATAAAGAAAAATAATGTGTAAAAATATCGCTCATACGTACCGTGCACCCACCATGACTTGTCTCAAAAGCAATAATCTGAAAAAAATTTTATCACAAAAGACCGAATTTTTTTTTAATTTTTATATGGCATTTACACCCGACCAATGTGATGCAAATGTGTTTTTTTTTTTGACATATTATACTAAATAGTAATACGCTGCTCAATAATAATAATACTTTGAAAGGTATGCTCGACAGCTGTTTTGTATTTGAATGATAATTTTTTGTACAAAGTTTGGCACTTAAAAACGAAAATTCCAATGAAAATTCATGGTATTGACACAAAATCTTAAAAAAATTTTACGAATAAAGCGGAGTAAACGGTATAGATTTTGGAAGAGATTTTAATTAAAGTCTACTAGATTTTGTTGTGGTGAAAATGCCATAATAAGTCAAACCTTCTAATAAATAGAAAAATAAGTAAAACATATATTAATTTTTATGGAAATTTGCTAAAATTTTAGTATTTTAAATTTTTTGATCGCACTATTTCCCTTAATTAAAATATAAATAGTTTTTATTAAAAACAAATTGAATTTTGATTTCATTTTTTTCTCCTCAAATTTCGCTCTTTTCATCAAAAGGACCACAGAGAACAGAAATTTTTTGAATACGATTATCTTGATTGTTACTCAATTGGAGATAAATCAAAAAATATTAAAAAATTCTTCCCATTTTTCAAACTAAAATTCATTCTGCTAATATTTTAAATTTGAAATGCTCTGATATCTTACAAACTAGAGATTTTACGTTCATTAAATATCAGTCAAAAACTGTGTACTATCAAAGACAGCAACCCAAATGTTTTTCCACAAATAAATCACATTGGAAACTCTTTCTCTCATGACCCACCATGATTCCAATACACATTTGAGTTTTTAGTCTGCACTTTAACAAGAGTCTCACATAAAATAACACTTCTTAGAACTAAATGAAATACAAAAATTAATTTTACACTTACCATGTGTTTTTGTTAGCAGCGCTAATAAATAACTGCATAGTATTTGTATAAAATCCATTTTTCATCAGTATGATGAAGTTGTAAATCGGTAGTATGTTGTTAGATCGCAAGTAGCGATATAGCCCACTTTCAGTGATGGCGTGGATACAGGCAAGCAACAGCCAGAACAGTTAACTGTTACGGAGTCACTGTCAAAATAATAGATGAAGGCAACTACTAGCCATCTTGTGCTTAATATTTTCAAATAGTGATACTGATTTTATTTAATGAAAAAACCTAAATAAGAATTAAGCACAAAGTGACGCCCTAAAAAAAAAATTGCTTCCAAAATGTATTGAGAATTCCCAGATTTGCAATATACTGAAATGAAAGAGAATAAATTCAAATTTATTATTAAGCCTTGAATTAAATAAAATATTATAAAAATAAATTCTCATATTTATGAGCAGCAAATACATACGATTCAAAAAAATAACTTTTAAATATCACTCAATTCTACCGCAGTTGTACTTAATTATGACTTTTATGATTTAAATAAAACACTCCTGCAGCCTTGCAATTATTCTCAAAAAGTATAAAAACTTATAAGCAAACAAAAAAAATATGTAAAATGTTTTTATATAATTGTTGCAAAAATATTTTTGCTTTATGTGTATTAGATTACTTGCACACGAATTCACACTCAAATTCACATACATGCAGAACTTCAATTATATATATTTAGATGTATGTACCCGTATATATCTATATTTAGACTGCTTGATCTCTTACTTCATTTATAAAAGGCTTGTTGAGTTAGTAAAATAGTTGAAACTTTGCAAATGCATGGACTCTAAATATGTGTTTGTATCTGTAAAATTTACTGTTAAAATTTTCTATTTCCATTTCTCTAACTCAAACAATCATATTTGTTGCCCTCGAAGCAAATAAACTACAACTACATACATACAATTAAGGAGTCTGATCGGAAAAGAAAATTTTATAAAAGTCAAAGAACTAAAAATTTTGAATTTGATCAAGTTTTTTCTAGTTTTTAAAGAAACTCTTTTCATTTGCAATAAGCTAGAGACCGAGACAGATGCTGTTCTGCCACAAATCGCCTTAAAGTTTCGTATTTTCTTTAAAGTTTATATGTACATATCTCGTCAACAGCGCTATCGATCAGCTTGAGATATATTTAATCTCTCTGTTAGTCTGCGTTCACACTTGTCATGTTTTATTGACATGATTGCAAAAGAGAGGAGGCGAAAAGAAACGAGTACTCAGATGCATGTACTGTCATTACGTTTTGCTCGCTAATTCTTAATTTTAAGCATGAAAGTATTTGCAAGTAAATGTCATCAATAAGACATGACTTGTGTGAACATCAATGAAATAACTAAGAATGTTGTCAATAAGACATAACTCGACTAAACGCAGACTTAGGGCGGTAACCGTACACAAACACAGCTGAAAAAAAGTTAAAAAATATGTATGAAAAGTGGTTGATTATCTATTAAGAACTTACAAGCCGTATCGAGCGACATTTAAGGCACCCGACGCAACAATTAGAAATAAAAAGATTCTCTTCCAAAGTTTGCAATATTGAAGTTTTTTTTGTTAAAAATTAAAATCTATTTGACAAGGACTTTTGGAATTATTCATATCAAGCATTTTTTTCAAAATTTTTTATCGACACTTGCCGATTTCAATCCATTTCAATCGAATTTGCAATATCAAGCGTTGTTTTTTGAGCTTAAGGCTTCAATCGTTTTAGTACTTCTCAACTAAAAAAACACCATAATTTTGAAAACTTAATTTTTGAAAATTTTTAGAATCTACAAAATCAATTCGGTTTATCATCTGATGACATCTAAACGCAGTCACAATTTACCTGAATACGTATATAAACACGAAAAAGCACACACATCCATCCATATGAACATAAACGTAAAATAAGCCAGAAAAGGTTCCATTATCTGTGTCCAAGGAAGATAATACAAGAAAGTCTGCTATTGAGTTTACGTTCACAGTTTTTGGCATTTAAATTTTATATATTGAACAATAAAAGGGGAATATTATTATTTATCACAAACATCCTCATTGCAGCAAAGACTGGAAAAGAATTCTAATTTAGTTAAGAAGATATTGCTCCTATTTAGTATTTTAATCAAATTTATTCGCCAAAAATTATTGGATTTGAAATATTGCAAATAAAGTAATTTTTGAAAATTTTCCGAAACATTGAAAAATTGTGCGAATATTTTTGGATCTCACTCCGTACATAAACGAGAATCATTTGTAACTTAACGAAAACCCAAAGATATGAAAACACAGGGGATTTTGTTTTACTTTTTTGTATTTAATAAAAATTTTTAATTTTAAAGTAAAGTCTGCTTTAATATTTATTTTTCAGTAGCTGCTTATAAACAATAACTTATTTAAAATTGATCAAATAAATCAAAAATACTTAACTATTAATCAAACCATAAAATTTGTCTTAAGTAAAACAAAAATTATAAAGAAAAATGGTACATGAGATAAAAAACCAACGTGTAACAATGGGTTAATTTAACGTTAATTAGTGATGGTAAAATTTGAATATTGATAGTGGTAAAGCAGTGTTTTTTATAATAACAGCTAATAATACAAATAACTCTAGACATTATTTGTATAAATACAAATTTGAAATCACATTCAACCGAGCCACCTAAACAGTGGCGGATACATGGAAACACACATGAGTCTAGCGGCTCTCGAAAAACAACGTTGTTTGTGTTCTGCCGTGTAAGTTGAAATTAATTGGTGTTAAAATTTTTCCTTGTTCCTTTGGAATATTGTCTCATGTCCAATTCTTTCTGACTAAAAACGTAACGAACATTAGCCAAAAAATAATAATCACTTTGGATTAAAAACTACTAACAACCAATTTGTTCGAAAAATAATCACTTTAAATAAAAATAACTTATTTAATTGTTCTAAATATAGAAGTAGTCAGTAAAAAAAGTTGACCGCAAAGTAATGAATGAAGTTGCTAAAAAACATACGAAAAACAAACTTTTCAGAACTTCCTCTTCGGCGTTTTAAATCATTACTTTAAAATGCTGATGGCATTGGAAGTAAGTACTTTCTATATCTGATTACAAATAGAGTTTTCATAATATCAGCACATAGACGTCATCAAATACATAAAACGCACTAGAACTTAAATGTTTTGTACTCGTAATTTTGAAGAAATTGTTGTGTTTGATTGCACAATTAATTTAATTGGGACTAAAAACTTGTTTTAATTAATACACTCCCAATAAAAACACATATCTTCCCACGCATGCGCGTGAGAAACGCACACTCTGCTACTCTACCGCCCAGAGAATAGTTTAATTATTTATTTACTAATAATAAGTGAAATAACTACTGTAAAGTTATGGAGAAGTTATGTAGTTTGTGTGGAAAAGTAATTAGTTCTTAGCAGATGTCATTACTAAATTTTTGCTGGGTAAGTTTACTTCCGTTTTTATAAAAAAAAATAAATCAATATTCCAGCACCAAAATTTATGTTTTACGACAAATTATATATTCAATTGGGGGATTCAAATGGTGGTCATAAAATTATATGTTTTAAATAATAAAATGAAAAAATGAAAAAATATGACGAGGAAGAATAAGCAGTATGTAACTTCTCTCACACTCTCTCGAATTGCTACTGTTTGGATATGACAAAACAATAAAATTGCCTGAAAAAGTCTCATTATTTTATGACTTTTTGGTTTGAAACACAACTTTTCTTAATATTAAGACGTTATGACAATATGACTTAAAAAGCACCGTTTGAATGCCCCAAATGTGTACCGATCTTAAATATTATTTCTTCTCTGTTGAGAAGAACCCATGTTATCATTTGTGAACACTTTTTTAGCTTTAAAATTTGCAAATCCAAACGGAACCAGATTTTTTATTGAGGCGGAGCAGCCGGTTAATTTAAAAGTTTACATTTCTTTAAATATGCTTTTAAACTAATTTTTGAAATTTTATGTGACTTATCCATTTTGAGTCAGTTGTCAGATTTCAGGGAATAGAACTTCTCTTTCATGGGGGCAGTGTGGAGCTTCAAAATCTATTTTGGTGCTACTTGACCGCATAAGGGAAAATGCGAAGAAGTTTATCGGAGTCAGTAATGTATCCAGCTCTACTGGTTGCATAAAAACAGACATTACGTAGCAGCCTGAGCTTATGAAGGAATCGAATCTGCGGCTGCTATACTAATAGTTGCTTTTACAATAGAAACTGCTCTAACTAAATTAGGAAATTTGTTGTCAAGAGAACCGTATTATTGGGTACAAAACGTATTTTTTAAAACTCATTCATTCGTGGTCAATGAATCGCAGCAGGTATTATACAAAAAATTAGTTTTAATCCTGATAATTATAATGTGGAACGAATTTTATGCAATAGCTTTTCCTTTTTTGAATTATTTAATTCGTACATCCACAAACACTCTTCTTATTATCGTTCATGCAGTACATAATTTTCGTAGTTGTAAAACAATGTCATGTTTGTGTAAGGATCATTCCCTGAGTGCTGATCCAACAACAAAATAAATCATACATAAGCATTTCCTAAGTTTTTAAAAAATAAATTAATTAAGACATAATTAAGAAATATCTTCTTATATTTTCTGCAAGTTTTTTAATAACTATTATATTATAAGAGCTCTGAGCAATTGTTGAAAAAACACGTCCGACAACAATTTTCTGAAGAGCCTTGATGCACCCTTATATTTGTTTACACGTACATTTTTAAATATTTATGCACACAAAGCTGCACAAGTAATACCTTTTAATATTAAAACAAACAATACGAGTACAATGTGCAATTGTGTGAAAAATATTGTTTGTAAATTCATTTACTGCTGTTGTTTAATATATTTCTTTTTTCCTGTGATTTTATGTCTTTTTATTTAAAATAATCATAAAAAATCTCTTCTTCTGAATACTTCTTTTGTATATGCAATGAAATTTTTGTTCACAACAGGGTCTTAAATAAAAATTTTCATTTTATAGTGGAGACAAAAAATGGATCACCCTACAATAAGTGAAATTTACTCTCCCTGTTTTCTCTAAATCAAAAAAATTTATGAAATATCAATAACAAAATTTCAGTCTCCGAGTTTCCGGAATCGGCTAACCGTTTTCAATTTAATTTTGTAAGTGTGTATGGTTTCAGCCTACAAATTTTTCTCTTCCTGAAATTAGATTTTTTCTATCTAGTTAATATTTATACGTAATTGTTGAACCGTTTAAGGTTTATATTGAAATGAAAATTTTTTGGCTTAAGTTCAAATCTGAAATTCATTATTTTTATTAAGAGAGTACTATTTTATTTGAAACAATTTATTCATCAGACTAGCAGAACGGATCAGTGCTGATTTTCTATCTTTTAAAGGGCTTAAAACAAAAACCAGATGCTTTATTCAATGATACTACAAATCAATTTTACGCATGGTCGGAAATGTGTTTTTAGGAAACGAAACAAAATCACCGGTTAAGTTCATGCAGTGCATTTCGATATTCTCCAAAAATTGCAAATATAAAAATTTCGAGTTAATACCCTGTTGTGTTGTGTACAGCATGTGTGCTTAAACTGAAATATAATAAAAACAGTAGAGTTGTAAACAGAATGAATGAAATATTGTGTTATGAATTAACACATACTCGCAATGTGTTTGTATTTGTATGTGTTGGAAAAATAAATTCCCAACATCACAGAAACTACAACAAATTACTTTAAGTTTCATTCGAGTAATACAGATACATATATGTATGAGTATGCATGTATGTACAGCTGTGGTCAAAAAGTAGCAACGTGGTAAAACAAAGTTTCTTCGTCATATATTTCTAAATGCATTAAACTTATTTTGTTTTATTGAAAATGTGTCCTCAGATAATAATAAGACTGTGTAAAAATATTAAATAAAAAAACGTTTATTTTGTTTTTTTCTTTTCTTATAAATTTTAAAATTTTTTTAAAAAACTTAAAAAACACTCATTTAAAAATTTAGCACCATTGTGCATTTTGTAAATACTTAAATAATTATTAAATTTATTATAAGAGACAGGTCACGATATTTTTTTTCAAAGAATTCAAACTACTGATGATTTGGCTTTAGCACCAATAAAATGCATGTAAAAACACTCAACAAACAAAACTTTTTGAATTCCTTAAATACATAATCCAAGAATAAATTAAAGATTTTGAATTCACTATATTTATGATGTCTTAAGATATTAAAATTAATATTTTTTTGCCAGCTCATTATTAGTAATAGCTTCTACACAACGTTTTTGCATGAAATTCACGAGTTGTTGTCATATTTCTTTCCAAATTGAGTTCCAGAATTATTGAACAACCGTAAGAAGGGCTTCATTACACTCCCTTTATTTTATCTGTCCATAACATATCAATTGTTTTGAGATCTGCAGACTAAGCGGGCCACTCCACAACGTTTACTTTATTGTCCAAGTTTGTTCGTATGCTTCGGGTCGTTGGCTTGCTGGAGGACCCATAACATTGGCATTTCCTTAGGAGCATACGTTAGCTTTTTTTCCTGGAGGATGTTAACGTAAGCTGTCGTATCCATGATTGTTCTGATCCAGTATATGTATGGGTCCTACACCATAATAAGAATAGCATCCCCATACCATAGTGCTAGAGCCATCGTGTTTAACGGTGTTTGTTGTGTATTTTAGATTGGTTTCTGATATTGGAACGTGATTCCTTGCCCCCAAATAAAACAACTTTGGACTCATCTGTCCAAAGAACTTTTCTGCTGGCCATTCCAAATGTGTTTTTTTTTTTGACCGGCAGTGTATATAAACATACTGTGTGAATGAAATTTTTCGAAAAATTTAAATCTAAGTTGCTAAGGCAACAGAGAATAGAAGTAAAGAATTTACACACGTATACATATAGCCATACACATATACATACATGTTTATTGTCTTATACATGTTATTATTATTTTTTTTATTCCTTGCATACCGTACTTTATAGTAATTATAAGTTTAATTGCTTAAAGTAATTGTAGATTTTTATTGTTCTTTTACTTGAAAAAAATATTCATATAAGAATTAAAGATGCAAAATTATTTAAGCATTTTCATACGCTTCTACTTAATTTCTACATATTCAAGATTTTCCTTCTTTAAGAACAGACTATTGAAAGGACTAAATTTATATCTTCTCTTCTTCAGAGTGACCATAAGCAGTGATTGTTCTCTTTGCTGCAATATTATCAAAATTGATTAGACAAAAATATGTTTATAGGTTTTATTGAAAAGTTTAACTTTGCTGTTTTCTTAAAAAGGAAAATTTAAATGTTACTGAAAATTTATATATGTAGAAATAAGACACATATTTCCAAACCAAATTGTTGTTTTCAATATTAATTCTCACTAACGATTTTTCTATAATTTTTTTTTAATCCAGTATTTTTTTTAATACTTTGCAGTCCTTTGGGTTTACAAAAGTTTCATAACGAATGCAAATCATCTTATTGATTAATTTGTTTTCGTCATTTTTGTACAACATCTATTACCAATTGGTTTGTTTTTCATAATTGTACTCGTTTTAATACAGTTTAATACTCCTTTGTGATATCACACTTATTGTACACATATTCTTGACCTTTGTAGTCTTGTTAATCATTTTAATAATTTTAATGTTTTTTTGTGGATCAGCTTATATGTTTTCGCAGTTTTTTTTTACTGTAAGATGCCTCCCTACGCAAAAAAGAAGAGGTAAAGAAATGATTCAACTCTGTTTTAAAATCAATAGTATCCCTTATAAAATCGCTTCTTGCGAAGCAGAAGTATTTTATGGTTGGTGTGTATATAAAGTGTTTCAGTCCACAACAAACTTTTTGAAATTAAATTGGCAGAATATCTCGAATCATAGATTTATATCCAGGGCGGCGCAGAAAGAATTGTAATTATTTATAACCATTTTAATTAATAGTTTTTCTTTTCGTTTTTTCTCAACATTTTGTGAAGAAGACTTGCAGAGTTTAAACACCCAGGGTATTTGCAAGAATCTGTGTCCTCCACACTAAAAGTGTAGTACACTATCCACTAGTCAACGGCGATCCCCATATTTGGTAATTAGCGATGAAGCCCATTTCATATTAAAAAGTTACGTCAACAAGCAAAACTGCAAGATTTGGAATACGGAAAATCCAAGAGCTATTCATCAGAGACAATTAAACCAACTCAAGTGCACTGTATGGTGCACTGTATCGTCTGAAAGGATAATTGGCTCTTAACGTTTGGAAAAATTACATTAATGTTTCCATCTCTGTCAACATTGGTGCATATCGAATGATGTTGGAAAATTTGTTAGGCCAGCAATGAAAAATCATCCAACATTGCGGCTTCAATAAGATGGAGCCACATCACGCACTACCATTGGCTTTGTTGTTTTAAGTAAGGGGCGTATTCGGCGAATATTTTATTTCCCTCATAAGAGATTTCAATTGGCCTTTACGTTCCTGACAGTTTTCTTTAGTTGTATTTCAAAGAAAACAAGCCTAGAACTATCTTCCAACTAAAGACCAACATTCGAAATTAAATGACGGCTATAACAACCGAAATTTTACGATAATCTATATAAAATATGTTAAAAAGAGCACTTATGTGCGAATATGATATCAAAGTTAATCAAAAAAGATTCCCCAATAATACACTCTATATAAAAAGCAATAATTGCATAAATGAACTAAATGGTTTAATTTAGCTCATTCTGCTCCGCCCTGTATAATATTTCATGCTGAGTTGTTATTTATTTGGATAATATCAATTCCATTTGCATTTGTCTTTAATTGTAAAGAGTCTAGAATATTACAAGTAACTTCGAATAATTAATATTTATTTTTAAAACACTCATACGCCGCGTGGAAAATTTTTTGCGATTACAGAATGCGTTAAGAACATTTAAGTTTTTGCATCTGCATCAAACGTTAGGCCACAACTAATACGTAAAATTATTTATTCAGCATAGAAAAAACAAATTCAGCTTATATATTTTGGAGTGACAAAATTGCTCAGCAGTGCACGAGCGAAAAAAATATGCACACAATTTTATTCTTAAGAGAAACCTAATATTTTTTCTTTACATAATAACTGAATTAAGGACGATGGACCTCGGCCAAAGCTTTTTCTTACCCACTTATTTATTTATGGAGGTGACTTGTTAACAATTTTATTAAAATTCAAAAGATATTCAAACAAGCGAAACAACTGACCTTTCTTTGTGTTAATTTATTATTTTGCATTTTTATTTATATTTTCGTTTATACTTCTATTGTTGTTTTATAACCTGATTTTAATTTGTGCGAATACTTTGCATTTTCCATTTAATGTCAAGTCATGAATGTAATTGAGATTTTTTTTCTTTCTTTGTAGACTTTCATTTACTTTGTGATTTTTTTTCTTGTTTTTTTTTTGTTTTTTTTTCACTGTTCGTTTGTCATTTGTTTGACATGAATCATAGCATGTTAATATAACACATACACACACACACAAGAGCTCTAACACACTATCACACTAACTGTCAGTATGTATGTGTGTGCACTTTAAAAATGCAGTGAGAAAAAATTACAACAATAAGTAACTAATTATAAAAACTAGAAACAAATTACGAATTCACTTTGAAAAAAAGGAGCAAGAGGAAATACCAAATATGGTTATAAAGTATTATTGTTACCTTGATATCGTACATTATGAGTATTCGTACTCGTATAATGGAAAATGTTGTTAAAATCATTAGTAGGAGACACAAGGAAAAACATGTTAAATGGAAAAAAATAATTAAAAGCACTTTCAGAACCAATAAAAACATTTTGTTTAGAGGAAATATAATTAATAATAGTTGTTGTGGACTTGATGAACTGGTATAGAAATGCTAAAATGGTATTTTAGAGGTGAAGCAATACACATAATGAGAAATTATATTTGCGGCATAACAACGACGACAATATTTGGTCATGACATTCTTCTCATTTAATCGAGAATATAATGTGAAGTATTTAAAGAAACTTTGTGACCTGATCTCTATTTAAATTTTAGTGCGCTCAGTAGAAAAAGACCAACCAAAAATGTTTTAAAACGTGCGTAACTTGGGAATACGAATCACTTCATGTTTGGTGAATTTTTCAAAGGTTTGTCAAAACCAAGAAGTTCACATTTTTGAATTGTTATTCGCCGAAATGGAAGCTATGTTGAGTATGTTATTAACAATATTTTTTTTGGAGCAACTCTTTTCTTCTTATGCGAATGTAAGCGGAAAACAGAGTTTTTATATAAATTTACATAAAAAAATACATGTCTTTTAAAAAAATTAACCACATTATGTTTTTAAAAAACACAGAATCTTTAATAGTACCGATAAATACTTGCGTGAAACACAACAAAATTCTGCATGTGGAAAATAATTTTTATACAGTTTTTTTCACTAATTTTGTGAAACAATTTCTTAACAAGAATATATTCGCTAAATAATACTTTTAAACCAATAAATATATTATTTTTTAAAAATTATTTACAACATGTTTACTGATTGTATAAAATGGAATAATATTTTAGTTTTGGGGTGTTTAAAAAATAAAACAATATGATATCCACTACATGCGCAGTACAAGTGCACTAAATTTTTGAATACTTTTCATAATTATTCAGATTATTTTTGTCATAGCTTCGGTTATGAATCGTTAAATATTATTTTTCAATTCACTTAGTGAGGTGTGCTTCACAAAAGGATATGTCTTATAAAGTAGATAAATTTCAAATAAAATTCCACTGGTTTGACTCAAGTTCAAGTCCCCAACATGACGTTGAAGACGACTATTTCTTAAAATTACTTTTTTGGAACAGTTTGCATTAACTAAGTGAAAAGAATATAAAACGAAGATCGTTAGGGAAATTTTAAAATAAGCCCATTCGTCAATATTATCGTAACATTAATGTAGGCCGGGTTGGTTTCGTCTTAGTCTTGTTTGAATAAAAATAATTTAAAAAATATAAACAAGTTATTTGGAAAATCACTTATCATGGAGGTCATATTCGGGATTTGAACTTTAATCGAAACAGAAGAATTTTAATTAAACCATAACGGTTCAATTAAATACGTTCCATCATTTTAATTGTTTTGGTGACCGTAGCAGCGTTCAAGCTCAAATATATTCACATTATGCAGCACGCTCACTAAAAATAGGACGTCGCGGATACCCATAATCATATAAAGCCACATGGACATCTGTTTATTTTAACTTCATCATGTTTTACTAATTTTAAAATTCATCCTGCAATAGAATAAAATATTTATTTAATCGATTTGTTGAATTATGCCAGAAGGCAAAACTTATTACCAGTAAATTTCTATTATTTTTATTTATTCCAACATAAAAATAACAGTTTCCCATAATCATGGGTGTGGCTAAACACGAGTGGGTGAAGATTAAAACGAAATAATCTATTTATATTTTGGTATTTCTGTTATTGTTTGTAAAGTAAATAAACAAATTTTTTGTGCAAAAATTCCCAGCATGGTCATAAATCACAGTAAAATACACAGGTTTTAAAACATACGTTACGGTCTTGCAGAAAAAAATTTCATTTTGATATGTAAAAAACGAGTTTTTCAAGCAAAATCAAAGGATGTTAATATAATTGTAAAGAAAGGAGTGTATTTTATTAATAAAGGAAAACAATGTCAGCCAAATAGCCGACATGGGTACGCTTACAGGACCATATTCGTTTTATGACATTCTCCATCACCAATTCACTCATTTGCCATTGTATATTCTCCTTAACTTCACAAATTCCATGTTTGAGGTCTTGAATCGGTTGCGCTATTCTTTCACGCATAGATAATTTTTCTATTAAATTTTAAACATTTTTTTTTGTGAATTTTAATCATTTCAATGCATCCATGTTTATAAAAGGTGTAGTTTTTATTTGTCATATATCAATCAATTTCAGGTTAAGACATGACGACCGTTAATATGGCGGGTTATCGAAAATGAAATCTCTTGTTTCAACACCCTGTAGGAAAATACTCATGAAAATATTTTTTAATTTAGCAAATACTTTAGAATATATGTAAGCACGAATTCACTAAAGATTTAACGAATATCAATTCCTAAGTATAATACGAATATTAAGTTTAAAATGAAGTGCCAGTTCTTGATGACTCGATTTTTACATTCGCAAAATTAAATATTTAAAATGAAATTGAAAAAAAATTTCTCCTTCGTATCAATAATAATAAATTGGTCAAAATATTGATATTTACATTCCGACAGGAATAACTCTCTTCGTGATTTATATAATAGATTCGATTGTTGTTAAGAGACTAAATTTTAAATTATCAACATTTCACTTGAACTACTCGATCGACAAAACATTTTTAACTTTTTAACTCCACAAACAAAACTTTTTTAATTTTTTTTTTAATTTTTCAATTATTTTTTCTTTAAATTTAAAAATTAATTTTGTTCACAGAATATTATGGTTATAGTACTAGTTTTGATAGTTGGAAGGTAGGTACTAGTCACACTAAGCTGGCAACATTGTAATTGCGTACTTATAGCAAGACATGAGGAGAGAGCAAACACTATAAACTATGATAACTTACTCAGTATTTTTATTATTGTTCGAAACTGGTATTTAGGGAAAGCACATTTTTCAATACGTTAATGAGATGAAACACTTCATGCAGCTCTTTAACATTAAACAATCGAAAAAACAAAATATAAATAAAACTAAACAATACTTGCAACAAATAACCGAGATCAAAACGGACCTAAAGCAATTGTTTTATTCCTAAAAAAAGTCCTTCTGCAAAAAAAATATTTATTTATGGCGGAGTTCCAAGAGAACGAAAATTAAAAAAGATAAGAGTAAACTTTTTATTTTAAACGGGTTAAAAGGGTGACTTTTCATTTCGTCTTCGTTTTCTGGCTAAATTTCAATTTATATTTTCGGGGTTTTATTCATTATTTGTGATTTTTCATTTAAGTGTTTCTTAACATTTTTTTTTTAATTTTTGTTTCGTGCGATTGTTTATTGCAAAAATATACAATTGAGTTGTTTGTACTTCATTGCCACTTTCTCAAAATATCTACTGCTGTAAGACAACTACATTAAATAATCTGTACAGTCCTCATTTGCATATGAATATAAAATTAAAGCAATAAATTCCTTTTAACTTCACAAAATTATAACAACCTAAAATAGTCACTTCAAACAGTTTCAAATAGTTAAAATTGTTAACTCTTTTAAAAAGCAATTTGCATTGAATTGCTTTCAGCTAAACGGCAAACAATTTCGTTTTATTTATGGAATGTATAAAATTAAAATGAATAATATAAATAAGCAACCACCAATAAAAAAATGAAAAATGAACTTGAAATTCTATGGAAATGCATTTAAATATTATTGAGTAGAATTCAAATAAAAATAATAATAACAAGATGAAATAAAAAAAATTATACGTTAATTTTTCACAATAACTGACATCGCAGTTTGTTTTTCCTTATTTTTCCGTATTGTTGTTTTTGTTTCCGCTACTGTGGCGTCCATTGTGTAGCCTTCCAGTGTGGCGAAAATGAATTGCAGGGAAATACAATTAATCAAAATAACAATAACAATGAAAAAAGCAACAGCAACAGTAGCAACACAACTGAGAATCGTACCGAGCCAAGCACAACTTAATGAAATAATGAAATGGTAAAACTATGCATTTTAAATATGGCACAGTGAGGCAAAGTAGACTAAATTTAATGAAATAACTAAACCAAATCAAGTACTGCAACCATTTTGGTTCTATGTCTAGACACTCTTGTAGAGCAGCAGCTCCCTATTGTCCGCCTAAAACCGCTGTAACATAAAACTATTCTGATTTCGATGTTGTTAACCTTTAAGGACATTTGCAGCGGCTGTAATGCAAATGAAAATTACTCGATTTGCATATGTATCACACAAAATTTACTGACTTTACATATCAGCTCATTATCTATATTTTAATGTATTTTTGAAAGAAACTGATGGATAAAGCAAAACTATTCAGCCTTTCAAAGAGCAAGAGACAATTTTTTTTTTGGAATTTTCTTGCAAGACACAAAGTGCCTAAACAGGCAACTTGCAAAGCCTAAAATATACGACAATTACCCAAAAGAAGGAATAGAGGAAATATCTCGAACTCAGGCCAAAAGATTTTGAAGAGCGTTTGTTGATTGTAAACTGTTTCTCTCAAAACAAAATACATAAAAATTCCGAAACGTTTTCATAATAGGAATGAAAGGTTGTTCGTTAGCGCATTCTCAAGCGCATCTTATAATTGCGGCAGTATTCAAGGATGCCTGGTCGCACATAAAGTAACATGAAGCCACATTTTCAAATGACATACAATCAGCCTATAAACGCACAGGCGGATAACACGCCAAGACTATTTCAAAAAATTAACACTTCATTACGACTGGGAAACATCAAAATGGGAAGGAAATCTTTCCTTTAAATCAAGGCCCTATGCTCCTTGGAGGAGTTAAAAGGAACAAATATAATAGGTTGATGTCTTTGGTTAAAGCAAAATATAATTGGTAAATGATATAATTATTTTTTAACTGTGGCTGACACCACTGTATATCGGTCAGTTGCTGTAACGTGGTCATAACTCAAGAAATCTTGTTTCACAGAAAAGGAGTTCAAAGTTTTCAATTTAAGCACAGCTTAATGGAAATATCAAATAGGATTATTAAACAAGATATTTGTACGACTTTTCTATTTACAACTGATATAGCAATATGATAATTACTTCTGCATCATTACCTCAAAAATTGCATTTGTTGAGATATCACGATGTTGCAGCCAATGAACGAATATGTATATGTAATTGTACATCTGTGCATGCGTATAAATAATCGCGAATGTGCATGTGTGGCTATCATGGAATATAAAAAAAACAAATTTATAATAAATGAAAAAAATATATAAACAAATAAAACAATAACAATAAATAAAGTCATACATTGATGCGAATAATGAATGAATTGAACGAGTAAATGTTCACTCCATCACACACATGCACAGGGGGCGGGCCCAAGAAAACTATCTGTTTATTTTTCTTTTTACTCATACGAATTTGTTGTTTTAGTTGTTAACTTTTGTTATAAAAAATAATTAATATTTGTAAAAAAAATTAAAACAGCCGATTGCCTATTTGTACAGGGTGGCGCGAAATTAATAATTCTTCCATTGTGGGTACCGGTGTGTGATCTCTTGCTCAGTCTTGTTAAGCCAACCACTCATTCAATCCCGGTAGTAAGAAGTTCTTTATCATCGCTCTGTAGCGCATTGTTGATATTCCTCGATTCTCAGATACATCGGCAGCCACAGCCGCGATATTCTTGACAGACTGATCAGTCCGAGGGCGGCCACATCTTACAAGCCTTGTTGTGGCTCCAGTCACTTCCCAGTGAAGCGTCATGAATAGAAAATCAACATCGAAACTTAAGATGCGCTGGAAAAAAAAACAGGGGGCACATTTCGACATTCGATAGCGAACGAAATCCCATACAAAATTTTTTGAGTTTGTATGGAAAATTCGTTCGATATCGAATGCCGTAATTTGCCCTCAGGCCAATTATTTGTTGTCTAGTTCACAAATGTCAAATATGGTCGACGTACGACGCCATTGACAAATATTATATCATCTTCTGAAAGAGTGATTAATTATTCGCTTTCGATATTTATAAGACACTCTATTTAAAAGGTTAAAAACGAACAAATGGCTAAAAACATCAAATAAAAATTACTAATAACTTAATTAGCTGGTTAACAATCCAAGCTGCAGATAAATTCTATTTAAAGAGCAAAAAGAGCAGGTTTTTTTAACAACCTATGGGCTCCTTAAGCCAAAATTTACGATCAATCACCTTAGAATTTCAAAAAACACTTGCCCTAAGCCGTATTGATCGGAATCTTTCCAAACAGTTCAAAAGAATATTCAGTTATAATTTTTCTCTATTTTTCAATAAATATTTTATTTTTCAATAAATCCAAGCCCAACCCAGTTCAAAAAATAATGTTCCAGAATTTTTTACGTTCTTTATGGTCCGCCCTGGGAAGTCCATATGTTATCAATGTGATCAAAGAATATTCCAGCTGTATTATTAATTTTTGATTAAAATTAATTGGGTAAGTAGAAATTAAAAATTTTGTTTTTAGTTTAAGTATAAAAATAATTAAAACAGTACTTTATTGTATTTTGTAGCTGTGGGGTGCTTGCACAGGCATGTCTGCACTATCTGTTGACCATTAAAGCTATTAGAGTTTTGCCTTTTTAACCACAAATAATAAAATAATGCATATAAAAAATGCAACAATGTCGTATATATTTAAAAAAATATATTTTTCGAACATTTTTATGGTTTGCCATGACTCAAAAAGCAATCGATTTTAGGAAATCTATTGGAACTTTCTCGGAAGAAATTCTTAGGTAAAAGCCATAGCTTGTCATGGAATTGTGTGGAATTACGAGGTCAAATAAATCTTTAATTAGCTGGAAACACGTGTTAGTAAATTAACTTGAAAACTAATCAAACAAACAAGCAATAAAAATTTTTAATAAATTTTAAGTTTTATTTATTACAAAACTCTCAGTCTTTACGGTCCCTGTTAAGAAGAAAATGTTCAACAAAATATAAATTTCTTAAAAAATATTTATGCATTTTCAATATGCATATAATGCCGACACATTTTACAATGAAAAACAGCTTGTGGTCATAACAAATTCATCATTTAATACCATATAAAGTACACTCACACACTTACAAAAGTAAACTTAATCAATTTATGAATTATTGTTTTTAATTCCTTAAGTATAAATACATTTATGTGTTCGCACGCTCATTTGTATAAATATTTTTTACTTGTTTCATTGTTTCATTAATTTAATGCAATATGTTTTGCGTTGCGTAAATGCGTATAATTCGATATATAAAAATGGAACTTAAAATGAATAAATACAAAATCTTAATTAAGAAAAATACCATTTTTAAATTTTATATAAATAAAAAATATATTTTAAATAAAAATTGAAAAAAAAAATTTAATTTATAATTTAAATTCAGTATTATTTAAAATAAAATTATAACATATTTGCATAAACTTTGACGGCAAAGTAACGAGTTAATATGCTAAAAACCACTGGTCTATTGCAAGCTTGTTTTATTGTGCTCTAACACTTGTTTTCACGAACACACACACAGCTATAAAACACACTCATTCGCCATGGTTTGAACAGCCGACCTTCTGTATCATAAGTGAAGCGCATCACTCAGAGAATAAGTTACATATTTAATTACCACTAAGTAGCCTTGCAACCAGGGCTTCCAGTAATATTTTCCGGAAATTCGTAAAATTTTGGAAATAAAATCGTCATAATCGTCAATATTTGAAAAAAAACGCCAAAAAATTGTCACAAAAAAATCTTTCGTTTTATACAACAACCAATAGTATTTTATACAAATAAAACAATTCTTTTAAAAATTAACAATTTAACGAATTTATTAAAAACTTCAAACACAAAATAATGGAAAACTCAACAAACAATATCTTAAACATGTTTGGTCAATTCAAATCAAGATTTGAACAGATTTTGTTTCGAAGCAATTAATACATTTTCCAAAATAACCGTTAAATTATTTCATATGTTTTATATTTTAGTTCAATATTCGTTTTAATATAAACTTAAAGAGTTTAACAAATTACGCATAAACATTAATTATTAAAAACGAAGGCACCCGTCATAAAGTCCATGTTTACATTGTCTCAGGTGGTTGAATACTAAGAAAGTCAGCTACAAGACAAAAATAAAGTAAACAAAAATGGAAAACTGATCTCAACGCCAATAGCTTTGGAAAAAGCGAGAGACTATGGAATATTTCGAATAATTAAAAATCAGAGATGGAATTTCGTACTAACCGAAAATGTAAAAATTTGTAAAAATTAATAAATTTTACTTATCGTATTCTAATTCGTTAAATAATACGGTTAAAAGTTGATATTCCTGGTCACTAGTATCCACCGTCAAAAGTGGTAAAATCGAACAACGAACACTGATGAGATTCTGTAGCGACCTCGAAATCAGTACTCATCCGTTCTGCTAGTCTAATGAACAATACATTGTTCCAAATAGTACCTCTCTTAATAAAATAATGAATTTATCCAAAAGCCATTTCTTAAAAATTAAGAAGAAATAGGTAAACTCAGATTTAAACTCAAGCCAAACAATTCGTTTCAATATAAATATTTTTTTCTATCGAGATTGACATTTTGTCACACGTAGAAGTTATGTTGAGCAAAAAGTAGTGAAGTTCAAAATCGTCAATGTATAAGGGATACTAAATAAAAATAGCCAAACGTCATTTTGTGAAATAGCTCTAAAAAATCGTCAAAATGACATAAAATCTTCACGTTTGCAGGCCATGAAAGTAATTTAGTCATTATGTAGGTGTGAAAAAACATGTTGTTTTTAACAGAAGTCATTATCAAGTTTTATTTGGAATGTTTATCAATTGATGAAACAATTATTTCACTGCTCACATGGCATAAATAAGTGTATATTTTAGACTTCTCATTAATTTATAATTAACAACATTCAATTTCTGAATTCAGTTTTCTAAAATTGCACGATATTTTCGTAAATATCTTAGATAAAAATCTCTACCTCTCTCTATATCTTTTTAAGTTTGAGAAATCTCAATTAATTCATGCAACATTTTAAAGTACTTATCGATAAATGTAACGCAAACTTCTTAAAAAAATATATCGTTCCAAAACCTTTTTAACCAAATTCGATCATTAAAAAAAGTCGCTTACACAATCGAATGAAAAAAAAATTAAAAATAAACTACCAAATATGTGAGAAGTTTATTAATAAAGAAAACATAAAAACAAACAAAATATGTACATGCAGTGTTTCGTACTCCATTGAAGTAATAACTTTCGTAACTGATGCGTTTTTTCGCAATTAATCAATGAAATGTTCATGCACGGACTCGTTTTTATTTTTACGGCAAAGTAAAATAAAATAAAGAAAAATATACCTTGTTTTTTATGTACACAATACAAACAGTGCATTGAAGATGTTTTATTTTGGAATTAATACTGTTGTTTTTGAATAAAACTAGAAATTGCAGTACTGCCTTTGAGTAGCTTTTTGAAGAAAAAAATACCTTGACTGCGGTCGAAGAATTATTATGGTAGAAACAATTGGTTTCGGCTGATCACGTAAGATTTTCATATAGTGGTTTTCGGATATATTATGATCCTGTAGAAAAATAATTTGATACGTTCTAAATATTTAATGATCACCTAATAATCACTTTAGAGAAGAGTATTATAAATTATTAAAAAATATTATATTATAACCCGTTTAACCATTTGCGTGCGGAGTTGAATTTCCTACTGTCACCCATGAGCTTCTTCGCCTTTTTTTATATACTGTCAGTTAGCTAAAAAATTTACTTGGATGTAGATGGTATATAAAATTACATGTAGTTAACCCTTATGCATTCCTTAGCATTATACCCCTCTTATGATCCTTTAGGTCTGTTTGACGCAAAAATAAATATATGTATAAAAACAAAAAACGAATAAAAAAAAATATAGTTTTTTACTATTTTTTGAAATAACAACACATTAAAAATAATGGTTCATATTCAGAAATCACCACAAAGTGTTAACTTTTTGAAGTACCTACTTAAGGTAATCAAAGACGGTTAAAGTAACGCACGAAAAGTTTGCACATAGTTATGGGTAAAGATGTAACTAAATAATAACTGACTAATACATTCAAACAGCTAAATGATTTCTATTGCGTCCAAAAAACATCTGTACAAAAAAAATACTCGACATGTGTTTTTGGGCAACAAAGTTCTATTGAATACTCGTAACTTTACTTTTATAGCCACTTATTTTAAATGATTTATACGCAAACTGTGTAAAAAAATTCCTTTTTTATTATTTTTATGAATGTTTTAAAGAATTGTTTTTTAATAGCTTCATAAAATTTTTCAGTAATTACAGTAAATATCGTTAAAAATATTATCGACATTTTATTATCACTACATGCCAATATGCATTTCTTTCATCAGCTAAAAGCACTAATTATGATATGTGAATAAGATCTATCACTATCTGTGAACTACTTATTAGTTTCGACTTTGGTTATGATTTATAAATATGCGTTTAGCCCATTAAATATCGCACTGGATTTTCATGCAAAAACTATCAAAAACTTTCGATTTCTTCTATATCAATATAGCAAACATATTTGCAGATAAAACAAACGCTATCAAATAATTTCTTAAAACTTGGAGTTTTTAAACCACTGTACAATACCAGAGAAACAAAATCAGCCAGTATGAATATAAATTAATACAAGTCAGCCGTAAGTTTAAAAATAAAAAGAACATATTTTCATATGCATTTGCCATCAACTGCAAAGTGTTAAAATAATAATTTATCCTTTATACACACATACATCACTTAACAAAATAATAATTACTTTAATAAATGAATAAATAATAATTAAAAGCAAGTGGTAATGAGAGAGAGAGTGTTGTGTGCTTACACAACCTTTCGCAGTTATTTGGAAGTCCATGTATCCCAGCGACAATTCCGCTAATGGAAACCAAAAATAATGTAAATAAATTTATATATATTTAAATAAGAAAGCAGTTACTTTCTTTTATCACTGAACTATAGTTTAAGATATTATCGAAATGTAAAGTACGATGCTGATAGACCGACAATAAAATTTCATGTAAAGGCTGTTACTGACTTCTGTTTGAAATGTTCCCATAAGAAATACATGTTCGAAACACTTACGGTAAATCCTGGTTGGTAAACAAAAAAATTCAGTTTGCTATTTCCGATTTCAAAAGAGAAGTACACGGAATTTGTTGACGTTTATTATCTGCTGGAGAGAAGTTATAACCGTAAATGGTTATTTCATATTCTAGTACTTTTTAAATAATCCTCAATTGATTTGCAGGTCATATTTTAAGATTCTCTATTTTTATGTAAACCCGTGTATGCGGACCCTCCGATAGTCAGCATTTCTACGATTAATAATTTCTGAAACGAAATATTTTGTCAAATATTCCCAAATAGGGAAAGGGACAACCAAAACTAAAGCTTTTCACTTTTAAATTACTGGTTTAATAATTTATTTTTGCAATATTTCTAATTAAAACTTTTTATTTGATAATACCAGAAAGTAGGCTTTAGGCTGTGAAAGTTATTCAAAAAACACAACAAACAAATTGTATTAGATATTTATTTTTTTCTTTCTTTCCACTGGAAAATAAAATGTGCATTGAAGCGTTTAGTAAATGCATGTATGTATAGAAATTAGCTTAACCCCCAACAAACAAAATTTTTTTAAATTAAATTCAAGGAATATCTCGAATAATAACATTAAAGATAAATATAAATCCTACAAATATTATAAATGAGATAGTTTGTGAGTTTGGATGTTTGATACGCTATCACGTAATAAACGCTCAATAAATTTGGATGAAATTCGGTAGACGGGTAGAGCAGAGTCTAAAAGGACACATGATTTATAAATATTTTTCAAAAATAGAAGCACGAGTGGAGTGAAACCACCTAAACAACTTTAATGAAATTTTAAACGTCGATAAATCTGAGTCTGGAAAGCCACTTGGGAGCACGAAGGCAACTTCTGTCACTGAATTTAATATAAGAGGTCTCTCTGGTAAAAGCTATTGACATATTTATAAAATTTTATTAAAAAAAAGAATAATCTTGTACAAAATTATTCACCACTAGTTTCAAAAGATTGCAAAAGCATACTTCATAAAGTTTACTCTCATCGGGTGTTGTGTGGAGGAATAACGCCACAAAATTAAAAGCGTATCTCAAAGTAGCATTGTATGCAGATAATAATTTTCTATTGCTGATGTCCCTGAGAACTTCCCTGGAATATATTAGTGTAGGAATGAGGTAAGTTTTGGCAATCAGGATACGTATGTTGATCCGTGTTAAATGATTTGTTTTTCCTAGTGAACCTGGCATCTAAAAAATTCTCTCTGTGGCGGTGTTTACGTGGTAAATGAAGGATTAAAAACAATATTAAAATTTTCTTTTACAATTTCAATACGCAGTTTATTTCGAATGATGCTGAGTTCAATAGCTATTGTCATCGAATTCACATCGGTACACGTTTTTTGAGCTTAGGAGCTGATGTTAGATTCGCTCGCCTTAGTAGCTTAAAATTTATTTAAGAATATAATTTTTCAAAAACTTTATTTTCGAAAATTCTTAAAAATTATCAGACCCAATCTTATGATATCTAAGTGATTTCAATATATTAAGAATGAGATTATTTTGTTTGCAATCGTTTAAACTGTTATAAAGTTATGATAGGCTTACATGCATACACATACAAGAACATACATACATATATCCATTTTCCCGTGACACCAAAATTACGAGATCTGATGAAAACTCGATTTCTGAAATTGTGATAAAATCAATAACTTTCTTCTTTTGATAAAATAAATTAAATTAAATCTTTCAAATTTATAGGTCCGACAAAATCCTGCGTTTAAATAACAGCAAGTTGTAATAATGGCCCTAATTTCCTAATTTCCTTATATTGTGAAATAAAAACTAATAATTTATATATTGCAATTCAACAATAACTAATTAGAGATAACTAAAAATAAAGTATTCAAATTAAAACAAATAATTATTTCCCGTAAAATTTCACACAAGCACCTTTTCAACAATTTATATTTATATATGTATATTTTTTTTAATTTTGAAAAGGATAATCGAAAATCGAATATATGTATAAATGCTCCATTATTTAGCTTTTAAAAATTAAGTTTATTTGTGTTTTTCTACATTTATTATAACAATATCAGTTATGTTAATTAAGGTCAATTTAAAAAAGTAACAAAAAATCCAATTATTATGGATTTTCCATAAATGAAATTCGATTCGTAAATGCAAAAAGAGTAAAACAGCGTTTTTAATTATTTAAAATCCCACATTTCCCAAGTTGTGCAAGTGCCAATTGAACACATACACTTTATCTAGTTTTACATTAAATTGTCATTAATAAATTATAATATGAATATTATTTTTTTTTTTTTTTTTTTTTTTTTTTAAAAGAGAAGTAACACTCAGGCAATTAGTATGCCTACCAACCCGTAGGTGTGTTACCTTCCTTGGGAAAGGGATAGTGAGAGAGGATAGATGGTGAAAGAGAGAAAGCTTAATTTTTACAACTCTGATATTGCGCGCTGTGTTAGTTTTTAGATCAGTGTTGCAGCGCCTCTGATGTCAAGTAGGCGCATTAAATGTGTTTTAAGCTGTTGTAGCCATTTTATTAATTATTTTACTTCGCCGGCGATTTTGCTACAATACCGACGAAGGAGGGCGCTGTGATGTCCACTAGCATACACCAGTATCAATTGCTGCCAGTACTGTTCAGTGACCAGTGTGCTATGCCTTCATCACTTAAACACTCCGACAACAACAAATACAATGTCATACTAATGCACATCTGAAAAATGCTGGAGTTTATGACTTGTCTGAAGCTGGGCTCGAACCCACGTTCTTAGACATTATTTGCTTTGTAGTCAACGCGCTAACTACTTCAGCCAACAGCACCCTCCTTAATGTCATTTGCATGCTACAAACAATAGCTTGCAACAAATTAACAATGTCTGGTATAAAACTATGAAAACAGGTTTAAAACAAACGCTTAGCAGCAGTAACAGAAATATGTAAACAGCCAATAGATTTTCCAAATTGTCTACAATTCATCGAAGCGAGTTAGTCAGTGGCTGGTGATTAATCATAAAAAAACAAATCAAAACACTTAACATGTTTCTAAAGTTGCTAGTAGTTTTGAATGTATAATACACAATTATTTTTTTAATGTTTCTTTTTATTAACAAAAATAAATGTTCAGAAATTTATTTCATAACTTGAGTTTTAACTAAATAAAACAAACAGGTGTGTTAATTAAGTTTGTTAGGTGGTTTTATAAAACGCATTATCACAAAGAAATTTAGATAGCAACATATGCATAACAGCATATGAAGTTAAGCATTTACTCATGTGAATAGCTGGCATACGTAGGAGTTCTAATAAATCTTTATGGCCAGTGGCCACAGAAAAAATGTTTTTATCTGCTGAGTAAACGAAAGCCTGGAAATTACATTGGAAGTTAAACGAGTACGCAATTGTAAATTGTTCCTAAAGTCTCAAATTCTCGTGAAAATTTACATCTCAGGCTAGTGATCAGCTTAGATCTAACGAACACAAGATCAAAAACATACATGATGGCTTATATAGTTTTATATTGCATTTGATTTAATTAAAATTAATACTCATTTGAAAGGGATTGTTTTACAAATTATCTGGTGAAAAGTTTAACTAAAGAAAAGGAGAGGAACGCGAATTTATATGACCAATAATGGAATAAATAAAGAGAGAAAACTTAAACAGAGTTAGTTATGTAAATCTCGGTCTCTTACCAAACATTTAAATTGTATATTTGTGTTAAGATATGATATAATTCTGATATAAATTCTCTTTTCATAATTTTTCAAGAGATGCCTAAAACTTTATAAAATCCTTGAAGTGATCAAAATCAGGAGACTTTAGTCTCAGTTTTACACGAGAAGTTTAAAAATTTTGAAATTATAAACAATAATAAACAAAAAAAATGCGGTGTTACGTTGTTTGTCAAGTACATGGCTTTTCATTTTATATGAAACAATCAGCCCAGTTATAAACAGAAATTCCTAAAGAATTTTTTCCCTTTTTCCTTTTCTCCTATTATGGATAAAATTTCCCTCATTTTCCCTTTTAGTCCGTTTTTATAAACCGTGTAAAAGGGAGAAAAAATAAAAAGCTAAAAGTAGTTACTGTAAATATATTTAAGTTTGGGTTTTCCCTAAAAAAATTCCCTCACAAAACAGAAAGGAGTTTGAATTAATTGGAGAAATGTTTCCTTTCGTCATGAAACAGATTCCTTGCGAATATTTATAATTAGACTGAATATATAACTTAAGTTGTTAATCCTTCAAATAATTATAGCTTTTTAATTGTTTAAATGGAAATATAGCTGCAATTATTAAGAGGACAGCGAGAAATTTGCAACAGTCTTGCAAGACGAACGAAATATCCTGAAAGTACTTCCTCCCTGTGGGACATTTCGAGAGAAGGCGATCAAAAGTCTATAACTTTTGATAGAAGTAGAATTTTTAAAACTTTTTTTGTTCTATAGAAAAAATTTTAAGTTTTACTTTAAAATTTGAAATTTAAAAATTTCTTCAAAAGAATTGTTTGGCTTGAATTCAAATCCTTTTTTCTTTTAATTTAAGAAATTTTTTGGACAAAGTCTATATTTTATTAAGAGAATAATAAAAATGTAGTGGTAGCAAAGACATGAGCAAACATTTTTATTAAGTCATTTATTTGCTGTAAATAGGGACCAAAGCGAATTTATTTTACAGAAGAAAATTTATTTAAAACGAAAGACGAAAGGCTCCTTGAATTTATTTTGGTATTGTTAAATCTACATATCTACAATCTTAAAAAAAATTTATCTAAGAATTAGAGTTTTTTGAATTTTCCCAATAACTAATCAAAGTACAAATCATTTGATTTGTTTGACAAATTAATAAAAGATAAAATAAATTAGGTTAGTTGTCATATTTTAGTTGACTTTTCTTTAATGAAAAGTCAAATTATATCAAATGTATTTACTAAAGTAATTATTTCTTGTCAACAAATCAACCTTCAAATTGCTATTTTTATTGTTGTTTGTCAATTGTAATTATAATTTGTTCCCTTTTTTAAATATTGATGGCTTGTTTACTGAAGTAATTCTTAATAGGCCATTGTAATCAACAAATATGTTTAGCTAATCAAATAAAAAATTAAATCAAATAGTACACGTGTAAATAATCAAAATATGCATGTATTCGTGAGTGTTGAAATATATTATAAATATGTTTACAATAAACAAACACATTTTATTAATATAAATAAATAAAGAAATACAAAAGCAATAAAATATTGTTCAAATAGTTTTATTTGGTTTCGAGTAAATAATATTTGCTAAGAATAACAATAAAATTAATGAAAGTAAGTTTGCATTCAAAACATATTTATATAAATACATAAACATACATAATAATATTCTTTCATTTGTCATCTTTAAATTTTGTCATTGCCAGTGTTGCCAGGAGCTGGAGTAAAAAGACGCTAAATCGGTTTTTTAAAAAGATCAGAAAGGCTAAATCGCTCAAAAAAAATTAAGTCATAGTCCAAAGTTTTATTTATTAATAACAAAAACTGCTTCAAACATGCTCAAAGTTATTGAAAAAATGCACCTGAAATACATGAAAAACGAATAAAAGTCTACATATTTTTATTTCCATATACATAAGTCAATATATAAAATAAATATTAGGTATTTCTTCTAACTTTATTTACGTATTGGATCAAAAACATAACATAATATTTGTATTTACACTTGATCCAGTAACGCATTTAGTGTTTCATAACGCATTATCACTTTGAACACTCCTTCAGTTGGGAGATGCGATTTGGTACGGTTAGTTATGATTGGGTGCCGACTTTGGTGACGTCATGCCTATGTGGTGACGTACTTTTTTCGCTTTTAGTGTGCCAATACCTTTACTATTGTTGCTGCTCTGTACACATTGTAAAAATAACTATAAGAAAGGAAAAGAATAAAGTGGCTCTTCAGTCTTGTGTTATCAATATCTCAAAAGTTATTTCGCAAATTTGATTCTTTTGTAATTTTGTTACTAAGCTGATGTTAATTTGAAGTAATTTTTATAAAAATGGATATTTCTGACAGTTTTGATGATGATTTAGAAAGACTAGACTCGGTTTATGGCGATAATAAATAAAATTTCAATGTTTTTCTAATTTTTATCGATTTTCCCAAGTTTGTATTGTACGTTTTTATGGGGTAAATAAATTTTTATCAGAAATCTAGCTCATTTCAATTTATTCTACACCCTTTTAGTTACCAGAATCCACTATTAAGTCCAAACCCGTTTTTTGACACACTAGGTCCCTTTTCTCGCAGAAGGTCACATAATATATACTTTTATGTGTGAGCAATTTTGAAACTGGTGAAAAAATTTTAGCAGTTAGGACAAAAACTAAACTCGTTTACGTCGCTCAACTGAGAATATTGCTGTTGTAGCCCATAGTGTTGGGGAGATCCCAGCTTTGTCCATTTCTTGTCGATCTTTGGAATCGGGCATTCCACAAACTATACGTGAAAATTTTCCTGATAACTTTCCACTGAGATCTGGTGACTTAAATCATACGCAAAAGATATGATCTTTGCCATTGGCCCACAATCGATTCAATATCTCAAAGATGGACCCGTAAAATTATTTAGCAGCAAACGTGAAGGCTGGTGGTGGAAATTTAAATGAAAATAATATGGTCCTGCAAGCGTAGCCATTGCGGTCATTTGGCAGATATTGCTTTCCATTATGAATGAGATACCCTCGTCCTTACAATTAAATTAACGTCTAAAGATTTCGCTTAAAAATACAATCTTTTTACATATTAAAGTGAAACTTCTTCTTAGAAGATTAACTAAATCAAGAAATTAATTTTTTGCAGCAAATTCTTAAATTGTTACAGATTAACCAAAAACTCAACTGTTGACTCAACATTTGTCTATTTCTAACCTGAAAGTTTTCGCCATTGGATTTCAATCAATATAACTTTGTCTTCAGTGTACTTACGTTTGTACATTGGATTAATTTATTTTAAGTTTCAAGATGATTTTATGGGTTTTTGAGACTCAATTTAAAATATAAAAAAAAAACTAAAAAAATAACGAACCTAAAACGTAAATTTCAAGGATAAAGGACACGAAAAAGGCTAAATTTAGCCTTGAAAAAGCTAAACTGGCATGACTGGTGATATGCCTGGCAAGCCGTTTAACTTGTCAAGCGTTAGTGAATTTGCTTTCACAACAAGCGCAGCGTATGCGATTTGGGCAAATAAAATCTTGCATTTTCACAGGGTGAGCTAAACAATTCAAATAGTCATTTACACTATAACAAGGTGTCATGTATTTTAGAAAAGAAATCAACATAAGTCTCGCTTCTTCTTAAAATCGAGAATGCCTTTGTTGAAAATTAAATTATTCCAATATAAAAAAAAATAATGTAAAAAAAATGTTATCGCTATATGTTCGGCAAGGAGTCATTATGTAGTCTTGCACACAAAACACATATGTAATCAAAATAAATAAGTACATACATATGTACATACACATTTGGTATATAATCATCAAAATACTATGGATGTATTATTTACTCGCATGCACAAAAAACAAACTAACGCAAACAACAAATTATTCTTTTCACACTCTTGTAATGCATTAATTAACGGTAACATTACTCCATTTTTTTCACTAACAAACACAATCATGTGAAATACTACTCACTTGTGCATTTACAAAATAAAGTAGGGTGGTTTATTATTCTATATATAAAAAAAAATATTTTACAAATTTAAAATATATAAAATTTGAAAACCCAGTTCTTCTATAATTATTTTATTGCAAAAAAATATTAAGTATTAAAATTAATAATAAATCAGTGTTTGATTTACACATTCATAAGTTGGCAAAAAATTCGAAATCGTACTGAACAACCAATACTCCAGTGAATATGATGTTAGCTTAAGATGACTGAAACCGCACGTTGGAGCCTGGTTCCACGTAAGACATAATACCTTCTATCTTTCACTGGCCATTATATTTGATTTTGCTATCCTGTTTACATGACGAAGGCATGGCACTAGCCACTGTCCATACCGAAAATAATTAATACTGGTATATGCTAATATACACCACTGCACCCTCCTTTGTGGATATTGTGAGTTTTAAAGCGTCGGCAAAATAAAATAATTAATTCCTTGATACTAGAAATTCTGCTTAAAACTGCTTAAAATTGTAAAAGAATTAATCAAAACTTTCTCCTTTTCAGCATCTGTTCTCTCTACACTATACCTTTCCCACTGAAGGTAACACATAAAGTACTGGCATTAGTCAAAGTTTTTGCATCTCTTTATAAAAACTAACAACAAATTATAAAACAATATCGCGATTCCAACCTGAAGTCTTCATTCAATTTTATTAAATAGTACCCGTATTATTATGTTAAACTATCTATAACAATTTTAAAATTGCTGCTTTAAAGAAACACTTTTTTCGCTTAAATAAAAAAGTAACATATTTATATTATACTTCCATTTGAGCTTGAGGTCACTTTTTTATTAAAAAAAATCCAAGTTTATTCTTGCTCAATATTTCGTTATCCTTTGGGTAACTTCTTCAGGAGGAAAAAATCGTTACACAAATTAAACAACCAATTTTTAAACCAAAACGGAAAAAGAAATGGTTGATTTGTAATTTGTTAATTTTTTTATATTTAAATTGTTTAACGTTTTTTTCCTCTTGAAAAAGTTACCAAAAGAGTAACGAAATATTGAAAAAGAATAAATTTTGATGTTTTTTAATAAAAAAGTTACCTCAAGCTCATTTGGAAGAATAATATGCATAAATATATTATGAAAATGTCGAAAAATTACAAATTATAAAATCAAAAGCTCAAGCTGTTAAAAGTGAACTGGAAACCTGTTTAGAACTGGACTGTTTGATCATAAACAGCCACAAATCCTAACTAAACGGCTTTTACCGTTTGTAGAGAATTCAAATGTAAGCCAGGCAAACTCTTGCTTTGAAAACCAAGTGAGCGGATGGAGGAACAAAAGCAAGTGTCTGCCTTCTACTCAAAAATAGAACAATATGCTGCTCCCGGGGAGTTATGAGAAGGGAATTCACGAGCAGAAGGGGATTCCTGCTTTTTGTATAGAAAATTAAACAAAACCTTTTCAATCGACTTACATGGGATAATTTTTATTATTTCAGCAATTTAAACTTCAATTACAGCTTACTAATGTGACTCTGCTGGAGAAGCTCTTGACTGGTTGAGAGATGAAAGAGTATTAACCTTTACAGAACAAAAGTATTTGGCGCTATCGCCCAGCAGATTCGTTAAATATCATAAAAAACTTTTAACGATAAAATTTACAATAATAAAAAATTTCGTTTGAAGCCAAGGATGGGAAACATTACTTTGTTAGCATTTAGTTACAATTCACAACTCATCAATTCAAAAATATATATAAAAACATAACGTTTAAACAATACCAATAAAAATAATTTTCACGAGGTATGTGGGCTAGTCGTATTTCGAAGCCTATTCAAAATTCTATAGGAATTTACCAAACATCCTCCAAATAATATCTTAAAAACTTTATTGTGTTTATTATACATTTAATGTGGATTACAATATTTAAGTCAAATATCGTGCAATTTAACAAATAGAAATTATAAGAAATATGCCAACTCAGCAACGAATCACTTAAAAAATGAGTTGGACAAGTGCCAATGCATCAATAAGCTGTCAAAAATTAAATACATCAATGCACTTGATCACTACAATAAAACCCTATTACTCACTTTTCTTTCGAAATACAGAACAAATGTTAAAATAAACATTTTTTATTGGAGTTTTGAACAAATTAGTATTTAAAAATTATCCACGAGGTGAAGGTTTTAAAAATTCGCATAAAAATCCAGTGGATACCCCTGTAGCGTGGTTTGATTATCACTATAACCAACAGTGTGTAGTAGGCATTTGCAGTCTACAGTGCAGCAACATACAAGCTTCTAATTACATTGCCAAATGCCAGACAGAATATTTGTGCAGCGGTCACTTGACACCTTGTGTGTGTATCGTAGGCCGTTGTTAAAGTCACTTGAACAATTCCTTGTGTTTTAAGAAAGATCTATTATGCACTCGTAGAAACTATACAAACTGTTGAGACGCGCGCCGTATCTTTTCTTTGGGAAACTAAAAGACACTCGAAATAGCTAAACGATCATATGTCTTTTATATTCCCACAATTATTAATATTAAGAAACCACTCAATCATGAGTTTTAGAAACTGTCTAAAATTTATGATTGCCTGGTAAAATATAAAATAAGCATACTGTAAGAATAGAATTAAGTTTTGAGTGAAGTTCTAGAATGTCACTCATTTAAGTCGTCTAGAACTTCTCATAAGTAGTATATAAGTAGAGTAAGATTTAAAATTAAATTAATTAATAAAGTTACAGCTTAGGAGCTTTTAATGAGCTCTAAGCAAAACAAAAATAAATAAATAAATAAACTTTTTTAAATTAAATACTACATGGCGATCCTGCCAAACTTTGGAGTGCTTAACAAAGAGCACCCAAAGAAAATTTAATATTTAAAATTTAATGGTTCCTGACGGACCAGCCTAAAACGATCCGTCAGAGGAAGATGACCGCCTGGCCAAAAGGCAGAGTAAGCCGTAACTACTGCCAACAATTCAAATATTATACACTAAAAGAACTGCTTTCAACAATTGGAAACTGGACTACAAAATTGGAATGGAATCATCACCATACTCACGTACCAGAAAACAATATCAGCACACCACCACCAAACTAGGACGATGACACAAGGATAAATGAGAGACCTGTCCATCAAAAGACGTAAGCTCCTCAATGAAGCCTACTGGCACATAAATTCGTATCAGATGTACATGAACTAAAATTTTAGACATGATTAACTTAAATATTTTTATCTTAACTGTAGTGCGCTAAAGCCGCACACTAGGGCCAGTAAGCGTTAACCGCTCGTGGCGAAAAAAAAACACTTTTATTTTAAATTTTTATTATGGCACCAGTGGGGCCAAAACCACTAACAATTGAACAATATAAAAAACGCCAGAGTAGACAAAAAGAGGAAAAGGCCACAAAAATAAACTTAGTTAAAAAGCCAAAACGTAGAGGTGGCTATTCAAATAAGCTCAAAAGAGATAGGGCATTATTAATCAGAGAAGTAAATAGTGATCCACCACCAAGCTGGGAAAGATCAACGGTAATATGGGAACAAATTTCCCATATCGACCAATTATTATCATTTCTTATAAATAAAAATAAGACAAAAATATTTTAGTTTTGAATTTTCGTATATATAAATAAAATCTACTAAACTTAATGTAATATTTTGTATGGTCCTTTTTACACAATTATCAAGATGGGTAAAGAACAATCTAAAGTCGAAAAACCGAACGCCAACGTAATAACCAATGTAGAAATAGTTGACCACAAAGCAGAAATTAACTCATTATGGACACTAATTTTAATACTTACGATAATAACAGCTATAAATTTTCTACTTAAAATTTATATTCTGCATAAAAGATCACTTAGAAAAAAATATGCTAGTAGAGCAAATGATTTGGATAAAGTCTAATATATTAAATAAAAAATACAAATAGCACAACTTACCACTGAACCAGCAAATGAAAAACAACCAATCATGACGCAAACACCTGTAGATTTCCTAAATACAGCTGCAAAGCTCATTCCTGATTTCGATGGAAAATCAGATAATTTGAGGTCATTCATTGATTCACTACTCTTAGTAAATTCTATAATAGGTACTAATGAAGCACTAGCAATAAACCTTATAAAAACTAAATTAAAAGGCAATGCCAGAAACTTGATAACTAATGAAAACACAATAATAGAGGTCATAGATAAATTAAAAAATACAGTAAAAGGCGAGTCAGTAGAAGTACTAACCGCAAAACTCATGAATATAAAACAAAACCATAAAACTGCCAATGCTTATTGCAATGAAATTGAAATTCTTACAAAATCTTTGGAAAATGCTTACATATCAGATGGATTATCAACTGATATTGCAGGCAAATACTCCACACAAGCTGCTGTTAAAGCACTTACGAAGAACTGCACCATAGATAAGGTAAAACTTATTATGGAGGCAGGACAGTTCAACAACATGAACGATGCAGTAAGTAAATTTGTTAACAGTTGCACCGAAGCAACCGGTCAACAAAATACCATTTTACACTTCGGACAGAAAAGATTCCGCAGTAATTACCGAGGAAATAACAATAGACAATTCCATGGAAGGTACAATAACCAACGAAATAACTTCCATAATAACAACAGCTATAATAACAATAATAGCAACAACAATAATAACAATAACATTAATAGAAATCGACCAAGATACAATAATAACGTTACACGTAGAAACCAAAACTACGTTAGAGCAACAGAAACAAATGAGTCGGAAAACCGCGATCTTCCCCTAAGATCAACACAATAGACAATAGAATATACAATCTAAACCTTAACTTATGTTTTTTCATTAATATCCAAATTAACAATACTAACGACCCAATATCACTACTAATAGACACAGGAGCAGATATTTCATTAATAAAACTAAAACATTTTGAATTAAAACACATTAACACTAACAAAACAACTAACCTTAGTGGAATAGGACAAGGTGAAATCAAATCAATAGGCAGTGTATTCTTTGATCTAAAGTTCAAAAATTTCCTGATACCCCACAATTTTCAAGTGATACACAATGATTTCCCAATACCATGCGATGGAATCATTGGAATGGACTTCATAAAAAAATATAACTGCATTTTAGATTTCAATGATGATTATGATTACTTTGTACTTAGACCATTCAATATACCTCAACCAATAACAATACCAATTACTAACAACAATTCTGATATAATTTTACCCGCAAGATCTGAAGTTATACGTCTAATAAAAATATCTAACTCAGACGAGGATATTCTAATACCTAATCAAGAAATTGAAACAGGAGTTTTTATACCAAACACATTAGTAAAATCCAATAAAGCATTTATTCGTATCCTAAACACTAATAACCAAATCATTCACATTAAACCCACACAAATAAAAACAGAAAATGCCACTGATTATGATATAATCAATAATAAAAAATATCATAATAAACATAGAAAATCAGAAATATTAAAAATTTTAAAAGAAAAATTTCCAAATCATTTTAAGGAAACATTAACTAACCTTTGTTCAGAATACAGTGATATTTTCGGTTTGGAAACAGAACCAATAACAACTAACAATTTCTATCAACAAAAGTTAAGGGTAAAAGATACACAACCGATATATATAAAGAATTACCGTATACCACATACTCACAAAGAAGAGATCGACGAACAAGTGAAAAAGTTAATACAAGATAAAATCGTTGAACCATCATACTCAGAATATAACAGTCCAATTCTATTGGTACCGAAAAAATCATTACCGAATTCAGACAAAAAGAGATGGAGACTTGTCATTGACTATAGACAATTAAATAAAAAATTAATAGCAGATAAATTTCCTTTACCGAGGATAGATGATATTCTGGATCAACTAGGCAGAGCAAAATATTTCTCTTGCTTAGATTTGATGTCAGGATTTCACCAAATTGGTTTAGAAAATGACTCTAGAGATTTAACAGCATTCTCAACAAGCAACGGTTCATACAGATTTACTAGATTACCATATGGTTTAAAAATAGCACCTAACTCTTTTCAAAGAATGATGACACTTGCTTTTAGTGGTTTAAAACCAGACCAAGCCTTTTTGTATATGGATGATTTAGTAGTGTTGGGATGTTCAGAAAAACATATGCTTTCAAATTTACAAAATGTCTTCGACTTATGTCGACAGCACAATTTAAAACTTCACCCAGAAAAATGTTCATTTTTTATGAGAGAAGTAACTTACCTTGGTCATAAATGCACAGATAAAGGAATATTACCCGACGATAGTAAATATACAGTTATAGAAAACTATCCAGTACCAAAAGATGCTGATAGCGCAAGAAGGTTTGTAGCCTTTTGCAATTACTACCGTAGATTTATTAAAAATTTTTCGGAATATTCCAGACATCTAACAAAATTATCCAAGAAAGGAGTACAGTTCGAATGGACTAAAGATTGTGACCATGCATTTAATTACCTTAAAAAAGCACTAATGACACCAACATTACTTCAGTATCCAGACTTCACGAAGCAATTTTGCATAACGACAGATGCAAGTAAACAAGCTTGTGGAGCTGTACTTACTCAAGAACATAATGGAAAACAATTGCCTATATCATACGCATCAAAAACTTTTACTAAAGGCGAAAGCAATAAGTCAACAATTGAACAAGAACTAACAGCCATACATTGGGCTATTAAACATTTCAGACCATACATATATGGCAAACATTTTCTAGTACGATCCGATCACAGACCACTCTCTTACCTTTTCTCAATGAAAAATCCAAGTTCAAAATTAACAAGAATGCGACTTGATTTAGAAGAGTATGATTTCACAGTCGAATATCTTAGGGGAAAAGACAATTATATAGCGGATGCATTGTCACGCATAAATATTAGTGAATTAATAGAACTAAATGAAAATAATAATAATATATTAAAAATAACTACAAGATCAATGGCTAAAAAGACACAAAATATAACAAATAGTAATAATAGTAACAAGTATCAATTAAATGAAGAAATTAAGCCCAAAATATACGTACCAATAAACAACTCTGACGTCAGAAAATATAACAAACTAAGAATTAGCCCAACAAAATGCTATATTAAGCAAGGCAAAACGGTACTAACATATATAAATATTAACGAGTTATTTACTAATGGGAAAATTGACTTAGGACAATTCTTCTCTAGGCTAGAAAAAGTGGCCGGTAAACTCAAAATAAATAAATTACAAGTGGCACCAAGTGAGAAAATTTTCGAATTTATCTCTACAAATGAATTTAAAGAAATGGGCAATAAATATTTGAAAAATTTAACAGTAGCGCTACTGAACCAGGTGACCCACATAAAGAATGATACTAAAACTATAGAGAACATAATGAAACAATACCACGATGACCCTGCACAAGGCGGACATTCAGGTGTTTCTAGAACTCTAAATAAAATCAAAAGATACTACTATTGGAAAAATATAACAAAAGATGTAACAAAATACATCAAATCTTGCCAAAAATGTCAAAAAGCCAAAATAACAAAACATACAAAAGGTCCAATGATAATTACACCGACGCCTACACAAGCGTTTGACACGGTGATTATAGATACCATTGGCCCCTTTCCTTCATCATTTAATAACAATGAATATGCAGTCACAATAATATGTGACCTTACAAAATATTTAGTAACTATACCAATACCTAACAAAAGCGCGAAAAGTGTAGCCAAAGCAGTTTTCGAGAATTTTATTCTCACCTATGGACCAATGAAGACGTTCATTTCGGACATGGGTACTGAATACAAAAATTCAATAATAACAGAACTATGTGACTTACTAAAAATTGAAAAATTAACATCAACAGCTTACCACCACCAGACATTAGGTACAATAGAACGAAGTCACAGAACTTTTAATGAATACGTTCGTTCGTATATATCAACCGACAGAACTGACTGGGACGAATGGCTTAAGTATTTCACATACTGCTTTAACACTACTCCATCGACAACACACAACTACTGTCCTTACGAGTTAGTATTTGGTAAACTTCCAAATAATTTCAAACAATTTAATGATATAGAAAATATCACACCTTTATACAATATAGATGACTATGCCAAAGAGGCAAAATATAGATTAGAAGTAGCACTCAATAGAGCAAATAAACTATTAGATAGAAATAAAATTAGGCAAAAATTACATTATGATAGGAATATACTAGACTATAATTTTAAATTAGGAGATTTAGTATTAATTAAAAACGAAGTAGGTCAGAAATTAGATGCCCAATATAAGGGACCATATAAAATAAAAAATATAGATTTAAGAAATAATGTAACCGTAGTTGATAAGAAAACAAACAAAGAACAAATAGTTCATAAAAATAGACTTAAGTTATATAATATTAAATAATTAAAAACAGTATGCGCGCTACTATATATATATTATAATTAAACTAAATAATTAATTTTTCATTATACTTCAGTAAGATTTTTTATTTTTGTAAAAGAATGTCCATAAAACTAACGTTATATGAACATTCTTGTGAAAGGTGGAGGTGTAGCGTGGTTTGATTATCACTATAACCAACAGTGTGTAGTAGGCATTTGCAGTCTACAGTGCAGCAACATACAAGCTTCTAATTACATTGCCAAATGCCAGACAGAATATTTGTGCAGCGGTCACTTGACACCTTGTGTGTGTATCGTAGGCCGTTGTTAAAGTCACTTGAACAATTCCTTGTGTTTTAAGAAAGATCTATTATGCACTCGTAGAAACTATACAAACTGTTGAGACGCGCGCCGTATCTTTTCTTTGGGAAACTAAAAGACACTCGAAATAGCTAAACGATCATATGTCTTTTATATTCCCACAATTATTAATATTAAGAAACCACTCAATCATGAGTTTTAGAAACTGTCTAAAATTTATGATTGCCTGGTAAAATATAAAATAAGCATACTGTAAGAATAGAATTAAGTTTTGAGTGAAGTTCTAGAATGTCACTCATTTAAGTCGTCTAGAACTTCTCATAAGTAGTATATAAGTAGAGTAAGATTTAAAATTAAATTAATTAATAAAGTTACAGCTTAGGAGCTTTTAATGAGCTCTAAGCAAAACAAAAATAAATAAATAAATAAACTTTTTTAAATTAAATACTACACCCCTACTGCGTGCGTGTGTATGTATCTAATCATTATATAAGGGAATAAAGTTTAAATTACAAAACAAACAGCGAAAAGAGTTACAAAAAAAAAACACAAAATTAAATAAAAATAGAATTACACAATTGGCTTTATTTTCAACGATGATTATAAATCGTTGAAATAGTTAAAATAAAATAAAATTAAAAGCCAAAAAACAACAAGTTCTAGATTATTCGTTTGTAAATGTTTAATTATAAAATTGTTCTGTGAAACCTTTAGAAATCCAATAACATTACAAGCAATTTTAAGTAGATTTAAGTTTAACCTTACGAATTTATTCTCGTTTAAGCAAATTCCCCATAATCTTATAATATTTGCCCAATTTTTTTTAATTAATGATTTAATTGGAAGTTATCAATAATTACTAACAATATTTATTTAATTTTAACAGAAAAAAGTGAATTTCAAGTGCTCATTAAACATTATTTTTTGCGAAAAAAAACCGTCAATGAAACCAAGGAAAAATCGATAAATACTATGAGGACTCTGCACCATCGATTTCAATGGTAAAAAAGTGGTTTACTGACTTTCGTTGTGGTCGCAGAAGTAGAAATGACGCTGAACGTTCTAGACGGCAAACTGAGATCATTACAGCCGAAAATTTTGAAAAAATCCACGATATGGTGTGGGCCGATCGAAGAATAAAAGTGCGTGAGATTGTTGATGCCATATCGATTTCATATGGCAGTGTGGTTTCCATTTTAAGTGAACAGCTGGGCTTAAGAAAGTTGTCTGCAAGATGGGTGCCGCGTTTGCTCTCAATTGACCATATAGGTAAACGTGTGTCAACTTCAAAGGAGTGTTTGGAGTTGTTTAACCGCAATCCGAATTGGTACCTCATCCGCCATATTCTCCGGATTTAGCCCCTAGTGGTTACTTCCTATTTCGAAACCAAAAGAAATGGCTCGGTGGAAAGAGATTTAGTTCCAACGATGAAATTATTGAACAAGCAAATGCCTATTTTAAGGACCTCGAAAAATCCTCTTTTTTGCAAGGGATACAAAAACTGGAGAAACGTTGGACTAAGTGTATTCAGTTAAAAATAGATTATGTTGAAAAATAAATTTTTGTTTTGCAAAAAAACTGTGTTTCATTCAAAAAGTCACGGACTTATTGATCGGCCTTCATTTTATAACCATCAATTTTATTCTATATACAGAAGACAGAAAACATAATATTACTTTTTTCTGTATTGTTAATTTTTTATTTTTTTTTAATTAAAAATATGTTGTGACTCACACAAAAAGACTCCTTTTGTACAATTAGTTGGGATAATATCTTCAATACTTCAGTAGATTTTGGAAATCTAATAACTTTCAACGAAAAAAATATTTCTAACAATAAGTTACTTTTGAGGATCCTATCGTGTAATTGCAATAATCAAAAGACTCGTCCAGGACAACTTTAAACTAGAACTATTGGATGAAATTTTAATAAATTAATAGAAAAGATTAACTAGATTAACATTGAGAAATAGACGCAGCGAAAAGACATGGTTGCGTCATGAATATTATGGTTGCGGTATGGCTATGTCAAAAAAACCTATTGTCTTAGTACATAATAGGATATCCATTTATTTCAATTTTGATTTTGTTCCAGAAAGGAATTAATTGGGATTTTAAAATTGCTCGATTAATCGTGCAAAGGTTTTTAATTATTCGAATAACACAAATAATTCAAATAATTCAAATAATTATATACAATGGAAGAAATATACATGTGTATTTGATTTCATACTTTTATTATATTAACAAACAGAAGAAAATAAGTAAAACAAAAACAAAAAATTGTTCAAAATAAACAATAAAACAACAATTCATTTGTACTACGCATACAGTTCAAAAATTTTTATAAATTAATAGTGTATCAAAAGTTATGTTTAAAGAAAATTTGTGCTGACAAGATTTGAATCGCATTTCTTAAAATAGTATTTAAAAAATAGTAAACAGCTTGGATGTTTGCTTCTTTTTTTATTTTCTTTTAATAAAACTTGTCGTTGGAAACACGTTTTCACTTAAACTAGATGTTGGTGATAGCGATAGGATTGCATTGAAAAAATTTTCTAGGTTTTCAGATATTTCCTTTGTCTTATCTAAATACATGAAATCATTTTTTATTTTAATATTGATTGTGCTAAATTTTTTGTTTGAAAAATGTTTAATGAAAATAAAAAGGAGTGAAAACCAAATATGTCTCGTTTTAAATACAATTTTGACGGATATTTTCTAAGTATAAAATTGATGAATTTTTTATGATAAACGTCAAACTAAATATAGAAAATTTGCTGGCTTAGTGACGCATTTGTAACGTATGGAATTTGACGTTTATCGTCATTTGCATCATTTGTCACTGACACAAATATCTAAAGAGGGACTAATATATATATAAAAACATGTCGCTCCTTAATTGCAATGTAGACGTATCTCAACAAAACTCGTTCGTCCGAAAACGAGTTTAAAATATTAAATTTACACACACATCAATGGAGAAATAAAAAAGTATTTGCCCCCTCAAGAGGTGTGTAAACAAGATATTCGTGTAAATTTTTTACTCAAAACGAAGAGCGATACGACGAATATTTTTGCATTCAAAACTACAAACTCACGGTTTTTTGTTATGAATACGTTGCAATAAAGGAGCGCTGATATTTAGTTTTAAAGGACGTAATCAGTTAGAAATTAAAAAACCAATTTTTCTATTCGCTAATCGAAATTAAATATTTTCATTATTCGATCAAATAAAGGAAAAACTTTACTCGATTTATCGAACAAAGATTAATCGAGTGAATACTCTAATACATAACATATCGCTCCTTTTTTATTTTTTAAGCATAACTATGACCGTGATAAGCAAGTTTTTGTATTCATATCCCCATTAAATTATTATCATGCATAAGATTTATCACATAGTTGGACTACATTAAAACTAACAAAAATTACGACAAAAACCCCTAGTTATTGTTAAAAATAATATAAGTATGCCGGTTTACTCAGTCTGCTGCACTGACTGCTCTTGAATTATATGATGATCGTTTGAGATCACATCTTAACTATACTAAACTACGTAGAATTTTTTTTTAATATTTTAGTCATGTATTACATATATTATGTTTATAATATGTTATAATATTACGGTTGTGTGGTAATATGATTAAAAAAAGGATATTTGTTCGACAACAACATATTTTTACTACATCCAAATAAATCAGTCATAATATGGTTGCATCTACATTGTGAAATTTATTGCAAAATATTTTGTTTGTTGAGAGTTGATAATTTGCATGTACATAATAGATTATCTTAACCCCAACAAACAGACTTTTTTGAAATTAAGTTGGAATAATAACACTAATTTTGTTTCAAAAACAGTTCAAAACTAACTTTATAAAAATTATGTGTACCGGAGCTTTTGGCTAGCATAGGTTGTTTGTTAGACGATTGTGTTTAACATACAACTCCTTCAAGAACCTTGTAATGATAATCTGACGAGTAACAATAACAAAAACATCTATTTTTTTTCTTGATCATTACTTTTCCACACATTTTCTGATACGCTCGTCTTCTATTCTTGGAATGTTTAATATGTAAGTTGTAACAAAATCTTCTAATGACTATTTGACGAGTAAGAAAACAATAATATTACACTTTGTTTAACTACCCAAATCTCTAACGATTCCTTCTACGATTAATATAAGCGTCTTTCGCTGTGTTATGAAGAATCTCACAGAAGAATTAGTTCGCGTAACAGTTTCTCCCGTGCGAGAAATCTTCTACGATTAAAAAATGTGGTTGTCGACGATCAAAAACGTTCTTCATGAGATTCGCAGTAGGCTCTTTCACGATTGAAAATGCTAGCGAGGTAAAAAAGTTCAGGGGGCAAATTTCGGCATTCGATAATCAACGAAATCCAATACAAAATTTTTTGAATTTGTATGGAAATTTCGTTCGATATCGAATGACGTGATTTTCCCCTTTAGCTATTTTAACAGTAGTCTATGTAATTTTATTAAAACTAGATATTGCAGTTGCGGTAGTTTTGGCTCTTTGATATTAAATATCTAAATTTAAATGGAAACTACACACTAACATTTTTATTTAATATTTGTAATTTGGCCTTTTTACACTTTTAGCATAATCCGAAACATATTTATGTATATTCTACAATATTCCAATTAAAAATAAATATAAACATAAAGATTAAAATATACACATCTACTTACCTATACTAAACGGGCAAAAAAACTACTAACACATCAGAAAAACAACTGCCATTGTATTTGTAGTTTATGCTGCATAAACAGGAAATATTTGCATTACCACTATCAAGCGATGTAATGCGCCAAAAACAAATAATAAATGTATAAACATGCACTAACACTGATACCGACACCAACACTAACACCAACACCAGTTTTATGCACCAGCACAAATAAAAGGGCGAACACAGAATACCACACCGAAGAAATTGTAGCTGTTTTAACATCAATTGACAAACTCTATTTTACAGTCGTTAGACGACCGAACGGCTCGAACAACGAACAAACAAACAAACAAACAAAAAAATAGAAATTAAAACCCCAACATAGAGCAAATGAAATGTATGCAGTCGTTGAAAAATAGTCGTTCTTGGTTTAATACCCTGCACTTGCATACACTAAAACAAATCTGTGATCGACACAACACAACTGTAAATGGAAGTGTATTTGTTTATTAGTGTTTAAGTGTATTAAGGCTTAGCACATTTTGTGATTTGAATTCATATCCGGTTTCCGGCTAAGCATTTGCCTAACAACCCGCACAATATTAGAGGAGTTTCCTTTTTTTCTGTTAAAAACTTCACCAGCAATCAAATAAAGCAGCCGCAAAAACTCATCAACATTCTAAAGTACACACACATGCATTTGGAAAGTTATCCACTAAATTTATAAAAACAAATTAATGCCAATAATGATTTTGGTAATCGTGACAAAATGGCCTAAACATTAGTTTTTTTTTGCCACAAATCCACAGCAAATTACATTAAGTTTTATATTCTGGTCAAAAATTACGCGCGTTTATTTCATTCTCCTGCAACTGTATGTCGTTTTTAATAGCCGTCATAAACATTTTCATTACACGCATTAATTTTTATTGAATATCGGTTTGTTCTTATTATTGATTCCATTTCCGTTTACACATTAATAAACCACTTAAATTTTGAACGCATTTTATTTATTCTTTGATTTCTTTCCTTTCAGGGAATTATTTCTTTTCCATTTAATTTTTTATTTAAATATTAAAACTCCTTTTACTGTACCAGATTGAAAGATTTGAAATTATTTTTCTTAACTGTTTTTTTTTAGTTTTTGTCGTAAAAATTTTTGGTATAGAAACGTCCTTACATTAAGCAAACCGTTTTATAACTAAACACTTGTTATCCTGACGTTTTATATCGGCACATAAAATGTTCGTTTATCGTGTCATTTCGTTTATTTTATTTTGTTTTAATTTTACGACCATCCAATCGTTTGTCAAATTGAAATCAAATGAACGCATGCGTAGTATTCAATTTGCTCATAGCAGAAATTCACCTCAGCGTTTTGATTAGTTTCAGCATTATTTGTAATAATACTCTCTGTTTTTGTTGAGAGTTTTTATTCTTTGAAGGATTCGATTGTGTAGTAAACATGTGCGTTTTCCAATAGAGTTTAAGGGAAATTTGGAAATCATTGAAATCAACAGCGTACATTAAGATGTTTACATTAAATAACTACATGGTATGTCTGTATGTATTTTCGAGTACATGTTAGGTTTATGGTATTAAATCTAATATAAATATATAAATATTTTTTTTTAGCCGCCACCATAGTCTGGGCCATGAACCTTTACATTTAATGATATGAGCCTGCTCGTTAAAGGACATTAAAGGCAATAATTAAGTCAGATAGATCAGCGAAAAAAAATTTAAGAAAAATGAGGTATAAAATCTTTATGTGCTTAATTGAAAGTTATTAAACAAGACTAGACTAAAATGTTTTGTAGCACCATCTTTTATTAAGAAAGGAATGATGCAAAAACTAATTACAATAGCACAGCATAACAGCACAGTTTTCAGCGGTTACCAGGCAATCTTATCGAATCTTATCATATTACACGCTTATAAAATAAAGTAAAAAGGAAATAGAATACCAAGCAAAGTATTGCTAAAATTTGTTGCCGAAATTTAAATATAAAAAACAGAAATAGATAAAAAATTCATTTTTTTATGTTAATATTTCCACCACTTTAAGATTGTTTGACATATTTATAGAGCATAATTCTTTTTCTATTGAAAACATATTAAAATCAAAACTTTTTTGTATTCGTCGAATATTTAAAAAATCATTTTTATCGATAACAAGATACCACAAAATCTGATTTTTTGTTGCACTCAAGATTAGTTCCGAAAAATTATGAAAAAAAGTTAAAACAAAAATTATATGCACGCGAGAATTTCGCGAAAATCAAGTTTTAAAGGTCATTTCAAAATAATAAAAAGTATCAAAAAAACAATGAAAATCATAATATATTAACATGTAAAACCGGCATAATTCCCACATTTTTTATATTTATTCAATGTTTGAAACAAAGAAGGTTTATTTCAACGTTTTCAAGTTCTGGGACTAGAGTCATGGTAGATAGACGGCAGATTGTAGCAAATGATCGATATGTTTCCTATTTAAAATTTAATAATCAAATTTCTTGATATTTCGGTCTGCTACACTCAGAAGAAAAATCAATACGTCCGTACTGAAATCAATCCCAAGCGGTGTTAAAGGTACGGTAATACCAGATTTACTTAAATCAAATACAGCAAAATTGATTTAAGTACGGACTCAAGTAAGTTTTCAATTTAATTTAAATTTTTTTTAGGTAATTCAGGACTTTTCATGTCATTAAAGAATTTTGTACTCATTTCAAAAGACTCCACGATTTGTTATCTCAAAATTTTTAACACAACTCGTACTCAAAGTAAGTAAAAAATATTTGAATTTAGTATGGCGTTTTTCTTTCTCCGTAAAGCAGAGTGCAGAAACACGTGTAGGTCTTTTTTAAACATGTTTCCCTTCTGGTGAGTGCTAAGCACTGTCATTTTGTATCATTTTAGATGTTGAGGCTGTATATTAAAATAAAAGTCCTGTAATATTAAAATAGGGGTCCGAGTTTTAAGAAAATCTTTATATCCTTTTTTGGACGCCTGCTCATAATTTTTAAATGCCCAACCAATTTTAATATTTTGCTTTTCTATGTGTGCAAGCAACAAATGATATAGACTACTTTTTTTTTAATTTGCTAATTATAAAAAAAAAACAATATGACTTTACGACTACCGTACTTTATCTATGGAATTGGGAAAATATGCGGTCATCACAGTACTCGTAATTGTTGACTTTCACTTAAATGATAATGAAATTTTTAATTTTCCATTTCACATTCTTTAGAGCCGTGTTAATTAAATGATAACTTTTTTTATTTCCCAAAAAAACACTTAATTGTGTTAAGTGTGGAAATTTATAAATGTGCATGTGTATGTTTCACTGCCGGTGTGTGCATTATGTGAGTCTTGTGTGTGTGAGTGTCAGTGTTGGCATGTAAGTTTGTATGTTGATTGTATGTTCATTTTACTGCCACTTATTAATTCATATAATCTTTTTTTATATTACATTGTACATACAAGAACTAGAAGACCAAAGTAAACATTTCATTGTGCTACGAGTCAGTATACTGTGCAAAACAGCACATACACACACAGACAGACACATTCAGTTACACTTTCCCAGCCACATTTAATATTTTTAAGTACAACAACAGCAGCAACTACTACTTTTGCAACACAAAACATTATTAAGTTAACTGTGAAAATATTTTTTCAAGCTTTAGTCAAACATACTTCAATTCCATAAAAATTCTTTTTCCGCTTTTTCTACTCCTTCCTGGCTCCACACACACACACACACACACACACAAATACGTTTTTCTATTTTCGGTATTTCAAACGAAATTCGTAAAAATACAAAAAAAAATTATTCTAAAAATTTATGGAGATCATTGCATATGTAGTCGTATAGGATATGTAAAAGCAAATAAGTATATTTGACTGCCAATTTCAGAAAATGGTTATATAGTATTTTTCTAATACAAACAAAGAATCACAGTGATATACTCACGTATTTTCATTCCTACAATATGAGTCTGTTCACAAAGAAATTTCAAAAATTTACCATGGGAGAAAATAATTTAAATGTGTTGATCAGAGGAATAGCTACAAAGTGATTATTAGCGTTAAATATAATATCATCTTTTAGGATGAGAACTACAATTTACAATTGCTTTTAAGAATGATTTTTTCTAATAGCAGGCGTAGTCAGAAGGCAAAGCATATAGGCTGTATAATTTTTTCTTTCGCAAGTTGATAGCTGCAAGAGAAATGGTATCTTTGGAAAACCCGCTTGATCATCGTGAGCTATACAATTGCCGTAATAATATGCCAAGTCAGTAAACTTTTCGTGAGAGATAGCATTCAACAAAATATTATTCCAACGATAATTTGTAACGTTTTAGAATGGCCAAACAGTGAAATCGAAGGTACTCTTCAAGAAGGAAAATACACACACAGCCATCTAATTTAATTGGGCCCGACAGGCCCAAAACAATTAGAGTTGGATATAGAAGATATTCAAGAAAATTATGCTACAGGATTCATACATTAATTAATTTGGGGATGTTAAAAAATAATTATTGATCGTGGTGAAGTAGTGTTTGTTCTAAGCAATCAATAATAACTATTAAGTACAAATAAGTCTCGTTTGCTATTTTCCGATCTTATTTTGTATAGACAAGATGTGAAATCATATTGAACCGAGTCGCCTAAAAATTGGCGAATGCATGGAAATTCACATTAACACTGATAATGTGGGTTTAGCGGCCACCGAAAAACAACTTTGTTCTGCCGTGCTAGTTAAAATTAACTAATGTTTACTTTTCCCGTATTCCTTTAGAATTATGACTCGTATCCAATTCTTTAAAAACAAAACCAAAAACAATATTTATCATCCAAATGCAACTAACTAACTTCCCACTGTAACAGAATAGAAGTTTTTGTTTGATGATTTAAATTTTTTTCTTCTTTGGGCGGTACGAAACATATTTAGAATAAAAGAACAACAACAACAACAGCAATAGCACTACATTTCAGGAAAAATTAAGCAAACACATACCATTACATTTATGCACAAATATGTATGAATATGCATACTTAATTTAATATTGAATGCATGTATGTATGTGTGTTTAAAGGCATTTATGAATGGGTGTAAGTACTTCAAGTGTACTTCACTAGTATTTAAAGCTCTTCGTGTAAATATGTATGGTTTCAGACCATAACATTCAATTGAATATTTGCTTTTGAAGTAAACTCAACCAAAAAAATAATAAGAAATAAAAAAAATAACAATAATAACAAAAAGCAAAAATGAAATAGCAATGTTCATTTTTGTGCTTCAGTATTTTTGATTTTCTAATTTTAATATCAACAACAGCAGCTACACCAACAATATAATAGTTCCAAGTAAAACAACAACAACAACAAAAACAAACAACAACACCAACAGCAACATCGTTTACATTTGCAATTGAAACCACATTCGAACTTTGTGGCATTTGAACTGTTTTCTGTGGTCAAAGTTTTCGCATATCCTTTCGGCCCACTTACATAGACAGGCAGCCAGGCAGTCGGGGAAGCAGTCAGACAGACAGCCAAATAGCCTAAAACACATATTGAAACGAATATAGTTAAAAAGTGTGATGAGTTTATGATGATGCCCTCATATTTTTCCTACATTTCATATTGGCTGTTCATAAACTGTAAGTGGTTGTCCGGTTAAATGCCAGCCTAAGTGAGTATACATATATATATATATGTACGTATGTGTGTGAGTGTGTGTTGTTCGTAGTCTGAAAAGGCCTAAACAGCTAAACCACATTTAACAAAAAAAAAAACAACAACAACACACAAGCTTAGTATAAAAGCAAATCCTCAATTGTACAACTTCCACTTCATTTATATTCCAACTCCCGTTAGACTCAACTACCGATGTTGCCACTGTTGAGTGTGACAACACAAATGAATGCATGCACACATCTATGGATAAAGGTATGTATGTGAATTTCAGTGAGTAAAAACTACTAGAGCATAACCAATTCAATTTCGTACTTGGTCATTTGTCCTTCAAAATGCTACCGGCTTCTATTATACTTAAAAAAGTGTGTGCAACCGTGCAACGCTACATTCCTAAACATTTTAAAACCTCCTACTCATTTTAGTTTTTGCACATTTGTGTGCTGCTGCTGTTGTTGGCGAAATTTAACGTTCAAATATGTTCAAAAGTATGCGTTTATATCTTCATTAAGACCAAAGTAAATATATTTTACATATTCATATATTTAGACAGAGTTACCAAATATTTTGCTGAAATGCACGCTTCTAAAATTTATTGTGTTTTCTTTTCAACAAAGGCCAAGTACAAGCTGATAAAGCAGCTCAGGAAATACCATTCTGTTAATATATTATTATCGTCCACAAACTCTAATTCTTAGAACCATGGATCAGCCAGACTGAGGTATCAGGGAAAATTAAGGATCGCAACTTGTCAACATTGTCAAATATGAGTAGCCGCCAGCAGAGAGCTGTAATAAAATAATTTTGCTTAAGTGCTAATTGTTCCAACTTTAAACACAAAAAATATTTAAAAAAAAAATATTGTTCCCTAATAAAAATTATTTCCGCTGCAAAAAGATGTCAACCCGTTTAAATTTTTTAGTGTTTGTATTTTAAATTGTGCGGTTTTGTTTTTCCTGATGACTTTTGAAGTATGTTCGATTTGCTGCAATCAACACAAAAGTCCTTATGTTTGTTTTTAACGAATTTTTACTATTTTTAGTTGTAATTTTCCATTTTCTACTTGGCCATCAGCAGCGTGCAATTTGAAATTAAACTAGAAAATTTGAAATAATGCAGCCACACACGATTTTTTTGTATTGATACGAGTACTATGGCAAATATTTTTTAAAATTGGCAAATAAAAACCTGTTTGTATGTGTTAGTTTATTTAAGCGTCCAGTATTTTGTGAATGAGGATTGTTATTTAGTGGCCATTTAGTTAAATTAAATTTCAATATTTGTTGGTGCAAATATTTCCTGGAAAACCACACTACTTACTATATACTACTCTTAAGGTAAGTTCAGACGTGGCAAATATTTGACAAAATACCATTTCTTTGAAAATTGTATGTAATCATATAAATGAAGTTCAATAATACAAAAATAGATTTTAAATGTACTTTATGAATATAGTACATACCGACCCCTGTGCCCGAAATTATCGTATGTTACACCTTTTTTTTTAATCGACTTGCTTATCTAAATTAGTTCTAAATCCATTAATTCAGTTGTTGGCAAATATTATAGCGATAAATATAATAGTTATGGAGATAACTATCTCCGGTAAAGTTTAGTTTTTATAACATACGATAATATCACGCACATGGGTCGCTATGTTAAAGGTGAAACAGAGTATAAAGTAATTAGTAGTTAGTTCTTTTCCGTCGAATTTTTGTAAAAGCTTTGTTTTCCGTTTATTTTTCAAGATGAAACTGATACATGCATGTGCAATAAGTGTACATGTGTTAGTAGTAATTTTAAACGCTTATAGCTCCCGAAATATCAAACCGATTTAAATAAAATTAAGATTGTGAACATCTACGTAAAATCCCAATTAAAATCACATAAATCTTTCCAAAATCGGTTTAGTATGATGGCCGCATAATGGATCTAAGAAAAACGTGTTTGGCTATTAATCATATAGACATGGACAACAAAACAATTTTATACGCAAAAAATAACTTAATGTAAGACCATTTTTTCGCCAGATGAAAAGAAGCGTTTTTTTAAATTTTTTTTTCGATACGTTTTTTAATGATAAATATCATTTATTTTTATCCGCTTTACAAGATATCAATGAACATAATTGCATTAAAATAAAGTCGTCACAAGCCTACCAGCCGATTTTACTGTCTTTGATTTATTCGAAGATAAATCTACTAAAAAAGTTCATTATTTTCACTGTTCTTTTATTTTTACAGTATAACGGTGAAACTAACTGTTTTATGTACAGTTATGTATCACCGAAGAAATTTATCAGAGTTTTTACATTATCTGATTGACCAAATGTTTTCAATAGTAACACCTTTTTCTAGTTCGCCCCAGCTCAGTTTTATTGCAATAATAATAAGACACAGGACACAGGATACTTCAAACAAATTTCATTACCGCCCAATCGTTGGCCGGTCAGTCTCTAAATTTGTATTTTTTTCTTTAATAAAATACTCTTTAATGATCTTAATTGAGTACTTTTGGTCATTATCACGCATAAAGGTTCCTGAGAATGGTATATTTTCAAATGCAGATGACTTCTCGACGTTTTCAAGTATATTAAAATATTAGAAAATTCTTTAATGTTTCACCAGATATCGATTTATTTTCATGTGCATGCAATAAGAGACTAAAAAAATGTTATATTAAAAGCGAATAAATTTTATATTTTTCCCACAAAACAAAACATTGTTTAGTTTGGTTTTTATATGTGTGAAATACTGACATAGGAGTACAATAGTTTTGTTAAAAACCAATTTTTAGACGCTCTGTATGCCAAACGTGTATAATAAACTTATGCGCCTTGTGGCAATGGACAGCACCATCTATAATCGATTTTAGCAAAAACTTAAAAGCAACATAAGCGAAAGATCCACACACAAATCATACATTAACCATACACTACCTTAATGTCCTCTTATTTTCCTGTGTTTTGTTTGTCTAAAAATTTCACTAACGACAAACTTGACCAAACTATTAATTTACCAAGATCCCAGTTGGAAGATATTCCATCATGTTTTACAAAATTGCCTCACAATACAAGCGGACATTCTGCAAGTCAAACTCATTTCATACACAACACAAATATTGTAGCAACTTAATATGAACCACTAACAGACACATACAACTAAGTAAATTATCCTTTTTTAGATTTCAGCTATCGCTTTAAAAGTCAACACACATAAAAAATCAAAAAATAGTGGCGAAAAATCTTTAAACAATAAAAAATCAAGTAACTGAAAAAAATAGCAACACATTGACTAAAACAGTGTAACGAAACTAAGTTTTACTTTTTTATGACATTCTCCCACATTCGCGACTTTTAGAAGCTAATTTTTGTGTCAACAATTCATTTATTTTATGAACAAGACAGTGTTCAGTTGCCGTTGATGTTCTTCTATACTTTCTCCGATGACGAATATGATGATTACGGCGTCTGCGATGTGGTTGGTGATGCTGGTGAGAAGGTTGATGATAGTTAACTTTAGCCACAATATAGCAAAACTTTTTGATTACTTTGTGTTAAGTGCAGCTGTGGGCCAGGCCAAATGATACTTTTTGCTGCTGTCTGTATTTTATACATGTATATATTTTTTTGTGGGTTGCTTTTTTTCCTCAAGTGTACGACCGATTAATTACATTTGAATTAAACAAAAAAGTCTAAGAAGGCAACATATTTGTTGGACATCACACATAATCAATTGGAACTTTATATATAATAACACTGCACAGTGGTTAATTATCGTTTTATATTGAGAAAATAGTTGGATTGTAAAAATATGTGTATTTAAATGATATAATCTTATTTATAATTTAACAGCATCTTTATATAAAATTATGTTATCAAAAAGTCTTCTAATTAAAGTTACTTATATAAAAATCAGTTTTAATAATAATGTGATTCTGACATCTCTACGCCAACTTTTCGAATATTGTAATTATGACAAATAAATTTTTTTTTATTTTTTTATTTGTACTTTAAACTTAAAATAAGTCGCAATAATTGACTTCTGCAGCAGTTACCGTTCGAGAATTAAATATTTTCATTTCTTGATGTTTTTGGCAAAACCGGGCTTGTCGTGAAAAAACAGCGTCAACATTTTTTGATATTTATGTCATACTTGCAACATCACCACACTTTGTTGAAAGTTGGTATGCTACTAACAATTCACTTAAATAGGGTAAACTAGACGTCACATTGATACAACAAAGCAACGTTTATTGGTAAATGTGCTTTAAAATAAAACATAGAAAAAATCAAAAGGAAAAACCAATCATATTAGAATAAAGACAATAGAATGAAATTTGACAGCATCAAGTGGGGTGCTGCAGAGATCTTAATAATGGGCCTTAACTAACAAGAGAGTACATGCTATAGTTCTCATTTAGATAATACAACAAAAATATATGAAGTAATGCCGTTTGCCTTACAGTGGAATAACGATTTGTTCAAGACTAAATCTATAAACAATAAACACATTCACGACAGCAGACCACCGACTACAACCTGTCAAAAATAGAATACATGTGTGTATATGAAAATTACTATACTCACGACTACACGGCTGCAGGTTGTTATCCATGCTATTTTTGTTTTGGAGTCAATTTAACTAATTTCTAATAAAATACGTAAAGCGAATTAGTGCTAAGAAATATAAAAAAATAAAAGAAAATACAATAATTGCACTTCCTCTTTTGGTATTAACTTTTTGTAATCAATATTCTGTGTTCATCTTTTAATAAAATCTTGAAAATCCAATGAAGCAATAAATAGGCCACTGAGGCAATCATATCGCGAAAATGTGCGAAGTTTTGCAAAATTATAAAAAAAAACCGTAAAATCTTCTAAACCGGGCTAAAAATCCAACGAATGTGAAAAATTTTAAAAAAACTGCAAGAATTACGAAAATTTGCAATAATTTCCATTCATTGAAAAAATTAAAATGTTTAATACCATTTAAAGTCGATGAAACAATAAAAATTTTAAAAGTCAACCACATCCACACAAACGAAATTCCACAAAAAAATGCGAATATTAGAAAAACCTGTAAAATTTTCTAAGCTGGGCTACAAATGCAAGGATTGTAAAAAATTTGAAAAGAAACTGCAAGAATGACGAACATTCGCAATAAATTCCAATCATCGGGAAAACTAAAATATTTAACATCATTTAAAAGGCGATGAAACAATAAAAACGCGAAATGGTACGAAGTTTTGAACAAGACGTATAATCTTCTAAAAATACATAAAGATGTAAGGAATATGAGTGTATAATCACATTCTTTAAGTTTCTACCTCCATTTAGGAAGCTTTAAGCCTTTTTCAAAATTTTTTTAATTTTCGCGGTTTTTAGCTATTTTCACGATTTGAGTGATCCTTCGTGATTTTATTGGTTGATTGATTTGTACTTTTTGAGAAAACGTAACTTTAAAAAAGCAAAAAATATAAAGTGGTATCCCTGAAATATTAATGGATCTGCTGCTTATTATATATTTAAATATATTTAGGAGTGCTTTATGATAATTTGTTACCATATTATAAAAAGATATATATATACATTATAATAATCAAACTCATAGAAACCGAGGCGGTTTGATAATACATAATGTGACTAAAACCACACAATTTAATCATAATAAAGTGTGCTGCTATTAAATTATTATAATACGATACTGGCTTTGGAAAAAACATACGCACTATTTCATAATTTCTCGTTGTAAACGTCAATAATTCCATTATGAAATATATTCCCAATAATACGGTTCACTATATCATATTTCTTTCGGATATTATCTAATTAATTCAAAATTAAATACTTACATTTATTATTTCAAAGCTATTCGTTTTCATATAAAAACATGTTGCACATTTTTATACAACTTTTAATTCTTATTAAATTTTTTATCATAGTTCTTAAAGTTTTGTCTCATAATCTTCAATCAGTTAAACGCATTTTTCCGCTACAACCTCAACCGTCGCGTCAGTTGTTCGCACAGTACTATTTCTATGAATTGCATACTAATTATACTCGCTCTATGAATTTTATTGCAGGCCATCAAAGTTAAAATTTTAACTAATTGCCGCCAGCCAGTACAACGAAAGGGAAATATTGCAAACAAGTGAAGAGCAGCAGTAAAAGAAAAACACAATAACGAACACCACAAAGTTTTTTTTGGCGTGTTGCTAATGTAATTTAAATTAGAGGTTAAATATATATTTATCTTTAGAATTCCTAAAAATGAAAGGAAAAAGAAAATATAGGCAACTTAAAACAAGTTAAACACAATTTTCTGCGTTTGGACACTTGTAAAAATTTTTCAAACAAGAGCAAAAAAAAAGATCATGTCAGAATATTAGACATGTTTTCATTTTATAATTAATTTATGTTTTCAGCCGAAAATTCTTTGCCACTTGTTAACTAAATTAAAAGAAAATAATGAAAATCAAACATGAACAGGCTTTTTTGACTTTGACTCAGCAAAATGATGGAGCACAATTAGGAGGAAGAGTACGGAAGAAAATTCCAAAAGTTAAAATAACTTGACTACACTTAACTAGTTTAAAGTTTTTCAAAAACTTTATCTTCATTTCTGGTTATTTTCTTTATTGTTTCATGCTTTCTAATTTGTAACCAGCCAGTTTTTTCAATGTTTCACACTTGATTGGTTGGGCTTTTACAACCAAATATATGGTTAGACTATGTCTGTGTGTGTGTGTTCTTATAAGGCTAAAATATTCTACCAAAAATTTACTTGCATATTATTCATTTTTGCAATGCAAATTTTTAACATATCAAAAAAAAAGGAGATACAAAAAATTAAAAACTTAAATGTGATGACTTTCAAATGATTTACATGCTCAAACAAAATAACAACATACTTTTTTACACCAGCTAAATACCGTCTACATCACTTTATAGAGCTTATATAACTAGTTACTAGTAAATGAAGAAGTAATATATTATCTAAGTAGTAAAGAGTGCGTTTATTGGGCAGACAATCATCAGTTGAATCTCTTAATAAGCAAAATACTTTTTCACCGTGTAATAAAATACTTGCGCAATCATTAATAACTTAGGGGTTACATGATCAAGTTTTGTCTATGAAGTTTCAATACACTCACACTTTTTGCTAATACATTCAAACTTTTAAAACTTCATACGAACTTGCTTCTCAAATTCTCTGTCCATCGAGTGTTTCAATTTGAAACTAATAATTAAAATCAAATAATCAAATATGTTTGTGAATAATAGTAATAAAAGTAATAATATTGTGTGATGTGTAGAGCAACCATTTGAAGATATTTTCTTGACCACGACATCTAGGAAAATAAAAATGCTTCAAAATTGCGCGCAGCCTACTTCACAGCTATCAATTTAAACAAATTTTGATTAGTAGCACGTGTGAAAAACTTGAGCGTGTGGTTTCAGGGTAAATCAATTGATATAAATCAAAACAATAATTCAAGGCACATCCACATTCACCTTCTAATAATTGTAAAAACACGATCTCAGCACTGACAGCATATATTTATTTTTTGCATTTTTGGTATTCAATTACTTTTCAGTATGGACATTTGGATTCATGCAGCTATTAAAATATGGCATCTGAACTTAAATGCATCGAAACAGCGACCATAAAAGCTGGTCTAAAAATAAACGCAAACAATCTTAAGGTAATGCGCTACAGTACAGTTAACAACAACACGTTTCGGTCAGAATAGAAATGTTTTGCCATAAAAACACTATGATCGGTATCTTTAACTCTTGTGTCAAGTCTGTGCTCCCTCCCTATGCATGCGAGACGTGGAATACGACAGAAGACGACGTCAACTCCCTACAAGTTTCTATTAACCGATGTTTCCGAGGAATGTTAAAAGTTTTCGGACATAACACCGTATGTAATAATCTGGAAGTCTGGAGACAAAAGAATCAGCGGCCAACTCATATTGTTATCTTAAAATGCAAATGGCGCTGAATTGCTCATACGCTGCGCAGCAGTTCAGATGACACAGATAAAATTGCCATTGACTGAAACCCACAGGGTAGTGATCTAAGCTGGAGAGAAGTACAACAGATATTATCAAACCGAATCAAATAGAATTGATTTGTTATGGCTGTTTGTTCCCAAGAGGAACCACAGGGAAAATAATATAGTATAAATGGACATTTTTAAGTTGTTATTTATAATCCAAATATCTTCGCCATCTGAAAGTAATGAGTTAAAAGGCCAAAATAGAAGTATTGAAGAGTATGTACTTCATATACTTCTTGCCATTTAATCTCAATGATTTGCCAGAATGTTTAGCAAAATAAAAAATTTAAAATTGACTTTGTGCTATTTCTTGTTTAAGTTAAAAATTTTTAAAGAACTGACCAGCAAGCCGCCCACTAGATGGCAAATAATGCTATCAAAATATGTAGCGTCACTGAAAATGTACTAAATTTTGTTGGTGTCTAACTACTCGCACATGGTTCAGAAATCGAAGCATTATAAAAATTTAAAAGAGAAAAATGTTAACTATAATTATTGCCCTCTTTCACCTCCAAAGTATTCGAAGTATCAAACAGTTTGAGATGTACCTAGAATATATTCAACTACACTTAAAGAAATGATGTACGGTTTAAGCAAAACCAAATACAATAATAAGGAATGAAAAAAATATTGAAAACATAAAGTCCAAAAACAACAAAAACAAAATGAGTTGCAAGTTACTAATAGTTTCGCAGGCAAACAAAAAATATATGAAATGAGAAAACAAAAAAATCTGATGCAAAAACAAAAAAACAAGCAACAGACAAGAGTGTTGGTAGGGGGGAGGAAGTTGAAAGAGAGTACTGAAAATATAACTTTATGTTATATTCCGGCTTAGTGGTTTTTGTGGTTACAAACGAGAAAACTCATTAAAGTTTCCTCACTTCAACACCGTCCTTTCGTTTCAATACGATTCGTTTTGTTTTGCTATTTTTCAGTAGAATGGCTCGGCAGCAAACCGCTTGCTATAAGGCAACAACAATAACAGTAACAACAAAAAATATCCTTCCTACAAACAAAACCAATCGAATTACTTTATCCCACTGGACATGAGAATTTAGAGCACAAAAAAACAAGCTCAAAACAAAAATATAATAACAAAATATTCTAACACTTTAATTAGAAAAATAAAAGAAAAATATGAATTTGTTTTTGTGAAAAATTCTCTTATGTTAAGGATAAAGTTTCTGCTCACGCTAGATATGTATGAGTACATATGAGATTTCATGCTTGGTATTCATTAGTTTTTACTTCGTCATATTTATTAAGAATTTAATTAAATGTTTTTCAGTATTCTTACCATTTAATAAAATGATCAACAGAATGTAACTAAAGCAGTAAAAATGTGTCAATATTAAAATTATTAAATGTGTATAATTATTGAAAGACAAAAAATAAAACATTTTGGAAGCTGTAGTATCCAAAATAATAAAATTAAAATGGTTAAACAAAATTGTTTTCGCACATAAAAAAATCAATTTCATCAGTTCTATAAAAGCTGAAACTCAATTCAAGCTGGTGTCAAAAGCACAGCTGATTATTTCGGCGTGGCTAATGAATTAAGAACTATGTGGCATTAAGAATATGTTGGACTAAAGAAAGAAATATGTTTTTGTTTCGACATTTGGATTCTACTCATATTAACTAAATAAACACTAAATATATTAAAAAGTTCCAATCACGATCGACTTCACTGCCATCATGTCATCAAATTTTGTTTTATTTTACCAATACACAATATTATTCAACAGAGTGTTTTCTTTCTTTGCCTTCGACCGTCGCAAATAAAACTGTAATGAATTGGTCTTGCTTACAGCTTGTTAATCGACATGGATATTATGGTGGCTCTATTTAAGAATTGATATTGTGCCAACGCTTTTCGATAGATTTTTTCATGAGGAAAAAAAGTTCCACTACGGCATATCAAAAAAATCATTTTCAAGGCGCCCAATTTAAAATTTTTTTACTTTTTCTCAACTTTTATTTTTTTAAGGGTTTTTTAGTAAGTAATAAAAAAATCGGCTGAAATAATTTTTTTTAAATATTACCTTTCCAAGATGAAATTTATTTTTAAATTATTATTCTTTTGAATTATTATTGAATTATTTTTGATGAAATTCAATTATTTATTATGGGTAGAGAAAACCTTAAAGCCAAAGTTGAGAAAAAGTAAAAATAATAAATAAATTTGGCCGCCTCGAAAGTGATTATTTTCATCCGTCGTAGTGGAACTTCTTTTTCCTCATGCCAAAAGCTATCGAAAAATCGATGGCACAATATCGATTACTAAATCGACCCACCGTATTAGATACATAAATAAATAAACTCAATTTAATTTCAATTCAGAAAATTGCAAATGAAATTTAGTCTTTTAAGTTTTAATTGAGAAAATTCAAAAATGGAGTCAATTAAATTAAAATTGTCAAAATTCAAAATATAAAATATACATATATATAAAATTAAAAATTTGTCTTGAGAAAAATTAAAATTTAATGTAATATTTAAGAAAACTCCAGATAAAATTAAGAACTTTAATTTTAAATTAAGAGTATGATTGTTAAAGGTCCACTGAAGATTTGGAATTTTTACAATGGAGTATTTTGAATTTAAACAAAAAAAACCAAACCAAACTTTCAATTTTAAAGTGAGAAAATTTGAATAAAATTAAGAATTTCAATTTTAAACTGAGATCAGTAATATTGAGAAATTTTTAAGTTATACTATGTACTCGTAGATATGTGTCTTGTTAGTTTAGCTGATTTTTTAGATATCCAGTATTTATCCACAGAGTGAAAAGTGATGCTGGCAATGGTATTTAGAAATTTATTTTATTTATTATTTTATTGCAACATTTTATTATAAGTGATTTATGTAATAATAACAACAATTTAATAATGTACGACAAATTTGTTAAATAGACTTCTTTCTAATGTCGCATAAAATGTTTTGATTTTTATTAATAATAACGATTTTCTAATAGAGTATAAAGCTTCCATATAACTCTTCTATACAAAATATTTAATATATTTGTTAAATACTTAAGCATATTATCTTATGTGGCGTTAAATACATAATTATTATTGTTTTGTTAAGCTGCTTCTTAAATTTTAAATTCACTTGTAACAGTTTATCTATTTATAAACAATTCTTATCTGATGATAAACCTTCAAAAAGCACAACCTGTTTATGTTATCGCTTTTAAAAGCATGGCTAAACATTTTACAGGATAAACACATGAACACACAATTTCACAGAGGTAAATTACACACATTTACACACATTTACACACATTCATACATACAGCCAAATAACAAGCTTATAAAAAGTGTAAGGGAGAACTGAAAGAGGAAAACAACTTCTTAAATCTATTTATTTACAAAAACAGGTACATAATTGTGTAACCATGTGTCTTGCCTAACACAAACACATACACACATACATATATGTCGCATATACACTGATATATTTTAGTACAAGTGCACATTTAAATACCACTGCATATATATTTATATATATACGTTTTTGTATGGATGAATGCATGTATGTATGTGTGCCTGAGTGTACATACGTATTCGTTTGTAATATGTTGCTTGTACTTCTGTTTACCATGTTACTTACACATGACTTTGTTTACGCGAAGTCAAACGTGATATAATTTTTCCACTCTTGCAACTTTAAGACGTTTTGCTTCTTTTCAAATTTTTGTTTTCTTTTTTTCTTTCCCCTCATTTTTAAGAAGTCTTATAATTTTTTTTTCGTTGCCTGTATGTGCGGTTGTCTATGGCATTAAGTCATGTTGTGTTACAAAAGTAAAAGATGAATGTGGCATTATTTTATGTATTCATTTCAACTTTTAGAGTTTTAATATTTTTCTATGTTTGTTGTACAGGGTGTTGTTTTAAGGCGTTTATAATTTTAAGCAAGAGGTCGCATTGGGAGTAACTTTCCATTGCCCACAATTTTTTACGTTCACTAACAAAAATAACAAATCATGGCTACATTGGAAAGACAATTCTGATGCAATTGTGGGTCATTAGAAGGCGCTTGAGCTACTGACGATATCCACAACAGATGGTAAAGACAATATTGGTGAAACAAAGATACTCGTGTTTTCACAATAGGAATTAGTTGTGGCAATTAAATTGATGGTAGCGAATGTCACTCATTAAATTTTTTTTAATGAATTTTTAATTGTTACCCGAAAATAATTTCTTAAATTAAAAAGATATGGGTAAATTTAGATTTGAACTCAAGCCATAAAAATCTCATTTCAATATTTATCTCATAAATTTAAAACCTCTAAAGCTGTTAACACTTTAACATATTGGTATACCCGAGAGTCCGTTTAAAGGGACACAAGATCTGCAAATGTAAGACCGTAATTGAAGTTGATATACTTTCACGAGGAAGTGTTACAATTTTTTTAAGATATCTCTATTAACTAGTATCACATTAAGAAAACTTTTTAGAAGACTTTCGTTCAATATTATATTTAAATATTTATAATAAACATATAGCTACAAAGTATCTAATCTTTTACACACACATACTCGAAAACTCTCATGCATAATAAATATTCTAATAAAACCAAAAGACACACAAAGACAATATATTTTGAACGGAACAAAAGGCTTCCAAGTGCAAAAATAAACTAAACGAACTGTGACCTAACAAACACAAATACAAATTTACATTTGCATTCACATTTACAAAATTAATGACTGACCATTTGCATACATAAATGTCTGTCTATAGACATTTGTACGTACGCATGTGTGACAAATGTATATTCTTCAGATAAAATAAATTAACAGTTTTGTGACAAATGGAATCAAAAATTAAACCTGAGTAAAAATTTGTATTGCTAACAAAAGTAATAATGGCGACCGTCGTAATCTGTTACAAAAATATATTTGATTCTTTTTTTTTTTTTTGCTTTTGATTTAAATTTTATTGACACTACATCTTACAAATAATTGTCAATACATAATTTCAACATATTTCCGTAAAATTTAAGTACTTGGAGATATATAAAGACACTCGAAAAAATGCAATTGTGCATGAAGTTTTCTTTTCCATCTCAAAGTAGTCACTAAGTTACCTGGAATAAATTTAATGCTTTCGACGACAGCAGACTACCAACCATAATCTCTCAAACTCACGTGTAGATGCGAACGATTATTTTGAAGCCATCATGGCTAAGCAGGTGCGCGACCACTACTGTAAACATATACATTTTCTAATAATATTTGAATTTTTCATACAAAGAAAGGTCTTTTCCCATTTTGCCTTTAAAAACATCAAATTAATTAAAACAATGTTAATATCTTTTGATGACTTGTATTATATGTTGCAATATCTATTTATAAAGATAGGATCTCATGTGTAAATATCTAATTAATAAAAAATAAATGAAAATAAAGGATGAAAAAAAAAAAAAAAAAAAAGGTGCGCGACCACCTTTGTCGCTGTCACCAATTTAGACAAATTCCCATTTTCGTTGGCAACAATGAGCACATCTAGTGCTACCAACATCATAAGATAGAAGAAATAAACAAGAGCTTCAGAATATTTACAACATTCAGAGAAAAACATTATAAATATATTAACAATTAATTAAATTGCTTTGTTTTTTTTTTAATTTTTACATGAGTTAAGTTAATGTGGAATAAATAATTTTATATTTATAAAAGTGAAATCAAGGCGCATTCACAACAGGTGGCCACGAGAGATCAGGTGGGTGAATTCGCTTGAATTTTGGCTGCCAACATTTTTTGAATTATTTTGTTCGTTTACAAAAAAAAAATAACTTTTCGTGTATATTAATACTAAAAAGATATTTTATTTTAAATAACATGTGTCATATATTAATGCCAGCGGACTATACAGCTGAAGTAGTATTTGTAACTAGCGTACCACTAATATATGGCGGCTCTATTTCGTTAATCACAACAACGATTTTGAGTTTTAAGGCTGTAATCGCTTCGACTGGCTCGGTATAGTCGCTTTCCTTAAAATACCTCTACAAAAAATAATCCAGTGGTGTTAAATCACACGATCTGGCTGACCACTTAACAGCTGATTTTTGTGAAATTATGCGATCGGGAAATTTGGTTTGCAATAAATTGATCGTTTCATTGGCTATGTGACATGTAGCACCGTCCTGTTGAAACCACATGTCAGTGACATCCACGTCATCAATAATAGGCTAAAGTTGAGTTGTTAACATCTCGTGATAGCGTGATCCATTGACCGTCACCGCATTTCCAGCCTCATCTTAGAAAAAAAACTGCCCATTTACACCTCCAGACCATATAGCGCACCATACAGTAGCATGCTGGGCATGCGAAGGATTCTTAATAATTGCTCTAGGATTCTCAGAAGCCCAAATGCGGCAATTTTGCTTGTTGACGTACCCTGAAAATTTAAAAAGGACTTCGTTTAAAAAATTATTTTTTCAAAAAAAACCAGCGGGCTGTTCCTGAATGAATTGAGCGAATCTATGGCGATATGAATAGTTGGTTGGCTTCAATTCCTGTACCAGTTCAACCTTGTAAGGCTTACGCAAAATTAGCCATGTGGTGGTTTTGCATAACCCAATTGTTGAAAACGTCGAGGAATTGACAAATTTAGATCTTCTTCAACACTGTGGCTCACGGCTGCGATGTTTTCAGTTGAACAACCCGGTCAAACCCGCGTTGTTGTTGGCACATTTTGTATCGAACCTGGCGACTCAAATTTAACGACCAAAATTTAATAGCGGCCTCAGAAGGACGATTATGATGTCCGAAAATATCACGAGTTTTACGAAATGTAACTTCAACAGAACCATCATTTTCATAGTGAATTTTAATTATTTTAGTGCAATTTTCGAGCGAAATGAATTTCATTGTAGCAATTGTTCTTGTTGAAACCCTCTTTAGTAGCACCTTAATCACCTGCGGAAAATGGACAGCCACTTGTGATTATCCCTGAGTCGTTATTATGTAGTTGTCGGGATTGAAGAGGTATGTTATGTATTAATTGTTGCTGATATGAGTATAACTGTAATCGCAGGTGATAGATGAACTGTTGCAACTTACAGCTATTGTGTGGCCGTAACATTAGTATGGCGAAATTAAGTGGCTAGCCTGGCTGTATTCGTAACGTAATCGAAGTATTTGACACTGATATGGATAGAATTGTAGGACCTGCATGTGCTGCATCTGCCCTCTGTGTGTTCAACATACTGACGTCTTTTATCGGTTACATATTTCTTATTATTTGCGTATTTGAATTCGTAATATTTAATATGTCCAGTTTTCCTTAACCATTTTCCTAAGAAATTTTTTATTTGTATTTTTTTTTAATCTTCCCATAAATTTGTCAACCGTTTTTGACACATCTGATCTGATAACGAATTTGGATACGACAAGCCTGATGTGAATCTGCCTTGGTAAAATCTATTGACATACAACTCCATCTAGAGGTTGTGAATTGAATTAATATTTTCTATGACAATTTGTTACAGATTTACTCGAGTGTACGAATATAACTTTTTTCAACTCAAAATATATTTCTTGCAGAAAGAAACTGTAATCAAGCAATTGTTTTACACAAAATTACTTTCAAAAAGAATTAAATGAAATGATACTAAAAGTATATTTTGCTTATCATATTAAGTTGAACACTTGTATGGTTTTATTTGATTTATAACTTAATAGTATTTACCTTTTGCAAAACCTATTGCTTTCAAACTAATCCTTGACGTTAAATTTTGTGTAAGATAAATTTAAAGGAAATTTAATCAAATGTGATTTTGAAATAATGTGTGGTCAACATAATATTGCAGACAAATTAATGCACATATATACGTACAAAAACACACACACACATATATTTATTTAATTATGTATAATAACTGCTTATAAATTTGCTTAGCAAAATACTATTTAGTAGTTGAATTATTTCTATTTAGTTTGGAAACATGCGAAACAAGGTATAGAAACTATTTCTTAAAATTAATACATTCTCTAAGTATTTATTATTGCAGCTGCCGCAGTTGCACGAACTGTTGCCCATTAAGTGGATTGGTATTTAAGGATTTCATTTCAAATTGCAATTAAACTATTACTAAAGAGAATAAATGATTAGTAATTAATAAATCATCAAATAATTATTGGTTGTAAGTCTAAGAATTCCTTGCATGTTATTGTATGTGCATATTTGTGTAGAAACTTACATTTACAATATTAAGAAAAATATTTTTTAAATACATATTTGCATTGATTTATGCAAAACTTGTTACAAATCTAGAACTTCAGTGTATAATTTGTTAACATGTCGTTACCGACACTTCTTATCAAATAGTAGTCAGACACATTGGTTTCATTTAAATCTGTATTTTTATTTTATACTAAATTTTAGTATATCCTTAAATAAAAAACCAAAATTTTACGATAAGTCTTGGTTACAGATTTTAAATGATTACAGCAATCGACATGTATAAAAATAGTTGTTTCATCTGAAACAGTGAACCAAGTGGAGTTAATCTCAGGTTTTTATTTTATCTTCTTTTTAAAGGATTTTTTTCTACATATTTTTTAATTTATATATTTTTTACCTGTCATCAGGCATAAAGCCACATGCGTCATTTCTATCACTGTGCAAGCCAACGGAAAAGTGAAGTCATATAATTTGATCTTTACTTCCACATCAAACAGTCAAATAATAATAATCAGCAATTTAAAATAGATACGAGTTCTTAAATCAATATTATTTTAAGTATTCTCGTATTGTTTTCTTTTTGAAGAACAGCGGAATATAGAAGTAGTAGTGCTTGTGAACATTGTAATTGTACAGAAAATACCTCTGCTAGTAATTTATATCTCAAAACATATAATCTCTGTAATGAATAATGTGATACAAAGAGCAATCAATTACACATGGAAAAGCCTTTGTCATCAAGAAATAGTTTCCTAATTTGTTTGCAGTACATTGTATTGCAGTAACAATTAAATAGTGAAATACATCCCATATTGTGTCGTTGTACCAGTGAATAATTAGAGTTTGATGCCGTACTCTGTACTGTATAATCTTCTTAAAATTTTTTACATCAATAACACTCGGGCCGTCACCAAAGTGTGCAAATATTTTAGATTCAATTTTTCCCCAACAAGCCGATACATCCTAATGCACATACATATTTAAATACATACTTAAGAAGGACATACAAGTTTTACAAGAAGCTAAAAGCTATGAGGAACTAACTACATCTTCGCGATATATTTCAAAGAGACCACCATGTAATTTTTAAAAAATTTCAAATTTAAAAATTTCTTTAAGTAAGCAGATGATTTTTTATTTGAATTTAAAATATATAAAGACACAATTGTTAACAATTCACACGACTCTTAAAGTGGAAGAAAAACAAAACAATATATAAAAGATATAAGTTCAACAAAACAAAAACCCAAGCAAAAAGAAGAAACCAAATAAAAATTAAGTAAACAATGTTTGCCGATCCCCCTCCAACTTATTTTCACAATATCCTGCTGCTGTAGATGCCAGTTAATGACCCCACAAAACACCAAAAGCTTTTAAATAATACAATGTTTAAATAAAGCGAAACTAAGAAGCACTGAATGGAAAACAAACAAAAAACAATTATATAAAAAAAAACACACACATACAATGACACCTACTTACATGTACTTAAAAGCCAAAAAAAACAAAAACAATGACTAAAACAATAAGACAGGCAATAGCAACAACAAGAAGTTTACAAGAAAATAATCTACATTTTCGCAAAGTAGTTGAAACAAATTTTTATTTTATTTGATTTTTTTATATTTTTTTCCTTTTAACAAAGCAAAACACACCTTAAGAAGCTTTAAATAAACATATGAAGCATAAACAGTAAAGAGATTTGTTTTACGCGCATCTTTGTCTTGTTCTTAGCTACAATGACAATTTTTATAAAATAAATGATTCTGATTCATACTTTTATTTAGCAGAAATCCTGCATTTCGAAAGAAGACTAAAATTTTGCAAAAATACTTGTAATCTAAAAGGGACACAAATCTCACCAACTGCATTTACTTTAATATTGTTGCAATATGATCTACATTTCCCTTAATTTATTAACTTATTAATTTACTTACTTTACTTATTTTTATTCTTTGTTACCCAGCAGTCCTCAGGTTGCTATAAATATAAATTCATCGGATTGTATACTATTATGTCAATAGGAACATTTAAAATAAAATAGTTGAGCGTATGCAACTTATATCCGATTCGGATTAATATTTTCCTATCGAATTGTATAGAATAGAAGAAAAGAAGAAAACGAAGGAATAAAATAAAATTTAACCTTCGCACTAGCATCTGATTTGGATGGCTCCGTATTGTATCATATTATTATTTTATTTTCAATTATAAATTTCGTTTGTTTTCTGCTGTCTTTTTTCCTTTATTTTTTCCAATTTGTTCTTTTTAATTCAAGGCCTTGTTGATCTGCGTTATTTTTATTCATCCAAAGTAAAATGTCAAAATATAAATTTAAGTTCAAAAATTAGAAATTATTTCAAAATTCATAAAGGCAGGCACTTCCTCAAGCTCTCTTATAATTAAAAAACTGGAAAAAACTAATTAATTATATAATTTTACCAATTCGTGTGATAAATAAATATAATAATTATGTTAAAACCATCTGAAGAAAAATGCAATTGGATTTCTTGTTTATTAAAATATTTAACAGTTCAAACTCATCCTATGATCGATCCTAATTTGACCCATCTAATATTAATATGATATCTGCTACTAAAGACTAATTGCATTCAGGCACCCCTTAATGCCCTCCAAATCACCATAGTAAGTGGACCCATCCTACCTTCGCTTGCAATGTCGGCAGTATTGGATCTATCTGACAGCCTAAGCCAACGCTGTGTATATGCCAGTAGGAATTAGATACAGACTTAGGAGGGGTCGCATGTGAAATTCCACTGGGTACTTAAAGTGACATGAAACGTGAGAGAGATTTGACAAAATCCATGTTAGCAATATTGAACAGCTTACCTTCATGTCAATTAAAATAATGCACAATGAAACAAATCAACCAAACGTGAATATTTCTAAAATATTTTGTTGCTTCAGGCGACCGATGGATGCGGCAACTAATCCATGCAACAGTTCAAGTACCACGAATTGTTTGTTTCAATTTTAGCCTCGTGTGTACTTAGCACATGAAAATATCTTAATTTTAAAAGACAATTTAGAAAGACAGATGTATTTAACGTATAATATTTACATTTGTCTGTAGGTACATACATACAAATGTACATACACGTTTCCTACAAAACAAAAATACATAAAAGTTACATAGAATTTCGTTTTTTTTTTCTTTTTTTTTTGTCAAGTTGAAGTGATTTTTATTGTCTTGTTTTCTTTTGCATTTTAAATTAAATTATGCAATTAAATAAATATTATCATTTTGATTTGATTTAATAAATGTACAACACGTAACACACTAATGCGTATGAGTGTCAATCATTGAATGTATATTTGTTTAGTGTGTGCGTCACTCATACGCACCGAATAAATTATTTGTGAGAATTTTTACTGTACGTTTGATTACACAAAACGTACATAGTTCACGACATATAGTAAGTATGTATGTATATATGCAGAAAATAGTTGGGAGCAAATTTGCACAATTTTTTTTTATATAAAAATGAAAGCTAAACATGTTAATATGAGGACACATTAAAATATTTTAAATTTATCATACGATAGAGCAGATCAAAAATTTAAATTTTTCTTATAAAACATGATTGTCAGCACTAATTGATAGCTGAATACATATATGTTCATACATATTATGAATTGAAAATGTACTTGGTGGTCTTCAAGTTCTTGTACAATCAGACTCCATCAGAGAATAAAAATGTCTTTGGTTTTTGTCATGCAGAAAAAGCAAAATCTATTTACATATACATACATATATTTATGTATGTTTGTTTAATTGATTTATCAATACAGTTCAATTATAACATATAGAGAATTTTGAAATCACCAATCAGAAATTCATATAAAATTTTAACTTGCAGCAATTTTGGGGCAATTGACGATATCCTAAGAATAAACAGTTCATCAGTTAGTCAGCTTGTAGCTGGTGAAAATGGAGCGCCACACGAAACAGTAACGGGCTTTTCGTATTTAATCATACTTCGAAATATTAGAAAGTTGGCTGTTTATATTGATTTACGTGAGCACCCGTATTGTGGCATAATCTGACGGTGGTTTTAGACTTAAGTGCCCACCAGCATCCGCAAGATTCACACAGCTTGCAACTATTTGTAAGTGGCTCATACGACCGCACACGAGCACTTTGCTGCAATTCTCGAGCTTTCTAAGCTTTAAGCATACCGGCAGCTCTACTTCAAGAGCAGCATTGGTTCGAGAAAGTAACCAGCCAAATAAGCTAGCTTTCCCCAACACCAGACCTTCAATGTCACGCCTGAATGGGAATTTCTATTTAACGAAGTTTATCGACAAACTTGATCCCTAAATTGCTACTAAGACAACCATCATCTGTTGCTTCCTTTATCAACTTTTAGCGCAGATAAGAAACTAATTGTTGTTTTATATACCAATGAAAGGAAGACCAGACTTTTCCTTTAAATTCTTTGGCGCAGACTTTGTAAGCCAAGGCCCTTACTTCATTTATTTGTTCTTATTTACACTATTGTTGCAGAGATTAGACTACATAGATTAGATTTTATAGAATGCGTAGAATAAATGGCGGCAATTTACTAATGACAACTCAAGATTCCTGGAAATTAACGTCCTTTTTCCACTAGCTAAGTATTTCCACATGCTATCGGTTGGCACCATGAGGACGTACGACGCAGACACATGTTGAAGAGTTAAGAAGCAATATAGTGCTTCAACGTCCCGTTACAATAATTCTTAGTATTTAATATACGGTTACAGACACCGTTTACATGTTCTGTAGCGAGCAACATATTGTGGTACGAATGCAAAAAATTTTTTTTTAGAACTATCATTTAGTTAATAAAATTATATATTTCAGATGTCAAGGTTTGTTCTCAATCAGAGAGCAAATCACGACAACGTCGGAGAGCTTTATCGATACTCGCTACGAAGTATTTATATGCATTTAGTAGTGTGTCTGATAAGTAGTTAGCCGAGTGTACGATCTTCTATAATCGTAGTTAGTTGAACACTCGATTCTCCGCATTTTTCTTACACTCGCATATATTTTACCGGGAAAGTATACTACCTTATTTTGCCGCCATTTTGGTAAACATTAGTCTTGACAGTTCATATTTGGCAGTCGTTAAGTAGACACGTGACAAATTTATTATGGAAAATATTCGATAAGCCAATGTGTTTTAATCGCTTAAACATTTTATCAAAATCAATCATCGATTACCTTGACGATGAGAAAGTTACGTGAAATTTTTGGGAGCAACAACGTGCCAACAAAACGCACTATTTATCATGTAGTAAATGATTTCGAAGAAAGAGGGTCTGCAGGTGATAGGCCCAAGCATGGACCACAACGTACTGCAAGATCGGCTGAAAACGTTACTGCTGCTCAAGAAAGTGTTCAAAACAATCCATCAACCTCAATTCGACGCCGCACTGTGGCTGAAAATCGTTTTTCATTGGCCAAAACTCAAATTTTTTTTTGTCACCGATTTTTAAAATTTTTACGCCATTTTGTAGCTAATATATCCAGATTAAGGTAGCCAAAAAATTAGGTTAAACTATTGATAATTGTGAGCGTGGCATGCTGTCAAACTCAACGGTTTTTTTAATTTCAGAAAAAGGTGTTTTTCTTTTGTTTTTTATAAAAAATAAATGGTTACTACTCGCAAGCTATCATCGATAATGGCCTGCGGTCTTTTTTATAATGTTGGTAGGATTATAGTCTTTAGTTTTTGTAAGTGGTCAGAGCTCTAGCGTTTAATATTAAGGGCGTTACGGAATATTTATGAAACTACTATATTTTTCTCAAATTTAAACTTTAGTAGAATAGAACTTCTAGGGAACAAAAGGGAACAAGAAATGTATACCACCCGGAGAAAGGTGAAAGTGTCCTCTTTACCGCTATATATACTTTTGCACCCGCCACGAGCCGCCTGTAGAACACTTTTTTCATTTTAATGAAATTACTCCAAAGTACTCGTATACAATGGTGTATATAATTTTCACTTTTTTGCCTAAAAGTTTATGTTTTTTACTTTAGACTACGTAAAACTAAAAAAATTAAATATAATACCTGCGAAAGGGTTTAATGGCTTTGTTTTGATCAGCCAAAAATTGGTAATAAAATTATCACAAATTATCACAAAATTCTACAGTAAACATATGATCTGTTACTAAATTTACCTGTTATCAAATGTTAGGGTCAACCAAAGTCATAAGCAATTTTATAACAATAATCGGGACATTAAACCACTAAAAATAAAAAAACAACCCAACAACAACAACAAATATTGGCGAGATACTAATTAGTTTTACCTGATATTAAGGTCTGGATAACATGTGCAGTTTTGTGCAATTTAAGCATTACCTGCTATGAAATTAAAGATCAATGTGTGAATAACATGTATCTAAAAATGTATAAAACTACGGATTCGATAAGGGATTACTCAGTTAATCCTCTAAGTGTACGGATAAAACATAACAGACGCAAATAAAAATATTCAGAAAAATATGAAGAGCTTCAGTTATAAAGAACTGGCGGAAGAGTATTTTAGAAACAAAAACCAGGAAGATGTTCTTAGCTACGTTAAAATAAAATTAAACTTAAATTCGTGTAGCACCGAAATGGAAGAGGAATTATCTAATTTCGTCAAAGCACTAAAAAAACGCTACAAAGAAGTTCGCTACAGTAAACAAAACTTTTATATAAAAAGTGCAAACTGGTTAGAGGGCTGCAGAAAATCACACCAATTTCGGCAGAGGTACAACTACAATCTCTACTTGATCACACAGCCGAACGCTTGCTACAATCAATAACAGGAAATGAGTTAAAGAAATATGGAAACACAAAGTTAATTCTTTTTTGTAAATGGGGATGTGATAGTTCTTCGGGACAAAAACAATACAAACAAGTTGTATGTGAAAATATTTCGGACTCAGATATGTTCATGGTATCATTTGTACCATTGCGATTGAAAAAGATTTTGGAATATTCAGAGCCTTCGACTAGTATAACGCAAACAATGGATATTTGGAAAAATGAGACACCATCTTCTACGAAATACTGCAGGCCAATCAAATTTAAATTCAAAAAAGAAACTCATGATGCCATTAACAAAGAAGTTAGTGATATAAAGGCCCAAATTGCAACACTACAGCCACTACAATGACAGTTAGATGGACAGCAAATTGAAGTAAGCTACCAATTAGTGCTGACAATGATAGATGGAAAAGTAGGTCAGGCTTTGACTAACACGAAGGCTGCATCCAGCTGCATTATATGCCAAGCAACATCAACTCATTTAAACCAAGTCCCTACAAAATCATTAGATAATACCGATGCATATGAATTTGGATTATCACCACTACATGCAAGAATACGACTTATGGAACACATACTAAAAATCAGTTATGATTTGGATTTCGGGTCTTCAGGATCAATAAGAAACAACGAAACCAACAAAGAGTTAAGAAGTTCAAAAAAGAAACATGTTCAAGATGAATATCGCAAATTTGGATTGATTATAGATCAGCCCAAACAAGGGTCAGGCAATACAAATGATGGCTATATTGCAAGAAGATTCTTTTCAGATCCAGAAACAGCATCTGAAATAACAGGAGTGGATTTAAACCTCATTTTCGGATTTAAAATATTCCTAGATGTACTTGCGTGCAATGAAGAAATTGACTCTAGAAAATTTGGAGATTATGCTAAGGAAACTACAAAAATATATACAACCAACTACCCATGGAGAAATATGTCTGCAACAGTTCACAAAATCCTTTATCATGGAGAAGATGTCATTAAATATCATTTGGTGCCACTTGGAGATCTATCAGAGGAGGCTCAGGAAAAAAGGAACAAGGATTACAGATTTTATAGAGAGCACAATACTAGAAAAATTTCAAGAAATTCAACAAATGAAGATCTATTTAATATATTATTGGCAACGTCAGATCCGTTTATCTCCAGTATTCGAAATCAATGGAAAGTGGAACATCGGGATTTAGATGAAGAAGCCAAAAAACTACTAAAGAACAGAGATAGCACAGAACAAAATATGGAATATTTGCAATCAATATTTGAGTCAAATGAATAATAATTATAATTGCCTTTCATTGTTATTTAAGTACGAAAAACATAGTATTAGTAAAAAATAATAATAAACGAACCTACTATTGTTACAAATGCTATTAAAATTTATTGCAGTTTTTATTTTAAAATGTTTTTAAAATTATCAAATTTGACAGCAAAAAATAATAAATATTTCTGTAGTAATAGTAATATTTTTAGATAATATTATTAACGTTTTTTTTAAGTATAACTATTCTTTGAGTGTAAACAAATTTGCAAATTTGTCAGCAAAAAATTTTAAATTTTTCAGTAATAGCAAAATCTCCAGTTGATTTTACTATTTTTTTCAGTGTACAATTTTTTTAAGTGTAACATAAAAAAAATTCCATTATTACAAAAATTATTTATAATTATTATTAATTTCCAAATATTCAATTTTTTTAATAAATAAAAAAATAATAATTCCATATTTCACTCTAAAAGTTAAAAAAAATTCAAAAGTTCCACTTTGACCTAGAATTCCTTAAAAAGTCCTCAATCAATTTTAATAAAATTTAAACTGAGTCAAGCTGAACTAAATATCTATCCAATAAAAAAAAAATTACTTCAATATTTTGATCGGTTCAAAAGTTACAGAGTTTTGGCCAATGAAAAACGATTTTCAGCCACTGTGCTCCGTGCTCAGGAGCTTGGTCTTCAAAGAACAACTTTGGCCACAATTTTGCACAAGGAGTTGCATTTGTTTCCATTTAAGATTCAGTTAACACAAGCGCTTCTTCCACAAGACCATTTACGCCGCCGTATATATGCCACTAGGATGTTACAGCTCGCCCATGACAATACCGATTTTCATGAAAAAATCATAATGAGTGACGAGGCACATTTTCATTTGAAAGGATATGTGAATAAACAGAATAGTCGGTTCTGGGCAGTGAAAACCTCTCAAATTATTCATCAGTCACCATCAGTCAGTTCCATTAAAAGTGACAGTCTGGTGTGCAATTTGGTCAGAAGGAATCATTGGACCTTACTTCTTTGCAAACGAAAACTGCGTAACCGTAACTGTGAATGGGGAGAGATATCGTGATATGATTGAAAACTTTTTAACGCCACAACTGCATGCATTGGGCTTGATTAACATGTGGTATCAACAAGACGGTGCCACATCGCATACAGCCAGGATTACATTGGAATTACTGCGAGACCTCTTTCCACAAGATATTTCTAGAAATGATGATGTTGATTGGCCTCCATGGTCGCCTGATTTGACTGCTCCGGACTTCTTTTAGTGGCGATATCTGAAAAGCAAGGTTTATGCAAACAAATCAGAAACGCTTGAGCAACGCAAACAAAATATTCATGATGAAATTAATGAAATACCGCGTGAAATGTGTAAAAATGTAATGAAAAATGTGCCCAAAAGGGCTCGCATTTGTGTGGCTAACAGAGGCGGACATTTATCTTACATTGTATTCCATACATAATTGCCGACATTAAATAAACCATTTATCGATATAAGATCCATTCTCTTTCATTAAATCAAAAACTATAAGCAAACAAAGTAGTATACCTTCCCGGCGGACACTTTGTATTTAACACTAACGAATATTTTATATATTTATTTATATAAATTTGTGATTTATCCTTACATAGCAGCAGTACGTCAGTATAGTCAAGGCGACAGACTATCCGCGTGACACGACAACAACAAAAGCCGAGTTGAAATATATTCGCGATTCAATGAGAGTTAATTAAATTTTAAAGTAACTGTTGTCAATAAAAGAAGTGTTTTTATTTATAAAAAAAAGCGTACGTTTGCTAAAATTGCAGCTGAAAAATAAAACAGAGTAACACACTGCCTGCTGACAGCAACACGAATTAACAAACAAAAAATTTGAAAAATTATTTTAGAAACTTCAATTAAGCGCCAGCCTCAGACGCCAATATTGCAATAAAGAAGCAATATGTAAAATAAAGATTGATTAACTTCAGAAATTTTTACATCTTCTACGAAAGCAAACGGGGCGTAAATTAAATGTAATCACATAGAAACTTTTGAACGTAATCTAAAGGTTAGACTGAAATTCAATTAAAATGAATTCCATAAGACTTGTATACATATTAATTAGAATCGTATATTATTTATAATATTTTAGACGTTAATTTTAACATATTTAAGAGGTCTTTTCTCTCCTTGATTGTTCGAATAATTTAAAAATCTTTTAGGTTCAAAATGAAATGTATTATTTGGATTGGGTTCAAGTCTAACTTTTCCAATTTCTTTTTTATTAAGAAATTTTTAACAACTTCAAAAAATTTTTCATTAAGAATAAATGTTCAAAAAAAAGACGTTCTGTATTCAATTTTAACACTGATCGCGAAAATCCCTCGTGAAGAACGGTAGTCACTAGTATCCACCGTGTAAGTGGCAAGATCTAATAAAGAACGTTGATGAGATGGTGTAGTGCTCTCAAAATCAATATTGATCCGATCTGTTAATCTGACGATTATAAAATAATAATACTCTCTTATCAAAAAATAATGTAAAATAATTTAAAATTATTAAAAAGATTTTTTTTAAATTACTCGTAATATGACTACCAACCAGTAGGATTATTACCTTCTTTAGTAAAGGGATAGTAAGAGTGGACAGGTGGTGAAAGTCAGAGAGGTTAATTATTTTATAACTCTGATATTGCGCGTTATATTAGGTTGTAGATCAGTGTTGCAGCGCCTCTGATGTCAAGTAGGCGCATTAAATTTATTTAAGATGTGTAGCCTTTTTTTATTAATTATTTTACTTCGCCGGCGTTTTTACTATAATACCAAAGAAGGAGGGTGCTGTAATGTTCACTACCATACACCAGCATCAATCCTAATAATTTCTTTTAATTACTTTAAAAACCTAAAAAAAGTGAGTCAAAAAATTAACGTATTTTGAAGTACAACCACTAATAAACTTGAGACAAAGAATTGATTTTATAATTTTAAAATATGCTAAATTTTTCAAATATGTACGCTTGTACGTATAAAAAATAATGTATTGTCAAACCTTTAACAAACAAAAAAAATACCTCTCTAATAAAATTATTACCAAGAAAACTTATGATGGAGATATAAACAGCAGTTAAAACTTTGAGGCATAACGCAGAAAAGTTACTAGACACAAAATCATATTACAAAATATATAAAAAAAAATTTAAGCAAACATTTATTTCTTTTTTCTAATTTAAAACGCAAAAAACTTGTGGCTGCTTTTAGAGTGAAAAAAAAACAACATAAACAGTGAAAGTTTTGCACGAAACGTAAAAGGAAGTAGATGAAAACGAAACAACTCGAAGGGAGGCGTGTGGATACTGAAGTTTTCTTTTTGTTTGCTGCAATCCAATTTAAGTTTTACTAGTTTAACTTGTATTCAAATAGAAGGATGATTTAGCTTTAGTTTGGACAAAGTTATGATACAAGTGCAACAAACATGCAATTTATTTTATTAAAAGATAATAAATACGCTATACGAATAAAGAAGATGTAAAAATGGCGAAGCGTTGAGAACATTTGGGAAGATTTTAATACTATGAGTAGACTTTTGTGGGCAGCTTAACGAGTGTGAGGGATCTTAAAATATACATATCTAAGTTCTTTAATTAATTACAGTTTGAATAATATTTATAATAGATTAGTTGCACCTTAAGGCTGCTTTAATGACCTAAGATAGAGTGCGATTCTAACAGCTAAGCACTTCAATTTATCACTTACAAAAATGCACTCAAAAATAAACCACAGTGAGTGGTGCTTTTGAGGTTTAACATAACACATGCTAAATTATTTTATTTGAATTCTTTATTCCATTGAAAGGCAAGTGTTTGCAATGATTTAAGTTAAATATTGTCTTGGAAGTATCGCTCTACATGTCTTTCTGTTATATTGAACTTAAACTTATTTAAAAAGCACGTTTAAGAAGAATTTTAATAATATAAACTATAACTTTTAATGTCCCTTTTATGATTTACAAATCAACTAAGTTGAGCTGTCAATAGCACAACTCAACTCAACTATTTTTTTTTTGTATTATAATTCACAATGAGTTTTAGTTGTCTTCGTTTTAAATCATAATACGGGTAGCAACTTAACGAATACAACTAAACGATCAGCAGATTGAAAAATTAGTTGAGTTGTAATTAAACATCTGCATAAATGGATTTTTTGTTAAGAAGTACATATGAACTTGCAAATTATGCGAACTTACTCGAACTATACTATGAATAATGTTCATATTTTTGAGAACAACAAAATGTAATTGTTGTTACTCTGCTTAATGTTTAATAGTTAAGTACAGATTCGTTTTACGCTAGCACTCTCAACATATATGAAGAAAACATATCGAGTATGAAGCAACAACCAAACTTCACTAAGTTTTACATGATGGCTCCAGAACGCCGACAGGCTCTGGCGTGGGAGTTGTAGGACCGATGATTAACTACTACAAGTCCTTGGGGAAAACTCCTACCATTTTTCAATCGGAGATTTATGTCATTGAAAGATGTGCACAATTAAATCTTGACAGGGGCCACCGAGGACATGAAATAGCAATTTTCTCGGATAGTCAGGCGGCTATCAAGGCACTCAGCTCATACGAGTTTACCTTTAAGGTGGCTTGAGAATGTCGCAGCAAGATTAGTTAGCTAAGCAGGACGAATAAGGTCACACTCTGCTAGACTACTGGACATAACGGGGAGGCAGGAAATGAAAACGCAGACAAAATGACCAGCCACATGGTCGGACCAGAACCGTTTTGTGGGATTGGATTGGATAAAATCCGGGAAGATATATCAATGGTGACTACAATCACCAGGGAACATCACTGGTAAAATATTCTTGGAACGTATAACCAAAACCGTTTCTCAGCTCTCATGTACATAAGTAAAAACATTCTAAGAACGCTCACAGGCTTCCTCACAGGCCATTGCAGGCTGAGAAAACACCTCTACAGAGTTGGCTTTGAGAATGATAGCCTGTGCAGATTCTGTGAGTGCGAGAACGATACTCCAGAGCGAATTCTGAAGGATTGTGAAGCTTTATGCCACAGAAGATATACCCAATTGGGCAAGCACCTATTGGAGGAGAGAACCGCTGGCATTCTTGAGATTCCTCAGGAAAGCAGGTCTAGATGAGGTGCCCTAGCACCTGGCAAGGGATACAAAAGATCTTCGGTCGCAGTGCCCTGTGTTTCCCGAACAAAAACAATTCATTCATTCATATTTTTACCTCTATTGTATAATACACAAAAATACTTGCAGTACCACATGAAGAGAACATCATTTTTAAGTTTTTTTGTTGTTCACATTTGATAAGTACTTTTTTTCGGTGAGACTTTATTAACTTCGGTTACTTATTTGTTGGTATTTAATAAGCAAACATTCTCCTTACTTCCCTACTTGTGCTCTGAGTAAAATACAAATATTTACTACATTCGACAGCGAGTTTGACGAATGAAGAAATAACTTACTCGCTGCAGATGTTTTGTTGTAATCCATTAAAAGAATTTGACAACTGCAACTCAACTATCAATTTAATTGTGAATTATATGTGAATCATTGAAACTTTATCAAAATTAATTTAAAAAATTTAAAAGCCTTACACTTCATGAACACAATCAAATTTGACGATTGCCGCAATGGATATTGCTACGTGAAGACCCAGTGATAACGAAAATGCAAGCATAACTTTAAAATAATGGGAAACTTGTTTTATACAATCTTATGTGATATATTTATAATTTTCTAAATTGAATCACGCCAACCACATCAAGTGGTCTTATCTGTAGCAATAAAAAGCCTTTTTTCGTCTTCAGTCACTTTTGGCTCTTCACTGTTAGCTGTCGTCTTCCTTTGTTATTTCAGAGTTACTTTTTGTGCCTAAAATTTGCTCTTTTGATAATATGGCCTAAGCTGGCCTGCTCAACAGTTGTGTCAACTTACCATGCGATCGATCACTTAGTCCAACGATTGCTCTTAAAGTGTTCCCTGGTGACTGATAGTTATTTACAAACAATAATCATTACGGAGTCCCTAGTAATTGCCGGCATTTTTCTTATGCACAACTTGTATCAGTTTCCTCAGCTCTCAGTCATAGGCACGACCCTCAGATATCATTTTCCTCTATTTTCTTCTTATTTAAATGATATTTAAAGTTCTGTAGCTAAGCACTGTCTTCCAGTTAAGGATATTTCGACTATATCCAAATATTTTTTTCGCTATTCTCTGCAGGGAATAATTGAGCTTGCATACAAGTGGATGTCTTTTAGGTATTTATTGAATCAAAACAATGAAAGAAATACCTTCAATCATTCAATTCCCTGTGTGGTTCTATTTCATAAAACGCCGTAATAATTTCATCTTTTGAGAGTTTATATGAGAGTTCTCCTTTTACATTTGAGCTGGTTCATAACTTCTAGAGCAGTCTCTGTAAAACCACTTTAGCGGGCCTTCTATTTGAAGGTCTTAACATCTATTCGGTAATGTGCGGTGCTTTTGTTAAATTTCAAAAGGACGTCAATAGTCAGTTTTCTTCCAGGATTATTTGGGGAAAGTGAAAGACAAAGATCCTTTTTAAAATGCGATTTATATAATCTAAACAAAAATATATATTTGAGCAAAAACTGTATATGAATAACACTCAGCTATTTGAGTTATTTATATAAAAATTTTCTACATACAACCCAAGACTGTCTAATAGAATCAAGAAGATTTTCTCTATGAAACGATTTTGTGATAAAAGGTATTTTAGCAAAAAGCAAAAATTCCTTATTATTTTTATGTAGTAAATCTTTTTAATTTTATCAAGAAGGAAAACACTTAAAGAAGATAACTTGTTATCCACAATTTTTTTACTCAATTTTCGTTATTTTTGGCACCAAAAAAACAATCCATAGAGAAAACTTTTTGATTCTATTAAGTTTTCTTGTGAATTGTATAAAAAAATAGGGCATTGCTATAATTGTAAGCGCTCAATACAATCAAGGCTCGACGCAGTCGTGACGGGATACTGGACCGACCGTTTGCAGACATGCTAATAGCCATGCTATCCTGTCCTATAATGAGTTCTGCCGTAGTTGTCGAGAAGAAAGCAAAACGAAACAATCACGTACTGGAGGACCCTTCAGAATTATCACAGATAGAGTTGAGTGATCTTATCAGATATCTCAATGCGACGGGTTGGATCTAGTACCAATTACCGTATCCAATTACTTAGATACGGTTATACATAGGTTGACACCGACAAGTGTACTTGATTCTACTTGAATGCCTACGTGTAGAGGCCAGCCACGTAACCCAACCAACTAACATAAAAAAATAATTTGATTTCATTTGTTTCCTATTTAATCATGTGTATATCATCTTCTTAATTTTCTTAATAAGGATATCTTCTTGATTATATTTGCTTGCTTATTATTTCATATATATAAATTAAAATAGACAATTTTCTTCATAATCTTTTTCGTTTTTGTACTGCAATATTTTTGTGCTGCAGAGACTTTGATGTAAGTATGCATGTTTTTACATGTGTCGCCGCTCATAATTCTACTTTTTGGCAATTAAGATATCAAAATTAACTATCCGGCAAACTATGTCGCAAGAATTCGTCCGTTCTGTCAACTACATTAAAAAAATACAAAATATTATTTTTGTTTCAAATGGAAGTGAAAAAGTCGGAAGAACAAAGAAATATATTTTTATATAAATATTTATAATAACAATGTAAAATTGCGTAGTTATTAAATTTCAAAAATATTTAATATTTTATTTATTGAAAGAGTTTAAGGTTTGTTGGCTATTTTCTGAAGCTTATGTGTATTATTTCAGTTCCATGCGGACCAAAAAATTTTCGGGGATATCGAACTTTTGCCTATTTTAAACTTTGTTATTATTTACATCAACAACTATGAGTATAATTAAATAAATGGAAATTGAAGACATTGAAAATTTATTTAATAAAATGGAACAAAAATATACTGAGCACCTAATAAAGTTCAACGCAAGCCTAAGAGAATGGAGGAGGAATATTGTACGTACAAAATAATAATACAATTTAATTAATATCAATTTCACTTCCTTCTTGAAAAAAAACCATAGAGATGAGATATCTTATTAATTTTGTTCTATTTTATTAGGTACGAGTATTTATTAGGCATTGATTTTTCTGTGCTCAAATCAATCATGTGGATTGTTCAACAAACACTAAAACTTTTTTATTTATTTAATATCTTTTTAATGTATTGTCAGGTGTCTTTAAGTACATATGTTTTTATATATATAATTAAATTGTTTTTATTAACTTTTTACTTCTAATACTGTGTTCAGATATGCATTCCTAATTGAGTCAATATTCGGTTTATTGACAAAATTATTTTAGTTTTCAGATATACTAAATTTAGATTGCTCAATAATCATTTGAAAGTTCGAAAATAAAATTGTTTTTATTTTGGACGTTGAAATTTGTTTTGTAAATTACAAAAATGGAAACAAATTCCTATTTAAAAAAGAAATTAATATTATGTACTGTTGCATTGACGTACTCGGTTCAGGAGACGGAGTATACGGTGACAATAGCGATGATGGCGCACCAGGATACATTGCCGTTGGTGAATTGGAAGCATCTACATAAACAAAAATATTCAATAATTATTAATACTAATAAAAACAGCAAATTTTAATCCAAAATGAAAACAGACTTTTCTTCTATTGATTTGTGATGATACGTTCTTTTGTTTTAGAAAACACAAATACAAAAAAACGTGACAAATATAACTTAAGAAATATTTTGAAAAATATTGTTTTTTCTCTTAAATTAGTTAAGTTCTGTTTTAATTCAATGTTGCATCAATTGTTTCTATATAAGAAATATTTTATATTTTATAACAGTTTTTTATTTTCCTGTAAATTAGAAAAAGTAATGATTCGTATTTTTGGATTTTCGATGACAATATGAAATTATGTAAGGGTGTGCATTCAGCACGTACACTCATTAGCGGGAACGTCAATGTGACTCGCTTGTAAATGTGACGATCCTTATGATCATCCTCAAGATTCCGAGTGATCCGCATCGATGCCAAGTCACCTCTAATTTTGACGTATCCTAACGTAATATTTTCAAGACCTATAAATTTCTATATCTAGCGGTTTCTATAGACCTCATATCAATCTATTTTTATGAACAATAAAAAATTCAGAGCTGCTCCAATCTTTTTGTGCATTTATCCAAATAAAAGTCTTTATTTATAAGATGTTACCGAATTTTCGAGTGTACAAGTTAGCTGGCTTATGCCAGTAGGCCAAAAAAATTGTGCAGTTACAAGTTGTTGGCTATAAAATACCACTTTTTACTTGGATAATAATTGTGAAAATACTTTTTGAGTTATGTAAAATTTATCTTGGAAGAAAGATACATAAACAGCAAACAAACAACAAAAAAGTTTGAAGAAAAAATAAAGTTGAAAGTAATAGTGACAATTTATTACGTTTACAATAAAACTTAACAAAATGGAAAATAAATCTTAGAAAAACAATTCAACAAATTTATTTATATAAAGTGGACATTTTATAAATTGTTAAGTCAAATGTGATTATAAAAGGAGGAGTATAAAAGTTGTAAATAATGTTTATAGTTGAAATGGTCATAAATAAAAATGTTTTCCAAATTAAGATACTGAAATTAAGAGGAAAATGTTCAATAATTCAAATAATTATTTAAAAAAACCCCATCAAAAAATTATCATATGAAATATTGTAATTTTCTCTAAGAAAAATATCTTACTAATAATTCGCCTGTACATTCATAGATATGCTAATTCAATTTTCAATTTAATCACTAACAAAAGTGTTCAAACTTCCAGTTTATACAAATCAGATGATTAAATTGCTTAGAATATTTATATGAAGAGCGCTCAGTTTTTTAACTTATTTCCATAAAAATTGTCTAGACAAACTAAACGTTTCGTATGTGTATACGCCGCCGCTTGAATGCATAAAATATAAAATTAAATTAAAAGTGAAATAATTGATTATACATACTTTCAAAAATATCTTTTACTATGAAATTTCACAAAAAAACGTGTGTGTACTTTTTCAAATAACAATTAAATTCAGATCAATAATGTGAAATATATAAAAAATTGTTTGTAATAAATAACGTGGGAATTACCGTGTAAAAATCACGTTTTTGTCATTCATACGAAATATGTCGCACAACCAGTTTGATTAATTAAAAAATATATTTACAAACTTGTTCATATAAATGCAACATGCGGTCAATTGAAATTTATTTTTATAGTATAAGCATAGATACGTAATTTTATACTTTGTAGAAATATTTAAGGGGTTTGGTTCAACCGCATTTCAAAATATCAGAATGCATAAATTTTCAAAGAAAAAAAACTTGAATAATGAAATTTTTTAACAACTTTTATAAATACAACAAACGACTTTTGTGGTAGCCCATCATGCATATTCTTATTTCTACTATGTAAGTACCTTATCATGGTAGAATAATACAGGTAGTGTCGAAACTAAAACAACATTGCTTTTAGGTTCGAAGCTGTCAAAATGCACAAAAGAAAAATGGCAAAAAATTGTATATTCACATGTTTGTTTGGTTCCATTTTCTGTTCTATTAAGAATTTTGTTTCTTTTCCTTTCCTTATTTGCATTTGAAACAAATTTTGACAGCTGCGAACCCCAAAAAAAGTCCGTTTACGCTTCGCTACTACCTGTGTTATTCTACGAAGAAATTCAACTACAAATGACAAAAATAAAGTAAACAAAAAATGGAAAATTCCTTAATCTCAGAGCCAATGATTCTGGAAAAAGCGAGAGAGTATGGAATGTTAGGAACAATTAAAAATCAGAGATGGAATTTCGTACTAACAGAAATTTATTTAACTTGTAAGAAATGAATAATTTGTACTTTTCGTATTCTAATTTGTTAAATAATACGGTTAAATAGTAGATATTCCTGGTCACTAGTATCCACCGTCAAGAGTGGTAAAATTGAACAAAGAACGCTGATGAGATGGTGTAGCGACCTTGAAATCAGTACTGATCCGTTCTGCTAGTCTAATGAATAAATTGTTTCAAATAAAAAGTGCTCTCTTAATAAAATAATGAATTTATTCAAAAAAAAACAATTTCTTAAAGCTTAAAAAGAAATGGGTAAGCTCAGATTTGAACTCAAGTCAAAAATTTTAATTCAATATAAACCTTAAACAGTTCAACAATTAATTAGAAATATTTATTTTAAATTAGTATAATTTTAATAAAATATAAAATATTCATATTTATAGTTATGAATTTTATTTATTCATTTTAATTTCTAATTTAGTGCTGGATAGAACATATTAATATATCGCGAACGTTTTATTGTTGCATTAAAAATAGAGGCTACTTACTTGATATTTTGATCTTAATGTGTAGTGGGCAATCCCCTTAATATGCAATATAATTACGAAGAGTAAAAACTATTTGTACGATCACTTACAGTGCTCGTAATATCAAATTTATTTTGCCTGCCACTTGCGCCCCAGGTATGTGTGCAGTACTATATTACAAGCTATAAATATAACTCTTTGGAAATCCACGATAATTGCAATGGAATTTATTATAAAATGTGCACAAGAGAAAAATACGTTGATTATTTCATTGAAGCAATTAAAAAAATCGTCTTTTCAAAATGTACACACAAAATTTTAAAATATTTTTAATAAATTCGGTGGAGTAAGTAAATAAATTTTTACAAAAAATTTCAATAGAATGACTAATTCGTTGTGTGTTCGAAATTAGTAAATTAAGTTAAATAAACAAGTTAAATTGTACATATTATTTTTTAATTGCTTTGTAGTGCGATGTCAGATAGAACAATAATAAAAAGCAAAATCCCTACTCACGACCTATTGTAGGAGTTGTAAGTTGTATAGATATTCTTTGTAATTTTCACAGAAATATGTTTCTAAGCAAATATTTATTTGGAAATTACTAACAATGTATAAACAACTTAAAACTCCTACAATAGTTTCAGAATCGGAAAAATGTGTTTTTGTTTTTAAATCTGAAATTTATCTCAATTCTTGGCAGCTACGCAAGGACTTTATTTAAAATTACACTAGACGGCAAAATAGTCAGTCAAGGAATACCACCGTGCAAAAACTTGGTAATACATTGAAGCTACCGAAAATCCACTACATACCATCTACATTGTTTGCAAGTAGTTATGTAATGACATATTAATACTCGAATAAATAAGTACTTATTTTTGCAAAAGAGACGAGACTAGTCAAAACTGTATCGAATGCATTTAACTCCTTATCGTACCATTTTACAGAGAGATTAAGTAAAGACGACTGCTAATTTTATTTAATTCAATAACTCTGCTTCAATAACTTGACTCAATAAATCAACTCAGTATGTATGTGTTGTGTGACGACACTTCCTAGGCTGGGATATAACTCGTCGTGGTCTAGGGTTCGCCAACAAAAATTTATTTGATGTTGGGATTAAGAGAGAAAGAAAACGCTGTATCAAATATCATTCAAGTATTTATTATGGCTTAACTACACTAAAAATACGAGTACAATTCGTAGGCTTATATTTATTGCTAAGCGAGCAGCTTGTTAAGAGCGTGGTGGCAGCGCTGCTGAAGTAGATCGGACGTAGAGCGCCCTCGTATCTACAATCAGCGCCTGAGATACGCAACGTGAGTAATAAAGAGGTCAAAAGGTCGACTGCAGACCGGACGTAGAGCGCCCTCGTATCTACAACCAGCGCGTGAGACACGCAACGCGAGAACAAGAGAATTCAATGACTGTTGTTAAACCGAAATCTCGTTCGGCCACACAAGAGTGTGCACTGGTAGTGCTATTTAAGCCTGTTGAATGTTTGCTTTCAAGGCAAGACAATAATAGAGGTACAGTACAGTGTACAAAATAAAATAAAGTAAAGCTTCCTAGGTTATAATTACTAACTCTAATCAAATTAATTTTAAATAATTCATTGTATAAAATAAAATACAGTTTCATAGGGTATAAATGAAAAGGTTTAGAAATATATATAATGTACGGCTAAAATGAGGGTGCCCCGATTTTCGTCGTTACAGTTGTGATACAAATTATTTATTTATTTATTGGTATATATTCTGCAAAGTAAATTTGCAGAATATAGTTGCACAAAAATGGCGCCGGTAACTAGACCATATGTCCAAGATGTTATTAACAGTATCTTAAAAAAGTTTTGTGACTGACTATACACGACCTATGCCTTCACATAGGAAGTAGTAGCAACGTGGTTGTCAACGAAATTCCACAAAAGAACCGTAAGACTATACGGTTATCCGTGGCAAATCAGTCAACCAGTGCGAGCGAGACGAAAAACTCTCGAAGGCTAAACAACACACGCAAGCCTGACCGCACTTAAGAAATAATTACGATGACGCGAGAGCTGTTCTTCAGCCCAGAGCTGCTTAACGACTGTGTGATACAAATTATTTAAAGTGAACATTCCAATATTTGAGTAGTAAACATTTTTTAAAACCTTTTTTATCTGCTTCTTGAATTAATAAATTTTCAGTTACATTCTTTTACTATTTAAATCAGCGATCTTCGTATAAGAGGTTTCATTTCAAAAGTTTAAAATATGAGTATTTTTAAGCGAAATCATTTGACGTTATTTAATGGGATGATTCCATTAATAATAGAACACAATTTCAGCTAAATGGCCATCTCGGTTGCGCTTCACGGATTTATTGTTTGAGGTCTTAAATTGATTTCGAGCCAATCGCATAGACCTTATCTCTCTTTCTCCAAAGAAAATCCTAAATCACAAGATCAGGGTGGTCAATTTTGATCTTTTCTTCGAGAAATTACTCTGTCAGGAAACTTTTCACGCAAAAAAACGATGCTATTGTTATTTGTGTGGCATTTAGGGACGTTTTGTTGATGCTAAACGTCCTCCACATCAGTACCCGTAAATTCGGGACATACTTAAAATCATTAATAATTATCTATAGCGCAATCCTTTCACCGTAAAAATTGCTCAAGCCTCGTGATGGCTATAAAAACCCGTTTTTGTCAGTAGCCTGATTCAGAATGGTTTTCCATGCGCGTCGATCTGATGCGCGTCGATCTAATGCGTTTTCCCTCCAGTTTCTAGCACCAATTTTTGCGAGGTCTTCTGCAGCTTGATCCTTTCACCCGAGTTCGGGTCTTCCCCTTCTACGTCTTCTTGTGGGATCGAATTCGAATGATATCTTCACCAGATCATTCTCATACATACGTATTACATGCCATAGCAAGCGCCACAGTTGTACTGCACTTAACTATGTTTATATTTCTGTACACCTCATTTCGCTCGTGATTCATTCGATGGCGATACTTTCCGTCAACGCATATAGGTCCATATATTTTACGTAATATTTTTCTCTCAAACACGCCAAGAGCAGCTTCATCTGCTTGCAAAAAAAACCCACGCTTCAGCGCCATATAGTAGCACGGGTAGTAAAGATAAGAACAATTTTGATAATAAAGACGTTTAAAGTCAACAGTAATTCCAATGGCTTTCATGTAATAACATTTAGAAGTCGTTATCGGTAAGCAAGAGTGGTAAGTATTTGACTCCAGTCAAAAAAAAATTTCTTAGGAGGACACAGTTTGTTCTCCTTCACATTATGAAGGTTGTGAACCTTTGGAATACTTAAAAGAACAAAACAGTTAAGCAGGGTTTGACCCTCCCAAAGAATTATACAATCACAGTGAAAATAAAGATAACATTAGAGTTAAATTAAAAATTAAAAAAACTTACACGGATCATATAAAATCCGGAAGAATTATAAAATCATAATCGAAAAGGTCGCATAAAGCGCTCAAACCTGTTTAATTGCATGAATAAATAGATCAGTAATTTGAAATTGTGTAAACAAAGTAATCAAACAGCTTTTTCCTAATGGGAATAAGAAAGAACAGAACAAGAAATTATTATTATAATTATTAACAACGAATTGTGAGCACACTAAAATGCTGACAGTCATATTCATAAACGATTAATAAACCGGTTTTCCCATATAAAAATCCAACATTAATTCTACTATAATCTCATTAATCGTTTGTGAATAAAGTTTGAGGCACATAGAATTCGTCGTGCGTTATACGTTCCTTTTTTTTCAACTGACATTAAGATACTGGAGGAGGAGGTTGACACAATGAGTACTTTGTTGACGGACAATAAATCAGCTTGATTTTTTATTAAAGTACACATTTTCAATAGAATTCGAGGTTATTCTGGAGTTTATTTTAATTGTAATTTTTATTTAATTATATTTAATTTGCTTTTGTCACCACACCACACAAAAAGCTAAATAAAAACTGATAGTTGTCAAAGTACTCAACGTACGTTACAGGTGAAAAGTTACCCAACTTTAGTACTTTGGGACAAGGCTCATAAGGAAACCTGTAGTTTAACTTAGTTGTCAGTCGAAAAAAGCGACGTATAACGTACGATAGATTTTATGTACCACGGCCTTAAGTCCATAAGTATCTATCAAGATTTCCTAATGAAAAATATGAAAGTAATTATTAAGAAATTACTTTTTCGCTGCTTCTAAAATATCATTTACTTTGTATTTTCGAATTTAAAAGATAACTATTTTTTTTTTTTTTTTTAAAAAGAGAAGTAACACTCAGGCAATTAGTATGCCTACCAACCCGTAGGTGTGTTACCTTCCTTGGGAAAGGGATAGTGAGAGAGGACAGATGGTGAAAGAGAGAAAGCTTTAATTTTTGCAACTCTGATATTGCGCGCTGTGTTAGTTTTTAGATCAGTGTTGCAGCGCCTCTGATGTCAAGTAGGCGCATTAAATGTGTTTTAAGCTGTTGTAGTCATTTTTTATTAATTATTTTACTTCGCCGGCGATTTTGCTACAATACCGACGAAGGAGGGCGCTGTGATGTCCGCTAGCATACACCAGTATTAATTGCTGCCAGTACTGTTCAGTGACCAGTGTGCTATGCCTTCATCACTTAAACACACAGACAACAACAAATACAATGTCATACTAATGCACATCTGAAAAATGCTGGAGTTTATGACTTGTCTGAAGCTGGGCTCGAACCCACGTTCTTAGACATTATTTGCTTTGTAGTCAACGCGCTAACTACTTCAGCCAACAGCACCCTCATTTACTTTTACTTCAACAAAATTGGAATTAATTTCTCCAAATAAATACTAAGGATGTTTTTTGATTTTTTTAATATTATATTTTATATTTTCATCGGTGCACAATAAAAAAACTTTTCATAATTCCATCAAAGCAATAAAAAATTCTTTTCTTTCTATTGATTAACAAAAACTTACAAATAAATTAATTTTCCAAACATTCTGAACATGACCTCGGATCCAATGAATAAACATCAATAAATAAAATGTCCTACAATCACAAGCAAATAAAGTCACATGCATATGATTTATTTTTTATAATGGAATTGTTCAATTACAATTTTTAATACTTGATTGAAAACACAAGCAAAAAACTATTCTTTTACTAGAAGCAGTAATAAATTTGCACGCTCCCCGCATGAGCTATTTTGAAGTGTTTCCGAGGATGCGTAAAAAGAAAGCTGGCATCTTAGAATTTACTATTAAATACAAAATAATGTGGTATCAGTTTTATTGAAAGGAGGAGTGAAATTCAAAGTAATGCACCCTATTTGATTTTTTTCCGCTTAACAATTTCATATAAACAACATTAAGGCTTAACGATGATACAACTGGATGACGCTATGATGAAACGTGATTTTAGCGGCTTTTAAATGGTTTGATCAAAGCGTAGCATTTTGTGTAAACGAGAGCTACAAAGTAGAGCATGTCAAATAAAAATTGTGCCTTCTGAAAGCATATTTCAAAGTAGGAGATACAACAAGAACCAAAAACTCTCTCTTGCAAAAATTCTCTAGCCACTTTACAGTGGTCCTTGCTGGGTTGCAACTTTTTCTGTGTGTAGTGATGAGATTATAAGCGAGGACAGTTAGATAAAACAAAATTTGCAATCGTTGGACATACTAAAACAGATTGTACTATGTCGGAATGAAGTAAGTATTTTCTGTGCGAGAGGTCTTATCATCTTTAGTAGCTTATTTATAAGTCCTTTTTCTCTATATACATTTCCTGTAAATTAAATTTGCATTAAATAAATATTATTAATAATAATAATAATATTTATAAGCCCGAGTTAACGAATATGGACATGAACTCTAGAAGGAAAGCCGTACTTGATTACATCATTACTGATTTTTGCAGTTCCTTGTTGAGCATATCAAATCAAAAATAGACATTTACGAGTATCAATCAATTTTGAACCAAATTTGAAATTTTTTAATAAAAAATTTATAATAAAGTTTATTTTAATAAACAGCAGCAGTCTTTCTAATGAATCGATTCAACATATAATTTGGTCTTCAGAAAGTAAATTTCAATCCTAACATGCAAGTTGTAAGAATGAAAAATAGGTAAAGAGATATTATATTTAATTTGCCAATTCAATCAAATCGATTTAAATAACTATCTCTGCATTTTATGCAGAATCCCAACAATATACTAATAATATTACTAACAATGATGTTATTTTTGCGATATTATCAAAGAAATCTGTTAAAATCAACAAGCTGAAAACCCCCCAAAACTTAATGTTTATAATCTAATGAGTTTGAAACGAAAGATTCCTAACGAAGTAGTTTAATTTATGATTCCTGATTGCTTATTAATATGCAAGGCCGGTTGTCGCAGTTATGCAAACAAAAGTAGTACACTTAAACAGTCGCTATCAGTCAACTGTGAATCCCACACAACATGTATCTTGTTTACTTTTCAACATTTATATCAATAAAAAATCGCAATTCACCTTCAGTTCAGTTTCGCTGGCAAAGCTCAAAACATCTAAGATCAATACTGAATAAAAATATCTTACGAAAGTTTAAAAAATACCCATACATACTTACTTACATATATTTTTGATAAACAAACAAATAAATTAAATAAAAATGAAGTTATTAAATAAACAAAACAAAATGATAAATATGTTTGCAATAGTTATTTTGATAAATTGCAAAATTGTTGTCATAACAAGTGCGAGTATAACAACACAAAACTTAAAGAAACTAGAAATCACAACGGAAAGCCTGGACGCCATTAAGAAACCTGATAAGATTACAACTGAAGGTCCACTCTCCAATAAAAATGCGAACATGGAAACCGACTCACTTATATTAGATGACCTCGATCGCCAACTAAAAGATATTTTTGTAGTAAATATTGGCCTAAAATCTGTAACCACATCAGCACCTGATATGTACGATGACTTTAGAACGGTTGAAATTGTAAGAAATGATGCTGGCGAAAACATCTCGTTTGGTCCAAGAACAAATTTTAAGGCGCGGCTTAACTGTAACTGTGTTATACGCAAACGTTGTGCCAAAACTGATTCTTGTTTAAGAAACCAGCATAAAAAGTAATTTAAAATTTGTTAACATTTTCAAAATGATAAAAATGAAAAAAGCACAGTTAAAGCAATTCTTATGGACTTCAGTTCCAATACTTCTGGAGTTGATATTAGCAAATATTGTATTGTGTATTTTTAAATATTATTTTTGATGGCTTATTTTGTTTAAAAATTATAATTTTTTTCCATCATCAGTACAAAAGTTATTAATGCAAATATTGCAATTAGAAAATGTGTATTTGATTTATAAAAAGTCTGCAGCTTAACAAACATGTGACAAAATAAAAAAATATTGTTGGTTTTGAGAGAAAAATCAATAACATATTTCAAGCACACATTTCACAGTGGTAAATTGATGAAATACTTTTTGTAAAACTATAATGCTTTATTAAATATTATATTATTATTTCCAATGACTTTGAATTGTTTGTTTAAAAAATTACTCCCCCTTGGCGTTTTTAAATTGCTCGAACAATTGACAAACGATTTTATTCTGTTGGAGTTGTTCAAGTAATTTTTATCGTTCAAACCACCCGGGTTAATCGGAAATTATCGATATTTTAAAACAATTGCTTACAATTTTTATGTGATAAATCAAAATACACCAAGATATATTACAATAATTATAGTTTTATAATTATAGTTCTATAATTATCATTAATAAAAAGCAAACAAAAAATTAAATATGCTCATAAGTTCTGTTTAGGTTTCCCCTATTAAATAAGTTAAACCGAACGTTTAAAATAGTATTCTAAAAATAAATTATAATTCTATGCTACGAAATTAGTTGTGTTTAATTTTTGATTTTGTACACGCGGCTTTGAAAACAAGTATTTTTATCAAATACCTTGAAGAGATAAAAAGATAGGTAGATCCATGTGATCAGAATAGTTCTTTGTTTTTTTTTAAGCTGTGAAAGTCATCATATATTTATTTTACAAAAATGTTTGGTTCCTTGATTTTGTTGATATGTTTGATTGCTTAATTTGATTGTGTCATAAGACTATTAGCTTCTACGAAAACCATTTCATCCATTTTGTTATCGTTTTCATTATTTCGATATCAAACAATCTCTATGAAAAAATTCTCAAAGAAATAGTTTCCAAAAAAATAAAAGAATATATTGAATAATTCCTGACAAATATTTATACATTTTCGGAGTTATTTCATTTTATTCAATTACTCCTAAGCAGCTTTATTTTAGGATGTTTTAATTTTTTTTTAACAATTTCATACTTTTTCTGGAAGTATTTCATTTCGTTAATGAAACTGAAAATTAAATCAGTCCAGAAGCAAAATTTGTCGGTGCCATTTTGTCGAGAAAATAATTTAGCATTTATTTACTGCCTGGTTCATGATGTCGAACGATATCGTCCTTTTGTGAAATTACATTTAAAACAAAAATAAAATTTTAGAAATTGTTTTTGTTTTAAATTTAATTTCATAAAAGGACGTTCGAAATCGTGGGACAAGCCGTTATTTTTTGGAACCTAATTTTCTTTTATTTCGTAGTTTTTCAGAAATATTTAGTTGAATATATCTTAAACAACGTTTGGATGAAAAATATTTTCTTCTTAGGATCATATTAAGGACATGCTTCAGTCACTAAGGTTTTGCTGAATTGTATTGGATTTTGAACAGCAGTTCGGCTTGCTAAAGATTTTCTGCATAATTACGTTCTTATATTTTATAAGTTCATAAAATATTTTGGAGTTATTTTATTTTTTTTAATGTAATTTCATTGGAACTTATCTATACGGATAGGAGATATTTCATTACGAATTTAGTTCTCAAAAATTGTGACTTAATTGATTTTGAGTTTCGAAATTAATTTAATTTTTTTGGCAAAGCTCAAAGCATTAAGATAAATACTGAATAAAAAATCTTACGAAAGTTAAAAAAATAAAAATACATACATACTTACATATACTCGTACAGACGATAAACAGACAAATAAATTAAGTTATTAAGCAAAAACAAACATATTGAATTTTTTATGTCCCATTTGATTGGGAGTTATTTTATTGGTCGTTCTCTTTACATTCGGCCTAGTAAATAGCTCCCGCAATCTTTTGTAGAGGCCTTGAAAGCAACATTTGTTGCAACTATTCATCGAATCTAAAACTTTTTATTTTGGCTCAAAATCCCAAATCCAATCAATAGAAAAAGAATTACTTGTAATGTAAATTTAATTATATAAATGAATAAACAATTCATTGCATATAACTTCAAATGTTATACTTGTTGCAATATATTTACTTCATCTTATGGAAGCAATATTTCACAAATGTGCTAACGTTTGAATATATTGAGTGATTTCTTAAAATTTAAACATTTTCCCATGTTTTGTTGAAAGAGTTTCGGAAAGAATTATAGTTAAAAAAATGCTATTCCATATATTCTATTAATTTACGAAAACTATCCCCAAATAGGGTATTTTCAATTGATCCAATATTAATATACAATAATTTTCTGTTTAATCGATCAAACATTATTCGAATGAATACCTTATTGAGTATACGCACATACATACATATATTCCTGTAAATAAAGATGTTCTTCGACATTTCATTTCTAACTTGATTTAAGGTGGGAACGAGTTTAGATATTTAGATGTTCGATTTACAAAATTTAAGAGCGTCCGACTCAAAATTCTGTAAATTATATGTACAAAAATAAGTTCGAATAGAAAGATATTTCAAGAAATATGAACAACACAAAAAACAGCAATAAGTCAGGGGTCAAATCACGGCATTCGATATCGAGTAAAATTCCATAAAAAATTTTTTGAATTTGTATGGAAATTTCGTTTGATATCGAATGCAGTGATTTGCCCCCTGCTGTTTGTACATATAATTTTATGTCAACTCGATTTACAGATTAGATTTGAATAAATTTATTTGAATAACCTGAATTTTACGAAAGAACTAGTACTACAAAAATAGCTGACCTGCTGTGGTTTCTCCACATGTTTACTTATTCATATTTTAAATTTATATTCTAAATTAATTTTGAATGCACTAAATCGTCCGATGAACAGAACAAGATTTTTCGTTTTTGGAAAACACATGTTTTTAAATCATTCGTCCCTCCGTCAGTCATTCGAGCACAGGTGGTTATTTCACAAGAATATTTAGCTTTGACAAAACCTCAAATAAATCATAATAATTTTAATTGACTTAAATTTCACTAGCTGCCGTCTTTAAAATCATTAAGAAATTAACACTGAAAAAATTGCAAATTGAATAAAAGCTCAAATCAACACAATTCTCAATTATGAAGAAAATGTTTTAATATTTATATATTTATATTTAACTAGTAATTTAGATGTCTTTCACAATCAGTGTAGATAAATTACATTTAAGTTTATTTTCCCAATTTCTAACATTTAGTTAATTTATTATAATTAAGAGTTATTTCTATTGTATGTTAATGACATTTAATTAATTATTGTGTTTTTTTTAGTGTTAATATGTAAATCTATTAATTGCTTAAACTTTAAGTTAATATAATCCTATTAATATTACTTTTATGCATTTTTTTTATTGTCCATTGTTTTAGCCTACAAAATGTAAATAAAACCTAAAATAATATGAACCAGAAATTGTTAATGTTTTCAATTTTTTATCAATAACATTAAAAAGAGCGGCTGGATGAATAATGGCAGCCATATAATTGGAAACAAAAATTTTAAGTTATGTATGTACATACATATAGACTAGGGGGATCGACTCGGGATTTCAATCGGTTTTTAAACGCGGTTTTTTCAAAATGCTAATTTTTCATTTGTCGAAAAGTCCGGTTTTTTACAATTAAAAAACCAGCTCAGTCGAATACTTTTCAATTTGTATATTTTTCAAATAAAATTACTTTTTACTATATTAAAACTGAGACGAACGTTTTCTGTTGATTATCCAAGTATTTTTTTCAATGTAAAATTTCTAGGTGTTTTTGACTATGGCGAAATAAATTTTTGAGGTGGTACCAAAGGCGAATTAAATTGACCTTCTTGGGTGCAATGGATGTAAAACTGCATATTTGAAAATCGCTATTTAGTTTTGTTGACATTTTGCTTTATGTTATACGTAGAGTTAGACATCCATTGCAGAATAAACGAACATCGCCTAAAAGGTTTGAATACTTTAATACTATATCTCAGAAGTGGAATCTTCCTCAAAGCAAGAATTTTATTAAATACGCTTTTATAAATGCAATAAAGGTATTCGCCGAGTAACGACATAACTGCACTTTTATTTAAGTTAAAGGAGAAGCGGAAAACGTTTAAATTCAATAGTAATAGAGTATTGCAATTCTTTAAACTATTTTTTATAATATAGAGATTCATTTACTTTTGAACAAGGCAGCTTAACACCTTACAAGAGTGTGTGTAGTTACACCTTTTTGCATTAACAAATACATGAACTCGTATTTACTCCTGCTTAAATTTCTGTAATAAAGGGGCTGTTTTTTTGATAGGAGGAGTCTAAAATTTTCCGTGAACATGTAGTTTGACGAACCATCATTAATCGAAAGCTCTATTTCGAATATATTTGTAGTTACTTCCATTTGCATTTAAGGTAACGATATGAAGCTAACTTTTATGTTTAACCTCTAGTTTTTATATTATTTTACAGTATTGACATATGATTAAAACGAGTACCGTGTAAAACGAAGGAAAGGTGTATATACAAACCCCAGAACTGATAATACAGAATATAAAAAAAAATCTTCTCCCTCCACACTCCTATTACAGTTTCATATTAATAAAATGTATTTTAAGAATGATGGATTTAACTAATTGCAATTTTTTGGACAAACGAACTTTACTTCCGAACAATTTACACACAGAATTAAGTAGAAAGAACATCTTACAAAAGGTTTTTCACTTCGGGATATGTTGATTTACAATTTTCCCTCTTGAAACAATTCTACTATTTACGTATAAATATTTTTTCTCTGATAATTCAATTTGAAATAAGATCCGCACGTTTGCTGATTAAGTATTCCAGAAAAAAATTAAAAGCATCTGACTTATGTGCACTCGTCGCTGCATAATCGATGACTAAATGAAAAAGCATAATAATAGTGTGAAGATATTTATGAAATGATTACCTTTCAATCAGAGACAAAACTAATGCATTCTTTCTATAAAAAGACAATTAAACATTGTTTAAATGTCATACAAATTATACAACGTGTTCTCTATTATACACGATTGGCAGTGAGTTAGTCCTCGCAGTACCCAGCAAAAACTACTGATTTTCCCGAAGCGGGAGTTGTTGGTCCTGTTTAGAACTATCCTTACAGAAGTCAAGATTTTTTGTTCGCGATGTCCCACTTAGGAGCTCTTTTTGGAACATTAATTTGTACTTCGTTCAAAGCATCAAAAATGATGAAATCCTTAAACAACAAAAAATCAAATCGTGTGCATTACTTTGAATTTTTCTTCCTTCCATTCAATAAGCGAAATATTCGATTATTTTGTTTTTTGCACGTCGTCGGGTGCGTTTCAAAATAGCGCATTGGGAAAGTGTACAAATTGTTTACTGCTTCCAGAAACCGAATAATTTTATGCTGGGTAAGAATTTTAAACAAAGCTGTTTTCTAAAAAATAATGCTAAAAACCCCGAAAAAATAATGGAAATTCATTTAACATTTTCTTTGTTTTTATAAATATGTTGTTTTTTACGTTTTAACAAATTCTATTTTAAAAAATATTCAACTGCTCAATAACATGGCACAAGAGATTTTGATAAGAATTTTAAGCATTAAAAACACAGAAGCATAAAAAATTCAACCCCGAACAGAAAAGACAAAGATGAAATAAACTCGAAAAATATCAGTCGTTCTAAGAAAGTTGAGTTGAGAGGAAAGCAATTTATTAGTACAATTTAAAGCTAAAATGCGTCAAATTATCACATTTGTTCTAATAATAATAATCGCAATAAATAGATTTTCTTTAAGTTTACCTCATAATACCAGCTCTACTATCAATGTTAAACTAAATAAATTCAGCTTAAATAGCAACCGGAAAAGTACTAATCATCACAATTCTAAGAGCAGAAATTTGGAAAATAATGAAACAGTGCAGCAACACAATCCTACAATTCATACTGGGACAATATTTTTGACAAATGCAAATTGCAAATGTAAAACAGTCTCCGGAAGATGTCTACGACACAATAATTGTTAAGTTATCATAGTAATAAATTTTTATGGAATAAGAGTGAATTAAAAAGCGAAAAATACTCCAGGCAAAACAGGAATACTGGAAAAAGAATAAGGGGACAGATATGCTGAAGAAGCAGCAGCTGTAAGTCCTTGTTGGACTTATAACAACTACACACATTAAAGATTTAATATCTTCAGCCAAACAAATAATGAATTTTACTCTTCACTAACGGCACAAAAATATTTTATGCTACAAAACTGCCAAAATATTAACAAAAGCCTAAAGCCGGGCTACAGCAACTCTAACGCACCAACATCTTTAAAAAAAAGAAAAGTCAAGCTTTATGCCCAAAATATAAAAAACTTTATATGATGTCACATCTGTTTTGCTGCTTTTATAACACAACACTTCCCAACAGCCTTTTGGAATCAATGACCATTGAATCGATTAGAAAACAACTACCGCTTAAAATTAAAAAAAAAATTAATTTCATGTACCAAATAAGGAATAAAGCTGGATTCACCTATAAAATTTTTGTGTGGACCAATTTTTTTTCATATCTAGTTTGAACTCTTTTCTTCACGTCAAACCACATATGAAAAAAAATTTGTCCGGACAAACATTTTATGGTTAAATCCAGCTTAAGGCAACTGGAACCAGTTCCTATGATTTTATTTTATTAATTTGTAAATATATTTACTTTTGATACATAAAAAAACTTAATAAACAAATAAAATGCAAAATATTTCTTTTTAAATGATAAGAACATATATAAAGTTTATTAAATTCTTTTTGTTATTTTAAATAAATATTTATACTGTAGTGCTTAGGAGGAAAACAATAAGCTTCATTTACTGCATTTTTTTAATTTTCATACCAATAATTTTACATTAAAATCTATCATTAAAATATTACAGCATGCACACAATAAGCTTGTATGTTTGTCAAATATTCCAAGCGGGTTATACTCCCTTAACATAAAAGCAGTAAGTCCATTGTCTACTAAAAACTAATAATACTGCCTTTTAAAACCCTTAAAAGATAAAAAAATAACGCCTCTTTACTTGCTCTGAGTATTTTGAATCATGTAAAGATAAAAGTTGTTAATATTATTTTTCGTTGTTGCTTTATTTTGCTTTAGAGTATAACGGAAGTAAATTACATTTCACTGCTTTTTTATTTACAAGAAATAGATGCAGCACGTTAGTTCTTTGAGCCATCTTGATTATTGTAATCAAAATTTCCAATGTATTATGCACTATATTTTTAAGTATTTAATTATACGCATAATTTAGCTGCGAAATAACTCAAACTTAAATTTCAGTTTTCTCTACTTTTACTTTTGCCACTTTGCTGCCTTTTCAGCATTATAGTAAAACACTTATATCTCATTACAAATTAAACATAAATTTTTTATATAAAAAATTGTAGCAGCTCCTTATTATTAGTAACAAATACAATGTATACAAAACTAAACGCAACGTCCTTTAAAGTTTCTTTTTTGGCAATTTGAAGGAGTATTAAAAATAGTACTTAAAGCAATATTAACATCATCAGAACTATTTTCCTTACGGAAATGCCCATCCTCAGCATCGATGTGTCTATCATCATGATTCAAAATACGTTTTCCGGGGACCTCTATTATATTTTTCTTTTTTTCATGTTGAAAATTCAAGTTGTCGGTTAAATTTCTCTTGGCACGATGTACTGCCGAGAAGATATTGTTATGACGATAAATTTGTATCTCAAGCCCAACATTATGGAGAGCAATAAAATTGTTTTGATAATTAAAAAACTTCTCTGGATGCTCTGGATTCATTTCGATTTCTTGACTTTTGACAGGCTGGCCATATAAAAAATTCTTAACTTGACTTGTCAGCACAAAAAATAAAATCAATTTAAACATTTCTCATCAGCAAAACTACAAATAAACAAATTATTGAAATTTATGTTAAAAATTTTTAAAACGTCTTTGCGCGATGTCCAACAAATTAATAATTATATTCTTAATTCATTTGTCAGACATTTGTTAACGAAATGTCTCTTAATGAGTCTTATCAGTAAACAATAAAACAAAATTTTCATTCGCTCACTGCCAGCGAAATTCACGAATACAAAAATCAATTAAAATTATAATAAAAAAAATCAAAGCTATTGACTTGTTTTAATCTATCGGTGAAGCACAAACATTTTCTTTAATCTGCTGCATTTAACTAAATTTATATATTTTTTAATATGTACTATTAAAAAAACATCTTCAGCATTCTTTGTGTCAATGTCATCCGCGGACATTATTTAATATTACATTCGTGGGAAAATATGGTCAAAAAATAGGCAATGTCCTCTTTTCTAAATTGCATATACAATATAATTAAAGAAAACTATTATTATTAAAATAGCAATTATTATTAGATCATTCCAAGGGCTTCGATACGATGAACCACAACATTATTTGTCAAAAGCTAAGTAGGTTCTTTAACCTTTCTTCGACTGCCACTCAGTTATTGTCAACATACCTTTATGAAAGATACCAATATGTGGAAACTCTTAGCAAAAAATCAAGAGCACCCTCCCGTGACAAGAGGAGTTCCGCAAGGATCTATAATCGGATCTCTCTTGTTTTCGATGTATTCAAATTATATCCCTAGCATATTAACAGACTGTAAGATTAGAATATATGCTGATGTCATTCAACTGTATACCAGTTGCATAATAGCATAATTGATCAATCAACTTTTTATTTTATTTTATTTTATTTTAATTTATTGCAGAAAAAAAAACTTTATTTTAAAAAATTTGAAGGCTTCAGCGTCACTTAGACATTTTTGAGGCAAGTTGGCAAAAGTATTTTATACATTAATTCATACAATAATTTAAGATATGAAATAAAGAAGAGCGAGAAAAAAATTAGAAATAGAATTATAACAAAAAGAAATAGGCCTGTTCTGTAAATCACGAGATCTTAAATCACGCGATTTCTAAAAATTAAAAGCAGTTCTTTTAGTGCTTTGTAAATCGAACGATTCATTAAATTCGAAGTGTGAATAAAATATTCCATTATGAACACCTAAAACGTAAAAAACAGTAATAAAAACAGCAATAATAAGAATTTATTTTTGGAAATCACGTGGTTTGAAATCATCGTGATTTCAGAACAGGCCACATAATAAACAAAGGAACTATTTGTTATTTTTATATTACATACAGAAATGTTAATATAAAAAGAAATCAATTAGAAAAAATTCCAGCAAATATTCTTTTATTTTGTTTTTAAAAAATAAAATTTGTGCAATGGTTTTGATACCCATAGGAAGTTTATTAAATTCAAATCCACCCATGTATTCTACTCATTGCTTAGTAGTTTCTAAAGGACATCTTACTGTTCTAAGATCCATATTATTTCTTGTATTTAGCGTATTTCAACAATACTCTTAATTGGCCACATCACATAAATTATGCTTGTGGTCGTACTTTCACTTTTTCTTCATTTTATCTATTTTTTAATTATTTATTATTTTTTTCTTATAATTTTTAAATTGATTTATTTTCAAAATTAGTTTTTAAGTTCAAATATTGATTTGTAAATTGTTTTATACTCTACTGTACTATACTCTACTCTACTCTACTCTACTCTACTCTACTCTACTCTACTCTACTCTACTCTACTCTACTCTACTCTACTCTACGCTACTAATTAATAAATAAATAAATAAATTTTGTAAATGATCCCAGGCTTTTGAGAGAGAAAGTTTTAAATAAAACATTTTTAAATATTCTTTAGCAGCGCTAAAAAATATACATATTTTTTCGTTTGTGTATGAGAAATAAAAATTTTATCGCATTTTTGATGATTTGAACGAAACGCAGTTTTATCTAAAAAAAAGAGAGCTCCCAAGTGGCAGATAGGAAGCCAAAATAATGGCTCTGGAAGCGCACTTCAATGCAGGCGAAACAACAACAATCAACAACAAAGAAAAACGTATGTAGATTCTGCTGGGAGTTTCTATATATTTTTAAGCCCAAAACATAAATACTTTTTAAAAATTCAATCACATAAATGGCTGTCTAGCATTTTTTTGATGACGGCACTTGTTTCACTTTAAAAATACGCGGCTCAATTAAATGTTTACATTTTAATCGTGAAACCTTAAAAGTTATAGTTATAATTGAACCTTTGTTTTTATGATAAATTGAATATAATAAATGTAATCAAATTCGCTATAAAAATAAAACAAAACAAATTTTATAACTAACAAACCGAACAAGTGGTTTTGCTTTTTGTATTTGTTGATGTACTTGAACTTGCTTCAAACTCTAATAAAAAACCGCAATTAAAATAAATCTAGACGTCTGCTATTACAAATGAACTGGTTATTTTGAAAGTGATTTAAGTCTATTAACCAAAGAGAATCACTTTTTAACAATAGAGGAGTTCATAACGTGTTTAGTATCAATTGTATGTGCTACACTTTATAGAATTGCTGTTGGTATTTTTCTACATAAATAATTAACTTATAGATAACATCAAGAATAATTTAACAATTTTTGAAAAATTTGATAACATAAAATCGATACTAATTATCCCCCTCAGACCTGACGTTAAACTACTGGGAAATTTTTCATAATTTTTAAAATATATGATCTCTATATCGTATGAAAATATAATCAATGTTTACATTTCATAATTTTCATATCTTTCAAGGGTTTTCAGGGCACCCACAATTGATGTATCTCGGTAAAATTTTTAGCCAAAACGCTTTTTTATTGCATCAAATGAATTCAATTTTCTTAAAACATTAAAATTTATAATTTTGTTTTTACTAAAATATGCCCAATTCACTATTTGTTAACACGATTAGTATTTTTGTAATTGAAAACACAACTTATTGCTGCGGCTCATTTATAAAAAACTGAAATGAGAAGCAAAAACTTGCCAAAAATTTAAGGAACGGTAAAACGAACAGTGGAACAATGTGAGAAACAAACATTAAGAACAATTAGCGGAATCGATATATGCGGTTCTATTTGACATTGGTCAAATAGAAGCGGAAATATTCAGACCAAAACCCAACCGCACAACCGATGCATTGTAGTCTGAAAGGGTTATGCCAATCTGAATTTCTTTCGTTAAACCTCCGCATATATATAATTCAGATCAAAGTTAGATGGTGGCCCCACCTAAACTAATAAAAAACCCACCGAACGCGAATTGCACTCAAAGATCGTACATTTCTTTGGTAATAATTCCGAAATCCTAAGATTTACGAGCTACGAGCAGGCGTCTAACCCTGGCCCAAAAATCTCCTTGGAGCCGTTCGTGAAAATTTAAATTTTATCTTCCGTAATGATGGATTTCGATGCCCATCATTCTCTACTATATGTTTGTGACTTACAAGTTTTAATCTAATTAACCTGCGGCATGATAAAGTCGGATACTTCTTTCAGCTTTTCATGTGGGTCTAATGTTCTTAGAATACAGCTTTGTCCAATAATTTTGCTTTTAAACAAACCAAGCTTCCGTAGCCGCCGCACAGTGGCTGAAAATCGTTTTTCATTGGCCAAAATTCTGTAACTTTTGAACCGATCAAAATATTGAAGTAATGTTTATTTTATTGGATAGATATTTAGTTCAGCTTGACTCAGTTTAAATTACATTAAAATTGATTGAGGACTTTTTAAGGAATTCTAGGTCAAAGTTGAACTTTTGAATTTTTTTTACTTTTAGAGTGAAATATGGGTTTATTATTTTTTATTTATTAAAAAATTGAATATTTGGAAATTAATAATAATTATAAATATTTTTTGTAATAATGGAATTTTTTTAATGTTACACTTAAAAAAAAATTTACACTGAAAAAAATAGTAAAATCAACTGGAGATTTTGCTATTACAGAAAAATTGAAAATTTTTTGCTGACAAATTTGCAAATTTGTTTACACTCAAAGAATAGTTACACTTAAAAAAACACGTTAATAATATTATCTAAAAATATTACTATTACTACAGAAATATTTATTATTTTTTGCTGTCAAATTTGATAATTTTAAAAACATTTTAAAAATAAAAACTGCAATAAATTTTAATAGCATTTGCAACAATGGTAGGTTCTGTTTATTATTATTTTTACTAATATTATGTTTTTCGTACTTAAATAACAATGAAAGGCAATTATAATTATTATTCATTTGACTCAAATATTGATTGCAAATATTCCATATTTTGTTCTGTGCTATTTCTGTTCTTTAGTAGTTTTTTGGCTTCTTCATCTAAATCCCGATGTTCCACTTTCCATTGATTTCGAATACTGGAGATGAACGGATCTGACGTTGCCAATAATATATTAAATAGATCTTCATTTGTTGAATTTCTTGAAATTTTTCTAGTATTGTGCTCTCTATAAAATCTGTAATCCTTGTTCCTTTTTTCCTGAGCCTCCTCTGATAGATCTCCAAGTGGCACCAAATGATATTTAATGACATCTTCTCCATGATAAAGGATTTTGTGAACTGTTGCAGACATATTTCTCCATGGGTAGTTGGTTGTATATATTTTTGCAGTTTCCTTTGCATAATCTCCAAATTTTCTAGAGTCAATTTCTTCATTGCACGCAAGTACTTCTAGGATTATTTTAAATCTGAAAATGAGGTTTAAATCCACTCCTGTTATTTCAGATGCTGTTTCTGGATCTGAAAAGAATCTTCTTGCGGTATTGCCATCATTTGTATTGCCTGACCCTTGTTTTGGCTGATCTATAATCAATCCTAATTTGCGATATTCATCTTGAACATGTTTCTTTTTTGCACTTCTTAACTCTTTGTTGGTTTCGTTGTTTCTTATTGATCCTGAAGACCCGAAATCCAAATCATAGCTGATTTTTAGTATGTGTTCCATAAGTCGTATTCTTGCATGTAGTGGTGATAATCCAAATTCATATGCATCGGTATTATCTAATGATTTTGTCGGGACTTGGTTTAATTGGGTTGATGTTGCTTGGCATATAATGCAGCTGGATGCAGCCTTCGTGCTAGTCAAAGCCTGACCTACTTTTCCATCTATCATTGTCAGCACTAATTGGTAGCTTACTTCAATTTGCTGCCCATCTAACTGTAATTGTAATGGCTGTAGTGTTGCAATTTGGGCCTTAATATCACTAACTTCTTTGTTAATGGCATCATGAGTTTCTTTTTTGAAAGTTTTGTTTACTGTAGCGAACTTCTTTGTAGCGTTTTTTTAGTGCTTTGACGAAATTATATAATTGCTCTTGCATTTCGGTGCTACACAAATTTAAGATTAATTTTATTTTAACGTAACTAAGAACATCTTCCTGGTTTTTGTTTCTAAAATACTCTTCCGCCAGTTCTTTATAACTGAAGCTCTCCATATTTTTGTGAATATTTTTATTTGCGTCTGTTATGTTTTAACCGTACACTTAGAGGATTAACTTATTACTGAGTAATCCCTTATCGAATCCGTAGTTTTATACATTTTTAGATACATGTTATTCACACATTGATCTTTAATTTCATAGCAGGTAGTGCTTAAATTGCACAAAACTGCACATGTTGTCCAGACCTTAATATCAGGTAAAACTAATTAGTATCTCGCCAATATTTGTTGTTGTTGTTGGGTTGTTTTTTTATTTTTAGTGGTTTAATGTCCCGATTATTGTTATGAAATTGCTTATGACTTTGGTTGACCCTAACATTTGATAACAGGTAAATTTAGAAAGAGATCATATGTTTACTGTAGAATTTTGTGATAATTTTATGACTTATTTTTTGCTGATCAAAACAAAGCCATTAAACCCTTTCGCAGGTATTATATTTAATTTTTTTAGTTTTACGTAGTCTAAAGTAAAAACATAAACTTTTAGGCAAAAAAGTGAAAATTATATACACCATTGTATACGAGTACTTTGGAGTAATTTCATTAAAATGAAAAAAGTGTTCTACACACGGCTCGTCACGGGTGCAAAAGTATATATAGCGGTAAAGAGGACACTTTCACCTTTCTCCGGGTGGTATACATTTCTTGTTCCCTTTTGTTCCCTAGAAGTTCTATTCTACTAAAGTTTAAATTTGAGAAAAATATAGTAGTTTCATAAATATTCCGTAACGCCCTTAATATTAAACGCTAGAGCTCTGACCACTTACAAAAACTAAAGACTATAATCCTACCAACATTATAAAAAAGACCGCAGGCCATTATCGATGATAGCTTGCGAGTAGTAATCATTTATTTTTGATAAAAAACAACAGAAAAACACCTTTTTCAGAAATTACAAAAAACCGTTGAGTTTGACAGCATGCCACGCTCACAATTATCAATAGTTTAACCTAATTTTTTGGCTACCTTAATCTGGATATATTAGCTGCAAAAGGGCGTAAAAATTTTAAAAATCGGTGACAAAAAAAATTTGACTTTTGGCCAATGAAAAACGATTTTCAGCCACACTGCGCCGCATAATTATGTGCTGCACAACTTCTGATAGGAACATCTACAGAATAAAGAAATAAATATTCTAGGAAAAAAATGTCAAGTCAAATCATTGCCATCGTCTTGAATATCAAAGTAGGTTAGGTTAGGTTGTACAGGCTGCCGATTTCAAGCAACCGGCCCACTTGGGTCCAGGAGAATAGGTCCCTTTGTGATGCCCGTTATGGATAGCGAGAAAAAAAAAATAAAAAATATTGGCTATCCTATATTCTGGTCAGTATTGAACCAACCGGTTTTCCGAATAAACTTGTTTATTCCCTTCAGATTGCATTCCGTAAGGTCTGCGAGTTCGGGTAAAGTTGAGTTACCTAGATACATGGCTCTGTGATGGGACAGAGCTGGACATTGACAGAGGAGGTGCTTTACGGTTTCTTCCTCCTCCTCATTATGACAACTTCTACAGAAGTCGTTGAAAGGGAGATTTAGTCTATTTGCGTGGGCACCTATGAAACAGTGCCCTGTTAGGACAGCCACAAGTATACGTAGCTGATGTCGAGGGATCCCCAGAATGATGGCTGATTTTGCTCGATCATAATGGGGCCAGGTTAATCTGGAGACAGCACATGTGGGTTCATTGAACCATCTAGCTTGTGCTAACCCTATAAGTTTCTGTTGAATAAGAATTTTGCAACTTTTTAGTGGGGCTCCCACTAGCCGGTCGGTGTCCCATTCTTGTAGACGAGATCCCTCCCTGGCTAGCTTGTCCGCAATTATATTGCCAGGCACATTCGCATGCCCTAGTACCCAGATTAGCTCGAGGTTGGAATGTGACGCCATCTCGTTTAGGGATGTCCGGCATTCCTTTACCAGTTCGGATGTTGTGTAAACACCCGATAGAGCGTTCAATGCAGCCTTACTATCGGTACATATACGAATATCCTGCCTATATACCCTATTGTACCTTAACCAGTTAGCTGCCCTTTTTATGGCCGATATTTCGGCTTGAGTAATGCTACAGAGATCTGTGAGCTTGAAACGTATCCTCTGCTGAAATTGAGGAATGTATATGCCCCCTCCCACCCCTACACCTGATTTGGATCCGTCAGTGTAAACCTCAAGCACTTCCCCTCGGTAATTAGGATCAATGAATGGAGGGAGAGTATCTGAGATTGACACTGCGAATCTTTTCTCGGGCATAAGGTAGGGAGAACGGTAGTCAATAAGTTCGGGAAGGTTTTCGAACTGTCCTATAATGTTCGCATGTCCATCACCTAGTGATTTCCATGTTCCGGCGGCACTGAGCCTAATTGCCGAGTTCATAGCCAGTTGTTTGACCATTAGATCGGCAGGAAGCCAGTGTAACATTGTGAACAAGGCTTTTGATGGGGTGGTGCGAGGTGCGCCTGTAATCGTCAAGGCCGATGTTCTTAGAATTCTGTCAATGATTTTAGAATAGGTGGATTTGCCTAGGGCCGGCCACCAGACGATTGCACCATACATTAATATGGGCTTGACGACCATTTCAAAGAGCCAGTTGGCCGTTCTGGGGTTAATACCCCATCTGTTGCCTATGGCCTTTTTGCAGGTATAGAGGGCAATAGCGGCTTTCGCTGCTCTTGCTTGTACGTTTAGGTTCCACGATAACTTAGAGTCTAGGATGATACCTAGGTACCTAGCATTATCGGTTAACCTTAGCGTGACTCCGTTAAGAGTTGGTAAGGTGAAGTACGGTATTTTGTATTTTCTCGTGAAGAGTACGAGCTCCGTCTTTATTGGATTAACGTTGAGTCCATTACTGATGCACCATCCAGTAATGTGATTCAAGGCTGACTGTAGACGATGCGAGATTGTGTCTGGGTACTTACCCGACACTACTACTGCAACGTCATCTGCGTAGGCTACTGTTTTAAATCTGTTTGAGTCTAGCTCCAACAGTACCGTGTTTATGGCAAGGTTCCACAGGATTGGAGATAAAACCCCTCCTTGCGGCGTTCCTCGCTTTGCAACTTTATAGATTATTGAGGATCCCATCGTAGATGTGATGACCCTATTAGTCAATAATTCTTTGATGAGATTGGTTATTGACTGGTTTACGTTCAGTCTTGCCAGAGCCATGATGATGGTTTCTGGGTTGATGTTGTTGAAGGCACCTTCTATGTCTAGAAAGGCCGCCAGAGCAAATTCGTTATGCTTTATGGATTTTTCAATGTAACCAACAAGCGAGTGTAGTGCCGTTTCAACCGATTTGCCCTTCGTATAGGCATGTTGAGCGGTGGATAGTAAGTTCGAGTTCTAGTGTTTTTAGTAGAAAGGATGATAGACTGATTGGTCTAAAATCCTTTGCGTTTGTATGCGTAGTTTTTCCACATTTAGGTATAAAAACCACGATGCATTTGGTCCATGCTTTCGGAATATATGACCATGCAAGGCATGCCGAGAATATCCGAATAAGCCATGGGACTATTAGGTCTGCATTCCGCTGGAGGTCAGCAGGTATAATGTTGTCGGGACCCGCTGATTTATACGGATGAAAGCTGTTTATGGCCCATGTAATGTTTTCCCTGTTTATGGGAAATGGGGCTAACGTGTGATTGTGTGTGGTTGTCGTGAGTTCTCCTGTAAACGGAGCGTAACCGGGAAAGTGCGTGTCCATCAGAACCATGAGGGTCTCATGTCCACTAGTAGTCCAACTCCCATCAGATTTTTTAATGAAGCTGGGAGTTGAAGGAATCGTGGTTAAGATTTTACGCAGTCTGCTGGTCTCCGAAGTGCCTTCTATATTGCTACAGAAGGACCTCCAGGATTTGCGTTTTGCGTTTCTTACCAGGTTTTTGAAATTGTTTACGGAGGACTTATAATCGGACCAGTTTCCTAGTCTTTTGGCCTCATTGAAAAGTCTACGGCTCTCTTTGCGAGCATTTGTTATCTCGGAGTTCCACCATGGTGGCTTACTCCCACCCCGGCAGACACTAGGTCTGCAAGCTTCTGATGTTGCTAGGTTGAAAGCATTATTTAGATTTTCAACCGCAGTATCAATATCGTGCCTGTCGTTTATGACAGGTGGTTGTGGAATTAGTTCAGAGAGGAGCTGTTTTTGCTCCTCCCAATTTGTTAATATCAAAGTATACATGATCCGAAATTGTGACAAAACGTTGATTAATAGAGAGAAGGCATCAATTACGAAAAATATGGCCAACAAATTAGCAAGAGATGACAAAAAAAAGATTTTCTTTCTGAGTACAATTCTGAAATTCGCAATTTTGTCCTACTAGGCGCAGATGGTTCGAAAAACTAAAACCTAAAAATTATTAGGGAATCCAGAATCTATGTATATATGTATGCATTTATATATCTTATGAAGTTGAAGGGAAGAAATTTACAAATAATTTTTAAAGACAGTTTTCAAGATTTTTGAAAGTCGTTAAACTGCAAAACAAACCTTTAAGAACGCCCCGGATTTAGTTGTTGATAACATTAACTCTTTAAGGTATTTCATCTTTTGTTGATAAATGAGCGTTTTCATGAAATCAAAGTTTTGCCACGTTTTCCAATTTCCATCACTGATTTGCACACATTTTACCGTTTTTGTCTCGCTCTCTCATCTCTCCCATCATGCAAGCGAATCATATTATTTGTTAGGCTCAGTACTTTTTTTCACCTAGAACTATAAAAGAAGCTTATATTTTGACCCTTGAATCATGTGGCAAACATAAGCCACTTTTCGTATTGTATACAATCTGTATTTAGTGTAATTACATAATTTAAGTGACTAACGTGTTTTATTTTATAAAGCGACTTACGTCACTTTCAAAATAGCCGGCTCAAATGTTAATAAATACTATTTACATGCATATAACGCATGCATTCGTTTGCATGTTTGTATGCATATATTTCTGTAAGTAAAAATAAACATTTAAATAAAAATTTCGCAATAAAAATTCTTACCAAACCAGTAAAATGAGTAAACTTTTTTCTTAATTGCAATTAGTTTTAATTTGTTTATTTTAATTTTATTCAAATTATATTTCTTTAGTAATCAAACAGATTTACTGTTTTAATACTTAATGCATTTTCCTTTAAAGTTTATTTGCTTGCAATTCGTAGGCGCATCAAATATTGTGCGAGTCTCAAAGTCAACCTCCTGCTCCTGCCCCTGTTTTTCGTCATCAGACTCAGCATAAATCTCATTTTGGTTTTTCTTATAATGCGAAGTATTTCTCTGTTTATTGTAACTTAAATATTCTGTCCGGTGATGCTGGTCCTGTGGTATCTGGTGCAAGCGATTATACGGTAACGGAAAGTTCTGCGAATGATATATAGGATTTTGTTGTACATTAGACACTTGAAAATCGTGCTTATCTTCATGAATCTCATCACAATTATTATTTTGAGACTGCGTATCAAAATTATAGTTATTTAAATTTCTACGGTCTTCATGTAGTTCAGCATGTTGATTGAAAGTTATTCCTTTATAAGGTAATTTGCTGCAGTTTTGTAATGTTGCAAGCATTAATACAAACAGCAACATCAATTGCGACATCATTTTTACAAAATGATTTTTTAGTTTTTATTAAAACTTAATATTTAATTAGCTCTATATTAATCAGTTGCTATTTAGGTACTAAATAATGTGTTAAAATGTTCTAAATTTAAGAACCAAATTATAATTGTCATTAATGTTTTTCAAAAACTAATGTTTTCAGAACTTTAAAGGATGCTATTCGATCATCTGTTTAACATAGATATTTTTTCACATCAAATATGAATATAAGTGATTAAAAATAAAAGTGGAAATGGTCAACCTGGCACATTACCCCTTGAACTCCCTGCAAAGTTAAACCCCAAAAGGGGTCTAAAATGTGTACATTTTTGAGGATAGAAATAGAAAAAAATATATACTCGTACTTTTTAATAACTATATTTCTTAAATCATATAACAGATATACATCAAAACTGCAGCAATCGGGTCTATTTATTTTGTCAAAAAAAAGCAAATGAATCCCGAAAATCAATTCTACAAGGACCTTTGGTGTTATGAAAATAATGTCTCATTTTTCGCCACATATTGTCGGCGATATCTCTCAAATGTTTTAATCAATTTTAATCAAATTTGTGGCATTCGTTGTTTTTTTTTGGATCAAAAGCTGACAAGATTTCTGATTCTATCGGTTTGGAGATCAAAATTTGTTTGTATGAATTAATTTAAAAAAAATTTCAAACTCTAACGAGTCGACCGCACACAAATACCGACACATACATATCTACATATGTACATACGAACATCACAGCATCTCAGCGAATTCTCATTTGAGCAAATATCATTCTATTAAAGGCCCTTCTCAACTGGGAATCTCCAGGTATTTGAGATCATGTAGACCCTTGTGGCTGTATTCAACTGTCCCATTATGTTGTGCACTGGTTTTCTCATTATGTGATCATGACAGTTGAATTTTCGTGACCAAATTTCGATCTCCAGTTTACTTTGTGTGGTCACATCACAAATCGTCGCTGGCCAGAATGTTTGATATGTTCGGGTAAGCTTTTCATATCGTGCTTGAATATCATCTTAATATAGAACTTTAATTAAAATAGCAAACATTATTTTAAGTTATTTTTGTTTATGGCATAAGCTCTGTGCCCCGTAGGCTGGTGGGTAGAGTGCTTGCTGATCTGTCAACTTTCACCCACGACTCTGGTGTGCTTCGAAAGAAACGACTGAATAATAATTGCATTTGAAACCTTTAATAAACTAAATTGAAACATTTTCAAAACTAACGTTGGACTAGAGAATGTAAAGACTTAAATATAGACAAACTGATAATACCGGTGAACGACAAAGGTATACATTTTTCAATAAATAGCACATACCGATATTCAAAAGTGTAGGATTATTAATATGTAGTGGTACAAACAAATACGTTCACAGAAGCTATGACTACCAACGGGTTCTATTATGAATAAGTGCCGTATATCGATAGGTGTAGCATAAATAAATAGAAAATGCTTTTTGTATTGCTAGGGATACGTACAATAGAATATACATATACACTCAAAATATTCTGTACTAACTGAAATTGTAATTCTACTCATTTTTCATTTAAATTGAACCAAAAGTTCATTTAATTTTTAATTTTAAAAAATTAATTGACTTAAGCCCGTAAAATTAAAAGATTTTTCCTTTGTTTGTGTAGGAGAGGTAATCTCAAACAAATCAAATAAAGCAAGCAAAGAAGAAAAAAACAGCACTTGAAAACAACGGACATTATTGAATGTAACCGAAAATCCGTATTAATATGGCTTAGATTTTTGAATGAATGTTAGAATCAGTTAAAAATAAAATTGCTTACAATTTTAAATAATTATTTTTTTTAAAATGACTGAACGGATTACTTCTTGAATAACGTACAGTCCGTTACTGTAATAATATTGTGAGTGTATCGATGAGTATCCATAAATATGACTATAAGAGGCAATGTTGTAGCGTTTGAAAAAAATTGTTTGCAGAACTATAAGAAAAAAAATTATTTATTTTCAGCTCATATTTGTTTTAGACAAAAATTACAGTTCTTTGTTTAGTGCATATTGGATCAATATTTTGTATTTATCATTTTATAAAATCTTAAAAGTTCAATGAAGCAATATCGCGATAATCCCGGAAAGTCGCCAAATTTTAAAAATTTTCAAAAAGCTGTAAATTCTCCTAAAACAAACTACAAATGCAAAAAACTCGCAAAACTCTGCAAAAATTAAGAAAATTCGCAATAACTCCATATCATTCGGAAAATTAAAATGTTTAATATCATTTAAAAGTCGATGAAACAATAAAAAATAGAAAAAGTCATCCATATTGCAAAAAACGCGAAATTCCGCGAAAATTTCCTAAGTTTTGAAAAAGCCGTAAAATCTAAAAAGATTTAAAAATGTAAGAAATGTGAATGTATATCTATCTCATTCTTTATATTTTTACTTCCATCAAGGAAGTTTTACGCCTTTTTCTAAACTTTTCAACTCTTCGCGGCTTATGGCTATTTTTGCGATATAAGTGATTCATTGTCGTTTGTGTTTTAAGTTATCCAAGGTATGGAAGTTTTTTTTTTAATATTCGTATATTTCAACTTAATTTTAAGATTCGCTGCTATTTTAGTTTTTTTTCGAAATTTTTGCAAGTAGCTTACCGTTTTCGTTTCCTTTGCTTTTTGTTTAAGGATCTTCAAGCATTTTTAAGCTTTTCCTGATCTCAAAAATGTTTGCAAAAATTTCTTTCAAAGTAAAATTGTACACTTTCAAAGTTAACGCGAATTTTTTAATATAAGTTTATCACATTTTGCTTGAAAATAATTCAAAATAATTACGAAACGAAATTCATAATACAGCTACAGACAAAATTGTTGTCGATACATATGTATGTGTGCGTAGGGATATAAACAAATATTAGCATGAATACACACAGATATAAAACAAAATACACACCGATACATTCAATAATGAAATTGAACAGATACGAAAAATATTCAGGCATGTTCTACAAAAGTAGTGAATATGAAATATGAAGAGTAAACTTTTAAATTTTGTTGTTCTGAAAAAGTAGAGTATATTTGTATTGAATATTAAAATTCAAATGTAAAAAGAAGAAAGAAGAACCTAAAAAATTTAAACTGAAGTGATTTCACTTGAATTCCACTTCACAGTGGAATGTAGAACATACCGGATAATGTTTTGAAAATATTCAATATATTCTAGAGTAGTTTATTTATTTTTGTATCGTTTGTCGTTCTCCTTAAGAAATGTTACTTTATTTAACTTAAAACTTTAGAGAATCTCTAATCTGTTTTACTCAAGAACAACAAACGTATACCGAAAATAATCCATGCAACATACAACTAAAAAAAAGTTTCGGAGTTAATTCTTCTGCAGAATATACGAAACTTTCATACAAATAACGAAATTTATAAAAAATTTTTGTAGTCAATAATTTTGTATATTTTGTATGTTTTACGAAAGAGTTTTCAACAAAATATTTCGTTTTGTTGGCATGTTTCATAGTAATGAAATAACTTTCATAACTTATCACCTTCATGAAATGACTATTTTAAATGTCTGTACTTTATTTATTGTTTACTGTTCTTATCATTTAAAAAATTGTAAACAATTTGTGTTTAAGATTTTACTCAACAACATTCTTGAGTTCTGTGCCCTAAGCGAGCGATAAGACAACAGTGCTGGCAATTTTTACCGCATTGGACAATTCGATATTTTGCAATTGAGTGGTCAATTAAATTAGATAGTCTCAAGGATTTTTCGTTTTCTATGTTCTAATTTAAAACATATAACTTTGCGATATTTATTATGTTAAGATATCAATTATTTATATTAAACTTATTACTTAAATATCAAGGTCAAATATTAAATAAAAAACTTGGGGTTTCTACAATACTTATTTGCGTCCTCATAAGTTGTGGATTTATATGTTGGTTAACCGATTTAACGATATGCGTCATATCTCGTTTATGACGATATGACGTTTATAAAGGCCCATTATTGTTAACGGACATATGTGAGACTAATCTATCAGATATAGTTTCGATAACTATATCATTTAAAATCAACCGAAACAGTTGTTCCATGACTAAGGCTAAGAGATGAAACTTATTATGAAAACTGCGCATAAATACCAATTTCACAAACAATAATTTCATTAATTGCTTTTGAATGCATAAATTTTTAAAGAAAAGGAAATTGCTGTTGCTGTATATTTCTGTACTTTAAAAAAAATTGTTTAATAATAAACTTTCATATCAGCTGCAATACTGAAATACTTAAGTTACAGTCGCTGGATTTCACACACTAGACAAGAGACACAATTTTTTCAGTAATTAATAAAAAACTTTATTTTTACATAATAAAAAAATATACTATTAACAGATTTCTATATCCAAACATCTTCCATGCATTTCACATGGACAATTAGGAAGAGTTCTAAACAAAAATCGATTACCGAATGACATGTCGTCTGCTTTTGCTTCAGCATCTTTCGTACTTTCTTGTAGTTTAGATTCACTTTCAATATATCGATGAAATTCTGGACTGTGCTTAAATTCACTAATTAATGAACTCCTACTTTCATAATTAGATTCTTCATTTTTATGATTTTCCGCTGCATAATTATCATCGTAATCGTTTTTCGGATACAGAATAGCCTTGTTTGAAACTCCTTCATTGTTCAATTTAATCACATTGTTCGAATATCTTTCTTCATCTTCCGACTCCGTGGGAAAGACTATATCCTTAATTTCCTTAAAGTTTGTTTTTGGCAGACCAAAAGTCAAATTTATTATCGTTAAGATTAAACAAAAACTTTTAATCATGATTAAATTGTTAATCTTATTTATTTTGTTGTTTGTATTTTAAGTTTCACTCCACTACTGTTTCTTATTTTGTACTTATTTATATATTTAAGAATTTCCTTATATATATAATTAATAATTTTTCTACATTATTATTTGTATGTTTGTACCGGCACCATGTTTAACAAGTTATCGCACTAAACTGTTTCGATCGAATCACCAATAAATAAATCAACACGATTAAATTAATTGTACATATTTACACACATGCATACACATGTACTTGCATAAATAAATGTTAATATTCTTATCAAACGAATGTGTATTTTCTTATTATTTTCACTAACGAGTAATCACTACAAACAAGTACGTAGACAGTGCTGTGGACTTCCCCAATACGAGGGTGATACTCGTTGTAATTATGTATATGATTTTTGTTATATTCAGGTATGAGATAGAAATCGTTTACGGTTTAAAACCGATTGAAAAACGTACAAATTAGTAAAGCACACATTTATCTCGATTTCATTAAATCGAAATCGATTTAATTTATCTTGTTTCTTGTTCTATGACAATGTGAGAAAAAAAGTTGTGATGGAAAACGAATTTTTCTATTGATTTTGCATTTTTAAATCGAGTAAGGCGGTGCGCAGTGGTGCCAATTCGAAAAAAATGGTAATAAATCTGTATCTTTGAAACTTGCGATCCGATTACAAAACGATGTACATATGTAAGAATCATAGAAAAGGACTTATGCTTTAAGGATTTTATAATTTCAAGTACTCTGTTGAAACATACGGTGGACTGCAAGGTGTCAAAGTTGACTCGGGCATGCAAAACTTTGTTGGCTTCATAAGTTTTACAAATATTATTTCATTTTAACAAATTTATCTTTCTTGACCGGGCGGGTAACAATAAAAAATCAGATTCATTGTATTAAATATATCTAATGTAATTTATAAAAAAAAAATTTAATAATCGATGGGCGTTATTTTTTTTAGTAGATTAACTTAGAATTTCGTTAAAAAAATTCTGCTTATTCTGGATAATGCTGGATATAGCGTGCACGATTTAATCGACTTAAAATTTATAATGCTGCAGTCTTTTTTGTAGTCTAATCTTCTGATGTATTGAAAAAGAAGAATTTTTGGATTTGAAAAAATGTTGAGATAAACGTCGAACGTCGATTTTTGTCAAAATTTAGCCACTTTTCACTTTCATTTCAAAAAATTAACTTTTTTTATGACAATATGTATTCAGATCAATTACAATTATTTAATGCATATTATCAGAGAATCTATTAAAAATCATACAATATATTTTTTTTAAGTTAATCTTTGCAATTACCGGAGATATTGACAAAATTGCGAGCAAAGTCAAGGCGAAAAATGAAAAATTTTAAAATTGAAAGCCAAATATCTTTGAAAATATTAAAGATATTTCTCTAAAATAAAATGAATTTTCTTTACCTATAAGAAAGATTTACAAAAAGGATCGATTTGTTAAATTATATTTGTAAAAGCTATGAAGCCAACAACAAAGTTTTACATGCCCGAAGTAGCCAACTTTGACTCCCTGTATCCCACCGTATGTTTCAATAGGGTGCTTCGAATTATAAAATTCTGAAAGCTCAAGTCCTCTTCTATGATTCTTACATATATTGCTTTGTAATCGGATCGCAAGTTTCAAAGACACAGATTTATTATCCTTTTTTCGAATCGGCACCACTGTGCGGTGGCTCACGATTATAAAACTTTTGTATATTTGAAAAATCGAAATAGCGTGCAATAACTTGTGTTAAAAGGTAGGCGAAATCCTTTAAAATAACTAAGACAGATTTAACAATATACATATATATGCATGTATGTACATATTAGTATTTGGACGATTTTTATAAAAAAAAGTGATCTCAAGCTTGATTGAAAGAATATTAAATTATTTAAAATTTGATGTTTAAATAAATCATTTTCTTATTTTTCATAATCAATAACGCTTACAAGGTTTTATTTAATCATGTTTTGAAAATTTTGAAATTAATTGAGGGGAGGCACAAAATATTTCGGATTTGTTTTTTTCTTCAGAAATTTGTAAACAAATTTGTTAGTGAAATAAAACTTGACTTTATCGTAGATTTTGTTGGTGCGTCAAAGAAACTGAAATCATACAAAATTAAAACATAAATAACATATTTAGATTGTATATAAAATTAAGAAGAGCTTTAAAAAAATTAATTCAAATTTCGAAAGTAATTAAATAATAGCAGACTTAATTAATTGTTAGAGATAGTTGCCGAGCGACTAATAAATTATCATTGTGCATTAAAAAAGTTTAAAGTAGCGTTCGTGAGGTCATGTGAAGAAATTTGTTGTGGAAACTAAAGAAGCAAAGCAAAGACATTGGGAATTGAAAGATATCAATATGTTCACTACTATTGTTCACATATTTCAATAAAAATTACTTAATACTTTTAGAGTTGTATTTTTCAGCAAAATATACAATATAAAGTGGGATGTGCGATTAACCAATTGATCAAATATTCTGCTTAACAAAAATCTGATCAATCGATTATTTGATTGAAAACCAAATATTTGGTTAATTAAAGAGCTACACAAATTTCTGTTTAATTAATTAATCTATTATTTCAGATTTTTTTTTATATTCCAACTTAAGGATAATTGAAAAATCAAAACTATGAACTATTTTTTAAATTCAAATAATTAAATAATTTGAATTTTGCCTTTTTTTTAATTTTATTTCTTTCTATTTTTTTTACTTATGGATATTTTTAATTCATTTTTTATGCATTAATTTCATTTTCTTTAAATTATTTTTATTTAAATTTGTAAATAAAATTATTCAAATTAAATGTGATATTCGATGGACTGATCATATTTTTAAAGTCTCAAAAGAAGCATTCAAGTACCTTCATCTGATCTGCTCAATATTTATATCATCTATATCCAACCGAAAATGGAATACAACTCTCATGGATGGGCCGATGCATCAAAGTCTACTTTGAAGCTACTCGACCGCGTACAGCAGAGGGCGAGGAGTCTCATCAGTGACAGTATTGTAGCCAACTATATTGACTCATTGGAGCATCGACGTAATGAGGGATGTGTTTCACTGTTTTATCGGTATTGCAATGGAACTTGTCCCCGAAACCCGCTCATTTTTTTAAACAACTAAGAGCGCATCCATTTGTGGTTGATATGCCAAAGGATCGCACTACGCATTACAGAGCAAATTCGATCTTTAACGGAACAGTTCGTATGTCGAATTAACTTTCCGTAGAGGTCTTTCCCGTCACTTTCAGCGTGAAAAAATTCACGCCGAACGTCCACAAACACTACTCCCTTTATCCTACTTTCCATAACCAATTTTCCTAGTTTCGTGCTGGTCCAAGTTAAAAAAAGTAATAAAAAAATTTTAATAATAAAAATGAAAAGTATTTGGTGGATCAGCATTTTGAATAATCAGACCTGTTGATTAACCAATTGATTAATCTGTATTTTAGTATTAAACAATTTTATTATTCGCACTTTCTTAATACAAAGTATGTAGGAAACTATAAAAAAAATATAAAAATTTTCAGTGCAAACAATTATTTTTAAATGGTGTTCGACAAACATTCGTTGAAGCTCAAATGATCAGCAGCTGTCCCGCATGTATTTGAATAAATACTATTTTAAAAAGCGAAAAGAATTATTAAAATAATTTTATTAGTGTTTGAATTTATAATTCAGGAAAAATAGCAACAACAAAATTTCTATCATTTTTTTTAACCTAGAAACAAGTGTACTTGATTAAATATACTTTGACAACACTGCTACTTGATATAAATTAATTCTATATTTCTTACAGCCATCATGCAAGCAGCCAATCAACCTTTGCTTTATCTATCTTCTATGTTATTAATAGACAAACACTTTTTTTCAGATCCCTTTTACGGCCGTGATATTGAACTGATTTTGGAATGATTTATATGTTTTTAATAGGGATCTTAGGGAGATGTGCACAATCTTAATTTTATTTAAATCCGTTCAGTATTTTGGAAGCTATAAGCGTTTAAAGTTGCTACTAACACATGCACACTTATCATTATACATGCATGTATCAGCTTCAACTTGAAAAATAAACAAAGTGTGTATGTGTGTTTGTCCAATTTGCTTTTCCATAATAAATGAGAGACATAGAGTTTTAAGTAGTTTATTTAGATTTTCTTTATCGATTGTATTTATGTAACTGTTTAATATTAATTTCTAGAATGCGGTCGATTGAATCCACCGCTGGATACACTATAATTAAATATAAGACAAATAAAAAAATGTATCCATTAAGTGTGCAAAACAATGCTGATCAGTCAAATAATTAAGTGGTACACATTTGAGTGTCAAATTAATTTGAGTGCATTCCAGTACAGTACACTATGATAGGCCAATGAAAGCCTGTAATGGGAATTCTTTATTATTTTCATAATCCTCATGTAGGTAATGTAAATCAATTTTCAAAACGAAGCAATTTTAAAGGCCATTTTTAATACACTTTTCATTCAATTTTCACAATTTTTTTGATCAAATTCTTCTTAATAAAGAAATATTTCTATAAGATTTCTATGATGATGATTATGATGAATGTTTGTGATAAACTAAAATAACTAATTAAAATAAAAGAAGTCTTTGTATTGTTGTTTTTATCATTACTTTGTCCTTGCCATTGTAAGATTGGCGAAGCCAATACAAAAAGTTAACAGCAAACACTGCTGTCTAAAATGCTTTTAGAATCCCCTTTTCTTTCACACCGATCTATTACCTTCTCCTGGTTATGGATCGTTATCCTTTTGGACAGTTTTTAGGGTAGTTTTTAAGTTTCCGTAAGGCGGTATGACGTCATTCATTATTCACTCATACAAAGTCTAATTCATGATTGTTTTATAAAATAACTTCCTCCATATCATGACTTTGGCACCACTGTACCTTAAAATTTTTCTAGTGTATTCTTCTTTTTATTCTGTACTGGCAGCCTGCCGGACGTATGTTCCTTCACTTCGTTTTTTGGTCCAGTTGATATGTTCTTTCTTGAGTTGATTTTCCTTGCACTTACTTTGTCAACAGTTACGATATTCTGGGGATCCTAACAAATTATTTATTTTCAATCAACCGTATACGAGTGGTGACAATAGGGCAATTTTAGTTTCTATTGCATCTTGTTTGATTAGATCGAAGGATGGCTTAATGATTTTTATAACATCATCTTCGCATCATTTATTGAAAAATTTCTTAAACGCTTTTAAAGAGTAAACATGGTAATTTTTTTAAATAATTTATTACTTTTTTTTATTTTTAATAAGTTAGGAGGGAGGGGGAGAAAATGACTAAATTTATTTATAAGCGAAGGATAACTTAAAATTAAAAATTAAATACTATCAGCATCAATTTCTGCTTAGATGGATATAAAAATAATTGCTTGAAACAATCACGATTGTCCTCTTTCATTCGACACCATTATTGTCATTCAATATAGAAAATAGGACAGTAGAAACTCGGTTAACAAGGAAACTTTCCCGAACTACAGTAAAACTTCCATAATTAGAACTTCTATAACCCAAATTTTCTCTAACTCGATCCAATTCGATTGGCAGTAGCGTTAAGAGAATAAATAACATACAAATCTCCTTCCGTAACTCGAACTACCATAACTGGAATTTCTCCATCAGTCGAACAAAATTACATCCATATGAATTCTATAACTCGAAGTAATGATTTGTTTACTTATCAAATGATCTGTTGCGTACACATTATTGAAGTGCATTGTTTTGAATTACATTTTTCTCTTTTTCGGGGGATCCCATCTTATGCGGAACGGCAAGTAATGGAGATGTTTCGGTGGAAGAAACATTTCAGTAGCCTTCCAGAAATGGTGTAGAAAACTCTTATCGAACATTGAATTTATATTTGCAAACTAAAACTGAGTAATTTCTTATTTCTTATAAGTAAATTCGCAGTCACTAATTTTGTAAATTTGTCATTCGAGATATGCCTCGATATTTTATTTGAAAGAATTTCTCAAATTTCAGAATATTTTACTTCACTATAGTTTACTTATTATATGTTGCTTTCACTGTCAAGTCAAAGATATTTTTTTGGATAATGATGATTCGAGTTATGGAAGCTTTGCATTAACTTTGTTGTATTAACTTTTCGAAGCAGTTTCAAATTTGAAAAATAATACAATAAAAGACATTGCTTTTTCGTAAATAACACACTAAATTTATTTCAAGCATGACAGAAAAGTAACTTCAATATATTTCGTACTGGTTGGCTTAAAGTTCACAATCATTATTGTATACGCTGCCACTGAGAATTGGTAAAAAGTGGTAAAATTGCCAGTTTACTAAACGAAAAAAATGGTTGGCTCGAAAAATGAATACTTAACTCAGCTATTAACTATCACGCGAGTGAACTTCTTCGAAATTCTACTGTATTTGTTTTTTATTTATTTTTTTATATAGTCCTTGTAGTCTTTGATTGCTTAAAAAAGAAAGCGGATAAAAATTTAAAATCTGTGAAGCGATCTTAACGCAATTCGGCTTATAGTTTCGGAGGATCTGTATCATCTGGTTTAAGTGCAACTACCTTTTTCCAATTCTGGTACGAAACATATTATAATTTTCACTTTTTAAAAATATTCTAAAGAAACAACTTTTTAGAAAATGCTCCCACTTCGCAGAAAAAGATTAATATTAATTTAATACAATACAATTGGAAACGAAAAATTCTGCAAAACAAAATCACGTTTCGCACTCATAATCGATTCGTACTTTCTTTTAACAGTAACCAAGACTCGTTTAAGCCATAATTTTATTGTTTTAAGGGTTTTAGGAAAAAAATAGAAAATAAAATAAACTTTAATATGTTTGCTTAAAAATAATACTGTAAAAGTTAAATTTAATTGTATTTAATTTAATTTAACGAGTACATAGTACTCAACAATTGCACGTGTTAGTACGTCCAAAAATAAATATAATTTCTCTGGGTATCTACCTGCCATTCTTAAGGTCCCAAATTTAAACTTTGTAATATGTGGTGAAAAAAAGCTGCTAAGAAAAAGTTAGACGAAAGCTTTAAGTATCAGCATTTCTCCTTCTTCGCACATCTTCCGGAAATAATGCAATCACAGTTGAGCACGACTTTGTAGACTGTGCGGGTGCTGCAAGGAAAATAATGTTTAATTAAAAACGTGGTGATAGCATTAATTGACACCAAGAATTATGCTCTTTTTTAGGGATGCACAAACTTTATATATAATTATAATTTTTTGTTCTAATAATTTCTGTCAGCTTTCCAAAGACCAGTAAGTCTTTTTTAGATGTTTGAAAAAGTTTGCGGTAACTTAAATTCTTTTTTGACAATCAAGATCTTTGACTTGTTAACCAAACTTACCTTCTTTTAAGATCTGGTTGGTGCTGATCCCAGCTCAAATTTAATATTTCTATTTCTTCCTTCACCTCCGTTGCTTCCAAGGGCTGAATATTACGTGACATTACTTGATTGATTTCCCCAATTAATGAGATAATCGATATTATTGCAAAAAAATTTAACATTTTGGTCGGGCTAAAATATTTCTATTTTTTTTATTTGCCTTATAAATTTATTGCCCCAAACAAATTTTATTGGCTTATTGTCTTAAAGAGGTGAGAATGATTAAAGATTATAATTGCTATGCGGCGTCTTCTTCTCTGAACATTTTTAGAAATGCTTTTAATTTTTATAATTCTTGATCTCTAGTATCTCTTACAAATATCTGATCGTAAAATGAGTAATAAAGTGCTGTTTTTGAATGAATCAATCTTTCTAAATTTATTTCATTTATAAGACAATTTCGCAATATGTTCAGCGTTATTATTTTTTTTTTATATTTTCTACAAAACGAGTCTTATGTTTTTTTATATAAACTTAATTTAACTACGCCAAAAAATCACCGTTTTATGAATGAATGAAAAAATAGAGCTCTTTGCTAAAAACCACACTCTCTAACTGAACGGCTGCTATCCAAAGAGTTCGGAGACATTGAATGTGTTCTAAAACAATAATATAAATACAATCGTTATTTGATTATATTTATTTTTTTCTTTTCTTTTTAGTTGTTGAACATATCTTATCTTTAAGCATATAAATAAAATAAATACTTTGTTAATTATTTTTCTAACTTAATAATTTTATACGCAAAATTCTTTGTTAATTGAAAAAATGTTTATAACGTAAAATACTTAACGAACTAAAAATTAAAATAAAAATAACTGTGTAGTGTAATAAAACTTGCTGCATATTAAAGTACTTTTTCATAGTAAATATTTGTAAGATAAAAATAAACTGACTCTTGGAAATTGTTTAAGCTATTTTAGTTTTCTATAAGAAAGCGTTAACAAAACTTCAAACAAGAAGAATACAAAAACTTTAGGTGCTAAATAAAAATAATATAAATAACTCATATTTATTTTTGTCTATCGGGGGCCCATTTCTCCAGACTACAAGAAACAAAACTACAAATGAAATGCATTAAAAAAACGCAAATTTTATAAATATTGTTTTTGTAGGCATTTTCCAAGTATATTTGTAATTTTTAGTTTTGAGAAGCGACCACAGTTATGGTGTCCTTTAGTCGGGTCATAAATAACTGAGATATGATTTTTTATTGCAGTTATTCCTCGTTTAAAAAACTTTCAAAATATTCAAAAATTATTAAAAAAATTAATTAACAAAAAAAAAATAAACAAAAACTGTAAGCTTTACAAATTTAAAAAATTTTTCTTCAATTTCGTAAATCCTTCGTTAATATTTTTACGAAAGAATTTCTTATTTCAGGAAAATTAACATATAGGAAGGAAAAGAAAATTCTATTTGTGTAACCTTGTATACGAAGACTGTACAAATATCTAAAGAAAGTCAGAGATTTGAAAAAGAATCGTAAATTGAGTAAATAAATGTTAATCTTATTTCAATCAGCAAACTTACTCTACGTATTCAATAGCCATCAACTTGTCCAAACATCGGATATGGCTGATGTAGATCGCTCATGTCCATGTTTCATCCATGCTATGACATCGATGCCTGAGCATATGGCTGAACAACTGGATTCTATATCAAATGTAAATTTTGAATTAAAGTAAAAGAGACCACGAAAAGAAATTTTATCTCTATTGCACAACCAGAAAATTACATGTTTAGTTATAAAATGAACGTCTTCACGTATTCGCCAGACACAAAAATATGGACTTATTTATACCGTTGCTCTGCCGGCATCAAGTTCATATCATTTTCAAGTCGATGGCTCGTGAGGACGTAGGGCTACGCAATGAATTCTTGCCGACAAGTTTGTTACACTGTGTGCAGTTCATCATTTGTTCCAGTTGTATTTATGCCATAATTCATTTGATTTCACAATGCGGCACTTTTAATAAATAAACACTAAACTGAATGAGGCTCTCAAACAGCTGATTGAGAGAAAATGACATAGAGATACTATTACGTTGCTAGTTTAAAAATACAATGATTGTATTATAACAAAGTCATTGCTAAAATAGAATTATTATTCAAATGTTTAGTTATTATAAAAATTTTATTAAATTAAGAATTGTTGCAGTCTACATATTAAAAATTTTAGCATTAATAACCATAGAAATCGTAGCAAAAAATTTCAAATGTTAAACCTTACTATTGCAACCCCCTGGCAATTGTGTTTTTTCTTGTGGTGCATCCATTAATTAGTGAACACTTTTTACAAATTTCCGATATTTTTATTTTCTTCTTCGAGCTATTTTTTGAGGAATATATAATTTTTTCGTTATCAGGAAAACAATTTCAAAATCAAAAAATTGTACGTGCTGTCAACCTCTCCATCGATACGTCTATATAGATATATAAAACGGAATGTGTCTTTGTACCTTATAGGAAAACAGGCCTCCTGACCGATCTGTCTGAAATTTAGCTGGGACTCTGGAATGAATTATATGATATTTTTTCAACCACGACACTTTTTTAAATTATGTGACTCCTTTTAACAGATTTTAAAATATAAGAGAGAGGAAGAGGTCCACCAAATTTTTTTTGTTATTTTTTTAATGGGGGCAGGTAAAATGTGCCCGCCCTGAAAACTGACTATCAAATAACTTTGTCATTTGTGGACCAATTTTTTTAATTTTTTTTTGCATGTGGAAAAAGTTGAGAAAATTTTTATTTGTTTAATTTTTGGGTGCTAGCAAAGCACACCGGGTTAATCTAATCCAAATATAGCAAAAACTACCATGTTCCGCAAACCTTATTCGCACAGATAAAAAATTCAAATGGAAAAATTATCGAAAAGTTTAAATTCTATTATTTTTCAAAGGCTGTTCTACAGATTCTATAATGATTTGCAAATGATTTAACCGAATGTGTTAAACGACATAACATAATTAAATGTAATATACTTAAGAAACTGTTATACTTTTCAAATAATTCTGTTCCAGAGTAACACAATTTGCTGATGAATTTTCTTACATCTATACAAAAGATTCTCTCATTTTAAACAAACAAGGACACTTATATCTACTATATATCGTTCATATTAACACGTCTTATCTTTTTTTTCGTGTTCGGCAGTCGTGTTAGCAGCCGTCTTGTCGATGTTAACCGGCCGGTAAAGGCCGATGCTATGCGAATAATTCCTTAACGCTAATATCGTCCGAGCCGTTCTCGATATGGGAATGGTATGGGAAAATGGAGAACCATTCTCAAGACTTTGGATATTGGACTGACAGGCTAGGCTACTGCGAAGGGAGAATATCACATAAATGATACCATGTTCCATAACTATGAAAAGCGAGTATTTGTTATTTCTAATAATGCTATTGTATAATATACTAAAAGAAATTAACTTTAGTTTATAAAATAATTTAGAGGATACTCGTTAAAAGATCTTAACAAGAAAAATATGAATGTTGTGACTTTTCAAGAGCTTTCGGATTTGATTTAAAAAACAAATAAAAATTTAAAAAATGTGTGAAATCTTTATTTGAGTCGATAAAACTAACAATATAATAAGTCGTTCATAAGCTGTGTTAAATTCTGGCATACTCTCTACGCCGTCTCGGCCGGTATCTCAAGAATAATTTCTTCAATATTGGCTTCCAGTGCGTTAACCATTGCGGACTTGCCCCTATGGGCATGAGCCTTAACATAGCACCACAAAAAAATTTATAAATGCGTTAAATCATACGATCTAGGCAGCCAATTCACCGGCCCCAAAAGTGGCCCATTTTTCACGTGCTGTGTGAGAAGTGGCAGCATCTTGTTGGAAGTACATGTCAGCCAAGTCCAGCTTTTCCATTTTGGACAAAAAAAATTTATGTCTAATAGTGTAAATTTGGTGCGAAGTTTAGTCCAAAGATTTCGAATAGAAGAAGATCACCCAAACTGACCATAAAATTGAAGAAGTGCACGATGCACTTTTTTAACCGAGCATAAATTTTGATAATAATCTGCAAAAGTTGTTCGCTTGAAAGTCGATTCATGGTTAAGTTATAGGCCAAACTGAAAATGTTTAACAGGAACATGTTACACGAAAACAGCTGAACTGCCAAAAACAGCTGAGCTGCCAAAAACAGCTGAGCTGCCAAAAACAGCTGAACTGCCAAAAACAGTGCTGCCAAAAAGAAATTTGCTAAATAATTACCCTTTATGTGCATTAGATGAAGAATTGAAATGAAAACAACACAAAATGAATTTATTAAGTTGACAGCGTGACAGCAAAAAAGATATAACTGCCACAAAAATTAATTATAGTGCAAATATTAAAATGAATTTATATTTCATGCATATACGAGGCTCCACATTTTCTACAAAATGGGTTTTACGGTTGTACTGCGATTTATTGCAGAGTTAGTTAATAAATTACCCTATAATTTAGCTTTCGACGGTTACGTCTCCTTGGTGGGTATCGATTCATATAATATTTAATCTTAATTAAATAAAAATGGAACTGTAATTGTAAAAAGGTGCGTGGTATTGAAACCATCCTTATGAATGAATACACAGCAACTGCTTCTATAATGATTGCGATTGCATAAAATATGCACCACATTCACCATTCCACTAACTAACACATTTATTAAGTTTTTGTGTACTCATACTCATCAAAAGGCCTTAATCTTATAAAGGAAATTGTAAATCAACGATTATTAGTTGCATAACACCTGATGTAATAAACTGTGTTTATTTAATGTCGCTTCAGCCGATTAAATTTGTATGTAATAAAATTAGAGCTTTATTGTCAAAATAATTGGAAACACGTTTAAAATTAATTACGTATTTTATTCAACAAAAAAATAGTACGCGTAGCAGAAAACACCAATATTTATATGAAAAACGCATGAAATATAACGATAAATAAACATATAAATAAAAAATATATATTTCAGGCCAATATAGATGTAAGTCCTTTGTGTTATTTGAGTTAAAGTATTTGAATGCAAAAATAGTGTTGCAAAATAAAATGTAAAAAATAATCTGCTGTTTTAGGAAAAATTTAAATTTCATTCAAACTGTCATTAGGACTGGCCGTGGTCGTTGTGGTAGTGGTTGTAGTGGTAGGATCTTCAGATCCTTGCACCACCAGGGCATCACCAAAAACAGGCTTGAAGAATAAAACAAACCGGGCATAACGTCTAGCAGAGTTCTGTGAAATAAAATTAACACACTTTAATCTAGATTTTATACAACTTTCAAAGCAAAACATTATTTTAAGCTTTCTTTCTGTTATTTTACAGTTAAAGCTTTTTTATAGCACAATACAAGCTTTTCGGTTTCAAATATTGTACTTGCCATAATAAGTCGTGATATAGACTTTGAAACATTCGTTAAAGTTGAAAACGACTTGCTAAAGAGTTCATCCGGAAAGTCTAAAGAAACATTGCTGCGGTCCAATTCGGGTGTGTCTGCCGGATAAGATTTTCCTTTGTCTCCTCCACCGGCACGTTTAACGCGCTTGTGCTCAATCTAGAATAAGAAAATATTTTTAGTTTTATGCATATTAAAAATACCCCAAAACAAAAAAAATAATGCATATATGTGAGTATGTAGAAGTATTTTATTTTAATTGTTAAAATCAAGGCGAACTCATCTGTCTTTGTTAAAATCTTTAAAAATACTTTATTTGTTTTTTATTGAAGCAGGCCTCACTGTTGAATATCAAGGCGAACCCATACAGGTGAACTTAATATTACAACAAGTACAACATTACAAAAACCACAAGCATTTTGTTCTTGTAAAATCAAAGTACTTTGTCAAAAACATTTGCTGAGGCGAAAAGATCAGATATTAAAAATTATTATTATTTCTAAAAGCTTTGTTTTTTTGAGGGTTGTTCTTTGAAATCCTTTGAAATAATAACTTTGACAAATATTGTCATTGTTGAAGAAATCTGTGTGGAAAAGTTTTAAAGATCTCCTGCTTAATTGTTGGCTCCTGCCATCCGTAATTCATTTTTTCAGCGTTGTTGTCAATCGGTGATTTCCTCACAACCCACCTGAAAATTTCCACGGCTGTAAGTACCCATTACAATTCAATTGAAGTCCGCTTTGCTTTCGAGAGGTTACGTAATTTTATGTTTCTTTTTTTAGAATTTTCAAGAGAAATTGTTTTTAGGTGGAGGTGTGTTTATATATGTATGTATGTGCATGCGCAAACATCCTAACACATGTAATTTCTATTAAGTACTTCAAGGGCTGATTTTTTAAAGAAACATGAAGAAGAATTACACTTCAATTTGGATTTTTATACGGATGTTTTGGTTTTGAAATAATTATTGGAAGCTTTGGATGATACACCATTCTTCAGAAATTATAAAAAACTAAATGCGGCTATTTGTTCGATGGTTGGGGATTATGCCTTAGTATATTTTCAAATGTTGGATTCCCGCAACACTCAACGTATGCTGCGTTTGCGCAATTACATAGATAAAACGGATGGTTATATTTTTAAAGCTACCGAGGAAAAAAGTGTTAATGCTTTGATGGCCCGTGCTGTTGGTACTGAATCGGAAGCATCCAGGCAATCGAATGTAATTGTTCTATATATAGTACTCTCTTAATAAAAAATAATAATGAATTTATCCAAAAAAATTTCTAATAAAAATTAAAAATAAAAAAATTAGAATAAATAAATGGGTAAATTCGGGTTTGAACTTGAGCCAAAATTAATGGTTTCAATATATAAAAATATTAATAAAAGTTCGACTAATTACGTATAAACATTAATTATAAATAACGATGGCACGCGTCAAAATCTACATGTTTACTTGGTCATAGTTGGTTGAATACTAAAAAAGAAATTCAACTACAAATGACAGAAACCTAACAACATGATTAAGTACCGCTTATTTCTCAGCAGCCAATGGCGCTGAATAAGCAAGAGAGACTGAAATATATAGAGTAGTTATTCATCATAGATGGGATTTCGTACTAACCGAAATTGATTTGACATGTGAAAATGAATAAGTTTGTACTTTTCGTATCCTAATTTGTTAAATAATACGGTTAAATAGTTGATATTCCTGATCACTAGTATCCACCGTCAAAAGTGATAAAATTGAACAAAGAACGCTGATGAGATGGTGTAGCGACCTCGAAATCAGTACTGATCCGTTCTGCTAGTATGATGAATAATAAAAATTGTTCTATATATAGTACTCTCTTAATAAAAAATAATAATGAATTTATCCAAAAAATTTTCTAATAAAAATTAAAAATAAAAAAATTAGAATAAATAAATGGGTAAATTCGGGTTTGAACTTGAGCCAAAATTAATCGTTTCAATATATAAAAAAATAAAAATTATAATAAAAATATTGGTTGTGATCTTATCCGACAACCAACAACATGGATACAGCTTACAAGTCCTACAATAGCTTGTGAATTGGGCAATTATATCTACAGCTTTCTTTCCAATGTTGTCTCACAGTGAAATTTTGCGTAAGACATATTTATATTGAAAGGAATTATTTGGCTTGACTTCATATCAAAGCTTACCCATTTCTTTTAAATTCTCAACTTTCGTCTTCATATGTGAATGTAAATGGAGAACAGTGTTAAAATAATAAAATTATTCTTTTACTAAAAGATATTAATATTCCATAGCATTTCTTAAAAATACACTGGTTTTCGCAATAGAATCGTAAATATTTCAGTGGTCACAAACATAAACCGCCTAACTCAACTTAAGAAAGAAACGAGTTTTATATACTATCGTGATCAAGAAGAAAGGTTTTAGTTTTTCCTCAAACTCCCATTTCTCTAACCTACTTTTCGTTAAAGATATTTAAAATAAAAAACATATCGACTTAAGTCGCTTTGAACTCTTTTAAAGTTATCAATTAGCACCAAAGCATACTTAATTATTTGTTTTCACAATATTTTATTTTATTTAAAAAGACTACATGGAATTAAGTTACCCACGCAAAATAAATTATCAAAAAAAAAGAGAGAACACATAAACATATTATTCATTCTTCATCTACTTTTAATTTGAAATAGTCACAAACTTAAGAACAATAAATTATTCAATATAAAATAGAAGCATAAAATTAAATTTTATTTGAATAAATATCTCATTAACTACTTTAAGTTCAATTACCAATTTTGGTCAAAATATTGCACTGTACTGTGTGTGTGTGCTTAGTTATAGATATTTTTGTTTTCTTAAACAATAATTGTATTTTTGAAAAACATTTTCGAATATTAAAATTGAGTTATCTCAGAAATATGTTTTTTGACTTGCTTGTGACCACAGATTTGTAAAAACTGTAATTTAATTACAAAAGTTTTATAAAAGGATATCAAATTTGTTACTCGTTTAGTTTTTTTCTTTCTTTCACCAATTATCTGCATGATTTTATAAAATTTCAAAAATAAATACTTATTGATTCCTTGAAAAAAAATGAAAGTGCGATTCCTTAAGAATGACTTTCAATTTATTTTACTATGAAAATTAAACGGACAGTGTACAATCGATCAAAGATATGTAATTGATCTTTAATACTTGTAAGATTTATCGATGTTATAAAGAACTCATACTTTAACTCTAAACAAATAAAATACTTTCTATTAGAATTGATAATAGTGAAAATACATAAAATAGGAATATATTAAGAAAAAAATATTCAATGGCCTTTCGATAACATCAATATGTTTTTATGTAGATTAAAAACTAATTAAAGTATTTTATGACTTCACTAACAAAATTAATGAAAATAAATGCACATAAATTAAAATTAAATACGCAAATATCGAGGTCAAGGTCAAATATCTAAGCCTACTAAAGGGCAAATAAAATACCAAATTTGAATTTACCTCCATTAGAAATATCAATATTAAAAGCAGTTAAAATAGTGCTATTTTATTTATATGGCTTTTGTTTTATTATGCTATTAAAATATTTCAAGAAACCCTTAACTACTAATTTAACAATAAAAATATGTTTAAACATCATTAGAGGCATCGTTCAAATCAAAATTCAAACTCTCCATGGTTGTTTCGGCAAACCCATCTTGCATAGATGTCGTTTCCGGTTCCAAAGTTGTAACATCAAAATTATCAATTTCACTAGATGTTTTCGTTATCATAGTCGTAGAAGTCATGTTAAGATCTGCCAGTTGAGCAGTGTCCTTTAATATTAAAGCATCACCGAAAATCGGTTTGAAAAACCAAGAAAATACCAAAAATCGTTTAGATGAATTCTGCGAATATATTTAACAAGAAAAAAAAATATTTATATATTTGAGTATGTACTATTTTTATACAACAAAACATTCACCTTGATTAAGTTTCCGATAGTTTTGGCAGCATTTGTTGTGATAAGAAATACGCTAGCGAAAAGTTCGTCAGGTAATTCCAGCGATACACTTGCACGATTAAATATGGTTGTATCATCGGGATAAATTTTTAAGGTGGTGTTGACCGGGTTCAAAGTATTAGCTGGGTTCTTCAATGAAATACGATGTTAGCTAAAGTTTTTGTAATTATCTTAAATTTTATCACCAAATGGTTGTTAAACTTTTTTACGATGATAAGTTTTAATTAATTTTATTTTAAATGACACACCCAAATTAAAAATTTGTTATTATTATTATATTTTATTTAAACACCTGACACAAAACCACTTTTACACGACCAACAATTAAACCAACGAACTAAGGTCATAGTTATGATTTTTTTATTGAGGGGCAAATGCTTGATAATTTTATGTTGCTTAAATGATATGAATGTGTTACTTTTTATGATTAAATCTAATTATATTATGAAGGTTTTATATCCTGTCTTAAAAAATATATATACATACAAACACGCATAGATATATGATTTTCTATTTACACTTTCTTTCAAAAACAACTTGTTTCCAAAGTCATTACTAGAACGGCTGATAAATTAGGTATATGTGGCCTTAGGACCAGAAATTAAATATAAATGATTTATTTTATCCGATATTTCACTTTCTCAAAGGAACGCTTCTTCAGGAATATAATAAATTAATAATAAATTAATAGTTACTGTTATTGTTTTCACAAACCAATAAAAACTTATTCTAAATTTGTTTGAAAAAATATCAAAAAATTGTAAAAAAAATTGATAATTAAATTACAGAAAAATACAAAATTACTTAAATCTATTACAAAAATATAAAAAATATTCAATTTCCTTTTCTATTTTTATAAATTAAATGTCTGTAATTTTGAGCTACATTTTCCATTTTAAAGTTAATATTCAGTACTCTATCTATGAGATTTTTTGCCGTATTAATAATAACTATTTAGGATGTTTTGCATAATAGTTAATTTTTCTCCCCGACGATGTAGGCTTCTCGTACCACTAATAAGTTATTACCCTTTATTATTATTATTTAGACACATTTAGTGTTAAGAAAATCTCAAATTTTGTATAGAACTTTTTAACACCAAATATTAGCCGCAAATTTATGTCATATTTTAATTTGTACAATATTCAGCCCATGTTCTTTTGAACGCGGAAAAACTCCGAAATAGTTCAAATATATTTATTACTGTAAAACTGCAACAGAAACGTTAACGTTATATCGTTCTGGGAATCCTCATAAAACAAAACGATCTACAATTTGAGGAGGTAGCAAAAACTACTTTCTATCAGTCACTTTGATGTAAAGTTTCTTCGATATCGTAGTCAATTAACAACAAGGGAAAAGCTAATTATTCCGATAACATAAGTAGAACGCTATACTTCCTCATCAGTGTTCATATCTATTTTCATTGTCTATGTGGTATCAATTCAGACTTTCATACTTATTACACTGAACAAAATAAGTATATCTAGTTAGATGAGAAAAAATGTTAAATTTTTTAATTCTTTTTGGCGTAAATGCTAATAGAATTTTTCAATATTTTTATCTTAACAGTTGTACATAAGTGGCATTGATGACAGTTTAGCCTTTTCGAGGCAACATTTTGCGTTTTTTCTTGTCTTTGATTTGCGAAATTTACGTTTTATCCTCTTGGATTTTTAGCCTTTTTTTAAATTTACTGTCTGTTTTGAAAAATGAATGCAAAATTGTGTGTGAGAATTTATATTGAAAACAAAAACAAATTTTCGTATTTTGTGGTTGTTTTCAATATTAATTCTCACTTACAATTTTGTTTTCGTTTTAAAAAAACAGGCAGTTAGCCCTTAGTTTTTATTTTGTACTTAACCCATAAAATAATCTTGAAATATTAAAAAATTAATCCAATATACAAACGTAGGTACACTGAAGATAAAATTACAGATTGAAATCCAAAAGCGAAAGCTTTTAAGTTAGAAATGGTCAAATGTTGAGTTAACTGTTGAGTTTTGGGAGGAGGCGGCACTGCAAAAAGAATCATTTCTTTATTTAGATAATCTGGTATTTAGCTATCTATAGGGTCTTCCAATGAGATTGTTTCGTTTTAATATGTTAAAAAAAGAGTATTTGTAAGCGAAATCATCGCATGTTTATTTAATTATTAAGACGAAAGTGTCCCATTCCAAATGACCGCCATGGCTATGCTTCCAGGACCAAAAATTTTTTCATTAATTAATTTCATTAATTTGCACATTTACTGCTGAATGTCCTCGATTACTCGACGAATCCATCTTTAAGGTCTTGAGTCGATTGTGGGCCATTCGCATACACCATATCTTTTACATGGCCCCAAATAAAAAAACCTAAAGGTTTAAATCACAAAATCTCGATGGAAAGTTGTGATCGCGTTTTCGAGAACTCACATGGTCACGTTATTTTTCCTGTGCCGTTTCTGGAATACACAATTCCAAAGATCGACGAAAAATGGACAAACTGGATCTCCGCAACACTATGGCCTGCAACGGCAATATTCTCAGTTGAAAGACGTATACGAGTTTATTTTTTTAAATCACTGACTTGTCCTAACTGCTCAAATTTTTTCACCAGTTTCACATTTGGTCACAGAGAAGGTGCTCCACGACGACGGAAAAATACTTTAGTTTTGAGAACTGTGACCGTAAAATTTTCTCCATAATTTTAGTGAATTTTAATAATTTCAATCCAGTTACAGCATGACAACTTTTAAAATGACGGGCTAGTGAAAATGAAACGTCTTATTAGACCAACAACTTGAACAACTTTTTAGTGCCATCGAAATAATTAAAACTATAGAAATAAATCGTGCTAGAATTGAAATGCTTAATTTTTTATTATATTCAATGCTTTTTTTAAAAGTTTACAGAAATTTTTTGTTTATTTTAAGACAGAATACTTTTTTTTTAAAAAAAAGAACAAACACAAAACGCGAAGCCATTTTGGCTTGTCTGCAGAAACACCCAGTGTCTAGGCAGGAATCGAACCTGCGACCCCCCGACTAATAGTCTAGTACGCTATCTACTAGTCTACGGGGCTCCCTTGAATATATTCAAATAATGGTGGAATAATTACTAATCGTGTCTTAAACCAATATTTTGTTATATTTTTGTTCCAATACTGAATTGACGTCAAAAGAAATACCTGATAATTACGTTATATATTGACTTATATTAATTTAAAAATATGTAGACTTTTATTCGTTTTTTTATGTATTTGAAGTGTATTTTTTTAATAACTTTTAATTTGCTTTATGCATTTTTTTTAATAATAAATAAAATAATAATAATTATGAATACAAATTTGTTAGCCTTTTTTAGCTTTAACTTTTTGGCGATTTCTGGGCTTTTTAAAAAGCCGATTTAGTCTCTTTTCCCTTCAGTTTCTGACAGCACTGATAAGTGGATAAGTGGTAACAAGTAAGTGATTTTGGTTTAACGTGAATATTTAATACGAGAATTATTTGTTAAAAGTATACAAGAAGCAGAAATTTCTACAAATCCAGACATTTTTAAATATATTCCCTTTGCATTCCCATTTCTCTACACTAAAGAAAAAATGTGTCCTACTCAACAAATTATATTAATTTTCGAAAAAAATAAAATAAAACCAATATTTTATACTTGCATTATAAAGTACAAAATTTAATAAAATAAAAAGTTTTTTAATAACCCCCCGATACATAAAAGTGTCCTACCTCAGCTATTTTTTAAGAAATTATTTGGTTTTTAAAAAAAGTCTCCTTTGAATTTCCTCCAAAACTATTACATCGACCTGTAGCAATTTTACAAGACAATTAAACGTTAACTCAGGCTTCTTAAAATCGGAGAGCGTTTTTCAATTGGAAAAGGGCATTTAACTAATCAAAATAGATTTATAAATCGCACATGTTTAACAAAAGTGTATTAACTTGAATTTTTCATTTTTTCAAATTTTATCAAAATCAATATATAATCTATCTATTATATATGTAAATAGGCAAAGACAAATTTTTAGGCCCCTTTTTCTTCTTTGTTTGCCAATCGATTTTCTTCTTTCTTTCACAAAATGGTAGATATTCTTAAGCTCTAATGTCCTGACGATATAATATTAAATTCGGTTCAGTATTAAAGTTATAAAATGTTCCTAAAGTTGACACCATAACAAATGCTAAAAATACACACGCACATTCACTTTTGTAAGTAAAAACCTAAGCAAGGCAATGAAAATGTTTAAGAATAAATACATATGTATGTACATACATGAGTAATAAAAAATTTTTTTCCTCTTCAAATATTAATAATAAGTCCTTCTTTTAAGTCATCGCACGGTGAGTTTGTCATCCAAAGATTCCTTTTGACGTGGTAAACAAGCTTAGTGCTAATTTTAGGTAATGGTTTTAATAGTTCAGATAGATAAATTATCTTGTCCAGGAGCTTTCTTATTTTTCAGGCACATTATGGAGGCCATAATAATTTCACTAGTTTCTGGGCAGTCTGTGTATATATTGTACTTAATTTCATTTGAAAATTGAAAAATACTAATGTTGCGGTTAATCCATTAAGGGCCTAATGGATTTAACGTACAGTGCAAAATATAATTGAAATTAAAAAATAAATCTAAATAAATGTTCAATGCCTGATATTCAATGAAACACCAAATTCATTTTATAAAAAAATCAAACAATTTCTTTACCAAAAACTGTTTTTCTATATTATTATTTATTGTCGAATTATATAAAAGAAAAGTTGTATGTAGAAAAAACAAAAAATTATAAAAACAATAACAACTAAGAAATATTTTACAAAATATAAAACGAACGAATAAGTATAGGAAGATATTTTGTAGTACTTAATTTGAGAATAATGCAAATATTTACAATTGTATGCGAACGAGTATAAAGTTACTTTTAAAATTAGAAAGGAAAATAAGTATATAACACGGATAAATGTAAATAAGAAAGTTTAAGAATTTCATTAAGTCAACCACAATTAAAAAGATAATAATGAGCACATTTTAAGGGATTAAACTAATTTTTCTAAAGCACAGCTTAATAAAGACTATGCTAAATAGAATCGTATTACTTAAAGAAAAATAATAAGAGTATTTTACAAATTACACCAATTTTGTATTTTATCCTTATGCAATTTGCAGTTTAAGTTTGAACAATATACTTTATTTTTAAATGATAATAAAAATGAATTGTTTTATGAAAAAGTTTCTAAACTAAAACTAACAGAAAGAACAAAAATGTACAATATGAATTTTGTAGGATTGTAAAGACTTTTCTTTAGGTATCTAACATCTAGTTATAGCTGTGTTCTTCTAAATTTTAACGATGTTTTATTTAATAACCACCCTCATCGGAATCGGGTGCAGCTGTAGTACTGCCGCCGGCACTACCACCACCAGAGGAACCTTGTAAAATTGGACCAGAGAAGCTTAAGAACTTCGACACCACATTGCCCAAGCCAGCATTGGCGTTATTACCATTACCACCCGATGAACCTCCACTAAAGGCGGTAATAGTTGTCAACACGCCAGTTGTCAAATCATTGGCAATATTGCCAATCGAACGAATTTTGGGTGAAACAATGGCCGTAATTAAGGATTGAAAATCATTGATGGGTACAGGTTTTGGAATATCCCACTGTTTGTTTTTCTCAATATTAGCACGATCCAATTGTTCAATTACTCTAGTTTTTGTATCTAGCAGATTGTCGATTTTCTATAAGACACAAAAGAGAAATATTCAAAAAAGAGAGAGAGAAACACAGATTAGAAACACTTCAAATATGAAAATGAAAATAAAAAAAAACTATACTCACGCCAAAGACGAAACCCAGGACTGCATTTTTAGCCTCAAATTTGGCATCGGGAAGTTTTCTTTTATTTCGTTCTAAATCATCACTAGAAAGGGCCTAGAAAATATGCAATTGATTTGTTTAGGGATAAAAAAATTATTGTTTAAAATGTTCATACGAGTAGATATGAGGCTTAGATAATCATTTAAATGATAAGAATAATAAAAGAGAGAATCATGCTAAAGAAAACTGATTATTATTGTCACTACCAAAACGAAGAAGAATAAGAAGAAGCCTTAGAACTCAAAAATATCGAAAGTGATCGCCTTTTTCTATATGTTCTAATCTGTTTTGTCAGCTAAATTTTATTTAGATTTTTGATATTTTTTTTACTTTCGTTTTCATTTCGTTTATAAATCGGCCTGTGATGATGAGCTGACAAAACCAATTAAAACAATTATAAAAACATTTCCAAATAACTCGTAAGGTTTCATAACTTTTGATACGGTTACTTCTAATGATTTTCACAGGGTAATTGCAGGGAGTTCTCTTTTTTATTCCTATTCACTAAATCTGAAGTTATATACAGGATGTTAAGCGTAATTTTGTTTTTCAATTACTTGTAATCAGTTCGAAAAGTAACTTTTTGTAAATATTTGAGAATGTGGCTTTTGGAAGTGATTTTAATGCTCTTATAGAGAACAACTCTATAAGAAAAGAATTTCATAAAATGTTGTTTGTTGAGGGTTTTTAACTACTCTAGTCATTGAAAAAAGATATAGAGGCAATATCGATCAATAAATTACAAAAAAATATAATTTATGTAATAAATAAAATAAAAAATTATTATTTCATTTGAATTAAATTTTTGTAAAACTAAAATAACTTTCTATATATAAAATTATGTATACGGAATAGTGTATCCAGCGGTAGACTCAATCAACCGCATTCTAGAAATTAATATTAAATATTTACTCTGTCTCATTTTTATGCAAAAGCAAATTGGACAAACACACATGCACACTTTTTTTAATTTTTCAAGTTGAAACTGATACATGCATGTGTAATGATAAGTGTGCATGTGTTAGTAGCAACGTTAAATGCTTATAGCTCCCTAAATATCGAACAGATTTAAATTAAATTAAGATTGTGCACATCTATGTAAAACCCCGTTTAAAAGCATATATGTAAATCTTTCCAAAATCGGTTCAGTATTACGGCCGTAAGAGGGATCTAAAAAACTTGTTTGCCTATAAATAATATAGATATTTAATTATAAGGAGGTTGTTATAAAAACTTCCTGAGAACTATAAAATACGTACCTATTGATACTATGGAATCAGTGAAAAATAAATTCTTTGAAAATGACTAACAATTTTTTCAGTGGGCAAGAGACTGATTTCAAACGGTAAATGAATGAAATACAACGCAACATTTGATAAAGTAAAAACACAGAAATAAAAAAAATCTTTTCTGAAGTATTAAAAAGGATCATCCACCCCTCAACAATATACCACCCGACACTAATATTCAACAGTGTGGCCATTGTAGTATTTTAGAGGGAATATATATCTCAGTTTTTACGTCGTTTAGACCTTAAACTAATGTTTTAGCCTTGTGACGCTTTTCTAACCTTTCTTCATTTAGGACTTTACCTCAAATAGGCTCAATTCTTCCGGACTGGACTTTCAAATAAAAAAAAACACATAATTTTCACAAAAACATTTAGTTTCGTATGCGATATTGCAAATTTTATTATTATTAAATTGTATCCTTTTTATTTTTAATTGAATAGCTGGTTAGGCAACATGTTAAAATGGCAACAGTTTGAGCACACATCGATTTTATGAAGTCAACGCTCCAACAATCGAATGCTGGCCACCGATTTTATTGAACAAGGCAGACAGAAAATATTGTACAAATTTAAATACTTGAAAAACGAACATGATTGCAAAGAAAATGAAATATTTAAATACATATTTGTAAATGAGAATCTTCTGTCTGTCCGATATGGCAGACAAAATGTATTACAAAAGGAGGTTATGATGTTAATAAAATCTTAAATAAAACTTTTCAGCCTTTTTCGAACTTGTTTAAGGGCTGTTTCCGGATTTTTTTTCACCAGTTCAGCTTGTTGTTTTCTTCAGCAAATGGCAATACTGGTGTTAAATTTTAACCAAAAAATTTTTATGTTTTTTTATCAATTCATCTATATTTTGAGTTGTTTTCAAATTGTAGTTATACTTTTAGTTACTTGCAAGCAAAAGTCACGCTTTTTATTCATTTAATTAACATTTTAATGAGAAAAAAACTAAATAAGCCGCATAAGTGAAGCAAACATGATTTATACAGATTTTTAAACATACTAAATATTTAATTGTATTAATCGATGGCAGTTAAACTTGACCCAATATCGCTACAAGAATATTATCTTAATTTGAAACCAGTATTAAAAAATTATATTACAAAAAATATGTTGCATATTAGATTTAAAAACATTCAAGGCCTTTAAACGCTTTAAATTAATATAGAACAGCTTTTAGTAGCTACACACCTTAAAAAAATTATTAAAACAAATTCTCCCTTCAGAAAAATATACTCGCTGGTATATTGACATCATTCACTTTTACATCAACGACCTTGAGGTAAAAACATGCACACACGATCACCCACAAAATGTCCAAAATATGTATACGAGGTGAGCTTAATAAATTAAAATAGCAACAACATTGGTTTCTTTTCAAAGAGAAAGACGAAGTAAAAGAAGAAAGAAATAAATAATAAAAACTACAATAACATCGGCCAAAAATTGTTGGAAAAAACACAACAACATTAGTTTGTACGTGTTGGTAAACATGTTGAAAAGTACAATAACAAATAAATAAAATACCACTTGTGAGCCAAAAACAAATTTAAGCGACCTACGCCAACTTTATACTATTCGAATGTCAAACATTAGGGCAGCATTTATTCAAACTATTTTATTTAAAATTTCATAGCAGCAAGTGAAATCTTTAGTTTATTTTTAGTTTTAATTCAAGAAATTTTAGTTTACAAAACTAATATTCAATTCATATACTCGTATTATTTTTAAATTCATTTATCTACTGTACAAAACTGGAGAGTTGCATTTAAGAAGATTTCTGAACATGCACATATCTTGGTTTTATATTTTATTCTTTATGCAAGCAGCAGGATGGGGCTAGGAAGTATTCTCTTTCAGCCAAGCCAGAAATTAACAGTATATAAAAGCAGCAGCGTATTCTTTTTGAAATTTTTGGACATTCTCCATGGCGGCTTTCAATCAAAAATTTAATTGGCATATATCAGTGAAGAAAAGTAAGATGAAAATGTAATTTGTCAGATCATCACTGATCTGCTTTGTTTTGAAATTAATAAGAGACATGTATTTTAAATCCATATTTATTTTAACTAGTATTTCTTATGCCCTAGCTATAATGAATTAAATATTAATGGCCTTATTTACAAACGATTAATAAAGTTATAGTAGGTTTATTGTTGGACTTTTATTTGGGAAACCCGGTTTTAATGCACACATTAACTTTATTAATCGTTTGTGAATAAGGCCATAAACATTTACATAAACAAATTTGTTCCCAAATAAATAAAAAATGTTCATTAAACTTATATAACTCTCATCTCCTACAATTCGAATCCCTTTCCATTTTCAACTTCACTCATTTGAAGACATAAAATCTTATTACTCATATACATATCGCTCATTTACCACAATAACGTCATAACTCAAAAATACTCGTTCTGCAGAAAACGAGCTTAAAGTTTTCAATTTACATACACATTAATGGAAAAATTAAAAAGTATTATCCCCTCAAGAGGTGAGTAAACAAAATATTTGTATGAATTTTCTACATAAAATGAACGATACGGAGAATAATTCTGCATTCTTAACTCAAAAATCACGTTTTTTAAGTTATGACCCTTTTGTTTTGCTTAGGTTTTACTTGAGCCAATACTTACATGAGAGAATGTATGTGTGATTTTTTAGCATTTGTAGTGGTGTCAACTTTAGAAGCCTTTTATTCTTTTAATATTGAACCGATTTGAATAATATATAGTTAATTCACTTAAGCTCAACAATGTCTACCACTTGGTAAAAGAATGAAGAAAATCGGTTGGCAAACAATGGAGAAAAAGGGCTCCGAAACTTTGTCTTTGGCTATTTATATAATATATAGATTAACCAGTTGCTATTTTAGAATATTACATTATTTTTGTATGTGAGCTCAACAAAAGAATAGCCAATGTCAATTTACGTTAAGTGCCACAATGTCCACTAAGAGAATGTCATGAAGGAGTGTTGGAAGGAGCGTTAATTTGACAAGCTCAAACAGAAAACCCTTACGCCCGTCAATAATATGGATACATTTTTCATTTTGTAATATTTTTCTTTTAAATGAATAGGTATGTTAATTTATTTACTATCTCGTTGAAAGATGGATCGCAACCAACACTGTAGAACAGAAGATAGATGAGTCCTGTTAAACTTAAGAAACAAACGAAAATATTTGCGAACAATTGTCACCAACTTGGATTAGTTATTGTTTTTTGTTCAAAATGCTTTAAGGAACTTAAGAAGAAGCTGGGAAGAACATGAAAGACCAAAAAATACGCAACCGACAATAAATAATTTCATTAACACTCTCGGTAAAAGTAATCCCTTTATATTATCCAGGGACATTTCTGCTGTTATGGAACGTGCGAAGCCATCCGGCCAAATAATCAGAAAGGCGCCTTATCTTCGGACAAAAATTTGACTGAGCTTTGCAAAAAGACATTTAAGTTAGTCTCAACCATTATAGGTAAGCAAATGACATTATAATCTTTTTAGCGGTGATACCGAAATAAATCTATTACCTTATGGTAACTGACGTAATGAACTTCGCACACCACGTAAAAAATTTCATGTACGGTTACAAAAAAAGAGCATTGAGCAAGCAAATGGTGCTGGTAACGCTAAGGTATGGGACTATTTTCGGATTTATCAATACTTTGACCCGATTGATATGCAATAACTTATTGGAACGCTGTTATTTATGAAAGAAAATATACCGGTTCCATGGGTGTTTCAGCAAGATAACCACCCAAAGCACTTTCAAGCTAATTATATTACGTCGCTGCTTGAGTGGTCAAGTCAGTTATCGGATATAAATCCGATTGAAAGCCTTGATGGGAGTTAAAACAAACAATATCTAAGCACGCATTAACAACTTTTGCTTAAAAAAAAAGCTTAGTATTCCATTAGATAAATGCAGTAAACGTATTGCCAGTATGCCAATAAGGATGCAAAATATTTTTCTAAATAAAGGGGAATACAGAGAATACTAGCCAAACAACGAAAATATTTTGCTCTATTTATAATTTTTAATACCGAACTATAAAGTTTTATTTAATAATATATATAATGTTCTTATTTATAAGTATTTTTTTATAGTTTGCAGAAATTGTGCTTTTAAATCATAAGCAAGGCAAATTCAAACCTGGTGAACTCGAAAGCACAGCTGACTCATTGTGTTTTATAATTTTTCATTGTCAAAAGATACGTTTTGGCACATTTTTCTGGTTATAAATTCACCTTGAACAGTTTATTTTGACATCCAAGAATGATTATTCCCAAGGCGAATTCTATTGCAAATACCTGTATCCACTTGCCTTAATAATAAGTACTTATTTTTTATGATACATCTGTATTAAAAAAATTATGTAAAAAAAAAATTTATTTTTTTACTGTCATGATAGCGGAAACATACGTGTACTTATTATTTCGACCACACGTGTATATTGTCTTACAAATCACAAACAAAAATAAAGAATTTAACTTGTTATTTCGAAATAGCCGATATTTTTCCTAAAATATCGAAAGTATCACGTAGGGAACATTTCAAGTGAAAGCGTTTTTTGTTAATTTTTATCTCACTGACAATGAGTGTGTAAGTTTTAATCATTAACTATTGACATTTTTATTTTAAATTCATGTCACATATACAAAAACTATTTAATGATGGTTCTATTAAATTGCTAGACCACAAAAAATCAATTGCTTAATTAATATTCGGAATTTTTAATAATAAATACCAAACAACATTGATATTGAAGGCGAATAAATAAATTTTTAAGTAGTGTATATTTAAACTGCAGCTGCTCTGTTAAAGTTTAATTTTTATGTCTGGACAACAAATATTATATAAGAAAAAAACGTGTTTTCTAATTTATTATAAAGGTTAAGTATTTGTATTTTCGATTTAAAGATTAAAAAAATTTCTTTTATAACTTTAGTCGAAGCTTTTAAATTAATATTTGGAATTGCTGATTGTCTTACTTATGCCTGGCTAATAAATTATTTGTAAATAATAAATTGATATGATGTTGCCTACAATATTGTAAATTATACTTTTTATTTTTACATACATAATTATATTATATGTAAAAAATTTATTTTTTTTATTGGATCGCCCGACACCAAAAAAAGATGAAATTTATTTATATTCGAGATGGTTTTTTAGTTTAAAATTATCATTTATATTTTTTAAAGAATAATAAAAAATAACTAAAAAAAAAGGATTGTACGTATATTTTTAAAACTTATTTATCCTACGAACATCAATACATTGAAAAGAGAAATATTCCATCAAAATCATTATTGACAAAGTAATCCTGGAACTCAATATTTTTGATGGCTTTGGAAATTTACAACCTCCAATTGAAGTAGTTAATTGTTTAAAGAATATAGTTATAATTATTACAATTGTTTAACAAATTAGAATACCAAATCAGTACTGATCCGTTCTGCTAGTCTGATGAATAATAAAAATTGTTCTCTAAATAAAAAAATAATGAATTTATCCCAAAAATTTTCTAATAAAAATTAAATAAAAAAGTCGAAAAAAATAAACGGGTAAATTCGGGTTTGAACTTGAGCCAAATTAATCGTTTCAATATACATACATATATATGATTTTCATTGTTAGTATTTAAGCAAAGACATTTTTAAAAATAAAGCAGTGTCTTACAAACATTAAAATTAATTGTTTCTTTTCATTAAGAAAGATTAACACAAAGTTTTATTGACTTTCTAACACAATTGTCCAATTCACAATGATTTTAATCTACACCATTGTATCAAATACAACTATTTAGCATGTGAACGGCCAGTTAAAGGTTCACGTTGTTGTGCACCAAAACGTCCAACTTTTTAAAGAAGTAAAGCAGAAGAGATACGAGGGGAACTACTAATATTTCGGGAACTGGCAACATTAATGTCAATAGCATAAATCTGACAGCACAATTATAAATGTTGATATTTTTTTTGCATAAACGTACTCACAACGTTTTGTTGTGCTATTTGTTTTGTTTACAGTGAGTTCAGAAAATCAATATGACAAAAAAATTTCAATTTCAAGAAAAAAAGGTTTTCGTTATTTTTCACAACTTTCAACAAGAATGTGTCGATGTACTCGAATTCCGTGAAGGTTGTCCAAAATCGGTTGTTGTGCCACAAAACATCGATTTAGTGCGTGAACTGATAAGAAGGTCATGCGAAATATTGTGAGACAGAGGCATCATTGCACATTAGTTCCTCTTCAATACATTCGATTTTGCATGAACTCTTTTTTCTCATTTGATACATTTACATAATTTATCAATTGCTCAAAAAAGGCTGGCGTCAGGTGGTGCACAAAACACGTGTATAAAATCGTGACAGGTGACGAATTATGGATATGTGCTTATGAGCCGGAAAAAACAGCAATCGACCGTGTGGGTATTCCAAGACGAACTAAATCCAACAAAAGTTGTTCGTGGAAGAAGCACAGCGAAGCAAATGGTCGCTTGTTTCTTCGGCCAAATGAGTCATGTGGTCACTGCTCCGGTTGAACAATGTTGAACTGTCAATTCTGAGTGGTACACAACCATACATATGTTTGCCGGAAGTCTACGAAGAACTTCGTAAAACTAACCCCCGAAGAAGAATCTCTCTTCATCATGACAATGCGAGCTCTCACACATCTCGTTAAACAAGTGAATTTTTGAGCATTCAAAACATCGAATTGATGAAACATCCTCCGTAAAGTCTTAATTTGGCACCCAATGACTTCTTCTTCTTGTTCCCGAATATCAAAGGTAAACTGCGTGATCAGCGGTTTCCGAGCGCCGAAGAAGCAGTTGAAGCGTTCAAAAATCGTGTTTTCAAGGTGTCTCAAAACGAATGGAAAAACTGTACTGATCATCAAATGGAATAATTAAAAAAATAATAAAGCCATTTTCATTTAAAATTGTTTTTCATTAATTGCTATTCCCGAAATATAAATAGTAGCCCTCTTATTAAAGTTTCCAATTAGAAATGAATTAAAATTATTATTTTTTGTGTAACTTTTCAAAGTTTACAAACTATTTTAATTCAAAACTTCAAATATTAACAATTATTTTTTCTTATGATTTTTTATATTAAATTTGATTTACGACATTTAAATTACATAGGAAAAAAAATTGTATGTGTTGCACAAATATTTTTCATATTTTTCATTTCAAAACTGTTATAGAATTTATTGACATACAATCTCCACAACAAGTTATGAATTGAACTATAATATAATATAGTAATTTTAATCAAAATAATAATGGTATTAAATCTAGAAAGTTTTCTATTTATGTGCTGATATTTAATTATCAAATTGATATAAATAGTACAGATATTTTGACTTAGCTGCACAATTAACTTTGCGCGATTTTTTGTGCAAATAAGTCAAAAATGCTCTTATCCTAAATGTATGTGTGTATGTACATGCAAACAAAATAGATGAATTTTGATGATGACAACTTGCGATTGGTATGACTTGCTTGTGATTTTTTCAAAATTATAAATGGCTTAATGTTTACTTGAAAAAGTGGCCACCATATTTTTTGAATGTGTGCAGCTAACTTTGATTTTTTATATCAAAATATTTTAAAACTGCCAAAACATATGGTAAACGTGCAAATAGAAAATGCACTTAAACAAGGTTTTGGGAAGAATAATAACAGCAAATATATATATTTTAGGCAGTTAAGTCAAAACGCAGCTAACGTTGATTTTTTGTATAAAAATAATTTTAAAATGCCAAAAATTTTGACGTTTATTTTAAATGTGCAGGTACAAAAAGGGCACTTAAAAAAGGAACTTGTATGTGATTTTTAAGAATAGTGACAGAAAATATTAATTTTAAAGTCAAAAGTGCTCTTAAACAAAAGGCTGCTAAATCAAAATCGCTGTACAACATATTGATTTTTGATTTTCTGGACATTTTCAGTTAATTTTTGAAAAACTCTGGCACAATCAATACAGTGTACACCTTCACGAATGCTTCAAATATATTAATTTGATTCATTTGCAATCAAAATAAGCTGAAAAGCAAAACAAGTTTCTTAATAAAAAATTTATTTCACCTTCGCTTGAATGCTTTTCTATTAATTTAAAGTTCTGTTTGCCAGCAGCTAACGGTTCGCCAAAAGAAAATATTTAAAAGCAAGTTTTTGTAAAAAAAAACCTAACAAAATTATTAAGTTTATGTATCTAAAAATAAGTTAAATTTATATTTATAAAAACACGATTTGAAAAGTATATTTAAAAAAAATTTTTGTTTATTCACGTACGTACTTCATTTTCATTCATGTATAATAAATCGTTTATAACAAAAATGTGTCTTTTATTTTAGAGTCCGTCCATTTCTCAAAAATGCAAGTTACAAAACGACATGTAAAATGCCTATAAAAATCAACAACATTTTAAAATTACACTGTACAACAAAATAAAATTTTATACAAAATAAAAAAGTTCTAAGTTTTAAAGCTGCTGGCAGTGACCAATAAAAAATATACGAGTTCCGAAGTTTTGAAAGTATTCAACTTAGTCTTATTTTAAGGGGAGCTACAGTTCTCCCTTTGTGGGATAGAAAATCTTTTAGTTCTTACGTTTCAGGTATAAAGTGGAATCAGCAGATTCATAGCAAAGACTGCGAGTAACTTTTTTGTAAAATATTTTACCCTATAGCTCTTCGCTGTATGGATATTTTTTGACAAATGGCTCTTAGCTAGAAATTTAACGGACTTTTACAAAAATATTTTTCTCATTATTGTTCTATAAGTCGTCAAAGACATCAAAACTCAAAATGTAACATGAACGCGAGAAATAAACCAAAATTTTAAATGTGTTCAAGGGTTAATTTGGTATTCATTCAGGCATTTGTTGTACAGTGTTATTTGTTTAATTTACCATTTATTGTCTTAGTTGTATTTCAATAGATGTTACAATAGTTTTGAAATATTATTGGTAGTTTTCTATGACAAATATTTGTATAAAACGTACAACTTTTTGTCCCAAATGTTTCAAATGTTCGTATGACAACACGACACGGAAAGTTTAACATCGTGTTGTTCTTAAAATATTTTTAAATGCAATCATGTATTTATTTAACTAATAAAATAATTGAAAATATAATCGTGAAGAACGAAATGTGATATTTATTAATTTGTATAAACAGTCAATTTTAAAAAGAAACAAATTTATTGTTAATATTAAGGACCGTATTCATAAAAAAAATAGTTTGTATTTGAAATGTATTTTAAGACAAATTTATCATACAAATTTTCTTTGAAATACATTTCAAACTCAAATTATTTTTTTATGAATGCGGCAGTAGAAGTTTTAAATACAAATAGCATATTAACTAATGAAAATTGAAAGGAAATGACTGTCGAATAAGCTTAATTTATTTCTTTTCGTTTTCTTTGCTAAAAAATTCCATGTTTTGCGGCATAACAACGTGAAGTTACAACTGGCTGTTAACAAAATTTGTAGTTTTATTTGATAAAATGTGGTATATTCTAACCGTTGTGAAGTATGCAAATGTTTTTAAAAGTATTCTAGCTGTTGTCTTGTAACTTTTAGCTTTCACAAAATGGGCCCACTTAAAAAGCAGTACAGTAACTTTTTAATCTTTTAAATCAGAAACATTTATTTTTTAGGAGTGCTTTGAAATGAAAACTTACTGTGATTAATATATGATTTAAATGGAAAATATTATGATTACGAACCTAATGGTTTAGTGATGTGTATGGTCATAATGATCATACTATAATCACATAAAACATAAAAATATATAATCATTGTATAATTATTAGGCCAGCAAATTTAACCTTCGCACATTAATACTGATCGTTTCGATAATCAATAATAATCGATATAATGATCTCTTGCATATCAAAGTTGAGTCACGTTATGCCGCGAACGATACAGTGCGCAGAGAAGATGAACGTCTAAAGACATTTGATAGATGTGATACCGATAGAGTTGTTTGATGCGAGGGAGAGTAACCGCTGTTTATTCAACATCTAAACTAATGTTGTTTTGCTGGAAGCCATACAGCAAGTAGACTACAAGTTTTGTAAGCAGAGTTCATTTTTCTTTCGTTTTAATTTTCGCCAGCAAAAATAAACAATTTGTAATAAACTCCAGTCCATTTCTGACGAGCTACAGCTGTGCTCAAATTCACAAGATGCCAGTGCGACAGATCGCACTTTGGACTTTGAAGCTTTTTGCGTAGAAGTATATAAAATATATTAAAAGAAATTATTACATGGGACGACTATTATTATTATGAAAAAGTCCATGTGTCCCGCGACCCGTAGGGTCTTTTGTAACAGGTTGCAGTAACAAATAAAACTATTAGGCATGTTCGATAAGAGGTCATATGTTTCTTTTTCAACCATTGATTCCTCAGGACTCTGTACTTCTTTTGGCACAGTTAAGTCGGTTTCATCCAGCCAGTTATCCTAATGCAAGGATGTGACAGAACATATGAGGTGTAAGTCTTCATTGGCCCAGTGATCGAAATACATAATAGTCCTTATCGAACACACTTCCCGCTGCAGCTAGTCTTTGCTTTGAGCAATCACACCAAAGCAGCATAGGCAAATATTAATATTATTATTATGACAAAATATCTATAATATATTCTGAGGTTGAGCATCCCATTTTATCAAATAGCCTTTGGCAGGCATAAAGTAGCTTGTTAGTTTCATTGCTATTACTGCAATGTGTACCGATGTGTACCGATTCCAAGTGAGGGACTTGTCAAGGAGGGCACCCCTAAGCTATTAGATACAGTGCTATACTATTAGTCTAAGAATCCTGCCTCCATGCAAGCCAAACTGCCTTTGCAGCTTGTGCTTATAAGGAAAAAACAAAACAACGGAGAGCTTTGTAGGTGAGCTGTTCAGCTATGGCTTAGAATGGTAAACGATACAGTAGCACCTAGTATCGGCTTTGTGTTCAATCCCCTATCATCACAACATTTTGTAGTTAGATCTAGAGCTTGTTGCATTCTGTTCTAAGTGGTTTGGTACTTTTATGCAACGACTCAAATGGCTCGATTGTTTGCTTACTTAAGCCAACAAAGTATTTTCAAAACGTTATTTTTCCCCACAATAATTAAATGTAAAAAGTTGTATATTCACTTTACTTGTCGGCCATGGCAACCCCTAACGCGGGACTCGTTTCAAGACCGGAGAACCATGAAAGAAATTAAGTGAAAGAGCAGCATGCCACTCCGGTTCCAGCTTGAAAAAATGGGTCGACAGTTTTTTCAAGTTGACAAAATCAAGACTACAATTTATAATTTTCTGCTACTTATTGCATAAACTAATGATGCATGCTTAAAGTTACTTAAATTATATCTTAATATAATTCCATTTAACACAAGATACCATAAACTTTAAAAGCATAATGAAAATAAATCATATTCAAGCATTTGAATTATTTGTCGTTGCATTAGTTTATGCATAAAATGTTCCCACAACTAGCGAACATAAAAATACTGGATTCAATTAAATATTTTCCATGTAAAGTAACAAAGTGAATGTAAAAGAAATATATAAAAATAATCCATTAAACCAAATTACATTACATAAACATTCACTTTTGTATCTTATTATAATTTAAAGTTATTTTTTTCATGTAACACTTAACAATAGCAAAATAAAAATTAAAAAAAAAACAAAATTTTGCAAAATTAAAACACACACACGCAAAAGTCAATGGCTGCTAAATGCTGCCAAACTTAAAGTTAGTGCCACAAATAAAAATTGTAAGTAAAAAATAAATCCCCAATGATTTAGTTCGAATATTAAATTGAAATTGTATTTGGTTAAAGAAATTAGGAAAAACATACCACGGCATTGTTGGGGTTCAAGTCGCTTTCGATTTCTTCTAATTGCATTGTCACTAAATTATCATCACCAGCAGCGCGTATATAACGTCCTGGCATCGCCATACATATGTGACATAAGCCCAGTACAACAACTAAACTTAAACAGCATTTGAGTGACTGCATTTTGCAGGCGATCGCAGTTGGTTTATTTTACGCTTTTTTTTAAATAAAATTTTCGTTGGTATTCGTTGCAATTTTCTTTGTTCGAAACGAATGTCTGCTGTTTTTATTTTACTTTTAATATGGCTCTTTGGTTGGCTCTTTTCTGATGTCGGCTTGTGAAAATTTGTTTTATTACACGCACACAAACAGCAAAATACTTTTCTATTGCTTTGAAAATTTCACTGGATGAAAAACTTGTTTCTTATTTCAGCAAAACTGCAAAGAAATAGAAAATATATTTTTCAATATTATTAAATATATTAATTATACAAATTGCTTAGAATAAAAAAGATATTAAGAGATCTTGAAAAGAAAATGCTTAAACGAAAATAGAATTGTCATAAGGCTATTTACCAAATTTACAAACACGACACGTTAAATTTTGGCAGGAGCAACTTTAATGAGCGGTGATAGCAAAAATGTACGTTATAACTACGTTCACTAACTTTAAGCAAATGACTGCAGACATAAGTTTTGTCTGTGATTTAGCAGTGGCCAAAAATTGCGCTTACAACAATCTGCTGGCAGGCGCCTTACCAATACAACTACAATGACAGCCAACACTTGCTTAAACATGTATGCTCAGCCGTTTTTTGGGAAGGGGTACTTGATATAACAAGAGTTTTTTTTTAATTTCCAGAGGCTCCCCTTGTTCGATATACATCATGGCAACTGCAATAAAAAAGATGTGAATATTCGGTAATATGCGCTTGCGCTTTTACACCATCATTAAACGAAAGAGTTTTAAAATATAATTCGCTCATTGGTGCAAAAAAAGCAAAGCTTTAACTCAGCTCGGTGGCAATAGCGATATAAACATAAAGCTCTCACACCAAATTGTTATCATTGAAAATTCGATTGTTAAAATAACAAAGTACCCATGTAATAGTGTTGGTATTAACGCCATTCTCTCAATTATTAAAAAATACACTAATACAACCACAAGCCTGCAAAACATACTCAACTTAAGTTTTGAGTTGATTTTATTTCTTCTCTACACAAACAAACTCAATAATTTAGAAAAAAAAATACAAAATTTTTTAAAAAAGCAAAAGCTTTCAGAAGAAGAAAAATTGCAATGTGAATGTGAAAATATTAAAAAAGTATTGCAAAAAAAGACCTGATTGTATGTACATACTCGTATATGTTGAAAAAAAAGTCGATTAGCATAAATTTCATACCTTTATGACCCTTGAGTCATAAGTTTTGTTTATTAAATTAAAAAATTTACAATAAAAAATTTAAAAAATACAATTAACAATTAACTATTTTCTAAATTATTATAACGAACATAGTAACGAGGAATTTCACACGTCTAAAATCTAAATAATAGTCTAAAATAGTCTAAAACTCTACCGATAAGCCATCATTTTTTATCTATTTATATTTCACTCAGATATATATTAATATTATTATTTAATTACATATCCACAAGAAAAACTGGAGATCAGGGACATTTTCTAAAAGACCCATACATTAGAGTAAGTGATCAAATAAAACCGACACTAGTTCTGAACAAAAACTTTGAAGTTTTAATTACTGAAAGGAGCCATGGCACGAAGATGCCGACCAGATCTGGTTCACTGACGGCTCCAAACAGAAAAATGGAGAAATGGCAAAATGGGGGCAGGTCATTTACGTGGGCAAATATCCTACGATCTTCCAGGTGGAAGTCTATGCCATCTTCATTTGTGCTAGAGAATGCTTCGTATCTACTTGATGTCAGATAGTCAGGCAGCGCTCAAGGTCATAATCTCTTATGAGATCAGGTCGGACGACTTCATTGACTATGTTAAATCTCTAAATTAAATTGGAGCTCAAAATAAATTGACGTTATGCTGGGTGTCTGGCCATGAGTGGTATTCTGAAAACGCACGAACTGACTGTCTAGCTAACAGAGGAGCCCAACGAAGATTTATAGTACCGGAACCCTTCTTTGGCATCTCAAGAGGATATGTCAAGAAAGAGAATAACTCTTAGGCTCAGATGGAATTTCATCACCACTGGAAAGCTCTTCAAGGTCTCAGACAAGCAACGTTTCATTACGTTATCCCAAAACAAATTCCAAAAGTTACAGCTAATGGACAGAAATGACCTTAGATTACTAACAGGAGGGTTTACCGGACACTGCGGTCTCAGACAACACCAGTTTGTCATTGGTAATTCTATGCAGACTCTGCAAAATGCAAGATAAAACGCCGGATCACATTCTCTGTAACTGTCCGGCGGTGGCGGGGCGTAGAATGAAGTTACTTGGAGGCATCTTTATGACTCCAAGTGAAATATACAATATCTCACCGTGTAGGGTAATTGGCTTTAGTCGTAACTCTAATCTACTTTAGTAAACACTCGGACTGCAAGGTCCTTTGGGTTGCGGTTTATATGGCCTTTGCATAATAATAATAGTAATTATTATTATTTAATTTTTAAACAATATTCTACGTCTATCTATTCCCAAATAGCTCATCGTGTGTAAGTAAAACTTGCCAAGTTCAATAATGCCGACTAAATAACATTTACAGTGATTTTCAGACGTGATCTGACATCAGACAAGAAGAGTTTTGTTGAAAGAGTTTTAGGTCACCTTTTTTTATACAAAAAACATTATTAACAAATGATAATGATATTTGTAATGAGGTTTATGTAGTTACAAGGCAAAATAAACTTAAAATTAGCTAGACACGAATCCAACCTAAAATATTGAAACTACACATCATTGTCGAAAAACAGCAACATGATTTTACTGCCCCAATTCTAATCACTATCAAGACTTTGAAAATGTAACCATTTTAAACATAGAAAACAACGTCGTTATAGTTTTGAAATGCTACAAATAGTCAATGCACCATTAGATGTAAGAATTCGTCTTTAAACTGATACTGATGATGTAACATAGAATTGCATAGATTTAGTATATAATTCTAAAATAGTAAAGACATTACAAAATAGTTCAGTGTTCAAGATAAATTTAGGACAACATGATAAATTTAGGACAAATCGATAAATTTTTTAACGTTGTAATCATGGTGAATTTGTTTTATTTAAAATATTTTCAATCAAGGCAAACGTATGCAGATAGTTGCAAGAGAATTCGCCTTGAAAAATATAATTTTTGGATGTCAAAAAAACTGTTCAAACTAAACCAGAAAAAAGTACCAAAGAACTCATTTTTGACAATGAAAAATTATAAGACACAATGAGTCAGCTGAGCTTTCGAATTCACCTGGTGTGAATCCGCCTTGATTTTTAATTGACATTTAATTTTCGTAAAAAGAAGACAAAGAAAAATTCATTCGATTCATTTTATATTTATAAATATTATTTATTTTATTTGTGTTCTGTTAATTGATTAGTTCTCATCCCGAAAAAACTACATAAAGAAGTACCGAAATATAAAAAAATAAATTTTATAATATTTTTATATTACACTGTGCAACACATTTCGGGTCATCTCCGCCACCCTCAACAACTCCAATTGGAAATGAAAGTTTTCCATTAATTTAACGAAACTGCCAAAGGGTTTTGAAAAGTTAGCTCGAATTAAATTTTTATATCCTCTTCAAGTTGGCCGATTTTTGTCCATCTTTTGTACTATGAGTGAAAATTGAAACAAAAACGTATAAATATATAAAAATATTTAATGAAATGTAATTAAGCGTACTTATTGTTGCGTTGAGGCCAATGTGGAAAATATATGTTTTTCTTTATTTCAACAAATGGTGGGCATTATAGACGTGATCAAATATAAAGAAATGATCAATTTTGGATTGAAATGCCCTACATGACATTCATTGTCTTTTTCAGAAAAATTTAATACTATTCTGGATCAAATGCATCCGAAATTCTATATGTTATAAGGTTATCTGGATCGAGAATATATACATACATATATAAAGTAGCTAAATATTAGGAAAATTGGACAAATTGAAATTTTTAACGACCGAAAAGTAAAGTCATAAAGATTCATGATCTTTTATGTCGTTTTATTTTCTAAAAAATTATAACATTTTTACTTTTTATCAAAGGCAAAAAATTTTTCCTTGCAAGTGATGATACAATCATTTCTAATAAACTCGCTATATCAAAACATCATTATATTGCAAAATTTTCAATGAAAAAAATTTTGCACTGTTTTCAAGAAAAGAAAACGCCATTAGTTGATTGCGATATTAAGTGACCGTCACACTTTTTTCATTCGGAAATGTTACTTAAAAAATTGCAATAGCTCGTAAATATTTCGTGGTCAAATGAAATATTATTTTAACTAAATTTTAACTTTGATCTTTTTTTGATTTTACATGTGTTCCCATTAATTTTTAAATTCAAGTTGGCGTTTTGTAATTTGGTTTTCAACCAGTTATTAATCAAGTTTATAAAATACAATTTTAAATTTGCACTTTAGATATGAGCAGAAAAACCCGAAATATGCTCTTAATATGTGTTTAATGAGCAGTAAATGAATATGCAGCAAAAACTTAAAAAATATATAAACAAGTTTGTCATTTTCGTCATTTCAATGTCAATTGTAAGTGATAATAAATATTTCTGCAATTAGTGCGATGTTTCATTTATAATAGTTTGCAGACAAATTGCAAATTTACTGTATTTATGTAAAAACATATTTTAAATCTACTAATTTGTGAAACCCTAAGGTACAAATGTACATATGTATATTCTGAATTCTCTGGCTTAAATTCAGGAACAATTTATCACAAACATACTTTTCAAATTCTTGCCATAAATTAAGAAATCGAAAAAAATAATTAGAAATTTTTTTTAAACTCAACGTATATAACGGCCAAAATTAATTAATAAAGACTTACATCGCTGATATTAAAAAAAATTAGACTTATGTTGAAAGGAACGGTTTAGCTCAAGTTCAAATCGGACTTTACTCAATTCTTTTTGGAAGTTTTTTTGATAAATTAAAATTATTCTTATTAAGAAAGATATGTTGAAACAAATTGATGATTAACTATTCAATATATTATAACTTTCTCGCTTTTTCCAGCGCCATTAGCAGCTGAGATCAAGCTATTTTCCATTTATGTATGTTTAGTTGGTTTTTTTTCTTTTGTAGTAGAATTTATTACCTAATTAATCAACTGTGACAATGTGAACATAAAGTTTGACGGGTGAAACCGTTTTTAATAATCAATGTGTTTAATTAAGTAGTTGAACTGTTTTTGGTTTATATTGAAAGGAATTGCTTGGCTCAAGTTCAAATTTGACTTTACCCATGTTTTTTTTTTAATTAATAAATTTATTTTATAATAAAGTATTATTGGAACAATTTGTTTATCAGACTAGCAGACCGAATCAATAATAATAAAATATTTCTTTTAATTTTTTTAATTATTTAAAGTTTTTTTTTATCGTGAGCATGAATGAGCGTGAATAAAAAGTCACTCATGATTCCATCTCCAGTTTATATTTACAAAATATTCTGTGTTCAATTTGAGTTTATTTTTTTGTTCCAAAATTTAATAATTTCTTATACCCCCGCAATACTTTCAAAGATATCCATACTTCCTTGTCTTGGTCATTTGTAGAGTCCAAAAAATTCAATGACTTCCTTTCAAATTTCTATTTCCAAATAAAAAATTAACTTTCATCATCTCTATTCGGTGAGCATTTAACTATATTTACCGCTCTTTGTTCCTCCATGTCCACACTTACAGCGGGATCTTTATTGATTTTGGTATTTTGCACTTAATTTTTTTATTTAAAACAATTATTTTGGTATTTTGCAATTATGACGTTTTCTTTTCTAAAAAAAATGCAAAATTTGTTTACCTTTTAATTGAAAATTTGCAATATAATGATTTGTTGAAATAGTGAGTTTGTTAAAAATTATTGTATTATCACTTCCAAGGCAAATTTTTGTTTTAAGAATACTTTGAACTGCTGTTTATTTTTGATAAGAAGTAAAAGAAGTGTTACATATTTTTTTAGAAAAGAAAACGGCATTAGATTTTATCCATGTACCTTCAATTAAAACAATTTTCATCATGTGGGCAGCGCTTAAATTTAATTTTTATTTACAATGTTTTTTGACATTGGGTTGACTTTACACAAACAAAATTTCTTTTTTTGTTGTAATGTTGTAGGTGTATTGTAGTTGTAGTTGTACGTGTAGTTGTAGTTGTAGATCTAGTTATGCCACCTGTTTATTTTACTATGTGTATGTGCTCATTAATATGTATCTTGAAAATTCAAAATACAATCGAAAAAAAAAAAACAAATAAGCCACAAAAATAAAAAAGGCTGTAAATATACGCGCATGAGAATTGATAATTATTTGGACTTGTTTCTGTTAAGTATTAAATACTAATATTAAACGAGTTTTACAGATCAAGGAAAGCAAAAAAAAATGAAATAGTTCAACATAAAATTAAAAATTTGATATAAAAAGCAAAGAATCATTATTATATTCATAAGCAGGAATCGAGATCATTACAAAATTATTTTAATTTTTCATATTTATGTGTTTTTTTGTTTTACTTGTCCTGTATGCTCAACGAGCATATGGAATACAAATTTCTGCGTATGCATACACTACACAAACAAACTGAAGCCTGCATTCACTGATCCAGGGAAGAAAAAAAAATAAAACAAATGTTGAAATGTTGGTTACATAAAGCAGCTGCTACAAATATTTCCGATATTTAATTTAAGTTAGTGCGCGACTAATATAAAATTAAACATCAATGTTGCAAAACTAAATTCTATGGTATTAAATTTTAATATTCCTAATAGTTTTGTCTTCATTTGAAGTAACAAAAATTTGTTCACTGTTTTCCCCACAAGTAAATTTAAAAGTATATGACTTAAATAATGCATATTTTGATATTTTAAATTTAAAATGACATAACAGTAAATAGCCTCAAGAACAGATTATTTATTTAAGAAAAAAAACAGTTTTTTATTTTACAATAACAATTTCATTTCAAGTGGAATTATATAAGTAACCATAAAAGACTTAAGAAAAAAACTTCTTGATAATAAATAAATTTAATGATTACAACGCAAGATTACTATTTAATAAATAGCGAAAGATATTTCTTAAAATCTTAAAAGAGAAACAAAATTTTGTTAAGTAACATGTGCGAAATATTGAAAAGGTTTCAAGCTTAAATGAAACAAAATAAAAACTTTTATTAAGCTGGTACTTTCCAGGTATTGCATTATTTCTTTTATGATGAGGATTACTAAAAAATAATACTATGGGTGTCTTTATAATAAACTTTTTGAAACCCATAAAGTTTTTTTTAGCAAAATAATAAAGTTTATGCAAACAAATTTATACAAAAAAAGACTCTTGCAATACCATCATCATCATCATCATCTTGAAAGCGGTCGTCAATAAAAACAGACCGAGAAAAATATAAAATTATATTAAATGGTCAAATCACAACCACAAAATTTAGGTTATGGATACTAAATTGATTAACATGACATTAATAATGAACTGCAAACTTAGTTACATGCGCACACATACATAAATTAATGCATTGCATGAGTGTTGGTATGAACAATAAAATTAATGTTTAATTACAGCAACTTAAGAAACTAAATCGAAGTCGAACAAAAATGATGCGGGCAACTGAAAAAGAATTGAAGAAGTAAAGCAAAAAAATTAAAAAAAAACATCGAAAATAAAAGTTTATCGACGCGTACGAGTGACTTTAAGTTAATTTTTTTAAACCGGTAATAATCTCAAGGTCGTCTGTTAAACAAATGAGTTTGTTACTCGACAGAGCGCGGCAATGAAATTGTAACAAACATGAGGTTGCTCGTGATGCTCATGCTGGTGTTGGCGATAGCAAACGTTTATCTATCAATTCAACACATAAAAACAAATGCCCCTACAAAGACTTGTACATTCGTTAGTAAAAATTATTTATATCCAAAAAAAACAACAACAACTGCTTCACAGTAGACAGTAGAAAAAAACTTATAACCGACAAGTTCATCTATTGGAAAAAAAATTAGTAAAATCTAAGGACTATTATGTAATGATCGAAATTTCATTTGAATTAAAACTAAATTCTCTATCCATACCGAATGCTTTAATTTATCACCTGTCGTTTGTTAATAGCAAGTGTCCAATTCTTACATGCACAAGTTCAGATTAAGCCGGCAGAGCTCGAAAGAACTTACAGTTTCCAAAAGTTCACTTATAAAGATAATAAACTTTTCACTCTTTAAAAAAATTGTAAATAAAAATCTTTAAGGAAGAAGCTGAGTGAACGGTGTCTGTCTGTGCGATAGTGAAAGTTATCTTCCGAAGGCTCCAAATAAATTATAGCCCTAAACGATAGATAGATATATTGGAATTTATCCGAAGACTTTTGCTATTAAAAATCGGCTCATGAGTGACGGACTTACACGAAAAACGATTTTCTCTTTGTTTTTGTTTTCTATGACCAAATATGTTTTATGGCTCTACATCTGAAACTGATCTTTCAAGTATACTTCTGAAAATCTTTATATGGAAAATAATCGAAAACAGTTCATTCATATATGGGCCAAAAAAAATATCTTCTGGAATATATATGTATACAATATACTCAGGATAGAGGTAACCGAGAATTGTAAGAACTTTTTGATCGGGGGGACAGCAAAAATTTTTTCATGGAAAATTTTATACAGAGAACTTTGGTGCTGATGAGTACCGTATAGAGGAAACTTCGCAGTTTTTTTTTAGGCGGATATAATAAAACTAGAGTACGCCTAGTGGTCAAAATTCGACAGCCAGATTAAACGTATATCTAATTATTCACTCCATTCCCCCTGGAAAAAAACTATAAACAGACTAAATTGCATACAAACACGCACATTTATTTTGTTAAGATTTTGCTTCAAGCTAACACATCCATACGTAATGAACATGTACATCCATATTTGATTCCCATCTCTTTCAATTCTGATCTCTTTTTTCCAATTTCACACATTTAAAGATAAAAAAATCTTATTACTCACATACATATTCTTAAACACTCTTATTGCTTTGCTTATGTTTTTACTTGAACCAATACTTACTTAAGTGAATGTATGTGTGTAGTTTTAACATTTGTAGCGGTGTCAACTTTAGGAGCCTTTTATTCCTTTAATACTGAACCGATTAAATAATATATAGTGGGATCGCTAAAGCTCATAAATGACTACCATTTGGTAAAAAAATTAAGAAAATTGGTTGGCAAACAAAGGAGAAAAAGTGAACTAAAAATTTTTCTTTGCCTATTTATATAATAGAATATAAATACAGAAATAAAGCAAAAGTCATAGCGTATTCATAGTAATTTTTCTACAAAAAAAGCACTATCCTTTACTGTTGCCTTGTTTTTCATTTCATGATGAAACAAACAACCAAAAATATACAATTAAGCTGCTAAAGCCATTGAAATTTTCGATAAAGCAATCGATATTTCGCTTATTCATAAAAATATCACAGACCAGGAACAAACTATGTTGAACTTCTTAAGAAAAATATTACTTTTTCTTTATTTTCTCTATTCTTTTTTTCTCGATTGAAGAGCACAGTCTGGATTGGGAGCGAATTATTTTCCGCTATTGTGGACTATGACAACATGAATGAATATGGCAACAAAAACAAACGAGAGCCACTTTCATAAAAACATAAAATAATAAATATTTTTATTCAAACAACTATTGTCACTTAAAGACAGTTTGTCATTAAGTACATGTCTTAATTGTACTTTGCTGAAGATTCGACACAACCGAATGTTTTAACATTATCTTCTGTTAGCTTGATCTACTTCATGCTGTTATTCTTCAACTGTTTAATTTCTACGCAAAGTTAGAATTCTGAAGTTTTCCAAAATGGGATCCTGCTGTAGAGTTGGCATCCTCATTCAACACGAATCCTTTTCTGCCTAAATACTCTTTAAATCTGGATGCAGGAAAAAATTAGTAGCCATCTAATTTGGTCTCGTATCGACACTGAGCATAAGTGTACCTGCTCATTCGACAATCAAGAAATGCTTAAGTAAGCGAAGCCGATGTTGCACGTACTTCAGAGTAGAAAATCCTTGCGAACTGCCAAAGGTCAACAATACAGAAATTCTATGCAAGCCGAAGCCAGATAAGAAAATTCCTGCGCCCGTCTGCATGCCGGAACTGCAGAAATGCTTCACTAAGCTGTTCAAGGTTGTGCAAATAAAATTGTCTGATAAATCCCAAAATTAAAAAATTAACTTAATTAAGTTCCAAATTCTTTTCTCGATAAAATAACACCAAAAATACATTTTTCTCATTTAATTTATAATTTTTCCAACTAAATGAAATAATTCCAAAGAAATAAATTAAATTACTCTCAAAAATATGAAATAAAACCTTAAAATTTGGAAATTATTTCATATTCAAATAGTTCACCAAATTTATGAAATTTTTTTGGAAGTTATTTGAGGTTTTAAAAAGGTAGGACCAAATATATCGAGCTAAAAGTAGATTATGTTGAAAAATATAAATAAAAAACTAACACAAAAAATGTGCCTTTGCAAAAGAGAAGGAGGACAATTCTAAGATTTTTAATCTATATTATTAATAGACAAACACGTTTTTTGAGATCCCTTTTACAGCCGTAATACTGAACCGATTTCGGAAAGATTTATATGTTTTTAATAGGGATCTTAGGGAGATGTGCACAATCTTTATTTTATTTAAATCCTTTCAGTATTTTGGAAGCTATAAGCGTTTGAAGTTGCTAAGTATTGTTAGCATATTTATTACACATACAAAGTGTGGATGTGTGTTTGCCCAATTTGCTTTGTGTACAATTGAGACAGAGTTTTTTCTATATGAATTTTGTAAAAAGAGAGAGATAAGTAAGAGAATTTTAAGTTGTTTATTTAGATTGTTTTTTGTTTTTGTATTTTACCGTATATATTTACATAAATGGTTAATATTTAATTACTAGAATGCGGGCGACTCGCCATCGGCCGCTGGATATTACTCGTACAAATTAATATAATGACCATCTATGGTTTAAAAAATTTTATTAAGAGCTATAAAAAACATCAATGTCATTATACTGATAAGTTAATCATTTTACTAATTTTACATGAATCATATGCCCTGACAGGCAGCATCATAAAAGATATCGTAAGTGGTAATAAGTTCATCCCCAGCAGAAGTAGAAAAAAAATTAAAAACTTGTCGATAAACTAAAAATTAACTGCCTTCGCATGCATCTTAATCTTATCTTTTTCACTAATAAATTGCATCATGATGAGGCATTTTTAACTTGTAAAAAATAAGCCAGTGGAGAGGGCATTTATGAAATAAATCCAAGTATATTATTACAAAAGTAAAAGTTTATTGATGACTTAAATAATGATTTAAATATTGACAACTCATTTTCAAAGAGCCAATTTTGCAAATTTTGAGCAAAAGTAAATATAATACATTAGCCCAATTCACAATGTTGTGCATTTGAGATTGCAAATTTATGTAATTGTAAATATTTACAATCATTTATGAACGCTGTTTTCTAAAAACATGTTGCAAAACTGAAACTCCTCTCATAATTTTTTAGTTCGTTCAATCTTCTTTGAATTCTCTCAATTGGTTGTTGCAAAGTCAAGTGTAAATATAAACTAGAGGTTTTTAAGTTGTTATATAATATGCTACACCACTTTGCAAGTGTTACGATGCAAGAGCATTTGCACAACATCGTGAATTGGGCTATTATCTTTAATTTGCGGCATAAAGCTTGAAGTTTGGTACTATTGAAATAAGCTTGAAAAATATTTATTTTTTGTAAGTGGTTCTTAACGTCATAAATTGAATTTAAGCTTAAAAATTTAATTTATGGAGAAATTTTTTTTAAATTTCAATTATATCAATAAACAAATTAAAGTTTTATACCTGAATTGTTTATATAAAATATATGAGCTAATGTTTCAATAATTTTAAAATGATTAACAAGCATTAAAAAAATCTATCAAGGAACATCTTCATATACTGTTGCTTTTATTTTGTCCGATAAAATGAACTGTGTACTTGACAGAATATTAATTCAATAGTATTCTTAGAACACTTTTATTAAATGTTGATAAGCACATTATACGTTAAAGTCCAACATTAATTATTACATTTTAAAGCATCTTTAAAAATTACTGAACGAACGACCTTTAGGCTTCAAACGTTATTGAAGTATGAACCATTTGTTCGGATGTGCGTGTATGTACGTGCGGCAGCGTCGTTCATGCACCTTTGTCAACAGGCCAAAAGCCAAGTTCGTTGCTTAACTCTTTTGAAATAATATAATTGTTCTAAGAACATAATATAAAAACTTGCTTATACTTGTAATCGTACATAAATTAATAATTGTTAAATTATTTTCATAAAATTTAACATTGAATAATAAGAAGTTTTTATTGAAAATTAGCAACATTGTTGCGATAATATATTTATATACACTGGAAAATAATTAGGTGTTCGAGCTCTCTATCATTGCTTTGAATCAATAATTATTTAAAAAAAATTATCAAACAAATTGTATACAGATTTGCAACAAATCAAAAATCTTTCATTTAATTTCATTGAATTTTAGCATTTAGCATTTTAAAAGTAATAATTATTTAAGACAAGTCTTAAGACTTGCCATAAAATTTAAAATGCTTAACAATATTTGTTGCTCTTTCGATCAAAATCCATTAAGATTTTTTTAATATAAAACATGCCTATTAAATCTATAGAAAATTAGCCATGATTTTATAATTAAAAAAGACAAAAAGTAAAATAACTCATTTAACATTCAGTTCTCAAGCTCCTGTGGTCTTAATATTTCCATAAATTTGAATAATCTACTAACCTTAAGGTTTAACACTTTTAATCTTAAAAATAAACATTGGACTTTAAAACCAGTTCAGCTCTGTAAATGTTTTTTATTTCATGGAATTGTTTCCATATTATGAATTGTAACAATTAAAATTCATTTAAGTTAATTGCAAAATTTAAAATTCTAAAGAAAAAATATTAAAACAAATTGCAAAAGCACTTAGTCAACCTCCATTTAGAACATAATTGTTCTAATAGATAGAATCAATTTAATAAGTTCACAGATATGATATGAAATATTGTCTAAAGTTCTTTGTAGTTCAACTTTGAATTTGGTTTTTTTCATGTTTTGACGAAACATTTTTTTATGAACTCAAATAATTTAAATGACATGAGCGGAGACATTTGTAGCAAATCAGGGCTTACAACTTTTACTTATAATAAAATGTGTTATTATAAGTAATTTAAATAAAACTTACTTCTTATTTCCAAAAATTATAAAATAAGTTCGCTTCCAGATCGACACTTTTAGAAATGTAACACAAATTGGAAAAATAATGTTTTAGTTTTGTAATTTAATTATATGGATTGTTTTTATATACCTTAAACTTTGATTCAATTGTATTATTATTTTTCAATTAAAACCCGCTTTCAAAGTACCAATTACTATTTAATAAATACACTGTCAGTCTTTTGAATAAGTATCACATATCAATACGCAATCTCAAAGAGGGAAATTTATTTTTTCATATAAATCGAAAGAAGCTTTACTTTTTAACGTCTGAGTTGAAAAATTTCTCATTGAAAAATTTTACATGAAGAGTAAAACTTTTGAAGCATTAATTGTGTAAAAGTCAGAAGATAAAATTTTAAGAAGATCGTATTTTATTTTGACAGCTGTTTTGACCTAACAAAAGCATGTGTAGCTTCAATTGATTTAAAAAATAATAATAAAATTCAAATGTTAAAAATAAAATTATAAAATACATAACAAAGAAAACAGGACACTTACTGATAATATTCTTTCAATAAGGTTTTTAGCATATTTTTTATAATATTATCAGTAAGTGATATTGAATTTCATAGACATAATATAAGGATAATTAAAAATATATTGAATGAGAAGAGTTTTCCTAAACACTTGCTTTGTAAGTTAATAAGACGATATAGATATATAAAAAGAAGTTCAGATGTTTCTTCTGAACCAAAAATTTATAAATCTTTAACATATGTACCTGAAATGTCGGAAAGATTACAAAAATCTAGGATATATAATAATGAAAAATATAGAATTTAACATAGAATGCATCAGACCATTACAATTTTGATATTTTAATTTTGACAATTTTTTGTATTTTGATTATTGTAAAAAAAAATTTATTTAAAAAATATTTATATTTCCCTGAAGAAGCCACACAAGGAAATGGCAAAATATCGGTTATCTAATAAATTTTTATAAACGTTTTTTAAAAACTTGATCTATAGCTCGAGATAAATTAGATTCATTTAAAAAAAAGGTCGAAAAAATATATAAGAATAAGAAATAAATTTATTTTTTACTTTTATTATTTGAGATATTTTCACAGTTTCATATGAAAAAGTCTTGTGTGTTGAGGGTCTAAATTTATATGAAATTTAATGTAATTTTTTTAAGATTCTCATATAAAGCTGCATTTTCACAACTGAATTTTAACTGTAAAACTGTATTACAATTCAATTTTAATTCTTATTTTTCATTCGGCCAACAAATAGAAATACTGCAACTACTTAAACAGACATAAAATTCAAAATTTCTACACACATGAACTAGAAAGCATAACTGCTTATTCAAGTGGCCAAGAGTGTTTATTCATTTAAATGAATTTTATATATGAAACTCAAAGTCTGCTACAGTATTGATTTTTATTTTATATATTTTTTATAACCAACTAATGTGGACTTTTGTGCCAATATCGCTTGCAAAACAATAAAGTTTTTAAGTAAATTTATTTTTATGCTATCATTTCAAGGATAATTGCATATCATAAAGCTGGCACTTTATACAAATACACATTTACATTAATCTGTTTTCGAAAATATGTTGAATCCAATGAGTATCATTAATTATTTAATGCATTTTTAATGATAATTATAAAAATTTTATATAAAAAATTATCTCTTAAATTAAATTATTTAAAATACTTCAATAAACTTCTAGCCATGTATATTTTGCCATGTTTTATAGGGTTCTTTAATAGAGACAATTTACAACCATTTGTGTTATAAAGATGAGACTGCAACGACCAACATGTATTAAGGCTTTAAAGAACATGTACAAATAGCAAAACCTCATTGCCGAAATTATTGTTGGCTATCGACAGTTCTAATCAGGAATATGGCGGGTAAAGTCCGCTGTTCCAGTGGACAAGGTATGTATAATTAAAACTCTCAGTTTAAAATTTTAAACAAATCTTTTGGAGAAACTCTATAAATGTATTTAAGATGTTAGAAGACTTAAAAGTTTATAAATTAAAAATATTAAAAATTATTATAAAATATGTTCAATAATAAATAAATAATTCTTTATTGATTTGACTCATCTTTGAAGCCAACATTTCTTGAACATTGATTTTTATAATTAGAAAATATCCCAGCAAAACTTTGATGACAAAGAATGATTGCTAAGTTCGTAGTTTTTACTGCTTCTGTTTTGACGTTTTAAGGCATTACTTTAACATGCTGCTGTCTTTGGGGGCAAGTTTTGATTACAAGTAATGATTTAAAAATGCCAATTCGTAGAAATCACAAAACTAAAAAACTAAATGACCGCCGCACTGTGGCTGAAAATCGTTTTTCATTGGCCAAAACTCAAATTTTTTTTTGTCACCGATTTTTAAAATTTTTACGCCCTTTTGCAGCTAATATATCCAGATTAAGGTAGCCAAAAAATTAGGTTAAACTATTGATAATTGTGAGCGTGGCATGCTGTCAAACTCAACGGTTTTTTTAATTTCAGAAAAAGGTGTTTTTCTTTTGTTTTTTATAAAAAATAAATGGTTACTACTCGCAAGTTATCATCGATAATGGCCTGCGGTCTTTTTTATAATGTTGGTAGGATTATAGTCTTTAGTTTTTGTAAGTGGTCAGAGCTCTAGCGTTTAATATTAAGGGCGTTACGGAATATTTATGAAACTACTATATTTTTCTCAAATTTAAACTTTAGTGGAATAGAACTTCTAGGGAACAAAAGGGAACAAGAAATGTATACCACCCGGAGAAAGGTGAAAGTGTCCTCTTTAACGCTATATATACTTTTGCACCCGCCACGAGCCGCCTGTAGAACACTTTTTTCATTTTAATGAAATTACTCCAAAGTACTCGTATACAATGGTGTATATAATTTTCACTTTTTTGCCTAAAAGTTTATGTTTTTTACTTTAGACTACGTAAAACTAAAAAAATTAAATATAATACCTGCGAAAGGGTTTAATGGCTTTGTTTTGATCAGCCAAAAATTGGTAATAAAATTATCACAAATTATCACAAAATTCTACAGTAAACATATGATCTGTTACTAAATTTACCTGTTATCAAATGTTAGGGTCAACCAAAGTCATAAGCAATTTTATAACAATAATCGCGACATTAAAGCACTAAAGAAAAAAAAATAACCCAACAACAACAACAAATATTGGCGAGATACTAATCAGTTTTACCTGATATTAAGGTCTGGACAACATGTGCAGTTTTGTGCAATTTAAGCACTACCTGCTATGAAATTAAAGATCAATGTGTGAATAACATGTATCTAAAAATGTATAAAACTACGGATTCGATAAGGGATTACTCAGTAATAAGTTAATCCTCTAAGTGTACGGGTAAAACATAACGGACGCAAATAAAAATATTCACAAAAATTGGAGAGCTTCAGTTATAAAGAACTGGCCGAAGAGTATTTTAGAAACAAAAACCAGGAAGATGTTCTTAGCTACGTTAAAATAAAATTAAACTTAAATTCGTGGAACACATACTAAAAATCAATTATGATTTGGATTTCGGGTCTTCAGGATCAATAAGAAACAACGAAACCAACAAAGAGTTAAGAAGTTCAAAAAAGAAACATGTTCAAGATGAATATCGCAAATTAGGATTGATTATAGATCAGCCAAAACAAGGGTCAGGCAATACAAATGATGGCAATACCGCATGAAGATTCTTTTCAGATCCAGAAACAGCATCTGAAATAACAGGAGTGGACTTAAACCTCATTTTCAGATTTAAAATAATCCTAGAAGTACTTGCGTGCAATGAAGAAATTGACTCTAGAAAATTTAGAGATTATGCAAAGGAAACTGCAAAAATATATACAACCAACTACCAATGGAGAAATATGTCTGCAACAGTTCACAAAATCCTTTATCATGGAGAAGATGTCATTAAATATCATTTGGTGCCACTTGGAGATCTATCAGAGGAGCCTCAGGAAAAAAGAATCAAGGATTACAGATTTTATAGAGAGCACAATACTAGAAAAAGTTCACGAAATTCAACAAATGAAGATCCATTTAATATACTATTGGCAACGTCAGATCCGTTTATCTCCAGTATTCGAAATCAATGGAAAGTGGAACATCGGGATTTAGATGAAGAAGCCAAAAAACTACTAAAGAACAGAGATAGCACAGAACAAAATATGGAATATTTGCAATCAATATTTGAGTCAAATGAATAATAATTATAATTGCCTTTCATTGTTATTTAAGTACGAAAAACATAGTATTAGTAAAAAATAATAATAAACGAACCTACCATTGTTACAAATGCTATTAAAATTTATTGCAGTTTTTATTTTAAAATGTTTTTAAAATTATCAAATTTGACAGCAAAAAATAATAAATTTTTCTGTAGTAATAGCAATATTTTTAGATAATATTATTAACGTTTTTTTTAAGTGTAACTATTCTTTGAGTGTAAACAAATTTGCAAATTTGTCAGCAAAAAATTTTAAATTTTTCAGTAATAGCAAAATCTCCAGTTGATTTTACTATTTTTTTCAGTGTACAATTTTTTTAAGTGTAACATAAAAAAAATTCCATTATTACAAAAATTATTTATAATTATTATTAATTTCCAAATATTCAAATTTTTTAATAAATAAAAAAATAATAATTCCATATTTCACTCTAAAAGTTAAAAAAAATTCAAAAGTTCAACTTTGACCTAGAATTCCTTAAAAAGTCCTCAATCAATTTTAATAAAATTTAAACTGAGTCAAGCTGAACTAAATATCTATCCAATAAAAAATAATTACTTCAATATTTTGATCGGTTCAAAAGTTACAGAGTTTTGGCCAATGAAAAACGATTTTCAGCCACTGTGCGCCGTCAGTATTGAAATGGTGTTTTTAAAATTATTGTTGTGTTAGATGTCAATTGTTTTACTCGCTGGTATATTGCGAAACTATTTTATTTTGCGTTAAAAACTTGCTTTAACGAACACAAACACTTTGAAAAAAACACATATGTTGGCCATGGGTTGAACAACCGACCTACTGTAAGAGAAGTGCACGTTCTATTACTGCACCACTCAGAAAATAACTTATTTCTTTATTTACTACCCTAAAGCAAACCTGGAGACAAGTGTCTCAAGGTTGCCACGTTTGTCTACTTATTGGTTACTGTTTAGAGACTTTGTCAACAAAACGTATGCATTTCTAATATTTGCCTTGAAGAGAAAAAAATTGTGGCGGCGCCAGATGACTGATAATGTGTTGGCGCCACAGTGGTTTTATTAGTAGATTATTTTTTCAAATGTGATATAAAAGTTATTCACAATATTTATTATTAAATTCATTATTTGAAACAGGTCTCAATATCTTTTTTTAAAATAACTCAAAACTTTTTGAATTCACAATATTTATATTTTTAATTTGCGAAAGTATATAAAAATCCCCATTTAATATTTTAGTGTTCGTTAAATAAGAGTAGCTGCAGTTTAATTTAAAAGAAGGCCCCGAACAATCTCAGAAAACCTTTAGCAACAAAAATCTAATCTCTGTAGCAAAACTATGATTCTTCATATTTTTTTTATAAATTAATGCATTTTAGTCTTTTAATTTTTTTAAATAAAACTTCAAAATTAAACAAAATATGTGTTTTAATTATCGACATCTACTTCAGAAAAGTACCAAAAGTGTAGAGTAGAATTACTAAAATGTACCAGTGAATCACTGGTTCCAATGTCTACATATGGTTACAAAAAAACTACTTAGTCAATGGTACCAATATCAATGTCACTTACATGTTAAATGTCTATAGTAAATAGCATTGTCTGGGGTATTATAAGTCACTACGACTGGTGACTGTATTATTAGTAAGTCTTTGACACTTTCTGCAGGGTGGAAATCAGCTAAATAACTATTGTGAAGTTTTTAGTTTGTGTGGAAAAGTATGTAGTCCACCAATAACAAGCTTTTGCTGGGATTTTCCTTGTAAAAATTATTTTTACAAGTAAAAATATTTTGGTTTTAAAAAAAATTTTAAAGGTGACACTAATTGTTGGTTATTTCATAAATATACTGTGAATAGAATTTCAAATTATTCGTTTGAGCATGAAATTACTGAAATTACAAAATCTTAAGTATTCGCATTATATACGTAGCCAAACATTGACTGGATGTTATCTCTAAGAAATGCTTCAAATGAAAATGCATGATACTTATTTCTGTTCATTATTGTATGTAACTTAATTTTTAGTTTAATTCTATATTTCACAATTCTTTAAGTCTTGATTTTGACTTTAATGTTACATTGAAAAACTGAATTAACATGTATGCAAAAAGCTTTATATATTTTGTACTTAAATTGCAACTAATATATGTATACATAAGTTCTGTACATGTTCAAATTAAAATCTCTGTTAATAAATCAAAAGAGCTAAGAAAGAAACGTGATTGAAGACAACCTGTAGTTTTGTAACTTTCAGATGAAACTCCGAATTGGACATATAATTTTAATAAAAAACATATTAAAATTGTTGAAATTACTTACCTTTTTTAACATTTAGATTTAATTAAATGTCAGATCAAAATCATACCGTTGAATTGCAACTTGCAAAATAATTTAACACACAATTTTTTCTTTAATTAATTTTAGTTTACGAGGTTAAATTAATTTTTATATTTCGAAATTTTGTAATAATTATACGATTTTAAAGAGTAACGAAATCGTATGCTTTTTCTCTTTAAACAATTTTTGTAGCAGTGTTTGTAGCACTTGAAATAAGTGACACGTTTATTTATAAAAAAAAGAAATTACTTCTTTTTTATTTTTGTTATTTTTTTGTTCTATTTTTTTCAAATTTACTTTGATGTCGAAAAGAAAATCCGGAAAATAACAAACTCAACTGATTTTACTAAATTTGCTCTACATTTTTTTTGGTTTTCTTATTCGGTAGGTAGCTTTTTATTTTTTGTTTCTTTGTTAACTTTACAAATTATTTCAACTATTTCAAGTACATAACTTATGAAAGATCCACGCGTAACTGACATTTTTAATATGTGTTATTACTTGCATTTCTTACTCTTTTTTTCACAACGCAACTTAAAACACGCAAAGAAAATATTTCTTAGGCTGAGTATTTAAAAAAAGAGTACCGTTGAAAAAACAGAAAACAAAAACAAAAGCAAAATAGTAAAATTATTAAATTTTAAATAAACAATATTATTACAGAAGCCACGCATGATATTGAAAATGAAGAAAAAAAATATATGACACTAGTATTCAAAGTGGGATTTAACTAAAATACTTAATGCAATGAAATAAAAATCAAGTTTTTGTAGCAACTACAGCAATGAGTTAAACGAAAATGAATAAAGGTAAATTTCACTTTAACCCACTCTGGGTGAAAGTGCGAATCAAAAGAAAAGTTTGTTATTGGTATGTGTACACATATTTGAATTGTCAAAATTACAAAATCATCCGGCGAAAACTAAGTTAACTTTAAGTTAGTATAAAATTATTTCGAATTAAGAAAAGAAATTGTTTTTGAAGAAAGTTTTTTTATTACTCTTTATTAATATTTATATGTATTTTAAAGATTTAAGCTGAAAAATATTATTTTGGCTTAAGTTCAATGTTAAATTCAATCACTTTTGTTATTAAGAATTTTTGATCAATTGAAATTATTTTTATTAATAAAAATTTAGACACAAAATAATTTCTTTATATGCAACTTTTAGTTACATACATTTTTGTAATTAAAAGTTATTGAATCTGGATTGAGTTTGAATTTTCAGTTTATCAATTTAAATTATGAATTATCCTTTTTTACTTTAATTTAATTAAAAAGGAGTACATATCAATCTATAGTGTTTTGACCATTAACATCTCAGCATTCATGGGTTTCCTTTTTCCACTTTTCAGCTGAATGCTAGCAGTTGGGAATATGAACTATTTAACCGAATTCTATAATTTTAAACAATATCAGAACTATTCGTAGCCTCAGGACGTTGAATGTTGTCTGTTATCCAATTATTTACTACCCGATTAACTGTTCGATTAATTTAAAATTGTTTATTTTCGATTAAAGATAAATCTGTTATTTGGGCTGGTAAATCGATTATATTATTAGACAAAATTAATTATAATTCTTAGCATTTGTGCATATGTTTTATGTGTATTGTTTAATCTTATAAAATTTAGCGAAACTATTAGAAGTTCTAAGAATTTGAATAAAATTAAAACAGGACTCAAATACCATAAAAACAGAAAGAAGACTGAAAAATTTGTGATTCCTTATCTCAATTGCCTTTAATTTTTCTAACACTTTCGATGAGTGAAAGAATTTCGTACGAGTAAATTTTCACTAAAATTGCAAAAGAAAAAATATTCTAATAACTTTATTTAGAAGATCACTATAAAATATGAAACTAATTAAAAGGATCTCATTTACTTGTATTAATTTTGTTAATGCATATTTATGAATGCATGTTTTTGGTTTTTTTTACTAATAAAATACCAAAACTTTCATTTATTAAAATTAATTAATATGTGAAAAATTTTTATTAATCGATTAGCCAATTATTGAAACATTTAATCATCAGACAAGCAGAAAGAATCAGTATTGATTTCCAGATCACTACGCCATCTCATCGGCGTTCATTATTTGATTTCAGCACTTGCCACGGTGTATAATAGTAAACAGGAATATCAGCTATTTAACCAAACTGATACGAGTAATAAATTCTAAAATTTATTTTTACTAATTAAATTAATCAATTTCTAATGATTACTTTTTTTATATACATATTATTACTCTCTTCAGCCTTATGCAATGCCATCGGCTGCTGAGATCAAGCTTTTTCATTTAGGTTTATTTGTGCTTTATCTTTTGGTCCTGAATTTTTATACTTGATATTTAACCAACTATTACAAATTAAATATGAAATCGACAATTCAAATCAATTAATCTTAAGAAATAAAAATTTATATTTATTGTATTGTATAATTCTTAAAAAATTCAAGTACAAAAAGAATTTATAAATATGCATTAATTAAATAACAATTATTTCAAATCAGTTTATAAATGTTTTTTCATGGTGCAAGTATATATTTGAATATAAAATATTAGAAAAATAAGTCTATTCAAATGCGTTCTTGCGGAGTATAGCGCTCCATTGCTTGCCTCTTTGGGCAGTTAGGCTCTTGGGGTTTAAAGCCTGAAAAATATGTATGTGTTTGCAATTCAATCAATACAATATCGGCAAGTCCCAGAAACAGTCCAACAAATCCTCTCATACCATATTTTTATACTTTGAATTCACTTCAATTTTGTGTTTACTATTTTAGAAACATTGATATTAGATATGAAATTTCAAAATAGAAAATAGAAAAAAAATCCAACGTGCTTCATAAAGCGTTCAGGTCTTTTAATAAGAAACGACAAAATTTTTTTGGCTCTTATATTCATCTTTCTTTTACGAACTAGATTTTTTGGTGCTTTATTATGCAAAGTTTTCTAAAAATTACGAAAACACACTTTAACTTTTAAAGTTACTTCCGTTTTTTGTACCGTGCATCAAAAAACTCTGTGATCAATTATTTCGCAACAAATACCTGATAAAAAGTCATTTTTATGCCATCCGAAAGTACATTTATATCCCACTAAACACCATGCAAAAGTTGAAGGTAACTTTTTATGAAAGACCAAAAAATTTGTAAATATTAATGTAAAACGCGTACGAATGTAACGTTCATCTCGCAGGATTTGATATGATATATATTCAACAGTATATAAATTATATTCCTCCGATGAACTAAACATTTTTGGCAATAACTGAAAATTCATTTACTTGTTAGCCGATCTCAAATTACTGTAAAAAATTCTTGGTCGTATTGCTCATTTGTACTCTAATATAAATGAATGTTTGTATGTTGAAAAAATACCATTTAAATTCCTCGAAAGAAATATTATAAAACGTATAATCAGAATACAAACTTACTTTTCTCCTTATCATTTCTCACGTTATAGATATGTTATGATATCGAGATTATGTTTTGGGCGATCTGGAATTTCTTGTGGTATCGAAAGTGTTAAAGCATATATCAAAGATTAATTTTCCTTAACGATTTCAATTAGATTTTAATGAAAGTAAGCTTAAAGAGAACCCCTGATGGCTGAACATTTCTCTTAAGACACTCTTGAAAAATTCAAAAGAAAGTACAGGAAACTATGACACATCGAAGACAAGAAAGAGAGACTTAAACAAAAAAAAAAGCTTTTTCTTAACTAATTGTCAATATCATGTACTTACTTCCGCCTTTAAAATAATACCAGCAATTGTTCGTTTTCTTTAAAATACATTTTAATGGTTTTTTGATTTAAGCTGTTTTGGTTAAAAGCTTTAAGTCTAAGCCAAAACAAAAACAACAAGCTAAAACTACCTGTTGGCTTATTTTTATTTTCTTTTTTCATTGTGTTTCATTTAGCATTTCCTTTTGTTTCCAATTTTTATTTTTATTTTACTTTCGCTTTCATTGTTGCGATTCGTGCTTGCGATTACCGCATACACTCTTTACTGAACAAAAATTACTATGAATACAAGTATAACTCGTTTAACTGTCTTATGATCGAAATGAAATATTTATTTATTTATTTATTTATTTATTTATTTATTTATTTATTTATTCAATAGAGTAATACAAAGCCTTATTTTGGCCAAAAATATAAATATGTATTACATAGTAATAAAGATCCCGAGTTCTTACTTCTAATTTGTTTAAACATTTTAACTAAAAATTAAAGAATAAAAACAATAATGAATTAATTAATAATCACAGTACTTTATTGGCTCCCCAGCCTTAAAGGAAAGATTTAAAGGTAATAATAAAAGCACAAAGTATAAGGTAACATGGTCCCATTAGTAGCAATTCAACGAAAAAATCGTTGGAGTGGGAAAGAATAAGCATACTACAAATAACTGGAATTTAAATATGTATATCTGATGTCTCAAAAACTATTTTAGACGGTAGTAAGTATATTAGGTAAGTAAGTAGAAAAGGATTTTAGAGTCTATACTCAATTGCGCATACATCCATATATATATACATAAATATATAGGCAAACGCATCACTAGATACTGGTTAAATACCTTCTAAGTTTAACACGAAAAACGTTATTGGAATGGGAAAAAATGCGAAGTTCATAGGGCAAACAGTTCCACCAGCGAGCAATTCTAACCACATAAGATCTTTCAAAAATACGTCTAGAAATTCTTGGAATGAAAATCTGTGGATTTCTAGAAGATCGCAGGAATATTTAACATGATCATAATTAAATAAACAAGGCCTTAGTGTACAGATTTAACGTTTATTTAATGTCAATTGTGATGTGCAGATAGATTTTATCAATCTTACGTGATTTAACTTTAGTTTAAGTTCACTTTTTTTTAATGTGAATGCATTTGGGCTTGTTAGGATTTTTAGCGGTTTGGTTTTTTGTGGATTTTTGTCATTCAAAATATCAAATGATTTGTTATTGTTATATTTTTTACGTTTAATATGACACAAATAATACAAAAGCAATAAATAGCAAATTTGTTTTCCAAGTTTTAATATAAATGGGTCAGGCATGAAAAATTTGTTAACAAAAGTTTAGCCGTTTTCTTTTTGGTTTTAAATGGTGCTCACTGAGTTGTGACCTTCATTAAATTTTTTATATATTTATTGAGGAAGTGCAAACAATGCTTTTATATGTTAAAGTTTTTTATATTTAAAATAAAGTTTATTGGCAAATATATAAAATTAAATGATCTTAGAAATAACTGGAATTGATAGGAATAATTTAAAACTTGTACGCGTTTAGTTAAACTCATTTAAACTCATTAAATTTAATACGCACTTAAATCAACCGTCATGTTATAAAAATTTTATTAATACTCTTTAATTGTCTTATGGCATTGCCTACACATTCAATACATATGCAGTATTGGCGCAAGTACTAATGGATTACTTAGTATTTTGAAATCGGGAAAATGAATTGCGGTCCAAATATTACAATATCATGTAGCAGTGCCCTTGCAACTTTTTATTTTGAGATTCACAACATTTTGCTTATAAAATGTATGTATATTCTTTCAAAATATGAATTCATTTTTTTATTTCTTTTGTTACAAGTAAAATAAAACAAAATTGTATGTTTGCTTATAAAAATATACAGACTATTGAACTACAAGTAGTTTCGATCTACAGAATAGTGAAAGTAGTACTAAACTTGAGCTACCACTCTGTTCTGATATTCTACATTTTCAAATTACTTTTCTGAAATCCGCTTATGAGTAATTGAGCATTTTTCTCCCCCACAAAAGAGTATTTTTTCGAGTTTGTGACGTTAATAATGAAAAAAGTGTTAAATTTCATTATGCATCATTTAGAGTTATGCCTATTTAATTGAAAAGAATGAGTGAAATTGCGTGTATTATTTGATATAATACACGTTACTTAATGAAAAATTGCGACTAAAGAATCACAACTCAACATTATTCATTATTTTCTAAATTACAGCAAAAAATTTCAAAAATAAATTAAGTAAACTTTCTTCTAAGACGGTTTACTTTACTGTGGAACTCAATTTTATTATAAAATTACAACTATATTTTTAAAAATATTTTTTGCCTCTCCTGAACATTTGTAAATTTTAAGTTGTGACTGTTTATGATTTATTGGGCGATATGTACGAAGTTTTTAAATGTAATGCTGATCCTCACAAAACAAGACTCTAACAACTTTGAAATTGACCGATCAGTTTTAATTTGCTCTGCATTTTCCAAGGTGTATGGTTAATTTCTATCTTGTGAGTTATTTGCAGTCCAACAGTTTGCTTAGTGATCGTCAATATGGTTTCCGTAGACGCCGTTTCACAGGGGATTTTTTCATTCACAATTTTGTTTTCATCTCTAGAAATTGCCAACGCGTTTGATAAGGTGTGACAGGATGCACTTCTGTCAAACCTTATTGCTTTCGATGTAAATGATGATTTCATTCGATCGATATCACGCTTCCTCAGGAATTGCATTATACGATGAGATTTCATCAAATCGATTTAAAAGCCAGGGGTACCGCGAAATTGCATCCTTTTTCCTACTCTATTCCTTATTTTTCTTAGCGACCTTTTAGGTAAATTTTTCAATTCTATCTATTGTTTTGGAGATGAAAGCAGCATTTGCCATTTGTATTCGTTCGGTAATTGGTTCAACCTTTGTAAGATTACAATATGCGAAATATGAATGGGCGTTGCCATGGAGAAATTCCAAAGTTCCATGGAATTGCTGAGGGGAGGGACTCCAGCGGACAGAAAACCAGTCCGTTATGTGAGTGTCCTGAAAGTAAAAAGAAAAGGAAGTGTGGATAAAGCTGTGTACTAATTTATTTACTAAACTTACTTTGGACTCCCTATCATTTATATTTTTTTCCATCTCCTTATTATTTATATCACCAGGAGAGTGTAAAAAAGCTCATTGGTGACAGTAGGATAGCCAACTCGATAGACTCTCTCGGACAACAATGCAATATGGGATGTGTTTCATATCTTTAGTGTTACTACAATTGAATGTACGAAATCAGAGAACTCGCTCCACACACTTTGCATTAAAGGCTCATCCACATTTGTTTAGCATTTTTAAAAACTCTACTGTAAAAGATTAAAAAATGTTTAAATAAACTTTACGGATTTGTTTCAAATTCATTTTGGAATATAAAATAATCAATAATTCATGAAGCATAATATCAAGCATTTCAACACATATTCTAATTATCCTGAAAAATACTTGTCCAAAAAGAATTAAACGTCAGAGATTTGTATAAATAAATTTCTCACGGGTTCGCAGTCATAAAACTTGCAAATTTTACACTTTTTTCAACTTATGCATATTAAGAATGGCGTTACAACATGGCCTTTAAATTATATTTGATTAAACAGGATTTTGTTTGTTTGTTTATTTATTTCAATAATAGCTACAAACATAATAAAAATTAATTTAAAAAAAAAAAACATTCATTCGCCATGATCATGGTAAATGAACGAAATTATCTCTTGTTGCGTGTAATAGTTGAAATCACAATGCCCTTTAACTTTGCAGCAAAACTTTTAATTTATAACTACTTATTTCATTTCTTCTTTCAAGTTTAAATGTATTATAGTTTTTTTTTTTTTTTGTTAAACCATTTTTTAATTAAAAATAAAAACCCAACTTAAATGCATGAAACTTCAAAACAATTACACAGGTGAGTAAGTAAATGATTGCGTGGTTTTTAAAATTCGAGTAGTTAAAATAACAGTTACACTGTTATGATACCTCCACTATTGCAATTCAAGTTATATCATCATTGTCATCATTGTCATCATTGTCATCATTGTCATCATTGTGGGTCGAATGATATGGGAGCTTAACCATTTCAATTACACTTGTTCAAGTTGTTACATAAACGTAACGATCAATAATAAAAAATAAACTTTACGATTTCATCTTAGACATATTAATTAATATTTAAAAAATATACTTAAGTTTCGTGTTCAATGTTGCATGTTTCGAAAAAAATTTTGAACATCAACGCAAAAGGTTTTTTTTTGTAATTTAAAAAATTTAAAAAGAAAATTGGATTGAATACGGTTTTCCAATCAAAGTGAAATTTCTTCTTTGAAAACTATCACATTAATTATTAAAATTTTTTAGTCGAACTATATTTAGAAATCACATGAGCATATAATTGACTTGAGGTTCAATTCCCATGAGACTCGATTGGAGATTTGAATTTGCTTATTATATTTTTTATGATTAGAATTGACAGAAAATTAAGTTTTTACTGCTTTCTGGCAGGTTCGCTATGTTTTCGGGGCCGCAAAAACATCGCCTCACCCGCATCAAAATTTGCTTGATCATAATTTATGTTTAAACTAATATTGCATGAAGAAAGAACATATGACCATGGGTGCCAAATGTGATGATTTTACGTCATTCTGACGATTTTTTATAGCGAATTTCACAAAATGACGTTTGTCGATTTTTGTTTAGTATCTCTAATACTTTGTCGATTTTTTGATTTCGCTACTTTTTGCTCAATATAACCTCTACGTATGGCAAAATGTCAGGCTCTAAAAACTAATTTTTGTTTTGCCAACAAAATCGATAATGTTGATACTGCTAAAGAAATATTTAAAAATTTTTAAGACATTAACGAGCTTTACTTATGTTTTTTAAATATATGATTAATTTGATGAATAATCTAAAAAAAATTTGAAGAAATGCAAGCTCACAACATGCACTATGAAATAACGAAAAACCTTTTTTTTTAATGTTTTAATAAATTTTTTACTAAAGGATTATATAAAAAATACGCCTCAAAATCAAATTGATTTCCATAACCGTAAAAATTTTTTAAAAAAGGAAGAAGTTCATATTAGAGTGTATGTAAAAGAAATGTTAAGATAATATACAATTGATGTTGAAACTTTCAATCAATTTATAGATAATTGTCTATTATTTTAGGTGGAATTATGTTACCAAATAAAAAAAAGATTTTATTTCAATGACAAAATTATAAACAAATTTAATTTAATTACACCATCAGTGATTTTGAAAAAGCAAATTCCGAAATTCTTCCGTTATTAAAAGGGTTTCCTAATCTAGTCTCTAAATAAAATTATCAAGATATTGAGCATGAAATAAGAGAACTAAGATTTTGGGATTTTGGAGACAGCGCGTTAAATGTAGATATATTTTGGAAAAAAGGAAAGTCAATTAATCTACCAAACAATAAACCTGTTTTTCCAAATTTATTTGAATTTGTAAATAACTTAATGATTTTGCCAAACTCTTCAGCTAATGTTGAAAGAATATTTAGTAAAATTAATCTTAATAAAACCAAGATAAGAAATTCATGGGAAACAGGAACCTTTCGGGGGATTCTTAAAAAAAATCCTCTCAATGTTACAATGTTAGCATTACAAAAAATATAGAAAAACATAAATACAATATGTATGTATAGTATTTTTATTTTGTAATTACCAAATGTAAATCAATATCATATGTCCTTCTTTCGTACTTTATGATTGTACGCGTATAAAATTGAATAAATAAAGTATTAATTCTACTCTACACATGAATTGCAAGTTTATAAAAAACTGTATCATAGTATTTTCTATGAATTTCTATTTAAATTAAAATATAAAACATATTATATAAAAAATTTACGTTTTTTTGGAAAGTAAACAACCTGTTCCGACAGAAAATTTCTGCAAATTTTGAATTGAATAAAATGTTTAAAGTTTTTGTTGTTTTTAATAAATCTGCTGAATTGTTAATTTTTAAATGAAAGATTGTTGTATAAAACAGAAGATTTTTGAGTGACGATTTTTTGACGACTTTTTTTTAAATAATGACAATTTTTACGATTTTATTTACGAAAATAGACGATGTTTCTGAAAATACTACTGGCAGCCCTGCATGCCACAAGCAAATTTTTTTTTATCACGAATATTTTACTTAGTTCTCTAAATTAGTTTGATAAGTTTAGTTTAATGAAGCTTCGTATACTTATTCTGTCTATTAAAGATTAAAAATATTCTCATTCTACGATGAAGCCTGATGGGATTTGAACTTCCACCGCACCAATTATATGATCATGTTAGTGTCACATTAATCAAAAGTATTTGCATTCCTAATAGATACGAGTATATAAAAAACGAACTTGTTCATGATTAAAATTATCAATGAATTATAATTAAAATTAGTTTGACTAATAACAATTATTAAAGATTGGAAGTTTCGAAAGGTACAGCAAAAAATATTTTTAATTAACAGCAATCGGTTTGATTATACCAAATAAAAAAACGGCTGCTTAAAGCAACAACGAAAGAACTAACCTCTACAATCTACATCCCCACATTCATCGACGACAAATCGAAAGCAAAATTAAAAATCTTGGGCAGAGTAAATAAAACTTTGTTTTAACCAAACACGTGGTGGAAGCTGATCTATTTCTATAAATTGTTCGGTTGGTATTGATATCAGACTTATTTTCATTGCAAAAGAATTGTATGAAGCTTCATTTCCTGACTTTTTACTCTTAAGGACTCATAAAGTCTAGTTCAAAAATATTGTTTCTCATAGAAAATAAATAACTGAGTCGATCCTTTTGAAATGGGTCAAACTAATTTGGCCCAAAATCGTTCAGCTTGGCGTGGGCATTCCTGTAATCAATTTTAAAACATGTCATCTCTGAACATTTAATCTATTTGCCAAATAAACGTGAAAAATCTACGTTAACATAACTAATAAGTCATGAAGATTAACAAGTTTTTTGTTTCTCCTAAAAATTTTCAAATTTCAAAGATGGTGGCATTTCAAAATTATCAATTAAATTATTTGCAGACATTTTAATTTCGAATTAAAAAGTATTTATTATTTAAAGATATTTACAGCAAATTTAAATTATACATCATTTATTGAAAAATCACTAATGAAAAAAAACTATTTGTTCAATATTTCCGCACAAAAAAACAATATATCGTGAGCTCATTATTGGTTTGCCGCAACGACCATTTTTAAAAAAGTTTATTTAGAAATGCGGCATTTACATTTTAAATACCCGATTAAGAGTCCAAAACCCGTTTCGCAAAATTGTTTATAGTTTCTGAGATATCAAGCATTTATTTTGCTGTATATGAACAATTTTAAAGTTTAAAAAAAATTCTCTTGATGTATTGGCCACAGTTAGGTGAACGCAAAATGTACAATATAACATAAGATGCAAAATAGTTGAAATAAAAGCAAAACCCCAAACAAAGGAAAGAGTCATAGTAAAAATTTAACGGCGGCGACTAATCAAAAAAAAAATAATCACAATATATTATAATATAAATTTATTAAACAATTAAAAATAAAAGAATAAAGGAAATCTGATTTACATATTTAATTATAAATCAGTATAACAGAAATTTCAGTCTTTATTGTAAATGCACTTGAATTATTTATTTTTCTTGTCTAAGCTCAGAGGCTGATTGATAGTTAAATAGATTACGGCAGCGGCCTGAAGCCGATTGACTTGTAAGAAACGAAATTTGGTGAACATAAACACAACAAGTCACGACCGTTAGTATACGTATGCAGCACAAAATATTACTTTTGAAAAGAACACTGCATATGCGGCACAAAACATGAATTTGTCATAAAAGAATATTAACTTTTAACTACATTTTCATTCAAAGCATACGCCGAAAAGAAAGTAGTGAAAATATAAAAAATTTTATCGGTTATATTTTGCATGTAAACTTCATGTAAACTTTCTATGTCTTTTTGGCTTATGTGCCAAACCAATAATTAGCTGACGACATGTAGACAGATTTTAATATTTTACATATTTTTCCAAAGAAATCAATCACCCTTAAAGAAGACAACTAAAATCAAAAGTACTATCATTGTCTTTGGAAGTCATGCAATCGTAGGAGAAAGAAATAAAAAAACAATTGCAATCAATAAAACGTATGTATCACTTAACAAGACATAAATGAGGTAATTGAACGCTAAATTGAACGTACAAAATCAGACCCCATAAAGTCTAAGAGACACGCCCACCAGTTACAAATAAATCTAAAGTACGAAATTTCCCTATATAAATGCAATGGAAAAACGTTTTGGAAAAATAGTTGTTAACAGAAAACTACAGCGGTCGGTTAAAAAGAGCAAAACTCGAAGTGAAATCGAATCAAATAATTTAAGAGAAATGCGTAAGCCGTGCATATCCTTATGGCTTTTAACGTTAATCGTGTGCTCGCGTGTGTGTCGCTCAGTGCCAGTGCGAAAGCTCTCTAATCTAAAGGCTCAACTAAATCCTTATTATCTGAAAGCCATGGCAGCCTATAAAAAATTAGAGCCGAGGCTGAAGCGCGAAGAGCTGCGTGCCATCACCACTATTGGTATTTTAAATGGAGCCAAAGAGGCCGAACAACAAATCGAGAAAAATCTAATTAAAATTGTGAAAGATCTTTTGTTTAATACAAATACGAGTGATCAAAATTTTGTTTTGCCCAAAATTGATAAAATCGAGAATCAGTTAGAAAGAGACCAAAAAGCGTTGGTGATTTTAACAAAATCTCTTGATATGGCCACCAATTCAAAAGACTCCCAGACATTCAAACAAGAAATGTTGGATATCTTAAAAAACTTAAAAAATCATGCTGCCCTAGAGAACAGTATGAACAGGAGCAATGTAACTGATGTGGGTCACAGGGTGGCTCAGCTAAGAAAACAAATTCTGAAACAAGTTGACTTAATGAAAAATGTTGTGGATTATAAAATTGATTTTACTTTAGAGTATTTAATTGATCACGCCGAAGCTGATGGTCTCTTGGCTAAGGCCAGCTATAAAGTGATAATGAAAAGGCAAACGGAAGCGGAAGAACCGGCACGAATACTACAAGTCAAATCTATATTGACAGAGGTATAATTAAAAGAAAAATGCATTTTTGAATGAAACACTGTCAAAGGGCCCCAATTGTTGAACAAATCGACTAAAGGAGCCAAATACCGTTTGACAAATAGATTCCTAAAAGAAAAGTATATTGGCAAGTTCAAAAAGTTCTCCATCGTTAAACGAATTATTTAACCTCCGAAATATCGAGTGCTATTACTTTTAGCAAAAGTGCACAAATCCTTATATGTCGTCAATAAATAAATTGCGAAATTTTTAATAAATTTAAAGTGCACTATCGACATGCTTTTTTTTCTTAGAGGCATACAAATATGTGCTGATTATCCTGCTTCATGCGATACGAATATTGACATTTTAGGATAGAAAATAATAGTTAGCAAAATTAAGATCTTAGAGTCCTTGAAGTATTAAATAAAGAAATTTAAAAAAATAATCATTAATTGATTTAACAAACTCAAACCTCAAACTCAAGGCTTAATAATAATTTTCAATTAAAGCATTGCAAGTAAAAAAATACGGAAACTAATTTGAAATTATTAATAATTTAATTTGAAAGGAATTATTAGGCTCAACTTTAAATATGACTTAATCCATTTCTTTTTTGATTTAAGAAATTATTTGGTAAATTCAAATCATTTTTATTAAGACAGTAATATAAGAAAAATTTACTCTGACGAATAAATTGTTCCAATATTACAATAATAATAATAATAAAAGTTATTTGAATTTATCAAAAAATTTCTTAAATTAAAAAAGAAATAGATCAATTTAGATTTGGCCAAAAAATTACTTTCAACGTAAACCTAAAACAGTGCTACTAATTACATGCACACATAATTAATTAATAATTTGAATGAAATTATTAGGCTCTAATTCAAATCTGACTTTAACCATTTCTGTTTCAATTTAACAGATTTTTTTATAAAATCAAATTATTATTATTTAGAAAGTAATATTGAAATAACTAATTCATCAAATTTAATTTCGAATTTCTTAAATTAAAAAATAAATGTTTAAAGTCAGATTTGAGCCAAATAATTTCTTTCAACATTAATTCGAAGCAGCACAGAGGAGTATTTGAGCCAAAAAGCTGGCCAAAAAGGCAAAAATTATTTTAAAGAAATCTTGAAATTTTTCTTTCCATAACAAACTTTATTTAAAATCTATCCTACTCGTATATAGGATAATAAGCAAATTAGATAAATTTTAACATTTCATTCGTTGTTGTACTCCAACGAGAACAAAGTTAATCTTTTATCAATATGTCCTCGTAGACCAATATATTTTACACAGTCTTTTTTCACTATTATATATAGTTGATCGAGGACAGACTCCTTTGCGTAAATCAAACCATGCACTACTCCAGCATACTGGCACCAACAAGTGATGTTGAATCGTACTCGAGACACATAACATACAAACATACTGGTGCAATATTCATTTCTTTAAAAGTTTTGTACGGATGAGTTGTTGCATTTATTATTGATATTGTTTTGAAACTACAAATTAATGAAAATGCGTATATTTTTATTAAAAATTCATTAGAAATGATTTGTTTTATTTCAGAAAGACTATAAAATATGTATTTTGTTTCTTTTTTCTTAATTTATGAGTAGTTTATTCAATTAAATGTGTTTTATCCCGATGTTTACTCTCTGAACACTTTTCCCAACTGAGCTAAATTCACCATACACAATACCACAAACTGGCGCCATCAGCAAAATATCAAACTCTGCTTGATAATGCTACAGCAAACCGTTCAATCACAGCAAATGTCCATGCACGACCCAACGACTGACAGCAACACTTGATTGCGCGTGCATGTGAAGTCCCTTAACGTGAAAACAATATGAACCAATTTTTTGGTATTGACTTTAATGTCCCATTTGGACAACCAGTTTTCAATTTGATATAGCTCATTTTGAACGAAATTTGATGATTCTACTGGATAAGAGCTAGAAGCTGATATACCGGTATCATCTGCATAAGTTGCAATTAAAACATTGTTACTTCCGGCCATATCTGATGTAAAAACTGTGTATAATATTGGCCCAAGAACGCTACCTTACGGAACGCCTGCATTAATATAATATATTTCTGATAGTTCGTCATTTACTTTTACATAGAACTGCCTTTCACTTAAATATGACTTTAGTAACAGATAGAATGGAGTAGGTAGTAGTTTTTTGAGTTCAAAAAGTAATCCATTATGCCATACTCTATCAAATGCTTGCTGCACATCCAAGATAACAGCAGAACAATATTTTTTTTTATTTTCCAAAGTATCTGTTGTTCAGGTATGATGTTATATTTTTCCAAGATTTGAGACAATCTGCTCATTAATATTCTTTCAAATATTTTGGAGAATGTAACTAACAAACTGATAGGTCTACAAGATCTGACAAGATTTTCTGGCTTATTTGGCTTATTTACCATTATTATCTGCGCACACTTCCATTGTGAAGGAAAGTGACTAGGACTCAGGATAGAATTCTAAATTTATCTTAAAAATAAAAATCCTTTTTTGGCAGAAATCTAGCAGCGGTTCCACTAATACCATTGTAGCCCGGTGTCTTTTGGGAATTTAGTTTCTTGATTTCTGCTTGAACTTCATTGGGTCTTATGAATGGCCAATCCATTGGACATGCGTTTTCTAAAAAGTATATTATTCCGTTAAAATTTAAGCACGCAGATTGATACGCAACAAAATTTTACATCATAAATTTTTAAAACTTTATGTTGCGATTTATAGCTCTAAGAAACTGCTGAAGTCAGGAAAGTGAAGAAAATTACAAGCGTTTTTAATGTTTTTTTCGGTTTCAAGATGATTACTAATAAAAGTATTAGATTGATTCTTTTCACAATATTAAATTTATACACTTTTTTGCAAAAAAAAAAATAAATAAAGAAAAAGGTTTTTAAAAGTGACTATAAAATTTAGAACCTCTAATTTTAGACCCAAAGAAAAAGTTTGAGCCATTATTTTAAACGATTTTCTTAAATTCTCAAATTTAATTTTTTTTTGCTCATCGGGCACTTCTCACATGCTTTTTTTGGCATCTCAATCTTTTGTATCTCTTGAATTATTGATTTTAAATGTTATTCACGTCACTTTTAGCACTTCCCAATGGTGGAGAGGCAGGTTGTTGAATTACACCTAAAGCTGTCAAAAAACTCAATCTTTCAATTAAAACAAAACTTTTAATAATTTTTGCCAGCTTTTTGGAACAAATACTCCTCTGTGAACAGTTTAAAATTGTTAATAATTATTATATTGTGCTGCAGCAAAAATTTATTTTTAAAATTAAGGATGCATGAGGGGAAAATGGAATTTTGTGCGCCGATTATCGCAGCTTGAATATAACATTTTTTGAAACACATTTAAAAAAAATTTTAAGTAAATAATATTTCAAAATGTATTTTGCTGTAAACTCAAAAATATGTATAATGAAGTAAAGGAAATATTTTAAATCACTTCAAACATTATTTATAGTAAACGGCGTTGCCCAAGACTGCATTCTAGGACCTTTTCGGGAACAATTTTGAAATGTTGCAGCTATGCAAACATATACCGCAACAAATCCATACGAAAATGCATTTAAAATATTTATTATAAAAGCTATTTAAATAATTTTAGCTAGACAACAAACTTTATGGTTTTACTTAACAAATCTGCATTGAGCTTAAAACAGAAGACTGAACCAACAAAATTACATTAATTTTTCATTGCTAAACAGCGATTCTTTTTAAAAACTTAAAACTTAAGCAACAAACGTTTTTTTTTCTCTTTTTATAAAACTCCTCCCCAGGATGATTTTCGCAACAATTTGGTTGATTTGCCAAAAAAAGCCAACCAAGATGACTCTTTAGAAGAGGACAATCTATTGCTGGCAGCCAATGTAAGTAGTTATTACAAGAGATTTCAAAAGCAAAAAACACACATGTCGTAGCTTTAGAAAGGTTGGAGTTGACGTTGGTGTGCACACCACCAGTAACTTCATTAATATAAGTATTCAAGATAATATTAATTTTAACAAATTACAAACAAAATTTTTTTACTTTATAATATAAATTGTAAATATTTTATTTTATTTTTTTGTCCAAGAAAGAATGTTATTGAAACAAATAACACTAAAGAGGCAGTCGCATCAAATGCAACAGACTCAACTGCCACAAATAACACAACTCCGGCTAAACAAGAAGAAGGTTCACCTGAATTTTTCGATGACGATGATCTGCCGCCGGCTGGCGGTGGTGGTGGCGGTCTGGTTGGCATTATAACCAGTTTAAGTGGAGTAAGTATAAGTGATGGGAACAGCTGACAAATTAATCATAATTTAAAAGTGTAATCTTTTGCAAACGTTTTTAATAACAGGGAGAAGGTGGCTCTGACATTGGTGCCTTAATAGGCGCTTTAACTGGTGTTATATCGCAAATATTTGGTGTAAGTATTAAACACAAAGAAAAATCCTTAGACTCATGTGTAATATATACTTAATATATTTTTAGCCTGGTGGCTTAGATATAGAATCTTTAATTGGCTCCGCTACTGCACTGATAGCGGGCCTTTTGGCGGTAAGTTAAAATTTTTAACAATTTGAAATTTTAATATTGCTTTGGGTTTCTTTTAATTAGGGCGATAAAAACTTTGGCACTGTCTTGGGTATTTATGTGGGTACGGCCTTTGATGGTCTTTCGGGGGGAGGAGGAGCAGTAAGTTTTATATAAACAAAAATTAATAAAAAAGAACATATTATTAATAATTGGTTTATTTCTAGATCAACAATGGCCAGTTTATAGGCAACTTCTTGGGAACTGTCGTAGCTTCATTGAGCGCAGTAATTATATATTTTTTTCATTATTATTTGCTTAACTTAGCTATGACTATTATTAACTATTTTTTATGTCCCAAATTTTTTTTGTGTCTTTTTAACAAATAATTTTATTTATATATTTTTTCAGGATCCCGAAGAAGATGATGTGCCTCCTAGACCCTTGATATTCTTAAAAAATCTTGTTACCAGTTTTATAGAAGCTAAAAATCGACCGTTAGATGATGAAGAGTCCGCAGAACGTAGAGAAAGAAATGAAAATCATCCAAAAGGTGGATCCGATTCAACGGCCTTTATTAAGCACATCGTATCAAATATTGTGGGTGGAGTGGTTAGTCTGATATTAAATACTGCATTGGGTGCCGTTGGCGGTGCTTCACAGGCCTCCCAATCAATATTCGCTGGCAGTTCAGCAGGCCATAAGCCGGCACCGGCAGATGTTAAGTGATGATGATGTTAGTGTTAAATCGTACTTTTACTTATAATTTATATCATTGAAATTAAGATTTTATTACAATTTTTTATACACTTAAATTTAAATTAAAAACCTATGAAAATAAGAAATATTTAAACATCTGAAGTGTAGTTTGATTAATAATGTTTTTGAATGGATCATAGAATATTTATTCTACGTAGTCTGTAATTGTCAATATTGAGACAATAATCAACTGTTGAATTGAAAGTACGAAAGTACAGGGTGTTCTAATAAGACGTTTAATACTTCGTCATGACTCAACCTGCAACTACTTGACAGATGTCAGGCGAAAACTACACCATTAATAAAAATGGAACGCCAGAAGAATGCGTTGAAGTTTTTAAAAAAGATTGCGCCGTCACAACACATTGCGACAAGTTGTGATGTGAAAGATTGAACTCGTGCATGTTTCTCAAGAACAACTGAAAATATTTCTGTTATAGCTCATATATATGTATGTTCCTTTCACTCCTCGATCATAGAGCCATGACAAGATGGTTCCAATAATCTCGATCTTCGGCTCGATGCTTGACTTCGTTCTATTTCATACGCAATCTCGAAAGTTCTGTTGTTAATTGTCGCTTCCATGTGTACGCTGGTCTCCCAACTCTTCTGCTTCCTTGCGGATTCTAATCTAGCCATTTCTTGGCAATATCGTCGTCTGATTTACGGAGGGTGTAACCTATCCAACTCCATTTCCGCTTACTCATTTCTGTTCTAATAGGCTGCTGCTTTGCCTCCATCCAGAGTTGGTTGTTGGATATTGTTTCAGGAGAGAAAATCCATAAGATTTTGCGGAGGCATTTGTTGAGAAATACCTGAAGCCACTGCAAATCACGTGGTGCCATGTTCCAAGTTTCGCACCCATATAATAGAGTGGATATTATGTTGGAATTGAATCATTTAATTTTGGTTTGTTTCGAGATATTACAAGATTTCCAAACTGGGTTTAACTGGGCAAATGCTCTCCTTGCTTTATTTATGCGACTGGATGTATCTGCTGCTGAGCCACCAGTTGTCTCAATTATGCTACCCAGGTAGCAGAAGGACTTAACATCTTCAATATCTTGCTCACTTACGATGAAATTGTGATCTGTGTTACTATTGATGCCGAGCGATTTTGCTTTGGGTATATTTATCTTCAGCCCAACCAATTTTGCGATGTCACTGATGTTGGAAATTTTCGACTGCATCTCTGGGAATGAGTGGCTAGGTAGACATATGTCATCGGCATAATCAAGGTCCTCCAGTCGTCCTTGCAAGCCCAACATAATACCTCTCTTATAATGACTTGTTGCCTTGCATGTTATAGCTCATAGTGTTGAGTAATTTATTTATTTCTCGTTGATCTTTGGAATTGGATATTCCTCAAACGGCATTACATAGTATTTGTTAAGGGTTTCAAAGATCAGTTAACACAAAAACTCATGCCAACCGAATACCAACAACTTCGTGTCTTTGCCTATTGGGTCCTTGAAATGAATCAAACTGATCCAGAATTTCATCTAAAATTATATTTTGCGATGCAGCACATTTTCACCTCGTTAAAAAGCAGAATTGTCGCATTTAATGCCCGGAAAGCCCAAGAAATATTGTTGAAAAGGCTCTTCATCTTCAACATGTGATTGTTTAGTGGGGACCTTACTATTTAAAATATTGCTGGAGTAACTATTTCGGTAAATGAGTTTCACTATCAAACGATCAAAAACGATTTGGTATGGCCGAAATTGTAACATATTGCAAGTTTTTAATGAAAAGTTTCCTAACCGTGTGATTTCTCGACGAAGCAATCACAAGTGGCCACTAAGATCTTGTGATTTAATACCTTTAGACTTTTTTCTTCAGGGTTACGTGAAAGATAAGATCTATGCCAATGGCCAAGAAGCCATTTAAGACCTCATAGATAGAATTCGTGAAGTTATCGAGGGCGGAGAGCAGCACATTTGCGAATTGGTGATGGAAAAATTAAAAAAAAAAATATGCTCCAGCAATCGTGTCCATGGCGGTCATTTGGCTGATGTTGTATGCCATTTTTATTAATATTATACGCTCTTCTCTTTACAACTAAATACAACATCGATGATTTTGCAAAAAATACTCGTTTCTTTACATATCAATACGAAACCTCTTATTGGAAGACTCTAATATTAATGGTCAACATATCTTAATAAATGAATGAAATCCAATTTTTAGAGACATAAGAATAACTTAATTCCATAAAATAAATATGAAGTTTTTAAATAAGAAATTTATGAGAACGATGGCCAAAAATGTTTTATAGCACCTAATTTTAATATATTTTTTATGAAAAAAATTAAAAATTCAATGCACCGAAATTTTTATTACGGCCGTCGTTATGTCTACTTTTTACACACGTTTTAATGTGGAATTCCGAACATGTTTTTTTTAAATCTCAACATCAAAAAACTTTAAAGCCAACATAAAACTTGAAAAAGATATAAATTTCAGCACTCATACATATTTATTATATCGTAAAAATCAAATTGCACAACTTTATGTCAAAACACAAAAGCCAAAAAAATTTTAGTTTTATTTCAATCATCTTCTATTGAAAGTTTTATACTCTTCAAAAATTTTCAAGCCAAATTCACCCCTTGACCTGACAAATTGATTAAATGAATAAATGTATGTACATCATCAAATTAAATATTTATAGGGAAAAAATGTGTTTAAATACATAATCAAGACACCTGTCAAATTTTTAACATAACTTTTTTTTAGATTTAAGAAATCTAGAGCAAAATCATAAAAGTTGAATGAACTAAAAAAATCCAATTTATATTTTTATTTCAAATATCCGCCGCAAACAATCACTTTAAAAGCTTCGAACATAAATTTGAAAAATTATTAAACAGAAAAATAACAACACCTAAACTATTGTGTTTAAGCAAACACCAACTACAACTTCAATTTCTGAGCAGAAATACATTTATTTCAGCAAAAATTAACAAATTAAAAGATTAATGTTCAATGGATACAATTTGCAACAAAATAAAAACTTATATAAAAATATATTTTGCAATATATTTCTTTGACACTCCTCTTTCAGGCATTCTACTATAGTTTTAATTTATAGTAAAGTAAATCGGTTTTTTGTTCAGCTGTTCACTAAAACTGGATTAGTTTCTGAATGAATTGTATATGAATTGTAAGCAAAATAGCCAGCAGAGTTTTAAATAGTTTTAACAGAACTTGTGCTGATTTAGTTGTACAAGAAGTTTTATTATTTTACTAAATAATAAAGTTTGGGACTTTTTTAATATTTCACAGTCAAGACATTTCATTTGCGGAAAATCTTGGAGATATAAATTTTCTAAATTAAGTTAAATTTTCAAACGAAATTTATTAAAAAATGCATTCTTTATCAATACTGTAAGAGAGATAGAGAGCAACAAATTTAATTTGAAGATCGCCAAAGCATTTAACAAAGCAGTTGTCGTATCTTTTTTTCTTTTTTGCCAAATTTCCCATGCTTGAAAAAATATTTTACCAGCCACTGAGGCAAGTCGGATAGTTATATGTATATTAATATTTTTAAATACAATTCTCAGTAAAACTTTTTTTGATTTGAACATTATAAAAATTAAAAGCCATTGTAAAATTTTGCGACAGTTTATCATTTTTTTATAAACATGAAATCGCTTATTAAGTGCAATACAGTCTATCCTTAGTAATTCACTAAATTATGCCCGATCTGCAAATATTAACATTTTCAAATAAAATTACTTATTCTGCAAAATAAAAAAAATTGTATTAGCAACTTTTTACTAATAATTCTAGAATAATAATATTATCAATAATAATGCTTTTTATTGGCACTTAAATTTATAATAACAACTTCAAATACGAGTATGAACAAAATAATATTTATTTTAACGCTTTAAACGAACAGTATTTGAAATAATCACGTAAATTCTATTTTTGCATGTTGAAACAGTTCAAATGTTCACGATTTTTTATTTAATAAAGAAAACAAGATTTCTGCAAGGGAAAGAACCAATTGTCTTTAAAAGCATATTAGAAAAGTTAACTTGACACATTAAGTAGCGGATTTAAATAAAAACTACATTTTTTTATATTTTCTGTTTTACACTCCAAGTACTAAATATAATTACCAGGGCAACAAAAATTATGTTTTGAAAAATATATTTTAAACGGATACAGATTGATCTACAAAATTTTAAATATGTGAAAAACATGCTTTAAAATTTAATCTTTCTCTTCTTAAAAATATAAAGTAGTACTAAAAAGATAATATAAAACTAAAATAAACAAGTTGTATTGTTATTCACTGTAGTGAATCTTATATACAAATGTATGCATTATTTATCTAGTCATGAAATAATTAAAATAAAATCAATCAAAATAAGAAAACTTTCTTTGCATATCAGTTTTTTTAATCAAATTTAATGCCGTTTTATTTTCTAAAAAAATTTAACATTTTTATTTCTTACCAAAAAAATTGCCATTCAAAAACTTCTTACGACAAAGACTTTGCCTCGCAAGTGATGATACAATAATTTCTAATAAACTCGCTATTTCAAAAAATCATTATATTGCAAATTTTCAATGAAAAGGGAGAAAAATGTTGCATTTTTTTTAGAAAAGAAAACGCTATAAGTGATTATTACTTTTACAAAATTTTTAAGAGTTTTTTCAATTTCAGCGGTTTTCTTTCCAATTTAAATCATGTGTTCAATTTATTTACTATTTTGGGGTATTTTTTATTTAGGCAAAACTTATATGAGTAAATTTACAGATTTTTCTGTTTAAATATATTGATATCTTTTACCTATTTTCGACATTTGTTAAATTTTATAATTTTTTTTTGATACATTATTCACCTTAAACTACAGCTTTTTAAGTTTTGGCTCTTTTTTATAGTTTTTGCTTTATTAAAATACATTCAAAGAAAGAAATTATGGCATAAAAGAAACGAGTGCAATCAATAGAAAATATGATCTTAAAAGCAAGATATGTTAAAAGCAAAATATGCAAAAGTATGCTGTTAAAAGCATGATAAACAAAATATGCTACTAAAAGCAAAATATGCTTTTAAAAGCATATTACGTAAGAATATGTTATCAAAGGCAAAATATGCAAAAATAACAAAACTATGAATCACTACGTAATGTGTTTGCACGACATACATAAAATAATTATGTATCATATTTTTGGTTGCCCTGATAATCACTCATATATAGCAACATTATGAAAACAAAATACTGTAGGCGCATTTTGTGTTTTAATAAAACAAAATAAACAGATCTTAGTCATAGCACTAAAGACTTAAGACACGAACTACTAAACTCATTAAAGAAATATCAAAAGACTTAAGACACATACTCTTATTTGCATGCATTAACAAGAACTTGTTGTATGAAAAATAAGCAAAAAAAAAAGAAAAACAAAAAAGAAATCAAAATAAACCAGTATTATTGCAACAATTTACATTAAAGTAATTTTGTTAATTTTATTAATCGCATTAGTCATGATCGTCAAAATCAATCAAACCCCATCATGCATGTCAATCGCATTATTTGTATTAAACACATTTTGTAATTTTCTAGAAAACTAAATTAAGTATTGAAAATTAAGTTAATGATTGCAATTTACAAAAACTTGTTAGCTTCTTTAAAGAGTTAAATAAATTAAAGTCAAGCGGGCGTATATTTATAATGCAAACATTTTACTTTGGTGCCGCCAAACAGATACAATAAGTCCACTTATTGACTCCATCTCGTTTAGGTTGCTTCGGACTGATTCAAACGTAATGATATCTGTCGACTAGCAACTATTACGAACCACAAGTACAACCTTAGCGTTATACCACTTCCCTAAGCTGCTCAGTGAATTGAATTTAATATTTATCAGCCCGAAATCGCTACAGTAAAAAGCAACCGATGCGTAAAGTGGGTCAGTAATCGAATTAAGGACAGAAATTACTGACTAACGAAACATGCTGAAAAAAGAATCAGAGCGGTGGTGGCCTTCTTCAGTGAGGCAACTTAGGAGAAAATAAGCTCGGAAAATCAAAGCTTAAGATAAATACTGCTGCTCTAGTAATAAATTCATTAAAAAAAGAACATTATTAAGTTTACAAGATAGCAGACAAATTCTTTTTAGTTTTTTTATTTAATACAGCATTTACACATGAAAGTAAATGCCTTTAAGTCGCAATACACTCATAATTCATCACTAACATACTTGATTTTTTTTCACTTTCAACTCAGCCTTCAACGATATTTTCAAGAAAACAATTTTTTTACATTTTCAGAAAGTAAAATGACAAAGGGTCAAACACTATTGTCCTTCTATAAGACTTATACCAATCAACAGGATTGTGGCAAAATTATAATTGCAAAATTTATTTATTTTGTAAATATATTTAAGGAATTATTATAATCGTTCTTCAAATATATGTAAATAAAATAGTTTATGCCTTTTTATAGCAAGAATTTCATCAAAATAACAACAATAATAATTACAAATTATTGCCCTTTAAATTTGTGTACGTGATAGTACAGACAGAGATTGTAAGAAAAACAATAAAAATGAAGGCAAAATTAACTCATCGGAGTAGAAGTGTAGCAATTTTTACAACTCTTCGCTTCCACAACATTTTTATAATGAAGTTTAATTTTCCTATGAAAACGAACAAGAAACTTTCATGAAAGTCATTTGTTTCGTGAAAATTTTTATTTACATTTTACAAGTATTCAAGAAAGTAAAGGCAACGTAAAATACTAAATAGTTTTTTTAATAAAAGTATTTGAAATATAAAATATGTATTTGAATAATATTTTTGGTATTATTCTCAGTTTAACACTCTAAATGCCACGAAAATTTCAAGTGTTTTTTGAATAGCTCATCGTCATTCAAAAATATCAGACAAAAATAAATTACAAAATTGTTTTGTCAAAACTTTCGATCTGAAAAAGAGTTATTCAAAAATTGCCTTGTCAGATACCCTTAGCACGTATTTTAATATATTTACCAGTCTGATTTCAACGAATAATAGAACAATCAAATGTCATTGTTGACAACCAGAAAATTGAAATCGTTAAAAAAGCGTAGAACTTAGAACTTATATTCAATAGCACATTATCCAGGTCGGATCTCGTCTTAATCGCTTGTGGGAAAATATTTTCGATGCTGTGAACCCTATGGCCTACACAATATTGCACTCCTTTTAGGATCTTAAGACTACTTCTTGCAAAAGCCTACCTGATTCCAATCTTAACCTACGGCTTCGAAATTTTCGCAAGCTGCGATGCAAAAGCAAGTTAAGGCTTAACGTTACATATAATAACATTACAAGGTATATTTTTGGGCTTAAGTCCAATGGGAATCACCATCATATAAGCTTCTACACAAGGCAAATTTTCGGCGCCCAGTTTGATGATTTAATGAGAATAAGAGCTTTGATATTCCCACACAAAATATTAACTTCCCGTCAACCTGAAAAACCGTATAATCGCCTTAGCTTCAGTCGTTTCAGTTAATTTCAAATTGGCAATTTTTCATATTCACGATACGTCTGTGGAATACTATCCCACCAGATATTAGAGTAATTAGTAACGTCATACTGTTTAAAAGGCAATTATTTCAATACTATTCTTAGCTGCAACTTAATGATACTATTATATAACAATTAATTTAAACTGAAAATTAAAGCGTTCTATGACTTGACATATATGACATATATATTTATTTGAACTGTTTGTAATTTATTTTTGTTCCAATTACAATTGTTCTATTCGTTTTAATTTTCTTATTATGTATTTCTATTTCTCCTCTGTGACTACAATTTTTTTATTGTATATGTTAAAATACCTATTAATATACTTCTGCTAATTTAAGACTTAAGTTTTGTTGTAGAAGATTCCAAAATTAATAAATAAATAAAAAATTAAATAAAATAATATTTTGAAGCTAGAAGTGAACATTTCTAATTTTCCAAAGCATCTAAAAATGCTTCAAGAGAACATTGACAAAGAATGAGTGCAACTACACAAAATCGTTGCGGTTGCAGCGAACATTATAATAATTTTCATTGTCGCTATTGTGTCACGTTATATGTCGGGCCTTTTTTACTTATGTGGCAGTTAGAGTGCTAAGGGATTTTAAATCAATGTTTCCAATTCGGCAATTTTTTGCGAATTTCGAACACTTGCGTTATGGAAGTGATTTTTAGCAAGTTTTCGTACTATTTATTGCTTTGTCGATTTTTTTATAAATATTAAACCAAGAAATTGTTCCGATTTCAGCAGGCTATTGAAAATTTTCGAAATTTTACTTACATTTTTTCAAGTTATCGGGGTGCTGCACAATTTCGTATATTTATATTTTGGATCTTATTTTGAATGTTGAATTTTTCAAGTTTTAGTGTCTTTAAAATTTAAGCGAATCCTAAACAATTTTATTTGGCAAATTTTAGGAGTTTCAGCGACGTATGTGGTTTTTTACGTTTTTTATTATTTAGGAGAGTTTTAATTAATTTGTGTAATTAATATCGTTTTTTGCAACTCCTGAAAATTTTTCTAATATTAGTGATAAACATACACACATATCGTTCATTTGCCGTAGCAGCATCGTAACTCAAAAAAAATTAAAAACCCAAAATTACTAGTCGTTTCGTTTCTCATTGTGTAAAAATTTCCTTATAATATTATTTAGATACCTACATCTTCAGAGGAGAATATTTTTTTTATTTCCCATTTTAAAGTTGCAAGTAAATTAAAAGCTTTAAATTCATTTTTCCTAAAAATAGTTCTTTTTTGAGTTATCATACCTTTAAAGTAAATGAAAGATATGTACATTAGGGTGGGTCGACTTAGCAATCGATATTGCGCCATAAAATTTTCGATAGCTTTTAGCATGAGGAAAAAAGTTCCCATACACCATATCGAAAAAATAATTTTCGAGGCGCCAAAACTTCAATTAATAAGTAATAAAAAATTTCGGCTGCTTTATTTTTTTTAAAATATTACCTTTCCAAGGTGAAATTTATTTTTGAATTGTTATTATTTTGAATTATTTTCGAACTGTTTTTGATAAAATTTAATTATTTAGTAATGAAAATTTGAATTATGTATTAATGAAAATGACAGGTTCCTATTATTTGCCGATAGAAAAATAATGTGTGAAAAAAACTTAAAAAATAAAATATGAGAAAAGGTGAAAAAATTTAAATTTGGGCGCCTCAAAAATGACTTTTTAGATATGTCGTATTAGAACCGAAAGCTATCGAAAAATCGATGACAAAATTTTGTCCTTGCAAATCGGCAGCCCCGAATGCACATGCATGTGTTTTTTGTAAAACCATTTTGAATTTTGCAAATATAAAGTACCTATTTGAAATTTTTCAAATAAAATCTATAAATCATTTTGAAAAATTTATTGCAAATTTAAAATAAAAATGGGTATTTTGTATTTAAAATTTAAATAAATGTGTTTCATATAAGTCTCATCTCTCTCAAAATTATGTAAATTTGCAACATTGTTGTGTACGCAAAACTTTGTTTATGCGTTTCTCAAATCAATCACAGTTTACACAAATATATTTATGCCGACGTTAAATACTTTTATAAACAAAATTATAAACAAATAAATATTACAAAATTTATTTAACGAATCATTGACTAATATTAAAAAATATTTGGGCAAGCTGTTTTACAATCAAAATACTCTGCACAAACGAAAATGATAAGTAAACACGTTGACAAAAAAAAACAAACAACTCAAACTCTAATGTGTCTTAAGGTGAAGGTTATTATGGCCAAAAATTCAATGCAACTCTTGATACACATCAACATAAGTATTACACATATTTACATATACATATGTACGTAGTTGTATGTCTGTATATTTCTTTTCTTAACTTCTATTAATCAAATCTAACGTCTTTAAGAAATATTTTTGAGACTGCAGCAACCGCTTAAAGACTCAACAGTTTTCTGCTGATGTATTCGGCTTATCAATGTGATTTTAACTTTTTCGTTTGTGCCTTTTTATATTTTGCACAACTTTTTATAATTTATGCCACTTAAAAACAAGTCATTTAAATAATCACACGAGCAATCAAACCAAAAGTTTTATTATAATTATATTTTTTTCATAATTTTATTGCGACTGCTGCAGACGTTTTTTGTGAATTGAAATCTTTCTTGAGTTTTGCCATGGCTGAGGATGTTGTCGATGCTCATGGCAGTTTTGTTTTTTTTTTCTTTGTTTTTGCTGATTCGGTACTTGGCTTCTGTTGTGATTGCATTGATTTTCTGCAGAAAAAAAGATCTCAATCACCTTAAAATGTTATTTAATGCTCGTGTTAATATCATACATACGAGTACTCATACTAACGAGTATAATAGAAAACCAAACCTGATGTATGGCACATGTCTTGCACGGGTTCTTAATCTTCTTCAATTGTTGAAAAAAAATTTTTTTAAATAATTGTACAAATTTTAAAATTAGAATTATTAGTTATATTATAATATAACGTATCTAATTTTTTTTTCAAAACGCCGTTTTTAATCTTTTTTTGGCATTACACTTACTAACACACAAGAAAAGCTTAAGGTACGTTCCCACTTGTCAAGTATTTGCCGAAGAAAACTTGACCAACAGACAACCTAATTTGCATTTTCTTTAATTCCAATAATTTTTTTAAATATGGGTTCGCATTTATTAAAAATAAATTATATAAAAATAGCATTTTGCGGCATAATTGACTTCATTTTGTGATATAAAAACCAAGTTAAATCACGCTAACCCTAAACAAAAGTAGTGGTTACGTTTTTTTAATCAAATGTTTGCCGAATGTGACCGTGCCTTTAGGGACGCAATTTTAAAAAATCGAGATACGTCCTTTCAATATTAAGCCAACGATATGCTTTTTCAATATTTTTAACTAATTTTTTTTGTTAAATGGAAAGACATAGAAAAAGGTTAATAAACGCCTGTCGGCAAATTTATAAAATAGAGAAATTTTCCGTATTTCAAAGCTGATTTAAAAAATATTTGCCAAACCACTTCTTCGCATACATTAATCCCTTCAATATTTTGTAATGTCACGTTTCAAAAACATCATTATCGGGCAGGGTAGACCCCCGTAATTGCTAACATGTTTCCTTCTCTCCCAAATTGCATAAAACGTACATGTTTTTTTCAATATCTTTATTATATTTCTTAAGTTTGTGACAAGAGTTTTAACTAAAGAGGGGCGCCAAATGAATTTTACGCTGGAAATGATTTATAACTTCTTTCTGAATAAAGAAATAATATGAACTTCAGCCAAAAAATAATAATCACTTGGGATTACAACCACTACGAACCAATTTAGTTCGAAAAAAAATATTCACATTAGATTTAAAGTTAATTTTTTTCTTCTGTTTAAGATTTCTGTAAAGAAGACTTAAAATATATTAAATGCAAAAGTAAAGAAATTTTTTGTTTCTGGATTTTCGAAGTGTGTACCGTTCATAGTCTTCCTTACCGTACCGTGTTGACTAAAAAGTGGTAACCAGCAGATTTATTGTTGCCATTGAGGATCCACACCGTACATTAAAATGTCGAAGAAGAGCACACTGCGTCAGAAAAATAAAACAACAGCAAAATTAAATGATTTTTGTTCGTTGTTCCATTGTGTCCTCTTCAATTCTAAATTTCCCAAGTTTGCTTAGCAGAAATCTTAAACAAAAGAAATAAATAAAATTTTAAGTAAAACAACTATGAAGCATTTACACAATAGTGTAAATTTTGCGCCACCCTGTATATACAAAAGTAAACAGCTCATAACAACAAACACGGGTGTTTCTAGAAATCGCTTAAAATAAAATCTGAAAATTCTGCTATTATAATTGGAGCTGCAGTTGCCAAATAAAATAAACGAGCAAATAATTCATTGAGGATAAGGTTAAACCTTGCTTAAAACTTAGAGCTTAAAACATATTTTATTTCTATTATGCAGATTAATGTTATGTTTAAATCTGCTTAAACAAACCTTTTTCTATGTTTGCATTTATATTTTTTGGAACACATATCTTTATATTTTTTAAACAAATAACTTTATATTTGTTGAAACAAATATCTTTATATCTTTTGAAACAACTACCATTTATATTGTGAATTTTAATGTAAACACTGCCTTCTTACTTTATTATACCTGATGAATTAATACTAAACAGTTATGTGTGAGTAGCTCTATCCCCCTCTCTATATATTTATTATTGTGAATTATTTCTCGATCGGTCGATTTGGCGATTGTGCCAACTATTTCGTAATGTCCTGTAATTAATAGTTATATTCTCATTATAACCTTGCACAAAGCAAGAACTCTTTACTCACCTCTTCCCACTTTTTTCTCACTAAAATAAAAGGAAAATATAAGCTGAGTTTTTTTATATTACTTATGGTTTTACTTGTTAAAAGCCCAGGAACCTCCTCCTACACCAAGATAAGTATCCCTTCCCCGTGGAACAAAACAAAAGGGTTTCCCTCTAACCCAGATCTTAATTTCTCGGCAAATTATTTATACCAAATAATTTGTCTCCTCAAGGTTTGTACTTCCTCAAACCGCACTCCCAATCCTTTGGAAATTTCAACACAAGTTATAATTAAATCGTATTGGATTAAAATTTGCATTAATTAAATTCTAATTAATGCAAATGTGTTCAAGTACTATTTAATACAAGTTTGTATTTAAATTATCCTAATAGGAAATAATACAAAGTTGTTCAATTATGTTGGGTTCGTAGTTCTAAGATCCGTCCATGGAGAAAAAGAGGGGGCTGATTGCTTAGCCAACTGCTGGGCTTGAAGTGATTTCGTAGAACACTTCTTTGGTTCTTCTTGTCGACATGATAAGGAGAAGAATAGTTGATGGCTTGATACGGAGCTTGCTTGATATTAGAAAGCTTTTTCTGATCTCACATAAGCAGTGCAATTAGGAAGTTCTGGCAACGACAGACAACGCTGAGGACACGTTTCGTATCCGGTTCTAGTGTCCCGTAGAGTCAAGTTATATAGTATCGCACAAACCAGAATAATTGGATTTATGCGCAACCTTAATCTATTTCAATAGACATCTATCATAGAGTTCCTGGGCACAACGACGCTTCTTAAATAGGAACATTAGACGGATAACACTTAAAATATGTAAAATCCATAAATGAAATGAAAATTTATACTAAAAATTGTTTATAAAAAAATCCCTTACAAATAAAGGCTGATGGGCAGAAATGGCGTTAGGCGATTTCTTCAAAAATCCTGAAAAGCCTTGGAAACAAAAAGAGGTTGTGAACCTCTGCTGTAAATTGCACACAATATTGTTGCTGTATTAGGCTGCAACTAAACTTTAAACTATTAGCTGCCACAATCCATGGCTGTTGTGCTGTTGCGTTCTTTTTTTCACATTAAGAGCTGCAACCGAGAAGTCGGATTAATACATATACATTATTGAGAAATCATACATACAAATTATGATCGTAATGATAGTCATGCAAACTTATACAATAAGTTGACTTATGTTCAACCTGGCGTATACTTGATATAGAAGTACAAAGAACATGACACAAGAGGAGGAGAACAACCGCAAACATGCAAACTTGAATAGCATAAGAAGTCAAAAGATCATGACAAGAGGAGGAGAATTTTTAAATGGATGAAAGAAAACAAAACAAAAAACAATTAAACGTACACAAAATCTAAGTACGACAAGAACACTTACTTCCATTCGCATGACTACAATTCAATCCAGTTTAAGCTGTGATTCAATTTACATGTATATGTTTTCGTTTGTTAATATTTATTTGAGAGTGTAGTGTGCGTTGGTAAGCAATTGTGGCTTAAAGTCGACAACCGAAAAACTTTAAAGTCCACAGCTGCAAGCGAATGTATTGCATCAAAGTTGTAGTCCTTCAAAGCAACTCAACAATTGATAGTTGTTTCTTAAACACATTCAAGATTTGCCTCAACTGCTCCACAAAAATTATTTGAAGGTAAACAAAATTAAAAAAAAAATAATTATTTAATAAACGAAAACTAAGTGGACAGAATAAAATGCAAATTTGTTGGTAGCAGCAGTACGCAATAAAAAAAAGACCAACAACACAAATCAGAAAACATCAAAAAATTAATTGCATTTATCAATTGTAATGATGATTTTCAACTTCCGGTAACGAAATAACTTTTTCTATTTTAGTTCGATTTCTTCAGAGATTTAAGTGCTTAAATTTATTTGCAATTAACAATTATACTGGATATGATCTGTTTTTTTTTTCTTCTTTCTTATACACAGGGTTTTAGCACTACAAAACTTTTTATTAAATTTTTAATTGTTTAAATTACTTTTAACTATTTGCAGTTGCTTGCTTAAGTATTTTTAATATTAAATCTATTTAAAGGTGACAAGTAGTTTTTTTAAGGTTTATAACCAGTACACCTTTGCTGTTTTTTTTTTTCTTTAAATATTTCGAAATATTTAAAATTAACTTGTTATATGAAGTTTTTGTTTTATGATTTGCGGACAAACTTCTAGTTTGACCACAAAGATGTCAAGATTGTCAACAAAAAAATAAATAAATAAACCGGAATTGAAATTAATTGATTGTTAGAATTAATGCACATTTAATTTATTTTTTGATAATACTGATAGATATTTCGTTAATGATCGTATTCCTTTAACAAATATGTTTTATAAGCGGAAATATAATAAACGAAGATGTTGAAATACGTTAAGTGTTAATGTAAGGTTAATATGTGTATGTATGTGAAATTATGATAAAAAATTTCTTATGCTGGATACACTGTCAGTAAGAACGGGAAACGTGAGGAGGGAGGGACCTGAATCTGCGGGAAAAGAATTAAAAACATCAAATGATTTTTCTTCAAACCAACTTACATTAGTATTGATTTATTTTTATTTAAAATATTCAAGATGAGTGAACTTGTTACTTCGAGTGTTGAAAAGTAATTAAAGTTATACATTTAGGATTTAGAAAAAGAAATAAATATGCTAAGCTACAAAAATGGCAATCGTTACATTACAAAAAATATTTTTTCAAGGTTTTTCATAGAATAATTCAATATGAATAAATACAGCGAAGATATTTTGATAATAATTACAAATTGATATAGTTATATTTATTTATCTTTCCAATCAAACAATTCAAATTTTAAATTCAATTATAAAATTATTTAAATTCAATGATTAAATAATTTTATTAAATTAAATTAAGCCTTCTTGCATACAAAATTCTGTCAAGCACACTATGAGAACGATCAAAAACAAAAATCAGTAAAATAATAGGACCCTACCAATGCGGCTTTAGACATTGTAAATCAACGACCGAATAGATATTTACTTTAAGCAAAATTCTGAAGAAGGCCCAAGAAAAACAAATGTACATACACACAAAGTATTTAAAGCCATATCGGAGCTGCTACATTTACGCAGAATGACGTTAAGTGGCACAAGATCATCGGTTAAAATTGGGAAAGACCTCTTCAAGACGTTTAATACCAGACGAGGTTTTAGACAAGGTAACAGTCTATTTTGCGATCTATTCAACATTTTGTTGGAAAAACCCCTTGATATTCTGGGGACGACTGTGCGAGAAGTAACTGCAACATTCTGTAGCATCGAAAAAAATCTGCAAAGATGGGTCTAGTAGTAAATGATGATAAATCGAAGTTAATGGTATCAACCAACAAAGAATCAACAAGACTGGGTCAATATGTGAACGTTGGTGATTATAACTTCGTGGTAGTGAACAACTTTATCTATCCCGGTACCGTCATAAACAAAACAACCAACATCAGTTTAGAAATAAGACAAATAACTATCTTTGCTAACAGATGCTATTTAGAAACAAAGCCCGCCCTCTCTCAAACATAAATTATACTCTATAAAACACTTATACTACCCGTGCTACTATATGGCGCTGAAGCGTGGGCTCTTGCGCAAGCAGATGAAGCGATTCTAGGGGTGTTTCAAAAAAAAAATTATTCGTAAGTATTAGAGCCTATATGCGTCGAGGGAGAGTATCACTATCGAATGAAGCTGAACGGAGATACAAACATAGTTAAGCGCATTAAAGTACAGCGGTTGCGCTGGCTATGACATGTAATACGTGTGGATAAAAATGCTTTGGTGAAGATATCATTCGAGTTCGATCCCGTTGGAAGGTGTAGAGGGGGAAGGGAAGAAAATCTCGCAAAACTTGCTGCTAAAGACTGGAGGGGAAGCGCATTAGATCAACACGCATGGAAAACAAGTCTGATTCAGGCTACTGATCTAAACGGTTCTTTAAAACAGCATTAAGGAGCATATCAAGTTTGTTTGTTCTTTTCTTTGATTTTTCTAAGTAGTTCAGATCAGTTAATAAAACGCTATCAGTTACCTAAGCAACGTAATACATATTTTTGTTACAAAATAATCGTGAAAACAAAGTATTTGCGTACCTTTTTGTTTAGCTTCTTGTGGCATATTGTAAAAAGCTAGTATTGGATAGAAAATTCATAGAATTCAGGAAAAATATTAAAGTATTTAATAATTTTATACGTCGTTCATTAATTATTCGAAAAAGTTATTCAAATAATTCTATATTCTAAATTGAAAAATCTTTGTCCGTTTGAACAAAAATTAAAAAAATTTTTCGAATTATTCGAATAATTTTTATTTGAACGACAACCCTAGAAAATACTTAGTTGTATCACTAAATAAATAAATTTTCACAAAATCTAGTGTTGAAGTATATTTTGTTTTATATGAGAAATCTCGAAACCTCGCAACTATTACATTTCGATGCAATTTAAATTTGCTAATAGGTTAGTTTTTATTCGAATAAAATTTATTCGAATAACTATATTCGAATAATATTAATCAAACAATTTTTCTTTTGAGTAGTTTTTTTATAATTTTATTCGATTCATTATGTTCAAATGAATAACTTTTTTTGTTCGAAAATTTTTTTTCGAAATATACATGGAACAGTTCACAGAAATCGTAATCACAGACAATTTGAAAATTTGAATCTTGTGCTTTTACATAAATAGACATTATAACATATTGAAATTGACTGCTTCAGAAATGACAATATTTGCTGCCAGTTTTTTTCTTGACATATTTTTTCTGATTATTGGCAAAACAGGATCCCACAGAATTTTATGCATGGCTTTATTTTATTTTTTATTTGTCTCATGTTCTTGCACGCTCACATGAATGGAAAGCAAAATTAATAATTATATTCTTCATCACTTCATTGCACAGTTTTGTTGCCCAGGTTTCTTTTTGGATCTCTTTTTAGTTTTTACATCAATCTTTATCGAATTTAAGTTAAAAATCTTCTGTCACCACATCAACGAACAATGTATGCATCTTAAGTATTTTGTTTTGCGGTGCACAATTTTAATAATATTCTTTTATAACTATACTCAAGAGGTGATAATCATAATGTTTATGGTTTCCTTTGGCATAATGAACAATCGTAACCACTAAAATATTAAAACATGTATTAAGAAAAAATAGTAATAAACAATAAGCAGCCAACATTTATGCATGTGGGATGAATTTACAAGTTTCTTAGTAACTTAATGACTATTTTTTAGCAATCCATAAAAATATTTTAATGATGTAAGAAATAGTTGAGGTAACAAATTTTGTTAATGTAGTAAAAGGATTTTACTATTTTACTTAAAATTAAAGGCAATGAATGAGGTGGCGATTGTGAGAGAGAAGTACACGTACAGGTATATTGCTACTTCTTTTATGAAAAGGAACAACGAGTAATGAAATATTAATAAATAAATACAGAAATCCACAACGACAACATAAGTTTTGAAAAGCCCACAACAGCAACATAAATTTTTAAAAGGCGGAAAATCTTATAATTGTTATTTTTATATACATTTTTAAATTATTAGATATTTTCCTGTACATTTTTGTTGTTGTGTATGTGTGTGTGTGTATGTGTTTTTTTTTTCTTTTAATAATACTTCGCCGATTTTACATCATACTTAACATGAATAATATGTGGTTAGATGATAGTGATGAGGACTTTGCTGTTAAGTGAGGGTAACAAAAATCAAGTTTTTTCTTTGCAACATATTTTTTTGGTTACCAAAAAATATAAAAATAAATAAAAAAAAATTTAACAAAAATCCAGTTTATATTATGGGCGAGTTGGTTTAGTTGCTGCTTTTAATGTTATTTTGCGTAAAAACGGTGTCAGCAGTGTCAGATAAACCAGACTTGAGTCTTAAGCTGCTTGCGTTTATATATATTTTTTTGTTTGTAACACTTTTTATTTTTTATTTGAGTGAATACAATTAAATTGTCGAGTGTGTGCACATTGCTTTCAGTTTCATTTGAGTGAGTGCATTGTTTGTTATGATAGAGCTTTTACCAGCATACGAGTATACTACCACAACAAAAAGCAATGACTGAGTAAAGCTTCAGCCTTAACACTCTGAGCCTAATTGAGAGTTTTTTAATTAAACTCTTCTTGCATTGTATTGTGTTAAAGTCTCCTTTTTATAACACTTACCCTCTTCAAATACACCTTTTAAGTATAACTTCTTATTAATCACACGTATGTACGTGTAAATCATATACGTATACTTGAATATGTAAATGTATAAATAAAACTGCGATTTTACGACTCTTGTTTTTCTGTTTAATCAAAAATGTATCTGCTTGAGCTTTAGTCTATTGTGGTGTGATAAAAATACGTTAGTAATCAATTGCAACTCTAGCAGCATAGACATTTGTGGTCTTCAAAAGCGCGTCTAGTCGTTGTGTGTCTTTTAAAATTATATCGTGAATTTGTAACCCCCAAAAATTCATAACAGCCAAAACGGAGGATACTCAATTAAGTTATAACACTCTACTAAAAACAACACCAGCAACAAGTTTCTACTAAAAATGTACGTGTTAGTTTAATTAAAATTAAAAAATAAAAACTTTTAATAAAAAAGTATTGTAATCCAAAAAATATTTTGGAAGGTTTTATAAGCAAGAAAACCAAAATCATAAAAAACAACCAAAATGAGACTGCTAAATCGTTTATTATACGTTTCATGAATACAAAATCATGACATGAAGAATAGTTTCAACAAAACCAAAAAACAAAAAGCTTTAAGAAATTTTTGCAAAATTTAATAAAATAAAATGTTGCAGCTCTTGCAATGACGTTAATTTTATTATTATAAACAAAAGAGCCAAATCAGTGGTGTGCGGTTTTTATGTCTTAATAAATTTTCGGTGTTGTGCAATATTGTTGAGAAAAATTTCTACGAAAAAAAAAATCATTTGTAAAGTTGGATGAAGGCAATTTTTACTTTAACATAAACGCTTGTTAATGAACAAATGAACATTTTAATAAAAGTAGTTTAATTTTTGGAATAACAAATTAGACAATAAATAATTGGCATCTATGCCAGGCAAATAAACAATTTGTTAATAAAGAAAAAAACTCATTTTAATGCTTTTTATAAAATATTTATTTATATTTTACTGCTTATACGAGTATATAATAAACATTGGTATTCATATAGTTATAAATGTATATGTATATTAAAATCAATATTTACAATATTTATAGATATAACAGATTGATTATTATTTCTAAAACTTATAAAATCACATACTTCTTAAGCCAAATTGCTAACGGCATTGAATCAATCAGCTGAGTGCTTCACGAAGGTGCTTTTGGCTGAAGTAGTCAGCGCGTTGATTATAAAGATGGGTATGACTGAGAACGTGACTTCATTCCCAGTTTCAAGCAAGTCTTAAGATCCCGCATTTTTCAGAAGTGCATTAGTGTACCATTACATTTGTTGTTGCTGCACTGTTTAAGTAACGAAGGCCTAGAACTGGCCACTGAACAGTACCGGCAGCAACTGATATTTGCATATGCTATTATACATCACAGTGCCCTCCTTCGTCGGTATTGTAGCAAAGTCAGCGAAGTAAAATAGTTATTAAAATTGGATACACAGCTTTAACAAAAATACAATACGCCTACTTGACATCAGAGGCGCCGCTATAAAAAATTAACAAAACACACAATGGCAGAGTTGTAAAAGAATTAATTTTGCTATCTCACTTTCACCATCTGTCCTTTCTACACTATCTCTTTCCAAAATAAAGTAACACATCAAAATGGTAACACATCAAAATTGTCTTCTCCTTAAAAAAACACTGTAGAACAAAATGAAAATTTTTCAAAATAACAAAGCGTTAGAAGGCTGATTCTGGTAGAGGGAACTAAATAAATGTACACATGTACATGTATCGGCGTTTTAAAAGTTTCCACGTGACTTTCATTTTAAGGGCAGCTAAAGTTCACCTCTTATAGAGGTTTGAAATATTCTACAAAAATACACAGTACAACACATGATTTTGGGACTCAATTCTGAGAATTACACGTAAAAGTAGCCCCAAAAATAAGAACTTTTTTATTATTTTTATTTTTTTAGAATTTATTTTAAATTCAAGCATAAACATTCTAATATCGTAATTTGCTGCCAGGACTCAAATTTTAAAGGTTCCCCAGACCAAATTTGCATTATATTGGGAAAAGGTATCATAAAGACTATGGAAACAAGATAACAGCATTCCGAACAGTGGATATCGACATGTTTTCATAGGATTTGTAATCTTCTTTGGCATTAGCAATGGTTGTGCTAATAAGAAGACTGAATCCCTAGTTGAATTGAAACACGTTCGCCATTGGAGATCTGCAAGCCGTAACGGCTTGCATCATTGTGTTTTGGCTGCTTGCACGATATTATGGTCCAAGATACCAAGCAATGCAGAATCTGCTAAATAGATTTGTTTTCCGAATATCCGGCTCTTGGGAATACCATACAAAATTTTTTTAATTTGTATGGAAATTTTGTTCGATATCTAATGCCTTAATTTACTCCCTGACTTCCTAAGAGGGCTTCAACGAACACATATGGCATCTGACTGAATAAGGTGATTTACTACATTTTTAGCCTCAACCTGTTACAATTGCTTTGAAGGTGACGCCAAAAGTTCCATGAGACGCACAGCGTAATAATAATAATAAAGCTATTCAAACCATATAAGGGGTGTTTTTTTAAGCTTATAAGAACTTTAAATTAAAATAAAACACGAATAATTTGTGTGCATTTACATCAATTTGGCTTTATTAATGTTGGAATATGGTTTCGGTCATGTGGACTTCGTGATTGCTGCGTAGATGGCGCAATCTAAATATCCAATTTTCATACACTTTTCGTGCTGCAAATGTTCTATTGTATTTGATTTATCGGCATTGACAAGTGACTTGTCATACCGCCAAAGAAAATAATCTAATAAAGTTAGATCGCATGATCTTGATGGCCAAGTACAAAAAAATACGCGGCAATTAATTTTTCATATTTTTGAGAATTCTTTTAAGTATTTTTGAGATTACAACAATTTGTAAGCATTGATGTAGCATGAATCCAATCGACTAACTCCATGTACTCAGTAACTCAGTTAATAGAAAAAAGAAGAGCAAAATTTAATATTCAATTTCAAATTCAACTGCCCAGTCTTTTAATTTTCTATAGCTTATTTTAAAATACTAAACAATTTGTCGCTTAATACAACCAAAACAACTTAGAATAACTTGAATAATTTCGTCACATTTGTCTGCCTAAAGAATTTAGCGAATTTATATTCATGTATTTGAATATGTAAATGAAATACTAAAAATTCCCTAATCACTTTAATGAAAGGAAAATTTCTCTCTCACTATGCAAATATTTATTAAAAATACGAAAAACAAGTTGCAAACAAATATTAGTCTCAGACAAATAACAAAATAAATAAATAAAATTAGCATTTTTTCAAAAAGACCAACCGCAAACTATTTTATAAAACAAAGGTTAAGAGGAAATTACATACTTGATGTTGTAAAGTATAATGAAGACGATTTACTAATAAGAAAATTAAAGCAAGAGCCATTAAAGAAATATATAAATTCAAATTAATTCTGAAGGAGTTTAACCATGAGGTACCGGCTAAGAACTAAGAACAAATTACTTGACTTTTTAATTGAAAATTGCATATTTGTAGCTTAAACGCTTTCAGTCAAAACGGCTTTTCGAGAAAAAAAAAAACAAAAGACTTAAGACATAAACCTAAATAATTGAAAGATTTTCAAGCTCAAATTAATTTTATGAAAGCAAATTTTACATCTCGCAAAAGTTGCAATGTTTTCCAAAAACTTTACTTTTTCTTCACAAAATGTATTGATGTGCCAACAACTATGATTTATATAAAAAATTAATGGCTTTGTGGACGACTTGAATGATAGATATACTAGATAATTATTAGCGGGCTTGTTAGCGTGGATCAAAGGTGTGTTACTGCCCACTTTTCTTATCATTAAGTTTTGCTTTTTGCAAATCTTTATAAGTGTATAGAGTTTCACAACAGTTAGTTAAGTAAAAACAGTTGTAATGGCACTGCACATTTTTCACATCATTAGATTATAATTTTAGGGATACTTGATGAGTGATCAAAGTTTCATAAGAATTATTTAAGTATATGTGGTTGAATGTGCACCGCCAACTTTTCTTATCATCATATTCTATTTACAAGAGCACTTAATGTGTGCGCAAAGTTTCATAAGAGTCTGTCAAGTAGAAGTACTATAAAATTATTGCATATTTTGGTTGCAAGGGACACTGCCCACTTTTCTAATCACCAAATTGTATTGACTGCGATACTCTATGTGTGTACAAAGTTTTATTAGAGTCTTTTAAGCAGACATAATTAAGTGGGACCACCCACTTTTCATATCATAAAATTACATTGTGATGGGAGCATAATATTTGTGCAAAGCTTTAAATTCAGCGAAAGCCTTCAAAACTTCTAGCTGAAAATTACATTGAAAAATTTAATTACATTGTTTGTTATTTTCAAGTGAAGCTAATAAAAAATCTTTTTAATAAAACTCGTTCCTAGCAATTAAACGATTGAAATTTATACGGGTCAGAATATGTCTTAATAGACCTTATTAGAGCAAGAACAAATTCCACTTTTTCACAAATCAGTTAAAAATTTAATTTGAAAACAAATTGGGATCATAATATAATACAAAATTTTGCGATTTTATTTTTAAAAATTAATATTTGTTCAATTGAAGAGCTTCCTGCGGGTCGTAGGTTCGATTACCGCCATAAGACCATGAGTGTTTCTGTTTGTTCTTTTTTTTATTTCGATCACTTAAGGTAAATTAACACATTTGTTTCGGACAAAAATTTTTCCCGGACAAAATGTTTCTTCTATGTAGTTTAATGATTTAGTTCGGAAAACACTGAGCTTGAGTTGAATGAATTTAAATTTTTATCGGGACAGATCTTATACATCATATATTGTTTCAAAAATTATTTTACGTCAATTATTGTTTTTTTTAAGTTGAAAGGAATTGTTTAGCTCAAATTTAAATTTAACTTTACCCATTTCTTTTTTAATTTAAGAAATTTTTGATGAATTCAAATTATTTTTATGAATAAAGTAATATTGGAACAAGTTATTTATCAGACTTTCATAATCTCATCAGCGTTCTTTGTTCGATTTTCGTCCTTTTTGACGGTGCATACGTGTGACTAGTATTTTCTAATATACTATGGAAATAATTTCGCCTTATTTAGTTCATTGGCTTTTAACAGAAGCACTTGTATTATATATACTTTTTTTACACAATTTGTCACAGATAGTTTTTTTACATGTTTTATATGGAAACTTGCAGAAACCTTTCAGTTAAAAAAAAATTTATAAAATAATGGGCGAATTCAGTCATATAATATTTTGAGTAATTAAATTTAAAAACAAGTTTTAATAAACAAAGACACAGTCGTGCAAAAAAAAGTTTTATTTCTTTTATATAAAAATAAAGTGTTCAAGGCGAATTTAAAATCAGAAAAATTTTACCAAAAAACACATTTTGGCAATGAAAATTATAAAACACAATGAGCCAGCTTAGCTGTGGAGTCGCTTGGTATGAATTCGCCTTAATTCTACCATTATTTTATTTTTGAGGTAAACTAATCGAACTTTACACGTTCTTTTAATAACACACAAAAAAACAATTTTTCCGAAAAACTAATAAACAAATAGAAAATAAAAGTTTACCCGCATCTCGGAAGTTTTTCTCCCAGTAGTAAACTTGCAAACGTTTACTAATCTTTTAGAAAAAGCTCAAAACTTTCATGATCGCTATTACAAATCTAATGCAGAGCTTAACAAAAATTATGCGCTTCTTTCATGATTTGTTATTCCATATTTGAATGTAAACAAAAAACTTGAGACACAAACATCAAGTTAAAGGTGTCAGCCCTACAAGTGACATAAACTTCACAAAGTGTAGTGATTTCCCAAGAGCCCTCAAAACCTAAAAAAATAAATAAAACAAGAGCATTAAATAAATTAATTAAAAGTACTTTTTACTTTTGAAAATATAAATAACAATAAAAAATTACCAAAAACTGGTTTAAAATACTCATATGTGGTCTATTCGCGTGTAGTGTACAAGATTATGCGAGAAAACAAAACAACAACAAAAACAAATGGAAATGCAAACTCTACTACCACACTTTGCCATTTACGGATGACATAATATCTCTTTCTGTTTGAGTTGAAAGAAATTCAAAAGAAACAAAAAAATATATACATAAATAAAAAAAAATAAAACGCAAACAAACCATAATAGTTCAGCTAACAAAACAAAATATCTAAATATTGACAAACAGATTTAAGTCCGCAAGTGATTTGCTGATTTGTCGGTCTGTGAGTCTATCTTTACGTCCGTTTCTTCCACACATTTGTATGGAATGCCGGTAATAAAGATATCAACAACAAAACTGAACACATGAATTTTTTAAACGCATGGCCGGCATCAAAACGTTTAATACGTACATATTTTTCCCAATATTCAGCAGCAGTGTTTTTGGTTATTTTTAATTTTTTTTTAGTTTTTTAGTTTTTGTACTTCATGCTTGCATTATTATAACTGCTGCTTTGCAATCAATGTGTTATTATTGAAGTATTACCACATATTTTTGTATTTTTGTGTTATTGTTGTAGTTGTTGTTCAAGTTTAACGTAACTTTTTTTGGAGCCAAAATTAACACTTGTTGTGTTTTACAATTTATTATTTCATTTTGAAATTTTATTTGTGTCTTAACAAGTGCTCAGTGTTTATTTAGCGACACTGTCTTCTTATGTACAGATAATAGAATTATTTGATTAAGTGTCATACACATTAATCCAATTAGTTTTTTATTCTTATAACTTTATTTATCACTTTCCTCAATCACTCAAACTTATTTTGTAAATACATATATTCAAAAAAAAATTAGATTAAATTACAAAAAAGATTCTATTTAAGATCGGTTATTATAAGGATGCTTTGAAATTTATTAACACAATAATGATAAAAACGTTGTCCAAACTAGTTTAGAAAATAATTTATTTGACATTTATAGACATAATATTAAATATGAAGTATATCTACTTTGAATTACACATACTTACCTTAAATTACATCTACCTTGAATTGTCTTTGCCTTGATTGAATTCACTGTAATTTTCCAAATATTGTGTAAAGTTGCCCTCACCGTAATGCAGATGTCAAACGGTCAAACCGTTTCAACTTCGGATTTGTTGCCGAGGTTTTTACTATGCTTAAAACAAATTTCTTTGGAAAGTTGACTTTAAAGTTTCAGTATTATATACAAAAAAAATGATTACATGATCCGAATTCGCACTACTTCTAGAGCACAAGTTCAGGATTTTAAACTCGGTTCACACACGTCAGGTTTGACTCGTCCATTCTTGAGTTTTTAGGAGGAGCGGTCTTGTCTCATGTTTTTTGATTTTGTGATATACGTGAAGATAACTTCGGGACGATGATATCTTGTCATACCTTTTTCCTTTAAAATAATATGTACTTAATTGAATCTGAAAACGTAAAGGTTCACTATTTTTTTCATCCCTAAAGAAACGTTAACGAAGTCATCAAGTGTACAAACGTAAAGCACAAAACAATAATAGCATTTCAAAACAGAAAATCATGGTAATGAGGTTAATAGATTTTATTGATCGCAATCAAATGATTAGTTCAAATTCACACACAAATAATTCAAACAAACAATTAACTGTCTGTCTGCTTCGCCTGTTACACTGCAAGACGATTGCAATAAAATTTTATTTATTTTTTATATTTAAATTTAACGTTGCACATTGGAACATTTCACGAGACCGCAGCCAACAGCCAATATATTTCTGATCTTTTTTTAATTATATCATGTGCTCCGATTCCAAAGTCGAGATTTCTTAAGCACCGCATACACGTTTCAATTGAAATGTCAATTTAGTCTTTCAATTGAATTGATTCTTCACCACGCACTTCATAAAATGAATTGAAAGATTTTCATTCAATTGTCAAATTTATATGTTTTTTTAAATTACAAATTTAAAAATTAAAAGCTTCTATTGCAATGGCTGTAAAAAGAAAAATAATTGCAATAATGGTTATTGCGGAGTGCATTGATGATGAAAAAAAGAAAAGCGACGAAAAATTTTTTTAGTTTTTAAAGTGCTGGATTTTCTTTGAGCAATTGGAAAATTTGCTCCAAGCATTTATATTTGCCACCAATAAAATTCAATGAAATTAAAGAAATACTTAACTTTTTCCATGCAAAAGAAAACTACAAACATAAATTTTGACAGCTGATCAAAAGTCTCGAACACACACAGCACAATCTAATGGAAAGGCTTACTAGCCAATTTGAAAAAATCAAAATCATTTGATTTTTCTTCAACCAACTCGACAACTGCCAAACTAATCAATTCACAGAGCCATACACGACTTGATTTGAACAACAAATGACTCAGTTGCCAATTGGCTTAAAACGTGTATGGGGTAATTTAGGAATAACATAAATAATTTTTGAACATTAAACAAAATGATTTTTAAAAAAAAATATTTTGAAAATTCAGACCACCAAGGCTGCGGCCGCACCAGCACATTTTAGCAAAACTTATGATTTTGGAATATTTCATACTAATCTAAAGGATCAAAAAACAATGCAATTCTCTAAACTAAAAGAAAGTATTGCAAGACCCCTAATTTAATACAAATATACAAAAAATGTGCGTGTAGTAATTTCAGTGACTTTTGGATTTTAATTCTTTCAAGAGTTTAGATTTATTTCTAACTTTAAAACCGGCGATTATGAGAAAATATAAAAAGTGCCACAGTGCATTTTAATTTAGAAATCATTTTATTTTTTTATATTTTTCTTATATTTATTTCTTTGATATGAAGTTGTATTTCAAGTTGTGTAACTTGGCAGAAAAATATTGCAAATTTATTTTAAATTTGTGGAAACACTAGAGTATTCAATTAATTTGGGTCCTGTATAAATCGGCTAAACGCTCAATTAATTAACAGACGGTTACTTTCAGATTAAACAGTGAACCGATAAATAAAAATTTTTTACAAATTAAATAATTTCAATACACAAAAATACTTAAATTATTTATTGCTTTGAGATTTTTTTAATAACAAAACAATAACAATTCTTGAAAAAAGATTCTTTTGTAAGGTGGTTTGATAGTTTAAAATAATTTTTTGTAAAACAAAAATGTTTGGGTTTTGAATGATTTTTTAGTTTAGTTTTAATAAAACTTGAATTGACAAAAATTATTCAACAAAAATCTTGGAGAAATCGAAAACAATCTATAACAGAAAATAAGGAGTCCAATTCTTTTTGCGGATTTCTCTATACATATAAGATCTTTCATTATGCCAGCTATTTCAGTCCGGTTTTGATTTTTTGTAAGTTCTTAACACTTCTAATAATTTCAGTTAACTTCGTTTGGTTACATTAAATATTTAAAAATATATATGTATGTTCAAATATTACATTAAATTCAAAGTTTGTTAAATCGGTTAATCTACCGAATTGATCGAGTTTATAGAAAATAGCTAATATTAAATTAACCGAACATTTAATCGGGTAGTAATTAATAAATTAATCGGTTAACGGCCAACAGATTCAGTTAAAAACTATGTATTATTTTGGGTAAGTTAGTCGACGTATCGATATATATTTGGTCTTTATGCCAACTCACCAGTAGGCCTTTAATTTATCTTTGAAAAAGTTGCAAACTTCGAATATTTATAAAAAACTCTCATAAAATAATTGAGACTGTCTTAATATACAAGCATTTTAAATTAAAAACATTTGAAAAAAAAAACAACAAAACTTGATTTGAAACTATTCTATTTTTCTTACAACATTTATACAAATATCCAATTTTTGTTTAACATCAAATTTTTTTCTTCAAAATAGAAATAAGTGTTTTTTCTATAAAATTTTTTATATTGAAATGATCGTATATTAAAATATGGTAAATTTCTAGTGATGAGTTGGCATAATCACCAACAAAACGCATGTATGTAGACTAGCTTATCCACAACAATACATAATAATAATAGTTTAATATTTTAAGGATTGGAAGCAATTTCAATAATGTTAATAAGTTTTTTTTTCAACAAAATCGGCCAAAAATAAATTTTTCTTGAACATAAATATACAATTTTAATTTTAATATTTTATTGCGAAATTAATTAAGTGGACATTTTAATTGTTTTGACCAAAAATATAAGAGTCGTTTAATTTTTAATTTTGATTAAAAAAATAACACTCAAAAAACTACAATTGTAATGGGAATTTTTCAAAAAAGGCAAACAAAATAAAAATTTCTTATTTGTTTTTATGTGACAAGCATCGGCCCAGCTAAATTCGAATATTGAATACAATTCTTTAGGTGGTCTGACCAAAGTATATTTATTCAAGAAAACCAGCATTTCATTTTGCCTTTTCCATGATAAAAAAATACAAAGTAGTTCCATTATCTTTTTTTTCTACATATTACCGTTTGGCAATAAAGGAGCTCTGACGTTTGAGTTAAAAAGCTTGATATTATCCTTGCTTTGAAAATATCATTTTTTCCTATTAGTTTTTTAAATTTCTGTATTTTACAAAATAAGAAATATAAATGAAACCGAATAAAGCAAAATACCTTTGCAAAAACAGAAAAGCTAGTGAACGCTCTTCACATAATTTAAGTCAATCAATCTTGTTACACAGCTGGCGACTTGCAATCCTTGAAGGTATTCATTAATCGATTGTTACGAGAACAGCTCAAGATATTTTGGGCAAAAGTTATCTCAAACAGATATCTGTGGGAAAAAGCTGGTGAAACACCAATACGTATCCAGATCGTCAATCGTAAATGGAGTTGGATTGGCCGTATTTGCAGACGCACCAACGATAACTTAGCCAAAATGGCAAATGAATGGAAATCCCAAGGCAGTAGAAATAAAGGCTGACCCGCTGACACCTGAAGGAGGCAAATCGAAAGTGAAACAAACTCAATTGGAAAGTCCTGGGCCGAAGTGAAGCAGATAGATCAATGGAAGAACTTTGCTGGGACCAATCAATCAATAATACTGATAGGAAATCTTGTTACAAATGTTTTCAAGTGATGGGTTCCATGAAGCTGGAATATTTCTCTCTTAATTATTTATTGAGTGATGAGGAGAGTCAATAAGGGAAAAAAAGTACTAAGTCCGAAATTTGCTTTTACTGATATTAGCTTATTTTAAACATTTTTTTTTGTTGTTGTTGTGATCTTCGCGTTTTTTTTTTGTGCTTTTCCGAGTTAACAGTATTCTTAACAGTTTTCTAAATTTTAATAAATTTTGGTGTTTGTTTTCGATTTTAAAAAATCTTCAGCATTTTCGTCATAGAAGTTACTTTTTGAAGCCTTTTTTAGCAATTTTTAATCAATATTAGAGTTTATTTTCAAATTCTGAATTTTTCCCTTTGTTTTAATGTTCTCAATATGAGAAAAAGTAATATTCATGCGGTATTTTAATCAGATAATATGGCAGCAAAAGGCATCAGTGCAAAGAAAATGTTTTGCTTGATACTTGACTATTTTTTTTGGCTAAAGTTCGTAACATTTTTATTCAGAGAGAGTTGGACATGAGACATTATTCTAAAAGAACAAGGGAAAATATAATGAATATAATTTTTATAAATAGTTTGTCTTTTTCTGCATGAGGCCAGGTTCTTTAAAATGGACTTGAAACGTCTTCATTCTTGGCTAACCCGTTTTAAGTGAAAATACCTTATGTTGACATATCATGGCCTCTTCTCCTGGATTGTCAGCTTCAACACCAATCAAATTGTTTTAATTATTTTTCCCCTTTCATTTTATTTTTCCATATTTTTCCATATATTTTATATTGCTCACTGCACACACAATCTATTTTTTAACTGGTAAGGAGAGATAAACTCTTGAAGTGTGTTTACTTTATAATTAAAATAGCTGTTATTTTCAATCTCTGGCTTCAATATGTTTTATTTTTATAAAACTAGTAATGCCAGAATAAGTAATTAAATTATCATAAAAACTGTTGGCATTAAATGGCAGTCAATAAATTAAAAATTGGCTTTTTTCCAATACAGTCTTAATATTCTATTAAGATTAGACGTATTTACGTGCATTTGATGTCCTTGATCGGATCGGATTAAATTAATATTCTGACCCCAGACAAACTGGAAAATGTATGATTTCAAAGACAAAATCTAAGTTTTGCAAATTTATGAGAAACACATGTACACTTGTACTTATTTCTATACTTGATTCACTAAAAAAATTGTTTTAAAAAACAGAAAAATTAAGATTCAAACAAAAATTTATCACAAATTAAATGTTTACCCAACACAAATAAAACTTATTGAAAACTGAAAATCTCAACAGTTAGAAGGACTGGAGTATTAATTTAATTAAGAAAGGAAATGTTACTTAAGGTGATACTTGTATAGAATTCCAGGTAATTACTTTTGTCGTTATTCTTTAAGTCATTTTTGCACTGACAACGAAGAATGTGAACACATTTTTTGTATGTGTACATATTTTAAAAATCTAAAATATTATTACACAATGCACGATTTTCATTAGCGATTTCTTTTTTCAGATAAATAAAGAGACGTGCTTTTTCGATATTGTAAAATAAAATTTTATGGAAAGCCCCAGCTCAGCACAGCATTCACTCTTCGGATGAATATTAAACAATTGAGTAGGGCAAATAAAGCATATAAATGCAATAGAATGAAGGATACTTGTCTGCTTTAGGAGGGGTAATAATCCTTTCTTCTCTCTTATGGATCGCCATCTAGACAGGTAGAAATTTTACATTCATAAGCCAGCCTGCTGTGATTGAGAAATTGGAAGCCAACACTAAGAATAGCCTCTTGGAACTACCTATGCACAGTATTTTTTTAAATACAAACACAAACTGCGAAGCCATTTCGGCTTGCCTGCAGAAACACCCAGGATCCAAGCAGGAATCGAACCTGCGACCCACAGACTAATAGTCTAGTGCGCTATCTACTAGTCTACGGGGGCTCCCCACCTTGTAAATGAAAAATTCTCTGGGAACGTGTCCTTGTTTTCCATAAACTTCAATCTGCACATAACTGCCAACTTTTCCACAAGCTTTCTTGCATTCGAATCAGTTCTTCACCACTCTGGAGAACTCGATATCATTCCTACATCATTTATTATAATTGATCGGTATCACCATAAATCTATTAAAATTATATGTGATTTAACTCCAACGTTCTCAGTGCACAAGTCGGGGTTTTTTTTCGTACATGGAATGAAAGTTTTGTGTTGATGATCCGGAGATTTTTTTGAGGATAACATTTTTCTGCTAATTTTTCAGCATCATCCTGTTTTATTTTCATACGAATATTTTTGTTATATACGAGTATTTTTAATTGATGCTCAAAAGCACTACTGAATTTGTAATAATTTTTAATTAAAACTTCAGAAGAATTTTAAACAAATTATAATTGAACCTTTCTAAATTGAAAATTTGATAAACGTTTTAAGAGTTAATTTCTTATTTCAAAGAGAAACTATATTTATGGGATTTTCGAGCACTAAAAATCTAATATTTGAGGGTTTATTAAGTACTGGAAAGTCAAAAGCGAAAACATTCCGTAATACTACTTACGGACAACTTGCATGGTAATTGGACATTGTAATAACACATTTAATGGCAAAGAATTGTTCATAAAATACGTAACGCATTATGTAAAATTGAATTTGTTACGGATTTAGGAATTTATACTGAAATTTTATTACGATGTATTATGAAATTCAATCGTAGTATGTTAATAATATATGAACATAATATGATAGTAAATGATCATAATTTGATTAAAAAAATATGGACCGTGACCATGATATAGAAACGCGAACTATAGCAAACATTACTACAAAAACTGTGTGCAGTACAAGATATTCATCTGATGTATGTGATGAATGTCTGGTTTTAATCATACTTTGATTACAAACGTATAAAAATATTTTTATGTAAATTGTAATACTATTTTGATTGTAGTTCAACTAAATTGCAATTATTATGGCTGGTAATAATTAAATGGTCAATGGCAAACAAGAACCAGTTTATAGTGACTAAAGTTGTGCTTAAATCATTAAAACACAGCAGTAATTTGTTTGCTGCAGCCATAAGTTGACTGCAATAACCATAATACAGTTAACGTAACCATACTACAAATATGTACATATTTTTTCTGTGTCTTAAGTTTTCAAACCACTTCATCAAACTAATTTTTTGATGCCACCTTCGTTTTCCAATAAGGCGCAAACAGGCTAACTATAAAAATATTTTGGTAACTTTATTGAAGAATCCAGTTGTTTGTTGAATTTTGAAATTTGTATATGATTCATGCGATCACACACTGTACAATAAACCAAGTAAGTGTTAAAAATCTTAAAAAATCAAAAAACCTTCTTCACAAATGCACGTACGAAATATGTGAATATTTGATATTTTTCAAAAATAAATATTTACATAAAAAATTAATTGATAAATATTACAACTTCCCACAATTTTAAGTTAATGAAATTTTATATGGTAAATTTTATAACTAAAATATTGTCACATTAAAAACATTAAAACAGCTTTAACAATTTAATTTTTTTGCATAAATTATGCGTCTATTGACATCAAAAAATTACCATAATTTTCTGATTACTGTGAAGTTTTGTTCAAGTAGAGAGAGAGAGAAAATGCACAATATACTGACCTTGGCCGATTTGTCATACAATGACTAGATCGAGTGTTTAAAAAAGATTGATATGAGCATCGTCATTTAGAAATACATGATATTTATCGCTTGACTTAAAACAAATTTTATCCAACAGCGCAAAGTTGTTTACATTGAAACATATTATTTTCGAAATCACTTGTTTAAAGATTTTAAATGAATTAAATTTGAGGAATTTCCAAGTATTCACGATATCTATCTACGTATATCTTTTCTTTTTTTCTTTTTTGTAATTTTTAAGGTTTTCTGGCTTTTTATATATAAATAAAATACGAATTTTTTATATTCAAAATATTTAATATGAATGGTTTTCTTATTTTTTATATCTTTTATTTGCAGTTTAGTTTAGTCAACGTCTTGGGTTTGTTATTAAAAAAAACTCATACAAGTTGCTGGTTCATAAAACATTTTGAAAAGTTGTACTATTTAAACTAAAAAAATTCCCCTCTCCAAAAACCCACACACAAACACAGCCAAAATGAGGCCATATTTAATAACATTCACCTGCCTCTTCTCTGTCCTCGCTCTTGTTACTGCCGTACCGGTACCTGGCTCCAATCAGGAACTAGATGTGCTACAGATTCCACTTTCAAATGGAAAGGTAAGTTTTTAAATAATTTTTTTTATGAACTTAAATCACTCAAAAATATTTCAAAACTTAAAAAAAAATTATTTGCATTTACAAACAAGTCTTGCCACACAGCAAAAGTAAGAGCCCATCAATTATAGTCAAATTACTACTGAAAGCAAAATGACTATCAGCTCAAGTTATAATGAGTTTAGCACGTGGTTATTGGTGCTCAGTAGTTTGTATAGTTTTTTAAACCAGCGTTAAACTAGTTTCCAGCTAAAGGTATAGTTATTTGTATGTTATTTCATTACCCGCTGAATTTTGCAATAAGTTTCTTAAAGTTGTAAATGGTATTTAAATTAAATTAACCACAATATATATATATATATATATATATATATATATATATATATATATATAAGTATATATATAAATGTGGCGCATTTTGGAAAACTTCATATTACTCTACTCAAAAGCAAAAAAAAAATAACAGAACTATTCTTGTAATCGATCTTTTCTAATCGTTTGAAAATTACACGTTTCACGAATTGTGATGAACTACATATTTTTTGACTGTAACGATGTGGCGTCGAAAATAGTTAACTTAAAAATATTTTTAAAAGGCCTCAGACAATTTCAAAATGCTTGCTAAGCTTGGTTATAGTATGTGTGACACCAACGCACGGTGGCTGAAAATCATTTTTCATTGGCCAAAAGTCTTTTTTTTTGTCACCGATTTTTAAAATTTTTACGCCCTTTTGCAGCTAATATATCCAGATTAAGGTAGCCAAAAAATTAGGTTAAACTATTGATAATTGTGAGCGTGGCATGCTGTCAAACTCAACGGTTTTTTTTAATTTCAGAAAAAGGTGTTTTTCTTTTGTTTTTTATAAAAAAATAAATGGTTACTACTCGCAAGTTATCATCGATAATGGCCTGCGGTCTTTTTTATAATGTTGGTAGGATTATAGTCTTTAGTTTTTGTAAGTGGTCAGAGCTCTAGCGTTTAATATTAAGGGCGTTACGGAATATTTATGAAACTACTATATTTTTCTCAAATTTAAAATTTAGTGGAATAGAACTTCTAGGGAACAAAAGGGAACAAGAAATGTATACCACCCGGAGAAAGGTGAAAGTGTTCTCTTTAACGCTATATATACTTTTGCACCCGTGACGAGCCGTGTGTAGAACACTTTTTTCATTTTAATGAAATTACTCCAAAGTACTCGTATACAATGGTGTATATAATTTTCACTTTTTTGCCTAAAAGTTTATGTTTTTTACTTTAGACTACGTAAAACTAAAAAAATTAAATATAATACCTGCGAAAGGGTTTAATGGCTTCGTTTTGATCAGCCAAAAATTGGTAATAAAATTATCACAAATTATCACAAAATTCTACGGTAAACATATGATCTGTTAAGCAATAATAAATAATAAATAATAAGCAATTTTATAACAATAATCGGGACATTAAACCACTAAAAATAAAAAAACAACCCAACAACAACAACAAATATTGGCGAGATACTAATCAGTTTTACCTGATATTAAGGTCTGGACAACATGTGCAGTTTTGTGCAATTTAAGCACTACCTGCTATGAAATTAAAGATCAATGTGTGAATAACATGTATGTAGATGTAGGAAATAACATGTAGGAAATGCGTTAAAGAAATATGGGAACACAAAGTTAATTCTTTTTTGTAAATGGGGATGTGATGGTTCTTCGGGACAAAAACAATACAAACAAGTTGTATGTGAAAATATTTCGGACTCAGATATGTTCATGGTATCATTTGTACCATTGCGATTGAAAAAGATTTTGGAAGATTCAGAGCCTTCGACTAGTATAACGCAAACAATGGATATTTGGAAAAATGAGACACCATCTTCTACGAAATACTGCAGTCCAATCAAATTTGAATTCAAAAAAGAAACTCATGATGCCATTAACAAAGAAGTTATTGGTATCAAGGCCCAAATTGCAACACTACAGCCATTACAATTACAGTTAGTTGGCCAGCAAATTGAAGTAAGCTACCAATTAGTGCTAACAATGATAGATGGAAAAGTAGGTCAGGCTTTGACTAGCACGAAGGCTGCATCCAGCTGCATTATATGCCAAGCAACATCAACCCAATTAAAGCAAATACCGACAAAATCATTAGATAATACCGATGCATATAAATTTGGATTATCACCACTACATGCAAGAATACGACTTATGGAACACATACTAAAAATCATTTATGATTTGGATTTCGGGTCTTCAGGATCAATAAGAAACAACGAAACCAACAAAGAGTTAAGAAGTTCAAAAAAGAAACATGTTCAAGATGAATATCGCAAATTTGGATTGATTATAGATCAGCCAAAACAAGGGTCAGGCAATACAAATGATGGCAATACCGCAAGAAGATTCTTTTCAGATCCAGAAACAGCATCTGAAATAACAGGAGTGGATTTAAACCTCATTTTCAGATTTAAAATAATCCTAGAAGTACTTGCGTGCAATGAAGAAATTGACTCTAGAAAATTTGGAGATTATGCAAAGGAAACTGCAAAAATATATACAACCAACTACCCATGGAGAAATATGTCTGCAACAGTTCACAAAATCCTTTATCATGGAGAAGATGTCATTAAATATCATTTGGTGCCACTTGGAGATCTATCAGAGGAGGCTCAGGAAAAAAGGAACAAGGATTACAATACTAGAAAAATTTCAAGAAATTCAACAAATGAAGATCTATTTAATACATTATAGGCAACGTCAGATCCGTTCATCTCCAGTATTCGAAATCAATGGAAAGTGGAACATCGGGATTTAGATGAAGAAGCTTTTAGACTAAAGAACAGAAACAGCACAGAACAAAATATGGAATATTTGCAATCAATATTTGAGTCAAATGAATAATAATTATAATTGCCTTTTATTGTTATTTAAGTACGAAAAACATAGTATTAGTAAAAAATTATAATAAACAGAACCTACCATTGTTACAAATGCTATTAAAATTTATTGAAGTTTTATTTTTAAAATGTTTTTAAAATTATCAAATTTGACAGTAAAAAATAATAAATTTTTCTGTAGTAATAGTAATATTTTTAGATAATATTATTAACGTTTTTTTAAGTGTAACTATTCTTTGAGTGTAAACAAATTTGCAAATTTGTCAGCAAAAAATTTTTAATTTTTCTGTAATAGCAAAATCTCCAGTTGATTTTACTATTTTTTTCAGTGTAAAATTTTTTTTAAGTGTAACATTAAAAAAATTCCATTATTACAAAAAATATTTATAATTATTATTAATTTCCAAATATTAAATTTTTTAATAAATAAAAAAATAATAAACCCATATTTCACTCTAAAAGTTAAAAAAATTCAAAAGTTCAACTTTGACCCAGAATTCCTTAAAAAGTCCTCAATCAATTTTAATGTAATTTAAACTGAGTCAAGCTCAACTAAATATCTATCCAATAAAATAAAAATTACTTCAATATTTTGATCGGTTCAAAAGTTACAGAATTTTGGCCAATGAAAAACGATTTTCAGCCACTGTGCAACGGTGCTTAATGGAAAATCCAAAAATTTAGAATTCTGACATGCTTGCTGTCACTTGTTATATGTATGTATATGTATGTGTATAGTGTTAACTTATCAAGCACAAAGCAATTTTCATTAGAATTATATTTTCATTGCGAACATTTGTCAAAAAAATCGGAATTAAAAGAAACCCAGCAAAATTACTCCTACAAAATATATTTTAGAATTAAAAGAAAAACAAAGAAATGACTGATAAAAAAAGAAGTATTAGAACTTATTAAATAACATATCTGTTATTAACAGTTCTTTATTTAGAGATATTGTTATATTTATTTTTAACCCAAACGAACAGCACAAATTCAAAGTAAAAATGAATGCTTGGTGGATCATCAAGCGTGGTAACATCAAGCCAACAAGCACACGTACACGAAGTTGATAGCAACCATTTAGAAAGTGTCTGATTCCGTTAAGTATTTCAAAAAATAATGACATAAATGCTATTTCTTGATAAATTAGGTGCCGTGTTAAAAAAATATAATTTGGAGTTGTTCTTTCAAAAAAGTACTTTTAAAAAAATGTTTATAAAGAACTTGTTTTAACACACAATTTTTTTTAACATCTTCAAAGTATTCTAAATAAAATTTATAAACTCTTTCTTGAAAATTATATATATTATATACTGTAGTTCCTATAAGGAACATAGGGTCACAACAAAATTCTTCCAAGCATCACTTTCATCTGCAATATGCTTCATTTCTGTCCAGCTGCGTCCTGAAATTCTTATTTCGGTATCCAACTGCCTCCTCCAAGTATGAGCAGGCCTTCCAATACATCGTTAACCTGCGGGATTCCAGTCGATGGCCACTCTACTACTGTCGTCGGGTGGCTTTCTAAGCGTATGGCCAATCCAGCGCCACTTATGTCTACGTATCTCCGATCGGATTTGTGTTTGGTGGCTGGTTTACCAAAGATTGATGGTACTTATTTTTTCAGGCCAGAATATACATAAGATTCTGTTTACAAGCACTTGGGTGCTACTGACGTGCTTGGGTGCAGCATTCCAAGACTCACTGCTATATAGCAATATAGATTGCACGTTGGAAGTAAAGATTTAGCAGATCAAAAGCCCGTCTCGCCTTGTCCAACCTGGTTTTAACATCCTGAGATGAGCCGCATGTTGTTGTAGTAGTGCAGCCCAAATAACGAAAACAAGTTACATCTTCTACAGGTTGGTGTCGTAAAAGGAATGACTGTATAGTTTATACATTTATGCACAATGTATTGGTCTTGCGGACATTTGCTCTATCGTACGGAGTTTTTCTTGCATGTCAGAGTATCTGTGAGCAAGAAGCCAAATATCGTTTTAATAAATTTAAATTTAAAATATTAAATTTATCGTAAAATCTACCATTTTTTTCTTTGGTCATGTTTTCGAAACTTTTTAATGGTCTCTAATAAATCAAAATTATATTAATGCCAATTATCTGCCACAATTTAGCAATTTTTTCCATTTAAAAAAATAACTAATATACATTGTTGTCATAAATTTCATTAATGTAAAAATTAAAAGTTAATTAAAATTTAATATTTATCTTATTTATAGGCAGGTGGTTTATAACAAATTAAAAAAAAATACTTAATTTTTATTGCTTAGCAAAAAAAAATCTCCTTTTTGTGTCAAGATGTGGCGAAAACATACATTTGTTCCGTGCAAAATATCTTTCATTATCTGGAAATTCAAAGATTTAATTTATTTTATTTTTTTTTAATTATTTATTCTGATGATGTCTTTTTACACTTGTTTGAAATTTTAATTTTGCAACAGAAAAACAGAGAATTGACAGCTGAATTGACAGCTTTTATGTCGCAACAAATTTCCAAGCTAAAACTTAGCAAAAACTACTGAGAAATTTACACGTGGAGCTAAATAATTTTAATGTACATACTTTAGGTTTTATTTATTTATTTATTTATTTCTCCAGTATACAAACAAGAATTTTGATGAACAATTGATGTTATTGATAATGTTTAGAATTAGATTTTTAGTCTTTACGCCTTTTTATTTTCAAACGAGCTGGTTATCAATTTGTGTGTGTTTTTTATTTAATTTTTGTCTGAACTCCAAGATTACTTCCGTTTTTAATTATCTTGTTTTGGCTTCGATGACCGCCTATAAAAAGATTTCAAAAATATTTGCCTTTATTTCCAGATTAGTCCCATTTTTCATTTAGGATTCAATTTCCGCCTGCGCGTACGGACTTCTGGATGTCTGTCCTTCTCTCTGTTTTTTAAGAACAGATTTAAAAAATTGTTTTCTTCAATTGAAAGGAAATACTTTCAGATTGGAGGCATTCTCGACGTCGATCTAAGTATCTATTATCCGTATGAAATATCTCCCTTAATACTGTAACAAAATTAATATTTGATACACCCTTTTGGAAGTTATTTTGCGAAGTGTTTGCTCTGGGGGGCTAATTACGGCAAAATTTTTTTAATTTGTATGAAAATATTGTTCGATATCGAATGTCGTAATTTGCCCCTGGTCAGGTTAATACGTAATAATTATATTCAAAAAATCCACTTTTGATATGTACTTTCCGAAATACCATGATTTGAATTTCTAACATTCCGCATCCCGATATTTTACGTAAATCAGTATACTATTCTTAAATATACGATCTTTTCATTCTGTGTAATAAACATTTATATAGATTGAATTTAAAATAAAAAACACGAACATAAATATACAAATATCATTTGAAAAATGCAACATGTTTTTCGAGCAGTATTTTTAGTTTTTTTAAAGAATATTTGGAAAGAAAACAATTTTTATTAAAAACTCTTCCGTTAATGTATAAAAAGAAACTTGATTTTTTTTTCTTTTTAATTTGTGAAAAACTACAAGGTCTCATATTATTAGTTTTTAAGTTAAACAGTAATTCATCACTGTTTTATACCCGCAAGTAACCTTTAAAGCTGCAACTCTCATAATAACAATTTTAAATATTTGCTAAAAACACACACACATACAAACAACAAACAAACAAACAAACATGAAGATGTTATTGAAGTTAACGATTTTAGCAAGTACATATTAAGCACATATTAAAAACTTTTTTGTAAATAATATTCACACTTTCATCGAGCAAATAAATTATATATACATACATAGATATTTTTAATGACCTCGCCAAGGTTAGTAAACTTTCAATTTACAAGAAAACAGTTTTACAGTCCTTCAACTGTTACAATTCACTTCTAAACACATTTACTCAAATAAGCCCAATTGAATGAATCATTTAAATTTCAACTTCCTTTTACAAAATGCAACTGGAAAAACTTGCAAACGGTATTCAGGTCTATGGGTTTGCATGGTTAATCAAAACAATGCAAAAAATAAATAAAACTGCTGAAAAACAAACCAGTTCCTGACTTAATACACTCTTACCAATACCAAGGAAGTTTGAAATTAACAGAAAAACACTAAAACTAAAAAGAGAGAGACTCACGAAATAAAAATTGAAAGTAATTTTCCATTAACTCTGCCACATACTATTGCAATCAAATAAAATAAGCCATAAGAAAAAGCTTTTTTAAATTGCAAACTCAAGTCTTTGGCAGTTGTATAGAGTACGAGTATTAAGTATTTTTCCACTTTTTTGTTTTAACAAAAAACAAATAAAAAATATGTAATTTTAGGCAGTTTAATTACAATTGTTACAAATAATATTAAAGCTTTAAAAAAACAACCTAAAACTGGCTCATAGACTTGTACAACTATAAGGACTGAGATCAGTTAGGGGCAATGTACTTTAACTGTAAGTGTGTACATATGTTCAATTACTTACCTGGCCGATTAAAGAATACATAAAAACTCAAAGTTTAAATTAAACATAAAGTGTTTTTCGTTGTTTTTCTCTAAATATTATTATAACTATACAATATAAAGTCGTCAAGTGTGTGTCTCGGAACTCGCCCTAATTTGTTCCTCCACATACCACCTTGCCTGATCTTAGTGCATACTACTGAGTATGATTACTTTATTATCCCAGAACTTATAACTGATCTCAGCCCCTGCGCTCCCAAGACTTGCTTATTAATTGGTAACGATCTCAAGCAGTCTATTAGATCTGGATGCGTTCACTCTTGAGCCAATTTTGATAGTGATCTTAAATGTTAAATACTGTACGTTGGTGCGAAAACCTTGCTGCATGATTTCCACCACTCACTCTTGGTCGGTATTTTATTTCATTGGAAGGAGGGTTTTGTTGCCGGGAAGCGTAGATAAAGTTCCTGCTGGGAAGTTTTATCGGAAATCCCGGGAATACTGGGAGTTAAATGTGCATAAGAATAATTAATAAAAATATATAATTTGTAAATGTGTGTCAAAAGCGAATTGCACATGAAATTTTAATTTTATTAACAATTTATTTAACAATCGTTTAAGTTTAATTAAGTTCACATCCTTTTGCCATCAAAACTAAAAACCGGCTGTCAGATTATTCGGTTAATGCGTTACAGGTTTCGAAATGTCACTTTGTTGTATCAATCAAATATGTAATACAAATTTTAATTGATATTGATAAATATATATTTATGAACGATATGCACCTGCTACTTTGAGCCTATTCACTGTGACTTTCGCTGTCAAACACCATATTTTGTGTAAGGAAGAGTGAGGACTTGAGTTCGAAAATTAAAAGACCTTCTTAATCGGGCTCATTTCAAAATTATTTGTTTTATTTTTGTTTTTTGATATTAAACATATCAATAATAATATTATAAAAAAATAATTTTGTTACAAATTCTCGGGTGCATGGACATAGCTGCGAACGAACTAAATCAAAAACAGTCCGGAACTTGGAAATTCTAACTACTTACTTTACTTTAGATGGCGATTACAACCGGGAGTCGCTTTCAGCCTAAAGTAGAAGAGAACGCCAGTTATTTCTGTCTTCTACATGCTGGCGCCAGTTGCAGACACCAAGTGCTGTCAGGTTTTGTTGCACCTGCTCGGTCCAACGGAGATTGGATTGCCCTTTTCTACGTTGTCCGCTGATGGGTTCTTTCTTGAATGCTTTGCGGGCCGGATCTTCATTTTCCATTTGCCAAGTGTGTCCACCCTAATTCGTAGATGCAGATTATTTGTCTGCATACAAGCAAAAAACCGCTAATAGTAACATATTATGCTTGAATTAAAAACATATATGGTTGTAGTCCGATCATATTATTATAATATTGTTGTGTAACTTAATAACATATTTTACCATGATATTATGAAAACATAATATTTTTATACATGATAAAATTGTGGTCTAAAATTATGTTTTTATGATGAATTATAATAAATGGTCAGAAAATCATCATATAAAAATATATACGAGTAAATGCATATATATTCCTAGCTTTGTAGGTGTAGGTGTACCTAATCTTCCAAGAATCGTTATTTCTCAAATTTTATAAATGGCAATAATTGAATAGTCGAATGTAAACAAGGATTTGTTTATTTGAACTGAAGTTATATTTGAAATATTAAAAAGCAACAATAGTTTCATTACTATAACAATAATATCATTGTTGTAACCGTTTCAGACCCATATCAATTCACTGCAAGCCAGCTTTAACTTTAAATACCCAGTTAAATCACTTACCCCCATTAACACAAACTTCAGTTACGTAAATTTTATTTGTAAAAATAAAAAATAAAAAAATTTTGTTAACTTGCTTTTATCACATCACAATTTATTTTTGAGAAATGCAAAAGGATGTAAATAGCACCATCTATCAACCACATCTTAGTACGATTTCTGCACAAATATGAGCCCTTTTGATATGAAAAAAGCTTCAATAACCTATTTTTTTTAACAATTTGTGAAAAATATTTTTCAAATAAACAAAAAATAATAAATTTTTTAATGTCATAATTTTTTCCAGTACAGTAGTCGGAACCAGTAATGAAAAGAAGTCAATTTTGAAATCTGTTATAAAAATTAAAACAAAAATAAATTATTTATTTTCAATATGCTTAGGTTAATTTAAAATTCTTTAGATATAATACTTAATATGCCGAAACATCTTAAGGAATATTTTACATCCAATAATTGTTCTTAATAACCAGTGCAAGTTTAAATATGCGCAAAAATTATTAAAATATGCATGCAAATATTCATAAGAAAAACTTTAAAATATACAGCCGAAAAAACACAGACTAATAAATTTTAATCAGTTTTCTTTAAAGAAATATTTATATGTATATGTTTTATCAAGTTTCCAAATTCAAAACACCTTCGATTCTCGCACAAAACGGTCGAATATATTGAAAATATACGTTCAACATCAGACGATTTTACTGTTTATATTGTTTTTAATCTTGGTCAACGTTTGAAGGTCAACGATTAAAAACTTTGTTAAGTTTTTCAATAAATATTTCATTCCTAATATTTTGAAGTTTTTCTTTTACGCCTTCTTGGACGGTAAACTTTCATGTAAAGGAAGTCCTTTGGTTTCCAATTTGATTAATTGTGGTAAATATATTCAAAATTATCTTTAATGTATGCTTAATCTGTTTTTACCAATAAATTCTTAAATAAAGTCTGCATTACATATCGAATGTGCCTAATCATCATCAGAAAGCTCATTTAAAATGCTGCTTATTTCTATAAAGTTGTCGCAATAATGTATAGCAGCCTTTAACTAAGATTGGCCATCTAGTGAAACAGGGCTTTGGGGGATTGCTCATACTTAAGCATATAGAATGCATTCAGACAATAAATTGATAAATGGAAATCAATTCAGACAATAAGGTTATTTCATGCAAAAAGCATAAAAAACTTGCCCTGTTAATAACTAAATAACCTCGAACGTTTAATTTCTATCTTTAACCCAGATAAACTATGGATAGTCCTTAATAAAACTTAAAAATATTTTTTTTTATTTGTCTTCTTTTTTTAATTTGACACCTTGCTTGTTGCTTTCCTATTTGGCTTCAACAAAACAGCTTAAATTCTGTTTATATATTTTATATATATTTTTTTATTTTCAAATAAAATTCCATGAAGTATTTTAGTATGAAAATGTAGCCGTACTTGCAGTAGCACAGCAATATTAAAGTATCTGTTTGTTGCTGACACGTTCCGCTGTCATTATTTAATTACATCATATATAACACATGCATTGTTGTTGGTATTTATCTGTGTATTTATTTGAGTATGTAGAAGGTAGAGCCACCACCGGAGGAGATGCTAATCTTTTAGCTAATTTATTTGCTACTGAGATTGTTTTTTTTTTCTTATTGCTATTAATATCGTGGTTAATTCATATTTTTATATACGTAGAATGTAAACAATTATTTGTTTATTAAATTGAAATTAACAAATGCTTTAAAATTTACCATTTGGACTTCTGAAGAGCCAAAAATACTTTGGACTTAATTTGGTATTTGATTTTAATAGCAAAATTGGTATGGCATTTAAATGATTTTATTTCTTATTACATATGAAAGTCAACATAACAACTTCATACAGACTTTAATAAATCAATTACAAAACAAGTATATTTATATATTAAAATGTTGCACATTATTTCGATATTATAACAATTGAGATATGACAAGAAGATATTGTGGTAACATGGACACGGATAATATATTAAGTTCTCCAATTCTAGAAAAATTACAATTTCGTAAGGCGTCCAATATGTTGCTCTCAAATATATCAGAAACTAATAAGATATCACATGATATGCCATAGTAGAGTGGTTAATTTTCTTATTAAATTATTATTTAGAATATATATTTTCATATAAATTTCACTTTTTTCTCTCTAATAAAAATAATGATTCATTCCATTCTAAGGGATGGAGCATTATAAACAGCTTTCGCTTAAACTTAGTTGGTTTCTTTCTAAATACTACTATATTTACTCGCATATTATATATTATCTTATCAAAAAGATTAAGTACAGTTCACGCTACAGCATTGAAGGAAGTGAAAAAAAAATTCATATTGTTAGTGAACATCAAATGTTCCTACACCAATACATGTGGAGTTGAAAGGATATCATGGCTTGTTAATAAAATTTGTATACATTGTTTCTGAAATTTTAACTATTTTAACTGATACTTATATTTATATAATTTACATAAATGAATTTCTAAAATCCGTATGTATAATTTTAATAATGCTTCTCAAAGTTTCTGATAGATGGGACAGCACCTTGCGGTGTGTAGCTCCATCATGCTTTAGACACTAAAATTGCAAAAATGTTAGAAACTCTAAAAAATGCTTCATTAAATTTATTTTAAACATGAATTTCATTACAAAATCAATCATTTACTTTTACGACACCGTTTTCGCTGAAATGGTACTCAAATTAATTTTATTTATTTTTTATTAGCAATTTTAAGCTACAAAATTATTATTTTAATGATCTAAATGCTATAAAATCCGTTTAACTACCGAATTGTTTTGAACTTATTTAGTGTATTTTTTTTTCTAGATCAAGTCTAGCCTGCTTTAAATTAAACAATAGTCTTATGATTGCTTCAATTATTTTATTTCTTAGTCTAAAGGTTATTCAATCCATTTAATTACCTAAAAGTTTAATGCTTATTAATTTAATCTATTCGTAAATCTAAAGGTTATAGAAAACAATTAATTACACAATTATTTTATGCTTATTTAAGGTAATTATTTTCTATGTAAAACAAAAACTGCTACAGGAGTCTGTTTTTTTTTTTTGTTCTTAAAATGAGTCTTAATTGATCTGTTAGTAAAATAGAAAAAATAGTCATGGAAACCGGGTCTTGAATATAATATATGAACTGTAGTCTCATTTGACGGCACTTTTGCCGAACTTCTTGTGAGATTTCAGAAGCAAGTTCACCGTGTGTCAGTGAAAGTCACACATAATCAATGAAATATAAACAATAATTCAAGGCAAATTTTATTCCCTTTAAAAGATTCAACTTGCCGCTTTTTTGTCACCTTTTAAGGTGCATTAACAAGATGTATGCATGCATCGGCGAATTTGCCTTTTATGCAAAGTAGTCATATCTCAACAAAAAAAGAACTCGTTCTTCAGAAAACGAGTTTTTATCATACCTCATTGGAAAAATAAAAATAATATTCTCCTCTCAAGAGGAAAGTAAACAAGATATTTGTGCAAATTTTTTTCACAAGATGAAGAACGATACGACGAATAATGCTGCAGTCTTTAATTAAAAATAAAGCTTTGTTGCAATATAAAATGCAGAAAATAATTTTACATGCTGTTTGACAGTGCGACTCACAGCGGATTGGCTCTAATTGACTGATGAATAGCCCTTATAAATCGGCCTCGTCATATATAAAAAAAAATAAAAATAAAAAAATAACAGTCGTTAAGCAGCTCTGGGCTGAAGAACAGCTCTCGCGTCATCGTAATTATTTCTTAAGTGCGATCAGGCGTGCGTGTGTTGTGTGTCCTTCCGAATTTTTCGACTCGCTTGCACTGGTTGACTGATTTGCTACGGATAACCGTGGAATTTTGTGGAATTTCGTTGACAACCACGTTGCTACTTCCTATGTGAAGGCATAGGTCGGGTATAGTCAGTCACAAAAACATGGGCATTTGTTCTAGTCACCGGTTCCATTTTAGTGCCATGAATCAAGAAAACAAGATTGCGCACTCAGCCGTGCAAAATAAATTTCTACTGCGCATCTACGTCATCATAGAATACAAATGAGTTTTTGTTGTAAAAAGTGTAAGATATTTTTGGCACAAAACTGGAAATAACTTCTAAACGGGTGCATCGATGTCAAAAAAATTTCAAATGGACAGAAAAGAGATGCAGTCGAATAAAACTTTTGAGTTTGGGCTAGAAGCTATTTGAAGAAGACCTTCCTCGGGCTACCAAAGTTTTACATTTCGGCCTGCTTTCCATACAAAAATGTACTTTTGTTTACAACACATTTTCTATGTCTACGTCACAACACAACACAACAACACACAAAAATATAACGGCCCTCGCAATGCGCAATATTGTTTTCTTGATTCATGATTTTTGTGCAACCATATTCTGCATCTTTACTTTGTAGATTGTGTACCAATAAATAAATAAATAAATAAATAAATAAATAAAATAAATAAAAAATTGTTAAGGCAGAACTAATTTGTGCGTTCTGTGCTATTACGGATCAGCTGTTTTGTTTCTGTTCAATTGAAAAACTTTATGGGTGGTTTTTTGTTACATTAAATGACAGCCAAGAGTTTGTATGTATTCGTTTTTTGTGGTGTGAAATATTACAAATTTTGTGTTAAAAGAAAGAAAATTTTATTTTAATTCAAAGTTTTTAAAGATTTATATATTTTTCAAAAATTTACAAAATTCAGTTTTAAAAACAATTTTATGGATTCTCTAAAAAATGGGGTTAGACAGTGAAGGTGACGTCAAACTTGCTTAAAATTTTGCAGACTTTAGACACAGCTTCTGTAGAGTTTCGTTAATGATTTATACGAGTTTTTCATTACTCCACTAATAAATAATTCATAAATAATAAATTTTGAAAAAAGTTTTGTATATGTGATACCAGCGAAATAACAATCACCCTTTGTTTGCTAATCACTTAATCGTTAAAATTCTCAGGTTTTGTTTCCCATGATTTTTATGAAATCACTGCAATTTAAAATTATATAAAGTAAATGCCAAGACACAATTTTTAAAGAACTAATTACAATTGATAATTTCACGTTTTTTTTAATTTCCATTAAACACCGCAAATTAATACTGATTTGTTACAAAGTTTTATAATTTATGAGCCATTTTGTAATATTTTTGATATGTGAGTGTGTTTGGAATTTAGTTTTTATTATTATTACTATTTGTTAAAACTTAAATTATATATGTATGTATGTATGTCTGGGATTATTATTTGCGCTCCAACCAACGGACTGGCGCTTAACAATAAAGACTTGTTTTTCTCGTTGCAGTGAATGTGATTGAATTATAGTTTTTAATTTTATTCAACAAAAAAAAATATATGTGTCTTTAAGTCATTGTGTGAATTGGTCGAGTGTTATTTTAAACTGGTTGTGTTTTTTTTCAGGCTGGATTGTTTGTCATAGAAAATATATTGGTTTTCTTGCAACAAAATATCTTGAAAATACAGGAAACTCGATTTATTAAATCATAAATATAGGCTAAGAAAACAAAAACTGTGTTAATAAAATTGTATAAATATGACATCATAAGTTAAATGGGGACGAGATTTTTGTAATAGAAGAAAGAGTGCAAAATAATTAATAAATTTTCTGTATTAAGAAATTTTTAATGACAAAATTGTTTATTGTTGTTTATTGGAACAGTTCATGGAAAGCCTTTTTTTAGTAGGAAAAAATTATAATCCGTTTTAACAATATCCCAGCAAAAACTTTAAAGGCAAAGTAATGAGTTAAAACGCTGATACTTCATTGTTTTCATTACTTTTACTTAGACATTTAAACTAATTACTTTGATATGGTGATGTGATTGCAGGCAAATACTTACCACTTTTACTAACGGATAACGACTTCTGAATTGCATTACTTGGAAGTCCTTGGAATAATTATTTACTTTAAAAGTGTTTATTAACAACATAATTATCTTGACATAAAATTTATGTCAATTCAGTTTTACTTTAAGTTGTTAATAAAATTATATATATATCGGCTTGATGCTAAAATTTGGTGTATAAAACTTGAAAAGCCCTGAATTTGTATTATTTTTTTTTTGTTTTCCTAGCAAAAAAAAAACCAAAAACTATATGAACGTACATTGTATGTAGTTATTCTTTTAAAATGAAGTGCAAATAAGTTTTGAGTTAGTAGAAATCTTAAATAAAATGGGTTTTAAAATTTTGTTTGGTCGTATTATAAAGCAGTGAATTTTATAGAACTCTGAACATGAAATTTAGTATTTATTATTAAGGCTCAAATTCAGGGTGTTAAGTTAACTTATGATGGCGGTTTAACCAATGACGTTTATATGAAAATTGATTAGTTAAACCAAAGTTACTAGTCAACTAAAGACTATGGGCTTTATTCATAAACAATTAATAAAGTTATAGTAGGTTTATTGTATAATTTTTATATGGTAAACCCCGATTTTAATACACATATTAACTTTAGTAATCATTTATGAATAAGCACGTATAAATAAATATAGGCTCAAAAACTAAAATCTAATGAAATTTAAACAAATTATTTTGCATTTGTATTTCAATTATAAGTCAGCTGTTAAATAAATTCTTTTATACAAACTACGAGGGAGCGTGTAAGGATATGGGGAGATGGTTTATGTGTTCTAATGCTTCAGGTAGAATTGATTAGCGAAATATCGATGTTAAACGTATTTGTCGTTTTTTTTTTCAAAAAATAAGTAGTTTTATATCAGGTGATAAGTAAGTGATTATTTTAATGCTTCCGAGTAATGCAGATAGTACATCATTGAAAAGTACATTGTTTGGCAGCTGCAACATGATACCAAGTTATTGCCAGATACAAACACAGAAAAAAATCAAATTTAAATATTGATAATTTTCAAAAGAAAAGCTGTAAATCCCATAAAATATAATTTTAAAATTTTTTGCAATAACGAGTCTTTTGTATTTGTCAAACAAAATTGTATGTTGGAAAAGTTTTTATTTTTTCCTATCTCTTTAGTTTGTAAAATGCAGCGTTTTCTTCGAGCAGCTTAAGTTTTTTGACTTCAGTTATTTAAAACTAAAATGAGATTCTATTTGAGTTACTAACAAAATTTATATTTACGATCAAATCTTTTTCTATGTATCAGAATATATGTAATATGTGCAATAAACTAACTAATAGAAACAAAGGGAGCAACAACGTATCATAATTGATTGCACTGTTAATTAATATAATTCCACTGAAATACCTTCAACGCTATTTATGTATTTTGAAGTCATTAATACAATTTTGATTGACGTTTGATCATTTAGTTTAGTAACCGATTAAGCAAATTACCAACACTAGACTTGTGTGTGATGTTTTGTGTGTTTTAATAACTATCAATTGAACTGGCGTCGTATACATGATACACACTTCTATGCAGTGCTCTAAGCTTATTTTTATGTAATTAAATCCATCAGTTGCACAGATATACTACTACAGTCGATCTACAAGAGTTTAAATTTTATACGCATTCATTTGTATTTTCTTGCTTGATAAACTAGAGGCAACAAAAAAAATTACATTCGTAACCATAAATTCTGTGTCTGCAAACACAATTCAAAGCAACATTTTAATATGAGTATAACAATTCGTTTGTCTATTATTTCTAGTTTTTTCTTTGTTAGTCTCATTTAAGTTAAATTTTAAATGTTAGCTTTAGTTGTTGTTTTTTCAGAATTGTATTATAATTCTCGGTATGATGTGTTAATTATTATTATATTAAACATTTTTGATTTGCATGTGAATAATTGTAAAAGTTTTGGGGTCACTTAGTCGAAAAAGTGAACAAATTCTTAAAATAAAACATTTAATTTAATATTTCTAGACAAACGCTATTATACGAGTAATTAAATCCATTTCAATATTACAAAATACGTCTCAGATAATTCAATTTTTATTAATATTAATTTTTTAAATCTTAGAATCGGCAGGATTGAGGCCAACAAAAACGTTGCTTAATTAATGGCTTTAAGCGTAATGGAAACAAAATTAAAAAGAGCTACTAATAAACTAATTAATTTTAGAAAATTGTAGAAAATTGGCAGGTATTTGAGCTAACTTTATTAAAGAAGCTACACCTGTTGGATCAAACCTCAGATTTCAGAGTTCAGATCAGATTTGTTCAGTCAAGTTTCGGACGCCGTATAAATTCTGACATATATGATTATATTCAATTGCTTAACCTGCCGATCTACGAGGGAAAGTCGGAACTTTTTGGAAAAATTAATCAATAACTTAAAAGAATGCGCATTTCTCAAAAAGAAAGTTTGCTACTTCCGAAGAATCATTCATATTATTTCATACAAACTTTTCTTATTATTAAATTTATTACTCGAACATCTCTCGATATTTTACTTCAACAAAAAGAAGTTTTTGAAATTTTTCTTATTAAAAAAAATAAAAAAAAAACATTTTCATTCTGTCACCAAATACTTGTACTCGTACTTCAATCTAAATGGTGCATATTAATGAAATAAACTTAGCTCAGAACATCCAGTTCAAGCAGTTACTTTGTATATCATAAACAACAAAATTCATAATATATTTGTATAAGACCGGCGAGTTGAAGTATGTGAACTAATCACACAACAGATTCAATAGCTGGTTTCGAGCTTTTCCTACACGATCCTCATGAGTTTTTTCGCCAATAAACAACATCTGATGGAGCATGAAGACTCATCGCTAAGCGCCAAAAATTAAGCAACAATGAAAGCAACAGGTGAATACTCCCCCCAAGACAGTAAAGGCACTAAAACCGATTGGTATGGTTATGACCAAGAACTTGTTGGAGTTGTTTGCTTGGAAAAGGGTTAAATATTAAATGCAAAAAAATTATAACTGTATAATTTGCTAGGGTTTGCACGATTAAACGAAAATTTTTAATCAAATAATGTCCGATAAAATAAGAAATTACCAACTTTAGGTAAAGACTTCTTCGAGTAATTTACGTCTATTAATCAATTTACTCGAGTAGTTATGTAAAAACTACTCGAATAACTCGAACGAAGTTGAATACTTTTTCGATAGGTCGAGTAATACAAAAACCTCAATTTCGATTAATTGAACAATCAATAAGTCGATTAAAATTAACTAGAGTACGCCTAGTGGTTGAAATTTGACCGCCAATTTAAACGTATAAATAATTGCTTATTTCTTTAACCACAGAAAAAACTCTAAGCTAAATAAATTGCACACAAATACGCACATTTATTTTGTTGAGTTTTTGCTTGAGGCTAACACATCCATACGTAATGAACATGTACATCCATATTTAATTCTTATCTCTTTCAATTCTGATCTCTTTTTTTTAACTGCACACATTTGAAGAAAAAAATCTTATTACTCATATAGATATATAATGATGAAACAGAACTGGGGCTGACGTTTGTTTTCCATACAATTTGACATAAAATTATGCCAGAGAATGTGGTCGTGAAATAGAATATATTTTATTTTTACAGCCTTTTTTCTTACACTCTCAATTTTAGACACTCATTCTCTAAACAATGTTACCGTTTTTCATGAAATCACATACATTTTCCAGACGAAAAATGCAAACAAAAGAAAATCAAACAATAATAAGAGAGTATTTGAAGTTACTGCCGTCGATTTTGTTATGGGCCACCAAGCGATTGTTCCTGAAGTTGCAGACTTGTTCTGTTTCATCATATAAGTATTCTTAAACACTCATATTGCTTCGCCTATGTTTTACTTGAACCAATACTTACATAAACTATATTGTAAAAGGCTGTTTATTAGGGTGGATCGAATTATCAATCGATATTGTGTCATCGATTTTTATAGCTTTTGGCATGCGGAAAAAAATTTATTTTTAAATGTTTTTTAGTAGGTAATAAAAAAACGGCAGATTTAATTTTTTTTTAATATTTTGCCTGTTTGTCGATATTGAAAGAAACATTTCTTTCGTATTATTACATATAAAACAAAAACAACTTTTAAAATTTTGTTTTTGTTTTAAATGTAATTACACGAAAGAAAATTTTCTTTCGATATCGGCGAACAGGGAGTACCTTTCCAAGGTGAAATTTATTTTTGAATTATTATTATTTTGAATTATTATTGAATTATTTTCGATGAATTGAATTATTAATGAAAATTCTAAATTTGAACCAAACTTCTTTTTCCTCATGCCAAAAGCCATCGACAAATCTAAAAATTTTTGTCCTTACAAATCGGCCACTCTACTGTGTATATTATAAATTTTTATTATGAAAATATCGTACTTGTGATAAAAAATAAATTTTTTAATAAGAAGATAAATTATGAACTATTATTATTAATTTTGAATCCTTACTGTTAATCGTTGATCTCTTTTTAAAAAGTTTAGTATAAAATTTAAGAAATAAAAAATTATTATCTATTTTTGTTGTTTTATTATTTTTTTAACTCTTAACCGTAGAATTTTTATGCAAAATTAATTCGATAAATATTTTAAATAAAAGCGAAATTCTGCTTTTTTTAATGGCGCGTTTTTTGCTCCATTTTGGTGCATTTTGAAATTTTAAAGTTGACAACGCTGGTAATATCGCTCCTTTAATATAACGTAATCATATCTATTATATTGAGTTAAGAACGCAGAATTATTCGTCGTTTCGTTTTTCATCTTGTGTTAAAAATTCATATAAATATCTTGTTTACTTACCTCTTGAGAAGAGAATATTTCTTAATTTTTCTTTTCAATAAATTACAAACTTTAAACTCGTTTTCTAAAGAAGTCGTATTATTTTTTTAGACATGACTACGTTGCAATAAAGTAGCGCTATGTTTGTTAGTATTTTCAATCATTACTTTGTAATCAAAGCTTTTGCTGGGATATATTTTCGCAAACTTAAATCAGCCAAACACACTCAAAAAATTTCATTAAAATCGGTTGGGCAGTTTCAAAGATTTGCGCGTATGAATGATTTTTATATATTTTTATTAAATTATGCTCATGAATGGGCAAATAATTTAACTATTTCATGTTGTAACAATGTTGTAATGCAACTTATTTTAGCATTCGAGTTGCTACATGGCATAATATTAATACAAATATTAGAATATAAAATGATTAAGAGAACACCCTTTTATGTTTGTTAATGAAAGTAATATGACTGCAGTCCTTTAAAACAATCAAAAATGTCTTCTATTTCTGAAGCTTATAGTGCGGTTTCCAAAATCGTTTACTTTGTACACAAAAAACTCAAATTAATGAAAGATTTTCATATAAAATTGTACTCAACTTGACCGTATGGGTTGTGTAAGCCGCTCATACGTCATCATTAAATTTTTTGCCGCATACAGTGTGCTAAGATGTTTTAGTAAATAATTTTTATAGATTTATGTTCCAGCATATTTTCAAAAATATATATCGCACTCTATATGATATCACACAACAACTGCAATTTGGCTTCAAGCCAAAGTGATCTTATCCTAATCTCATAAATCTTACAATTTCATCTTTTGACATTAGCAAATCATTGACATATTTCTTTTAGAGAAACTTTTTGACTTTGAGATTAAACCTAATTTTATTCTTTAATTAGCTAATCTGACAATTAAATTATTCTATTATCAATTGAATATAATGTTTTTGGGTGGTGGTTTAAGCCCTGTAGTATTACCATATCGAATAACATAAAATGGCAACATTTTCTTGCAACTTTCAAATTTGTTATCAAAGCAACACGGTTTTTTATTTGCAGAAGACGAATAAAATGCGCGAATTTGATCATATTTACAATTTTAGAGTACTGAATAATTTAACTATTTTTACAAGTGGTATGAATGTGGTTTCAAGAATATCGACAAATTTCTCAACTAGTGAGGTGGAATAAGTTTTTTATATATTTCGAAATCACTAAAATCTTCCTCTCCACTAAAATAACCAATTTTTGTTTGGTTTTCTTAAAATTCTGTCTTTTTTGTTCTGTTTTTATTGGTTCAACAGTTGTTTATGGTAAGCATGTGTATGTTGACAGTTTTAGTTTAAGATTAAACGACCACGGTTGGCCGCTTAAGCTAGCAAGCAAAACCATATAATCTACTATCCAAAAGCCATAAATAAAGATTAAGTTTAGTTTAATCTGTAATCTCAAAGTCAAAAAGTGGCCCTTAATGGTTCAAATTCTGAATTATACGAGTAACTAATTTAAATCATCTTGTTAACATGTCTTTCGCTTTAATTCGTTTGAAAAACCATCTTCAGTTTTTGGGTAATAAATTCAAATCAAATCAAAATTTCGGCTTTAAAGTACTTTTCCATGAATTTATGTTAATCCATCGATAAAATATTTTATAATGTACATACATATTTTAATTTAAGTATGTGTGTGTATGTATGTATGTGAGTGTGTGTGTGTGCATGTGTATGTTTGTTTGTATGAAAGTAAGCAATTATAAACTAATATGTTGGCTATTTTAAATCAAATGCCATTCAATTTTATTTTTTTTATTATTATTATTGTTATTTCGTGTGTTTCAAAGTACTTATTGCTTTTATGTCGGTTAAGGTCACACACATATTATATGAAATATCTATGGTTTGAACAAATAAATGAAAAAAAAACACTATTTTATACAAAAATACGAATAATTAATAAAATTGATACACGTTTTTCTTCTTCTGCTCGCGCAAATGTTTAAGTTGTTAGCCAGTTATTTAGCCAATTGTTTTAATTTTTATTATTATTATACATTGTTAATAATTTGTTTCAGCATTTTGCATTTATTTAAAGTAGTTAATTACGGTTCATTTCATCTTTAGTCATAATAGTGAATTGTTTTTAAGACATTGTTTAGTAGAGATTTTTGCATTAATTAATATTATTTTGGCTATTAACTTTAGTCGAAGGGATCTCTTACAATTTGCATAAGTTGTTCATTTTTTGTAACACACAATTATTCTACTTATTAACATTTGTGTAAAGTTTAAATCAAGGTTGGCAATAAAGATATCGTTAATGGTATTCGATCAATATCAATATATCGCGGTATCACTCTGATTACTCATGATCGTAAATAACTTTTCTCTTCAATTACTGAATTGTACATTCAACAAAGCGACAATAATATGAACGATGAAACATTCATTAATATCATATAATATATGGGCCACCACAGTAGGCTTAACACCATAAAAGATATGAAAAATAAAATCAAAAGAAAATTTTTTCAAAAAAACTGAAAAAAAACCATAAATAAAATCTAATATCTCATAAAAATTTAAATATTGAAAAGACTTTCATAACATTTTCTATTTACAATTTTTCAATAACAAACAATAATTTTTTGGAACACAAATTAACCCTTCTTTCATACATACATACTCCTTTTTCGTTTTTCGCAAAATCACATATTAAAATACATTAAAGTAAGAATTCAACTATAATTTTACAACAAAATATGCCTAAATATTCTTATAAAAAATGAATATATGCTTTGAAAAATACCGTGAATCTTAAGACTAAAATATGCAAAAGTATGCTGTAAAAGCTAAAATATGTAAAACGATGTACTAACAAATCGGTGGCGAAATTCTGAAAAAGATCTAAAAAGTAGAAATACTCACATTGCAGTGGAAAAAAAGCAAATCTTGACATTGAAATATGCAGACAAAAAGGACAAAATATGCAAAATATGCAGTGATGCAGATACTCTGAAAAAGTTCTAAACCGTTCTAAGTTCTAAATATATTATCCGTATACGTATAAGTTGCACTGGAAAAAATATGCAGTTGCTTATTTGTGTTTTCCCTGGGTGTGAGTGACATCATTGTTATTGTAAAGAACGACTTACTGTGAAAAGAAAAAAACTTATGCTAAGGAATATAGAAACATTTAATTGCAATATCTTTTTATTCACTTAATTGTGACACAGACTAATTTTATACACATTTTTAATGTTTTACATTTAATTTGACATGAATAGACATAATATCTAGACATAATAAAGCATTCATTAATTGCGTGTTACTCATGCGTTCAATTAAAATCAAATTATAACTAACATGTTGTAAAATATTAACACTTCAAATCTGTAAACCATAAACTTACAAAGATTAAAATGATTATTCAAGATAAACCACAATTATTTAACTTGAACAATAAATACAGCACGCGCCATCAGTCACGAAACTCCCACGATTCTAATGACAACAGAAAAAAAATAACACAAACAATAACAACAAACCTATTATTTATTGTTCAAACTGTAAAGATAAACATAATTAACAGCACAGATTATTATTATAAAAATGTTGAAAATTTGCAGATAAAATAATACGAGTATGAAAACAAATAAACTGAAGGAAGGACGGACGAACTTATAAAATTTTTTTGGATTTTATTTCAACGTTTGTGAACATTTTTAATTTGAATCGATTTTCAATGAATTCAATTGATTTTTTGATTTTAAAAATTAAACTTAAAAAGTGGTTGCTCCTTTATTTTCTGACCATCACTTGTATTAGATTTTCTTAAATTAATTTGAGTAACTTGAGTGGTAAAATATATTTAAAAAAATTACATAATTTGCCACAAAATTTTTAAACTAAAATTATAGTAATAGAAATTTTAAACACAAAAGTGAAAATGACTGGCAATTGTTGCCAATTTTTAAACGCTTTTGATTGCAAAAGCACCAGGAAGGAATTTATTATACTCGTAGTGAAAAAAATTAACGCTTAAATTAACAATATGGCACTTTTATTTGACGTTAGTTACGTTTATTTCATTTAAAGTTAAAATGTCTGCAACGAACAATAAAACAAATAAAGATTCAAATGAAACTTAATAAGGAAACAGATGATTGAAAGCTCAAAATAAATACAAAGAAATTAACGGCTGTCACTGTTGAAATTACAATACGTGATAAAAACCGGCAAGCGGTGGTGATATTTAGTAGGGTCAGCTTGAAATTGAAATTTGTTTTATATATATATAGTACATATCGCTCCTTTATTGCAACGTAGTTTGAGTTAAATTAATTCATCGTATCGCTCTTCATTTTGTGTAATAAATGTATACAAAAATATCTTGTTTACTCATCTCTTGAGTAGAAATTACTTTTTATTTTTCCATTGATGTGTTTAAATTAAAAACTTTAAACTCGTTTTGTGACGAACGAGTTTTCGTTGCAATAAACGAGTGATATGTATGAATAACCGCCTAATGATTTAAAAATATTTCATCCTGCAGCGCCCAAAAGAAATATCGGTTTGAAATTGTGGATTCGGTATAAAACTGTCATAAAAAGTTTATATAAGTTCCTAATAAAGTCTATAAAAAAACACTAAAAGTGTGTGCAGCCAAAACTGATTGGGCGGAAATTGCGACTCTTTTAAAAATATTTAAATATTACAACATTGTAAATTCAAAAATACGACTTTACACTACGATGCTACAATACTGAATATATGAAAATATTACTTTGGTTTGCAAACGAAATTTTCTCTCTTTCTCAGATATCCCCAGCGTAATTTATATATAACATATGCTCACTTCGTGTTGTCGATATTTTATATGGTCTGTGGCTAAGTTGCGAGGGTGTTATTCGTAGCTCGTAGAAACTTAGTTTGAAGATTATAATCTTCAGGCGTTCTAGTCGCAATACATCATTAAAAAATTATTGACTTCAAAATTTCTGTTTTAATCAGTTAACAGCTTGATTAAACGGTAAATTTTGTATTCAACAGTTGACCGATTAATAGGAACTAATGTATCGAGCGGTCGACTTAATCGACCGCATTCTGGAAATTAATATTTAACGTTTACATAAATACATACTATAAAATACAAAAACAAAAAAATACATTCTAAATAAATAACTTAAAACTCTGTCTCATTTTTATGCAAAAGCAAATTGTACAATTTGTTTAATTTTCAAGTTGAAGCTGATACATGCATGTGTAGTAAGTGTGCATGTGTTAGTAGCAACTTCAAACGCTTATAGCTCCCTGAATATTGAACAGATTTAAAGAAAATGAAGATTGTGCACAACTATGTAAAACCCCGTTTAAAAGCATATAAATCTTTCCAAAATCTATTGAGTATTACGTGCGTAAAGGGGATCTAAACAAACTTGTTTACCTATTAATAATATAGATTTTTCACAAATTATGTAATTAATTTCAATAACTAAAAATACATAAATTATCCAAATTTTTAAATATGGTTTAAGGTCTACTGATAATTTTAATATGGTTTAATGCATGTACATATGTATGTATATAGACTAGCTGAAACCCCCTCAACAAGCAAACGTTTTTGAAAGTCTTTGAAAAAAATATCGAGGCAATCTCGATTAATAAATTTTAAAAAATACATAAATTATTTATTATTTTGAAAACTTTTTAATAAAAAAAAACAAATAATAAATAAACAAATAAGAAATAAATCCGGCAGAAAAAGAATTCATTACCAGGGGGTGTTTCCAAAAGACATTTAATTTTCAATAGTCCGCCATTTTAATAATTGTCGTGACTCAACCTGTCACTATTTGACGTTTATTTTCAACAAGACGGCGCTACGTGCTACACAAGTAACGGTACCATCCCTCTTTTGCGTGAAAAGTTTAATGAACGTGTGATTTCTCAAAGATGATAACACAATTGGCCACCGAGACCTATTTAACACCTTTAGGTTTTTTTTCTTTGGGGCCTACCAACTATCCAAGACCTTAAAGATGAAACTCGTGAAACTTTCAAAGCTATAATGCCGCAAATTTGGAAATTGGTGGTAGAAAATTTCATAAAAAGAATATGATCCTGCAAGCTTAGCCGTGGCAGCCATTTAAATAATATTGTATTCTATTATTAATAGGATATCATCCTCATTATAATTAAATAAACATCCGATAATTAAGTTTTTTTTTTGTATATCAAAATAAAATCTCTTATTGGCGGACCCTATATGTATGTATTTTTTAAATGAAAAAAAAACTAGTAAGTGAGATCGTTTCATAAACTATAGTTTAACGAGATTTTCTAAAATAATCTTTTAGAAAAATAATTTGATTGCAATGTTTACGGCATAAAGGATTCTTTTTTATGAAACTTGACTTAAAAAAATTGTTTTCGCTTATCGAAGATGCTGGAGAAATCAAAAGCAATTCATAAAGGAGATTATATACATAATTGCACAGTCCTTTTTCTGGGCTTTTTTTTTTTTTTTTTTAACTTGGACCAGCACTCAGGGGATGACCCCTACATATGCAATGCATTGTGCCGGAACTAGGAAAATTGGTTATAGGAAGGAGGATAAAGGGAGTAGTGTTTGTGGACGTTCGATTTGAACTTTCCCACACTGAAAGTAACAGGAAAGACCTCTGCAGGAAGTTTATTCCACATGCGAACTGTTCGGCTAAAGAACGAATTTTCTCTGTAATGCGTAGTGCGATCCACTGGCATATCAACCACAAATGGATGCGCTCTTAACGAAGAACGTGTTGTTCGTACAAATGAGCGGGTTTCGGGAATAAGTTCCCTGATTTCATTAGAGCACATTCCATTGTAGTAGCGATAAAACAGTGAAATACATCCCACATTGCGTCGATGCTCCAGTGAGTCAATAGAGTTGGCTACCCTACTGTCACCGATGAGCTTCTTCGCCCTCTCCTGTACCCGGTCAAGTAACTTCAAAATAGACTTTGAAGCACCGGCCCATACATGAGAGTTGTATTCCATTTTCGGTCGGATATAGGTGGTGTAAACATTAAGGAGATCAGATGGAGTGAAGTATCTCTTACACCGTCTTAGAAAGCCGAGGCACTTGAATGCTTCTTTTGAAACCTGAAAAATATGATCAGTCCATCGAACATCACATTTAATTTTCATGCCAAGAACATCAAGAGTTTCTGATTCCTCAATATCTACACCACCCATTATTACAGATGAAGCAGCATGATTGTACGTACATTTGTGTGTAAGCATACAACACTGGGTCTTGCGAGCATTAAATTCGACCCTATTCGCACGTCCCCATTCATGGATTGCTAAAAGATCATTATTTATCGAATAATTCATATTTTGCCTCATTGCCGCGATCTCCGGCAGGCTTGGTCTGTTATTGAATGAATATGAATGGCACATGCTGCTGTCATCTGCAAAAGAGTAGATAGGATTGGAAGTTTGAAGTAGAAGGTCGTTTAAGAAAATAAGAAAAAGTGTGGGAGAAAGAACGGATCCTTGCGGTACCCCTGAATTAATCTTGAACTCGTTTGATGAGATCCCTTCTATAACAACTCGTATAGTGCGATCTCTGAGAAAGCTTGATATAAATCGAGAGAAGACATCACCGACACCAAAAGCAATAAGTTTTGACAGAAGTGCACCATGCCAAACTCTATCAAACGCCTTGGAAATATCTAGAGCCACCACCTTACTCTCGCCAAAATGGTGAATAGAATGACACCATCTTTCTGATAGAAAAGCCAGTAGGTCTCCCGTAGAGCGACCCCTACGAAATCCATACTGGCGGTCGCTAAGTAAGCTGTTGGACTCTAAATATCTCACAAGATGGAAGTTTACCATACTTTCCATAACTTTGGAAAGTGCTGAGCAAATTGCAATTGGGCGGTAATTTTCAGGGTTGTTAGCCTCTCCTTTTTTGGGGATTGGCGTTACATTAGCAACCTTCCAACACATTGGAAATTCACCAGCATGGTACAATGTACTGAAAAGGTTAGCTAACGGACGCGCTAGCGTCGAAGAGCACTGCTTCAAGACCAGTGCTGGAATACCATCCGGCCCAGGAGATTTATTTATGTTGAGATCTGCTAAAACCTTTTTAACTGCACGGGCTCGAAAGAATATTTTAGGCATAGTTACAGATACTCTTTCAAGCACGGGCAGTGGTTGAGTGCTTTCCGGCAAGTGGGAGTTACTTGCAAATAATTCAGCCAGAAGGTTAGCTTTATCAGCCGGGTTAGTGAATACTTGATCATCCTTTAAAAGAGCTGGAATTGAGGAACTAGCATTATCCTTTACTCTTTTAACGAATGACCAAAAGCTCTTACTACCCCGAGGGGCATTAAGAACTTTAGCACGAAGGCACTGCTCGTACAAAGCTTTTTGCTGCCTTAATACTTTGGCACATGAAGATCTCGCCCTTTTGCGTAGCGAATCAGTATCGGCATTTTTGTTATTACGCCATATACTGAAAGCTTCCTCTCTGGATTTGACTGCATTTTTGCACGTCAGATTAAACCACGATTTCGCTCTAGGTTTAATGGATATTTGCTTAGATGGAATGAAAGCTTTCATTCCCTGCAAAATTACGCCTTCAACAATTTCCGCCTTATTTAAACATATAAAATCTTCATTGTGGCATTTAAGTCCTGCTTCGTTTTGTCTAAGCTCTTATTTACTTGCAATAGTTTCGATTAATTTCTTTGGTTTAAACTAAACACATAACAAAATATATTTAAAAATCAGAAAGAATATACAAATTTGTTTAATAAAAAATTTTAAAATAATCTAATTATTCGGTTAACTCAGAAAATAGAAACATTTTGTTTGTCAAATGTGATGTTCGTGAAAACAAAAATTCGTTAAACCCGAAAACTACTGTATTTATTGAATTTAATTTTCATGAAAACACTGTTCTCCTTTTACATTCAAAAATAACAAAATAAACGAATTAGAATTAGTAGTGCCACCTTATGTATAATTACACATATCATGTGCAATTTTTATTTTCATGTGTAATTGGCTGCATGTGTAACTCATGTGTAATTTAAAATTTTATCGTTTTTGAGCAGTACTTTTTGTTATTGTGATGACGATTGTGATGACGACAAATAAGGATTGGTTGTGATATTTTAATTTATTTAAGAACATGTTTTGCATTTTTTTGTTTTAAATTGATTAAGTTTTTGTTTGTAATTGTCCTCTTTACACAAACAAAACTTTGATATTTTTAAGGAGAATGATGTAGAATTGGCCTAAAGTAGATTATATATGTATGCAGATATCTATAAAAATAAAAAAAATCTCTGAAGAAGTTGGAAAATACCAACGAAACGTCGGAATAATGTGTTAAAAAATAATATTTTATTAAATGAACTTTGGCCAAACATTAAAAATATATTCATCACAAAAAAATATTGAATTATACCAAAAAGTTCAAATATTTAATCTAAGCAAATCAAAGCACATCATTTTGCAAAAAAAAAAATAAATCATGTGTTATTCCTAATTGCGTATGTAATTTTGGGATGATGCACAGAGGAGTATTTGAGCCAAAAAGCTGGCCAAAAAGGCAAAAATTAATTTAAAGAAATCGTAAAAACTACGTACACAGATCGTTACACAAGAAAATTTTAAATCATATTATGAATTTTTTAAGACTTTATGTTGCGATTTGTAGCTCTGAGACACTGCAGAATCCTGGAAAGTGAAGAAAATTACATGCGTTTTTAATGTTCTTTTTCGGTTTCAAGATGTTTATATGATATTTTTTGTGGCTAAGCGAATAGAGGTATTACATTGATTTTTTTCACTGAAAGCTGCTTTTGATATTTAAAAAAAATATCTTAAATAATAATGTTGAAACAATTCGTTTAAAATTTAAAAAAAAAATAAATAAATGTATACACCTTTTTCGCAAAAAAAAAAGAAAAAGGTTTTTAAAAGTGAAGGTAGCTAATGTAGAAATTAAATTTAGAATCTCTAATATTAGGCCCAAAAACAAGTTTGCGCATGTTTGGGCCATCAGTTTTAACGATTTTTTTTTTAAAAGAAAAACTTCTCGCAATAGATCTTTAATATCAAATTACACCTAAAACTTTCAAAAAACTCAATCTTTCAATTCAAAGAACACGTTTAATAATTTTGGCCAGCCTTTTAGCTCAAATACTCCTCTGTGTGCTGCATTTGTAATTTAACATTTCGTTGGCGGCAACACTGATTAGAATACATTTCCAGAGAAAAATGCCAAAAAATATTTCTCTTAACACAGTGAACATTGCTTCCATTGCGTTGAATAGGAAACAACAACGAGAACTTCTACGTAAAAATTTTCGATGCCGGAGCTCTACATTTTATTGACTTTCGTGAATGGTTTTCTTACAGAAATGTTAGTCCAAAGAATTGTTTGTAAAACGATAACTCAAAATCTGCATACGCGGTTATTCACAAAAACCACAGATTTTGACTTCATCGAATAAAAATACTTACAGTTAGTCCTCGTAAAACACGTATATAAGTTACGTTATGTAAATTACATGTTATACGAAACAAAATATTGGAAATTTTTTGATTGGATATCTTCTTCTGGCTAATATCAGAAAAACTAGACGAAGAGGACGCCCGCGAACTAGATGCAAGAGCTGTGTTGAAGATGATTTAAGGATAATTGGTATTTGAAATTGGCAACAGAAAGCTGCACATAAAGAAGAATGGAAAATAATTATCAAACAAGCTAAAGCTCACCCCGAGCTATAACATTATATGATGATGATGATGGCATAATAATTTTCTAAATGCATTAATTTAAAACAAAATTAAATTCGTCATGCAAATCAATCTTAAAGGCTACAGCATCCGCCAATTATGATTACTTTTTTAGCTATTACTTAAAGTGCAAACTGTAACTACCGGTAGACAAAGTCAATCAATACCACTACATTATTAGGTGCAGAAATCGCTTTAAAAAAAGCAAATTAACAACGCTTTGCATAACAGTGATAATAAACAGCATCCCAAAAACACAACCTAAATTGTTAAAGTCAGACTTCATATTACACAATTCACTTTTAGATTTGGGTTCGCTTAAGCAAAAGGTGATTTAAGGTGATTTAAGGTTTTTTAACTTGAACAATAACAAAATCGCAATTACGTGTAAAACTAAAAAAATGCTTTCACTTTTTCTGACAAATAATTCAAAATTTTAAATGTAAGAAAAAGACTTCAATCTATCCTTAAATTTAAAGACATCAAAGAAAAACTTATAATAATTTTATTAAATTCAAAATGTATCTACTGTTTTTTTTATTCTTTTTAGGAATTGGATGTTTTAACTTTGGGATCGCGCGACCAAGAACAATTAATAGCAGAACGTAATAAAAGAACAATAGGTTTATTACGTGATCTGTTTCCAGATATAACAAAGGTATGTCTTAAATATTTAAATATTATTCTTTATATTATGTAAAGAAGTGGAAAAATAACACTAGACAATTGGATATGAATACACAATTAATTGATTTACTTATTAATTTTTTTCACTTAATATGAAAATAAAATTTTATATGTGTACGAGTACAATATAGTATAATATAGTTTTATGCATAAGTAATTAAAAACAAAATAGAGTCATATTTAGGTGTGTTGAATTCAAAGGATATTATTGAATATTTCAAACAACAGATGCTCATGTCAGTCAGTCATTGAATTTAAAAGCAAAATAACCGACTGATTTTGCTTTTGTTGAGGAAAAAAAAACAATATAATGAATGAATTTTAAATTTGTAAATTTTTAATGCTCTGAAAATAGCAATTAAACCAGGAAATTAATCGTTTTGTTAATAATATTCTGCAACAATTGGGACCCATTGTCTTGGGTACTGCTTTAAATCCGGCAAATGATCATCCCCGTTTACCCCTAAATGAAGACGATGTTGACGATGATTTGGATATAAATGCTAGAAATAGTACTATAACAAAAGAATTCACAGTGTTTGAACCAGATGGTGATTTTGAAAGAGCACAGGATACAATAGACAAGCCGCAACAAAGTGAAGAAGATTGAAAATAAGAAAATAACATAAATACAATATATCGAAGAAATAATAATTGGCGACTGTTGAAAAAAAAATCAACAAAATTGGCATTCTAATTGAACATAACATAACGATTGGCAGCTCTATTTAGATAAATTGGCAACATTGGTAAAAAAATAAATAATACTGTGATCTAATTGGCAAGACGTGTTATAACTGTGATTGGTACTTAAAGGCTTTCAATTTTAGAAGCAGTCAGCTCTTAAAGGCTTTTAGAAGGCATAATTTTTTCTGTTGAAATTTTAATTCAATTTGCAATAGCTTAAGTGTCAAACATTTAAAAAACTATTTTCATCTCACATTTACAATTTAACTTAATTTCAACTTAATAACTTTCTTCAACTGAAATTTCTATTGCTTTAAAAATGTGATAAAACTTTCTTTATATACACAAATTTATAATTTCTTAAGGCAAACTTGTTTATGGTCCAGCAGACCGCATGTTAACCCGTGATGCCTGTAGCGGTACCGAAAATAAATTTTATTATTGTTACGGCCTTCGAACCAAATTATGGTAACAACGCAATCGTCATTTTGGCTTTGCAACAAACATAAATTACACAAAGAATGCTGACAAAGTACGTTTAGCTGCACAGAGAATAATTCATAATAATTTAATCTAATTGATAAGTAATTTTAAAAGAGCTAGTTTGTAAATACATCATCCCCTGATGTCATTCCTAGAAAAAATTTTAAATAACACTAAATACTTACTTTTTGATTTCCTAGCTATCTGAACCATTTTCTTACGCAGACATTTCGTCTAATAAAAAAGGTAGCAAAACCGAAAGAATATATCCTTCGAGCTGTTATTAAATTTCGGAAATGGTGTCGCGGGGTCAAGTTTCCTTGGGAAGGTTTGCCATGGTTAATGGCATAACTTTTCCACTACTAATATTGGTCCTATGTATTGTTGCTATGGCACGAGTCTTACTTACGTTCTAGAAGCTAAAACTTCCAATTGTAAACTGAAAAACGTACAAACTAGCGATTATTCAGCATCGCTAAAGAGTTTTTACAGAAAATGGTTAAGTTCGAATATTCCACACTTAACCAAATTAGATATTCCTGCCGATTACAAACAAGTTCTTGAAGAGAAAATACTCTGTATCCCATACAAAATTAATTGAAAATTAGTGGAAATGTGGAAAGCAGTGCATGGTGTAGACAATATTAAAATTAAAATTTAAATTATATAAGGACCTTATTAAAATGAAATGCCTTTGAAAAACTTAAGTACCGCAATTGGCTTTAAATTAAAAATTAATTATTTCATTTTAAAAGAGATAATATGCATCGAAAATTACTTGTTACTAACTACAACGATATAAATCCTTTCATAATAAAGAAAAAAAAAACAAATTTAAATAAAATCACAAAATTTTACTAAATTCTAAATCCAAAGTATACTAATTATTGATATTCTTTTCATAAAAATACAGCGAACAAGGTATAGAGTTCTAAAAAGCATGCATGGAATATAATAAGTTTACAATTATTGCAAGTTATGATCACTCCCTATCTCTCTCTCTCTCTCTCTCTCTCTCTCTCTCTGAAATACACTCACAATTGCAGATTGCATAAATTTACACAGAATTAATAAATATTAAAAGCAATAAAAATCCACATATTGTGTGTTTTCGATAAAACTATGTTTTTCTAAATAGCAAATTGATGGTATAGTAAATGGTATCATAGCTCAGGTGATACGGGTAGCTGGACCCGATGTTTTGCGCTCTGTATTGGGTGGTAATCGTAATACGACACCGAGACCAAATTTAGCAGCTGATTTTGATGATGACGATGATGACGATGACGTGAATACAAATACATTAGGCAATGATGATAAGTCGTCTGCAAGTTCGTCAAGTGATGATAATACCAGAGTTAAAATTGATTTGCCCACATTTCCACCAGAAACTTCCCAAGCTGATGCCACAAATAAAGTGAGTTCGAGCAGTTTAGCAACCAGCTCCACATCAACCTCAACAACAATTCCTACTACCACAACTTCAACAACTAGCAGTACTACCCCCTCTACCACTTCATCAACTACTACCAGTACAACAACTACTACTACAACTAGCCCCATTTTGATCATCTCCCCTACCACATCCCTACCAACTACCACAACCACTGCCACAACGACAACAGAAAGTCCCATTTCTGTTATAACGCCAACTACTACCAGTACTACTTCTACTACTACTACCACTCCTAGTCCCACTACCATCATCACCACTATTAAACCTGATATCACCCTTAACGTACCCAACTCGTTAACCTCATCAATGGTGAATTCATTAACAACATCTCTGCAAAATGAATTAAATTCAAATTTAGAACCCAAAGCGAGAGCTGTTAATGAATCACAATTGATGGCTATTGTTGAAAGTTTAAATCGTTTATTAAATTCTACAAATTATTTTGTTGCCACCAGAGATAATTTAGCCGCATCATCATTGCCACCACAGCCAGTAGAACCAACAACAACAACAACAACTTCAACTACAACAGCAGACTCAACAACAACACAAAAAATTACGAAATTATTACCAGTCAATAATTAAAACAAGAAAAGCAGACCTTCAAAGTCACAACTCTTTATAATTCGACGTTTAGCTCATTTTAATAAAATTCCTCGATTTACATTATTAATATTCATTTATAATAGTTTGTCTTGCTTTGTACGCATCGTTATGTAGAAGTTTTTATTTTATACATACATACATATTTATTGAATAGTAGATAAAGAATTGTGTATTTTTATTCTTTGGCACTTATATTCATCATTTCTTTTTTTTACTTCATTCAACAAAATAATATTTAATGCAATTTTTTTCATTTTAGTTCGTATTTGCAAACAGTAGCTAAGATTTGATTAATTTTTATTACAATCAATCTCATTTCAACAACTCATCATGTTTTTCATTTTTTTTTTACAATTTTACAACTTTAGAACTTTGTTTTTAGTTACAAAAGGCATGAGAGTTTATTTGAAAATTGAATTGTTGCATTCATTGTGGAGCATTACACATTTATACTTCCGATTTTTGTATTATTTGTCTATGTTATACCTACGTATGTGAATATGTGTGTCCCCGAACCAGAACCAAAATATTTCTGCAGCATAAAATCTTAACGATATAAACTATGTACCCCAAATAAACGTAAGGTTTGATTTAATTAAAAAAACCGGTGCCAGGCCCACGATGTCGAACGAATTATTTCTTTCGCAAAATTACTAATAAAACAAAAACAAATTCTAAAATGTTGTTTATGTTTTAAATGTAATTTTACGAAAGGAAGCATACGTTCGACATCGTGGGAGAGGCAAACAGTTTTTAGTATTTTCATTATTTTTGCGATATTGTTTGACAAAAATTTATAAATTTTTAAAAATTTTAATTAAAATAAAATGTTCTGACTTTTAAAACAAAATTCGTAATATTTCACACCACAAAAAACTAATGCATACAAACTCTTGGCTGTCATTTAACGTTGTATTTTACTTTCTACAGAATAGTCCGTAACAGAACAGAACGAAAAGGTAATAACAAACCACACATACAGTTTTTCAATTGAACAGAAACAAAACAGCTGATCCGTAACAGAACAAAATGTACAAACTGATTTTGCCTTAAACATTGACAAAAACACAACTGAAAACAATTTTTGTAGTACATTTAAAGTAAAGAGTAACTTCAAAAAGTTTTGTTTGTTGAGGAGTTTCAGCCAGTCTATATACATAGAAAACTTTTTGAAATTATTTGCTATAAGATATCGAGGAATATCTCGAATAATAAATTTACTAAATAGTAAACAGTAACTTTATTTACCAAAACACTTGAAAACTAAAAACGGCCATGGTACATGTACGTCGTCTTAAAAAATATAAATAAATCTATTGCAGAGTTTGCCGCGAATGGCGAATTTCGCCGACGCCATGATTGTGTGTATTTTCATATACACAAGTGTCTTTTATATTTGGCGACGAATATTCGCCGACGAAAATTCGGCTTTCGTCGCAGTTGTGCTCCTAGCATAAAAAGTAAATTGAGAGATATCTGCCATCCTTTTGCGCATCCTCGGTAGCGCTTCAAATCACCTTATTTGGAAAGCCTGTAATTTTTTACTGCTTCCAGAGACCTAAAATTTTTGGGTGGCTGCTGTCCAGTCATTTTTTGAGTTTTTTTTGTACTATTTGAAGATAAAACAAGCGTGTTGCACCGAATTAAGCTGAAGCAAAATAATAGCAGTCGTTTCTTAGACATCATGTTACACATTAGGTCGCACATAGCTAATGTGGTAACCTAATGACCACCACTGTATAAATATAATATAGTCAGATATTACTAAAATCGGAAGCATTAAAATATTCATAATGCCCCATATGTAGTTGGCTTAAGCGCAATTTTTTCGAAATTGAATTTTTTGGTTTTTATGGTGGCAAATGGTTATTTTCTACCATAAAAACCAAAAAAGTAAATTTCGAAAAAAATGCGCTTACATATTTTAAGAAGAAAAGCGAGGATATAACCTTTAAGAATGTAGAGCATTTTCAATTCAGATATAAAGATAGGCTAACCGAAAGTGGTAAGAATAGGCTTTAAAATTGTTAATAGCTTTTTAGCTATTACATTTCCTCAATTTTAGTTGGAGTAAATGTATGAAATTAGTGATATGCAATTCAAAATTTAAATTACTTTTCATATATTAAAAAATTATGTATGTATATGTGAATTAAAACCTGTTTATGTAGTGGTTTTAAATCTATCTAGATGAAAAATTCTGGAATTAATATTAATTAAAATCCGAGGCAAATCTAATAAGGTAAAATCGTTAGAGCAGCTAATCGATTATCAGCTGTTTGCACCCCATCTGTTAAATCCATATAAAAAACAACCATTTTGTACATATGTGAGTGTAATAATAGGACTATAGGAATGGTGAAAGCCTTTGAGATTGAGATCAATGATCATGAGTAACCACTCTTAACAACTATTTTCATTAAACAAATAAATAATCTGTGATTCTTTTTTTGATTCACCATGCTACATATGTATATGTTGTAGTAAGATCAAGGGAGAATATAAAAAAACATTTGTTCACCTTTCCCAGTTTCTTCCGATAAAAGTAAATTAATAAAATTGGTTAGTAAGCTCAACATCTATTTTTTGTTTATCTTTACCATGAAATAAACGAAAAAAATAAAACACACCAAACAATATCATTAAAATTTTCTTCACACAAATTGTTGTTGTAGCAAATCGATGATCAAACTAATATGATTATTGCAAAAGTTTTGCGTGCTTTTGGTCCCACTTTACTACGTACCGCGGTGCAAGGCAATACTGCCAATAGAGCTAGAGCTTCTTTTGATGCTGATTTCGATGATGACGACGACGATGAGGATAATAGCAGTAGCAGCAGCGACAGTGGTAGCAATAGCAGTAGCTCCAGTTCATCTTCATCTACGAGTAGCAGTGGTACTAGGGTTTCTATAGAGTTACCCACTTTTGAGCCAGAAGATGATGATAATGAAGTTGATGGTGGTGACAAAACCACATCAACAACAACAACAACTACCGAATCGTCAAAATGTGAGAAAATCATTGCTGCAGCAACTTTCAATCAAAATTTAAGTGAAATAAAAGTAGAAAATTTTGAAATAAGCTCTCGCACTCTGTTGTGCTGATTCCGGCTTGTGTTTCAAAATTTTTTATTTATTAATTTCGCTGGGTTAACAAATAATTCGGTTTTTAATTCAAATTTTATTTTTTCTATTGGAATTTTTTGAACAGAATTTTATAAGCCGTACACTCAGAAAATAATTGGCAATAAAGAAACAAGCAACAATAAACACCTTTCTACACAAAAACAACTACATTGGTTATAAAATATAATTTAAAAAAAGTACAAAAATGTACAAAATTGTCTTTCTTTTTAACGAGCATAAAACTCGGTTTCCTCTAACACCATCTCTCTCACTATCTCGTCACTTGTTAAATAATCTCGGCTTTTTTTCGCCTGTCTTAGCTTAGTTTAAGTTTAGTTTTGTATTTTTTTTTTCAGGAAATTTTTTATTTTTTTGTCCTTGCTATTGTAAATTGCAAAATTTATGTTTAATTATAATTTCTTTCGTGAACAAAATTCACTTTTATTATACTTAAGAAAAATCTAAATAGAAAATTAACCATTCGAATGATCATGATTTCTCATGCTTTTTGTTTTCTCTTTTCTCTTTTTTTTCTTTTTCATGCGCATACTACATACCAATCAATAATATTTTAAAAAAAATATATCAACTTGTGAAATAACAAAAATCGTTTTAATCAAAAACGAAAATCCATCCACCACAAATGCAAAAAAAAATAAAATAAAATTAATCAATTGAATGAAAATGTATGCAAAATACATCATTATGCACGTGCATTCATTTTAATAATGTAATTAAAATGTTGGGATTAATAAAAAAATAACAATTATTTTAATAAAATTTTTATTGGAATAAATGAATGAAAACAAACTTGCCACACTTTTATATTACACATTTGTATGCATATTGTAATGTAAACATATACATGAACACCGTATCACTACAATGTCATTTACACTTGTATATTTGCACAAATCCTGTTCGCATTATTGCTATCTCTATACCCACACATAACTATCATTATCATTACCTCTCCCTTCTTATGCATTCCCATATCTCTCTCTCTCTCTATATATATCTTTAAAAACTATCCTCTTTCTCTACCTTCCTGTGTTTATGTCCTATTTTTACTAAAACTTTTGCACGTTATAATAACAAAAAAAAAACAACAACTACAAATAACCAATCGCATACTCCCCAAAAAACTTTAATATGGCAACCTTGGATTTCCCAATTAAATTAAAAAAAAAAACAATCGTATGAAAACAACAAAAAATCGAAACAAATGAAATAATTAATGCGCGAAATAATTACACGAAAACAACGAATTCAAAACGAATCATATTTCAAAATTCAATGCACGATAATGTCGTTTTGATTCGCATTTATAAGAATGGTGCCACTGATACACAACTTGATTTATCGGCCATTAACAAACAATTGGAAGAAACTATACGCGTTGCCAGACAAGTTAAAGAAGCCGAAGCTGCCGCCCAAGCTGCTCTTCAACAACCAGCTCAACTGCCCATACCTTCACCCAAGGTTGAAGAGACAATACAATTGAGTTTCAACAATGAATTGACCAACAGCGACAAACCCAAATCGATTAGCAACGAATTGCAGTTGAGCGATTCCAAGTCACCAGCTATTGATGAACTGTCTTTGGATTCAAATGAAGATACTACCGATTTGGATGATCGAAACAAAAGGTATTTTTTTTAGGTTCAAGTACTTATTTTAATTATATTATGTACGTACATATTTGTATTACACATACATACATATGTATACGGGTACAAACGCAATTGGCTTTTTAAACGATCTACATACGAGTACATATTTATATGCACACATACATACACTTTTCAAAATTTGGGTAAAACAACACTATGGTATTTTTCTATTCCAACAAATTTTCATGTCTAGCAATATTTTCAAAAGGTTCTTGCAATTTGGAGGTGCCGGTGTAGCTGGCGGTGCCAGCAGTGGCTCAAGCTCTAGTAATGCTGGAGGTGCAGGCGGTGCCGGAGGTTCCGGTAACTTTTTATTCGACATTGTCAGAGTAAGTATATGTTATTTTAAACTCAAATCAAATATCAGTTTGTTCCAAGCTCAATCGAATAAGATGTTTTTGAAGACTGCTTTCAAGATTATAGTTACTCGTAACAATAACCAAGCAAAAAATAAAAAAATTTATTTTGATAGAGCCATCTTTGACCAACAGATATCCATGTTATAAAATTTATGTTGGGCAGTATAACTGACCGTGTATGGTTAATTTTTTATTTTTTGTTTCTATACAGAAATTCAATTTAAGTATGATTTGTTGGATCACACATTTTCTATGGATGACTGAAAATTTTTAATGAAAGTGCAAAAGGAAAATAAAATTTTTTTCGTACACAACCACACTTTTTTTGATTATTTTAAAAACCACAACCGCTTTTGAAGTAGTTTCATTCATTTTGATCGTGTTTAAAATTTAAAAAATTTTGGTATTTCTTTGTTTATGAAAAAAAAAAAATTAAAAAAATCATGTTCGTCAGTTCACATGATTAGTGTAAGAATAAATACCACCAAACATTTATGCTTGTCAGTATTTGTGTTGTGTCATGGATATCTGTAGATCTAAGCAACACTTAAGTCAAAGTTTCGCCAGCCACAAGTTCCGTCTGTTTTTTCTAATTTTAAAAAAAGGTTTGAAAATTTTGTTCATTTTCCAATTAAGTCTGATTTTTGTACTCGAACCTCGATTTCACCAAAAATATGCACATTTGATTTATCAGTTTTACACTTCAGTTCAGCCGACAAGCCGCTAATATGCTCTACAAAAAAACAGTGAAAATATTCTATAAAGATTTAAAAAATATGTTTTCAAAAGGAAATAAGAATGAATTTTTTCAAAAAAGTCAATAGATGGACAATAGTTATTTTTCAGCCGATATTTTATCGTTCAAGCATAAGAATTAAAAGTTGATTAATATTTTTTCGGTCAAAGACAGAAGTTAAAATTTGATATTTATTTTGTTCGACCAAAGATAAGAGTTAAAATTTTACCGATATTTTTTTAATACAATAATCGAAGTAAAAATTTGAATTTTATTTTTTCGGTCAAAAATAAAAGTTAAAATTTGTTGGATCAAAGAAATAAAAAAATATGATTTGAGTTTTTATTTATGATTGAAAAGTTCAGAGAAATAAAAGTATAATTTTAACTTTTATTTTTTAAATTTAAGCTTTTATTTTTAGCCCAAATCATATCAGTCAAAAGTAACTATTATTTATTGACTTTTTTTGGACATTTTTTCAAGATTATTATTATTATTATTTATCTGACAAGCATTACATTTCTATATTCAAATATCAAATGCACAAATGTTTTTCGTTTAATTTTTAGTATTGAAATATCCTGACATAAGAATTAAAAACTTTGAATAAATTAAGACAAGCTTTTTATTAGTAATTGTTATTGCAATATATAAAAAAAATATTGACCTAGATTTACAAATAAAAAACTTTGTCTATTACATCCGCATAAACTTTAATACATTGAAAATATACTGTATGAAACCGAAAAAGGCTGTAAATATGCTTTTGAATCTGAAATATGCTAAAAAAATATTCCCTAAAAGGTAAAATATGAACTAAAAAATCGTTGCCAAAATTCATAAAAATTTTTCAAACGGAGAAATATTTCATCTCCGTTTCCATTGGTTGCACAAAAAATAACAAAAAATTCATATTTTCGGTTTCCCTATTTATAAGTATACAAAAATATTCTAAAGGTACGGTCACATCTGACAAACATTTGCCGATAAAAACGTGACCAACAGACAAGCTAAATTTGTATATTCTTTAATTACAATATTTTTTTTAAATATAGGTTCGTATCTATTAAAAACAATATAAAAATAGCATTTTGCGGCGTAATTGACTTCATTTTGTGATATAAAATCCAAGTTAAATTACACTAACACTAAGCAAAAGTAGTGGTTACGTTGTTTTTGGGCAAATGTTTGCCAAGTGTTAAAGGAAATAAATAAAGTTTGTTTAAGTGATTTTATTATATTATATATCTTATCTAATTTCTTTCTTTTGTCCTTTTATTGTTTTTTTTTTTAATTTCAAAGCTTTTCTCTGGTAGTGTGCAAACACAAGCCGGCGATGAATCAGCCAACAGTGTAAGCAGTTCCTCAGATAGTGATTCCGATAGCGACAGCAATCGTGCTAATGATGGTTACACGGAAGGTATTCCCGGCCCTGTTACCAGATTAGTCGTTTTAGCCAACAGAGGCTTAGCCAATTTGGTACAAGATTTAATTTTGGTAAGTTTATAAAAACTGTTTAACATTTTTAAAATATATATATATTCATGTATATGTATTTATCTGTTTATTTATTCTTTAGCGTGTGGCCGCCACAAGTGAAAAATTCGTTAACTTCAAGGCCAAACTTATCACTGCACTAATTTAAGCGTCATGATTGATTTTCATTTACAACTTACTATCAACAGATGTTCACATATTTTGAAATTAGTCAAATTTCCTTTTTTCAACACAAAACAACGAAATTTTCTTTTCCCTTAAACATAATTAGTTTAATTTGTTGTTTAAAGAACAAATTCACAAAAATCTTTATCACTCACTATACATCTTTTTTTATTTTATTTATTAAAATTAAAACAAACTGCAAACACAAAAATACCATAATAGTTTGAACAATTTAGTATTTTGTTTGAAACAGAAAAGAAAGAAACTTATTACTAACAGTAGGTAGAGATAAAACAAAAACCATATCGATTGTAGCCTTTATTTTGTAGTATGTTGCTTGTAAATATAAAATGCCTTTTTATTATTTTTGTAGTATTGTTTGTTATTATAATCTTTCCTATTTCGTAAAACTTTAATCATGAGTTATTTCTAAAAATAAAAATAAAAAATAAAAAATTTAATAATATACTATGTTCATGACTGTGGTGTTTTATAAACTATTACTATTAATTTGTTACCAGATTGGTAAACGAAAACCCATCATTAAAATAAATCAAAAAGTAGAATTTTGTAGTTGCTCTCATTAAGTAGTACTCAGTAGCAGTTAAATATCACAACATACTTGTTAACATTTTACACTGTAAAATATTATTATTGTTTACAAAAAAGAAATCTGCTTAAGTTCTGAAGTTGTTGTTAAACGTTCGAAAAAGACCAAATTTGTTACTGCTCAATTCAGATATAATTACCCATCTAAACAAAAGTTTAAGTTAATTTTTAAAACTAACTGAATATATTTGGAATTGTCTATTTCTAAAAGTGCAAGTCATTTTTTATTTTTTCTAGTTCTTAAGTTTTATAAATGTGTATGTATTTTTAAATTGCCTAAAAGTTAATTAGTTTCAGATTTTAATAACTATTTTTACAACTTTGGTATGGAATTTTCATATTTTTATTATATTTTGTTTTTTTTTTATTAAAAGTTAAATGTTTAGTATAAAAATAGATTTTCTCTCTATGTAATCTACTATATGCTGTTTTTTAAAATTTTTCCCTTATTTTTATGAAAACTCTTATTGTCTTTTGTTAATTTTTAAGTGTTGTAAATAAAAGTAAATAAAAATTAGGTAAAAATAAATAAAAACTATAAATTAAAAAAAAAATATATATATATATACATATTTACATATTTATATGTACAACATATCGAGGAGTTTATTTTCTTTGTGGCAATTTGGTGGGTAATTTTAGGTGCTTAACAGGCATGTGTCAAAATATTTATATCCGTATGGCGTGAGTTTCAAGTGGTTAAAGAAATTGAATCACTTAAGTGGGCTGAAGAATATGTTTGTGCTGTGTGTGTATGTTTCAAAGAGAGCAAGCGGTTTAGTGGTTGATATCGAGATAGATATATTGGAAAGAGAAAATTATAGCTTACGAAATAAAAAAATAATTAATATGACAGCAAGCGTTAAATTCTTCTACATCAGCTGTAACAGAGAAAGAACGTGGATACTTAAATTTTGTATGAACACTTTATCTGTGGTTCTATTTTTGCAACAAGCTCATCACAATTTTTCAAAACAACAATTGAAATTCAGTTTCATTTGAAAACAAGAAAAAAATATTTTAATTAATTAATCTAAGAGAACATCAGCAATTTCAATTAATTAAATCGTTGCCTATACCCAGCTAACAAACTAGTCGAAAACATAGAAACTTTAATATAAAATAAGATTTGAAATCGCATTCAACCCAGCCACCTAAGAAGTGGCGAATATATTGAAATGCACATGAATACTAATGATGATGTTGCAGCCGCCGAAAAATAACGATGTTTCTGTTCTGCCGTTAAAGCCATAATTTTCTGTCCCATTCGAAGAATACCACAACTGTCGGTTCCACGCTATCACACTAAAAAGATGTAAAAACGTATAAATACACACTAGGGAGGTAAAATAAGACGGGGTTTCAGAAATCCCGGAATTCGGGATTTTAGAAATTCAATTCCACGATTTTCGGGGTCCCGATATATTTTGAATACCGGGATTTTTCGAGTTCGGGATTTGTTTTATAAGACACACAGCTTATAATGTAAAATATTTTAATTAAAACAAAAACCCCGTAAAAATTTGACACATAATATCAAATTCATAGAAAACAAAATATACAGTTGGGGAAGCCACAGAGAATATTGTCATAATCCGGCCAAGTTTTTTATGGTTTTTGCATGAAAAATATGCATTTGCATACTTTTCAATTTCTTCCCAAGAAAAGCGTTTTTGATATAACGTAGCATATTATTATAGCATATAAATTAGCATATTATGCAGATTGTTAACTCTTTTTAACAAAAATTGCTTGTGGTAACTGACGCAGCTCCAAATTCTCGTATGGTTTCTGCAATGCGATCATTAAAAATTATTTACCCCACATATGTTGTATGTTATATGTCTAGCTCATATATTGTATAGAATTGCTGATTTATTCGCTTAGATTTTGCAATGTTACCTCACTTGTTGCAAATTGCAAAGCCTTTTTTCATAAGGTACAATATAGTGCATTCTATGTACCCAAATATGATCAATCCGCCAAAAGCATACATTAAAGATAATTTTGAATGTATTTGCCACAGTAAAATCAAATTGGAAACCAAAGGACTTCCTTTACATGAAAGTTAATCCGTCATAAAAGACGTAAAAGAAAAACTTAAAGTATTTAATCGAAATGTTGGCCTTCAAATGCTGACCAAGATTAAAAACAACATATACAGTAACATCGACTGATACGCATATTTTCATTATACTCGATCGTTTTGTGCGACAATTGAAGATCCTCTCAATTTTAAAACTTGAAAAAACATATGATTATTCTTTCTCATAACCATTTGTAAAAATAAAGCTGATTAAAAATTATTAATCTGTGTTATTTCGGCTGTGCATATTTTTGTGAATATTTTAAAGATATTTTTTTGGGAATATTTGCATGCATATTTTAATCATTTTTGTGCGTTATTAAATTTTCCCTGGTCATAATATACTACTACTTTTTCATTTGCATTGTTTTGTTTTCAAAAATGTTTACGTTGTACAAAAACATCGGTGCTAACAATATAAAAAATAGTTTTACTTTTTTAAAAATTGTACCTGTGGAAAAAATAAAAATACTTTTAAAATTATCTTACCTATGATCTAAAAGAGTAGATGATTTTGTAAATTAAAAAAAATCAACTCCACAACAAACACACAGCAAGATGGACATCGAATACAAAATAATATATAAAATATTGCCTATCCGGAAGTATGTATTTACATTCATACATACATTCTTGGAAATGAGAAAAAAAGGTGTTCAAATCTGCATATATAATAAGGTACAGTTGGACAGACACACAGACGGACAGGAAATCAAACTCAAAATGAAAAAATATGTCTACGATACGATATCCTTTTATCCAGCAGACGATGGACCACGAATCGAAAATAATAAAAATTAGGCAACATTGGTGAAAGAAGCCCCTTTCAAATAAAATAATTCCAGAACGGTAAATAAGTGGAGTACTACTAACATTAAAAAAAAAAACTACACAAGAACTTATAACTTCCTACTTTTATTTTAAGTCAGTTATGATTTGAAATATGATAAACCAGCATTCATATTTAGTCTTATGATTTTCAAAGGAAATTTCTGTTTTCTAATTGTTTTCAGAATAAATATTTATTTAATACACTTAATTTTTTGGAATGGCGGAATTTTTTTTTCAAAAAAAAAACCGCAGCAAAATTAATAGCCTATTCTTGTCATACCAGTTACACAGCAAAGTAAAGGATTTTGCTAAAAGGAAACATAGTATAAAATTTTCGGTATTTCCTGGGTTTTTCAAAAGTAAATTTTATTGCTCGGTATTTATTAATCCTAAACAACGCGGAATTATCGGTACTGACATTCCTATTACACACATATAAATATACACATGTTTACATACAGTCAGAGACTAAAGTTTAAATACAAACATAAAATATTGGGTTTTGAAAAAGACCAAACGTATACTTACAAAAATATAAAACAAATACGTTAATCATCAGTCTGTTATGCTTTTGTTATTATGACATTGTTAATTTTCTCATACACTATATCACAAAAACATAGTAGTTCTATGAGGCTTTCCAAAATATTTGCAAGTCGAACTAATGAATGCTTTTTTTAAGCTAACTTATTTAGATAAATATTCTTAAGATTTTTTTTCCAAGAGAAGTGACTAAAACTAAATGTGGCGCACACACACGATCCTTAACGTCATCTTTTAAAACTGCTTTGGCTTAATGAAAATGAGACGTTGGTATCGAACAAGTAGCTCCTGTTCATCTGTTGAACAGAATTTAAAGCAAAGTTTTTGGTACCGCTGCGAAAAGATGTTTAAAAATGTATCAGTATCAAAATATTTTCTAAAAATATGCAAAAATATGCACTAAAAAAACGGTGCCAAAATATTTAAAACTTCTGAAACGGATAAATATCTTATCTCCCCCTCCACAGTTTGCAGAAGAAAAAACATGCAGCTGCATATTTAAGTTTTCTCTGGACATAACTAGCGACGTCATAGAATGATTTCATTTACAAAAAAGAACATTTACATTTAGCGTTCTGAAAATATGCTCAGCCCATGTGTGGAAAAAGTAAAATGTGATATTGATTAATTATACGATTAAAAGTGCTACTTCTTTCTGCTTATATTTCTTTTTGGAATATGTTAAGACATAAAAATTCAAAAATGTTAAATAAAAGAAATTACTTATGATCCTTCAAAAACGCACAAATATTTTCAAATTGAATATACTCGTATAACTTTCAAAAATGCTAATTTCTTATAAATTTAGGAAACTTTAAAATAGCACCAGATAGTGATATGTTTGTTGCTATCATCTTACACACGCAACACTAACCTACACTTCAAAAAAGTGACCACCCAAAAACCTACAACTCTCACTACATCCTAAAGGAAGAGCTCCATTGACTAAGAACAATAGACTCTTCCATCAGAGGAAATGAGCAGTGAGAAATATGTACATAAATTCTTCAGTATTCGAACATAAAACAATTATTGTGCATATTTCCTTTATATCCATAGTTTTGTTACGAGTGTACATAATCATTTCATTTAAAAAAAAAAGAAAAACAACATTCTCATTGCTCATACACATCTCAAGTGTTTATGGACAATTTGTCGTCATTAATGACTTAATTCATTTTACAGTATTTATTTAAGTACTCGCATAGAGTGTGGAAGCCACAAACAACAACAAATAATAAAACCATTTAATACATTTGAATAAAAAAATAAATAAATGAAACAGTAGCCCAAGCGCAAAACAAAATATCTTATATGACCATCATCCCATCTCAACCCAGTCCTCACTTTTTCTACTCTTAGCGAAATAAATATTTTATATAAATAACAAAAATTCTGTGTTTTTTTTTTTCTTTTTTCAAAAAGATCGAATGAACAATATAAGTGTGGCTGCAAACATTGTAATATTTTCAGTCTTGTGGGAGAAGGCCAACTAGTTACAAGGCAAAAAGATCAAATTGAACTTGTTTAATAGTTAAATAACACAAATTAAATACGTGTATTGTACAATAATATTAATTAATAATTTATTTGAATTAACTAAAAAATTTTAATTAAGTCTACAATGGAATTCTATACAAATTACGCTCAAATAGAAATGTGTACGAACAGTCGTATTAGTCCTTCAGAATCTGATTCATCGAATAGCACCACTAAGCCAAGGCATGTTGTTAATGCCCGCGAACGGTGCCGCACTCAGAGGTATGTGATACAAGATTTGTTCTTTATTATTATTTTGCATAAATAATAAATTCAATAGCTTTTCCAGTGTCAACTCAGCTTTCAACACTTTACGCACTTTAATACCCACCGAGCCATACAATCGCAAGCTCTCTAAAATTGAAATATTGCGCCTGGCTAAAAGTTATATTGCTCATTTGGATGCTGTTATTCTGACAGGTAGAAAAATATTTTACAATAACTTAAATAGTTAAATAATTCATAACAGAGCAAGCATGCAATGAAAAGGTGTCAGACAGACATTTAATCCGATTTATAAAATTAAACATGTGGGTCCAATCTGGAAGTAAGTACTTTCAAACAATGCAAAAATGCAAATCGGTACGTATGTAAATGGCAGATTCTAAAGAAATTTATCCTCAAACTGTGGTGGTGCGATCTTAAAAGTAAACATTATTACATAAAAAATTATACGAACTTTATTTCAGTATACATATTTTTGTTAAATCTTATCTCAAATTCAAATAAAGTTTTAGCAGACATTACAGAAAGTGAAAATGAAGTGAGTCACCGCAAAACAAGATTTTAATCCATATGAAATTAATTAAATTCGATCCAATTTTCAATATTTTAAAAACCTATGTATGTATATATGTACATTCAAGAAAAGTAAAAGAGGAACTTGATATGAATTTTTCAATTTAACCCTAACTTGGGCACCAAACTTTTTCTTCGAATTAGGTCACTATTTACATTTGTAAATATATGTGCTTTTGTTTATTTTCTAAGCAAAGTTTCTGTTTTTCATTCTCCGAAATGGCAGAATTTATCCCAGATAAATATGACCGTGGACACTCCAAAGTGAAAGGAGCTTGTTACATCTGCTATCAAGAGAAATGCAAGAGGAAACGATCAACGCGAAAAATGTGTGGTCAATGCAAAAAACCAATTTGCATTGAACATAGCAAAGTGCAAACAAAGTGCACACAATGTGAAAAATATTAGCACATTATGCTTCTACCACTCTTTTATGTTTTTCATACTGTAACGCAATAATTTTATGAATTTAATAAACTGAAGTACATTAAAAAATTAATATAAAAAAATTTATTTACAAATGTAAATATTGACCGATTATGAAGAAAAAATGAAAAATGTCGGAAAAACTACGGTAAACTATTTTTTTCTTATTTTTTTTTTCATTCACGCAAAAAGCACTAAAAATTAGTCACTGAGTCCAAACCCCATCTATATACACCCTTACATATAGAAGTTACAGCTATTTTAAAAATTGAATATTTACAAATGTAAATAGTGCCCAAGTTAGGGTTAAGACTAATGCCTTTATATGTTCTTAAATTAAAGCACACAATTAAAATAACTTGTGAAAGATTAGCGAAAGCTTTAAGTCCTATCAAACATGCTGTAGAGAATTTGTCTCGTCAGGACTGAAATTTGTTAATAGACGTCGTACATTAGTATTGAAACCCGCCATGAACAAGTTTAACATGAAAATGAAAGAGCAAAACCAATGAATTTTGGCAACCTTACAAAGCATTATTAAGGATAAAGGTACGGTCACACTTGGCAAACATTTGCCCAAAAAACGTAACCACTACTTTTGCTTAGGGTTAGTGTGATTTAACTTGGCATTTATATCACAAAATGAAGTCAATTACGCTGCAAAATGCTATTTTCATATTATTTTTAATAAATACGAACCTATATTTAAAAAAATATTGAAATTAAAGAAAATGGAAATTTAGCTTGTGTGCTGGTTACGTTTTTTTCTGCAAATGTTTGTCAGATGTGACCGTACCTTAAGACTTGCCTCAATTGAATATCAATTATTTTTTCCATTGCTGGAAGTTTGGCAATAAAAACAAAGGTCTTAAAATTTATATATCGAGGAATTCCGGCGAAAACCCGGTAATGCAATTTCTAAGATTCTAAAAAATCGGTTAAACATCGGTTTGGCTTCAAAATAAAAAAACAACATTAATTAATTAATTAATTAATTAATTTATTTATTTATTTATTTATTTATTTATTTATTTATTTATTTATTATTTATTTATTTATTTATTTATTTATTTATTTATTTATTTATTTATTTATTTATTTATTTATTTATTTATTCATTTATTTATTTATTTATTTATTTATTTATTTATTTATTTATTTATTTATTTATTTATTTATTTATTTATTTATTTATTTATTTATTTATTTATTTATTTATTTATTTATTTATTTATTTATTTATTTATTTATTTATTTATTTATTTATTTATTTATTTATTTATTTATTTATTTATTTATTTATTTATTTATTTATTTATTTATTTATTTATTTATTTATTTATTTATTTATTTATTTATTTATTTATTTATTTATTTATTTATTTATTTATTTATTTATTTATTTATTTATTTATTTATTTATTTATTTATTTATTTATTTATTTATTTATTTATTTATTTATTTATTTATTTATTTATTTATTTATTTATTTATTTATTTATTTATTTATTTATTTATTTATTTATTTATTTATTTATTTATTTATTTATTTATTTATTTATTTATTTATTTATTTATTTATTTATTTATTTATTTATTTATTTATTTATTTATTTATTTATTTATTTATTTATTTATTTATTTATTTATTTATTTATTTATTTATTTATTTATTTATTTATTTATTTATTTATTTATTTATTTATTTATTTATTTATTTATTTATTTATTTATTTATTTATTTATTTATTTATTTATTTATTTATTTATTTATTTATTTATTTATTTATTTATTTATTTATTTATTTATTTATTTATTTATTTATTTATTTATTTATTTATTTATTTATTTATTTATTTATTTATTTATTTATTTATTTATTTATTTATTTATTTATTTATTTATTTATTTATTTATTTATTTATTTATTTATTTATTTATTTATTTATTTATTTATTTATTTATTTATTTATTTATTTATTTATTTATTTATTTATTTATTTATTTATTTATTTATTTATTTATTTATTTATTTATTTATTTCTTCCCTTTTTAGGAACTTCTGAAAAACCATGCAGCATATATTCCACGGAACCGCATCAATGCGATCAAAATCTAGTAGAATGCAGAACAACAATATGTACATTTTGTGCCAATAATTATAACAAAAGTTAATGAATTACCAAAAATAAATTTTGAATTAGTTTTTATCTCTAAGATGTGTATCTTAATTATGCGTTAATTAAACATGAATTTTAAATATAATAGACAATTTTAAATCTTAAAATCTTTTCATTCAAAAGCACGTTGGCTCTATAGACAAAACGAAAACCTCCGCGCCGAATGACAATAGGACTGAAATGTGTGACGCGACGTGACAAAAAATACATTTGGTGTTTTTGATACCAAAAGACGATATTCTGAAGAGGACGCAAGCCCGCTTGAAAGCTCCTAAAATCAGCAAACTTATGGGGTTTTGAATTTTTTAGTTGAAAATTTACAGTTTCGAAATAATTATCAAATTAAGAAATAAAATATTTAATATATCGTCATTACAGCAAATTTTAAAATTTTTATTTATGTACAAGTCTATTCTGATCAGAGTACGAACTTATTCATGAACGTGCGGCTCATGAGCCTAAATTTTTTAAATGAACAGGAGAAAAATATGCAAATCAACTGTAAAAGCACTTGTTCAGGTTCCACTTAAAGTTGTGTTTAATGTTTTTGTATTGTGTTTGACGTTTTCAAATTCGAATTAAATTTGGAGAAGATAAAAAACATGTATTGAGTCGTGGAGAATTGTGTGGAAAAGAATTTCAAGTATAATATTTCTTTCCAAGTTGAAAATTGAAATTGTTAACCAATTTTCGTTAAAAATTATTGCGACATATTTTGCCGGCATTATGTACGAACTACAGCAGTCTACAAAGAGTTAACATATTTTTGACATCTGCTAAAATAAATGTTAACCTATTTATTGCTAGTCTATCGGTAGTTCGATTTACTCAACTTGCATAGAAACTTTCATATGGTGTTAGTCAAAACATTTTCCTACTTTTACAACAAACAGAGTTAGTTTTAAAAGTTTTAAATGGTAATACTGTTTTATACCATACCTGTTTGAAAACGAAAATACAACCGTGTAATCCATTCATTCGCCATTTTCATTTTTTCATACGGGTGTTTTCTTTGGCTGTGAACGGAAAACAGAATAGTGAATCAAATTACTTAACAAAATGGTAAATTATTGCAATACTTTTAAGAATTATAAATAAAAACTTTTAGTTTGCTTCATAATGGATATTTAAAGATAAACTTTTACTAAATTTCCGTGATATTTGTGAAAATTTATAGTAATTAAACTGCCGGGTGTTGAAAAGCATAAAGAGGAATTAATGTGTATTGAGAAGCACAATGACCGCATCATTAAATTAACAATTAATGCTTCTCACATACAGAAGAATAGTCGCACGTGAGGTTTTAATTCTAGATTATTCTAAATTGTAATGGAAATATGAAAACATATAAAGATATTACAATTAATTGATGGTTAAATTAATTAATAATGTCTTGTTTAGCAAGATTAAAAATAAATTTAATTCATATAACTGATGATAGATCGTTATTAGACATGAACAGCGTGTTTCGAGATGAATCATACTGCTCGTTTATACAATTATGTAGAAATTTACTACATACTGAAAAAGGATATTTAGATTTTAAAAGGGATGGTAATATAAGGGGATTTTTAATGTAAATAAGTAAGGTTAAGTTAAAAACTGCGCTTATCCCTATTTGTAAATTCTAATTTCGACGAAAGTTACCAGATGCTTAAAAAAATTAACTTTTTACAGGAGATGTCTTTAAATCCTGTACGTGTTCTCAAAAATGAGGCACAGGAAGAAAAAGCCGAGATGGCTCGCCTTTCTTCGTTTATAGGAGCCATCGCTATTGGAGATTTGGTTAAGAGTACCTTAGGTCCTAAAGGTATGGATAAAATCCTAGTAAGCCATGGTCGCGAATCAGGTAAGGTGAGTGTTACAAATGATGGTGCTACTATATTGCGTGCTATCGGTGTCGACAATCCTGCTGCCAAAATCTTAGTGGACATGTCCCGTGTCCAGGACGAAGAAGTCGGCGACGGCACTACTTCGGTTACCGTTTTAGCTGCTGAACTTTTACGTGAAGCTGAAAAACTAATTGATCAAAAACTTCATCCGCAAATAATTGTTGCTGGTTGGCGTATGGCTACCAAAGTGGCTCGTGAAGCTTTGATTCAATCATCACAAGATAACTCTGCAAATGATGATAAATTTAAAGAAGATCTTATGAATATTGCCCGCACTACATTGTCCTCAAAAATCTTGCATCAACACAAGGACTTCTTTGCTAAGCTAGCTGTTGATGCTGTTTTGCGGTTGAAGGGTTCTGGTGAATTACACGCTATACAAATCATTAAAAAAAGCGGGGGCACTTTGGATGACTCATTTTTGGATGAGGGTTTCTTGCTGGACAAAAAACCAGGTGTACACCAACCACAAAGAGTAAGATATTTTTTTATTTTTAAAAATTTTTATATGTGAATACCTTTTAACGGAAGGAAAGAAATGTGCATTATAGAACCGTCGAATTAGTTGTGAGTTATGTTTTCAATAATTATCATATCACAGCCATTTTGACGAGTTTAATGGTGTATTTAATTCATCAGAAGTATGAGCAGTAGAATTGTGAAATTAATTATAAAAACGAATAAAAGTAAATAATATTGATACATATATATAATATATGATTGCCATTCCTAAGTTTTATTTTATACCTTCGCATTGCAGATTGAAAAAGCTAAAATTTTGATAGCAAATACTCCTATGGATACTGATAAAATTAAAGTTTTTGGCAGTGCAATTAAAGTGGACAGCTTAGCAAAAATTGCCGATTTGGAGTTGGCAGAAAAAGAAAAAATGAAGGATAAAGTGCAAAAAATCATTAACCACAATTGTAATGTATTCATTAATCGTCAATTGATTTACAACTATCCTGAGCAATTGTTTGCCGATGCTGGCGTTATGGCCATTGAACATGCCGACTTTGATGGTATTGAACGTTTGGCTTTGGTCACAGGTGGTGAAATTGTGTCAACATTCGAAAACCCTGCTTTGGTTAAATTGGGTGAATGTGATGTTATTGAGCAAGTGATGATTGGGGAAGACATCTTGCTTCGTTTCAGTGGCGTTAAGTTGGGTGAAGCTTGTACCATTGTAATACGAGGAGCTACACAGCAAATTTTAGATGAAGCTGACCGTTCCTTGCATGATGCTCTTTGCGTATTAGCTGCAACAGTTAAGGAATCGCGTATTGTTTATGGCGGTGGTGCATCAGAAGCATTGATGGCAACCGCTGTATTAAAAAAGGCTGCTGAAACTGCTGGCAAAGAAGCCATTGCCATGGAAGCATTTGCTCGTAAGCTGTAAGAAACTTTTTATAAACATTTTTTTAATATTTTATGTATGATTTAGGTGCTCTTTTATCATTGCCAATTGCTATTGCCGATAATGCAGGTTACGATTCTGCCCAATTAGTTTCCGAGCTTAGAGCTGCTCATGCTCAAGGCAAATCTGCAGCTGGTCTTGACATGGATAAGGGTAAAGTGGGTGATATGAAGGAATTGGGAATCACCGAATCATTTGCTGTTAAACGTCAAGTTCTTTTATCAGCAGCTGAGGCCGCCGAAATGATTTTACGTGTTGATAATATTATTAAATGCGCTCCAAGAAGACGAGTTCCAGATCGTGGTTACTGTTGAGCAAATATATGTATTAAAATATTTTTCTTGCATAACATTTCATGATATTTTCTACATTTTATCGATTTCTAAATTAAATCATTTTTGTAAAAAAACAAACTAGATACTTAACACCCTAACAACCAAGCAAGCATTTTAAAAATTCTCCTGTTTGAAATTTTTTTATTTATTTGATGTTTATTTTTTTATTATTTTGCAAAATTAATGTTTACGTAATAATTCGGCTTAGCTCAGACTTTTAAGCATGTATTGTCAGGAAGTATGTATATTCAAAATATATATCGCTTATTTTTTTAAGACTGCTCCAATATACATTACAATTTCAATAAAATCGAAACAGTTTTTGCATTTTTAAAACGTTAAACTAAAAGAAAATATCTCTTAAATTATGTTTGCTTTGAACGATAAATACATATAAATTTAAATACATTAATAAAGTACTAAAAAAATATTTTTTTATATTATTGGACATTAGAACCTAAAGCTTTTAATTACATTTAGAAAAATTGGTGTTCTGTAAAACTCGTGATTTGAAATCGCCCAATTTGCACGAAGAATTCGTCTAAAAACCTAACATTGCAGCCTTTAAATTGGTTTATATCTTTTAGATATTTAAGATACTTTATACGAACTTAAACGTATCATTAATTCTTCCAATCCCGCATTTTATAGAACAGCTCCCAAATAACAGATTTTAGTACAGCGCTATTATATTCGCTAGGAGAAAAATAAAATAAAGCTGCACTATTTTTAACTCGACGGGTTTGCGTCTGTGGTAGTAGCTCTCTAATCGGGTAAACACATTCTGATAAACAAAATGTTCTTTTTTTGAAATGTGACTTGAGGCGGGGTTCTTACATTTAAAAATTTATACATAACAGCAAGAATATACATATGTATTTTTCGTTAAAAGAAAGAACTAAAACTTCGTTGTTTAAAAATAATATCACCTTACTCATTAATTATAAAATCCTTGGAAGTTGAAAGTAAGTGGGCCTATCGTCACTTATTATTTTTGTTCATTAAGAAAACGATTATCCATCAGACCCGAAAATGTAACTTGTCGTTTCCAACTTTAGATTCTATAAGATTATACCGCTCCTACATTCAGTCAAACATTTCTAACCAATATTTTTTAATATGAAGTAAAAAGGTAATAAGAAACAGCCTTTAAATCTAAAATTCAAGACAATCTAGGGTTTCGCCACATTCAGTTCGTGAATTTACACGATAATTAAGCAATTTACGGCTTTGTTGCACTCATTTCATTGACTTGCATATTAAATTTACAGACATTTAATTAAGCGTTTATCTGCGAAATTTTCATATAAAGGCACTCGCTATTTTAACAAAAGACTCATTGTCAACACTTATCTCAACTTAATAGATATGCTTATTTCATTTTTATATTTTATTAATTTTTAACACATTTATTTATTAACTCTTCTGATTACAACAAACTGAAAGCGTTATTAAATCCCGCAAAGCAACAAAAAATATAAGTTGCCATATCAAAACAAAATAAACATTTTATAGTGGTTGTAATGGAGCTGCCATATTCTGATTAAAAGTACATTTTAGAGGATGTGGAGAAATTTTTCATATAAATATGAGTAGGAAACGGAAACCGGTGAGGTGATTACTGTGCGCACTATAGTTATGTTTTAAAAATACTTGGTAAATGCCTGGTACTAACTTCTTCCTAAATTTCACGTTTGAAATATTGTATTTATATCAAATTTTTATTAAAACAAACTTCAAACCCAAGTTTTAGTGTTTTAATTATTTTATTTAATATTTAAATTACGAAACGAATTCATAAAATTCAACAAAATTTCGAGTAGTTTCTTTACAATTTGATTAAAACAACTTTAAAATTTATAAAACTAAGTTTCTATAAAAAAAACAGCACAATGTATATTGTTTACGATATAGCACATTCTATTTCACCATGTTTGGGAACACAATCTAAAACTAAGGCCACAGCACGCGCCATGTATGTCATTGTACCATAACTGCCGCTAGGAGCACTGGAAACAATAAAAATTTTATTTGAGTTAATAGGGAAAAAAACCGAAAATCTTACACACATACCTGTCATATAAATGTTGACAAATGTATGCGGCACCACCACACAACAACATACCAGAGGCTGCTTGATGTTGATCCTTACTATCTTTAGACTTGGCACAACAGAGTGTAGCATCACCTTGCACTTTGCGTTGGTCTTCCAAAAATAATTGATTGGCTTTGTGCACTAAATGTTCAACATATATTACGCCGCCCAAATTTGGCACCATATTGTGTTCAGTTACTAATGTCAAAACCATTAAAGCCTCCACAACTAGCTGACGATACTCCGGTTGTGGTATTTGATTCAAAGCTGTTTCAACTTCTAAAGCAAATTTCAATTCACCAGGTGTCATTTCTTGAGTTAAACTTTGTTGCAAAATACGACCCTCTATGGCCAAGCCTTGACATTTTTCCAAAACTGACCAAACACGTGAATAGAAATCACGTGGCACACGATTAAGGGCGCCGTCTAAACGGCGTCTACGTAACCATTGCCCCTGTCTGTCATCAATGCTTGCTATAATGGCATCTTCACCCTCCGGGTCACCCAATCCAATTTGACTTTTCTTGCTTACACGACTTGATTTACAACTCACAATTGACAGATTGCCACGAGCAACTTTAAAGTTATAAAGAAAAAAAAATTATATTTCCAAGTGGCATACACACGTACGCATATAACTTACCGCTGCTTACAGCAAATTCCTTGCCACTTAATATATGATACAGAAGATTTTTCATTTCAAAGGGTGACAAATTCAACAAATGTTCCGAAGCGGCTTCACCATCACAATTTAAAGTACGTGACAATTCTTTGGCCATCACTTGTATAATAAGACCAACTCTTAGACGCAACATTTCATGGAACAATTGTGGTTCGGTTCTTATAAACATGGCTAAATAAACCATTAATTCTTGTGTCAACATGGCTGTACTTTCGTCGTCACCGTAAGCCTGCAAATTGTAAACATTTTTAAATTAAATGCATAGATATATACATATGTACATGCATATGTATATATAGTAATTTCGGTCTATATACAAACATCATGTATTAACTGTCTCAAATCGGCTTCCGGCAAAGGTGCTGTTATAGTATATTCATTATTCGGTGGCATGCCCACAGTCACTTGTTTCTGACGGACTAGCAAATCGGTTACTGCTTTAGCTAAATCCTCAACACGCTTTCCGAGCATACCAGCGGTATGACGAACTAAGCCCCATAGTTTTTGTTGACAAGCCTTTTCGTATAAACCCTTCAGTAAATCGCGTACGGTAACGATACGACCCTCTTCCAGCATGCCTTCAGAGTGAGAAGAATTAATAATATGGACATTGCTGTTATTACTAGAAGATGCAGATCCATCGGCAACCACCAAAAGTACAGAAGGTGGTAATGGAGGCTTAGCTGCAGCACTTTTTAAAGTTAAATCATCTAGTGATTCCTCCACAAGGATTGCATCAATTACTTTTGATTTTATTTTGTAGTTCAAACATTACATTGAAAAGCATTAACACACATTAGCATGCAAAATATGAGTTAATTAATGAATAGTAAAAATAACAATGTATTATTATTGAATGAAGTTGACATGAGATGTATGAAAGAGTTATAATTAAACAAAACAAACGAATATTTTTTCGAAAAACAGTTCACAGCAAAAAGAGAAGAAAAAAATGGAGAAATAAAATAAATATTTAATTGTTGGAAAATTAATTTATTTAAGTATTCTAAAAATTCGTATGTGTACAGGGACAGTGTTCAAGTGCCAATGTTTAGAAATTAAAGTGCAAACGTTTTGTATACAATTTTTAAACATCACATTGGAAATATATTTTTGTATGAGACATATTCAACATACACATATTTGTACATACATAACTTACTACGAATTAATTTCACGTATTAACTTCTGTGAAAGGAAAACTATTTAACAATTTAAGTTGTCATGCGGTCTTCATCATCAAGTTATTTAAGGTTTTAGTCAAGTTCAAGGCTTAAATTCGAAATACATAATTATTTTTTAACTGCATTTACTAAATATACATAGTAGGAGTTTTACTTGTAAATATTTTATATAATTTTTAAATGCATAATTTTAAATTATGTTATTAAAAATTAAACTACCGCAAGGATTTAATACCCCAAATATACAAATAAATTTCGTAGGAAAAATGTTGAAAAAAATTAACAAGTTGATTTTCCAACAACAACAAATATAAAAAATAAAATAAAAATATCATATACAAAAGCAGTGATTATCCAAATGTAAAACCAATCCCGATGCACTTGAATCAGGTTCACACAATTCAGAAATCCCACATTCTCCGATGAAAATATCTTAATTTTGAGCATTTTCAAGCGTTTAAAATCAATTTTGGTAGCATGAATAAATTAAAAAATATTTTTATTCCTATTTTTGGAATGCGATATTTTTTTACTCAGACTCTCCGTTAAACTAAAGGGTTTAGTTTTTTCATTATTTTGGAGATATTTTTTAATGAAATCAAAGCACGCTGTTCTGCCGTGTAACACTTTTAACACTTTACAGCACAAATGGAGAAAAATTCAAATCTTGCATTAATTTGGGATAATATACAATTCTATGGATGTCGAACAAAACAACTTAAGTCGAGTTAAGACGACTTTTTAGATATTCTTTTTAATTATATAATTAGTCACGGTTCACACCATGAAATTTTTCTTTCTGAAAGTGTTGGTTTGTCGGTGTACGGGGAGAGAAGATTAGGAAGAGGTACACTCTTTCATATACTTTGAAATCCTTTTATGTTTTTTTATTTGTAAATATCATACTGAAAATGGCTGCAGCATTATTTTTGATTCTCTTTTTTACTCTTCTTTCTTTCATGGTGGTGATAGGAAAAATTTGTATACAAAAAAAAAAGAATGTGAAGATAAACATGCAAAAATCTAGAATTTCATTACAAAAAAATTTTAATGTGTAGTAGACATTAATGAAAGTTCAAAAGAGAATTAGAGAAAATTTCAGAAAGATAACTTTCGTAGTCTTAACCGAGACTTAGATATTGATGCTTTAAAAATTCTTCATTAATTTGTGACAGATTAAAAATAAATTTCAAATAGGCCGAAAATCTTTAACAACTTTTAATAACATTTCAATGAAAATAGCTTAATTATGTTTGATTGGCTCTCCGCTGCAAACACAGAAAGTTGTATTCACCAATTTAATACATAGTACTTTTGCTACACTCAAAGTTTTAAAAATTATATTTAACTTGTTTTGTCAAAAGTAAATAAAAATTTACCCTTAAAAAAGTCCACAGAAATAAATTTTAATATATTTGTTTACAATAAATACAAAAGGCCATAACGGTTCAAGAGTTGGATAAGCAGATATTTCCATGGTAAGCGTCCAGAGATGTATCCGGATATTTATGTTGAAATTTAGGAGTTTTTAAAAAATGGTATCATGATTGGTGAAAACGCTATCAAGGGTGAGTTGTTAAAGTTGATTAATGAATTTCGAATCATGAAAAATGTTGATTGTTATGTTTCACGATATTCTAGTTAGTTCATTATTTGTATAAATGAAATTTGTTTTAGATTTTCATAGAAATGAGGAAAAATGACTAAGGTCGGCAAATTCAAACAAATTCCCTGCCATTCTGACAGTTAAACTCCTTACACAGTACAACACATGATTTTGCGACTCAATCCTTTTTAAATCACTTTTTCTATATTTTAACACGGTTATATATCCTATACTTTTTATTTTCGATATTGAAATATTCAATGTTCTTCTAGTTTTAAAACACAAAACAAAAACAAAACGAATGATGCAGAAGTTTTAATTTTTTGCTCCCAATCTCAAATTAAAGAAGTTCCTGTTTTATGAATATTCCTAAAACATTTTTGGGGGCGTCTAACGATGATCGTTTGTTAGCTGGGCCGTGTCTAAAAATAATCTATTTTAGCAGTTTTATTTTTTTATATTTTCGAATTTTGTATATAAAATATTACATAATTTGAGAGGTCATACAGATGGTTTTGGCTCCGCTTTCTCAGCGTTCATGAAGTATGTTTTTGATTCAAAAGAAAACAATTTGGAAAATTTCCGAAAACTAAATTAAGACATAATGAATTCTAATTATGAAACTCTTAATTGATGCCTTTGCCACTACAATACATATTTTCCTTTCTATCTTCCAGTTTCTTAATATAAAACTTTTAAACGATCTGTTTAGTTTCGAAAAAAAATAAAGACTTTTCAAATGAAGCAAGTTCGTTATGTTTTCATGAGTCTAATCATAATTGGAATTGAATTGCGTTTCCGTTTCCAATCCAATTAAGCAACGAATTTTATTAAGCGATGAATTCTTACACATTTTAAAAGCAATTTAGAATTACCGTACATTATGCGTGTGGGAGTTGATGCTTTAGCCCCAGTTTCATGGAAGACTACAATAGTTCTACTACTAATTGTATGAGAACAATTTCTGAAAATCTTTTGGTTAATATAAACATATTTTTCATCAAAATAATTTTGTACAAAAATAGTACTTTTTCAAGAAACCGGTTCATTCATTAGAGCACTAAAAACTTTATAATAAAACAAAATTTTTAATATTTTTAAATTCTACAAAGGCAGAATTAGGCGAACGTTGCGGTTCCGTAATGAACAAGCTGTTCGTTTTGATTCCCATCACTGTGTTGTGAACAGTTGTTTCTTTTCTTTCATATGACACGTTTTTAAATGTTCTATATTTGTATTAACGTTCCAACAGTACGGTACGACTACAGCAACGTTCGTCTAACGAGGCCTCAAGCCCTTTTAAATACTAAATTTATACAATTTCCTTTCTGATGAAGTCCGTATATCTTCTATGTTATTCATAAGCGTTTAAAGTTGCTACTCACACATGCACACTTATTACACATGCATGTATCAGCTTCAAGCTGAAAAATAAACAAAGTGTCCATGTGGGTTTGTCGAATTTGCTTTCGTATAGAAATGAGACAGAATTTTAAGTTGTTTATTTAGATTTTTTGTTTCTGTATTTTATCGTATGTATGTATTTATGTAAATGTTTATTATTGATTTCTAGAATGCGGTCGATTGAGTAAATAATAAAAATACATGTACGTACATACAAATACGACAGTGATGAGTGCGTTAATTAACAAATTTTTTAATTATTTTAAGTCTGAACTGTATTTATAAATACTTGAGATGAAAAAAAGTATTTTAACGAAAATTCTCAAGCCAGCTACAACAGAGAAAACAATGAAAAAGAAATAAAGCTAAAATAATCTACATTTAGCCCATTCAATAATTAAAATAAACACAATATCCAAAAGCAAACATAACATCAAATTCTTTTGAAAAATTATTTTTAAAAAGCTACTATAATTTATGTAGTAGTTAGATATTGAAAAACAGTTAAAAGTGCTTCCCTATTGGTAGGAGAATTTAACATTATCTATTATTTGGTGGTGGGTCATTATAACAAGGAGGGAATTAAACTTGAACTTACCAGAAGAGGAAGAGGAGGGCGATGATGATTTATGTTTAAGTCCTAAGCCGGCTAATGACCAGTAGTAATCAAAAAATAAATTCACAACAACATTATAAAACAAATTAAGTTAAAGCTGGAAAATTATTTAAATGTGAAGGGATAAATTATGTTCAAAGAAAAACACAAAACAAAATATTTGTACATATATGAAAGACATTAGACAGGACAGAGTAGTGTTTTTTTTAATGTTTGCGGATTGTTTAATAAAGATTTGTGAATATATTATTATAAAGTGTTGTATTAGAATATATGTAAAGGTACGGTCACACTTGGCAAACATTTGCCCAAAAAACGTAACCACTACTTTTGCTTAGGGTTAGTGTGATTTAACGTGGTTTTTATATCACAAAATGAAGTCAATTACGCCGCAAAATGCTATTTTTATATTATTTTTAATAAATACGAACCCATATTTAAAAAAATAAAGGAATTAAAGAAAATGCAAATTAAGTTTGGCTGTTGGTTACGTTTTTTTCGGCAAATGTTTGTCAGATGTGACCGTACTTTAAATTAAATTTTTTTTAATAACAATATTATATATGTATTATATTATATGCATTTATTGTACAAGTATACAACATACCTGTATTGAAATCTAATCCTTGTGTGTCTACTAAATATTGTAATATATCGCCTTGTTCTTCAAGATTTTCTGTTTCTCTTAGCATTGCTATAAGCTCTTCGACTTCTGTATCGGCAAAATTTGTTTCCGTACGATGACGTTGCACAAGAATTTTGGGAACATTGTTGGCTACTTTAGCATATTGTTATTTACAAAGGATTTTAACATTTACATAAGTCAAAACAATAAAACATTCCAACATATATTGTAGTTCACATATAAAATATAAAAAATAAATAAAAATTAAAAAAATGTGATAAAAAAACGTAAAAAAGTAACATAAAACCACAAATTTAAGAGTTAAAATTTACCCTACACCACCAAATTTAATTAAATTAAGGAAATTCGTGTGTATTTATATATATATGTATATATATTACCTCTTTATGTACATACAAGGCAAAACATTTCAGTACCGCTTAGTTCTCTGTATGCCAATTGACTTCACGAGTTTTAGTGTTATCAATAACAAAATTAGAAACGATTTTGTACCATTGGGCGAAAATTAGTTTTTTATAAACTGATCTGTTAGTGCTTTTTTATTATAAAAAAGTAACTCGATGCTACAGATTGATCGAAGGAAACTGAAACGCTACCAATGATTGAAAAGAAATGACTGACTGATTAAAAACAAAAATCTGGAAACTTTTAGTATATTAAAAAAAAAAGATCTCACGATCCCAAACTCGGTGGAACATTACACTGCCCTCTTTTCAAATCAAAAATGAGAAAATTAATATTCACTTGGTATGGGAAAAGCATTCCAAATTTTGGCTAACAGCTAAAATTTTAACCATATGAACATTGCAAGTTAAATAGTATCCTGTGCGTGTGGCACTGCCCAATGTCTTAATTAATTTTTCTTTTATTGAAATAAGTGTCCGAAATTTTAGTTCAATCAGAAAGTGATATTACAATGTTCTAAAATTTTGAAACGGAGAACTTTCATACAAACAGACATTACAAGCTAAATAAAAGCTTAAATTAATGTGATGTAGGGCACATAATAAACCACAATAAAATAAAATTAAAGCACGACACTCACTTTCTTGTTGTCTAGCAAACTCACTGCGTTTTTCAATTGCCGATCGACTATGATTAATATCAATTGGATAAATATTTTCACGAATCAAAACTTCTGCTTTGTTTTGATTTGAATTATTACCAGTTGCTTCGGGTGTAGTGGAAAACGTAGTTGTTTGGCTTTGCTGATTAGGCTGCAACCAAGGTGGTGGTATTACTGATGACATACGCCTCTCTGTCAATGGTATTGGTCCTTCCATGCCCAATTTATCCGCTTGATTTTGCAACAACAAAATGATACAGCACAATTATACATTTGGTTTCGACTGAAATTATTGTCTTTTCACTTACAATCTACGTTAATGGATCGAGTTTTTTTAATAGCTCCTTTACAAGACATGCGTCGCCTTAAATGTCTAGGTCGCAGTTGGCCGCCTCTAAAGTTCATAGTATTGCGATGACTAAATGAACGCAACAGATGTTCATCCAGATAAGTTTGTACATCGGGATGTAAACGATCTGGATACCCGTCTTCGGTACTGCCCAAAAAACTCAAATCTGTAATGGCTGATGTATTAAGAAAGTCCTTAAGGTTACCCAACATTACACGAGTGCCATTAATGTAACCCGATTTCAATTTACGCATTGTTTGTATCATAGCCAAGGGTATTTTATCTTGATCTATACATGGTAGAAAAATTATAAAAAAATATAAAGAACGAGCTTATGAAAAATGATCGAATTAGTTGCAAGCTAAACATAAATCTAACATTAAAATTATAAATTGTTAGTTACAATACTAACTAAATTGCCAAAGCAATTTATTTAAGTTATCTACAAACAAATATTTACAAATATAGTGCACTCGCTATAACGTAAACAAACTGAACAAAATTTGAAATCCGTATAACGTAAAAAGTTTACATAATTCAATGTGTTTCAATTAGGAAACTGTTTACATTTAATAGTTTTTTAGTTTCCTTGTTCGGCAAAATTAAAATTTCAGTTAGTATTTCTATTGCGCCACACAAGATAAATGTAAAGAAATGATACACAGTTTGAAACTGTTAAATTTGATGTGATTTAAAATGAAAGAAATACAAAATTTGTTCTTTTGCATTCACAAATTTTGCTTCTCATTTACAGGAGTTACGAAAAAAATATCACTTTATATTATGAATATTTAGCATTCAAAAATATCAATAATTTGCAAACGAGAGTAGCGCCGTTTTTAATTAGTTTACATTAATGCGAGTGCACTGTACATGCCGATATTTTCTTTTAATACTTTTAGTATATTAATTACAGATGTGTGCGTGTTTTATCATGCACTTTTACGCACAACATATTTAAAAATTCCCACGATCACGCAACATAAATAAGTTTGTTGTACATACATTCATATATCTTGACAACAAAATCAAATGGCCGTAAATAGCAAAAAAAAATTAATAATCAACTGTTTGATTAATTATGATGTAATTAACCAAAATACATCACCTACCTACCTATATATAAAAAATGCCGATTTCATTAACAAAAATCAAATGGTCGTAGCTGCAATTTCAATAATTTCTTCAGCCAAAAAGCCTGAAATTTCTGAATTTTTACCTGAAATGGATTATTTCCTGAAATAGTTTTTTTTCGGACTTTGCATGATTTTTTTTAATTTAATATTTTTTCTTTAAAGTGGTCTTTTTGCGAGCGAGGTTTAAGCATTTCTTAAGGTTTCATCGATTTTTAGTCACGGGGGAACGCAAATTTTTTTTTATCCTTGCCATTTGTTTTTATTTTTGTTACCAAAAATTTATATATTGTGGTTACGTATTATGTATTGTAAACACGATTGCAAAAGGCACGTTATGAAAAGCTACTATTACTTTATTAATTTTTTTATTAAAATCCTAACCACGTTCATTTTTGAAACTTGGTTCTAAAATCGAGGTGGTTCTAAAATCGAGGTAATAAGAATTATATATTCTTAAATTTATAAGAATTCTTGCTTATACTGGGAAAACCTAAAAAGAGTACTCATGGTCATTTGGATTTTAGGTATTGGTACATATTTTTTTTAATTAAGAAAAAGTGAAAAGAAAAAGGATTTTCCATAAAAAACAAAACTTAAATCGTAAAGTTCGGCCAAACTTTCGGATTAAAGTGCAAAAGGTACAACTTTGTCAAAACAAAATGATGTTACGTGCGTTAAATTAATTTTTATTAAATAAAAATAATCGCCAAAATTAAAATATGTAATGTAATGGTAAACTAAGAAAACAAAAACAATTGGTTGATTATTGAGTTCTTGTTACAACTTTGATATTGTTTAAACTTTTCATTTGCTTTAATGAAAGTTTAATATAATATCTCTACGTGTTCTAAGAAATATTTGGTTAAAGTTCCCTGATGATCTCCATTAGCAACAGTGAAATGCGCATAGGAACTAGCTATACCCCTCAATAATCAATTTCAATTTGTTTTTAATAAAACTATGTATGTAAAATATTAGTTATGAGAAACAGTGCGATTAAAATTTAAAATATTAAAATTGTTTGTTTTCAATAAAAAAAAGTTCGTTTTCGAGTTCGATCTGGAAAATATTCAGAAGTTCGGGTTCGGTCGGTCGTTAGTAAATGGCGTCACTAAAACGCACACGTTGTTTTCTTCTGAAAATGCCTTTCTGTGGCAGCATGATCGTCATCACCACCCATGTCTATACAGTTGTGCAGATTATGAACAACATCAATAAGCCGAAAAATTCATCGATAAAGCGCCCGAGATATTTCACAATCCAGTAATGTTTTTCAACATACATATGAATGTATGTACGTATCTTCCGAAGCCTAAATAACAATTATTGCCTTATAATTAATATACGAGTAGTTGGAATAATTCCATAAATAAAAAAAAACCAAATACATAAATAACTGCATATTTAATGATAAATTAGTGACAATTATATCTTATTCGTTGTAAATTTGTTATTTATTCATTCGATAATGCCAAAAAGTCCCAAGGCGAAATATACGGAGTCAAGTATATCAAGTATTATATACATTTTAAAAATAACTATGTCATACATACAATATTTACAATTATTTACATGTAAACAAACATACCATTTTGCTAGAACATAAGTAGATTCCCCAACCAATATATCATCTCTTTGCTCAATAAAAATTTATAAATATTAAAAAACGACAAAAAAAAAACATTTTGAATTTTGTCGACTATATTTATGCTATATTTAAACTTAATACAGCAAAATATAATCTAAAGAAAATTTTATGAATAATTTATGTTGTTCACTAAAATGTCTTTTTTAGCTGTAAAGTATATTAATTACCAAAGTTGGCAAATTAATTGTACATTGGTTGAATGGAATTGTGCAATGTATATAAAATACTGCCCATTTCACAAAATAGAAATATTCTTATTTTTGCAGATGCATATCGTCCTAAGGGGTAAGAGATATTAATCAACAGTTTGGGTATATTAAAATTTAAAATTTGTCGGTTAAGATAATTTGGCGCTAAAAGGTAAATATGCACATGGCTTATGCAACACAGCTCGTAAAAAATTGAACCCATTGATTATCTTGTAAATTTATTCGTATTTTCTTTTTAATTATTATCATTAGTTACATATTCTTTAAAATAACAAAAAGAACCTATTGCAGTAAGGAATAAAAATTACTAAAACAGAAGTTTAAAAGCATGCAGGACAACATACCAAATAGCAAAAATTTTAATTAATTATGCTTATAGATCAAACTGCAACAAAAAATAATATTTTTTTAAAGCTAAGCAAATAAAAAGTGATTTATTTTAATTCAATAATTTTAATTGTTATGAGTTTTTGCGTATACTTATGAAGATATATGTATGTGTATGTATGTGTGTTTGTTTTTAAAATTTCAGAATTGGAAATGGTAATTACCTAGCATATAATGAGTTGCCATTAGAGTTATAGTGGGTCTTCCTAACATATGACGCCAATTATTTGTTAGGAAAGCTAAATTGGTGGTGAAATTACTTGCAAGCAAGTCAGGATCACGTGTGGTGTAATATTCTTCATAATCTATATGCTAATTAAATTAATTCGTAAAATTTTATAAAATGTAAAATGATATATTCAGTGATTTGAATTGTTTCTTTTTCGGCTGAAATAAAATACTCAGATCCGGCAAATGGTTTAAAAAATTGTACTACTACTATGTGCAAATGGTAAATAAAAATACAAAATGTTTTAGGAAAACTCTTTTAACATAAATTTTAAAATAAAACAAGAAAACTAAAAGTGTTAAGAGAATATACATTAAGCAAAAGCAAGTTTTACATCAAATTTTAACAATATTTGACCTATTAAGCAAGATCTTTAAATTTTAATATCTATGAACTAATGAATGGTAAATCCCTTTCGATTTTAGTCGATAAACAATTTTCATCACAAAAGCAGAATTACTTCGTGGTGTATTATGCACTTCCAAATTTATACTGAAAACAAAATTAAAACCAAGAAAAATAAAGTGCTGAAAATTTTTAGGCGTCTTGTTCATGGCGTCGTTCGCAGTAAAATCTAAATAATATTCTTTCGCTTAAAAGGCATACGATTTCATGTTAAACAAATTATAAATAAACAAAAATAAATCATGTTTATAAATAAAAAAAAAAGGTAAATTTAGTTGCAAGAATATTAAACTTTAACAATATTTTTATTTAAATTTTTGTTTAATTAAACATTGTAACAAGGACATGATAAATTGATATGGGAGCCCCATAGACTAGTAGATAGCGTACTAGACTATTAGCCGGGGGTCGCAGGTTCGATTCCTGCCTGAACCCTGGTTGTTTCTGCAGACAAGCCAAAAAGGCTTCGCGGTTTGTGTTAGTTCTTTAAAAAAAACATACATATATACATACGAGTACATATTTTATTGGAAACAGCATCGGCGGTTGAAGCACTTGTGAATTTGATTCTTGTTGAAGTTAAGCGCATGTTTAACTAATTATGGCTAATAAGCCAGTTAAGGTTTAAGCACGGGTTTAGCTAAATTAATTTAAATTAAGTTTAATCCCAGCATGAGCAAGAGCCATTATTTCAGATCGAGATTAAACTTGCTTGCATTCCCAAATTAGCTAGTCTGAAAATTAATATAATGCAATAGTACCTTCACAGGCAAGCACAATTTTTAAGCGCACATGTTTTGTTCTGTTCATAACAGACGGTATGATTATTCAACTGCCATAAAATCTTTAAGTATACACAGGTTTGTGTGTATTAGTATTTTTGTATTCATTTGACATTTGTGTTTTTTTAATTCTATATGTATTTGTTTTCATGTGAAAATATGCTCTTGTAGTTTAACAAACAATAATGTGGCGTCAAATTTAAAGAAAACGAATTACATATTTCAAATTCACGGAAATCATCCCCATCCGGTTAAAAATCATTTATTTATTTTATTTTACCGGAAATTGTGTACGCAAAGATTTACATTAAAACTTAAAGAAATTAGCCAAACTACACCATTCAATTTAATTATATGTTTAAAATTTAAATATCTTGCTTATAGTTGCTACTTTTATATAATTTGTTTTAATTGTTATTAAATGGTATTACAAACATTTTTAAATCCTCCTTACCACAATTACATACTTTATTTTATTTCTACATATAATTGATTAATCAACATAAATACCATAACTAACTCAAACTTGCTTTTGTTTAAAAAGAAAAACATTCAAACTAAACAGAAATTATATAAACAAAATGCATCCCTTGCAATTAAATTAAAGAGAAAAAACTGTGAATGCTAGAAAAATGTATATAAAATTATAACCTGACCTAAATGTATTTTCTTCAAAACTAAAGTAACCAAGGGACGTCCAAGCAAGTCCCAAGCGGACTTAAGAAAATTAATTTCACCTTTTAAAATATCAATCATTAATTCATTGTCGGAGGCGATATAAAAACGTGATAAGTCGACAAACTATTTGATTTTTAAAAAGATAAAATTAAACGTATTTAATGAAAAACTACTAAATTTGTATATAAAAAAATCATATTAATCTGAAAAGTATCGAATAAATTTTGACTTACCTGTGGGGTAAAGGCAAATATTCTATCTTTTAATGAATATAATTTACTCGTACTCAATATACCCACATCACGAGACTTACGACCGGTCAAACCAAGTTTACGATTTCTACCCAAATATGTATATAAATGGCTCAAAACACGAGCTGGTTGAACTTCAATTGGAGCTACCTCTGCTATTGTTTGGACATGTAAGTCATATTCAGCTAATTTATCACGTATTTCATTATCTTCCGCAATAATCACCACTTGTACTACAACATCTGGTTTCTTCTGGGCACCTAAACGACGATTAAGTGGATCTAGCTCACCTACAGCTAGGAATCCCTGAAATAAAAGGTTAATTCTTTTATATTATGTGATATTTACAATATATTTTTTTAATGCATGCCTCTTGTAACAATCTGCCCAAGATGAACAAAGACTGACCCCATAAGAATGGACAGCGTCCAACAACTTCTCTTGGTTGTGATCCTGGCATTTTATATTCTTGTAACACGGTATCATAAGTAACAGCATAACTTTCGGGTATTAAAAGTATACCATCATCTCCTCGAACCATTATTTGCTAGAAAAGCAGGAAACAGAATTAAACTTAGCCAATTATTAGTGAATTATATAATGATAATCGATTTATATCGTTAAAACCGATTATTTTTGTGTCCGATTATGCGCTGGCAACTTTTTGGCGACGACTAATTGAAAATTAAGCTCAAGAAAAATAGAAACGCTAAAAAGGTGCCAGACGCCTTATTCGCGCTATCGTTCCAGCGAAATTAAATTTGCATCTCAGTAACAACCAATTTTATTAATCAATTTATTTATTTGTTTACTTACTAAATAAGTGAGTAAATTAAATTGGTTGTTAGTCGCACTCAAATAAGTTATTTTTCGTTCAGAAATCCAGCGAACGATATAACGTTTCTTCGTGGGATAGTCTGTTATTAAAATTCAATTTGTTTTCTTTGGCTTAAGAAGTATACGAATTCATTGTAAACAAATTAAAAATAAATAAATAAAAAGATGAATTATAGCAAATACAAAATGACTTCAATATATTGGCCTTTTAATCATGAATAATCGTTATGTATAATGAATTGTAGCAAGAAAATTTGACTTTAACGTAATCGACTTTTAATCACGATTATTCGATTAAATAATCATAGTCAAAATGGCTGAATGAGCCATGTTACAGAAAACGAAATACGAAGAAATTCCTGTAAGAAGGAAATACATATATCTCTTTTTCTTACAGCTGAATTACGAGTTGATCAACAAAAGTTGAAGTGTGTGAACCGAGACTAATTTTCCAAAAAAATCCTTTTTAATTCGATTTTATTTTTTTTTATAATTAAGTGCATATGAGTGATAAAGTATGTTGAGAACTTTTAAAATTTATATTAACATTATCATAAATTACCTCTAAACGATCAGCGTATTCCTTAACAGACAACTTATCCGATTGAAATGCGTGAAACAATATTAAATAGCAATAAAATAATGGCCATTCGCACTCAATATTTTCAAACATACGCAACTCCCATCTTTCGTAGTACAAACGTGTAGGATCCTCTTTAGGTGTACGATAGCCATCACGCAAAAAACGTTTGCAACCATATTTTCCCTGCAATCGTTGTAAAATGGCATCCTTAGTGTTACGTATCAATTGAGGATCATCGACCGCGAATGCTGGAAAGCCAATAACACATAGAAGTCCTGAGTCCAATTCTTTGCTGTTAGATTCACGTGGCAACATCGATTGCAAAACAGCTTGACACTTGTGAGCTTCATCGGCCAAAACATGGATTACACTAGCAGGACCACCGCGAGCCCCAAACAGATCTAATTCATTCATGGCTTCTAATGCAGCCTTAGCCATACCTATGGAACTAGCGTTGAGTTCGGGTTCACCATGATTAGTTTTGTCGCCACGTTCCCATATACCATAATCGGGAATGCAATACGCAGACTCAATATAAAATACTAAATTTTGTATGAATGATACTTCATCTAACGAAAATACAATCTGTAGACCAGATGCTGTCATCTGGGCTAAAATCAAGAGATACAATGACACTGCATCGATTTGTAAATGGCCCCATTCAGCATCGCCGACCACGGGTTGACCATTTTTGCTTGAATATTTAGCATGTAGAGAATCCAATGGGTTCTGTGTTATTTTAAACTTTTCTACCTTATCTTTTTGATTCATCATGGCCATTAATAGGCCACGCATTAATTTAACACAGCTTTGTTCAAGTTCATAACATTTTGCACGATCTTCGTCTTGATCAGCAATCTTCTTATATGCCATAGATAGGCCCCACACTGCTAATATGCAGTATACATTATCTCTTATCCAAGCGTGCGAATTAATATTTGAAGCTGGAAATAAACCTGTTACGGGCTCCTGGTGACTCATGATCAAACGGTGAACAATACGTTGATAGTAGTCCAGGCGTACACCCGAATTACTGCGTGACCGCATCTTTTGTCCTTTTCTTCACTTAACAATCACAAAATAATATCTAAATTTGTAAGGACCAGAAATGATAAAATTGTTTAAAATGTCTGCGTATATTCCTCAGACGAAAAGATAACTTACATAATTTTAGTTTTTATAGTAATTTATTTTATTGTTGATACTGCTTGTGTCTCTTCTATAGGCTGTTAGTAAGGCAAATTCTCATTGTCAATTCGCCTTGGCTGTTAGTCTAATTTTTATATTTATACTTTAGTTTTTCACTATCTTTTATATTTTACAATTTTCTGTTTTTTCCACCAATTAGCAATGTATATTTTGTACAAGGAACTTTACGTGTAAATAAAAAATGTCACGCCAATGTCAAATTAATATGTGTGCATTATGTTGATTCAATACAGCTGGTTGTCAATTAGGCTTCACAGACGAGAACAAATTTTAAGCGCACAATTTATGTTCTGTACAAGTTGCCATGTTATGCCAGCGCAATTCCTTTCTGTCAAAGCCCAATATTTTTAAACAAAATTACAGGCAAATCATGGTACAATTATTGTATTGTATGCAAACCAACCAGGTAGCAGCGGTTCAAAACATAATGAACAAAATGTCAAACAGCATATAAAACTGAATACATATATGGTGTTTGATTGTTTTAAATAAGACATGACATTATAAGTATTTCATCAACATAAAGACGACTTTGCAAAGTAAAATTTAAAAAAAATAATGTAAAGCAAGGCGTATTTAACAGGTGACAGCATTACAGCAGCTATTCATTGCGAATGTCAAAATACATACAAAATATTTTTACTTTTTTTTTCTCTATCTGTTTTCCTGTTATTCTTGTTTTGTTGTAATTGTTTTCCTAATGCTGTCTGTCACCTAGTTAAATACACCTTCATGTATAGTAATATTCATTCATGGTAGAATAATACAGGTAGTGACGATGCTACAACTACACCGCTTTTTTTTTTTGTTTTTAGGTTCAAAGTTGTCAAAAAGCACAATAGAAAAATTTTATATTCATATGTGGTTGCATTTCTGCTCTTTTTAGAATTTTGTTTCTCTTTGCCCCGTTTCACACACTTCAACTTTTGCTGCTCGTAATCCAGGTGTAAGGAAGACGGATTGGGAAATACAAATATCTCGTTTTCTTACAGCTGAATTACGTGTTGAGTAGCAAAAGTTGAAGTGTGTACCGGGGCTTCCTTTTCTTATTTGCATTGAGCCAATTTACACTAGACTAATTTTTAGTCCGCTCAACTTTTGTTCTTTCCAAAACACACTGGATTACAAATTTTTGCTCTCGCCACCATGTAAGAAAATCCAAAATAAAGCTGCAGCCATTTTCAGTTTGACAGTTACGAATAACAAAATACAATAGAATTTCAAAGTACATGAAAGAGTGTACCCCTTCCCAATCCACTCTCCCCGTACACCAACAACTAACACTTTCACAAAGAAAATTTTTCAATGTGAAGCGTGACTTACCAAATGTTATTTGTACAAATTCAAAATTTTATATGAAATGTTCAGTGCCTATAACTCGAAAAATGTGGGTTTCCGAACGTTTTGATACTTAACATTTTTTTAGTAAAATTTTCTATCACCTAGGGAGTTTTTGATTAGGTGTGCCGTCGTAAACTAGACTTAAGCTTTTATTTTTCACAAACATATTTATAATTATTAAAATAATGGATCCAAGAAAAATAGGTCCAACCGAAAATTAAAATAACATCACTTGTTTTTATTGAGAACAAGAGGAGTGATGTTTGGGCCAATATTTTAAATTGTTGGAAGTTATTTTTAATTTGGGACCATTTTGTATTTTCAAAATCAAACACAAATTCGGACTTCTTTTTTTTATGGTCTCAAACTAGGGAATGAAAAATGGCAACAAAGTAATTCTATCTTTAGAAAATTATTATTATGTAAGTATATTTATTACAAAATCAGCCAGGTGCAGTCTTTGGCGAGAATCTAACCCCTAATCAAAGTTTTTTTTATAATTTTTCGTCAATCATTTGGAGAAAATTTTCATTTTCAAAATCTCCACAAAAATGGAGCCATTTTCACTTTATTTAGGCCATTTTTCATGGAGTCGCAATGTAATGATAATAAAAAAAAAGAATATTAACTATTTAAACGCATACGCTCTATAGGCCGGCGTCCCTGAATACGGAAACGTTTCGACGAAGTATTTAAATCTGATATAGGCGATGTAGCTTCTGCATTGTGTAGCTCTGACAAATATGTTGAAGTCGATTGATTATCTATGGTATAAGTACGTTTACGTTTTAATGAACTCAATTCATGTTCATCTGCTAAAGATTTAGAGCGGACCAAAGAACCTAAAATATTAAAAGAAATTTATAAATAAATACTTAAATTTCTGTACAAATATTTACTTATTACCGGCTATAGAGGCACATCTTTTGATTATAGAATTTGGATTGGAGTCAACTGATGGATATTGTTGTTCATTTTTATGCGATTCCTTTACATGTATTCCTTTGAATGATGGTAAACGCATTACTGAAGTCATTAAAGACCATAAGCCACTGGTCTGTTGAGTTTTATTTTCTTTTTTACCACCATTTATTTTTTGTGATAAAATTTCTGGTTCTTGGGGCAAAAATACTCCACCATCTTTATCATCGTCATGTAAATTATCTAAATCATTTCTTATGTATTCTATACGATTTAAAGTTGTACTATGATCGCATTCTTTGATGGAGGGCCTTCGTAATGGTGAAAATCGTCCACTTAAATTTTGTTTTACCAAAAGTTTACGTTTTGTTTCGGGCGAATCTCTCTCACTCGTGTTAAGCATTGATGTAGCATTAGGTGTAAAAAACAAATCATTTGACGAGTTTTCCGTTTCATGTGAATCACATAATTCTATTTTAGGGGTTTCAAATTTTATAAATTTTTTAGGTTTCAATGACCCAGGAATGCGTGTTATTGGTGTTAATGGTGGCATAACATTGTTTTTTACGTTTTCCCCATCAAAGGATTGCATTTGCTGAATTTCTTCTGTTGTGGCAGTAATAATTTCCACACTGCTACATGACCTGAACACTGAACTGCCTGCATTGTTTGACCCAGCAGATTGATAAGAGCTTTTTGTTGATCTCGGATAGTTTTTTACTGAATTCATACTATAGTTTGAAGTGGAAGATGAAACACTAGACAAATGTTCGGTACGTGTTATGACGATGGATTCGGTTGTAAGTTTCTTTGCAAATTCACGTCGCAAATTTGCATTGTATTCTATTTGTTGGTTATTAAAAATACGATTCTTTAAAGATTCCCCATTTTCGCTTTGACTACGTCTGACTGCCGGTGACAAACGTAAATCTAAAGCTGGATGTATAGAAGATTGTTCATGATTAACTTCAGGGGATGAAGTGCTATCAAACATGTTTTTGCGTTGGAAGATATTAGAACTTCTAACTGAACTCGACCCTGGAATTCCGTGTTCTGCAAATGCTTTCTGTATACTTTTAGACATTACTTGACGCAATGGGGTAACTGCAGACATTTTCGCACGTGATCCGGCTACTTTCATGTAGCGATTTACTGGTTCAAGAGCTTGACTAATAGATTTATTTCAACGAAAAGAAAATTAGGAATAATTAAGTTAGAAATTAACTAGAATCAAATTTTTTTTTTAATTTATATAACTTTAGCTTATGAAAAATAAAAGTTTTATTTTTAATGTGTTGTATGGATGGGATTTGAACCTAGAGCTCCGCAAATATGTTCATTTGATAATTTATACTAAATATGTATGTATGTAAAATGTAATTGCGTTTTAAAATAAATGACTAGACAAATTTTGTAAATAAATAAATAAGTAAATAAATAATTTATAAAACAATATACATTTTCTAACTCTTAATTCGATTTTATCAATTAAGTAAAAATATTTTATTTCCCTAAAAAAATATCTCAAAATTGCAATTTATTGCAACAAAAAAAGCTTATTTTTTTGTTTGCTAATATACTAATGGTTTTTGCACTCAGCGTCGTTTATATTTTTTTTTAATTTTTGGGAATTCCCATTTGAGTTAGTAATTTATGGAAAATATTTAGCCAATTTTTAGCATGGATTTCTGCACATGTAAAAATAAAATATGCTAGAAAACTAACCAGCCGTTATTTCAAACACGATTTCAAATCTTGGCGAGTTCCAGTTCTCTTACAAAAAAAAAATAAAGCTAATGTTTCCATTTCAGAAATTTTTAAACTATATAATTAGAAAATGTAATGCATACTATGTATGTGTATATACATATGTACATATGTAAATCAAAATAAATTGTTCTTCAGGAAACTAGCTTAGTTTTTATTTTAAACACAACATAAAGAAATATTTTCCTCTCAAGAGGTGAGTAAACAATATAGTATGCATTTTTTACACAAGATGAACAACGATGCAAATAATTTTATATCTTAACTTGAGAATCACGAGTTAAGACGTTGTTGAATTAAACGAGTGATATGTACGAGTATGTATGTACATATCGCTCTTGTTTAACAATAGTGTATTAACTCGTACTAAACTTTTTGAAAAACTTTAGTTTACATTGGATGTATTGAAAAATAATTTTTAAATCATGGTTTATTACCAAAAAAAGTAAACAAAAAGGAACAATGTTAAATTTTTACAGCGGGTAAATATAACATGTAATTGTTTTGGAAAAAAGTAAAAAATAAAAATTCCCAGTTAACACATAGATATTTGATAAACAAGCACGACATGTACTTTTATTAAAGTATGTAGGTATGTACCTGTTTGGTTGAGTAAAAGCAGGACTGATGTCTGATTCGCATCCGCTGTTGTATTGAATACTTGACATGTGCCCACCAGTCCCATTGAATGTTTGCTCTTTTGGCTTAAAGACCATTTCCACCTGCACAGGTGTCGATGAACATCGTATCACCTTACCTTTAGCACCTGATGTAATTTCTGTACTGCGCCTAATTGAGGAGTTACTTATAGATGATATATTTTTTATCGACGAAACACTGTCACTTATAAATTCTTCGTTTGATAATTTACTTTTTGCTTTCCATCGCATATTAATTATTGATATAGGTGTCATATTACTTTCATTAAAATCCTGCCGTCTCAATGGGGAACTTTGTGATCTAATGGATTGCGGCACTTCAGTTTTGGTAACAGTTACTTTTGAAGCTTCATCAGTATAGCAAGACTGATTGGATTCTAATGATTCCCGATTCTGAAGCATACATTTTGAAAATTCCTTAAGATCATCTGCCTTGTTGTATATTTTTAAGCATTTCTGACATCGCAACGGCAGATGATGTAATTCTATATGTAAGAGGATTTCAGTACGTAGTTCCGAGTTAAGTACCAATGGTCGCTTTTCACAGATTGGACAAAATATATAAGTTGTATCGAAAGCAGCTGTTGCATCACTAACATTTTCGTTAGCATCACATTTATTGTTTTCTGCAGGGATCATAATAGATTTGCGGACAACTATGGCATGATTTTTTATTTCATGTTTGTGGCGACACTCAGCACAACAAAAAACACCTTGACAAACTTTACAAATGGTCTACATAAAATTTAGTGTTTATGAAAGTACATATCCATATAAAAATTGTTTTACTTACATCATCTGGGACACGCATTACTATGACTTTAAGAAATTATAAATTTTTATTTCAAATCAAAAAACAAAATAACAAAAAAACACAAAATAACCACAAATAAAATATACACTTAAAGCCACATTTCACATTAAAAATTGTAACGGTAAATACAAGATATTGGTATTGCACTGACATCATGTACGACGGCTTTTCCACAGTCAAAGTTTAGCCCCGGTTCACACGCTTCAACTTTTGCTGCTCAACTCGTAATTCAGCTGTAAGAATGACGGAGATGGAAATACATATATCTCTTTTTCTCTTACTGCTGAAATACAAGTTGAGCAGCAAAAGTTTAATTAAGTGTGCGCACCGGGGCTTACTTTACAAAGTTTTAATTAAGTTGAGAGAAGGAAAGAGAGACGAATATTTTCTTATTTGCAGCTGAATTAAACTTTGCAAAGTAAATTTTGACCGGGAAAATCCATATACATAATAAACAAGGTAACCTCCTTAGACGGCTTTTCCACAAAGAATAAGAAATTATTCGTCTCTCTGTCTTTCTCCCAGCTGAATTAAAACTTCACAAAGTAAACTTTCACTGTGGAAAGCCTTCCTATTTTAAGTGGGGTACACATTATCGAACTTGAGTGACAGTAAAAAATTCATTAGTTTTGAATGATAGTGTTAACGCTCAACCCGTCATTCAAGAAAAAATTAGACACATAAACATGAAAAATACAAAAATTGGATGCACATTATTGCTAACAAAAATTTTTTATAATGAATTATTTTAATTTGACTGTCGATCAAGTCGAAATTTGAGCAAAACTGTCGCTCATGTTCGATGGTATGTCCTCCAGTTTATATGGAATTTGCCAAAACTCAGATGTTGATTTGCACACACCTTGATAATCGGCTTCGTTATCCCAACAGACTGACCAAGGCGACTTTATTTTGTTATGGTGTCAAGGCGTATTGACCATCAAGTATCGAAATCAATAGTTGATTAGTCTCTGCTCGTCTTGTTTCGAGCCGCCACTTTGTCCTTAAATCATTTTATGTTATAAAGAATGAATTTGTGCCATTCGTAATTACAACCCCGAAGGTAGATGCATGTTATTATAACACATTTCTTTTCATTTGTTGCTTCACTGTGAAGATATACATATATATAAAATTTATTTGAAACATATTTCTCTGTGTGAACATGAAGACAACTTCAAAAGGGTATTGAAAAGAAGTTGAGCACCAAAAGTTGAATTGTGTGAACCGAGAGCTACAGTCAAACAAAAAGCGTACTTGATTACTGTAAAAACCGCTCGACTAACATTACTGTAGCTTTTACATAAATAAATAAATGTTTTCATTTTTGGCGAAATTACATTGTTTTTTGTCAAGTACATTTCAAAATAATATATCCAGTTATATATACACATAATAAAAGATAATTATGGACGCATTTGACAACTGCCGCATTTGTTTAGGAGAAATTAATCATGAGCCAATAAAAATGACACGCCTCATAATGAGGTTCCTTGAAAAAGTTCTACAGCTAACAAATGTTGCCAAACCAAATCCCCGAGGCAATGTAAAACAAAATTTATGTGCGCCATGTTTTAATAGAATATCAGATTTTCAGGATTTCCTTGAACAATGCAAAGATTCGGATGAATTTTGGAAAGCGCAATTTGATGAGTCAAGAGAAATTCCACAAAAGGAATTGTCATTTGCAGAAACTGTATTATTGCCTTTAGCGGAAGACAGTAATTTAGAGGCTGATACAACAGTATCCACAACACAATCGAAAAATCCCATACTTATACAATCTGAAGAAAAAGATTATGGAAATACCGTACGTTCACTGGATGTTAAAATGGAACAAAGCCAGCAGGTTAACGAAGAAGATGAGCAAATATTGTCACCCGCTTCCCAAATAACTGAAGGTGAAAACGAAGATACACAAATTGAAGTCTTCAACGGTATTGAATTAGCAGAATGGCCAGATGAGACAAATGACGAAGATGAACAAATTGAAGCCAATGTACATAGCGATCCCAATGTAAAACACGGATGCGAAGAAGTAATCGAATATGAGTATAAAATGGAAGAGGAAGAAGTAGAAATTGAAGAAATTACAACCGACGAGACTGGAAGCTCAAATACATGTATTGTAGACTATCGCTCATTTGATTATGAAAAAATTGAAATGGAAAAATCCAGCAAAAGTACTGTGATTAGCGAATCCACTGAAAAAAGTAAAAAGGAACAGGATGAAACTGCTCAAAATACTTTTTTAATGGCAACCTCTATAGATGAAAATGGAAAAATAAAAATGAGTTATAAATGCTCGCAGTGTGGTAAGTATAATTGCATTGTTCCGTTAAAGTTTACATAAGGAGATTAATTAACGGTAATAAATCTGTCCAAATAGTCTGACACTTGGGAGGGACAAAAATGTACAAAACAATGTTAAACGTCAGGGAGTTATTATTTGTGTAGGCCTGATCTAAATATTGCAATGTTCTTACGTTGTTCTTTCATGTTCTTAATTTATTAAATGTGCATTAAAAAGTTATTTTTGAGTAAAAATACCAGCAAACGATCTTAAAATAACGAGAATTCAATAATATGTATCTCTGGGGATGATAAAATTCATAACTGTTACGGTACCTGTTATTTCATAATTTAATTGTGCTTAAAAGTCGATTTTCTAAAGTAAAGTGATTTCTTCCAAAACGTATCAATACATTTCTGCTGCGGTATTTAAATCGTGTACATATGCAAAATTTCGAAACGCTACAGTCAGGTGGATGAACTTTGTAACCGACGCCTTGAATTCAGCGTTTCTATTACCTGTCGACGACGTTTTGATAAAGTATACGCAATACCCCTCAATAACTACCTGGTGGTTAAATTATAGAAAAAATTATATATTTTTGTTGATGGGCCATTTTTTCTTTTTAACTTTATAAAATATAAATTATTTGCAGATAAAAGTTTTAACCGCATTCATGACATTGAATCCCATTGTAACATCCACAACGGTATTAAACCTTTTACTTGCAATGTTTGTGGCAAATCATTTCGTCAGAAAAATATTCTTACAACTCATCAAGCTTTACATTATGGGAAAAAAGTTGAATGTGCCGAATGTGGAAAAAAATTTGCTCGCAGATCACAGCTCATATTACATTATCGAATGCATCGTGATGAAAAACCATTCGAATGTAACATCGATGGATGTCAAGCAGCATTTCGTCAAAGAAAACAGTTAATAGATCACTCCTTCATACATACAGGCAAAAAGAATTTTCAATGTGCAACGTGTGCAAAATCCTTTTATACTAGAAAACGTCTACAGGATCATATATACAAAGTTCATTCTCAATATCGTTATCGTTGCGATTTATGTGGAAAGACATTTTTAAAACCACACATGTAAGTTTATTTGCTAATATTTTATTGTAATGTGATTTTATTTTACAAGTTTTTTTAGGCTTAAACATCATATAGTAATAGCTCACAATATGGAGGTGGACGATGTATCTCATCTTAAGATTTTAGTTGATGTAATCAAACCAGTTAAAAAAATTATTAGAAATTAAAACTAAACCTATTTTATGTTTCAACTAAGGTATGTAATTCTTTAAGTTTCATAATTAGCCAATTCAAAGCAAGCTTTTCCTTTTTTTACTTTGGCGTATATTGTATTTTATAATCCAAGCAACATAAATATGAAAAAAGCAAGCTCGTAGCAAAAAAAGTTCTAAGAATTACTGGAATAGAGAATTCTCTGATAAAAGAAGCGATATCTAATTGTAGACGAAGTTCTTTCAAAGTAACCTTAATCATATACATATCGCTCCTTTATTGCAATGTAGTCATGTCACAAAAAAACTAGTTCGTCAGGAAACAAGTTTAAAGTTTTTAAATTACATACACATCAATGAAAAAATAAAAAAATATTCTCCCCTTAAGAGATGAGTAAACAAGATATTTGTATGAATTTTTTATACAAAATGAAGAGTGATACGACGAACATTTCTGCATCCTTAACTCAAAAATCACGTGTTTTTGACATGACTACGTTGCAATAAAGGAGTGATATGTATATTGCTATCCATAACGTTCAGTCGATTTAGAAAATTTTAATAGCACAGAATAAGTGATAAAAAAAACTATTTTCGGAAGCCATTATATCGTAAACGGTTAGTTTTTTTATTGAAATTGGAAATTTATAATATATTATATGGGATTCGTAAGCAGCTGTAATTGATTCATGTAATACATCATATCAGCAAGTGTATTGCTTGAAAATTAAAATTATCTATATAGATAATTACACATGGGCAAATAAAAACTAAATGTAATCAAAAACATTGCTATTGCGTATTTATAACAATAGATGAGATGAGAGCGAACACTATGAAACAAAACTCGTTTCAATTAACATAATTGTGTTAACAATCTGAAACTAAATATTCTCACTGTTTGTATAAAAGCAGCATAAGTTGTTCAATATTCAAATTTTTATTCAAAAATAGTCTTTAATGAATGAACACGTTGATTACGCTTAGGAATAAAATAGTTCAGTCAGCCTTATAATATATTTCCTGCAATTTGGGTTAAGTAAATACTGATTTTCAGAGACCGAATGTTCCGCGTTTGGAAAAAATTTTATTCAAAGTTTACAAAAAGTACAACGTCGTCAGAATAAAAGCAATTTATGTGTGTTAAATTTGTTTTTATTAAATAAAAGATATCTTTAAAATTAAATTTGTTTCTTTCTATTCAATAAGTTTTTATTTGTTATTGTTTATTTTTTTACACTATTTTCAGGTGGAGAACGCTTTTTTGGGATCGAAATGAATTGCAATTCATTTCAGACTAATTATTTTGAATTGATTCAAATTTCATTCAATTCTTTTTTGTTGTGAAAAGAATTAATTCAAAACTTACCTAATTCGTAATGAATTAAAATAAAAAAGAATGATTCATTTACAGCTCTGGTATGTATATCATCTTATCTAACAAAAAATTCAAATCGTGTTTTTTTAATTCAAAACACATTATGCAAATTTTCAGACTCAGATGATTATATATTATATAAAGAATGCTCTTCTAACTGGAGCCCATTGTTCAAAACTACAATTAAAATACATACAAAAAACAAAAATTTTACAAATGTTTTTACACTTTTTTATCTTTCTTGCTTCAAGTTAGTGTCAAAACGATAAGCAGTGTTGTTAAGAAAAAAAGTTGTATACAAAATTACTGTAATGTAGTAAAATAATAATAATTATATTAAAAATAATTGTATTTTTTCTTCAAATATACATACGTACGACCTAATTATAAATATGTAATTTATTTCTGACGGAAATATTCCTCCAATTATAAATTCTCAGACGGAAGAAGAGGGAAAACAACAAAAATTCTTCAAATAATTTTACTTGGTAATGGGGAAAAAGAAAAAAAGAAGAAATTGCGTTCGGAATTTTTTATTCATGAGTCCAATAGAGATAGAAAATAAAATTTATGTGATTTTTAAACTTTATTCTAATTAAAAAACGAATAATAATTATAAACTTTATCCTATGAAAGGTGCACATGTTGAGTTCTTGGGAACACAGACTTATTTAATTGACGAAGGAACTTTCGAGATGATGTAATATCTTATGTCAATAAAGGTCATCGTTAGACCCTCAAAATAAAATTACTCAAAAAAAAACAACAAACCAATCGTATCATTTGAGAGGTAAAAACTATTTTTTTGTTAGAAGTCGCTTTAATGTACATTATTTAGATAAAATTATGTTATCTTAGAAATGGCGTATATTATTTATAACATCCCTCCTTCCACCAGGTATTTTTCGAAATCTTGCTTTTTTATATTGCAGGGATTTATAATGCAATAAATTTTTAATCCTTCATATTCCGCTTTTCAATTAAAGCCTTCTGGTCACGTTATACATACCCCGCAACTTAAAAATTATCAGGTTTTTATGGTGAAAGATAGCCAGCTATTTTAAAGAAATTTCATTTTTTGAAACTCGTATATCGCCACAAAAACATCAATATTTTTTTTTTAATAAAACACGGTTAGTATAAAAAATTTTGCTTTAGACTATAACTAAAAACCGCTAAAACCGTAAGTAATCACCATTATTTCAGTTGGCGACATCGACCAAAAAATTGGAGCTTGTATACTAGATCTCGAGAACAATTTTGTGCTAATTAAAGTGTACTTCTGTTCTATAAAGTCTAGAAAACAACATGAGCCTATCAATAGTAGTCAGTTGTTTTCGACAACGGGTAGACAAGCCTCAAGTTTTTGGTTTTATTGTGTTGACGTGACGTCGATGTCGCCAACTGAAATAAGGGTAAACTCCTGTTAACGTTTATTCATAAAAATATATTGGCAAACCTGAACTATCGCCTGTATTGGCTAGGTTATTGGTATTAAAATAAATAAATAAATATCGGTATCGGATGCATCCATAACCTAAACATCGCTTCTTGTTTATGAATATATTGAAGTTACATTTTTGGTGGCGATACTCGCTTTTTTTAATAAAAGTACATACATATTACGTTTTTTATTATAATTTTTTTCAATATTTTTATTATATATATTTTTTTTTGGTAAATTATCAAGCTTTTAACTTTACAAAAAGAAAAAGAAAATTTATTTCAAATGTATTTCTTAGACACTTTAATTACAATCCAAATGCGCAAAGAAAAATATTTTTTTCTCTAGTGCAACATATTGCCTTTATAAAAAAAACATATTACAACTCCAGGAAACACAAATGAAAAATTCATAAAATTATGTCACCAAGTCGAAATAGTCAGATGTGTTCAGCACCACCTGTAAAATGATTTGCCTGAGACTGTATTAAGAAAACAATTGAAAAATAACTTAACAAACAATTCTTATTAAAAAAATAAACAATTCCTAATATGCAGAAAATGGATCACAATCATCATTACTTAGAATGGGATTGTATGTTTGATAAAGTTCACGTTCATAGTCCTCGTCGGAATTATAATTATCGGTGTGTTGGCCTCCAAAATTGATTTCATTATCTAATATTGTATGTAAAAACCGTTGGGGCATTATGTATTCCTTTTCAATTGAATCGAATGCATTAAAATTATATTTTAACCAAGAATATTTAATAGATGTTTGCAGCAATCTTGGCCATTTTATGAAAATAATTTTCTTTAAACGAATGACAACATTAAGTCCTCTTACTTCATGGGAAACGCTTTTTGCATCTATAGAAGCTAAAAGATTTAAAATTAAGACAGACTTTTCAGACTGAATTTCAGCCGCAAATAATATAGTTTTTGAAGTAACTTCGAGAAGGTAGTCTTTGACATCTGGCGCATAAATTGACAAAAATACCATGCATTCATTTTGATACCACGTTGTAAGTGGGCGTTTGTAAAATGCTTTTAACGATGGCGGTAATGGTAGAAGTGATTCTGATTCATAAAAATTGGAAATATCTGAGGAAATTAACGAAATGGAAGATTTTATACTACTATTTGAATTGCTTGTACAATGCCCTTGTTCATCAATTTCACTGTCGGACGTTGGTACTTGCGATTTTTCGTTTAGCACTTTTATTTCACTAGACGTTGACTTACAAATTTTTTTTTCAGATTCTTCTATGTCTTCTTTAGATTCAATAGCATTATTTATAACCGCCGATTTCTTTGCGTCCGGTAATATATCATCCCATTCAACATCAAATGCATCCGATTTAATGAAATCAATAAGTTGCTCATACGTTAAAACTTCATCTTTACAAGTTTTCGGAACATCGACTTTATCTTCAAATTCATGATCTACCTCATTGATTGATATGTGATCATCTTTCTCTCCTATACCAATTTCATATTCCAAAAAGTTTTTAGTTTCTTCATCACAGACAGTAATACCATTGTCCACCAGAGCCTTATTGAACAGCAAAGCATTTTTAAATTCATTTTCGTTTTCGCACTCATACAACAAAATCTTATATGATTCTATAGGGAAATTGTGGAGATTCGTGGTACACTTTTGCTTAGAGTCACATTCTAATACAGCACAAGCATATAAATAGTTCTTTGTTACTTGATACCTTTTGGTGAAACGATCCCACTTTATTCCAGCTAAAGTACAATGTACTGCCTGATAGGGAGTAAAAGTTACAATTTCGTCTGCTGTTTCATAAAGAAAGTCGTTATATAATTCCTCAGTCTTGGCATTAGTAAAACAGGCATAATCGCACAAAAAAAATTTGTACAAACGTTCTTGTAAATTGTCACCGTATACTCCATAAACTTTAGCTCTTAAATAAATATTATCGTATTTGACTATACAATTGTGTAAAGGTTCAAAGTCATATGTTTCTTTTTGTTTTTCTTTGCCAGATTTAAAATTTTCCACGTGTTTAACAATCAATTTGTTAAGCTCTTCAAACAAAAATACTGAATTATTGTCAATAATTTGTAAAAAAATATTTTCCCAATTTCCATTCTCTCCTTCATCTCCAATTTCAACTTTAACAGGTTCATTTAGGGTCAATTTCGACCATGTTTCCTCTTTTGGCGATTTGAATATTTGAAACGGATCATAAACCTGTTAGAAAAAAATTTAATTATGTAATTTGTTACACTTTTTGTAAACCCATGACTTACATATAAGATTGATACAGAAGCCTATTCGTAGAATCCAAAACGGAGGATTTCTTTGGCGGTACTTTCGCGACAAACACGGTTAACCGTTTTCATGCAATATATTGCTGATTTAACGAAAATAAATTTAAAAACTTCCGTTCGAAATCAAAAGTTCATAAGTAGGAATTCAGGAACCCTTAATTTAGGCAAGTGCTTAAAATATTCGTCACTCATGTGATATATTTCATACAGCAATTTTGTTACCATTTATAGTAGTTAGATTTTAATTTCGTTTCAATCAAATTCCGTAATTAAATAGGATACTTACTCTTGTATATAATGTAAATATCGGAAGGAAACATTGAAAATTCTTCTATAAAATTTCATGCTTTTACATATTTATTTTTTTCTTAATTAAATCAATAAAATTTAACGAATTCTATGAACAGGCTTTATCACGTCTTTTAATCCCATAAATATACTGTCACTTACCTCTTCAAATTGTTGACCACTATTTAAATTAGCATCCCAATCCTCTTCTTCATGTGTGGTAGACATTTCAATTTCAACATTTGCAGATTTGGTTTTTTTCTTTGTACCCTCAGAATCTAAAGCGGGTTCTGCTGATTCCATGCTGTTATCATTTGAAGATGAAAATCTTATTAAATTTATACTTTCATTTTTACAGGATTGATAATCGATATCAGAATCACCAGTATCGACATTATCAAATTGGAAAGAATTTAGTAAATCAAATTCTTCAGCAAGATCACGTACATGCTTTCGATCACCATTATATAAAACCCCGAAATTTTTCTCTACCAATGATCTGTTCAAATTAACAACTTGACAATAGGCATCAATACCAGATAACTTTTCCATGACCACGACATTTTTCACCCATATTGTATTCGCCAGCGAAAAATCAATACTAGCTTGCACAACATAATTTGATTTCATATCCTCCATTATCCATTTTTGCACTTGCTTAGTGGTTTTCGAGTCCCAACTGCGTTCATTATCAAATGGCACTACTTTCATTAAACGAACATCAACCGATTGAGGCGGGAAGTCTTTAAATTTTTCATCGCATACAAAGATTTCACTGCATTTTACAGAACTAATGACGGTGCCGACGTCGATAAGCCTAAGAGTTACTTTCAAATTAGACTGTACTACATTGGTTTCTTTCTGTTGGAATGTAGGAGCTTCTAGTATAAGAGCTCTTCTAAAGTTTTCTGCATATTGATATATGCACAAGTCATTAATATATGGTGGCCAGTGTAAAATTAGGTTATTATCGTTATTATAATGCATATTTAATTGTATACTAAAGGTTAAGGCTTCACTGGAACGACGAGTTTCGAGCCATTTCGTAGTATTGACGGGTTTGTGGTGTAATAGACGCACCGCGTAGTATGTAGGTGAAAATACTTTTAAAACATGCAATCGAATTTCTCCACTACATGGTATACCATCATTTTTATTTATAACATCCAATTTTGTAAGTTCGTGGCGATGATCACAACGTGGCTCGTCACACTCACCAAATTCTAAGAGCTGCGGACATAATAGTGAAACATTCAAAATTCGCTGTTCCTCACGTGTTATTAAGACTCGTTTTGATACTGCTAGAATTTCATCCTGCACCACTTGGTTGTGTTTGCACATGAAATTGACAAGGCGGGGCAATTGCAAATTATTATTTTCATCTAGAAGTATCATAGAGTGTGCACAATGCTTCTTAACATCGCTAGCGCTGGCTGTGGACAAAATACTCTGCTCAAAGTGACTTATATTATTCTTGTAAATACGAGCAAAAGCAGAAAATCTTAAAGTAAATTGTGTCCACGATGTAGGCATTGAATAGTGAATAAGATTATTCACATTTTGTATTTTCAGCTCGCGAAAACGTGCGTCAGTACAGATCAAAATCTGGGAAGATATCTTTAACGAAAGTAAGATATAATTTTTAAATTTATTGAAAAAAAGTTCATGTTGGAAGGAATTTATTTTCAGCGAATAATGAAATGCATGATGTGCACCACATATCGCTCATTTCTTGCAATAACATCGAATAACAAAAATTCAATTAAACCGTTCCGTTCATAATGCAGAATTAGTCTCCATATCGTTCTTTTGGCTGTGTAACAAATTCACCCTTATTCCAGTTGGCGACATCGATGTCACGTCAACACAATACCAAAAAATTGGGACTTGTCTACCCGTTTTCGAAAACAACTGACTACTATTGACAGGCTCATGTTATTTTCTGGACCATAGAGAAAAGAAAGACTGTCAGTAGCACGAAATTGTTTTCGAGAGCGAGTAGACAAGCTCAAATTTTTTGGTATTGTGTTAACGTGACGTCGATGTCGATGTCGCCAACTGGAATAAGGGCGAATAATTTATTATTACTATTATTTTATTTTCCCACTAAGTTTTGAGTAAATTGAAAATTTTAACTTTTCGACCCACTACGTCGCAAGAATTTGTTCTATCGTATAATTATGTTGTAAACAAAAACAAACTACAAAATTTTACATTTGAAACACGTTTGAGTATCATTCACGATAATAATCAGTAAGTATCAGTCGCAACATTATACTTGGATTGATTTGTTCACCAACTACTGCGTCTTACTTATGAACAATCAATCGCTCACTTGTACCTGGATGTCTCAATCATGACTTGATTGTAATTGAAGCATAAAATAATCGAATTACAAGCATATAAAATAAAACAATCACAAACATTCATATTCATTGCGAATACCAGTGAATAAAACTGAATGTTTAAAATGAACGTTTGTTCTTACGTAGATACTCATGTGGAATAATAGCTTAAGTCAAAAATTAATTCACGGCTACCGCTTATGTACAAAATAAAGGCAATAATATGCAGAATAAACAAAAAGTGTACATACAGTAACGTTAATTTTTAACAGTTTGTGTATAAATAAGCTGTTTTGAAATACAATTTTTTTCATCGAATAAGCGTTTCATCATAAGAACTTGCATTTCATTAAAAAAAATTATTTAAACATAAGTTGTTTGAAAATAATATTTAGGTTTAAGTAATATAGTTACACTGTGTGTGGAAGATGGGAATATGTAAACAAAATTATGTGCACATAATATTTTTTGACCAATGCAATGTCTGAAAAGAATTAAGCTAAAAAGTAAATGCACATAATATGGTCAAAAATTAAGATTTTATTAAATGGATGAAATAAGTGTAAACGCCTAGACTTCTATAAAGCTCCCGATGCAATAACTCAAATTCGTTATGTCGAAATAAGCTACACTTCTATATCACCACAGATATATAGGCCAAGTTCTGCCACCATATTCCGTAATTCTCTTAGCTAAAGCTAAATAAAAAAATTCAAGTAATGATGCTGAAACTACGGGGAATTAAATTAAGAAATTACCAAATTTCGCAATATACATACTTATCGCTCCTTTATTGCAACGTAGTCATTCCCAAAAAACGTGATTTTTGGGTTAAGAATACAGAAATATTCATCGTATCGCTCTTCATTTTGTGTAAAAAAATGTATACAAATATCTTGTTTATTCACCTCTTGAGGGGAGAATACTTTTTTATTTTCCCATTCATATGTGTGTGTAAATTAAAAACTTTAAACTCGTATTCTGACGAGACTACATTGCAATAAATGAGCGATATGTACTTTATAAAATTTGCGTTCGTATCCAAAAATCGCTAGATTGACTTTATTTTTCAAATATGGAGATTGAGTTGCGAATTTGGGAATAATGCTAGTGGTGGTATTTAAATTGGTAATATGTATTCATAAGTACATATGTCGTTTAAAAAGAGCGACAGCAATGGAGAGCTTAGGCTGATTTTTATTTTAGTTATTATGTCCTTACAGCAAATGTGCGATACGGAATATACAAAGAGATTTTCCAAAAAAAGTTAAAATTTTTCGGCTGTTATAACATATATACATGCATACATACATATTTACAAGTCTAAACAAAATGCATTTGATGATACATATATAGTACAAATAATATGAACGAACTATTTCTTAATTTTTTTACTTCCTCGGTTTTAATATCTGATTTTAAAATGAATAAAAATATGTCAACGGTTGCAATAGATCGCGTTTTTTGTCGATACTTAAACAAAAATATCGGAGATACCGATACGGATAGTGAATTTAAATTGCATAAATAAACCACGTATAGTGTTCTTAGCGTTGTAGATCGATCTAGACGTGTGAAAGTTATCATCTCCTAGTTATATTAGGGTTTTTTTTTAATTTATTGTTATCTTGAAATCTACTTATATCATATCGAAATGTTTACAAGATTTAAAAATTTAATACCAATGAGACAATTGAGACTGAGTCGTTGTTTTTAAACTATATTTTATAAGAAATATTTAAAAATATCAATAAACGAAGTAAACAATTTTTGTGCTCCCTTGAGAAGTTGTAATTTTTAGTACTGACCGGTATGAATAACGTTTCATTATTTTCTAAACCATTAAATTTGTTATCAACAGCCAATATCAAGTAAAAAAAACTGACTACTATTAACGCTTATTTATAAAAAAAAACTTGCAATGTATGTATGTTAAAGTTTCGAAATTTGATAAGTATCGATGTATTGACAATAAAAAATATCGCCTACATATACTGATATATCACCGAAAACAATGTTTCGGTATCCATGGCTATTACATATTTTAAATAATTATTTCCCGGGGGTTTTCAATTCTCACCTGTTTTTTCCACTCATCAATTGTAACACGTTCGTTTTCTGTTGAACGGCTATAAAAAACCAAGCAGGGATATCCACAATCTTGCAAAAACTTATAAACAAATTGAACATCTTCATCCTCGTTGCAAATTATAAGCGTACGATTGTCCATACCTTGTGCAGATTCTGACGTTTTTTTTATAAATTTCAATATAGTTTCATTTTTTTCGACACTTGATTTAAGTTTTACAGAAAGATTGGCCTGTCCATATACAGCTGCTTCCAGAAAATCTCCAATCAAAAGTAAAGGTTGGTTGGAATTTCGGATAAACTTTACCAACAGACCATCCCAATCTCGAGATGTTACAATCAACTGTGGTAATAATTTCTTGAACTTTGATTTTTTTGCCAAATTAAACAAAATGCTATATGCGTTTTCAAAATCTTGATGAGCTCTGGACATCATTATGTCCATGTCATCGATGACAATGTGTTGTAAACGTTCAGCATCAAACAGCGGTTCGTTTTCGTTTTCATGGAGTAAACGCAAAATATTGGAAGGCGTTGCCACTAATATTCCACAGCCATTGAGTAGATGAACTTTGGTTTCAATTAGATTACGCAAACCATACGATGGTATACATGTAGGAGCTTCTGCCTTAAAACCATTCATCAAGCGACGACAATAATTGTTCACTAATTCAACATGTTTTAATGAGGCCACTAATATAATTGCCACTGGGCCATACGAAGATTTAAATGAATCTTTGCGGAAACAAAGCAGACTGCATAAGGGTGGCAGGTATGACCAAGTTTTCCCTGACCTCGACGGATTCACAACGAATAAAGAGTTATTTCGCAAGACATGAGTCCAAGAATATACCTGTATTCGATAGACTTTATTTACACGCATTTGACGCAGCTCTTCATGAATTTCTGGTAGAAATGGCGCTTCCGATATATTTTCGATTGGTGCCAGTTGAATTCTAGAGTGAGCCAGCACTAAATGATCAATAAACTTTGTTTGAATTTTACGTTCACCTTCTACAATGGGCAAGTTTTCGGTATGTTTAACATCCATTAATGCTTCGCAATTGAAAACTTCTTTATAAACCTTTTCATTTCGTATGTTATCTATAGAGGAAGAGGAACTACTATTCCTAATATTACTATTTTGTGGTATAGATGGTACAATTATATTTTTGCAGGAAATATTTGATGACGTACTCGCTAATAAAGATTTCTGTGAGCTAGAGCTTGTATTTAGCAGTTGCAAGTCCAGAATATTTTTATTTCCCAAATCTTTTTCAATACAATGTTCCAGTAAAATTTTATCAATTTTTGATAATTGGGAAGCTGGAGACTTGAGGTGCCTCCTTTTGCACGATTTTTGAGTAGGTACAGATGAATTTGAAGAACTGGGTGGGTCGTTGTTAAAATTATAAAAAACAACAAAAATTAGTATTTGTATAAACTATTTACAAATAATAATATTATTTATTATATATGTATACATATTTTATAAATACCCTGCCGGTAAATGTGTAGCTGACTACAAAAAATCCAACATTAACTTAACGTTTATGAATTAATTTTAAGATATCTACGAGGGCGGATTGATATTGAAGCTAGATGGCAGTACATACACAAAAACTTTTTTTTAGAAATTGCGATCTGTCAAACGTCAGCTGTTAAAATTTCACCCAAATTCATCGATTAGTTTATTTGTTGTAGTCGTTTGAAGTACGCAACTTTTGTATTTCTTGAAAAATGGAAAAAAGTGAATTTCGTGCAGTGATTAAACACTATTATTTGAGAGGGAAAACGGCAAGAGACAAAAGAAAAGCTCGATAAACATTACGGTGAGTCTGCTCCGTCAGATTACATGGTAAAATATTGTATTGCTGAATTTAAACGCGGCCTAACAAGCACTGCAACAATACCATCAACAGGAAGGCCAAAAGAGATGGTTACTGAAGAAAATATCAAGAAAATCATCGATATCGTTAGAATGATCGCCGAGTCAAGTTACGAAAGATTGTTGAAATGGTAAACATATCATATGAACGTGTGTTCAACATTTTGCATGAACATTTGCATATGAAAAAGCTATCGGCAAGATGGGTGCCGCGTTTGGTCAGTGTCGTACAAAAACCAGTTCGACAGACGACTTCACAGCGGTGTTTGGACATGATAAAGCGTAGTCCTGTTGATTTTTGGCGTCAATTAATAACTGTTGATGAAACGTGGGTCCACCACTACACACCGGAAACCAAAAATCAATCGAAACAATGGGTGAAAGCTGGTGGAAGTGCTCCGAAGAAGGCGAAGACAGTGAAATCGGCTGGCAAGGTTATGGCCACTGTATTTTGGGATGCACACGGAATATTGCTCATCGATTATCTTGAAAAAGGATCCACAATCACAGGAATGTATTACCGTGCATTATTGGATTAATTGATTGATGCAATCAAGAAAAAACGACCACATTTAAAGAAGAAAAAAGTGCTCTTTCTTCAAGACAACGCACCGGTTCACACAGCATTAGATAAGATGCTAGTGACTTTTTCCTGTTTCCAAACTTGAAAAAATGGCTCGCAGGAAAAAGATTCATCTCAAACGAAGAATTGATTACCGAAACTAACGCGTATTTTGAAGGGTTCCCAAAATCGTATTATTCAGATGGTATAAAAAAGTTGGAATATCGTCTTACTAAGTGTATTGAGCTAAAGGAGACTATGTTGAGAAATAAATGGTTTTTGAAAAAAAAAATGTTTTTTTCCTACTTAGGCAACTTCAGTATCAATCCGCCCTCGTAGTAGTAGTTTCTTGAATATATTTCAAAGCTTATACTTTTGTAATTTTTGAAATTCTCATTTGTTTTTTAAAACTTTTCAAGAATATGGTTTAAGGTCAACAAATTTTGTAATTAATTATGACTGCTAGGTACAAAAATTTAGTTTTCCGCTAAAGTGTAATAAACAATTAACTTTTAATTGACTTAAATCTGACTAACTTATAGTTAATTAAAATTAAACCTACTTAGAGCCAATGGAAAAGCAGTTTGGTTACAGGTAGCTACAAAAAGTTAACTGAAAGCTAACGTTTAATAAGTTAGCTTTTAAGTTAGTCGAAAAGTAATGCAGATTCGGGCAATTGACTACCTCCTAGGACATCGCAATGTTAAAATAGTTAATAATCCAAGTGCCAGTCAGCACTAGTTGCGAAATAGTTAGCTTTGTTTGTTGATTTGAAGTTAACTCAGTTTTCGACAGGGTATGTATACATACTTATATGCAATTCTTATTTCTATACACTAATGGCCTTATTTATTATTTAATGTTGGATGTTTATATTGGCTTTAATGCACACATTAACTTTATTAATAGTGTGTGAATAAGGACATGAAAATAATACATTTCAGATGAAAAGGATTTAGAACAATTTTTGGCGTTATTGTTTATTATAGGGATGTTATAACAATAATTACATACTTTTTTTGTCAACTAAAACAATTATTTGGTGAAGGATTTTTCGACATTTCTCGTTTTTACGTGTTTTAATAACCTTTTCATATGTAAGTGCTCTGACATACATACATATACATATATGTATATGCATATGTATAACGAAAGCTAATGTTTCGTTTTGTTTATTTCTCAAAGACATACATAGTAAGCATCTCAGAAAACACGTTCATTAGAAAAGAAGTTTAATTTACACACACAAAATGAAAAGCGATACGACGAACATTTCTCTATTCTAAACTAAAAAAATCACGTTTTTTGAGATTTGACTACGTTGCAATAAAGGAACGATATGTATTATATAACTTTTTTAGCTGGATGGTTAAAATTCTATTGATGTGAGATACTGTTCTGCACAACAAATGCCAAATTCAAAGTTAGATCTCCGAGGAATCAAAAAATATGACTATTTTACTAACATTTCGCAATATTTAAAAAAAAAGACAATACATACATAGATAAATAAATTTCGCTTTCTATTTCCAAATCTAAAGCTTAATATAGAAGATACATATTTGGATTACTGAGCACATTGAAATAAATAGATATTTCGATATATCTTTATTTTGTGGGCTCTTAAAATCTGCGAGACTAATGGGCCCATTTACCTATTTATTTTAAATGAAGACTACAATCGGATTGTTTGATCAACTTCGTCTAAGATACGCATTAATTTTATTTATTTGTCAGCAATGAATTGAATTGTTGATGTTTAGTAATTGAGTTAATAAGAAATTAATAATTTATTTAAAAAATATAAATTTATAGCAAAATATGCACTAACGAATTGATTCAATTGTAAAGGATATTCGTTAATTCCCCTTGTGTTATATTTTGCCATAGTATTATTACCAGATGGGCTATTGTTTGTTGGGAGTAATTAAAAATTTAGTGTCATCAGAAGCATTTTGGACATTTTTTAATATTAGTTACAAGCGCAAAAAACTCAGAAAAATACAGCTAGGTAAACGGACAAATTACCACAAACCAAAAACAAATTAAGTTAATAAAAGTGCGAATTATAAATATATTCGAGGCACTAACCCATATCTATTTTCCTGCTAATTTATAATAATTAGCCACCATTGGTCCAAAATTGGCTACTACATACGTTTAGGAATTCAGCATTTTTTATTTATTAAGACGTTACTTAAATTGTTAATTGCGATGCCTGTATGAGTACATAAAATATTTCATGCTTCATTTATTTTAAAACTGGATCAAGCCTTTTTTATTATTGAAAAATTATTTATTTGCGTAATTCGATCAAATATAGTTATAATAAACTTGATTCAATTTTAAAATAAACATTACAAGAGATTTAATTTCATAAAATAAGTTTACCTAAGACTTGATCCATTTTTATAAATAAAAGAAACCACAAATATTTTAAAACAAAAATTCCAAATTTATTCATTAACTATAAAATAATATAGTATTCATTTCAATATTAAAGTTACAGAAAAATAATCAAAATTGATTATAATACAACTAGTAAGAAATTGAATTAGAATCACTGAAGTATATAAAAAAAAAACTTACGTTGAAAGCTCACTGGATAAGTTGTTTCCACCAAGATTCTTAACTTCTTTACTTGAACCCTGTTGTGACGTACACATTTTCAATTTGTTATTTAAAGAAATAATTTGGGTAGATTTTGGTAGAATAAAATCAGATGAGGAAAAACTTTGATCGTTTATACTCTTGGAAAGTAGTTCATCGGTCGATGATGTTTGATCATGTGGTACATAATCGTTACGCGTGGATTTTTTGCGGTGCCAATGGTTTTTTTCGTCTTTATAATTTTGCAGACGTGTTATATCGAAGCCTCCCGGTACCATGGTAAGACTATCGTACCCGGATCGAATAAACTGCAAATAAAATGAAATATTTTTTTTTTTTTTTTTAATTTATTTAATATCTTGAATTATTATATTTATATTATATTGGAATATAATGACCTCGCAAAGCCATTTTGGCTTGTCTGCAGGTACAAAAAATATGATTTACATTTCAAAAAGAAATTCTACTGAGAGGTTTTAATACTTAATATTCATTCATGTACGAATTTCATATTCTTATTTGCATGTACTTTCTTATTAATTTGAATCGGATTATTTATTTGGTTATAAATTCATTTTGGTTCGAAAAATAATGGTATGTAATTGCATAACTGCAGATTAAAGTATACATATAAGGGGTACAGACGCAAAGGTTGCAATCTCCAATTTTCTCAAGAATGTATCGAAAAATTGCCTATCTTATTTGAATTCGGTTCAAACTTAGCTTATATTTTCTCCAAAATCTCTTCTAATGGATACCATAATATGCAATACAATAAATTTGTAAATTTTTAAATAGTTTTCATAATTTAGTTTAAAAAATTTTTAAAATGGAGATAGCAGCCTTTGCAAATAGGCCCCTTATATTTACTTTGTTTCAAGATAAAAATAAACTTGTTTGCTTTAACCATGTGATATTATTAAATTTGGGTCTTAAAAGGCTTTACTTTAAGGGATGTTCACATATTTTTAAGCACCATTCGTAACACATTTAATAAAAATTCAAAGAGCACAAATTATAAATTCCACAACAAAAGTTCAACATCCTCCTCTAAATACGTTACGCAATATGTAAACAGCCCCTATGTAACTTTGACAAATACATACCTCCAAACTTTCTTTTATCGTATTTTTTGAAGCCGAAGCAGTTGAATACATCTGAGGTATTTGATGTTTTTTATCCTCTTGTGTTGAAATTGACTTAGGTTTTAGTTCAAAATTTGAATTGTTTAAGAATTTAATATTATTTTTATTCATATCATCCTGCTGTTGTCTATCAGTCTGCATATTTGTAACAAAAGTGTGGGAAAATTTTATATATTACATTATTGAAGATAAAGCTGATAAAAACTACGAATATTGTAAAAATAATTTTAAAACTTTTAACTTTAATAAGCGTTTACGATTACAGTCATAAATACATATTAACAATTTGGCCAAGAAGTTATCCATGCATAAATTGCTAACCGCGCAGCAAATTTAAAACTAAAAGGTATCTTACTATAAAAAGAAACAAAACGGTTAAGAATAATCAACCTGAAAAATGTTTTACACATTTTTTTTATTAGCTGAAAATAAAATAGCACTTAAAATTTCCATGACTTAAAATTTATATTGAAACCACTAAAAAAACTGGGTGATTTTCATATAAATTTTACGCTCAAGACGATCGTTTGGATTGTGGAAAATCTTGCATTAAATTTCTCGATTTTTATTTCAATTTATAGAGAAAAATAAGTAATTAACTATAGATATTATAAATAACAATATAAATAATATAGATATTGTTAGCGTTTAAGACACCGACAGAAGACAAAGTTAGCTTAATTGAATTTTATGCATGGATAGTTATTTAGTCTTCGTATAGGTATATATAGCAGAATTATTAATGTATTTTATTACCTTATGTTCTTTATCTTGTGATTCCTTGATACTGTCGTCAATAATTGATGGAACAGAAGAGGACGCTTTGAAGTTTTTGCGCATGGCCATTAACTGCTTGATTCTTATATTTTTTGCTGATAACTCACTATTGTTGTCCTTTAAATAATTAAATCATTTTTAAACTATTACTTACAGATGCAATATTTTCATTTCACTAACCTTAATATTATCACTTGTTATGTTGTTTGTGGTTGATAAAGTTAATGACTGCTCAAGTAACTGGTAAGGATAACCTTTTGAAGTTTTTGATTGACTTATTGTTGAACTATTAGATTCATTTTGGTTGCTCTAAAAATAAATATAAATAAAATTTCATATTTCACTACTCGATACTAATCCAACCAGGGACCTATGACAGTTTTTAATTTTTAAATACCATACATAAGGAACTCAAGTTGCAGAATAGACTTCAGTAGCGGTATCAAATCATCAATTGATGGCTCAAAATTCTATTAAATATTCAATGTATACTCCAGCATTTGGGTCAAAACTATCTCCAATCGCACATGATACCATCAGATTGACGTGTTATAATTTTCTCTTTACCTGCAAAAATATATCTTTTCCTATAATTTCGGTACGATTTGTGGTATTTTTTGGCGAAATTCAGCTGAGCGACGCGCAATTTGGTTTTATAATTGATAAGTAACAAACAAACAAAATAATAATATAGCAGCACTATAATTTTAGTTTACGCGTAATTTTCGAAATATGTACTACAAAAATTGTTTCCCAAAGAAAACGAGCAAAAAAGTTGTACCTATTACTAAGAAACAGTCTTACAAAAATTTTTTAAATTTAGTTCAATTTCCTTACACGACACTTACCATCTGTTTATTTATTTTCATTTCTTTTTCAGATCGAGCAAGTTTCAACCGAGTTTCAAATAATTTTTTCTGACGTAGTTTTATAGAAGATAATGAAGAATTTGATTGCAAGTCAATTAAGGGTCCAGGAGTCGAATAATGATGCCTTTCCTTCGATTTAATTTCTAGATGAGAAGAACCATCTGTGGATCCTGAATGTAAAGAAAAAATATCTCGTGGTTCTTTTATATCAAACATCGGGGCATTGATTTCAAAAGACTTCGGCAGAGCAAGAGGAGGTAAATCTTCGTCTGTTGGATATTTTCCTTGTTTAGTTTTTGTTAAAATTCCAACTTTTCCGATATAGTTCTTTTGTCGGCTATGAGCCACTGATACAGAGTCATCGAACGTTATATCATCTATATTATTCTCAGATACCTCACAACTGTTCTCAAGAATATCGGCAGTCGTTTCAATATTTTTTCTTTCATTTCGCTCTTGCCAATCCTCAACTTTACGTTTAGCATTCTCATCGATAAGAGCTGCATTCATTTTATTGGAATGTTCAATGTAATTATGTTTAATATTATTAAACTTCATTTTAGTATTGCGATCATTTGACAGCCATGGTGCGATTTGAATACTTTTGAACTTGGAACAAGTTTTTTTGAAAGTTAAATCATCTTCTTCGACTGCATTTTTTGTGTTTAATAAATAATCGCGGGCATTAATATGTATACCTTTATGGTTCACAACATCCAGATCGCCCCATGCATGGTCATTTTCGGTTTGGTAATATTTAGTAAAACTTATTGAATTGGCATCTGCCAAAAGCTTTTCTAACATATGACAAGTTTTTTGTAACCATTTGTCTTTCTTAACCATGATCAAGTTACCCTCCATGTCGTCGTATTCTTGCTCAGCTGGACATACATTGACAACTCCGCCAAGCCGAATATAACCAATATCATCTTGCAAATGGCTGGGTAAATTTCTTAAATATTCTTTTTTCGTAAGCAACGGAAACCCATAGTCAAGCGCCCATACTATATACTCCTCTTGTTGAAATTCCGCTTTTTGTAATATTTCTGCACGTATATATTTGTTCCATGCAATAAAATTGACTGCAACTTTGTCACCTACTTGAGGACGCAAATTATCACATAATGGCTTATTTTTATAAAGTTGTAACAAACTTTCTTCGAAGGCAGCGAGCACGTGGAGTTTCGATGCGCCGGGAGCTTCAATCGTTTTATACCAAAATAAATGAGGATTTATGAAATGCGTTATTGTGATACAATTATCATTTTCCATTTTGTTTGGGCTAAAAGATTTTAATAAATTTGGTCTATAATATTCAAACTAAACTTTTTAACAAAACTTACTCTAAAATGAAAAATATCGAATATAAATATGATTTATGTATGTATCTGCGGTTTAAAATTTCCATACAAAGAAGACCCTGTACATAATTAAGAGCTAAATTTGTTTACAAGCCTGTCGTTTTACAGTTAATACCAAGGCACATTAACCAGGTAGCATGATTTAATAAGCAATGTAAGCAAGTTAGTACAACAACAACATTTATATTTTCTGACTGTCAAACCAATTTGATGGTCTCGGTTCAGACTATTAAAGTTTTCTTTCTGAAATTTTCTCTAATTCTCTTTTAAACTTTCATTAATGTCCACGCATTGAAATTTTTTTAATGAAATTCAAGATTTTTGCATGTTTATCTTCACATTCTTTATTTTTTGTACAAAAATTTTTACTCTCACCACCATGAAAGAAAAGTAAAAGAAAGTCAAAAATAAAGCTACAGCCATTTTCAGTTCGACACTTACTAAAAACAAAATGCAAGAGAATTTCAAAGAATGTACATGACAGAGTGTACCCCTTCCCAATCATCTCTCCCCTTACACCAACAAACTAACACTTTCAGAAAGAAAAACGTCATAGTGTGAACCATGTCAAAATACAGAATAATTTTTTCTTTTTTAACTTTTTTTCAGTAACTGTTTTCTGTGTTGTATGGGTTATGTTTTTGACATACTCTGTGTTTAGACACGTCATTTCTTATTGAAATGATTGCAACTTAACTGTCGTAAGCGACGAGGGGAGAAGAAACGAGTACACACATGCATGTACTGTCATTACGTTTTGCTTTCATATTCGTAATTAAAAGCCTAAAGGTATTTGCAAGTAAATCTCGTTAACATATGATTTGTGTAAACAACAATGAAAGTTCGAAAAAGAAAAAGTAGGAATCATGTCAATAAAACATGACCTGTCTAAACACAGTATAATACAGGTAGTGTCGAAGCGTTAAAGGATTTTTTTTGGGTTCGAGTCTGTAAAAATTTTATTATGTATTACTAACACACACCCGTACTAGTAAAAAAGCACACTTCAGCATTTGTTTCAAATGCAAATAAGAAAAGGAATAGAAACAAAATTCTTTATAGAACAGAAAATGCAGCCATTTTGCTATTTTCCTTTTTGACAGCTTCGAACCTAAAAGCAGTGTTGTTGTAGCTTCGACACTACCTGTATTTTTTTATCATGACAGACGCTAAGAAACTACACAAGCAAAAATGGCTGTTGTTCTTGTGTTCTTGTAATTGTTTTACTAATCCTGCCACCTAGTTGAATACATCTTGTTTTTAACCTAACCTGGCGAATCATAACAGGTGGTCTTGAGAGCTCAGCTGATTATGTTTTGTTCCTTGCATTTTGATCTGTTTTGTTTCTCAAAATTTGTTTATGTTTAATTTATATATAGTTTGACGTTGATTTTGACAAAGAAAGAAGGTTCTTTTCAACGTGAATTGAGGCAAGTCTACCTGTCATGAATTAGCCTTGTAAAACTAACAGGAATTCATAACAGGTTGACTCGCCTCAATTCGCTTTGAAAAATAACTGCTTTCTTTGTCAAAATCAACGTCAAACACTACATATAAATTAAACATATACAAGTTTTGACAAACAAAACAGAACAAAATGATAGATGCAAGGAGCAAGAGAGAATCAGCTGTGATGTGGAGACAAGCGGTTATGAATTCGACGTGATAGGTGTTTAGTGGTATTCGATTGTCGATTTGGTGGTAGGAAATTCAGTGTTGGTAGCACAGTTTTTGACATCAAAATGAACATTTTCAACAATTTGTGCAGATCCTGCAATATTAATAAGGATAAATTATTAAGCATTCACGATGTTCAAGAATCTTCAATATTTATAAAAAACATGTTAGAATACTGTTTACAAACAACTATAACAGATGATTCAAAATATCCGAAAGTTATATGTTATGATTGTTTACATCAATTAGAAATTTCATACAGATTTATCAAAAGATTTCACTTATCACAAAATGAATTTGACGAGAGCTATAGGTGCTTACAAAAAATCATTGGAGACACCACCGACGATTGCCTTGGTGAAGATGGTGTTGTTGATACTTTATGCTACGACGGATTAAAAAACAATTCAATGAACGCCTTTCAAAATGTGAGTGACACTAAAAATATCTCTCTCGGTATCCATGAGCCTCCAAAATGCGATAAATCCTTAATGCGCTCCGATTCTAAATGTTTAGCGGTTGTAGATGTTCCAGCGGAGTCGGAAAAGACCCCGGTCATATGTTTAGTTTGTAATAAAACGTTCTTTACGCAAAAGGCATTGAACTTGCATTTAAAATTGAGTCACAAACAAAAATCTTAAAATATCTAATATGAAACCGTCGTATCTACGTAGAGTATTTATTTACAGTATGTACTTTTTGTAGCACAAAAATAAATTACCAAAATATTTATAGTTAAACACAAAACATGGTTTTATTTCAGTTTTTAATCCTTATGTACTTTTGCTGCTCTAGGATCATCCGGACGCATTACCACATATCCCAACTTGTAACGACGGTTATCGCCATCATTGCTATAATAAATAGCTAAACCAGTACCTGCCAAACCCAGACCAATGATGGCCAGCACACTTCCACCGACAATATCTGGGATTTCGTTCCAGGCTCGTTTAATAAGACCTACCGAGTTACGGGCGACAGGAGCGGACATGTTCGACTGGAAAAAAGTTAGTTTTAATAACAATTATTTTTTTTAACGAGTATTTACCCCAAAAATGCAATATTACACAACACGAACCGAAAGATTTAATTCAGCTGCGGGAGAACACGAAGCCGGAGATGAATGACAATCGTCGGCTTGAAAGAAAGTTTTCTCGGCGACGGCTAAGAGTCGACTATAAACAATGATCTGGTTTGTTTACTCCTCACAGTTATAAATATGCTGAATATAAAACTGTTTTGCGACGGTCAAAGTTTACTTTGCAAAGTCTTAAGTTTGTGTGTGATAAGGGAAAGAAGAAAGGGGGTGAGTACACACTTAGCTGTACTCGCAAAGTTGTTTTCTGCTTCATTCGTTGCTTACACATACTTGTATTTGGTTGCATGTGTGTGTTTGGTTTGCATGTTCATCCAACAAACGAACAAAAATTTTTCAATGTAAACTTTGCGTGTGTAGAAGCGAAACAAAGTTTTAATGAAAATTTAAAAGACTTTGTCAAAGTAAACTTTGTCTTTGGATAAACAGTCTAAAAGGTAATTTAAGCACAACTAGAGATGTTCATTGCAACTACAAGTTATTTTCGCCTAAGTTAAGCAAAGTAACTTAAATTGGGAAATAACAAAATTATGGGAAACTGACTGGGCTATTAATTGAAAAATCAAATAAAAAAAATAAAAAGCAACAATTTTAAACGTGTTTAATATTATGTGAAATGCCAAATTCAATTTTAAATACATATTCCGAATTAATTTACAAATTTTGTTTAAAGAAAATGAATACTTGGGACTCTTAGTTTAGAGAACTCAAATTTTGTAACCTTGAAAATATATTGAGTAAAGAAACCAACGCGTATTAGCCATGTGCAAGGATTACGGACTTTGATAAGTTTCTTGAAAAATATATCTGCATTCAAAAATGCTGGTTCTAATTATGATAGGTCTACTGATGGCATTAGCACCAATGAAATGCATGTACATATATAGACTAGCTAAAAAAAAACCTCAACAAACATAACCTCTTGAAATTCTTAGAAAGAAGATATCGATCATCGTCTCGAATAATAAATTTAATAATTTTCAATATATTTTAAATAAAAAAACTAAAATGTGGTTTGAAGTTTTGTTAAGTTAGAATGGAGATTTTGAAGATTTTACATAAAAAATAATTAAATTTTGCAGTTTTACTTCTGAAAGTTCTGGAAAAAACGCATAGAAAAAATATTTGTCCAAAACAAATGGGTGAATTCACTTTTAGTAAAGTATTAAACTTAAATTAAACATCAACACCTTTCCATAAAGGATTTTTTTTAAATATAACTAAAAATGTGTAATTAACGTTATAATTTTTCAGAATCGTTATATTTTTATCACTTTTAGGCTTTTATTCTCTTAGTACTTTATTTTTCGTACTCCAGAGCGGACGTGAAGCCTTAAGAGTTTGGTTATATGTTTAGTTATGGAGCTTGATTTCTAAACCTATAGATAGATGGAAATCAAAAGGAATTACCTATCGCGGATTACACAATATCATCTCTATTATTTTTTTGTGCGTGTTTTATGAGAGCTTAAATGGCTTTAAAGCAGTAAGTTTGCATCACTGATTTATAAGAGTAGCTTACTCGCTCTTACTTATCATCTCATTAGTTGTTCTTTATTCAAAGAAATTAATGGTTGTATCTCTTTCTGACGTATGTTATTTGCGTAGACATGCTGAGAGCTAAATTTTAATTTCTTTTTGTTGTTATTTTAGTTTTCTTGTGTGCGTTTACTTTATCGTTTCATTTTATAATTTCTTCTACCACTTCTATGCCATCGATATATTTTTCAGACTGTGTGTGTGCGTCTACAAAAAGAAAAAAGTAATACGGAAGAAAGGATTTAATTTGTTTTTTTATTAACAGGCAATATTTTTTGTGACATTTTCCTTTTATAAGAATATGATTAAATTGCTTGTATTTTGTAAACATAATAAATAAATGCTGTTAATTATAATATATAAAAAATTACTTGAAAATTACGGTGTGAATGTGACAAAATAATCAAATATTGTGAATCTGTTTGTGTCTTGCAGTCATCATCATTGCTGTCTACGTCCAATTTGAAAATAGAAAATTTTGCTAGAGGCCCCAAAAAGTGGCATGAAGAAATTACATACTAAAAATCAAAAAGAAATGAAATTTAATTTAAGGTGTAAGAATAACACACAGTGTGCAATACAACAAGAGTAAAGTGTAATAAAAATCCCCAATATATTGCTCCACTCCGCTTCGACAAGTGTAGAAATTCTTGAGCTAAATTGGTTCGTACAACGAAAAAATATCTAAATGTGGCATTACAATCGCAAAATAGTAAAGAAAAAAATAAAAAAATCCAATAGCTAAAAGCGGAAATTCTAAAAAAGAATTAAACAAGCAATTGATTTGTATTGGAACAAATTAAGCAAGTAATAAATAAAATTCTCAATTCCAAATCAAAAGCAAGAGTAAATAATAGAGGAAATTCAAGTGGTTAATAAGTGAGTGTATTAAGTGAATGACTAAGAAAGTGTAAAGCTTAAGCTTAAAAGATCAGTTAAAAAAGAATTAACGAAAACAAAACAAACAATTATTTATATTATTATTTTAAAATTGGTAGTTTGACGACATCTTCCACTATTTTGTAAATTGATCTACTGTTTGCAAAAATAAAAACTAAACTAAATTCAACGAACCCAAAGAAAACTACACAACCACACCAGTAGCAACAATTAAAAAAGTGGCTAAAATAAAGTGATGGCATTAGCGCGTAAATTAACCGAAAGAATATGTAAGTAGTTGCATTGCCCTGTTCTGTTCAGATATTCATCTGGTGTTCCTTTATAGTTAATTTTTTAGTAAATTTTAAGATATTTATACATTCATTAATTCGTAAAAGATTTGTTTAAGTATTTCTTATTTGTGCAACAACAATCGGCATAGTGAAAAATAATACAAAATATAAAAAATATGCTAAACAAATGCAAGGTTATGCAAATCATAAATTTTTTTATTTTTCCTTTATAACAATTTTTTTAGGTCTTTGGCAAGGTATGTGTTTCAAATTATGTACATATCTTTATTCTTCATTTAAATTAGTTTTTATATTTTTGTGGTCCCATATAGGGAAGCAAACTGGAGCTTATCGACGTCGGCGGCGGGTCTTTCGTCAGAATTTTTTTGGTGGCCTAATTTTCTATATGTACATACATATATCTGTGTTCATATGGAAGAATAGCTTGGGACAAAAATTCAAGTTTTGAAATTTCACCAATTTAGTGTAATTTTTATTCCAATTGTTTTTTATTAAAAATAAGTAACTTAAACTGTTAGTAACAAGTTTATTGGAGAACAAATGTACACACTTTGGAAAAGTATTGGCAAATAAATGAAATTTGCCATCTTTTCTACTTAAGGTCTTTTTCGATACTATGATTGGCGGTTTAATGGACCTTAAGTTACCTTAAGCGTTTCAGTTGAAATTAATACTATGTAATGCGTATCTTTAAGTAAACATAAGATTATTGTATGCATGAATCATATTTCATTTAAAAAACTTATTTAAACATAAGTTGTTTGAAAATGGAAAATAGGTTAGATGGGAATATGTAAACAAAATTATGTGCATATAAGATGTTTTGACTAATGCAATGTTGTTTGAAAAGAATTAAGCTGAAAAGTTAACACACATAATGTCAAAAATTAAGGTTTCATAAAAGGGATAAAATAAATTTAAGCGACTAAACTTCTATAAAGCTCCCAATGCAATAACTCAATTCGCCCTTATGTCGACATAAGCTACTCTTTCATATGACCACAGATATAAATACATATATGTATGTATATAAGTGTACAAACTCGGGGCTCATTTTTAGCCGGTACGAGTTGATGTAAGAGTGTGAAAAAGCAACCGCTGGCGTCGCGCCGTTGTAGCATAGTCGACAAGCTTGTTTCTCCTTCTCTATACCGGGTTGACATTATTTTCGTAACCGTATATTATAAATAAGAAAGAACTCATGTACTTCCGTTTAAATCCTTTTTCTATTTCTTTTAAAATGGCAGTTTTGTTTACACAGCATTACCGTTTTTTACCTATTGTCTTTAATAGTTTTTTTATAACGATAAAGGATTTTAGATACATATGTACATACATACAGTATTTTGCAAAAGAAAACCAGCACTTGCAAACTCGTTTCATGACAAAGACAAAAAATAATCGCAGTCTTTTTTTTATAAAAAAGTGCAACCATTGAATTACTGGTACCTAAGGACTGACTTCTTGAAATTTGGAATTACTATATATACCTACTCTTATTTTCGCAAATCTGATTCTTGGTTTGACTAATTTTCCAAAATCTAAAGTTTTTCATAGTTTGTAGATATTTTAACGGCCTGTGCCAGGATGCCTACCATTATCGTTGAGATATCACGTATTGATTTACTTATTTACTACATAAATAAATGACAACTATATTTTACACTGTACAACAATTTTGAACTTTTTCGAAAATTACGGTATTCTGACAATGGGTTCTGCTACAGGGAACCTTATATTAAGAACAAAAATTTTATTTTGTAAACGGTTTAACGAACAAATGTAAAACAAAACGAAAATGAGGAAGAGCTTGACAAAACTGAAATTCTAGAGACCAGAATAAAACACGATGATGTCATTAAGCACTTCGAAATTTGTATTAAATAGGATCGGCAAAACAATAATAGTAGCACAAATTTAATGTTTTTGAGAGAGCTTCAAGAATATGCCATTAAAAATAAAGATATCCCTTCCAATAAGCAATTTTTTAAATAAATTGTTTTTGCATTACGGTGTTTTTAATATAATTTTAATAACATATTAAAAAAGCACTACACATATTTATAGTTATGAATAAAATAGGCGACACTATTTTAGTACTGCATATAACGAACAATTCGCTTTCACGAACTGGCCTGACAACCATTAGGTTCGTTAAATCGGAAAACTACTGTAATCTTAAAAAGGAGGAGGGCGAATATGAAGTGTTATGCAATTTGAATAAATATGCCAGAACAAACCAAAGCTCAAAACATAACACAAACAGTCAAGCTCAAGTTTGCCCATTACGGGTTAATTTAGTATTTGATCACATATTCCAACTTATTTCTGACGAGAATATTTGACACTCAATTTCCGAATACTATTTTTTGGCTTTCCAGTTCACGATAAAGCCGTATTTTTATAAAATTAAATCCTAAATTAAAATTTAACTCATTTGAACAATTAAAATGAAAAAAAAATTTAAATTCATTAGCTTGTATTCATTAAAAGTAGTTTGGAAATGTATTTTAAGGAATTTTTTTTATGAAATATTTGTCTTAAAATACATTTAAAATAAAAACTATTTTTTCGTATTTTCTATTCTATATACACACATGGTCAAATAAACAGGTGACATTGCTAAGGCTACAACTACAATAGTACAACAAAAAAAAGGAATTAAGTCTACCAAAATGTAAAAAATTATTGTAGAAAAATTAAATTGAAGTATTGTACAGATGGTGAAGAAAATAAATTTTTAGACATTAACATTAATTTGTTAGTTAATTTAAGAATAAAAATGCAGTTCAATGTGTATTTATTGGTCATTTTTGTGCTTTCATAGAACATTAACTTGAAATGGAGATCGAATGTTCTTAATGTCGGCGAAATTGTGAAAGACAAAATTGCTCAGCAGGTAAGAATATTTTTCAATAAAATAATTTTTCGATATTAAAAAGGCAATAATTTAATAAACTCTAACTTTAGATCACACCATCTAGTGACGATGAAGATAAATCTGAAGGTGCTGTTGGCTGAAGTAGTTAGCGCGTTGACTGCAAAGCAAATAATGTCTAAGAACGTGGGTTTGAGCCCACCTTCAGACAAGTGATAACATCCAGCATTTTTCAGATGTGCATTAGTATGCGATTGTATTTGTTGTTGTCAGACTGTTTAAGTGATGAAGGCATAGCACACTGGTCACTGAACAGTTCTGGCAGCAATTGATACTGGTGTATGCTAGCGGACATCACAGCGCCCTCCTTCGTCGGTATTGTAGCAAAATCGCCGGCGAAGTAAAATAATTAATAAAATGGCTACAACAGCTTAAAACACATTTAATGCGCCTACTTGACATCAGAGGCGCTGCAACACTGATCTAAAAACTAACACAACGCGCAATATCAGAGTTGTAAAAATTAAGCTTTCCCTCTTTCACCATCTGTCCTCTCTCACTATCCCTTTCCCAAAGAAGGTAACACACCTACGGGTTGGTAGGCATACTAATTGCCTGAGTGTTACTTCTCTTTAAAAAAAAAAAAAAAAAAAAAAATCTGAAGAAGATCTGCCAAAGAGTTTATTGATTGACACTACAGCCGATGAAGAGGACATTTTTTATTCGTTAGAATTGTCTGATGAGTCCATTTTAAGAGCCCATGCTACCACGCTAAATCTTTTTGGTTATAGCTCATGTTATTCAGCTAATGCCAAAGTACCTTGGCCCATGTTCGTCATATATGAAACTAATTCTGCCATAGAATGCGCCAAACAAAATGAAATGAAATTATGGAGAATGCAATTGAATGCAAAGAAATTTAAAAAATAGTAGCAAGATTTCAAAATTCACTGTGATCAGCACCTAGTTGCTTCACCTTTGCGCAAATGTGTGAATCTATTAAGGAGGAGAAAGCAGAAGATCTAGAATTTCTTAGTGAACTCAGTTTTCAGTCCCAGTCCTTTCCCTTTCTTACGAATGACTATACCTCTGCGCTGAATATTGTATTGTATTGTAAAACAATTAAAAATATGAGTACACTTATACCCCGGTTAGCGTCGCTAATTGGGACCGGAAAAACGAGACGCAAACTGAAACGACGAAAACCAAATCAGTTTTACATACATTTGTATTAATTTTCATTTAATTCGTTCCGAGACTCATATATTTAGTAAAAACAAATATTTTTCAATAGAAAATACCAATTTTTTATTATTATTAGTGTTATAATAGTTTTTATTAAAATAAAGACTTCACTTTACAAATGGAATTTGAAAGTACCAACAAAGACAAACTTGTAGACAATTTTCACATACAAATTTGCATTAGACTTCGACGGGAAATCCCCATTTTCTATTTTTGCTTTGTACATGCAAACATTTATTAACGGCGCAAATCGAAACACTAACGACGCAACTTCGAAGCCATGCTACGTAAAATGAAGCAAAAACAACGCAACATCGAATCGCGGAAATTTTAATAAGACGCAACTTCGAAACGACGCAAACCGGGGTATGAGTGTACATGAAATATATATGAAAATAAAAATTTGGGTTCAAACCGATGATAACAATTATTCAGCAATGTGATTTATTTCTGGTGGTAAAAGGGATAAACATTTAGCCTAGTAATTAAATGTTCTTGGATTTTAGAAGATCTAGTTTAAAAATTCCATATTTAAATTTTATTTCAAACTTATAAAATTATTATTATGGTTAAACTTATTAAATTAGAATTATTAAAAACTTTAATAAAATAAACAATCGCGATTTGACTTTGACATAAGATGAGACAAACAATGCTAGAGCAAGAAATTGTCATATGGCATAGTAATGCCACCTGTTTAATTCACCCATGTATAGAACAACACACAGAGGAGTATTTGAGCCTAAAAGCTTGCCAAAAAGGTAAAACTGAATTTAAAGAAATCTTAAAAAATAAGTACGCAGTTCGATTCACAACAACATTTTACATCATATTGTAAATGTTTAAGACTATGTTGCGATTTATAGGTCCAAGACACTGCTGAAGTTAGGAAAGTGAAGAAAATTACATGCGCTTTTAATCTTTTTATCGGTTTCCAGATGTTTATATGATATATTTTTGTGGCTAAACGAATAAAGGTATTACATTAAATTTTTTCCACTGAAAGATTTGTTTAAAATCTATTTTTGATATTTAAAAAAGAAATCTTGAATATTGATAATGGAACAATTCGTTTAAAAATTAGAAAAAAAATAAATTTTATACACTTTCTTTTTGCAAAAGAAAAAGAAAGAAAAGGTTTTCTAAAAGTGAAGGTAGCAAATGTATAAAATATGGTTTATACCACAGTAAAATTTACGGACAGTTAGATTTTCTAATTTTACACCCAAAAAAAAATTTGCGCAGTTTTTTTAAATAATTTTTTAAAATTTTCAAATTTACTTATTTATTTTTGCTCATTAGGCACTTCTTCAAATACTTTTTTTAAATCATAATCTTCTGTGGCCGTCGAATTATTGTTCTAAAACAGTTTTTTATTCAACTGCGCTCTATATAACAATATTTGTTAGAAAAAGATTTGTACATACCTAACTAAAGTAATTTTTAAAAGCATTAATTACAAAAATTAGATTAAAGCAAGGCGTATTTAAACAGGTGACAGCATTACAGCAGCTGAATATTCGTTGCGAATGTCAAAATACATACAAAATACTTGTGTCTTTTATTACTGTATTTGTTTTCTTTGTTTTATGGGTTTGGTTTTTGGACATACGCAATGAAATAACACAAATAAAAATGCCTGTTGTTCTTGTATTGTTGTAATTATTTTCCTAATGCTGGCACCTAGTTAAATACACCTTGGAAAAAAGGAAGTAAATATAGGTATATAAAAAATACATGGGTCACCCAAGTCATAGACTAAGGTACACTAACTAACACATAAAAAGATATGTATAAAAATATATGTATATCCCATATCGAGAGATATAACATATGCAGTAAACAAGGCCAGGGGCACACTGGGTTATATTAAACACTGGGCAAAAGAGTTTAATGACCCGTACGTTGGGAAAGCAGTATACATGTCACTGGTACGACCGATTCTAGAATATGGATCAATAATATGGGATCCTATTTATCAAATCCACTCTGGTGCAATTGAATCGGTGCAAAAGCAATTCCTGTTATTTTGTCTTCGAGGGTTACAATTTAACCCAGTTAACTTGCCTTCTTAGTCTGCTCGACTTGCCCTTATTAAGCTGACTACTTTAAAAAGCCGTAGAACTATGCTGAATGTATCGTTTGTCTTCAACATTATTAATGGTGATATCTGTTCTGGATTTTTTATTCATGAAATTTCGTTTAATGTTTAATTCCTCCATCAGTAAAAGTTTTTAGAGCTAATTATGCTGATGCCGATCCTCTTAGAAGAATGTGTTACACATTTAACCAGTTATATAGATTTATAAACTTTTCATTAAATGTCGATATATAAAAAAATGCAATTATAAATTTTAAATTCATAACAAATTGTTATATGTTATTTTATTTAATGTTGTGTGATGTAAATTAATATTAGTAATTGTCTGTATTGAATTCAATTCCATAGACAAATAATAATAAATAAATAACATGGAAAAATTTAACACAAGCTTACAGTTATTCCAAAAAGTAAAGGAATCTGATAACGAGAATTTGCAGTTTTTAGTTATGCAAAATTTCAAGGAGATCGGGACATATGACAATGATTTCGACGTTTTTAATTACTATAACTTTTTCGTGTGTTAAGTATTAAAGAAAAAATACATTATCAAAATACCAATCAGGGTTTCGCAAAAAATTCACATGTGAAACAGCAGTCAACTATGTGGTTAATCTGTGGAAAAACATAGAAAAAAATAAAAAAATACTGGCTATATTCTTGGATTTCAAAAGAGCATTTGAGACGATCGATAGATATATAATGATTCACAAACCATATAAGTATGGTGTCCAAGACAATGAACTAAAATGGTTTAAATCATAGTTAACAGGAAGAAAACAAATAACAAAAGTAAATATAAAATCAAACACAATCGATAATGAATTTGGAGAACCTCAAGGTACATTTATGGGAGCGCTTTTGTTTATTATATACATAAATGATATGCCAAACATCTTAAATAAATACGAAATTGTGTTATATGCAGATGACACAGTTATCTTAACGGAAGCAGATAATGATGAAAAATGTCAGGATAATTTGATGCACGACTTGGTGAACATAAATATATGGGGAAATTAATAAATTGAAACTCAATGAGAGTAAAATAAAATTAATGGAAATAAATATAATATATATAGTATAATATAATAGAAAAAGTAGAAAATACAAACTACTTGGGTTTTATAATAGGCAAACATTTAAAATTCAAAGAACATATTTATAATACTACAATCAAATTTGAATTCGGTTCTACAATTTTATATACGTGCTGCACAAAACAACAAATAGAAACACTCCAAAAACTACAAAACAAAGCAATGCGTTCGATCTTAAAATGCAATAGGTATACGTCCATAAAATTTTTACTTAACACATTAAAATGGTTAAATATCCATCAAAGGCTTTAGTTAAATACGCTGTTCTTTATCCAAAAAATTACGGTGGGAAATGCACCGAATTACCTGGTAGAACAACTGAGTTATGTCGGAGAAATGCAACCATACGGTCTAAGGAATGCACAGAATTTCAGGCAGCAGAGCGTAAATACTAGTGCAAAGCAAATATCACTTTTCTACAAAGAATTGCAGCTATATAATATACTTCCAAATGATGTTAATAATTAAAGAAAGTTTAATATATTTAAAAGAAACAGTGTATTGTTAGTTAAAAATAATTTAATAGCACGACCTTATAAAAAAAATTTTTTAAATGAAAAATTAATTGTACAAATGAAAGTATTTAAAATACTACTAAATAAATAGTAATAATATAAGATAAATAGGGGGATTGTTGTAAAAACAGCTAAAAATCTGCACCTAAAGCTATAAAAAAATTTTCTTTCAATTCAAAAAAACACGTTAAATAATTTTGGCCAGCTTTTTTGGCTCAAATAGTCCTCTGTGCAACATAATAAATTTATGACTTTGTTTTAAGCAGGCCAAAGTCTTATTAAAACTATGAAACTGCTACAGAAAAGAAATCAAGTTTCCTTAAGACATCGAATATTTGGAAAAAATGTCTGCATTTTGGACATACATACATACATATGTAAGTACATAGGCACATATTTGGGACAAAATTTAACATGATTTTAATTGGGATATTTTACCTCCTAGGAACACCAAAAAAGATTACGGAATAAAAGGTATCTCAAATTGAAAGTAATTCGTTTTTCTTCCGCAATCCTCATAAATTTTTTACAAAAATTAAATTTTTGTTCAATAAAATTTATCTTTTTGTTAAACAAAATTTAACCTCTTAAAAAAATTATTGAAGATTACGGAAGAATGGCTAATTATGCAGCTGAGCTGAATAATCACTCTACAAGTTGTTTTCGTTTCCGAGACCTGAAAGCTGTTTCTTTGCTTATTTGGCACGCTGAATTCGAATGGGCATTCCATTGTTTTTATCACCACAACTTGAGAGGGGTTTTGCTGTATTTATTAAAAAACCGAAATTAAACAACAAAATTATCTTTAATCCGTCCAAACATAATTTCTAAACTTACCAAGTAGTTTCAAGGTTTCGGATTGGGTCTCCAAAATAAATAAAGAAAAAACTTTTAGTTCTTGGAAACGAACAAATTTACCGAAACTTGTAAAATTGTGTAATCTAATATCAATATTAAAATAAATGATAGATTTCTCGAATACTGTATTACGCGATGGAAGAGCATATACTTGTTCAGAAGCTTCGGATAGCTATATAGATAAATTGAACGATTTAAAGGTTTGCTGTCAATGGAACTCATCCCCCAAACCAGTGTAGGCAAAACCCCGGGTTTTTTGTGGGGTTTTACTGAGTTTTATTGGGCTTATTGTACTTAGTTCATACATTTATTATATTTTTTCATTGAGATAAACTTTTGCATAAGTTTGCATTTTTAGTCAAAAATAATCCCCTTATTTCAGTTGTTTTTTGGTATTATATTGACGTGACGACGGTGTTGACAAGTGGGGTTAGAGTGAATATAAATATTTAAAATTGTTTAAATTTAGAATGATTTTCGTCGGATGAAAATGTACATCCCTCATTTAAAATTGCATGGACACAGAAAGAAAATCAATAATTTCTTTAAATTACAACAAGCAATGCTCAATCAAAAATTCGTTGATCGCACAATCGTATAAACCATTTCCGTAACGAGTATGAGAAATTTTCCGTGCACATCCAATACCGTAGATAATTTTGGATGTCATTTTGTGCAGTCGATTTAAACAGCTGAATGCATAAATAATTCAATTACATTATTATTACGCTCTGTTATCGAACTCCAATTTATCTTTAATGTTTTTCTTGTTAATAAAAAGTGAAAATTGTAGTTACTTATCCTAGTAAATTTGTATATTTTATTCAAATAAACCCAACTGGGTGGGTTTTTTCAAATAAAATACTCAATAAAACCGAGTGGGTAGCCAACCGTGCCCGTAACAAAACAGAAAGACATGGTGCTATGAAAAACGCAAGCTCATATGTGGATGGATAATAAGCAATAAGCTGACGAAAAAAGATCAGTCATCTAAGGGACAAATAGCTCGAAAAGTTGCATTGTTATGAAAGTGAATTTACAGAAGAGGAAAGATTTTGCTAATTGCCATAAGACATGGTGTAGTCCAGAGTGAACTATAAAATAGCCTGGGCGAAATCTAAGAAGACTATTCTAAAAAACAATTCAACATGATGGCATGTGTACATACTTTACATGCATATTTAACTGCTTTGCCCGACCTGTGTCTCTTTTATTAATACTTGAAGTTCGCTACAAAATTTCTGACAACGTATGTATGATTTTGCGCTTTGAGCTTAAATAAATTTTCATTTGCGAATTTCTATAAAACTTAATTATATCGTTTCAATTAACGATTATGGATAGACTTACAAATCTTTTTTAATTTCATGTAACTTAAATATTTATGTACTCTTTTTAATTTAAGATGAAATAAAAGCGCATAATGGCAATGTTACTTGTCTGGATGTCGGTGAAACTGGTCGTGTTTTAGTCACAGGTGGTCAGGATCGTAATGTTAATTTATGGGCAATAGGACAAACAGAATGTTTTATGGTAAGATTTTTTTATTATATTATTTTTCTTTATAATGTAAATGAAAAACAATAATGATAATTATTACTAATCGACTGCAAAAAATAGAGAAGTTATCAATATGTTTGTAGTTTTTAATCTTTGTTCCCATTTGTGAAATGGAATTGGAAAACTCTTGTTTATTTGGATGGACTTACTTTCAGATTGATCTCGTTGTTTTAACTTCAATTTGCCTCTGTTTTGAAGTCGGTTACTTTTTCCAAGAATTATTAATATTTTTATTATCATTATTGCTATTATTATCAAAGTTATTTGTTATTTTTAATTTTAGTCACTAACAGGCCACAATCGGCCGATAGATTGTGTTCGTTTTGCATACAATGATGATTTTGTATATTCTGCTGATGATATTGGCATTATAAGACGATGGGACTTAAATGCCCAAACAATATGTTCCACTTTAAATGGTCACATGAAAAGTGTGCGAACTTTGGATTTTAATCCTTCCGGAGAATATGTTGTGTCAGGCAGCAATGATACAACAGTGAGGTAAGTTTAGAAAATATGTATTTATAAATAAATGCAAATAATGTAAACTTTGAGGACATCAGTTTGTAATTCGCCAAGCTTATAAACTTTTGGACGTTTTGAATTTTTTTTATAAAATCATCCCGTGATAGCTGAGACTTACATGTAAATACATATGTACGTTTTTTAGTGCTCTTAGTTCAATATAAGTGTTGCGAATCAAAAAATTTTCGAACAAATGTCGCCGATGTTTAGTATTTTTACGTTGCTAAAGAAAAATTCAAGTTCTTGAAAAATCAATTTTCTTCAAAGTATTCCGGACATGTTTTTAAGAAGTTAATAATGATGATGCATGATTACAAGTAACAAATGTAATGAACATAAATATTTTTTTTCTTGATCTTTTACTGAATTATACATTTTTACAAGTAATAAATGAAAGGGACATATCGCTCCTTTATTCCAACGTACTCATATCATAAAAAATTTGATTTTTGAGTTAAGAATGCAGAATTATTCATCGTATCGTTCTTCATCTTGTGTGAAAAATTCACACAAATATCTTGTTTACTCATCTCTTAAGGGGAGAAATACACTTAAATTTTTTCGTTGATGTGTGCGTAAATGCGTAAAACTATAAACTCGATCGTTTTCTGACGAACGAGTTTTTTTGAGATATGACTACGTTGAAATAAAGGAGCGATTTGTTTTTTTACATTATCTCTTGCTGAAGTATATCTTTATTGCTTGAAAATTACTAATAGGGTTTTAATATAAATGGAGAAAATATCAAAAAATATAAAACATAAAGACACGAATTAACTTTGTTGACTCGAGCAAAGAACTAGAATTCCTCGAATTAATTGCAAATGCTTTATACACAAAAATTGCAAAATTACTGCATATTGTTTTCTTAAGATCTGGACAATTAAGAAAGAGAATATTCCGTGAATGAATTAGGAGCATTAAAATACGAGTATGATTCGATATTCATTACATAAATTCCTTACACAGTACAACACATTATTTTGGGACTCCATTCTCAGAATTGCACGTGAAAGAACCCCAAGAATAAGAACTTCTGAATGATTCGTTTTATCAAGTTGGCTGCATTAATTTTAATTTGGGAACACTTAGTTTATACTTTTGCTTAATATACAATTTTGTAAATCATATGTTTAATTTCAATAAAAAATAAACATTTTTCGAACAAAAGAATTTTGTTACGCTTTCATGAACTCATGAAGTGGATCGGAATTTCGTTTCCGTGTCCCTTTGCAATCCGATTTCGTAATGAAAAACATATTAAATATTATGTTTTCCATTCGTATATCATCTAGAAGATAATACAACGTTTGGACCAAAAGATAATGATGCGGCCTCACGGCTGTAAGTAGTAGTTTTGTAAATTTTAACGTCTATTTTTCGATTACCGTAAAAAACTGACGTACTCACTAACGATCTTCCAAATGTTTGGAGTTATGTATGTACTTGAATACGCACATGCAAATCTACATACATACATACATACATACATATATATGTATGTATATATATATATATATATATATATATTGTTATGCCATTATGTTAAGATTTTTTTCCTTTTGTTTTTAAAGTCATGAACTGATTACCATGCGTAGGTGATTTTTTGAATTTCTGCCTTAATATCTACTCAGGTTACAAGGAAAATAATATAATTTGCGTATTCAATATCTTAAAAAAACTTTTGGCAGAATTGATACCTTTTGCACATGCACTGTCTCAAGTTTTGTTGAAAAAATCATAAAAAATCTCTTTTATAAACAGAGAAACCAAAAATATGCTTTTAAACATTTTAAAATATACAGTGAGCTCGCGAAAACGTGAATACCCGTTAATATGAACAACTTCGTTTTATTTTTACATTTACTGCTCTAAAACGTGAACAAGTTCTAATAGCTCTACAACGTGAACAAAATTTTCGTCTTATTTATTGCATTCTTTTTAATTTTGGGAATCTCAGCATATTAGAATACATATTTTATGTTTACGTGAGAGTGCTTTCAACAAATACATGCACAAGTATTTGTATCTCTAAACATACAAAGTTTAAGAATTATATAAATATTATTTTGCTACATAAAGTACAAATATAAATTGTGAAAGTGAATAAAAAATGTCTTCTAAAAACCTAAAAGTTTTGAGTCTGAGTGACAAAGCATATATTGTTGAGATCTGTTGCAAATGGGTTGCAGTGTAACTGGCTCAGCCAAGAAATATCAAAAGAAGCCAAGAAAAAGAAAATATCAAAAAAATAGTGGCAAAATCCACTATTGTTAAATTAAAAAGAAGGGCAGAGCAATAAAAAAATGTGTTAACAATGCATTTTGTGGTCCAGAGTTTTGCAACACATTACGCGCATCTGAGCTCCAGAGAATGGAAAAAAATCTCTATAAATGGTTTGAGGAATTAAAAAAAGCCAGAAAGTGGACTGATGCTTGAAGCGAAAGCCAAACAAATTCATGAACAATGAAGATTTAATGCTAGCGACGGATGGCTACAGAATTTTAAAAAAATATGTATTCGATTGCATAAAATTAGCGGAGAAAAGCCGCAGCTATTGGATCCGTTTAAAATAAAGTTAAAAGCCTGTTATTTTTTAAATTTAGTTTTATGTACATTGTTACTTTCATTATATTTTTGTTATTTAATTTTTTTTTAGAAATTTTTATTCATTTATAATACGAGTTTAAACATCTGATTTGCTTGAATTGTTTACGTAAGTTTTTTAGTAAAGTGCATAAATGTAAACATAAATTTTTAATCCAATTTTTTATATTTGTTTTTGATTTATTTGCTAAAAGAAAATATCTGATGGTAAACCGTGCTTTTTGGTTCCAAAATTTTCACAATCGAAAAAAAACCTGAACAAATCCGACGACGTGAACAGCCTTGGTTTTCGTGAGTTCACTGTGTACTCTTTAATGGGTATACATTTTTAGTTATCATCAACAATTGGGCAGTGATCAGTGTTGTCATATTTTTTTGGAAATCTTAAAATTTCCGAATAAAAAACTTTTTTCGGCCTATAATCTTTTTTCTTACAAATCATTAAAAAGAAGTATACATTTTTTTAGTTTTATTTTATTAATAAAACATACATATGTATGTACATATGTGTGTGTATTATAAAAAATATTAGTCGTACATTATTTTATTAAATTTTAAATTATTCTTATATATTTTTTCGACCTTTTCTTTTTTAAATGAATATAATTTATCTCGAGCTATAGGTTAATTTTTTATAAAAAACTATAAAAATTTTTAGTTAACCGATATTTCACCACTTCTTTGTGTGGCTTCTTCAGGGAAATATAGTTGTGTAAATAAAAAATTTTTAATTTTTTAATTTTTTTTTTATTGTTTTTATTTACACAATTTTATATTTCCCTGAAGAAGCCATTTCGGTGTACAACACTTAAATATTGATGAACGGGAAGTGGTCTCTCAAATCGTTTTTTTTTGTTTGTTTTTTTTAAAGAAAAATTTAATTTTTCCAAAAAATGAAAAATCTTGCTTTAGTAATTTGTCTTTAACTCAAGCAATTCTTAGTGGATTTGAGCTTATTAATTATTTATATTATTAGAGAGCCTATTAAATTTCTTAAATGTTTTTCAAAGCAACATTGCCATTTTGTTCGATGGTTTTTTATTCATAGCAATAAAAATTCAGATTTTCAAGTATGAACTTATAATTTTTTCCATTTTTGCTTACCTTTTCTTATATAAAAATTGAACGAGACATAATTTTTATATTCTGTAAATGCAGTATGGTAGTAAATTTTAAGATAAAGATTTTCGTGTAAATAACAATAGCATTATGTTAATAAAAACTGCAGTTTTAGGCGAAATGCTGAAATGACTAAAGTTGTTTATTTGTAAATTTACTTCAATTTCATAAATACATTAGTATAAGAAGAGACTCATGGGTACATTGAAAATATTTTACAAGCATCGAAAATAAAATTATATGCATATCTACTTAGAAAGCTTTTACTGAAATCCGTCTAAACCATAAACATCGGTGAAAAATTATTTCCGCTAACAGTTTGTTATCGATAACTTGCGATTGAGAGGATGTATTTACATTTCAACTGAACTCATAAACTTTTTAAAATATTTATCACTGTCCCATAGTGTTATTAATCGAATTTCACGGTTTTAAATGATAGAACTTTTCAAATAAAAATCATAGCTAAGCTTCTCGCTCTCTACCAGGAGAGAAGAATTGATAAATGACAAACATTTTAAATAAAATACTATTAATTTTTTAATTCTTGTTTTTTTCAGTTATCAAGCAAAGCAAATAGCCTTGTATAGTTTAAACTCGACTTAAATGAATTATCAACCAACATTTATGCAAAGTTCGAATAACAATAAAGATTGTATTGAATTTAATAAGCCGAAAACAAAAGCAACGATAAAGAATGTAAAAGGAAAAAAAAACTTATATGAATCATTATTTCAAGATATGCATATATAAGTATATATTTTTTTGTTTGTGTTTTAAAAACAAAAGATAAAAAATTTCAACAACAAATTAAAAGTTTAAGAAAAAACAGGCAATAGAAAACTACGCAAAAATTTAGAAAATACTAAATGAGCAAAATAACGTAATATTTGTGCTTTCAAAGAAAATTTGTGACCAGCTGTTAGAAAAAGAAAATAAATCCAATTTTGAAGAAACTCGTAAACATTAAAAAAAATGACTGTAAACAAATCCCAAGATAAAATGTGAAACAAAACGTAGATTTCGCTGAATATTCAGCAGTGTATCTAAGTCATACATTTTATAACAGATGATCGTGGGTTGCATCACATACTATTTATGTACGCTGAGATATTCACTCAAGTGTGTGTTTGTATTTTAAACTTTTCTTAAATTAATATAAACTGAATGCAAAATATCAAATCGTAGCAACAACAAACCACAAATATTTTGCCAGTAGTTATAACAAGTTATTTCGTTCATTTTTTAAATTATAATATAAATTAGTTGTTTTTGGGCTAAACTTTAAATAAAATAAGAGATTCGAAATGAAATTTGAAACCGAAAAAGAACTTAATATCATCTATTTTTACCGACTTCAAAAGAAGAAAACTGTTAATCGAAAGAAATTAAGTGATTTGTTTGTTGTTTGAAAAATATGTAATTAACCGAATAGTTAAGCGAAAAAGTAATTGGATAACCGGTTAATGGTTAATCAATCGGATACACTATTTTGTATACATCTTTTATGTTTTGAAATCATAAATTTTTTTGTTGTTGAAAAACAAAATTAGTATATATTAATCTGGTTTTTATTTTAAGCGATTATCCGGCTGGATTAATTAATCGAGGCCTTAGCTTCATCGGTCGAATTGGAATTAATCGATTAACCGATTAATAAACATTTTTCACAATTCAATTGATTTCAATAAATAAATATACATAAATATTTATTATTTTGAGAAGAAGAATTTATAAACACGTATTAAGTAAGTGAAATTATGTGATAAGTTAGTTTCATATTTTAGGGAGATCATCTAAAATAATCTTTTAGAAAAATAATTTGCCTCAAATGTTTAGTAGGTGTTAAAAGATTTTGTCTTTATAATGTTGTTTCTATTGAAATAAGCGCAATAAATTTCATTTTAATTGCAAATAAAAGACAATTTTTTTTTTCATTTATTTATATCCGAAGTTTCGTTGGGATTTTCGAACATCTTCAGGTATATTAACTTTATTAAAATTATATTTCAGCAATATAATTTCACACGACATAGAACTCATAAATTAAAAATAGTTGCAAAATTATAAAATAAAATTTAAATAAAATACCATAGTTGGAGTTGCACTCCAGTTTATACTCGACTTTAGTTTTAATAAAACTTGACTTGGGAAAAATTTTTCACTCATCGAAAATGTTGGAGAAATCAAAATCAATTCATAATAGAGAATAAATAACGAACTATTCAGTCCTTTTTCTGGATTTCTCTAGAAATATTAAATTTCCATTATGCCATTTGAGTCCTGTTTTTATTTTTCAAATCTCTTAACAATTCTAATAGTTTCGTTTAATTTCATTAAGTTAAATTAAACAAAAAGAATATGTTAATATACTACAAAAATATAAAATTTTGTTTAATATTTTGTGTAATAAAAATTTCTGGCAAAAAGAAATAATTCTTTTGATATCTGTTTTTATCAACATTCAATTGCTTATTCTCCATCTAAACCATTTAGAATTGGAGGTGTATAATTGAATTTTTGAAGCATTATATCAGGGGTGTAATTTATTTCTAAATTGTTTTTTTATAACACTTTTGTCAAGATTTATAATTTAAGTTAATTTTTTGTGTCATTCACATTTTTTTACAAAGACGGAGAATTTTGACCGACTGGTGTTTTTTGGCTCTACAGCTGGCTACTTTAAACTGAAGACGGGGCCGTGAGTAATTTTTCAGTCACGATCAAATACGCTGGCAAGTACAAAATTTTACTCATGCAAGGCTTTATTTTTTGGCTCACGTTCATGCAAAAAAAATTTTGTCACGATCACTATAACTCAAGCTCACGCAATACTCACGACAAACTAATTAATTTATCATGTCTTTATTTCTACTATCTAAACTCTTAACATTTGTTAATATTTCAGAATTTTTGTAATTGTTTCTCAGAAATTTCAAAATAACGTTCACGTAGTTGGACAAAAAATTGCTCACGATCATGATCAATCACACGTGTTCATGCATAATTCGGCCAATCACTATTAGTACTATTAGTACTGTAATACTTTTTAACCCCCGCAAAAAAATAAAAATAAATAGGAGCGTTATGAGTTTGGCGTGTTTATATGTATCTGTGCGGAAATGTGATTTGATCGAGAGTAATCTTAGCTGGTTTTTTAAATTAAAAATTTATTATAAATAATTCTGCGGTAGGCAGCAATTGCTGATAATATTCTTTAAGGCCTAGAAAATGGTATGTAACTGGTTGTCGATACATACTAGTCAATTGTTGTCGACAACAACTAAGTAGTGGCAATTTTTTGCGATTATATTTTTTTACTGTATACTTATATTATCTTTATTTAACTGATACACTATTGTTATAAAACAAATATCCATATATGCAAAGACATGATAATGATAAATACTAAGGCGGTTAATATTAACTAAAAATATAAAAAATTTTAATACAAAAACGTCAATAAGAATAAAATACATATTCAGATTTTAATTAATTTGCCAAAACACCACACAAAGTGAGAACGGGCCCAATGATCACCTATACGAAAAACTAAAAACCAATATCAAACATTTGTTTTCGAATGCCCTCAATAAAAATGTAACATTTTCTTGTAAAACAGCCATAAGATTTTTGGTAAAATAAGTTAAAAAAATACCTTGATTTGATTAAGAAATTAACTTGATTTCAACCTATTACGACATCCGATGCATCTGATACCGATAACGATATATCGGCGATACTTCAGGATTGCGATATTTTTATTTTCGGATCAGCGATACTTTTAAATTTTTCTTTAAGTTTTTCTTATGAATAAACATTAACAGTTCTTCATTTCTTGAGAATGCATAACCACTTCCACACATGAAAAATCAGAGCAGAATTATGAAATAATTCACTCTAATTTTGCAGCCGTTTCAATATATTAAAAATGACTTTGATTTAACTTTGCTGGTATTTGATATTATTAGAGAAGCCTGTCCTAAGCTGTGGTTGTGCTAAAGAAGCATTCGAAAGATAAGGTCTCCTAATATATCTAGAGACACAGATACGCTTGTTCATTAGCGCAACGGCATCTCATATCTAAAATTGAAGAAAATGTCGCAGAAGCACTTAAGTTTTCAAATGAGAAACTATTTTTCACTGCAGGTCTTGTTCAAATAAAGTGCCTGCAATTTTTCTCTTTTCTTCTTTAAAGTTGCAGTTGCGTTTCCATTATGAAATTTTTATTGTAGACATTTTTTATGGGTGTATACATTTGTGTTTGTATGAACGAGTATCTGTACTACTTTTAAATCATCTCTCCCCTCTCGACGACAAAGTAAGAATTGCCGCAACAAAAGGTGAATAATGTAAATGGGGACGGACTGGTCAAATCGTCTTTCTCCGCAAAATTTTCGCATACTTTGTTTTTAAACAAAAATGTTATTAGCGTCAACTTTAAATACTAATAGCCTTATTCACAAACGATTAATACAGTTATTGTAGGTTTAATGTTGGATTTTTATATGGGAAAACCGGTTTTAATGCACACATTAACTTTATTAATCGTTTGTGAATAAGGCCATAATAATCTCCTATATTAATTAAAAATTTAACTGAAATAATTGAAATATTGATAAAAAACAATTCAATTTTTGGAGCGCCTTTGGTGCCAGGTATTCGTATAAGTTGTTAATGCAGCCTTAAAATTGTATTGAGAATTACATTGCTTGATTAATTTAATATAATCAAAACTTTAAAAACCAGCAACAAAAAAAATACGCCCTTATTTTCTAGTTTCTCTTTACATTTGGCTAATTTGCCGATAACTATAAAAATTTTTCTGATCGGTTTAAAATATGACAACCTATTAAAAAACTAATTAATTTAAAAGAAAAAAATTAAAAATTTTAATTGAATACTCGTATATGTTTTAAAAAAGTCAATTAAAATAATGTCGAAGTATTTTAATTAAAAATCATTTTCAACACTATGTGAGACAATAAGGTTTTATTAAAAATATGAATACTATCTACCAAATTTGAATTTCAAGTGTACTTTAAGAAAAATTTTTCATGCAAAATTAAAATATTTTAAATACATTTCAAGGGTACATTAATGCTTTGCGAAAGTTATTTTCAATTCTTTATTGTATATTTTCTTTTTTTTTAGCCAGTTTTTTACTAAACCGGAAGTATGTTGTTACAAATAATTTGACCATAAAGGGAACATAATAAATAAATATATATATTTTTTTTGAGAACAACAAAGAAAGTTATAATTAGAACATAATAAAACCTGTTTATATTTCTGTTCTCTAATATTTTTACAACTTTTTGTTAATATCTTTCTAGTATCTTTCCGTTTCTGTTCTTTTGTTGTTGCTTTTGTTAAAAACATATAATGAACAAAGTATTTGACATAAATTAACCTAGTTTGTTGTTAAACAGAAACAACAAAACTCACTTTATGCAAATTTTGCTTTAAATTTATTTATATATAACAACAATTACACACATATGTACATATAATAAAAATACTAAATAAAATTAAACATACTTAATGAATTAAAGTACTTCAATTAAGAAAGCAAACAAAAAACAATAAAAATATATTTAGACATAGAAAAGGTAGAAAACTAATACAAACAAATAATAACATAACAATATTTGAATTATAATTGAATAATAGCTCAAAGAATTTGCGAATAAAAAATTGTGCTAAGGGATGTGCAAAGTAATGGCTTTGGCAGACAAGCTTATTATGAATAAAACTTAGAAAATGCAAAGGGAAGTCAATAAGTCCTGGCAAAATTATGTAAAGAGCTGTAAGAATATAAATGAAAGTATGTTTCTAAAATTGTCGTGTTCCAAAGGAAGACGCGTTAAATTTGGAGATTCACTTTAGTCGATTTGTCTTATCGTTTGTTTGTCCCACTCCATACATATATATGTAAAAAATATTGTTTTTTACAAACCATCGGCAAGGCGAATCGACTAAAGCGAATTGTTGATTGTTACCTCAAACTAATTTTTTAATTAATTATTTTATAATATTCTCTTATTTTTTCGACCTTTTTTATAATTATAAAAGATTTCTCCAAGCTTTAAGTCAATTTATATAAAAAAATGTGTATTATTTATTTTTTTAATTTTTAAAAATATCAATATTGATATTTTAAAAAATAAAAAAATAAATAATACACATTTTTTTGTATAAATTGACCTAAAGCTTGGAGAAATCTTTTATAATTAATTATTTTAATTATAATGAAAATTTTTAGAAAAAAATAATTCATATACAAATTTAAATGGTTTTAGTTTTAGCGAATTATAATTTTTTAACAAATATTTTTCCTCATTGTGAAAATATTAGAATTTTTTATCATTAATGCTTATCTTTGCGATACTTAAGTAGATATTTCTCTGTTCATGATTCATGACTATTGGCGTAGCAAAAAAAAATTTTTTTCTTGGGCAATTAAAAGTTCATTTTGTCTAGCAATAAAAATTTTTAATTTAGGGGTGGGAAAAATTTTTCCAATATCAAATTTACTATAAAGAATCAAATGTAAAATTTTCTAATTTACTTTTCACTCTGTTCGTGAAATTACCCAGGAAAAACTGAGCATAACAACCATTCGTAAAATGATCTAAGAAATGAACTTTAAGTGATCCTATTTCAGGTGAAATATTAATTAATTTAATAACTATTAGTTGACGGATGTGATCCAAAAAGCTGAACAGTCGGTATAAGATAAAAAGGTTGTGTTTATTAAATACTGACAAACCAAAAATGTTGAGTATTAACTTCAATACTTAGTGCACAAAGAATATGTTGCCTTTGGAACAACTTCCGATATGTGTTGCTGGGTGGTAATAAAATTTTTGTGTGGCTAAAAATTTAAAAATTTTTATATTTTTTGCAAATGTCTGATCGCCATGTAATGTTTCTTCCTCAAAGCGAAAGAAGGGGAAAAATCAACAATTTTAACGATTAAAATTTCAACTTTAATTTTGATTGATATGCTAAACAACAATAAAAATTTAAATTCAAATTAGTTCGTTTATTGTTTTTTTAACTAATTATTTTTCGAAGCAACAACTTATCGTGGTCGTATGATTTTTTACATATAAAGGGAAATTTATTATGTGAATTTATTTTTAAAGAGAAAATAAATGCAAAACTTTTAACACGATCAGCCAAATTAATTGTTGTTGTGTTCTCATTGTCGTGAACATAATTAGAAACGCAGTTAATGATTTCGAACTAGATTTAATTATTTTCGTTGAATCACATAAATTATTCATTATTTTATGCTTTACATTTCATTATTTTATGGTTTCATATTGTTATTCTTCATTTTTAACTTATTGATATCAAAAACAGGAACGTTTTGATGTCATGAGGTCATTCTTACTATTTTTAAGATGATGTCCATATAAATGGACATACAATAATTTGTTCGAGTAATATAAATTTATAAATTTTTGACAACTTTTTGGGTTGTTCAACAGCCACCAAACAAAGAAAAAAAGAAGCAAGTTAGTTAACAAACAGATGAGAAAATGTTTCTAAACTGTCGATAACAGGGTTGCCTGTTTAACTAGTACCATATTAAACTAAATTAAATTCACGCCGCACCCTAAAAATTAATTTTGAAGAGACAAATGTAATTCAAAATTATAAATATTGTTGGCTGTTCAGGAAAAATTGTAAGAAACGCAATTAACTATGAAATCCAAAGCCGAAATATATGGATGAAAGACGGGCTTAGGATTATATATAAGAAAACCACTCAAATAGCAGTTAATCATGAGTATTCCAGTATCGTGTTATGGGAAGACGTTATATCTAACAAGGATATTTAAGGATACAACAACGTAAAACCATTATAAAATTTGATATATAGTTTTGTATTTCTAATTTGAGTTAAATGTTATTTTTACTTTTCTTAAAAAAAGTGTTAATCCCAATATAAATGATCTCTCTTCTTCTTGTGTTCTTTCAAAGTGTAAAATCGAAACACTATTGCTTTCGCTAAGATGTCTGTACGTCTGTCACAGGCTTCTATACCGTGAAATGTAATAGGTATACACTTGAAATATCCACAATATACATATGTATTACTATGGCTGCTATAACAAACAGCAAATGCTAAAAATAACAAGATATTTTGTATAAATTTATATAAAAAAAAAATCACATTCAACCGAGATACCTAAACAGTGGCGGAAACATGGAAACACACATGAACACTGATGATGGGAGTGTAGAGGCTCCCGAAAAACAACGTTGTTTCTGTTATGCCGTGTAAGTTGAAATTCATTGATGTCAATTTTTTTTCTTGTTCCTTTAGAATATTGTCTTCTATCCAATTCTTTCTGACTTTACGAACTTTAGCCAAATAATAATCATCACTTTGGATTACAACCAATTTAGTTCGAAAAATAATCACATTAAGCTAAGTTTAGACGATATGTTGAATCAACATATGTATGCTAACACTCATATGCTTGAAAATAATAACAAATGCCTATCAGCATATTCAATATGTTTAGCGTCGTAGTAGCAAATTTTTTTATGTCAGCATATGTAAGCAAATGAAATGTCAACATAAGAGTTAGCATACGATTTTTTTGTTTATACGATATGTTGAATTTTATGTGGAGCTACATATGCTGAGTCGTATAAACATTTGTTTATGAAATTAATGTCGCTTCCTTTTTTAAAAATTTGCAACTTTTTGTGGGATTTCGCGTTTTTTGCAATGTGGGTTACTTTTTCTATTTTTCATTGTTTCGTCGACTTTTTAATTGATATTAGACATTTAATTTTTCCCAATGATTGGGCTTTGGCATGAGGCGAATATACATAGGAATTCAGCATATGCTGAAAAGCTTGCATACGATTTCAACAAAATAACATATACATATGTATGTCAGCATACGCAAGAAATTTCTTTAGCACTAATAACATGCTGTTTACACGATGTGCTGAAATTACCAAAGTACGTTTGTTGATATTGTTAACAAAATGTTAGCAAATGCTGTTAAACATACGTATGCTGAACAAATTTTGTGTTGACGCGATATGCAAGCACTTGTAACAAATTTATTTATATGGTATTAGTTTCCATTAAATCAGTCTTAAAATGCCATACAAAGCGGTTAGTCAGTGGTAAGCATGGTAACCTTTGCAGAAAATTTGTCTCATTTGTTTGTTAACAGAATTGCTTATTTCTTTCTTTGTTTGGTGGCTGTTAAGGAGCTTAAGTGCAAATGTATATTTTATTGAAATCTGCTGAATATCTTGGTTGTTATAAAAAAGTTTTTAAAAGGAACATCACATAGCCAACAATCATGCAGGCTTTGAAAATTCTCACAGGATTTGTATTTCAGCTTTAATAACAAATAACTATAATTTAGTTAAAAATTATGCACTTGGCTGATTTTTATATTTATCTATTATTCTTAAGACTATTTATTTCACAAGTGTTACGTAAATTATATTGCTCTTTGAAAAACATAAAAAAAACAATAATGGCCTTATTCACAAAAGATGAATAAAGTTATAGTAGGTTTATTGTTGGATTTTTATATGGAAAACCCGATTTAATGCACACATTAACTTTAATATATAGTTTGTGAATAAGACCATACAAATTTATTATATCAGGGTTGCATTTTTGTTAATTTACGTATTACCTGTATTAATAACAAATCCTTTATATAAATGTTAAATAAATTCTGTATTATAACTGATGCAACATGATTAATAAAAATGCAAATATGTAGAAATATCGTTCTCTGCTGCACGATTCGATTTCTTAAACTTCAGCTTCTTTTTCAACGCTTTCATTGTGTTTTCACATTTTTAGTAGATTTAATTTTTACTGCTCATTATAAAAGTTTCATTACCAAATAACGTAGAGTTTAAATGTAACCTTTTACTTGAATGTGTATACGTTTATACATACATATGTATGTACAAGTATGTACATAGACTTTCTTTAGGTTAAAATTAGTTGACACCACCAAACTCTCGAACCATAAAATAGAAAATGTTTTAAAAATTAGAAAGTTTTTTAAAATAAGTAGTTTTTTGTTTTATTATTTCGGCTACAAACCTACAAATTACTTTAAAATTATTCTACTTTTTCTTTTTCTGCTGATATTTTTTAAATTTTATTTGCACGCACTTTTAGGCTTCTGTTATTAAAAATACTTTACATTTGCTGAAGTAGGTACGCTGCTATTTTCGGAGAATATTTTAAAACTTTTCCCGTGAAGCAATAACTACCAGGCCCACGATGTCACACACATTCGTTCTTTCGTACAACAAAACTTTAGGATTTGTTTTAAATGTAATTATACGAAAGAACGAATACGTGTGACATCGTGGGCCTGGTAGTAAGTTTAGGTTTTGTTAATCTTAAAACCTTTCCTTTCGAATGCTTATGTTTATGGCTCGATTATGGATAGCAATAGAAACTGAAAAAAGAGGTAACCAGAAAAACCCCAAGTACCAACTGAAATTTATAACTCGCAGGTGCCATCGTTATATCGTTTTTACTAACTGCCATCCATAATCGGCATCAGTGACTTTAAAGGTTTTTAAAAGTATCGTTGAAGCAGATGAATTCCAAAAACAACTAGAAACTAGATTTGCATCGGTATCGCAAAAATATTTGGTTTTCTTATGCAGCGCAGTGATGTAGATACATACATGTGTACATCCGAACAGGCCTCAGTCATGTGCTGGATATGCCTAAATTAGTGCCGGAGTAGCCTATGCATGCCCAGAAATCATTAATATTGTATATCTATCCTGTTTTATTTATTGTCGAATACCATTTAATGTGGCATCAGCTCTGATAACATGTTTATTCTATCATTAATTTTTGTTAAAAGTGAACATAGCTAATGCATTATTTTTCTTTTCTAAAAAAATGTAACATTTCTTTTACTTTTTATCAAAAAATTGCTATTTAAAGTATTCTTAAGGCAATAATTTTGCCTCGTAAATGATGATACAATCATTTCTAATAAACTCACTATTTAAAAAAATCTTTATATTGCAAATTTTCAATAAAAAGGGCAAAAAATGTTGCACTTTTTTCTAGAAAAGAAAACGCCATAAATTTCAATGACTTTGCTTGAACTCATCTTAATGCATTCTAAAATAATTTTATTGTTACATGGTTACATGTTCTGTGGGCAATGAAAAATTTAGTACCCTTGTACCATATGACACTGTAATAATTATGCAAAAAAATTCACAAAATCTTATCTCACACGCAACCCTAAGCAGAAAGAATATTATAATAACGCTATTAAATAAAAAAAGGAAAATTTTTATTTATTTTAAATATGTAATTTTCAAACTGAAACAGAACATTTTTTTCTTCAACCAGTATAAAACAATACATTAAGAATTTTAAACAAAGTACACAGGCATTATATGCATTAGAAAAAACTATTTACAATTTCGCAGCAGTATCTTTTAAGTCTACATAAGCTCCGGTTATTATATCTTTACCAGTCTCAACAATGCTGGTTTTGAAGTGAATACGTTGACCTTGTTTCCACATATCAACCTTTAAAGTTTGTCCAGGCAAAACGGGAGCAGCGAAACGTGCTTTAACGGCTTTGAAAAGTGCTGCGTTGTTATTGGCGTATTTAGCTAACACTGCACGAACAGAGAAGCCCAAAGAGCAGAGACCGTGTAATATAGGCGTCTTGAAACCGGCAATTGCAGCAAAGTTGGGGTCAATATGTAGGGGATTAAAATCGCCAGATAAACGATACAAAGCAGCTTGATCTTCAGAGGTTTTATATTGCGTGGAGGCATCGGGAGCACGACTAGGATTGGGTAAAGTCGGCACAACACCCTCTTTGGGACTCTTTTTGCCGCCGAATTTTCCGGCACCAACAACAAAGATAGAACTTTGATTTTTAACCAACAAACGGCCATTTTTATCGTAAGAGTTACAGTTGGTAACAACCAGAGCGCCGGAACCCTTATCCATAACATCAAAAACTTGACCATCGGTGTTTAATTTACCACTGGTAGGAATGTCATCGCATATTTCTAAATATTGCTCACCATGCAAAATATTTGTCAGATCAGCTTTGCCATCAGGCAAAGCAGCTGACACTAAGTTGGAAGTCATGCTAAGCAGAAGACCAGGCATCACAAAAAATGAAGGTATAGCTGAGAATTCTGGATCATTTTCGTACAAAAATTTCAAGTCATTGGGATTCTTGACGGTAGCACCAATACCCAAAGCATATAAAATTAAATCCTTAGAAGCAAAATTAAATTCATCTTCAATGCCGCTAATTTTACCATCTTTAAGATTTTCCAAAACTTCAAGTAAGGTGCCAGATGCTTCGCCAATCGCATTTAAGTGTTTGGCAATACTCATGTCGGTGACGTTATCCCACACGCTTTTGACATATTCAGGTGTAATTGTATCTTGCTCAATAGAAGTGCGAAGAACGCAGCCTTTACCGCGAACCATATGGACCTTGGTAGCCCAACCAGCAGCACTTTCAATATAAGAACCTGGCAAAAATAAACTAAATTTAAAAAGTTTAATTATTGTATTGCATACTGACCATTATCTTCACAAGATTCGTGACACAAATAGGCCACAACGGGAGCAATCAATTGCGGTTTCAATTCATTAAATAAGAAATCGGGTAATATACCTTCAGTCAGACGACTTGCTGCAGTAGGTACAATAACATTACAATGAATATTATTTTTTGCTCCTTCAATCGCTATGGTGTTAGCTAAACCAACCAAACCCATCTTGGCTGCCGAATAATTAGCTTGACCAAAGTTACCATAAATACCCGAGTTGGAAGAGGTCATAATAATACGACCATAGTTTTGTTTCTTCATATGAGCAAATGCAGCTTGCGTGACTTTAAAACTTCCCTTTAAGTGGACTTCATTAACCAGATTCCAGTCTTGTTCGGTGATCTTCAAAATACTACGATCGCGTAAAATACCGGCATTATTGATAACAATATCCACACGGCCGTAGGTTTTAATAGCGGTTTCAACAACTTTATCACCATCTACAACAGAATTGTAATTAGCTACGGCTTCACCTCCCTTGGCTTTAATTTCATTGACTACCAAGTCGGCAGCACGCGTGGAGGCACCTTCGCCATTATGGGCTCCACCTAAATCGTTTACAACAACTTTAGCACCACGTGAGGCCAAAAGTAAAGCGTATTCACGACCCAGGCCAGCACCTGCCCCGGTAACAATTGCAACGCGTCCATCATAACGTAATTGTTTAGATGACATTTTCTGTGTTTTTCTTCAGTACCTTCAAAACCAAACTGAATAAAATTCAAGCTGAAAATAATTCAAATGCAAAATTTAATTTAAGATTGCAAATATATTCAGTTATTTTCTACAAGAATGTAAGCGGTCAAAGTTCAGTTTATTCAAATATGTATGCATGTACACATGTCCATATGCATGTATGTATGCACATAGTATACTAAATAAGACTCTGTGGTATACGATAATGAGTTGATATTCTATATGCATTTTTGTTAATAAAACTGTAAGAGATAAGCAGAAAATTTTGAAAATTAATTTATAAAGTTTCCACTAAGTCAAGAATAGTATTCATTATATGGACACCGCTCCAAATATATCAAACTTTGATTGCACCCCGTCTTCACGAGCACTGCTGATGTTAATGTTTTGATTGTTAATCAATATATGTACATATATGTCTTAACAACGCTCTTATGATATGAAATGAGGAATAAAGAGATAACATCATTCAACGAAATTTGAGCACAAGAAATATATAAACTCTGTTTTAAAAAAGGCTCAACGCATGTCTCCACGCGCAATATTTTTTTTCCGACTCAGCAATAACATCGGCAGAATAACGTTGCAAAAATTTTTATATACAAGCTTATATTTTGTGGTGAAGAATACATAGTGTGTAGTGGGAAATATATGTATTAACATAATAAATATTATTTTAAGCATATTTTGTATGAACAAATTACAGAGATAGTAATATGTTTTTGTTAAAGTTAATGAATAAAATTCTATATTTTTCCCGATTTTTTTTTATTTTCCTAGTTATCGACTATATTAGCAAATAATGCAAGTGACCTCCCTAATGTTCAATGTACAAAGTTTTTATCATGGTTCGATCTATCAAACTCGTTTTAGTGTTGCAAACGAACATTCATTTTTTTCAACTTGTTTGTTACTCTGTAATTTGAACTTTGTTCTTAAAGTGTACTTATGTACATAGTTTGTAAACTTTTATATGTAGTAAAATATGCGGTTTCAAACAAATAATTATATTTTAAAAATATTGCTTTACCTTTAAAATTGAAGTAATTTCGAATACCACCAATGCACGGTTTGTTATTAGTTATCTTCCACAGAGTTTTAATATATGTGATGGAAAGGCTTGTGATAGTTAGACGGCATAAATCTTACTAAATTTACTTGGGTAGAAGTAATATTTAACGCTGTTTCGAATCACCCAGATTAAATAACTTGTATTATTTAATATATATAAATAGTATGTAGTCAAATTTTAAAGTGATAAGTAAAAACATGAAATTCCGAAGAGCAACTTGAACACTCGATAGTACAACTACTTTTTTTACGAAAGAAAAATAAACATACTATCCACCATATTCTTTGACATTCTCTTTTGTTATTTTTTTCTGAATAACATGTTTTTGGCTTTGTAGAAAGTGGCAACGTTATTTAGGTTTGTGTCTGCAATTGCTTAGGAGACATCGTCATAGTTGCCAGATAAAATTTGCCGTAAAATCGAATATATGGGAGAAATAACTCTTCTAACAAATTTAGTAGGGAGATCACAGGAAGTGGATGAATTTGGTAAAGACAAATCCTTTTTGCTTTCGTTGGTCCCTTTATTTGAAAAATATGACGGATAAGTTAAAATTAGAAGCAAAGTTGGACTTTTAGCAACGAATTCAATGCAGTTATATTCTTAATTAATAAAATAATTCATTTTGTGCACAAAACCTAGACAAACAAATATTAAAGAAAAATGAAATATTGTAACATATAATGAGTGCGCCAAAGGGACGTTAATATATTTTCAAAAAACTCCATAAATGTTAGACTTAGTTCAGGTTGGAAACGTTTATTTAATAAATACATTCAATAAATATGTATGTACATATGCACGTGAGTGTGTGAATACTCATGCTAAATTTTTAAAATGTGATTCACTTACATAAGTATCACGCAGGATTATAAGAAATCAAGGCATTTGTACATCTCTACATACTACTGCGAATTTTTAGCTAGTCTGTATACCTACATGCATTTCATTGTTAATGTATTTAAATTTTTTTCAGACTTTGGGATGTCCGCAATCAAAATAGTTGCATGAAAATCTATCGCGGTCATATATCTCATGTAAACTCTGTAAAATTTTCTCCCGATGGCCTTTGGATTGCCTCGGCCGGCACAGAAGGATCTGTTATTATTTGGGACATACGCAAGAGTAAACAAATAATGGAGTTTTGTGAACAACCAGCTGGAGCTGCTATAACATGCATACAATTTCATCCATTTGAATTTTTGTTGGCTGTGGGTCGTGTTGATGGAACTATTTGTATATATGATTTGGAAACTAAATCTCGTATAACACAAACGGATTCGAAAAGTTTATTTTATCGACATCCCATTAAGTGTATAACATTCAGGTATAATTTACTTAACATGTGAAACGTTTTGTACTTAATTTTAATTATAATTATATTATATTTAGTGAAAATGGAGAGTGTTTATTCGTGGGAACAGCGGCAGCTATTTCAATAATAGGATGGGAACCAGACCGAGAATTCGATCACATAAAGTCGGCTTGGACAGCTTTGGGTGATATGAAAATTGTTAATAGAAGATTGGTAAGTTTTTTTTACATTACTTACATACATACAGTAGTGACCGTATACTAAGGCAAATTTTTTCGGCCAATGTATTGAAACATTTACAATAACGAAAATAAATTTAATTGAAAAACATATTAATTTGCAGAAAATAAAATTAAAATGTAAAATATTATAAACAAAAATAAAATAATTTACTTTTCTCCTGGACTTATAAAAATAAATATACAAACACTTAGCACAAACTTAAAAAAATTGATTTTAGAAGCTTTTAATGCTAATATTTCGTTGGAAAACCTTTAGATTTAATGATTGCATTGCATCGTGTTTTAAAGATTTTATTTAACTTTCGACATGAATATTATTCCAAATATTTTCAACGTTTCGAAATAGTTCATCAGTATTCTTGCTGTTTTTCTTCTTCAAAGTTATTTTACATTTGCCCAAAAGATTTTTTATTGGGCTTAATTCCGTGTTCTGTGTAGGAAAATAGAAAGTATTAATATTTTCGGATGGAAACCATTGGGTCAATGATCCACATAAGGCGTCATTCAAAATGCCTCCCAAATCATAGTATTCCCTCCACCGATGCTTTATAGGTTTTGAAGTAGCGCAAGGGTCTACTTCTCGATTTGTTGGCAGACGATGAACATACTTTTTTTCATCCAAATCGAATAAATTAGATTCATCGCTCCAGAGTATTGTTTTTTTAATCCAAAAATTCATGTTTTGCGACTAAAATTCTTTCCTCTAAATATATGTACAACGCTGTATGTATTCATAAAAGAATTATTGGGAGTTTCTTTTATTACAAATTGAAAAAAATGGCACTAAGGCAAATTGAATTCGCCTATGCTTCCCATCTTATTTTGACTTTCTCGCATTGATACACATTATTTATCAACAAAGCAAACGAATTATAATTAAATATTGTTTTTAATTTTAGATATGCGGCTCCTTTGAACAAGAATATGTTAGCATTGATGCTCTTAGTGTTAATCGCGTGTTTCCATTTTACAATCCATCAAATAATACAAAACCTGCTTTCAATCATAACTCAACCACAAGAAAAAGTTTTTCGCGTGGCAATCAAAAGTTGCGACTTTCGATTGGTGGTCCGAAGCCATCCAGGTTGGTTGAAGAAAATGAGGATAATCGCAGTCCGAGCTTAGATGGTCACTCATCACCAAATCTGAGTTTGGAATTGGTTGATGAATCCGCCATAGATCTAGAAGTACAACCACCAACATTACCGTCCGTTTCTACACATCCTCTTAATGGCCATAGTGGCAATTCAATAAATGTTACCTTAACAGATTTTGATACGAGCTATACGTCAATGGGTGGCAGCAATAATGGCGGTATTAATGTCCCATTGAAAAAGTTATCATCTTCTCCTTATCACTTCCCTCCAAGTACGACATATTCAACATTTGGTGGTAGTAGCTTAGGAGCATTAAATTTCGATGGTCCTAGTTCTTTGAAAATGCCCGGTGAACGTGGTGACATTTATCAATATGAACGTTTTGTAGATCCTTTTAATCAGGACTCCGAAATACATTTCAATGAAAGTTTCTCACCCGTCATAACAAATTATGATAACACCGAAATGGTTGAAGACTTCCCAGTCAATACAAATTTGCACCAAACGCCCGGTTCAACGGGTACAACAAATGGCGGCACTAATTCGGTGAGTTCTACAACCAGTTCGGTCAACTTTGCTCATCCGCCTCCGAAGACAGCTAAACCAAAAACAACATCGCACATAACAAAGCGCACTACCCAGGTAACGAGTGGTGGTGTTAAAACAAGTGTTTCCTCTACCTTCCAACAACGCAATAAACTATCGCAGGTATCATCTGTCAGCACAACTGAATTGCACAAGCTGGATGATAATATGCTTATCAAGAAATCAGCTTCATCACATATTGTTGTAAATAAAAATAAGGCACATGTGAATAAAGAGAACGCACGTAATAAAAATATAACTGTGCAAATAATAACAAAACCTCCTACACGTTCACGTACTTCGTTGGAATTGAGATCACCGCAAAAGCAAACACAGCACTCGGCGGCACAAAGACAAACTCAAGTAAGTGAACTGTGTAATTCAGTTACATTGTTTGCATTGATCCATTCTTCAAAAAGGAAGTACATGTAAATTAATTGTTGAATTTATAGAACACAACATCCTGATATTCTGTTAAATTAACAAAATTCCTTTGTACAATAAATTTAAACAATTTTCTCGGGCACACACAATTATCAGCAGTAAATGTTTATATAAACATATTCTAAATGAAGTTAAATTTTTCAAGAAAATATGATTAAATGTACTTCCTTTTATAACGCTGTATGGGAACTCTTTTTTATAGTAAACAAATAAATAAATGGTTATTGGTGTTAGCTTAGACGGTGTTGTTTGTTAATTGTATGCTATAAAATTGTATTTATTTTGCTTTTTTCTTCTTTTTTAAAATATAGCGCATTTCTAGTTACAACATGGACACTAGTAATGGCTCCGCAAATGTGTGTATTTTTCAATTCATTATATTCATTTTATATAATTTATTATTTGTTTTATGTTTAACCCAATTTGAATATTGTTGTCATTATAATGTGGTTGTCATACTACATGTGCTATTGTTGCATTTTGTTCATTTTGGGTTTCCTCGCAGTTTCTGTTAATCATATTAATTATATATTTTGTTTCTAATTTTCTATAGATTCCTATAAGTTATCGTCCAGATCCGTCTTTACTCACCCAATCGGGTATGAATCAAAAAAGCTTTAATAATAGTCGTCATAGTATTGATGATAATATAACAGAAATTGAAATGTTATCAGCAACACATGAACAAGTTTATCAGGAATTAAGTAATCGTAATGCAACATTACAAATTATACGAAATTCTACGAGGTAAGTTAATAATTTTTATTAATTAAAAATATATACATCAAACATTTACCGGAGAACGATAGCTTAGTTTGCTAGATATATTTTGAATAAATTCATATATTTCTCAAATACTCAACTTACAAGAAATATACCTCAATTTTAAAGTATTTAAAACAAATAAAAACATTTAGATTTTATTGCTGCCATAAGAGATACCTAAAACGAATTTAACTGTCCCTTAAATATTTTTGGCATATCCCACTATAAATTCAAATTATATTAAATACCTCTTGGAGCATTTTCCCCATACATTTTTAAATATGTGCCTGTGATATGAAGATTTTGTCTCACAGGAAGTTCATTAAATTTGCTGTGAATGTTAAGTGCTTTTGTGAATGAACTACTATTTCTTTGCTATCTTTACCATTTTTCTTTCATACATTGTTGCCAAATTTGATGATATTTTTGAATTTTTTAGAAATTAGATTTTTATTAATATTCCTTTTTACTTTAACTGCTTTGTTTTCAGCAAAATATTTACATAAATATTCACCTTATTCCAGTTGGCGACATCGACGTCACGTTAACACAATACCAAAAAATTTGAGCTTGTCTACTCGCTCTCAAAATCAATTTTGTGCTACTGGCAGTCTTTCTTTTCTCGATGGTCCAGAAAATAACATGAGCCTGTCAATAGTAGTCAGTTGTTTTCGAAAACGGGTAGACAAGCCGCCAACTGGAATAAGGCTGATTTAGATTTAAGTGAAATATTATTTTAATTTTACTAAAGTTATGAAATGAAATTAAATGGCTTGGACTCACACTTATCTCTACATATAAACTATTATTTCGTTTTCGTGTATGTATGTATGTGCATGTATGAAGGCATTTGTAAATTATAGCGGTTGCTTTTAATGTTTTATTTGAGAGATGAACATTAAAGCTTATGAAATTTAATTAAAATACGAATAAAAAAGGTTAAAAGTAATTAAATATGAATAACATCTGATATACAGCACTAAAGTCCCATTAAAAATTTATTTATATTTTCTAAGGAAATATCTAATATAACCCGTTGTCTTTTTATTAATTTATACAATGATTTTTTTTAGATCTAATGATGTTCTTGCTGCGCTGAGGCAGGCGATTAAAATGGGTCGCACAGTTTTTGTGGATCTTTTGGGAGCAATATTAGAAAAAACGTAAGTTATTTCTTTCCTTGTAAAAAAAGTTATTAACCAAATTCCATATTTCTAGATCGTCCTGGAATTTAGATTTATGTATATTAATATTACCAGAAATTTACGAACTGCTTCAAAGTCAACATAAATTGTAAGTTAAAAAAAGAAGAGAAAAAGAACCTTAAAAGCTGAATTTAATTAAAAAATTCGAACCTATGGCCCAGTAGCCATGGCTTTTCTTTCTTTAATAATGATAAAAATAAATAAATAATTTAAAAATTTGTTTCTTATTTCAGTCATTATACACGTGCTTGTGATACATTACGTGTTGTACTCTCCAATTTCTTGCCAATTATTCAGGATAATTTAGATCCTTGGGTGAATGGCTTAGGTGTGGACGTTACACGTGAGGAACGTCATCGCAAATGTTTAGAATGTCAGCGATGGCTTTTGCAAATACGAAATTTACCCGAAAGCAGTCATTTTGGTTCCACTCTGACCCAGCTGCAAAATATGATTGTTAATATTTAGGAAACAAGTACACAAATCTTTCAAATATTTTATGTTTAATAGTTGCTTTATACTTATTTTCAATTAATTTATTTCTTAATATTATTTTCGTTTTTATAACTTACATTATTTATTATTACTTTTTTTGTTTACCTTCTTTATTTAGCTGTCTTTTTAATTTATTTTTTCGTCATTGTAACACAAAAAATTATTGTTTATAAAATAGTCTATAAAATTTGTTTTTGCATTGCTTTTCTTTACAATTTTCCTTTGCATTCTTTGAATTGGTTTTAGCAGCTGCAGGCAGCATTTTTAGTACATATTTTCTAAAAGAAATTAGTTTAGAAATTAAAAAAATTATCTTAGATATTCATTTATTTATAATTTGAGTTCAAAAGTAATAACGTTAAAGGTATTCATAATTGTTATAACTACCTGTTGTATCGATTGTATGTGCTAATAGTTGTAATATTGTTGTCGATGTGTTTTCAGACATTTTTTTATGGAAAATGTAAACAACAATTTAACTTTTGTGAAACTTTAGCACTCACAACCGATACAGTAGCTCGTATAGCTATTTTAGGTTTTTCATTTATTAATTATGTTTAAGTGAAGTTTCATTTTTATTTAATTATCGATTTTAAAATGTATGCAATCTTATGTGCATGTGTCTTGTGTTAGTAACAGCAATTTGGTACGTGTGAGAAGTTGTGTTATTTCATTTTATTTTTTAGTAATATGTATTTCATTTGCGTTTATACGTTTTCAATTATTATATAAAATAGAATTGCAAAGATATATTTTGGGAACAGCAATACGAACACTCACCTTTAAAAGGCAAGACTAGTGTGACAGCGTAATAATTTATATTTTCGTTATTATTATTTAAAATAACTTGAAACAAATGTTGTTTATACAATAAACAAGCACAGCAAAATAATGAAAAGTGAAAGTGTCACACTACCATCATATTACATCTTTCCAATTTTTTTTATTATTTTTTGTGTTATTACTAAAAATTTCATTACAAATTCATAAATATTGAGAATTAAAATCGATTACATAACTGCCAAATTCTTACATTTTATTTCATTTATTTGTTTTTTTTTTTACAAAAAATCATAAAACCAATAATAAATCATCCAATCAATTGATCTTCCATTGATAAACAATTTCAAAAAATTCACAAAAAACTTTGAAACACCAAAATTTTTCTTAAAAGATTTTTTTTTTAAATTTAAATCGAAACGAATTAGTTGAACCTTTAGCAATTACATGAAACTGATAAGTCATTCCCATTACATCCTTTAATTTTCTTTTTCTAATTTGTGCATAAAGTGCCTTTTTAAAATATGCAAACCTTAATCCATAGAAATACAATTTCTGGTATTTTTGTATTTAAATCAAAACTTTTGTATTTTAAATTTTTTATAATTTTCCTTTTTTAAAACCACTAACAAAGAAAGAAAAAACATAATTGTAGGTATTAAGAAGAAAGAAACAATAGAGACTGTAGTAATAAAGTAATAAAAGTTTTAAACAAAATTTGTGAAAAAAAATTTAATTTAAGACAATGATTGAATATGAATGAAATTGGTTGTAAAACGTACTTGTAGCAAAGCACTACAAAAATGAAAGTGCTATAAAAATGAAAGAAATTTTAAACCGTCTTGATGTAAAATATAATTTACACTAAAAGTAAAATTTATATACAAATATGTTTTAATATGAAAAAGATAAAATAAACAATATTTTTGCACTTAATATACATATATACTTACATACAAGTACATACTCGTACATATATAAAATTAATAATGCAAAGAAATTTTGGTGAATATCATCCAAATTAAAAAACAACTATATTAAAGCCTTTTCGGAATTCAATCCAAATAAAAAAGAACCTACTACCACCCGCAAATAAACCAACACTCTTTTTTAAACGTTTTTGTCTTTTTATTAAATATACTATAAATAATCACATATCATTAAAAGTATGTATATTTATTTTGAAATTAAAAAATAAGCAAGAACTCAATACAAAAAAACACAACATTTTGATTTACATCAACTGCCGCATATTGAACGCGAAGCAATAGTTGTATTAATTAACTTTAATTATTAAAACAAAAAACACTTTAAAGCAATAATGATTTTATTTTATTTTTTATCACAAACAATAAAGAAAGAATATTAATATATCCCCACAAACATTTAGTCAAACATCATGAAACTTTATGTAATTTTTTTGTTTTCTTTACAAAACATAAGAAATATATAAAAATAATTTAATCATAAGCTTATATTTATGCATTTCAATTTAATTATATATATTAAAAAAATTAAAAATTAATATTATATTCATCTCTCTCTCTCTCACTCTCCTAAAAACTTACTTTGTTATTTACATTTAATACCCTACACTCTTCAATTTTAAAGCAACAATACAAAATTGTACTTAATCATATTAAAAACTAAATTTAATTTTATGATATTTTATTAGTTTTAATTACGATCTTAAATTCTGTTGAAGCATACTTTTCATTTTATAAGTTAAAAAAATTTAGTTTTAAATTTCTTTATAGTTTTATCTAAAATCCTAAAAAAATAATTTAACATTTTAGTTATTTAAATGCTAATTTTATCTACATATATATTAAAATGATTTATTTCATTTTACAGTGCGTATTGTCATAACAAATAATTAATAATATTTAATAAAAGAATAAAAAGAAAACTAAACATTTAAAAACAAATTTGTATAAATACTGATGCATGAATAGTTTCACAATCAGTTCGAGAAATATCCATGAAATTGGATTTAAGGGAGAATTTTATGATATTAATGATTCAATATGAGATCCGAAGGATAACTTTCATCTCCTCAACATTTTAGTACATTTATGGAACGTTTAAAAGCATGTCCATCATACTTTTTTAACGGGTTTGTTAACGGAAAGAATTCTTAAAAAAGTTTTCGTAATCCTTGAAGAACTCGTAGCGAAAGTGGTCAATTTTTTCGCTAGAAGGTTCCTTTGAATATTAAAAAAAAACATTAAAAACCACAATTATTTTTTATCTCACGGTCGCTATAACTCATATACTAGAGTACAACAATTTAAGGGATCTATTTGTATGTAGAAGAAGCAAAGTTTGAAACGGAGTTTTTACTGCAGTTGTAAAAAAAATTTGGACTCACCACGTACGTGGTGGCAATGATGCATTTAATGTAATTCAGTAATATCCAGTAAAAGCAGAAACATGCTCTAAAAAATGTGGTATAAGTAAGTACATTAAATACGCAATAAAAATTCTAAAAATATGCTTTCGTCTGTTCGAAGTTGAAATGTTTATTTAGTCTCAATATCCCAGTTAATTTTGGACCTAAATATTTTACACACATCGTTGCTTTAGCAAGGAAAATGTGTATCTCAATTTCTTCGAAAAATTGGTTAAAAATATTAAAGCTAAAGCTGCTAAAACTTAAATCGATGCAATAAAGAACACATTTAAAAAGAAGCTAATATCTTAAAACTTAGTTATTCATAACAATTCTTATTAAAAGGCTGATTGATATTTTTCCTGTAAATAAATTAAAAGAATTCACGCCAGATTTGTTAGATTTGCAACTTTGCAAAATTGTGTAATTGAATTTCTTTGACGTGACCAACCTCTTCTACTAAGTGGGCTTCAATTTCTAATATAAATATGTATGTGTAAACAGAGAGCTTAACTCTATTTTTTTTGTTTCTTTAAAGATGCACAGCAGTGTTGCCAGGAGCAGGAGGAAAAAGTCGCTTAGTCGGCTTTTTAAAAAGCTAAATCACCCAAAAATAAAGGGTAAAAATCGCTAATAAATTTTTATGCATAATTCAACGCTTTATTTATTATTAATAAAAAGTGCATAAAACATGTTCAAAGCTATTAAAAAAAATGTTAACCATATAAGCAAACAAAAATGAATAATGCTACGAATATGAATATGTACATATAAATCAATCTATAACATTAAAAGCTTCAATTCAGTACTGGGCATGATATCTATCTTATCTATATTATTAATAGGCAAACACTTTTTTTAGATTCTTTTTACGGCCGTAATAGTGAACCGATTTTGGAAGGACTTATATGTTTTTAAATGGGCTTTTACATAGATATGCAAAATATTAATTTTATTTAAATCGGTTTAGTATTATGGGATCTATAAGCTTTTAAAGTTGCTACTAACCCATGCACACTTACTACACATGCATGTATCAACTTCGACTTGAAAAATAAATAAAGTGTGCATGCGTGATTGTCCAATTTGCTTTTACATAGAAATACGACAGCATTTTAAGTTTTTTATTTAGACCGTTTTTTGCTTTTGTATTTTAACGTATGTATTTATATAAAAGTTTTATATTAATTTCAAGAATGCGGTCGATTGAGTCTTCGGCTGGATATAATAAAATTGGATCATTATAAAATCTATATAAATAAGTATAACCAAATCAAGAAATAAATTTGCAGCGTATTAAGTTGTCACACTTCCACACAGAACTCAACTGTTGACTCAACATTTATCCATTTCTCACTTAAAAGCTTTTGCCATTGGATTTCAATAACTTTTAATGTGTCATGATGATTTTATGGGTTCAATAGAATAAAAAATTTACCCTTTTTGAGGCTAAATTTAAAATAAAAAAGACTAAAGAAAACAACGAAGTTAAAACGTAACTTTCGAGGCTAAAAGACAAAAAAAGGTAAATCTAGACTAGAAAAGGCAAAACTGGCATCACTGATGCCCAAATAAAACAGGAACTTTTTTTCCTAAGTTTTTTAATTAATTTAAATGTTAAAACTCACATATGAGAAAGGCGTAATTTAAAGACTAACGTCTTTTTGAATAAAATTATTTTAAAATGCAATGGAAGAGTATTGTCTCCCAAAATCCACAACAAAATTTTATTATTAAACTTTAATAATTAAAGCAAAAAAAGGATGAAATAAGCACACATGTGTCTCAAACTTTGAGAGGATCAGGTTTGTATGCTCACAACCGTTTAATAACATGTTTATTAAACAGCCAATTTAAAATAAATAATTTATTTTGGAAAAAGAAACACTGATATAATCAGGGTTGTCACAGAAACCAATGTAGTCGGAATTGGATTTAAAAAGACGACAAAAAAATACTTTTCCATTATGAATTTCAATGCTATAGGTTTTATGTTCAAAATAGATTGCAATTTTAGATTGAACATAAAACCAATAAGATAAAAATTCATAATAGAAAAGTATTTATTGTCGTCTTTTCAAATCCAATTCCGACTATATTGGTTTCTGTGACAACCCTGAATGTGAAATTTCCCGGTAGAGGAAGCTGCAATGTCATGGCCCATTCGGCAGCTTAATTGTTAAGTGCCTCTTTCGACAGAGGTTACGTAAAGCAAGATATTTGCACAAAAACTTTTGTAAATGCATTAGATGCCTAAAAAATTATGGAGAGAAGTAATCAAGTAATCTGTCATTTAAAAAATATTTAACATTGTGAGCGTGAATGAAAATGTACTCACAATACCATCTCTATTCTCAATTGTTAATTCAAACTTTAAAATAAAAACGGATGCTTCAAAAATTCATCTAATGCGAAATCAATTATGTATTGTCGCTGAAAAATTTTGCATAATTTTTTATTTTTTGCAAAATTCCTACATACATGCATACATACATATGTACATAAGTAAGTATGTATGTATGGCCTTTGTAACAAATGAATAGAGACATCGGTGTCGGCTTATAAACAAAAATCGTCTCAATGTTAATTTATGCAAATGATAATGAAGCCAATTTTGTTTTATTTTTAATAAATCTGAAGAAAACGAAGTTAAAAGTATTTAAAAAGTATTTGTTTTTATTAAAAGTTGTGCAATTTTTGGATTTGATTTACATAGATACGGGTACATACATGCATGCATACATATGTATGTATGTATATGAACTTATTACAAAAATATGATTAAGATCAAGTGATGTTTGGTTGCACTATAAAAGTCATTGATGAATTAATAGACTGTATCAGTTCATTACTTGCAGTCCTTAGAGTAAAAAGTTCAAGACTAGTTCACTTTTGCTTTGGAAATTAAACAAGACTTAAGTGTAAAATTTCCAATATGAAGGTAAATATCAAAAAATAGCTTGGATTCTTTAGAAAAATAAATGAATAATTATTTTCTTAAATGTTTTTAGGTATTTATCTGTATTTTAATCGCTATGGCAACTACTTGCTCGGCCAGCTTTTTGGGCGATAACAGTGGCAGTGGTGGCTATAATTATGGCCACGGAGGAGGGGATGGTGGTAGCGAAGTCCAAACAGTTGTTGTTAAACATGAAGGTGGACATGGCCATGGCCATGGTGATTTTAATCATGGCCATGGAGGTCATGTTGAAGATTTTCATGGCCGTCGGAAAGAAATAAAAACGGTGAAAGTTATTCATGAAGATCATGCTCATGGTAGTTTCTCTAATGGTCATGTTGAACATGGCCATGGGGGACATCAAGAAATCAACACTATTGAAGTTTTTCATGAAAATGGTGGCCATTCTCATGTAGGTTTTTCTGGTGGGCATGCTGATCTAGGCCTTGGTGGTCATCAAGAAGTCAAAACTGTTAAAGTGATACACCAGGATGCTGGTCATGCTCATGGTCATTTCTCTGGCGGTCATGTTAATAATGGTAATGGCGGTCATCAAGATGTAGAAGTTATTAAAGTTTTCCACGAAGATGGTGGACATGCGCACGGTGGTTTTTCTGGCGGTCATGCTGCCCATGGATTTGGGGATCATGTACATGGTCATGGTCATGGTGGTTACTCTGGTGGACATTTTGAACATGGTCATGGTGGACATCAAGAAGTTAAAACCATTAAAGTAATTCATGAAGATGCCGGTCATTCCCATGGAGCTTTTTCCGGCGGTCATTTTGAACACGGCCATGGTGGTCGTCAAGAAGTTAAAACTATTAAAGTAATTCATGAACAAGGTGATCATTCTCATGGAGGTCATTATGAAAATGGCGGTCATCAAGAAGTGAAAACTGTTAAAATAATTCATCAAGAAAGTCGACATGCTCCTCATGGTGGCTACTAGCCTCCACCTACTACAACAGACAGATGGAATTAATTACTTAGTGGCTGATTATGTTTGTCACATGTGATTAATCTAGTCTATATTGGAGCTGTACAATCAACACTGCTATTGTTATTTAATTTGTAATGTCAACTGTAAGTTAGGTTTAAGTGAAAAAAACTTTAAAAATATAAATTATAATTAAAAATTAAATTTCGTTTTAACAAACTTTTACATTAATAAGTCTCTTGGGACGGAAGCCATTCCAGTAGTGGTCTTGACAATCCTATTCGACACTTTGTATCATACTGTTGTTTTTTCAATGTGTTTGAAGGTTTCCAATGTGGCGCCAATCCCAAAAAAGGAAATGGCCACCAACCGTGACGATTATCACCCCACAGCAGGATTTGTTAATAGCATCATATAGCTAAGCTGTGATTGTAAAAATAAAAAACACAATATTTTCCACTTCATATAAAATGAATGGGTCTTTCTTCCATCGAGTTCAAGTGCATCATGAAAAAACCTTTCAAATGATATGTAATTTTTTTATATGTTGTCTTGCGAGAAAATGCGAAAACATGCAAAAATCTATATTATTAATAGGCGAACACGTTTTTTTAGATCCCTTTTACGTTCGTAATACTGAACCGATTTTGAAAAATTTTATAGGTTTTTAAACTGGGTTTTTACATAGATGTGCACAACCTTAATTTTATTTAAAACGGTTCGATATTTAGGGAGCTATAAGCAAATAAAATTGCTACTAACACCTGCACACTTATTACACATGTATGTATCAGCTTCAACTTGAAAAATAAACAAAGTGTGCATGTGTGTTTGTCCAATTTGCTTTTGCATAGAAATGAGACAGAGTTTTAAGTTGTTTATTTGGAATGTATTTTGATTTTGTATTTTATCGTATATAAAGGGTCCGCCTGATAATTTTTTTTGAAAATTTTATAAAAAAAAAACTGAAAATTTTCTCAAATTTCAAATTTTTATTTGAAAGTACAATCCTTCCGGTTAATAATGAAAAATAATTTCATTCAAATGGCTGCCTCGGCTGGCCATGCAGTAGCCTACACGATCGGTCCAATTTTTAAGCACATTATCGATTGTGTGCAGCTGTATTTCACCAATGGCTTCACGAATATTGTTCTTTAAAGCTTCAATTGTCTCTGGCTTGTCGGCGTAACACTTATCTTTGACGGCACCCTACAAATAATAGTCCAACGGTGTCAAATCGCAGCTCCGAGGTGGCCAAACGACATCAGCTCTGCGGCTGATAATGCGATCTTCAAAAACAAAACAAAACATCGAGTGTAGCTTCGGCTGTGTGGCACGTAGCGCCGTCCTGTTGAAATCAAATGTTGCCAATATCCTCCTCTTCAATTTTTGTGAACAAAAATTCGTTCAATATGACCCGATAACGATCGCCATTGACTGTAACGGCCACTCCTTGCTCATATTCGAAGAAAAATTCCCAATTATGCCTCTGGACCAAAATCCGCACCAAACAATGACTCGTTTTGGGTGCGTCGGCTTTTCAGTGTATGTGTGCAGGTTTTCTGTGCCCCAAATGCGACAATTTTGCTTGTTTACATACCCGCCAAGATCAAAATGAGCTTCATCTGAAAAGATGATTTTTTTAGCAAAATCGGTATCTTCTGTAAGTCGATCGCAGGCCCACTTAGCGAAGCGTATACACAACCATATTCGTTCAGCGGAAGGATAAAACTAATTATCTGTCAAATCAGACATGAGCTAAGTGTTACCATTCACGAAATAAGCACTATTTGAAAAAAAACGTTAGATGGCGGACCCTTTATTTAATTACTAGAATGCGGTCGAATCACCGTAGTCCGCTGGATGCACTAGTATAAAAAAAATATACCATTTTTAGATACGGTCCAGCTTACAAAATGCCATCGTTAGTTCCCCAAAATATTTTAGGACTCGTCATAAAATATACCGATTTAAAATTTTGGAGGAAGCAGTAGCAACGTTTTTTATCTGTTTTTTATTTTATTTATTATTTTTTATTATTCATTTTTTTATTCGCCATTATCTCAAACAAATTGTAGGAAGAATATCGTTACAGCAAACGATAAACAGGCTTAATGCAATCAGCAAAATTTTATTTAATTTCAACACAATTGTATATTAACATAATTTCTATTTTGACCAACCTCCATTATGGCCAACTTTTGGCTGTTTAACATGAAATATTTTTAATATTTTGACTGATTTACCAGCGCCCTCACCAATACTGCCGCCCTTTTTTGTTAAATGTATAATTTTGAAAATTTCTTCTTGTTTTGCTGGCTCTATATTTTTGGCAGCTTGATTTTGTATAATTACTTTGAACACCTCAGACTTCGGTTTTGGAGGTCCTGACGACTTTTTGATGGGAGGATGTAAAGGTTTGGCATAGTAAGTTGTTGTAGTTTTAGGCTTAGACGCAGTTTGTTTGACAGGATATATATAACCATCACCAATGCCCCCTTTGGGTGGACTTGCCAAAATATTTGTGTGAAGATGAAAAATTACAAATGAGAAAAATAAGGAAAACTGAAAAACAAAATTTCGGTGATAACAGTTTTATTAAAGATATGTTTTCCTTTCTCTACTGACCTTCATTTCTTCTGGCTTTTGTGTCTACGAGAGATTGATGAAGTTGTAGAGTGTGACTGATTTGGTTTTCATAATTTCCCATTGATTTTATAGTGATGGTGTAATGCTGGATGGGTTATAATTTTTTTATTGACTCAGCATTATTTGATATTTCTTTCTTTTGATATGTACTCGTAGATAGTATGTTGTAGGTTTTTATAATCGTTGATATGCATACACAGGCAAAAATATTACTAAAAAATTTTCAGACTAATATTTGTTTGGCATAAAATTTATTTTCAATAATATTTTGATGTCTTACTTAATTTTGTGTCAGAATAGTGATACGAATAATTCTGACAAAAGAAAAAACGACTTGAGTACCAAGAGCCAGTCGAACAGATAACGAAACGAATGAAATATGTGTGAGTTTAAAATCCGATATCATCTCCTTGTGTTCAGCACAGCCTAATTAGTAATTAACTTTAAAAAAACTACACAAACTTAAGACATTAAGGAAATAAAAATTTTGTAAGCCAGTGTAATTTAACAAATTCAACTTGCAGCTCGTTAAATCTCTTTTAATGCGATTAAAAAGTATCTAGCTTTGAAGAAAGGCAAAATCAAATTAAATTAAATGCATATTTTTATGTTAACTAATTTTTTCAGTGTAAATGAGAGACTGCTTTCATACTGTACTTGTCATTATAACGCTTAAAAGTGGAGATGTGCAAATGGCATGATTTTATGGTGTAACGCGTGATCGAAATTTGAAAATAATTACACGTGAGTTCGTGAGCGTGAGTTAAAACGTATATAGCATGCATGATTGTGCGTGATTTAGTGAATTGAAATCTCAAGCACTCACGTAATAACATGTGTAACTTTGTTGAAAACATTTCTCGCTACCCATAATTTTTTTTAAGAAATTCGATCATAAAGAACCCAACAAAATATATTTGGTATCTGGAAGCAGTAAACAATTTTCGAGGATGTGCAAAAAGAAGCTAGAGAATTATTTTTATATACAAAATAATTTGATTTCATTCACACTTATTAAATGGAGGAGAGATATTTAGGGTATTCACCGGGGTCCTATCATGTCATATTGTCATAATGTCTTATTATTTAATGACGTCTTAAAAATATTGTTGTTGTGCTTCAAACAAAAAAGTCCTAAAAGAATAAGACTATTTATGATGTGTTTTTGTTTTGTCATAACTAAACAGTAGTGTGTAGTTTTTGCACAAACTAGCTATTATTTTCGTTTTTTCACTTGTTTTCGGCATTCTAATATAAAATTTTTATGATTGTAACGATTGTCCGTTTTATTATTGTTTTCTTTTTATCAGCTGACTCAAATTTAAAAAAGCACACTAAATTATGAGTGGTTGTTTACAGCAGTCATATTTTTTCATGTTATTATTTTAAGACATATGACTTTATGACGACCGTGTGAATACCCCAATTATTCATAGTAATCGTGATGTATGCACATATGTGCATGATTTGATTTGTGTTTGTTTAACCATTTCATTACATACATACATATGTAAGTAACTTAAAGGTCAGTCAATCGATCTTTAACAATCCCCAACATTGTAATTTAATTTATTTGGGGTTTGCTCAAAGAATGTCAACCATCTTCAAGTTCTCGTAGTCAAAATTCGAAACGTACCTGATTACATACCACACCAATGATTCTGTAAGCAATAAATGTGTTTCTTTGACAGACAAAATCCTGCTCAGTCAAAATCCTGCTCATCCTTTAAGTCGAAAAACTATCGTGGAATATTTTGCGGAAAAACGGATGGCAATGATTTTTACTTCTAGCCTGACAATATTTAGTCACATCATAGAGCAGTCCTTCGAGCGAGTGAATGTTTAGTGGTGTGGCGCTAATCTGCGTACACACTCTATTGTAGCAGTCTTGGAGGAGAAAAATTTTGGAAACATTCCTCTACTAAGGCTTGCTTACTAATTTTAGCAGGACATCAAGATAAAAGATGTAACTTTTTTTAATGCATTTATAAAATTTTAATTTAGTGATGTTTATCTGTTAAATAAAATATAATATTTTTAAGCTGTCATTTGTTTCACATTGCTCATTGTATTTGCAGCGGTGGTAGTGTAGCAGTGTTGGTTTCAAAATAATCGTCTTCATATAAACATGTGTATTTAATTTTTGACAGATTGTAGTCGGTTGCATGCGGTGGTCAATGTGTTTAATGCATTAGTTGCAAAAGAAGCTTAATTGAACAATATATAGTATGTATATTGTTTGGTTTGTTTTTAGTTTACTACAATGACATTTTTCTAAGTTAAAAAACAATTTTTTATAATAATTAATAGGTTTTTTTTGGATTTATCTAAGGTCTATTTATACTTCATGTATTTTTTAGAATGTTAATATTCGCAAAATTTTCCAAAAATAGGTTAATATTTGCTAATACAAATAGTAGAGTTGGGTTCAATTCGTTCAGTCGATCGTTTTAGACAAAAACCTTTGATCAAATCCTTTTAATTTATTTGGGTTTGATCAAAGGTTTTTGTCTATGATGAGCGGCTGAACAAGTTGCCCCCAACTCTAACGAATGATAGTAAATGTTATATCACAAATACATGCATATTTATTTGATTTTTCGGTCTTTCTTTATAGAAAAATAGGTGTCTGTCAATAACATTTTGTATTACAATTACTCAATTCACAACCTTTTGTATGAGTTGTAAGTTGTATAAATGTTATTGGTTTCTAAACAAATATTTATATAAAACTTTCGAAAAATATTTATAGCTCGTACAATTCATGCAATAGGCTTTGAATTGAATAAATATAAAATGAATAATTTGCTTAAGTTCATTTCGACGTGATCATGCGAGATCGTGAACATTTTAGCTTAATTGTGGGCAAACGTGTGTCATATAAAAACTCCGTTCGTGAGCGTGCGTTATTAAAACTATTATCTTCATGAGCGTGCGTAATCGTGAGATAATAATTACTCACGCTCATGTCTATTTAAAAGGAAGAAAGATAAATATGTTTGAGTTTTTATACGTACATATAGATATTTATTAGCTACATACTTGCATACATATATTTATATTTTTATGTATAATTTTACCAAAATTAATAAATGAAGTTAATGTGTAGTTATTTTTACACTTAATAATTTGACGTAGCAATAAATGCATTTTCTATGGCTAAAAAAAACTTATAACAACAATTGACGCAACCATGATTGACAAAAAAAATTTTTTCTTAAAAAAGAGGGAAGTGTGATGAATAGCTGCTTATTGTGATGGTTTTGCAGTTTCCTGCCAAAGTTTAGTTTTAAGTTAAGAGCATAGATGCGGGCATAAAAATATTTTGCCGATTTCAAAAGTGTCAGTGAAACCGGCTCCAGAAGAAGAAACAACATCACAATAACCAATATCAGCATAGCTATCACCAACCGAAGATTTTCTATGGTTTTAACTTCTTGAACATCGCCACTGTAATCGGTAAGGCCGCCTTGTTGTAAATCCCACCGAATTCGTTATAGCTTTTGAATTTATAAAGGAAGAAAGCTTTTTAAAATTTTGATTTTATATTAATGTTCATTTTATTGTGTTATTTGCATCGATTACTTGAATAATGATTACTCCACTAATCGGCAAATTGAAGTCAAATAATTTTTCAAGGCAAATTGAAATGTTCAATTTCGAGTAAAGCCTTGTTCTAGCAATTTTCTTCGATTAATCGAATAACTTCGTTTTTAAGATATTTTTTTTAACCGTTTAAGGTATTTGAATAAATCTTTCACCATATGATAGACTTGGACCTTGGCTACACGATGATAAGACTTTGGGTCCGCCTAATAGCCCTCCTTGTTAGCCAAATAACGCGATTTATGTTAATAATCTTTATATCTCTTAAAATATTGAATGTATGAAATTCAAACTGCTTCTGCAGATTTTCATTTCTCTATTTAAACAAACTTCTGAGTTATTGATAAATTCCTAACAACTATATTCGCATGTTTCGATTAAAGTTGCGTCGCTTATATTTCAAAAACTATTTGGTATATTTTGATGAATGTTCCTATGAAAGAAAGATCACTATCTCAGCTTTTTAATATGCCAGTGCTTATGTGGTTTGAAATCCAAAACGAAGTATAAAAAGAAAGCGTTTTGTCATTGACGCCCACTTTTTACCAATACAAAATAGGCGTGTCAAACATTTTCTAGTGTTGAGCTATTCCTCAGTATATTTTCTACCAACACAGAAAATGCCACGCAGTTATCTTGAATAATAACTGAGATATTTATTACACAAATTCTAAAATCTTCTAGAACGAAAATTTGGAAACACCAGGCCAACAGAATCTTGTAGCAGGTGGATTTCTGCAAAACATTTTCTTCGACACGCTATAACTCATTAACGGTTTGAGCTATTTAAATAAAGCTTTCACCATATGATAGATTTGGAGCTTGGCTACACGATGACAAGACTTTGGTCCACCTAAAAGCCCTCCTTATTAGTCAAATAACGCGATTGTTTTAGTTTTGTACTATTCCTCAGTATATTCTCTATCAGCACACAAAATGTCATGCAGTTATCGTGAATAATAACGGAAATGTCACACAAATTGTAATTTTTTTTAGCCCGAAAATTTGGAAACACCAGGGCAACAGAAAAAAGTCAAAATAACATAATAAAAAAAAACAATGTAAATAAGTGTGAGATATCCGCAAAGGTAATTGTTCGCATCTTCAAGATCATTATCGAAGTGAGCGACTAAAGATTTTGTCTAGTTGAAATTCCATTCTGTGGAAATCTTAAACACTTACCTGATTACAAATCATGCTTCTTAGGCTATCTATATTTTTACATAATTATTTTTATTATGTATGCTTTCTTTCATTTGTTTTTGTGTTGAGTACATAATTACTTATTGTTATATATTTATGTATATATATATATATATATTTAATTTTTTTTATATAATAAACTCTAAGCAATATCAATAATTTATTTTTGTTAAATATATAATTTGTTTCTCTGTTTTTTTTATATTTAATTAATACATTTTGTTACTAAGTTTTATTTATTATTATTGTTATTATTATTATTATTATTATTATTATTATTATTATTATTATTATTATTATTATTATTATTGTTATTATTATTATTATTATATTTGTTAATTTAAATTCACGTTTTGACATGAAACATGATCATCAATTTGCAGCAAAATTGTTTGAATACGTGTAGTTGAAATTTTGAACATTTCGTTTGGGACATTCTCATCAGTTTGAAATTAATTTTCATGCCCAAATTTTGTTGAGTGGGTGTTATAATCAAACATACATAGTATATTGTCCGTTATATGTTCTATTTCTACAGAGTCTTACAATTTAAAATAACGATCGGATTGAAATTATTTGTAGAATGTTTCCGTAGAGGCCGGTATTTCATTTTAGAAATTTTAATTTATTTCAATTAAATATTTTAGTTTTTTTTTTTTAATCAATAATAATGAAAATATTTTCATTAACTCACTTTGGAGTTTGTGGTAAAAGTTGTAAAAAGTTGAGTGTCTAGTAAAAAGCTAGCTAGCTGACTTGTGTATAAGTCATTTTAAATGCCGTGCATTGTGTACAAAGCGTTAAATATTTATATAATACATATTATTGCCAACCATAAAGATCATAAAACTGGCAAGGTGCTTAAATTTCTTGTTATTACATTTTGCTACTTTTATGCCCTTCACTATTGTTAATTCGTATATATCAGATGATGTCAAATAGACTTGAATATTATTTAAATCAAAAGTTTTTCTTTTAGTTTGCTTTGTATAGTAAATAACAATATTGATTTTAGTTTTTTTTTTCTTTTTTTTTGTTTAAACAAATTATAGAAAAAGCTTTTAAAAAATAGTTTCTTATTTATTCAATACATGTGATTAAATTTGTTTAATCGTAAATATGACTTTATAAATAATAAATTTATTTTCTTATATAATTTTTATTAAATATTTAACTTTAAATACTTAACAACAATAAATTGTCATTATAAAAGAATTTAATTTGTTTTTAGTAGGTTTCTTAGCATGTAAATATTGTTGTTCCATTATTCTTTGAAATGTCCTTTAAGATTATTTGAACAAATATAATATTCTTTTCCAATATAAATTTTTTAATTACAACATTGAAACTAAGCATTGATTTCTTCTCTATAATTATTTATTTTATGTGGTATGCTTTTTAAAAATTAATTTCTTTAATTTCCAATCTATCGTACGTTCAGTTGTAGTTGTATAGGGTACACGTAAAACAGGTATTACCATTAGAACAGTAGTTTGTTTATTATGAGTTCCCTAACTGTCTAGCTACATATAGAACAACATAAACAACTTTTTTTTGTATAGAGTTTGTTACAAAGGTTTTTGTTGTAGAAATGGGCTTACCTTGTTTAAATATAGAATTACACTCGTTACACGGGTTGTAAATAGAACAGTTTCTTTGAAAAGATGTCTTAAATATTACTCTTATTATTCATCCCAATTAAATAAAGCCTTAATATTTTGCTTTGAGAAATTATTTAAGGATTTCATTTACATGTCCCGCTTTCTATTTATATTTTTTCGTATTGCGAGAAATGTTTGTATTCCATAAAATTTTTAAGATGCAATTTTATTGTCCAATAGTAGCACTACACGACAATTAATAGAAAAAGGGGGATTTGCATCATTTTCAAAATATGTAGGTATGCTCAAATATTTACAACGCCATTAACAAGTGAAACTTCTATCTACCAAATATGAGGGTATCTAGTTTTTTAATACAGACAATAATATCATAATCTTATTTTTTCAAAAAATCCTTTTCGACTCAATCGAAATAAACGGCTCTTTTATAAATATTATATTTCCAGTAGGGGCAATGAACAAGGTTTTGTGCTCGAAAAATGTATGTAAATTCTAGACTGACATTTGCTGAAAATTATTTTCATTGCGAATTACACTCCTTCTTATAATGAAATCCGATTTTTTAAAATTAACAAGAAATTGATAAGCAATTTCAAATAATTATTAAGTATGTATGTAGAAGACTTTAAATGAAATGTACATGTACATAATTTCAATCATTCAATTAAAAAAGAAACATAATTTGTAAGTAATTCAATTATAATATTAACCCATTATTTGACTTAAGTTTGAATGCGATTTAAGATAAGTTTACTTTACTTTGTGTAAAAATAATACTTAAGTTCTTGCAATAGCAGACATAAAAAAATATTAAACACAAAACTCATGTTCACCAGTTTGAGGCGGGTGGGTCGGTCTACGCCAAAATTTCACATTTCAATAATTCAAATGTTATTTGATATAAATTGACAAAGTTTTTGTATCTTTTATTAAACTATCATAAAAATTAAACATTTCGGTACAATTGCGTAATTTCGAAACGTCTTAACGGAGCCAATTTTGTTAAGATTGAAGGCAGTAAATAGAATAAATTTGTTTTTAAAAAGACGGTTCTATGAAATTGTTGTCAACCCAAAAATTGCTTGTGAGCCAGCGTATTGTATTTATCGTAAGTAAAACATCTCAAATTAGAAAAATTTCAAAATATTTACGTTATATAAATGTATGGAGCAGCAAATTTGATTATTTAATAGAAGAAGGTGTATTATAGTTTGGTTTCTTTTGTTTGCTTTGTAAACTTTAAAATAATAATTAAGCTACACATTCAACGTTATTTAATATGTTTATTTTTATGTTAAAGGACGCTAAAATTTTCCATTCAAAAAGGTCATCATTATTGTAATTTTCATTATGTTTGTGTCTTGGTTTGAAGTTAATTATTTTTGTATTATTATTTATATATTTTTTCTTATAAAAATTAAGAAGAGAAATAAAGCGAGTGTTTGTTTGTCAATTTTAGTAAATGGAGTTTGCTTTAATATTTTTCAAATAATTTCAAAGTGGAACTAGTGGTATTATAAATATATGTTTTTTTTGTAATACTTCTGAAGCATTTATTATTATTATTATTATTTTTTTTAATTTTAGCTCTATTGATGGACGTCGATATTAAAAAAAAAATTGTTTTTCATAAATTTTAATACTAATCAATATTTGAATTCATTTCTTAACTCAATTATTTAGTTAACAATTTATATAGCTTGTTAGTATTTTTATATATCTATATATATGTGTATGTATGTATGTATATAAATAAATGTATGTTTGTGTTAGTATATGACTAAGATTTACATTATACGAGTATATATTTATATGGGAGATTTTCTATATACCTTATACATTCTAGAGGCTGCAGTATTATTTTCTTCCTCATTTATTTCATTTACTTGTTGAATACACTTGACTTAATACCATTCGAATTTATATGTAGATTGGATTTTCCTGGCCAGTTAACAGGCGAAACATAGATGTAGGCATTGTTTTCATTAGTATCTGTTAATTAAAATAAAACAAAAGTTTCTTATAAAGAGATAAAATAAATGTGTTTGGACATAAAACAATAAATACGTAAAAATTAACTCACTAAAAAAAGTGATGTAATCTTGTGTCGTACAGTATTGAGTTTATTAAGTTTACTTATGACTTTTACTAATATTTATACGTAATTTCTTTCAGCTTCATAGGTTCAAAGCTATTCCCAATCATTCCGTAACTGTTTGTCCACGTCAAATGAGTTTAACACCTAAAGTCCTATCGACCAGAAGTGTCTACTAACTGATATGAAAAAGATATTAATGGAATTCACAATGTCGTTCTAATTGTTCTAACGGTTATATGGGCCAAGATTTTAATTTAATTTTTTATTACTTAATCTTATAGCTTTTGTCGTGGAGAATATATGGATCCACTTTTTAAGTTTTGAAAAAACTTAGCAGATACGACTACAATCGTTGGCAAACCTTGTGAATTCCCTTATTGTTTTTAGGCAAACAAATTAATAGTTAGTAACTTTTGAAGTATGTAGATTAAAAAATGTAGAACTAATTTTTGAATTTAATGCTGGTCCGGACTTCTGCCTTAATTTCAAATTAAAAACTGTGTATAAAAAACTCAGGGAAATTGAGGGTGAAAAACTTTTCAAGCAAATTTCCATTTGCCATCAACAACTTGAAAAGATAGAAATGCACGGAGTTATTGTATATTACAGAGATGCCAAAATAATTCAACTCTCTCAATCGATATTAGCTGCGTTCGAGTACTTTTAAAGTAAAATTCAATAAATGAGTAATTACTGAGTAAACTGAAATATTTAATCTGAAAAAAAGCTGTTGCCCAAAAAAGTACGCGAACGGAAAAATTTTAAAAGGAAGCAGGTGATTGTAAATCAATATAGTGTTGAAATATATTTACACTTTTGACTATACAAATCTTTTTCTTGTTGGTACTCGTGGTGCAATATTTATTATAGCACGAATATTTTAAGAAAAAAATAAACAAATTATTTTCTACAATCGTTTACATATGTTTATTTTTACGTCATTTGATTTTCCTAATTCCTGTCTGATTAAATTTATTCAAAAATATTTGTTTTTGATATTGACTACCCGAAAAGCGAATGCAGTATTAAGTAACCATATACTTAGCATTTTCGCTCCAAAGAAATAACAAATTAACAACGAAAGTGGCTGTAAATGGTTTATCCAACATTTTTTTCTATTAAAAGGCATTTGCATACATGTTTAACGAACGAATAGTTTAAAAATAATTATTCATTTTTTATTATATTACTATTTAAAATTTTCTTTTTTTTAAATAATTTTTTCACAAATAGTATACTTTTTAATTTCTTACTTTTGTTTGTTTACCTTTACTACAAGAAATTTCTGCAGTAAAAATTTGTAAATTCTCAGCCATGAACTGTCACTTTACGCTCTCAATTTGTGTTCTCATTTATTGTAACTCGAGTAAACGAACGCAATTTAGTAAAATGCAGTAAAGTACAATAAAAATTTGTAAAAACTTTTGGGTACTCGAGCACACTTATTTTTTTTTTTGCGTAAATCATGGAATTTTTAAAACCACCATGTTGAAAGGTAGGAATAATAATTGAAATTATAAACTTTAGAATATGAATTTTGAGTTCTAGCTTCGATAAAGTTTAATTTCATATGGAATAATGGTGAAGTTTTTAGACTTCACAAAGTTTAAAAACTCACGAATTAATAACAAATTACGTAAATTTCACTACACAATATCTATTCTTATGTAAATTTACAAAATAGTTAGAATTCGACAATTAAAAAATATATATATTTTCCTATAGAACTTCTGAGATCTCACGGTTGTTATAACGTACACAAAACTCTTCCTCAATGTTTATCTTCAGAATTTATCACAAAAAAAAAAAATAACGTGTTTAAAGTTTAGTTTCTAACAAAAACAAAAAATTGAGAAAAATAATAAAAATTTTTACTTACTTCACCAACTGAAGTTGCTAAAAGATTTACAATTTTCTCATGTGGTACAGCTACTACACTTTGGTTATTTATTTCAATAATACGATGACCCACGCGCACTCCTCCCCGTTCAGCAATTCCTCCACGAAGTAAGCTACAAATCTAAAAAAGAAATTGCAGCTGATAAAACAAGACAAAAAAGAGGAAATCATGCAAAAATGAGTACTTACCACTCCGTTTTGTACACTAAAACCCAGTTGATATTTTGTTTCGGGTCTTTTTATTTTCACCTCTACTACTGGCGGACAAGGTACAACGGTGAATTTCACAACAGTTTGATTTTTAGTGTTTTTTATGTAATTCTGACACGTTGAAAGCGGCAAACCAACTAAGCTCAAACCATTTATAGCGATTAATTGATCGCCAATATTCAGCTGACCACATCTCGCTGCTGCACCAGTTGACATAAGGTTTGCTATGACGACTGTGGGTAACATAGAGCCCCAACCAGATTCCACAATTACCACGCCAAGTATTTCACCTTTTGCCTTGGGCACCACTACCTCTTTTTGCAGTTCCTTTTTAGCGAAAATTTCCAATTCATCACCGAAAATTTCTTGGCTATTTAACACCTCTTGATAATCCATTTCTTTAACAAAACGATGATCTTCAATGCCATTTGCTTTCAAGAATTCCATATATGCCACCTGGAAGGCTTGACCAATAGATTGAGCAATAAATTGTGCTTCATCGCTTTCAAAAACATGACATATCATTTTGGGTGTACGATTCGGTTTAGGGGCATCATCGATATCTTGAGGCACAAAACGACGACGGGCCATTAACACCACTAAATCGCCAATATCGGCTATATAGGAAATGGTACGTAGTGCATGATCCATCATTATTTCCTTTAAGTCCGTATTTAAAACCATAATTTTTTCGGTTGATATAAATAGATCTACTTCAGTACTCGGCTGTGCATCACCATCGGGAGCCTAAAAATAACACAAGTAAATGAGTTTGTATTATTTAAATGTTAAATATCAATTGAATATATTTATAATAGGTTTCAATGCGAACAAATGAGAATTTTTAAGATACGAATACAACAAAACAGTTTAAAAGCACATATGCCAAATGATTGAAACAAAGAATGATCAATGCTGACTTTTATGGAAACTTCTACTTACCAGCGCCTATTTGGATGATGTTTATAAAGTAGACCATAGTTATAGATCCATGAATTCAATATACATACACATAAAAGATACAAAATAGTAATAAAGTTGGTTATTATGAATTAGTTAGTTTTAAAAGCATTTAATTATATTGTAAAAATGTTTGAGTTTTGTACAAATACTAATCTCAGTACTCGAGGCAAATAATAAAAAAGAAGAAAGAAAATACAACACTGTCTTAATGTTAAGTTCCATATCAATTCCTCGATAAAGCTGAATCGAAACTCTTCTCTACGACTGTCAGTAGCATAAAAAGCCCAGTGTGTCTCTTCATCGCATAATAATTTTCGCAGCTAGTAAGAACATTGCGTACTTGCGACAATTACCCTTCTAACAAAGATTGGGAGTCTCCGCAGTTTGACAACATGTGTGGTCCACCCACCAGCATATTACAGTTAAAATTTTCAGATGTGAAACGTCACATTATAAGGTTTGTTGACATTTTGCCATAACGACATAACCTTAAAATATTAGAGATTTTTTAACAGCAAAAAGCTTCTTTTGCAGGATATTTGAATTTACTGCTAGGCCCACGGTGCCACATGTATTCAGTTTTTGTTTTAAATGTAATTGTACGAAAGCTCGAATACGTGTGACATCGTCGGCCTGGCAGTTAGTTCTCTAATTTGAAGAAATCTGCAACTGAGGCGCATCGAATGGTTATAGAAGCATATGTTGAAGCTGCTTTAAGTGAGAGAAGTTGACGTGAGTAATTTCATAAGTTTAAAAAGAGTGAGTTTGACGTTGAAGTTGCAGAAATGACAGCGTTATGGAAGAAATATTCCTCCTAAGTATAAGAAAAACTTGGAAAAACATTAGGCGTGACTCAAAACCCAATTACACATCGTTTAAATTCGTTTCAAATAGCAATGGGATCGTGAGTATCTTTACTTATATATATTTTAGGTTCACGGTCCAGCATGCCGACGCGAAAAATTTTGAGTTGCAAATAAACTCAAGCTGGCAAACTTTAAATAGCGATTCTGCACAAGCGAAATGCTGCTTGACAATCATAAATAAAAAGTGATGTAAAATGGATTTCATACTATAGCCCAAGGGCGAGGATATCATGGGATCACGTATGAATGCTTGCACATCAATTAACACATAAAGCAAATTTGAAAGATTGAACTGAAAACTCAAGAAAAAAAGCTGCGACTTCCAACATGACAAAACTATCTCCTGCATGACAAAAATTTTTGTTCACATTCTGTGCTGCCGCTCAAAATCCATTTCGAAATTCTAAATTTTAGAGGCACACCTACCGTGCCGACCGATGTTACATGGCCCTAACCTGGCAAGATTCCAAAGATGCAGATTTTTTCCGACGCGGAGTACTGACAGAAATATGGGTAAAAGTACTATTAAGTCATTAAGGTTGCGTTCCCGAGAAGCGTCGGCAAAAATTGTTGTGATATAAAGCGATTCCACTTTCGCTTCCTGATTCCCAGATAATTCTGTTGGGAATTATGGCAAAAATGCCATCTTGTTGTTTAGAACATACAAGTGAAAAAACAACAAAAGTAAGAAACTTAAGGTCAATAAATTTTTTCAAAAGCAAATTACTCGATTTTATTAATGATTTATCAAACAATTGCTTAAATTGTGGGTCCACCCACATCCATAAAAGGCAACAGGTTTTGTTGAATTTCTGGAAATTTAGTTTACGGATCTAAAAACCTGTCAAGATGTGTACCGCCAACTTGAGTTGATATTGATGAAAACATACATACAGTATTGGAAAAAATAATAGGGACGCCTTAAGATTTTCCAAATCTTTGCCCTACCTTTACATAAATATACATGAAAAGGTCCTGAAAAAAATATTAGAGACGTTTTCTATTTTACAAAAACAAATAATTTTTCTTGTTAAAAGTTATTGCCCAATCCTAACATTTTGTTAACATTTGTGAGAAGGTTCCTTCTTATTTCTATCTTTCTATCGCCAGTACATTGAACTTACAATTTTTGCTCAAAGGTCATAGAAAAAATGTAACATTAAGTTTTCTGAACTTTACTCCAGATATCCGAGTTATTTTTAGATTCAGAAGATTTGTTATGATTTTTTAGAACTCAATAGAGATATTCTAGGACAGGATTTCAATTCATTAAGATTACTTGGCTTGTTTGGAAACGTGTTCAAGGTATTTAATTCTTCATTAATTGGAGCATTTTGCTTTTAAGTATATCACAGGTATTCTCGTGTACACCGGAATAAAATAAAGTTTTTCCCGATTCCATGAGATAAACATCAGCTTAGTGATAGACAATACTTCGCATAAAACGTAAGGTAACTTAACAATAAATCCCTACATTTCGATAACACCCGGTTACTTATTTAAATTTCTCTATGTATCTCACATCTTTTGACACTTTATTTTTTAAATTTGCTAAAGTAATTAAGTATGTATGAGTGCATGAATAATTGAAACAATTCAAAGAAATAACCAAGGCCAATAAATACCAGCTGAATTCGGCAGCTCAGCTGACTAAATGTCTCTTATAATTTTTCATTGTCAAAATGTATTTTTCGGTTCATTTTTATAGTTCATTTTGAAATGTTGTTTGCCAAGGCGAATTCAGTTGCGATTACCTGATATGTATTTGCCTTGGGAATAATAAAAAATTTAGTATTGTTCTTTTTTATTTAATAATGATTAGCAGGTGTCAAGCCAATTTTTAGGACTACAAACAAAATCATAAAGGTATTTGGGGGATTCAAGTGGTAGTCATAAAACTCATATTTTGTTAAATAATAAAACGAAAAAATATGACGAGGCAGAACAAGCACTTTGTAATTTCTCTCACGCTTCTCTCAAATTTGTATGTAAACATAATTCAAAAAGTCTTATTATTTTATAACTTTTTTGTTTGAAGCACAACAATATTTTTAAACTTTGTAAAATATTAACGGCCTTGTTCACAAACGATTAATAAAGTTATAGTAGATTTAATGTTGGATTTTTATATGGAAAACCCGGTTTTGATGTACACATTAACCGTTTGTGAATAAGACCATAAGACATTATGACAATATGACTTAATAGGACACCATTTGAATCCTCCAATTATATTTATTTTCTTTCGAAATAAAAAATGTTATGAAATTTGGAAAAAATAAAACGTTTTCTTTGGCACTTACCTTAATCCTAGAAACCGCCTCTTCAGCTTGCATCATTCTTGTGGATTTCGTAGGCTGACCTTCGCATACTAGTTGCGTAGAGCCCAAATATTTTGCTCGAAATAGAACACCTTCAATTAACACTGCACCACCTGGGTATTCCCATAAGGAATTGCAAATTCAAATACAGTTGAAATAAAAATTAATTAAAATTTAAAAAATTTCGTATTTTTTTGTTTGTTAATAAAGAAATGGAAAACAGCTACAACTTAAAACTATTCAAATTATCTACAAAAAAAATTAGAACAATTGTTTTGTTATTAAGAAATTAAATTATAGCTTACAAAGTATAAACGTTAATCGGTAGACATCAAGATCGAGAGTTTAAGCAGTTACACAAATTGTTAATTATTTTATTTTAGATATTTTTATGTAAACGGAAATTGGAACGGAAAGCATGCAAAAGTAAACATTTCATAAAAATTATTAATCACAATTTTTCACAAAGTTATCAAATATTTATTACAAATTAAAATCAAAAACATCTAAAATGTTTTTGCAATTAATGTACAAAAATCTATAAAAGAAAAAAATGTAAATGGATGGGAATGTCCGTTCGGCGGCAGTTTTTTGTTTGTATTATTAAATACGGGAAAAGTTTTTGTTTTCCAAAACGAATATGCATTGTGTGGTGTTCAATAAATCGAATTCCCTTAATTGTATTCGTTTTATTTATTTATTTTTTATTTATGCACTATTTTTTTTTCTTAGATATTAATTCAAGTTACACTTTTTGAGCGTGGTGACCGATAAGAAAACATTTTTTCTTTTATTGAATAAATGAGAAGTTAATATCGTTTAAATTATTTTTATTATCTTACAATACCTGTAGGTTATTCAGGAATTTTTATCATTGAAACTATAGTTTTATGGTAAGTGAAATAAGAAACATAAGTATGAGACTAGATATCATCTAAATATCTGGAAAATACCGCTTAAAAACCTACGAATTGTCTGTTTGTTTGTGTATATCATTTTTTGTCAAACACGATTGCTCGTAAGTACGCCATTTTGTATTTTCCTACATGTAAAAATCTGTTCTGACAATACTGTATGTTAATGAAATCAATAGCATGTTTTAGGGGTTAACATACGCTAGGCAATTCAAATACTTAAAAAACAAAAGACTTAAGAAAAAAACTCAGTGTTAGGTTTTTTCGTTACGGAATTCCTTGATTCGATCGCGGCGCTCAAATCCCACGATAAAAGCTATGCAATAGCTTAAAAATGCTATTCAAAGTTTTCTTAGACAAACATTTCGCCTCGTAAGTGATGATAAAATAATTTCTAATAAACTCACTATTTCAAAAAATCATTACATGAGAATTTTCAATAACAAGTGCAAAAAATGTTGCATTTTTTAGAAAACAAAATGCCATAATTTTATGGAAAAGAACTTTAAATAAAAAAACCACAAAAATCAATGTTTGGGCCTTATTTCATTGAAAATATAATTTAGGACTTCGTAACGCATTCAGCAGAAATTCAGAATTAATTTTAAATTCCGTAAAAAATTTTCCGCAACAACTCGTACATGTTTCGAAAGCTACAAATTAGTTTTAATTTTGAGTATTCGAAATATTTCTAAAGAGTAACTGAATATTTTCATAAACGTTTTAAAAACCAAAGGCATAAGCTTTTATATGAGCTATTGCCTGTTGAATTAGTTAAAACAAGAGATATTTCACAAATTTTTCCCAAAAAAGGTATAACTTTGAAATGCGATTATTTTAAAAAGGCTGCAAACTTCAAACAACTATAAAATATAAAAAATTTCAGCAAGATCCGTTGACATGTTTTCGATTCCCGATTTGATTTTTATTTCGATTTCATACAGCCGATATGCTTCTTTCAAAATTTGCTACATCTGATTCTTTCAAAAGGTTTTTGCAGAGATTATTTTCTTCTTTACGTGCCCAAATCCAACGAATTGCAGTACAATTAAAAATAATTTTCCATATCCACCGTACGTACCATTTACATTTTTTAAATTTAATTTTACTTTTTAGCTACAAATAAAATTTCGTCTTATTTATTTCACTAAAATTGGTATTACGACATTTTTCAAACGACAACACTCTACAAATGTTGGTCAGGAAGATAAACCCAATAATTTACCTTCTTTGTTCTTACTCTTTTTAACTTTTTTCTCGCCTGTTGTGCTGCCGGAACCAGAACCGATACTGCTGCCATTGCCTCCAGTATTGCCAGCTACGCTGTTAACGCCATTGCCACTGGCTGTACTACTATTGCCACTATTGGCCCCGGCAACATTGTCGATTTCCTTTTTCAAACAACTCGACCCCGCGGAGCCACCTGGTGAGCCCAAAGTGATACCACAATCTTGTATGTCGAGCGACTTAATGGGGGACTTATCGCTATGTTCCGATGACGTTAAAGAGCCACCAATATCTAGTAATTTATTGGATGCATTCTTCGGCGGTATTGGCGGTGGGATTTCAGGCGTTGATGATAACAAGGCATTGTAACCATTACGGGTTTTGGTGCTTGGCACCTGTTTTGGCGAGATTTTCGATAACAAAGATCTCGCTGTCTTGCGATCCCATGATTTGTTTTCATCATAATAACCCTGATCGTCATGTCTTTGGTGACCCAAGAGACGATCCGTTTCTAGGTCTGTATCAACATCATCCTCGTCAGCACTCAAGTTCTTAGAATGGTTTTCGGATGAAGATTCCAACAGACCTTTATTGCTGGCATTAACATCTAGGTGACGTGACAACCAAACGGGGGAGTTAATCACAGGCGATGGAGAACGTTGAACATTACGTTCTGGCAATGGTGGTGGTTGTGGTTGTGGTTGCGGTTGTGCTGTACGTTTGACAGTTTGAGCTTGTTTTGGCGAGGTATTCGATTGTAGTCCACTACTACTGCTATTGCTAGTCGCTGTCAAAGTGGTCGCAGTGTTTATGTTTGTGGGCGAATTCGGACCATTCGTAACCGTACGCGGCATATCCCTATAAGGAGTTGGTTGTAGAATATCCGGCTCTGCCGACAAAACATTTGGTTTACGGTGAGGTGCTGGAGCCGGAGGTGGTGGCGTCATTTGCACCATATCATTGCGATGAAAAACGCCTTTTTATAAAACAAAAAACATTAAATATAAATATATTTTTGTAAATATTTCACTCAAATCTAAGCACTTACTTATTGAATATAAGGAGTCTAGGTCGGGATCAATATTTTTGAAGACCTTATTATTGCTAATCGCGCTTTGTGGGCTTTGTCCTATAAGCTCTCTTTCTCTCGTGTCTCTCATTTCTGGCTTTGATCTTACCGAATCTCTTCCTGAATCTTCCAATAAACCATTACCAGGACTTTCTGTTTTCCGCAGATATGCTGATGCATCATGGATTAAATTATTTGTGGTCACCTTTTCAACACCTGCCGTTTCAGCCGTTGGTATGGATACATTATTCATGCTATTAATACTATTGTTAGTTGAAACACGTTTCATGTCCATTAACATGGAAATGCCACCACCTGTGGGAGTATGGTGAATGGCGGAGTTTTGTTGATTTAGTAAATTGTTTTGGTTATTATTTTCCGTGTCTGATGTGTGACCTGAAGAGAGACCATCCTCCAGTATAGGCATTGCCGAAGCGGCATAGAATTTTGCCGCATAATTCGAGCACGATGTGGAAACTCCACCATTTAATTCACCAGAAAGACCTTTTAAGTGAATAAAAAATTTTATTGAAATTATAAAGCAACTGAAAAATTCAACGAAAGCATTTTCACTTTCATGAGATTTGGAATTCTTATACATTTTATATGTTACAAAAATATAAATTTTTTTCTAAGCACTCACTATCTAAATCTCCACAATTAGAATCGTAGTCGGTTGTTTCTGGAGAATAACGATAATTTTGCCGGGAGTTAGTGTTGATTTGATTATGATTCATGCTATCAATTTGCTGATCAATTTGTTCGCAGCTACTGCGACTGGCCGAATCCAAAAAGAAATCAAAATCACGCATAAGCGGACTGCCGGTAAAATGACGTCGAGCATTGTGATGACGTGCATTGTGGCGATTGTTTGTCAAAGAAAAATTATGATGATTGTGTTCATCAATGTCAACAATACTCCCCAATTCTCCATCACCATCTTGTTGATGATGCTGCATGGAGTCATCATGTTGGTCAACACCCAAATTATCATGATTGATGTCAATATCATCAATGTCATCATCGCCGTCGCCGTCGCCATCGGCATCACCATTTTCATTGTAAGGACGATATGAAAATTGTGTTGGCGACTGCAAATGATTGCGATAATTAACATGGTGTTGATGATGATTGTTTTGTTGATAGCTATGATGCTGATTATAATGATTGTTAGTTTGTGGAGGAGTACTATGTTGATGCTGTTGCTGCTGTTGATGATGGTGATGATGATGATGCTGTTGCTGCAATTCTTGTTGTTCTTGCTGTTGCGGTTGAGAATGTTGATGATGCTGTGGTGTTTCATCATTGTTGTCCTCACCATCGTCTTCCTCATCCTCTTCGTTTTCCACATCTAATTGTATATCATCCTCATCATATTCAATTTCCGCATCACCATCTGCTTCGTCCTCCTCAATATCTCGTCCCAGATTTGTATGGAACTCGTATTGTATATCCTGATTGCAAATATAAGCGATATGCGACGTAAAGGAAAAAATAAAAAAATTACAATGATTTTCATTAAAAACATACAAAAGAACAAATATAATGAACATGAATAAAACTAAAAATAATACGAGTATAATCATTCAAGAGCGAGCATACAATTAATACACTACACCACAAAAGTATTTCATTCAACTTTAATACACAGTTTGTTAGTGAAGTCTAAAATGAACATGAAACGTAATACATATCGTTCACTTGCTACAAGGACGTGATAACTAAGAAAATAGTTTTTATGAAAACCACTTTGAAGTCTAAAAAATATATTCAACTCTCAAGAGTGAGTGGAATGAAATAAATGATATTTTTCCACAATATGAAGAACGATATTGAAATAAATTCTGCATTATTGGCTTCAAAAACGTGTTTTTGAGTTATAACATTATTGCAGCAAATGAGCGGTATAATTCTTGCTGTTCTACATCATAAAAATATATTAAATTTTAAAGGAGAAATAATTATTTTTATATCGAAAAATACCTTTCAAAATGCATTTAAGGGCAAATATGTAAAAATATGCTGCAACAAATTGATGCCGAAAATTTTAAAAAGTTTCAAAACGCGTAAATAGCCACGCAATACGTTTCTAAAAGGTACCGAAAAAAAATAAATATATTTTTGGTTGCCCTGATTATTAGCATTTCAACTCATTACTTGGTAATGAAAGTTTTTGTTCGGAAATTGCAAACTGCAACCTCAATGTGAGCATTTTATCTGATAGTCTTTGTGATTAACACTGCATGTTATAAAATTAAGTGTAGGGTACTTTTAAGTGCAACAATTGTCTGTTTTCCCCATTAATCCTCTAGTTATTGTGTATGGTATTTACTTGTAAATAATATATATATATATATATTTTTTTTAACTGGAGTAGTATTTAACTTACAATACTATCAACATCACTGCTATTTTCAATGATGGGCTTATCATCGTTTGAGGGACACTTAAAGAACTCTTCGAGTACCTTGCGAGTTTCCGAGAATTCATAAAGGTAATCAAAGGTTGATGACTTTGTTGGTATAGTCAAGGGATTACTGCTGTTCATCAATGTGGAGGCCGCCATTGTTGCATTGGCAATATTAAACGATGTCGCTGCTGTTGTTGTTGCTGATGTATTCGCTGCAGCTGCGGTTACAATGGCTGCCGGAGCAGCAGTTGTTGTTGGTGTCGTACAGCTAGCTGTTAAAGAAGGTGTCGTTGTGACTGCTCCGCGCTCTAAACAAATATCCTCAATATCCTTATTGTTCGGTGGTGATGTGGAAGGACGCTCATCAACATCACTGCCTCCAATGCCAACAATGACAGCTGTGCTAGCTCCACTCCTGCCAACTAATAAATTGTTGGCTGTTGAAATGGCCTCTGGTGTTGTCAGATCTGATATTGTACCAATTTCCGATACATCATTACTGGTATCTTCGGCATTATTATCAGTAGTTGGTGACTGTTGTGGCAGCGTTTGAGAGTTCAAATGTTGTTGTTTGCTATTATAATTAAGCATCATAATCGGTGGTGTACTCTCACGTTGAGGCGATATGATACGCTAAAAAAAAAGGTTTAAAAGAACAGAAATAACAACAAAAGGAAATCGTGTTTGTTTGTTTTTAATATCATCCTTTTAAAATGTCATCACAAATGAAATATTGATTTGGTTTTCGTTATTGTTGCCAATTTTCTTATTGTCTGGCTATAAATTCTTACCTGTGGAAAACCTGGCCTTGCCGTATATTGCTGCTGCTTAGGAGAATTTGTTAAAGCATTTGTAGTTGTTGTTGATGTAGCTGCTGTTGACATAGCAATAGCATTATGATGATTACTTTTTGTTGCTGTTACCGGTGTGGTTGCTGTTGTTGTTAGATTTTGTGATAATTTATTGTTTACTCTTCGAATATGGTCGTCATCATTTGTATTGCACATTTGTCCAATACGCCGTGGTGAACCTTCATATTCTGCCAAAGATTAAAACAAAAAGATTGTTAAATAAATTGAGTTTTCCGGTCTTAAAACGATGCAAAGCAACTGATTATTAATTAAAATTTGCATCACTTTAAGCATATGTAAGGGGTGATTTTTTAAGAGCTTTCCGATTTGATTTAAAATTTAGAGAAATGTATTAAGTCTAGCGTTGAGTCCATCGAACGATCTATATAATACAATGTTTAAAGATGATTTCATGTAAATTTCATGCAGGCTACGCCTGCAATTATTCATACGCTGGGTCCAATTTTGGCATGCTCTCTCGAACATATCGGTCGGTTTCTCATGAATAAATTCTTCAATATTGGCTTCCAGTGCATCAACCGTTGCGGATTTGTCCCTATAGACATGAGCCTTAACATAGTCCCACATAAAATAGTCTAAAGGCGTTAAATCGCACGATCTAGGCGGCCAATTGACCGGCCCTATACGTGCAATAAACTGTTCACCGAACTTGCCTCTCAATTGGGCCATTGTTTCACGTGTTGTATGGCATGTGGCACCGTATTGTTGAAACCACATGCAAGCCAAGTCCAGCTCTTCCATTTTGGACAAACAGAAATTCTATTTATAGATTATAGATTTTTATTTTCAAGAAAATTCAATCAGATCTCTCCTTCAATTATAAAGTTTATATGTATATGATGATTAGTTTGGGTCATATTGTGCCACAGATTTTTTGATAGCTTCTGGCACGAGGAAAAATAGTTCCACTACGACATATCAAAAAAATCATTTCCGAGACGTCCAAATTTAAATTTTTTGAGCTTTTATTTTTGAGGTTTTTTTTAGTAATAAAAAAAATCGGCTGATTTATTATTTTTTTATATTTTTCCAAGGTGATATTTATTTTTTACTTATTATTATTGAAATGATAATTTTATGGCTTGAGTTCAAATCTGAGTTTACCCATATCTTCTTAATTTAAGAAGTTATTTTTGGATAAATTAATTATTTTATTAAGAGAGTACTTTTTATTCGAAACAATTTATTCATCAGACTAGCAGAATGGATCAGTACTGATTTCGAGGTCGCTACACCATCTCATCAGCGTTCTTTTGTTAGATTTTTACCACTTTTGACGGTGGATACTAGTGACTAGGAATATCAGCTATTCAACCGTATTGTTTAACGAAATAGAATACGAAAAATGCAACTTATTCATTTCTTACAAGTTAAATCAATTTCGGTTAGTACGAAATTCCATCTCTGATTTTTAATTATTGAAATTAATTATTCAGATTTGAACTCAAGCGATAAAAATTTTCATTTCAATATATACTTTAAACAGTTCAACAATTACGTATAAATATTAATTATTATTATTTTGAATTATTTTTGATAAAATTGAATTATTTATTAATGAAAATTTAAATCATTTATTAATGAAAATGAAATGATGGCACAATATCGACAAATTTTCGTGCTTAAAAATCGACCCACCATAATGATGATACTATAATTATAAAAAGTGCTCAATCCTTCATATTGTTTTTGGAAGAATCTTGTTACTAGATTTTCAAAAGTTTTCCAACACGCTAGAGACTTAGCTATTTTTAACTCACAGCGGGAAAACCAAAGGTTACTTTTAGTCGCTTAATCACATATCCATAAGTAGTTGGCATATTTTACATCATTTATTAAATTTGGTAAAATATTAAACAAAAAGTGGTTAAAAATATCTAAACATAAAATCAAAATCAAATTAATATTAAACGAAAATAATAACACAAATTCAGATTTTTTTTTCACAACGAATTGCAAACTATAAATTATTTTTAAGCAAATAACACTGTAAAACAAAGCAGCATTTTTTCTTCAATATAAAAAAGGTTCAAACAACTGATTCTGGTAGAGTATATAAAAAAATATACATGTATCGGCGTTTTGAAAGGTGTAAACTTATTTTAAGGGGAGTTAAAGTTCCCCCGTTTTCGCATATTACTATATATTTTAGATATAAAATGTGTTGAAAAGATTAATGTAAAACCTATGAGGAACATATTTGTGAAATATTTTAACCCTCTAACTCTTCGCTGTGTGGATCTTTTTTTGCTCATTTTGCATCTAAGCTCAAAATACAATAATGTTACAAATAGTCGTAAGTCAAAACGTAAAATGTATGAATAAGTACGGAATTTCTGGCGTTAAAATTGCATTTTAACTTTTGGTCTATTCAGAGACACACAATAAAATTTTACGACCAATATTTCAGATCGCTATAACGCTGTTTAAGGGGAGTTTTTTGCCCTTTGAAATTAAATCATAAATTTCTTTGTGTAATTTGTTTGAACCAGCATATTCGTAATCGAAAACTTCCTCCCAAAAAGGAATTGTTTATTTATGTATATTGAGTTTTGATGGTACCTCGCTATCATCGTTGAACAAATTTTAAATTTTAGAATGTGTTCTTTAGAATTTAGTAGATAAAAACAGCTGGTTTTTCGGTATTAAACAGATTTTTTTTGAATTTCCTAAGAAAATCTTTCAAAAATATTAAATAGGAAAAAAAATGGCTAAAATAACTTACACACTTTTTCTGGCTCAATAGAATAAAACATGACAGAATTTATCCAAAATGGTACTAAATTGGCAGCACCGCCTCCAAGAATACTTGGGCAATAAATTTATACATACAAAGTTTTTAGCACTTACCGATGATACCATGACGTGTTTCAATATTAATCGTCTGGTTTTTTGTGAAATATTTATTTTGATGCTCCTTGAACGGTGAAATATTGACATCGCAATTACCTCCAACAGTCACAATATGTTTGTCGTCCTTAAAATCAGTTAACAAATGTGATTTCTTTGAAACAGAATTCACAGCCGATGATGTCGATGATGAATCAATGTGTGACTTTGTCTCTGACGCAAGAGAACGTGTATTATTGATTTGTGAAGATGAATCGGTAGTAACTCGTAAATCTGTAATAAAAAAGTAAAAACAAAAAAAAAACACAAATGTTAATAATGAAAGAAATTAAAACTGTTATTTTCCATCACAATGGATGAACACAATAAAAAAGGGAAATGGAAAAACAAAACCCATAGGTTTGTATGTACATATATGAGACGGGAGATGGAAGAATTGAAATGAAGTAGAGTGTGTAAAAAGAGGCCAATGTCAATTGATTATTATGCCTCATTGATTTTTTTGCAAACGAAGCATGACCTTCCTTACCTTTGCAGCTCAGCTCAACACACAATTCAATTCAATTCAATTCAATTAAAACTGATTAACATTTTGTCAATGTTTTTCAAATGATGTTGCGCTCCTATCATTTATATTTAGCAGTGGGAATATACAACTTACATGTACGTATGAAAAACATACATGCGTACAGCATACATACATACATATGTATGAAGATATGCATTCAGTTAACCCTATATATCGTCAAATAAAATGCAAACTCTTGTGATAATGCAAATGATTTTTTTCAGAATAGTGTCATTAAACAAATGTGAAAGAAGAGTTCATTATTGATTAACACAATTATACAAAAGTTTGGAATAATTTAGTGATCTAGGGCATAAAAGAGCCATAGTGACGCAGTAACGGCCCTTGGACCAGATCTTTTCTTATTCAAGTTCAACAAAAATAAAAAAAATATACAACATACACATTCAAATGTGAAAATTATTGGAATCAATTTTATTGTTAATCCATACTTAAAGTAAAGTTTAACAATAAATATTTTACAACAAATACTCGTACATAGAAAAATAGAAATATTGGCGCATATTCAGAAATCACCACGAAGTGCTAACTTTTTTAAGTGCCTATTTAAGTTATTCACAGTTGGTTACTTTCAGAACGAAAAGTTTGCACTTAGTTATGGGTGAAGCCGTAACTAAATGATAATTAACTAATGCATTCAAACCGCTGGTTGATTTATATTGCGTCCAAAAAAAAAACATCCATACAAAAAAATACACTAGAGATGTGTTTTTGGTCAACAAAATTCTATTGAATAACTTTACTTTTACAGCTCCTTATTTTAATTGATTTATATAAAAACTATAACTATCTGTGAAACATTTTTTAGTTTCGGTTTTACTAGTTTCGACTTTGGTTATGATTTCTGAATATGCGCCATTAAATTTAATATTTGTTTAGTAATTTTTATACTAAAATGGAAGTTACATTCGTCGGTCACAGGTTGACAGCTCTTAACTCGCAAAAAAATCTAATCGGGTTTTTGAAGCCAAAAGACTGTGTTTGTCCTTCTGCATGTTAGTACGTTTCATTTACATATATTTAAAAAAAAATTCTTCCCTACTTCTACTACTAATTTCGGTTTTTTTATTTACTTCCAACATGGTTTAGTATCGGAGTAATAACGTTTTGTTTGTCTCCTCAAAAGTACAAAAAACAAGTTAAGAGTTGTCAATCTGTGACCGACGATATACAAGGTGGCGCAAAAGTAATCCTCCTATCAGAAAATGCTATAAATTTTGCGATTGGCCCCTAATGTCAGTACTGTTTTGACATTTGTGTAGTAAACACAAGCGAAATACACGTTAATAAACAATGTTACGCTACACCGCCCCAGAACGCGGAATATTGGTGACTATTTATTTGACCAATAATCGGTCGGTGACTTTGGCACAACGTGAATTTCGTCGCAGATTTCCTGGCCGTCCAACGCCTACTGGTGAAACACTGCGACGTTTAGCCGCTCGCCTCGAAGAGACTGGCACAACACGAGATGCTGCCAGGCGTGGCAGACCCCGTGTAGCCGTTCTGCAGAGAATATTGCTGCTGTAGCCGAGGATGTCGTGGAAGCGCCGTCGACATCGACCAGACGACGTGCCACGCAAATGGGTATCAGTCGACGGTCTTTACAGCGAATTTTGGTACAAGATTTGAAGATGTTTCCGTACAAAGTCCAGACTGTGCATCAGCTGTTAGCTGCTGACCGCCAATCGCGTCTAACATACGCTCAAGCCATCCTTAATCACCACCAACAGGAAGATGATTTTTCATCAAAAATAATCATGAGTGATGAGGCCCATTTCCATCTTAGCGGGTAAATAATAGTATTAAATAAGCAAAATTTACGCTTCTGGGCACTGAAAATCCGCGTGTAACCCACGAAGAGCCATTACACCCGCTCAAAGTCACTGTATAGTGTGCTGTTTTCGCTGGAGGAGTCATCGGACCTTTTTTCTTCGAAGACGTCGGGGGCCAAACGGTTACTGTGAATGGTGAGCGCTACAGAGCAATGATTAACGAGTTCATTTTGCCGCAACTTGATGAATTGGGATTGGAAAACATGTGGTTTCAACAGGACGGTGCAACGGCACACACTGCACGTGCCGCAACCGATATGCTGAAGGATGCATTTCCCGGGCGCCTAATCTCCCGTTTTGGCGATTTGCACTGGCCAGCAAGATCGCCTGATTTGACCGCTGCAGACTTCTTTTTGTGGGGCTTTTTGAAGTCGCGGGTTTATGTCAACAAGCCTCAGACTCTTGCAGCTCTTAAAGACAATATCCGTTAAGAATGTGAGGACCTATCGCCGGAAGTTTTGGCCAAAGTGATGGAAAATGACATAAAAAGGGCTCAAATGACAATCAACTGTGGCGGCGGCCATTTACATGACATCATATTCTCGACTTGATGTAACAAAATTAAAAGACCAAATAAAAATAATCCACAAGAAGAATCAAAGTTTTTCATTTTTTTTTTAATTACAGCCAAAAAACATCGGAAGGTTAATTTTGCGCCACCTTGTACTATTTAATTTAGTACAGTCGTTTTTACAACAACGAAAACAACAGAAATTTTGTTTTTGCTAATTTTCCTCAATTATCAATTCAAACACCAATCAAATTATTTCAATAATTTATTACCCCATTCTTTGTTTTATTTTTTTCACTAATTGAAATTGTGAACAAAATTTATTGATTTAGGAGAGATCAGGGTTACCGTTCACCAGACTAAAGTCGCAATTTTACACTTTTTAGCGGTCTGCAACTTTTTGTGAGACTTTTTTTATTAGCGACTTTTGCGACTTTTTTAATTTTGTTGCGTCTTTTTATCCTTTTTTTGTTTCTCACAAAAATTATTTAATTTTTTTTAAATTTATTAATCGAGATTGCCTCGACATCTTTTTTCAAAGATTTTCAAAAAGTTTTGTTTGTTGAGGGGTTTTTAGCTAGTCTATATATGTACATGCATTTCATTGGTGCTAATGCCAAATTATTATTATTATTATTGAAATTAAATTTTTATGGCTTGAGTTCAAATCTGAGTTTACCCATTTCTTCTTAATTTAAGAAATTATTTTTGGATAAATTCATTATTTTATTAAGAGAGTACTTTTTATTTGAAACAATTTATTCATCAGACTAGCACAAAAATTTCATTTCAATATATACCTTAAACAGTTCAACAATTACGTATAAATATTATTATTATTTTTTTCATTTAAAAGCTTTCTATTAAAAAAAATTGTGTGTTTCACGCACTAAATTTAATTCAATTTGAATATTATCGCTGGAAAAGCTGACTTTATCATCTAACGTTGTACTTATAAACAAAGCACGTAAGCGCAATAAAAAATGACCGAAATACACCCTGCAAAGAAATTAATTAATTAGCAGGGAAAGTTTAAAATGGAACTGAAACTCTTTAAAATGGTATTCAAAATGGCAAAAATATACAATCATGTACTTTTCTATATTTTCAAACAGAAAGAATCTTCATTTGCTACATATTTTAATTTAAAAGTTTTATTGAATTTATGAAGAACAATTTTTTTATAGGCATCTTTAAAACATTTGTTCACATGATCAACAACTTCTCAATTTTCATAAATGGAAATGCCTTTGGCTTGCATTTTTGTAATGCTATAAAAAATTAAACTTGTCAAAATGCGATTCAAGGCATTCAAAATGTAATTGGGTTTAACCTAAGATATAAATTATTTAGGTTCAGTAGCATCAAAATGTTGTATTTTAAAGGTAATCACGAATCTGCTCTCAGGATTGTCGTATGCTTTTTCACTATTCCAGTTTTAAGCAATTTTATAATTAACATTTTCGAAAACGGGTTTTTTAAATGAAATTTTACATTTTTGGTGGGCAAATTTCATATACAAAAAATATCTGATATTCAATGACGGTTGGTTTCCTTGTGTTATTTTAGATCAAAAATAGTCAGACTACAAAAGAGGTATTTTATAGCAAAGTAGATTTAAAAAGGAGTTTTTTTTACGAAATAATGGAAAAATGGCAAATGCCACAAAAAATTTTCCCCTGATTATTGCTTAGAAAATAATGAAAGATTTATGTAAGCAAGCTTGACATCAACGTATTTAAGCAGAATCCAAATGGGCGACATACATGGCATACAGAAATAATAAAACTATTTCCTTCCAAACCAACATTTGTTTGAAATTGATGTTTTATTTAATTTGGCAATAGTTTGAGTTTACCAGAGAAATGATTTTGTTCGCATAACTTTCAAATTGAATTTATTTAATTTTAATTTTTGTGCGTACAAAGTTGATCTCAGTTACTTTAATTAGCGGTTTTACAGAAATTCTTTTATTTTTCCAAGTTTTTTTCATTCTATAAATACCCTTGGAAATAATTTCGCTTTATTTAGTTCTTTGGATATTAACAGAAGCACTTGTTTTTTATAATTTTTTTATACAATTTGACACAGATTTTGATTTTTTACTAGGTGATCTGCCGAATCTTGTTTTGCCATATAACTTATTTCTAGTGAACATTTTGTTTATTGCGTAGAAGCGGGCATGGTTCACTGAAAATTACTTTACTGCCTTTCCTAGGTTTCTTATATTATATCTTTAAAATTTCTGCTAAATCCGTTGAGAAATTTTGTTTTATATATCGAATATACAAACAATTTGCAACTTATACCAATTTCTAATACGTTTTTTTATTAAATAACTTATGAAAGCATGAATAAATTATTTAATAAAATTTAATAAAAAGGTCGAATGAATCAGAATAATTTTAACAAATTTCTAATATTTCGACAAAAGTGGACGTAAAAGTAGCAATCAAGTTTAAAGGGAATATATATAAGATAACAATTTTTATATAGAACGATTTAGGGTAAATAAGAATTTTAGATATATGTAAGTAATGGGCGTAGAAGTGGGTGTGACCAAGGTTACGTGCATTATATATTTCAAATTTCAGCACAATCCGTTGAGAAATGTAGTTATGTATAGCGAACATTTGTGGTAAAATATTAAATTTTAATTTTGCCACGCCCCTCTGCCCACAAAACAAAAATCCATCTGAAATATACCTTACGACCTGTTTTTATACCTACCAAATACTCATTAAAATTTCGTATGAATCGGTAAAGCCGTTTCGAAGGAGCTCAAACACAAACACCGTGACACGAGAATTTCATATATGAGATTTATATAATTCATATGGTAGCCTTAATACTCCGGAGCATTTTTTTCAAATGAAGGAATCGTCTTGTAGAAAACTCTCAGTCAACAAAATTTTATCCGACACAAATGGGTGAAGCCATTCTTAAGTCTTCGTTAATCACAAATAGGATTTATTTTCGTATGAAGTACCTCTGAAGGAAGCATGGGGTTAAGTGTATCCAAGTCATTATTTTTGTAAACAATTATAGTGTATTTTCGGTGACACTGTCAACAAATAGTTTTTTTTTTGTTTTTGATAGATAGAGAAAATGTTTAACGGTTAAAAACAAATCATTAATTTAAAACGAAACGAAAAGTTCGTTTTATATCATTTAACAAAGAAGAACTGTAATATATTTTATATCTTATTTTACTTTTAATTAAAATAAAATAATATGGGTGACATCGTCAGTATAATTTTAGTATAAAATTTCCTTCAGGTGGTGACAGCGTTAGTACATTTTTACTACACTTTTCCACAGTGTGGTGATATCGTCAATAGTAAGTCAGTACAATCTTACTATTGACATTTTCTCGATATGGTCCCACAAAAACTACCTAGTGAGTATTGACGCAGTCTACTGGTAGATTTCATAGGACAAGTCTGTATTAAATGTCAATAGTAGATAGAATTAGTTGGGATATAATTTGTCAGTAGTAGTGGTGACATCGTCAATAGATAATCAGTACACGTATAATTTCACTATTGACATTTCCTGCAGGGATGCTTTTGCTTTCGAATTCTTGTATTCAAAAACAAAAAGTTTCTTATACTCTTTATGTAAAAATTCATTGTATATAATTTTTTTGTTTTTAGATGAATTCGTTTTTTGCTGTGAAATACAACAACTGCCTTGTCTGAATTCATACATTATTTAGCTAGCCCATTTTGATAATAATGACGAATAATTATTACTATGCAGCAATATTCTGGGCATACATCCCCTGTTGAGATGAAGCAATATTTGTTTCAATTGTCTTCATAATGTTTTATATAAATCTCAGTGTATCAAACTGTAATAATACGAATGAATATACAAAATGTCCAGTGATTTTAAATTAATTTCACTCAATTAAATTCTTCCTATAGTCTTTAAACCATATTGTCGTCTGCCTGTTTTTCCTGTCTCTTGCATATTCTTCTCAAGCTCTGTACATATTCATTGTTAACAATGTATATTGATTTCATGTTTCTAACGTTTAACAATAATGATGGCCATAGTTTTTGTCAGTTATTTTTATAACGAATATTCTTGAAATTGTGTATATAAAATTTACGAGATTGTTGTAAAATAAACAGGATATAAACGTTATTATGTTAATAGTTATAGTTATATATACCATACATTCGTACACACATATGCATATACATGCATGTGTAGATACGCTGAAGGAATGATGGGGGCATGTGTCCCCAAGTAACCACTTCCGTCTACTATTTTGTTGACTATTTGGCGTCATTGTCACTATAAGAAAACTTTAAAGACTGAAATCAATTCATACCTATATTTTTAAACGACTGTTATGAATTAGCGCCTTTTAGTCTTTTATTTATTTTTTTTATTAAACTCCAAAAGTTAATAAAATTTACATTTTCATTATTGACATCTACTTCAGAAAATTACCCAAATTGTAGACTAGAATTACTAAAACGTACTAATGATTCACTGGTTTCAATGTCTACATATGGTACAATGTCTACAGTAGTGAATTTTCAATGACACGCATATGTTAAATGTCTATAGTAAATTGCATTGCCTGGGGTATTATAGTTCACTAGTAGTGCTGACTGTGTCAATAGTAAGTCAGTACAGTTTTACTATTGACATTTCCTGCAGGGTACTTTATATAAATAAGAGGTGATTTTTAATATGTATAAACCCTTAAGCTGGTAACATTGTTTGGAGTATTAACCATTTCGATAAATCTCATGGCATTTATTTTCGTTACAGATTTCATAATGAACAGCGTTGTCAACTGGCTGCGTTTCGCACCATTTTCGGTGCTTTTTAAAATTGTTTGTGCGAGAAATACCTTAGTTGGTGCGCGGTATCTCAGTTGGTTTAAATTTTGGTGCCTTTTTTAATTTTTGGTGGCACCAAAGCAAATTCAACACAACTTTTTGTTTCAGTGTGAGAAAAAAATTTTTGTGCAATAAAACACACCTGTTTAATTTAGAATGATTATTATAAATTGTTAATCTCTTTTTAAAAAGTTTTATAAATTTAATGTACAAAAATATATCATCTTGTACATGTACACATGGACGCAAACATACATCTACATATTTATGTAAAAATTTGTTTATTTTTTTTAAACTATAATTGTTCAATTGACAAGCTTAGTCGTATGGCTTATCATTTAAAAAAATACGATATTTGTTTATGTGCTTGTGAACAGACAAATTTGTTGTATCGTCATTTTTTCGTATTTTAAATGTCAATTCAATGTAGTCAATTCATTTTGAGTAAATAATTTATGTCGAACCATAAAATTAAACAAGATATGGGAATTTTAAGCGAAATAGTTTATAACTTTTTCGCGACAAACAATTTGAATTAAAATGGTTTGCAAATTAAAGTGAAATGAATCAAATATATATTTATCATTAAGAAGAATGTATTTGCTGGGTTAACTTATCACATTATTACAAATTAATATAACAAATCGAATTTTTTCATACCTGGCCTCAATACAACCATTTATAAAACATATAAAATTCAAACGTATAATTATAACACACTCTTGTACGAAAATTACCAACAACAAAAATACAATACTGTATAATTACCCTACAAGAAATGGATGACCGAAACTAATACATACACAATTATCATACTAATATATTTATAGGAATTTAACATTTGAACAAACAAGTGACCGTCATTGGTGATAGAAAAATCCGTCACCGTTGACCAATTCAGTTGCATTTTTCACATATTTTGGGATTACATGACAGAATATTTATGGCTTGTTTTTAATAAAATTGCATGAATTATTGATATCGGTAGCAGTAACAGTTTAAAATAGTAAAAATTTTTATAAAAAAAAGTGTCGAAGCTACAATTTTGTGACATATTTATTTCCATCAAAAAGATAAGTACATATTTAATTAAATAGTGTAAAATTATCCTAAACTAAATAAACTTGCAATCCCTTCTCTCTATGCCCTCGGCGCGTGAGAAGAAAGGCAAACAAGTTCATGAGGAAATCTTGGAGCTTTTATTAAAACCCACTGCCAAAGAACGTTCAGTGGCAGGGAAATTTAAATCGCATGATTCTGCTCAAGTCATGCAGTTTGGTCCCCATGGCACTAAAGTGGAATGCCTTAAGGCACAACAAGGCTCAGCAGAAATGGATGGTAATAAGGTTGACTACGTATTACGAATAAATTAGCCAAACAAGGTACCGTTTGTATTAAAGGAATTTTTAAAAACACACTATTGTAATTATTAATTACACTATTATTTTCTTATGCATATTTATTTATTTATATATAATTATATTACAACGCAATTGAAAAAAATCGCGTTTTATTTAAACAGAAATTTCCATCAACAGTGGTGAATGAATTCATATAGTTTGATAAGTCAGCAGTGACCAATATGTCGGTCAAGATTGACAAGTCAGCGTTGACCGATATGTACATCAAAGTTGATTAGTCAAATGTGACTAATATTTGTGTCAGCGCTGACCAGTAAAAAACATAAGAGTGAGGAGTTCAGACATATGCTCTGTGTACGATAAAATTTGGTGGCTAGAAAGGGATACAAGATCACACGTACACAAAAGATTCGGTCATTTTCTTTAATATTGGCCTTAAGAAAATGATAGAAACTTTGTTTTACGTGATGACCGGTATTTCTATCAGCAATGGCAGTCAAATGACCGTCACTGTTCTTGTAGGGTAGACGATTACACAACACATACGACGTTAATACGAGCTTGTGAATTGAACAATTGTAAAAGGCTGTGGTCTATTATGGTATGTCGATTTAGCAATCGATATTGTGTCTTCGATTTTTCGATAGTTTTTCTCATGCGGAAAAAAAATTTTATTTACGAGGTAATAAACAAAAATCGGCTGATTTAATTTTTTTAAACATTACCTTTCCAAGGTCAAATTTATTTTTAAATTATTATTATTTTGAATTATTTTTGATCAAATTGAATTATATATTAATGAAAATTCTAAATTTGAATTGAAATTTGGGCGCCTCGAAAATTATTTTTTTGATATTGTGTAGTTGAAATTTTTATCCTCATGTCAAAAGCTGTCGAAAAATCGATGTCACAATATCGAAAAATGTTTGTCCTTACAAATCGGCCAACCCTACTGTGTATATTATACATTTTTAATATGGAAATATCAAAAATTAATTTTTACAAATATTTTAATAAAACGATAAATAGTGAATTATTATTATTCATTTTGAATCGTTACTATTATTAGTTGATCTCTTTTTAAAAAGTTTAGTATAAAATTTAAGAAATAACAAATTGTTATCCATTTTTGTTGTTTTACTTTTTTTAACGCTTAACTGTAGGAGACTGTTGTATTGTTATATTTTTAATACAAAAATATAATAATTTTTATGCAAATTTAGTTCAAGAAACATTTTAAATAAATGAGAAATTCTAAACTTGGTGAGTTTATTTTTAAATGGCGCATTTTTTGCTCCATACTGATGCGTTTTGAAATTTTAAAGTTGACAACGCTGATAATGAAATACACTGATCTTTGAACGAAAATTCTGCTACTCAATATCTTTTTGTTGGATACTCATGCGCACTCTTAGACAGAGTTATATTTTTGCGGTTAAGTTGTTGATTACATTTAGTAATATAAATACAACTCTGAAAGTATCAAGTAACTACTTTCTTGCATTGAGTAACCACAGCTCAAAACCTATTACTCAATATTTTGCACAGCACTGGAACAATTCAAATTTTACTGCCAATTTCTACTTGTAATCACTTAATACTACTTAGAATTGTTAAGGGACACTTTTACAAAATGTGTTTTAAGACAAAGTTGTATTTTCATTATTTATTTTTACATTCCATTTAGCTATAAAAATACAACACGGAAAGTAAGACTATTCAATATTTTGTCAGCACTATTTCTGCAACGAAAAATGAAAGTAGTTCCCAAAAATGTGGACAATTTTGATTTTTTTTGCAGATATTTTCAACGGCTGTCAACATTTCTTGTATGTAATTTAAGGCAGGATCCACACGATCGTTTTAAAAACGTTTCTGTTTTTTCACCTTTATAGTAACTGCTATTTTCGAGGATAGTTTTCAGTAAGAAAATGATGAGGGAGATGAATATGTGATATGATGAATATCACGTTGAGCGTCGCAACAGGGTACGTTACAATATATTCTAAAAAAATTTACTCTGAATATACTGCAAATTCGTACCCTGTTGCTAACGCCACGCTCAACGCTCTGATTTAGGTATGGTTGTTAATGTTAAAAAGTATTTGACAAATCAACATGGGCGAAGCACTTTCTCTTTCCGACTTTTGGCATGCTAAAAGTGTTAAAAGTAATACCGTGGTATGAATGTCACATGTGATCAAAACAGGCGTTGCTTTGAAGAACGGAATGAAGAAAAAAGTACAAGCAATAGAGATTGCCTCAACAACACTTTTACCTCGTGTGCACTTTAATTAATTTTTAATAATCTTAAATTGGGTTTCAAAATGTCAGTACTTACTTTGCCAACTTTCTGTCATGTCGTCAAGTATCACATCGTTGTTGCTGTTTAAGCGTTCATCGTTCAATTGACGTTGAGATTGATGCTGTTGCTGTTGCTTGTAGGCTTTTTGCTGATGATGCTGATAGTGGCCTGATTTAAGCTGTTGATTATATTTTTGTGTTAAATGCTGATGTTGCTGTTGCTGCTGTGACGAATATGCTTGACGTTCGCGATCACGTCTATCACGCGTTTCCACTGAGTTATTTGTGATTTGTTCGCCCACAGATTCTCTTACGAAGGCGGCATTAATGTAGCGTTCTCGTTCGGCATTAATTGTCTTACTTCGCTGTTCTCTTAATTCACGTTCACGATCTCGTTCTCTTGCCAAACAACGCTCAGAACGGCCAGAACCGTGATTAGTGTCTCTCTTTTCTGGCCAATCATTGGTTGGATGGTTCTGGGACGATTCGTGCAGTGAAGTTTTACTGCCGTAGAGATATTGGGCTGCTAGAGGAGTTAAGCCTTCGGCATATTGATTGGGTTTCTGCAGAGAATGTTGGTGTTGCGAATTGTAGCTATTACGTTTTTGTGTTGCATTATTTGATGTTGTAATTACAGAATTGTTGGTAGTATCTTGATATGCAGCATCACTATTTGGACTACGTCCTAGTCTGATGTGATGTGATGATACTGGCGGCTGTTGTCTTCCTATAAAGGCAGCCTGTTGTTGTGTCTGTTGCTGCTGCTGCTGCTGCTGCTGAGCAGCGCTATATTGTAAGTGTTGTTCTGGCTGCTGTTGTTGGTGATATAAAGTGCGTCTGTTGTGAGATCGACTTTCTATTTCTATTGATCCATTATTGCTACTATAATCAGGCGAGTTTAGGACCGTTGAAGTGGGTGTAGTATTTTGTCTCGTTTCCCAGTAATTGTCTTTGACAAAAGGATTTTGATTAGAGGATTGATGACCATTTTGCTGTGCAGGATGATGCTGTTGATGTTGTTCCAGATTTCGTTGGTGCTGCTGCTGCTGCTGGACAGCATTTAAAATTTCGGCGTGATTCAGTTGATTATAAGGCTTTTCTTCTCTGCCATAATTTTGACCATTAACCGCCTGTATGTGATGATAACGTTCATACTGGGAACGTTTACGTGGCATTTCGTCAATTGTTCTTTCACACAGTTCTTCGTTTTGTTTGCGTTGCAGTTGTTTGGATGCAGGGCTGTTTGTGATATCGTGTTCCCTTAAGCCTGCGTTATGTTTGCGTAAGTCCTTGCTTGGAGGACTAGTTGTTGAAGTGTGATAGTAAAAGGGTGCGTAATTAGGCACTGGCAGCTCCTCTTCACCGCCTTGTTCTAAGATCTTGCGATTATCGTCAAAAGTGTGCGGCTGATGATTAAGATTTTCGAAATCTCGTTGTGTTGCTGTTTCTTCGGTTTCCTCTGTTGCCAAGAGAGTGGAGCAGAGAAATGGATTTGTTGAAATTCTTGGTGTTACCGACGACAAAGATTCCGAAGATATTGATGATGCCGAGTGGGGAGGAGGTGATTGTGTTATTATATTCACACTTCTATAAAAATGATTGCTTGTGTTAAGAATTTGTTGTTGCTGCTGCTGCTGCTGCTGTTTATCTTGATTTTCTATTTCAATGTTGAGTTGTTTGTGGTTCAATTTTAAATTACAGTTTGAACTAATTGAATGATCTTCCCCTGCCAGAATTGAATTTTCATCTGTAGGTGACGATTCTGTGCTGGAACTATTGTTGGCAGTTTTTGGTCTACACTTTGGAAATAACAATGATATTTGATCTTTGATAGGCGGTGAGGGTGAAAGCAGCGCCTGTGAAAAAGTTACAGCTGTAGTTGATGATTTTGTTGGTGTAGAAATAGTCTCGAGTTTTGTGGTTTCGCCATTTGTCGTTTTGCCATTAAAGTATTGTTGTTGCTGCTGCTCTCTAAGCGACTGGTGTTGTTGAATATGTTCTCTTTGGTAGTATTTTGTGTTGTGGTTTAACTCAGATGAATCGTTATGATTATCGCTACAGTTTATGGCTGTTGTACGTTCATTGTGATGTGTTCGACTGTAGTAAAAACTGTTGCGTGCTGTTGCTGTATCTATTGGCGATGCTAATGATGAGACATGTTGCTGTTGCACCGCTGATAATGAGGAGTTTGATCTCGGTTGGTAATGGGCACGATTTGTGGTTTCAATTGTGGTAAAATTCTCAGGTGATGTTGATGAATTTGTTGCCAATGCAGAATGTAAGTTATTAATGCCACTAGTTGTTTTTCCAGCTGCAATAGTCGTCAATGTTGTGCTGACCATTATTGAAGTCAATTAACTAAAATTAAAAAAAAAAAAAACAAATAAACTTTATGTTTAAACTTTTAATTGAAGAGCCCCAATTAATAATTAGTTTTTTATTTTAAATATTTGTATGCGAACGTTCAGTAGTAGTATGTCATACTTTTAAGAAGATGTCATACTTTTAATAATGCAAATAAAAATTCTTTCCCATTTAATATTTGTCTCCGTTAAATTTTGTTTAATTTCTTGCTTACATTAAATACTAATAACAATAAACAACACAAAGCACAGTTTCATTTTAATACAAAAAATTTATTATCTCAATGGTAGAAATCTTTTTATTTCCTCTCTAAATATTTTTTGCATTTTATGGTCTCAAAAATTTCTGTTTCCTTGACTCTTTTAATACTTTTATGGATGAGTTTGTGGGAGAAAAAGGAATAATTTTTGGACATTTGTTATAAATTATGTCATTACAACCAGAACGTGAAGCACATTTAGAGCCCTCAATTTAAGTAAAGGTAGTTAAATGATAAACGTTAATAGCGAGCAAAACAAAAAATGTCGCTCCAAATGCAGCAATTGAATAAAAACGAGTTCCAATCTGCACACTTTACTATGCTCTAACATGGCAATTCACCCACTCACACAGGCACTTTTAACTTTAGTCCTTTATAGTATTTCGTAACTTGATTTTGTTTTACAGCAAAAATTAAAAATAAATATCTTGAATTTACATGTAAAGTACATTTTGTGAATAATATTAAAATCACTTAAATGCTTCAGAGCAATGAGAAAGAGTGAAATAGTCGGATATATGCAGACAAAAGCTTGAACATAAATACGCACAGAGCCAGAAAATACTTACAAATATGCAATAAATTAAACATGACTTTTTCATTCAGGTTAAGAAATTTTTAATAAATAAACCTAACTTGAATATAAATTAAAATTTAAAAGAAAATTTTTTATAAATTTTGAGTATTGAACCTGGAAACTACACTTTGCTAATCATAATCCCCGCCTCTCTGCCAAACAAACTGAATTTGTTATACATGAATTGTGTTATACGATGAAATTTTTACTTCATAGAAATAAAAAATGAGTTTCAGTCGTTAAGCAGTTCTGGGCTGAAGAACAGCTCTCGCGTCATCGTAATTATTTCTTAAGTGCGGTCAGGCTTGCGTATGTTGTTTGGCCTTTGAGAGTTTTTCATCTCGCTAGCACTGGTTGACTGATTTGCCACGGATAACCGTATGGTCTTGCGGTTCTTTTGTGGAATTTCGTTGACAACCACGTTGCTACTTCCTATGTGAAACCACAGGTCGGGTATAGTCAGTCACAAAAACATTCTTAAGATACTGTTAATAACATCATGGACATATGGTCTAGCTACCGGCACCATTTATGTGCAACTATATTCTGCAAATATACTTTGCAGAATATATACCAATAAATAAATAAAAATAAAAAATGAGTTTGGAAAAATTAGTTAACAAAAATTTTAAATTTTATTCAAGCAACTTTGATTTTTAAAATTCATGAATAAGAACACTAAAGCATACTTTATATGAAATCATTCTTATCTTTTTTTATTAACAAGAACTTATGAAATCGTTTCATAACAGAATATAAAAGTCGTGATCACAAATAATTAAAACAATATTCGGTGTGGCTTAAAGCGATTTCATAATTTTCAAATCGTTCGATTTCGTAACACAATAACCCATCGCTATTTCTTTAATAGCACAATCAAAGTTCATTTCGAATAAAATATTTTAAACATCAAAGAAAGTCACAGAAAAATATTAAAAAAGGAAATAATACAAATGAGTAGCATTTTTAATAAAAGTGATTCAATTGATTACAATTCTACACGAGTGATGATTATTTTTGTAATAATCCTCTAGTTACTTTCCGTCGTATATTTGGTTGGAACGAAGTTCTACTTACTCTACTTGTCCTTTGCCCTGCTCTGTATATATTATCATATTTTTTTTATTTTTCATTTGTCGTCGGAGATTTTTGAAAAGGTTAGTAATAGCTAGATATGTATGAGATGTGTCGCAGTGTTTCAATGAAACCCAAGATACCATGAATTCTGATAAAGTCTGCAAACTCTGCTTTGGTACCGCCAAACACAGACAAAAACTACAATTACATACATACATGCTCTCTTGTTTAAATGTTAAATATTTCGAAAAAATTATCAAATCATGTTTGAGACTAAACAATATTATTACACATTGAAAGAACATTTGATGGAGTTCAATTTCAATCAATTCTAATCAGTTTTAACTGCTAAATATATGTAGTTCACAAACCATACAGCATTAAAGTTGGCATTGGAGCGGTTAACTGTAAAGTGTAACTGTTATTATACGAGTGAAAAGCAATTGTATTTAGTTTACACAAAATGACATACTCGTAGATACACAAACATGCCCATGTTTATGCAAGTTTAAAATTCGCATACGATTGCTCTTACCCAAACAACATGTTAGAATAAGCCTGGCTTACTAAACAAAGGACAATACAGTTCTTAAATTGTGAAATAGATACATACATACATATATCTATTCTCAAATGTTGTGTACAAACGCTTTTCAAATATGAATTGTAAATAAATGTGCAAAATAAGTGAAGTCCGTTTATTTCATTGCAATTCTGTTTCTTAAACTTAAATAGAGGAGTACACAGAGAAAAAACCATCAATGTAAAACAAAAATTAAACATTGTTGATTTCATGTCATGTAATTTTTGGCAAAAAAAGCTAACATATATTCATATTGATTCAATGTTTAAAACTTTTAATTTGAAGTAACAAATTATTAAACATTTTTCTTAGTTAAAATAACATTGTACAATGTTGATTTCACACAACTCAGCTTTGTAGTAAAATAAAAAAAATTATTACGTTAAATTAACTTGGGATTTAATAAAATCAACATTGAGCAGTGTAAAGACAACATTTCGACATTTTAAATCAACATTGCTAATAAGTATTCAACGAATTTCAAAAATTACAAATGTATAAGAAATTCTCATTGATTCTTTAAAAGTTTTCGTATCAGATAAGAGGTTTGAAACTTTTCAAAAATATGGTTTAAGGTCTACTAATGATTTGGCGTTTGCACAAAATGTATGTAAATAAAATAATTATTAAAAAACTAAATACATAATAGAAATAGTTTTTATTATATTTTTCATGGGTTATTTAATTAAGGGCATCATTTTGAACCAACAACCATTTAGTATTCTTTTAATATGAGTATCGGTGTAATTTTAAAGAATTTCGTGTCAGATCAATCATTGAATCATATTAAGTCAACATTAAAATTATTGACATATTAAATGAATTTCATGCTGAAAACATATTCGTTCAATATGTAATTTATGTTGTTTCAAACTGAAATAATTTAGATTGAAATAATTTCGTCATATTATTTTAATGTGGGTACATTTTTATTCAATAACACTCTCATGTTATTTTGACATGTGCTGCTATTGTTGTTTGCAAGTTATCGTAAAATCATTTTGATTTAACACGAAACGACTGTAAATCAAAACCATTACCGAAAAATCTAAAGTCAACCTTGTTTTCGCTAATTTTACACTGTGTATTTTTCTGTGTGTACAAATTTTGATTAGTTAAGTTTTTATTTTAACAAACACAAAGTGCAAAGCCTTTTTGGCTTGTGTGCAGATACACTAAAAGACTTTTGTTGGCGCAAAAATCGCAACCTTCGGCTAATAATCTCGCACAGTAATTTTTTGGGGCTCTTACACTGTAAAATCGAATCGTTACACTATTTTTATTTTGAGGATTAGTGAAGAATCTTTAATTTACTGTCTTCAGATACCTAATGACGGTGGTTTAACTAATGAATTTTCCTATACTAAGGCCTACATTCTCAGCCTATAGTTAACTAATGACGGTGGTTTAACTAACGACTTTTCATATAAATGTCATTGGTTAAGCCGCCATCATTAGTAAATTAAAGACTGTGAATTTGCGCCTTAAGCAAAAAAAAAACTAAATATTTTCAAAGAACATTTCTTGATTGTTAGCCCCTGACCAAAAAAGAAAGTTGTATTGAGCATCTGTTTGTCTGTCTGCTCCATTGTAGAGCCAAAACGGCTGGATTGATTTTGATTTAGTTTTTTTTCTTGTTGTTTGAAAGATGACTTTATCGAGAGAATTCTAATTTAATGTTGTTTATTTAAAACTTTAAAAGACATTTTATCTCGAATTGCGAAAGCGCCATTTGTCAAATCCACATCAGCTTCAATTCAAACTATTAACTCAAACGCCTGTCAAGGTAAAAAAAGATAACGAATTAATTCATTTTGAAAATTAAAAAACCCAGCACATTTCAAACGTTTTATTTTGTGTTTGTTGGGTACACAAGTTTGAAATTTCCCCAAATGAAAAATTTTATGACAAATGCGAAAGAGGATGAAGAAAGGGTGTGGTGGTGGTCTTACAATTACTGACATAGCGGTTCTCGTTACATTATGTACATACAATTGTAACATTCACGACAGCAGTGATGTAAAAACATACATACGTACATATGGATACACATACTCATATGTTTGTATGTGTATATGTATGCAAATTTTCTCACACATGATATTGTCATTTATATTTCATCACAATCTAAAGCATGGTTGTTCATAATTGTGCTCCATATTTTGAATGATGATGAATTAAATTTTTTTTGCTTTTACAAAATTCTTTCTATGTGTGCGACGACTATGAATGTGTGTGTGTGTCTTTTTGTAACAGATGAAATTAAATTTGAATTTTTAACAGAAAACATTACATATCAGGCCTGGAAAATGAAAATCTTAAAATGATATTAAATTTCAATTTAAAACTAACTTTTTGCCGTTTAAAAGTATATATTACGTAGTAAAACTACGATTATATGATTCATCTGAAGATGCTATTTCCTGAAAAAAATGTACATATTGCACCTAAAAAAACGTGATTTTTGAGTTAAGAATGCAGAAATATTCATCGTATCGTTTTTCATCTTGTGTAAAAAATTAATACAAATATCCTGATTACTCACCTCTTGAGGGGAGAATACTTTTTTATTTTCCCATTAGTGTGTGTACATTAAACGCTTTAAACTCGTTTTCTGAGGAACGATTTTTTTTTTGAGATGTCATATGTTGCAATAAAGGAGCGATATGTGTCTGTAAACTAGTTCCAATATTCTTTATTCTAACAGGTTGCCTAGAAATGCGATGGTATTGCACCTATCAAGAACTTGGTCTTTATTTTGATTTGAGTACTTTTTACGGCCGAAATATTTGGATAGGAACTTGGCCTTATTTTCACATTTATGTTTTTGTGCGGATTATATTTACTTTATATACTTTTGGCCTTATTCACAAACGATTAATAAAGTTAATGTGTGCATTAAAACCGGGTTTCCCATATAAAAATCCAACATTAAACCTACTATAACTTTATTAATCGGTTGTGAATAAGGCCATTTAAATTTAAATATATTTTAAATTTTGCGATGAATTTACTGTTTTGTTTTGAGACATATTTTAGATAATCTAGCGATAAGCTGCGCAAGGATGTTAAAGAAAGGCATGTCGCGAAGCACGTTGTTTTTGTTATGATTATGGTGCGTAGAGAGAGTGAAGCACGAGTTTATGTGTCTGTGCTACTAAAGTCTTGGACATAAGATAAAAAACGTTACTAAAGAAATGAGAAACTTTACGCATTGTAGGGGACTAATGTATTTCGCAAGCCAAACATTACAAAAGTATTGCATTTTCCATTCCTGATAAATACACAGTATAGTTTTTCTCTGAAGCGAATCCTAAAGGATCAAATTTTTAATTGCTCTTAATCGTATTGAATGCAGAATGTTTCAACTTTACACAAATGCTATTTTCATATGCAGATAATGATGATGAAATGTTTGCAATGATGTAAAAATGTTTAAAGTTTAACTCTAGAAAACTTTGGCGTGCGTAAGATGATTGTGAAAAACATAATTTTCAATTATCATTCATATTAAGTATTATTAAATTGTTCTTTTTATTTGACTTTATGATGAAAATAGTTTTAAAAACTTGAAATGAATTGTGTTTGGCTTAAAATGAGTATTTCATAATCGACTAATTTTCTAAGGAAAAACTTTGACTTTGTTTTAAATAAAATTTATTTGAAAGCAATGAGTTCTTAAACTGTTAATTAATCAAGATTTGGTTACTACATATGGAACTTCACACGATAGAAGAAAGTGTTTTCATTGTTGTATAATATCTCAAAAATTATAAAAGTTTGGCAGCCACAGTTGGAAATTTTTATAGAAAATATGGTCGGAATAGTGTTTTAATTTCATGAACTAATAAGAGATTAATTAAACAAATTAGGGAGACTGGATCCGTTGGAGATGGTAAACACACTGGATGTTCAAAATCGAAGAAGTGCTGGGCGTCGTAGCCAAGAAATTAAAATATAAAAAAACTAGCTGCAGCGTATAATCACGAAAAATCCGTGACTCTATGTTTAAAAAATTCAATTAAAACATCAACTGAAGCCTAAAATAGTTCCTTAAATGGATTATTGAACATCAACAGATGGATGCTGATATTCCGAGTAAAATCATTTGAAGCGGTGAGTTACATTTTCATCTTGGTGGCTTCGCTAATTACCAAAATTACAGCACCACATGTGATGATCGAAAAACAAATGTATCCACAACGTTGCATTGTTTTGTTGCAGATTTTGGGCTGGATGCATCATTGGAACACATTTATTTTAAAATAAGGCTGGCCAGTGACAGTTCTTTCTGCCGGAAATGGATGATATTGATGTGGCCAATATGTGGTTCTAACAAGACATGCCATACATGAAAGAATTCAATTACTGTAGAAGACATTTTCTGTTCTCATTTCGGTGATCAGAATTGGCACCTTTTTAAGGAGTTATTTAAAGTCAGAAATCTATATCAACAAGCCCACAACCACCTGTGCATCACAGGGGAGAACTAAGCACTGCACAAAATAAACTCACTCACATTAATCTAAAATCATCATGAACAATTTCAAAAAAAGAATTCGTATGTGCCTGCAAAGCCGTGAATGGCGTGGAAAAAAATAACACTCCAAAATACAAAAAACTGTGTTTTATTTTTAATTAAAATCTTTCATTAACATACGGACACCGTTGAGTAGACAATTTCAAATCCACAATATTGTTAATGTTCATTATAACTTAAAGTATGTGCATTTATTTACAACAAAATTTTATTTTTGTGGTTTAGTGAGCTGTTCACCATCTCCCAAGACCTTCACACTTTCTTCATTTATCTTCGAAAATTTTTTAAATACATTTCTTATTAAAACTCTTTGAAATATATGTTTACTTTTGATAAATATAATTTTTTAACCGCTTCTGTGTCAGCAGCTCTTGTGACAAAACAAAATCAATCTAAATAGAAAACGTGAAACATCATTCAGTGCTCTAAATATTATGTTTTTTAAAGACTAATTTATTTTCTCGTCTTCCATTTTTCATCTGTCTGCAACAGTCTGTCCAACATACGACTGACTGACTGTCTTCTTTGTCAACAGCACTTATAAATTTGAAATCCTGTTGCTTTTAAGTGTTCTATTCTATTCAGTAAAGAAAAAATATGTAATGAAAAAATGGAAAACTCAAGGAAATTCGCCTGGCATTTTGCAGGAAAATGTAAAAGAAAACAGGGAAACAATTTCAAATTGTTTGGAATTTTTTAATAGAAGTCAAGTGTTCGAAATAAGTGTTATTATTTTAATTTGTTTGGTTTTCTAAAGACAGAACTCAAACAGTTTTGTACAAATTTATTAATTCATATTTGCCATTTATTTTCATTTTTAAAGAAAAATATACGTACAGATCTGCTCAAAATAATAGATACATGTACCTTCGCTTCTTTGTTTTGTAAAATTAAAACATAAAAAAACCTATTAATTTTTATTTCAATTAATTGGGAATGCAAATAGAATAAAAACACTTTTGCTGCTCAGAATATCGTAATAGAGGCATTTTAAGAAAAATTTATAATAAATTACTTAAATGAGATTTTTTGAAACGTATAAGATATTAAACTTAAGCTAATGTTCAGTACTTCCACGTTTATTTTTCATACATTTTCCCACTCGTCTGGACATACGATTTTCTAAGGGAGTCTCTTACATATTTTTAGTGTTACTGATTGAAAAAATTAACTTTTTTTTATATGTTTTTAAGTTTTATGATTTTTGTTTATGAAGCAACACAAATTTTAATTACATATTTATTGTATTTTAATTGATATTTAATATATTCGTCAAACCAAGCGCAGCATTTCATATGGATGCTTTTTTTACACGATTTTTTTACGCGAGTTTTCGACGAAAATATCTATGGCGTAAAAACAGAATTAGGTGTATATGTATGTGCAACATGCATTTGACAGATTTTAAAGTTAAATTTATATTGAATACGCTAAAAACTTTAGTTTAGTTTTCAACACACGGAATTATACGAAAAACGTTTTTGCATTTAAACATTCAAAGACTTTGCTTTTTGCTGTTTATAAAACTAAAAGTATTTAATTAGAAAAGAAAGTAAAAAGCTCCAAAGAGTTTCCATAAAAGGGGTTTTAAGTATATTTTAACACTTTTAACATAAAAATTAATAAACAAAGCAAAATAAAAGCAAGACATTAAATAAAGGGAAATTGTTCAAAGAAATTAAACAAATTCAAAAGGATATTGATATTAAAGGTATTCATTCACGTTAAGTTTTATAGAGACAAAAAAGTTTATATAAGTCAAACAAAGGGCCTGTTTGTAAATTCATCACTGCGCTGTATGTTATGCTCAGTACGTCCATAAATGCAAATGGTAGAAAATCTGCTAATGTTAGGTATTCAAAAATGCAACACTGAAGTATATTTATGCGCAAATAACTACAACACAAAAATCATAAAAATTGATGATGCATGAGTAAGTATTATATTTTTTAATTTATTATTTGTTAATATTATTTTCACTTGCGATGTCAAACGTCTCTTTTGAAAATGATCGAAAAATATTTTATGGAAATTTTTATTTCTATTTATTTCTAAACCTTTTTCTTTCTTGTAGATTAAACAATTTTACATCATTAGTTTTATCATCCAGGCCACAAATTAAATTTATTCTTAACTCTTCCATTTTGATTATATTTTTGCATTCATAAATGCAAACACTAAAATGAGCAAACAGAAGCATTAGCAACAGCTGATTAGCAGTGGCAGTTTGGGGATTTTTAATCACCCTTATTCCAGTTGGCGACATCGACGTCACGTTAACACAATACCAAAAAATTTGAACTTCTCTACTCGCTCTCGAAAACAATTTTGTGTTACTGGCGGTCTATTTCTGTTCTCTAAGGACCAGAAAATAACATGAGCCTACCAATAGTAGTCTGTTGTTTTTGAAAACGGGTAGACAAGCAAATGGAATAAGGGTGAATAAATTTCAAGACTTGTCCACGAATTTGGCAGGTTTTGCTAAATTTTCGTCACTTTCGCGATACATACGTACATACATATGTTTGTATATACTTGAGTACATACGATTCATTGATCTCTAATCACTATTTTTTATAAGCAACGTATAAATTACTTTTTCAATAATAAGTATTACCAAACAACGTAAAATATACATATCGTCATTTGAATTTATAAAAGCCCTAAGTGAAATAAAAAAATTTTACAAGAGAAGCAAAAACTCCCTAATATGAAAAGTTAAAATTATTATTAAGGAATTAGTAAAATTTTCCAGTAATCATGTATTTTGATATGGTGCATCGTAATCAATCAAGAAGTCGATTTTGAATTTGTTGTAACTTTTAGCCTGTTAGAAATAATATGACGACATGTAAATACATATAAATTGAAAATTAAATTATAAGCAACGGACAAAGTTTTTCTTAACTATGTAAATTACGCGATAGCGAATATTGTGTTATTTACGAATACAATTTGTTTGGGTCATTTGAAAATAAAAACCTCACCCACAAAAGCGATTTTCTAAAATCCCGAAAGAAAAAATTTAATAAAAAGATTTTTAATATTTTATTAATAAATGGAAAAAAAGTTAAAAAGTTTCTTAATTATTAAAGGAGATGAATTTCAAATCTAATGTGTGTGTTTTTGGCTAAATGTATAAGTACAAATAAAAATAGTTTTCAATGGACTATTTGACTATGCTAAGGCCATTTTGATATTTGAAAAAAATGGGAATAAGTTATACCCCTAATGTACATATGTATGTATGTATGTGCGTTTAGGAATAATAGTTACTTCCAGACGAAAAAAAATGTCTCCATGGTTAATAGTTATTTACTCAACTTGTTTTTAGATATTTTATATAACAGTTAATTTCATGTTAAAAACTCTCGCATTCAAACCATAGTTTATAGATTTCTAAAAAAAATCTTAACAATCTAAAATCTTTTTTGTTTGTTCCTTTTCATCACAACACCCACTATCAATTCCTGTTTAGGTCCTCCCATTGAGGGTTTGACTTTAAACAAAAGTTTTAAGAATCGATATAAACCATAAAAATGATTACGCATCTGTTGATACGACAACATGACAATCACGTCATGATTGTGTGGAAAAAAACAAATAAAAAATAAGATAATATTGTGTTGGAAAGTGGAAAGTTCAGTGAACCTATCAAAGGCCTCCCAGTTGTATATTGAATCTTAATATTACTCATCTTGATGATGCCATAAAAAACAATGAAAAGGAGTGGATACATGGGTAGTTAAAGGCAAATATACATGCATACATACATACTCGTACAATCAATTGAACTCATACAAATGCCTGTTCAAAACTTTCTGGCTCATCTTTGGCAGATGAAAAAAATGAGATAAATGAAAATTAGAAATGTAAAAGTTTCCTTTTCAATTATTTATACCAGTCATTTCAAGATATGACCGCGGCGCAATGGTTATTTCAAGTATTATTGTTTATTCTGGTGTAATTTACATTAATTTTAAAGATATTAAGAGCTAAAAAGGATCTAATTGTAAATAAAAGTTTTATTAAAAGAAAATCTAAAAAAATATGCAGCTTTCTACATACACACATCCATACATATTAAAAATCTGATAAAGAAAAATCGTTAGTATGGGTCAGTAAATACACACCAATACAATTTCAACAGCTGAGTGGGTGAGTAAATGAGTAATTTATACTAAAGATCTGTGTTGCCACGTCTAAAAAAATGTTTGTAGCCAAATTAATAAAATAAACATATAAGAAGAAAAGTATATCGAAGGTCAAATGTTCACAGCAAATAACATAATTTCAAAACTTACCAGGAAAAGAAATTGAATTAGGTTTTCGCTGAAAAAATATATATTTTTTGGGTATTTTCACCAATTTCGATCTGTTCTTCTGTCTGTGCTTCATTTGAAGGAACTTCAAAAGAACTTTTAAATGCTGTACATACTATTTTTGATATCGTACTTGCTTAACAATACTGTATTAAATAAAAATTTTAAAATTTTCAGTAGAAGAAAATTACGTTTTGAATTTATATTGAAAATATATAAAAAAAAATTTTTAATTCTTCCATTTTGTTACCAAAATGTAAAAAAACAATACGAATTTTTTTACAACGAGTAGAGATATAAATATTATTTGACAATTTTATTTAAAAAATTCTTCAAGCTTAAGGTCAACAATAACAAAATAAAAACTTTATTTCTTCTAATATTTCGCTTTCTCTATGGAAAGCTTCTTCAATAAAGAGATCGAAAAATTAGAATAATTTTTATTATCTATAAATTTTTCATAAAAAGTGAAAAAGTACAAACTTCGAGTTAATACACTATTGTTGAACAAGTGCGTTATAAAAAATAGTATCTACAGCATTTAATAAGCCATCAGTTATGTGATATTACATTCCATTATAATGAGTAACTAGTTGCTCATTATTTTTATAGACTAAAATTTAGCTTATTTACACATATATTATGTGTGCTACATTTCGCCACTGGAATATATTTTCTGTTCTATTTGGAAGTTTAATAATACGGGATAAGTCGGCAATATATTGTAATTCGACTAGTTTTCAAACTTGCGAAATAATGATCAGTTAGCCAAAGACAATTTTTTTTAAATTAAATCTTAAAATTCGAACCTAAATTTTTTTCAACTGTTTTCTCTTTTTATGCATATTTTGTTAAGCGAAAACTCTGTACTTTTGACTCTTTTAAGGGAATTTATTAAGTTTGTAAGAAATCTTCGCCTTTTTCTTCTCTATGTATATATGGAGGGCGTGGGAATTCGTTTAACATGAAATATATCAATATGGGTCAAGGAACTTTAATATTTTGGATTTCTGAAAAAAAGTTTAGATCTCCAGGAAAGAATAATTAAGTCATTTTGGAAAGTCGGCAACACTGCTAAATATATTGATCAAAAGAGAGGGCGGGTGTTTTGTTAATAAAACCGGGGACAAAAGAAAAACTTATATTGCAGCTTAAAAAAATAACGCCCAATGAAATTAGTTAGAGTAAAAATTCCTTAATATAAAATAAAATAATAATAAAACAATCTTCAACGAATTAATTCCTATAGAGAAGAAAAGGTTGCGAAAGTGAAAAGGGGGGATTTAAGGATTTTATTCTATACAAAACCGACAGAGATATAATAACTACGTTGAATAAAACTAAAACGTTCTTACGCTTGACTGACACTTAAATGTGTTTAGGCATCGTCTATTAATTAAGGTCGTTAAACAAATCAATGTTTGAATAATAAACTGCAAATAGCTGGCCGAACACTACTAATTTTAAAACATGACATTAAAATAAAAAAAAAAATTATTACAAAACGAATTTCAGTTCAAATCAAATATTTTCGAGTAGAACAGTTAGAAAACATTTTAAAACTTCATGTGGTATATGTTTCAGCCAAATCAGCAAGAAACTGCTTTCTTTAAATAATTTTATAATAACGCGAGTTCACTGTATGACCCGATTGATTTTTCTGTCTCTTAAAATTTTATAGTTTAAATGAATGACTGCCACGAAGTAGTTTAATTTTATGTTGTCTACTACTTTCTGGCTGCCATTTTTCAAAATCAAACTTTTAGCAAACATACAAACATTTATACAGACATCTCCCACAATCACATGCATTTAAAAAACATCCTCGTTAAATACATGATGATAATAACATTGTCTGTGTGTGTATGTGTGAGTGTATTTTTACTTTGTTCCATAATAACAAATCAATAAATAAAATAGAAAAAAAATAATATTGAGAAATTTTCATAGCAGCAGGCAAAAGCGTAGCAAAAGCCTTTTAACTCCACCAGCAATGACAACAACAGAAACAATAATGCTGAAAAAATACACAAGGCCTTCGCTTTGTATACTCCTTAACACACGAGTTGCAAATAAAACACACAGCCAAAAAAAAAAAATACAAAAAAAAAATCGTGTCCGTTACCAGCCATCCCCCAAGTGTACAATGACAAAAAATCATATTGTGTTGAATGTTCTTAGGGTATTCAATGAATCGGGCTTCTATTTTAATCGGTTATTTGCTTAGTTAATTAATCGGTTAAATTTGGATTAATCCGTTAAACAATTTATAAAAAAATGCCCAAATTTAATTAATTTCAGATAATAACAACAATAGCATTACAATTCTTAAAATAAATCATTCATACATATGTATGTATTAATAAAAGAAAAGAAAATAAGTGAGATCCTTTTGAGTGATAACTTTAAGGATATTTTTCTTCTTTTAGAAGAATGACTTTGTTCAAATGTTCTAGGGTTTTAAGCGATTTTTTCTTTAGATTTAATGAAACTTAACTTAGAAAATAAAATTTTACTTATAGAAGATGCAGGAGAAAGCGAAAGCAATCCATTATGGAGAATATTTAGTTCCTCACTCCTTGTTTTCTTTAAACACACAAAATCTTCCATTATGCCATTTGAGTCATGTTTTGATTTTTTCAACACTTCGGTTAATTTCGTTAGATTGACTAAAACACCCAAAAATTATATTGAAATACCATAAAAAATATATAAAAAATTTGTTTAATCAGTTCATCGGGATAAATTAGTCGTTAATCGAAAACCATAAAAAAATTTGAAATTAATCGAACAGAACACGATAGTGACGTGGAACAAAACAAATCCTATAATAAAAATGACGACAACAACGAAAAAAGTTCTCTTTAATTTTATTACATTACTGACATTTCCTGTTAAATTTATTTTTCGTTACTTAAATCACAAATATTTTTATGTGAATGAGAATTTGATAAAATAAAAGCACAGGAAAATATGTTCCCGAAATAAATTCTATTCTAAAGCAACTACTCTGGGCATATTTAAGATGTCAATTTGAATGGGAACTTAAGTTACGACGGAGCTCTGTTTCATCATTTAATCGGGTAGTAATTAATCGACTGAACGATTAAGCGACTTAATGTCCTAATACACATACACACATACTTTTTGTTGCTTTCAACTTTGCCTTCTCTTTTATTTTTGTTGTTGTTAAGCCTAAAACTACACAATAAACACAATAATGCGTTGGGATGTTCGTTTGTCAGTTAAGTTCGTTATCGTGGGAGGCATGAATATTTTAGTTTTACGTGACGGCGGATTTTTTTATCAAATATTTTCAACCTCTAAAGTATTTGGCACGAAAAAACACACAGTTTTTCTTACTTTTTTATGAAAAAATACTTTATTTGCCAACATACACACACACACGCTCACACACACACTTTTGTTTACTTTGTTAAATTTAACGTTAGACGAGGATCAAATTGTGTATAATGAACTTTGCTTTGCTAAGTCTGACTGGATTGTATGGCTTTAGGGTATTAGAATATAAATTTGAAATGAGAAAAATTACATTTGCATATAATCGCGCAGAAGAATTTCAACAAACATTAAGTAGTTATTTCTAATGTCAAAAGGCATGTGTGTAACTATAGTTTAGGAAGTTTTACAATATATTTTTGCCAATATTTACCGAAAATGTTAATTCAGAATCAAATGTGATGTTTAACGGGCATTTGTTTTTCTATTTTAAGAGCAAAATTTATAAATAAATTTAATTTAAGAGCGTAAAAATTTTAGATAAAGAGAAATCTGCCAATAAGAGATACTCTTTAGAAAGCCTAAGGATACAACAACGTTTATCGAAAGCTCTAAACACAAAAGAAGACAAGATCAGACAAATCTTCAGTACAGGATACAACAACGTTTATCGAAAGCTCTAAACACAAAAGAAGACAAAGATCAGACAAAATTTCAGTATTCAATCGCAATAAACCAAAAATTAAAGTTCGTTCTGTGATATAGTTTTAGTTCAATTCTGTGATTTAATTTAATTTTTATTTATTTATTATATTAATTTTTGTGCGTGTTGTCCAACTTTACACAAATATTTTTAATATTTTTCAAGAAGTAATCTTATTGCTGTTAACTATTCCTTGGGAGGTCATCAGTTGGATTTGGTTGATTCATTTCTTGACCTTGGAATTTTGCTGGATCCTAAATTAAATTTTGTTTCTCATATTACTTTGGCTGTAAATAAGGCTTTTATAAAGCGGTGGTCTAAAGAGTTTCCTGACCCTTACATTACGAAGCAACTGTACGTGTCTCTAGTTAGACCTATCCTAGAATACGGATCAATCATATGGGATCCATACTACAACATTCATAATATTCGTATTGAATCTATGCAAAAACAATTCTTGTTGTTCTGCTTACGTAGCCTTGGATGGAGTTGCTCAACAAATTTGCCTTCATATACTAGCAGATTAGCATTAATAAACCTTCCTACTCTCAAAAGTCGTCGTACAATGTTAAATGTTTCTTTTATGATAAACCTTATCAATGGTAACATTTGCTCTGAATATCTTTTAAATTCTGTTAAATTTAATATTCCTTGCCGTAGTTCTCGCCATTATAATCCTCTTGTTATTAAGTTTTGTAGGTCTAATTATGCTATGGCTGATCTTTTCACGAGATTATGTCGTCAATATAATTATTTGTCTGAACTTGTTGATTTTTCTTTGAATTCTAGTATTATAAAGCATAAAATCATTGTTTTTCTTAATTCATAACTTATAAATTTTTATTATAATTCATGTAATTTAATATAATTTTTGTACCTTGTTATTAGTCTGTAAGGATTATATCCATTGACGAATTTTTTAAATAAATAAAATAGAAAAATAAAAATAACGAATAAATAGATAGTGATGTAAAATTATAATCGTAAGTTGAACTAGGTGTTACATTACAAGCATTTATAATTTTTCAACAGAATTTAATAAAAATCATCTCCTGATGAAGTCGACAAACCATATCGACGAAACGTTGAGATAAAGATTGAATAAATTGTTTTATTTACATCGCTGAAAAAAATGAACATTGACCAAAAATAGCCCAAATTCAGGGACTCTCAAAGTTTCTTGGTTTGCGGACCCTGCAGATGACCTGGACCTCTATGGGTTCACGTACACCCATTTGAGAGCCTTTGATTCATTGCATTTAGAATGGAAATGACGTCAAAAACGCAAATATTTTTATTTGTGCAAATACTATGTAGAGAGAGAAAAATGTCTTTTTTTCTTTTAACATTTACTAGAGCACCGCAAGAAATATCTTGATGATGTGGTCAAGACATTTGTTTGGTTTCAAAAAGTTCCGCAACAATAATGTTGTGATCAAAATATAATGAAAATCACTAAGCATATGACTTCCTTGTAACTGAAGATAAATTCCCATTCAATATTTACAAACGCTGTTTTTTTATTCAAATAAGAATTAAGGTACAAAATTGGCAAACATTTTTTTAATCGCAAATAAACAAATATTTAACAAAAATGTTGTTGAATTAATAATATAAATAAACAATTAACAGCACCAAATTGCTAAAAAGTACGATTATTAAATGCTGCTGCCAGTAGCTTAGATAAAAAATTGCAAGTTCTACTAAAAATATTCGTAGCACAAGAAAATAAAATTGATATTTACAATAGTAAAAATTAAACACATTAACCACACACACAGTAGCCTGCAAATGTCGCCTTGCAGTCAGCTACTTAATTATTTTGAAAGCGACAGCTGCATAGTAAACAGCTGATTCATTTATAATTCAATGGTGCCACTTTAAATTTGTTTTAATTACGTTTTTTCATGTAATAAGGTACGTGTTTATTTTTTGAAGAGTCTAAAAAGCAAAACAAAATTAAAAAAAATGTTGTCGGTCTCGCTTGCAAAGTTAAAAATATATTCGGTTAAATCTTCTGAACTATAACGATCACAATAAAAAGCTTATGAAAAGACGACGCATGGTTGAAAAAAAATAATTTGAAGCCCGACTTTTTTTAATTTATATGAAATACAATTGCAATTTTAATATGTAGTAAAACGAATATTTAGCACAAATATTTGTAATAACAGAAAAATTTCATATATATTGCAATATTGCATAGTCGTGTGTAAGAAACTGACTGCTATTGCTGAATATTTAAGTTCAGAGTTCGACGCTACTCCATATTGATGGAAAATTATTAATTAAACAATTTTTTTTGTTCATGTGGTATTTTTTGGGTTAGGAAGTTGAAAGGAACTGTTTGGCTCAAGCTCAAATCTGACTTTATCCATTTCTTTTTTAATAAATTTTTTTTTTTATAAATTAAATTTTTTTATTAATACCGTGTTTAATAGTGCACCTTTATTGGGATTATCGCAATAAATGCCATTATTGAGCTCAATATTCCATATAAAATTTTAATTTAGTTATTGTTCAACAAGTATGAAATTGTTATAAATAATGACTAAAACTTGAAATGCAATACTGTTCACAAGTGTGTTTCGTGATCAAATGTGAAGAAGCTAAAACAAAAGAAAGCATTAAAAAATGGCGAGTAGGATTACTATGGTGTCTATTTATATTAATTACATAATTAGTTCAATAGAAGGTTTAAAGATTTTATGAACACAGTGCCAGCTTAGCGTTGAAATATAAATACTATCGGCGCAGATTTATTATTTTATTGGAGTATTTGGCTGTGAATTTTTATGTTATAAATATTAAATTTGTGGTGCAGATTTCAAAATAAAAATGGAAAACTCCTGCCAAGAAAAACTCCGCTGCAAATTCTGTGGTGCCCATACTTTTTAGCATAAGCCAAACTAATTAATTTAAATTATTTCTTTTGCAGGATTTTTATTTCTTTTCAATTGTTTACATTAATCAGCTGTTCATGATCCAATTATTCATCAAGTTGTTTCTAAGAAGTGACTGTTGGGCTCAACAGTTGACAACAGTTGCGCTCAACAGCTACATACGTCTTATGCAAGCGACCAAGGTGAAGAAAATGGAACAAAAGAAAGCATTAAAAAATGGCGAGTCAAGTTCGAGGTAAGTTTATTAATATTAAATTTGTAATTTATAATAAAAAACAAATAAACTATTAGTATAAAAAAGTAACCAAATTCTCTTTAAATAAATAGGTGTAAGAATAAAGAAAAAGAGAATGGGCTGAAGTGATGCCAGTGCGACAGCCCTTCTTGATATGTGGCCAAGCAAAATCGATGGGCTTCGTGGACACTAAAAAAATGGCCACATTTACGCAGAGATGGCCGATGAGCTCAGCCAGCAGGGTTACAGCCCACGAGACATTCAAGTAAACTGCTCAGATTCCACTCTGTACTCCCCAGATGAACTGAGTGTAAATAAAGCGATGGCTACGCGCTTTTGCAGTGTTCTTGCTTTTTGAGACTGTGTCGAGACTTTATTTAACTTCCCTAACAAACCACAGAGGATTTCAATACTAGTACCGGTCATAAGAAAATGCTTCTTAAAATACTGGTCATCATTGCAATGGCAATTGAATTCCTAGAATTTAGATAAACGATTCCCTAAAATGGAATTGTAATTATTGAATTAAATTAAATTGTTCATATTTCAGGTAACAATTTTTGTTTTCCTGCAATATTGTAAGAAGCAAAAGCTGTTGTTTCCTTTAACTTAGCAGAATTTCCAAATTTTTACTTTTCTCCTACTTTGGAATCAAAACTTGATCGTACTAACAGCAACAGCTCGGCATTTCTATTATGTAATTGTGATTTCTTTTTAAAGGAGGAATATATTTAATTTTTTGTAAATATATTTTCACTATCAAAATAAAAATAAAAACAATATTATTTTCCAGCTGTCAATTGCTTATTAAGTTAACTAAATTCTGTATGTCTGAACACTAAAATAATTTTGTCTATAAACCGAATATTGGCTCAATTGAGAATGCATGTCTGAGCATAGTATAAGAGAGCAATATTAGAACAATTTATTATTATTATTCTTTCGGTTAGATAAAAAATCAGTAAACAACTTAAAAATATTTTAGTCAGTATGAGAAAAATCTTCATTGGCTCTACATTTTATGTACTAAAATATGATTTTTATTGATTTTTTTATGTAATCAAATGTTCTATTTTCTATGTAATTAGAAATCAATGTTGAAATGTCAAATTAAACTCTTGAAGCAAAAACAAAATTTCCAAAACTTGAAAGAAACTTGTTATTTTGCAAAAAAAAAAGAGGGAATTTTTTATAGTTTTTTTCAATGAAACCATAACTTAAGTTGGAAAAAGTCTAAATTTAGTTAACTTTTAATACAAAACGATCTTACAGAGAATACAAGCTTTTGCTTTTAATTTGCCACAACCACAACGAACAAAAAATCAATAATTCCCTTATGCGCTGACACCAAAACAGCACAAGAATACAAACACTACACATGCACATTCCACAACAAACATACCCGTAGTTCAGGGATGGGTTATTAATGATAAATTGGCGTGAAGTTAGCATAAGTGACGAAATTTTACCATAAAAATTGAACTAGAACGCAGTCTGGAGTCAAGATTTCACTTCATATTTAATTTAAACATTAACATTTTATTTATATTTTTTCCCACTTTAACATACCAATAGAAACTAATACTTTCTTATTTTGTTTATGTTACTATCCAACCCTGACATGGATACGGATATAAAGGAGTGCATGTTTGGTTTTCGCTGTTCGTGTTACTGTATTTCATATTTTAGGACATGGTACTTTTGTGGTCAATAGACTCGTGCAATATTAAATTGTAATTTTCTAAAATGCGAAACAAAAAACCGCAGAATAAAAAATCTAAATCAAATGTAAAATAAATGTACATTAGGGCTATTCTTAAAACCCAAAATTTTTTTGTCTGTTCTTGGAATCAAGTTCCATAGTTTGTTTTAGGTTCTAAAATAAGCCTGTTAAAATATAATTTCTCAATATTAATGATAAGATTCCGCATTCATATCCCATATGAATACACCAGGGATAATTGTATTTCATGCTTTTGATTTGAGACACTAACAAACGATACTACGTACAGTAAAGTTCTAAAAGTGACTCACATGAGACGAAAGTTTTAATTTGTTAAAACAAAACAAAAATTTGAATATCAAAAGTATTTAAAACAGCAACCATGCCTATTTTCATCCGAATCAGCGAAAAAATGGGGAAGTGTCAGATTAATTTTAGGTTTAAAGAAAAAATAGCCACAATCACGAAAAATCAAGCACATGAAATACCAAAACTTTTTCTTTACACTGGGCCTTCACGTAGCAATTTCATTGCTGAGAACAAGGAAAAACGTCGGCAGAGTTTTGACAGTTCGATTACTGATTGCTTTTAGGTGGAGAAAACGTAAAGTTGCTCAAGCAATCAGTTGAGCAATCATTGCGCAATGGATTGACAATCGCAGTCCACACGTAGCAAATTTCATGAACGCAATCCAATTTGACAATTGACGGAATGGAAGACCCAGTGTTATGTTTTTCATCAAAAAATCAAAAACGTTTTTAAAAGACTTCTAGCCAATAAAGCAAATTACTAATTATATATCGGTGTTGTTTGGTAAATTAGGTTGATTACACAAAAAGAAAACTAATTCCAATAACAATTAAATGTTTACCCACTCTTGTTTTGTAGACTTATTTGTATTGTTTATATCAAATTAATCACATCTCAAATTAATTTCGCAAACAGAATATCAATTTTCATATCAAAACAAAAAAAAAATTCCCAATAATATACTGTATTTGAAAAAAAGTAATAACCACTCTTATCGGGAAATGTGTTCCCTTTTCCTAAAATTGCGATCGCCAGTTTTATATTGTTATTGTGTTCGTGTACTATTTTGTGCGAATTTTACACAATTTTTTGTTCATGGAAACTATTACACGTGAACAATATGTTCGCCGCTTATTCTGGGCGAATGATCACATAAGTAATAATCGAACACTCTGTGCCACACTGGGTGATTTAAAAAACATCAAGGCCATAAACATATTTCTTAAAATCGCACACACAGAAAAGAACATCAATGCAAAACCAAAATTAAACAATGTTGATTTCATGTCATGTATTTTTTGGCAAAAATATTGAATTTATTGGAAGCTAACATATATTCATATTGATTCAATGTTTAAAACTTTAAATTTGAAGTAACAAATAGTAGATAGAACATTTTTCTTAGTTAAAATAACATTGTGCAATGTTGATTTCACACAACTCAGCTTCGTAGTAAAATAAAAAAAAATTATTACATTAAATTAATTTTGGATTTAATAAAATCAACATTGAGCAGCGTAAAGACAACATTTCGACATTTTAAATCAACATTGCTAATAAGTATTCAACGAATTTCAATGTGAATTTCAAAAATTACAAAAGTATAAGAAATTTTCATTGGTTTTTTAAAAGTTTTCGTATAAGATAAGAGGTTTGAAACTTTTCAAAAATATGGTTTAAGATCTACTGATGATTTGGTGTTGGCACCAAATGTATGTAAATAAAATAATTATTAAAAAACTAAATACATAATAGAAATAGTTTTTATTATATTTTTCAAGGGTTATTTAATTAAGGGCATCATTTTGAACCAACAAACATTTAGTATTCTTTTAATATGAGTATCGGTGTAATTTTAAAAGAATTTCGTGTTAGATCAATCATTGAATCATATTAACTCAACATTAAAATTATTGACATATTATATGAATTTCATGCTGAAAACATATTCGTTCAATATGTAATTTATGTTGTTTCAAACTGAAATAATTTAGATTCAAATAATTTCGTCATATTATTTTAATGTGGGTACATTTTTTTCAATAAGACCCGCAAGTTATAGTGACATGTGCTGCTATTGTTGTTTGCAAGTTATCGTAAAATCATTTTGATTTAACACGAAACGACTGTGAATCAAAACCATTACCGAAAAATCTAAAGTCAACCTTGTTTTCGCTGGTTTTACATTGTGTATTTTTCTTTGTGCACGAATTAAGTCGATTCTATTACAGAAATATGCGGGCCATTTTTCAGGATTTCCAAATATTCTAGATGAATTTCAAAACATTGGAATCACGCAACAATTCTACTTATAAACGACAAGATTTTTTTATGCGAACGTTCACATGATTGAAGAGAAAAGTCAGTTACGATCATGCATCGACGATGTCCGTCCAAAAATTTTATAACATTTAAATAATGGGCGTATGTAGCATTCTGTGCGAAGTATATACAGGTTCAGATCCAGAATAAGCTTTTCGAAAGCTTTCTTTTCGGTAGGAGGAATTGTATATGAAATCAAAAATTTTTTAGGCATCGTTTTAGAAATAACAGATATTTTGATAGTTTTTGGGGGAGAGGGTTATCTTTTTCCCCTCTTCACGGATTTACGTCTGGTATTAATTGTAGTCTGTCGAGAGATATATGACTAAAACTATAAAATTTCGCATTAGTAATTCGAGGGGAAAAAGGTGACATTGTAATAGTGGACGTGGTACCCTAAAAGAAATAAATATTTACTATCTCATAAGTAGAAAACTATAATGGAAGTTGTCTTCATGAGTGTAATTCTAGATTGAACATAATACCGACAACATTGAAACTCATCACATAAACTTATTTTTTTTCGTCTTTTCAAATCCAATTCCGACTACATTGGATTCTGTAACAACTCTGAATAATAGAGTCTTTAAAAGTTTTTGCAAGTAATTTTCTTATCAAAATGAGTGGTGAAACCAAAAGTACATGGAATCGTAGCGATAATCGTGGCAACTCCAGTACAAATAACTTATTTATCATGATTTATTTGGAGAATTTTCCGTTTGAGTTTTTTTACTTGTTATTCGAATAATTCATAGCAAATTATTAAATACGTAAATAATTGAATAAATAACACAAATTGGTAAAATTTTTTATATATTCTATTTCATTACGATGGACTTAGCGAAGAACATGGGATCAGAGCTGGTGTCTATTGTGTTATGTACACAAAAAAAAATCAAAAAACAAAAGAGAATGTGAAACTGCAAATTCCTCAGAGGTTTAATGAAACTTTTGTATTGTTTTTGTTCTATCAGAACAAAAACTGTTCGAATTAAAAAATTATTTGCAGCTGACTCATTGGCATGTCGCTAAACAATACAGGGAGGTTTATTATTCGACACCCGTACAAAAGCAAAAAAAATAAATAAATAAATGAAAAAAAATAAAGATAATAATGTCAACCGCAATTGAAAGGCACACAAATCACATTTTACCGCACTCTTGAATGGGCATACATACACACTTGTACTCGTACATTGTACATAAATATATTTTAACAACATATTGATAATATAGTTTACAAGTGTAATAGTATATTATGTATCGCACATCGCACATAATGTAAAGTATACTGTGGTTTTTATGAATAACCGCTTATCTTTTAAAACCAATTATTCCTGAACAGCTAAATAATGTTATATTTAAAACTGAGGACTCGGTATAAAATTTAAAAAAATTATGGTGAGTAATAGTCATGAAAATTATGTCCACAAATATCCTTAAACAATCCCACAAGAATAAGATCACTATCCAATAGAAAAGCACGCAAAGTGTGTGCATATAAAAACACTTATGGCAATTTAAATGGTCTGCTGTTAGTGAAAAAACTATTTGGGGGATAAATGGGAGTTACGTTGGGTTTACAAAAAAACGCTTTTTCGAAATTTTTATTGCCCTTTAAAGGGCGTTAGAAATAATGACATATGAAATCAAATTCGACAAGAGCCCATTTATGCGGTTATTTATGAAAACCACAGATACAAACTATGTATGCACTAAATATACTACGAGTATGTGTACATGTCATATATGTGTGCCTGACTGACATTTTTCGTGTGTTTGGATACAGTAATTTTGTTTTTCTTTATTTTTATTTCCTTAGAAAGTGTTAATTACTTTCAGTATTATTTTTTCTTTAGCCCATATCAAATTCATAGAATTGACTATTAAATTCATTGATTGTCGTCTACACAAACAAACAAACCCTGCAGTAAAACACACGTCCATACAATTTCAATTTTTTTTTCTTTTGCAATTATTTTATGTTTTTTGCAGTTCATTAGTTTGTTTCTTCGAACAGACAAGAGGCGGCAATCACATGTCTCACATGTAGGCGTGTATTTATGTTTCGCCATTGGCTTTAATAGTTTATTTCATTTATTAAGATGGAGTCAAACTGAGTTTGTTATACTGAATGCAGGAGATTTGAAATTGTCCGTTCTCGCATATGGGCCATTCCATGAGCGACGGATAACTAAACATTTTCGATTTTTTGTTTTTTCGTTTTTTCGCTTTTACTAATACGGATTTGATTATATTCGAGCTGATAGACAATGTAATGCAGATGCAATATAAAAGGTGTCCCAAAATTAACGCATGATTTTTAGTCTTTTGATTGTTATTTTTTTTTATTAAATCATAAAGTACATAGGATATGATCATTTACGGAATAACACATCGAGCATCGGGTCTCCCCGGCTTTGTATGCAAATACGGACTTGTTTGTCGAAATTTTCCATGACCATTTTGCATAAATGTGGTTGAACGTGGCTGATGGAGGGTTGTGGACTTGTTGACATAGACCTGTAATTTCAAATAACCACATAAAAAGAATTGTAATGGTGTTAAATCACACGATCTAGGGGGCCAATTCTGATCACCGAAATGGTAGAGTATACACTCAAAAGAATAATCAATCCATACTTAAAACAATCCCAAGCGGTATTAAAGGTACGGTAATCACAGATTTACTTAAATCAAGTACGGACTATTAAGTGCTCAATTAAATTTTTAATTTGATTCAAGATTTTTCACGTGATTAAAGAATTTTTTACTCATTTTAAGAAACTCCAGGATTGGTTATTCTAAAGTAATCCCGTTTTCGGCTTCATCAAAGTACATTTTATTGTTATTTGTACCCAAAGTAAATATAAAATACTTGAATTTAGTACGGCGTTTTTCTTTCTGTGTTTCATGGGCTGTTTGACATGTGGCACCGTCTTCTTGTAACCAAATATTGGCCACATCAATATCATCCAATTTCGGTAGAAAGAACCATGTTATCATACCGCAAATTTGCAATTCTTGTGCACGACGACGTATTCAGGTTCTTGGATCGTCACCAACACTCTCACGCACTGCTTCGATATTGACATGTGAACAGCTTGTTTCTGGACGACCAGTGTGTTTGGCGGCGTCTCTAACGAATCCAATTTTCCTGAATTTTTCAATTAATCTCTACAGTTGACGAAGTTAAAACACTATTCCGATCATATTTTGTATGAAATTTCGAACTGCGGCCGCCAACCTTTCATTATTTTTGTAATATTGTTCAATAATGAATTCACGTTGTTCTATTGTGTAACGCTCCATTTTTACTAACCCTAAACTGTCAGCTGTCGAATTGTTTTTCAAGGGCTGCCAACACTTTACGGCACAAATGGCAACAAATTAAAATATTGTGTTAATTTTGGGACACCCTTTACTTGCACAGTATGAGTTCTATCTGAGCTACTTCGAACCCCGACTATTACGACAGTTTGAGGAACTACAACAAAATAAATGAAGCGAATGAATTGACAATTAACTTAATAAAAATTTTTAAACCAATTTTTCTACTTTAAAAAAATTATTCTTGAATTTCAAAACCTGGGGGCAAATTACGGCATTCGATATCGAACGAAATTTCCATACAAATTCAACAAATTTTGTATGGGATTTCGTTTAATATCGTATGCTGTAATTTGCCCCCTGATTTACTAATATATCGTTAGCTGAAATGCACAACCACGTAATTAACATGAAATTCAACAAAATTTTATATAAATTGTATAAATTTTTTGTGGGTAAAAAAAAGAAGCAACTTTTGCTTGGATTTTCAAAAAATGCTGGTAACACAATAATCAACAATTAATTAGTAAATTGTTTATTAATTTAAACAATTATAATTTTCCAAATACTTGAGGCAACAAGACAAAAGTAAACTATCGTCATTATTTGAATTCATTGTGTTTTGCTTATTCACATTTGAATCGAAAATGATATCACTGTGGCTGATTGATGCAAGATTATGATCCCTTAAAGGCTAAAAAAATAACTTGCTAAGTCATACAAACACATTTACATATATGTACATACATATGCCAGCATATACATATTTTATGAAAACTAATGCCAAAAACTAAAACTACAATCAGTATCTGATATTACAACATGATTAGAACTAAGACTATTCGTACATACATATTGCAAAAAGTTAGGGTGGGTTGGTAGTTTGTGGGAATGCAGGCAGGTGGTTGGGGTGGTGCTAAAATAATGCTGATTTTGTTTTTGTCTGTCGTACATGCTAGTTAACAAAAAAATTTACATAATATTTTCAAAGTGTTGATGTTTTTATTATATTTTTATTATATTTGGAACGAATCATTTTTTGTTTTGTTCATTTTTTGTTGTTACTAAAAACATTGTTTCAATTTAATATAAATATTTTGTCATTGTATTATTGGCAAAACAACATGCAGTTGTGGTATTTTTTTTATTTTTTTAATTTTTTTTTTGTAATTTTATTAAGGGTTTATATGTATGTACTACTTTTCTAAATGTTGCCTTGTTAAAATATTAAAATGACACCCCTAAACAAGACCGAATTTTGGTCATTCAATTGTATCAGCCAAATACTCGCTTGTTCAGGTGTGTCACTTTAACTGATTTTGTTTTATTTTATTTTTTATATTTTGGTGCCGATTTCATGTAAAAGATTAAAAAAAACACTACACTAGATACTTTTTATAAATTATAATTCATTTTTAATATATTTTTTGCTTTATTTAAGGGAAACAAATTTTTTACATGCACTATTTGGGAGTTTAATTAAAAAAAAACAAAGTGCTTGATTTTTTACTCAAGGAATTTCAAAATTATGAACTAGAGAGGCATAATAAATAAAATCCAGTTATAAACTAATATTTAATACATACATTTGTAAAATATTTATGTGTCTTAAAATATTAAATGAAAATAATTTAAAGGAAACCTTAATGTGGAATTGAGAGTGTAATACTTTTAATTATGGTATAAAGAAACACTTAAAATTGTTTGACGAGAAAACCTTGTCACATAAAAAAAACATGGAAAATGCTCGCAGACTTTTTATGTATGTAAGTACTTTCTGCGTCTCGTGCTGTTACCGGCGAACAAAAAGTATGCCCATTACTTCTATGTCCTTTTTTTATGTCGATCCTTTGCTCTATGAAAAATTAAAACAGATCTATTCCACGGGAACCATACATTTTACCGTAATCTCTATCTGTGCCGAATTTCATCTAGATCAGTTCAGCCGTTCTGGCGTGATTGATTAACAAACATCCAAACTATTAATCGTTCGGTTACCATTAAAAATTAAACCTATTTTAAACAAAAAAATCACCTTTATTCCAGTTGTCAACATTGACATCACGTCAATACAATACCAACACATTGGGGCTAGTGTTGTAAAAAGCGGCTACTTTTGACTTCTTATTACTACTTAATACCTTTTCAATTGAGTACTCGATACTACTCAATACTTTTGACGTTTTTTCTTATCTCAAAATAAAAATATTTCATAGGTTAAAATTCGATTTAATTATTACACGTACTCCATAATTAGCAAATCTAATAATTCAATAGAAATATCTAACTAAACGGCCAGGCATATTTATTGTGGCAAATGATTTAAGGGCGCTTAACTTTCCCCAAAACCGAGTTGTATTAATTTTAAACATTTTCAAGTAAAATGTTCGTATTTACAAATGCATCTCTGAAAATATTGAGTAGTAAGTTTTGAGCACTGAGTACCGGGAAATATATACTGTAATGAGTACTCGGTACTCAAATACTCAGTACATTTACAACACTATTGGGGTTTGCATGTTCGTTCTTGGGAACAATTTTGTCCTACTGACAGTCTATTTCTGTTCTCAAAGGTCTAGAAAATAACATGAGCCTGTCAATAGTATTCAATAGTTTTCGACATTATTGGTATTGTGACGTCGATGTTGACAACTGGAACAAGGGTGAATAAAATATTTATTGTCAATTAAATATTTCTTCTCAACTGAGATTCATTGCAGCAAATTTTGAAGAAATCAACTGAACATAATCAAGAAGATAATTTAATATATAAAATAGAAAACTTTTTTTTTTAAATAACAGTAAATAGTCAACAGCCAAGTATTCGCGTATGATATAGTGCTGGCACGGTATTGAGTACTGGGTACCGAATATCGAGTATTTCCTTTTTTTTTGTTACTCAATACTCAAAAGTAGTTACTCGATACTTTCAGACTTTTATTTTTAAGCAAGTTGAGTGGCTAAAATAGTGGATAAAAATACATCACTGTATAAAAAGACAAGTAGGTGTAAGATTCTTTAATCAAATCAAAACTAAATAAGTTTTTTTTGAGAACAATTAAATTATTTCTTAAGTTGTTGTTAACGTTAAATTAAAAGTTAGCTTTACATTAATTTTTTCTTTAATAATAAAAGACATATAAAACCAATAATAGCTGAAGATCTATGTATATTTAATTTTTGAAGAAACTACTTCAATTTGCAGATAAAAACTATGCGTTACAAATTCAAAAAATTCGATGAAAAGTAGTAGAATTTGCTAGCACTAGTATGTTATATAATCGCAATTAATCGAACTAGTAATAAAAGTCTTCGATTATATGCAAACTCTAGTATTGTATCGGAGTTGGTTAAGGTGTTGGTTTATAAACTTGCAATGAATTTAGTTGCGTAGGTTCCATACTTGAGTCCGACATCAATAAAAAATTGAATTTCACACAAGTAAGCAAATAATAAGTATTAAATAGCTTAAGGCCATCGTTGCCTCCTCCTATTAGACTAATAACACTGTGCAACAAATGGGAAATGAAAGTTCACAATTAGCTTAACAAAGCCGACAAAGGATTTTGAAAAGTTAGCTCGAATTTAATTTTTACGACCGCTTGAATTTGGGCCATTTTTGCACTGAGTGAAAAAAAACCTATAAATGTATAAAAATATCTAATGGAATGTATTGTTGCATTGAATCCAATCAAAAAGACAACAAAGCGCAACTCTGACTTTTTTATTGCAATAAAACTTTTTAAGCACATTTTTTTAAAAAAACAAAAAAAAAAATCGAAAAATAAGTTTTTTTTTCAAAATATTCAGATCACATTCTGAAAATAAATTGTTCTATTCAGATATATTTGATCCAGAATAGTTTCAAATATTTCTGAAAAAGACAATGAATGTCTTGCAGTGCATTTTAATCCAAAATTGATAATTTCTTTATATTTGACCATGCCTATAACGCCCACCATTTGTTGAAACAAAGTAAAATTTTATTTTTCCACATACGATTCAATGCAACAATAAGTACGCACCATTACATTCCATTAAATATTTTTATATATTTATACGTTATATTTTAAATTTTCACTCATAGTGTAAAAAATGGCAAAAATGGCCAAACTTCAAGAGGCCATAAAAATTAAATTCGAGCTAACTTTTCAAAACCCTTTGACAGTTCTTTTTACTTAATACTCTACTTTCATTTCCCATTGGATTTATTGAGGCTGGTTTTTCTTGTTCCACTGTGTAGTTTACTTATAAGTATAATACGATAATAAATAAATAAATAAATAAATAAAATAAGTATTAAATAAAATTTTTTAAAGATATATGTACCTTTACTTAAAATTCAAATACTAATTTCAAATTTTCTTTTTGGAATACTTTTTACAAAATATGATTTATAGATTATTTGAATTAAAAAAATTTGAAAAAAAATCTCATCTATCAAGGAGATCGCAAAAATTTGCGTATAATTGGAAGTTCACAAATTTGTTAAAAAAAATCAGTAAAACTGTTAAGACTATTAAAATCGTGAACATTAGCGAAAATGAGCGAAGAATTGCACTATTAGAAATAAGTCCAAAAGTTTCTTAAAAATATATAAAGTAGTAAAGAACTAAAAAAATTCGGAGACAAAATTACAAAATTTTTTTTTATTAAAAAATCGGCAGGATAATTGAGTTAAAAAATTTTCAAACAATCACTTTATTGGGAAAATGGCGAAACTCACAAAAAATTATGAAATTGGTAACAAGACGCAAAATTTAATTAAATATCATAAGATCAACATAAATTGCAAATTAAGGTTTATGAACTAGGCAATTATTTCAGTATTTCAGATACATACTTTTGATAAAACCTATTTTGTATCTTTTATTTAAAATATAAAAAAACTTTGTTTTTTTTATATACATATGTAAGTATTTCAAATACCGATTTTCCACAACGGTGGTCAGTTGTGTATTTTCTATAAAAAACTAAATAAAGAAAAATATACTTTTTCAGAATCTTTAACCATAGTAGATTTTTATTGTTTGCAATGCGGAAGTTTATCCTTTTAAAGGACACTATTTTTAAGAAATGATGATGCGAGCTAAAGTGAATCATACATAAATCAAATCGGAACGGATAAAAATTCAGCTGTGAAATTACACAACTTACACTTCATAATTGTTATTTTATTTTCCAAGCTACAAATTTCACATATAATCCAATAGTAAATAGTCTACTAAAAAGTAGCAATGAGACACACACACACACACATCGTAGCGTCCTTATTGAAATAATGTTGATTTTTCAAATGTAATCACAGATTGATATAATTTTCTTTAATGTTATTTTAATTTGTTTTTTTAATTAAACAATTTTATAAAAACAAACACTTGTTATTTATAAAGGCAGCATATTTATTTTAAATTTACATTTCTTTTCTACGGGCACCGTTATTTTTTAATTAATTTGTTAATTTGATTCAATTAAATTCTTAGTGAATGCTCAAGCGCAAGGAATTTCAACACAAAAACAACAACAACGATAATTTTCAAATGAATTGAACATTTAGCACCATTTAAACAATTTCAATAATAATATAAACACATTAACATTTTTTTTTAATTTAATTTCATTTTTATTGTTTAATTTTATTTCACGAATTATTTATTTTAACGAGTAGTTAACATGTTTTAGTTGTTTATTTTACACACACACAAAGACACACACACCCACACCCACATACACAATCATGTTAGTGTTTATATTATTAATAATTTTAAATAATTATGAAGCTCAGTATTTTGTTGCTTTTTTCCCACAAATTCTATGCAAACATTTATTAATTTATTATATTTTTCTACTAAAACAGAAAACAAATTATAAATATTTATTTATTTTTTTATTATGTTGCTACAACAACGAACGTTTACTTACTTCGAACTATAACCGAGAGACTGATTCAGTTCAAACTTTTATAAATTCATATTGAGTTCGAAAAATAACAAAGTTGCATTCCAAAATATTTCACCACCACCAACCAACACATGCGATACCAACATTGTCACCCACCACCTCCTTCCTCCTCCCTCTCAGTACATTCATATGAAAACGTCATAGTGCATTAACTTACTCCGATAACTTTATACTTTATGTCCTTACAATGGCAATCAAATGGATTGGTTGCCAACATAAGCATAAACTCCTCTATCAAAAGAAATCATACACAAAGGATTCGAGTTTATTCTAAACTCTCTAAAAAAACGAACGAAAAAAAAGGAATCGGCAAAATTGTCTATAATTTTGTACAAAAAGGGGGGTTACTCACGCACTAAAAACACAAACACCAAGCGAAAAAAAAGCAGTAACAAAATATAAAAACGACAACTTTCAACCCTCATTTGGTCTGATTGTTTGTCCGTCCGCATGCCTCTGAGTTTCGGTGTGTCTGTTTGTGTCCTTCCAGTCGTCGTATCTGTTTAGCATGTTAAATGAATTGTATTCCATGGTTGGGGGGAGTTTAACTGTATTATGAGGGTTGCTTAGTTGATCGTTGACAAATTGAGAGTTGTTGTGGGTTTTTGTCAATTTAAAGTTGAAGTAAGATAATCACAATAGAAGAAATATGTATAAAGCAAAAACATTTTTCTTCAATTTCTATATATACGAGTATGTATGAATATACATACATATTTCTTGTTAATGCAAAATGAGCCAATATAGTCGACAGTCGACAGCAAAAATAAAATGTTGCTGCAACACATAAACACACGCAAACAAACAGTGGCGGTCAAAGCAGTTGCAACTGAAATTACATTTCAACTTCCTGCAAAACCGTTTTTTATAAAAAGAGACGTTTAAAGTTATTCGACAAAAAAAAAGGTTTTTTATTTTATTTCTTTATTTGTTTTTATTTTAGATTTTATGCGAAGTCACTGAAGTTACTGAATAATAAAGTGATGCACCGAAAAAAAGTTCCTGTTACCATCTCCATATTTCAGATCAGTATGTCTTATAAGGATTCCCAAAAAAAAACATTTCGGGGATATAGAAAAGACCGTTCCAAACAAAAAAAAGAAAATAGTTTTTTGTGACAAGTTCGAGCTCACGAACGGTCATCACTAGAGCCAAGATATTTTGGGAAACATAATAAAACATGTGAAGCTCTGATTTGGGCGATGAAACATATGCATTTGTTTCCATCACCGAAAATCAATGCAGCTTTTGAAGGAAGCTTGAAAGATCCTTTCATATGATGTACTATTTTCTATATGTGGAGGCGCAGAACAAAACCTGCCTTCTTGATTATTTCAAAATGTTGGAAAATTAAAGATTATTTTTTTCACCCGATTATTTTATACCATAAGCCCCGAATATATAACAAGTTCCTTTCTTATTATAAAATGCATCGGACCACAATAAGTCGTAACAAAAAATGTTAATGATGTACGAAACTGAAGGACTTTTAATTTGTAAACAGTACGTTTTGTTAAAATAAAATAAAAAAAGTACGTTTTGTTTAAAATTAAATGCAAAAAGAACGTTTTGGTATGCAATTTTTGATATGGAAATATTTTTTTTATATACATACGAGTACGAGTACATACACTCACAATATTATTACAGTAACGGACTGTACGTTATTCAAGAAATAATCCGTTCGGTCATTTTTAAAAGAATAAACATTTAAAATTGTAAGCAGTTTTATTTTTAACTGATTCTAACATTCATTCAAAAAACTAAGGACATCTTCGGTTACATCTAATATTGTCGGTTGTTTTCAAGTGCTGTTTTTATCTTTGCTTGCTTTATTTAATTTGTTTGAGATTTCCTCTCCTACACAAACAAAGGAAAAGTCTTTTATTTTTACGGTCTTAAGTCAATTAATTTTTTAACACTAAAAATTAAATGGTTCAATTTAAATGAAAAATAAGTTTATAAGTGAACTTTTATTTGTTTTAAATTACAATTTCAGTTAATTTCTTCTTCAACGCAACTGCATTCGGTATCTTCCTCTCTATTGTTTTCGATATTTTCGTTTTGTTTGTAAATACCTCCTTTATACAATACCAAAACCTTGTGCGCGTGAGTGTTTTTTTGCCTAATGAACACGCACGCTCGCGCAAGCTACGATCATGCCTGATTCGAGAAAATCACCACATTTTCCCATCTCTAGTTATAAGGAAACAAACAAAAATAAATTGTTATGAAAAAAATACGTTTTGTTAAAATAAAACAAAAAAAAACAGACTTTGTTCTGCATCAATTTTTTAAATACCAAATTTAAATCTATAAGGAAAAATTTAATTTATAAGGGAAGAAATATTAAGGTAATAAGATTTTTTCGATAAAACTTAGCCAAATTAATGCAAATACATAAAAAAAGATTTTCTAAATAAATAAAAAAAAGCACGCCTTGTTCTGCGACTCCTCATATGTTGTTATAGGAGAAAATACGAAAATATGCAAAAACTACAAGGATAGACTATTTTTAGACACGAAGAGTCCTCGCTACGCCCCCAAAATGTTTTGAGAATCCTCATAAAACAGACTGATCTTCAATTCGAGTGGGCTCAAATAGTGGCGTTTTCATCTTCATACAAAAGGCGAGTAACTCTACTAAATAATATTCTCAAAGAAAATTAGTTTTTATTTTAATATGATTATTTTTCGAATTAAATTAGTTTTAAAATTCAAAGTGATTATTATTAGGCTGAAGTTCGTAACGTTTCTAGTTAGAAAGAACTGCATATGAGGCAATATTCCAAAAATTAAAAAAAATTAATATTATTTTATTTTAAGCTACACTGCAGAACAGAAACAAAAAAGTTTGTAGAAGGAGAAGTGGTACATGAGACAAATGTAATGTGTAACAATGGGTTAATTTAACGTTAATTTAGTGATGTTCAAGCTCAAATATTGATTGTGGTGAGGTTTTATTTGCTTAAAACAATTAATAATACCAACCACAAGAATGGATAATTCTCGTATTCATTTTCCGGTCACAGTTTGCACACATTGGATTTGAGATCACATTTAATCGAGTCACCTGAAAAGTGGAGTGAAAATACACATGAGTTCCCATTGAGGGTGTTGCAGAAGCCTCACAAAAACAGCATTGAGAATGCCGAAATCAATTAACATTAAGCTTTTCCTTGTTCCTTTGCAATATTGTCATGAGACGGAAGACCAATTCGTTCTGATTAAAAATTTTACATAAAATCAGTTTTGCTTTATATGTTTTGCATAAAATATAAAATTCTAAAATTTCTTAATTGATCAGTTATCAGAAAAAGGGGAGAGTTGCAGATGTTTTGAAGTTTTTAATAAAAACTATTTTAATTATATTTGTTTTGTTTATAAGTTAAGTAAAACTTTGAACAAAATAACGAAATTAAACATGTGAGCTAAAAAAAAAAATAATAATATAAAGTCATCTGCTTTACAAATGTTTTGCCCACTACTGTACACACTAAACACATATAATCAGCAAGAATAATATTGCCGCTTAATGCTTAAATTTATTGTTTATTGCGTTTTAACCACTTTTAAGAATATTAATAAATGATTATTGAGGTTTAGTAGAGCTTAAACATGTTCATTTTAAAATGAAAGTTTTCTTTTTTAGAAAATAAAGAGGGTCAACTTATAAACATCCTTTACGATTACAAACACTTTTTAATTTCTTTAATTAACAAACTCTGAATTAAGTGGGGAAGAATGTTTATTATTTAGAAATTAATATAAGCGGAGCTGAAAATTCTTTGAAATACAAAATTCCAATAAAGTTGTTTGATGTTATTTCCGATTAAAAAGATTGATTTGTTATCAGGTTATTTTTCAACAGAGATTTTTTGACAGATAAAACGTGAGTCATGTTAAATTAAGTTTGTATGTCATTTCAGTTTAGCATTATGTGAATTTTCTCTTTCTTTTGGAAAGACCGGCACGAAAGTTAACAAATTCTGCAGCTGTATTCCAGAAAGATGATATCAGATTTCTTGATCACAGATAATCTGACATGCAAGACAAACTCCATACGATAGCGGAAATGTCCATAAGAGTGGAACCAAAAATTTATGTCGAAAATAACAGGACGTTACTTCACAGTCATTCCTTCCACGGCACCAACCTGTGGAAGATGAAACTTCTTTTGTTTATTTGGGTTGGACTCTTTGAACAACCGGCATCTCATTCCAGTATGTGAAACCCAGATTGAGCAACGCGATGCAGTCTTTTGCTATGCTAAATCCTTAATGAGGATCCAGGCATCTATCTACCAACACCAAACTCAGAATCTTGAATTCGGAAGTGTAGTCTGTATTGCTGTATGACAGTGAATCTTCCCAGCTAGCATAAGGATGTTTGGTAGACGCTTGTATTTAATATACTATTCCTAAAATAATCTTCTGATGATGATCTGACGAGTAACAATAACATTAACATCTACTTTTTGTTCTTGATTATTACTTTTTTTTACACATTTTCTAACACGCTCGTCTTTTAATCTTGGAATGTTGTCTTGGAATATGCAAGTCGTAAAAAAAATCTTCTAATGATTATTTGAAGACTACGAAAACAACAATGTTACACTTTGTTTAACTACACAAATCTCAAACGATTCCCGCTACGATTAATATAAGCGTCTTCCGTTGTGTTATGGAAGAATCTCACAGAAGAATCAGTGTAACAGTTTCTCTCGTTCAAGGAATCTTCTACGATTAAAAAATGCTCTCGTCGACGACCAAACACATTCCAGTAGACTCTTTCACGATTAAAACTGGTAGCTGGGTTAGAATGGTGCTGCCAAAAGCATCAGTATGACTCATATATTTATAAGCAGCAGTCTTTGAAAAATCTTACGTACATACTTATATTCTGGTCTGCAAAAATAAGTAACATATATCTTTGACATACCACCCAACCCAATACGACATTAGCAGAATGGTCATCTACTGGAGTTCCAGGCGTCAACGAAGTGCTGGAAGGGTACAGCTGGATATCGAAATAAGAAGTTCAGGACGCAGTTGGAGCGAAATAATTTATATCTCAAATGAAAGAGATGAGTGCAATAACTTTTTTGTATTCCTATATTCCTTATAAGTCTATAATGTATACGTATATACGAGTATTCTGGGAAGTACCCATTGTGCTGCCTCTGAAAGCATGAAAACAATTTCAAGTAGTAAGTCTGCACAATTCCCGCTTTAACTCAAATCTATATGGAAGTGAAGTCCTTCATGACTAAAATTTACATGGAAGAGCTCTATAAGTTTGGTAAATAAGAAGTCAAGCTCGAACGTGTCATCGACAATCAGAACATCAGAAGGGAGCGTTCGTAGTTAGTACCAACGATCGAAGGAAATGATGTTAAAAATAAAAGTATCAAGAGAGATCTGTCTGAACGATAATAAATAACTCCCGATAATGTAAAATTAATTAAACAAATTAAACGCCACTTATTTAATTTAATACCGAAAGTGAGTCCTTCAATCCTTTGCATAACTTTTGAAATAATCTTTATAAGTGATAATTTTACAAGTCAAGTGTTTGTTTTTGTACGTTAGTCTCAACATTTTTTTCTGCTATAATTTAATTATTTTGCCTCAATTTTTTTCTGATTTACTGGCTTAATTGATGGTTATTTAGTCAGGCTTGAGTTCGAGGCTAGTATTTATTAATACAAATTATTATTTTTAAAACTATTTTATGAATACAGGAAACGTAGTTAGTGCTATAAAATAACGTAACAGCACTATTTTCGATGGTCACTACCTCATCCTCGCCTGCTGCCGTACGGCACTATTTAAAAAATTTTATTGAGCTTGTGGAATGCGAAGAAGATTTCTACACCAATTTTTCTCTATACTTTTTTCAATAATTTTTAATATATAAATTTTAATTATTTTAATTAATTTAATTCAAATTTTTAAATTGTCTTATTAGTTTTAACTTATTTATTAAATAATGTTTATATTAACACGGAGTAATTCCTAAAAATAAAAATTAAACAACAAAAAAAACGCACGGTTTTAAGCCTCCAGTCGTTTAAAATTAATCCACGAACGAATGAATAAGAATCCATTTGGGTGCGCCGCAATATTAATGTTGCAAACATTATTGAAAAAAATTTATGTTTTGCTTATCAAAACCATTTGCGAAATATCTTTGAAATTTTAAAAAATCCTTAATGTTTTACTTAGCATTAGAAAAGCTGTGAAGACGAAACATTTATCTCTTATCTAAAGAATAAGAAATGAAAATAAAAATTCAAACTAACACTTTTTGTATTGTCATAGAGATTTCCAAAAAATCATGTCATATTTTGAAATTTCTTTTCCAGTAACAGGTGTGTTAAATGAAAATCGATTTGTGTTTAAAAGTTTAGATAAGTTTTTTGTTGTTTTTTCACTTTTGTTGTTTGTGAATTTTATAATACCTCAATGTAGAATTTTCGCTTTGTTCGCATTTTCCTCATGTTTTCGTTTAGTGGCGTTACAGCGAATATAAAGTTCAATACAAAATGAATCTTTTATTATACTTGTTTTTAGTGTGTTGGTTATTATGTTAAGTAGTATGGGTGTAAATACGAATAGCTTCCCAACAAACACAAGGCCAGACGTTTGAAAGAACGTGGTTTTATCATTTGACAGCACAAGCAATTCTCAAACATATTTCAAACCTAAACAGAGGCTTGAGATTAAAATATTGAATTAATTATGAAAAACGATGGCAAGCGTCAAAACTCCATGTTTACGTTGTAAAAGTTGATTGAATAGTACGAAATTTAACTGCAAAAGACAAAAAAGCAAGCAAACATTAATGGTAAATGGTCTCAGTAGCCAATGGCGCTGGAAAAGCGAGAGAGCAAATATTTGACATTCCTAGTCACTAGTATCCACCGTCAAAAGTGGGAAAATCGAACAAAGAACACTGACGAGATGGTGTAGCGACTGATCTGTTCTGCTAGTCTGTTGAATAATAAATTGTTCCAAATATCACACTCTTTTATTAAGAATTTACTCCAAAAATCTCTAAAATTAAAGTAAATGGATAAACAACGCAATCTTAAAATTGTTTTAAATGGTGTAGTACTTTTATATATGTTTTCATGAGAGAATACGAATATATGCACAAGCAAAAAATACAAGGACAGACAATTTTTAGACACAATCCTTGCCATGAACGGTCTTCGCTACACCCTCCAAATGTTTTTGGAAATCCTTATAATCAACATCCTTATATCAACAAGAGACCGTATTCTATCTTGACACAAGGAAAGTTCCTCCAATGTGTATGCATACAGCAATTAGAGGGGTTGGATTCGTAAACGCTATAATCTTGTGCAATTTGTATATAAAATGTTGCAGCAGTAAATGACTCAAAGCTTTCATTATTGTACAGTTAATGAATTTACATATTTACATAAAGTCGTAGTTGAATTTATCAAAAGTTTTATTACATACTTAAAATATAAGAAGAGTAAAAGTTACAATGAAACAAGGTGCAGCTAATTATGCATGTTTCATATTTACACACAATAAAAACAATGAAAATAAAATTTCAAAATAATATGAGAAAAAACACATTTTTCAATTTGAAAAGAAAATACTAATTTTGTGAGAAATCTGAGTTTCTCAAATTACATTCAAATCATTTTCAAACATTTATCATTTGTTATAGAGTTTGATTTAAAATCATTCTCAATTGGAAATCTACATACAGAAGTAGTTTTGAAAATAATATAAATATTGAGTTTTAGAATTATGATTAATTAGTTAAAATGTTTTAGGTTTATATTGAAATGAATTTTTTGGCTTGACTTCAAATCTTAGTTTACCCATTTCTTCTTAATTTAAGAATATTTTTTTGGTAAATTCATTATTTTATTAAGAAAGTACTTTTTATTCGAAATAATTTATTCATCAGACTAGCAGAACGGATCAGTACTGATCTCATCAGCGTTCTGTTTTTGATTTTACCATTTTTGACGGTGGATACTAGTGATTAGGAATATCAACTATTTAACCGTATTATTTATAGAATTAGAATACGAAAAGTGCAATTTATTAATTCAAGTTAAATCAATTTCGGTTAGTACGAAATTCTTAAATTAAGATTTGAACTCAAGCCAAACATTTATTTTCAATATAAATTTAAAATCATATTTGAAACGTTAAAATTATATTTCAAACACTTGAGCTTGTGTTTGTTGGGATAGAGTGACATTTTGCAATCATACATATACACCCAAACATATTTACAACATTCATATGTACACATGCCTGTATCCCTTCCACCCTTTGCATTTAACTTTGCGTTAGTTGGATAAATGAAACTTTTTATTAAGGCCAGAATAAAATAAAGTAAAAAATAGTTTTTTAACAACCAGAACATTCACAACAATTTATAAAATTTGATTCAAGCACGAAAATCTTTATAAACGTGCTTTGGCATTTATACAAAAACTTACTTCCACTTACCTTCTCGCACAGTCATCCTCCCATAAACAAGCAAATATGCTCACAAATTGATGTTTTAAAAGGTGTGTGTATGTATGCAGGTGGTCTCGTCTCAATATGTGTATTTCCATTTTTTTTATAATACCAACAAAGCTCTTTTAATTATAGAATTTTTCGTTTTTCAATGAAAATGTGAAAAGAGCCAAAAAAATAAAAATAAAAAACTTTAATCGCTTCTTTAAACAGACACACATCCATACATACATACATACATACATACATTCGCATTGAAATAAAGGAAACATAAAAACTGATACACACTAATGATAACATTTTAAATTACTTTTCTTTTGGGTATGAATGTGTGTGTGTGTGTTAATGAGTGTTTGTGCGGGTTTGTGCGTGTATATGTGAGTTGTTAATTTTTATGGTTGTAAAATAACAAAAAGTTTTGTTTTGAAACAATACAACCACATGTTTAACACAAAACAACTGCAAGACGAACGAACGAACGAAGATTTTTTCCTGTTTCTTTGGCTGTTGTTGTTATTGTTTTTTGTTAATAGAAGTTTAATTTGTATTTGTTCATTAGTTCAAAGTATTTCATGTGTGTTTGTGTGTGTTTGCGCGTGTGTGTGCTTTAAACTTTCTAATTTTCACAATAGGAAATAGAAATGAGTTCTATTACGACCAGTGTTGCCACCTCCGAAATCTTAAATTACACATTCATCATGCCAAAATTACACATGATTTTTTTTCAAAATAACGTGCGTTGATTTGTTTAGATTAAATATTTTACGTTTTTGGTGTAATTCCAAACTTTTTTTAAGATAAATATATTTTCAATATTTGGGGTTTCAAGGTCATTTAATAAAAGATTATATTTTTACATATTATTTCGACGTTTCGATGGTATTTTCGAACTTCTTCAGGGAATTTTTTTATTTTTGTAGATATATAATCTTCTTTAGACAGATTCTACATCATTCTCCTTAAAAATATTACAGTTTTGTTTTGTGTTAAAAGGACAATCACAAACAAAAACTTAAAGCAAAAAAATGCAAAACAGGTTCATAAATAAATTAAAATATCACAGCCAATCCTTATTTGTCGTCATCACAATAAAAACAGTAGTGCTTAAAAACGATGAAATTTTAAATTACACATGAGTTACATATGCAGCCAATTACACATGGGCTGCACATGAAAATAAAAATTACACATATGTGTAATTACAAATAAGGTGGCAACACTCATTACGACCATGTATACAGCGTGACCGTCTGCGCCACTAAAGTATCAATTTGCTACTTTTCTGACCTTCTTGCCACTTTTGGTGCCACTCTTTTAAAATGTGCTAAATCTGCTACTTTTTGTTACACACTTCCCCTTGTTGTCCCTTTTAAGAAATACTATCATTTGTATTAAGTTTTTCTCAACAATCAGCTTGTGTAAGTATTCTTTCTTATCAGAGCTTATTTTTTATTTCAGCCTTTACGAAAGGTAACAGTCAAACCTAAATCAACGCGTCAAGCGTATTCTATCTGTCAACAATTTTCATGCTCATACTAAATGTATGAAGCAAAATATATGCTGAAAAACTCTAGAAATTTCTCAACGGTCACGCTGCTTGAGAAATGTGTGCTGAATAAACATTTCTTTATTCTCTAAACAATTTTTACACATTTGTTTATGCGATATTAACGTTTGTTTTATTGCTATTTTCTTAATTTTTTTCAATTTGATAATTAATGTTTTGGCTTGAGTTTAATTAGTTGAATTAAGAAATGCATTTTTTATTAAAGGCTTTTGATAAATTCAAATTATTTTTTGTAATAAATTAATATTGGAACATTTTAATCATCAGAGTAGCCGATTGATTATGGGGTAGCTACACCATGTCATCAGAGTTTTCTTGTACAATTTTAATTAGAAATATCAACTCTGAACCGAGTTCTATAAACAAAATCGAGTATAACACCAGATACGACAACTTCTTATTCTATTTTTTACAAGTTAAATCAATTTTGCGTTTTTTGCATTTTTTACTATCTTAAATATCTTTCCAAATTTGGCAATCAGCTGCTGTCTACACACGCATCTAAAACTAAAGGAGATTTCAAAATTTAACCGTGAGAAAATTACAGCTAAAATGTTGCAAAACAAGTCACATGATCGGTTCTCAAGCGGTAGGGAGCGGTTCTGGAACTCTTACATGACGTTAATACACTTTGTGGCTGGTCAGAGATCTATCCTTAACGTGCTTGCTTATTACAAAGTTGCCAGCTTGCTCAAATTTAGTTGATGAAAACTCGTAGGGGGGAAAATTAGGAGGCACAAATTTATGTTTAGCTGGACTTTTTTATATGTTTGTCTAAACAATAACTAAGTGTTACTATATTTTTCAACTGCTAAGTATTTTTTACAGTATATAATAGCTCCGTTCGAGTACCCAACATTTTTTTACTATTTTATAATCAATACATACAGCACAAAATGCAAAAAATCTAAACAATTATTGTATAATATAATTGTATTCAAATATACTCTTACTCGCACTTTGGTTTGTTTTATTTGTGCTTTGCACAGAACGACTTTGAAATACTCGTCATGATCCAATGAGATCTGTTTAATAGTCCTGATGATTTTTTGAAGCGTTGTGTTTTTTATTGGCCGAAAATTGTGAAATTATCAAAAGTTTTGTGTTGAAACCAGTGATGAAAAATTAAATTTTTTCGGTACAAAAAACATTTTAAATAGTACTTTTTTGACCCGTTTTACTCCTCCGGTTCATTTAGTACTTTCAAACTAATTCGACTTTTACGTGTTGAACAATCGCTTTCCAGTATATCTCAACACATATAACATACATAGTGAAAGTATTTTAAAAGAGTACAATGTCTTAAGCTTGTCTTTAAAAATGCTTTTACAGATCTCACTACATATCCAGTTAATAAACAATTTCGATCTCAAAATAAGAACGATTTGCAATAACAGCTCGCAAATGAAATAATTTCAATGCAAAATGAAAAACGGACCAAAAAACTGAATAACTAAAGTGCTAAATTAATTAATTTGTAAATTGAATGATTCCTAAAACAATAATTCCAAAAGAAATTAAATATTTCCCAAGCAGAGTGAAAGAATTAAAGAACTGAAAGTGTCTACAGAAATGAAATAAGCACAAAACAATTGTATGAACCGCAATCTTAGGACAAATAAAATAACTCCCAAAGAAATTAAATAAGTCTCAATGAAATTAAAAAGTCCCAAGCAAAAATTAATTATTTTCCAATTCCAATATTTCCCCAATTTAAAAAGCCTCACAAAAAGTAAATAACTCCCCATAACAGATATGAAAATGTGATAACTCTCAACTATATTTCTTTGGATGTTATATCGTTTGAAAATCATTTGCACGTAACTTCTGAAAAATGGGATTTCGCATAAAAGTTTGGGTTTCTCTCAACTTGAGAAATCTGTTGGTTCTTAATATGTAATTGAAATTAAATTATTCCATTAATTAATTAATTTTTCATACTTTTAAATAATTAATCTTTCGATTAATTATTCCACAATAGTTTATTTTGCATACTTTTAAATAATAAATCTTTGGATTAATAAATTACTATACTGTAGGGACGACTTAATATAACGGATGGTTCATGTACAAGCCTCTTTTTGATTGATATGTTGCCTTAACACTTAAAGGTTTTTTCTGTCCGAAGTATTAACTATCGGTCAGTATTACAAAAACGAGGACCAAAATTAGTCGCTTTACGCATGAACAACGTTTTGAAATATTGTAAACTAATTAGCGCACAAACAACAAAGTTTTCTTTGAAATGTAGTTTTAGTTTGGGAAACACTATAATTAACGAAAATACACATTTTAAAATATTCGCCGTCTTGAAGAAAATCAATGTAGTTTAACATGAATGTCGGCATTTTACTCTCAAATGTCTGACTCGGCACCAAACATTTACTCTCAACTGAACGCCAATTTGATTTCAAACTTTGATCTTGGTGTGAAAAGAAGTTAAGAATAATGTTTGTTATCAGTTAAAATTATTGTATTTGTTTCAATAACATAAACGCAAGAACAAATACAATTCACTATATGTTTTTAGTTAATAAAGAAACAATTACAAAGATTTCAATTTAGTACTGTGGGGGCCAATAAATTATTATTTAAAATATTTAAAATATTTTCCATCACGAACATATAAAGCACAATTTTCTTCAACTGTTTTGGACTTCCCTTCGATTTTAAACAAAAACAAAATGCCTCTTGTTTTTTATTGCTTTATTTGTTGTAGTACTAAACAGACCTGTATTATTAGATCATGATACTCGTATGTTTAATAAATAATAAAAGTCCGTAAATATTTCGAAGAACGTCACACCATTTATAATTATAAACGTCAATAAATATAATTTAATTTATAACCTTCTAAAGTGTACATAATTTAATTGTTTGTCAGTATAAAATATATTTAGTATTTATTTAGTTAATGTATGATGGAGTGCACGTGCTAAAAATCATGAGAACTTAAACCAACTAAAAATCATTTAATAAAACAGAAAATATTAAAATGATGGAATTATATTCCATTCCACTGGTTGTCTATTCATAACCCAAAAAATTCTACTTTGGTTTCGACAATGATTTGCTCAAAACCACTTAATTTATATTTCCACAGTATTGTGCGTATGGTGTCGAAGTGGTTCAGACAGTGGTCCAATCATATTGGATATTAAAAAAAGAAACAAACAAACACTTAAATCTCAATTAAAAATGAATATTAAATCAAAATAACTTTACTTCATTCAGTACTTTTTGAAAAATAATTTATTTTTATAGTCTACATATTTTTTTAACACGTGTGAATTTTCCATATTTTAATGGTCCAATGTAGCTTTAATGTTGGTAGACAGTTGTTTTGTTTTTATTTTTTTTTGATACTCAGATTTTGAAAGCCATTTGTTTATGAGGATTAAAACCATCAATCTTGTTCACATATTGCAAGCCACATTTAAAAAAGTGTTAATATACTCGGATATTTCATTGCTTTATTTGTCCTGTGGTGTTTTTATAAATATTTCAAGAGTAGCAAATAAACTGATGGTCGGTCATCATTTGTTTAAGCCATTAAGTGGTGATTATTTGAATTTATTTTTTTCTTAAAAAAATTTAGTAGTTGTTTATTTATTTATGTATTTAGTAAAATGCCACAGGGCCAATCTTGGCGATAAAGCAATTTTCTATTGCAACCAGAAAATCATCTGAGAAGGCTGCTCTATTGGAATTCAGAAGCAAAAACACTTAAGCATCTTTTTTATATATATTTTATACAAAAACGTATTTATTTAACAATTAATTTTGAGCGAGTGACAAATATACGAGTTTAATTGAAATTTTCAATGAAAATTTGCAATATAAATATTATTTGAAACATTGATTTAATTAGAAATAATTGCTTCATCTGTTTTAAGAGCGTCGTCCTTTTTTTTTTGCAAATTTTTTATAAAAAAAAGTAAAAAAAAATATATTTTTTTAGAAAAGACGCCATCAGTTTAATAATAAAATAGCCACACCCGGTGTGCCTCGCTCGTCCACTAATATTCCCGTTGTTTTTAAACTAATACCCTCGATAATTAATTTGTATGCGGGTGGGTGCATCTCCTCGCACCTATCACGCTGGGTTTTTATATAACCTACGACTTTTGTTTAAGAAATAGCTCGAATTCGAAATCTAGTTCGAAGACTATTCTTATCATAGTTTTATTGATATTCGATAATTATTATTTACTTTGTGTAGGAAATAACAGTATCTCAGTTCTTATTCCACTATTTTATCCCACGACTATTCACATTATCTCTAAAGTAACCCACACAAGAGTAGTTCTCCGTTATAGAATAATTAATAGATTTTTTTAAGGCGGTTCCTTTTTCCCTGGTAAGGATAATAAATATTTCGTAGGAGAGATTGCCGTTTTCCCGCTTCTAGATTCACCGTCAAAAGTAGTAAAATCGAACAAAGAACGCTGATGAGATGGTGTAGCGACCTCGAAATCACTACTTATCCGTTCTGCTAGTCGGATAAATTATAAATTATTCCAAATAGTACTCTCCTAATAAAATGATGAATTTACAATTTAGAAATGAGTAAACTCAAGCCAAACAATTTAATTCACTGTTAATAAAAATATCAAATGATAAAAAGTCAGCAAGAATTTGTTTATCGCGACTATAGTTATGTTTGAAATATAAAAAAACAGCAATAGGTTGTTTGTTACAGCGATAGAGTGCTTGTGGCAAGTATACTATTGTTATCCAAACCATGTCTACAGCTGTGACAATAAATTACTTAAATTTTACTGTATAAATTTTAAATTTTAAATATAAACAAATTTAAATTTACAATCAAGATGAGTAATTAATTTTAATTGATAAAGAAGTAAAAGTGCTACATTCGCTAGTGCCGAATCATATACATCCAGCCCCATAACCGAGAGGTAAACCACTTGATTAATATACATTTAAACAGTTTGCTAAAACTTTTATAAACTTAAACAATTTTTTTATGAATAAGGCAGTAAATCTATTGCAGAATTTATTGTATAAAAATTGAATTTGGTCCTTTTGATAGACAGTTTACCAACACTATCTGTTTGGTTTTAAATTAAATTATTAAACACTTTATGAATCAAGTCCAATCACTTAAGAATGACTTGCCCTCTAGTTGTGCTTTCATGACTTCTATGCATATTTGCAGAAGATTTTTCGAGTAAAAAGCTGATGTATGAATATACTCAATTGTTTTTTTTTGTGTTAACGTGTGGGTATGTGTGTGCGTGTGCGTATGTGTGTTTGTATGGTCAATTTTTTTAAGTACATATCTGTATGTAAACCAAATGAATGCTTCTTAAAATATTTGTTTCAATTTAAACATCCGGTCGAAATTTCATTTAAATATTATTTGCTAAATTTAAAAAGCATACAAAACAAAAATAGCATCAGAAATGAAAACGTTTGCAATAAGAATTAAAGTTGGAAAAAGAATATCTATGCAGATGTAGAAGCATTTTTCAACACATGCACAAATGTCTGTATACTCACAAACACATGAATGAACACATACATGGACGCATCAGGAGCAACAAAAATAATAAATAAAAAATATAACTAGTTTTACTAGATTAAAAGAAAAAAACTAAAAGTAATTCAGTTTAAATGCATCTCCGGCATTTTAATTAAAAAAAACTTTTTAATTAAAAAAACGGCATTTAGTTTCAACGAACTGTGTAGCGGTACAGAAAATAGATATGATATTCTGTTTGGTGTTTAATTGTCCTTCGCAAAGTGTTCCCTGGCAACGCTAAACGCAGACAACAATTAAAATCACCGGTTGAAATTTGTTAGCGGTCCTTCAAAAAGAGTCCTGGTGCAGGATTTCAAGACCCTACCACAGCTACAGCCACAGAAACTGCATTAAAGAAAATACTTATTTACCAACACACCTCGCATAAATACACACATCGCTCATTTGCTGAAATATCGTCATAACTCAAAAATGCCACTTTAAGAGTTGATAATGCAGAAATTGTCCTCATATCGTAAGTTGAAAAATATTAATGCTTGTTCGTCGATATCGAAAGAAAATTTTCTTTCGTGTTGTTACATTTAAAACAAAAACAAAATTTTAAAAGTTGTTTTTGTTTCAAATGTAATAATTCGAAAGAAATTTTTATTTTGATATTGACAAACAGGCAGTTATTTTACGTTTTCATTAAGTTACATGTAAAATTAAATCTTTAAATTGGTTTGTGGTAAAACAAGTTGTTTTGAGTTATGACGATGTTGCAGCAAATGAGCGATATATTGTCGACCAAGAATATGTCCGATTAAGTGAACTGCATGTATAATTTTTAAAATCCTTGAACTCAATATTATCTTATGTCAACATTTTTAAAATACACATTCAAATGCAAGCCTTCAAACTTATACACTTAACATCTCTGTGTGAAAATGTACGTACGAATCATGTTTTCCTTGTTCAAAATCAAAAAACACTTTATTATCTTGATTTTGATTGTCGTTGTTTAACATTTGCCTTCTGTTATGTAACAAAAAGGATTGCCAATTTTGTAAAATGTAGTTGAATGTCTTTAACTATTTCAATATATAAAAAAAAATTATTTTATGTGGTAGCTCTAGCTAAACTCACATTATATAAAATTCAAATTTCATAGAGATATACTACAGGGGTTTCCAATGGGAACGGGTAGATTTCACGGTTTATGAAGACTCCTTTGAGAAGTTATATATCCGAGCAGGGTGACTGGATTTAAGATTTCAAAGCAAAAGTTGGGCATTTTTTTGTTGCTGATAACTTCTAATTGGGTTGAAAGTTCTTTACTCACTCCAATAATTGCCGACAACGAATACTCAAGTGCCAGCTTTTCCTGTCGTGTTGACGTAACGACAACAAACACTTACAGAACAAGGGGATTATATTTTTGTTTAAGCTATTTGTATTATATGTTTCCAGAAGTCATGATTAAAATTTTGATAGACTAGCGGCAATCAAGCTTCTACTGTAAACATAATATAAGTTTTCAAGTTGTAAAAAGATTTCTGTTGAACTAAATTGTCTTCTAAGTAATATTTGTGGCGGAAAATATTCATATGCCTTCTTTTAAAAACACATTCCCAACACAATTTTATTCACATCTGAAAAGAGATATACTGCCTGTTTTTGGAAAATGAAAACAAAATTGTGAGTGAGAATTTATATTGAAAACAAAAATAAATTTTCGTATTTTATCGTTTTTGTTTTTCATTTTCTAAAAACAGGCAGATAATATTTTGTGCAAAAATACAAATTTTGATAGCCTTGTTGGAAGAACCTGTATATACTGGTGCATAAAGTACTACGTAGTGGAATATTTGTTAGACTAATGGAAACTCAGTTTCAACACACGAATATTCAAAGCAAATATTCTCTCATACACACATACACTCACAACGACACAAACTTTTGCTTTAGAGCGTCCTGGCTGCATCAATTATCTACATTTAAAAAGTATTTGCAATCAAATACACATACACTCACATCCACATAAATTCTACAATTATTTATTAACAAATTAACAAAAAGCACAAATTTTAAAACAAATTTATGTTTGAGTAAGTTGTTAAATGCATTTTAAATGCATGTTTATTTACTAAAACAATGACATTATAGTCTGAAATACTGAAACATTTATTTACACATAAAATAGAATTCGTATGGAAAGTCTTTTTATTGTGACAGCAGAAATCTAAACATCTACAAAACGGAGATAAATTGATATACAAATATTTTGTTTGAATTTTTTTTCTCAAAAATAAAGGTTTACAAAACTCAGCATAAATTATAACAGAAGATGTCGAATGGGAGCAGGAGTTTGAAAACCCGGGCTTTGAGAGTTATGGATAGAATTCCGAAATCGCGAACCCCCGGATTTTCGGAACTTATATACATATATAATAATTTATAATATGGTTTTGTTTAACCAATCATTTTTATTTGTAAAATGTAAAATGGTAAATCTGGAGCCAGACAAGGAAAAAAAGGATTTTTTCCGCTAACCTCAATAAAGTATTTCTCGTTTCTTTTGTGTTGTTAAAATAATATACTTAAGTATTTATTCCAATTCGATATAAAATAGCAGTTTTGTAAAAGGAATTAGTGTTTATTTTAAGTAGCAGTATAGACCATACTTTGGAGCTGCACCAAATAAATTCCCCAGGCCAAACTTTTCTTTGTTTTTTATTTTGTGACCCTCAATATAATTTGCTAGTCTTAAACTAAAAAAGAAGAGTGTTAGAAGATAGTTCCAGAGAGGCTGGACCGATTTCGTTCAGTTTTTTTTATTTGATTTGATCGAGACTGGTTTTAGCTGTGTTTGAATAAAAAAGGTCCAGTCGTTTGGAAGTTATCAAATGTTTTCTAATTGATCAATGGAGGATATCATTTTGAAATTACACATTCTTTTGGAGCAGAATCCAATTGTTCATAAAATTTGATCTGCTTTATTATTACAATTTTTTATATGATGTCTTGGGAGAAAATACAAAACGGTGAAAACTAAAAGAAATATCTTTTTAGACCTAAAAAAAATGTAAAAAAACAAATGATTATTTGACCGGAATAAGACGAATTTTGTGACTGTGAAGCCTACGAATAATTTCACAAACAAAATCATTTTTAACAAAGACTCGAATAGTCTTTGCTCAGTTAATCGAACAATTAAAGTCAAGTAATGTTCGATCAAATGAAAAATATTCGAGTAATTTATGTTAATTATTCGAATAATTTATTTGGTAAGTTTCCTATTTTTGAACGCATTTTTACAAATATTTATTTTAACAAAACTGAGGAATTATTGAATTCTATTTAATTCTATTTAATTAATTAAATTTAAATGTTAACACATTTAAGTGACCACCCAATGTTTCTATCACAGACTGAAGTAATTGTAAAGCAATTTGTAATTTGAGAATTTTTGTTTAATAGTATCATGAAATTTGTCTTCAATAATTTATTGATTTAACCAAAATTTTGTAAAAATTTAACAGAAGCAAATAATTCTTTTGCTAACAAAATAAAAGCTTTTCTGGATTGTTCAAGTAATTTGAAAGCCGCAATTTCGATTGATCAATCTAACAGCCAATTAAAATGAGGACCCAAAAAATTTCCAAATCACCCAAAACTTTAGTGAAGAATACTTGAAGTAACAATATGGAAAATCGTCCTTCTATTTGGATCATTATTCATTGTGTTTAATTAGACAAATCATATGTGAATTTTTTCCCGAAAATAAAAAAGAACTTTATCATTTGTCTACAATAAAAAACTACTTTGCTTATTGAAAATATGTGGGTTATTCATGGACCAAGATTCCCAATGGATTTTTGGAAAAGTGTTTTTGCTGAGTAAGGCTGTGAATTTCTCCTCTGCGTGTGTCCTTCATCAGAGGCTGAAGTGATTTATAATCTGGCTATGGCGAATACTGTGAAGATTTTCAACTTAGCTGCCCATTGGCTGGTTACCAAAATCTTCTTCTCGTGTTATTAGAAACAAAAAACAAACATGTATGGTATTTCTTTTATTCTTTATTTGACAAACTCAAAGAAGAAACTCCATAATACAGGTCAATGGCCGTCTAAGCAAAAAATTTTACTCGCCGAATTAGCTATTTTACATAACCAGAGGGGAATTTATTTTTCCTATTAACGTGGTCTTGTAAATGAAAAGTTAAATTTTTTAATGCACCCTTGAAAAATTAATGTTAATAGTGTTCTTAGGCAAAAGTGATTATTTAAATGTCAAACGAAAATAGTCACCCATATTAATTATGTACAATGAAAAGATTAGCAAGAGAGTTTTGTGGGTGTTATTTATTAGCAAGTCAAGGGTATGAATTAATAGAGTCATATTTAAATGATTGGTTGGCTGATAACTTACACGAGTATCTAAGAACTCAAACCAATTTTCCCCACGGGTATTGATAAACGTACGAGTACATGTGTATGTATGAATATTTCTGTTTGCTCAAATGTTCTAATATTACGATAAATCTGATGATAATGTAAATTTGCTTATGAACTAATATTTATGAGTTCGTGAATTTCAAACGTGTACTATCATGGTAAACTAAACAATACGAGTAAATAAGCAAACAAAGCTAAGTTTTCTGCTGCAAAATCACCTGGACAGTATGGCGAACTGGTTTAAAAGATGGAATATTTCAATTAATACAGAAAAGTCTAATTACATTAACTTTACATTAAGAAGAGGCATTTCTTCTCCTATTTTCCTAAACAATGAAGAAATTCCAAAAACTGATTGTGTGAAATATCTTGGCATGCATCTTGATAAAAAACTAACGTGGAAGCAACATATAAAAGCAAAAAGGGATTACCTTAATATTAAAAAAAAGCGAATGCATTGGCTGCTGGGACAAAAATCAAAACTAAGTTTAGAAAACAAAGTACTTCTATACAAAACTATTTTAAAACCGATATGGACATACGGAATTCAACTGTGGGGCACTGCTAGCAACTCCAACATAGAAATACTTCAAAGATATCAATCAAAAACTTTTAGAATGATAGCAGATGCTCCATGGTTTGTGACAAATGATACGATTCATAGAGATTTGTATATATTAAAGATCAAAAATGAAATAAACGTTTACAGCTCAAGGTACCTTTTAAGACTTAGTAACCATTCCAACCCCCTGGCTATTATTTTACTAGATGAAAGCGAGGAACTACACAGGCAAAAGACTTCAGGAGCTTGACCTTCCGTTCAGAAAATAAGGATGTAAATATTTAAAATAGTCATTGTAAATATAAAAAATAAATTTGTGTACATATAAACAATTGCATATTTATAATTGTACTCAGATTAAAGAGCACTAATGTAATAGTATGTTTTAGCCTTAATGTAGGTTAAGACTCATGTGAATATTTATTTTTAATTAATTTGCTTATTATTGAAAAATAGATTGCAAATAAAAAAACAACACGAAAAAAAATAATATACATGAAAAAAATAGTATACGTTATTTTCACATTTAATAAATTTTTAATGAAAAATTTATAAACAAGAAATTAAATGTTCTAAAATATTATTTCATAATTACAAATGTTTCAATTAATCTTTTATTGAAATGTTTTCAAAATTTTAAAGTTTAAAAAATTCATGGTACATGATGAAAGTTTTGGTGAAATTTGCATATCATTTTGTAGCATTTTCATTCGTTGACAGGAGATCTATAGAAGTAAGCATAAGACAAGAAAATATATGGTTGCGGTGATCATAACCTAAAAGCCACAAAAATATTTATACTAAATTAAATAGTTATTGCCAAATTACAATGTTGTTGATTAACTTAATAATATTATTACAACAAAACATGAATATATCGATCTCTTAACCTCAAATTATCGTAACCGACAAAATTTAAACTTTTCAGAAGTATTTCTAATTTTTTTTAAAATATTTTTTACGCCTGAATTTTATGATTTATCAATACGTTAGAACTTTTAAAAATTATATACTATCTGTAGGTTTACACAATTTTAATTTCTATAAAGAAAACTGATTTTGAAGCAACTGTCGCTTACGATAATAAGGGATCGATAATGATCATAATATGGGTTAAAATTTCCTAATACAGCGTCAATGTACAAGAATCTTTCCAAATTATATATTATTGTGGCACTGATAGATGTTTTTCTGTCCGAAATATTAACTATTTATCAGTATCCTGCGTGCATGGACCAAAAAATGAGCCGCTTCAATCTTAAACAACGCTGGAAAGTATTGCCGAGGCAGTCACATGCACTTGACGGCACCAGTCAATTCCATGTTTACGTTGTCATAGTCGGTTGAGCACTAAGAAATTCAACTACAAAATGACAAAAACTGAGAATGTGAACATAAATATAAAATAGCCCGTGATAGGCGGACATCGTGAACAAGAGGGTTCGTTTCTTTAACACATTTTGTGCAAGGAATAGAGTGATCGAGTCAGGTTTTTAATTCAGTTTTAAGCCTGTTTTTTTATGTATTGTTGCGGTCGGTTTTACTAAATGTTGATTTTCCGAATGTGTAAAATTCCGGGATTTTATTCTCAATATTTGAATATTTTAATTTTATAAAATAGTTTTATTTTATCAAAACTTATGCAATAGATTCTCTCTGTTGGTTTTTCCGCTGTAGGTGTTTTATATAATTTTTCAGTATGTCAATACTTGCGATGTATGGATCCATTTTTTTTATTGATGCTTGATTTGGTGAGTTTTCTCCCACAATTATCCTTATTACGATTTGGCGATTTTTTAAAGTGACAAATTTTATTATAAAAAGACTCCAAATAAAGCGGCATGTTTTTCTTAAAGGCGATTCAAAGTGTAAATTACATGGAAAATAAGAACAATATTTCAAAAATTTTTTTTATAAAAATTCTATCACTGAACAAAGTAAAGAAATTCTGGGACCGCTTTTGGCTTTCAAAATTTTTAAAATTTCTAATAAAATCCTAAACTCGGTGAACCGGGGTTTTCTGAACTTTAAAATTCGTAATTGATATTATAAAATTTCAAATATTCCAACTATACGAAGACCGGTTGCCGGAAAATATCGAACAATCGACCGGGATCATAGGAGTTTAGAAAGCGCTGAATTTTTCGTTCTCTATATTTGCCTATAAGACATTATTTGAATATCTTTTTTTACGTTAATAAATAAGCTACACAAATGATTACATTATTATTTTTATCTTTGAACTCACATTTTACATTTCTCTTGCAAAATCGCTAATACTACAAATAGTAAATCTGTTTAGTCTAAATAGTAAATCTGTTTGTTCGCATTAAAAGTCTTATTCGGCAAAAGTTTAAATAATGTATAATAAATATTTTCGAAAAGTCTGTTTGCAATTACTGCATAAAGCAAAACAATCAAATTATCAGATCCTTAAATATACTCATACAGATGTAAAAAATTTTTGATCACAAGAGATTATACAACATGCATGCACTTTATACAATCTTATTTTCATACTTTCTCATACATGTTGGCATGTAAAAATATTGCTACTACATACAATTTCACTCTTTACAATCATTGTTTCCGATATGTGCATATAAAAAACTTCCTGTTATAACAACCTTCATACAAAAGTACATGTTTTGAATACTGTACGTACCGTACAGCTGCGGTAAAAAAATAGCACTATAGAAAAATTTTGCCTTTATAAGCACATAAGCTTATGGCATAGAACAAGTGTGAAACAAACATTTGCGATAAACAAAAGACGTTTCTATAAATATTGACTTTTAATTAAATTATTTGCAAACTACTGTCTAAATTTTAAAATTGGACGGTAAAAAATAGTACTTTAATTTTTAGATAACACAAAATGAAAAAATTTAATAAACATAAAAGTATTAGTGGAATCATAAAATATAATAAATTAATTTTTTGCGACATAACCTTTGTTGTCAATAGTGTCATCGTTTTGGAATTGAGCATGCTTGTTAGGAATTATTTCCCAAGACTTTTAAGCGGTAGCAAATACTTGCTTATTGTTAGGCGGTTCTCACACAGACGCGTGTTTTTGAACCTCAGCCCAATGATTCTCGATCAAATTTAGCTCTGGCGATTAGTTACACCAATCCACTTCTGTTTTTATATTATACTGTTTGAGGACTTATTTATCCATGATTGTTTTATCAAGAAAACTGGACATCCCTCAGTATTATGGGAAATATATCCCATGAGACTCGAACTTCAATGTTTTGTAGTCTTGTATTGCTATTCAGTATTATTTTCAACCTTCAATTGTCACGTAGCATACGCAAGCGAACTTTTTTGGCCAATTATAACAATTTTGTTCACGCCCGCCCATCAAAAGTTACTCCATTTTTTGACGGGTCAGTTTAGCAGTCGTTGTGTGAATATTATTCGTTTCCTCACTTGTCTTACAGCCATCCCTAAATTAGCGCGTTTAGCGTCGCGTTAGCAACAAGGTGCATATTTGCAGTACATTCAGAGTAAATTTTTTTCTTAGAATATATTGTAAATACGTACCCTGTTGTTATCGCAGCGCTCAACGCTCTGATTTAGGTATGGCTGCTAAAGTCAAGAGAGTAACTATTCGTGTGCTAGAGGATTTTAGATTGTTTTCTCGCAATTGATTCCGAATTGTATCAACACGTGTTAAAACTTTGCCTCAAGAAAATCATACACATTGGCCAAAGTGCTATTATTTTTACCGACACTGTATGTATGTATTATTGTGCATGGGAGCATGGATACAAAATGTGTTCATTATTTGTGTGTTTGTTTGCCTGTGTATCGTGTAAATTGCATGCTTTGCATAATTTTAAATATTGTTGCATACTTTGCAGCAAAAAAAATAATATAGAAATAATAGAAATAATAAAACATGTGAGCGAAGAGAGCTTATGTTTTAGCACGTTTCTAGCAGAAACGACAAATAAATATAAAAAAAAAGAAAACAAAAAAATTAACAACTTTCACAACATGTACGTCGTTCTTTCTCTTCTTTATTTGTTTTGTAAAGCAAAACAAAAATATGACGAAACTGGCAAAAAAAAATTATGGCAAAGAATTTTTTGTAAATATTCATAATAAAAACATTGTATTTATGAATATTATCATGTCATAAATAATGAATAGCTTTTTGTTTTAATAACATTTTACATCGAATGTCATATTTTGTGAATTACATTGCAATAATGTTGGTATTAATTTTTTGTTGTTGGCAAACAATGAAAAAGCAATGAAGGGGATCAATGTCAAAACTAAATTTAGCAATATTTCAAAATTATGCAGCCAATATTTGATTCTGAAAAGCGTTACGCAAGCATTTGTGTAGGTAATATTGTTTTTGTAGCTATTTATGGTACAAAGTGGTTTTAAAATATTTGGTTTTTAAATAAAAAAGTAAATATACAAAAGTGCGAGGTATTTCGGTCTAGAAATAAATGCTTGCCAAGCTTGTTAGAAATAACTTAACACTCAAAATATTCTGTACGTAAAACTAACTGAAATTGTAATTTAAAACAAATGAAAGTTCACTTAAAAACCGGTCTACTCATTTTTCATTTAAATTGAACCAAAAGTTCATTTAATTTTTAATGTTAAAATATTAATTGTCTTAAGCCCGTAAAAGTAAAAGACTTTTACTTTGTTTGTTAAGGAGAGGTAATCTGAAACAAATCAAATAAAGCAAGCAAAGAAAAAACAACAGCACTTGAAAACAACGGACAATATTGAATATAACCGAAAATCCGTATTAATATGTCCTTAGTTTTTTGAATTAATGTTAGAATCAGTTAAAAATAAAATTGCTTACAATTTTAAATGTTTATTCTTTTAAAAATGACTGAACGGATTACTTCTTACTGTAATAATATTGTGAGTGAACAAATTACCCATTACATGTAATTGTAATTGCAGTAATGCTATTAATTACAATCACATGTAGTGGGTTATTATGCACGCAATGAATTACACAATGCAATTCCCACCTGATCTGATTTGGTCTACATACTTTCAATAATATTGTTATAGATAACTCTTGCAAAAAGAAACAAACCGAATAGAATAGAATGGGGGAAGACCGGCACTGCGACACTTGATGGATCTTTTGTGCCATAGATCTGTAAGTTATATTATATCAATATCTTTATGACTCTCCTTATGAAACTCAGCAGAGATATTGGAGAAGCCCGCCCAATATCATCCGAACACAGAAACCAAGAATGAAATAAACGCCTTCTACTGTTACATAAGATGATACACTCGCACATTTTCTAAACATAAACGACACAGGGGTGAACAAATTTTGTAACTTTTCCACAGAGGATAGTTCAATCCGAAGTGACCCGAAAGAAAACCAGTAACAAGCCGCAAATTATTCCTGTTGTAGTTGTTCAGGATGCCATTATATGAAAATGGCTGCATCAATGCTTTGGCCTGCCTTTAACCAGAAGAAGTCGCCCTCATCTCCTTAGCGGTCGAAGTGTCATCTTCTTTCACCAGGGATGTTACATTCGCCCGACTGGATCCATAAATGGAGCAGCAGAGGCCCTCTTGGCCAGTTCATCCACTTCCTCGTTCCCCGGATGACCGCTGTGGTTAGATATCCAGTAAATGGAAACCTTGTTCCGTATGGATAGCTCTTGTAATGAGTTAAAGCACTCTAAAACCAGTCTTGAACGGAATTCCTATTAAAGGGAAGCACTTAAGAGCTGCCCGACTATCGGAAAAGATAGCGCACTACTTGTCAATGTCAAATCAAGGCAACACCAAAAAAACTCTTCTCTAATCGCTGTCGACAACATTTGACTACTTTTAACATTCTTTTGCTATTTTCTAGGCCTTAGAGAACAGTAAGAAACTGTTAAAAGTAGTAAATAGTTGCCGACAGCGAGTTGACAAGATCCTTTTCTTTGGCGTTGCCTTGATGTGACGTTGACAAATAGTTACGGAATAGGTGTGAATATGTTTAAGGGTGACACTGCCTACTTTACAACAGGGCCAATACACCTTTCGAAGTACTTCATTTTACATAACGAAAACTAATCTGAAATCGATTTATAAATGACAGAGCTCTGAGGCAACACATATAAAATAAATAAAAAACAATACTTTAAAAAACTATTAAAAATAGAGGAAATATTTGATCGTATCATCGTATTTAAATTTTCTTTTCGTTCATAAAATCTAATTTTCTAAATATATTTCTTTAGGCAATAATTACAATTTTCAATTCTATTGACAGACTTAACTTGATGTTAAGCACATTTATTTGACCATTATAATATTTGTTAATTTGTTTGTCAAATTTTATATGTATACAACCGAGTTAAAAGTTAATAAAAATACTCATTTCAAACGTTTTTCTAATTTTTATTTAAAGTAAAAACATTGTTGTGTTATATGTCAAACTGACTCTGAGTCTGTCACAAAGACCCAATAAATGACTTTTCTATTTCTGTACTTCAATTTTAAGCTGACACATTTTTATTCGGAAAAACAAAATTTCTACATAATATTTGAATAAATATTTATTCATTTATTTGTAATAGAGATAATAAAACTGAAATTGCTTATTTTTTTTGCATGTGAAAGCGCAAATTAATGAATATGTGTGAGTGTATTTGTGTGTATTTTTGATTTACTCATCTAAATTAAAATAAAAGCTCGTTTGTGTTTTTAGGTATAAAACCTAAATATTCTTTTACATAGAAAAAAAATACAAGAAAATAAAAACTTTTCCAATTATTTTTTATGCACACAAACAAATGTGCAGTTGTGTTTATTTTTGCTCATTTGAATCCTTTGGGCTGACTAATAAATTTTAAAAAATACAAAATTCGTAATACACGAATACAAAATAGAAATAATATTTTAAATGCACTTTTAAATTTATTTACATAAAAGTGAGTGTATGTATTTAAACTCGTATACGAGAACACACACATATGCAAATACAAACATGAGCAAATATATTATTTATAAATTATTTTCAAAATATCTAAGTATGTATGAATGTATGTATGTATGTATGCATGTGAGTGCTGCAGCCGTGCATGATGGAGCTTTTGGTATAGTTTACCTTTAACTTTCAACTATGAATACATATATACTTACGTATACTTACATCCCAGTTGGTCAAATTGTCGTCTACGACTCATTTAGATTAGATTTCTGGGTAACGACTTAAAGGAAATCGTCCTTCAAGACAGTATGATCAACAAAAGTTTAGCATGTTGTCCTCTTTTAAAAACTCTCTCGACGATCGACGACAATGCTAGCGACTATGTCTTATATTTTGTTTTCCAAGAAGACTTGTCAGCCGCAATGAGTTTTGTCTTCAATCACACAAACGAATATGTTAATTTCCCGCTTTTGATATTTTACGAATTGTTGTCTTATAATATGTAACGTGCGAATTACACCAGCGTGCGTCAATGTCTGAAAGTCGTGACCAACTGGGATATAGAAGCCAAAAAATAAATGCAGTTGGCTTTTAAGTTTGCAAGAAACATAAAAAAATTTGAAAGGACACTTGCAGTTATGTGGCTACAAATAAAATTATGAATCTCAAAGAATAAGAAGTTTTAAACAAGTTTTTATATGCTCGAACTAGAATAACGTCAGGAATTTAATGTAGCGAGTATTTGATGAAATGTATTGGAAAAGTTACGGATGGAAACTTATCAAGAAATAAAATACTTCTCTGGCAATCAATTTGCGTTGCTCCTCCATATGGAAAAAATCTAAGGGGTTACTCTGTAGATCGGTTTAAAAAGAGAACTATTCGAATTCGTTTGTTGTTTACATTGCAGTTCGAAAGTATTTTCTTGCGATTTGCTATACAGAGCAGCAACCTAAAATAAAAGTCTGCACGAATGTTGATGAAGTACATATTTTTAGAGAGATAATAATCTACATAATTTAACCATGACAAAATTTTTTCGTGTGCCTTTTTTTAATGGCACCGCAGGCAGCTACGCTCACGGAACTTACGGCAAAATTTGTTGAAAAAAAATAGTTTTAAGTGTGTGAATATTCTAAATAATATAGATACAATATTTCGATTAACCACAAGTCTGATTATTAAAATATCAATAATTTTATTCAAAAATATTCCAAAACAAAAATATTGAAAAGAAAATTAAATCAAGGCCAGTTTATGACTTCGTATTTAATTGTTATTTATATTTAAGTTCTATTTAAATACGAAATTAAGTTTTGCAGTACAAACTTAAATGAAACTTAAATAATATTTAAACGACCAACCTAACACACATGCGCAATAGAAATTAATACAAAAAAGAGAAAACAAAAGTAATAAAGAATTCAAAATGTAAAATTTTTTAAAAAATTTCACAAATTTCAAATTTAAAAAATTATTTTAAATGTAATTGTGCGAAAGAACGAATACGTGTGACATCGCGGGCCTGGCGGTAAGTAATCATGACTTTGAACAATCGAAATCAGAATTAATGGAGAAATTATGAATTTAAATAACAATATTTTTTATAAATATTTATATTATTCTTCAAATTAAGCTTAGGTCACTTTTTTATAAAAATCATCAAAATTTATTTTATTTCGATATTTCGTTACACTTTGGGTAACTTCTTCAGGAGGAAAAAATCAATAAACAATTTAAATAATTTTTCTTAATTTTTTTTTTAATTTGTATGAATTTTATAAAAAAGGTGACCTCAAGCTTTATTTAAATAATAATATAAATGTTTAAAAGTGGTCGAAAAATTATATATTAAAATATTTTTTTATTGATCAAGAAATCGATTGACCAGATTTTGCTCCAGCAGAATGTTTAAATAATTGATTATTTGCAAATCGCTAGTAAATTTATTTTATTATAATTATTTTATATATAAAAAAATCGATCGAACAAAAGTTTTAAATTTATTGTAAGTTAATGGAATATAAAACATTTATACACAACTTTTTTTGATGTTATTAAAACTATAATATCCGCTACCTCACAAAAAGAGATTTTAGAATTAAACAATAATTGAAACTAGTGTACCTATTCAGCGATCGACTCAATCGACCGCATTCTAGAAATTAATATTAAATATTTACATAAATACATACAATAAAATACAAAAACAAAAAATATTCTAACTAAACAACTTAAAAATCTGTCTCAGAGCAAATTGGACAAACTCTCATGCACGCTTTGTTTATTTTTCAAGTTGAAGCTGATACATGCATGTGTAATACTCGTAAGTGTACATGTGTTAGTTGCAACTTAAAACGCTTATAGCTTCCTAAATATGGAACCGATCTAAATGAAATTAAGATTGTGCACATCTATATAAAAATTCGTTTAAAAACATCAAAACCGGTTCAGTATTATGGCCGTAAAAGGGATCCAAAAAAAAAGGTGTTTGACTATTAATAATATAGATATTATGCCCAATTACAAATTTTCTATTATATTTTTGATCCCGTACTGTATCGAAGATAACCATTTGATAAATAATAAATTTAAAATGTATTTAAAATTATTATTAATAATATTAAGAATTGCTTCAGTACACAACGTTTTTACTAGATGACGTTAAATTTACAAAATTTCGAGTAATTTCAACAGGACATATAAAAACGTTTTTTAATAATGAAATTTCATAAAATTTCGGAATGCGAATTCTCATGACGTTTACTAAAACGATTATTAAATATTATTAGCATCGCGCAATATCTAAAGATTTAATGGATACTTTAACAAAAAGCATATGTGGAACTTTACCGAGTCCATGTAGGGACTCATAATTTTTTACGAAACTATTACGGAATAAGATGTTTTAGAAATAATCGCCAGCTTATGCTGATCATACTTGTAACTGAAATTTGATTTCAGCAAGTTCTAGCAGCGATGGAAATGAATTTAACCACACAATTTAAAAACGTACATTTAGAAATGGTTACTAATAATTGGTGTGTTCTGATTGTAATTATTTTAAATTTTTGAATGTTGAAATTCAAGCACTCGTTGGATAACTACAGCGATTCCCGCAATTCAATTCGGGGAGAACTTTGTTAATTAAATTTATTTATACGTTTTTATTGTATAATATAAAAAATAATTTGATTATGAACATGACACACGGTTTATTGTTTGTGTTATTCTGTATTTTATAGTACTCAGCTTCATGTACTCAGAAATTTTTTAAACAACAACAAGTTATATGTAATCAAAACGAAACTTTCGCAAATAGTGTTGCAATGTGTGCACATAAATGTTATTCACAAAAAGAATTTTAATAAGAAAATTGCACAAACAAAAATTGGATGTATAAGCAGGGACTTTATAGATTTCTTTGGCTAAACACAACATTATTTCCTTTATGTAAAATGATTTGAAAGGCAATTTTTTCTACTTCTGTCTTAAACAAATTAATTCAACTATTGCTTCGTCTTTAACCTAATTAGAAGATAATTAAATTACAAAGTTTTGTATAATAAAAACTATTAAAAGAACATATTACATTTGATTAGTGTCAATCAATTACAATTGTTTTACAATAATTAACTAAGAACAATGGAATTTAATTGTTTTTATGAAGATTTCTTTACATGATGTGTACTCATAAATTCGGGCATACACAAATGCATTTCAAAATCATTGATACACATGTTTACATTAATTATTATTTTGTTTGTTTACATAAGAAAAAGATATCTAAAATGTCTGCTGTCAGATGATTTGTCAAGCCATTCCACGTATAAAAAAAACTCATGCGATGTTTCAAAGAAAAGTGACGTTTTCTATTACAAATAAACCACAACACAACCTAAAGAAGGAACATTTTCTATTCAATTTGCAAATAAAACTTCAAACACTTAACTCTGAGCCAATTTGAATTCTTTAACTTTTTAAATGTACCAAATCAGTGATTTCTTTTTTAAAAGATGATTTTTTTTTATATTTTATTATCCTTTTTACTGCAAAGGTATGCATACTCCTATCACACCTTTGAACATTTATACTCCTGTTTTACATGAAATAACAAAAAACAACGTTTTTACCTCTTTCATGATTAAGTTCATTTTATTTATTATATTCGCAATAAATTTTGCAATTGTGGCTGAAATACCACTTGCACAACAAATAAAATGGAAACTTTCACCACAGTTTATGGTATTTGAACATTTTTAAATACCCCAAGCAAAAGAAGCAACAACCGACAATAAAAGAAAACAAAAAACATTTTTAAACCACTTGCAATGCGACATTTTGCAAACAATAAAATGACAATAAATTTTGCATTTTCAGCACGAAAAATATTTAAATTTTGGTTCTTTTTGTGAATAAATATGTGGCGAATGTTAGGGTTTGCAAAATGATTATAATCGTACTACATAATCGAATGATTAATTTATCGATTACGACTAAAACTGTAACCCTGTTTTGAGCCACGAACTTATGTAAAACTTTTGCTGTTATTAATTTTTTTTTACGTGAATTCAATTTCAATGGTTTCAAGCTGCGTACAAATATAAATTCGAAATTTTTGTATGATGATTTTTATATGAAGTGAAAGTTTAACTCATAAATATTAAAAAAAACCTGGTGTGAATATTAAGGCCCGTATTCATAAAAAAAATAATTTGTATTTGAAATGTATTTTAAAATAAGTTTTTCATACAAATTTTCCTTAAAATAGATATCAAAACCCGAATTATTTCTTTATGAATAAGAATATACGGTCTCGACGAACGCAATTTCACGTATAAGTAAAAAGTCAGATGCTAAGAACTTGTCTTTTAAAATAGAACAAATATGCACGAAGGAAGCAATTGGAACAATTAAGTCATCATTTTTAAAATACGGCAGACAGACAATTTGTACAACTGGTAACTTTGTAAAATGTCGCCCGGGTGCACAGTTATTAAATGTTTTTCTTTTTTGGAAATTTTATTATTTACATAAATAATGGTAAATTATTTTTTGTTGTGGTAAACTTAACTTTATTGATGGAAAAGTAAAATAGAAATGGGGAAATGATGAAACGTAGAAAAGTTTTGACGGATTCAAACAAGATACACGGGTTGGTTTTTTTCTCCTAATGTTCATTTCTTGCTAGAAATTTCCTTAGTCCTGGTTCACGTTCTTCAACGTTTGGTGCTCAATTCACACTTCTCATCTCTAGCATAAAAAATACAAACTTAAATAACAAAAGTTGAAGTGTGTGAATAGGGACTTCGAATAAAAGCAGTCTGCAAAAGGGAAACTTTTTATTCCAATACACATGCAGTTTTTAAACGATAACAATATTTCTCAATTATATAAATGAAATTTTTTTTGAAAACCTAGAACATTTTTTACAAAATAAATTTAATCGATATAAAATAAACATTGAATTCTGTTTGACAGCGAAACTTAACTAAAATTGTCAAAATAAAAATTTACCATAATTTTTGATTGAACATTAATTTAGGCTTTTTCGACATATTTGTAATTGGTTGTTCAGCGATCGCAAATGAATATGAAATTACAATTTACTTTTTGAAAACATTATTACTTTAAGAATGTGCGGATTAGACCAAAGAACCGCCTCAAAATTCTGCATTTTTAAATAATAAATTAGAAATTTTTTCCTAGATCGAGTTAAGATTTTTTGTACCCACGGAATCAAAATATTCTTTCATAGAAGAAAGTCTAGTACATTATTTTATCAAGAAAGATTTTCTATTGTTTTTGTTATGATTTACGAAGTTTATTTAATTTAAATAATTATAGGAAATTATTAATCGCAATTAATCGTTAATCGTGATTAGTCTCGTTTATTCCAAACGTAATCACTCTTATCATTCTTCGATTATATGAAAGCTCTGGTAAATGTGCTTAATTGTATTCGCATAAACGAGTATATTTGGTGAAAAGTAAAGGATTATTTTAATGTCCTGCACTAACCTTTTAAATGACTGGAATTCAAAAAAGTTATGGTTTTCTAGTTCTGTTTAATGTTTTTTTACAAGCAATTTTACAACTTAGAAGTACTGGAGCTCCACAAGTGTATTAAATATGATCACATCAATTATAAAAATTTCCCTTTCTTAATAGAGATTTGAAAACTCGAATTTGAATATGGCTAAAATTATTAATTGAATGTAGTTTTTTTAAAAGAATATAAATTAATATTGATAGTGTGACTTTTGGCACTAGAAAATCATACATTCAGGATTTCCTGTGCTTTCCTGCTGTTTTGGAATGACAAAGTGCCACTCTGACAACAACAGCTAAAAACGATCGTTGAAAGTACGAGGAAAGTCAATAAGTCTTTGTAAAAAATTTATAGAAATGTGTGTGTGGAAGAGGATTCGTGTAGAATCTGCCACATTATCCCATTTTGAAAACATTTTGAAATTTTACTTCGTGGAGGGCTTAAAAAAAGTTAGAGAATCGCGAGATGAAGTGATACACATAAAAAAATGAGACTTTGTTGAAAAATAAGAAGAAATAATAACACAACAAAATTAGATTTTCTATGTTTTTATAATGACTCGTAGCCTTCCATTCGTAAATTATTCTCTGACCTTTTCGCTTGCACTTCCTGAAAATTCTTAAGGGAGAAGTGCGCTCTTTTTCTATGTCAGTAGTAAAATAAGCAAGAATCATAAAACTATTTCAATCATTCTTGGTAAAATGAGAACACAACCGTAAAAAGCATTTCTTGTCTCTATTTGGCAGAACTAAAGTAGAGTTTTCGGATTCTGAACAACTCCCTGTTTCTCTCTCTCTCTCTCTATCTCTTCAGCAATTTAAGTTTCGTTCGATTTGATAGTTGAAAACTATTGTCTGTCTGCTACTACTCTTATTAAGTTTATAGTTGATAAACTTCCAGTCCAACTTCTGATATTACATTTAAGACCAATAGCACGCCTTCCTTTGATTTTGCCTTAAGATATGAGTTCAAGAAGCTCGTGCTTTGCTCATAGGAAAATGTGGTCAAAAAAGCAATTTTGTTTAGTCTTCTAAAAATTTCTGCGTTGGGGACTTGCTCATGATACTTTAGAAACATTCGGTAGTTTCGCTTCTAAAAGCTTTCCGATTTGATTATGTGGGATGTTTTAGGAGTTCAACGTTCCACAGAGTTCAGTAGCACAGGCCATGTGTAGACAAGTAGCAGATTGCAATCTATTATTCACTTTGAATTTAAATGTTTTAGCTATTTGGCATTTTACTTTCAAATCAATTTTTAAAACAGACATCTTTTTAGAACGCTTTTACCAATCGGTTGTTGAATGCTTAAAGTGTATGTTAAGGCTTTTTTGTCTTAAGCTAACAACTTAATTTTATTTATTATCCTACAAAGTAAAAATATCGTTGGCCACTTGTGCTGACTCTGCCAAAGATGACTAAGGCTTTGTGGCCTGCTATGTAATGGAAACAGATTTTATTTTAACATTTTACTTTTTGGTTGTTTCTAAAGAATACGGAATAGCCGTAAAACCGCCATTGTTTTAAAATTCATTCAACTCGGTGCATTTCATATTTACCCTCATGGAGAATTCATTCATGTTAGCTGCACATGAATGCATTTTCCGTAAACATAAAAACAATCCATAAAAATCAAGTTACAGTAAAAAAAAAAAAACAAAAAAAAACGAGACAATAATCCATTGATGACAAAAATTTTCAATATTATTTAATGCCCTCCACACAATATGTATGAAAAGATTGCGACAACACGAAATATGTCAATTTTATTTAATATTTTTGTGAGACTTAAAAGTGAACAAAAGAGTCCACATGAACATTAAATACGTGAAATAAATTACGAATTTTTTTATCGAGTAGATTTGAAATGTGTTCAGAGAGAGTTTCAGCGTGAATGATGGTGTAAAATATTGATTCAACAAAATTTTAATTTTTTCAAACTTCCCGCTATTGAAAATAGGAATTTAATAATTTCACACCGAGTTTTCATCAGATGTTAACGTTTTGAGCTCATTGGGGATCTATTCTGACTATTTTTACGATGATGTAGTAGTATGTGTGAATGGCTGCCTGCATGTGCGTGTATGCAAGCAAGTCTTTCATAACTTATGAACGGCTCAACCGATCGAAATCACATTTATGACATTGCAAATGCATTGTTGATCTCACTTGGATTTCGTGAGACATTTATGGATTTTCGAAAATAAATTTATTTGAAATATGTTTTTAATTAGCTATTAAAACTACAAAAAACGTCGCCTGTCTTAAATTTGACTTTATTTTCATAACTATAAAAGTCCTATTAAAGTCCTTTAATATTCATTACCCTCCGTCTAAACTGGCAATAAATATGTTGGCAATAAAGCAATAACGCCGGCAGAATAACGGAACAATATTGCTTATTGCTTTGCCATGGGAAATCGTAATAATGTTAACACATAATTTACAAATTTTCAAAGAGCAACGTAGGCTAACAAAGAACAAACTGAAAGACTTTTTAAATTTTAATTTGAAAAACTCATCCTGAAATAAGAAATTTTGCATTTGTATTAGAGTAGGTCAATTTGTAGGTATTAAAAAAATTCACCAAGCGGTTATCGAAATCGTAATCTACGAATAATGCTAAAATGGTTTGCCCAAGAAATCATGGGTCTAAAATCGAAATCGAGATTCTGGTTTTTTGCGGCATCCTGGCAAACAGAAAAGCCAAAAAATCGATTTATTGAATAAATCGAAAATAAAGTTAACAAATTTTAAGGGTTTTCGATGCACGCATCGAATATAAGCCTGCTCTGGATTTTTGTGGTTAAAGAAATCACATTGACACGAAATCACGACAACAAGAATTTCTATGCTACAGTAGTACGGTATACTACACGTGTGTCAATCTAATTAAATTAAAGCATCCACCAAGGTGGTATAAAGCTGGTTCGTATACCATGAAAATGTACGTAGTATAATTGTGGTATCTCATTAAACACAGCTTTTTGCTGTGTTCAATAAGAACTGTGGCAAACCAATCAACTGTTCACCTATAGGCACATCAACAAGATAGTAGAACTACAACAGCTGACAAGCCTGAGTACATCTAAATTGTGTAAAATTTATGCTTGTTGATGATATACTCATATCATGCTTTATTTGAAACTATTGAGCAATGTATTCCGTTTTATACTCCGCTTGACATTTTCTTCAAGATTCATCTGTGCCGACAGTACAACAAATTTTGCATTGCTGTAGAAACGATACCACCTGTTTGACTTACCTTTTTAAACGTATACTGGCTTATTCATAAAAAAATAATTTGGGTTTGAAATCTATTTTAAAGAAAATTTGTATGAAAATTTTGTCTTAAAATACATTTCAAATACAAATTATTTTTTATTAATAAGGCCATAATGAAATGCAAAAACCAATATTATAGTACACATACTACAAGTCTGTCACACTAAAATAGTATAAAAAACCGTATTAGTGTACCATGGTATGTATGTATGTAAGCCATGTGTCTGTCAGGGGTATTACAGTGCTTACCTCATATAAACATAATCATACGTTCTTCCTTACTAAACTGCTTACATGTAGGAAATATTTTTTATCTTAGAAAAGTCAATATACATACAAGAGTTAAAAATGTTACACTTTAAATACGCGAAAGCAAAATGACTAGAATTTATTTAAAATTACTCTATTACTCAGAGGTGTGGTAGAGGCAGCTGTAAATACTGCACTAAACCATTCATTTATTCAATTTTTAATCGTTTTGTAAACTTCAAATAGCAATAAATTCAATATCTACTATAACCATATTTTCCAATTTAATTTTTAACGTAAAGTCGTAGATAAATAAATTTAAATTTATTTGTCTACGTGTGTAATTTGAAATATATGCATGTGTTTATTAAAGAACATCCTTGATGTCCATTCGTTCAAGACATCATGGATGAGATACTAGCAAGACCACCATAATAGTTTTCGTCCGATTAATTGGCTTTGCCTTCGGATTCGGCCAACAGTCGGTATTTGAAATTATTTTTTGCCGAATTTCAGAGGTAAAATTTTGGCCAAATCATAAGAAAACATCAATTGTGAAAAGGAATTAAAACGAGAAAAAAGTACAACAATTACAGAAGATTCGAAAAAGATTCTTTTTCATTAATTCCCGAAACATGTAATTTAATTGACTCTTTAATTCACTGATGAATCATTTTAGTACGCATTCTTAACTTATTCCCAAAACAACTTATAAATTTTAGAATATATTATTTTAATAGGAAATTTTATAAACAAATTTAATACGCTAAATAATTTCAGAAACATTTATACGTGCTAGGATCGCGTGGTGTTCGAAATACGACCACTTGACTTGGACGTGAATGCAATTATTTTTTCAATTTGATGTTAGTATTATTAAACTAATGAAAGGAATAACACAAAATTTGTGAACATGTGTATTTAGATGTGCATAAACAATGTTTATTAAACATGTTGTTGTACTTCTTCAAGCAAATTTAAAATGCTTTTTACCACTTTTATAGAAATAATTAAAAAAAATTCTATTGTGCATATTGTTGTACCACAAAAAAAACGTGTGCCCTATTTATATATGTATAAGATTACAGACATGTGTTTCTATGAATTTCGGCCGAATTTTCAAATTTTGGCCGGAATTCTGCTTATGCATCAGCATAAAAAAGTATCAGATATCAAAAATACGTTCGGTGAAAGTATCAGCCAGCTTTGTAAGACTTTTTCGAATGAAGTTCACTAAGGTCCTGCACTGCGCAATGCATGTCGTTGACGATAATACAGACGACAATGTTGTTCAAATTGTCGTCAAGGAATATAGTTATATATAAGCGAATTTTTTTCGGGTATAATATGGAGCTAGCAAACTATCGATAGTGCTATCGATGTTTTTTTTTCGATTGCGATACTATCGGTGAAAATTTTATTTTCAGCAAATTGCCATTAAACCGACAAAAACTGACGACAGCTGTTCACTTAATTTTTATGAACGGACATTTTGTTTTCCATCTGACAAAGACGGCTAAGCTGCGATTTCCAGAAAATCGGATGGGATTTCTGTTGCCCAAAAACTGCTGTCATTGCAACTTTATGTAAGTAAGACTCAACAAAAACTGTAAAAATTTCTATATAATATAATTTTTATTTTAAATCGTACGAATGCTTTTCGAAGAAAACGGTTTTGCGAATAATGGAAATATGTCTGCAAATTTTCTTTTTATTAACAACAGTTTAATGTATTCTAAAAACTAAATGTAACAATTTTTAAAAGTATTCAATATTGTTTATAATTTTCGAATTAACTATCGAAAATATCAAAAGTGCTGATTATCGATAACTTGGTGCATGTAGTCTAATGTACCAATCAATTTAAAAAGTTAATAGTCTAAAAAATAAATAAATAAATTTTAAAGTAAAGGCAGAATTAGTTTGTACGTTCTGTTCTGTTACGGATCAGCTGTTTTGTTTCTGTTCAATTGAAAAATTGTATGTGTGGTTTGCTGTTACTTTTTCATTCCGTTCTGTTGCGGACAAATCTGTAGAAAATAGAGTACAACGTTAAGTTGCTGGCAAGAGTTTGTATGTATTAGTTTTTTATGAATATTCTCTTATTTTTCGACCTTTTTTAATAATTATAAGTGATTATTCAAGCCTTAGGTCAGTTTATGTAAAAAACGAATATTATTTATTTTTTATATCGATATTGCGCGAATATCGTTGATTGGCTTCTTCAGGAAATAAAAAAAAATTAAAATGAAATTGAAAAAAATTTTTATTTCCAGAAGGAGCCAATCAACGATATCTTCGAAATATCGATATAAAAAAGAAATAAATAATATACGTTTTTTATATAAAGTGACCTAAGGCTTGAATAATCACTTATAATTAGCTTTTTATGGTGTGAAATATTACAAATTTTTTGTTAAAAGTCAAATAATTTTATTTTAATTCATGATTTTTAAAAATTTATAAATTTTTATAAAAAAAAAGAAAAAATTCCAAACATTAACAAAATTCATTCCTATAATTATATCGTCCACATCTGAAAGTTGCGACACAGAAAAGGTAATTAAAAAATATTTTCTATAGAAAAGAACGGCACAGAACGTCAGCGAAAAGTAAAAACTAATTAATCCTTAAGAACCTTCACTAGGCACATATACAAGGACTTGAATTCTTTAATATCGATACAATATTATTGAAGAAAAGTTAACGAAATGCCTCTTATGACACAATAAAATGCATGCAATTGTCGCCTATTTTGTCCTTAAACAATATTCCCTTTCCGCAAATTGAGCCCATTATCTGTTATTTTGCCGTGAATGCAAGTGGAAGCCCGACAAATTGCATGCAGCTGTCGATTACCTTGTCTTCAACAAAGTCTTATTCAAAACATTTTCGTAATGTTCACGACAATAAATCTCGATTAACAACAAATTGCACTATTTTATCAACCTACTTGTTCTCTGCCTTTATTCTATAGACGACAAATTAAAGATTGTCCTTGAGGCGCCATCGAGGAATAAGTCGTCTAGCTGGCTGGACAATTGGGATATTAAAATTTATTTTTATAAATAAATGCATATACATACATATGTACATATATGTACACATAAGTCTTACAAAAATTGCAATATATGTGAAATTATACACAAACAGATCCATACATACACACACACACACACACACACATGTATTTGTATGCTTAGCAGAGATAATCGATATAAAAAGTGAATACAAACAAATTTATAAAAAATATAATTTTTTCACCTTTAGTGCAGCTGTTTGTATGTATAACTATTATACATATATGTGAGTGCGTATATGTGTGAATCTGTATGTACACACATATTTACACATATTCATACATATTTGTACTTCTATGTAGGTTGATTCAATCAAATTTCAATTTTACACGTTCAATAGTAAATTGTGTACAATTAAATTTACACACTAAAGGATATAAAACGAAAAGCTGGCTGGCTGGATGGATGGCTGGCTGGCTGAATTACTGACTGATGACCAGAGGACATTTTTTCAGCTTCAAATACATAATTTTGTGTGGATGTGGGTGTTGGCATAGTATAAATGGGTGTGTTTTGTATGCGTGCGAAAATATGCACAAATATTTGTTAATTTTTTACTTTTGTCCCCATTCTCTGCCAGAGTTCACTTTTAATTTATCTATTTATTTTCTTTTTTCAACAACGAAAACTTTTGTCTGTGAAGTTATTTTTTCGTTTGGTTAAATGTAAAAAAAATCATTTGAAATTCTGATTTGTTAAGTGCTAAATTTGCTGACTGGCGTGACTTTATACGAGCATTCCCAACAAACGTTTAAGATGGTTTAATGATCTGAGAAGATCTTAAGAAGTGTACGTGTGACGTCAATCGTATGAACTGAATGACATGAAGACTTGCAATTGCAAGGGGATCGTAGATTTTTATTGAAAATTTTTAAAACATACTTTAGAGGTGTTTATTTTATAAGTTTGATATCAGTGATGGCAGAAAATTTATGGTAAAATGTTTCTCAGAAGAAAATTCAATTGGTAAACTAAATTGTATTGTTATTTCGCACATGTAATATTAATGCATGTACTTTTAAGGAATATATTTCTAACCGGATGTCCTCAAGACAGTATTCCTTTATTTAATTTCAAGTGATAGCCAGAGAGATTTGCTCATGAATTTTAAATACAGATTTGTTAAAACGATTGCGTGTGACCAAAGACACACAAATGCAACTACAGTTTCATTAGTGCTGAGCACACTTTGTAAAATTTAATTTGAGTAAAATGAGTCGTACTAGTGTAACAAGGAATTGGTCCGAGTGCATTGAGATCGGTTGGGTTTATCTATTCCCCTGCGATCAATTTCGATTTGTATTTAATTTGTTATAATTAGTTTTTGGATCATAATGATGTTAAGAAAATTTAATTTACTCGCAATATTTTCAATCAGTTTACATTTTGCATGATAGCTCCTTCAGCTCTTACGATCGTTCTTACGATCACGGATGTCGCAACCTCGATTTTTACAAAACAAGGTACATTCACGTATGTTATAAACCGAAAAGTCTACATATTTGTTAAATTTATTAAATAGCTAAAGAATAACACTGAACATCACATAAATAGAATAAAAATTAACGAGTTTCTAACTTTTGATTCTGATAGAGAGGATAAACAAAATATATATACTTGTATCGGAGCTTTGATAGTTTACACTAAATTCTTATTTTAAGAGGATCTAATAAATCGTCATAAAAAATCTTGAAATAATTATATTTCAGGTATATTGTGTTATGAAAATTATTATAAAACACTACGAGGAACATTTGATCCCTCCAACTCTCCCCGCTGAATGGGTATTTTCGGACTATTTGTTCAAAGAAGGACAATCATTCCACTGAACAGCAATAAAGCGGTTTGAAATGTCCTTCAAAGATATTTATCATGAAATTCGACTATAAGTCTTCAAAGATACTTAAGCTCAAAATAAGTGTTGAACACCAAAAATAAGTCAAAACTTAAAAGTAAATAAAAAGCATGAAAATGAACCTTAAGCACATTTTAAGTTTGGAATTATTTCTTGCGATCAAGTTGCAATTTGAGTTTTAGTGTATTCAGAGGCTTATAGTAATAGAATATTTGTTAATATTTTTTAAAAGAAGAGACAAAAGAATCTATACACTGAAGAGATGGAAGGTTAAAATGTCCTACTAAAATATTTGCCTTCAAATTTAAGCACAAGTCATCAAAATGTTCGTCAATTATGGAAAGTCTGAATAATTAACCCTCAAACACATTTTGATTACTTAAAAACTTTTGATTTGGTTGTGCACAGTACATTTTATTTTGTTGGTATTGGTGGAAATTTGTATATGTGTGAGAACGACGATGCTGAAAGCAAAATACAAAAATTTAAATTTTCGTCATGATTGACGAGCGATTTTAATGAATGTATACACGTATACATTTTTAACAAGATTGCAAGTAGAACAGTTAATGATCTTTTTTGAAGTATACAAATAAAAAAATTTATTATCCGTTCTAAAAAAATATGAAATACTAAAAAAATCAATCGTCTTCTAAACGTCGCGATATGCCGCAAGATAAAATACTGGTATCTGACTGATGTGCATCTAGAAAAGACAAATAGTGAGTTTCTAGGTCTTGTTAAACTTCGCGCTTAAAATTTCCGCAGTCTTCTGCGTTTAAAATTTTATAAAAATATTTGAGAATAAGTTGAAATAGAACCTGAAAAAAAGTCAGATTTGGATTTCAAATCAATTTTAGTTTGTGTGTTTACTGGGTTACAGCAAAAATACATACCAAATGCTAAAGTTTATTATGTCGTCGTAATTTACAAAAAAAAAAACGTCCAAATCATTTGCATTTTTATTAAATGATCTGATAGAAATGTTTTATATTCTTGTTTTGCACTTGTGCTTTCTTTCAACAGCCTTTCAGCAGCAAACAAAACAACATCTCATGAAGAAATTTAATATACAAATACGAGTACATACGATATATTTTTCACATTTTTCCATTTTGTGAATGTGTATGTGAATGAATAAAACTTCAAGATGTTTTTCAATGTCTGTTTATTTGAACAAAATTAAATAAATAACTTTCAAAAGAATACATGGGAGTTTAAAGATGCGAGGGGTATTATTAACATCCGGCCTTACAAATAATAAAAGGCGAATTTGTTGGAATTTGCATTTATTTTTGGACAACCAGGGAATTCTAGAGAATAAAATGTTCTTCTTTTATTCTTTAAGTTGTCATTGAAAGCATCTGCTCTGCACTGATGCTTACAATATTTTTGTTAATGATTTTTTACTATTTTCACATGCTATCGAATTAGTAAGCTGCACTTACTGTTTTATTTTACATTTTGATGTCGACAAATTTCCGCCAAGTTCTACAAGGGATGCAATCAATCCCATTACGGTTGCAGTGCCGTTCTATTAGAAAGAATAAATTCAGATACTTACTATCATCAAAGAGCGGAGTAGACGGTAAGGAAAAGTGACCTTGCTAACATGATCTCCGCTCAGCAATTCTAATAAACAAGAACCGTAAAATTATCGGGAGGTTCATCACAGTGTTGACTCGAAAACGGGCGAACGGAAAATGTGTTGGTAGGCTTACACTTCCCTAACAATGTGTTCTGACTCGTAGTTGCCGAGAACAAGATAGGGAAGAGAGATTTTTCTGCCTTTTCTGCCAGTGGCCTAATTAAAATTTTTTAAGACAACAAATTTTTTAACGACTTATCGAAGTTATCAGGAATTCTTCTGCGTGACCTAATTAATTAACTCTGATTCCGTTTAAGGGATCCGAACATTCGTAGGCAGATAATGAGGAGTCAAGTGGTGTTTTGTCAAAACGGAATCACTTCATTTGAATCGATTGCTTGAGGGTAGTAGACAGGTAACCATCCAACCATCTATTGAAATATTTAAATACTGTTTTTTTAAACCATTGAAAAATAACTGCCTTTTCAGTTTTTAATGCCTGTTATGAATATTTATTTATATTTGTGAAGAAAATATTGGCCCTAGATTTAATATTATTTCTCACTGTTAAATTGGTTTGTTTTGAAGGTATTAAATCACATTTTACTGTTTTTTTTTATTTACAGCGGTTAAGGCAGTATTTTATTATTTTATTTTATATTATTTATTATTCTATGATGTTATGCTTTGTATTTTTGAGCATTTATTTGCTATTATTAAATGATTATATGATCAATTTAGATTTCTAAACTGAAACTTAAATATAAATATTCTATAGTTCTACTTTTTGTACCTCGCTGTTTTTTATTTAAACATCAATCAGCCTTCAGAAAGTAATTTGTCGGACTCATCTGGGTCTTGTAACGATTGATATGACACTAATTGAGAGCATTAATTGGCGCAAACGAATGGGCTACAGGTGTTGCTGGCTAAAAAGCCACACAAATGAGTTTCCCCTTTTCATGCTCACTCATTTATAAGAGTGGGATAAAAACTAAATCCTTGAGTGTTTATAATTTATAATTATTTTTGCTTAATTAATGTTTCGAGAATGCTGCACAAAAATAATTTTTAATTGATTGTAAATAATGCATATTCAAAAAACAATACAATAAATAATTATTAAGTCTCACAATAGGCTGAAAGATGCAATTAAAGGCTTAACATTCTTGAGTACAAAAAAAAAACGTTTCTCAAATACATTAGGGTGGTCTTTTTTATAAGAAGAAAAATTCGCAGTCTTCTCCTGTTCCCAAAAACTTGGGAACAATTTTAGATTTGCTGCAATTATTTTTTTCTAAATAGAATTTACTGATGAATTTATTAGAGAATGACATAAAATGGTTAAAGATGACAAAGTTCCAAAAAAGCGTTTACTTGCGTTTACATGATGGGGACAACAATACTGTGATTTCTACAAACACCGTATAATTGTAGCAAACAATCTATTGTTGAGTATTTCAACCATAGTAATAGTTGTGATATGTTTTATCATATTATAGTTAAATTCTAAAGTAGCCGCAACATGCCTGAACTACTACCAAATTTTATTAATATACAAATCAAATTTTATTTATCCTTAATCAGATTATAACTAAAAATGATGCGAATTAGTTTTCACCATATATACACGCTCATATATACACCACTTGAATGCCATGTACTTCATGCGCGTGAAGATAAATTTTAAAATTTATCAACTTAAACACAAACGGTAGAAGTTAACAGGATTCTGTTAACATAATAACGTAACTCTGTTAAACATTAAACAAATTGTCCTTTTGTATTAAAACTTGAAATATTATCACATTTTTAAACAAATTGAACCAGAAAAACTAAGCTATATTTATAAAAACTACATATTTCGAACTAAGTCACGTACGAAAACACGCTTGAAAAAAATTTGCACAAATAGTAACTTTGTCCTTTTCTCACAAATGGTAGGAGATGGGCGAAAAATATTTTTTGGGGAGGATTCATAGTCGTGTCTAGATGAACGCCCAATAGTTAAAAAGTCTTAACGTGCGTTTTTTCAGAATTTATAAAAGATTTCAGCAAAAACCGTAAAAATGGACTTCGGTCCCTTTCTCACAAATTGTAGATGGGCGAAAAATATTTTTTGGGAAAGATTCGTAGTCGTGTCTATATGAATGTCCAATAGTCAGAAATCTTAAAAGTGCGTTTTTTCAGAAATTGTAAGAGATTTTAGAAAAAAACGTTAAAAAGGACTTTTCCACAAATACAATTAGAAAATTCTGCAAATAATGTTTAACTGCGAAATATATTTTTCGGAAACAATTTGTTAGTTTTTAAATAAAATTTTTCAATTTTAATAAATGGGCAAGTCCCAGAAACAGTCCACCAACCAAATTTTTTTGAAATCTTTTTCTAGATATACATATAATTTTATAAGTAAAATAAATGCATTTCGATGATCTTTAATTCACAAATTATTACCAAATCGTACCCTACACCTCAGATCTTTTAATTTCATACTAGAGATTAACTATTTTCAGGTATTCATACCATTACTTTAGTGTTAATGAAGATGGCCCGATAGAAAGCCATATTTTTATACATTGATTTCATTTAAATTTTAGTTAAAATATATTGTGTTTACTATTTTGGAAACACTGAAATTATGTATGAAATTTTAGAATAGAAAAAATGTAACGTGCGTCACGTAGCGTGCGTCACAAATAAGTTATTTTAGAATTCACACACTTTAGAAAACAGAATTTAACTTTCAAAGTTACTTCCGTTTTTTGTAGCGTGCATCACAAAACTTTGTGATCAATTATTTCGCAACAAATGCCTACTAAAAATATATTTTTTATGCCATTCGAAAGTACATTAATGCCCCACTAAACACCATTTATAAGTACTTCTTTTAAAAGATAAAAAAATTTTTATATATTAATGTGAAAACGCGTACGAATGTAGCGTTCGTCACGCAGGATTTGCCCATATAGAAAATGATCATTATTGAGCAAAAATACGATTCATTAAACGGCAATGATTTGATAATAGCATGATTTAATTGTATTCGAAAAAATTCAATCATATTATGATTCGGCCAAAAGCATATAGTTCAATCATGGCATGTTGCTATTAAATAATAGTTGCCTAAACCATATTTAATTTTATGTGTACTTTGTTTTATTTTCTTAGTGACCCTTATATGATTTGGTGTGGCTTTAACTTTTATAAAGGCCACCTTAATATATAAATATCGTTGCCTTAATATTGGAAGACCTTAACTAATTTTTTTTTTCAAATTGAGTTTTTTGCATATTTCAATAAATTCAAGTATCTCTTGTCGAAAGACGAAACACTCAGTTTTGAAAAAAATAACTTAAGGCCTTTCTATATTAAGGTAACGATATGTATGTACATATACAAAAACCAATATTTATTATGCAAAACTCTTCTGTTTAATGTGATAATTTCCCCAATCTATATTAAAACTACACTTGCATAAATGAAAAAAAACTAACAATTAACAGCAATTAAAACACTAAAAACATTAATTAATGACCACAACATTAACTTCTTTGGATATACATACATAAATAATTAAAATTAATAAAAAAAACTGATAGTGATCATGGACCAAATGACAATAAAAAAAGCATAATTTTATATTTATAGAAAAAAAAATACACAAGAATAAAAATTCTATCATGCACCACCAGCACCTACACACACTCACATAAATGAAAATACTTAAAGTCTACAACATATTTCCCACATCAACAGCAGTGCCAACATCATGATATGCATAAAAATGACAATTGACATTTCATTATAAACTACAAAAAAAAAAATAATAATAAATAAATAAAAATCATAAATAAATGATTTTTCCTACTCCGACAATTGTGATTGAATTGCTGAGGATGAATACAGGATAATGATGCTGATAATTTGTCTGCAGTTTGAGATTTAAATAAAAAAAATTCATTAGTGTGTGTGCGTGTGTGTATGTACACATACTAACTTCTTTGAGTTCATAGAAATTGAATTAATAACTTTTAATAAAATCAAAAAATTATCAAAAGGAAAACTTTTAAATAAAAATGTGTGATTTAATAAAAACTGACATACTGTGATAATTTGTAGCGCAGATGAAAAATAAAGAAATTTTAATTAAATTTAAAAATTTAATTAAAAAATAAATGAACTTTTAAATATAAAAAGTAATAAAAACGAGCATCATGGGTAAAAAGTAATCATATCGTATTTGAATACACACCAACGTATGTAAACTTCCAAGTTTCTAGATATTAAAAGTATCTGGGAAAAAATGTTGACTTGATTTGTTACGGCGTTTAAAGCATGGTACTCTGTTCATCATTTCGTGCGAACTGCTTTCAAACGTTCAATTAAAAAAATTCAGGCGAAATAATTGCAAAATAATATGGGTGAAATTGTACTCTGTTCATCTTGTGAAAATATATGAAATGTTCCTGACAGCATTTTTTTCAACTACAAAATGTTTCTGGCAACATTTTTTCCAAATGCGAAATAATATAAGCACCACTTATTTTGTACGGAATTGCAAAAACAACAGCTGATCAGATTTTTCTTGGCGATGTGGTTTTAATTTTAAGTTTCTTGCTCAGAAATACATAATTAAAATAATGTAAATATAATAACCCAATTCAGAATCTTGTGCAAACGGTCTTGCATCGTAGCATTTGCAAAGTGGTTTAGCATATTTTTTACTCTACACTGTTGTATAAATAAGCAACACCTAAAGCTGCACTCCACGTATGCAACACTTAATTGCCGCTTTCGCCGCTCATTCATGCATGTGTATGTGTAAATGTAAATAAATGAAATAATCTTTTTTTTCACAGCTGAGTGTAAATTTCGTGTTTTGCAAAAAAGTATTCCAAATAAATCAACAAGGCCGTTCACGATTACTCAAATGCACAAGATTGTGAATAGGGCTAATATAAAATGAAGGTAAGTGCTTTTTGCAGGACATTTGTATTCCACGAGCTCCTCGGCAGCAGCTGCGATTTGCATTAATTGATACGTTGCAGTACAAACTCCTAATATTATTTTGTTGTCGATTTGTTTTAATTTTTTTTATTTAAATAAACACATTTTTTTTGTTTTCATAAGAAAAACAATGTTGTTCATTTCAAGGCAATAAAACCGATAAGATTGTTCTAAATCGTGGTATTTTTCCCACTGCCTGGTTGTCAAAATTTTCAAGCGAAATAATCAATGTTGCTCAAAATTTTTCGCAAATTGACACAGAAAAATACACAATGTAAAATCAGCGAAAATCGTTAATGGTTTTGCTTCATAGTCGTTTCGTCTTAAATCAACATGATTTTACGATAACTTTCAAGCAACAATAGCAACACATGTCAATACAACATGAGAGTGTTATTGAATAAAAATGTACCGACATGACGAATCTTGTTGAATCTAAATTATTTCAGTTTGAAACAACACAAATTACATATTGAATTAATATGTTTTCAGCATGAAATTCATTTAATATGTTAATAATTATCATGTTGAGTTAATACGATTCAATGATTGATCTGACACGAAATTCTTTTAAAATTAAACCGATACTCATATTAAAATAACACTAAATGTTTGTTGGTTCAAAATGAAGCCCTTAATAAAATAACTCATGAAAAATATAATAAAAACGATTTCTATTATGTATTTACTTTTTTAATAATTATTTTATTTACAAACATTTGGTGCTAACGTCAAATCATCAGTAGACCTTAAACCATATTTTTGAAAGTTTCAAACCTCTTATCTGATACGAAAACTTAAAATAAAAACAATGAGAATTTCTTATACTTTTGTAATTTTTGAAATTCTCATTGAAATTAGTGGAATACTCATTAGCAATGTGGATTTAAAATGTAGAAATGTTGTCTTTACACGCTCAAATCCAAAGTTAATTTAACATAATAATTTTTTTTACTACGAACCTGAGTTGTGTAAATTCTACATTGTACATTGTTATTTTAACTACGAAAAATTTTCAATCTAATATGTATTTGTTAGATGAAATTTAAAGTTTTAAACATTGAATTAATATTTATTTATGAGTATATGTTCGCTTTGAACAAACTTAATATTTTTGCAAAAAAAAAAAAAAAAAATAAAAGACATGGAAGTGTTTAATTTTGGTTTTACATTGATTTTTCCTGTATGTTTGAACAGGTTACCAAGCTCTTCAGCTCTTAAGCATTAAAAGTAAAAAATTATTTTTGAGGTTTGTCGAAGCAAATATATAATGAAGGTCCTTTCTATAGTTCAACCAGAAAACAAAGTTAATTGCTGTGTTTACATTGAAGCAGGTTGTATTGAAAACTTTTTCAATCCTTATAAGTGGAAATTGCAGATATAAAAATACATGTCTCTTGTGAAGAGTTTTGTAAGCAAAACTACTCAATTCTCTGCTTTACAAACCAGCTTACGCGAGTAAATTCATTTAATCCTTAAATTCCTAGTAAAACACAGGGTAATGAAACCTCTGCATTTCACTGACTAAGTACAACAGAAACTTGCTGCACTTTATCAAACACGTTACAAAAATTAAATTAATATTTAATAACAATCAAAGCTAAGTTAACAAATAATTATTACTTTATCCAACAAAAAAAAAAAAAAAAACAACAAGCCGGGTTAAATAGTTCATTTAATATTTTTTTACACACTAAACAAAATTGCAAATATTGCCCCAGGGTGGCGACAAACTCTGTAAAGCAAGGAAAGAAGGATTTACAATATGAAACTTGTATGTAAAATTGTGTAATTCGTTTACAACTCTGAACGAATAATCATAATAAATTTATATTTCCTGAAACAAATACAACCTGTAAAAATAAATAAAAAATGGGAAAACCTTTTCGTTCTACCTTTAAAAAAGAGGGTAATGGATGTTTTTTTATTTTTTATTAAAATGTAAATGTTGTATAAAACGTGCGGGTGTGGAAAAGCGAAAATACCAAATAAACAGAAAAATAACATAATAATTCACATTGTGCGTTGTTGCTATTCTTGCAAATTTATTCTCTTCATCTAACGCAATTTATCAATTTCCGTTACCGCTACTCGCCTTTAGGCCATATTGAAATGAACTGTTTACAGCTGAGGCAGTGATTTAAACAAAACACACACAAAACTTTAAACAACAGTTATGTTAAGAAAAATAGTTGCAGTATCGGCTAGCTGAGCAAAAAAGTTAATAAATTGAAAAAAAGTTACTGACAAATAAATTGAGCCCGCAAATTTGAAAAGTTCCGAAGAAACATTTTTACAATTAAATTTTGAAGTTTAGTTAGAAATATTTGTATTTTTCTTATAATAAATAACCGGCGATTTTTCAGTAACAGTGATTAAATCATAGATATAGAAATATCGAACATATCTAGTGGGAATGTCTTGCAGAAGAATAAGAATAATTTCAACACCTTCTGTGCAACTGGCCTGCTCTGGAAGAACTTAGGCTTAGCTATCTATGCAATCGCTTCCCTGAGAACCTATAGGTGGGGAAGGTTGATTTTCATTGAGGTCATGACCCCTCATCGTTAGTCGAGAACTGGGCTTGGTGGATTCCCGTCCGAGTTTTCACTTTGTGGCCCCCCTGAACTGAAGACAAAATCGGATTTTGGTAGAAGTAATCTGGAGCTTCGCACAATAGTACACGCGGGCTTCTTAACTAATTTGACCACCTAACTAACCTATTCGAGGTTGCTGTTCGCTGGGTGCTTTTATGATTTTTGATTGCATTTGGGTTTTTAATTTTTTTTCTATTTGGGAACAATTTAATTTAGTCTCTTTTTAATTTTGTTAATTTTTCATAATTTTTGTTTGTGAGTTTTAGCTTTGTTCGTTTAGTTTTTATGAGAACGCCAGTTAATATTGTAGAATAGTATAGAAATTACAAACGGAACGTTATAGAACACATGCTTTTTCTGTTATTTGAGAATTGCGTTAGCTACCCAATTTATATTACCGCAATTGTCAAACTCTATATTAGAAAATACACAATTAAAAATTACTGACTCTTTTTAGTATTGAATTTGACAATTGCGGTAATAACAATTGCTACGTGCAGACTTAAGAGTTAAAAATTTTAATAAGCAAACGCCTTTTTACCTCGAAACAGTTTGAATAATTGCTTCTTTTAATAGCGTTTAAGGAACTTTTTTTAAAGTTTATTTGTAAAAATTAAGTTGTTTACTACTTACTGGCTAAGTCCATAATGATTTTTACTGCTGTGCATAAATTACCTGAAACATAAAAAAGAAAGTCTTATTAACAATTTTTAACTTACTAAGATATAAAAATGTATATCAAAATATGTTTGAGGAGGTCCATAACAAAAAGCAATAATTTCACATTTTGAGGTTTTGTCTTTTTTTTATATTGTAACGAATTTTTGGCTTGAGTTCAAATCTGAGTTTACCCATTTCTTCTTAATTTTTAAGAAATAGTTTTTCGATAAATTCATTACTTTTATTAAGAAAGTATCAAAAACATTTAGGTCAATTGTTAACGCTCCGTGGTACGTGTCAAATAACACCATCCATAAAGATCTACACATACCAAAGGTGAAAGATGAAATTCGGAGATACAGTGAAACCTATCTAGAAAGACGGAGTGAACACGTGAACTCATTAGCTATTGCTCTACTAGATGAAACAGACAAAACAAGAAGATTTAAAAGGCACTATATCCTGGATTTGTCGTTTAGATATTAACTATTTTACATGTTGTCTATATAAATTTTAGCTTTACCTTTTTTATCATAATTTTTAATTATGTATGTATGTATGAATATAATTTTTACTTTTGTATTACATACATAGATATATCATTTACAATATATATAAATATGTACATCAACTAACTATATTTTGCCTTGTCTTGTTCACAATGGAATTCAACATAATTTGTTATATTTTTAACCATATCAAATTTACTTATTACCCTTGACTTGATAGATTGTAAATAAAGAAATACAAAAAAAAGAAGATACGTCTTTTCTTAATTAAGGTAACTATAGATTTAATTGAAGGTTATGCATGTATATTTTGCACATTATTTACATTTAACTTTTGTGTTTAAAAAAATTATAATAATTGAAACTTCTGAAATGTCCACAAAAACGTTTTAGTTGAATTCAAAAATATTTTACTGTGACGAAACCCTTTCACTTCATCTAAGTTCCTGAAAAACAATTGCAAAACAAAAAAATAATTACAAGGATTAAGGCTAAATTTATAATTAAATTCTGTTTATTCATGTAAGCTTTTGTAATAGAAATACCAATAAAATATTTATAGTTTTTTTTTAGTTTATTATTATTAATATCGCAATAAAATAAACACTTTCCCATGATAAAATATTTAAGGAAACCAATTGCATTTTTTGGTTTTGCATAAATATACGAGTATCTATTCATGCATGAGGAGTACAACGACATACCACCACAATTTAGCTCATATTAAGCCATCAGTGTAAATAGCATTCAAATTTTGATAGTGTTTATTTTATTTGAGTAATTTTTCATTTGAAATAGAATTTGCGGTTTTAACAATATTGTTTAAATGTGAACGAGTATTAAATAAAGTACTCCTGCATAATTTTGTTATGCGATGAATGTTTGAGTGAACATTTATGTTGATGTTGGTATGCAAATTAAGTAATTTAAATGTTGAAAAGTGTTTATTTATGAATTCGAATTCAGAATGGTTGTTGAAATTACACAACTTTAAAACACACACTCATGTATTTTGTAATTATTTTTTTTTTAAGATAAAACAATCAGATAGTGAGAGATGGAGTGAAAAATAGGAAAAGGGAATGTAAGGACAAGAGAAATGTGTTATTTGTATCATTTAAATTTAATTTTTTGTAATTAAAAGTTTAAAAGTATTTATGTATTTTTTTATATGTTTGGTAAATATTTGAATATTTTGTTAAGTAATTTTTTAATAGAATTTATTATAATAATGTATTTCACAGATATGCAATAAGAAAAATAATGCTTTCTGCGACAATATATGAATGCAGTAAGCAAACTATAGTTGTTTTTAATAGGCGAGACCATTTTTGGTAATTTTATGCCGAAGTTATAGAGAAGATTTTGACAAAATTGAAAAATCACAGTATGAAATCAATTTTGAGACAACTTATACCATTTCAAAGTTATTTGCTTGCAGATGCGTGCAATCTATATTTTATTAAGATCGAATCAGTATTATAGAAGATATAAGCATTTAAAGTTACCACTAATGCATGCACACTTAGAACACATGCAAGTTAAAAAAATAAAATAAACAAAACATGCATGTGTTTTTGTTTAATTTGTGTTTGAACAAAAATAACACAGAGCTTTTTTACAGTTTGGATTTGTGGAACTGTGGAAAAGGCGTAGTGAGCAAAAGAGAGTTAATTACTTGCATTTTTTTATATATATTTTTCTGTTTGATGTTTTATCAATTATGATTAAAATATGGCCTATGGCGTTGGCCACCAACTACACTAGTTTAAATAATACTGTCCAAATTCTACATCCTGTTGAAATGTTAACATATTTAAGTGACCACCGCTTGATTTTTCCATCCTTGAATTAATTGTAAATACAGCAACAATAACACAACTTGAAAGTTAAGTAATGAATTTTTTTCCATAATTTATTAATTTAAGTTATTAAATTATTAATTAATTGCAAAAAATTTATAATAATTTTAAGTAATTTTTTCGCTAATAGGTTGACTTGTATGTACTTTCCTTTTATCTACAGACTCTAACTTAGTAAATATTAAATTGATTTTTTCATTTTGGAATAACGAAAACTGTTGAAATAATCAGAAGTATCCACGATATCAAGGTGCAAAAATTTCAATTATTTTTGTTTTAATAAAAAAACATGATTGAAATCACATTCAACCAAGCCACCTAAACAGTGGTGGATACATGGAAACACACATGAACGCTGATGGTGGGAGTGTAGCGGCTCCCACAAAACAACGTGGTTTCTGTTCTGCCGTGTAAGTTGAAATTAATTAGTGTTAAAATTGTTCCTTGTTCCTTTGGAATATTGTCTCATGTCCAATTCTTTCTGACTAAAAACGTTACGAACATTAGACAAAAAATAATAATCACTTTGGATTAAAAACTACTAAACATAATTTTAGTCTGAAAACAAAATCAAATTGTAATTTTTATTTTTTTATATTTTTTAATAGAAATTCTCACGCGAAATTTTGTGTTCATTTTACAAACTCATGCAGTAAGTTTTAGTGTGTAAAAAAATTCGAAATTTCTTAATATTTGTTTAACGGAAATAACTAATTGTTTGTACGTTTTTAAAAATAATATTGAAAACAAAAACTATTTTGGGTATTTTTGTAATTTGTTTCAATAAATACCCACCCAAAGGAAAATTATTTTTATTTTATTTTCAAAAAACGGGTAACTAATTTGTTTTCCAGTGTACGAGTGACACGACTTTTGTATTGCATTTCATATTTATTTTTAAGGATTAAACTAGTTGTTATATTCACATCTGTTAATTTTACTCTAGATGCTCGCAAAAACTTACAACTTTTAAAAAAGAGACAAAAACACCAACAACCCGCTGAATATGCATTTCGTTTATTTTTTTAAATCTTTTTTTTTTTTTTTTGTGAAAGTTTCTTACTTATTTCCTTTTATGTATCACTGTCAATGTACGAGTATTTAATTAATTTTTTTGCGCATTTTTTGTAACACTTCTTGACAACAATTCAGAAAGTTAAGTTAAGAAGATGAAAAATATGAAAATAAAAACAACAATACAATTGCAACATTGTACTTGAAGCAACAAATAATACTTACTGCTGCCTGCCACTGTTACCTACTGTTTGTTGCTGATGTTGTTGCTGATGTTCGTTCAAGTTTTTTTTTAGAGCTGAAATTGTTTAACATCATCAACACATGTTGCCTGCAACACTTCAAAAAGTTCAGGGTTAGATTTTCATTAGAGGATTTTCAGTTGTTGTTGTTTTTGTTGGCTCTCCAGAGCATTAAACAGTACAGCGATGTAGTGGAAAGTAAAAAATGCTCCATTTCATTAAAAACCACATTTTTTGTATTTTTTTTTTGGTTTTAAAACAAAGATTTTTTTTACTAATTTTACAAAATTGTAGTAATTTTGTTTAAAAAAAAACAAGAAACTTTTTCCTTTAAGACAAAGGATATTAAAAAAAATTTATTTTATTTATATACTAGTTATTAGAGGCTGTGATGCCTCTAATAACTAGTACGGAATTTTCCCTTTTTGTAGAGAATTTTTCGGACAATTACAAGCGAAGGGAAAAAAGAACATATGTTTGATTTTAAAGAAAATGTAGGGCATTTTCAATACAGTAGTTTTCCGATTCAACGAACATTCGATTCTGCGAACATCGCTTTTAACAAACATGTCAGTTTGCTCCATTGAGTGAGTACTTCATATAGCGAACAAACATATTTTTTGTTGGTGCTCTGTGCAACGAACAAATAAGATTAATAATTTTAGTTAAAAAAAAAACATAATCGTAATAAAATTTCTTAATCAAATAACCAAAAGCAAAACGTGTAGAAAAAAGTACTGTTATTTTAGGTTCTGCTTCCATAGTATTTTTGTTTTGATTGTTCTTTCGTGGCGTTAACATAAAAAATGGGTAAACGAAAGAGAAACGAACGAACTAGAAATTGTTGATGATCGCCGTAAAGGCTTGCGAATTGTAGATTTGAGCAAAAAGTATGGCTTAAAAAAGTTCACAGTAATAATAAAAATACATTATTAAAAATGCAGAAAGTACAAACTTTGGATGCAAAAACAGGAAAGAAAGAAAATACTTTTTTCTTGGTTTCTACGACAGCGAAATTCATACATGACTGTTTGTGGTGCAGTCCTATAGTTCAAAGCCGAAGAAATTCATAGAAAGCTTTATGATGGAGATTTGAATGCCAGCCACGGATGGTTTACCAAATTCAAAAAACGGTTTGACATACGGCTTTTAAAACAAAGTGGATAAAAGTTTTCATCCAATGCTGTTGAACCTTTTTTATTTAATTTTATTTTTGCAGATCTCAAAAATCATTTTAAACAAAATAAACGTCAAAAATACTATTCTTGTTATTTATTTATCCATAAAACGGCTATTCTACATAAGAACTGCGTATAACGAACTTTTCAGTTTAACGAACACGCCTGATAAAGTTCGTTAAACCGGAAAACTACTGTACTTTCTTTTTATCCTTTTATAGTACGGTGTAAAGTGATAATAAACACATACATACACAATAAAATCTAAATTTCAAATTTTGTTACAGGATTACAAAAGATATTTCATACAGACAGAAAACATATTTTCGTAAATAATATATAGAGACAACGAAAGGAAAAGAAATATCCGATATTCTTTCGAATAGAATTTATATGAAAAACGAAAAGAATTTTGAATATTTTTATTTTTTGTTTAATATATAAATTAACACTTTTTAAAAATATATATTAAGTTATTTTTATTATTCAAATGCGCTCTTCGAAACAAAAAAGCCTTTGATTCTTTCCATTTTAACAAGGACAAAATTTTATTAAGAAGTCAGCATTAAGATTTGATTACCTCGTAAAAATTTAAGAAATCACGATTCTCAATAAATTGCGTTGAATTATTTAAAAAGAAATTGTGGAAGAAAGAGCCTAACAGATAAAATCTAAACTTTAAAACTTTAGTTCTATATAACATATCTTAAGATAATTCAAAGACTTGCCTTAAAAATTTAATAATTTTTGCAGAAATTAAATTTAAAACGTCTTTAAGCCCAAAGACAAATATTGGAGGTTGTTAAAACTAAATTTTTTTTTACTATTATTTAATTTTGTACTTGACGATATAAATGTACAAAATTTTTCAAATTTGAATAAAATGTTCGTTTTTTTCTAAAATCAATGAATTTTTAGAGTAGGGAAAAATGTAAGAAACTCTTTTCTATGTGTAGGGGAAAAAGGGGATTTTTTCGAGACATGTAGGGATTTTGTTAAATTTCTGCTGGCATCACTGATTAGAGGCAAGTATTGGGTCAACCGCAATTATTTATTTCTTTCGTGAGATTTCATTGTTCACAATCCTTCTAAAAAGATGAAAATAACAATTAAAATATAAATTGCTTTATTTCATTGATTTATTTTTGATCATGAGCAGAAAATATGAATAACTTTTAGAGCCTTTTTTGAAAGATATTTTATTTAGAACAAACTCATATAAAAATATACAAGTATATGAAAAAACACATATTTAAAGTCATTGTTTTTTCGAACAAATTGCCTTGCAATGTTTGCTGTCACATAACTAGTTAAAATTGATCAAATAAATCAAAAACTCAACTACGAGTAGTTGACAAAAAAATAAAAAAGCAATAGTACTTATGTATTAATCAAACCAAAAAAGTTTGTCTTAAATAAACCCAAAAAAATTAGAAGGAAAATGGTACATGAGAAAAAACCTACGTGTAACAATGTGTTAATTTATCGTTAATTAGTGATGGTAAAATTTGAATATTGATCGTGGTGAAGTTGTGTTTGTTGTAAAAACAATTAATAATACCTTCCATAATACAAATAGCTCTCGTATCCTTTTTCGAGTCATAATTTGTATAAACACAAATTTGAAATCTCATTCAACCGAGCCACCTAAACAGTGGCGGATACATGAAAACACACATGAACACTGATAATGGGAGTGTAGCGGCTCCCGAAAAACATCGTTGTTTCTGTTCTGCCGTGTAAGATGAAATTGATTGATGTTAAATTTTCCCTTGTTCCTTTGGACTATTGTATCATGCTCAATTCTTTCTGACTAAAAATGTTACGAACTTTAGCCAAAATAATAATCACTTTGGATTAAAAACAATAAACACATATTTAATTTTAAATACAAAGTGCTATTTCTATGATTTAGAGAGAATTTCTAAAAAAAACTTTCGATATACTATTGACCAGGTATGCTTACTCGATTTCAAAAACATTAAAATCATACGAATTCGATTTGGAGAACAGCAATATATGTATATGAATTCGTTTAAAGCAAAAAAAAATCAACATACGTCTTTTCTATATTAAGCCAACGATATGCAAATTAAGTGCCAGCATACTGTTTGAAATACTGGTAAAACATTTTTTTGTTCCCTTAAATAATATATTTAAATTTCTTTTAAAATACATGGACGATTTTTTTTAATTTTTAGACTTTTATTGTATATTATCTAGAAATAAATATTAACTTGAAACTTAAAATTTAACTCTTCGTTTAACAGAATAAAATATTCTCTGCATTTTGTAGTAGTAAATCAATGAATAAATTGTTTGAGAATACAAGGATGTGTACGTTACACTATACAAATTCCATTAATTTTCTACAAGAATTTATAACCATCACATGTAAAAATAAGTTTACAAATAAACCTGGGAAGAAATTTTCTACTTACTTTTCTGCTCATTCCGAAACTGTGTAAATCCCCAAAAGATGCCTGCCTTATTTAGCTTCAAGATAGTCCAACCAAAAAAAAGAAACTGCTTAAATAAAGTGTTTAATACAACAGATGCGTCTTCCTTTCGGTATGTGAGTGCGTGCATGTGTGTGTATAAATTATGTGTTTGTATACATTGGAGAGGTAAAAATAAGTAAAAAAAACCCAGTAGGAAAGTATTTGCAAGAAAAAAGATTCCACGATTTAAGTACAGCAGAGGCGGTGGAAGTAGTTAATCCTTAAGTTAAATATCTTTGGATTGCAAGCATGATATATTAAGTTTAACTGGTATAGCCGACGGCCGACGCAATCGGCCTTAGTCTAACTATAACTAATAAAACATAAAACCAAAAATATATAAAAAAAATTAAAAGTAATTAACTCTCTTTTTTTGAATACGCGTTTCCAACAATTCCGTAAATCCAAAGTGGAATAAATGATATGTGTCATTTCTGTTCAAAAACAACAAATTTGACATGCATACTCTGTTTATGCATGTTTTGTTTATTTTTAAACTTGCATGTGTTCTAAATGTGCATGGATGAGTGGTAACTTTAAATGCTTATGACTCCCTAAATATTGATTCGAACTTAATGAAATATAGATTGTACTCATCTGCAAGCAAATGCCTTTGAAATGATATAATTTTTCTCAAAATTAGTGATTGGCAAATTTTGCAAAAAAAAAATGGTCTCGCATATAAATAATTTCAAATTAACGAATTAAATTCATGTGTGGGACAAACAAGAGAAATAAAAAAAATAGGAAAATATAATAAGCGATGGTAAATTTGATTGGCATAAAATACTAATTTAATGTGATTATTTTTCGGTTTCTGTTCTGCCGTGTAAGTTAAAATTAATTGTTGCTAATTTATCTTTTGTGACTTTCGAATATTGTCTCATATCAAATTCATTCTACAAAAATGTGTCGAACTTTAGCCAAAATAATAATAACTTTGAATTAAAACTACTAATAAAACACTGATGTTTACATAAACTCGAACACACACATACATGAACGGAGAGTAGTGGTCTCCGAAAACAATATATTGTCGGCATGATGAGCTTCGTCTTTAATAATTTATTTCTTAAAAATTACCACATTCTCAAAAATCCCATTCTCAATAGAATGATTTAATTAAACAACTGAAAACTGATGTAGCAAAATTAACTTTGTGTTAAAATTATTAAATAGTTCCAAAGGATAATAGATGGCTCTGCGGACTTTCTTCATATATAAATAAATGGTGGCAATGGGAAGCTAGATTCAATTGCATAATAATATATTGCGTTATTATAAAGCTAAGTTTAGACGATATGTTGAATCAGCATATTTATGCTGAAAATTTTGTTACAAGTGCTTGCATATCGTGTAAACGCAAAATTTTTTCACCATATGCCGAATTCGTATGCATATGCCCCTCATATCTAAGTCCAATCATTGGGAAGATTAAAATTTTTAATATCATTTAAAAGTCGTTGAAACAATAAAATATAAAAAAAGTAACGCACATTGCAAAAAAAACGCGAAATTTTGCAAAAAGTTGCAAAATTTAGAAAAAGCAAGCGACATTTGTAGTCATGTACCCGCTTGTTTATATCATAATTTATCTCGATTTTGTACTTGGTAAGTTTTGCAATAGCTAGTGATATTTCCTCCGATGACATCATTTATGTTTATTTTTTATTTATATTAATAAATTTTATTGCAAAAATTATTCGTATAAGTACATAAGTTGAATAATAATTAAAAATAGTTGTCATACCCACTGATTTCACAAACAAATGTTTATACGACTGAGCATATGTAGCACGACATAAAATTCAGCATATCGTATAAACACAAAAATCGTATGCTTACTCTTATGTTGACAATTCATTTGCTTACATATGCTGACGTCAAATAATTTGCTACTTTCAACATATCATGTAGGCGCCAAACATATTGAATATGCTGATAGAGGCATTTGTTATTATTTTCAAGCATATGAGTGTTAGCATACATATTCTGATTGAACATATCGTCTAAACTTAGTTTAAGGTTTATTAAAAATATACATATAGAATATACTTTATATGTGACAGCGCATAGAGAAAGGGACCTAAGGGTAAAAAAAATCAACTTTTTTTGAGGTGGACAACATCTGAGCATCGAATGAGACCGATCCCATGCCCCAAAAGTGTTCCCTCCCAGAGATATGCTCGTCTTATGAAATTGATGGTACACCAAAGATACACGTATTTAAATCTTTAAAATGGCTCTTCTGAACAAAACCGGTTTATACCCTTAGGTCCCTTTCTATTTTGGGCGTCACATATATCTTTTTATAACATGAGATAAACTTTAAAGTTATAAAAAGAATTTTGTCTGGGTTTTACGATTTTAGAAGACTTTAATCAAGACCTTTTCTAATCGTTACTTTCAAGACACTCTTATTTATAATCGTTTGAAAGTGTAGAATTAAAGAAATGAAATGTATCAATTTTTTCTGCCGGGTTTGTAAGCAAGAATAATACAATTTTCTAAGCTTAACAGTTCATGCATTTATGTGTATACACATGCATGTCACAAACTTACATGAGTATGTGTAAGTACACAATGGATTTAAAATTTCATTTTAAAATCGATTAAAAAACAAGAAAGACCTGTATAAAATTGTACACACGTTTACATTACTCACCGTCACATAAACCACAAGAAGCACATAAGAAGGTGTGTATGTGAATAGAGTCCTTTGAATATATTTTACGCATTTAAAAATATAAAGAGAAGTAAGCAAAATAAAAACATGGTTTATTTATTGTGTTTCCTTGAAGTATTAAAGGGTTTTTGTTAAAAAAAATTGTTTGGGAACTTTGGAAAAAAAAAATAACATGATTGAGAAGTTTTGTTTTTAGTTTTGTTATCTTCTCATTAAGTGTGTGCTACTAAAATAAAACTCTAGAATAATTAACAGATTGAAAGAGAAATCTGATTAATCGAATGCCCCTCTGCGTATGCTGAAATCAATGCGCAGAAACTAAAACAAATTATATGGTCTATTAAGTTCAACTTAAAGTTATAGAATGTCGGCGAAAACTATGTCATTCCTGCAGCTGAAAGCTATAGAGAGTATGAAATTATATTTTCCAATTTATTGAATATTTATTTTAAGGGATCTGGACAAAACTTGAGATTCAAATAAACTGGTGACAAGCTATCAAGAGTAGACTGTATATTTATTATTTTCAATGATTTAAATTTTTGTTTAAAACGTCTTCAATTCAGTTTGTAAACTCATTCATCTATTATATACATACGAGTACGAGTATACACTCGCCCACGCATGCACATTGTCTTTCACAGTTAATTTGAAGCACACTTGTAGGAGTGGGATACACTTCAATAAGTATGAGAATTTTCAATTTGACAAGCGTTGCCTGTCGGTGCGGGTTTAAAATATTGTTTCGGAATAATGCTATTATTTGCTTTTTAATGCTGCTAAAATTTTAATTTGTTTTATCTTTTTTTTTTGCTGTTACACTTGCTTTGGTTTCGAAAACGTGAGTCGTAGAGGTTTTCAAGCCACAAACATTTGTGTAGTTTAAGCAAAGACAAATTGGGTAAGAAAAAGAAATATTGAAGTGTTGGCAGCAATTCATGGTTAGATTAAATTCGGGAATTTAAAAATTACATTGATCTAACAAATTAATATAAAGAAAATAATTTTGTTATTTGGGGGGCGGGCGATAATGATAATATTCATCGCTAATGGAACTTTAATGTAATACAAAGTTTCTTTGTTTAACATTTATATTTATTCTCCGCACTTTCAGCAATCACATTTTCAACTTTATGTTGAGGGGAAAAAAAACTAAATTATTTTTCTTTCGCAAAAATAACTTTATGCAACTATCTTGTGTTTAATCTGTGTTACACTAAAAGTGTTGCTGTTTTGCGACATCAAATAAAAATTAAAACGCATACATCTTAATAAAGTTTCTATTTCTTTTATAATTATTTTTTGTTGGTTTCATGTCTCAGATTTATATAATTTTGCCTTCTTCTCTCATTTCTTTTTCGCTTTGAATTTTTATAAAGTGTAGAAATACTTTTTAATTTACACTTCTCAACTTTTAAGGATACATTGTGTGTTATTTTTCCGTGAGAATAATTTGCATTCATTTTTTCATTATAAATATGTACGAGTACATAAAGAAATGTATGTATATCATTTATTTCTGCCAACATCTTTTCATTAATTATGAATGTAAAGTTTTTATTTCAAGATCTGATTTTCTATTGTATTTGCAGCTTCTGCTTTATTTATTTCATACTTTCAGGCAAATTTTTTCTTTATTTTTTTTGTTATTATTAATTTTTCGTTATTTTCATTTGATACAGCTCCTGGGAGGGGGAATTTAATTTTTTTAACCAACATGGCGAAAGGAAAACGTTTACCCAGTTTTATACAGATAATTTTTCCATTTTCTTGAATTCCGTTTGTGTCTTCATTGCAAAAGTTTTCAAAATAATGTTGAGAAATGAAATATTAATCATTGAGATAAAAGAAAGTTCAACAGAGAATATCCCAAAGAGGATGATGCAATTTAAAACAAGAAACTCATTAATATTTTTAAATGTCATTCAATCTATTGTCAGCAAATTCAGAAACAATTTATTAAAACTGATTTTTTAACGAAATAGAAAAGTATTAAAAAAAAAGAAAATAAATAAAATAATAATGCAAAGCATTTAAGAGTATGAATGCAGAAATATTGTTGGAAGTTATTTCACTGGGAGTCATTTCATTGAGCATTATTTAGTCCAGAATACTCTTCAAATTAAATTAGTTTTATGTGGAAACATCACAGTGTGATGTTAATAAAATATCCCCAAACGAGTTTTAATATTTTTCCGTAGGTTTCTAGCGGTACCAACAGGATATTAAGGATTCCGTCAGAAATATGTAAAAATTGCGCAAAAAATTATAAATTTTTTTTTGGATATGAATATAAAAAACAATCATGTTGACAGTTCATTAATTTTTATTCAATTCATAATACAAAGAGAAAAAAACCAAACAAATGTTCACACATTAACTTAACAACAAAAGTTACAACATCTGTGCAAAAGCTCTTAAGATTCTATTAAACATGATTAAAACAATTCTCAAACACTTAAAAGCTAAAAAAATAAATTTCTCATTTAGATTAAAACAAATTAAAGCAAAAAAAAAAAGAAATATCATTAATTAAAAATAATACACACTTTTGCATTCAACTTAAACGGAAAGGAGGGCACTAAATGGTAGCAAAGTTTATCTGTTTAAGAATATTAAAGCAGCAGCTTGTAGGTGGGTTTCTTCAGCATCTTTATAATAAATTTGTGTGTTAAGTCTTAAGCAAATGCTGCTTAAAAGTCTAATAAAATATATTACTCGTAAATAATGAAGAACATTATCATTATCATCGTTTTACTTGGCAACCACTTGAAAATCTACCAACCATTAAAAAAAGTAAAATTGTTACAAGAACTTGGAACCAGGTAATTTCAGTCGGCGTACTCAGCTGGAAAAATGTCACATACAATTTGTGAATATTGTGTCATTAAGAAACTCTTGGATTTTGTCGACAATCCGTTTTTTTGTGTTTATTTTGATTTTGTTTCGTATAACACTTTATTCATTAATACTGAATTCTTTGAAGAGAACACCATAAAGTAAAGTGTATTTCATTTGGGGCTGGTCGATATTGAGAGTCTCTAGTTGTGTCTGCAAAGTCAGTTGTTTTCTTATTCAGTTGCTGAGGAAAAATTACCAACGCAATTTAAGATGCTCCAGTATGGTCAAAAGCTACACAGAAAGAAAAACGCCGTATTAAATTCATGTATTTTCTACTTACTTTGTGTACGAGTCGTACTCAAAATTTTGAGAACATATAACAATAAAATGTACATTAATCAATTCGAAAACGAGATTTATACAGCCAATACTTGAGTTTAACTTGAAAAATCTTGAATCAACTAAAACATTCTCAAACTAAATTGAGAACTTACATGATTGCGTACGTAAATCAATCTTTCTGTACTTAATTTAAGTAAATCGGGGACTACTGCTTGGGTTTGATTGATTTAAGTACGGATGGATTGATTTTTCTTTCAAGTGTACGCATATTTGTAGCGGTCACAACAATAAGCTTGGGAAACTCGATATTTCTCAAACTCGCTGACCTTGGGGAATGCGGCGTAAAGGAAGCAAACTAATTTATTCGACACTCCGGTTGATTTAATACCGACCCAGCTTCAGAAGGGCGAGTGCCTTCATGGAATCTTTGTATATCCGTTTCAGCTCACAAACGGGTCCAACTGGGCCAGGTGTTATAAATTGGCTGCCTGTGCAAGCTAACCTAACCTTACGCGTGTTACCATAGAGGCACGCATTTTTTGGATATGGTACGCGGTGTCAAACAACATGACGAAGCAAAGTATATCGAAAGTTGTTCCAAGGTCCCAGCAATTGCATTGTACGCCAACTGCCAGTATTCAATTTAATATTTTAAAAATTATGTTTGTCAGTATAATTTAATACATAAAATCTTTTCGTCGTATACTGTTTACATCTTTGGAACACTTCCATCTCATAACAGGTTAGGTAAGGGTGACAGCCACAATCTCTGACACACTGAGACCGTTTTGGTCCATTGTGATACCACGGGCACTCTACTTATGCGGAGTCCCCACTGTCGAACCAACCAGAACTCAATATAAAGCCGTCAGAAAGTTCCCTGAACTCAAGAGCGCCCATTATGGCCATTCTCTTTCTTGCCAATCCGGGACAGTGACACAGAAAATGTTCTACACTCTCCTCTTCATCGATATCTTGGCAGCTGCGGCAAAAATCATTGTGATCAACCTTTAGCCTTTGTGCATGCCCGCCTATGAGACAGTGTCCGGTTATCACGGACACTAGAATTGAGATTTGTTTCCTGTATCTTAAAAGCAGGAAAGCTATATTTTCCCTATTTCGGTAGGTCCATAACTGCCTGTTGATCATGCAAACAATCATTTCTTGTTTCCAATCCTCTATTTGTTTCATCTTCTGTCTTGCGCCTAAGTCTGAGTTTGCAAGAGAGAAGGGGTAAACCCACACATTCCAAATCTGGTGGAACCTGTAAGGTTGTCATAATTCTAGCAGCCTCATCAGCCCTAGAATACCCCTGAATGGCTCGGGGTCTCCGGGATCCTATAGCAATTACTTGTTGAATTCTTTGTGTCTCAGCAGAAATAAAACTACTTAAGAGTGCAGTTCAGCGATGATGATTAGAAAGACAGGTATGCAAATTGGTATTGCATCGACAAAGAGCTACTGTTTGCTGTGGATTTAGAGTTGGCGAGATTATTGGTGTATATTTCTTCGAAAACGGCGTTAGTGGGCTCATCATGGTTAGCGGCCCCGAAACGAAGGATGTTGATGTGGACGACATATTCCACACATACGCAGATTTCGTATGAACAAGTTGAGCGTAGTTATCCCTTTGCGTGAAATGGAGTTTCAAAAAGAGTGGTGTAAGTAAACTGGAATCGTATGAAGGTCAAGTCATGTCATCATTTAAATACAGCCGTATCTATATAATAATATACATGGATCTTTAAACAATCAAATAATTTAGATTGTAGATCGACCCGTTCTCATTGGGAAACCCTTTCATTAGCACTGGCAATATATGACATTTGCAAATATTTTGGCTTTTGCTCTGTGGTTCGACCGCATGGATGAAGGGCTGGTTGAACATGTTTAACTGTTAAGAAAAAAAGGGGTACGTTATGAGCACAGTGTGCGCTAAAGGTGCATGGCAAATGTGTTTTGTTCGTTTCTATTTTATATTGTTGTGTATTTTTTTATAAGACCTTTAAGCATACATGTATTTCATATTTAGTTCAAGACAAAAAGTTCGGGTTTCAAAGACTTTCGGAGTATTGCAGTTTTGTTTGGTTTAACAAAAATGTGTCTAGCGGTCGACTCGATCGGCCGCATTCTAGAAGTTAATAGTAAACATTTACATAAATACATACGATAAAATACAAAAATAAAAAACATTCTAAATAAACAACTTAAAACTCATACACAATTTGTTTATTTTTCAACTTGAAGCTGATAAATGCATGTGTAATAACTTTAAACAATTATTATTATAGCTCTCTAAATATCGAACCGATTTACATAAAATTAAGATTGTGCACATCTATGCAAAACCCCGTTTAAAAACATATAAATCTTTCAAAAATCGGTTCATTCTTACGGCCGTAAAAGGGATCTAAAAAAACGTATTTGCCTATTAATAATATAGATGAAAGATAATAAGGAAAAGGAGTAAATATATAATATAATGAAACAATACGATATTAAAGTTTTAAAATTTTAAGAATTAGTTCATTTCCTCATTTTTCAAAAACAAACTAATTTTTCAAAAAGAAATGGTTGACTAATAATTTTTTAATTTTTGTTATTTAAATTTTTTATTGAAGAAGTTACCCAAAAGTTAACGAAATATCGAGATAAAATAAATTTGGATGATTTTTATAAAAAAACGTGACCTCAAGCTTAATTTAAAGAATCATAGAAATATTTTAAAAAGATAATAAGGAAATATTAATGTGTATTAAAGTTTCATAGCAAACTTACATTTTGAAAAATTCGTAAGGTTCACGAGCAGCATGACGGTTTAAGTGAATCAAAATATTGTAATTTGTATGAAGTTTTAGCAGCAAAGAGGATCTTTAGTAGAGTTCAACGCAATAAATGTGCCACTGACAATTAACTTTTATCGCATAGTGTAAACACCATCATGCTATTAATTCTCTTTAGCCTTTTTCTGGCTTTTTTCATATCTCTGTTGCCATTTTATGGTTTATCTTGAGATCGTTACTATATTTGCAGGTGGATAACTTCGTGAGTGTGTCAGTTACTTACTCGTATTCGAGTCTGTTTGTGTATTAAAAGTTATGAACAGTTGAACTCTATAATAGAAACGGCAGCTAAATATGACAATCATAAATCATTTACTTACATTTATAAGATTATTTGTATGTACGAATAAGCCAAGAGAGTTGAGGGGCTGGCTAGTAACTTAATAACCCATTAAAAACTAGTTACTGGAACTATAAGTTGCAATAAAAAAATAAAAAGAGGTATGACAGAAAAATAGTTAGAGAATAACTCAAAGAACAGGTAGAAAATTTGTTATTTATGATTGTTTAAGAGGGTCACTGGGTGTAATAGAAAAAATATAAATTATTTTTTTCCTCTTTCATATTGAACTAATGGCTTCCACTCGTCCTTATGAAGTTACAACAAGATGAGTGCAAGTAAATAATGTCTTTATTAAATTAACATAAATTAAATATTATAATTATTTATGCTTTCTTAAAAAAACACACACACACAAGCTAATTTTCATTTAAATGATTATGATTATCATTTTTGTAAAATATTTTTTAAATGCATCATTTAAATGCGCATATAAAAGTGTAACAATCAGCATTCATATATTCATTGCAAAACAAGAGGAGAGCTTTTATAATTTCATGCAAGAAGCCAGTTGAAAATGACAGTGTGTGAGTGTGTGTGCCTGTGTCTATAAGCCGCTTTAGAAGTTGACAGATTTTGCCCTTTTTTATGTTGAAAATCGTGTAGTAAACGTATTTTTTTCCATCCAAATAGCAATTTTTACTTCTAGCTGCTACATCAAATTTCCGCTTCCGTCATTTTATGCTTTTAGATACGAGTAGTGAGTGAGCTGAAGCTGTTGATGATTATTATGAATGTTGTGCTGCTGCTGACGATTGCAAGCAACAAGATGTAGATGGCACATCACGAGTATGAAGGAAAGAAAAGTCATGAACAAAATCTCATTTGTATGTTTCACGCCAAACAAACACAACCAACATTGTGTTGAACACATGCACAATCACGTATGCTCCATAAAGTCTTTTACAGTAATATTTTTAATCATACACAAATACATTTATAATTGCAGGAATGGCAAACAGAGTATGATAAACATTTTTTTAAAAATATCTTTGGTACTTTTTTTTAGAAACTTCTGAGCAAGAGATATTATAGTAATTCCAAGTTTTCGAATACTTCGATTTTTGTGATCTATTACTGCGCAATCAAAAGTAAATTTTAGAAACCGTATTTTTTGCAAATAGAAATTAAATGGAACAATAGCAAAATGAAAACTTAATTTTTTCCGATATTTCACTTTCTCTATGGACAGCTTCTACAGGGAAATTTTTTTGAAAAACAAAAATTGTCAAATTTTGTTTGTTAAAAAAGTATTTAGAATAACTACCTGTCCCACGATGTCGAACGAATTCTTTCTTTTATGAATAAACAAAAACAAATTCTAAAATTTTGTTTTTGTTTCAAATGTAATTGTACGAAAGAACGAATACGTGTGACATCGTGAGACTGACAGTAAGTTTTAATAGTCATTGAAGCAGTTCATTATTTATTATTTTATCAGATTTTAACTATTATTTGAAAACTTAACATAAACTTAAATTGAATACAAACATGTAAACTTTGTAATTTGAATTTATTTGAATTTATTTGACAATATTGTCATATTTTACTTTTGAAATAATATTTGACTGCTATTTTCCGCGGCCAAAGTTTACTTTGAAAAAGTCTTTTAAATTTTCATTTAAACGTTGTTTCGCTTCTACACACGCAAAGTTTACTTTGAAAAATTTTGAGTTCGTTTGTTGGATGAACATGCAAAATAAATAAAAAGATGTGTGAACGACGAATGAAGAAGAAAGCAACTTTGAGAGTACAGCAAAGTGTGTACTCACCCCCTTTCTTCTTTCCCTTATCCCCAACAAACACAAGACTTTGCAAAGTAAACTTTTGACCGTGGAAAAGCAGTCTATATAAGTAACATTATTTGTATGAATAAAATCAATTTGATTTCTAACTTCAACTTATGAACATCTTCGTCTAGTATTTATTTACCGGACGGGCTGGAATTTCTTTGAAGCGTATACGTGAAACAGTTTGTTTTAATTATCGAAATGAAACAATATATAATATTAGAAATAAGATTATTGCATTATTATTATTTTTATTTATATTCCTGAAAAAACTGTCCATGGAGAAAACGAAATATCGGAAAAAATAAAGTTTTTATTTGGTTATTGTTACAATTAAAGCTTGAAGTTTTTATTTAAAAAAAATGTCGAAAAATTGGATTATTTTTTTAAATAAAGTAAAATATGCTCAGTATTGATTTGAGAATCTATTTTGTTTTCACATCTTCAAAAAAATGCAGACATATTTTGAAAACTCTTTTTTCTCAAAGTGATTTTAGATCACAAGAATTTTTGAAATCTCGTGATTTGTAGATTTCAAATCAATTGCTTATTTTATGACCGGGTTTTTTTCTGAAATTCGTAAGAAATTGCGTAAATAAATAATTATATATGTTCTTTATTTTTTAATGATAAAATTCGATATTTTATAAGAAAATATTAACAAAAATTGAAAATTTTTAAAGACACTTGTTTGCTGGTAAAAATTTCATTTTTTTTTTTAACAATTTTAAAATTTTCTATTTCTTTGCACTTGTCTGCCGATTTAGTTGTAAAATAATGGCGTTTTCTTTAAAAAAAAAATGCAAAATTTGTCGCTTTTTCTATTGAAAATTTGCAATATAATGACTTTTGAAATAGTCCGTGTATTAGAAATTATTGTATCAACACTTATGAGGAAAAATTTATGTCTTAAGAAAACTTTGAATTGCAATTTTTTTTGATTGAAAGTAAAAGAAATGTTACATTAAAAAAAAAAAAAAAGATTCCTTGAGAGTTTCTTTTTGTATCCATAAAATGTTATAATTTCCTCTAATAATGTTGCTGCAGATTTCTTAACGCGTTTTTATGTCCATTCTTGTCAATAATTTAGCTGCAGGCAGTAAATTTCACATTAAATTAATATTTTTTAATAAAACTATTTACTGAGAAAGCGATTGGTCAACGTTTATTTCATTTTATTTCATTGTTGTTTAAAATATTTTGTTCTTACTAAGACCAAAAACACTTGAACTAATTACGTTTAAAAGTTGTGTCTTTGGTTAAATATTCCTTAAATCTTAAGAAAAGTTTTAACAAAAACTTATTAGCACTTTGTACTATTTTATTATGAGTATGGAACCATTTAAAAATTACAATAGTCCACGTCTGATATATTCAAATTATTTATCTGTTACACGTACATATATTTGCAACCGTACGATACAAAGATAATAAACACCAACAATAAAAACAAACAGCAACTGTAACTGAAGTAACAATCCAGGGAAAAAATATTATGTTTCTGGAAGGAGGGGAATATTTCCAAATGCGCTGTTTTGAAGTCCTTCCGAGGATGCGATAAAAGAAGGCAGTTTACTTTTTAATTTAATTTCTCACTTATTAAATGGAAAAGAGAGGGAGAGAGATTTAAATTAATTCACGCGATGTTTATTGTTGTTTAACGGTTTCATATGAGCAACATCGCAATCACACGATGATACAATCGTATTACGCAATAATATAAAGAGTCAGGATTTTTGTGCATTTTTGTTGCTTAAAATGTAATAAAGTTTTACCTCCAAAAAAAGAGCCAAGTTGGACATCGCGATCAAATATCGTGCCATCTAAATTCGTATATCGTCTACTGCGAATCAGTAATTTTTTGCTGGGGAAGCACATAAAGATAATTGCTTAGCCAGTTTTGAACGAACTTCCTGAAACATGTGGGACTTAATCAGGAAAAACTATACACACACACATATACATATAGCAGGCCATAAGCACCACGGCCGGGAGGAGCTTTTGTAACTCACCACAACAGATTGAGACTGGATATAAAGCAAATTACTCCGTTCATCATTTGCCTCCCGAGAAATCTCCGCCTGTAATTCCCCAATACGGGACAACACCAGAGCAGATGTTCTGTCGTTTTATCATCAGCCTCGCAAAATTTGCATATCGTGGTACTCACATTAACCATTATATAAGCTGGTGGTATCTAAAACCACCGTGGCCAGTAAATAGGCTTTCTCTATTAAAATTATACTACCTGCCTTGTCACGGGACGGGGTTACAAAACTCTTGCACTGTCTTAACGGTGCGCTCCCCTGTTAGCCAAACAGTCAGGCCTTTTGTTGCGGGACTTAAAATATTTTAAAATAATTCTGTAAAAATCGATTTGACAGACAGGCAGACAGAAGGACATTAAATTCGAAATAAAAAATTTGACCAATCTCGTAGTGAGTTTTGCCATACAAAGTTCTGTAGAAATAAATATTAAAAAAACTAACAAATTCTCCTTTTTTAATTCGGTTAAAAATATTTATAATATTTATAAGCAAATGTCTTTTTATCTGAAAGGACAATGACATCTTGCAAATATTCGGCTCCAGCTTTTTATTTCAATGACTCCGCACAGCATAGACCCCATGGAATTTTGGCGATGCCCTGGGTTATGTTGAGTTTGAGCACATTGGCCTTTGTGGCTTGTTTGTACAAACATTCGAGTTAAGGAAATCTCACAATCTTGTTCAACTCCGCAATGCAATCATACTCTCAAATCGGTCATGCAGAAATATTAATTGAGTCGCTCGAGCAGGCCTGGCATTTATTGCAGCTCTGCAGCATTACCACGCCTTTCATTCGATTCGATCATTCGAGTCGATGCTCGTAATCCTGTAACTTGTCATGGTGATTTGGTATCAATGACTGTCAGACTTATAAATAACAGATTAGAAGAAGGGTAACTTGTAATCGCCCTACATTGGAAATTTTTTATTAAAATACAACTGCCGCATAATTAAGATCAGACAAAGAAATCATTGTAAAGGCTTCTTTATAATGATTCCCAAAGTTAATCTTTCAAATCTTTTAGCATTTGATCAAAACACTTTGATATCGCTTAGACTTATTTTTTATTTAATTTAATTTTGGTCTTCTCTGTCGTCTATTCCTTAAAGGCTCAAAAGAGCGCACAATAATCAAAATATATTTAATATCTGCTTCATTTATAAGTCTGTCTGCGTATTTGATGCGCATAAATAAAGTTTTTTATGTGATTCTAATGTATAAAAGTGTTTATATGTGTGTACATTTGTATATTATTTTATTTAAGATTTTTTATTAAGTCATGTCTTTGAGGAATTTGTTGCAAATGTCATTTTAGTATTTTTCTTTTTAACTTTTTATTATTAAGAAAAAAGTGCTATTTTCACACAAGAGTATTAAAGATAAATTTATGTTACATTCATACGTATCGTATTTGCTCAACAATTACATTCACACATTTCTACATACACATGTCTATATAAGCACATACATGCCAGCATACATCCATACATATGATATGCATATGTACGTATTGATGTGAATGTTTGCAGAAAAGTAAAATAAATAAGTTTTTATTTTTGGATGTCTAAAAATATTCGACACATAAATATGACTCGATAAAGATTGTCTTATTATTTTTAGTGTTGCAAATAATAAAGTATTTCAAAGTTTATACTTCTAATTTTCATATTTACACATGTGTCTATCTGCCGTTGCATGATGTTCTTGTGGCAACATACGATACTCGTACATAGAATTACATATCAACAAATAAGAAAAGTAAATAGCAGTAAGTAAATGTTTCAAAATTTTTTTTTGGACAATTTCCTTTTCATCTTATAAATTAGTTCAATTTTAGGTTGGAGAAACAAATGTTTGTTTTGGGAATTTATTTATTAAAATACATAACATTTGATTTGATTGAGTACTCTTATAATTTTTATACAACTTTTTAGTTAATACAAAACGTCAGCTGATTATTGGTTTGGCGCATCCACCTTTAAAAAATATATATATTCGAATATATTTCAAAAAATATATTTGGAATAATATATTTCAAAAAATATATTTCGAATAACCTCTTTTCGAATTCATAATCTATTTCGCGAAATTGTGCATGGCTTCTGCGGTATCTACCATTTATTTTGCTGCATATCAACAGTTTTAAAGTATAATAAATATTGTTTTGCTGCACACGCCACAGTTTAGCGATTGCAGCAAATTCTTTTTACAAAAAACTACAAAATAAATTTCACTTTTGCTTTGCTTCATTTCCATAACAAATAAAGTACCTGAAATAAAAGCAAAATAAAATGAAACCCCCCACAAAAAAAAGGACGAAGTCGTAACAAACATTAAATGGCAACGGATAAGCGAAAAAATTGGTGATGATACACATTTTTTTAACAATTAAAAATAAAAAATAAAGAAAATCTGTTTCATTTGATTATAACAGAAATTATTTTATTTCATCATTCACGTATATTATTTGGTTTTTAATTATTTGGTTTTTTCGTGTACTCTAAGCGGCGGATCAATAGTTAAAAAGATGACGGCCAAAATTTTGAGACCAAAACGAGCAACTGAACAAGTTCTATTCAATTCCAATATCAGTTGTGTATAGTTGTGAACCCAGGCTTTGGCGAGAAAATTCGCTAATGTTATGACTATAAAAGTCCAAATTTACTACTGAATCAATTGTGAGCAAACGTGGATCCATTTCGTTGATAACTTTTTCATGATAATTTTTTCGGGAAAAAATGGAGTCTCATTACAATGTGATATGACGTGGCCTTAAATACTTCATGCACTTTAGCTCATCGCTCACTCCAAACTATATCGTGGATTTTTCGATGATTTTCAAAGAAACTACTCTAAGTGGATGTCCTGAACGAGTTCAAAACTCACGCTGCGATTTGATGGCCTAAATAACTTTGTGCAAAGAAAATGTGAGTTAGATTGGTTTTCATAAAAAGTTTAGATTTTTATATGAATTATCACTTTTGTAGGGTGTTTTAAGTAACTACACCGCAATATAAAAGGAAGAAAAGAAAGTTTTAAAAATTCCCTACATTTTCCTTCAAATAAGAAATCTATCCATTTTTCCTTAATTTTCCAAAGAATTCCCTAAAAAAAGGGAATATTCCCTACTCTTGGCATCATTGATTGAATATACCGAAATACAGTTAGTTTTGTTCTTAGCCAACTAAGTATTTAATATAAATTATGCTTTACCTTGATTACACAAGAATACATAATGAAAAACGAAAAGGATCGCCAAAAAAAAACTCACTAAAATTAATAAAAAAAACTAAATTTTATCTGACTTCTACTTTAATTAAACAAAAGTTACCAAAATGCTAAAGGCATTAGAATATAAAATAGAAACTTTATTTTAGTTCTTCTACCAATTCATCTTTTATTTTCTTCTTTTTGATGTAAAAATTTTGTGCCAAAAAGAATAAAAAATAGTTGCAGGAGAGGCAAACAAAACAAAATAAAAAATAAAAAAATATTACAGAGAAAATTGTGTTTATGTTGCCATTTGGAATTTGTTACTCTACTTTGTCCTGCACTCAACTTTATTCAACTCGACTGCATTTTACTACATTTTATGCGAAACTTTCTTCAACAGCGTAAGTGTTGGAAACACTTATAAAAGTTTTTAGTTTTTTATTTTTACTTTTACGAAATTTAGAATTTCTTTAGATATTTTTTTTTATTTCATTTGTATGAGAAACTTTGTTCACCCGATACTTTAACACAATATGTTTGTTTTACACTGCGTTCATAATAAAACAATCAGATATTTGGTAGAGAGCAACAAGAAAATATTCTTTATTGTGTTTGTTTAGTTTTTATTGAGCAGGTAAAATAAAATTTAAATTACCTTAATAATGGGCTTCAAAATGAATGTCTACTTTTATTTAAAATAACTTGTATATAAATACATACATACTCGTGTTTGCATATATACAAACACTTAAATTAGAACTTTCCGTACAAACATAAATGTAATGCAGTAAAGAAAGAACATTTAAGTACGTAATGAAGTTTTTTATATACACTTTAATTAATATTTGCTTGCTATGGAAGGTGCTACAACCACTTTTCTAATATCACTTTACTCACGTGACATTATAAGTTCTTCAGGGAAGATATATTTCTTGGCATCCCGAAAATTCACAGGAATGTGATTTTTTTATTCCTGTTTCTCTGGAAATGAAAAAGTCCAAGCGATTCCAAATCCAAGTGACTATTTACGCACATTCGCAAAATAATTATTCACTCAAAATTTCAATATTTTCACTGATGTAGTTCTCTAGATATTTTTTTAATTAAATATTTGTTTTCTATGTAAGATCCCACGCCCACTTGAAGAAAATATTCAATTAGCCCATTGCATTTTTAGAGCATGTAGCAAGTGCACTGTACATATTTCAAAAAAGTACGTTCACCGGTTTAGGCTTTCAAGCAAACAAACTTAATGACAAATATACTTTCATATTCGTAAATAGCGGAGTTTGCTAACAGCGTTATAACGAACAGCTTCACCGCTCCCAAGAGTTTCACCTTAATATTTAATACAAACTAAAATGATTATAACGAATTTCGTCTATTAAGAAAAACAGATTGTAGCAAGGAATTCGTTATAGTCGAACTCCACAGTATTTTTTTATTATTTAAAATTTTTTTATTTTAACAAACACAAAATGCAGAAATACCCTGAGTCTAGGCAGGAATCGAACCTGCGACACCCAGACTAATAGTCTTGTATGCAGTCCACTAGTCTACTTTATTAAATTATTATTATTTAATGAATCTTTAAAAAAAACCTATCATATTGCTATACAGTCTGAACTACAGCCTTCAGATTAATAACATGTTCATACGGAAATATGAACCACTTGTTTCGCTCTCTGAAACACGATATCGAACCCTGGTGTACAAACGATTGTTATTGTTTCAATCAGCAATTGGACGCAAATGCTTGACTCTTCAAAGAAACTAAGCTTTGAAGACATCCTTCTACATTTGAAGATACGTTTCACTATTTTTTTTCAATTTTTATTTAAATATACAAAAATTTATTTGTTCAATACTTTTATTTATTTTTTTACACGCATTATTATTTTCTCTAGCGATAATTTTTATCAAAATTGGAGAGATTTTAAATTTTTCGTGGCTCGCAGCAAGATTCAAAATGAACCAAGAACGTTCGCGATCAAAATGTTGGATGGATTGTAGATTTAACCATGACTGGTTCGTAAACCATGACTGCGAGAATGAACATCGATTTTCGCTGTCCGTGTGAACATGGTATAACTAACAAGCTGTAAAGCAGATAATAAACTGCTTTTGCACTAATAAAGTGACCGTGTGACCCATAGTGCGCTGCATAGTCTTTGTGGTTATCAAATTTATATTTTATACATATTTACCACAACTTGCATTATTAAACTTGAGGTCTAAAATATGCTTAATAAAATGTAGTACACACTTGCATTATAATTTGCAGACTGACTATTGAAGACCACATTATATGTATTTTATTGTCTGCATGTATTTAATGTCGGAGTATGTTTGTGAAGACCAGTTAATAATATGTGCATGTGTGCGAACGAACATATTCATTACCGAATATATACACAGTTCTCTAATTAATTTAGAAACAATTAAATGTCTCCCAAAAGATTTGATCATAATTAAAGTTAAAGTATCTTTAAGGGAAAATTATTATGCATTTTCTATGCAACAAGAGGTTGTGCACAGTGTCGGTTTGCACGATGGAAAAATGTATAATCAGATGTGCCCAGAGGGGTTCTATTGGAAAACATTTGTGTGTTTTCCACTAGCAGTCGCACAAAAAAAGTTTTTAATAAACAAAACCAAAACATTATTAGTTTAAGTAAGAAAAAGTGCTTCATCGACAGATTTTTGTACCAGTATCACTCTGTTAGTATTACTAGAACTGTTAATCGTTTCAAAAATCCAACAGACCCGCAAATCAAATGAGGCGTTTCATTTTCAATAGCCTGCCATTTCCATTATTAAGAGAGATGAGATTGTGAGTGCCTTTTCACTTACGCTCATGCACGCTTACGATAAAAAAATTTACTAGCTCACGCTCATGTACGAGCTGATATTTTTGCCCCACGTAATTGAAAAAAAAGTTACTCACAAAAACTAACGTTCACGAAATACTCACAAAAAACTATAAAATAATCGCCCCTATTCTGAATTTCGATTACGTTTCCGCATTCAGTTACGTTCGAATCAAAAAATGGTTTTTCCAAAAAAAAATTATTCTAAAGAAGAAGAAAAGAAGAGTTTCAACCAGCTGCTCTGCTATGAAACGTATGAAAAAGAAACAGAAAAAACGCAATTTTGTAAACATTGTAATTGTTAAATTGTAAAAAGTTAAATTTAGGGAAAATAATAGAGATAAATACGAGTATATAAAAAATAAATACTGTGGTAAATCTGTCACCAAATTATTACAGTGTGAAGGATCCTCTAGCGCCAGAGGTGATATGCATCATTTGAAACTTCATCCAAAAATGCCTGCACTACTTCCTTGGGACGCTTCTGATATCCACACGCAATACGAGGGCGGATCAATTGTAGCGTGAACTAACTGTCGCTATAACCAACAATGTTTTACCAGTGCATACAGCAGTGTCGAATTGCATTGCCAGACTACAGCTGGAATGTTTTGGTGACGGTTACTTGACACCCATGCATTTGTTCAAAGGCAACGGCATAAAGCACTTAAATAAATCTTATTTAATAAACACTTGCATGCATAGGTGAATATAAGCAATAATAATTATTACAAATCACTGACGAGACATACGCCGCATGTCCACCGTGGGAAACTAAAATAATAATTTTAACTAATAAAATATATCTTTTCTTTTCGTTCTTATTCTAAGATACCCTTAAGATTTATTCTCATAACTAGTATATAAGACAATGTATTTTATTTTAAAATTAATTAATTGGCAAACATCTTAAAGAGCTCCTCGCTGAGCTTTAATAAAGTTGGAGCTCCCAGATGAGCTCACAATAAATTAAAAGATATTATTTGGTTTAATTCATTACACAATAAGTCCGTGTGAAACTGTGTGAAACAGTTTTTATTTTGCAAACCAAAAATACAGTCGGTCTAACGTTTCTCCAGTTTTTGTATCCCTTCCAAAAAATAGGATTTTTCGATGTCTTTAAAATAGGTATTTGTTTGGTCAATAATTTCATCGTTGGAGCTAAATCTCTTTCCACCGAGCCATTTCTTTAGGTTTGGAAATAGGAAGTAGTCACTAGGGTCTAAATCCGGTGAATATGGCGAATGAGGTACCAATTCGGCTTGCGTTAAAACAACTCCAAACAATCCTTTGAAGTTGTCAAACGTTTACGTTTATGGTCAATTGAGAGCAAACGTGGCATCCATCTTGCAGACAACTTTCTTCAACCCAGCTGTTCTCTTAAAATCGAATACACACTAAAATATGGAATGCTTATGGCATCTACAATCTCACGCACTTTTACTCTTCGATCGGCCAACACTATATCGTGTATTTTTTCGACATTTTCGGGTGTACTGATCTCAATTGGCCGTCCACGTTGAACGTTCTCAGCGTCATTTGTACTTGTGCGACCACAACGAAAGTCAGTAAACCACTTATTTACCATTTAAATCAATGGTGCAGAGTCCTCATAGTATTTACCGAGCTTTTCCTTGGTTTGATTGACGGTTTATTTTCGCAAAAAATAATGTTTAACGAGCACTCGAAATTCACTTGTTTCCGTTTTTAGAAAAATACACGAGGTTGTATGTTTTGAACAGCTGTTAAACGCAAAGTAAATGACGACATTTGCTAAAAATTTGACAGTAGTCAATTAACAGGTGGTACTTGATGGGAACAGTGCTGCATTTCATATAACTACGAGGAAAGTTCGAAAAGTCACGGACTTATTGATCCGCTCTCGTATCATCCTTCGTTGACGTTAAATTTGCCAGTTTTTCATATTGCTCAGAAAGTGTGCTTTTCGACACGCAATGAAATAAATAAAGCTTTTGAATTTGCCAAAAAAAATTAAGAATTTATTACAAAATATTTTTAAAGCATTTTATAATTACATTTTATTCAATTATACACTTTTTTAACTACATAAACAAAAATCGAAAAACTTTCCGCCAGTAAACAAGCCACTTGCAAAAACATAACTACAATCGTAATGCAGAATACATACTCGTACAATCGAAAAAGAAATCGAAAAGGTACGCGAAACGGAACGCAGAATACCAAAACGAAGAAAATGTCGAATCGAATAGCGGTGAGTAAAAATAAACTTAAAATTAAATGAAATAAAGAACGTAACAATCATGCTAAAAATCTAATCAAGCACGCTCACTCACGGTAAATTTTTTATGTTCACGTTCATGCATGCTCCAGAGATTGAAAGAAAAAACTAATCACGATTATGCGTGAACACGCTAATCGCGTGAGCGGTGGCCATCTCCAATTATTATTGGCATACCCTTCACTTTACAATTGCATTAACATCCGATGGTTTCGCTTAAAAATACTATTTTTTTTGTCATTTCTAAATTAAACCTCTTATTGGAGAACCCTATAGAATAGATGGATGACAAATATCTATAAAATTCATTTTGTCATCTTCCTTTAGCATTCCAATGACAGCATCTTAAATTTGACTTATTTACATTCGTTATCATATCATATGAAATTGTTTGTATAGGAAAAATTTTATGTGCGGATGTGTAAAGTATTGTATACAAACAAGAGATTGTAGCTGACTTCATCTGCTGAGAATATTTATGCAAATAAAAGCATATAAGTAGTTGTGTATGCAAGCACACAAATGTGTTAGAGGTCACATATCAAACTGTATCCGTAAACCTCAAAGTGTAGCATTTTACCTTTAATCAAACACTGTTTACCTACAAAAGCAAACACATCCACCGACATACTCTTATGTGCCTATCCATACACATGTGTATTCATAATAATGACTCTAAAATATTTCAACATTTGTGTGAGTTCTTGTGTGGCTGTTTTGTTGTTTTCTTTTTTTTCTTTCTTCAAGATTTTCCTGAATGGCGTCATGAGTTTTTATAACTCGCTTTAATATTCCTGTGCGCCAACTTATAAATCACAGATGGTTTGCTTGTTTATCAGCCTGTCTATCTGTTTATATATCTTGTTGGATCTTTGCTAGAGTCTTTTTTTGTAATTTTATAACAAAATCGTAGGCATTGCTAACAAACTTAGATTTCTTAAATTAAAATACACTTGAATCAGAAGCTTCGTAAATATTTTGCAATAAAAGCTATTTAAAGTAGAGGTTTTTACTTTTGTCAACTAAATTAGAAGCAATTAAATATTAATAATCTACACATGTACTTCAAAGAGTCATCATTCAGGCGTCTGTCTACCTTTTATCTTACCTTTTATATAATTAATAAGCAGGTCGATTTGTAAGTATCGTTTTTAGGCCCATGTTATACTAAACAAAAATTATAATCGTACGATTGTTAAAGCGTACTTTTACGCGGAATTAATTTTCAGATGATGCAAAACAAAAATTATACTATACTAAAGGTATTTATTTGCGAATGTACACAATCTATTTTTGATTAACACCGGTTAAGTATTTTGGTTGCTATAAGCGTTTGAAGTTTCTACTAAAAAACTAACTAAAAAAATATCTAACATTAAAACAAATCCGATACATAACTGGCAGGTACATTACAATATTTTTAATTTCACAAAATGGGTACAAATCTTAAAAAGGGTATAACTTTGGAACGGTAAGAGGGAATTCAATATTTTCTTTAAATGACTCAGAATTTATTTACCTTTTAAAATGAATCATTAGTTTTTTTAACCTCAATAGAAATTAGTATTAAAGCATTATTTTTAAAATTTATGCTACATTTACAAAAAAATGGCAGAAAAAGTATACAAATGAGCAAAAAAAAACAACCGAAACTTATAATACCTGTAGAGAGAAGTAAAGCTTGAACAGTTTTCTTTAAAAAAAATTGATTTAGTAACAAAGAAAATCGTGCTAATGGGCCGAGTAATGAGCAAAATTCAAAAAAAGTCGAGAAAACTCGGTTTTTGGATTAAATTTGATTTGAGCGACCTCTAAACCTTTTCCGAAAAATCTGAAAAAAATCACAAAAATACTTTATCCTATAAGCTTTAAAGAAATGCTGCGGCAAGAAAAACATTTTTTTGGGACCCATTAATGTGCATGTCCAACAAACACAAAGTCAAACGTTCAAAATCTGTTGGTTTTATCTTATTCTTAAATCTTTTTTAAATATAATGGCAGTGTTCTGAGAATCAAAATTTGAATTCAAATTAATGTTCACTTGCAAATGAATGTTTGACATAGAACACATTCGCTATTGAATATCTTCTGCTATTTTCAAATTACTGTCAAACTTTAATGTGATACTGCTTTCAACTTAACAGTCTTGTCTTTAATGAGGTCTCAAATGAAAAGTTTTAGTATAAAATAAATAATTTTGAGAAATTTATATTCCGAGGTTTTGTTTTTAAAATTCCTTTAGATTTTTTAATTTGATTTTTTGGCCTGTTTTCTTTACCAGTCAACTCGTTTGAAGCTCTTTGTACCTGTTGAAAACCACCGTTTTGAAATTGATATATCTACGTAACATCCCAGCAATAACTACTGTTTCGAACGAAACAGCATGAAGCGTCTTACTTCGAAATATGCTTCCAGAAGACATAATTTTCATTTGCGGTGTTCCAATTGGGGACTCTTTATTTTAACATAAAAATATGCTTCGTTCAGAGCATCAATAATCCGCTACAATCGTGTCTCTCTGTGGGTCTTATTGCGTCAGCCAAATGTATAATTTTTAAATTTCGATGTTGCTTATATGAAATCTTTAGGCAGCAAAATATCAAATCGTGAGCATAATTTTAAATCTCTCTCTCTCCCATACAAGAAGTGAGTGATAAAACTATTTTGTGTTTAAAACAAAATTGATAGATCTCTGCCATCTCTTAGCACATTTTTAGAAGCGTTTCAGCTGCAGGATATTTGGAATGCTTGCAAATTCGTTACTGCTTCCAGAAACCTATGTATTTATTTATTTGTTAGTACAGGCAAATCCCGGTATACGGAACGACATAATATCGGGCCCATTCGCTATACTGGAAAATTCGTTAATCGCGAAGTTTTTTACTTTAAGTTTTCTTTTTAATAAACAATTAAAAATCATTCAGTTCACAAATATTACAATAATATTTTTAGTTTTAATATTAACAATTAAAAAAAATGCTTTATCTGGTAGCATCTTACAATAAAGACCAGTTTCATTCGCATTGAAAATAACATCAAGAGTTAAATTATGGTCCTCCATAAATTTTTGCAATTTTATTTTAAAATGATTTACTAGATCAGATCTGCATGATAGCTTTTCCATTAATCCTTAAGAAGTCTAATTCCATATATCTTTTTGAGTCTAGATTACCAGCTATCACTTGCATGGAAGCCACCATTATAAATTTCTTTTTGTATCTGTATCTCCATGGCTTTTACTTTTAACGCAATTCCATTTATTGGCAAATATTTTTTCCATTGGTTGAGAAACCAACCGTGGAGCTCTTTTTCCATACTAGGATACTCACAATTTCTCAAAGATATGCGATTTTTTGAGCCATTGTTGATTGTCTCCGAATTCGAGACAAATTTTGTTTGCATTTTCTTCAGTGTAGATATTTTACTGAAATTTCGCGCAGGCTTTTTACAATCATCTAAAATTTTGGTTTTTTCTTTCAACGAAATTCTTTTTCTGTTTCCCATTTTTGTTTCACGGTAACACCTAAAATGTAATAAAAAGGATCGCAGCATTTTATTGTAAAATAAACTATCAATTAAAAAACTAACAGTACAGCACGAATTTTTCTTGCTTTTGCATTCTATGCTGTCGTTTGTTTATTTTTCTTGCCTTTCGTTATGTAAAAAAGGGGACACATTTTTTAGATAAAATTTTTTATGATGGTTTATTTTTTACTTTTTATTTGCAATTATTATCTTACCGTTCGTTATATCGAGTATACACTTTTTAATATTCTTTATAGAACGTAGTCAATGTTAAAAATTTTACTGTTCATTATGTTGGATTTTCTTTAAAGCGAGATTCGTTATACCGTCATTTGCCAGTATGTCTCATATGTATGTATTTTGAAAGCTTAAAATTTAAAAACTCAGTTTACAAAGCAAACATCCATGACGTCTTAAGCACACTTTCAAAAGTATAATAAAAACTTCTTCATTAACATATACAAGTTATAGAAATGTACGTGTAAATATATTTTTGAAGGAAAACATTTAGAAAAGTATGACTATTATAGTCGATTTAAAACTGTCCCATATAAAATCTATATTCTTTTTGTTTTTCTTAAATGATTTGAAACACGTATGAAATTTGCAACATGCAACATTTCCTCTGTTTGTACAAGTGTGATTTTTTTTCTATACAAATACAACTAAACATTAGTAAGAGTGTGTATAAGTGCACACATACACAATCAATCTAATACCAGCAAGTAAATGCATTGAAAGGAAATAGTTTGCAATTCAATGGAACTGAAATAAAGAAATCAAATGGAAAACAAATGAAGAAATAACACTCATAAAAACATATTTTGGTTTTTGTTTTTATTTCAATTCATTTCATTTTTGTTGGTTTTTACATTATTATAAGGACATATTTGTCTGCCATTAGCAGCGATAGAAAACACAACAAAAGTAATAGCAAAAACAATGACAGCAAAATTGTATTAAACGTGCAACTTTAAATATGTATACACATACATATTAGTATTAGTATAGGTGTATTGACGCATACATATGTATGTATATAGTAAACAAAAAAGAACGAAACTGAGGTAAATGTTCTGGTTGTTAATAGTTTCTCACGAAATATGGCGTTCAACAAATTTCAATTCATTTCACATTTTAATGCGAACAGAAAAAATATTTCTTAAACAACACCAACAATAAATAGCAGCATTACTAACTAGAACAACAACAACAACGAAAAATAAAAATAACATTAAATAATAAAAAACGGAAAATATTTGTGTCACAAACTACTCGTAGTACTCGTATTAGAAAACTTTCATACCAACTCACTCCAGCGCACTTTCATGTTCGCATGGTATTTAGAGCGGAATTGAAAATATGTAAGCACATTTGTATGAATGTGTGACATATGAGAGCTGAACGCTTATATTTTCTGCTTTATTAAAGTGAGTGCGCGCGTGTGTGTGTTTATTTGTATGCATGTGTGAGTATGAATTTTTAATAAAATCGATCAATTCCTTTGGTCATTTGAGGTTTAATAAAGTATAATTTTATTTTACTCACGCCATCATAAGCAACTGAGTAAAAATCTTCTTGACTATTTCGCATTGCTTTTATAAAGGGTTAACCATTTCGTGGTTTCAAAAGTATAGGACTGGAATTCGACATCTGTCAAACTAAGTTGTTAAACCATTTTTTTTTTCTTTTCAGTTGAAAGTCTGACATTGACGAAAATGGATCGCTTAACTATCACACAACGCATAAAAATTATCAAAACATACTACAAAAATGGTGATTCTGTCACAGCCACATATCGTGCTTTAAGAGGAGATTATGGTTTACATAATCGTCCAACTACGCAAGCAATTGGCAAAATTGTGAAGAAATTTGAAGAGACTGGAGCGGTTACAAATATTGTAAGGCCTGTGCATCATCGTTTCGCTCGTTCCGCTGAAAATATCGCTGCTGCAAGTGAAAGTGTTGCCGAAGACCCGAATGTGTCGATTCCTCGACGTTCTCAGGAATTAGGACTGTCTTACGGCACATTTTTTGCTTGCTATTGCAGAATACGACTTCGAGAATATGTGATTTCAACAAGACGGTGCCACATGCCACACAACTCGAGTGAATATGGCTTTATTACAAGAGACATTTCCTGGCCGCGTAATTTCTCGTCGTGGCGATATCAACTGGCCACCAAGATCATGCGATTTGACACCTTTAGACTTCTTTTTGTGGGGCTACGCGAAAGACCGTGTTTATGCAGATAATCCTTTAACTGTTGAGCACTTAAAAACCAACATTCGTCAAGTTATGGCTGAGATACCGCCCAATATGTGTCAAAAAGTGGTCGAAAATTAACTCAAACGAATCAATGCTTGCAACAGTTCGCGTGATGGTCATTTAAATGATGTAGTGTTTCACACATAATGTCAACGTTCAAACTTTATAATAAAAAAGAAATATCATGAAAAAAAAAGATTTTATATGTGTTTTATTTACGTTTACTTTTGAAACCGTAAAATGGATAACCCAATACTTTGCTGTATTTCTCAGAAAACTAATGTAGTTTATAACTTCATTATTGTGTTTTATTTTCCAGAAAAGAAAAATTTTCTGCAATTTTTATTACTATCAATTTTCTGATTGCCTGTAGAGTTGAAAGGAATCTAAGAGGATAAACATGTTGCAAAGACACCAACTTCATAGATTTATTAAATACCAGGAGCGATTCTTGTTAGTCAAACATAAATAAATACGATTAGTATTCATGGTACAAGAACGTGAACTCGATGAAGATTAATAATAAATTCATAATCCCACAAGTCGCTGAACAAATAGATGTTCATAAATTATAGTTTGAGAGGTCCCTTGATCAAGCCTGCTAGCAGAGATGATACTGACATGACCACACCATCGTCAATTCTTCGATGAGATTTAAAAAATAATTGATTTTCTCCATTTAAAAAAATGTCGTTCGACAAAACGCAGAACTTTTCGCTCGCCTGAAATTCATAAAAAGCATGGCTGGTACAGTTTTTGCCTGATGTATTACTGTTGAATACTTATTTATATTGTTCATTCGTACGAAGTGATTAAGATCATACGAGTTTTATACAAATCCGGACGTATAAGTGATATTTTAACAAATCATACAAAATATCACTCATACGACATCGAGTTTTTACTCATTGACGAGACTTTTTAATAGCGCATTCTGTTTCCCATGGAAAAAACAATAAACAAAATAAAATTGCATACAAACACGCACATTTATTTTGTTAAGTTTTTTCTTGAAGCTAACACATCCATACGTAATGATATGCATATGTACATCCATATTTAATTCTGACCTCTTTTAATTCTGATCCCTTTTTCTTTTTCAAGTTCATTCATTTGAAGAGAGAAAATCTCTTCCAACTTTTTTACATAAACGGTATGATTCTAAGAAGACTTTTATTCGAAATACTTTTCGCTGAGTTTACAACCCTTTTTAATAAATACAGTGGGATCGGAATACAGTGAACTAATTCGTGCAAGTCCTGTTCACTTTATTCAAAAAGTTTACTTTAAGGAGAGTTAAAAATCATTTATACCGAAACAACAACAAATTTTAAATGGTTTTTTGTTTTGTACTAAAGTTTTTAGCTCTACCTACCGTAACTTATCTACTCATTTAACTTATGCAAAACTAGAATATGTTCGTAATTGTTCGTGTTATTTTCGGCTCAAGCAATTTCTTTTTCAAAAACGTGCACGGCCTCCATTGCTGTAATGTCTGTGTTTTTTTTCTGGTACCTCAATATCATAGTTTTTCATTGCCCCATTCATTGACACGATCGGCCATTGGATCATTTTTTAGTTATTTCTTGCTTTATTGCAATAGAATAATTTTTTTGCTTATAAGCACTCATTTGATTATTTCTTGTTCACTCATGAATAGTTGACGACAAGTAAAGTATAATAAAAATTAGTGCATATTCAACAGAAATGTAACGGTGTCATATGTAGCGTAATCTAGCAATCACTACAACCAACAGCAAGCAATTGCAGTCTACAGTACCGCAAACTACACAGCGTCCAATTACATTGACAAATGCCAGACAAAATATTTGTGCAACGACTACTTGACACCTTGTGTTGAAATCGGCGGCCGTTGCATATGTCACTTGGACAATTTCCTGTGTTTTAATAATTAAAAGATCTTTGCTGGCACATACAGGTATGCACTCGTACAGACTTTGGGAACTGTTAATACACGCGCCGTACATCGCCCCTGGGAAACTAAAACAACTCAAGCGGATGTTTAAAATAACTAAACGATCATATGTCTCTAGGTTTCCCACACTTTAATTATTAATATTAAGAAGCCACTCAATCATAGGTTTGGGTATTGTCTAAAACTTATGATTGCGTGTTAAAATAGAAAATAAGTAGTGTATAAGAGTTGAAAAATTTTGAGTGAGAACTTCTTAATGCACTCATTTTAAGTAGTCTAGAACTTCTCACAAGTAGTATATAAGTAGAATAAGAATTTGTATTAAGAAGCATTATTAACTTAAACTTAGGAGCTCCAACAGTGAGCTCTAAGTTAGTAAATAAATATTAAAAACAAATAAATAGTGTTTTTATTTACACATAAAAATATTATATAAAAAATATTGCTTTTGTACTTGTTGTAATATTTGTATAAAAAAACCCACAAGTTTACTCTTTGTTTATTCTTTAAAGTAAATAATGTACACTCAAAAAAAACCGTACATGAATCAATCCCATGCGGTAATAAAAGTACGGTAGTCCCAGATTTACTAAAATCAAGTGCAGAAAGATTGATTTAACTACGGACTCTAATTTAATTTTTTAGTTGCTTCAAGATTTTTCACATTTTATTTGTTTTTGTACTCAAAATTTTGAGTACGACTCATACGCAATGAAGTAGAAAATACTTGAATTTAGTACGGCGTTTTTATTTCTGTGTAAAAAATTAGGAGTTCGTAATACTCCCCAGTGTTCAATCTATAACGCGTATATTGTAATATGAGCAGATCATAATGTTTGCTTTTACTTTTATTTCATGAAATTAATTTAAAAACAAATTGAAATTGCTTATTCAAGGGCATAGTTAGTTTCTAGACGCATTTTACTGTTGCTAATGCAGATCATCAGGGAACCATTACATAAATATTTCTTAGAACAACTGGAGATATTATATTGAATATTCATCGAAACAAATAAAAAGTTTAAACAATACCAAAGTTGAAAGAAAAACTCCTTAATGAACTAGAGTACGAAGTAAGTAGAAAATAAATGTAATAACAAAAACAATAACATTTATTATAGACTGATGAAATAGTTCAACACTATTTATGATAAAAATTTTTTCCATGCAGCCGTATTATTTGCCTGATTGACACAATTTCAAAATACAGTAGTTTTCCGATTTAACGAACATAATAGTTGTCAGGCTTATTCGTTAAAGCGAATTGTTCGTTATATACAGTACTAAATTAAAAATTAATAGCTTCGCCTACTTTATTCATAAATATAAATATGTATTATTTTTTTAATACTTCATTAAAATTATAGTAATTTAAAATAAATATTTATTTAAAAATATGTATAAGTAAAGGAAAAAATCATAAAAACACCGTAATACAAAAACAAATGATTTAAAAATTTATTTGAGTACAGTGTGTTTTTTTTGTGATGGATATCTTTTTTTAATGGCATCTTCTTAAAGCTCTATTAAAGCTCTTTTGTTGTACATTTGTTCGTTAAAACGAGTACAAAAAGAAATTTTTGTTTTTAATATAGGCTGCTTAATAGAAATAAAAATTTGAGTGTTCTTTAAATGCGATGTTCATTAAATCGTATTTTCGTTATATCGGAAAACTACTCTATCTATTTAATAAATAAAAAACATTTCAGAAATCCATAATAATTTTATTTTATAAAAACACAAAGAATGTCTAAATATCTTATTATTATCGATCACTGCTGGGTGTAGAGTACTTGATAAAGAAATCAAAATTCCTGGTAAATAAATTCTAAAAGCGTGTTATTTAAGTGATTGTATAAAAGTGTATAATTTAAAAAATTAAATGAAAGAATTACGACACTTTTTTAGAAAAATAATTGAGAGTTCCAGGATTAATTTCGTAGCTCTGACTTAAGAAATTTTTAATGAGTAAATAGTTTGAAATAAATTAATTTACTTACGTCTGACATTGATATTCAATTCTAAAATGTCCTGTTGCCGTCATACAATATTATTGCCTGCGCCATAGAAGTTCGGAAGATTCCGGCAGTTCTTTTTTTTTTTTTAATTCGAATATGTTAAGTTTGCACTAAAAACTGATACATGATATATATAATTCTGATTAAATAGGCAAAGCTATTTAAAAACATATTAATATGTTGTCATTGTAAAATATTAACTTCAGCCGGTTAATGCTACTGCCAAAAGCCAGCCAGCGCTGAATGTTTTCTCAGGACACAGATTTCTGGTCAAACTTGTTATCACAATAAAAACAGGTGATGTCAGAATGTTTGTTAGATCAAAATGGAAAACGCTTTAATTGAAATTTTTTCAAATGTCTTTAAACATGAAATTTTCATTACATTATAAAAATTTGACAAGTCATATGAAAAAAAAACTTGTCGTGTATGGTTGATTACGATGTACCATATCAAAATACATGTCGCTGGAAAATTGTAAATATTAAAATTTTACTGATTCCTTAATAAGAAATAAGCTTAAGCTGACAAAAATTTGAAAAATGTTGGTCAACTTTTTATATTAGAGAGTTTCTGGTATGTCGTGTAAAATTTTTTCAATGTAACTTAGGGCTTTTATGAATTCATATGACGATATTAAAAAAAATAGTCAGGAATTGTACAATATTAAAAAAGTCTTTATTGAGAAAATGTTAAAACCCGAAAACAAAATATTATTTTCCTAAAGTTCCATGCCTTTTAAGCAATAAAAGTAACCATTTTTTTCTATGCGAAAATTTCATACATTTGCGATAGAAACTTGCGGCCAAATGTAACGCCATCTATGGTCAAATAACACAATTTTATTTAGATTTTGCGAGGAATTTTCATTGAAAAGTTCTACCCTTTATTTCTACAAATTTATATTCACTGTGAATTACAATCATTTAATAATTTACGTATACGTACTATTAATTAAATATTGCGCCTACGCCCCCCTCAGACACACAACGAAACTTCTGCTCAACACAAATTTTGTCCGTTTAATGAATGATATTAATAAACGAGTTTTGTTTTACTGGAAACAAAATAAAATTATCCTTTTTTCAACAAGTGCTGTCATGTCTTGAACATATTTGTTTCAATTGTGTTTAATTATTCTTTTTCTTTTTTGGTTTCTCAAAATGTTTCGCGTTCTTATTTTTGTTTAATTTTTGTGTATGTTGTGTATTTTAAAAATGAAACGTTTCTGGTTTTTTCGCAAGTTTAATAATCTTGTTTCATAGTGTTTTATGTGTATGTTTGTATTTTATTGAAAACAAGCCAACATAGATTTTTAATGAAAAATTTAAATTTAAAATACGGCAAAATGCTAATTAAGTAGTGGCATGGCAAACGCAAAATTTAATACACCAACAACAACAGGCTTTTATTGCTACATTACGATTTAAATGCATTTCTATTTATAATGAAAAATTTCTGGTTGCCGATTTTATAGAGTCGTTATAAGCACTAATTATGGTAATCAACTAATTAGGCTAATGGAGAATTTATTATAGTCTTTTAGAGCTTAGCAAGTTTTAGCATACTCTATTATTTATAATTATGCTCTATTAATATTCTAAAATGTTTAAGATGTTAAAATTAATTAAAATCTATTCGTTTTAACTATTAACAGTAATTTTTTAAGTATTGGGTCTAATTACCGCCTTCGATATCAAATGAACTATCGAGCTAAAATAAAACTCGACAAAAATCGCGTGGCCTCACGATGGCATTCGATAACTATCGAATCGAGTTTTGATATTAATTGTGAAAGATTTTATTGGAGTTTTAAGTGAAAAAAATACAAGTAATGTAAGTAATGGAACTAGAATTTTTGTTGTTTTAAGTAAAAGTTTGTGTTCTATAGAAAATGGAGCAACAAATATTGATGTTTTCAGATCTATCTTCGTCGGAGTCGCAAGATGAACAAGGTGCGTATTAGGAAACAAATGCAGGATAAGAGCGACGTTCTATCGTTGCCAGCCAAAGTGCAACAAAACAGTTTAACTAATTACGCGCAAACATTATTTTCTCAAAAGTTTTCGGGGAATATGAGTTTTTCCAGGGATTTCCTATTTTTCAAGCTCCTTGTTATAACGTAGTTTTTGTTCATGATTTTCGCTGATGGGTCATCGGAAGCTAATGTAATGTACCTCCGGTTTCTACAAGTTTGAAACTGGGATAGTCTCAGCCGCATTCGCGGCTCTCATACACAAATTCAAATGAGAACAGCTCTTGTTGGTTTTTGTGGACTTCAGTCAGATTTTAATTTTTATTTGCTTATAATAATTCTGTATTTAATTTAACTGGGTGGCTGTGGCGAGAATTGACTGTACCTGCCCTACTTCCTCCATCTTCTAACCTTATTCGTTTTCGGATAGCACTTCGGCACATTTACTGAATTCTGATGACAGTCAGAACCTACGATTTCTGTTAACAATCTCTCAGAATCCTCTACGCCTTGACCCTAAGCCAATGCCTTATCCTCCATTCTGACTAGATGAAAGTCTAGTTCAAGCAATCCAGATAAAACTTCACTTCTTTTTAGGAAATTCTCATTGCCTGGAATTGGTGTTAGCCAAAGCCCCAGTTAAATACAAGCTACTCACACCACTTTAGGTACGGTCACGTCTGACAAACACTTGTCCAAAAAAACGTAACCACTACTTTTGCTTAGCGTTAGTGTGACTTAACTTGGTTTTTTCATCACAAAATGAAGTCAATTATGCCGCGAAATGATATTTTTATATTATTTTTAATAAATGCGAACCCATATTAAAAAAAAATATTGGAATTAAAGAAAATGCAAATTTAGCTTGTCTGTTGGTTACGTTTTTTTGGGCAAATGTTTGTTAGATGTGACCGTCCGTACCTTTACACTTTATATTTTCACTGCTTATCTTCACTTTAACACTGAATCTTAAAATTGAGCTCTTGCATTTTTATATACATAAAAACTATTAATCAATGCAAAAGCTTTTGAACTAATTAATCTTTAATGCTTTTGCTTGATAACCTGCCAGTGTCATATAGAAAAATGCATTAAATCTAGAGTTCATGAAAAAAAGTTCGCTTAAAAAATGGCCAAATTAAAAATAGTCGAATGAAATGCCGCGATAGTCGAGGACTATATGTAATCTCTTGTCTTCATTTCAAATCAAATGTTAAGGCTTGTTAAAAGCAAAATCTTTAAAAGTCTTCGTTGAAATTGAAAAAGTTAAAAATTAAAACAAAAACAGACTTCACAATACGAATTAATTCACATTAATTGTTAAAACATGAACATCATGAAAAGAAGTAACAGAAATAAAAACAATGACTTTTTAAAACACATCGTGGCCATCGTAATCGTAATCATCATCATCATCGTAATTATTCAACATCATTAACATGGTTATAATATCCAGCTTTAGCAAGAGCGCCAGCAACATCAGGATCGACTTTTACGAAAAATTTAATTTCAATTCAATCTTTGTGCAATTTTTGCTGTGTGTTTTAAAAATGCTTTTTGCTTTCTGTGTAGTAAAAATGCAAATCACATGCAATAAACATTTTAAATATGTAAATAACTGATAATGGGAGAAACAATGGGTGGTCGCACAGTTTATATTTTAATTAAGCGTTTTTTTATTATTATTTTATTTTTTATATATATTTTTTTATTTTTATTTTTAACATCGCAACAGTTTTCCTGATTCCTTGTCTTACAAGGCTTTTGCAGCTGTTTTTGTTTTAACATCTGCACAAAGTTTGTATGAAATTTTAATTCATTTAAATGTTAAAGTTCTTTTCAATGCACACAAAAATAAACATGCAAAAGTGTGTCTTGTCTGTTTTGTTTTTAATTCGAAGGGAAAAAGTATGAATTTAAAATATTTCAATTAAATTTAATTGAAAAGAGCATTAAGCTGATTTTATATGTAGAAAATTTCACAAAAGAAAAACTTTTACAACTTAATATAATTCAAGAAATATTTTTGAAAGGCAACTGTTTGAAATTTCTAAGTGCAAAACAATATTCAAAACAATATGTTTACGCATGAAGTAAAAAGAACATGCCTGTTGTAAAGCTTAGCTATACTTTCTTTGATTTTAAAAAAAATTACATTTTAATCCCTCAAATATTTTTAATAAAAATAATTTAAAGCAATTGCATCAATTAATCATGTGATAAAAAATAGTTTTGAGAGTTTTTAAAAATTTCAAGTAATTGAAAATTAGAATTTTATGTGCTGTTCATAGAATCTAAGCAATCGACTTTAGTAGGAAATATGTATGGAAACCACTCGAATAAATGATTGGTTTGTTCATTCAATTCGATTGCTTGGATTCTAGGAACAGAACATTAGTAATTGCAAATACAATTTTCGTCATAGACTGAACTCTAAGAGCACAGTTAATTGAATGCTGTTTTCATAGTTGACATCGCATTGCAGTTGTTTCTGTCTACAGTCCACTCATTGACAACACTACGAAGAAACTTTGTAATCATAACTCAAGAGTTTTGAAAAAAAAATTTAAGATGGCTGTACTTTCTCCGATTTGATTCAACTTGAAATATACATGCTGTCGAGTGCACTTTTCTCGCAGGCTCATACACATACAACTAGGATTTATCTGAAGTAGCAATTTTATAGATTTCTTCTAAATCACCGATAGTTTTTCAGCGCTCCTCAAATGATGTATGATGGAACGTAAACAAATATTGTTTACGCAGCACATAAGTTTGGGTGTAGCGTATACGTTCTAATTTTTAAGTTGAAATTACACGTAAGGAAAAACTCTGATTGAGATGCAATGTATTATAATAATTTTATATGGATGTAGTCAAATTATATTATTGTTAAATCAAAAATATTATTGTTTAATATTTTACTACATAATCACAATATAAAAAACTATGAAAGTAATAAAATGATATAATTCCAAATAATCGAAATATAGTCCCGTCCTCACTTATAATATAATTCTGAACGATTTGGCGCACTGAAAAAATTCTACACCCATTTTTTACCAAAATTAAAATATTGAAATTTGAGAGTTTTGCTTTAGTGTTTTGAAAACACAACAAAATAAGCATGTCTGCTGAAATTTTCAGCAACGTTGCTTTCTCTATCATTTATTCGTTGATCTTCATGCACAATCTCAGAGTTGTAAAAATTAAGCTCATTTCTCTCATTTTTGCCATCTGTCCTCTCTCACTAGCACTTTCCCAAAGAAGGTAACACACCTATTGGTTGGTAACCATACTAATTGCTGATTGTTACTTCTCTTAAAAAAAAAGCAGAATCCCAAACATTTCGCAACGTTTTATTATGAACCACTACAACTTTATGATTGAATGTGGACAATAGGGGGTGCTGTTGGCTGAAGTAGTTAGCGCGTTGACTACAAAGCAAATAATGTCTAAGAACGTGGGTTCGAGCCCAGCCATTGTGTTTGTTGTTGTCGGAGTGTTTAAGTGATGAAGGCATAGCACACTGGTCACTGAACAGTACTGGCAGCAATTGATACTGGTGTATGCTAGCAGACATCACAGCGCCCTCCTTCGTCGGTATTGTAGCAAAATCGCCGGCGAAGTAAAATAATTAATAAAATGGCTACAACAGCTTAAAAACACATTTAATGCGCCTACTTGACATCAAAGGCGCTGCAAAACTGATCTAAAAACTAACACAGCGCGCAATATAAGAGTTGCAAAAATTAAGCTTTCTCTCTTTCACCATCTGTCCTCTCTCACTATCCCTTTCCCAAAGAAAGTAACACACCTACGGGTTGGTAGGCATACTAATTGCCTGAGTGTTTACTTCTCTTTAAAAAAAAAAAAAAAAAAATAGCTTGTTTATCATTACTAAAGTTATGCTTAAACCGTTAAAAACGAATTTCTATTGATAGAAGATTGATAGAAGAACGCATTATGTTTATACCCAAAATATAGTTGTCGTAACCATGCAACACCACATCTAATTTCTCCAGAGTGGATTAATAAAAATATTTAAAATATCATTACTAGTGTCCGAATGCACGAACTCGAACCCAAACTTCGATAAAATTTTCACATCCAACTTTGAACTTCAAACCATTTGGTTTTATTGAATAGAAACAATTTTAATTTTTGCAATTTATTTTTTTAATAAAAACAAAATTCACACACACAAAAAACCTTTAAGTTGTACTTGTTGTACTTTAATATTTTACGGAGTATACAAAAATTGTGTACAACGTTCAGTGTTCGACGAAGACTTCACCCAACGCCGAACAACAAACGAATTTAAAAACAAAGATGTAAACACAAAATATGTTTAATGGTGTTAATTCTTTCATCCATCTTCTTTATCCTTTATCTATTTTTATACGCCAACATATATGCACACATAAGTGAAACATCATTCTCGTATCTTTTCAAATACGAGTATCTAGCAATTATTTAATATAATTTTTTAATTAATAACAAAAAGCGGAATAATATAAAACATTTTACAAACAAGTTTTAACACAAAAACGAATCCGTTCAAGAACTCAATTGTGAAAACGTAAAAAATAAAAACAGGACAAAGTAAAACTCATCTAAAGATGTAGATGTTGTTCTGTGAGGTGGGATGCGGGAGGATTCATGCATGTGTTTAATTGCATGCCAGGGTTTGTGTCCGAGTGTGTGTGTGTGTGCGTGTGTGTATGAGTGTGTAGTGCACAGGATGGAAATATGTTGTATTTAACCATAAAACATTTCGTTTACATTGAAAATATGTCAGAGTTTCTTTTTTCTATGCATACAAAATAAGAAAATTTATGCAGATTTCAAAACAAAGAACTTTATTAAATTTCACTTAGAAATTGTTGTTTTGAAATATTAAACAAACATGATGCATGTTTGTTAGAATGTTTATTTGTAGTTGTGCATAAAAATGTAAACATGCACATGCACACATACTCGTACATGTAAACCGATACAACTATAAATTTGCATATGTAAATGCAAAAGTATGTGTAAGTAAAATGTCTATTACAAAAAGCTTTAATAGTTAGCATTTACAGAAGAACTGATATTGCAACAACAGGAAATTTTAAAATTCTCTACAAATAATCGACAATATTATTTTATTGCAAAAAAAATCAAAGTACGTTTTAAATCAGTTAATGCAGTTTTATTAATTTGTTTATATAAAATTGTGTTTTTTAGAAAAATTTACTTTGGTGTAGGAACATCAAAAATATCGGCAACGGGACGATTTCCCACTGCTGCGATAAAATTAATATAACAAAAACGCCGCATATTTCTTTTATTACTTTTCTCTTCCATTTTCAATTAATTTTCCATTAATATTTGCTTATTTGTATTTCGTTGGTTCTATATCTTAATTTTTATTAAAAACTTCAATAAACATGTATCGTTTTTGGTTCATATAAAAAATATACTCGTATATGTGTATGTTTACAGCAATACTGAGACTGAGAATGAGACACAAAAACGGATAAGAAAATTATGAAATACATTTTTTCGCAACGGTTTGCCGTCGAACGGAAAATCGAAGTCAAAAGTGTTTGAAAGTCTCGAGTCGTCGAAGCTTGTGTGTCTATTATATATTAAAAAGCGAAACCCCGTTGGCAGTTCATCCTTCTTAAGCATAGATTTAACTCTTTTTTTCATCATTTAGTCTCGAAATTTCTAGCGGAAATCACCCTTCGTTGCAAACTATCCCTGCAAGCCTTCCAGATATTGCAAATCTAGCAAAACCACACCAACAAAATACATGAAACTGAGATTTGCATCACTTGAACCAATATGAATAACAAAAAAACTGTTGCAGGATGGTAATTTTTACAATTAAAACAAGTTAAAAGGTCGGTTGAGTCGACCGCTGGATACACTATTATTTATAAATAGTCCAGAGCAAAATGCTTTGATTTGCTGAGAAAACAACGACGTTGAGGTGTGGAGTTTATGCAGGAGAGGAACTTATGCCAAATATTAGAGAATTTAAGAATTTGCTGGTCATAATTTTTTCCAGGCCTTTTTCCAAAATGATTATTTAATGAGGGAGGACTGATAATTTATTTATTTATTTATTGACAAATTTATTATAATTAAAATTATAATAAATCTAAGGCTAAAACCCCAGCAACAATAGCTAGGGTAATTTATTATTATTATTATTATACACAGACAATTAGAATATCTGTAAGTTAAGCGATATATATGTATTTAATTTTATTTGTGCGAAGTCTTAGAAAACATTTTGGGAAATAGGGAATATTTTAGGTGTTCCTATTCCTTTTTCCAGCACTATAAGTCGCTAAATAAAATTCATAACGACAAACTAAATAAAAAAGCCGATATTAGCTAACAGCATTAATTAATCTATGATCATTGATTTTTTAATGCGTAGTTTTGCAAAAAGTTCCATTTTCTAGAACAGAGTTTTTAATAAAATCTTAAGTTGTAAATAACAAATCTTTAATGTTATTTAACTCATTTTAGGAGATATTTGCTTCGCTGCTCTTTATTTAGCACCTGTCAAAAGTGACCAGTGCAGTGCTTTAAGTGAATCTACTTTCATTTAGGCGAATTTTGCATTCAAGGATCTCTACAAATTTTCAACACATATAAAGTTAGTTTTGTCCGAATAATTTCTATTTCAGCTGTGTGTTGTTTGTATATATTGTGTATATTTTAAAATACACATGCATAAGTATGTATGTAATATAAAGCCAAATTAAAGAAAAAACACACAATCTTACAAAATATATAGTGACAAAGTTTAGGGTTTAAAGTAATAAATCTAATAACCACACGAAGAAAAAAAGAACAAGTAAAACAAATTTTGGATTTTGATATGGAAAACACAAAATACCAAAAAATCTTTGCTGTTTTTCTTTGTTGTTTTTTTTTGCAAAAACTATTGTTAACATAATAACAATGAAAAGCCTAAAACAACAGCAAATAACTTTAAGTTTTGCAAAAGAAAAACCTTGTAGACAAATTAAAAGCCATAAATTTTTGTTTAAAATAAAATAAAATAAAAGGAACAAGGGGTTAACTGATATTCCACGTTATTTCTCATTGTTACACAATCCTTGGTATTGTTTTTATTTTTCACGTTCGGATCGTTATCTATGGAAATGAACTATGGAAATACACAATTTAGTTTAATAAAGAAAATATCCTGAAAACTTAAATATGTTTGTTTAAAAACCAAAAGCAAATTGATTAAATTCATAATACGCTGCAAGAACTGCTAAAGAAGTCAGTGCTGCTGCTTAAATCCATATAATTGCTATCAAAATAAATATGTCACTAGATTTACCCAAAATCAAATCAAATTAAAATTAATGTTCCACAAAGAGGACCTTTATCAGATAATATTACTAAAGTTTTGTTTACATTGACGGATACCAGCTTAAAATAATAAATATAAGTCTTCCAAATTGAGTCAAAAAAGCAATAAAGTTTACATTATGAATGACATTAAAATGTATTTAAAATTAGAAAAGATATTCTACTAATCCAATTAAATTGAAAGGAAATAAATAAATTAAGATTGTGTGCAATTTCTACAATATTCACTTGATGCATTCCAGTTGCTGCATTCAAAGTAATTGTATTTCAAACTTCTTTGAAATCATTTTTGAAAAATTAATTTTTTTTTTGAAAGTCCAGGGGGCAAATTACGGCATTCGGTGCCGATTATAATTTCAATAGAATTCAAATGGAAATTTCGATTGATATCGTATGCCGTAAGTTCCCCCCGTTCTCAAAGCTGTTTGATCTCAAAGCCAATGACCTTGGAAAAAGCGGGAGAGTATGAAATATTTGGAATAATTACTCATAAGAGATGGAATTTCGTTCTAACCGAAATTGATTTAACTTGTAAGAAATAAATAAGTTGCACTTTTCGTATTCTAATTTGTTAAATAATACGGTTGAATAGTTGATATTCCTAGTTACTAATATCCACCGTCAAAAGTGGTAAAAATCGAACAAAGAACGCTGATGAGATGGTGTAGCGACCTCGAAATCAGTACTGATCCGTTCTGCTAGTCTGATGAATAAATTGTTTCGAATAAAAAGTACTCTCTTAATAAAATAATTAATTTATCCAAATATAATTTCTTAAATTAAGAAGAAATGGGTAAACTCAGATTTGAACTTAAGCCAAAAAATTTTCATTTTCAATATAAATTCTTTAAATAATATTAATTTTTCAATTGAAAATTTGAGAAAAACTTAATGTTTTATTAAGATAAACATGCTTTTTAAATACAAATTTATATAGAAACAATTAAAAAGTAAAAACTTTAAATTATTATTTAACGTTAATTAGTGATGGTAAAATTTGAATATTGATAGTGTTGTAGTTGTGTTTACTGTAAAAACAAATAATAATACAAATAACTCTCGTATGCTTTTTATAGCCATTATTTATATAAATACAAATTTGAAATCACATTCAACCGAGCCACCTAAACAGTAGCGGATACATGGAAACACACATGAATACTGATGATGGGAGTGTAGCGGCTCCCGAAAAACATCGTTGTTTCTGTTCTGCCATGTAAGTTGAAATTGATTGATGTTAAATTTTCCCTTGTTCCTTTGGAATATTGTCTGCAATCCAGTTCTTTCTAACTAAAAATGTTACGAGCTTTAGTGAAAATAATAATCACTTTGGATTAAAATAACCACTAAAAACATTAAAGTTTTTTTTAGGGAATTGAAACAAGCCCAGTTAAAAAAACAAAAGATCGCATAAAGGCCATTTCACACTATAATACAAGTATTACGTACAGGCATTCAAATCGAATCTAGATAATTAATCAAAATATGTAGAACCATATCTAAGTACTCGGATGCGGTGGTTGATACTAGATCCAACCCGTCGCATTGAGATATCTGATAAGGTCACTCAGCCCAATTTTTGATAAGACTGAAAGGTCTTCTAGTAAATGGCTGCCTAAAAACTTGTGTCTCCAGAGGTGCAAAGCTGGACATTCGCAAAGAAAGTGGAAGATTGTCTCTTCTTTGCTTTCTTCTCGACAACTTCGGCAAAACTAATTATAGGGCAAGCGCATCCTACTGGCATATCTGCAGACCGATCAGTGTCCTTGATTTTGTATAAAAAATATATACAAATATCTTGTTTGCTCACCTCTTGAGGGTAGAAGACTATTTTATTTTTCCATTGAAAAATTTTAAACTCGTTTTCTGACGAATGTTGTAATAAAGGAGCGACATGATGGCATAATATGCCACAAGTAAAATTCCTATTTATTTTCAACATAAAATTCTTTGCATAAAAAAGATAGAAATATATTAAACACATTGAGTGCCAAGCAATTTGATAAAAAATTTCCACGGGTGCCAAACACATTTTCTGTTAGAAATGTCGCCGTCCCGAAGTTATCTTCACGTACCCCCAAAAATTTTTTCTTTGGAAATACATACAAAAAAAGTTATTAGATGATCCGAATTTGCTCTACTTCTGGAGCACAAGTTCAGGTTCTTAGACTCGGTTCACACACCTCAGGTTTGACTCGTTTAGTCTTGAGTTTTTAGGTGAAGAGGTCTTATCTAATATTTTTTTTTTTGGATTTTGTGACATACATGAAGATAACTTCGGGACGACGATATCTGCAAAAGTCTATGTATGTTTTTGAACAACTGGAGGAGCAAATATGACAATGAATAGAAACGTTCACCAATTGAAAATATGACGAAAGTTACGTTGTGTTGAAAAGGTAAAATATTCATAACCACTGTCATATAAGAACGTACGACGTGGCAGCGAAGGCAGTTTTAGATGTCGTACACAAACATATGACGTGGCACTCAATGTGTTAAACGTAAGCGAACGATTAACGGTTCGATTGCGATTACGATGAAAAGATACGATTAATCTCAATTAAAAGTATAATCGATTTGCAAGTCCTCATACAAATAATTAAATACTTTGATTTTATTTTATCTATAATTTAGTGCCATTTCTAAAATCCAATTTCCAAACCTGATTCCTGATGCTGGCACAGCCACAAATACGTTCATTTGAACACATAACTTTTTACAAATAACAACAATAATAACAATATGTTAGCTTTCTGCTTATTTTAAGATTATAAAATTTAAAAGCTTTTCTTACTAAAAACTTTGTAAGTTTCCACATGAAAAATCACAAAATTAATCGAAAAAGATTAAAATAGAGACCAAATAAATAAACATAAAAAGATAAAATTGAAACGTTTATGCTTAATAAAAAAAGAAAATAAAATAAATAAAAGAACTATTTATCGTTCCTTTAAATACTATTTGTATATAAATAAAAATAAAAAGAATATCACCCCAAAAAACAATGACAATACAAGACTTTTAATTTCTAATCGAATTTTACTTTTCAAATAATTAAAATAAAAGAAGCAAATAATTCCAAATAAAAAACCAAAACATAAAATTTTTGTAAAACTTTTACATTTCATTTGATTTTTTTTACTTTAAAAATATTTTGCTTTTAACTAAAGAATTTTAAGGCAAAAAAAAGAACACTTCAATTAAAGTTCCTGTTTTTATTCAAATATTTGCAAAAAGTTTAAAACTTTTTTATTTTTTAGGTTTTTCTAATGTGTTATTTAAAAGTTTATATTAATTGCAAAAAAAAATCAATGAAACCATGGTAACAACAATGCATAAATCAATATAAAAGTTTCTTGAAATTTTTTGTGGCATTTCCTTTCAGAAAGTTATTAAGTAAAATTAAATGAAGACGATTAAGCGTTAATAGCAAAAGCAGAAATGTTTGGCAATTGTGCTACAACTATAACTTTCGGTATTTATGAGATACCAATATTGTCAACGTTAAATAATGTTAATGAATTATTTTAAAAGAATTTTTAAGAATCGTAATTCTTTTAAACTTTGAAGTCATTTAAAGGGGGAAACGGAAACATAAAGGACCTTCACGAATTTTTGCCAAAATAATAATCACTTTGGTTTACAACTACGAGCACTAACAACCAATTTAGCTCGAAAAATAATCACATTAAATATATTTAATATTGTTATTTCATTTGGTCAATGGGTTTGGAGTTGTTAAAAACTTAGTGGCAAAAAATATGCTTTTACTTACGATATTAAGAAATTTTTTCTTTACAAAAATTCATAACAATTTAAAGCGGCAAACATTTTCCATTTTTATCATTAATCTTGAGGATAAAGGTTATATTATAAAAAAAACAAATATGCCAGGAAAATCGATACATTAATCTTGATTTTGCTAACAACTAAAAGAGCTCATGCCGCACTTAGTTTTTAACTTTTCTAAAATTAACGAATAATAATGAAGCACGGTATTCCAAAATAAACAAAACAAAAAAATCTCAGGGTGATAGGAAAATCTAACCACATATTCGTAATCAGGCAACAACATATTTCTAGTTCATTTATCAAATCCAAAAAGGGAAAATAAAAGTTAAAATGAGTAGACCTGTGTTATCAAATAAACTTGACAAAATGTTAAATAAATGTTAATGGCATTTTATAATATTTCTGGTCGAGTTGGTGTAGAAAACAAAACCACAGATTCTGTCAATTACAGAAGTTGTTTGGTTGAGTAAAAACAAGAATACTTTTTCATTTTTTTTCCTTAAAAAATTGCAGCATTACGAGGGTTGAGCCAGTGCTGTACGACCTTACGTACATTTTCAATATTTCTTCGGCGCAATATTGCTGCAGTGAAAGTATATGAAAATAAAACCAACAGAACAATAAATAGTTGTTGCATTTGTGGATAAAACACATTCAATGACTTTGTTCGGAAAAAAAGACTCTGCCACAATGAAGAAAGTTTAGAAATCGTTGTAAAATATGATTCTATCAATGAAATTGTTTTCCAAATTATTTGGTTTTTTTTCTTCTAACTAGGACGCACAACTTTCGGATCAACATTTCTCTGTCTTTCTCTCTCTCTCTCTCTCTCTCTTTTAGATGCGTCACTAAATATTGTATCATACTAAAGAAAATTTGTGTTGCAAGACTGATAAATAGTTTTTTTTATTATTATTTTTTTCTTGCTTAAATCCTCTTCATCGTTGTCATCATTTGCTTCATTTTTGTCATTGAGTTGAAATTTTAAGTCGAATTAATTCTTAAATTACTTATAAAATGTTAAAATACGATTGTGGCCAAAAAACCACTGTCACCACTAGTTTTTGTGTTCATTTTATCTCTCTTGCTGTCTCTATTGCTCTTCTAGCAATTCTTCTTGTTATGATTTCTTTCCGTACAGATGTTTGTAAGTGCAGTCAGTTGTTTTGATGCCAACACATCTTTGGGTATTAAAATATTTAATCAGTTTCAATGGAAATCCTTTCATTGCATTTGAAACTACATACATGTATATATAAGTTATTATACATTTAAGTGTGAGTTCCCAAGTGCATGTGTGTATGTGTGTGTATGTATGTGTCTGTGTATTGTTATTTTCCAAAGGCATTTGAAAGTGGTTTTTGGGTAAACTGAATTTATAAATAACGTTAAGTGTTAAACACTGTCATGAATTAAATTGTAAAAAAGGACATTTAGTTCCTTAAGAACATGTGGATGATGTTTGTTAAACTTAAATCGGCTAAAGTTGCAAACAATTAAAATGTTTAAAATCTTTCTAATATGCTTGTCGCAAGGAGCCTTGAAAAGAACTTAGCATTGAAAGCAAAAATCTGTTTGTGAAGACATAAAATCAAAAAACTAAAAGGAAACTTGATTGCTTAAATCCCCAAAGTCTTAGAATTTTAATAGCTTGGAAATACGGATTAAGAAGGGAAACATTGCAAGGAAAGGGTTTAGAAAAATGTTTAAAGAAATTTTAAATGTTGCTCTTAACTCCAAAGAAGTAAATCTTATATTGAAAAACGAACAACAATTCGAATGATGCTCAAGTCGGAAAACAGAGTCGAAATTTAAAAATTCGGTAACAGTAGGAAAAAAACTTTTACGGGAAGAGAATTTTTTAAAAGCATAATTACTGCTTCTACAATTTTTTTTCTACTTTTTCACACAAACTGGCTACCATCTGCATTACTTTATAGTAGTTATACAACTTATTACTATTAAGTAAATATATAAATTATTCTCCGAGTGACGCAGTAGTAGAGCGTGCATTTATCATACAGATTGTCGGCTGTTCAACCCCTGGCGAAACTTGTTTTTTTTATTCTGTGTGTATTCACGAAAACTTCGATTATCGAATTGCTGCAAAAGCTCGAGCTCAAAAGTGACAACAGCCATTTCAGTTTTGTTGTGTTTTGTGTATTCAATGACTTTTAATTGACATTTTTAAGTCCTTAATTGTAATCCGAGGTGATAAGTACTTGCCTTCAAAGAGATTGGCGTGCTAAAATTATGAGTAGTAGTGAAAAATATGTACTTCATTTGTTTGTTAGCATTTTAAGTCATCATCAAAGTTTTTGTTGGGAATATGTGAAATTCCTCACTACCGACTGTAGAGCTTCTGTAAATTCAACGTGCTCCGGTCTTCAAAGAACAACTTTGGCCACAATTTTGCTGTACATATTCCAATAGGATGTTACAGCTCAGGTCGCCCGTGACAACCCCGATTTTCATGAGAAAATCATAATGAGTGACGAGGCACATTTTCATTTGAATGGAATAGTCGGTTCTGGGCAGTGGAAAACCCTCAAATTATGCAGCCGTCACCTTTGTATCCATTAAAAGTGACAGTCTGGGATGCAATTTGGTCAGAAGGCATCATTGGACCTTCTTACTTCTTTGCAAATGAACACGGCGTAACGGTGACTGTGAATGGGGAGCTATATCGTGATATGATTGAAAACTTTTTAACGCCACAGCTGCATGCTTCTGGCTTGATTAACATGTGGTATCAACAAGACGTTGCCACATCGCATTCAACAAGGATTAAAATGGAATTACTGCGAGACATCTTTCCACAACAAGTTATTTTAAGAAATGGTGATGTTGACTGGCCTCCACGGTAGCCTGATATGTCTGCTCCGGATTTCTTTATGTGGGGATATCTGAAAAGCAAGGTTTATGCAAATAAGCCAGAAACGCTTGAGCAACTGAAACAAAATATTCGCGATGAAATTAATGAAATACCGCGTGTAATGAAAAATGTGCTCAAAAGGGCTCGCATTTGTGAGGCCAACAGAGGCGGACATTTATCTGATATTGTATTCCATACATAATTGCCGCCATCAAATAAAACATTTATCAATATAAGATCCATTCTCTTTCATTTAATTAAAAATTATAAACAAACAAACTGGTTAATAGATCATAGATTAACTGGTCATAGATCAGATCAGAAATACAGAAATAACATTTCTTCGCAAAAGACAGCAGAATTCAGAAAATAACTTTAAACGTCGATATATGTTAGAGATGTTACAAATTATAGCAACACTAGCTGCTGATACATATAGATATTTATTATATAAGAACGGAAACGGAAATTGAATGATTATAAATTATAATATTTTATGTTTGTGTAAATACGTATTTTTTAAGTTGTTCATTTTTTGATATTTTCATTTTAATAATTTTTGTTTTTAATATTTTGATTATTGTTAAATAATATTTTATGTACACAATTTTTTATATCGCTGAGGAAACCACACAAAGGTGTGAAATATCGGAGTTTTAATAAAAAATTTTGTTAATGTTTTTTGAATAATTTAGATTAATAAAAAAAGAAGGTCGAATAAATTGTTCCACTTTGAAATGCATCATTATTTTTAATTTAAAAAAAGATTTACAAAAGTGTTATTGCTTTAACAACTTAAATATAAATTTTTTTTATGACTCAAGTTCAAATCTGGGACATGACGATCAGGATTAATTATTAAAAAAAAATTTTTAATAATTTTTAAATTATTTTTATATAAAAGAGAATAAGACGAAGCCAATTATTACACCAGCAGAAAGGAATTGTACTATTTAATATTATTAATAATGACCGTGATGTTTGGGATTTTAACTTGTGTCAAGCCAGTATGATTTCATTTAAGACAATACAGTCAAAATAAATACCTGCAATCATTTAATTTAATTTTTATTTTAATAAATCGTTATTAAATTAAAGTTGTTTTAAAAATCATAAATTTTAAAAACACAGAAAGTTTTTCTTTTACAAACAATAAAAAAATAAATTCTTTAGACTCAATTACTGTTAAAGGTGTTAAAAATGTTAGAAACACTTTTTTATTTTTTATATATTTCATTTCTTGTTTTACTTTTTCTTTCTTCTGATAAATTTCTGATAAATGACTGCTATTTGTAGTTCGTGTTTTATTAGTTTGAAGCAGCACTTGGCACAATTTAGTTTTCTTTTAACGGCTTTGAAGTTGGCTCCTTTGTTGTTCTTGTTTTGTAATTGTCAGAAGTTTCTTGCACACAAGATTTGTTTAAAAATACTTGTGTATTAAAGTTAAGGACAAAAACTATTAGAAGTTGATAAAGATTATAAGTTTAATTAATTCTTTTTGCATAGTCCTACTTGCAGTAATTAAAAATAAAAACAACAGATAACGTCGATGTCATCAGTTAGTTGCCTCTAATGAAGGCGACGGCTATGATTTCGTGATTTTTTATTTGTCAAAATGCAAACATTAGTCAGAGGATGATAAATACTTCAGCAAGGCAATGTGCTTTAACTACGAAAGTATGTTATGGAAAGGACGAATTAGTGTTTGTAGGAATTTCATTTGAACTCTGCTTTTAAGTGTTTCAGGTAAATAATATGCAAAATTTAATGCTTTTTTAACTGCATTGAAGTTTAGTTATTCAATCACTACCGATTAATTTTAATGAAATGGATAAACATTTTTCTACAAATTATTTTATTATATCGCTTTAAAATGAAAAATATTTCCATCAAAAGTTAAATTTATTGAATTTTGTGAACATATAAAAATTTACATAAAAATTTAAACACTTGTATCATGTTTTTGAACCTTATATTGTCCTGTAACAAACAAAGAAGGTTTAATAACGATTTAGTGCAACAACTTCAGAAATTTCGATCCTCAAAATGCATAAATTCCACTCATTTTAGGTACAGCAATCCCTTAACTTACATCGTGATGACTTCAGACAAGAGGTGAGGTAAATCGAAAATAAATTGCATGATTCAAATTAGAGAGCTTTCGTAATTAGAACTTCGTTGCCAAACTAAAATCTCTCTCTCTCTCTCTCATTAAATAAGCTAAAAGCAAATTCACCTGCTAAAGATTTTGATAAATTACACACAATAAATCAATCTCTTTTTTCTCCTACAAATGTTTTTTTTTTTTGTAAAAACTCATTATTTTAAAATCCCACCTCAAAGGAGGAGGAGTGCATTGTAAGGAAATTAAAACTAAACGTTTATTTTTCTTTACGTCATTCTTCATATAACAATGAGTAGCACAGCACAAGCACATCCTTATTCCACATCAAAACTTTTTCATATTATTACCTTTAGTTAGTTAAACCTGAAGCACGTTGGAGAAGGATTTGCGTCAAATAATTTAATTACGCACAAATAATTTTTTCTTTCCCATTTAATTTTTCTTTTGCTTCGCTAACTTTTCAATTTAAAAACATTTAAAAATGAAAGAATAATTAATAAAAAAAGCTGGTTAAAAATAAAAGATGAAAGGTTGTAAAGAAAAAGGATTATTGAAAAAAAAATCATTGAGAAATATTTATGTTCTAATTGTGTTTTATTTCGTACACATTTTTTAGTTTAATTTAATTCTTAAAGTGATTTTTCTCGCAAATCGACGTGTTGTCATTGAAAGTATAATAAATCAAATATTTTGTAATAAATTCAATGAAATCGATTGTGGCAGGATTAAGTCAGCCCCTTTTGCCCATTTCACTGATTGCTCACACCAGATTGGCCGGAAACTTTACATTCGTGTTTTTGAAAAGTTGTTAATTAGCAAATAGAAGCAAAGAGTAATTATATGTATGTGTTTGTTTTGCAGACTATTTTTTAGTCATTATTAGAGGGTGAAAATATAAGTACAAGTATGACAAGTATCAGTGGTACGTGTTTCTTCGTGTATCCTTAGGAAAGTAAGTCATTTCCGCATTATTTTAACTACCACTACAAACAAATACTTCTATAGCACACAAATGAGTCGGGGTATTTTTTTTTTTGTAGCATCTCTTTTGTATTCCGTAAATGCACAATGGCTGTTTTTGCTACAAATATTAATTTAACAATTTGAAATTTTCCGAAATCAAATATATCAAACATTAGCTTAATACATATTAGAGAACTGCATGATTTAACTTTATACATGAACATGCTCATGTGTTCACTATAAAATGTCTATGTTTGAACACAATATAGATTTTCGACACCAACTTGATTGAACTGAATTGAGCAAGAGTTTGTTCATACCATCAACACATGAGTTTTTGTGCTCATGAGCATGTGCCCGAGTTGTGGTCATATGGTTGTGTCCGAAAAGTTTATATATTATTCATATATGCTTGAAAGTTGTTGTTTTTATAAATTCTTATTTTAGTTTGTTTTTTTTTGTATTAAAAAAAAAGAAGATAATGCTTTCGTTTTCTTAACCAAAAAAAACTTGTTTTACCGATTTGTATTTGATTTTTCGAACATGTCATTGTGTTTATATTTGTTCATAGTTATTATTATTGTATTCAACAGAGTTCATGCTTACGAGCTCGTTTTTGTCAATGTTTATAGTTGCAGTTGGTCGCTGTTGTTTAGTTCCTACATGTTTACTCATCATTGGTTTAATACAAGGAATAAAGTAGAGTACGATACCAAAAAAAAGCCAATCATATTGAAACATTATTTTTATTTTGTTGATGCTGCCTTCTAATACATATTTGTCGAATTCACAACATACGGTATGAGTTGTAAGGTTGTATAAATCTAAGCAGGAATTTACCAACAACGAGAATTTATACAACCAACAACAATAGATTCTGAATTGAACAATTTCATTTATTATTCGGGGTTTTCACAGAATCCAGTGTTATCGGAATTGGATTTTAAAATACTACATAAAATACATTTGTGTGATGAATTTCAAGGTTATAGGTTTTATGTTAAAGCAGATAGTAAAGAAAGATTGAACATGAAACCCGTAACATTAAAATTCACCATACAAATTATTTTTTTGTCGCCTTTTTAAATCCAATTCCCACAACATTGGATTCTGTGACAACCCTGATTGTTTTTTTTTTAAATTAAATTAAATTAGACATAAAATCCAGAATGCATGCTTTAAGCTGCTACGCCCGTCATAAGCATAATTTATTTTATACCCACCTAAGTATCATCAATGAATTTAACGGAAGTGATTGAAATAGAATACGAGAATTATTATTTCCCTCTTTTTAACAATTAATGATTGTTTGGAAGCCCCCGAAGATTAGTAGATAGCGTACTAAGCTATTAGTCGGGGGTCGCAGGTTCGATTCCTGCCTAGACCCTGGGTATGTCTGCAGACAAACCAAAATGTATTTATGGTTTATGTTTGTTCTTAAAAAAAGTATGTAATTAGTCGAACTTATATTTGTTTTATATTGAAAGGAATTGTTCGGCTCAAGTTCAAATCTGAGTTTACCGGTTTCTTTTTTAATTAAAAAAATTTTTTTTTTGAAAAATTCATTATTTTATTGAAACAAAAACAACATTTTAGAATTTGGTTTTGTTTTAAATATAATTGTGCAATAGATATAATTCGTTTGACTTCGTGGGCCAGGCAGTAAAAATTTAATTGTAGATAAATTTTTTTGTGAAATAATTGAAAAATGGCAAATGCCATAAAAAATGCTATTCGCCACAAAAAACAAAACTTGCCCAGTCTGTGTAAATTTTTTTATAAGCGCTAGATTGACAGCACAAGGCTGTTTAAATAATTTAAGAATGAAGGTTTTCTATTTTTAAAAATGCAGCTAAATGACACTGCTGCTGCATAAAGCAAAAGCAGCTATTTGCGAATTTGGCGACAAAAAGGACATACAATTATTGTTTCATCAAACAAAAACCGTTGTCTCTGATATAATGTTCCCTTGTGTATTAAAAGGATTTATTACACATGTAACACTAAGTTGCATTGTTTAACGTCAACAAAAGAAGCCACAAAAAAGGATATTTGTATTATGACAAATAATTTTAATGTTGCAAGAATTAAAATGCAAAAATAGCACTTTGGTTGATGAAAGTATTTGTTGCCGTTTTCAAATAATTTATCAAGAATTTTTTGTTGGTTATAGGGTGGCGCTTATGTGCTTGCCTTCCGCTGGTGCTGATACAAAAATAAAGAATAGATTATCAAAATACAAACTAACTCATAAACAGTAATAAGTAAAAAATCTTATACATAATCAGAAGCAATAAATTTAATGGCATGTTGAAAATAATTAATGTTAATTCTAGATATAAATTGGGTTTAATACAGGGATTTATTTTTTACAGAGAAGAACTTTAAGATGTAAAACACTTCAAAACAAGGCGACTCATAAACTGAATCGAGTATTGTAAAATTCCTAATAATAATTTGTATTACAGATACCAACCAAACATCCACATCTGTGGAGTTTAGACTATACAACTTAAGTCGAGTTAAGACGAATTTTCATTTATTGTTATTTAAAAATAAAGATTTTTATGCTGTGTCCGTTGGCCTAACCACCATAAAGATGCATCTTTAATTTACTTTAAAGCACACATAAAAATATTATTCAGCACTTTGATTATATTTTTGCTTTCTTGATAGTTTCAAAAACTATACTTGAATTGTTTTGTCAAAAGTTTACAGATGTATTGAGTTTGTTAGTAAGAATTGCAGCGAATTGCGGCGGAATTGGTAAAGATAAATTATTCAAGAGTCATATGTGCCATGAATACAACAAAATCCCTAATGATGGCAAACGACAGATTGATGATTGTCATAATATAAGCCTTAGGAAACTATAATCTTTTCATAGAATAGAAAAAAATCATTGAAAACAAATTTCTAAAATTAATTGCACATACTATGAATAATTGCACCTTGAAATGTGCTCATAGCCGCAAATGATATTCCTATATATAAATACAACACAAAAGTAAACTAAACGACCTTCGTCCTTTTCTACACCGTCAAACCATTCAAAATAACTTTTTGTATGGCTGAATTTCATTTTGTCCCTGTGATGAGCAAATGGAACATGAAGACACGCAAGTACGAAATAAATACTCATAAAGTGCTTACTTACATTCACGTATTTACATATATTATATATATTTGATATATACGAAAGTATGCTTATATTAATCACGCATATCGACAAACAATCACACACACACATACATTTAGTATCCGTCTTAAGAAAATTAAATGCACAATTGTTCATGAGGATGACACAAACAAAGAAAAAGGAAATGTGAAATAAAGAAAATAAACTATCAAAAAATACTGAGAAGAAAATATGTCGACAAAAATAAAGAAATTTAAAAAAGAATTTTTTTTTCGGTTAAATATTTGTTTACTGTTAGTAGATCCTACTAACACATAAGCAATTTTTCAGCTGGCAGCGTGTACTGCTGTGTATACAATATATTTTAAAATATGTAATATTAAGAAACAAAAATCAAAGTTCAAGGTTCTTTGTTATATTTTAGGAAAATTGGAAAAGAAAAAAAATGCTACTGCATAGTAACAGTCTTAAGTGCATTTGGGTTTATTAAGTCTATTTAAAAATAACTTGACTTTCTTTTTCTTTGCATAAGCCAAATTTCTAAGTAATGATATCACTCACACGCATGACTGCCGATTATAAAAAAAAGAAACGTGGAATATGCTTGAATGGAAATTGCCTCAAGCCACTTACAAACATACGAGTATTTATTAAAGACAAAAGCCTGTTTAAAGATTTGTTTGTTATTTTGAGGGCAAGACTAGAGATGGGCAACTCTCACGCGATCAGCGTGAATGGTCGTTATTAGTTTTCTGTTTAAAACACGTTAGCGTGCTGCATGAACGTGAGTATAAAAAATTTAGCGTGAGTGAGCGGACATGAGTAGATTTTTGGCGTGATAGTTTTTTTTTTGTTTTATTTTAATATTTTTCATATAATTAAAAAATTTTTTTTAATTATTTCATAGTTTCTTTTCGTAAGTATTTCGTGAGCGTGAGTTTTCGTGATTGTTACTAACTTTTTTCCACTCTTGTGCGCAAGCATGAACGTGAGCCAAAATATAAGGTCGTGCATGAGCGTGCCTGAGCAAAATATTTTAATTGTGAGCGTGCATGGGCGTGAGTGATAATTCAGTCACGATTCTATCTCTAGGAAAGATCTTACTTATAAACCCAGTTGGTCCCGCCTTTAAGAAATCCTAAATGATGATTGGAGGACAATGTTGATTCTCCGAAGACATATGAGGGGCAGTCGGATGAATTCGTCATGGTTAACGAAATTTTCGAGCAAATGTCGCATGAATCGTGCACGACTACAAGCAAGACAATGACGCTCAGCTTGTCGTCAACGACTACATTGCGACTAATGTCACAGTTTAGTCGCCAAAGAAATACCAAAAATCCAGTCATCATTCTAGGACGATTTCTTTAAGCTCAAGTCATAATTTAATTGTTTTGTTTATTGATGTAGTGACTAGGATACGAACCTGGACCCTGTAATTCATTAGTCATTCATAAGTCAATGCGCTTAACACCCCTCAGCTGCAGAAGCACATATTCGATTGTTTGAATGAATACAAAATGTAGGACATTGTCACGCATCTTGTCGCACACTCAGCTTGATATAAGACAACATACAACCCATAATGTGTGATAATGTTGTTAAGCGTTATTTATTAAAGGCAATATTTAAGACTTTACTGCTGAAAATGTCTAACTGAAGACAATAGAAATGATTTCGTTGCTCATCTTATCGTAAACAATGTTTGATCGTAGACAAATTTTAAGACAAAGTCGCTAGCGCCTTCATTAGGTTAGAAGTGTTTAAAAGAGGACAATAAAATTTTATCGCTCTTACTATCTTACTATCAAGTATTTTTTACTTACTTTGAATACGAATCGTACTCAAAACTTTGAGTACAAATAACAATAAAATGGATGGACTGATTTTTCTATTGAGTGAGACTTCCTTGCAATAGAAAAAAGTCAGTTGACAAGGGACAAGTCGAGCGTGAATAATCGACTACAATGTCGTGAGCGACAATCGGGCTAACTGGAAAGTAAAACACACGACCACTCACCAAGAAGCATAATGTAAAAATGTACATTTCGAACTGGGTTAAAAAAGTAATAAGAACGCATCAGAGCCGATTACAATCGAGACGCCCAGTGTTGCCAGGCTACTGTCGACTTATTTTTATTTTTTTTTAAGATGGTGGATTTCGTTATGTTTTTCATGACGCGACTTTTCATATTAAATTATTAAAGATCTTAATAATATTAAAAGACAAGACATGCTCGTAAGTGTCATGGTGGTTGCTACAACTGAATTTCGTTCTCTGACTCAATTTCTGGTTTTAGGAAACTAATTATTCCAAAGCGGTATATATCGTTGACTCGGTGATAACCCAAAGCGAGGAGGAGCTTCTTTAATTTTAAAGAAAATATGTGATAGCGTACTGAGCACAGCAGTTGACTTTATTCGTTTCCTAAATCTATTGCAGTGAACAAGCGTGTATCAAAAGTTCTATGGGACTTAAAATTTACCGGACTTTTTTACTTCGCGGGAAACAGGAATTTAATAACGGCATTCCTGGAAATTTTCCGGGGCTATATGAATTTTCTAGATCATGTGAGTTTATCGATTGGAATTTAACGACAATAAATATATGGGGTCATTTTACTTACATTATAAACATCGTACAAATCATAATTTTAATTACCTGAAAAGAAAAACCACAAAACGAATACTATTAGTAAAACGAAACAAAAATTTTATATATAAATCAAAGCAATCATATACTATTTAAGATGATTATGTACATTGTTTGAATAAGTTTCTAACATCACATCGCTTTAATTGACGAAATTCCTAAACTATTTCAAACCTTAACAACTTTATTTCCGCCCATTTATAGTTTTAAATAACTTTGAAGGAATAAAACAAATTGGAAAACATTAAAAATTCCATTTTATTTAAGGAAACAAGAAGTGAAAAAGTTATTTTTTTTCTTTTCTTTTTCATTAAAACAGAAATAAAGAAAAACAAAACTGAGTTTCTAACCTAAAATCTTCTTTTGCTCAACTTGTTTTGCTGCTGATTCCAAAACGAATAAAACTTTGAATGAAACAGGGTAAGAATATTAAAGGAGAAAGACCAGGCAAAACATAAAATAAGTTAGAGTTATTCCTTTTTCTATAGTTTTACTTCCTTTTCTTTTTCTCACAACTAACTATTGTTTTAATAGTTTTTTGTTCGGTATATTTTATCTATATTCATGCATTTTTTATTAATCAATTCTGTATTTCAACTCCAATAGCTGAAGAACACAGATTATTTTGCACGTAAGAATGAAAATTTATAATATTCACGTACATATAAAGCAACCGGAAAATTACAATACAACAAGGACATTTTTGTGGCTTCCTTTCATTGTTGCTAATACTACTGCTGCTGCTGCTCTTGTTATCGTTGTTGTTTTTGTTAAACGGAGATTCCATACTGAACTGAACTGAAAACCACACAATATATGGCACTGCACTGCACTGCATCGCTTCGTGCCATATCAACCCTTATAATATAAAAAGTCGTCCTGACAATACGTTGTGATGTGTTGATACGACAATTGGATGAATGTTGCTGCAACTTATTGCTGTTTTTGGGTGTTTTTATTTTTTTTTAATATTATTTTTTCATTTGGTCACTGGTTTAGTTGTTGCTTGGTTGGCTGTTGAGGTTTGTCTTGAACGAAATGACTGCAGTATATGTGGCCAGAAAAAAATCATATACATATAATTGTAAAGCTCTACTGGTTGTTTAAAACAACACTAAAGTGACGGTAATTTAGGCAAAAGGAAAATTCAACAAAGCAGTTACTTGTTTATAGCGGGTAATCCAAATATGAGTATCTTCTTAAAAACTAAATAAAATTAACAAAACTTAATTTCTAGTGTCCGTCGGCACCCACCTCTTCAGACTAAAACCGAATCCGAATCAGATCGAAACTGAACATGAAACAGAACTTTTTTCATTGAATAGAAACAATTTTTGTTTTTCAATAAAATTATACACATAAAACCCATTTAGTATTTAAAATTTTTAATCGTATATTTCCCAAGATTAATATTTTACATATTTAATAAAATATTAATATTTTTATTAAAAACATATTGAAATTGATTATTGAGGGGTATAGCTGGTTCCTATGCGCATTTCACCGTTGCTAATGCAGATCATCAGGGAACTTTACCCAAATATTTCTTAGAACAACTGCAGGATACTATATTAAACATTCATTAAAACAAATAAAAAGTTTAAGCAATACAACAATTTGTAACAAGATCCATTTTGACAATGTTGTACTTTTTGTACTTTTATATTTTACAGGATTTAATTTTCGCCTGTGTTGATATACAAACTTGTGTTCGGCGAAAAAATTTTCAAAGGCCTAAGATCAATGGAAAGTAGTTTTTGACGAACTCCGACAATGAACCCGAACGTTGCGTTGGACTCTGTTAATTACACTTGGTATACTGTGACTTTATTAGAGATAACGAATATTCTTCTTGTTTATGGAACGCAATGATGCATGCAAGATGTGGAGTTCGACAGAACACGAGGTAAGCTCCATACAAGTCTGTGTTAATCGATGTCTCCGTTTTCTGGCCTAAAAACATATGTAATACGGAACTCTGGAGACAAAAAAATCAGCGGCCAATCCATAATAATATCTTGAACCGCCATTGGTGCTGGATTGGTAACACTCTGTGCTGACACAGCTGAAATTTCCATTGAGTGGAACCCACAGGATAGGACACGAAGATTAGGCAGATTGTTTCACACCTGGCGTCGGCAACTTCGTTGTGTCCCTTTATTAACAATATATGTATGGAACACGATTTCACTCATCTGACTGTTGCGGCTGGATTTGCAGTAGCTTATCCTCGACCAGTGCAATTTTCCCAGACTTTCCTGACAGTTTTAGCATTGATCTTTAACGGCACTCCACAAGAATTCTAAAGGGTTTGACACCTTGAGAACGCCAAAACGGCTGATATCAAAATTTGATGTCCGATAAGAAGTTTTCAATATTTCGCAACGTTTTCCAAGCGTAAGCCGATTGACTGACTCAATTTGTTGCACGGAGGTACGTTACTGACAATTTCAAAATAACATATGCATCAAAAAATATACTTGTATTTATACCACCCAGTACAGACATCTGCAATAATTATAGATGTTGTAACAAAAAGGCGAACTATAACAATTCATCCTTTTTTACTATCATCCTTTTTTAATCAAGGAAAACCTCAGAATTGACCTTATAGGAAATATACGAGTATGTAGATGTATTTAAATACAACATATTTTCCAGCCTAAAGGTACGGTCACATATGACAAACATTTGCTGAAAAAAACGTAACCAACAAAAAGCCGTATTTGTATTTTCTTCAATTCCAATACTTTTTCAAATATGGGTTCGCATTTACTTTAAATAATATAAAAATAGCATTTTGCGGCATAATTGACTTCATTTTGTGATATAAAAACAAGTTAAGTCACACTAATCCTAAGCAAAAGTAGTGGTTACGTTTTTTTTTTGGACAAATGGTTGTCAGATGTGACCGTACCTTAAGAATATAAAAATATATATAAATACTTTAACAAAATATGTTGAAAAATGTTAAGAGATTTATCGATAAGGAGGAGGAGTAGGATACATAATTTCTGTTAAGTACACTCACAATATTATTACAGTAACGAACTGTAAAAATTGTAAGCAATTTTATTTTTAACTGATTCTAACATTTATTCAAAAAACTAAGGACATATTAATACGGATTTTCGGTTACATTCAATTTTTCCGTTGTTTTCTTTCAAGTGCAGTTTTTATCTTTGCTTGCTTTATTTGATTTGTTTGAGATTTCCTCTCCTACACAAACAAAGGAAAAATCTTTTATTTTTACGGGCTTAAGTCAATTAATTTTTTAACATTAAAAATTAAATGAACTTTTGGTTCAATTTAAATGAAAAATGAGTAGAACGGTTTTTAAGTGAACTTTCATTTATTTTAAATTACAATTTCAATTAATTTTTTCGTACAGAATATTTTGAGTGTAGTTATTATTTTGTGAGTTATTTTTAAAGATTGTCTAACTACAATCTGAGGAAAATGAATAAATTTAAATATTTTCAAGTACAGTACTACCTCCCTAATCCGGACGCTCGCTAATTCGGACTATCCAGTAATTCGGACATTTAAATTTTTCGGACATCTTAGAAATGTTTCCTTTATAGTCCGGACAAATGTTCTTTTTTCTCAGTAAAATTTTTACCGCTAGACATTTACCGCTAGTATTTAAAATGTAAAAGATTGTTTAATTGAGTTTGCGTGGCGAACTGTTTTCAAAAGCTATTTTTTGGGCTAAACAAACCAAAGCGACAGATAATGATATTTTATTTTTAAAAGAATTTAAATATAGAGCTCACAAGTTACATAAAGATATGTGTATTCAAAGAAAAATAAATTCTTATTTTTCAAAATTAATATTTTTGTGTCACTTTTATTATTATTCTTTAGATTTTTGTAAATTAATTAACTGCCAGGCCCACTATGTCGATCGAATTCTTCTTTCGTACAATTACATTTAAAACAAGAACGAATACGTGTGACATAGTTGGCCTGGCAGTAAATACAAGTGAATTCTTATGTGTATTTATTTTTCTTTTCGGTAATAAAAATAATTTATATATATATGTAGGTCATATGTTTTGCGTTTAAAATTTCATTTTAATTCTAGTCCGGACGATCCAATAATCCGGACAGTAGCTGAAACTATATCTGTCCGGATAATGGAGGTTGTACTGTATACGCTGATTTTGTGTACAAATTTAGAAAATATCAAAATACTGATGATATTATTTCATTATTAACAAAACACATTGGCCCAAAACGAAACAGAAATACATCCTGGATATAACAACGAAAGGAGTCAAGAAAATTAAATTAATGCTGATAACAAAAATGCTCAAACTATTATATAAAAAAAACAATAAAACATATAAAAAATAAACTGTAAGCAACCAAGGAACTCATCTTAAATATCCTCTATTTAGTTTTTATTTAAAAAAATAATACTTTTAATTATAACTGTTGTTTTTTAAGGTTTTCTTGATTAGCAATATATACGAGTTCGTAGTATAAATAGCAAAACAAAAGCAGCAACAAAATTGAAAAAACAAACTTTATGCTCCAATTAACTAAAATGCAATAAAAATTTTATTTATTTTTCTGCCGCTGTTGCTTTCTCCAGTTCTTCCTTCAACATTTTTCATGTACAAAATTTCACCAACATAATGAGACATTCCAGCACAAACTGAGTTTCTTTTATTGCGCAAAAATAAAAGTTAAACACACACTGACACACATACACATACAAGCATACACATATACATATAACATCATTGAAGGAATTTCATCTATGCAACATTTTGATGACGTTGGATGATGCCACTAATCCAGCTTCAATATGATGTGATTTTAAAGTCACGAAAGCATAAAATCACGAGCTAATTTGACATAAAAGCAATTCACAAGAGAATTGTGACTAAACAAAGTAGGTAAAATACGTACAATTCGGTGGGAATTAGTGAGTAGGAAAAACATGATTACCGCTCTGGAATAGAAAAATATAAAAACTTTTGTAGGACAGATGTGGATTTGGATGGGGAGTTGACAAAACAAATTTTTAAATTGTTAAAATGTAATCTTCTCGATAAGGTCTTGTAATAGAAAACGAATCTAGAATAATTAGCTTCAAATAATTACCCATTAAGAAGTGGAGCATCCATACGAGCAGGTTGTTAAGCGAGCGACAACTATACTAAAACAATCATGTTTTTAGATTTAGTTTGAAACTGCTGTAAGTAATAATCTGCTTACAATACAAAAAGTCCCGTTTATATTAAATTATTATATTTCTAAAATTAATAAAAATTACAACATGTTAACAAATAACAATGTAATTTTGTTAAAAAATCATCCGACTGCAACCAAATTATCCAAAAGTATTAAAATATTTATAACAATGAAATGTTGCAAAGAATAATATTAGTTTAATTTCATTTGATTATTTTTCGAAGAAGTTGATTGTTAGTGGTTTTTAATCCAAAGTGATTATTATTTTGGGTAAAGTTCGTAACATTTTTAGTTCGCATATGGAATAAACTTCCTGCGGTGCTGGTCCAAGTTATCAAAAAAAAACATTTTTAGTCAGAAAGAATTAGACAAGAGACAATATTGAAAGGATCAAGAGATAAATTAACATCAATTAATTTCAAACTTAAACGGCAGAACAGAACGGGAGCCGCTACACTCCCATCATCAGTGTTCATGTGTGTTTCCATGTATCCGCCACTGTTTAGGTATCTCGGTTGAATGTTATTTCAAATTTGTATTTATACAAATTATGACTCGAAAAAGGATACGAGAGTTATTTATATTGTGGAAGGTATTATTAGTTGTTTTTACAGCAAACACAACTTCACCACTATCAATATTCAAATTTGACCATCACTAATTAACGTTAAATTAACCCATAATTACACCGTGTAAGTTGAAATAAAATTGATAATAAATTTTCCCTTGTTCCTTTGGAATACTCCCTAATGTCCAATTCTTTCTGAATAAAAATGTTACGAACTTTAGCCAAAATAATAATTACTTTGAATTAAAAACCAATAATATTAGTTTAAGTTTCTTTACTTGTAATTAAATTATGACTATAAAAAAATTGATATTTTTATTTTGTTCTGCCATTTGGTTTTATGCTTTTTTGTGAGTTTTGTATTCTACTCTTAGAATTGATATTAAAAAAAATATTATAGCTTTTATAACGTAAAAAAAGCAAGAACAAAATATCAATTTGCAATAAAAAAAATAATAAAAATAAAATAAAAAAAGCAAGTAAAAAATATGAAAAAATATAAGTTTGATTTAAAAAGTTGTTAGGAAATTTAATAAAAAAAATCTTAGTTATCGAAATATGTATGTTTTGAATCATTTAAGAATATTATTATTCACAATGATTATTTTGAATCATATTATTATTATTATTATTTGAAACACAATTTTATTAAAAACATATTATTGTTAGAAATTGTTCACATTAATCTTCACATCAAATAAAATTTTCTTTATTCCTAATCACAATATGATAATTATGCACGATGTGGTTCTTAAGTATCACAAAAACATCTCTATAATTCACACAATACTATAGTCATGTTTGCCAAATATTATTATTAGAATAGACAACAATTTGATATTTTGAATAGCACTTTGTTTTTATAATTATATGATTTGAATAAAAAAAATTGGTATAATTTTCGACGTTTTTATTGATATTTCGTTAAAAAAACTTCTACAAGCTTAAGATCAACAATAATAAATAAAAACTTTATTTTTTTCAATATTTTGCTTTCGCTATGGAAAGCTTCTTCAGGAATTTATGTAAATAAATTTAATAATAACAATTGTAAACAATAAAATCTTATTCTAAGTTTTATGAAAAACAAAAATAATTGTAATTCGTGATTTGCTGTTAAAATTCTCTTCTATTCTTCTTAAACTTGTTACTCCTTAATTTTATTTGAAACTGATGTATATATTTATTCCAAGATATATTTTACGGTTGGCGCGCTCTTCAATTTGTAAAAATTAAACATTCTCTACTCAATAAATATGTAAGTAAATAAACAAATATAAAGAGTGAATAATGAAAAAGCAGATTAATTTAAACTTAAAGAACAGCTTATTTTAACGTTTTCAAATATATTTGTTAAAGAAACCAAATTTTGGGAGAGATATTACAACAAACCTCGTAAATAGCTTGACTATGAAACAAACAAAAAAATCTTATCATTGCAGTTCCTAAGAAAACGTAGTTAAAAAGAACCAAATAATTGAGATTTTTAAAGCATACTCTTTCTGCTATAAAAATGCATTCCATAGCAATGACATAAAAATTGTCTGAACGAATCCAATACTTTATGACAAAAATCTTTAAGTTATTTTTATTTTTTTTAGTGCATGCGAAAACTTATTTTTACATATATACTTCACAGTGCTGGATACGAGAATGAACTACTGTAAGGCAGACATTAAAAAACAAAATGGCATTATCATGCACTAACTGCACTCATATAAGGTTTTAACAAGGCATGCTCCCAAGAGCGACATCGCGAGCATATCTGTGGTTTTCGTGAATAACAGCACGTTTAATTTTTCTCATTTCGAGTTAATGATACCAAATTGTCAGATTTTAAATGCTTCTTTAAAATATAATATTGAAAAATATGGAAATACATTACTTTTTTTCTAACACAACAACACAACTTCTGTTTTTCAAATAATATTCAACACTAAATTAGAATGTTGACAATTATTGGTTTTTTTGAAAAATATCTTTGTTATTAGAAAACATAAAGCCACATACGCCGTTTTATCTGAACACCTTTGAAAATTATATTTTTATATTTGTTTAGTTAATAAAAAATCAAAATGACTTGTGTTTTTTTTTGGCTGATGATAACTGACATTATTTTCATTCAGCGACAATCATTTACATCGACATAGTTTGTTTGCTCAGAACACAATTTTGATTTCCGAAATGGTTTGTTTGTTTTTATCAAATGCGATCTCAGTGCGATCTGATCCATAAGGAAATTTGTCCTAAAAAATAATTGGATTATTGTGATAATCTAAATCTAAATTATTGTGTAAAAAAATTAGAAAATTTTCGATACTAAAATCAAAGCTTCAAGAATATTTTGTTGGCTCTTTTGAAAAATTTTACTTTTAGATATGCGTTGTTATTCATGAAAACCACAGATACCTAAGCAGGTTTTGTAAGCTAAACCAATAAAACTTTCCTATACAAGCCTCCTAATGGGCGAATGAGCCGTTTTTACTGGGATATTTTAAAAACTAGTACAACATTAGGCAACTGGCAACTCTGCTGATTGATCCTTAATGTATGTTAAAAAAATTTGTTAAGTTAAAATTACGAGCCAGCAACAAGAAAACTTAAACATCGCGCACATACTCATGCACGCGCATTCTTAGAATTAATGAACAATAACTACGCTGTACTCTCAAGTACATTTTGTACTTGTGTATGTGGGAAGCATATGGAAATGTAGTTTCCGTTAACTAAAGAAAACAAAACTCTCAACACAAGCACAAACACACACACACACACACACACACACACACTAACATACACACACAAGTATGCAAGCAAGTTTAATTATCAGTGGTAAATGATACGCTTAAGCTTTTAAATAACGAACATTGATTAAAACCATAAAGTTGTTTACACTCGTTAAAATGAAGAATAATTTTGTTGTTGTTAATGTCGATGTGCGACGAAAACGACGATGATGATTAAAACGTTTTTAAGTTGTTTATATTTTTCGTATGCACATACATATGGAGGGCTCAGAGCTGAAGTGAACCAAATCATAAAATATGAAAAATTTCAAAACTAGTGCAAAAATTCTCCGCAAAATTTAACTCTATTTAATTCTCTAACGGACTGAGTGAAAAAGTGTTTCGTTCCCAAGGTAACGGTTAAAAACCCAAGTCAATGGCTCTCATTTTATATTTGTATTTATTGTTACATTTACTGAAACTCAAAATATCTTTGAATTGTCTCTTTGCGACTTGGTTCACTTCAGCTCTGAGCCCTTCGTATTTAAAATAAATGTCAAGAGGGCGTATGATTAACTTAAACTGTAAGCGAAATTTTAATCAAACGATTTGACACACATACAACATCGCACAGTGGGGCTAACTCAATATATTTAGAAAAAAAAAACGTCTGCAATTTCCAAACTGTCATTCCACTGATACGAGTATGCATGCAAATTTAGAAAGACATAGCAGAGAATTATTCGGGTTAAAGTTTTGGTTAGAAATTTTACACGCGGGCAACTTGGTCATGCAAAAGCTTCCCAGTACTATTAATGAGTGGTCTGAAGAATTTGTCCCAAAAACTTATAACAATAATTGAAGGGTATAGTTGCAAAGGCTGCAATCTGCACTTTTCCCATTAAGGTGGCGCCAAATTTCTTATCCTCTTTGCCGATAAACCTTAATATGAATTTGTGCTATATGAATTTGATTCAAATTTACTTGATGCCATAATATTCAGTAAAATATATTTTTTTGTATTTTCAAATAATACATTTTTTGTAATTTAGTTTTAAAAATTATCAAAATGGAGATTGCAGCCTTTCCAACTATGCCCCTCAATTATTCGTTGATATTATTAAACTTAAAAACATCCCCGCAAGCAACATCGGTTGCTTGAACGTATCTATCTACTAACTGGAATATCCAAAACTGTACGTAATTCTTATGTACAAAAAATTAAAATTTAAAGAAAACTGCGCAGTTAGTGTGCAAACAAACATTCTTTGTATTTAAACGCAATTACTCTACCCACTTGTGGCTTCTTATATTGTCAAGACAAAAACATTATTTGAAAGTACTCACAACTGAAAAATATGTCAGAGTACAAAAAAAATCACAAGGCAGTTTCATTTGTGTATTTAAAATCTTTTTTTTTTAACAAAGAACAATAATACGAAAAGCGTCTCGTTACTTTTGTAAATTTATAAAATTCTTGTCTAATTTTTAGCTTCGCGCTACAGGAAATTATTGATTTTACCCGAATTTTCGACAATCGCACTTAAGAATGTCTTAAGAGTTCGGATCCAACTTTGGGGCATCCTAAAGGCTCTCTTTGATATTGTGAGACAACCATCCGATTTAATTCGGTAAATTTCGAGAATTATGGAAAAAAAATATATATTTTTTGCACATAAATTTCAAACTACTCAACTAATCAGCCCTCAACATAAAAAAAATATCGTCGTTCGTTGCAAATTTGATAAAAACCCGGTTGGTCCGTTCAAGAGTTTTTGATGACGAAAAATTTTCAAAAAGAGTTTTCTTTTATTAACTTGAAAATGCTTCGTTAAATAGATTTTTAATGTTTACTGATTCTTATCGACCGCTTTTAGGTTCGCTTAGCGGAATCAATGCAAGATCTACAAAAATAAAAATCGAAGAAAGAATTTTACAAATTTGATGAACTCTGCCCCATTGTGCAAACATGAAAACTCGCACTATCGCGGCACTCACACAATACCATTAAGCTGAGTGAAGTACAAGAGTCTGTGTTTGTGTATGTAAGCGGTTGTGTTGGTATTAGCGAAGGATATGCAAACATTTTAAACCTTTAGACTTTGTTTAACATTTGTGTTAGTTTGATGGCTTTTGTTTTGTGATTCTTTCATTAACTCTTATGCTCTTCAAATGACAAAAGTTCTTTAACTTTGTAAGACCCTCTAATGCAAATGGCAAAAATAAGGACTTATTTCCATACGCTTTCATGCATGTACATTCAAGTATTTCTTATTATATTTCAACTAAATACAAATGGGGGTTATATCAAAAATTCCTTCATCATTCATTAAAAAATAAGGACTTACTTACTTGTACTTAAGATATTTTTCAGCAACAAATATGATTCAGTCTTTGACAAGAGTCAGAAGAAGTAGAAAAATGTGGATTAAAGATGTACACACTCGTACATTTATAAATTTAGCTAAATTGAATGGAAAATTCAACGACTAAAATATAAATTTGTCTGAAAATTTAATTTTATTTAACAACAAATGTGACAAAAAATTTATTTAATACATTTTGGAAAATATCGCATGAGATTGCATTTTTCTCTCTGCACATTGTAAGCATTTCGTAATGAATTTCAAAATTGTTCCACCGAAACAAATTTTCCAACGAAACAAACTCCTTGGGGGTTACTCTCTATTGCGATGCGAAAAAAATGGTACAAAATAAAAATATGTTTACACTGAAATAGTTTTCGCATTGCAATAGAGAGTAACATCCCTTATTCTTCAAATATTCAAAGCTAATGAAAAATGGGGACATTAATTTGGGGTATTTAACGGCGCTGGCAAAGTAACTGGATTTTTAAAAACATTTATACATTTAGAGTTGGTCTTTCAAATGTACTGCCTTATTCATAATCGTTTATAAGAGGTTTATAAAAGGCATATAAAAAAGTGAAAGTATTCTTAAGTACAATAATTGTGCGCAATAATAAAAGTTTAGCGTTCGAAAAGTACCAGAAGTACATAAGTTGATTGGTCGATTTTATTATTACTACTGCAACATATTAGCGGAAATTACCCTTCGTTGCAAACTGTCCTTGCAGATATTGCAAATCTAGCATATGTGCTATATTCTGCAAGATCACAACAACAAAATACATGAAACTGAGATTTGCATCACGTGAACAAATATGCATAACAAAAAACTATTGCAGGATAGTAATTGCTAAGGTTAGCAATGCTATAACAGCTGTGTTTTTCATTTTATTTTTACAATCAAAACAAGCAGACTCCTGCGCTCAAAAACTTTTACGGCGACGAAACCGCCACAAAAACTGCCTGTGCTGGAATTAAATTGACGTTAAGACTGCTGAAAGAAATATTGCTAAAATAATAAAAATTCAATGTTATACAAAAACCGGACGCATGCTTTGCGTGAAAATTTTACTGGCGGCGTTCGCGTTGAAATATTATCTGCGGCTTAGCTTATTACATGCGACAAAATTATTCATTCAACTCTGTAAACAAATAAATAATAAAGGAGCAAGAAAGAAAATTAATATGAGGGAAATTAACAGCAACAGCAATGTTAAAGTTATCAAAAAAAGGAAACAACAAAAGGTCGACCGATGTAGAAATAAAAAAATATTGTAGTTTTTGCAAGAAAATATTTCTTTCTTTCTTCTTTTACTCTAAAATCAGCTGTTATAATTAACTTGCTAGACACTCACGTTTTGTAGCAGAAATTAATATAATGTGTGATAAAATTGCAGACGGGCAACGAATTCTGATTTCCGCTATTATTTACAGTCGCAATACTTTGCACACGAATTTGCTGCATTTTTCGAATTCATCAAAATGTCCATATAAAATCAGTTTAATACACTTTTCACAAATCAAAAATGTCGATTAGAATTAAATGGATTTAGGCTTCAAATAAAACAGAAAGAAGTGCTTGGTTATAGCATTTGCAAAAATGCTGGCGAAAGACTTACAATAAAATAGAGAAGATCATTTACACCATGTGATATTTTTAAAGACGCATTTTGTTGCTCTAGAGTCTAGACGTAACTATATTTACACGTACTATTTTAAATATATATTTTTGTTTGGGTAATTTTAATTTAAAAAAATGTAACCGAAGAGCATCCCACCAAAAACTTGCTAATGACAGCCAGTGTTGTAAAAACCGGCTACTTTCGACTACTCAATACTATTCAATACTTTTCCAATTGAGTACTCAGTACTACTCAATACTTTTGACGTTTTTTCTTATTTCAAAATAAAAATATTCGATTTTATTGTTACACGTACTCCATAATATTTTATGGACTAGCAAATTTAATAATCCATTAAAAATATCTAACTAAACGGCAAGGCTTATTATTGCAAATGATTTAAAGACACTTAACTCTCCTCAAAACCGAGTTGTATTAATTTAAAACATTTTCAAATAACATTTTCGTATTTACATATGGAAATGCATCTGTAAAAGTATTGAGTAGTTAGTTTTGGGTATTCAGTACTCGGTTCTCAAATACTCAGTACTTTTACAACACTAATGACAGCCATCCATTAAGAACAACCATGTCGCATATTTAGAAATTATAACCAAATTCGAAACTAAAAAAACAGAAGCTAAAAAATAGTTCACAGATAGTTATTCACAATTTATAACTAGTGCAGCAACTGCTTTCAACTGATGTAACAAATGCAACTCTGCATATTGACATGTAGAGACAATAAAATGTCAATAATATTTTGAACGATATTTACTGTAATTTATTAAAAAACTTATAAAGCTATTACAAAACAATTATCATTCTTTAAAACATTAATACAAATCCTAAAAAAAATAATTTTTTGTTCACAGTTGGTATATAAATCAATAAAAATAAGGGGCTGCAAAAGTAAAGTTATTCAATAGAACTTTGTTGATCAAAAACACATCTCTAGTGTATTTTTTTTTTGTACGAAATATAAATCAATGAGCTGTTTGAATGTATTAGTTTGTTATCATTTGGTTACAGCTTCACCCATAACTAAGTGCAATCTTTGCGTGATGAAAGTAACCAACTGTGAATAACTTAAAGAGGTACTTAAAAAAGTTAGCACTTAGTGGTAATTTCTGAATATGCGCCATTATCTTTCCTATAAACTACATGCCATCAAAATTACTTTACAGCAGTGGTATAAGTACTTTATAGTAAATAAATAAATAAAATATTCATCGAGTGGCGCGGTAGAAGAGCGAGCGCAAATCACACAGAATGTCAGCCACTCAAACCCTTCCGAAGCTATGCGTTTTTTTAGTTACGTGTGTGTTAGTGAAAAGAAGTTTTTATCGCGTAATAAAATAGCTGACAGCAACTATTTAATTTTTGTTTTGCATTAAATGACTTCTAAGTGGTGAGACTTTTAAGTCGTTCGTTGTATTCCGAGGTGGTAAGTACTTGCCTTCAATGACAACGACTTGTTAAAGTAATGCGTTAAAACGGCATAACCGTTCCTGGTGGGACGCTGTTTTCAGAGGCCGCTTACACCACTCCTTCATCAAGATGCATGTTTATTCCACTTTGTAGATGGCTGTCAGTTGTTTATGCGTTTTAAAACATTTCATGATCAAGCAAATGCTTTCGACATATGATGCGTCATTTGTGCTGAAAACTATTTAAATAAATATTGCAGTTACGTTGTTTTTCCAGTAAAAAACTAATAAAAAATTGCTCTTGGTATTCCGCGCATTGTTAGATTCAAGTGGAGTAATCCTTTATAATATAGCAATTTTGCATTAATTTCGCAAAGTCAACAAAAATGGGCCTACGCAGTTATTCATAAAAACCGTACATGTTTCAATTGAATAAAATTCAAATAATCATCTAATGACTACAGAGAAAAAATTGTAAAGTACTTTAAAACTTTTAATACTCGTATGATCCTCTTACTTTCTCTTCATCTGTCATGTAATTTAATTAAGTATTTTTGTTGTTACACAGAATAAGTACGTGTTTATATTAAATGTTATAAATGTTTATTTAATTAGTATTTTTTGTTTGTTTTGCCGTTGACGTCCTTGTTTTTGTTTGAACCTACATCGCTCAGTGTGTATGTGCGCGTATCTGTTAATGTTCGTATGTGTCTGCTGCCTTTAACTTTACCGCCTTTACCTTGTAGTTGTTTTACGTTTGAAAAACCTCTAATTTGTTTAACACTTTCATGTTTAACAAGCAAAGAGAATGTAGATTTTAAACTCGACTCAATGAATGTGCAAGTGAATGTTAATAAATGTATGCATGTGATAGTGTTAGCAGCTTTTATTTGCATTTGCCTCGTTGTACGTTTAATTGACATTTAAACCGTATTAGTAATTAGTGTAAACATCGTTGTTTTTAATTGTAAACTTTTGCAAAATATCTACATTTCTAAATGAACAAATAAACTCATCTTTCTTTCTGAACAAATTAGAGAGTGAACAAGTTGATATTCATTGCGATGCGCAGCATTCATTTATAATTATATAAAGAAATTTGTAATTTTTAGAAAATTATATTCTTAAGAAACATTAATTACTCTTAAGAAAAGAAAAGAATGAACATAAAATATGAAAATGACTATAGATACAAATTATGTATTACACAATTTTAGCTTTAATTACGTAAATCAGTTGATAATAAACATCATCTTTCAAATGAAAGTTATAAAATACTTCAAAATTTATGAACGCAGAGAGGCGTTTAAGTCATCATTTTTATAAAAATAAATTCAAAATGAATTATTTCAGGACCAGTGCAATAACTGAACATAAGTCACTAAACATGATAATTATGTAAACATAATTTGTTTTTCTTTTACGAATTTATTAATGAGAGCCACTGTAAGTAATTTCTTGTTTACTGCTCTTGCATGGACTTTACAAAACTGCATCATTCGATGTTTTAAATTGAGCGGTGTAAAAAAAAATGGGGTTTGTCAACAAAATTCCACTGTGCCACGTATTGGCCAATGTTGTATAAGTAAAGAATAACTAAATTTTTATTGCAATTTTTAATATTGAAGAAGTATTTTCTAAGACCATTTATCTATAATAATTGTAGTTTTCTTTTCTTATTTACAAAATATGTGGTTGGATCATCACGGCAGTTTGCATTTATACAAAAAACTATTTATATGTTGAAGAACATGCATAAAATTTCGAGGTATTTTTACAATATGGTAATAAGAAAGTATTGATCATATTAATCTTCTTACTCTATTTGACTATGATTTGCTGGTTTACATGTTTACATAAATTACACAGCGCAACAAGAAAAACCAGCTTCAACAGTTCCAATGAGAAATGAAAGTAGTCCATTAAGCAAACAGAACTGTCATAGGGTTTTGAAAAGTTAGTTAAATTTTTTTTTAATTTTCACTCATAGTGCAAAAAAATGGTCAAAAATTGCCCAACTTCAAGAGGCCATAAAAATTAAATTCGAGCTAACTTTTGAAACCCTTTTGGAAGTTTTGTTAAGTTAATTGTGAACTTGCAGTTCCCATTGGAGTTGTTGAGGCTGGCGGCGATGACCCGAAATTTGTTGCACTGTGTTATAAAAAGTTACATGTCTAATGTGTATACAATATGTATTATCCGTAGTTGTTTGTTCTAAAGAAAAAGTCCTGCAATATACAGTACAACCTCCCTAATTCGAACACTCGCTAATTCGTACTATCCAGTAATTCGGGCATTCAAAATTTTCAGACAGCTTAGAAATTTTTCCTCTATAGTCCGGACAAGTGTTCTTTTGTCTCAGTAAAGTTTTTTCGGTCTTTTTTCGTTATTTTTAAAATGTAAAAGATTTTAGTTTAATTGAAATTGCGTGGCGAACTGTTTTCAAAAGCTATTTTATGGGCTGATCAAACCAAACCGACAGCTGAATATTTTTGGTCACTTTTATTATGGTTTATTATTTTGTTTTCTGTAAATAATTTAAATACAAGTGAATTCTTATGTTAAAATTTCATTTTAACTGTAGTCCGGACGATCCGCTAATCCGCACAGTAGCTGAAAATATATCTGTCCGAATTATGGAGGTTGTACTGTACTCATACATATTGCTGTCACCATCACAACTCTTTATTTTACAGCTTGACCCAAAATAATTTTCTACTCGATTAATTTACTTCCTTTTGAAACAAATACAAGCAAGAAAATAGAAGAAAAATCCCACAACAAAATCGTAAGAAAGGCATAAAATGACCTTTGAACATTTTGCTAGATGATAAAATGTGTTTTTAAAAAGAAAAAAAAATTCGCATTTATTTTAGTGCTCTTAACCACAGGCCAGGAGCTGCAAGTCGTAGACAATGATAGGTAAAGAACAATATACACTAATGTTATTTGTGTCAGTATCATTTTTTTTTACTTCCTTTTCATTCGGTTGTTATTCTTGTTAACAACTTAATAATAAGGATGCTGTTTGCATGTTTAAGAGAGTCATTCAAATTTTACTGAATACGTCTCATCATCAGTGCAACACCATTAAATGTAGTTCATTTAGAGAAATTGTCCAAGTAGCCATTTGATCTAAATCCTAAACATGTGCCCACTAAGTACATGCAATTTGAGTAGGAATCAATGTTTTATAAAGGGAGAAAAGAAAAAAAAACTATAGTAAATAATCCTTTTTAATTTGCGTCTAAAATTTCCACAAACACACACAACCGTGCATGATACGCAGGCACATTATAAATGCGATGCGATTGTTGTGTGTGTGCTTTTTATACAAACACATGTAAATAAAGTGACCTAATAAACGTTGTGTATGTGGATTTGCGCAATTTTTTGTTTAAGTATTTTTTAAACTAAAATTATACGTGCTGATACATTTAAGTAGTACTACGTATTATGAGTCATAATACGTAATTGTTGCCTCGAAAATTCCTGTGATTTTTATTTTTATTGCTTAATTTTCTCACTTTTTAGACCGCTAAATGTACGAGTACTAAAAACAAGGTCAATTTGAGGTGAATTAGAGTTTTGCACAATATTATTATGATTATTGTTTTTTTTTTAATTCAATTATTGAAGTGCATCGAAATGAACTCTAGTAATTAAATATAAATTAGAGCGAAATATTTAGGTGTTTTAAGGATGTTAATTTCGTAGAATCGTGTTAAAAATTCACATTATTGCTGGTGTTACTCATAGACAATTTGCAGATCCATTTAATAGCCACATCTGGCAGCCAAATAATCTGAAAGGTTACTAAATAAAAATTAGCAACATCGCTGAATTTTTTTTTAATACAAATTAACAATATTATAAACCAACGAATGACTTGAAAAGACACCATTTGTGCAATAAAGTGTTGCCAGCTTTAAAAAACAACTTGAAAGCTGACAATTCAGGGTTAGTGGAATTCGAGCGCTACACGATTGAAAATCGTGTTTTCATTACTGAATAATATTCTGAAAAATAATTAAAATACTATAAACTGTGTTTTATATTTAATTAAAATGTTGCGTTAAGTTTGCGACGCCCTTTAATAATACGGGTGTAATTGGATTCGCTCAAAATATTTTTTTAAGGAATACAAGAAAAACTAATTAATTCTGGCAACTGTAGAACTAAACGGAAAAAGTATCCTGTTTTCGGAGGCCACAACACTCCTCAACAGAGTTCACGTGAGTATTCCAAACTTAAAGTGGCTGTCGGTTGTTTGGAAAATTGACTATTTAGCAGAAACCGAAAATTATTACTTTTTATTTTTCCTTACGAAAAGGAAATATCGAATAAAATCGAAATTAACAAACAAAAATTTCAAATCAAAAATTCAACAAAAAATTTAAAATACACAAAAAAAAAAAGAATCAAAACTTTACTGAAAAACCAAGAACACACAAGAGATATTAAAAAAAACTTGAAAATAAAGTTCAAGCCCGAAAATGAATTTATTTTATTTTTTTTCTAATTTATTATTGTTATATATTTTTTTGATCTTCTCTTTTTTTAAATTAATCTAATTTATTTTGGGCTCTAGATCAATTTTTTTAATTACACAATTTTATATATCTCTGAAGAAGCCACACAAAGAAGTGGTGTAATATCGGTGTTTTTAATAAAAATGTTGTTAACGTTTAAAAAAAAATTAACTAGTGCTCAAAATAAATTAGATTAATTTTTTAATTTATATTTCACTGAAATTGGATAATTTACCAATAGACTAATGAATTGTCAATTGAAAACTAGCCAAATATTTAAATTTCACCAAAAAAAAAAAATTCAATTCCAGAAGTATTTGAACTTGAGCAAAGCACTTAATAAAGAATAATCGGTAAAGCAATAAAAGAAAAACATCATAAAAAAATAGTTAATCTACTTTTCCTTACATTTCACTGTACAACACATGATTTTGGAACTCAATTCTGAGAATTGCGCTTTTCTATATTTATCACTTTTTCTATATTTTAACACGGTTGTATCTCGGTATAGCCTACGGAATATCTCTTTTTTTTGTCTGAATTAAGGTTCTAGATATTGAATAGGAGGCAAAAAAGCAGATCAAAAACCTAAAAAAACTGTGCATTCAGTGCCTTGAAAATCGCAAAAATGACCATGTTCCCTCCTTTTTCACCTTTTTTATTTTTATTATTATTTCTTTATACATGCGAAGCACCTGGATTTATCATGTCCAGTTAGCTCTTGCATCCAAATTACTGGCTTCGTAAAGGAAAACCGTACACCTTTTTCATGTATTATAATAACTTTTGCACACTGTGTTCGGAGTAAAATTTGTACCACTTAAATCTGTTTCATCAAAATAATGACAATTCAAAACAGCCTGAATTCTTCAGTAAAAAAACTTTTTCAATATTGTTTGCCTATTTTTGGGACGATATGACCACAAAGTAACAAAACTCATCCAATTTTGGTTACTTGTAATTTTCCATATTGAAATATTTAATGTTCTTCTGGTTTTAAAATGTAATTTAAATTGTTAAAGCAGCCAACTTGATAAAACGAAAGATGCAATTCTCAGAATTGAGTCCCAGACCAATGAGCTGAAAATTGTTGTACTGTGTTTATAAATGTTGTTAATTGAGATAGTACGAATAATCATACAAGGGAAAATCGACTGAAGCATCTAAAGACACAATCGTTGTTATTCACAGTAAACAAAGATTCAAAAAATGTTCAAACCACGCAAAAATTCTGTAAAAAATCACTCACGAAACAAAACAAACAATCGCCCATCTATTTGGGTCACTCTTTATTGTGTCAAAATACCCAAATCTGTGATGAATAAAATGGCTGAATGAGCGATTGCCCAAAAAGTATCAAACGTATACGAAACAGAAACCAGCTACAAAATGAAGTAGAAATACGTTTTTAGCGTTTTCATTTTGTGATCGGGTTTTCTATTTAAAGGACTTTGTGTCGCATGAAGGAGGCCAATTAAGTTTACTTTATGAAACTACTTTACATTCTCTAAGTCAAAAATGATAACGATAAGCAACTGTTTTTCTTGGAAATTTTTAACAAAAAATCTTTAAGAAAAATATACATTTAAGAATTTAATACTAATTATTTCAATGAAAAGAAATAATCAAGTTTAGCTAAATTTATTAATATGAAGTATTTTCTTTTATGAAAGCACATCATAATTAGCAGCAGCGACAAACGACAACCCTCTACAAAACGAAAAAAACATCTGTAATTTATATTGGATCAGCACTCAGGAATGAACCTTAACACATGCTCTGAATTGTGCTGGATGTAGAAAAATCGGTTACGGAACGGGATAATAGCGGGAGCAGGGTTTATGGACCTTGAAAAGTGAAGGGAACGACCTCTGCAGGGTGTTTATTTCACATAACCAGAAATAAAATAAGTTTTGGAAGCACTGACAAATGCTGGAAGCAATGTATATGCCATACAACGTCAAATGAAAAAAATATATTTCAAATTAATAAATTAAGTCTCAAAATATAAAAGAAGACAGACTATTAAAATTTGTTTTAGAAGCAGAATCAATTACTACTAGCCAGCTCTTTCCGAACGAAAAACATGCCCCGCTCATGTGCATCAGTAAGTGATTCCGTAACACAGCGTCACTTAGAGAATTCCTCCCGGGCAAGCAGTAGTTTTTCCCGGTTACAAACTGTTTGAGTAAAAAACTAAATCCCTCTGTATTGTGCAGTTCGATTCGCTTGCATATCGATCAGAAATGGAAGTGCGCTCAATGAAGAACGTGTTGTTCGATCAACAGATCGGGTTTCATTAAAGCGCATTCCATTGTAATCAATTCCATTCCATTGAGATCAAATGTAGTGAAGTATTTCTCATATCGTCGTAAAAAAAAACTAGACAATTGAATGCATCTTTTGCAACTTGAAAATGTGATCAGTTTATCGAACGTCACAAAGGATTTTCATGCGAAGAACATCAAAAAGTGCTGCGGATTCCTTAATACTCGTATCCCTGCCACTCGTACTTGCAAATGCTGCAACATCTTCGGTAATAGGTCTGTGCGTAAGTTCGTGAAACCCGAGCATAAAAGTCGACCTCATTTGCATGACCACAATCGGAGATTGTTAAAAGATCGTTATTGCATGCATTATTCATGTTTTGCCTGATGGGTCCAATCTTCGACAGGTATGTGTGTTCTTTTACTGCATGAAATGCTATAAGGAGGATAAGAAATGTGGCAAAAGAAAAAACGGAGCCTGGTGGGGTTACCACCCTAAATCAATCTTGAACTCACTCTTTTGATCAGATGCCATAATTAGCACCTCTTACAGTGCGATTCACGAGAAAGCTCAAAATAAATCGAGTCATGGGCAACAGAAGTCAGAAGTGCGTCATGCCACACTTTATCAAATATCTTGCAAATATCTAGGAGGCCACCACTTTACTATCGCCAAAATTGTGAATGCAATCCCTGAGAATCGCAGTAGATCTTCTGTAGAGCGTACATTTAGTAATTTCAGGCTGATTATTCAAACACGCGTAAAAATTCTACTCATAAACATTTTGCAAGCACAACAATTAAGCCAGGTTGTTCTTGCTTGTTATAATTGTTGCTGGCTGCTCATGATGCTCATTGTTTGTTTGTTTGTTTCTTTTTTAAGTGGCGTTAATTTAGTTCTACAGAAACAAACGAATCCAAACAAAAAACACTGGAACCACAATACGCAAACAAACGTGAACACAATCTGTACGTAAGCACATTCAGAAATGAGAGGTTTACAATTTTTAGTACATCTAATTTGAATTGAATCGTTTTGAGTGTTAAGCGTTGTGTACAAGTGAGTTTAGCTAAAAGTAAGTACAAACCACATGCAAACTCTTATACATACAAACATTTATAAGTATGCTAAATAGTATGTATAATAATTAATGTTTGTTTTGCTGCATGGCCTTGGGTAATAATTCTTTTATTTTTTTCATACACATATATTTTTTGTATGTGCTTGTTTTTGTCAGCTCGTAAGCCAAACACAATTCAGGTAACGAATATAAATTACGGCAAAATTGCAAAAAAAACATGTTTTTAACAGGATTTTTAAATAAACGCAATTTTCATTTCAGTTTTCACGAATAACTTCACCAACAATTGCGAGGGCACTTGGTAGAGACCCCCATTTTTTCTTTAATTTTATTTATTTTTTTCTTATTTTAATTTTATTCATAAGCAAACACATACACACACGCACAAATACTTACATTTCGTAGCTTTAGAAAATAAAAAGTTCATTCGTGTGTTGAGATGCAAGCGTGTTTGTTACAGTAGAGATGTGCCCTTGCGCTGGTGGCACAACTCACCTGCTCGTACGCAGAAACACTCGTGCCCGCATTCACACACTCACACATACTTTGATAGTTCACTGTTACGTATGAGTAATTTGAATAGAAATTAAAGTTCAATGTAAATACACGCAACTGTTTTTTTACACGGTGGATATGGACCGGAGATAACCGTGCAAAAAAATCGTGTAAAAAAATACATGCAACATATGGATTTTAGCGATACGTTTCATATCTTTAAAAAATCGTGTAAGTTTAAAAAAATTTCAAACATTTACTAAAGGGCCTTTCACACTATCATAGAAGTCTTAAGATTTTCATTGGATTTTGTGTGAAAGAAATCTAACGAGAATTGTTGCACTGTCAAAAAATCTAACATATCATTACATTTTGTTTTCACACTATCAGATCTCAAGTAAAATGAAAAATATGAGTAGAAAATAAGCGGTGGCTGAGCAGCTTCTTGGAGCCGGCCAACGTGTCGGCCTTTTAAAATGTTAAGCAATTAAAGTATATATACACTATATATATCAAAGTATAACATTTAATAACAAAAAATTTCAATAATTTTGAGACTTGACTTGACGAAAAACCCCATCAGAGACGGCACGCTATCGGCGGCGAAACAATCGACTGTTCAATTTGCTTTTATGAAAATTCAACCCTGATCAAATGAAAAATCTTATCGTTTAGAAAATTTTCTAAAATGGCAAAGTCTTATGGTATGTCAATTTAATTATCTTATTATTTGTCATTTCAATAACACTTTCACACTATCCCACTTGCACGTATAATTACAGTTTTTGACAAGTCTTAATACAAAGTATTATACTGTGAAAGGCCTTTAATTAAAACGTGCTAAAAAAGATCATCAAACATATTTATTTAAAAACAAACATTATAAAAAAACGAAAACAATTCATTTGTATAACCTTCATTAACACAAAGTTCAGTTATGCTAGTTTTCTTTGTAGGATTACTAACTTTCAGTTAGTTAAAACTTAATTTTAAACTGATTAAAAAAATTTCATTGACTTGCTTTTATCTACTATTGTGAAATCAACAATTTTTTTTTAAGAAATGCGAAAAGATGTAAGTAGCACTATCAAGCAACCACATCTTAATACGATTTCTGCACAAAAATTTGCCTTTTTGAGATGAAAAAAGCTTTTTTTTTAACAATTTGTGAAAAATATTTTTAAAATAAACAAAAAATAATTAATTTATGAATGTCATAATTTTTTTCCAGTTAAGAAATCAAAGTCAAAAAATATTTCAGTTAATTGTCAATAGAAGTTAAAACTGAACAGCGCTTTGTGTTAATGAATTTTTACTAAATAAAGTTCAAATTTCAAGTTTAGTGTTAACTTTAAGTTAAAATTTTAATTGCTAACGGCCCTAAGAAAAATAAAATAAAGCTTGTTCCAAAATTTTAAAGCTAAAAAAAGTGAATTTTACAATTACTCGTCGGTTTCTGATAGCAGTCGTCGTGCACGCTTATTACAAACTGGATTCAAGATAGTGCTGCCATTAGTAGATATGTCAGATATGTCTAGCACATCCAATGAAGAACTGAATGCGCTCTGTTTAGAAAATCTAATGAAGAACTCAGTCCATTATTAACAGCATTCGTTAATTTTGCAGTTTGTTACAAATTCGATTATTAGTTGTTTTTTTTCTCAAGTTGCTTATATAATTCCAGCTATAGAAAACTGAAGATTTCGTTGAACTTTTAATGCACTCTTCATATCAGAATCACGAATAAGAAAATGTCGTTCCATATTTGTAGCAAATTCTAAGCTCTAGCGAATTAAACCAACTGTTAATAGCCAAACTTCGTCTATATCCTGCTCAATTATAAATATTCCCAAGGAATTTGTGTCATGAGGAAAGATTTTTCTCGAGAACAAATTTCTCCAATTAATTCAAGCTCCCTTCAGTTTTGTGAGGAATAACTACGTTATATATATTTAGAATAACTACGTTTTAGCTTTTCAATTTTTTCTCTTTTTTACACGGTTTATAAAAACGGACGAAAAAGTAAAATGAGGGAATTTTTATTCATAATAGAAGAAAAGGAAAAAGGAAAAAATTTCACGAGGAACTTCTGTTTATAATTGAGCTGATCATATTCTCTATTCTCAGAATCTGTCATTAAGTCAATTAAATCGTCTTCATATAAAGGGTTTTCCCGCATCAATTTATCGATATCTGCCGTTTGAATCTTGTTAAAACCTTCGCTACCAATTAATTGCATTTGATAGAGCTATAATTTCAGAATACAGCGTCGACTTTTGTACTACAAAACTTCTACATCTTATGGATGCTGGGAAAATACTTTTTTTCCCTTTTGCTTAATAGCAAAACAAGCCTGTGTTATACAATCCATGATTGTAAATTTTTTCCATGCTTCTACAACCGCTGAATTTCTTTCTTCTACTGAATCTAGGACATATTTAAATGCTTTCTTTACGTAGTACCTTTTAAATGGTGCTATAATGGTCAAGTGGCTGAATTAATGAGGCGCATTATCAACGATTATAAGTATTTTGAGCTCTAAACCTTTATGCTCCATATATTCCTGGACTTTAGGAGCAAAGCAGGTGTTTAACCATTTTGTAAACAGATCAGCCATCATCCCCGCCTTTTTATTTGCCATCAAATGAACTAAAAGTTGCTAATGTTCTTGCCTCTTAAAGCCCCGTTAATTACGAACTCAAAATCATAGTATCTCTAAAATTTCAAATTGTTTTCATATTTCTTATTGAGTTTACAAACCCCTCTGAGAAATGAAAATTTGTTGCCACAACCACACCAAGTTAACGAATTAAAAAAAGAAGTTTAAACATTCAATAACTGGAAGCATTATAGGAGAAAATACAGGTTATTTTGAAGATGTGATGAAAATTCGCTTGAATTCCGATTTGTAATCTTATTTATCTGTCTGGAAAAATTAAAAAAAATCGTGCAAGTTCAAAAAGTTCGTGCAAAAAAAGATCGTTTGCACTTATTTCAAATCGTGTGAAATAATACCGTGTAAAAAAAGAGTTGAGTGTAGTATACGTGCTTTCGGCAGTAGTTGTTGTTGTTTTTGTTGCTGTTATATAGCATTTGAATTTTATGTAGCTTTCTAATTCAAACTTATACGAAGTTAATATGAAGAGTCCTTAAAAGTCTAAACAATTTTTTTTGTTCACATATAAATGCCTCAATAGATGTAAAACTAAAACTAAAAAAGCAAGCAAGTTTGAAAGTTTACTCCACATTGGGAACAATATAAATAAATATAAGAAGATGTTGTGTTAAGAAGTTGTGCCTCAGCAAAAATTTCTATGATAGTCTTGAGAGACGATTATTATGAAGTTCTATGGAGGTAAAGTAAACTTTATATTTATAATTGAAATATAACTGAATAAATGCGATAGCAATAAGATTTTTTTCATATTATTTAAATATATAAATGGATGAGAAAATAAATGCTATGATACACTCAAATGTCAGAATTATTTTTGAAAAGTCTTCTCCTACCTGCCATCATGAATTTTACGATGTGGGCATGTGAATTTGTATAGATTTTCATTCAAATGCACCAGTAACATGTAAAAACATGTATTTCTTTGTTCACTGCATAAATGAATAAAAAAAATGTTTAATTTTACGTTAAAACAAAAAAAAAATTATATACAATTACTCATGTGTTTGTTTTTTACCCACTCTGTCTTTTTATTTTTCTATTCGAATTTTTCCTTGCCCACCAAAAATCTAAATTGAGTAAAAGTATAAACTATAATTTTATGCAACAAAAAAAAACACATTCATATAAAAATATTTGTAACTTAATAAAATATTCATTATGTTGAGAACAAAAACTTTCAAGTTTTCATACACGTTTAAATAAATTTAAATGGAAATTCATGAATAATAGCAAAACCATAATTTGGAAAATATAAATAAAAATATTCGTACGTACAAAAAGGCACACAAATAAGGATGTATAGTTTTTTATGCGCTGGATAATAATGTTTGGCATCTGATTTACAAAAGTTATGAAAAACATTGACAGCTTTTGTTGGAGTAAGAGATGAATGGAAAACCTTGACCGCATAAAATAGCATTGACAATTAATTTTTGTTTAGAAATTATACGTCTATTATTTATATACTGAAATAACTATATAATGATGAGAAATTTATTTATAAATCTGATGGTTTAAAGATTTTTTTTATATTTGATAGAAAAAAACAGCTGGAAAATATTTTGACATTTTTATGAAAAATTATTTCAACGGCTAAATTGAAGTATTTCCGGCCGCCTATTTCCAAATATATTTAGAATAAGTGAAATGAGTTTAAAAATATCCGTAGCAGTTTGCGAAGAAAATGTTCATTTGCTCAATTAAAATTAAACTTTTCTTTTTTCAATAATTTTTTCACGCGTTGTATACTTTCTGCTTTCTTAATTTTGATTGTTTACCTTTTGAATCATGTGCTTTTTTGTTTTTGTTTTACTAAATTTTAGTAGCAAAAATTTCTGCAGTAAAAATTTGTAAATACTCAGCCATGAGTTGTCACTTTATGCTCTCAATTTCATTGTTTCATTTCATGTAAACGAACGGAATTTAGTAAAATGCAGTAAAGTTCAGTAAAAATTTGTAAAAGCTTTAGGGTACCCAAACGCACCTATTAATATTGGAATATTTCAAAACTCGTTAGATTTATTTTTACAAGTTAAATCAAGCCAAATTGATTTTTAACTTGTAAAAAACCAATAAAAGAAATTTTCCTACTCACTAGTATCCACCGTGAACAAAGAACGCCGATGAGACAGTGTAGCGACCTTGAAATCGGTACCGATCCGTTCTGTAGTCTGATGATTAAAATGTTCTTAAAAACTTTTCGTGTGTAGAAGTGAAACAAAATTTAAAAGAAAATTTAAAAGACTTTGTCAAAGTAAACTTTGCAATGTTTTTTTTTTAAATAGCGCCCACTATCAATGACAAAATAGCTGCACTTGCAAGGAGTTGCAATGCAAAACGCACTAAACACTGAATACCACTAATTTGAAATTATCTTTAAAAAACTTTAGGACCTCATTTTCTAAAATGAAGCGTTTTTCTAAACGTTTGTAATTTGTGTGAAAAAATCATAATATTTTTTTTTTTGCGTTTTTGTAAAATAAAAATTTATTGTTAATCAAAATCCAAGATCAATTGAAAAACGGAATTTGGGTTTCATTTTTTTTTATATTTATGTTACAAAATAGAATCAAGTCCATTTAAATTACGTCAGATGAAGGTTACTATGAAAGCCGCATTTGGAATTTAAGTCAACTACTAATTTGTATTTATTTAAGCGTAGAAGCAATAACCGCATGTATTTTTTTTTAAATAAATTGATGTACTTTTTATATGAATTCTTAAAATAAATAAATTACGAGTATTTAACTCTTTTCCAAAATTCACATAGTATAACCAAATACGCCCACATATATCGCTCATTTATCCAAACAACATCATAACTCAAAAAAATTAATTTTTAAATTAAGAATGCTGAATTATTCTTCGAATCGTGCTTCATCTTCTGTGAAAAAATTCATACAAATATCTTGTTTACTCACATCTTGAGGGAAGAATAGGTTTTTATTTTTCCTTTAAGTTGTGGGCAAATTAAAAACTTTAATTTTGCTTTCTGAATAAAGGAGTTTTATTTTATAGATGTGACGTTATTTTAGTAAATGAGCGATATCTGCATACGAGTATGTGAGAACATAAATCAGAAGAATGTGTATTTTTGCAAACTGTGCCAGCAACGCCGCCATCACGAGAACCGTCATCAGCACATATTTAAAACCAAACAAAGTGGTTGGTCAGAAGACCCAAGGAAAAAATAATAAAAAGAGCACAACTTTAATACTCGGCAACGAAAATAAATAATTGAAAAAAGAAAAAATTCAAACCGAAAAGTACTAGAGAAAAACAATTTATGGAATGTCTGCACTAAATGGTCAAACATGGTAGCAAAATCAACCAAAATTGCTTACCAGCCAAATATCCAACCATATTTACCACCAGCCACCCAGCAACCAAATAACCAATGAGAGCATCATCATGACAAACATGACGACACTGATGACAATTCTTGATAAAAAAAAGTTTTATAGTGGCACTTTTGTTTAAAACGAAAAAATACAACAGAAACACAAACGTTAACAAACTGTAATTCAACTCAACATTTGAAATTGATATAATTGATATTGAAATAGCCAATAGTGAAAGCTGCTACTACGAGTATGTGCCCTGTTGCAGTTACTTTTGTTGCTTCTTTTTATTCGAATTGTTGTATATTTCAAGAGTGTTACTAAAAGCTCTCTAAATTTTAAAAGGGATTTTCAGAAAAAAATACTTTAACTATTGAAAATATTTGCAATCTTTTATGTGCGTGAAGACAGGTCAGCTCAGCTCCTTCAGTTACGACTTTATAGACATTTTTAGGGAGTAAAAAAATTGGCCAAAATCGAAATGATGGAGATTAAGTGGATTACAGGGCGCAAGCACAAAGCATCACAAGATTCAGAACTGAAGAGATTTTATTTAGAATCATTATTGCTTTTGACAAATTCCGTTTTGAAAATAGTGAAATTTAACATTTTCTTATATAGACATTTTTTGAGACTAAAAAAATCGGCATAAAATTAGACAAAAATTAATAAAACTATGAAAAGAATAAAATTTTTAGAGTTCTTAAGTGGAATTGTTTGGAAATGGGGAAAAACTAAAAAGAATCATATCATGAAAAAAATTATGTTTAAAGGATAAAAAAATATTTAGCAAAAAAATGCCAACTCTTTGCTGAAATTGGAAAAAAGCAAAAAAAAAAAAAGTTTAACAACATCACTTCCTTTAAACAAAAAAAGGAAGAAAACATAAAATAGTAAAAGTTTCGAAAATTTGCAAATAATTTTTTAAATCAGATAGAAACTCTTTAACTATTTCCACATAATTTTGAATTGCTACATTAAATATTATATTAGTTTTATTAAAAGGAGTACTTATTTGTTTTCATTTATTTTGCTTCAGTTTATTTGTGTTTCAAATAGAACACTCAAATATTTTTTTTACTTTTTCAAATTAAGACACATGGTTTTATGACACCATGTGAATCACCCATTTGATTTTGTTTTAATAATAAAAAAGAATTAAAAAGTGTTTGTGATATGTATGTATGTACTCGTATGTTTGTAGGTATATAAATATTATTCGCCGCATGGTGCATCTCTGTAGAAGGAAATCATTAGGCGAAGTTCCCAATCTGGTACAAACGCAAAATATTGTAGTTTTTTTATTTCTATTAAACACTGAACTCTGCAATTTTGTTTAGAGTCACGGAATTTTTAATAATTTATTAATTTACTTAAACTTTCTTTAGAAGGAAAATTATATTATTAAAAAAGGAATTTGCCGCTCAGTAGGGTTTTTCGATCTCTACGTCACCAAAAATAAACTATAAATTTTAAAATGTTTATAAAAAACCACAATACGCCACACCTTTTCTAGTAAACAATAATTGGCTCGGCGTTCACTATCAAACTGTCAAAACTGATCAGTATCACCGCTGCGGACGCACAAATCAAAAGTGTACCATAGAAAGGCAATAATCACTTTTTCCCCGATTTAATCATACATTGAATTTGTTATTCACTTTTAATTATGCAAAACAAATTAACATTGAGTAAAATCAGCATCGTAGTGGTGAACGCTTCATTTAAGTAAAAGTCAGTCGAGTGATCAAACATGTTTTTCTCACATCATTCTTTATACAGTAAAATGTTTGCAAACAGTTAATCATGTAACAAAACTGAATGATGAATAAAATCAATATACAAAAATGTATCTAAAAAATGGATTAAGTGTTTTTTGCTAAATTGTTTTTATAATTGGTACAAAAATTAAACCCCTTTTTCTATCTCTAATATGAAACATGAAAATTAATACATACTTATCTACATAATATTGCTAAATACATAATAATAATAATAATAATATAATATGCAAGTTAACGAAACAGACTTGTTGAATAATTTTTTTACTAAGTGTATGGAATTTTTATTCAATTTGTTACTTGTCGATTTCCTTTTATTAATATTTTGCATAGCAATGGCTTAAAAATATAAAAAATAACATTAAAGAAATACTCTTTAGAGTAAGAACTTGAATTTGACCTCTTGTTTTTTTATGCATTCATTAATCAATTTGTAAGCTTAACTCATTCATAAAAAGAAATACGATGACATTTATAAGTTTGATCTTGGATAACACGGAAGAAGCCTATCAATGATATTGGCGAAATATCGATAAAAAATAAAATTAATATACGTCTTTTTTTATATAAGAAATTAAACTGACCTAAGGCTTGAATAATCATTTATAACCAAAACTTATAGAATTTTTGTTTTAATGGAAGAGCTAAAAGTCTTTCGAAATTTTTGGTAGAAAAACTTGCTATTATCTACAATTATTTATCAGTTAAAACTCAAAGTAAATAAAATTCTTAAGTGCTTACAAGTCCTGGAAATTCAATTTATACTTTATGCGTTTGTTCAAAAGAATCTCAGCTATTAACTCTGGTTCTTAAGAACTCCTTTTTTCGTACAATTACATTCGAAAAAATAAAAATTTGTTTTGTCTACACCCTGTATTTTTAATACACAGATATTTAACTGATTTTTTTTAATAATCGCTTCACGGTTAAAAATAAATTGACCTACTTTTTCTAACAATATTTGGTACATTTAATATTTATATTTAAATAATAATATCCACGGATAGAATTATTCTTTAGAATAAAAAAGAAAACATAAACATCATAAAGCTTTTGAGTCGGAGACCTCCAAATAAGTTTATTCATTTAAACGATGGGGTGCAATAATGCCTTACGAAATAAGGCCTTTAAGGCTTTATTTCACTTCCAATTGAGAAATAAGGCCTTTATTGCGAAAAGGGCTTTATTGTACTTTGAAAGTGAGATAAGGCCTTTATTGAAATTTAGCCAATGGTGCAATAAAGCCTTTATTTTATATTTTTTGATTCTTTTGTTACACTGTTCAATTTATTGTTTTTTGTTGTTGTTGATAACAGCATTTCGCATACTAAACTGTGTCACTATTGGCATTTTAATTCTATGAGAAGTTAAATTTTTTTTATGCTTTTTCTTCTTTGTTTTTTGTTGTTGTTGATAACAGCATAACTTACAAAACCGTGTTAGTATGTCATCATCAGTCATTTGCTAAGCCACGTGTGTTGTTCAATTAATTATTAAAAATCGTGAAAATGGAAAGTGATGAGATACTTGTTTATAATATAATTCCGGGTTTGAGGAAATCCAGCAAATTATTACATATTCCATCAGAGGCACAAATTTATAAATTTAAATATTGTCAAAATAATACAAAATATTATTATTGTTATCACAATGGGTGTCCCGTTAAAATTGCAGTGGATTTGAACAATGCAATACATTGCCGTAAAACAAAAAAAAACTTAGTGCACAAGCATGAGGCCCAAAATGAATTTTTAAAGAAATTAAGTTTAATTAATTCTATTAAAATGGAATGCGCTAATAAAATGTCGTTGAAAAGATCAAGTATTCGTGAAGTATATGATGAGAATTGCAAAAAGGATAAAGAGTCTGCTCATTTGGTTGAATTTGGAAAAATGCGAAGGCAATTAATAAACATAAAATCAGAAGCCTTACCAAAAGCACCTCAAAATTTCCATCATATAATATCAATTTTTAAAACCCAGGGAATTCGCGAGAATTATACGAATTCAAGATATGACAATGATTTGCCATTCTACCGGGGTACGGTGATTGAAGAGGATTTCGGTTACTCAATTTTTGTGTCCCCTACAATATGTAACTCAATAATGGAAATGTCTACTAGCGAACCTCGTCATTATTTGATAGATGGGACTTTTAATGTAGTACCGATTAGTAGTTCCAATATCTTTAAACAACTGCTAATAATACATATTGCTTATAATGAACATGTAAGTATATATTTTCGGTGGCATGTCATAATTTCCATGAACATTGTGACACACAAATAGTGACATAATGTGCATGGACTATGCACTACGTAGGAAAAAGCCACCTAAATCTTCACTTAATACAGTTTTTCTGCGCGCGTCTCATTATCTTCCGTAGTGTGACGCGCGCAGGGAAACTTTATTCAGCGAAGCCACCTGCCGCGTCTCATGGAGGAGAAAACCCCTAAGAGCGGCCACAGGCCGCCACGCATAAAAACTTTATAAAGCAAAGATTTTCAATATTGTTGCAGTTAAATTAATATTTGTGTATGCTTTTTTCCAGACATTTCCTTTTATGTATATTTTAATGTCAAGCAAATCTTTCAAAGCATATATCCACGTACTACAATATATTCACAGTAATATTTTTGACATAAAGCCCACAACATTCACCACGGATTTTGAGTATGGCTTAAGAAAAGCATTAGCACAGGTTTACCCACAAACATAATTAAAGACATGTTGGTTCTATTTTACACAAGCTGTTAGAAGGAATGCTTCAACATTTCCTAACTTCATGTCGAAATTAAATAAAGATAATGTTGCGAAAAAATTGTTTCGGAAATTTCTAATATTACCGCCATTAAAAGCAAACGACATAGCTATTGGATATCAAAATCTCAAAAATCAGGCTATGAGTAAGAATTTTAATAGTATTTTTGAACCATTCATAGCATATTTTGAGAGACAGTGGATTAAAAAGGTAAATTAGATAAAATATTTAATATTCTCCTTTTAAGAAATGAAATATATATATGACTTTTTTTTAGGAAGGTGCATCAAAATTCTCCGTTTATAACGAACCCATTAAAACAACAAGCTTAATAGAATCGTTCCATGGGCAATTGAGTAAATGCCTTGCAAAAACGAAAGTTTTTATAAATTCATAGAACATTTATTAGATGTAGATGTGACAAAATCAATTGATTTTAAAAAATCATTTGACGGCAGTATTTCAATATGTGCAGCAAAATTAAAAAGGCAAAAGACGAGAGAAAGCATGATTACAACTATCTTAAAAAAATTGGAAAATGGGATAATCAGTGTGAACGACTGTCTTAACCAGTTAAGTTATAATGACTTGTCTTTGAACGAGATTCTGGAGCAAAATAGTATTACGACGGCGACAGGTGATCAGAATGATGAGGTTGATCCAATAATAAATACTTTACCATCTGTTGTGCCTTGCACCATTGCAAATAATTTGACATGCATTATTTGTTACGAAAAAGAAAAAAATATATTGTTATTGCCATGTAGTCATTTTAAGCTTTGCAGTGATTGTTATGAAAAATTGGACGCGGGTAAAAAAAGAATTCTGTATTAACTTTATGTCCAGTGTGTAGAACCATTGTTCAAGCAGTCAAACAAATTTTTGTTTAATTTTCTTCCGTTTATTTTGCGTTTTTTTTAATTATTAATGTTCTATTAATTTTTGTTAATATGAAAATTTTTTGTTGAATTATTAATGTTCTATTAATTTTTGCTTATCGTCATATTTGCAAAAATGTATAATGATTAAAGTGATTTTTTTTTCCATTTTGGTGGGATTTATTTCGTTTCCAGAAGTGGGATTAATTATTAATGTTCTATTAATTTTTGTTAATATGAAATTTTTTTATAATTGTTCAATAAAATATAAGAATAATAAGAAATTTTATTGCTTCATTTAAAAAGAAATTTAAGTGAAATAAGACCTTTACGGCTTTATTTCACTTTCAAAGTGCAATAAAACCTTTTTGGAAATAAAGGCCTTATTTCACTTTTCATTGAGAAATAAAGCCTTTAAGGCCGTATTTCGTAAGGCGTTATTGCACCCCATCATTTAAACACGAATAGCCTTTTAGTTATATTTTTATATTTTGTTAGCAGAAATAACAAGCAGACAAACAAACAAACAAAAAAAAACAAATAAAAACTTACATCAGCAATAAAATATAAATATTTATAATACAAAATGGCGTCAACAATTCTTGGTACTTCCTGCTTTTTCATCATAAAACAATTCAAAAATCCGACACATGACGCAAAATTTTTGAATAATCAACTCTTTCTTTCATTGTTACGGATTTATTGAATAAAACAAAATCAAAGTAAAAGCAACACAAGCAAAATGTTAAACCAATTCAATTTTTATGCCGTCGTTCATTCATTCATTAATTCCATCAGTCAGTTATTTCAGGCCATATTTTTTGCTCTTTTTTTCTCTTGTATTTGCTAAAAAAAATAAAAACATATTTATTATTAAGTTCACATACATACACACTCACGCACACTTATCCGTACACTTGTGACACTTCATAGACATCCGTTCAGTTATTTCTTGTACTTCGAAGTGAATGTAAAACAAAGGCAACAGTAAAAAAAGGAAAGCGAAATAACATACAAATATCCTGCCAAAAAAAACAACTCTTTGCTGAGTCCTCTCAGCACTCACTGTCAATATGTTTCATTTAATTTGCAGTCAGAGGCAGTTAAAAATGTTAACAAAAGCTTTTATTTTAAGCTACTTTTTTAATTCTATTTTTTCTTTTTTTTCGTTCATTATTGTTTTCTTTTTGCCTTTTTTTATTTCAATTTAAATTTTTTTTTGCCTTGTTTTTAGCTTGTTATTTTATATATATACTTTTTTTACTTTGTCTGTCCTTTACAGTTGTAGTTTGTCCTGTCTATATTTAAGCCACCTTTCATGACTGCCACATGTCAATAAAATCTTACATACATAGAAGTTCACATGCAAAAACATTTTTTGTATTCATTCGCTTATGCATGCATACGAGTACATTGTTAATTTATTTCCCAAACAGAGACTTAAAGGAGTCATTTAACTTCAACAAACGAGTATTTTAAAATATTCCAAAAATCAGCGATCATGAACCACACACAACTCACAAAATGAGTCTAAGGAAAGCAAATTGCCAACGCGATTGCTGACGTTTCAAATCACATTTGTAGCTCTTTTAATGCAACATAATAATAACTCAAAAAACGTGATTTTTGCTCTAAAAATGCATAATTATTTGTCGTATCGTTTGCTCAGCTCTTGAGGGCAGAATATTTTTTTTTTGTTTTTCCATTGAGGTGGGAAGAAATTGAAAAACTTTAAACTCGCTTTCTGAATAAAGAGTTTGAGCGAAATGCAAGGTCAAGATTGACGTGGCTGCCTGCATGGTGAACACAATGCATCCGTTTAGCACTTCACTTTGCAGGATAATGATTCGCAATGAAAATATAATTTTGGGAATCTGAAACAGTCAAATCTTTAAGTAAAGTTTAGGTAATCAAAGCAGTTGCGGACCAATTACAGCAGCTAAACGAGGCACCATAAAAAATTAAAAACGAGACACAAAACCGCTGAATTCGTGGAGAAACTGCTGAGTTAGCAACAGTGTCAGTGTTTCCAGCTCGAAACGACAATTAAAAAAATTAAAATTTCTATATTTTTCTATTGACAATCTCTGCTTTATTTCTCGATAACATTATTAAAGCATTTTGAAGTTTTGTTATTTATTTTAATACAGCTGAACTCTTTACACGTGATAATTGCTGTTCTTATTATATTGTATTTGCTCACTAAAATCTAAAAAAACAAGTGTCAGAAGGACTTAAGCCATCAATAAGCACTATCACAGGGTAGACCAGAGATGAGACAATGAGGCTAAATTTTAGTTAAAGTCAGATCATAAACGAAAACAGACAGCAGCAATAGCATGTGAGAATAAAGGAAAATAGACAAAATCGAAAATTTATAAGAATGTGGACAAAATCACAGGAAAAATCTAAAGGGCGTTTCAGCAAGAATGTACTTTTTCATTTTAAAATAAAAACATGTATATTTTTAGATAATTGTGATTTTTTTATTCGATTGTAAAGAAGACATGTTGCAATTAAGTATGGAATCAAATATCCATCAAATGGCCCCCACTGCTCTGATGTAGAGTTGTGTCGTTTCGGAACGGCCTAGTTCCATTGAACGAATCCCTAATTGGAACGATGTCGACCGATCCAAACGTTCCCTTTTTATCGTTCTTCGTTCCGCAATTGCGAACTGTCTTGAGGAATCATTAACTTGTTCTCATAAATGTCAAAATCAGTATGAAAAGTCAACACCAATTTAATATTATTTTTATGTATGATGCTTGACGGATGTGACAGCAAATCGATTGACTTATCAACACTGCTTGTTACAATTATTTCTTTCGCACATTCGATACACTTAGAACAAGTGTTGCCCACTTAACTTATTATATTTACAATTTATTTTGTAAGATGGATTTTCCACAGTCAAAGTGTACTTTGCAAAGTTTTAATTCAGCTGAGAAAAAGACAGAGAGACGAATATTTTCTTATTGTGTCTTTCGCCCAGCTGAATTAAACTTTACAAAGAAAACTTTGACTGTGGAAATGCCGTCTAAGCCCCGGTTCCCATACTTCAACTTTTGCTGCTCAACTCGTAATTCAGCTGTAAGAAAGACGGAGAAGGAAATACAAATATCTCTTTTTTTCTTACAGCTGAATTACGAGTTGAGCAGCAAAAGTTGAAGTGTGTGAACCGGGGCTAACAGTTATTGTTTTTTACAAATATTTTACGAAAGCAGTTATAGAACTTTTCTATTATAGACAGAAAATGAAAACAAACAATAAGAAATGTTTGTTGAAGTTTTTAGGAGCGTCAGAGAATTTCACTCGTTCCTCGTTCCTACACTGTTCAAAGTAAAAAAGGAACGATGATCGACAGGAATGACCCAGTTCTTTTCATCTTTCGGATCAATCGGAACGATTCCACACAAGCAAATACTGTACTCTGATGACAGGTCATTACACTTTTCATGAAATTTTCCATGAATTTTGTACAGAGATGTGGCTTTATCTCATCGGATTTGAGCAAAGGAATCGTTTTTAGTAGTCTAAATTTTTTATTCGCACTTTTTCCCAAAATTAATATTTTACTTATTCAGTAAAATATTAACCATTTTGTTAAAAACAAATTACAATTGATTATTGAGGGGTATAGCTTGTCCCTATGCGCATTTCACTGTTGCTAATGCAGATTACCATGTGTCTGCAGCGAATGCCGTTCACAGTTACCGCAATTTCGGCCCCATCGTTTACAACAGCAATGTTTCCAAGAGTTCGACCGGCACGATGACGCAGAGGAGTCTTACTGCCCATAACCGACACAGTTTCTTCAAATTTTTTTAACACTCTTAGGGTGTGTGCCAAACGGTAGCAATGTACTATGCTGACAAAATATTTGCTTGTGGGGAAAAAATTTCAAATGATATCTTTTTTGACAACATAAAATTTTGATGTCTGTGAAAACAAGCTGATGAAAAAATTGCTACGGCAGCGAAGCAAAATATTTGACTACAAGCCGTCGGCTACCAACAAATTTCTAAAATAACTTTTTTATACACATTAAATAAAATACTCTGCTCGCAAATTATATTCGTAGTTTTCATAGAATACAATGTTGTCGGAATTGGATTTGAAAATACGACAAAAAATACTTTTGTGTGATGAATTCCAATGTTATCGGTTTTATTTTAAAAGCAGATAGTAATTCTAGATTAAACATAAAACCCATAATATTGAAATTCATCATAACAATTATTTTTTTGTTGCCTTTCCAATCCAATTCCGACAACTTTGGATTCTGTAACAACCCTGAATAAGCCATGCAATTTTCAGTCTGCATACATTTAAGAGCCGTAAATATTCAATGAATTTTGCGACGGCTCGAATTTTAAAAAACGGCGACGGTGGCTTTCTTTTCTTTGTGATAGGGTAGCCCCGGTAGACTAGTAAATTAGATATCGTACTAGAATATTAGTCGAGGGGTCGCAGGTTCGATTCCTGCATGGACCCTGGGTGTTTCTGCAGGCAAGCCAAAATGGCTTCGCGGTTTGTATTTGTGTTAAAAAAATAATAATAAATAAAATAACATGCTTCTAATTTGCTTATTGTCAAAAATTTTTACAAGTTCTGTCACTAGCACCTCGGCCAAGTGAAATTTTATTCGCCTCAGCAGTGTCAAAAATTTACATACAAGAGGACTTTGCTACCGATTGGCACACACCTTTAGTTGGTTGACACATTAGATACACGCACTTCATTGACTGAAATTGACTGATAATTCTTCGAAGTTTGCGAGCGGGGTCAGCATAACATTCCAAATTTTTGTAATAAGTTTTCACAATTATGAGGCCTTGTTCTTTCGTAAAGCGCTTCATTTTTAATAATCGGAATAAACATGTGTCACAGTTACCAAATTTCAGAGTGAAAAAATCAACACTGAATTTAAAAACTGCATTCTTACTGAGACACCCTTTAAAAATGTTTCATGCGGCAGTAAATGAATGGAAACAAAACAAGAAAATTTTTTGTTTTCTGATCATCGTGTCACAAAAATAGCATGTCGTCTCGTGTCATATCTGGTCTTCTTGGTGGTACCATTTGTGTGCTGCATTGAGGGTTTTATCGAGACCTAAACATTTGGACCGCTTTTGATAGCCACTCGCTTTCGCATGTAAATATTTTCAGAGAAATTATTGTGAAACTTTCGTGGGCGATATTTTTGTAGAACCAGTTAATCCATTTGATTTAAACTGTTCTCTATTGAACGAACTCAATCGTTAAATGTCTGCCCAGAGCAAAAATAACTTTATTTTAATCAATATTTGATAAAAGTAGCCGCATAAGTGTATTTATACATCCTCCTCTGCTGGTTTCCTCTCTTCTTTTAATTATTACAAATGTTCCTCTTTTTTTATAATCCAGCATTTAGCAGTTGCAGTCGTATGAACATTTTATTGTCGATTGTCGGTATGATGTTTTACATTTTATTTCATTTTTTTTAAATTTATTTAATAGTGTCATTACACTGAAAATAATCTTAACAGTGATTAGAAAGGAATGTTGTGGTTGCAAAAAAAAAGAAATAAAAATAAAACGAATAGAAAACTGCAATTTATCTACAGACAATAGTGTTTAGAAGAACATTGGGTCGGTCAGTGACCACAAGACAATTTCAAAAATGAATGTTAAGACATGAAAAATATTTAGTAGGCAAAGACATTTTTGCAGAAGGGACTACTAAGTTGATGGAGATAAAGTATTATGTTTTTTATTCTACAACCCTTCTTTGTAGTTTTTGTAAGTGGAAATTAGTTTGTTAATATTAGAATAAAGTACATACATACATATATACATACATACAGACATTAATTAATACATTTGTCATTATTTATTACCCAGCAATAAATAAAGAAGTTAATGAGAAATACTAAGTACATGTGATTTGATTTTTTTAAATTGATTTTTTTGTTTCCTGCAGAAATATTCTCTGCAAGGAGACCAGAATTATGCACTGACATTTTTCCAGGCTCAAATAAGATATACATTTATATCAAATAAGAGAATACATTTCAAAACTTTTCAAGAATTTCAGAATCAACCTGATAGTACGTATATCAGATCTGACTTTCAGTACTCTTGGTTTGCCAAGTGATTTGCACGAACAAAATTTTCACATTTGCCGCGATATGTTAAAATATTAATTTTTTCTGATTCACCGCATTTGACGAAACAATGAATAGATTATTCTACATATATCGGAAAATGCAAGTGCAATTTACAAAGTAATCGTTGTGGTTTGACGCCGGATCACTTACACGCATTTATCACTGATGAGCATACCGTAAGAAAGCTGAAATTCCAGAAGACCTGACGGATATTGTTGATTAGGAATCAGATCCGACTGCTACTGGAGATTCATCTTACCGTACTGAAACATCAAACATGGACGTTGATTAAAATTTTAAGTTCAAAACAGCAAATTTAGAAAGGGCTCTTAAGCGCGCTCTGTATACGAAAAAGTTTCGATATCCCTAATCAGGTTATGTTGGATCATTTCGAATATTTTTTTTATTTAAGCATATTTAAAAATAAAATACAAAATACGAAAAAAAAATTTCCTTAAAAACCCGAAGCTCGATTTTGATTTTAGACCCATGGTTTCTTGGGCTAAACTTCTTAGAACTCGTCGTAGATTACAATTTTGAGAACCGCTTGTTCGTGAAAAATTGACCGACTCTAATGTACATATTTTTGTATATCTAACACTTTACGGAATTTTTTAAGTTTTGCGGCATATCTTAATATTATTTCACCTAAATTCTAGTATTAGTGGACGCTAAAACAAAACTCCATCGGAAAGAGTTCTTACCAGTTGAGTACATATTTAATTCCGTAATTGCCAGTGGATCATAGGGGCGTAACAAATGTTATCCATTGTATTTTATTATTATATAAAAGTTTCATCTTACTCTAGGATACAGCATGCTCATGCAACTCGTTCTCAATATATATGTCTCTAAGCTTTTGCAGGTCTACCAGGTCTCCTAGAACCTTGGGGATTATATTTGACGGACTGTATAGTTATTTCGTTATCTTGCTTTCTCATTGTGTGTCCCATTTCGCGTATAAGTTTTATTACCGATCGATTAGCGTTGCGTATTGTATAATTAGATCTTTGCTTTGCTTCTGCGAATAATTTTTATAAACTCTATTTACAAATGTTTGCTTGGTTTTGTTTTTACTCGATTTCCCTTCAACTGCAGTCGTTTGGAATATTTCCTTTTATTTAAATGATTTTTTTGACTTTGACTATTGTGCTTTGTTAATATTTCCTTTTGTTGTTTAATTTCCAATTCGTTTTCGTTTTTCTGTTTCTTTTTTTCTCTCTCTCTCTCTCTTCTCGTGCCATTAATGAAATGCTAATATTTGCTTAGGCACTGACCGTGTCATATACATACATACTTATACAAATATGTACATACATATGAAATAGTATGTTTGTACGTATTGGAGAGTATTTGGTTTTATTTTTTATTGTATTTAATGTTATAATAGATTTCGAGTCCTTTGTACTCGTATAAAGTTGAAAACAACCCTTTTAAAGAATATATTTATATTTTTAAATCACTGCAGTTCAAAAGGCAGACAATGCTCTTTTTGAGGACACCCTGTCTTCAAACGCTTGACGACATTTCTTTAATACTTATTTAAATTCAAGAAATAAAAAAAAACAATATCTTGTTGTTTGGCCGTAAAATACTTGTTGATAAATTTATATAAACGTGCAAAGAAAAAACATGGTTACTGGAACCATAATCGCAAACTATCAATAATGTAGGGAAATACGATTCTGTCTACTATGCGGAATATTCGTTACTGTAGGAAAATTATGTAGTTTTCTGATATAAAGACCACAATCGACATAAAATGGAATGTAATTGATTGGAATCACTAAGGCAGCAGACGGACTGGACGCCGAAGCCACACTTGGCGAAGCCAACTAGAAATAGAGGCATCGAAAATACAGACATCGTGAAAAGAGCTGAAGCCAGTTATAGCAGACAAAAGGAATGGAACTCAATCGGTAAGGTCCTATGCTCCCTATAGATGCAAAAGGACAATGAATGATTAATCAATAGCATGTTTCGCACATCATTATTGTGCCTTCAAACATACATTTTGTCGATATTTTACTGAAAAATCATCCATACAATCATGTTTTTGACTGTAAATGTTGTTTAAATAAAATAAGAAATCAGAAAAAAACTGTAAATTTCGGTTCAAGTTTTAACTTTAATTTTATTTTAATTATTAACTTAATTCGCTTTAAATATCGAAATTTCATTCGGCAGCAATTTCTTGATCAATTTTTTTATTTAAAAATTTCGAAGGTTTCTTAAATTTTCTGAGAAAATTTAATTTAACATACGATTACATATTTCCAAAAGTAATATATAATATACATATACATACATACAGACAGACGGTAGGTCATCTATAGATGACTTTATAAATTCGATTTTCCTATCAAATTTAACGTTTTTACAATATAAATCGCTTGGAACGACTGAAAACACTCTCAATGGGCAGTCATTGTAATGAATTCATTAATGTCCCATCGGACCCGAACCCAGAAGTTTGGCATATTTTTCAGATCAAAGCCGAACGCCGAACTCGAACCCGAACTGTTTTTTTCCATTGAATAGAAACAATTTAAATTTTGGTGATTTTTTTCTATGAAATAAAAAGAAATTTAACACCCATAAAATCCTTTTATTTTGATAACGTATTACTTTTTGTACGTTAATCTTCTACAGGGTTTAATATTGATGATATTGATGATATACAAAAATTTATGAAAGTTCATCTAACCGAACGTTCCAACTGAGTTTAGTTCTCATCTTAAAAACATTAGCCCTACTCACAATCTTGTGCATTTGAGATTGCACACTTTTGCAATTGCACACATCAATCGTGAACTGCCTTGTGGGTTGAGTTTTCAATATATTTTCGCGATACACAAAATGCACACTGCGCCAAGAAAATATAAGTTTTTATTAATTTACATTTCCGCATACACACACATGAATAAGCAGCGGAAGAACATTTCACCATTTGCACAAGATTGTAAATAGGGCCGTTGAGAATCTGTGTTTACAATAAACATGCATTTTTAAACATTTATTAACTATTCTTTTTTAAAACGATACAGCTGAAGTAGCAATAAATAATTTTTTAGACTTTCTTTATCAAAAAGAGGAATATGATTAAGCATTCGGATTGATTATATTGTTGTTGAATGAAGTACTTTAAAAACTGAAGAATCATTAAGTTAACAATATTTGGATCAGACAACAATTTTGTAGTTGTGGCAGATATATTTAGTTGCCATGAACATGTTACAAAAATGGTTTTTTAAAGCAAATTTTGTTCTTAATTTGACTATATGTTATGTGTGTGTTTACATTAATTTTTTATTTATATAGGGTGGCGCAATATTGACGTTGTGGTGTAAATGCTTTATAACTATTTTATTCAAAAAATTTTTTTCTTCTGTTTAAGATTTAAATTTAAAATGCAACAGTAAAAGAAATTCAACCTGACTTTGCATGTCGAAGTCAGATTTGCGACTGGGACAATTTGTTTCAGATCAAATTAAATTTTCCCTTGTTCCTTCGGAATATTGTCTCACGTACAATTCTTTCTGTATAAAAATGTTACGAGCTTTACCCAAAATAATGATCACTTTGGATTAAAAACCACTAACAACCAATTTGTTCGAAAAAATAATCACGTTAAATAAACATGCATACATTTTCTTTAATCTAGTACAAATCATCACAGTCGAAAATTCGACTTCGACATACATAATCAGGGTGATTTAGAACGGAACTGGGCATAAGTTGAGCCGAAATTGTCCTGGTTGACGTTTCTGGATTTTCTTTTACACTCTCACAGGCACTTTGAATATTTACGGAGGTGAGCACCGTAAGTAGTTTTCCGGCACCAGGCAGACTCCTTAACGAGCGGCGTTGGAAAAATTGGCGAATCTTAATGGTTTTTCTTTGTTGTGCTATTGTGTACTATTCCATTTCAAAACTCTCAAATCGTCATTAAATAAAAGAAACAATAATTTATATACAACATTTACATCACAACGTTAATTTTGCGCCATCCTGTATAAATATATCATTCGACAGATCCCAATACAGCATTCACATTTGGCCACGCACACAAAAAATGCATCTTCAAAACTTTTAGGACAACCATTCTATTGTTAAGTATGACTATTTGAGGAATGGCATTAGTGTTTGTAATACGTACAGCTTATCTTTACAAAAATAGTTTTGTCTTAAATTAAACCGAATTGTAATTTAAGTTGTAACGCAGCCACGCTCAAATGAGCCTTCTAATTCAGCATGTAAATGTCGACATGTAAATGAACAAATTTTAATATAATCAAGAGGATAATTCCAATTTTCAAAGAGATCAATTATTTGATATGAAATGAAAATATATCATAGGCTTCTACTATGAACCCATAATGTACGAGAATGTAACGACAGCAATCAAAATAATAACAAAAGTAACAATGCCATCATGGTCACTCGTGGCAACTCAGTCAATATTTCATGTAAACATTATTGACACCCAAATTCATACGATACAACGAACGTACGTACGGTTTAAGCACTTAACATGTAGTTACGATAAACATACGAGTACAATAAATAAATTTACCATCATATTAGTTTTGTAATTTAACAAATTGCAACTCACCTTAAATATTGCTGGATAACATGAACCTACAAGAATATAAAATTAAAATGTCATTAGTTATTTTATTCGTATGTAAATATTTTCGAAATTAACAAAAATAAAACAAAACAAAACTACTCGTAACAATCAAACTACTGCTTCATTAATATTCACGTTTCAAATCTATTGACTGGTTTAAAATTGTATAATACATGAAAAGTAATAACAGATAATTGAATTACAAATACATTTAAAAATATACGGAAAGTTTTAATACGAGTACATGCAGGTTCTGGAACAGAAAATAAAAATAAAATATGTTTATATGAGAAAGACAAGATAACTTTTAAAATATGCAATTTAAATCATGTATGATGTAGAGAACAACAACTTATTTTACATGAAATAAAAAAATTCAGCCAGTTAGACGTTACGTTCAAAAAGTTTTTATTGGTGTTTTCGGAAATTTAACATAAATAATCAGAGGCTTCTTAGTATACTCGATTGAAATGAAGATCTTTTCCCAATATTCTATTATTATGTATTGGTAATAATAATAATTATAATAATGAAATAAATCAACAACATTTGAGAAGGGTTTCTTCCTTGCCAAACGTTTGAGTATTTACGAGTACGTACCATTATTTATTCAATAACTTACGATATTAAGTAGAGTTGACTACAGTTTTGAGATTTTGATAGCGAGTTCAAAGCATAGTACACTGTTCATCATTTCGTGCGAACTGCTGTCAAAAGTCCATATAAAAAAATTCATGCGAAATAATTGCAAAACAATAAGGCTGAAGTTGTACTCTGTTCATCTTGTGAAAACATACGAAATGTGTCTGTCAGCGTTTTTTTCAACCACAAAATATTTAGGGCAACATATTTTCCAACTGCGAAATAATATATGCACCACTTATTTCGTACGAAATTGAAAACAACAGCTGATCAGATTTTTCTTGGCGTTGTGGTTTTAATTTTAAGTTTCTTGCCCAGAAATACATAATTAAAATAATGGAAAATAATGTAAATATAAAAACCCAATTCACAATCTTGTGCAAATGGTCTTGCATCGTAGCATTTGCAAAGTGGTGTAGCGTATTTTTTACTCTATAATTAAGCAAGACATAAAGGTAGTACTATATATTTGCACTCTACGTATGCAACATTTAATTGCAAACCAGAATACCAAAATGTTCTCTCGCTGCTTGTTCATGCATGTGTATGTGTAAATGTAGATAATTAAAAAAAAATTTCCAGCTGAGTGAGAATTTCGTGTTTTGCAAAAAAGTATTCCAAAATAAATCAACAAGGCCGTTCACGATTGCTAGAAAATGTTTACAATTGCAAAAATGTGCAATCTCAAATGCACTAGATTTTGAATAGGGTTAATATAAAATGAAGTTAAGTGCTTTTTGCAGGACATGTGTATTCAACGAGCTCTTCGGCAGCAGCTGCGATTTGCATTAACTGATACGTTACAGTACAAGCTCCTAATATTATTTTGTTGTCCACTTTTTTATTTAAATAAACGGATTTTTTTTTTGTTTTCAAAAGAAAAACCATGATGCTCATTTCAAGGCAATAAAACCGATAAGTTTGTTCACTGTTTGTCGCCACTGGCTAGTTGTCAAAATTTTCAAACGAAATAATCAATATTGCTCAAAGTTTTTCGCAAATTTGAACAGAGTACCAAAAATACGAAAAGAAAGGTTTTTGTTGCAACCTCAACTTGTAAAACTAGGAACATCTCGCTGTCTAAGTGCCAAAAATGAACTCGTATGAACTTTTGCAACTCTGATAGTTTTCCGACTGAAAGTACTTTTTCAAACCCAACCCGAACCCCCAACTCGAACTTCAGTAAACTAATTTTTTTATTGGATGGAAACAGTTTTCATTTTTGTGATTTTTTATATTTAATTAAATCAAAATTAATACACTTATAAACCTTTTGTTTTAACAGTGGATTATATTTTATGTTTAATATTTTACAGGGTTTAATTTTTGCATATCTAACATGCACAAAAAAATTTATGTAAGGTGTTGTGTTGGGCGCTAATTTTTCCCAAACCCTGAACGCAGGTTTTTGCGGAACTCCGACACTGAGCCCAAACGGTCGGTTGGTCTCTAACATTTAGAATATGACTTTTTTCATACAATTCGCTGCGTGCAATTTTTTCATTAGGTTGATTAGCGAAACAAGCGTGGTTGAAAAAATAGCAAGACATGGAATCTTTAAGAATTTTTTAAAACTTTTTTTAAGCTTTTTACCGCCTTTTATGGAGAATGGCTATAAGCTGTCTGTATATCTGAGTTCTCGTCTGATTACAATTTCTGGTTCACAATTCTTCAAACAATCAGAAAGTCTTTGAAAAATTTTCATTGATATTCTCGACTCACCATTGATTCTTTGGTAGTGTTAAAATTTTAGAAAAATTTGTCTGTTTTTCCTTAAAACTACGTGGATATTTTAAGTTAATAACATCATATCAATTGCAACTAAAAACGCTTGTGAATCACAATAGATATTAGAAAAGAATTTGGTCATGTGTAAGATGGGTCGACTCTCAGATGACAGAACTTAGTTGATTTCAGAATGACAATAGGGACATAAAATGCAGGTTCTACTTTCAGTTGAACGCGGATAAAATAAGATGAGGCTTAGCAATACAAACCGTGAAAATTTCAAGTATCTAGCAGGTTTTATTTTTGTAGGCAAATGCAAAAGGAAAATCTATTTCTAGTTTTTAAAAAGAAAAATGCCATTTCCTATTTGAAAATATTTTCACATAATTTTATTTCTATCATTTCTGTTTAAAAACTATTTAAATAATTTTATTTGAATAAATTTTTTTATATTTAAATAATTTTTCCTCAAATATTTCTTATTCGAATAATTTTAATCAAATAATTTTTTGTGTAAAAATTTATTCGAATAATTTCCCTCGTCTTGATTATTTTTAATAATTAATAGAATAGTTTTATTCAAATGATTTTTATTTAAATAACCAAATTTTTTTAATGATTTTTAAATTTCGTTCAAAGAAATTATACGTCTTATATTTTTATTTGATTTCGTTGTAAACAAAATTAGTCGATTACGATAGTCGCAAAATTGTTGCTCAAATAATTTTATTTTAATGACTTTATATAAATATTTTTGCTTTAATATTAATAGTTTTAAACTATTTCAAATCAATTTATTATTCTTATTTCAAAAAGTTTTTTCTTTGTTTAGGGTTAATAAGTTTATTCACATAATTTTATTTTATTTAACTTTTTTCATATAATCTTACTCAAATAATTTTTACATTAATACTTTCTATTCGAATAATTTTCTCCAGTTATCTTTATTTGTAAAATTTAACTAAACAATAATGTATTCCAATAATTTCCTTCAATTTATGTTTTTTAATAATTATTAGAACAGTTTTATTCAAATAATTTATATTTTAATAATTTTATTCTAATCATTTTATTTCAATAACTTTATTTAAATTAGTTTATTAAATTATATAATATTAAATTTTTCAATTATTTGAATAATTTTTCTACAAATACTTTTTATTCGAATAATTTTATTCAAGTTATTTTCTTTAGTAAAATTAAAAAAAAAAGATATTCGAACAATTTTTTTGCTTTACTCTTTTTAATAATTATTAGCATAATTTTATTCGAATAATTTTTATTTCAATAATTTTATTCTAATCATTTTATTTCAATAAATTTATTTAAATTATTATATTAAATTATATAAAATTAAATTTTTTAATTATTTGAACAATTTTTCCACATATACTTTTTATTCGAATAATTTTAGTCAAGTAATTTTTATTAGGAAAATTTTATAAAAAAGTATTCGAATCTTTTCCTTTGCATTACTCTTATTGAAATAATTGTTGGAATATTTTTATTCAAATGATTTTTATTTTAATAATTTAATTTTATTTTACAACTTTTTTTCATTTTTGTTCAAATTATGTGTACTACTTAAATTTTTATTCGAATATTTATTAGTTTCTTTGAAAAACAAACTTTTCGATTAATATTAGTCGAAAAATTATTTTATTTTCATAACTTTATTCGAATAAATTTATTGTATTTTAATATTTTTCGTGTAACCTTATTTAAATAATTTTTATTCGAATAATTTTATTCAAGTAGTTTTCTTTCGTATAATTTTATTCGAAATAAAATTTATTTGAATATTTTCATTAAATTAACTGTTATGGGAATAGTTTTATTCTAATAAGTTTCGTTTGAATTATTTTATTAGTAATTTTGTGCGTATACTTTTATTTGAATAACTTTTTTCAATAATTTTGTTTAAAAAATTTGTAGCTACTCCTTAAAATTTTATTCGAATCAATACTTATTTGAAAAAAAGTTATTTGATAAATATTAGTATACGAAATAATATAATTCGAACAATTTGTATACGAAGAATTTTCATTCAAGCAGTTTTATTTGAGTAATTTTCATTCGAAAATTTGTATTCGTAAAACTATTCACTGGAGTGCATTTTTTACCCAACAAACATTTAAGTACAATTTTGCTTTAAAAATATCTTCAAAGAGAAACCTTTTTTCAAGTTTTTAAAATTAAAAAATAGTTCTTAAAAGCAAAAACGGCCAAACAAATTTAATAAAAACTTGTATTAAGGCTTATTTCTTGTATTAAATCCTTTTTCATATTGAAACTGTTGGACTGTGTTTATTGAGCGTAAAACAGAATGCAGTAAAATAAATTAATATGGTTTAATGTGTGTGTGTGTGTGAACGTGTCATTTATAACCTAAATTGATATAAAATATGACATTTCATTAAATTAGAGCCGACTAATGTTTGGCAATAACTCATTTGCTTTCTCCACATCTAAATTTCACTCAATCTTAGAGCTCTGCACAAACACACTTCAGCAAGTTTTTAAATATTAAAACTTTACTCATTAAACTAGTTGAAGGAATGATTTTCTATAATTTAGTCATTGCAACATCATTGTAGCGTAAGTATTTGAAAAGAAAACACATCTCTTAAGCGCTTGTTTAAATATGTTTATTCAGGTCTTTATTAGGTAATTATATTACCGGCAACAACATTTTCTTTTTAGGTGTTAGTAAAGGAGGGAAGGCACTAAACTTGAAATTAATGATGTTGTTAAAATTTTAGCACACACTAAAACACTTTCATTGTACTTTCATGCCAAAGACAGCCATCCATTCATCCATCCGTCAATTCAATAAAGATAAACGAAGATGATGAAGAACACGAATAACGACAATCATAAAATGAAAATTAGATTTGTATGAGTGTGTATTGGCAAAAATTAAAAGGAATACAATAAAAAATATGTACAAAAACGACAGTAATTTTAAGAAAAAGTTCGAGGTCAAACTGGCGACATTAAATTTTACTTACTTTTGATAACAACTCATTATTTCACAAAATGGGCTTTTAAGAGCCAAACAAGAAGAAAATAAACATGACAAATTGCAAGCAAATGAAAAGAAACTAAGGCAAGTGCGAAAAAGTAATATGGCCGGGAGTGACGTCAATGCAAATAGAATTAAATGAAAGTTTCATTTTAAAAAAATTAATATTATTTGTTAAAAGCCTTAATTTGTTACAGCCAAATCCGACAAAAATTGTGAGCCGGCTGCTATTTAATCATCGTCTTTGTTTATTTATATTTTTATTCTATGTCATATATTTTAGTATTTTATTATTTTATCATATTTTATTTTGATGTATACTGTTTTAATATTCAATTATTTTTTATATCTGCTCATTTCTGCTATTTACTAATAAAAATAATAATTTTGTAAAACTTAAATGTGAAATAATTGAAACACCATGCAGCCCTGTATTGATTTTAAGACATTAGTGTTGTTACACAGTCTGTCAAATAAATAAATCTAAGGGTTGTCAAGGATTGAGTGATAAGAGAACACAATTATTTGTTGACCAGCAACAGTCTGCGATAAAGTAAAGATCACAAATCGCCCAATACGAATAGTTCTCCAACATGAAAACAGTTTATTTCAGAGATTTAAAAGATCAAATTAATAAGCTTAAAAAATATGATTGGTATAAACTAGATTATGGTTCCAACACACTATGATTTTACTTTATGGTTGTAGTCAAGTCATAATGTGATTGAGTATGTGTATGTTTGAATCATATTATTGTTTAAGTCAATAATAATAATAATAATAGTTTTCCACGCAACAAAAATATTATAATTAAATATATACATAATATGGAAAGGAGTAATCATAACATAGTTACATCTTATAAACATATATAATAAAAATAGAAATCACATCTCATAGAATTCCCGAGGAGCTAGTGTAATATTTGTTTAGCAGAAATTGATGATCAACTAAAGGTAAACTTGTAAAGCGATTCAGTAACTATTATTTCGAAAATATTTCGAATTCGCTATTTGCATGAACATCATTATTTAGTTTCATGCAGATGTTTAATATATATGTATCTATCTCTGTTAAACTGGCCTATTATAATAGTTTGTAACTAATTAATAGTCTTCCGTACCGAAAGGGTTAATTTATAATTTGATTGCAAGCAAACGAAATTAGTTTTGTATATTAATACAAATTTGCAAGTAGTTCAACCATGTTGCAGAATAATAGATAGCATTTTTCAAATGATAAAACGCAAAGAATAACATGTTTATTACAAATATAGTTATGCTTAAAACCAAACAACGGTGTTTCTACAACCATAATATTGTTGTATCATCCATGTTTAAACGTATATTTTCTCCATGTGTAGTTGGAGTAATTTATACTAAATTCTAACATTTCTTTTATTAATTTATCGGTTATTCGCTAAGTGATAGCACATCAGATACCAGAAAGTTTACAAGATACAAAAACAATTAGAAACACCAACATCGGAAGCATCTTCAGAAATTGTTAGTCTTCAATTAGTTTTGGAAATATGTGATATATTGCTATTTAGCCAACTTAACGATTGGCTGATAAAAACTACTCATGTTAAAAGTTATTAATTAATAGAACATTATTTTCATCATATACCAAATAATGATAAAAAGGAATAAGAGAGAGAGAGAGAGAGATAGATAGAGAACTACAATAAATTTACTCCTTCTAACTAAAACTCTTAACAAATATTTCAAACTGGAATATTTTGTCTGATATTTAAATTTTTACATATAAATTTTATCTAGTCGTTGTAGGCCGATAATATTTTGCACTTCTGACAGTCTTGGATATTATTTCATTAGTATTATTTTTTTTGCTAATTTATATTCCAACCGGTTCATTTTCATCATTTCCCAGCATGTCAATGTTTTTATTGTCTCTAATAAACATGCAGTTGGAATTTGAGAGCTTCATTCTCACCGTTTTAATTTTTTTCACTTCTTTCAGCCAATAAAAAAAATGTCAACAATAGTGTCTATATGAAGATAATGAAAATAAAGTACTTTACGGGACTTATTTTTCCGGTGAAATATATATTTTTTTGTTTTACATTTTTCATTGTCGTTGTTGTATGCGTTGTTGTGTATTGTGTAAAATGTAGGTTTATGTGTGTGCTTTGCAGGTTTCAGGATAATAGTGTTTAAACGAGTGAATGTTTTTAGTATCAGTCATTCACTTTTTCAAACAACCTGCCATTCACGAGGCCTCCTATTTAAGTTAAGTAGAAAAAAATAATATTCTCCTTTACAGTTGATGCTAAAACGTGGGCTCAAGAACACATGCATAAGCGAACTTGCAAACATTGTTGTAATTAAAGTAAGTTAAATAGGTGTTAAGACAGTGGAGTGATCACTATGCAATGCAATAAAGGATATCGTCATATAATAATTTTACAGCAGAGTTAAAGAACTTGATAAATTGCAAACTCATTATTATTAATATTTTATGAAGATTTAAATGAAATCAATAAATTTTGTGTTGCTGAATCAGGACAGTTATATTTTATCACAATTTATAAATTGTTCAAACAACATACAATGCACAGATCCTGTAGATGAACCAAATGGTTCGAAATATATTGAAATTACTAGTTAAACGTTTTGTTTTTATTTTAATGAAAAACCAAAAAGCAAAACAAAGTGATAAAATATTATTAATATTATTAATTCAATACAAGTAAAACTAATACACACAAAAAACTTAATATTTACTGCCGTATTCATAAAAAAATTATTTAGGTTTGAAATCTATTTGAAGGAAAATTTTTATGAAAAATTTATCTTAAAATACATTTCAAATACAAATTATTTTTTATGAATACGGGCCTTAATATTTATCACGGTTGCATATTTTTATATTTTTTCAAATAAATAAACATATAAAAAAATAAAATATAGAAAAAGTTCAATGTTTGACGAAAATGTAACCCAATAACGACCCCAAACGTTTGCTTGGAGATTAGTAAATAATATTAAGTTTCCCTTGACACCACTGTGCCGTCGTCATAATTCCTGGATATTATACCGATCGCTTAGAAAATAAATAGAAGTTATGTATGAATGAATGTACGTACATATGTACATGACTTTACATACCTTTCTTAAGAGTTTGCGAGTGTTCGAATATGTGTGACTGACTGCAAGCGTGTTTTGTGAAACTGTTTAAAAGCCAAATAGCACAAGGAAGCCATCCATACGCATGACTTGTTTGTAAATTACGTCAAGTTCGTTTGGGTGCGTGTCTGTGTGTAAGAATTTTTTTAGTTATTGTTATTCTTGTTGTAGTAGTTATTTTCAGCCATTGTTTCTTGCATGTATTCTTCATACATAAATACAAACAACAACAAAACAACTAATAAGTAGAAGAAAATAGGTTCAGGATTCTTTTCTATTCTATGAGTATGTGTGATTGTGTGTATGTATACATGTATGGAAAACACACAACACAACACAAGTCAAGTGTTTACTTAGTTAACTTAACTAAAGATTTTTTCATTCCCGGTATTTAGTTGTTGCAAAAAATACATTTTTTATAATTTTCCTTTTGTTTTCATGTTAAAAACGAACAAGCACACACACACACAGGCACCCGCAAATTAAAAAGAAAACATACGCAGAACGGCTTAAAATTTTCGAATTAAAATTGTTATTTTTACAAAATATCCCTTTTGTTTATTTTATTGTTAAGTGTTGCAGTAATTAAACAAGAGAAGAACAAATTCAAACATTCCTTAAATGTCACAGTCAGTATTTTTATTAAGCAAACAAAAACAACAACAACAACAAAACATAAACAGGAAAACTGTATAAATATAAAAATTAAACGGAAAGAGAAACAAAGATAAGGAAGTAAGTATTTAAAATAGGAATTTTAAATAAAGTATTTTAGCAAACAGAAACAATTCTCATTAACTTGAGTGTCCTTTGGAAATATTTAGACATCAAACGCACAAGAGTCGAGTCAAAATGGGATTTAGTATATAATAAAGTAAAAAAAATAAATAAAATTCTGATATAAATAAACAAGTTTATGGTTGCATTTTATATAATTAAGTTCAAAGAAGAAAGAGCTCCCGCATGAATGGTCCATAATGAATCAGAGAAAATTTTATAAGAACAAAAATTTAGATTTGAAAACATAAATTTAGTCAATAAAAATAAATTTATATTATTTTTAAATTTTTTTTATTTTATTCATAAAATGGAGATTTTTTTCTAAAACACTTGGCAAACAAAATTTAGAAAAAAGCATCAAGTGTTTTGTTGGTATAAAAAGACTACTCACAAAATTAGAATAAAATTTTAAATGCTAAAGTGTCAACTTCATCAAACTGGAAAAAAGTACATTTTTAATTTTCATGCAATAAATAATATTCGACAGCGTCAAGTTCGTTTTTTCTTTTAATTTTTTATTGGTAATAAAAAAATGCTTTTTTGATTAATGTGCTAATTATTCATAAAAGACATGAAGGAAATGTACACTGCCTGTATGTTTCCACGCACGTCATTCATGTTTATCCAATTGGACAGATTTAATTAAAAACACTTCAACTACACTAGCGAAATAATTAATGACTATTGTTTTTTTCTTATTCGTTTTATATTTGTTTTGAATAACTTCCATACTATTAGGCTAATTTAAAAATGATTTTTAAGGGGTTTGAAGGAACATATCAGACCGGAACATTTTTAGTTGATGGTCAAATATTTGCAATAGTGCTTTCAAAAATGGCACTACTTTAAATCTTTGGACACTAAATGATTTAGTTTTAACATCTACAATAAAAACTTTAATAATATTCAGTTGCCCTGGGAAAATGTTTTTGATTACAAAGACAAAAAACTTGCATTATTTGTTGGAAAACCACAATTTTATTTTCAAAACGGTACGCAAACTCGATCCGATTGAACTGAAATTATTTTAATATATATTAATTTATACTCGTTCTAAAAAGACCGATACGGTGGCTCTCAATAATTTGACATTCGTTAATCTTGAAACTCATGATAATTTGAAGTTTTTTTCAGGGACCCTTAATTTGGGGAAAAAATTCATGTGATTTTGTCCCCTTGGTAATTTTAAATTTACCAAATGGCATCTTGCTTGCCAGTATTTTATATCTAGAATTTAGTTTGCGTTCTATTTATATAAGTGTATGATTTTTCGACCTTTTTGTATTTATAATGTTATTTTTTAAGAAAATAATTCTATTCAGGCTTCCAAGGTCATTAACTTGAATTTAAATGCAAATAAAAGACAAATTTTATTTCATTTATATATCCGACGTTTCGTTGGGATTTTCCAACATCTTCAGGGATAATTTTATTTTGATCTGGTAACATCAAAAACAAATGAGGATAAAGATTTTAATGTAATAACAACAATCAATATTTAACTTCAAACTTACACATTTCATCTTTTAATACAATTTGCACATCAATTTCAGCGACAAGTTAACGTACAAACATAAAATATATGAATTAAAACGGATTGCAAAAAAAATCAAAAATCAAATAAAATATCACAGATTAAAGTTAACTTAATTACTTAACATCACAGTTTGAGTTAGATAATATAATATTATAGGCAGTCTTATTGTTCATTGCTATGGCCGTTTTCTGCTGAATACTTAAACTTTCCAAAGTATATCTTTTGTCATGTTTTCTTTCTTTGTGTAGTATTTTTACATTTTCCAGATGAGCTCTGTGGGAATGATCTAAACAATGTTGTGCTAATGCTGTGGATAGTCGTCCTTTTTTATATCAGTCTCATGTTCAGAATCTCGTCGTCGTCCAAGGCGGTTTTTAGTTCGATAGAATTTTTTATATTATATTTCGTTGAAATCGCGTTCCTTAAAATTGTTCACAGATATTTTGCTAAATTCTAGCACGGTACTTCCACTGACGATGATATTGGTCGTAGAGGCATATCTGGTTTGTGAATCTTTGTCAAACTGTATAATCTTGGAGCTGTTGCTTGATCAGACATTAATTTAAATTTTTCAAATTGTGATATGTATTGTTGTTCATAAAGATCTAGTACTAGTTTATTGTTTTTTCGTTGTAGACTTTGCGTTGGATCTGTGCGCATTGATTTATATGTAGTTTTATTTTCTAACAGTTTCTTTATTCCTTTTCTCTATTCTTCTCTGTACATCACCACGGTTATATTTTCTTTGTCAGATTTGGTGACAATTATGTTGTCCTTATATTTACATAATATTCGTTTCGTGTCTTCATATATATTTAGGATAAGTTTCTCTTTTTGTTTTTTTATGTTCTTTTATATGTTAATATTCTATTAGTTATTCTGGATCTTATAGCCTCTTTTTCTCTATCGCCTGTAAGAGTTTGAACCCATTATTCTAAATCAGCTAAAAGATTCATGGTAGAAAAATTGTGTTTGTTAACTGGTAAGGAAAACTTCGACCCCAATGACAGTAGTTTGTGTTCATTTTTATGTCAAGATTTTATTTATGATTGTCATAACTCAAAAACGCGATGTCTTGGTTATTAATGACACATCAATCATTATCATTTTTTATCTTGTGTAAAAACAATTCACATTTCATTCATTTTATTACATTTTCTCTTTAACTTGTAAGTAAATTGTGAACTTTAATTTCGGCTTCTGCAAAACTATTTTTCTGACCTCTGACGATCTTGATTGAAGTCGACTTCTGTCCAACAGCTGGGTTCGAACTATTTGCAATAGCGTTCAAATCAAACCTTGTTTTAAATTTTGTTTTTAATTTACACTAAATTTTAAGATCAAAAGAGCTGTTGTACACAAGTGTATCATGAAGTAAATGAACGATCAGTTAGTGTACAATGTAGATGGGCTCGAACCGTCACGTCCATGAACGTAAAACTCGTCATTTTAAAATACTCTTTTCAGATATGACATACGTACACGTACATTCATAATCGTATGACCGAATGTGAGAGTTTTACGAACCATCATCCGTCAGCAAAAGTGCGTTGAGTGTAAATAACAGCTTTTTAAATTTCATAAAAAATTTAAATCGATTAAAATTATTGCGAACAAAAGAAATTTTCTCAGCATCATTATGATTCAAAAACTAATTATAACAAATTAAATATAAATCGAAATTGGTCGCAGGGGAAAGATAGACCCAACCGATCTCAATGCACACGGGCGAATTACATCTTAAACTCGTACGACTCATTTCACTCAAAATATATTTTACAAAGTGTGTTCAGAACTAATGAAACTGTAGTTGCATTTGTGTGTTTCTTTGGTCACACGCAATCGTTTTTACAAATCTATATCCAAAATTCATGAGAAAATCTTTCTTGCTATCATTTGAATTAAAAAAACGAGTATTGTCTTGAGGATACCCGGTTAGAAATATATTCCTTAAAAGTAGATGCATAATATTATATGTACGAGATAACAATACAATTTAATTTACCAACTGACTTTTCTCCTGTAGAACATTTAATCATAATATCTTCTGCCAACACTGATAACAAACATATAAAATAAACACCCCCAAAAATATCCTTTCATATTTTTACAAAAAAGTTCGATCCATTTGCAATCGTAGGTCATCATGTCATTCAGTTCATACGACTGACGTATAACGTAATTATCTTTCATACGATTGACGATACGATCACGTATGTGACGATTCGACTCCTGATTTCTTAAAGGGTAGCGAAAGTAAAGCAAAAAAACTAAATAACTTCAAACTTATTCGTTAATTTCAGCTGACGCAGTCAGAATATTCCCTTCAACTTTTCTATTTGAACTCCTTTTATTTTTTACTTTCTGTTCTTGGACTTTATTCTTCGGTCCGCTCAATTTCGAATTATTGAGATGCGAAAAAAGCGTATGATTGATGTGAAAACAAAAAATCTTAATATTCATCATACGTAGACAGCGAAAAACAATTAATTCTAAATCAGATTTCTAACAGTGTTGCCAGGAGCTGAAGGAAAAATTCGTCTAAATCGGCATTTAAAAAGTCCAGAAAAAGCTTTAAAAATGTCTAAAAGTTTTTTATTCGTAATTCAATTCCACGTTTTATTTATTATTAATAAAAAAATGCATAAAACATATTGAAAGTTATTGAAAAAAACACTTCAAGTACATGAGCAAAACAAAAGCGAATAAAAATCAACATATTTTTAAACTCATATGTGAATATATAACATAAATATTAGGGTTGTTGTTGTTATTATTATTATTATTATTGGCCAAATACAACTCCTTTTGTTAATTTTGATTTTTTTAATCAGCGATTGGCCTACCGCGTTTTAGGTAAATAAAAATACAAGTTTATATTTCATATTGTACCGACGTTTCGTGAATTGTATGTTCACTTTTTAAAAGGATTTTGTCTATTTTATTAAAAAGCATAATGCCGAAAAATTTTTACATGGAATTTTCTCTACACTGACTAACAAATTTTTAAGTTGCAGACATATATTTATTGCAATTTTTTTAATTTCGAGCCATTGTGCAGCCGTATTTGTACTTTATCCAGTTTCTTTATCCTCCTTCTATTTTAAACGAATATGCTGCTCTTAGTTTCTTATTTTTGCAAATTAAATGTCAAATGCAATAAGATTAACTCATAAACAACATATCTTTCTCTTTAACATTTAATTCATTCAAAACTTTTAAGCTAAAGAAGTGAAAGACAAATAAATAGATTCTATATAAAGTTAACAAAAGTTGCTATTTTACTCGTACAATCAGCAATTAATGACATTTTTTAATAAACTTTACAACTTCGTTTTTTCGTTATTTTTGAGCATTTACAACAGAAGAAAGTTTATTTTATAGAAGAAAACGTGGTTCTTTATCAAAAGAACTTTTTATTTTGAAATCAAATAAATGGGTTTTTGTAAAAGTAAAATAGGAATTGAGAAATAATACATCCTTAAAAACGTAGAAGTATACTTGTAAATGATTTCATAAAGTTTACTTTTTCCGGCAGTACTGCGCAATCATGGCTGAACGGCCAACGTCGCGGGCATCGCTATAGTATGACATTTCAATGCGTATATATTATACTCTTATTATATAAACTTATTTATGTGAAATTCATTTTCAGTAAACAGGGAAACCGCAAATATGCAATTGCTTATTTTTATTGTGCAACCTATGGGCGCGAAAATAAAATATTTATCCCCTTCAGACATTTTTATGGAATTTGGCATAGATTTTTTTGGTGCATATTTTTGCATATTTTTCCATATTTTACCGTTTACAATATTTTCAGTCTTCAGAGCATGCTTGCAGCATTTTTCGAATTTATAGAGCATAGGCGATACTTTATTGATATTTTTTTTTAGTACTTAAAAATTCTAAATCAACAAAAAATTGTGATCAACAAATGGCTATTCTATATATCAATCAGTTGATACGTGTTGCACATTTTCACCATCTACGTCTCATTTTCAGTGTAGACTGAAATGTAGATTTGCTGTAACTAACCCGACTTTAAAAGATGATGTTGAGGAAGGGTTGTCTTTTAAATGTGCCCAATAACAATTACCAATAAAAGTTTGCTCATTTTGTAAAAAAAATGTTTAATTCCGATACCAAAATCTCCTTAGCAATTGAAATTGAATTTTTATTTTTAATTCAGTCATTTTGTTTTTTGTTGTGTTCATTTTATTTTTATCTTGTTTCAAATGCAAATGTTGCTGAGTTCTTAAAAGTTAAAAAAATATGCTCTTAAATATTTTTTAACTGCAAATTTAATGAAAATAAAGCGATTTTAAAGATCAACTTTCCGGTTCCCCTGTTACAAACTGCGGAAAGGAAAAATCTTTAATTTTCAGCACATAATCAAATGAATCATCAACTCATTACTACTAATATTATTTTCTTTTAGTTTGCTCTTTTTTAATTTACTATTAACAGCACTTCTATAGCCAAGGTGACCAGATATTCTTATTCGTCTCTCCGAAACGAAAGCATTAAAATTCACAGGAAAGACTATTATTAAAATATACTTTTGGTCTTATATGTTTTCTTAAGGAATAAATCACAAGCTTCTCAATGTGGGTCATCAAAATCATTTTAGAATTATTTATTTGAGACATTTTCTAATAGCCTTATTCACAAACGCTTAATAAAGTTAATGTGTACATTAAAACCGGTTTTCCCATATAAAAATACAACATTAAACCTACAATAACTTTGTTATGCGTTTGTGAATAAGGCCATCAATCTGTGTTGATTATTGACATTGTTGTAGTGACCACCCGTAACCCTTTCTTTTAACGTGGCAGACAACTTGATCCACCTTTCTGTCGCGATCCAATGTTCACTCAAGAATTTATGAGAGGCTCAAAAATGATCTTGAACTTTTTGACCACCCGATTTTACTTTCGCTGCTGAACCAAATCTTTAAAAAAATCTTTTTGAAAAAAAAAATTACATTGACTGGTACTTTTATAAAAATATAAAAAATCAAATGAAAATTTATTTTTTTGTCAATGATTTGCAAATTTTATCAAAAAAAATATTTATTTGCACATTAAAAAAACGAACTCACAGTTAGATAATTTTTTTTCAGAAAGAAATCTTGTATTATTAAATGAAAAGTTTTGATTCTTTTATCGAAATCTGAAACTGCGTCCTACTAGAGATGGGCATTACTCACGTGATTCGCGTGATCGTGATTATTTTTCCTTTCAATCACAATAGCGTGCATTAACGTGATTATAAAAAAAATTAAGCGCGAGGGACCGTACATGAGTAGCTATTTAGCGTGATTGTCTCGTGATTTCCTTTTCTTTGCTTTATTGGAATTTGTTTCATATAATTTTTAAATTTCTTTTTATTTAATTTTTTATTTTTTTTATATATTATTATAGTTATTTTTTGCAATTGTAATTGTTTTTGTGATTGTAACTAAAATTTCTTTCACTCACGTGAGCATGCATGGACATGAACCAAAATAACAAGGGAGTTTATTATGTATTTCGATTCGAAACGGAAATCATTAAAAATTATATAAATTGTTTTTCGAAAATGTTTGCTTTCGAATCGAAATACAGAATAACTTCCAAGGGAATGCATGAGCATGAGAAAAAATTCACTCACGATCACAACTCTACTTTTTACGTTATAAACGTTGCCACAGTTTTAAAAAGAATTTCGTGCTCGCATAAATGATTGGATGAAATCGGTGAACGAGGTTAATATGTTTTTAAATTTAAAGTTATTATTCCTTTTAAAATATAAACATTGACGAGGGTTGCAACGGTCCTGCAGCATTTTCGAATTAATTATCTTTTTCATCTTTAAAAAATTTCTTTCTTAATGGAATAATTGAAATAAAAATTTAACATTAACAAAACATTAAAGTCGAATTTATGAAAAACACAACTGTTGATTGAAAATTCCTTCACTTTGAGGCCAAAGTCCCAAATCTGGCCGCCTTTAGCAACAGCTTCAATAATCTATTTCCATACAACTGAGCACGCATTGTGAAAAGCGGGTTGGTATTTTTGCTTTAACTTAAAGCTTTTTGTTCTATCCTGCACTCATTAAAATTAATGACATGTCTTCCATTTCTTATGCTCGTATTGTATGTATTTATGTGTTACTTTGAAAATGGTTGTAAAAGTTGAAAGAGCAAAATATAAATAATAAATGTGTGCATGTATGTGTATCTGTAGAAAAAGAAAAGGTTACAAAAATACCCACATGTGATATAAAATATATATGTACCTAAATAAATAAAAAATAATCGTAAATATTTGCTGAAAGTACATAAAAGTCAAAAGGAATCTTGTTGTAATTAAAAAATAAACAAAAAATCCCAAAAAAATTGTCTAAAGAGAAAAAAGCATTTATGCTTTTATTTAGCTGCATTTGTGTGTATTTATGTGCATTTCTATGAATTATGTATTATTTTTCACTCATTTATGTCATGCCACGAATACACTCACACATTCACACACTCATAGTAAAACGAGTTATTAAAAATTTAGTTTGAACCAATTTTCTTTTCTAGTTGAAACAGATAGAGGTTGAGATTTCTTTCCAATGGTAGAGAAAAAGAATTTTTTTTAATTTTCGGTAAAATTAAGTTGAATGTCATCCATCATCATCATCATCATCATCATCCTCATTATTTATTCATTATTTAAAGAACAAAAGCATTTAACACGTGTAGCATACACGAGCAAAAATCTTATTAAGCTGCGAAAAAATAATTGAAATTATATACTTGAATGCGAAATATATCAAAAATAAACAAGAATTTAGTTATTAGTAAAAAGAAAAAACATCAAGCTTCACATTTAGAGAAAGCTGTTCCCAAATTGTATAATCGAACAGCCCACTATTTCCTCTGTTGCAGGCCACAAATTTTTTTCTGTAAATCGACAAAGCAATTAAGAAGTTTTCATTTTACCACTTTTATTGTTATTACACACCACTGTGCAGAGTAAAAATTGCTTTTCGAATACAGACATTCATAAAATATCCCACCAAACCAAATGTTCCGATTTCGTAAAGAATTCAACAAAAGCTTCCGATTTCGGAACCGAAATATTACCGATATCGTAACAACTTTTATATGAAAGGTTTGACATGACTTCGCAACGATACGTACGCATCATACGAAATCGCAACGATATGAAGGTACGAAATCGCAACGATGTGAAGGTACGAAATCGCAACGATGTGTAGGTACGATTTCATTAAGAGATAAAAATCATTTTCCATCATTCTATTTGTTAATTTATGGTTTATGAGCTACAATTTAATTTAATATATTATATAAAACCAATCACAACTTTTAAATTTACAGATTAGAGTCGTCAGTGATTTATCTATTTTTTTTGTCTGGCAATAATTATTAATGGTACGAATCTGCAGAAATGTGCAAACTTTAGTAATTGTTTTTTTACTTTTATTGCGGGATTAAAACGTACGTTTAAGAATCTTAATAAATTTAAAATTCTTCACGGCTTGTTCATGAAAATTTAGATGCAAAATTGTAATAAGCGAATAATATTGCTTTTAAATTTTCAACAATAAAATTCTTTATGTCGTCCTTTGATTGCTTGTTAAACTTTGTTATCTATTCAAAACAAATAAGAAAATAAAATTAATATAAGAAAAAGGAGATGAACTTACTAATTCTAATGCCATATCATCGTATTCCACTGAATTTTTTCAAAAGCCAACAAATCATTTAAATCATTTTTATTATAATTCCATTACATTTCTTTAAAACAATCTAAAAACTTTACACTTTTATTCACATTTAAATCAAAGTTTTATATTTGCACAAACTCATATTAAATAAATATATCAAAAAGAAATTTATTCAGACAAACTACCGAAATGTCTTAACAAATTCGTGACGACAAATCTGACTTCAGAAAAAGTCGAAACCTTTGGTTTGGTGGGATAATATTTAATATGAAATAAGTATTTATATTTTGAATTCGTTATTGAATAAACTTATCACGTATCTTCCATCAGAAAACGGACTTGTGGCTGCATTCAACTGCTTCTATTTAAATAATATTATTTAGCTAAATATGAAATTTTATGTTGGCTTTATGGCAATTGAAAAATCTAACACATTCTCAATAAGAATATAAAAAAACATAAAGATCAAATTTTGGATTTTAATCAAGCAAAATATTATATTAAATATTTATGTTGAAGATATTCACCATTATCGGAAATAAAAGTACATTTCATGTGAACTAAAATTGTGATCGCTACTGTTGTATTGTTATTGTGTTCGTTTTTGTCACATTTTTGGTTTATGGGAAATATTTCACTTGAACGAAATTTTCGCCTCTTATTCACGAGAAGTGTGATTGTGTGAGGTTTAAGTTTATCTTGCACTTTAAAAATAAAAGATATTTTATATTTTTTTTAAATGCACAAATATTTTAAAATACATTTTAACTGATGCTTATAATTATTAAACAAAAATTAAAAAAAAATTATTATAATAGTAAATATAATAAAAAAATATTAAAATAAAGTAAACGTACCAAAAATCGAGCAATCGAGCATTCTTGACCACTTACATACGAGTAGTATGTATATATGTTAGGGTGGCCCGATTTGTACGGAAAAATTTGTCTATATTATGTTTTTGTCATGAGGAAAAAAAGTTCCACTACGGCATATCGAAAACATCATTTTCGAGGCACCCAAATTTAAATTTTTTTACTTTTTCTCAACTTTTATTTTTAAGGTTTTTTTTTAAACATTTTTTTTATCGCAAACTGTCAGTTTTATTAACAAATAATTCTAATTTTCATTAATAAATAATTAAATTTCATAAAAAAAAAAATTTCAACATGAATTCAAAATAATAATAATTCAAAAATAAATTTCGCCTTGGAAAGATAATATTTAAAAAATTATTAAATCAGCCGATTTTTTTTATTACCTACTAAAAAAAATTAAAAATAAAAGTTAAGAAAAAGTTAAAAAATTTAATTTTTTTTTGATATGTTGTAGTGGAACTTCTTTTCCTCGTGCCAAAAACTATCGAAAAATCGTTGTCATAATATCGATTGCAATAGCAATCAGCGAACGTAACAGTTATAAGTTGCATTTCACTAATTAACAATTTATGAAAGTTAAAAATGTGATTTTGTGTTTCAATTGTAGTTAATCTATCAGAATTTTGAGGCAGATTGCGTTCCTACGGTTCAGGTAGCTTTGATTAGAGAAATATCGATATTAAATGTATTTGATAGTTTGTAAAGATAAGCACTTTTATATTAAATGATAAGTATGTCTTTACTTAACTACTTTCTATTAATGCGGACGGTATGTACAATATCAAGTTTATGTTGGGATATATTTTTCTTTACATTCTTATTAGCTTAAAAAAACTAATTAAATTGGATGCATGTATAAATTTAAAAGGGTGCCGCCAAAGGCCGAACTACATAGCTATTCTCTATTCAATTTTAATTAATTAAATTTTTAAAAATATTTCACAACAAAATTAACGTTAATGTTATTCAGTAACATTTTTTTTACAACATTTCAGTTGAATTGTTAAAAATATTTCACAACAAAATTAACGTCAATGTTATTCAGTAACTTTTTTAACTACAACTAAACGACAAACATTTTGTCCTTGATAATTTCAATTTAAAAACTTTAATTTTTAAAATTTTTAAACAAGATAATGTATCGAAAATGTTTATGATTTTACAATAAACAATATACAAGCAGTTTCGATTGGCTCATTAACACTATTTTTAGCAACATTTTTCAAAAAAAATGTATATTTTTTATGTGAATTTTTTTTTTTTATTTACACATATTTAATGTGTGTGAAGATAAATTCGTATTCTACTAGCAGAGACACGAACCAAATGTTCTCCAGAAAATTAACCAAAAATCCTTCTTTTTTAAACCAATTTTTGTAGTGCCTGCCAACATATATCCCATATCCTATTATTGTAATATCATTAAGTACCTAATGGACAATTTTTCCTGCATTTTTTTTGCAAGGACGTGGTGCCAATTCCTAGATTTTTCTTCCTTAATAAAATTTGCGACTACTGTTAAGCGATTTACAGGGCTATGAAAAAAAAACTTTGGTTCGCGACTCTGCTAGTTAAGTAGTTAAAGATGCTGAAATTTTTAACAACATCGTTAAAATCGAGTAACAGAAATGATGAGTTGTTATCACAAGCAATAAAATGTGTTGGCAAAATAACTTTAACGATTATAGAATCGCTCTACTGGTCGTCTTTGAGACTCTGTAGCGTGGATAACAATAGTTTAAAACAGATTACAGATTTATTAGCATTATTTTTATAAACGGTTTTGCGTAATTTCTCATATATGATTTTTTCTATAAAAAGATATCTGTGCTGAATTTAAATTCCAAAAGGAAGTAAACCTTTTGCATCACAACGAACAACGATTTTAAAATATAACATAGGATGTTTTATTGCAATGGAGGATATGTAAGGCACTTTGACCCGTTTTGCAGCCAAACTTCTATTAAATTTTAAAATATTTTACTTATTTACTAAGTTATTCCCCAAACTCTGATGGGCTTATACGTGAGACTTCGGCACTCTATTGTGTGTGACTCACTCGTGTTTCTTCAGTTTCTTATTAAGTTTTCTTTGTTTTTTCTCCATTTTTATGTTTATTATTTTTACAACTTTTTAGCCATGATTCCCATTACAGATATAAAATATTATTTTTGGTAAAAAAAACCAACAACAAAAACTTAGTAACAGTAAAGAATCCTAATTCTTTGTACGAGTGCTACTCGCATCTAGTATTTCTCATGCCATTGTTCTTTTTTTTATAACAATTCTTATTATTTTTTATACGAGTACAATATATTTTTTTTTTTCATTTTAGTTTTCTTTTATTTTTAATACTATTTTTGTTTTTTATTTTTTTTTTTCATTTTTTTTTTTGCTTAGAACAAAACCTATTTAAAAACAACAACTACGTGCTTTTTTAACCAAAATCATTTGCGTTATTGTTGCCGCTTTGCTGGAAGAATAATCAGCTCAGTGAAAAACAGAAGAGCTAAACCGAACGTAAGAAATGTTAAGAACGAACGAAAGAAAGAAAGTTCCTTTTTATGGAAATATAGAAAAAACAAAAGAAAAATTTCAAATTTCATAATACTCTGGAGTTATTTTTATGCAAAATTGTATGAATGAATGAATGAATGACTGAGTGAATGAATGGATGAATGAAGAAATGAATATATGGTTGAGTGTTTTAAGTATGTAGTAGTTAAAACTAACACTTAAATACCGCACACTCACCCAAACACATACATCCATACACACATTCACATACATATGCACATGAGTTACTGGGTTGTGTCTAAAAAGGGAGAACTGAATAGGATGGTTTCTAGTTTCACTTAAAATTTACTTGCAACCAGAGGCTGCCACAAGCAGAAGGGGGGAAGTATTTCGGTGGCATTTAATAGGCAATATGAATATATTTTTGCAGTTTGGATTAGGGTTCAGAAAAAATATACTTTAACAATATAAAAGTAAAGAAAAATAACAAAACTCGCTTAATACGTTTGTACGTGTGTTTGTGTGTGTGTAAAATTTTAAATTTGTACTTACGGAAACGGAAGCAAGGAAAGTACATTTAACAAGCTGTATGTAGTTTAAAATTTTGAAATTTAATATTCATGCTTAGAAAAATATTATAATCCTTGTGAAAAATATTGACAGGCAGTTTACCAACATGTCTAGAAAGTTTATGTGATTAAAAATATTTTGTTGTGCATTAAAAGTTTTAAACTATTATTTTTTTTACAAATAAGGGGAATTCAAAAATATAACAGTTAGCAGAAATAGTTTAAATTTTTTTAGGCAGCTATCAACTACAATGTGGGCGATAAAAGAAAAACACTAGTAAACGATTGATCCAAATGTTAATTAATCCAGGCAACTGTCATAAAGACAAAAAATAAAATTCCTAACTAAAATATTCGTATACACGATAAGCTAGAGGGTGCTAAAGTCGACCACCTCAGGCTCTAAAAACTTTTAAATGCTCGTCACTTCTACAGTACACTTTTGTTTTAGTTTCAAACTATAAAATAGTAAAACATTTTAGAAAAAAAATTATTTTAGGTTTTTTTCCGAAATGTTTTGATTTGATTGAAAGTTATTAATCTTGCTCGAGTTTCAGGATTTAGTTTTTCAAATTAAACAAGAACTTTCAAACAGCTTGCCGAATTATTCAGATATTTGTTTTTTTAATTTTTCTGCATTTTTAAACTGTTTTCTTCAATAGAGACGATTTTCTGATTAATCGACTGACGGGAGTTATTTGACAATATGGAATAGTTTTTTGGCATTTCTGATTTGCTTTTCTAGATTTTATGCAATTACGTTTAGTACTCAGACAACAAAATAAAAAATAAAATCTGTTGAAATATTTAACTTCCGGGATTTTAGAAATTAAAGCAAAAGCCCCCTTCTTCCTTTAACGAAATGGTGGAACAGGGAACTGGAATCCGGGATATCTTGGGATACTGCATCCAAAGGTGGAACAACACACTTGGTCACCAAGTGCGGCTTTTGTTAGGAAAGAATTATCGAATGTGCTTCTCCTGCAGTTAATTTGCAAGGACTTTCAATATCTATTTATGCAGCGTTGCTATTTTTCGAACGTTTTTCGATAAAATATATATTAATTAAACATGATTCTTAATTCATAAATTTATAAGAAAAATTAAAAATCTGTTAATTAAAATAGTTTTCAGTGGAAACAACCGAAACCCAGCTTTTAAAAAATCACGAATTTTCGAATCATTCAAACCCCGCATATCGAAATAAATTCGACTAATATTTTTTTAAATTATTTTATTAAGAAATGAATAAGGAGAAACTAATTAGAAGAGCAGCACGGAACAGTGCAGTAGTACGTATCGCTTATTCCTTTCTTAATAGTAATAATTTAGAAAAAAAATTATATTAATTTCAAGTCCAAACTTCGATCCAGATTGAAAACTTTTAATTAAAAATTTTGTTCAATACAATGAATTTGTTATCCGTCACTTTAATTAAGTAACTAAATCAATGGAAAGTTAGTTTTTCTCTATTTATTGAATTATTTTTGTATAAATTTTCGAACTAAATATCGTCATATGAATTCATAAAAGCCGTAAGTTACATTGAAACAAGTTTACAGTACAAGCAAAAAATTCTCTAAAGCTACGTTTAGACGAGATGTTGAATCAGCATATTTATGCTGAAAATTTTGTTACAAGTGCTTGCATATCGTGTAAACGCAAAATTTTTTCAGCATACGTATGTTTAACAGCATTTCATAACACTTTGTTAACAATACCAACAAACGTATGTTGGCACTTTCAGCATATCGTGTAAACAGCATATTGTTAGTGCTTAACAAATTTTCTACGTATGCTAACAGATATGTTATTTGTTGAAAAGCGTATGCAAGCTTTTCAGCATATGCCAAATACGTATGCATATGCGCCTCATGAATAAGCCCAATCATTAGGAAAATTCAAATGTTTAATATCATTTAAAAGTCGATGAAACAATAAAAAATAGAAAAAGTAACCGACACTGCAAAAAACGCGAAATTTTTGAAAAAGCAAGAGAAATTTGCAGTCATGTAACCGTGTAGCCTGCTGCCGTGAATGTGTTTATATCTTAATTTATCTCGATTTTGTACTTCGTAAGTTTTGCAATAGCTAGTGAAATTTTCTCCGGCGACATCATTTATGTTTATTTTTATTTCTTATTTATAATAATAAATTTTATTGCAACAATTATACGTATAAATACATAAGTTGAATAATAATCAAAAATTGTTGTCAAACTCACTAATTTCACAAACAAATGTTTATATGACTCAGCATATGTAGAACCACATAAAATTCAACATATCGTATAAAAACAAAAATCGTATGCTAACCCTTATGTTGACATTTATTTCATTTGCTTATATATGCTGACATCAAAAATTTTGGTCATATCATATAGACGCCAAACATATTGAATGTGCTTGATAGTCAAGGCGTATTTAACCAGGGAATGTCAAAATACATACAAAATACTTTTGCTTTTTTTCTGTATCTGTTTTCTTTGTTTTATGGGTTACGTTTTTGACATACGCAATGAAACTACACAAATAAAAATGCCTGTTGTTCTTGTATTGTAATTGTTTTCCTAATGCTGTCACCTAATTAAATACACCTTGGATAGAGTCATTTGTTATTATTTTCAAGCATATGAGTGTTACTATACATATGTTAGTATACATATGCTGATTTAACATATCGTCTAAACTTAGCTTAATATGAAAAGTTAACCAAAATTTTTCAAAAATTTTCAGTTTAAGCTTATTTCTTAAATGCACTTACTATTTTATTAAAATTAGAGTATGCCTAAAGGTAGAAACTTTACCGCCAGTTTAACCGTATACCTATTTTAGTTATATTAATGTAAACAGAAAATAAACTGCCTAATTCCTTATTTCCTTTACCCATGAAAAAAACAATAAACCAAATAAAATTGTATACAAATACGCACATTTATAAAAAAATCTTATTACTCATATACATATTTATGTAGGTACTCTTGAACACTCTCATCGCCTTGCTTGAACCAATATTTACATAAGTGAATGCGTGTACGTGTGCATTATTAGCATTTGTAGTGGTGTCAACTTTATAAGCCTTTTATTCCTTTAATACTGAACCCATTTAAATAATATATAAACGGGTCACTCAAGCTCAACAATGTCAACCATTTGGTAAAAGAATGAACAAAATCGGTTGGCAAACAAAGGAGAAAAATGGGTCTAAAAATTTGTCTTTGCCTATTTATATATTGATAGTACAATTTTAACATGTAAAATATTCCAGGGACATGTATTTTAATAGGGTGCATCGCCAGCAATCAAGTAGTCGATTTTGGCTTTTTTGAAATCATATGACGATATATTGGTTTAATTGAAGGTTATTAATCTGGGTTGAGTTCGAGGATGGAATTAGGAAAACTTACCACCTTTCCGGGTAGACTATCGCTCACAGTTGCAATAGTTGTGTATATCTGTATATAAGTTTTTATTTACATATAAATACATAACGTGACTTTAACTGACAACTAGCAATTATTGCGTGAGTCATGAGTGCACACGTACTACATACAGCGAGTGCCTATTTTGCATATTTCATGTACTTGTACATGTTCATGTAGTACTTGAATTTAAATCCATACGCTGGTATATTTTAGCCTTTCGGGTTTCTTTTTGTACCTTGCTGACGTTATTGTTGTTGTTATTAACTAATGCTAAGTGTTTCTACGAAAAAATGTTGTTTTAACAGTAACTCGATGAGAGGCTAACCTGTGCACACGTACACCTAAATTCGTGCTACGCTCTCTCATTCATGGTTCACTTCCCAATCATGATTAAACCAACGTGCTTTAGCCATACAACATTTTGTGAGAGAAGCACCTTGTTTTGTGTTGCTTCATTTCGAATCAACCATCCGAAGCACGAAGAAACTGCTGTTTTCTTTAATTTTTATCGCAGCTTATTCTTAGTTTATCTGAACTAGCTCTCAAAACAAAACACTTGTAAACAAAAAACAGAGCAAATCTCATAGAAATTTGTACAAAAATAACAAAAAAAAATAAAATTCAATTTAAATATAAAGTAATTTATAATAAATATAAGATGGAGAACAAGAAGGAATTTCAGACAAATATTATAATGGAGGCATGTACATTAAAAAGAACTTGCAAAACGAAGCATGAATCAGTCATGTGAACACTGTGATTTGCAATCGCAATTAAGAATGCAAAATCATATTAGATGCTTTAATAATTTAAAACTGAGCAGGTTTCTCAAAAAATTTTAAAATGCAAAAGATGTCGGCTGGCAAATTTAAAAATGAAAGCCCGAATATTGATAATATATTCATCATCAAAAAAAAATTTCGAATTACACCAAAAGGGTCAAATATTTAATCTAAACAAATCAAAGCAAGTTATTTTGCGAAAAAAGAAAGCATGTGTAATAACTAATTTCGAGTGTAATTTTGACATGATGCATGTGTAATTTAACATTTCGTTGTTGGCAACACTGATTTTACCTAATAAACTTATTTCGAACAAGGTTGAACTTAATATTCGTTTTTTTTCCTGCCTCCATTCTCAATAACATGTTATAAATTATGACAGTTTTTATAACGAAATTTTATAAATGCCAAATTTTTCACAATAATGACACACAAAGTTTTTGTCAACTAATTAGAATAAAATGAAGTGTCTTAATATGAAGCGACACACTTCAATTAGCTTAGGACAACTTAGGACAAGCGAAAACAAAATATAAAAGAAAATGTAATAACATTTTTACAAAAAACTAAAAACAAAACAAAGAAAATGTACACGCGCACATAAATTAAACATGAATAAACGAATTTGCATAATGTACATAAATTATGATAAGTTTTCTTGAGGAATATGTGTTTAAGAAATAAAACAACTCCCACATTAATTGTACAAATTACAATAGTAAAATTTACATTCGCCTGGTTCGCTGGTATTATTTTGTGATTTTCTTTTCTAACATTGTGTTTGTTTTTTGGTTGCAAATTATATAATTTGTTTGTATGTTCTTCTTTTTGTTTTGGAGCTCCATATAAATATATACATACTCGTATGTATGTATATCCATACATACACACATACATACAGCAGTACGAAGATTTCTTCTTCCGGTTGTACGCATACACACTTAAAAAACGCAAAAGAACTTGTCCTTATACACTTAAATATGCAGATATACACATGTATGTTTGTATGTATGTGTGTATGTATTTATGTATGTGTACAATTACATACAAGTTGCGTAGGAAAATATGAATTACTGTGTGGCAAGCATATTTACTTAGAGACGCATATGTGGCATATTGTTTTCATTTGGTTTGGCGTCGATTTTTCCATTGTATTTTGTAGTTTTTGTTTTAATCTTTTATTTTATTATTATTTTCATTTAATGGTAACGCGAGCGTTGAATTGGCTCAAAACAGAGACAAGGAATTATCATCTGCTTCTTTTCTGTTCGTAATGATGAAAATGATACTTTTAGTGCTGATGATCATGTTGGGTGGCGATGACGAAGGCGAGTTTCAATAGATTCCGTTAATGCTGTTTAAAAAATTTTAATTTTAAAAGGAAATATATTCAATTGCATGAAGGATTTAAGTGGATGTAAGGGAAAACAGTCATTTGTAGTTGTAATTAATGTGTGGCAAGCAATTCAGCAAATGGAAATCGCCCAGCCAGCTGCCATTATTACAGCATACTTTTCAATTACAAACTACATGCCATCTGCATTACTCTAAAGTAGTTCAATAATTACTTACTAGTATATGGACGAGAAATTTTTATTCTGTGCGGCGTTCATAGTCAGAGCGTGCTGTCATCAAGCCAGAGATTGTTGGTTCAATCCCAGCCGAAGCAATGTGAACTTTTTTCAATTTGTAAGTTTTTTTTAAGAGGAGGCGAATTGATTTTGCAGCTGGCAGCACAGCACGAAAGTTTATGACTCAACAATTTTTGTCATCGAACTTTTTATTTTAAAGAGAAGATGAAATTAACGCCTCCTTGCAACCATTAGGTAGGAGTGGTATTATAAGAGATGGCAGATGGTGAAATTTTAAATGCTTTACAACTCGACTTTTGTGTCAAGTAGGTGCATTAAATTTTGTTAAAGCATTTTATTAATCTACTATATAAATAGGCAACCCCAAATTTTTAGATCACCTTTTCACCTTTGTTTGCCAACTGATTTGCTTCATACTTTTACCGAATAGTAGACATTGTTTACCTCTAGTGGCCCGACTATATATTATTTAAATCGGTTCAGTATCAAAGGAATAAAAGGCTTCTAAAGTTGATACCACTACAAATGCTAAAAATACACACGTACATGCCATTATTTAAGTAATGGTTCAAATAAAGCAGTGAAAGTGTTTAAGAGTACTTACATATGTTCTATATGAGTAGTAAGATTTTTTCTCTTTAAATGAGTTGAAAAAGAAATAGATCTCAGAATTGAAAGAGAAGAGAATTAAATATGGATATACATATGGTTATCATTACGTATGGATGTGTTAGCTTCAAGCAAAAACTTTAAATAAATGTGCGTGTTTCTGTGCAATTTTATGTTGTTTATTTTTTCTCTATGGGGAAGGGAATGAGCATTTAGGCAGTTTTTTCTCTATAAATTAATGCAACTAAAATAGGTATGTAACGTTTAAACTGGCGGTCGAATTTCGACAACTCTAGTTATTTTAATTCGCTGATGACTCTGCTACAATACCAACCAAGGAAAGCGCTGTGATGAACATTAACATAAACCAATATCAATTGCTGACCAGTAATATGCCTGCGTCACTTAAACAGTCCAACAATAATTAACCTAGAACCTGAAACAGTTCTCCAACTGAGGTTCTTAGTGATCCTTTGCTTTGCAGTCAACGCACTAAGAACTCCAGCCAGCACCAGCCTCATCAAGAAAGCTTTTAGCCCCAAATAAAATCAGAATAGAAAAAATAAAGGGTCCGCCAGATAACTTTTTTTTGAAAACTTTTCATGAAAATAAACTTTTAAACATTTTATACAAATTTTATTAATCCATTAACACAGTGTGACAAAGAAAAAAAACCTGGGATGTGATATTATTTTTCTAGTAGCTGCTGTCGAGTAGATCAAGATTCTGTATTTGAAATTTCCGGGACACCCCCAAAATCTGGAGTTTCGGGTAAAAAACCGGGTTTTCGTACCTCTATGCACTTATAGGTCTGTACCTTAGTTGAATATTAACCGATTTACTACTACTACTACTAGAAAAATAATATCACATCCCAGGTTTTTTTTGTCACACTGTGTTATCTGTCAAATCAGAGATGAGCTAAGTGTTACCATTCACGAAATAAGCACTAGTTGAAAAAAAAACGTTAGATGGCGGACTCTTTATATAGTTTTGGGCAATTATTCACAGCGGAAAATAATATATAGTAAATTTTACACAAAGCGGACTAATGAAAAAAATTGGGACACAATTTTTTTTCAATTTACCAATTTGCTTTGCTAAGAAAAAAAAATATGAATTGCTTGTTGTATTCTATATTAAAAATACGATAACAAAGAACAAAATCTGCTGAATCAAATAAAATAATTGTTTAATTTTTTTTTTGCCAAAAATCATCAAAAGTATTTATTAATTCAAACAAGTTTTTTATAAATTGAATTTTCCTAAAAAAATTGTTTTTATTGTTGTTATTAGTGTAGATAAAGAGATCAAATTTAATTTGTTTAGCGAATCAAATAAAATATTTATGCAAATTTAAAGTTGATTTGAAAAAAATGTGTGTGAAATGTGTCTGCGTATTAAATCATTACAAATCGAATTGATCATTAAATGAAGATATTTGTATTGATTTGGGTTAAATAAATACACCATTTAATTCAATATTAAATTACCATTTTCCAAAGAAGTGGGAACACGGTAATTAGAGGCTTGATGGAATACAAACCTTGAAGTAACAAATTATTTGAGGTGAATAATTTTGATGAAACTCTTTTGCCTTTCACCACGGGAAAGGAATAGTTATCTTGACGCAGACGGAAGTTCCTAGACTTTTAATAAATAAAACAATAAATCACTATAAATAATTCAACTTACATCTTCCTTTTATTTAACTAAGAAAGGGAGAAACGAGTGGACAAAGAGATTGTTTGGAGATTACAATGAAAATAAATTTAGTTAAAATATATTCCAAATCATTACAAAATATTTAACGCAATCGCCCAATTGAAGAAATTCTAGTTCACAATAATCGTCATACAAAGAGTGGGAAGGAACTACTTTCAAGTAACTTTTTAGTACAAATTCATTATTTATGGTAAAATTAATAAAGTAGAATAAAGTATAATAAAGCCGTGTTTACATTCAAATTCCAAATATAAAAGGCATTTATATCAAAAATATATTAAAACTCAAAATATAAAAATCCTTCTTTAAACATATTTAAACAGTGTGTCTAACAAAGAAAATTTTCTAATTTTGTCCATGTAAAAAATAGACATTTACACATCAGACTGAGTTCACACAATGCTGTTTTTTTTTGCAAGTTCGATGAAGTGGAAATGCACCCCATTTGTATTCCATTCTCTTTCTCTGCCTCTCTCTCTCTTCCTCTTTCTCACTACAAACTCAAACTTGCTGTAAGAAAGCTTGCCTCGTGTACTCATTTTTAGAAGAGAAAGAATTACTGAGCGGCGCACGGTGGCTGAAAATCGTTTTTCATTGGCCAAAAGTCTTTTTTTTTTTTGTCACCGATTTTTAAAATTTTTACGCCCTTTTGCAGCTAATATATCCAGATTAAGGTAGCCGAAAAATTAGGTTAAACTATTGATAATTGTGAGCGTGGCATGCTGTCAAACTCAACCGTTTTTTTTTAATTTCAGAAAAAGGTGTTTTTCTTTTGTTTTTTATAAAAAATAAATGGTTACTACTCGCAAGCTATCATCGATAATGGCCTGCGGTCTTTTTTATAATGTTGGTAGGATCATAGTCTTTAGCTTTTGTAAGTGGTCAGAGCTCTAGCGTTTAATATTAAGGGCGTTACGGAATATTTATGAAACTACTATATTTTTCTCAAATTTAAACTTTAGTGGAATAGAACTTCTAGGGAACAAAAGGGAACAAGAAATGTATACCACCCGGAGAAAGGTGAAAGTGTCCTCTTTACCGCTATATATACTTTTGCACCCGTGACGAGCCGTGTGTAGAACACTTTTTTCATTTTAATGAAATTACTCCAAAGTACTCGTATACAATGGTGTATATAATTTTCACTTTTTTGCCTAAAAGTTTATGTTTTTTTACTTAGACTACGTAAAACTAAAAAAATTAAATATAATACCTGCGAAAGGGTTTAATGGCTTTGTTTTGATCAGCCAAAAATTGGTAATAAAATTATCACAATAGGTTCTACAGCAAACATATGATATCTTTCTGAATTTACCTGTTATCAAATGTTAGGGTCAACCAAAGTCATAAACAATTTTATAACAATAATCGGGAAATTAAACCACTAAAGATAAAAAACAACCCAACAACAACAAATATTGGCGAGATACTAATCAGTTTTACCTGATATTAAGGTCTGGACAACATGTGCAGTTGTTCAATTTACCTGCTATGAAATTAAAGATCAATATGTGAATAACATGTATCTAAAAATGTATAAAACTACGGATTCGATAAGGGATTACTCAGTTAATCCTCTAAGTGTACGGATAAAACATAACAGACGCAAATAAAAATATTCAGAAAAATATGGAGAGCTTCAGTTATAAAGAACTGGCCGAAGAGTATTTTAGAAACAAAAACCAGGAAGATGTTCTTAGTTACGTTAAAATAAAATTAAACTTAAATTCGTGTAGCACCGAAATGCAAGAGTATTTTTAATTTCGTCAAAGCACTAAAAAAACGCTACAAAGAAGTTCGCTACAGTAAACAAAACTTTTATATAAAAAGTGCAAACTGGTTAGAGGGCCAACTTACTGTCGCTGCAGAAGGCTGGAAGACCACGCAAATCATTGGACAACTGCAGCGATAGATCTAAGAGGCGGAAACTTAAAGATATCAACGATGCAATTGGTTGTAGAAATATAAAAGAATCTTTCCTACACCAATTACGATCACAGAACCAATTAACAAAAGTGGATATCATTGAAAAAGTTGTTAAAGCTACTCCAGTGAGAACAAAACGGATTCTTAAAAGTATACCAACTCCGAGTGATGCAATACAGTACACAAATGAGGAGGCATTAGCATTATTTCTGGATTTGAAATTAACAAAACAGCAATATATTAAGCTCAGACTGCGTGCTATTGAAAAAGGCTCAAATATGTATCCAGCATATCATTACATAACCGCTGCTAAAATGGACTGTTTGCAATCAAAGGACACTATTACAATCACACCAATTTCGGCAGAGGTACAACTACAATCTCTACTTGATCACACAGCCGAACGCTTGCTACAATCAATAACAGGAAATGAGTTGAAGAAATATGGAAGCACAAAGTTAATTCTTTTTTGTAAATGGGGATGTGATAGTTCTTCGGGACAAAAGCAATACAAACAAGTTGTATGTGAAAATATGTCGGACTCAGATATGTTCATGGTATCATTTGTACCATTGCGATTGAAAAAGATTTTGGAAGATTTAGAGCCTTCGACTAGAACAACGCAAACAATGGATATTTGGAAAAATGAGACACTATCTTCTACGAAATACTGCAGGCAAATCAAATTTGAATTCAAAAAAGAAACTCATGATGCCATTAACAAAGAAGTTAGTGATATAAAGGCCCAAATTGCAACACTACAGCTATTACAATTACAGTTAGATGGGCAGCAAATTGAAGTAAGCTACCAATTAGTGCTGACAATGATAGATGGAAAAGTAGGTCAGGCTTTGACTAACACCAAGGCTGCATCCAGCTGCATTATATGCCAAGCAACATCAACCCAATTAAACCAAATACCGACAAAATCATTAGATAATACCGATGCATATGAATTTGGATTACCACCACTACATGCAAGAATACGACTTATGGAACACATACTAAAAATCAGTTATGATTTGGATTTCGGGTCTTCAGGATCAATAAGAAACAACGAAACCAACAAAGAGTTAAGAAGTTCAGAAAAGAAACATGTTCAAGATGAATATCGCAAATTTGGATTGATTATAGATCAGCCAAAACAAGGGTCAGGCAATACAAATGATGGCAATACCGCAAGAAGATTCTTTTCAGATCCAGAAACAGCATCTGAAATAACGAGTGGATTTAAACCTTATATTCAGATTTAATATAATCCTAGAAGTACTTGCGTGCAATGAAGAAATTGACTCTAAATTTGGAGATTAGGCTAAGGAAACTCCAAAAATATATACAACCAACTACCAACTACATGGAGAAATATGTCTGCAACAGTTCACAAAATCTTTTATCATGGAGAAGATGTCATTAAATATCATTTGGTGCCACTTGGAGATCTATCAGAGGAGGCTCAGGAAAAAAGGAACAAGGATTACGATACTAGAAAAATTTCACGAAATTCAACAAATGAAGATCTATTTAATATATTATTGGCAACGTCAGATCCGTTTATCTCCAGTATTCGAAATCAATGGAAAGTGGAACATCGGGTTTTAGATGAAGAAGCCAAAAAACTACTAAAGAACAGAAATAGCACAGACCAAATATGGAATATTTGCAATCAATATTTGAGTCAAATGAATAATAATTATAATTGTCTTTCATTGTTATTTAAGTACGAAAAACATAGTATTAGTAAAAATTATAATAAACAGATGCTATTAAAATTTATTAAAGTTTTATTTTTAAAATGTTTTTAAAATTATCAAATTTGACAGCAAAAAATAATAAATTTTTCTGTAGTAATAGCAAAATCTCCAGTTGATGTTACTTTTTTTAGTGTAAAATTTTTTTTAAGTGTAACATTAAAAAAATTCCATTTTTACAAAAATTATTTCTAATTATTATTAATTTCCAAATATTAAATTTTTTAATAAATAAAAAAATAATAAACCCATATTTCACTCTAAAAGTTAAAAAAATTCAAAAGTTCAACTTTGACCTAGAATTCCTTAAAAAGTCCTCAATCAATTTTAATGTAATTTAAACTGAGTCAAGCTGAACTAAATATCTATCCAATAAAATAAAAATTACTTCAATATTTTGATCGGTTCAAAAGTTACAGAATTTTGGCCAATGAAAAACGATTTTCAGCCACTGTGCGGCGGAGCAGTTATTAAACATTATTGAAGGGATTCCAACTGGACACTGCCCGTGTCGTGTGTATTACTACCCAGCTGAAGATTGTTATTAGGAATGAAGAGAAATCAGCAATGTACTTAAAATGTAGGAAAGTTTCCTTTTAGGCAGCAAAATTTTTGGAGAACCGGCAGACAAAAAAACATATTAAATCTCTAAAAAATCTCTTTAAATCCAGAGAATGAAGCAAATGGTGTAAAAAAAGAAAAAAGTTAGTAGATAGGAATAGCAGAGGATATCAGTGGGTCTTTAGTGAATTTGCTGCCTTGCCGGAACGTAACCTATAATATAACAAACTTCAATATATTGAATATATCTAACTGTAATAGGTAAGCACGTTTTTGTAGTTCACTTTTACGGCCGTAATACTGAACCGATTTTGGAAAGATTTATATGTTTTTAAACGGGTTTTTACATAGATGTCAACAATCTTAATTTTATTTAAATCGGTTCGATATTTAGGAAGCTATAAGAGTTTAAAGTTACTACTAACACATGCACATGAACGTTACCAGGGGCGTTAGCTATCGCTTACAACCCTTTATAAATCGTTGTCTACGACGAATTTTACGATTTTTAACCAAGCAGAAAGAACAGTTGGTACACCACGGACAACTTGTAGACGTTCCACCGAAACCGAAATGAGATCCATTGGGTTAACATGGAACCAACTTAGATTTGTAGCTCAAAACCGAGTGAGATGGAAGACGGCTATTGTTGGCGAACTATGCTCCAGTGGGAGTTAAAAGACACATATAACGCATGCACACTTATTACACATGCATGTATCAGCTTCATTCAACAATGAACAAACTGTGCATGTGTGTTTGTGTCCAATTTGCTTTTGCATAGAAATGATACAGAGTTTTAAGTCGTTTATTTAGAATGTTTTTTGTTTTTGTATTTCATCGTATGTATTTATGTAAATGTTTAATATTAATTTCTAGAATGCGGTCGATTGCATGATGTTGCCGGCTTATTGAACAATTTTTAAAAGATAACTGCAAAAAAAAAAAAAGAAATAGTGATCCCTCTTGAAAGGGTCACCGAGATTTCAATCTTGGTTATACCTTCATTTTAGCAAGTGCTGACTGATGTCCATCTTCGAGATTTACTTCTTTTGGTGTTCTCAATAAAACAAATAATATTTCTGCCAAAAATTAACAAAAAGTTTTATATGTATAAATAGTAGATCAGTGGTAAAACGGAATAAACTAAACGCTGATGAGATGCTTTCTTTCTTAATAAAAATAATTCGAATTTATAGAAAGTTCTCAAAGAAAAAACAAAATTCTACACTCAAGCCAAAATAAATACTTTTAGCTTTTAACTTAAACCTGCACAGTTCAAGGAAATTGGGTATAAATATTTAAAATTATATTTTCATTTCAGTGATCTAATAATTAAATCATTAAAAAATACTTGCAATGTCTATGTTCAATTCTTTGCTATTTATCATTCCATCATTGTAGACAAATATGCAGTTTGTAAATGTAGAAAGCAGCAGCAGTGTAGTGTATTTCATATATTTCTGTTTAAAGAAAAAATTATAAGCCAAGAGCTGTTGCTGTTGGCTTTGTTGGCATCAGAAAAGCGTTGTTGTGTATTAAAAAAAATATATTAAAAAAAGCAACAAATTCACATACAGAACAAAATAGAAAAAACGAAGAACTTTATAGTGCATATATTGGTTGGATATAATACGACATACATACAACTAAGTAAAAAGCATTTCTGTGTGCACTCAAGTAAACTATAACGTAAAAGGCAGGCAGACAGACAAACAGTTAAACAGATAAAAAAAGGCATGGCGGATGGCAAGACAGAAGAAAGAACGAACGAACGAACATATCCATGGATAGATGGTGAAATGGAAATATTGCAAATTTTCAAACGAATAAATGAGCAGAATGTTCCCCCCAACAGTTTCTGTTCACATGTATGCATATACTCGCCCATACGCGATTAAAGGAGGACAATTCCAAAAGCTTTTTCATGTTTTTATAAAAATCAATTTAAGTTTTGAATTATCTTGTCATTCATGCACTTTAATTGTCATCAATGTGGCCGACCGAACGTTCTGGTTCGGTGTCAGAGTTCGCCAAAAGCAGTTATGTTGGGCTGATGTTCGACGATGGCTCAAATTTTCGTCGAACACCAAACGTTGTATAAATGTTTTGTACATGTTTGCATATCATCGCAGATAAGCAATGAAATCCTTTAAAATGAGCACAAAAAGAATAACGTTGTCAAAAGAAAATGTTTCTACATACGTGCGTTAGTTTTTTATTTAATAAAATATAATTAAAATTATTTAAAAAAATCTTTTAAAAAAATCTGTTTCGAGTTATTTTTCGATGTGAAAAATACATTCGGTTGAACACTAATCAATGATGTCAGAATGACATCGTTAGCGATAAATCTGAATACTTAGACTGTAATGTATGTGTAATCGCATACATCATGCATTCTTATAACTCCGATTAAGATATAAGAGGGGAGTTAGTTACAAATATATAAAAATTTTCCTACTTTTAAGTAAAATTTAACGATTTTTAAATTATTCTTTTGACAACAAAATTTCTAATTACGTTACAAAAGAAAATGCGTCATTCCCATTTGCGTGCCTCAAGCTCGCTTACAACTCCGCTTTCGATGTAAGTGACTCACTTACTTTCGAAGCAATATACTTTAATGTTAAATCCAAGCGGGTAAATAAGCAAAAGAATCATCACCGATTACTACTAAATAATGCTTATTTCATCGATTACTTAATATATATTTTTACCACTGGTTGGTTTTAATGAACTTTTAAAGCTTTTGCAATTAGAAAAGCTTTCGAATTTTAGTTTGTGATTCGGGATAGATACAGTACTAATAATAATAATAATCATTTGAAATCAAAACTAATAAAATTCCAACAAAAAAGTGCACTGGGCTCTTAAGAACTTTTCGGTGTGGCCGCGTAAAATGCAAGCAAGCATATAAATAAAACATTTTATTTAATTTTTTTTTACATTCGCTTATTGTTATTTCGCTTTTTTAAGTGTTGTGGTTGTTTGTTTTTTTAGGGTCAGGGACATTTTTGGTCTGTTGACACGAATGAATAATGACTTCGCCTACTTCACTTTTGCTGCACAAATATCAAAAGGAGTATGAGTCAAATGGAGATTTATTTTATCATTCATCTACGAGTAACGTACACAATATTGTTATGTATTTGAAAGTATTTCGACCAGAGAGTGTACAAATCGCATAATGAGACAAACATAACACCGTAGATTCATTTGTTCATGGTAGAACCACTTAAGTAAGTAACACCATGAAAACTGAACTTAGAAAGAAAATAATATAAAAAAATATAAAACTGTATGAGTGTGCTTGTTAGTTAAATAGGCTTTTATTGTAACTGATTTTGATGTTGATGGTTCCTGACTAACAATTACAACAATACAACTACTCACTGAGTGAAGGACAACAAACTAACTAACGCTTGCTGACTCTGAGTGACTCATTTACATTTTTGTTTTTGCATTTTGTTAATTTGTTTATTATAAGACATACACTTTGACTTCTAATTATGTTGCCTTCATACGGTTGCCGCTCGTTGCTGCCCCCCGTTGATGATGTTAAACAGCACAATACTTAACTTATCAGTCAGAGCAGTATTGTGGCAAATGAGTTTAACAACTACTACACAGTTAAATGTAAGTTAATGCGTGTTGTTACACAAATGCAAAAGTTTTCTTCCAACAATCCATGCTCAAGCTCACACACACACAAACATACATACACACTTATATGCATATGAATAGATGGTACTTAAGCATAAATTCATAAATTATCATCGGCTGCATAGTTTCGTTTAACAATTAAATGCTACAATGATTTTCCTCATACACACTGCTATTTACAGGCTCAAACACGCACACACACGAACACACACACACACACAACCACTTGGCTGCTGCGAATAGCACAACAAGATATTCATTATAATTCAAGCTTTCAACTTATCATTTTAACAAACACTAACTCATATTTAAAATGATACACATTCAGAAAGATTAATTCGCATTATTGTTAATACACGCATACAAGGATTTGTGTTTGAAGTCACAATAAATGTACCGCATTTTTTTTAGAGAAAATTAAGAGTTTTTGAAGTCAAACGGAGACAAAGCGGCATCTGCGCCTTAACTGGACATTTTCGTACATAATATTCTAACAGCTCAACTTCTGCTCTATTGAAGTTCTAGGTTTCAAATAAATCAATAGCAATATCGATTTGCGATCGACTGCATAGTAAAATAGTCTGTGCAAATGTTTGAATTCGGGCACATATCACTCCTTTATTGCAACATAGTCCTATCTCAAAAAAAGTGATTTTTAAGTTAAGAATGCAGAAATATTTGTCGTATCGCTCTTCATTTTGTGTAAAAAATTTATACAACTGTCTTGTTTATTCACTTCTTGAGGAGTAAATACTTTTTTATTTTTCCGTTTATCTGTAAATTAAAAACTTTAAACTCGTTTTCTGTCAAAAGAGTTCTTTTGAGATAAGACGCCTGCTTGACAGTATCAATTATTGCTCGCCTACAATTCTACCAGATTAAATATGTATTATATTGATAAATATAATAAATGAATTTTTGATCATAAATATTTTATCATCAACATTTGATCATCAATTTTTGATCATCAATTTTTGATCATCATTTTTTTATCATAAATTTTTTACTATCATCTTTTGATCATCAATTTTGAGTGAAATTAGCCTGAGTTTATAATTTTTTCGCAAACGCCATAACTGAAAAAATAAGCTCAGAAAATGTATAAAAATATCAAGAGATCTATAGACAAAAACATTTCTAAAGTTTGAGCGCATTTTTGAAGTATTTTTCTGAAAATTTTTGAGGTAAAATACTATTGTGACTGCTGATGTGTGTGAGTTTTCACCGTCTTGTTGAAACGACATGTTCACCAAGCGCCTCTAACTGAATTCCGGCAGTAAGAAGTCGTTTATCATGGCCCTACAGCGACTGGTTGATGTTTCTTCGTTCTCAGCGACATCGGTTACCACAGCAGCGATATTCTCGACACAACGACTACTCCAGTGGCAGCCACGCCCTGCAAGTTCTTTTGTGGTTTCAGTCTGAATAAGTCGAGCAGCTAAGCTGCGAAATGTGTGCTCAGTTGGCGCAATATGATTGAAATCGACGTCGAAATTCATACTGCGCTAACAACACCGACCGATTATTCGTGAAAAAAGCCAACGTTCTTCTTGCGGACTATAGCGCTGCAGCTGTCTAGTTCAAAAATGTCAAATATGATTGACGTGATTAATTTTGCGTCACCCTGTACATACATAAAACACAAGAGAAAACTAAACAAACCACATATGCTTGGCTAAAATGCAAAACCATCTAACCCGATTTTTTTAATAATTATTACTTACTAAGAACTTGACCCATGAGAAGTGAGAACACGGACCATTTACGTTATAAAATATTTACTTATTTTTTGTCATTATAAGGCAAAATTACCTTGAAATCCCTGAATTAAATATATTAAGTTTGCTATATTTCATACAGAAAATAGGCAGACAGACAGTCACCCAGTTAGATGGACATCGAATCAAAAATAAAAGAAATAGAAGCAATCTGAAAGTACATCCTTTTGAAATGAAAAAATAATAGACTCACGTTGAGGAAATGTAAAAACCCGACCAACTCCGCAACTCATGCGAATTAATGCCCAACCCTGATTTAAATTGCCCCTCCTTTTTTTGTGTGTGCATGAGTGGGTGGTGAATTTATGAAGAAATAAATTATTTAAAGGACCTGTTGGAGTGCGAAGATAATAAAGCAGCAATGCATAATGCCTCATACGGACTCACAAAAACAAAGAGAATTATTATTATATTAATTTTTTTTGGTATTACTAATGTACAAAAAAATATGGCTGAAATAACTTTTTATCAATGTGGCAGAAGCAAGTTGTTGCAATTTGCAAGTTGTTTTCATGCTTTTCATTTTGTTTTTATTTTTTGTATAATTAAGCGAGTTTTGTGTGAATAATATTAAAATAAACTAATTGTTTTAATGCAAGAATTTATATTCAAAAGTTAATAATACGAAGCTTAATCAAAAATAAAATTATTTTTGTCTGATAAGATTTTTGTTTTTTTTTTAGAGTAAAATGAAATATTGGCAGAGCACTGAGAAGGCATTAAATAAAACTTTTTATTATTTGGTGGGAAATTTAATTAACAAATTATATATTAAAAGGAACGTAATTTCAATACAGTATGATAAAAATGCTTAATCTTATAATCAGAAATATAGAACTATAAAATATCAAAAATAAGTCCCTAAAAATTTTAGGTCTAAATATTTAGAGTATTTTAAAAAGAAAATTTTCTATATAAAAACATTTTGGAACTAGTTGTACATTTTTCTTCAATAATTGCAATATTTGGCCTTTCGCGAAACTTTGAATGAAGAATGAAATGGAGTGTAGTGGACTTTTATAATTTTTAACAAAAATACTTTTTATTTGTCGTGATTTGGGCATTTGATTTTTATCACAGTTTTACTACAATTTAAAGTTTAATATTTATTGTGCCTTTTTTATAATTCTTTTATGAAAACAAACTTAAACTTATTACAAAATTAGAAGGGACTATAATGAATTATCAGAATTTACAAAATAAAAATATTCAGCAGCAAGCTTGACTGAAAATAAATAGTTAGTTATTAGTAGAACAATTTTAAATCTGCACAAAAATGTTTAAAAATTTCTTGCAAATATTCCAAAAATAAAAATTTAAAATATGCATAAAAATATGCAGCCGAAAAAACACAGTTTTATTTAAACAAATGTTTATTAAAAAGTATAATCATATGTTTTTTTTAAGTTGTCAAATTGAAAGGATCTTCAATTGTCGCACAGAACGGTCGAATATATTGAAAATATACGTTCAACATCAGTCGATGTCCAATGCCAACATTTTGATTAAAAACTTTTTTAAGTTTTTCTATGACAAAAAACGTTCATGTAAAGGAAGTCCTTTGGTTTCCAATTTCATTATACTATGGCAAATACATTCAAAATTATGAATTATGATGAAATTGTAATATCGACTCCGCCTCATCATCAGAAAGCTCATTTAAAACGCTTTTTATTTCTATAAAATTATCGCAATAATATAAAACAGCCTTGCACCATGATCCCTCCTGATGGTACAGGGTTTTGGAGGATTGATCATACTTGGGTACATTAGATTGATACGAGACGGCGCCTGGAAATTATTTAAGGCAATATGTTTATTTGGAAAAATACTACACACTACGTATGTATTGGGATGACCGACTGGGTTTTACGGCCGGTTCTTAAAACCGGTTCTTAAACCCTATTTTGCTGTTTTTGATCGTAGGAGTCTAAAATTTTCCGTGAACATGTAGTTTGACGAACCATAATCAATCGAAAAGTCTATTTCGAATATATGTTTAGTTACGTCCGTTTGCATTTAAGGTGACCATATGAAGCTAGTTTTTATGTTTAGCCTTTAATTTTTATATTATTTTATGGTATTTACATGACCTGTAAGCTCTTTTTTTAATAAAACAAATGAAAATCACTTTTATACAAAAATGTAATTAAGAAAAAAATCCGGATAACAGGGTTTTCCAGAATTTTAAAAACCGTAACCGGGTTTTTCAAAATTTCAAATCTTCGAGCTATTCGGAAACCGGTTTCTGGATTATATGGAATAATCGACCACCCTAGTATGTATGTAGTTCTACCTTCAGAAAAACGGCTTTGCAATTTGCAACAAAGGAGTTAACATATCAAAATTTAAGCGAACAGTATATGGATCTGTGTCAGCTACGACAAACAATTTTTGTTAAAAAGCCTTGCCAGCCTTTTTTTTTTTTTTTTTTTTTTTTTTTTTTATAAAGAGAAGTAACACTCAGGCAATTAGTATGCCTACCAACCCGTAGGTGTGTTACCTTCTTTGGGAAAGGGATAGTGAGAGAGGACAGATGGTGAAAGAGAGAAACCTTAATTTTTACAACTCTGATATTGCGCGTTGTGTTAGTTTTTAGATCAGTGTTGCAGCACCTCCGATGTCAAGTAGGCGCATTAAATGTGTTTTAAGCTGTGTAGCCATTTTATTAATTATTTTACTTCGCCGGCGATTTTGCTACAATACCGACGAAGGAGGGCGCTGTGATGTCCGCTAGCATACACCAGTATCAATTGCTGCCAGAACTGTTCAGTGACCAGTGTGCTATGCCTTCATCACTTAAACAGTCTGACAACAACAAATACAATCGCATACTAATGCACATCTGAAAAATGCTGGATGTTATGACTTGTCTGAAGCTGGGCTCGAACCCACGTTCTTAGACATTATTTGCTTTGCAGTCAACGCGCTAACTACTTCAGCCAACAGCACCCTGTGTAATATGCAAATTTATGCAAGTTATATCAAAAATGCTTTTCTTGGGAAAAATGTGAATTAAATGCAAATACATATTTTTCATACAAAAACCATTAAAAACTTGCCCTGGTTAAATGATACAAGTTATACAAAGTATTCACGCTCTTGCTCCCGAACCTTTCATATTTAGGGAAATTCTTAAATATCTTGAATTCAAATAAAAATGCCGATCAAATTAAAATAAATCCTTCAGCAGAGAAATATTACAAGTACTCGTAAAATATAAATTCTTGCATAATATGTACTTATTTTCTATATGAAAATATGTTTAAGAATAAATAAATAAAACAAACTGTTCATTATGTTGTTATTGTGAAAAAATGTGTACAATCTTTTTTCATGAAATCATGGTCTCCGTAGGTTTTGAGTGTGTTCGTGTGCATTATTTTTGGAATATAACCAGATTTATGGAGATTAAAATATAAAAAAATTATAAATAATAAAATTGTTTTAGTTTACTTGTATATTTTTATAATGTTCATAATAATTTTTACAGATTACCAGCTTCTCATTTAGGTCGGTTTTTGTTTATTTGTCAACTCTTAACACATTTGCTAACAAACACATTAAATTTATAGATTAATGATATATTATTATTTATTTATAAACACAACAACAGAAAAAAAAACAAAAGAAAAAACTCAAAAAAGTTTTGAAGCCCATATTATTGATTTGTATGCTTATCAATTATATCCTTTCAAAACAGTTTGTAACAGAACAAACAGTATTAAATAGAATCTGTTTGCGAGGCGCCAGCCTTGATGAAAAATGAAAAACAAGTCAATTACACAAACTCACATGCTCACTCACTCATTTCAATTTATAATAATACTGTGATTGTGAGTCATATTCAATTAATAAAATAACTGCTAAGGACGGCGGAAGAAGGACTCTAACAATAACAAATGCGTTTGTTTCACGTGTTCTGCTATTGAAATATTTTATAATATGGATGCCAATCAAGTGTAAACGACTAAAAAATGGTACATTAACAGGAGTTATTACAGCTCACCACTAATTAAATCCCCAAAACGAATGAAATTAAATAATTTCCCAAACTTCAAAATGAAATGCGTCCTTAACGACATGGGACCTTACGAATGCAGCCCTAAACGAAAATTAAATATGTCATGCGAATAATATGAAAAAAAAATTCTACGACAGCAAACAAAATTGATAGTGTTAATAATGTAGCCGTGCTTCGGCGGAGTTTAAGGTTGCTCGCCTTTGGTTATCGCTTGATAGCGAGAACCCTTTGTCCTCGCTTCGATATTAATAGAACGATACAACTTACCACATGTTCAAGGAAATGATTGCGGTTCCTCGTGACTGCACTCACGAAGCACTGCACCTTTGGAACCCATTGCTCAACAAATTGATATCCCTTATAACGACTACTGCAGCAGGAGTCAGGACGAAAAGAAAGAAGAGAATATCATTCATCTTCTTCGCCTCTGGCAATAGATGCTTCAGTAGCCTCTTTTATCAGATATCGAACTTAAATATATAAGTTTCTTCACTGGAAGCAGTGCATGGTTTTTGCGATGACTCCCTCCCACTTTTTGTAGCGCATACGAGCCCTTCTGCACGCAGTGCTCTTCTTTTTTCCTGCGGCTCTAATCTCTTTTAAATCGACTCTCCTTACAACCACGCTTTTTTGATCTCACTTCAATCTCCTTTTTACTGTCTCTCTTTCCACGCAAGTTAGCTTAAAGGCACAATAATTGTCTTGCACACAAGTGGGATAAATTTCATACATCCATTCTTTTTTCACCAACAACCTGTCAACTTAACCGATGGCCCATAGCGGCATCTCTGAGTACAGATTTTATTCCCAGCAATCTTTAGGATTAAGGGTTTTTTCTTCGAGATTTATCGAATAGCAAGCTGCGCTGAGCAAAAGCTTTTTGACTGCCTGTCATATCTGGTCTTGACCAATAAAGACTTCATAGAGAAGAAAATAATTGTGCCCTGCCAAAGATTGGGGGGAAAAAAGTCCTTGCGGTATACAGACAATTACGTTTGAGATTAATATACGTTTTATTGTGTTCTATAACATTTCTTTAACTATGTGAGTGAAGGAATACAAAAAGTAAATTATAACAGAACCACAATCTAGCGAAAAAAGGAGGGCGCTCTGATGTTACATTGGAATTAGTATCAGCTGAAGTTGGTACTGTTCAGTGACCAGTGACCATGCCTTCGCCACTGAAACCTTCCGCCAACAACTGACACAAAGGCACACCAATGCACATCAGAGAAATGCGTGGTATTTTTATTTCATGACTCTGTCTGACACTGGGTTTGAACCCAGGTCCTTCGGTTTGTAGTCAACGTGCTTACTACCTGAGCCAACGCCACCCTCACCCTTGTTCCGAAATAAGATTTTAGTTGAATGAAAAGACGGAGGAGCTTCAGAAACCTTCATGCAAAGAGCTTAAAAAATTTAGGGAATTCCTATTGAGCTAAAATCAGACTATGACGGAATCTACATGAATTTAATTTTTAGGGTTCCGTATACAAATTTTTAAAACAAAATCCTTTTTGTTTTCGCTAACAATTCTATCGGTCTGTCCGTCCGTCTGTCTGTCTGTCCTTGAACCATAAACGTAAAAACTTGAAGTTTCCACAGTATTTGTATTACTATATCCGCTATAACAACAAATACTAAATATTACAAGATATCAAAAAGTTTTGTTTGCTGAGGGTTTTTGGCTAGTTAGTCTATATACATGCATTTCATTAATGAATTTTGAATTCTTTGAAAAAAGATATCGAGACCTGTCTCGAATAATAAATTTAATAATTACAAGATATGTTATTTTTGATATATATTTAGTTTAATTTCATTTAATTACTAGCAGCTATTAAATAAGCAGGTGGAATACTATTATAAAGTTAACCCATTAACACCGGATAGGTAGAAAAATACCCAAAATTAGATCCATTTTAGAAATATTCTAGTTAAAAATAGGTGAGAGATATTGAAAATCTATTTTGACAGACAGATATACAAAGAATTGAAACATAAAAAACAATTTAATGGGTTTTTATAGCAATAAATTTTTTCGGGGGAAAGTTAGTGGGTTGAATGCTATAAAGTTTTTAATGAAAAAATTTTATAATAGGAACGGCTCAGTAATGGGAGAAAGGAAAATCCCTTGAACAGCATTGGAGCCACATAGACCGTTACTATCATGAAAAAAATTTACTTTTTTTGGAATATATGTAATAAATAACGGTAAAAGTATTTAAATACCTACTTCGACATTAAAGGGTTCGCCAATAATAATATGCAAGTAAAAATCGATTTTCTTAAAGATATCAAAAACCTATTATTGTTTTTAATTATAGTTACAGTTTTGCTTTTTTTCAGAGTATAACTTCTTTATTACCGTGTTCATGAATTTTTCAATATTGTTATTGTTTTTGAATTTCGGAACCGACTTTTCTATTGAGTTGTTAATTAATTTATTAAATCTAAGCAGATAGAAATCTTTCAAACTCTGAAATAGATTTTTATCATTAAGTATAGTAAGTCCACTATTGTTCAAGTACATTATAATGTTATTTTTAAATTTCCTCCAGTTAGCTTTAGCGTAATTGTGTTTTAAATAAGTTGTTTCTTTGAACAAAGTAAGTGTCTGATCTCTTTCGATTTTCAAAATTTAGATTTTTATTGGTTTGTGATCGCTGTCGTAATCGACTGTTTTAAGACCATTCATGGTGTTATTTATGTAATTTATATACAGTAGTACAGTAGAACACCCAAATATTTTCTACTGAGTACCTTATATTACGAACAATTATTTTATTTTGTACTCGGTTTAACGAGCAAATGTAAAATATATCAGCTGATGATTTGAATTGATGCTTTGAAAATAAACCTTTACCCGATGACAAATGCGATGATAAAAATTTTAAAATGATGAACAGCTTAATAAAACGGAAATTCTAGAGCTTAAAATAAAACACGAAGATGTCATTAAGCACTTAGAAGTTTTTATTAAATGGGCTTAGTAAAACAATATTAGTAGCAAAAATGTAATGCTTTTGAGAGAGTTTTAATATTAGTAGCAAAAATGTAATGCTTTTGAGAGAGTTTCAATAATACATCCATTCCAAGAACATAGACTGTGCTTAACCAATTTTTAAAATATTTTATTTTTGTTTTAGTGTTTTTATGAATTTTTAATTTTCTGTATACATATTTTTAATGAAATATTTATTTTAAATTCCTATAATTTTAATAAAATATTAAATAAATACTGTACATATTTAGAGTTTTGAATAAAATAGACGATACTATTTATTTTTAATTCAGTACTGGATGTAACGAACAATTCACTTTAACCTGACAGCGATTACGTTCGTTAAATCGAAAAACTACTGTATTACTAATCTTGCGTCTACAATTCATATATCTAAGAACGAGCATGAGCGGGAATATGAGGGGTAGTTGGCAGCGAATAACTTGCTTCTGAACTTTATTTCGTTATCTGAACACCATTCTTTTAGATTATTACCCTGTGGATTATTAGAAGTGTTACCCCAATTTTTGTGTTTCGAATTTAAATCACCAGCTAAAATGTGGTAAATAGTGGTTAGTAATTTCTAAATTTCATGAATGAAAAAGTTGCGATAATTCGTCATATTGCAGTTTTTCCCAGAAGGAAAATAGGATGGCTGATATTATGAATAATAACTTATTTTGCAGTACGGGTATTTTTATAATACAAGTTTCTGAATATTTAAAGTTATTTATGATATTGTTAGTGTAACTACTATATTTTATGCTGTTTTTAATCAACATACCGGTTCCACCTCCTCTTTTTGCATTTTTCCTGTCTCTTCTTATTAAGTTATAGTTTTAGAAACTTATTTTATGTTTACAGTTCAACTTCGTTTTATTAAGCAATACCAAATCAGGCTTGTTCTTATTTATAAAGTTAGTAAGATCGTATCTTCTACTTAACTTTACTAGTGAATTGACTTTTATATGAACAATGTTAAGGGTTTTTTCAATTGTTTCAATTGTAACAAGCGGCTAAGGTATCAAAAATAATGTAGAGTTTCAGTGAAAAACTCTACTCACTAACATGTTGTATTGAATAGACAAACCAATTTATTTCCAAAATATTTTTATTCTGTTCCACTGTGCACAATATATCAAAAACAATTTGTGAAAGTAATAACTCATAAAAGGGGGATTTAAAATTAAATTAAATTTACTCAATTAAATACATTGCAAGTGCTTCTCAAACATTCTCTTCGTGGGTTTGTGTAATAACATTTATTGTAAAGATTTTCAATTAACAAACTTACCTGGAAAAACTTTTAAACCCAAACAAATATGTGTATTTTTGTGAGCGTTGTAATTTTGTTATTTCATAATTTGTTTCAAACGTTGATATTAATTGTTTTAGTAGTAAAATTTTTAATGTTTATTTACTTTGTATGAAAGGAAATTTTATTACAAATATTTTAATTTTAATCAGAGATTATTATTTGTAAATTTTTAGAATGTGAAACGTAAAAATGCATTCGCAATAACACATCTATTTAAATGAAGGAAGAAAATATTTAATATGAATTAACTAATTATGAGCAGTACAATTGAGATGTGTGTAGTTTTATTTATTATAGTAACAACATTGAAACTTTTTTTTCAAAACACTCTACTTTAAATAAAAACTTTTTCACACACACACACACACAAACAATAATGATTTTCTAAAACGGAATTATAAAGCGGTAATAAATCAAAAACTTTTGAACGGTTTCCACAATCCAGACGTTCGATTTGAGTAGAAAATTTGCATAGAAATCAATCATATGAACGCTGAATACTTTTCATATAAATTTTCTACTCAATTCAAGGCAGGCTGGATTGTGGAAATCGCACTTAAATAATAATAGTTTAATTTAAATGTTTGTTTAACATGCAATATTTGAATTAACTTAATTTTATGTAAAATAATTTTTATTGCTTTTTAAGCCAAATTTGCTAAAAACACGTTCATTTTATACTATTCGTTTTTGTCACGGTTTATATATTTACAACAAATTTAGAATTTGTATTAATCATGTGTACTTAAGATATTTTTTTCAATCGAAATTATAAAATACATTTTTAGGGTTTAAAAAAAGGCAAAAAGAAGACTAAAGGAATAAAATTGGCCATCTTCATGGTATCCGTGTCCTTAATTGTCATAAAATATTGAACTAAAATATTTCAAACTATTCAAATTCAGACTATTAAATGTGAACTATTAAAGAAATAAAAAATATGTATTAATATGTATTTGGTTAACTATTCAGCTACTAAGGTTTGTATGTGTGTAGGTGTGTGTGTGTGAGGCTGTGTGTACATACACACATACGTGAGTATGTTCATGTAAAAATATCTTAACATGTATTTACTAAATATTACATTTTAATTAATTTATAACACAAACTGAAACTCTAGAAGAAACAGATTAATGACATTTAATAGAAATATGTGAAAGAGAAATGTTGGGAGAAGAATTTTTGGATTAACAACAACAGAAACATTAACGCCAAACATAAAAGAACAAAACACGTTAATCATTTAACAATTTTCCAACTCAATTAAAAAGTAATTCAATATAATTCTCACATTTTCTTAGATTTAACTGACACATTTTTGCAAATAATTTATTTGTGCTCGCAGTTACAGTTACACATGTACATGTACACAACTGTGTGGAGTTTGATACGCTATTCGTTAAATAAGCTTGCACGCACACTAAAACAAATCAAATTACTTGTACACATACATATATAGTTTCAATGTGTTAACGTCAATTTATCTTTTATCTTTGCGAAAATCCATAAAAACGGAATTAGTTGGATGATGTGATCCAACTAGTAAATACAAGAGACTTAAAACAATGCCAGCAGTTTAATGAAGTACGTACAACCGATTTTGGTTTCCGCTTCCGCTGGCCGCCAACAAATTGAGGGGCATTAAACAATTTCTGCTAAAACTTGATTTCTTTTGTTATGGCTTTTGTGATTGCACTTTAGTCAAATTAAATATTTAGATTCGTTAAACAAACATTTCATTACAATGAAATTTTTCTATTTACTCTTACTGTATTTGTGTTTTTCTTTATTTGCGTTTTTTCACAAAACTTTTCAACTTTATTTATATTATTCGTGATTTTTTTTATAATTTTTTTTATATTTTTTAAAAGTTTTAATTTTATTTTTTTGTCAATTTTTTTTTCATTAACGTTGTTTTAGTTAAGAGACAAATTAGATGATTTTTATTATTTTTCTTTGCACCACTACAAACTTGTAGAAATAAGTGAAAAATAAACGAAACAGAAATGAAAAATCGGCAGGATTGTATGATGAAGAAATTTAAGTAGATTGTTTGTTGTGTGTTTGAACATGAACATGAATATAAATATAGGATGTGTGTGCTGGTGTATGTGCGTGCAAATTGAGCTTGTTGGTTTTGTTTTGTGGTTGTTTGCGTGTTTTTGTGTCTGCATTTTAAACTTAAAAACGGAAATAACAAAAACGATTTGGTTTTGCAAGTGTATGAGTGCGGCGTGTATGCAAAAACAAGTAAATAACACTTCAATTACAATAGTGTGATGATGTGTGTGAGCACTAAGCACTCTTTAGCACAGCACGCACTATAAAAGTATTATTAACACAATACACACACAAACACACGCACCATACTCACACTCCCAAACACGCACGCATACACTTCGTCAATAAAAAAAAACTCATTAAATAATTTTCTACAAAGAAGCAAAAAAAAAAACAGAAAAACTTTAAGCACAGACAGATTAATTTCTTTCTTTCTTTTACCGATTAAACAAATGTGCCACTAGATTTTTGCTTGTTCATTGAGCAGGTTTTTATTATTAATTGATTTTTTTTTAATTAAATTTTATTTAGTTTTTGCAAATTTCATTATATATATTTATCTACTTTTTTTCTCTAATTTTGTTCTTGCTGTTTAGGTTTTCTTAAGCGCGTTTGAATACGTTTTTCCAAGGAGTACAATGAAGGACTAAATGTAAAAAAATCTTATGAATATTCTCCTTGAGTGAGATATATGCGAGTATTAAATATTATGCTGAATAAGTTTCTGTGGCTTAACGAGAAAAACTTTATTTATTTCTAACTCTCGCTGCTGATGACAGTGTTACTCTCTTCGTTGTGTGAATTCACAATAAATAAGCCATTTTAATTTGACATTCCTTTAACATTCTTTTTTAAGACCGAGCAGGTAAATCTGAAGCACGTAGAAAATATGTATACAAATTTAACAAGCAAATAAAAGTTAGAAAATCTTTTTAATGAAAATTCGATTTTGAAAAACTCGTGGAAAGAAAAGCTAAATTTCATGGTCAAATAATCTTATACCAATCTTTAATTAGACCCATACTAACTTATGGCTGCCAAATTTGGTACAATATTGCGCCATCATATATGGAAAAAATGAGAGTTTTCGAGCGGAAATTTCTAAGAACATTTCTAATGATGCTTCAAAAATATGTAGAATAGATAATTTCATAATTCATTTAATAAGAAATATTTTAAATACTTTGAAAAAAATGAGTATGGATATATTCAAAATTATCTCGGCATTCCGGTACTATATCACATTTATAGGCGAGCCAATGTTAAAGCCATAAATAGCAAGCAACTTACGGATGTTAATAAAAGATATGACACAAGCCTCTATGCAAGGGATAAGAATATGTTGCCGAATTTAAATACTAACAGAGATACTGGTGGCTAGGCCAATACGGTATCTAATTATTTTTTCTTTTATCCCTTATTAACTTTCATTTTTAATTTTTATAATATTAAAGTAGTTTTTTCATTTTTTTTCCTACATTAAAAAATTTAAATTATAAATGTACACATATTTGTATTACAAAACGTATAAGATAATTCATCAATATTCTTAAAAAAAGATCTAAGATTTTCACAATATAAATGTATTGAGTGCTCGAACACGGGACAGTGTACACACTATATTATATTATGCTATATACTGTTTGTTTATTTATAGTCTTAATTATTACGAAAATTATTATATTGAATAAACGTAAAAAAAAGTTTCAAAATTAAAAAAAATGCAGTATAAAATTTTATTAACCCATTCACGACCACAGGACGCATATTGTTTAAAAGTGTTTAACCATATTGCATTTTTATTATATTTTTTGAATTGATGAATTTTTGACTTGTAATTCAAAAGTTAAGAATATAATGTTTCCAAACTTGGCTTCAATCAAAAAGTCTTCTATTATTGTTATGAAATTTAATGAATCTGTTGGGCGATAGCGCCAAATACATTTTTAACACTCAACAATTCAAGTGCTTCTCCAGCAGATTCACGCTATTCAGCTGTAGTTGCAAGGTAAGTTGGTATTTCTTGGAAAGGTTTTGTTAAATTTTAATATCAAAGGAAGGAATCCCCTTCTGCACGTGATTTCTATTCTTCTATATCGCCGGTAGCATTAGATTGTTTTCTTTTTTTTTGAGGGGTAAAAGAAGTCCTTCTGTGCTTTAATCCGCCCACTTGTTTTTTTGCTCTAGCAAGAGTGTGCTAAGTTTGCAGTTGGTAGTTTTTACCAACTGTGGATACCAATTGGTTGTGATTTGTGAAGTTTTATAGTACAAATTTATTCACATATAGTTTTCGAATTGTTTGTAAATATACCTGACATTGATTAGGGTGAGATGTGGTTTTAGCCTTTTTCCACGATCAAAGTTTTCTTTGACAAAGTCTTTTCAATTTTCCTTTAAACTTTGTTTCGCTTCTCCATGCGCAAAGTTTACTTTGAAAAATTTTGTGTTCGTTTGTTGGATAAACATGCAAACGAAATGACGAACGAAGTAGAAAGCAACTTTGCGAGTACGGTAAAGTGTGTACTCACCCCCTTTCTTCTATCCCTTGTAACCATCAAACACAAGACTTTGCAAAGTAAACTTTGACCGTGGAATAGGGCTCTTTCATTAGGATGGCGCTGCGTGTCATACGGCGACCGCAGCCATCGAATTATTGAAATCAAAATTTTGTCGATAAGTTAATTTCGAGAAATTAACCTGCCTCCAAGGGCATGCGATTTGACACCTCTCGATTATTTCTTGTAGGCCACATGAAGTCACCGGTTGAAGCTGATAAGCCACCAACAATTGACGCCTTGGTGGCCAACATTGTTCGTATTATTTGTGACATATGGCCTGCAATGGTCCAAAAAGTGGTGCAAAATTGAACGTCCAGAATGCGCTTCGTCAAGAATATTCGCGGCGGCCATATGGCCGAAATCTTTTTCAAATGTTAATGGCATGATATTTCGCATATAAAAATTTTTTTTGGATTAAAATTAAATTTTATGTTTTATTTTTTACAATTTAAAATTCTATTGGGCTTAAGAACACACAAGATGAACGTTCAACTTTGAGGGAATACAAATGGTAGGCTGACCAATCAAGTCCAATTACTGCCCTTGAGCACCGCTAAGAGTTACAGACTGCGATTTCTGGACATTTCTCACAATCATTGTTTTAAATTGAAAACTACGTTTTGATCGTTAAAGTTAATTTTTTATTAAAAATTAAAAACTAATTAATTGGGAAGAATTCAAAAGAGATCAAAACAGACGTACGTATATAAATAGATGTTAGCAAAAATTACAATGTCTGAATTTTCATGTTTAGGGCCCCTACGACCATTTAAGAATGGACAACTCTGGACTAATAGCATGTTGTCATTAATTATCTACTTTTTTTAAGCCATTAAAGAAAATTTAGTGGTTGACAAATCATTTCGTTCTTTAAAAGCAAAGAAAAAAATTACAATACAAAAAACTTTCACATTAAATTGTCCTAAAAGTGAAGTGTATTCTTTGTTATCGCTCGTATTATCAACAATTTCAACAGTTGTATTCGCCATTATTGATACATTTAAATATACTAAGAATATGACAAATCACAAGCATTTTTATGAAACTTTTTCTTACATATTGTTCAATGAAAATGAACTCGCTCGCATGTTAGTTTACACTTTCACACTTTCCTCTAATTTATCTTTTATTTTTTTTTAGCAATTAGTTCACAGTAAAATTTGTTTAATTGATTTTTATTTATACATTTCGTTTTATTATTATTTTATTGAAGAAAGTCTCAAGTCATTGTGTAGTTTTGTTGTTGTTGTTGTTGTTGTATGATTATATGATTTACTTCGAAATGATGTTAGTTTCGTTTTGAATTTAAGTATTTTATTTTCTTTTTTTCCCTTCTACGCCATTTATTTGCGATTCTTTTCGACACACGTATTTTATGCGCACATTTTTATTTTCATTTACCGTTATGCTCTCTTATTTCCTCCGACTCTTACTCTCAACCTTGCTTAGTTTGATGTCATCCCTTTAAAAACTTTTATAAAGGCAAATACAACTGTGCATAGAACTTTGGCTGAATAAGTTTTAAGGGCGATAAAAAAGCGACATCTTTGTGTGAAATATTTTAATTTTACCGTTATTATGCGGAAAAAAACCTCAAATTTTCAATTAAGATTCCAAAAGTTTGATAAAATTATTTACAATATAATTTTGTTATTTATATATTTCGATTTGTTTATATCTATACATTCTCAGGGCGTCCACCCACGTCATCATCGTAACAACTTGGGTAGATCTAAAGCCTGTTTACAGAAGGTACGCAATTACGACAAGCACGAATGGCACATGGACGAATACGTAAGAATTTACGTGCGTATATTGCGTTTCACATTTTCCGTTTGACTAAAGGTCACGGGGCGTATTTATCAACGCTGTGTCAAACAAGAGTGTTGCCCGTTTGCAAATTAATTTTATTTCTTTACATTTTTACCATGATAGAATATTACAGGTAGTATCGCAGCTACAACAACACTGTTCTTAGGTTCGAAGCTGTCAAAAAGGACAAAAAAATGTCAAAATGGTTGCATTTTCTCTTTTATAAAGAATTCTGTTTCTTTTCCGTTTCTTATTTGCAACAGATGTTAAAGTGAGCTTTTTTAGTAGTCTGGCTGTGAGTTAGTAATACATAATAAAATTTTGACAGACTCGAACCCAAAAAAAGTCCGTTAACGCTTCGACACTACCTGTATTATTCTACCATGATTTTTACATACAAAATGTCTTATTTTTTTAACCCTCTTTTCGTGTCGCACAATTAAGAACAGCTGTTCTTGTAAACAAGACAAGTATATTTTAGAGAAAATAATTTATTTTACCAATAAAACTGATTACATACTAAATAACAAAACGAAGTTATTTGATCAATATAATTTTAGTTTTTCGAGTTTTCTCAGTGAAAGAGATGTTTCTTTCAACAATTACATATATGTTGCGATGAGATTTGTTGTTATTGTCTGTTTTTAACGTCGTTGACGTCACATTGTGTGATTTAAAATTAAAAAAAATACGTTTTCTACAAAAAGAAAATGACATTCGTGATATACGAGAAGCAAACAGGATTTAGGTCAATAATTATACGCTTATTATAGGCGCACCGTTAGAAGTTCTTAGTGATAAAAATGATCTGTTTAACCGAAAAATTAATTGAGAAAGCTTAAGCTTTTTAGCACTTCTAGTCTCCCTTTGTATGCACTGTCATATGTTTTATGCATTTTTGTTTCACATTTGATATCGACAAATGCGAACCAATAAATTGATAGTAATTTTCAAACAACTCATGCAAATACTTATGATTTTTTTTTCGTTTCAAAGTAATTTATTTAATCCGTCAATTAACATAAAAAAGTTACTGGAAGGACTACGATGTCACACGTACATATTTGTTCTTGCGTACAATCACATTTAAAACAAAAACAACATTTTTTAATTAGTTTTTGTTTTAAATTTAATTTTACGAAAGAACGTGACATTGTGGTCCTGGCAGTTAATTAATTTCAACCTGCACGGTTTTCGGTGATCGCAACAAACAGTGATGCCAGCAGAAATTTAACAAAATCCCAACACGTCTAGAAAAAATTCCCCCTATTTCCTCACACAAAAAAAAGTTCCCTACATGTTTCTATACTCTAAAAATTCATTGATTTCATGAAAAAATAAAATTTTTTAAGGTTTTTGAAAGTTTTAAGGTTTTTTTTAAATTTATTAATCGAGTTTGCCTCGATATCTTCTTTCAATGATTTTCAAAAACTTTTGTTTGCACCAATGAAATGTATGCTAGCTAAAAAACCCTCAACAAACAAAAGTTTTTGAAAAGTTTTTAAAAGTTTATACACTTATATCGTCAGAAAAAAATTAATTAATAATAAAAAATAACATTAATTTGTAATTTTAACAACCTCCAATATCTGCCTTTTTGCCATCATAATTCCCAAACGAGTGTATTAATTACATTTCTTCAAATTTTATATAATTTTGATGATCAAAAAAAATATTCCAAGTTCGGTGTTCAAAGAAGATTTTCCGAGTGCCGAACATCAAGCGAACATAGAGTTTTGCCAAACTCCGACATCGAACTCAAACGTTCGGTCGGACTCTAATAATTATATAACAAGGCGATCTATTGTCAAGCAGCAAGGTTGACTCTGCCATACTCGAAGTGAAAATGTCTCTATGATCGCAGTGTCGCAATCTCTACAGGTGCACGATAAAATCATCTAATAATCTTTTTTGGCATTATTCTCTTGTCACTTATAAATTACAGCATCCAGGAAAGTTTATTAACTTTCCATTGATGTATACAAAATTGTGTAGAAGCCAAAAAAGTGTACATCAATATAACTAATTGGGCACACATGCCCTTTTGAAACCTTTTACCACCAATCCATTCAAAACATACAAATAATTGTTAATAATTTCTAACGGTCTCGCAAAATACGTAAGAGATTCTCTTTTTAAAAACTCTAAATTGTAATAGAGTCAACAGAAAACAAAACATTTAATGACACAGAGAAATAAATAAAAAGCAGCAGCAAATACAACAGCAATAAGAGAATCAAATTGGTCTGCAAACATTTTCAATAAATCCAACAGAATACACAAGCGTTTAAACACCTTCAGGGCTCCACTAAACGCTAAAACAAATTGCAAACAAAAAGTTCATACAATAAAAATGAAAAGACAAAAATCACCCTTAAGGCTTAAATACAAATAAATGCTAGAATACTTGAACAACGGACAGCGAACAACGAACAAGATGTAGTAGAGGATGATGAAAATATAAATGAGTAAACATAGAAAAAGAAAATCGTAAAAAGGATCAAAATTCAAAAACGGCAACAACAAAAAGGGGAGAACCAGCAGTAACAGCGAACCAAAAGCAACATCAAGAGAAAACATCAGAACAAAAAAAAAAACACGAAAATATTGAAGCAACCAATAACCACCCACCCAACAACAAACACAAATGGATGTTAGTATGTGCGTATGTGTGTGAAGGGTCTTAATGTGTCTAGTTACAAATTGACTCTGATAAAGACAATGGAATGAACAACTAGACAATCAAGAGAATTATGAAGAAGTAGATGAAATTAACAAACAAACAAACAAAAAACACAATCGCACAAAAAAGTTAAATAAAACATCACGCGCTCAGTTGGTAAAATACTCTCCGACAAAACACATGCACGAGTATTTCATATTCATGTGTCTCTACTCACCACTACACTAACAGCAGAAAAGCACAACAAACCGTAAAGCATCGCGTAAAGGACACTTCTTGTGTGCGATACACATACTTACGCACACACAATTGTCTAAAGGGACGTTTATTCCACTAAAGGAGAGCCTGGCAGCCACATACAGAGCTAAAATGTCCAGCGGACATTTGGAAGACGTTGGCGACAGACGTCTTGTCTTAGACTCTTCTGGAAGATAGTTTGCAATATACAAAAGCATTTTGTATATTTTAATTATTAAATTCTGCTAGCTGATATTGTGGTACCCTATTACTCTGCAGGGAGTGAGTTCGATTGCCAACAACGACACTGATCGGCTTAACCATGAGTTACAATATTGTTTACTAGTTAAAGTAAGAATATAATTTGTAATAGTATTTTTAACATCACGCGGAATATTTTAGCAGTAACTGATTGTAGCTTAATTCTAATTTGTTAATTTCAGTTGCTTTTAAATAAATAAATAAATAAGTAAATAAATAAATAAATAAATAAGTAAATAAATAAATAACTATTTTTAAATGCAAAGCAATTAATTTTTTAGCTGGTTCTAAAATGAATTTAAAAAGTAAACTATGGGAATTGCTAAAATTTAGTTTTTTTAATTTATTTTCGCACATTTTCCCGCACATACCTTGACCCTGATTGCGCACAGGAACTACGCCCCAATAATCAATTTCAATCTGCTTTTCGTGATATTTTACTGATTATGTAAATTATTGATTTTGGGAAAAAGTGCGGTTATAATTTTAAATAAAAAACCATTTACTTTTAGAGAATTAAATCAGTTATTTTTTAGCATTAAAACTAAATTAATTTTTTCTTTCGGTTTACCGAAAGCAAACGTTTGATTTTGTTTATTTTCCTACTCTGTTTAAAACGTCTATGATTGTTTTGTCAAACCCTGCAATAATTTAAATGATAAATTTATTTGCGATGTTAGTCTTTATTTTCGGAAAGTCCATGTTTTTTTTTGACCATCGAAATATTTATCGTTAATACAAATACCAAATTTCAAAAATTATTATGAAAAAATAAAGAAGTTATGAATTTTTGGCCGGAATTGACCACCGTACAGTGGTGCTCTACAGAAAGTCCCACTGTATGGAGATTAAAAACTGATCCTCTTATTCTGGAAGTATTTGTTAACATCACGTTAACACAACAACATCATCAAATTGTCGCTTTTGTACTCGTTGTCGACAACAATTGACTATTATAAACAGACATCGACAGCGGAAATTGGACAATTGGAAAGTTTTTGCTGTCGCGTTGACGCGTGGACGACAACTGTTAGAGAACTAGGAGGATTTGTCAATCATACAGTAAATTACGACCAGTTACGAACATATAACGGAAGTAAAATAGTAAAATTTTACTGCAAACATACGTATACAAACATACAGCGGTAAATTAGGCGCTTTACAATGAACACTCTAAAGAAGGACTACGGAAAGAAATCGCCGAAGTCGTAGTTTATATGTTTTGCCACTTCTCCTTGTTAATAACAAACACATCATCACTTCTGGTAGTATGTTTTTCGATTTGTCTAGATAGAACTTTTACAGGGACGATTGTTTCTTAGAAAATGTTTGCAGGGCACGTAGAAATCGATGTATGCATGTTTTTACTTTTGTTGATAGCTGATGGTGTTAATAATACAGGCGCATAAAGTAAAATTCGATTTATGACCAACACATGGAAACAAACAGCAATCAGACAGAGCAAGTGTGTGTATGTATATACAATGTACAATTCACATACATACACAAAGTAATAGAGAAAGAGAGCAAGCTACAAATATATGTACTTTATGCAAAACAGTATTTGAAGAGAATAGAATCATTTTGAAAATCATAGAAAACGTATTGTTTTCAATTTTCGTTGACTAAATGACATTACGAGTATTTTTGTAGCAAAAAACAATACTCTGTAGCATCTGAATTTAAAATATCTTAAAAATTAAAAAGAAGGATTTCATTAAGTGAAATAATGGGTGTTTTTTATTGAGGTATAGAACTTTAAGTTGGCATCACTTTTTTAACTGGCGGCTATATTGTCAGCTGTCAAGTGATTAATATTTAGTTTGGTTTGCCATTTCATCATGAACAGGTTGGCAAAAGAACATCGCTTGCAAATCGTGCAAATTTATTTCGAAAATAATGGTTCAGTTCGCGAAGTTTACCGCAAGCTCCGTCCATTTTATGGTCGACATAATCGTCCATCAGAGCAATTAATTCGGTTAACCATGGATCGTTTTCGCACTACGTTTACTCTATGTGATAATACGCATCCGCAGAGACGTCGAACAGTGCGCACCGAAGAAACAATTGCCGCTGTAGTGCAAAGTGTTGAAGAGGACCCGAATGAATCGATTCGCCACCGTGCACAGCAATTGGAGCTTTGTCCATCAAAAGAAAAAGTGGTTGAAAATTGGACCTGTAGAATTGGCTTTATTCGAGCCAGCCGCGGCGGCCACATGCCCGAAATCATATTTAAACATTAATGGCATAAAATTATCCTTCCAATAAAGCCAAATTGATGGACATTAAAACGATTTTCTTGTGTTTTATTTCAATTCGAAGTTCTATACCTTTAAAAAAAACACCCGATACATATATCATTTTTGTATTTGTTAAAAGTAATACTTTGTCTGGATTAAGCGAAATCTCACTCAAAAATTTTGCCATGCATCTCGGTTTCATATGTATGTAAAATATGTTTGTTACTAAAATTTTAATGGCGCTTTTTTCTATTCAATAAGAAGGAAAATTATTAGGATAACGCAAGTGGTTCAATAGATATGCACGAATGAAAATTGCTTTATGAACGCAGCATTTTTCATTGCGGATTTCATTGAAGCAAAAAATTAGCTGCAGTCATCTTTAAAAAAAAAAAAATAGAAAGTAAGAAACTGTTCTTTTAATTTGATTGAAAAAATCTATGGACTTTTACCGATCGCTGAACAAACTTAGAAATTGCAGAAAAATATGTTGCATACTTAGAGGATTAAACTTTTTAATGAGAAATTCCAATCAGTCAACTCCTGACGATTGACATTAAAAAGAGTGCATACAGAAGTTTTAAAAACAAACCCATATGATTTGAAAAACAACACCTTTTATTTTAATATCATTATTTCTGTTCTCGCATGTAAGTTGAAATTAATTAATATTAACTTATTATCCCTTGTTCATTGCCTCATATGCAATTCCTACCGACTAGGTTGTATAAATGTTGTTGGTAGTATCTATATACGAGTAAACATTCGCTTAGAAACATGTTTTTATGGAAATTACCAACACTATTCATACAACTAACGACTCATACAAGAGAATGAACATACAATAAACGAAAGGACATTTCCGAACATACCGCATCGTTAATCCGACTTGAACTTTATTTGGGAAATACCAGACATATCACAGGTAATGCGTAAACAAAATTTCATAAAACTTTATTTTTTTTTTTCAAAGATTTTTTTAATTTAAGGATATATGGGTGGCATGAATTCATCCGCGGATATTTAGCAAATTTTAACTTTTAAGCTCGTATTTCATAGAAAAAAATAAAACCCCTAATTTTCATACAGTTATTGTTTTTATTTCAAAGGATGCTCTTAGCAGAACGTATTCTTCCTCCCAATTGGACAACAATTTTCTAAAAAACTATGTTTATTATAAGTAATTTGTGTGAGAAATTTCGCGAAGCTCTATATTTTATTTTATTTCCTACTGCATTTTTTTCAAATTAAGGATATATGAAAAGGACGCAAATCTAACAAATTTTGCATTTGTATATCCCTGGTGAATTTAAACATTCACTCCACTAAAACTCTTTTGCCAAGTGTATAAGGCGACACCACTGTCCGATGCGGCGCATATATATGTGTTATTAACAGGGAAACCGCAAACATGCAATTGCATGTTTTTTTCTTGTGCAACCTATGAATTTCGACAGCTTTTTCTTTAAGTGCATACTTGCAGGACTTTTTTGAATCTATAGAGCATATTTGACTCTTTCAGCAAACACGTTTTTTTAGATTCCTTTTACGGCCGTCATACTGAACCGATTTTGGAAAGATTTATATCTTTTTAATCGGCTTTTTACATGGATGTGCATAATGTTAATTTTATTTAAATCGGTTCGATATTTAGGGAGCTATAAGCGTTTAAAGTCGCTACTAACACATGCACACACGAGTTTTACACGTGCATGTATTAGTTTCAATTTGAAATTATACAGAGTTTTAAGTAGTTTATTTATTTTGTTTTTGTTATTTGTAAATCCAAGTTTTGCTTTATTTTTTGCGTTGTGAATTAAAATTTAATTGAAAAATCGAAATTTTAACAACAAATTTAATTTTCACAGAAAATAATTAATAAAAATTCAGGAATATAAATTCACATTCTACAAATACTGGAAAGTTCTCACGAAATCGAAATTTCATAACTAAAAATTAAAATTGAAAATTCAGCAATGAAATGTAAACTTCATCTTAACTTCCAAATCGAATAAAACATTTAAAAAATGTCCAAACAATTCACAAAATAACCAGAAGTAAATATAGATTCTTTCACCAAAAAACGTTTTCATTATTTAAATTTGCTGCACGTGAGACGAATGTTTACGAAATGGAATAAGTGAGGATGGATGTTAAGTCTTTTTTAGAGTACTAAGAGAAGACACCATCATCATCATCATCATCGTCGACATTAATATACAACAATACAATAAGATTTACTCTACGAATTTATTAAGGAAAATCCAAATACATTTAAAAAGGCAGACGAGGATAAAGAAAGAGTAGTAAAGGAGGAAGACGAAGGAAAAGGAGAACGATGGGGTTTTGCCAAAGCAAAAACCACGGTAAGAAGCACAGCAGGAATGTTAGCGATAGCAGATAAAGCTGTTTTGTACTGTATACAGAAATGTATTTTGGTTGCCATTACACACACAGCAATAACAACAACAACAAAAACAACAAAAAAAAAGAACATGAGGATACATGAGTTTGTGCGTGCATGTTTGGTTGTGGCGAAATGGCAAGAGAAAGGCGAATCCTGTGACTGTGCTGGTTGTTCTATGACGACTGAGACAACTACAATGGCAAACTACGACGACGTCGAGGACAACAACAACAGCAACAACGACGATAGCCATGATGGGTGGCAAATAAACTTTCGCATACTGACAGCAACTTTCAAACCAACCATAAATAAAAAACTTTTTCATTCCGACGACTGCGAAAACGGCGAATGACACGAAATACCGAAAGAAAAAATTCACGGTGACTGTGTATGGAATAAACACATAAATTTCTATTGAAAATATAATAAAATATATAAATAAAAATAAAATTAATAATAATTCAACTAAATAACAACAAAAATCTAAAATGTTACAACAAAAATTGTTTAACAAATAAATTCCAAATTTTATACAATGGAAAGGTGAAGTAGTGTATTAAAAAAAACTTGGCCATTTTGGGTAGAATCTTGAATGTATTCTATGTCTAAGATGGCAAAGAAAAATGTGGAAATGGCTGCGAGGTATTTGCAATAACTCAAAAAATTTTAGGGAAAAATCCATAAATTTTACAAGGAATTTATTTAAAAAAAAATAAACTAAACAGTGTGATAATTTATAGTGAATTTAAAAAACAAATCATATTTGGATACAAGTTCCGGTTAACGGAAATGGGCGTTGGATTAACTCCCTAGAGGAGTCTCCAGTTAAATGGAATATGCAAAAATATACATACATAAATTCTGATTCAATTGTACTAATGTTTAAAAATATTTAATATATTAAATTAATTTATGTGATTTTAGTTGAAAAAAAAAAACAAATAGATATAAATATTTAATAATTATGGCAAAAATATGAAAAAATTCACTAGGATTTTTTTAATGGGAGTGTTCCAAAAGTGTAGAAGAAGAAAAAATCCAACACAGGACGACAAAGAAATTTTGCACACGCACGCACACACACACATACATACACATACATACACATACAGGCTCGCGTTAAGCCATGTCGCGGATCGAAACGTCGCGGGTGTACATAGAGAATGGAAAAAGAGTATAAAAAGTAAACGCAATTAATTACAGCGAAAACAGCAACAACAAAAGCACAACAACAATAAAGGAAAGAAGCAAACTTTAGTTACTACTAATCCGCTACACATACAAACACACACACACACACACACACATCTACAAATTCACTACACTTGCCGTAACTTAAAAAATCCGTTAGTTTGTACTCCAATATGGAAAACAAAGAAGAAAAATTAAAAAATAAAACGCCAAAACAAAAGGAAACTCAAAGCAGAAAAAATATTGCTAAACGCACACTCTCGATATATTAACTACGAAATGTCAAATTGAGTAACACTTGCGAAAGGAAGAAAAACATAAAAGAAAACTTAATAACAACAACAAAATAACAAAAATATTCAATAAATTCTCATAAATCTCCAAATTTAAAAATATGTTGAAAAAAATACGGGAGAAACACATCAAAAAGCAAGAGAGCAAAACTACAAGAGAACAATAAAAACAGCCCCCCAATTTTTCCACAAAAAGAAAATAACAACAAAAATATTATCAGAGTGCGTCGTACATGTGTCTGTGCAAGTGTTCCGACACAAACAAGGATATAAAACAAATTATTTTCCCATTCTCTAATAGAAGGAACAAAAATCTATGAAAACAAAAACCACCAAAAAATGAGACAAATGCCAAAAAGAAAATAAATACGATTTGAAAAGGAAATAATAAAATAAATTGCAGACAAAATCAAAACGAAATAAATGTTAAAGAAAATTATTTTGAGTGAAAGAATAAATAAATAAAAAAAATAGCCGACACCAAAGAAAAATATGGTCAAATAAAATATAATAAACACACACATGCATACAGATTTCAACGACAGGATGAATACATGTGCATAAAAACAATACAAAGTTAATGTACCATTGAAATTTGTTAAATTTACTTTGTCATTTACTTTTATACAACTCCCCTAACCCCCCTACTAAAAAAATACTTACACACTCACTTAACAAAAAAAAAACATTTTCCACATGACAGTTTCATTAGAGTTGTAGTAAAAGCTGTTAAAACACACATTTCTTTAGAAAATGTGTTTGCTTCCATATTGTTTGTGGTCTTTTAAGGATTTTGTAAAATTTTAATTTTACATTTAAATAAATGAATAAACTAAAGCGAATAAATAGAATGGAACTGAATTTTTTATTTAAATTTATAATCATGATAAAAATCGTGTTTAAAAATAAATCAGCTGCTTCAGAAAGTATCGCTTCTTTATTGCAACGTGTCATATTTGATAAGAAAAGCTCTTTCTTCAAAAGACGAGTTTAACACCTCAAGCCAGTGATGTTAACGGTACGGTAGGCAGGCAATTTCTATATTTGTACGGTAATTTTAAAAACTTTGAAGTGATAGATCCCAAAAGATTTTATTTCAATATGTCTACACATGATTAATCAACTAACAAATCATAAAAGGTACGGAGTCGTTACAACTATTCGAAATAACGCCAATTGCAGTTAAATCTATAAGTGCCATAAATGTATGAAAAATTTAATATATTTCTGTATAGATAGTTGAATGGTTTGATGATCACTTAGCGAACTGTTTTTTTTTTTAATTTAGAGTTTGTGTTGTCATTATTTATATTTAGAAATGCAAAGTGAAAATACTAAAATCCATATTTTATACAATCGAATATCTTTGACGGAACTTTGTGGCAAGATTTTAATTTTGAGGATGATGATAATCTACTAGACCACTACACAAAATATATCTAGGCGCCAAAGTAATCGCAAGTCTTTCAAATATCGATATTTCGACACAAATTAGCTGAATTTAAAACTGATTGCAAAATATTTTATATTCGAAGCGCTCAAGAAATTAAAAAAAAAAAAGATTTCCTTTTGAATCAAATCAAGTGCAATCTTTTTAAAAAATTGATATAAGAAATCCCGAAGTTTTCGATACCAATAACTCCATAATGCCTTTAGTTTTGCATTTCCCAGAATCTGTTCAAATTGATGAATTTTACAATGTAGACAAGGAATTTATAAGGCAAATAAATTATGTTGATAAAAATGGTATGCAGCAGTATTATAAGAACGTCTTCAATATAAAGAAATTGGACGACTCCATTATGTTTCCAAATTTTTGGTTAATATATTTTTTTTGCTACATACTTCGGATACTGTGGAACGGAATTTTTCAATAATAAATCTAAACAAAGCCAAAATTAGAAAGAAGTTAAATACCGATACTCTTGAATTAACTCTACACGTAAAATCGTTTTGAATATTAAATTTAATGACAAACATTTTCTACATTTTGCATTGGATCATAAAAAATGAATGCAATCAAATTAAGTTTTAAAACTTTTATAGACAGTCAAAAGCATTTTATTTTGCTATATACAAATTTTAAAGCCAATCCAAATTTATAAATAACGAAGCTTTAGTACAAAATTGTATACATTGATTTTACTGAAAGTACAAACTTAAATCACTTTATTTTATTATTACTACTTGTTTCTTTAAGTTTTTGTTGTTTCTTAAATAAATATACACCGGGAGGCGAATTACGGCATTCGATATCGAACGAAAGTTCCATACAAATTCAAGAAATTTTGTATGTGATTTCGTTCGATATCGAATGCCGTAATCTGCCCCCTGTTCTGATAACAAAATTCTATTATTTTTTGTACAAGACTTCGAGTACGGCAATTTCACCTAAAAACGGTAATCGAAATAAAAAAGTTAATATCACTGACCTCGACGGAAAAATAAAAATAATATATTCTTCTCTCAAGAGCTGAGCAAACAAGATATTTTTATGAATTTTATAACAAACTAAGAAGAACAATAAGAGGAATAATTCCACATGCTTCACTCAAATGTTATGTTTTTGAGATATGACTATGTTGCATTAAAGGAGCAATACTTAGATATGTTTGCTTCAATAAAATGTTATACTATACAGCTTTCGCTTACCAGGAAGCAGCTTGAATTGCAAAGAGTTTCTATTCAGTGTTTCAAAATGGGAGCTTCACATATAAAATCCGTTACATTTTGTAATTTTCAAGTTTCCAATTGGAAACTCAACGTATACAAATCCGAAGTCCGGCTTGTCTCCCTTAAAAATCTGCTTATTTTTTTTGTCCGCAAATTAAAATTTGAAAATAACTACAAAAGTGTAAATATTTCAATAATTTATATCATAATTATGAAGCAATTTCGAAATTATTTCTCTATACAAAACATTTCTAGAAAGAATGAACTTAATTGGTGCTTTTTATGGGAATCTTTCAAATTTAAGTATTTTAAATTTTTATTCCCACTTTTTCCCAAAATTAATATTTTACTTATTCACTAAAACATTAACAATTTTGTTAAAAACAAATTGCAATTGATTATTGAGGGGTATAGCTTGTCCCTATGCGCATTTCACTGTTGCTAATGCAGGGAACTTTACCCAAATATTTCTTAGAACAACTGGAGATATTATATTAAACTTTCATTAAACCAAATTAAAAGTTTAAACAATATCAAAGTTGTAACAAGAACTCAATAATCAACCAACTGTTTTTGTTTTAAAGAAAGAAATTTAAAGAACTTAATTTAAAGAACTTAATTTAATTTATGCACAAATTGTTCATGATAACAATTTAATTTATTTCGACTTCCTCTTTTCTACTCTTAACTGGATAATTTGTAATACAAATCAAAATGCACAATAGTAAATCAATCGATTAAAGCTGCAAAACAATTGCTTATTAAAATGATCCAAAATACTTTGCGAAATTTTGGAGAAGTCAAAGTAAAATAAAAATACACAAACGATACCAAGAAGCAACATTTCACATAAATTCTCAACTTACAGCTAAAATGTGTCGATAATTTTTATTAGAAATAAACAAAAAAAATCAAATACAACATTGTATACGAATTTAGAAGCCTAACAAAATTTTAAAATCAAATTAGTTAGTTAAGAACACTAGTTAAAGAGCTACGAAATGTCCAAGTCGAACGCCGATTTTAGTGCGTTTGATTTTAATGACAGTTCGGATAACTCGGATGTTGAAACACGCGGACCCTTCCTCAGTCGTGTTGCCTTGAACAACACCAGCAAAAGTTTAACGAGCAGCAGTAATACTAACATCAATGGCAACAATAACAATAAAAATAACAACAATCTAAGCTCAGGACTTCATAATACGAATCAGCAACAACACCAACAACAACAACAGCAGCAGCAACAAAAACAACATCATAACAATTTAAATCATTTAACCAGTAGTGCTTCCAACAGTAGTGCATCGAGTAGCGAAGATGAAGGAGAGACAAATGATGATAATGTTGTTACCACAACGGCTGAACAACAGCAACAGCAACAACAACAACAACAACTTCTACTACAGCAAAGACAAAGACAACAGCTTCATGAAGCCATTAATGGCACAAGTCTTAACGAACAACTCCATGACAACAACAGTAACAGCAGTACAAGCAGCAGTAGTAGTAGTAGCAGTACTGCACCTAGAGGTGCTGCTGCAAGGGGTGGCAATGCAATCGGAGGGATGGGACATGTTGGTAAAAATGGTAGCAATAATGCACAACAACATCAGCAAAATGCCAGCGGCAGTAATGCTCAACAGTCTCATAACTCAGATATCATGTTAATGGCCGCCATGGGTGCTACCAGTGGTCCAACAACAGCAACAACTGCAGCAGCAAATGGTTTAACTGACGATAGTATAGTTGCCACATCAGTAGGTAGCAATAATAACAATATGGAAGGCATTGATGCAAGAGACGATAGTGGTACAGGGGGTGTTGGTATTGGTGTTGGCGTTGGCATCGACAATAGTAGTAGATGTTTAGCCTCAGGTCTTACTGAGACGAATACCACAAACCATAATAATACCAATAGCAACAATAGTAATTGCAATGTTAACAGTTTGCTGGATTCAGGTTTAGCAAGCGGTGGCGGCCTCAACAGTCACATTCATAACAATGGACACTCGAATGCCAGCAGTCACTGCAATGAATTGGTACGCAGCAGTAGTAGTGCCAGCTTAAGCAACGCCAGCCTCAATCATCATGTCAGCATGGGTGGTGGAGGCAGTGGCAGTATTGCGGGCGGTGGAGGTTCTAATGCTGGTGGCGGAGGCGGTGGAGGTGGCGGTACCGGTGGTGGCGGTAGTCTTTGCGGTGTACCTTCGTCGGCCTCAAGCTATGCGCTCTCTGCGGCCGAACGCAAAAAATATCGTCATCAAAATTTCAGCAAAAATATTTATATTGGAACGAAAAATGCTGAAAAATGGGAATATATGCGTACGCGATTACACTTCAAAAACGATGTGGAATTTGTGGCATATCTGCTGAATTTAGCTGAGAACGATGGTGAACGTCTGGCCAAGTAAGTAGAATTAAAATATGTACTTAAAACTGTTATTTGATGATATCTTTGAGAAAAAATAATTTGAAAAGATCACGTTCAGATGCCAATCAAAATATTTAAAAATTTATAATTAATCTCTTTGATCGGTTTGCGCTTTGTTTCCATTTTGCTTGATGTAAGAATCAACATCGAACTCCTGATTTATTTGAGCAACACATGACATTGTTTAGTTTCTTCAAAATATTCAAAATGATTCCCCGACCATATCGAAATACTCTCCTTTCCATATGTTGTCTTCTTCACCGATCACATCTGTAAGTTAACTCTGCACAATTCGATTCGCTCGAAAAGTTTTTCGAATTGTAATTTACACAACACAAAAATTCGATTTTTTCGTATCGAATGACAATGGAATCTCAATCTTTTTTATTACGCAGTCAATAGAATCTATGATCAATTATTGGTAGACTTTATACAAGGTTTATACGAGAGGTGTCTTGGTGACACCCGGTTAAAACTATGTTCCTCAGCAATATGCCCGCACATTTCATGTGATAAATAACAATGAGACATTCCAAGTGAAATCATGGATGTTAATTTTAATTTAAAAAAAATAAGGATATCATTCAAATGTTTTTTTGTTTGACTTCGATGCGAAGTAAAAAATGCACCAAATTTCATAATGATATTTCGCAAAGTAGTGAAAATAACAGATTGTCAGGATTTATTTTATAAAAATGTCAGGTTTATCAATCTTTCGCCTATTTTATGTCGCCCATATTTTCTTCCACTTGCATATTTTTTATAAAAATTAATGGCACTAAGTAGACATAATTTTTTTTGTTGGGAGGCTGAAGGTTAAGCCTTTTTTAATAATTCTAAATATTGGCACCTTTTTTCTCAGAAAATATTTATTCGGGACAAAGGAAGTTATGTCATGGTATTAGAAGGGTTCATTATTCACTCCCAAAAAGAAAATTATTGCTTTACGTACAACAGAGTTCACAAGATATCAGGTTAGATTAAGTTAGGTTGACAGGTTGCCGATGAAGTAATTAAAGCTAAAAGTACCAGCCCACTTGGGTACAAAAGTAATTATGATCCCTTTGTGTTAACCTGGCAAAAAAGAAGGAAGATGGAGGTATAAGAGAATGAATTGTAGTGGTACAGAGGAGTAACCGGGAAGTCAAAGATGAAGCTGGAGAGAGAGATAGATAGCTGGAGGAAAAGAAAGTGGTGCAATATTGATCGTTTAATAAAATCGTTAAAACCAGATTTCCCTCAGTTGAAATAGATTACCAAAAATTAGACAATGAGTGGCGCGAACATGCACTTTTGGACCACAAAGAGCTAAATCTTTCTTAGATGTATAAATTTTTTTGACGAACGTTTTTAAAATAAAAAATTGTACCGGTGAAACTCTCTTCTCAAAAATTTCTTCTAATAGCGTTTTTTTACCCATTTTATGGAAAATTTGCAATATAATGATTTTTTGTATTAGTGAGTTTATTAGAAATTACTGAAATTTTTTAAAATCAATTTTTTTATAAAAAGTCAAAGAAATGTAAATTTTTTTAGAAAAAAAAAACAACATAATATTACCATTTTCTAATTCTTCCGTAGAAATGGTTTTTAGTAAGCTAAACAATATTAAAACGGATTCGAGAAATTAATTGTCAACTGACGCAATTGCATCTATTATTTCTACGAAAGAGAGTATTAAGAAAATGAAGGTGCAAATTTTGAACCTACTGGAAAAAATAATTCTTACTTGTTATTTTAGAACAAAAGTCTATTGATATTTTGGCGGTACAAAAACAGTGACCACTGAAACACATATGTATGTATATATGTATATAAAATAGATATCCAAATGTACTTTGATAGTATATGTAAGGGAATAAATGTCTTAATACATGTTTACATTTTAAAGTACAAATATAATGATATACTTATGACTTTTAAATAAAAACAATATATTTTGATGAAAATAAAGAAGACAAAACTTTTGTCAAAATTTTTTTGTACTATTTCATTTGGGTTTGTACTATTTTTGCCAAACTTCTGTACAATTTCAACTTTTTCTGGTAGTAACGCTGGTCACATATTGATTTTTTTATTTTTTAGCCGTACACGAACTTGAAAAATGGATACGCTCGTACCTGTCTATCGTTCATGTACTTTTTTGCATAAACGTATACGAACTTTGTGTTCGGTTACACTCAAACCTGTCCACCGTACATGTACACGAACTTAAAGTACAGATGCTCGATCATGTGCGGTTCAAGTGTGTTCCGATCGAACAATACGTGTACCACCATGTTCGTGTACGCGACCAAATATTAAAATAAAACACATTCAAGATTGTGTTCGGCACCGTACAAAATTTAGAGACCCACATAAATGTTAGGAAAATAAAAATATGTGTTGGTTGGTTTGAGCTGTGTTCGAAAAAATCTTCCAAACATCGAAGGGTTGGTTCCGGCACATTTTCCGCCGCACCTAAACACAGTCCTTGTCGTGATCGTCGCTATCAGAGTCAACCCGAAAATCGTAAAGTTAAATTTTTCTGAACTCTGGTTTGTACGTATTATTTCTTTTATTGCAAATATAACTAACAACTGACGTTACCTTCACGAGAACTTATCATCAAAATACTTTCTCAAAATTGGGTACCTTTACTCATTTCATAAGTCAAAACTCAAAAGTAAGGTTGGGACATTTCTTCCTTTACCCCCCGTCTTGACTGTCAATAAATATTTTGGTAATAAAGCAATAACGCCGGCACAATAACGAAACAATATTACTTATTGCTTTGCTTATTGCTTTGATATGGGAAATTGTCATTATGTTAACACACAATATACAAAATTTCTAAGAGAAAGGTTCGCTAACAAAAAAAGAAAAAAACTGAAAGACTTTTTAAATTTTCATATGAAAAACTCATTCTGAAATGAAAAACTTAGCATTTTTATGGATATTATTAAATATTTTCTTTTTAATTGGCCTTTTTAATATCTTTCAATAATTTATTTAATTCGTTTGCAAAAAAAAAAAATTATTTTTCTTGTATTATGGCGCGTCTTTTCTTTTTTATTTTCTTTTATTTGGAAATGTCAAACGGTTTATGACGTTTTATATTCGCAATAATTGTCAACGAAAAATCATTGGCGCAATTATCGCCAAGTACGAAAAAGGTGCGTCTACAGTGGAGATAACATAATTTTGACATTTGCCGCAATATATGTTAATGAATTTATTGCCAGTCAAGACGGAGGGTTAGAAAAGAAATATGATCATTTAAAATTTTCTTTGGGACGTAATCCCAATTGGGCCAAAAGGGTAACAGATACATTTTTTTAATCGAATCAAAGAAACATAAAAAAATTGTTAAAGTTGCAAAATATATTAATTCTGTCCTACTGTGCAGCACTGTTTGTAAAATCGAGTCTTGAAAAATCATATTTTCAACATGCAAAATCGTTACTAGTAAACATCTTTGCAATTTTTAATCGCAACAAGAACTAAGCAAACATTTTAGCTTTTAATTTATTTGTCACACATGCAAAACACCAGTTCCTTTTTCCAATACGCGGGCGCTCCTGTTTAGTTTAACACAAAATAATCTGCTTTAATATTTTATTTTAGTTCTGTGAGAACACATTGCTACAAAGTAAAGTTAAACAAAAAAAAAACAAGAAAGAAATTTTAAATAAAAGCAATACATTAAAGTTTTTAATGGCAGTTATAAAAAATGAAGAGAAAAAAATGAAACGAAAACGGCGAAAATGAATTGTATATTTTATATTTGCTTGTCGTGTCGTTGTGGATCATTGCAATGGAACTTTGTTTTCAAATCGTTCATTCGTTCGTTCGTTCGTTGGTTCGTTTTGTTGTTTTTCGCCTTCACGGCAATGCATTGTAAATTACATGCTCGATAATCGCGACGGCGACGTTGGCGATGATGACGATACTGCTTGTGGTGATGTTGATAATGATGATGTTGATGTTAGCGGAAGCGGAAATAAAAGCACAAACGTAACGAACATACAAAGAAGTGAACAAAAGTGGAAAAAAAATATCAAACTGCAACGGCAACAAAGTAAAGCAAGCAAAAAAAAAATAAAAATTATTTACACCAATTTCACAGTGTGAGTTAAAAACTCATTCGCATGATAGTTTTGAGCGGTTGTGTAGTAAAACGGTGTTCATTTTTGCATTTTTAATGCGTCCCTTGTTTTTGTAGTTTTTTTTCTTTTATTTATGTTTTCGGTCAGGATTGCAACAAACAAAAAGAAACCAAAAACACGCCAAATTGTTAAATTACATGCACGAGGCTGGATTAAAAATGCTCTTTTCTATTCTTGCGACTTATGTCGAATAGAAAAGAAATGCGAGGGTCGCGAAAACAAAATAGATGGATGGATGGAATTTTTGTGTCCTTTACTGCCATCAAATGTTTTAAATTTTGATGATATTTGAAGTTGCTAAGTGCTGTTACTAACGCTTTGATATCCTTTAAGTACACTTTTCACTATTCCACTGTTCCACTGAGCACCACTCGATCTTTAGTCCCTTTTAACTTTTTACGAAGCATGGAATAAATTTATGCAGCACAGAAATAAATGTTTAAAAAAGAATCGGCTGACGTGTTAGACACTGTCAAATCTCAATACGAAAAGGGGAACCTTGCTTGAGTTTCTTTTTTTTCGTATTCATATCAAAATTTATGTAGACGTTTTTAAGCAGCCCTCGTTATCGCTCGCTAGTTTGGTTGAGTTTATTGCAAGGTTGGCAACCGGTGACGTAATTGATACCGACACTTATTCAATACCGTTTAACTCGAATACCGGTATAAATGTCGATACTGTGATTCTTTTCGGTTGCAAAATGCCGGAATTCAAATATTGTTTTCTTCAATAATAGATTCAACCCGGTATCTGCATTTTGGTATAAAAAATCGTATAGTACGGCAAGAACTATATGTGCTATCTGTGTATGGAGGCGATGGGAGAACTCAGCCTAAGTCAGATGCTAGCGATTAGTATGGACTGCATGATAGGAATATGTATAACATTGAATTATAGGCTGACTGAACTCTCAACTACTGACGTACGTAACGGAGTCGAAGAGAGACCCGCAGCAGTTGTGCTTTGCTCGAAATTCATTTTGCATTAAATATTTTTATGTTGAAAGCAATTGTTTTTCTCAAGTTCAAATCTGACTTTATCCATTTTGTTTTATTAAGAAAGTAATATTGGAACAACGGATCAGTACTGATTTCAAGGTCGATACATCTATAATTTTATTTTTATTTAACTTTTTATTGTCAAAACATGTCGATATCTCGTAGGCGAATGAAGACAACTATAAAAATATTTTATATCAATTACAAGAAATATGACAAAAATAAAACGGAAAAACAGAAAATATTTAAACAGCGGAGAATTTAAATCCCCGATATTTTAGAAACTGCAAATTTGGACTCAGCATACTTAAGTCTATTACAAAGGATGTATTTTAAGAACGCGATTTGATATTATAGCGGGGTTTAATTTTTGCAATTAAAACAACATATTTTGTTTGGTTTTAAAAAGAAAATTATAATGGACTTAATTCATATAAAATCAATCAGTGATTAGGTCCGATCCCTCAGAATCGAACCGCTAAGTCTTGCACAGGTAGCATTTCATTAAAAAATTGGTATTCGGTTGACCTTGCAAGCCATCCCCATAACTTCCCGCTAAGCTACAGGTTCGCAGTTGAAAATTTATACACTTTTTAGCCCATATCGGAAATTGATGTAAAGAAAACTTCTAATGTTACTAAAATAAAACTATATTATCGAAAAGTTTCGAGGACGATATATCTTCGATTTTTCGTAAACGATAATTCTCGAACGGACCATGACTAAATTTTGGACTTCATTGGTTGAGTAGTTTAAAATTAATGTTTAAAAAATATTTTTTCGAAAATTATATCGGATCATTGTCTCACGACATCTAACTGAGCTCAATACCTTTAGAATGCACCAAATTTAGATCCGATCTGTTAAAGCATTCTTAAGTTTTATGATGTTTAAAAGCACATATGTACATACCAGAGAATTGCATGAGCTTGTTCACTCTCGCTCTCCTCTCACATGTACAATGCTTGTGTTTTCTTTTTTTAACATCAATACGTACTAATGATCAGCGTTGTCAACTTTGTATAACCAAATCGCGCCATACACCTTCTCAAAAAGCGCTACAACAAGCTAAATTATGGCGTTAACAGATATTCGTAACCATAACGCGCTATTCCCAAACGCGCTAAGTTAAATATTGATGAAAGTCGATGCATGTATTAGAAAAAAATCCAATATGTATTGAAACAAGATAATATTTGTTTTTAAATTCATTCAGATACAAAAAGCAGATACTTACAACTATTAAGAACATGTAGGAAACTTTTAGGGCCTTATTCATTATAAACTATCAAATATTTATTAAAGGTTTATAGGACAGTTTTACATACAAAATTTGTTTCATAAACCAATTATACACTTTTGGTAAGTTTTATAAATAAGGGTTTTGATATTTTCATTGAACTTTTTAATATCATAAAAATAATAAAAAAATACTTTCATTTACACAGCCCTTCTTCTGGCCACAAAACCGATTGTATATAATACTTCGAATTGTCATAGGATTAATTTGAATTTATTAACTACTAAAAACCTATTAATTCAACACGTTTTCTATTAAACGCGTGCGTTAAGACGAAAAACAGCGCGTTTGGCGCTAAATTGGCCACGCTGCTAATGATATTGCTTGCAGTGTTAACTCTCTAGCAATTGAATGTCATTAACTCAATCTCGTTTTTTAAGTGCCGTTAGTAAAAATAAATTAAAAATTCTTACTGCTGTTTCATTGTTTTGTATAAAATTAAAATTAGATATTCTAAATTTTATTATGGTATAAAACATAATTTTTAAATTTATTACTTTCACTTTCTAAAACCTTCTTTTTTTTGCAAAAAAATTGTTTAAATTTAATTTTTTTAACGAATTGTTTCAACATTAATGTTCAAGATAATTTCTTTTTTATATATCAAAAATAGCTTTTCAATAAATCTCTGTGAGAAAAAAATTATTCGTTTAGCTACAAAAAAAAAATTGCATATGAACATAATAAAACCGTAAAAAACATTAAAAACGCATGTAATTTTCTTCACTTTCCTGACTTTAGCAGTATCTTAGAGTTACAAATCGCAACATAAAGTATTAAAAATTTACAATATGATGTAAAATTTTGTTGTGTATCGATCTGCGTACTTAGTTTTTAAGAATTCTTTAAATTAATTGTTTGCCTTTTTGGCCAGCTTTTTGGCTCAAATACTCCTCTGTGGGTCGAGCCGAAAAGCTAGATTTTTTATGGGTTTTATATGTTTTTAATCAATACCGGTACCAGTATGGAAATACCGATGCCGAAGTACCGAAATAAAAAAATCGATTGCGTTACTGATACCAATATTCGATCCGGTTCACAACCTTGGTTTATTGTGCTTCAGCATATTTTCGTTCATGCAGCAGGCATGCAATTTCGCCATAAAAATTAATGCAACAAATGCGCGCACATACGTACAATTTCCTTTTTCGAATTTCAGTAAATTTTCTTTTTTAATTTTCTCAACTTTTTTTCTGCTCCGCATCCTCTTGATGCCGTCCATGTGTGTTTAAAAATCAAACCAAAAGTGAAAAATTGTTCAAGTGCAATTTCAACACACAAAAAAAAGAAAGTAAAATAAAAATCAAATGCATAAAAATGGAGCTCAAATAGGAAAAACTACTGTGGTTGGAAAAACGTTTGTTGCCAGTCAGCAATATTAAAGGAAAAACACGTTAAAAGAAGGCAGATATATAAGAATTTTCTCGAAAATTACAGGGTGTATGCATAAATATATCTGTATATATATATATACAAATGTATGTACATATGTACATAAACAATGATACATAAGTGTATACATATGTATATATGTACTTATCTACATTAATGTGTATGTACATACATACATACATATGTATGTATGATGGCCACTTTATTTGCACTTGTGTGCATAAAACCGTTACAGGAAATTCATCAGTAGAACTGCCACAATAACAACGGCACAACAGCAAAAACAACACGACTATGACTAACAATCGCATCATTATCCTTTTTCATAACATTAGCTGCGAAATGAAGTACCCACAGTGGTATTTACACACACTCATATTTGCCCATTAATATGTGTATGTATGAGTATGCAGGTATATATGTATGTGTGTAATTGTATTCATACGATGTTAAAGCTTATACTACACGTACTAACAAACACAAACACTCACGCATATACACACCCTACACTATAAGCCACGCACATAGTAGAGTGCACTTACTGTTTTACGGCTCTTGCTTAATGAGAAAAAAAAGTAAGAAACACGCTAAAACAAAAAATATTCAAAAAGGAAACAAACGTAATAACGAAAAACCTTCAGATTCCACACCACCCCCTCCTCCAACAAAAACGTATTTGGCATGTCGAATATTCTGACCGTTTATTACAAACTTACACTTGGTCCACACATATCTACCAACATACATACATAAAATCTCATATTTATGTGATGCACATTAGACTGGTTCAAAATATAAACAACGTTGAAATCATGGGCACCAGATGCACAACGTCGTCCCGAAGTTATCTTCACGTTTCACCGGAGCACAAGTTCAGGATCTTACACCCGGTCAATTTTTACTCGTCACGTCTCGAGTTTTTGGGAGAAGCGGTCTTATCTAATTTTTTGTTAATTTTGTGATACACGTGAAGATAACTTCGTGCCGACGATATGTAAGCATCTACAGGTAGACCTGGTTGAACACGGAGGTTACGTTCCACGAAAATGCAGTGCTAACCAAATACGTGTTAAACTATACAAGAAAACAATGCAAAAAATTTAAGAAAAGGGTAAAAGAAGCTCCATACACACAGAAAAAAAACATCAATGTAAAACCAAAATTAAACAATGTTGATTTCATGTCATGTAATTTTTTTCCAAAAATATTGAATTTGTTGAGAGCTAAAATATATTCATACTAATTCAATGTTTAAAACTTTAAATATAAACTAACAAATAGTAGATTGAACATTTTTCGTAGTCAAAATAACATTGTGCAATGTTGAATTTACACAACTCAGCTTCGTAGTAAAACAAAAAAAAATATTGCGTTAAATCAGGGTTACCTACCCACTGGGTAACCCAATGAAACCCACTGGGTTTTATTGGGGATTTTATTTGAAAAAAAACCCACCCACTTGGGATTTCTATTAAATAAAATATACAAATTTACTAGGACAAGATAAGTACATCTTTCACTTTTTATTAACAAGAAAAACATTAAAGATAAATACAAACTTTGGAGTTTGACAACAGAGCGGAATAATATTTTGTAATTGAATCAGTTGTTCAAATCGACTGGACAAAATGACATAAAAAAATTAACAACTGTGCTAAATGTATAATTGTACAGAAAAGTTATCACATTCGATACGGAAATGATTTATACGATTGTTCGATCAACGAATTTTTGACGTTGAGAAAGGCTTGTTGTAATTTAAAGAAATTATTGATTTTCTTTCTGTCTCTATATAATTTTAAATGAGTGATGTATATTTTCATCCGATGACGAAAATCGTTCCAAATTAAAACAAAAGAAATTATTCACCTTTGTTCCATTTGTCAACACCGACGTCACGTCAATACAATACCAAAAAATTGGAACTTGTATCCTCGCTCTCGACAGTCTATTTCTGTTCTCTAATGTCTAGAAAATAACATGAGCCTTTCAATAATAGTCAGTTGATTTCGTCAACTTTTTTGGTATTGTATTCATGTGACGTCGATGTTGACAACTGCAATAAGGATGATTATTTTTGAGTAAAAACGCAAACTTATGCAAGAGTTTATCTCAATAAAAAAAATATATAAGAAATGTATAAAAACTAATGACCTAATTTACAAACGATTAATAAAGTTATAGTAGATTTAATGCACACATTAACTTTATTAATCGTTTCTGAATAATAAAGCCTAATAAAACCCAATAAAGCCCAATAAAACTAAAAAACCACTGGGTGGGTTTAAAAAAAAACACAGGTTTTTGCCAACGCTGCGTTAAATTAACTTTGGATTTGATAAAATCAACATTGAGCATTTTAAATCAACATTGCTAATAATTATTTCACGAAATCCAATGATAAATTCAAAAATTAAAAAAGTATAAAAAATTCTCATTGGTTTTTTTTAAGTTTTCGTATAAAATAAGAGGTTTGAAGCTTTTCAAAAATATGGTTTAAGGTCTACTGATGATTTTGCGTTAGCACCAAATGTTTTTAAATAAAATAATTATTAAAAAAGTAAATACATAATAGAAATGGTTTTTATTATATTTTTCATATATATTTTCATGAGTTATTTTTTATGGGCATCATTTTGAACCAACAAACATTTAGTGTTATTTGAATATGAGCATTAAAATAATTTCGTGTTAGATCAATCATTGAATCGTATGACCTCTACATTATAATTATTTACATATTAAATGAATTCAATACGTAATTTATGTTGATTCAAACTGAAATAATTTAGATTCAACAAAATTCGTCATATTATTTTAATGTGGGCACATTTTTATTCAATAAGACTCGCATGTTATATTGACATGTACTGCTATTGTTGTTTGCAAGTTATCGTAAAATCATGTTTATTTAACACGAAACGACTATGAAACAAAATCATTAACGAAAAATGTAAAATCAACCTTGTTTTCGCTTGTTTTACATTCTGTATTTTTCTGTGTGTACAGCGAAGAGTTGGAGGTTTAAAATGTTCCTCGTAGTGTTTTAAATTAATCTGCTGCAATACATTATCCTAAAATACAAGGATTCCAAGATTTTCTATGCCGATTCAATATAAGAATATGCAAAAAGTACGACACTGTAATTGTCCTTAAAATAACATTCAGATGTAAATTGTCAAAATGTCGATACACGTATATTGCTTTTGTCGTAAGAATGTTGTTTTACGAATTGGCACTATGCAATCTGCAAGAGCCGTGTGGTCAAGGACTCAATTTAACAAAGGCCGAATTGATTGTTTTTACCCAAAAAAAAATATAATATTCTTAAATGAAGACAAGTTTGTCTTGCATTATTCGGAAGTTTCGAAGAGAGCTAAGTATCTGGGCGTAGTCCTCGACTCCCAGCTCTAAAAAAAAAACGTAACGGTGGCAACAGAACGGGGAAAGTTTTTGGAAAGAAATAGAGAATCAAGCCACACATTGAAAGATAGTGGACAAGAAGATTTACATATATTTCTATAATGTGCAAGCTGTAAGGCCTGCAATGAGGTCAACCACCCTGACCAGTTTGAGCACAATATTTTATATATCTACCAAGTCTGATCCCCAAGGATTCAGAGAATCGTGAAATTTAAGGAATGATTATATTGAAGATGGCAGAGACTGCATGAATCCTGTCATGAATGTCGAGAAACTTGAGTAGAGAGAATACCAAAGAGGGGCCGCTGCGAGAAAAATTTCGTAATAAGTAAAACAGTGCACTTTTCTTATGCACGGATGATGACTTGAAACAGAACGCTGAAACTGAATTGGGGATACACACTGAAAACCCCAAGCTATTGCTCACATTCAGATTACCCTGTGAATGGACCATGTTTCAGGACGACAATTACTCCTTAACCGAACGAAATCGAATAAAGGTCAGTCTCATCTCAGAAAAAGTCTCTTTATTAGTAAACAGAAATTTTTTATCTAACGAGCGCTGCTCTAATGTTTTATAGTATGTGGGCGCATTGGTTTATGTATATGAAGCGCTAAAATATGAACACATCAATACATATTCAACCAAACATACAATTGCTCATAAACAAGCTACTAGAGCTATTTCTAGAATTCTTATTGCATTCCTTCAAGCATTCCTCGCAGAAGTATGTATATTTATTTGTTTTATCGTTGATGTTGTTGCTGATATAGTTGATGTTGTTGTTGTTGCTGTTGTTAATCTTCGCTTTAACTAGCTGTAGCATTACAACTACGAGGGTCGCAATTTATATTTTCCTTTATTGTCTTAACAATTTTGCAAGCGACTGAACCATTTGCTCTAACATTTTTTCATTCCATTTAAAAAGTTATGTCCTTACAGTTACGATAATGATGGCAATGAGAATTTCATCGCACTGCTGCTACACAGAGCTTTTGGTACGTTGTGATACGACTGAAGTTAGCTCGTCGTAGCAGCCAAAGCTCATTATAGAGTTCCCTTTAATATCGAATATATTCGATTAATTTCTATCACATACATCTTCGCTCTGAGACCAATGACAATGTAAGTGCACCCGTCCAAAGTCTGTATCTAATTCTTAATTACATTTACATAGCGTTGGCCTAGGCCGTCAGATAGATCCAACACTACCGACATTGTAAGCGAAGGTAGGATGGGTCCAATTACTATGGTGATTCGGAGGGCATTAAGATGTACCTGGATGCAATTAATCTTAGCAGCAAACATTATATTAATATTAGATGGGTCAATTTAGGATCGATCATAGGATGAGTTTGAACTATCAAATAAACACGAAGTCCAATTGCATTTTTTTCAGATAGTTTTATAAGTATTCTCTTATTTTTCGACCTTTTTTTAATAATTATCAGTGATTATTCAAGCCTTAGGTCAGTTTATATAAAAAAGGTATATTATTAATTTTTTATATCGATATTTCGCCAATATCGTTGATTGGCTTCTTCAGGAAATGAAATTTTTTTCATTTTGATTTACATTATTTAAAAATTTTTACATTTGAAAAAAACAATATAATTAATTATAGGAGAGTTTGCGGAAGTGCCTGGCATTATGAATTCTTAAACAATTTCTAATTTTTTAATTTAAATTTTGACATTTTACTTTGGAAGAATAAAAACAAAGGCAGATCAACAAGGCCTTGATTAAAAAAGAACAAATTGGAAAAAAAATAAGGGGAAAAAAGACAGCAGAAAACAAACGAAATTTATAATTGAAGCTAAAATAACAATATGATATAATACGGTGGCATCCAAATCAGACGCCAGTGCGAAGGCTAAATTTTATTTTGTTGCTTTGTTTTATTCTATTCTTTTAGTGTACATCTAAAGACTTCATTAGTTTTTACTTTTCGTTGCCGTTCTGTGCCGTTCGTTTCTGTAGAAAATATTTTTTAAGTACTTGTTCTGTGTCCGAACTTTCGGATGTGGACGATATAATTATATGAATAAATTTTGTAAATGTTTTTTGCTTGACAAAAATATATAAATATTTAATAATTTGAATTAAAATAATATATTCTCACTTTTAAAACAAAATTTGTAATATTTCACACCACAAAACACGAATAAAAATAAACTCTTGGCTGTCACTTAACGTTGTATTCTATTTTTAACAGAATAGTCCGCAACAGAACAGAACGAAGAAGTAACAACAAACCACACAAACAGTTTTTCAATAGAATAGAAACAAAACAGCTGATTCGTAACAGAACAGAACGTACAAACCAATTCTGCCTTAATTTTACAATTCGATAGGAAAATACTAATCCGAATCGGATGCAAGGATGTATACGCTTAACTATTTTATTTTATTTTAAATGTTAATTATACACAATGGAATGTATTTCAATTTATACCAACTTGCGGACTGCTGGATAGTTACTTTGGAGAGCCAATGGCAATCATTAGCCTGTCTCTCTCTCTCTCTCTCTCTCTCTTATTTCTCTTCTGTATCTTATCAAGTACGACCGAGGTCTTTATGATCAACTCCGCTTATAGCAGACATCCACTTTATTTTTGATGTGCAAGAGCAAAAAATATTTATTGGGTGCCAAGCAAAGACTTTACAACGGATGAACTATTAATTAGAGATTTCCAGTACCCAAAAATTCACTTGTTTAGCCCGATATGCAAAAGCTCAGTTCAACATATTTTCTTATTTCTACGAGCACTTCTGCCAAGTAAATTATGTTACAATCCAGTCAAAGTCTACCGATTTACTTTGTTTACATGATTTATTCAAAGAAAAAATGAAATAAGAATTAATTCAACCGACGGAAATTTTGTTTCAAAGTGCGGCCTGTCGAGTTTTGTTAACTATGAAATATCCATATATTCGGGTGTTGTTTTGTTGCGGACTCATATTTGTCATAAATAATGATAGCAATAACCGAATTATGGAGATTCTAAGGAGGACAAATACTTTCCAGGTCTTAATGCCATTTTGCGAAGACAACCTGGCGCAATTTTAAGACTTCCACAATTAAATTCGTTTATTTTTATAAAGAAGCTTAATCACCAAAATGCAATCTTTTTTTAATAATCCCCATCAAGTATTTAAAGAACAGATATAACAAGTAGACATAGAAAATTTGAGCAAGTTTTTTTTTAAGTTAATATTTAGTGGCGAATACTACTTGATGACTCCGAATGCAAGCCATACACGTTACGATCGTTGGTACAACTTGAGGAGGTTGTAAACGAGATCGTAACGTTTGTGGGTTGGTTGTATGAAGTTGTCTTGTCTTGTCTTGTCTCGGTTGTACGAAAGATCAAAAAGATTTAATTTTTTGACAAGTTGTATAACTCGTTCGCAACGTTAATGGACTTGTTGTACATTTTGTACTTTGTGCTTATTTTCGCATTTGCAAAAGAATATTGTGTGAAAGCTTCAGTTACCATCTTTAATCAAAATGAATTGTTTGCAAAATGAAGTTGTGAATGACTGTTTAGCTTGCATTACAAGTGCCAGAATCACCAAGGATCGTAATATAAATAGTAACCCTCGTACTTGTTTTTTAACCACATAAGCATACTCTTACAAGCATATACATACATACGTATTTATTTTCTATTTACTTTCAATGCCTTGCTTTTACTTATTTGCCACACATCCATCCACCTACACATTCATAAATACACACACACAACACACATTCTCATTCTATTATAGTTGCTGTTTGCCAGTTTGTGTTTTGTGTTTAGTTTTATGCCACCTAAACACAAGGGAGTCATATACTTACAACTATAAAACAAACATGTTCGAATGTAAACATTCATGGATGAGCAAACGAACAAGTCCTTTCAAATAAACTAAATATCCTTTAAGATTGAAACACGCGGCGGGTAAGCGGTCAATAGCAGACTCGAGATCCTGTGTAAATCTGTGAATATAATACTTAACTGAAAGTGCATGAAAGTTTTACACACTTCGCGCTCAATCTGAAAAAATATATATTCCTTGAGATAAGAAGATCCTTTCTTTTAAAGAAATCCAAAAATCAGCTTTCTTAGGATTGTCAACCTAGTTGAAAACTTAAGTAGCACTTTTTGAATCGCCCTCGAATTGATGTATATTGACAAGAACGTGTGGCTGGCTACACTTTAGATATGAAAAACTTTAATGTTGTTGTTCGACTCGACGCACATTAATAACGCGATTGCACACATGTACCCTAAAACAACAACAACAATATTATATGGTACATACAATTGTACATACAAATACATCGACTAACTCTGTTGTAGCACATGTACTGAACACAAATAGACGCTTGATTACACATAAGTCCAGTTGCCCAGCCACCATTTAAGAGATTATTTGACCAGCGCGATCATTTCGAGGACTCTCTTTTTAATCGTCCAGACAATTGTTGGAGAAAAATGACTTTTTAATCTTCCAAATGACTTTTATTTATTTAAAATATTAGTCAATGGATATAATCCTTAATTAATTCAAAGAAAAATCAACAAGTTCAGAAAAATAATTATATTGACGACATAATCTCGTGAAAGGATCAGCCATAGCATAATTAGACCTACAAAACTTAATAACAAGAGGATGCTTTTGCGAGTCATTATGACGATTGTTGGATGAGTTAATCGCCATTTACGCATTTTGGCGATGAATTTCATGGTTTTAGGTTTTTTATTTTTAGATTTCGCAATCATCGTTTAAGTATTCTGACGATCATTGAACGATTGCTATTTCGCCATAATCGTATACTACTTTTGTAAATTGTGTTTTTGCGAGTCCTTTTATTGTTTACGTTACTTCAAAGTCGCCGTTTCCACATTCTGGCGATAGTTGGGCGTGGAGAGTGATAATAAAAAGTGTTGGTTTGATTAAAGTGTTTTCTTTTAAATTGAATTGTTTTTTTAATTTAAAGTGATTTTTAAATTAAAATACAATGAAAAATATTATTAAAAAACATAAGATATTTAAAAGAGTCCTATACGATCCTTTTCCGCGTGTCGTAGCAGACTCGTTACGCAGATTTATTCAAGGCTCGTTTGAAGTATGAATAAAAGAGTCTTACACGATTCACATGGAAGAGTTGCCGTCTTGATACCGTTTCTCTCGCTGTACTGAACTTGTACGTTCGGAATACGACATCGCGGAAGACTCTTTTACGATCGAAACTGCTAGCTGGGTGACCAGAATGTCGCTAACGAGATTGTTATCGACGATTCATGCACGACATATCCCCTGTTATTCAGGTTTACTAAGCGACTATTTAAAAATTTACATGAAATCGTCGTTCACGACACTATCAGCGATAGAATCTTGCATGTTGTCTTCTTTTAAGCACTTTTAACGGCAACGTTAGCAAATATTTCTTAAAGTGTGGCTCCTATCAAACAATGTTTACGACACAAGATTGGCGGCAAAGTCCTTAACATTGTCCGATTAGAAATTTACAGCGACAATGTCTTAGATGTTGTCCTTAATAAAAATCGCTTAACGACATTATGACGGACTGTTTCGTATGTTGAATTGTGTCAAACATTTGTTTGGGTCAAGACATTAAGTGACGTCACATATTATGTAACACAATAAGAGTGGGAGGAGTTATTACGGAGTTTATGACTTACACTTTAAAAATGTTAAAATGCATCACGAATGGTGAGGAGAAGACGTTCTAAAGACGCCAAGAATGGCGTTCCGTAATATGTGAACAACCCCTTGAGTGAAGCAAAAATGTAATCAGCAGGGCAAGTTTTTTATGCTTTTTGCATACAAAATATGCATTTGCATATTTTTCCAATTTTTTCCAAGAAAAGCATTTTTGATATAACTTGAATAAATTTTGCATATTACGCAGATTTGTAGCTCTTTTTAGAAAAAATTTCTTGTGGTAACTTGATATATGGTCTCCGAAGTGCGATCATTTTAAAGATTTTTTTTTGAATATTTGCATGCATATTAAAAAAATTTTTGTGCATATTTAAACTTGTCCTGGTAATCAGGTATGTGATGGAAACCGATTTCAAAAACGAAGTCATTTTTAAACATTGGTGTTTCTTAATAATATTTCTTTATTAAAAAGTACTTTATCGCAAATATTACATAAATATTTCTTTGTTAAGAATTTTATCACAAAAATTATAAAAATTGGATGAAAAGTGTATTAAAAATGGCCTTTAAAATTGCTCAATTTTCACAATCGATTTCCAGCACATGACTGAATATTTTTGATGGTGCGTGCTGTAGCTCAGGTGCTTAAAGTGTTCTCCTATACACATGTAATGAATTGATTTCCCATCCCATTCTCAACATCAATAAGAAATTGTTTTCATTACGAATTTTGCGTTTGACAAGTCCATACTAGAATAATGTCAATTGGTACATTTTGTGGGAATTGCTAAAATTTAGTTTTTTCCCAAAAATAATATTTTACATATTTAATGAAATTAAATAAAAAACAAACTGAAATTGATTATTGATGGGTGTAGCTGGTTCCTATGCGAATTTCCCAGTTGCTAATACAAATCATCAGGGCACCTTTTCCCAAATATTTCTTACAACAACTGGAGGTATATTAAAGCTTCATTAAAACTAATTAATTTTATTTTTTCGTTGACGACTAAACAGACGTCATTACCCATAACGTCCTTGTGCATCCGTCATTGATGATCTCTTAAAGACATGCGAGGTCAACTGGGATGTGTAAAAACACATAAAAACTTTATATAAATACACACATACACAGACCTTTGACGCTCTTGTACATATTAATCTCTCTTCGAGGGCTCCCTGAATTAATACATATTTTATGTTTTGCCTGCAAAGTATTGTGCTCTTTTCATTTCCGTCCATTCCCTTGTTTTCCTATTTTCACTCATTATCCATTTTTTCCAAATAACATTTTGCAAATCAAGTACGATTTCCTTTTTACATTTTAGTGTTATTTTGCTTCGATGTGAAACGATTTTTTCCAGTTGTGATTGTGGATTAAGTTTATGGTTTTATCAATGTTTTTTTATTTGAGCCCGTTAAGATAGAATTGGTCAAGCAAAAAACATTTTGATTGTTGTGCTAATTTTCGATTAGTTCGCTTGATGTGAATGAAGAGCCTAATTAAAAAAGCAGGCATATCTTGAAATACAGTTCAGTTAGATAAAAACTTTAAGGAATATTTTTACTGGAATTCAGCAAGAGTGATCCATAACTGACTGGGATAAAATCAAAAACCTCAACTCTGTTTGCAGGAAATTCAAGTGTAGATAGAATATTATTCTTTTATCGGTGCATCACAGATACGAAGAAGATATTTTTCATGCCATTTGTAAAATCTACAATATTCAAAAGTAGATGCACACATTTCTGTTTCTTTTAGGTTCTGTAGATTTATCTGTTTAACCGTTCGTATATTCGAAGTTGAAATGTCTTTTTCGAAGACTGCAAATTATTTATGGGCCCATAATACGCTGCACTGATCAGTCATACATTGTTCTGATAAGTTTGGTGTTGAAAATTAGTAAAGTCGATGCGTAAATCGCAGTCTCATGAGAAAACACTGCAACGTCACCCTGCAAAAGGTATCAGAAATTGATCCAAAGGCATAGCATTTTCATTCTAAACCACAAACAAGTATTGAATTTAATATTTTAGAAATTTTATTTCTCAGTAACATTTAATACAGATAACCGTTTAATTTTATACCGCGAACCGGGGTGTTTCTCTCTGATAAGCCGAAAAGGCTTTGCAGTTTGTTCGCGTAAACACTTGCAAGTTTAATAATAGAGTAAATAAGTTTAATTTCCATACTTTAGTATTTTTTTTTTTTTTTTGGAGTCGCACCTCTCCAGTAACGGAACTGAAGCACTGCAATGGCTAGTGTCCGCCTACGAGAGCTTTCTCTGTACCTAAAAGTTAAAAATATACTTTTTTTTATTTCACTTTATTTTATTTGTTAATATTTATACGTAATTGTTGAACTGTTTAAGGTTTATATTGAAAATGAAAATTTTATTTTTGGCTTAAGTTCAAATCTGAGTTTACCCATTTCTTCTTGGTTTTAAGAAATTATATTTGGATAAATTCATTATTTTTTATTTGTTTTTTTCATTTTGCCAACCACATCCATCAGTTACTAATCTCAATTTCTATTCTTATCTCCTTCTTTGCAGTCTTCCTCCACCTTCAGCTTCGACAACACCTACCAAGTCCTTCGATAGTAATTTCAAATTGGAACCAAATTTGAGTGCTAAAGAATTCGGCAGCAACAGTCAGACAGGTGAGAATGGTGGTGCTGTTAGTTGTGGGGGCGGAGGCGGAGATTCACAGCCACCACCCGTTAAACGAAAATATAAAAAACGTGTACAATTCACTGAGAATCTAAATGGCCTGACTAAATTAAAGAACTTTTCAAATTTTGCTTTAAAAGCTAAAAAACATTTGGCAGGTGATAATGGTGGTGGAGCTGGTGCAGGCGGGAATGGCACTGGTGCAGGCACTGCAGCTGGCGCAGCCAGTGTGGCCGGTGGTAATGCGGGAAGCGGTGGCAGTGGTGGTGGCAGTGTTGCAGGTGATGTTTTGCCCGAAGTGCTGGATTGTCGTATAGCAGAAAAAATCAAAAGTGAAATGGAAGAAAAATCAGCCTCAAAAGAATCGTTAGCCTTGTGTCTAAAGAAAAACGATGGGTACGGCGATGACGAGGATGATGATGAAGATGATGCCGGCACCTCAGTGACCGGAGATGGTGTAGATGGTTTGAATGGTCCCAGTAGTGGTTTCCGTATGCGACACAAAAACAAACGGGGACCGAAAAGTATGAATCCACCGGGCTCGTATGTAGATGACGATGAAGATATTGGTGATGTCAGTGAGGACGATGAAGAAGACGAGGAATTGGACGAGGAGACTTTGGCTCGTGAAATGAAAAATGAGCAGAATTTCGTGGAAGAAGAAGATGAATTGGACATTGCCTTTCGTTCGCATCAATCGTGTAGAGAATGTTCTTTGGCTCACGATTATAAAGTATGTCCGCTACGCACTTCCATAGGCACCGTAACGGATGCAGTCGATTTGGCCGAATGGGTGGAGCGTAAAAATCTAGAGGCTCTAGCCAAACTGAAATGTGATGCTCAACGTCAGGCTAAACAGCTACATGGCGACGATGACGAAGACATGGATGATTCGTCTCAGCTATCCGATTTAGAACTGAAACCTTTAATAACATTTGCCGAGGCCTCAGTGCCGGCCGAATTCGAATTGCACAATGTGGAACCGAATGTAACGGGTGTTTTTGCACGCACCGAAGTAAGATCGTTTACCAAATTGGGTCCGCTTATAGGACAGGCTGTACAATCCACCGATATACGAGAGGCCAGTGATATGAAATGGATATTTGAGATATGTGAAGCTGGTGCTGAAAAATCACAATTTCTCTTGTGTGATAATCCGAACTCATCGAATTGGTTACGTTACATACGCCCGGCGCCGTCCTACGAGGAACGTAATGTTAATTTGGTATTTATCGAATCCAAGGCATTTTTCGTGACCTGCAGGGATTTGAAAAATGGTATGGAATTGCTGTATTGGAGTGATGACTGCAATACAATGTGGCGTAAGAAACATTGGTCGGAGAAGACAAGTGAGTGTTTAAAATATTTAAATAGAATTTTCGTTAACAGAAACAGCGGATCTTAAGAAGAGTTTATTTATTTTCTCTCGAATAGTAAAAAAAAACTCACCTGATCAAATTGATCATTAATATTTATATTTTTTAAATGCACAATTTTACAATTAATAATTTTTTATTTATTTATATTAAATTAAACGAGGGGAAGTCAATAAGTTTTTTTAATTAAACTCAGATTGTAAGAAACCCCGTCACAGGTGATGCTGCTGCATCACTTCATAGCTACTGTGCTCTTTTCAGTCATTAAACTAAAAAAATTTGGATCGATTAGAAAACAGCTGATAATTTCCAAATGACTTAATTGATTTATTTTTATGCCAGATACCCTGTAGATAAAGTCACCTTTCAGACAAACAAACATTAAATCAATCAAAATTGCTCCAGTCGTTTGGCATCTTTGATGGCTCAAGTTGATGCACTTTAAACTTAGAACACTATTTTTTTTATTGGAGGTTTAAAACGTAGAAAATCATACTTTTTTGTTTTATTATTCTTTTTTTGGATTTTTCTACACGGTCCTCCTTTAGCTTGTTACACTCCATATAGAAATTATATAAATTTTTTTACGCACTTCAGAAGGTTCCAGAGATGACCGCTCATTTTAGTAAACTACTTTTTCGCAGAGTATTTTCTTTGAATTTGGAAACAAGAATTTGAATCTTTCGGAGAGAAATCTAGAGAAATTGGTGAATGCCAATATTTCGACTTGAAGCCAATCTTTTGATTTTGATGGAAGATCACTTTTTTTTTGATTGTTTTTGCCATGTTCCATCTGATTTTACCTTCTTCCGGGCGGATGCAGCGGGTAAAACATATTGTTTTGAATAATTTTCTGATGTTTAGCGATGAGACCATGTTCCATCAAGAGTTATGCATCGCCAAAGAAATTCACAAAGATAGTGTTGGAAAAGCTCTAAGCTACATACATAATGAAACACTCGCTCAATCGGGTTTATTTTCGATTGCGAGGGAATACGGCCACCTATCTTGCTGAAAGCTTTTTCATAACCAGTTCTTCTTTGAAATCGAAGTCACTGGATCGTGTGATGTGAACGAGGCTTTCCATAATTTTCGCATGTGAACTCGTTGATCACTCAAATCTGTATACTGAATTTTATAAAAGATTTCCAACGCTCATCTTTTATCGATCTACATCAATTTTTAAATTAATTTATCCAATTGAATATACATATACATATATATAATATATATATGTGGCCTTAGTTGTGCTATGGACTTCGTCTAACATATATTTGAACTTGAATTGTTTTGCAATTCAAGCAGAAGCGTTTGATAAAAGCACAAAATTATTTGTTATTAAATTTTTTTGGATTTTGTGTAAATTTTAAAAATGTTAAAAAATATCTGCCGCAAGTATGCTTATTTATTACGAAATAAAAACTAAGTAAAATTAAATATTAGTCGCTCCTCTAAATCCTGTTAATTTTAAATAAATTTTCAAACAATTTTTTTTTCTTTTTCTCGCTTAATAACTAAAACAACAACAACAACAACAACAACAACAACAACAAACAGATTGTGGCGGCTGCAATTTGAAATTTGATCATCCACTGTATTACCGCACCCACTGTTCTGTGTTCCATGACCCAACGATGAGTCTGACAATACGCAAATATCATTGTAAAGTATGTGGCGAGGCTGTATTGGGTAAGGACAATATTATGAAACATGCTGCCGAAAAACATGAGGGCAAAGGTGCCCATCAGTGTCAGTTTTGCAACAAGTTCTTTTTGCGTCTCAGTTATTTGGAAATGCATCGCACATACGGTTGTGCCGCAAATCCGAACCGTACACGGCCGATATGTGATTTTTGTGGTCGCAAATACTATCGACCACAAAAACTGAAAGCTCACATTAAGCGTATGCACAGTGGTAAGAACAAAAGCAAATTAATCGAACAACAGTATAACAAACAAACCAAAACAACAAGAAATCAAAATAATATCGAATAAGTGAAAAACGAGAAATTGTTTTGGTCAATATTGCAGCACGTATTTGTAATTTTATTTGTATTGAATAGACAACAACTACTGTGTTGTTGTATAACAATTTTTAAAGTAGATTTTTTTTTTAGTTTTAATTGTGTACAAGTTTTGTATTGAAATTGAGTAGTTAGAAAATACTCGTATCAAATATGTAGTTAACATTTTAATTTTGTAAGGACGAAATATTAATATGCCGTTGGGTTGCAAGACCACTGACGATATTTTTTTTTGTTGCTTTTAGGTCTGTCGCTGCATCTACAATATTGTATTTCGTTTGTTTAAGTATTCATTATTATGTTTGTATGCATAAGAAAATGCGTGTCAATCTGTGTGACGTGTGTTTGTGTGTTTAATTTCCCAATTGGGCATGACTTTAAGAAGACATCTTTAACGACGCAGAGTGGCGCAGTAAAGTCCACAACATAACACAAACAGCAAAAACCAGTCAAACTCGAATTGTTTGCATGTTATTTTGTACGAATTAGATCTTCTAAAGCTATTTTCGAGGAGAGTAAATGCAATATATTAAATAAAACTAGAGTTTGCATAGTGGTCGAAATTCGACCGCCAGTTTAACCGTCTATCTATTTTAGTTGCAGTTATTTAAAGAGAAAAAACTACCTAATTATTCATTCCTTTCCCCACGGAAAAAATTAAACCAAATAAATTTGCATACAAACACTCTCATGACTTTGCTTATGTTTTTACTTGAACAAATACTTATATAAGTGAATGTACGTTACGTTTGTATGTTTAGCATTTGTAGAGGTGTCAACTTTAGAAGCCTTTTATTCCTTTAATACCCAACCGATTTAAATAATATATAGTCGGGTCAGTAAAGCTCAACAATGTCTACCATTTGGTAAAAGAATGAAGATAAACGTTTGGCAAACAAAGGAGAAAAAAAGCATCTAAATGTCTTTGCCTATTTATATAATCGGGGTTGTCACAGAATTCAATGTTGTCGGAATTGCATTTGAAAATAAGACAAAAAATACTTTTGTGTGATGAATTTCAATGTTATCCGTTTTATGTTAAAAACAGATAGTAATTCTAGATTGAACATAAAACCCATAACATTGAAATTCATCATACAAATTATTTTTTTGTCGCCTTTTCAAATCCAATCCCGGCAACATTGGATTCTGTGACAACCCTGAATAGATAAAATATTATGTACCAAGAACAAAAAAAATTTAAGGCAAAAAAATTCCTAAAATTTGTTGGCAGTCAAATTACTTCAAAACTTTAAGAGATGCACTTCAGCATGTTTTATCTTTGGCTTTTGATGTGGAATACTCCGCTTAAAAAATCCTTGTAATAGGTTACCATTTACAAAAGCTACAACTCGTGAAAGATTTTAGACACACGGGGTTTTTAAATTTAACACGCCTTTTGGACACTGTGTAGAAACAGGTTGCCTCGAAATACAATATTTTAAAAGTTCTTCAATCCGATTCAAGCAAATCGATTGCGTAGTTTAGAAGTTACGCCACTACGCCACTGTGCGGCGGGTGCAACGTATATCGAAGAATCCATATTGTGAACAGTAACAAATAAATCATTGAAGAGTTTTTCATACAAACACGGCTGCGATGTCACAAAAGTCCGTAAGAGCGACAATGGATATCAGTAGACAAGTGGATAGTGTACTAGACTGTTAGTCTGGGGGACACTTGTTCGATTCCTGCCTAAGCCCTGAGTGTTTCTGAAGAAAAAGGACTCGCACATTTGTAATGAAATACAAATTTATTTTTTTGCCGATATTGAGACGACTGGCCAGTTCATCACATGTTCCAAAGCCAACGCGCTTACCATCTAAGCTACAGCAACACCTAAAATATCAACAGCCCAAGTTAAATTATTCGATTCGTTTAATTGAAGATAAAACTTAAGAAGTTGTCGGTGATAAAGCTTGAAAAAAAATTACAGACTATACTGCAGTCGCTAGCCTTGGCGACGACTGTGCTTAAAAGAGAAAAAAGTTTAAGAGCTTGTCTCTCATTGAAACAGAATTTCCTTTGAATCATCCCTACGAAATCTAATCGACCGGGGAAACATGTTCATAAGAGATATTTATCTGTAAAGAACTTAAGTGTAGATTAAATACTTAACCACAATCTCGATTTGAAGACCCTGTACTTACCGACAGCCATTTCTGGATTTAATTCCTGCATAATTGTTCTAGACTTCCGGTATTTGCGTGTTTAATCCCGGCAGAGTTGAGCTTGAAACACTTCTTCGGACATAACTATTTTGTGGGAATGAAATATGAGACCTCAGCGCTATCAATTTCTTTTAAAATTTTTTCACACATTCCGGGTCAAAGTCGAAGATGAGTACGTAATTAAAATTAAACGTAATATGGCATTTACGAGGGCGGATTGATATTGAAGCTACCTAGCGTTAGATCGCAGCACATACACAAAAACTTAGGGGTTACACGATCAAGTTTTGTCTATCAAGTTTCAATCTACTCACACTTTCTTACTAACACACTCATACTTTTAAAACTTGATATGAACTTGCTTTAGAAATTCTCTTTTCATCGACTGTTTCAATTTATTGTCAAGAAAATATTTTTTTGTTTGTTTTTTACAAATATTCAAAACTACTAATTAAAATCAAATAATCAAATATGTTTGTGAATAAAATTAATAAGTGTAATCATGTTGTACGATGTGTAGACCCAACCATTTGAAGAGCTTTAAAATTGCGTGCAGCATACGTCACAGCTAACAATTTAAATTTTGATAAGCAGTACGTGTGAAAAACTTAAAAGAAAAACTTGAGCGTCTGGCTGCGGGTTATACCAGACATAAAATCTATTACTTACGAGATTTTCCATATAAAACAAAATCAACTTCGCGACTAGATTTTGACGAAATCCACCCAAAAATTTGGTAGTGATGCAACTGTATTTTTTGCCAAATTGAAAAATTCTACGCTGCTCAATAATAATTCTTTGAAAGGTGTGCTCGTCAGCTGTCAGCTTGTATATGAATGATAATTTTTTGTACGGAGTTTGACACTTGAAAAGGAAACTTCCAATCAACTGTTTTTGGCATGGATACGAAATCTTGTAAAATGTCACAAATAACCCGGTGTAAACGCTATAGATTTTGATAGAGATTTCAATTGAAATCTACTAGATTTCGTGCAGGTGTAAATGCAGTATAAACAGTTTTAAAGAAAAAAAAGATGTGCTCTTTTTTTATTAAACATCAGTTTCCTTTATTATTGCCACACTAATCAATCATCATCAAAGTCATTATGATTTAAAAGCTCGATTTAAAGTTTCGAAAGAACATTTCAAACTATCCTCTTAATGTTGTGAATGTATGTAAGTCACTCACACACTTGTAATTGTCATAGCAATAGGACATGCAAATTCAAACACATACAGACATATTTACGAAATACGCATTTTGAATCAATATTATTTTGGTCTTTATAAATATATTTATATGTATCTATTATATCTATATATATGTATATGTTTGTATATATATGTATATTTACTAACTTATGTATTTGTATGTATTAACCGTATAACAATCAGCTCATCATCATCAGAACCATTTTCATTGCATTACATTAACACCCATTTTGTATCATAAAGCTTTTTTTCTTTTTTGTTAAGTTGATGTCACTTTTTCTTTTCAATTTCTTTTTTTTAATGTTTCTTATTTTATTTGTACTCATAAACTCTTAACAACAATTGGTCGAATTATTTATTTTTTAATTTTCTTTTATTTCGACGATGTGGAAAAGGGCCTTTTGGGCCGGAAGAAAATTGACTTTTGTCAAACTTATTTATGCCGATCATTGACGAGGCTTATGTGTAACGATAATATTCAACAACAAAAGCTTTCGAACAAATCAAAAGCGTTCTCTTCTAGTCTTTCCATCTTAAGTTTATAATACGACTGAAAAGCTTGATTTTAGATCCGAATATATAGAAATTGCCCCCCAAATAGGTTGATTTGATTCTATTAATAAAATATGTTGGTATCAAGTTTAACACCAGTGTTTACAAACTTTTGCCAATTTTGTAATCGTTGAACGGAACTATCAACAATACTATGGACTGCCTAAAGTGCATCTTCAAGGGATCCAATACGGGTTTTTATTCATTTCTACGAGTACAAGCAAAAAATCCAACAACAATTAAATTATTACGATTTAATTAGTTTGATTGATGAATGGCCTATTCAACGTTAAAATGAAATGTATAATTCCACATATTTTAAACGCATAATTTTGAAACTTTAAGCATTGTCTTTCACCTATACTTACCGAGCTTAGGATAGTTATAGAAAAATGTGGCATAATTTTTATGACAAAATCTTGTAATCTTGTCGAGCATTTCATTTGACATCTTTTTGATTTCGTGGCATGTTCTCACACAGGCCTTTGAGCTTAAAATATACGAAACAAAAATGCCTGAAGTGATCAAATCACACGATTCTGCTGGTAAATGCAAGTCGAGGGTACTTTTGGCTGAAGTAGTTAGCGCGTTGACTACAAAGCAAATAATGTCTAAGAACGTGGGTTCGAGCCCACCTTCAGGCAACTCATAACATCAAAAATTTTTCAGATGTGTATTAGTATTCCACTGTATTTGTTGTTGTTGGAGTGTTTAATTGAAGAGTACCGACAACAATTGATGCTCTTTATAAAATAAGTCCTGATTACAATTCGATGTCATGATGCCGCTCATAAATTTAAATCCGAAACGGAGCTCTGCCTTGTTGAGGCTCAGAGAAGCATTATCGTGCTATATTCGCGATTATACCACCAATCAGCATTATGTTGCTGATAGTCTGCCTGCGATTTGCCGGAGGATATGTTCAACTAAATCAACTCCTTCATATTTTATATGTTCTCTTTCAAAATATCAGAAAAATATCAAATCCTTCATTGGTTGAAGATGTACTCCACTGGAATAAAATCAGGATCCAGCTTAAAGTACTTTTGTGAGGTCATAAACTCAATTCCTTTCAATATATTACGGCTTAAAAAAGAGGGTACCAACACAAATGTTATGTATGCATGCACAAAGGTTAAAGGTCGAACACAATGATTTTTGCCGCAGCTGCTAAGATATCGATGACGAGGAAAGTATAGAACATTTTCTGTGTCACTGTGCTGGACTTGCAAGAAAGAGAATGACCACAATGGACGATCTTGAGTTCAGGGAAATTTCTGACGTCGCCAGTGTTGAACTGCAACGTATTAGTAGCTTTATATTGAACTCTGGTTGGTTCAACAGTAGAGACTCCGCATAAGTAGAGTCTCCGTAGTATCACAATGCACCAAAACGGTCTAAGTGAGTCCGGAATTCTGACTGTCACCCTTACTTAACGTAACCTAATCTTCCTCGAAAGTAGCTCGGTAGCGAAATAAATAAAAATAATTAATGTTATCACTCTTCTTCGTAAACGTATTTAGTCGGTTAACGAGTAAACTAATACCGCATGATGCACAAAGTACTAACCAAAATTCAAATGCTTCTTGCTATGTACTAAATACTAATCCGCCTAACTCCAATATTTGTTTGGATTTTGAAATTAAACAATTATGGTTTTGTTTTTACATCAAAAGTCACCACTTCTCCAAAATTTCATTTCTCTTCATTCCAAAATTTTCATTTTAGATGTGGCTGATGTTTTACGAGATTTTCAGTGTAACTTATGTTCAAAACTTCTAGGCTCACGAGCAGCGTTGCAGCGTCATGCCAAGGAGGTGCACAGTCGCAACTCGACAGTGGTCAGTTGTCCAAGATGTCAGAAGCTCTTCCAGAATCGCAGCAATTTGAAGATACACATGCTGACCCATTCCGGTGTGAGGCCATTTAAGTAATTATAATCACGATAACTGAATCTTCGGGAAATCTTCTAATAATATTTATGTATCTTTTTTCATTTTAGATGCTCGGAATCGGAATGTAATGCCGCTTTTACCACGAAACAGTGTCTGCAATTTCATTACAAGAAGGTTCACAACTATTCGCAGGAACAAATGCCAAAAATTGAACGCAGTGTGGCCTATACATTTGATGCTTATTCGGGTGGTATGAAAGTTGATTTCTTGGGTGGGTTTTATTATATGGTGTCGCCACATACTTTTACTTTCAATCTTTAAATTTTTATTTATTTTTTTTTTTACTTTTTCATTTTCTATAGAACAAGCTCCGCGCAGAAGACGTAAGAGTTTGGAAGATCAAAATTCCGTTATGAGTTCAAGTATTCAAAGTGATGCTGAGTTTTCTGATGACAACATTTTCGAAGCCATCAAAAAATCGGGAAAATCTATTAAGGATCTTTGTCGCAACGAACCCAATCTGTCACTGCTATCGTCGAAAATTTCTAGTATATTTGGCGAAAAGCCGCCACCTCGCAAAAGAGGCCGGAAGCCGAAAGATTATCATTTAATGGAGCAACAGGAACAGGAGCACATGGAGCAAATGAGACGCAAGCAAAATGCTCAATTAAGTCTAGTAGAGTCCTTCTTAACAACCACCGCCCAACGTTTGACAGCCCAGCAGCAAGTACAACAGGTGGTGGCAGCAGCAGCCGCTGTCTCAGCTATGACTGGAGCTGCAACAGAAGATCCTACAAGTAAAATGCACATGATGACTGGTTTGAATACTCAACATATGAATATGGGCCATCATCATCATCAATCGGCCATGGGTCAAGATGACGATGATGAAGAAGATGATGATGAGGAAGAAGAACACGGTCACCACTCCCATCATGGCGGTCAACAAATGACCCATGACAATAATGGTTATCGCCACAACCCAGGCATGAATGCCATGGGTCAAAATTTGGTTGTGAGTAAAGGCAGTAAAAAGTGGATCAGTGACGATGACCGCCATTTGTCTAGAGACTGTGCGGTTGGCGAGATGGGCGGTGCAACTGGCATGACAACGAATCAAAATTCATGCGGCATGTCAGGTGGCAGCAATAATGATATGACTTTGCCACCATTTGCAGTACCTCAAAGTACTAACGAAGATCCCACAAAACTCATGGGTTCAAATAGAGATTTTCTTTCACGCCTCATAAATTCAGCGAATCCCTCTCATAACCATCACACGGGCAATACTCGGGAAGAAGATGAAAATTCTTCTTTCTTAGATGTTGTCGAATCAAATAATGCAGCTGCCAATGGGCAAATGCCACAGTATCATCACAATTCCGGTAATAATGCAGCGGCTGCAGGATCCTCCAATGCGAGCAATACGGTGTCAAATCCAAACAATGGTTTGGGTGCTACCAATGGTTCGGGAAACAATCCAGGTGAAAATAGTCAAATGTCCATGAATTCGTTGTCACAATCTCAAGCCTTTATGAGTTCATTTTATAATAATGCGAATGCAAGACTGAGTGGTACCGGCACTGGATCATCATCCTCGGCCAGCATGTTGGTAGAGGCAGCTTTAAATTCTGTTGGCAACATGATTGACAATGATAATAATGACTTGAAAGTCCCCACCGAAAATAATATTAACACCGATAGTCCAATGAGTTCTCATGTCGATTCCGAAACGAATCGTTTTAATGCTTCAAATCCCATGGATAACTTAGAGAGTGAATTGAAAATGATGAAGAACTTGAACAACTTTCCCATGCAAATACCACCACTGCCAATGTTTCCCAATCAAGGCAATAATCTTAATTCTTGTAACATATCGCCCAGTGCTTCAACGCCAACTAATCCACGGAGCAACCAAAACAATGAGGTAGATGCGGATGCCGGTTCTACGCCACGGCCTCAACACATGGGCAATGCTGCAACCACCGATGCGGATCCATTTCCCTCAGCTTCGCAACATCATACACCACCGTCTCCCCAGCCCATTTCTCCAGGCCGGGATTACAGCATGTTTGGAAATAATCCTGGCTCAAATGGTGGCACTCCCGGTGGTCCTGGCACAGCGGGTAGTAACAGCAGTGCTAATAGCACGGGAGGCAATAGTAGTAATAACAACATATCAGCCTCTTCGCCATTACCTGCTGCTTTAGCTCAAAATCAACGAAGAAATGCCTCCAGCGTCGGTAGTAGTTATCCAGAACATGAACTTGTATCCCCGGCTTCCTCACCTTCAATACCAAGGTATAACTTCAACAACGGTGAAGTAATGCGGCACAAGCAAAGATCAGACTCGGAAAACGATAGGCGACAGGTCTTGGCCGGTGGTCACAATCATTTGTCAAGTGATGAAGAGAACAGTATAATGCCGCAGAACAGGTGAGCTGACTTATCACTTTCACTTTCTTTACATGTATTTTATTTTCATTAACAATTTCTTTTTCATCCAGCGTGGGCCAAGATATGCGAATGAAATTCCCTCAATCACAAATGGATTTGATGTATTCAAAATACGAAAGTTTGGCCAACTCTACAGCTTTAAAGTATAACAATCAAAATATTGATTCACCCACGGAATATCGCACAAGCAATTCTGCTGTGACTGCCAGTTCAAATAATGACATTTCCGATCTGCAAGGTCTTGATATGTCTTCGCGATCGAATGTCAGTTCTTCGAACTATCATCACAATTTCCAATTGCCCGGCAATAGTTCTGCCAATTTGCCAGGAATCGGTAGATATCATCATCATATATACGATATACTCTCTGAAAGAGAACAAAGCCAACAATCACAGTCACAAAGTCAACAACAGCATCACAGTTCTTCTTCGGGTGGCTCCGGTTCAGCATCCCAACATCAGCAACAGGAACATCCCAGTCAGTTGAGTATGCAACAGCACCAATCTGCCATGCACAGTATGCTATCTGATCAATTGAGCGAGCAGGAACACGATCAGGCCACATCTGTAGATTTGAGTCGTACTGCCAACTATGTGGTACCCTCACCTCCCCAGCTACCCTACAACCATCCTCATCACGACATGCTAAGAATGGCTTCACTAGATTTAACTCCCAATACCAACATGTCTGTTGGCAATAATCGTTCATTCCTATCATCACAAATGCAACATCAAAGTCGTGAGAGTTTAGAACATCACCGTCTACTCTCAACTGTCGAACAACATCGCATCTTAGCTGCTTCAAATGCCGCCGATCAACACCGTCTTCTAGTTGATCCCACAGCTCATTTGCTAATGGAACAAAATAATCGTTTATTAAGTTCCGACCAGTCCCGTCTGCTGGGTGAAACCGCTCAGAATCGTCATATGGCCCGTGGTTTTGGTGCTTATCATCAAGTGGCCTCGAGTAATTATCATCCAGGCGTTCGACCGCCTGTATTACCCTCAGCTAATCATCACGCTTCCAATCCCTCAAATTATCATCCATTTCCAGCATATTATTAGTTGAAGATTTAAACATTGAGGTGACAAAATAAAACCAGCTTTAGTTCAAAATTATATTTTTAACTTAAGCATGTACGAAACGGATGTCATAGTTAATATGGCCTTTACGAGAATATCAAAATATGTATATTCGTATGTATGCAAGATCACATAGAGTTCCTGTAGCGCATACAGCAGCCAAATTCTGTAATTCTCGTAGCGAAAGCAAAGTCTCGACCGCTAAAAATGTTGAATGTATAGAAAACAAAACAAATTTAGCGATGACCTCAAACGCTAAAATTATGGTGAATTAAATTTTAAAGACGTTGCCAAATATAAAAATACACTTTACAAAATTGTATTCATAGTCAAAAATCGCTCAATCAATTTAATACATTTTTAGCTTTAGAGAATTACAGAATAAGGCTGCAAGTTTCATTACAGTCATAAAGGTATTTTTCTTATACACCAACAGGAGAGACTTTAGAGTTTCTGGATTATTATTGTTATTATGTAAACGCCATAAGCACCGCGACCCAAAGGATCTTTTGTGCAGCCCAAGTGTTCACTAAAGTAGATTCAGGCTGCGAATGAATCCTATTACTCTACATGGTGAGATATTGTATATTTCACTTGGAGTCATAAAAATGCCTCCAAGGAACTTCATTCTGCGTGCCGCCACCGCCGGACAGTCACAGAGAATGTGCTCCGGCGTTTCTTCTTGCGTTTCGCAGAGTCTGCATGTTTTAGTCTCAGAATTACCAATGATAAACTGTCGTCAGAGACCGCAGTGCCTGGTAAACCACCCCGTTAGTAGTCTGGGGTCATTTCTGTCCATTTTTCTGTAATTTTCGGGTTTTGTTTTGGTATAACGTAATGAAACGTTTAGCTTGTCTAGGACCTTGAAGGGATTCCCAGTGGCGATTAAATTCTATCTGAGGCCACGAATTATTCTGTTCCTTGACATATCCTTTTGAAATGCTAAAGAAGGGTTCTGGTGCTATTAACCTATGCTGGGCTCCTCTGTTATATAGACAGTCAGCCCGTTCGTTTCCAGCGTGGCCCTCATGACCAGGCAACCAGCATAACGTCAGTTTATTTTGAGCGCTAAGTTTATTTAAAGATGTTTGAGTTTCTGGATATTTTCCCAATAAATAAATTTGTTCTCGGCCAAAAACGGATATACGTACACACTACAGTGTCTAGAAAGATCTTGAAAATATAAACGAATGTGCTTCAAAATCTCATCCTTAACTGAGTATTTTTGCAAAATTCATTAAACAGAAGATTTAATTTCATTGTGTGTACATCTTGCCTCTCACGGCCGTAGTTGCTCTCAAAGCGTCACGTCTAAATTTTCATTAAATTTGACTGCAGCCAAAGGAGCCTCGGTATTGGGCAATTGTTTTGCCCCATCAAAACATGTCAGAAATTATTCCAAAGGCATAACATTCTCATTTAATTTCAAGTACATGTACTAAATTTAATATTTTAAAAATGTTGTTTGTCAACAACTTTTAATGAAGATAAACTTTTAATCGTATTCCATTCAGCTCTTTTGATCACTTCCGTCTTATTATACTTCATTAATGTTTCTCCAGAAATAGAACTACTTTGGGTTCAGGGACGAAATTACGGCATTCGATATCGAACATAATTTCAATAGTGGGTGCTGTTGGCTGAAGTAGTTGGAAAACGTGGGTTCGAGCTCAGTTTCATGCGAGTCATAACATTCAGCATTTTTCAGATGTGCAGTGCATTAGTGTGCCATAGTATTTGTTGTTGTTGTACTGTTTAAGTGACGAAGGCATAGCAATTGTCATTGAAGAGCAACGGCAGTAACTGATACTGGCGTACGCCAGTGAACATCACAGCGCCCTCCTTCGTCGGAATTGTAACAAAATCGTCGGCGAAGTAAAATAATTTATAAAATGGCTATACAGCTTTGCAAAAATTAATGTGTCTACTTGACACGACACCAAGGGCGTTGCAACACTCCTATAAAAAATTAACAACGTGCAACACCAGAGCTGTAAAAGAATTAATTGAGCTTTCTCATTTCCACCACCTGTCCTCTCTACACTATCCCTTTGCGAAAGAGCGTAAAATATCAAAATGTTTGGTACGCTGAGTTGTTACTTCTCTTTATTTAAAAAAAATAATTAAAATTTCAACTGATATCGAATGGAGTAATCTGCCCCCAGTTCAGCTCAGTTATGCTCATTTTATTGATGGTCTATTAATTATCTGGTCTAAGCAGTCCTTATAATTCCTGCCGAACGTGTTCCAGTATTCTCCTACAGCAATAAGTACTTCAGACTATCTCAGCATCTTCGAGAGAATTTCCATATTCACGAGCAAGCTGGGATGACACTGCGGTAAAAATCCTTACATCGACTTTATATATTATATGTTATCTCGGGTACCATCAAAATGTTCATTATAATTATTATTATTATACAGAATAATTCTGAATTTTTCTCAAACCTCCAACTTGGACCTATTCTTATAGATATACACAACTACCGGGTGGCGCAAAATTAATCACCCTATCGGAAGATGTTATAATTTTTGCAAATGGCTTCGTACGATAATCATATTTAATATTTGTGAACTAAACAGCTGCAGAATACAAACAGACAAGCAATGAAGCGATATACTCCGCAAGAGCGTACAATAATTGTGTCGAAGCGTGTCCTGGACGCGAAATCTCCCGTTTTTTGGCGACTTGTTCTTTATCATTTCCCCTTTTAAATACTTGAAAACCCTGAGTTGGCAGCCCTTATAGTTTTTTCTCTTTAATGATCACTAGCTTCAGATCATTGACCTAATTTTTGAAATATATACTTTGCAATTATGTATTTAATAAAGTGTTATCGAGGGTCGTCCAAATATTTATTGTCTAGGATAAAAGTCGAAGATTTATGGGATTATCAATAGAATAGTATGGACACCTAAGATCACTGATAATCAATAGTTGGGTTGGGCGATAATGAGTTCCACGACCATTTGGGACTCTCTAATTATTTTTACCGCATTACTCCCATTTTGATTCTGTATTATTAATGTCTACCGGTTTGTTTTCACTTCACTTAATTTCCTATAATTCGGCATGCAAATAAAATAATCGAAGTATGTAGCAACATCAAAGAACCAAAAGGCCACGTGCCCCCCGTTAGCTCGCTAACCAGAGCCGGATGTAAAATATGCTAGGACTTTTAACCACTAGAAGAATAAACCAATCTTACACGCAATTGGGTTATATGCTACATGGCCAGCAATATTGCCCGGTTTAATCATCCCAGACTTCTCTCTTTGGGACTACTTGAAGTGGCAGGTTCGAGCCAACAAGCCCCAAACAAGCGCAGTCCTTAAAAATAATATTCCACAGGAATGCGAACAGTTATCACCGGAAATTTAACAAAAAATGGAAAATGCGATGAAACGGACACAAATGTATATAATCACTGATGGCAGCCACTTGGCGGATATCATCTTTTCCACTCAACAGAACAAATTTTAAGAGTCCACATTTAAATTTCCATCAATCATAATATATTTTTTTATTTAGTAAAAAAGTTATTCAAAAACTAAATTGAATGATTAATTTTGCGCCACCTTGTATTTATCATCAAGAGGACGTACTTGAGCTCTTGGTGATGAATATTTGCCAACATAAGTAAAGTATTCGATATCGCCATAGGAAATCAGCTGCAGTCAATGGAGAGGGGCAGAGAGTATTAATGTTTGACATGGAGTGGCGTTCAAAACCATAGAAGTGGAATGGGGCTACCTTACATTTTACTTTATTCACTTTGTTACTTTTGCAACTTTCATATCACTTAATATTACAACGCTAGTTACTACGAAGTGTAAAAAGTAAAACACAACACGAAAATGCGCAGGATAACCCTTATCATAAAAAATAATTATGACAAAAAAACCCCACTTTTATAAGTATAATGTTGTATTGTTTGGGGAACTTTGTAAGTAGAAAAAGTTTAAAAATAATGATATTTATTTCGTTTGGGAGTGGCTCTGCCCTCTTTTACAATCATAATCTTATTGTCACGAGAGCTAAATGTGTGAGCAAATGTCACATAAAAATCGGTTTAGTTGAACAAAATGTATTTACTTTTCATGGGCGTGGCTCTTCCCACATTTATAATCATATAATGTTTTAGTGTCACGATAGCCAAATGTGTGTGCAAATATATCCCATAAGAATCGGTTTAGTAAAAATATGTATTGTTGAAAAAAATATATTTATGGAAATTTAATGTCTGTGCAAAGTTTCATATGAATCGGTTAAGCAGAAGTAGTTGGCGAAGAATATCTATTTACTTAGTATGAATAAAAATCCAACATCGGCTTATAAATGGAGGAGTTTTTAGAGAACACAATGACAAACGAATTGATAAGCTTCTCTTTTTTTTAAGTCGGTCAAAAAAGTCTTCCAATTTGTTCAAACATTTTTTGCGTGTGTTTACGCCTTAAAATCATTTAAGAAATTAAAAATTCTCTCATAAGGCAGCATTTGAGCCAGCAGCGATTTTGGCTGATGTTGCAGAATTTGTTTTATTTTTTATTATTAATGAGAAATTTATCGTTACTTATGGGCTTTTTTTTCTCTCATTCTGGTTCATCATTTATTGCAATTTTCGAACATCGACGTTGACATTTTGTAGTAGATCGAAGAATAATCTTCCGTGCTAATTATACTAAACTTTCTTTACTTTCCTTGGCATTTAAAAAAAATTCTCTTAACAAATATTTGCAGCTAAAAGATTTCGTTTCACAGAAACTTATTTTCACTTTAAGGGTTCAGAATATTAATAAACAAAAACCAGGGGACAAATCACGGCATTCAATATCGAGTAAAATCCTATACAACATTTTTTGAATTTGGCTGGATATCGAATGCCGTGATTTGATCCTAGGCAAAGACCCTGGACTTATACTTTGGCCATGGACTTTAAAGTAATTCATAGTGTACATAATATAATATGCTGTAAATTATAATTTATATCTCAAACACAAGAATAAAAACATCTTGCACTTAAACAGTTAGACACCAATTTTAAGAACAACAAAAATAAATAATTTAATTTTTAGAAAGTAGTTTTTTAAACTCATTAATTTCTTAATAAATTGTTTCGAACAAAATGTGAATTGTGTAAAACGTGAAACAAAACTAATCAATAATTTAGAAAATATTAGTATTTTTAATTATTTTCTTGTTCCTTTATAATAAATTTAATTTAATGAAATTATTATTTTTTTATCTACAATTTTAAGTTTAATATAATAAATGTAAAATACACATCAAAATAAAATAATAAATTGTGCCAAGTTGACAAAAAAAAAAACAGAAAATTAATTTAAAATAAAAAAACAAAAATTAAATGTAAATGTAAATTAATAAACTTAAAATAAAATATTTTTAAGTGTAATAAATAAATAACAACAACAATAAAAATAATAATTATTATTATTTTGTAGTAAATAATCAATTTAAAAACCAAATCAATAAAAAATTACATATTCTCATAATAGAATAATAATAATAATAAACAAAAAAAATGCTGATAAAAACATAAAAAAATACACCCAGATTTCATTCAACAGATAAAAATTGGAAGCTATTTTTACACCTTGTATAATCTCAAACGAACAAATTTGAAAAAAAATCTAATATTTATAAAAAATTGCTATAAAATTGTATGAATTAAAAACAAACAAAAAAATTAAAAAAATACAAGTACAAAATGAACTCCAACAAACAGAAAAATCTATTCGCTCCACACTTAATGTATACAGAAAATCCTTCTTAAAATGCAAAAAAGAATCCTTTAAGCCACGATATTAACAAAAAAAAGCGAAAAAAAAAGAAATTAAAAAGCTAACAGCATTTTATTTCTGACCATATATGCCTGTACTATACTATATATATACATATATATAAATAAATAAATATTTACTAATTGAAATAACAAATATATATATTTAAATAACAATATATATTATATTTCATTGTATGTATTTGTAATTGTACTTTTACTTTTAAGCATGTATGTATGTTCTCAAAAGTCACACAAAAGAAAACTTGCAACTTTTTTACTCATTTTAAAAAGTTTTTTCTTTTCTAATTTAATACAATTCTTTTTTTTCAATTACGTACATAGGTCCCGGAATAGCTCAATGTAAACAATTCGGAAAATGCATGCTTCTGTTTTTTGTTTTTTTACTATAGATTTCATACCATCTTTACAGTGAAAACCCGCAAACTTTCCAAACTGGCCATCAAACGAAAATCTCATCTTATATATTTTTTTTAATTTGTAAATTGTAAAAGGTAATCCGAAGAGGCTTGAGCTGGAGAATAGAGTGGTGAACACTCCATCTCGAAATAGTTGATGTTTACTAAGGTTACTGATAGGATTTGTCTAAAACTTTGAGTGGTAAATGAAAAAAGAGCAAAGCTTTTCAACTACGAAGATGTACAGACGATGGATCAAAGTTAACAAATACGAAATTTTTATGTTTTCAAAATTTTTAAAACCCACTCAAGTCGGGCACTTCTGTGACAATGGCGACTTCATACCAGGTGAACTCGAAAGCACAGCTGGCTCATCATGTTGTATCATTGTTCATTGATAAAATGTGCTTTTTGGTAATTTTTCTGATTTTAAATTCGGCATGACCAGTTTATTTTGACATCCAAGAATCGCGAATCTACTGCGACTACCTGTATGTATATGCCTTGTCTGTAACGCTTTTGTTAGCGCGAAATTAATAGTTTGGGGCTAAGTCTCCGGCCAAGAGACCTTTATTGTAGAGCGTTCGATTCCCTACAAAAATAAGTAAGTCTCTTTTTTATAATACATGACAGACTAGCAATAAAATTCAAAAAGTGCAGAGAATAATTTTTCCATATTCTTACGGGAAATAGAAAAACGCGATGCGGGCAGTCTTAATATTAATATTAAGGGCTCAACTTTTAACTGGCATATTTTTACATTGAATTGAAACTTTTAAGCTTGTTTGCAAGAAAAAAAAAATTTTTTTTGAATTACCCTAATATATATATGTATATGCTCCTCGAGGGAGCATAGGGCCATAACAAGGTGGTTCCACTTATCTCGATCTTCGGCTCGATGCTTGACTACGTTCCACTTGATACGCAATCTCGAAAGTGCTATTGTTAATTGTCGCTTCCATGTGTGCGCTGGTCTCCCAACTCTTCTGCTTCCTTGCGGGTTCCAATCTAGACATTTCGTGGCAATATCGTCGTCTGATTTACGGAGGGTGTGACCTATCCAACCCCATTTTCGCTTACTCCTTTCCGTTCTAATAGGCTGCTGGTTTGCCTCCATCCAGAGTTGGTTGTTGGAGGCATTTGTTGAGAAATACTTGATTTTCCATACATCTTCAGATTTTTCTCCAAAACATTTTAATATATCATTTCTAAGCTCTTTAGAAAACTCGCCATCTTCAAAAGGACGACCACGTTTAGCAAGAGATGTAGCAACGACGGAAAATGCTTTTCTTTTAAACAATTTTCGATTGTTTCTTCTGAACTAGATTTTCTTGAATCAACAATAATTTTTTCATAAAAACCTTTTTTAATAACGGCTTCTCTTGCAGCATCACCAATACTTTCATATTCTTTGTGATGCCTTTTAATATGTCATCTATTTTCATACGTGACAACACGCGTTGACAAACCAAACATTCCGGTTTGCCAGAATAATTTTCTGAAAATAAGAAATCTTTTTCATTTTTCTCATGAAACTACATGAAACATAAATACATGAGTACATCGACATAATAAAAGAGCAAACAGAAAGGCGCGGCGCCCTGATTTTGCCGATTTCTGCTTCAGTAGCCCCTCACAAGGAAAAACAAAAATGGGCCAATTATGCCATCACTTCAAAATCCACATCAAATTGCCGTTCTCTGTGGATCCATTGGCTTCTCAACAATGGCGTGCTATTTTCCTATACCCAGATGGGACAAACATTTTAGGCTTTCGAAACATTAAATAGTCTTTAGTCACAGTCTCGGGTAAAGGAATCAACCCGTTCTAATACGTACACTTTTTCTCGGAAGGTAAAAAATGTTTTTCTGTTATTATTTTATAATAATTTTATTTAATTTTCTATTAGAGCCCTCCAAAAGAAAATATAAGTATTTCACCCCAACCGGAGTATCGCTGCAATTTCCTTGTATACTCTCTGAAAATTTTGCACACTCGCAATTATTTGAGTAAAACTAACAAATTCCCAAAAATCAAAAAAAAACATAATTGTGCGATTTCCATAAATTAATTAAATATTTGATTACAGAAGAAAATAGTCAAATATTCATGTTTGAATGCAATAAATAGAATTTTTTTTGAAATTATGTTTAGAATTTCATGTAAAATATTAAAATAATGAAAGTAAAATAAAATAAACTAAAGTTACCATAAATATATTTAATACATTATATACATACATAAATAATATATAATATAATATATAAATTATATACATATGAAAATAAATTTACCAAAAATATAAATAAAATAAAAAATCCCTAGAAGTTTTAATAAAATATAAAAAAAGAATTTCGATTATTTCTTGTTGTTGATGACGTGGGTGACCGAAATCGGTTATTTAAGTGATATTTGTGCTGAGAATGCAGAATTATTAATCTTGTTGAAAAAAATCTTTACAAATATCTTGAGTTCATATTTAAAAAAAATCTTTTAATTTGCGAAAGAAACATTTTTTATTTTTGCTACTAAAAACTTTTTTTGTCATAAATCATGAAAAAAAAACACTGAAATCAATATGCTTTTTTCGTAAAATAGAATTTCTCTCAGCATTTATGGAAAAACTATTTCCAAGGAAAGGAAATATTTTGATAAAATTCTACTGAGCCTTCTATTTCATTTGGCGCGACTACTGCTAAAAGATGTATTTAAATATGGAAAAACAATTTCAAAGAAGCATTCTTAGAAAATGGAATGTCCTTCAAAAAAGACAAAAGATGAGGAAATGAAAAAACGAACACTCAGTTTGCCTATGTTTGGTCCCGAGATTAATGGATGTGTATAATACATTTTCTGTCGATATAAAAATGCTGTCACACGCTGTTATTTACATACGAGTATGTTCCGACAACAATAAATCACTTTTTTGTCTTTCATAATCGTCCCCAAACAAGCTCTACAGATCATTTTAATTTTTCGGGACTTACAAACAGACATACATACGATTATTTCCATATGTTGTCTTTTTCACTCTCTTTCATGCTTTTAATTAGTAATTCGAAGAATATTTTCAAAAATATTTATCAACACTTCAATTTGTCTGAAATTATATTTAGGCATGTGATGAAAATCGATCGGTTTCAAATCGCGCGATTTCAAAAATTAAATTCTCCTAAAGCAAATTAATTTATAGTTTTCGAAGTTTAAAATATTTCCATTCCAAACATTATCGGGTTTGCAATCCTCGTATTTGGCAATTATTCGTTTTGCGAAAACTCTCGTTTTGAAATCGATCGATTTTCATCACATGCCTGAGTAACTTTGAACAACAAATGCTGCAGCATTACCTGTGTCGGTCGGTGCTGCTTACATTTTTAATTTAGATTAATTTTCATAATTTTAATTAACATAAAACTTAATATTTTACAATAACTTTTTGTTTCGACCACAAAATATTGTTCATTAGCAAATTTTTAGTTTTAGAAAATTCAATGTTGTTTATCACGGCAACAATCATTAATGCACGATACTAAGTCAAATTGTTTAAAAATACAGCACATCTTAAAGTTCTAATAGTCAAACTTTCAAACACTCCAGATTAGAGGCAACCAAAGATTCCGTACGACTGCTTTTCCACAGGCACAGTTTATTTTGCAAAGTTTTGACCTTGATGGTGAGAAGGGAAAGAAGCAAGGCAAATTCATAACAGGTGGACTCGCCTCAATTCGCTTTGAAAAATACCTGCTTTCTTTGTCGAAATCAATGTCAAATACTATAAAACAAACATAAACAAATTTTGACAAACAAAACAGATCAAAATGCAAGGAGCAAAAAATAATCAGCTGAGCTGTCAAGACCACCTGTTATGAATTCGCCTTGGGAAAGAAGAATGCGGATGCAAAAAGATTTTGATGTACTCGCAAGGTTGCTTTCAAGGCAGATTAAGCAGGCAATAGCGATTCTACAACAATACAAAATATGTTGTAGAAAATACTAGCTGTCAAAACAATACAAAACCGGGTGGCACTGTCAGCACAGATGAATTATAGAAAATTTCAAACATCATATAAAACTGAATGAGTATAAGGTGCTTGGCAGTTTAAAATCAGCCATGTTATTATAAGTACTAGTGTATCCGCATATACCGCATTCTAGAAAAACATTTTTGAGTTACTTCTGATATACAAATTTCTTTAAGTTTTTTGGCTGGGGAGCTGATACTAGTAAATTAAATAATAATGAATTAAATGCTTGTTGAGATTTATTAAAGTTGAAGCTGACACATACATGTGTATTACTCGTAAGTGTGCATGTGTTAGTAGCAACTGGAAACGCTTATAGCTTCCTAAATATGGAACGGATTTAAATAAAATTAAGATATTGCAAATCGGTTCAGTATTACGGCCGTAAAAGGGATCTAAAAAACGCGTTTGCCTATTAATAATATCAACACAAATTTTCAATTTGCACAATTGACATCAAATCAGGTTAATCAGCTGTGCTATCGCTACTACCTTGTTGAACTGCCTTGGTTGCTTTCTGCTTCGTTCGTCGTTTACACATATTTGTATTTGGTTGCGTGTGTGTTTGGAACAAAGCTTAAAAGAAAAGTGGAAAGACATTGTCAAAGTAAACTTTGCCTGTGGAAAAGCAGTCTAAGCAATAGGTAGTCGCAAGCGTATTCGCCTTGGCAAATATCATTCTTGGATGATTAAAAAAAAACTATTCAGACTAATTTAAAATCAGAAAAATGTACTAAAAAGCACATTTTGACAATAAAAGATGATAAAACACAATGAGTCAGCTGCGTTTTCGAGTTCACCTGCCATGAATTCGGCTTGAGGTGGACTCAAGGCGTACTAACGAGGCAGCTGATTTCTTTGTCTTGCTTATGTTTTCTACTTTGAATGTCAAAAAGGATGCCTTTATATTTTTCTGTATTTGTTTTCTGTTGATCTTTTTGACAGCACCGATATAAAAAATGCCTGTTATTCTTGTGTTGTTGTAATTGTTGTACTAAAAATTTTACGTATTTAGTACGCCTTGAGCAGTATGTGTGAAAAACTTGAACGTGTAGCTGCGGACTAATCGCACTTGGCAATCATTTTGAAAATACAGCAGTTACTTACTTTCATTGAAAGTCGAAAAGTTGAAAACAATAAAAAGAATAAAGAAAATAACAACTATTGAAAAGAAAACTCCTAAAAACAGATCTGGATTTATATGAATGAACTTCTTTTTCATACTAATGAAGTCTTGATATGGAGATGTCGACTGAAATAGATATCTTCAAAGAAATGTTGCAATTTAAAACGAAAAAACCTGAAGATGAAGAAAATAATAGTGATGTCTCAGAGAAATACAGTTTACGATGGAGATTCAGAGAATATTTTATGATCGATAATTTTATCGCAATACAGTCGCAACAGGATTTCCAAAAGTATAACACATTCAAAGAGAGTTTAACAGATTTTACAGCTGGATCTCTAGGTATTTTTGTTCTGTTAAGTTTGCTTTATTGAAATCGCTAAGTTTAAATGATTTTGAAGCCGGCATTGCACAAGTTTATGCATCCCAGCCCTGGGATACGGTCAAAGTCAAACAGCAAACCTTTCCCAAAGTCTATAAAAGCATGTTTAAGTGCTTCCAACATACATATCGTAAGGATGGCATTATTCGAGGTCTGTATGCCGGTACTTTGCCCGCCATCATTGCTAGTGTTGCCGAAAATTCGGTATTATTTACTGCTTACAGTGGCTGCCAAAAAATTATTAGCTTTATTATGGATGTTGATAGAGTTGATGAACTATCAGCTTTGAGTAATGCCTGTGCTGGATTTTTGGCCGCCTTCTTTTCCACATTTGCTTTGTGTCCTACGGAATTGATTAAATGCAAAATGCAGGCAGTTCATGAGGTATAATTTAATGCAACTTTTAGCCGAGTGAATGAAACATTTGTCTCTTTCTCATCATTCTAGATGAAACACTATGTTGCTAAGATCAACAAGGCCAGGCCAACAAGTACTTTTAAATTAACTAGAGATATTTTTGTAAATGAAAGTAAATGTAATTATGGTTATGAAATGAAAAAGGCTTTTAAGGAAATTTCTTTACAATAATTAATTTCTTGCACCCATTTGGCCAATGAAAAGATCATAGTATGATTACAAAGAACCGAATTTCGATCATATTATGCGTCCAATTACAATGTAATTTACTATTCAACGGTTTTCAAATTGTCAAATGTATGCACAGTGGTCGAAACCAAAACATTTGTAAGCAGTTGGTCCAATTCAAAAGTAGTTTAACAAAGTTGTATTCGAACTTAAATCTGTTTATGAAGGTCTCTGACCTTTTAACGCTTTAAAATTTATTTTTGATTTTTGTTATTCATTCAAATTAAAAATGGTTTCACAGCTAGGCATGATTGAACAATTCACTGCACATCTCGCTTAACCTCACTTTGTGATTTTTATTATTATTCGAAACAAGCTTCGCTGATAATCTATTATATAAATAAATATGCAAAGAAAAAATTTTTTATCCCTTTTTCTCCTATGTTTGCTAACCGATTTTCTTCAATCTTCTGTCAAATGGTAGACATTGTTGAGCTTTAGTGACCAGACTATATATTATTTAAATCGGTTCAGTATTAAAGGAATAAAAGGCTCCTAAAGTTGACACCACTACAAATGCTAAAAATACGTAAGTAGTGATCCAAGTAAAAACAAGCATTAGTGTGTAATACAAAACATTTATTTTGTTTTTATATTAATATGGTTGCCAGATTGTAATAAACAAACATCCCTGAAGAAGTTGGAAAAACCCCAACGAAACGTAGGATGAACAATTAAATAAGTAGTTTTTATTTATTTATATTTTTCAAATGACCTTGAAAGCCTGAATTTTTGGAATAAAAACCAAATAAAACCAAAATCATAAAATCAAAAGAAGGTCGAAGATAAAATTCAACATTTGCACATAAGCAAAGTGTTTAAGACTACCTGTGTGTGTACATGAGTAATAAGATTTTTTCTCTTCTCTGAAGTTGAAAAAGAAAAAGAGATCAGAATTGAAAGAGATGAGAATTAAATATGGATGTGCATATTCGTTGCCGTTTTATGCGGCAAGAAACTTGCTTAAGTAAATGCTTATCGTTCACAAACGATTAATAAAGTTATAGTAAAGTGTTATTTACATACGAGTATGTTCCGACAACAATAAATCACTTTTTTGTCTTTCATAATCGTCCCCAAACAAGCTCTACAGATCATTTTAATTTTTCGGGACTTACAAACAGACATACATACGATTATTTCCATATGTTGTCTTTTTCACTCTCTTTCATGCTTTTAATTAGTAATTCGAAGAATATTTTCAAAAATATTTATCAACACTTCAATTTGTCTGAAATTATATTTAGGCATGTGATGAAAATCGATCGGTTTCAAATCGCGCGATTTCAAAAATTAAATTCTCCTAAAGCAAATTAATTTATAGTTTTCGAAGTTTAAAATATTTCCATTCCAAACATTATCGGGTTTGCAATCCTCGTATTTGGCAATTATTCGTTTTGCGAAAACTCTCGTTTTGAAATCGATCGATTTTCATCACATGCCTGAGTAACTTTGAACAACAAATGCTGCAGCATTACCTGTGTCGGTCGGTGCTGCTTACATTTTTAATTTAGATTAATTTTCATAATTTTAATTAACATAAAACTTAATATTTTACAATAACTTTTTGTTTCGACCACAAAATATTGTTCATTAGCAAATTTTTAGTTTTAGAAAATTCAATGTTGTTTATCACGGCAACAATCATTAATGCACGATACTAAGTCAAATTGTTTAAAAATACAGCACATCTTAAAGTTCTAATAGTCAAACTTTCAAACACTCCAGATTAGAGGCAACCAAAGATTCCGTACGACTGCTTTTCCACAGGCACAGTTTATTTTGCAAAGTTTTGACCTTGATGGTGAGAAGGGAAAGAAGCAAGGCAAATTCATAACAGGTGGACTCGCCTCAATTCGCTTTGAAAAATACCTGCTTTCTTTGTCGAAATCAATGTCAAATACTATAAAACAAACATAAACAAATTTTGACAAACAAAACAGATCAAAATGCAAGGAGCAAAAAATAATCAGCTGAGCTGTCAAGACCACCTGTTATGAATTCGCCTTGGGAAAGAAGAATGCGGATGCAAAAAGATTTTGATGTACTCGCAAGGTTGCTTTCAAGGCAGATTAAGCAGGCAATAGCGATTCTACAACAATACAAAATATGTTGTAGAAAATACTAGCTGTCAAAACAATACAAAACCGGGTGGCACTGTCAGCACAGATGAATTATAGAAAATTTCAAACATCATATAAAACTGAATGAGTATAAGGTGCTTGGCAGTTTAAAATCAGCCATGTTATTATAAGTACTAGTGTATCCGCATATACCGCATTCTAGAAAAACATTTTTGAGTTACTTCTGATATACAAATTTCTTTAAGTTTTTTGGCTGGGGAGCTGATACTAGTAAATTAAATAATAATGAATTAAATGCTTGTTGAGATTTATTAAAGTTGAAGCTGACACATACATGTGTATTACTCGTAAGTGTGCATGTGTTAGTAGCAACTGGAAACGCTTATAGCTTCCTAAATATGGAACGGATTTAAATAAAATTAAGATATTGCAAATCGGTTCAGTATTACGGCCGTAAAAGGGATCTAAAAAACGCGTTTGCCTATTAATAATATCAACACAAATTTTCAATTTGCACAATTGACATCAAATCAGGTTAATCAGCTGTGCTATCGCTACTACCTTGTTGAACTGCCTTGGTTGCTTTCTGCTTCGTTCGTCGTTTACACATATTTGTATTTGGTTGCGTGTGTGTTTGGAACAAAGCTTAAAAGAAAAGTGGAAAGACATTGTCAAAGTAAACTTTGCCTGTGGAAAAGCAGTCTAAGCAATAGGTAGTCGCAAGCGTATTCGCCTTGGCAAATATCATTCTTGGATGATTAAAAAAAAACTATTCAGACTAATTTAAAATCAGAAAAATGTACTAAAAAGCACATTTTGACAATAAAAGATGATAAAACACAATGAGTCAGCTGCGTTTTCGAGTTCACCTGCCATGAATTCGGCTTGAGGTGGACTCAAGGCGTACTAACGAGGCAGCTGATTTCTTTGTCTTGCTTATGTTTTCTACTTTGAATGTCAAAAAGGATGCCTTTATATTTTTCTGTATTTGTTTTCTGTTGATCTTTTTGACAGCACCGATATAAAAAATGCCTGTTATTCTTGTGTTGTTGTAATTGTTGTACTAAAAATTTTACGTATTTAGTACGCCTTGAGCAGTATGTGTGAAAAACTTGAACGTGTAGCTGCGGACTAATCGCACTTGGCAATCATTTTGAAAATACAGCAGTTACTTACTTTCATTGAAAGTCGAAAAGTTGAAAACAATAAAAAGAATAAAGAAAATAACAACTATTGAAAAGAAAACTCCTAAAAACAGATCTGGATTTATATGAATGAACTTCTTTTTCATACTAATGAAGTCTTGATATGGAGATGTCGACTGAAATAGATATCTTCAAAGAAATGTTGCAATTTAAAACGAAAAAACCTGAAGATGAAGAAAATAATAGTGATGTCTCAGAGAAATACAGTTTACGATGGAGATTCAGAGAATATTTTATGATCGATAATTTTATCGCAATACAGTCGCAACAGGATTTCCAAAAGTATAACACATTCAAAGAGAGTTTAACAGATTTTACAGCTGGATCTCTAGGTATTTTTGTTCTGTTAAGTTTGCTTTATTGAAATCGCTAAGTTTAAATGATTTTGAAGCCGGCATTGCACAAGTTTATGCATCCCAGCCCTGGGATACGGTCAAAGTCAAACAGCAAACCTTTCCCAAAGTCTATAAAAGCATGTTTAAGTGCTTCCAACATACATATCGTAAGGATGGCATTATTCGAGGTCTGTATGCCGGTACTTTGCCCGCCATCATTGCTAGTGTTGCCGAAAATTCGGTATTATTTACTGCTTACAGTGGCTGCCAAAAAATTATTAGCTTTATTATGGATGTTGATAGAGTTGATGAACTATCAGCTTTGAGTAATGCCTGTGCTGGATTTTTGGCCGCCTTCTTTTCCACATTTGCTTTGTGTCCTACGGAATTGATTAAATGCAAAATGCAGGCAGTTCATGAGGTATAATTTAATGCAACTTTTAGCCGAGTGAATGAAACATTTGTCTCTTTCTCATCATTCTAGATGAAACACTATGTTGCTAAGATCAACAAGGCCAGGCCAACAAGTACTTTTAAATTAACTAGAGATATTTTTGTAAATGAAAGTAAATGTAATTATGGTTATGAAATGAAAAAGGCTTTTAAGGAAATTTCTTTACAATAATTAATTTCTTGCACCCATTTGGCCAATGAAAAGATCATAGTATGATTACAAAGAACCGAATTTCGATCATATTATGCGTCCAATTACAATGTAATTTACTATTCAACGGTTTTCAAATTGTCAAATGTATGCACAGTGGTCGAAACCAAAACATTTGTAAGCAGTTGGTCCAATTCAAAAGTAGTTTAACAAAGTTGTATTCGAACTTAAATCTGTTTATGAAGGTCTCTGACCTTTTAACGCTTTAAAATTTATTTTTGATTTTTGTTATTCATTCAAATTAAAAATGGTTTCACAGCTAGGCATGATTGAACAATTCACTGCACATCTCGCTTAACCTCACTTTGTGATTTTTATTATTATTCGAAACAAGCTTCGCTGATAATCTATTATATAAATAAATATGCAAAGAAAAAATTTTTTATCCCTTTTTCTCCTATGTTTGCTAACCGATTTTCTTCAATCTTCTGTCAAATGGTAGACATTGTTGAGCTTTAGTGACCAGACTATATATTATTTAAATCGGTTCAGTATTAAAGGAATAAAAGGCTCCTAAAGTTGACACCACTACAAATGCTAAAAATACGTAAGTAGTGATCCAAGTAAAAACAAGCATTAGTGTGTAATACAAAACATTTATTTTGTTTTTATATTAATATGGTTGCCAGATTGTAATAAACAAACATCCCTGAAGAAGTTGGAAAAACCCCAACGAAACGTAGGATGAACAATTAAATAAGTAGTTTTTATTTATTTATATTTTTCAAATGACCTTGAAAGCCTGAATTTTTGGAATAAAAACCAAATAAAACCAAAATCATAAAATCAAAAGAAGGTCGAAGATAAAATTCAACATTTGCACATAAGCAAAGTGTTTAAGACTACCTGTGTGTGTACATGAGTAATAAGATTTTTTCTCTTCTCTGAAGTTGAAAAAGAAAAAGAGATCAGAATTGAAAGAGATGAGAATTAAATATGGATGTGCATATTCGTTGCCGTTTTATGCGGCAAGAAACTTGCTTAAGTAAATGCTTATCGTTCACAAACGATTAATAAAGTTATAGTAGGTTTTATGTTCAATTTGTATATGGGAAAACCGGTATTAATGCACAGAATATGGTCGATTGCGTCGGCCATAGGAAATACTAGCAAATAAACACTTCTATTATAAAAATTATTCGGCAAATTTATTTTGAATAATAAAATTTAAGAGTCTTAAAATCAATACCATCAATTAATCGAGATGTGCTTTGAGCAGTACAATTATGTGTTATGAGTCGTTCGTATAAACTTTTGCTATAAATCGAAAATAATTCACTTTTAGGTATAACTGGATTTTATCGGGGTCTATCGCCAACTTTTGTTCGCGAAATGCCTGGATATTTTTTCTTTTTTGGTAGCTACGAAGCGACAAGAGAATTTTTCAGACAGTAAGTTAAATAAGTACAAAAGGTCAATTATGGATAGCTGCCAAATTTCAGTTGAAGTTTGGTTGCCATCCATAATCTATTCCCAAATTTAAATTTATAAATTTTATTTCTCATCTACCACAGACCCGAACAAAACAAAAATGATATTGGACCTCTTAAGACAATGTTCGCTGGTGCTGTTGGTGGCGTTGCCTTGTGGACATCTACGTACCCGGCAGATGTTATAAAATCACGCATACAAATAAATAATTTAAAAGGTTCTATGTTGTCCGTTGGATCGGATATATTGCGAAAAGAGGGAGTTTTTGCATTTTATAATGGTCTGCTGCCAACGGTTTTGAAAGCAATACCGGCTACGGCAACATTATTTCTAGTTTATGAATATTCTAAGAAAATTTTATCGGTTCGGATAGGAAATGGATTTTTCGATCTTCCCGAATAAGTTAAATACCGAATTCAGGTCCCATCATTTACTATAGAAACATGAGATGTAGCCAAAAATAAACGGCCTTATTTTATGTTTTCCATGTCGTTGTAGTTTTTGTTTTGAAGTATATAAAATTTAAAGTATTAAAAAAAAGCCGATACTTCGAATTCGAATCACTAAAAAAACTGTTAAATTCACAAAAATTTTCAAAATTTACCGAACCCCGAAAAAAAACTTGAAAATTCAACGTGTGGGTGTGTAAGTCAAAAAATCTAAGACACACCAACAACCGGAAATTCACTAAAAATTTAGCAAAAACAATTGGAATTCTGAAAAACGTTTTATATACAAAAGAAATTATACTTTTGTTTTATACATTTACTGAGTATACATACACTGATGCAAGGCAATTGCATACAGGTAGTCGCAGGAGAATTCGCCTTGGCAAATATGGTTCGTGGATGTCAAAATAAACTGTTCAAGACGAATTCAAAACCAGATGCATAATTGGCTGCATGTGTAACTCTCGTGTAATTTAAATTTTTGTCGTTTTTGAGCACTACTTTTTTATTGTGATGGTGAAAAATAAGGACTGGCTGTGATATTTTAATTTATTTATGAACCTGTTTTGCATTTTTTTTTTTTGCTTTAAACTTATTAAGTTTTTGTTTGTGATTGTCGTTTTTACACAAAACAAAACTAAGGAGAATGATGTAGAATTGGTCTAAGAAGATTATCCGTAAAAAAATTCCATGAAGAAGTTGGAAAATACCAACGAAACGTCGGAATAATATGTAAAAAAAATAATCTTTTATTAAATGACCTTAAAAGCCCAAATATTGAAAATATATTCATCATCGAAAAATTATTGGAATTACACCAAAAAGGTAAAATATTTAATCTAAACAAATCAAAGCACGTTATTTTGCAAAAAAAAAACAAAGCATGTGTAATTCCTAATTTCATGTGTAATTTAACATTTCGTTGGTGGCAACACTTGCTTGTATTCTACATTATTCATTTCCGACCATACACTGTAAACATGTTCTGGAGCAATAAAATAATGGGATTTGATTTAGTAATGTCCATCTATCTGAAGTTGAAAAACGCTTTCCGAAGTTCCCAGATAACTGAAGGTCCCAGATGGGTATATAAAGTTCGACGTAGCCGGTTATAGCAATTTACTTGTTTATTCCAATTTCACACAAAACGCTAATGTTTATCAAAATAAAAATAAATAATAATAACAGAAAACGTGCACACATGACTCAATTTTACTGATAAGAAATAAAACACATAAAGAGAACGACATCAATAACAATTGTTTAAGAGATAAAAAAAGAAGCAGCAGCAGTTTGCAATTGGTTCTCAATTTTACTAAAACTCTCTGTTAAACTCTTCTATTCATGTTTTTTTCCTCTGAATTCTTTAGTTGTCTATCAAAAGAGTTCCAGTGGAGAACGGATTCAGTAGTACATGAAAAGCGAATTCAGAAGATATTTTTAATTTATTCTTTGTTAATTAAAAGAATTTGTTATTAATTTTTAAATTGTTTAATAATAAGACACCATCAAAATGCTGGGTAAGTAAATGGACTTTTTATCAAAATATTATTGGGAAGCAGCAGTAACAAAAAATATTTCACATGTTTCAGATATTGATGTTAAGAGTACAGATAATAAATTTCGCACTGGATGTATTGACTTTACAGCGGGGTCTTTGGGCAAGTATTTTTTTAGAATTTATTATTTAAGCAGAGGTTGAAATGTGTTAAATCTACAGTCATAAATTTAACTAAGTAGTCGAATACATTTTCAACATCGTACTAAGTAAAGTTAGAACTTACAAAAATTTTCTTGGTAATATCTTCTCATTTTATGTTGTAATAATAAATAAACTAAAAAGCTTTAACTCACCCTGCAAATTTCGATAGTTCGCAAAATCTGAAATTAAGATTAAAAGAAAGTCATATAAAAACCGAAAACTTAAATGAAAAATATTAATAAAAAAACTAAAGTAGTTTAAAGTAATAAAATAAAAAAATACCGAAAAACGGAATAATGCCGATAATTTTAATAATAACGGCCATAAGACGAAATCAATGCAAAAGTTAAATTTGATGTCATTAAGTATTTTATTTATAATAAATTTATTTACAATAATTGCTTTGAACCTACAAAATTATTAACAAAATGCGTATTAGATTAGCGAAATTCGAGGTAAAATACATGTAAATATGTGTATACATTCACATTAATTAAAAAGAATGATACGATTTAAAAAGGGATCCAATCGTCGCTTTTGATAACGAGCTGATTCGGTCACGTGTTTTCAGTTTGAGATTATGGCATTCACTATCTAACAATGTGTTTACATTGTAAATACGCGATCGAATCGTAAAATACGTTGATCGTTATCGAAAGCGACGATTAGACATCAGTTCCTTGATGAACCTTTATTTGATTACTTTTATTATTTATTCTATGCTTTCCTTTGGAATAGAATTTTTTTTCTTTTACGTTCTCCGGTACTTTTGTATTTTTATGCTTCTTAGTGGGATCAATTCAGGTTTATTCCCATTTTAACTAACTCTACTTAAAAAGACACCTATTAATTTTACCATTTACTCTTCAATTATGTACTTAAACCCATTGCTTAACAAGTTATTTCACATTTAAATTTTACAAAATCTTTGCTCATGATTTTATCACAGAGTTCGGTATTTTGGCTCTTTGGAAAACACATAAAATAATTGTTTTCAGCCACGATAGTTTTTCTATTGGCATAATTTAAACTAAAAAGTAACTCATGTTGGAACTATTTCCAATATTTTGGAACACTTTCCTCTTTATTAGTTCTCATTACAATTTCCTTTTAATTAGTTATTAATATTTTATAAAGTTATTGAAACCCCTTTTTAATCTTTCAATAGGAGGTGCCCTACAAGTTTATGTCTCCCAACCCTTGGATACGGTTAAAGTAAAACAGCAAGCCTTTCCAAAGCTCTACAAGAGCATGATAGATTGCTTTGTCAAAACTTATCGGCAAGATGGCATTTTTCGTGGTCTGTATGCTGGTTCTATTCCAGCAGTTGTAGCAAATGTAGCTGAAAATTCAGTATTATTTGCCGCCTATGGCGGCTGTCAAAAAGTCGTGGCTTATGGACTGAAAGTAGAAAATACTAAGGATTTGCCAGTATTAGGAAATGCGTTGGCCGGTTTTTTGGCAGCTTTCTTTTCAACGTTCACATTGTGTCCTACGGAATTGGTCAAATGTAAATTGCAGGCTTTAAGAGAGGTAAGTCGAAGAATACAAATAATGAAGCAATATAAAATAGAAATAATTCCAGATGCATCTCCAAAATCCCATGTCCGCAAATAATATCACAATGACTCCTTGGAAACTCACTAGACAAATAATGGCTACTGAAGGTACGTACGAATTTTATTATCGAAAAATGTTGTGTGTTAAAGAATGCTTTAGTTAAAAATGTTTTTGCTGATATCAGTTAGAAAATTCTATGAGAGAGATAAGATTGCTACAGAATGTGATTAAAATTATAATAATGAATTTGAAGATGTGACCAATTATCATTGTTTCTTAAATAAACAAAAGCAAATTCGAAATGGATTAGATTTACATAAACGCAGAAATAGCCCTTACATCCATAACATTTAATTTCTTACTACTTTGAATATTTAACTCAACTCACAAAAAAATAAAGACAAATGTTTATTGAGGTTTAAAATGTTTATGTATAAAATAACTTTGTAGAATCAAGAGACAACGTGAGATAATCTATCATTGACCATTCCATTAAAGTTAAAATATATAACCTGGCAAAATGAGGGAGTCATTTAAAATCAAAACAATAAAATGTATTTATTCCTTTTTATGTATACATTTAACCATTTAGGTGATAAGACTTCACCGACTTATTTGAAGATTCTATTTCTTATCTAATCTTTTTTATTATTTTAGGTGTACCAGGTTTTTTTAGAGGTCTTACATCAACATTCATGCGTGAAATGCCCGGGTACTTTTTTTTCTTTGGTGGCTATGAAGGCACAAGACAATTTTTAGCTAAGTAGGTTTTGCGCATATTTTCTTTTTTCTTTTTATTTTCTCTTACTTACTTTTTACTTGTTTTTGCAGACCCGGGCAATCAAAAGAAGATATAGGAGCATTGAAAACAATGTTTGCTGGTGCAGTTGGTGGTGTTACTTTATGGACAAGTATTTTCCCAGCTGATGTTATTAAATCTCGTATACAAGTTAATAATCTTAAAAGATCTATGACCTCGGTAGGTTTAGAAATAATACACAAAGAAGGCATTTTGGCTTTATACAATGGTTTATTGCCATCTGTGTTGCGTACTATACCAGCTACAGCCACACTGTTTTTAGTATACGAATATACCAAAAAGACTTTGAATGATCTGCTGTGACCTGAAATGAAGGATATGTGAATTTAATTAATAGATTGCTAAAGTTATGTACCAATTTTTGTTTTAAAAAATCTTACTTGTTGCTTTAACTACAATTTAATGAGTGTGGAAAGACGGCGCTTAATAAAATTATTGCGATCTTTGTGGGTTTCTAGCTCACGCCATTCATGCCAATAGATCTGAATAGATGTATATTTTTTATTACAAATACAAAAAGTTCGTTACATTCTAGCTTTACTTACCACTATATATTTATGGCCCAATAATTCCAACTGTTTCAATTTCATGTCGAACAATCCAGTATGTCTATTTTTGCCCTTTATCACATTATTCCAACCAGCTATGATAATGGCTATTGTATCCACTTCATTTCGATTATTTATACCCAATAACAAATCACGCGTAAGAATAACACCACTATAATCTTCGGGACAATCTTTGGAAATCTCAATGGATTGCTTCTGTTGACGATCGTAGCAAATAACTACATCCGAGCGATCGTAGTTGGGTAAAATATGTTTCAATTGATTGTGTGGCAAAAATTCATCGGTAATTTCCTTAACTTGTAATAATATATTATCTGTAGCATTTAATTTATATTTTCGTTCAGGTATGTAATGAGTCAACATTTTGCCCATAGTCTTGCGATTTTTATCAAGTAACTGTGGCCCTTCATAACCTTCTTCTAAGAGATTTATTTTCACAAATGTATCTAAATGGAAAATCTCTCGACTAATTGCTAATGTAGAGCCAACAGCATGTTTTAAAAATTGTCTCTCCAAAGCTGAAGACAACATTTCTTTGTCGTAATATCCCCGTAAGGAAAGATAGTGTAAACAATTTGTAAAACATTTCGGATATTTTAGAATTTCTTCTATACGTCCTTTTAAAGATTGTAATATCTGCTCGCACAGCGATTCTTCAATTTTACTGGGAGTGTGTATGTTGAAAAGGGCTACTATCAAACTTATGCGCTCCAAGTCCTTAAGTCTAATCGTATCAATGTGATCGTGATATTTGTGCATAATTTTTTCTATAATCTCATCGTGGCAGCATTGTAATTCACAGCCAAGTAGTCCCACATGTAAACAGGTCAGCAAATTCAAGTTTATCAATTTTTCTTTACAAATTTTATCCAACAGTAGCATCATAATGTCAACTTGAGGTAGTTTAGAACTATAACGGAGAACCTTTAAAACACAAAAGAAATCATTAAGATAAAATAAAATAAAATGTTTGAAATAGATTCTAAAATCAGAAAAAAAGTCAATGAAGAATAATCATTTGTGATGCGCAAGCAATTGCCAATAATTCGATTTCGTGCCATTTTTCTTTCGCATCGCAATAGAGAATAACCCCCAGATCTATGCAGTTACGAAATTGTGATTATACAGTATATTTTCCATCAATATTGGTATCATATAAAAGCCACCAATTATTCTATTTAATTTTTTATTTTTATTTTTCAATTTTCTAACTTGTTTTTATTTTTTTTTTTGAGTGGTGCTGCTAAACTTAATTTAAGACATAACACCCAATTAAAATGTTTAACAACATGTGCATAAATAAATTGTTTCGATAGAAACTCAAGCGATTCCCGCAAATTAAGCGTACAATTTTTTATAAATATGATATCCTTATTAAGGGGTACATTTCAGAACATGTTGCAATGTATCACTTGCAAAGTAACATGCGTTTAGAAAGTAATTCAACTCTACGATTTCAACAAGATTTTTCCCTAGAATATATCAAATTTTTAAATTTATGCATCATATACATATGTATGTATGTATCTGACAATCACTGCACAGCTAGCAAGTTCAGTACAACGGATGAAACTTTGTGAAGACGGCGACTCTTTCATATGAGCCGTCTACGATGCAACTAATAGAATCGTGTAAAACACTTTTATTCATTCTTCCAACGAGTCTTGAATAAATCGTCATAATGAGTCTTCTACGATGCGCGGAAAAGGATCGCGTAAGACATATTTAAATATTTTATATTTTTTAATAAAATTTTTTATTGTATTTTAATTAAAAAATCACTTTCATTTAAAAAACAATTCAATTTAAAAGGAAACACTTTATTCAAACGAACACTTTATTATTACTCTCCATATAAACATTAAATTTGCCTTATTATTGCCAGAATGCGTAAATGACGATTGGCTCGTCCAACAATCGTCAGAATGACTCGCAAAAGCATAATTTGGAAGATCAAAAAGTAATTTTACTCCAACAATTGTCTGCACGATTCGAAAAATGATGGCCATCGTTGAATAATCTTCCAAATGCTAAATTGGTGGTGGGCAATATACATACTATGTATGTATATGTACACACATACAAACAGGTTTATAAGGCAGCCACCATTAAGCGGTTGCCCACTTCTGTCCCTTAATTCGTGACCGTTGTGATAAGCTAGAGTATGTGACAAGACTATGGTCGCCTCTCAGATTAATTCAATTTACCTTTAAAATCGCCACAAGCGTTATATCATCCACCACAGCCAACTCATCCATTAAACGCTGGTACAAATAGTTAATTAAAACTTGACTTTTTATTGAGGTTTGCGTTTTAAAGAACCCCATTGACATCACGCCCAACTCGGGCAAAGTCATTTCGTTTGCACATTTTGCCAAATTTACTTCAAAATCAAACATGTCAAAAACCGAACGCCTCATAATATTGCACAAGAACATCGTCTGGACCAATTGATTGGGTTGCATTTTAATCACTTTGCGGCCCAACTTGCGTAGAGCCTCCCAAACAAATTCACAAACTCGTGCCAAATGTAATTGATACCAAGCATCACACACAAGGAGCAATTCGTTCATGTTCCACTTTTCAATGCGACGACAGCACTCTATATCTAGAGTATTCCAGAGTTCTACATAATTAGGGGAACGTATACTTTGCTCTTCCGGCAATACAGCTAGAAGACGTAGGGAATCTCTTAATTGATCATCATTCAATAAATGTAATTTATCACAATAGTATGTAATAAAACTAGTGAATTCTGCTTGCGATATGAGGGAGTTTGTTTGCTGACAGTAACAACAAAGTAATTTAAAGTTGTCAAAGAGCTGGTTTACCGAAATATCTTGTTCGGGTTGCAAAATCGCTGTACTGATATTCTTGGCCGGCAGAATTTCTTTATATTTGGCGACAATTTGGTATGGTTTCAAAGAGGTTTCCAAAACTTGGTGTGCATACATATTTTCCCGATCCACAAATATTTTTAGATTCATGCAAGCATGCACCTGGAAAAATTTCTTTGGTGGCAGCACAGTTTTCGTATTATTTAATAAAATATTTTTAAACAAGTTTCTTAGCATTTTTATATGATATTTATACTTGATTTTACCTACACTATTTAACTCATAAATAAAACAACACTTTAATTCAATAAATAAAGAACGTAACATGTGTTGCTTGCCGCGGTTTTGCAACAAACAGCGTTGACAACTCCGCAATTTCAAAAAGCTCTAAAACCAAGGAAAAACTCATTTCCAGGGAAATACAGAAATATTTTGTTTCTTTTGTTTACTGAATTAATAACCACATAAAGCCGCAGTTATTTCAAGACATTTAAAGAATCTTCTAACATATGTACCATGTTAAACAGACTTACAAATAATTTTAAAATTAAATAATGTTCATTGTTTGATTCAAGTTTACTTTTGCAAACGTTTTGTGTTTAATTCTTTCCAAACTCTTAAATTTTTTGTATCATGTTAAATCAAGATATACATAAAAAACACATATATAAAAAACACTAAAAACAAGGATTAGATGCACCTAGAAAAAATCACTGGAAAAAAGCACTGAGATGACCACAATGATAGCAAATGTCAAAATGGAGTCAGCTGTTGGGCTTGTTTTCATGAGCTTATGTTATGTTTTTGTTGTTTGGGTAGGAAAAATATGTTTACAAAATAAATAAAGAGTAGAATAATAAAAGAACAAGAGAGTCCATTTAACTTAACAGTAAACTGTTATTGCACAATACATATATTTAGCAATTTTGTTGTTCCAGACGCTGCTCTTATTAACATATTGGTTGCTAATGCTAAAATATAAAAGAAGTTGGAGAAAATTTATAATAACAGCAGCAAATAATACACAGAAGATTTATAAATAATAAGGCGAGGATCATTTTTGCTCCTGACGATCAGACTTGCTCCTTTCTGAACAATTGCGAAAGAATTTACCGTTCAATATCTATTGAATCATGAAATATTCTTATAATTTTTGTGCTATTTGGCTTAGGGCTAATAAATCATTGCGAGTTGATCTCTTTTTGGTATACTCACATATGTTTAAGTCAGTAAATCTATAAAGCAGTAAGCATCTAAACAACTTTTTATAGCATAAAAATGTAAGTCTGCGTTTAGATGAATTTGCCTAAATTTTGTTAAACTATGAATAATAAACGATTCAGTGATTTACTGCCGCTAACGACGTCCTGCTTTTATTTATAAATTTTTGCACAACAAACAAGGAACCAATACATTTTATTTGTCAGTTAGCGTTTATTTGACTATTTGTTTGGAATCAAAAGTCATTTAAAAAAAATTATAATTAATTCCTTCGTGAGTTTTTTGTTGCTTTATTATATTTTTTTCTAATAATTTTTTAATTCATGTTTGTACGTAATTACTTGAATTGTTTGAAATTTATGTTGAAATGAATTGTTTGGCTCAAGTTCAAATCTGATTACCCATTTCTTTTTTAATTATTTTTTTATTTATTAATAAAGTATTATTGGAACAATTTATTCATTACAGTAGAAGAAGCGATTAGTAATAATAATATTTTTTTAAACGATTTTGAAGTTTTTTTTTTCGTGAGCGTTCATGAACGTGAGTCAAATATATAAGGTCGTGCAAGAGCGTGCATAAGTAAAATTTGTTTATCGTGAGCGTGAGTGAAAAGCCACTCACAATAATAGCAAAAAATTATTTAGGGTGCGACATCCACAAAAACCATAGGCGTGGGAGGTCGATCGATACAAGTTAGTGTTGTTATGTGAAACATCATGACACCGTCAACGATAGAGCAATTAGAAAATACTGCCAGATCCAGATTCCAAAATACTATTCCCGTATTTGCCCCGACGTAGTTTACGTCACACAAATTAGGAGTAATTACATACACCCATTTGCACGAGCGAAAAATCCAAAAAAATTAATTTTTTAACGTTTTTGATATAATAAGCTCATTCTTTAAGGAAAAAGAAAAAATAAATAAATATTAAATTAAATAGGAATAAGTAAATATTACTGAAAAATTAATTGAAACCCCAGAAAAATATTAAAAGATATACACATATGTATATACATATGTATGTGTGTGGTATTATAATTGACAATGGCGTCGGCGTGCCGTAATTTTTATATGTACATATCTCTCCTTTATTGCAACGTAGTCATATCTCAAAAAACCTGATTTTGGAGTTAAGAACGCAGAAATATTCATCCTATCGCTCTTGATTTTGTGTAAAAACTGTTGGTATACAAAATATCTTCTTTACTCAGCAGATGAAAATCGTCCTGAAGCCGTCGTTTGTTGAGTTCCTACACATAGGAATTTAATTTTTCAATAAAATTTATATCGTCATTTTTTATTGTTTATTTCGTATTCACAAACCAAAATTTTGAAATACACGAGCGGTACAGAATACCAAATTTTCATGTTAACGTTTCCGTTGCATCCCAATAACATTACAAACGCAAAAATACAGAATATTTTCATAACATTTACTAAGAGATACATAATTTAATAAATGACTGTAAAATCTGTTGATTTGAGCTTGTGCTGTTAGTCACTATCTGTTAATTTCATGTATCCAGAAGTAGGAGTAAACGAAAAATGTTGCTAAACATATAGTATTGCCATACACACTTCTTACACTTTTCTTTGTTTAGTTTTGTATTTACATTTCAGTTTCTCTGTACGTTTCTTGTGATGCGGGTGTGTGTTTAGCGGTAGAAAATATAAAATAATTATTGACCAAGAGGATTAAAAAAATTATCGGAACATTTTTAGCTAAAGATAGTTAAAACTAAAAAGGAACAAGGTAAGTTATATTTAAAACAAAAGAAAATTTTCGTATACCTAAAATTATTACACAAGTCTACTGGCAAATGTCAAAGCAAAAGAAAAGTAAAAAAAATTAAACTAACCACAACGTAGATAAAATCTATTTAAGAGATTAAAAACGAGAGAGAGATTCAATAAAAAAAACGTAAATTGTGTGTATCTATAATGTAGAAGATTTAGCAGAAAGAGATAGATACATGTATTGTGAAAAATGTACTCTTTACAGAGGTCAAGTTCCATTTCATCTGGGAGAAAAATAGAGAAAGAAATTGTTGTTCTCTCTGTCTTTCACCAACTGAATTCAAAATGGTGCGGTTGAAGGAAATAAAAGTGCAAAGCACACTGGATAATCTGATATTAAGTGATAAATGATATTAGTATCTCTTTTTATTTATAATATGATGTTAAAAAAACTAATTTAAGCTAAAACATAAACCCCATTGTTTCATCTCTGGTCTACCCTGTGATAAAAGTCTCAGATCACACACTTCAACATTTTTTATTAAAGTTTTTATTTTGTATGTGAAAGATGTGATAGAAGAAATATTTGATTTGATTCCTTTCTCTACCTTTCTCCCAGCTGAATTCAGAATAGAGCAACAAAAGTTGAAGTGTGTGAACCGGGCTAACGGATTTTAAGAAAGCGAGAGAAACAATGTTGTTGCCCGCTTTTAACACCAGACTTTCAATATGATAGTTTTCTTGCAGCAATTCTGCTTTTGTAGATAGAAAGCGAGAGAGAGAGAGAGAGGAATGGAAGTGGTAAGACCCCATTTTCATAGGGCAAGTTTAAATTCATCTAGATAATACTTCATTTCTCTATTTTTCTCCCAAGGAAGTATTCTGTTTTCGTCCCACCATAGACGTCAAGGTTTACTTTTCAAAGTTTAATTCAGTTGAGAGAAAGACAGAAAAAGAAAGCATTTGTCTCTCTGTCTTTCTCCCAGCTGAATTAAAACTTTGCAAAGTAAATTTTGACTGTGTAAAAGCCGTCATAATTAAAACTTGTCCTATGTAAACGGGGTCTAAATGCTTAGTCCTGGCTCACACTCTTAAAATTTTTATGCTCAATTCAGAAATCAGGTGGGACAAAGGTATAGTATAGAGATATGTATGTACAAATATACTCTTTCAAGAAAACTGCTATTTTTAAACTCAGACTGTTGACGTGAAAGTTTTCTTTGTTTTTACGTGTTGGCAAGAGTAGAAAGATGCTCACACATGTAGATACGAGTTTGTACTTGAAACCAAGGCAAGTGGCAGCATCACGATAGTTCATTTCTCTGTCTTACTCATGCTTTCTACTTTGAATGTCAAAAAGTGTGCTTTTATATTTTACTGTATGATGTTTTTGACAGAACCGATATAAAAAATGCCTGTTGTTTTTGTATTATTGTTATTCTGCGATTAAATTTTGTCGATTGTGCTTACATGTACTTATATGCACATGTTTACTTTAATATATAACTAAGAAAAATAAAAATTGCTGCAGAAATCTGGCATAGTCGAAACTAAGATTTAATTTTTTTTTTTCAAAATCTTACACTTATGTCACATATTTTCGTTCGCAGGCATTTTAAACGACAATCAGCTGTTTTGCGCCCCACTAAAAGCTTTCAGCACAACAAGTCAAAGAAAATGAATACGAATGATAACGTAACCATTTCAATATAAATTTGCGTCCCACTAACAAATTTTTCAGTCATTTGTACACACGCAAATGTCAAAAGTAGACACTTGTATTTTAATTGTCGACTGAGACAAAACGAAAATTTTGTTGTAAGTACCCGTACTTTTGTGTTAATTCGTGAAAAAAACAAAGAGTTATTGAAATATTCAAAACCAATTAAATATTAAAATGGAGCATAAATTGGTAAGTATATGAAGCTATAATTTTGTATTTATTTATGTATATAACATACAATTATATTCGTTGAAGTGTAAAAAAGTCAACATTGACCCAACTGCATGCGTTAGTTGGGTACATGGAAGAACACCCGGAGTTTGCTAGGGGCAATGTAGTGGATAGCATTTTCAATAAACACAATTATTTCACACACTATTTGTTTATGTATATACATATGTATTTTGTTTTTAAGCTGTTGAATAGCTTTTATCGCGGACTTTGAGCGCGGAGACCGAATCAAGAAATTCCGTAACGAAAAAAACCTAACACTAAGTTTGTTTCTTAAGTCTTTTTTTTTTTTTTTTTTTTTTTGGTATTTGAATCGCCTAGCGTATGTTAACAGCTAAAGTATGCTATTGATTTCATTAACATACAGTATTGCCAGAACAGAATGGCGTACTTACGAGCAATCGTGGTTGACAAAAAGTGATATACACAAACAGACAATTCGAAGGTTTTTAAGCGGTATTTTCAAGATATTTAGAGGATATCAAGTCTCAAACTTATGTTTCTTATTTCAGTTACCATAAATCTATAGCTTCAATGATAAAAATTCCTGAATAACCTACATGTATTGTAAGATAATAAAAATATTTTAAATGATATTAACTTCTCATTTATTCAATAAAAGAAAAAAATTGTTTTCTTATCAGTCACCACGCTCAAAAAGTGTAACTGAAATTAATATCAAAGAAAAGAATACTGCATAAATAAATAATTATAATTGCATAAGTTGATAAAAAAAATGTCTTAGTATGTATGTTTTTTGTTTTTATTTTATTTCCTTTTTTGTTTACAATTTTTATGTGATTTGTTTCATCTTTTAATAATATACATAGAGTTGTAGTTTTTGTGGTACAATTTATGCAATTAAGCGATTTTTTTCTTTTATTGTCGACTAATTTTTAGAATTGTAGATATGGCAACATAATGATTTGACAATTCATAACTGGCTTACGTTTCAAACGTAAAGCCAAGCGAACGGTAAGTCGAAAAATAGTGGGACACTTTTGTAAAAGAAAATGAGTGACTGCCTTTCGTTCTTTTAGGGTTTCTTTCGATATCCAGGGACAGGCAGTTATTTGTGGAACATTTCTGCAAACTATATTACAACACCTAATAATATGTTGACATAATTGCGGAAATGTGTGGCGGAACTGTAGGTTGTCATATGTAAATACTTCATATCAGCTAAGTTAAAACTTCGACAAGAAAATTTATCCCACAGAAATGGGGTTTCTGCAGTCCTGATTTTATAGAAGTGTTCAAGGTATTGACACTAGAATAGCTGACTAGCCTGAACGCGTGACTACTGCGTGAAATATCGTTGATGTTGATGAAATACCACAAAGTAATACCAGAGGTGACACGAACAGCATGCTATTGCTGCATCTGTCGCACAGTAACTCGTAAACAAAGAATTTTTCATGTTTTGTTGTGGTTTTGTATTCTTATTAATTTCTGACTCACTAAAAAGAGTTGCAGAAAAATATTAATTTAAGCAATATAAATGCAAAAAGTTATATAACATTAAAAATAATATAAAATAAGAATTATTCGTGATATATAGAAGAAGTAAATTGCAATACAATTCACCATTTCTAACTTCCAAAATGCTTAATTTTGTTTTGTTTATTTTCCCTCATCCTTACATTATATTGCTATCTCTTTTTAACAGTAACTAGTTGAACAAAAAAGCTGATTTGCTCCAAAACATAACCTCAAAGTTACATCTCTGATTACCCTGTGGAAATACTCATTATATTATGGCTTATTTCAAGCTGCTAAAAACCATATACATATGTACATAATGTTATATACATATGAACTCCGTTGTATGTACATATGTACATTTATTCAGTTGTCACTGGTTATTAACAGAGTGCGGAAAGAAGCCTGGGGGGAAACAGACTTTCTTATACTCGCAAATTTACTTTGTTCGTTATGCATACCCGAAGTTGGATAAAACTTTGTGTTTGACGTAGGATTTTGATCAATTTCATAAAACTTTAAGTTTAAGTGTAAGAACGATCCCGAATTTCAATATATGTCCTACAATTGCTTTTAAATTTTGATATAGTTTTTTATACAGACTTACAATTTTATGAAAAGCAAAGTGAACTTAAAAAACTTTTAGTAAATCTGTCCAATACCACACTTTAGCAAAAAATAAAACTGTTTCTTTTGAAACGCCACAAAGATCTCCGGACGGCTTTGATTTGATAACTGAAAATCCTGAGACCACTGCGGTATTAAAATATAACGCGATCGACGTTCATCCAGAAAGCATGCAAATTTGCCTTAAAAGAAACGGCTTGCATTCAAACCAAAAACGTGCTTCATCCATGCTAAACCAAATGTCTTTCTTTAGAAGCAGTATTAGTTAGGGTACAGTCACACTTTGCAAACGTTTGCCCAAAAAACGTAACCACTACTTTTGCTTAGGGTTAGTGTGATTTAAATTGGGTTTTAAATCAGAAAATGTAGTCAATTGTGCCGCAAAATGCTATTTTTATATTATTTTTAATAAATGCGAACCCATATTTAAAAAAATATTGGAATTAAAGAAAATGCAAATTTAGCTTGCCTGTTGGTCACGTTTTTTTCGGCATATATTTGGCAAGTATGAACGTAACTTTAGATTAGTATCAAGCTCTGTAAATATATTTTTCTCTTGCGGGCAATAATGATGATATTAATATTGCTAAAGACATACATATTTTCAAGTTTGACTGAAATTATCAATAATATAAACAAAATTTTTCAAACTAAAGGAATTCCAATTCGAAATATGCACTATGAAATGTTGAAAATGTTTAAAATGGTTTGAATATTTTTTTTATTAAAAAATACATCTCTACATCATATTGATTTTCATGAACATACTTTTTTTTAAAAAGAAAAGTTGACACAATATACAAATGATGTTGAAAGTTTTAATAAATTTCTTGGTAATTGTGTATTTTTATCAAATAAAAAAACTTTGATTTCGATTACGAAATTCTTTTATTAAAAAATGTTCCAAATGAATTCTCTAAGAAGAAATATTAAAGAATATTTAAAGAAATTAATCTTAATAAAACCAAAACAAGAAATTCATTGCATTCTGTATGAATGTTACAATATTCACATCACAAGAAATTTCATAAGAAAATAAATACGATACGAGGTATAGAAGTTTGATTTTGTAATTAAGGGCCTTTCACACTATAAGACTTGTAAAAACTCTAATAATACGTGCAAGTGTGATAGTGTGAAAGCAAAATGTTATTAAAATGACAAATAATACGATAATAAATTTGACTACCATAAGATTTTGCCACTTTATAAATTTTTCTAAACGATAAGATTTTTCATTTGATCAGCGTTGAATTTTCATAAAAGCGAGTCGATTGTTTCACCGCCGATAGCGTGTATCACCCATGTCTCAAAATTAATGAAATTTTTTTTGCTTAATGTTGTACTTTGATATATAGTGTATATATACTTTAACAGCTAAACATTTTAAAAGGCTGGCACGTTCGCCGGTTCCATGAAACTGCTCAGCCACCGCTTATTTTCTACTCATATTTTTTTTACTTAAGATCTGATAGTGTGAAAACAAAATATAATGGTGCATTAGATTTTTTGACAGTCGCAACAAATCTCGTTAGAATTCTTTCACACAAAATCCAATGAAAATCTTAAGACTTGCATGATAGCGTGAAAGGTCCTTTAGCAATATCAAACCTAATTTTCGTATTTTCTGCAATGTACGTGCATAACAATGAGTAATCAAAAAATTAATACTTTACACATGAATGGAAAGTTTTTGAAAAACTGTATTACATATTCTATTAATTTATATTAATTAAAATATGTGCATATGTATATCAAATGAAAAATTACCGTTAATTTTAGAAAACATCTATTTGTCGTACATATACATATGTATGTATGTAAATCATAAAAATGTGTAAGACATTGTTTATTTTTCCAGTCTGTGTAAAAGTTCATATTATTTTTAATAAATCCGTTGAAATGTTGATTATTAGATTAAAAATTGTATTATTTATGTATAAAACTGCAAATTTTTTTTCGATTTTTTTTAAAGAAATATTGACGATTTTTATCAAAAAAAATTACTGGAAGCCCTTTTTGTGTGTGTGGGGAAGGGAAAAAAGGGATTCCAAAAAACTAGTTTCTGCTCTCGTATTTCTTATAAAGTGAGAGAAAAAAAGAACGAAAAAAGTCAATAAGTACACTCATACACACACATGCATATCCACTTAGTTAATAAGATGGGTTTGTGTTTTTAAACCAAACAATTTTATTGCCTCTTTGGCAAAATAGTGGCAACATCATTAACAATATGGGTTGATGCTACATACTATTTTGTTTAACAGATTTCATACGTGCTCCAATGTTAATACACTGTCTATTTGTATATCATTCTCTGTATGTAAAGCGGCTATTACACGGTCATACATGGTATGAAAACAAACTCTGAATGGTGACTGTACCGTTTCACACACTTCAACTTTTGTTGGTAAATTCTGAATTGAACTGGTTGAGAGGAATCAAATTTTATATGTATATACATATATTTTCTACCTCATCTTTCACATACAAAATAAAAAGTTAAGCAGCAAAAGTTGAAGTGTGTGAACCGGTACTTAATACACTCAATAAACTCTTAAGGACATTTTTCAAAATCAGATCAATCATTATGGTGGGATTAGTGAAAATATGCTTTATGTGTGACTATGATTGATGGAAAATCAAAAAAAAAAAAACGTGTGGCACTCGGGTACTGCCGCGGCAAAGCTATTTTTTAAAGCGTTTTTTATCAACTTGTGCAATTATAATTTTTTATTTATGCAGTATTTTTTTTCTTTGACATTAATTCAAGTTTTTTCTTTGATATTAATTCAAGTTACACTTTTTGAGCGTGGTGACCGATAAGAAAACAATTTTTTTTTATTGAATAAATGAGAAGTTAATATCGTTGAAAAACCTACGAATTAAGATTACGAATTATGAGCGTGAGTGTGCGCCCATTAATAAATTTTTAGCGTAGTTTTTTCACTCACGCTAAATTGTTTTATACATACATTCATGAACGTTCACGTGAGTGAGTGTGCGCCCATTAATAAATTTTTAGCGTAGTTTTTTCACTCACGCTCAATTGTTTTATATATAAAACTTATATACATACATATGTTATTAGTATACCTACATTCATGCACGTTCACCTGAGTGAAGATGTGCGAGTGTTATTAAAAACAAATGTTCTGAAACAAAATATTAGTTTTATAAGTTTGTTTTTCTCGCTTGCACAAGGGGGAGCTTAGTTTTGTCTTTTGCTTTTTATATTTGAAATTATTTAATTTTTTTTTTGTTTTCATAAAAAGTGAAGTTAAAAACGTTTATTTATATGAATAATAAACACACCAACAAATAAAATTTTAACATATAAATTTAAAAAAAATTCCGATTTTTTTGTACCGTATTTTGGGTGTGCTTCAAAAATTTTTTTATTCAACTTTTTTTTAATGTTAGCGTTTTTTTCGCCTTTCGATTTTTCTGTTTTGCGATTTTTTTATTGACAATTTTTACTGTTTTTGGCGAGTTTTTCAGTTCGATGGTTTTTTCGGTTTTGAGAATTTTTATAGCGTTTTATTTCTATTTTAGCGCTTTTTTGGGTTTTGGTGACATTTGTTGTCAGCGATACGCTAGTTCCAAAATATAATTACTTGTGTATGCATGTATGTACCCTATAATTTTCACTTGTAGTATACCTATGCTCTTATGAAAATTATTTCTACTGCCTACTTATTACGGTTCACAAGACGAAGAGACGACGTCTAGTGTAAACAATACGGTTCCGTTTTTACATTTATGTCCGGAACCCTATTTACACAATTATGTATATTGAAAGTCCATGCATCGGTTGTCTAGCGTGTGAGAGTTTGTACGCGTTACGCTCTTACCCCCTTGTGTTCTGATCAGAACGAAGTGGCATCACTGGTATCCACATGCATATGTGCATATACTTATGTACATATGTATGTACGTATGCATGTATATTATAGATCTCTAATTATTTGATTGCTGATTTATATATTTTAACGTGTGTTAAGGCGTATGTATGTATGTATACTCGTACGTATTTTTTTTAACTGAAAATACTGTTTTGGAAACATGTTTGTTTAGATTTAACACCAGTTTCTCTGACTTATTCCATTGTAAGCAAATGAATAATAAAATATATGTATGTATACTACAGTCGCAGAGCAATATTTTAACGAAAAACACTGCTGTTATAATTTCTTTACAGAATCTATAATATACTTAAATACATGTTGCTAAAAAGAAGTATTGCCATTCATGAAAAATGTTAACTATATCTGTGCAATAATTCGTATAAGTACATACATACATACATATGTATGTATTTATTTCAGTTTCCCCCAACAGTTTACTTGATTCGGGTGTGCGACTGCTTCGTAAAGTGGAATTTCTTTCATTAAGGAAAAAACGTTTTCCAAAATAGTTGTATTACATTTTCTTATAAACTAAAGGTAATTATTGTTAAAATAAAAGTTTACAATTAAATATTGTATACATACTTTAGGAATAAAAACTAAAAACAAAATTGGTCTGCTGGCGAATAGCCTAAGAAAGCACAATTGAAAAAATACCAATGCATGGTTTATTGTTGGTTGAGTGTGATTTTGAGAGTATATATGAGATATATTCTCAATTTGTTTTTGTCGTACATTGTGCGAAAGGGAAAATAATATATTTAAATAAGGAGAACTAAGACGGGTTCATATCTTTGAAAAGAAAACTTTTGACTCTGGGCATATTTGACTCATTTTTGGGTTAAAAGCAAATAAAATGATTGTTTGAGATTTGATTGAGATTGATATTACTGGAAGGCAAGTTATCTACATATGTACATAGATTGTTGTAAATAATAAAATATTGCATATTTAATTAACTACTTAACCATATCGTTGAGAAATAAATAATTTTTCTTTTCTTATGTATTGAATAGTTTAATAGAAATGTTTGAAAAAAAAATTAACGAAAAATTATTAAACCTGAACGTTATGCGTGGGATTTGAACTTGAGTCAAAACAGTTTAAATTTCATTTAAACTAAAGCACTTCAATAAAATCGAAAAAAAATTTAACAACAAAATTGAAACTTTGAGGTTATGTATTGGTGCAAATCAGCTTTTTACCCCTTTACTTTCTGTTAAAAAGAGATAGCAATATAATGTAAGAATGAGGTAAAATAAACAAAACAAAATTAAGCATTTTGCAAGTAAGAAATGAATTGTATTGCAATTTACTTCTATATATTATGAATAATTCTTATTTTATTTTTAATGTTATATTAACATTTGCATTTATATTGCTTTAATTAATAATTTTCTACAACTTTTTTTATTGAGCCAGAAATTAATAAGAATACAAAACCACAACAAAACATGAAAAAGCTTATGATTTCAGTAACGAAAATTAAAACTAAAAGGAAAACGCAATAAATAATGTGCTGTTCATAGAATCCAAGCAATCTAATTGAGTGAAAAATTTGTATGAAAACCACTCAGTTGTTCTAGTGGTTTCCATACATATTTTCTACTCAAGTCGATTACTTGGTTTCTAAGAACTGGACATAAATTCCATTATAATAAAAATGCTAAACAATTGTTAGACGTTTTGTTCGTGCAAAAAAAAATAGGCTTGAAGAGCAAACGATCTTATTTTAAACAAATTATAAATAAATAATAATAATTTTATCATACAATACATGGTCTATTTTAACATGAGTAAACAAAATGTTCACAACTCAAATATATAATTATTTTTTATTTCATCGATTTCGGACTATTTTTAACTTGTCGCTATTAAAAATAGAAAGTTACTGATTTCATCCCAATTTTCGAAATTCAAGTTTTGAGGTCATATGAATCTAATCCGACTATTTTTACGGTGATATTAAGAACAAATAGATCAGCAGGCTGTTCTTATTACAACATGACTTGTATTAATAGAACTTAAAATTTTGTATATACGACAGGGCTGCCAGAGCGTTCCTAAAGTATATCGTTTCCTAGAAAATGTACATATGTACCTATAAGGTGCAATTTGTGTTGGTTCACACACATCAAGTTTACCTAATCAGGGTTTGTTCAATTTTCTTTTGAACCTGCGTTTACGTTCATACACGAAAAGGCCGTTTCAAGTATTTTAGTTTTTACTTCAAAATCCAGGTCTAATACTATTACGGATAACAAATGAAAAGAAAAAAGCAAAACTTGACTGGTACGGTCAAGTCTACACGCCCCTACATTCTCGTTTCCTCTCTCTCTCTCCTAAAAACCCAAGACTTGAAAAGTCAAATTTGATGTGTGCGAACCAGTACTTCGTAACAGAGAGGTACTCGTATATTATATTATGTGAAGCGGTAAATAAAATAATTGTGGCCCTTATTTTGTAAAACACAGGTCTTAGCCTTCAGAAATTTTATATGCAATTTTATGCTTGAAGTAAAAAGTTAGAAATATCGCTCCACAAAAATAAAACTTCTAGATGATAGAGAGAGTACGCACTTTTTACGTTGATAATAAATTAAAGCTGAAAATCTTTAAAAATCAAACAAAGATTTACGACAATAGATCGCAACACCCCAAAATAACAGCGCATTTTCTAGGTATACAATAGAGAAACTGGAAACGTTAAAATATTCTCATAAACTGATATGAGGAGTGAAGGTGACAGACAGTACCAGACAATATGAAAGAATAATGGCGAGGAGTACGAATTTGGCAAAATATTTCAATTACAAGTTGCTACCTTTAGCCGCTATTAAATGCATTGAACTTATATCGTAATACTCATTTTTACATCTTGCATGAATTTAAAAAAATTTCTATGTGGCACCTGTGGTAGTGACTTCAAATGTTCTCTGATTATTGTTTGATTTTCTTTTGTTCATGTTTTTCGTATGAAAAATGTATGAAATTTTATGAAAACTTGGCAACATTGTTGACAGAATGAGTGTATGAAATTGAGAGCATATGAAAAATTAAAACTACCAGATTTCAACTCAATGCTTTTTTAAATTTTGGACGCGAAAATTTTCGGTACTTTTAATTTCTTTTATATTTTCGGTGACACCAAGTCGATTTGAAATGCTGAAAAAATAATAACACAATGAACATTGTAAATCTGCTTAAAAGTATATGTTACTAATATTAGCGAAGTATATTCTTCAGTTATGTAGTAGGTATGAATTTGCTCAAGATTCAGCAAAAACTATCTTTTTCGAGAACCGGTTCCTTTTATTTTGTAGAAAAAAATGTACCGATGAAATTTAATTTTATTTTCTAACCCAACTCAGTTTTTTTATTATTAGCATGAAATAGGTCTAATATCAACCCACTGTTTAATTCAGAACAGACTCTTCCACATCCCAAACTTTCAGTACTGTACCATTTTGTAAACGAAATACATATGTATGTATGTACATATGTACCCATCTATAGATACCTATACATACGTATGTTTTCAATTTAGGATCCTGTAAGTTCCTTAGATCCCGCAAATATCACTTAAATTAATTGCCACCAGATAGATGGCGATGTTGTCCATATACATATGTACATACGATACATTTCCCATATAAATTCAATAAAACAAAACAAAAAAACATGGAAGAAGAATTGAGGTTCCATTCTCTCTTTGTTTACAGAAATAATGATTTTTGAACTGTGTTTTTAAGTGAACTATAAAAACGCGTTGCCACATAATGAAAAGGGAAATCTACTCCCATATTTCTTTTACAAAAATGTGTGATTTTCCTAATATTATATTAATTATTTTAATAGAAAAAACTATCTTCATATCTGTACGCATTTTTAAATCTAATTTCTTGATTCGTTACACCAAACGATACAAATCACATTAACAGTTACTAATGGCATTTTATAGTTTACCAAATTTATTTTTTAAAAAAATTGCGGTTCAGTGTTCTAAAAAAATTTCACTCATAAAGCCTTCTGTCTGAATTTCAGGTTGAAAAATTTATTTAAATCTAAATCTAAATTTATTTATATCTACACGGAAAAACAATCATGTAGACTTTTGAAAAAATTGTTGGTTGCTGCCTTTACAGAAATTTGTTTATTGTGTTGCCTAAAAATTATATGAAATTGCTACTTTTAACGGCCGAATTTTTTCGGATACGAAATTATGTTCATATTTATCAAAAAGGGCACCCTAGTCCCCCAAATAAAAAATCACTATGACCTACAAATAAGGGACATCCTGGTCCCCGAGATGGAAAATGTCCGATTTCAAAATTTTCTTATTACCAAATACAAATAAGGGTCTTCTTGGTCCCCTCTAGATGAAAAATTTCCGTTTTCTTGTCACTTTATTTCTAAGACCCACATGTTTACCAACGTTCAGTTTTCTAGATAAGGTAAAAGTGACCCTTACAAATAAAAGCGCTTGTTTTCATACTGATTATTTGCTCACCAATCTTCACTTAATTTCAGCTTTCTAAGTGTGTATATAGTCGAAGTGTCCCGTATACATGAGGAATACCCTAGTCCCCCAGATATAAAGATACCGTTTTCAGATTTACTATCTCTCTGTGCACCAAATTTCATGTCTAGCTATAGTGGAAGCGCCCCAAGTTGGTGAATTTGTACTAAACTATGCACTTTTTACTCCTTCATATCTCGGGAAGCTTTTATGGTAAAATTTTTAAACTTCACCTATGAGGTTACCTGTTGGAGTTTCCTTATGTTTAAAGTTTTTTTCCGTTAACCACAGCATTTTTGTCGAAATGTACAGTTGTCAACGTTAATACGCATTAAAAGAACCAACCCGCTTCGTTCGACGAACAAGGGTTCGTTCGCGCTAATGCACGAACAGTGGCATCACCCAAAATTTTAAGTAAAATACTGAGAGAATACAAAATGTTAAAACGAAAACATTCATTAATACCTGTTGATAATCGGAATCTTGTGTTAGCAACACGAAGCACATACTACATACATACATACTGATTTATTTTATATACATATATTAAGTATGTATTTTTAAATTTAATTTTCTTGCATACTCTTTGGCTAAGTTGAACAAATTATTGATCGTACAATTGATTTTCTGTTTAGAAAAAAATAACAGCAAAATATAAAATTTATAAAGTAAAAAAATTAAAACAAAACATTTGTTGGTGTGTTTATAATTTGTGTTTTTGTTTTGCCTCAACAAATGGTGGTGGTTTGCTGTGAGTGGAAGAGTAATTTAATTTTCGTGAGAACATATTTTGTTTAACATTGAAACAAACGCACGCACAAACACAATGTCAATAAACCACAGTAACATTGCCACTGTATCAAAGCAAAACGCAAAAATTTAAATATGGCTGCTGTTATTCTCTTGTGTCTTATTCGACGTGAGAAATTGTTGATGATTCTTAATAAACATGTTGCAATATAGTTAACATTAAAGTGTTACCAAATCAAAATGATTTTTTTTATTTAGAGATTTTGTATATCAATTTTTTCTATTTAAATTACAGATGATTACAATTGATTTAGAAGATAACGACGATTGTGTATTCGTTAATAATGAAGCGGAAACGCCCAAAGAAGTTGAAAAGGATTTTAATTTCAAAAAGAATTTAATTTTCCAAGTTCGAAGGCATCGTTCATTGTACGACACCCGACATAAACTCTTCTCAAATGTTGCTAAGAAAGATTTAGTATGGCAACAAATTGCTAAAAAGTTAAAATCAAATGGTAAGTATGGTTATCTCGTTTACTCTCCTTAATTTATTTTTAATGATTGTCTTTGCACTTTAATGGGAAGTTGGCTTATATACATTAGTGGAATTCAGCGTTTGATGGAAGTGTTCTTGCGAAAGTGCGAATGCAATTTATCGTGCCTTTCTTTATACATATATGTACGAGTATAAAAAATATATATACAAATTTTGTACTTGCAATAGTGCACATCAGGGGCTATTCACATATTATTTAACGCCATTTTTGCCCCATTTTTTTTTGGTTCTGGAGTTACGGGCTTCAAAATTTTTACTTTTATAGATCGGATATAAACAGCATGGGTATCATTTGTGCTCTGAAGTACCTCTACTGGTATATACATTTTTTAAATTCATTAACCCATTGCGAGTCAAATGCGAGTTAAAAAATTGATTTTTTACGTAAAAACATCGTCATCTCAAAAACGAACCTCTATAACGATAGTTAACTATGTAATTAATTTTATAGAGAACTTTCCAAGCTTTCATTTGGTGTATATTTACAAGCTCTCAGCTTTGAAATACGGAAGTTATGCGGTTTTAAAAATGAGTTTTAAAAATTTAAGTTACTCAAAAAATTTATGCTTTTCTTATAATTTCGATAATTTGTTCACATATTGTCTAACACTATATTTGCATATTTTAATCACCTCCCTCACGTCATAACACATTTTAGAACACGTTCATTATAAATTTTCAATTTCGTAACAGAACTTGTCTTCGAATACCTGTTAGTGGGTTTTAATCTAAAGTGATTATTATTTTGGCTAAAGTTCGTAACATTTTTAGTCAGAAAAAATTTTAAATGAGACAATATTCCAAAGGAACAAGGGAAAATCTAACATCAATCGATTTCAACTTACATGGCAGAACAGAAACAACGCTTTTTTCGGGAGCCGCTACACCCCCATTATCAGTGTTCATGAATCCGCCACTGTTTAGGTGGCTCGAGTGAATGTGATTTCAAATTTGTATTTATACAAATTATGACTCGAAAAAAGATACGAGAGTTATATTCAAATTTTACCACCATCACTAATTAATGTTAAATTAACCCATTGCTACAGCTGTGCCGAGTTAATATTCTTTATAGATTCCCGACGGCCACATAAAAATTTTTCATTACCTAAATTTGTAATAGAAAGATATATTTTGGTGCCTGGTAGACTAACAAACAAAAATACTTCCACCTTCGAAGTCTGACCTGCTGAAACCAGTATGCGCTAAGTTTTCCTTCATTGCTTAACAATTCTTTCTTCGCTCCTGTTAGTTTTTTTAATCCGTTTATTTTAAAAATTTCGGAAAGGAAAAAGTCAAAAAAATTGCTAACGCTTGAAACAAATATTGCCAATTAGGCAGATTTGCGTAAATACGTTTATTTTTCAAGAACAAGTTCTCCAGCAAGTTCATTCTTTCAAGTGATTAAAATCGAGGGCACATAGTCAATGGAAAATATCACCTAAACCATAACACAATAAAGTCGAAAACATAATAAAAATGACATTCGTTAAGCAGCTCTGGGCTTAAGGACAGCTGTCGCGTCATCGCAGTTATTTCTTAAGTGCGGGCAGGCTTGCGTGTGTTGTTTCGAAAGTCTTTCGTCTCACTCGCACTGGTTGACTGATTTGCCACGGATAACCGTATAGTCTTGCGGTTCTTTTGTAGAATTTCGTTGACAACCACGTTGCTACTTCCTATGTGAAGGCATAGTTCGGGTCAGTCACAAAAACATTTTTAAAATACTTAAAATTTTTGTGGAACCATATTCTGTAAATTTACTTTGTAGAATATGTACGAGTATGTACCAATAAATAAATAATAAAAATGATTCGCATAACATTCGAAGGTCAAGCAATAAAAACAAGCCTGCCTATTCTGCCTGGTTACGTTTGTCGAATCTTCGACTTCGACAGTGTACTAGATATATTAAAGAATAATGTTGTGTGCTTCTTTAATCAAGTACAACTTCCCGAAGTCTAAGGCGAAAATTCGATAACCGTAATACAGTCCATTCTGTCGTTGCACAAGATATTCTTTAGGCGACAAATGAGCAATTATTGGATCTGATCTATGTATTATTTGTACAGATAATTTGGCTTGATTTGGAAAAAGAAAAACTTTTTGCCGATCCACCAGTACCCGGCTCGTACACAATAGTTTTTTTTCGGGTTTTTGTATTTTTTCAGAAAATCTTCGTCTGATTATTAACCTTATTTTTTTTGGGTAATTTCAGTTAATGATTGCAAAGATACTTGGTTTGATTTACGTTACTGTTACCAACGATATGCTAGGAATTTACGCAATTACTTTATTCGTGGTAACAAGGAAAGTCGTAAGCGACCAGCCATGGCGTTGGAGTCAGAGTTGATGTTTTTATGGAGATTTATTGATATTCGGTAAGGTTTTTTTAAATTGAAATTTGCTTAATGTTCAATAAATCAACTAATTTATTGTTTTTTTTTTTTAAGGAAAACATGTAAAATACCATTCGAAATTGATGATATTAAAAATACTGAAACAGAACTGGAAGTTGTACTAAATTCAAAACCAATAGATGATGATTTGATATTGGTGGAAACACCAGTTGAACTGATAGTCATCGATGAAGACGATGAAAATGGCAAGTCTGATAAGCAATTCAAACTAAATGCTGCCATGAAATCCTTAACTTTACAAATTAAAAACTATCCCGAATTATATGACAGTCAACATGTATCTTTCAAAGATCATACAAGAAAAAGCTTCATTTGGAATGCTATAGCGAGTAATTTGGGTGACAAAGGTAATTAAAGCAATTATTGATTTTTATTGATTTTTGGAATGAAATATTTACATTATTGTTTACTTTCAAAGCTACAAAATTAATGAAATGCTGGATTGTCATGCAAACGCGCTACGAATGGGAAATATGCCAGGCGCAACAAAATCCTGATATTAAAGCTCCACCTTCAGAACTGCAAGTTCAGTTTGAGTTCCTCAAGTATTTTATACTTAATAAGTAAGTATTATAAAATTTTTTAAGTGGCAACATTTTAGTAATGAATATACATATATTTGTTGTTTTATTGAAGTCCTGATACGGTCTATAAACAATCATTTTATTTGAAAACTGCATGGTATGATCCGATTGATTATTTCAAAGACATTTACAACCTTATCGTAAGAATGAAGAAAATGTCGGATATTGTGTATATAACCGATTCACTCTTGAAAACACCGGAGAAAAGTAAACAGTATATTTCTCTTTGGACAGAAATTGCCGGTTTAAAAAGTAAGTTTCTTAGCAAATATGTATGTAAAATCTAAACCTAAAGTTCTTGTTAAGTAATAGAGAGAAAAGCGGGTTTGTTGATTTTATAAAAATGAACATGAAGTACATTCGTTACCTTAAAATTATAAAAAGGTCCTAAATATATTTTTTTTAATCGAGTTTTCTGCATATTTCGATAGTTTAGGGAATCAACTTTCGAAATCACAATATTGAAAAAAAAACTTAGGGTCTTTACATATAATAAATTTAATAATTAATCAAAGAAAATTTTTTAAATATGAATAAAATATTTATACAATACTATTAAAATTTAAAAGCTTTATATTAAAAGTGTTTGTAAAATGTTAGGTTTCTTATCTTAAAAGCTTTCATCTATTAATTTGCCTTCATTGTGAATTGAGCTATCATTTATAGGCTTAATAGCGGGTGTCTTGACATGAAGTCATGCGATTTCCATAAACGAAAAACAGTATTCTGTTAATCAGACGATTTAGGCTATTCGAAGTTAAGTTCGGATAAAATATCTTAAACATATAAAATATACGAATATGTTCTATAAAATCGTTCGATTTCTAAAATAATTTTTAGTAAAAATTTATTTGTGTGATTTTCAATTTTGTCTGTGAAAACTTTTGCCCAAAAAGCTTTTCTTTTTAAAGCCATGTATTGAAAAAGCTTCCGTCAAAGCAATTATAAATCACGATCTTATTTAAAATGCTTTGTTATGAGAATAGCTAAACATCTTTATATTCTCTCTTATTCTTTAAATATTTTCAGTGTCATGTCAAATGGTCACCAAAAAAATATTGTTTGTCTATTTATTGACAACAGGAACTGAGATTATTCTCAATTTGTATGCCTTAGAGAACAGTAGGATGCTGTTAATAGTAGTCAATTCTTGTACGGAATAGTTATAGAATAAGCAGAATTATTAATACTAGAGTATGCCTTGTGGTCGAAATTCGACCGCCAGTTTAAACGTATACCTAATTTGGTTGCATTCATTTAAAGAGAAAAAACTACTAAATTGCTCATTCCCTTCCATGTGAAAAAACAATAAACGCAATAAAATTGCACGCAAACACCCACATTTATAAAAAATTCTCATTACTAATTTATATACAGTGGTTTTCCGATTTAACGAACATTCGATTTAGTGAACATCGCATTCAGCGAACACCCAATTTTTATTACTAAGTAAGAAACTTATATTACGAATAAAAATTTTATTTTGTACTCGGTTTAACCAACAAATATATAACAAAACGATGTACAAAACGAAAATGATGAAGAGCTTGATGAAACTGAAATTCTAGAGCCCAAAATAAAACACGAAGATATTATTAAGCACTTCGAAATTTGTTAAATTAAATGGGCTCAGCAAAACAATGTTGGTACCACAAATGTAATGCTTTTGAGAGAGCTTCAAGAAGATGCCATTAAAAAAGATATCCATTTCAATAAGCAGACTGTGTTTATCCAATTTTTTAAATAAATTATTTTTGTATCACATTGTTTTTATTATTTTTTTCTTTTCTGATACATATTTTGAAAGAAATATTTATTTTAAATTACTATAATTTTAATAAAATAAAAATAAACTATACATATTTATAATTATGAATAAAAGAGACGACGCCATTCATTTTTAATTTAGTACTGGATATAACGAACAATTCGCTTTAACGAACAGGCCTGACAACAATTAGGTTCGTCAAATCGGAAAACTACTGTATGTACTATGTATGTAGGTAGTACTCTTAAACACTCTTATTGCGTTGCCTATCTTTTTACTTGAACCAATCCTTACATAAGTGAATGCGTGTACGTGTGTATTTTCAGCATTTGTAGTGGTGTCAACTTTATGAGCCTTTTATTTCTTTAATAAAGAACCCATTTAAATAATATATAGTCGGGTCACTAAAGCTCAAAAGAAAAGAATGAAGAAAATGGGTTGGCAGACAAAAGAGAAAAAGAGTTCTAAAAATTATGCTTTGCCTATTTATATATAAATATGTAGATAATTTTGTCACATAAAAATTTTTTAAAAAAACTATTTTAGTTAATTAAATTTTTAGAAGATTAGTAAATTTAAAAGATTAAAAAAAGGGGAATCATTTTTATTCAAAAGTAGTAATTTTATAAACACAGATTTAACTCTTGACTGTTTTTATTATAAAAAAAAACTTTTCTTAGATTGTTCAGCTGGACAATGTGAAACAACATGGTTAATAATGCGTTACTTCTATTGGGAGCTTATGAACATGCGCATGCAAAACTATCAACTCACTGATAAATGGTATTTTGAAACCATAATTACTGAGCTCTATGCCATTTCAAAATCAGCACAAATATCAAAACAACAAGAGCTTGAACTTCTTAAACAAAATAGAGCTAACAAGAAAGCCAATAAGCGTTCTGCTCAAACAAATGCAACATCGCAAGGAGCGCCGCCTAACAAACGATCGTCACCAGCACCAACAACAGTCCAAATGACGCCAACAATCATTAATAATTTACAAACTGTACCATCAACAAATTCAACACTTACAACGCAGTGCGCAGGTGGTACTCGGCTTGTATTACCGAAGATTACAGCAGCCGTAAGTTTGGCGCCACAGGCCTTAAATACTGGAAAACTACAAATTAAGCAAATCCCAGGTCCCCCTACTTTATCACCTGCCCCGCAACCACTCAATTTGCCAAATGGCACGCCTATAACCGCTGCGCCCTCCACAACAGTGGCTAACTCACAAATGTCAATATGCTTTAATCTACCGAGCCAAACAAAAGTGACACCCATACCAATGCCATCACTGCTTAGACCTATAGCTCCGGCCAATATACAGCCAACAATTAGAAATACCCATGCAACAATATCCGTTCGATCACGATCGGACTTAAGAGCTCCTCCTCCTCCTTCTCCATCTACTAATATTCCGCTCGCACCTTGGTCTAAAACAACAACATCAACACCAACTACAAACATAACTTCTATTGTAAACTCATTGCCAACTAAACTACCGACACTTGATACTTCAACACAGTCCATATCATCGTTTAAAATAACAACGGTGCCACCAAATATTCCAACAACAAGTTCAACTAACCCAGCTTTGGCCAGCACAAACGCCCTAAATGTGCCAAATACACAGACTGTCCCAAATACCAACACCAGCCAATTACCAAAAATTACTGGTGCCATTTCTTTGCTCAATCCAAATGAAATTCTTATTGAACTTATATCTTCACAAAATGGCAATCAATTGGTGGTGCACGGTCCATCCTTGAGTGCCAAATATCAATTGTCTATGTCGATGGTGGCGAAATTTATACGTGAAGTCTTAGCCATACCACTATTGCATAACAAACGAACCAATCAACCGGCTTTGATTAATTGTTATTGGGAGCATATTGGCAGCAAGTTCCATTTACCAGGTGAGTTCATTCATTATTCATGATTTTATTTACATATTTGATTAATTAAAAATTTTCATATTTTTGTACATTTTTAGTACACATTTGTCGTGCTTGTTGGAACTTTTTACTTGAAAATTTCAGCCACTTCCATCAAATTGCACCCTTAAAAGAATTAATGAAACCTTTTCAAACATCATTGAACGTGTGGAAGGAATCATCTGCATTATTTGCAAAATTTGATGAAGAATGTGGTAAGTTAATCAATAATCAGCAACATCATAATATGTAATTCTCGAGGAATTCATTGCGTACCGCATACATTTTTCTCGAGAAAATATTCTTGGGCTTACGAATTCAGAGTTGAAAAAATATGAGAACAACGAAATATTGCAAGGATTTTTTAATATAATTTTATTTATTTTTTTTTCATAATTAAGCTGAATATGTTGGTTATAGATTAGGTTGCACAAGCCGCCAGTTGCAAGCAACCGGCCCACTTGGGTACGGAAACTGGACTTTTTGTAATGCCTGATGTGGATAAGGAGAGAACTCCAAAGAATTAAAATAACCCAAAGATAAGAAAGTTCAAAAGTTGTTATGGAGCAAAAAAAAATTCGACATTTCACTTTTCATTTTATTCACTTTTTATTATTTGAATTTTTCTTTTTTAAATAGTTTTTTCATACTTTTGTTTGTTTACCTTTTGAATCAATTGTTTTTTTGTTTTATTAAATTTTTCTAGCAAAAATTTCTGCGGTAAAAATTTGTGTGTTCGAGTACCCAAAAGTTTTTCCGAATTTTTACTGAACTTTACTGCATTTTACTAAATTGCGTTTATTTACTCCAGTTACAGTAAATGAGAACACAAATTGAGAGCGTAAAGTGACAGTTCATGGCTGAGAATTCACAAATTTTTACTGCAGAAATTTCTTGTGGTAAAATTTAGTAAAACCAAAAACATACCTTTTAAGTAAACAAACAAAAGGTAATTAAAAAGTGTACAATTTGTGAAAAAATTATTTTAAAAAAAGAAAAACTGAGACAAAATAATAAAAATTAAATGAAATAAATTATTTTTAAACTATTCGCTCGTTAAACATGTATGTATATTTGTTTTAAAAAGGAAATACATGTTGTAGAAATCATTTTCTAAAGCCATTTTCGTTGTTATTTTGTTATTTCTTTAGAGTTGTGAAAATGCTAAGTATATGGTTACTTAGTACTGCACTTGCTTTTAAGGTACTCAATAGCAAAAACAAATAATCATATACATACTTTTGAATAAATTTAACCAGGCACAAATCAGGAAAATCAAATAAAATGAAAATAAACATATGTAAACGATTATAGGAAATAATTTGTTCATATTTTCTTAAAATATTTGTGTTATAATAAATATTGCATCGAGTACCAACAAGAAAAAGGGTTCAGTAGTCCAAAGTGTAAATATATTTCAACACTATATTGATTTGCAAGCAGCTGTTTCCTTAATCTTACTAATTTTTACAATTTTCGCGTACTTTTTTGTGCTACAGCTTTTTTTGAGAGTAAAATCTTCAGTTTACTCAGTAATTACTCATTTACTGCATTCTACTGTAAAAGTACTCGAACACAGCTATTGTACGCTCTCCATTTGTGTTCTCATTTACTTTATTTTGTGTAAACGAACGCAATTTACTAAAATGCAGTAAAGTTCAATAAAATTTTTTAAAGACTTTTGGTACTCGAAGGCACCTATTATAAACCATATGCTTGATTTCTAACGATAGTAAGCTTTTACGAACAAATCGATTGCTTATGTTATGTGTAAGAGTGCCTTTTGAGATAAATTTGAGAAATTAAATTAGTTTGGAAACGTTTGGGAATATAAAAAGAAATTATTATTTATAAATTTCAGTTGCTAAAGGTTGGCTTCAATACGAGAAAAGCTTGCCGGATGTTGTGTTATGCATGAGTGGTTATCCAATTCTTTATCAGGATGTTGGCAAACATTGTCACAGTGAAAAGCATTCCGAAATGGAAACATTATGCGCCTGGCGAACAATAAGCCTAAGGTTTCCCAAAATACGTAAGCAAAAATTTGGAATAACTTTATTTATTAAAATAAATTTAATATCTTTATATGTATTTAGCTGAACTTCAGGAGATATGGATTGCCCTTAAAACTTGTTTTGTTCAGTATATGAACGAACTAGAATTTGGCATCGAAAATAAATGGCCTATGAACTGGTGGCGCTCATTAGCAAGATTGAAGTTTTTAGTCAATGCCAGGTATTCGACAAACGAACCATTTTATTATATTGTCACCAATAAAATGATGGAGGAAATTGATAAATGTGCCATGATGGAAATGAAGAAAAGATATAAGAACGGTAAGCTTATAATATAAGAGAAGTAAACGAAAAATTTAACATAAAATTATCGACAGACGAAAATTTACCAGATCCAGTGAATGAAAATATCAATACCGAATTGGAAAATAATGAAATAAAGGCCAACGAAATGATAGCATCAGTGATGGCTTCCCATGAGAGCAGTAAAAAGAAAGTAGAACTTGGAGCTTTCGTTGCTGCCATACAAAAACATCCGCTTATTTATGGCAAGGCGGATAATATTGAAAAGTATGAAGCCTGGAAGGAAATAGCCCGAGAACTTCATATGGAAGGTAAATTCATATACTTGTAACATACTTCTAAAGGAAATTTTAAGCTTAAGTTTTATTTATTTTTAGTACCTCAATGTCTTTTTGCGTTTAAAAATGCCACAGAAAAGTATTTCGCCTACAAAAAACAAGATCCTGTCAATCGCCTTCGTATTAATGAAAAATATTATAAAAAATTCGATGAAATTGTACGCAGCGTACCAAACGGCAAATTTCCAGCAAGTCGCGGTAAAATAAATATTAAAACTCCTTTTGAATTGAATCAAAGTGTTGAGACGAACAATTCACTACAAGATGGCGAGTTAGTATTTCCAGAACGTTACATTAGTGAAATTAGCATGTCGAATAGTCCAAGTAATTTAGTTGTAAAAAATTGGGCTTTCGCTATCGGCAATATTCCAAATTTTGCAACCGATTTTCATGGTCAGTTGAAAGAAATTTTAATTAAACACTTGCCAAAGGTTGAGCAATAAAATTAATTTTTACATATTTTGTCTGTTAATATTATTAGTAATATTTAAGTTTTATTTTATTTATCTTTTTCTTTTTCTTGTTAAACTCTACATATCCATACATAGATATCTGTACATACATACACATACATTCATACTACTTGCTATTTTTAATCGCTCTTATTGTGATTGGTGTTTTTACGCCGAAAGACAGGCGTTTAAAAGAATGCCAATAAAAACGTACATATGAGCGTTTTCGTGTTTTTAACACCTGTCTTTCACCACAAAAACGCCAATTACACACAAACAGTTACGGATATTATAAAATATTTTTTACTTGTATTTTATTAATATAGTTAGGCACTAGATCCGTCAATCTGTTTAAATAAACCTCTTTTTGTGATTTTTGAATTATTATTCTTTGTTTTCATTCAACATTTCGAGCACTTTCGGCATTCCTGTTGAAGAATATGACTACAACTGTCCACTTTGAATGGAAGAGCAATGTTTGCAGTAATCTATAAAAATGTTTCCAATTCTAAGAATTTGTTATCCGACTTAGGGGGACACCTACTTCATCTCTGAGATGGCGCGTGGTTTCTTTGAACGAATAGATTTGGCGCATGACGAGGACGCCCTTCTGAAATCCGACCAGGAGAAGGCAAACGTCATTGTTTTTAAGAAAATGGTGCATGCTGAGGAGACTCAAATTAACATTCGCTACTCTAAAGCAGCAAGGAGGGGGAGGAATTTGTTTTGGTTTTAAATCTAATTATACGAAATAACGAATACGTGTGACATCGTGGGCCTGGCAGAATTTTTTTTATATACATATATTCAAATTGTGTATTTTTATTAAGTAATATTGGAACAATTTATTCATTAGACCAGCAGAACGAATCAGTACTGGGGTTATTATTATGTGTTCCGATTCGAAACGGAAATCATTCGAATTTTTATACCTTATATATTGTGTTTCGAAAGTGTTTTCTTTCGAATCGAAATACATAATTACCCACCTGATTTCCAGGTCGCTAAACCATCTCATCAATGTTCTTTCTCCGATTTTACCATTTTTGGCGGTGAATACTAGTGACTAAGAACAAAAAACTATTTCACCGTATTATTCAACAAATTACAATACGAAAATTGCTTCCATTCATTTTAAAAAATGACATGAAAGTACGAAATTCCCATCTCTATTGATTAATTACTCCATATATTATTACTCTTTCGCTTTTTCCAGCGCCATTAATGCTTAATAAAATAATTTTAAATTAGCAAAAAATATTCTTTAATTAAAAAATTAAATATGTAAAGTCAGTTTTGTACTTGAGCCAAATAATTCCTTTCAATATTATTGTATTTTGTGTGTTTGATTTCTTTCGCAGTTGGGTTTTAGTTATGAACTTTCAATTTCTAGTTACTACGAGTACTATTCAACATTTCTCCCCTTCCAGTTCAATTTGATCTTGTTTGTTTAGAATTGTATTCGACGTTCTTTCAGATATCTGCCAGAAATTAATACAAATGTCGGCAAGTAATTCATAATTTCTCATACCTTTTTGATCAGATTTCTATCAGAAATGTCGACAAAGATCTTCAAAAATTTTTGGTTATTAGTCTGACTGAATTCGCATACGATTTTAACTTTTGTCTAAGTTTCTCTCAGACATCTGACAGACGTCGGATTATTTTCTTGACTGGGAGTATGCATATGTAGTAACTGTGCACGTATTAGTAGTAAATTTAAATTTATCCAAAATACTGAACCGATCCCAATAAAATATAAATTGTGCACATCTGCAAACAAATACCTTTAAAATAGTATAAGTTTTACAAAAATCGTCTGTGTAGTGTGAGCATAAAATGGGTTACAAAAAAATGGTCTCGCCCATTATTTATATACTAGTGTATCCAGCGGTCGACTCAACCGACCGCATTCTAGAAATCAATATTAAACATTTACATAAATACAAACGATAAAATACAAAAAACAAAAACATTCTAAATAATCAACTTAAAGCTCTGTGGCATTTCTATGCAAAAGCAAATTGGACGAACACACATGCACACTTTGTTCATTTTCCAAGTTGAAGCTGATACATGCATGTGTAATAAGTGTGCTTGTGCTAGTAGCAACTTAAAACACTTATATATAGTTCCCTAAATAATGAACCGATTTAAAGAAAATTAAGATTGTGCACGTCTATGTAAAAACTCATTTAAAAAGATATAAATCTTTCCAAAATCGGATCAGTATTAAGGCCGCAAAAGGGATCTAAACAAACGTGTTTGTCTATTAATAATATAGATAGATAGATGATGTATGTATGTAGATGTTGTTCTTGAAGTTCCACATTCTTCAAGATACAAAAATGAGTATGAATAACGTTTTATTTCATTGCCGATGCTGTTGATGGTCTTGCAGTTGCAGTGTTAGTGCTGCTGATGTCTCTGACTGTAGGAATAGATATTTATTTGGTTGACCGTTTTTCTGGACAGCGCGTCTGTCGTGTGACCATTTAGTTGGTTGATTGTTAAATAATTTTATTGAAGAACCTCCCTCGTTCTTTAGTTCTTGCAACATGCTCATATAAAACATGGTGTACACATAATAAAAAAAGGTATTGCAACAAAAACAAATTTCACAATTGATGGCATAAAAGAATGTCCGTTACAAATCACTACCACCAATACAATTGAATGTAACGATAACGATAAAGAAAGAAAGAAAGATGGCGAAGTATCAGTAAAAGCTGTCAACCAAACACTTGAAGAAATAATGTCCCCATCCAAGTCTTTTCTTTCTTCTTCAATTGCAATGACTTTTTTTTGCCTTCTTGAGTTGTTTTTCTCTTGATCGCTGATGGCTTTAAAATTACTATTTATTTTAGCCAAAAGATGAATGTTTGGTTTATGCCTTTGAGTCTTTTGTGTGTGATCGTGTTCGTATGGATGTGTGATTTTGTATTTAAATAGTGTCTTAAAGTTTTATGACCATTAAAACGCAATTATTATTCATGATACATACAATACAAAAGTAACAGAAGAAGCAACAGAAGCAGCAGCATTTCTCTTTGGGGCACAATATTTATGTACTTGCCTCGTACTTCGTCTACATGCCATATCAAAAAAAAAAAAGAAAACAAAACGGCATAACTGCAACAACTTCTCTGCCCAATGTAATGCCAATCGATCTTTGATGACTTTTCATGATAAATATTTTCCTCGTCAGTCTTTTCGTAATTACATTTGTGTGTGTTAGAGCTTCTGAATTCATTCGTTGGCTGTACAGTCTGTACCGGCCGTTGTTAATTTAGAGTTGTTTAATAATGTGAGGGAGTGTGTAAGTCGGTTCTGTTTTGGATGCATGATTTCTGGAAAATTTATCACCTCTCATTAGAATTCTGGTCGCATCTTTATTTAAAGAAATTTATAAAATTTCAAATTCGTTTACAATAAACAAACACTTGTACGACCAATGAGAAGAAAATAAAAGAAGAGACAAAAACTATCAATTCTGAACTTTTAAGGACACGTTTGATCATGCTTTTCTTGATAAGTAAGATACAAACGCAATGAAACGTTAACGTTTTACAAAGAGTGCGCTCGCACGATGTTTTTTTGTCACATCGATTATTTACTTAAACAAGTTTATTGGTCTCGACTATCAGATTACATGTTTGTGCGGCCGCGGCGTTTGCCGATGAGCCAATCAGCCACCTCTTCAATAACTACGATCTCTGCTTTAAAAACGCTGCAGTGATCCGGAAGCCGTTTTAAGATCTAGAGATTAGAGTCTACTCAGTTAACCCCACACTTCGTGAATTATGGTATCGTCAGCATAAAAGTTTACACCTGTTCCATTAGAAATGGGATGGAGTCTTTGGCAAAATTAAATTGTTTCAGGTTAAAGTACATACTCAGATGTAAGTAAGCAAGACTATTTTCGCTCCACTGCGGGGTACAGCGTATACGGATTGCAGAAATTGTTGCCATCTTGTTGCCTACTGGATGTGGTTGTGGAAGTATGCCCAACACATTCGTGCATGTAGTGCGATGAACATAACGAGAGGCAATTCCTTGAAACTTTATCAAAGTGTGTCCAGTCTACCATATAATAAAATCATACAATAACATTAGTGTCCGACTCAAGTCACTTTTTTTTTGGCCAATTCCGAGCCGAAGCCGATTTTCAGCCAAAATTTCTAATTGGTACATTTCGGAATTTTTGGTATCGCGGTGCCACCACAATTTATTATGTACAATTTACTAAATCGCAATTATTGTATTGTGATATTCCCTGTTTTTGTTTTTAAATTTTAAAAGTGATCATTGCAAACTGTTTTACATACATATTTGATTATTAAGCAATTCCAAAAAAAGAAGTGAAGTTTTTTATTTAATGTTTGTTACTAATTCAGAACTCCGTCATTTATTAATCGATTTGGGATTTTTATTTGTATTTAAATCGAAATCTTTTATTTTGGCGTCGTTATTTGATTTTGCTGTTCATTTAGAATCGATTTTCGCTGAACCCTCTCGAGTTTCTTTTTAATATTAAAAAAACTATTTTTTATACTTCAAGGACATACTTGCAGACTTGCCACATATTTTCCTTTTGGATCCGATGTCTGTGAGCTTGTGTGAACTTCTGCACTTCTGTACGCCTCTGTGTTTTTATAAACAGATTTAATATGTTTTTATTTTAAGGATATAGTACTTTCGGATTTGTACTATTTTTTATTTTGGGGTTGTTGCCAGTCAGTCCGGTTGATTATTGTATATTTTCTTAACCTACTTTTTGGATTTTTATCTACTTATCTTTTTATACGAAGGTTTTTGTTTTTAATAATTATTATGATCTAAAAATTTCATTTTATTTGTATATACATATAATTGGTACAAAATACCCATACCTATTTTTCATCCCTGGCAAGGCCGCTCTCTCCTGATCATTTGCACTAGAGATGGGCATCGCTCACGTTATTAGCTAGCAGTTTTTTGTTTCAATCACGTGAGCGTGCATGAGCGTGAGTATAAAAAAAACTTAACGTGAGTGAGCGTGCATGAGTAGATTTTTTGCGTGTTTGTTTCGTGATTTTTCCGATTTTGGAATTTTTTTCATATTTTTAATAGGTACGTGGTTTTCAATTTTGTCATGAAGACATAAAACGTTGTGCCGGTATGTATTAATGTACTGATGTGAATGAACGAGTAAAAGTAGCAGTATAGTAAAGTACACAAAATATAGTTCCTAAAAGAAAGATGAATATAAGAGAATTCAAAAATAACTTCTTTGCAGCCAAAAAATTTAGTCGTTTTTTTGTCAGAAGACATGAACCCTTTGTGACGCACCCTACGTGACGCACGATACATTTTTTCTATTATATTTCCATTCTGAAATTGCATACCTAATTTCAATGTTTTTAAAATAGTAAAGACAAAATCTTTTTACTAAAATTTAAGTGAATTCGAAGTATAAAAATATGGCTTTCGATCGGGCCATCTTCATTAACACCAAAGTAATGATACGAATACCTAAAAATGGTTAATTTTTGGTATGATATTAGAAGATCTGAGGTAGGGTAGGTTTTGATAATAATTTGTGCATTAATGATCGTCGAAATACATTTATTTTATTTATAAAAAAAGATAAGTTGGATCAATTTCAAAAAATTTTGTTTGGTGGACTGTTTCTGGGACTTTCCCATATATCAAAATTTAAAAATTGTATTTCAAAACTAACAAACTGTTTCAAAAAGTATATTTCTCAGTTGAACATAATTTTCCTCTTTTATTGCAGAATTTTCTAATTTTATATTAGATTTTTCTATTTGCATTCAGAAATTTTAACGTATAAATACTTAGAGGTTGTGAATTTTTGATGAGCGTGAGTTTTCGTGATTGTGACTACCTTTTTTTACCAATCACGTGAACGAGAGTTAACGTGAGCCAAACATATGAGGTCGTGCGTGAGCGTGCATGAGTGAATTTTTTTTTATCGTGAGCGTGCATGAGCGTGAGTGAAAAGTAACTCACGATACCATCTCTAATTTGGACACATTTGAAAAGTATTCAAAAATGCCGAAATTTTTAAAAAGACCTAGAAAGAATACATTAATAATAATTATTATTATTTTAGTTAATAGTTTTTTCTTTCATTATCATGAAAACAAAAAAAATATTTATTTATCGTTTGAATTAAAATCCATCACGACTTAACAATAAACCCATCGAAACCAAACTTTAATTCATTGGCATCCTATAAAACGGTGTCTCCAATAGTTTTCAAACGCGATGAAAAAAAAACTTCAGCGACGATGAACGTTTATCATAAGATTGACATATCAAATCACGATTTATGTTTTACACATAAATTCAACGAAATTACAGACAAATAAAAAAAATCATTTATTAGTCGAACTGACAGTCAGTCGAACAGTGAGAAGTAAAGCTTTCACCCAAAACTTAAGACACTATAGCATGCGCAATGCGCATACTATACAGTATGCGTAGATGGCGTACACATACACAGATGTACATTCGTATATAGTATATCGTTAGCTGAAATTCAAAACCGCGAAGGTAATCAAAATTTCAAAATTGTCGTCAGATTGATTCTTGTGTATTACATGATGTAATAGACAATAATTAATAAAAAAACTCGATCTCAAATTTCTTTTGCTACTCACGTTGTTTTGTGTTTCTTCTAACGATATTTGTATGACATTCTTTGTCGAAAGTTTCTGTCCCTTTAAATGATTTCAAAAGAAATTTCAACAAAGAAGGAAGATTTTTAAGCCAACCATCATTACGGATGAATATTTAATTAAGTTTGTGTTGAAATCAAAAAAAGATTTACAAATACTCGTGTACATACAAATAAATGTTTAATTCTCATTAGATTCTTACATCAAGAAGTAAAGAAACATGAACATGTTGTTTGCATTATGGAATGTTTGAAATGTCGGGTTGTCTGTTAGTTTTCTCTTTATTTCAAATGTCATTTATGGGTAACTCATCCGTTGTTTTTATGTCCAACTTTATGGATGGTAAGCTCTTATGGAGAGTCTTCCCCTGGACTGTCCTTTTTATGTTTTATTTCAATTGCCGTATAGTCTGTCTGTCTATCCGTCAGTCTTGATGTGTCTTTTAGTCTGTCGACAATTGTCTATTGTAGATTTCACCCAAAAATGCAAATTAATTATGCTCTGTGTAATACAGAGATGAGTGTGTGAGGGTTTTTCAAACTAAGATCAGGTTTGTGAATGGACATGAATAAAATGATGAGCATGTCGGGAATCTAAAAATGTTTGCGTTCCTTAACGCATGGGGTTCTATACCTGTGATTTGTTTTACATTTCTTTCCAATGCATTTCAGCTAAAGAGACGAAAGTCCAATTCGGTACTATACGTCTCCATTAGCCATCAACTTGGTATGAACATCATGTCGAACATCGCATATGGCTAATGTAGACCGCTCGCTCATGTTCGCGTTTCATCCATGCTCTGACATCGATGTCCGAGCATATGGCTGAGCAATTATGTTCGACATCAAATACAAATTTTTAAAGGAGAGTAAAAGAGACAGATTGCACAACCTGAAAATTATATGAGCAGGCAGAACATGAACATCGTACGTTTTTCCCACATAAAAGAACATGAACAAATTTTATTCTACTCAGCCCTATTCTGCATTTCGATTACGTTCGAATCGAAAAATGGTATTCAAAAAAAAACTTAATCGAAACAAAAAGAAGAAGAGAAGAGTATGTTTAAACCAGCTGCTCTTTACTATGAAAAGAATGAAACAGCAACAGAAAAAATTTAAACATTGTAATTGTTAAATTGTAAAAAATTTTAATTTATTGAAAATAATAATACGGAAAGTAAAAAAAAGCCAGAATATGAGTAAGCGGCATTTGTGGCCAAACTATTCCAGTGTGAAGAATCCTGCAGCGCCGAAGGTGATATTTTTATTTTCTTTACATCATTTGGAACTTCATCCCAGAATGCCTGCACTTCTTCCTTGGGATGCTTCTGATATCCACACGCAATATCATACCTGGTTGCCATTAAATTTGCCAGCTTTTCATATCACTCAGGGGTTGTGTTTTTCGACATTCAATAAATTAAATAAAGCTTTCAAATTTGGCAAAAAATTAAAGAATTTATTACAAAATAATTTTATAGCATTTTATAGTTAAATTTTTTTATTGCAAAAACGTAGCTACGATCGTAATGCAGAATACATACAATTGAAAAAGAAATCGAAATGATACCGGGAACGGAACGCAGAATACCAAAGTTGCGAAACGGAGAAAATTTCGATTCGAATCGAAATGCAGAACAGGGGTCATTATTCTGCTATCGTCATGTGAAGAGAACTATGGCTCATGGTATCATTGTGAACACAGACTTGAAGCATCGTTAACCATTATTTCTAGGCTGTAATCTTATTCAATAAAAAATTCTAAATGAAAAGAGGATCGATTTGCTCCACGGTGGCAAACGTTACCGTTCGCGAAAAATAATCGATTTTCATCCCACTAGTAACATATTTTATTTATCTATTTAATTAGTAAATAAAAAACAAACAAAATGTTAGAAAAATGCCTTCAGAAAGCGAGCGAACACTAACGTTCTTGGGTCTAAGACAAGGCCGTTACTCATTATTAGAACCACATTTGTATCGAGGACGAGTGCGCAAAAAAATGTGCGCTTTCGATAATGTAGACTAGAGTTGTGTAGTTTCTGTACATACGATCTAGTTCAATTAAACGATTCCTACTTTTCGTTACACACTGTCTTAACGTGGCAAAAATTTTTGTCTTGACAAACGTGAAAATCGATCGAACTTTTGAAGTAAGTAAAGTTAGTTAATTTAGTGATTGACCTAGTTCATTTAGCCATTGTGATTGATCTGAACGACTCAGCATAGTTCACTATTTTGCACAACTCCAAAACAAAAAGTTGCCTTGTCTAGAAAATTTATATGAAAAGAACTCATTCAACTTTTTGATCCATTTCTGTGCAACTTTTTTAGACGAGTCGAACTTTAGTTTTTCTGACTCACATTAACTCCTGGTGACGTGAGTGAAATGAACTCATCACGAAGAGTCACGTACAGGCTGCAGTCACGAACAAATTATACTAGATTAACAGTATCGCTCGTCCAATATTTACCGCTAAATCTTATTAGAAAACTTTTTTTACGATTTTCAAAGACTACACATTATATCCATTTGTATTTAAGAATTCAGAATCTACGAATAGTTTTCAGCAAGTACTTGTTTCATGCTGGACTTCTTCCCGTTATACACACATATTTCAAAAATTGTTCAATAGTGCTTCAAAATATTCGATCGTTTCTCAGAAATACTCAGGAGTGTCATGGAAGGAAAATTCGTACGAAAGTGAAAACGAAAATTTCTTTAGCTTTCTAATGAGCGGACAACCCCCAAACATTTCGCGTTTTCTATTTCATTCTATAATAAAAAAGTGGAGATTATATCGCTAATTTGCTCAAACAACTTTTAACGTTCTTTAGAAGACGAATTTAAAGTTTAAAAGTTAACAAGTGTTTGTATATGAAAACAGGATTGTACGCCGTAAAATAAGAAGTCGTCAGCATGGATCGGCGAGTGGCGTACTTGTGTTCAGATCTGAGAGAACAATGGCTCGCATTCCAGCAGAAGCAAGAACAAGAGGTTTGAAATATAAATAAGTAAGTATAATGGATGGTGTACAATTTTATAAAAAAGAAATAAATTTTAATTTAATTAACTCTTATTTATTGACTTATTTTTTTTATCTGCAAATAAGTAGAATTATAACTAGCTAATTGTTGTGACAATGTAAGTACATTTGTAAGGGGTGCTCCTTATTTTATGAACTTCAGAAACAAAAATAAATAGTTTTTTTTCGAATTGTAATCAGTTACTTTTTAAATGTTGGTATACTTTGTTGAATACTAGTAATCAACGTTTTCATTGGGTAATTTTGAATTTGGAATTATGACGCTGTTTGGGCAAATTAGCGATATATTGAACAACTTGAAATAAAAAAAACATTTAGCAGCAGCTCGTAAATATTTGCTACATTGGTTTTGAGTAATAAAAAAGTCTAAAGGGGCATGTGAAATTTTGTAATAGTTTTTTTTATGAAAATATGTGAAAACTGAACAGCAAATCAATAAACGTTACGAATGGGAAAATAAAAATTTTTATAGCGGAAGTGATCTTTTAAGTAAAAGAAATATTAAATAGTTTTTGGGTGCATACGATTAGGACCAACAAATCAAATTGTTTTGTGTGCGTGTTAGAAAAAGTTTGAAGTGACGCCTTAAGGTATGTGTAGTTTTTGTGACAGATCTTTTTTTATGAAATCTGAACCAAAACTTTATGAATTAATATACAAAAAATTGTTTGCTTTCGTACAAAATATACGACAGAACTTGATATTACAGAAGTTTTTAATTATTAGAGGTCTTTTTATATGAAAGTTTTAATATTAAATAAAGCAGTTAACCGATTTTATTTAAGCTTAGTGACTCATTTTATATGTGAATCATAATAATCACGTCACGTGTTCACCTCTATTAGAAATATTAAAATATTGAATGAAAATGACCGCTGTGATTTTTCTCTTTTTTTGTAATTCAATAAAATTCATCCTCTATGACCGATAATTTAGTTGTTGAATATAAATTCAGTTAAAATAGTGAAGGTGGCAATTGTGATCGTGGTGATGGCAGTGTTGGTGACAACTGTCGTCCGTCACGTACAAACTCTCATACATATTTACATGTAATGATAATTCCAAAAACTATGAAATTGAGGTTCTCTTTGATGTGAATTTGTCGCAAGCGTATTTATTTATGGTAATGAAAAATTATATCTATATAATTTTATTTAATTTTATTTTATTTTTTTTTATACTAAATCCACATTTTATTTAATTTTGTTTTTGTTTTTTTTTCGTTAATTTGTTGTGCGTTGAATTTTTAATTTGTTAATACTCGCTGTTGTTGTTTGTGTGATGATTTTGTTTGTTTGTTTTGTTTGTTTTTTCGAAAGAAATTTAGTGATTACTATCATAATTTGCAATTAATGTCAAAGTATTTTTATGGCAAAACTTGTAAATTTCATTCATTTATTTACGAGTAAAACGTCTGCTCAGACAGTAGCGGACAATTAAATAATGTTGCATCAAGAGCTTCTGTATCTTTATTTGACGTACACACATACATACAAGTGAACATATTTTATTTAAATTTTTTTTGTGTTACAAAACATACAAATACAACACAGTTTTCTTTTATAAGATTTAAATAGTTAAATTCGTTTATACAGTGGGGGGCAATTGAAGATATGTGTGACAAGATGGTTAACGCAATTGCTTGGGTTTCCACGAAACCCACAATTTCGTTCCACCAAACAAGTCCAATTAACGATGGCGCATTTACTTCGCATGGTACTTCGAATATGGCATTCAAGACGCTGCAATCCGTTCAGCAGCAGTACGTTGCGCGAAAGTTTTCACTTGAAACTAGAGATGGGATCGTGAGTAACTTTTTACTCACGCTCATTTATGTTCACGATAAAAAAATTTACTCACGAAATTTACGAAAAAAACTATAAAATAAATTATATAAAATTAAAAAATTATATGGAAAAATTATAATAAAGCAAGAAAAAAAATTAGGAATCAATCACGCTAAAAATCTAATTATGCACGATAATTTCTTTATATTTTATTGAAACAAAATGATTTACACTAAACACTTGAAACTCTGTACTTGAAACATGTAAAAAAACTAATATGTATTAAATTGGTGCAATAAAAAAACAATTTTTCACATACAAGTGCTTCTGTAATTTGATATTGTGCAGACTATTTCTCACTTTTCCAGTAATTTATTGAAATATGTGAATAGAAAAAGTATTTTTATAAAAATTTTCACTAACGCCGTCAAAATTCATCACATCTGGAAACTGCCTGAGCAGCTTAAAATAGTATTTCAAAAATAAAAAAGTAAAAATATGAGAAGAACAGAAAATTTTGTATTTAACTTTTTTATTTGGTTTTTATAAGTACGTATTTAAGAAAGGGGGCATTCATAAGACGTAACTGTTGAACTCAACTGATGAATAATTGGATAATGAACAGCTGATTAATGTAAACAATTGAAAATTAAATTTGCTACATTATTTAGTTTGGCTTATATGAACAAGTATGGACAACACAGAATTTGCAATGGAGTTTTTCTTGGCAGGAATTTTTCATTTTTATTTTTAAAATCTGCACCACAAATTTAATATTCACAATATAAAAATGCACAGCAAAACACTCCAATAAAATGATAAACTTGCGCCGATAGTATTTATATTTGAACGCTAAGCCGCCACTATGTTCAAATAATCTTTAAACCTTATATTGTACTAATTGTGTAGTTAATAAATATAAATAGACACCATAATAAACCGATGTATATTTAATGAAACTAATATTTTAATTTTATTTCTTTATTTTCGTCATTTTATCGTATTTGTACCGCAAAATTTAACAAATTAATTTGCAGCCGCCACCTAAAAAAACGGCGTTGCATTAGAATATAAAATAGCATAACTCTCTTGATCAGCTGTGGAGCTAAACACAACATGTTGACTAAATGTAGCGAAAAAATTTATAATGGAAAAAATGGAAGCTAGTACTCAACTGTTGTGTGGAGCGGAACTACTCCACTCTGCGTTTCTAAGACAAACACTCAACGGTTGCTCAACACTTACGAGTACGTCTTATAAACGCGACCGAAATAAAAATAATTTTTTGGCAAATGCGCGCCGTCGATTGGGAAAACAAACGCATTTTCTTTTTTATTGAAGAGATGACCATAAATTCATTAAAATAGTTTTAAATTTTAGAACACCTTATTGTTAAATAAAAAACTTAGAGAAACACTTTCGATAAACTATTTTTTGTTAACGAAAAAAATATAGTTTTATATGAAAATAATGCGCCACCGTCGCCAACATTTTTTCGTCGGTTTGTTTCTCTCTTAAACTGTAGTTAATGGACAATTCTAATTCCATTCTATTTTCTTATCGAAATACAGATGCACATTTTTCTCACAAATCAAGGAACATTGGATTTTTTGTTTCACAACTTTTCATAAATGCAGGATGCAGGTTAGATACAAGCCTATGATCAGATATGCCACTAGGACTCGCACTCTTTTATTTGAAGCATCATCCGCTGTTGTCGATCTTTCCTTTCCGAAAATATTGTTTTCTTTTGCTATAACAGTTGGCATTTCTTCAATTATTTTACAAAAAGAAAGTCTTTATTGTTTCAAAGGTACTTTCTTTTAAAAGCAGTTTTTGAAAGGGTACTCTTTAAAAAGGGTAGTTTTTGTAAAGTGTGCTTTTAATAGGCACTTTTCTTAAAATACTTTTTTTCAAGAAGCTTTTTTTAAAAAGTGATTTCTTAAACTAAAACTTTTTTGAAAGTATTTTTATTAAACGGTACTTTTTATTAAAGTGTACGTTTCTAAATAAATTTTTTTAAAAATAACTTTTTACAAGATACTTTTTGAATGTACTTTTATAATTGTTACAGGGCTTTCCTTAGTACGCAGGTTTTTTAGTATTATTTAATGCAAAAAGTAATTTTTTGAAATTATATTTGAAAGGTACTTTTGTTTTAATAGGTACTCATTTTTCTTAAGATTTCAAAATTTTATGTTTTTATAAAAACAATTTCAAAAATAAAAATTTATTTATAAAAGACACTTCTTAAAAATGTAAAAATACTTTTTGGAAAACAATTTAACAAAAATATTTTTTTAAAGAACATTTTATTCTAAAAGGTTGTTTTAGAAATGTGTTTTTTAGAGTTCAAGTATGAGCTGTAGCATTTTATTTAATTGAAAGTTCTGCACTTTATTAACTTCTTTGGATGGATTGATGGTGTTCTTTCACTGGGGTATTCATAAATTATATTTTTTTTCTAAAAATAACGATTTGAAGAAGAGAAAAAGCGTGACGAATTCATCATAATCAACATGTTGTATTGACAAATTTAAATAGCTTTTTGTTTTGAATTGATCACAATAAGTGTGTTCGAGTACCCAAAAATTTTACATTTACTGAATTGCGTTCGTTTATACAAAATACATGAAATGAGAACACAAATTGAGAGCGTAAAATTGCAGTATTTACAAACTTTTACTGCAGAAAAATATGATTCAAAAGATAAACAAACAAAAGTAAGAAATCAAAAAGTAAAGAAAGAAAGTTGGAAATAATAAAATAACAAAAACTATTTTTAAACTATTTGTTCATTAAACATGTAAATGCTTTTTAAAAATAAATAAATGTTGTAGAAAGCATTTACATGTTCTATGTTCTTTGTGTTATTTTAATTCTTTGGAGTGGCGAATGGTTACATGGTTAACTGGGTACTTAGTACTTCACTTGTATTTAAGGTAATCAATATCAAAAGCAAATAATCACATACTTTTGAATAAATTTAATCAGACAAAAATTAGCAAAATCAAATAAAATAAAAATATGGAAAAGATTACAGAAAATAATTTGTTTATATTTTCTTAAAATGTTCTTATTATAATAAATATTGCATGGAGTACCAACAAAAGAAAAACAGCTGAGTAGTTCAAAATGTAAATATATTTCAACATTAAAATTATTTGCAAGCAGCTGTTTCCTTAATCTTACTAATTTTTAAAATTTTCTCATTCACGTACTTTTTGGACGACAGCTTCTTTGAGAGTAAATGTTTCACTTTACTCAGTAATTACTCATTTACTGTATTTTACTGTAAAAGTACTCGAACGCACCTATTATATTGAACAAATATAACAAAGGCAACAGCAATTAGCTGCCAAAAAACACAATCAAATCAAATAAGATAAATAGTTTCTTTGATCTCGTCTTGGCAAGAATTTAATTACACTAACAAAAAGATTATAAGATGCGTTCCATCAACAATTTGCCAAAAGTGGAACATACTAAACCAGTTTTTGATTAATTTGATAAAATAAAAACTTTAATTTCATTTTCACTAGTATTAAAGAAAGTTTCCGTAGAGCTTTCTTTAGATTATTTTATTCCTCAATGTATTCATTCATTCATATTCACATTCTTTTCTCATGATGTTTGAATGGCTAATTGTCTTAAATATTAATATTAGAGTTATTTTGAATGAACGTTGGCCTCAGGTCATTTGTATTTTGCTTTGATTGTGTGAATGATGGCAAAAGTTTTTTTATGTGTTTTTTGGTTGCTGATGCGAACCCATAAAAGTTGGGTCAAGTTTTATAACATCATTTAGTTTATATTTTAAGTAAAAGAGTTAAGACGCATCTAAAAACGAGACGGTATTTAAATCGAAAGGAAAAGCTGAAAAATGAACAGACAACTGTATTTGGTGTGTTTGGTCAGCATGGCTGCGATGCTGGTTAAATGTAATTGAAATGTCATTTATTAAAGGATATTAAGGATATACAAAATGTTTAAATTAAAGCTTTCTTTATTTTAAAGCTGTGTGGAAAAAATAAATATTAACAAATTCTAGACATTTAATAAATCAGTTAAAAGAGAACCAAAAGAAAAATTCTAATAGAAACTTGCGGACTGTTCCAGGATGTCATTGTATGTTATTGTTTGCTGGATTCCCAAACGAAAAATAACTAATTTCCGTCCCACTAACAACATATTATATTTATTTATTTAGTTAGTTATTTAATTTTAGCCTATAAATAATTCTAAATCGAAGGATTTTATATTCACGAAAGGAATTTTTTGAGGATTTTTAACTCGAAGATTAATTCTGTAATTTTAAACCAACTCAATTTTAAAAAAATTTACTGTTATTAAATTATAGCTGAGTCCATATTGGAAAATGGTGAAGAATATGAAGTTAAAAGGTTTAACGTTCAAGGACATCGGTTAAGCGACGATCGCTCTCAGTCTGTGGTGACCAGACGCAAGCGTGCTACACAACCCAAACTCATGTACTCTGATGATGTCTCAAACGATGCAGTTGAAGACAAAGACAATGGCGATACAAACAAAGGGGAAGGGCAGCAGTCAATGCTATTTTATTCTCCACCACTTGAAAATCCCTCATCTGATGAAGAAGGCGACGAAGAGAAAGAAGACAAAGGGAGTCACATGAACGAAATTAATAAAGATAAGGACGATGATGACAACAACGAGGAAAGTAGTACAAATAAGAATCAAGAAATATACGAAGAAGATCAGGATACTAATAGTACAGAGGAAGTTGAGGAAGCAACTTTTGCGGTCATTCAGCTGACCCAATTGCCCGTTTTTGCAAGTTATGGAGAGCTGGTAGCACCAACAGCTCCATCTTCTAATGGTAATAAAGCTGATGCCAATGCTATTGTTGTAGTACAATCACATGTTCCTCCTAAAGTTAATCCCCAAACACATGCTGTATTCGAATTAGTACATCACGTTAACAGAGAAGAAGATAAAGATGATGAACTTTACACTGATGAAGCTCAAGCTGAATTTAATATTGAAGAAGAAGTAACACCCGTATCAACAGCCGCCATTTGGTCGACAGGTGCTGACGATTCGAATGATATTTATGGCGATTACAATTCAAAACCCCTCCGAGTCCAAGAGGTTGCTAAGAAACCCAAAAAGCCACTCAAGGCCAAACAAAAACAGAAGAAGAAATTATCTTCGAAGCCCAAAAAATATAAAAACAAATATAATAACAGCCATAGAGGTGATGTGATAAAAGGTAATAAGAAGCGTCGCAATAACAAAAGACGTCCTAACAATACTGGTGTACGTCGGCCCCTTAACAATCGTCGTCGTGGCCCACAAAAAAATAATCAAAACAAGAAACATCATAATTTCAATAGCGCAAATAGACTTATTGCCAAAAGACATAAAAACAAAAAGAACGCTGATAATAAAAATGTCATTTATATTACAATTCGCAAGGATCCTACTCCAACAGTAGCACCATCATCATTCTGGAATATATTTCCAGGTCACAGTGCCAAGAGATCGCCGCGTGCCTCAGGCAATTTTGGACAGCGCTAACGTGTGAATTTGATTTGTTGCATGAATTTTTAGGATTTATGTTTAAGAAATTTGAATGAAATAAATACAAAATAAAAATATTAATTAAAAAGATCAACTGCTACTTATACTCGCGGCGGACACAAAAAAGGGGGGGGGGGGGGGTGAAGTAGGGCCATAAAAAATTATACCATTCTGATTTGTCCGATGCAAGTGTGTTTTTATCACGTTCCAGCTCTTACCTTGGTTGGCCGCTTGAATTTTTTGTGGCGCCAGGTGTGTGATGATCTTGCTTTCCTAAGACTTCCTAGCGGGTTCCATTTGATAGCTTGTCTTGTGACACCATCAGCGGGCTTTCGTAGAGTATGCTCTAGCCAGCGCCATTTTCTTTTTCGGATCTCGACCTAAACGGCGATTTGGGAGGTTTCTATCCATAGCCTTTCATTGGATATCGTAAGTGGCCAGAATATTTTAAAAATGCTCCGCAAACAGCGATTTATGAATACCTGTAGCGCGTTAACATTCTTCTGGGATGCATTCCACGATTCACATCCATAAAAAAGACTTGATTTTATGCAGAAACTAAATATGTTTTGCTTGGTTCTAATGCTGATAGCATTTTTGAGTTAATCTAAAATCTCTGAGGTGCGTGATATGCATTTTGTCTCAGCTATTTCCTATTCTGTATACTCACAATAAAAACAGGATTAAACGAAATATTATATCCTTGAAGGTAACAAATCAATAGTCAAAAGCTTTTTTAATAAAGTTTTCTTATTTCCAATTGTCACTTAAAAAAAACTTGAAAACGTTAGTCTACTTCTTATTGTCGTTTCAATTATAAATTTCCCACGATTAAGTTTTTAAATAATTTCTTTCTGATAAAGATAATTTGAAAACTTTGTCATCTTACCCACATGAGTGCAACTACAAAAATCTTCCCAGGTTCCACTATAAAAAAAATGTTCATAAATAGCGTAAAAAAACTTAAAAATGATAAAGAAAAGTTTTATTAACTTTTCAAAGAAAACTTTTTCAAGTAATTCCCGCCTATATTTGAATAGCATTTATTTTTTAGAAGCCATTGCAATCAAATTGTTTAACGAAGCTTACCGGATTGATAATGAGTCTTGCCTTGCTATCTATTTGTATAAATATACAGTAATAAATAAAATTATAACAATGAATGAGACAAATTTAGCTCTTGATGTAACTAAATTTTCAAGTTCTTAATTCTCAAGATAATTTTAAAAAAGTTAAATAAAATAATGTCTGTAGAAAATTATTGTGCAATTAAGCTTAAAATACTTTTGTGTGCCACTGTTGCACATGAAAATAGTTACGCATGCAGAGTTTGCAAGCACCCCACTTTGAAAATTTGTAAATAGTAAAAGACGTTTAAGCACACATACTGAAAATTGCGATAAGACTGAAAAGAAATGGGAACCTAATTGAAAGACATTTAAATTTAGATGTGTGAACCATATGGGACTTGGTGACATTCTGTCAAACAAACCACAACAACAATAATTATGCATGTATTCATCACATATAGTGGAAGGTGTTGGCTGATATTATTGGTTTAATTTGCCTCGTTTTCTGTTACTTTTCTGTTGTCTTGTAAAGACTAAAGTTTGAATATTCATTGCTTCTTATCATTCAAATGTGCAGTCAGTCAAGAAAGAAGTGAAGGAGAGTAGTTAAAATGAAGTCTGTCTGTTCGGCTTTTCTTTTCTTCATGTCATGACATCATGTTGACATAACATACGTTAACATATCGTTATTGTATATTTACTTTTTTACACTAGTTACACTAAAATTCACATCGAGTATAATCAAACAGTTGTTTGCAACTCTTCTTTCGTTAATTTGTTTTTTTTCTTCAACTTTTTCTGTTTAACTCTTGATAATTTTAAGGTTTTTTCATTTAGTTTTCTTTACCTCAAAGTTAAGCGACACAGCTGGCAGTATTAAGAAGAAATAAAAAATGTGAAATGTACACAAAAAAAAAAAAATAAATAATCTTCATGTGGTCTTTATGGTCATCATTTAAACTCGTACTCACATTTAGTGATACGATCACTGTAATGTAACACAATTCGCCAACAACACCACCACCACCACTAGCAACAACAACAACTGCTTTAAGAGTAAGGGAAGCCATTTACTACACCGGAAGCCCTTATTTTCTTAACTGTTGACATATTTGGTGCATCTCTTTTCTCATTATTATTTTATTCTAGTCATCATCATCATCATCATCATTGTCATTTTAATGATCTGACTACTTCAAAAGTTAGTTTTTTTATTTTTTGTCACTGCACATGATAGATGAAGATGAGTTTTTTGGAAAGCACGTAAATATGAAGTACTATCACAGACACCCTACTCTCTATTTAGCAATAATAAATTAGTATCGTTTACATGATCGGCTTGTGTGTACACTGTCCACTACTCATCACATATAGAGTTTCCGGATAAAACTCTACCTAGTCGTTACTATGGACGCAACCGACACCGAAATGTCGGCGATACTTCAGCTTTGCCGGTGTATCGCTATCAGCGAAATTTTTACCCTGCATACAACGATACCTTAAAATTTTTTATAAATTTTTTTTTATGAATAAACATTCACAGTAATGAATGCGATTTCGCTGCATAACAGACTAAGAGCAACTATACATGAAAAATCAGATCATAAAGTCAAAACAGAATAATGAAATAATCTTTTATGATTTTGCAGCTGTTTTAACAGAATCAAAAACGAAGTGCTCTCAGACTTTGATTTAACTTTGTGGTTATGTGATATTATTAGAGAACCCGATGAAGATGAGGTTTATCTGCCGCCCTTTGCTGTATTTCTGCTAATTAAGAAGTCGAGAGATACATTAGATCTCCTAATACAGTGTACTCGCGGTAACATGAACTTATTAAAACCGTTGGTTTTCTAGAACTCTTAATCTTTTCGAATCGCGAATTAAGAAGCAAAAGTGGCATATCCATGTTGTTTTTTTAACAAGACTCAACAATTTATACAACTTTCTTTTATAAAAATATATATGTATGTAATTGTTCATTAAAATTAGAAAAAAATAATCTTAATTTTTAACATATCGCTCATTTGCTACAACGTCATCGAAACCCAAAAAATCTAGCTTTGAAGAAAATAAGTTTAAGGCCACTGCTACACGTACTATATATATTGCGATATTTGGATCGAAATCCATTTTCCGAATTTCGAAATATTAAGTGATCCATCACAACTTGCGTCAATGCTGCATGCTAAACGTTCAATAACTATCGCGATACAGTTTGGCGGACAATATAACGTGTGAACGTGTCGCAGTGTCCTAATGTTTTCCATTTACACTGGTGCTACCACTAACGAAATGTTAAATTACACGTGCAACATGCCAAAACTGCACATGATATTAGGAATTATACATGCTTTCTTTTTTATTTTTGCTAAATAATCTGCTTTGATTTGTTTAGTTTAAAAATTTGACCTTTTTGGTGTGATTCCAAGTCGTTATATTTAGCACTTAATTTTAAAAAAAAAGTATCGGTCTGTTTTTAATGTTTTATCAAAATTTATAACAAGAAATTAATATACATAATTTTGCTTGAAATAATATATATGTATATTTTTTTATATATTTAATGAAAATTTTTTTTATGATGAATATATTTTCAATGTTTGGGCTTTTACGATCATTTAATAAAAGATTATTCTTACATATTATTCCGACGTTGCGTTGGTATTTTCCAACTTCTTCAGGAAATTTTTTTAACTTTTGTAGATATATAATCTTATTTAGATCAATTCTACATAATTCATAAGAAAAACAATGTTGCTGATTTCAAGGCAATAAAACCGATAAATTTGTATTGTCGCCACTGGCTAGTTGTCAATATTTTCGAACAAACTTATCAATGTTGTTCAACATTTTTCGCAAATTTTAACAGAATACCAGGCTTAAAATGCAAAACAGGTTTATAAATAAATTAAAATATCACAGCCAATCCTTATTTGTCATCACAATAAAAAAATTTAATTACAAATGCGGCCAATTAATTACACATGGGCTACACATGAAAATAAAAATTACACATGATATGTATAATTACAGTGGAATCTCTCTTGAGCGGACACCGAAGGGACTGTTAAAATGTGTGGTATATAATAATTTGTATGCATTTTCTACACATGATAAATTGTGATATGAAGTTTAACGTTCTTAATGTTTTGTAAAAAATTCTTACAAATATCTTGTTAACTCAACTCTTGAGAGGAGAATATTTTTTTTTATATTGCCATTCAGATAATATCTAAGCATTCATTGTCAGCCCATTACAAAACTTTATTAAATATTCCTACCACCTCATTTCCACCAATTCTGCTGGCAGGGACTTCCATAACATAGTCGTCATCATCATAATATGGCGACGAATATTCGCGGCCAAAAATGGCAATGTTTGGTAAACCAAAAACGCTTAGGGTGTCACATAAGTCGGCTTTTATATAAATTGTTCAATACATTTTCTTAAATTCAAATGTGTTTTGTATCTTGTGATGGGTGGCTAGAAAGCATAACAAATTTTCAAACTATTTTCTTCATATTCCAGGTTTTGCGCGATGCACTTCTTGCAACATTATTAAATACTTCAGAAAAACCCACATTCGTGCACTAATGGTTGATTTAAATATTTTGTTGTCATTGCATTTGTCCCAAAAAAAAATTATTTATAAAAAAAGAAACAGCAACAGAAAAATCAAACGAATCACTCAAGCATTGCGTCAATAAGTTTTCTACACCCTTGACAATGTACATGCTACGTATTTAATATGTTCTTACATGTGGCAAGTAGTAAGTAGCACACTTAGGAAGACCGAAGTTGGAGTGTACATCTGATAGACGTATGTACATATTTTTTTGGCCAAGAAGTCATTCTGTCCGTTTGAATCTAGCACGAGCTAATTGCATCTGCAAAAAGGTAAATTATTAAAAACGAAGGCTGATATACTTATTTATGTATTTGTTTTGTGTGCCATAAAAAGTTCAACAACTACCAAGAATACTGTTTCTATTAATACGAGTAGTTGTTGTAGAAATACATAAGTATACATAAATAACTCTTTGGTGAGCCCCGAATATTATTGTTGGTGGTTAATTTTAAACTCCTTTACACATTCAGGTTTCAAAGAAATCGATCTTGCTTGAAAGCAGGTAAATTGAAAAAACAAAAAAAAAATAAATAAATAATTATGCATTTTGCACAATTAGAAATGTGTATTAAACAAATATTAGAAAGAAATGAAAAACAAAATTATAATGAAGAAAATAACATTTGTGTGTTAAGGAAGTATTATTTGACCGCCAACTACCAGCACTGCCACGATCGCCATGCCATGGTGCATTCAAACACCATGACCACACCTTATTATTAGCACATCCTAAAACTTGGGTGTATGATGTGTTGTTCTTGCAAAGTACTTACTTGCCACACGTGCCTCTTCATGCAAATGCAATAACAAATGCAATATATGTATGTACGTTCGTTATTAAGAAAAAATTATTATTATTTCTTTAGCTGGACATATGTTCTTTACACTCACTCTGTATGCATGAGAGCTTCTTAAAGCACACTGATGTGACTGCACACTGATGTGTCTAACGATAATTACAATTTACAATTCCTGGCAATGTGCTGTCGTTTAAGGTGCTTAAAGAAGTAGACAATTTTTAATTTAGGTCGCACTAAACTATGAAATATTGTCGTTATAAATGAATGGAAGTTTGATGTTTTGAAGAAATTGAAGGGTTTTCGCTGTCAATCGAGTTACGCAAGCCGCTGAAGTTACGTATTACGAAAATAAATCCGGCTTTACTTAAAAAAAAGTTTGATGCACAATAAAATGTTTGTATTCCCAAGAGCAAGTTGATCGCAAAATTTTAAAATAAAAAATTACCTCAAGCCAACAATGACACTATGAAAGTCTACCACCATATAACGATTATTATTTTATCTCCCTGAATCCGCGGCTAACGGTTTAACTATTTAAGATGCTGTGTACGGTGATGCCGGGAAGTGTTTTACTCCATTCATATCCAAGTTCTTAATACGTATTTTTGTAAAAAAGTTTGTAATAATCTGTTTGTTATTATTAGACAACTTCTATAGATGTGACGGGGATGAGGGGGAATTTGGATTAAAGTGTTAATCTATAGTTGAGGTAATAATTATAATCGTTCATATAATTATTGTGTTTAAAGGGAGATAAGAAAATAAATAAATTAATTTCTTTTACTGAGTTGTGAGATTGATCGAGGGAATGTATGCTCACCTTTCCTTCCATTGCAACCAATATAAAATAGAATTTCTTTTCTTATTCAGGGTTTATTAAATGAATTTAAGAAATTCAAATTATATTTAAGATGTGTGCGGTAAGTATCGAAGCGACCTTCTTGAGGGTTGGTTAGTAAGTAAATTAATAAAATAAATCTTAAAAATACCTTCGGCTGGTTTAAGGCGAACCGATTCAAAGTGAATTTTATATTCTAAATTTAGGGTTGACATGTTCTAGGTAATTTATATATAATGTTTTTAACTCAAGTTCTAAGATCCTGGTTTTAGTAATTTGATTTAAGTAAGTTCAAGAAATAAGAAAAAGGCTACATTACTTCATATATTATTTAGTGTCCAATGTTGTTTGGACAAACTTTATTGAAAATATCAAAAGATATTCACTCATATCGTGAATATTTTTTTTCCTCGAAGTACGAGTATTTTCCTTTTTCCTGATGCTCCAATTATCAATAATTCCCGCTAAAAATTTTCGCATGAAAAAACAAAGTCCGCTTAATACGAATAATACGAGTATTTATCACGTAAATTTTTCCACTTTTCCCTTGGTTTTGTTCACTTCATTTTTGCAGGCGAACTGAATAAAAATATCATGTCAACATATTTCTTCAAATAAGATATTAAAGTTTATAAATATATATTTGTTTTTCGGACAAGATAAATAAATTGTGCTTCTTATTAATAATAATGCCCCACAAGATTTTTTTGGACAGAGTGAGCATCTTATAGGATTGTATAGAACTTTTCCCTGCAGCTAAAATGTTTAAAAACACAACTTTGTTTACATTTAAAAAGATTTCATTTACAACCAAAAATGTGTATGTCTTCAATATTAAACTTAAGTTTGTTCCATTTTTAATAGATTTTGAAGCTTTGCAAATCTTCTTCGCTTTTATACATTCATAGAGAACTTAGCGCGTGAAGAACAGTTCACGGCAGTTTCCCGATAGCATTTTTCTCTTCGAAGGGAATACAAATTTCAGGGAAACAAAAATTCCACAAGTTATTCACGATAGCGATGTATGTTATTGCATCTCCAAATGTTTTATCATTGTATGGCATCTTCCCAGTGGGCCACCTCTTTCAGATCCTTTAAATTCCTGAAGTTTAAATTAAAAATAAAGAATACTAAATAAATAAATTAAAGTGGCACAATTTATATTTAGGGACTCTTCATTTTAGGCTAAATCCTTCGGAGAACTAGCTTGTTGCGCTAAACATATTTTCTTCAATTCTACGAGCTCAGTCAGATTTTAATCACGAATTCCGTTGTCAATCGTTGACTTACATTTTTAATAAGACAGTTATGTAACTCACGATAATTACCCATTAATAGTTTCACATCATTTTCCTCATTAGGATCATGCTTGCAAAAATGATTGGCTAATTTAGCTGCCATTTGGAGTCCTTCTTTAACAATGGATGCTGTGAGGGTAGATCTTCGTCGTCATCACTAATTTCTTTTGTATCGGCTGACTCAAGACTAAAACCAATGATTTCATCATCGCTAAGTGATTTATCAAAAAATAATTCGTGTATATCTGCAGAAGATACCCTTTCAAAGAATCGCCATTGAAAAAATCACCTCTTAATGAAACTCCCTATAGTCTCGGTTCACATGATGAAAGTTTTCTTTCTCAAATTTTCTCTAATTCCCTTTTAAATTTTCAGTCGTGTCTACAAATAGAAATTTTTTGTAATGAAATTGAAGATTTTTGCATGTTTACCTTCACATTTTTTTTGTACACAAATTTTTGCTGTCACCAAAAAAGAAAAGAAAGTTAAGAAAGAAAGAAAAGAAAATTAAAGAAAATCTAAAGTAAAGCTACAACCAACTTTAGATTGAAAATGAAGAATTAAAAAACGCAAGAGAATTTCAAAGAATATGAAAGAGTGTAGCCCTTCCCAATCATTTCGCCCCTCTCACCCACAAACTAAGACCTTCTAAAAGAAAACTTTCACAGTGTGAACCGAGACTTGGTTTCTTTTTCTTGATTTCTTTTTTATTTAGCACAATTTCATAAAATAATTGTTAGTTGAAAGAATTGTAAAAACTTGAAGTTCTTTAATCAGCAATAACAAATAAAATAAATCGATAAAGTCTATCGAGTAGGTGTGATTGTAGTAGTAGTGGTCATAAATACACTCATAGAATTTATGATTGTAGTTTTAGATGAATGATTGCCATTGTTCTCTTTTCCAGAGACTACAAAAGGCAAGTGTTTTTTTTTATATATTTTATTGACCAAGTTAAACATTAAAACTGATGATAACAAGAGAAACAAATAAATGATAAAAAATATTAATTTCATTGGTTTTTTGTAAAATTCTGTAGGAAATCAATAGAAAAGTTCAAAAATTAAAAACAAAACTTTCTACTATTTAAATAAAATAGCAGGTGCCTTCTTCAAAACCATCATGCAACGCACCACTTTTTTAAAGCATCTTTACAGCCACCAAAAAAGAAAAAAAATGAAAAAAAATAACTAAAACAGCACGTGCTGTATGATCATGATGATCAGCAACATCCCCACAGCGCATAATAAATACAACTTGATCATCAAATGAACCCCAAAAATAAAACGGACGATAGCAAAACAATTATCCAGCTAAAAGCAAATAAACAATGATCAATGTCTTTTGATAATACATATTTGTTGTTGTTCGAACAAGCAATTTGAATGATGAGCAGACAGCAACAAGGAATCAAGGACATAAAGCGCCAAAAAAAAACATAAAACAAGTGATCGCGAGCTGAGTTGAGTCCTTGCTATCCAGGATAAAAATAAAACACATCAACTGCAATTTAGTTCAAAGCGAAAAAAAATGCAAGCTGCATTTATCACAATAAGACGATCTGAGGGCATCATCCTTTAGGGAGAACTTCTGTATGAGCTTATGAGTCTTTGCTAAACATTTGTTAAAACAAGCGTTAATACAAAATACGACACGAGCAAAAAAAAAGAAATAACATCAATTTCAAGAAAAGCGAAAACATTAAAAGTAATAAAAATGCATTCAGCAAATTGTTGTGTGCGTTTGATAGAAGATTAAAGATGTTGCTGGCTGTTGCACTAAACAGAATTTAATGCAACAGCACATGCTGAAAAGGACTCTTCTTCTTTTGCAGCTAATAAGTATTTGATCCTGCCATGAATAAAGGACACGTTAACACGTGCTGTTTGTTCATTTCATTTTTTTTTATTAATGTTGTTCTTCATTTTAATTGGGATGCCTGCAACAGGATGTTGTGTATTTAGGGGGCAACTAACAACAACAACAACAACAGCAACAAGTGCATCATGTGTTATTGTGTAACGGCCACAACAACAGTTGTTTTTTTTCTTCTTTATGTTTTCGAAAGTAATAAATAAATATATAATAAAGGGAACGTTACTTTTTTAATCGGGATTTGGCGCGTAATGTTTTTATTAAACGCCAAAGATACATGACCTATAATTAGGATGAATCTTATTTTTTAATTTTTTAGGCCTGCACAAGGATAATGGACACAACTTTTAAACGATGACATTTTTAATCTTAAATGTAATTTTTTTAAAATTACATTATCAACAGTATTGTGGTTCATGGCCTCAAATTCAATATATCATATTGACCCTTTACTGCAATAGAGTGATAGGTAAAAAAGCAAATTGATTTCTGAGTAAATACTGCAGTCATATCGATCTTCATGTTGTGTAAAAATAGCATACAAATATCTGCTACATTTAACTCTTGGTTGTTATTTTATTTTTCCTTTAAGAAGTGAGTAGAGATTTAAGCATGATCAATGTTTAGCTTACGGTCATGCATACTCCCGAAGACGATATATTACCCCACGCACGTTCACGTTCGTCAAAGCTAATGTTTTAATGTTTTAATGTTAACGTGCGCGGTTCGCGCCAAAATGAAAACAAACCAATTATTTATTTTATATTGCAATACAATTTTCCAATTCCAATCTGTGGTATGAGTTGTATATGGTGTTGTATAAATTGTTGATTTCTCAAAATTATGTTTCTAAACAAACTGCTCTTATACTAGTTTGTGAATTATGAATTTAAAACATTTCCAGAGAGACCGAAACATTAACCAAATACATATGTGGATGCAGTACAGTGATGAATTTCTGAAGCTGGCGATGAACACGCTAAATGTGAACGGGGAATTAGCTGAATTTATATGAATACCTTTCAAACTTCAATACGTTTTCTTGTGCAGTATTTATTAGAGCCCTGCACAAGCATACTTAAACTCTAGAAAAACGCTGGGATGTTTTAATTTTAAATAGATAAAGATTTTTAGATTTATTGATGTAATGTTTTCATGTACAAAGCTTAAACGGAAGTGAAAGAGTTAAATGTAATACAAAAGGAATGTCAAAAATTTACATATGTTTTAAGAGTTACCATATTGCATTTAGAATGCTAATGCAGTAATAGGGTGACAATTTTCAATACCCCTTCTCATTCTAAATTATCTGAAATTTTTAACTTATTTCTGAGATCTTTTATCCTGTGCGGTGGAAGTGGCTTTGTCAGCAAGTCTGCTTGCATCTCGGTGGTTGGACAATACTGGCATCGAATTATATTTTTGGAAACATAATCTTTTACAAAATGGAATTTTACGTCGATGTGTTTTGTTCTTTTATTTAATTTAAAACCTTCGACGATTTTAATGCAGCTTTGGTTATCTTCATTGATTGTAATGGGTTCGTTGATTTTTTCTCCGAAGTCAGCTAAAAGCTCTTTTAACCATAACGTCTCTTTTGTTGCTTCAGCAAGTGCTACGAATTCGGCTTCAGTTGAAGAGAGAGCAACGCAAGTCTGTTTTCTACATGCCCATGATACGACAGCTCCATAAATTTTAAATAAATATCCACTATTTGATTTTCTAGTAGATCTATCCTCGCCCCAATTGGCATCCGAATATCCGACTAGAATTTCATCATTATCTGGAGTTAGATGTAGTTTCATATTTATAGTTCCTTTTAAGTACTTGGCGACTCTTGGATTACTTGTTTTTTGACTTAGTATGTTAACTGCAGCTGTTATATCTGGTCGTGAATTTAGAGATATATAAAGTAAACTTCCAATAAGTTTTTGGTAATTTTTGTTATTATTTAATAACTTTTGTTCCAAAATGGATTTACCATAAGAAACATCTAAAGGAACTGATGATGGTTTTGAATCTTCAAGACCATTTTCTTTTAATACTCTTTTAATGTAATCTGATTGGGAAATAGAGTAATGACCTTCTATTGACCTTTCAATTTGCAAACCAAGGTAATGCTTTATTGGTCCCAAATCAGAAATTTTAAACGATTTTCTGAAAATATCTTTAATTTTATCAATTATTGTTTCGCCTTTTGCAGCGACTAATATGTCATCGACGTAGATCAACACGAATGTCAAATCTACCCCTTCTGAACATACATATAAACATGGATCCAAATTGCTTTGATGAAAATTTGAATTTATTAAAACTTCATGAATAGTCTGATTCCAAGATCTAGCGGATTGTTTAAGTCCGTATATAGCCTTTTGAAGTAAACATACCTTTTTTTCTATTCCTTTTTGTATAAAGCCTTTTGGTTGATCCATATAGATTTCTTCACATAGGTTGCTGTTAAGGAAAGCTGTCTTACAATCGATGTGGTGAATTTGTAGATTACGTTTGCCGCCAATTGCAAATAAAGTTCTTAAAGTTGTGTGTGACACGACAGGTGCGAAAACTTCTTCATAGTCGACGCCATATTGCTGTGAAAAACCTTGTGCCACTAATCTTGCCTTGTATTCCACGCCATTATCGCCCTGCCTTTTCTTATACACCCATCTGCACCCCACAATATTACGATCGGTTGGCCTTTCTACCAGAATCCACGTTTTATTATTTTTCATCGAATTCATTTCGCTTTTCATTGCCCGTAACCAATTTTCACTTTCAGTGCCTTTTACAGCTTCTTCATAATTTTTTGGAAAATTATCGTTGATTATATTTAAATACCGTTCTGGAACCTTTCCTTGAGTAGCGCGTTCAGATTTTCTTAAACTTTGTTGAATTTCATTTTGATTATTTACTGTACCGGTTTCAGATTCATCTATGGAGTCAAATGAATCGTGAATAGAATCAAGAGTGTCTTCATATTCCTCATCGCTGTTGTCATCTTCTTGGATTTCATCACTATTTTTTCCAAATTTAATTTCAATTTCGAAACCTTTATTTTCTTCTTCTTGAAAACCTTCTACTTTGCCAGTAAACTTGACGTCTCTTGAGATTTGGATTTTACGGTTCTTATCCATCATGCGATATGCCTTTGATTGTTGGTCATAACCGACATATATCATTTTGCTTGACTTTTCACTTAATTTCTGTCTTTTTATTTTAGGAATATGAACGAAACCAGACTCACCAAATAGTTTTAGATGACTTAAATCCGGAACCTTTCCATATAGTCGTTCATATGGTGTGACGCCAGTTGCTCGTGTAACAATACGATTTTGCAAGTAGTTTGCGGTAGATACAGCCTCGCCCCATAATTCTTTTGGTAATTTAGCATCAGCGAGCATACATCTGACCATTTCTATCAGATAGCGATTTTTTCGTTCCGCAACGCCGTTCTGTTCTGGGCTGTAGCCGGCTGTGTACTGCATTTGAATACCTTCGCCTTTTAAAAAATTTGTTATATCCTTGTTGACGTATTCCTTACCCCGATCAGATCTGAACATTTTTGGCTTCCTGTTGAAATTAGTATTTATTAGTGAAACGAAATTTTTTAATTTGTTAGAAACCTCAGATTTGTTTTTCAATAAATTAATGTAACAATATCTACTATAATCGTCTATAAACGTTAGTATGTAGCGGTTACCACTTGGTGTTGCCGTCTCCAACGGTCCACACAAATCTGTATGTATGAGATCAAATAATTTATCCGAACTTATCCCAGTTTTGTTAGGAAAAGGTTTGCGACTAGATTTTCCAATTGGGCATATTTCACAAGAGTCAATTTTACCACAATCTTTTATTACCATACCTGTTACCAGCTGTTTTGATTGCATGGTCTTTATAGCATTTGTATTTCTATGGCCTAGGACTTTATGCCAATAGTGTAAACAGTTGACTCCGCATACATTAACCATATTTAGTTTTTCATCTTCCTTGCATACATAGAGACCGGAATTTGTTTCTGCGTACATAATCGTTTCACCATTCTTGCGAACTATACATTTGTTTTTCTGAAAGTCTACGTGACAACCCTTTTCTGTTAATTGTTTTACTGATAAGATATTCATGCTAACCGATGGTGCATATAAGACATTTTCAAAAGTCACGTTATTATAAGTGGAGTCTTCCTTCTTAAACTGAACTTTAATTTTTCCTTCGCCATTTGAGACGATCTTTTCACCATTAGCAAGAATAATATCTTTTCTTAAATTTTTGCTTATGTTCACAAAAAATTTTTCATCAGAACAAATATGACAGGAGGCTCCGGAGTCTATTATCCATTTGCCACAACTGTCCGTTGCCACCAAACAATAATCATTACTTTTTGCCGTGTTTGCCTTTTGCTGTTGTTGCTGCTTCTTTTTCCAGTCATTGTACTTAAAACAATCCTTCTTTAAGTGACCCTTTTTACGACAAAAGTAGCACTCAACATTATAATTTTGTTTTTTGTTGGAAACCACCAAAGCCTTTTGCACCTCTGCCATATTACTCGATTTACGTCTGGAATATTCTTCAATAAGTTTAGATTCAACGTAAGCTACAGTTAATTCTTCTTCAGGTCGTGACTCCAAAGCTGTTATTAAGTTGTTGTAGCTTGTTGGCAAACTGCTCAGTAGCATTGCAACATTCCATTTTTCATTGAAAATTTTCTCATCTAAATTCATCAATTTTATAAATAAATCTCGCAGCGTACCAATATGCGCATTCATATCACCATGTTCTTCAAGTTGTAGGCTGCAAATTTGCCTCATCACGCTTACCTTATTGCCCAATGTTTTTCGTTCATGATAATCCTGCAAACTTTTCCACATAGCTGCCGCTGTCAAACACTGGCGTATTAAATGAAGTTGGTCATCCTCCACAGATAAAGAAATTGTAGCTTTAGCAATGTTGTCTTTTTTTGTCCAATTCTCGAAATTTGTTTCTGGCTTTTTTGTTATTAAAACATCCCAAACACCTTCTTTAATCAGCACCATTTCAATCTTGAATTTCCATGTGAAATAATTTTCACCATTTAACCTGGCCACTGATGTTTTTAATTCTGCCGTCATCTTTCCTTATTTATTCCTTATAATTCCTTAGTATTCCTTATGGTAACGCTTCAGAACTCCTTATTTATCCAATCTGGGCCCATAACCTCTAGAAAAACGCTGGGATGTTTTAATTTTAAATAGATAAAGATTTTTAGATTTATTGATGTAATGTTTTCATGTACAAAGCTTAAACGGAAGTGAAAGAGTTAAATGTAATACAAAAGGAATGTCAAAAATTTACATATGTTTTAAGAGTTACCATATTGCATTTAGAATGCTAATGCAGTAATAGGGTGACAATTTTCAATATAAACCTTTGTTAACGTATGTAACACTTCCGCAACATTAATGTTGCGATGCACATACATATCGTCATATGATTTCAAAAAAGCCATAAATTACAAAAACTTCATAATCGACCTTTTGATTGAATACGATGCACCATATCAAAATACATGTCCCTGAAAAATTTTACAGATTAAAATTTTACTAATTCCTTAATAAAAAATTAACTTAAACTGAAAGAAACTTTGAAAAATGGTGGTCAACTTTTCAAATTAGAGAGTTTTTTGCTGGTCTTCTAAAATATTTTCAATGTAATTTAGGGCTTTTATGAATTCATATGACGATATACTGAAAAGCACAATAGGAAAATGTTTTTTTATTTGTGTACTGTGCCAGAGCCTCATTAGTGTCCTACAAGTTGAGACAACATTTTTTATAGTAGTGATCAGTGTGGCCATATTAGCTCTTTTGGAGCTAAATTTAGCTTTATTTTTTAATGCTTAGCTCGAAATATTTCATTTAGCTCTTAGCTTTTTTTCAGCTTTTTTCAACAATGCATTTAGCTTTTTCTAGCTTTTTCTTTAATTTTAATTTCGTGAAATTTTTTTCTATTTCAAAATAAATAAAACAGTTTATCCGAATAAATTTATGTGCGGTAACCATATAAAGTAGTTAAAAAGAAGTCATAATGGATTCTGAAACAGAAAAACAAATTATATACATTTGCCGACATTTTATTAAACAATTATGACAACGTTTGCCAAGTAATTTTTCAACTTTACAAAGCACAAACTTCTTTTCATTAGAAAACGGTCTAAGCAATTCAAAAGGTAAATTGTATGAAAATTTTAAAGAAGAAATGTCAAATTTTAGCGTAGATGATATTACACTTTTGGAATTACAATGGCAAAAATTTAATTCCTATGATTGGAAAAACCAAAAGCCAACTGCGGAATTTCGGATTAATATTTTTGAGTACAAAACCCTTTTAGGGAATTGTCAACTTTTGTGATGAAATTTTTAGTTTTGCCTTTCAGTAACGCAGAAGTTGAGCGCGTATTCAGTGGTATGAATATAATAAAAACTCAAGCCGATAGCCTCAGTAGCTAGTGCTTTATTAAATTCGATTTATTATAATTTAAATTATGATAAATTTATAAATAAATAAATAAAAAAAAATAAAAACTAAAATTAGAAACAGATGTTCTTTAAATAAAGGGTGTTTTTTATTGAGGTATAGAACTTCGAATTGAAATAAAACACAAGAAAATCGTTTTAATGTCCATCAATTTGGCTTTATTGGAAGAATAATTTTATGCCATTAATGTTTAAATATGATTTCGGGCATGTGGCCGCCGCGGCTGGCTCAAATAAAGCCAATTCTACAGGTCCAATTTTCAATTTTTTTTTTGTTGATGGACAAAGCTCCAATTGCTGTGCACGGTGGCGAATCGATTCATTCGGGTCCTCTTCAACACTTTGCTCTACAGCGGCAATTGTTTCTTCGGTGCGCACTGTTCGACGTCTCTGCGGATGCGTATTATCACATAGAGTAAACGTAGTGCGAAAACGATCCATGGTTAACCGAATTAATTGCTCTGATGGACGATTATGTCGACCATAAAATGGACGGAGCTTGCGGTAAACTTCGCGAACTGAACCATTATTTTCGAAATAAATTTGCACGATTTGCAAGCGTTGTTCTTTTGTCAACCTGTTCATGATAAAATGGCAAACCAAACTAAATATTAATCACTTGACAGCTGACAAAATGTCCGCCAGTTAAAAAAGTGATGCCAACTTAAAGTTCTATACCTCAATAAAAAACACCCTTTACCATGAACTCACTTCTGTACATCAGATGTGGGTTAAAAATATTAAATAAAGTTTTGAAATAACTAAGGATCTCTTAAAAAAGTTAGATAAGGATATTTATACAACTGATAATGATTTTTTGTCTTGTTTAGAAGTAGAAGAAAATATAGAAGATTACGATGAAATGTTTAATATAAGTATAGCCAAACATTGTTATAGAAGTTTTAAAAAGTTTTTATTTACAAATATTTTTTATAAAGAAAACCAAGTATAATTCAATATTTTTCATTTTGAAAAGTTTCTATATTAATTGTAGAGGTGTTTTGAAAGGCTATTATTTTATGAATTATACATAGCTTTAAGATTTTTTTGTATATGCAATATAAAAGTAAAAGTTTTGTGATGTTTTGGTAATTTATATTTCACATATAAACCTAAGATGCTTTTGAAAACCTCTTATTTTTATAGTTTTAAGAACTTTATCCCCATCATAAGAGTGTTTAGTTTTAGTTCAAGAACCTTTTGTTTGTTTTTTGTTTTCTCTTTAAGTTATGTTTATGAACAGAATTTTTGCTTAATAAATAATTTTATATTGTTATTGATTCAATGTTTTTTATTTAAATGAACCAAAAATATATTTTTATATTTTTTATACCTACATAAACACCATTTAAACTATACAAATATAGAAATAATGAAAAGTTGCTATTGCAAAGCTATAAAAGAATTGAGCTATTTTTTTGGCTTTAAACCCCCTTCTTTAGCTCTTTTTAGCTCTATTTCAAACCTGATTTAGCTTTATATTATTTTAAAATCTGGTCACACTGGTAGTGATTTTCTGTATATGTGCATCGCAACATTAATGTTTCGGAAGTGTTTCAAACGAAACAAATGATTTAAATACATGTTCAATACATACCTGTGCAGGGCTCTAGTATTTATAGCCTAGTACTCTGTTCAAATTTACGAAAAATGTTTAGATACATTGATTATTTCGTTTGAAAATATTGACAAAGAACTTATCGGTTTTATTGCCTTGAAGGACACAACATTGTTTTTCTAGTGTAATCAAAAACCATATACAAAATATGTGGTGATGCTTGTATTATTTCGCAGTTGAAAAGTATGTTGCAAGAAACATTGCGTAGTTGGTAAAAATGCTGCTAGCAACATTTCGTATGTTTTTACAAAAAAAAACAGAGTACAACTTCAGAAGTATTATTTTGCAATTATTTCGCATGGATTTTTTTATATGAACTTTTTATTTATTTCGTGGGTGCGTGAATATTACTATTAAAAAATTCCGCACGATCATGTCCGCTATTTAATTTTTAAGTCTCGCTTGGGCGTGATCACGATCAAGAAAACATTTACGCGTTTCTAATTGTGAGTAAGCTAAAAACTTTAAACTTGTCTTCTGTAAAACTCTTATGGTCTTATTCATAAACCCCATATTAATGCACACACTAACTTTATTAACTGTTTATTAATAAGGCCGTTAATCTCTAACTTAACTGTGGTTAAAAATATTATTCGATTCTCAAAGAGAGAGAATACATAAATGATGTTTTCAATTATTCAGTGTTAAACTTGTAAACGAGCGCGATATGCAAACAATTAATAAGCAGGTTGGATTTCAGCAACATAAACTCCGTTAGTTAAATTATCAAATTGTTTGCTTTTTACCTAAAATTCATAAAATATTATAAAATATTGAAATTGGCCTTGCTGTAAGTCAATTACTTTATCTCATTGGAGTGTGATTTATTTGAAAGTCTGTTACTTATTTATTAGCGCCTGCACAAATCGGCGCCAAAAGTTGTAAAATAACGCAAAAAAAGAAGAATACAATTTTGTATGAGCGGTCAATGGCATGTGCCACAATATAAATTTAATTCACCGCTAAACTAAATGATCAGCAGTGAACAGGATAGACAGTTGTTTTGTTTTGAAAATGAACATACACAAACACGAAAACACACACACACACACACACTCACATACTGTCAAAGGGTTCCACAAATTTTTGTGCCATTGAGAAAATTATTACAGCTTAGTCCCGTTCCAGACTTGCAATTTCTGTTGCAGCAATTCATGAGTTTATTGATGAAGATGGTGAGAAGATTTGCTCTGCAAATTTTTTTTGCTTCGAAATTCGCACAATCAATGAACATGCATTCAAGTAAATCGTTTCTTAAACACTTTTTTTCTTCACCTTCCATTTTTACATCAAGTTTACCTGATCAGTTTTAGTTAAATTTTCTATTGAACTTGCGTTCACTTTCATACACGAAAAGGTCGTTCCAAGTATTTTCGTTTTTTTTTGTTTACAAATCAACGTAGTTCAATATTACGGATGACAAACGAAAAGGAAAATGTAAAAATTGACTGATACGGTCAAGTCTGTAACCCTTTCCATTCCCTCTTCCACTCGCTTCTAAGAACCCTGGACTTGAAGAGTCAAACTTGATGAGTGTGAAGCAGCACAAACTTTTGTTTGAAATTAAATTTTACTTTTAGAAATGTCAAAGTATAAAAACAACAAGAGAAAAGTAGGTATAAAAAATACAAAAATTGCAAAACTAAAATTTCATAATGTGGACACTAATGCAATTTCAAAGTAGAGTTAAAAAAAATTGCGGCAACAAAAATTTGCAAGTCTGGACTGGGACGTAAATAATTTAAAATTTGTTTTGTTTAAACAATCTCCGATTTTGAACTTTAATTGTAGACTTAACTTAACCTTCAGCGTAGCCAGATGATGGGAATCGTGCCCAAATCGGAGATTTCAAAAAATAATTTGGGTGACAGATTTTCGTGGTGTGGGATTAGGGTGGTGATCAGCTGTTCTTACGATGTTTCTTATTATTTTTGCAGGAATCTCTTATAAATGAAAACAACACAAAATTTGTTAAAGATTGTTTACTATTAAAACACCAACAGGAATCAAAACAAATAATATTTTCTTAGTTCCTCTAATAACATCTACTTCGGATAGATCCTTTATTCCATCACTGTATTTGATTTATCATATTAGCCACGTTAGTATTTCATCGTCCTTTCTGTGTGAGTTTTTTACAGTTGTTTTTTTTACTGTATTCAGTGATACAAACAAGTATTGATTATATTTATGCGTCTCGCTCGGTACATGATGGTGGCGTGGGTTCTGCTTTCAAGGTGTGAGCTGCTTCCATTGCAGGATACCATGGCTTAGGGGTTGCTCTATTTTTTTATTTTAGTTCAGTTAAGTTAATTTTAATAGTGACTTTGTGTGAGTTAGACAGTCAGTATTTTTATGCCCCGTTACCGTGGCAATTATACGCTTTAAATAATAAAAGGACTTTGCGCGTTCGTTTATTTTTTTTTTTTAGTTGCGTTTGCTGTTCAGACGTGTATTTAACAGATTGTTTTTGTTTATCCTGGCGTAGAAAGCAGATGTTTTTTTTGTTATTTGTTTTCAGGTTGCTCTTAGTTTATTGTATCTTTTGGTTTTTCTTTTGCAGACCATACATTACGCAATGATTTTCTTGTTTTCGTTTTCGTGGCATATTAAAGGGCGTGGGCGCGTAACTATGGCACACTCCAACTGTAAGGGTTTCTTTTATATTGGGATTTGTTATCTGAGTGTTTTAGATTTTCGTTTTAAGTTTTATTATGTTAAAAGGTGTGTTCATTTGCTCTTAATTGTTTTTAACATACATAATTGTAAATGTCTGACAGCCGTATCATGATCATCATCATCACCATCCCTTTTATCATCTTCATTGACAACACGTCATCATTAAAAGATTTCAAGGTGTTGAAATCAACTGCTTTTTAGTCATTGGGGGCATTTCTTTCAAGATGTTTAAGTACTAATTAATATTTGCTAAGGAGGAAGGCCAACATCTGGACCATAATTAAAATTATAACGAGCGTGCTTAGGCAGGTTTTAATTATCTTGAATATTTCATTATACAGAAGAAATTTAAAAAATATTTGTAATCATCAAAATACTTGAAGCAATCGAAGAAAGTTAATATCTTGCAACTACAAGTATGTAAATATATGAATTATATGAATTATCGAAAATGCAAAAATTTTAAAATTGCATTTTTTCAATTAATCTTGTTTTTAGTTTTAATTAAAAATATTTATGATTTCAAGCAAAGTGAATGAAAGTTGAATGAATCAAAAAGGAAATTGAAAAAAAAAATTTACACTTTATTCAAAATTCAATTGCCTTACTTAATTGAAAATAAGACCAAAATTAATTAATATAGTACTAGAAACAAAAACATTCCTAATAGAATCAATTAAAAATTTTTATTGATTAAATTTCGCACGTCCATTCAAACTCCAACCAGAACTCAATGAATTGAAATACAGTAGTTTTCCGATTTGACGAACTCAATTGTTGTCAGGCCTGTTCGTTAAAGCGAATTGTTCGTTATATCCAGTACTAAATTAAAAATGAATGGCGTCGTCTATTTTATTCATAATTATAAATATGTATAGTGTTTCTTTTTATTTTATTAAAATTATAGTAATTTAAAATAAATATTTCTTTAAAAATATGTATCAGAAAAGAAAAAATTAATAAAAACACCGTGATACAAAAATAATTTATTTAAAAAACTGAATAAACACAGTCTGCTTATTGCAATGGATATCTTTTTTAATGGCATCTTCTTGAAGCTCTCTCAAAACCATTAAATTTGTGTTACCAACATTGTTTTGCTGAGCCCATTTAATTTATTCGTGTTTTATTTTGGGCTCTAGAATTTCAGTTTCATCAAGCTCTTCATCATTTTCGTTTTGTGCATCGTTTTGTAATACATTTGTTCGTTAAACCGAGTACAAAATAAATTTTTTATTCGTAATATAAGTTTCTTACTTAGTAGAAATAAAAAATTAGGTGTTCGCTAAATCGAATGTTCGTTAAATCGGAAAACTACTGTATTACGAGAAATATAATAATAAATCAATAAAGGTTTTAATGCATTTAATTAAACAGAGTAATAAAAATTTTATTGAAAAAACTCTTCGGAAATTCAAATACATAAAATTAATATACATTTTTATTAAGCATTTGTTTGCAAATATTTGAAAATTTGTTTTTATATGAAACTAAGAAATAGCTCGGATTATTCCAACTATTCAGGACCGGTACTGGAAACTTCACAGAGTTGCTAAGTTTTTGGCTTCTTTTCTCATCATAAAAAAAAGGAAAACAATCTTTATTCTCCGAAGGAGTCCGTTTGTACTAAAACTCGCATTCGCAAAAAAATACGATCAAATGACTTGTAAACTCCATCATGTTTTTATTTTCTTTCTTTACCATTTATTTCGGCATATAGTGGCTTGTTTCCGGCTCTAAATGGGACATGACGTGGTAAAAAGGACCTACCAGAGTAAAACTTTCAAGACAAAACATGAGTTTTGGTAAAAAGTTTGATGTTTTTGGGGTTTTGACACCAAACGCGATCTACATATCTCAAGATCAATTAACAACTGATATGATTTTAATGCTGCTTTGTTAATTCATTTTGATTTGCGATAATTTTATCACATCACCTTAAAAACAAGTTTAACATATTTCCAAACTTCAACATCAATTAACTATAAACTATTTTTTACTGAGAAATTCAAAACCCGTCAACTTCCTCAATTATCCGACATTTTCAAGCCATTTTTTTTGTGTTCTCCTCAGAGCTTTTTTCCTTTAGCTAATTGTATCATATTTGACCTCTGGCAAGATAAGGCCTCTTTTACCACTTTCCGTCACAAATGTGCGATAACAAAAAATCAGGACTACCAGATTTTTTTCAAGCCACATCCCCAAATTTGGATTTTCAATCTAGAAAAATCTCCTAAATAAAGCTTTTCTTTATAATAAACAATTTACTCTTAAAGTATTTCGCATATTTTTAGTTAAGATCTTTTCAATATTAATTTTCTTTTAAATATTTCCGAAACTTTAATTAAAAATTTTAATAAGTACTCTATTAAAAATAATGAATTTATCCAAAAAACAATTTCTTAAAAATTAAGAAGAAAAGGGTAAACTCTGATTTGAACTCAAGCCGAAAATTAATTTCAATATAAATATAAAATTTTGTAGTCTTTTTCAATACTGATTAAAAATATATAATAAATATATCGGTATGAAAATGAAAATGGTTAAAGAAAACTAAGGTTCAGAGCGAAAATTGTTATCACTATTAAATATTCCAATACCCAAAACGAAATTTTCAATCCCACACACCAACAAATATCCTCGATTTGGGTGTAAGTCCGCTTAAATGGTAAAAATGTAAAAACTGCAACAATTAAATGATGTTTTTACAAAAACAACAGAATGTAGCCAACAAGTATTTTATTTTATAATTTTTGGGAAAAAAATTTTTTTTGCTGGAGATAAACAGATAGACTACTACAAAACATGTTAATAAAACGTGCTAAAAAATAATCACGACAGAATACAAGAAAGTTATATTAAATAATATTTTTTTAATCAAAACTTTTAACTAAACAAACGCAAATCATGAAGCCTTTTTGACTTGTCTAAATAAACACACAGAATATTTGGTGGAATTCAGCTCAGTGGCCCACAAATTGGTGGCCTAACATTCTATTGAGTCTAAACGTATTATAAAACAATCCAATCCCATATACATCCCTTCTTAAAGTTTGTCATTGACGTCAGCAATCTTCCTGCTTTAAAACATCGTGTGAAATAAACCTGACAAATATCAGTTGGAGAAAAAAAACGCCTGAAACATGTGAAAAAAAAACGATAAAATTTAATAAATCAAATAAAACTGTCTGTCACATCGACTTGTCCATCTAAATAAAAAACGGAAGAACAAAAGAACCCCCTAAAATTATGACTATTAAAACAAGAAAGTTGTCATCTACTCACACATAAAAAACGAAATTATCAATTGTAACAAAATACAAACACTCAGTGAAAAAAAATGGCCACAACATATCACAACTGCCGAGTTGCTGTGTTACTGGCAAAGTCCTTGACGGGCGAGTGCAGATACAGGAGAAGGGTGGGTGGTGTTCAATTGATTTTACCCAGAAAAGAACACAACAACAAAAAAAAGTAAGGATAGTGAATCCTTACATATAAATCTTTTTATTACACTCTCATATATACACACACAACCTTCCATACAGAGTTTAGTTAGTACAAACATGCACATGTACTGGTGCATATACGAGGGCGGATTGATATTGAAGCAAAAACACAAAAACTTTTTTTAGAAATTGCGATCTGTCAGCTGTTAAAATTTCACCCAAATTGATCGATTAGTTTATTTGTTGTAGTCGTTTGAAGTAAGAAACTTTTGTGTTTCTTAAAAATTGGAAAAAAGTGATTTTCGTGCAGAGATTAAACACTATTATTTGAAAGGGAAAACGGCGAAAGAGACAAAAGAAAACTCGATAAACGTTACGGTGAATCTGCTCCGTCAGATTACATTCTAAAATATTGGATTGCTGAATTTAAACGCGGCCGAACAAGCAACAATACCATCAACAGAAAGGCCAAAAGAGGTGGTTATTGAAGAAAATATCAAGAAAATCCTCGATATCGTTATGAATGATCGCCGAGTCAAGTTACGTGAGATTGATGAAATGGTAAACATATCAAATGAACGCGTGTTCAACATTTTGCATTACATTTGCATTTGAAAAAGCTATCGGCAAGATGGGTGCCGCGTTTGCTCTCAATTGAGCATAAACGTAAGCGTGTGACGTGTGCAGTCTCAATGGCAAAGCTCTAGGAATTGGGCTACGAATTGGTACCTCATCCACCATATTCTCCGTATTAAGCCCCTAGTGAGTACTTCCTATTTCCAAACCAAAAGAAATGGCTCGGTGGAAAGAGATTTAGTTCCAGCGATGAAATGATTGATCAAACAAATGCCTATTTTAAGGACCTCCAAAAATCCTATTTTTTGAAAGGGACACAATAACTGGAGAAACGTTGGATTAAGTGTATTGAGCTAAAAAGAGACTATGTTGAGAAATAAATGGTTTTAGAAAACAAATGTTTTTTCCTACTTAGGTGGCTTTAATATCAATCCGCCCTCGTATATGTATAGATTTGTGTATGCATCCCTAAGATACGTACACATATGAAATGTGCTTCATGTATCTGTGAATGTGTGCATTGAAGTGATGTAGCGAATGCTCCTATTCGTTTAAGCGAATATTCGCCTAGTTTTGGCATTCGTATTCGCCAAGTTTATGCGAATATTAACGAACAAAAAAATACATAAAGTGTAAATAAAAATTAGGCAAGTGCAACAAAAAAATTCATTCAAATCATCAGTAGACCTTAAACTATATTTTTGAAAGGTTTCAAACATTGAAAAAAGATATCGAGGCAATCTCGATTAATAAATTTAAAAAAATACTTAATTAAGATTTTATTTTCCGTTTTGCCTTATTAAATACTTTTATTGTCAGCCAAAGGGCGTCTGATTGTATAAAGGTTGTAAATAAAATAAAATAGATTCATATCGAATAATATAATTTGTTTGTTTCAAAGCCTATTATGCTTATTTATACTTTTGTAATTTTTGAAATTCTCATTGGTTTTCTAAAAGTTTTTGTATAAGATAAGAAAGAGGTTTGAAACATTTCAAAAATATGGTTTAAGGCCTACTGATGATTTGGCATTAGCACCAATGAAATGCATGTACTCGTATATAGATTAGCTAAAACTCCCTCAACAAACAAAAGTTTTTGAAAACTGATGAAAGAAGATATCGAGTCAATCTTGATTAATAAATGTTAAAAATTATTTTTTTTATTAAAACCCCTTTATTTATTAAAATATTATTTTAGGAAACGAAGAAACAAACCAAAACCAATTTGTTCTGCTAAACTTCTTGTACAACTAGGGTTGCCAGAAATCACAAAGGGACCTATTCTCCTGGACCCAAGTGGGCCGGTTGCTTGAAATCGGCAGCCTGTACAACCTAACCTAGGGTTGCCAGAAGGGCCTGATTTGGCCTGATTGTCAAGTTTTTTAATGCGCGTCAAGTGTCAAGTGAAAAAGTGATTTGTCAAGCTTTTTTGTAAGTTATTTTTTTTCTCAAATTTATTCTAGCTATTTAATAACACTTAAAAAAAGTATGTGTATATTTCTAAAAAACAAATCTAAAGCCCATATTTTTACTATCAATAGAACTAAGGACTAATATGATACATATTTTTTTCTGCAATTATAGTTTAAAAAATAACTATAACTTTCTGTACAATTATTATAAAAGTGCCAACACTGATATTTACCCTATTACTCAACACTAGTAAATTGACAACATTGAACCAGAGAAGCAAGTCGTGGACTTTTCGTCGGCGGCGGCGGCGATTCGGCTTGAGCCGGGGTTTTACCGGCGCGCCATCCTTCTATCAGCTTAGCCGACTTGATATACCCATGGTGGAATAATACAGGCGGTTTTTCATTGTTTTTTTTAAATAAAACCTATGTGTTTGAAGAATTGTCAAGTTATTTATGAAAATTATTATTTATTTATTATAGACTAGCTAAAACCTCTCAGCAAAATTGTTTTTACGAATAAAAGTTGAAATTCAATTCGTATTTTCCCAATAATAATTATCCAGAAGTTCTTCTTTAAAAACTAAAAATCTCTTTTATATATTTAGTATGAGTGTTTTTATTTGTCAAGTTTTTTTTTCAAAATCAAGTTTTTTTTTGGTCAATGTCAAGCTTTTTGACAAATTAGATCTGGCAAGCCTATGTACAACTGACATTAAAACGAGTTTCTCAAGACTTGTTTCCTCATATCATGTTAAGTAAATGATCAAACCTCAAATGTTGAACCAGCAAGTCTTTTGCAATGCGGTGCGTAAATAGGCGATGCACATTTGCTCGCTCGAAGCACACGTCGGTGGTGTGACTAGATTTTGTCTCACTGGAGGTAAAAGAATATCGCATTTTTGCTTCAAATTCAGTCTCAAAAAACCATTGAGCTTGGTGTCGTTTATGAAAGACAAGAATATAAATAACAGCAGTGGTCTGCTTATTTACTGTTATTGATGCGAAGGGGAACCACAGATAATTCACGCTGAATTGAAAAAATATTCGTATTCGCAGTCATATTCACGAATACTTAAAAATTGGAATTCGTTACATCACTACTACATGCATATTTATGTGTGTATGTACGCATGTATGTATTCTGTAACAATATCCTCTCGAGACTTCACATAATGTTCTCTTATCATCTAGCGAAAAAAAAGCTACATGCACACACACACACACACACATATATATATCTTCATTCAAATGTATATGCATGTGTGTAAACTTCAAATGGGTGGTTGTAAATGGAGGATATTAGTTTTTTAGTATCCAACCAACTGAATGAAGCCAAAGTAAATCCTTGGCATGCATGCAGGTGAGCTAGAAATACACATACTAAGGAACAAATATTACATGAACATATTATGTTTATTTAGGTGAAAGTGTGCATGTGTGTGGGAAGGTGTATCTGTGTATCTGTGTGTGTGTGTATTAAAGCTTATCTAAATGTATCTCGTGTAAAAGTTGTTTCTCCTAACGTAGTACTTTTCTCTACTCGTGGGTACCACGAACATTTTTAAACAAACATTAACTTCATGTTTTTATGCACTTAAACATCGCTACACGCGCAATTTTTATTCATCTGTTTTTATTTTTTTACTTTTTAGGTTTTGCCTTTACCTCAAATATCGATCGGAATTTTTCTCTTTAATAGGGGCGGATGGTAAAACAACACTAGTCCACCAGCGAACATCAAAACTATTTATAAAAAAAAGAAAAGAATGAGTACAACTGAAACAGAATACGATGTGCTGAGTTTTTACAGTTAATCAAAAAATTATAGCACAACGTTTAATAAACGTGCGGTTCGACTGGGAAAGTAGTTGACGAAATCAGCATAATCATGAAAAGTTACTCCCTCTTTCGTCTGCACGTCGCCAAAAATCAAGCTAAACTGAGACGAGAACAAACGGGTCTCTTATAATACAAGTTTCCCTTTAATAGCTGACTCATCTGTGCGATATTGATTATAACTTTGATCATCATTAGTAGGGCGTTCGACTCGGTTTTCGAACTGGGATTTTAAACCGGTTGTCAGTTATTTCAAAATGTTGATTTTGCGAATGTTGAATTGTTCGGTTTTTTATATTTAAAAAGAGGACTCAGTCCAATGTTTCTCGATTTGTATATTTTTCCAATAAAATTAATTTTTACTATTTTAAAACTTAGACGTACGTTTTCTGCAGATCTTACAAGTATATTCTTTTAAGTGCAAAAGTTTGGGTATGGAAACAGTTAAGGTATGGTCGCATCTGACAAACATTTGCGAAAAAAACGTAACCAACAGACAAGCGAAATATTTTTTTTAAATATGGGTTCGCATTTATTAAAAATAATATAAAAATTTTGTGATATAAAAGCCAAATTAAATCACACTAACCCTAAGCAAATGTAGGGGTTACGTTTTTTTGGGCAAATGTCTGCGAAGCGTGACCGTACCTTCACTGAAACGTGCAATTAAAGCGAAATTATTTTATGAGTTGGCAGCAGGGGCGAATTTAATTGGATTTGTGGTGCGCAATGGATGTCAAACTCCATATGTAAAGAGTGTTTTTTAGTTTTGTTGACATTTTGCTTCATGTTTCATACAGAGTTAAACATCCATTGCAGACCAAAAAACTAAAAAATGAACGTCACCTAAAAGTTTTCAGTAGTGGAAACTTCCCCAAAACGAGAATTTTATTAAATACTCTTCCATGAGTGAAACAAAGGGATTCGTCTATTCGATAACAAGGAGGAATTACTTATCTTCAGATGCCGGTCAAGAGCTAGAAAAATTTCAAGGATGAATTAAAAAATACAATTAAAAGTATGCAAAATCCAAAAAGCAACATTAAATGTCATGAAAGCATTTTAAATGATTTCATCTATTTACACAAATGCTAAAAAAGAACTGAAAAACTTGACAGATTAAATAATGCTTTGTTAACTACATATATGTTAATGTAATAAGTGAAAGAGCATTTGCAATTTGTAACTTCATATAAACAAAAGAAAAAAAAATCCACAAGCTTCATAACCCAGAATATTAGTCTAAGTCAGATTTTATTTGAAGTTTCGGTGTCCGTTCGCTAATGGTTTCATTTGCAGTGTTTTTTTAATCCAAAGTGATTATTAATTTGGCTAAAGTTCGTAACATTTTTAGTCAGAAAGAATTGGACATGAGACAATATTCCAAAGCAACAAGGAAACATTTTAACACGGCATTTTCATCTCATCTACTAACGTGTCCATGTCAACGCGGAGTATTCGTTAACAGAGTTATTCCTAAAGGAATTTAAAAAAGATTTATACAGCGACGATCCCTCTACTTTCAGTCAAAAATTATTTCTACCCCGGTTCCACTTTTATTCACGCTTCACCTGTTTATACAATAAAAAAGTTATATTAACTGCTACTATATTTAGCACAAATAAGTTTAGTGACAAATGCACTGATTTTATCAAATAAATTATGAAAACAATCCTACAATCTATGCCGCAGTGCTATTTATTTTCTCCCCACTGTTCCTAAGAAGAACGCAGACTACAGCAAAACTTCCAGTGAAGCCAAACTAAAAAAATGAAACGGAAATACCGCAGCGTTGGGTAAACAACGTTGAGAGCTATAAAAAAGAAAAAAAAAAAACAAACAAAAAAGCTAAAAAACGGAAACAAACTAAACATCATTTCCAGTGATGTCTCACCTGAGACTGGCTGCATGTGTGTTACAGAGTGTATTTGAGGAAAAGCACCCTGTTTACTAAAATTTACTCAAACGTTCCGACTGAAACTTAAATTGACTCCAAACACTTTGGTGCTGTTGTTGTTATCAAGCAAATCTCCTCACATACATACAGATCTAGAGGTAACTTTGAAAGGTTTTTTGCGGTTTTTTGCCTTCTTATTCAATTTAATCAATTGGAGTCAAACAAGACTACTTCAACAGAAGGTATTTAAGACAATCTTAATCGGGCTAAAAGACCACTATGTAGTCTTTTCTGATAGCTTTTCAATAGAATACCAGATAAAGAGGACCTTCCAACCAAGTCGTTAAGATCAACAGCGTGAGATCCGGTAGTAGTACGAATTCGGGTAATTTCTAGTAACTTGTACATGCGTTTGTCATTGCATCTCTAGTTCAAACATTAAATGGGTGGCAAATTTAATTTGAAAAAAAAGAACAACAAATTAATTGCCAAGAATACTAATTCACAGGTGGTAAATGAGATAAACATTGAACAAATTAAAATCTTTTTAGCCCACAAAATTAATCCTACATCTATAAAAAGAGAGCAAGTACTTAAATGCCAACATATTGCACAATTAATAGTTGAAACAAGGGATGTTAAGGATTTTAACTTAGATGACCTTTGGCCCCTACCACAACAATCAATGTAGTTGAAAACCCACACCGCTACACATGAGCTTTATCTATCATCGTTAACATTTCAACATAATAAAAAATGATGTCCTTTTATATCACTCCTCTTAAACTGTATTCAGCGTTTTTTTTCATTTCACATTTAATTACTTAATTTCACGCATAAATCCCCAAAAGTCATCATTAACAAACAGAAAGTCATTTGGCAATTTGTGTGGTTGTACATTTAAGTATTTTTAATACCATTTTCATTTCTTGGGATAATCAACATCACAAGAGTTTTTAACATCCTTGATGTTGTCACTATACCACCCCATGCAGCTCACGCATTCGCTTAAAAATGCGTAACGAAATGCAAAAAAATAAAATAAAAATAAACCAACCACACCTTGTTTTGGTGAAGTTAATAAGGATTATTATGCAGTAACTGCCACAGACTGCATCATCTGAGTGAATTTATTCAGTTATATAGAGCAAACACTGAAATGGGTGAGGCTTGTAGCAAACGGAAGACGAGGGCGAAGGATGAAGGAGGAGGCTAGTGGAGGGTGGCAAGGTTTTATGATGATGTGTAACAATTGTGATAATTGAAAATGTTTAGCATCAAGTAAATGAAGAAAATGAGCAAATAATAAAAACCGACAAATTTAATTTTCTAAAAGACAACAAAGAAAGTGAGCGAAAGCCCGGCCGCATGAATTTATCTTGTTAGTAAAATGTTTAGAAAAGGGTGTGTTTTGTCGGCTTGTTTTATAAAGAGGGTGCTGGTGTTGCTGTGGTACTCCACACCACTCCGAAAGATGACTTTTTGAATTGTTTATCCCGGAGGTCTTGATATTTTACTTATTGTACTTATAGAGTGATTTATAGCCGTTGCGTTTCAAAGTTAAACAAAACACACAGAACTGACATTTCTCAAAGCTTTGTAATATTTTTATTTGATTTGAAATATCATTAAGTTCTTGAGGATAATTTCAGTTAAATGTGATAAATGGCATCGTTCACGTGATGTCTCTTTTATCTACATGACAAATACATTCCGTCTGTCGCACTAGAATACTAAAAAATAAAAGTATTAGGGAAGTAGCAGATAAACCGATATATCGGCGATACTTCAGATTTCCCGATATATCCCTATATTGGGTATATTTTTATTGCACAGGGTGTATTTTTTAAGCCCAATAGAACTTTGAATTGGCCACACTGCTTTGAAAGCTGACAGTTGCTTTATGGTTAATACGGTTTGCCATTTTTAGTCAGTTGTCTACGTCGATAAACCAGAGACGATTGAATGCTTGCAACAGCCATATTTAAACAAAGATGGTCTCGTGAATCAATTTACACTTACGCTCTTGCATGCTAACGATAAAAAAATGTTACTTTGGCTCAAGCTCATTTACAGTCACGTGAGTGGAAAAGTCAATCATAACCACGAAAACTTGCGCTCATGAGAAACTTACGAAAAAAAAGATTTAATTATAAAAAAATATATAAAAAATTATATGAAGGTCTACTGATGATTTGGCATTAGCACCAATGAAATGCATGTATATATATAGACTAGCTAAAAAACCCTCAACAAACAAAAGTTTTTTGAAAATCATTGAAAGAAAATATAGGGCAAACGCTAAAAAAATCACTCGTGCACGCTCACTCACACTCAATCACCTTAGAAAGAAAACTATATTGTTCCGCAGTATTTTTAGACGTTGAACAGGCTTTTGATAGAGTGTGGCACATTGGACTTTTATACAAGTTAAAAAATCTTATCCCAGCCCCATTTTACTTTGTGCTGAAAACATGTCTTCATGATAGACACTTTTTTGTGAGCACGTATGCAGACGATACTGCAATTTTAGCCTCGCACGAGACGCCAGTCGTAGCTTCTGAGTTATTACAAAATCAATTAAATATTCTTAAAGATTGGCTACAAAAATGAAATATTAAAGTATATAATACAAAATCTGTTCATATTACATTTACACTAAGAAAAAGTGACTGTTCGCCAGTATATTTAAATGGCGCAGTTATACCAAACAGCAACACTGTAAAATATCTAGGCCATCATCTTGATCGTAGACTTACATGGAAACAACATGTTAAAATGAAACGTAAGCAACTGAATATAAAAATAAGAAAAATGTATTGGCTTTCCGGCTCAGGATCAAGCTTGAGTTTAGAAAACAAAATTCGACTGTATAAATCAACCCTCAAACCGACATGGACAAATGGTATTCAACTTTGGGGAGCAACAAGTAATTCCAACATTAAGATATTACAGAGGTTTCAGTCAAAAACTCTCAGATTATTAACAACTGCGCCATGGTTTATCAGTAACAGAAACATACACAAAGATCTGAAAATGTTGATGGTCAAAGAAGAAATTAGCAACTTTAGTGAAAGATACCTACACAGACTAAGTATCCATTCTAGTGTGCTAGCAATAAGACTGTTAGATGACAGTGAAGAAATTCAAAGGCTTAAATGGTTTCATGTACTTGACCTGCCGTTCAGTAAATAGAAAAGTGTAGGCATATACATACATGTTATTATTAACAGCACAATATTTGTATTTATATATATTTTTTTGAGTTCAATTGAACTCAATATATCGTCGTTCTCAGGTTAAAAACTCTTAACTAGCAAAAAAATCGAATCGGGTTTTTGATGCCAAAAGACTGTGTTTGTCCTTCTGCCTGTTAGTATTTTTCATTGATATTTTTAAAAAATTCCTTTTCTACTTCTCCTACAAATTTTTGTTATTTTTATTTACTTCCAACACGGTTTAGTAACGGAGTAATAACGTTTTTTTATGTCTCCTGAAAAGTACAAAAAAACATGTTAAGAGTTGTCAACCTGTGACCGACGATATGTTATTTTTAAAAGTCATAAAATTTGCTTATTATTTTATTATGTAAAATAGATTGCAAATAAAACAATAATAAAAAAAATGTTAATGAATGCTCACGTGATTGGAACAAAAAAATTAATCACGATAGTGTGCGATCACGCCTGATTCAAGCTAATCACGTGAGCGATGCCCATTTCCAATTCAGATATTATTGACAAAGAATTATGTATCTTTCTAATGAAGCGAAATTCATGGCAATTAACACAATTTGTATGCGTTTCATTTTAATTTAAACTTTTATCGGGCTTAAAAAAACACCCTTTATTTACAACAATCCTTAAAAAACAAATGCTACCATACCTTTAATTTAACTTTGTGAATATTTGCTATTATTAAGGAATGCCAGGAAGATGAGGTATCTCCTCATCTGTGGTTCTGCTAAAGAAGAATTCGAGAGATATCTAAGATTTCAAGGACATCTCATATCCAAACTTGAAGAAAATGGCTCAGAAGTATTTAAGTTTTTAAAAGCAATTCTGTCGCATCTGAGAGACTATTTTCCACTGCACAAAATGCCATCTTAGATTATATATATTTTGTTGCTAAAATTTTCGCTTTTCTTCTTTAAAGTTGCAGTTGCATTACATCGTTATATGTTCATTGCATACATTTTTTATGGATGTAGACATTTGCATTTGTACGAACGATGTTTTCTGAAATTTCACGAACAAAGACGATTTCGCAAGTCTGTGCTCGTTTACATTATGCAACTTTTGTTTCTGGAATTCTTACATTGTTGGGGTGCGGAGAGACCCCAACAATGTAAGAATTCCAGAAACAAAAGTTGCATAATGTAAACGAGCACAGACTTGCGAAATCGTCTTTGTTCGTGAAATTTCAGAAAACTTTATTTTTTAAACAAAAAACTTATTGATATCAATTTTAAGTACTAATAATAACTTTCGCTACAATTTTGTATAATAATAGAAAAATTACTCTGCTTGTGTCTTGTGAATTGTAATTTGAATTCAAATTCAATACGCGTATCGGTATCGTAGATATTTTTTTTGAGTATTCGTATCATATCGGTACAAAGGCGTACCGATGCATCCTTAAATAATATCAAACAAAAAGACCTACTTTAACTGTTTAACAAACAAATATAAAAATAATTTATTATATATTTTTTTTTATTTCCTGTTCCTATTGCGAAAGCCTTACTAACTTATATTTATGAATTCATTTAAATTTTCGTTATTAATTTAAATTTGTTTTATCTTTTCAGGCTTTTAATTGTGGTTAAATTGTATAATTTCTTTTGTAATTATAAGTTTGTTTTATTTGCAAAATGTTTAACATATTTTTGTAATATTTCTGTTGTCTTGCGTTTAATAAAAGTGGTGTAGCAGGAAAAGGCTTACAGACATATTTGCACATTCACATCAAGATATTCAAAACTATTTTAATTTAATTTCAGCAAATATTACAATTCATACAATATTTATCTATAACTTTAAAAAAAAATTGTTCAACATTCATGTTTAAAATTTAAAACAATAAACAGAGACGTAGTCGGTCACAATTGAAAAGGATTGAATATTTACCAAAAGAACAACTTTTACGAAGCAGCTGTATAATTCGATTGTAGATAGGAAGCGAACTTCAGTTGCGTTGCCAATCGGCAACAACAAATTTTTATTCACCAGAAAATCATTAAATTGCAATTGAAATTGTCAACTCTTAGTTGCCAGTTGCCATCCGTAATACCGTTTTCTACAAGTGGCAAAATCAACTCAGGTTCGGTTGCCATCCATAATCGGCCCCTTAAATAACGAAAGGTACAAAAAATCTTAAAATGTTTCGATTTATAAAAAAATCAAATACAAATTCAAAATTAAAATTTAACAAAAATTTTCTGGCGGTAAAGTTGTGTTTGCTTAAAATAATTAATCAAGGCATAGTAACCAAGTGGCTTCATTACGGCAGCTGACAATTTTTTGCCTTGCTTATGTCTTATATTTCGATTGTCAAAAATAGTGTCCTTATATTTTTCTGTATCTATTTTCGGTAACGTTTTTGACAGAAACAATATAAAAAATGCCGGTTGTTTTTGTATTGTTATAATTGTTGTACTAATAATGTGACCTAGTTAATACGCCGTACAATTAATAATACATAAGTACATACATACCCAGCACAATAATGATAATTCCCGTATTCATTTTCCAGTCATAATTTGTATAAATACAATATGAAATCACATTGAACAGGGCCAACTGAAAAGTGGCGGGGCGGATACGTGAAAATGCACATGAACACTGATGATGGGAGTGTAGCGCTCCCCCAAAAAATATCGTTGTTTAATTTCTGGAATATCTTCGCATCTTCATTGTTTTTCTGACTAAAAAGGTTACGAGATCCAGCCTAATAATAATCACTTTGGATTCGGGGAACCAATTTAGTTGGTAAAATAATCACATTAAAATAAAAAGTTTTAAAAGTTCAAAAGCTTGCCAAAAATTTCAATTTCATTCAAAATCTAAATATTAAAAAAATATCTGACTTTTGCTTGAAACATACTATTTTCATTAATACCACGATCCGAATCAAAAAATCTTAAAAAAAACGACTGTTATCAATTGAACTTGAGAAGTGTGTTTTGCAGAATCAAGTGCAACTACTTCGCAACTGACTAAAGGTTTATGAAATTAAATTCCTCTTTTGCGTAGAAAGAATTCATTAAGACACATTCAACAATAGGAATTTTTTTCAATAATAGTAAAGAAAAAATATCACAGTTGGACCTCTTTTGTCTGAACATCAATATTTATACCAGTTCATTGCAGATATTTTTTTTCAATGGGATGCGGCATTTTTAGTCGCATTACGTACAACACATTTAATTTAAAATCGTTTCTTTTGATTGATGGGGTTTTAATTGCTTAAGGTCCAATTAGTTTAAGGTTGTGGTTCTGGTGCAGAATCGGAAACGTAGGCAATCACAAAATCTGTTAGCAGCATCCTCAAAGAAGTCATTAACATCTTGAACTTGTGATCAAAAATTAGTGCAAACTCTGATCATTTCTATTGCTTTCTATATGGGAATATCATTCTCTTTTTTGCTCCCTATTCACTAGATCCGAACTCATGATAAAGATGATAGGAAATTCTGTTTTTTTTTATAATACTCGTAGTTTTTATAATAGTTTTATTATAGATTTACAAAAATGGGCCAACTTCAATTAACTCATTTATCGCAGAATCGCCATTGTGTCTTTCGCACTATGAGCTGTAGTTCCATTATCCTGGAACCATATTTTAGGATTATTGAGAACTGCGGACGTGAAAAATTTTCCACTATGGGATGGTACACGATTTTTGGTTCCCCAGCATTATTTTCGAAAAAAATATGAACCGATAACTCTATCACCCATAATTCCATAATGCTATTATTGACAATCACTTTATGGAAATCTTAAATAAATATTATTTTTTTTATAAATAAAAATATAATTTCATTTGCCTTAAAAAACCAAAGAGGCATTTGCAAAAATTTGAAAGGAATTAAAGTTTTGTAGCAGTAAAATATATTTCTAATGAACTATTTGATGGTTGCTAATAACAACTTCCTGAGGAGTTGAAAATACAAACTTATCGATGCTTTTAAAGTATTAAAATAGTAATTCCTTGAAAAATTTTTCTCTAAGTTGCAATCAGAATCCGGTTCGAAGGAGCATCCGCAATTTGTCGGTATCGAAGCATAATTTTCACACTAAAATTATACACCAGCAGAATTGAATACGAATTTCCTACTTTTGTTCTTTGACTTTCGCTGAAATCCACACATGCACGAATTTTATAAAGTAGCAAATCTATTTACCCCCTTTAAAATTCACTTAAAGTAACCGGCACTGCCTAAATAATCGTTTTATTTTACATGTAGAAATAAATATTTATAGTCATACAATTGAAAACGAAAGTGACGTTTTGCCATGTAATTTCATTCATACATTTAGTTGGAAAAAAATGAATTTGTAAGTTTGTGCTCGTCTTACATTCACACTCACAATAATTGCGAGTAAATAACAACATTTTTTTTGTAACATGAAAGCGCGCCTTTTCTTAAATAAATTAAAAATAATTCTTTTTTTTTAATAACAGTAATTATCAACACGTTGAAAATACACTTAAACACTAAACATATGTATACACATATCGTCAGGTAAAATGTAAAAGGTCGTAATTACTAAGCAAATATTCAAAATTGACTTTTTGATCGATTATGTTTGATTTAATAAATCCTGTTTAAAATAACATTCCAAAGCTTATTGATTTTTTTCGAGTTAAAATCTTTGATTTTAAATATTTTTATCTATAGTTTATCTAATAAGAAGAAAATCTAAAAAAGAAACATCGCGATATAACGAATGAGCCTGGTATTATAAAGTTCGTTATGCCGGTATTTGCCTGTATATCCTTGACTCTTAAACTCAATTCTTAAATTTTTGTACAGATTCGTACTAACTTTTGAGTAGTTTTCAAATGATAATGTTATTTTGCTTCTCCTTAAAAAATTTAAAAGTGCAGGTACAGCCTTTTGGATTTAAGGAGTCGATATGTAGATCTGTATGTGTATGTATGTACTTTTATACTCTCGTTAATACAATTACAAAAAAATAAAAAACCATAAGAAGATATAAACAAAAGCAATAAATGAAATATAAGAGAAAACAATAAAAACAATTTGCAAAAACTGTATCTTTATTATTATTAATAATTATTAATATTGAAACATAAGCCGCTGTTAAATACACACAAATTGTAGACAACAACAAAAAAAGGACTTCCAGGGAGGCAATCAGACAATAACATTTTTCAATTGCGAGGTTATTCAGATAGCACTTTTAGTGGGGAATGCAACACAAGGATTTTGCTCGAAATCCACAAGAAAATTTATAGAATCAAACAAAATATTAAATTTAAATAAAATAAAAATCCTTTAGCACGTTTTCTGATCCTTCGATCTATAAAATAAAATATTCGAATTTGTAAATTTATTAATCAGTTCAAACAAGTCTTTTGTTGAATCAGGTCCTATAAACTGAATTTGCAAAATCAAATACTTCAATTTGATGAGAAAAAAAAATTTCAATTCAAATGAACGCTTTTGCTTTTATTTTATAAATTTAAACAAATACTTTATAGAAGCAAATAAAATAACAATGATGATGTTGTTCCGCTATTCTCCAGCTGGGGAGCAAACGGTCTCAATTAATGACTTCCAACGGACGCTTTTGTGGGCTGTTCTTAACGCCTCGTTCCATGAAAACCCTACAGTAGTCAAGTCACGTATGGATACGATGCGCAGCGCTGCCTTGACTACCTCGTTACTGGATCTCAATATGTGACCAAACCATCTAAAATTCCTTTTCAGGATGTCGTACTGGATTGGCTGTTGGTTCGAAAAAAAAAATTACAATAAGCCACAACAATAATTTAAGACAAACGGGTATTTGAAAAATTATATATTTTTTCTGTGCAGCTCAAATTTAGTATTATTATTAAGAACAACATATCTGATTGCAAGGTAAAATGTTGAACAGACACCAATTAATTATCAACGTTTTAAACAACACAAATCTACAAAACAAACAAAAAACACAAACATTTCAAAGGTCCTTGCAAATTAAAAACAGACTTGTTTCTTTTAACATTTGCGGCTTAAAAATTACACGCAACTGTAGTACCGAAAAAATTTAATTTAGATTTGGATGCAGCAACTTCGTAAACATTAGAAGCCGCCTACGTAATGAAACCCTACGTAATTTTTGAACGGAAAATATTATCATTTCAATCGGAATTATTAATCTAATTCTGAAACACTTCACGTTTCAAGAAAAATCCGCCCATAAAACTCACAGTAACCACATGGGATGGTTAATTATTAAAATCGTTTAAGAAACATATAACTATTTATACATACAATTGTTAATGCAAATTTTGAATGAGAACCAAATTAAGCAATTTGTATGTTTGGAAGAGTTAACGATAATCTGCCATCAAAATTTCATTGAAATTAACAAAAATAAAAAAATGTTTTGGCCGGAATTGACCACCGCGTGTCATAACAGAAATGTCCAAGAACTTCCCACATCTAAATTTGAGAGTTAGAAAAATTTGAATTATTCATTTAACAAAGTGCTTGCAACACACATGCATCTTAAGCCGAAAAGAAGTGCCAATTTTATTAACAATAAATTTTAACTTGCAAAACCCATACAAACATTTCACAAACAACTTTAATAAAAAGTAACAAATCTTAAATATTTACTTCTTCATTGCAATTCATTCGTCATTCGAGGTTGCAACACAAAATTATATCTTATAGATGCAATTGCATCGTGAATTCCGCAACAAGGCAACAATAACTGAAAGTGTTTTTATTTATTTAGTTATTTATTATTTTTTTATTTATTTAATCAGCATTAAAAAAAAAACGTTAAAAAGCTAATTTGTTGTAATAGTTGATGTTGTTGTTTTTTTGTTTTGTTTGTTTGTTCAAATTTATTGCTGCCAGAGTTTCTTTTTTTATTTTTAATTACTTTAATAAAACAAAAAGTGGCAGCAACAAGAATTGTGCAGCAGCAAACCATCAGACATCATCAATTGTAAATTAAAAAAAAATATGTAAGTGTGTATATTATTCGCTAACTCAGTGTTACATACATACATACTTTAGTACATAAAAGTCTTTAGATACGAAATTATTATTTATTTACTTATTTATGTAGTGAACGTTTTTGTTGTTATTATTGTTGTTATTGCTGCTGCCGTTTTAAACTCATTTTGCTGATTGCACACGATCATGTGCATCCATTATTTTTTTAAATTTGTTTTTCTTCATTTTGTTTTTGTGTTTAAAGAAAAATCATACAAATTTACAACAGATACATTTTACAGATAAACAATATAATAGGCGGGTCGTTCTATAAATCTTCATAAAGCTGATAAATTATTACAAAGTTACATTTTTGTTCAAAGCAATAAGGTCATGTAAATGTATAAATCAATAAGATCATCACTGGTTTCACTAAATGTAATGGGGTATACTTAGAGTTGCAAATTACGATAAGCTTAGCTACTAACTTATATTTTTCACTTCTATTCGTAGTCGATTTCTAGACAGTTGTTTAATAGTTTCGATTTAGCTTTACGATAAAAGTAAAACCCTGCTCTCTGTCGTGAATACAGCGTTCATTATTGAAGCTCTATTCGATTTGATGTAACTACTGGCGAAATCTCTTACACTGAAATCTATGGCTAAACGCTTTCCTTGAACGCCTTTGTCAATCTTTTCCAATATTTTTACTTTGTGGTTTAAAAATAAAGTGTTTTTTACGTTTGTTTGACATTTTTAATAAACCACTTTCGCACTTCAATTGAGATTAGAGATGGGATCGTGAGTAACTTTTCACTCACGTTCATGCACGTTCACTATAAAAAAATTTTACTCATGCACGACTTTGTTTTTTTTGGCTCACGTTCATGCATGCTCACGTGAGTGCAAAAAAAGCGGCTAACTGACTTACTAATCCCAAAAACTCACACTCACGAAATACTCACAAGAAAAACTTTAAAATAATTAAAAAAAATTAAGAAATTAAAATTAAGTAAAAAAAATCACGCAACAATCGGATTAAAAATCTAATCGTATACAATCACCCACGTTTTTGCATGCTCGCGAGATTTAAAAAAAACTAATCATGTGAGCGGTGCCCATCTCTACTAGAGACTGTAAAGTATGCAAACACGTACCCCAAATTGCACAAGCAAATATTAAAAAAAAAAACTGACAACAACAAGAAACGATGATTTCCCTTTCTGCTTTTAATTTGTTCAAACTAGAACAGCAGTGGAAATTTCAGTGTTTCCAAAACAATACTCGAAAATTCGAATTTTTATTTCAATTTTTATAACGTTAAATGTATTGCAAATACTGATTCTAATTTCTGGAAATTACAATTACTCAAAGTTCTAATTTGTAGGCGTCTGCTGTAACTCATTTACGTGATTTGTAAAATGTACAGTTTTCTATAATAAAATCTTATCTTAATTTCAGTTATTATATATTTTTAGTGTTTGAAATCTATTAAGTAAAAGGAATTTGTGTTCTTTTTTTTTTGTTTTTCAATATTTTCTAAAGCATTAGAACTGCTTTTTATCTCTAGTTTTTTTCTTTTTCATATTAGAAACTTTGTAAAATTGTATCAATAATGAATTTTTCTGTATACATACAATTCATCTTCAACCATATTAGATGAGTAATTTTGTTCTTATAAATAATCTGAGACCTTTTTGTTACCTTATTATCTTTGTAATTTTTTTTATTTATTTTTATAATTTCTTATGTGACATAAATTTTAACTTAACTCCAGTTTCCGCAACTAAGCAGATATATCGAAAGCTAACAGACTATGGATAACATGGGCCGCAACTATAAATAGATCAGACTTAAGTGGGAACTAAAATCGACTATGAATATGCGTCAATGTTATTAATATTTAAAAAGTTATTTCTTAATGTTCTAACATAGGTTTTTCATATCAAATTACAAAATAAATAAATTAATGTTTATGAACTTAAGTTAAGAGTTTTGTTCTTAACTGTGAACCTCTATTTGTTCATCATTCTATGAAAATGTATATTTTATCTTTTAAATCGCCAAATTGAGTGACCATAATTTTCACTTAAATTAAATTAAATATACAACGTTTGAGAATAAAAAAATTAAAATAAAATCAGCCTCGATGAAACTGCAAATGCCATAGTGGATAAATTTTGTGAAACAGATAGGACTTCTTTACAAAAGTAAAGGGTCCGCCAGAAAATGCTATAAAAAAAACTACTGAATATTTTCTCAAATTTCTTTTTTTATTTGAAAGTACAATCCTTCCGGTTAATAATGAAAAATAATTTCATTCAAATGGCTGCCTCGGCTGGCCATGCAGTAGCCTACACGATCGGTCCAATTTTTAAGCACATTATCGATTGTGTGCAGCTGTATTTCACCAATGGCTTCACGAATATTGTCCTTTAAAGCGTCAATTGTCTCTGGCTTGTCGGCGTAACACTAATCTTTGACGGCACCCCACAAATAATAGTCCAACGGTGTCAAATCGCAGCTCCGAGGTGGCCAAACGACATCAGCTCTGCAGCTGATAATGCGATCTTCAAAAACAAGGCGCAAAACATCGAGTGTAGCTTCGGCTGTGTGGCACGTAGCGCCGTCCTGTTGAAACGAAATGTTGCCAATATCCTCCTCTTCAATTTTTGTGAACAAAAATTCGTTCAACATGGCCCGATAACGATCGCCATTGACTGTAACGGCCACTCCTTGCGCATTTTCGAAGAAAAATGGCCCAATTATGCCTCTGGACCAAAATTCGCACCAAACACTGACTCGTTTTGGGTGCGTCGGCTTTTCAATGTAAGCGTGCGGGTTTTCTGTGCCCCAAATGCGACAATTTGTTTACATACCCGCCAAGATCAAAATGAGCTTCAACTGAAAAGATGATTTTTTTGGCAAAATCGGCATCGGCATTTTCAAAGTAATGTCGCAATATTTCCCAGCGTTGTTCAATCGTATACACAACCATATTCGTTCAGCGGAAGGATAAAACTAATTATCTGTCAAATCAGACATGAGCTAAGTGTTACCATTCACGAAATAAGCACTAGTTGAAAAAAAAACGTTAGATGGCGGATCCTTTATTTTCAATTTACAATTTAGAGATTTGTTACAAATCGATTTATTCGCCAATTTGGCGATTTTACTACAAGTGCAACAATTTCTTAATTTGCTTAAAACTTTTCCCACCACCTCAGCATTAATATATTGATGTTAAATTGAGTTTTTTCTTTAATATATTTTAAATTTCATTTCGTACTATCAACTAATTAAACATTAGTGTGAAACTCAAAATAGTTTATTATTTAATTGTTACTTTATTTGTATGTGTTTTTTTTATTATTATTTATTTTTATTTCAGCTGTTATTAACAAATCTTTTACATGTTTAATGCATTTTGATCAGTCAGCCGCATTAAGATTAAGTAATACGAGCACAAAATCTACAGCCTATAACGAAAATCTTTTAAGAAATTATTTTATGATTTATTACTGGCAATTTGTATTTCTTCAAGAAACTCACAAAGCAAACTAAAGCCTAATAAACATTAAGTTGTGAAACTATAAAACCAACTCATTTTCAATTCCAATTATGGTGCTACGAAAATCCTTCGTTATAAATAGCAAAAGCTTGTTTTTATATTCAAAGATAAAAGTTGCATCCATACTCGTCAAAAATTTTATTAATTTAATAATTAATTAATTTTATTTATTTATTTTTATTGAATAAAAATAATACGAAAACCCATTTGCAAAGTCACTAACAAAAACAATTTACATACATTCCTCCGCAATAGAAATATGCATAAAAAAGTTTGACTGTTTTTGCTACTCAATTTTTAAGTGACTTCACACAATTTCTTCTGAGACAACATAAGAATTTTTGCAAAGTGAAGTATGCACTTTTATAGATATTCGAAATTCAGTGGTGCAAAAATTTCATTTCTTTCCACAAAATTACCACTGTGCGTTCCTTTACATATATGTGAGGAAATTAGCAGCGAAGGTCGATCCATAAGACCAACCGGCACCAATAAAAATAATGATAAAATTAAAATAGAATCATGTAAGTAAAAAAATAAATTTTAAGTATGAAGTAAAACTTGGTTTGGATGGATGATGCAGGACTGGACTAAATGGTCCTCCAGCATCCACCTCCATCAAATTTGTGCCTTGAATCAAATACAGTAGTTTTCCGATTTAACGAACATTCGATTTAGTGAACATCGCATTCAGCCAACACCCAATTTTTTATTTCTACTAAGTAAGAAACTTATGTATGTTACGAATAGAAATTTTATTTTGTACTCGGTTTAACGAACAAATGTATTACAAAACGATGCACAAAACGAAAATGATGAAGAGCTTGATGAAACTTAAATTCTAGAGCCCAAAATAAAACACGAATAAATTAAATGGGCTCAGCAAAACAATGCTGGTAACACAAATTTAATGCTTTTGAGAGAGCTTCAAGAAGATGCCATTAAAAAGATACCCATTGCAATAAGCAGACTGTGTTTATTCAATTTTTTAAATAAATTATTTTTGTATCACGGTGTTTTTATTAATTTTTCCTTTCCTGATACATATTTTTAAAGAAATATTTATTTTAAATTACTATAATTTTAATAAAATAAAAAAAACACTATACATATTTTTAATTATGAATAAAATAGACGACGCTATTAATGTTTAATTTAGTACTGGATATAACGAACAATTCGCTTTAACGAACAGGCCTGACAACAATTAGGTTCGTTAAATCGGAAAACTACTGTACTGGTTTTTGTGGCTTAAAATCAAGCGAGACCAGGGAGCTAATTGTCTCATTCGCTTACGAGCGAGTTCTTACTCCAACGTGTGCTTTTTTTGCACTTTCGGGATTCCATCATTCGATATCTAATAAAAAGTTGTTTTCGAAATACCATGTAAGGGTAATGATAATGAAAATTGTGATAAAGTTTATGTAGGCACAAAAAAAATAAACTTTAAACTAGATTAGCAGGACATAAGTCTAACCTAAAATACAGAAACTATACATCATCACAAAAAGCAGCTTTATCATTACGTTGCTGTAGTACAGATCACTATCCGGACTTTAATAATGTATCTATTTTGAACTCAGAGTATAAGTATAAACGTCGTTTTATGTTAGAGATGTTACAGATAAATAATGTACCGTCAGATTTAAGAATTAATTTTAGAGCTGATTCTGATAGTGTAGCACAGAGTCATATACATTTAATATTCAATGATAAAGGAGTAAATAATAATGAAATAATACAATATTAATGTTTTCAAATTTTAAGAATTAGTTCATTTCCTCATTAAAAAAAATTTCAAACAAATATTTTTCAATTGACAAACAATATTTAAACCAAAACGGGAAAAGAAATTGTTGACTAATAATTTGTTAATTTTTGTTATTTAAATTGTTTATTCATTTTGTTTCCTCCTAAAGAAGTTTCCCGAAGGGTAACGAAATATCGAGATAAAATAAATTTGGATGGTTTTTATAAAAAAAGTGACCTCAAGCTTAATTTAAAGAATAATACTAATATTTAAAAATAAAAAAAGTATCGAAATTTCTAATGATGGCATTCGAAAGAGAACTCGAGTTTTTACTCGAGAGCAAAAAGGGGTTACAAATAATATTTAAGATTAAAAAAGCAAAGCAAAAGAAAATGTAAGTTCAATGCTTTACATATTTAAAAATAAATCATAAATGATTGATTAATCGATTTTTACAAAGATTGTGTACATCTTTCTAAATCTTTCTAAAATCGGTTCAGCATTGCGGCCGTAAAAGGGATCTAAAAGAACGTGTTTGCCTATTAATAATATAGATTATTTCATCTATTGATGACTGCACTTTTAAAATTAATTCATTTGTTCACTTCCCATTTCAAAAACCCACTTTAATAAAAAACAAATAGTATTATCTAAACAAAATGTATATATAATGAAATAGACTACGAGTATAATATACGAGTATATTATTCAATATTTATCATCAAATCTCATATTTGAAAGCGTGTAAATGTACATACTTATACAACAACAGCTCCTCCTCGGAGCGACCAGATGTATTTATCATCAATAAATTCATATTCCAAAATGTGACACCGATAAGATAAGATGGGGAAATATTATAAAAAACAAATATTATCTCAAGCCGAAAGAGAGGAAAATAAAATCATATTAATAATCTAAGAAATATAAATGTAGTACGTGTGTTGTGGAATCAATAAAGGTGTGTTTGCTATTGTAATGATTGAAGTGGAGTGGCTAGCTGGTTACTGGTGGATGGTGGTGCGACTGTAACGGTCATAAATACTTCTGCTTTGAGTATATTAATAAGAGTCTAAGCATCGAAACTAGAGTAAAAGTACCAACAAAAATACAGAGTGGAGCAGATAGTAAAAATATATTGTTGACAAATACCTAACATATAACAAATGAGTACTGACTCGCATTAGAAGTACTTGAAGATTGAAGCGGTTACGTGCATTCCCACTTTCCTTGTTGTATGCACATATTTTGTTTTTGTGATCGATTTAAACTATTTATTCAGCTACAGATACTAGTTCTGTTTTTTAAAGCCAATGTGTTGTTTTTCGAAACCAAAAGCGAGCACATTTTGTTCTTGTTAGATATACATACTCACAAATAGATGGATGGTCGGTTAAAAAAATTATTAGTTTTTTTTTAAAGAGGTGCATGAATGGCTTCACACTTATTGCAACAGTGAAAACACAGTGAATTTTTGTTTAATACAGTGATGGTATTCACTGCACACATGAAACAAACAAAAATATGATATTCAGATAAATAGGACTTACACAGCGTGACTATTTTGCTAAAATCTTGGCTTGATCGATAGTGTGAACACAAATTTCGTAAGTCGACAGTTAAACACAAAAATGCTTGCGGTTGAGTGACAGTCAAGAGATCTTTTTTTTAAATATAGTTTTTTTAAGGAATTCATATATTTTTATCAGCTAATGGCTTTTTCTTTTCTTAAAAGAGAGCAATATTTCATGTCCTTTTTATTGAAAATTTGCAATATAAAGATATTTTGAAATAGTGAGTTTATTAGAAATTATTGTATCAACAGTTACGAGGCACAATTTTTGTCTTAAGAAAACTTTGAATATCAATTTGTTGGATAAAAAGTAAAAGAAATGTTATATTTCTTTTGGAAAAGAAAAATGCATAAATGCAAGGTTGTGTGAGATGTTAAGATAAAATTGTGAGAAGTTGTTAGATGATGACAAAAAATTAAAAGAATTCATTATAAAAAATTGTTGTTATAAATAAAGCATTTTCCATGTTTGTGAGTCTAATTTTTTTTCTTGAATGACGGTTTGAGTGTCAAACATGATCGATAGTCTGGTCAGTCAAAACTGATGAATTTTTAACTGTCACCCACGTTCGATAGTCTGCAGAGCAAAAGAAATTATACCAGATGAAAAAATCAGTGAGAGAAAATGAAGAGCGAATCATTTTCTTTTTAATCTTAAAATTGTTTATTTTATCTAACCATAATAAATATAAGAACATACATATGTAGACTTTTGCTGTTGAATTAAAGACTGAATTATTTTATTTTATATATTCAATAATATGAAACCTGTAAAGATCAGTAATCCTGTGAAATAAAAAGATAAAAAAATTTATTATTTGTTTTAGAAATCCAAGTTTATTGAAAAAGTTGAATCGTAGAGTTTTGCGACTAAGAGTAGCGCGATTGTTGCGTGATTTCCTTTTTTATTGTAACTTTTTTAATTATATATAGTTGTTTTTTGTGAATATTTCGTGAGCGTGAGTTTTCATGAAACCGACAAAATTTTTTTGCACTCACGTGAGCGTGAGTCCAAAATATAAGGTCGTGCATGAGTAATTTTTTTATCGTCAACGTGCATTAGCGTCCCATCTCTAAGCAAAACAACAAAATGAGTTGATACTGCTTATCACACAACATTCATTGTTGTTTTTATTCACTGTGCTGATGTTAAATTTAGCAACATTTACCTGAATATTTAGAACAATTGATGTAGATTATACATGATGTTTTAATGAGAGTCACGTACATTGATATATTCAAAAATAGGAGGGTACTAGCAATGGCAACACAAGCAGGAATGAACAAATTTGCGTTTCAATGCGATTCATGCAGTTCTCTAGTTCGGTTGTTGGAAGGATGAATGGTGACACAAATCAACTCTTTTTATGATTGATTTGTGCTAACTGATAACAAAATAAATATAATTTATTTACACAAGTCTTAAACTATTTTTGGAAGTTGAGGGTGAGATGGATGTGTTGAACGTTACAATGTCAATATTTATTTAAAATTATCTGAATGATAAAAATTATAATGAATGAAAAGAATAAAAAATCCTAAAGATTTTTCCATCATGGTTTCGTTTTATTACTGACTTCAATTCACATTGTTAAAGAGCAGAACTGTAGTTTTTAATCGAAAAACACTTTGTGCACTTATCCTATTCTTTGTATCAGAGAGCTCAAATTTTTCCAACTCACACTTAAAACTTCTGATTAGTTTAGAATTAGAGGACCGAATTTACACTTTTCCAAACAATACAGAGTTAGGCGATTGATATGTTACCAACTTCAGGTTGGAATACTGGCAAACCGAAAAAGCCAGCTATATCAAATTCATACCAATGACAGCTGCTTGTTTATATTTTGTTTGCAAACTACCACAAGCATTTGCATCTAAAATATTAAACCATAAACATATGTATCTAAAAGGTTCAGCCAGCCACAAAAAAATGAGCTTATAAATGAATATATTTTGTTTAATTTAAAACGAAACGAAGTTTCTTTTGCGTTATTTAACAATAAGAAAAGTTTACCTCAAAAAATACTGTAAAATATTTCGTATCTTATTTTACTTTAAAATATTATTTTAAGTAAATATTTGATTTGTTTGAAGTAACTTAAAATAAAATGGTATTGGTGACATTGTCAGTAGGCAATCAGTATAATTTTACTATTGATGTTTCTTACAGGCGGTGACAGCGTCTACAGTGAATCAATACAGCTTTACTACGGATATCGTCAATAGTAAGTCAGTATAATCTTACTATAGACATTTTCTCCATATGGTCCCACAAGAACTACGTAGTCAGTATTGACGCAGTCTACTGGTAGATTTTGTGGGAGAAGCCTGTGTTAAATGCCATTAGTAGATAGCATTAGTTGGGGTATAATTTATCAGTAGTACTGGTGACACCGTCAATAGGTAATCAGTATAATTTTACTATTGACATTTTCTGCAGGGATTTTCTTTAAAATTACTATTATATATTTTTGTCAAACATTTTTTCATTAATAATAAAGTTTTCTATCGATCAAGAATCAACACCATTTCTTCTTTTTACAAGAAAAATTTAATAATTATTAAATAAAATAAAATAAATATATATACTTGTATTAAAACTTTTTAAATATCTCATATTTTAAATATACTTTTTTCCAAGAACAATGAATTTTGAAAATTTTCTCAAGAACAATTAATTAAAGGAATTGTTACGATTGCACGAACGTGGTGAATTTTCAAACATTGTATTTGCTGATGAAAAAAAACTCTAATTGAGCAGTTCATAAACTCTCAAAATGATCGAGTTCAAGAAAATTTTAGCCTAACAACGACCAATCGAAGTAATTTTCTATCTCGTGTAATGGTATGGCCACTAATTTCATCACGGAGACATGTAACATCTCGAAAGGATTTGGAAGAACATAATTATAGCTCCGATATGTTAATTATATTAGATATCGCTCCTAATATTAATGACTATTTTATAGAAAACTAAAGAACAAAACAAATTATACTATTTTGAAAAAATATACTAAATAATTTAATATCATTATATATTATATAGTATTAATATTAAAAATATTTCACAAATGTGTATTTGTAGTGTAAATAAAAAATATGTGAACCGGCCTATGAAAAGGTGGCTTATGACTCAAAAAAAATATTAGTATTACATCTGATATTAGAATGGTGTTTTTACTAGACTTCCTTATGAGAATATCATTTGAAACACAAGAAGTTGTGTTGTAATGCTTTTTAAATTTAAAAAATATCATTATTTCAAAAGATATGATTTTTGCGACAAAAAAAGGTCAAAAGGTGTCACCGTGCCCAGTGCCTATCATAATGCGGGAGCACTTATTTTGAAGCTAAAGGATTTGAAATTCAAGTGATATCTTGGTAACATCAAAAATTATGATTTCTACAACGAAAAAACCACTGTGCATAGTGCCTCTGTGGGTCATGCAGGTTACTTAAGTATTTTTAAGCGGAAAGGGCTATCTTTTAATTGCTTTATACATTTTTAAGATATCTCTATTACTTTAAATGTTATGATGTTTGTAATGAAAACAGTCAAAAGCCGCCACTGTGCACAGTGCCGCGGCTTTCTAAAATTTTTAAATATCTTTATTACTTTAAAACTTCAAGCTAAATTGAATGGTCCTTGAAATTTTAATTATTTGCACACATTTTGTAATTTGAATCAATAAAAATATTATTTTACACGGAAAAAATTTGGCTTTTGAATAGGCAATACTTCAATCGCCTAACCCTGTATATTAACTTAATACCTATAAAAGGTTTAAATATTCTAGTCAAAAGAACAAGAAATTAATTCTAAAATTAACTTAAGTATGATTTTTTTAATTAATAAATGTATTTTTTTTTTCAATAATTTGAATTTAAATTATTCAAATATTTACAACAGCTTTTCTTAAAAATGTATTGGATTCTTAAAAAAGGATCCTTAAAAAGAATTGTACTGTCGTTCAAATTGAACGATAGAACGAACGGGTTAATTTTAGTTAATTTACCGAAAATGACCGATTTGGCCCAGTTCTGTCTAATAACTGTTTCCGTGGAGTAGTTATTCACTTTTCTCCTATTCTTCTTTTGTTTCCATCTTGTCAGCCTTCTGGAGTTTGTAACCTACATACATCCTGATTAGTTACTGAGAGAACACTGAAGATGGCACATAGCCGAAACCGGTCTGTTTATCAACCAAATTTGACGTGGGATGACGGAAATTCATTCCAAAAAATCCTGTTTATCCTCTAATTCAGCGGTTTTGGCTGCTGACATTCTTCCTTTTTAGGAAAATCATCATTATCTTTATCGGGTTTCAATCATATTTATTCTTTTATTGTAGGGCCACTTTGGCCCCGAAACATTTTGAAAGATGCTCAGTTTTACATATTTGTTGCAGGTTAAACAATTCATCATCTGTTCCCATTTGTAGGTGTAACATTGATTATTTTTTATTACATATTTACTGCAATTCCGCATTTGTTTTTTTTTAATTCCTATTAAGTAGACTTGTTTTAAATATAAACAGGCAGCACTCTCATATTTATTTTCATAATTTTTAATGATTGTTGCTGTTGGCAATTATTTTCTATTTTCTTGTTTCTGGCTAAAAGAAACAACAACAACAACAACAAAAAATCAAACTCATGTTTCATTTTTCGTTGGTAAAGTTTTTCTAATCGAAAACGAAAGTGCTGTGTTTGCTGTTCGTTAGATTTGAGTTTAGTTGCTTTCTGTGTTGGATTTTGTACCAGTTTCATGATTGCACGTGATAATTGTTCACAAGCCGAGAGCTTTAAATGTTTTTTTTCTTACTGGTTGGGTTGCGTTTTTCTTTAAATTTTGCTGCAGTCTTCTTCTTCTTCTGGTCTGTAAGATTTTGATTTATCAAAAACCATAAGAAATGCATTTCTGAAGCGGAACAAACATACATAACTTTTGTGTTTCATTTAAAAAAAAAATCATAATATTTTTTAACTAAAAATATGAAATAACAAATGAAATGAAAAGTAAAGATTGAGGAAGTTTTCAAACAAATTTTTTATATTTTTTGGATGTACATTGTGGTTAAATGCGTATTTATGGTGGAAAAAAATCACACTAGAGCATGACTTATAAAATTCAAGGCAAATGAAGAAAGAAATATTTTTCTTGTTTCAGTTATTTGTAAGTAGTAACTTCCTTTATAAATGAAATTTCAATTTAACATGCACTTTCGGAAAAGAAAACGTAACAAAGATAAAATTAATAGATAAAGGAAGATTCAATGAATTTCGATTAGTTAAAAGGTTCATAAACAACAAACATTATCAAATTCCTAGACGGAAGTTAAATATAAATAAAATGAACAAAAATCTAGGCAGTAACTAACGTGAATTAATGAATGAATATATTACAAAGATTTAACGGAAATTCTATTCGAATTATTTTTCTTTTGGCCGGCCTCATGTAGAAAACCTCCGTTATTTTATCACTTCCCGTTTAAGGAAAGAAAAAAGAAAAGAAAAAACAACAACAACAACAAACAACAGACAAAAGAAAGAAATCATGTACTCAGAAGAACGAACTTTTTCTTTTAGTGTTTAGATTGTCACCAAAATCCATTAAAGTCCGATAAAAACAATTATGCATAAACTATCAATTAAAAATACAAAGAACAAAAAAAAAAAAAGAAAAAAACTACATCTTTTATAGAGAGTTTAGTATCTGTGTAGCTAAAAAAATCCATGGGTTTGTGTGCGCTCGCATGTGTGTGTATGTGAGTGAATAGGTAAATGTGGCCCAACAATCGGAACAACTTTTAAATTGAAATTAAATTTGTAATTAATATGCGAAGCACATTTGTTAAATTATTAAAATTGTAGAAATTCAAAAGAGGCAGCAGAAGAAATGAACAGAAATAAAAAAAAACAAAGAAGTACCAAAGAAGAACCCACAAATGTACTCGTAATGTAGAAATCAGCTTTATGACCAAATTGATTTATTTAACCCTTTAAGTGAGGCAGTCAAATAATATTTAGGAAATAAAAATTAGTGCCGTATGTCCTTACATTTTCTCTTCACTATTGTGAACGTGAATAAGCGTGAGCTTAAAAAAAGTCCGCGTGGGTGAGCGTTCTCGAGAAGAATTGTTGCATTATTTAAAAGAAATATTTTTGTGTGTTTTTCAAATATATTTCAAGACTGGTGCTTTTTATGGGAATCGCTATAATTTTAGTATTTAAAATCTTTAATCGCACTTTTTCCCAAAACTAATATTTTACATATTTAGTAAAATATTAATAGTTTATTTAAAAACAAATTTAAATTGATTAAGACGTTGCACACTGGTTCCAATTGGCAAAAAAGTGGGTAATAAATTCGTATCTTTGAAACTTGCGATTCGATTACAAAACGATGCATGTAAACATCATAGAAGAGGACTTAAACTTTATGAATATTGAGACTTCGAGCAGCCTTTTAAAACACATTGTGGCCTACAGGGTATCAAAGTTGACCACCTCGGTCATGGAAAACTTTGTTGGCTTCATAGTTTTTACAAATATTATTTGATTTCAATGCTTGTTGTAAATTTTGTTATTGATAAAGAAAATACATTTTATTTTTCCAAAAATTTCTTAATCATTTTCCAAGATATTTGGCTGTCAATTTTTAAATTTTAGTTTTTGGCCACGACTTCTCTCGCAATTTCGTGAATATCTCCGATAATAGCTTAGGCAAAATTAAAAGATAAATATTTTATGACTTTTAACACAATCCTTGATATTATTTAGAAAAACAAATTATTTATCTCAATTCATTTAGTCGTGAAAAAAAGTCTATGTCAAATCTTTGAAATGAGAGTGAAAAATGCTTAAATTTTGACAAATTTTGTTCGAAATTTTTAACAAAATATTTTCAAAACTAAGAATTTTCTTTTTCAATATTTCAAAAACTGCAGAGGAAATTTTGAGTCGATTAAAGCATGCACGCTATATCCAGCATTGGACGAATAAAGAGAATTATTTAGCGAAATTCTAAATTAATCACTTAAGAAAAATTAACGTCCATCGAGTTTTTAATTTTACTTTTACAAATTATATTACATATTGGTGATTTTTATGGAAATTGCTAAATTTAAAATATAATACATACGGGTATATTTAACCTAATTAATCTGTTTTTTAATTGTTACCCGCCTGCTCAAAAATGTGGCCAAGAGAGACGATTTACTAAAAATAGTAAAATTTTCAGAAGCATTTTATTTAAATTTTATTAACTTTCAATTTTCAATTTTTATCCTTTATTACTATTTATTGAAAAGCATAGTAATCCTTTTATGTTTAAAAAATTTCAACGATATATTATTTTAATGATACAAATTTAAATTTTCAAATTCCAAAAAAAATACATGTGAAGAAAATACGAATGGAAAATTTTTAATGGCTTTCAATAAAATTCGTAATTTATTTTAGAGGATGATCCAAATTCTAATATCTTAGGCCGATCCGACACATGTGAATTAATCCGGCATTTCGCTCCGCTGCATGACTCGGGATCCTGGCTGCTTTGACATGATGTCACCTGAGCAGTTCCAGAGACAAAATACATACAAGCAGAACATTTTTGGGAATTATTTCACCTTTTTCGGGATTTAATTGAACTTGCTGGCAAGTAAGATGTTCAAATCCACAGATAGCTGCCTGAAATCGATAGTTCGGCCGCAATAGTATTGCAAGCAACCAGAAGATATACAGAATACCATTTCATTTAGAGTTACAATGCTTTCAAATCTCACTCTGTTACTCTTGTATAAACATTTGCAAGTGCAAACTACTTCCTCTCATGCTTTTTTAAGTCGGTGATATTTCTGAGTTTTCAGAATAAAACAGCATTTCGCAACTACAGCAGATCTCCTATCAAAATAATGACAAACTCGAGAACCAGATTTCTATAAGGGTTAATTTGATTTTCAAGTGAATATATATCATATGTGTGTTTCGCTGACTGGATGTCAAATGCGTCTAAGAGAAATTTTTCCAAAAGGGTTTGTTTTGATGGTTTGTACGAATCGAATCGTATGTAGCGTGGACGTCAGTCAGACAGTCGATCTGTCATTCATTTGGACTCAGCTTAAAGTTAAATCAACGGCACATTATTTTAATATATTTGTTTTACTTCTTGTGTTGGTTGTTTATTTTTCAATTTCATCAAACTCACATACTCGTACACAGGAAATATCGTCAGTTGTCTTGCATGATCATATTCCATAATTAAATGAAATAAAATAAAATTAAATAAAATAAAAAAATCAATTGCGTCTAAAAGAAACACAACTTGGATACATTATACCGACTAATATTGTTGCATCAGGGCATGTGTGTGTATGTGTGTGTGTCTGTGTATGTGTCTGTTTATAAATGTGTAAATTATGCCCCTGAGTGTAGGTTAAATGGGTACATTAACCGCTTCTTATAAAAAAAAAACTGAAAGACTTCTTAGATTTTTCATTATTTATTTATTTTTTAATATTCCGTTGCTATTGAGGGATTCTTTTTCATATCGATAGATAATATGCAGTTGTACAAGTCTTAGGAACGAATATGGGTATTTTTATTCGTATGATTATGACCATTTAGCAATGACTTCAATTTGCCAAGCGATTGGTGTTAATTAAGCGGTCTAATAATTTTAGCATTGATTTTTCAACAGCAACATTTTTCTTTTGTTGCCAATTAAATAAAATAACTAATTAATTCAACATCTTAATAAACATTTAGTTTTATTTCATTTTTTTTCTTTATTAAAAATGCATAAATTAGTTATCAAATATTTTAGAGTAGAATCAATTTAATTAATTGATTTCTTTGCCAATGAACATGCAATTTTTATTATTGACTTTTTTTGTTGCTTTAGTTTTGTTTTTGATGTTTGTGATGAAGGATATAAATTAATCAGGTGATTGAAAATAAAAATCAAGGGTAAAATTTGTATTTTATGAAACTTTTACAGACATAAACTTGTTATAGTCGAAGTAGAGATGGTCTTGTGAACAATTGTGGTTTCACGTCTCATGTATACTCAAGCCCAATGAAACTAAATCTAATTACCTTGTTTGTTAGCTCCTGTACGCTTATTAGAGTAACAAATATTGAAAAAGTACTTTTCTTTGGGATGATACTTTTCTATGAAAAGTTAATTTTCTTAGGAAATATACTTTTCTTGTAGAAGAAACTTTTTTTATCTTAGGAAAAATAATTTTTTTGGAAAATATACTTTTCGTAGGAAATATACTTTTTTTTGGAAAAGATACTTTTCTTGGAGAAGATACTTTTCTTGGAATTTATACTCTTCTTAGGAAATATACTTTTCTTGTAGAAGAAACTTTTTTTATCTTAGGAAAAATAATTTTTTTGGAAAATATACTTTTCGTAGGAAATATACTTTTTTTTGGAAAAGATACTTTTCTTGGAGAAGATACTTTTCTTGGAATTTATACTCTTCTTAGGAAATATACTTTTCTTGTAGAAGAAACTTTTTTTTATCTTGGGAAAAATAATTTTTTTGGAAAATATACTTTTCGTAGGAAATATACTTTTTTTTTGGAAAAGATACTTTTCTTGGAGAAGATACTTTTCTTGGAATTTATACTCTTCTTAGGAAATATAATTTTCTTGAGAAAACTACTTTTCTTGGCAAAGATGCTTTTATCATATAGAAGATAGTTTTCTTAGAGAAGATACTCTTCTAGTAGAAGATACTTATTTGTAGAAGATACTTTTCTTGTAGAAGATACCTTTCTTGGAAGAGATACTTTTCTTCGAAATGATACTCTTCTTAGGAAAGATACTTTTCTTGCGAAAAATATTTTTCGAGGAAAAGTTTTTTTTCATATAGAACATACTTTTCTTAGAGAAGATAATATTTTTGAAGAAGATACTTTTCTTGTAGAAGATACATTTCTTGGAAGAGATACTTTTCTTGGAAAAATACCTATCTTTGAAAATGTACTTTCCTTTGCAAATGTACTTTTTTCGAAATTTTTTTTTTAAATATGCTTTTCATTGAAAATGTTGTTTGCATTGAAAATTTATTTTCAGACCTACAGAAAGCAGTTAGGAAGTTGTTTTTATTTCTATTGTTGACCCTAATCAAGCATATTTGTTTATCCATGACTTTTAATTTCAAGAATTTTGTTATTTCAGAAAAGTACATAAATACTTTGAAAATCTTTGTGCAGAAAAACCACAAGTCCGAAAAAATTCCAAGTATTAAATATTTTATTAAATAAAACTCACAACTGTTTAACTAAGTCATAAATAATTAAATTCTAAAACCGCACCCTTAAAGCATAAATTGAATTGAAATCATGTAAAAAAAATATATAAGAAAAAAAAATCAAAAACCTCTAAACTGTTACCACGTACGAAATCTAAAAAAAAACACAAATGATTAAATAAATACTTCAAACCAAACATTTGGAATTACAAACACCAGAACTCTGAAAGTTCTCACAAGAAGAAATAAAAAATAAATTAAACAAATAAAATAAAAACTGTATCGGTTAAAATTAAATTATTTTATTTTATTTGATTAAAAGGCACAACTAAAATGAAATGTTTATTTAGGCAAGAATTTATTTCACTCCCATTATCTAGACGGTTTTTCTATGACCATTTTTTTCTGTATATTGTCTGTCAGTTGTGTGTCACTACAAAAAAAAAACAGCAGCTTAAATGACACGGATAGTGACACTTGATATTCGTATGTGATATTTATAGCAGATACAGCGAGTGGCCATACGAAAAATAACATTAAGACTGAAAGAAACTGAAACAAAATTTATAATTAATGTCACTTAAGACGAAGAGCATTATAATGTTTAAAAATTTGTTTAATTTTAGAATATCATTCTCACAAATTTTCTCACATCAACTATTTACTGATAAGCAAAGCAACTAAATCCCTCAACACTCTACTGCTGTGGTTTATCCCGAACCACGTCTAATATTTTCCTTAGCGACTGTGCCCACAGTATGAGTATTTGGTAGCACATGAGATTTAATTTACAAACGTTTTTTGTTCATTGTTTTAGTTTTTATTATTTTTTATTTTATTTTGCTGATTTTAAGATTTAGTTTTAATGTTTTTTGCTGGTTTTTGGTATTAATTTCCCACACTTTTCACAGCTCCGCTGTGAGGCAAGTGTAAGCAAGATCTTTTATGAGTGTGCAATTAGAATCAGACATCAACTTAAATTTAACCACAAATTTCACACGTAATGAGTGTACAAACGTCTGTTATTTAAATGAAGAGAGGAAAAAACACTGACCTACGACAAGAGTTTTTATATTAAATTTTTATGCAAAATTTTATTTTTTTATGCAATGAACAGCAAGTGGAATATTAAGTTGTATGTCGTACGAAAATGTGCTAATAATAAATTTATACATAAATAAAATCATTTTTCATAAAGTCATAAGATTTATTGATTCGAAATTTAACTTCCCAGCTAAAAAAGTTAAACGTATCAATCAAACATACGTAGTATATCTTTGGATCCGAAAATTGAAACTCCAGATAAGTTTCATGTATATTTAATACATCCACACATGTATACCGTTGGCTTAATATAGAAAGGACATATCTCGATTTTTTTACTAAACGCCGTTTTTATTCTTTTCTGACATTACAATTCCAAATAGACAAGAAAAGCTTAGAATCGCAATTTGAAAAAAAATCAAGATACGTCCTTTCTATATTAAGCCAACGATATATATCAAAGGATATGAAATTACAAAAGAAACTACATAAAATGCACATGAAATGTAAATATATGCGAGCATATATGCTCAATTTTCAGACCCTACTGGGTTGGCAGATTATTTTGTACCGCCCTTCGATATTCTGTTCAAAGCGATTTTGTATCGCTAAAATATGGAGACGTGGGAAAGAAAACATTACATATTTTTTACATCTGACTTGTCGTATTTCCCACTACAAAATTTATACGAGTACATGCCGAGTGAACCTTTTGGAACCCTTGTAGAGTTGTCAATTATTCGTGTTTTTATTTGATCGAATACAATTTCACGATATTTTTTTTTGTTCGAATAAACGAATGATTTTGAAATTTTTTTCAAATAATTCGAACGAACAAAGAATAAAAATTTACGGTCAAAACAGCATTAAAGCGCATATCAAGTTTGTTTATTCTTTTCTTTGATTTTTCTAAACAGTTCAGATTATCTTCAATACTCTAAACTTTTTTGCGTCACTACAATTTCTTACTTTATTTATAGACTTTTTTAGATCAGTTCATAAAACGTTCTCAGAAATATTATCTGATTCTTCATCGTAGTTGAGGTCATTCGTAATACATATTTTTAGCACAAAATAATCGTGAAAACAAAGGATTTGCGTACTCCTTTGTTTAGATTCTTGTAGCATATAGAAAAAAGCTAGTATTGGATAGGAAATTCATAGAATTCAGGAATAATATTAAAGTATTTAATGATTTTATACGTCGTTCATTAATTGTTCAAATGTTCGATTATTCGAAAAAAAATTATTCAAATAGTTCTTTTTACGAAATTGAAAAATGTTTGTTCGTTCTAAAAAAATTTAAAAAAATTGCTCGTATTATTCGAATAATTTTTATTCGAACGACAACCCAAATGACTTGTTAAAAATGACGAAATTTCACATGACAAAATCTCAATTAGAACGCCCTCTATTTTGATCAGATAAATCATCGGACATCAGCTATTCTTTGTGCAACAAAAGTGTGTGTGGCGGCAAATACGCAAAGAAAAAATATGAAAATAACGCGACTACAATGCAAAAACAGGTCAATGAGACAATTTTGAAAAAAAATTCATCCAGCTGGTTCTTTTGAAAATGATCCAAATATTTTACAAAAATATTTACATTGAACAGGCGAATGCATTCAGGATGCTGAGCTATCGAAGTAAAGTAAAAAAAGTAAAGAAATCACCAAGAATCTCATAATATGTCTTGTTATGCAAATGATAATAAGTCTACCGCATGTTGTAAAAACGAAAGGTAAGTAAATTGATCCTCCACAGGATATCAAATGACCTTAGGGAAAAAATAGCTGCAGACAAAATATTTAATGATGATAATCTCCACAAGACTAATCAGCACTTTTGACACGCAAAGATACTGATGCTAAGCAGCAGCAGCAGCAGCAACAGCACCATCATCAACATCACAGCCCTTTTTAATTTTACATCTTGAGCAGAGTGAAAAGTAGGGAAAGAATATGATGAAATCATTTGTCAAGAAAGGACCAAGAGTAAAAACAAATTTATAACAACGGAGTGTGCGAGTGTTACGGTCAAAGACGTTTTGCCTGCATTTAATAATAGAAGCAGCATTAAAGGAATACATTTCATTGAACTTATAAATCAAAAAGAGAAAAAATAAAAAACGAATTCATTAAAATCTAACGGTCAGTTAAAAACCGGTTTGGAAAGTGACGCACACAAGGACAACAAATAGGAGGATATAAAAGGGACATGTTTAAACTTGTTTGTTAAAGAAAATTAAGCTTATATGTATATAAAAGGTTAGCTGTTGTCCTTCAAGCAAGCTAAAGGACACATACTTTGTGTGTCCTTAAAAAAGATGTTATGCAAACTAAAAGACCAAATTAAAGGGTGGTTTCCCTTCTCAACTTTGTAACTGTGTGTTAAAGATGCTTGCCTGTGATCTGGAGCCAATTGATGTTTTTTCTTTTGTATTATTACGAACATTAATGAATCATTTTGAGAGGGAAAGCTGAACTTTCCACCTTAAAAATAATTTTATTTGCCATTTTGATATTTTAAGGGTAAAAAATTTGGAAGACTGGGTAAAGATCACCACCAATGATAAATAAGTGAAAAATGTTGTTGAAAATGCTGAAAAACTTAAAAGTTAAACGTTGAATTGTTGATCTTTAATCATTTAGTCCTTGAACATCAGGGGGTTAGAGTTTAAATGTGCCATCATTTTTCAGGGTGATTATAAGGAATTTTAAGGAGTTTAATATTAATTACAATTAATATTAATTAGAATTTCACGGTGCAGTGAACTACACAATATTTGTTTATTTAATTTTGTATTTTATTTAATTTACAATTTTTTTACAACTTAAGCTGCATCGTTTATTTTTTGTTTCTAATGTTTGTGCCCTCAAAACTTCTTTACTTATGCACCGACTTGGAAAATGTTTTCTTTATTTAAATTTATTATGTACTTCCAGATTAATTAAGTGGTTTTCATTCCTTATTTCTAATTAAATACCCATCCGTCTGCCCATCCTTCTGTTTTTGAGTCGGCTGCTTTTTGCAAAAATTATTTTTAAAATCAATTTCATTGTATTGAATAATTTTTTTAATTAAATCAATTTCATTGTATTAAATAATTTTTTTAAATTCATAGACGTGTCCTGTTAAAATCCTTTAAACCTACAAAAATCCATCTTCTGAAATACTGACCGTTACAAACAACAATGTGCTGGGAAAATCGCTCCGTTTTTTAATTGATCGTCATAAGAAGGATGCAAATTACTGAATAACAAACAGTAAAGAAAGGATGTATATACGAGTATATGTAACATATGCTCTACATAAGAATGCTCAAGAAACGGCAGAAATGTCTTAAGGATAAAAAAGTGGTCAGTCAGTGTGAGAGAACAAAAGAAAAAATATAAAGAAAACAAATGCATGCAAACGTACAAGCAAACAATATTGAAAAGAGGTCAGTCAGTTACTGAAAAAATTATGAATTAAAAAAAAAGGTTTCGAATCCAATAATGCTGACCAGTCTGCTGGATTTCTATTTAAACAGGACATTTATTTATCAAAAACAAAATAGGGTAAAATGTTGAACTTAAAAAAAATTAGATCAGACAAGATTTCTAACGGTCAGTTTGAGAAAAATCTATTGTTTTCATATTTTTTGTTGTTGTTTATTTTCTTCTTCTGAGAAAATTACCAGTTGTCAAAAATTTACTTGTTCTTGTTTTAATGCAAACGGCAAAGTCCAGTTTGGGATAAATGATCTTGTTGCTGCAGACTTATTTCTGATTAGTTAGCTTAAGCAAAAATTCGTTAAGAAAAAGGCGCAATTTTGGTTTTTTTCTTAATTGCATAAAATTAAGCAATTTTTAAGAAGATTAAATTACTGTTTAAACTTTCACTTTATATCAGTGGAATATCTTCATGTCATTGGCCAGTGAGTTTGATATCACAACAGCCATTAATATTAATTAAATAAAATCATTTCATTTGTAAAATTTATACATTTACCCCTAAAATGTTTTGCAAATGATTTGAAGCCCCTTTAAATGACCGTCCAGAGATCAACAGCTTTTGAATTAATTCAATTATTTTTGTTGTTTTTTTTTACTTCAAAATGAATGCTAAAATGGAAGTTTTCTACCCTTAAACTCATGAATATAGTTTAAATAAAAAGGAAGATGTTTTTGGACAAAATACTAATGAAGATTCAAAGGTAAGGAGATGTTTTCTGGAATTTCTGCTTTTTTTATTTTTGAAGAGAGCAGAACACAAGTTTGTTCTTGTTAAACTTTTCAAAATTATTTCAGGATCACTATTTGAAATAATTTGTATGGCGTTTCTACAAAAGTTGAAACTTTTTGCAATCAAAAAAAAAATAAATACAAGTCAAATTTCTCTTCAAAAAAGAAATGTTCTTCGTAAAGGAAGACGGCAACTAATTTCTAATAAATTTACAAAATAAAAAACGTTTATTGCAAAATTTCTTTGAATAGAGCGAAATTTTTTAAAAAGAAAACGTTAGTGTCCGGCCGAACACACTTTTTCGGTGCGGACTCGCTCACCAACCCGGATTTCGACTGATTCTTATTTATTTGTATTGAATAGAAACAATTTAATTATTTGTGATTTATTTATTTAATAATTCAGCAGCCACACGTTCAGGTTTTTCACACATACTGCTTATCGAAATTCATTTAAATTGATATCTGTGACGTAGGCGGCACGCAATTTTAAAGCAAATTAATATTTCTAGATGCCATCCTCAAGAAAACATCTTCAAATGGTTGGCTCTACACATCGCTCAACATCATTACAGTTATTACTTTTATTCACAAACATATTTGGGGGATTCAAATGGTAGTCATAAAATTATATGTTTTAAAATAATAAAACGTAAAAATATGACGAGGAATCTCTCAAGTTTTTACAGTTTAGATATGATTTTTTTGTTTGAAGCACAACAAAAATTTTTTTAAACAATTGTAAAATATTAAGACATTATGATAATATGACTTAATAGGACACCATTTGAATCCCCAAATTTTATGATTTGATTTTAATTAGTAGTTTTAAATTGCCGCAAAATATTTGTAAAAAACAAACCAAAAAATTATTGTGGCACAAAATTTGCAAAAAGAAAAAGCAAAAATCCCCATACACACAGAAAAAAACCAACGTAAAATCAACATGAAGAAATGTTGATATCAAGTAATTGTTGATATGTAGAAAAAAATACAATCGAATTTACTTTTAACATTGTTTTAAGTTAAATCAATGGTTAAAATTGTTAATTTAGTACTAAAATATGTGGATTTAAAATTAATCACATTGAAATAACATTGCACATTTTAAATTTTACCTTTTACAGAGTTAAAATAACATCAATCAATGTTTAATTTTGTAAATTCCGTTCTTGAAGTAATAATTACAGTTTTTTCATGTAAAATTAACAATGTATATAGTTGAAACAAGATTAACTATTGTAAAATCAACATTGTTATAAACATTAAAAGTGACATTGAAAAAGATACTTTGAAAAAACTTTTGTCAATTTTAAATACTAACAAATGTTGGCTTATGTTAAATCAATATGTTATAAAAGTTAAATCAATCTTAAAAAAACAGGAAACATGTTGAAATGAAATTAATTCATGATAAAAGAGAGAAAAAATCAAAAAGTACCGATACTTTACAGCATTAAAGAAAAAGCAAGTTTGAGTCCATCGCAGCTTTATACGTATCAGTGTTATAAATTTTAAGTGAATAAAATTCTTTATTATGTCTGCAGCTGACAATGATAATATGAATTTAAAAAGGTTTGTGGAGAATTTAGCAACCGGAGGAGAATATATTAATCTTTACATGTTTTTCCAATTAATAATCGTAAAATATATTTAAGAAACAAATATTTGTAAAACTAAATGTATTTGCTATATGTATGTACATATGTGTTTATAAATAAATACAGATAAAACAAATTAATTGACTGCTTTTTACTTACTGTCAATAGAGGAACCATGTCAAATTAACATGGAATTTTCTGTAACTTTAACTTTTTTTCATGTTATTTCAATATGGCTGTAACATTAATTCTAAATGGCTTAATAGTTGATTCGACATTAAATTTATTTCGATTCAACATGAAATTCATGTTGTTATAAATTTTCTTAATATTGTTTCAATAAGGATCTTAACGTTATTTTGACATGACAATATCTTTCATTCAATTGGCGAACAATGTCAATTCAAAATGACTTCTAGTTGTTTTAAAAAGGATAACTGTAAATCTTATTTTACTTTAATATCATGTTAAATTAACATGAAATGCTTATGAAGTAAAATTGTTAACAAAACTAGTTAAATCAACCTTGTTTTAGTTGATTTTACAATGCTTTTTTTCTGTGCATAAGAATTGCACTCAGCTGTTTTCTTGACTGGAAATTGAATCACTCGAGTGTAAAGATAATTTCAAAAGCAAGTTCCCCAGCTAGCATTTTCGATCGTAGATGAATATTCCGCGATCGAAGCGAGAGATTAAATTAATCGAACGCGTTGTCGTATTCCGATCGCACAAGTTCAGCACAACGGTAGAAACTGTGTCGTCTGCGATGCAACCAATAGAATCGTGTAAGGCACTTTTATTCATACTTCAAACGAGCATTGAATAAATCGCCGTAATGAGTCTTCTAGGATGCGCAGAAAAGGATCGTGTAAGAATCTTTTTTAAATAAAAAGTATTTTTTGTGTTTTAGTATCTTTTAATAATAAATATGTATTTTAATTAAAAAACGCTAAAAATTTAAAATAAAAAAAACATTTTAAGGTAAAAAACACTTAAATTTAAAAGAAAACACATTAATCAAACGAACACCTTTTATTATAACTCTACATATTGCTGGAATGCGTACACGGCGATTTTAAAGTAACATAAAAACCAAAAGGACTCGCAAAAACATCATTAACGAAAGTAATACACGATTACGGCGAAATAACAATCGTTCAATGATCGTTAGCATACTTAACCGACGATTGTGGAATAACATGAAAAAAAAAAACACTTGCGCAACAATCCTGAAATTCATCGCCGAAATGCGTAAACGACGATTAACTCGTCCAGCAATCGTCATAATGAATGGCAATAGTATCATTTGGGAGAGTAAAAAGTAATTTTACTCCAACAATCGTCAGGACGATTTAAAAAAAATACACCTTGAAATGATCGCGCTCGTCAAATAATCTTCCTAGCTGGGCTGGGTCGTACCAAGTTTCAAAATTACGAGAGTATTAGTAAACAAGTGTGAGTGTATTGAAACTTGATAGGCAAAATTTGATCATGCAACCTTTAAGTCTCGATTCACACTATGAAAGTTTTCTTTTAGAAAGTCTTAGTGTGTTGGTTCGAGGGGAGAGAAGATTGGGAAGGGGTACACTCTTCCATGTTCTTTGAAATTCTCTGGTGTTTTGTAATTTGTAATTGTCAAACTGAAGAAGTGGCTGTAGCTTTATTTTAAATTTCCTTTTACTTTTCTTTCATGATGGTAAGAGCAAAACTTGTCTAATTTTTATTTCGGAAATGTCAAACAAGTAAAATAATTTGAAAGTAAACATGCAAAACTCTTGAATTTCATTAAAAAAAACCTTCAATATGTAGACAGGAATTAAAGTTTAAAAGAGAATTAGAGAAAATTTCAGAAAGAACACTTTCATAATGTGAACCGAGATTTAGTAAAAACAGAAAATTCATGCACATAAAAACGTATTATTCTGACAAGGTTGTATTTTTCGCATGAATATTTTGCATGGTTGAGTTTTTTTGGCACACAAAGTTCGGTATGCGATTAAAGTGGTTTCGGCGATTCTTTGAGCAAATTACAATTAAAACAAGTTGGGAATCATATTAAAAATGTTGTAGAGAGTTTAAGATATCGGCACTCAAAATATCAATAGCCAACAGACGTTTAATATAAAAAAACCACTCAGTGTAATACATATAACATTCTTTTGAATGCCTGAAGGAAAATTACGCGTTGTCAACATATCGCTCCTTTCTTGCAAAGTAGGCATATCTCAAAAATTGTGATTTTCGGGTTAAGAATGCAGAATCAATCATCGTGTGGTTCTACATCCTGTGTAAAAATTTCGGATAAATAAATATCTTGTTTACTCACCTCTTGAGCGAAGAATATTTTTATATTTTTCTATCGAAAAACTGAAAAACTTTAAACTCATTTTCTGAAGAACGAATTTTTCGGAGATATGACTACGTTGCAATATGACCATCGCTATTAGTTTTTGAAATTAAATAACTCGAGGTAAATAGGACCGACAAACTTTTCTTACTATATAATTATTTGAAACAGTCAGCTTCCCATATAATTTAACGCTATTTATGCGCTCTCGCATTTCATTTAATAAATACACTACACTAACCCCAAATAATTTATGAGCCTTCCCGCCAGAAACAAGCTAAAATTTTCTATTCAACTTTAATTGAAACAAAATATATGTTGACCATCTAGGAGTATTTTTTTTAAATATTCATGTTATCCTTTCTCACTATTGCTTTTAAAATTTATTTAAAAAAATAAAAAATATGAATTATGAGCTCAAATCCACAGGCCACAAAATGAAAATACAAAACAAGCAGTAAAACATCTATAAGATGCTTACAAGGGACAATAGAAGACTTTGTCGGACTGTTGGTCAAGCGTGTAATACTTAAGATGTGAAAATCGGATGTTTAGTAGCCAAAGGCCATTAAAAATAGAAGAAATTTCGTACAAATAAATTACAATTTTAAAAAAAAGGGGTTACTAGTTGTTATTTTATGCCTGTAAAAATATTTCACAACTAGACATTTCGTTATGGTCATCCAGCCCCATAAATATTCAAATTAGTATGACCATTACCCTGTTTCATGCACGTACGTTATTTTTAATTAAGCTCAAATGCTACACACTAGTATCCTGATAACAAAGGTCCACGGAGGAATAACCTTATAATGTTCATTATAACGAGAGCAAACAAGCATGCAAATGATAAAGATTCTTGCGTGTGTTTGCGTTTGTCCAGTTTAAAGATCGCAACGGGCTTAAGATCAACATTTACATAAATGTGTTTGAACTAAAAACATCCCTTGAAATGTTATCCAGTATTTTTCTTCCTTTATCTATCTCTCTCTCTCTTTCTTTCTCTCTTAAATAAAAAAGTAGCTACGATCAAGTTTTACTGCACGGGTGTGTTTTTCTTTTATTCTTCGGGTTCATCTTAAAGTTTACATCTTTTATCTTGTGTTTTTTAGATCAGAGTGGACAATGGTCAAGCAGGATTAGAATTAAAAATGAAAATTAATTCAATTGTTGTTTGCAGAAAAGGAAGCGCAGCGTAGTAGCCTTCTTCCAATTCCAATTTTCCCTTCAAATAGTTGTTATTGCTTTATTTTAGTACTTTGTCGTTGAACTCGTAATTCTTTTTTTTTTTTTTTGTTTTTGCTGTCCATTTGGCATGGTCATTCATTCATTCATTCATTGCACACGGGTTAGCTGCTCTGCTTTTGATTGTCATCCTATAGTCTCGTAGACAAGGGGTCGATCGTTCGTTTGGCATAGCAATGAATGCAATTTGGAAAAATTCATGTCATTTCATTTCACGTCTTTTATGTTCGTTCAGCCTAATTTGCATTTTTATTAAAAGAAATTTTCTGTTCGGTCTTGTTTAAATTTTGCTGTTAGTTGTTGTTCTAGCACTTTTGAAGTTTATTTATGTGTCCAGTTTTGTGTTGTTCTTAGCAAAGTAAATGTCATGTCCATAAACAGGATGAGTACCCTCTTTTCTTTATTTTACTTTTTCGGTTGGTTGGCTCTTTATATTCGATGTTGCTTCTTTTTTCTTCAATATCGCAAAGAGGAATGATAGAAAAAAATAGTTTGGAATTTTTGGCATTGACAAGGAATTTTGACAGCTCTCGTAGAGTTTTAAGTAACTTCCTTTTCGGCCACGTAATTAAAGCTCTAAGAAACTATAATAAATCTTTGACGGGCATTAGTGATGTTTTTTTAATAATTTTTCATGCAAATTTTAGTTACGTAGACTTTGTAAGTGATCCTTGAGAGTGTGATCTAAAGCTGAAATTCTTTACAAACATAGTGCAATTATCTCTCTAGTAACATATTTTATATAGTTTTACAATTTTAGCTAATAAGTAGAGACGGGATCGTGCACGCTCACGATAAAAAAACCCTTTTATTTTTGGCTCACCTGAACGATAAAGTGTTTCACAATCACAAAAACTCACGCTCACGACACAATCTCGAAAAAACAAACTATAAAATTATTTAAAAAAAATTATAATAAAGCAAAAAAAAATCCCTAAACAAACATGCCAAAAGTCTGCTGCTCATGCACGCTCTATTTGTTGATACTCACCGCTCACGCGATTGAAATAAAAATTAATCACGATCATGCTTGATAACGCTAATAACGCTAATCACACGATCGGTTCCCATTTCTACTAATAAGCTTAAGAATGCTTTCAACAAAGATGATGGTCTTTGAATTAGATTTCACCACGAAAGCAAGGTTCGTTCGCTTTATATAGCTTCCTTCAAAAATAAAAGCAGGGAAATAAATTTCAGATAAGTTTTAAAGTTTAGCTCTGAACAGAGTTGTCGAGTTAATAACATCAATCATTAGTATTATGCTCACGTATAGAAAAAATTTCACGCTTTGAACATATAGACGCCAAAAGGCTACCGAGTACAATCTGTCAAAATTAGAATACACATGTTTATAGGAGTATGATTGTTTTGAAGCCATCGCGGCTACACGACCACCGCACGGTGGCTGAAAATCGTTTTTCATTGGCCAAAAGTCTTTTTTTTTTTGTCACCGATTTTTAAAATTTTTACGCCCTTTTGCAGCTAATATATCCAGATTAAGGTAGCCAAAAAATTAGGTTAAACTATTGATAATTGTGAGCGTGGCATGCTGTCAAACTCAACGGTTTTTTTAATTTCAGAAAAAGGTGTTTTTCTTTTGTTTTTTATCAAAAATAAATGGTTACTACTCGCAAGCTATCATCGATAATGGCTTGCGGTCTTTTTTATAATGTTGGTAGGATTATAGTCTTTAGTTTTTGTAAGTGGTCAGAGCTCTAGCGTTTAATATTAAGGGCGTTACGGAATATTTATGAAACTACTATATTTTTCTCAAATTTAAACTTTAGTGGAATAGAACTTCTAGGGAACAAAAGGGAACAAGAAATGTATACCACCCGGAGAAAGGTGAAAGTGTCCTCTTTACCGCTATATATACTTTTGCACCCGTGACGAGCCGTGTGTAGAACACTTTTTTCATTTTAATGAAATTACTCCAAAGTACTCGTATACAATGGTGTATATAATTTTCACTTTTTTGCCTAAAAGTTTATGTTTTTTACTTTAGACTACGTAAAACTAAAAAAATTAAATATAACACCTGCGAAAGGGTTTAATGGCTTTGTTTTGATCAGCAAAAAATAAGTCATAAAATTATCACAATACGTTCTACAGTAAACATATGATCTCTTTCTAAATTTACCTGTTATCAAATGTTAGGGTCAACCAAAGTCATAAAAAATTTTATAACAATAATCGGGACATTAAACCACTAAAGAAAAAAAACCAACCCAACAACAACAACAAATATTGGCGAGATACTAACCAGTTTTACCTGATATTAAGGTCTGGACAACATGTGCAGTTTTGTGCAATTTAAGCACTACCTGCTATGAAATTAAAGATCAATGTGTGAATAACATGTATCTAAAAATGTATAAAACTACGGATTCGATAAGGGATTACTCAGTTAATCCTCTAAGTGTACGGATAAAACATAACAGACGCAAATAAAAATATTCAGAAAAATATGAAGAGCTTCAGTTATAAAGAACTGGCGGAAGAGTATTTTAGAAACAAAAACCAGGAAGATGTTCTTAGTTAAGTTAAAATAAAATTACACTTAAATTCGTGTAGCACCGAAATGCAAGAGCAATTATCTAATTTCGTCAAAGCACTAAAAAAAACGCTACAAAGAAGTTCGCTACAGTAAACAAAACTTTTATATAAAAAAGGTGCAAACTGGTTAGAGGGCCAACTTAATGTCGCTGCAGAAACAGCAAAGCAAGATAAGGCTGGAAGACCACGCAAATCATTGGACAACTGCAGCGATAGATCTAAGAGGCGGAAACTTAAAGATATTAACGATGCAATTGGTTGTACAAATATAAAAGAATCTTTCCTACATCAATTAATATCACAGAACCAATTAACAAAAGTGGATATCATTGAAAAAGTTGTTAAAGCTAGTCCAGTGAGCACAAAACGGATTCTTAACAGTATACCAACTCCGAGTGATGCAATACAGTACACAAAAGAGGAGGCATTAGCATTATTTCTGGATTTGAAATTAACAAAACAGCAATATATTAAGCTCAGACTGCGTGCGATTGAAAAAGGCTCAAATATGTATCCAGCATATCATTACATAACCGCTGCTAAAATGGACTGTTTGCCATCAAAGGACACTATTACAATCACACCAATTTCGGCAGAGGTACTACTACAATCTCTACTTGATCACACAGCCGAACGCTTGCTACAATCAATAACAGGAAATGAGTTAAAGAAATATGGAAACACAAAGTTAATTCTTTTTTGTAAATGGGGATGTGATAGTTCTTCGGGACAAAAGCAATACAAACAAGTTGTATGTGAAAATATTTCGAACTCAGATATGTTCATGGTATCATTTGTACCATTGCGATTGTAAAAGATTTTGGAAGATTCAGAGCCTTCGACTAGTACAACGCAAACAATGGATATTTGGAAAAATGAGACACCATCTTCTACGAAATACTGCAGGCCAATCAAATTTGAATTCAAAAAAGAAACTCATGATGCCATTAACAAAGAAGTTATTGATATCAAGGCCCAAATTTCAACACTACAGCCATTACAATTACAGTTAGATGGGCAGCAAATTGAAGTAAGCTACCAATTAGTGATGACAATTATAGATGGAAAAGTAGGCCAGGCTTTGACTAACATGAAGGCTGCATCCAGCTGCATTATATGCCAAGCAACATCAACCCAATTAAACCAAATACCGACAAAATCATTAGATAATACCGATGCATATGAATTTGGATTATCACCACTACATGCAAGAATACGACTTATGGAACCCATACTAAAAATCAGTTACGATTTGGTTATCGGGTCTTCAGGATCAATAAGAAACAACGAAACCAACAAAGAGTTAAGAAGTTCAAGAAAAGAAACAAAATTAAATTTTAACATTATCAAATTTGACAGCAAAAAATTATAAATTTTTCTGTAGTATTAGCAATATTTTTAGATAATATTATTAACGTTTTTTTTAAGTGTAACTATTCTTTGACTAAACAAATTTGCAAATTTGTCAGCAAAAAATTTTTAATTTTTCTGTAATAATAGCAAAATCTCCAGTTGATTTTACTATTTTTTTCAGTGTAAAATTTTTTTAAGTGTAACATTAAAAAAATTCCGTTATTACAAAAATTATTTATAATTATTATTAATTTCCAAATATTCAATTTTTTAATAAATAAAAAAATAATAAACCCATATTTCACTCTAAAAGTTAAAAAAAATTCAAAAGTTCAACTTTGACCTAGAATTCCTTAAAAAGTCCTCAATCAATTTTAATGAAATTTAAACTGAGTCAAGCTGAACTAAATATCTATCCAATAAAATAAAAATTACTTCAATCTTTTGATCGGTTCAAAAGTTACAGAATTTTGGCCAATGAAAAACGATTTTCAGCCACTGTGCACCGTTGTCGCTATCGCCATTTTGTGCTAATTTATATATTTATTCGTTAGGGAAAATGAGCAGAACTATTGCTGCCAATACAAGAAGACAGGTGAAATAAATGAGTGTTTAAAAATGTGCTATTTGGCCCTGTTCTGTAAATCACCAAACATCAAATCACATGATTTTATAAAGTGAATTGTGATTTATTTATATTTATTTTTAGACATTTACAATATAATATTCTATTCGATCCTCAAATGCAATAGTTCGTGCGATTTACAAAACGCTAACTTGGCAGTTTTTAATTTTTGAAAATCATGTGACTTGAACTTTTGTGATTTACAGAATACGTTCGAATGTTGTTAACCAAGAGGAACATTATAAAATGAAAATATTATAAATGCAATCACAGCTAAAAAGTTTTCAGCAAATATGTGCATTGATTGGTTTTCATGCGATACAAATATATTTTGAATAAATAATTTAATTTTCATAAAATTGAAATATACCACAGAAATATTTATTTCTACAACAAACAGCTTTTACTATCGCTTTAATTATTATTAAGAGTTTGACTACTCGGCGACAACGGCGTTTGTAGTCTTGTAGTTATGTAGTTGTGGTCTTCTATGTGTTTAAAGCATCAATAAAGCAGCAAAAATCCAAGAAAATAAAAAAGAGATGTCATAAAATGAATAAAATAATTACAGTCCGTCCAAAAGTTTTTGTTTGGCATCGGATTTCGACAAAAACCAACGTTCGGTTGATATTCGGCGTTCGGAAAATTTTGTTGCCGAAACTTGAACTTTGGATAAATAATTTATACATGTTTGTATATCATCAAAAGCACTCAAAAATTAAACCGTGTAAAATATTAACGTACGAATAGTACAACGATGTCAAAATGAAAGGTTTCTATGTGTCTTAAATTTGTTTTTATTAAATAAAAAAAATCACTAAAATGAAAATTGTTTCTATTCAATAAAAAAAAATTATAATAAAAAACGGCTGCGAGTTCAGCGTTTGTCTTCGGTCTAAAAAATATACTCGAAGTACGGATTCGGTCGGACATTAAAAATATCAAGCAAGATCAAGTGCGAACCGAACCACAGAAAAACCGCAATAATAAAGAATCAATGGAAAACAAAGTTTTAGACACTAAAAATAAACTAAACAGAAAACTATAAAAAGATCATAAAACACAAGTGTATCAAATGTAAAAAAAAATTAAAATGAATTGAAAAAAGAAGACATCACTTTAAGCGGAAACAATTAAACACCTGACTTCCTCAGGATGCTATAAAAGAAGTCAAAGAAAGAAGCATAAAAAGAGATGATCATAAAGGATTCAAAATCACACACGTAGACATGATCACTCCTTCTCACACTTAACTTCACACTTACATTTTGTACATAAAGTTAAGAGAACAACAAGAATTAATAGTAAAAAAAAACAATTGTATTTTTTTTGTCAAAGAAGATATCAACAATAATCTTTACCAGCTTGTAAAATAAAAGTATCAATATCGATGATAAACCTGCAAAAGAGAATAACTTTAAGGAGAAGAAGAAAGGAGCATGATCATGAATTCACAAGAGGTTTTAAATTTCACTTCCAAACAAAGGCAGCAACAAAAAAAATATTAAAGAAGTCAACATCAAAGTTCATAAACTGTATAATTGTCAGTTCATCCGTTCGTCTGTCTGTCTATCTGAGTTTTTTTTTGTTTCTCATAATTTCAAACAAAAGCGCACCTGATGAGAAAACACAATGAATTTTTTTATTATTTTGTTCCTGACCTCTTTCAGGATGTTGGCTTCGTTCAGAAAATTTTCTATACATCTACATTTACTTTTACCTTGTACAATCTGTTCAATTATAACAATTTGGTATCTAAAGTTAACTTCTCTATCAAATCTTTTATTAAGTGCGTCGTCTCTAATTTATATTTATTGTCTGTTTATCAAGTGTCATTTGAATGTTTTAACATGAGTTTTTGTGTACAATTTCTAAATTGCAGCATACACGCACTTCAGTTTGAATGTATTTGCTTTTGTATTTTTTATTTGACTTGAAACTCTGTTGGAATAATAATTCAGTTTTATAACGAAACGAATCAAATATTTTGCTACAGCACAGTGGTTACTCGTTACTGCTCCAGAGAGAAAACTTCAGTCGAAATTAAATTGAATGGAACTAGCAGTTTGTACAGCAATGCAATAGAAATTATTGACATTTTGATTGTGTGGGGGAGAGGAATATTGTTTGTATTCTTCCACTGCACTCGCTTCTTCCTGTTCGTACCCGGAGAAGTATGCTAAGATTCCTTTGTGATCAACAGGCCTCATCAGTCTTGTTGGTAACATAAATTTCTAGCTTTCGAACATCTTTTTTTTTGAAGAGCGTTGGGCTACCGAGCATGGTCTAGATTTGATTTTTAATATATCTGTGCAATATATATATATATGTATATCTGTGCATGTGATCAAGTACTATTGGTTCTTCAACTAGCGTTTTTGGAAACGAAAATTGCCGGTAAAAGGACTCATATTTTTCGTGAATATTTTGTCCATTTTCTTATGAAAAGTATGGATTATGTATGGATTTTATTTTGCAATTTACTTTTAAATATTAACTCAAAATTAAATACAATTTTAGTAGATATTATAGAATATAAAAACTATATAAAGTGACGGCAAAATTGATTTCGATTTAGATGAAATTATTTAAGTCCGATCAAATTTCCCATACTTCTTTGAAACATTACAAAGGTTCATTTGATTATACACGGAACATAAATATGTTTAGGAAAACTCTCATGATAATTTCTTTCCGCGAAAAAATAAGTAGATGAAAAAGTAATTTGACAAAGATTTTATTTAATTCTCGATATCAGAACAAGGTGCATCAGTACAGTATAATTAAACTGCTTTGATAAGTTTTTAAAGTACAGCACACAATCAAAACAACTTCAGAAAGTGTAGGGGAATTTTTAATCCTTACTTAATATGCTATAGAGACTTTGAGTGGTTTTATTATAACCCTGTTCCAGCAAGTTTAATAAATATAAGAAACGAAATCCATGAAATTATAGCAAATTTACAAATAGTTTTAAGGATAAATGATGAAACAGAACAGAGGCTGAACGATGTTTTCTATACAGTTTGACATAAAATTTGGCCAGAGAATGCGGTCATGAAATAGAATCTATCTTATTTTTAATGGGTTTTTTCTTATCCTCTCAATTTGAGACACTCATTCTCTCAACAATATTACCGTGTTTTCAGGAAATCTCATACATGTTTCATACGAAAAATGTTTCATACGAAAAATGCAAACAAAAAAAATAAATCAAACAATAATAAGAGAGTATTTGAAGTTACTGCCGTCGATTTTATTATGAGCCATCAGCGATTGTTCGTGAAGTTACAGACTTCGTTCTGTTTCATCATTAAGACTTGTCTCAGTGAAAGCTCCACTAGTTTCCTATCGCCAGAAATTTGACAACGAAAATTAGAAATCGAATGACAGACAAGTGATTTCTTAAATGCTCTGACGGTCTTAAAGAAAAATTATTAAGTTTATAATTACGGAAATATTGTTCAAATGTTCTCTATCGATCGATCACTTACTTTTTGAGAAGTTAATACTCCGTTTGCTTGAATTCACCTAAAAACTTAAGGTTTTCACTTTTTAATTGTTGTTATATTTATTTTTATTTAAAAATAATGTTTATCTCAATAAAACAATGAATTTTTTTTACCAATTTTCATTGTAATTGGATATTTTTTTAACTAAAGGGGGCAAATTACTGCATTCGATATCGAACGAAATTTCCATAGAAATTCAAAAAAAATTTATGGGATTTCTTTCGATATCGAATGCCGTAATTACCCCCAGTTAATTTTAATTTGTAACGTGATTTGTTCCCAAACTAATAGTTTACTTATTCAGTAAAATTTGTACATTAAAATTGATTATTGCGGGGCATTAGCTAAATGCAGATCATCAGGGAACTTTTACAAAACAATTTTTGGAATAACTAAGGACAATTTTTCGTAATGCAGTTTGTGCTCACAAATAGTGTGTCATTATAAAGGCATCTGCTTGCAAATGTGCACAATTTCTATTTTATTAAGATCGGTTCAGTATTTTAGGAAATATAAGCATTTAAAATTGCTACTAATAAATGCACACACATATTACACAAGCATGTATTAAGCTGAAAAACAGCCCTGTTGGCCAAATCGTTGTATACGATATTAATAGAAAACGTCGTTCACAACAATCTGGGAAACAGTAGCCCACCTTTTGCCGTTAACCAAACTTTGTTGAGGACAGTCTGAGCGACATTGTTCTACCTTTGGTCTTATTTAATTTCGCGTTCGCGATATTTATGATCTTGGTTTAGCTTTTAGATCTGACTTGGTCGGTCCAGAATCGCATTCCAGTTTCAACGTCCATTAAAAAAATAAATTTTAATTAAAAATATTACGTGTTTGACAAACGGGTTCTAGAATGATGACTTAAATGATTTTTCTTTTTCTCTTGACGACAAAATCAACGATCTCTCACGTAATCGTTGACGACATCACGTCCATTTGTATCATAGTTTCGTCGAAGATCGTGTGGAGCTGCCGTCAGTATGTCTTCTACGACTTATAACCTTCGTTTTAAAGATGCTTTAAGGACGTGGCGAACTAGGAAACAAAACTTTGTAATCACATTTGATTAAACTTGATTTTCACTTTAACTTCCACGATTGCTTGAACCACTGTGCCATCAAGATGATACATTAAACAAATTAAATCGACAGCGAAAAATTAAAATCAAATCTCTTTGGCTTCTTCTTTTACAACCAGAAATGTGGCCGACATATTATGATTTTGTTGTTTTTTTTTTTTAATTTTCGAATTGTCAGGTTTCGAGAGAGGCATCCTCACGTTTTGCACATAAAATGTGACACTTTATTTTATGTACAATGTTTATATTGAATTATAAAAAGAAATGTATGATTTCCGTGAAGAGTCCAACCAACAGTTCCCACATTACGCATTGAGAGCAAGTCACAACCGCAAACGAAATACATAAAAGCAAAGAAGTTAATAAATCTGCACGATCAGCATATCACAAATTCAATATGAGGAGGTGTGTATGATTGCGAAACATGGTTCATAAACTAAAACGTTTATTTTAAAGTGAATGGATTGGATTGTCAAACTAATACATAAAAACAAAATCAAAAATTCCCTCAAGATCATCATGATCTTTTAGCATTTTCTCAATAACACAATCAAACAAACAAACAAAAACACACACACTCAACAGTCAGGCAGTTAGTCAGTGAGCGCTGTAAAAGCTAAAACAACATCATCACTTACTTCGCTTATACTCAATCACAAGTTTCACAAGTATAACCCTCATTTTAAGCAATTAGTATTCTTAGCATTAAATGCCATCCATTTATCCATCCATCCGTCCATCCATCCATTCAAATTTATCCATCTATAATGCCCTCGACTTGAGTTGAGCATGTTTTTTATGCAAATCATTTGACGAAATCAACAAATAATCACTAAAGCCAACTTCATTTTACGCGCCATTGCTGTTTATTTGTTGGCTGCTACCAAACTGTTTGCGACCTGCAAGAAAAAAACTACTACTGCGAGTAGTACCAAAATTATCTCTGCTTTATTTATTTCTTTTTTAATTTATTATTTCTACACAAGTCATCTATCTCACACATCTCAAGTGGCAGAATTCAAATGGTAACGAAATGGTCCGCACGAAATGTTGTGCGCTGTACATCTTAGGAAAGTGCCAGCACGAATGATTTGGCCGATTAAAGAAGCATACAAAAGGTAAGAAGGTTTGCCAAAGGAATGAATCATACAACTGTGGTTTGGCAGGATATTTAATATTATTAACCCGGTTAGGACTACTTGGGAGCAAGATGGTTTTCTTGTAGATCCCAGAGAACTGAAATAGTTTACGGACGCAAATCGTTACAAATTGAGCGTTTTTACGATCTCCAGACTAATATTCTAGTGCACTATCCAGTAGTCTACAGTATTACCAACTTATGAGGATCCTTATGGGGCATATCAAGCCAACAAAAACATTGCAATGACCTCCATTAAGAACAATATACTTTTCCTCATAAATTACATTTCACAGTCGTGTGTTACTTTGTAGAAGAACTGCAAAACAATCGATAATCGCCCGTTATAAAGCTATCGATAGTATTGAATTCTTAGAAGAATTCAAGTTTTAACTACACAAACATCAGCCAATATTATATATCAAGGCAGCCTTGCGACAGTATCAATATCGGGATTTTGCAGCTCTGCTTTATAGTAGTTACATAACTACTCACTTGTCCATAAATTATTCTCTGAGTGACGCGGTAGTAGAACGTGCGCTCGTCATACAGAAGGTCATTTGTTAAGCCGCTGGCGAAAGCCTCTATTTTTTTGTGATCGTGAAAACAAGCGCGTAATAAATTAGTTCTGCAATAGATTAGTGTGTAAAACAGTTGACATTAAACTGAACAATTCCTTCCAGAGTTTATGAGTTCAATACGGACAGCAGACACATAATTGGAGAGCTGAAGTGGACGAAGTTACAAAAAGGCAATTCGAAGATATTTTGAGGTTCAGTAAATGAACTGCTTCGAAAAAGATATAAAATGAGAGCCATTGACTTGGGTTTTTTACCGTTACCTTAGGAACGAAACACATTTTTACTTTGTGGGTTACAGAACTACATAGAGTTAAATTTTGCGGAGAATTTCGCAGTACTTTTGAAATTTTTCATTTTTTATGACTTGGTTCACTTCAGCTCTAAGCCCTCCAATTAAATCTTAATTTTTATGGTGTTTTGTGTATTAAATGCCTTCTAAGTATTGATATTTTGAGATCGTTACTTGTAAGCCGAGGCGGTAAGTACTTGGCTTCAATAAGATCGACATGGTAAAGTTCACCGAACACCGAAGTTTATATAAGTTTTTTATACAAGTTTGTATATGATCAAAGTCGCGCATAAGTGGAACTCTAGTAAAATATTATAGTTCAAAAAGTTGATCGTTTTTAAAATAAAAGGATTTCATTAGTGTCCACTTTGTTTTTATAATATAAGCCAACAAAGTACGCGACAAGCGACAAGCGGGCAGTGACCCGGTTACGAAATTTTTCATACATTCAATTTTTCATATTTCAAATTTTCAAACATCTCAATTACACAGGTTTTCCGCTGGGAAGGTATACAACTTTGTTTTGTCGCCATTTTGGTAAACATTAGTCTTGGCAGTTCATATTCGGCAGTCGTGAAGTAGACACGTGGTAAATTTATTAAGGAAAAATATTAGATAAACCAACGTGTTTTAATCGTTAAAACATTTTATCAAAATCAATCATCGATTACTGTGACGATGAGAAAGTTACGTGAAATTTTTGGGAGAAACAAAGTGCCAACATAACGCACTATTTATCGTGTAGTGAATGATTTCGAAGAAAGAGGGTCTGTAGGTGATAGGCCCAAGCATGGACCAGAACGTACTGCAAGATCGGCTAAAAAAATTACTGCTGCTCAAGATCGGCTGAAAGCATTATTACTGCTTAAGAAAGTGTTCAAAACAATCCATCAACCTCAATTCGACGCCGTGCAATAATGTGAGAAGCGGCCGTGATTTGTTTAGCATTTTTTTCTTTGCCGCTTGAAACGACATTGCCGTATTCAATTCAGTAAATTGGACTTGTGTATTTTTGACTAACGAAGTCTTCGCTTTCGGGGTTGAACACCTCAAATTGTATGTCACTATTACCTCTCCCTCTATCTTTTGCATTACAAGTTGTCCTAGTTCTATCCCATTGCTTGAGTAGCGGCCTGCCCTGGAGTATTGATCCAATTAAAAAAGAAATCGAGCCAACGCGAAAATCAGAAATCTTAATCGGGCAAATGATGGAAATCGATCCATTTCAAATCACTCGATTTCAAAAATCATATTCTACTAAAAGCATATCATCTCCTATTTTCTTATTGTTTTTGATGTTTAAAATATACAACTGGAACTTAAGGTCCATCTTACTACATCGCCGATTTACAGCACACGTATTTGACAATAATTCGTTTTGTAAAATCGCTCGATTTCAAATCGATCGATTTTCATCATATAGCCAGCCGAATGCTTATATACAAATTGTTTGACCCTCCGAGATGATCACGCCGAATTTCAATGTAATTTTTTAGAGTCTGTTGCAACTTGAACCGATAGTTGGCGCTGTCCTCAACATTTGATAATTTTATATAAAAGTTTTTCTTCATCTAATCTACACCATCATTTTACCATACTTCTTTGGTTCAGTGTACATGACCGATGCCATGTCTGCTGCTCACGATGATGATAATGATGACGATGATGATAATTTTCACTGAATCTGTCCTTTCTAACCATGATCGCAATTAGTATTCTTGTCGTGAATTTGTGTCTTAAATATTGTTTTATTGTCTTGATTTGTTGTGGTAGTTGTTGCATTTTATAATACATATTTCGTATAAGAACGTAAAAGGAAATGCAACAAGTACATAAACTTGAGATGAATGTCTCGGGTCTGCGAGTTTAATGGTTTTTCATGTTGCATGAATTCTTTATTTCTTCAAAATCGTCAATGTACACGATCGCAACAAGAATAATTTTTGTATTTGAGAAAATATTTTGTTCTCGTTGTCACATCTAAAATAATTTTGTGTACACCCACATAAAATAAATATTTGATTTGATCGTATTTTTTATTTTATTTATTTTTTGTTCTTCTGTATTGTGTAGCATTTCATTGTCCTTTGAATCAAGAAGTTGTGTGGACTTTTGTGTCAGGTAGAATGGCGTCAGAGATTATTTGAATAGTTTCATACATACATACGAGTACATAAATATGGACAATCATATTTATGTGTAAAATAATGTGGTTGATATCCTTATTTTTATGATTTAACAAAAACCATAATCATATTTTGATGTTCATTTCTGACTTATTGTTTTCAAGGAAACAGTTAATTTGGTAAAAATATTTTATTAAACAATAAGAAAATTAACTGAAATAGCATCTCAGCAGGAGTTTAAGTTTTTGAATTAAATTTGCTGTTTGAAACATTTCTTATTGATCGATGGCACATCTTCTATCGATAATCAAATGAAGTAAAAAAAAATAATCTAAAAATAATTTGAACTTTAGTTTTATGCCATTTCATTCTCCCCCCCCTCCCGCGCTTATTCTATCGCATTTATCATGTTGCAAGTAAAACAAAAATTTCATAAAAAATTCATTTTATAAATCCAGTCACACTTACATATAGGCTTCTGTACGCGATATTATCGTATGTTAAAAAAACTAAATTTTACAGGAGAGCGTTTTCATTACAATATCTATTACTATTATATACTATAAAACTGTTAAATACGATAAAATGGGCATTGTGTTATCTCCATAACTATTATATTTATCGCAATAATATTTTATTATCAGATGAATTAATGGATTTAGAACCAATTTGCATAAAAAAGACAACAACTAAAAAGTATAACATACGATAATTTCGCGCACAGGGGTCGATATGTTGATGTAAGTATGAAGGAGGAGTACTTTTCAGAGGCAAATTATTAAAAGAAAAATAAACACTGACATTCTGTTAAATTTTTTTTTTTACTTTTTCAGTTTAACCCACAAATTCTGATAAACAAAATATAAAACAAAATTAAATAGCAAAACACTAGAAACCATAACCTCAATTGATAAGTATTTTAATTAAATTTAAATTAAAAGTAACAGAATAATTAACCAACCATCAAACACACGATTAAACACTGTTTGAAAACAAACCAAAAACGCAGCAAAGTAAATTATTCTTAATGGTAACAACAACAACAACAACAACAGCAACAACAATAACTTAAAAAAATAATAAACGAAACGATACAAATTTGTACACAAATATGTAACAACAAAATAATCTTAAAAGTTCCCACGGTTAAAAAAAGTTTAAAAAAATCAAACCACATAATTTAAAACTCTTTTGCTTGCAATTCGGTGCACGGTGAGTGAGTACACGGTGAGTAGTACACTATAATTATGTATGTTTTTCTATTTTAAAAGAGAGAAACATGATCAAACAAGTTATATATTTGACTAATAGCTTTTTATAAAACCACATCCAGAAATTAATTTCAAACTATGAACTAGAAATGGGATCACTCACGCTCATGCACGCTCATGATATGCATATAAATATTTTTTTGTATTAGCATCAGCACTCACGGGATGACCCCTTCATATGTATGTAATGTATTGATGTGAATGTAGGAAAATGGGTTATGGGGAAGAGGATAGAGGAAAATCTCGGGCTTCCATACCCATGTCGATAAATATGAATTTAAAAAAAAACATGAACTGTATTTTTATATCGCTTAGACTGCTGTTCCACGGCCAAAGTTTACTTTGCAAAGTCTTGTGTTAACACGTACTTGTATTTAGTTGCATGTGTGTGTTTGCCTTGCATCTTCATCCAACAAACGAGCACAAACTTTTTCAGAATAAAAGAAAATTGAAAAGACTTTGTCAAAGTAAACTTTGAATGTGGAGAAGCAGTCTTACTTTTGCTAACTTATTTTAGTAAAGTTTAAGAAATGCAATTTCGTTGTAATTGAAAGTATTGTACTGCTACTATTTAACTTACAAGCCTTTTTAGTATTTGTTTGCGTGCGTGTGTGTGTGTGTGCAGTTTTGTTTTCTGAATATGTCTGAATTGTTATGTTTTTAATTTACATTAATTTATGTAAATTAAACGATAACGGCGTCACTAAAGTATAAGTGACTTTTTTGTCTGTAAACATACAATTATTTAGTTACACATACACACGTGCCCACATACACAAACATACCACATGTATGAGTAGCGTGTATTTGTGCGTTTATGTGCATGTGAATTATATGGGGTCCTAATTAGTATTCAAGCGCTTATAATCATCTATACTTGCTCTCAATGCATAAATTAATCAGCATGTAAATGATAGAAGTGTTTTTATTTTTCGAATAAGTATTTTGGTTTTGGAATTTCATTTCGAATGCATTTAATGCATTTAAGTATTCGATCTGTCTATTTTCTTTGTGTAAAAAAAAGAAGTTCAAATTCGATAAATTATTTCTGAAATTAGAGCAGAAAGTGCCAAGATGTCAAGTATCAATGAAATGTCATTTAGTGCAATTGAAATTCAGGTTACAGTTTTACATTGTGTCACAATTCCAATTTCACAGAGTGCGTTAAATAATCAGATCCTAATTTCACTAGTTCTAGAACTGATCTCTTCCGAAGGGTTTACAAAATTGTTCCCAGGTTCTTATAAATATTATAACAAACTTTTTCTCGTAATTACTATAAGACCATGAAACAAATTTAACTTATTAAATACGTCTAGTTATGATACAGTAAGATCGCTTTTACAAAGCAAACTTTACATTGCAAAGTCTTGGGTTTGTGGGATAGAAGCGAAAAAGCCGTGAAGGTGTTTCACGGTGACCCAAACATGTTTTAGTATTGCGAACTGTGATCGCGAAATTTTCATAATTTTCGTATTGAGTTTTAATAATTTAACACGTTGTTGAAGCGTATATCGTTCCATTTTTAATAATGGCGTAGTTTTTACTTATCATCTGTCAAGGAGTTACAGATTGAGAGCTGTTCAAATCGCGGGCTATTGCAAATGAAACGTCTTATGCGTGCACCCTGTACAAAATCTAGAAAACTTAAATTTTTACGAATAAAATGCATTTTTTTCAAATTTAAATTTTATTTTAATTTTAACTCCAAGAAGCCTGTTAAAAGATTGATTAGTATTGAGTCATTACTAGAGAAGTAGCCAACATGGACTTGGATGATCTTTAATATTCACACCCCCGTTAATATGGTCCAGACTCCAGATGCTGACATGACTGCTCTAACTGTCATGGTTTGATCTGTAAATATCAATCTTTGTAATCTTTGGTATTCACACTAGTGCTGGCAAATTCTACTACTTTTCATTACTCAATAATATTCAATACTTTTCATTTGGGTACTCAATACTACTCGGATTTTAATTAAATACTTTTAACGGATTTTTTGAATTTGTAACGCATAGAAGTAGTTTCTTCAAAAATTAAAAATAGATCTTTAACTATTATTGGTTTTCTATGTCTTTTATTATTAAATAAAAACTAAATGTAAAGCTAACTTTTAATTTAACGTTAACAACAATTTAATTGTTCTACAAAATTTATTTAGTTTTGATTTGATTAAAGAATCTTACACCTAGTTGTCTTTTTATGCAGTGATGTATTTTTATGCACTATTTTAGCCACTCCTCAACTTGCTTAAAAATACAAATAAAAATTAAAATAAAAAAAATTTGAGTAAATAAATGGGTAAACTCGGGTTTGAACTTGAGCCAAATGAATCGTTTCAATATATACAATATTAATAAAAGTTCGACTAATTACTTACAAACATTAATTAAAAATACAACTCTAAAAGTATCGAGTAAATACTTTTGAGTATTGAGTAACCAAAAAAATGGAAATACCCGATAATGGGTAGCCACTACTCAATACTTTGCCAGCACTAACTCACAACCCCGTTAATATGGTCTAGACTCCACATGCTGACATGCCTGCTCTAACCGTAATGTTTTGATCTTTAAATATGGCGTGAAAATTTGTCGTCAATTCTTCAGAGAATACATCAGTGATATTGGTTTCAAGAATTTGAATTCATTTTTTTTAGAGACTTCACAAATTCCCGGTGATTTATCCTTCTGTAATTGAATTATTTATTGTAATTGACGGTATTGAGCATTCAAAAGTATCGACACTTTACAGCTCTACTTCGTACAGGAAATTTACAAATTCGCCGAACTCAACGATTGCATTTAAAAAATTAAATAACCTTTCAAAAATTAAATTTATTTAATACAATTTAATATAGACTGATTCAGCTGCGAATTACATATTTAATTAACCATATTTGTTTTTCGCTTGTTTCACTGACACACAGTGATCTGTGGACCATGATTGCCCAGTTTTGAAAACTGCATTTATCTAAAAAATATCTTGGTATATCCAGTCTAGATTATTATACTGTTAGCTCAATTCCCGTGAAACCTATGAAGCATAATCTATCATGTTCTGAGTAACAGTGCTGGCTATTTCTGCTGTCCCAACTCTTATAAGTCTGAAGTAAACAATATGCTACGAAAATGGTATTTGTTAACGTTTTCTAACCAAAGAGTTTTGATCCAACTTGAAGTTTCTCCAAAGTTTTTAAAGATTTTTATAAAATTTATTTTTCTTGATTTTCTATTTATTTGATTGTTTATGTTCCTTTTTTATCGGAAATAAGAGTGATATTTTTACCATTTAAGCGATCCTAAACTAATTTTGGAGCATTTTCAAAATTGCAAATTTTTTGATAATTTAAGAATTGGGAATTTTTAGTTCAATTCTAAACTGTGTTTCACACATATATGTAATTACATAGCGCTTCCTTATTGCAACGTAGTCATATCTTAAAAAAAACTCGATCATCAGAAAACGAGTTTAAAGTTTTTAATTTACACGCACGTCAATGGAAAAATAAAAAAGTATTCTTCCCTCAAGAGGTGAATAGACAAGATATTTGTATAAATTTCTTAAACAAGATGAAGAGCGATACGAGGAATATTTCTGCATTCTTAACTCAAAAATCACGTTTTTTGAGATATGACTACGTTGCATTAAAGAAGCGATATGTATGCATGTATGAATTTGAAAACAAAACATTTATGAACATTCCAACCTTATTATGCTCATAAGAATAATTACATATTTTCCCCCTAAATAAACTTATAAGCAACTTATTTTCATAAATTTATGTTTGATTTAAAAAATTGTTTTGTCTATCCAAATGTACAAGTCGAAATCCATTAAGTATGCATTTGACCAGCAGCCATAACAACATTTATAGTTCACTATTTGCTTGGAATATTAATTGAAATCTTCATAATGAATAGACCGACGACCGACTAAGAACTCAATAAACAAAAACTCAAACGCACAAACAGCAGCAATAATAAACTTATTTATAAAATAAAAATAAAAACTACATAAACTTAAAAATCATTTCACAGTTAATCATAAATATTTCATTGCATTTAAAGGTGATTACACCAGAGTCAGTCAGTCAGTCGTCTTCGAAAATAGTATGTTTGTGTAAAAAGTCACCTTCGATTTAAAATACAAAAGTAAAAAAACAATTCGACAGCAGCACTAAATAAATTACTAAATCTACAACAGCAGCAATTGCAATAGCACCCACCAGCACTAACAACAACCAGCAGAAACAACAACAAACATGATATCGAAAGATCACAGCACTTTAATGTGAGCAATACTTATGCGCTTCTTTACTTACAATCACTTATTTTACTGCACAAAAAAAGCATGATCGTCGTTTTCTTTGTCGTTTCACTCTAAACACCAGCACGATTAAATGCATCAAGACCATTCATTGGCCAATCGAGCGATCACTGGGTGCAAAAAAAATCAACAACAACTACAGCAGCAACAAAAACTAAATCAATATTATGAAATTTAATTTCAGCAAACAAAAACCTGCAAGAATTGAAATAAAATGAAAACTTGATATCAAAATGCAAAAAAAAAATATTCATCAATAACATGAAACTTTTGTGAATTGTGCTGAAGTGATACGATTCCATAAATGATGAATCCAAAAAAAAAGAAAAAAAAGACAACAACAATAGCACTAATAAAGCCATCGTTTAAGAATAATGGAAAAAATCATACAGACATAAAAATGAACAGCCAGCCACCAACAAACAACCAGCCAACCAGTCAAGCGACTTGAGCCAACCATCCGATCAAGACAAACATTATATTCAAACGAAAGAAATATATAATTTAAAAACAACAACAAATTGCTTTGATTTTATTTGTATAAAAGCTGCAAATAGACAGACCTTTAAAGGAATTATTTCAAGTTGTCGATTGAAAAATTAAATGATGGCACAAAGACGTGAATGACAGACAGCTCTTGAAGCTCAAAGGTTCAATGAACTTAGTAGATGTAGTCAAGATTCACGGGAGCACACGCAATGATGGATGACATTATATTATCGGTTATCTTATAATTTGGGGGTGAGTGTGGGCGGCCACTTCCCAGAAAACTCATGCTCCGGCTTGCATATATCTTTTGTCGGATGGATGAGCCGATCTAAAAGTCTGCAGTTCTTAGTGAGCCTTCTGCAGTAATGCAACAGCATACCGTCACGGTATTAATCCTCCTCTTTCTGGGGTTAGAATGAAGTCCACCTGCAAACACCTTTTCAGAAACTTTGTCGATGTAAGTATCATCGTTTTAACAACGCTTGGTCAGAACAAAGCCTTTCGAATGACCGATTTACTAAAGAGCGCTCATAATGGCGAAAACGATCGTGTGAATCCCTGCAGTGGTCCCACTAATGTCCATGGTAAAAGTATGCTAATTTGCCGGTTAGACGCCAACTCTAGGCTCCTGTTGAACCCGATACATCGTGATGTGGGAAATCACCCCGAAGACACAACCGCAGCGGTGAGAAAAGTAGAAGTGAATTTCTAACTTATGCGCCGTTAAATTCAAGTGCGATATCTCAAAATATTAATTGCGAAAGCTTTGCCTGCCCAACTACTGCGGTATAGTAAAAGCTTTTGGCCATTTGTTAGAAGATTAAGTGATAATGCTAGTTGATGAATTCTGACTCTTTCAAACGATGATAAAATATTCATTGAGCAGATAGATAGATGGCTTTAGCTGAACTTCTAGCTAAATTATTTCCTTTCATTTACACTGAACTCACCAATTACTGTCGCGCTGAAGACAGTACCTGTTGCCCTATTTTCTCATTATTTAACTGTTTTTTAATAAACCATGAATTTGATTTGAAAAAACACTGATTTTGATTTTTAGAATCTTGAATTTAGTTTGAATTTTGTTTTGTTGAAACAAGACTGATTTTGGGATCTAAAATTCGGAATTTGCTTTGAAGCAATCCAAATTCGCCTATAATTTTCCTGTTATGGCAGAATCATTGCTTCCAATTCAACCTGCAATCCAACAGTCTGAACATAAATATTTTATATTTTAATAATTTACTACGATCAATTTTTGCAAAAATTGTAATTAAAATTATATGATTTCTAATATTTACTTCGCTGTGATTAAGTACAGGTACTAGATGAATTTGTTTACTTACTCATACATATTTATGTTTTTGTGTTATTGTACGTATAAGTTTTAAATTTATGTACATGTGATCAAATGTAAATAAGTGAATGATCGCCAAAGTAATTGGAATGTCTGTCTTTAATGGTCTCACTAGAGGTGATCGTGGTTGCTGATGTCTTTATTGTTGTTGTTGTTTTAGTTTTTGTTACTGTTAAAGAAATCAATTGCTGATATATGCAAATATTTGTTGGCCTATGAAGCCATCAGACATTTACATGATACTTCGATTAAATAAACAAAACAAAAGTAAAAAATAAAATAATCAGAAATGAAGGCGAACGTAAATCGATCGATCGCTTGCTTACGTTCACATCAAACCCACTAAGAAAACAAAAGAGTATGATTTTAATTTATAAACTTTTGCTTTTTTCCCCATTAATTGCTAATCATAAAAAATATTTGAAAATTGGTCCACAATTGACGAAGAAATAGGTGAACATACATAAAAAAGATATACAGTCGAACATAGAACCTCCTCTTTTTTTAAGTCGGTTAAAAAACGAAATACAATAACAAAAGTTTTAGTTTTCAAATTAGTTTATGGCAGCTTAGCTCCCAAGTCGCTGGACAGATTTTCTTGAGTGTTAGCTAAGAACACCTTCCAACTGATCACAATTGTTACATGTTAAAAATAAAATCAGTAAAATTCCAGCTGAGAAAAGTCTTATAAAATTTTTTAAGCAACCCTCGTATGAGTTAAAAATGTTAATTACAGCCCACAAGGTTGCCCACCATTCATTCTAGATCCATCACTTACAAAACGAGCCAATGGTGAATGATCTTTGATTTTATGGATTTTTTATTATTTATTTCTATTTTTTCTACGGAATGATTTCATTTTACAAAACCCATTAATATACTATTCATTTCTACAGACAAAAAGAAAAGAACATTAAATAAAAAGCAACAAGAGAAGAAAGAAAATTACTGCGGAATTCAGGTATCATTGAGGTTAAAAATTGTATAAAATTATTTGATAATTTTTTTTTGAAATCACAAGACTTTCAAACAAAATTAAATTACAAATAAATTCTATAATGCTATTTAATATACAAAATCATTGAAATATTCTATTTGATTACATTAAGTTAGAAAAAACACACACACATTTTTATAATAGATACGAGCAGATTATCACGTAACACGACGTTGTGCAAGAATATGGAACAATAAATACTACAAAATGGTATAGAAACTAGAATTGTTCTTGCAATTGAATACAAATGAGTATTCTGGGTCTCGACCATTATGCGGTTAGGAAGAGTACTTTTAAGTCCGTTGAGATGCATGAGCAGAAGATGGATAGTCGAAGAACTGCACCGAACCTTCATTGCGGTTTGTAGCATATAAAATGAGACACGACTGTAGTTTACGCTTTTTGGAAGCTTTTGGCGGTGGGAGGAAATGAGGTTTAATTTGTCTTTTTGTATATTTCAGTTAACACGTTTATTTTATTGTACAAGTAAATGCGCCACTCCTATTGGAGGTTCTAGCAACATGTCGTTTCCTTAATCTGTTAAATTTAAGATGTGCGGCTGATTGGACCACAGCATCCGATCCTATTGTTGGGGCCGCCAACAACCCCTTGGCGGGCTAAAATCAATTGATTTTTAGCTACATCTTTAAGCAGCCTATTACCATTCATTCATATGACCTTCATATTTGTAAACCTCTAAAAAATCAAAAGACGGTGTATTATGACTCGGGTTTTCAACCGGTTTTTAAACCCGGTTTTTAAAACCGGGTTTTCTACAATACGGTTGTCGGTTTTTTCAAAATGTTGATTTTTCGAATGTCGAATAGTCCGGTTTTTTACTATTAAAAGCCCGGCTTACTCGAATACTTTTCGATTTGTATATTTTTCAAATAAAATTAGGTTTTACTTTCTTAAAACTTAGACAAACGTTTACTGTTGATTTTCCAGGTACTTTTTCAGTGTAAAAGTTTTTTTTGGCTATGGCGAAATAATTTTAAGAGGTGGTAGTAGGGGCGAATTAAATTAGCCTTATTGCGTGCAATGGATATCAAACTGCATATTTGAAAATCGTTACTTAGTTTTGTTGACATTTTGTTGCATATTTTAGATAGAGCTAAGCATCCATTGCAAAACAAAAACGAATAGATGAACGTCGCCTAAAAGGTTTGAATACGTTAATACTATATCGTTGAACTCGAAACTCCCCGAAAAGCGAGAGTTTTATTAAATACTCTTTCATATATGAAATAAAAGAAATTCGCCGAGTAACGGCGTAAATGCATTATTATTTAATTTAAAGGAGAGGCCTGAACACGTTATAAAGTCAATAATAATAGAGTAATCCTTGCAATTCCTTATTTTTTTTTTATAATATAGAGATTTATTTGCTTTTGAACCATTTTTTTTAAAAGAGTGTTTGAAGTTACATCTTTTTGCATTAAAAAATACTTGCACTTGTATTTACTCCCGTTTAAATTTCTGTAATAAAGGGCCTGTTTTTGATCGCAGGAGTCTAAAATTTTCCGTGAACATGTAGTTTGAAAAACCATAATAAATCAAACACTCTATTTCATGTATCTATCGCATTTAAAGTGACGATATGAAGCTAATTTTTATGTTTAATCTTTAATTTTATGTATTATTTTATAGTATTTTTATGAAATGTTCACTCTTTTTTTAATAAAGCAAATGAAAACTAAAACTCATGTAAATATAATAATTTTCTTAAGAAAAAAAAATAACTCGGTTGATTGGTTTTTCCTGAATTTGAAAACCCGTATCCGGGTTTGCCGATATTTCAAATATTCGAACTATTCGAAAACCGGTTTCTGGAAAATGTCCAAAATGTACAAAATTTTATTAGTTAACCTATATTTCGCCACTTCCTTGCGTGGCTTAAATAAAATAATAATAAAATAAATTTTTTTATATTTCCCTGAAGAAACCACACAAAGAAGTGGCGAAATATCGGTTAACTAATAAAATTTTGTAAACGTTTTTTATAAAAAATTGGTCTATAGCTCGAGATAAATTAGATTCATTTAGTAAACATTGTAATTTACCTGCCTTATGAGCAGAGTGGTCCCTAAACTGGGTAGTGAGTTGATACAATTCAATTAGATTTCCTTCAATACAGAGAGAGCTAAACTAAATGCCGTGTTACGCGTTGCAGAAACTAAAAAAAAAAACTTTCATTGTAAATTGTCTGTGAAGCTAGATGTTGCGGTTTATCTTTTAAAAAATGTTTATGTGTTTTTATTTATACTTTCTACTCGTACTGCTGCTGCTGCTTGCTGCTCATGTACATTTTTATTTAAGGAAGTTTTTAGTTTGAAATTTTTGGGTTTATTTCTTTTTCTGGTTTGACTTCCGGCATAAGGGATGGTTAAGCTGAATTTTGTTGTTTTTTCTCCTTTTGTTTGATGTCTAATTTTTAAATTGTTTTGACTATTTCTTCGTTTGCTCATTTATTTGTGCGCTTGTTATCTCTAACAATTGAACTCAAATTGCAATTGTCGATTTTGTTACTCGTACTTTTTATATTTTTGGTTTCTATTCGGTCGAATTTGTCACCTAATTACCAAAAAAAAAACTAATGAAGAGATATGGAAAAAATTAGTCATCGCTTGAAGTTAAGTGTTTAATTAGGAGGTCATGTAATTTCAATTTAATACTTTTCATTTTATCTCAATGATAAATTGGTTTTAGGCTATTTTCTTTATTAAAGGTGTCGATTAGGAAGCATTTTTAAATACAGTACTTAAAGAGGAGAGGCTGAGACGGCAAAGCACCCGGCATGGATCCTTAATGGGACCTCTAAGGACACATTGGCATTTTCCTATTCGGCTAAGAAACTGAATGGATATGGATTTAAGTTCAAAATTGTATAAAACAAATCTTAATATAACGAAATAAAAAATAATGTACCATCTTAATGGCAAACACGCTTAAAGAGTTTATTTAACCTTCAATCATTTTGAGATTAAAAAAAAACGAAACGAAACATACTTCTTTCCTGTCCACTGACCTCCCAAGTTTTTATGTTACAGAAAAAAATTTACAAAAAACTTAACACAACTGACAAACTAAATTCATATTTAAAAGATGCTATAAAAAACATTAACATTTAAGTGTTCCCATAAAATTAAAATGCCAAACAGAATAAACAAGATTTTTGAAAGATGTCTTTTGCAACACACTTGCACACTCGCATTCGAAGACACTAGAAGAAAATCACAAGCAAAACAATTAAGTCAACCACACCAGATACAAAACAATACAACTTAGGTGGCAATTAAACTCGGGCATAAAGTAACAAGTACCTCTTTAACAACTAAACCAAATAAATGTCATTCATTCCTTCATACATTAATTCATTCATTCACACATTCATTCATGTGCGGCAAAGATACACATAATTCATATGAGAGGTAAACGAAACAATTGTAATAACGTTTAATGCTACTGGATTTATTAGTTAACCACCACAACAGCAACAATAACAATAATTTTGAAATATATATAAAGTTATGAGTCTGTATGACCCAGAAAACTAAAATATGAACCAGATACAAAATACTCGTACTACACAAAATAAAATGAAACAATATTCCCACCAATCTTGACCACCAATGTTGTAGTTGTGTCAGTAAAATACACTGAAAGTAATATGTTTTGTTTGAATGAATAAAAACACATGATTTATTACTTAATAAAGCAAAAATAATACTCGAATCCTTCTTCATTTTGTGTAAAAGTTTCATTCAAATATCTCGTGTACTCAGCTCTTGAGAAATCACTTCCCCATTCGACTTGAATATTTTTCAGTGGGGAATTTCTTTAAACTTTGGACGCAGAAAAATAATGCGGTATTAATTCGAATATCGAATCTTCTTTTTTTGACTTTGGGAATGCATGACAGTACATTCATCATAGATTTATACTCATGCATAATTTCTTTTCTTGGATAAATTGAGGCATTTTTTAAATTTATTTTTCGGTTACTTGACTTTTCCTTCTTCCAAGTATTTAATGTAAAAAACATCATGCACATTCCAAAAAGCCATGGCCATGGGCCTGACACACAAAGAAAATACATGGTTGAGGCAACCATATAATCTAAGAGCATATCTCTATTATTAAATTCTACGATTGTAGACGAATCAAAAAACAATTTAATTATACGATTAAAGTCAAGCTTTGTTATTAGTGTTCCACTGGACGCTCTTTGTCAGACCGAACCCAAACTATTGTATATTTTTCATACCGAACCCGAACACGGAACTCGAAACCGAATTTTTTTATTGAATAGAAAAATATTTTATTTTTGGTGATATTTTTTTTAATAAAATATATAAAAACTTTTATTGTGACAACGACGACGAAAATTATTCCGAAAGGCAAACATCGACCGATCGTAGTTTTGTTTTGTTTGAGTCAATAACAATATTTTCTCATCTAACAATGTTATTATAACTGAATATAAACATAATATGATAAAATAGAAGGTGACGCAAAATTAATTATCTTTATATTAATGTTTGCCCAATTGGCTCGTAACGATTAGGAAATCGACGTCGAAATTCACGATTCGCTAACACCACCGACCAATTATTGGACTGAATAAACTAACCCAATTATTCCTTGCTCTTCCTGCTCCATTTCTTGTCTGTTTGTATACTGCAGCTGCTTAGTTCACACAAGTCAAAAATTATTGTCGCACGACGCCATTTGCAAAATTGCTTACATCTTTCGATAGGGTGATTAATTTTGCTCTACCCTGTATAATAAAAATATGGACCATATCATAAAATTCTCGAGGAGCCCCGCAAAAGTCGATGATCGATTCTGGGTAAACCTGAAATAATTTTATTATTAACAAAAAAATTTATATTGTATAGGGTGTCCGCCGGGAAGGTATACTACTTTGTTTGTTTATAATTTTTGATTATATGAAAGATAATGGATCTTATATTGATAAATGTTTTATTTATGTCGGCAATTATGTATGGAACACAATATCAGATAAATGTCCGCCTCTGTTAGCCTCACAAATGCGAGCCCTTTTGAGCACATTTTTCATTACATTCTCACACATTTCACGCGGTATTTCGTTAATTTCATAACGAATATTTTGTTTGAGCGTTGCTGGTTTGTTTGCATAAACTTTGCTTTTCAGATATCCCCACAAAAAGAAGTCGGGAGCAGTCAAATCAGGCGACCGTGGAGCCCAATCAACATCACCATTTCTTGAAACAACTTGTTGTGGAAAGAGGTCTCGCAGTAATTCCATTGTAATCCTGGCTGTATGCGATGTGGCACCGTCTTGTTGATACCACATGTTAATCAAGCCCAAAGCATGCAGTTGTGGCGTTAAAAAGTTTTCAATCATATCACGATATCGCTTCCCATTAACAGTCACCGTTACACCGTTTTCATTTTCAAAGAAGTAAGGACCGATTATTCCTCCTGATCAAATTGCACATCAGACTGTCACTTTTAATGGATGCAAAGGTGACTGATGAATAATTTGAGGGTTTTCCATTGCCCAGAACCGACTATTCTGTTTATTCACATATCCATTCAAATGAAAATATGCCTCGTCACTCATTATGTTTTTTTTTCATGAAAATCAGGGTTGTCATGGGCGACCTGAGCTGTAACATCCTATTGGCATATGTACAACGGGGTAAATGGTCTTGTAAAAGAAGCTCTTGTGACAACTGAATCTTAAATCTGATGTATATGAGAGAGTGCATGTATGGCTTTTAGTCATAACTTGATTACAAACTAACGAAATTATTTTTGTATATTAATAAAGATTTAGTTATAGTCCAACCATTTTGCAGCTCTTGTGTATGGTAGATATGAAATGATAAAATGCAGACACAAAAAATTTACTATCACGACTATGGTTGTGCTTAATTGATTGTGCTTTATCTGTTGTTTTGTTTCTAGTGGTGAATCTATGTTGCATTAACAGTTACATTTCGGCGATAAAAATCATTAGGATCGCGGCGCAAAAGATCTAAGCTGAAACAGTCACATGATTGCATTCATTTTTCGTTGTAAGAAGGCGCGAATTCGTACATACATATATTTTTTGTCGCCTTTACGAGAATCAGTCATTGGAATCTTGTATTTTTTTGCGTTGTACAGTGTAATCAATCTCTTTGGATTAAATACTAGGATATTATGTTAATCAAGAGTATCATAAAATATTTTGTATTCCTTGATGTAAACTACAAAATTTCTTTAAGTGTAGCATCGTTATAGCAAAACCTACCAAAATGAATGAGTGATTCTGCCGGCTGTTGCTTGTCAGTAGCAGCCATACAAGTATGCAAGTATGTAGCAGTTTATAAATCTCTTAGTAACTTGTCATAATTAAATTAAAACATTAACATCACAGGTTGTACGTACATACAACTAAATGAAACCGTAAAAAGAAGAGGAAAAATGGACACAGATTGTGTATGATTTGGTGAAACACTGAGGTGTTTGTGGCCATAATTCGGACAAGTTCAAAAACAGCCAAAAGAAATTATATTTTATGCACACCACACCAGCAACAACAACCAACCAAAAACAAGATTAAAATGACCCAAAACTCGCTGTTACCGAGAAAAAGGTCGTTAAACGGTCTTTAAGTGAAAAAAATAAGAAGAACGTTTCTGCCATTGGCGTTGCAAGCATTTCAGACACATGTGATTTCTTTATTTATTTTTTTATTATTACATATTTCAGAATACAAGTATCTCTGCTTCAAGTTAAGACAGTAGCATTTTCCATTTTTTACGTCTTAACTTATTTTCATGTGTTCTTAGCGGTTTATATGTTTCAACTTGTTCTTCAGTCGACACAACAAAGATCATGTCAGTATGATGAGTGTTGGGCCGGCGAAAATATCTACATTATCATCATGATAATCGTTAAAAATATAATGGGATACATAAGACTAATAATTGAAATGATTAAAACTAAAAGACGAATGGACAGACAGACAGACAGACAGACAAACAATTATATGAAGCAAATAAAGTCTCTAGTCGTTTATTATTTCGTTGTTTAGCCAGAGTTGTCAATGAATTTTAACGTTAAAATTATTATAATTTTGGAAATAAGGATTTCGTGGTGGGGCTGGCCTTGTTTATGCAAATCCTTTATGAAAAATAAATACGAGAGTTATTGTCATTCCAACTTCCAATGACTTTAAAAAGCTTTAATTTATCATTTTATTAATAATAAAAATTTAAAAAATTATTAAAAGTGAGAAGTGTAAAAAAGACTTAATTGATTTAAGTTCTGTTTAGCCAAATAGTCAACCGGAGCGGATGCGAGCAAATAAAGCGAGTTAAGTGCCAACTAAAGCGCACGTCAAAAAGGTGCGTCTTCCTCTGTCATTCTGTCATTGTTTTTATTGTATCTGTATAGTTAGTAAGCGCGAGATTTAACGCGTAAAACATGTTAAAATCGACGTTGTTCTTATTTTCTTATTTTTTGTTGTCTTTCTGTTAGGCCTTTTCAACTCTTTAAAATTGTTTTTATTAAGATATTGGCCTAACATTTAGTTTAAGTTGTCAATGTATGTAGACATATTCGCTTGTATTGTGGCTTTACTGCTGCCGATTATTTAAACTAGAGTAGAGTTTGTTTGAAAACGAACACGGCTTGTTTTCTTTCATCTTGAGTTTTATTATCTGACGTGTTTTTCACTGGATACGACAGACATCACATCACATCGCTTAAGTTTTAAGTTGAATTTTCTTTGAAGTGTGAATCACATAATTTTATCTTGTTTCTTAGGTTTTTTGATTGTTTGTCTTGTCTCTTCGTTTGTTGCTGGAATTTTGGCATCACTTTTATTCATACACCGGAACTAAATTGTTTATTCATAATTCTGTTAAGATTTTAAGTTTATTTCTGTTGACTTAAGATAATTGCTCGTACATAAATGCATGAGAAAAAGTTAGAGTGGAGAAAAGTCTAAATGCAATAACATGGATGATTAAGTGATGTGGTAATAATCAACATCGCAATTGTTTTATCTTTGAATATTGAAATTTGAGGTCAGTTATCGAAGCAGTAGACTTGTATCGAACTCGTTCAGTCGGTCATTTAAATTGTATGGCTCTGACCAGTGATTTGAGTCTAAGGGGAGAAAACTTTTTCTATTTAAGAAAAATTTAGTTTAAATCATGTAGTACATTCACAAATGATAAATGTTTGTCAGTGACGTCCCATGAGGGTTATTATAGCGATGGCCACCGCTCACGTGAGTGATTAGCGTAAATCATACATGATCGTGATTGCTTTCTTGTTTTAATCAAGTGAGCGTACAAGAACATGAGTATAAAAAATTGAGCTTAAGTAGATTTTTAGCGTGATTCTTTCAAAACTATGATATGTTACTCATGCACGTTTGTGCAAGAGTAACATTTTTTATCGTGAGCGTTCATTGTAAAGTTTCAAAATACTCAGTTTTTTGCAGGACATCGACGGGAAGGAGAAAACGAATATTTTTCTTTATTTTATTTACATTTTTTATTTGTTTTATTTTTTATAAATATTTTGTTATATATTTTAAAGTTTTTTTCAAATAAGTTAAAAGGTATTATTTGGCTCAAGTTCCTCATCAATTTCTTTTTGGTTTAAGAAACTTTTGAAAAATTCAAATTGTTTTTATTAAGAAATCAATATTGGAACATTTATTCATCAGACCAGCAGTTTTTTAAATATTTTAAATTTACGAATGTGTTGTGTTGTAAATCGTGTACAATTCTTTAACTCATTAACTTTGTACTTATAAATCATGACGTCTAAGAAGAAAAAATTAAAATCAACTGGACGCTTATAACTCTTTGCAATGGATATATTTTGATATAATTTATTTTAGAACGAGTTGGCCATTAGAATAAGTTCGATTAAGTACACAAAAATATTGTGCACATTTTTATATGATTTGTGTTCAAAAGTTCTGTTTAAACTAATTGCGTTTACGTTCGAAATCAAACTTTATTTCAAACCCATTTCATTTACATTTTGATCGAAAAGAGCTGTTAAGCACAATTCTAATTTTTAAGCGTAGATTTTTTCTCTTGTCAGTTGTGTGCATATGAGATTTGGTTCGATATCGAATCGAAACTTTACAGCAAGTGTGTGCAAAGCAATAAGTCGAGCAAAATCATAACAAACTGTGTGCTGAAATACAGTAAAAAAATGAACAAAGAACATTGCAAGAACAATTAAAGGAAAAGTGCTCAATATTTGTACCACTTTATTATTTTGGTACGTTGGTTATTTTTGATTTTGCTTTTAAACTAAACAATTGAATCAGGTATCAAACCAATATGCATGTGACCTGAAGGTTTGTACTTACTTAGTAGAAATAAATGTTTGGGTGTTCTTTAAATGCGATGTTCATTAAATCGGAAAACTACTCTACTCACTAAATCCTAATAAAATGCCGATACACTTAGTGAACTTAAATTGAACGTAAAATAAATAAATAAAGCGGTACTACGAAATAACTCTCTAATGCAATAACACCCAACGAAAAAATGATATAACACCCAATTTCCAAGGATATTTACAATTATTTCGCTGTTGGTAGCTCCAATATTTCTTTTGTGCTTTTTTATTGGGATATTTTTCCACTTTTTAAATGTTGTTGGAAATTTCTTCATTTGACTGTTATTTCATTGGGAGTTATTTCGTGGCAGGATTATTTTTGTTACTATACAAAATCATAGACTGGATTGGTACATAAAATCAATTGCCCAACTTGCAGCCTATTGTATGCGTTGTAAGTTGCACATATATTGTTGGTAAACTATATATATAAATATTGTTGTTTGTTTTCCTTTTAATTTACTGTTCTCCAAACATACTACAAAGCTTTAAAAGAATATACCCGGCTAGCATTTTCTACTGGAAACCTCATGAAGAACGTTTTTGGTCGTCGAAGAGCGCATTTTTTAACCGTAGAAAATTCCTTGCACGGGAAAAACTGTTACACGAACTGATTCTTCTGTAAGAATTTTCCAGAACACAGCGAAAGACGCTTATATTAATCGTAGAAAGAATCGTTTAAGATTTGTGTAGTTACAGATCATCATCAGAAGATTTTTTTAGTAGTCCTATATTAAACATAATCGTCTTTCAAACATCCCATTCTACCTGGGTAGTAAATTTTCATGTTTACAAATACAAACACATACATGATAAGATTTCTGGGTTTGTGTATTAAACACCTGCGCACAATAGGAGGAACGTCACTGGTGCACGTTCTTTGTGCAGGATTTTCAGTTGTATCAACTACTTCGGAAACTATTGACAAACTCCAGGATATAAATGCGAATGCCTGGCGTAACTCGTAAGTCTACCAAATAGTTGAGTTCACTGGCACAATTTAATGATATCTAATTTGCACAGATCATTGAGTATGAAGAAGTAATCGGCAAGATGGTTTGCCCACAACCATAACAACCACTGAACCAACTGATTCAGTAGCCGGTTAAAGATTTCCTACTGCATTGCTTCGTTCATGAAAAATGGACTCGTTTTTATACATTCAAAATGAGACAGCAATCAAAGCTACAGACTGCATTTGCCCGGAATACAGCAGAAACAGTGAAATCAGCTTGCAAGGTCATGGTGAGGGGTGTCCTTTTTTCGATGCCCAAAACACACGAGCTGATCCTCGAATTGATAACGCATTCACTTTATTTTGCAGATTTTTTTCTGTTCCAGAATTTAAAGAAGTGGTTTGACAGAAAATTACTCAAGTCAAATAAAGAAGTCACCACTTCAGCAGTAGCTTATTGTAAAGACATTCTGAAATCATACTTTGAGGCCGGCATAAAAAGTTAATCAATCCCTGTACTAAACAGGATAGATTGAGCTAAAAGGATAATATTTTATAGGCAAAAAACTAAACCAAAATAAATGAGTTCTTGCAATGACTTATTGACTTGATATAAAATTGTTTTAAAAATCAAAAGAGCTTTGGAATCGAAAAAAAAAATTCAGCAAAGCTTTTAAAATTTTGTGTTATTCAATTAATTAGGCTGCTTCAATTTTTTTTTCAAATGTGAGAATAGTATAAGGAATCCAAAATCAAATTGCTGATCGTAAAACAAGTAAAGCCTGAGATCGTGAAAATGAGAAACTTAATTGCGGCCTGGCTGTCAGTTTCTAACAGAATATCGATCCCCCTTAATTTAACAACCTTTTAAATCTAGATAGTTTCTTTAGGAATGTGAATGAAATTGGGGTAGCTAAATTCGCAGTGAAGTCTTTTTAACACACTATTTTTATTATATACATATATATTTTTAAAAGGAATAACTTTTCAGCATTGTGGAGTTAGAAGTGTCTTTTAGAGTCTTCCGATTTACTCTAAACAAAATACTGTGTAACCCTGATTATGTTAATAAATCCTGAAATGTATTTATACAGTGGACTTAGTTGTAGTCATCTGTTTTCTAGAAGAAAATAGCAGATGAGCACTAAACCCAAGGATTCATTAAAACTGCACACAGCATTTAGGAAACTTTGTTTGTGCATGCATAAAATACGAGGTACGTTTTCTTGGTATTCCCATTATTCAATGCTCCTAATCATTTATAATATAAGTACAAACATAGTAATTACGATTCATAATGCCTATTATAACAAAATTATAGCAAAAAGCTATTTGGGTCGGTCGTTAAATAATAAAATTGTAACTGAAAAACGATAAAAAAAAACTTTCTCAAACATTCACCAAATATTTTAACATCTTCGTAGTTTCTGTCCGCCCAATAGGAAATATTAAAAATATCATAAAAATAACAGTTCATTAAATTGTACGACGAGCATGACAATAATAATTTGACATTAGCATTGGCATTAGCAGTGCCTAAACAATATTCATTTACAATCAATTTCTCTAAATCAAAATTTTTTTTCTTTTATTACATATTTTCAGATCTTCTTCAAGCTCGTGGAGCTCTCACTTCATAAACATGAAACAATAAAAATGTAAAGAAAGAAAAAATCCAGCGTTTAGCCAACCAAATGCTTCCAAGGCCCCAAAAGTATTTCATATTAAATATGGAGGCATGACAATAAATTTCTTTTTTTTTTAAATGTATTTTCAATATATCTTTATGATGTGGAATAAACGATGGACGACAAAAATGATTTCCAAATATGCGTACCAGATTCATTAACATATTTGTACACACAAATTGTCTTGTTTGTCGTAAATGTATGCAGACATTTGTACTCAAATCGTATACAGACATTTTCAGATAAATGAAGTAGCAAACTGGCGGATGAACAGACGGTTAAAACGAAACGCATGTACAGACTAAATTGAAAATTAGATACTTTTTTTATATGTAGACTTATAATATATTTTTATTCGCTGGTATTAGTGGCGAATCGATATATTTTTAATGTCTGTGTTTTTTTTTGTGTAAAATCTATAGAGGAGTGCTAACAAGACGGGTGGAGTCTTGCCGAAGTATACACTGTTATAAAAAGTATGATAATAATTAATGGCGTTTTCTTTTCTAGAAAAAAGTGCAACACTTTTCACCGTTTTTATTGAAAATTTGCAATATAATGATTTTTTTATATAGAGAATTTATTAGATTTTATTGTATCATCACTTACAAGGCAACACTTTTATATTAAGAAAACTTTGAATTAGATTTTTTTTGATAAAAAGTAAAAGAAATGTTAAATTTTTTAAGAAAAAGAAACGGCATAAGTCACACCGAGATCAATTATACTTCAATAAATACAAATCGATTCAGAAGATATTCTTCTGACTTAAACTGAATTTTTTTCTTTGCCTTAAATCATTATAATTTATTTATTTTCTTTTATCACGAAGTATTCCAGAAATATTATCGGGAGATGGATTAAGGAGTATTTACCGGATTTAACTCGATGTGTTAAGTGGTGTTTGCCTTTCAAATCATTGCAAGTGGAAGATACATATAATTTTAGTATGAGATTTGGAACTTCCTAGATTGAAATCGAAACGTGACCAAATGATAAAAACGTGTGGTGGACCGCACGGTATTGTACTATCAGCTGATATTCAAACTATTGATAAAGTTTTCAAGAGGCCGGCGTCTTCACCCCTTATTATCTTCCAAGCTCGTGAAAGCTCACATAATTAAAGAAAATTATTTGTCTGAACTTGTTGATTTTTCTTTGAATTCTAATATTATAAAACATAAAATCATTGTTTTTCTTAATTAATAACTTACAAAATTTTTATTATAATTCATGTAATTTAATATAATTTTTGTATCTTGTAATTAGTCTGTAAGGATTATATCCATTGACTAATTTTTTAAATCAATAAAATAGAAAAATAAAAAAATAAATAAAAAAAAACATTCATGTTCACGCGTTATTTTACGTACTCACAGATATCACGTGTGCGGTGCAGGGATCTACTACTCATCGAAAGTGTATTTTTATGTTAAAAATAAATTCTGATTTTTTAGGAAATTCTTGAACTTTTAAAGCTTTAATTTTTTATTAATTCATAATTTCTATTTTATTAACAATTTTCTTTTAACATGTACGAGAAGATTTTATTTTTAATTCCGATACGACAGAAGAATGATATAAATATTTATTAACGATCATTTTCAAAATCAGAATTTTCATTAAAAAATTAGTTATATGTGATTGAGATATAAATGGGAAATTCTGAAAAGTAGTTTATTACTTTAACGCATAAAAAATTGTCTCAATTATAATTTCAAATATGGAAGCGAAAATGATATTTTCAACAAATTTAAATAAAAGAAACTTTATTACTTTTAGGAGCGACAAGTAAACAATTGCTTTAGCGCTATAAAAAGCTTAAAGTGGAACCTTAAAACATGTGAAAGTTTTAAAATTTGGTTAAAGAAATATTTCAGATACTGTAGACCAATAACGAAGAGTTGTTAATCGAATAACTCGAATTTTTTAACTTCAGTATAAATTCTGTACGATACAATCTGCATTAAAGGAATTTTCAAGATGCGCTAAATGTTGTATTGGTTGTATGGGGTAAGTTTTTTCAGAACTTAAAAATCTACTCTTTATGTTCTTCACGATATAAATCATAAAATAAAATAATAAAAAATAGTTTGGCTCAAGTTCAAATCGGAATTCACCAATTTCTTTTAAATATATGGAATAATTAATCAACCAACCGAAATTTATTGAACTTGATAAAATGAATAGAAGTAATTTTCGTATACTAATTTGTTAAATAATTCACGGTTAAATAGTTGATAATCCTAATTAGAAGTATCTGGCGTCAAAAGTGGTAAAATAGAGCAAAGAACGCTGATGAGAAATCAGTACCGATCCGTTCTGCTGGTCTGAGGAATAAATGTTCCAATATTACTTTCTTAACAAAAATTATTTGAAGTTATAAAAAAAACCAAATATTAAATTAAAATGAAATTGGTAAAGTGATATTTGAACTTGAGCAAAACAATTCAGATTCAACTTAAACCTACAACAGTTCAACTAATTTATGTATAAATAATAAAATAATATTCTCTTTTTTTCGACCTTTTTTTAATAACTATTTAAGTGATTATTCAAGCCTTAGGTCAGTTTATATAAAAACGTATATTATTTATTTTTTAAATCGATATTTCACCAATATCATTGATTGGCTTCTTCAAGAAATAATTTTTTTTTCATTTTAATTTCCTGAAGAAGCCAATCAATGATATTGGCGAAATATCGACTTAAAATATAAATAATATACGTTTTTTATATAAACTGTCCTAAGTCTTGAATAATCACTTAAATAATTATAAATAATAAAAAATAAATAAAAATTTAGCACATACAACACTTTGAAACACGAAGGTTCTTGTGAATTCCATAAATGTTTCTTGTACATGAATACGTATTTAATTTATAAATGCAACAATATTTCTTTCAGTGTTATAAAACACAACACCATCAATAGACGTTATAAAAACAAATTGAACATCTAATGCTGCAGAGCCAAAGCAAGAGACATAATTCCAAAGAAAATCTTGACATTAAAATGATTTTTGTATGTGTTCCACGGCAATGTATTAGTCACACACATACTTGTACATCTATCAGTACATGCCATCATTTCGTATGTATGCAAGTGCGTGGGGCTACACATGTATGTACTTATGCATGTATGTATGTTGAAAAATTGCGTTTGATGTTCGCTGTTTGCTTTTACGAACCTTCCTCCAATGTTGGCAATCCAATATTCATTAAAGATTCATCAGGTGTCGGACCATAAGAAACGCACACAACTACACTTACACGATAGTATGAGCATGACATTTACAGCTCCAACCAAACATCCAACCATCCATTTATCCGCACTAGTATGGCGATGGTAGTGATAGCGGATGAAGAAGAGACACACACGCACATAAAATAAATATGTATTAACTATACATAAACATTCATACATACATACATACATACATACATGTATGAAAATAAGTATGTACATAGCGGCATGCGCAACTACTGGTAGCATACCATGGCATACATTCATTGGCTTTTTAATGTTTTTACTCAGTCGTGTCGTAAGTACACTGTTTTCAATGCAACCATAGATGGATGGTATTTGTCGCATCGTTATTGACCATCAATTGTATGAATCAATTTGGATGTTTATTACAATCACAGTGTTTTCATTTGGCTTTTTATGTTGCTGCTGTTTGGATATATGCGACTTTCTTTTCCACAACACTTCAATATGAGCACAAGACGCAGGTAACTACATATGTTGCCAGCAACGCTACTAACTTTAGCAGCTCATATTATAGGTTTTGGATAAAAAGCGTGCTGTCAGCATGAAGGCAGAAAAGTCATGACGATAAAGGTAGTCCATGAAAAGCGCTATAGCAATGCTCACACGCAGACCAAATCTAAGCTTTTGGGTGGTTGAGTAAGAAACCAAACATTTTGAATGTAACGCAAAAGAAATGGCAAGCCGATGTAGAATTCTACTATTCCGAGTCCCTTTTGGACGCCTTCGCACCTCATTGATTGTTGTCTTAGGCAACCTATAATTGGATCTCACACCACCATCATCTGTATATTGTACTGGTCAATGCCAACTCGATGTTAAGCAGATATAAAGATTCCAAGTTCGCCTGGACTACTGTCTATAATCTTTATTTCGAGGCAACCAGTGAAGATCCAGCTTGTTTAATCATATTACATATTTTCAACTGTACGACTTTCACGGACTACCCTCGATGTTTCCGCTCAATCCAAATGCTTTCTTGGATCCATTTGTAGAGAACTAATGTACATATTTCTTTCCGAAGATATTTGACGAAAAGAATAATGAATAAATTTGTTCAACTATTTCGTTAGATTTATTTAGAGACGCAGAACCACTAGATCGATTAAAAAAAATCGTTGACGGACGGAAAATCACACGGACTTTTATCAAACCGATCGATCAACTACAATTATCAGGTTTAAACTGCTGCTGTATTTTTTTATCGTCGTATTGTTGTTATTGTTGTCATACTTATTAAGTATTCACACTGCCCTATTGGCGATCGTTGAGATACAAAATCAAACGGTTTGATCACTGCTGGTTGCTGTTGTTGTTGTTGTTGTTTTAATTAAACAATATGCCCTTCGTTGATTCAACACTTTTGAATTGATCCACACCGCTCGTATGTTCAGCAGCATGTTTGTGTTTGTTGCTTGCTGTTTCTTATGGTTGGATGTTGTGTGGATGGTTTGGCCTCAAATGTCTGCATTCCCAGCAACAACAATAACAACAACAACAACAGCATAAATATAAAAATCAAAATGTCGCTATTAAAATGCTGTACCATACTTCATTTGTAATGCAACCCACACGCGTTGCTTTTATGTGTGAGCAGGGGTACAAGTGTTGGACTCTTAAAATATTTATTGGTTGCTCATTTTGTGGTTTCTTGAAATTCAATGATTAGTTTTTCGTTATTTTTATTAGAGACACAAAAATATTTTTACGATCATTACACAATTGATGAAAAAAAACGCTAATAATTTTATTTTCAATTTAAAACTTCAGTTTTGAAGATCAATCGCTTGTTATTGATTTTATTCCCTCTCATTCTTTAACTATTTGTCGACACCAAAATAAAAAATAAAGTCTTCTTTCTATACTCGCTATCGACAACCGTCGACAGATTGTCGCAGATTGATAAATTAATTATGTAATCGTCATCAGATTTTATGCGATTTCTTTTTCCCCATGAATAAAATTGTGGATCAACAGTTTTTATGTTGAAATGGAGTCTACATCGAAAAATGTGTGATGAGTGTGAAAAATTCAGAAATCGTGTCGTTCATAAAAAAATGTCATCCACTTAAAGGCAGAATATTGGTTAAGGTTTCATGGAATTTTCAGCCATGCTGCCATTAGGTCCATGTCATCAGAAACTCTCAAAGAATATCGGTCGCATGCAAATGGAATATCTGTCCAACATCGACAGCATGTTTACCACTGTTTTATAAAAGAGATGGCAAACCTTAATGCTTCCAGTTAGTTATCGCTTTCGCTTTATCGCGGTAATTTTTTCTATTGGTTGTGGTCGTTGCATTCCACATGATAACTTTCTGTTTCATATCCTGTGCTCGTCAGCATACATTCTCTTAAATATTCAAGGAGAACACATAGTATTCATGATCTCACTTTTAGGCTGCTCGAAGCTTTCCTGATATGAAACTCTGACCACGAATCGACCGAAGAAAGCAGCTTCTAAAGATCACAAGAGCGCAACTCCACGATCACTGAGCGCAGTAGATTTGTAGTCCACACCAAAAGGGTTCCCTACAATTGCTGCTGTAGATGTTTTCATGATAATTATCAGGCGGAATAGTTAACCCAGCAGTATATGACATTCTGTGACCCTCTCTGAAATGTCAGTCATGGAGTTCATTCTCTAGCTACTCCCCCGCTTAGGTTTTCTGCAGTTCTATTATTTTCTCTCTGTCAGAATATCTCATATATGTAACTTCAAATCTGTCATCACTTTGTTTTTTGCAAATAGGGACTGTTCATGTATTACGTAACGCCAGCACTCCACCCCCTTCGTATCAATCTTTCTCTCTCTCTCTCATTGCCTTCGCAGACGTGAGTTCGCCTTTTGAGGGCGGCGGGCAATTTCAAATGAAACATACAATTCGACAAACTTATTTTAGCAACACAAAAGACATGAAGGAAATAAGAAATATTTTATGCTTTTCTGGGTGGGTGAAATATTAATATTTCCTACTTTGTGGACTCGGTACTAACGAAATCTTTCGATCTCATCTAACTGTTTGTCGGCCTTAGCTAGACACTTGTATAACTCTGTCGTAATCAAAGGAATATTTCAAGAAAAATATGTAATATGATGGCAATTATTCATCTCAATAGCTCCCTCTCAAGGACACAAACCATTTGCGTATAAATATAATATAATACTGATGTCTGTATGTAAATGAGTTAAATGAAAATTAATCAAGCATTAACTGCCAGTATTTCCGACTTCCGATTAAGGACTTGAATTACCTGCTGCCTGCTGCAACTTTTGCTGTTACTGCTGTTATATTCAGATTGTTTGTTTGAAAACGAAACCGCACATAAACTGTCGTTCGTCTGTCGGCCAATATAAGTTACTGGTCTGTTTTTTTCACCTCGTCACTTCTGCTTCAACATCAGTATGAATGATGATGGTCAAGTCATACAGTCAACGTTTGTTGCCATATTTTTCTTTTTAATTTGTAAAAATAACAAAACATTCCAGTTGATTAAGCACTTTTATCCAGATCAGCAGCGACATGAAAAAAAGACAAGTATTAATTTCTATAGACAGACAATTTCATCACACATACTGTGTGGTTGGTTCTCTTCTCTTCTACTCTTCACTAAAAAGCTTCAGTTTACTTTAGTTTTTTTTTGTTCTTTTAATTTTCTTTTTAACTCAGCTGGTTGGAAGCATACGTGTGGCTAAAATACGAGTACTCACATAAGGCTGATTCCAAGGTGGAGAGAAAATATTAATGAAAAAAGAAAAAAAAACAAGGGGATGCAATTTGTTGGAATGTAATTTGATGCGAGACATTGATCCTCAAAGTGATCTGTTTTCACAATACACTTGCCGGTTAAAGAAAATGTTCGTGTGTGTGTGCGTGTGTGCATGTGTTTTTTCTTATAATATTTTCTTTATTATAGTTCAGTGGATTTTGAGTTCTGTTTAAAAACGTTACGTTTTAAGGCCAAATTCTGTTGAAAACAAAATGTGGCTAATAAATACATACTAGTAAAAGACTGCGTTATTAATAGCGACAGGTGTGCAAGGATGCTCACAAACTCTGTTTTTTACATAAATTCAGTGCAACGTTTAAAAGATGCAAGCAAACACATTTCTGTAACTCTACGTGTCGATTAGGGTTGTTCTTTATAAAGTGCTGATCACTGAAGTGTATACATATACAAAATTTTTTCTGCACAAGAATAAGAAATATTTTTTTTTTTTTTTAGTTTTAGCCATCGGTTATTCAACTGTTACTTCTTGTGTGGGGTCATTTCGAATTGAAAAAAAAACATTAATTTCAAATTGAGATCAATGATCTTTGGTTTTGACGTCATTGCACAAATAAGAATATTTATACTTAAAACATAAAATAGGGGCACAGGAAATGCATTTCAGTCGTCTAGATGTTCAAGGCTCATTAGCTTGGCCTAGGCTACGAAAAAAGGAGACAAACAGTTCAATTAACGATTGCACACTTGTTTATGATTCTTGGCACCGGAATCTGCTGGTTGCTGGTGTTCACTTTTTAACTTTAAAAAGAGGCGAAGAATTTCTTTAAGGTACGTATGTTTCATTAACAAATATTTATAGAAATTTAACAACAATCAGAGAGGCTGCTCTGTAATTCGCAAGGAAAATGAAGCTGTTCGAAGATGAAATTCGAAATCATTTTCTTTCGAATCGAATTACAGAGTAACCCCGTAGGTCTGCCACAAAAATTTATTTAATTCATTTTTGACATTCATTTAATTTATAAATTCCCAAATTCAAAATTGATTTAAGTCCCCAAATATTGTTATTGTTGTCCTCCACATGAAAGTTTGGGAGTTTAGTTCGTGTTTGTTATGGTGACTTAGTTTCTGCCTCCCAGATCAATATATAAAAAACAAAAAGTTATGTATTTCAGGGCGTGGCAAACAACATATTATGCTGTTAGAAACTTTATTGGCACACATAAATGTTCATCCAAGAGGGTGACTTGAACAATTTTTTTTTTGTATGGAGACCGACCCACCCACTCCAAAACATCTTTATTCACAATACCTTCCAACATGTGTACATTTTTGATCCTCAAAATCAAATTTGTTTGTATAAATAATTTGAGCGTAAAAGTGTTCTACAAAAAATTACATATTAAAGCTTGAGTTCAGTTCAACAAACACAACTTATTGATAACAACGAACAAAAATAAATATTTTTATCTAATTAGGAAAATATTTACTCAGATAATTTTTTTCTAAATTTTCTTTTTCTAAATTTAACATTTTTCCTGTTGCAACTACATGCGGAGTGATGTGTACAAGAAAAAAAAATTGTTTTATGAAAAACAGACTACATCTGCATGTTTACAAAGTAGACCCATAAACACGTGACCAGTTTATTGAATTTACAAAAACGAGCAGAGACTTACACAAACGTAAATAACATATTTGTTTTCAATCTAAATGTTTGTTTAAATAATTGAATTGATAAGTAACCACTTTTTAAACTACGAGTATTTGTGTACGATCACTTTAGTATTTCACTTCAAAATTGTTGTTGTTTGTGGTGTAATGGAACTGCAGCATGTGAAATCGAGATACAAAGTGGGCCTGCTTTCATGGACTCAACCGAAATAATAAAAACAACTATCAGTAAACCGTATCTTTATCTTTTCACTGGTTTATGTTTCGACACAGCGTTTTTGTTTTTCGTTCCCTTTCAAAAAATAAATAAATCTCGAAAATGCCACAGTCGTACAAACATACAAACATAATATACTACATTGTATGTGGTAGTTGTTGTTTTGAAAATATTTTTGGACGTCCGACTTGTACAAATTAAAGTATTAACAAAAAAGTCACCAAATAGTTAAACATTTTATGTGTTTAAATACCTCGAAGCAAATGGTGCACACTGGATTGATTGTTTACGCGTAATCGTTGTGAACAGCCTCTTATTTTAATTCGTGCTAAGTGATCGCAGTCACATACGTTTCAAGAAACCCGACAATGGCATTCTATTATTTTTTTAGTTTTATAACTTCCCCTCCGATTTTGCTACAATACCGAAGTAGGAGGGCGCGGTGAGGTGTATAAGCATAGAACAGCATTAATTGCAGAGTGTACTGCTGAGTGACCAGTGTTATGTTTTCGTCAGTTAAAGAGGCCAACAATAATTAACACAATATCACATTAATGTACAACAGAAATATGAAGGATTTTATGGCTCACTTGGAACTGGGCTCGAACCCACGTTCCTAGTCATTATTTACTTTGTAGTTAACGTGCTAACCTCTTCACTGCTGTTGTGGCTGGGAAGGCCTATGTGTTATTCTTCTAGCTGGTTGGTTACTCTTTTGGTGCGGTTCGGCTATTCAGCGTAAGATGTTGTTGTGGTTAGAAGTTGTATAGCTCGAGCACTTCTGGGTGGCCATTGGTGGGGCAAGCCGTATCCAATAAGTTGGAAGCTGTGTTTACCTTGCAGGTCTGCAGCAGTTGTGTGACGCTTGACACTACTTCAGCCAATAGTACCCTCTTTGAATAAGTCAGATCTTCGTCTTTTATGTTTAAGTGTAAAACGATGGTCTAGATCAGTGGTCCCCACAAAGAGAGCAAGCTTAAAAATGTGTGTGTATTGTGAGTGCACTGGGAGAAATTTCGTGCATAAATATGTTGAACAATATTATTTATGATTGCATACAAGGCATTCAGTCAGCTTCATTAAATATACTTAATGAAAAAATAATTTTTGTTCCCACTCTACTCTCCATATTTTAATATACGAATAGAATAATGCAAAAATATTCAAAGTGTACTGAAAATATTTAAAATGCTTAAAAAAGACTTGCTTACTTGAAAGCTTGCATACAACTGAATGAAATAATTGTGAAACAATCGCGCTGTGTATGTGATAATAACGAAAATGAATCGGCTCCAGGGGGCATAGCGTGAAGTTGTTTGGTCTAGATAGTCCAATTGAAAACCGTAAAAAAATTTCAATATCGGCATTAAAACAGTTTTCTTAAGAAACTAAAAAAAAACAAATTTTATTTCATAACAAATTGGTTGTTAGTAGTTTTTAATCCAAATTGATTATTATTTGGGCTAAAGTTCGTAACATTTTTAGTCAGGAATATTCTAAAAGGAACAAGGGAAAATTTTAACATCAATTAATTTCAACTCACACGGCAGAACAGAAACAACTTTGTTTTTCGGGAGCCGCTACACTCCCACCATCAACGTTCATGTGTGTTTCCATTATCCGCCACTGTTTCGGTGGCTCGATTGAATGTGATTTCAAATTTGTATTTATACAAATAATGACTCGAAAAAGGATAAGAGAGTTATTTGTATTATTAGTTGTTTTTACAGTAAACTCTGCTTTATCACTATCAATATTCAAAATTTACCATCACTAATTAACGTTAAATTAACCCATTGTTACACGTTAGTTTCATCTCATGCACTATTAATGATGGTTGGAAAAATTAAAACAAAGTTGTGTTTTAGAGCTGTACGAAGTTTAATTTTTGCCAAAGTGAATAACTGCATGATATAATTTTTATTTTAACTTGAAGTTGCATACTATTTATAGTACAGCAGGCGTTAATAGACAGCAGTATATAGAATACCTAAAAACGCTCAACAAACAAATTTTTTTGAAATTCTTTAAAATAAGATATCGAGACATGTCTCCAATAATAAATTTAATAAATATTTATATTCTAATAGAATTAACGTTTATTTTAATAGATTTTTCAGTTCTCTTAAAACAATGCTATCGACAGAGTTGAAGTTAAAATACTCTAAAATGGTAAAAGGAAAACTATTACATATTATTTTGTGTGTAAATAATATCTCTAATTTATTGCAAAATAGTCATATCATTCAGAAAACGAATTTAGAGTCTTCAATTTATTCACACCTCAATGGAAAAATAAAAAAATATTTTCCCCTCAAGAGAAAAGAAAAACAAGATATTTGCAAGAATTTGTTAACACAATTTAAAGAATGATACGACGCAAAACTCTGCATTCATAACTCAAAAATCACGTTCTTTCTTTACATATGTATGACTATTGTGCAATTGAAGGAGCGATATAGTATGTGGGGTTTGATTGTTTCAGTGAAAATCGTCCAATTTTTAAGCCCTGAATAATATATATTTTCATTTAAAGTACATACTTTGATATTTTTAATTCACTCAATTAATTGTTTAATTAGTTTAATTAAATTATTAATTGAATTTCAGATTCAAGGTCAATTAATCAACTTTTTTAATTGACTTTGATATTTCTAATCAGACCAGAAAATAGCAGAATTTTTGTCTTCTTGTTTCTGAACAAGCTCAAACTGATTTACTAGTAAATTTGGAGTTAACAAAAAATTAATCAAATGTAAAAAGAATTAAAAACAATATAAAGTTGTTTAAGTTTTGACGATCTCAATGTATACAATGTATAGAGCAAAATAATGATTTAAAGCATCGACTCGAATCCAGTCATCGCTATTATAAATTTTCTGTTGTTCATTAGAGTCTCGGGCATTAAAGCGTTTACGTTACACCAGAGACGCTGCAACGCTGCTATTAAAACTAACAAATTTAATTTTTGCAAATCACTTTTTAATTGATTTTTTTAAAGTTCAATCAATGTTTCAAATTAATTAACAAAACGAATTAAATTAAATTTTTTAATTTATTCTACGAATTGCGTGATAAGCCGACATTTAATGAATTTCTTAATCAAAGCTTTTTTTTATTGAATCTCCTGTTTTTTATTTGTGTGTTTTACTTAATTTATTTGTTTTATTTATTTATTGAAGAGCAAATAAATATTGAAAAAAATCGTTTCAAAAATTTTGTTCTGCCAAAATCACTGTATTTGTTTGGCACACAAAAATCTATAAGCATGTAAGTAAAGCTATTTTTGTTGTCCATTTTCTATTTTACCATAAAATAATTATTATGAATATTGTTTTAAATGTGCTGATTATGCTCTGCATAAACAAATGGAAGCCATGAACTGAGCGGATACTTGTTGCGGCCAATGAAGAAGAAATTTTTGTTTTTATTAAAAAAAAAGAAAGAAAAAAAATTATATTAAGTACTCCTAAGCGGGACAAGAAACAAACCACCCATTCATTAGTTTATTTCTACATCTAATGAAGATGGATGGCAATCATATTTACTTTTTCTTTGCTTCGCCGTATATTTCAGCTTTGATTTTCAAACGCAAGATTTATTTAATGACAGAAAAGTTTTATTCGATAATTTTGTTTAAATAATTTAACGTGAGTTGAAATTTAAACACAATCGATTTTTTTCATTTATTTCTGTTGAATTTTTTAGGTCAAAAAATTAGTTTCTTCGTATTTAATTGATAAGAAATTTTTGGTTTATTAATTGAACATTTTTCTTTCATTTAAAATCTCGAGAAATTGATTGACGCAAAACTGTGGCAATAAATTTTATTTCTTTCAAAAACAAAAAAACATAAACAACAAAGGATTGTCAATCAGTTAATAATCTTAGAGATAAAACGAAATGTCATTGAAACTTATCTTCAACTCATACAGACGTATTTACAAACGAAGAAAAAAAATCATCCAAACAAAACGCACGCCCGAGAAAGAATTAAAAATAATTGATGGTAATTTTCCACATTTAAGATTTCATTCAGTTGGCTTGTGTTTTTTTTTAATTTTTTTAATCAGTTAATTTGTTAATTGAATGTTTTCTTTTTCATTTTTTACATGTTTGACACATTAGTTTATTTTTACATACGTTTTTCGAGTGCTAACCCTAGTTTACCGCCAAATAATATTTAGTTTTGACATTCTTGTCTGGGGTTCTGAATTCACACTTCTGTTTGTTTAAAATATTTTGACGAATGAAATAAAATGTGCTCTTAACTCGCAATATAAGCAGATGCATTTTTAAATATTTTTTTTAACCGAATAAGGTTGAGCTGTTTATCTCACATGACGAGCAAATATTCCAACAGGACAAATCGTCTTGTGGTTTCAGCCGCTAGTTTATAGGATAAAAAATAGAATATGTCGCCAACCAAAACGAAAAAATATCTGTCAATATTGATTGTGCTGCTAAAAGAAAATAATTTGTAGTTACAGTACTATCCCATTGTCTTCGACGAACGTATGGTTTGTCATATCGTCGTTCATGACAATATGAGTGAGAAAAACTTACACGTTGAACTCTGCTAAGCAGTCTTGAGGCCAGTTATGCGCCAATGATGCATATTTCTAATCCCACTTTTAATGTAAAACTAGTTAAGGTACAACTTAAATTTAGAACCAAATTATATGTAATTCACTTCTATTCATAGTCAATTTCTTGACAGTTGTTTAATAGTTTCGTTAACCCTTTTACATACAGTTTTCTATAATAATATCGAATTTTATTTTTAGTTAATATCCTTTTGGTCTTATTAAATGTATTAAAATGTATTAAGCACAATAAATTTGTTAATTTGTCTACTTTATTGTCTTTTCAATATTTCCAGAAGCATTAGAACTGCTCATCAATATCGTATTGTAAAAAAAATGTGTCATTAATGCATTTTTCTGCATGTTTGATAAATCTGTTTCGTGCTGACAAAAATATTGTCAGGCAACTGACAACTATGTGAACATACCTCCTTGCCATGTCAGATCATTGTCAGACGTTGTAAGATTTTTTTTATTGTCAGATGTATGAAGCTTATGCATCTGACAATGCCCTGATTTTCAGATGCTTAATTTATTTTTGGTAATTATTTTATAAGAAATATTAACAGAAGAGGGATAGGTTGCAGCCTTATAAAAATTTATTTAAAAATATGTTTAACGCTTTTCCTTCTCCCCGAGTAAAATTATTTTGAAAAGAAAATAATTTCTCCTTTTCCTCTCTTAATCCTTAAGCTGAAAGTCCATACCATACGTTCTAAGCGTCTGTATAAAAAGTAGAAGCAGTGTAATTGTATGTGACAAGTTACACAGCGCAAAGCATAGAACGCTTAAACGCTTACAACGCGTGAAGGTCGCAAGCGTCATGGAAAATATGAGTTGGTTTTGATAGCCAAGGATGGAGATTTATATTCTATTTTTTATGTTATCGGTAAATGTTTTTGTATTGTAGATTAATTAAACTTTTACCTATTTTTTGTACTAAAAAACGTTTTTAATTACAAAAAAACCTTTCGTAATAAAGTTTAGAAATATTTTCGAGCATAAAATACAGTAAAATTAATTTTTTAAAACAATTTTTTTACCAACAAAATTTGCGTTTTAGTTGTCGATTACTTTTACGTACTGAGCCTCATTTCTGTTATGTTTATTAATTTTATAAATTTATTAAACAAGTGCAATGGAGAAGAAACTAATTAATGTTGTGAAAAATCACAAACTTAAAAAATAAAAGCTTTTCGTAGGCATCAATGGCACAACATATTATGTTCACAAACTCAATAAATTCTTTTAATATCCCAATTTCACGTTCCATTTTGCAAAAGTTATTTTTATTTGATAAAAATATTTACACTACAGCTGATCAAAACAAAAAACTTGGCGCATAAAAAGCGTTGCATGTAATTTGATTTTACGAAAGCATAGAACGTGTAAAAAGTATGAAAAGCATTAAACGCTACAACGCGTGTGATGGACTTTCAGCTTTAAAGTAGGCTTTATTCCGAGAATATGAGAGACTATGTACTCTGAGAATGTCTGACAACAGATCTGAAAAGTTATGTTTCTTAATTATCTCTCAGATAACTGACAATTTTTTGTATGACAGTGTTGTCAGATATAGTTATTGTCAGAATATCTTCTGACAATAAAATTGTAAGGTGTTCTGATAAATGCACCTTGTGATGGCAATGTCTCATTGTCAGTCAATTTCGAGTACATTGGCAGATCTGTCAAAGGATCTGACAACCGTCTGTGCAGAATTCAACTAAAAAAAGTTAGATTAACGCATTAAATATATTAAATCAAGTATTTTGCAGGATTAAATTGTGGCAACCCACCAACTCTACACAAAAATGCATCATTGCACTCTACACCAACTTTTATTTATCTTTGATATAGAATTTCCCCTCTTTTTTGCAAATCACCGACACGCGAACACGTGTTTGGTTAGCTTCTTCAAATAAAGAAATTTGAATATATTATTATTATTAATTGTAAAGTTGTTAGTTTTATTTATTAACAAACCCCCAAAATTTAAATAAATAAAATAAATAGGCATTCATCTTGTGAAGGACGTTAAGTATTGAACCAATACGTATCCATCCACTGGATCCACTGATCCAATACGTAGATATCCTATAATTTTTGCGTAAAATGCTGACTACATTTTTTAATTCATATTTTTTATTTAAAATCATGCTGAATTTCAGAATTCAGCGAATCCGTTCTTGAAACAAAAGTTTTGTATTTGGCTTAAGGAAATCCTTTAAATGGTCCTCAGAGACAATGTGGAGATATTGTCGCTTATATAGTCGCCGACGAAACTGTTAAAGAACATATCATTACAACAAGGTCAACGACAAGGTAAGCGGTATTGTCGCTCTTTTTCTTTTGTGCACGATATGTTTGAGCTGTCTCCAATATGTGTTCTAGGACTTCCTGCGATGTTGTAGCCGTCACCAAAGATGCCTCAAATTGCGATCTTTCGCATGTCTTTCACGTATTTTACTGTGTTATACTTAAACTTTCCTCTTTTTCTTTAATTAAAGTGCTATTAACGTTATTAATCTGCCCTCTACTCCTTCGTAAACCAATTTTCAGTATAAGTTGTCAAATTCGCAACGAGTTTTCTTCAACCTACTTGCAACCCCTGCTACTCGTAGTTGTAAATATCCAAAACGTGCACAGCCCTTCATTGAAAATCCAACATTCCCCCCTTTTTCCATCTTATTTATCTTATTTCACCTTGTGCTTGTTTCTACTTGTTTTATTGATTTTTTATATTCTTTCTATTTCATTCCATTTGTGGATGGATGCCTTCAGCCAGTCTCTACCATCATTCAGTGTAATCGCTATTCCAACAATTTTCTATGATTTCATCTAGACATTTGTTTAAACTCCTCTCTCTCGCATTGTTTCAGGTGGGCTTTTGCTGCGGGCTTAGGGCCGGTTCTAACTAACTTCCATTTAGTTTTTGTTGGTTTTTCCATCATGGAAAATAAAATAAATATTGTGATGAATATACACATACGTGCTTTTTTCTGTGCAGTGCAGAGTGTTTGCTGGTTTTTTCATAACAATTTTTGTTGTTCTCGTTGTTTTTTGTTGTTGTTGTTGTAGTTTAAGCCCTCATTGCCATTGTGTGCTGAAAAAAACTGAATAAAAAAATCGTTTGTTTTGTACATTTTCCATCGAATCCAGTATCCAAGCAACCAGCAGTATGTACTTATGAACATGGAGAATTCTCTGAACTGAAAATGTATCTACCAACCACTAGATATTTATTTTGTATTATTTATAGTAGATTATTTGCAATAGTTTTTCTAGATTGGAGGCTCTTGTTGTTTGTTTTTCGTTCTCTTCTTGTGCACATTTGGGATACATTGTGCGCTTTTTAATTAGATGACTTAAAGGAATTTTTTCTTGCGGAGCGAGACATTTAAAAATGTGAGTTATCAAAAGTAACGTCGCAAAATTTGGTTTGCATTCAAAATGATAAAGTGATTATTGAAAAGTATATTATTCTCAAATGGAGTCATTATTGAAAAATATGGTAGAGAATATAAAAGAGATCGTCGTGAAATGATGATCATGGTTACACCCAATTTTATGAATCAAATGGATGAAAATGTAATGGTTTGGAACAGGATTCCTAACTTTTTATTGATTCAAAAAGGGAAAAAACCTACACTAAACCAGTCACGTGGCTGGTGTAAGGACAGGCTCCAGATCAAAGCTATTGTATGAAGAGAATCTCCTTTTTTAAAATGTTTCTGTATTTGTAGGAGGTCAATTAACATTATTAAGATACTCTGTGTTAGTTCCAGATATTAATGTTATTGTTTAGTGGCGGTTGCTATAGTTCACATGTGTTGTTATTCTTTTAAAATTAAAGATCAAGAGAACAAACGATAATACTTCCTTCATTTACTCCATGTTATTTCATTCATTTATTATTAATATTTAAAAATATAATAAATTAGAGAATAATAATATATAATTAAAGAGAAGGTTATCAATTTATTTTCATTTTTTATGAGTGTCCCCCCTTCGAATTCCGCAATTTATAAACCAATTTCGGATTTCAATTCTTTATTTAAAAGGAAAACATTCTAGATTGGTCTTATTGTAAAGTGGGCAGCATCCCGCCCATATAAAGAGATACATATTATTTTTAACTACTTCTATTAAACCGATTTTTATGAAACTTTGCACGCGCGTTAAATTCCAGTCACAATGCAACATAATGATTAGTAAAGTAGGCAGTACCACGCCCACATAAAGTTTTCTAGTCATTTTTTGATAGATCTATTTTATTTATATATTTTCTTTTACAAAAAAGATTTGTTATTAAAAAATATAATTTCTTTTCATGATACAATTTTTCATGAAATTATTGCAAATAATTTCGCTTTGTTGGAAAGAGATATAGAGAGGCAAACGGGGTAGGAAAAGTTACATTTCCAGGTGATTTCATGTAATTTATGGGTACGCAATTCTATATTTCTAAGGCATTGACAATTTTTTTGGAATAAATGTAAAAAATGCATGGAAATTTCAATGTATAAACGAACAATGGAATACGTGGCAACTTAAAAAAAAAATTGAAAAACGGCATTAAATAATTACATCACCTAAATTTAGTATATAAATATCTCTTTAGCAAGAGGAAAAATAATTGAACATTAAAAACTAATTTGGCTTATTCAAGTATCTGTCCTTCTTTTCACAAGTCATGGGACAGAGCAGTTAACACAAAATTCTCGCAGGGGATTCATTGAAAAAACCATGCGTTCTCGCATAAAATAATCCTTAAAAATCTAACTGTGTACTTCCAAAAATTTATTTTGTTCTACGTACACGATTTTTTTAATGATTTCACTCTTTGAATCAACTGCTTCATATTGTTGCTGATGTCGTTGATACAAACGTTTATAACGATTTCTGTTGGTGGATTTGTTCTTGTTATTGATGTTTGTCACCGTCGTTGTTGCTGTTGTCGTTGCTGTTGTTGTTGTTATTATTGTATCTATGAAAGTATAAAATCCTCTCAATGATAAATTATTCAATGACTTTACGTTATTGATTGAAATACTTGTTTTTTTTCTATACTTTTTAGTCATTCAACATCATTTTTTTATATCTTTCTTTATTTGCCTTGTTTAAGGGTGTGGGGATGGAAAAATTAAAAAAAAATTCGTTGTTACTCACTCGAATTCGTTTTTATTTAGATTGCTAAAATAATTTTCGGTTTATTTTTCAGAACTTTGTATTGATAAATTTATTTGGTGCAATAAAAAATGTTTTATTTTAAAAAATACTCGTAAATCATCAAAAATATTTTTAAAAGTTTCTTACAATTCTTAACTGGAAATGAATGTCAATAATATTAAGAAACTTAAATAGAGAAAAAAAAACGTTTTTTAACTACAAAACTTTGTATTTTTTCACGAAATTATTTTAGAAGCCCCACTATGAAAATTTCAGTAAATTCTAATCGGACCATCTTTTCTATGTTGCGTGTTATACCAGGTAGTACATATAAACTGGAGAGTAGATTATCAACTCGTTTGTGTTTTTTTATGTTTTTTTCTCAGAACTAACTCCGCTATTAATAAATCGACTTGGAAAATAATTTTTGTGTTTGGAAAAGTATACACTGCGAGTCATCAGGTTAGCGCATTCCCCTTCACTGACCTTTCATGTTAAATATTATCTGAACCAATTGAGCTATAGTCTTAAAGTTTTTATCTAGTTGACTCTTATCCGATTCTCTTTAACATGAAACAACATTGACTGCTGTAGCAGCATTCAAGATAATATTTTAATTAGTTTTTTAGAAAAACTTTATATTAAAAACTCATCGAGTAATTGGTCAACGGGATAGCACCATCTGCGATAATTTGAATTTAATACTTATATATTATATTTCAAACAATTTTAAGGATAATTAGAAATGCGTAGTGCCGCCTTTGCTTGAAATCACATCAAAAATTCGATTTGGAATTGAGTTGTAAAGTTTATAAATATAATTCAACGAAACGAAATCGTGAGCCAAACATATTTGATACTTTCGATTTGTTCGCTTTTTGTGTTGTATTGTTTTTCGGGCTCGTACACTTTCCTAGCCAACCATTCCCATATGTTCTCTATGATATTTAGGTCGGGCGTGTATGATGGACATTTAAGGACGTCAACTTTTTGGCTCTGATTCCATTCACGTTTTCGCGGATCGGGCTGTGTGGATTGGAGCATTATCATGCTGAAAATGCCACTTTAGATTTACAAAAAAGTTTTGAACGTGAGGAAAAGCCGTTTTCAAAACGCGGTTCCAGTTATCCGCATCATAAGCGATGTTAAATAGAAAAAACAACAGGTATTTTATACTGATTTTCAGATAATGAAATAAAAAATTCGTCAATCCTCTCGAACGGGGGGTTTTTTTAGCGATATACAATGTATACATATAATAATGTTTTCGTTTCTTACAAAAAAATTCTAAACACATACTTACGTCTTTTCAGCATATGAATATCGAAGGAATGAAACACACGTATAAAAAAATTAAAGTTGTTGGCTGAAGTAGTTAGCGCGTTGACTGCAAAGCAAATAATGTCTAAGAACGTGGGTTCGAGCCCAGCTTCAGACAAGCCATAACATCCAGCATTTTTCAGTTGTGCATTAGTATGCGATTGTATTTGTTGTTGTCAGACTGTTTAAGTGATGAAGGCATAGCACTGGTCACTGAACAGTTCTGGCAGCAATTGATGCTGGTGTATGCTAGCGGACATCACAGCGCCCTCCTTCGTCGGTATTGTAGCAAAATCGCCGGCGAAGTAAAATAATTAATAAAATGGCTACAACAGCTTAAAACACATTTAATGCGCCTACTTGACATCAGAGGCGCTGCAACACTGATTTAAAAACTAACACAACGCGCAATATCAGAGTTGTAAAAATTAAGCTTTCTCTCTTTCACCATCTGTCCTCTCTCACTATCCCTTTCCCAAAGAAGGTAACACACCTACGGGTTGGTAGGCATACTAATTGTCTGAGTGTTACTTCTCTTTATAAAAAAAAAAAAAAAAAAAAAAAAAAAAAAAAAAAAATTTGCCTAAAATAAATCACTTTTTTACTTATAATTGTTATTGCAATATTGACTAAGATTTTCAAATAAAAATATAAATAAACTCTTATACACTGAAAATGTCCTTACAAGAGCTATTGATGTAGCAGCGGCATATTTAGAAGACAACACTTCCTTAACATTATTTTTTAAAACGGCTTTGACTTAAGCAAGTGTAGACTGTAAAAGAGGTGTAACATGCGAAAATACAGCCACACGTTTGGATTAATAGATACACAAAATAGAAAAACCACCTCTTGAATAGAATTTAAAAAAGATTTCTTGATTTCATTGCGAAAGCATTTATTTAAAAAAAGTCAATAAAGCATGGAAATATGCTCTGAAAGAGACGAATATGCATGTAGTCTCTTAAGACTGAAATATGCAAAAAATGCTGTAAATGAAAAATATATGCAAAAATATGCATTTCAAAATCGATGCTTATATTTACAAAAACGCCTGAAACGGATAAATATTTTGCCTCCACCGCCATATTTTGTACAAGAAAAAACATGCAATTGCATATTTGAGGTTTCCCTGATCATTATTTACCCTTTAATGTTAATGAATTATGGAATCAAACTTTCGCAACAAAAATAAAAATGTTTTTTTATATTATAATAAAGAAATTTTATTCTCCCAGTAAACAAACTATCTAAGAGGCCTTTAATCAACTCGCACCTAAATTGTACTTAAAATTTAATTCTACTTATTAAAAACCATAATAATTTATCAAAAATTTGTGTATGTATAATCATTTACCCACATCCTACCTTCTACCTCAGTTCAACACCCATTGCGTCTTGCAATAAAAAAAATTAAAAGGAAAATAACAGAAGCAAACGGTCGATAATCCTCCAGCTCTCTAAAAAAAAGCAGTTAAAAAGTAAAAACTATCTCTGCCCAATTTATCATCATGTGAAGAAGAAAATGCGTTAAAAAGAGAGAGAAGTACATTGAAAAACTGAACGAAGAACAAAAAATCTCCTTTTATGTTGTTGCTGTTTTCAGCACAAAGAGTTCAACAAGGAAAACTTGTCATCTTCCAATAGTAGAGCTTCCTTTTTGTATTCAACAGATTTTTAGTTTGTCATTATGGGATTGGATGGATTATACAAATAAAATACACAGAAAGAAGATTTCATCTCTGCAACAACAACATCCCCATCCGTAACATCCACATGACATTCTTACAAACATACTCATTCTCTCATCTCTGACAAGTAACTCTTAATGGAATTATATCTACTCTGAATGAGTGACAAAGGTCTGGTTAGGAAAACGTCTTTCGCCTCTATGGTCTGAAATTCACCAATTGCAGACGCTTGATTTATCAGTGAGATTTATTTATTTATTTTTATGTTCACATTGTTGTTGGCTTCATATTTCATTAGTTAGCATCACGGTGAGAGCCCAAAAACTGAAGAAGAAAAGCAATGTTTTTCAAAATCCAAATAGAGAAAGAGCGATAAAACAGAAAGCATGTTTATAAAAGAGTGCAAGAGTAGCTAAACTATTAGAAATGAGTATCCGTGTGTACATGAGTATCTATGTGAAGTATCTGTGTAGAAAATGGCATTGTATATGTTTTTGAATTGCGAGCCATCGTTTGCTCTGAAAACAACATGAGCAAAAATGTACTCGTATAGAAAAAACAATTGTTTTGTAGTTGAGTATCTGCGTGTAGGGTTGTCAGATTGGGTGATTTCTCGCTAAACGGGGCGATTTTCAAACTTTGTTAACGACATGGCGCATAATGAAATAGTTGGCAATAACGTTGGCTATTTTTAAAGATATTTTTATGCGTCTTTTTACAAATGTTGTCAATAGACTGCAAAAAAAAATAAATGTATAACTTCATATTAATAATTATTAGAAGCAAAATTCGTTCGCTGTTAAAGATTTTTTAAGAGATTTGCATGATTTTTGTGCAAAAGTTTTAGTGTAATTAATCAGGTACCCACCATTTTAAAGAACTTGTTCTTTTCCAATTAGAAAGCTTTCTACTCTCAAAAGTCGTCGGACAATATTAAATCTTTCTTTTAGGATGTGCTCTGAATTTCTTTAAAATTCTGTTAAATTTAATATTCCTCGTCATTATAATCCTCTTGTTATTAAGTCTTGTAAGTCTAATTATGCTATGGCTGATCCTTTCACGAGATTATGTCGTCGATATAATTATTTATCTGAACTTATTGACTTTTCTTTGAATTCTAATATTATAAAGCGTAAAATCATTGTTTTTCTTAATTCATAACTTATAAATTTTTATTATAGTCCTCGTTTAAATGTGAGTTACTATTTCTATCAAGAATTAGGGGATGGGAAGGGTCACCTGGGAATGATCACGGGGGATTTCGTGTAAATAATGAAATGGCGTTACAGAACGCGCAGGAGTTACCTGGATCTTCACGGGGTTGAAAATAAAAAATCACCTTTTTCAAAAGTACAAAAGTATATGAATATTTATTACAAAATATAGTTTCCAAGTACAAATTAGTGATGAAAGGACGAAGGAGCCGTAGGATGTTCGGCAGATATCGATGTTGACTCGATGAAGATTGTTGAGATAGAGAGCGAAAAAAAGCAAAAAGCAAACTCGTTGCGTGCAATTTGGTCTGACAAATTGCGTCAAAAAAAATACAAATTTACTTCTAAGCCACGGTTGTTAAATGCAGTGAAGGAAGCCCCATAAATTACCAAAGTACTTTACTTAAAAATAGAATTCAGGGCAATAATTCATGGCATATAAATATAAATAGACTTTGGTTCAAATAAATCTTACATTCGCGAAGTTGTTCGAACAATTCTAGTATTTAATATAATTTCAGTATCTTGTTATTTATCTGTAAGGATTATATCCATTGATTAATTTTTAAATAAATAAATAAATTAGAATCAAAAATTATAAATGTCCGTGTTGAATGAAAATTATCATTGATAATTTACACAGAAATTCGACAGCAATATAAATTGAAACAGCAACTTAAACTTCATTACACTTTATTACGATTTATTAATTACAGGTAGATCTCGTTTAGCACGGGGGTTACGTGCCACGAAAATACCGTATTAAGCAAAATATTGTTAAGCGATACAAGAAACCAACCAGTGCAAAACGATTGGTTACGTTCCAAAATTATTCAATTATTTTAATTGAAAAATATGTACATATGTATATATTTAAAGTGATTATTTTTCGAACAAATTGGTTGTTAGTAGTTTTTAATCCAAAGTGATAATTATTTTGGCTAATGTTCGTAACATTTTTAGTCAGAAAGAATTGGACATGAGACAATATTCTAAAGGAATATGTAAAAGTTGTGCATAAAAACAAAAACAATGCATTCAATTGTTTTAATAAATTTTAAAATTAACGAAAAACTTATATTAATATTTCACGGCTGTATCTACATAAAATCATTAAAAAAATTCATTATAAAATCTATTCTTCATCAGCTAAATATTGTTATTTTTTCCTTTAAAAAAAATTTGTATTTTTTTGTGGTCATTCCGAAGATTTTTGTAAAGTTCTTTGTGTGGTAAAACACATTTTCAAGCTCTCTTTTAAATATTGTTCGCCGTTCAAAAGAAGGATCAAGTTTAAAAAAGTGCATAAATTAATGAAAAACTGTTTATAGAAAGAAACCAATAACGTGTCACAAAATATGAATCGTGTTATACCGAGGCAGTGTTCAAGGAAGCACGCGTTAAGCAAATTTCCCAGTTTTTACTACTTCAGGAGCTTTTGAATAAATTGAGCAGCCAGAAAATGTTTTGAAACAAAAATGTGATTTTTTAAAAATTTTTTTTTGCGAATTTTTGGGTTTTTATAGAATTTCAGAGATTAAAAAAATTATATATGAATAAAAAATATAACAAAACAATCTGACAACCCTGCCTGTGTGTTGTACTGGTTCCTAATGATGACTAATATCTTCTTTTTTTAATTTAATGTTTATTTAGCCGTAAGCACATCTTTTCAAGATAACGTTCATAAACGGGATACTCAGAGCATTGTCGCTGCTTGCGGCACATGATTATGTACATGAGCACATGTAAATGTATATATGTATGTACATTATACATATGTTTGTACTAATGTAAGTGGGCAGCACAGAGGTGCGCGTTCTTCACATACATAATTATGTATGTATGTAAACACGTAGAACGTATAATGTGGAGTTTGCTTTGAACATTCATTTGGGACCCAAGTGAATGAATAATTTATATAGATATCGACCCAAAAACAACTCACACACATACGACACAAATGTACAATAAAATATTAGAAATAATAATCATTTGGAATGAAGGTATTCCACTGAAAGCTAAATGAAGATATGACTCTTTACGATGTTATTGTAGTGCGAGGGAAATTCAATGAGTTTTAGGATTCTTTTTGGCTCGATACACTTTTTCCGGCGATTCTCCAACATTTTTTGCTCTTGCCAAAATAAAATTTCGGAAGATCTTTAAGATAGGCAGCGATGACTTCTCCTGTCGACTTGCATCTGCTTGCAGCGAGACATTTCTTAAACTTGGAAACAATATATTGTAGCCGGTAAACAAATTTCAAAACAAGCTGAATGCATTAACAATTCAAACACCATTTCGAGTATTTTTGTAATCGAAACCGCGCAACTGCGCACCCGAACATTATCATGATAGGAGATCTCTAGTTTTTTGTCTAAATCAGCACTCATTTTATTACTTTGTTGATCCGGCAGTAACGAGTAATATTCTGCATTTATTGTGTTTCTACTTCCAAGTAGTCAATGTATTTAATTCCATGGACATCACAAAACCCTCATTAAAATTGTACTCTATTCGCTTTTTTCTTTGTTTAATTTGACTATTGTTTCAATTCTGTTGTATAGTGGGTAATTCAAACTTGATCAACGATTACATATCCAACGGCAGAGGAATTCACCAGAATTTCATTTGTGAGCTCGTGGTGACTGCTTCTCATAACCAATTTCTCGTTCAAAATTTGTGTAAATCACTGCGCCAAGTGTGACCCATATTTTACAAGCAAAATTTTCTTTGATTAACTCTTTTAAATAATCTTTAAAACTTTGTATCACTTCAGAACACGCAAAGTTTACTTTGAGAAATTTTATGTTCTTTTGTTGGATCAATATTTAAAAAAACACACACACACAAACATGCAACCAAATAAAAATATGCTCAAACGACGAATGAAGAGCAAAGCAAACTTGCAAGTATAACAAAATCTGTACTCACCTCCTTCTTCTTTCTCTTCATAGCATCAAACTCCAGACTTTTCATAGCAAGCTTTGCATGTGGAAAAGGAGTCGAATATATCCATCCCTCAATTCGTCTAAGCGCTCTCATATGTCGGGCACTCAGACCAGTATACTGGACTGTGACGTTGATTCCCAAACCAACTGCTTCAACAGGATGCGCTAAACGAGTTTCATCATTTGTGAATGTATTTCCACATTTAAATTAATTCGCGCAATTGTATTTTTTCATAAACTTCTTCTAATTCATCTTTAATATTCTTTGATTGTTAAAAAGTAAAAGAATAACAGATATTCTTTAAATTGTTAAAGTAGTCTATTATAAACTGACATTTGTTTTAAGTTCTTAGTGTTCCTTATATAATTTCCAAAAAACTTATTGACCTTCCCTCGTATTTTCATTGCAATATTCAGCATAAGGTAAGCAATTGGTGCTCCTGTTAGCAGGTTAGAGATCTGCTCAGATTCCAAAGTTATTAATCTTGCAATTTAAGAATCCGAAGCATATTCATGTCACTGATGCACTCATATCTCTCGATTAGCAAGACATCAAGGAATCATCAAGCAGATATAACGCCGTGACGTAAAAATTAATTGAATTATAAGATCGTGATAGAGAAATTACAACACTTTTTCCATAATCCAAATACAATTAATCACTTGGAAGGCAGCAAAAGTAACCAAAATACGGCCTATATTATTTATGTACTAAAAAATTAGGTGTAGGAGTGCAGGAACATTAAATTGGTTCCAAAATATATATTTGCCGCAAGATTTAAGATGTATTTTAAACTCATTTGAATGAGTGTTTATTTTAAAGATGTGCCAAGCTTTTGCCAAAATATTCACGTAATGACGACAGCTCTAATTAAAAACTATTCTTTAACTTTTTGATGTAGACGAATCGCATTCCTGACGGTCTAATCTAACGGATGTCAGTTGGTAAATACAATACTGGCTGCTTAGTGAAAGCGTTAGCTCTTGCTAAGATGCAGTATACCATCTAAAATTCACATCGAACTGCTGCTGCTAGTGCTGCTTCGAACTTTCTGAAGAGTCCACCAACGCATGCTCCTGCGGTAACACATACCGCTTACTAGGCAGATCTCGAAGAGCTTTATTTTTCAGTTTTTCCTTCGAAACAATAAGAAAACGTGATCTAATGGGGAAACCTGTTTAGCAATTACTTTTCATCTAGAGTCTATGAACTGCTCTTGAATATCTACAGGTCATTCAGATTGCATTCGATCGACCGCCTCATAACCGAAATACTGCAAAATGGAATCAATTAAAAATCACATCTCCCGACTGGATTTTTCTGGATCTTTGTAGCAAAAACAGGAATGATTTCAAATAGAAATGTTAAAAATTATTTGAAAACTTATCTCTATTTTATTTTATTTACGAGTAATACCACTAAAAATAATATATAATACACAGTTTGCCCTCGATAACTTGAAACTCAAGGTACCGGAAATAAATTTCTAATAAACAACAGCTCATATAATGAAGAGGGAAGAAAAATTTATTTAAACAACAATTTCAATAAGATTCTTAATTTTTTTAATTGAAACTTACAATTAATTATAAATTTTTATTATTTTAATATCTGTAAATAAGGCATGGAAACTTAACCGAATCTTTTTTATTTAAAAACACATCAAGATGTCATTCCCACAACTCCAAATTACCGAGGGGACCCTATTAGTCCAGCTATTTTCAATTTATCGATTAATTAAAAAAAATTATTACGAGATTCAAATCAGCGTGTGTCAAATTATCGTGAGTCGACTGTATATCGTTTTTTTCTTTGTCATCCGTTAATATTTCAAAATTGCTTGGTAAATTATTTCATCTAGCTTTTTTTTTAAATCATGCGAATAGTAAAATAAGATAAGCCACAGTTTATGTTCTGTTTATCAGTTTGGAAATAGTAATCGTAATTTTTATTTTTATTAATTTTATCGTTCACTTTCATGTTTTTAAACGAAGGCATTCAATTCGTTTGTATTTTATTAATTTTTTTGTGTATTCCGTGCAAAACTTGGCCAATTACAAACCGATTTCGGATTTTGTTTCTTTATATGAAAGGATTTAATTCCAGATTGAATAATCAACCGACTTTTATGGAACTCAGTTATAATTTCTGGTAAACCTTTTGATAGCGTGACAATCAAGGCTCCAAGGGCAGGTCGACAATGGAATGAAAAGGATCGAAAGATAAACAAAAAATTTGCTGGTCTGCTTCGGCATACTTTCTACTTGTATAGATTTAGCGTGAAGTTAATTTAACTTCAACTATTTTTAAGAACCATAAGAAAATAAACTATTATTCGAAACGCATTTAAATAAAATTTAAGTATAAATTATGAATTCCGTATAACATATTCAACTCTTCCTCATCCAACCAGGATGTGTTATGTTATTTGTGAACAGTCCCTTAATGTACTTGTTAAGGCGCATTTCCCTTGTGGCAATTGTGCTTTCATTTTAGCGGGCGCTCTGTGACATTAAACAAATAAATATTGAATTTCTAAAGAAACACACACATTCTAAAGAATAACATCAACCAATAACAAAAACTTATGCTGATGTTCGACAAGCCATAATATTTATTACCAAAATGCATCTTTTGCATATTTAAATGTCATTAACCCACGAAGAAATAATCGAAAAATTACAAAGAAAACTAAAACAGAAAAAACAAAAAAAAAAAAAAAACAAAGTGAGACAATAACTGCTCGTAAAATGATGATGAAGCACAAGAGCAGAAAAAAAATAATATTTAATATCCGATGCATGATAACTGGCAAATCCTACGCCCTGCCGTTCTCTAAACTCACCGAAAATACAACTAATGCACTTTTTGATTTTAGTATATTATAAAGAGAGCAATATAAAACATTTTGTTGTTCTTTTTATTATTGTTGTTGTTATTGTATTTTTTTACAGTAAATCTGATTCGAAATTCAGGTATAAATTTCACAATATCTGTCTAAATGGCAATGAGGGGAACGATTATTGACACCTGAAGTCGAATTATTAACAACAATCACTCCATTTGTAAGTGATGAATATTATTGTTTCTCACTTGATATCTGAAGAATGTTGCAATATGATTTATTTGAATGCGAAAGCAGAAAACATTAAATAATACAATACAAAAATACAAAAATGAATTTTAAGATATTTTTTTGTCTGCCATTCTCATAAAAATGACATTCAAATATAATAATTTTTTTTTTGTAATAATTCATTTTGGCCTGAATTTGTTCAGCTTAATGATTTCGATTTTGGGTTATTTGAGTTTGTGAGAAGTTTCTTTGTTTCGCTATAAATTGAATTGTTCTAAATAAGAAAATGGATTTCGTACAATTTTTTTTTTCTTTTTTAAAGATTTAGGCCCGTATTCATAAAAAATAATTTATATTTGAAATGTACTTTAAGACAATTTTTTCATACTAATTTTCTTTAAAAGACATTTCAAATCCAAATAATTTTTTTTATGAATACGGCAGTAAATATTTTTATTTCTAATTTTTTTATAATCACACGGGACATTCCTTTTGTGTACTTTGCTTATTTCAAGGGTATAAATATTTATCTAAATATCCGCTGCATTTTGTTTTATGAAATCCTTCAACCCTTTGTTTACCGAATCAGGTTAGGTTAGATTAGGTTCCATTGACAGCCGTGCACAGCTTACGTGGGTCCATAATTAGTTCCCGTTGTGTTACCATATTCCCCCGTCTCACAAGGCTCCTATGTTACCTGGCTGCTGATATTCTATAAAAGAGTTGATCTTGTTTAAATCAATATTAGAGAGACAAGTTTTGTCCCTAAGGGTTCTTTGACTGAATAGTTTAAGTCTTAGATCTCCGAATGCCGGATGTTCCGTCGACTCTTTCTCTTCTTCGTCGCCGCAATTTCTACATAGGTCATTTTAATTGAGTCCTAACCTTGGGCGTGCCTCCCAATAGGCCAGTGGCCAGTTATAACCACAATAAGGTTTCTGAGAGGATTTCTGGACAGCTGTAGTGCCCGCCTAGTCCGTTTTTCATCTATTATGGGCCAGGTTTACCTGGTTCCCCTACAGCCAGCTTCATCTGACCATCTCTGATTGGTAATAAGGTGAAACTTGTTTGAAATAAGTTGCTTGCTCATTGGCAGAGTGGCATCTATGTCACATGTTGAATCGTTTCGATTTAAAGCGGAGCTTGCATGCGCCTACGAGTCGGGAATACAGTTTCCATGTATGTCCCTGTGTCCGGGTAGCCACTTAAGGGTGACCATTGAATGTCAGCGAGACATCTAGAGATATCCGGCATTCTTGGGCGATTTTTGATTTGATGAAAACATTCTTCAGGAATCTTATGGCCGCCTTACTATCGGTAATGATCTGAATATCGCTGCCAGATATTTCACTATACCAAATGTATCTTGGGGCTGTGTAAATGGCCGTTATCTCAGCCTGAATGACACTGCAGTGGTTCGGCGGCCTTAAAGGAGTGCACCAGTTTAGCTGCTTGGAGTATAAGCCAGAAGCGACGCCATTCAGTTTTTAAGATCCATCAGTGAATACTTGAATCACATTCGCGGGAGTTTGTAGGTCGTCAGAGTGAATCGCGTTACCCGAAATGCTAACAGAGAAGCCAGGATCAAAGATTGGCTCAGGTATGACAAAATCCACGTCCGTGTGCCAATTTATATCATAAAGGATATTAGCATGACCGATATTGTAATCACTCCATGCTCTTGTATCTAGTCCTTAGTCTTACTGCCGTGTTCGCATCCAACTTTTTTGCCATAATGTCTGGTGGTAGCCAGTTCAAGATCATAAACAATGCCTTAGAGGGAGTTGTTCTAATGGCAGCTGTTACTGTTATTGCCAGCATCCGCATTAAACGTGCAAACTTAGTTTGATGACTCTTCCGCTTAAGCGCCGGCCACCAAACAGCTGCATCATAGAATATAATGGGGTTAATGACACATTCGTATAGCCAGTATACATTCTTCGGGTTGATTCCCGAGTTTAAGCCGAATTAGAATTGCTGAAAATTTTTCTAACTCTTTAAGGGAAGTTTAATATATTTATTTTATATTTAATGATTTATATGAAAAGATTTGTGTACATATACACCTGTATGCGTGTGTGTGTGCGTTAGTCCCAATGGATGTTGACTGTAAAAAATTTAAATTAAGAAATGTTCACTCAACTAACAAGTGAATTAATTCCCTTATTGTTGTTTAATATTTTTATATGTAGTTTAGCAAATGTTTTACAATCACCGAATTGTCATCAAAGGGTTAAACTTTAAAATAAAGAAAAATTCAACAATATTTTTCAATGTAACGGTCAGTTGATTTTTTGCCTGACATCTTTGTGATGTGGCTTTTGGCTCTCGTGTATATGAAAAATGATGCCAAAACATAAATTACAAGTACCAACCGTGGATCAAACTAAAAAATAAAAAAACAAAACAAATACACACAGAAAACAGACACAAATAACAACAATTACAATGGACAACAAATTACATTTTCAAAATCAGAGACATGTTAACAATTTCGAAATCAAAGACAACAATTACAGAAATAAAAAAAAAACAGATTTGAACATGTCACACACACAGTAGAACGAGTTGATGAAAAACTGAATGAAATACATGCATTTATATGTAAATGTGAATTACAAAATTGATCAAAGAAATCTGAAAGTGCTGCAAATAAACGTCTAGATTTCACAAAGATATTGTGTTCTCAGTATTTTCTAGAATATGTACCTTCCAATGCAGATGGAATAATCACTAAAACTTTAAATGATTCATAAAACGTTTCTTTCCAATGAAGAAGAAATGAAAGTTGCAATTCTTTGGGGCACGATTGTATATAATTTTATTGGTATTCTCAATAGTTTTATTTTTATTGAACTATCGATGATTTTTCCCCGATAGCGATACTTTCGAAGAAAAAAAAATTTTCGAGAAAGTAAACGCGAAGTCATTAAGAAGCAGTTGTCAGCGCCTTTGAAATATGTATAATATTGGCTAATGTAGCATTCTTCTAAGAATTCAATACTATCGATTTGTATAGTCAGCGATTTTTACAGAAGGTCGTAGTACTTTTGATAAATTCAAATTTATCAGGTCACCCACATATAATACGCCTTTTTACAGTAAAGCAAAGATTTACTTTAGCACGGCTTAACCTTCGCTTTGACCGGACTATACTGAGATAATTAATATATTAAAGTTCATAAGCAACAGGGCCCGCAAACACTAGTCAGTGGATAGTTTTTTAGACCGGTGGCCGCAGGTTCGATTTCTACCAACAACATGCGTATTTCTGATTAAGGAGTAGTTTGTGTTTGTTAAAAAAAAATCTGAAAAGAAATTCCCTTTACAGGTATTTTATTAAATATGTTAAGTTTTCGTAACCCGTCGATAACATCGAAACCCCTGTTCAAATTATTAATTTTATCTAAGTTTACCTGTTTGCCACTGTGCATCATCATGTTGACAAATTCATGTGACATTCGGCACAACAATATTGAATTAAAGATTCGCAGCACGTTAATTCACCAGAAATGTTTGCAATGATTTCAAAATATATTTTTTTCTTCTTTTTAATTTTTATTTTTTAAGCACTTCTGTAGCTGAGCACACGCATGGGATTATTTGTCTCTAAAAGATCACAAACTTAAAACATAATTTACATGTTAAAAAATTCACCACTAGCAAAAAAAAATAAAGAAGAAATAAATAACAAATATTATTCCCTGTTAATCGTACAGAATGAAAAAGACAAACAAAATATACTTATTTTTTCATCTAAAACCACAATTTGTCTCATTTATCAGCTGCCTTTTGGTTAAGAGTTTTTTTTTCAATTCGCTTCGAGCATGTCAAGTACGGAAAGTAGCAGTTAATGTTTGAATAAAAACTGAAAACCACTAACTATTGTTATATTTGGCCTTCTTGCCAAAACCATTTTGTCAATCTTATTAACGTTTTTAAAGTTTTTATTTTTATTATTTTTTTCTTATTATTATTTTCATTCAACAATAAAAATCATGTTTAAGTAGAGAAAAATATAAAACTGAAAAAAATTATATAAAATTATTATTATGCTGTCAAGCTGATTTTGCTACATGCCACTTAGTGTGTAAAAGTTCCAGTACATGATGCTGCACTTGCATCATTTTGGTTGTAATTTCAGCATGAAAAAAAGTAATAATTTTTTGTAAATTGTTTTATTCGAAACAGATGACGTTTTAAACAATTTTGTTTAGCAACAACAATAGCAACGATGATGATGCTTAATAATTGCATGTTTAGAGAATTAGGGTTGTTGTTGTTGTTGCAGTTGTTGCTGTTGTTGTTAATGTTGCTGGCGACGTTGTTGCACACAACCATAACAAGCACTTACAGCACTTATTTATTTTTGTTTTCTTTTTTAATGCGATAATGTTTTCTTTTTTATGCACTCTACAGTGGGCTTATTCGGTTCCTTGGAACTCAGTGGATAAATAAACTTTTTTAAATCAAAAAATACAAAAGCACACTGGGAACTCATACTAATGTATGTATCTAATACTGAAAAAGTAGCAAATCACTTTTAATTAGAAGCATTGACGAAACGAAGTCACTTTAGTCGATTTAACTTGATCTAATTTTGTTAAGCTTCAATTCAAAAAAATCTATTTGTCATCGACATATGTAAATAAAGTGGCCTCAAAAGGAATATCTTTGGTGACATTTCTCATGCTCCAGTGTGCTCGTATTTAGCAGTCATACACTTTGCGACCTTTGGTATAACTTCAGGAGGTTGCACATGCGATTGAATGAAGTTGTTTTGTTCGTACAGCATATGTAAATTAATTTTTTATTTAAAAAATATTGTGTGTGGATTTTATTTGCCATTTCTACTCAAAATGACTTCTTTGCTAAATGAAATTTTGAATGATATTGTACACTAAATTATACATTTTGTGTGTGTCCAACTTGATTACCAACCGAGTTTTAGCAACGGTCGCAACATGTACGGTTTGCATAACGTACATATTATTATAACTTATAAAGTATAGACATGGCATTACAAAGTATTAGCTTAGACAAATAAGGAATGCAAGATATGGATATGAAAAATTGTATTCGCTTTTGTTTGTCAGTTGTAAAGGTGGCCTCAATAGTATAATACCATGTAATGAATGCTTCGCGACATATCAGAGGTCAATGGTGACAAAAACCGAATTTTCATGAATATCTAATTTCCTTTCTTAAAAACAACATTTAAATCTAATATTTTCAAAAACTAATGTTGTTAGCATTAGCATTTCATTGGTGCTAACGCCAAATTATCAGTAGACTTTAAACCATATTTTAGAAATATTTCAAACCTCTTATCTTATACAAAAACTTAAAAAAAAACAATGTGAATTTCAAAAATTACAAAAAAATATATTAAAAAATCCCAACAAACAAATTATATTATTCGATATGAATCTATTTTATTTTCTTTACAAAAGTTTTTGAAAATCTTAGAAAAAAGATATCAAGGCAATCACGATTAATAAATTTAAAAAAAATACTTAATATTTAAATCTATTAAATAAAAAAAGTTTACAGCGAAAAATTTTCTAAAAATATTATTCAACCTTTTTTTCAGAGGTAGAGCGCGAATAGTGGAATGCTTAGCACTTTCCGTAAACACACAGATTTAAAGCACTCGCACTGTTGATCATAAAACCAATTTATGATGATGAGAATGTTATAGAACTTTCTAAGAGAAAGTGAGCTATATACACATGTGGCCACTAAAAAAAGGATCTTTTACAATTTCTATATTTTGTCTTTCTCTAAAAGTGGAGGATTGTTTTTTTATTTACATGGTTTTAATTGTCAACACGATTTTATTTGCCCATAAGATATTTCGTTATTTTTTATAGTCACTTTTATTAGCGTTCAGAGAAAAATTAATCAGTAGTGAGTCCTACAATATTTAGTATAATATTTGACCTAATAAAACGTCAGTCAATCTATACCGCATTTAAAACACGATTATTGTACGGCACTTAAAAGTCGTCGTACAAGTACATTTTCACAATCCAATGTTGACGATGGTGGTAGTGATGGTGGTGGTGGTTTTAGACCTGCTACTGCTTTCAAGCTTCAACATTAAAGAAAATCATTGACAGAAACAGCAGCACAATGTAGCAACCAATATCAGCTGTTATATTCATTTATTACTTTTTTTCTTTCTACTTGACTAACAGAGTTCATTCTCCGGCTTGCTGTTTTTGTTAATAATAATATTTTATTGCTGCTGTTGTTGTTGTTGTTATCGTTGTGCTGTTATTAACCACGTTAAGATCGTTTAATGACCCCATTCTCTCTTTTGTGATCTGTCGTCTACCAACTGAACAACAATATTCAAAAAATAAAATGAAACGAAATGAACAGGTGTATTTAAAAATATACTTGCGAGTAAAAATAATAGCACTCGCTCGTACTGTTGAAATAAAAGAAGAAACTCTAAACTAACTACAAATTTAAAACTCTCTTTTTTTGTGCGACTTTTTTTAAGAAGTATAATGAACCCTTTAATCAAACAATTCAATTTTGTTTCATTTAGAAGTTTTCATTTAAAAAATATATTTTTACTTTGCGGCAGCGTTTAGTAAAACGTAACATATAAAAAGTAAAAATTTGGCAGAATTTATTTAAGTTGAAAGAATTCTTAGATGGAAAAAATTTCATACAGAGACTATTTGCCACTGCAGGTTGCACTCAAACAAACTTGAGGAATCCTCTTGCTTCATAAAATTTGAGAATACTTTCATATTCAAACAGAAATCTACAAAATTTCTTAGGCTGCAATTTTGTAGAACAATTAAAAAATAGGCCAACTTGTGTTTTATTTATTTTACTATAAATTGAAATTCGATATCGGCATTGTATCGGAAAAAATGCGTGTCAGAGATTCTCTAATAAAAATCACGGGCCGCGTAATTCGTACTGCGATTTTTTTTTTGTTCTCGCTATGAAAAATAGGAAGTTACTGATTTCACCCCAATTCTCAAAAATCGAGTTCTCATCAGATTTCGACATTTTGAGTTCTTTTGACCTCATTTTTACGATGATGTCCGTATGGCTGTATATTTGAGTTTGTGTGTGTGGTCAATGTCCTCCTCCATTATGCTAAAGATTGCTCGAGGAGAATGTCTAGGGGTATTAAGTTATATTTGATGCCGGGTAGTCAAGCTGCGCTAAAGACTTGAAGTTCTCTCGAGATTAGTTCAGCGCTGTTTACAGAATGTACGACATCTGTGAATGAACTTGGGGTCCATAACAAGCTGATACTGCGCCACAAAGGAAGCCAGAGATGACTCGAGACTGCATGCTGTTGTAGTTGTTGTTATTATCTCTGTCGTACATTACATGATATAAGATTATCGTACTATCATGATGGTTAATGTGGCAACGAGCGCGGTGATTCCTTAGTCAGTCAACAGGAGGGCCAGACGGAAGTTCATTGAACCGGCATAGAACATTACTATGTGGAGGGAAAGAATACCCCCTGGATTAATTCGGAAGTGAGGAAGTCTGAAGGGACTTATACAATCGAAGCGTTTCATTGCGCTATCTCAGAGGTCATCCCAAGGGCTGTTGTCACTCAATAGGAACGCTCACGGGGCGGATGACTGGGCATTGTAGTCTTAGATACCATCAGTTCACTTTTGGGAACACCGAGATCAAACTGTGTAGTCTCTACGATTTCGATTGATGCAAGAAATAGTGTTGACGAAAAATTACGAAAAAATTTCTTTATTTTAATAACTGTAAAAGTCCTTCTTAACTCGATTTTCGGAAATCACTTAATTTTCGAACTTAAAACACGGCATCGAATGCCGCCAAATTTTCGAAAAAAAAGTGTTCATTTTAATTTATCATAAAATGTTTAAATAAGTTGGAAAACTGCTTCGAATGCCGTAAAATTTAATTCGAATCTGTTAAATCGTTCGAAGGATATCGTGTAGAAAAATTTGGGAAAAATTTCTATATTGCTCCAAAAGTTCTTGTTAAATTGATTTTAGAAGTCTAAAAACTTTAGTCGGATAATATATCTTCTTAAGTCAGTTCAGTGCAGCGGTATAATTTATTTTTATTTTTTTAGTGCTCCCATACCATCCCGAATTTTTACTCCGGTGTCCTTTGAATATTTTTATATCTTCCAGGACAACGTATGCGCGGACCACAATTCCTTAACAACAATTAAAAATTTTCACTTGGCTCTTAATTTCTAAAACATACATAAATGTAACGAACAGTCTTTCCTTTTTGTTATTGATGTTCAAAATTTACTTTGTTTGCCCTTAACATTCGTAGTACACAATTTTCTTTGAGTTTTCCTTCAATTAACAACTAATTGAGTTAAACAAACATAAACAAACAGATATTTTACTTCATTAATCATGACAAAACATTGTGTGAATGAAGGCACATGCCACATTAAAGACAATCGAATGAAAATGTAGAAGAAAAAAAAGTATAATAAAAATAGTTAAAGAAACGAATGCACCCATTCATTCACTTGCAACAAATTGATACAAACAATTAAAACACCTGCCTACACCTGTGCCATCATGCAAAGAAATGATGCATAATGATAATGATCGTGTTCATCATCTTCATCATCATGTTTCTTGACTAGAGTTGAAATTTAAGAGAAAAAAGGCCAGCTGTGCTGTTTGTTCAAGAGAGGTGAGTGTGTGTGTGTGTGTGTGTGTGTGTGACGTAGGACGAGGGAGTTTATTGACTTTTGAAGGAATACTTAAATTTTTATAACAAAACCAAGTTATTGTTTTACTCGTATTAAATATTTACAAATAGTATTTAATTAAGAAATATTTGTTTACAGAATAAATTTGTGTACTGCACGCGCCACATTGAGAATGTTGACGAAAGGACTGGACTGTTTTGAAATACATTAGATTGCGTGGGTTTGAAATTATTTGTATAACTTTAGCTGCACGCTGTACAAAAAGGACTGTTTAAGAATGTTTTTGTAATATTTCTCTAACCGTATTGGCATTATTGTCATCAGTTATTACTTGTTTTAGCAAAACTGTAAGTTTTTAAGTTTTTCTGAAATTTATGTTGTGCACTGTATCGGCATTTAAAGGAATGAATTTTAAAAAAAGCGTGACAAAAAATGCATTAGAGTTTTGTTGTGTAAAAAAGTTTAATGCAATATTTTTTATGGGCAAAACGTCGGCTCTGATTCAAAATAACTTTTACAGCTGATACGGTTACTTATAATTTTTATGCTCGATAATCGTCTAAACACTTATTCGATCTAATAACTATTTCTCTAAAATAAACTTAAGTAATTGCTTGTCAGTAAACGATATGTTGCTGCTATTGGATGTTCCTAAAACATGTGTAAAAAGTAGGTTTTGGGATTTCCGGGACTTTTCTCTTATTTGATTAGATCATTCTCAAGAAAAATAGAAAATTTTTAGCAGAAATATTAAATCATAAATACCTGGTATTTATTTAAAGACTATGACTATGGCACCAACCTAAAAAAGAAAGAAATAAAAATTAGCTTGATAATAAGATAAAATAGAAACTTATAATCATAAAAATTAAAGCATCTTTTAAAATTTTTTTTCTGGAATTCTATTAAATCAAATTAATTTAATTTTTAAACATTAATTATATAAATATGAAGGACATAATTGGATGCAAAAAAATTCAAAACATTTGAGGTGATCAACAAAAGATAAATCAGTTGTATCTCTCTGATCAACTCTGTATGAATGCTTCGTTAAAACTTTTGTTTACCAAGCAGTGATTTCATTCCTTTAACTCCTTAAAAAATTTGTTTATTTAACATTTATCAGACAACAAATCGTCATCATGATCATCACATCATATCAATTGTTAAATTACATTTCATTTTTTATAAAGTCAAACTCATAAAATGATGCATTTAATCGATCACTTTTGTTTTTCATTTTGTTTATTTAATGACTTTTTTACACGCAATTAAGTTTATTTTTCTTACTTTTTTCATTTTTTATTTAATTTTTTCTACTCAGAATTTTTTTATATATTTTTATTATAAAGCATTTATTTTGTTTTGTTTGTCTGACTTGCTTAAATATCAAACGACGATGTGCAAACAGCAGTGGATCGTATTACCTTTGCAAACAAAAGACGGAATGCTGGGAATTCTCAGGTTCAGTCTGTATTCATGCGAGCAGAATTATACTGAGTCTGTGTTTATTATTTTTTTTAGATACAAATTTTTTTTTAGCTTCCCTCTTTGGTTGGGTGCTAAAAAAATAAGTTTTTTGTTTCTGCTACTTTTTTTTGCTGGTTTATTAAATATATGTTTTTTAATTCTTTATTTAATGAGAAAATGTGAAAAACGAAGTTGTACAGAGGTTGGACAATTGGGGCACGATATATTGAATTTTTATTTTCGAAATTTAAAATTTTTTACTGACATAAGTAATTTGTTTGGAATTAGCGTTCAGGTTTGATTATCGCAGTCTTATTTATTTTTTATAAATTTATGGAAAGTTGACGATTTGTTTGTTCTAATTTGAAATAAAAAATAAAAAATTTTAATCGCTACGCAATAAAAATAATAAGCGCAGCAAGAACTTTGATGGCAAAGTAATGAGTTAAGATGCTAATACACATATAAAGTACATACATATTTTCACTTTGCTAATTTGAAGTCATTACTTTAACTTGGCGACTTCATCGGAGGCAAGTATTTACCACATTCGCTTATAAATAATAACTTGAAAAAATATTTAGAAGACATTTAATACACAAAAAACAATAAGAATTAAATGTCTGTGTGCAGTATTGAACTTGTGCATTTCAAGTGATTGTTATTTTAGATTTTAAGTGTTTTACCCACTGGTCTTTTGAAAAAATATTTTATTACTTGTTTTCACGCTCACGCACACCAAATATTGAACCGCTTATTTTGTATATAATAAGCTGTTGCTGCTAACGCGCCACACGGGGAATAAATTACCTGGTTATTTACTAATATATAATTGCAAAAGTAAAAATAAAGTGTTGTTCTAAATGGCACCTCATTGCTAAGTTGTGGCTGGAAATATTTTAATCTTCTCCCTCTGCCTCGATCTGCGTCTGATACACATGTGTTTTTAGTTTAGTATTGATGCAAGATGCCTTCAGTGAAGAGAGCACACAAGACTTTATCTATTTTAGATAAAGTAAAAATTGTTGAAGAACTGTACAAATCAATGTTTATGTTTTTGTGTTTATTTTTGATATTAATTATTACAATTTTTAATAAATACATAGATGCGTAGTAATCCGGATAATTCGCTACTCCAGATTGGGGTCTGCAATCAATTATCCGGATTATCGAATTTTTACTGTACTGCAATAAAAAGTATTTATTTATTTAAGATGTAGGAGTTCAACAAATTTTATCTACTCAGCCTCGATGTCGGCTTGTGTATCTTCTGAAGCTCGAACGAAAATTACTTTCGCCAAATTATTTATACATATGTATATAATTTTCCAACTAAATAACGAGGCCACTTTTATATAAAACAAAACATCCAAAGAAATTCATTTTCAATATTTCGCTACTCCTTTGTGTAGCTTCTTCAGGATAACAAGTATACAATGAAGGATTACAATTAAATGAACAATTTAACAAAATAGTCTAAATTAATTATTAATTACCATCTTTTACCCACGACTTTGTTTCCGTGAAATTCGGTGGCAGAAGTTACCCACACCCCCTTGTGGTCCTATTTTTTTTATGTAATACGTATGTGTACTTCCAGACTCAGATCTATCGACATTTTAAAATTTCTTAAAATTGGTTAAATATTTTCAGAGAGGCAAAAATTGTCCCTTAACCCACTAGTGGTCTTATTTTTGAATCACATATGTCCTTCTAAACTCAGCTTTATCCGCCTACGCATTTTCTTCCAAATCCATTGATGGATTATAGTGGATCAGACATTCAAACATACAAACTTTCTCATTTAAAATATTAACAGGATTTAATAAGTATTATTTTGATACTTGAAAACTCGAACAATTCTATGATAAATTAGGCCTAAGCGTTCGACACGTAAAGCTGTTTTTTGTAGATTTTTCTTTAAAAAATATCCGGGGTGACCATATTTACCCATTAACTACCGTTCCCGTTTGAACGCCGCGTGCTTTCCAGTCGATACGAAGTCCTCTCAACTCTGTATACAATTTCATTACGTCCCGGTTTGACTCGCGAGTCTTTAGTCTTTTGGAGAGAGAGGGAAAAATAATGGAGAGGGATACAGACTTGACCGTAATAGTTAATTTTAGCTGTTTTCATTTTCGTTTGTCATCCGTAATATTATACGAAGTTGATGCAGGTTGAGATTTAGTTGAAACAGATTTCTCTGTGTGAACATTAAGACAAATTCAACAGAAATTTGAAGAAACCCTGATCAGCTAAACTTGATGTGTGTGAAGCGGGACTAAGGAAATTATTATCAAAATAATAAGATTTTTAAGCCACTCTCCGTTGCGAAAGGATACAAACATTCACGTTCTTTAATTTAATTTTTTTTAATAGAAAAAAAATAAACATTTTTTTGCAAAAAATATTTCTCCCTCAATATTATTTTCGTACGCCCAGAAAAAGCGTTGCCCTCCCCTGTTTAAATAGTTTCTTTTTTTATAATATTTCAGTGCGTTAAATGTAAATTTGATCAGTAACTAAAACGACTCGAATTGTTTATTCGTGTGCGTGTGTGGAAGGATTAAATATCAAGATGCAAACAGATGCATTCTTAATAAACAAACAGACACACATGAACATGCATTTTTATTTAAATAAATAAAAACGCATCAGTTTATTAAATTAAATTACAGTAGAAAAAAAATTATTATTGTATGAATTGCATTTTATTTCTAATTTCAGTGAAAGGGAAATAAAACTAAAGTGTATTAAGTCGGCACGCAAAAAGTGTGTGTGTGTGCGTGTGTGTTTGTGCGTGTGCGTGTGTTGTTATATAAAGACCCAGGGGTGTATCATTTTACCAAATCGTACATACATACGTCTTAAGTTTGTTAAACAGCTACACAAATGCTTTTTTCATAATTTTAATTTATCAAGTTCATTTTTTCACACATTTGTTTTTTATCTTTGGCATAGAGTTTTTTCTATCTGTTTAATTATCATTTAATACGAGTATTATAATCCAGTTTTAAAAAGCTTAAGAGCATTAAGATAATTTATGTATCATATAAATATAAGGAACAACAATGCTGGATATTGTGTTTACTTTGTCTTGCCTCAGTTTGCTTCATTTTCGTCTTGTGTTTATATGTTTTTGGTTTATGACACAATTTTATTATCGCCATTGTAATTATCCCTGTTATTTCAGGCCTTAAATTTCCAACCATATTATTTTAGTAGAATATCCGTTCTTATGCATTTCTCTATATAATCATTTGCAGTATTTCGTTTTCTTTGTTCATTTCTTATTTTGTCTCTTCATTCGTATATCCATTTTTACAAAAGGAAGAAGCCTCACAACCGTTCTGCTTGACTTCCTTTTTTTAACGTCTTTTATTTTTTCAGAAAGTCAGATAAAAAAAAACTTAAACTCAAGTCAAATTAAGAACATTCGGTAGCACAATCGCTTTTGTTTATTTTTTTTATACACCACCTAGTTTTATTGCATGTGCTCTTTATCTTTAGTTATTTTATCTGCCATTTCGTAATTAAGAGAATGTCAACGTCATTTCTGAGGAAGAGAATAAAGGAAACACCCACATTTAGAAACTCAGATTCTTATCCAGTACAAAAGTGCCAGTGTGAATCATTCATCAAAATATAATTGTTACAGCTAAACAATAATAAAGCTGAAAACTATGATCGAAATAAACGAATTCGGGCTCATAAAGATGCTTCTTTTATGGTCCTGAAATTTATAAAACTTTTGAGGAGAACAAAGGCGGATTGTCATACAAAATATTATAAAGGTTTTACTGTTCAAATTTGGGTACATTGATGGGAGAGCGGTATATTGACGGGAGAGCGGTATATTGACGGATGGCAACCGGAAGCAGACTTCTGGTAGGTTTATTACTGAGCAAAAGTGATGATTAAACTAGTCTAGCGACAAATGAATTTAACTAACAAAATTAAATGAGCAACTATTTAGCACAGGAGAGGCAGATGTTAGCTCCTCAAGCTATCTCCAGTTATAGATAGAAAAGCGAAGTATCCTAGTTAGTTTCTGAGTGGTTAGCCAGGAAGTAACGTTAAGTTTTGCTGTGACGACTCTCAGTTAAAACAGAGCACATATAACTGTTAGAAGCAGAAGCGAGAGAGGAACTGGATAATGATACTCATTAAAGGAGAAGAAGTTTATCTTTTAACTTTAGTCTGGACTGAGAAGTCTTGAATTGGATATGAATCGCGTGGTTCAGGGGCGAGTTAAGACGAAAGAGGAACTGACAGAAGGATCGTTAAGGACACGGCACAGCAAATATCATCTGGCAGTAATGAAAAGTGAGGAAGATGATGTTTCAAACTGTACATGAATGATGGCGAACAGTACAGTGAACGTTGTATGTGAAAAGGACAGGCCGAGAACAAGTGATGCGAATGAATATTTTTGTTACTGTTTGGCTGACAAACATCAGAAATGTCTAGAGCGAATGTTGGTGATGGAGCATGCCTCAGTGATTACGAGATAGTTAAGCACATTGATTGACTAAGCCAATCATCACTGACGCATTTAAGGGGTCGATTAGGTCCCACAGGCAGTCACTTTCTGCTGCAATATGAGTTCCTGTGCGGATACTAGGAGAGAGTGACATTAGATATTCCCGCTTCTTCAAAAATTATTCAAATATTATCATAAAAATGAAACTACGCAAAAAGATCTATTTCACTACTCGAATAGTCATCGCTAGATCCATCTAGTTTGGTTGGCAATCAAGTCAATCTTTTATTTGAGAGGGCTAACAAAAACACATCTTTTCACCTCCCCATTCAAAGTGACGTGTTCTCATGTAGATTTAGATACTTACTAAACGCTTATCTAGAGATCAACCAGATGATCGTTAAGCAATAAAAATACAAGTCTTTCATTTTCAAAATCTTCAAAACACCATTCAATAATATGAAAATCCATGCAACCGGCAAAGAAAATGTAACAGGGCAATTACAGGAAAAAAAAGTTACAAAATAATCATTTTATAAACTATTGGACCAGTAAACTTTCCAAGCAATTAAGCATCTGTTTTGTCAACAACACAACTGCATGATCATATTGAAAAACTATAAAGAAATTGTCATGACCGACATGTATCTCAAACTGACAACCACTTCCTCCCTCCCCATTTCAATAGAAGAAAAAAACACTCTCAACCATCCATCCAAACAAACAGACTCATTCAGTTAACTAAACTGCAGCTACATACTTACAATCAGTTTCTAGTTTGTGGTATCAAACTAGAAATTACTGAAGGCACAGCCAGCCGCAGCAACATCCAACAAAAGTTGAAAGAAAGAAGAAAAATAAATGATGTAAGTAAATACATAGAAAAAAGTATCGGCAACAAAATGAGAGTACAACCGCAAGAGTACCCACCATGCAGCCATGCTCCCTGCAACAACACTAATTCCAATGATTCTATTCATTTGTTATTTAAACAACAACGAAGACAATGTTGCTGCTAAAGATTATCATTATGCTGCTGTTGCTGCTACTACGATTTACTTTAGATGATGATGTTGTTGGCGTTTGGTCTTGTTTTATTTATGTTGTGTCGTATTTTCTTGTTGCTGTTACTTTTTGTTTACGGTCAGACCTTGAAATAGTTCAAAAACGTAAACGGTTCAGTGATCATTGAAACTACACGTTAAATTGTATTTGAATTTATCCATTGAAGTCACAGTTTGGTGGTACTCGCCGTAAAACATTCATATTCGTACACACACACACACACACATAAAACGTCATGAGACACATTTTCGTTAAACAAAATGGTAAAGAACTTACGTGCTTCATAATGCTGCATGCATCCATCCATCTCCATTCGAAATCATTTAGCCGGCAGCTCTCGCTTGTGAGTTCTATTATAGTTTTTGTGTTTAGTTTGTTCTTTTAACCAACAATTTATTCGTTTATTCATTCATTCATTCAGTTATTTAGTCACTCATCCAGTAACCACTCATCCATTCCATTCATCTCGTTTTGTGCAGCTTTAGTCTTTTAGTTTCGATGAAAGTATGACTGAGTATGTTGGTCAGAGCAGGAAAAGAATCAAATTTACTGTGATGTAATTTGTTTAATTTCTATTATTCCAAACAATGAAATTGTGTAGATAAAATAACATCGGTGTTTTTTTCATTATATTTGGGAAGCTAAACTGGACACAGCTGGAGCCTGAACCACCTCGCAATGATAACTGCAAGAGGCCTTCTAGTGAGTTTAAGACTGACTAGAAGTGCTAACTAAATAAGTCGTGTAATATGTACATATATGACTAGAGCTAACCCAATGGGATGGATGAGACGAAATAAGTCAAATCACCGCAAGAAAGGAGGAGTTTCGTTAGTTTGGTTACCGGACATACTAATGGACAAACTTCACGGGTGGTTAGCCAATATATGACGCTAGATTCTGCCACAATGACTCCGAGTTAGTGCGGTTCAGAGGAGAGGAACCGCTGAATAAGCAGCTTTGGCCAGCAATAGACTGAGAACCAACAAATTTATATATGGGTGCGACTACTAAGGACTCAGTGATGAGAATGGAAGTCTTTAATTACTAGTCGACCGTTAGAAATCATAAAGGTCTAGCGAAAACCTTTCTCTCAAACAGCAATTTCTGAGCAAGCGCTCTTTGGATGTCTAGCTCTGATGTCTCGTAGAGTGATCTTACCAGGAGTGGACTCTGTAACTACAGAGGAGAGCTAAATTATCTCATAGAACGAGGTAATTGATTTTATTCGTAGCCTTAACCTGTTGCTGTGAATACAAAAGCTGCCCAAGAGATCCACTTCCTAAGCCCAAATATTTATTTTAGTACTTGCAATTACAAGTTACAATTCTTTAAGCTCCCTGATAGTTTTCGTTAAAAATTCTACAGCAGTAATGAGCAAGTTTTATATGTACATTTATTTTGGCAGTTCCTTTTAACTCTTATTTTCTATTATTCTTTTTTTTATTAGTGTTTTATTTATTATTTATCTCTTTTGTTTTTTTTTATTTAAAACTTTATCTTATTTGGTATTACTTTTTTGTGACTGTACAGCGAGTGTCTGCTGTAAACCAAAAAAAAGGGGGAACCAACATTCATTAACTACGGGAGTAGTTTTGTCTTGTCTCGAAATCGTTCAGCCGTTAAGACTTTAATTCGTGATGTTGTTGATTATCATCATCATCAACATCATCATCATCATTATTACTGTTGTACTTGCCAGCATTTCAAAATTCATAATGCTGCGCCAATGATGATGTTAATAACGATGCTTTAACTCTACTTAAACCATTAAAATGTTAATGAGATGACAGCATAGTCGGATTGTTTTTACTTTCCCAGTGAGGAAATTACAGACTTCTTACTTGACTTTTTAATGATACAGACTTCTATGCGGATTTACATATATTATAATTTGTATCTCTTGTGAGATTTATATTTCGAAATCTATTTGGGTTTTAGTCCATAGTAATTGATATGAGGTTAAATGTTTTCAGTCAGATAGAATTGAACATTGGACAACATTAAAAAAAGCAACATTTACAGGCAGAACAGAACTACTTTGTTTTCGGAGGACGCCACAGTGTTCATGTTCATGTATTTCATCTGTTTCACCACTTGGCAGGCAGTACTTGTTGTAAGTAAATTTGAGTCCTTTTTATAGAAAATCTTTGAGAAACTTCCGTTCTAGAATTATTATTATTCCAACACACGAAAGTGCTTTTAATTATTTTAAAAATTCAAATCTACCATCACTAAATGCCGTTACATTAACCCTTGATAACCATTTGTCCTTTTCTGCCTTCGTTTTGTTTTTGCATAAGTCGAATTTTCTTAGTTTGATTAATATTTTTTTTATAATTCACTGAAGTTAAAATTAAAAGCTCACCTTTATGAATTTCGGTTGTCAGATATTAAAGTTTTCTCATTAAAATGTTCAAAATATATATTACAATCGTGTGAACTGGAAATTTTACAAAATTGGGAGGAAAAGGATTGTGAGTTCATTGTAAAGGTACGGTCACATCTGACAAAGATTTGCCCAAAAAAAACGTAACCACTACTTTTTCTTAGGGTTAGTGTGATTTATCTTGGTTTTTATATCACAAAATGAAGTCAATTATGCCGCAAAATGCAATTTTTATATCATTTTTAATAAATGCGATCACATATTTAAAAAAATATTGGAATTAAAGAAAATTCAAATTTAGCTTGTCTGTTGGTCACGTTTTTTTTCGACAAATGTTTGTCAGATGTGACCGTACCTTAAGATTGACAGTAGATAATAATATTGTCAGACATCTGACAAACGTGTGAACACCCTTCGTTCACATGTACGAAGCTTATGCATCTGACAATGTCCTAATTTTCAGACACTTCTGTTGTTTTTCTTAATTATTTTATAAGAAATACTGACGGCCTGATGATTTTGAAATATTTATTTAAAAATATTTTTCATACATTTTCATCTGCAGGAGTAAAATTAATTGGAAGAAAAATAATTTATCTTAATAAAGCTACTTCAATTTGTGTACATACAAGTTTTTCCTCTCTCATGCCTTAAAGTAGACTATATTCAGAGAATATGAGAGACTATGTACTCTGAGAATGTCTGACAAATGAATTTGACAATTTATGCTATTTCGTTTCCTGGAAAGCGTGTACAATTTTTTGTCTGATAACGTTGTCAGTAGATAAAGTTATTGCCAGAACATCTTCAGATAATGAAATTGTATGCTTTTCTTGCAAATGGCTTGCAACCGTGTGAAGTACCGATCTATCTTGTGGTGAAAATTTTTTATTGACAGTTCAGAATTTGAGTATTTAAACTTCAAAGTAAAGTTGTTGGTAGTCTCTGGATCCTTCCGAATGGCAATATGATATTATTTATTGAATTCTATATTGACTTTGCGGTTTTACTAGGCTGCTTTTCAAATAAGAGTCACAATAATCTCTGATTGGCGATGGGTATACAGAGACAATTTTAATGTTCGCGAATGTAAACACTCATCCACACAAAAGCACATTCCAACTTAAAATGTGTTCTTAATCAAGAGTTCAGCCAAACTCGGAAGGCTAATCAATAGATTAAATAACACATTTTCACTATTTTCGCAGGCTTTGCGCCAAAACTAACTTCTATTGTTTTCGTCCTTTTGATAATCCAATTTACTGGCCCCACACAATACTTGCTGGTGCACTGGTGCAAAAAGGCACGGTTAAACCATATAAATTGCATTAATCTACATTTTACAAGTAAGTATTTCTAAAAACCAATTATATTATATAAAGCGAAATCAAAGGCATATCGTTTCATTAACTTAAGTTAATCCATCATTCCATCAACTCTAATCTTAAATTTATACATACATACTCGTACATACATAAGCCTAAAGTTCTTAATGCCAAAAAACAAACAAAATCTTTATCTCTTGACGAAACGTTAATACAACTTTTTATGATAATTTTAATGCACCGATTGGAATAAATTAACATTTCATGATCATGCATTCATTTATTCATTGCCATTGTTAAATTTATTCCCTCTCATTTACATCTCCCGCTAACAGCTTAAACGTGTTCTGGGCACAAGAAAAGCCTTTAAAACACACAAAAAGAAGGGGGCACTTACAACATTTATACACATCCGCCCAGAGCTTTAGCCATTGACTTCTCTTACCATTGAGATTATATTTACCAGCAAGAGGCAGGAAGATGTGGCCATAATACACGAATAACTAAATTCAAATTCAAGATCTGACCATTCTGATCTTGACGACTCAGACAGACAAACAATCAGACAGACAGAATACAAGAATAATAACGAATAAAAGACAACACAACACACACATACACACACAACATTTTAGCTGACACATAGAAAGACGTACAGCCAACAGGAGAAATGTATTAAAGAATTAACATTAAAGTGAAGAAAATATAATGGTTATGATCATTTCCAGAAGTAACAGCAACAGAATAATCAAAAATAAGAAAATAAAACTTAAAAAACAACCGAGACAAAAGATAAGAACCAGAATGGAGGGAGAACGTGTGCACTAAAATATGCACAGCACCCACATGAAGTGCTCAATGTATCTAGAGGATGTAGAAGCAATCAAACTTGTTCAGCCAGGGGAAGTAATCCCAAAAAAAAAGAGACGAGGAATTTTATGCCCAGGCTATTTAAAAAGCAGCTTAAGCTTAATAAGTTAAGCTACTAAGATTATTATTTTGCTACTATAATCATAGTATGCATTAGAAATGAGATCGTGAGTGACTTTTAACTCACGCCCGAATTCGCTCACGATAAAAAAATGTACTCATGCACACTAATGCGCGAGATTATTATTTATTTTCCAGGTTCATGCACGCCCACGTGAGTGGAAAACAAAGTTAGTTACAATCACAAAAACTCACGCTCACGAAATACTTAAAAAAAAAAGATATTTAAATAATTAAAAAAATTTAATGAAAAAAAAATACCAATAACTGTAAAAAATCACGCGAAAAATCAACTCATGCACGCTCACTCACGCTCAATTTTCTTACAACTCATGTTCATGACCGCTCATGTGACTGAAACAAAGATAATCACGATTATGCTTATCTCGTGAGCGGTGCCCATCTCTAGTACGTATATACATATTTGAAAATTTTAATTACTTGGAGTTCTTCCCCTGACCACTTACACATTTACTGACTGCATACTGAATAAACATTTTTGTACATTTCCCTGAAAATAAAATAGTCATAAAAAAGTAGATACACGGGCATTAAACCAAGATCATAAAGATCGTTGAAAATAAACACAAAAAAGTGTTATCATGTCGGCAAGTCTGGCTGGGGTACAGACTACATCATCCTCAAAAGCTGTTTTTCGCTCTTTTTTCTGTTGCATAAAGATGAAAAAAATATATATAATCAAAGTTAATCGGTAAAAAAAACATGGTGGATGGAAGCTAAATGTGATCGCGTCGGTCTGGCGAATATAATGTGTGATCGCATAATTGCAAACTCGTATAATGGCTATTTATAGAAGTCAAGATAGCACCAAACAGGCGGGCTGACAGAAAGACAAATAAAGGCAACCAAACCACAGCAGCAACAATTCAGAATCTTTACGCTCCACCTCATCTTTTAAATACATGTTAATGTATGTGTATATGTACATACATATGTTATTCATGTAGATACATATATGTATGTTCATATGTATAGAAATACACAGGCTTCGATATTTATGATTATTTATTATCAGAAAACAGAACTTTGAAAGAATGACTTACAATCGTTGGTATTATAGATGAGAATGATCGATCATGGTATGTACGTACATCTAACTGGTTCCAAACACCGATATAATTCATGATGACTCTATATTCATTGACGGTACTTATATTTATACTATCGGAATATAAAGATATTTTAAGGTGGTTTGAGACAAGATCCCTCTTGCACTGCCCATGTCAATATTGCTAGAGTTTTTGATAGAAAGGCTTCAGAAATTAACTAAACTTTATACGTATACTATAAATATGTACATACATATATATGCCGCATATACACATGTGTGTGCAACATTTATTTCCCTGCAGGAAATGTCAATAGTAAAATTATACTGATTACCTATTGACGATGTCACCAATACCATTTTATTTTAAGTTAGTTCAAACACGTCAAATATTTATTTGAAATAATATTTAAAAGTTAAATAAGATACGAAATATTTTACAGTCTTTTTTTAAGTAAACTTTTCTTATTGTTAAATAACGTTTTAAATTAAACAAAATATATACATTTATAAGCTCATTTTTTCGTGGCTGGCGGAACGTTTTAGATACATAAGTTTATGGTTTAACATCTATTAATCAGAAGAAGACAAGACGTATTTAAAAGGACATGTATGTCTCTAAAATAAAAATTCCCTCACTGTACCTTTGAGCCGAGATCAATAAAAACAATTGCCATCGGCTACCCGCCAATTTTGAGACCATCAGATTGATGATTTGTTTTTAACCGTCAAGCATTTTCTTACCTATCAAAAGCAAAAGACGAAAAAAAAAACAATTTGTTCACAGTGTCGCCAAAAAACCTCCATCATTGTTTACAAAAATATTGACATGGATACACTTAGCCACATGCTTCCTTCAGGGTTTCTTCTGAACCGTGAAAAATAATGAAAAAATTTGGGAATGACGTCATCAAAATCGAAAAATATAGCAAAGACAAAGTTCGTGAGAATAAATTCTTTAAAGGGGGGCAAATAAGCGTAGATGGGCAGTTGACCGAGGGAAAAGACAAATTCGATTACCTAGGTATCATAATTGGTCTGTTTTTCGATTTTCGTTGTTCGATTAATCGGAAAACTTTTTTTATTGTTTGATTTTTAATATTTGATATTATTTGATTTTTATTAACAAATAACACTGTTCAACAATTTCGAAAAATTTTTAATATTAAGTGTTTCTGACGATAGGTTCTGGTAGAGGAAAAAAATTAGTAAGCGTGTGCCAGCGTTTTGAAAGATCTCCGATGTGATCTTTCAAACGCTGGCACGAATGTAATTATTTTATTTTGGGGTGTGTTAAAATTTTCCCCTCAGGCGTGTTTCTACAGCACTTCGCTATATGAATTTATATGCTCTTTAAATCTGAGGTATAAGGTAGGTTCAGTAACTTTGTAGAAAAGATTTTTGTGGAACATATTAACCCTCTAACTCCTCCACATAATCGTAAATTTTGGCACTGTTCTAACAAATCGTAAAAAGCACCCCTAAAAATGGGCAGGGCAGGAATGAAATGTTCTACAAAAATGTTGGTTATAAAATTTTACTAAACATGTCAGAACACACCAAAGTCCAAAACTTAACATAAACTGGAAAAAGCAGCCAAAAAAGTATGCGATAGTTGAGTGTGAAACTTTCTCGTCAGAGATGGGATGAGCTACATATGTGAACAACAACTAAATTAACCCTAAATTAATCTTTAGTTTGCCTGTTTCATATACCGATATGATGCACGATGCAGACCAAAGGGGGGAACTTTAACCGCCTCTAAAATAAGATTCTAATGTGATCTTTCAAACTGTCGACATGCGTATATTTTTTTCTGTCTACTTTACCAGAACCCACTGCCAGAAGCCCGTAATTTTTTTCGTGTTCAGTGTAATCGAAAAAATTTATATCAATTAATCCTTTAAGTGATTAATATTTATTTTCCGTTTTCTATTATATATATATATTTTTTAAGATTTCCAACTGTTTTCTATTGACATCTACATTGTTTTAATGCATTCGTTTTATTTGCATTAGTCAAACGCAACAGGCTACAAACTTACGTTGTTCATAAAAAAAGGATATTCGGTTCAAAATATGTCTCACAATATTCTTCGGTCACCTAATTTTATAGACAAATAGTGCCTTAAGGCTTTCTGTACAAAACCAGCGCCGACGTTCATCATAATAGATTTTTTGATTAAGTAGAATTTTGTTAATGTTGCCAAAAGATGGAGCAGGATATTTGTAAAGGCGTTGAAAGCTCTTAAAAGATGGTTTGTATCTCCCTTCCCCAATTTTATCTTTGCGAATTCATTGATCGCAATTATATGTAGTTTGTTGTTCAAACAGATACACTTCGCTTTAATTATTTGAAAGTTTGATTTATTTGAACACATGTTCACCTCTGAGCAGTTATTTCTTGATTCGGTACTCTGCAATGTTCTATCACTGGGACGATAAAATACTTAGTGTATGGACATAGAATGACTTTTTGAAATAAGAATTCCAAAAATATTCAAGAAAATATTTATTTACACAATTTGGTCCAATTACTGTAGAAACTGTTATTACAGAATTAAAACGCTTGATGTTAATCTTAATTCATCAAGATTCCCCCCAAATAATGATAAATATTATTTTAAAATAAATATATAGCGAAAGCTAAAACAAAAGAGTTTGCAAACAAATTGCATGATCGGTTATTGTACATTGAAGCTGATCAGAATGTATCACACGATGACAATTTGGATGAACAAAATTAAACCCAAACGAGAGCATTCTTTTAGCTGAACAATACCATACAAAGTATATCATATTTTAAAGGCTCTATTTCAAACTGTAATAGTTTCAAAGATAATTTCATATATTTAAATAAGAAAAAGAAAATATCAGGAAAACCAGAAATAATGCACCACTTTCTATATCACGAATTTCTATTTTAAGTGAAAAGGTGTTTATGACGTCAAGTTTTATCAGAAAAAAAAGTAAAGTTTAAAAAGCAGACATCTCAACTTTGTTTCACCTTTAATTTCATATTATAGTATTCAGAAACTTCAACCGAGCCCCGTTCTAACGTTTTCTTTTTCTCTTAAAGAAATTAATCAGTTTCGTATAATTTACATTTTCGAGTAATTTTTGAGGCCGGTTATTTTGCCGAATAATTTCTTAAGTTCATTGTAAAAAAATTAGTTTTTACAACTTTCTATGTTTGTTTTTACGATTTTTAATCCCCAAAAATTCACTACAAAAATTTTCAATCAGCAAAAAAATTCCCTAAATAAAATTTCTGTTTATAATAACAAACTAAATCTTAAAATATTTTTCATATTTTCAATTTAAAATTTTTCATGGGGTTTTTAATTTTAGTAACAATATGTAAGTACATATGTTTGTAAGCATCAGCCATAATTATTTCAAATAATAATTAATGATCACCATTTTTGTTTTCATTTTTCAATGATCAGCATTTGAAATAAGAAAAGTGAATGAAATGAGATGATAAAAATTGATTCTCTACATACTCACACATGCGCAAAGAAATCAGAAATAAAAGAAATACAAAAAAAATCAAAAAAAAGATGGAATCATCTTAAAAGCTAAAAATAAGTATGTTTGTATAAAAATATAAGCAGATATATAAACAGAAACAAATCACAGAATCAAGTGAATGAGTCAACAATGAGTGGAGAAATACACCCATCACAAAAGTAATCTTAAGAAAACAACAACAACAACTGCGACATTCTGTAAAGACACAACAAATGAACAGCCAAATGCGATATAATGGACGCAACAGTGTTTCTCTTGATTGAACTGCTATTTTTATAATTTATTTAATATGTTTTTCCAATTTTATGTTAAATCATTAAAAAATTAATAAATAAGCACAATTATAGTATTTTTCGTTTTATACGATTTTCATTATGTTTTACACGGATTTCTCAGGAACGTATCCTACCATCTACTGTGTAAAACGGGAGATAGGTGTATACAAGTATTATATACCTAATAACAGACATAAAACCGGCCAATTACAAGTCGAATTCAGAAGCACATATATTTTATTAAGTAATTCTTATTGCATTTTTAACGCGTTCATAGTTTTTATTCGAATAATTATTATTTTGAAAAATATCAGATTCATTTATGATTAACTGCCACGCCCACTATGTCACACCTATTCGTTCTTTCGTACAATTACATGTAAAACAAAAAAAATTCTAAAATTTTGTTTTTGTTTTAAATGTAACTGTACGAAAGAACGAATAGGTGTGACATAGTGGGCGTGGCAGTATATATGTATTTTTTTAATATACATATATTTTTTTTAAACAATTTTGACTCTTAACATTTTTATTCGAATAGTTTTATTTGAATAATTTGATGAATTAAAAAAAAATGAGAGTAACCAACCATGCGTTCTTTTCAGACATGTCTGTAAGATCGATTAGGCTTAAGCCTAATGATGTATTGGTGTAAGAGTGCTGCGGTAAAGTGTCAGAGTAAATGTGGCCTTTTTCCAGCTCTCACTTGCCAAAAGTAACCGGGGTTTTCACAGAAACCAATATAGTCGGAATTGGATTTGAAAAGACGACAAAACATAATTTTCGTGATGAATTTCAATGTTATCGGTTTTATGTTCAACACAGATTAAAATTTTAGATTGAACATAAATCCAATAACGTTGAAATTCAGCATAGAAAATTATTTTTTGTCGTCTTTTCAAATCCAATTCCGACTACATTGGTTTCTGTGACATCCCTGAACGTATTTAAACTGCTATCAGAAAAAATTTTTTGGGCGTAAGGTGGCGTTAAATTTTTTCATAATGTCATTTTCGCCATATTGAATTCATAATGAGTTTTAGTACATATTTTCGACATACTTAAATTCTCAACTCTTTAACAAATATTAAATATGTTAACATATAGAAAATATTTAAATACAAAAACAGAATATAACCTGGTTTCTAAATGAAATATAAAAAATTTCCAAATGTCAAAAATGTTCGTAACTGCCAAAATAAAAAGAACGTCCAAAGATATGCATTTTTGAATGTGTAAGTCCTTCGGTTTATTGTTTATTGCTGTCATAAATATTGAATTCTAATAATTTTTTGTACCGGAGCTTTCTTTCTCAAACATCTAATGTCAAACATTTAAGGTAATTTTTAAGCAAACGTAATACGTTTTCAACTGTCATATTTGCATAAAAAATCCGTAAACAAATCAAAAACTAAAACCAAAAGAACATTTGCGAAATGTTTTCGTAAAACAATGGCAGCAACAACAGCAATAACAACAACAACAACAACAGTAACAGCGAAAACAAAAATTGTATGTTGAAAATAAAACTTGAAGGATTTGGCAAAAATTCAACGATTAAACGGAACCATTTTATCTGCAAGGATTCAAATTCAAACTCAACTTCAAACTAAAGAAATTTCAATAGAAATAAGAAAATGTCAACTGTGGCAATAAATTTTCATTCTCTGCGACAATTTCTTGGCTGAGTCCTCTTTGTGGAAACTTTAGTTTTTTTATTTGCTGCTCCTTTTTTTCATCGTCGTCTTATTTAGTTAGTTGTTTTTTTTTCTTTTGCTTTTATTATTCGTTGGTTGGTTGATACATTGAAAAAGTGTGTTTGCATGCACGTGTGTAATAGAATGAAATGAAATGCATTGCAACAATCCCGGTAATATCTGTGTGTTTATGTGCATGTGAATTGATGACGGTTTCCTTTTTCTTCACATTTTCAAATAGAAATTGCAGCAGCAATAAATTCTCAAAAGTATGTGTATCTTCAAAGTTTTAAAATTTATATTAAAGTTCTTTATCGTTTGATATGCACATGTGTTGGCCACAGTGTTATTTGAACGAAAAAAATATTAGTTTTTAGTTACGAGTATTTAAAATTAAATATTAAACAATACCTTACTGATTTTTTGCAATTTATTAAACAATCTTTTTGTTTTAATCTCTAAAACAATTAGTTTAAAAATAATACAAATTTAAAGAAAAATTAACTGTAGCAATCAAAATATTTGAGGATTTTTTTTTTGTAATTTATCAAACATTCTTCTTGTTTTACGTCCTGTTCCAAGATATCGAAACTTATCGTTCGCAGTAATTATAAGCGAAGAATAACTAAATTGCGTTCTACTAATAACATTTTTAAAATTTTTTCATTTACGCCCATATTCATAAACGATTAATAAAAACTTAAAACCGAGTTTAACTTATAAAAATGCAACAATAGACCCACCATAACTTTATTAATCGCTTGTGAATAAGACCATTATTACATAAATAAACAATTAAATGAATAAATTAAATAAGTAGTTAGTAGGACGTAAATTAGTTTTTTTTCACATAAAAATCTAGCAAACAACGGTCGACGTTCGATCATGGGGTAGGCCGTTGGTCTATAAACAAATATTGAAGTATTTATAAAGAATTTATTAAATTTGTTAATGTTTATATTTCTTTCAATATAAACCTAAACAGTTCAACCAATTACGCATAAACATTAATTATTAAAGACGACGGCACCCGTCAGAAACTCCATGTTTACATTGTCACAGGTGGTTGAATACCAAGAAATTCAACTACAAAAGACAAAAAAGAAAACAGCTTGGTTCCAGTATCCAATGGCTCTGGAAACCCCGCGAGAGAAATAATATATGGAATAATTAATCATCTGAGATGGGAATTTCGTACTAACGGAAATTGATTCAACTTGTAAAAATTAATAAGTTGCACTTTCGTATTCTATTTCGTTAAATAATACGGTTAAATATTTGCTTTTCCTAGTCACTAGGATCCACCGCCAATAGTGGTAAAATCGAACAAAGAACGCTGATGAGATGGTGTAGCGAACTCGAAATCAGTACTGATCCGTTCTGTTAGTCTGGTGAATAATAAATTGTTTCAAATAGTACTTTTTTAATAAAATTAATGAATTTATAAAAAATTTCTTAAAAAGAAATGGGTAAACTCAGATTTAAACTCAAGCCAAAAAATTTCTTTTAATATAAACCTGAACAGTTAATGTATAAAAACTGTCGAAAAATAAATGAGAATTATATGAATATGAAAATACTTTATGTAATTTTTTTATATTTATTTTTGTTATTTGCATACGAACATGTGTATTTTTCGTTTAGCTGCACATAGCAGCATAAATAATGCTGCTAAGTGAATTCCCTTATCTGTCTAAATATGCTCTTATGTTTTTTATTGCAAAAATAAATTTAGTCGAACTATTAGCATAAGAGTTTTGAAAACTTTTCAAATGTGGTTCATCTATTTAGCATTTGATAGTTGCTCCATTGGAGGACAACAAATGTGGAACCGTTTTTAGAGATCTGCTGATGAATTGGCATTAACAGCCACCGAAATGATGGCATATAGACTAAAATCTATTTAAATGTTTTTAATTTATTAATAATGAAAGCATTAAAAAACTAAAACAATTCGTTAAAACGATAAAATAGACACATACATACTAAATAGAATGAATTTGGATTTTATTAAAACGAAAAACCAATGCCGCCGGTTCGAAAAAAGTTGAGCCAGTCACCCCCGGGATTAAAGATTAGTTGAAAACAATATCCAAAATATTTTTGTTGTCACGCTTTTGGATATCGCCCTTTTAGTTTTTTTACACTTCCTCGCTGGTGACTTTTTAAGCCGACAGCAAATTCTGATCGCCACTTATGCCATCTCGGACTCTTCCCCATAATATCAAATTTGTTGCACGTGGCAAGAAAGCTCTTCTAAAACTTAGTATGTCTATTTTTTCCGATTTTATTATCGTTAGCATAATAATGATTTTTTGTTTTATGATGCAGTTAAGTAAATTATTTTGTATTAAAAATAAACATTGTTAACCAAAAATTTAATGCAGTTGTCCACAATATGCACTTAACCAAAATGCACGTACACGATTTATTATCTAACAAAAGTTTGCCATTATACACAATATTTTGTAGCTTGTGCAGCTAGACGAAAACTACGGTTCAGCGAAATGCAGCTAAACGAAAAATACTGTACAATCATGCATTTTCTGTAAATCGAGTGATTTCAAATGTGCGATTTCGTAACACAAATAATTGACAAATTCGCTGTTTTTTACATCGCACTTAAAGTTTAGCTCGAATGCAATATTTCAAATATCAAAATCACCAAAAAATCAAGCTCCTTAATTTCTAAAACGCAACGCTAAACGTTTACAAAAAATTAGAATTACAAAAACACAACACATTCAAAATTTTTGAAATCATACGCTTTTAAATCACTCGAGTTACATACAGGATGTACCTAAACTTTCAAGAATGGTTGCGTCCTAGAAACAACTCAATCAAAATATTAACTATTAATATTACATTAGAAAATAAAAATTTTATTTCCAACAAACTTTTGTTTGAAAATATTTTCTGGGTAATTTAAAATAAAAAGATTTTAAGCTCAGTGAAACTAGAAAATGAAAACTTTTTTAAGGAAATTTCTTTTTAATCGAATCCACTGTGCCATGTGAGCCAGCCCAATTTCAAACAAGAAAAAGTTGTTTTACTTTTTTGTTAACTGCTGCTGTAAATTGTGATGTTTTAAGCGAAGAACAAATGAAATGCCAACAACTTCGTTTTGAAAACAAAGAAAAAGTTATTGTAAGTAAAATTTGCATGGCAAATCTACAAAAACCAGCAACAACATTGAATTGAATATAAAATGAGAAAGAAACACATTCATAGAAGGATACAATATCACATGGCGTGTTAGGAATGCATTTTTTGGTGCAGTGCAGCAAATGCAGAAGAAAAACTTTTATTTAAAAAAAACACAACAACTTAAGTTTTAAAGTTGCATTACAACAACTAACACAATAACAGAGGTTTTAGGGTTTGAACACTAAGTTCTTTACCAGCCATGTTAATGCATATCCGCTGTTTTCGGAACACAAGAACAAAGTTGTCTTCCCTCTTCCTTTTCTTTGCGAATATTTTTAAGTTGAAAAAAATATACAAAATTCAGATGGGGAGGTTTTTATAAGTAGATTTTAAAAATTCTGTTCCATTTTCTTTACTATTGTTGATTGTTCTTGTAGGATATGCAAACGTAATGCGAAATTCTTTGTAGTTCAGTATATTGTATCTTGTAGATACAAAAATGCAGTTAACAAAAACTGAAGCCAAAGGAGAACATACATTCATCCATAAATAGCAACTTAAATTGTGGAAAAAAAAACAAGGACAAAAATTTTCACAAAAAGAAGCAAATAAACCAAAAAGTGCTCTTTTACATACAGGATGTGTACATGTACATACGAGTATATATATACTCTGTTTTTAAATGTATCCATGAGATATAAATATGTGCTAACTCACTATTCATACACATGTTAGTTACTCACATACACACAAAAATGTTTCCTCGTCTTTTTTTCCTATTTTAGTTTACCCTCAATTGGTTGCCCTTAACAACGTTGATTTAATAGATTTTTCCGTTTGGTTGTAACAAACAGAAAGTTTTTTTCTGCTTTTAGTTCTCGTAGATGCCATGAAGAAGAACAACAACAGCGGAGCAAAAACAGAAATGAAGTTTTCATGAATGTTCGTTTACGATGTACGAGTACATCTGAAATTTATTATACTCATTTTAGTGCAATCCTACATACAGGAAGCAGCAAATGGTGGCAAACGAATAGTTTCCTAAATGCGTTTGCTGTTCTTAGTAGACGGACTAACTGTGATTTGTGAGTGGCTGAAATAAACCCTTGTTTTCCTTTTTTGCACCCACTCTGTCTAAAAGCTACACATTCTTCACTTTTGAAATTCACCATGTTGTTTTGGTATTTTTTCGTGATTCAAAAGATTCTAAAGCTCTTTTTTGCTGCTGCTGCTGCTGTTTTTGTATGATAAAAGCCACACCCAGATTTAGATGTTCGTTCTGTTTTATTTGCTCTATTAAGATTTTGTAGTTGGTTAAATTGAGAGGGTGTCTTTGTCTCGGCAAAACACGCTGCTGCAAATAACGAAATCTTTTATATAGAAAACAAGAAAAAATATATGTACATATATAGCAAGTATGTGTATGCCAGGCGCGCTTCCAGAGGGATAGAAAAAAAGGATGTTTTCCCCAAAAACTATTAAAATTTCAATTATTTATATTGTGTTGCTTTAAAAGTGTATGTGTATTATATTCAAGTAACCCCAGAATTCTTCGGAAATCTAGTATATATTCTCGTCTTTTTCCCAAAAAAAATTATATCATGAGAAAGAATTTTCAGCAACATTCTATGGCGCATAAAAGTTGTCGAAGAGAGTAATATGATATTCCATAAAAACTCTGCTGATGGCTTTATTTGAAAAGTTTCTTACACCACTGAACGAACACGACTTCAACAGACCTTTCATATAGTGTGCTAAACTTTGTTTTAGAAGAAAGTTGAGATGGGCACTGCTCGTGCTAAATTTTTTGTTTCAACTACATGAGCGTATATGATCGTGAGTATAAAAAAATGACCGTGAGAGTGCATGAGTATTTTTTTGCGTGATTGTTTCATGTTTTTTTCTTTATTGTAATTATTTCTCATTTAATTTTAAGATTTTTTTTTAAATTTATTTTTAATATTATTTTTTTTAATTTATTTTAATTGAATTTATTTTTGGTGCTTTTTACGGGAATTGCTAAAATTTTAGTATTTTAAATTTTTATTCGCACAGCATTCTGTTGCGTTCTGCTTGTATTTTCGGAATAAAAAGCTTATCTTTTGTTCTTAAAATCCTCAAAAATTAACGCATGCTCAAAAACGTCAAGTCTTAATAAATTAATAAAATTAAATAAATAAATCGCCGAGTCTTCGAGAAAAAAAATCCAAAGCATTTATTTAACTTTTATTTTCTTTGAGGGATTTCTATTTTTAAAATTTTTCGCTTTCATTTAAAATTTGTTCTGTCAATTTGAAGAACCCTTGTACATTTCAAAAAACACGATGTCCTTTTTGCTCTTTCATTTCGCTTTTGTCAACAGACCAAAGAATTGCGTGTCATTATTGTTTATTTTAAACAATTTTCGAAAAATAAAAATGATACGAGTAGTTAGAGGAAAGAAGATTACATTTTAAGAGACACGAGGTATAAACAACGTGCAGTTGTTTTCAAATAAGACTTGAAACACCCAAAAAAAAAAATCCTCCAAAAATGTTATATTTATTTACCTGCCACAAGCTGTGTATGCTGCAATCGCGTGACTTAATGGCTTTTTGCTATTCTCAACCACTTAGCGAAAGACAAACTACTATGCGTTCACATAAAATTAATTAAAATTACATTAACTACGCATTAAAGTATGTACTTTGAAAAATGAAGAAGTCCTTAATTTAATGATTAAGACATAATATTTGGACAAGGATTTCAACTGCCCAGATCTGCAATTTAAATTACTTATTTGAAATTATCTACATCTATGTACTTGTTTGATTTTACAGCGCCACAATATGTAAGATAAGATGTAATTTATGAGCTTCAGCTGTGTGTCTAAAATATATTTATTGCTCATCTATTACACAGCGGTTCTGTATTGCAACGTAGTAATATCTCAAAAAGCTTCATTATCCGAAGTTTTTACTTTACTTACACATCAATGGAAATATAAAAAAAGTATTCTGCTTTCAAAAGGTGACTGAACAAAATATTTGTATGAATTTTTCATACAAGATGAAGAAAACGATAGGATGAATAATTGCGCATTCTTAACTCAAAAATCAAGATTTTCGAGATATGACTACGTTGCAATATAGCAGCAATATATACTCGTGTATTGAGGGACAGAAAAATCGCAAGAATCACTCCCAATTTTGAAATAACAATTAACGGTGACTGCAAAGTTTCAGTTGACTCGCCGATTAATCTAGGAGTTACATTTAACAATATTGTAACATTATAACATTGTGGCAAGTGTGTACGCAACCTATGGGCCGTTAAAGATTCCACTCCTTTTGTCATTCGAATGTTACTGGCAAAAACTATTCTTATCCCAACGCTTTTGTATGGATGCGAGTTATTCGCGAATTGTGATAGCAGTTATCTACGTAGATTAAACGTTGCGTACAATAAAATCGCAAGATTTGTTTTCCAGAAAAGTCGCCGAGACCACATTTTATCTTATTCCTACCAAATCATTCAGATGGAATTTGTAAATCTGCTTAAAATAAAATTTGTTATTTTTTTACACAAAATCATAACATCGCAACAGCCGTCTTATCTATACAATAGAATTATTTTTGCCCGGTCCAACCGTGGAAAGAAAATAATTCAACAAAAATATAGAAGTCTCTTATCACAACGACAATTTTTGATTTACACCGTCAGTGTTTGGAACGCTTTACCCAATTCTATACAACCAATAAGCAACGCAATTATGTTTAAAAAGGATGTTGTGTAAATTAGTTGCATAAAGTAGTAATTTATTTATGTAACTTTTGTTTCTATTTAATTATACCTTTACATACATATACATATATATTTGCATTTCTTTTTTCATTCTTTTAATATTTGAATAATTGTCAAGGAAGGTCCAATTGTCATAACGTACTTTTTTAAAATATTGTTCAAACTTGAATATTTGATAACAAAAACAACTACGAGGGCGGATTGATATTGAATCTACCTAGCCCTTGATGGCAGCACAAACACAAAAACTTTTTTTTAGAAATTGCGATCTGTTAAACGTCAGCTGTTAAAATTTCACACAAATTCATCGATTAGTTTATTCGTTGTAGTCGTTTGAAGTAATCAACTTTTGTGTTTCTTGAAAAATGGAAAAAAGTGAATTTCGTGCAGTGATTAAACACTATTGTTTGAAAGGGAAATCGGGTAAAGAGATAAAAAAAGCTCAATACACATTACGGTGAGTCTGCAAAATATTGGATTGCTGAATTTAAACGCGGCCGAACAAGCACAGCAACAATACCATCAGCAGGAACGCCAAAATAGGTGGTTACTGAAGAAAATATAAAGAAAATCCTCGATATCGTTATGAATGATCGCCGAGTCAAGTTACGTAAGATTGTTGAAATGGTAAACATATCATATGAACGTTGAACACACGTTTTGCATAAACATTTGCATATGAAAAAGCTATCGGCAAGATGGGTGCCGCGTTTGCTCTCAATTGACCATAAACGTAAACGTGTGACGTGTGCTGTCTCAATGGCAAAGCTCTATGAATCGGGCTACGAATTGGTACCTCATCCGCAATATTCTCCGGATTAAGCTCCTATTGACTACTTCCTATTTCCAAACCTAAAGAAATGGCTCGGTGGAAAGAGATTTAGTTCCACCGATGAAATGATTGATCAAACAAATGCCTATTTTAAGGACCTCGAAAAATCTTATTTTTTTGAAGAGATACAAAAACTAGAAAAACGTTGGACTAAGTCTATTGAGCTAAAAGAAGACTATGTTGAGAAATAAATGGTTTTTGAAAAAAAAAATGTTTTTTTCTACTTAGGTAGCTTCAATATCAATCCGCCCTCGTACATCTATAAATTTTTAGTACATTTTGACAACATGACTGTCAGCAAATCTTATGAATATCATAATCGTATTATCTTAATTGTTTTAAATTTTATAACTTTGATAAAATCCTATATTTTGATTCAAATTAATTGTAAATCATCTAACAATTTATTATATTATACTATTATATTATATTAATTATATTAATGTTAATTTTGTAATTTATGTATGTTAGTATCTGCTCGATCACTAGCACTCTCATTCAGAAGATTATGTATATATCTTGTTGTGCTAGATAACTCAAACTTATAAATAAATAAATAAATAAATAAATAAATAAATAATTTATTGATACTTGCTATCATCAGAAGGTTGGTTATTACTGCGTATCACTAAAGAAGAAAATATAAAATTGTATAGAAATACAAATAAAATCACTTTGTGAATCAAATAAAGAAATAAATTAAAAGAAATGTTTTATGAAAGTGGGTATTGACTTTTGGGATAAGCGATAAAAAATGAACAAAGCAAAAATAAGTAACGATTCAAATACTCACAAATAATCCCAATAGCATTCAAGGTTTGTGGTAACATTTTTCAATATTTTATTTTCAGTTAGCAGTGTTGCCAGGAGCTGAAGAAAAAGGAAGCTAAATGGGCTTTTTAAAAAGGATAGAAAAAGCTTAGTTGTAAAAAAGCTAAAGAAGGCTAAATAAATAATTCTTATTCATAATTCAAGGTTTTATTTATTAAATTAATCTAATTTATTTTAAGCACTAGGGCACAATAAAGAAGTGGCGAAATATCGGTTTTTTAATAAGAATTTTGTTAACATTTTTAAAAAAATTAACATAGTGATTAAAATAAATTAGATTAATTTAAAAAACAGAAGGTCGAAAAGATGTATAAGAATAGTTTAATTTATTATTAATAAAAAATGCATAAAACAAGCTAAAAGTTGTTGAACAAATAAAATCTTCAAGTAGATAAATAAAAAACAAAACAGATAATAATAAGCTAAAATCAACATATAACATAAAATTAGGGTATTGCTTTTGAGTTCTATTCAGTATTGGATCAAACATAAAACAGAATATTCGTATTAAGGCATGACAGAATAATTATTGTATCGCTATTTAAATATATTCAAGTAGAGAATCTCTATGGTCTTCTAAAATAAATATGTATGTACAATACAAGATCGATTTACGCAACCGAAAGGAAATCGGAGTTGTTGCTTTCACCGAAAAGTTGCAATAACCAACCATTAAAAAATTTAATATAAAAATACAACAGTATACGAGTATTTAACTTAAATTAATTTATTTTTACTATTTTAAAATAAAAACAAAATACTTTTTAAATTTTTAAATTAAATTAAGAATGATGGTGAAGGTTTGGTTTGAATTTTAGACTTTTTACAGCTTCCATAATTTTTTTTAATAACAACCAATTTTTCATAACAAATTAGGTTTTTTGTTGATAAATTTATGGAAATATTTAAGACTTTATTGGCATCATCTACTTTAAGTTTTTGTACTTTTTCAATTTGTACATTCACTGAACTTTTGAGATTTTAACATTAATTTTAACATTAATAAGTAATTGTATATATGTAAGTATATTAAAACGAATAGTTTGGGTCAAGCTCAAATCCGAGTTTAGCCATTTATTTTTTCTAATTTTTTTTTATTTCATTTTTATTAGAAATTTTTTTTGCAAACATTAATTATTAATAACTAATTATAAATTATGGAACGAAACTGCAACTCTTATTAGTTGAAAATTATCAACACTAAATATGAAGAATTAGTTTGTACGTTCTGTTCGATGATTGATTTAAAAATAAAAATGGCATAGCAGTACGCGAATTTCCAGGGTATCCCACGAATAGGTGCTTCCTTTAAGAACTGCCAAGTGACCTATACCTTCGTACAGAAAGTGGAATTCCTAAGATCCACTCTTAGAGTTTTTATGGTCTCTACAAGTATTGTTAAAAACGGTTGCACGCGGTAATGGAAAATTCGAGAAAACCCCGAAGCGCGATACAGGCCAATAAACTAACAGTGGCCTGGTTGCACTTAATAAATAATTGCCAACGACGCGTGTTGTTTACTCGCCCATAACAGCTTTACGACTGGTACGTTCTGTTCTGTTATAAATCAGCTGTTTGTGGTTCGTTTTTCCTCTTTTGTTCTGTTGTGTAGTGGAAAAATCTGCAGAAAATAGAATGCAAATTTAACTGGCAGATAAGCAAGTGTATGCAGTTCAATACTTAAAGCAGACATTTAATTTATATTGTGTTTTGTGCACTCAGTTACTTCCAGCTCATTTTGTAAGCTAAAGCGATGGTAAAATAATGAGTTAAACTTTCAAAGTAAAGTTTTATAAGTTTTTGGGTCGTTCCAATTGTACAACCAGTCGCAAGGTGAATGCGTGGGTCACATTATATAAGGCTACTTTTACACAGAGTTTTTATAGCAACTTAGATACTCCAAACAATTTTTACAATGTCACACTAATGTCCCCGAAAATAAAGTAAATTGTCACAAAACAGATAAAAGCATTCTTATGCTGTAAAATGGCTGATATTTTGCTTGAGTCTTACACATACATATACATTTATAGTCTCCCCTATTTCGACGTACACTTTAACCCCCTGCAATAATCCATAGATTTTTCTCATACACAAGTCTTTTATTACAGTATTTACTGACATCAAAGCCAAATGAAAATATCTACATTTGCACACATGAGTACCTCCCACCATCAGAGCTCCGGTTTTACCAACCCCTTTTTAAGTATTTTTCATTTAATGTACATCCGATATAATTCACCCAACAGCAACGAAAATGAAATTGTAGCCTGCTGAAAGGGTGAAGAATTCGAAATCTCTACAATTATTCTGATGCGTCATCATCATTATTTGTGCTGCCAATGTTGTTGTTATTGCTGTTGTTGTTGTTTACAACATTTTCTACCCCCAATTTTATTATTAAGTCTTCTTTTTTTCGAAATAAAAACTTATTTTGCTCTCATATTGTCAGATTTTAGTTCTTGTTACCCTCATTGCTGCTCAGTCATTCATTCGTCTCACCTGTCATCTGCTGTAAAGAACAAGTACATAATGATATTATATACATACACAATACGAATACACACATACATATGTAGTATATAGATACACATTTTTATGTATGCACATACATATACATATACATATATTCATACACACAATAAAAACCTTCAAATTTTTGGGGTGGTTTGCTGCCTCCCACCGACATACAAATTAAATGAAAGAAGAAAAAAACAGAAAATTTACAAAAATCCTACCACATCTATTCATCCATCTACTTATGTACTACAAAATACCGAGTTGTTGTTGTTGTTGTTGTTGTTGTATATAAAAATAAAAATGACAACAACTAAACGACAGGTGAATAGTTTCCCTTTGTGCGCACAATTCTAATTGGATTTATTATTCTGTTCTGTATTCAGCTCTGAGTTCTGTTCTGTGTTTCTAAGAAAAAATCTATGAATTGATACAATTCAGTTTGTGTTGTTGTTATTATTATTATTATTTTTTTTTTATTGTTGTTGCTATTAAGTTTCTAGTATAAATCTAATGGTCTTCTGTTTTTTCTTGTCTTCATTTTACAAAGAACTTAAACAAAATTAATACTCTCGCGTGGAATTTTGTTCGTTATTTTTGGTTTTTCGGGTTTAGTTTGATATCCCCTACAAAATCCAGTAAATTATGTGAGCTGTTCAAATGGGTTCATTACTATTTTGAATGTATTGATTTCAATGGTAAATTATGCAGAATTGATTGATATGCATTTGCATATTTTCCCAAAAAAAGCATTTTTGACATAACTTGCATAAATTTGCGCTTAAAATGTCTTTTTAACTGTAATCCGGACGATCCACTAATCCGGACAGTAGCTGAAAATATATCTGTCCGGATTATGGAGGTTGTACTGTATTTCCAACAGTAACAAACATTTAAGGTGTTTTCGTAGCTAGACTACTAGTCTGGATGTGGAGATTTCGATTCCTGGGTGTTTTAGCGGACAATCCAAAAACTTCAGTTTGTGTTTGTGTTTTATTTTCTAAATAAATAAGATTTAAGGTCGCCGCTGCCAGCTACTATTCTTGATCAAGCTCTTTATTTCTTCTCTGCTTAATGTTGCTGTTGCTGTCCATAGAATTAAGTGAAATTTTATTTATATCTGACTTGATGTTAATGGTTTGTTGGCCTTTTTTTCTGTAAATTCATATTGCCTTGGACGATTCTGCCTGTGTAGTCGGTATGAACGAACATGTTGTGGATACGTATGTACTTTTTTATGTGTATGTGTGAATAGTACATAGTAAGTAAATATATAACAAATACATAGAGTTAAGTAAATAATGAAAGGGAACTTTTTTTTACTGATGTTTCAGTGATAAATTTTGTAGTATCCTCGTTTCATTTGTTGTGGCTGTCGTCTGGTCTCGTGTATTCTCTTCTCACATTCTTTACTCTGGTAGTGGATGGATGTTTAGTTCAATAGTTAATGGCTTTCTTGTGTGGGTGGTATTTGGTATTTGAGGTGGTTGGTTGATTGTTGTTGTATGGTATCTGTAATCGTTAGTTTTTTTTTATTTTTTTTTTGTAGTAGTTTTATTTTACATTCTCATCACCACCTGCCAAACACAGAGGATACAAAGAAACTTTTTACTACATATGTATGTATGTATGTATGTATATCTTTGTAGTCTTTCTCGAATGTTAGGAACATTGCAAGATGTTGGGTGAGCGATAGAAAAACAAAACTTGATGATGTTTATCAGTGAAAGAAATGAATAAGTTTGAGTGTGGGGGGAGGAAGGTACATACATACATAGTTATTGTTTAAAGGTCGAAAATCAATAATTCTGTGAAATGTTTTTTTTAATAGGTGAGCATGCAACTGCGTGCTAAGAAAGGGATACAGCCAGATGTGTAGGCATATGTATGGTTTTATTATTAATTTATGTATATTCTTTTTAATAAATCAGGAAATTAAAATACTTTTAGTGCTGAGCCATGAGAAAGAAGTCTTCTGGAAATGTATTTTTAATCTTCTAATGCTTAAGAGTGCGTTAAGGCGCACTTGACAAAGTTAGCGCTGACGTCCCATATGATAGATACAGTAGTTTTCCGATTTAACGAACCTAATTGTTGTCAGGCCTGTTCGTTAAAGCGAATTGTTCATTATATCCAGTACTAAATTAAAAATTAATAGCGTCGTCTATTTTATTCATAACTATAAATTGGTATAGTATTTTTTAAATATTTTATTAAAATTATAGTAATTTAAAATAAATATTTCTTTAAAAATATATATCAGGAAAGAAAAAATTAATAAAAAACACCGTAATACAAAAATAATTTATTTAAAAAATTGGATAAACGAAGTCTGCTTATTGAAATGATTATCTTTTTTAATGGCATCTTCTTGGAGCTCTCTCAAAAGCATTAAATTTGTGTTACTAACACTGTTTTGCTGAGCCCATTTAATACAAATACCGAAGTGCTTAATGACATTTTCATGTTTTATTTTGGGCTCTAGAATTTCAGTTTCATTAAGCTCTTCGTCATTTTCGTTTTGTGCATCGTTTTATTATACATTTTTTCGTTAAACCAAGTACAAAATAAAATTTGTATTCGTAATATACATAAGTTTCTTACTTAGTAGAAATAAAAAATTGGGTGTTCGCTAAATGCGACGTTCATTAAATCGAATGTTCGTTAAATCGAAAAACTACTGTATTTTTATTAAATCCTTTTTTTACATTTACTAACAGCTGTAGCAAATCTTTGAAAGCTCTGGTTTATCTCCTTAACCAATTGTTATAGTAAAAAAATATAAAAATTATGCAATTGTGTATCGTGATATCTTATGGGCGTCCCTATCCAAACAAATACGGATGCCCACGCGCACGAGTCGGACTCGCAGTTGACTGATTTTTACCACGTAATGAGGCGAACCAAAAATGTATTCCCGATAGCAATCAAAATGCACAGTACGAAATGAGTTTTCGGAATTTTTCCTTTAGTTTCAGGCTTTACGAAATATGTGTAATAAAGTTAGAACGTTTTCACACACATTTGTACCCACTGCTGGCTTTAAATTAATTTACAATCTCCTAACACAACAAGTACATGTTGTTTTATCTGCTTATTTGGATCAATGGCAGCAAAATTAATAATCTTGAAATCAATATTATTATCACTTCTTAAATTAATAATAAAACTATAAATAAATAATCCACGAAACGTTATTATTGATATATGAAAAAGTTTTACATCAGTCTTTTTAACTTGTGGTGCTGCACTTATTTACACTGAAACTAATTATGTACGTGGTTACAAAAATTTCTGAAAAAAACATTTGAATTAACAAGAAGTGAAATTGTGTGAACAAATGATTTAAATGGTTTTAATTAAACAAAATGGTTATTTCGGAAGAAATTATCAAAATTGATCATTTGATGCAATTGTGCACTAAAGCTCATTACTGATATTAATTTTTTTGGAATGTACACGTGCGGTTTCCATAAGCCAGACAATCGATTTGAGTAGAAAATTTTTATAGAAATCGCTTGATAAATTTTCCACTCGAATCGAATTGTGGAAACCGCAATTTAATCTTTTCCCCGAAATCTTGTTGTTTTGTAAAATCTACCTAATGAAAATATATAATTTAAAGTACAGTGTAACCTTGTTGAATGCAACCAATAGAAAATTTGGGCTGTTGCGATAACTGAGTTGTTGCGCAAACCCAAGTCACAAATTTATAGTCATATTTTTTTATTTAAAAGCTTATTTTAAACCAATCAAGAATTTTATAAAAAAAAGTAAGGTTAGCTTTTAATAATCGTATTTATTTGATTGAAATAAAGAATAAAAACAGAAAAACAAAATAAAAAATTAATAGAATACACATTCAAATGTATGTTAATTTGTACTGATGGTTGTTATAGAGTTAAAGATTCATGTTTTTAAGGCAAAAAGTCTGAAATTTTCTACTGAGTTTTTGTTCTTGTCATATTTTTTTAACTGCAATTTCACGAATCTTTTGCAATACCATTATATCCTCCAAAGAACAGCTATTCTTCTCTGCCCATTGTAGACAAACGTTGAAGCTTTTTATTGCATCTTATTTTTGAAGGTATTGGACCTAACACAACATTTTCATCCTTGTCTTCAGTTTCCCTTTGCTCTAATGTAATTTATTCTTCAGTTTGAGTAACGTTTTAGTTTTGAATTTATTTATCAAAAACCAAACTAAAAGAAGCCTTCCTTGTTTTGCAAAGTTGCGTTAATTGAGGCTTTGTTTTTTGAAAAGTTGCGTTCACAGAGTCACCAATGTTAAGAAATTGTGTGTTGCGTTAAGCGAGGGGTTGCGCATATCGAGGGTTTCGATCAACGAGGCTACACTGTAGTTCTTTTTCAGTGTTCTATTTGAAAAAAATATATAACTGAAAACTATTTAGTTTATAAGATAACCTGATAACATGAATATAACAACGTTTTCAGTTCTTTTGCAACTAAAACTCGCTGTAAACTAAATCAAGCACCTTGAGCATTTTATTGACAATATAATTTGTAAACATTTTTATGATGCCTCTTGATCGATCAGTTAAAGTTTTTGTGCCGTCTTGTTGTTATCAGAGTCTATCAAAGAAATATTTTTGCTTCGGTTATAAGGGACCAGAGTGATTTGACGTATAATTACAAGGACGGTCTGTCTATCCAATGACAGCTCTATCTTGTTATACATTTTATTACAATATTGATTTTTTCTCCTCTCCAACCAACACACATTAAATGCAAAATATTAAAAAATATAAATAAAGATATTAGAACTTTGTTGCTTTTTATTTTATTATTTTTTCATACCTTTCCGAAACGTTTAAATAATAGAGGCACGTGTAAATACTTTTAGCTTACCTAAGCTTTAAGTTCAGTGACAAAAGAACGAACTTAAAAAACAATTTGAAACTATCTGTGAGAAAATGATACAACTATTCTGTTGCATACAATCTCAGTATACAAATTCTTACAAACACTTTCTCATGAAATTAAATACATGTACAGTAGAATCTTGATAAAGGTAACTTTAGTGCGATTCTTACGTGGCCTTGGTTTCTTAAATGGGCTGTATACTACATGATTTCACACTGCGTGTTTTATTTGTAACACATCCAATTTTATGTGTGCAAATGTATATTTTGTGAATTTTTTAAAAACTGAGATCTTTAAATTTTGCATAGAACTTATTTTTCGCCACAATTTCATTTTAATGAGCGTTCACAGACGAGAACAATTTTTAAGCCCACAATTTTTGTTATTTTCATAACACACGGTATGATTATTTAACTGTCATAAAATGCATACGGTACCCTGAAGGAAACGTGGGGCATGTGTCCCCAAGTCACCCCTTCTGTCTACTATTTTGGTGACTATTTGGCGTCATTGTCACTAGAAGAAAACTTTAAAAAGACTGAAATGAACTAGTAACTTATTTTTAGTACCTATATTTTTCAAACGACTGCTATGAATTAGCGCCTTTTAGTCTTTTATTTTTTTTAATAAAACTCCAAAAGTTAATGAAATTTACATTTTCATTATTGACATCTACTTCGGAAAAGTACCTAAATTGTAGACTAGAATTACTAAAACGTAATACTGAAGCACTGGTTCCAATGTCTATATATGGTCCCAAAAGAACTACCTAGTAAATAGTACCAATGTCAGTAGTGGATTTTCAATGACACGCCTCATGTTAAATGTCTATAGTAAATAGCATTGTCTGGCATATTATAATTCACTAGTACTGTTGACTGTGTCAATAGTAAGTCAGCACAGTTTCACTATTGACATTTCCTGCAGGGTATACACAGGTTTGTGTGTATTAGTGTTTTTTATATTCATTTGACATTTGTGTTTTGTTTAATTGTCTGTTTATTGGTTTTGTTCTGTTAATGCGGGGTTGTAGCGGGTTGAAACTTACGCCAACAAAAAACCATTCTCTTCGCCTCACTCACCTACAAGCTGTCATGTTATGCCAGCACAATTCTTCTCGTGTGTGAATACTCAATCAGATTAAACAATGGCAAGTACGAAAAATCGGGCGAACTGTTCTGGTGTTATGATCGCTTTCAAAATCTTAAAGGCTCTTAAGGGCTTTTCCTCAAAATTTTCTGCCTGAACATACAATCTCTATTCCACTGTAAGCTTTTTCTTAAATATTCTTATATTCATGCTGCCGTCAAAGTGTCGCGCAATATAATCTTTTTTAACAGTAAATTTAGAGCGTAATTAACAATAGTCATGAGAAACAGTCTTCTTTATCGATGAAAATTTTATTATTTATTCTTAATTAAATGAACAAAAAAAAAACAAAATCTACTTATTTACTACATTGACTGACTCCAAAGTTGCAAATCGATTGGGGGAATTTTTAGAAAAGACAACCAGAGAAAAACAAAAACAAATTTTAACAAATTACTGTACTTATCATATTTATACAAATCGAATGTGAGCCGTCAGTGAGAATACAAACACACGTACTCAAGCTGAAACTGATTTAACACTTCTCGAAATTCTAAAATTACTATTGTCAAAAGCATTTTCTTTTACTCCGATAAGATAGGTAAGTATGTTGTTTCTTTCTCATTTTTGACTAATGATGATGACTATGAAATGATGATCATATTTATAAATATTTGTTTGTGTATTATTGACTTTATCGCCGGGTGTTGTCACCAATTGATAGGAAATCGCCAAAAACAACAAACAGAACTAAAGTCAAGGCATTAGAAGTTTGTTATGATAATATCTGTCAATAGGTGGGCTTATTTGTTCGGTTTCTAGATGATGATTTGTTACAGTCAGTTGAGCAATTTTTGTTTGAACAATACTCAGACATTATTATATGACTATAAGTGCCTGTACGAGTGTTTTTTTTCATAATATATATTTTTATTTGTTAAAAATGCGCTGTTTGTAATAATAATTTCTCTACATGATCCGTTTAAAATAATTATTAAATAGCCCTCAAAGCAGATAATTTTGCTCCAATAGTAGTACATATAGTCAAGAGTTTAGATTTTCGGAAAGCTCAGAAACTCTGCTTTGGTGTCATAAATTATACTAAACTATTGTATCCAGCGGTCGACATCGATTCGACCGCATTCTAGTAATTCGATATTAAAGGGGTTATTCCCAAATGATTAATAAAGTTACAGTAGGTTTTATTTTGGATTTTTATATGGAACACCCGGTTTTAATGCACACATTAAATTTATTAATCGTTTGTGAATAAGGCCATAAGCATTTACATAAATATATAAGAGAAAATAGAAAAACATTCTAAAAAAAACAACATAAAACTCTCATACTAAGCTCTCTTTTGTTTGCAAAGTACATATAGAAAAAAGAACTCTGTATCATTTCTATGCAAAAGCACACTTTGTTTATTTTTCAATTTGACGCTGATACATCAGTGTGCATGTGTTAGAAGCAACTTTAAACGCGTATAACTTCCAAAATACTGAACCGATTTAAATAAAATTAAGATTGTGCACATTCATGTAAAAACCTGATTAAAAACATATAAATCTTTCCAAAATCGGTTCAGTATTACGGCCGCAAAAGGGATATAAAAAACGTGTTTGTCTATTAATAATATAGAGGGATAGATTTGTCCGTTAAAATTTGTGCATTTGAATTTCACTTTAGATTTGAAATCTGATTTGGTTTTCTATATCTTTTCCGTAAAAATATGGAATAAAATAATAAAATAACCCTAATTAAAATCAGTTTTAAGTTTTCGACGTAAAAGAACAAAGTAAAGTAATTTATTTAAAAGTTGGCGTCATGTGAATCAAAACCATTTCATTGAAAAGATTTAAAAAGAGATTAAAAATTGATACAAAACAAATAATGAAGACAGTAAATGAATCAAACGATATTAAATTGTAATTTTTTAATTAACCCATTAAAGAGGCATATTTATTACGATAAAAAAATTTAATGATATTTTTTTCACATACGTTTACGAAGGCACATGAATACATCGATCCACTTGTGCTCATAAAGTTTCTTTTTGTACATTTCTATAAGTCGCTTATTGCCATCGACCTATGAAGGGAACCCTAAAAGAAAAAGTATAGTGTGTAGTGAAATGATTGTCTTAACGTGAAATAGACATGTCGTCAAATTGCTTGTGCTGAGTTTCTATTGTGACATCAGCTGTGCGCAGGCACGGATTCAGGGGATCCTCTAAGATCTTGACGAGGGACTCTAATGTTACATCAGCTGTGTGCTGGCCCAGCTCTAGAGGGACTATCCTTTTTAATATATATTATTTGTATGACGTTGCAAATTACAAATTTTTTGTTTCATACACAATCCACCAAAAACCTTAATCTAGATCGTCGCCTGGCGTACCACATTCACCGTTGGCTCTTAAAGAATTAACACAAAAAGTCTCTCAATCAGAAATTAAAGCAACAACCGAAAAAGAAAAATAAATAATTGAAGATAACAAATTTATTCGAGATAGATAAATGTTCTTTAAATAAATGCGATACTTTATTCTATTAAACAATAAATACATTTATATAAATTTTTGAGTAACAAAACAAAGCATCGACTTAAAAAATAATATTTCCATAAAATTTATTTGCCATTTTGCCGCTTTGCTTTAATTTAGTGTAAAAAATTAAAAGTCATTTAAGATCTTTGACATTTCTGTTTGGATATCAGTGTTATTTATTGTTTTGTTAAATTCTACTAAGTTCTGTATACAGCCACCATTAGCTGACGCGAATGATTGTTTGGTTTTGTTTTGTTTTAAAACAATTAAATATCAATTTTCGTCATATAATGATGCCTTAATGTAGTCGAGAAAATGACACGTATCTTTAGACAACTGAAATTTGTTCTACGACGTATGACTACTTCAAGTCGTTAAAATAGAGTTGCCGTACAAAAGTTTTTTTTATTAACTTTTTATTGTTTTAGTTTCGTTTTTCTTTTCTAGTCTTATTACTACTTTCTTGATGATCATGTAAGAGGAGTATTTCCACGTTGTTTCATTTCAATTTGATGAGCAATCAATCAGTGATCGACATCATATTCTGAGATAAAACGATGCAACGAATGTAAGAAATGGGCACATAAAAACAAATCATATTACTCTGGTGTCTGAAAACTTCAGATGAAATGCGTCAAATCGCAGTACTTTGTTGTAGGCCTTAAATATAAATGAAATTTGGAACTTCGTTCGAGATGTAATTATGTTCGACCAATGCTGCACGTAGCGAGCATACATTAAATTATACAATTTCATTTAACAATCATTCTTAAAGTCTGCTGTTTTCAAGTATCTATGGAGCCATATTTAATTTTTTTAAACATTTTTAAAAGAACGTAAGACAGTTCAACACAATTATTTGTTAAAACTTAAATTAAGACTTTAAAACTAAACCAAACTTTTTCTTGATCCTCTTACTAGCACTACAAATAAATTTTATTCCATTAAAATCGGTATATAAAATTTGTCGACTTTGATATCCTGTAGCTCGTCATGTATTCGAACAGCTTGATCAGGTATTTTCTGAAAACGTTGGTGTTTCTCTATGACTTTTGTATACATCATTTGATAATCGGATCAGTAGCTTAGAATATACAAATTTATTATCCGATACAGAATTTTTTAAAATTTTTTATAATTGTGTTATTGTTTTTAAAGAAATTATTTCTATTCAGGCTTCTAAGGTCATTAAATTTAAATGCAAATAAAATACGATTATATATAATTTATTTATATCCGACGTTTCGTTGGGATTCTCCAACATATTCAGCGATAATAATTTTATTAAAATATATTTTATTTTCTAATAAAATTTCCACCTAAAGGATGGTACTCTGGTTATTATTTCGTGCGAACTGCTCTCAAAAGTCCATATAAAAAAATTCATGCGAAATAATTGCAAAATAATACTGCTGAAGTCGTACTCTGTTCATTTTCTGGCAGCATTTTTTTCCAACAACGAAATGTTTCTGGAAACATAAATAATTTCCAACTTTTTAGGAGTTTTTCCATTTTTTATTTTTTGTGGAGTTATTTTTAGAGGGTCTGTAAGGTTTACTCCCTTCTTCTGCAGTGACAATATTTTTGTGTGTATGAGTTTTTTTAACAAACGATTAGTGTAATTATGCGCACTACCACTGACGATTGGAATGTGTGGACGGACACCTTTAAGCTCAATCAATGATCACAAAAAGTGATTGAAGAAATATACATATGTGTGTATGTAGTATGGATTCCAAATAGATACTTTTGTTTTAACAACCTCTGAAAATTACGTCCAAATGTAAATTTGCTTATCACTGTATTTTTTACTATTTTTTTCAATATTATTCGAATGATTAAAGTTCAATAAAGCAATAAGTGCTTTTATATCTTAAGATAACAAGAAATCTGTAAAAGCGAATCTATCAGCACCTACAGTTGGTCGAATTTTCAAACGAGTTTTGTTGCAGTTGTAACAACCCGAATAATTTCTATGCATTAGAACCGAATAATTTAAAGTGCATTCTAAAATGTAATTTTACATTTTATTACTACAATGGCCAGTCAAGTCAACCTTTGTCTTGATAATACTTTAATAAATCAAGCAATGCTGATAGTGTTTTTTTAAATCCCTAAAGAAAAATAAAGAAAAATGGGGAAAAGATACCACTATTAAATACTTCTATGTATGTACTTGTATATTTCTAAGAAATAGTTTGAAGGTGATTTTTGATATTAATAAAATCCAACATATCGGTTATACTTGATTACACTGTCCGACAAATTAAAAAGAAAAAAACCGGCGTTACACTTCAACCAGATAGTAGACATCTGTAAAAAGACGAACCAAGTAGAGTCAATTCTATTTTGCATATAAATAATCCTGAGCATAAGCAATGTACATACTTCTTAGGACAATAAATAAGTATATAATTAATGATATAAAAATACCATATCAATTAAAAGTTTAATTGAAAAATAAAAAACACCGTACGATGTTTATAGTTGTATGACATAGAAAAGTAGCTTTAACAAAATGTTCAAGTAAAAATAAAAACTACAATAAATGCGAGTAAGTACAACTTTTTCTCTTAAGATAAAAAAAGACGAAACAAACTTTGCTACCAACAACAAAATTAGTGTATATTTTGTAAGTTGTATCAACATGTTCAAAAACTGTTATTTATAATTGAAGAACATGATGATAACAGAATAAATAAATATTTTAAATAAATTCTATAACCCAATATACATTTAGATTTCATTTATTGTAGGTGCTGAACATTGTAAAAAATACATAACTTTTTTTCTACAATATAAATGTATACAATATAAATTCGATTAAATTATTAATTTGTTTGCAAACTTTTATGTTTATATAATAATGATCTTGTTCACAGACGATTAATAAAGCTAATGTGTGCATTAAAACCGGTTTTCCTATATAAAAATCCAACACTAAAACTACTACAACTTTATTAATCGTTTGTGAATAAGGCCATAAGACTTTAAGTAGCGTCTATCTGCCAGTCAGCTGTATACATCGTTAAGTAGATTGATTACACTATAAAAATAGTTTGTATCTGAATCTAAAACACATATTTTTGGGTATAACATTGTAAATATTACAACCAAACGAAACATCAAAATATTTACTTATTCGGCCAAAAAATTTTTTATAGTTTTGAAAATTGAATTCCCAAAAGTGAATGAAATATTTATTTAGGTTGATAAAAGAATGCAAGCAATTTACTTTTTAAGGCCTATTTCATGTAAATGTCGCCCGCGGCTATGCCGTAGTTTATCCATACGTAAGCTCCGAATTGGCATACTTTTTTTCAGAATTTCGGCCGGAACATCAACAATGGCAGCTGTAGTTTTGTCTTCCAGGGCAGGAATTGTGGCTGACTTGTCCCTCAAAAAATAGTCTAATGTAGTCAAATCGCATGATCTTGAAGGCCAATAGACTGCTCCAAGACGTAAGATTAATTGCTGACCAATAAGTTCATGGTTTGGCGTGCCGTCTGACATGTGTTGTTGAAACCACATGTCCCCAAGTCTAATTCTTCCATTTTGGGCAAAAAAAAGTCGGTAATCATCGCACTGTACCTAACTCCATTGAGTGTAACATTCTGATTTTCATCATTGGTCACCGGCCAACAAACTGTACCAAAAAATGCATTTTTTAGGGTGCATTGGTAACTCTCAAACTGCCTCTGGCTACTCTGCACAGCGAATTCGGCAGTTCTATTTGTTAAGGGACCCATTGAGCCAAAATGAGCTTCGTCGCTAAAGACATTTTTTCGAAAGAAAAATGGATCTTCAGTCAACTTTCCTAAGGCCCCATTCACAAAACAACCAATATTGTGGTACGTCACCTGGCTTCAGTTCTTTCCATACTGAGGTCCTTACGTAAAATCATCCAGGTGGTCGAATAATACAAGACCAATTGTTGACAACGGCGACGTATTGACATATCGCGATCTTCATTAACATTGGCCGATGCAGAAGCAATAATTTTCTATTATGATAAGAAATTACAGCGCAACAAAATTTTTATTGTACAGAAAAATTATTTTTCATGTAATTTAGCGCCTCTCTTATTGAATTAAATTAATTTTAATCTTTGTCCAGACAAAGTTCTTTTCTTTTTTTTAACATGGATCAGCACTCAGGGGATGACCACTACATATACAATGCGTTGTGCCTGAACTAGGAAAATTGGTTATGGGAAGGAGGATAAAGGGAGTAGTGTTTGTGGACGTTCGATTTGAACATTCTCATAATGAAAGTAACAGGAAAGACCTCTGCAGGAAGTTTATTCCACATGCAAACTGTTCGCCTAAAGAACGAATTTTCTCTGTAATGCGTAGTGCGATCCACTGGCATATCAAACACAAATGGATGAGCTCTTAATGAAGAACGTGTTGTTCGTAAAAATGAGCGGGTTTCGGGAACAAGTTCCCTGATATCATTAGAGCACATTCCATTGTAGTAACGATACAACAGTGAAAAACATCCCACATTGCGTCGATGCTCCAGTGAGTCAATAGAGTTGGCTAACCTACCGTCACCGATGAGCTTCTTCGCCCGCTCCTGTAGCCGGTCGAGTATCTTCAAAATAGACTTTGAAGCACCGGCCCATATATGAGAGTTGTATTCCATTTTTGGTCGGCTATAGGTGGTGTGCATATTAAGGAGATCAGATGCAGTGAAGTATCTTTTACACCGTCTTAGAAAGCCAAGTGCATCGGCTTTTGCTTCTTTTTGAGACTTGAAAAATATGATCAGTTGAATTGAGTTGCCACATTAAAGTGTTTCAAAAGCGGTTTTACAGCAATTCCTTTATATTTTAGTTTTTATCTATAAATGTACTTCGCAAATAATTTCACTTTATTTAGCTCATTAGCTTTAGCAGAAAAACTTGTCTTTTATACTTTTTTCTAAACAATATTTTCAGAGATTTTTCTTTTTATTTGCATATTTCGTATGGTAGCTCTGATTTTCCAGAACATTTTTTTAAATGGGTGAATCCTGTTGCAGAAATCTTGCAACAAATTGATGAATTCACTTTAAGTGAAGCGATATGAAGTGTGAACCTAAATTGTGAGGATAACACTAAATAGGTGCGATTAATAAACCTCCTTTTGCTGTATTCGGGTTAAAAAAAGGTTTGAAAAATTAAATTCTTCTTTATATTTGTTATTAACACCGAAAATAATTCTTTTGAGTAGGCATTATTTTTAGCAAAGTTTGAAACATTAAAAGAAATAGAAATCATTGTTAGCAAAGTGTTTGAGTCATACACTTTCATTTGAAAAATGTATATCCTCCGTAATAGCTCAATATCTTCTCTGAAAAAATTTACAAACATCAAAGAGTTTTAATAATTTTTCATCTGATAAGAAACTTAGTTTATCGATTTTTAAATAAATATTTGTAATTCAAACCTATTAAAGTGCAAAGATAAATAAATATTTTTATTGCCAAAACATGGCAAAATCCCCTCATTGATTACACAAGAGTCAAGTGATTGTTTAAGCAAACAGGTGAGTAACAATAATTTAGTTAGAATTAACAAAATCATAGAAAAAATTTAAACTAATCAAACTTTGAAACAAACAATTTTAAAGAAACTACCGATTGTTTTAGGGTAATGCTGCTAATATTATTAACAATGATTCCACTGTCCGGCAGAACATATTAGACTTGAATCGTTTGAGGTAGAACTGAAACCAGCTGATGTATGTAGCACGTCAGCATTTGCAGTTTAGCATTTCTTTTCGGTTTTCTCTTTTAAAGGACTGCCAAGTTTAGAAGGATTAAAGTATTCTAAAAAAAATTTTGTAACATTTTTCTATCTTAACAAAAATGATAGCGAAAGTTCATTTTCAAAACCTTATCCTTCAATATCCTTTGAAATTGTCAAGAAAAAATGTGTTTGAGAAACAAATATATTGAAGAGACACAGACCACGGCCTTTGTAGTTGTGTAGTCGCGGTCTGCTGTGTGTCCAAAGCATTACATTTTTCTTTTAGCTCCAAGCAATTCTATATCGTTATCAAATAATATCCAACATATTTAGTCCATAATTGCCTGATGCAATTGTTCACCGGATTTCGTTAATAACTGATTCGCAAAGCAATCCACGTGAGAAATTAATTTTTATTGATATCTGACATTTCTTTTTGCCAATTTCGCAAGTCTCTGCTCGTTTACATTATGGAACTTTTGTCGCTGCAATTCCTACTTTGTTGTCGAGAAAGAAGAGAGGAATTAAAACGAACACTCATCAGCGTTGCCAGTTTTCGAATTTTAAAAAGCATTGAAACCTGGACAAGCGCGTAACGTTTGAAAAAAGGACTAAATTCAATAATTGTCAAGCAAACGAAATAAGTACAGTACAACCTCCCTAATCCGGACACTCGCTAATTCGGACTATGCAGTAATTCGGACATTAAAATTTTTCGAACAGCTTAGAAATTTTTGCTCTATAGTCCGGACAAGTTTTGTTTTTTCTCAGTAACAATTTTTCGTTAATTTACCGGTAGACAAAACAAGTTGTTTTGTGTTAGCGAGAGAATTAAAGAATGTGTAAAATATTTTAGTTTAGGAGCTGAACAAACCAAAGCGACAGACAAGTATATTTTATTTTTAAAAGAAGTTAAAAATAGAGCTGACAAATTAAATAAAGATATGTGCATTCAAAGAAAAATAAATTCTTATTTTTCAATATGAATATTTTTTGTCACTTTTAGTATGTTTCTTTATGTATTGTGTAAATTAATTAAATACAAATGAATTCTAATGTGTACTGATTTTTCATTTCGGCAATAAAAATATAAATTATACATACATATGTGCATATATGTATTGTAGTCCGGACGATCCACTAATCCGGACAGTAGCTGAAACTATATCTGTCCGGACTATGGAGGTTGTACTGTACTTTTTTTTGTTTTCGGTAATAGAAATAAATTATGTATAGGTATTGCGTTTAAAATTTCATTTTAACTGTAGTCCGGACGATCCACTAATCCGGACAGTAACTGAAAATTTTTCTATCCGGATTATGGGAGTTGTTCTGTATTTACAAAAATACTTTTACACGGAGTTTAACACTTTTCAAAGATAAAACATAAAACCCAGCTGATTGCTTGAATGTAGATACTTCACCGAAAATTGCTTTTGTTATTCTTCTGCAAGGCTACAAAAAGGAGGTTGTATTAACAAAGAATTTTACACTTGAAAAAAAATTGTGTTTTTAGATAAATAAATATGTTTTGAAAATAAATGAATTTTGGGCTTAGAGCCACCGTCATAAGAAAAAGAACTAACTTTAAAATTTGTCGCGTCGAAAAGTTAAAAAAAGCACCAAAACCAGTTCGAAAAATATCCTCCCTCGAATTTTTCTTTAACAAAACAGCAGCTAAGGACGGACAAAGGGTCATCTTCCTCGGATTCTCCAATAATGTTAAATCAAAGGCATACATAAGTGCAAGTAATTCATTAATTCTATTGAAACGGCTGCAAAATTAATGGAAATTATTTCATTATTCTTTTTTGATTTTATTTTATGCTCTCTCTGCTTTTTCATGTGCATTTTCTTTTAGTTGTTGTTATGCAGCGAAATAAACATTGAGAATAATTAAGCGATTTCAAGAACTGAACTACTATTCATAAAAAAAAACTTTAAAAAATATCGTTGCATCGACAGTAAAAATATCGCCGATACCGAACCGATCGGCAAACCTGAAGTATCCGTGTCGGTATGGGATGCTTCCCTAATGTATATGTGTGTAATTACAGAACTCTTTATCAATATTCCTCATCATAATGATGACAAAATGCTGAATTTCAACAACTCAACTTGATTCCCTTGCAAAGAAAGATAAGAATGACTGAGTACGAGTAGATGTCTCCATAAATTTATTGATTACTAATTTTTCAGTATTTCTCAAGATAAATGTGAATGTCTTCATAGATTTACTTTAACTTTTGTTCATCTTTTTCATATTTCTTCACCTTTCGCAAATATTCTTATCAAATTAAACAAAATTTCCCAATCAAACAAGAGCCATAATGGGAAAGTACAACACGCGACACAATCAACGCTGGTTTTTATAATTATTCTTAATGACAGACGGCATTTTTCTGACGTTGTGAAATGCAGCAACAGCAACATCAACAACAACAGAAACAAATAAGAAAAAAGATACATATTGAAACACAGACACATTAAAGTCAGATACAAGTACATGTTGCATAAACGAACAAATCAAATAAATGGATGCAATCGTTGAAATCGTGTTAAGCAACAGAGCAATTGAAAGTATTCATTCTCACTGCATAGCAGTCAGGCAGTCAGCCAGTCGGTTTATGTGTCGTTGCGTCTCTATATTATTATTGTGTTTATTGATTATTGACTCTTATTCATGGCAGATACAGACAGATAAATATGAAATGTTTTTGTTCTTAGTGTTATGTTGCAATCTGTAGGAAAATAAAAGATTTTTAAATGCATAAATAATAAATAAAATCAATTTATAATTTTGATGAGAACCGACTGCAGAAGAAACTATAAGAATTTTTAACTGGTTCCTTATTTTTATTCTCCCGGCCTTAGAATTTGAAAGCTTTTGTAATAACGTCATTCCATTCACATATGTCCGTGTCTTCATTGCTTGAGGTTGTCCGTGGAAACAGAATTTAATAAACGATAATTAATCAGCCATGTCCGAGTTGACTCGCACACAGAGGTTCCGTACTTATTTCATTAGGACGCCCCTTTCACTTGTAAGTGAATTCTATTTTTGTTATTTATGCTTAAAGGGGCAATATTTACCCTCTGAAAATTTCCATTGTCCATTACGTTACGTGACGTAACGTAACGTAACTTCTTATGAAACACACACACACAGTTTGAGTGCCTACTACAATTCATAAAATATACATAGGTAGCTCTAAATATTTTTTTTAATAACAAACACAAGCCGCGAAGCCATTTTGGCTTGTCTGCAGAAACACCCAAGGTCTAGGCAGGAATAAGATCCCTCGACTAATAGTCTAGTACGTTATCTACTAGTCTACGGGGCTCCCAAATGAATATAACACTTCTTGTTTACACAGTTTTCGATATAATTTTGATCATATTTGTTTTTAAAGTGGCAATCCAGAAGCTGTAACAATTTGAAATGATTATTTCGGTTCACAAGATGCAGCGTTAAGTCAAAAATAACACTTTTTGTCAATGCACGCACCCCTTGATTTTTAACGTAGTTAATTTTGCATCTATGTAGCCAACATTACTTATGTCACACCCTGTACGATTCACAATTCACAACTCTAAATCAAAAATAACAAATCTTGCAGAAACACAGAGAGACATATTGGCGAAAGCATTTTTGAACAAAGGAGAAATTAAAGTCCTGATTCAACATTCTAAACAATCATACAATTCATTCCCAGAAAAAGGTTCTTTAATCGAAAACCCGCAGTTCCAATTGCTGCTGTAGTATTTTGCAAATTTTTTACAAGAAGTGCGCAAAATATTATTATTGTGATCCTCCTTAATGGCTGTAACTAGTTGAGTTTTTTTTAATTTATTATTGAAAAGTGTTAATTTTTCATATTGAGAAACAAGAGAAGTTTTTGTTCTGTGACTTTATGATTCGGAAAGTGTTCACTGAATTTATTGGTTACGGTTACGGTTCATATTGCAAAATTTTCAATAAAAAGGGCAAAAAATTTTCCACTTTTTCAGAAAAGAAAACGCCAATAATCAAATTACCACCAATTGACCAAATGTAGGGTGCACAAAAATGCTCGCACTATGAAAATCATATTTGCACTCAGAATAATGGAATGAATGATGCATTACGATGAAAGTATTTCTGTTCTTGTTATTCTTCTTAATATGATTGAGACACATAAAGTATACATAGATACATACATGTATGCATGTGTGTTCATGTGTATGTGCAAGCATATTTGTATGTATTATGATTTAATGATAACTTGAGCACACAAATACAACAAATATCATAGATATAAACAACAATTTCCTTAAACAGCAAAAGATACTTAAAAAAATATAAAATAATACAAAATAAATAAACAAATGGTGAAGAGACAAATACATAAAACATCTAAACAAATAGTATGTAAACATCTATAATTATATTTATGACTAAATTCAATCATTCAGATACAGCACAACACAACACAAAACGCATTTCCATTGAGGTGTGAGTAAATTGTCAAATTGTCAAAAAATAATTGTAAATTTGTGAAACAATTTTCTTTCTTTTTTATTTTAATTATGAGTTTGTTTGAGGGAAATGAGCGATATGTACAAAAGTAGCTTTCGAATGGACGCTACGAGTATTATATTAGAAATAGAGATGGGATCGTGAGTAACTATTTTACTCATATACGACCTTATATTTTTGGCTCACGTTAATACACGCTCCCGTGAGTGACAAAAAATGATCATAATCACGAAAACTCACGCTGACGGAGTACTCACAAAAAAACTGTAAAATAATTACAAAAAAATTGAATGTCCTATTTTTGCCAACATTGACAACTTATATTACGAAGGCAGAATTAAGTGAACGTTGCTGTACTGTAATGTATCGTTTTTTCGTATATGATAACCAATCCGAATGGTTACCGAATTCAAATGTATCGTAGTTGGAACGTACCAATCTGTATAAAATAGAAATTCGTAACGTTGTTACCCGATATTACTAAAGCAGTGATGGGACGTTTTGTTTGTTATATGGTACGTGGGTATTTTTGCACTTTTTTTGTACTTCTTGAATAATGATAACTGGTGATAAAGCAACTTAAATGGAATTTCAAAATTACCAGGAGAGCGTAAAAACTGTTATGTTTGTCTTTAAATAATGTTATAAATATTGTTTTACGTGAAAAAATTTTCAGTAAGTTATGGCATTTTCTTCTCTAAAAAAAGTGCAAAATTGTTTACCCTTTTTGTTGAAAATTTGCAGTATAAAGATTTTTTGAAATAGGAGTTTATTAGAAACTATTGTATCATCACGTACGAGGCAAAATTTTTATCTTAAGGATATTTTGAATAGCAATTTTGTTGATAAAAAGTAAAAAAAAGTAACAATTTTTTAGAAAAGAAAAAGGCATTAGTTTAAAGGTACTTACTTACTTACACTCGTATGAACATAGAATAAAATAAAAAAATTTGGAAATAATTTGCTGTTTCAATTAAATGTATGTATATGTACATTAGGGGTATAACAAAATTTTGGACCCTAGTACTACGCGATAGCGAATATTGTGTTATTTAGGAAAAAATTGTTTGGGTCGTTAGAAAATAAAAACCGCACCCACAAAAACGATTTTCTAAAATCCCTAAAGAAAAAAATTTTATAAAAAAATTTTAATATATTATTAATAACTGGAAAATATATAATAATAATAATAATAACTGGACTCTTCATTATTAAAGGACATGAATTTAAACTTTAATATGCGTGAGATTTTGGCTAAATGTATATGTAAGTATAAATAAAAATAAAAAAAAAATAATTTTCCAACTTTACGAAGTTTTGTGGGTGACCTTTTTTGAAAACCGCGGAAAATTTATATCATTTTTTTAAATAGATTTTAATTGACTATTCGAATATGCTAGGTCCATTTTGATATTTGCAAAAAATGGGAATAAGTTATACCCCTAATGTACATACCTATGTATGTATATACCCTGCAGGAAATGTCAATAGTGAAATTGTACTGATTATCTATTGACGATGTCAACAGTACTACTAACAAACTATACCCCAACTAGTGCTATCTACTATTGATATTTAACACAGACTTGTCCTACAAAATCTACCAGTAGACTGCTTCAATACTGACTAATAGTTCTTGTGGGACCATATGGAGAAAATGTCAATAGTAAGATTGTACTGACTTACAATTGACGATATCACCACACTGTGGGAAATGTCCTCCGTAGTAAAACTGTACTGATTCACTAACATCTAACTAACGATGTCACCAATACTATTTTATTTTAATTTATTTAAAATAATATTTAAAAGTAAAATAAAGTATAAAATATATTACATATATCCTTGAGGTATACTTTTTTTATTGTTAAATAACATAAAAGGGACTTCGTTTTGTCTTAAATTAATGATTTGTTTTTTGCCGTCAAACATTTGCCCTACCTATCAAAAACAAAAAAAAAGCAATTTGTTGACAGTGTCACCAAAAAAACACCATAATTGTAGACAAAAATATTGACATGGATACACTTAACCCCATGCTTCCTTTAGGGTACTTATGTATGTACATACATACATACTTATATGTCGATGATAAATATATAATATAAATACCAAACATTAAATTATTTGTATTTACATAAACATAATACAGTTGGAATATCATTTAAGTCTCTTTTGTAATTTTTGTTCACAACAAACATCATTTTAATATTTTTAATTCGCATGCACTGTGTTGCAAATAGCTGATTCTTTTTAATATTTTTTCATTTACATGCGCCAAGATGGCGTCGATGAAATAGCTTCGATTTTGGGAACTTAAAAACCGGGAAAAATTCAGGAAAGTTTATGAGTATTTTAATATTTAGGAGATATCACCGAATTTGGGAATTAAAATCAGGGAAAAATGTAGTCAGACAAAATCGTTGCTGGCTTATTGTGGCCATCAGAGATTTTCTCAAGAAATCAGACCCATAAATTATGAAATAAGACACCTTGAATTTTAAGATCTTTATAATACAACATTTAACCGGCGGCCGCTAGTTGAGGTTGGTATTTTTACTTGGCCGTTGCCGTTGAATGTATATTACAGCTCCATCCTCTTTTTTCTCTCATTTTATTTTGGTTTTGTTTTAACTACTTTGTTTGTTTGACAATGAACAGAAGCAAGAGTGAAATTTATTTTGTACATTTTTGCATTAAAAATACAGCAAAACAATAATTATTAAACCTTGAAATTATTGAGATGGAGCAAACTCACTGCCTGACATCTCAGAAGCCATTACAAATTTCGCGAAACTGGTTTTATGTAATAAAAGGAGTTATTCATAACATATACATATATCCTATTCCTTGCTAAATATTTTTATAATTGGTCGGTGCTCGAAACCAATAATGAGCTGACGAAATGCCGAAATGGCATTATCAAAAAAACTAAAGTTATATGCATGGTAGAATACTCGTTCGTAATACAGGTAGTAGTGAAGCGTTAACAAACTTTCTTTGGGTTCGGATCCGTCAAAATTTGTTTATGTTTTACCCACACACCCACACTACTAAAAAAGCACACTTGAACATTTGTTTACAAATGCAAATAAGAAAAAGAAACAGAATTCTTTACTGAACAGAAAATGAAAGCAAACACACATGTGAATATTTAATTTTTTGCCATTTTTCTTTTGTGCTTTTTGACAGCTTCGAACCTAAACAGCAGTGTTGTTTTTCCAGCTGTTGGTTTGTTGAAGCTTTGACACTACCTTCATACATATAATATTCTATATGCCAAAAATTTGAGATAAAAAAATTTTGTTTAGCAAAAAAGAAAATATGTACATATGTGCATGAGCATACTCACAAAGCTGATCCGACAACCTCACCATTCTCAATTCTAGGATGAGCTGCCAGGCCAACAGCCTGAGTGCTTACTAAGTCAGGATGGGTTAACAGCAATTAAGCATAAAACTTAGTGTTCACAATGTTAGCTTAGTCATAAACTCAGAATCAACGATGAAAACTACAGCAGCAACCACAATCAGCATTTACGATGCTAGTAATGGCCAAAACTTCAGCCCTAATGGTATCCACATAATTATAGTTCACAAACTGTGATACCGTCAAACAGAGACAGCGAGAGCAATTACTGACAGCAACTAGTTTAAATTCAGAAATCAACTTTTAATTTTCCCACAAAATAATATGTAAATGGATAAATTAAACAAATTTTGATTTAAACATTTGATAAGAAAGAATTGAGTAGTAATTCTTCTTTAAATTGACGACATCTAATATTTGCTGCTCATTAAGGAGGGAAAAATAAAAGCAACATTGAAGTGTTAATATCTCAGATACAAACGATTCAGATGCTTTTTCACACAGAAATAAAAAAATGAACAATTTCACTACAGACAAGTATATAACTCCCCCGCACTATCATCAACATCATCACGATCATGAACATCATTATTATTATTACTATTGTTTTTTATATTTGTTATATTTTATTTAGTTTAAATGTTTATTTAAGTGTTAAACATCAAAAGAGTATTTCTTGTTATTGTTTCATTTTAATTGTCTTTAAGTAAAACGTTTTTTTTTTATTCAGGCGATAACAAGATCATTTAATGATAAAAGGTAAACAAAAGTGATTAAAAATAAAATAAATAAACAATATCTTAAGATTTAAATCATAAAGTAGTTGAGAAATTAATAGAGAAAAAGAGAAATCATGAAAAATGTTTTGCCATAAAACGGTGGGGTTTTTATGTATTCCGATTCTTAAAGAATATCATTCCAATGAATGAAGTATACACATTCCCTGAGTTTCGGAAATTTTTTCTCAAACTCAATACTTGATAAATAAGAAATAAATAACTAATCGTTTTTTGCGCAAATTCCTTCAGGTCTTTAAAGAAGCTGCTACATAAATATTTATATTTTGAAAAGTGAAAATATAAACCAAGCACTTGAGCAATGATGAGTTACTGTACTGCCACAGTTTTAATTATTGCCTTTCCTGTATTCCTTTCTTGATTAAAAATCATTTAAATTAATGAACTCAAGCCTCCAACTCAAACATTTCTCATTTGTATACAAAATAAATACCTTTTTCTGTTTGCCAACTTTGTTAACTCTCCTAAAATAAGTAATTGAATATTACGCAGCATTTCATCTTATTTTTCTAGCAATTTTTATCTTTATTCCAAAATAAAAACTGGCAATTGTCTGTCAATCGTAAACAGAAAACGAGATAAAACAGAGTAATAAAACAAGACAATAATAATAATAATAATATTAATAAAGAACTAACAACAAATACAATGGATCTTATATTGGCAGCTTAAGACGGTGATAAACAAGCTGGGCCCGCAAAACTTAAAAACAAATTAACAATTTTTTTTATGAACTGATGTAAAATTAAATGATCTGCGGACGTACAGTACGAACATTTTGTTTATGTGGGTGGGGCCAATGAAGGGGTTAATTTAGACTTGAAACACAAATATTTCTTTTTTGTGGCGTAAATGATTATTTTATTTTCCCGTTTTGATTGCTGGGCGTATAAATAATATTATTAGTCAACGGTAAAATTCAAAAGGCCTTGATGTTATTGGCCTTCTTCTTGAAGGCCTGTAAGACCTCTTTATTTATTCAATTAAAGTTTATTCTTGCCTTTCAAAGAAGAGCTTTTGAAAGGCATAACCTCTCCCTTCTAATAGATTCGATATATGTACATCCCAACATTTTTTCTATTAAAAAGCCACTACAGAATGCCAAAGTCCTTAAAAAAAAGTAAAATATATAATTATAAAGGGTGTCCGAAAATAGACGCAAGATTTGAATTAAATAGCAAAGAAAGGTTTTAGTTTTTCATTATTTTTGAGATTTTTCAAATAAATGAAAGCAAGTTGTTCTGCCGTATAACGCTCTAAACCATCAGCTATAGTTGCTCATTTTATTACTATTACTTAATATAAAACATATTTTAAAATAATAAAAAATAACGCTCTCCTGAAAAAATTTAAATTTTGTCAATTATGATAATCGAACAACCCCTTAGTTCGATACTCAAAAAAACAAACAAATCTTGTGTTAATAAAAAACATTTTCTTCTCAAGCTTGTGGAAAAGATCACTCTTAACAAAGTAAGATCATTCAAAAGTTTAGTTTCTATATCTGGCCCCAACCTAATTAATATGTGACAACTCAGTTATTTTGTAACATCAGCGCCCTATCATATTTATTTGGTTTATATCTCAACTCATTCGCAATCGCGTCATCTTCGACTTCTTTCTCACAACCAAAATCCCATTCTCATTAGCAAGGCCACGACACGGCAGTTAATTTGTCTCGTTTTTCAGTTTTCTCAAAGATGTGAAATTAAATTCACTTTGACAAGCGAAAGATAAATATTTAATTTTTCTAAAAAAACAGTTTAAAAATCTACAATTAACAAAGACATCATTGAAATAAAAGTAAAGAGATTTTGTTTGTGAAGAAGTGAAGAAAATAAAAATTTGCGCGAATTTAAGAAAATTAAAAAAAAAATAAATTAAAAAGAATAAATACGTTTTATTAACAATTAAATGGTAAGAACTCTGTTCGATTTCGTTAAGTTATTTTAAACACTTTCAATTTCATAATTGCAATTCATAATACAATAATTTCGAATTCAAATCCGCAATGAGACACATAAAATTAAATTTGTTCCAATTTATTATGGATTTTAACAGCTTTTGCTTTTTTGTTTATGAGTTTTATGAATTTTACTCCACCTTTGTTTATTGACCAGGCCAGATCGTCTGCCAGTCACAATTTGTAAATAAAGCCAAGGAAATTGGCGTGCGGCAACTTCATTCAAAAAAAAGTGGCAGAGAGCAAAGATATTTGTTTGTATTGAAATAAAAAGTATATTTGGAAAAAAGTGTTAACATTTGTTTTACTATACAAAATATAAACATACTACATACGAGTACATACATATTTACATATATTAACGTGCTTTAGTAAATGTGAATCATTTACACGAGAAAAATTAAACACAAACCGAACTTGTTATTAAACAAAAGATATTAGTTATGTAAAAAGAAAAAAAAACAGATATCTAGGGCTTTTGCAGGTCATATCTGTCCATACATAAATATTTATTAACAAACAGCGGTGGTCAAAAAAAATTGCAAATGAAAATTGAACTCAACTCAACTGAAAATTTGCTACGGTATTTATCATTTCTATTGAAAAATGTTTAAACGTGTTCCGAAGGGCTCCGTATTATGCGAAAAGGCCCCTTTGTAAATTTAGTTCGAAACAAAAGAGAAATGGTTTTGATTTCAATTGTGTGAAATGTATGTACAAACAGGGCATATAATTATTACAATATTAGTTGTCGTATGTCTACTTATATCAATCGTCATGCTAAAAATATTCTAAATATTTTATTTCTTAATGTTACTGATACTAAAAACATATTTTCTGTGTTCAATATTATTCTAAAAACTTGCAACATGAGTTTGAAAATTCTACTAGCATTACGCGGGATTCGCTAGTGATCATAATTAAATTTCAAAATAATAACGGGTGAGAAAAGTGGGTGAGAGTGTGAGCGGTAATTAAGAATAATATAGCCTGCGTGATTTTGTAAATGTAATTCTCACCCACTCACGGAATAATTCCGAACTTTGTTTAGCAAAATTTTCCTTTTTTTAATATTAATTATAACTTCGGGCAAAGACTGCACAAAGTAGCGGATTTCGTATCTAAAGGCAGTAGTAGGTGAACATATCGCTCCTTTATTGCAACGTAGTCATATCGCAATAAAAACTCGTTCTTCAGAAAACGAGTTTAAAGTTTTTAATTTACACACACCTCAATGGAAAAATAAAAACATATTCTCTTCTCAAGAGGTGAGTAGACAAGATATTTGTATAAATTTTTTACGCAACATGAAGAACGATGCGAAGTATAATTCTGCGTTCTTAACTTAAAAATTACGTTTTTTGAGATATGACTACGTTGCAATAAAGGAGCAATATCTAGTGGATATTTCGGTTTTTATAGAAAAAGTGTTAAAACCATATTGTATTACAATATAAAATTAATTTATTTATAATTAGTTTGTGTTCATTTCGATTTGAGCGTGGGAGCTCGTGAACATTTTAGTTTTTTCGTGTGTGATGTGCGTGATTCAAAAAACTTTGCCCGTGAACGCTCGTGATCGTGGGAATTTAAAATATTATCGAGGTAAAATGTTGTATTCCTGAGCGTACATGATCATGACTTAAAAGTCACCCACGCGCACATCTCTATTAAATAGTATTCAACTCGTTCATGTTATACAATAATCAAAATATATTTTTACTATTATATTAACACACAAATATAAATACACAAAATTTGTTGAACTATAATATCGAAACATGTATTAACTTTTTTATTTTATTTTCTTGTGCTTTGAATATTTCCAGCCGAAATTTTTGTGCTACTGGCAGCACCAATTAATAGTCATATTTTTCTGCAATTTGGTGCTGCTATTTGTTTATTAATATTACAGTGATTTCTAAATATCATTTCTTTATTCATGCTGTCAGTCTCTGGAACGGAGTCCTGTACAGTGGTATGTACGGAATATTTGTAATGCATGTCAATTTAGGAAATAAATTTTTTGTAATTTTTCACCTTTATTTTATAAAGAGAAGTAACAACTCGGACAATTAATCCCTAACAACCGTTGTTGACGTGTTACCTTACCGAACAAACTTATAGAAATTTAGACATTGCTTTGCGTTTCAAAATTTGCCAGAAATATTCGTAGCACCAGTACTTTTGATATAAGGTCAATACAATTTGTAAATGTGCTACTCGTATTATTGTACATGAAAGTGTTTTGATTATTGTGCTATCTGATGTTCCTGCTACTAAAAGTTGACAAATGCAGTTTATAATATTTATAGCAATACGAAATGAAAAAAATTCATACATTCACATGTGTGCATTGCATACTTGTATGGAAGAAAGTGAGTGTAATGCCTGTGCACAAATATTTGTATGGATGTAAATTTTATTTAAATTTGTTCGCTTCCTCAAACAAACCGAATGAGTTCTATTTCCAAAATATTTGATGTTTTAATAAAAACTTGTTGATTTGTTTCCTAAATTTAAAAATTTATATGCGGTATGTACATACATAAATAATAATCGTTAGCTAATTATTGGTTTGGCGCATATGCCAAAAAGTCGGAATGGAGAAAAACACCAAAGAAGGTTTGCATGAAGTTTTCTCAAAATATTTGCGATAAACTATTTTTGATATTTTCACCACTGCTTCCAACATATGTTTTGTACAAAAGTTAAAGTTTTTGTTAACTTTCACGAATGTGGTTAAAAGTTAATATTCTTTTATATGCAATTCTTGTGCTGCATACTCATATTAACTGCTGTGTATTAAAGAATTTTTTGTGGAGATAAAAGTTTCTACTCTGATGAAAATACAATTATATATTTTATTAAAAAATATATATTCAACGGACTAAAAATTCAAGATTGATAGAATTCGGTATTTTAAGTGGTTTTAATTAGCAAAAACAAAAAAGAAAACAGTTTTACTATCATAAACAATTAGCCAATTCAGAAAGTCTTCTAAAGTGATAAGTAAGAAAGTACTGTTTAAGGCCAAATAGCACTATTGTGAATGGCCTCTTGTAGTACCATATAAAAATTTGTCATAAAGTTGCAACTCAAAGGACAGAAAAAATATGTATAGAAATTATTATTAAAGAAAAACAATATCCAGCAAAAAAGCCAAAAACTTATCTCACAAAATATTACTAACAAAATTTTATATCCAATCACTAACCATATTATTTCCTATTCCATTTCATATATTGCTTTTCATATTTTGATATTTTTATATATAGTAAATTCTTAAATATTTTTTCCATAAGAATTATTAAAATTTTTGAAAGTAAAATGAAATAATAGTTGCGTTCGAGTACTTTTGCAGTAAAATGCAGTAAATGAGTAATTACTGAGTAAACTGAAACATTTACTCTCAGAAAAAGCTGTTGCCTAAAAAAGTACGCGAACGGAAAATTTGTAAAAATTGGTAAGATTAAGAAAACAGGTGATTGCACATCAATCAATATAGTGTTAAAATATATTTACACATTTTACTACTTAACACTTTTGCTTGTTGGTACTCGATGCATTATTTTTTTATAACACGAATATTTAAGAAAATATAAACAAATTATTTTCTATAATCGTTTCCATGTGTTTATTTCAATTTTATTTGATTTTCCTAATTTGTGTCTGATTAAATTTATTCAAAAGTATGTGATTATGTGTTTTTACTGTTGACTACCTTAACAGCAAGTGCAGTACTCAGTAACCATATAGTTAGCATTTTCACAACTCTAAAGAAATAACAAAACAAGAACGAAAATGGCTGTAAATGGTTTTTACAACATTTTTTTTCTTTTCAAATGCATATACAAACATGTTTAACGAACGAATAGTTTAAAAAAAATTTATTTAATTTAATATTTATTATTTTGTCTGTTTTTTTTAATAATTTTTTCACAAATTGTATAATTTTTAATTTCTTCCTTTTGTTTACCTTTTGAATCATATGTTTTTCTGTTTTACTCAATTTTACTACAAGAAATTTCTTAAGTAAAAATTTTTAAATTCTTAGCCATGACCTGTCACTTTACGCTCTCAATTTGTGTTCTCATTTACTGTAACTTGAGTAAACGAATGCAATTTATTAAAATGCAATAAGTTCAGTAAAAAATTTTAAAAACCTTTGGGTACTCGAACACACTTAATATTGAAAATAAAATTTTCTTCGAATTCGTAAACGAAACACAGCTGACTAATTAGCGTTCTTAAAAAATATAGGTAACAAAATAGTATTGTCATATAATATTTTTATATGAAAAATATCAACAACATTTTTATGACAGTCATAAAGCTTTACGCACTTCGTTAATTGGCTAAACATTTACTGAACCTTCAAATTGTTGATACGTAGCGAAATTATTGATATATCAGAAATAATCAAAAATGTTGCATGGTGATTTTAGATTAAATAACCGGGTATTCAAGCAATATACACACCATTCTTAAGAAAATTTTTTTAAATTGCAGGCGTTGCGCCAAACCAATAATGAGCTTAAAAACAATATACGAGTATATAGGTACATGGAACTCACAAGGTCGTTTTCAGAGTGCTTCTTTAACGGTTGGTTGTGTATACGCTGTACAGAGTTTATAGTTTTTTTTTTATTATTTTATCTTTCAACTTTTGGCGGGGAAAATATGAAAAACTACTTTTTAATTTAAAAAAAAAAAACAACACAGCCGATAGATACAACAGTTAGTACACCTTGTAAATGTGACCTTGTGACCTTATATATGAACAAATTTAAAGAAAAAATAAAGAAGTATTTCGGAAATACTTACGTACTTACATACATATTTATGTATCAATGTAGTTGAAAAATTGGTGGCGCATGTTTTGACAGATCCAAATGCTCATATGACTACCACATTCATACAAATAATGATGGCGTGCCATGAGTCAATAGTTGTTATTGCAAATTTTTGTTTTCTTCTTATTTTATTATAGAGTTTTTTGCTTGTAAAACAATAGAAATCATATTTCAAATACTATTATTTAACAATTTTTTTCTTTCCGTTTCTGTTACTAAACAATTTAAAATCAAATTAATTCAAGCACTTACAGACAGACATATGTGCATATGTCAGGTTCAAAAGAAGCACACATTTAGCTGAAGTGCGCGAGTACTTTTGCACATTAAAATTTATTAAATTAATTACCATTTAACAAAGAACAGAGATGGAGGTATGCAAAACAGTTTAGGTGGGTGTCAAGAATATTAACATTCAATTGTGCTTGTTGTTGTTGGTAAACTACATAAATTAAAACATATTTGCAGTGTTTTTTTCCGCGTTGTTAAGATATGGAAAAGTTTAGCAATCACTCAGTTAAACCATTTAATTTTTTGCACCATCTTTCTGGTTGTTCCACAATTTCTTTTGTTTTTTTCCTTAGAATCTTTTCAGTATCTGCAGTATTGCACATTCCCACAGACGCTACTGGCCAATAACCAAGAAGATTAAAAAACAAAGTGATACAATTTTTTTTAAAGAAAACTCTGTAGTTTTATGAAAGTAAAACTGCTATTGTTTTGCTTTTAAATTCCCACACCAACAACAGTAAAAATAAACGGCGAGGAAATTATAATTATGCACGTTAAAACGATAAAAAAATTGTGAAGTTTGAAAAAAAACGTGAAATAGAAACAAATTAATAAAACTGAGTTTAAAATTACTACAACAAGTTTATGTTATATGTTTTATTAATTATGGACAAATATTGATAAATGCATGCCACATAATGAAACAAACATATTCACAGAAAAAGAAATGAAGTCATGCATACATATTTACTAGAGCGCTCATGTAATCGACTTTCTGTTTTAATCGGTTAATCACTCAACTAACTAGTCGAGGCTTAATCGTTTTAATGAAACTTGACTGCGAAAAAATTCTTTCACTTATCGAAGATGTTGGAGAAATCGAAGACAATACAAAATAGAGAATATCAGTGGTGTGACGGGTTTTCTCTAAACATATAAAATCTTCAATTATACCATTTGAGTCCTGTTTTAATTTTTTCAAGCTCTTAACTCTCCTAATAGTTGCGGTTAATTTCGTTGCATAAAATTAAACACCTAAAAAACATGTTGAAATAATATAAAAAATATAAAATATTCTTTAATCGGTTAGTCGGTTAATCCTTCCAATTTAATCGTTAATCAAAAATGCCCACTTTAAAATAATAAGAGATTGAGTACCCTAATAATTACATAAAATTTTTTTAAAGGATTTTGTGATAAGAAAATCCTTAAGAAATATTTTTCATTAACCATAACTACTACTGGAAAGATAACAATGTGCAACAAAATTTTTGCTTATTTAAGTACTCCTAAGCAGGTACGAAAATCTTGTGTTAATTGTTTTGTTAATTTAGTCACTCACCCAAGTGTGCATTCATTTACAATTACTCATCATCCATCTCTCAGTCTGTCAGCCCATGAAAATTAATGTGAAAAAATAAAATAAAAATTCTTTATACGAGTATTGGCAGTTCTAATGTTCTTATAGAGATGAAAATTAGAAAAGTTAATTCTTAAATGTTTTTATATCCTTTTTGGAATATTCGGAAGTTATAAGCACATTAATTCTTAAGGGCGACTAGTCAGGCTATTTAGTCAACCTCAACAATTTCATATAAGTAAATTGTGTGCTCGTTTAATCTCTATTATTGTGTTAGAAAAGGAATGCGTTGATTTATGACACAATGTTTAGGTAAACAGATAAACTCATCGTACTTTTATAAGTAACTTGGTAAATCCCCTGTTGAGCAAACTTAAGAATATCGTTTTATCTTTTGTATTTTACATAATTACAATATCTGCGAGTTTACCATCATAAAAGATTCAAACAAAAGTCAATACCTATTCTATATATATTATAATTAGGTATAGCATATTAGGAATCCACATAAAATTCTAAGAAAAGATGGAGAGCGAATTCTGATAGAAAAATTCTTTGTCCGTATTACAAGCAAGAATAGACTAATTCATCTCAAAGAATTAATTTAGCTCTCAATTAAAAAGTTTCATCTAGTATTCCTGAGAATGCTTTTGTCGAGAATTATGAACTTTTTGTAAGCAACACAGTTTTCGAGATGTCTAATTTTAGTGTAAATTGTTTTGCGCTCTTATTTTCTTATCAATATTAATCAACTTTTAAAAAATTACAAAAAAGAACATTAATTTTCTTATTAAAGGAAATAAAACAGACGGAAGATCAAATTAGATTGGTTAAAGCTGATAGTGGAAAAACTTTTTAACTGCGTGCTGGTAATTTGCATCTTCACGTAATCAACTCATAACACGGGGATCAAGAAAAAGAAAAAAAAAACAAATAAAACTTCGTAAGAAACATAAAACGGTTAAAACAGATGACGGACAACGAGCAAACCATTAAATTCTACTTTTGTGTGACACAGAAACATGCAATAGCCTAAAAAAAAGCATTAAACAAGAGAAGAAAATTTGTGATGAAAACACACTTGGAATACTCAATATTTTCTATGCATATTTTAACTATTTCCACAAAGGAAAAAGTGCCATTCACGAAGGTTTTCTTGTTATTTCTGTGTCACATTATGTGTGTATGTGACGTTATAATTTCGTTGACGGACGACCCTTATGAACTTCCTCTACTTCCCCTAAGAACGACAACAGCAACTGAAATAATGACCACAACATCATCATCATCAACATCAACGTCACTAAACAACGATAAGCGAGCGAATGTCGTAAAGCTGCACACCTTGCCTGCCTGCTTTCTTACCTTTTGTTCGTCTAAAACTATAAAAAAACCAACAAGAAAACACTAAAAGAAAGAAGAAATTTAAGAGCAACAAAATAAAATAAAAACGATTAAAGCGGTCAACTGTGACGAGTCTTCTTGGCGATCGTTATGAAATTGTTCAGCAAGAACTTGGAAGTTCGTTGCATACACATGTTTACGGGGCAGTTGGTGTAACCTTACGATTACTAGAGATGGGATCGTGTAAATTTTATTTAAGCTCACGATCAAGCATGGTAAAAATCGTCTTTCAGAAGAAAAGGATTAAGCTCGCAGGTCCTCCCTGGAACTTTACGCTTATATCAAGCTAAAAGTGCTCGCAAATATAATTTGAAAAAAATTCAAAATTTTTCAGCAACGATATCTCTTGCACCAAAAATAAGTACCGAATCTAGAAAATCAATTTGACAAGAATTTTCGGAGCTACATATTTTTTTAACAAACCAACTGCGAAGCTTTTTTTGCCTTCGCTGCAGAAACTGTCGGGGTATAGGCGGTAATCGAAATTAAACCAATAGTATCGAATATTGACCAAGTCTACGAAGGCACACTTTTTTCGAAAATTTTAGACAAGAATGTCTCGCACGTGCAAATTAATTTTGATCGAATTTACAACATTCGAAACTGTTTTCAAGTAAAAAAAAAAGAAATCAAAACAGAGAGACCGATTGACGCTTTCTTTTTTTAAGGTTAAGAGTAGAATAGGTTTTCAAAAACACATCGATACAACATTTTTCAACAGTTTGTAACTAATTAAAAAAATTATTTTTTCCAAAATATTATTTTCACAAAATCTCCCAGGACGAATCTGCTCATTTTTGTTTCTTTCGACAGTACAGTCTTTTTTTTTTTTGCAATACACAATAAGATAAGTTTCTTGTTCTAAAATACTAATGTAATTAAAATAGTAAAAAAATACAAAGAAAATATTCTATGCACGCCACTTACGTGAGCGATACACATCTCTAACGGTGAGTAAAGATGAGAAGAACTTGCAATCAAATGAAAAAAAGTGCTACCAGCAGTAGAAAATTCGTTGTTTAAAATGTCATCATGATGATGATACTCGTAATTATGTTGGAGAGAAAATTTCCTCTATAATTTTATGAAAAGGAGGGAAGTTTGTTTGTATGTTTTTTATTTTAATTTTTAACCTGAGGTCCAGACTGCTAGACAAAAATAGTATTGCAAAAGAGATATGTTGTAGGCAAAAGGGTAGCGACTTGTGACTTTTCGAAAATAACGATATTGCAAGTTAATTATTTTTTATTATTTTCCTTACATCCTTTGGCCGGACAGGGGGTTAATTACTTTGCAAGTCAATTTCTATGAAAGATGTTCTAAGGTAAATACACTTGGTAGTTTTTATTTACCTTGTTACATTATTTAATTATTAAGACCATTGCAATAAGAAAAAATAAATGTTGCCTTTACAAGGAAATATTTGCATATGTGAAAATACCGCGATCTAATCGTCGTCTTCGATAAATGGGTTGATTTGATCCAGTTTTTTTTTTAATTTGAGTTTGGAGTTCGCTATCGAAAAATGTAAGCTCGTTTTCGATGAAACTTGATTTTGGAGTTTGACGTCCTTGCAGCGAATGAGCGATATGTACCAAAGTTTATGGATTATGAATAGAAATGGAAGAATAATGAAAGGAGGCTGACTTACAAAAAGTATCAGTGCAAAGTTTGTATGCAGTTCTGCTGCCAAACGCGGCATCAACTCTGAAATCGATGCCTTGATTGCTTTTTTGCGGAGTTTCTAATACTTGTCAGCGACTTTTTGAAAAGGCATGCATTGTCAATGTTATGCACTCCAGGCGTTATGAAACACTAAACTTTTTTTCGAATACAAAGCAATCGAGATTTTGCTAGTCAGTCGAATGAGTATTTTCTGTGCCAATTCCCACTCGTTACCATTCGTAGTTTTGAATTTTATGAAACTGAAAGATGCATCCTTGCATTAGCTTCGGATGTTTGGATCAGTTCGGAAAACCTAGCGTCATCAATGCAGACCTTGTAATTACTATTGCAGCAACCTGAACCTGAACGCTGACTGCCGAACACCAGAATGGCAACGAACAAGTTGCAATCGTTAATTACATTTGTTTTTTCTATTTGCGGATAACGCAGTAGAGTTTCTGGGCTATAATTCGTATAATGTTTTTTTAATAGTGCAGAATTAATCGTCATACACATATATATTCTTGTTGTGTGCAAATATCTTGTATACTCACCTATTGGAGGGAGAAGTTTTTTTATTTTTTCATTTTATAATTTTTTTTTCTTCAAAATGTTTATTAAAAAATGGTAACAAAGTCCTAAATGTACCAGTACGTTAATGTATATCTAATTTCTTTTCGTTTTATTATCTGCATACGTCGACTAGCGGCTTCGCTGTGTACAAATTCTTAGATTACCCTGCCTTCCACCGGCCTTAAGGTGTTTCTCCTCTATTAAGCCAAATAGCGGTTTCACTGACTAACGATTTCCCGCCCAGCCAGCACTCGGCAGTGCTTAACGCTGCAATTACACATGCAATTAAGTGGTATGCCATTGATGTTATGTATTATCAACGAAAAATTTTTCGATAAACTCAAAACTCTTGCCACTAGCTTTTGCATTTACACATGCGAGAGCAAGTTCATTCTTAAAATTTCGACGAAGGGTAAACTTGGTAACATTTTTTTACCGTATTAACTTTTTTGTGTACAAAATGAGTTACCGACTTAATCATATTTTTTATTTTAATGATATTAGTACTCTATAATTAACAGACTGTCGTTTTGTATGTGCATTTGAAGAAATTGCCTTAATTCTGGGGTTTTCATGAATAACAGCCTATGTTAAATTTTTCTCATTTCAAATTAATGATACTAAATTGTTACATTTAAATTCTTTTTTAAAAGGTAAAATAAAATTTTGAAAAATATAGACCTATATCACACAACTTCTACATTTTTTTTTAAATAAGTTTCAACGCTAACGTAGTATGTTGACAAACATCGGCTTTCTGAAAAATGTTTCTTATTTAAAAACTCAGCGCAACATACATCATTTTATCTGAACACATTCAAAAATTATATGTTGATATTTGTTTAGTTAAAAACAAATCACAATCACTTGTGTGTTTGTTTGTTTGTTTGTTTGTTTGTTTGTTTTCCCTTTTGTCTGGTCATAACTGACATTATTTTCGTTCAGCGACAATCATTTATATCGACATAATTTGGTTTTTAGAACACGATTTCGATGTCTAAAATGGTTTGTTTTTTTCATATTGCTGTGGGATCTGATCCATAAAGAAATATGTAGTAAGAACTAATTGGAATATTGGTCATAACCTAAATACACATTATTGTATAAAAAATTTTAAGATTTAATTCTATGTCATAGCTTAAAAAATAACGTATTTTTAATCTCCTGGAAATTTTGATTTTTAAACATGCGCTGTTATTCATGAAAAGCACAAAATTATTCATTTGAGAAGATGCAACTTAAATTACAGTTTTTATAGTTCTACAGTAATCCAGGAAAATTTTCATTAAATGTTTAACTGCGTAACATTGTTTATCATTTTGACATTTAGTGGCATGCAAGTGAGAACCCAAAGGGAAAACTGGTCATTGATTACATATGTAATGGAAGATATAATGTATTATTTTCCAAAGCAAAAAAATTCAATCCTTTGGAAACGAGAAGGTAATTTGATCCCACACAAAAATTACACATTGCTTACCACGTATATTACCACTTCTTACGAAGAGGGATGTATTGTTTTTGCTTGTTCATTGCTTTTCTAGGACATGTTCTGTGTTAACAATAATGAATTCTGGAATGAAAAATTATACATGTTGTACATTACTCTTTCGTTTACTATTCATTACCTTTACCCGCTAGGAAATTTTCACTCGCATGCAAATTTAGCTGCCATTTGCAAAAAATATGGGTGTATTAGTAAAAAAATGTTAGTGTGTTGAGTTTTTCGAACTGGCAGTGGCATGTGTAAACGCTAAGTAAGTGTTCTTTTATGCGGGTGCATTAAATAGCGGCTTCCCTTAGTAAATGTTTTCTAGTGTATTTACATACTTTTTATTACTTCTACTTCGGGATTTTAATTCGTTATTTTAACATGGTAATCCATGTTCTTAACACCTTCGCTTATATATACAGACTTAAACATTTTAATATTTAGCATTCACTGAATACGCAGAATTCAATCAAAATTAAATGTCTTCCGTGAGTATTGAACTCCGACTTTTTAAATAACTTTTATGTTTGATGTGAAGTATTATACTCGCTGGTCTATTGCATAACTGTTGCTTTCGCAGACACACACATTGAAGCAATTATGGCAAAAAATCGACTCCAATTAATAAATAATTTCGAAAATTAATCTACAAATGGCGAAACAATAGGATAATCGACGAAGGAAGCTTCCAAAATTTGTCGTAGCACCAAACCTTAACCATATGCCCTTTGAAATAAAACTTATATAAAAATCTATAATAAAAATTTCGGGCGGGCAAATTGTCAATCCGATTTTGGAAACAAAAGTTATGGGATTAAACTACCAGCATGCCTTTTCAGACAAAAAAATATTTTACAAAATCAGTTTTCAAATGAAAGAGTTATACGTGTGCAAACATAAAAAAATACAAACGAACTGATAAGCTCCTCCTTTTTTGAAATCGATTTAAAACATCCACATCGTCTAGAGCTTAAAGTCTTAGCTTTTGTATGATAAGCGCATAACCTGCTACCGCTCCACACTCTGTGAATGAATTATTTGTTTATTTACTAGTAAATATAATTATAAAATTACTTAAAAATAATGTGTTGAAAAGTATTTTGTTTTCAATGGGAAATCATCAACAAATGTTTGCTGGGATCATAGTATCATATATCATATTAAAAAAAAATATATAAAAATAAATATAAGTTTAAAAAATTCGTGGATATTTCAACTATTTAATTGATATGCAATCTTCATACGCGGGCTAGTGTTAAAGTAACCCATACATAACAATTTGGATAGGGCTGGTTCTGAGACCTATTTTTTGTTATCTAAATAGTATTAATTGACTTCCTCCAATGACAAAGCCATACTAAATTGAGATATTCTCGATGGAACTAGAAGCCGTCCTAATAATTATAACTGGTATTTGTTATTTATGTTATTCCGAGGGTCGCCGCTTCAATTCACATCCATGATTTTGCTTGAAAATAATATATGTACATATATGTATGTAAATAGTTATTGCATTTGCAACATTAAAGTTACATGTCGGAAAGTATTTTTATACCTAATCAAGGCGAATTAGCATTGGGCAAATAAGTGGGTAGCAATCGAAGTATTTGACACTAATATGGCTTTAACTGTACTGCCAACAAATTGGCGTGATTTATTGGTAACACATTTTGCACTATTTGTGCGTTTGCAGATACGGTTCGTGATGTCGCATCCGAAATGCTTCCTATGTCCAATTTTCCTTAACCATTTTTATATCCACATTTTCCCAAGCCAGATATATTTTTATTTTTTATTTATTTTTCCCATTTTTTTATTTTCTAATAAACTTGCAAGGCGAATTCATAACAGGTGGTCTCTACAGCTCAGCTGATTATTTTTTGCTCCTTGCATCTCCTTGCATTTTGATCTGTTTTGTTTGTCAAAATTTTTTTTATTATTAAAATCTTTTATTCACGAATCTTATAAGCTTAATAAGGTACAATGTTATGAGATTTTACTTACGTACTACAACAATTAAATCTTATAATTGAATAATGAAACTATTAATAATACTGTCTTAAGGAAAATTTGTCACAAAAACCTCTTATAAACTTTGAAAATGTTATAATGAAATTTGGTAAAACAATCGGTAGTAAGATTCTTTTTAACAAAATATTCTCAGCGACTGCTTAGTAAATTTCTTATTGTTTCAAAATGAGACAGTCAGCATTTTTCATTAAATGACAGCGTCAGATCATTGGCAAACGCGTTTAACTTTTTATGTTTAAATCTATTGTGCATTAAGTCAGTAAGGAATCTAGGGGGAAGGTTATGAATTATTTTTAAATTTTTGTTCTGGATAATCTGAAGCTTTTTTGTATGGGTCTTAGCAGTTTTGTAAAACCCTGCTGGACTGCCTGCCGTAAGTCAGAATCGGCCTAATACACATATTGTACAACAATATCTTATTTTTGAGATTGAGCTTAGACCTCTTATTAATTATGGGGTTTAGTGCACGTGCGTCCACATTTTATAGCTTTATCACACATGTAATTCACATTTTGTTTAAATTTAAGTTTTTTATCTAAAGTGATACCTAGATATTTAATATCATCTTTGATGGGGATCACATTACCCCGACATTACAAAATTTTAGTAGGAATACGTTTTGGTGATTTATTATATGGGAATATAATGGCCTGCGTTCCTTTTATATGAAGTGTTAGAACTCAGAACGATCCACGTGACTAATTTTGTCTGATAACTCTTCACCCTGGAGAGTGTTCCCTGTAGTGTGCAGAGTTAGTAAAATGGTTAAGTTAAATATTTCTGTATCAATTATTCTTTGTTACACAACTTTTAATTACAAGAAAACTTATCAGTTAAATTACTTTATAATTTAATTTCCTCTTAAGAAATTATGTCTAACAAACACCTAACAAACATTTGAAGTATCCAATGGATACCACAATTTACAAATTTACCTAGATACGGCGCGGCACATTCTTATGTACGTTTTTAGGTACATACGAGTACATTTGTACATACATACATATATGTATGTATGTACACATATGTACATACATATGTTTACATGTATTTAAATGTTGATAAAATTTAATTTCTAAAAAGCATTCTTTAGTTTCTTGAACTGCTACTGCTGCTGAAAACATCGGCGTATCGTATCTGCTGGGTGCCACCATACACACACACACACGTACACTTGCAAATAGAAGCCACCATTTTTATACTTCTTCTACTTCAAACACCAAAGAAGTAGCAAACAGCACCTCGACCGTTTGTTACATGTAATAAAAACTAAGCAACAAAATAAATAAAATCCACGTTCCTCTTCATTGGTTGCTCTTCTCTTTCTATCTCGTAAAGATTTCTATATATAATTGGGTTTAATCTTTTAGTTTTTCTTGTTGTATATTATACCAACCAGTATTTATTTATTCCATTTCGTTTGTATCTGAGAGTGTGTATATTTATGTTGTTTTTCTTCTTTTCTTTTTTTTTTTGTTTAGCTGCTGATGTTTTGTGGGAATAATCAATACCCAGCCAGCATTATAGAGCTTAGACCTCCCCTCTTAGAGATTTACTATGAGGACATACGGAGATACAATATATTACATATCAACATCTGCACACACATACATTCATATGCATTGTCATATATATATGTACATATGTGGATACGTATGGGTTACATATGAACACTCACTAACATTCGAATGAAAACTGGTTTTTCTTTTGGTCAAGATACTTTTTATTTTCATCAGTGAAGATGACTGCTGATTCTTAGAGAGCACTGCAGGTCTGCTAGGCGTCGTTTGGATTTTTCGTATGTAGATACATTACATATACATATGTATGTATGTATGTATGGATCTGCAATTGTGTTCATATGCACGTAGAAATGTTGTAGTATGTAATTTGACGTAGGTATCTGTTAGGTTTTTTTTTCTTAGGCAAAATTAATATATGTATGTATGTGTAAATATGTATGTATGTGTAAAGAAAACTGTGTATTAGACACGCATTTAGAGGCATGCGTGTGCTGATGAAAACAATAAAAAAATTAACCAAAAATTTATTCGTATAGGACTTTAAATAATGATTTCATTATCAGTTCTTTTTCTAACTTAAGAAATCTTGAAAAAAAACTCAAAATATTCTTGATGTTTTTCTCCCACTTCTTGATTCTCATTAAATCAAGGCGACTTCTTTTACAGATGCCGCTGAAAGCACAGCAAGCTATTTCGCCTTGATGGCGAACTTCTGTCGATTTTATAAATATTTTTATTTGTGTTTTCTGATATTTTTAAATGGTTTTTTGCCTATAAGAATTTTATGTTGTACTAAAAAATAATTATTTTCGTTTGGGCATATCGATTGGGCTAAAAAATAAATTTTCAATAAATTTTATTTTTCTCTTCTTGATCACCAGCTGCAAAATAAATTTGCTTTGCACTAAATTATAGAATACTCGAAAATACTTTATAAATTTTTATCAATTAACTAATCAAATCAGTAGACTTTCTGATGCTGATTGAAGGCTCCGTTCGTTCTCCCGCCCTATTTCGTATCTTTCAAAATAGCCTTCTATGTCAAACATACAATGCCATCCGTTCTTTTGCAGGCGGTAGTAGCATTTGTCATTCGTATTCATTCACTAATGGGTCCAATATAGGGCGTAACATGAATGATACACTTAATCACGATCTTGTAAAAATCTCTGAATGGATCCTGGAAATACGGTAGATTTTAATGTTAATTAATCGTACGTTCGAATAAGCTGCTCCATCCATAATTACGGGTGCTGCAGTTGTTAGGGAATTGAAATCTCTTGATGTTCTGGATACAAAAATTCAGTGTGATGATCGATGGACAGATCAAATTTTTCAAGTCTCAAAAGAAGCATTCAATTGTCTTGTTTTTTAAGACGGTGTAACATCCTAAATACTAAATAAATACTAAAGGAGCAATAGCTCCTTTATTGCAGCGTAGTCATATCTAATAAACGTGATTTCTGATTTAAGAATGCAGAATTATTCGTCGTATCGTTCTTCATAATGTGCAAAAAATTCATACAAATATCTTGTTTACTCACCTCTTGAGGGGAGAATATTTTTTATTTTTCCATCGAGATGTGTGTAATTTAAAAACTTTAAACTTGTTTTCTCAAGAACGAGTTTATTAGATATGACTACGTTGCAATAAAGAAGAATCGATATGTTTTTCAATCCATCTGATCTTCTTAATATTTACAACACCTGTAGCCGACCAAAAATATAATAAAATTCTCAGGTGATTTCGATTTTTTTATTTGGAAGGTTAAACGTTCAGATTGGTCCAAATTACAATTATTTTTTAAGCTCTTTACACATCCAGCCACATAAACTATAATTTATTTGAAAATCTTTTGAAAGAAATCACTATTTCAAAATATTAATTAAGAAATATATTTCGATTAAATAACAAACTAAGCCAGAAATTTTCCGCTTCTTATAATGATACTTAATAAATTTTACATTTCGCACACAATAATTTCATATTGACAATCGAAATTTTAAATAATTAATACATACACACATATACACATACACACGGGATCATTAAAACAGATACTCTCATACAGTTGTCACAATTTCTCTGTTTATTTTTTCCTCTAAAAATCCGCAAATTATTTTGCAAACTTTACATGGTTTTCATGGAAAAAATACTGTATTATTTGAACATAAAAAACTTCGATATTTATAGTCACTTTTTATTAGCGTTCAGAGAAAAATTCATTAAAAAAGAAAATTTTTATGGCCATTAAAATAGGTACTTTGCTAAATAATTTCGCATTTTAAACTTTATTATCTAATTATAATCTAATATCAATGTCAATGACAGATGGGTCGAACAGAAGATTGCACCGTGAAATCGCGGAGACTTGTTCAGAGGCTTCAAGAAAAGAATAAGTGCTACGAATTTATAAATAAATCAAATTAATGTCAATGCTCTCAAGCTCCGAAAAACAGTAGAAAAACCTGGTGCTCTGAAAAATAAGCCCAATTATGAATATACCCCTTTAAAGCGTTTAAGGCGATTGCATCCGAAATAAATAATCAATTTTTGGCAAAAAACTTTGCGGCATCGGCTACATCATATTAATCTTCTGACACGAATAGCACGAGAAGCTCCATTATGAAGAAAAATGAATTTACAGCAGAGAAAAGATTTTTCATATCACCATAAGTTCTGGAAATATGGAATGAGACCAATGTTGAGACTCACCGCAAGGTTATCGCTCCTATGCCCAACAGACGACTTAAAGTTATTAAAAATAAAGGTGGACATAGTGGTTACTGATGCAATTTAACGCAGTTCCAGTTACAGAGTTGTGATATTATTTTAAGTTGTGTCTTTAATTTAATTTTTAGTTAGTTTTTGTAAACTGTACAATCATTTAAATAGAATTTAATGTGATGAATTACTAAATAATTACAAAAACCCCTGAGAAGATGGCAACAAAAACTTGATGAAACGTTGGGAGAAAGATGTACAAAAAGTTTTTTATTTACATGAAAATAACAGCTTATTGAAAACTAACAAAAATACTCAATCAATATTATTTTTGTCTTAAATGTCTTAATAAACATTTTATTATTCGCATTTCCTTTTAAGTATTGAAAGCCTCGCTTAACACATGCTTCTTTAAACACGGCCTCGGTATAATACGATTCATATTTTGTTACACGTTCTTGGTTAACACGGAAAAATCTCGGTTTTTCATGGTTTCTATAAACAGGTTTTCATTCATGTATGTATATTTTTAACCTAAGCCCATCTTTTGAACGTCGAACAATATTTAAAACAGAGCTTGAAAAATTAATTTTACCATACAAAGAGGTTTACATAAACCTTTCGAATGACCAAACAAAAATTACAGATTTTTTAAACGATGAAAAAATCTAATAAAATATGAAATATGTGGCAAAAATTGGCTTTTTTTGGAAATCGTGGAACGTAACCTTTCTTTTTGCACTGATTTGTTGTATCACTTAACACGGTATTTTCATGCAACGTCACCACCGTGTTAAACAAAATCTACTATGTAACTATTTTAAGAACAAGTAAAATTTTTTTTCGTTTTGAAATATAAAATTTTAATTGTTGTTTTTATTTACTTTTGTGCTTCGAGCAATAACAATGTACAAAGATTTTTTTGACATAAAAACGAAAAATATGTACTCGTATTTTTGAAATTTATAAATGTGTTACATTTTCTAGTGATCAGATCAATTATTTTCTTCCTGCAATAAAAAATTTAAAAGCCCTTAAATTCATCCTTTTTTTAATAAAAGTTTATATGTACAATAATTTTATTTCAAGGAAATCAACTTGGCCCGGTTTTAATTTAGGTAATCATATCATGACCTGAACAAAGCAAAAAAACCTTAAGCTTTGAGTATTCTGCTGCAATTCCCCCAATTTTATAGTTTCTTGAATATATTTATTTAATAAAATAGCTCTGATAGCATTTACCCATTTACTGTTTTTTTTGTCCATGTACAAGTTCCGGTGAAAACTAGTAAAAACTTTTGATCTCAGCTATTATCTAATATGAAAATTGCTGATGCATTGCAAAATATGGTAAAACCTATTTAGTTAATGTATGTTTTCACTTCTTTATTTGGGAGACCCCTAAGTTGGCCACATAATTTTTGCTCGCGAGCGTGCATGAAAAGTTAATCACGATTCCAGCTCTAGTATACAGTAGGTTAACGTTTATGGTTTTTGAATATTACAGTTGATAAAAAACTAAATTCTTGAGAATAACATGTGAAATATAACATGTGATTATATTCTCATGTAGTTTGAAATTTTTATATGAAATTAGGGAATAAACTCTTTGCAGTTCCTGTCTAAGCTGCCCTAGAGCTCAAAATTTCTTGTGCTAAGAAATTTTCTTAAAAGAATTACATTTGTATCTAAAAGATTTATTTAATTTTTTTTTTTTGAGAAACTAATGCCAAACTGAATTTGTTACCAATACTTAAACAAAAAAGTATCTCGTTGTGATAGATGTAACTGTATTGGTGCTCAAAAAGTGAGAATGAAAATTATTCTCTAGCTTAATTAGTAAAACTCTCTGTTTTGGTTTTGAAACGTGCTTTAGTATGTGTGAACAGTGAGTACGTGTTAGTGAGTGCGCATTTGTTTCTTTGCTTGCTCTGTCACACTTGCATTCATTTTATAACTCACAGAGTCACGCCGTCTCTAATGAGACAATCCTCTTAAAGATATTTCTTGTATATCTCTGCGGTCGTTGTCGGCTTGCTGTATTTTTCATATACTCTGTCAGTTGTGGTGGTGCAAATGGTGCTGGTGCTGCTGCTGTCAGTACAAAAACGGAGGGATTAAAATTGAGTTTCAAAGAGATGTTTTTTTATACACTATATAACAAGTTTAGGTGGGCATATTTTTCTTTAAATACAACTCCCTGACGGCAGATTCAACTCAGTTGAGTTTCATCTGCCAAACAAGCTAAAGGATACTTAAAATATTATTAATAACAGAATATATCAGATACATACATATTCAAAACATTTAGAACTTTAACGCATTCTAGTTATTAAGTTACAAATTATGTATATAGTACATTAGTTAGTAGTCTTTAAAAAAAAGCAACAAGAAACCAAAAAACAAACAAACGTTATAAAAATATAAGAAAATCGAAAACGGAAATAAATTTGAGAAAAGAAATTTTGTACGTGTAACGGATACGTTGAGAAAATAAAACGACAACAAGAAACAGAAATAATTTTTTAAGTGAGATCAAACAAAACGCAACTTAAACTTAACAATTTGAGTACATCAGAAATCATTAAGTGTGCGCTCGTGAACGGAGATACAACAAAACGGAACAGAAATTTTATCGCTAAAGGAAAATAAATAGTAAATAAATGTGAAATAAAATTAAAATACATATTCGGAAATTAAACAACGGAGCATCTTAAAAAAAGTTATTTATTAAAAATAATATTTATTGCTCATTTCAAAAACCCAACCAACAAATGAATATTTTATTTAAAAAAAACGGTGCAATAGTTTTTAAGTGTAATTTTTAAAACAAAATATGACGAAATATTATGTCTACTACCTCAATGCCATGCTAACGGATTATTATTAAAAACACACACAAAATGTTAAAACAAATTCTAATTTAACTGTGATTTTGAAAAAAATTATAAAAGCAAATTTGTTTAAAGTGAAGAAGGTAATTGAAAAAAAATTAAATATTTAAAAGAAAAAATCATTAATATTAGAAGTGTTTAAAAGCAAAGTGTTTAAGCAATTGAAATGCGTACTCGTATCTAATGGATTATTTTTAAATATTTGAACTATTAAAGGGGTGAGCTGTTAACGAAATTCGCAATAAATTTTTAAATTACAACCTATTTTAGCACTTGCTTACACAGACAGCTTCATAATAAAAATATTTATTTATCGAAATTTTATATGAAAATTTAACTTATTAAAGTACTCATTTATTACAAAAAAAAAAGAAAATTTTGAATATTTCATTAAACTGGTAGTAAAAAATTTTTCATTAATTTCATCATTGAATCAATTAATAATGTAATCAAAGTCAGAATTATCATATTCGTTGAACTTTAATAGCAAAATTACTTCAATATATAATTTTCGTAACTGAAATCAGATTTCAGTTTTTCTTGTATTTACATAGTTAATAGATAGATAGTTAATAGATATGTTAAAAAAATATAGAAATAAACTAAATCTACATATTAAAATTTTAAAATTTAAAAATTTTGCAATTATTAAATTTATTATTCGAGACAGGTCTCGATTTTTTTCAAAGAATTTCAAAAGTTTTTTTTTCATTTTGTATTTAATTTTAGAAATCGGAATGTCATTAAAAAATTTATTTCAAAAAGTTTTTTATTTGTAAAGTAAATTTGTGCTTATAATTTCTTAATTCTTTCTTCAATTTATTTTGGAAATAGAAACATTTTGCGCAGATTCTTAACTCATGTTAATGACCACTCGTGCGTAACATTTACGCATTTTAGATTTAGCGTCAATTTTATTTTACATTTTGTTTCTTATTTGCATACATTTTTCATTTTCTAGGACTGAACTTTATTTAAGATCAGGGGGCAAATCACGGCATTCGATATCGAGTAAAATCCCATGCAAAATTTTTTTAATTTCTATCCAAATTTCGCTTGATATCATCGAATGCCGTGAATTGCCCCTGAAAATTTTATTTTCATAAAATCGTTTCGGTGTATATTTTATCATTAACTGCTGATATTGCAGCGATATTGCTAATTTTTTTTTAATTATATTTTATCCCATTTATTTATTTTTTATTTATTTATTAGGTCAAAGCCATAAATAGAAAATGTTTGCTCCCGACATTATTATACTCAACAGAAATAACATTTTGTTGAAATGAAATATATATACATATGTATGTACATATCGTTGGCTTAATATAGAAAGGACGTATCTCGATTTTTTTACTAAGCGCCGTTTTTAATCTTTTCTGACATTACAATTTCAAATAGACAAGGAAAGTTTAGAATAGCAATTAAAAAAAATCAAGATACGTCCTTTCTATATTAAGCCAACGGTATATATGTACAAATATATTTGTAAATGACAATTTTTATGCTAGATTTAATAGAAACATTTTATTATGGAGGGAGTCTTCACCAAAAGCTCAAAATTGTAGATCAATTTTGTTATAAAACCTTAAATTATATGCCTTTTAAAAAGCCGACGTAGGTTCTTTTTTCTCTAGTACCTGACACAACCAGTGCTATAAATCTATAGAACAAAAAACATAAAGTAATCATATAGCAGAATATGTTAATTCAAATCAATTGATTGCCATACACAGAACCAAAAAATAATTATGTACATATATTCAATGAACTTTTATATAAATACTTATTATTATGAATCTAGCACGACTAATCCCTGCCAAACATTCTTAATTCAAGTTAATGACTTTTTAATAAAGAAAAAAAAAACATTTAAAATATTCTGAATATTGGACCTGAAAGCTACACTAGCGATAACCTGACTAGCCATAACTTTACTTCTTTGTCATACAGAATTTTATTTTTGTAGAATTTGTAAATAGAAACTTTTTTTTGAAATTTTCTTCAAGCAACTCTGAATTTGAGTTCTTGAAATAAAAAAAATAATGTGTATGAAATAATTCTTAATCTTGATTAATAAAATCTTAAAAAAAACATTTCAAATTGTTTCTGTGTCAAACTTTTTTCTGTATACCTGATTACATTTGCAATTGAAAAATCTTTCGAATTCGATTGATAACAAAAAATAAGGCAACCAACTTCAACAAAATCGTTAAAAAAACACCAATTTTGTTAGAAACTCAAATTTATTAGAATGCTACGTTTTTACTAAAAATTGATTGAAAAATAATTCTTGCATAAAACGAACTACCACAAAACGGAAGGATGTGCAGATAAATTTCGTAGTTCGAAATTGAAACAAAAAACGGGATCAATCCGGAATTAAAACCTTAAAAAATGTTACAAATCTTCTCATAAATAGCGGAGTTTTGCAGGAACAAACATTAAAAAAATACAAACGAATTGATTGCCTTCTAATATTTTTTTAAGACGGTTACATATTAAATATTTTTTATTGACGTTTCAAACAAGCCAGCTAATTTCAGTACAAGTTTTTATAATCCAACCCCAAATATTATTTAAAAGTCCTGAACATATTTAAGGATATCTTAATTATGTTTAGAGAGAGAATACTATTTCGAGATTGATTAGTTATAATAAACCAATGACTAACGACAGATATTTAAATTTGCTACTGAAACATTCGATTTAATTTAGTTATCGACCATTCCAGCATACCGTACAACGATACCGTAGTGAAATCCATATATAAATTAAAGTTCATAAAACAATAAATTACTTTAAGTTAAATTTAGACATTAATAGGTGCAGTTTTACGGTAAACAAATGTTCCCATAATGTTATTGCTTATAGAACCAGGTGCTGTCACATTCGCCACCAACTTTGGTAACTCATTTTTATAAAGATTTATGGCCTTATTCACAAACGCTTAATAAAGTTAATGTGTACATTAAAACCGGGTTTCCCATATAAAAATCCAACAATAAACCTATTATAACTTTATTAATCTTTAGTATATTTTTTTACAATCGAATTTATAAATAACTAATTCATATAGACTACTCTGGCCACCATTAATTCTTAGCGAAGTAAAGTAATACATTGTAATTTGTTAAATTTTAAGAGCATAAAATTTCTTCGAAATGAAGTGAATTTAAAAAAACCGAATTGGTTATTCAGACATATTAGCATTTATTTATTCGGAACACTAACACATCAATTTCATATTAAAATTAATTAAAAACTTCAGCTACTTAAGAATATTCGTACGTCATATTCAAGCTTAATTAACTCTGCGTAACATCACTTTTGGCGTTTAATACGACTGTTATTATTTATTTATTTTTATTTATCGTAGCACTTTGTTTAAAAAATGCTAAGAATTGATTTACCAAATGCTTAGATTACAACCTATTAAAAAACTCACAAAATCAAGTATGCGAAATTAATTGAATGAATTTAAAAAATTTTCAATTAAATAAATAAATATTATAGAAATTTAAAAAAAAAACATTAGAAAAGGTTTTTTTAAGTTATGTTTTTGTTTTAAATCTAATAGCATGAAAGAAAATTTCCTGTCGATATAGTGAAACAGACAGTTAGTTAATGACCCGCCTGGATTAGTGTTAATGAAGCTCAACATTTTCTGTGTTTTTGCCTAAAAATCGGGAATGCTCTTTAATGGCTTATTTCTGACTTGTCCCGCTGAAATAATGCATACATGCAAATATTCAGATGTTATTAAAAAAAAAAACAAAATAAATCATAAAATTGTTTTACTCTTTTTTTTGTTTTTTATCTGAAAAAAAATTCTCGTTAGTCTATTTGTTACAAAATCATTATAAAACTTATATTGAAAATTATTATTTTTTTAATTTATTAATCGAGATTGCCTCGATCACAGATTTTCAAAAAACATTTTTTTGTTGGGGGTTTTTTAGCTAGTCTATATACAATGAAATGCATGTATATAGACTAGCTAAAAAACAAACAAAAGTTTTGTGTAAATCTTTGAAAATTATTATTTTTTAAATATATAAAATAATTTATTCTTATATATTATTCGACCTTTTTTTATATTAATCTAATTTCTTCAAGCTGTAGTTCAATTTTTATATAAAATAATGTCTGTAAATAAAACCGACGCCAAAACTGAGAAATTATATAAAAAATGCATCGGATGGAATGTAAAAAAAAGCAAAGAACTGGGCCAATCTGAAAGTGCATCCTTTCAAATAAATGCAAAACTCCAAATGGGCTTAAAAATGTCAGAGTTCCGAAGGAACAAATAAAATAAACAAACAAAATATAATAAAAAAATTTAACTTTAAAATTTGAACCGATTTTCTTGAAACATATCTAGCCGGCTAAGGCACCATAAGTATCGGTGAACAGAAAACCTGGCAAAAACTTAATAAATAAAAGACTTTCAGATATTTCACATCCTTTACGGCTTTGCGGCTATATTCTTATTACATGCTCTTTTTCCATTCCGCGTTTTTGCTTGATACTCCTAATACCCGCTTTGTGGACCTATGCTCTTTATAGGAATTGCAGCCGCCTTACAGATTTTTCTTTATTAAGTCCCTTGTTCACAATCTTAGAGCACTCACTTTGTTGATGGCCTAACACTTGCAAATTTTATAGCGATGGTGAAATCCAACCCACCTAAATCTTTTACGATTTCGATGTATGACCGCAAAAGTCATACGAAAATGCGACATTTAGCACATGGGCAAATAGCTCTATAAAAATAAGAAAAAAGTTACCGATTACTTTGTAGGTTTGTTCGTTCATAATTCTTTCATTTATAAAACAAACTGATTTAATCTGTTCATTCGAAATTGTATACTTTCAGATTAGTTCTTAATAATAATCTTAAGGTTTTGCATAAAGAATTATTTTTTGTTTCTAATTGAAACATTGTACACTAGAGCGGTTCACGTAGAAATTATGGGGCGGGTTTTTTATGAGGACTCCCAAAACATTGTGTGCAGGACCGCGTCTAAAAATAGTATATTTTTGTAATTTTTGCATATTCTTGTACTTTCATCATATTATGCAATCAATGGCGTTTCGATAAGTATTCGTTTTACAAGTAGAGCTGCGATCATGAGTGACTTTTCACTTACGCTCTTGCACGATCACTATAAAAATTTTCTCATGCACGCTTATGCGCGACCTTATATTTTTGGATCACATTCATGCACGCTCACGTGGAGTGGAAAAAAGTTAGTCACAGTCACGAAGTACTTACAAAAAAATCTATAAAATAATTTTAAAAAATTAAAAACTTTGATAAAAAATTACAATAAAGCAAAAAAAATCCACAAACAACCACACCAAAAATCTGCTACAGCACGTTCGCTTACGCTCAATTTTTTCCTACTAACGTTCATGCATGAGCACGTGATTGAAATGGAAAACTAATCACGTGAGCGGTGCCCATCTCTAATTACAAGTAATGTTACTTTCCATAAACACTTTTTAAAAATGTTAATGGAATAACGTCGCATCCACTGGACTTAAAAAAATTTCAAATTTTATTTACCAAAAATGAATCCCCATTTCGAGTACGCGATCCAGCTGACTCAAACGGCTAATAAAATGTTTTGAACATTAAACAGATCGATCTCTAATTTGAGAGGGGTAACAAAAGCACGTTTTTCATCTTCATATAACGCGAGTACTGGCTACATTGTACAGCACTACATAAATATCATAAAACAATAAAATTTTATATATCATATAAAATTGGGTGCAGGTGACAAAAATTTCCATTGAAAATTTGAGATAAATTCATGAAATAAAAACAAAAATACCTTTTTTGCTAACTTAATCATTTTATTGTTAAAACATTATTCTTATTCCTAGAAGTTTAAAGCTGATAAACAATTGCTCGTGATCTCATTGTTATTGATAAGGAGTGAAAAATGTTCTTGTTACCTTTTGATATTTCTGATCAACTTTTCATGATCAATTACCTAATACTATTTGGTATAAGAGAGCGTAAATATCTTGGTCATAAAATCTAAAGTCAATAAAAAATGAAGGCCATAAGAAAAAGAATTATACTGCTTGATAGTCTGCAATTTGAATTGTTTTATATTTAATCTATTTCTAACACTTTAGAAATTGTTGCAATAAAATGATGCTAGAGCTTGAAAAATGGAAAGAAATTTTCTATCATATTTCTTTTTAAATCTTTTCTCAGCAAAAATGTTAGCTGGGTTTATTATTAAAAAAATGAAAATAAAAAAAAACAATTCAATAATTTTCCATTAGATACGAACTTCTTATAAGAAAACTACTTTGTGTAAAAATTTTATCATCAAAATGAATCTTCAGTCATCTAGTAATAAAAAAAATTATTTTCTTTCAGTTTCCTGTTTTTTTTCTACAAAAGGAAAGAAAATACTCACACATCGTAGCTTAAACAAAAAACAACGTTAAATCGTAAGAAAAATGTTAGTCGCCACAAATCCCCAGCAAACTGTCCAAAACAGTCCCAAGACAACAAGAGCCAATACGCCAATAAAAATGGAAAGAAGAGATTCCTCTTCCTCGTATTCATCTTTGGAAGATTTGGAACAAGAAAGAAAAAAATTAAATGCCGTTACCTCTACGCCGCTGGTAACAAATGAGGCTGCAAATGCTTGCAATGCAAGTGTTAAAACCAGTGCAAAAATGATTCAGAGGACAGATACAATTGAGCAGCAGCAAATCCTGCATCAGCGTATGCAGGAATCCGACGATGCTAATGATTACGACGAAGACGAATCAGCCGATGAGAAATCTACACAGCCACGTGAGCACTACAAACGTCGTCTCAGTGGGCGCAGCCTAACGGATAAAGCCACCAGCTATCTCGTAGACTACAATGCCAATAACCCCAATTCATTACGCAAGAAGTTTCGCTCCAACCGTTTTGTACTAAACAACGGCGATGAGTCGGGCTTCGTGGATACCAGCAGCAATAGTCAATTAAGGAATACGACAGCTTCATCAACTTTAGCAGTTACAGCAACGAATGAGTCAAACTCGAACAACAATTCCAAATCAAATAGTTCATCCGATTCCTCGTCGCCACCCCAAAGCAATGGTAACTCTAGTCCAGAATCAGGTATAGGAGAACGTGAGGATATGAAATATATGTGTCCCATATGCGACGCAGTTTCACAAACGGCTCATCAATTTACAAATCATATACGTTGTCACAATTACGCCTCAGGACACACGGAAAACTTCACCTGCCGTATATGCTCCAAGGTGAGTATATTACAATTGATTTTCAATTGATTCATTTATCCGTATATAAAAAAATGTACCCATTATTCTGTGTTTACCATAATTGGTTAATTCTCATGTTAACCACTTTGATAAGGAACACATGCCAATATACTACATATTCGCTATCAATTAAAAGTTTTTAATGCTCATGTATATGTATGTATATACATACATACATACATACATTTATATGTACATATCGTCGCCAAAAGTCCACAAGGTCGTAAGTAACAAAAAATTCAAAATCTACTTTTTGATTGATTATGACGAAATTTTACTAGCATTCTTTAATAATTCGATAAGTAGAATTTTGTAATTGATTTAATTTTACGGATGATATTGCCCGTCATTAACAGTTTTAGCGGTTTTTAGCCAATTTTGAATTTTTCCAACGCAACAATTTGTTTTTAATTTTATTCTTTTCCGTGCCAAAGTGAACTTTGTGTGAGTTTCAGGCCTAACTTACGCTTTCAGTGATTTCTAGCTGTGGCACAAAACCAAATTTTGTATCCTGTTGTACACTCGTTTTACTTTTTACAAAATAAAAATTATTTTGTACGTGTTTTTTTGGTTTCAGAAACCGATTGCAAGAACGAGTACATTATGAAAAACTAATTTTTATTAATTGTTTTATTTAAAACAAATCCAAGTTGATTTGTTATGATTCATTATTGTAGTCAAGAATTCAAGGAATCAAAGTTGCTTAAATTTTTTAACCCGTTTTTTTGTAAAAGGACGATTTTTGAGTTATTCGACAAGCCGAGATTTTTGTCGCGATTTATTCGACATAAACGAATATTTTTTTAGATTTTATGCGTTTATTTTTAATAATCGGATAATAAGAAACACAAAATGTTATCATTACGTGTTGAATGTCATTAATAAGGTATTTAATAAGTGCATGCATCGGGGAATTCGGATTGGCAATCAGATTTGCCAATTTAGACAAAGATTTTTAGTTGCCGACTAGCAACGCAACTGAAGTTTGGTTGCTATCCGTAATCAACCTACAAACCAATTTGTCTCTCTGGTTATCAGACACCATAAAAAACTATTTTTTCTTTTATTTGTATATTGTGTTTGACAATCAGAGAACACGCCGAATTTAATCAGTTATTCGAACCGGAAAAACCCCGAAAATCTGTTTTTAAAAATTACGAATAATTGATAACTCTGAAGTTGCTTAAAAAAGAAATTTTAAAAATTGCTTATATCCAAACTCTCCAATTTCTTTTTATTTATTTATATGAAGTTAAAATAAAATTCATGCATTAAGGCAGGCCTCTATTGGAGAGAGGTAAAAGTTATGAGCAGGAAAATATTCATGTTAAATTCATATTATTTATGTAAAAATTCATTGATTATGTGCAGTTATGTTGCATATTTTTCTTTTTCTTTTTTGAAGAAAACTGCTGCCCATTTAATGGATAACACTTTTTACATTTCGCCAACACTTTTTAAAGGTGTGATACATATTTTATAACGACAATGAAACAAAAATTATTCTCGGTTTTGCATGCAACATTGATGTGCAGTAAGAGTTTCAAATATACAATGAAAAATTTCAATGTTTCTACGATTTTAACAATAAACAGAAACAGTTAGCAACACTGTTTTGTTATCAGCTGGTACTACTGAAAATAAACCATGGAATTTTGATTGATGAGTAAATTGATTTTTCTTATCGAACCCCGGTCTAGCGAATATAAGCACAAAAATAAATGTAAAAAAGCGCACTATCTCACCTTGACTTGAAGTAGAGAGTTCAATATTCTAAATTTTTTGCAATATATTTAGAAACGAACATGATGGATTTTTAAAATTTTGAATATTTTTTGGAATGGAACACAAATAATAACGAAATGTAGCATACACGTAACATTTTCTTCGGAAAAGAATACGTCATAAGTTGGTCATATTAAGTAATAAAGTGTAAACTAGTGCTGGCAAATTCTACTACTTTTCATTACTCAATAATATTCAATACTTTTCATTTGGGTACTCAATATTACTCGATACTTTTAACGGATTTTTTTGATTTGTAACGCATAGTTTTTGTCTGCAAATTGAAGTAGTTTCTTTACAAATTAAAAATATATCTCCAACTATTATTGGTTTTGCATGTCTTCTATTATTAAATAAAAAATAATTGTAAAGCTAACTTTTAATTTAACGTTAACAACAACTTAAGAAATAATTTAATTGTTTTCAAAAAAAAAATTATTTAGTTTTGATTTTATTAAAGAATCTTACACCTAGTTGTCTTTTTATATAGTGATGTATTTTTATCGACTAATTTAGCCACTCAATTTGCTTAAAAATACAGCTCTGTAACTACTTTTGAGTATTGAGTAACCAAAAAAAGGAAATACTCGCTATTCGGTACCCATTACTCAATACTTTGCCAGCACTAGTGTAAGCTGCTTAAACTACTTGTTAAAAAAAATCAACCACTTTTCATGTGCTTAATCCAACATTTTCATAAAACTTTTGCTACTGCTTCTCAGAAGTCAATGGAACAATATCACAATTGAACAATGAGATAATTTCATAAACTAATTTAAAAGAATATTTTTTAAGGAAAAAACAAATGAAATTAAGAAACAATATTATTTATAATACCTAATAGTATCATTAATTGAACGATATGCATATAAAGCTGTTTAATTGAATTAATGAAATAGCTTCAAACTATTTATGACAGAACTACCCAAATGAAGTTCATAAATACAATGAAAAATTCTTTATTAATACAATAAAAGATTTTATTAGATCACTTTCAATGACAACTTACATTGGGGCAATGTTCAAATTCATTGTCTAAAATTCATTATATTTCAGTATAAGAATTAAATAGCAGTTCGCCGATATCGAAAGATAACTTTCTTTCGTATAACTACATTTAAAACAAAAACAAAATTTAAAAAATTGTTTTTGTTTCTAATGTAATAATTCGAAAGAAATTTTTCATTCGACATGGATGAACAGACAGGAAGGCAGTTAATTTATATCGTTTTTTGCTTTATCCGGTAAACAACAAAAAACGTGTTTTTACGGTCTTTTGAATTTTAGGCGACGATATAGAGTTTAATCATTTATATTATTTTTTTTATAGCGTAAATCTAATCATTATTTTCTTATTTTTGGTTTTTCCCTCTCTGTTTGGCTGTGCCATTTTAGGTGCTATCGTCTGCCTCTTCATTGGATCGCCATGTTCTAGTGCATACGGGAGAACGGCCATTTAATTGTAAATATTGTCATCTAACATTTACCACCAACGGGAATATGCACCGTCATATGCGTACCCACAAGCAGCATCAGCATACTCATCATAGACGCAACTCGAATGGAACAAAGTTCAACGCAAACAACAATAACAACAATAGCTTCAATGGTAATAACACAGCAGCAACAACAACAATGACGACGACACCAGCTGTAAATAAGCCAGCGCTAAGCAATGGACAATTAAATGAAGGCGTTAAATTATCAACTATAACAGACACAACGCTGGCAACAGCAACAACATTGACTGCGCCGTCATCACCAGCAGCAGCAGCGGCTGCAGCAGTAACAACAACAACATCAACAACCGCGACAGTGAACGCTTCTGATAATAATTACAATGAAAAGGCAACAGGTGCTAATGGCGAACGTTTAAATGGTAACGCCAACTTGGAAAGTTATGAAAGTGATGGTGGCTGCTCATCAGATTCATCAGCGGGTCATGTCTATAACACCAGCAGCAATAACAATAACAACAACAACAATATTAACAACAACAATGTTAACAACAACAATATTAACAACAACAATGACAAACAAAATAATAATAACAATTTTCAAATTAATAATAATTATAAACGCAAGCACAGTGATGATCTGCCGCAACAAGACGTACTGGATTCAAAAGAAAGCAATCATGAAATTTTAAAGCGTCGTTTGAGACCAGACACTTCAAAGTCCCCGCCCCCCGTCATACACAACAATAATGATTTAATAAACAATACAAGTGATACGTTCGTTTGTCCCATTTGCAATGAGAGCGATTTTTCTGATAATTTGGCCCTGGATCAGCACATTGATGACAAACATCCGAAAATTCCCGCCAAATGTAAACATTGTGGCGTAATCTATCTTACCCAACACCAGTTTAACATCCATGTCTGTCCGGCCGATGTCAAAAGCTCCATTAATTTGTCAATGAAACACCGTCGTTTAAGTGAAGGCTGTAAGCAACATACGGAGGAAGATCGTGAGGAATCTGAAGATAATGCTAGACAGAGACATGAACTATTTCAACATTTTAAAAATGTCATGGCTCATAGCCATTCACCTTCGCCACACTTTCATCAAAATTTGAATGAAGATGATATTAAGTCCGAACCATCGGCTCAAGATTCCAAAGATTTGGCTGATATTCAATCAATATTAAATATGACAGCTTCTTCGAGCAACTCAAATTTACTCAGGAACTTTGAACAATCGGTGAATACACCTTCCTCTCAATATAGTTATGATAGGGACGAAGAGGAAGCACAAGATGCTTTCACTTCGGAATTTCGAAAAATGAAGTTGAGAGGTGAGTTTCCCTGCAAGCTCTGTCCGGCCGTGTACCCCAACTTAAGAGCTTTGAAAGGCCATAACCGGGTACATTTAAGTGAGGCCGGTCCAGCGGGTCCCTTTCGTTGCAATATGTGCCCATATTCTATATGCGACAAGGCCGCCTTGATTCGTCACATGCGCACTCACAATGGTGATCGTCCGTATGAGTGTGCTGTGTGTAACTATGCCTTTACAACCAAAGCCAACTGTGAAAGACATTTGCGCAATCGCCATGCGAAAACTACTCGCGATGAAGTCAAACGTGCCATTATATATCATCCGTCAGAAGATTCGTCCTGTGAAGACACTACCAAAAAATTGCACATGTTTTCAGCAGAGTTGGAGGAAGATTACGATTCGATATCTTATCATCAACACCCGCCAAAAGATCGTTCAACACCAGTGTCTCATCTGAAGGAAAGATTGACTTCGGGTGATAGTTCTTCTGGAAAACCTGTTAAGATTCAGGTGAAAAACCTTGAAGATCTCTTGGATAAATCGACTGCTTCATCAGGTTACCATGATAGCTATGATAGACGTAACATCGAAACATCTCAGGCCCCCATTGACATGAGCATGGATGTTTTAGATTTAAGTAAAAAGCCTAGTGCCGCCCAGCAACCAGTTCAGAAAGTAAAGGTGGAATCATCTATACCTATTCAGAGTTTACCAAAACCAAATGTAAATCCCAGCAGTGACATTATGAAGTACAAAGTAGCTCCTACGGAAGCTGATACGAAATTGGACACATCAGCGTTGGATAAACAACACCAACAATTGCTTTTTGCTCAACAACAACTACTCAGTGATCCAAATCAATTAATGCAGCAATTATATCGTAACCTATTGTTTCCTCAGTTCCCGCCGTTTTTTATGCCCAACGCTTTTATGAACAGCAACTTTGCAGATTTTCAAAAACTTGCTCCTATTCTAACTCGTATGATGGGTGGGGTTGCAGCAGCAGCAATGCCACACAGCGATATTGAAAAACCATCAACATTACCAACACCCATGAGCAGCAACGACCCCTCAGGTATGACGCAAGTGAGTCCATTAGTACCGGAAAAATCTAGTTCAGCAACATTGGACACAATGTGTTCACCTAAGAGTTTACTTTCGCCAAATTCAAATCACTTGCCCATGCCAAGGCATATAATGCCCTCTGTGCCATCATCACATTCCCCAAATTTGCTGCCAACAATGCTTTCAAATGGTCCTGTCAAAATGGTGCTCAAAAATGGTGTGTTCATGCCCAAGCAAAAGCAAAGACGTTATCGAACAGAACGGCCATTTGCCTGTGAACATTGTTCGGCGCGTTTTACCTTACGCTCAAATATGGAACGCCATGTCAAACAACAACATCCACAGTTTTACGCTCAACGACAACGCAGTGGACATCATGTTATGCGTGGCAGGGGAGCAAGCAGTGCTGCTAATATAAATAGCATCTCGCATTTTCAAGCTGTAGCTCAGGCTCATTATAACTCTGCGCCGCCTTCAGTGAGCTCTCATTCTCCTATTTCCGATCAGGTTAAATGTGCCATACTAGCCCAACAACTTAAGGCACGCAAAGATACTGATCTGCTACAGCAAGCCTTGGCTCATGGTTCCAACAGTGTAAACAACTCCAGTATGTTTTCTCCACAAGGACCAAATCTCATTAATGGACAGCCAAATTTTTATGCATTCAATCCTAATCATGGCCATCATATAAGTCAAAATGGTACACCGAATGGGTCCATGGAAGATGATGAGCCAAAGTTAATAATCGATGAAGATGACGAGGAAGATGATGAAGATGACATTGAAGGGATTCCTGATGATCAGGAGGAAGATGAAGAAAATGAATTGGCGTTGAATGGATGCGAAAATAAATCGGAAATACGTCATTTGCCAACAACAGTTGAACAAGTTAAGCTCAAGTTAGATAAGCCGCAAGAATCTGCTAAGCAAGTCGCCGAGTCTATATTAGAACAAGCTATTAAAGCTAAGCAAAATATAAGTCCTTTTGTTAAAACTTTAGATCCTTCTTTGGCAGCCTCTAACAATAACACAATGAAATCGATGATTGCTCAAGCTCCAGCTGTTGGTAAATTTCTAAAGGAAGTAGCAAGTTCTTCATTTAAGGACGAGTCTCAAGATTTGGTGTCAGTCTCTGAATTAGTAGATAATGCCACTAACAACTCGGTGTCATTCAACAGCTACTTCCGTCCCTCGGATGTGGCCAACCATATGGAGCCCAGCGACGAAGACGGTTTAGTCGCCTCTTCGGCCAGTGAAAGTAATAATTCCGGAGCCGAAGATACTGTAAGTGCCGAAAAACCTAAAAAGAAATCAGCGTACAGTTTGGCACCAAATAGAGTGCATTGTCCCTATTGTCAACGTATGTTCCCTTGGTCCAGTTCCCTCAGAAGGCATATTCTCACGCATACGGGACAGAAACCCTTTAAGTGCTCTCACTGTCCTCTCTTGTTTACGACCAAGAGTAATTGTGATCGTCATCTTTTGCGAAAACATGGAGATGTAGAGTCTGCTGTATCTGTCTATGTGCCAACTGAAGATGTCTCCGAGCCCATTCCTTTGCCCAAGTCTGTCGAGGAGATAGAAAGAATGCAAAGAGCACGCGAGGAAGAAGAACGTAAACGTAAAGCCGAAGAACAGAGAGAACGTTTAGAAAAGGAACAATTGGAGAAGCAAAAGTTTGAACAGGAGCAACATCAAAAGCAAGCATTTCTGAAACAATTAGCGGTCGCACAATTTCAACAACAGTTCACGCAAAAGCCTGAAGCAAATCCAATATCGTCCTCTGAGCTGCCTTTCAAATGTCACTTGTGTGAAAATTCATTTTCTGAACGCCTACAATGCTTAGAGCACATCAAATCGCTGCATGCCCAAGAGTTTGCCTTACTGTTGTCGAAGGGAGCCATTGAAAATGAAACGGACTCAGCTCAAATGACGTCGACTGAAGAAGATGAGCGCCAACGATCTGCCGAAGATACAGCTAAAGGAGGAAAGTATCCGGACTATAGTAACCGCAAGGTCATTTGTGCTTTTTGCATGAGACGTTTCTGGTCGACTGAAGATCTCCGTCGGCATATGCGCACACACTCTGGCGAAAGGCCATTTCAATGTGAAATTTGCTTCAGAAAATTCACTCTCAAACACAGCATGCTTCGTCACATGAAAAAACACAACGGTCTTCACATCAATGGCAGTCAATCAAGCGTTGATAATTTGGTCAATGGCAATTCTGGCTCTGATTATTCGGACGATGAACAAAGTCCAAACACATTGCCAACACCTGCTCTACCAATACCAAGTACCAGTATTAATGCTTTATTGATGGGCTCAAAATTTCAAGAGCTTCTACAGAAAGCCAATGAATGGAGAAATGGGAGCTTGAATGCATTGCGCGACGGTAAGGAAAACCATTCAGAGGAAACAAACACACCTCAATCGTCGGATTTGATTGGCAACTTGCTGGGCATCAGTGATCAGGGAATACTGAATAAATTAATGTCGTCACCAGATGAAGCCGCCAAATTTTTAGGTGTTGACAAATAGATGAAGACCCATCTCTCGTCCAGCCAAGTTGGATTGGATTACACCACAAACACACTAAACTTCTTTCATCTTCTCTTTCTCTCTTAAACACGCTCTCTTACTCTAGTCAATTACTTATGTTCTCTTCATGATAAAAATGAAAAACCTTATTGTTCGATTCTAAGAATGAATGAATTAATTCATCAAACACAAAACAAGACATGATTTAAAAAAAAACCAAAGCTAAAAATGATTTAGACTTAATATTGAATAAGTTAGTTCTACTTTTATATATAATTCTAGTATTTTAGATGTTAATAATCATAAAGATTTTAGTTTTGAGTTGTGAGTTTTGTAAAGAAATAAAACCAAAAAAAAAACAAAAAACTTAATTTTAAAAACACTGTGAATAAGTAAAGAAATAACCATGAGAATAACCGGTGCAACCGCTTTAATAGTTTAGAAGAAAATAGTTTTTTTTTTGGTTATTTTGTAAAGCAAAAAATGTAAAAGACTCTCAAAAAAATAATAATCAAAATATAAAAAAGATTTACATTTTAAAAATGCTTACAATTTTCAAACACAAAGACTTACAAATTAAGTACTTAATTAACAAAAATGCCTTAAAATGGTAAAAAAAATGTAAGAAATAATCCTCTTAAAAATTTAAATGTACTTAATTATTAATTAATATATGTATATGTATACTAGTTTTAATTCTGTAGACTTGATTAAATGTTTAAGGATTAGATACCATAACCTGTACATTGTGAGGCCTTTCTGAAACCGCTATGTGGCTTATTATATTTATAAATAAAATTAATAAAATTATTTATTATAACTACAATAAAATAATTTAAGTTATTCAAAATATTCAAAAAAATATATATATTGTAAATTTTGATGTTTCAAAATTTGTTACTTCTTTCTCTACAATTCCGTTTAAGATCCGTCAAATATTGTTTCTTAAATTTTAATTATAGAAAAATAATTATACAGCAATAACCAAAGCATTTTTTGTGTGTATGTAGTTTTAAAATAAAAATAAAAAATACATAATTATAAAAAACCCAAAACCAATTGTCAAAAATATAAACTTTTACAACACTATTAATATTAAATGTACTATTTTTAAATTAAAAAAATTTAATTAAATAAAAAATAAATTAATTAAATAATATTAAATTAAAAAATGGCTTTAAATAATTGGGGGCAATGTAAATATTTCCATACATAAATTACTTCTTAAGTATATATGTATGTACATATTTTTTTCATTTACGCATGTAAACTTATTCCACTTTACTTATAAAACTCGCCATCTTTTATATCAATATTTTACAAAAATAAACCGCTAAGCCTTTTTTGGCTTGTTTGAAGGAACACCCAGAATCTTGACTTGAATCGAAACTGCCAAGTACAAACTAATAGTGACGCTATCCACAAGTCTATGGGTCACCCAATTCAGAAAATCATGTGCTCAGAAAACCAATATGAAAGTATTATATTTCCTTACAGCATACGCTTAAAGAACTCCAAAAAAGCTTAAAAGTAAATTTGACACATTTTATGAACCTCAACACAGTGTTGGTATCTCTAGAAAGAACAAAAGCACCGTAAGCTGTTCCAAAAAGGGTAAAAAGCGCAAAAAAATTACAAAAAAGGAGTAAAAAAGCACCATAAAAAATATTTAAAAAATTTAAGTTATGCCAAGAAATATTAAGCATTTTATAAAAGAGATAAGGTAAATAAACAAAATAAAATTTAAAGTTTTTGTTTCAAAATAAATAAAAGTATATGTACATATCGCTACTTTATTGCATTGTAGTCATTTATCAAAACTGAAATATTAAAAATGTAAGCAGGTATGAATATGGCCTGTATTGGCTTTTTAGTGGGTATACATTTGGTTTGGATTAAGCATACATATACTACTGAAAAACTTTATACATACAAAGAAATAGCTTTAACATATTTTTTTTCTAAGTAACTTAAAAGTTTTGTTTTCTTAAGATATGATCATGTTGCATTAAAGGAGCGATGTGTAGTATACAATTTTTTGTAAACTCTAAATAGGTATTAAGGAATCGATTAAGAAATGGGAATTCAAAGTCTATTGAAATTCATGATAGCATTTTAATCGATTGTTATTTTATTTTCGTTTATTTTGCTATCAAAAATATCCATTTCGTGTTCGCAATCAGGTCACAAAACAATTTATTTTGCTACAAACATTTAAACGCAGTTGAAAATTGCTACAACATGCATTCTCAAATTTTAATCCGTATTTAATATGCAGTAACGCATTTACTGAATGTTCTTTCAACCTCAGCGGAAAGAATTCATTTGCAAAATTTTTATATGAAAGATTCTTGTTTAAAACAGAAGATTTTTGAGTGACGATTTTTTGACGACCTCTTTTTTAAATACTGACGATTTTGACGATTTTATTTACAAAATTTGACGATTTTTTTGAAAATATTACTGGCAGCCCTGCTTACGTAAACTGTTCTTCATATAAATAAAAATAAAAGAAAAGGAACTCACATGTTTCTGATGGCAGTTCTCATTTGCGCTGTTTTGTAGATATTCCAAAGTAATATTTTTGGTTTAAATCATTCTTTGATTTAAACAATTATACATAGGCCGTACACAATAATAACTACCCGGGACGAACCAATTTACGTATATATAGGAACTGAGTGCAAATACATGTACATATACATATATACAAATTGACTACAAATTAGAAAAGGGGTGCTCCACAATGCAATCTACTATGAACGGGACACAATGACGCAACAATAATAACTACATACTCGTGTGTGTATTGCACGAATCGATTTACATATACATACATACATATATTGAAACTGAATTAATTATTATAAGAAAATATGATATTTTTAATTAAAGGAAATTAACTAATTAAGGCATTTCTTTTTCTGCACTTCACACACTTTGACAGCACTGAAAACTCTAGAAAGGATGATGACACTAACGAATAGAAAAACGATCGGCTCTTATTCACACTAATTAATTTATTTCGGGTAAATTTTCCATTTACATACATATATTATTTTTAACTAATATAGGTACCCTTTTTAATCCATTTAATTATATCATTTTAAAATTTTACTATTATTTACTAAAATCTGTTTAAGCAAATTGCGCACACCATCCAACTTAAGAAAATATTAAAAAAAAGACACAAATAAAAACAACAATAAAAAGACAAAACTGCAAGCATATTTGCAGAAGAATGTCATAGAACAGGAAGCTCTTGCAAGCACTTCTATGGATTTGACTGCATGCATAATACAATAAACACGGACACAAATTATAAACCGAAAAAGAAAATGTGCAAACAAGTTACAAAAAGAAGTAGCAAGCAGCTTTTAGCCAGCTAAAGGTAGAGCTTTTAATGTGTGCCCTCAATGAGGAAAAGCTCTACGATTGCAGACAAAAGCTTTTATTTTTTAACGATAAAAGTACTAAAAATATGGGCGGGAAACGGATAACGAAACAAAAGGAAATGTTTAATCATATTTCTTCAATTTGGGATTTTGTATGCATTTTGTTTAAACAAAATATGTAATTAACTTTATCACAATAACTTATTTAACTTCATTACTTTAAGATATTTAATTATTTAACACTTTTCTTTTGCATTTATCACACTTTTGAGCCTATGACAACGATAACAAGACACTCGCGCACGTCCGACATAAAATACACTAATAAAATAACTAAAATCCACTCTCCGCAAGCACGCAAATAACTGATTGCTTTTCATATAGATTTTCTACTCATTTAATGCGGTGGCAGCATCGCGTCAGATGAATATTTTTTTTAACTATTCTTTCATAGTGTACGGTCGCATGCAAATGCATTAGTTTGTGTGTTTGTGACTCGGATGTTTACGTAACTAATCTGTTTGGAGGCACCGCGCTCCCACCTGATACATGAAATGGCCTTGAAGTATAAGTTAAGATGCCAACAGTGAAGCGAATTGGGATGATGCTTACGGCCTGAGTTTTGGTCAAAAACGTTGATACAGCGAAAGTTAAAGTAATTTTATACTCGACATAACGAACGAAAAGCAAAAACTCACATGAACCAATTTTTTAATAGTTAATACGAACGTTTTGAAAGAATGCAAAAGCAAGAAAATAAACGTTGCCAGTACCTTTAGTTTATATTTAATAATTCTTATTCTAAACAATTAGTAGCGACCTTTTCATAGAACTTTAAGTTGTGCAAATGTCAAACTGAAACAAAGATGGGAAACAGAAAAAGAATTTCTTTGAAAGATTTTCCTTTTTTTGGATGGATGTAAAAAGTTGGTATGCCTTCGTGAAATTTGAGTAAAATGCCCATGTACATTAAAGAAAATGCAAATAAATATTTACTAAAGCTTGAGAGCTACCAAAAATGGCACAAAAAGTCGGCGATCTATGGGAAATGGTGAGCATCCCAGTATGGGAAAGCAGGTCTGTGCTTAATTTCTCAACCAAAGGGAAAAACATTTGCTTCAGCTATGTATTTGATGTTGTGGTTTTATTTTGTATGTGAATGTAAACTACTAGTAAGATGACATGTCAAGTTAAAATGCCATGAATTAATGGTACTGCAGCTTACAGTTGCTTGCTATCCATAATTGTCATACAGTTTTCTCGAACAATCTTACAAATTCCCGTGACAGTTTATAGAACATTCCTGAATGTTTGGTTTCTGTTATTTTGAATTTTTGTTGTTGTTGGTTGTTGTTCTTGTATAATTTAGTGCTGAAAATATTGCATACCAGGTTGATTATACTCTACTTAACTATCGGTATATTTTTACGTACATACATACGTTAAATTTGAATCTATATTAGAATTTCGTAACAATAACAAGTTGTAGACATTAAATAAAATTTAGAGACAAAATTTTTATTTTAAGAAGAAAATAGTCTTTGCACATAAGTTCAAAAACTACAATATAGCCAGCTAAAAATATTCAATATTTGCTTAAGCATTTGACGGGATATTCGTTGATTTCTAACATTAGCTTACCCATAATATAGTTAGTCCTTAATTATTTTGTTAGTTTATCTGTAGTAAGCAGCTGCGATCACTTAACAAAGACCATAATTTAAAGCTCTTAAAAAAAGAAAATGGGTTCGGTGGGTATTTAAACCAAAAAATTACACATAGCTGCCGGAGATCAGATGAATTCCAATATGTTTTGCTTTTTATTTTTTGAACAAAATTACCAGTTATTTTCTGTTATAATTTTAGAAATTAAAGTTATGGTTAAAGTCCGGCCGAAGGTTCGGCGCAAGGAAAAATGTTTCCCAAACAACGAACTTTGCATACGGTTTTGCTTACGTTTGTGTAAGTTAAGCCCGCTGTCAAGCAATAAGTTAAGCAGAAATGGCAACAATAATAATTCAAAATTTTTCTCCCTATTTGACTAACAATTGCACTTTGTTTTGATGTTCAACCACCTGAATTATAAATTCTTATTAACTGTCAATTATGCTGAGAAAATTACTACCACGATCGGAACCAATTGAACCAAACTACTAACAACCAATTTAGTTCGAAATATAACCAAATTAGATAAATAAAGAAATAGCTGCTGGGTTGACCCTGGCAATGTTTGCTGTACTTTTTCTTATAACTAGTTGAAATTGATCAAATAAATCAAAAGCTCAACTTGGTGTCAAAAAAAACAAAAAGCAAAACATACTTAAGTATTAATCAAACCAAAAAAATTTGTTTTAAGAAAAACAAAATTTAAAAAGAAAAAGGTTAATGAAATTCATGCATTTTAAAAATTCAATGAAGCAATAAATCATATTGCGATAATCGCGAAAATTCGCCAAATTTTCCAAAATTTGTAAAAGCCGTAAAATCTTCTAAAACGAGCTACAAATGCAAGGAATGTGAAAACTCCAAAAATTTCGAAAATTCGCCATAACTTCCAATCACTGGGAAAATTAAAATGTTTAATATCATTTAAAAGTCGATTAAACAATAAAAAATAGAAAAAGTCACACACATTGCAAAAAACGCGAAATTCCTCGAAAAGTTGCAAAAGACTTAAAAATGTGAGGAATATGTAAAATTTGCAATTTTTTGCGGATTTTCGAAATTTTAGCAAGCAGCTTACTTTTTTTCGTTTCGTTCGCTTTTTTGTTTAAAGATCTTCATCAATTTTTAAGCTTTTCCTATTCTCAAAAATGTTTGCAAAAATTTGCTTTAAAGTAAAATTGTATACTTTCCAAGTTAACGCGAATTTTTTAATAAAACTTTATCGCATTTTGCTTAAAAATGGTTCGTAATAATTACGAAACGAAATCCATAATACACATTTAGACAAAGCTTCTGTCAATACTTATCAAAGAAAAATTTAAAAATAAATGTGCTCATAGCGATTGGAGTACCCATCGATATAAACAAATATGAATATGAAATACATACAGGTATAAAACAAAATGCGCACCGATACATACAATTATTTCATTGAACAGATACGGAAAATATTTTGTATTGAAAATATTTAATATATGCTAGAGTAATTAATTTATTATTGTATCGTTTGTCGTTGTCTGATACTGTTCTTTCGCATAATTACATTTAAAACAAAAACAAAATTTTAAAACTTGTTTTTGTTTCAAATGTAATAATTCGAATGAAATGTTTCTTTCGATATCGATGAACAGGCAGTTATGTATATTATTTTGTTAAAACTTATAAACTAACCACAATATTGTTTCCGGTTTGTGCAGCACATCCGTTCTAAATGTTATTATGAAATACATACCTTATCGTGAATAATTTATCGCTCGAAATATTTCCCTTTTCCCTGATGTTCCAATTGTGAATAATTCCCGCGAAAAATTTTCGCGTCTGAAAATAAATACCCCTTATCATGAATAATTTTTTCAGGGGGATTTTTCCACTTTTGCTTTGGTTCACTTATTTTTGCAGGTGAAATTAATAAAAACATGAAATATCAACATTTTCCTTCTAATTACATACATCTTTAAGTTTATAAATATTGCTTTTTTGGATAAGATCAGTAAATACTGCTCACTATTCTATATTCTTACATATATTCTCATTACAAATAATGATTCCACACTAAACATTTTTGGGCAGAGTATGCATCTTTTTGGTATATAACCATAGGTATACATAAAATCATTTACTGCACGTAAAATATTTTATACACATCTTCATTTACATTTAAAAACATTTAATTTATAACCAAAAATTTATATTTCTTTATTATTAAACTTGAATTTGTTTAATTTGTCAGCTTTACAAATCTTCTTCTCTTTTACATTCACTAAGAACTGATAACTAATTCACTTTGAGGGAATAAAAATTTCATGGGAAAAAAATTCTACTTGTTATTCACGATATTTTTATATTCACCTTTTCAACACACATAAACAAAAACAGCTGGTTACTTGCTGTGTGCCGGGTGTTTTGGAAGAAAAAGAAGAAAAAAATAAATTGTTCCAAAGTGAGTGTACATATATGTATATGTGGAATAGTATTCATTTAAAATTCGCGAATAAATTAATGTTAATTAAAATTAAAACGGCCATTAGTTCTCTTCGCTTTTATTCCAAAATGTCACAAGGATTAGCATTAAATAAAATCGTTGAAAAATTGGAAACATTTGCGCCCTTAAGCTACGCCGAGAAGTGGGACAATGTAGGTCTTCTACTGGAACCTTACAAACAAGGGTAAATTCATTTCAATTCGTTATGTGTATACACTACTAGAAGACTGCTCCAAACCAAATGAGTTAATAATCCAGAATATACTTTATGTAATTCTGCATCTTTTGTAAATGATATTCTAAACACTTCATTATGTCTTCTATGGATATGGGAATAAATTTTAAACTAATTTTCTAAAACGTAGCTTTTTTTTGGTGATGTCATTCTTCTGGTAAAGAAAGCATATTTTATTTAAAAAATTAACAAAAAGTTTTTGTTTTGGAACTTAGTCCAATCGAAAAAATTATTTTAACAAATGATTTAACCGAACGTGTAATGCAAGAAGCTGTCGATAAAACTGCCAACATGATAATTTCATATCATCCACCCATTTTCGCCCCTCTTAAGAGAATTACCCAAAAGTAAGTTTGTTTTATTTTAGTACTATAGCTTTTGCAATGTTAATTGTTTGCGTACATTTCTTCAGGTCTTGGAAGGAACGTATAGTGTCAATATGTTTGTCGAAATCGATAGCCTTGTATTCACCTCATACAGCATGGGATGCTGCTTCAGGTGGTGTAAACGATTGGCTAGCAAGTGCTTTGCCAAATAGTAATATTAAACCCATAAAGGTTAGTGATTTAAATATACTACATACTATATAGACCCAATCCCATTTTTATATGGCAGATACATACGTTATAGAGGATACCGTCTTAAAAAGTCGCATGTTATATACATACATATATATGTATGTACATATATATAATGAAAAATTATTAGATTGTTTTATATCCATTTTCTGAAGAACGTGTTTTTCGAATGTTTTCTTGTTTTGAGTTACGACGTTGTCTGAGTATATGAACGATATGTATTTCTTTGTATTTAAATTAAATTCAGAGAAATTTAGATAAGAAAATGCTCAAAAAGTGTCGATAAGTTTCAATGATCTAAAATTTTGTATATTCAATATGATTACAGGACTTTAATCGATTGTAAAACAATTGAATTGTCTGACAAGTATACAAATACAAAATTATTTGTTTTTATTTATTTATAACTTCAAATTATATTGTTAAAATTACATTTAATTTTCCGTTTGTGTTAAAGGTAATAAAATTGCGTATTGGACATTGAGTCACGTTTTATGTTATACCTCCTTTTCCTCAATACGCTCATTAACTACCGTTGTGCTCTTTGTTTCAGTAAATTTACTTTCTTTAATTCCCGGCTTTTCAGTTTCTTCAATACTGACGCGCCAAAGGATTTTCCTTAGTGCATAAATCAACAATAGTGGCAATGGGGTCATCATCGAATTAGCCACAGGGATGGCACTTGTTATATCAGCTTGCGGTTGAGGCAATGTAAAATTTAACATAAATATAGCAATACCTGTATTTTGTATACCCGTCTCAATGGCTATTGTTAAGGCATCATTTGGCGACTGATGACACATTAAAGCCAAAGTAAAAGCTATTATATAGCCAATCCAGGGCAAAGCACTGCTGGCAAATATAATCTGAAAATCATCAAAATATTGGGTCCTAAAAGTTACATTTTTTATTAAAGTTTCTGGGCTTTTAATTTTAATCAAAATTTAAGATGTTTGTGAAATTAAAAATTCGTTAAGATTGTATTAACATTTTTTAATGTACATTTGATATTTTTTCTGTTAGTCGCATTTGGGAATGCTTTCTCACAGATTTTAAATTATTTGTCCGAACCTAATTACATATATCATAATATTTGTCAAAGAAAGCGTAACCACTAAAATAATATTTATTTTATTAATATTCATTGTTTAATTAAAATAAAACTCAATATACATACATATTTATAGAGTTACATACATACATACAGTGGTTGGTAATACAATGAAAACTATTCAAGAACTCTTCTACGTTATTTCAGTTTTCAATATACAAGACTTTTTACCATATGATTATAAATGTTTGAGCATTTTTAAGTACTTACATATATTAAAAAAAGTTGTTTATAAAGAGTGATTATTATTTTAGCATTGGTAAAACAATGGATAATGGTTTCGCACGAAAGATGATTTAAAAAATAATATATGAAAAAAACTATCTGTGATAAATACTCAATTACATTCAAGCGTCTTTGGAAATTATAAAGAATTGGTGACTTAGGATTAACATTAGGAAGTCCTCGTAAAACTACTACAAGACAAGTTAATTTAATAGCAAGAGAGTTTAAAAATGTCGAAGTAGTCATCCCGGGAGTTTATCAATAATCTTCGATTAAAAATTATATCTCGCTGCAAATGAGGCTGGTTGCTGTTGCCCTACAAAAACAGAAATGGAATACTATTCTTTTTTCGAATGATTTTAACTATAATTTAAAAGCGTGGGGAAAGAAATAAAGTATACGCGTTAAACAGTCAATTTTGGCGGTGGCAATATTATAGTGTGGGAGTATTTTTCGGGGCAAAGGATAGGTTCAATTCACAATATAAAACATACAATGCTCGGAATCGGGATCCATTTTAAATGATATTACGTACACATATACAGATAGGAACAAATATTCCTCTAGTTGAGCTGTATAAGTAACCAAACACATCTCTAGTATTGTAGCCGACTTACTACAACCTAAAGATGCAAGTGTTTCGACCTGTAAGAACGAAAAAATTAAAATTTGGAATTGTTTGAATTGTGTTATCGCCTACTGCATACATGTCTTAAATATACATGTCTATGTACCATGTATAATTGTATAAACATTTTTCAAAAGCAGTGGTTACGCTTGCTTTGTCAAATATTGACCCTACTTTTACAATTCTCGCGAAGTAAAAAAAAATCGGTTTCTGGAAGTAGTGTAATAGGAACAAGTGTATATTTGAATGTCATTTGAAAATAAAATGTTATAAATATCGCGCATTTGCAGCAACGTTGTCGTAACGCAAAAAAATTGTTTTGCAGAAGACGAGTTTAAAGTTTTCAAGTTACACACAACTTAATAGAAAAGTGCAAAATATTCTTCTCTAAAGAGATGAATTTTTAAACAACATGAATAACAATATTATTCCTTCATTATTAATTAAAAACGATTATTTTGAGTAGTGACCTTGTCGCAGCAAAAGAGCGATATAATATTGAACCTTTCAATTCAATTAATATCTTTAGTATATTCGAATACGTTTTGAAAGCTTCATAAGAAGAAAAATGCGAACATTTGTTACATCAAAAGTTTCGATTTTCCATTTTGGACAGGATTTCCGAGATGTGAAATCGGTAGTAATTGGGATTGTCATTTATATAAGAATTATTTGACTATTCCAAAAAAATATGTTTATTTGTTGCTCGGGCGAATTTAGAATTAAAAAAAAGTTTGAGCACAAATAGTATGAAATGATTTCATAAGCATTTAGTAAATTTATTATTCGAGATATGCCTCGATTTCTTATTTCAAAGAATTTTGTTTGTTGAGGGTTTTTAGATAGTATATGTATATACATATGTACATGCATTTGATTGTTGTTTATGCCCATAAACTTTAATTAATAACAAATAAGTATTATTTCATACACAATATCAAAGCACATTTAGCCAAGTGTGGTCTGTATTGGCAAAGAGGAAATAGTTATGACTAGCCATGTGTAGGTCCAGGCTAAACAATCTGAATTAAAAATAAACACATTTATGTTCAGTTCATGTTAATTATTACAAAGTTCTTAACTTCAATTTTAAATGTTTGGAAAAAATCATATGAGATTCATACTATTTATTCATTATATATAAGTTTTCAGTTTTCGAAAGTTCTCATCAGAGTTTTCATCAGATCTCGACGTTTAGAGGTCATGAGAATCTATTCTGACTATTTTTACTATGATATCAATAAGACATTTTGTTCACGTGAAATATTTCCCTTGAACAGAATATTGAAAAAACAATCGAAATTATATTATACATAAGCAAACAATGATCACAATTTTAGGGGGAAAATAAACAAATTACACCTGAACCTATATTCCCGATAAGGGTGAATGAATGAACCTATGTGTTTTAGTAGATTTTGAGAATTTTCGAAAAAGATTGTTTTGAAATAAATTTTAAACTCCCAAACCGATCGAAACCAAAATCTAATCATATATGACTAAAAATTTCGAAAAAAGCACTATTTTAATATCTCAAAAGTCCTTATCAAAATTTTTTTTGGGACTCATTTACTTTTTTGGCTTGAAAAACTGTGTCCAATGACGCAAATTTTATTTAAACCGATTTAATGTCGAAAATTTTCGAAATAAATTTATTCTTTTTATTTATTTTTTTAAGAACAAACACAAGCCATTTTGGCTTGTCTGCGGAAACACCCAGGGTCCAGGCAGGAATCGGACGTGCGACCCCCCGACTAATACTAATAGTACGCTATGTACTAGAGTACGGGGGCTCCAAAAAAACTTCTTACAAAAAATTTATTTTTGCTCTCAAAAAGCTGCAGTGTTTCATTTCATAAATTTTGATTCGCTATGGGGTTGAGCTTAGCTGGAAGTTCCAGGGATGTCCTCCAAGATCAACCGTTTTCCCTGTTGTTTCTTTTTCTTTTTTTATTGCGCCTTAAAAAATATCAATTTGGCAATAATTTGTATTATGAAATCGCTGTTGTCACAATCCCGACGATTGACTTAAGTTAAATATAATATTTTAAAGGATCCACTTGAAAAAAACAATATAAAATATGCTCACTAAATGGTTTTTTGTGAAAAGAGAATATACGTATGTATTAGAGATTGGCACCGCTCACATGAATGGCGGAATCAGGCATGATCCCGCGTGGTCACGCATAATCGTCAATAGTTTTTTGTTTTAATCACGTGAGCGTAAATAAACGTGAGTATAAAATTAGATGTGATGAGTAGATTTTTAGTGGGATTATTTCGTTATTTCTTCTTTGCTTTAATGTATTTTTTTCATTTCATATTTTCGTAGTTTTTTTTGTACCTAAATATTTTATGAGCGTGAGTTTTCGTAATTGGGACTAACTTATTATTATTATTGTAGTGTATGAGCATGCATGAGTAAAATTTTTTTTATCGTGACCGTGCATGACCATGATTAAAAACTTACTCACGCTCCCATCTCTAGTATATATATTGCTTTATTGTAATTTTTTCAGTTAATTTTTTTGTATTTTCTAACTTGTTTCTTGTGAGTACTTCGTGAACGTGAATTTTCGTAATTGTGACTAACTTATTTTTCCACTAACGGGAGCCAAAAATTAAAATTGTACTATTATTTTTTACAATTCTTCACAAACATTTCTTCTAGTACTTGTTATCAGTACACTGTTGCTACATCCAGAAAACGAAATATGTACATATTTACGGCGCTGCTGTATTTATGGAAAATATTTTATTACGATCGCTTACCTTCCACGAAAACAGCTTCAATATATACGAATTAAGGGTAAACACAAATATTGTTAAAAACACCACGAAACACATTGATAAGGGTTTTAAAATGTTGGCCATTTTTTTAGCCACTGTTGGAGCAAATTTCTGCATTGCAATACCAATACCCAGTGGAATCATTAATGAACATGACATTAAGCCAATAGTTTTATATGGAACCAGCAAGTTTCCATCGGCAAATATTAAAGCGCCCAAAGTAAAAATCCATAATGGCATCATGCCAAAAGCAGCCAAAGTGCTAATGGCTGTCATGGTAATTGATAAATTTAGATTTCCATTCAAAATAACGGTAAATATATTAGAAGCACCACCTCCAGGCGTGCAACCGCTAAAAAAAATACCCAATCTCAATTCGATCATATCACGAAAGAAAAAGTAACCAATAGCAAAGCCTAGAACAGGCATTACAACAAATTGTCCTATAAATCCAATAGCAGGACCAATTGGTTTTACAAGAATGACCTTTAAAGCCTCCAATTCCAAAACGGCACCAAAATTTATGTTTAACAAGATCACAAATATGCCAACGCACACATTAAATAGCAAATCCAATTTGCCTATATTGCGTAGTATAATAATTTCAGAGTTTTCCGCAGACATTTCTGCGGCCACATGAGGTCTATGTAGTTCAACATAGATTTTCGAACGACCCAAAAATAAAGCTTCCACCGTAAAATTTCCGCTCCATGATGTCTGGCCTTCTTGAATATCCTTAGCAGTTATGATGTTATTGGACAAACTAAGCAATTCTCCATCTTGTGGCAAAATATGAAATTCAAATTCGGGCCCCAACTGCATGTCTCTGAAGGTTATAGTTAATTTTATTACACGGGTTTGAGCCATGGTCATGTTGAAATATTCATCCTCAAAATTAACAAACCAAGTTGACATATTTTCTCGTTTGTAGAAAAATTCAGAATTCTCTTCTAAAGATGTTTCATTTTGTTGATAACGGCTTGAAATATGAGCGGTTTTACTGTGTAACACAAAACAAACACTTGTTTGTATTATAAAAACAATTAATAGTAAATTTTTAAAAATCATTTTGTTGATTTTTTTCTTCTATGAGTTTCTTCTAATTCGTAGTGTAAAATTAATTTATATTAACTTAGTTTTGAATTTTTATCACTTTGAGGCGGTCATTGATTTAATCCGTTCAATCCGACACCGTTGTATGAAATGAATTTTGAGAAAATTAAAAAAAAAGCTTTTTTGAAATATTTAGGTACTTCAACAAATCTATTAAATATTAAACGTTTATAAACATTATTAAATATACAAATTGTATGACTTTGTAGAATTTTGTAAAAATGATTATAATAAAAGAAAATTAGTTTTTTATCACATTAGTTTAAGATATTTGATAGAAAAATCTTTATTATTATTTATTTACTTAATTATTATTACTATTTCTTCGTATCCGGTTTCAACTCGTCTGCTGCAGTTGAGAATTAATTAATACTTGACGCACAACTTCGGTCTTTCTGTTTGTAAAGAAATGATGCTATAAAATTTAAACACCCTAAAATTTCCATAAATTATGTAGGTATTCAATAAGTTGAAAATGATTGTTTTACGAAATGAAAGATACATTTTCAGGTTTTTATTCTTTTTAATTAAATTTATTGTCATTGTTTAATACCTGCTTATAAAAAGCTAATAGTAGCCAAAAAATATATACACAGTAGAGTTCGCTTATTACGAACACCGGCTATTAGAATTATCGCTTAAAGACCTACATACGTCTTCACGAGCCATCGACGTGGACATAGCATTAACACGACGCCGGCAGAGCAACGGTATTAATATGTCCATGGTTTTGTATATGGCGAATACGTGTAGATGTTCTGCGTGTTCATATAATTTTCAAGTTGTGCAATAGAGAAAAAATTTATTTATATTTTTTTGCGCTGTCTCTGTTACTCTCCTTTAAAAATTACATTTGATGTCCAACATAGTTGGTCGATGTCAGAGCATGGATGAAGGATGAACATGAGCGGTCTACATTAGCTATATACGATGTTCAACATGATGTTCATTCCAAATTGATGGCTAATGGAGACCCCCCACAAATGAGAATTTTTTCTGGTCCCAATAGTTTCGCCTTAATATTTCATACAAATTAATGCGGTTATAACGAACATCGGTTATTGCAAATTTATACGCTTATAACGAAGAAAGCATAGTCTCAAATTTTTAAAGATCAGTTTTTAAACCACTGAAATAACTACTAAATGTCGTCGATATCCTGCAAAAAAGTCCTAAGACACATAATTGTGTTTCTGAGTTATTGGCAATTTAAAGTTTATGGCCCCCGGAAAAATCTTTAAATAGCTTAGATTTGAAAATTTGTATTAGAATATAATAATTAAATGGCTTAACTTTAAAATGAAAGCAAAAAATTTAATTCAGTTTTATTTATTTAATTTTTTTTATACAAAAATGAAATGTAATACAAGATACTATCTTGGACATAGACTTGTTTTGCATTAACAAATATTATTTTATGGACATGGAAATTTTTTAAGAAAATGTTTTTTTTATAATCTGTATTAAATTGGTACAAAAATCTCCGTAATAAACATGTATTGAGTCTATTATGAGACTCTGTCACAAAATTAAACATAATACATACATTTATAAGTTCATTTCTTCGTTTCTGGCTGAACCTTTTAGATACAAATGTTTATGTATTAATCAGAAGATAAGATTTATTTAATAATGAAATTCCCCCATTTTGCCTGTGAGCCGAGATCAATAAAATCAATTGCCATCGGCTACCCGCCGATTTTGAGCCCATCAGATTTATGATTTGTTTTTAACCATAAAACATTTTCTCTACCTATCAAAAACAAAATACGAAAAAAATATGTTGACAGAGTTACCAAAAAGACACCATAATTGTTGACAAAAATATTGACATGGGTACACTTAACCACATGCTTCCTTCAGAGATGTTAAGCATCGTCGGTGTAGCACATACAAACACATTTCTATAAATACTATCACAATGCTGAGTGAATATGCTTCATGTAAATTTTTGGCTTTTTATACTTACGTAAATAAATGATATTTTCAATTTTTTCGTTTTCTTTTTCTTTTTTGAAAAAATTTGTCTAAGAATTATTTTAAATCGAATCTAATATTTAAAAAAGGCTGCACGAATCGATTTACACATACAGTAGATACCGGATATAAGCACATCGCATATATAAAAAAAACGCTTTTAAGAAAGTGGACCACAAACACCATGTCTTTTTCTATATATTCCATACAAATAATTTCTTATAAAAGAAAATCGTATATAAGAAAAAACCTGCTATAAAAAACTTTTTTCAAACACCAAAGATGATGAATGATATGAAAAAAGATTTTATATTGGAATTTTTTTCGGCAACACTGAATATATCAAAATTTAAAATTTTTCCGAAACACCAAAGAAGATAAATGATATGAAAAAAGATTTCATATAAGAATTTTTTTTCTTTCGGGAAATACTGAATATACACAAAATATACAACTATGCGTTTGTTGAACCATAGGTTTTAGTTTGCGTGTAAAAGATGGGCACAAATAAGAAAAGAAATTTGTACATATGTATGTATGTACGTTTTAAAGAATAAACACTTATAAGAAAAAAGTTTCTTATGTCCATATATGTATATGTTTATAAGAAATAACTTTCTTGTGAAGAATACTTGCTTATAAGAAAAAACCGCATATAAGAAACAATTTTCTGACATTTTGAAAGTTTCTTATATCCGATATGTACTGTATTTATATTGAAATTGAATTAATTATTATAAAGAAATATGATATTTTTTTATTAACGAACAACCCTGACAATAATTAGGTTCGCCAAATCGGAAAACTATTGTATATATGTATTTCCATCAAAACCAAAAATATTTCACATGTAAATAAAATAATAAATTAGAAAAAAACCGTGTTATTTGATAACATTATCACATAAATGTATTATTGTTCAGTATGACAACACGACAGGGTTTAATCACCACTCAAAAATATAAAATGCTGTTTCATTTTTATTCTTATCTATCGTCTATATAATTAATAAGCAGACACGTTTTTTTGGATCCCTTTTACGCCCGTATTACTGAACCGAATTTATGCTGTTACAAGTTTTTTCACATAGATGTGCACGATCTTAATTTTATTTAAATCGGTTCAGTATTTTGGGAGCTATAAGTGTTTAAAGTTGCTACTAATCCATGCACACTTTATTGCACATGCATGTATCAGCTTAATGTTGAATAATTAAAACAAAGTGTGCATGTGTGTTAGTCCAATACGCTTTTGTATAGAAATGCCACAGAGCTTTAAGTTGTTTATTTAGAACGTGTTTTGTATTTGTTCGTATGTATTTATGTAAATGTTTAATAAATATTTAATTCTAGAATATGGCCGATTGTGTCGGTCAGAGGAAATTCTAGTTATTAATATTATTATCAAATTAAATTGGTACTGGATTAAAATAATTTTCAGACTAGCAACTCGCAACAAAAAATTTCATAAATGTAATTAGTAAAAAATTATTCAATAATAACTTATGATTATGTTGTTTACCAGAGTACGGATTCCCTTATGACTGTGCAGCACATATGCCTCAATTTGTTTACATGCTCATGAGTACAAGCAAAATATTTTTCAAATTAATGCACACGCACGCTGTTAGCTGAAGTAGTTAGCGCTTTGACTACAAAGCAAATAATGGCTATGAACGTGGGTTCGAACCCAGTTTCAGGCAAGTCATATAATATCCTCCATTTTTCTGATGTACATTATTGTGCCACTGTTTTTGTTTTTGTTGGACAGTGTAAGTAATGAAGGCATAACACTGGTCGTTGAATAGTACCGTCGTCAATTGATTCCGGTCTATGCTAATGTATGTACATCATTGCACCATCCTTCGTCGGTATTGCAGCAGAAACATCGGCGAAGAAAAATAATCAACAAAATGGCAATACAGCTTAAACAAGCTTAAAGCGTCTACTTGACGCCAGAGACGCTGCAACGCAGCTCTAAAAAATGAATATAACGCGATTCAATTAAGCTTTCTGATTTGATCATCTGTCTCTATCACTATCGCTTTCCCAAAGAAGGTAACACACCTACCGGTTGCTAGACATTAATTGCTTAAGTTGTTAAGCAGATGCACATGCGCAAGCACATGCTCTTCCTCGTGTGCATGTGCGGGATTTTTATGTTTACTCATTTTCGCGCAAATCCGTACCCTGTTATATACACATTTAATAAAGAACTTCTATTCCACCAAAATTGTCTTTTCGTCAAAAGCTTCCGGATCTTGTTTCGTATTCCAACCAAATATTCGTCTTACAATGTAGAAAATTAGAACCAAGCATAAAGACATTAAAGCCGACAGCATAGGCAATACAACCAACTTGTCAGACATCGGTTGCTCCACTGTATATTCCAGTAAAACAATAGGCAGAGACATATTTATTACACTTGTTTCGATCGCTATAGTCATGGCATCTGTTATTGAGCGATACAATATTTTGGACAAGATAAAGGAAAGCATGTAGCCAATAACGGGCAGAAACATGGAAACTAAAAATATCTAAAAAAAATTAAAATAAAATAAATTAAAATGCCTAAATTGCTATTTATTGGTTATGAAAATTTACCTTTGAAGTAACTTCCTTAAAAGCAAATGCATTTATGCCCACTGTAAAAGCCACCAAAGACAAACTCAAAACCACAGAGACTGGCTTCAAAAAACGAAATATAAAATGTCTTGTATTGGATATAAAAAAGCGTAATAAAACGCCCACAGACAGCGCCAAAACAAGACCAACACAAGCAATGGCCAAATCGACAAATGGCAAATTAGCAGTGGTATCTCGATTAAGAATAGGACCCATTAAATAAGTCCAAAGTGGCAGCATACCCAAAGCCAAAATGCTGTTCAATGTAGTGGTGGCAAGGGAAAGATTTATATTTCCTTTTAGGAAAACATTGCAAATATTGGCTATACCGCCACTTGGCGATATGGCTGTAAAAAGTAAAGCCAATTGCAAATTTTTGTTATTATTGAACGCTGAAGCGCCTAAGCCAATAGCCAAGCCAGGCATGACAACATATCTGCAAAAAAATCCCAATAATGGACCCACAGGTCGAATAAGTATCAAACGTATACGCTTTAAATCCGTAACTGTTCCAAGATTTATAAACATCAGCAGCGTTATGGCTATTGCAGTGTAAGTAAAAATGTTTATATTCACTCGATCATTACGCACCACTCTGACATCTAGTATTTGATTACTTTTTTCGATTCTATGTGTTTCCGGATCATTGAGTGTTAGATACAATTGCGTATAACCGAAATAGTGTCCCCTAACAGTGATCACACCTTGCCAGGAAGAACCATTAATATCACTTAAATTCAAACGTTTTTCCACTGTAGCTATTTTTGTATTTTCAATCGCAAATTCAAAATATATATTATTGACTTGTACTCCGTTCCATTCAATATCATAAATTTCCAATGGCAAATTAACGCCAACATTTGTGCCCAATACTAAAGCTGGCATATCACCCGGTATGTCATATTTTATTTTCCATTTGCCAGCTATGCTACCGAAATCTTGTCGGCTCAATGTCCTGGTAACTTGTAGAAGTAATAAACAAAGAATATTTTCTTTAAACAAAAACTTTCTCATTTTGTGTAACTCAACACGTTGTTTGCCTTTGAAAGTTTTAGACGACTGAATAAATGCCTTGTTAAGAGTCTAACACAATCAAATTAACTGATATTAAAGCCACACAATGGAGTCTTTTAAACCATATCAGTCAAAAACATCGTCTCGAACGGGGAACATATTACTCACTTTATTTTGAATGATTTACAAGAAATTTCTTATCAAAATTTTTGGTGTTTATAGTCATTCAACATTTAAAATGCACTATGGGCCGAGCGACTGTTTTTTAGGACGCCAAGCACACTTTTGATGTACAAAATCTTCCATTTATCTAATTTTGTGGATAAATATTAGGATTTGCGAATCGGATATTCCCGACAAAAGAGCCACTCACATTCCCGGGAAAATTTTCAAAATTTATTAAATTAAAAAAAATACAATAATACATAAATATGCATACCTTTTCGTAGACGTTTACTTGATTGGATTCTTTTAATTTGTCAAAAATAAAACAAAAATACAGATAGATTTATGTCTACGCTCAATAGTGTTTATTTACTTTATAGCACTTTAAGAATAAATACTGGAACTAATTGTCTTTGCTTATGCTGTGGCTTTTACACCACTGACTGTAATTGTTATGTAGCATTGGCTTTTTATACCTAGTATAGGCTTTTTCGAGACGGTTCGAGGATGAAATAGACAGCTTGTTCGTCATATATTTTAATTAGAGTTGCTGAGTTAACAAGCAGTATAAAAATGGAACTTCCTCTGCATACAAACAGCATGTTATAATTTTCACTCACATTGATCGATGGCGATAAAGCTTGCAATCGCTATCAATATTTCTAGAACAATCTTGCAAATTCTCGTTCCTGTTTATAATACTTTCGTTTTGGGGCAACCTTTGCTCTAACCTCAGTACTATTTACTTTATTCTACGAACAGCAAAACGCTTGCTTTTAACGAAGCAAGGCAGTAAAAACAGTTGCTCAACGGTGGACAGGAGAGATTCTTAGCGGGTCAAATTTCTTTGTAACACACCGTCTTGACAAACCATCGCTGTGTCTTCACAAACGCCAAAGTCGATATAAAAAATGACACAATTTTCTGTTGTCATTATAAATGAAGTTTGCCCGAAAAACTTGATGGTTCGTCAGCACGATGTGTCAACAAAGATTTTTCTAATTCTAAATATTAAATTAAAAATAAAAAAAATCAAACCTTTTTGAAATTCTTTGAAATAAGATATCGAGGCATATTTCGAATAATAAATTTACTACATAGACAGAGCTTAAAGTTAGAATAATTTGGAGTAGAATATGATTATAAACGATACCTATCCGCTAAAAGTAGCTAAAACATCACACAGTTTTACCTAAATCGTTTGGCTCATAATTTATAATATTTCAATTAACTATAATAAGTTCAAGCTGCTGTACATTGTGTCCATAGTGCAAAGAACAGAAATAAGTTAACTAAAAAAATAATTTTTATATAATTTTATTAATTCTAAGAGTAAAAATTAAAAAAAACTCAGTCATCGCTATTAAAATCACTGCTGAAGTAGTCCGATTTAATATTAAGGATTAATTAATTTAACAACACATGGCCAACACGAACCGAAGTATATTGTGTAGTGTGTTATGAAATTTTGTGCGAGGCAAAATTAGATGCAAAGCAGTAGGTAAAACATATTAATATGTACTCGTATGTATGTATGTAATTCTATTATTTTAAAAGTACGTTGACCAAATGGAAATGTCAAAAAAAATGAATCATATCATACTGAAACCGTCAATAAAAAACATACATACATAAATTTAATTCATATTCAATGGAAATGTTATCTGTTAACAACTTTTATTATATTTTGCTTGCTAAGTCTGTACGTTTTGAAATAACTAATTTCTTCATTTTTGAAGTGACTTCAATGCGATAATTTAATTATCTTTGGCGTTGTTAATAAATATGATTGGATTATAGGGATTATTATTGTATAACTCGAATTTTCTGAACTTATTACCGTAATGCTATGATTTATTTAAGTAAAAATAGTCAGACAAACATTTCCACGTGATGTAGTACTTCACAACTTGCAAAGTATTTATACACCTGTCCGTCGTAGAATTCCTTTTGAATAATTTGATTTAAAATATGCGCACTATGAAACAACAGATATGAAAAATATGCTTTTTAAAGACAATATTATTCTTTAATATTATTTTGAAGTTTTATCATTTTCAAAGAGTTGATCCAATATTTATTGTTTATTGTTATGTCAGAATTATTTCGAGCTTTCCTCTTTTGATTTTTTTGGCATGGTACAATCGAGTGATTCGAAATCAAATGATTTCTAGAAACTTTTGAGTAAAAATGCTGATATATTTCTATAATACTAGTGTATCCAGCGGTCGACTCAATCGACCACTTTCTAGAAATTAATATTAAATATTCACATAAATGCATACGATAAAATACAAAAACAAAAAACATTCTAAATAAACAACTTAAAACTCTGTCTCATTTCTATGCAAAAGCAAATTGCACAAACACACATGCACACTTTGTTCATTTTTCAAGTTGAAACTGATACATGTATGTGTTAGTACCAACTTTTAACGCTTATAGCTCCCTAAATATCGAACCGACTTCAATAAAACTAAGATTGTGCACTTCTATGTAAAAAAAAAACCTTTAAAAACATATAAATCTTTTCGAAATCAGTTCAGTATTTCGGCCGTAAAAGGGATCTAAAAAAATGTGTTCGATTATTAATAATATAGATTTGCCGTTTTCATGTTTTTGTTCATATTTAAACTCTGTTTTACTATTTACAACATTCATCAGAAATGGGAATTTTGCAATTACAGAAAATTGTTTAACTTGCAATTTTTGTTTTCTAATTTGTTAAATAATTCACGGTTAAAAAGTTCTAGTCAGTAGTATCCACCGTCAAAAGTGGTCAAATCGAACAACAAAGTACGCTAATGAGATGGTGTAGCAACCTCGAAATCAGTACAAATACGTTCTGCTAATCTGATAAATAAACTGTTCCATTGATACTTTTTTATGGGTAGATTTGAACTTGAGCCAAGCAATTCCTTTCAACATATGTAAACCTAAAAAGTTTCAACTAATTACATACAAGCCTTAATGATTTACAATATTCTAACTTGGGGGTTACATGTTCAAGTTTCAATACACTAATATCTTTTTACTAACACATTCATACTTTTCAAATTCTCTTTTTTAATATAAGATAATAACCCTGAAGGAAACCTAGGGCATGTATCCCCAAGTCAGCACTTCTGTCTACAATTTTGGTGACTATTTGGCGTCATTGTCAATATATGAGAACTTTAAAAGGACTGAAATGAATTAGTACCTTATTTTTAGTACTTATATATTTCAAATTACTGCTATGCCATTTTTTTTAATTAAACTCCAAAAGTTAATAAAATTTACATATTTATTATTGACATCTAATTCAGAACAGTACCCAAATTGTAGACTAGAATTACTAAAACGTACTAGTGAATCACTGGTTCCAATGTCTACATATGGTCCCAAAATAACCCAAATGTATGAAGACAACATGGTCTATTTAACATTACGATGTCCTAGGGCTGGACCATATGGTCCATGTTTGTACACATCGGACTAACCCAAAAAATACTCCATGTCATTAAAAATGGACCAGTCATAAATAGTTTGTTCGGCACGCGTATTTACGTGAAAGCACGAACAACCGTCGTATAGCAAGCAATACGCTCTTGTTTGACAATGACATAATCCATGACTGCATTACATAGGACCATGTTGTAACTATTCCGTTTCAGCTATATTTGACCACGTAGTCCAATATTATCTGCAGCGGTAGCAGCTGTTAAGTAGTTTGCTTGACAATGACATCTCGAATGATGGAACTTAATTGATAAAAATACCAATTTTTTGTGGATCTGTGCAAGCATTATTTTTTTTAGTCGCTCTACCCTGATAGAAATATTATGGATTTTGATGTTTAGTGTTTTTAAAAAATGTTTCCCATATTTTATATTGTGCCATAGTTTTAGCGAGTTTTTAGCAATTTTCGTTTTTGGCAGCTTTTTATATTTTCGTCATTCTTACAATTAAAGAGATTTCTTCCAAGTTTTGGTCAACCTTCGTAACGCATTTTAACAAATTTTCATAAATTTTGTAACAAATTCAATTAGTGTGGAAAATATATTTAAAAACTTATTCATCATATCGCCTCTTCACAAAACGCTCATTCCATCACACATAAATATTATCAATATCAAAAATGATTGAACTATTTCAGTATTTTACTATTCATTTAGCAACTTGCCGATTGCGCTGATCCAAATGTTGGCTCTGGACGAACTTTCACTACTAACATTTCTCTTGAAAATGCTGTAGCTGCGGTGCAAAAACATATTGGCCTAGACGTTCACGTGGCCATAGCCATGGGTCAAACGCTAAACACACAAATCAAAGATGTTGCTGTTTGTGCTGGCTCCGGAGGTTCTTTGCTGAATGGCATCAAGGCTGATCTTTATATAACTGGAGAAATGTCTCATCATGAAGTTTTAGATGCAAATCACAACAATGTATCGGTGATACTTTGCAATCATAGCAATTCCGAAAGAGGTTTTCTTGAAAATTTCAAAACAAAATTAAAAGACCTGTTAAATGATGGCTGCGTAATTGTAGTATCGGAGACAGATGAAGATCCTATAAAAACTTTCGTGAATAAGTAACAAAAAAACAAATACATTTTATATTGAAAGTTGTTTATTGTTATCATTATTGTTTTCTAACTAATTTATGGAATCTGGAAATAAAGAAATATGTGCACATGTGCTACCTAACAAGTGTGTTAATTGAAAACGAAACATTTTTATTTTGTAACACTTAAAAAAGGGATTGCGGCAATTTTAAGCATTCGCTATCGATCGAATTTGCAATTAAATTTTTCGGAAAAATTTCAAAGTGCGAAAAGCTTTTAATTTGTAATACCACACAAAGTAAATTATAGGAAAATTCATTTCGACTTCTACAAAATAAGAAAAGGTAATTTGCAATTGAATATTGATAATTTATTAAAAAAAATACTTTTAATATAAATACTAGTAAATACTTGAAAATAAAATTAAATAAAAAACTATTTTTATGTAAACACAAACATTGGTAGAGGCATAAATTACTTTGTAACAGAAACAAAAATAGAATGAGGAAATTAACATAAATGCAGTTTATTAAAAAAGAAAACAATTATTTATTGAAATGAGGAATACAAGGAAAAGCAGATAAAAGTAGCAATTATAACAAGGACTTGAGGGTTTAAGATAAGATTAAAAAACATAAAAAAATTATTTTCTTTCTATTGGAAGATTTGGAAAGTTATATTTAGCATATGATAGTTGTATATATAAAAACTGGCATAAAAACGAACTAACATGCCCTTAAACTTGTCGCATTATAAAAAGTTTCCAACAAGAATTATATTCTTTTTCAAGCCGTAATTTTTTGTAATTTTTGTAATACTTTAAGACCCTGTTCTTGATATTCTTGCTTGGACATCCAAAATGCATCACGATCTTTAGTAACTTCAGCTAGAACAGCGCCACCAATAAACACCATATCCTTTCTTCTAGGTGGATCTTCAATGCGAATTTTGAATTTCTATAATGAAGAATAAAAATCATTCAGATTAAAGAATTAAAAAATAATTATCGACCGCCAGCTTACCGCCAATTTATCTATATCATTTTTCAAAACTCTTTCCAAATATAGCTGTTTAATTTCACGTTCTAAACGTGAGGGTAAACCAGGATACATAGTTGAGCCGCCAGACAGTACAATATGTTTATACAGTTCTGGTCTCATATCTATATCAGCCGCTTGTATAGTATTAAATACTAATTCAGCAATACCTTGACCCTCTACATTGATCAGATGGGGTTGAAATAAAGCTTCTGGTGCTTCGAAACGTTCACCGCCCACCTTTATCACACGTCCATCTGGCAACGTATAAGATTCCACGAGTACCGTAGTCTCTAGGGCTAATCTCTGCTCCATTTCAATGTTGTAGCCAATGTAACACAGCTTTTCCTTCATCATACGAACTGTTTCAAAGTCAGCGGAATGATTAAAAGCATAACCACGTAATAAAAGCAACTGGAAGACAAAAAATAAAAATAATTATAAAATATAAAACGTGTGTTTTTGAAATGCTCGTGTGTCACAAAAGTGATTTTTATATATTTTTATTTATCTATAAATAGCTCTCAAGTTAGATTATTCTTGAATAGATAGTTGATTTTCAATAAAAACTTATTTTAGGTATTAAAGATTTCTTAAGAGTTTAGTAGGTTGATTTAAATAAAGTATTTAATTGAAAAAATCTTCCTACCTTTATTAAATACCGTGTTATATCGCGCCCAGCAATATCTAAGCGTCTTGTTAAATGCGGCAATGCAAATTCCTCATAAACCGGACAAATATGAGTAACACCATCACCCGAATCTATAACAACACCAGAAATCAGACCTTGAGCGTATAAAGTAAGAACAGCTTGAATTGCAATGTATGTTGAATCAAAACCATATTTTTCAAACATAACCTTCAATAAAATTCAAAATGTTAAAAATCTTTAATAATAAAAAAGAGACAAAAACTTCAAAATTTACCTCTATCATTTTTTCACGATTTTTCAATGGATTCATTGGCGGTTCTGTAAGTAGTATTTTTGTGTTTGTTGGATCAATGTTCATTTTTTTCGGTCCAAACGTATAATCCCACACGTGACACATGTCCTCCCAATTTCGTACAACACCATTTTCCATAGGATAGGATACTTCAAGTAGCGAACGTAATTGTGATGCTTCATCGCCAACCATTAAATCCTACAAAATATTGTTAGTTATATTGTTAAAGAAAAACATTCAATCTTATATTATAAAAGATGTTGTGAGTCAAAAACGAAATAAAAAGAAATTAAAGGAAACATTATTGAAAATGTGCATACTAAAATAAATAAAAATAAAACGTAACTTAGGTAATTCCATTGGAAAATTACAAATTTATTTTAAAATAATCCCGTTGAACAAAGGAACTACATAAGTTTGTAAAACTATTTTGAATAAAATAACTACACAGATATTGACCCTATTTACAATCTTGTGCAAATGGTCTTGTATCATAACATTTGCCAAATGGTATACTATATTTATTTTTGGTTTATATTTACTATACGTATGCAACAACACTTGATTGATAAACAGAATACCGAAATGCTGCTCATTCATGTGCATGTGCTTGTATATGTGTAGTTTAGGTTGGCAGGTTGCTATTGAAGTATGAAAGAAGTAAAAGAAATCAGCCCACTTGGGCCCAAAATGATTATGATCCCTTTGTGTAAGTGTAAATAAATACAAAACTCCTTTTTCACAGCTGCGTGTGAATTTCGTATTTTTCAAAAAGGGATTTATTGAGATTGATCGAAAATGTTTACAATTGCAAAAATATGCAATATCGAATGCAGAAGATTGTGAACAGTTCCAATGTCTTTATAAATCTTTGGTTTGGTTGCACAGGCTGCCAGCTGCAAGCAGCCGGCCTCTTTGTGATATTTATAAATCTTATAAGCTTTAAAAAATCTAACGAATAAAAGTTTTAAACTATGTACGAGTACAGCACTGTCGCGGAACCAACTACAGCTTTTGGAGGGAAAATTTTATATAAAAGATAAAATTTTTCGTTTTTAGAAATAAGGATAATTTATTCTTGCTGCTGCTGGCATTTTTAAGACTTTTTGCAAGCATTTCCACTGCAAACATAATTATTTAAAACCATATAAGTATGAAAATACAAGAATTACACTGAACCCATTATCTCATAAGCTTTAGCTAAATCGATGGGAACGTTAAGTAAACATAAAGAAAACAAGTAGCACTACAAAAAACATTCAATGAGATTTTAAGAGTCACAAATGAAAAAAAAACTGTTAATTCTGGGGGATGCGAACGAAAAATGGTACAAAATAAAACTATTTTTACACTGAAATTGCTTTCGCATCACAATAGAGGGTGAAAAAATAAAGCATGCTTTCGAACAAAATAACGAAAAAATGAGTAAATTCGTGAATACAGTAATCGTGCAGTAATGAAAGTTTAGAGTTCGAAAACGCCACTTGTCAGCACATTTCTTCGTCAAAAGATTCTGCAAACTACGGCAACATTTTATTTACTGTTGCAGTACTTTTCTGACAGGTTGCACAAATTTACTGTTTTTACGAATCTTCCCAATATGTTAGTAAAAAACACAACAAACATTCAATAAACAAAATTAATTAAATTTTGAAAAGGAACATTTGACGTTTGGTCATTCTAAAAACGGGTTTTTAATACAAATATTCTTAAGGCAACTTAATAAATTAAACAACGGCTAGATTAGCTAACAAAAAACGACTTTCAGGAAAGCTGAAGCTTCATTTTAAAATGGTTGGCAAAGAACAAAAAAATGGCAAATTTGGTAATTAATGAAAATAAATGAGGAAACTATAGACTTACATCAACGTGTAAATCCTGTAAAAATATTCAAAAAAGATTTTTTTCAAAGAAATATTTTTATTACATATAAATAAAGAGAAACAAAAATAAAAAGAGAGAATTGTATTTAAAATTTTATAGTATTCGAAATCAACTAAACTAATTAAACACAAATTTAGTAGCAGAAAACATATTTTGATTAACTTACTTTGACTTCAATATCGCCAATTTTATTAACAGCTCGAATGATTGGCCTGCCAACCATGGAGGGGAATATATGGGCGGGAAAATTGCTACCGGCATAGCCACATTTAACAAACTGTAAATGAAAAATAAAATAAATTTCATATATATTTCACATATATTTGCACACATATATTTAATTAAATTAACCAGGTTGTTAATATTTTTTCTATACTTCCTATTTTTCCATTACAATTTTTAAAAGCATACATTACATATCGTTATTAGCTGAAATAAAAAACCACTTTACTACCGAAAAATTCAAAATCAGTTATTTAAAAACCTCCTTAGGCCAATTAAACTATATTACAAAGAGAACCAATCCTGGGAGAAATAATATATAATAACCCTATAAGACAAGTTTTAAATATTTAAGTCCAGTTGGTTCCCAACAAATTAAAATAAAAAGTAAAATCAAAAGCAATAGTTAAAGTCAAAGTCCATAACCCATAGCACATTTGTAAACCAAATATGATACACATGGAATCTTTTACGTATTATATGATGTAAATCATAATAACTAATAAAAAACATATTTATAAAAATTACTTTGCTAGACCCAAATTAAAAATCTTTCTATTTCCCAAACATTGAGTTTGCATTAAATATCTTGAACGTGTAATATATAATAACATTAATAAGCCAAGGAGATTATTCTGCAATCGAATTCTAAAAGAAAACTGTTCGAATTTATCTTATTTACATTACAATTCCAAAGTATTTTCTTTAGCTTAGAATTACAGTGTAGCCTCTCAGCTTTTTGGTTGTAGAAAACGGTCGATTTGAAATCACTCGATTTACAGCACAGCAGAATTAACCAATATAGTCGAATTTCTCCATAGTGAACTTCTATAGAATGAAGCTCTCTCTCCCTACTATGAATTCATTTCAAAAACACACTTTTCTCGTTCTAATGTTAGTGTATTTTAATCTCCTTACATTGAATTTCCATACAGTGAATTTTTCTTTACAATGAAGCAATTTTTCAGATATGATTTTGAGTTTCTTGAGCGTTTGTCTTCATATAATGAATTATTTAAAAAAAAAGTTTTCGTTACGCATACTAACAACACTGTGTGACGGGAATAAAGTAGTATATAAATAGGAGATTCCCAAAAGATGAAAATATATAACAACGAAAAGAAACAAAGTCCCATCACTAACAATTTAGACAGTAGTTGTATTAATTATATTAAAAGAAATGTATACGCAAGATATACATGTAAGTATGAGTAATCAAAACACTGTTCTTAAATACTGTTTTAACTTTAAATGACCCACCCTCGTCTTTTTCATGAAAACACTATAATTTGTACACATTTAAACATAAAATAGAATATCGTTTAAAATGTACTTAGCCAACAAAAAAAGAAAATAAGAGCCAAAAACATAATCTATGACTGAAAATTCCTACAATCAGAGAATGTATGTCAGTAATATTATTTTTTTGTCTTTCTTATAGGTATCTTCTTTTGCCCACAGACATTCACATTAGAAAGCCTGTGAATTTCTTAAAGCTAAATGGAAACCATTCAAAAATGATTCTTCTACATACCCCGGTACCATTATCACAAACTATAACATTGCGTCCTTTGCTATCCATGTTTTTGCTGTTTTCTGCTGCTGCTTCAGTTTAAGGTGCTTTAACTTTCTCAAACAATTTTTAAGGTGTGTTCTTTTTCCACGGATTATCGAATAGCTTTATAATTATAAATTATAAGTTATTCATTCATTTGTATGGTTTTTTATGAACAGTGAAATAAATCAAATAATCGAATGTATTGCAAATTCTCAAAATTATCTTTTACTTTTTCCACTCCTGCGGACCGTGGATGACGAATAATGTCAAATCTTTGCGGGTGACAGTTAGTGATGTTTATCCAGTGATTTTTTTTCTTAAAACTAGCGACTTTATGTAAAATTAATTTTGATATAATCAATAGATCTAACAATATTGGGTTTTTTCTTATGACGGCTAGTTTTTATCTGTGATAAAAAATAAACAAAATAAATAAAGCTCTTAAGTATAATATAATAAACAATGTAACCCCGTAAAAGCAGCGAATCGCTTATGATATATGTCCAAAGCGCCAAAATAATACTTAATATGAATTAATTAGTGATAGTGCCAAATAATCAGTAGTTCTTAAACCATATTCTTGAAAAATTACAAACCTCTCATCTTATACAAAAACTTTTAAAAAACAATGGTTTGCAAATTTTAAAACGTATGGTTTGAGGTATGCTGATGATTTGGCATTACCACGAATTTAACGCTTCAAAAAAAGATATTGAGACAATCTCGATTAATAAATTGGAAAAAATAATTAATATGTTGAGAAAATATAATGGTTTTTGTTGTACTAACCAACCCTTGGTACTAACGGGTTTACCTTTCTTATTGTGTCATGGTATTGAGAAACGCACGCTTAACAAAAATGGCAAATATAAGTGCTACATGCTGACGCATGGTAATGAATAGTTTTCACGTCAACTATTTAGCAAACCCAAACTGAAAGCTTGAATGAACCACCCTTGTATTTTCACTAAGTGCTGCAAAACGTTTGTAGACTAAACGAAACTTTCTAGTACACAATTTTTTGAAGGAAAAAAAATTATAGGAATACTACAATACAACACTGAAACGAACATCACACGAAAAATAAAAATTTTGTCGATTTATTGCAAGAAAATTGTATACTTTTTCCTGAAAGTTCAATAAAATATTTAAGATAAAAAGTGTTATAAAAGGAATTGCTTATAGAAATGTGGTGAATAGCGACAACATTAGGGAACTAATAAGTTAAACAAAAAAACTGATTAGAAAATAGTGAAATTTTTTCACTAGTAAAAAGCCAGCAAAGAGAGTGAAAGGAACAAAAAAGATTGCAGAGAATACCTTTTTTTCTTATTGGATTTTAATAAAAAAAATTTTAGACTAGTAATTAACATACAAAGTTTGTAAATTTTCCAAATGCAAACGTATTAATGAAAGACAAAGTATTTAAAATATTAAATACAAATTTAATAATAGAATAATAAATATTTATTAAACATTTGACACAAAAAGCTTTAACACAATAGCAAAAAAGTGAGGATAGTGATATAAAAAAGTAAAGCACAAGAAAGGTGGAGTTAAAAGGAGATTAAACGAAGGGGAAAAACAAGGAGGTGTAGTAACAAAAAGTTGTTGAGTGTTTGTGCTTGCAGTGAAAGGAATTTAAAAATAAGAAAAAACAATTTTGGGACATGTCTTCGAATAGTCAAACACCGGCCAGTAGCGGCAATCAACAATCATCTGCGGCTCCTGGTGCTGCATCGGGTGCATCTTCAGGATCCGCTGAACAGCCATCGTCAGCTGGTAGTCAATCCAATCAGGACAGTCCCACTCGCAGCAGCCTAAGACCTGCAATAAATACTACGGATCGTGTTGTAGATAGTGTGCCATTTCCTCCTAGCCATAAGCTTACTATGTCTGAAGTATTTCCAGATCTCCGATCAGGAAAACCGAATCATGAATTACTCAAGCAACATTTTATTCTAGAAGGTCGCATAGAAGAACCCCCCGCTCTGCGCATAATTCAAGAAGGCGCCGCCTTATTGCGCCAAGAAAAGACCATGATTGATATAGAAGCGCCTGTTACGGTATGTGGCGATATTCACGGCCAGTTTTATGATCTAATGAAACTATTTGAAGTAGGTGGCTCACCAGCTACTACAAAATATCTCTTTTTGGGTGACTACGTTGATCGAGGTTATTTTAGTATTGAATGTGTACTTTATTTGTGGTCATTAAAAATTACTTATCCCAACACTCTATTCTTATTGCGTGGCAATCATGAATGTCGTCATTTAACAGAGTACTTTACTTTTAAGCAAGAGTGTAAAATAAAATATTCGGAGCGTGTCTACGATGCTTGTATGGAAGCATTTGACTGCTTGCCATTGGCGGCCCTAATGAACCAACAATTCCTGTGTGTTCATGGGGGTCTTTCACCGGAAATACACGAACTAGATGATATCAGACGACTGGATCGCTTTAAAGAACCTCCAGCATTTGGACCCATGTGCGACTTGCTATGGTCCGATCCGTTGGAAGATTTTGGGAATGAAAAGAATTCTGATTTCTATACGCACAACTCTGTGCGCGGTTGTTCGTATTTCTACAGCTATGCGGCCTGCTGTGACTTCCTGCAGAATAACAATCTACTTTCAATAATACGCGCCCATGAAGCTCAAGATGCTGGTTATCGTATGTACCGTAAAAGCCAAACCACCGGTTTCCCCTCGCTTATAACCATATTCTCGGCTCCTAACTATCTGGATGTATATAACAACAAAGCGGCTGTTTTAAAATACGAAAATAACGTTATGAATATCCGTCAGTTTAATTGTTCTCCACATCCCTATTGGCTGCCCAATTTCATGGATGTATTCACTTGGTCATTACCTTTTGTAGGAGAAAAGGTTACAGAAATGCTGGTGAATGTTCTAAATATATGCTCTGATGACGAACTAATGACCGAAGAAAGCGAAGAACCTCTTTCCGATGACGAGGCTGCACTTCGAAAAGAAGTTATACGCAACAAAATTCGAGCTATTGGTAAAATGGCTCGCGTTTTCTCAGTGTTACGTGAGGAGTCTGAGTCCGTGTTACAACTTAAAGGTCTTACTCCAACCGGCGCTCTTCCTTTAGGCGCTCTATCGGGTGGCAAGCAATCATTGAAAAATGCAATGCAAGGATTTTCTCCCAATCATAAAATCACCTCATTTGCCGAAGCTAAGGGACTCGATGCCGTCAACGAACGTATGCCACCCAGACGAGATCAGCCTCCTACGCCTACAGGTGATGATCATCATCAAAATCCAGCTGCTGCACGAGATATTGGAGGCAACGGAAGCACCGCATCGGGCAGTACTAACAATATCACTCACAGTGGGTAAATAAATAAGCTATTAAGCAATAAAAATTAATTATGAACACACACCTAAAGATTACAACATCAACTACAAAATAACACAAACATGTGAAGAAACTTTTTAATCAAATAAAAGAAAATTTATTAATTGCTTTTGTTCATACAAGTTTAAAAACGTTCATTTAAACTCCGCCTCAAAAAAACTATGTTATCTCTTTTCTACTATTTTTATATACATACATATTTCCAGAAACATTAAAAACATTTTATATTGTTTATTTTTATTATTTAATATCCACATCTTGAATAAAAATATAATTTATGTATTGTCAGTTATTGGTTTGATACAGCCTGTTCATAGAATCCAATACGGATTAGCTTAGCAGCACTTTCTCAGCAAAAGTACCTGATTTCATTCATGCGTCGGCGTTTGAAAGGAAACCAAAATTCTAAACTTTCCATAGGAAATGGAATTAAGGGTTCATGAAATCCCATAATTGCTTTTGGAAACTGTAATATTGTCATTCCCATTTTACAAGGAGGATTTATTACAAAAATATATAATTATTAAATTAGGGTTTATAATAAAACTAGATTAACTCAGTGCGCTTTGCTACCCCGCCCAAAAATCCAAAAAAAAGTTTAAGTGAACCTCTTCCATTTGCAAAAAAAAAATTAAATTGGTCCGCAAATGACGAAATTATTTGATAATAAATTTTTGGGGCTACCATCCCCTCCCCAATTTCCAAAAAAAAAATTAATGGACCTCTTCTCTTATGTTATATATAAAAAAGTGGGCATGGTTGGGAAAAAGTATCCTATAATTAAATCTAGAGTCCCAGTTAAATGTGAAAATTTCAGGAAGATCGGTCTAGAGGTCTAGTCTCTCTAGGTACAAGCAAACAAACGTACAAACACACATTTTGTTTTATATATATATATATAGATCAAATATATCTTTACTATTTTATTTCAAAGAAAATAACTATAAACAAATTAAGAGTAAGGAAATGAGGTATGATACCCCAAAAAAAATTTTGCAGCTTAAATACAAAAGGAATGAATAATGAATGAATTAAACAAAAATAAAGAAATATATTTAAAACCAATTAAATTTCGAAATTCTCATAAAATTAAACAAAATACTACGTAAAACTCCCAAGTAATTCGCTCTAAAGCTGACAACAAAATATATTGGTTAACGAACTTTCTCTACTGTTGTGGTAATCTTTAGCTTATCAAAACGTAGTGTCTTCTATTAATAAAATGTTTTATTTATGTGACAGATTTTATCAGTTGATCCGTAGCCTCACAATACGAATCGAACAATTTTACCATTAGCAAAAGCCATCGCTACCGACGTATTCCGTTGTAACAACATCAAACTAAAACAAGCTCTCAGCCTCTTCACAGTTCTTAAACATGTAATGGAATTATTAGTTGTACATGCTTCCAGCGTTAATAGAGTGTTTAACTATATGTAACTTTAAATATGTATAAACATTTATTTGCTTAATGCGAACTATAAAATTAATCGAAATGCGATATTTTTATTAGGTTAAAAGAAAAGTTCTCTGAAAATTATGATGGTGTGTAATTTTTGGTTTAGTTTTTCTTTATTTCGAAGCGATATTGAGTATTCAGCGATTTTACATAAAATCTTATTTTATTCAATTATACTCTACTAGTCTTATATGTATATTTGTTCCTTTAAACTCCTATAAGTAGCATAGTCTTAAATTATAACAAACTGTGCAACACATCGGTAAAAGCATTTTGAGTGGGCTGAATTGAATTGTGCCAGCTTTTTATAAATCAGCATTCGCAATTTAAAGGTTTGATAACTTAATTTTCTTAAATTTGATTAAATAAGCACAAAATTAAGAAAAATTTCAATGTCGTGCATGCAATGTTATGTTTATTCAACTGAATTGGATTGATTTACAATAAAAAATTATGTCAAAATTATAAAAACACTATTTTTAGATTCAAGATTTAAAATCAGAAATATCGTAAATAGGTTAATGGGTAGCCACCATTTAAATGGTGACTCACTTAAGTCGGTCAATTCGGTCCCGTTATAATACCCTAGAGCAGGTGAGACAAAAACCATCCGTTTTCTTTCACATGGCGGATAGTCAATAGCCCAATATCTGCGAGACTATCTAAGTCCGGCAAATTACTAGAAACGAGTGTCCTATTCCTTCCGCTTGCTAGCTAGCTGAAGCACAGTTTCCTCTTCATTACAGTTCTTGCAATAATCGTTGTAGCTAAGACGTATTTTCCTGGCTGCGATATTCCAGTGCCCAGTTAGCACTCGAACAAAGAATTTTCGTTACGTTTACATAAACCTATTCATAATTGGGATTGAACTGGAATTCCGATATCAATTTAAATCCGTAACGGATACTATGAACAGGATACTATGACAATGCCGTGAATGAGGACTATTTCAAATATTTATATCGTAAAATTTTACATATTCATCAAAAGTTTTTAAATTTTGCAATAGTATTTTTTAACATTATAGGACGAACGTGGATCGGGAATTGGGAATAATAATAAACTTATAGATCTAGAATGCCTAATGTTCCAATATTTATAGCAGGGAATGGTTGTGTTATAAAAAATTGGTTTTTGTTTGCATTCGACTTTATGTCAGTGATTGGGCTTTTAAAGTATATTTTTTATAAAGTTAAAAATATTGGTAATTCAAAATGAATGCATAAACAATACAACTATTTTATTGTATTCCAGATTCCTCAATCTTGTTCTTACTCTACGAGCAATTGTCAAATTCCATATTCAAAAACACACATTGCTGCTTCTTTTCAATATGGAATTTGACAATTGCAGGTAATAAAAATAGTTTTTTACATATTTAAATTTCTATCATGAAATTTTCACTATTACTATGAAAATAAAAATGGGTTATAGAAAAATAATGTAATTTGTGTATAGAGCTGTAGATTGTAGACGGTGATTAAATGCTTAATGCCTGTTCACCGATATCGAAAGAAAAAGACGAACAGTCAGTTATTTTGTAATATTTTCTATGAATCTAAGTTGTTTTGTATTTAAAAACTTTCAACTTTTGTTGCATGTATTAGTTTTTTATTTTAATGTGAAAATTAAGTCGATTTTAAAATAAAATAGATTGCGTTTTCCCATTAATCGATTTTGAAAAATCAAAACAAAGAAATTTTATTAAAAAATCAAAAATATATATATATTTTAAATCTATTCACCAATCCATTGCAAATAGGTTTAACAGCAGTTTCTCAATGAAACTGGATGATTCCATTCATGAAACTATTTTGTAATTGGAGAATTTCGGTTCGAAAACGAAATTGGAGGTTCATGAACTGGAATGCAGGAAACCTTACATTGTTGTTTTTAACAGATAGAATATTTTCTTCATATTTGTGCAAATGCACAATAAATTACAAAATTTGTAAATTTCGACCAAAATTAAAATTTTCCGAACAAAGAACATTAGTTACAAGTTTTCTTGCCGCAATTACAATTTGTGGGTGAATGATAAAATAGAAATACTTTCATATAAATATTTATATATAAATTCAAGAAAACTTGCTTATTGTGAATTAGGTTAGAAAGGATAGTGGCAATAAACTGCATCCACTATGATTTCTTCTATACAAACTAATTAGCGCTAAACTACCTGTCACCAAGCCAACTGATTTTCTTGAATAATATATAAATTAAGTCTAACGAAACCTATGAACAGGCTGATTAATCTTTTCTTGGTTATTTAGTAATAAACTAAATAGTGAAATTTTACTATTTATTTATTTTAAACAAAAAGATGAAACAAAAGTTAACATTATCTTACAAGCACGAGACACATTGCAATTTTATTCGGCGATTCTGCGAAAGGATTTACCTTTCTGTTAAGTAAGGAAGTAGGTTAACGGCATCAGTGATAGCTAAGAGGGAGGTTTTAAAAAATAGTCGGGTTATTGATCCGACCTCGAAAGACAATCATGCTAAAAAAGTGTACAATAAAACGGTTTTATATTTGATTTTTATGTCTTGGACACAGATATAACTCTTTTATGTTGCTATTCTGAGGGTTACAAAAATAATACGTACATACATATTTTGCGTTAAATTTACTTACATAACTTCTTCTTCCTGAAAACAAATATTGTCTGTGGTCATTAATTAAGAAATTTGTCATTTTATTCCAAGGAAAATAAGTTCGTAATAGCTAAATGGAATATTTATCAATGCGGCATGAAGCACTTCTATTTATTATTTCTTTTTAAATTAAGTAATTAAGAACTGGCAATATTACAACGCACCTATAAACAAACATCACTGTTTCCAGCATTCAAATCAAACATTTCACAACTATTTTGTTCCCTCTTTGGTCACAAGTTCCATTTTAAATATAATAAATCTTATACCTATAATTTTTATATAAAAAATTTTGATTTTATATTTTACAGATAAATAACAAATATATGATATTTATTATACTTTTTTTATACATTTGTTTCCCGACTACCTACAAAAGTTTTTCGTTCTAAACGAATCTATCGTGCATTTGCTTTACTCTCAAATTGTTCAACAATTCTTTATAAAATGTTATGCATAATGATTATTATGGGTATGAAAAATTAATATTATTATGGATTTATTAATATAAAAATATAAACACGAATATGTATTTATATGTCGTCGTATGAATAACAGTGGATATAGTTGCATATATACATAATAAATTGTAATTTGGTAGTTTATTGTGTTCCTTATTAACTTGCAGTAAAATATAAAAATCTAAAAATATCTTAATTATTAAAAACGTTAACTATTAATTTCTACTACTTTGTATTGTATAGTGTATATATTTAAGTTATATTGTATAATGTTATATTTTTTTATTTTTCTTTAAAATATGTTTTAAAGTTGAGCATTTATTAAATTAAATTTACACACATATACAAAATAAATAAATTATATCATTGAATTAAATTGAAATTCATTTATTATTAGATTTTTTAATAAACTAATTCTCATACAATTTGTTAATACAAAAAAGTCCTAAAATTAAATGCGAGACTAAATAAAAAGGATTCATCTAAAGCATATCTTAAATTTTATATTTTTGTATACATGTATATTTTTTAATTACGTTTTATTGCCGCTCGTTTGAAATAGTGTGTGAAAAATTTAATGAAGAGACTTTGATAAAAGTAATCCATACTGTAGATTTCCATATAGAAAAATAACAATCCTAATAGTGATTAATTGGCTTGGCCGAGTTTTATACTTTTAAATATTAAAATTTTAAAAATATATTTTCTTCGTAAGTGATTTTATAATCAATAATAACTAATGTGTTGAAAATATCGGCGATTTCTTATAAAATATGGAACGGAGTAAAGCAATTGCTCAATTTGTTCTTATAATTAAAGGAAAAAATGAAGCTATGCTGCATGCATATATGGAATAAATGTAGTAACCAAACAGTAAAGCCTCTTAATTAAATTCTCACACTTAATTTAATAAAAAATAATAGAAGAAGATCCCACGTAATACCGAACTTCACCCAATTGCCAACCGGATCATATTTTCATCAATCATAATACATCTAACAATATATACCGAATACGTTGCGTAATGACATTATGTTAAGACTATCTTGAACTACGGATAAAGTGGGCAAGAAGCAAGCACAATTTTGGGCTGTCTATACTTTTCCGATCCCTTCCTAAATACACATGAATGTGTGTGGGTATATGTATGTATCAAAATGTGTACAGTAGTCAAGACTCCTGTTGACCAACTAAAGGACATCCATGACCTAATTTGATTAGGCAATCGATTACCAATATATTCCTTGATGTGTTATGATTGCTAAGAAAATACGTGTCATCCGGTTGGTAGATGGACTAACTTCGGTGCTATAAGAAAACATAAAACTATTTCTGAAAATTAATTAAACCATATTAGTATGTATGCAGTTGTCTGCAATAACTTAATTGTTTTGCGATTTTTGCATTTTTATTTAAATTTGTAAAATTGAATTTAAATTTTTTTTGCACACTTAAATATGCTCACAAAATCACACAAAACAAACACGAGTGGTAACACACAAATAAAGAAATCAAAAATTTAATTTATAGAATGTAAAGAAAATAGTGCATACTTGCATATTGCATATACTTTTTAAATAAATTTATAAATTTTTTTAAATATTTAATAAAAAAATAAAAGCAATTTTTCCAAAATATTTAAAAATAAAAAACTATGTACGACTAAATATATGTATATTAACGATTTTACTGAATTGACATACATACAATGTTTTATAAAATAACCATGAATTGAAGAATAAAAATGAAAAAAATAGAAAACAAAAATTATGTTATCATTAATGCACGCATCTCAAATCAACAAAAATTAAAAATGCAAAAACAAAACAAAAACAACATAATGCCTTAAAAACTATGTAATTAATTAAATTTATTAATTATTTAAATTTCTTTTTATGTTATGCTATGATGATTTATTCACTTTGATTATGAAGACACTTTTGTCTAACATATGTATGTCCGAGTAAATGGAAATTGTATTTGGTAGGGTTGTAACCCAATTGGCTTGATTCATATTGTAAATCACGTTAAAAAATAATTCGGGACTTTAATATTTGAAGACGAACATTTTATTTTTGAATATCATGATTGAAAACTTCCTATATTATGAATAATTAATTTAAACACAATTACAAAATGAAATTTATTGTCTGTTATTCGGAAAGTTTTAAAACCGACATGAAAATTTAAGATAAACACATTATCTCATATTAGAGTGACTGAACTTTGATGATGTAATAATGAAAGTTTAGTCCAAACATGCTTCAAAGTAAACAATACATATAAAAGGTCTCTTTAATTTGTATGTAAATTCTAATAAAACATTTCTTATGTGAACGTTTCACAAGAACGTTTTCAAGAATTGCGTGCACATAGAAAGTCATAAATAATAAATAGAATTTTCTGTAATTTAAATTTAACGAAATTTTATTTTTTAAAGTCCTTCAGCTTTTTAAATATTTTATTCGAATTTAACTTCGAATGATTTGAAAATACTAATCTACAGACTTCTGTCAAATATCTATGTATATTTTGAGTATTTCCGAAATTACGAAATTTTCCTAAATTGATTATTGGCAAAAACTGAACTCAAAGAAAAAATAAATACATTCTGTAGTTGTATCGAAATAAATCACTTACCATATTTCACGAGATAATATTCTAAATAGCAATAAATTCAAGCCACATCCTATTTAATAAATTATGTATTTGAATTTCATTTAAATAGAACTTCAATGCAATGTTTGTTTCCTCGCTTAAAACTTCAAAAATTACTTGATTTTTTTTAATTTATTTTTTATCATTAAATGGTTTAAAGTGTCATATTATAGAAATTAAAAGTTTTTTTATTTAATTATAATTATACTAGAAACTAGTCAATATTTTGGATAAGTTTAAATTATTTGTTAAGTCTTACATAAAATAATAATATATTAATAAAAATCAGAATAACAAAAAAATTATATATATACATACATATATGAAACACGCTCTAGTTTTTAATGCACGTACTTATAATTACATTATATTAATAAAATATAAATAAAACGTAGTGAAATTTGAAAAATAAAAAAACTCGAAAAACCATAAAATTATTATTAACATGCATACAACACAAACAAACAAAAATGATTTTTTTTCCAATCAAATTTAATATTTAAGACACAATTCAGCATAATGGATTATAAACTGAAAATATATGAAATACCTACCTTTTGAAAAAGAGGAAAAAGTTTTACAAAAAAGAAATGCTTTAAATCAAATTGAATTAATAATTATAGATCAAACTTTAAAAATTACAGCTAAAACTATTTTCTTTATTTTCAAATTTGAAACTATTAACAAAATATTTATAAAATTTTAATGAAAGAAAGTCTTCAAAATTATTTGTTATGTAAAAAATTCTGAAAATAGCATATTCAATTTTTTGTCTGACATCTTTATTGACGAAAGTAATATTTGTTAAAACTTCTTCACGCAAAAAAACAAAAATTACACATAGTATACATACATACATATGTACTTACAATTGAATTATATAAATAATAAACCAAAACACAAATTTAGCCTTTTCAAGCAATTCTAAAACAAAAGATTTAAACTAATATTAAATTTAAGTAAAATTAATTACCAACAAATTATAATACAAAAAATCTTCTTAGGCTCATTGTAAGACAACAAAAGTAAATGATTAATAAAAAATATAAAAAAAAATTCATCAAATAAATTGTTCAGCAAGCTGTTTATTTTTGGAAATCTTGAAAATTTTAAATTTTGACAGAGCAATTTAACACAAATACCTTCCGAAGCTCTCTTTGCATAAACAGCTTAAACGTTTTATCGCAATCTTTATTTTTCTATATATTTTCTCTAATATAGAACTTAACATTGTTATAGTTTAAAATATTATTCTGGATAAAAAAAGTAAGAACGAAGGGAATGTTGTTATTAATTGATTATTATAATCATTTGATTTAGATAATTGATATTTAAATTGGGGAATCCAGACAACCAAACTAGAGATTAAAGGAAAAAATAAATCAAATAATTTTCCAAAAAAACAATGAATGAAAGCGGGTACAAATATACCACAATTCCAACAATGTTATCACTAATTTATTGTATAATGGCATTTGCTTTTTGAGATTTTAATAATAAAATCAAAATTATTCAATCTATTTTTAAAATAATATTAGTACAAGCGAAACACTATTTCTTAAATGCTTTTTAATTAAGTGTTATTAAGAAAAAGTTCTAAAACAATTTTCCCGAAATTTTCAAAAAATAAAAACGTTCACGTTATATTTTAATAAGATACGTTAATTACGAGTATTACATTAAAAAAATATATAATACTCTTAAATAAATAAAATAAATTTAAAAAAAATAATAAAAAAATAAGTCAACAACCTTCACAAATTAAGAAAAAATGTTAGCAATTTATTAAAACATACATATAACATAAAAAATTAAAATTAACATACTATAACTTAAACCAAATGAACCTAACTAAATAAGCTACATTTCTACTTAAAGAAAATTTAAATAAAATAAAACAGAAAATATACTATACTAATAAAAAATCTAAAATTGCTATTGTGGAACACATTTTTTTACTTATACATTTATATTTTTTAAACAAAACTTAATATTATTCAATTTTATGAATTTAATTATACATAAATATTTAAAACATAAATAAAAATATATTTAAAAACAAACATAAATCTTATTCATGGAGAATTAACCAATAAAAGATACAAAATATAAATAATAAAATACAAAATTTAAATATTTATGGAGAATTCATTTCAAAAGCCAAGTGAAAAAAGAACAATATAAAAAACAAAACATATTAAATTAAAATTCAATAAAAAAAAATAAAATACAAAACACCAAATTCTTTGTTTTTCTTATGATTTTTTAATTATGTTTAACGATTTATGATTAATGATTATCGCAGTGTTCATATGCATAAGCTCATTAAGATAGGTTTACTTACAATTGATACAATACAAAATTTTTTATAGAAAATATGTTATAAAATAATACAGGTATTGTCGAGGAGTTAGACGTCTTTTCCACAGTCAAAGTTTACTTTGACAAGTTTACTTCAGCTGGGCGAAGGACAGAATAAGAAAATATTCGTCTCTCTGTCTTTCTCCCAGCTGAATTAAAACCTTTCAAAGTAAACTTTGACTGTGGAAAAGCCGTCTTTACTTTGCAAAGTTTGATTTAGCTGCAAGACAGAATCAGATATAATAATTTATTTAAAAAATTACCAAATTTTGTGGCCACTGAAATACATATGTAGTATGTACTTTGCCATTCCTCCGAACTTTTGCTAATCTTATAATCGAAATAAAAATTGGAATGTTTGTTGTAAAATTGCAACATTACATGAATTCAAATAAAATAAATAGACGGGCGTATTAGCTTACTGCTGAAGAGTGGATAATTGTCCAAGCAAGAATTTGAAAATCGTAATTCAAGAGCTCCCTCCTTCTGCTATACGGATGTATTGCTTGGTGGAGAAAAATGTTTCTAAATTTGATTGAAAATCGCGAAGCTACCACCACTGCCAAATAGTAATATTAAAAACATGTTATAATAAACAAGATAAGCTCGTTAAAGCAGCTGATCGCTTACAATTAAATTCCTGAATGTCAAACTCAACAAAAATACAAGCAATTTAATTTATGTGTGAATTTTGTTTGACAGTAAAAGAATATTAATGTTTTGGTTGTAGCAGCAAGTACACCTTGTTTATTTTATCGTAGTTGAAAAGAAAAAAAAAAAACAAAACATATGCACGTGCGTCGAGTTTAGTCTGTTTTGGAATATGCAATCACAAATCGAATAGCAAAAGCTGCAAACATTTACACATTTAAGAGTGATGTCTTCCAATATCGAAATAATAATTGGCACTTATGAGGAGTTCTTACTAGGTTATAAGCTTGATATAAAAGTAAGTGGAAAATGGTACAAAAAATATTAAGGTGATGAAGTTGGTGTATGTATGTATGTATGTATGTTATTATAGAATGAGAAGCCTACATTAACTCAATCCTTCGCCGACAAATCCCATTCTGGGTCGATAAGATGTGTAGCTGTACATGAACGTTGGGTGGCCAGCGGTGGTACAGATGATCGTACTTTTATTTACGACATGAGTACTAGAAAACAGTCCCAGGTAATGTTAAATATAGATACATATTCATATGTATATGTATGTACATATAATGATCGTTATCGCATACTCTAAACATCTAGATTTTGCTATCCCACGACGGAACAATTAATTCGCTGGCTTTCACCCCTGATGGCACTCATTTACTATCGGGAGGCGAAGATGGACGTATGATTGCTACACGCATAAAAACTTGGTTTACTGATGCGACATGGAAAAGAGCTCACAATGGCTTAGCCGTAACCCATATTAGTTGTCATCCGAGTGGAAAACTGGCTCTATCATTAGGCTCAGACCTTGTGCTAAGAACATGGAATTTAGTAAAAGGTCGTGTGGCGTATAAAACAAATTTAAAAAGTCGCAATACTCTCGGATCTTTACCCGATTGCTTAGCGTGGTCTCCCAGCGGTGATTATTTTACCATAACTGGTCAACGTTTGATAGAAATTTGGTCAATTAAAACAGCCGATGTTGTACGTACTCACACAACTAAATCGAAACCGGTATGCCTCACATGGATAACAAACGATGCATGTCTGGTCGGCTTAGAAAATGGTAAAATATTATGGATTTCTATTGACAACGACGATGAAAAGGTATAAAAAGCAATTTATTTATTTAATTGCAATTCACATTTTTTGGTATACATTATTTTAGGAAATAGATGCACATAACGCTAGAGTTAAAGCACTGTGTGCTTTTAAGAAGAATTTAGTCAGTGCCTCAAGGTAATTTACTTTTCATTTTATACATATTTGGTGATTGAATCCTCGATTTTGTTTTCTATTGCTATTTGTTTATTTGGAAGCAAGTTAATTTTTGAAAATACTAATCTGAATATTCGTATAGGGAATTTATTGTTTGCGGAGCATCCAACACAAAATTTTCTTTTTGCACATGAAAGAAAGCTGTTTTTTTATTATGCAAGTACTAGTACAAATGTTTGATGAAATATTCATCGTCATTATCTCAATGGCATATGTACGTATTGGTTATTATTTAAAGGGGATTCTTATTTCACAAAATTAAAAAATAAAATAAATACAAAATTATGATTTAGTGGCTACACTTATTTCGTCAAATATTGCCTCAGTGTATTCATAATTATACATATAGCCATTTTATTGCACAGTGTAAATGAAATAAATATATAAAAAATGTAGATGAAATAATATATATGTACGTTACCTTATAAAACTAATTCTCCTTGGTAGTACATGAAAAATTACTGAAACGGTGTACGAAAGTCGAAAAAAGCGTACGTGAAGTTTAGGAATCAATGGTCTGAATTATTGAAATAAATATGTAAATTGATGAATGTAAATAATAACCTTGAAAATATTTCAGCTCTGGTGAAATTAAGCTTTGGCAAATAACCGTTAACAAAAAAAACCTGAAAGCAGTTGCCACAACAAGTATAGGCTGTCGTCCCACTTGCATAGGCATATTAGATTTGGAACAATTTGGAGTTGATTATGTTATAGGCAGTACATTAGGAGTAAAAGAAAACGTTTCTAAACCAACGCATTCAAAGGCAATGGCTCCACAACGTGGAATTGTAACAATTGAATATGACAATGAGAAAGAAAACAGCGAAGAAGATGATGAAAATGGCAACAGTGAAAGTGACGATACAGAAAAAGATGAAGACAGTATAGCAGAACTTGGAAGTGATGTGGAAGACCCCGATGATGACAGTTCTGAAGAGGATAGCGATAGCAGTAATCCTGAAGCAGAAATACGTTTACAAAAATCACGTAAACATAAATTACGAATTGTTAAGAGTGAAGAGCATAAAGAGAAAAAACAAAAATTGGATAACAGAAGTAAACAAAAGTTGAATAAGAAACAGCACCAACAGTTGCACCAAAAGAAAAACAAACTAAAATTAAAAAATAAATAAAATTATTTATGTATGTATATTGTAAATATCTCTCATTTCCTCAAACAACGTAATAACGAAAAAACGTGATTTTTGGGTTCTTCGCATCGTCTTACATCTGGTATAAAAATGCTTTAAAAATGTTTACTCACTCACCTCTTACGTAAAATATTCTTTATGTTTCAATTTAAAATTTTGAATTCGCTCTCTGAAGAACGATTTCTTTTGTAGTTTTGAGATTGCTTGTGAAATGAGAGATAATATGTACGTATGTATGTGTCACGTGTAATTTACTATATCGATGTAACAATGTTTCGATTAAGTTTTCTATTGTGTAAACTTTTGAATAAATTTTAATTAAGAAAGCGTGAATTTGGGAAAAACTATTTTTATTTATTTATCAGAAAGCCCAGAATCCAAAGAAAACGTCTACGAATTGTAATGTAATTAGCACACAAATTCGAAAAGTTTTCGAATCGAATTACAGGGTAGTTGTCAGCTCTATTGGTTTCGGCCTATATCAAATTACTAATTGCTTATCACGCAATTAGCACCACTCTAGAACTAGCAGCCCTGGGGTCTAATTACCGCTTTCGATATCTAATTAGATCGAAAAAGTTTGTTTTGGAATTATTGCATTCGATATCTAACAAAAATAAATAAAACTTGGGATGACTGTTTTCGATAGTGAGACATTGGTCAAGTGTTTGCTTTGCAAACATTGTCCAATACCAAAATGTCAATTGTATACAATTGTAATTTTAACGGCAAACGATAAATTGTGTTTTATTTATTTTTTGTCTCAAAAAAATTGTAGTTATGGTGAACATTGCAGGACCTGTGTGAAAAATATAAATTTCTAGCACAAGGAAAACTGGCAGACTTTGAACAACCGAATTTAGCAAAAAAGCCTGTTGCCAAATTCATTTTCTTGGCCAATGGGGTAATCGTTACCAACTGCATGCTGAAAGGAGCCAGAAGGGAAACTGTTGCGATTTACTGCAGTTTTGGTGGCACTGCCGTTGACATGCGCTGCCGTTGACAGAAAAATTTAATGGCGATATTGCGATAAGACATAATTGCATCCCTCCTTCGAAAATCTGAACAGCTACTTAAAAAATATACATTCAGGAATTTATTTGATCCAAAAAACAAATTTGTCGCTCTTATCCAGCATTTGCTTCCTAATACGCACCAAACCATGTTCATCTTCTGACTCCGATGAAGATAAATATGAAAACATCAATATTTGCTGATCCATTTATCTATAGAACACAAACTTTTATTTGAAATAATAAAAATTGTAGTTCCTACTTACATTACTTGTATTTTTTCTTACAAATTTAATAAAATCTTTTAGAATTAATATGAAAACTCGATCGATACCGTTCGAATGCCATCATGAGGCAACTCGATAGGTATCGCGTTTTATTTTGGCTCGATAGTTCATTCGATATCGGAGGCGGTAGTTGACCCCTGCATTTATATACTTTTAGCGTCGTCTATTGGTACCGCGTTATATTAAAAAACAAAAAACCCACTAGATGGTGCTTTTTTATATTAAAAAGTCATTGCCAACATCTAAAATGTTTGACATTTCTTCATATCGAAGTTTTTAAATTGAGAGCGTTCGCAACTCGACTTTTCTTATAACCAATTAATCATGCAACACATTCAATAGTACAAACATGGTAGAATAATACAGGTAGTGTCGAAGCGTTAACGGATTTTTTTTTGGGTTCGAGTCTGTCAAAATTTGATTATGTATTACTAACACACACCCACACTGCTATAAAAAGCACACTTTATCACTTGTTTAGAAAAGGAAAAGAAACAAATTCTTTATAGAACAGAGAACGCAACATTTTTGCAAATTTTCTTTTGTGCTTTTTGACAGCTTCGAACGTAAAAGCAGTGTTGTTGTAGCTTCGACACTACCTGTATTATTCTACCAAGAGTTAAATGTTGTTCTTAAAACAAATGTAACTTTATTTGACTTTATTATACTGTTGACTCAAAAGGATAAAACTTAACAACTACTACATTAATTTAAACTTGTTTAAATATTATAAACTGTTAAACATATTATTAAAAGAAATAACAAAAAAAATAGAATAATTGAACAACAATATGACAATAAGGCATTTTATGGAATAAAAATTCTTTTTAACATATTAAATTACTGCAAGTAGATATTTTGCGATATATATATATATATAATTTGTTGGCTAATTAAAGAGCTGATAATTTTTTTCAATATTAAATTTAAATGTATTAGTAAAACTTTTTTATTGCAATAATGACTGTCAGATGAAACAAATAACTTAATCTTGGCTATTTTTTAACTTATGCAGCATGAGAGAATCTGCTAAAAAGAATTAAAAAAAGCCTTTACAACAATAAAATAATAATTTTCTATACAATATAAGAAACGTTGTTTTATAAATTAAATAATAATCCTTTGGATAAAAATCTTCATATTTAAAAGCAGTTGTTAATGCTATATTTCAAACTCAATATTTTCTTATAAATTCTGTTGAAGTAAAAAAATTAAAATAAACATTAAAGTGGTAGATCTTATGTGATTTAAATTAGATTTAAACTTTCTTGTTTAAAATCCTTTTAGTATTTTAATTATGTAATTCATTTGTGAGAAATTATACAATAAAAATTGAAGGTTTCAATTGTATGTATGTATTTACAAACTAAAATAATCTTATAACTTTGCGAAAAAGTTGGAATTAAAAAAAATATGTTAATCCTTAAGAAATCTTTTTCCTATTATTTGAAAAAAATTGAGTTTAAAAGTACACGTACATGTGGAATGCCGACATTAATCGAACACTCCCAGAAACACAGTATTACTCACAGAAACTCTTACAGAAAGTCCCCTTCCAGACTAGCAGTTTTTATTGCAGCAATTCTTGAGTTTAAAGGCAACAAGATTGGGGAGGGGTACACAGTTACATGTGTTTTGCAATTCTCTTTAACTTTAAAATTCGCATTTGGAAAGTTGACGTTTTTTTGAATTTTATTTCTTCAGTTGTATGAAATATAACAAACTTTTGCATAAAGTGATATTTAAATTTTAGAAATGTCAAAGTATAACCAGAAGAGAAATCAATGTATAAGAAATACAAAAATTGTAAAACTAGAGTTTCATAATTTGGATACCAATGCAGTTCCAAAACAAAATTTAAAAAAATTGCAAGTATGGATGGAGACAAACAATCTTTGTTGCAGTAATATTTCGAGTTTATTAGAGAAAGGGGAGAGAATATTGGGGAAATGTACACAGTTTCATGTGCTCTGCAATTCCCATTTGTTTTGAAATTCGCAATTGTCAATTTTAAGTTGGCTGTAGGTAGGTACATATTAGAAGTTTTATTTTATATATTCAGTTGTAAGAAATATAACAAACTTTTGTATGAAATGAAATTTTACTTTTAAAAAAGTAAAAGTATAACAAGAATAAGAAAAAAGAATGTATAAGAAATACAAAAATTGCACAACTAGCATTTCATAATGTGGACACTAATGTTAATTCATAGGAGAATTAAAAAAAATTGCAAGTCTAGGCGGGTAAAACCAGACGCAGAAACACATACGCATACACACGCGGAACAGAAAACGCAGTAGATATTTCAAAGTATTTTTACAAATTGCGAACAAAAAAATACAACAAAAATCTTTCTAATAAGAGTGGAAACAAATAAAAAAATTCTGAAAGCTATATCGCTCGCCTTGATTAATATTTTTAACAGAATATTTTTAAACATTTATTGTTTGAGAATAATCATGAAGGACCACTTCACTGGTATTGAAAATATATTGAACCTTTCTGCTAGTTTTATTGTTACATCAGAACATATTTTTGACGGATGTCCAATTTCATTAGAAAAAGTTCCATTGAAATGTCCTGTTGAAATTTGTGGAATAATTATACGATTGAAATTATTAAATGTTGAAAACGGAAATATGTATGTATATATACGTCATTACTGAACTTTTGAATTTACAATTAATAAGAAGTTTGAAATTGAATTAATTAATTGTAATTAACTTATCTTATTCTATTAGCACATTAAAACTCGATTGATTGTTAATGTAATTAACAAAATGAGATAGAAAAAGAAGTAAATTAACAATATTGCACATTTTTTAAATGTTGAAATAACAAAGTTAAACCATAACTTTAACTAGAATTAAATATATGTATACAATTCATATAAAAATACACACTAAATAAAATAATATGTATTCCAATGTAGGTATGTATTACGTACAAATATAGTATTACTTAACAAATTAATGCTTTAATTCAGTGCTATTGGCAGCTACTTCGGCCAGTATGAGTAAATCTGAGGTAGACGAAGATATATTGTCAGTTAAAATGTTATTACTTACATTATTATTATTCAATATATTAATAGAAACTGATGAAGAAGTTTGTTTAAAAGGAATGATTGGTGATATTGATGTAACATTATGCGATTGTGATATTGCAGTATTTGCTTCACTGTCTTTTCCAATTGTTTTTATATATTTAGTGGCTGTCGGTGCTTCCTGAAAATAACAACATCCATTGATAGTTAGTGGTAATAAAGAAGCTACTTCTTGTTCTATGGCCGAAACGTCACGACGGGTAATGCTTTCCTTGCGAGCTTTACGTTTTTGACTACCAACAGCAGTTGCAGCTTGTTGATGCTGTTTTGGCAGTTGCTGATGTTGTTGCAAGTGCTCATGAGATAAAGCCGTAACTTGAGTTTGTTGTGAGGATTTCACAGTTTGATTCTCATTATTATTTATTCTAACGGATTTGTTGCTGGTATTATTATTGCTAGTACTACTACGTTGTCCTCTTTTCTTGCCATTAGATGAAAATTTCTTTTTCTTTTTTGTGTTACGTTTTCGTTGCAAATAATCATCCAAATTTAAAGCAGGTAATTCTTTAATTCTTTCTTCCAAATCAAAGCCATTTAAATCGTAAGACATAATATTCTCGGATTCAGATAAAGAACGCTTTTGGCAGGTATTATTACTGAGGATATTAAAGTCATGAACATTGACAAATTTTTGTTTTATATTAATTTCTGAATTAGCGACTCCACCAAGTGGACGCGCTGAGGACTTCGATTTTTTTAAAGCTGTTGCTATTTGACCAGAATTAATCAGTTCCTGATATCTTTTACCCTTACAGGATCTTGCGCTTTTCTTTGTCGGTTCTACAATATCTTCTTCACTACTATTACTCGAAAAACTATTCTCATTGTAAAAACGTCTCTTTAAATGGTTTTCTTCCAGAGCTTCGGAATCACCTGTAATGTGGGCACTTAAAAATTGTGATGTTTCGCCCAGAGCTTGTTGCAAGTCTACACATTGCTTTGTGCTTTTTGATTTATCTTGCATTAATTGACTTAAATCACCCATTTGTGCTTCATCAGCTAATTTAAAGTAGTTACTATTATTACGTGTAATATTGCTCATTTCAAGTGTATTGGCTTCATTATCTTCTTGACCACAGTTATTGGATGGACGCGTATTCAAGCTCCGAAGAGGTGGCGCTGGTAGTTTATACCATTTAAAATTCGGATTCGCTGAGAAGAAGGCATCCTTGTTCTGGAAAGCAAATACATATACAATTTTTTATATTAATATTATGTTAACCAATATTACCTGTTGAGCTAAAGTAGTAAAACACTTCTTGTCATTCGTTTCTAATGAAGCCCACCAGTCTCCTAATATTTTTGTTATTGCTCTAAAAGGTTTGAAAATAATGACTTTCTTAAATTTCACAAATCGAGTACAATGAAATTTACCTGTTCTCTAAGTTTTTATAACGCTCCTTAACAATAGCCCGATGGCGTTTGCAAAATATTAAGAACGCATTCATAGGCCGGCGAGCATGATGATCGGGCTTTATGCAGGCAGAAGATTCGTAGCCAATGCCATTATTTGCAACTAAAGAATTAGTTTTAAAAACTGAGGTGGTAAGCGATGATTGTGATTCCACAGTTTCGACGTCAACATCATCTATATGAACGTCTTCCTCATGACTTTTGTCCGCTAAAATAGGTTGTATTTTATGGTTTTTTAAAAGATATTCAAAATGAGCAATATTCTTTAATTCATTTACAGCTGCTCTACTAGTCATACTTTCATTAGTTTTATTTGAAGGAGCACCCGCGGATGAAGCCGAATGTTTTTGGAGTCTATGATATCTTCGTTTATTGAAAATGTCTTCATAGTCAGCATCTAAATCATAAGGTAAACGGTCTTCATATTCAATATCGTCATCATTATCATATTCTGCTTCATCGTCATCGTTGTCTTCCTCGTCATCATCTTCGTCATCGTCTAAACAACTGCTGTGGCGACTATTATTAGGTGATGTGTTGTCGTTATCATCTCCTCCGAATGATTTTGATTTAGCATAATTGTGGACACTCTCAATATGCCGATAAGCATTATTTTGATCTTCAGTGCGTTGGGAATCGGCCATTGTGGTTGCTTGTGGTTCTGTTGACATCACAATCATTGTAGTTGTGATCGATTGTTTATTGATAAGGCCATAATTATTATACTGTTTGCAATAAAACTTAAAATTGTTATTGGTTTCGGCGATTTTTAAAGAATCTTTCTTCACATCACCAATATAATTATTATTGCCATTAATTATATTGGTATTGCGATATTTATTTAAATCTAAATTAAAGGCACTTTGATTTTGTATATTTAGTGGCGTTGTTATTGTTGCTGAAGGTAAATGATCAACATTTACAACATCTAATATCTCTTTATCGTCTTTTGTTTGGCGCATTTGAAACATTTCTCTATCCCTAACATTCGAAGAGGCACTTATATTGTATAAGGTACGAAAATTATTCCAACATTTATTATTTTGTAATTTTGTATGATTTTCTAAATGTTGTACTCTAACACGATCTTTGTCTTTTATTTCATCATTTAATAAAAATGGATTTTGCTTTTCTTGAAAAGTGTCCATAGCATTAATATTTTTATGACCACTAACTGTTGCAAATGTTCTCGTTTGTGTAAGCGAAGAAGATGGAAGTAGTTTTGTGGTGGTTGTGGAATTATATTTATCCATTGTTAATAGTTTTGGTTTTAAAAATTCCAAAGCATTTAAGCTATTGATCATTTTAAATATGTATGTTTATATGTATGTACTATATTTTTAATTTGCACGATCAGCATAAAACATAACGAACTGAAAGAGAAGAAAAATATATTTTAAATACATACGTTTTTAATAATAGGCAATATTCTTTAAAAGGTTGCGGAAAATGTTGTTTGAAAAATCCGTTTTTAATTGTCTAAAATTTTGTTCAAGTTCTTAATAAATCAATGTTTATATTTTGGGCTAAAAATTCCCTACAATCAGTCCACAGTCTGTACTGTTTCTTGCCTATGTTAAATGGATTTTTTCAGGTTAGATAAAACCTTAGTGAAAAGTTTTAACATTACCTTTATTCAAAATCGAGCCAAATTTTTATTTAGCGACATATCGCTCCTTTATCTAAAAAACGCGATTTTTGAGTTAAGAATGCAAAATTATTCATCGCATCGTTCTTCATCTTTTGTGAAAAATTCAGATATGTCTAGTTTACTCTTAAGGGAAGAATATTTTTTTATTTTTCCATTGAGCTGTGAGTAAATTAAGAACTTTAAACTCGTTTCCTGAAGAACGCTGCAATAAAGGAGTGATATATTCATTTCGTGAAGACTTAAAAATTTATATTCGTTACTTCACTAATATTACTTACATACATAAATTACGTTCTTTTACACAAACATAGCAAATGAGAAAACAAATTGAGAGAGCAAAGTGAGAGTTCTTGACTGAGTATCAGGGCTGCCAGTAATAATTTCCGAAAAATCGTAAAATTTTGGAAATAAATAAGCCCAAATCGACATTATAAAAAAAATATTAAGAAAATCATCACACAAAAATCTTCTATTTTTTACAACAACCAATAGTATAAAAAAATCTTTCATTTAAAAATTAACAATTCAACGGATTTATTAAAATAATGGAAAAAATCAATATTATTTTAAACATATTTGGTCAATTCAAAGCAAGATTTGAACAGATTTTGTGTCAAAACAGTTAATGTATTTTCCTAAATTACCGTTAATTTTTCATTTGATATGTTTTATTTAATTACAAAATATAAATACATATCATAATTATGTTTTTTTTTGTAATGATAACATTGTAACATTCAAGACAGCTCAAGAGATTGGCAAAGTCATTAAGTTATTTACAAATTTACATAAATCTGGAAACACAGTATTATTGTATGGTAAATTAATTGACTTTACCTTTCCCAAATATATTTACATTTAATGCTGTCTCTAATATTCATTAATTGTGCAAATTCTTTATTCCTTTTTTCTTAAAATGAAATAAATAAATCTTGTTTTTTTAAACTTGTCTCTGTTTTACTTTTAAATACCCTTTTTATTACACTTTTGCAAGATTTAAACGGCAACCCTGACATGCATATTAGACATTTTAAAACTCATTTTCGAAGCGTTGTGAAAAAATAATGCACAATGGTAGCAGTGAGTTCCTTGTTCGTTAGCCAGTGTGTTTGATTCAGGGATGGCAAAATTGGTACAATTGTACTTTTTTTGGTACTATTCAAACTCGAAAAGTACAAAGGTACACCAATGGCTTATTGAGTACAATTAAGAAATCTCCTCATAATCATAATTGAAGTAATTTTACTTTGAATTAACAAAAGTTTTATATATTAGCACTTCTAGACTACAGTAGTTTTCCGGTTTAACGAACCAGTACTTTGTCAGCCCTGTTCGTTAAACTGAAAAGTTCGTTATACCCAGTACTTATGTAGAATAGCCATTTTATGGATAAATAAACAACTATTCCCTTTGTTTTTAGTTATTTGTGTAAGAAATTTCTTAAGATTATTTTTTTAAGCTAAAATTATGAACCTTATTTGTTCGTTAAACTGAGTACAAAAAAATATTTTTTGTTCGTTATATAAGGTACTCAATGGAGCAAATTAACCTGTTCGTTAAAAGCGATGTTCGCAGAATCGAATGTTCGTTAAACCGGAAAACTACTGTATAACCCGCTCCATTTAGAGAAAGAACAGTGCATGAGCATGTTCACTTGGCTAGTGAAAGATAGCAATTATAAAAGATACTAAGCATCTAATGTCAATATAATGGATGCTACCCATAGTACACATTAAGTGCTATGCATTGGACCATTTAACAAACAGACTACAAAATGGAACTCTTTGCGGCTTGATCCAAACAAAGGATTTACTGATTTCACAAAATTGTAATTGCTATAGTATAAATACATATACCAAGTATGTTATTATCAAAATTGTAATTGTGATCTCCAAATCGATTTAAAAGTACCTTGATTTTCTTTATACGTAAATAGTTTATACATTTTCAATATAGAACTGCTTTTTGTTATATATTATAGTACATATGAAATTTCATATACCTTTTTCGCTAAGAATCTAAACAAAAATAATATAAATTAAGTACAAGTTCCAAAAAGTACAAACTTTCAAGCTATTTGGTACAATTTTAAAATTCATGATGCCATCCCTGGTTTGATTATATGCATTTAACGACGACTACTTGATAAAGAAAATCAAAATACACAGAATGCACGTAGATATGAATGTGCATGTGCATGCATGTATGTAGTTGTTTATGTTTTTATTGATGTGTTTTTGTTTTCGTCTTAACTGTATAAAGCACTCAAAAATTTTCAAGGTCACAAAGCAAGTCAAGAACAAACACTTCTACCTCATACGTACATACGCCTAATATACATACATGTACATATCCATACATATGTATGTATATTAACCCGACTCACCTTGTATGGAGACGAAAATGTGTTTTTTTGTTAATCCTCTAAAATTATACATATCGCACTTGATCAACAAGAGGGTATTAACTCGAAATTTTAATTTTTTCACTTTTCTCCAAAACTTGCATTCTAATATTCATATTTAGCTGCTGTAAAAATTTCACAAAGTTTTGTCTATGTTTCGCTAATGAAACGGATGATTTAAAATCTATTTTTTATATACCTTTGATGTAAAATCAAAAAGAATTTTGCTTCTGTTGAAAATTTTAAAATTTCGAGTTAATACCCTCTTGTTGATCAAGTGCGATATGTAAGTATGTAGATTGGTTATTTTATGACGATTTTCTAATCAATTTGGTGGTCTAATGATTGCTATTCGTGAGCGGGATCGTGTCTAAAAAAGGTTACTTTTTCGTGTTTTTTTTCATTTCCTACAAAAAAAAATTAAAACTTTACTGAAAAGTGGTTTTGACACCGATTCCCAAAACATATAGTAGGTATATAAGCATTACCACAAACTACTACTACTGCTTTGTGGCATTACCATGTGTGAGTTACATCATGTTTAAAAACATTAATTCTAAAGTGGGGTGGGTACACATTATCGAACTTAAGTGACAGTCAAAAATTCATCAGTTTTGAATGATAGTTTTGACTGTTCAGACTGCCGATCATGTTCAAAACTCAAACCGTTATTCAAGAAAAAAATTAGACACATAAACATAGAAAAACGAAAATTGGATGCGCATTATTGCTAAAAAAAATTTATAATGAATTATTTTAATTTTATTTTATTATCTAACAACTTTTTGTATTATTTTGTCTTCACATCTCACATAAGCTTGCATTTCATTAAAGAAATACATACATATGTATATAAATTGCTTAGAAAAATTATTTTCCGCTTCCTAGTTTTGTAGTTTATGGTACAAAAGTATCTCTTGACTGGTACATTTTGGTACACACTCAGTCAAAAACCTATTTGGCCGCTGACTGCCACTCAACCCCAAAAATTTCTGTGGTTGTCTGTTGACTGACGAAATTTGTGTTCACACTGTCGATCAAGCCGAATTTTGAGCAAAACTGTTACTCATGTTCGATGGTGTGTAACCCCACTTAAAGTATTTTAGGGTTCCGTACAAAAAGTATAAGAACGGTACCCTATTGTCGACTTTTTATAGGACAATAATCATCTTAAGTTTACTGGACTAGGAAAAATAATTCATAATAGATTATAGCAGACCAAAATAATATTATTAACCGCCAACCAGCGTTACCAGTACTTTCAATTTCATCCCACCATCAAATACCAATAAAAACCAATAAAACTACCTTTTGAGGCTTACAACGAAAATTAAATTCAAAACTTTTCGTTTTTAATGCCCGGCGTTCTTCTCTACCCCGTTCACAAAAAAAAATCATGAATTTTATTCATGAATTTAATTCCTCGTATAAATTGGGCCTAAACGACATTCTACGTTTTGGTTAGCATAAATAATAAGAAATCGATATGTTTGTATACAAAACTAACTACTAAAAATAAATTTTTCCCACTAAAAAAAATAAAACCCACTAAATTTAGTGGTAAAGCAACTGAGTTGGTTCCGTAAGGAACACTCTACCGTTCACCAAATAATTCGAGCTGTGAATTTTAGTGAAATAACAAAAGAAATCGCAAGAGTGCTTTTGTAATTTTTCTCGATATGAAAATAGTAGGTATAACCAACAACTCTTTATATGTATATATGTATATGTATGTACCCCCGATGTAAGGGGGCACAGAAATCAAGAAGCACAATTTTATGCTGACAGTGATTTTATACTCGTATGCAGTGAACAATTTTGACGTGCAATAATCAAGAGATTATAATAAAACACAGGCTGTTATATATCCATAAAATAAATCATTCCTGTCAGGGAATAAAGATCAGTGATAAAGATATGTATGTACATATTTACATACATAAAGTACAGACGTGCTCTTTATCCAAAAGTTAATAGGAGGTCTAAACTCAAACTTAAAAACAAGATAGTGGTGTATAATACTCGTATGTATATGTATCGGAACGATCCTGATTACATACATAAAGTACAGACGTGCTCTTTATCCAAAAGTTAATAGGAGGTCTAAACTCAAACTTAAAAACAAGATAGTGGTGTATAATACTCGTATGTATATGTATCGGAACGATCCTGATCTACGGCTGCCCAGTAAGCTTCACAAAACTGCCAAAACCCATACAAAGAAGTGAAAAATTTGAAAATTATGTATTTTTGCAGCAGCTTATCTTTTTCGTTCCGGTCGCTTTTTGTTTAAAGGTTTTCATCCATTTCTAAGCTTATCCTATTCTCAAAAATGTTTGGAAAAATTTGCTTCAAAGTAAAATTGTATACTTTCCAAGTTAACGTGAACTTTTTTTGTTTAAAAATGGTTCATAATAATTATGAAACGAAATCATTAATACAACTATAGACAAAATATCTGGCAATACTTATCAAACAAAAATTGGAAAATAAATGTGCTCATAGTCGTTGGAGTAACTATCGATACATATAGGTGTGCAGGGATATAAACAAATATGAGCAGGAATATCCATATACAAGTATAAAACAAAATGCGCACCGATACATACAATTATGAAATTGAACAGAAACGAAACATATTTTGTATTGAAAATATTCAACATATGCTAGAGTAATTTATTTATTATTGTATCGTTTGTCATTTTCTGGTACATACATACATACATACATATGTACGTACATACATATGCTTTTCCTATATTTCTTATAGTTCTACATATATACTATATAGTATAGGTATATACGATTTATGGATAAGTTTTTTCTCCTACTTTAAAACTATATGTATATGTTAGTTACGTATTTTCTGAAGTAAGGTAACGATATGTAAGGTATCAAGTCTATGTTTAGCATGTTTTGGTTGAATGCCCACATGCCTATAAGTATGTACAGTCGAGTCTCGATAATTAAACCACTCGACACAATGTGATTCGGTTCCTTCGGTAATGTGGTTTCAAGAATGATATCTTGCTCGCCGACAACCTATAATTTGAAGTTATGCTTCTACAGTTAATTTTAACATATGTACATTATATTCCGAGTTTTTTTTTTACAAAAAATGAAATTTATTGGACGATGATAGATTGAAGTCGGTTACTCCAAAGAAAATAACGGACATTTTTATTTTATATAGGTTCATACACATACATATATTCTCGTACATATGTAAGTATAGTACGACCTCCCTAATCCGGACACGCTAATTCGGACTATCCAGTAATCCGAACATTTACATTTTCGGACAGTTTAGAAATTTTTCCTCTATACTCCGAACAAGTGTTGTTTTTCCTCAGTAACATTTTTTCGTTATTTAACCGCTAGACAAAATAAGTTGTGTGTTAGCGAGAGAATTGAAGAATGTGTAAAATATTTTAGTTTAATTGAGTTTGTGCGGCGAACTGTTCTCAAAAGCTATTTTAGGTGCTGAACAAGCCAACGCGACAGATAAGGATATTTTATTTTTCAAAGCAGTTAAAAATAGGGCTGACAAATTACATGATGATATGTGCATTCAAACAAAAATAAATTCTTATTTTTCACAGCATAGTATGAATTCGAATGTGTACTGATTTTTCTTTTCGGTAATGAAAATATAAATTATACATATGTGCATATATGTATGTATTGCATTAAAAATTATTATTTGAACCGTAGTCCGGATGATCCACTAACCCGGACAGTAGCTGAAACTATATCTGTCCGGATTATGGAGGTTGTACTTTACTCCCCTCATTCCTCAAGTCGTCACTGATGGCCAAAATTAACCGACTAAATTTTAGGTATTGTTATTATTAGAACACTAAATATTGAAATTTTTTTTATTTTCTTCCCCACTTCCTTCAAAACCCGAAATTGTGGGTTATGTATATAGGGATTTCCTTGACTGTACATATGTAATTATAAAAATGTTCGAAATAAAAAATCCGAAATTTCAATCAAACCCCTGTTTATTTGAATTTTTTCCAGCTCTCTCTTAGTTATTTGAACCTTATTATTTTATACTCTCGGTTGTTTATCTTTTTTTCTGGTCCCTTGTGTTCAAAGTTATCGAGAGTCGACTGTATATTATTTCTACTCAATATTTGAATGTCGGTTTGTCGGTCATTTTTTTTGAATAGCAGCGCGTTCTTTTTCAGGGTCATGAAAATTCGATTTTCTTTCTAGCCACAGAACAAAACAAAATAAGTAAAAAAAGAGAACAGAAAGTGAGGATAATTAAACGAATTAAATGATTTACCTATTTTTGTTTTCTTTTACTTATTTTATTTGAAATTATACTTAGAAATATGTACATACATACATATGTACATATCCATATTTCTTTATTCTTTACAATAAAAGTGTTATTAACTTAAAAGACAGACAGAATGACACGTTCAATGCAATAATTTAAGAGACGGAAATAAAGTGCGGTCGAAGACATTCAAGATACATACATACATGCATATGTAGGTACATTCATACACACATCCATATGTACAGCACTGCGATTCATTTAAATAAGGAACAGAGTTTTTCTAGCTTTGAATTATTCAGCCTTTTCGGAAGTGCATTATTGCACAGCATCTGAGTCGGAAAGCATTTCTGGCAATGTCAGTGGTTCAAAATTAGATATCGACGGTAGGTAACCTTTAGACCGACAGGGGTCCATGAAAAAAACGAAAACTTACAAATATACCTACATATGTATGTATGTATGTACTCTGTTCATTATGGACGACGTGATTATTTCGATCCATTTGCACTTCACATTAACACATATGTATCTATGTACAAACACATATAGGAACATATTCATATTCTACTATAAATATGTACCTATGTGCATTTGGATGTACACACAAACATTCACAAATGAACAGTTTGTATACACATAAATACATACATTCATATACATATATACATACATATAATCTTAAATCAAATTAAATATAAAAATCTAATAATGTATTGATTAGAGTACAATAACCTTTAAAATTAATTTATTCAAACACCAATTCAATACAAAACTTATAATATACCTATATTATATATGTATATCAAGCCCTAACCGCTAAAATAACACAATATGCAAAAATAAAATTTTACAAGTTTTTAAACTTTTTTCCAATTTATTAAAAAAAATTTAATGCAAATTTAAATGTATGTACATATGCATGTACTTAATAATGAAGTTATGCAAGTCATAGATAAGTTTTACGTTAATGTTCCGTACAGAAATTTTGTTGTCAGTTACGTTAATTTTGCCCTCTACATTTTTAGTAGTCTGGACTAAAATTTTACAAGGAAAATTTTACACGTATACCACAAAAAAATTTTATAGCAACATTTTTTAACGAAAATTGAATTTTAGCCTTGAAGTGACCTTATGATTTTATTCTTTTACGTGAGTAGCACTTGATTATGAGTTTTTGTAAACGTGGTAAATTTTTCACTACAATAGCTTGAGCCGAAATGTGTGTGAGCAATAAAAAGCAAATGCTACTATTAGAACATTTGTACCCTTAGCGTGCAAGATCGTGTGTAAAAATTTATTCACGGTTCCATATATAGGTAAAATTAACTGTTAATCAGCTGCTAATTACATATTTAAATATTTTATAATTGTGTAATTAATTTGTGCATTTCGGTAGATGTCGTTTACGTTGAAATCAAAAGGCTTGAATTGCGGTAATTATTATTTTTGATACGATATTTTACCTTACGACGTGTTGGAGGCTGTAGAAAAATTCTGCATCAAAAGGTCGGATTCCAAAAATATGAAAGTTAAGTTATTTTCACGGTTAACTTAAGTAGGTTAGGTTAGGTTGTACAGGCTGCCGATTTCAAGCAACCGGCCCACTTGGGTCCAGGAGAATAGGTCCCTTTGTGATGTTAACTTAAGTAACGCCCAACAAAAACATTAAATAAAATTTAGATTTTCTGATGAAAAACAAGCTGTAAGTAGATATTAAATCTCTTCTTCGCTTCGTTGACGACACGTTTTGAAAATACATACATAAGTATATATATATATATATATATATATATACATATATGTGAAGGAAATAAATTTAAAAAATTACATAAATGATTTTTATTTAAATTTTTAGAACAGTATCACCAAATTGCATAGTTAGTTATACATCCATATGCATGCATATATGTATGTATGTAAATGCGAATGTATTAAAATTTGTGGTCAAAAATTATCACTTTCCAAAAACGTTGCATGTTAAAATTCGCAATTTTTTTTATTATGCATGTGTGATAGATACACTTGCTTTAAAATTATACGGTGTGACATTCAAAATGCACTTATGAAATATCTAGTGTGGATTGTAGGCTAATTTGGACATTTTTAGAAATTCGATTACATCAAATATTTTTTCAAACGGTTGATCGATCCAATATTTTTTACTTTTCATGCGATGATTTGAACGACTTGTTTCATTCAGCACTTGGACGCAAATTTTCAACTCTTCAAAGAACCTAAGCATTATCATTTAAAATACATTTTAAAATACGTTTCATTATTTATTTTTTTTTAAATTTTTCGTCCTTTTAGGCTTTTTTGTACTGAATTTCTTAAATAAATCAATAAATAAACAAATATGTAAATAAATAAATAAATGTAAATATACACTTTTTATTTATTTAATACTTTTATTTATTTTTTTGCACACATTCATTTATTTGATAGCTATGTAGTTCAGATAAACTAGCGATAAGTTGTTATAAAAATTGGAGATAATAGTAAATTTTTCGTGGAACCAAGAGGTTCGCTGTCAAAATTTTGTGCGGCAAAACTTTTGGTTTAACCAAGATTAGCGCAAGCCATGAATTAGAGTGTGAACCTTGAATTTTGCTGTCCGTGTGAACATGGTATAAGGAAGCTAACTTTTATCTAATCTAAGTTATCTAATCAAGTGAGCCTACAAGCTGCATATCATCATATATCTTTTAAAGATTGGAGGTTTCCTATTTTTTTACTTACTAAGGAAGCTTCTCCTCCATTCAAAACTCTTTAAAAATTTTAAAATTGACATAAAAACGAATTATTTGACTTAGTTTGTCCACTAAATCTAAAAAAGACGGACGTATTTTGTCAAATATTGTATTTATTGTTTCTTAATTATGGCCATATTCTAATTATATGTTTAGCAATACGTAAATGACCACAAAAAGTATTTTATTTATCTTTATATATTAAGCAAATAATACCGTTAATGATAATAAATTTAATATTCATGGTTATTCCAAAAAAACGCGTCGAAAAGTGAAACTTTACATGAAAAATACCAACAAAAAGTGAAGATTTGTTCTTGTTTTCTGTAAATTTTACAAATAAAACCAACGCGAGTACTGAGACGCGTTAGTTTCTCTTCAATAAACGGTACATTTTATAACAGCAAACAATGGCAAGCCTTCACTATTTGTTAGTGTTTTCTATGTTAAATTTCACGTCATCGGCGCGTTTTTTGGAATAGGCACCATTATTTTCTGGGCCGAATGAATAATTGTATGCATCTATGTACATATACAAAAATATGCTTTAGTAAGCAATATTCTTTAATAATAAATATATATTGTAAAACTATGTCCTTATTAAGATATCTGCAGAAATGATGTAGGGAATATAATACTTTTTAATAAACTAAAAAATTTAAAAAGGTAAATTTAATTGTACTTTCACACAAGTTATTCATACATATAACCTAAAAATTTAACAGTAGGTAAGTAATTAGATTTTAAAAATAATTTGATAATAGTTTTTTACAATTAATTTGGAAAATTTATGTTTAGTGATTTACATTGACAGTAATGTGATAACCCATTGAAACCCCTTACTTTTAACACAATATCACAATTGCCGATGCCTTATTATAGAAATTTTATGTAAATAACATTGCATGTAACTGAAATTAACTTTCAAAACTATGTACATATTATGTACGTTGTTTTAGGAAAACAATGAAAATACGAAAATAAATTTTTTAGACACAGTCATAAATAGACCCAAAATATGTTGGGAAACATCGTACAACTAACCAATATTTGATTTGAGTGGATAGAAAATATGTACTATTTTTTCAACATTGGAACATTGATATTCGCTAAAAAATGGCGAATACGAATAACAAAAATAGGCGTATATTCGCGAATTGGAATGTTCGTTACATCGCTAGTAGGTGCATACCAAGTACATATGTATATACACATACATATGTAGAAGAATGTAAATACATGTAGAATAATAACATAAAATAAATAAAACATTTTTGTACATATCCAGCCACCTCTTTTTAAATAAGGGATTTTACCGATATACCTACCTAGTTTGTAAAATGGCGAAAACGTTTACATATGGAAATGTGTATGCACCTACTACGTAAATACATACATACATATTTGCAAACTTGTATATCGACTTCGTCATATTATATCGAATGGCATTATATTACGAAATTGATCGGTAACAATAACAATGATAATTATAAACAAGTGCAGCAATTCTTATTTATGTACTATGTATGTATATATATGTATGTACTTATATTTATAGATACACATATGCATATGTATTTAAATATCTTACATACTTCATTTTAAATAATTAAGTACTTAACCCTATAACGATATTTTTAAGTCAAGAATTTCCCTTAGCAGAAAGATGTTCTTAAAATTGGATTTGTTATTTAAGGGATAACAAAACTCTTGGTTTTATTATTTTTTATTGCACGTACTATAAGCATGCATACATATCTGTAGATACATTTGTATCTATCTATATATGCTTGTAGATATGGACATAAGTACGAATGTATGTTGTGAATGTACATATAGAGATAACAAATGTCATAAAAAAATCTCCAAATTGAGAATATTCGTTCCTATAAACAAACAAAATAGAGAATATACCTTGATTTTATTCTTTTTTTGGTAAATTAAATTATTTCAACAAATAGGTATCCACAATTTAAAAAATAATATATAAAAAATACAAATGCAATATTTAATTGTATTTGTTCCTTAATTTACTATGCATGCAAGAGTATTTACCCAAAAACTGCAGGTGTAGTTGCGACTTTTTTATAAATGTTCCGCTTTTGTTTTTTATTATTAAAATCAGTTTTTACACACAAATATGAAGAACTTTTATTAATACAAAAAACTAAATATATGAATACATATTTTACAAATTATTATTTTTAATTTTAAATGAGAAAGAAACTTAAAAAATTTGAACGCAAAAAACACTGCGACAAGTAGAAAATATACTAACGTATTAAAAATAAAGAAAAACGAAAATCATCTGTAAACAGCCAACGTCAACAAAAATCTCAGGGATGGCTGTGTTTTATTATAGTACTAGATAAATTTTTTTCATGAAAATGCAAATTTCATACACATGTATACAAAAATATTATTCCTTATAACAGTAATCAGATATACAGTGACCACAACTTTTAAATATAAATAACGAATAAGAAACATTTTCTAATCATCTTGTTTTTGTTGGTAGCATATTTTTTTATTTATTTATTTATTTATTTCATGTATAGTAATACTAAGCCATTCAGGGCAAAAAAATGTATTACAAAGTGTTGATATGTTCTGAGTAAATACAGATAATAAGAATATATTTATATAATAACTGTATAAAAAAATATATTAAATATATATGTATATATATTATTAATTATACATATCACAACCATTTAAGGGCTCCCCAGCCATTTAAGATTTATTTTTCATTTAATTATATGGAATATGGTAAGTGTCCAGATATGGTAAAACCATCCACTAAGATCATATGGAGTAAGATCCATCCAATTGAATAATTCATTCAGTCATTCACTGGAAATGCGTTAATAGTTTAATGCGAAAAACATTATTGCTATGGGAAAAAATACGTAATTCATAAGGAAGAAAGTTCCAACAACGCGCCACTCTCACAGCAAATGACCTTTCAAATAGAGAGCAATTTATTTTAGGTATTAGTACTTGTTTACTTCTAGATGACCGAGAGAAGATAAACATATTACTTAAAGTGGAAGGTACTCCACTTTTAATAATGCGATGGAAGAAGACCAAATTACGAAGGCTTACAAATTGATTAAAGGAGCATCCTAGAAAGTTTTTAACAAATTCAGAGACATGTTCACGTCGTCGTACATTAAAGACGAACCTAACAACAGAATTGGTCGCATATCGTAATATTTTCAAATTCTACGCAATCGAGCCAGAAACAACTTCCAAACCATACAGAACATGTGGCATCATTAAAGAATGTGCTATATTTATTTATTTATTAATTTATTGCATAATTATTATTTAATAATCTTCCTTCTTAAACTGGTACCTGACTGGAATGAATTCCAGAAGTGGGTTGTACATGGTATTCCACCGAATCATTTGCGAAAAGCAATCAAATCGACTGCATGCCTTTAATAAAAAAACATGAAACCGTAATTCGGTATTGCTACTCTAAGCATTAGCCAATGCGATAGAGCGAGGAGCTAGTCAAGACGTTTAAAAAAGAAGCAGAACGGAATAAAAATTGAGTTTCAACTTATAACGTAATTTTTGCTTGAAATAATCTTTTACTTAGTAAAATATTAACTGCCGTATTCTTAAAAAATTAATTTGTATTTGAAATCTATTTTTAGGAAAATTTGTATGAAAAATTTGTCTAAAGGTACATTTCAAATGTTTTGTCAATGATTATAGATGGGCAGATTCGTAGAGCTTAAGATTTTGAAAAATATAGCTATCGACGTTGTTAACAAAAAAATCTAACGTAGCTTAAAAGAAATTAAGCCAAACACTCCTTATCGTCTTTCTATAATTTTGTTTTTCATTCGATCGGCCAATTGCAATCTGTAGCAACTGGAATTCCAACTTAAGCTTGTGTTTGGTCAATTGGCTAATTATTTGTATAAACAAATTTATTCATTCAAATTTTTTATAATTCGAATTCCTTTTACATGTTTATATTGTTTCAATATTATTTTGTAGTAATTAAATTTTAAACATCAATAACAAAAAATATGAAATTCCGATATGAAGATATTTAAACCCCTACCTAATAATGTAATTGCGAATTTGCTTTATTATATAGTTACATTCGTCATGTAAAATGTAAAACAACGTAACTACATTTTCTTTAATTTTACAGGATAGGAAAGAAGCTTAATAAAATATTCAAGCAACCTGAAAAAAGTTTCTTCAAAACTTGCATAAAATTAACAGACAAAATATTATAGTTTGTAGGAACGTGCATATTCTCATGGCACATAATATTCAATAAAAAAAAACTTGAAATTTTTGTTACTTACATGGTTTTACGTTTCATATGACGATATGTACAATTGGTGTTGCGGTCAATAATTAATTGTTATCCTTAATTAATCTATAATTAATTATCGATAATAATGCATTTGTTGAGAAGCAAAAAGTCCCAGCTCCGAAAAAATATGAAAGCGAACGTAGATAAACAAGAAATAAAGGAAGGGACCAGCTGTTTATTACACTTGTGTTTGTTAATGCAATAACACAACTCAACTGTAGGTATAATAACAAAAACGTAAACAAACATACATAAATGAAAGAACGATTATTAAGAATAGTTTTTATTGAATAAAAAGAAAAGTTTAAAACAATTAATAATTTAGGATTAAAAGGTACTTTAAAATTTTATTCAACATAGGTATTTATATACACAGTAATTATAATTTCATTTTGAATTATAAACTGGACAGCGAATTTGAGAACATGATGTAAAGAAAGAAATCAAACGGAGAGAGCAATTAAATAATTGTTAAGGGTAATAAACAAATTTCGATAAAAATTAATTTATATACATAGGTACCTATATGATTTATTAAAATAAGAGTAACTATGAATTAAAAATAAATTTAAAACTATGTAGATACATACCTGTTTCGGGAATTTTTCTTTTTTAATTTCCTATATAAATTTTAATTAAATGTTACTAAAAATGGCTACCAATCGTTTTGTTTTGTCGTAATAATTTTTATTTATGAGAGAACGATTGATCAGCTGTAACTTTTCAGATTTGCATCTGTGTATAAATATATAAGTATACATACATATCTACATACATATCTACTTTCTTAAATACTTCTACATACATGCATACATATACATATCTTTGAAGTTCAATTGCATTATGTTAATTTCATTTTGTTTATGTTGGTATAATATATGTTTATTATTTATAGTTAAAAATAACTTTGTTTTAGATAAATTAATTAAAACCAAATATTAATATAACAGAAAAATACCTACTTATTTACATGTATTCTTAAGTTTTGTGGTTTAAAAGTATTTAACAGAGCTGGTGATAGTGTGCTATTTTGTGATAGTTTCTATTCTGTTTCACTGTAAGTTGAGTAGTATTGAACAAACAATTTCTATACTCGTCGAACATACAATTTCTATACTCGTCGAACATACAGTAATGGTCAAAATATTTGACACCCAATCAGTGATAGCAACTCAGTAGTTTTACCACAAAATTTAGTGGTTTTAATTTTTGTTTAGCGGGAAAAAATAATTTTTAGTAGTTAGTACTTTTTGTCAGTAGTGCGATTAATAATTATTTGTTTAAAAGCATATATTCGATTTCACATTAGTTATGCTAATCAAAACGTAGATGTCATGGTAGTTAATACAGGTAGTGTCGAAGCGTTAACGGATTTTTTTTGGGTTCGGGTCTGTCAAAATTTGATTATTTTTTACTTTTATGTATTACACACACTCACACTACTAAAAAAGCACACTTTAACACTTGTTTTAAATGCAAATAAGAAAAGGAAAATAATCAAAATTCTTTATAGAACTTTTTGACAGTTTCGAACCTAAAAGCAGTGTTGTTGTAGCTTCGACACTACCTGTATTATTCTACCAAGGTAGATGACATTTAGGCCCAATTCATACGAGGAATTAAATTAATAAATAAAATTCATGATGCTTTTTTGTTGGTAAGCGGGGTAGAGAAGAAAGCGGAGCATAAAAAACGAAAATTTTTCAATTGAAAAATTTATACTCTAGCAGTTATTACAATATTATTCATAAAAATTGAATTAATAGGTACTTTATTTAAATTTTTTCTATATACATACATATGTTGGGGAACAATTACATTTATTTGGATATATTTTAAAATTGTTTTGTCTCCTGCAACTTACTGCCTTTCTGAGTTGTCGGGTGAGAGTCTCTTTCGTGGGTTTTACATTTGCAACGTAAATATTTATTTGTGACTGCACGTGGCTTTAAATTAGTTTCAAATTTAAATATTTATATATATTTATATATATATATATATATATATTATACATATTTGTTTATTACCAAGATGGTAAATTTAATAATGAACATATTTTTCATTTTGAAAATATATTTAATTCTCTTTTTTTATTGATGTAATGCCAGTCTTCCCGCTAAGAATAAATATTGTTTGATCCTAGTCCTATAGCCGGCGTTAACACTAATCATCTTCGCTTAGTTTCTTGAGCATTGACCACATATGTATATGTTCAGAGTTTATGTAGTTTAAATTCCAACACAAAGCTTGAGCAATTTCAGAATATATTTCACGATTCTGACCTCGATGTTATTGGAGTTAGTGAAACCTGGTTTAAGTTCTACTTACTGTCACATAGAAATGATAATGACTTCCAAGCAAGAGCAGGCTTCCGACCAGCTCTGTTACAGAGTCGGTATTCGTAGTAAACAATACGGCGTCTGTGAATTTGTTAAAATTTTTGACAATGGCACCTCTGCAATATTTAGCATTATTTGCCTGGCAGCGATATTAATTCGTTTAAAAATTTACATTCAAATTTATTTGCTATCTTTAATTTACATGGTCTTATTTTAAATTTTCAATAATTTTGGTAAATTTTCGCATTTTGATTTTTATTGGCCCTAAGCAATTAATTTTTGAAAATCATATATTTCTAATTAAAATTTTCAAGTTGATAGCAGCGGGAATTTAATTTGGCTTGATCAATTCGCTGGTGTACGATAGGAATCAAGCTCTAAAATATATGAAAATGGTTTTTATTTTTTTACATCTTTGCTACATATTTTATATGGATTCTAAATCGTACATCAAACATTCCTTTTTTTATTGTATTATCGTATCTGTTGCTGCAGCCCTGCTATCTTTTAAAATTAATTCCCCTTGAGAATGGCATTGTAGATATTTAGGATATTTTTGCTGAAGTAATAAAAAATATGGCATATCACTTCAATTTGTAGGGTATATAGAAGTGTGGGAGCATATTCAAAATTAAAATCAACAAGTTTTCTAATAATATAGTTCCACGAAACTACTTCAGAGGTTTTGGATAATATTGATTCTTAAAATATATAAAAAATAAATAAAATTAAAAACTCACGGTCTTAAATCTAGTTTAAACTTCAGATCCATTTTGAATTCTTCCGTATCAGCTATAATTTTTTTCCATTTAACGTTTCAACACATTAATAAATGTTTCATGTGGAACTCTGATATTTGCAAATTGACGCATTTTCTTTTTACCTTCACTTTGTTGTTTAAGAAGTTTCATACGTCTCGTTACATCACCACCATACTAAAAATGCATAACAATGAAATTATTTGCGGCTGAAAAAATAAATGTGATAGCATACCAATTTAGCTGTGACATCCTTGCGATACGCTTTAATGGTTTCCCTAGCTAAGACATTGCTGCCTACACATGCTTGAATGGCTATCTGAACCATTTGCCTAGGAATCATGTCTTTAAGTTTCGCTGTCATATCACGCCCAATGTCCTTCGCTTTTGTAACATGGACTATACGGGATAACTCATCAACAGGTTTACCGTTTAGATGAATATCCAATCGAACAAGATTTGTCAAATGGTAACCATAGTCTTCATAATTAAAACTTGCATAGCCAGAACTAAGAGATTTTAAATGATCATTGAAATCCAAAATTATTTCACTTAAAGGCATTATGTACTTCATCAGCATACGATCGTTGTCGATAATTATCGAACTCTCTTGGACACCTCTACGTTCGACACATAAACTTATAATTTGTCCCACATACTCACTGGGTGTTATTATGGTACCCTTAACTAAAGGTTCGTAATATTCTTTAATGTTTATAGGTTCGGGAAATAGGGTTGCATTTGATATTTCCATGGTATCGGTGCCCATTTGTTTAATGATTTTTGGATTTTTTAGTACTAGGCGATATGTTACCGAAGGGGCAGTAATTATCGGATCTGCATCGAACTCTTGTTCCAAACGCTGACAAAATACTTCCATGTGTAGAAGACCCAAAAAGCCCAAACGCCAACCTTGACCTAATGCAGGACTGGAATCAACTTTCATCGTTACTGCTGAATCATTAAGAATAAGTTTATCGATGGCACTCCGTAAAGCTACATGTTTCGACTGATCGGATGGGAATATGCCAGCGTAGACTATGGGTTGCTGTGGTTTAAAAGTGACAACTGCATCACATTTTTCATTTTTCAAATGTATTGTATCACCAATAATGGATTCCTTACTATTGCGCATATTGCAAGCGATAAGGCCCACTTGGCCAGCAGATCTATAAAGATAAAAAATATACATGCCTTTTAAAAATATAGTAATAACAGATATTCCGATTTTCAGAAATACACATTAATGTGCTTACAAGCAACTGATTTCGGTTTCCGCGGGTCTTAGCAATGATATATTCTTAACAGGATAAATCTTTTTTGTATTCAATGACTGAATTTCTTGTCCAACTTTGATTCTTCCATTTAAAACATAAATTAGATTTAGTGCTCCACGATAACGATCAAACCAACTATCAAATAGAAGACCACGAAAAGACGATTCGCGGTCAACTTTAGGCGGTGGAATAGCTTCTATAACTCTGTCCAAAACATCAGAAATACCAATGCCGAGTTTGGCGGAAACCTAAAATTAAACATTAAAAAATTTTATTCAACAACATTCCATTTATACAACCTTTAGAACTCTATCTTTTTCTATATCGAATAAGTTTTTCAAATCTTTACACACTCTATCTGGATTGGCATGTTTTATATCGATTTTATTTAGAACGGCTACGACGGCAAGATTACGAGTTTTCGCTAAATGATAATTAGCCACTGTTTGCGCTTGTACACCATGGCATGCATCGACCAATAAAATAACACCATCACAAGCAGCCAACGACCTTGATACTTCATTAGAAAAGTCTACATGGCCTGGAGTATCAATTAGATTGAGTAAATAGCTGACATCTTTATACTTATGAAATATAGATACAGTTTGTGCCTTTACTGTAATGCCACGTTCTTTTTCAACTTGTAAGCTATCCAAAACCAGGCTGCCGGAATTACGTGAAATGGCGCCTGTAAGCTCTAGTAAACGGTCAGCCAATGTGCTCTTTCCGTGATCCACGTGGGCAATAATACTAAAATTTCTTATATGCTCCACCGGTATATTAGCAAAATCTTTTAATATTTCTTCAGTAGTGTTTTCATTGGTCTTGCAACTGACCAAGCGTGTTGTTTTAAAACTAAAGTTTATAAAAGAGCATTACGTACATATATGTATATCAGTATTTCGTAATTATGAAATTCTTTGCACTCACTCTGTTTGAAATGATTTGTTCTTGAGCTTGCTTAATGTAATTCTACATGCCTTGAACATTTTAACTTGCGTTGTGTCTTTTTAATTAAAATTTTCTTTTGCATGCCGGTATTTTGATTACATCAAGGCCAGCGTTGCCGCTTTGGTTATTTGCAACCAAAATTAATATCATATACTAAACATACTTGTAAAAAATTCATTGAATTAGCAGCTGTGACGTATGTTGAAGTCACATAACTTCCATATTTCATTAGTGACAGATTTGAAATATACACCAAATGAAGGATTGAAAGGCTCCTATACATACATGCTAGCTACCGTTTACCGGCCAGTTTTTTTTAGATAACGGTAGTATTCCAATTGACTCGTTATTTGCTATATACAATGCGAATTTATATACCAGAAAAAATTATTTTGGAGCATTTAATGATACACATTTTATATTGTAGGAGTTATGACCAATTATTCCGGAGCCAAGGGAGGACGCCGAAAAAAATGGCACTAAAGTTTTTAAGTTAGAGAGCTATATGCCCTTATTCACAATAGTTTTCGAAAAAGTGAAATTTTTTCAATACTTATAAAATTTTTCCTTGTTTTTACAAAGTTGAAGAACTTTAAAAACCTTGAAGGTATAAGTAACCTTTATTTTTACTCCCATCTAAAGTTTTTAGCAATGCATTAAATTTATGCGATTAGTAAACGATTCGATAACTGCACGTTTTATTGAACTAAATTTCATATTCAAATTTTGGTAAATTCGTAAATCCAGCAATTGTGCAATAAGGAAAATTCATCTTTCGAAACGTCAAGTTTCTTTCTGCAACTACCGCAATTGCTACATTCGCCATTTAATCAATCTTGCGTTTACATCATAGTTTTTTCAATTATACTTTCGAAGTTCAGTTTAATTACCAACTGTCTGGTTGCTATCCATAATGGAACTATTACTTTTCATTTCTACTAGGCTTTAAATTTACCGTTTAGATCGATATTTGAATATATGCATACGATAGTTAACAGTAATTTATTCCAGACTTGATTATTTCGTTCAAGTTCTATTTTATTTGCCTGGTTCATTCCGAAAAAAATATATGTATGTACATACATATATACTTTTATATGTATGGTAAAAGAGAAATACATATGTACATATATAAATTTTTTGGTGTAAAAAATAAACTAGAAATCAATATAAACATAATTCAATCCCAGGCTTCTTTAACTTTCAAATGATTCAATCGATCCTCTAGAGTTACATGCGGCTTCAGCTTTTTCATTGTTTTGGTATCATTCCACATAGTAATTTTCGCCTCCGATTTTTTTAAATCTTTCACATGGCCAGCAGATTCTTCCTTGAAGAATATATTATTTAAATAATTATGTTAATTGAACTTTTCAATAAGTATACTTACTACTGTAAGATATGGATGTCTCAAAAGCAGCATTGTGTTTTCCTCACGCTCATATTCGCGCCGAAGCGTTTCCATGGCCTTACGACTTACTGGCTTAACTAAACGTCTTTTACCGCGAAATATGTGACCGGGAACTGTATCTTTAAAGAAGTTTATTAAAGTTAAACGCATTTTTATTAAGAATTCAACAAATTTAGAGTTTTGTCAAAATTGCGTAAATCACCGACACAGGGTAGACCAGAGGTGACACGAACAGCATGCTATTGCTGTATCTGTCGCACAGTAACTCGTAAACAAAGAATTTTTCATGTTTTGTTGTGGTTTTGTATTCTTATTAATTTCTGACTCACTAAAAAGAGTTGCAGAAAAATATTAATTTAAGCAATATAAATGCAAAAAGTTATATAACATTAAAAATAATATAAAATAAGAATTATTCGTGATATATAGAAGAAGTAAATTGCAATACAATTCATCATTTCTTACTTCCAAAATGCTTAATTTTGTTTTGTTTATTTTCCCTCATCCTTACATTATAATGCTATCTCTTTTACACAGTAACTCGTTGAACAAAAAAGCTGATTTGCTCCAAAACATAACCTCAAAGTTTCATCTCTGGTCTACCCTGTGTCACCGATGAATTGGGTTGGACACATAACACAATAAACATGGTAAGCACGTTATTACAACAAGAAGATATATTGTGATGTCAAATGAGTTCCATTATAAAAAATGTTTTTTGCTTTTTTCATATGCAGTTTGACACTAAGAAAATAAAGCAAATGCGATCAACTGTTGTTATGGTTTTGCCTCTTTATTAATTCTACAGCTGTTTTATATTAAAGAGCACGTTCACTGAAGGAGTTTACTCTAATGCTTAAAGTAACCATATCAATTTAATTTTTATAGGCCAATTAAATATTGATTACAAGGTGGCAGCGGGGGATCAACAAGCATAACAATACAACAATAACGGGTATTTCGGTCGTGTAAGTAGATTAAGTTTGCCGAAAAAATCCGTCTAAACTATTATATGTATAACTTTCAAAAATGTGCTGCTCAACCCACAACTAATAAAAATGTTTGTAATACAAAATTCATGAAAACATTTGGTGAATTTATTCTACCATGACAATAGCATTAGGAACTAGACTCGACAACTTATAACAACGCCTAGAGTACGCCTAGCGGTAGAAATTCGACCGCCAGCTTAAACGTTTAGTTGCATTCATATAACCGATATAAATAATATATATTCGGGTGAGTAAAACTCTACAATTTTTACCATTTGGCAAAAGAATGAAGAAAATCGGTTGGCAAACAATGGAGAAAAAGGAATCTAAAAATTTGTCTTTGCTTATTTATATATAGATATTGGTAAGATTACATATATGAGGTAATAAGCTACTTTTTTCAATTTAGCTAATATGTAACGTACACATGCTGGATATAAGTTGACAAATTTCAACGCATTTTATAATTTACACAAACATTTTTTAATAATTCATTACGTTTTTATTTTTACGAATGTGTAAATGACAAGGCTGCCAACCGAAACGAATATCTGTATTGATTTTTTTTATTTCGTTATCGGTAGTATAAATATCACAGATAACTAGTAGTCTGTGATAAATATATTGGTATTGGTATTTCAACATTTTGTTTTTTTTGTCATATTTCTTTGAACTGCCATTAATCATTCTTATAGTTGTCTTCATTGGCTTACGAAATGTGGAATTGAATGAAAATAAAAAGTTAAACAGAAATATTTAATACAAAATATATATCGAAGTAGGCTACAAACTGTTGCGATCTCATGATGGCCAATTCGAAAATGTCTCTTTTTCTCCTACTCTTGTACAAACTCTCCTACTCTTGTACAATATCTAAAATATTCATTTGAAAAATAATTTTTATTTATTTAGAAAATCTATTTCTATTAATTAATTCGCACAAAACGAGCGATACTCTTTAAAACAATTCTAGGGTAAATGTAAGAATGGGTATTTTAACATATTAAGCAACGCAATTTTTACCTAATGCAATTTACAACTGTAAAATACATAGTGTGTAGGCAGCATAATTTAAATTACTGCTGCGTGACTAAGGAACGATGTACAAATCTCAACTCAACAAAAACGCAATTTTTGAGTTAATAGTTTCATTAAAAATATTGGATGCTTACTTTGAGAGTTAATTTTTTTAGTTATGCCGGTCTTGCTGCTAAAGAGCGGTAAACGTATGTGTGCAATTAAATCCCATATGTACATATATTTTAGCGTTTATTTCACTATTTCCACATATGGCAACGATAAAATATTATAGAGGATATTTTAGAAACACCAGCTGATCGTTTGGGTTGTATAAAGTATTTTTTTCTTCTGTTTATATTATATTTTTTGTAATTGTAAAGAAGGTCAAACAAAGCGATTAAAAATTCTATACAACAAAACAAGAATAAAGTTAATAAAAAGTATTCTCATGGCCAGTTGTTCAAAAAATATTAATTATAAGACATTAGGCGACGAAGAAAATAAAATTTTAATACACGAACATCATCTGCAGCAGCAGAACGATAACGAAGCAACGAACAATGATGAGGACACTCCTAGAAATAGTGGCGTTCTTTTGCACACAGTACCCGAAATAAATCGATCACGATGGAATCATATCGAGGATTTAGATTCGTTTTTTACGCGTATGTATCACTACCATCAGAAACATGGGTTTGCTATAATTGTTTTGGATGAAATATTCCAACTTGTACAGTTTGCCTTTGTCATTTGGCTAATCACATTTACGGTTCACTGTATTAATCACGATATACTCTTTGGCAATGAGTTGCCAGCGGATCTCCACACGAAAATTTCAATAGCAGATGTAATAATACCAATGGATAAGTGCGTAGATAGTTTTGGGGGGCTTACAATATTGGTGCTACTTATTGCGTCGATTTATTTATTAATACGCAGTGTGAAAGTATTGTATCACTTATGTCAATACTGGGATATTAAAAAATTTTACAATACTGCTTTGCACATTGATGATGGAAATTTGGATAATATTACTTGGCACGAGATCAAAAAGAAAGTCAGAGAGGTGCAGGCCGAGCAGCATATGTGCATTGATAAAGATCATTTGACTGATTTGGATATTTATCATCGTATATTGAGATTTAAAAATTACTTGGTTGCTTTAATGAACAAAAACTTGCTACCAGTACGTTTTACTTTGCCTTTGTACGGAGAGGTTGTAATGCTTTCAAGGGGATTGTTGTTTAATATTGATTTGATACTCTTTCGCAGTCCTGGATCGCCATTCCAAAACAATTGGCAGCTAAGAGATGATTATTCAATAAGAGGCAATCAAGTAGAGCTGGCGAAAAGGTTATCAAATCTCATTTTCTGGATAGCCGTAGCAAACATTATATTGGCTCCACTGATATTTGTGTGGCAGTTGATCTACTTTTCATTCACGTATGCAAATATATTGAAAAAAGAACCTGGCGCACTGGGTATGCGTACATGGTCCAACTATGGCCGCTTATACTTAAGGCACTTTAATGAGTTGGATCATGAACTTGATGCTCGTCTTAATCGCGCTTATGAATATGCTAATCGCTATCTAAATTCATTTTCATCACCCTTAATGGCGATACTAGCCAAAAATATATTGTTCATATCGGGAGGCTTGTTGCTGCTTCTTCTGGCTTTGGGTATATACGACGAATATGTATTTCAGGTAGAACATATGTTAACAATAATAACTGTTCTCTCGGTCATTGGTCTAATATGCCGTAATATGATACCGGATGAAAACATGATTTGGTGTCCGGAACAACTAATGACTGCCATTTTAGCTCACGTTCATTATTTACCAAGCAGTTGGAAGAATCAAGCGCATACTTCTCTGGTTCAGGCAGAGTTTGGAAACTTCTTTCAGTTTAAGGCTTCATATTTTCTCAACGAAATCATTAGTCCTCTCGTTACACCTTTCCAGCTCTTGCTTGTATTTCGACCGAAAGCCCTAGAAATCGTGAAGTTCTTTAGAAGTTTTACAGTCTCGGTAAGAGGTGTGGGAAATGTCTGCTCTTTTGCCCAAATGGACGTTCGAAAGCATGGCAACCCAGAATGGCAAATGGACTTATCAACAAAATCGATACACCAATCGGCGAATGCTGCCGCAGCCACAACAAATGGAAAAACGGAATTATCATTATTACACTTCACTCTGACCAATCCCGAATGGCAAATGCCACCAGAAGCATTGGACTTCGTAAAGGCTGTAAGACAAACAGCTTTAACAGATTTAAGTAAAGCCGCTGCAGTAAGTGGCATGACAGCTACTAAACAAAAGAGGGATTTTGCTAATCTTAATCCGTTAACAGAAAGTCTTCTGTCCTTTGGAACCTTACAGGATGATTATTCGTCAGTGGCAAAATCAGTACTGTTTCGACATAATGCACAAGTTCTCAACAATCATGAAGGGGAACAGGCGGCAGGACAACAATGTCAGTGTTATTTTGAACAAATGCTGCAGCAAAGTTTGGGAGCTGATCATTCTCATTTATCGAACAATCTCCCTGCACCCTCAAAGAGAATGAAAAGATTACGGGTTTCTAAGTTAGAGGGTAGCTTGGAGGGTCCTTCACAACAGCAATCGCTTATTTATAGCCTTTATGGCCCTGATTCGTTATGGAACAATAAACCGAATGATTTAACGGTTGCAGATATGTGCTTAAGCACATTGTATTTACACGAAAACCACCACAAAGTCAAAAGACCATCCAGTGATGATCAATGCATTGAAGTAGTAGAGGATGGGAATAATAGGCCTAGAAATGTCACCTTCACTGATACAATAGTTACGTCCTCTTCAGCTGTAGAGACTACACCGTTGTTGGGAATTCAGTCGTAGCATCAACTTAATTGGTTATAAAGTGGCTGTATATAATTTATGTGAAAGACGACAGTGTGCAAAAAAAAGTGTAAAAATTAATAAAAAATTAAAACAATAAAGAATAAATGTGTTTAAAACTAAATTAGAATAAACTTTTTTATATACAAATATGGGGCAATAAAGATCTACATTTTGCAGGAAAAAATATACAATTTCTTGTGAAATTCATAAAGTACGAAAACTTTTATGGCATAGAGGTAGATATATTTTAAATAGTTTTTAGGAATTAGTGAAAACCTTAACACAGTTAATTCCATTTATTTTTGTTTTTAAAACCGTTTAAAAATTTAGTTGAATTATTGGTTCATTTTCATCACTCTTACATGCATACACACATATGGATGTATACAAATATAAAATTATTGGAATTGCATAGGAGGATTCGTTGACGCAGGCTTGCGTGTATGGTCATCATCTTCGTTACCGTAGTATCGATCGATATAATGGATAACTTCAAATCCCACTTCTATCATAATTAATATAATAATCATCCATTCCAAGCGTGTATTGTGAGCTTCATTCAAATTGTGCGATATTAGCTCGGCCAGCTCAACACAATGATTAATTTTCTCATTCATAACCTTAGTGCGTCTCGATATTGAAAAATAGTTGCAGACTTGTACATACAAGGCTTCTAAGTCTTCCCGGTCCCAATAAAAGTCGGGAGTATCCAACAAATCGGATGATAAGTTAATAACATGTCTTAAAGCTAGCAATTCGCCTGTTTTGCGTAACACTTCTTCTCTGGAAATACGTATACGCCTACCCTTTTTCATATCGTCTGTTAGAAATGCCATAGAGTCTATGTAGCGATCTAGCGTAGCTTCCCAAATACCCAATTTAATAGAAGTTGCCATGGCATTAGAGAACGTATATTTATTGTAAAAATTATCTTCTCCCGATGTTAAAAAGAATTTGCCATTTTGAAAAAATGCTCTTGCAGGCTCCACATCTGCTGATGCTACCAAATCACCTTCTATGTCTACAGCGGAAGATGGTATATAGGTATAGGGCATTACCTCACTTTCACTGTGCACCAGAGGCTTCAAATACGACTCCTTTTCAAAAGATCTTAAAAATGACAATACATTATTTGTCTCGATATCACTGAAATTCCACATTACTACAGATCCCTCACGAAAGAAAAATATATCTCGAATCTCCTCGCCTACCTGGTATTTGGCCGTTACATAAAGCACATCCTGTTCCACACCTAAGTTGTCGGTTGAAAAGAATTTTTTCGCTTCATACAGTCTTTGCTCCTTCAAAGCTATAAACAAATGCTCCAAATCGTACTCCTCCGCGGTTGAAAAAGCAGTTACATTAGAGAATCCTAGTGCTGTCAAATCTGACTGTTCTGTTCGTTTTTTGCGTTTCTTATTCACTTGACTTGGAGCGCCTGTGGCGGTTGGAGCTGATGCTGATTGCGTTGCAGTTTTGTGAGTTAATCGTAAAAGATTTGGTGTTGATAATGCTCGTACTTCTAAATATTGCAACTTTGATTCCAAATGAAATTTTTTGACGCTTACAGTGTTTTTTTGTGAAACATTTCTTTGCGCTATCTTCTGGAATTTTTTAAATGTGACTGCTGTGAAGCTCCTTTTCACCGCAATGCGTGCGAAGTTCATTATTATTTTATTTATTTTTATTTAGAAACTGAAACAATTGTGCATTTTTTAAACGCTAGCTGCAAATCAAGGCAAATTCAACAAATGCCGGAAATTATAGCAAAAAATTTAAAAATCATTTACCTAAACAACGTCATAACTCAAAAAATCTCGTTCTGCACAAAACGAGTTTTAAAGCTTTAAATTCACCTCGATATGGAAAAATATTCATGTCTAGATATGAGTAAACAGGGTATTTACATATGTATATACATTTTTTATACAGATAAGGAACGGTATGTATATTCTGGAATTCTTAATTCAAAAATCACGTTTCCTGATTTGTGAGATTGTTTTAATAAAAGACCGATATGTATGTATGTAAATACAAAAGGTACCAAGGCAGATCAACCATGTGTGTAATAGCAAGTGGTAATAATTCTACCAAGGCGTATTTAACTAGGTGGCAGTATTTGTGAAAGAATTACAACAGAAAAAATAAATTTTCAGCTGCCGTAATGCTACCACCTGGTTAAATAAGCCTTGACTGCTACTACCTGGTCGATCTGACTTGGTAGAGAAAAAAGACAAGCTGCCGCCGTGCTGCCACCAGTAAAACGAAATCACCTTTGGTGCTATTTTGTAGATCTGTCTTGAAAATACAGTGCAACCAAGGCACAGGGTAATCAGAGATGTAACTTTGAGGTTATGTTTTGGAGCAAATCAGCTTTTTTGTTCAACTAGTTACTGTTAAAAAGAGATAGCAATATAAAGTAAGGATGAGGGAAAATAAACAAAACAAAATTAAGCATTTTGGAAGTAAGAAATGATGAATTGTATTGCAATTTACTTCTTCTATATATCACGAATAATTCTTATTTTATATTATTTTTAATGTTATATAACTTTTTGCATTTATATTGCTTAAATTAATATTTTTCTGCAACTCTTTTTAGTGAGTCAGAAATTAATAAGAATACAAAACCACAAAAAACATGAAAAATTCTTTGTTTACGAGTTACTGTGCGACAGATACAGCAATAGCATGCTGTTCGTGTCACCTCTGGTATTACTTTGTGACCAAGGGAGATCTACCAGGTATTAGCGTAAGAACAGTCGACTAACATGATTACATGCCAATTGCGTGAAATTTAATTGGGGTTGATCAAATACATATGTCCTCATAACATCATGTCTTATTTCAAACTATCAAACACCATATGCATATTCAGTTTAAATGGCGTAGACATTTTTTTATTGGCAGTGTAATCATTAGATTTCAGATATAAAAAGAATAGTTGCGAAAATGTCTATTATGCATACATACATGTGTGTCAGATGCATTCATTTTATTTTTCGTAGATATACATATGTACTTAGATTTACGTTTGCATGCAAACGGAAACATTCGCAACGATTTTTCTTAAATTCATGTCCGATGCACAGTATATTTTTGTACCATTTTTCTGCCGAAGTTATTGCTTATGTATAGAAATAGATATTACGCATACATAGAGACGTGCAGTTAAAGGCATATGAACTGAAACTCAAGATTTTTTGCGTAAACATAGTAAACTGTTATATTCTGAGCATAGAATTAATAACTTGTTCCGTTCGCCTGGTATTGATTGTCTTTGTTATTTTAGTTCTTAAATATGAGCACGTGTTAAAAAATCCTTTCTTCATATCGTAGTGTTGGGGATTTATGTACATATACATATGTTTCAATTACTCCTACTATAAGGAGCATAAGCCCGTAGCAAAAATTTTCTATTTCATTTCATCACGATGTTCTTTATATAATTCTACCTAGGGTGCATTTTAGATTACCCAAGCCTTAAAAAGAAGAAAAAAGTAATTTTATATCAAAGAGTTGTGATATTTACAGCGCAACGTTAATTTTCTCCCTATTACTTAATAACTAAACTGTTGTATCTGTACCAATAAAATAAATACACGACTTCTACTGATATTAAATATAATTCTATTTATTATATAACAATGAGTTATTTATTTAAGTTTAATAGTTTAATGGAAAAAGATGGAAGTTGAACTTGTTAAACTGTAAGATGGCGAAAAATAGAAAAGACTAACAATGAATCAGCGATAACTAACGTTGACAGCTGAAGTTGGTGTTGCCATATATAGTTATAACAGTTCTTCCCCACTTAAGAAACGAGCATAAGCCTGAGCTTAAGTTAATGCCGAATATAATCCTGGTAATGACGCGGTGGTCGGCGTTGTCTGCTAGAGGAACGTTGGCTTTGGGTTCCCTCGGAATCTCTCGAAGTGGATGGCTGTTGTTGATCCAGTGGTGGTTCTGCTTCTGTTGGTGTATGTGATAATGAAGAATCACCATTACCTTGTTGAGCCGGGGTGTATTGCTGCATATCTGGATGTTGAAGAGATTGCTGATCAGTTTCGGAACGATTCCCTACTTCCGAATCACTTTGTATACTTGGCTGCGTTTCGGGTATCTGTATGTCAGTGAGGCATAACTGGTTAATGTGTCGTTTGAACACAAACCCGTTATCAAGACGGACCATATAATGTAGATGGCCTAGCTTCTTAACGATGGTACCAATCTTCCAAGAAGGCTTGCTCCCGATATAATACCTGGCTTGAACGCGATCACCTTCTTTTAGTTGCCTAAACGTAATATCAGGAACAGAGTTTTTGCACAATTTTTGCGGCTTTAGAGCATCTAGTCGTATCCTTATTTGCCTTCCTAAATACAGCTCAGCTGGTGATTTCCCACTTTGTAGAGGCGTTGCCCTGTATCTAAAAAGTATCTCGCGAATCTTTTTTGATATGGGCAATGTATCATCTAACATCGCCGTCAGACGTTTCTTTAAAGTCTGGACATTTCTTTCGGCTAAGCCATTGGTTGCTGGATGCCCAGGTGCAATGAATTTTTGTAGAATACCAGAATTGCAACAAAATTTTGTAAATTCGTCACTCTTGAAAATGGTGGCGTTATCGGATACCATGACTTCTGGATATCCGTTTCTGGCAAAAATGTTGGATAACATTTCAATGGTGGATGTCGATGTTGGTGCAGCGGAGCATACGCCCACTTCTGCCCATTTAGATCTGGCGTCGATGACAACTAGAAATTGATGACCTTGAAAAGGTCCCGCGTAATCAATATGTATTCGTTGCCAATTCTCTTGTGGTTCTTCCCAGGGATGTAGTTTTGTTTTTGGAGGATTGTTTCTTACGGAGGCACAAGCTGTACACGAACGGACATATTTCTCAATGTCCTTATCTATTGAAGGCCAGAACACATATCGTCTTGCTAGTTGCTTCATCTTCGTTATTCCCATGTGGGTGTAATGTAGCTCATTTAGTACCGCTTGTTGAAGTGAATTAGGAATCATGACCCTTTTTCCCTTAAATAAAATTCCTGAATCGATGGTGTATTCTGTATCGGCCACGTTTGTACTACGTAGTTGCGTTATGATTTTCGAAAGTTGTTCATCTTCTTCTGTAGCATTACGAATTGAATTATAATTAAGTTCTAATGAACTTATTTGTAGTAAGGTTGCATTGCAAATAGAGTGTACCTCGTCGTTTATAGAGTTTATAATATTCATACCTGTGGTTAAAGAAGCTCTGGACAAACAATCTACATTTATATTGTCTTCACTTTTCTTTGTGACAACCTCATAATTGTAACCTGACAAGAATGCGGCGTACCTTTGCAGTCTTGATGACGTCATTTGTGGTAATTTTGAATTTTGATGGAAGATGCGGGATAGCGGCTGGTTGTCTGTAATAAGCGTGAAGAGCCTCCCGTAGACGTACTCATGATAATGTTGAACAGAATACACAATTGATAAAGCCTCGCGGTCTAGCTGTGAGTAATTCTGTTCGGCTGGGGTTAGTGATCTAGAGGCAAAGGCAATTGGCCGTTCTTCTCCATTAACAACGTGCGATAAAACACCTGCTATCCCTGTAGGACTAGCATCGCAAGCCAGCTGAACTTTAAGAGCAGGATTGAATGGCATTAAAACGCGGTCGCTTGCAATCTCATTTTTCAACTCATTGAAGGCTGTTTTACATTTGGAGGTCCATCTAAAAACGGCATTTTTGCGCATTAGTAATCGTAAGGGTGTGGTTAGCGTGGAGGCGTTCGGTATAAACCTTGAGTAATAGGTCACCATACCAAGAAAACGACGGACATCTTCAATACATTTTGGTTGGGGCATTTCCACAATAGCTTTTACTTTCGACGTAGATTTTTTTACTTTGTTGTATTCTATTGTATGGCCCAAAAATTCAATTTGTTTTTTGTAAAAAGAGCATTTTGAAAGATTTAAATGAAGGTCGTAAGTTTTCAGTTGAGTTAAACAGGCTTTCAAATTTGCTTTGCACTCGGCTAAAGACTCCCCATGCACAACGATATCATCGAAATATGATTCCGTTTTTGGAATGTCACGTAAAATTTGATCCACAATTCTGTTAAATTCCGCAGGCGCGGTTTTGATGCCGAAGGACAGGCGATTCATCCTAAATGTACCTCGGTGTGTAGAAATTGTCTGAATTTCGGATGAAAAATCATCAACTTGCACATGCAAATATGCCTTGTATAAATCAAGACGACAGTAGTAGCGCGAGTCCTTTAGGCTGTTGAAAATTTGTTCGGTTTTACGTATTGGGTAGTGTGCACTTACCAATCGTTGATTTACGCCGACCTTATAGTCGACGCAAAGTCGGACTCCCCCGTCAGCCTTCGGAATAACCACTAGTGGTGAGCCCCAGTCACTGTTGGCAACTTTCGTGATAATCCCTGCATTTTCCAGTTCATCAAGTTCCTTATTAACTCTATCTGTAAGTGCGTACGGGATCTGACGCTCTTTAGTGTAAATAGGTTTAGTGTTTTCTCTTAACTGCAATGAAACTTTGTATCTGGGGATACAGCCGATTCTTTCTTCAAAAACTGATGAAAATTCTGCTATTAAATCGTCTATACATTCCGAATCACTAATAGAATTTGTAAACGCTACGTTTGAATTGTTCTGGTCCAGTTCAGACAGGTTAATACCCAGGCGACGTATCCATGTTCTGCCTATTAGGGCCGTACAACCGTCCGGTACAATATAAATATCATCAGTGATTGAAACGTGATTGAATTTAGCATTTACACGTACTTTGCCTTCAGGAGTGAACGTATTATGGGTATAGGATCGAAACACGATGTTGGTCGGTTTTATTTCGTTTGATAATTTTAGTTTTTTGAACAATTTTCTTGGCAAAAACGAATAACCGGAGCCAGAATCTACCTCGAATTTTAAAATTTTTCCTTCTATTAAAATATTTGCGTAGTACCGATCAGAATTCAAATCATATGTATTACTGTACACGTCGACAACTTTAAAAATTCCATAATCGGAATTTTCAACACGCACTTGATTTGTCGATTGTCCTCGTGTACGGGGTCTATTTTTGGGTCCGGCGTTAGGACTATCTGCCAAAAGAGAGGCAATGCAGACTTTTGCTACATGCCCGTGCCTTTCGCACAATTTACATTTTAACTTTGAAGAGGAGCGACACTCCTTCGCAAAATGGTCGTTCTTACCACAGCGCAGACATAATCCTGCAATACCCAATTGCTCGTAGTTTACGCTACATTTTGTTCGCTTATGTGTGTTTGTTGAATGCTTGGAAACCTTTTTCTTTTTGAAAATTTTATTTATTGTTGAACTAGGTGAATTTGTCACAGCATGTGACAATTCCTTTGCGTCTAATTTTGCAGCCTCGAGTGCCAACGCCTTTGATACAATTTCTTCAAATTTTGATGTGTTTGATTGCAGCAGCTGTTCACGAATGCTGTTGTCGCTGATGCCACGGATGAATTGTGCTCTTAAGAACACGTCAGAAATTGAGCTTTTGCACTTGCATTCTGACACAAACTCGCACTCGATTATATCAGTGCGAAGTACTGCCACAAAATCCGCCACTGACTGTCCTTCACACTGATATTTTGATAGGAATTTGTGCTGTGCCACCAGCACATTCCTTTTTGGAGCCAAATAACCTTCCAACAGCTTTAATAATTCGTCGTACTGTAGTTCGGAAGCTATTTTTGGCGCCGCCAGTGCCGTTACCCTGTCAAAGTGCTTTGCACCAATCGAATTGAGAAGAAGCTTCGAACAATATTCCTTATTGCCATCAACACTCTTCATGCTTACGTAATTTGTGAAGCGCAGTATATAATTGCGGAAGGTTTCTTTGGCAGGATCAAAAGCTTCAAAGTTAGGCACCCATGCTGTATTTATAATGTTGCTGCTATTTTGAACTGCACTTGAAGATGTAGAAGGGCCAACAGTTAATTTAGATAATTGTGCAACTAATTCTTGTTGCGCCTTCATAAAAACAGCAAACTGTTGAGCATCCATCTTGATTAAAAATTGCTTGCACTTGCTTTTGTAAGATTTGCACACAAGAATCTTTGTATTGAATCGAGTTTTACCCTCGTCGCCAAATTGTTGTATCTGTACCAATAAAATAAATACACGACTTCTACTGATATTAAATATAATTCTATTTATTATATAACAATGATTTTAGGGCACCACCCTTATGTAAATTGGCACTCTGTTTGAACTGTTTGGGTATGGGATGTCATTGCGCCAGTAAACAAGCAGATTTGCGTTAGGAGATCTTTGGTACATATCTCTCGACCTCTTCTTTAGCAGAACCATAGCTTAGGATCTTCCTCGGATTGTCTAATAATAGCAAACACTCACAAAGTTATATCAAGGGCATAAGAGCAAGTTTTTTTTAATCTGATGAAACGGCTCCAAAATAAAAGGAATTTATTTCATTATTCTGTTTCGATTTTATGCACTGCTTTGTCATGTGTATTTTCTCATAGTTGTTGTTATCCAGCAAAATAAGCATTGAATATTGTTAAGCAATTTCAAGAAGAAAAAAATAAAAAAAAAAAACTTAATACCATCATCGACACCGATATATCGGCAAACCAGAATTATCGCGGATATATAAACCTTAAACTGTTTGTTTACTAATAATAATTTTAAAACTACTGCATACGGCCCTAAGTGTTCAATTAATTTGAGCATAAATAATAAAAAAATCCCTTATATACTCAGATTATTCTCAAGAATATAAAGAATGCGCATCTGAATCTACATTAAAAAATGCTAATTTAGACTTTAAACACGCTGGATTGATCTCACTGTTTGTAACAATTTACGTCAGTAACTCAAAGCTTTTCATTCATAAATCTAACATGACGAAGTTGCTTTTGTTTGTAGAAATAACAAGTGACATTTTAATGCATATTCAAATGTTTGTACATATGTAATACACACAATAAATACATATGCGGAAAAAACCAAGCAAAAGCTTTGGCCGTGAAATATATATCCATACATACTTATACACATAGGTACACATGTTTTGATTTCCTGCCGATGTAATTAAAAATCAAAAGTAATGGAAGAAAAATTAAAAAGAAAACTTTATCTTTTTGGCGCCAAAAAAGCTTTGTTAAAAAGTTCAGAAAATGTATCTGCATATGAAGCGAAGATTTTTTAAAGTTTAAGTCAACGTTAATGTTTCAGCTGTGACAGATGCTACGACGGCTGCATGTTTTCTTGCCTTTTTAAACACATAATTTGTGTAGTTGTCGCTTTCACTGCCACCACTTTTTAGCGGCCAAGTCCAAGTTTATCTGTGCTTCATGCTTAAGAATCAAGTTCAGTCTTACCGCAGCCGTGATAAAATAAAGTAATACTACTTTGGTTAAACGCAATAACGCAAGATTTTACATAATGTAAAAAAATTTATAAATTATATAAAATTTAGAAAAATGTTCAAAAATTTAAAAAAATATATGCATGAAAAAGAAAAAATAAATAAAAACTACCAAAATTAAGGATACATCATTGCAATATAGTGCTAAAAATATTAGGTTTTTTTCTTGAAAACATACCTATTTAAGAAATATTTTAAAAATTATCTCTAAATAATTGTTAGCAAGTTATAATAAAATTTATTAAAATATAAAAGTAAGTTGTATGTGTTTTTATGTTTTAATAAAATATAGTTCAAGTGCAAGTAATTGTTTTTATTTTGCTTTCGTTGTCTACCCTTTTGTGTAAATTACAATATGTTCGACTAGCGGCAAGCAACAAATATAAATGTTTGTATCTATGCGTAAGAATGTTCATTTGTGTCAACAAACTTATGTATATATGTAATTATATTTTTCAAAATTTATATACAAGAAATAGTGATTTATTTCCGATGAACATTTTTTTCCGGCAATCAAGCAGAATATCAATGTGTGTAAGCCACGACTTTGAAGTGATGTTTCTTAAATTCTATCGGCAGTTTTTTATGAATATGTGTTACATATTAATATGCAATTTGATTTTTATAATACTATTTTGCTGAAAGTATACAACCGATTTTGCCGAAAAAATAGACGAACTGAAAGATATTTACATACACTCATGATAATAGATACAGCCAGAGACATCCTTATGTATGTTTATTCAGAGATCCAAAAACAGTAACATTTTACTTGAACACAAGGTGAAAGAAAAAATATAAATATTAAGAATATTTCGTTTTTAATATGACTTACAGACTTGATATTACTTTTTGACGTTTCCGGTGCTTTTTGGTTTTTTGTCATAAATCATTTTAACTCTTAAAAATTTCATTAGAGAACTTTTTCTTCAGATCACTCCAAAGGCTTTCGATTATACTTATTTAAATCCAGTGGCTGGCTGAGCCAATTCGAAAGTAACGATATTGTTCTTCTTCAATCTATTTTCTGCAAAAGCAGAAGAAACAGAATTGTGTGCAAATCGTATTATTCGTTAAAAAAAAGTGTCGTTAGCTCAACAGAAAAAAGACGTAACTTAAAAAAATTTTAAATCGTTTTTAATTGATTATTGTGTAGTAAATAATGTAACACACCATAATTTTTCAAATTCATATTTTTGTATTGCATTTCAGCTAACGATATACATATACGGTTGATGAAGAGTTTGGATTCGCCGTTGTTATATTCTGCTTCTGTGCGTTTTAGTTGATTAAATTTTCCTTGCAAATTACCTCTTCATAAAATATTGCAAAATTATTATTTTCGGAATAGAATCGTATTAACCCAAATAATGCCCTTTTTTGAATAAAAAAATGTAACATTTCTTTTACTTTTTATTAAAAAAAATTGCAATTCAGAGTTTTCTTAAAACAAAAATCTTGCTTTGTAAGTCATGATAAAATAATTTCTAATATTCTATTTCAAAAATTATTATATTGCAAATTTTCAACAAAAAAGGCACTTTTTCCAGAAAAGAAAACGCCATAAGTGTGCATGTTGAATTCTAAAGTCGCAACCGATTTAAGGCAAATACACATATCTATGTACATAAATATTTACTTACGTTCTTATCCTAAAATATTTTCGTACCAGAAAGAAATAAACCAATGAAATCCTTAAAATTATATTTTATTCTAATTATCTCTGTTGAATTTTGAGTTCTATTGTATTTTGCATAAACCAATTCGGTTTGCTGCCTGTCGCTTCTTTGTACTTAACGAATATGTCTGCTCAGCCCAAAACAGGAGTAAATATTGAAGGTCATATTATGTACATACATATGTACATAGTATATCTATAGGTGAAATCTAGTACATACATGTGTACATATCGAACCAGCCCTAACCGCGAATATAACGTAACTGACATATATGTTAAATGTGAATTTTTGATGCATAATTATTCTACAGCCTCCAAAAAGTTGTCTGGCAAAATATTGAAGCGAAAAAAATAAAAATTACAGAAATACAAGGCCTTCAATTTTAAGATAAACGGCATCCATCTTATTAAAACACAAATTTAAATTCACTAAAGAATTAGTGAAATACACAAATGAATTAATTATAAAGGACGATAAATATTTACATATGCAAGTAACAGTTGTTTATCAGTTATTTGGATCCAAAGATGGAACCGCGAATAGCTTTTCACTCATTATCATGCACGATCACGGTATAAATATTACTAATACTCAAATTTGCTTTGTTTTTGTTCACACGCATGTATGATCAACTGAATATAATGATAAATAAACTACAATTGCAAAACTCATGGTCACGGGATATTCACGAAAAAAAAAAATAAATTAACGCAATCATTTCTATGTTTTTGCTATCAAAACTTTACCAAATAGTATGTTTTAGAAACTTGCTGCTTATAATGCATACTTTTGATTCTAGTTCATAATTTTCTTGTTATTTCATATGAAAAATCAGAACATTCTAAACGCGAAACATTTACGCAAAAAGTATACGCAAGCTCACGAACAAATTCACGTAAGCGGTGTCCTTTGATCTTCCTTTATATTCTTTGTTTGTTGTTAAATCTACGCTTGATTAAACATGTTAATTGCTGTTGAACTTTAAATTCTGTCTTGCCTATCTTGAAGAATTAATAATTTCCTCAAATAAAATGAAAGACATAAAAAGTCTTTGTGATAAAAATAGTATTCCTGCAATATTCCATAACGAATACCTTCATCTTAAACACTGCAAAACTGTTAAAGACATATTAAATGAAGATGAATAATTTACTCGTATGTTTATTTTAACTACATATGTATGTATATAAATATGTACTTACATATGTATGTATGTACATGTAACGCGACGTGGTCCCTTTTCGTTTTCTCCTTTAATGAAAATTTTTCTCTGACAAGGTTAGATCCCTTTTGTCACATTACATCATATATGCATCCATATGTACAACAAGAAGTCAAGAAACTACATAATTTTTCAAGTTGAACAAAGCTAACACAAAGTTCACTTTAATTTAAAGTTTACTAAGTTTCAGTTGAACTCAACTCATGTTTTAAAGTTAAGAACTCAAAAATGCAACATTTTCCATAACTTTAATATATAACTATTTTTGCGAAAAACTGTGCTGGATTCAAGTAAAAAATTACAGAATTTTCTATTTCGCGGTCACACTTCAGTACATACTAGTATATATCCAGCGGTGGACTCAATCGACCGTATTCTAGAAATAAATATTAAACATTTACATAAATACATACGATAAAATACAAAAGCCAAACACATTCTAAAGGCTATCATTACAACTTGCCGTTAGTTAAAGGCAGGATTTTTTGAGACCGATAAATGGTTTTGCATTGTAAAACCTTCATTTATGATTTTTTTATCCATTAAATTATTTTATTATTAATAATAAAAACAATAAAAAATGGAAGTTTGTAATAGTGCAAAGCTATTTATCGGGCAGACAAAATCCTGCCTTTAACTAACGGTAAGCTGTAATAATGGCCCTAAAGAAACAACTTAGAACTCTCATTTCTATGAATGTGTTAGTAGAAACTTTAAACGCTTAGAGCTCCATAAATATCGAACCGATTTAAATAAAATTAAGATTGTGTACATTTATGTAAAAATCCGTGTAGAAACATATAAATCTTTCCAAAATCGGTTCAGTATTACGGCTGTAAAATGAATCTAAAAAAATGTGTTGCCTATTAATAATATAGCTAAACTTTTACAAAACGACACGACAAAATTAACGTAGGTGACAAAAAAAGCTACACGTATAATTAACGTAACAATTATCTACGCTGCTTCGCTTTCATAGTGGCAGAACTAAGAAAAAGTGATTGTCATGTTTTGGATTGATTCTGTTCTAAAGAAAGTAGTGAACTTTTGTCGTGAATAACGGTACATTTTCATTTCTTTTAGATTATCACCAGAGTGCGTGCACATGCGCCTGTATCAACTTGTTAACAATATGTCACAAACAACGGCACGTCAAATTGCCCTTGTGCTATTATCAAAGCAAAGCAATTTCACTTCACTTTCAAAGCAAACCAGCGTAGGTTACATAGGTATAACTTTTCATTAAAAAGTTCTGAACAAATCGCAAAAAAAAATGTAAAGGACTTCTCGTGTAAAATTTTATTTTTGCAAGTTACGTTATTTTAGCAGTTATGGCTCGATATGTACAGTCACACATGCATATTTATCGAGATTTGTGTCTATGTGTCTATTTAATATGCAAATATTCTGTATACCGTTATATGAAGATAGATACATATACATTAGGGTGGGTCGATTTAGCAATCGATATTGCGCCATCGATTGTTCGATTGCGAGGATAAAAATAGTTTCACTACTACATACATACATACATATGTACATATATCAAAAGAATCATTTTCGAGGCGCCCAAATTTCCATTTTTTTACTTTTTCTCAACTTTTATTTTTAAGGTTTTTTGTAGTAAATAATGAAAAAATCGGCCGATTTAAATTTTATCAAATATTACCTTCGCAAGGTGAAATTTATTTTTGAATTATTATTTTATTTTTGAATTATTTTTGATGAAATTTAATTACATATTTATTAATGAAAATTTGAATTATTTATTAATGAAAATGACAGTTTGGCATTATATATGATATAATATGATAGAAAAAAAAGGTGTGAAAAAAACCCTTAAAAATAAAAGTTGAGAAAAAGTAAAAAAATTTTAATTTGGGCGCCTCGAAAATGATTTTTTTGATATGTCGTAGAGGAACTTTTTTCCTCATGCCAAAAGCTATCGGAAAATCGGTGGCACAAATCAGCCCACCCTAATATACATTCATACATACATATTTATATTTATGCACAAACCCCCACAAATAAAATGCTTCCATGGTTTTGTATGTATCCAAACACCAGAAAAAAGGTTAATGTGAAGGTGTGAAATTGGCAAGTTTGTAGAATATTCTTAAATGGGAAAATCAATATACATACATGTTGTACATACATACAATACGTATATATTTTTGATTAAAACAATTTTGATGGCGGTTAAGTTGGCTTTAAACAATAACGTTTAGTGTAGTGGTTCAAAACAGGAAAAGGAAATTTTGGATTTTTAAGGCTTTATTGCAGTTTTATAAAATTTATTGTTAAAAATAAGAAATCTGTAAATTAATAACTTTATTTTAAATTGCAAATTTTAAATTATATTCATATGTATGTGTACATACATTCATATATGTATACGTACATATGAATGTTTATTTTAAATTGAGGAGTCGTATCCTTTCTTTTTATAAATGTATACACATTTCAACATCATTTCAAACATGTCATGCATTGGAGTTGTTCAATGAAAATGTGGTGTAAAATAGAATTTAATTATGTTTATTATATATATATCTCAAGCATCGAATACAATCACCATTTGTTGTTTTCTTTGGAGTATTTTTATTCTGGCTTCTTTTAGTTGCTCTTTGCTGATCAAAGGAATCATATTTTTTCAGCATATCAGAGTTCTATTATTGATATTATGGCTTTCTTTTCTTGAGTCGGAAATACTATAAGAAAATTCAGTTTAATCTTTTTGATCACACTTGCGAAAATTGGCTGTAATCGGTCTACGATTTCACGTAGCTGTCATGCAAATCTTACTTCATAATAGGGTTTGAAATATCATAAATGTTTTAAGTACAAATATTACTGTTCGTATATATGTACGAGTATATATTTATATACATACATACCTACAGATACCATTAAAACATTAGAATCAGGGTAAAATTCAGTAAAACTAATCGAACTAATGTAATACAAATTATGTTTTTGCCTACAATTGGTACTGCTCTTCAAATTTAAAGACCACTTATACATATTTATACTATTTCTTTTTTGAAGAAGCATTAAACCGAAGTAACAGGGACCACAGTTAGAAACTGTTCAGGTTTGAAATGTATTTTAAAGAAAATTTGTATGAAGAATTTGACTCAAAATACATTTCAAATGTAAGTTATTTTTTATGAATACGGGCCTAAGCATTTACATGTATATATACGATAAAATACAAAAACATTCTAAATAAACAATTTAAAACTTATTAGCTCTTTTTTCTTTACAAAAGAGAATTGGACAAACACACAAGTATGTTTTGCTTATTTATCAACTTGAAGCTGATACATGCATTTGCAATTAGTGTGCATGGATTAGTAGCAACTTTAAACGCATATTATTCCCAAAATACTGAACCGATTTCAACTTCAAAATGATATAAGTGTTTGCCTATTAATTATATACTTTTGTAATTTTTTGAAATTCTCATTGGTTTTAAAAAGTTTTTTATAAGATAAGAGGTTTGAAACATTTCAATAATATGGTTTAAGGTCTACTGTTGATTTGGCACTAGCACCAATCAAATGCATGTATATAGGACTAGCTAAAAAACCCTCAACAAACAAAAGTTTTTGAAAATCATTGAAAGAAGATATCGAGGCAATCTCGATTAATAAATTTGAAAAATTATATATATGTATAAGATAGTTTAAAATTTATGCAGATCTTCTAAAATGATCTTTTATAAAAATAATTTAGTTCAAATGCTTATGCTTTAAACGAGTTTTTTCTTTTATAGTTTTAATTAAACTTGACTTGATAAACAATCCTTTCACTTATCGAAGATGGTGGAGAAATCAAAAGCAATCCATAGTAGCGAATATCCAGTTTCTCACACCTTTTTGGAATTTTCTCTAAACCTATAAAATCTTTTATAATACCATTTGAGAGAACTCAGGTTTTTTATACTTTTAAGAGTTTCGGTTAATTTCGTTACTTTAAATTAAACACATAATATATAAAATTTTGTTTAATCCCTAATTAATCGATGTAATCGTTAATCGAAAACAGTTACTGCCTGTTCGCCGATATCGAAAGAAAATTTTCTTTCGTATAATTACCTTTAAAACAAAAACAAAATTTTAAAAGTGGTTTTTGTTTCAAATGTAATAATACGAAAGAAATGTTGCTTTCGATATCGACGAACAGGCAGTTAATTTTAAATTAATCCAACAGTTAATTGCGCAGCTATTAATCGGTTAGCCGATTAACGATTAACATGGTGAATACCTTGATACGCACACATACATACATATGGCTATTTACATTTGTGGGATATTTCTTAAATTTTTAATGCGTATTACAATTGATAATTTTACATATGTACATAAATAATATGTACCACTTTAATCGTAGAAATATATATTTTTTCATCAAATAAATGTATTAATATTGATTAAAAATTTGTATATAAGCATCTCATCCGTACCATCACACCAATAAATAAATATGGGACGACTACACATGCTTTTACTTTTAAACAACTAATTTGAATTCACAGCAATAGCTGGTGAATAGAAATTGCTGTTTGTTTTTGCAATAATTTAGCTGTAACAAAAAATTTAAATATTTATAAATAAATAAATAATTAAATTATCATATCATATTCCACTGTGGCGATAGAAGTTTCAAAGAAACGAATAAGCGGAAAAAATTTAAAGAACATTCTTTGATTTTTTAATATACTCGTAAGCAGGTTTCCCCAAAAAAATCCTACTGCAAGTCAATGCTAACTTTAATAATTGTTTATTCATAGAGATGTTAATCTTTATGCGCCGAAAGATCTTAAATATGCAAATGTCAAGCCATTTTGAAACAGATTTATACGCCAGTGTAAACATTAATGAAATTTCTATATTTTATTATTTTCTATTTATCATATATTCTTTATCTGGTTTGGTTTTGTAACCTCTGCAGTGCACTAGTACGATATAAGAAATTATAAAACACAACACATTATATGGGGGGCTCAGAGCTGAAGTGAATGAACGCTGTCATAAATAAAATATAAAATGAGAACCATTGACGTGGGGTTTTTAGCGTTACCTTGGAAACGAAACACTTTTTTACTTTGTCCGTTACAGGACTAAATAGCGTTAAACTTTGCGGAGAATTTTGCACTAGTTTTGAAATTTTTCATATTTTATGACTTGGATCACTTCAGCTCTGAGCTCCCCAAAAATAGTTAAGTATTAATCAAACCATAAAAGTAAGTCTTAAGTAAAAACAAAAATTTGAAAGAAAAATGGTACATGAGATAAAACCAACGTGTAACAATAAGCCCAACATAAATTTAATAAAAGTGCAAACTAACAACACATTCGAGTCACTGTACCATATCTATTTGCAATCAATTCATAAAAAATGTCCAAGCCATTGGCCGAATTTTCGGCGAATGGTGCAAAATGGGTTAATTAAGCTCATTATCTTAGAGATGTTTTTGTTGCACAATAAAATTTTGTTATTACCAATCTAAACAATAAAAGAAGCTAATTAAATAATGAACCTTTATTTGACAATTCGCTAACACATTTTAATTAACAACGACAACGAAGACGATCAAGAACACTTTAAACTTTAAACACAATAATAATAATAATAAAAAAATATAAAAAAAAGTAAATGCTGGCAAATAAAATAAATAACTGCTAGTTTGCACTACAAGATAGACATTTGCAGAAATTGTGCAAATTTGTAAACTCAATAATCTCAAAAGCAAAATTAATAGACAAGGTATTTTACCAATAAGTGTTGGATGGAATACACTCAGAATATTTTTGCCTTAATTGATTGTAGTTTATTTAAAACACTTTCCGTTCTGTTATTTTTATATGAGCGAATGTTAATACTTCATCCAAATCCAATGTACTTTTTATCTGACTCTAACATTCTTTTAAAAGATAAACTACACATAATTACAGTTAATAATATTATTATTATCAGCAAACAAAAGTTTTTTTAAAACGTTTGAAAAAAGGTATCAAGGCTATCTGGATTAATAAATTTAATAATTATCAGCTAATTTTTATTATTTGCTTTTTGGAGCAAAATTATTCTACGACGTTCTTGTCAGTACTGTATGTGATAGCAAAAACATCATACATATTTTACTCGTTTGACCTTGTATTCGTCGGGATTATTCAAAAATTGCATCGCTTTTTGCAACACCCTTTTATTGCCAGTGGGAATTATCGCACGTTGATAATGAGTACAACATGTTCTTTTAAGCTAATTTTTATAAAAATATCATTAAACTAAGCAAATGTCTAATAATACATACCTACATATATATTTTTAACACCTTCGCTTTTTTTTCAATTGTATACTTATAAATAACAATAGTTTGTGTGGCAAAAAATGAAACACAAAGATCATTCATTCTGTTTGTTGGCCAAAGTTCATTAACTTTTATTGCCTTTATAGTTCAAAACGAAATGAATGGTTATTACTTACAAGTTGCAACAAATGCATACATACACATACATACTACAAAAATCAACAATAATAATTACGAACACATACGAGTACCATAGAAAACAAGATTCTATTATAATCAACATTCTATTATAATCAACAAGATTCTATTATAATCAACTTAAACGTTGTCATGACCTAAGTATGATTTAGTTAACAATGTTTCGGATCAATGTGGAAGCACTTTATAAAGAGTACTAACAGTTTTGATTTATAGCTGTTATATTTATCCAAAGTGCTAATAGTGACATCCAATATACATACATATGTATGTATGTATGTATGTACATATGTAATTAAAGTGGTTAAAATATTGTCTTAAGACGACCTTGCGGTTAAATATTGAAGAACTAAAGCGGCTAAATAGGGTGCTGTTGGCTGAAGTAGTTAGCGCGTTGACTGCAAAGCAAATAATGTCTAAGAACGTGGGTTCGAGCCCAGCTTCAGACAAGTCATAACATCCAGCATTTTTCAGATGTGCATTAGTATGCGATTGTATTTGTTGTTGTCAGACTGTTTAAGTGATGAAGGCATAGCACTGGTCACTGAACAGTTCTGGCAGCAATTGATACTGGTGTATGCTAGCGGACATCACAGCGCCCTCCTTCGTCGGTATTGTAGCAAAATCGCCGGCGAAGTAAAATAATTAATAAAATGGCTACAACAGCTTAAAAAAAACACATTTAATGCGCCTACTTGACATCATAGGCGCTGCAACACTGATCTAAAAACTAACACAGCGCGCAATATCAGAGTTGCAAAAATTAAGCTTTCTCTCTTTCACCATCTGTCCTCTCTCACTATCCCTTTCCCAAAGAAGGTAACACACCTACGGGTTGGTAGGCATACTAATTGCCTGAGTGTTACTTCTCTTTTAAAAAAAATAAAAAAAAAATAAAAGTGTTTGCCTATTAATTATATACTTTTGTAATTTTTTGAAATTCTCATTGGTTTTAAAAAGTTTTTTATAAGATAAGAGGTTTGAAACATTTCAATAATATGGTTTAAGGTCTACTGTTGATTTGGCACTAGCACCAATCAAATGCATGTATATAGGACTAGCTAAAAAACCCTCAACAAACAAAAGTTTTTGAAAATCATTGAAAGAAGATATCGAGGCAATCTCGATTAATAAATTTGAAAAATTATATATATGTATAAGATAGTTTAAAATTTATGCAGATCTTCTAAAATGATCTTTTATAAAAATAATTTAGTTCAAATGCTTATGCTTTAAACGAGTTTTTTCTTTTATAGTTTTAATTAAACTTGACTTGATAAACAATCCTTTCACTTATCGAAGATGGTGGAGAAATCAAAAGCAATCCATAGTAGCGAATATCCAGTTTCTCACACCTTTTTGGAATTTTCTCTAAACCTATAAAATCTTTTATAATACCATTTGAGAGAACTCAGGTTTTTTATACTTTTAAGAGTTTCGGTTAATTTCGTTACTTTAAATTAAACACATAATATATAAAATTTTGTTTAATCCCTAATTAATCGATGTAATCGTTAATCGAAAACAGTTACTGCCTGTTCGCCGATATCGAAAGAAAATTTTCTTTCGTATAATTACCTTTAAAACAAAAACAAAATTTTAAAAGTGGTTTTTGTTTCAAATGTAATAATACGAAAGAAATGTTGCTTTCGATATCGACGAACAGGCAGTTAATTTTAAATTAATCCAACAGTTAATTGCGCAGCTATTAATCGGTTAGCCGATTAACGATTAACATGGTGAATACCTTGATACGCACACATACATACATATGGCTATTTACATTTGTGGGATATTTCTTAAATTTTTAATGCGTATTACAATTGATAATTTTACATATGTACATAAATAATATGTACCACTTTAATCGTAGAAATATATATTTTTTCATCAAATAAATGTATTAATATTGATTAAAAATTTGTATATAAGCATCTCATCCGTACCATCACACCAATAAATAAATATGGGACGACTACACATGCTTTTACTTTTAAACAACTAATTTGAATTCACAGCAATAGCTGGTGAATAGAAATTGCTGTTTGTTTTTGCAATAATTTAGCTGTAACAAAAAATTTAAATATTTATAAATAAATAAATAATTAAATTATCATATCATATTCCACTGTGGCGATAGAAGTTTCAAAGAAACGAATAAGCGGAAAAAATTTAAAGAACATTCTTTGATTTTTTAATATACTCGTAAGCAGGTTTCCCCAAAAAAATCCTACTGCAAGTCAATGCTAACTTTAATAATTGTTTATTCATAGAGATGTTAATCTTTATGCGCCGAAAGATCTTAAATATGCAAATGTCAAGCCATTTTGAAACAGATTTATACGCCAGTGTAAACATTAATGAAATTTCTATATTTTATTATTTTCTATTTATCATATATTCTTTATCTGGTTTGGTTTTGTAACCTCTGCAGTGCACTAGTACGATATAAGAAATTATAAAACACAACACATTATATGGGGGGCTCAGAGCTGAAGTGAATGAACGCTGTCATAAATAAAATATAAAATGAGAACCATTGACGTGGGGTTTTTAGCGTTACCTTGGAAACGAAACACTTTTTTACTTTGTCCGTTACAGGACTAAATAGCGTTAAACTTTGCGGAGAATTTTGCACTAGTTTTGAAATTTTTCATATTTTATGACTTGGATCACTTCAGCTCTGAGCTCCCCAAAAATAGTTAAGTATTAATCAAACCATAAAAGTAAGTCTTAAGTAAAAACAAAAATTTGAAAGAAAAATGGTACATGAGATAAAACCAACGTGTAACAATAAGCCCAACATAAATTTAATAAAAGTGCAAACTAACAACACATTCGAGTCACTGTACCATATCTATTTGCAATCAATTCATAAAAAATGTCCAAGCCATTGGCCGAATTTTCGGCGAATGGTGCAAAATGGGTTAATTAAGCTCATTATCTTAGAGATGTTTTTGTTGCACAATAAAATTTTGTTATTACCAATCTAAACAATAAAAGAAGCTAATTAAATAATGAACCTTTATTTGACAATTCGCTAACACATTTTAATTAACAACGACAACGAAGACGATCAAGAACACTTTAAACTTTAAACACAATAATAATAATAATAAAAAAATATAAAAAAAAGTAAATGCTGGCAAATAAAATAAATAACTGCTAGTTTGCACTACAAGATAGACATTTGCAGAAATTGTGCAAATTTGTAAACTCAATAATCTCAAAAGCAAAATTAATAGACAAGGTATTTTACCAATAAGTGTTGGATGGAATACACTCAGAATATTTTTGCCTTAATTGATTGTAGTTTATTTAAAACACTTTCCGTTCTGTTATTTTTATATGAGCGAATGTTAATACTTCATCCAAATCCAATGTACTTTTTATCTGACTCTAACATTCTTTTAAAAGATAAACTACACATAATTACAGTTAATAATATTATTATTATCAGCAAACAAAAGTTTTTTTAAAACGTTTGAAAAAAGGTATCAAGGCTATCTGGATTAATAAATTTAATAATTATCAGCTAATTTTTATTATTTGCTTTTTGGAGCAAAATTATTCTACGACGTTCTTGTCAGTACTGTATGTGATAGCAAAAACATCATACATATTTTACTCGTTTGACCTTGTATTCGTCGGGATTATTCAAAAATTGCATCGCTTTTTGCAACACCCTTTTATTGCCAGTGGGAATTATCGCACGTTGATAATGAGTACAACATGTTCTTTTAAGCTAATTTTTATAAAAATATCATTAAACTAAGCAAATGTCTAATAATACATACCTACATATATATTTTTAACACCTTCGCTTTTTTTTCAATTGTATACTTATAAATAACAATAGTTTGTGTGGCAAAAAATGAAACACAAAGATCATTCATTCTGTTTGTTGGCCAAAGTTCATTAACTTTTATTGCCTTTATAGTTCAAAACGAAATGAATGGTTATTACTTACAAGTTGCAACAAATGCATACATACACATACATACTACAAAAATCAACAATAATAATTACGAACACATACGAGTACCATAGAAAACAAGATTCTATTATAATCAACATTCTATTATAATCAACAAGATTCTATTATAATCAACTTAAACGTTGTCATGACCTAAGTATGATTTAGTTAACAATGTTTCGGATCAATGTGGAAGCACTTTATAAAGAGTACTAACAGTTTTGATTTATAGCTGTTATATTTATCCAAAGTGCTAATAGTGACATCCAATATACATACATATGTATGTATGTATGTATGTACATATGTAATTAAAGTGGTTAAAATATTGTCTTAAGACGACCTTGCGGTTAAATATTGAAGAACTAAAGCGGCTAAATAAACACGTACTACAAGTAGTCCTTTATATGCTGTCAAACAATTCGAGCTTTAAATTGCTTCAACAAAAGCTCATATGTAATTTTTTTTTGATCGACCAAACAAATAAATTTTAAATATTATCCGAGTATTCGAATGAATACAGAATAAGAAAATTTATTCGAATAACTTCAAAAATAAAAAAAAAAATCCAGAACGAAGTTTAATTTTTTTTATTGAAGCAAAAATAATTTATTAAAAACCGGAAACAAATAGTTCATTCACGAAAAATCAAGGAAATGATTAAAAACGAGATCACATTCGTAATTGGTAATGACATCTGTCATTAAAAGTAGAAAATCATAAGGAATACCACAAGAGCCTGTAAGTCTGCAAAAGCTTTGTTTTGGAATTCCACGATTATTGGAATTTAAACAGAATGAACTAGAAAAGCAAACCACGCTTATTGATTAAAAAATTAACGCAAAAAAAAAGTTAAACAGTTTTATATCCTTCCTTATTTTTTTTTAATTAGTGCATGTATGTATGGATGTATGTATGTATATGTATTTATATAATATTTCTTATCCTAAATTAGTAATTATTTTTATATCCGTCTAAGCAAAAAATGATACTGATAATTCAGTTTCAAAAACTAATTCATCAAAATAGAAAGATTTTTTTTTTCAATTTAGTCCTACGAAACTTTGAGGTCCTTTAGAAGAAAACACCGGGTCGCGAAATGAATAAATTAGTGTCAGTTTTATATCATGTGGTTCTGTCGGATAAAATACCCTTTTAATTAAAATTAAACAAATTAAATCCATATTGCCTTATTTTTTTAACGGTTATCGGTTTTTTCAATTAAAAACCGGCTCAGTCAAACTCTTTTCGATTTGTGTATTTTTGCAATAAATTATTAGAACTTAGACTTCTTCTGTTGACTTTCCAAGTATTTTTTTATTGTAAAAGTTGTTAATAAGTTAATGTAATTTTATGAGTTGGTAGCAGGGGCGAAATAAATTGGTCTTGTGGTGTGCAATGGATATCACACTACATGTGCGAAAATCGTTATTTAGTTTAGTCGACATTTTGCTTCATACTTTATATAGAGTTAGTCATCCATCGCAGACCAAAAACGAATAAATGAACGTTGTCTAAAAGTTTTGAATACTTTAATACTGTATTTCAGTACTTGAAACTTCCCAAGAGTGAGAATTTTATAAAATGATAGAAAGAAAATCGCCTCACAGTCGTATGGTCGCCTATTCGATGACGATTATATACGTACGATTACCGTGAACGTGTAAGGTCTTGAAAATAACAAATGATCTCCGGATGAGGAAGGGAAAGGAATTCGACTATTTCGTATATTTATATTTTCCTTCTAATTTTATTCTAAACAAATACACATTGACATTTTTATTTATTTAACTGGTTGATATCATCATCGTCAGCAACATTTGTCATTCATGTCCAGACTAGAGATGAGCGAACACGTAATTTTTAAATAATAGAAGTGAAAGTGATTTATAAATCTTATCAAAAAGGGTGACTTTGATCACGGTTTCTCAGTTCGTTTTACTAAAACATGAAAAACTATGCATTCATATACATATATTCTTATGCATGTGTGTACATGTTAGAATATTTTTAAGTTTTGTTTGAGTTAAACAACATTTGTGGTTGCAGTAACAACATTAAATATATAATTAACCCTGCAATTAAACATGCAAGTAGTGGCATGCCATTGATGTATACGATGTATTGATGTAATTTCAATAAAAAATTGTTCGAAAAACTCGAAACTCTTGCCACTAGCTTTTGCATTTACACATGTGAGTGCAAGTTCATTTTTAAAATGTCGTCGAAGCGTAAACTTGAGAACATTTTCTCAATTGCTTCCATTTTAACTTTTTGTTTTGTTTACAAAATAGACTTAATCATATAAGCACATTTTTGGATTTTTGGGAAAATTAACACACTTTCGTTTTGTATGTGGCTTAATTCTGTAGTTTTCATGAGTAACAGCTCATGTTCAATTTTTCTCATTTCAAATTAATGATACCAAATGGTTACATTTTGAATCCTTTTTTTAAAGGTAAAATTAAATTTTGAAAAATATGAACGTATATCACTTTTTTCTAACACAACAATAGAACTTCTAAATTTTTTCAAATAAGTTTCAAGACTAACGTAGTATGTTGACAAACATCGGCTTTCTGAAAAATGTCTTTCATATTTAAAACACAGCGCAACCTACATCATATTATCTGAACACATTTGTAAATTATATTTTGATATTTGCTTAGTTAATAACAAATCACAATCGCTTGTGTTTGTTTTTAGAACACAATTTCGATGTCTAAAATAGTTTGTTCTATTCAAATATGTAGTAAAAATTAATTGGAATATTGTCATAACCTAAATATACATTATTGTATAAAAAAATGTTTTCGATACTAAGATCGTAGCTTCAAAACTAACTTATTTTGGATCCCCTGTAAAATTTGATTTTTAGACTTGCGCTGTTATTCATAAAAACCACAAAATTATTCATTTAACAAAATGAAACTTTAATTACAGTTTTTTGGTTCTATAGTAATCCAGGAAAGTTGCATTAAATGTTTAAGAGGGTAACATTGTTTATCATTTTGACATTTAAGGCATGCAAGTGCCTGATTTTCACTCGCATGCAAAGTTAGCTGCCACTGGAGCTGCAAGCAGCCGGCCTACTTGGGTCCACAAAAATAGGTCCCTTTCTGATGCCTGATATGGACAGAGAAAAGATTATCCTACTATCCTATGTTGCGGTCGGTGCTGAACCAACCCATTTTTCGAATAAACTGGTTTATTCTTTTTAGATTGCATTCCATAAGGGCTGCGAGTTCGGGTAAAAACGAGTGCAGCCTTACTATCGGTACATATTCGATTATCCTGCCCATATACCCTATTTAGAGTTTTTTTCCCGCAATTTTTCATTTCCCGGGATCCCGCTCCACGAAATAATAAATATCGAATTTGCTAGGCATTAACAAAAATTGTATTAGAAAGTTTGAAATACACTATCATACACAGTCGTACGATTCATTCACTGGAAAATCTGACAGAATTCTGTTCCACTTTTAAAAATTGCAGTGAATTTGCCACACTATCACACAAAAAAGATGCAAACACATACATACATGACTATTTTTTACTCAAGTAATTTTAGATTTTATTGATTTTTGGGCCTAAATAGTTGCAAATTTATAAAATAAATAGTTTTAGTTTTATTTTGCTTTCGTTGCAACTTAATTTCTTAAAAAAATGCTTCTCTGATCGAAAGAAATCTATCATTTTATGGAAATTTTCATAATTATATGCAAGTCGGACCGACTTGTCAAAAAATCTGCCTCACAAGTGCATTTTGTAGCCACACTTTTTGAACACACACGACTTTTTTGGCAGATGGCGTAGGATAGTGTATCACGGCCTTTACTAAAACATACCTTATGTTTTAATAATACATTAATATGTTAATTTTAACTGGGTATTACCACATGAACTTTATTTTTTAACTTTTAGTTTTTAGATTCCTTAAACGTTGTGTCCAACACGGAAAATCTGTATTTTTGTTATAAATATGGGTGAATATAACCAAAAACAATTCAGTTAATAAAAACAAACATAAAATAATATAGAAAAAATAATACAAAGGTACTCGAGGTTTGAATTCCAAAACAAATACATATATTAAATTTTTAAAATAAGAAAATACTTTAAATATAATTCACATTTTTTGGTTTAGGAAATAATTCCTTAAAAAACTTAAAGCGTTTATGGACTCGTCAGAAAGCCTATTTCTAATTTTATTAACAAATTGCCCTGGTACCGAAAACGACCTCTCCCTCTTTACTGTTAAGTTGCCAGTTAATTTTTTTATTATTTCCCGGGATCCCGCATAAAAAATGCCGGGAAAGCGGGAAATTTTTAGATTGAAAAAAAACCCTAACCCTATTGTACCCTATTAACCAGTTAACTGCTCTTTTAATGGCCGATATTTCGGCTTGAGTTATACTACAACGACCTAATAGTTTAAAGCGCATACTCGTACCTCAAGTACTCCCCCTCTATGTCGAGGATCATTAATTGGAGAGAGATTGTCTGATATTGACACTGCGAATCTTTTTCCGGTATAAGGTAGGGAGAACGACTTACATACATACTATTTACATACATAAAAAACTGTATTGCAAGTAACTATTACTTGATGAATTTAATAGCAGCAGTGAGCAGTGATTAAATCACAAGTACAGAAAAATCGCTAGTACTCGTACATCTACATACATATGTATTTTAAAAAGTCACCAAAACTACAAAATGAACATTTAAAATAAATTTAAATTAAATCTACAATTACATTTTTTTTAATCCGCCAAAAAGACATAAAAGCAGTTTGTTTATGTTAATAAATCAAGAAAAAAATGTTTAGCTTTTTTTTGTAATTAATATTAAAACAAACAAAAAAATAATATTTAGTTTAAAACAATGTTGCTGCTTCTTGTATGAAACTGGTTTACATGATTGGGTTAAGATCAAATCTTAAATTAAAAAAAAACGAAAAACACTGCGAATTTTAGAAGGTGTTTTCAATGTCATAAAGAATGCAATCTGCGTCGGCGCAATACTGAAGTTAAAACTAGAGATGGGATCGTAAGTGGCTTTTCACTCACACCTTTACTCAATCACGATAATGCACGACCTTATATCCTTGGCTCACGCATGAGCTCGCACAAGTGAGTGGGAAAAAAATTAGTCACAATCATGAAAATTCACGATCACGATATACTTAAAAAAAATATCTAAAATAATTAAAAAAAAAAAAAAAAAAATTATATGACAAAAATTACAAAAATCGCAATACTGTCGTCACTCCAAAAATCTGCTCATGCACGCTCATTAATGCTAAATATTTTTATACTCACGTTCATGCAGGCTCAAGTGATTGAAACAAAAAACTAATCATGACCATGCGTGATCTCGCATTATTCACGGTAATCACATGAATGGTGCTCATCTCTAGTTAAAATTAATCATTCGAATTTTTCGTTGTTTATAAAAATTCTGCTTAAGAATTAAAACCAAAAGTTGCTTAAAGTTTCTTACAGAAAAATATCGTAAAAAACGCTTTAGTAATACAAGTTTTTTTAACTGGCGATGCGTGAGTACAATTAATTTCATCCATTAAAAAAACAGTTGAAACTTTATAATATTTTGTAACAGTGCAGTTAATAACAAACTGTTTAAGGTCAAGTTTAGTATGTTTTTTTCGATCAGAGTTTAATTTATATAAATATTTCTAACCAGTTACGGACTGGAGCTTAGAATGAAAAAAATCCTTTGTGTGGCAAAAGGCCGAGCTAATGCATATACAAGTTTCAATTTAATACGACCCTTCTCAATTGCGGCAAAACTTATTGCCCAATTAAAAAATTGTTTAATGAAGCTATTATTTTCTAAAAACTTAATAAAAATTAACACTGAAATAAAGTGCTATAAAAAAAATTGACCTTTAACTCTAAAAAAATACAACTTAAGTGTCCTCCTTAAAGTACCGACAAGTTGCGTTATTATGTGGACAACATTAGCAATAAGTAACAGAAACAAAATAACATTTGAGTTTAACAAAATGTGAAACAAGTTTTTATAAACAATTAAAACAATAAAACTTTTTGACCTACAACAACACTGTGCACATTGGCTTAAGAACTTTTTATTTTGGGAATAATTCAAAAGCTCGTGTGTTATTAAATAAGTCGTAATGAAATTTCATGCAGGCGGAGCGGAAGTTTTTTGAATTATTTCACTTTTTACATATTGGAAAACAGCTCTTTTATCTTGGGATGGCCGGACACGGGAGACATTCTGAGTTAATCATTGCAATCAGTGGATAGTCTATATTATTAATAAGCAAGATGTCTTTTTGTCATCCCTTTTATATCGTAAAGGGTTGTTTATTAATAATTTCTCGATATTGCGAAAGATTTCTCATATGGCACTTTTAACGATTAATGTGCTGCTGTTCATAGAATCTAAGCAATCGATTTGTTGAATTCTGATCTAGCGGTTGAAGTAAAGCTGTGCAATTTGGAAGCAGGTACATTATAACAAATGTACCTTCATCGCTTTTGAGTTTGCTGAAACTTGAAGTACTTGTTAAAACTACGTTTCTGAAGAAATAAATTCAAAGAGAAAATTCCTTTCAATTTTATAAAACACAAAAAGTCGAGACTGGTTTTTGGAAAAAATTGCGTTTTGCGCTAATCAGGGCGTTGCAGTTGTCGGTAGTTGCGCAAATCGAACTCGTACTGTATTTCATTTTTATAAAATTAAATATTGGTTTTAATTCGCTACCGCCACCTACCTTTACATTGACTTCGTCTTGATAGATTAATCTGAAAAAACAAATTTTTGGCAGTCGAAATGAAGGCGAATTCGCAGTCGAGGTCAGCTGGTATAAATTCGACTTGATCACTCTTTTACTGTTAATTGCTTATTGCATATGCCCGGCATACTTCTTGCTCTTCTTCTTCTATTGTCATTATCATCCACTGGAGCACTCTGTTATTGGTTTCAGCTGTAAATTACAGAGCTTTGCCGGCTATCTCATGGGTTCTATTTTAATGCCCGTCGGACATTGTCAATCCTTGATTTCCATTTTCATTAGTTTCTGATTCGATTTATCTATTAAGTTGGCAAAGAATATGTAACGTCGTGTTCTATTGTAACATTTAATGAAATGCTATAAATTGAAATGGGAATAGTAATAAAATAGAAGAAAAAACAAACAATAAAATAATACTTTAACGGCTCAAACAGACAATAAAACAACAGTTTAATGGCTCAACTCTTTATCGTCATTGCTATGGATTTTTAAATGTTCAAAGAGTAAAAGACGCGCAATAAAATCAATTTAATAGACCATTTAAACTGCTCAAAATGTATAATTTATTAATTATAAACTTGTTAATATAAATAAAATGAAAAAAACTCTATGACAACTAATAACGGATTTCAAATGCCTGAAATTAAACATTTAACATGTCTATTTCACTTTATGGACTAAAAGAAAACAAGTTCAAGTTGATGACCTATTAAAAAAATAATTTTATTCTTAGCAAACATTATTTTGACACATTTGTTTCACAACAAACATTATCACTGACAAAAGGCTAAAAGGGTTTTACATGCAGCAATTATAATGGCCACATTATTGAAACTTGTAAAACGAAAATGTTAATTGGCTTTTAATAATCCCTTTATACTCGTATGTATATATCGTCATATGAATTCATAAAAGCCCTAAGTTATATTGAAAAAATTTTACAGGACAAACACCTGTTACACAGTTAATATTTAATACAAAATTTATTTATTTTAATTAAATTATATAATATTAAAATGTTATATATGGATGGATTCATGTTTGAACGATAAATTAATGAAAACTAGTGTATCCAGCGGCCGACTCAACCGACTGCATTCTAGAAATTAATATTAAACATTTTCAAAAATACATACGATAAAATACAAAAACAAAAAACATTCTAAATAAACTTAAAACTGTCTCATTTCTTATGCAAAAGCAAATTAGACAAACACACATGCACATTTTGTTTATTTGTCAGGTTGAAGCTGATACATGCATGTGTAATAATAAGTGTGCATGTGTCAGTAGCAACAATAAACGCTTATAGCTCCCTAAAAATGGAAGTGATTTAAATCAAATTAAGATTGTGCACATCTATGTAAAAACCCATTTAAAAACATATAAATCTTTCCCAAATCGGTCCAGTATTATAGCCGTAAAAGGGATCTAAGAAAACCTGTTTGCCTATTAATAATATAGAAGATACAGTTTGTCAAACAATCCTTTTCAAAGTTAAAAGTAAAAAAAGATAGTTAGCAGTTAAATAAAAGACACAACTTTTATATGTTTATAGGTATTGCGTTTATTTCATGTTCTTCATTTCATTTAAATACATATATAATATAACAAAAAAGGATGGAAATTAATATTAAAGTAGGGGACAAAATAAGGAAAAAGAAAACAAACCACCTCTCAAGGGTGTCAAACAATTCTTTTCAAAAATTTCAGTTGATTTTCAGTTATTTTTGTGTATTACATTTCGTTTTCTACTAACATTTTGTATGTTTACCACGGACATCAATCACTGCTTGCAATCTGGATGATATTGACAATGTCAGCCTCGGAATGTCATAAACCACGGGGATTCTTACCCATTCCTCTTTAATAAATCTTATTAGTTAATTTTTATTCTTTGGGATTTTTGCTACCATTTTTTTCTGAAAACCACATTTTTTTACGGTAAGTTTTAAGATAAACAAATAATTAAATGTTCTAAGCATTTTTTTTAAATCCTTATATTTTTTGTGCTAGTGTATTTGGCCAGATCTAATTATTGTGTTTATCGATTATTAAATCTTTAGCTAATAAGGCCTAACGTAGTTGATGTCAATAAAAGAGTTTTTATTACATTTTTACCCAACGTTTCGTCAATTGTTTGTTGACTTTATCAAGGGTTTCGTCTATTTTAAATTAAAAATGTTTATAAATTGCATATAATCACACTAAACTCATGATTTACTTACATAGTAATAATTAACACTAAATGTATATAATTATATATAGAGCATTTTTTCAGAAAATTAGTACCAAAATTAGAAAAATTACTTATTACATTAATTAGTTAAATCATATTTTTTGTCCAAATCTTTAAAAGTACTAAACGTTTTAAAATATTTTTATTTTGAAAAGATTTGTTTGACTAACTGTATGTAAATTAAAATATGAAAAAACATAAATTGAAAATACAAAAATATTATTTAAAAAACAAAGAATACTTAATTTCTAAATTACATAATAAAATTAACTACCTACATATACAATTAGTTATAATATGTAAAATTTTCTAGGGACATGTATGTATGTATTTTGATATGGTGCATCGTAATCGACTTTGAATTTTTTGTAACTTTGGGCTTTCTTGAGATCATATAACGATATGCACTTTTAAACAAACTTGTTTACCAAACGAATTGATTTTTAATGTATTATAGTTTTCACGAAACATTGATGCATGATACCTTTTGCTGTAAATTACCTTTGATTTATATTTGCAATATTTTTTCTTAAAACTTTAGGCTTATCGTATACTTTCAGGATGACCACAAAACTCTTCATATTAGTGCTAACGGTTGCACTTTTTGTAATGATTCCCGTAAAGGAAGTGGTCAGCTCAGCTGTTCTTATTTCTGATATAACAATGACAGTGATGGTGGAACTATCATCACGCTATCCGTTCTGTAAAATGCATACTGATCGGTATGTCGAATAAATCAATCTACAAACATTATCCAAAAGAATTAAAATGTTTAAACTTTTTTCCAGAGGTGATATACAAAGCATGTTATTACAAGCCGATCCCAGGCGAATACGTCAAGTACCGCGCGATTCGGTTATGGAACTGGAAGAAGTATGCTTAAATGCCGGATCTCATGGCACAGAATTTAGGGGAGGCTTAGGTTTTATTTATCCAGGCACTAAATGGTGTGGACCAGGTAGGCTTTGACATAAACAATCGTTATTCAGTTGCACAACTGCATTCGCAAGTGCATGATGTGATGGTTAATTAATTAACACAAATACATATGGTCCTTTATTGTAACATAGTCGTATCTCAAAAAACGTGATTTTTGAGTTAAAAATGCAGAATTATTCGTCATAACGTTCTTCATTTTGTGTAAAAAATTAACACATTTCTTGATGGGATAATACTTTTTATTTCTCCATTGATGTGTGTGTATATTAAAAACTTTAAACTCGTTTTCAGAAGAACGCGTTTTTTTAGATATGACTACATTGCAATAAAGGAGCGATATGTATGTATGGACCTGTTTACATATTACGTAACACCCCTGACTGCATTACGTAATATGTGAACAGTCCATTTGCACATTTAAAAGATTTTGCTACTGTTTTTTTTTCAAGGTAGTACTGCCACTGCTTACAATGACTTGGGCATACATGCCGATGAGGATCGCTGCTGCCGTGATCATGACAACTGTCCGAATGTTTTAAATCCGGGTGAATGTAAGCGTGGCCTTTGTAATACTGGCACTTTCACACGATCCCATTGTGATTGCGATGCACGTTTGAGACGTTGTTTGCAGTCTCTTAATACTGGTACTTAAAGAAAACCTAATTAAGAATTTATTTAAAATATAATTTGTGTTTTATATCTTACAGAAACCGCCAATACTTTGGGCGCTATTTTTTATAATGTTGTACAAGTTACTTGCTTTCAGGAACGTAGTCCCTGTTCGGCCCATCAAAGGTTTGAGAATTTCTTTTACAGCCCCAATCAGTGTGCGATTGAATATCGTTCAGCCGATTTATATATACCACCCAATGCTGGCAATCTTATACAGAAGATCTTAACACATCCCCATGACTTTGCGAACCGATTTCTACCATCAAATAAATATATTGCAGATCGCTCCCTATCTGATGCCAATCCATTTGCCAATGTTAAACGTCGTTTGGGTGTAACTTTGGCTTCAGTGGGCTTCGTAGCTAAGAATTTATTTCGGGAAGTGGTACAAAGTCCCCGTCTAGTATTGGACAGTTTGAGTTCCCCCGTCAGCAGAAACTTACCGGCAAATTCACATTATTATTCAAGAAATGCGTCCCCGCCACAAAGATATCAAAATACCAAACCATCGTCTGGTTATCAATATAGATCGGCTGTATTACCGAATAATTTTTGGCACTATTAAATCCGCAACTTTCTTTCTAAAAGACTGAATATTCTGAATAAAAATTGTCCATTAGTTTAAGCATCTATCACTTTACTTTAAGCCATTTTACTTTAAATTGAGTAGAAAATTGTCAGATTTGTGTAGTTTTTAAAAAATTATAAGAACTTTAAGTAACCTAAGTATTACATTTTTAATTAAGACAAAATGAAGTTAAATATTCGGCTGTGCCGAATTTGATATTCCTTTTAAATTTGCGGAATGTATGATATATACATATATAATTTTTCAATTAAATAACGAGCTTGAGGTCTCTTTAATATAAAAGAAAAACTTCCAAGCAAATTTATTTTCAATATTTCGCTACTCCTTTGTGTAGCTTCTTTAAGATGACAAACAAATCGTTTAACAATTTAATAAACAATTAAACAAAATATATTGTTTAACGGATTTTAGGAATGAACCATTTTTCTTCGGAACAAATGTTTAACTTTTTAAGCTATTGCATAGCTTTAATCGCGGGCTTTGAGCGCGGCAACCGAATTAAGAAATTCCGTAACGAAAATAAAACTTAACAATAAGTTTGTTTTTTAAGTTTTTTGTTTTTAAGTATTTGAATCGTCTAGCGAATGTTAACCCCTAAAGTATGCTATTGATTTCATTAACATACAGTATTGCCAGAACAGATTTTTACATGTAGGAAAACACAAAATAAATAATGAACAAAATATGGGACCATCATTGACGCGGTATTTTCATGATATTTAGAGGATATCAAGTCTCAAACTAATGTTTCTTATTCCAGTTACCATAAACCTATAGTTTCAATGATAAAAATTCCTGAATTACCTACATGTATTGTAAGATAATAAAAATATTTTAAACGATATTAACTTCTCATTTATTCAATAAAAGAAAAAAATTTGTTTTCTTATCGGTCACCACGCTTAAAAAGTGTAACTTGAAATAATATCAAAGAAAAAAATACTGCATAAATAAAAAATAAATAAATAATTATAATTGCATAAGTTGATAAAAAATGCTATGCAATTGTTTTGCCGCGGCAGTCCCCGAGTGCCACACGGCTTTTTTTTTTTTGTGTTGCGGACTATTTTCGATCTTCTATCAAATTGTCAATGCTTTGGAGAAATTGCGCTTAAAATTTTATTTTTAAAGTAAATTTATATATCGTCATATGATTTCAATAAAGACCTAAGATACAAAAAATTCAAAAAGGACTTCTTGGTAGATTTCGATCCACCATATCAAAATGCATGTCCCTGGAAAATTTTATTTATTAAAATTGTACTAATTCGTCAATAAGAAATAAGCTTAAACCAAAAAAAAATTTGAAAAATGTTGCTTAAATTTTCATATTAGAGAGTTTTTTGCTTGTCTTCTAAAATTTTTTCAATGTAACTTAGGGCTTTTATGAATTCAAATGACGATATGCAACTGTTCAATAACACTTTTGTGGTTACATAGTCTGTTTGTCAAACTCCATATAAAAAACACATCAGCAACATTATTTATATATGGAGTTAGTTTACTTGAATAAATATACCTTGCATTTGTGTTTATAGGTCCGCAAAAAACAGCTTTTGTTTTAATATGTCAATCTATACTTTTAGCATTTTTTCATATTTATTAAGTTATCTTTGCCATATTTTTAGTTTAAATCACTATTGTATTTTAGTTAAATAAATTTTTTTCAATATGTATATCCATTTTTGTTTTCTTCTTTTTATTATAATTTTGTCATGTTTGCAGCTGTTTTCATATTTCGTTTTCATTAGATTGATTTGAATTTATTTGCTCAAAATTTTTCTTGCAAATATGTTACAATACGAGTGAGTATGTATTTCCTTTATTACAGAGTTGGCTACAATCAAACGGAACAAGATGAAATCTGTGCCCAATGGCAATATCAACCATCTGAAAAATATGTACCCAGTGCTCCCGGACGCACTTAAGTATAAAAATAACAAACATAGCAAAAAGTAAAAGCCACCGCAAATTGTTTTTTAAATGAAACGATATTCTCTTCAACTGGGAGAAGAGGTCTACAAAAACGTTAATTCCCCACCTGAACGTGCTACACTTTCTGGAAATGAAATGGAACCCGGTTAAAAATCTCATGTTGATTGCGAATATTATTTGTTAATTTAGTTCGTAGAAATGTTGTTAAAATATTCAAAGTTATTAAGAAATTAAAAAAAATGTAAATGCAAAAAATATGGGAAAATAAAATCGTAATAAAAGGAACTTAAATGAAGAAATGTTGAATAATATTTAAAAAGAAAGAACTCTAATGTTGTGACTTGATATTAGTTAATTTTATATATCGATAAATAGCTGCCGCCTTAAAAATCAAATTATACTTTAATGAACGAAAGTTTTATACAGCAGAGGAGAAGTAAACCAAAATTAAATTATGCATGTGCATTTATTCATTTGAATAGCAGGTGCGTATATGTACTTCAAGTTTCTTTTGGTGTGTGAACTTGCTTAATGCTTAACTTAGTGTTGAAGTTATGCTGAAGAGGGCGCTTGAAGTCGTTTAGAATTTGAATCGTTTATCTTATATAGGGCTTCCAGGGCTTAAGTTTCCTGACGAACAAAACATTTTCATTTACTACGTATTTTTGCCATGGACCGTAACAATTCTGTGTAATATAAAAACCCTATTTTTCATATGATGAATAATAATTACATATTACAAGTCCCAGAAACAGTCCACCAACCAAAATTTTTGGAAATTTATCCAACTTATTTTTTACCAGATACCTTTATAATTTTATAAATAAAAAAATTTATTTCGATGATCATTAATGCACAAATTGTTACCAAATCCTACCCTACCTCAGAACTTCTAATTTCATACAAGAATTTGAAAATTTTTAGGTATTCATATCATTACTTCAGTGTTAATAAAGATGGCCCGATCGAAAGCCATATTTTATATTATTAATTCTCGATTGATATGCATATCAACAAGCCAAAAAACTCTGGGAAAATTCTAATAAAATTTGATTGGTTTTGATTAGTTTTAATTTTTATTTCAGCGATTACACAGAAAAATTTATTCAGCAATTTCAAAAAATTTTTTAATTTTCTAAAAATGTTTAAACTTATGTTATGTCAAATGTTCACGGATGGTTTCTATAACGTTCTACGTTTAAGAAAATCCCCTCACCATCCCGTTAACGGCAACACTGCCTGGAACTCTCCAGCATATTTCTCTCACCTCGAATTGTTTCAATTATCAATTTGTTCCTATATCGAATACATGCGTTTTTGCATCTGCTATTGAAATTATTTCTTCAAACCAGTGCTGCCGGCCTATAATATAAAAATAACAGTTGAAAGTCGATTTTTTTACAGCAAACATTCTTCACGGAAAATGACACACAATCAGTCAATGGCCGAAATTCCCCTTGCATAAGGAACTCCGTGGCAGATTAAATTCCTTTCATTTTAAATATGATTACAATGTTAGCTGCTAAATGTAAACAAAACTTGACTCCCAAATAAGTTAAATAATGGAAATTGGTGAAATTTTGTTGAGGTTTAAATAGACAAGGATATCAATGAAATCCTAGATATCAAGATAAATTTTCTTTTTGGAATCAAGGCAGATCGTCTTGCTTGGGATATATAAATGTGAATTTATTAAAAAAATCATGCAAACAATTAGTTAAAACCCATTTTGACAATTAAATATAACAAATTCACCTTGTTTTAAGTCTCTGGAAATATATAAATGAACTGAATGTTTACATAATCTGCCATCTAAAAACTATAAGAATGTTTAGAAAAACGAATTAGCAGTTCGTTGAATTTAATTACATTTCAGTCGTTGAATTAACGTAACGAATTTCCACCGAAGACTTCATCTAGATATGTGAACATTGCGCTTCTCACAGCACTTTTTTCTAAAGGCAAAATGAAAGATGTAGTTACACAAATGTTTATACTATTTTTGGTTATATATATATATATATATATATATATATATATATATATATATATATATATATATATATATATATATATATATATATATATTCAGCGATTTCCTGGGGAACTCCATATTAATCAAGATATGTCCCCGACCAAAAAGGCAATAATTTTTTTCAGTCCATATATCGCTATGTCACTTAATTTTTCTCGAAAGGAGTGCTTGCAGTTTGTAAAAGGATTTTTATATGTATTCGGGTTTCTTCTTGTGTAGTCGGTAAGATTTTGTATAATGTTGAAGCCATCTCCTTATAAAATTTAAATAGCACGCCGGCAGCACTGGCTCCAACTCCCAGCAAGGCGGAATACAATAACAAAAACTACACATACAGCCATCCACACACTCTCCCGCAAACAGAATATGTGTATCTGTGTTTTTGTTGCGCCTTGTTTGAATGGAAGTACATACAAATTATCTCAGTTTTCAATGAGCGTTCGGTCGGTAGTAAACGAAATAACGGAAAGTTAGTGAAACGTTGTAAACAATTAGTCGGCAGCAAATCTATGTACGTTAATTTCTAAAATACACTACTTTGCTGCATTTTGTGATTATTTTACATAACAAATCTATCTTATGCGACGACGAGTGTGTAGTAAAATTTTTTCCAACTGATTACAGTAAATTATTCGAATTATACCTGTGTACAAGCACTAGCAAAAGCGAGTACGTCGTTGCCTGTGGTGACATTCAACAAATATACAGATGTATGTATGTATGTGTGGATGTATGCATAACAACACACCGACACAAATAATAACAAAAACCACAGCCAAACAATTACCGGGAAATGTAGACAACAAAATAAAAAATTAAACTAAATAAATGGTAAAAGTGAGTGAATTAAAATAAAACCTGAAAGCAATAGAAAAGGGTTTCCAAACGAGTTCATAATTAATTAAAATATTAAATTTGTGGATACCTACCTAATTATGTACATATGTGCATACCTACCTGCATCCACACACATAAAACAAATTTTTTGCAAAAAATTATACCTACGCATAAAAGAGTGAAATAAATAATCAAGTGAATTCGTTAATTTATCTCATATAAAAAGCAAAAATATTGAAAAAATATAAAACAAAAATACATTCAAATATATGGAAAAATTGGTGCATTGCAAATAATTTTTCAGAAATAACTATAGTTTAAGATTTTTGCAATTTGAAATTTTTGATAACGATATATTTATCTGATAAAAAATATTTGATTTGACATGTTTCATAAACTGCAAAAAGTATCACTCACCACGGTCAGAAGCAACAGAGAGCAAACCAGAAATTCCTTTAAAATTTGTAAAAAAAAAATTAAAATAAACAAAGTTTTAAGTTGCAGCCAAACAATCAAACATGACTAACGATTACAAGTTTTCCTGAAAATTCTACTTATACTCTCTTTTGTAAAAAGGATAAAGTAATTAGCACAAATTGAGCATTTTTTATTACATATCGTCTCATAAAAGTACCCGGAAAGTAAAAAGGAAACACAAAATTCGCTTGTCCTCTTCAAAGTACATAATTCCCATTATAGGCAACGGTTATGCCTGTAATTCGAATCGCAAGGAAATTCTTTCAAATTACAATGGATGTGAAATGGATATAAAAAACTGCAAAATTTTCAAATTGAATTAAAGTCTTATGCCCATAAGCCGAAAATGAAATTTATTTCAGAACTGGGTCTGTTCACTTAATACGAAATGTCATTGTATCGATTTTGGCGAAATTCATTGTAATCAGTAAAAATTAGTACAAATTACCAATGTACATACATATATAGGTAGTAAATTAAAATTGTGATTTGAATTTTGAAAGTTGTATAAGTGGAGAGGTTTGAATGAAACATTTCCAGAATATTGTTTAAGGTCTACTGATGATTTGGCATAAACACCAATGAAATGCATGTGTATAGAATATCTCAAACCGCTATAAATCACACCAGTTGTAAATAAATTACACATTAATTCTGCAACAAAAAGAGTTTAGGCTTGAATTTAGCGCTTTCGAATATAAAGAAAACCTTTCTTATGTAAATTATTGTGGAAACTTTGTTTGCCATTCGCAAAAAAATCACTATTTGATTCCTATTACAGCACACAAACATATAAAAAATTTATTAAAACACTTAAAAACTCAGTGTTACAAATTTTTTGACCAAACAGTTGTATGAACATAAATTCTTGTTTCAGTTGATGGAAAAAAGATGTGCAGACTGTTGTTATAATATCCCATTAACAAATTCTAAAATATGTTTTTGTTTTAAAGGTAGCTGTACGAAAGAACGAATACTTGTGACATCGTCGGACTGGCAGAATGGCCGTTTAAATTTCCTAAGCTTTTCTTTTCAGCTTCGTATTAACAAACAGAAAGTAGCCTGAAAAATTTTTCCATCATGAATTTCAGGTTGTATTTTTACACGTATGTACTAATTATATCAGCCTGAAGTCCATGCAGAACTGTAAACTAAGCCTTTAAATTATTTTTTCATATTTACATATTTTTTGAGTCTCTGAGAGCGTAAACGGTCTTAATTAACTATATTCATTGTAGAATTATTATAGGTAATAGCGATTCTACAACAAATTACAACACCAAAACGCATGCCAAAATCTATTCTCTGTATGACGCACACATTCTCAAATTTACTGTCAGCTGTGCTATTACCATGACTATATTGCAGCCATATTATCAGGCCAAAGTACGAAAAATTCATGAAACTGAAGTTGACCAGTATCAGTGCTGATTCCCAAATTGCTTCGAGTATCTATTAAGCTTACAATATCACTTGCATAACTCAGAGAAAGTTAGAAATAATAATATTTTTATTTGACTCCATTATTATTTATAAAATTCCTTTTAACGGCTGTGGAATAAATGATGTGATTAATTCCAAAATCCATTTCGTATGTACATTTGCGATTGTTTCTTATCACAGACGGAATTACCGAAATGTCACGATCCATGTTCACCTCACACACGTACAAACATACCATTCGGCATCCTTATCGTTTGCTGTTTAAACGCTCACTTAAATATTGCACAAAATTTAAAAGAAAATAAAACAAAATAATAAAAATAAAAAAAGCAATAATAACAACCTGTGAATAACAAACAATACACACTGAAAACTTGAATTATTTTTAATGAATGCAATCTCTGTTTTCCGCTTAATTATTCGCTCTTAATCGATTTACAACAACAACTCGTCTTCCATTTTTAAGATAAGGTTGTGTATTATTTATTTATATTTATTTTTTCTTTGAGAAAATAGTTTTTGCCAGACATGGTAAATAAAAAATGTCCTTTTGGTACTGAATTCAACATAAGAAAAGATGATTTTTACATTATTAAAAGTACATAAAAATTCGTATTTGCAGTCACACAACAACGGCTTACTCGTAACTCTAGCTGGGACAAAAGTTTAGATTTTAAGGCTACTGTGGTTAAATCTAGTTGCTATCAAGTATTCATGTTCGTATTCTTTTTAGTAAAGGAATTTTCGACAAAAATCCTTTTTAAATTACTGTTTTGTTTTGTTATCTTCTTCGCCTTTTTTTAGTTTGGAATAATCGCCTAACCCAATTTAAAATTACAAAGATTATTTCATTAACACCTAATTAAGGTTAAGTAGTTATCCCGCAAAACAACGAATATAGGTCTTTTATTTTCCTTAGTTGATTTAAGCTATTATTCCCAATTAAAATATCGGTCATACCGAGTCATAAACTGAGTTCTTAGCTCTTTAAGTTTTTTTATGTGGAATTGTCTAACTCAAGCTAAACTTTTTTTAATTTGTCATAAAAGTCTGAGGGTCGTTTTCGCTATCTTTTATCTACAACAATAAAGAATTATTTTTTAAAGAAGTAAATGAATTAACAAAATGACTTGATTTACAGTGATGCTTTGAAACATTAAACTGCTCTCTAGGTAAACTTGGCTTTAGCGGTTATGACTTGTGACCACATATAAAAATGTAAATGTATAAGTATGCAGTATTTTTGTGCTATACCCTCTCCAAAAATTCTTTCACATCACTTATTCCTAAAATTAATAAATTGCTTAAAGAAATTTAAAAGTTTTAGATTTTTTATTATGATGTACCTATATTGTTTTTTGTTTTTATTGAAAAAGTGTATTTTATGACGGGGTCGTTATTTCGATAATCAAGTACATAGTATCGAGAAAAGTACAATAGCACTCAACATTCCATCTCCGGTTTTTTTATGCACATTTTCCCCCCGAATACTTAACAAAATAGTAGTCATAGTTTTAATTTTTGTTATTTTGTTTTTAAAATAAAACCTTTTATTTGATCGTTGTACAAATTGTGGTTGACAGTTTTGTTTTATCACTTATAGACTTCACCTACTCTTCGCTGTATCGGTATTTCCTTATTTCAATTATTTTTATTATTTTTTTTTAATTTCTATAATCGGCGCGAGTAATCATCGTCATCGCTGTTTTAAACAGTTAAAAAAGGAAACAAAATACAAGTTGTGATAAAAACTATGAAAGAAAATAATAAACGATCATATTTTATTTGCGAGTATTTCAAACTTTTTTTTATCAAGACATATTTTAAAACGAAATTCGATTCTATAAAAACGTAACAAACAAGAGGGCTATATCCAGCAGTGTATAATGTAGCCTTCAACACGAGGAAACGAGGCTGGCCATAATTTGGGACCCGGTGCTGGCTGAGCAAAATATTCAAATAAAGCGGAAAAGCTCTCGACTAATTCGGTATTCAGCAACGACAAAAGTGAAATTAATTTAAATATTTTGGTTAATAAATAAAAAAGCCGGCTCAGCCGTTATATATATAGTCCGCTAAGCCGGAATTTATTGCGATTAGCCATTGCTCAGTTGGTTAAAAGCTTAGACGATGCAAATCATATACGTCGACGTCGGCTCATTGTGTTTCAACCTGTGCAAGACTAGTCTTCCAACCCCTGCTCCTTATAAAAAACTGTGGAGAACGAAAGTCTACAATATCGTTGCAGCGGAAAAAGCAGTATATGTACCTAGTTTGCGATAAAAATTTTAATATTTACAAGTAAGATAAATGTTATCCGATAAAGAGAGAAATAATTGTATCTACTTCCTTTCACTTGACATCTTTCCCATATGAAACTAAACTTTCAGCTCTTATTTCCAATGCATGACCATCTATGAATCTCTAATTTAGAAATATTCCCAATTATAATATTTAAAACACCGTTTTTAAATCCCCTTCGAAAACTTTACTTTGGTTACTCTAAACAAAAGGTTGTGTAAAACGATCATACCAATAAGCAACTTCCAGGTTGCGAACGAACTTGTTTGAAATGTAAAAAGAACCAATTAAAACCAGTGATGCCAACTCTTGCATGATCAAAAACACTGTGAGCACATAGAAATAGGGTGAAAAAGGGTACAAATTAAAAAAAATTGCGAGTAAGAAGGCACCTACCTAAATTGTACTTATTATTGATAAAATAAACATAAATAAACAAAAACAAACTATAATTCATATTAACAAAATAAATACTGCTTTATGTTATTTTATGCGACTCTGTCGAAGTAAATTGCTTTATCATATTTATTTCACAATTATCTTTTGCATGCTGGATCATTCTCTCAAGCTTTTCCATCTAAAGAAAAGCCATTGTTAGTTGATAAACATTAAAAAACAAAAAATCAATGAAGAATTTACTTTTAATACAAATATTAGAGTAGTAGAGTACAAATAGTTGTCGAAATTCGACCGCCAGTTTAAACGTATACCTACTTTAGTTGCATTCATTTAAAGAGAAAAAACTACCTACATAATTGCTCATTCCCTTCGCCATGGAAAAAACAAACGAAATAAAATTGCATACAAACACGCACATTTATAAAACAAATCTTATTACTTACATATATTCATATGTATGTATGTAGGTACTCTTAAACACTCTAATTGCTTTGCTTATGTATTTACTTGAACCAACACTTACTTAAGTGAATGCGTGTACGTGTGTATTTTTAGCATTTGTAGTAGTGTCAGCTTCATGAGCCTTTTATTCCGTTAATACTGAACTGATTTAAATAATATATAGTCGGGTCACTAAAGCTCAACAATGTTTACCATTTGGTAAAAGAATCAAGAAAATCGGTTGGCAAAGAAAGAAGAAAAATTGATCTAAATATTTGACTTTGATATTTATATATAAATGAAAAATGCCTGTTTTCTTGTGTTGTTGTACTTATAATGTCACCTAGCTAATGCGCCTTGATACGAATAACAAAATAATAATGAAGCAAAAACTCCCAAAATATTGCAAAATTTTACTAAAACTCTCCATAAAAATATTTTTATAGATCTTTGTACGTTTGTATTTGAATAAATGAATAAAAAAATAGTTTTGATTAACTGGTTTTTGTGCAACGAACGCAATCTAGTAAAATGTAGTAAATACCAATAAAAACTTCTGCGTATTCGAATGAAGCCATAATATTTATTGGTATTCTACAAAGTAAATTTGCAGAATATGGTTGCACAAAAAATGGAGCCGGTATTTAGACCAGATGTCCATGATGTTATTAACAGAATTTTTAAAATGTTTTTGTGACTGACTATAGCCGACCAATGTCTTCACATAGGAAGTAGCAACGTGGTTGTCAACGAAATTCCACAAAAGAACAGTAATACTATGCGGTTATCCGTGGCAATTCAGTCAACCAGTGCTAGCGAGACGAAAAACTCTCGAAGGCCAAATAATACACGCAAGCCTGACCGCACTTAAGAAATAATTATGATGATGAGAGAGCTGTTCTTCAGCCAAGAGCTGCTTAACGACTGTGAATATTTGCTATTAGATGTAAAATATGTTATTACTTGACTTGGTTATTGCAAAAATCCCACTTTAGATATAACGTTTTGTCCTTTAAATTTCCCCCTTAAATTGGTCCTAGATGAAATAAAAACATCTGAACTTGTGGGTAAAACTACAAGCTGACAACTCTGAGCCAAAAACAAAACAAGAATGTATTTTTTCAATGGCAAAAAACCTCAAACCAGATTTCCATCAAACCAACCAACAATCAAAAAAGCAAACAGTTTTAAAACGCAAATATAAAGAGAAACATGATCGAGTGAACGAGACGGAAACTTTTAATATTACAACAACAAAAAGCAGAAAAACAACAACCACATAAAAGCTGCACACGAAAAAAATTAACATTCCATTACATTGACGAATTAAAAAAAAATAAAAGTGAATTCGTTTCAGATATTGATTGAATATTGTTATGAAGTAAAGGAATTTTTGGTTGTCTAAACTTTAAAGTTAAATACATATTTTTAAGCTGCGTAAAAATGAAAGTTTCAAATTGCAAAAATAATTGTGAAAATTCAACTTTTTGTTTTTACTTATTTATGTTCTTGTATTATTTTAGATTGTTTTTCGTTAGTGAAAAAATTCGATTTGCATAGAAGTTAAAATAAGATTAACAATATAAAAAAGAATTTTATTCTTAAAAGTGAGAATAAAAAGAAATTTTTGTGTAAAAATTTCCTCAAAATCTTGTGTGTGTGAAAATATTCAAGAAGCAAAACAAGTTACAAGCTGAGTGCGAGTGCGCAAATGTCATATTTGATCTTAAACAACAACTCGCCAAAGACAGAAAGAGATAGAATGAGGCTGCTAAACTAAATACAATTGTAAAACAACGCGGTGGAAAATAGCAAGGTAAAAAAGCAAAAATACACAAAAACAATAAATAACAAAACGAAGTAGGAATAAAGAGGAATAAACTAAAATAAAAAGAGAAAACAAAAAAGGTGCAAGTTTAAAATAAAAATATAATAACAACAACCATAACAGTAATAAAGGGAAATCACAAAAACATCTAGATTCATACATATATACACCGAAAAAAAAACAGCAGTTTAAAATACCATTTAATTTGTTTGGAAGTGTAATGGAATTTCAAAATAAAATTAGCAGCAACAACAACATTCAAGAAAGCAATAAAACAAGGGAAACAGACTCATGAAGAACGAACAGGAAAATCCCCACATTAGCTAACAATAATTCTAAAATAAAAGAACTGAAAAGAAGTTTGTGCAAAAAAAGAATATACAAAGTCAATTATAAATTCGTGCAAAACGAAATAAATTTCGTAATGAAATAAGCAAAATTTTAAGTTTATCAACATTCTTACAAATTTTAATTTGTTTTCTTTTTTGGCTTGTTTTGTTTTATTAACTTCATTTGTTTCTTTTAGTTTTAAAATCACACAATACAAAAGCACACATTAAATTGAAAACACAACTTGCCATTTTTCTGTATTTACTTTTCTATTTGTATCTCTTTCCCCCATAAAAAATAACACTTCGTTCAACACACAAATTATGAAGAATAATCAAAAGTCTGGGAATAATAATAACAACAGTAACAATAATTTAAATTATATAAATAATAAAAACACTTTAACTCCATCAGCCAGTCATAAGCTCTCAAAATCGGGATCTTCAGCCCTAAATAAGAACAATAGCAATCCTACCGCTGCCGCTGGTCAAAACTTAAAGAAAGGATTGAAAAGTAAATCGAAATCGCATCGTTTGGTCGGTCGTTCCAGCAGTAATAATCACAACAGCGGAGGCGGCAGCAAAAAGATGGGCGGCGGCGTCAAGGATGCCCGTCGCGGTTTGGAGCCGCTTGAATTTGAGGAGTGCATTGTTGATAGTCCCGAGTTTCGTGATAATTTAAATCGCCATGAAAAAGAATTGGATCACACTAGTCATCAGATTAAACGAATTATTAAGGAGGTTAAGGATTTAATGAGTGCAGCAAAAGGTAAGTCCTAAATTAAAATACAGTCAAACTTCTCTACAGTGAACTTATATACAATGAAGCTCTCCCTACTATGAATTCATTTCAAAAACATAGCTTTCTCATTCTAATTATTAGTGTATTTTCATCTCCTTATATTGAATTTCCATATACAAAATTTTTCTTTACAATGAAGCAATTTTCCAGATGTAAATTTGAGTTTCTTGCGCGTTTTTCTCCATATAATGAATTATTTCAAAAAAGCTTCCGATACGCATACTAACAACACTGTGGGACGAGAATGAAAAAATATATAAATACTGGATTCCCAAAAGATGAAAAAACTTAACAACGAAAAAAGACAAAGGCCCATCACTAACAATTTAGACAGTAGTTGTCCGTATTCAGTGAACAAAAATGACTAAATGAAGTAGAATTACTTTTGAAAAAAAAAATATTATTAATTAATAAAGTTGAAGATGTAGAAAAGAATATATATACATATGTAGGTAGCTAAGCAGTTTGGAATTCTTCCCAGCACTTTATAAAATATTTTAAAAAAACAAGGCATTAACATAAAAGTGCAAAAAAATTAATTCATTATAGGGAAGTTCGACTGTAATATAAACTGCGATTTTAACGAATAAGAGTGCAAGTGCACTTATGAATATCGAATTTGATTTTCGATTGCTTAGTTTCTTTGTTTTAATCGTTCTTTATATGAGTTGAAAAATGTCAGGGATCGGTATAATGAACTAGTCCCGATTTGTTTTACTGAAGAACAGCCTAACTTCCAAATTTATTGTAATAATTTATCGCAATTAGAGACTGTTTATATATTACAGAAGCATATCGTTGGCGATTCTAAACCATGTCCAAAAATATATATGTATATATGTATATAGGTATATTTTTTTAAATATTTCGTAAACTTCTTTATACTCCAAGCAATTAAATACATAATTTGTAATTGCAATTTAAGAGGATGCATTGCAGATGCTTTTCCAGCTGTTTTTGTTCTACAAATTGAAATTAATTAAAGATTTCAAGCACCTTACTGTTTACACATTAAAAACCTTCACACAAAAATTTACTTAATGGGAAAGATTTTTATTTAAAAAAAATGTTTTTCAATGTCTCACCATTTAAATAATATTCATGACTGTAAAAACTGCAGTTCATAAACTTACAACTTTAGTAATCTTTTTAGATAAGAAGACACATTTGCCTGATATCAGTTGATTTTTGCTTTTCTAAAATGATATTCTTACTACTGGTTATGGCTGCTTGATACAAAGACAGATAAAAATTATTTTATATTTTAAATGTCAGAGGGACACTTTTTCTGTTCTATATTAAAAGATAAAAAAACACCACGTAAAGATAAACTGTTTTGTTTCCATGAAGAAAAAATTCTTCTGTTTACTAAAAATTTTATCTTTTTAACTCGAACAACAAGTACATTAAACTCGTAGTAGAAATGCTCTAATAGCGTGTGTGTTGACGTACATTTAAATATGTATGTACATGCTACATGTTCCAATAATTTTTCTTATCTAGTTGCTCTAGTGGTCTTTCATATTTTCTACTTAATTTAACAAACGAAAGAACATTTCATATGGCTCATATTCTTAATTCATAAGCATCTTTAGTTTTCGTCAAGAGGAGGTGTGGGTATACATTCTGTTAATTTATCATAAAGCAGAAAAAGAAAACAAGTTGTTTTAAACAATTACCAATGACAATGTGGGAAATTTTCCCATCCCACCTTTCAAAGGGTCAATGTAAAATCAGTGTACAAAAAATTAAAATAAAAAACTATTTATAAACTATCCGAAGCCCTTGAAATTACAGATTCAAAAAAAGAAAATCGCACAATACTCCCAAGACAAACGATTAATAGTCAGGCGATTTCTTCTCTATATATATTTTAATTTCAACTTGACATTAAGTGTGACTACAATTTTGTTCGATTGATCTTGTAGTTGAAAACTAAAGAAAAAAATCTAGCTCTTAATTAACAATCTCATTTAGTTGCTAATGAAAAATGCAAAAAAATAGAATAGAAAAACAAATAAATCAACAACGAAACATTAATTTTTTTTTTGTTAATTTTCTGAAAATTTTCGAAAGAGTCACGTGAACCTTTATTTTGTCTGACTCTTCATCTGTTCCTAAGAAGCCTGTAATTGTTGTTGCTAACTAAAAAGCAATGAATACACAATTGCTTTGGCATCAGTGTTAACATATGTAAAGATTTATCTTATTTTTGAAGTTTTTGAGGTGTCAAAAAGATTAAAAGATTTTTTTTTAGCTAAAAAAAGATTTTTGGATAAATGATATTTTGCACTTTTAGTTTATTGAGATACCTGTAAACTACACTACATATGATCTTCTTCACTTCATTAAAAAAGTGAAAAAAAGTTAACCGCTGCAACACTGTTTACTTCTATCCAATAAAATGCAACGATGTTTTATTTTTATATAAAAAGTCATTTAGTTTATAATGAAATTCGTCGTCTGTACTTAAAAATATTTCATTGCATTGTAAAAGATGAATAATTCTGTTTTGAAAAGTTTAACAAAATTGATGTTGATAATTGTACATACAGTGAGCGTCATCAGTTTAGCGCCCCCCTTTCTCCGACCGTTAATGTTAATTATTATCTTAAAAATATTAAGGATATATAACTATAGCACTTAGTTCCACTCATAAATTATCTGTTGAAGATGAAATGCCATTTCGAAATTATTGCCTAAAGTTTTATGTTGAGCTAAGTAACAGTTTATTAAAAAAGTTTGAATTTGACAGCGAATTTTCAAAATGTTTTGAGTTCCTGGCACCTACTAATATTATGAAAAGCAATAATAAAAGTATTTCCCGATTAACGAAATTCTTTTCAAATGTTATCGATTCGAATAATATTCGACAAATGGATGACGAATTGCTCCACTTCAACTATAAAGAATATAATTTATTGGATGAAAAGAATATTGAAAAATTTTGGGAAATCATTTTGAATGCAAATCGTTGCGATGGCTCTGAAGCTTTTCCTTGTTTGAAAAAATTAGCTTACACAGTTTTGTCAGTACCAGTAGCAACAGCTAAAGTCGAAAGAATTTTTTCTCAAATAATCAATAAGAACAAACTAAGAAATAAATTAAATACGAGTATACCAACATTGAGATCGTAATTGTACAAATTTTGGACAAGTAAAAGAAATGAATAGCAACTTTAATAAAGAAATGAAATAAATTTTAACTGAATTTGAATTCCATAAAATCAGCTTAAAAAAAGATTTTTAATGCAAAAAAAATTTTTTTTTGTGCGATTCGAAGATTTTGAAAAAAAAAAACATGGCAACACTGCTTTGGAAAAAAATTAAGAAAAATACCCTCTGAAAACAGTTTTGTAAATATTTTATTTCTTTTTTTGTTATATAAAGTTTTCATGATCAATATTCACTGCTGCTCCCAACATTCGTGTCGTAGTCTGTGGACCGATTTTAAATCGAGAACTCTCACAAAACGCATAATATTAATTTGGTGTTCTGCAAATCGAAAAACACTTAAAAAGCACGAGAAAGCAAATAATTTGTAGATGAAGGTAAAAAAATTATTGAAAAATAATTACTTAAAATAAAAATTGCTTTATTAAATTCAATTTATTTGTAATCGTGTTTGCAGTAAATATAATTCTGAGACTCATTTAGAAAGGTATTTCTTTTATATTTAAGACAAATTCATATAAAAATACTAGATGACCTACCCGACAAACGTTGTTTTGCATTATAAATTATTTGTAGTGAATATTTTTGTTAGAAGTGGGAGTGGGCCATTGAAAAAAAATTAACTACCTTGCCCAGGTTACGTAAAATATATGTTCTAAATTTCTGCTAAATCCTTTGCGAAATGGAGTTTTGTAGACCGAACATACAAACAGAAGTAGGCGTAAAAGTAGACAAAGAAGAATGAGTGTTCAATAAAACTTGTACTCGAGCAATTTTCGAATGTAAGAGATCAAGTTTAAAGGGAATCTATATATAAAATTAAAATTTGTATGTCGAAAGAATTTGGTTAAATAGGAATTTTAGATATAAATGAAGAAATTGGCGTAGAAGTTGATGTGGTCCATCAGGCCTTGCCCAGGTTACATGCATTATATTAGTTTTGTATAGCTAATATATGTGGTAAAATATTAAAAATTGAGTTTACCACTCGCCTCCGCCCAGAGACTAAAAATCAATATGAAATATACTTTACGACCTATTCTCATACCTACCAAATACACAGAAACAAATTCATAAAAATCGTTAAAAGCGGTTTCGGAGGAGTTCAAAAACAAACACCGTGACACATAAATTTTAAATATAAGAAAATAATTTTGCATTCGAATTGATAAAACACTGCATTTTAAATATAAAGTGATATTTTTATTATTTAGAAGGAATCGTCGGAAAGAAACGGCATTCGATTTGCTTTCCAATACGTTTGCGTACTCGATTTTTAATCACATAAAATTATGCGAATTCGGTTGTGTGCGTAGTTAGTTTTAAAAGGCAAAATTTTCAAGGACTTGAATTAACAAAAAAAACCAATGGAAAAATAAAAATCAACGAGTATCTCTTATATAATTTTAATTTGTACTTCTAATATGTTAATACGATTGCAATTTGGGATTTCAATAGCTGAAGTGCAATCGGTCTTTTGCTGCAATTTTTCTTAACCGTTTTGCACAATTTTGACTGCTTATCATTATTGATGCATCATTATATTTACTACTTTAAAAAGTGTGCTGACCTTTTTGACATAAACTAATGCTTCAATAAAACACAAAAAGCAAGATCTTATCATAGAAAGACTTAATTACGAGGGAAATTCGAAAAGTCCTTACAAACTCTTATAAGGTGCTCTAAGAATTGAAAGGCGACCGGTAAGTTGCGATGAAAAGGAACACTTTTTGTTTGCATTACTAATATTTAAATTTTTTATTTTTATTTATTTTTTGAGATATGACTATTTTGTATTAAACAAACGCTTTGTGCTTGTGTGTGATTTTCCCCCGTAACTCAATGCCAACCACTTGTTTTCTTTTGTGATTTTTTTTATTAACGCAATTTTTGTTTTTATAGTTAAAATACTTGTTTATTACTCTGTTGTTTTTTTTAAAGATACCAACAACAAATGCAACTTAAATTTTATGCGGTTGTTGTTTTTGTTGTTGTTATTATTAAAATAAATCTTTTTGTTTTTAGTTTTGTTATTTTTTCGTACAATTATATATGTACGTAAATTATAAATCTTTTGCAGTAAATGCACAGAGGGAAAATTGAGAACAATAAAAGAAAAGAAATCTCAACAATTAAATGTTGAATTTTGCATTGTTTGACTTAATGAAGAATTACAATTCGAACGACTGAATTACAAATTGGAATTTTTGTTTAAAGCAAGTTAAAACAAAAACAGCTTTTACCATTATTATTAGCGGGGTTCAGTGTTTGTTGCGAATGATCTTGCAAAAGGGCAAGTGCATGTTGAAGTTTTTTTTGTTTGCCATCTAAATAATGACACAATTTAATTAAAATAATTAATTGATAATTATTGAAACAATGAAATTATTGTGTTAAGTATAAATATGTATATCTAAAATCTGTTGAGATTTGTGTTACAATATATGAAAAGCTTTCCAAACGCAAGTTGCTGAATTTGGATCACTATAACGCCGCACAGTGGGATTTGTTCATACAATGTTTGGCAAAAAATATAAGGAGTGCTGGAAGAATGTCGAAATTTTGCTCTGAGCCTTTGTTTAGCTCAATTAAGAAAAATATAAAGTTTCTTCAAAACTGGTCACGCCCACTATCCACCGCCCATAGAACCCAGAATTTATTTTTGGCCCAAAGTTTTTGTAATTTGGCACAGAGCCTTTATTACCTCAATTAACGCCCACCACTCACCGCCCATACAACCCATATAATATTTTTTCCCACAACTAATTATTTTATAAATAAATTTCAATACATGCATTTAAATATAGACTTATTCATTATCTATCATTTCTGTAACTATCATCAACTTAGTCAGATCAACCAATTCGAAGTGTATTTCACGTAATTTTAGCTTCGTATCTTATGCTGTGTGAACCGGTGCGTTGTCTTGAAGAAAGAGCACTTTTTTCTTCTTTAGATGTGGTCGTTTCTTCTTGATTGCATCAATCAATTGATCCAATAATGCTCGATAATAATTTTCTGTGATTGTGGATCCTTTTTCAAGATAATCGATGAGCAATATTCCGTGTGCATCCCAAAATACAGTGGCCATAACCTTGTCGGCCGATTTCACTGTCTTCGCCTTCTTCGGAGCACTTCCACCAGCTTCCACCCATTGTTTCGATTGATTTTTGGTTTCAGGTGTGTAGTGGTGGACCCACGTTTCATCAACAGTTATTAATCTACGCTAAAAGTCAACAGGATTACGCTTTATCATGTCCAAACACCGCTGTGAAGTGGTCTGTCGAACTCGTTTTTCGAAGCTGAGCAAACGCGGCACCCATCTTCCCGATAGCTTTTTTATATGCAATTGTTCATGCAAAATGTTGAACACACGTTCATATGATATGATATGTTTACCATTTCAACAATCTCACGTAACTTGATTCGGCGATCATTCATAACGATATCGAGGATTTTCTTGATATTTTCTTCAGTAACCAACTCTTTCGGCCTTCCTGTTGGTGGTATTGTTGCGGTGCTTGTTCGGCCGCTTTTAAGCAATTTTCAGCAATTTAATATTTTACCATGTAATCTGATGGAGTAGACTCACCGTAATGTTTATCGAGCTTTTCTTTTGTCTCTTTCGCCGTTTTCCCTTTCAAATAAGAGTGTTTAATCACTGCACGAAATTCACTTTTTTCCATTTTTCAAGAAACACAAAAGTTGCTTACCTCAAACGACTACAACAAATAAACTAATCGATGAATTTGGGTGAAATTTTAGCAGCTGACGTTTGACGGATCGCAATTTCTAAAAAAAAGTTTTTGTGTTTGTGCTGCCATCTAGCGCTAGGTAGCTTCAATATCAATCCGCCCTCGTACTTATATTAGAACCAGAGCTAAAGAACTCAAATTTGTTTTAAATTTCAATATAAAACATTCGAATTTGTATCTTTCTTCTATAAAACTTAAAAAAGTGAAGTTAGGTGATTTTCCATTTCACCTAACGATATGTATACATGCACTTACATATGTACATACATACATATGTATGCATGCATGCATACACACACATACATACATATGTACATATTTAGCATAAAATATAAATTGGGTTGAAGCAAATTAGAAATTCAAATTAACTTAAATGCGAGTATTATTTGAATTTCCAAGAGTTATTTCAATTCTAGTTTAATGCATCAAAAATGTTCACTCATAATTCTCTAAAAATCTCTATCTTTAGCCAAACAACAGTCTTAGATAGAAATCATACTCACAGTAAATTATAAACACGCAATTCGTTCTTTTCTCCAGCTTTCTGTTGTATTTCTGCAACCAAACAAAATGGTAATTTATCAAAAAACAAAAATTAATAAATAAATAAATAAAAAATTAGTTAACTCAACACTAATGATTCTTTTGTCTTTAATTTATATTTATTTCTAAATTGACCAATATTTGCTGCTTATTAAAAAATTTCACAAATTTCTTGAAATTAATAGAAAAAAAATAAAAGAAAACAAATACAAGTGACATTCAAATCAGGGCCAAAGCAAAAACCTTATCTGAATACATTTAACTAAAAACAATAAAATTTGCTAAACAAAAATAAATCTCAAACGAAAGTAAGTGTTTTGCTAAGAAACAATAGAAAAATAATTTTAATCTGACCGATATTTTTTATTTTTGATTTTTTTTGTAAACTTGAAGTAGAGAGAATTTATGAAACAAATAAATAAACAAACAAACAAACGAATGAAACTGAACAAATATCCAGAGCCAATTTGCATAATAAATTTAATCATAAATAACGTGTAAATAAATGATCAACTATAAAGACGATTATAAGATTATAAGTTCATAATGATCACATAATTAAAATGAAATTGTGGGATTAAAAAAACTTAACATTTAGTTATTCCCCAAGTGGAGAACAAAAAATTTGAAATAGAGAAGGCTTAGAGTTTTCTCTTTGAAAATACATGTACACATTAAGATTAGCAATCGTGCATTTAAATACAAAAAATGCAAACAAAATAAAATCAAACAATAATAATAAGAGAGTCACCCTTATTGTGATTAGCGTAGTCGCTGTCGAATTTAAAATCTTATGCTACAGTGTAAAATTTTCGTCCGTAAAATTTTTGTAAAATAATCATATAAATAATTAATTAAAATCAAATTAATTAAATTGAATTATGTAGTGAACAAAATTCTTAACGACAATTTTAGAAACTTTTGACACCCAAATACACCGAACATTTTATCGTTTTAACGACAAATTTTAATAGATACAGTGTCGTCGTATATATTGCCGTTTTTGCCAACTACGGTGCCATTTTTTAAAAACGTCCGACTTTCGCCACAAAAACGCCAATCACAATAAGGGCGAGTATTTAAAGTTACTGCCGTCGATATTATTATGGGCCATTAGTGATTGTTCCTTAAGTTGCACACTTTGTTCTGTTGCATCATTTATGCTTAGAAAGCACCCCAAAGTACAAATTCTGGAAATCAGCATTTTTTTAAATTAAAACAATAATCTCTTTTGAAGGTTTTATAAATAGTTTTTGTAATTAATAGCGTTATTTTAAAATTAAATAATTATTCTTTAAAAATGTTTTTAAAATTTAAAAAAAGTAGAGAACCACAAACCAAGTCGGGCAAAATTTTGCTACGCTGCTGTATATTTGGAATGCAATTTAAGGACGCCCATCACAAAGGCATTTTATGTATCAGAAAAACAGATAAACAGAAGAGTGGTGCATGAGAATAAAATTGTAATAATTAATTTTTAAATAATTCCAATGGCAAGAAACAAGTACGAACTCAAATAATTTAAAAATAAAATTATTCAGGATTGGAGGCCTGGTTTATCAAGGCATGAGTTAAGCAAAAAATATTCAATTATCGATCAGTGTTTTCCCGACTTATTCCAATATTTTTACGGAAAGGTCGCTTATCACTAGTACATTACGAATGACGTCCTCGTAAAACATTACGTCATGAAGATTCATTGATCAAGAGAGCAAGACAAAAACATCCTTCAACGTCCTCTAGTCAATTGCGAAACAGCTTAGCGTTGTGCATTAGCGAACGAACCGCAGAAGAGCTGTAGTCACTTGTTTTTGAAAACTTTTTTGGTATTTTATTCACGTCGATGACTAAAAATGCAAACTTATGGCCGAGGCACATAGAATCCGTCGTACGTTATACGTTGCTTTTTTCAACTAACACTAAAGAATCGGCGGAGGAGGTGACACAATGAGTACTTCGTTGACGGACATTAAATCAGCTTCATTTGATTAAATTTCACATTTTCAATAGAATTAGAGGATATTTTGTTTTTTTAATTTTAATTTTTATTTAATTTATTTTTGACACCACACAACACAAAAAGCTTAACAAAAACAAAGCAAAAAAAATTATATTTTTCAAAGTACTCAACGTACGTTAAAAGTTGCCCAACCTTGGTACTTTGCGTTGACGGAGACGTACGGAATGTGACAAAGCTCATAAGGAAACTTGTATTTTAACTTAGTTGTCAGTTGTAAAAAGCAAAGTGTAACGTACGACGGATTCTATGTGTCCCGGCCTTTATACAAGAGTTTATCTCAATGAAGAAATATGTATATAATAAATGTATAGACTAAGTATACTTAATTTACTTAACCCAATAAATCCCAATAAAACCCAATAAAGACCAATGAAACCCTACAAAAACACTGGGTGGGTTTTTTATTTAAAAACCCGGGTTTTTGCCAACACTGCTAAAAACGTTTATTTATATGAATAATAAAATAAACACACCAACAAATAAAATAAATAAAAAAAAGTTTTTTAATGAAAAAAAAATCCGATTTTTTGTACCGTATTTTGGCCAATACTGTATTTATTTGAGTTATCAATACAGAGCAATTCATATTCCGAACGATTCTTTAATTTGAAATTTATTCTAAATGTCTTATTCTGCATTTCGATTACGTTCCCGCATTCAGTTACGTTCGAATCGAAAAATGGTATTCCAAAAAAAAACTTAATCGAAAGAAAAAGAAGAGAAGAGAAGAGTATGTTTAAACCATCTGCTTTGCTGTGAAACGTATGAAATAGAAACAGAAAAAATAAGCAATTTTGTAAACATTCTAATTGTTAAATTGCAAAAATTTAAATTTATTGAAATTAATAGTGATAAATATATAAAAAATAAATATTGTGATAACTTTAATTAAATAAACACATCAGTTAAATATGGAAAGTAAGAAAAAGCTATGAGTAAACGGTGTATGTGGCCAAACTATTTCAGTGTGACGAATCCCGCAATGCCGGAGGTGTTATTTTCATTTTGGATCTTCATCCCAGAATGCCTGCACTTCTTCCTTGGGATGCTTCTGATATCCACTCGCAATATCATACCTGGTTGCCATTAAATTTTCCAGATTTTCTTATCGCTCAGGTGTTGTGTTTTTCGACATGCAATAAATTAAATAAATCTTTCAAGTTTGACAAAAAATTCAAGAATTTATTACAAAATAATTTTATAGCATTTTATAGTTAAATTTTTTTATTGCAAAAACGTAGCTACGATCGTAATGCAGAATACATACAATTGAAAAAGAAATAGAAATGATACCGGGAACGGAACGCAGAATACCAAAGTTGCAAAACGGATAAAATTTCGATTTGAATCGAAATGCAAAATAGGGATGAATAACTTTTGGGTATTAAGTAGCCATACTCGGATACTCGATACTCACTTCTCAAATTCTTTGTCAGCACTATCAGTCAGTCGCAGATTTCTTCATGTTGATGTGGAAAACCAAAAATTTCATAAAAAAAAAACAACTAAGAACTGGTATTCCAAATGCAGAAATGCAAAAATATCTTACGAATCTTTCAAAGCATTCTGCTATCTTTAAAATAGATTTTTTTAAATGTATTTTAGTTATTCTAAAGTTGTCTATACTTGGTCTATGTATGTTGTTTGTGCTCAGTTCAGTTTATTTGCTTTTCTTGTTTTTACTACATCCATACATATTTTTTTTATTATTTTGATCGGTTAGCAATTTGGTGTAAATAAATAGATTCGTGATGTCGATATTGAAATTAAGTTTAAATTTGTATTTTCTGTTGCCAATATTTCAGTTTCTGTTTTTGTATCAATTTTTCCGGTTGCTGCTTCTTTTAACTTAAATTCTTGACATTTCTCTTTCTGGGTTTCTGTGTTAGAGATGTTAGCAAAAAAAAAAAATACAAACAAACAAATTTAAAATAATAGCATGTATCGTTAACTGAACTGCAGATAAACGTTGCTAATAAAAAATTAAATGTGTGATTGTCTGTTTTAATAATTCTTGTTTGTGTATTAAAAGATATAATATAAAAAATATAATGATAATCACGTTTGCATTTCAGCTAACGATATACATTGAGTTCTATTAGCTCTGCAGCAATAAAAGTATCGATGGCTGCAGAAATTGTCAACATTTATTTTAATTTTTTTCTCTGGTTTTGAGTTGTCTTGCAAATATTTTTTATCCACGATTTTTACAAATGACAGCGGAAAAAAACAAAAATTAAATTTCTTAACAGCTTAAAATGTAGACATGGCGATTTTACTTCTATCCAAGTGTTTTTATTCTTAAAAATTAGCATTTAACTTTCAATCGTTACTTGGACACTGTGAAGTGGTATTTGATGGTATTTTTCTGTTTCTTTTTAATTTTTATAATTTTTATTTTATATTTGCATTCAACTAATTAAGTTTTATTTTATACAAATATTTTTTTTCTTTAACATTTTCATTTTCTTATTTAGTTTTTAAACGTACTTTAATGGTCATTAAAATAGGTAGGTTACCCTTGTTTCTGCATTCGAATTTCATGCGCACTTTTGAAAAATTTATAAATTTGGCGAATCTTAACTTAGATTCAATTATCTAAAATGTTTTACTAAATAATTGTATGTTTATAGTAGCGGAAATTACTCTTCGTTGCACATTTGGAATTTTAACACCCATAGCATCTGGGTTACCGCTAGGGATTTTTGAAAAGTCGCACAAAAGTCCTTTTTAAAAAAATAAAGTCGCACAAAATAGTAATTTGAAAAAATAGAAGTCGCACATCTTTGTTTAAAGTTTTTTTTTTATCCATAAAACGCATAACCAAATAAAAAAACAATTGAAACAAAACAAATAGCTTATTGCAGAATTACATATCCAGATGCATTACATACTTTTCTATACATGTTTTCATGTATACTGAACAAATTTAGTTAAGCTTAATAAACTTGGCTGTCATATGCTGCCAAGTTCAAAGGAGTACAACTTCGGCTAAAAACCAAGCCGGGAGAAAAATTATTGTTTTGGTTCACTAAAAGCTGTTTACAAACAATGCAGAAAGGGCGCTTTCACTTCATGCCTTGCTTAAGCAGTATCGCGAAATATTACGTTTCTTGGAAGGACCTGCAGCATTGTTATCGTTATCCGTCTCAGACTCCGTAGTCCCTTCTGCCTCTGAACATGTATTTTTAGCTTCATTTTCGTTTTCAGACTTTCTTTTCGTTTGAACAAGAAATCTTATTTTAAGGAATGTTTATGTTTTACGACAAATTTTGTAAAATAAGCACTTCAAAACCCACAGTTTCTTACTTTAAAAAGCTTTTTCACTAAAACTGTTCTTTGAAACATTTACCGAAAATTTGTGAACAATTTCTTGAACACGTTGTGTGCATGACAAGGTTGCAAAAAAGTGATAAAAGTGTTCTCAAATGAACAATAATCTGAAATTTGCTTTTATATTTGACGACGTTTTTTTGACGACTTTTTTATATAAATTTTCTGCAAGTTTAATATTTTTGAAGAACCCTGAAAAGGGTTGAAAGTTGCAAAAGTCACTAATAAAAAAAGTCTCACAAAAAGTCGCAGACCGATAAAAAAAAGGTAAAATTGCGGCTTCAGTCAGGCGAACGGTAACCCAGCATATCATTATTTTCTACTACACAGCGCGAGTGTCTTTTTCAAGCGTTTAGCAAATTAATTATAACAGCTGATTTTCGAATTTGCAAAGTTGAATGCATAACTTTGCCGCATGGAATAAGCTAAGCCGCAGACAACCTCCCTTATTCCAGTTGGCGACATTGACGTCACGTTAACACAATACCAAAAAATTTAAGCTTGTCTAATCACTCTCGAAAACAATTTTGTGCTACTGGCAGTTTATTTCTGTTCTCTAAGTTCCAGAAAATAACATGAGTCTGTCAATAGTAATCAGTTGCTTTCGACAACGGGTAGAGAGCCCCAATTTTTTGGTATTGCGTTGACGTGACGTCGATTTCACCAACTGGAATAAGGGCGTATATTTCAGCATGAACGCCGCCGATAAAATTTTTACGGGAAGCAAGCGTCCTATTTTTGTACAGATTTTCTAAAATTTTATAAAAGTTTTGTTGACATTGAATTTTATTATTTTAACGAGATTTCTTTCAACAGTCTTAACGTCAATTTAATTCCAGCACAGGCATTTTTTTATGACGGCTCCTTCACCGTAAAATCTTTTAAGCACAGGAGTCTACTTGATTTGATTGTAAAAATAACACAGCTGTTATAACATTGGAAACCTTTGCAATTACCAATCTGCAACGGTTTTTGTCTATGTATATTCGTTCAAGTGATGCAAATCTCAGTTTCATGTATTTTGTTGTTGTGGTCTTGCAGAATATAGCACGTTTGCTAGATTTGCAATATCTGCAAGGTTTACAAGGGAAGTTTGCAGCGAAGGGTGATTTCCGCTAATATGTTTGATGTTTTCTATCTTTTTAATATTGTAATGTTTTTTAAAAAGTTTAAATAGACAAAAAACCCCTGAAGATGTCAACAAATAATTGACGAAACGTTGGGAGAAATAAGTATGTAAAAAAGTTTTTCATTTACATAAATATAATAGGCCGAATCAGCTTATTCGAAATCATTCAAAATATTCTAAATAACTTGGCCAAAAAATAAACAACTCGTACGAAAATGTTTTCGTTTTTTACTAAACAAATTCGTTTTTTTTATAGTGTTTATGGCAATAAAAAAGAAGTGCTTAAGTCATGTTTAACCGTTTTGTAGAAGAGCATTCTTTAACTTTCATGTGGATTTTTAGAAATTTCTTCCTATTCTAATTAACGTTGTCAAATACGTTTCTAATTTTTTCTAATTTAAGAATACGTTGTTCTACACTCCACAACCTAATATTTAAACCTTAAATATACTAAATTATATGTTAAGTTAAGTTGTTATTCCACATGAGATTATAAGTTGGAAAAAAGAAGAAACAATTCGTAGCTTCCATTGTAACTTCCAGAGAAATCATGTAAAATAATTGAAACTTTGCCCAGGGATACTTCTGAATGCGGAGATTACAAAAAAAATTACTAACTCAAATTAAGCTTATGTCTACTTAAGCAGTTTGTCACAGAATCAGAAGGAATTCTCAAAAAAAAACTTAATAAATTTGTTAAACACTGAAATAGCTACTTTACCATTATCAGAGTGGTCACAGAATCCATTTGGATTTGAAAATAACAAAAAAAAAAATACTTTCGTGGGATGAATTTCAATGTTATCGGTTTTATGTTCAAAACAGATAGTAATTCTAGATTGCACACAAAACCGATAACGTCAAAAAAAGAATTTTTTTGTCTTCCTTTCAAATCCAATTCCGACTACATTGGATTCTGTGACAACCCCGTATAGTTCGAACTTCAGTAGGATCGAAATTATCATTTTATGTTTTGTTATGCAATTGCAAAAACTAGAAAAATCGACATTACATGGTAAACAAGCGCACAATAAGGGAAACATGTCAAATCAACATGAAGCATTTTGTATTCATTTGCAAAATTTATAGATGTTGGAGTAATAATAATTCTCGAATTCTTTTTCTCCAAAAAAATAAAAAAATTTGCACGAATAAAATTTTTAATTTACTTACAGCAGGTATCGCCTGAAAAGTGTTCAAATACAAGGAACGAACATGAGCTCTAATTATAAAAGGGCGGCATCGTCCGAAAACTATTTTTTTTCTGTTCTACCGGGTGTGATGGATGGAATTAATTAAAGTAAACTTTTCCTTTCTTTCCTAGAATATTGTCTCATGTTCAATACTTTCTTAGTATTTTTCAAATCTTAAAGAAATTACATATGAGTACATACATAATATGTGATCTTAAAAGTGGAACTACGATCCAAGAATAATTTAAATAAATCTGACTTAAGTCAATGTGAATTTTTTTTAATCTGCTGAATTTGCAAAACTAATTCTCCTGATTAACATAATTTCAAGCAAAATTAAATCAAATCATCAATCAATGTTTATTTGGTTTTTTGAAAAATTCATTTTATTTATAGTTTTTATTTTGTTTTTGTTTTTTGTTTTGTTTGTTTTGTGTTTCACCATCATCATATTTAATATCATCATTATCATCTTCTGTGTGGTTGGTTTCTTTTTCCACAGTGATATCCGGGTTTTATGGCATAAAATTTGATTTTGTATTTTTTGTTTTTCCAATTTATTTGATATTATATAGTATGTAGATATACTTAGATATTTATTTTATCAGTACTTTTTTATGTTCGGACATTTGTTTAAGAGATTTAATTAAGCATTAAATTATTTGAAATTTGTTGCTTCTGGTTTCATGAAGTTTTGCAAAAAATAAAACAAATAAACGCAGCAAGGATTTCAAAGTTTTCTTTTTAAGAACCAAATTGAAACAGAGCTATTTATCGAAGGGGATAAAAAGTATTAAAAACATTTTGTTTTATCTTATCATAAATTTCAATAAGAAAGGAAGAAGGGTGGGTATTATTTAGTCGCTAAAAAAAGATAGAAATTAAATAAAAAATTGACAAAATTTTAATACAAATATTGAAAAATGTAATGTAAAGTTGGATAGTCATACAATAATTCAGAAAGAAAAACGTACACGAAATGCATAAGACTGTTATTTATTGATAACAAATTTAGGAAAACAAAAAAAAATTGTCAGCCACAATTAATACCGAGTTTAACGATGAATTTACACACCAATAGTGGCATGCAATTGATGTATAGATATTTAATATTTGATATTTATTTATTATTTCACTCATACAACAAGATATACAAAATCTTTTGGATTATATTATTACGGATAACAACTAGGTAATTATACAAGTACATATATGTTTATAATATGCTACTTATTTATTTTATATAAAACAATTAACAAAAGTGTTGATAAAAATATTTAAATGACAATAACATTTACGACTAATTAAAAAATATAAAAAGAAAATTTCAAAAAATCAATAAGATTATGAAAACAGTTTTGTAATTAAATTTTTAAATATTCGCACTGCTGATTGTTTGAATTCTGTTTGGAAGTCTGTTCCATTAATTAAAAACTGCCGCTCTGATACCTGACTCTTGCATCTAATACTTTTTAGCCTACACCCCTGCACAGAAGAGTATTTGAGCCGAAAAGGCAAAAATAAATTGAAAGAAATCTTAAGAACTAAGTAACCAGCTCGATACACAACAACAGTTTACCATCATATTGTAAATTTTGAAGGCTTTATGTTGCGACTTGTAGCTCTAAGACACTTCTAAAGTCAGGAAAGTGAAGAAAATTACATCCGTTTTTAAAGATATTTTTCGGTTTCAAGATGTTTATGTGATCTTTTTTTTTTGAGGCAGCTAAATGAATAAAGTTTTACATTGATTTTTCTTTTGACTGAAAGATTTGTTCAAAAGCTATTTTTGATATTTAAAAAATAAATTATCTTAAATAATGATTAATATTTATACGTAATTGTTGAAATGATTTTTTTGGCCTTAGTTCAAATCTGAGTTTATCCATTTGTTCTTAATTTTTTAGAAATTGTGTTTGGATAAATTCATTATTTTATTAAGTGAGTACTTTTATTTGAAACATTTTGTTCATCAGACTAGCAGAATGGATCAGTACTGATTTCGAGGTCGCTACAAAATCACATCAGCGTTCTTTGTTCGATTTTACTACATTTGACGAAAAAAAAACGGGAGAAAATGGAATATTTGGAATAATTAATCATCAGATATGAAATTTCGTTCTAACCGAAATTGATTTAACTTGTAAGAAATGAATAAGTTGCACTTTTCGTATTCTAATTCGTTAAATAATAATGATATTCCTAGTCGCTAATATCCACCGTCAAAAGTGGTAAATAAAATCGAACAAAGAACGCTGATGATTGAGATGGTGTTAAAAAATAAAACAAGGTTTATATAAGTGAAGGTAGCTAATGTACAAATTAAGTTTTATACCACAATAAAATTTAGAATCTCTAATTTTGGACCAAAAAAGTTTGCTCCAGCTTGCGCCTTTATTTTTAACGATTTTTATTAATTTTAAATTTTTTTTTGCTCATCAGGCACTTTTTCAAATACTTTTTTGACATCATAATCTTTTGTGTCTTTTTGAATTATTGATTTAAAATGCTGTTCAGATCACTTCATACGGCGCACAATGGTCGGGTTCATAAGACGTAGCTGTTGAGCTCAACTGTTGTGAAACTGTTGTCAACTGTTGAAACGGCTTGATAAATAATTGGTTAATGTACAGATGAATAATGTAAACAATCGAAAAGAAATAAAAATACTGGAAAAGAAACAATTTGAATTTTCTAAATTAATTAGTTTGGCTTATACTAAAAAGTATGGAAATTCTAAGACGGTTGCGCAACAGTTATGTCTTATGAACACGACCAATGCAAAATGCTTAATATCGGTAATAAAACAGTTTTAGATTTACCTGCACACTATATAACATTATTTGTTAGAAAATATGTATCGCACTGGTTCCTATAAAGAGAGTCAACTCAAAATTTTTCAATTTTCATTTTCTGCAAAAAATCGATGTACAGGAGTCATATCTACCCACTGTGAAAATCATTACAGCATTTCCTCTACTCTTTCGCCCAAAAAAACAACGGAGGAACAAGTGCCAATTTTTAAAAGGCATTAATCGCAAAAATTAAATTAAAAAAGTAAACATCGGCTCATAAAAAATACATGGCTCACCCAAGTTTTAAAAACAAACCAAAGATCTGCCACTAGATTTTTTATAACAAATCACACCTAAAACTATCAAAAAACTCAAAATCTTTTAATAAAAATTTTTTAATAATTTTGGGCAGCTGTTCTGGCCAAATACTTCTCTGTGCAGCGCTCCGATGTTACAAATTCCAATAATCTGTTGTACGATGGTGTTTTTGAATATATGATTTTGTGCAGTAGTATTAAAGCTTTGCTGTCTTTTACAAGTTCATCTAGAACACTAATTGTACATTTGAGAAAATCTTGTCATACAATTGTGTCGAAAATGAAGTTATACTTATTATCAACAAAAATTTGTTCGAAGAAGTCGAATCTCTTGCAATTTTGCTTTTCTGTTTACACATGAGAGTGCGAGTTCATTTTCAAAATGTCGTTTTTTTTAATTTTGCTTCCTTTTAACTTGTATTTACGAAATAGAGTTACCGAGTTAATCTTGTAGGTATATTTTTTGGGAAACGATTAACATTTATTATTATTAGTATTATGCTCCATAATTAACACACTTGCTTTTTGTATGTGCACCTAAAGAAATAAGTCTTAATTATTCATTTAGTTAAAAATTTAATTATAGTTTTACAGTCATCGAGTAAGTTTGCATTAAATGTTTATTTAACAGGATAACATTGTTTATCATTTTGACATTTAATGGCATGCAAGTGCCAAATTTGCTGCCACTGGAGCTGCCATTGCGCAAAATGTGGTTAAAAAGTGTGAGTGCGTTGATTTTTTCGAACTGTTAATGGCTTGTGCAAACGCTAAGTAAAGTGTTTAAAACATAAGCGCGGTGGCGGCCTCCGAAAACAACAACGTTCTGATTGGTAAGCATTTTCTGTATTTCTCTATCAAGAACTGTAATTTGATTTAATGAATCCTAATCCTACTGTACATTCCCTTACAAAACAGTTTTTGTTGCCATCTGTGTCCGTTTGAATTTCAGCCCAGACGATAAAAATGTGTTACAAATAACAGAAATCCTTAATTTTTTTTCCAAAAAAAAATTTTTCTCCTAAATTGCGGAACTCCACAAACTTGAATCTCTGTAACACGCACTTTATGAATTAATTTTTGAATTGATTTTGAGGAGGTCAGGTCATAAATTGAATTTTTATTTTTTAATAAGAAAAGTAGAAAATAAACAAATTAAAAAGGGCGTATATGAAGCTTTTAAAACATCAATAACAATTTCTGCATGCACTTCATTTTTTGTAGGGTGCTCTTTAGAAGCAGTTGACTGACTACTTATCTTAATTTTTGTTTAGCATTGAAAACACACACAACAACAAGTTTAAGTTCATTTAAATTTGTGTTGATATTTTTTATTTTATTTTTTATTTATTTTAACTTTTTATTTATTGATAACAAAATATGTATGTGTGTATGTGGACTGGAGTGTTGCTGCGGATAATGAATTGAAAAAGCAGCGACATCATAAATATTTGTTTAAATACTAGTACTTTAAAATTTAATATATAAATTTTTTTTCTTTCGATAAAATGGTTTAAACTCTAAAATATGTACAAATGTATAAAAATATGTATGTTGTTTGTTTGTTTGTTGTTTAATTTAAGTACATTTTTCATATTTTAGTGGAAGAATGCAAACGAAAATAAAACACTTGTTTTCTTTCTTCTTTTTAATTTTTAATGTATTGACATAAAAAACTCCAGGCCAATGCAGCACAAATAAAAAAAAAAGAAATTCCAAGTTTTATGGATTATCTTTCTATTCATTCACTGCTTGAAAAAGCGCTTTATTAAACCATTCAAAAAAAATTATAACTTTTGTGATGTTTTTATTTTTAATTCACTCAGTAGATAGTTTTTATGGAGGGGGAGCTCGCTCCTTTAGATAGATATTTTATTTATTTTGAATTACATTTTTATTTGTTTGATTTCTTTCGAAATACTTTAACTACTTCTGTGCTGCTGCTACTGAAGAATATTGAAAGTTTGTTTTATTTACTGGAATATGTATTGTGTCTTTGAAATGTATATAATAAATAACTTATTGACTAAATAGCAGGAAAATAATTTTTGGAACCTTCAAATATTCCAACTTTGACCAAATATAATTTTTTTCATGTTGTTTTTATTTGCAATCTGTTTTTCAATAATAAGGAAATTAGTTAAAAATAAATAATCACGTAAGTCTTAATCAACATTAAGGCTAAAGTATATTAATTACATTAGTGCTCTTTAATCTGAGTACAATTATAAGTATGCAATTCTTTATATGTACACAAATTTATTTTTTATATTTACATATTTACAATGACTATTTTTAATATTTACATCCTTATTTTCTAAACGGAAGGTCAAGCACATGAAGCCTTTTTAGTCTATGTACATACTTCCTCGTTATCATCTAGTAAAATAATAGGGTGGATTAGAATGATTACTAAGTCTTGTAAGGTACCTCGAACTGTAAACGTTTATTTCATTTTTGATCTTTAATAAACATATATAAAAATCTCTGTGAATCGTATCGTTTGTCACAAACCATGGAGCATCTACAACGAGGGCGGATCAATAAGTTCGGGACTTTTTGAAAGAAACACGGTTTGTTTTTGCGAAAAAAACATATTTTTCAACATAATCTCCATTTAACTCACTACACTTAGTCCAACGTTTCTTCAGTTTTTGTATCACTTCCAAAAAAATAGGATTTTTCGAGGTCCTTAAAAAAGGCATTTGTTTGGTCAATAATTTCATCGTTGGAGATAAATCTCTCCACCGAGCCATTTCTTTAGGTTTGGAAATAGGAAGTAGTCACAGGTTTTCTTATGAGCTTTGTCCCATCCCGTATGTCTCCGTCAACGCAAAGTACTAAAGTTGGGTAACTTTTAACTTCAAGCGTACGTTGAGTATTTTGAAAAATATAATTTTTTTGCTTTGTTTTTGTAAAGCTTTTTGTGTTGTGTGCAACAACAAAAAAAATCCAGAATATTCTGGAATTCCATTGAAAATTTGTACTTTAATCAAATCAAGCTGATTTATAGCCTATTTCTGATTTAAGAAAGTAAACTTAAGCGAATGGAAGGGACTTCTCTCGAATTCGAACCAATTTGGATTTCTCATTGGCACTAACTTTCATTATCATTAGCTTACGTACATATGTATGTAGATTTGTCAATAATATATTGTGGATTTAACTAATACATTTAAACCTGCTGCTATTGTTTCAAATGCGTTAGACATCCTCTTTGCTGATTCAGTGCACCTCAGCAGCATCAGCCATTCTTTTTAAAAAATTAGCTTTTTCTGTAGCTGTCGCCGCATTTGTCTTCGCTACTCTTAGCTGTCTTCTCATTTTGCCTTTTTTGCCGAACGGGAGATTGGTTACTCACTGTCACTCAATAAATTTCGCTTAAGTTTTGTCGCAATGGCATTTTTTGTTATTGTTTTTTTTGGATATGTGCTGGCCATATTGGGGTGACAAGCATTCATTGTTACATATGAACATAGTTCATTTTGGTGGGAAGTCTCCGGGTGGTTGCTAATTGGTGTAACCACTGCAACAGCTTTAATGCACCTAGCTGGTGATTCCACCAGTGAAAAAAATACAATCATCAATTGATTGGCCCTTTACACCAATCACTTTACCCATGGGTTCTACAGCTAACAATATAAATAGCGTCTTGTATAAGCCACCACCCGTCACTCTAAGGCTCTTTTGGTTTTCCCTATTTTTTAGTCCGTGGCTTTAAATCTGCTCAGGTCTAGAGTAAGTTCGGGTAATGTGGAACACCTAGTTTTTATTTTACAATAATGTTTTGAAGCTTAATTCGATTAGAGCTATCTGAGCTGGTATTCTGCTACAGATCTTAGGTATACATTCAGGAAAGTGAAAGAGTCTTTGGAGCCCAAGTTTTTGAGATATTTGAGAGAAAGTGAAAAAACAGCTTTTTCCAGCTAATTTTGAAAAGATCTTTATTTTCATTAAACTCAAAAATGTTGTTGCGAAAGCAAAGCCACAAGTGACTGATTTTAACATTTCATTCTCAATGTTAACGACACATTGGTAGCACAGAAATCGGATTTTATATGAAAACATTTACGTTTTCATTCGAGTTGTCTATCGAGTCACTGTTCGTATAGAAATAATGTAGAGAAATCGAAATTAATTTTCTTTCTCATAGAATGAGGGTGGCGTTGGCTCAGGTATTAAGCACGTTGACTACAAACCGAAGGACCTGGGTTCAAACCCAGTGTCAGACTGAGTCATGAAATAAAAACACCACGCATTTCTCTGATGTGCATTGGTGTGCCTTTGTGTCAGTTGTTGGCGGAAGATTTCAGTGGCGAAGGCATGGTCACTGGTCACTGAACAGTACCAACTTCAGCTGATACTAATCCCAATGTAACATCAGAGCGCCCTCCTTCGTTGGTACTGAGTAGCACAATCAACGGCGAAGTAAAATAAAATTAATAAAAGAAGTGTCTACTAAACTAAACAGCTTCAAACCTCGTAATGTCCTCCTCGCCACCAGAGGCGCTGCAACACTGCTCTACGAATAAACGTGCAAAAAAAAGCAGAGTCGTAAAGAACGAATGAAGCTTCACCTCCTTTCATATCTATCACTATCCCTATCCACTAATTACAACACAATGCATTGCATGTATAGGGGTCATCCCCTGAGTGCTGGTCCAAGATAACAAAAAAAAAAAATAAAAAAAATTAACGTGTTCTTTCTGAAATCAGAAATAGGCTATTAATATCCGTCAACAAAGTACTCATTGTGTCAACCTTCTCCGCCGATACTTTAATGTCAGTTGAAGAAAAAAAACCTTTGAGCTGTATTTTACATAAATTAAGTTTTTATAATTTAAAACAAAATGTTTAATTGTTTTTTTTAATATATCTTATCTTTTTTCATTTGCAGGTATGTGTGATCTTTCCAACTTAACTTAATAAGGTAATTTATACGAACTTAGAGAAAGAAAAACTTTTTCTATATTAAATTATAGATTTTTGTTTTAAATTTATGCATATTTCACGTGAATGTCATAACTTTGATGCTTTGCGGTTTATTTAAATATTTATGTGAACAAGGAAAACCCATTTTCAAATTGCCAGGACATATTTGAAACGATGCAATCAATCATTAATAATCAGAGTATAACTTAGACTGTTGTCAGCATTTCTGTTTCAAATTCGGAAGCACCAGATCATGATATACTCATTTTACAAGGTAGCCGCAGTTATACAAAGACAATAAACTATATGTGTGTCAAGGTGTATTTAAGTAGGTGACAGCATTAGGAAAACAATTACAACAATACAAGAACAACAGACATTTTTGTTTGTGTAGTTTCATTGCGTATGTCAAAAACATCACGCATAAAACAAAGAAAACAGATACAGAAAAAAAGTAAAAAATTACAAAAATATGTTGTATGTATTTTGACATTCGCAACGAATGTAATGCTGACGTAATGCTCTCACCTGGTTAAATACGCCTTGATGTGTGTATGAATGGTTTTTTTGTAGTGAAATACTTGGTGTTCGTCAGCTCATGCACGAAAATGGGACTATAAATTAAAATATTTAATGAAGATCATGGCGAATTCATTTGACAGGTGGTGTTAATGTTACAACAAACACCGGCTGGTTGGCCAAAAATGTCAAAAACTAAAAAAAATATTTATTTAAAATGTGCTTTTTAGCAACTTTCAGCACACACAATCTTCTTTAGTGCAACATATTATTATCTATAAGAAAAAAATAATGTGAAAACACAAGTAAACAAATTTGTGAAAACTACAGCCACCACGACGAAACAGTCCGCTGCGTCTTCCTGCAACACCACCTGTAAAATCTATTCGCTTTACTGTAAATAGAATAAACTTGATGTAGAGACTCTTTTCGGCTAGAAAAAATAGGTATCTGTTAGACTGGGGCCATCTTGTACGAAAACGCCTTCCAGCATTTGCCTGAAGGCATTTTTTAATACATGATTTTGTTATTGTTTTAAAAATCTTTTAACTTTTTAAGTTCGATTTTAACTTTTCGTTTTCTATAGTTTTTTTTCTATTTATAAATCAATTCTTCTTAATTGATGTTGCAAATAATATCGAATATTTATTGTAAAATATTTGATTTTTAATCAATACGAACATGACTAAGTGTCTGTCTGTAAATGGGAGTGAATGACTGACCATAAGTTGACTGTCACCGCGAATGAACGAATGAGTGACGGCCCACAGACAAATATTTAATAAATAACTATTTAAATAATAATTGAAAGTCAATTGAAATAATAATAATAGAAAAACAAATACAACATTGTAACATGAACATTGAATGAAGCACACACGACAAGACAATCAGACACGAGCTTTTCAAACAAAATAAGAATTTGCTAATATTTATTGACAATTTGGCGAACATGATTCAAATAATATATTTTTTATAGTTTTTATTTAAATTATAGAAATATTAAACAAATGATGTTTTTAAATTATGATTGTCAAATGTTTTTCCTGCAATTTTTCAAGGTTTTTCTTATCTTCAAGAAACCGGAGTTTTTCTTGTTTTTAATTAAGGAAATTAAAAACGAAAATTTTTAATCATTTTGAGAAAAATGACATTTCACACATACACACTCTCTCACGTGGCCAAACATTTGAGCATTTTCGTTGCTGCACAAGTCCCAACGACTTGTTTCTCTAGTCAATAATCATGTTATTATTTTGAGATGTCAATGTGCTGCTTGCTAGTCAGGCCATAGCTGACTGCTTTATGACTTTTAATGTGAAAGTGACAAATGCCAATAGATATAGAAGCCAGGAAAAACCAATAGTTAATAGCATTTTAACGACACTTAGAGACAACGTTGCTGCAACTCGAAGAAAGAAACAAGTGTTGTTGTCATTTTAATAAAAAATTGAAGTTTTTGTTTTTTGTTGTTGTTATTACTGTCTCCTATAATGACAGACAGTGTTTAAGAAAACAAGATAAATTTTCTATATATTTCCAGAAAGAAAACACAAGAAAGATTTTATTTCAAAATGAACATATTTTTAGTAGGCTTGAGGTTCGATTACCAACAGAATCTACCGGGAAGAGTGAACATTTTTAAGTAATAGTTTTTATTTGCAGTATCAATAACACTACAACAAAATCAAAATTGTTTTAAAAATAATACGCTTCTAACAACGACTGATTTTGTTAGAGGGGAACACAAAGAAAAATTACGTTTATCGGGGTTTTGTTAATTTACATCTGAGTTTTATTTTCGGCGGAGTTACAGTTCATACAATTTTAATACGTAAAAGTAAAAAATTTAAACTAAAACTTAAACGCCAGAAATGTGTCGAAACTTAAAATATATTTTAGTCCCGGTTCACACACGTCAAGTTTGACTCGTCAAGTCTTGAGTTTTTAAGAGAGAGAGAGAGATAGAGAGAGAGAGGAAAAGAGAATGAAAAGGGACACAGACTAGACCGTACCAGCAGGGGTGCCAAACGTGACGATTTTACGTCATTTTGACGATTTTTTAGAGTGAATTTCACAAAATGACGATTGACGATTTTTGTTTTGTTTAGTACATTGACGATTTTTTTTACTTCACTACTTTTTGCTCAACATAAGCTCTACGTGTGGCAAAATCTCAATCTCAATAGAAAAAAATATTTATATTGAAATGAAGTGTTTGGTTTGAGTTCAAATCTGAGTTTACCCATTTCTTCTTAATTTTTGAGAAATTGTATAAGTTCATTATTTTATTAAGAGTGGTACTATTTGGAACAATATATTGTTCATGAGACTAGCACAGCGGATCAGTACTGATTTCGAGGTCGCTAAACCATCTCATCAGCTTTCTTTGTTCGATTTTACCACTTTCGACGGCGGATACTAGTGACTAAGAAAATCAACTATTTATCGAATTAGAATACGAAAAGTGCAATTTATTCCTTTTTAAAAGTTAAATCAATTTCGGTTAGTACGAAATTCCCATCTCTGGTGATTAATTATTCCAAATATTCCATACTCTCCCGCTTTTTCCAGAGCCATTGGCTGCTGAGATCAAGCTATTTTCCATTTTTGTTTGCTTTATTTTTGTCTTTTGTAGTTAACTTTCTTAGTAATCAATCACCTGTGACAATTTAAACATGGAGTTCATGACGGCTGCCTTCGTTTTTAATAAGTAATGTTTATGCGTAATTTGTTGAACTGTTTAGGTTTATATTGAAATGAATATTGAACTAAAATATAAAACACATCAAAAAAAAAATTAACGTTTATTTTGAAGAATTTATTAACTGTTTCGACAAAAAATTTGTTCAAATCTTGCTTTGAATTGACCAAACATGTTGAAGATATTGTTGAGTTTTCCATTATTTTGTGTTTGTCGTTTTTAATAAATCCGTTGAATTGTTAATTTTCAATAGAAAGATTGTTTTATTTATATAAAATACTATTGGTTGTTGTATAAAACAGAAGATTTTTGTTTTTAATGTCGATATTGACGATTTTATTTCTAAAATTTGACGAATTTTCAGAAAATATTACTGGCAGCCCTGCATACCAGTAAATTTTTACTGTTTTCCTTTTCGTTTGTCATCCGTAAAATTATACGAAGTTGACACAGGTTGATATTTAGTTCAAACAGATTTCTCCGTGTGAACATTAAGGCAACTTTAAACAAAAATTGAACGAAACCTGATCAACTAAACTTGATGTGTATGAAGCGGGACTTTGAAAAAAATTTGCACAAAAAGGAACTTTGGTCCTTTTCTCAGAAATGGTAGGAGATGGGCGAAAAATATTTTTTGGGGAAGATTTGTAGTCGTGTCTAGATGAATGTCCAATAGTCAGAAGTCCTTACAGTGCGTTTTTTTTTTCATAATTTATAAACGATTTCAGAAAAAACCATCAGAAAGGACTTTGGTCCTTTTCTCACAAATGCATTTGACATTTAAAAGAAAAATATAATGTAGTCCCTATATTTTTCTATATTTTTAATTTCCTGTTTCCTCGCGAAAATGGCGAATGTTTTTCCGCGAATATGAATGTCTTATGTCCCTTCCAAAAGAGTTTCATAATTTATGACATTTCATTCAAATTACATTTTCAATAAAAGTGTGAAATAACTTTTTTCACGTTTTACCGTTTATGTGCGGTAATAACAACTGCGGCACTTTTGCCGATCACTGTTAACAATTCCCATTAAATATTTGCGTTGGCTGTTTGGCTGGCTGAGTGTATCTCAGTTTATTGGTTGGCTGGCTGGTTGCTAAATGGCTGGCTGAGTTGATTATCTTAGTCATCATTATCGCAATGTTCAATTACTAAGAGTGATCATGGGGTACCTACCACCAATGCTTTGTCAATGGTTCATTTAATCTTTAATAAAACACTTTGAAATAGTTATTTGCTCAGTAAAACAAAAAAAAATGATTTCATTTATACATACTTGTGCGCATAATTTTAAGAGTGGCCTAAGTCAAAATTAAAAATATAATGAGTTTATCAGTTATTTTGCTAAAAATTATTTTAAACTAAATGTTATGTTAAATGTTATTTTTACCATATTATCAAGAATGAAACATGAAATATTAGATAGAAGTTGTTATTTCAGAATTTTATGGAGTTCATCTAGTTTAATCATAAATTTATTAAAAATTAAACCATTCGACAAACTTAGATATCACTTAGACCACTTGGGCCCACTTATGCACTTTTGAAACAAACATCCCCTTGTAATTATCTACTACACAATACGTATAAAAAGCAATGAAAATATAAGTACATAGAAAAAAAGGAACGCCAACTTGACCATACTTAAACACAACTCATCCCAAAAAAAATACAAAAACTATTCTAAATGTCATTGTCCGATTGTAATAATCACAGGAATTCATATTTCTTTAAAGACCAAACTCTTGCAGACGAAGAAAGGTGTTAAAGAAACAAGTAAAAACAAAAAGATACGGCGCGACAAGACACATACGAAAGTAATTGACGATAACGTCAACTTCAGCCTTTAAAAGTTATAAATTACTTACAGAACTTACTGAGAAAGAAATCATGTTGTGCTGTTGTTGCTGCCGCTGCTTTTGTCACAACAACAACATTAGAATTATGACCGCCAGACAGTTGTTTAAGTGTCGTGTCACATTAAAGCAAGTTGTGTAAAAATTGATTTTACTTGTAAAGAAATAAATTACAGACAAAAATTTTATATTATTTATTGATACTGATACCTATTTGACTAACTTAAGTGACAAACGAAAGTACGATTTTTATGGCATAAAATGCTTTTAAAATTATTTTATTTAAATCATTTATTTCCTTAAGAAATAGTCACATTTGTCAGCCAATTAAATTTTCCTTTTTCTTAAGCTGAAAACAAAATTATGGACGTATTTCGACGAAACTCAGAAATAAAAAAAATTAAAATGGGATTGTGAAATAAATTCTATTAAAAAATACGTTCATGTCAAAGAAATGCAACAACACAATTTTGCAAAGTTGCAAGAGCAAACAAATCTGATGTGAATACCTTTATTTTGTTTTAAAAATTTTTAGCAAAACTGCTTATTTAATAACTTATGAAACGGGTGTTTTAAATACAGGTATCTTTAATTTCTTTTTGTCTTTATTAGAAATAATAAATATTTTCATTAAAAAAGTTATTCTAATTTTTCAACATTTTTGTTGTCTTCGTGTCTTCAAGAAATGTTCCAAGCTTATGGTCAACAAAAATATAAAAAATAAAAATAAAAAAAATAAATAAATAAAATATTTTCATTATTTATGGGACACCATTTCATTCATGTGATTACCGCGGTTGGCTTCGCAGTAGCTTGCTTATCTTGTCAGTTCAATTTTCCAAGACTTTGTTGATGTTTTCTGGTTATATCTCACGAAGAGCTCGGCCGGAATTAGCTTTAAGGTTGTGAATTATTTGCATAGCATCGGTCATTAACGGCATCCCATAAGAAAAGGTCTAATGGGTTCAAATAGCAGCTTCGAGGCGGCCAATTGAACTCGCCAAGACGAACTAATAAAACGATTCTTCGGCTAAATTCGATGTCCGAGCGACACATTTTGCTCCTCGTAGGTATGATACTGACTGATGGTCAAATTATTTGGAACAGAAAAAAAATCTACTTGTATTTGGGTCACAATGTACATACATTTTATTTATTTTTTCAAATAAAATATGGAGCCATAAAAATTAAATCAAATAACAAACACTTTAAGAACTTTTTTTTTAAATTAAACAAATTAATTTTCATGTTTAAAAATTGTTCTTAAAATAGCTGTGTGTGTGTGTTTTTTTTTATTCCGAATGAAACGCGATTAGTCACTCACACTTAAACCAAGATTAAATTGAAACCAAATACTAGAGAAAATATATTAAGAAACATTAATAAAGCAAAAAAAAAAAATAAAAAGCAAAAGAAAAAAATTAAATTTATAAGCAATAAAATCAAGGCTTTTGTTTGTTGTAATTAGCAACAATTTAAAAAATATATACACACATTTCGAAAAGTTTAAATTATAATTATAAAATAACGATTAATGATTCGATGCTGTTATTCAGCTGCTGGCATTTGATAGTGACCTTTAAATAAGATAAATTTGAACTTTTCTGTATTTGTAATTTTGAATGCTGGCTTAACGTTCCATTTGTCAAACTTTTCTTCAAAGGGATTTCCCTTTTGTCATTCAGTTCAGTTATATCTACTAGTCTTCCCCGAATGATTTGAGCAGATAATGTTGACATAAATTTCCCAGGACCCTTTTTGACGAGATTGACAATGTGATAACGTCTTATCCGCAAGTCTATTAATCCTAGAAACACTTTGATGGCAAAGTAATGAGTTTGAAATGCTAAGAAACATATGAAATACGTAATTTTCGCTACTTCATTATTTTATAGTGGTCATTATCAGTTCCCGCCCAGACTTGCGATTTTTGTTGCTGCAATTTTTTTTAAATTCTGCTTTAAAATTTCATTAGTGTCCACATTATGAAATTTTAGTTTTGCAATTTTTGTATTTCTTATACATCTATTTGTCTTCTTTTCTTTGTACTTTGACATTTCTAAAATAAAAATTACATTTTATTCAAGTTTGTTATATTTCATATAACTGAAGAAATAATATTCAATTCAATAAAACGTCAAAGACCTACAACAGCCAACTTCAAATTGACAAGTGCGAATTTCGAAGCAAATGAGAATTGCAGAGCACATGAAACTGTGTGTCCCTCTCCAATTTTCTCAACTCTCTCACCAACAAACTCAAAAATTGCTGCAACAAAAATTGCAAGTCTGGACGTTGTCTTACAAATAATGACTGTTAGATTTCAATACACAAAACACATTAAAAATTATGTCTGATTGGATTATTGATTTTGTGCATTTGAAGTAATTGTTGTCTTTCATGTCAATCGTTTTTGTCGCTCGTCTAGTGCACAACTATTTTATTACTCACTAAAAACTATATTTCAAGAACACACCCACACAATAAAAAAATTTACTTTGCTTCGCCAGGGGTTGAACTGCTAATGCAGTGTATGAGAATATGTCATAGCAATCGGTTGTGTCTTTATTAAAAAACTTTTTCCATTTTCATTATAAATATTATATATAATTTTATATATTATAATTTATTCAATTTCGTCTATTTCTAAAAGACACACAAAGAAATCTTTCTTGTAATACGTTCAAAAGCAATATCGCTTTCGAAAATTCTAAAATATTTCTCGCGCAAAACTCTCGAAAATGACTAGCGAGAAAGAGCTGCCAGTGCTCATTCGGCTCTCAGTTTGTGGCAGCAAGTCATTTGATTTCGACGTTTCGTTCATTAATCAATAGCGAGCGAAACCTTAGAAATATCAAAAGGGAACCACAAGCAAACTCTTAAGTTATTTGATCTCGTAAATGGTTGATAATTGACAATTTCTCGTTATTGCGAAAGATTTCTTATATGACAATTTCACAGACCAGAGCCGTTTTCTTTTCTAAAAAATGTACCATTTCTTTTACTTTTTATAAAAAAGTGCTGTTAAAAAATTTTCTCAAAACAAAAATTTTGCCTCGTAAGTGATCATATAATTATTTCTAATGAACTCACTATTTGAAAAAATAATTATATTACAAATTTTCAATAAAAAGGAAAAAATATGTTGCGTTTTTTTAAAATGAAAACGCCATAAAACTTTCTTTTTATTTCGCATTTATTACATTCTTTGATTCAGAATTATCTTGTGTGAGTTTTACTGTTCATTTTATTTTCCTGTTGTTTTCTCACTTTCAAAACTTTTTTAATAATTTAAATAAGAGCACCAATTTCTTGTGATCACTTGCAACTTTAACGGCAACGTCACGCATTTTTATTTTCGGGAAATTATAGAGATTGTACTCTGTAGCGAATGTCCGGATCTTTTTCGAACTCGCGAACACTTGTCTAGTAGTTTTGTTTCGAAATTTTTTTGCATCAGCAATTATTCGTTTATTTTCGGATCTCAAGTATAATTTCCAATTAGACCTGCAGTCTAAAAAGACCTGCAGGCCAAATAGACCTGCAGCCAACTTCAGGCTTAAAATTACGAACGAGAGCACAAAACTAATTTCAAGTACATGAATGTGTGTACGTACTCCTTTCTATTCTTTCTTTCTTTCCTCGATTGATTACAAAGTAAGACTTTCTGCGAGAAAACGTTCATACTGCAAGCACCGTCTAACTACTGTGAAGTAATGCAGACAGTAAGGAGCTTGTTGTGAATAGTATGTTGTTCTTAATGGAAATCATTGCCAAGTTTTTGCTGGAAATTAATTTTCTGTTGTTTTATTCAGAATCTGGTTGGAAGGATCGGAAACAAATTGTCATAGGCAATTGTCGTTGTTACATTTGCTTGGCAAAGTGCCAACGCAGATCATTTGTTCTGCCTGCTCCGCTACACACTTCGTCACAATTCTCGCTGTATTTTATACTTGTCCATAGAACTGTTTCACGAAATGAAACGACACCAACTCATCATCTAGTTTGGGCTTGTTTGAACTGTGTTGCTTGACAATTACTCTGGTGGTCTTAAATAACATCCATGGTCCAATGGTGAAGCCATAAGTAACTCTGTTTGCTAACTTTAAAAATAATTGATTTCTTTTACTTTTACATCTTGTTACACTATTAGTTTGGGAACCGCAGCTTCGACTCCTGTTTCTGTAGACAATCCAAAAAGGCTTTGGCAGTTGGTGTTTGTAAATTAAGAAAAAAAAATTATGAAATTTCATTGTAGGTGCATCTTTTAAATTGACATGAACGCCAACAGTTAAAATTAATTTCAAAGGTGGTTGTTGGTTTATTTTTTTTCTTTTCATCAATGAAACTGAAAGTGTTGTTGTTGTTGTTGTATGTATAGGAAATGTCAAATGAAATCTAGCGACCAACCCATCATCAAATATTTAAAATAGACATGATGTTTTAAAATTAGACTTGTTTCAGATGACGAATACGAAATACTACGTCAACTTCATCTTTTAATAAAAATCATCATAAATTTTAACTTAACAAAAAAAAAAACATTCATTAATTTGAGTTTTTTTTCTTCTTTGTAAAACTGCTTTTTCCAAGTCATGTGAGTCTATAAAAGGAATGCATTGAAATTCAAATTGGCAAACTTTGGATTAGTTTTTGTTTTGTTTTCAAAAACAACAAAAATTTAAAAAAAAAACTTGTTTATTTAAATAACATTTAGTTATATTTTTTCTTGCTAGATATTTTTTTATTCAGAAGATTTTACAAAAATTTAGGTTAAATGCAAGACTAACCCACTAAGGTTTTATTTGCTGCTTTTTATGCACTCAAGTTGTTGTTGTTGTTTTCTTATATTTTCCACAAATTTTTCTTGAGTTCTTTTTAAAAGTCACTTGACAAGTGTTCGTGGTTTAGTTTTATTGTGGTGACTTATTTGTGTTTATAATATTAATGATCAGAGTTTAAAGGAATTAACTCGGAATTCTAAAGAGAAAATTTTATAAAATCTTTTATTCGAATAATTTGTGTTTGAACATTTTTAATCGAATACATACTTTTATTCGAATATTTTTTTTTCGAATAATTTGTTTCTTATAAATTTGACTTTAATACTTTTTAGAAACTATTCGAAAAAAATTTTTCGAATCGATTTATTCGAATAAAATTATTGAATAATATTTATTCCTATAATTTGTTAAAATAATTTTGTTCGAATAAATAAAATATCATGGCTATGCAGTCAATGCACTCCTGTAGCGCCCGAACATTTTTAATCGAATACATACTTTTATTCGAATATTTTTTTTTCTCATAATTTGTTTCTTATAATTTTTACTTCAATAATTTTTAGATTTTCTCGAATTAAATAAATAATATTCATTCCTATAATTTTTAAAAATAATTTTATTCGAATAAATAAAATATGATAGATATGCATTACATGTACGGCCTTAGCGCCCGAACATTTTTAATCGAATACATACTTTTATTCGAATAATTTGTTTCTTATAATTTTTCCTTCAATAATCTTTTGAATTTATTCGAAAACAAATTTATTCGATTCCCTTTATTCGAATCAGTTTATTGAATAATATTCATTTCTACAATTTTTGATATAATTTTATTGCAATAAATCACATATAACTTTGCACTATATGAACGGCCTAAGCGCTCGAACATTTTTAATCGAATCGAATCTTGTAATTTTTACTTTAATAGTTTTTAGAAATTATTCAAAAACTAATTTGTTCGATTCGATTTTTTCGATTAAACGTACATACATAAATAATATTCTTTCCTATAATTTTTTTAAAATAATATTCGAGTAAATGAAATATAAGGATGTTCTACACGCGCGCTTGTAGCGCCCTGTCGACGAAAAGTTTTGCGTTTGCATAACAATTCTTCGTTAATATTTTTTTAAGTGTTCGTTTCGACATAGAAACTCAAATAATTAGAAAATTATTCTTATGATTTTTTATGATTTTAATATAATTTATTTACACTCGGAATATTTTTACAGTAATGGACTGTGTTTTATTTGAAATTTGATCCGTTCAGTTAATTTTAAATAAATAAATATTAAAAATATAAAACAATTATTCACTTAAAAAGTAAACTACAAATAAATAAGGATTTTCCCCTGTTATTGATATTTTCAGTTAGTTTTTTTAATCACCCTTATTCCATCTGTCAACATCGAAGTCACGTCAATACAATAACAAAAAATTGAGGCTTGCCTACTCGCTCTCGAGAACAAGCCCCAATTTTTTGGTATTGTATTGACGTGACGTCAATGTTGACAAATGGAACAAGGGAGAATATATTTTTTTTCGAAAAGTATGAAATTTATGCTTTTGAATTAAATATTGCAATAAAATAAAAATGGGTTAATTTTACAGAATTTAATCGGTTAGTTTTTTAAGGCATAAAATGTGAAAGTGGAAATGTTTTCAAAGGAACTTGCATTTATTTGATATTTTATTTTCAGTTTATTTTACCTACATAATAGCTTGATTGCACATATCGTCATGTGATTTTGAAAAAGCCCTCAGTTACAAAAAATTCAAAATCGACTTCTTGATTGATTACGATGCACCATATCCAAATACATGTCCCTGCAAAATTTATATGTTAAAAGTGTACTACTTTTTCAATAAAAAAGAAGCTTAAACTGAAAAAATTTTGAAAAGTTAGCATTTCATATAAGAGAGTTTTGTGCTTGACCTCTACAATTTTTTCAATGTAAGTTAGGGCTTTTATCAAATCTTGTGACGATATGTACATTGTATGTTTATTTTTCCATTTAATATTTTATAACCAGAGGGATGTTTGGTATTTTTATTGAAGCTCATTTAGTTTCGTAATTTTTTTTTGTAAATAAACATAAAACTTTTTTAGATTTTCTAAAGATTTTATTGAGTTTTCCCGGGCATGCGGCCGCCCCTGTGTTCGAGCACTTTAATCTCAGAAGCCAAACAATCAGATATTTTAGGTTCCGATAAGTGGTGCTGTTTTTGATATCTAAATATGTATTTATTTTTTTTATTTTTTTATATAAAATTTTGAGTTGGGAGATCAAATCAATTAATTTACTCTTTCAAACTTCGCACAGTCTCTCACAGTAAAGTTACTTACCATGTGCAGTGTTTTGTTGTTGTATTCTTCTTGAAGAAAACAACAAAAAAGTCACTTACACACACATATTCAACCTATAAATTCATATGAATACATACATACATATATGTACGTATAAGTTTGTTAACCGTGGTGCATTTACATAAAACACCAGAAATCTTAAACATTTAATATGACAATACGATAGTTGGACATGCGGACGGACAGCCAGCCATATTCGCATATTAGTAACAGTTGCGAGACATTGAGCGCAGTTTTTTAATTAAAACCATTTGACAATTAACTTTATACTTTGTTTACATTGCATTATTTGGTGCATTTTGTACATTGCACGGTGGGACAGAAATAAAATATAAATGTAAAAAAAAAATTATGAGTCCTTAAAGTCCCTGTTAAGGATTGCGTGTGCATATAACGTACATATTCTTCAATTACTTAAATAGCGTCGTTATTTAAAAAAGATTATTTTCGATTTAAGAATGCAGAATTATTCTTCGTGTCGTTGATCATTTTATGTAAAAAATTCATCCAAAGGTCTTGTTTCTTTACCTCCTGAGAGGAGAATATATTTTTATTTTTATCTTTTATATTAAAACTTTAAGGTCGTTAGGTCGTTTTTTGAAGAACGATGTTTTTGAGTTATGACATTATTGAGGTAAATGAGCGTTGTGTATGTATATTAATTTTTAAATTTAAAATTTTCAATACCTTGGTCCTCGTTTTTCTCCACTGATTGTCCTCGTTGATTTTTTTGGTGTTACGAAAATGTTTGAAACGAGAGTAGAGTGAAACGATTTCATTAAGTTTTATTAATAAAATATAAGAATTATTTCATGCAAATAATGACTATTTCCTTTATGTATAAATTATCAGAAATTATCCAACTTTGCACTACTTCCGAATTAAAAATTCGGGAATTTGTTTTGAATACTCATTAGTCGAAGATAATTGTGAAATTATTATTAAAAAATTCTACAATTTCTTTTTTGTTATTTACTAATTTTTTTGAAATACTTTTTAAAAACAGAAGCTTATATATATAATTTATTATAAAATTCTTAACCTGAAAAAATAATGTTTTGGGAAATATATTCACCTACTATTCATACTATTTATGAAAAAATTCCTTGAATATAATTATTTTTTTGTTATGTATATTTGAACTATTAAAAACAACTTTCCAGACAATATGAGTTTTCCGGAGTTTGGAAACAAACGATTTGAAAATTTAATGCATGAATCTTACGAATTAGAAAATATGAATTTTTTCATTTTCGTAAAAATTCTGTTACAGGCCTGTAAAATACTAAATATTTCTATTTTATATAAAACTTTATGCTGTTTATAAATGGTCAATTTATTTCCAAAACATTTTGATTATTGAACCACGGTGTTCTGCTGGGGAGGCTGATATCCAACGGGGAGGGGGAACAGGAGCGGTAAAGGTAACGACAGTGAGTTGTTTAAGTCTAATTAAACACACAAGAATATAAAAGTTGAATAAAAAGTAAAAAAAAATCGCAAATATCGCTGTATGGTACAAATACCCAGCAAACACACAGGTTTCATGTTAAAATTGAAATTGATTTGATTGTAATTTAAGAAACATGCCATTCTCAATAAAAAATGTGACCTCATTCTCAAATTAAGAAATGGGTTTATTCTCAAACTGAATCGTTGTTATCAAATGTTTTTCAATTGTGGATCGTAGTAAATAAATGTGGAAGATAAATTAAGTTAATTTATTTCACTGCAGTTTGCATTTGTAAAACTTGCAATTAATTGAATTCCCATACTCGAAGTGTGACCTGATATGATACACATGATTGTAAATAATCGTTTCCAAAAATTTAAGAAAAGTGTGTGGTGATTTGTACTAAAATTTTTTTAATATTTTTCAAAATTAAGGAGGAGTTGAAGAATTTTTCATAAGAATTCAGAATTTATCATTATTGAAATAATTTTTCTTACTTTAAAACAAAAATGTTCAAGTTGATTGTAGTATCCCTCAGGGCACTACTACACGTTCAATATTTGTATATTGTAATATTTCGCCTTGGATAAAATTAAAAAAAAGTTATCAGCTGCGCTATCAAGTTCACCTGTATAAATTCGCCTTGATTCATACAAAAAAATTTTATTTATTTTTTATTGATTTGTCGTTCATTTATTATTGAATATTTTATTTTGTATGAATTTCCTTAATTTAATTAAAAAAAATTTAATTTTTCGATTTGACAGCAAATTTCGCTCAATTCGAGAGAAAAACTAGAGAAGAAACTGATTTTATCGTAATTCAGAAGGCATTTCAAACTGAACTGCGTAATTTTCTCTCAAAAATTTTTATGGCGAAGTACTCGTATGTAATTTTGGGTGTGTGTGAACATCAAATCGAATTCAAATTTTAATCTCAAGCCGCTGTCTATGTTTGATATGACATGATAAAACCATAGATAATACTTGACTTTGTGTTTGTTGGGTGCATAGAGAGGTGTACATACCCGTATGTATGTAAAGGGTCTTCCAATAAGATGTTTCATTTTGATTAAAAAGAAAAACAGAATTTTTAAGCGAAATCATTGAAAGTTCATTTAATTGTAAAGAGGAAGAAAGCCAGTATGCCATTAATAACCGAAAACAATATAAGCCAAATGACCGTCACGTTTACGCTTGCAGGACCATATTCTTTTCCTGAAATTTTTCATCAACAATTTGCACAATTGCGTCGGTATTGTCCTCGATAACTCGACGGCTTCCATCCTTGAGATCTTGAATCGCTTGTGGGCCATTCGAATAGACCTTTTCATTCACGCAGCCCAAAAGAAAGCATTCTAGAGGTGCTAAATTACAAGATCTCGCTGGCCAATTGTGGAAATTGTGGTCAGGAAACTTTTCAGGCAAAGGAGTGATGGTATCGTTACTTGTATGTCACGTAACACCGTCTAATTGAAAATAAACGTCGTCTTCCATATCAATATCTTCTGATTCCGGTCATATAAAATCATTAATCATAGTTCGATAGCGCAATCCAATTACCGTAACAGTTGCTCCAGCCTTATTTTCGACAACGTAAGGTCCAATGCTACCGCCACACCAAAAACCGCACCATACAGTCTTACGTTTAGGATAGAGAGGATTTTCAACAATAATTCTTGGCTTTCTGACTCCCAAATGCGATAATTATGCTTGTTAACTCAGCCTCCGAAGTGCAAATGGGTGTCATCACTCAAGATGATTTTTCGATGAAATTTTGGATAATTTTGATGTATTTCAAGGACCCAATCAGCAAAGATACGACGTTGTTGATGGTCGGTAGGCGTGAGTTTTTGTGTAAACTGAACCTTAAAAGCTTTAAGACTTTTACACACCGTATTTCGCATAAAATACGATGTAATGTCGTTTGTGGAATGTCCAATTCCAAAGATCCAGGGGAAATAAACAAACCTGCAGTTTCGGAATGCTGTGGGCTACAACTGCAATATACTCAATTGTTCGAGTTCGACTTTTCAATTCAGTAACTTGTCCCAACAGCAGTTTCACAATTGCTGGCCGAGAAGGTGCTTCTTGACGACCAAAAAATATTGTAGTTTACGAACTGTGTCCGCTAAATTTTCACTATTTTTGTAGTGAATTTTAATAATAATATATATATCGTTCCATTTTTGTTAATGGCGTAGTTTTTACTTGTCATATGTTAACAAGTTACTGATGCAATCATGACAACTGTTAAAATGGGGGACTATTGAACACCCTGTATATACGAGCTTATACTCAAATATATAATAAAATAAAACATGTTTTGTTAGTGGTATTTTTTATTGTTTTTGATAAGTTCTCTTTTTGTTGTAATTATTCTTCGGCACAAAAACAAAAGTATGAGAGTGCCCAAGTCCATGCAGCGAGTAAATTTGCATTGTGTTCGCTGCACTTTGCATTTTGTTATGATGTCAACTAAACTTAACGTCCTTGATAATTATTGTTGTTTGTTTGTTTGTTTTTGCTGTTATTTTTGTCTTACAAGACTTTTTTTCTCTTTACGAGCATGTAGTTGCAGTTAAAATACATTAATTTGTTGCAGCACAAAACACAAAAAAACTGCACTATTTTAACAGGTACGACTGACTAACAAGTATAATGTCCACTCTGTGTCCTTGATATTTATATTTTTTCTAAGACTTTTCTCAATGCCAGCCAGCTTTGATAGCTGTAATGAGTTTTTTGTATCAAAACATCAAGCAGGTGGTGGCGGCTGACAGTTTATAACAGAGTTGGAAAACTGAAAATAAATTCTATAAATTTCTTGTGTATGCCATCCTAAAAATCGAAATCAAACAGAAACGTTTACTAAATCAAACAAAATAAATGTTTGAATTTTTTTCACAAAATCTGTAATTTGTAAAATCAAACAAATTTCTTTACTGCATGCGGGCGGACCTACGAAACAGCGATTTGTTGTTGTTTGTTTTTGGTGTTCATTCTAAATGAAATTTATGTGGTTGTTATCAGGGCTGCCTTTTTTTATTTATAAAAAATTTACAGTTTTTTTTTATTAAAATGGTTATCCCGGATGGTGGAAATGACATTATAAAAGCAATCTTCATAAATAAAGTTTGCATGTGTTAGTAAAGATTTCATATAGTAAATCGTTGAATTTTTTCCTTCAAAGTTGGCGCAATAAAAACAAATGGTTTTTGCAAGGTGAATTTATATCAGCTGACTCAATGTGTTTAAAATTTTTCATTGTCAAAATGTGGTTTTTGATATATTTTTTCGGGGGTTAAATTCGCCTTGAACAGTTCATTTCGACATGACAAGAATGATATTTCCCAAAACGAATTCTATTGCGACTACCTGTATGCATTTGCCATGGGGTTTTGTCAGATTTTAAGGAGCATTTTTGTAGGAATTTTTTTATATCAGTCCTCCTAGTTGTAATATTCACCTCAATGCCTCATGCATTTAAATGTTTAACATGAAAAAAAAAAATTATTGAAATTTAAAGCAAATTTCATAAAATATAAAATTTTTAAAATATTTTTCCATATGTGCATAAATGGAGCACATATTTTTGATACGCATAAACGTTTTCTCATCAATAAAATGGTTTTTGGTTTCTTTGGTCTCAGCAAAACCCAAACCTATGCCTCGTCCAGCTGATATATTAAATTATAAGAATAATTATTTTTTTTAAATTTCCTTTCAACTTATGTGTGTCCAGATTTTTCTTAACTTGTTATTAATTTCAATTATTAATTGTATTGATTAATACTTGGATCACTTTCTAAAACTAAAATTTTCAATTTGATGTTTGCAAAATCTATAAATAAATTTAAATTGCCGGTGTTTAAAAAAAATAATATTAAAATAAAAAACAAAATTAATTAATATTTATCTGTCTATTTCATTTAATCGCCGGATGTTATTTAACATATATTTTTTTAGTCAATTAAATTGTAGATCAAATCAGTTACAGCGACAACCAATAAAATATGACATAAATACTTCAGAAGCAAAATAATATTTCACTGAATATTTTATGCAAAACCAAAAAAGAAAATGTCTTACAATTTGAATTTTGAAAAGAATAAACTAAAGAATCAAAAATTTAAAACCACCGAGGCTGAGCGGTTTTTTAAAAAAGCAGAAAATGTTTTCTGTAGATTTGGCTGGAAAATGTTTGATGAATTTTATTTTAGTTACAACCAAATCATTTACATGTACAGTGTCGGAAAAAATAATAGGGACGATATCTGCCTTCCTTAATAACTTGTTGTTTTGTGTTGAACTTTTATTGATGAAACTCACCGTCAAATGCTTTCAAACACAGCATGATTTCATTATCAATTTACTTTTTTACTCTGTTCTTTTAAAATTAATTGTTTCCTAGAAAATAGTTAAAAATAATTAAATTTAGACGAAAAAAATAATAAAAAAATAATAAATTCGTCGTAAAAGTTAAAGAGCAGTTAGTTAAAAAAACCTACTTAATCACCCCTATCGTGAATATTTTTCCTCTCGAAGTATTTCCCTTTTCCCTGATGTTCGAATCGTGAATAATTCCCGTGAAAAATTTTTTCATGAATAATATTTTTCAGGGGAATTTTTTGTAATTTGTCCCTTATAATATATTAAAGTTTAGGAATATTTTTTTAGGACAAGATCAGTAAATACTGTTCATTATCCCTAAAAATACTACCCAAAAAAAAACCTTTTTTGGACAGAGTACACATTTTTTTGGTATAGAAGCATTCCCTGCACCTAAAATATTTAAAACACATCTTTATTTAAACTTATAAACGTTTTATTTATAATCAAAAATGTCTACAAGAACTTGGTCTTTATTTTGATCTCAGTACTTTTTACGGCCGAAATTTTTGAATAGAAACTTGGCCTTATTTTCACATTTATCTTTTTGTGCGGATCTGATTTCATTTTTCTAAATTATTTTTGTAGAAATATTTATATTTGTATTCATATATAATTTTTTCAATTTAAAGTCTTATTGCTCACCAGGACCTACCTTTATACCAAATTTAAGCTTTCTAGCTATACTAGAAGTGCCCCACACAAAAGGCGGTCACCCCAGTCCTTCCCGGGTGAAAAGTGCTCCTTTTCAGATTTTTCTGGTTAATTGCTCGCTAAGACTTACCTGCATACCAAATTTCAGCTTTCTAGATATAGTGGAATTGCCCAATAACATTGATGAGTCAGTGAGTCAGTGAATATGTACTAAAATATGCACTTTTTACACCTTAATATCCCGGGAAGCTTTTACGGTAGAAGTTACCTCTGTAGGGAGAGACCTTATGTTTCAAGTTTCATTATTTTATGATAAAGTGCAGCTAAGTTATGAGGGGGGTAAAAACAGCTCGAATGGTTTCGTGTAATACAACACACTGTGTGGCCGGAACTTGGCCTGGCGCACTACCGTGCCCCTATATATATATTTCATTTCATTTATGTAAAACTAAATAAAAATTTAAGAAATTAATAAAAATTCGGTTTGTGTCTATTATTATTTACGATACTGTATGTCCGTATATTTTAAATTTTTAGTTATTTGTAAAAAAAAAACAATAACAAGCTTGGACAAACGAAGTAAATACGCTTTAATATCTATTTAATTATGCATTTGCTCTTAGACAGAAGACAGAATTTGTTATATATTACTTGTACAAGTAAAATTCTTTTTAAAATTTCTATCACGTTTCAATTTCTTTTCAATGTTGGATGGCTTGAAAATAAATATTTAATTACGACTTGTTAACAAATAATTTCAAATTTATAAGTTTCCTAAAAAAAAGTTATTAGAAATATTAAAAAACCCACAGAGTAAAGGAAAACCTAAACTGGCATGAGCTACGACATTCATAGTTTGATGTTTTACGCAATAAAAAAAAATATTTATATTTTTTATAATAAAACGTGAATAAATGTTGACACGTTTCATGCCCAACAACCGGCACCTTCGTCAACGATGAGTGTTGTAATCAACAACCAACCACTTGTTGTGCGCCACATTTCAGTTGAAACAACAAGTTGTTTCTTCTGAACGAAAATATTAATAATATATTTTAAATATTAAATGTGAATTAAATTCAGCAGAAAACTGTTGTTTTGTGGTCAAAAAAATTTAAGCACACGGGTTTTTTATTGCTTAAGGCAAGGCAAAGCAAATTTGCGTAAAGAGGTAGTAATTTTGCCTTAACACAAAAAACAAAACAAAAGAAAAAAAAACAAAACCGTAAAAAAACTCAATTAAAATGTTTAAAGAACATCAACAAATTTTAATTAAAAAAAACGTCAGCAATAACAACACGTATTTAAAAAAAATAAAAAGTTTGTTTAAATAAACTATAAACTGCATCAGTTTATTGAACTAAAAAGAAAATGTTAAAAGAAACTACCATATACAATAAAAAAATATTATTTGAGTAGAGATGAGACCGTGACCAAATTTTAACTCACGATAATGTACAACCATGATTTGTCGTGCTCATGCATGCTCAAGTGAGTGTAAAAATTAGTTTTCATGATCACGAAAACTTACACCCACGAAGAACTCACGGAAAAAGCTATGAACATTTTTTTTAAATTTTTGCTTTAACATTTTATTAAAAATAAAAATATTTTATTTTATGACTTGCAGTCAATAATACACCATTAACAAATTGTAAGCGAAATTTTTGGAGTGCCACCGATTAATGGGTGTCGGCTTCTGTTAAAAATGTCCGTCAGCAAATAATCGGTATGGGGCCGTTCGCATACGCAATAATCGGTATCGGGTATGTAAACGGCAGCTAAGCTCTAATACGTTGTTCTCTAAGCAATTTGAAAATTGTTGTTATGCTTCTGTTATAAGTAGTGCGACCGCCAGTAATCGGTATGAGATCTTAGCTGACGTTCACATTCCTTAAGGTCGGTCTACAACCGATTATTAGCCGTTGCAATATTTTTAACAGAAGCATTACAAAATTTTTTCTGCCGATTTTGAAATTGCTCAAGAAACGATAATACACAATAATTAGCAAAAGACGTGACTTTGAATACACATAAGATCATTCATATAAAATGACGGAATTGGTTTCATAACATTTTAAATTCATGTTGCTTCATACAGATATATTACGCTGCAGTCACACCATCAAATTAGTTTTCTATTCTCATTCAAGATTTTTACACATACCGCTTGCCAAAATTCACAAATATTTAAAGCTGTGACGTAGGCTGCTCGCAAATTTAAAGCAAATTTTTAGCAAGATGCCATCAATTTAAAATTTGGATGAAAAAACTGCAATCAGCTGTTTTCTTGACTGTAATTTGAAACACTCTGTGGAATGAAAATTTGTAAGCAAATTCTCGTCAAATTTTAAAAGTGTGAGTGTTTGGTAAAAAAGAGAGAAGAGAAAGAATTTAAAATTTGAATCAAAATTTGATCGTGTGACTACCAAGTTATTAAAAAAAAATAGAAAAAACAGACAGTTCATTTCGAAAAAGAAATCACAAAAAATCATAAAACTTAGAAAACATATAAAAAATAATTTTTGATCAGTATGATTTTCTGTTAACCGCATTCGTTTACGAGAGGCATCACCTTCATCTCTAGAAATATTTTTCAAACTATAATTAATTGGTGGTGAAGGTTGCGAGAATATAGTCACAAATTCCGTTATCAATCGTTCGCTTCCAATTTTGATAAGACTGTTTCATGTCACGTTGAAATTTCGCGGCTTTTTTCCTCATTAGGATCACGCTTGCGAAAATGATCGAACAATTTAGATGCCATTTCGAGTCCTTTAACTATGGAAGCAGTGAGGGTAGGAATCTCTTCGTCATCATCACTAATTTCTTTCCTATCCGGTGTCTCAAGCGCAAAAACCAATGACTTCATCATCGCTAAATGCCTTATCTAACAATAATTCGTGAATATCTGAAGACGATAAATCATCCTTCAATATCATAAGCTACGTTGTTGCTATGATGTTGGAATACTCTAGAGTTGTGTCGTTCCGGAGCGATTTAGTTCCATTGAACGATTCCCTAATTGAAACGATGCGGACCGATCCAAACGTTCCTTTTTTATCGTTCCTCGGTTCGCAATTGCAAACTTTCTTGAGGAATCATTAACTTGTTCTGATAAATGTCAAGATCAGTATGAAAAGTCAACACCAATTTTATATTATTTTTTTTTATGTATGACGCTTGACGGATTGGGCGAGCAAATCGTTGACTCATCCAGACTTTTTGTTACAATTATTTTGTTCACATATTCTGTACACTTAGAACAAGGTTAACTTTTTGTATAGAGATCAGAGTTGCCGAGTTAATGGACAATATTATATTTACAAATCATTTTATAACAGTTATTATTTTTTTACAATTATTTTACGAAAGCACTTATTTAACTTTTTTTATTACAGAAAGAAAATGAAAACAAACTATAACAAATGTTTGTTGACGTTTTTAGGAGCGACAGAGAATTTCACTCGTTCCTCGTTACCACACTGTTCAAAACAAAAAAAGGAACGATGAACGAATGGAATGACCTAGTTCCATTCGTCTGTCGGATCGGTCGGAACGATCTTGGACAACTCTAGAATACGGAACCGTATTAAAAGGTAACGAAATTCGTCCCAAGGTGCTCTCCAATATCTTTTATTTCTGATATCGCTAGTTCAGCATGTTTGATACAGTTCATAATAGAAAATTTCCTCCACGCATTATCCACATTCTTAGACCGCGTTAATTCAAAAAGAAATATTTCCTTAGGATCGCGTTAAATCGAATTCGCGTAAAAACAGAATTGGGTGTATTTTCTCACAGACTTGATTTTTTCTTTTATATGACGATTTGTCATATGGAACATAAGTTCTTATGAACAAATCGTACACGCCTGTTATCCTTTGCGATACATATGATATTTAATAGCGCATGAACAGCAAAAGTGACATTTCATATTACCAATACACGTCGTGTGAACACTCTTTAAAAAAAAACGTGTTAAGAAACCCCAAAACACAAACCAAAGCCGTATTTTTTATTGCATATTACGACGTGTTTTTTTTTAACATTTTCATTATGCAGCTCTTGCAGCAACATAAATAAGTATGTCCGTACAACAACACCAAAAAGAGTGGCTTCACTGGCTACCGATCGATCAATTTGCTGTTTTTTTAATGTTTTTGTTTTTTAAACAATTTTTGCTAGTTAATCAATTTTGAAAATGAAAAATATTTACGATATTTTTGCAGTTTGCTTGTTGTTGCAGTTGTTGTTGTTGTTCAGGGCAATAACTTAAGTGGAAAATATGAAACCTCGTCAAGTCGGTCGGTCGGTCACTTAACTTTGTGGCCAAACTATTTCGACTGCAGTTGAAGTTTAAATTGCGGCGTAAATATATCGAAAATATTTACGACTTTTCACTATGTCAACTGACAAACTGTGTTATTGGCCTTGCTAATTTATGTAGTATGAAATCATTAACCTCATAAAGGATGTGGGTGGGGGGTGGGGTGTGTGCGCAAAAATAAAATATAATGAACAAACTTTCACATCAATATTGTAAGAAAAAAATATTTGTCTTCAAACCTATTAAATAATTATTTAATACTAGTGTATCCAGCGGTCGACTCAATCCACCGCATTCTAGAAATTAATATTAAACATTTACATAAATTAATACGATAGAATACAAAAACAAAAAACATTATAAATAAACAATTTATAACTCGGTCTCATTTATATGCAAAAGCAAGTTGGACAAACACACATACACAATTTGTTTATTTTACAACTCGAAGTTGATACATGCATGTGTAAAAAGTGTGCATGTGTTAGTAGCAAATTTAAAGGCTTTTAACACCATAAATACTGAACCGATTTAAATAAAATTAAGAATTTGCACATCTATGTTAAAACGCGTTTAAAAACATATAAATCTTTCCAAAATCTGTGCAGCATTACGGCTTTAAAAGGGATCTAAAAAAACGTGTTTGCCTATTAATAATGTAAGATAGTAGAACAATTTAGTCGTAACTAAATAAATATTTATTTGTTTGTTTTTTATCTTATTTTTTGTGAAAGAAACTTTTAACAGCACTACAAGAAAAAAAAAATTATTTTATTATACTCAAGCAGAATGAAATGCATTTTCGCTGACGCTAATTGGTTGCTTTGTCAGCCACAGACGACCTTTATGGAACCAACCACGTATTTATATTGAGTTATGAGAACTGCACTTTTTATTTCTCACAATCCCTTTCACTTCAACTTTTGTTGAGATCAGTCTCGAAGCATCCATCATAAATAAGTTAATCGTAAATAGTTGCAGTGGTTTTTTTAAGTGGCGCAAGTTTTCTTTACAGGGGTGTGTGTCGATAGCTGAAGTAGATTGTACGATGACTAAAAGCCAGGCAAGTCATAACATCAGCAAAAATTAATTCGCCTACTTTTCACGACACCAAGGGCTTTATAGCAGAGTTCGGGCAATGGCAGAGTTGCAAAAGAATTAAACAAGCTTTCTCACTTTCAGCATCTGTTCTTTCTACATTATCTCTTTTCGAAAGCAGTTAACACATCGAAATGGTTAGTAGGTATTTTGCAAATTGCCGAAATTGTTATTTTTTAAAAAATAAGAAAAAAAACAACTGCCAATTTTTTATTATATAAAAAAATTACGAGTCCCTGTGTTCGTTTACACGCTCATCTCCGAAATCGCCCAACCGATTTCAAAGAAATTTTGTAACAGTGTCGGTTTGGTTTCAACCTGAAAGATAGAACCTACAGGCGGCACTGTTGTTGATGAATAATTTATTTTTAAAGAAATCTCTGTGTTCATAGAAAAAAATTAAAAATTTTTCTGTGATGAATACGAAAAGTGTTTCGTTTATTTGATAATAAAATTTCTGCGGGTCACTAGTTCATTGTATAATTTTATTACCTACACAAAATTTGTATCTATACCACTTTAATATTTCCACTAAAGAAATCAATATTTCACTCACCCAATAAATATCAAAAGAGCCTTATATATATTTTTTTTTAAATAAATATTAACATAATAATACCAGTAAGAAACAAATTGAATTTAAGTTACCGAATTAATAATCGACAACAGCAAATAAAATTCAAAGACAAATATGAATCGATGAAATCGCTGCTATCAGAAACACTTATCGAAATGAAAGGCTTATTTTATTTGTTTTAATATTATATTTTCCATTTTGTGCTACGCCATCATTTTTTTAATGAAACTGATAAGGTTAATGACAGAATTATACGATTTACACACTCACGAATGTGAAGCAAACAAACAAAAAACATATTTTGATGACAGCCAAGCGAACCTAAAGTCGGACATTAGAAATATTACAGATACTTAAATTAGCTGCCCGCTCTTGAATTCTTGAGTCATCCATACCTGCTGTAGTATTTGAACGATCAAGATGGCCGAAAATCAATAAATCAAAACACATACGAGTAAATAATATTTCTATGAAAAAGCATCATTCCTTCCTTCCCTTTCCATTCCCCGCCAAGGCATCACGCACTCGTAGCGCGAGCTGTAATGGGAGGTGTCGTGACGACCACATATGTATCTCTTTGTTGGTCAGAATTGTGAAAATGGGATTTTATGTTTCTAAATTTAAGAGGGATTCAAAAAGATTCAAAAGTTCAGGTATTTAGAAAAAATGCTATTCAACTTATTTACACTCTAAATTTCGGAGAGTCAAAAGAGAGTTTTTGTAGTGTTTTTTGTAAAAAAGGAGATTAGTTTAGAGCAATTTTCATATGCTGCTTAACCGCTTAAAATTTTGGTAATACACCCAATCCTGTTTTTACACGGTACATACGTTTCAGCGACCACCGTGTATAAAAAAACTCGTGCAAAAAAAGTTATATTTGATTATTTCAAACTTGAAGGCGGTCGAAAAGATTAATATTTCTATGAAACACTTAAATTGTACTTCTTTTTCTTCATACAGTGTTGCTTTAATTTAATTTTATGATTTTTAAGATGCAAAAACAAAGAAATAATTGACAAATTTTCTTAAAATAATTTTTTAATAAAGAATTTTTTTTAAAGTTTTTTTTTAAAAGACATTTTTTTTATTTTTTTATTTTTTTAGTATGTAATAAGAAAAAAATCGGCTGATTTATTTTTTTTTTATATTATCTTTCCAAGGTGAAATTTATTTTCAGATTCTTATTATTTTGAATTATTTTTCATGTAATTAAATAATTTATTAATGAAAATTTTAAACTTGAATTGAAAATTTGGCGCCCCGAAAATGACTTTTTTGATATGTCGTAGTGGATCTTCTTTTCCTCACACTAAAAAAACTTAAAAATAAAATAAAAATTTGGGACCTCGAAAATGATTTTTTTTTATATTTTATAGTTGAATTGGTTTTTCCTCATGCCAAAGCTGTCAAAAAATCGATTGCTAAATCGGGAACCCTAATGAACATAAAACCATAAAATTGTTCATTATAAAATTTATTTTTCATCACTAAATTTTGTTATTTTTTCTTTAAAAAAATCTGATATATTTTGGTCAATTGAAAGATGTTTTTAAAGTTTAAAGTTAAAATATTTTTTCAAGCTCTTTTTTAAATGGTGATCGCCGTTTAAAAGATGGATCAAGAATAAAAAGTACATAAATAAAAAACTCTTTCTAGAAAGCGTATAAAACCGTGTTTTTTTCTTGTTAACCAACAACGTGTCACAAAATATGAAGCGTGTTATATCGAGGCTGTGTTCAAGGAAGCACGTGTTAAGCGAGGACTACCAGTAAATAAAATAATAATAAACGATGAAATAATTGCAGACAAGCACAAATTGAAAATAACAATGTTTTCTGTGAATGTTATTTCGAATTATCTTCAATTTAAGCGCACACCTGCGCGTTTGCTGGGAGACTGAAACACGGAATGTATACGAACAAAATTTTAAAAATATCTAATTAAGCTGAAGAATGAAAAAAGTCACATAATTTGTCATAAAAATTACAAAAAACACCATTGATTTTTATTGCTTTTTTTCTCTCCGTCAATCGAAGAACTGTGAGCTTGGGAGCGTATAACACACTCGTATTATAATAATTGATGGTTTGTCAATTCTTTTTCTTTGAAAAATTTTTCAACGTTTCCATTCAGTTTTAACCGTTGACCATTAGAAAGTGAAACTTTTAGGAGACCATAATAAATGATACAATAAAAAAGCCTACATTTCTAGAAAGAAACTCAGGTTTACAATCGTTTAGTTTATTATATTTTTTATTTTACAAATTGAAATTTGTTTTCTATTCCATACTTTTATATATATTTTTTCAAGACATTTTTATGTCTTTTTGTTGACACATTGCCTTAAGCGTGTAATCGTATTAAACAAAAAAGGTCTTAATGTGATATAGAGTTCTTCATGCTTTTTCTTTTAATTACAATTTTCCTTTCATTTGACTTTCATTGCATTCATTGTGTCTTCTTTATATCATTTAAAATGCACATTTATTTATTTAAAAGAGTTTAATGTGTGCAAAATATTTTATTAGTTATTCCTAGAAACGTTTTTATTTAGTCTTTAAGAATGTTCAATTAGTTGCTAATAAATAATTAAGGGAAAAGCCACTTATAGATAATGTACTTTGTAAAGCAGATAAAGTAATTACATTTCAATATCACTTTGAACATTTCTACAAAGAAAAAGAAAATTAATAAAAATAATTTGTAAAAACCGAAAGAAGTTTGATGAGAATATTTTTTAGTCTTAATATTGAATTGACGGAAATTAGAAAGAACATTTATTAAATAATAACCTCATAATATCTATTTATAAAATGATAATTTTTATTTATAAAATTATAAATTATAAAATTATCTAGTGGTTGTTCGGTGCGCTACTTCACTTTTTTTTAGTCCGAGCTTTGACGAATATTTGGATGAAAAACATCTGCAATTCTTTTTTGTATTTTTTATTCGCGTTCACACATGCGAACATTTTGTCCGCAACATTTCATTATTATTTGCAGAAAGCAAAGTAAATGTCAACAAAGAAAATGTGGAGAATGCGTGTCGTTGAGTACCGAACACATAAACGGTGCTCTCTACCCCATCCGTAATATGCTTCCAAGCTAACTGGTTCCCTTCCAAATATTTTCCTGTCTAAACGCAGATTTAGTACGTGTATCTCATTATGCACGGAATATGATATCTGTAAAATATGATATCTGCAGCTTCACACGGACCCGTATGGGTGGGCATACATCCGGTTGAATTTGAGCACTAGCCTGCTTTATTTTGACTTTAAAAGCAGCGATCGTATGCGGCTTTTTAAAAAAAAGTTAATTTCTTTCTTTCAATCATGTAAACTTGCTTGGTCACAAATATAAAAAATTATGCGTGAGTGAGCGAGCATAAGTAAATTTTTAACGTGTTTGTTTCGTGATTTTTTTTGCTTAATTGCAATTTTATTTTGTATAATTTTTAAATTATTTTAGAGTTTTTTGTTTTCATAAGTATTTCGTGATTATGATCAACTTTTTTTCCTCTCACATGAGCGCGCATGAACGGGGGACAAAAATATAAGCTCGTGTATAAGTAAGTTTTTAACCGAGAGCGTGCGTGAGCGTGAATGAAAAGTTACTCAAGATACCATCTCTAATTCATTCCCATTTTTTTCGCTTTACAATTTACACATACTTTTCAGTCTCTCTTGTTGTATATTTTAATGGCTTTTCAGAAAGTAACGTTTGAAAATATAATATGTAGCCAGGATCCTATATATATTTTTTTAACCAACCGAGTTGTTTAACCAAATATTTAGTGATCTCCAACACTTTTTTTAAATAAAACCGTGTAAAATTTCAGCATTTCAGTTTTCTATGCCCAGATAAAAAGCATCAATGAGCATATAAAAGTAATTCCGCAATATTCTTCAACTATGCTTTAATCCTAGAGGGTGACTGGCCAAGTTTTTTTTTTGTATGTGGGCCGAACAACCTTACTGCACACACAGAGTTTCGTATGCACTGAGGGAACAAAAAGTTGGCATCTCAAAAGAAAGAAACGCTTTTAAATAAAATACAATCTTGTGCAAATAGTCTTGCATCGTAGCATTTGCAAAATGGTAGATATTATTTTTCTTGTCCTAAAATAGTAAAATATGCAGAAATGAATTTGCTACTCTTATGCATGCAAATATTCATTATATAAAACCTCTAGTTTATATTTTCTCTACATGTGCAACACTTACAGCTTAACCTCGTCAATCGTAACATTTTTCAGCTTCTAGCTTTTACGCTGAAATGACTCACTTGAATAAAAGCGTCAATGCTGTGTCATAAACAGTAATGATGGGAACTTATGTATCTTTCTTTAATAGAACTCACAATTAATAAATAAAAAATGGAGATAAAATCGCTAGATTGACCTAAAACTTGGTAAATTGCAATTACTTTGTAACAATAACAAAAGAAAACAGAAAAGACCCGTTTTTAACAGCCAACTTCACTACTTAACGTGCTGTGTCAGAATCGGATTTCGCAATTGGAAAGCGTTCACGCCACGCTATTTAAGTTTGATTCATACATTTTGTGTGAGCATGAGAATTTTCGACAGATAAAAAACGGTGGACGCACTAATTTAGGTTTGGCTGTCAACTGCAAACCAAAATACCGAAAGTCTCGGTTCACACTATGAAAGTATTCTTTTAGAAAGTCTTAGTTTGTTGGCGAGAGAGGAGAGAAGATTGGGTAGGGGTACACTATTTCATGTTTTTTTAAATTCTGTTGTGATTTGTAGCTTTATTTTAGATTTACTTATATTTTCTTTCATAGTGGCGGCAGCAAAAATTTGTGTGCAAAAAAAAAAGAATGTGAAAATAAACATGCAAAAACCTTGAATTTCATAAAAAAATATTTCAATGTGTAGATATTAGAGAAAATTTCAGAAAGAAAACTTTCATAGTCTGAACCAAGACAAATGTTCTCTCGCCGTTCATTCATATGTATGTGTAAGCATGTGCAAATGTAAATAAATGAAAAATTATTTTTTCACAGCTTAGTGTGAATTTTCTGTTTTACAAATTAGTATTGCAAACTAGAACAATAAGGCCGTTCACGATTGATGGAAAATGTTTAAAATTGGAAAAATATGCCATCTCAAATGCAGAAAATTGTGAATTTTATACCACCAAGGACGACAGTAAATTTATTCAACCACATGCATCTATCTGTACATTTGTTTTTATTTTATTTTTTATGTGGAGTTTGAATAAGAGACGATATAATGTTTTTTTGTGGACTTACATACATACACATACTTAAATAAATTTACTTTGCTACTAAGTAAACAAAAATATTTTATTTCATAATAAAAAAAAAAATAACTTTTTCAACTTCATTTATGTACGTACATACTTATTACCAACTCTGAGGACAAATTATCTTGAGCCACAAAATCAGCAACATCAGAAAGGTTTTAATTAATATCGGACAAACAAATTGTAAATTTCAAAATACGAAAATGCGGGATTTATCTCTAAAAAGAGCGATAATGTCACTTCAAGCATGATGTCTGTTCAGGTTAGTTATAAGAAATGGCAGTTCTAGCGAACGCTTGAGTTATGAACAGATTTATGTATTTAATATGTCAAATGTGTGAATTTGTTAAAAAGCCTGCATTATACTCGTATTTTTAATATTTACGCTCTTAAGAAAATTATGCATTTTTCAATAGAAAATATTGAAATAAAACCAATAAAGAATTGTTTACTAAAAATTTATATAAACTTTTTTAAGCAAATAAATAAAAAAAAAAACTAGTTAAATTTTCAAATTAAAAAAGACAAAACAAAATTTATGCAAATTAAACAAAAGAACTAAAAAACAAATACATACGTATTTATTTATACGATTTTTAAATGAAGTAAAATAAGAAGAAACTTGCGATTAGATTAAATTCTATTGACGTCATAAATTTCGACATTGAGAATGGGGAAAAATGAGACATAAATTAGCACTTCAATATACAAATAAAGTACTTGTCATAACAACAACTTGGCACAACAACAAGTATATAGCGGTACCTGAATATAGAAAGGTCCTAAGTATTTTTTTTTCAAAATCGATTGGTTAACCTTTTTCGAAAATAGATGGTCGAATTTATTGAAATGTGCAAAAAACTCAATTTTGAAAAAAAAAGTTAGTTAGGGTCTTTCTATATTAAGGTAACGATATGTATGTATGTACTTATTTATGTTAGTTACTTTTGAAATTGTTTAAAATCAAAGTAAATTAAAATTGTATGTAATTAATGGGCGATAATATTTTTTGTAATGCATTATATTATACCCACATTTTGAAAAACCGGCAATTGTGCAGATGTGCAGATGTGCACAATCTGTGCACAGGATTCGGTTAGGATCGGTTCAGTATTTTGGGAGCTATAAGAATTTAAAGTTGCTACTAATATATGCACAATTGTTAAACATGCACGTATCAGCTTCAACTTGAAAAATAAACAAAACATGCATGTGTCTGTCTGTTCAATTGGTTTTTGCAAATAATGGAGAACTACAATGAGACAGATTTTTTTTTGGATTTGTGGAGTTGTGGGGAAGACGTAGTAAACAAAGAGAGTTCAGTAATTTCAAGTTGTTTATTTTGAATGTCTTTTGTTTTTGTGTTTTATCTCGTTTGTATGCACGTAAGTGTTTTAATTATAATTAAAATATGGCCGATTGCGTCGTCCGTCACTTATATTAGTTAGTATAACTAAATAAAAGGATCACTAATTTATGTATGAGATATTTAGTGTAATACACTCAAAGGAAAATTCAATCCATCCGTACTTAAATTAATCCCAAGCGACGTTAAAAGATTTACTTAAATCAAGTACAGAAAGATTGATTTAAGTTCTCTATTTAATTTAATAATTTTTTTTAGTTAATTCAAGATTTTTCACGTGAGTAATCATTTTCGACTTGATTAAAGAACATTTTATTGTTATTTGTACTTAAAATTTTGAGTACGTCTCGTACTCAAAGTAAGTAGAAAATATTTGAATTTAGTAGGGCGCTTTTCTTTCTGTGTATTATAAGTGTAAGCATTTTTTAAAAATTTTTATTATCAGTATGTTTTTATGGTAGGTACATACTTTGCAACGTGTTTACGCAACACGTTTATCATTCATGTTTCATATTTTGACACACACACTCACATTCTGCAACCAACATCAATGCAACCAGAAAATATGAAAATAATTTGATGTTTTGAAACCTCGAATGCAACACGAAAGAAAACCATAAACACGCCTACACACTATGCAACGAAACATTTCCGGTTGTATAAACATGTTGCAAAGTGTGTACCTACCATTATTTCTAACTGCATAATAATGGGTTAAAGAATATTGCCTTGGCGACTATAGAGTTAAAAGAATTTCTCTGGGAAACTATTATGGACACCGTACATACATTTATGTGTCTAAGGAAATTTTATTACTTACAAATTACAAATACAAATTTAATAAACAAACACACATGTGCATGAATTATTTTTTGCAGTGTGTGTAGTATGTAAAAATTGTTAGTGTTTTTTACAAATCTCTTGCTCTGGGGATTATTTGCAGGCATTCGAAATATATATTTTTTTCTTATCAGTACGCTGGAGACTTTTAATGAATGTCTGACATTAGAATTTATTTACACAGCAACAATATGTAAACATATTATGTTTTTGTTTAAATTACTATAACTGCGAGTGTTCGTTCGTTCATATATGAATGTATGTATGTACTATCGCACACATAAATCTATCATAAAAATATGCCAGAGTGTGTATACATTTGTGTTGCTGTGTGATATAAAACGTGTGATTGCACATTAATCACAGATGTTGCCACAAATGCATAAACATTTTTGATTACCTCAGCACATTTTGTTTCCACTTTCGTATGTATTAAGTATGTTTATTTTTTGCGTTTTCTTTTTAAGAAACAAAATTAGTAAAACGTTGCGTTTTGATACATATTACGGCAGCAACAACAATAGCGAAAATTCCACACTTGCAACATTTTTCATGAGTATCTGTGACATGTGCAGAGTACCCAGCAAAAACATTGATGGTGAAATAATGAGCAGAGGCATTATTTTTAAATCGGCTTTGCAGTGTTGGCAAAAACCGGGGTTTTTAATAAAAAACCCACCCAGTGTGATTTTTTTGGGTTTTATTGAGCTTTATTCGCTTTATTGAGTTTAAATTAATTATGAGACCTGTTCTGTAAATCATGAGATCTTAAATCACGTGATTTCTAAAAATTAAAATCAGTTCTTTTAGTGCTTTCTAAATCGGACGATTCATGAAATTCGAAGTTTGATTAAAATATTCCATTATGAACACCAAAAACGTAAAAGAACAGTAATAAAAACAGCAATAATAAGAATTTATTTTTGGAAATCACGTGGTTTGAAATCACCGTGATTTCAGAACAGGCCGATATTTAATTTTTTAACTAAGATAAATTTTTGCATAAGTTTGCATTTTTAATCAAAATTTATCCTCTTATTCCAGTTATCAACATCGACTTCACTTCAATAAAATACCAAAAAATTGAGGAAAATTACTGACGACTATTGACAGGCTCATGTTATTTATAGACCTTAGAGAACAGAAATAGACTGTCAGTAGCACAAAATTGTTCTCGAGAGGGAGTAGACAAGCCCAAATTTTTTGTTTTTGTGTTGTATTGACGTGACATCTGTGTTGGCAAGTGGAATAAGAGCGAATATAAATATTTAAAATTGTTTCAACTTGGAACGATTTTCGTCGGATGAAAATATACATCACTCATTTAATATTGACAGACAGACAGAGATAAAGAAAATCTATAATTTATTTAAATTACAAAAAGCAATGCTCAACGTCAAAAATTCGTTGATGAACAATCGTATAAACCATTTCCGTATCGAATGAGAGAACTTTTCCGTACACTTAAACATTTAGCACAGTTGATTATTTTTTATGACATTTTGTACAGTCGATTTAAAAATCTAAAAGCATAACTAATTTAATTACAAAATATTATTCCGCTCTGTTGTCAAACTCTTTAATGTTTTCTTGTTAATAAAAAGTGAAAATTGTAAAATTGAAAATCCAAGTGGGTGGGTTTTTTTTTCAAATAAAATACCCAATAAAACCCAGTGGCTTTTTTCGGTTACGCAGCTGCTTTGTCATAAAATACTCTTTTAAAGTCTGGCTTTTTCTATAGGTCTATTTTTTTATAGGAGAGCAGACCATAATTAAAGAGCAGATATTTCTTTACATATGAAATTTGCTTAGCAAAAACGTCAAACTTCATGAAAAAGATAAGAGCAGATTCATCAGTGCAATATTCTCAATATATTGTTTAGGGACTCGCAACCTCTTTTTTATCGTCTTTACAAAAATTCTTTCTCTAAAATGTTGTTTTTGTTTAAAATGCAATTGTACTAAAGTTAGAATACTCGCCCGTTCGACATCGCGAGCCTGACAGTAAAATATTTGAAAAATAATTTTAAAAACAAAAAATAAAAATAGCAAAATATTACTATAAAAATATTATAACAGTGTGACTGATAGCACCACGCACGCCTTGTAATTCCCTTCTAGGATTTCAATATTGCAAACCAAATGCTGTTGGGCATGTGGGAAAATGTATTGAAGAAAAACTGTGTTTTCATTAATTTAATAAAAATTTTCTATCGAAAAAAAACGGGCGTGATCAATCAATAGAAATTTTGTTATCTTTGAAAATATAAAAAGCATAAGTTTACACTGTGCAATGCCAAAAAAAGTAACACTATATCACACTAATTACATCAGAAAAATGTATGATATTGGTGACTTGCCTGAAGCTTGGCTCGAACCCACGTTCAGGCAACAGCGCAATTATGAATATGAAAAAGAAATAAAAATGTTAAAAATCGTATTTATGAAAAATATAAGTACAGTTCAAATTTTAACGCTCCTAAATGAAAATGTCTGAAACTTTGTAATTCTTAATAGAGATCATTAAAATCAAGTTTTTGCTGGGTAAGTAGAGAAAACGTGATTCCATGTGTGTTTTTGTTGTTAAAATATTTAATTCTTACACAAACTTTACGCTTCTTATTAAGTAGTTTTTATTTAATTAAGGTATTTCTCAAATAATAAAAAAAATTTTTGATACTTATTTGTGATTTATTATGGGGCTTATAATTTAATGTTTCTTTAACTGATTTCGGTTGATTTCAGAAATATTATACACATGCGCTCAGCCTTGCCAAGGAAGCATAAATTTTCCACTTAACACGGTGCTGCTGCAGCAAAATGTAATTCTAAGAAACCTTTTTGAGCAGCTTAAGTTTGCTAAATCTGAAAATTAATTTTGCTATAATTAGGTGCGTTAATTTCGGCAAATGCTGGTTAATAGCTGAACATCATTTTATGAGAGCGGATTGATATTGAAGCTACCTAAGTAGGAAAAAAACATTTTTTATTCAAAAACCATTTATTTCTCAACATAGTCTCCTTTTAGCTCAATACACTTAATCCAACGTTTCTCCAGTTTTTGTATCCCTTCCAAAAATAGGTTTTTTCGAAGTCCTTAAAATAGGCATTTCTTTGGTCAATAATTTCATCGTTGGAGCTAAATCTCTTTTCACCGAGCCATTTCTTTAGGTTTGGAAATAGGAAGTAGTAACTAGGGGCTTAATCCGGAGAATATTGCGGATGGGGTAGCAATTTGTAGCCCAATTCATAGAGCTTTGCCATTGGGACTGCACAAATCACACGTCGCACGTTTATGGTCAATTGAGAGCAAACGCGGCACCCATCTTGCCGATAGCTTTTTCATATGCAAATGTTCATGCAAAATGTTGAACACACGTTCATATATGTTTACCATTTCAACAATCTCCCGTAACTTGACGCGGTGATCATTCATAACGATATCGAGGATGTTCTTGATATTTTCTTCAGTAACCACCTCTTTTGGCGTTCCTGTTGATGGTATTGTTGCAGTGATTGTTCGGCCCCGTTTAAATTCAGCAATCCAATATTTTACCATGTAATCTGCCGGAGCAGACTCACCGCAATGTTTATCGAGCTTTTCTTTTGTCTCTTTCGCCGTTTTCCCTTTCAAATAATAGAGTTTAATCACTGCACGAAATTTTCCATTTTTCAAGAAACACAAAAGTTGCTACAACAAATAAACTAATCGATGAATTGGGGTGAAATTTTAGCAGCTGACGTTGGACAGATCGCAATTTCTAAGAAAATTTTTTGTGTTTGTGCTGCCATCTAGCGCTAGGTAGCTTCAATATCAATCCGCCCTCTTATTTTAAGACATGAATTCGTGTTAACAGTTACATATTATTTCTGGGAATCATACAATCAGACTTTTTGTATAATATCCTAAAAAGCTATGGAATCCATATCAACATTATTCCGATAGAACAGTGGAGTTGTCGATAATTTGAGACTCTTTAATCCTAATCTCTAGATATTTATTGTTTATTTTTTTTAAATAAACTGGATTTTTAAGGGAAGAAAAACTTTTCTCAGAACATATTTTTCATATTTAAAGAGCATTTGACGCATAAGAGTTTTTCTCAGAGCATATTTGTAGGTTATACCAAGGAATTTGAACAAAAGTGTTGTTTACTCGGGGTTTTTCTAACTCCCTGTTGGATATTTTAAACCCTTAGTCGACCGTCGATTGTGCATTGTGTTTTCTGCAGTAGAATATGGTAGCGGCAAACATAGTATGTTATTTTTTAATATACCATTTATTTATTATAGTTCATAAAATTTGCAACACAGTTGAACTACAGCCAGGCGCGAATCCAGGGGAGGACAAAAATATGCCCCCACTGCAGGCCTCCAAAACGAATAAACTATCCCTAACTTCTATTGTGTAACTAAAAGCAAATTTCAAAAAATTCAAAAAACTTTCCAAAAATCGGTGGCAAACGAATGAACATATTATTTTACGATTTTCAACTCGAACACGGGTATTTGAACTTAACAAACGCCTAAAAAATTTTAAGATTTGAAATTAAAAGTATTTTTTTTACGGTGGAACACACTTTTTGTGAAGTCGTTAAAACAAATCAATATTGGCTTCACTTTGACTTCTCGAAATGCAATTTTTTTTTGGCTTTAGACCAGGCGATCCTCCAGTTTAAACGATTGTTATATCTTGAAAAGTATTTTTTTTCAACTTCCGAACACAAGGAACCAGACCCTGTATTTCAAATCTGTTTGTTTCAAATCATGTTGGTTGCTCTTATATTAAATTAACACATCGCATTTGTTTAATTCCCTTCTAAAGATGACATGACGATAACAAGAGTTAACAACAGCAACAATTTTTTTTTTAGAAATACAACTTGCAACTGTGTTGCTGCCAAAAAATACCAGAAACAAAAATTACACTTTTTTGAATTCAAGAAATTATAACTGAAACTTTTTAAGATTTAAGATTTCCTCAGAACTTGTAATCGTTTCTATACTCAAATACAAGAGAAAGAACGATCTTTTCTTTGTTTAAGATGTTTTAATTGCTTTTAGTTTTTGATTTTAATTTAAAATATAAATTATGTCTTCTACTTTTTGCTTCTGCTTCTGCTACAGTTTCTGTTTTTTTAATATTTCGTTTATACTGGCATAATTAACACTTCATTAAATTTAAACAAACTAACAGATGTTTTGAAAATGAAGTTTAAACTATAAATATGCTGAAATTTATTTGACGTCAGGAAAGAACAAAAAAAAATCAAAAAATTTTTAAACTTTAGAATGTTATTTTAAATTGAGTAAATAAAAGAAATGAATTGCAAAAAAATAATAGAAGACCTTATTAATAAAAAAAATATCTTGTTGGTATAGAAAAAGTTTGTTTCTTTCTTCGAATTTTTTTAATTTAATAGTTTTTCTTACTTAAAGTGTATTTATGTGACATGTACTCGTAGTTGTCGTACGGAATGCCAGTTTTTATATAAAACGTGTAATTCCTTTCAAGCATTTCAATCATGTTTTCTTTTTAGTCGTTACAAAAAAGTTATTTCAATTATTTGTAATTAAGCACTTTAATTGAAATTGTTATTTTCTTTAATTAAACATTAAATTCATTTGTTTAAAGTTTTAATTATTTTGAAAATAGAATGACAAAAAAATTATGTCAAGAATCCACAAAATCGAAGAAACAAGATGTTTCTTTGTGTCTGGCTGTATGTGTGTGTATGTGTGTAGTTTTGTCTCTCAAGCGGCGCCCACAAGACCAAGCGTAGTCATCAAGCATTATGCTTGGATTTGTGAATTGTGTGCCATTTGTCAAATAAAAAATTTTTGATTTTCATTCCAGCATCATCGGTGTAACACATACAAGCATATATTTACAAAAACTATCACAATGCTTGATGAAAGTGCTTGATCGAAATATTTTTTAATTAAAATTTATTGAAAAGTAAAAAATTTTTCTATTAAATTTTTAGTCAGTACAATTAGAGTTTAATTTAAATTAAATTCAATTAATTCTAGTATAAAAAGTTAATTGATACTAGCATTTGTTTAGTAATGCAAACTTAAACAATTCTTTTTATTGATGCCACGAATTTTTTAATTGAAATTTATTTGTTTTTTCTGTGTGTTAATGTTGATCTGTGTTTTTGTTGATCTGAAAATCTTAGATGAACTCACAAGTATATAAAGTATTGAATCAAAATGGCAACCATCATACAAATAAATAAATAAAATATTTCTTTTGCGTCCTTCAGTGAATCACCCTTATGCGAATAACTATTAACTTTTTGTGTTTATCCATTTTGTACAACTGACCAGCCACAAGTGTTCTCCAAAATATGAAAAAAATACCACCAACATTGCAACAAAAACCGCTTAATTATTATTTAATGTTGAATCAAACGAAACTACACACCCTTTTTTTCTTCTATAAACACAACGTACTCGTAAAAAAAACAAAACAAAAAATTAATTGGAAAATAAATTATCTTAGAGTTTGATTATACAAATAAATATATGTATGTATTTTATAAAATATATTTTTGCGAGTTCCTGTTAATTTTTTTGACGTTATCCGCTGCTTATTGTTGTAAACATTTTCTAATTGAATTTTGGCGTATTTCCTTATCGTTTGAAACAAAAATAAACAAATGTGTTTATTTTCTCAAAATATAATCTTGTTAGATACATTGAAGAAAATGTAAAATGCACCAGTGAAACTTTCAAAATAAATTAGTTATTTATTTTTTATTTCCTTCGCCGTAAATGATCGTTAAAAATTTAATTTTTTTCCGCCCCCTCCTTCTAATGAAAAAAGCGTGCCGCAAAACGATCTAAGTTAATTTTAATTGCAAATCAGTTTATATATTAATTCCTCATCAAATATGAAGGATATGTAAGATTTATTTGACTCTTGAAAAGAAGAAATATAAACCTTTCAAAGGACAGTAGTCTTATAAAAACCGACAACGAGCTCGAAAGTTGTTCAAATTTGAATAGAACCTATTTTCCACAAACTTTTTGTGACAGATCTGACTTTGATATAAACGTTCCTTTTTTAATAATAAAATAATTTAAAATTTATTTTATTTACATAGAGTTTTAATATAGTTCGATTAATTACGTACAAACATTAATTATAATTTAAAATTAATAATTTGAATTATTAATTTAAAATTGGGTCTCGAATCGTTACATTCGAGATTGTATCGACAATTGAACGAAAGAAAATTACATGGCATCATGAAATACGATTAGAAACGGATCGAAATTATTTTAAAATTCACAATAGCTTTTAACTTCTGTGGTCTTACTCTCTATTGCAAAGAAAAATGATACTCAAAAGAAAAATCAATCCATCCGTACTTAAATCAATCTCAAGCGGTGCTAAAAGATTTACTTAAATCAAGTACAGAAAGATTGATTTAAGTACAAACGGAGAGTTACTATTGACACAGTCATCAGTAATAGTGAATTACAATACCCCAGACAATGCTATTTACTATAGACATTTAACATGAGGCGTGTCATTGAAAATTCACTATTGACATTGGTACTATTGACTAGGTAGTTCTTTTGGGACCATATGTACACATTGGAACCAGTGATTCACTAGTACGTTTTAGTAATTCTAGTCTACAATTTAGGTACCTTTCTGAAGTAGATGTCAATAATGAAAATGTAAATTTTATTAACTTTTAAAGTTTAATTAAAAAAAATAAATAAAAGACTAAAAGGCGCTAATTCACAACAGTCGTTTGAAAAATATAGGTACTAATTCATTTCAGTCTTTTTAAAGTTTTTTTTATAGTGACAATGACGCCAAATAGTCACCAAAATAGTAGACAGAACTGGTGACTTGGGGACACATGCCCCCACGTTTCCTTCAGGGTGCTTTCGCATCGCAATAGTGAGTAACCCCCTCTGTAGTATATTTAATTCACAATAGATGTTGATGTGTCGAGATAGTTAAAAAATTATTGCAATTTACTTATTTTTATTTATTTTTTTAATTAAAATTTAACAAATAACGATGAAGATTTATTAATAAATTTCCCTTAAAAATTTCTAAAAACTTACGCCAAATGCCAAAGCGGTTCCACTAGTGCTACAATTTGAGCTAACTTTGCCACTTAATACTGAGTGACTAACTACCTCCTTGGCATATTTTAAAATAAATTTGTCGCAAATCACAGATGTATGATTGTAAGCGTGTTGAGACCGATAGCTAAAGCTTTTTCCTTGCGCACATTTACGGCGTAAATTTATTGTCATGTTTTTAAGTCCTTTTGATTTGTATATAATTTCTTATAATTAGTCGTTGAAGTATAATGCTAACAAAATTTCATTTATTCATTATATTTTAAATCAATTTATATTTTTTTGTGAAATATTGTTTGGCTCACGATAAAATTGGAGTTTACCCATTTCTTTTTTTTTTATCAGATTAGCTGAACGGATCGGTACTGATTTCAAGGTCGCTACACCATCTCATCAGCGTTCTTTGTTTGATTTTACCGCTTTTGGCTATCGATACTAGTGACTATTAATATCAACTATTTAACCTTATTACTTGAAAAATTCAATATAAATCAAATGTAAGTTCAACAATTCCTTGTAAACATTAACTGCCGTATTCATAAAAAAATAATTTGGGTTTGAAATCTATTTTAAGGAAAATTTTTATGAAAAATTTGTCTTATAATACATTTCAAATACAAATTATTTTTTATGAATAGGGGCTTAAGTTTTTGTGAAATTAAAAAAAAATGTTTTTTTATATGCAGTCGAATGTAATTTTGTTAACGTCTTCTGCTCGCACTTCAGTTTGGGAATAGCCACCGCTCACGTGAGCGTGTATAAACGTGAACATACAACAACACAAATAGAAAGATTACAAAAATTACAAAATGAATCTGTGCGGTCAATATTAAAATACAAAATACTTATACGCTCCAATTCAATTAACTTTAGACACACTGAAATGGTTAAATATTCAACAAAGACTGGAACTAAATACAATGCAATTCATTCAGAGAATGAAAATGGGAAACGCACCGGAATACCTTACTGAACAACTTGGCTACGTGAGAGAAGTAAAACTACCTTAGAAACACTAAAAAATTTCCAACTACCGAGGGTAACAACAACAGCAAAGGAATGAAATAATGAAATCTATTCTTTAGAGGACTTAAACTGTACAATTTGTTACCAGATAATATTAAAACAGAAAGAAATATTAATATATGTAGGAGAAATATAGCAAAATTAAAAAAAAAATAATATAATTAATCGTATTTTGTAAAGAAAAACTTGTTAAATAATTGTATTTTATAAATAAAAAATATTATAGTATAACTACTACTAAATAAATAAATAAACTAAACTACAAAATTGAACGCGAGTGAGCGTGTATGAGTAGATTTTTAGTGTGATTGTTTCGTTTTTTTTTTGGTTTATTGTAAATTTTTTAATTAATTTTTTTAAATTTTATTTTTAATTATTTTTATTTTTTTTTTCATAATTGTATCGTGAGCGTGAGTTTTCGTGATTAGGACTAATTTTTTTTCTCCTCCTGTGATTAAAAAAAATATAAGGCAGTGAATGAGCGTGCATAAATAAATTTTTTTATTATGAACGTGCTTGAGAGTGAGTGAAAAGTCACTCACCATCATTACTTCAAATGGCATAACAAACAAAAAGGAGCGTATTTCGGGAGCGTGGCAAAACAATTGTATGCAATTTCTGAAACTTCATTGTCAATCTTAGGGGCTGACCGTGTCCAATTTCAATATACCAATAGTTCGATTTCGTACCATTTTTCTTTCGCGTCACAATAGTGAGTAACACCCCAAATTGATGATCGGTAATTTAATTTAATTTCCAATATTGAAATAAACTAAAAAGTATAAATTGTAGTTAGCCGCTATCTTGATAGTTTTATCGAATGATTTAATCAATGTAATTTAAGTTATTTTTTTTTAAATTCAGTTACTTTTTTTTAGTTTGATTTCTTTTGTCTTTTTAGACTTGATAAAAAAATCATTTGTTTTTAATCTTTACCATTTTTAGATACGCTTTATAACGATCATAAAAAAAACCATGTGGGTGATAATATTTTTGTAGTTTAGTTGCTTTTATTGTGCCATTTTTTAATAGAAATTGTTTCTTACACTTTTATTTTCTCTTTTTAAAATTGTGACATCATGATAATTTTATCTATTAAAAATTAAAATTTTGTTACGTTGAATTTTATTATTATTATTATTTTTTTTTGCTAAAAACCAAGTGTGTACGTACGTACTAACAGGCGGTGTAAAGTATAATTGTATAATTAAATAATAGAAAAACATATTGAAAATAATTTCGTGTTTTGTTTTTGTTTTTTTTTCAATTTCGAAATCACTGTAGTGGAACCTCAAAATAAAATAACATATGAATTTGTTTTAAATAAATATTTCTTCAAATGTTAAACAAATAATTCAAGGTTAAACACACATAAATAAATCTGCATTTTTAGTGAATTGGGCCAGCGTTTTTGGGACATGCTTCCTAATAAGGCGATTGATTTTGTTAATTGATGAGCTCATGCTTAATTTGTTTTAAATATGAAACAGTAGGTTGTGTATAATTGATAATAATCTAACATATTTGTCACTGACTTTTGCCATCACAGGTGCCATAAACAGTACAGATTACTCGGAGCCATTCTGCATTTTGTAATTGGAATGGTAGCAAGAAGACTATTTAGATTATTTAAGTCAAGTTTCGCGAAGCAAGTACCGTGGCTCTGACAAAAATCCTGAATGAAACTTGTCTCAAAAATTCGTGGACTTATCTTGTTAGACTATTTGCATTAGAACTTCTGAACCTTTTGTTTGGATCCCACAAACGGTTCGATTAAATTAGCAACACTGATTTTTTTACGAACGATTTGACAGCTGACAGTTGCTTTTTTGTTAGTTTGGTTTGCCAGATTCACGTTAGACAAACGCTTACAAAGCGTTGTAATCGCAAAAATACTCAAAAAATACAAAAAATAAAAACCTAAAAAAAATATTTAAAAAAATTAAATAGTTCATGTAATTTTTCTTTAACTGGTCATCAAGATCATGCGATCTAATTTCATTAGATTATTTTCTCTGACGATATGTCAGGTCACTTGTCTACGCTGTTAAACTGGAGACGATTGAACACTTGGAACACAAGATTCAGCGATTTATTGGCGAAATATAGCTGCAATTGTTGCGAAAGGTGTATGATTGCGCCAACCAAGCCGGTCACATGGCCGAAGTCATGTTCAAACATTAATGGCAAAGTATTGGACCTTATTACGGTTGTCGTATTTTTGCCTTCGACTTCGACAGCGTGTACTAGATTAAGGAAGCACACAAAATTGTTCTTTAATCTAGTACACGCTGTCAAAGTCGAAGGCAAAAATACGGCAACCGTAACAAGGCCCATTATGTTTCAAATGAAGTCCTATCCCAGGCATTTAACACATTTTTTTTAGTTTAAAGTTCCATCGGGCTTAGAAAAAACACCCTTTACTTTTGCTAATACGAAAATTATTTTTCAATAAGATCCAGTGTTTATTTTTCGGTTCAAGTCCACCTTTAAACAAACTCCAACTTGTCAATGGGTAGGCCCGTAGAATAGTGGATATCGTACCAGACTATTAGGTCGGGTGGTCGCAGTTTCGATTCCTGCCCAGACGCTGGGTGTTTCTGCAGACAAGGCGAAATGGCTTCGCAGTTTGTGATTGTGTCTAAAAAATTAAATTAAATTGTAGTAAATAGTCGTTTCCAACTATATACGTAAAATTTGATCATCAGAATGCAACATTATGATTAGGGAAAAGAGCAGTGCCGCGCCCATAGAAAGTATATATTCTTAAAAAAATACAATTTATGTTAAAGAAAATGCTAGAAATTGCAGAAAAGTTAAGATTTTTAAAAATCAAATAAAATTAAGTCTGTCGCAGTAAGTCGAACGTTTTCGTTTCCATTGAAAATCAATTTTATTTACATATTCGTATATCTGTTTATTTAGTTACTCAAAAATAAATAAATAAATAAATAAATAAATAAATAAATAAATAAATAAATAAATAAATAAATAAATAAATAAATAAATAAATAAATAAATAAATAAATAAATAAATAAATAAATGTTGTTGTTAGCGGGACACAAATCAGTTGTTTTTCGTTTAGAAATCCGGCCAACGACGGCGTTCGACGTCCAGAAACAGGTTCTTTATCTTATTTTGGCTTTTAAAACACCTGTTTAATTACACACATCTCAAGCATCTTTATTTTGATTTTACTATTAAATTTTTTTTAAAATGTTTTTGTGATTATTTTACAATTTAATTTCACAAATCTTGCAAATACGCTGATAAATAATTTATTTTTCTATCTTATTTTCCATTCCAGGTGAGTTTCTATTTTCAACAATTGAACACTAGAAATGTTGCATAAGATGTGTGATAAACAACAACGATAGCAAATGCAAAAGCGACTATAAGTATCTAACACTCTAAACATTTATATCTAAGAAAACTCTCTGGTTTGTATGTGTGCAATTTGAATGATTATGAAAAGAAAAAAAAAACACTTATTTTTTGTTGCCGTCTAATTTAGACACACAAATGAATACTGGTAGATACGAAAAAATGTATTTAACTAACAAACAGTCAAACATTAGCACAACAAAGTTACAAAAAATATATTTTTCTAACATAAATATGAATAAAAAAAAGCAAACACATTTGATTCCATCTACAGTACGATCATGTGGTTGGTAGTGATTTTGTGTGATTGTGTCTATTTAGGGGCCGTAGCAGTTAAAGTCAGTCCCACTGTAATACAGTAACAGTGTGTACACGAATATTTAGCTTTAAAAAAATCTGTGCATTCAGGCATACAAAACCGAGGAAATTGCCTTTAATGGACCGTTGTAAAAAATTAAATAAAATTTGTTGTGTGTTTTTTTCCAATAAAATTCACAATTTTTTTTTATAAATTTTTACTTGTTAATATGAACTGTATGTAGTACGTCGTATGCATTCAATTTTTTTTTTGCTTTACAGAAACCAAAAACAAGTAGTAAACTTAGGCAACATGTTAATTATTTACGATTTCTTGTATGTTTTTACTATTTGTTGTAATTTTCCCGTGATTTCTATTTAACGTTTTTATATTTAGTATCTTGTATCTATTAGGTTTGTTTTATTTTTTAATAATAAGTAGTTGCTTGAGGTTTGTTTTGATCTATTCGTTGTGAAGAGAAACTTGATTCAGTTTAACCGGTGATTTTTTTCAAGTTGTCTAGTTTTTTTTTGTTGTATTTTGACGTAGTTTATATTATTACGTTAATTGTTGTAACGAAATAATTATATGTATGTGTCTCTATGAGGTTTCATATTCAAATGTGTTACATGTGATTAGAATCACAGAGGGGAGCATAAAAATAGTAATACTGTTATAATAGGGTTTCAGCAATGATGTCATGGTAAGCGTGACTTTGGTATTCTACCAATTATAATAGCTTCTGGTCTATAACACACAATAGGAAATTGTGACAGTGGACGCCCTGCCCTCTATTACGAATTATATATTGTCAGGTTTATTGGTAATAATGGAAAATTCGTAATAATTATTGGACAGTAATTATTCGTTAAGAAAGATTGAGTTTTGCAAGCAGCATTTCTAATTCATTGCATTTGCTTACGTTTGTGATCCAACTATAAAAAAAGTGATCACTTTCTTTGGAGTTGCGGCTTCTGTGTTTTATACTACAAATCGTTGATTTCAGTGATTCCTAATTTTTGTTTCCAAAATTTTCTATAATTTTTAGTTTATTCTGCAATGAATTTTTTCATCTGTTTTTAGTTTAAAAAAATTGATAATATTGATACGAGTAGAATACATATTACCAAGACAAAATAAAACTTAAAACGAAAATAAAAAAGAAAAATGAGTGAAAATTCACACCTAGAAAATTCTTCCAAAAAACCGTACTGTCAATAGCAAAAATGTCGATCCGATCGGAATAAAGTGCTTTCGAATTACTAGACTTCCGTTGTATAATAAAACATTTAGAAAATTGCCTGAGAAATTTTTTGTAGATCGCTGATTGGAAATTCTTATAGGATCATGGGAATTTCTTACACTGTAATCACAAAAAAATAACCAGTTTCTGATAACTGTTGTAATGGGTCTTCTTAAGATTGCGCTGACTTCTATTAAGAACAATATACTTTTCCCAACGAAGTACATACTCGTATATACCTTTTGCATTACTTTACAGTATTTGTGTAACTACTTAATAGTAAATAAATAAATTAATCTTTGTCTGTTCAACCCCTGGCAAGGCGAAGGTGTGTGTTGTGGAGTAGACCAGCAAGTGAAACACTTGACATCTAACACAACAATCACTTCAAAAGCACGAGTTCAATACTGACAGCAAGCGAAAATATTTATTTCAAATGGTTATTATCATTTTAACTCTTTAATTTCCCATCATGCTTTTTGCTGGGTATTTACTTATACATATTTATCCTTTTAGTCTTTCCTAGATCATAGGGCCTCAATAAATTTGCTCGAGTAGTCTTTATTTGATGCTAAAGTCTTCAGCACATCACTGCTTCGAGATTTTTAAAAGGACTTCGCAGGCGATGACCAATCCAACGCCATTTCCGACGTTATGCTTCTGCCCTTATTACAGTGTGACCTGTTCTATCCCTGTGAACTGTTAGTTGCTGATGGTGTTTGGGTAGATTCTTTTTAATTTAAAGCTGGAAGTGGTTCATAAATGCTTGTAGAGCCAGCGGTGTTCCTAGCTTGACAACCCTACAACAACATAGATTTTACTCAGCTTTTAAAGATGTTGCATGTTGAGCTGGGCTTGGAGTGGTGATTTGAGCTCTCCATACTGGGGTCAATTTAACAAATCAACCGAATTTTGTGATCATGTTGCCAAGATATTAAAAGGAGGCAGTCTACTTCATTGTGCGGTTATTGGCAGATATACAGCCTAATTATGAATAAAAAATTCCCCGGGAGATTTCTCCCTCTTCTCAAAAAGGGGCTGTTGACATATAATTTGCGATCAATTAATATGTGAACATCTATGTGAACAGCCCCTTTTTGGGAAAAGGGAGAAATCTCCTGGGGAATTTTTATTCAAAATTCGGCTGATAATGATTTTCTGGTGTTCATTCTCATGGACGTGGTTTTGAAAGCATATTTAGAAGTTTCGGGGTTAAAAAGCTGGTCTGAATTTTTTTAGGAAGGGACTGGCTTCACTTTCAAAATAAGCCGCTCAATTATAACTGCATTGTGTCTATTTATGATTTATTAAAAATTGCAAATGTCTTTAATTTTTAGTTTAATGCTATTTTCATGCCTCTCACTGCTAATGAAAATAGTAAGAAATTATTTGCTAATATAACGAAAAAGAAGAAAAAACGTTACCGTTTCTATAATTTATGTTCGCACATTAATTTTGCTCTAGATTTTTAAAAGTTGCCCACATTTGTCACACCTCTTGAGGCCACAAATCTCTTGTGTCGCACGTACTTAAGAAAAATGTGGGAATTAGAAAAAAAACGAAATAATATTCTGCTATGGCAATAAATTATTTGAATTTACAAATAAAAAATATTTGCTTAATTTGTATGACTAATAACTTTTTTATGCTACAACTCATCTTATCGATTTCAAGTGGGTCATTTACCACCCACCCGTATTTGAAAAGATAAATAAAAAATCGTAAGAATTCGATTTTTTTTATTTTTATATTTGGAATGAGTGGTTTTTAGAGTTTTCTGTTGAACCACTTCTTTCGCATTATGAATTCGTTAGTGGTTTTAACGATCTCCGTCCATCTGTGGCAGCAATGTTTTATCCGAAGTCCCCAGAAAACCCATGGATATCAAAATTGAACGGGATGTGTGTATTTTTTTTGTAGCTCTACACAATTTGTCAGCATTCTTTGTTTCAGCTATTGTGGATTTCATTGGCGAATGTTTGAGCAACTTGTTGAAAATCTAGTCTTAGATGCTGCACTCTCGTTTATATTTTTTTTAGATATAAAAGAACGTCATCCAGAAATTAGAATCTTTCGAAAATTTTAATTACTCCAGAAACAGAAACAAAATGAGGCTAGTTTGATAGCGTCTTCTATAATGCCTTTCACCAAATCTTTATTTTATAAATCCTTTTAATTCATTGGAATTTTATAGAGCTGTGCCAAATCGTTCATTTCAGTGATCGGTCATTTTCGTTCAATTACCAAAAATTAATCCGTTCATTCAATCGTTCAATTGAACGACAGTACGGCAACAAATCTATTTTTATTTAATTATTCTTTTCGTAAGAAAATCGGTTGTAAATATTTGAATAATGTAATTAAATGAAAGAATTTATTAAAAAAATTGGTTTTATAATTAAAAAATTATAGTTAAGTTAATTTTGGAAACAATTTCGTGTTCTTTTGACTAGAATAATAGACATTTTATTTTTTAGCTGATTAGGTGATTCGTTCAATTGAACCCGTTCGTTCATGATCTACAAAGCTCTAGCATTTTCCTCGAGAGAGTGAGTAGATAAGCCTAAATATTTTTGGTATTCTATTGAAGTGACGTCGATGTTGACAAATGGAAGAAGGGTGAATATTTCGAAAATTGGATTTACTCCAGAAACAGAAACAAAGTGAGTTTAATAGCGTCTGATAAATCCTTTAATTCATTTTGTGAGCTGCGTTCAGAAAACAACACAACTTTTCACAATAAATTTTTATCAGTATCTATTTTGTCACCGTCATCTCGTGAAATCTAATGGATCATCATGATGTTTGGCGTATTTTTGAAATGCCTACTTATTTAATAAATAAGTAATTTATTGATAAGTCATGAAAACTTAATCCTAGACAATGGCAAATATTTCAACAAAAAGAAGAAATTCAAAGTCAAGCAAATTAAATCATGCAAATACATCACGTTTATGCAAATCTCAAAAAAAAACTAAATTGGAATGAGTTTTTAATAAGCAGACAGAGTAACAAACGCTTAAATATTAAAAAAAAAATATGTTGACAATTTCTGAAATACTTTAAATGAAAAAAAAGAGCAGACAATAGACGCATGTTTGAGCATGCGCGCGATTAAAAATTGAATAAAAATCAAAAACCAAAAAAAGAAGGCAACAAAGCGCAGAAAATAACAAGCAATAAAAGACAAAATCTTATCGCTACTGGATTTCAACGACAAACAAACAAAAATTAAACGCCTAATAAAAATTGCTGAGTGAGTGTTGGCAACAAACAAAAGTCATTGGCACATAATTGAACAATTGAACAGTAAATTTAAGCAGCGTCTGTCTGCACTGCAGCGAGCAGCAGTAACAGCAACAACCAACAAACTGCCAACAAGTTAAAAATGTGTAAGTGCGTTGCAATCATGTTGTTTGTTCGTATGTTTGTTGTTGGTGTAAGTAAACGCACCTTTTAATTCAAATTATGATAATGGCTGGATGGCTGCCTGAATGGTGGGGAAAAGGAGGGAGCCACCTATTTGTTGCTTTTCTTCTTAAAAGCAAGAAAATAAAAAAAATGTTCAACAATTACAAATTATTATGCATCATTTTGATTACAATATAATTTTTTTTTACTCTTTCTTTCGTATACTCGTACAAACTTACATACATCTTGAAGACAAAAACTCCATTCATTATTATTATTATTATTGCATTATTTTAAAAGTTTTTTATTTTGTATTTTATTTTGTGAGAAACCGCTTAATTATGTTGCAATTTGTATGCATATAGTGTAAACGCGCCTCTTTTTTTTTAATTTAAAACTTGCATTGAAATATTTTATTACTCATTCACTTCATAATTGATTTCAAAAGGGTTTGTCTCACTCACTGCTGGCTGCTGAGCTTTTAAATGAATTTTGATTTAATTGCTAAGAAATTACAAAAAAACAGACGCACATTGTATTTCTGCAAGTTAAATAATAATTATTATTTAATAAAGGTGTTTTTGGTGGGCTCGAGTTCGAGTACAATCGGACACCATGGTATTTAATGTGATAATATATGAAAAATTTAATTGATGCGCGGAAGAGATTTGTGATGTGATAAATTTTGAATATCTATAAAAATATGTGCTCTAATGAAATCAGCGAAGTTTTTTGCCAGTAAATCGTACCATGAATACAGAGAACATTCGTTTTTAATCGCGTCACTTTCAGCGTGGAATGATTCAAATCGAATGTCCACAAACGCTAATCCCTCTGATCCTCCTTCCCATACCTATTTTCCTAGTTCCAGCACAATGCATTGTATATGTAGGGGTCATCTCCTGAGTACTGTACCTTAATTAATTAATTCAAAATCAATTCAATTCAAATGAATTGTAAATGAATTGCAATTCAATTTGACAAATTCATTTGAATTAGAAACGAATAGCAATTCCTTCTAAAAATTCATTTAAATTGGAATCGAATTGCAATTCATTTGATAAATTCGTTTGAATTAGAAATGAATTGCAATTAGTTTTTAACAAATTCATTTGAATTGACTCAAATTCTTTCAATTCATTTTTTTTGTGAAAAGAATTAATTAAAAATTTGCTAATTCAGTGCATGAATGATTCGTGAATTAATTCAAAAATGAATGATTAATTTACAACTCTGATATTCCATCATGCAACATAGTTTCGGCCTCATGTTGCCATTAGTTAAAAACTATTTTTAAAATAGTGTATTAGAAGTTTCGAGAGCCCCTTCTGACTCTTATTTGATTCGCTCGATGCTGAATACCCCATCTGGATTAATACGCTTCACTTCAGAACAAGGTGTCAATCAACAATTGACATGATTTGTTTCTAAAATCAAAAGATGAGAAAGATGTGATTTTGGAATGGAATCCATAAAATGCCCAAAACGATTGGAAAAAATAGTAGCTTCCGATGCACAATACATACTTTGAATAAAGTACTTTCTAATTTTATCTGGAAGTAAAAATTAATTTACTCGTACAAATTAAATTATAATCAAATAAATCGTACGATAATTTTCAATTACCCTCTTGGCAGGGAAATAATTAAAATACAGTAATTTTTTGTTTCTATTTTTCATTTCAAATGGATGACTATGAAAAAAGACGGCGCGACGTATCTTAAACCGAATAGGAAGCCTGGGTCTTGCTGTGTAATTGAAATCGAAAGAATATACTTTCGAAGCGTATTGCAAAGTAACACCTTCCACAGCAGATGTCTATTTCGGTATGTGTGTGATACGAATCCTAACGGCCCTGCAGATAATATTGGACTACGTGGTCTAGTTACAACATGGAGCTGTCTAATGCACTCATGGACTATGTAATTTTCAAACACGAACTTATTGCTATACGACAGTTGTTCGTGATTTCACGATCGTACTAGAGCCGAACAAACTACTTCTGAGGGATCCATATATTAATGACATGGAGTAGTTTTTTTGGTTAGTCCGATGTAATGCAGACCTGGTCTATATGGTATATACATTTGGGTTATTTTTGAACTAGTCCTTGTCCTTTATGGAATACACTTCACGTGCCTGTATGGACTAGTCGCCGTATCTGCAGGGGTCCTACTTATTGCAGTTGAGTTCTTTGTAGCTGTCAGTAAATATATTTGCAAGTGCCACAAGCAACTGAAATTAAAAGGATTTCTTATATCCCGATTTATGTAGATTTGTGTATGCAGCTGTCGACTGCGATTCGACCGTATTCTAGTAACTAAATATTAAAACTCTCTCTTATTACAAAGTACATATAGAAAAAAAGTCTGTCTCATTTCTATGCAAAAGCAAATTGGACAAACACACATGCACATTTTGTTTATTTTTTAAGTTGAAGCTGATACATCCATGTGTAATAAATAATAAGTGTGCAAGTGTTAGTAGCAACTTTAAATGCTTATAGTTCCCAAAAAACTAAACCGATTTAAATAAAATTAAGATTGTGCAGATCTATTTATAAGTCCGTTTAAAAACATATAAGTCTTTCCAAAATCGATTCAGTAGTACATCCCTAAAAGGTATCTAAAAAACGTGTTTCGACTATTAATAATGTAGAAGATTTGTGTCCGGTATGTGTTGGGTACTTGTCCAGATATGTACAATATGTATTCAGGTTGAAGTTATCTTGACCCATAATTATTTTCTTATTTTTTTTTTGCACACCATTTAATGTCTCCGGTACAGTACCATTAATGAAATGAAATTTTAATGCAGTTATAATTGTTGTTGACGACTGCATTCATTGTAGTTAAACTCCCTGTTGTATGCAGGTATTTTGTAAAAAGAAAGAAAAAAACAAATTTGTTTGGTCTCTTCTCCAACGTAAGCATGTGAAAATTTGAGTTTCAAATGCCGATGAAGCCGAAGATGATGATGGCGGCGGCGGTTGGGTTGGCTGGTGGTTGGTTTGTTGGATGTTTTGCTGGTTGGATTCTTTCTTGTGGTGTTAGTAGACAAACAACAATTATTATAGACCTTCATTCATATTTGCTCATTCATGTTAAAATATGAAATATTGTATGATGAAATCTTGAGGTTGGTTGGAGGCCAAATGGCAAAGTGCTGTTTTGTTGTCGTGTTTTTGTTTTTGATTTTCGGCATGGGCTGGTCGGGAAGCTTTTTAAATCAAAAGATGTTAATGGAGATGATGACGATGTTGTTGTTGAGTTGTTTGATGTTGGTGAGACATTCATGCATGCAATGCAAGTAATAGAATTTTTGTTTAAACACAAAGTATTTGAAAATTTTCGGAAGCAATTCGATTTCGCAAATCTGTGCTCGTTTGCTGTATGCAACTTTCGTCGCTGCAATTCTTGATTTGTCAGCCTTTTCTTTTCTGCTTGTAAAATAGATGTTCTAAAATCTAACCTCGCATGTACATTGTTGGCCATTAAGTTGTATCCATTAAGCTTTGTCGCATTATTAACACTGCGCACTGTCGTTCGGGCCTGTAACTGTGATATTACTTTGAACAGAATATTAAAGAGAAAACAAAAATCGGAAAAAACCTCAACCGTTATCATGAGGGCAACATTAAACAACATAAATACGAGTACACTTGCATGAGTGCAACCAAAGCAGAAGCTTAAAGGAACTTTAATTGCACAAACATAAATTTAGTTTTTCTTTATGAAAGCCACACACGTTGCAACCGTTGGTGCAACATGGAGAGTTTGTGCGCAAGATTGTAAGGCCACAACAATAGTAAACACATATACTACATAAAATAGTGTGGGACAGGTACACAAACGTTGCGACAGTGTTGTAAAACTTGCCAAAAAATCAAATCGTGCAACCAACACACAACTTAATGCAACCACTCCACAAACGTTACAATCTCGTGCACAACATACTAAAGTCGTACCAACGGTGTTAACGTCTATGGGTTGCTTAACGTTTCCGGGCTGGTCGCACGAAATTGTATCTTGGTTGTACGATCATTTAAAAAGTTTACGAGTCTTTGGCAACTCGATCGCAGCGTTAATGGGCATATCGCACAACCTCATTCTATTTTGTTTTTATTTTCGCGATGACCGACCACATAACAAAAAACGTTTTATGAGAGTTGTATTTGCCATCTCTAGTCAAAAAGTCTTTTTTGTTCTTGTACACAAAATTGTATAGTTTGTGGGCAAAGCGAGCAATTTGATCACCAACCGAGTTGTAACAACAGTCGCAACGTCTATGGCTTGCATTTGAATATTATTAAAGAGTCATTGTGAGTGTAAGCTCCAAGTGTATGCTCTGGTCCTCCTCAATGATGTACATTTCATAGTTTAATGTGCGACACATAAACGTCAAAATCAAAGTTATCTAATGGCAATTGAAGAAATGGAAATGTATCGATTGGGTAGATATTTGTTTTCAAATGTTTGCCAAGGTTGTCGGGAAGAATATAAATTTTTTTTGTTTCCATCAATTAATTCTTTCAAATAACAACAACTCATTGCAATTTGCTGCTCCTGCTGCTGGTTGCTGATGTTTGCTGATGGAATAACAATAAACTTTTAACTACATTTTATTTTAAACAAATGAAAGAAACTCTCAAGCCCTGCTTTTTAATGACTCTGTGTATGACTAAATCAAATTGTTTCTTAAAATAAAATAAAAACCGAAAGAAGAGAAAAAAAGTGTTGTCTTAAGTGTTGCACTTTGTTTGTTTGCTGTTTGTTTGTAAGTTGTGTTTTGTCAGTTGTTTGGTTGGTTAGTTGCCATGTGGTTGTTTGTCACGTAAATATATTTTTTTATATTTACTTTGGCAACACCTGAGATTGTTGCCAGGATTTCACAATGTTTCAGCAATTTATCAACACCAGCCAAAAATGATTGAGAAAACGAGTCAAGGAGCAAACGTACACATATTGATTGATTTTTTTTCTATGGCCCAACTCGAATTGCTTTTAGTGAAGAAAAGCAATTAATAATAATAATAAAGAAATGGAGAGTTGTTGTCTGGGAATTTACTCCTAATTGAGTTATTGCAGCATGTCGGCAAAACTTCCTAGCAAACGAAGTTTTGTCTGGAGTTTAATGGGGGGTGAAGAATCTCCACGTCAAAATATCAAAAAGAGAGATGTAGTGACTTGGGGTTATAGAAATAAATTTGATAACACATTATAGTTTTATGTACACGCATATTTTTAAAATTATTGCTAAATTGCATTATTGAAGGATTTTTAAATTTTACGTTTGAAAGAAATTAATGACTATTTATAAGTAAAATGAAATCTTGTGATGGATTTTTAAAGTGAACTGAAGTGAAAAATGGAAAAAATATCAAATTTTATTTGAAAGGCTTTTAGTAAAAAATTATATAAATAAAAGAATTTTGTCCCACATCTGCCAATTGAAGCAATTAGGTACCAAAACCTGAAAAAACCACAAAATTTTCATATCAAACTTTAACTATTTTTGAACTTTTAACCACAAAACAAAAAAATTTTTTTTGGTATTTTTATACATTTTAAAACCAAAAATGTGGAAAGTTTCTCATTTCATATCTAATCTCAGCAATATTTATTTGCGACCCCCATCAAAGAAACATATTCCGAGGCCTTAGATAGGAGAATCGAATCCACGATATCCGTTTGTCTGATGTTTAAATACCTGGTATGAAAGCCGCAGATAACTTACAGCTCTAATCTGATGGAATTCATCTGAGGAGTTTTACTTTTGCTATAGAAAATCAACTAAATAAGTCCGTGAATGTTCGTCCACCTGTCTTTTCGTTCCTCTATACTGAAGAGGTTTTCTTTTGCAGAATTATTTTAATCAATACAATTTTTCTAAAGAAATATTCGGGGTTTATTTCTTATAAAAACATAACTGCTTTCTATTTTATATTTTTAAAATTGCGTAATAACGCTTATTGGGAATTAAATTTCACGTGAAATGCGATCCCTTTCGTTGAAATTGCGATCTCTAATTTTGTATCGTTGTTGTGTTTGTGCACTATTTTATTATTATTTTTCGGCAGTTTTTGTTAATGGGAAGTATTTTACGCGCAACCAACGTTCGCATTTTATTTGCAATAAGAGAGAATTAATAATTTTTTAATTCATATAAATGAAAGTTATGTTTTTATAAAATTTTGTTGCAGAGAATTTTTCTACAGAAAGAGTTTTGTTAATGATAATTTCTCTAAGTAAAATTTTGAGAAAGTTTTTCTTGAAGTAAAATTTTGAGAAAATATTTCTTTAAGTAAAATTCAAAAATTTTCTCCATGTAAAATTTTGAGACAATTTTTCTCTAAGTAAAATTTTTAGAAAATTTTGCTCTAAGTAAAATTTTTTGAAAATTTTTCTCTAAATAAAATTTTTAGAAAATTTTTCTCTAAGTAAAATTTTTAGAAAATTTTTCTCTAAGTAAAATTTTTAGAAAATTTTTCTCTAAGTAAAATTTTTAGAAAATTTTTCTCTAAGTAAAATTTTTAGAAAATTTTTCTCTAAGTAAAATTTTTAGAAAATTTTTCTCTAAGTAAAATTTTAAGAAAATCTTTCTCAAGTAAAATTTTAAGAAAATCTTTCTCAAGTAAAATTTTAAGAAAATCTTTCTCAAGTAAAATTTTAAGAAAATTTTTCTCAAGTAAAATTTTAAGAAAATTTTTCTCAAGTAAAATTTTAAGACAAAATTTATCTAAGTAAAATTTTGCAAAAAAAATTTTCTCCAAGTAAAATTTTGAAAAAAATTTCTGCAAGTAAAATTTTGAAAAAAAATTTATTTGAGTAAAATTTTGAAAAAACTTTTTAAAAAAAAAAATTTTATTGCTAATTTTTCTCGAAAAAATTTTGTTATTTATAATTTTTCTCTAGATAAAATCATGTTATCGAACAGTTTTTTATAGAGCATGTTTTGTCATCGATAATTTTTGCAGGAAATAATTTATATTTGACAATTTTTCTTTAGAGAAAATGTTGTTATTGATAATACTTTCTAGTCAAAATTGAATTAAAATAATTTTTCTTTCAAGAGAATTTTGTAATTGATAATATTTCTCTTGAGGTCATTTTGTTGTTAATTTTTATCTGCATAAATTATTATTTATAATTATTTTTAGAGAACATTATGTTTGTTTTTGGTTATTTTTTAACTACGGAAAACTTTGCTATCGATAACTTGTCTGTAGAAACAATTTTGTTATCGATAATTTTTCTCAAGAGAAATTTTTTGTCGATTTTTCTCAAAAGAAAATTTGGATTCCCATAGAAAAAAAATTACAATCGATAGTTTTTGTCGAGAAAATTAGTTTATATCGTTACAGAAAATTTTGTTAACAATATTTTTTTTTCTCTAGAGAAATTTCTTTTTGATAATTTTTCATATAGAATAATGAATATAAAATAGTTTCTATATAGAACAACTTTATCGATAATAGTTTTATGCAGAGAAATACTGAAACACCTTCTTATTGATAACTTTCAATTAAGAAAAATATTGTTGTCGTTAATTTTCTATGGAGAAAAGTTCTGTAGACCAAAATCTAGATTTACAATATAGAATAGAAGTAATTAGAGCTAAGATCTTGCATTGGTTGGACTCTACAAAATTAAAAATTTGTCAGGAAATTATTTCCTGTGGGAAATCTCGCGTGAAAAGCATTTTCATTTTCATAGCAAAAAAATGTATCCATTCTTTCGAATTTCTGCTGACAAATTTAATGTTTGCCTTTCTACTCGCTGCTGCTGCACCCAACAAAAACTTAATTAAAATATTTTAATTACTCACAAATTTGTTGCTGCAGCTAAATCACCGAGCTTTAGAAAATTAACATAAATTTTAATAAACAACAAAAAGAGACAGAAGAAAGAGCCCTTAATTTGTAAAATAAATTACATTAAATATTCATTGTGAGGAAATGCGGACAGAGAAAAATTATTTATCATGGTTGACTCTTAACGTCTCATGACTCATAAATATTGAAAATATTAAGGCAGCTTGGGTCTTAAAAATAGAAACGGGTACTGCATTGGGGGTATTTTGCGATAAAATCTGAGACAACTGCACCGTTTTCCAGGCGGTAATTTACGCTACAGCCAAAATTGTGAAAATAATCGTGCGGCTCTCCGCAATCAGGTACGCTTAATTCTCTTTCTCTGACTTAAGAGTTTGGGTGCGAGGGCATCCGGGAAACACAAAAAGATCCACCTTCATTCAGTTTAGTTGTCAACCCGATAGTGGCTATAAATAGAGACGGCTTGTAGGGGGTCCACGCCCACGCCCCTTCACTAAAACAAAGTAGTACAAAATAAACCTTTTGTTTGTATTCGGTCCAGGATGAAAAAGTGGAAGTGTCATTTCAATACTTTATTCGGGACTGCTCAGATATCTAGGCTAGCTTTATTCGGAAACTGAAACAGGAATTTGCTTCACTGGCCTTTTAGGATTGATGAACACTTCTGGAAGATTTTCAAATTCAAATGAAGCAGTTTCCAGAATGTCATGAAGTCTATAGGCCTCCGAATATACTCACTATACAAATATAAATATTAAAGATTCTTACTTAGGAAAAGCTTCATGTGCAATATTTTTGTATGTTGCAAGATTTACAACAACAAAAAATGTTTCTGTCCTTATTTTGGATGCCTAAAAGTCATACTTAACATAAAAAAAAATTATGTGCCAACGTCAGCAAATATTTCCATTCGTATGTGTTAGTTTTTTTTTGCGAAATATTTTGTGGCATAAACAAATTAAAGCAGAATTTTTGTTGTTTAATAGCATCATGTCGAGGATACAAAAGCCGCATGGCCACATTTTTGATGGGCTTTTGAATTGGAAATTTTTTGCTTGTTGCTTGTATGACAGAGCAGAATAGGACCACAGAGGCAGCAAAAGACCACTGACCACAAGGCAACAATGTTGCAATGTGAGCATTACGCCATGCATTATTATTATTTATTTAAGCAGGCCATAGAACAATTCATCTATTCGTATCTTTGGCATATGAACATTACGACAAGATGGCTTAGAAACGAATGGGGTCTGGTCAGGTCTTTTAACAAAATAAACAAACAAACAACACAACTTTTTGCTGTCAACGTTTGTTAACAGAAACTATTTAAACCAAAAACAAACTTTTAAATTCCTTAATGCCTAAACAAAAAATTCGAAAAAAATTAATCTCTGAAAATGTATTTAAGTCTAGCAAATTTTCTTTAGTTTGCATTGCAAAAGATTTAGTATTCTAATATAGAAAACACCATTTATTTGAAACTCCCCAGAAATAAAAATTTTCTAAGAATAGATAAATCGTATTGAAATTGTGTTTTTTAATTTTATTTTTTATAACATTTCTTGCAGTTTTATTCTTAAAAGAGGAACTCCATAAATGGCTGCTAAAGTTTAAAGAAAGCAAAACTTCTAAACATCAAACGAAAATTGTATGCAAGATTTGTATCTCAAATAAAAAGTTCTTTTAGTGTTTTTTTCTCTTTGACTTTTCTTTTATTTGAAATGCAAATCAACTTTTGTTATTTTGTCATTTTTTGAATATATTCATTGTCTGCGAAAAAAAAATTAAACTGAAGTGAAAAAAGAAACTTTGTTGCAAAGAAGTTTATGCATATAAATCACATAAAATCTATTAGTATGCACCGAATTACTTGCGAGAGTGCCATGCGATTGGAAAAAAAAATGCAAAAAAAACACAAAAAAAATTTAAAATTCAGAAACATCAAAAATAAAATGAAAGCGAGAAAGAAAAACGAACGTTTAAAGTGAAACTTTCAAAAAGTTTTATAAATAAATTATAGTTTTTATAGATTTGATTTTTATAAATACAGTGGTATCCCGGTTTAACGAACGATATACTGTCAGGGTGATTCGTTAAACCGAAAAAGTGCCTTAAATCCGATACTCAATAAAAAAAGCACATTATTTTGATGCACAAGTAAATATATTTTTATTTATTATCAAATTAAGAAAAACTAAACACAAAGAGATCAATTCATAACAATGAAGTATTATAAGCGTACATTTACAAATTATTTAAAATAATTTGTGAATCTTTTAGTGAGCGTTGGAACGGCTTCTTCCTGAAACTCACAATTTTTTTTTGGAGCACATCAATATCATTCTGTGTGCCCCATTTTATTCACTGTTCAAAAATGCTTTATAACATCCGTGCAATTTTAGTTTCAGTCCCCAAAGGAATATTGTTTTCTTCGTTTTCATTGCATGGAATTGCTAGAAAGAAATTTATTACTTGTTTGAGTAATAATAAACCACTTCCAATTGACACTACATCCTCGTCAGTCTGTAGTAATTTCTACAAAGGAATGTCATCCTCTTCATCAAGTTGCTCTTGATGTGGAATAAAAATCCTATTCCAACATTTTGCCAGGCTGGTTTCTTTCACAAATATAAAAGATTTTGCAATCATCGTTGCGGCATCATTATAAATAATTTTTTTTTAATTTCTAGTATGTTTTCTTGATTAGAAGATACAATTTTCGACAAAACGCTGTTTTTATAATGGAGTTTCACAGAATTTTCTGTTTGTTTTCATTAACTGACTACATATTTACAAAAGAACTAAAAATGAGCAACTTTGTTTAAAACATACTAAGAAAATTTCTCTTATTCTTTTTTTCTTCTTTCTTTTGCATAATTGGTACTCCTTGAAATGCTATAAATTTTAGAAAACGAATGTATTTATATATATTTGCTCTTGTTTAAATTTTTTTATATGTATTTTAAATATTCCTTATATCGAGTCACAATTTTTTGGTTTGTTCGTTATATAAGGTACTCAATGAGAAAAATAATCGCAGTTCGTTAAACTGAGTATTCGTTAAACCGGGATACCACTGTAATATAGAAAATTGGTGCAATATACTTTCAAGGACGAAAACTCTTGGGAGCAGACAAATAAGTGACAGTTTAAATTATATAGGAGATTAATAATTCATTTATTATACTTACATATATTATATTAGATTAAAAAGCAAATATATATATATGTACTCGTATGTATGTGCATATATTTATTCCTTTAACTCCCACTGGAGCATAGGGCGCCTGTTATGATGTCTAGCGATTCGGTAGCAAGATTAAATTTGAAAAAGTGGGTGCTAGCATACGTTTCTTAGTTTGGTGCTATCTTTGTGTACAAACACAAACCCGTAGGACGGTAATGTCAAGGAAACCTGATTCAGTGACTCGTGTCACACCAGTAGTCACCTAAATACCTGAGACGCCAAGGTGGTTTATGGCCATTCAGGCTACAGAGTTTCGACCTAAGCGAATTGGTTATTTAAAGGCGCCAAACAACCGCCTTGTCGCCCAGAGCATTTTTGGCAGACAGAATTTATCTGGAAACCAACTAAACCCGGAAATTCTACTGAGACCCTCTTCTCTGGGCCGCTAAATTGTCTGCGACTGCTAAGCAGCTGTCGCGTATATCTACGGAACTTTTCATTATCCGCAATCTGAGGACGCGCCCGATAGTACTCAGCGGTGCTTCCCAAAGGATAACACTTCCCTTGGAAGCCTACATATTGGTAAATTTTATCCCGATGACTCAGCAATTAATTATACATATAATATTTTGAGAGTAGGCCTTTAACCTCTGCCTTTTTCATGATAAAGAACTCTGCCTCCATTCTATTTTTTTTACCGTATTTCTAATGTATTGCGGACACCGGTTAGGAATCTAACCAGGATTCGGCCCAATTTGTGGTATCTTTGTGTGATATCGAGTGCTGCTCACACAATCCAATGGCCACCGATCGAAATAAATGTTAATTAGAGGCCGCAATACCGTGTGAATAGGAAGGGTAGTGTAGAACTTTCTTGCTGCTTTGCTTGTAAATCGTGGCTGCTTCGCTCAATCGCATCAGTTGTATTCGCTAAAGAGCTACACTAAAGCTTGCGTTCGGTTTGAGCAATTCATAATACACATCACCAAAATTAGCTGCTTTTCACGAATATTATATTTCGCGAGATGAGGAAATCTAAAATGGCTCGATTACACTAACAAAAATAACACGGTTTTAACGACAGATTGTGGTAGAGGGGCTCAACAAAAATATATAGGTGTACCGTCATCTGAATCTTATTTTAGGGGGGTAAAGCTCCCTTTTTTTACACACTGCTTTAGTGATTTGGCATCGGAAATTTTGTAATCCTTACATTTTAGGTAAAAGTTTTGTTGCGGAGATTAATATAAAACTCTATGAAAAAAATGTTGGCGAAATATTTGAACCCTCTAACTCCTCGCTGTATGGCTATTTTTCGTCCTTTAAAAAGGGGCAAAAACTCCACTTAAACAGGTATTTAGTGGGCTGAAATGTTCTAAAAAATATTTGTCATACAATTCTACATTCGGACAAAATTTTGTTGACTGAGAGTTTTCGGCAACACGATTCACTCATTTGAAAAAAAATTCCGGAAAATCAAAGTTACCATATGAAATATGTAAATAAAAATAAGCTAATGGAATAAATAGAGCGAAATTATTTAAAAAAAAGTTGCAATAAAAAAATTAAACAGTTTTAAAAACACTATTATATGGCAACTAACTTTTGTCCGGACAAAAATTAAAATTAAAACAATTCAAGTTGAGAGTTGTCCGAACAAAAATTTTATGGGCGAATTAAGCTCAGTCTTTATAGACATCAAAGGTCAAAACTCATCTTGAACGCGATAAATATCTGAAATACATTTTGAGTTTTAACTTTTTTCTGACGTTCAAGTAGCAGAATTTCACGACAAATATTTTTGTAGAAGATTTTAGACCGCTATATCGGTGAATTTAAGGCTCTTTTGTTTAAGAAATGAAAAAAGAGGTCCCATACTGCGAAGAGTTTAAGGGCTAAATTATTCCATAAAGGTATTTCTCGAGATATTTTACATATTTTAAAAGTAAAGATTGCGAGATTTCCTATGCCGATTCAATATAACAATATGGAAATGGGTTTTGGAAGGGAGACTTTAACATCTTCTAAAATGAATCGCAGATGCAAACTGCGATACACGTAAATTTTGTTTAGTCTTCTCTTGCCAGGATCAGTAATTTTGAAAATTTGGTTTTGTTGTACAGTGTTTTAAGAATTAAAAAAACGTTTTTCTTAATGACTGTCCGGTTTTAAAGTCTCACAGAATCAAGTTCTTTGGATGAACTTGGAAAACTCCAAGTAAAATATATCGTCTTTCTCTCTCTCTGAAAAGGATAAAAAATGGCTTTATTAGCACCGTTAATCTACTTCGGTGATCATATAAATCGCATAAAAACTCCTGTGGGTAGTGGTGCTTTTTAAGTCTTTTTATAACACTCGTAACAATTCCAAGATTATTCGTGTTAAGTGTCGATGTAAAGAAAACTCTCGTTTTTGCATTTCTCATGTTTAAAAAGTCTGCGTTCAACATATGTATCTCGACTTTAGTTTCTTTGATTTTTAATCATTCTCTTCCAAGATTCTTAACAAATTGATATTTTGTTTTTTTGTTTCCCACTGTAAATATTTGCTTAAGACTAAAATAATCACTACAACTGTAATGAAACTCCTTCCACTTCCAAATAGTGCGTGCATTTGCCACAGTTCAATGTGTTAAATTTTTTTATTATTATTATTTATGTGTTATTTCCTATTTAAAAGTTCGCACAGGTGCAAAAATGATAAATTATAAATTTTTTCTTAAGAAAAAGCAACAGAATTTCTACAAAGAGACTTAATAAATTTTTCAAATATTTTCCCGGCATTCATTAAAAGTAAATATCTGAACCATTTTTTCCTTCCTTCCATCCATGACCACAGACACTTGAAAACAACACAACAAAAAAATTATTTAAATTAAAAATAAAAATTTTTTAAGTACCACAAAATTCCTGAACAATGAAAAACTGCAAGTACGCGCTAAAAAGTGTTCATTACCATAATGGAAAATAAAATTAGGTTATTTTTCATTTTATTCTCCTCTAACACAGTGGCGTGAAATAGAAATAAAATAGTAATAAATATAGAACTTTTAAAATATGATTTACCAGAAATAAATTTTGAAAAGCGTAGCAGAGAACGTAGACTTTTCAATTATTCTATATGAAGGATAAAGGGTGTTTTTTTAGTCCAGGATATATCTGCACTGTTTCAAAATTGCGGAACCTTTGACTTTTCTAAATGTGAATCGTAGACCACTCTCAAAGATAAAGAAATTAAAATGTCGTATCACAGAATCGTTAAGAATAACGTCCTCCATGCTGAGGTTGTAGTTGTATTTTCTAAACCTGTTACAACATTAAGAAGTGCATCTTTAAACGAATGGAAAAAAGAAAGATTCTGTGTTAATTGATGCAGTAAATGGTTGTTTGTTTTTGGTTTTAACTTCTTGATATCTGCTATAGAAATCAAGGCAAACGCATTCAATTAATTTTAGTTAACTGCCTCTACCACAATTTTTTCTTTTGCACAATTATATTTAAAACAAAAATAAAATTCTAAAATTTCACAATTAGTTTTTCTTTTAACTGTAATTATACGAAAGAAATATTGGTTTCGACATCATGGAAGAGACAATAATCGACTACGACAAGCTGTACTAGATTAAAGAAGCAGACAATATTGTTCTTTAATCTAGTGCCCACTGTCGAAGGCGAAGTCGAAAATGCGACAACCGTAATAAGGCAGAATAGCTGCCTGTTTTTAGAAAATGAAAACAAAATTGTGAGTGTGAATTTATTTTGAAAATAAAAAGTGGAGTCTATAAAAAACCATTAATATTTCCTAATTTATTGTTGTTTTGAATATTAATTCTCACTCACAGTTTTGTTGTCAGTTTCTAAAAGCAGGTAGTAAGTCTATAATAAATTAAAATTTCTCTTCAATACACTTATATCCTTGATTTTTTAGGATTAAAATTTCAGTATTTTTATCTCAAAATGGAGGCTAAAGTGGCGTCTATAAAAAAACCATTAACTTTATAATTGTGCTGTACGTGTGTTTGTCACTGAACTCCTCTTTTTTTTTTTATTTCGTCCCATTGTGTCCTGTCAAACAAGTGAATTCTGTTGCTGGCTTGCAGCAGCAACAATTGAAAAAATAACCATAAAACTTTCACACACACACACACACACACACGCACACAGCAATGTTTCTCATTATAAATTAATTTGAAATTTATATGAATTTTATTTTTATAACTTTTTTTCAATATTCCTTAATTACTCTTTCTTGTCAGAGTTAGAATTACGCAAACTTTTTTATTGCACGTTTAGTTTATTTATGTAATTCATATCTGTGGAGTTTAATAAAATATAAAATTTGTTGCTTTTATTCTTATTCTTTTAAGAAAAAAAGAAAGTTCTTGAAGAGCTACGAGTAACAGCATTTTTTTTATTAACACTTATTAGACCGTGAAGATTTGTAAATTTTTTTAAGCGTATAAATTAGACCATTTGAATATCAGTTTGTGATTCCGTTCATTAGTTCCGTAATACTATTTGCTATTTTCGAAAGCTGTGGAGGGGTTTCTTAAAAGGAATTATTAGCAAAAAAATATTTTAAATAGCAAATTTTGCTTAAAATTACGTTTCCTTTCCGTTCAAAAAGTGTTAATAAGCACATGATTTTTTTCTTCACCTAAAGTGTTAAAATTGCATAACATTTCTAGTTCTTGTTTGAAGTCGTCGTCGTCTGCATCCTTTTTTTTTTCCTTTCAAATATGACTTTGGGCTAAAATAGCAATCTAATATTACATTATTATATTGGATTGTTTTGTCGTCGTCGCTTTTTTTGTTGCTTTCTGCAGCCGGTTTCATTTCAATTGCATTCTTTTAGTGGCCGTGGCCATTTGTTAAGTGGCTCATACATCAGCTGAGAAAGAAGTTTATCTGTCCGGTTTAATTTTAGTTTGCAACAATATAAAAATTATATTTTTATTGCTTTCGGCAAAATGGTGTAGAAAAAGTTGTAACTTATTTAAAATTTTTTCATTTCAGAAATGTTTTCTCATTTATTAGTTTTTAGTTTTATTGCATTTGAGTACAAAATTGAAAGAATTTTTATTTTTATTTTTAGTTTTATTTTTTATATTAATTTGTTTTTAGAAGTTTTTTTTTGTATTTTTGTTTTAAGGATTTTTTTATTCGATTCTTTGTTAAATTAAAAATAGATTTTAGGTAGGTTTTTTTAAATTTTTAATGTATCCCTGTGGCTTTTTCACAATAGATTAATAAAGTTAATGTGTGCATTAAAACCGGATTTCCTATATAAAAATCCAACATTAAATCTACTATAACTTTATTAATCGTTTGTGAATAAGGTCATTAATATACATACTGATAAAATATAGAAATAACTACTAAGGTCCAGCCAGAGCTGGGCAAATACATTATGGGGTTTTCTTTTCTAAAAAAAAGTACAAAATTATTTGCTCTTTTTTACTGAAAATTTGCAATATAATGATTTTTTGAAATATTGAGTTTATTAGAAACTATTGCATTATCAATTACGAGGCAGAATTTTTGCCTTAAGAAAACTTTGAATAGTAAAAAATTTCAATATTTTTAGAAAAGAAAACGGCATTAGTTTCTTTAGTTGATGCTGCTATAGGAAAGTCATATCTTCCGTGCTGAACTGAAAAGACTAGTGAGCCTCGTTTTTTTTTAAACGAGCGTGGTTATAATAATTTAAGACAGGCTTTCTTCTAATCCAAAAAAATGTTTCAGGGAAAACGCAAGGCTGTTCAACAGATTCTATGGGTTGTGATGAACTTGAAACATTTTTTGTTTTAAGATTTTTAATTTTAACATTAATGATCAGCATGCCAGCTAAATTCTGCTTCCTTATATAAAATAATTACTTAAAATTTAAACAACAAATAATAAAAATATTTAGAAAAATAAAAAGCAAAAGCTGAAAAGTGAAATTATTCAAACTTAGAAAAAGCACATGGCTTAACAAAGAAAATCTTTCACAATAGAACTTTCAAGTCAATAAAAAAACTGAACAAAAGGACTGCTACACCACATGACAAAGGAAACAATAATGCAAAAGAAAAAAGTATAAAAATAAAACCAGTTGAATAAATATTTTGTTAAGTAAGAGTAAAAACAATAACAACAATAACTAGTTTAAGGTGATTTTTCAAGCGAATAATTTATAAATTAAAAGAGAGCGAAGAGCAAAATTATTTAAAGAATTTTAGATTTAGGCTTGCGGTTCTTAATGCAAATTCTAGATTTGTATTATTTTATTAAGCAAAATGTAAAGGTGAATTCATCCATTGTTTACGAACAAACTTTTTGTCCGGACAAATTTGTTTTTACTGGGAGTTTTTGCAACACGATTCACCCATTTCGAACAATTTATCTTGAAAATCAAAGTTACTATATGAAATACGTGTGTAACGATTCGTATTAATTTTACAAAGTGGCAGCACAACGGCAGATGATTACAACATTCTGTATTCTTGGTGTCACACACATATATTTAATTTGTTATAAAAAATGTGTTAAAAAGAAATGAATAAAAGTCAAGTGCTTCTTTTAATAATGGTGATGCTGTGGCCAACCATGTCTTTGCTTCTATGGTTATTATTGTATGTTTTGTTGCTCATGTCATACAAACATTCTCTGCCTGGCCTTTTCATTTCTGAAATAGGCTTTAGCGCAGTGGATTCGTTAAACTCCATTTATGTGTTTTTTTCCCAATTTAGATTTATGTATTTGTATTTCAATAAAAATTGCGCGAAAACAATAAATACAAAACTTTTACCACAAGTATACTCTGTGCTTTTATTATACATTTATTTGGCAGCTCAGTTCAACTTTGGCTGAAAAATTAAAATAGTTGGCAGCACAGTTCAATTTTGTCCGGACAAAAATTAAAATTAAATTAATTCGACTTGAAAATATTCCGAACAAATTTAGCTCTCTTCTTATCTCTCTCAAGATGAGAGACGTCAAACTACATATAAAAAAAATTTGTCCGAACAAAAATTTTATTCCGAAACAATGGGCGAATCCAACTTAAGAGCATGATGTTTCTGGAGGCCGCAACCCCTACCATCTGCTGTTCATAAGAATAACGAGGTTTAGTGATGTAAATATATATTTTTGTTTTTATTTTCGAATTTGTTTTGAAAATTAGAAGAAACTGATACACTCAAAAGAAAAATCAGTCCATCCGTTTTTCTTTCTTTGTGGAAAACAGATTGATCTCAGCAGCCAATGGCGCTAGAAAAATCGAGAAAGTAATAATATATGAAATATATAATCTTCAGAGATGGTAATTTCGTATCAATAGGAATTTATTTAACTTGTAAAAATGATTAGTTGCAATTTTCATATTCTAATTTGTGAAATTATACGGTTAAATAGTTGATATTCCTTGTCACTAGGATCCACCGTCAAAAGTGGTAAAATCGAACAAAGGACGTTGATGAGATGGTGTAGCGACCTCGAAATCGGCTCTGGTACATTGTTTCAATATAAAATATATGAATTTATCAAATGATTTCTTAAAATTGAAAAAGAAAATGGGTAAACTCAGATTTGAACGTAAGCAATTCATTTCCTTTCAACATGAATCGGAAACAGTTCAACTTTAATTAAAAAAAAAAATCAAACAGAAACGTTGACCGAATAAAATAAAATGATTGTTTTCTGTTTAGAATAGATGAGGAAGAGCTTAGGCTGAAACTTTCTTGAATAAATAAAATATTTATTGAAATTTAAAGTGAATTTCAAATAAACGTTTGTCTGAAAAACACTTTTTTGTGAGTGTTTGGTGGAACCATATCTGAGCGACGCAACTGAGTGAAAGACATTTTCTCTGACTCTGCATACTTTATCAGTATTATTTCTGATGTTTATTGTAGGTTTTGTTGCGACCTAGACATTGCGCTAGCCTTGCACTGGTACAAAAGGGGCAGCCCAAATTGCACTGCCGGGCATTTGTGGTAGCGAAGAGCACTTGGCATGGAAACCCGTAGGCTGTAGTTGTGGCTCCACAATTCGATTCAAAGGAGCATAAGCAAGCATACAATTGTAAAATACTGCTGTTGTCTGTGTTGGGCGGAGCTTGTGAACATCTACAAGCCCTGTCAGCATTCTTTGTCTCATTTATTGTGGGGTTTTCTGAAACATAAAAAGTGCTGTTCTATTAATTATTTAAATATGGGGCAATAACACAGAGAAATTAATTTTAATATAAAACAAATAAAATAAGAAAAAAATAACAATACTTTGCATTTGTGTCCCAATTAATCATTTGTTTTATGCTCTGCAAAAAAACAATTAATTATTTATTTCCATACAAGTATTATTATCACTGTCATCGTTAATTGTCATAATTATAAACCTCATTAACTTTCATATAGTATGTATTCGTATGTACTCGTATAGAAAAAAAACATGAATAAAATATTAAAAAGACAACAATCATACGCCCCATATGTTGAGCTGTCAGCCGGTCATCATCAGACGTTACCATGATAATTGCAAATTGTAAATGTGCGAATGTAAAACATGACGTCTTCATAAAGTTTCTCATGTTCATTATCATTTCATATTTATATTTCTTTTAAATCATTTATATTTTTTTATTTTTCTTATTTCTTTTTTTAATTTGTATCAGTTCGCCTAAGTGTCCTTTAACAACAGCAGGCAGTTACAGCAATAATAAAAACAGAAAAAAAATTAATAAAGAAGAACACCAACAATAATTTCAGTATTGCGTGTTTTATTTTATCCAGCTTTTTTATTTTATTATTGGGCGTATTTTAGCTATAGAAATGACCAAACTGTTGCAATTTATTTTTACCAACAACGATATCAAATAATAGTAATAAAAAAATAAAAAAAAACAACAATAATAATAATAATTGCAAATAACTAATATTTATTGTTGGATAATGTTTCAAATTGCAAATTGCACTTTATTTGTTTTTCTATTATTTTCTTTTCCATTGAGTCAATAATAACTATTATTTCTCTTCACACTTACATGGTATTTTTTTCTTTTTAGTTTAAATGGAAGAGTATGAATTACAAATACATGCAAACATATTCATGTATATTGTGAGTGTGTGCATGTGTTTTGTTAATTTATTTGTCAGTTTTTCATTGTTGTTATTGCTATATTATTTAGTTTGTTTGTATCACAATTCAATTTCCGATATAATAATCATTTGTGTGTGTGCATGTGTTATTAAAATCGAGCCATGTACCCAGATAGCATTTACGATCGTGGAAGAATTTTCCGCGAGCGGAGCGGGCGATAGCGATGTCGTATTCCGGTCGCGCAAGTTCAGTACAACGGGAAGAGACGGCGACACTTCCATAAAAGTCGTCTGCGAAGCGCTTAATAGAATAGTGTAAGACTTTTTTTATTCTGATTTTAAACCAGCCTTGAATAAATCGCCGTAACAAGTCTTCTACGATGCACAGAACATGATCGTGTAAAACTATTTTAAATAAAAAGTTTTTTTTTGTTTATTTTTATTAATAAATAATAATAAATATGTACATATGTACATATTTTAATTAAGAAATCATTTTAATTAAAAAAAAACACTTCAATTTAAAAGAAAACATTTTAATCAAACGAACATAAACAACAGAAACTGCCAGACCCTCGATGGCACACGTATTCGTTCTGTCGAACAATTGCACTCAAAATTCTAAAATTTAGATCTTTGGTCGCAGTGGCCTGTGCTTCCCAAACAAGAACAATCCATTCATTTAATTCATTCAATCAAACGAACATAAACAACAAAAACTGTCAGGCCCTCGATGTCACACGCATTCGTTCTTTCGAACAATTACATTTAAAACAGAAACAAATTGTAAAACTTTGTACGAAAGAACGGATACGTGTGACATCGCGGGTCTGGCAGAAAGACTCGCAAAAATAGCATTTACAAAAGTGATATGCGATTACGGTGAAATAGCAATCGGTTAATGGTCGTCAGAATACTCAAACGACAATTGTGGAATAACATAAAAAATCAAAAAGACTCGCAAAAGCATCCTTTGGAAAATTTAAAAGTAATTTTACTTCAACAATCGTCTGGACGTTAAAAAAAAAGAATCCTCGAAGTGATAGCGCTCGTCAAATAATCTTCCAAATGTTTACACGGTGCTGCAAAAAAAAATCACCAATGTATTGATTTTTAACTGCATACATGCAATTAATATTTAAAATTTTCGAGGAAGAATTCAAACGATAAAAATATACTTTTAACCAGAGTTTAGAATTTCTTCTCCGTCTATTAGTTGTCATTTGCAGCAAATATCAACTTGTAGCGTTGGTCATGCTAAAATATATTCAATATTTAATTTTTGATCAATACTGCTATCTAAAATTGCTATTGTGTCTCCAAATGTTATGAAAAATTTCAACGTAAGTTTACAATTTCTAGTAGCACATTTAAATAGTATTCTACTCGTTGATATTATATAATAAACAAAATACATTTTTGTGCTATAGTAGCAGACAGAGAATTGTTTGAGCTAATATAATAGCACACAAGCATTAATTTCTTTTGCTACGAATATTTCAGCATCAATTTGGATTTTTGTTTGCTTTTGCTTTTGTAAAATGCAAAAAGTTCTTGCTCAAATTCATTTTCATAATTTCTATGAAAGTTTGTATATTCTACGAAAAAAGTACGATATTGTTAATATTTGCTTGATTGAGAAAAAGTTTTTAATTGAGCTGAAGTTACGCGATTCTGAAAGGAAATGTTTACTACAAGTTTTAACTTGTTATTTAAAAACGGCTGGGTTTATAGCAAGGATCCCTTGGAATCTTTTGCCATAACTACGTCTATTAAATATTCCTCATTTCATTCTCCCTTATATTGCTGATGGTGAAGGTTTTTGCGGTTTTTATTTATTTATTTTTCATTTACTTATTTCTATTATTATTTATTCGAAATTGTTGACATTTGTTTTTTTAGATGTTTGTCACACATATAGACATTGCTCTTAATGCTGTCATTGTTGTTGCGTTTGCTGCTGTTGTCAGCATTATTGTTCAACGATAAAAAGAAAAACTATAATTATTTTCAGCTTAAGAGGATGGTTAGACATTGTTTCAGTACTTCATTCTGAAGTCCTTTCATAGTTTTTGCTCTTCCTGAAAATAAATGCTGCCTTTGATGTCTGATGGCTGCATTTGTAATTGAGTGCTTTAAATATTTTATGACACACCCTACTTGATTTGCATTAACATACTTACATTCTAATCTGTATATCGTTACCGTAATATAGAAAGTCCGTAACTATTTTTTTCAATATCGAGTTTTTATCATATTTCAATAGATTAGGCGATCGATCATCCGACGAAATATACAAAATACTCAATTAAAAAAAAATTTTGTTGGGGTCTTTCTGTATTACGGTAACGACATGTATGTGTTTGTATCTTCATATGGGAATGATAAAGTGTGACTTTGACTTAATGGGTTAACATGTCTATATTTGAACTGAAAAAAATACAAGAAGAACTATGATAGCTAAATAGGTTTTATAAAAATTTCTTCCCTAATAAATACGATCTTCTCATGCACGCTCACTCACGGTCAATTTGTTAATGCTAACGTTCATGCACGCTCAAAACAAACAAAAAAAATCACTATTATGCGTCATCACGCTTGATTCACGCTAATCACTTGACCATTTCTAATTCGCAGTCACACTTTTGATTTGAAACCAATTAAGATGCAATTTAAATTTAGTTACATATCAATCATAATTCTCTTCTATTCGTAGTCGATTTCTTGTTCTTAAATAGTTTCGACTTAATTTTACAATATGGAAAAAAATAAAAAAAATTTGTGAAGAAATATCGATGCCTCTTTTACGTGAAGGATACAATTTGCTCTAATAAAATCAAATTTTATTTTAGGTTAATATATTTTTTTCTTGAGTTTTAAATGCATGGTTCTGAATATTGTCTGAAGCATTAGAACTTCTTTTCAATGTTGTATTGTAAAAAATTGTTTTTTCAATTTAGTTATAATTATTTGCAACAACCAATCAAAGACATACGGGCCAAAATTGCCAAATTATCGAAGATTTGTATATAAATGGTTGAATCCGCTGTAGTAAAGCCTTGGTCGATATATAAAATGGACAAACAAATTTATTTTTCTTAAACGCATTAACTTTTTATAAATACATATAAATAAGATTTTCGGGCAAAAGCACTTACCGTTCCAACTCGCCGCTCATTGGGTATCCCTCGTCTTGAGAGTTTCTACAGACTGTATAGTTCAGCTTAGAGGCGTCGAAATTTAGTGTATATTTCTGTTCTTTCGTACTGCCTGGCCCACGATGTCGATCGAATTTTTCTTTCGTTTAACTACATTTAAAACAATAAATTCTAAAATTTTGTTTTTGTTTTAAATGTAATTGTGCGAAAGAAAGAATTCGTTCACAGTAACTGTGAACATCGTGGGCCAGACAGTTAATTTTTCTCAAGAAAGTATCTTAATAAAAATAATTTGAAGTTATCAAAAATGCTTAATTTAAATAAAAGTGGTACAGAAAATCAGATTTGAACTTGAGAAAATAATCGGTTGTCCAATTTTCGTCTTCAACTTCGACAGCGTTTACAAGATTAAAGAATAATTTTTAATCAAGTACGACTTGTTGAAGTCGAAGGCGAAATTTCGACAACCGTAATAAAGCAGAATATCTCTTTTTAAGTCAAACCTAAACAGTTCAAAGAAATTACGTACATATAAATACGTATAAATTTTTTCTTTTACGATTATTCGAGTTATTAGAGATTATAAATGAATACTTATTAAGTTTTACATGCATGTTTAGCAGTTGCTACAGTCATGTAATTAATCATGCTTAAAATCATGATTGATTTCATACATTTAATAGACATCATAATTTTTCATTTCTCAAGCATTGTTGTTGTTATTTTTGTTGGTTTTGTGCAACAGCAAATTGCAAAAAACGGAAACAGGAAACAAATTATTATACACTAAACTGCTATTTCAGCTACTTCTTCTTGAGTTTCTTTTCTTTCCATTCAAAGTCATTAAATTTATATTAACAAAAAAAATCTGCTTAAGTTGTTTATTTGTTTTTCTCCAAAATGCCACAAAAACAACAACCACATGACATTTGAAAACATATGTACAACAGTAGCAACAGCAATAATATTGTCGAGCATTTAATACAGTACATATGTTGCCATATGTTGTGTTAAGTGTTTTTTCTTTCTCTACTTAAGCTTTTGCTTTTATTCATCCTTAAGTTGAGTCTGTTTGTTTTTATTTTTTTTATTTTTATTAATAAGTTTTATTTATTTACTTTCAAGTTTTTTAATATCAAAAACTAAAAGTCAAACATGAGGAAATAATATTATGTATTTTTTTTGCGCAATATTAACAAACTCTCCTCTAGGTTACAGTTGATCGAGTTTATATTACACGTTCATGACTTTTTTTTGTAAATACAGTTAACTCGCGAAAACATGAATACCCGTTAACATGAACGACTCGGAAACGTGAACACTTTTATTTTTACATTTACTACTCTAAAACGTGAACAAAATTTTCTCTATAAATGGTTTTTTAACAAGAGGAATAAAAAAATGCATGTAAGTGGAGTGATGCTTAAAGCGAAAGCCAAACAAATTCATGAACAAATTAATGAAAGCAATTGAGAATTTATTTGCTAGAAGCTGATATCTGGTGGTAAACTGCGCTTCTTTTGTTCTAAAATTTTCACAATCGCAAACACGAAAAAATTTGAAAACGTGAACGTCTTAGTAAAAATTAGTTCACGTTTTCGCGAGTTTACTGTACATATATTTTTCTGTTTATTTTTCATTATTTTTTGTTATATGCAGTTTAAGTTTTGTTTTTGTGCTGAATGTCAAAGCCATTGGTGACAGCCGGCCTATTGTAAACGGCCACAGTTGTGTGACAGTTGTACCGCTGTGTGTATGCAAGCATGCTTTGTGTGTGTGTGTGTGTGTGTGTGTGTGTGTGTTGTAGATGCTTGTGTTGCACCAAAAGTTACTTGTGTGTAGGAAAACTAATTTAGCTAGTTTTCCATTTAAATACCATAAAAAGACTATTTAAATAAAAGCAAAAATGTAGGGAAAAAATAGTTCAAACAAATATTTCTTTATGAAGGCACAGCTTCCCGTGATGGTGGCATTTAAGAAAAAGTTTAAGGTGGCCATTACATCGTTTCAAAGTTAAGAATATCAGATATTTGACCGATTTGTGTCACTATAAAGAATAATAGAATTCTGAAGACTTCTTTCTCTACATATTAATTTTATTATTAATAAATTTTTTTATTACTGGAGGATCCAACAAAATAATCTACTTTTTAAAAAGCCGGCTTACAAAAACAGCCGGAAACTACAAAAACAATAGCGCATATTCAGAAATCACCATTAAGTGTTAACTTTTTTAAGTAACTACTTAAGTTATTCACGGTCGGTTACTTTCAGCACGAAAAGTTTGCACTTAGTTATGAGCGAAGCTGCAATTAAATGATAACTAACTAATACATTTAAACAGCTGATTAATTTCTATAGCGTCCCAAAAAAAACATCCGCACAAAAAACATCCGCACAAAAAAATACTCTAGAGATGTGTTTTTGGTCAACAAAATTCTATTGAATAAGTTTACTTTTATACAGAATATGAACAAAAAAATACTTTTTTAGGATTTTTTTTTTCAAAAATTATATTAAACTATAATAAACAGTAGTTAACAGTAATTTACAATATATACAAAGTCTATAAAACGGGCTCTCGACTATAGTTAATAGAAAAAAATATTTTTATTTGCAAAATATTTAACAGTTTGTTTACTTCAATAGAAGAATATATATTTTAGTTGTAATGAAAATTTCAAATAAAAACATTGGCGGTATTCAGTGTTTGGTGCAAATGCTCTTGCGAAAGTGCAAATGCAAAATATCGTAGCTTTTTTGTGAAATTTAACGGCAACTCTGTGTATTTTGTTGTTGGATTTTACAAAAAAGCTACGATATTTGGCATTTGCCTTTTCGCAAGAGCATTTGCACCAAACACTGAATACCGCCATTGCTTTTGTATTGACAAAAGATAAAAACTACGGTCTAAGGGTAAAATTAAATATAATTTATTCAAATGGTCACCAATATTTTTTTGGCTTTTAATCTTTGGAAAAAAATGCGTTCTCTGTTGCTTATAGCAGAATCATATTTTAAATTATTATATGATGTAGAATTACAATTAACTGCTTTATTATTAGTTCATCTATACATATGAAAAAAAGACTAGAGTACAATTTTCATTTTGTATGATATTTAATATATCGAGGTACAAAAAAAAACAAGAAAGTTTTATTGAATAACTTTACTTTTACAGCCTCTTATTTTACAGAAACTATGAACTAAAATAACATTTTTAGGATTTGTATGAATATTTTAAAGAATAAAAATAGTTTTTTAATAGCTTCATAAACTTTTTAATTAATTACACTAAATATCGTTAAAAATATTATCGACATTTTATTATCTCTAGATGCAGGGTTGCATTTCAGCTTAAAGCAGTTGCTGCACTAGTCATGAATTGTGAATAAGATCTATAACTAACTGTGAACTATTTTTTCATTTCTGTTTTATTAGTTTCGACTTTGATTATGATTTCTGAATATTCGCCAATGCGTTAAAAAAAAAACTTAAAAATGATTTTCGGCACAGAAACCTCGTAAGAAACCGGACTGTCGAATTATTCGAAAATATAAATTATTAGAAACCGATTAATTTGCTTATTTCGAAATCCCCTTTCTCTGATAAAATGCAAAAAAAAAAATCTTAAAAAAGTGAAGAAACTTTGTTTGGCCATATTCCCTTTTCCCGCTCATATTAACACTTGCATTTTATGATATTTACCGTTTATGGTCACCTTAAATGTTGTCATTGCAAATTCGAACTATGAGCGCAGAGCGTATTTAATAACAAAAAGGCGCCCACATGAACATGATCACGTTCAAACACAAACGAACTCTGAAGGCTGACATTATGTTATTTTTTATTTTTTGGTTTATATATATGAGACTATAAATGTGCGAATCTATGTGATTATTAGAGTCTGGTTGTGTGTGTGTGTGTTTGTGTGCGTGTGTGTTTGTGTACGTGTGTGTTTGTGTGAGCTTACACCAGTGTATTTGTCATACACCAGTTCAACAACACTTTGGACATTTATGAAAACCAAACAAAACTCTTGTAAATAATAAATAGTTTGTGTTCATGAAAATTCAGTGCAATTTCTACACAACATGCAGATTTTTTTGTCTATTATTATTTTTTATTACCGCAACTTTCCTTAAAAAATTTAATTTTATTTGAGGTTGGCAGACAGACGATGGTTAAAGAAAAAACATTGAATTGATACAATAAACCAGACCAAAAAGGAGGAGTGAGCTGAGCCGACCAGAGCCATGGCTGGCAAGCGCACAAAGATACTTGTGTTTGCATTTACAGAGGCCAATTTTCATTCATAAGATGATGACGTTGACGATGACGATGACGTTGATGGCTTGTATAATAGCTACAACTAACTTCAACAATCACTTGAGATGTAGAGATAGATTTGAGCATGTGGAGTATTATTAATATAGTCTGTAGTATTGAAAGTGCTTTAGTTTGAATACCATTTTGAGGTGAGAAAAAAGATCGTACAGTGTTGGAAATATTTTCTATTATTTCTTGTGATTTTATTTTTATTTTTTTTTTATGGGCAACGCACTGCTGAAAATATTAACACATATTTCTTTGAACAAAATTTTTGAACGACACACTCAGAGGAGTATTTGAGCAAAAAATCTGGCCAAAATTATCAATCGTGTTTAATGAATTGAAAGATTGAGTTTTTTTTATAGAAAATCTAGTGACAGGTTTTTCGATGTTTTCCCAACAACACACGAAAAACTTATAGTAATTAAAAACGTCGAAATCATTGCCATCATCATCAGTCCCCATCTCCTTGAAATTTCGCATAATTTTCTACCTAAAAACTGCAATTTTTCTAGCATCAGATTCCTTTACTATTTGGAATAACTGTAATCTTGTGTAAATGTTTTCCATGTTATCCTTCGAAGTCACAACACGGTTCTGAGAAAAATTGTATGAAATAACCCATAATGAGTAGTCTGGTACCTGGGTGACCCATACATTTTATATCTGCCGATGTTTACTTTTTTAATCTAATTATTATGATTAATCCTTTCAAAATTTACATTATTTAGGTATGTGCAAATATTTTTCTAACAAATAATGTTGTATAGAGGGCAGATAAATAAAAACTGGCGTGGGACATTCCCTTAAAACTATTAGCGATAATAAGCATTTTGCAAATTCATTTTTATAGGCAGGTAATCACATTGTGAAGTTTTAAAAGTGACGTGAATAACATTTAAAATCAATAATTTAACAGACACGAAAGACTATGATGTCAAAAAAGTATTTGAAAAAGTGCCTGAAGAGCAATAAAAAATTAAATTTAAAAATTAAAAAAATCGTTAAAATTAATGGCACAAACATGCGCAAATTTGTGCAAACTTTTTTTGTCTTCAAATTTTATTGTGGTATAAAACATTCACCCTTATTCCATTTAGCGTCATCAATACCAAACGATATCGTTTTGTGTCGATGGTTGTAAATCGGTATGCTCATTGCCAATATCAAGTATTATCGATAACCGTCGATGTGTTTTTAGTATGCGGTACTTAACGTTAACGTCGGCATCGATATAAATTGACTCTGATTTTGTCGTCAGTCTTATTGGTGTCGAAACAGTTTTATTCCTTTTAATTTTTTTTTCAATAATCTTGAATTAAAAAAATTGAAAAAAATTACAAACTCTGGCCATTGCAATGACTTAGTGGAGGGATGGACAAGAATCACTTGCCAAAGGTTTTCAAAGGTCTTCCTTGTGATTTTAAAGAGCAGTGGGAAAGAATTTCAACGATACTGTATGCCCTTGGTCCACCGAAAAGAACAGGTGACGGTTGGAAAAAGGTAAGAAATTTGATTGGTAAAATTTTTCTTCAAGGTTTGGCGGGATTTAAAATTTAAAGTGAAAAAAAATTGAGTCACAAACAATGCAGGGTGCACGTGTACTGAAGGCGGAATTTATAAACAAATAATACTTAGCCCCCTGGAAGAACCTGTGGCAAACCTGCTTCAATTACAGAATCAAATAATCCTAAAAGAGCTGTTCAGGGAGTGAAATTTATTGAATGTGAGAATCAGATAATTGAAATATGTTTGATTTCTGCCTTATTAATCTTCTTTGTAATATCATTTTTTTCTCATAATTCAGATCATAATTACAAACAGGAACAAAAACATTTTAGTTGTTTTAAGTTATCAATGTTAAGTTAATAAGTTTAAGTTTTCAGTTGCAACGAAAGGAAAATTATATTAGAACTTTTTATTTTATAAAATTGCATTTAGGCGCAAAAAATCAATAACATCTAAAATTACTTGAGTGAAAAATACACATGTATCTGCTTGAATCTATTTTGTGTGATATTGTGGCAAATTCAATGCGATTTTTAAAAGTGAGACAGAATTCTGTCAGATATTCCAGTGAATGAATCGTACGACTGTGCATGATAGTGTATCATGGGCTTAAGTGTTTCAAACTCTCTAATACAATTTTTGTTAATGCCTAGCAAATTTAATTTTTGTTATTTCATGGAGCGGGATCCCGGGAAATTAAAAAAAAAAATTTTCCTTCTTTCCCCGAAAATGAAAAATTGCGGGAAAAAAACTTGTGAGTACCTGAAATATTTTTCGAATCGCTCTTAAGCAAATGAACCTGCATTCGAGACAGTCTCTGTTCATTTTAGTTTTTTCTTTCAGTGTAACTGAGTAAAAATTGTATACAATATTCGCCAACCATCCAACCGGCGAACTCATACGTGCCAATTGTGCTTGTATGTTGCAACCCATGTTGTTGCACTTTGTTTTCTTCTTTTTTCGTCATTGTATCTTTTTATAAGAGTCTGGGAGTCTAGTGCTTTTGTTGCTGTCATAATGAACTTCAATTAAGATTCAGTTTTAAATAAAAAAAATAATAAAAAAATTAAATAAAAATTGTCGCTCTTGTTCATTTTATTATTAGTTATTTTCGTGTTTTTTTTTTGTTCACAATTTAATTTCATTCATTGCAGCATTTTTCGTAGAAAATTTACACACATAAATTAAGTGGCAAAGACGACTTCCGTATCTTGTTGCTTGCTGCTTGCTGCACTAACTCCTTTATTTCTTTAATGTTTAATGTGTGCTAAATGGCAACAACATGTTTATAGGAAAAAAATACAACAACAAAAACAATTAAACCAAAAACATCTTAAGAAAAACTTTAGTGGATTTATGTCCGTATTCTTGCAAAATAAATGACTCTTACAAAACCAATAAATCACACTCCATGTTGAGGGCACTGGAAACGAAGAAGTTTAAAGGAAAAGGTTGGCGGGAAATTGTTGAATGCATATAAAGGTTAAGGTAGAGGATTACGATATAAAGTATGAATTTGCATAAAAAAACTACTGCTGTATTAGTTTCTAATAAAAAAGTCATCGTGTAAGGCAGATATTAACAATTAATTATCCGCATGGGGTCAAAGCCCTTTCGCATTTAAAATATCTCTTACGTTAAATTTCACTATAAGTCACCATACAGATGAAAACTGCAGATATACAATTTTATTAATAAAACGATGCAAATTTAGGTATTTAAAAATGTACATTTTTATTCACATGTGTGTGAAGTTAAATTCTTGCCATCCCCTGCTGCATCCCTTCCAACTCCAACTGTTAAGGAATCCCATTCAATTTTGTTCGTCCACGTTGACTCCTTCCCAAAATGATTCCATTTTTAATGCACCAAATAAGTTTTTATATGTGTAAAAAGTCATGTTAGCGTGCTAAGAGAACTCTGTTAAACTCAATGGTTTCTGTCTGGGGTGTTACATATTTTTATATTTAACATCATACACATTTTATTCACTACATTTTTCTTTTAGCTCTGGGCAATTGTATATCGTTATCAAAAAATTTCCAGCATATTAAGGATATAAGAGAGTGAATACTTTTGCCTTTACCGTCTTTTTCAAACGGCTCACATGCCTGATTAAATTGTTCATCTCGTACATCGGATTCTGTTGCAGCTGATGCTCAAAGTAATTTGTGTGAGAATTGAAATTTAATTTCGTTGTTGAGTGTTATCAATAGCCTGATTCGGGGACACACTAAATAGTTATTTTTGGGATATCGTACACTCAAAAGAAAAATCAATCCATTTGTACTTAAATCAATTCCAAGCGGTGTTTAAAAGTACGGTAATGCCAGGTTTACTTAAATCAAGTACAGAAAGATTGACTTAAGTACGGACGGATTCAAATTCTCAATTTAATTTTTTAGTTAATTCAAAATTTTTCGTGTTAAAGAATTTTGTACTAATTTTAAGAAATTCCAGAATTGGTTATCTAAAGTAATCCCATTTTCGTCTTGATTAAAATACATTTTATTGTTAATTGTACTTAAAATTTTGAGTACGATTCGTACTCAAAGTAAGTAGAAAATACTTGAATTTAGTACGGTGTTTTTCTTTCTGTGTATGTACTTTTATTTTCCAAACAAAAGACACAATTTTGAAAAATAACATTTGGGGTATTCAAATGGTGGTCATAAAATTAAATGTTTTAAAATAGTAAAGTTAATAAATATGACGAGGAAGAACAAACAGTATGTAATTTTTCTTACACTCTCTCAAATTTCTACTGGTTGGATATGACAAAACAATAAACATACTTCAAAAAGTCTTATTACTTTATGACTTTTTTGTTTGAAGCGCAACAACAAATTTAAATAAATTTTTAAATATTAATGACGTTTTCTTTTCTAGAAAAAAGTGCAACATTTTTAACCCTTTTTGTTGCAAATTTGCAATATAATGATTTTTGAAATAGTGAGTTTATTAGAATTCATTGTATGATCAGGTACGAGGCAAAATTTTTGTCTTAAGATAACTTTGAATAGCTTTTGTTTTTTGATAAAAAAGTAAGAGAAATGTAAAATTTTTTTTAGAAAAAAAAAAACGGCATAAGACATTGTGACAATATGACTTAATAGGACACCTTTTAAATACCCCAATTGATTTTCAAAGCAAAAAAAAAAATTAAAATTATTTATATGTGTGAAGTTAAATTTATAAATTTAACTAGCAGGGACATGAACCAAAATTTTTAGCGGGCTATTTTTGCAGTTAACAGAGTACTTTTATACACTTAACAGAGCACTGTTGAACATTTAACAGCCATGGTGAAATTGCTTAACTTTATTGAGGATGCCAAATCTAGGATCAGGAGCCAGTTACTTACTAATAAATTAATGGAAAATGGTGTCCAAGATATTACTCAAGATAATTATAATTATGGGATTTCTACAAATAATAAATATAACATAAAAACGTAATTTTAAAAAATTTATTTTTTCGGAGATATAATTGGCCATTATGGGAAAATGGTGAATAGTACAGATATCCCACTCTATAGAAATGGTGCTCCGGAAAGGCCTTTAAAGAGCACAATTAGTGATATTCCTAAAATAATTTTGGAACTTTAGAAAATGAAATTTGAAAAAAGTCATATTTCTGTAGAAGATCAGTGGCCCTTATTAAAAATGGTGAATAGTGCAGATATCCCAAAATTATTTCAGGAATACCAATAATTGTGCCCTTAAAGGCCTTTCCGGATCACCATTTCTATATAGTGGGATAAGCAGGTTCATAAGCAAAACTTTTTATGTGATGAATTCCCACTATAAATCAAAAATTAAATTAGTTTTTACTGTTCCGAAAGTTTCTGCAATACAACGGGCTTCCTGCAAGCGAGAAGTGTAAGAAAGAAAGGGCTTACATAAGTGCTTTCGTGCGCTACCTGATTAAACAAAATCTAACGGATCTATTGGAAAATAAAAAATTATAGATTTGCCAAAACGCTTGTTCCCAAGCTTTCTCTAGACAAGGGAAAATATATTGTTTTTGTGATTCACAAAGCAACTTTCACGAATTCTTAACTAAAAAATCAAACAGCAAAAAAATACTTGTTGTTTATTCATGACTACTTAATATTGTACATAATTTTTTTTTCTTGCCATAATTAAATAATTGCTCAATAAGTTCTATTAATCTATAAAAAAAAAACAAAAGAAAAATCACATTGAACAGTTGGCTGGCAATTTCTATTAAAATCAACCTCCACTTAAACGACAATAAAAACTTTAACTACAAAAAAAATTTAACTATAAAAAATTTAATTGCAAAAAGAAAAAATTAAAGCAAATGGAAATAGTTTTCATTGGTTAAATTGAAATTTTTTGTTCAACTCAAAAGTTTTTAAACACAAAATGTAAATGGAAATTTTATGAAGCGTGTAAAATAAATACACCAGAATAAAAAAAAAACAGAGGACAATGAAACTGAAAAATTAAAATAAAAAATTAACTTCACAAACAGTTTGACAAAAAAGCAAAGTCAACTTGCAAAGTCAACTGATTATTTTCTAATTAACTGAGATATTCATTCTTTCTGGTAAGAAATGTGTTCGTAATTATTTTATCGTAGAAAATTTTGCATAACAAGAGTCATTTTAGCCAGGATTATATAAAATTCGTAAAACTGTTTCTTTAAGTTTGGACAAATTAGCTAATTATTTATATTTATGACATTATGGCAGACAGACATACTCGCACATGCATATGTTTATTTTTATTTGTATGAAGAGGAGGAAAACAAAAAGTTAAATAAAAAGTGAAAGCTGACTTGACTGACTGACCGAGTCACACCGTTTTACTCACGTTATGGCATATCAAAAGAGGGCGTTTTTCTTTGTGATCGGTCTTGCTGATGATTAAATATCATTCTTTGTATTTTTTCGTAATTTCACTTAATAATTTTTTATTTATTTTTTGTTATCGTTTCTGTTGTTTATGGAAATTTTTGTTCGATTTATCACAGTTTAACCCAATTTTTATTTTATATATTTTAGTGCATTTTTTTTTTGTTGTTCATTGGAATTCTGATTGATTTGTGTGCATTTTCATTGGGATGTTTGTATCGACAAAACTTATTTCTTCTTTTTTTTACATTTAACAAATTGTTGACAGCTTTCATATTTAAGGTTTAAAAATTTACAGTCAAGACAGCAATAACTACAAACAAAATATCAACCCGCTGAATCCGATGTCAATGTTGTTGCTGCAATTGCGATCTAAAAATTTTTAGGGAACACAACTCAGCTGCTGCCATTTCTTTTTTTGTAAATGTTGAAGAAAAATAAAATAAAACGGTTTATTAATACGCAACATCTACAATCAAAAGTACTGCTAAAACAACTACAATGGCGGCGTCATGTAGCGTAACGTAAACAATTGATAAATATAAAGCTAAATGGCCACAAACCGAGAACAACAAAAGACGACAGTGAATTTAGCTAATTAAGTTAATATGAAGAAAGTGGCAGTAATAATCAGAAATGCACACAAATGCAGTTCTTGGGACTTTTTTTTAAACTTTGCACTTCTCACATGAGTACGGTACAGCTGGATTTGTGTATTTCACTATTATTTGACTGATATCCCATTAGTTAAATATGTCAGCTCTTCTTTAGCGTTAGCGTACTCTTCTATATAAATCTTTCAGAGAGCCGGCCCAGCCTCTTATTAGTATAGCGGTCTACTTACTGGTATCTCGCTTAGCGTCTTCATGTAGTAATCCGGACTTGTGTTCCCTTTCTCAAGACAAATATGAATTTAACCGCATCTGCCGGAGCCGGTATCGAAGGCATGCAAACTTAACATATACAAAACTATTATCGGACCTATCGCCAGCCACATGTGGATGTAAAACGTGGTCCATGAACGTGGAAATGAACAACATCGTCTAAGAATCTTCAAGCGTAAAGGTCTCCGCAAGATATTTGGCCCACTGCGGGATGAAAAAGGCGAATATGCTCAAATAAATCATGACGAACTGAAGCTATGCGAAGGAGGGGGAGGACATAGTCAAATTCATAAAAGTTCAACGTCTGGGCGGGACGGGTCATGTTGCGCGCATGGACAATAGCAGACCGCAAAAGTCGTAGTTAAACTATGATATCAAAACCACTAGACGAAGAGGATGCCCGCGAACTAAATGAAAGGACTGAGTTGTAGACGATTTAAGGATAATAGGTATTCGAAACTGGCAACAGAAAGCTGCACATAGAGATGATGGAAAATAAGTATCGAAGAAGCTAAAGCTCGCCCCGAGCTGTAACGCTATATTATGATGATGATGATGTACTCATTCGTTGCATGGAACCACATAATGTGACGTTATTTCAGGGGGTTTATTATGTATTTCGATACGAAAGAAAATATTTTCGAAACACAATAAATGTATAAGCAATACAAATTCAAATCATTTCCGTTTCGAATTGAAATTTGTACATAAGCGGTAATGAGAATTATTTCTTTTCTCATTGACTACTGCAATCAAATACCTCTTTTGCTTTGCCAGCTACGAAGGATTATTCCTCCTCTAAGATTTAAAGAAATAGAGAAGGATGTTATTCGAATCGAAAGTAAAAGCTTTCCAAATGCAAAGAAAATTAAATTCGAAGAGTTTGTTCTCTGAATTACAGGGGCCTAATTGTCGCTTTCGATATCGAGCTGAATCGATCGAATTTTCTTAGTTTGAGATTATCGCATTCGATATCGAACAATATAAACACATTATACGATATTGAATGTCATAATCTCAAACTAAGAAAACTCGATCGAATCAGCTCGATATCGAATGCGACGATTAGACCCCAGGTCGTAGTATCGTGATAACTATCCCAAATTAAGTGAACAATGCGCTCAATGGCTCTGGTTCTTAAGCGGTGTCATTTATACATTTAAAAATTTACTCGAACATGAAATATTAATATTGATTACATTCGCAAATGCTGGAACTGGGCAATAACGAAAACTTAAAGAAAATCACAGGCGGCGTTCCCTTATTACCGAAAGGGGTAAGAATGTACGGTTAAACACGAACAACGACCATATCCACACACTAGACGTTGTTTTGTTAAGATTTTCTGAAATTGTCATCATCTGATGTGCTACAAAATGAACACGTTTGAAAAAGGACGCTTAAAATTAAGCTGCAACAGATATTTTTGGATGCCGAGCTTTGGGCACACACGGACCGCTCTACCCGTGCAATTGTCAGTGCACGCAAACGATGTGTGATCTCTTACGCTAAAAAAACTTTTTGGGCGGCCTTTCCGGAATTTCCGTTGCAACGAGCGGAGTTCTGGAACGAATTCCACACATCAGCAATATACGATGGTCTCATGTGGAGCCCCATCAGTTGGCTCAGAATTTATTATTGAATTGATCCCCTCTAAGAAGTAGTTAAACAAATCGTTCTTTGAAAATTTGCACAATTTAAGTACATTTTTTGGGGGAAGATGTTTTTTTATGCCATTCTAAGAAACACAAGACATCAATCAGTCTTTATGATTCCGGTGTCTGATTTTATGTTTGTTGTACAGTTCAGCACTCGCACAATATTGTTAACCGGCCTAAAAAATATTATATATTAGTTTCTTTGATTTTTTTAATGATGGTTTTCTCAGAACTCCTTCATTTATGAACCGATTTGAAAATTGTTTGTGTTATTAAGGAAATTGAGATTGATACCGTTTTACAAAATATTATATTGGATTAAATGTCCGTTCGACCGTCTGTCCCCAAAGAATAATTATTGTGTGATATTGATGTATTATCGTGTAGTTGATAAAAATTAAAAAAAAAAACACCGTAAAAAGTGGTAAAATCGAACAAAAAACGTTGATGAGATGGTGTAGCGACTTCGAAATCAGTACTGATCGGTTCTAATAATCTGATGAATAAATTATTCCAAATATTACTTTCTGAATAAAATAATGAATATATCAAAAATTTCTTAAATTAAAATAGGAAATGGGTAAAGTCATGGCGTTTTCTTTTCTTTTACTGAAAATTTGCAATATAATGATTTTTTAGAATACTAAGTTTATTAAAAATTATTGTATTATCACTTACGAGGCAAAATTTTTTCTTTTAAGAAAACTTTGAATAGCAATTTTTGTATAAAGAGTGAAAGAAATGTTACATTTTTTATAAAAGAAAACAGTATCAGATTTGAACTTGAGCTAAACAATTACTTTCAATATAAATCAAATATAAGTTCGACCAATTAATTATAAACATTAAATATTAAAAAAAATTAAAACGCATGCAAAAATATAGACTTCTTTTATATTCACCCACTCGAGCCATAATTTCCCAAGCTAAATAACAGAGTCAGCTCCTGCTACATCCTCTTTACACAGACAAGTATCAGATTCTGTTACAAGACTAACGACACTTCGAATATTACCTTCTTCTTTCAAGAACTGGTGCAACACTCAACATTGAAAATAAAAATAAATAACAACAAAAAGAAAAGGTTTCATAAACCATAAAAAGAAGAGTAAATAACAGTTAAGGAAATAAAATTGCAAATTGGCAACACAATGATTGTGTTTTCTCAACAACGCCAACCAAAAAAAAAAACAATAATAAAAAATTGCATTAACAATTTTTCAAAAACAAAAGCCCTTCTTTCTTACACACGCATGCAACAGCAAGCAACCCAGTTGGCCACGTCTTTAAGTCACCTTTAACGATGTGTGCAAGACAAGTCATAGAAGACATACTGACGACAGCTGAATACGTTCTTCGGTAAAGTTCTCAAACAAATAGCCGTGACAATGACATCAACGACTACATAAGAGATAATGTCAGCCTATTTTGAAAAAAAGTCAAGTCATCATTCTGGAACTTATTTTTCAAAAAGCAATATTTTTAATTTAAATTTGTTTTTTGAATTGAGGTTGTGACTGGGATACGAACCAATTCATCACATAACGATTTCCTTTAAATCGTCGATTGGAATATCTAATCGACGGAGGACTAACCCTACATGAATCGTTAAAGGCAATGTCGTGTTCGACGATTTGGCCAACGGGGAATGTGATGCGCTGCAGTGAACAAACAACAGTCGTGATTTTATGGAGAAAAAAAACATGTTTGAAGCATTTCAACAACATAACTAAATATGTATAAGAACATTTTAAAAGAAAAAAAATCATACATTTTTATTTACAAGACGCCCCAAATTGAAATGGATGATGATGGCAATGATGACGACGACGTCGCTAAAGCTGCACCTCCTGCTCCACCCATCATCTTACACACTCAATTCAAAATTGCTTAAAGGTCTTCTACCCATTTAAACTCGAATGTGAAATAAAACTGCAACATCATTTTATACGAATTTGCTTTGCTTTCCTGAATTTTGTTTTTTTGCGAAAGATTTTCGTACGTCCCAACAAAATGAAAAATTATATAAAATTATGGACATACATACCGCACTCCGGACTCATGATAATGTGCGTGCGAGTAAAAGTATGAGTATTATTATTATTATTAAATTTTTTTATTACATTTTCCTTGTATTTTTTTTCAATATTTAGTTATTCTGAATTGTTTTTAGTTTCTTATTGTTATTTTCAATTTAGGTTGATGTACTTTGTACGTTTTTATTTATTTTTCTTTTTGCTTTTGTTTTGAATTGTATACGAATAAAGACAAATTGGTCCGATTAATCTTGTTAAACAAACTGCAATTTGTTAACATCTTAAACTGAAAGAAAAGAGCGAAAAACAATTGTGTTAATCCGATCTAAATTGAATTTTGTATGCTTAAAGATAATTATATATGTACTACAAATTAATATGGTTCATTAAGACAGCAGGGAAGAGAATTTCCCTTCAAAAACAGCATAAAGCTGCAGAAATAAGATGAGAAATAACAGTTTATATCACACTGTGCAAAAAAAAAAAAAAAAACATCATTAAGTTTTCACTTTTAAACCCGTTCAAGTTTGTTTAGTTTTTTTTTACAAGCAGCTGTTTACATATGATATAACGTCATTGTTTGGTTTTGAACCCTGTCCCCTCTGCCCACCTTTTGTAATGTATTTTAGGAAATTTTCAGTGTAAATTATAAGTTCGGTGACAAATTTTAAAGCCCTACGCCCTCTTGAGTGAGTTACATTATGTGAACAGGCCCCCCTCAGTTTAAAAGATACTGCATGACAGTACATACATACATATCGCTCATTTACTCAAACAACGTCATGTCTCAAAAAAAATTGTTCTTTGGAAAACAATTTCAAAGTTTTTAAATTTTTGTTTGTTTTTCCATTGACGTGTGAATGGAAAAACAAAAAATATTTTCCCCTCAAGAGATGAGAGATCAAGATGAGAGATGAATAATCAACATATTTGCATGCAATTGTTTCACAATATGAAGAACGATACAAAGAATAATTCTGCATTCTGAAACCAAAAATTACGTTTTTGACTTGTGACATTATTCAAGTAAATGAGCGATATATATTTGCAATTTCGCGCTACCAAAAATTATGAATTCACTGATTTCACGCCGATTTTTCGAAAATCGAGTTATCATAAGAGCTCAACTTTTGGAGGTTCTAAAAAGCTTTTCTTACTATTTTTACGATGACGCTGGTATGTCTGCATGTATGGATTTTTTTTGTCATGGGATGAAATCCTCAAAAGACACTGGCAGTGATGGCGTTTGCCAGGAGTGCTAGACTTTAACACGCTAAAACACCCCTTTACACTGAACCAAGCGTTCCCCGTGGAACTACCGCAAGGCTTTACGTCACGGGGTGAGATAGGTCCTAGACCCGATCTAAACTATATAGATTCTTCTGCGAATCTCTTCTAACCTACGAAGTTCCAATAGAACCAATTTAAAAAAATGATATGCTCACGTCCAGTTAATCAAATATTCCAACATGATTGGAACTATGTTGTCCGGTCTAATCCTACGCCCTAAAACCACTCACGTGATTAGTTTTTATTTCAATCACGTCAGTTTACATGAATGTGAATATAAAAAAAAATTGAGCGCTAGTGAGCGTGTATAAGTAGACTTTTAGCATGATTGTTTAGTGATATTTTTTGCTTTATTGCAATTTTTCGTTACATTTTAGCATTTTTTTTATTATTTCTTTGCGTCAGTATTTCGTGAGCGTAAGTTTTCGTGATTATAACAAATTTTTTTTCCAATCACGTCAGCATGCATGAATTTGAACCATATATAGAAGGTCGTGCATGAGTAAAGTTTTGTCTCGTGAGCGTGCATGAGCGTGAATAAAAAGTTACGATCACATCTCTAATTTGAACCGCTGAACCATTCGGAAAGAACTTTTCGCAATTTATTTTTTTTTTTACATTTAAATTCACTTAATTTTCATGTGACTAAAAAAAATAAAATTTTAAAGGAGAGTTTTTTTTACGAACTACTCTGCCGATTGAATCGAAAATGTAATCATTTCTTACTTAACTTACTGAACTCTATATCCGAAAATTTCATTAACATTTCGAAAAAGTTGTTATTTTCAATTACTAAAAAAATATTTAATATATAGTTACATTTTTTTTAATATTTATATTTTTATTTAAATTAAGCTTGAGGTCAATTTTGTTTTTATAAAAATCATCCAAATTTATTTTATCTCAATATTCTTCAGGAGGAAAAAAATCAATAAACAATTTAAATTTTCAATTTTTACACATAATTGGTTGATCTGATTTTGGTTTTAAGTTGATTGGTATTGTTGTAATTCTGACTTTACCAATAGACTAACAGAACGTATCAGTACTGATTTCGTGGTCGTTACACCATCTCATCAGGGTTCTTTTGTTCGATTTTACCACTTTCGAAGTGTGATACTACGGATTTTTGTCAAAACTATTTTTTTTTTGTATCTTGTCAATTTTGTGGACTTTTAAAACTGCATTGAATGCTATAAGTTTTTTTATAAAACGGTTGGGTGATATTGTTGTCAAAAAATTTCGAAACTTATTTTATTTCAAATACTCCAAGAATCTAAAGAATTGCCATCCACACAGAAATGGCTCGCAAGGTCTATCGCTTTTCGTACATGTATTTTTTTTAAATATTAATTCACATTTTTCTTTTGAGTTGTCATAACTTTAAACTTCTGTTTTATAATCTTTGTAAAGAGAGCGAGTTCAAGTAACTGAACTGGTGGGCCGACCAATCGTTAAATTATCAAATCTGTAATATTAAAGTGAATGTATAGAAAGAAAGTAATATAATTAAAAAAAATAGATTTCTTGAATTTTATTTATCTTAAACTTAGAAAAATTTAACATATTTTAATTTAACAAATCAGCTCATTATTTTAAAAATTTTAATGGTCTGATATTGATTTTCTCCCACTTATGTATATGAATGTAAAAAAAAGATTAAAAAAAAAACAAATTGAAATATAAAATGCAACGAATTTTAATAGTGAAGCAAGATTAAAATAAACTCAACTTAAGCTATTCCCAGAGGAAATAGAACCACCAGAAAAACTATGCATGTGAGTGGTTCCTAAGTGGTAGGGACATCGGTTCCAGTTCCAACATTATATGAAAGCAATTTGGCACTCAATTTTATATGGCGTTTTAATTGAAGAGGTTTAATTGGCATAATTGAGATACTCTGTAAAAGTCCATTTATTTAACCTATTTATACGTCATAAATCTACAGCTGGAACACTGTGCTGCTATCAGGTAATACGAGAGAGATCAAAAGTTAAAAATACCCCGAAACTGTGTTATTTCGAATTATAGAATTCTTATTTTGTCTAAGCCAACTTTTCGAGATAATAGTGATATATTCGGGATGCCAAACCAAACCGAAAAAAGAATATACAAATTTAATGCAGATTTCAATTTCTTCAAACTTTTACGCATTATCGGGAATCCCGAGATACATGAATTTTTTAAATTAAGTTAATTTATCAACTAAAAATTTTGCGAATAATTTCACTGTTGTATTAAAATATTAATTAATATAATAAAAAATTGAAATGCAAACATTTTGTTTTTTTTTTAAACAGAATCTAAGAAAAGTTATCAAAAAGTACGAGATCGCGTAGAGAATACTGGAAAACTGTTGCTGTAAATATTTAGTTAATAATTAAATTTTAATACCGTCAAAGCATTTTACAAATTACCTGTCATTCTGCTGCTAATTTTTGTTGAGATATTTCCAGGGATAGGATAAATAATGTATCTTTTACTTCTCCCTTAATAATTAGTATTCAGGTGAACGTTCTGATTCGGTGTCGGAGTTTGTTTGAAGTGTGAAGTTCGGTAAAATTTTCACCGAATACTGAACTTTGCATACACCTTTTTTTACCTGGTTGCATATTATCAAAGATACGTAAAAATGCAACTGTAAAATATTAAAGTAGCAAAAATAAAAGAAGTTTTATTATATGTCTCGATTTGATTTTATTAAGTAATAAGTCATAAAAGTGTTTCAAAACATTAAGAAAATGTTCAGTTTCCAGTTTCGATTTAGTATGAGAATAAAAAATCTTCCGAAGTACGAGTTTGGGTTCGGTCTGACAAAGTGTGTTAATAATGTTATGTAAATTGGCCCAAATTTTTTATTTCGAACTCTATTTGTTTTTTTTTATCAAAGCACTTGCTATTAGCGCAAACTTCGTAACGTTTTTATTCAGGAAAAATTGAACATGAGACAACATTCCAAAGGAACAGAGAAAAAATTAATATCAACTAATTCCAACCTACACAGACAGAACGAGAACAGCGTTGTTTTAAGCTCTCGTTGTTTTCAGCAATCTCTATCCGATTCCTCATTCATGTACTTTTCGAGACAACCAACTTTAAGAAGACTTAAATATATTTACAAGTTTTCTTGTACAATCAAATACACTTTTGTAATGTGTTAAGCAAATATTAAAAGTTCCATCGATTTAAAGTAATTTTATATGCATCAAAATCAATTTCACTGTGGGATGTATCGTACACCTTCGGTAATGTCTGCTAAAACTGGATCTAAAATTTAAGATACTATTTAAAAGAAAAATATAAAACAAAATCCATATATTTATGTACGAGTAATAATGTATACTTTTAATTTCTAGTTTTTCCCGGGAATATCCGTTTCCCCACCCCAGACGAATGTTTACTGACAAAGTGTGTTGTTGCAGCACAGAAAATGCGTACAATTTTGACTCAGTTGCAGAATCAACTTTGTATGAATTTTAGTGCAGATAAGTCAAAAATGCTGTTTGGGTGTACATGCATACAAAATAGATCAATTTTGATGATGACAACTTGCGATTTGCGTGACTTGCTTGCGATTTTTTTTAATTATAAATGTTGGAAGTTTATGTGAAAAAGTGGCCCCATATTTTTTTTAATGTGTGCAGCTTGATTTTTTTATATGAAAATATTTTCAAACTTCAAAAAAAAAAAATATAGTAAATACGCAGGTATACAAAATGCACTTTAACAATGTTTAGGAAGAGAAAGTTACAGAAAATATGTATTTTTGGACAGTTAAGTAAAAATGCAGCTAACGTTGATTTTTTGTATGAAAATAATTTTAAAATGCCAAAAATTTTGGGCATTTATCTTAAATGTGGAGGTACAAGAAGCGCACTTACGCAAGGAATTTGTATGGAATTTTAGAGAATAGCGACGAAACCATTAATTTTATGCAGTTAAGTAAAAAGTGCTCTTAGCCAAAAGGCAGCTAAATCAAAACTACTGTGTCATTCTGTTGGTGTACTAACTTTGCTTTGTTACACGCTAAACAGAGACAGCAATTGCAATTACCCAATGTTACTTATTTAGCTTGAGTTGATGTCAACTCAAGTCGTTTTAGTTAAGTTTTACTGTCTACAAAAGATGATGTCTCCATATTTTTCTTTCGAGTTTCAAATGCAACAAAATTGGATGTTTTAAGTAGGTAGTAGAAATTTTAGCATTTAAAAAGCTTATTAAGACAACCAACAAACGACAACAGCAACTACGGTAAATAAAATCAGTTCAATGATAAACATGAAAACAAAAAAAAAACGGAATAATATTATTTAATTTTTATTTAAGCAGATTTTTTTTAGGTTTTTTTTGTTAAAACCAGTTTGTCGCAAGCTGATGTCAGAAACAGTTACTTTTTCTTATAAAAATTATGCAGTTGTTTAAGTTTCGGTATCTCGAAAGTCGATGACTTGTCATCATTTTGTAACTAACTGCAATTCTAGAGAGTATTATTTTTTTATTTTCCATATTAATTACCATTTACACTACTTTTGTAATAAAAATAAAATCATACAATTAGTTTTATTTACTTTTTTTATTTACATAAATTTATTTGTTTTTGTTGTCGTCTTTCTTTATTTTATCATGAGCGTAAGTGACAGATGTCTCGGTAGTTAGAAAGACAAAAATAAGAAAAATACGTTCATTAATTGTAGCGAAAATATTCTAAAATTATTTTAAAATCAACTTATTAACTTATTTAACTGTGTTGTATATTAATTTACACTGATAAACAAGCGATGCAGTGAGAGAAAAATGTGAATGTGACACACCAAAAAATTAGAATTTTTAGAATTTAGTGAAACGCAACAGCAGCGAATCGCTTTTTAAAGTATTGGTTGGAAACCAGTTTCAATCGTTTTTCACACACCCCGCAACCTAATTTGTAACACAATATGATGAAATCATAATCATTTCGGTTTTCTTTAAGAACAGACGTCTACAAAATGTCTAGTTCTCGGGAAACCCATTAAACCCAAACACGAGATTCCTGCAACTGATTTCCAATACGTTTCAATTCGGTTTCAAAATGATCGCGCCGTGTGCGGTCTCTCACAGTAGTCAAATGAAACTCAAAAATAACTAGAAGTTACAGTTTCGTACAATTGCGTTTCACTGCCTGTTCTGGGCCTAAAGCTGGATTCACCCATAAAATTTTTGTCCGAACAATTTTTTTTCATATTAGTTTGATGTCTCTATTCTTGAGAGAGAGAAATGATTTTGTTCAAACAACTCTCAACTTGATTGGTTGACAAAGTTGAACTGAGTTGCCACATTAAAGTGTTTCAAAAGCGATTTTACAGCAATTCTTTTATTTTATAGCTATTTTCCTCGGAAATAATTTAGCTTTATTTAGCTCATTATCTGCTAACAGAAGCACTTGCCTATTATTTTTTTTTTCTACAAAATTGGTCACAGATTTAAATTTTTTATTTACATATATATTTCATATGGTAGCCTTGATATTTCGGAACATAAATGAGTGAATCGTGTTGCCGAAAACTCTGTCAATAAAATTTTGTTCGGACCAAAATTTCGTCCGGTTTTCGAATGGTTTTTCACTATTTCAGTTAAATGCAAAATAGGATTATGATCAGCATTTTCGGAAAAGTTTTTTTTAATGAAATTTTATATTTTTGCCTGGAAATTTTATGCAATTTGTTTTTCGAAGAAGGTCTCCCATGTTTATTACGATGAAAAATAGTACTATAAAAATCAGACTTTAAAAGTGGTGTTTTATTGCAAAGTAGATTTAAAAAGGCTTTTTAACGAAATGATTGAAAAAATGGCAAATGCCATAGTAAATAACATATGGGTGTTTCCACAGAAGAGTAAACCTTACAGATCAAAAATAAAATTATAATTTTTAATATATTTTTTGCTAATGTTACACAAAATCAATGTATCTATTATTTTCCGAAGGCTTAACTTAAATTTTTTTGTACTAACAAAAAAAAACAAAAGACGACATGAAATCCTAAACTGATCTTTTAAGAAAACTTTGGGAAAATATTAAACCCATCGAAAATATTAAAAACAGCATTATTTTCAAAAAATTCGGTGCAATCGGGTTTAACAGGCGTAACAACTTTAAAAATGTACACCCTAAAACGCTTAGATTATAATAAAGTTTATTGTTCATACAACTATGCAAAATGCTTAACACACTAATTGTAGGCAAAATAATATAGTTTTTCGTTATGCTTTTTTTTTACAAATAATAAGTGAATTCAAATACAAAAATTTTTTAACTTTTTATAATGTAAAGAACTTTACTTATAAAGAAAAATTTATATTTTTTGGTAACTAATTTTCTTTGATTTGAAAATAAACCCATTCCTTTAACAAAACATTTCAAAGAATTTAAAAAAAAAGATTTTGCAATACATGATGTTTGATAATGTTTGTTTTCGAAATTTGAAAACAAAGTATTGAAAAAAAAGTATTAAAATTAAATTTTCACGAATTATTTCGGTTGCTACCGATGCTTGAATTATCGTAGGCCCAAAACTATGCTATCCTCGTGTCATATTTGCTAACGGTAACGGCCTTTACTTTGGAAACACCCATTTGCAATAAAAGACGCCTTGATAATAAATAAAAAGAGAAATATTTTTTATTTCGCTTTGTATTTTAGCCAGGTATGTTCGCTTTGTTTATTTTTTATATTTATGTATGTATGTATACAACACGAAAAGAAATTATGGTGGATTCTATTAGAGGAGACCGAAAAAATATTCATGTGTCGGTGTTTTGAAAGATCGCTTCGGAATTTATGAAACAATATTTTTTTACATCGGAGGTAGTTCATCAACTTGGTAGAAAATATTAAGGCAAATATTTTTGTTGAACATATTAACCCTCTAACTTCCGCACATAACGGTAATTTTTGGCTCTATTCTAACAACTCGTAAAAACACCCAAAAATAATGCTCTACAAAAATGTTGCTTATACCGTTTTCTTTTCTAAAAAATTAATTTTTTGGTCTATTCTAGCAGAATCCATTGTCAGAACACCGTGGAAAAAGTTCGAAATTGTAGTACAGTGTAGTCTATTGTACGCTGTCCATTGATCTATGATATTACTTTACTTTCAATGAATTAGATTTTATTAGTTAAATTTTTTGGTGTTTCAGTTTTAAATGTACTAAATTAATATATTTTGCTTCATAAACTTTTCGTAGCTTAAGAATCTTGAAGTCACTATTCCAACATAAATATATCGTGATCGCGGCATTTAAAATTCTAAAATCCTGAATCCCAGTCTAGTTTGGCATCACAAAAACTTTTACACCAACAGAATGGAATGAATACATCTATATTATTAATAAGCAAACACGTTTTTTTGAGAACCCTTTTACGGCCGTAATGCTGAACCGATTTTCGAAAGATTTATATGTTTTTAAATGGGTTTTTACATAATTATTAATTAATTTTAATTTTATTTAAATCGGTTCGATATTTAGGGAGCTATAAGCGTTTAAAGTTGCTACTAACACATGCACACTTATTACACATGCATGTACCAGCTTCTGCTTGAAAAATAAACAAAGTGTGTATGTGTGTTTGTGCAATTTGTTTTTGCATAGAAATGAGACAGAGTTTTAAATTGTTTATTTATAATGTTTTATATTTTTGTATTTTTTTGTATTAATTTATCTAAATGTTTAATATTTATTTCTAAAATGCGGTCGATTGAGTCTACCGCTGGATACACTAGTATTTTCTAATTTTGCTTCAACACACTTCGTCAGCATTCATGATGCTGCCTTGGGTTTAGTTGAATCCTAAACATTTTCAATAAGACAAATGGTTTCAATCTTTTCTTATTATCTTCTTAACGGAATTAATGGCATAAAACTACATTTCATAGGAATTTTTGCATAAAAAGGGAAATGAACAAATTAGATTCTGTTGAAAATTTGGCTTAATTTTTTTTACTTTAACTACTTTCAAAAAAAAAGGAACAATCTAATATCATGAGACCATAAATTTTAATTATTTATTAGGTCACATCGTTTATGTTGATTTAATCTCTTTAAAGGTGGTGATTATTATATATTTTTTTGGGTTATTGACCCAACAAGCAAAATACGAAACAGAAAAAATAAGATAAAACCATTAAAAACCCAGAAACAAACCCGAAAGGTAACAATAACAAAACAAACGTTTATAAATGAAATGTAATAATAAATTACGTTTACCTAACTAAGTGTTTCATTATTTCAATAAAAAAAATAAAAATTAAATAAAAACTAAAAAGCATTCAGAAAAGTTTCTTAATTGTAATAAAAAAAAAGTTGTGAAAGAGATTGAAAGTAAAAAGTACACAGTATAAAACCTTTTCTCAACATTGATTTTGTAACAAAAAAAGCTTTCATCAAAATTGATACATTTACACATTTACAATAACAAATAAATCCATTTCCTTAATCCCCTTTACAATTTTACAGCTGTTTCATTTGTAACATTTAAATAAATCGAGTGTGTAAGTGTTTTTTTCTCTTCTTCTTTCTTCTTTTGTAACAAAATCTTTTACATGATTTTCAAATCATTTTAATGCCCCAACTAATTGGCTAACTTAAATATTATTGTAACCACTAATGTAATCAGCTTATTACGCGTATTCGTAATAGACGGACAAATCAAAAATAGAGCCATATAAGAAATTAAGTGGCATAAAATAGAGTGTTGATGGCAGCCAATACAGACAGCAATTTTATTTATATTAATCGTCATTACCAGGGAAACCAAAAATATATTTATTTAATATCTTTCCCGTACGTTGTACAAAGATTAACTATCTTTTTCTGCTTCACAACTCTTTTTAGGATTTTTTGGCATCGATTTGTTAGAGCATATTTTTGCACATGTTGCTTTTAAGAGCATATTTTCTCCTAATTGCATTTCTTAAGATCCTTTTTTTTGTTTGTTTTTAATTTGATTTTTCATCTTGATTATTGTATTTCTGATTTTTTTTATGTTATAAATTATTTTCTTTGAGTCTTAATGTCTGTTTCATAACTATTTAAGAATTTTAGGGATCGATTTTTTAGAGCATATTTTTGTACATGTTGCTTTTAAGAGCATATTTTCCAGTAAATGTACTTCTTAAGAGATTTGTTATGGTTTTTTTAATTGATTTTTCATCTTGATTATTGTATTGTTTTTTTTTTATAATTTATTTTCTTTGTATCTTAATGTCGCAAACACTATGAAAAAGAACGGACAATTTCGTAAGTTGTTATAACAAGTGAAAAAGAAATAAAAAAAAAATAATGAAATTGTAAAAAGTTCTAAAGTGGGTTAAAAGTTATGCCGATATCGAAAGAATCCTCAGAAAAGGTTAGCAACTCCTAAAACTGCAAATAAAAGCTGAGTTCCGGCAAAGTCGCTTGTGGGTAAACATTAAGGAAAAATTTAAAAAATCTTCAACATTGTTGTGGATTCATTGCATTGTTGTGGATCTGCAAAAATGCTTTTAAAACGCTCATTTAGAATTTAAATTTTAGACTACTGCTGCAGACGCAAAGTTTACTTTGACGAAGTCTTTCAAATTTTCTTTTAAATTTTGTTTTGCACACGGAAATTTTTTTGACAGATTTTGTGTTCTTTTGTTGGATCAACATGCAAACCAAGCACACAAACATGCAACACACAAGTCAAGGCAAATTCATAACAGGTAGACTCGCCTCAATTCGTTTTGAAAAATACCTGCATTCTTTGTCAAAATCAACGTCAAACACTTCATATAAATCAAACATAAACAAATTTTGACAAACAAAAAAGATAGAAATGCAAGGAGATGCAAGGAGCAAAAAATAATCAGCTGAGCTGTCAAGACCACCTGTTATAAATTCGCCTTGACACAACTACAACTATGTGTAAACGATGAACTACGAGTATAAAGTATATTTTATTTATTTTTTATTTTATTTGATGTGCCCCTTTGGATATACCGGTAACACTGTGCAACACAAAAATACAAAGCAACAAGGATCAATGTCCGATTCTGTTAGAGGGGATCAAAAAATTTATTCGTCTATCGGCATATTGAAAGTTTACATGTGGGTCGTGCTTTAAGAGGAGTTAATGTTTCCTCTTTTTGTACATTATTATACTGATTCGCCTTAGGAAATCTTCTAGTCCTAAAATATTAGTTATAATTTCTGTTGAGCACTTTAATCTAAAACACTATGACGAAAATTTTTGTGAATTATTTTCTACCTCTTCCCTTTTGCACCCCTTTCTTAAAACTCGTCTTAAAATGCTCTATAGGGAGCTACAGAAGTATGTGCCACAAATTTCTTCATTGGAGCCCTCATAGTTCAAAATTCAAATTGAACGCCAGAAATAAGTCTAAGCTTTATAGGTCTAAATAAGTACGAAATTAACCCTTAAGCATTTTCATTTTGTCTTATTTGTATCGTTGAAGTTGCATATTAAACTTTAATGCATTCAAAAGCCAGAAAAATTTTATGAAAAATATTTTTCATAGAAAATATAATATAGAAAACTCTATTAAAGGTAAAATGTGTCCATAAAATGAAAAGATAGAGGACCCACAAAAATATTTATCTTCAAATTCGCTGTTAAGGGAAAAATATGTCCATAAAATGTAGAGATAGGGGACTTAAATGTCCTACAAATACATATATTTGTCTTCGAATTCTACTAAAAGTCTTCAAAGACTTTTAACGGTTTAACAGCACCGTGTTATTTTGAAAAAAATTTTGATTTTGATTTATTGTGTAATTAACATATTTGAGTTTGAAGTTTTTAATTTACACACACCTTAATGGAAAAATAAAAAAGTATTCTCTCCTCAAGAGGTGAGTAAACAAAGTATTTGTACACATTTTTTTTACACAAAATGAAGAGCGACACGACGAATATTTCTGTATTCTTAACTCAAAAATCACGTTTTTTGAGATATGATTACGTTGCAAAAAGGAGCGATATGTGTGTGTGAGTGTATATAGGAACAACAAAATCAAATATTAGTCAAATCGGAAGTATCATAATTTTTTTAATTGTTAGCTTTACGCGGAGTACCCCATATTACATTCTAACTATCATATCAGTTTTTGTATTTAATTTTTTATTTAGTAGGTTATCATTCATTTTACTGTCGACACAAGATATTTGATTATTTGCACAATGCAAATACTTGTACTTGTGTTACATAAGTATTTTATTTCTCTGTCATATAAAACATGCTCTTATTCTCTTGACAAGTGAACGAATTTCTGGGTTTTATTTTTTATTTCGGTTGGTTTTTTTTTCACCCAAAAAAAGTTCATTCCCACTTAAAAAATATGTATGTATAGATGTACATATTTTGCTGTGTACAATTCTTTTCCAGCTTGATCTGTTTACATTGCTGTCATTTGAATATCAATAAATTATTACCATTTGATTTAGATTCATTTTGTTCAATTAATTTAGTAATTATTTATGTAAACGGTGTGAGAAATTACAGCACCGAACGAAAACATTGAAGGTGTTTTTTAACATAGTGATCGTTTTTTTTTTAATTAGCATGTTCTTAACACTATAAACTGTTTCGATTGTTAATAGTTTTCTAGTCTATCAGTAGAGAGTTTTCGATTGTCGATTTTGTGCCTGTTTGTTCACAATGTGGTGTGTGGTGTTTCTTCCAGCTGACACATGACGTTCTTACAACCGCTTGTTAAATTAAGTGAACTAAAAACCGAAAGCGATTTTTAAATAACTTTTTTTCTTTTCATGCCACATTATTAAAGTGGGCGTGGAAATAAAATTCAACTCCATTTTCTTTTTTAAATTTCTTCTAATATACATTCAATAATTTAAAAATCATTCTAATTCACAAAATCTGTTAGTATGCTACATCCAAGTGGAGAGTGCAACTAAAAAAGCGAAACAAGAAATTAACAATAAGTAAAATAAAATGAACGAGTTACAGCCTGTTCAAGTATGTCGAACGCTATTGTTCGCTGGAGTTTTGATTTGTGTTTTACTAATAACTTACATATGTTATTCTTTTATATTTTTAGTAAGTAAATGAATAAAGTGGGGGTGGTAATGAACCAGATATTTGGAAACCATAAGTCACTTCATCAACATATCATGTCAATCATTTTATTTATTAAATATTTAAGATACTTTAAAGAAATTTGTTTAAAGTATATTTAAGCAATTCACAAAGCCTTTTAAAGTGATAAGTAATAAATTAATATTTTTGCTATTTAAGCCCAAATAGCACTACTGTTAACGTCCTGTTATAGTGTTATAAACAGGCAAGTTTAAATATGCACCAAAATTATAATAATATGCATGTAAATAAAAAAATATGCACCAAATATGCACCCGAAAAAACACAGACAAATAATTTTTAATCAGTTTTATTTAAACAAATGTTTATTGCAAAGTATAATAAAATAAGATCATAAATGATTATGCAGAAGTAGATTTGTTTGCTCGTGATCGTGCATGATCATAACTAAAAATATTACACACGATATTCGCATCAATAAAAATTATAATTTTCTTAATTAAATAAAAAAAAACTTGCAAATTTTTGAACCCCCAATATTTTGATCACACAAACCTGCATTGGCTTATTTTCTCCTCTACCCAAACTTAACTTGTTTAATCAATCAAATTGAATCAAACAACATTCATTCCCATTCACTGCTGCTTAATGCCCACATAATGTTTGTCTTGTTTGGTATGAAAAAAAAACAAATATCAAATGAAATCATTTTAAATGTGCACATTTAATTAGCAGACAAATTCTATATGACAATGAAAAACAAACACAAACATTTTGGCCAACAGAAACTGCATGCTGGCAATTGGAAGAAGAAACAAAATCAAATAAATTTAAGCAAGAATTGAAGTAAATAAGAAAAACAATCTATACATTTTTCTTCGATTGAAAGAAATCGTCAGAGATAAACTGTAACATTGTTGTAGAGCAGATTAAGTACAAGTATGAGCACTAATTTAAATAGATTTATTTGATTTGGAAACAATTTTTAAAATTCACTATAAAAATTGTTTTGCAAAATATATTAAAAAAAGAAAACATAATAAAGTTTAACTGTGTTTTCTTCAAAGAAAACAAAAATCAGTAGTTGAAGCGGAAAGTAAAAAAGAATCAAAGGAAAAATGCTACAAAATCATAAAATTGGGTCAAAGAAGTCAAACAACGCAGACGAGACGACACAGTCGTCGTCCCAATCACAGCCTGAATACAATTCGCTTGTTTGTATTAAGAAATTTCATTTATTTTTATTTTAGTTACTAAAATGCACTAAAATATTCTGATTAAAATTTCGTCATCATGATGATGTTCATCGTAGTCATCGTCAGCTACATTTGAGTTGTAAAACAAAATAAATTTTAAATTCTTTTTCCTTCGGATTAACCACTGAATTACGAGTGTATCTCTTTAAGTAAATCAAGTTTTATTTTTATGCCATTTAAATCTGTTAAGTGTGATAATAAAAAACAGGGCGCAGGGGAAGAGTTGAAAAGTTAAATACTTTAAAAATCAATTGCGCATGCTTTCCAGTTTTAACGTTTTTTTTCGATCTTTCTTTAGCCAGAGATTCATCACTGAGCACATATTTATGCGTATCTACTAGTATTCCCTGACTGAACACGTTGACTGAACAAAAGGCACTTATTTTTATATGGTGGTGATATATTTGATTTATTTATAAAATATTTTGCGGTCTGTTAATGATAGAAAAGCTTTTTCTTCAGTGGGACTTTGCTAAAGGTGCGTTATTTCGAATGTGCGTCTTTCGATCTGAATGCGTGTATATGCTTCAGATGTGTACCTTGTATCATATGTGCAATTATATTTGGAGAAGTATACTCGTATATGGAACAATAGGTCCTCAATTTCCGGATCCAAAAATGTATATTTCATATATAAATTCAGTTACCACGAATTTTGTAAAATTTTTAACAATCTCTGTGCAACTGTCTGCAGTAAAAGTTGCTCCAGAATATTTTTTTATGGTGGCAGTCAACGTGTTAATGTGGAAATGTCACACCTGGTGCAATAATTGTGAGGGGAAGAATAGCGCCAGTACAGCTATGGACATTAGGGGATAGCTTCTATTTTAGGTTTCTCCATTTCCGAGGTCTCTGATAATTGTGCGTCAAAGTAATAAAATTTAATGTTTTGGAAAATGAGCATTGATTAATTTAAATTGTTCGTTGTAAACTTCGACATTAATCGAAACATTGACCGTGCTGCTCATTGTGAAAGGCTGGTCAAAAAAGCCTTAAAGGAAAACATTTTTAACGTGTAAAAACAGACATTTTTAAAATCAATTAATGAATTTGCCTAAAAGTGTCAACAGACCCAAAATTATTTATGAAAAGTCAATAATGGAAAGTCAATCGAAGAAAAAAAAACAAACCAAATTTATAATTAATATTAATACGTAATTGTTGAACTGTTTTAAGGTATATATTGAAATGAAATTTTTATGGCTTGAGTTCAAATCTGAGTTTACCCATATCTTCTTAATTTAAGAAATTATTTATGAATAAATTAATTATTTTATTAAGAATAAATTGTTTCAATTAACAAGTACTCTGTTAATAAAATAATGAATTTATCGGTAAATAATTTCTTAAATTAAGAAGAGTTGTACCAACGGTGTAAAAACCTCAATTAAAAAATTCTTTTTATCATTTTCCATTGAAACTCGAATCGTTTAATTTTATAAAATAAGCTCATAATCATGGCGTATTTAATCAGCTGACAGCATTACAGCAGCTGACTATTCGTTGCGAATGTCAAAATACATACAAAACACTTTTGTCTCTTTTTGTGTATCATTTTTTTTGTTTTATGGGTTAGGTTTTTGACATACGCAATGACACTACACAAACAAAAATGCCTGTTGTTCTTGTATTGTTGTAATTGTTTTCCTAATGCTGTCACCTAGTTAAATACACCTTGCTCATAATTGAATAAATTTTGAATTGTATTACTTAAGACAATTTATTTAATTATTTAATCGGATCATTTAGGAAATGAAATTGAAAAAATCTATACAACTGTAGATAACTATGATATTTAGTTGGGCATACTTCCCTCGAAATATGAAAACTATCATAAAAATGCCTCTTTTTCCATTGCCAAATTCCGTTGAACAACGTACGTTCTAAGTTTGTGGCCGACTACTTTTTTATTTCTTTTTGTAGTTTCTTCAAATTTCTTATGGCCAAACATAAAAAAGTCACATAAAAAGTTGTTGAATTTTATTGTGGCATTGACTTTGGCAAGTTGTTCATATATCTTTTTTTTAATTTCGAATGTGCCAAAAAATAAATAAATTTACGTTAAGTTTTCAAACTGATAGACTTTTAAGCAGCAGCCGTGTTAAAGGGCAATTATCACAAGTGTGTGATCTAATTTTATGACTGAACAGTTCCAGTGTTGTAGAATTGAAATAATTTAGAAAGAAAAAGTTATAATTTATTGTAAAACCGAACTAAGTGACAGTTTAATGTTATTTTTTTCGAATGGGATTTGTGTTTTATATACAAAAAGTATGTTTGATAAGCAAGAAAAGTTATGTGAAATTGTTGAATTTGGGAAGTCATTTAGATGAGTTATTCATACTAAATCAAGCAAAAAATTAACAAAATTAACGATTTTAATCGAGGCTGGTATGGACTTTTTTAATTATAACAAGGTGATGGGTATAAAACTTTGGCTTCCCAGCTGAAAAATTTATTAAATTACATGCATACATATGTACAGCTGTTTTCAAAATAATAGTAGTGGTTCTACCTCAAATTTTGATATGTATACTTGATTTGTTACTTTGGTATCACTTGATATTATATAACGAACGTTGAAAATTTATTATATAATTATCAATTTTAAATGTAAAAACTACAAAATTTTAGAGGTCCACAATTTTATATTCACCGATGAAGAGTTTTTCGTCCAATAATCTACTAAAGGGATTAATAGATTAGCAATAATATATAATTATTTAAACGACTTTTTGAATTCTTTGAAAAAAGATATCGAGACCTGTTTTGAATAATAAATTTAATAATTATATAATTATTTAATTAACATATTTGTTATGCCTTATTTTGTTTTCAACTCTTCTGTGTGACAAACTTCCCACCCAACTTATTATTCTGAAAGACCACAAAAATGTGTTCAATAACACTCTTAGGATAAAATTATATTACATACATATTACATACTACATACATGTGTACATAAGGGTGAGTCGATTTAGCAGTCTATATTGTGCCATAATTTTGGAAACGCCCAAATTTCAATTTTTTTTAACTTTTTCTCAACTTTTATTTTTAATAGGGAATAAAAAAATCGGCTGATTATTTTTTTTATTTTACCTTTTCAAGGTGAAATTTACTTTTGAATTATTATTATTTTGAATTATTTTTGATGAAATTGAATTAATTATTAATGAAAATTTTAATTATTTTTTTTAAATAAAAATGACAGTTTGCTATTATTTGCCGATAGAAAAAAATGTGTGGAAAAAAACATAAAAAATAAAAGTTGAGAAAAAGTCGAAATTGGGGCGCCTCGAAAATAATTTTTTTTAAATGTCGTAGTGGAATTCTTTTTTCCTCATACCAGAAGCTATCGAAAAATCAATGGCACAATATCGACAAATAAAATCGTCCATACAAATCGGCCAACCCTAATGTACATTCCATTCATTATAAATAAAAATTACTTACAATACAAATTATGTTATCTTACATCACTTGCGTGTTATTTTCTAATTTCAGTATTATCAACCCGCATGAAACAGTTGGCCTATTCATTGAAAGATTTCAATTTCGAATGCATCGGCACAGCACAGACAGACGATGAACTGGTCATTTGTGAAAGTCTAAAACATTTTGGTGATATTATTAGTATGATAGAAGATGAAAGAGAGAAAATGGTGAGAAGATTATAATTTCAATGACCATCCATCCATCCATCTTTCAGTTTGATGAATTATTAATCTATTTATTTCCAGTTAACATTAGCCGACGAACATATCATAGAGCCTTTAGAGGATTTTCGTAAGAAACAAATCGGCGGTGTTAAAGAGAATAAGAAAAAATTCGACAAGAAAACGGAAAAATTCTGCCAGTCCCAGGAACGTTTTCTAAATATGTCAACGAAAAAGCCAGAAAATACAATACAAGAGGTAAGTTGATAAAATTATATTCTTCAAAGAAAAACATAAATTTTAAAAAGCTTATGAATTTGTTATGTTCCATAAAAATTTAATTGACGCATGCTACAAGCTGAGCCTTTTTGTTTTGCTTTATTCAATATTAAATTGAATACGATTATGTTATTGATATATTATTTAATTGAAACCGACTAATTTTAATTCTTAGGGCGTGTGCCAAACGGTAACAAAAAACTATGTAAATAAATTCTTGACACTTCTGTGGTTTTCATGAACAACAGCCGCTGTTCAATTTTTCTCATTTCAAGTTAATGATTTCAACTTGTTATATTTTAAATGAATTTTTAAAAGGTAAAATAAAATTTAGAAAAAAATGGACCTGCTATATAACTTTTTTTCTAACACATTAACTCAACTTCTACATTTCCTTTACATAAGTTTCAACACTAACGTAGTATTTTGACAAACATTGGCTTTCTGAAAAATGTCTTTCTTATTAAAAAGTCCAGCGCGACAAAACGCCGTTTTACCGAAACGCATTTGAAAATTATATTTTGATCTTTGTTTAGTTAATAACAAATCACAATTATTTGTGTGTTTGTTTTTTGTTTTGTCTGGTCATAACTGACATTATTTTTGTTCAGCGCCAACCATTTACATCGACATAATTTGTTTTGTCAGAATACAATTTCGATGTCTAAAATGTTTTGTTTGTGAGAACTGATCCATAATATGTCCTGAAAACTAATTGGAATATTTTCATAAACTAAATCTACATAATTGTATAAAAAAAAATTAAAAAATCTTCGATACTAAGATCGTAGCTTTAAAAATTACTTATTTTGCTCTCCTGAAAAACTTGATTTGTATTCATGCGCAAGGTGTACATATTTAACTAGGTGACAGCATTAGGAAAACAATTACAACAATACAAGAGCAACAGATATTTTTGTTTGTGTAGTTTCATTGCGTATGTCAAAAACATAACCCATAAAACAAAGAAAAACAGGTACAGAAAAAGAAGTAAAAGTATCTTGTATGTATTTTGACATTCGCAATGAATAGTCAGCTGCTGTAATGCTGTCACCTGGTTAAATATGTCTTGGGCATGCGCTACTATTCATGAAAACCGCAGACCTGAAGTCGATGGTGAATAAAATTTCACTACCCCTGGGTGCTAGTAGAATTTTTGACACAACAGATACATTTTTGACAAGCTGCAAATTAGAAGCATGATATCATGAAACAAGGTAAAATCACCGCTGTCGTTTTTGAAAATTCTAGCCGTCGTCCAATACATGGAATTTTTATCGTTCTTAAATGCAGTTAGACTGTGAAAAATGCATTCTTTATTTTAATTTGCGATTGTAATCGTAGATCACATTATACAATTTTGTTGGTAGCCGGCGGCTTGTAGTCTTATTTTTTGCCTCGCCGCCACAGAAGTTTTTTTCATGAGTTTGTTTCTCTGCTAAAGCGAAAATGACATTTGCAAAATATAAGCAACTACAGATGCGCTGATTAAAAGTTCAATTGGAAAAATAAAAACGTTTAAAAATTTTTGTTAATTCGAAATAAAATTTTACATTGGACGCATTTATAAGACGTAGCTTAACAGTTATGAAACTGTTACCAATTGTTGAGCCCAACAGTTACGTCTTAGAAACGGTTTGATAAATAATTGGAAAATGAGCAGCTGATTAAAGTGAACAATTGAACAGAAATAAAAGTGCTGCAAAAGAAATAAAATATATTATAAATGCGATCTCCAATGCTATAGTCAGCAAGCCGCCCAGGAATTTTCCATTTTTACAACATCAAAGTACACAACAAAACACTGCATTAAAATTATAAATTTGCGCCGATTTCAACGCTAAGCCGCCACTGTGTTAAAAAAATCTTTAAACCTTATATTAAACTAAATACATAATTAAAATAAATGGACACCATAATAAACCTACGTGTATTTATTGAAATTAGTATTTTAATTTTATTTCTTTATTTTCGTTACTTTATCGCATTTGTACCGTAAAATATAACAAATTAGTTTGCAGCCGCCATCGAACAAAGCGGCGTTGCATTAGAGTATAAAAGCGCATAGCTCTCTTTATCAGCTGTGGAGGTCAAACACAACATGTTGACGATATGTAGCGAAAAAAATTTATGATGGAAAAATAGCAGCGAATACTCATCTGTTGTGTGGAGCGGAACTACTTAACTCTGCGTTTCTAAGGCAAACACTCAACGGTTGCGCAACAGTTGCGTCTTATGAATGCGACTATTATCAAAAAAATTTATTATTTGACACAGCAGAAACTTGAAATTTTTCCCCACAAGCAAATATTAATGCGTATGCAATTCAAAACACTTCAATTACTATTTTTACTCTATAGTTTCTTTTTTTAATTTAAAATTGCAAATTTTTTGTGCATATGCAGAAATATGCTGTTATATGCATAAATATGCATTTGTATAGCAAAAAATATGCAAAGTAAGCAAAATATGAAAACTTTGGGCAATTGCACAAGAATTCTAAAAGATTATAAGAGTAGCAGAAAAAAACGCGACTTCAACAAACCCAAAATTGAAATAAGGAATAGCAAACAATTAAAAAAAAAGCAATAATGTACTCGACTTCTTTTTGCAATTTAGCTACGGAAAATAAACTTGATTTGTAAAATAAATTTTTCTCGAATTTAATTTTACAAATTTTATTCTAAACAAATTTAAAACTTTTTTTCTGGAAACTAAACCATTATTAAATAAAGTTCAAATTGGAAATAAAAGATTTAGTAGGCAAAAAAAGGACGAAAAGACGAGCAAAGAAATGTATGAAACTCAATAACAGTTAAGTGCATCTGCCAACAGCAGCTTTCAAGTTTTTTCGTCTCCTTTTATTTCTTTTTTTTTAGCCTGCCTGCCAGTATTTAATATAATTTTAGTTTCGCAAAATTTCACTCATCACGACAAACCATTGGAAAAACTTGTGTGCATTTTTTTCTCGAAAACAATCCTTACCCGAGTTGAGTTCCTTGACCTAAGTTAACATTTTCAAAACATTTCATTCCAGTCTATATACTTCTCTTCTTGTAGTCGCCTATTTATGTATCTGCACATAACATAAACTTGTATAAAACTATTTCAACAATAGAACAATTTAAATTGCATATAAAAGTTTGCTTATGGTTGAGTGTGAGTATGTGAGTGTGTGTGTGTGTGTGTGTGTGTGAAGGCAACAAAAACTAGTTGCAAAAGTACAAGGAGTAAAACGCCCTGCCCTGCCAGCATTTTGCGTCTACTCCAACAGCAATAATGATGAAAATATATATTTTTTATAAAAGCTTTTGTAGTTGAAATTCCACTACTGCATACAATATTTGTTTACAACAACTAAAACGGAATACCGCCAAAGGATAAACATCCTTCCTTCTGTTATCCATTCAACTGCTAAACACCCGCACGAACGCCACACGGAACCACATTGTGAGTGGAGGTATTTAGTAAATAAATGCATTTGAAAACTTTTTCTTTTTTTTACGATTGAATATAATTCGCTTTTTCCGTGTGTGCGTGCAGCATGCCACAATTATAGTTTGTCAATATAACTTTTTAAAAAGCTTTTTCTGCCTTTATCACTGCCACTCTTGAGAGAACAAGGAGCCACCCGAAAGCTTAAACTTCCTTTTTCTATCACTAAATAAATACCATTGAATTTCTGTATACGCCTGCAATATTTTATTTATCATTAAATGCATAATAGCAGGTGTTTATGCTCGTACACTCCTCTCTCTCTCTACTCCTGCTGTAGTGCTAAAGTAACAGTTTTTCGCTTCCTCTTTGGCTAAAAATTATTTAAATTGTTGTTGATGTGAAAAAGGTCTCATATCAGAGTTTTTCGTAAGTTTCGAAAGGGTTTTTGTTTTGTCATGTAGGCAGGAGCTTTTTAAAGAACTCCAGGGAAAGCAAGTATTTCAATGATCAGTATTTATTAGCACTGGTAGATCCTGACCTCAATTGCTGAAGGTCTCAAACCGATATATAAGCAAATTAGTTCTATAGAAAAATTTAAAAATTACAAAGTTTATCGAAAATTCCTACATTTTTTGGCTGGATTTTGAAAGAAAGTTGAATTTAATCGTCAGATAATGAAAAAAAATATTTGGCAATATGTTACTTGTGACAACTGAGGGATATAAAAAGAGCGTAACAATAGAAAAACCAACACTTTTACCTTTTAAGTAATGCTTGTAGTGATGAATTGTTTTTGCCTTTGTTGTTATTCTTGTTATTTTTTTTTGTGAAAAATACCCAAGCATACTTTCATCATACTTTCGGGATGTTTATTTATTATCATTTGATTTGTTCGTGATCGTGCCTGAAAATTAAACTGGTAGAATGTTAAAATGTTTTACATTAGAAAGAACTAAATTAAATTGATGTTAAAGTTTCCTTTTTTTCCTTGGAATATGATTTCATATCCAATTCTTTCTGACTTAAAAAACGTTACGAACTTTAGCCATGTAATAATCACATTGGATGATATTCACAACCAATTTAGTTCGAAAAATTATCTCATTAAATTAAATTTCATTGTTATCTAGCACATGAAAGAACATATTTCTAACCGAGTCTGCTCATCCCCAAGATACCTTTGGCTTTTTTTGTAAATCTTTTTGGGTTATCTGTAGAAATCACCAGGGGACCTCTATTACCAATTAGTCCTTCCGATATCCTTCGTTTGGTTATTGAAAACATGTTGACTGTAATTGCTACACATTGGTAATAACTATATAACCTCTAGACAACTTAGCTGATTTGCATGAAACGAATTGCTGTTTGGCATCTTCTTGCTACCACAACCTAATTTAATCATCTATATTATTAATAGACAAACACTTTCTTTTGTGGTCGTAATACTTAACCGATTTTGGTTTGATAATTAGGGAGCTATAAGCGTTTAACACATGCACACTTCTTGCACATGCATCTATCAGCTTCAACTTGAAAAATTGCTAGAATGCGGTCGATTGAGTCGATTTGGCATTAATATATTGTCATTCCAACAGCTCCGGACAATATATGACAATTGCCTGTGCGTCCCTTTTAAAAAATAGAAATAGTTGCGAACACTCTTTACAATGTTCCAAATACTACTCAAAGCTTTTTGCGATCTTGGCTTTTCTCTGCATTTCGATAGTACCACCAGCTCCCACACATTTTTATTTTGGTTTTTGACTAATAGATATTGACAAATCTGACCATCAATGAGTCCCGCGTCAATAGCAATGAATGGTTGGTCTTGAGTTCAGTGATTTCTGGCTGATTATTCCTCCTGATTGAGTCCTTTCAAATAACTACCAAATGCTTTAGGCTCATATCCTCAATGGTATCAACATTTAAAATGTATGTTAGGCTATGCTTGCTGTTAACACACAATATGCTCTAACACGTTGATCTTTTCCAGGCATAAAACTTCAAACATCCTGTTCTTTGAATTAGGTTTTAAGCAGATTATATCAGAACTTTACGAGCCTTCTAAGTAAAGCAGTAATCATTTATACACAAATACCTATTTCGTTCTCCTGTCTAGAGACTCGTTAAGTTCCATTCGAGAATGCCTGCAATAAGTTATCAAGCGACATCTATTTAAGTTAAATGCAGTCAATTTGTGCAGCTTGTCGCCAAACTTCACGGTTCGGGCACGTGATGAGAATGGAATAATAAAAAATTCCAAAACTCAATCGATGCCCATAGGAAATCGGCGAAGAAGATTAACCTGGTCCGATTCAATTAAGGAAATTTTCATAGAAAAAGGCATTGATCCTAAAACATCCAAAACCGCAGCCCCAGAACCGTAACCAATGGCGAACCCATCGCAAGGCAGAATAGGTCAGGAATAAGTTATTCGTAAGTCGGCAAACTATTGAGATAGCAAATAAAATGTTGCAGTAGCAATGTGCGGCTGCTCTCTCAGTTATTTACATAAAGAAAGTTTTAAGGTATAAACGTTCTGCTTAAGTTATTGCACAAATACTGCGTTTACGACTGTAATCTTTATAGAATCTAAATATTGTAAGATGTTTACTTCCGCCAACTTATTAGCCAGAGTAAATGCAGTGACGCCGCAGTAGATGTATTTTTCTAAACAAAGAAATACAACATGTAATGTATCTTTAACCCTTTAAAACCCGCAAATCAATTTGCATGTGTGCTCGTATTATTTCTCTCATCATAAAAAAAGAGTTCATAATCTTTAACCCCGTTTTAATTATGCAGTTTTAAGAATTATTAAATAATACGACTATTTTCATAAAATTTCAGCATGAAAATACTGAAAAGAAACTAACTTATATTCCCTTTTTTACACTCTGTCTGTTTACGGGTTATTATAATAAACATGCACTCGCATTAAGAGATACAAAAATTTATATTAAAATTTTGCAAATGTTTGCACAAAATAGATTACAGACAAGACTGTCTGTCCTCTGACTGGCTGTTGGTAGCTTAACTTTTAGTCTAGATAGTTTTATATTATAAACTATATATTTATTTGTCTTTATGGTTGCTTTGTCTGTCTGTCTGTCAGTCTGGCTTATTCATCTTTAATACTCTTGAAAAAAGGCCAACTAGTTATTGTAATTGTAGTAGTTTTTATGTGTCTGTATGGAGCAGCTGTAGGTTGTATATGTGTACCTTTTGTAAATATGAAAAAGTTATCAGAGATTTTTGTAATATTTCCAGTGAACAGTTTATATCCTTTAGCCCATTATCCTTGCATAATATCAAGATATTTTTTTTATTCTATTCTATATTCTATGACCATCATTTGTATCATATTTAAATGGTTAAAAATTTCATTTTGTAAGATTAGAATATAAGTTGGCTTTGAGATATTATAAGAATGTTTTATGAAATGTGAAATGTAATTAAAAATATAAAATATATAATTTGAAAGCTTTCTTTTTTAAAGAGTTGTCAATGTGGCTGTTAATTTATGTACATATTTTATTTGCCATAGTGAAAGACATCACAAATTATGAAGTTCAGTTTTTAAAAGAGATATTCAGAAAACAACTATAAAGTTTTTAATATATTTACATCTGAATTGAAAAATCAAAACAATATTCTCTTCTCAAAAGAATTAAAGATTAATCGGTTAACCGATTAAAAACTATTGGATTAACTGTTCGATTAATTTAAAATTGGCAATTTTCGATTAACGGTTAAATCTGTTGTTAATTTGGGTCGATTAAACAAAACTTTATATTTTTTGTAGTTGTTGAACATATATTCCATGTCTTTAATTTAATCTAATTAAATTAAACGAAACGATTAGAGGTGCTATGAAATTGGAAAAATAAAAAAAATAAAATGGCATAATGGAAATTTTGATAGAGAAACCCAGAAATAGAATTGAGTAATTCAATAGTGATATGGATTGATTTCAATTTTTCCAACATCTTCAGCAAGTGAAACGATTGTCTTCAAGTCAAGTTTCATTAGAACTATTTGAACGAAATTATTTTTTTGAATATTATTTTTACAAGATCTCCTTTAAATATGAAACTAACTAATAAAAGGATCTCTCACTCACCTATGTATCAGAGAATGACAAACGATACAATAAAAAATAAATTACTCTAGAATATATGAAATATTTTCAATACAAAATATTTTTCATATCTGTTCGCATTTTGTTTTATACCTGTATGTAATCATGCTCATATTTATTTATATCCCTGCGCACCTACATATATGTATCGATAGGTACTCCAGTGACTATGAGCACATTTATTTTCCAATATTTTTTTGATAAGTATTGCCAGAAATTTTGTCTAAAGTTTTATTATGAATTTCGTTTCTTAATTATTTTGAAACATTTTTAAGCAAAATGCGATAAAGTTGTATTAAAAATTTCGCGTTAACTTGAAAAGTATACAATTTTACTTCGAAGCAAATTTTGGCAACATTTTTGAGAATAGGAAAAGCTTAAAAATAGATGAAGATCCTTAAACAAAAAGCGACCGAAACGAAAAAAGGTAAGCTGCTTGCCAAAATTTAGAAATTCCGCAAAAAATTGCAAATTTTTCATATTCCTCACATTTTTAAGTCTTTTTAGAAGATTTTACGGCTTTTTCAAAACTTTGCAACTTTTCGAGGAATTTCGCGTTTTTTGCAATGTGGGTGACTTTTTATATTTTTTATTATTTCATCGACTTTTAAATAATAATAAACATTTTAATTTTCCCAGTGATTGGAAGTTATTGCGAATTTTCGTCATTTTTGCAGTTTTTTGCGAGTTTTTCACATTCCTTGTATTTGTAGCCCGTTTTAGAAGATTTTACGGCTTTTAAAAATGTTGGAAAATTTGGCGAACTTTCGCAATTATCGCGATATGATTTAGTGCTTCATTGAATTTTTAAGATTTTATAAAAAGATGAACACAGAATATGGATCTAATATGCATGAATTTCATTGATCTTATTTTTATGCAAAAATTATTTTTACTCAAAAAGTTAATACCAAATAAAGAACTGCAATTTTTGCCTAAAACAAATATAAATTGCATATAAATTGTTTCTTTATATGAATGTTTGTTATTTTAATAAAACTTAATAAATAATTTATTTATTTATTTTTTTAAAGAGAAGTAACACTCATTTAATTAATGTGCCTACCAACCAGTAAGTGTGTTAACTTCTTTATGAAAGGGATAGTGAAAGAGGACAGAAACGAAAATTAACCGACTACTAAACGATTAAACCAAACCCTTCATTAGGTAATCGAGCGATTAAGCGATTAAATAGAAATCCGCTTAATTGAATACCCTATATATGTACATGAATAATCCTTAATAGAACCGCTGGCATAACGGCATAACTCAAAAAACTCGTTTTTAAGAAAACGAGAATTCAATGAAAAAATAAATTCATCTCTGAAGGGATGAGTAAACAGGATATCTGTGTGAATGTTTTACACAAGATAACGAACGATACGAAGAATGATTTCGTATTCTCAACTCAAAAAATCATATTTTTGAGTTCTGACTTTTATGAGTTGAGTAAATCAGCTATTCGTCTGCGTTTAATAAAACTGATGCTATTAGAAAACGTTCTATTTTGAAAGACATTTTCAATTTAGAACATGAATTTAAATTGCAAAAGTAAATAACTAGAAGTTTATTTACTTTTGTTAAAAAAGAAATCTAAACCAATTATAATTCAATCATCTTAATTCATAAATTTTATTTAGGCAGCCACACAAAAACCAAAAAAATAAAAAAATCAAATACAAATAAAAACTATTCTGTGCATTCCAAAAGAACAAAAACTCAATAAACTATTATTTCTTTGCTAACCACACTAAACAGCCACCTAAATAAACGACCTCATAAGAACGATGACGGCCATCATCGTCATTATCATCATCATCATTATTTTGAATCCAACAGCAAAAAGGCGGTCAAAATAATTCAACGTGAATTTATTGTTCCGTTTATTGTTTGGTTCAGATTTAACCAAAAACTAACTCTTTCTTGCCATGTCATGTTGCCACATCTGGCTAGAAACAATTTTTGAAAATTATTTCGTATATTATTTTAACCGAAAACTCCATCATTATTAACCAAACAAGAAACCAACCAACCAGCCAACCAACTACCGACAAATAATTGAAATTATAAAATAAAAAAAAAGTAAATTGCACCATTTGCAAGTGGCCTACCGTTTGCTGCGTCTGTCCTGCATTCAATGCTGACCATCTTCATCTATCAGCCAGTCATTATGTCTGTCAGTTATTCAGGCAGTCGGTCAATAATTGTACAATACAATCGTTTAAATTTATCTCGCTTTTCTCCACACATATTCTTCCATACTGATGAAATAATAAAACAAAAATCCCTGCAGTTGCACTGGAAATTACTCTAGAATTGAGTATTAACAAGAAATTTATTAAACGCTGTTTAAATTGTTTATGTTCATTAGATTGTCTGTGCAAATTTCAGTTGATGACTGAACATGGAGTTTTCTTCTCAAAAGAAATGTCTTCAGTGCAACTATTGTATTTAACACACTCTGTGGAAACATTTTACTAGTGATTTTTTTCAATCGTTGAAGAATAATAAATATATTTCTTTAAAAGTCAACCCGTATTGATAAATGTTTTAGGAAGAGTAGAGAATAGGTCAATTATTCGTGTTTTTTTATATGTTCGAATAAAATTTAATTTTTTTAAAGTGATTTTTCGAACAAATTGGTTGTTAGTAGTTTTTAATCCAAAGTGATTATTATTTTTTGGCTAATGTTCGTAACGTTTTTAGTCAGAAAGAATTGGACATGAGACAATATTCCAAAGGAACAAGGGACAATTTTTAACACTAATTAATTTCAACTTACACGGCAGAATTTCATGATATTTTTTTTTCTTCGAATAAACGAATAACTTTGAAATTTTGTTCGAATAATTCGAACGAACAAAGAATAAAAAATTTATGGTTAAAACTGCATTAAAAAGCATATCAAGTTTGCTTGCTCTTTTCTTAAATTTTTCTAAATAGTTCAGATCATCGTCGATACTGTTACCGATTTTTGCAATAGTACAATTTCTTACTTTATTTATAGACTTTTTCTTTAGATCAGTTGATAAAACTTTATCAGTTACCTCAAAAACGTCATTTTCGTCTTCATCGTAGTTTAGGTAATTCGCAATACATATTTTTATCACAAAATAATCGTGAAAACAAAGTATTTGCGTACTTCTTTGTTTAGCTTCTTGTGGCATATTATAGAAAGTCGGTATTGGATAGGAAATTCATAGAATTCAGGAATAATATTAAAGTATTGAATGATTTTATACGTCGTTCATTAATTATTCGAATGTTCGATTATTCGAAAAAAGTTATTCGAAAAAAGTTGCTCGAATAATTCTTTAATCTATATTGAAAAATGTTTGTTCGTTGGAACTGTTCATGGAAATTGTTCAAATTATTCGAATAATTTTTATTCGATCGACAACCCTAGTAGAGAACTTTAATTATGCGACAGGTTCAGTTCATTCGCTATAAACTATTTTACCAAATGAAAATTCATTCGATCAGTTAATTCGACCACAATTGAAAATCGAAAAGTTGTTCATAGTAGGCACCTCTATGTAAGATCTGGTTAATTACAGAATTGATCGAAAAGAGCATACCAATGAATCCAAATATTCTCGATCTCAATTGTAGTTTGAGACAATAAAAAACTAATACTTTGAAAATCAAGTCTTAAGGTTTTCCTTTTTAACTCTTTGTAATTCGTCTGGTAAAAAGAAAAATCTTTAAAATAATTAGAATCGAACATATTTTGAGGGCTCTCATGTCTTGTTTATATATCATTATTTATGTATTTCATGTGTTGCACATGTTGTTTGATTTGTTTATTGTTTATATTTAAGTGTTGCATGTATTTAAGTAGAGGAGGCCGTCTCTTTTAGAGTACAAGATTTCTTATGTACAACAGTATTGATTTTAATTTTTTTCATTTTTTATTTGATTAATGTACGTAACATTAGGGTGGATCAATTAGTTCGGGTGAGAAAAACTTGACAGGCGTATAGCAAAATCGAAATCGACACAAAATTCTAAGAAAATTACCCAAAGAAAGTATTTGTTTAAAATTAAAATCTATTACCCGCCGAGAGGAAAAAAATTGCTTAGATTTAATGTAAAACAACATATTATCACTAAATCCAAACATAATATCTATCTATTATATAAATATATATGTATATTGAAATGATTAATTTGGCTCAAGTTCAAACCCGAGTTTACCCATTTATGCATTCGAATTTTGTATTTCATTTTTATTATATTTTTTTTTTATTATATAAATAGGAAAAGACAAATTTTTGGATCCTTTTTCTTTTGTGTTTGCCAACTGACTTTCTTCATTCTTTTATCAAATGGTAGACATTGTTGAGCTTTAATGATCTGACTATATATTATTTAAATCCGTTCAATATTTAGGAAATAAAAGGCTCCTAAAGTTGACAGCACTACAAATGTACTTGATAGTTAACTTTCAAAAAATAAACGTAATTTTTTTACAAACAATTGACACTTCCGGGTCAAGTTTTTATTTTTTGAAACCGGTTTGCGAAAGAGCCATTCACAAAATTTTTTATTCACCCCCCTTCCAGTTGTCAACATCGACCTCACGTCAAAACTATACCAAAAAATTGGTGCTTGTCTATCCATTGTCAAAAACAACTGACTACTATTGATAAGCTCTTGTTATTTTCTACACCTTAGAGAACAGAAATAGACTGTCAAGTAGCAAAGTGTATTAACCAGGTGACAGCATTACGGCATCTGATTTCTTTGTCTTGCTTTTGCTTTCTATTTTCAATGTCAAAAAGGGTGCCTTTATATTTTTCTGTACATGTTTTCTGTAGATGTTTTTAACAGAACCCGTATAAAAAATACTTGTTGTTCTTGTATTGTTGTAATTGTTGTACTAATAATTTCACCTGTTTAATTCACCTTGGTCAGTAGCACAAAATTGTAGACAAGCCCCAACTTATTGTTATTTTATTGACGTGACGTCAATGTTGACAACGGGAATAATGTTGATTGTCGTGAACATAATAAGCATCCCATTAATTTCAATTGCACAGATTAAATGCATTTAGCCGCCTTAGATAATGACAACATATTATCTGAGCCTTCATTTGCAGCAAGCATTTCACACGGCAGCACCTACTAGAGTACATTAAATCTGATGATGTGCCACTGTCAGATCCAGGAACTCCGTTGCACATCTCCACGGAACCCAGCGATGTGTGCAGTTGCTAACGTATGTCTCACGACAAATAATTGCAAAAAACGTCACGATGTTATGGCAGTGACTTTAGAATGTCGTACCCAAACATCTCTTATGGATTGTAAAAGAGGCTTGGAGAATATGCTGTTGTTTGAATTGCGAAATAAAACTTTAATTGAGAAAAAGTTTTCTTCTTACTGATTGAATGTTCAATGACATTTCAAACTTGAGTTTTTAGATACATTTTCTTAATAGAGGTCTCAAAATATGGTTTAAAAAGACGAATCGGAAATAAGCTCAGTATTCATGAAAAATCTAGTATTTTTTGCGTAAAACCGAAATTTTCATAGAATTTTTCGTAGATTAAGTTTTTGCTATACGCCTGTTGACCAATAAAATTGACCCACCCTAACGTACATATTTGCAATATACATACATAATACATACATACGTACATAATTTCATATTGCTTGTAATTTGATGAATGTAATCAAAAATCAATTGAAGCAAAACGATTTACAGTTTGATTGAGTGCCCCGCCAAATCATATGTAGACGGCGTACGAACAAAATATAGTTGAACTGAAGTGGAGTAGAGAATGAATGGTGGCGTCTCTACTCTACTTATTTACTCTGTGGCAAGAAAAAGCGAAATTTGAAGTGTTGCGCTAGTAAAAAACTGAATCTAAAGGTAACTCGACAACTCAACGTTGGATGAAGCGCGATTGCTTTGCATTGCAGTGGCTCTGGCTGTTGGTGGGTTCGTTGGTTGACTGCTTGTTTGTTGTTTGGCTACTCAGGGTACTTTCCAATGTTTATATATATATTTTTTTAATTCAAAACCACAACAATATGTTTATGTTTTGTTTTGTTATTTGTTATTGTTTTCTATGCCACATGATTCTTGTTTTATTTCTTCTGTTTATTTGTTGTTGTTGTTGTATTTGTAGCTTGCGGTTGCTTGTACTTAATCATTCACAACTCGTATTTATGTATGTTGTGTTTCTATTTATTCTTTTATTTATGATATTTTATGATTGTTTTTTGCTGCAATTTCTATATTCCATCAACCCCAACAAATATGTATAGGCTGCATAGTACGTTTATGTGGCATGTGATTGTGGCGCTTGATTAGAAAGAAAAAACTGTCCATATAGCAGCATTATTTAACGACAACGACAACACATCAAGAAATCGTTACAAATAAAGTACTGGCATGACAACTTATTCATGCAATCAGTGCATAAAAATACAATTGCAACAACATCAACAAAAAATAGCAAAAACTAAAATCAAACATCAAATCAATCAAGTTCAAGTTTTTTGTTGTTGTTGTTGTTGCTGTTATTGTCATTCAACGTGTATGTGGCTGTGTATGTGTCTTGTAGTTTAGTTTCAATTTTAAAGTAATTTCAGAAACAAACAAAAAATCCACAAAGTAAATTGACTTGACTGTGACAGAGAGAGAAAGATTTGGGGATATGTGACAATAGAAGTAACATTGATTGGAAGGAGGAAAAAAAACATGGCATATGACATAATTAGAGTTGGCAAAAATTAATCAAATTATAGGACACTATCTTTTTTCAAATGGGGGTTTTATTGCAAGTTTTTTAATTTATATTCGCAGTTTTTATTAAAATTGACATTTTTCATATTCCAAAAAAAATATTTCAAATGCTTGTGAGAACAACCAGAGATATTGTAATAAAGTTTGTTTTCTGTTGGCAACATTGTACGTACACCTACTTCTGTTTTTGCACGGTTCCAGAAAAAATCGTGTTAAAAAAGACATTAATTGTATGCAAAAATAGGTGGTTGGTTACTTATCTCTAAAACCTATTAAAATTTGTGAAAAAAACAAAACAAAAGCGCAATTGTGAATGTTGTGCAAATGGTCTTGCATGGTAGCATTTGCTAAGTAGTTTAGCATATTTTTGCTCTACACAAAGATATGCACTTGCTACTCTTGTATAAATAAACAACTCAAAAACCTGTAGTTTATATTTACACTTCATTTTGCAACAACCAATTGAGAGAATTCAAAGACTATTGAGCGAACTAAAAAATAAAGAGAGCAATTTCATGTTTTGCAACATGTTTTTAGAAAACAGCGTTCATAATTGATTGTAAATATTTACAATTGTATACATTTGCAATCTCAAATGCGCAACATTGTGAATTGGACTAAAGTGTTTTTATTTATTCGTGCTAAATGGAATAAAATCTTTAAAAAAAAATTTAAAATTTTTAATTTTTTTATTTTTTATTTTTTTTTAAAGAGAAGTAACACTCAGGCAATTAGTATGCCTACCAACCCGTAGGTGTGGAAAGGGATAGTGAGAGAGGACAGATGGTGAAAGAGAGAAAGCTTAATTTTTACAACTCTGATATTGCGCGCTGTGTTAGTTTTTAGATCAGTGTTGCAGCGCCTCTGATGTCAAGTAGGCGCATTAAATGTGTTTTAAGCTGTTGTAGCCATTTTATTAATTATTTTACTTCGCCGGCGATTTTGCTACAATACCGACGAAGGAGGGCGCTGTGATGTTCGCTAGCATACACCTGTATCAATTGCTGCCAGTACTGTTCAGTGACCAGTGTGCTATGCCTTCATCACTTAAACACTCCGACAACAACAAATACAATGTCATACTAATGCACATCTGAAAAATGCCCTTTTATAATATTTAGTTTCCGCAGGATGGCGCTCCGAGTCACACAGCTTATCAAACAATCGATCTTTTCTGCACTAAGTTCGGTATCAACAGTCTTGGCGGTGTCTATTTGCCGCCTCGGAGCAGCAGAATTTTTCTTGTATAGTGCCGTTAAAGACTGATGCTTTGCGACTAATCCAGGAATGGCCCATACCCTTAAGGCAAATATCGTCCGATCCCATCGTGAGATAGAAACGGAAACATTCAACAAAATCTATTTAAATTTTAATGACTGGATAAGCTGCTGCGAAGCCAGCCGCTATAATCACATGAATGAAAGAGTGTTCCATAAGCATTGGAAATATTTGTTATTTCTAACAAATAATAAAAATTTAAAAGGACAATTGTACAGTAGACTTCGGTTATAACGAACTCCGCGAAACCGAACAGTTTTGTTCGTTGTAGAGAACATTCGTTATAATCGGAGTAAACATTTGTTTCTTTCTATAATAAACAATCCCCCTTATTCCGTAACTATTTGTCAACGCCAAAAAATAAACTCTTCTCCACTCGCTGTCGACAACATTCTAATTTTTCGATATGTTTATATAACATATTGCATACATACATACTCGTATGCATATTCACCAATATTTTATTTTCTTTCTGATCGCTTTGTCAAATAATGGTAAATAATTAATTTAAAAAAAATTAGGTATTTTGTTTGTTATATGAAGTAAATTAATTTAAGCGCATTTACTAAATTTTGTACTGTGAAAAGAGTTCGTTATAAAATTTTAATAAAATATTCACGCAAAAGTGTTGGAACTAAGCGAAAATTTGTTATTACCGAAGTACGTTGTAAGTGAACTCCACTGTAGTGGGACAACCCTGTAAATACATTCTAAGTTTTTAATCATTAAAATCATCATGTTTATCTCATACAATCTTAAGACACAACAAAATAGGTATGAATATATAAATGTACACATGTACCGCATGCATCTTAGCATAAAAATATTTTAGGTGTAATTTTATGGGTAGAAAATGTATATTTTTAGCGGGTATTTTTTTTAAACCGACATTTCTTCACACTGGCAGGCGAGCAACACGTGCAGCTCACGAAACATTGCTGGGTGCGGTTGGTGAAGAGCGTACCTGCGAGTATGTTGCATGTAGAAAAAGTTAATATTTTATCGCCATCACAACAAACAGTTTTCCGCTTTATTGCCAAAGTTTCATTGTTGAGTGTGCGCTTTTTATTTTCTCTACAACCAAAAATTTTTTATTTTTTTTTTGTTTCAGCTACCGGTTTTTTTTGTTTCAGATGCAAAAATAAGAGTCCTTATAAAGCAGAAAGGTATCAAAAGCTACGAGGTGTAATGTGATAATATGCTTTTGTTTTTACTGTGCTTTTGCTATTGATGTTTTTTTTACTCGTTCATAACCTTTTGTGAATTTCTTTTTCATATTAATGTTGCAATATTAACAAAAGCATTTGCTCAATAGGGGTTGTTCTTTCTCAAGACAGGAAGAGTTTGAGGGTTAGAAGTCGTTACCGGCTGTAGACAATGAAAAATTGTTACTTTTAAGGAAATTGAAAATGAAAATATTGATGCGTCGTCTAGCAGAAGGTGGGATAAAAAAATGCAAAAAACAAAACGAGATGAATTTTTTTAAGTTAAAGGTGGGGTTCTAACAGCATTTTATGCGGTGTTTTTTTATACGTTGGGTATTAAAATTTAGTCTTAAAGTATAAGAGCGCAGTGTGAATTGAGTGTTTAATACAAATTATTATGATTTAGTATAAACTAAAAAACACAATCAGCCGTATTCATAATTGAAAGTTACACACTGTCTATTCTACTGAACTTATCCTGTGCATAACTAAAATACATATTAATCTTGTAGTATACTCGTTATGTTGGAGTTTATTCTTTAATACTTGTATAAAATATAATTTTATATCTATCTGCAATCGAAGGGCACTGATACACGTTCAATATATGTATATTAAAGGCCATTTCACACTATAATACAAGTATTACGTAAATTAACAAAAATGCAGCGCTTATTACATTGTTCTTTGAAAAACATGAAAAAAAACAATAACTACTTATTATATCGGGATTGCGTTTTTGTTAATTTACGTAATACTTGTATTATAGTGTAAAATGGCCTTAACTGCGATCTAGTATCGTGATATTTATTGAACGTCTAACATGCAATATTGACGCAAGTACTGATGGATCACTTAATATTTTGAAATCCGGAAAATGGATCGCGATCCAAATATCACAATATACATATATTGAACGCGTAGCAGTGTCCTTAGAAAATTTTTAATATTTCAGTTTTAATAAAAGTCAACTATGTTTTTGACATAAATAAATTTTTTTTAAGATGTTTTGTAAAATATTTACAAAAAAAAGTACTAAGGATCAAATACTAACAAAACAAAGGAATCCTAAGGAAGAAAACTTTGCAATGGGATCAAGATGAGAAGGAAAATTTTATTATGATCTATTGTTTTCTACTGCTTTTATGTTTTCATTAAATAAAACTTTATTAAATGACAGAAAATAATTTTCTAGTTATACATATCGTTCATTTACTCAAACAACGTCATAACTCAAAAAACGTGGTTTTTGTGGTTACAATGCAGAATTATTCTTCGTATCGTTCGTCATCTTGTGTAAAAAATTCCTACAAATATTTTGTTTACTCAGGTCTTGAGAGGGGAATAGTTATTTATTTTTCAATTGACTTGTGGGTAAATTAAAAATTTTAAACTTGTTTTCTGAAGAACGAGTTCTTTTTTTTTTGAGTTATGACGATGTTTTAGTAAATGAGCAATATGTACACCGTCTATACATTGTCTACTCATAGATCAGATAAAGTATTATGAATATAGTCCAGCAGCTATGCTGTTCACAACTTTTCATTCTGAATTAGGCTGTATGTGTACAAAGGTACGGTTACACGAGTCATATATTTGATGAAATATTAAATAATGAAATCGTAAAATAATCAGGCTTGTCACAGAATTCAATGTAGTCGGATTTTTATTTCAAAGGACGACTAAAAAATTTTTGTGTTATGAATTGCAATGTTATCGGTTTTATATTCAATCTAGCATTACTATCTTGGGGCAAATTATGGCATTCGATATCGAACAAAATTTCCATACAAATTCAATTTTGTCGTCTTTTCAAATCCAATTCCGACTACTACATTGGATTCTGTGACAACCTTGAATGTAATATAATGAATTGTGTAGCTTGGCAGTTGTAGTCAAGATACAATGATATAAAATGAAGTAAAATATGTCGCTCTTTTAATGCAACAAAGTCACAAAAACTGTTTTAGTGTCATTAACCACCGACAACAACTCCAATTACGGTTGTGTACTTGTTTATGGTTCTTCGAACCGCATCGTTGTTACGGCGTAAAAAGTAGCTGAGCCACAGCTAAAAGCTTCTCATTTCCATATGCTCCACCTTTCCTCTAATTTTGCATTCCTGCAGACATCGTCTTTCAAATATCTAGTGTCCTAACAGTGACGTAATTAATTTTTGCCCACAATTTCTTTTCTCCTTAAACACCTGAGAAGCGTAAGACCTCAATAGAGCAAGAAAAATAATTTCTAATATATTTTTTTTTAATTTCCTTGACAAACTGTATTTGGTGAAGTACGTTAAATTCGTCTTCGTCCTTCTTAAAGAAAAAAAAACACACACACTCAAAATAGGTCTCTTGATTTATCCATCAAAAAAAAATTTCTTTTTTTTACTTCTAAGTGTTGTATATATTTTTCTGCTTCAGCAAAAACTTGTTGGTGATTTGTATTTTGTTGACTTTATAAATTTCTTGTTTTTTTTTTGCCAAGTAAACGCGCATTTAAACTATTTTTGTAGCTGCATCAGTTAGTTATTGTGGCCATATCACATGTTCCAAACATTTATTATCATCCTTATTTAACTTAATGTATTGTTTGCCTTTTCTATTGACTTTGTGTCTGTGTGTGCGGCTTATGTGGCTGTGTGTGTTAATATCATTCAGTTCTTTCTTTGTGTATTGATTGGCTGGCCAGGGATGATAAACCTCAAATGAACGATGCTACTGCTGTGACCCATTTGGTACGATCTACATATTTTCAAAGCTTCTTGTTTTTATTTTATTGACATCATGCGAAAATTCGACTTTGATAACTAATTTTTGTTGTCACATATCGTCGGTCACAGGTTGACAACTCTTAACTCGCAAAAAAATCGAATCGGGTTTTTGGTGTCAATAGACTGTGTTTATCCTTCTGCATGTTACTACGTTTCATTTATATTTTTAAAAAAATTCCTTTCCTACTTTTTTTTACTAATTTTGTTTTTTTTTATTTACTTCCAACACGGTTTAGTAACGGAGTAATAACGTTTTTTTTATGTCTCGTGAAAAGTACAAAAAACATGTTAAAAGTTGTCAACCTGTGACCGACGATATTCTGAATTGATTTTTGCAGTTGTTCAAGCTGAATGGGAAACCGGTGTCTTTGATTACACATCTTCGCGTTTTCCATGACTTTTCGGAAGATTTACGCTGATAACTGTTCGCATTCCTGTTGAATATTTTTGTTAAGGGCTGCAATTGTTTAGTGCTTGCGATTTCAAGTAGCACTCTTAGGAAAGAAGTTTGCGATGCTTGAATCGGGGTATCTTTATGGTCATGCCCAATCGCCAAAACGGTGGAGATTACGCGACTAGGAAAAGCTTCGACACAATTGTTCCATGCTCTGGCGGAGCATATCGCTCATACAGCTGTCTAGTTCACAAATGTCAAACACGAGTATGATTGGCATACAAAAATTACGACATCTTTCGATAGAGTGATTAATTTTGCACCGTCTTTTATATGTAGGTATTCGTATATAAAAACGATTGTAGTACAATCGGGGTTGAAAAAGTACTATTTTAGAAGCTCGTTGTTTTCTCATTTACCATCGCTGCGGCTGCCTTAAGAAGAGCGAAGTGTAGTAGTGTTTTGATTGCCCGCTACATTATTTGACATTATCCTTTGTTAAGGAGCTGTCTTAATACCCATTCACACTTCACCAACACCGCCCATTCTTTTATTATATGTATTCCTGGTATCTATTTATTGTTGTATTAAAATGACTTCAATATGTTGGGCAACTGATTTTCATCTCATCTCTGTTAAAGTAGAAGTAAATTTTGTGATTCTCATATTTATTTTCCATGGCAAAAATTGCATAAAAAGATTTTCAATAACGTGACAATATTATACAGAATTAAAAAAGGTCTTTCAACTTGTACCTTTAATTAAGTTATGTGTTCTCCTTTAAAGGGAAGATTCCTTGTCGCTGTTAAGGTTACAAAAAATCAATATAAATTCTGTGTATATCATCATGTGTTTGTGTTTGCTTTTGTTTTCTTACGTAGACATCATTTATCGAAAATTCGTGTTTGCTTACGTGTGCCGTAACATGTATACACATACATACATAAATAAGTATGTAAGTATCATCTATCAGATATATTATTTATTTTTTGTATTTACAATTCCATTTTTACTGTCATATTTAATATAAAACAATTGTTTGCATGCAATTTTCATTTAAATAGAGAGTAACATTTTTATGCAATTGCATTTAGGTAAATTATTGCATGTGTTGCGTTTTTATATTTGATATTAAAATTTGATATTTTTTTATATGAAACACTGGCCATGAACGCTGACAACAACAATTCTGTTCGCGGAACTTCTATAAATGACAACTCTTATTGTCTCTGTTTGCCGTAATAAAGGCAGTAGTGAGTCGATAACTGACAGAATTAAATGCATTTAGTGTTCCGCTGCACTCTTCGTCTTCCAATAAGAGGTTTCATTTTGATTAAAAAAAATATATTTTCAACCGACATCATTGGATGTTTATTTAATTGCAAAGAGGATGTTAGTTTGCCATTAATAATGGAACACAATATCAGCCAAATGGCAACCACGACTACGCTTGCAGGACTATATTCTTTTCATTAAGTTTTACATCACCAGTAATGCATATTTGTGGCTGTATGTCCTCGATAATTTCACGAATTCCATCTTTGAGGCCTGGAATCTGTTGGGGCCATTGGCATAGATCTCATTTTTAATGTAGTCTCAAAGAGAAAAGTGTAAAGGTGTTAAATTACCAGATATGGGTGGCCAATTGGGATCGCCTCTTTGAGAAATCACGCGGTGAGGAAACTTTTCACTCAAAAGAACGATGCTATTGTTTGATAGAAAAAGGGGAAGATCTGGTCTAAAGACCGGCACTGCGACATCTGATGGATCTTTGGTGCCATATGGTATTGTTACTTGTGTGGTACGTAGCGCCGTCTTGTCGAAAGTAAACGTCGTCGTTCACATCAATATCTTCCGATTCCGGTCATACAAAATCATTAATCATAGTTCGATAGCGCAATCCATTTTTCGTAACAGTTCCTGCCTCATTTTGGACAAAATTAAGGTCCTATGCTTCCGTCAGGCCGAAAACTGCACCATACAGTCACACGTTGAGAATGGAGAGGCGTTTCAACAAAAATTCTTCGGGTTTCCGACTCCCAAATGCGATAATTATGCTTGTTAACGCAGCCTCCTAAGTGTCTCATCACTCAAAATGATTTTTTGATGAAATTCCGGATCAGTTTGGTGATTTTCAAGGACCCAATCAGCAAAGACGCGACGTTTTTGATAATCGGTAGGCGTATGTTTTTGTGTTCACTGAAGCTTAAAAGCTTTAAGATTTTTTACAACGTATTTTGCATCAAATACGACGTAATTTCGTTTGTGGAATTTCCAATTCCAAAGATCGACGAGAAATGTACCCACCTGAGTTTTACTCAACACTATGGGCTGCAACATCAATATACTCAATTGTTCTTGAACGACGTGTAAGAGTTCGACTTTTTACTTGTCCCAACAGCTTAAATTTTTCCACCAGTTTCTTAATTGCTGATCGAGAAGATGCGTCACGATCAACCAAAAATACTGTAGATTTGCGAACTGAGACCGCGAAATGTTTACCATTTTTGTAGTGTATTTTAATTTTCAATGCATTGTTGAGTACATAGGGCTACTTTACTGCAAAATAGTCATATCTCAAAAAAACTCGTTTTTCAGAAGACGATTTAATTTTATTTTTAATTTACTTACATCTCAATGGAAAAATAAAAATAATAATTCTCCCCTCAAGAGCTGAGTAAACAAGATATTTGTATAAACTTTTCACAAAAGAAAAAGTACAATACAATAAATAATTTTGAATTCTGAACTCAAAAATTACGTTTTTTGGTGATATGACTATGTTGCAATGAAGGAGCGATATTCCGTATATCATTCCATTTTTATTAATGGCCAAATTTTTTACTTGTCACCCGTCAAGTAGTTACAGTTTGAGTCATGACAGCTGTTTAAATAGCGGGCTATTGAAAATGATTGGAACACCCTGTATCAGCTGTTATGAACAAAAAATTTGTGACTACGAAAGTTGCTAAATTAATTGTTTTAACGATATTGTAAAATTTCATAGTTTGTCACAGTTCCATTCCCCCGACCCACTTGTCTCATCTCATTTTAAATTTATGTTACACTTTCCAACGATCCATTGTCTCGCAAGTGTCAAGTTGTCATTTCATGAATAAGTATGAATTTATTGCATTGTGTGAGGTATGAATCAAAACTCTGGTATATTCTCTCCGCAAAAGCATCATTTTGAAATATTTACATATCCTTTCTACTTATAAGCCTTCATGAGTGACAATTTATGGATAAAAGCGAACAAACTGTATTTTAGTTTTGCATATCCCTGCTAACGAATTTAAGGCAAATTTTAACTGCAGCAGCCATGACAATATTTAAATAGGCTGATTATAATCTGAATGTGAACAGCAATTAGTTTCTAGTAAATGTTTGTCTATGTGTTGGTAAGACTATTTAGAGTAATAAAAACCCACACAATAACATATTTACTTTATTTATTTGATAAAAACAGATTTATGCTTTCTTTATATACTCGACATCAATATTTTCACAGGACTTGCAGAAATTTTCATAGACGAATGTGTGCATGAACGTTGAAAACTCACGCTTACACGCACACACACATACACACACATTTACTTAACTAATTCCTTGCAACCCAAAACAATTTACATGGCAAATACTTTCTCATTTAGAATATGCACGTCCATTTTTGTTTTTGATAAATATAAATCTTTATTATCCTGGCATTAAGTGTTTTTATATTATATTAAGTTTATCTGTGCTCTGATGAGTTTATAAGTTCACATTCATTAATGTGTGTGTGTGTTTGTGTAATTGTGCATAATAATCTTATTTGTATTGGGTTTTCAATCTCCTAGATTTCATGCGTCAAACATATGATGTCCTGTATTCTTTGCTACATAATCTAGATAATCATGAAGCACGAAGTCTTTTTTTATGTGCTATAAAACATGAATAAAAAGCTTTGAGGCATTCAAAAAGTTTACCAAATAAGTGGTTAGATTTGATAAAAGCTTAATGGAAGTTCATGTCTGTTTTGTCTTTGCTGAAAGCTCATATCTTCCATTGTAAAGTCTAAATGGTGAAGCTTTGTATGTAGTAGTATGGACCGCGTTGCCGTTTCGGTTTTATCTAACCAAAATTAAAAGGGATGTTTTTTTATTCAATTTTGGTTACTTTTTTTTGGCTTTTTATATATTTTAATTTAATTTATTTTAGTTTAAAATTACCAAAATCCGATAAATGCCTAAATCTAGTTAATAATAGCTACAAATGTCATGGAAAAAGATAAAATCTGTTAAAGTTCTAAAAAAAATTCGTAAATTGCCCAAATTTATTCGAATCAAAAAATTACAAAATAAGAAAAAACTATAAGCAGATTCTCGCACTCGTGTTGAATGTTGTCCTTGAGGGCTTCCAGGGTCTCGGGCTTGCTCTCGTAAACACGGGACTTCAAAAAAACCCACAAGAAAAGTCTGTAACGTTTAAATCGGGCGATCTTGCGAGCCAGTGTAAATCGCCAAAACGAGAGATGAGGCGACACGGGAACGCCGCCTTCAGAATATCGGTTGTGGCTCGCGCAGTGTGTGCCTTTGCTCCGTCCTGTTGGAACCACATGACCTCCAGTCCTAGTTCGTTCAATTTGCGGCAGAAAAAACTCGGTTAACTGACCAGCCGCGTCCTCGAAAAAAATGGCCCGATGACTCCGCCAGCGTGAACAGCGCACCATGCATTCACTTTGAACGGGTGTAATGACTCCTCGTGCATCACTCGTGGATTTTCGGTGCCCCAGAAGCGCCATTTTTGCTTGTTCACATACCGCTGAGGTGGAAATGAGCCTCATCGCTCATTATGATTTTGTTCGAATTGTTACGCAAAAAAATAGACACGATTATTCCGCGTTTTTGGGGGAGTGTATTGCTCCATCGCTTGTTCAACTGTATTCTACATCTGTCTAGTTCACAAATGTCAAAACAGATTTGACATTGGACGTCATTTGCAAAAATAAGAGCGTCTTCCAATAGGGTGATTTCTTTTGGTCCACCTTATACATACATACATACATACTTATGTAGTACGTACATGTTTTCGCATGCCTTATACTCAGGCTTTTAAAATGCCTTATAAACATGTAAAAACAAAAGGGACCTTTAAAGTCTGAATAAATAAAATTTGTTTAAAAATAATTATAAAAAATGCTAAAATCGGAAAATTAAAAAGGAGCAAAGAAGGAAAAATCTGAAAAATTCGAAGAACAAAATGCTAAACCGCAGTGATTGTTTATAAAAAGTCGTTAATTTTTAAAAAAAATTAGAAAATGAATCACATTATTAAAATTTAAAAAATTCGGCAGGGTCTTTATTAAGGATACGAAATATTGATAAATGTCAAAAAGATTCTGGTGTAAAGTAAACAGTATAGATTTTCATTTTGTTTTGGTGACTTTTTGGGCGTGCCAACACTGTGTTTGAATAATCAACTTTTGCTCGAGTTTTTGTGCAGATAACAGACCTCCCTGGTTTAAGAAATAAAGCACAAAAAAATTTCAAATTAATTATTTTGTATTAAAGCAAATAAAAAATTTTAAAAGATACACTTTTGTCTTCTAAAAATTAATTGTGTTCATAATATCACTTAAATTTACATATTCAACATTTTATTTTAAATAAAAATTATTATATTTCAGAGAGATGAAATATATAATTTAAAAAATTAAAAATATTCGTTTATGTCCAATAATTTGATACAGAAAAACCGGTTTGAAGAAAACCGAAAAATTAAAAAAACCGGGTTTCCATTAATTTGAAAAGCGCTTTTACAACTCTAGATATGTAAAAAAAATGTATACTATTTTTATTTATTTGTTCGGAACGAGAATTCCTGGTATCCCGAAAAATTTTAATTCTTTACCCGATTTCCCCGAAATTTAAAAATTCGGGAAAAGAAAAACTCGTAATTTAATAGTAATTTTAGTTTTAACATTATTTTTTTATACTTTTCTTATGATTAATGGGACTTCATCAGAGAATGAAAATTATTTTTTACGATTAGAAAAGACAGGAACTCCAAATTTAAATACATGCTGGGGGAACATTTACCCAATACCCGTGCCGCAACACACCTCAGCAGCACCCGAGTCATCCACTTAAACATATTTTATTCAAACAAATTTCTAGGCCATTTGATGTTGTCAAATGTATTAAAAAACTGCAGTTTTTTAAATATTTTAAGCATCGAACTTAGAGGCTCTTCACATATCACGTATCGTTGTTTTTTTTTGCCGATTTTATACTTAACAAATTGTCAGAATATTTTAACAACTCCCTAACCATTTTTTTTACCCCATAACAGTTTAGAAGACGTTTCAAATATGATATTCATATTTTACTGATACAAAATAACATAAGAGTGCAAATTGAATTCATTACATCATGCACATAACAATTCTCCTAAAAGAACCAACAAATCTTAAAAAATTATCGGTCTTTGTCACTTCAATACTCAGTTTTGTTGGAATTTTGTTTTGCTACTAGATATTCGTAACAGACATTGTTTACACTTAACAACCAAGAACTTGCACGCATGACCCAGAAAAATGACATTATAATAAAAAGAAACTGCCAATAAAGGAAAACTCAAAAGGAAAGGAAATACATTTAATGCGTAATTGCCCGAATGTGAAACACAAAAAAAAATAATTCCTAAAGTTTTCCCTCGAAGTAGGCAATACTATTCTAACTTTATTTGTCGTAAATATTAAAGGACTTTTTGTTTTATTTTAAAATGTTCCGCTCATTTCAGAGAGAAATTTTTCATTTCAGCTTTTAATAAAACAAAACGAGATTCGTTTATTAAGTGGTTTTGTTGTTATTTAACATTTAACGGTCAAACCCAAATACGATGAGTGCGTAAAACATCAATGTCTGTATCTGGATTAGTAAACATTTCCACATGCACAGACTTAAGAATACTCATTCATGCATATAAACATATACATACACACATGTATGTATGGATATTCATATGAATTAAAGATTTATAGTTAAAGTGAATAGAAAGTACAAAATTGCTGCATAAATGAAATTACAAAATTGCTTTTGCATACATTTCGGCTTTTTAAGACACAATATTTTGTTTAATAAATTACACTGTACGACATAAAAAAAAGATTCAAATGACTCAACCTGGTAGATAGTACCAACAAAGATATACTTGTATCGGGGTCTAGAATAATTATATCTGAGTTGCAGTTTCCCCCTTTTACACATGTGAATCGGCAACATATGAAATCTTTTAATCCTTACGTAATAATGCGGAACATTTTAAGCCTCTTAACTCCTCGCTCTATAGGTGTTATTTGCTTATTTTTCAAGAAAGTTATAGTATAATTTTAAGCCAAATATTTTTGTAGGACATTTTAACACTATATCTCTTCAATGCGTGGGTATCTCTTGTCCCTTTTTTAAAAAAGGGTAAAACACAATCAAATTTTTTAATTTTAGACAAAATCAAAAGTTCATAAAAAAAACTTAATAAATACCAAAAATTCAGAATTAACAAAAACTGAAATTTCGGCTTCACTGCAATTTAGCTGGTGCCTGCCAGAGAATCATTTAATTTCTTCATATAAAAATGAAGTGTTGAAATTCCCGCTTTTTTATTATTGAAGCAGTTTTAAGCTGTGTCGAACAAATGACAGGAATTCGCGTAATTAATTTTTCGATAATTGATTTAGCTGTGTCGGAAAAATTTCGGGAATTCCTTATGGACGGGAATTGAACTTTAGTGGGAATTCCCGTCATTAGTTTATTTAAAGACAAGTGAATGACGACAATTCTCGCAATTCAGCCGAATGTGTTAAGAGGAAAAAACAGATTGGTGTCCTGGGTACACCCGTTTGTATTAACATATTTCATGTATTAAATAATAATGAAATAAAATTGTGATTAATGATAATTTTGCATTAATTATGCAAATAAATATTTTATTTTTATAGTTTTATAAAGGTAAATAAAGAATGTAAGTGAAACTATTTTGTTGCAAAGAATACATTTCAAATTTCATTTGTACCAAAAGAGTACATTTGTGCCGTTTATTTCAATTCAATTTGAGTGCCGTGATGGGTGACAGTGTTAAGTTTTCACCTTCTTTTCTGAAATCTAAAAAGCGTTTGTTGTCATTGTTTTCCTTCTATACAACAAAATTGTGTTTGTGGATACACTTGCTCCAAGATAGTGTTTTATTTTTCTTGTTGTCATCGTTTTCTACTTCATTATTTTTGTTGTTGCTGTTGTTAACATTATTGTTGTTTTTGTTATGTTCCTATTTTCGGTGTTTGTTTTCCTTCGAGAACTTTTTTACGCTTTTTCTTTTTTTGTATAACGATTCTTAACTCTGTGTATCTACATTTGGTTTGTGTGCGTGTCAGTGCAAGTGTATGCCCAGCAAACACACGGGATTGATCTGAAATTGATAATGATTTCAAAACAAACTCTATCTCAAATGACAAACGTTTCAAAATGGTTGGAATGCAATTTGAGAAACAGCATTCTCAAGAAAAATTCTCAAATATTTTTCAAATGTGAAAGACATGTGAAGCTAATTCATTTCGTGTTGGTTTGTATTTTTCATATCGCGTTCTGTTGTTTTACGGACAAATCTGTAGAAAATAGAATACAACGTTAAGTGGCAGTCAAGAGTGCGTATGTATTAGTTTGTTGTGCTGTCAAATATTACAAATTTTGTTTTAAAAGTCTCAGGTAGTAAGCACGTTGACTACAAACCGAAGGACGAGGGTTCAAACCCAGTGTCAGACAGAGTCATGAAATAAAAACACCACGCATTTCTCTGATGTGCATTGGTGTGCCTTTGTGTCAGTTGTTGGCGGAAGGTTTCAGTGGCGAAGGCATGGTCACTGGTCACTGAACAGTACCAACTTCAGCTGATACTAATTCCAATGTAACATCAGAGCGCCCTCCTTCGTTGGTACTGAGTAGCACAATCAACGGCGAAGTAAAATAAAATTAATAAAAGAAGTGGCTACTAAACTAAACACAGCTTCAAACCTCGTAATGTCCTCCTCGCCACCAGAGGCGCTGCAACACTGCTCTACGAATAAACGTGCAAAAAAAGCAGAGTTGTAAAGAACGAATGAAGCTTCACCTCCTTTCATATCTATCACTATCCCTTTCCACTAGTTCCAGCACAATGCATTGCCAGTGTAGGGGTCATCCCCTGAGTACTGGTCCAAGATAAAAAAAAAAAAAAAAAGATTTATGTTTACATTTTTGTCAAGTAAAAAACAATTTGCTCAGATTTACAAAATTCATTCCCATAATAACATCGTCCATATTCGAAAGTTCAGACACAGAACAAGTAATTAAAAAATATTTTCTACAGAAAAGAACGGCACAGAACAGCAACAAAAAAGGAAAAACAAATAAGTCCTTAAGAATACTTAAGAATCTTTACTTTTTAGATTATTTAGCTGACACAAAGGAGCTTAGGAGCTTATTTCGTAAAACGCAACGCTTTGAGACACTTTTTATGGTATTTCTTTTTGTAATTTAATAATTTGTCCTTGTAAAATTTCTCAACGCTAAGCGTTGCGTATTATAAAATATGAACCCAAAGACTTCAGAAAAGACTAATATGTAAAGATGAATGCGGTATCATTTTAAGATTTGACAGAAATTCGAGAATAACACTTGATATTAAATTGTGAAACATTTATTCTCAAATGAACGCCGACTTGTATCGCAAACATCTTTCTAAGTTTGAGAATAACATTTAATATCAAATAATAGAACCCCCATATTTCAAACGTTTGACCTTTTGTTTGTTGGGTGTGTATGAATGTGTGTAAGTGCAAAAGTGTAAGGACTGTCATTGTAGAACAAATGTCAGAGACATTTAAAGTTTTAACACGAAATTGTTCCTTGTACTTGACGGAAAGCAAAAATTTCTTAAATACGAAACTTAAGGGAAATAAACAACGAATTAAAAGAAAAAAAAAACTTAAATAAAAAATTTAAAATACTAAAATCGTATTTATTCAATAAATCTAGAAATAAATCTTATAAACAAATCCTATTAATTTTAAATTTTTAAAAGAAAATACTTCAACCAGTCAAACATAAAAAATAAGAAAATTTTCCTGGTGTTTTGTATTAAATAACTCTAATGAAAAGTGAAAGTGTGCGAAGAAATAATAAAAATTAATTAATAAAATCTAAAATCTAAATTTGTTAAACAAAATTTAAATTGAAAAACGATCAAAAAACTATTAATTAAAAATTAAAAGTGCGTATTATGGGTAATTTAAAAGCATTATGTCGACCATAAAAAAATACCAGTTAGATTTCATTTTCATTTACAAGAAACCTTAACAATTTAATTCTTTTATTTAATTAAATTCACAATACATTTGTGTATCCAATTTTATGTGTTTGTGTTTTATAGCGTTTTAAGTATTAATCGAATGCTAAATCATACTGGGGCTTTTTTTGGGCTCTGTAGTGATGAATCATGTGTAGACATGTTTTTATTCTGTTTAAATGAGTGTAAAGTGTGTAGAGAAAAGAACCAAAGCCTACTTTAACTGTTAAGTGTAAAATAAAGTTTTGTTGCATACTTTTGGGTGAAAATGTATGGCCTTTTTTAGAAGCGTACTAAGTTAAAAAAGTTTTTAAATGTTTCAACTTTATGCCGTATTTTAGAGGAATACATTGTCATGTTTTAAAATTGAAAATAGAAAATGTCTGCATAATAAATACATGGACTCCGACCGTGTTCTCGGTCAATTTGGGCTGAATTTTGGACGAATACCGCGATTTTTTGTATAAACAAAGCAGGTTAGGTAAACGAATATTTTCTACACTGAAATTAATTCATGCAACATTTTACGAAAGAAAAATTGTCTGGCTATGAACTTTTTTCGTAGAATATACGAAACTTTTGTTGATAAATTTCAGGCTAGAATTTTATAAATTTACGAAAGGAACGAAAAGCATTTGGGTTATTTTTTTCTTTGTTAAAAATATGATTTTAAGTACAAAAATTAGTTTTTGTAAATTAGCACGTTTTTCAGATTTAAAGGCTGCTACAAAGTTATTACGGAAATTCAGATTCCCATAGTTCTGTAAGTAAAAAAAAACTTACAGTAGTTCAGGTTGGTAAATTTCTTAAAGAAGTTTCCGTTTGCTAATATGGAGTTCCCAAAGAATAGTACGCAGAATTTTTGATAATTATTGACTTACAGTGGAGACTGAAACTGAAATAAAAGTACAGACATTTCGTTTTCTTGTGCTTTATAATTATGTAATTTAAAATTGTTTTGCTTCTTACGTTGTACGAAAATAACTAAATTTATGTGATTACGACAAGAATTTTTTACACAGCTCTGCATGATTGTATTTCCTTCCTTGTAGAAATAAATGTACATTATTTAATGTGATTATTTTTCGAACAAATTGGTTGTTAGTGGCTTTTAATCCAAAGTGATTTTTATTTTGGCGGCTCGATTGATTGTGATTTCAAATTTGTATCTATACTCGAAAAAGGATACGAGAGTTAATTGTATTGTGGAAGGTATTCGTCGTTTTTAAAGAAAACGCAACTTCAGCACGATCAATATTCAAATTTTACCATCACTAATTTGTTTTTTATCTCATGTACCATTTTTCTTTCTAATTTTTGTTTTACTTAAGACAAACTTTTTTGGTTTGTTTACTACTTAAGTATTAATTGCTTTTTTTTGTTAATTAGTTGAGTGTTTGATTTATTTGATAAATTTTAACTAGTTATGTGACAATGTACAGCAAAATTTGCAAGGCTCAAGCCTTACACATTTTACAAAACAGAAACTGCGTCGTTTTTCGGGAGCCGCTACACTCCCATCATCAGTGTTTATGTGCGTTTCCTTAAAATTTATCAGTCACCATTGGAAATGTATGATCAAACAAAAATATATTAACAATTTGAATTTTTGCATAACGTGTGTGATGACACAAAAAACTTAATTTTACACAGTCAGAAAAATGTCCTTGAACATGAGTTGTATGTCATGGATAAGGTATCTTTTAATAAGCTTGAATATTATTAGGTATGGAATGGAAAACTATTTTCTGATGAGAAATTTTTTATGAATATTTTTCATTAAATTTTGCCAAAAAAACTAAGTTTATACAATCTCTTTCCCTTGTTTCCCCAAACTTTAACATGCCCTGCCCGTATTGCTCAATTAGATCAATTTTTTTTTTAAATCTGTTTTTAGGAAAAGATTAATAAATTGTGAACTTCTTTCTTTTTGTTTAGATGAAAGCACCGATATTTGTAAATGATCTTTGAAAAACGGAATATTTGTATTCCTTGCGTAGGTCTCAACTACAATGCGTTCTCTAGAAACCTTTTATAGTAACGTAATTGACAAACATCTAGTTGTTAGATACTTTGTTATTTTTTCTGTTTATAAAAACCTTAGCAATCCTGCTCTTCAGTCAAACAATTGTCCAATTCATAACCTATTGGATGAGTTGTATGTTGTTTAAAAGTTGCTGGTAATTTCTATATATTCTATTTGTTTAGAATCATGTTTATCTCTGGGAACGAAAGCTGCAGAACTTCTTATTTTTAGGGCTACTTTCACGTGCAATTCTCAGAATTGAGTCCCAAAATCATGTGTTGTGCTGTGTTATACAACACAATATAATAGGTTGTGAATTGTAAAAATCATTTAAAAAATATTTGTTTAATTTGAAGGCGTAAAATATTACCTAAAGAACCAAACGTTTGTCTTAGTGTTTGTTTAAACGTTTGTCTTAGTGTTTGCTGAGTGGATCGCTCCCCAACACTCCCCTGCAGATACTATTGGACTACGTGGTCCATTGTAGCTGAAATGGACGACTTACAACATGTTCCGATGTAATGCAGTCATGGACTTTGTCATTTTCAAACAAGAACTTATTGCTACACGACAATTGTTCGTGCTTTCACGATAGTACTCGTGCCGAACAATCTACTTGTGCGTGGTCCATTTTTAATGGCATGGAGTAGTTTTTGGGTTAGGCCGATGTAGTGCAAACCTGGATTATATGGTCCAGCCTTCAGACATCGTAATATTAAATGGACCATGTTTTCTACATACATTTATGTTACTTTTGGACTAGTGCTAGTCCTTTACGGAGTATAATTTACATGCGTTTATGGACTAGTTACGTAATCTGCAGGGTCGCAGTAGTTTAAGGTTTAAGCTAACTCCTGTTTTAATTTTGGTGTTTTGGCTTTTTAAAATAGCAAAATCAATAGCTTATTAAAAAGATTTTCTTAAAAATTTTCCAATAGTCTTATGTGACCAGATATTTTTCTAAAAAACTACATTTTCTTTGCTCTTAGTGGTCTTCATGTAATTTTTTGTGAATATTTATTGGCTGCTCCTCATCCCAGTGAACAATTTTGAGGTTTATATCATCATGTAAAGAATTAAAGTCCTTCTATACGCCCTTTCTACAACGATTTACTGCAAAAAAAAAATACAAACAAAAGAATTAATGATTCTTGAATTAATAGAGTTTATGTAATTAGTGTGCTTTTACAAATGTCGCTTACAAGAAGCCAGGTTGTAATGCAAAGACTTTCGAAGCGGCAACAGTAAATTTCTATTTCAAAATTGTACTGCTTTCAAGTGTTGATTACCCATATTAAAATCAACTATTGCAAGCATATTAGTAAGTGAAAGTTTTGCTGCTTTCCCTCGCAAATCTGCTTACCGGTATGTTAAATTTTTTTTAGAAGGTTGCTAATAAATTTTTTATTGCACATTAATTCAACTCTGATGCATTAAACTCTTAACGTCCTTAGAATCATAATTAAACTAATTTTGATTACACATACCAACAAATGACAACAAAAACGTAGACATCCTTTTCCATAAAAAAAATTATATAAAATAGACAACTAAATAATGGAGCAAAATTAGAAACCGAAAACAATAAACAACCATGAGACTATGAAAAAACTATAACATTTAGCAAAAATCAGGAATGGTAGACGACAAATTGACATAAATATGACGGCACTTTGACGCGTCAAATTAACAGCTTTTTCCTTTAAAAGCAAAGTGACAAGGGAGGACAGTCACATGCACTACAAACGTTTTGCTCGTAGTAAAGGTCTTCTTTTTAAACATAAATGAATAATATTATATACAAATGCATAACGAAAAATAATATTCTTAATAATAGAAATGAAAAAATAGTATTCTTAGAGAAAATGATTATAAAGGCTGTGTGGTTAACAGGACACTGCAGCAAGGAGACAAATCAAATACTTACGATAAATCAGAAAAAAATATCAAACTGAACTAAAATGAACATAAAATAAGTAGTTTATTGCCAGTAAAGTGATAAAAGCCGGAGTAGAGCTACTAAAAGACGACAAATAAGAGACATTTTTAACTTCGAATTTTTAAAAACTTTTAGTTCTATTTTATCTCCTTTGAAATGTGCAAGTGAATCTGACGAATTAAATAATTTTATAACTTCATATTTTGTGATGCCACTAATGAAAAACATTAAGAGGACATTCGTAAATGCAGTAGTTGTGCAATTATGAAAGTTTAACGTTCGAAAAATACTACTTGGCAGCACACTTTTTTCGTAAAAAAACAATTTGCAATAGTTTGCAGACAGCTTGCACAAATTTCCTGAAAATACCAACACAAGAATCAAGAAATCATATCACCCTTTCCGCGATTTATGTGGAAACCAAAGCCACCATGTCATCTCTGAAGTAATCTCAACATACTTAATATTCTCCTAATCAATCGCTGTTCTCATTGTCAGGTCCATATGACCGGAAGAACACGCGGATGGTTGTGATAAACAAGTAATAGTTGTTTTTAAATACTTAAACATAATTTTAGTCACCATAAACATTATCAATAGCGTCCGACCGAACAATCAGTGTCAAAGTTTGGCAAAAACTTAAGTTCGATTGATGTTTGGCGTTCGGAAAATTGTTAGCCGTGCACCGAACATTGTACACATTTTTTGTATATACATATTTGTAAATCATCAAACATATTTAAAAATTAAATCCCTTAAAATATTGAAGAAAAAAATATTTCGAAAAGGCAAATTTTTTAAAACCGATTTTCGGGTTCTTCTATCAAAACCTCATTCGAATAACCATGTTTTAAGTCTTTTCTTTTGTTAAGAATAGAGATATAAATGAATTTTTTCAATACAAATGAAAAAATTTAAAAATTTACGCTGCACTCTAGTACAAATTAATTAGGTTCATGACGTAATTTAAATTTACATATTCAGCATTTCAATTTATATAAAAATTATACAGAATTCCAAATCAGAGGAAAGGATATGTTTTCATACACATATTTTATTTATGTATATCGACTACATGCAGGAGTGCAGCTGATCAAATTCGGTGTGTATCAAAAGTACACAATAATGTTTTATATATGGTGTTTGATTATCAGAGAGACAGAAAATTTACCGATCCCTGAAATTGTCTTGTTAATGACATTCAATATGAAATGATAACACACAGTGTTGTTTTTTGTCTGATTATTGAAAATAATCGCATAAAATCTAAATAAAAACAAATAATGAAACAAAAATACTCATTTATGTCGAATAATTCGAGACAAAAAAAACTAGTAATCGAATAATTCGAAAACCGTGCTTTTATAAAAACTGGTTTGAAAAAGCCGAAAAATTAAAAAAATCCGGGTTTTCGAATAAATCGCAAACCCGGTTTGACAACTCGAAAAATGTACAACGTTGTCAAAATGAAAAGTTTTTATGCGTATTCATTTTAACTTAACGGAAAACTATAATTATTTCCATACAATAAAAAAAATTTCGGTTCCGAGCTGGGGTTCGGTCTGCAAAATCTTCCCAAGTTCGGATTCGGTCTGAAAAAGTTAGTTTGATCGGACACTAGCTGCGTTCGAGTCTTACAGTGAAATGCAGTAAATGAGTAAGTACTGAGTAAACTGAAAAATTTAATCACGGAAAAATTTTAAAAATTAATAAGATTAAGGAGACTGGTGATTGCAAATCAATATAGTGTTGAAATATATTTACAGTTTGGACTACTCAACTCTTTTTTTTTTTCTTGTTGGTACTCGCTGCAATATTTATTATAACACGAATATTTTAAGAAAATATAAACAAATTATTTTCTTTTTTTTTTAATTTATTAATCGAGATAGCCTCGATATCTTTTTTCAAAGATTTTCAAAAACTTTTGTTTGTTGAGGGTTTTTTAGCTAGTCTATATACATGAATTTCATTGGTGCTGATGCCAAATCATCAGCAGACCTTAAACCATATTTTTGAAAAGTTTCAAACCTCTTATCTTCTACAAAAACTTTTAAAACCCCAATGAAAATTTCAAAAATTACAAAAGTATAAATATGCATAATAAGTTTTTCATTGGTTTTTTAAAAGTTTTTGTATAAGATAAGAGGTTTGAAACTTTTCAAAAATATGGTTTAAGGTCTACTGATGATTAGCATGTATATACAAGTATAAAGACTAGCTAAAACCCTCAACAAACAAAAGTTTGTCAAACTATTTTCAATAATCGTTTCATTTTTATTTGATTTTCCTAATTTGTGTCTGATTAAATTTTTTTTAAAGTATGTGATTATTAGTTTTTGCTATTGACTGACTACCTTAAAAGCAAGTGCAGTACTAAGTAACTTAACATTTTCACAACTCCAAAGAAATAACTACGAAAATGACTGTAAATAGTTTCTACTACATTTTTTTTAAATCATATACATTCATATTTAATGAACGAATAGTTTAAAAATAATTGTACACTTATTATTTTTTATTATTTTGTTTCAGTTTTTCTTTTTTAAAATAATTTTTTCACAAATTGTATACTTTTTATTTTCTTACTTTTGTTTGTTTACCTTTTGAATCATATATTTTTTGTTTTCTCTAAATTTTACTACAAGAAATTTCTGCAGTAAAAATTTTTAAATTCTCAACCATGAACTGTCACTTTACGCTCTCAATTTGTGTTCTCATTTACTGTAACTTGAGTAAACGAACGCAATTTATTAAAATGCAGAAAATTCAGTAAAGATTTTTAAAAACTTTTGGGTACTCGAACACACTCACTAATTGTTAAAATATACTCTTGACCTTTATAAAATTTAATTACTATACAAAAAAATGTTTCAGTGAAAATATTAATTTTCGACTACCAAATATCAAAGTTGACGAGACTCGCAACGTAAATGGCAACCCTCGTATTGTTCGAGTACATATTATTATTGCTTTATCCTGTCATTTACATTTCCTCTGCTTTGCTTTAAAGCTTCCAAAAGAATACAAATACCAGAAAACAATTTTTTCCGTTTACTGATCTTCCTTTTGTTTTATCCTAGTTTTTGTTTGTACCGATGCGAGCGTAAAGACTAAAATGTCAATGTATTATTTAAGCCATTAAAACAAAGGTCAGTTATTTTGTTGTTTTGAAACAGATTTTTTTGTGTAGTTTCTATTTTTGGAGAAATTCCTTCATGTACATGTGATGACGACAAATATTAAAATCATTATTATTAAAAATAATAGCGTAGAGTTCATGCTGAGGTAATACACCGGTAGAAATTAATGATTTAACTCTTAACATTGGCTATTATTTTCATAGCAACTTGTGGGGTGGGGGGTTGTTCTCTATTGCGATGCGAAAGCAATTTCAGTGTATCAATAGTTCGATTTCGTAACATTTTTCTTTTGCATTAAAATAGAGAATATCCTTTAAAAGTGAAAGAAAGATCGGGTCTTATCCATGATCCCTTTCTTCTTTAAATGCTGGCTTCAATATGTTTTATACTGTTGACAAGAATGGACACGATTTGAATAATTTTCATAACTAAAAATTTTCATTTTTTTCAGTGTAAAATTGCAAAATTAAGATAAATTTAATGTTTGCAAAAAGTTCACTCATTCGATGGTATTGAATGAATTATGTTAAAATTTGTATGCAACATTCTGCTTGACTACATTCGCCAACAACAGAAATAATTGTGTGATATTTAATGAAATTAACTTTAATAATATAAACAATATACGAGTATGTATGTATGTATGTACATATGTACATGCAAACATATTCAATAAACTTTCAGTGTCATTTTAAAAATTCATTATTTTTCTTCCTTTCTTTTCCAGGCGGATGCCAGTTTAGGCATGCATGAACGTGAATATGTCCAGGAGTCATTGAGTTATGTACTGCGTATACAAGAAGTTCAAGAACGTATTAAATTTGAATTCGTTGAAATATTGCTGGCCTTTATATCAAGCTGGTTAGTGTTCTATCACACTGCTCACGAACAGGCTGAGGATAACAAGGATTATTTGCAGGATTTAAGACATAAAGTGCAAAAGGTAGAAATTTAAATTTTCTTTATTGAATATGTGGATATTTTCATGGCTCTTTTTATTTTATTTCATAGACCCGTGAAAATTTTGAAGGCACCAGAGAAAAAGTCACCGAACTTAAATTGAAATATATGGAAAAACGAACAGTAAGTTTTATTTGTATATAAAAGTGAAATTAGATTTTAGTTCTTTAAAAAATTAATTACCCTCAACGAAATTTGCGTAAGCGTGGCTTGCCGACTTACAAGAATGAGATGACGTCAATAAACGTTTGAAAAAGCACAGAAAAACACATTCTGAAATCATTTTTGCATGTTCTGTGAATCACAAAAGTTCAAAACAGACGTTTTCAAAAAATTAAGTGTAACTTATTGCTGTTTTTTTTAGTGTTAGGCATTTAAATAATAACATCTTATTTTGTTTATTTAATCTATAATTCGTGGGATCTATAAAACACTAACTTGGCTGTTAATTTTTGTAAATAACTTTATTTTGAACTCGTGTGATTTACAAAACAATTTATTCTGCGATTTCGAAATAATATAAGCTCTTCGTAGACTAAGATTACGGAAGATGCTCAAAATAGGCTTGTGCTGCACAGAAGACTTCCTGATTCTCTTTGAAACAGAGAAAAAAAGTAGCTCAAAGCCAAATCAAAAGAAAAAAAAAGTGGACGTGGCAACAATTTTAACTTCCGTGTATTTTTATCATTGAAGTTGCTCAATTGTGCATCGAAAGATGTCGACTATCTTTTGGTAACTTTTTCTTCTTTCTTTATTTATGTTGTCCAACAATGATAAATCAAATTCTCCATTTTCCAGTCTGAACTTCCGTGGTCTGACGATCCATTAGTTTTCTTAGTGCCGAACCAGATTCTTTTCTTTCTATTTATGTATGGAAGGAGAAATCCTTCACGCTCATTTATTTTGGTTTTGAAAACTGTAACAATCCTCTAGCTTAGAAAGTAGTTTCAGATTTCGTTGAAAACCCCCAGAATACTGTCGTGTGACAGATAATACAAATTTTCTTTCGGTATAGGAATTGTCGGAAGATCTGTACAGACGACTGTCAGTAAAATGAGCGTAATATGTATTACAATAGTGTGTACTGACAATTTTTGTCTGACAACGTTGCTTAAAAAAGTATTGTCAGTCGTCCAAGCACACAGTTAGAAGATACATTAAAAGCACTCAAGAAATAGAAGAGAGCTATAGATTGCGTGGTACATCAAGCGCAAAATAAGCTAGAACTTAATTGGTTTAAAAAACCAACAGCATCTGGACGACGAATTAATTTCTATTCTCAACAACCCGGAAGAGTAATTATTAATACGGCTACAAACTTTATCAAAAGAATTTTTAATATCAGCCTCGATGACTTTCACAGTGAAAATATAAAAACAATTACAGACATTTTGAAGAAGAATAAGTTTCCGACCAGAACGATAAAGGAACTTATCATTATATAAACGAAGGGATTCCAGAAAATCCTATAAATCTACAATATATATGCCAGGCGAAAAATTCTAATATATGCAGCCACGAAAAATATGAACTGGCATTTAGAACAAGCCATAGGAGTGGAGAAACTATGCATTAAAACACAATCAAAACTGGACAAGGAAGAAAAATCTAACCTAATTTACGAGATTAAATGCAACGGAGACGGATTTAGTAATTGTAACAAAACTTACATTGGAACAACTAAAACAAAATTAAAAACAAGACTTGCATCACATACATAAATCTGACCAAAAAGCTAGAAATAAGCCTATAGAGCAAAAAACAGCAATAGCAGCCCACTGCATGAGAACAGGGCATACACCTTCATTCGATAAAACAAAAATATTAAAAGAAGAGAGGAATTATAAAAAACGATATTTTTGAAGATGCTCCATATAATTGACGTACCGCCAAATAAACGGCTAAATTACAAAAACGATACAGAGAAATACGGCTAATTACATACATCGACACACAGTAGACAAACACAGTAAACAAAACAGAAGAATAATTAGTAGAGGACAAACCAACGAGTAGGTAGTTAAAAACTAAAAATAAATTGTGTTATAAAATTTAAAGTAATCATATTAAATTATTACATTGTTAATTGGTGTTTATTTTTATTGTTTTTATTAGATCACTGATGATGGTCAACAAAGTTGACCGAAATATCGGAAAGAAAAAATAAATAAATTTACAAAAATTAATACAATACATAAGTGGGTTTTCACATGACCTTAAGAAGAAACAAAATTACTCTACAATTGAATAATACAGGTCAACAAATACGTATTCTCAATATAATTAGAATTGTTAAAGCAGAAACACTATAATTTAAAAAAATTTGTTTTCTTTTAATTTTTAATGGTTTCATACTACATATTTCAAAAAGGAAAATTTTTGTTCTGAAATTTTGAAAGTTCTTAGTAAAAAAATTTTAGATCTAAAATAAATATGAATTAAAGATGGATCTTTGTTGTTTATGCAAGTTGCAGACATAGTCAAAACTTAAAAAATCGTTCTTTAAAAGCAACACTAAAGTTTTTAAATTCCACACTCGCTCAATGGAAAAACAAAAAAATATTCAGTTCTCAAGAGATGACTAAACAAGATATTTGCATGAAATTCTTACACAATATAAAGAACAATAAGACGAGCAATTTTTTGCATTCCTAACCCAAAAAAACAATTTTTGAGTTATGACGTTATTAAAGTAAATGAGCGAAATGTTAATGAACTATCTTATAGCTCAGAGCTAGAAAACTCCTACACAAAAAGAAAAATTAATTTTAAAATTTCACACAAAAAATTAACTCGCCGTTTGAAAGAAATCTGAAACCACTTTCTAAGCTACAGAGTTTGCAATGTCATCAAAGTCAAAAGGAATAAAAATCACTTTCCGTGCTTACACAACTTCTCCTACTTAGTCGACGTCCAGACTGGCAATTTTTGTTGCTGCAATTTTTTTAAATTCTACTTTGAAATTACATTAGTGTCCACGTTATGAAATTTCAGTTTTACAATTTTTGTATTTTATACTTTTATACCTTCCTTTCTCTTTTTCTTTTTGTACTTTGACATCTCTAAAAGAAATATATAATTTCATACAAAAGTTTGTTGTTTTTTTCATACAACTGAAGAAATAAAATATAACGTGAAAGAAATACCTACAGCCAACTTCAAATTGACAAGTGCGAATTTCAAAGCAAAAGGAAATTGCAGAGTATATGAAACTGTGTACCGCTTCCAAATATTATCACCTCTTTCACCAATAAACTCAAGAATTTTAGTGTTAAATTTTTATTCGCACTTTTTCCCAAAATTAATATTTTACTTATTCAGTAAAACATTAACCATTTTGTTAAAAACAAATTGCAATTGATTATTGAGGGGTATAGCTTGTTCCTATGCGCATTTCACTGTTGCTAATGCAGATCATCAGGGAACTTTACCCTGATGAATTACTGCAACAAAAATTGCAAGTCTGGACGGGAACTTACACACCGATTTTTACCCAAATCAATAAACATTTTTTTAAACTTATTTTTGTAGTGAAAGTGAAAGTTCTAGTTTAGAGTTATAAATGTGTTTGTTTATCAAGACTTCTCTTTCTTTCTCTCTGTCATTTTAGAAACCAGAAGAAAAGTACACCAAACGTGGCTATTTATTTTTGATGGAAAAAAGTAAGTTGAAATACTATAAAATTTATCCAACGATCATGTATGTATGTACATACATACATACAATTGTTAAAAAAATAAATTCAAAAATCTTTGCGAGATTACAATTTATTCTTCACTTAAGCATACAAACATACATATAATAATACTATTTTAAATATGTACATACATACACGCACATTTCCATTTACTATATTAAATTTTTGAGTGTAAAAACTGATATTAACACCCATAATGTAGGTTCTCTTTTAAAAATTTCTCTTCTAGAGCCTTTCAAGGCAACATGGACGAAATACTATTGCACATACAAGAAACAGAAAAAGGAGTTTACGATGCTCCAATTCAATCAAATGAATCACAGTTTCACTAGACCCGAACAGAGAGAAGAGGAAAAACTTACATTAGTATCGTGCCAAAGACGTGCTTCAGAATTTGAGAAAAGATTTTGTTTCGATTTGACATTTAAAGAGAAGCCGGGAATAGTGTATACTTTTCAAGCCTTAAGTGAAGAGGATCGTAGAGCGTGGATTAACGCCATGGATGGTACAGAGCCTGTAAGTTTTAGAATATTTATTTATCTGTACACAAAAATAGTTGCATTTTGAATTTTGCAGACATATTTAGCCCCCGGTAAGGTTAAAGCGGGTGAAGAATATCAATTGGATGAGACCGGGTTTGCGTTTGTGCGAAAATGTATTGAAACATTGGAAAATCGCGGACTAGAAGATGAGGGGATCTATCGTAAAAGCGGTGTGGGGACAAAAATATCGAAACTTTTGTCTTTGGGCATGGATCGCAAAAAGGCTGAAAGTGTTTTTAACGATGAACATTATCGTGATCTCATGGAGAGCAATACAATAGCCAGTGCTCTTAAAACATATTTGCGTAATTTAAATGAACCCCTGATGACTTATCGCTATCACAGTGGTTTTATAGAGGCAGCCAGTAAGTGAACTTTATCTGTTACTACGAGTAAAGTTTCAAGATGTTAAGTTTTTCTTTTATGTTTTTTCCAGAACAAGAAAATTTAAATCAACGAGTTCATGAAGTCCATAAGTTGGTTTACAAATTACCTCAGGCGAATTTCGAAATGCTTGACATGGTCATCAGACATTTGACCGAGTAAGTTGGATTTTATTAACATCCCGCACATTGTATTACAAATATTGTTATCTTTCTTGCAGAGTCTCTCGTAAATTTGAGAAAAACAAAATGTCTGTGTTTAACTTGGGCGTGGTGTTTGGTCCCACCCTTTTGAGGCCACAAGAGGAAACAGTAGCTGCCATATTGGATATTAAATTTAATAACATTGTTATTAATATTCTTATCGAAAACTATGAACGCATATTCAAAAACGATCCCAGTGCGTTGGGCGCTCACATCCAGTCGAATTCCAGTAGTCCGCCAGTACGTGTACCTCGTGCCAGTCAAACAAACAAATCGCTTTTGGTGGGTGGCGGTGGTGGCTCAGTGGGCCGCAATTCCATGTATTCACCACAACAAGTATACCGGGTGATGACGAAATCTAATTTTACCGATTCTCCAATGTCTTCGAGTTTACAAAACATTCCCAATGGCATGATTTATGGCACCAGTGGTGGTGGTGGTGGTGGTGGTGGTGGTGGCGGTATTGGAGGCGGTGGCAACTCGGGTGTAATAAGCTCGAATGGCACAAATGGCGGTCTATTGGCTGCTCATGCTACAAACGGTGGCAGTGGTCCCAAAAGTCTGGGTTTGAGTGTAAATATGGGCAGTGTTAAAAACTTACATTCAATGTCGCAGAGCGACATTAGCATGCGCCGTAATAATGCGAACGAAGCAGTTTATGGCATTTTAACCGCCAACACAAACGGTGGGCTGACAGCTCATCACGCCACGCCAGCGAATGCCAGTAATTTGAGACATGATTATCTCATGGCGACCGCCACACCGGCCTCTACGTCTATTTATAGTACGAATACCTCTGGAAATCGTATTAGCTTAAATAATGTTTCACCACCTACATTAGCTATGCGCAAGGAAGCCCTGTATGGTACCGGTAGTGGGCCACAGCAACATCCACCAGTCCAGCTGCAGCGCAGCAATCATCTGCCATATGCCTCCAGTAAACATTATCCCTCGGGTGCTGCTGCCTCAACATCTAGTTCCAACGAAAGTGTTTGTGATTCTCTATCATCAACGAACGGAGGTGGCGGTGTAACATCCAGCCGTTTATTATCCGCCCGCGGTTCCATCGATTATGTGCCACATTCCTCGCAAGCTACATCACTGTCTACACTGTTGGGATCTCAGGTGGATGATGTAGTTACTGCAACGGCTGCTCCTTCTATGATAGTGGGCAGTACGGGTAGTTCACCCAACGAGTATATAACGACACCACAAAAGGTGCATCGCAATAAAGATGTTACGCAAATCAAAAGGGACTTGGAAGCTGGCACAGCGTAAGTTTGAATTTGTTTTTTTTTAATATACTTTTATATATTCTTTTAATGTATTATATGCTGTTGCAGGCGAGTACGCACTTTATACGCTTGTTTGGGAGAGAGCGAGGGTGAACTATCATTTGAGCCAAATCAAATAATAACAAATGGTAAGTTAAAATCTTTAATTTCGCTTTTCAGATGCCTTTTTAACCTACTTTTTGTAATTTTGAACCGATTACAAAATAGTACAAATAGTACAAGTTGTTATTATTATTTATTGTTTCGTCAACATTCCCGTCATTTATAAAACGATTTGGAATATTTTTTGTTTCATTTGAAAGGAAAATTGGTTCAGGTTTTTTTCTTTTTTTTATATTATGATTTAAAGTTCCGCCTGTTTGTCTCCACGATAAAAGATTTTTTCTTATATTCTGCTGTCCAAAATCCAGACATTTTTCTTTTAAATATAGGACTTTTCAAATTCATATTATTTTTAATGGGCATCAGTTTTACGAATATTATTTATTTTTTTATAAAAACTACCAGTGTTCGACCGAACGCACTTTTTCAGACCGAACCGGAATACCGCACTTGATACCAAATTTTTAATGGATTGAATACAAACAATTTAAATTTTTGTGATTTTTTTATTTAAGTTTAAGTTTAATATTTATTGAGCCTTTTTTATAATTCTTTTATGAAAACAAACTTAAAATTTATACAATATTGGAAGGGAAAAATACTTAAGACTATAATGTAATATATTAATTTACAAAAAAGTATTCAGCACCAAGCTTGACAGAAAATAGTTGGTTAAATGATAAAAGTTATAAAAAGCATGCACGCTCTTGCTCCCAAAGCTTTCATATTTAGAGGAAGTTCTAAATATCACTCCAAAACTTAAATCTTAAATTAACTTAAATCTAGTATTGTAAAAACTAAAACGAAAAAAAAAAACAAAATATAAATATATACATCCTTATCCACTATGAGTAGCAGTAGTAGCCGTATCATAAAACTCAACGAAGTGAGGTATTTATATTAAAAGATGGGGGATGTTCATTAATATAACCTATAGCCGATAAGTAATTTAAGTTTGACCAAGTTTGAAAAGGCTTTGAGAGTCGTAAATTCTTTTCACCAAAACATTTTCATGATCCGAAACCCTAAGCACAAATCTTTGTATCATGTCACAAACATATAAACCGACGGAAATGATTTTTGATTTTGAATAAAGAAAGACATTTGAATGAATATCTTTTATTTCGTGATTGGTAGTACTTTCCGATACAACACCTCAAAACTTTTCTCTCAAATATCTCAAATTCCTTTAATATTGTAGGAGACATGCTAAACCAAATTGGAAAAGCATATAAAAAAACTGGTCTTATACTTGTTTTATACAAAAGAAGTTTTGTTTTCATTGGTAAACTTTTAGTTTAAGAAATTTTTGTAAAAATTCCCATTATTTTATATTGTTTCCCATGTGCGATACGGGCATGTTTATTAAATTTCAAAAGATTACTAAAATTAATTCGAAGGTATTTAATTTGGTTTCTTATTGGAATCTCTAAACCATCAAGATAATAAAAAACTGTTTATTTAGAAAATATTGTAGTTTTTGTATTTTATATTAAAAAAAATTCAATTTGATGATAAACAAACATGTATCAAAAATGTATCCACAGCTCGGTGTCCACTGCCAAATTCCCACGTTCGTCGGGACTCTAGGGGCTACTGTAGTTTATTTTGTAAAAATAAGAAAAATCTAAAAATACTTTTTAATATTTTTAGTTTTTATGATCGTCATATGTTTTGTTCTTTGTTCTTCACAAAGTTTAAGCAATTTCTGAAATAAGTCAGTTACAAGAACCAAAAAACCTTAATGTTAAGGTTTATTTTATTGAACATTTATATAAAACTATTATTCTATTTCGAAGTCACAAGTAATTACAAACGACCCTTTTATGTCCATTCAATTCAGTTAGTTTATTACATATAAAAAATTACATTGTTACTATATATAAAAATAAAGCGTGATTCTAAGTATCTATATAAGAATATAATTAAAGATAAAAAGGAAAAACAAGGTTGTACTGGTGTGCCATTTAGTTACAATAACTATAAATATTTTATGAACAAGAGAGCAAATTAAAACTTAGGACAAAAATATAACAGCCTAATTAAAATAAGGACCAAACAGTAACATAATTAAAAAATTGGGTCCTTGCGGACGGAAGTTATCGAACGACCGAACAGTCATATAAATAAATAGTCATTTTATTTGGTACGACAAATCTACATTTTAAAATTCAAAAAATAACAACACACTGGCGAGCAAAAAGGAGTGCATGTTTATGGTAATTATGATACTTCAAAGTTTTATTTCTTATTCAGTTCAAAGGAAAATTATATTTAAGTTAAAACAAAAACGAATAAATTCAGAGTTAAATATATTTAAAATAACTCCTCTTGTACGCAGTATTTCACTCCGAAGATAATCAAATATTTATACAATTTTGCGTTTCCTTTAGAGTTTTTTTTTCTGTTTTTTTTGTTGTTATTTGTTATGTTTCTGTTAATAATGCCTTTTATAAAAAAACGTGGCTGAGGTTTCTTAAGTGATATATAATTATAAACCAGTTTTTTTATTTAAATAATGAGATTATTATTTATTTGCAAAGTTATTAAATCGCAATTAAGTTAATTTATTATTTGAGATACTCTACCGATTTAATTTTAATAAGTTTTCACTTGTTGTGGGTTGAGCTAGTCTATATGGCTGCGATTCATTGGTCCTTATACCAAATCATCAGTAGACCTTAAAATATATTCTTAAAAGTGTCAAACCTTTAAAACCAACAGCTTTTAAAAAAAAACAATAAAGTAATTTTTACTCATGTGAATAAATTGTTTTTAAAGAAAAATAAAAGGTTTAGTACTTTTCAGAAATGTAGTTTAAGGTGTAATGATAATTTTGGTAGTCACCAATGAAATAGAGTCATATAGACTAGCACAACCCACAACAAATGATAACATTTTGAAGTTGAATCACAATTTTATTAAATGAAAAGTTTTATTGGAATTAAAAAGAGCAGTTAATAAACACGTTGTTTTACATAAGTCAACATTAACAGAAACATAAAATAATTGCAGAAACAAGGTTCAAAGGCAACGCGAAATTGGGTTACTTTCTGATTCTCATGAATTCAAATTCAACTCTGAATTATTTATGCCGTTTTCTTTTCTAAAAAAATTTAAAATTTTTTTTAGATTTTATCAAAAAAAAATTGATATTCAAAGTTTTCTTAAGACAACAATTTTGCGCCATAAGTGATGATACAATAATTTCTAATAAACTCACTGTTTCAAAAAACCATTACATTGCGAATTTTCAATAAAAAGGGGGAAAAATTCGGCACTTTTTTTTAGAAAACAAAACGCTATTAATTTTTTAATTTAAATCTAGTTTTCTTATTAACCGAATAAGAAATAAAATAGTGTAAACATTTTTTAAATTTCTTCATTACATTTTCTTCAATAGATACCATCATAAAAGCAACACACAGAAACATGCATTCACTTTTACCAGCCAGTATATATATATGTATATGAAAATTAGATAACATTTAAACACCTCACGTACAATTCAAGACGGTCGACTTGAGCAACAAATTTAGTTATTTGAATGGATTTCTATGTATATAAATTTTCTACTCAGGCGAACCGTCTAGATTGTGGCAAATATCAGTTTATTCTAATATCACAACAATTAAAATCCTTTTTATGTTATTTTCAGTTGGCTTTTCCCATGAGCCTGGCTGGTTGCAAGGCACGTTAAATGGTAAGACCGGACTCATACCCGAAAACTATGTTGAACACTTAAAACCATACCATTAGTCATGTAAGTTTAATCATCGGTTATCTTTCTATATATATATTTAAACATACATTATACATATAATTAATATAAATACATACATATAAAAGCATAACTAGTGATAAAATTGAATTAATTTATAAAAAAACTTAATTAAATTTACAAAAGAAAAAAACGAAAAAACAAATGAATTGTAGAAAGCCGAAGTAAAATGAGCCGTAAAAAACAAAAAACCACAAATGTGATGTTTTGCAAAATAAAATATATATTCAAATAAATAATTGAATTTCAAAAATCGAATATCGAAAAAATGGAAACCAAAACTAAAAATCATTTATAGAAATGTTTGGAGAAAAGGAATACAAATTATAAGCAAAAGCAAAAGAAGAAGCAAAAGTTTTAAGAAGAAATAGCATATAAAAGCTAAATGTTCAATCTGAATTAATAATTTACAAAATTTAATAAATTGTTAGAAAAAGCGAAATTAAAAACTAAAGAATGAATTCAACTCCTATGGAAACAAAGTAACCAGTTTACTTTAAAATCAAATATTTTTTAAGAACAACTTAATAAGAAATATAAATTTATTTTTATAGAGCAGTTTGTTAAATGTCCGTAATGAAATTAAAATATTATTTATTTATTTTTTATTTGGTTGGTCCAAGGAAGATACTAAGAACTTGTTCTAAAAAAAAACCTTCTAAAACTTGTGCAATCAGAAACCGATTTAACATGATAATAAGATTATAGAGGTGATAGAGAATACACTAGTTCCAAGTATGTGCTTGAAAAAAATTAGTTTTTATCAAATGTCTTTTAGAACTAGAGAACGAGTTCCAAAAATTAAAAATCCGATAAAGTTTATACATATAAAATAATAATAAAACTAAAACTTAAATGCTTTAACGCACATTTTACATGTTATTTAAATTATAAAAATGATTTAAAACAATCATTTCTTTTGTATAAAATTATTTATTTATGAAATAGCAAGTTCTAATTTATTAATAATTTTCTTTAAGCTCTATGTGTACTATATTGATATCAAATATAAAAAAGAATGAAAGCCCAACTGTAAAATAACTTTTACTAAGCTTAAAATTAATTGTTGGTGTATTTTCTTTAGATAAAATTCAGTTTTAATCAATCTCTCCAGGTCACTTATTTTGTATAAAAATGTTTTTATTAAAATTAATAAATAGAAACATTTTCATAAAAAAGAAATGACTTGGAGCCTGCTTAATTTGAACATTTAAATATAAAAAATTAGGTCGAATAATAGACATAAAAGTTTTGGTAAAATGGAAATATAAAAACTATTTTTTTTTAAATAATCAAATCTAAGCCAAGTAAATATTTTTGCTATAAAATGTCTTTAAATATTTATGTGTATTTTAATAAATGAATTTTGTATAAACTTGTTTCATTTATTAAGCTTTTATTAATAAAATTAACAAGTTTATAGATTAAATGTATAAAACGAAAATTTAAAGAAAAGAACCTTTAAACATACGCTTACTTTGTAAATAAAACAAAATTTTTTTACTAAAAATTACTTTATTTTGTATTGTAAAATTTGTTTTTATATTAAAAAATGTTGAGCTTAAATTGTATATTTTTAATAGCAACCAATTAAAAGAGTATTTGGGCAAGTCATCGAATCTTTCGAATCTAGTAACAATATTTTGATGATTCGAATAAACACAACAATTATAAGAAAACCTTTTTGAAATAAGTTAAAGCGTGAATCATAAATCTAAAAAGTAATAACGCATGTTTCATAAGAAACCGAAAGCTGTGACATGCCTAACTATATAAATAAAATAATACCTGGGAAATAATGTCGAACAAAACTTCCATGCCAAGAAATCATTTTTTGATTCATTATTATTATTTTTTTAATTAGCATTTTATTAAAACTGGCTGCATCTGCTGCTCCGTGCGTGTTCTTAAAAGTATCTTAAGCAGGTGATGCCATGAGATATCATACTAATTACAAAATAGAAACGATTGAGAGCCAGAGCAAGCGCACTGTGATGTATTTGCGAAAAGTCTTCCGGGTGCATTCAAAGAGTATCGCAAAATAACATCTTATGCACACCAGATGCTTTACTGTGATGCATTTTCGAACAAGCGAATAATGAAAAGTACCAAATAGCATCTTGAAATATGTAAGATTTGTTCACTGAAAACTAAAATGCATATTTTTAATTGCGTTCATAATTTTTTAAGTCAGTCGCAATATTTATCGACTTATATTTGAATAAATTTGAGACTAGAAGAATTCTATATAATGCAGTTTAAAAGAATTTGATGTAAAATAAATAGAGACCGTAACGAACATTCGACAAAAAAGCCAAATCCGAAAGTTATCGCAACTTTGAAATTTTTAAAAGTTTATAATAATTTAAAAAGGCACTCGGTTATTTTATTAACACTGCTTTTACACAAACAAGTAATTTCTTGCAAGTAGAAATAGTCGAATATCATGCAAGTTGCATTACTTTACTCACTTAAGTGAAAGTTCTTTTGTCAGTTGAATAAATGAGTGTTGGCAAGAACTTCTTATGGACACATTTGAGAGGAAAAAGTTGATAATTATTATAAATTTTTTACTTATGAGGATGCGTTAAAATCACATCAATTATCAAAAATGAATAAAAAATTTTAATAATTCGCATGAAATCTTTCACTTTTTCTTTTCTCATATCATCAATTAAAATTCTTTTGGTAATTTTCGTTGTTCTCTCTGCAAATTTATACTTGGAGAAATGTTTTCTCCAGAGTTTTTTTCGTGATTAATTAATTACTCATTAATTGAGCTGCATGCATATTTGAAGAAACAAATTACAATTATATTTAATTATTTTACTACAATAATAAGATCTATATAACTAGGAGGCAGTATTATTAAAACAATTACAACAATACAGGAACAACAGTCATTTTTGTTTGTGTAGTCTCGTTGTGTCTGTCAAAGACATCTGCCTAAAGCAAACAAAACAAATACAGAAAAATTTAATTTATTTGTGTATAAATTTTAAACATTTCTCCAAAAATTTCAAAGTATCCACGAAAATGTTTAAACAAATTCGAAGATATAAAAAATGTGCACACATCTTTAGATGCTCGCATGCGTGATTTAGAATTGGACGAATTACGATTAATGCAACGCCACGAAAATGGGTGGCGGCAAGAATTTTATCAAAATACTCTTGAACGTGAAGGGGAACGTATAAATTGTTAACGCAAAATGTTGCTTCTTTACGAAAAAGAAATAAGACAACATAAAGGCGAAGTGGTGGCAGTTCTTTGGGAAACGCACGCACAATCAGGCATGTTCTACAAAAGTAGTGAAATTGAAATATGAAAAGTATCCTTTTCATTTTTGATGTTCTGGAAAAGTTGAGTATAATTGTATTGAATATTGAAATTCAAATGTAAAAAAAAGAATGCAGAACATAAAAAATGTAAACTGAAGTGACTTCAATTGAATTCCACTTTAAAGTGGAATGTAGAACATACCGGAATGTTTTTAAAAAGCCAAATATACCACTATAAATATTTATTCCAAAAATTTAAATAAATTAATTTAAATAATTTAAAAACTCACTTTTTGATATATAAATTTATAATTTATAAAAGACAACAAAATTTCACAAATCTTACAAAAAATGTAAACAAATTTTTGACATTCGCAACGAAAACATAAGCAAAGCTGGTTAAATACGTTTTGCTACAATACATTAAATTAAATTTTTATAAAACTTGACAAGATTGCTTGTCGTTTTGATAATAAATAGCACCAAGCGCAAAAAAAAATTGCTGTCGAGTATGATATACGTGATTTTGCACAGCAAATAGTAGAATAAAGTTTATATAATAGAAATCGTTAGACTTCAAATCGCGCGATTTCAAAAAACAACTTTTATTAATAGTTCCGAGGAATAGCATATTTTATTCGAACTTAAATTGGATTCCACTACATTTGTGGCTAATGCTTGTTTTGGGAAATCGCACGACTTGAAATCGATCGATTTCCACCAAATATCATACTAGTTTCAAATTAACAATCAAAATTAATTTTTTTTAATTACAGCGACCAAAAAGTAGTTTTCCGCATTTATTCCCTTAAGATTAGTTCTTTTGTCGCTGTAAAATCTTAAAGCCAGGACTAAATACCATTTTAATGAACTTTTTCATTTACATTCGTATTCAGTTTTCGGCAAAAATTTGGTTTAAGCCAAATACAAGCCGAAACCATAATTGTGGCTTAATCCGAATCTGAATTCTCGGTTACAAATAAGTGACTTTGGCCGCTTTCAAAATTATGGCCATGATTGTTCCCACTATTGAAAAGCAATCGAATTTGTAGGCAATAATTTCTCAACCATTATAATTATAAAAAATTAGTTTGACATTGTTTCCCGCACTCAATGCTTTTTAGAAATACTTACACACCAAGACGGCATTTAGACGTGGACTTTTTCACTTGCTCGTTCATTCTTGAGTTTTCAGTTTGTTTGTGAACGTGGTAGGAAAGCGAACGGGGTGGAAAATATTCGCGATTTCTTTCTTCATGTTTGTTTTTTACTTTTTTCACTCTATCTTGTTTTTTTTTTGTATTTTTCCAATTTTTTATATGATTTATATTTGTATATAATTTGTATTTTTTAATTAGAAATTAAAGATTTTTTTTAATAAACATGCATGGAAATCGCTTCGTATAAATGTTCATGATCTGCAGTCGCAACGTCTAAATGCCTTCAAATTCAGCTGAACACTAAATTAAAAAAAATATATCTTTTTGACAATTATTTTTTAGTTCCAGTTTACAAATTAACCAACCATTTACACCGATTTTAAACACGAAAAGCAACAAAGTTTTTTATTGCCTAATAAAGAAAGAAAAATTTTTAAAGAAATTCCATTAAATAATTATTTTTTAAAAATATTTTTTTTTAAAATTGTTTAAATGTGATATTTAATTATTTCTACGCAAACAAAAATATATTTAATGCAATAATTTAAAACCAATAAATCCCCCAATAAAAGTCAAGTTCAAAATTTATATTTTTCTTAAATCCATTCCATTTTTTACAAAACTAAAAATCCCTACACAATTGAAAAATATTCCAATGTTTTTTTTCTTTAATCTATAAATGTACATACATATGTAATTTTTTTTATATATATTAAATATATTATATGTACAACAATTTATTTAACGCATACATATGTATATTTTTATATTCTATTATAAGTTATATTTTAGTTTAATGAAATTTTATAAAAACAAAATCTGAAATTGTTGTTAGCACTTTTTGTTTGAAAGCACAACAAAAAAAATTATTTTATGTTTTTAATATTAAAAAAAACAAACAAAAAAAGCGCCTTAAAAAGATTTCTGTTTTAATTAAAGAAAAAATTCAATACATTTTTTTTAATTTTGTAAATATTATTTTTTTAACCTTGTCACCTTCTTTATTTTTGAACTCTTGTTTAGTAATTCACCCCAAATTGTTTATCAACAAATTTAGAAAAATGATTTAATTTTCTCCTTGTTATTTTTTGTTGTTAAAATTAATTTTAAATAACTTTCTTAATTTTTTATTAAAAAATAAAATAGAAAATAGAAATTAATTTAATGATAATTACAAACAAAATAAAAGAACAACCCACATGCCACTATTAAATATTATTATACTCTATAAATGTACATTTTTAATAAAAAAAAAATAAAATTATATATAAAAACATAAAATGGAAATAATCTAGTTATTGTAATATGTGAAAAAATAATTATTAAAGAAAAAATTATACTGAAAATAAATTATAAAAAAACATAAATAAAATGTCTTTTAATAAAAAAAACTGCCAAAGGTTTTAAAGAAAATTTAGCTTTTAAATAAAATAGTTTTTAAAAAAGGTGGCAAACCTTTGGCCCGTCTAAACCATATAATGCGAGTTATAATAATAATCTTTATGTCCCCCAAAAGAAATGAACGAACGAAACTCAAGCTGCTTCAAATCATAAACTAAGAATAAAGATAAAGCGGTTTTTATTAACGCCCACTTTTTATCAATTAAAAAGAAGGCGTGGCTCAACTTATTAATATAAAATTGATCTCCACTATATCCTCTAATAAACACATAAAATTTCATGCTTTTATCTTGAATAGTTACGGAGATATCGCACAAATCGTAAAATGTTCTTTTTTTAGCTCGAAAATTTGGAAAAATTAATTCATTTTTTTGTGAAACACCAGGCCAACAGAATCTTGTAGAAGGTGGATTTGTGCAAAATATTTTCTTCTAAACGATAGAACTCAGTAACCATTTGAGCTATTTGAATGAATCTTTCGCCATATGATAGATTTGGATCTTGGCTACACGATGGCGAACCTTTGGCCCGCCTGCTGATGTCCCTTGGTAGTCAAATACTGCGATTTATACTTATAATCTTGATATCTCTTGAAGTAATGAGTATACAAAATTCTAGCTGATTCTACAGTAATCAGGGAGTCATATTCTACAAGATTGCAAAATTTCATTTCTCTGTCTCCACAAACTTTCGAGTTATTTATTAATTCCCAACAACTATATCGGCATGTTTTGAATTAACTTGTGCCTCTTATATCTCGATAACCATTGGGTATATTTTGATGAAAGTTTTTGCGAATGAAAGATCACACTCAGCTTTAATATTCAAGCGCTTTAGGCCTCTCAAATCATAAACTAAGAATAAAGATAAAGCGGTTTTTATTAACGCCCACTTTTTATCAATTAAAAAGAAGGCGTGGCTCAACTTATTAATATAAAATTGATCTCCACTATATCCTCTAATAAACACACAAAATTTCATGCTTTCATCTTGAATATTAACGGAGATATCGCACAAATCGTAAAATGTTCTTTTTTAGCTCGAAAATTTGGAAAAATTAATTAATTTTTTTCTGAAACACCAGGCCAACAGAATCTTGTAGAAGGTGGATTTCTGCAAAATATTTTCTTCTAAACGCTAGAACTCAGTAACCATTTGAGCTATTTGAATGAATCTTTCGCCATATGATAGATTTGGATCTTGGCTACACGATGGCGAACCTTTGGCCCGCCTGCTGATGTCCCTTGGTAGTCAAATACTGCGATTTATACATATAATATTGATATCTCTTGAAGTAATGAATATACAAAATTCTAGCTGATTCTACAGTAATCAGGGAGTCATATTCTACAAGATTGCAAAATTTCATTTCTCTGTCTCCACAAACTTTCGAGTTATATATTAATTTCCAACAACTATATCGGCATGTTTTGAATTAACTTGCGCCTCTTATATCTCGATAACCATTGGGTATATTTTGATGAAAGTTTTTGCGAATGAAAGATCACACTCTCAGCTTTAATATTCAAGCGCTTTAGGCCTCTCAAATCATAAACTAAGAATAAAGATAAAGCGGTTTTTATTAACGCCCACTTTTTATCAATTAAAAAGAAGGCGTGGCTCAACTTATTAATATAAAATTGATCTCCACTATATCCTCTAATAAACACACAAAATTTCATGCTTTTATCTTGAATATTAACGGAGATATCGCACAAATCGTAAAATGTTCTTTTTTAGCTCGAAAATTTGGAAAAATTAATTAATTTTTTTGTGAAACACCAGGCCAACAGAATCTTGTAGAAGGTGGATTTCTGCAAAATATTTTCTTCTAAACGCTAGAACTCAGTAACCATTTGAGCTATTTGAATGAATCTTTCGCCATATGATAGATTTGGATCTTGGCTACACGATGGCGAACCTTTGGCCCGCCTGCTGATGTCCCTTGGTAGTCAAATACTGCGATTTATACATATAATATTGATATCTCTTGAAGTAATGAATATACAAAATTCTAGCTGATTCTACAGTAATCAGGGAGTCATATTCTACAAGATTGCAAAATTTAATTTCTCTGTCTCCACAAACTTTCGAGTTATATATTAATTTCCAACAACTATATCGGCATGTTTTGAATTAACTTGCGCCTCTTATATCTCGATAACCATTGGGTATATTTTGATGAAAGTTTTTGCGAATGAAAGATCACACTCTCAGCTTTAATATTCAAGCGCTTTAGGCCTCTCAAATCATAAACTAAGAATAAAGATAAAGCGGTTTTTATTAACGCCCACTTTTTATCAATTAAAAAGAAGGCGTGGCTCAACTTATTAATATAAAATTGATCTCCACTATATCCTCTAATAAACACACAAAATTTCATGCTTTTATCTTGAATATTAACGGAGATATCGCACAAATCGTAAAATGTTCTTTTTTAGCTCGAAAATTTGGAAAAATTAATTAATTTTTTTCTGAAACACCAGGCCAACAGAATCTTGTAGAAGGTGGATTTCTGCAAAATATTTTCTTCTAAACGCTAGAACTCAGTAACCATTTGAGCTATTTGAATGAATCTTTCGCCATATGATAGATTTGGATCTTGGCTACACGATGGCGAACCTTTGGCCCGCCTGCTGATGTCCCTTGGTAGTCAAATACTGCGATTTATACATATAATATTGATATCTCTTGAAGTAATGAATATACAAAATTCTAGCTGATTCTACAGTAATCAGGGAGTCATATTCTACAAGATTGCAAAATTTCATTTCTCTGTCTCCACAAACTTTCGAGTTATATATTAATTTCCAACAACTATATCGGCATGTTTTGAATTAACTTGCGCCTCTTATATCTCGATAACCATTGGGTATATTTTGATGAAAGTTTTTGCGAATGAAAGATCACACTCTCAGCTTTAATATTCAAGCGCTTTAGGCCTCTCAAATCATAAACTAAGAATAAAGATAAAGCGGTTTTTATTAACGCCCACTTTTTATCAATTAAAAAGAAGGCGTGGCTCAACTTATTAATATAAAATTGATCTCCACTATATCCTCTAATAAACACACAAAATTTCATGCTTTTATCTTGAATATTAACGGAGATATCGCACAAATCGTAAAATGTTCTTTTTTAGCTCGAAAATTTGGAAAAATTAATTAATTTTTTTGTGAAACACCAGGCCAACAGAATCTTGTAGAAGGTGGATTTCTGCAAAATATTTTCTTCTAAACGCTAGAACTCAGTAACCATTTGAGCTATTTGAATGAATCTTTCGCCATATGATAGATTTGGATCTTGGCTACACGATGGCGAACCTTTGGCCCGCCTGCTGATGTCCCTTGGTAGTCAAATACTGCGATTTATACTTATAATCTTGATATCTCTTGAAGTAATGAATATACAAAATTCTAGCTGATTCTACAGTAATCAGGGAGTCATATTCTACAAGATTGCAAAATTTAATTTCTCTGTCTCCACAAACTTTCAAGTTATATATTAATTTCCAACAACTATATCGGCATGTTTTGAATTAACTTGCGCCTCTTATATCTCGATAACCATTGGGTATATTTTGATGAAAGTTTTTGCGAATGAAAGATCACACTCTCAGCTTTAATATTCAAGCGCTTTAGGCCTCTCAAATCATAAACTAAGAATAAAGATAAAGCGGTTTTTATTAACGCCCACTTTTTATCAATTAAAAAGAAGGCGTGGCTCAACTTATTAATATAAAATTGATCTCCACTATATCCTCTAATAAACACACAAAATTTCATGCTTTTATCTTGAATATTAACGGAGATATCGCACAAATCGTAAAATGTTCTTTTTTAGCTCGAAAATTTGGAAAAATTAATTAATTTTTTTGTGAAACACCAGGCCAACAGAATCTTGTAGAAGGTGGATTTCTGCAAAATATTTTCTTCTAAACGCTAGAACTCAGTAACCATTTGAGCTATTTGAATGAATCTTTCGCCATATGACAGATTTGGATCTTGGCTACACGATGGCGAACCTTTGGCCCGCCTGCTGATGTCCCTTGGTAGTCAAATACTGCGATTTATACTTATAATCTTGATATCTCTTGAAGTAATGAATATACAAAATTCTAGCTGATTCTACAGTAATCAGGGAGTCATATTCTACAAGATTGCAAAATTTAATTTCTCTGTCTCCACAAACTTTCGAGTTATATATTAATTTCCAACAACTATATCGGCATGTTTTGAATTAACTTGCGCCTCTTATATCTCGATAACCATTGGGTATATTTTGATGAAAGTTTTTGCGAATGAAAGATCACACTCTCAGCTTTAATATTCAAGCGCTTTAGGGCTCTCAAATCATAAACTAAGAATAAAGATAAAGCGGTTTTTATTAACGCCCACTTTTTATCAATTAAAAAGAAGGCGTGGCTCAACTTATTAATATAAAATTGATCTCCACTATATCCTCTAATAAACACACAAAATTTCATGCTTTTATCTTGAATATTAACGGAGATATCGCACAAATCGTAAAATGTTCTTTTTTAGCTCGAAAATTTGGAAAAATTAATTAATTTTTTTCTGAAACACCAGGCCAACAGAATCTTGTAGAAGGTGGATTTCTGCAAAATATTTTCTTCTAAACGCTAGAACTCAGTAACCATTTGAGCTATTTGAATGAATCTTTCGCCATATGATAGATTTGGATCTTGGCTACACGATGGCGAACCTTTGGCCCGCCTGCTGATGTCCCTTGGTAGTCAAATACTGCGATTTATACATATAATATTGATATCTCTTGAAGTAATGAATATACAAAATTCTAGCTGATTCTACAGTAATCAGGGAGTCATATTCTACAAGATTGCAAAATTTCATTTCTCTGTCTCCACAAACTTTCGAGTTATATATTAATTTCCAACAACTATATCGGCATGTTTTGAATTAACTTGCGCCTCTTATATCTCGATAACCATTGGGTATATTTTGATGAAAGTTTTTGCGAATGAAAGATCACACTCTCAGCTTTAATATTCAAGCGCTTTAGGGCTCTCAAATCATAAACTAAGAATAAAGATAAAGCGGTTTTTATTAACGCCCACTTTTTATCAATTAAAAAGAAGGCGTGGCTCAACTTATTAATATAAAATTGATCTCCACTATATCCTCTAATAAACACACAAAATTTCATGCTTTTATCTTGAATATTAACGGAGATATCGCACAAATCGTAAAATGTTCTTTTTTAGCTCGAAAATTTGGAAAAATTAATTAATTTTTTTGTGAAACACCAGGCCAACAGAATCTTGTAGAAGGTGGATTTCTGCAAAATATTTTCTTCTAAACGCTAGAACTCAGTAACCATTTGAGCTATTTGAATGAATCTTTCGCCATATGACAGATTTGGATCTTGGCTACACGATGGCGAACCTTTGGCCCGCCTGCTGATGTCCCTTGGTAGTCAAATACTGCGATTTATACTTATAATCTTGATATCTCTTGAAGTAATGAATATACAAAATTCTAGCTGATTCTACAGTAATCAGGGAGTCATATTCTACAAGATTGCAAAATTTAATTTCTCTGTCTCCACAAACTTTCGAGTTATATATTAATTTCCAACAACTATATCGGCATGTTTTGAATTAACTTGCGCCTCTTATATCTCGATAACCATTGGGTATATTTTGATGAAAGTTTTTGCGAATGAAAGATCACACTCTCAGCTTTAATATTCAAGCGCTTTAGGCCTCTCAAATCATAAACTAAGAATAAAGATAAAGCTGTTTTTATTAACGCCCACTTTTTATCAATTAAAAAGAAGGCGTGGCTCAACTTATTAATATAAAATTTATCTCCACTATATCCTCTAATAAACACATAAAATTTCATGCTTTTATCTTGAATAGTTACGGAGATATCGCACAAATCGTAAAATGTTCTTTTTTTAGCTCGAAAATTTGGAAAAATTAATTCATTTTTTTGTGAAACACCAGGCCAACAGAATCTTGTAGAAGGTGGATTTCTGCAAAATATTTTCTTCTAAACGCTAGAACTCAGTAACCATTTGAGCTATTTGAATGAATCTTTCGCCATATGACAGATTTGGATCTTGGCTACACGATGGCGAACCTTTGGCCCGCCTGCTGATGTCCCTTGGTAGTCAAATACTGCGATTTATACTTATAATCTTGATATCTCTTGAAGTAATGAATATACAAAATTCTAGCTGATTCTACAGTAATCAGGGAGTCATATTCTACAAGATTGCAAAATTTAATTTCTCTGTCTCCACAAACTTTCGAGTTATATATTAATTTCCAACAACTATATCGGCATGTTTTGAATTAACTTGCGCCTCTTATATCTCGATAACCATTGGGTATATTTTGATGAAAGTTTTTGCGAATGAAAGATCACACTCTCAGCTTTAATATTCAAGCGCTTTAGGCCTCTCAAATCATAAACTAAGAATAAAGATAAAGCGGTTTTTATTAACGCCCACTTTTTATCAATTAAAAAGAAGGCGTGGCTCAACTTATTAATATAAAATTGATCTCCACTATATCCTCTAATAAACACATAAAATTTCATGCTTTTATCTTGAATAGTTACGGAGATATCGCACAAATCGTAAAATGTTCTTTTTTTAGCTCGAAAATTTGGAAAAATTAATTCATTTTTTTGTGAAACACCAGGCCAACAGAATCTTGTAGAAGGTGGATTTGTGCAAAATATTTTCTTCTAAACGCTAGAACTCAGTAACCATTTGAGCTATTTGAATGAATCTTTCGCCATATGATAGATTTGGATCTTGGCTACACGATGGCGAACCTTTGGCCCGCCTGCTGATGTCCCTTGGTAGTCAAATACTGCGATTTATACTTATAATCTTGATATCTCTTGAAGTAATAAGTATACAAAATTCTAGATGATTCTACAGTAATCAGGGAGTCATATTCTACAAGATTGCAAAATTTCATTTCTCTGTCTCCACAAACTTTCGAGTTATTTATTAATTTCCAACAACTATATCGGCATGTTTTGAATTAACTTGTGCCTCTTATATCTCGATAACCATTGGGTATATTTTGATGAAAGTTTTTGCGAATGAAAGATCACACTCTCAGCTTTAATATTCAAGCGCTTTAGGCCTCTCAAATCATAAACTAAGAATAAAGATAAAGCGGTTTTTATTAACGCCCACTTTTTATCAATTAAAAAGAAGGCGTGGCTCAACTTATTAATATAAAATTGATCTCCACTATATCCTCTAATAAACACACAAAATTTCATGCTTTTATCTTGAATATTAACGGAGATATCGCACAAATCGTAAAATGTTCTTTTTTAGCTCGAAAATTTGGAAAAATTAATTAATTTTTTTCTGAAACACCAGGCCAACAGAATCTTGTAGAAGGTGGATTTCTGCAAAATATTTTCTTCTAAACGCTAGAACTCAGTAACCATTTGAGCTATTTGAATGAATCTTTCGCCATATGATAGATTTGGATCTTGGCTACACGATGGCGAACCTTTGGCCCGCCTGCTGATGTCCCTTGGTAGTCAAATACTGCGATTTATACTTATAATCTTGATATCTCTTGAAGTAATGAGTATACAAAATTCTAGATGATTCTACAGTAATCAGGGAGTCATATTCTACAAGATTGCAAAATTTCATTTCTCTGTCTCCACAAACTTTCGAGTTATATATTAATTTCCAACAACTATATCGGCATGTTTTGAATTAACTTGTGCCTCTTATATCTCGATAACCATTGGGTATATTTTGATGAAAGTTTTTGCGAATGAAAGATCACACTCTCTGCTTTAATATTCAAGCGCTTTAGGGCTCTCAAATCATAAACTAAGAATAAAGATAAAGCGGTTTTTATTAACGCCCACTTTTTATCAATTAAAAAGAAGGCGTGGCTCAACTTATTAATATAAAATTGATCTCCACTATATCCTCTAATAAACACATAAAATTTCATGCTTTTATCTTGAATAGTTACGGAGATATCGCACAAATCGTAAAATGTTCTTTTTTTAGCTCGAAAATTTGGAAAAATTAATTCATTTTTTTGTGAAACACCAGGCCAACAGAATCTTGTAGAAGGTGGATTTGTGCAAAATATTTTCTTCTAAACGATAGAACTCAGTAACCATTTGAGCTATTTGAATGAATCTTTCGCCATATGATAGATTTGGATCTTGGCTACACGATGGCGAACCTTTGGCTGATGTCCCTTGGTAGTCAAATACTGCGATTTATACTTATAATCTTGATATCTCTGAAAGTAATGGACGTACAGAAATCTGTTTATTGGTTTAGGACCTTTAAAAACAGAAATAATTGAAGCGAATAATTGAGTTCAAAGTTTTCAATGAGGGGAAAAAATCTAGTGTTCGCAATTTTTACAGAATTTTGTCCATTTTAAATGTATCTTCGAAGAATTTACTCTTTAACTGTGGCTGCCTTCCTAAACGTCTGTATGCAACGTCAAAGCAGTGTTAAAATCAAGCAATTATACTTTATAACACTGCAAATCGAATGCATTGTCTATAAAAAGCATTCCCAATTTAAACTACGCGATCGTTGCTTTTAGTTGGTTATCAGCTGCGAAACAGTTGACTTTAGGAATGCTATACTTTGTCAAAGTTTGCGCGGTTGCGTTTGGGATTACATGACATTATCGCACTGCAAAGCAACATGCATTTAGGAGGGCAGCCGGTATTGGGTCTACTTCGCGTGTTGTTTAAATTTGTTTATATCTCAAAAAATGTGCTTTGTGAGTTACGAATGCAGAGATATTCGTGGTGTCGCTCTTCATTCGGTGTAAAAAATTTATGCAAATATATTGTGTACGCACTTCTTGAAGGGAGAATAATTTTTTATTTTTCCATTGATGTGTTTAAATTATAAACTCCAAGCTCGTTTTGTGATGAACGAGTTTTTTTGAGATATGACTATGTTGCAATAAAGGAGCGATATGTGATGTGACTTAAATCGAATTATTTGTTTTTGTTTCCGTAAAATTCAAAATTTATTATTCTCCAAACTAACATTTGTAGAATGTTGCACTCCTAAAAGATTAAATTTTTTCAAAAAAGAAAAAATTGGAATTTTGAGAAAATTGAAAAGAATTAAAATTAAAATTTTTTTTACAGAAAAATTCAATTTGCTTAGAAAAATTTTAATTTCTACAATTTTTTAATTGTTCACAGATTTTCGTCATTTTTTGCCCTACAACTTCTAGTGATATAGAAAATTGAGTTTAATGGTTTTTATTTTTCTTAAGACAAACGAAATTAAAGAGAAAAATGCTAAACTATTTTGTAGTGATGACAAGTCAGAGTATGTGTGCGTGTGTGTCTTCTTAAAGGATTTAAGGGAAATGAAAATCTTTTGGCATGAGGATTTATTTTATTAAGGTTTTTTACATGTTTGTAAGGACTGCAAAAGAGAATTTCAATTTTAAGATATTTCTTCAGTAATTCAATAAAACATGTTGTTTGTTTGTTGCTGACGATGTCCAAACAATGCACGTGTGTCTTATGTACGCACGAAATGTCGATGACGATGTTGTTTTTGTTGCTGATGATGATGACCACGATAAGGAAACAAATTTGAATTGTTTTTGTTTTTATCAACAGAAGCTACAGCAAAATCCAAGCTATTAGTACTTTTGTCATTGAGAGTTGCGGAAGTGGTCAGGTCTCTTCGTTTACGTTTACCATAAATGGCAGCACCCGGGGCAACACCAGACACAGTGCCCAACTGCAAGAGAAGGGGATTACTGACCAGAGCAGCAGCTATGCCTAGAACAGCAGCACTTGCCAAAGGGATGAGAAAGCTTTTGGCTAAAAGGGCCTTGTGCGATATGTCTGGATGGGATTTATGTGCAGCTAGTTCATGAGCATCGGTGTAGGAGTAGGAAGCATAGTCGTTTCCAGCTGAGCCTGCATACTGATTTTTACCACCATAAACATCAAATGGTATGCCTTCTGCTGCAGCGCTACCACCGTAATAGCCGGCCGTATGAGCATATGGAGCTACACTGCTGCCATAATGTGGATTGGTGGGTATGTAGTCGACATGATGTGCTTGACTACCATAAGGGCGACCTTCATAAGCATAGCCGGCACTTGTACTGCTGCCGTGCTGCGATGTACCATAGTGTCCTGAGGGTACGAATGTGTGAGAAGGAAAAGAAAAACACAACAACAAATGTAAATTATGTTTCAGTTTTTTAATAAACGTATTCTTCAACTTGTTAGGGATGTGTGTGCTTTTATATTGCCTTGATTACGCATTCATATCACTTACCCACGCTGATTCTATCCTGCAGAGCATCTTTTTTATTCAGCAGCCCTCCCACATTTGCTTTGAGATGTTCCCAAGAATTGTAACTGTTATCCTGTGGGCCACCAGCTGCTTGATTGTATTTGTTACTATTGCTGTTGTGGCTGTAGGTGTCTGGAAATGCTACGGGCCTGGATTTGAAACCATTATAAGGTTTATAATTACTGTGGTATAAAGATTCTTGTGTTGATGTGAGATGACCTGTTGTGCCAGGACCTCTATAAGTAGAACAATTGTTATGTTAAAAGGTAATAATTTTCTATGCTTAAACAGTTTTTAGTAAACAATTTTAAATTTTGTGGAATAATTTAAAGAAATTTCATTAAAGTGTTTGGCTAGAAGTGCCCTACTGGTACTGGAGCCAACCAAATCTCTAACAGAACATTTTGGTGACGTCACGATCCCGTAAATCAGTGGATTTTCAAGATTATGCAACAAGTCTCGTAGCCTGAAATTTTTTAATCTCGTTTTTTTGTTCTTAAAAATACAGCGTCTAACATTTTACAATAATAAATTTGCCCCTTTCAGCCACTCAAGTCGAAAAAGCCTCACAAATCAAAATATTAGACCAAATGGCATCGTCTGAAGATGAAAAGTTTTTCGTTTTATGGTGATTCCCAAAACATGTTTGGGGGTCTAGTGATGGCCATTCGTGACCGTGTCTAAAACGTCCTCTTTGCAGTGTTTTAATTTTTTGTCTATTCTGCCAAGACATCAAATAAAATATAAAAATAATCAAAACAGGATAAGTTGTGTGAACAATTGACTTGCAAATGATGTACTAAGTAATAAATCTTGCCTTGAGACCAAAAATGCAAAAAAACTAGAAGGAAACTAGAAACTGTACGTTCTGCTCAAGAGCGCTCAACGCTAGACCCCAAAAATAATATGGAAATCGTCATAAAACAAGCCAATCAATCTATAATTTGCGGGTGTCACAGAAACATTTTTTCCGCGATTCAGTGTACTATAAAAATTTAACTAAAAATTGTATAAAACCACAATACAGGTGACCCCGCTTATGTGATTAGCGTGATTGTTTTGTGTATTTTTTTTCATTTAATTTTTTTAAATTATTTTTTTATTTTTATTTCGTATTTTGTGACCGTGAGTTTTCGTGATTATGACTCACTTTTTTTGCAATCACGTGAGCGTGCATGAACGTGAGCTAAAAGTATAAGGTCATGCATGAATCTAACATTATTAAAAGCGTGAATGAAAAATTACTTACGATCCTATTTCTACATTAATGTAACAGAATTGCTCACTTGGTCGCAACAAAACATTCCTTAATTTAGCATCATCACCTGCCAACCCACACATGGCCAAATAAACAAAATGAAGGCAAAAATAAAAATATGTTGTAACCAAAAAAATTGTGTCTATAATTTGTTCCTTTTAGTCCTTTTTTGGTCATATTTACTTTTACCGCTTCCTAGATTTTGATCGCAAAAAAAGAAGAATTTGTTTAAAAATATTTGTGTTCTTTATACCCTGCCCCAGCAGCTTTTGCGTTTTGTTTATAAAATATTGAATAAAAGGTTGAATGTTTTGTTCAGGAGATTGTAAAAATATTTTTATGGTTTTTACTATTTTCAAAAAATACTTTAAGTACAGAAACAGAGTGAAAGAGAACCCCTTTTCTTGTTCCCCCCTTTGGAATTGCGGCAAATGGAGTAGTTTTGTAGTGAAAGTTTACAACGTTTAAACTTTGCACTTTTTATAATCTGTTTTAAATGTTTTTAGGAATGTTTTTGTTGCTTGTTCAATTTTCTGAATTGAACATGCAGCAGCAAAAAAACATGCTCCTTTTTTATTTATTGTGGGGTTGTGGCATATTTTTTTACATTTTTATAAGTTTGAAATTGCTGCAAATTCCTAAAATTTTATCGACAATGAATATGAAAATATTGGCTGAGTGTTTGTTTGTTTGTTTTTGTCGATTATATCTTTGGTTGGTTGGTGTTTCATTTCATTCAGTCATAAATTTATTTAACTCATAACTGGGGAAATAAGTTTTAGGAAAAAAATGATTTTGGTTTTCTGTTTACTGACCGCAAATAATATGATTTCTGTTAAAATCTATAAATCTGCGTTTTATTTATTTTGTATTTATTTCAATTGTGTCTGCTACGTTGCATAATGTTACACACAATATACGAATGCGAATTAAAGAGAATCCGTGGGGTGGACATTTTTTTTAAATATTTTGAATTAAAAATCAAGCAATTCTTTATAAAATGGAATTATTTAAAAATGGTTTATTAATTGGAAATGTGAACACAAAATAATCGTTTTATTTGGCCGGATATGCCAATTGTAGTGGGCACTAGGGTGATAGATTTTTCAACATTTTCCAGAAATCGGTTTTCGAAACATACGTGTTGATTTTAATTTGCTTTATTAAAAAAAAGAGTTAACAGTTTATGCAAATACCATAAAATAATATAAAAATTAAAGGTAAAACAAAATAATTATCTTCATATAAATATGTATGTATGTGGAGTATAAATATATACGAGGGCGGATCAATAAGCCCGTATGAAAGTGTGTGAAACACAGTTCTTTTTTGCAAAACAAAAATTTATTTTTCAACATAATCTACTTTTAACTCAATACACTTAGTGAGTGCAACGTTTCTCAAGTTTTTGTATCCCTTCCAAAAAATTGGATTTTTCGAGATCCTTAAAATAGGCATTTGTTTGGTCATAATTTCATAGTTGGAGCTAAATCTCTTTTCACCGAGCCTTTTTTTAGGCTTGGAAATAGGAAGTAGTTACTAGGGGCTAAATCCGGAGCATATGGCGGATGGGATTCCAATTCGTAGCCCAATTCATAGAGTTTTTGAAGTTGTCACACGTTTACGTTTATGATCAATTGAGAGTAAACGCGGCACCCATCTTGCAGACAACTTTTTTAAGCACAGCTGATCACTTAAAATCGAAACCACACTGCCATATGAAATGCCTATGGCATCAACAATTTCACGCAATTTTAGTCTTCGATCGGCCAACACCATATCGTGGTGGACATTTTCCGGTGTACTGACCTCAATTGGCCGTCCAGAACGTTCAGCGACATTTGTACTTGCGCGACCACAACGAAAATCAGGAAACCACTTGTTTACCATTGAAATCGATGGTGCAGAGATCCCATAGTATTTATCGAGCTTGGTTTGATTTTTGTTTTTTTTTTCGCAAAAAATAATGTTTATTGAGCACTCGAAATTCACTTTTTCCCATTTTTAGAAAAATATACGAGGTTGTATGTTTTGAACAGCTGTTAAACGCAAAATAAATGACGACACTTGCTCAAAATTTGAAAGTTGTCTATTCATATAACAACGAGGGAAGTTCAAAAAGTCACGGACTTATTGATCCGCTCTCGTACATATGTATGTATGGACAAGGTGGAAAAATAATATATCAACATATATGCACATATGTTTATAGAAAAATGGGTATACAATCCAAATCAGCTTTTAAAATTAATCCTAAATACTTCCTACTTTGGATCAACATCAACAGGATTTCTATGTATTTCGTTTCGTAAGAAAGCACTTTTGAACGTGTGAGACATAAAAATTTCAATGATTTTCTTTTTTTGAAAAACAAAAACTTGGTGTGAAGCACATACTTAGAAGCCTTATAAAATTGAAATACATATAACAAATCTATTTATAGTATTGTTAATATAACACAATTAAATTGCAAAAACTAGTCTAATTAATTTGCTTAAAATAATCTTTTAAAAATAAAATACAGTTTAAATGCTTTGGAGAGTATATATTTTCTTTTTCTTTTGTTCTTATGAAATCACAAATTAAAAATGCTCTTTTACTCAATGTACTTGTTGGGAAAGTTAGGAAAGGATTATATAATCTGTCAAGTTTCTCAGCTCTGTTTTGGCATTTGTCTAAATATACTCGTATGAAATCATTTAAAATGCTTTCACGACATTCAATGTTACTTTTTGGATTTTGCTCTTGATCGGCGTCTGAAGGTAAATCACCTCGTTATCGAATAGGAGAACATATAACTGAGAGGCAAATTTCATTTTTTCATTCATAAAAGAGTATTTAATAAAATTCTGGCTTTTGAGGAAGTTTCCGTTACTGAGATACTGCAGTAAAGTATTCACAACTTTTAAGCGACGTTCATTTATTCGCTTTTTCAAACATTCTACTAAATCTTTATACAATGAATTTTGATTTTTTTTAAAGTGTTTTAATTAAAAAGAAGAAAATTCCAACAGTTAATAACAAAGTTGATTAATATTTGACTAACTGATTGACAGCGATTTCTAATGGTTTAAGGTTGTCATTTAGTTTTGGTAAAATGTAAATTTCTTTTTGAGAAAATGGGGTTAGTCAAAGGTCAATAAGTGCATGATTTACGCATTTATAGATTCACATAATCTTTGAAATCGTACTGATCATTGAATTTAAAGTTTTAATGTAGTAAAAACTAATTTTATTAGAAAAATATACAAATCGAAAAGTATTCGACTGAGCCGGTTTTTAAATTATAAAATACCGGACTATTCGACATTCGAAAAATCAACATTTTGAAAAAACCGACAACCGTATTGTACAAAACTGGTTAATGAATCGAGTCGATCACCCTAGTGTGCACCTATTAACATTTTGTTGACTTTGACAAGTTTCAACAAGTTTTTCTAGATTTTTCTTATATTTCGCAAAACTTCGTCTTTTTTTATTTTTCTTTTCTAAATTTGTTCATGGCAAAATTTTGATCCTCATTTGACTGGCCATACATTTCGCTTTAATAATGTCGATATCACTTAAATTTGTTATACGGTTTTCATATAAAAAACTCGCTATTTTGACGTTTTCACATTAAAAAAATTTATCTTCGCTAATTTTGTTTCAGCTTTAAATTACACTCTTGCCAATAAAATAGATCTCATACCAACATTTCTTTCAAAGTAAGATCACTTGAAAACTTTGTTATTTTTCTACATAAGTTTTTATGATTATCACTTTACTCTAGACGTATTTAAAATATCAGTTTGTTTGGAAAATGACGTTACGACGAAGTTCAGTTTTATCATCTTTTTGAGAATTGAATTACAAAAAATAATATTGCAATTTTTGTAATTCTTATTTAATTTTTGCATAAAGTCTCATACTGGGTTCAGTTAATCCTCCTGGCTTCGCAACTCACGAGTTACCAATATAATTCAAGTGATCATAATATATTATATTTATGTTCAAATATGCTGGCGAGGATGCAGCGAAAGCAAAAGGGAGGGGAAATTTTATTTAATAATTTTAGTAACACAAAATTCGTTTTGGACAGGTAATAAATAATCTTCGATCGCAGCGTAAATATGTAAATATATTGCTGCAACATAAATATTTTGCTCTAATATCAAGTTGGACTCTTTTCAATCATAATTTGTTAATGTCAACCATGATTTTTCTTTGAGTAGGGTGGATATTCAATCGGTTTAATATGTTCACCGTTATTCGGTTAACCGATTATATGCTTTCCGATTAGCTGTTCGCTTAATTTGAAATTGGTTTTATTTTATTAAGAAATAATTCATTAAAAAATTCATTGTAAAAAATTTTACATTTTCTGCACTATTTGAATATTTTTTGTGTGTATAATTTAATAATCTATTGAAATTAACCGAAACTCTTGGAACTGTTAAGAGGGTTCCGAAAAATCAAATGGATGATTTTATATATTTAGAGAAACCAGAAAAAAATACTGAGAAACTGGATATTCTCTGGTTTTTTTGCTTTTGATTTCCCCAACACTTTTGTTAAGTGAAAGTGGTTTTTTCTAAGACTAGTTTCATTAAAACCAAAGAAAAGAGATCTCTTTTTTTCAATACATATTTATGAAATTTTTTTCTGTCTGATGTATTTCATTATTATTATATTTTTTTACTAACAACATTTAAAAATAATAAATAACTTGTGTATTTTTATATAATGAAATTAATTAATTTGTGAAAAATTAATCCAAAATTAAGCGAATAAACAAAAACTTAGATTGATTAATGGAGCTTTTAGCCGAGTAAAACTGAAACCCGATTAATTGAATTTCTTAGTAGGTAAACCGATAGCTTAATTATGTTAGAATTTCGTAAGAATTTATAATCGATTAAACCAAAACTTCGATTAATTAAACGAGCGATTAACCGATTAAAACAGAAACCCGATTAATTGAATAAACTCATAGGTAGACAAACAGCTTTAAACATCTTGGGAATGCGTATGAATTTACAATCGATGTATCATGAGTGAAATGAAACGATATTTTTTGATGAAGACTTAAAAAAAACCTGTTTTTGCACTTATTTGATCGTAAATGATTTTTTTACGTCTATTTCAACAAGTTTGTCTCCGTCATGAAACTATTAGAAATCAAGAATTTTTTTCTTATTTTAAAACTTTAAGTTACGTTTCTTCCACCCACCTATAAAACTCTGGTGGCGGATCATAACTCTTCGCTCCCACTCCAAATGTATTTGCCGATGATAAATCCTTTTCTTTTAAATCACGTTTAGTTAAACTTTCCGATTCCGAATTGAAACCATCCGCTATAGAACGTTGCAATGTTGAAGTGGGTGCTGGTGATGTTGTAACATCATATTGTAGTTCTTTAGCATTAATTGCAATAAAATATATATTAACTAACAATAGTAACACCTCACAAGTATACATATTTCGTGACAATAGTTTGAAATATTTTTGAAATCCAATCGCTTTTAAATGGTGTCTATTTTTGCATCAACTTCACCACACGCGCTAAGAAAATCAACTAAAGTTGTCACCTTACAAACAAGAAACTTATATAAAAAGATTTGCGATTATTGTGTTCAAAATTATTTTCATAATAATAAAGTTTTGAAATTATAGAAATGTAAGTTAATTTATGTGGTACGCAACAGAGTTAGAAATAAAGTGGAAATAAAGTAGGACATACACAATTTAAGGCTAAAAATGTAGGGGGAATACACTTCAGTCGTTTGTTTAAAGAAAAAAAATATAATAATAATAAATATTTGAAATTAAAAAAATTGTTTTAAGTTTAAGACACAATTTCAGTACTTGAATTGAGCAAACCAATTAGTAACGCCAGTTTGTAAACTACAAATAACATTCGTTCTCCTACACGTACAAATAACTTACAACATTCGTTTTACTATCAAGCAATTTTTACTTTAATAAAGTCTTCATATGCTGGAAAATAGCTTTTTTTATTTGACAGTTTTTATAATCTGCCTTTAAAATTATGGTTGCTGCAGGCAGCACCTTGCCACTTATTTATATTTCTCTGCCGTAAAATGTCATTTAACTTTTATTTAATTTGATAGTTTAATCACTTTCACGAACGCAGAAAATGTTTTGTCATTGTATTTTGTGATTATTGTGTTTTCTTTTTTGTCATCTAGTTAAAATTTGATAACTTATTTTCAATATGTGCGTAATTTAGCCTATTAAAAAGCTGCTAACTATTATTAACATTTTAAAGTTTTTTTTTACAGAGTAAAGGTACGGTCGGTCACCTTGGCAAACATTTTCCAAAAGAAACGTAACCACTACTTTTGCTTAGGGTTAGTGTGATTGAACTTGGTTTCTATATCACAAAATGAAGTCAATTATGTCGCAAAATGCTATTTTTATATTATTTTTAATACACTCATACCCCGGTTAGTGTGGCTAATTGAGACCGGAAAAACGAGACGCAAACTGAAACGACGCAAACCGAATCAAAGTTTTCCATATATTTGTATTCATTTTTATTTAATTCATTCCGAGACTCATAATTTTAGTTTAAAAAAATAGTTTTCCGTAAAAAATAACAATTTTTTATTATTATTTGTGTGATAATAATTTTTATTAAAATAAAAGACTTCACTTTACCAAATGCAATTTGAAACTACCAATGAAGACAAATTTCACATACAAATTTGCATTAGACTTCCACGGGAAATCCCCCTTTCTATTTTTGCTTTGTACATACAAACCGAAGCACTAACGACGCAGCTTCGAAGCAATGCGACGCAAACTGAAGCAAAAACAACGCAACATCGAAATCGCGGAAATTTAAAAAAGACGCAACTTCGAAACGACGCAAACCGAAGCGACGCAAACCGGGGTATGAGTGTAAATGCAAACTAAAGAAAATACAAATTTAGCATGTCTGCTGGTCACATTTTTTTCGGCAAATATTTACCATTTACCTTAATTCATCAGTATTTTTGACTTTGACTAATTGAATACAATTTAAGTACAAGTACAAATATTCAAACAGGCAGAACATTTAAATATGATTTTAAATAATAATCATCTAAATATGTTTAACTATTTTCTTTAAAAAATAAAAATAGTTAAGGCGTAACTAACTTATTAAAGTTCAATGCCAGCGACACACACACGTTTCACAGAAGCCTAATTAATGTTCTATGATGTAAGACAAAAATCCCCACTTTACCACAATAAAAATTTATAAAACATTTATGCAATCATTATAAATATTATTGTCTCCAAAACTAAATAGATAAATAAAACACAAAACTCAATGCGAAAAATGTATTTAATTTTATGACAATAATCTGGAAATCAAAACCATTTAAAATGAAATTACCCCGACTGAGGAAAGATGCTATTTGACATAAAACTAATCAAAAACATATTTTATTTACATGTTCAGTTGTGGCTGTAACGCAAAATGGTCATAAAAATAGTTTTTCATTCATAATTATTTATAGTGTGTTTGTGTGAAAATACAATGAGTGCTTCCGTTTCCTTTACACACTTTCCATGAGAAGGTACTTGTGTATGTAGGCATGCATGCATGTTTGTGTTCCGGCAAAAGGTCATTTTGTTTTTATTTATTCCTTCCATTTGTCATACCAATTTCTTTTTATTTTGTGTTTCAATTGTTTTTACGACTTTCTACATAAAAGTTGTTTTTTTTTGTTTGTTCCTTTTTTGCTTTAATTCATCCGTAATGAGTTTTTGTGGTTTTTATGTGAAACCACAAGGATTTTTGTCTGTTGTGCAAATTAAACGAAAGCATTCTTTAATTTCTCCGATTTTGAAAGTTTTTCTATTTAATCCATAAATTCATATGAAACTCATTAAAATTCCAGTTGACGAAAACCACAAATATTTTTATAGCTAAATTGTTTTTTTGTTAAAATCTTTATGTGCGTGCAAATGTTTGCCAAATCCTTGTATCTATTTTTGGGAATGGTACAAACCCAATCTCATTAATGGCTAAAGTTTACACTTGAAGTTAATTAGTTTAAGATTATTTGAAGGTATTTTGCTAAGTACATTCGAAGCATTAGTTGTAGCAACCAGGGCAAGTTGCTTCGATACTTAAAGTGAATGTTTATGATATCGAAAGTACATATTACGTTAAAATTTAAAAATTTTACTACTTTTTCTGATACTTTCTTTGTCTTATCTAAGCACATAAAATCATTTACAATGCTATTAGAGTTTAATTCTAATCACTTTTTTTAATTTTTTATAATTTGTAAGGTTTTTGTTATCATCGCACACAAAAGTTTGCTTTCATTTAGAATCATCTTTTCTTCTTCCAGATTGACAGCGTCTTATAAATTTTGATCAAGATCAATGTAAAAAACAACCGTTTATATAATTTGTTTGCAAACTCTTTTGTTTCAGTTTTCGAGTTCTATTTTAAAAATTTATCTTTGTTAGCGAACCCTGTTGAATTAAGATAAAAATGAAGCGTGTTAACTTCTTTAACTCGTTTTTCATTTATTTCGATTTTGGGGCAGGCAAGTAAATCTTTTGAAAGACAATTAGGTACATTTTTGATTGAAAACAATTGATGTTGCTGAATCTTTTCTAAGCTATTTCATGGCCACATCCAGCAGCCGTAACAGGGGGTCTTCACGTGCAATAAACTTGGAAATAATTATGTTTTCAACTGTCAAATTCTATTGCCAACACAATATATTCACGTGTGGACCGCACAAACATTTATTTGCACATGTATTGCGAAATAGTTGTTCAAACTTATTTTCAAGCAATTATGTTGGAAATAAACTGTCAAATTTGGCTGTCAATTCTCTGTCATTTGTTTTTCCCGCGAATTAAATAAAAAACCGTGCAAATATGTATGTATATATTTACTTATTAGCATCTGCTAAGCTTTTTGACCAACAAAAAAATCGAACAAGCACAGAAAACGCTGAAGCTAATGTATTCATTCACAGCGAACGTTTTAGTTTTATGTCCAATGTGCACTAAGTGTACTCCGCTTAAAAATATAAGCTTGTAAATTAACATATTTGTGACGTCATGCTGCCGACGTTATTGCTTATGTTCGGAAATAAATATTGAGCGTGGAGACGTGCCGTAAGGAACGATTCATTTCTGGTACTAAAGTTCTTATTCATAAACGATTAATAAAGTTATACTAGTTTTATTGTAGAATTTTGATATGGGAAGCCCTGTTTTAATGTACATATTAAATTTATTAATTGTTTCTTTATGCGAAGCAGAAAGTTTTGAATCATACAAGCTAAAGGTGGTCAATGATGTTTTACGTCATGTACCTATTAATCGAATTTCCATTTTAATCTTGAATAATAACGTAATTTTGTAGCCTTCGCAGTTTTTTATTATTATCCATTGAAAATTACTTGAATGTAGTTTGAAACACAGAAACAGAGTATTCCCAACAAAACGGTATTTCTTTTCCCAAATTGCAAAACGGGTTTGCTCTCAATCTTAATATCAAATGTTGTTCTCGGATGTTTTTCAAATGTGAATTGTAAATAAATGTGCAGAATATTTTTTTATATTTTGATGCACACATATTACACTGAGTTACAAAAAAGAACCAAGTCGAAATACTTGGGATGTGATATTGTTTTTCTTGTAGGTGCTGTCGAGTAGATCAAGAATTCATATTTTAAATTTCCGAGACACCCCCAAAATCTGGAGTTACGGGTTAATACGCGGTTTTTCGTACCTCTATGCACTTATAGGTCTGTAACTTAGTTGAATATTCACGGATTTAAAATTTTAAAACAGATTTCGAAAGAAGAGGCTGAGTTCCTTTAAAATTATGTATTTGATGTTCATGTTACCTTTAAAACCATGTTACTAATTTAACCGCAAATGCATTTTCCGTTCAATTTTTTCGCTATGTTTCATATTCGGACATGTTTTTTGCAGTATTTTGTAAGAGAACACTATTTTTTATACACATAATATGGAAATATATTTTGTAAGGAAAAAAATTTTACTTTGGTTTTTAAAATCTGTTAAAAACTAATTGATTTATTAAACTTTTTATAAATACAAAATATGTGCAAAAATTCCTACATTTAGTTTTTTGTGTACTTTTAATACGATATTTGTCTTGTTTTTTTATTTTAAACAAAAACGATGTAATAATCATAAAACATAAATACAAAACTTTATATTCCTTTAAATTAAATTATTATTAAAAAGGATTTTTTCCAAAGATATCATAGTTAATAGTTAACATTGTAATGAAAAAAAGCGGGAATTTTTACCCGTAACTGCAGATTTTGGAAGTGTGTCGGAAATTTCAAATACAGATTCTTGATCTACTCGACAGCACCTACAAGAAAAATAATATCATTTCCCAAGTATTTTTTTTTGTCACACTGTGTTATTTGTAATAAATAATCTTTCACAAATTTAAGCAAAGTGATTGTGATTTGTGTTGAAAAAATATGAATTTGAATTTTTTATTTTAGGAATGTTGAAGAATCTTTAATAAAAATAAAAAAATTAATTTTCTGAATAATTTCTTTTACATTAAGTGGTCGATAATGGATTGTAAGTTCGAACCAAACCTCAGTTGGGTTTTTAGGACGCTAAACTTTCTTTGTTGCACAATTATTAAATTTACGAATGCACCTCTTCCTGTAGTAGAAGGTTTTGTCGAAGAAGATAAATATCTGATTGCTTTAAATAAAAATGGAAAAAATAGTCATTTCTGTATAAAGGAGTTTTTATATATGAATTGATTTTCTGACCTATTTACATTCATTGTAGGGAAGTTCGACTGTAATTCAAAACGTTTTATTTGTTGTTTAAAAAAAAACATGCTTTGTTTTGTAAACAAACATTTACAAATTTGCTCTGCTGTTTCTCTTGAGATTTTTTTCTTTACACAAACACAAAACAACAATAACAAAATTTTAAATTGTAAACACAATCAGGGCTGCCAATAATATTTTCCGAAAATTCGTCAAATTTTAAAAAGAAATCGTCACACCAAAATCTTCTGTTTTATACAACAACCAATAGTAGTTTATATAAATAAAACAATCTTTCTATAGAAAATTAACAATTCAACGGATTTATTAAAACGACAAACACAAAATAATGGAAAACTCAACAATATCTCCAATATGTTTTGTGAATTCAAAGCAGGATTTGAACAGATTTTGTGTCGAAACAGTTAATACATTTTCCAAAATAAACGTAAATTTTTTATTTGATGTGTTTTATATTTTAGTTCAATATTCATCAATATAAACCTAAACAGTTCAACAAATTACGCATAAACATTAGTTATTAAAAACGAAGGCACCCGTCATGAACACCATGTTTACATTGTCACTGTTGAATACTAAGAAAGTTAACTACAAAAGACAAAAATAAAGCAAACAAAAATGGAAAATAGCTTGATCTCAGCAGTCAATGGATCTGGAAAAAGCGGGAGAGTATGGAATATTTGGAATAATTAATCATCAGAGATGAAAATTTCGTACTAACCGAAATTGATTTAACTTGTAAAAATTAATAAATTGCTCTTTTCGTATTCTAATTCGATAAATAGTTGATTTTCCTAGTCACTAGTAGCCGCCGTCAAAAGTGGTAAAATCGAACAAAGAACGCTAATAAGATGGTTTAGCGACCTCGAAATCAGTACTGATCCGCTGTGCTAGTCTGATGAACAATACATTGTTCCAAATAGTACCACTCTTAATAAAATAGTGAATTTATCCAAAAACAATTTCTCAAAAATTAAGAAGAAATGGGTAAACTCAGATTTGAACTCAAACCAAACACTTCATTTCAATATAAATATTTATTTATATCGAGATTGACATTTTGCCACACGTAGAGGTTATGTTGAGCAAAAAGTAGTGAAGTGTCAAAAATCGTCAATATTTAAGGGATACTAAACAAAAATCGCCAATCTTCATTTTGTGAAATTCGCTCTAAAGATCGTCAAAATTTCGTAAAATTGTCAAGTTTTGCAACCCTATACACAATAAAAGCACTAATGCAACTGTGTTCCAACAAGGTCTTTTTGATATGAAAGAAAATCATACCACTTTTGACAACAACAAGAATATAAAACTTTTGCATTTGCACTTTATGGAGAGTTGCATACACACAGCTACATATACATACATACATTAATGCACATACATATTTTATACCAATGATTTACATATGTACTTATTTTTATAAAAACTAAATTTAATCACCTTTTTATTGCAATATTAAATGATTTGTTAATTCAAATAATATTTTATTCCTTTTAAATTTTATTAAACACTTCAAGTTCTTTTAAAATGTAATTTTACCGGAGCAACAAGTTTTAACGAGTGATTTTAGCGGCGACCAAGGTGAGAACTAAATTTTTTGACAATTAAGGCATTGAAAGCAGAGTTGCCAGCTAATGAAGCATTTATTGAAAGGATTATACAAAATTGGGAGAAATGATTTACAATTATGTATGTAATTTTAGAAACAGTATTTAAATGTGTATTACAATTATTAATTAAGTATTTAAGGAGTGGAGTAACGTTTATTATACCTAAAATTACAATAAATATTAAAGATAAAGCATTAGCAACTAACGCTATCGGCATGTGTCATACGAGGGCGGATTGATATTGAAGCTACCTAGCGCTAAAAGGCAGAACAAACACAATTTTTTTTTTAGAAATTGCGATCTGTCAAACGTCAGCTGTTAAAATTTCACCCAAATTCATCGATTAGTTTATTTGTTGTAGTCGTTTGAAGTAAGCAACTTTTGTGTTTCTTGAAAAATGGAAAAAAGTGAATTTCGTGGAGTGATTAAACATTATTATTTAAAAGGGAAAACGGCGAAAGAGACAAAAGAAAAGCTCAATAAACATTACGGTGAGTCTGCTCCGTCAGATTACATGGTAAAATATTAGATTGCTGAATTTAAACGCGACCGAACAAGCACTGCAAGAATACCATCAACAGGAACGCCAAAAGAGGTGGTTACTGAAGAAAATATCAAGAAAATCCTCGATTCCTCGATATCGTTATGACTGATCGCCGAGTCAAGTTACGTGAGATTGTTGAAATGGTAAACATATCACCATTTCGCATGAACATTTGCATATGAAAAAGCTATCGGCAGGATGGGTGCCGCGTTTGCTCAGTGTCGAACAAAAACGAGTTCGACAGGCCACTTCACAGCGGTGTTTGGACATGAAACCAAAAATGAATCGAAACAATGGGTGGAAGCTGGTGGAAGTGCTCCGAAGAAAGCGAAGACAGTTAAATCGGCTGGTAAGGTTATGGCCACTGTATTTTGGGTCAATTGATTGATGCAATCAAGAAAAAACGACCACATTTAAAGAAGACAAAAGTGCTCTTTCTTCAAGACAACGCAACGGTTCACAGAGCATTAAATACGATGCTAAATTTACGTGAAATACACTTCGAATTGGTTGATCATCCACCTTATAGTCCAGATTTAGCTCCTAGTGACTTTTTCCTGTTTCCAAACTTGAAAAAATGGCTCGCAGGATAAAGATTGATTCATCTCAAACGAAGAAGTGATTACCGAAACTAGCGCGTATTTTGAGGGGTTCCCAAAATCGTATTATTCAGTTGGTATAAAAAAGTTGGAATATCGTCTTACTATCGTAAGTGTATTGAGCTAAAAGGAGACTATATTGAGAAATAAATGTTTTTTTTTTAAAGAATGTTTTTTTCCTACTTAGGTAGCTTCAATATCAATCCGCCCTCGTATATACAAGAAAATACAAGGAAATATACAAGGAAAAGGGTTAGTATAAAGTATTTAGTTTGCTGCTGAATATGTTGTAAGAAATCATACATTTCATTTATACTAGTGTATACAGCGGTAGACTCAATCGACCGCATTCTAGAAATTAATATTAAAGATTTGAGTACATAAATACTCTGCCTCATTTCTATGCAAAAACAAATTGTACAAACACGCATGCAAACTTTGTTTATTTTTCAAGTTGAAGCCCAGCTAGCATTTTCGATCGTAGAAGAATCTTTTGCGATCGCCCGATCAGGGCGATTAAATTAATCGTCCGTGATGTCTTATTACGATCGCGCAAGTTCAGTATAACGAGAGAAACTGTGTCAAGACGGCGACTCTTGCATATGAGTCGTCTACGATGCGCCTAATAGAATCGTGTAAGGCTCTTTTATTATATCTTCAAATGAGACTTGAATAAATCGCCGTCATTAGTCTTCTACGATGCGTGGAAAAAGATTGTAAGAGTCTTTTAAATATTTTATATTTTTTAACGTTTAAAAAAAACGTCGCGAAATCATCGCGCTCGTGGAATAATCTTCCAAATTCTAGCTGGGAGCTGATACATGCATGTGCAATAAATGTGCATGGGTTCGTAGTAACTTTAAGGCTTAAAGTGGTGACCACAACTTAAACTGTGGTTGTATTGATGCTTATTAAATTAGTGAGTTGACAAAGCTACCCACCAAACACAAAGGCAAGCGTTTGAAATACATATAATGTTGCATTATATTTCCTCAGGTAACATTTTACGCATATGACATAAAATAATTTTATTTTAAATAGTTTAAATTGCAAAAATTCGTTGCTGACAGTAAAAAATAAAAATAAGATTCAACTAAGAAAAATTAAGATTCTTTATGGAGTTAAATTGTTTTCAATCCATCTTTAAAAGAATTAATTGAATATGGGTATTCTTTTGATTTTTTTCAATTAAATCAATATTTAATGCATTAAGAACAAGACTTTAAATCAAACTAACAAAATGAGTTGTACATTTTAAAATGCACACTTGGGTTTTCTTAAGAATTTCAAATCGCAGCATGATATGAATGAAATACATATACTTTTCATAACAAACTCTTTTTTTAAACAAGCTAAAAAAGTATTAATAAGCGTCGAGCTCTTGAATTATTATTCATTGTTTTTGGCATTTATAAGAGATAAATTAAAAATTGTTTTTATTATTCACAGTTTTCCATTAAAAACTCTCACACTCTACGCTCATTTTGCTGGAACAATTTCAAGACCAATTTCAAGCTTTTAAATACTCGAACAAAAAGCCAGCCAAGAAATGGTTGGAGTATAAGTGTGAATATCTATTCTTAAGCAAGTTAAACATCTTTGTTCTTTTGTTACTTTTGTTAAATTCCTACCCCCCCCCCCCCCCCAACCCACAACATACCGACAAGCAGTTACACATTAAACACATTTTTTTCATAATTTTTAAAACGTCCGTTCAGCACACTTTGCCTCAACGCATCATCAGTGTTTTCATCTTCATCTTTAACACTATTCTCGCTGACGTTAGTGTCCCCATCATCATCATCGTCATCACTCCATCGTTCATTGTATTCTTCATGCGACAAAAGTAATTTCCTGCAGTCATTTTTCATACTCCATTATGTTCATTTTTATTTTATTCTTTTCGTTATTCAAAGTTACTTTTATTTAGGGTTTCTTTTTATTTTATTTTCTCAAACACTTTCTAATATTTATGCAAACTTTTATAATAAAACACATTTATACCAACTCCTCTCTTAACCAAGACATCATTCACTCACATTTTTAATAACTGGTTTTAAGAAATGTTGGTTTTGTTGTTGTCCAGCAGTAGAAAGAAGAAGTCGATCTAGAAGGCGCCCAGGCCATCAGTCCCATTACTTATAATACTGCCGATCTATTATAAGGACCGGCAATGAGAACCATAATGTATCTATTGTGCCATAGATCATCAATTAAGCAAAGCTCCGTATACCGCTTCTAATAGTCGAGATTGAAGAAGCCCGATTTATATTCTTCGAGCATAGAAATTTAGAATTATAAATACTTATTCTACTACTATTTGAAGATATAATGGATCTGACCCAAAATAAGGGTGCCAAGATGTCTGAACATATCACCAGAGAAATCTTTTGATGATAGATAAAAATCAGAATTCGATCAATTAGAAGATCCATCTAATCCTTCACGAAGATCTGAAGTTTAAAGACCTTTTGAATCTTTCCACTGGTTAAACAAGAGTAGACATGTATGTGGGTGTGTGCATGCAAAGTCCTTCATACATAAACTCTTTGGTTTAAATGAAAAGGATGCTGTCACAACTTATTAGCATGAATGCACTTTGTTTATGTTGAGTTGGTTCGCTGATAGAAACTTTTTAGCAACATTATGGTGATTTTCTCTCAAAAAAAAAACTTAAGTACATATTTGAAAAATATATTAAGTTTTTATTTGTTGTAAACTGTTTGTTTCCACAGCAACCTGAACGGTTTCTTTTGATGGATGGGAAGTAGAGAGTCTATGTACTATTTTTTAGGACTTGAAAATATGGCATTAAATTTAATCTAGACGAATAAAGACAATATGAAAATACTTTCACTTAAAAGTAACACAATTTTTTTATCAAAAAAATACCCAGTAAAATACTCGTATTTCAATTTAAATATTTTGTGGATCAAGATCTTAGAATCTAAAATAGTAGTGCATATTAGTGATGTCAAATTATTAAAGTTTTAATTTGTTCGAATAAAAGTTCATACTATCTTTTTGTTCGAATGAACGCATAAATTTTAAATATTCGAACGAATAAAGAATTAAAGGTTTTATTCGAATAACTTTACAAAATCTTAGTTAATATTTTTTCAATTCAATTTAAATTTTATTCACATAATCAGGTCTGTGATGAAAATTAATTTTAAAAATGAAATTTTCGTTTTGCGTATATTTTAAAATAAAGTTTTAATAAATTTTTCAATAATTTTTGATATTTAGAAATTTCTTTATATTGTTTGTGTTTTATTTTCTGGTCTGCTTTTTACAATTTAACCCTAAAATGCATACTGTATCTTTAAAGATACAACCAGAAAAAACAATGTAATTTCTTTATTTATTTGCGAAACTAAGCAAAATTTTAAATTACTGCTTAGAACCCTTTTCGCTATCTTTCAGTACTGACTTTTATTCGACAGCTTTTAGATTAGAGCAATTAGATAACGAGAAACTCAAAATTTCATAGTTCTTACATTTTTAGAAATAGTCAAAATCATAGTCCGATTTTATTACTAATGGTTCTATTTAATTTAACCAAAAATAATTATATTGTGGATTCTAGTGCATTTTAATTAATTTTAAACGTTTAAACGAATATGACCGTAACTTCAGTTCTAAAATCACTTTTAATGGTTGTATCTTAAAAGATACATACATTATGCACTCCGCACTAACAAAAATGCTGTTCTGTACAGGCCAAAACTAAGATGTTTTGCAGTACTTGTGAACGAAATTTATGTCTTACGACTTACAAAAACTGTTTTTTAAATTCTCACAACCAATAAAAATAAATATTTGTATATTTTTTGCTTATATCTTATATAAAGTATATGAAAAATGATATTTTGTCACTAAAATCGGGGACCGGCGAGTGCATAGTGTATCTTAAAAGATACAACTAATTACAAAAAAAATTAATAATAATAATTTTTTTGGAATATTACAAATATAATATGTATATGTATATATAATATATATATATATAATATGTATTTTTTGCAAAGATCTGAGAACCCATGCATTTAAGGGTTAATAATTAAAGATTGGCTCAAAAATATTGCTCAAATTCATTCGAAATTCATCTTACTTTTTCAAAACGATAATTTTTAGACGAATCGATTTCCATCACATACCTGAATATTTTAATTTGCAATTTATCTTAAAACTATTTATGAATAGATCAAGTTTTCTACTTACTCTTCTTAAATATTTATAATGAATTTTAACATTTAATATCCAAAGTTTTAAAAAAACCTATTTAAATATTTTTTTAATAAGAACAATTTACATACACACTTACTTACGAGCTACCTTAGATGAAAACAGTTCATTATGTTAGGGAAGCTCCGATCCCGAGTACCTGGAGTAAAACTTGGTACTGAGCTTATTTGAAAAGAGAATGAAGGCTAGATGCCGAAAAGAACCACGGAATGTTAAATATTAGTTTCAATAACTTATTCTATGCAACCTGGAGTTTGCCAATGTGACAGGCTGGACTTTTTGCCCACATCGGAGTTGCATAAAAAATCATGGCTCATTTTGATTTTTGCATCATACGTATCAAGCAGGCTTACACAACCGTTAATAACATGGTGTGATATGGTTACCTAACACATCCTATCGTTAACAACTTCAAAAGCCAATTTTGCCAAATTTAATATAAAAAATAATACTGTATTCGTAATGTTAAAAATAGTTTTAAAAAATATTCTAATATTCGACAAAAACATTTCGAATAACTTGTTTGTCCTGAATTGTTGTTCGTCCGAACAAAAGTGTAAGAAAAATTATTGGAATAGATTTTATTTAAATGACAGCTCAAAAAAAATTGCGGTTACAAAAGAATTGTTTGTATAATTATTTGATATCTTTAACTAACACTAATAGTCCTGTTCGAAGCTTAACTTATTGTCCTTGCTGGTCGAAAACAATGCAGAATGTATGACAGACAGGAAAATTAAATGCATTTTTTGTAGCACTACACACTTTATAATAAAAATTCTTTGTGTTGTCATTTATTTTAGATTTCATTCAAAACGAAAAGTGACGTCTACTTTGCACATGCGCAGCTTTGAAAAACCAGATTTGCAGTATAAAGCATTCGCTGCAAGATGGAAAAAAAGCCGAGCGCAGTCAACTTTGAGGTTGTAATTATACAGGGTGTCCGCCGCGAAGGTAGACACGAGGCAAATTTATTATGGAAAAATATTAGATAAACAAACGTGTTTTAATCGCTAAAACATTTCATCAAAATCAATCATCAATTACTGTGACGATGAGAAAGTTACATGAAATTTTTGACAGAGACAACATGCCAACAAAACGTACTATTTATCGTGTAGTGAATGATTTCGAAGAAAGAGGGTCTGTAGGTGATAGGCCCAAGCGTGGACCACAACGTACTGCAAGATCGGCTGAAAACATGACTGCTGCTCAAGCAAGTGCTCAAAACAATCCATCAACCTCAATTCGACGCCGCACAGTGGCTGAAAATCGTTTTTCATTGGCCAAAACTCTGTAACTTTTGAACCGATCAAAATATTGAAGTAATCTCAGTTTAAATTTTATTAAAATTGATTGAGGACTTTTTAAGGAATTCCAGGTCAAAGTTGAACTTTTGAATTTTTTTTAACTTTTAGAGTGAAATATGGAATTATTATTTTTTTATTTATTAAAAAAATTGAATATTTGGAAATTAATAATAATTATAAATAATTTTTGTAATAATGGAATTTTTTTTATGTTACACTTAAAAAAATTGTACACTGAAAAAAATAGTAAAATCAACTGGAGATTTTGCTATTACTGAAAAATTTAAAATTTTTTGCTGACAAATTTGCAAATTTGTTTACACTCAAAGAATAGTTACACTTAAAAAAACGTTAATAATATTATCTAAAAATATTGCTATTACTACAGAAAAATTTATTATTTTTTGCTGTCAAATTTGATAATTTTAAAAACATTTTAAAATAAAAACTGCAATAAATTTTAATAGCATTTGTAACAATGGTAGGTTCGTTTATTATTATTTTTTACTAATACTATGTTTTTCGTACTTAAATAACAATGAAAGGCAATTATAATTATTATTCATTTGACTCAAATATTGATTGCAAATATTCCATATTTTGTTCTGTGCTATCTCTGTTCTTTAGTAGTTTTTTGGCTTCTTCATCTAAATCCCGATGTTCCACTTTCCATTGATTTCGAATACTGGAGATAAACGGATCTGACGTTGCCAATAATATATTAAATAGATCTTCATTTGTTGAATTTCTTGAAATTTTTCTAGTATTGTGCTCTCTATAAAATCTGTAATCCTTGTTCCTTTTTTCCTGAGCCTCCTCTGATAGATCTCCAAGTGGCACCAAATGATATTTAATGACATCTTCTCCATGATAAAGGATTTTGTGAACTGTTGCAGACATATTTCTCCATGGGTAGTTGGTTGTATATATTTTTGCAGTTTCCTTTGCATAATCTCCAAATTTTCTAGAGTCAATTTCTTCATTGCACGCCAGTACTTCTAGGATTATTTTAAATCTGAAAATGAGGTTTAAATCCACTCCTGTTATTTCAGATGCTGTTTCTGGATCTGAAAAGAATCTTCTTGCGGTATTGCCATCATTTGTATTGCCTGACCCTTGTTTTGGCTGATCTATAATCAATCCAAATTTGCGATATTCATCTTGAACATGTTTCTTTTTTGAACTTCTTAACTCTTTGTTGGTTTCGTTGTTTCTTATTGATCCTGAAGACCCGAAATCCAAATCATAACTGATTTTTAGTATGTGTTCCATAAGTCGTATTCTTGCATGTAGTGGTGATAATCCAAATTCATATGCATCGGTATTATCTAATAATTTTGTCGGTATTTGGTTTAATTGGGTTGATGTTGCTTAGCATATAATGCAGCTGGATGCAGCCTTCGTGTTAGTCAAAGCCTGACCTACTTTTCCATCTATCATTGTCAGCACTAATTGGTAGCTTACTTCAATTTGCTGGCCATCTAACTGTAATTGTAATGGCTGTAGTGTTGCAATTTGGGCCTTAATATCACTAACTTCTTTGTTAATGGCATCATGAGTTTCTTTTTTGAATTCAAATTTGATGGGCCTGCAGTATTTCGTAGAAGAAGTACTAGTACTAGTCGAAGGCTCTGAATCTTCCAAAATCTTTTTCAATCGCAATGGTACAAATGATACCATGAACATATCCGAGTCCGAAATATTTTCACTTACAACTTGTTTGTATTGTTTTTGTCCCGAAGAACCATCACATCCCCATTTACAAAAAAGAATTAACTTTGTGTTCCCATATTTCTTTAACGCATTTCCTACATGTTATTTCCTACATCTAGATACATGTTATTCACACATTGATCTTTAATTTCATAGCAGGTAGTGCTTAAATTGAACAAAACTGTACATGTTGTCCAGACCTTAATATCAGGTAAAACTGATTAGTATCTCGCCAATATTTGTTGTTGTTGTTGGGTTATTTTTTTTTTCTTTAGTGCTTTAATGTCGCGATTATTGTTATAAAATTGCTTATGACTTTGGTTGACCCTAACGTTTGATAACAGGTAAATTTAGTAACAGATCATATGTTTACTGTAGAATTTTGTGATAATTTGTGATAATTTTATTACCAATTTTTGGCTGATCAAAACAAAGCCATTAAACCCTTTCGCAGGTATTCAGCCCAATCATAAACAAAAATTCCGTGGGAGTTTTTTCACTTTTCCCTTTTCTGCTATCATGAATACATTTTTTCCCTTTTTTTTCAACTGTGGGAAGGGAAAAAAATTCGAAGTTAAAAAAGTAGGTATCATCAATGGAAAAAATAGGGAAAAATTATTTTATTTCTCAAGTTTTTTTTCACTTACAATTTTGAAGGGAGTTTGCACAGAAATGTAAGTATTTCTTTTTAAAATTAAAATAAAACAAAAGCAAAAATTTGTAACGTAATTCCTAGGTCAAAAAATACGAATAAGCAACAAATGCAGCAGCTGGTGACCTTAATGGAAGCCAATGTTGATATTGCGTGTGGATTTCACAAAGGCAGCAAGGAGACAGTTTTAAGATTTTGGAAAAACGCCGAAACGGAGCTAAACTCTTTGGGCCCTCCAACTAAATGTACTGCTGAGTGGAAAAAGGTTGGATATTTGAAAAATAACATGTATGTATGTATATGTAGCTGTTTTATATTTTCAGGTGTGGGCAGATCAAAAAAAATATGTTCGGCAGAAGGCTGCTCAAAATCTAAGAGATAAAAAAAGTACTGGAGGTGGCCCGAACAAAGAATTAAAATTTTCGGCTATAGAGGAAGCCATTTACAACCTCGTTGGAATGAAATCTGCTGTCGAAGGTGTAACAGCGAGGACCTATGGACTTACTTCTCCAAAAATTTTAGAAGATTTAATTCTGACTCCTGCAGATGAAGCTATCTTCGAGAATGTACTGCCACAGGAACTGGAAGAACCAAAAGAGGATCCACAAAGTATATTGCCACTGAGTATAACAACTCCAAGTGTCCTACCAACTTCAAACCACCAAAAAAATACAACGTTAAAAAAATTAAGTGCGCACAAAGAAGCAGATAAAACTGCATACGATGCCCTTCAAGCTGAGCTTCAAATACAAAAGGAACTAGTAAAAACATTAAAAGTAATAGTAGAAAATCAAAAGGATGAGCAGCAAAATACGAAAAGAATTTACCGATCTCTCGAAAAACTTAATGAAAATAATGCTAAACATTTTAAAAAAATGCAAGATCTCAAAATTGAGGAAATCGAAGAATTGCGACGGCACAATGCTTTTATGGAAAAGCAAAGAATAAAAGAAATTTAATATAAATTAGAGAAAAATAGATTAGAAATTCAGCTACGGGAATTCAAGTGATTTAAAGGAGAAATATTTGACTGAGTTTTGTGTATATAACATATCTATATGTACATACATAAACAAATATGTATATAACTTTAAAATAATGAATTTTTTAATTTTAAAATGAATTGGTAACAATGAATTGGTGCCATGTAACTTATGTACCTTTTGTTATGAAAACAGTTTTTATTTTATAAGTGAATTTGTGTTTTTGTTTCATGTTCAGAGAACTTTTTATTTTACTTTTTAATAAACAAAAATTAAAAATATATGTTTAATAAAATTTAATTACAAACAAATTATAAAAGTGTACGGCCAATATTAGCTCTTATAGCTTGAGCTGAAGCTAAATATTGATTTGATACGGGTGCTGCTACTTCCTCTTCTGGCATACTTAAATCCGTAAGTTCGTTGCAAAAATCCTTTACCTTATAATGGATGCATATGTTGTGTAGAGCACAACATACGTTTACAATTTTTGCTGCTTTTTTAGGAGCGTAGTGCAACTCTCGCGCACCAAGAAGACACCTCCAACGATTTTTTAATACGCCATTAGTACGCTCAATAATATTTCGGCATTTTGAGTGTACCTCGTTAAATCTCATTTCTGGAGATCCATCTTCTGGGACACGATGTGGAGTTAAGAGCCACGGCTCCAAAGGGTAACCTGCATCTCCTATTTGTATAAAAATGTGTGAATTATTATTTCATTTCCATAACAAAAGCTTACCTAATAGCCAAAAGTTGGTTTCGCCATGCAAATAGTTTTGCTCAAAGTGAAACCGCAGGTCGCTATTGTTCCATATAAATGAGTCATGGGAAGCGCCTGGGTGGGACGCGTCAACGAAACGGATTTTTAACTCGTCATCGCAAAGCTGTAAACAATCATCATTTAAAAAAATGATTTCCTTAGAAGTATAAATAAAAACTCTTTGTGTATGTATATACATACATATATCAATACTTACCAGCATAACATTTAAACTAAATTTTCCCTTTCTGTTGTAGAAAAGGTGTTTGTTAGCAGTTGGAGCGATTATTTGCACATGGGTTCCATCGATGCAACCGGTAACTCCAGGAATACCGTGCTTTTTATAAAAGGCCAGAGCAATTTTACGCTTTTCTTCTGCTGTTTTCGGCACATTTATCCAAATCGGACAAAGATGGGTCTCAAAAATATTTAATACATCATTCAGTGTTATGCTGAAAGAAGACTGCGCTAAATGCACATCAGAGTCCTTGCCAATACCGGTTTGGTACCCACCTTCCGCAAAAAAACGCAAGCATCCACTAAGCTTAACTACCGCTGGAACAGCAAATTGTTTTTTGGCCCGTTGAGAGTGCTCTGTAAGCACTTCCAATAAATAACGGAAAGCAGGTTTATCTACGCGGTAGTATTTTTGAAACCTAAAATTAAACAAATAGTAATGATTAAAATCAAGGAAAAATAGTTTTCCATTTACTTACAATGATTGTGGCAACTCAAGTGGGTTAGACGCATCACGCAACTGCCTTCTTTCAATCTTTCGATTTCTTAGTTGCTGCTCATCTTCTACAATAGACACACTCCCCGCAAGAATCCGAAAAGCAATAGTATGCATTTCAATTAAATTTATTTTGCTTTTTGTTGAAAAAAATAATTTTATTCTCCGATAAACGTTTGTAAATAACAAATATTTAATCACAATAAGCAAAACAGCTGATTTCGAAATTTCGATTTTCCCGTTCCCTTATTTTTCTTTCCCCTGGAATTCATGATTGGAGAATTGTTTTCTCGAGAAAATTTTTAATTGCGGGAAACACATTTCTCGAGAATATTCATGATTGGGCTGATTATATTTAATTTTTTTAGTTTTACGTAGTCTAAAGTAAAAAACATAAACTTTTAGGCAAAAAAGTGAAAATTATATACACCATTGTATACGAGTACTTTGGAGTAATTTCATTAAAATGAAAAAAGTGTTCTACAGACGGCTCGTCGCGGGTGCAAAAGTATATATAGCGTTAAAGAGGACACTTTCACCTTTCTCCGGGTGGTATACATTTCTTGTTCCCTTTTGTTCCCTAGAAGTTCTATTCCACTAAAGTTTAAATTTGAGAAAAATATAGTAGTTTTATAAATATTCCGTAACGCCCTTAATATTAAACGCTAGAGCTCTGACCACTTACAAAAACTAAAGACTATAATCCTACCAACATTATAAAAAAGACCGCAGGCCATTATCGATGATAGCTTGCGAGTAGTAACCATTTATTTTTTATAAAAAACAAAAGAAAAACACCTTTTTCTGAAATTAAAAAAACCGTTGAGTTTCACAGCATGCCACGCTCACAATTATCAATAGTTTAACCTAATTTTTTGGCTACCTTAATCTGGATATATTAGCTGCAAAATGGCGTAAAAATTTTAAAAATCGGTGACAAAAAAAAATTTGAGCTTTGGCCAATGAAAAACGATTTTCAGCCACAGTGCGCCGTGCTCAAGAGCTTGGTCTTCAAAGAACAACTTTGGCCACAATTTTATACAAGGATTTGCATTTGTTTTCATTTAAGATTCATTTGCATTTGTTTTCATTTAAGATGCATTTAAGATTCAGTTGACACAAGAGCTTCTTCCACAAGATCATTTACGCCGCCGTACATATGCCAATAGGACAACCCCGATTTTCATGAAAAAATCATAATGAGTGACGAGTCTCTTTTTCATTTGAAAGGATATGTGAATAAACAGAATAGTCGGTTCTGGGCAATGGAAACCCCTCAAATTATTCATTAGTCGTCACCTTTGCATCCATTAAAAGTGACAGTCTGGTGTGCAATTTGGTCAGGAGGAATCATTGGACCTTACTTCTTTGAAAACAGTGTAACGATAACTGAGAATGGGGAGCGATATCGTGATATGATTGAAAACTTTTTAAAGCCACAACTACATGCTTTGGGCTTGATTAACATGTATTATCAACAAGACGGTGCCACATCGCATACTGCCAGGATTACAATGGAATTACTGCGAGACCTCTTTCCACAACAAGTTATTTCAAGAAATGGTGATGTTGATTGGCCTCCACGGTCGCCTGATTTGACTGCTCCGGAATTCTTTTTGTGGGGATATCTAAAAAGCAACGTTTATGCAAACAAACCAGAAACGCTTGAGCAACTCAAACAAAATATTCGTGATGAAATTAATGAAATACAGCGTGAAATGTGTGAGAATGTAATGAAAAATGTGCTCAAAAGCGCTCGCATTTTTGAGGCTAACAGAGGCGGACATTTACCTGATATTTTATTCCACAAATAATTGCCGACATTAAATAAGACATTTATCAATATAAGATCCTTTCTCTTTCATTTAATCAAAAATTATGAACACACAAAGTAGTATACCTTCCCGGCGGACACCCTGTAGTTGCAGTCGAACTGTAATCCATAGAATAGAAAATAGATTGCTTGCTTATTTACTAATAATTAGTTCCAGAACTACTGCAAAGTAATGCAGACGTCATGTTAATGACTACATAACGTCTGCATTCAATGCGGTTGAAAGAATCGTAAACAGGAGTATTTATTTTTATTTAATCAGAGTTATTGTAGATGTTACACCGAATCATAATAGAGTTTGTAGACTGTAGACAACTGCCAGAAACTAATACTTTTTTATAAGCTGTTACGTCAGCATCAGAAGTTTCACTGACAACTACACATAAATACATACATACATAAATGTGTACGTCATCCTAGCAGAACTAAAATTCTTTCAAGTTGGCTGTTATGGCTTAAAGGCAGAATTAGTTTGTACGTTCTGTGCTGTTACGAATCAGCTGTTTTGTTTCTATTCAATTGAAAAAGTGTATGTGCGGTTTGTTGTTACTTTTTCGTTCTGTTCTGTTGCGGACTATTCTGTAGAAAATAGAATACAACGTTAAGTGACAGTTTGTTTTGATATAAAATACATATTAAAAATTTTTTGTTAAAAGTCTGAAATTTAAGTTGCAATTCAAGATTTTGTAAATATTTAAATATTTTTTCAATTAAAAAATAATGGAAGATGAAAAGCTAATTATTTTAGTGGAAGAGAGTGATATATTGTATGACAAATTTAAGAAATTCTACAGATTGCCAGAAAAAAAAGCGGGCCGTATGCTCACAAATTTCTATGGAAATGTCTTTACAGGACTGTTATTGACAGTCTTTCCTTAGGAGATATACGCTGGCCTGGCTTTCTTAGAGAGGTTTTTATTAACGAAAGTAAAAGCTCGTAAACATCCTTTGTCATTCGTGTGTGTAGGAAAAAAATGTTCGTCATCCATATCCTTAATTCTTTTAAACACTTTCTGGTAGTATCCTGATGATAACCAGTCATTGATAGCAGGTCTGGCGTACCAACTCCGCTGACGATGCTTCTTCCGACACTTAATTGTTTGGTACATTTTGCACACATTTATAAAATTCATTCCCACAATTACATCGTTCACATCCGAAAGTTCAGAGTCAGAATCAAACAGAATACTAATTTTTATTTATTAATTTGTTTCTTTTTGTTTATGAAAAAAAATATTGCGAATGTAATTTTACGAATGTAATATTTTTCTTCATAAACATTTTTCTTTTGTTTTTCAAAACAGCTGACTCCATTTACAGAACAAGTAATTCAAAAAAATTTCCTACAGAAAAGAGCGGCGCAGAACGGCAACGAAAAATAAAAATTAATGAGGCCTTTAGTAGGACTCACCAAGTTAATATTTTATTTAGAACCACCGGTACGATAAAGATAATCGTTTGAGTTTTTTCACATGATTTTTGTTCAGTTTGGGTGCTGTACAAGTTCAAGGTTCTGATAGAATTTATGATCCCAATGAGCAGATCAAGCATTCATATATGAAGACAACCATAACACAAATAATACTTTACCACAAAGAAAAATCATCAAAGTAGAGTGGTAGTCCATCTCAACGTAATGGATATTAACAGGCGCGGTCATGAATACTAACAGGGAGTGAATAGAGATTTGAACAGAATTTCCTTTGAAGCAGTATTCGGGAGCCCTCATAGACCAGTGGATTGTGTACTAGACTATTAGTCTAGGGGTCGCATGTTCGATTCCTGTCAAAACCCTGGATGTTTCTGCAGACAACCCAAAAAGCAGTTTGTGTTTCTTTAAAAAAAAATCTCTAAATTTGTCTATTTCTTAAAAGTAAAAAGAAGATTTTCTTAGCTAATTGAACACAACCCCAACATTCCTACTAAGAAGTATATATTGCAAATAAAAATTCTTAAAGAGCAGCTGGTAAGTAAAATAGTACTTGTTAATGATTGAAACAACAACTTGTTTACAGTTGGAATCATTACATGGTCCATTGGATGGCAAATATTATAGTAATTTTCATTATTAACATGGCTTTTATTACACTTTACACAAAGTCCATGAAGCAATGAAGCGCAAACGAAAAGCTGAAAGACGACGAAAAGAAAATCACAAATTACAATTTCAACCATAAAAAGCCAATCATGAAAACGAAACAGCAGAAAAAATTCTAGTAAATATAAAAAGGAAAATGTATGAGAAATCCTTTGAAATGAAACAATCATCATCTAAGGATTACAAAATTACTGCCTTGTGATGTCTTTGTAGCCAATTGTCGCCTTCGTAATGATTATTAGACACATTTCATATTTCATGCTTTGGGGGAGGACATTCACTCACTCACTTATCACAAAAAAAAATAATTTTAGTTTGTACATAATTTTTTTTCGTTTGTTTGCTTATTTTAACTTAAAGCCGTAAAGAGTTTTGCTACTTTTACTAGAAAGAAATGCTTTTTTTTATTTAATTTTTTTTGTAAAAGGAAAAGCGGATGAAAAAGGGAGAACAATCTTTTCATGTCTATTACTTTTGATGATTGTTATGATTATTTTGATTATTTCTTGTTGTTTGATTTTATTGCGATAATTTGATTGTAAAATGAGAAGTCATTGCTAAAATTAAACTGGCGAAATGGAAAGTCATGATAGCAAATGTAGGAGTAAATATAAAAAAGAAACTTAATATAATTATTAGCTAACAGAATTGCTGCGATAAATTAGTGTCAAATGACAAAACCTAAATATTTGTTCAATTAATGTAAAAAGTATCGGAAGTTTTCAAATCCAATCTTAAAATTCTGAAGTCTTCAAATCCAAAGAAATTTAATTCTCTAAATTATGCGCTGAGAAATGTCTCCAGCAATTACCAGTTCTCCAATAAATTTAAGAGCAATTGCTAACATTCCTTTGTTTTAATATGTTAAAAACCATAAGGAAAACTTAAAGGAAATAACTTTTAACAATTAATACTCTCAAAACACTTCAAAGCGAATATGCCTGCTAGAACCAGACACTGTGTTCCACTTGTTCTTTTATAATGCGTAAAACTTTATATTCAGAATATTTAAAGAAATTAATTTTAAATATTTATTGTTGACAATCTACTGACAAAGAAATGAACATCATAAACAAAAGTGTTTTAATACGTTATAAAATGAAATTTACATTTTGTCGTCTGATGGCTGCTTTACATTTTAAAAGGATATAAAAGTTAGTTCCGGTATATTAAACTCAGCAGGCAGCCATTTTTCGTTTGTCTCTTTGTTTGTTTTGTGTGGGTTAAATTGGTGGTTATTTATTTATTTATTTATTTATTTTGTTTTCTTCCCATAAATATTTACTATGATTTATTTAAAAAAGTTTCATAAATTGATTATGTTCTTTTATTGTTAAGAGTGAAAGTAAATTGTTGAAATTTTCTTATTATAAAAAAAAATTATCTCGAGAAAGACTTGAAAATAACGACATTAAAAATGAATTACAGCATATGCTTAGTTTCACACGTAAATTTTGCTTTTTACTCGTGTTTTTTGTCATTGACGTATTTATTTAGCAGAACTTTTAGTAGTAATTTTTTGAAATTCCCCAAATACATAAACACTGACAGACGAAATCAGTTTGTACTCCACTTAAATTAATGCAATCAAATTAAAAATTTGGCGATTTAAAGAAAAATATAACCACAAAAACCATTGTAAGCAAATAAAATCTTTGAAAGATGAGAATGATAAAGAAAAATTATGATTGGAAAGAAAAGGGGTAAATGAAAGCCACATTAAGTACGTGATCAAAATTTACAAATACAAATAAACAAGCAACTACTTGTGCCAACAAATTCCCATGGGATCCCAGCAAACAAAAGTTCTAGCGTTTGAAGTGCAATAATTTTATAATTTGATTTCAGACATAAGTCTCAACACCGTTTCCCGACTTTCAGTTTAAAATCAATCCACCAAAAAATTGGTAATAACTTCTATAATGAAAGGAACACATTTTTCACACAAAAGGTACACATACCATTTGCACTATCCACTTAAAGTTACTTACAAAGGGATATTTTTAAGGAATTTTCTATTTGGCAACATTGTTTTTGGCAACACTGTTCTTGACAACTCAGCTGTTTTCATGAAACATGTTACTGTTACACATGTTCAGTTTGGTCTATTCTTTAACCATAATCGACTTACAAACGAACAACGCTTGCAGATCCTTGAATTTTATTATCAAAATTCATGTTCGGTTAAGAAAATGCAACGTGCACTTCTTCCATTTTATGGTCAGTTTGGGCGACCTTCTGAGGCGGCTAGTCGGAATCTTGTGACAAAAATTGCACATCAAACTTACATTATTGGACATTAAAGTACCAACACGCATTCGTAGAGTGTGGATAGAAGAAAATATTGCAGCTGTATCCGCCAATGTTGTTGATGACCGGCAGGAACGTTACTATGAATGGCTAGCGCTACCTTGCGATGATTAAAATTTTATTTTTTTGTCCAAAAGCTGGACTTGGCGGACATGTGGTTTGAACAAGACGGTTCAAGTTTTTTAAAAGAGAAGTAACACTCAGGCAATTAGTATGCCTACCAACCCGTAGGTGTGTTACCTTGCTTGGGAAAGGGATAGTGAGAGAGGACAGATGGTGAAAGAGAGAAAGCTTAATTTTTACAACTCTGATATTGCGCGCTGTGTTAGTTTTTAGATCAGTGTTGCAGCGCCTCTGATGTCAAGTAGGCGCATTAAATGGGTTTTAAGCTGTTGTAGCCATTTTATTAATTATTTTACTTCGCCGGCGATTTTGCTACAATAACCGACGAAGGAAGGCGCTGTGATGTCCGCTAGCATACACCAGTATCAATTGCTGCCAGTACTGTTCAGTGACCAGTGTGCTATGCCTTCATCACTTAAACACTCCGACAACAACAAATACAATGTCATACTAATGCATATCTGAAAAATGCTGGAGTTTATGACTTGTCTGAAGCTGGGCTCGAACCCACGTTCTTAGACATTATTTGCTTTGTAGTCAACGCGCTAACTACTTCAGCCAACAGCAAGCGAAACAATGACCCAATTGAGAGACGAGTTCGGTGAACAGTTTATTTCACGTTTGGGGCCGGTCAATTGGCAGCCTAGATCGCGCGTTTTAACGCCTTTAGACTATTTTTTGTGGGGGTATATTAAAGCTCATGTCTATAGGGACTAGCCCGCAACGATTGACGCTCTGCTAATATTGCAGAATTTATTCGTGAGATACCAGCTGATATTTTGGAGAGAGTATGCCAAAATTGCACACAGCGCATGAAGCATTTGAGGCTTAGCCGCGGTCAACGTTCACATGAAATCATACTTAAACATTGAATTATATAGATCGTGCTGACGACTCAAATAAAGATTTCATACATTTCTCTAAATTTTATGTGTGTTAGATAATTACTCCCTATAACTACTTAGACGGCTTTTCCACAGTCAAAGTCTACTTTGCAAAGTTTCAATTCAGCTGAGAAAAAGACAGACAGACGAATATTTTCTTATTCTGTTTTTCTCCAGAATAAGAAGCTATATTAAGATCAAAATGCTGTGCTTGCTGGGAGAGTGCACACATACTGTTACACATTCGCATTTATATACATAAATATTTCATCATTTCATAAATTCTCAAAGGATGTTAACGTGCTTATTACTTAATTCCTACTTACGACATCAATGTTTAATTGGAAGATGAAGATGACGAACAACAAGAAACAGTATGACAATGAAATTGAAAAGCGAGCAAAAGTGTTGTTACCAGACAGTGTACTGTCGGCTGTCAAATTGTTTTATTTATTACTAACACTTTACTACACAAATGTCGGAAAATTAAAATCTTGTGTTAATTTTGAGACACCCTTTATAACCTGCTTGCTTACCACTGTGCCTTTGAAAGTTTTATAAAATTTGTCATAACTTCTTTCCAGGAAATGTGACAGTCTATATTCCTGGTTTCTAATATTCTTCTTTAAACCACTAGTTAGTCAATATAATATTATTAGATTTTTCGACTCAAATAAAGTATGTAATAAGAAGGAAAAATTAAAAAAAATCACACAAATAAATACCATATACACAAATGTGAAAGTTAGAGAGCTGAGCACTACAAAGAAATTACAAGGAATCGGAAACTCCCATACAATCTAAACACAAGAAGCTTTTCAAAATAATTGAAGAAAAGTTTATGAAAACATATTGACAAATAACAAACCCTCAATTTGCAGACATTTTTACACATTAACACACTACACACTCACTCACTCACTCGCACATGTTTGCAAAAACTTTCACGAGTCTTCTATGGACTACTACTAATCTTTGTTGTTGTTGTTTTTACGACATTGACATTCTATAACAATATTTTCAGAAAAGTTTGCAAGCTGAAGTCTTTATTTAGTCTGGGTAGCAGAAAACTAAAAGGAACAACTTATCACATACCAAAGGATATTTTGTTGTTGCAACATTTCACCAAAACCATTTTTGTCTCGTTTTAATAACTTAAGGCCCATTTTTCTTCATACTTCTGTTTCATTGTTAATTTGTTTTACCATTCACTTGACAATAGAGATGGAAACCGTTCACGTGATTAGCGTGAATCATGTGAGATCGTGAGTAATTGTTTGTTTCAATCACGTGAGCTTACATGAACGTGGGAATAGAAATTTGGAGCGTGATCTAACGTCCATGATTAGATTTTTAATGTGATTGTTTCGTTAATTTTTATTGTGTTATTGTAACTTTTTTCGGCCTTATGCCTTGTTTCCACAGTACGTGCCTTGCTCTTTATTCATGCTTCAATCCCTTATCATGAGCGATGCCACTTGCTTTGCCCTACAAAATTTTGAGAGCGAAGCAGGTAGATTCATACTTAATTTTTCGTGCTTCGCAAGAAAAATTCTTGTCTTCTCTAATTTTTATCGCAAGTTTATCTCAACTAGCTGTCAATAACAAATATTATCAAAACAAAATCATTAATTTAAAAAAAAGAATTAAATAAGTTAATTTTTTAACATAAATAAGCTAAAAAAGCAATGGATACAGAGAAGAATTTAGTTAAGCGGTTGTATCCAGAATAACTTACAATTTTAACGAACCACAGAAATAATCCAGAAAATTGAAGCAAGTACGTGAGTAGTATAAACACCAAGATTCATAAACATAATTGAGAAAGCGAATCAGGTACTCGTAGTGGAAACAATCTATTATCTTGATAGATTTATGAATTAATTAACGAGCTTGAGGTTATTTTTATGTAAAAAACATCAAAATTTATTATCGATATTTCGTTTTGTTATTTTAATTGTTAAATGATTTTTCATCCTGAGGAGGCTACTCCTCATCGATAATAAATTTTGATGTTTTTTATATAAAAGTGACCGCAAGCCAGTATTGCCAAGTACCCAAAACAAAAAAATTACCCTTTAAATTTGCACTAATCTATAAAAAAAATATTTTGTATAACAGAACCCAAAATTTTATCCAAAAATTTTATGCAATTTTTGAAATTAGAATTGTTTTTATTGATTTATTTACATTTTAAACATTTTTAAAGAAATTGCGGATTTTGAGTTACTTTTTTGGCAAATTATTTTTTTAAATAACATCTGAATCACGTAGCTCATATAGTGGTGTTGTCGGCTTATCATTTTCCAAATTCCATTGTATGCATATGTTTATTGATGTTTTAATTTCGAATCCTTTAATATAATTTTGTTTAATTGGACTGGCTTTTGATCGTAAAATCGATGCTGATATTGGAACATTGTTTTCCCTTTGTTTTACAAACCACTTATAAAGCATTTTTCCCAGGGGCACTTTCTGTTGTACGTACGAACTTTTTAAATATTTTTTTTGCTTTATAATGCAATAAACCGACTTGTAATTCACGCAAATTGCATATGTGGAACCTACACTTTAAAATTTTTTTTTAAAATATCAAAATTTTGAGAAATCGTTGGCTTTAAAATATGTTGAACTCTTTCCATATTAAGAGATGAGACAACAAATGACACGAATAAACTGATAAAATTGAAGATCAAAATCATCCAAAAAGGTTAATATACGAAAAGACGGGATTTCCATTTTTCGGTTATAGATTATAATTATTGTAAGCGTGCATGAGCATGCAAAAAAGTTACTCACGATCCCATCGCTACTTGACATCTTCGCCTTCTTCTCTATGGATTTAAGATTTTATAAATTTTAATTAATGCGTTAATTTGTTAAGCATTATTGTGTTATTATTATTATTATATTTTCTGTAATTAAAAATTCATGTTTGTGTGCTTCAATGTATGAAAAGTTATGCAACGTATTTATTATTTTAATTGCATGAAATTGGAGTTTCATTATTTTCAATCAAATTTATTGTGAGCATTGAAATTCCAGAAGTTTTAATATCATCCTCTGCATTTAAGAAAATGAGAAAATCTTTTATTTATATTTCCAAATAATATAAAATTAATAAAGCAAAACACTTTATGGAAACTTTTGTTTAAATCATATCTTCAGCTACACGCCAAAAATTATTAATGATTGTTTTTTTATGTTAAACGTTTAATTCGTCAAATTATTGTGTACAGGAATCAAGCGATTTGTTGTACAACAAAAGCTTTTCCATTAAAAAAACATCATTGCCAGAAAATTGAACATGAAAAATTAACATTTTCCGGATGAACACGTGTTAAGAATTTCATCGCATTAAAAAAGAAATGAAATACAATAGAATAATTTAGAGATTAGCACTTTTAACGATAATGACTGTAGAAGGATATGGATGGCATCGTTCTATATCGCAGACATTCATTACGCATCCCAAATATACAAGAAATTCTAATGGAATTTTGACCTGAAGCATTCTAGTCACCAAAATGAAGGAGGATGTGGCAGTGCATCATCCATCCATCCCTTTTCCACCCATCGCATCACAATGCCAATTTCAATTTCTTTTAACATTTCCGTTACATTAATGCTGCAAAGAATTTTTATTAAACACCCAACCAAATGCCACATAAAACATCAGCGACAACAATGGAGTTGTTACAGCAAATGATGATGATTATGATGGAGATGAGTCGTTATTTTTTTCTTTTCTTCATATTATCCTGTCTAATGCAGGGGTACTTAATCTGACGCAGGAAAAATTTAACATTTTGAGCACCTGTTTAATTGCACTAATGAGACAAGGTTCACATTAACTGCCAAAGACTAACATACGCGCTTTGTGCCGTTTCACTCAAGAGTGGGAGTAGACATAAGAAATAATTAGCGCAGCAGGAAGAGAGGTACGAGTAAAAAACTAAGAAAGTTGTTTAAAGGTTACAAAATGTATTTTATATTCTGTTTTTATGATTTTATTATACGCCAAAAGAATGCCGGAGCTGTTGTTTTTAATGGTCTTAAAGTTCGCTCTAATAAAAATTCCAAACAATCAGCATAATTTTTTTAATGTGCTGGGAAATGTTTTATGGCCATTTAAAAGATGTTTCAAAGCTTTAGTTTACATATTTTACTACTGCTCCTCCTCCTAATCTGTTTCTACATCCTTCCAGAAATCTTTTAAAGCTGTAGCATTTATATGTCCAAAAAGCCATTTCATTCGGGGATTCGTTTTATTGCAGGGGTTCGCGTATACTTCCAATTTATCGTTTTCCACAAAAGCTTCAATGCAGGACTGTTTTCCAATGCCATGAACAATCATTTGATCATTGAGATCGTACGACCAAAATTGATTGCCACCAGAATTGTGGCAAGACCACATCCATATTGTGGCATTATTGATACTCTCATGTACATCCAAGCAGATACTATCCGATTTTTTACGTATGTCCCTGAAATGGCTAAGACTCCAATATTGTGTTCGATGAGGATGTGTTTTGTTGGTGGCACAGTAATGAAGTCCAATAGCCGCATTGCTTCCACCACCCATAGAATCGATACAATATTGGGGAAAAGCTACACTTTGTATAGCACCTGAAGCGAAATCGGGTGGGAGAACGGGTGGAAAAGTTTTCAGAATATCAGGAGCTATAACTTCTAAAAACCATTTGAAGGACTTGCATTGTAATTTATTACGCAAAGCAATTTGTTTCGTTAAGTCGCCAGCGTCGACGCCCTCATAAGTTTCCGGTTGATGTTCATAGACATAATGGGCATATTCATCCATCCAAACTTCAGCCAAACGCTTCTGATTCTGAAAAGAAAAAATGAAATAAATTTGCCTCAACTCAAGCAGCATACGTACTCTGGCTACAAAACTATAATTTCTGGGACTTGGCCGCGCATTCATGGGTCCTCGAAATATATGCGCCACTCTCGAACAAGGCACATCACACAGCAAACCACCACACATCCAAATTTTAAAACTCAATTCGTATTGCTCGGCACCCCAAATGTCCAAACCTTCATCGTAGCCACCCAACTCCCAGAAGAACTCTCTACTTATGGCAAATAAGCCGCCCATCATTATGGGATTACGGTAGGGTTCCGTACGATCGCCGACATCTATTTCCAATATGGGCATTTGTTTATAAATCAAATTCCAGTCAAAAGCTCCTCTAGAGCCATCTTGATAGCCACCATTGTAAGCAAAAGTGGAATGATCTATACCATCCACTATTGGACAGGTGGCAATGCGTTTATTCAAAGCTATAGGCTCCAGCAAGGGCGGCAACCAATTGTAGTTGCACTCTATGTGCGAATCAAAAAATACCAAAACATCTCCGCTTGCTTTGCGAGCCCCCGCTAAGCGGGCTCCTATTAAGCCCGTTCGTTTTTTTAGTCGTACAATTTTTACCAAATCCTTGAAATAGTTGGCTACATAATCCTCCAATTGCTGCTTCAAGTATTCACGATCACTGTAGTCATCCACTACGATTATTTCACGCAACAGCTCCGGTGGTGTACGATTTTTAATGCTGTGCAGTGTTCGTAGCAGTACACTGAAGTATTCATTGAAAAAAGGTATGACCACACTGGTGGTGGGTAAATAAGTCGCGTAAAGCTTTCTGTGACAGCTGAAAGGAGAGTAAATGTTAGGATGACCGATTATTTGACATATTCCAGAAACCGGTTTTCGAATAGTTCGAATATTTGATATTTTTAAGAACCTGGTTACGGCTTTTAAAATTCAAGAAAAACCGGTCAACCGGTTGTAACATTTGTTACGTACGTTATACAGTTGTTACATTTTTTCAAAAAGTGCAATTCAATGAAGCAATAAAATGGCAAAGAAAAAGCCCTGAAACTTTCTAAATGGAGGTAAAAACTTATGGAATGTGATAAACATTCACATTCCCTACATATTGAGATCATTTCAGATCTTTTACGGCTTTTTCAAAACTTTGCAACTTTTTGTGAAATTCCGGGTTTTTTGCAACGTGGATGACTTATTTTATTTTTTATTGTTTCGTCAACTTTTAAATGATATTAAGCATTTTAATTTTCCTGTTGTTTGCAAGTTATTGCGAATCTTCATCATTTCGTCATCGTTTTAGAAGATGTTACGGTTTTTAAAAATTTTGGAAAATTTCGCGCATTTTCGCGTTTATCGCGATATGATTGACTCAGTGGACTTTTTATTGCTTCATTGAATTTTTAAGATTTTATAAAAAAATAAACACACAATATTGATTTAATGTGCAGTAATTTTTAAATTATTTTTACACAAAAAGTTAATAACAAAAAAAAAACTATACCTTAAAAATCCAATTGAGTAAAGCAAGTGTCTATAAAAATATGGACTTAAATGTGCTCTTCTTTCTTATTAAATGTTATTATTAAAAGTGGTATAAGTCCTTTTGGAGCTAAAAAATCTAATATTTTTCATAATAAAATTTAAAGAGTGTAGAAATGGTGAAAACATTATTCTTATAGATGATCGTTCGGCAATATTTTTAAACTAACTCAAACGCAAACCGTTAAATATTTCGAAACATGAAAAACTAGACTTATACCACTTTCAAATATAACAGCTCATATCTTTAACAAAACATTTATGGACATTAGGGAGATATTACGGACATTGTATGGACATTTTTTTTCATATGCATGTAGTTTGACGTGTCTCTTCTTGAGAGAGAGAGAAATGATTTTGTTCGAATGACTCTCGACTCATCTATCGTATGATGTCAGGATCCCCCCTCCCGGATTCTTGCAGGTCCACCACAAATTTGAAATTTCGTAAATAATTTTCTAAACCCCTTATTTTAAATATTTCATAAAAAATAAAACTTTTTCAACGATTTCAAGCCTTGGTCCACAAGGGGTTAAAACTAAAAATGTTATAAAAAATCAATTTTGCGATTTTTATTAATTGTTTTAGGGGGTTGGTATTCTTTTATTATATTTTCATAGTTTCTACTTTCGTGGCAATAATAAAGTCAATATGTTAAATATCAATTACGTTACCAATTGCCAGATAAATAAAATAGACTGCTCCAAAAAACACATCTTTTTCTTTAATATCAGAATATTAATTTGCACTCTAATTGATATACAAATTATTATTTTTTTATCAATATTTTATATCTACATGACTTATCAGTCGTGAAACAATGAAAGATAAGATTCGCAACTGTGATTCTTTCCTGCATGGAAGATACATCCATCTTCCATTTGCTCTTGTTTCGCACAACTTTGAAGTGAAATTTAAAAATATGGAGTAAAAATAAAAAGAAAAACTTACTCATCTCTGCGTACATCTGGGACAGAACGATTGACCGATATGAAATCGGACAAGAGAGCATTAAAACCATTGTTCATGAACATTTCATGTTCCAGTTGTTTTTGAGTTGCATCGGTAATATAAGCAGGCATGCCACGTTCTCCCAAACCTGTACGATGTTGATCTCTATCAATGACAAACCAGTCATGCCAATCTCTCTTCGATCCTCTCATCTCTGGCAACCGAAAGGGTATACTAATATTATAAAACTTCGTTATATCCAAATCTCCACGTAGCACTGGTCGATAATTAGACAGTCTAGCTCGATTTATCACCGATTCGGATCTACTGTTATTTTCTTGAGCCAAACGTTTTTCTACTAATTTTACAGTAATGATCGCCAGAATTATGAGAGCAGCGGTAAAAATTAATAATTTCTTCACAAAACGTTTTATATAACGTGTCTTCATATTGGTTTTAAGTCCGACGTGTTTACGGTTCTTGTGAAGCAATGCGGGCAAGTTGGTTCAATCGGTGTCTATATTTAACTGACTGATTTATCATTGTATTTTTTTAAAATCAAGAAGGAACACCTTTTTTGCTTTTGTGTATGCGTGTTTTTGTTTTTAATTATCTTAAGTGATAACTTTACACACCATTGAAATGGGAACATATTTTTGTTCTTTATAAGAAGTTATCTTTATGTTGCTGCTTGTTTGAAGCAGCAAATATCATATCAGCGATTCTTTTCAGTATATTATTTTCGGTGGTCAAAAGAACTGCAACTGCAATATATTTCATATTTTGTATATATTTTTACACAGCAAAAAAATATCGGATGTTGTTTCAAAGGCATAGTATTTTCATTGTATACCAAGTATAATTACAGTACAACCTCTATAACCCGAACATTCGGTAGACCGGACTATCCAGTAGTTTGGACAGTTTAGAAATCTTACATGTTTTCCGGGCAACAGTTGTTTTTGTTTCTTTTTTTCTAAGTAATAGTTATTCGTTATTTTATCGATAGACACAACACCGATTTGAGTATGAGCAAGAAAGAAAAATAAAATTGCAAAGGATGAGTATAGTGGTGGCAAAGTATTGAGTAGTGGGTACCGAGTATCGGATATTTCCATTTTTTTTTGGTTACTCAATACTCAAAAGTAGTTACTCGATACTTTCAGAGTTGTATTTTTAAGCAAGTTGAGTGACTAAAATAGTGGATAAAAATACATCACTGTATAAAAAGACAACTTGGTGTAAGATTCTTTAATCAAATAAAAACTAAATAATTTTTTTTTTGAGAGCAATTAAATTATTTCTTAACTTGTTGTTAACGTTAAATTAAAAGTTAGCTTTACAAATATTTTTTATTTAATAATAAAAGACATAGAAAACCAATAATAGTTGAAGATCTATATTTAATATTTGAAGAAACTACTTCAATTTGCAGATAAAAACTATGCGTTACAAATTCAAAAAATCCATTAAAAGTATCGAGAAGTATTGAGTACCCAAATGAAAAGTATTTAATATTATTGAGTAATGAAAAGTAGTAGAATTTGCCAGCACTAGAGGAGTAGATTAGCTTCGTGTATTGTACAAAAAGAATGTAATGAGGAGGTCCCAATATTTCGCAACTTGAAAGTTATTTATAGGGTGTCGCCGTATGTTAACTTTGCTTACCAAGAAATATAAGTATCAAGACAGAATTAGTTTATACGTTCTGTTCTGTTATGCATCAGCTGTTTTGTTTTTGATCAATTAAAAACCTGAATATGTGGTTTGTTGTCCCTTTTTCGTTCTATTCTGCTCTGTTGCGGACAAATCTGTAGAGAATAGAATGCAACGTTAAATGACAGTCAAGAGAGCGTATGTGTTATTAGTCCCGGTTCAGACTATGAAAGTTTTCTTTCTGAAATTTTCTCTAATTCTCTTTTGAACTTTCATTTATTTCTATACATTGAAATTTTTTGTAATGAAATTCAGGATTATCTTCACATTCTTTTTTTTTTTGTACGCACAATTTTTCTCTCATCACCATGAAAGAAAAGAAAATCAAAAATAAAGCTGCAGCCATTTTCAGGTTGACAGCTACGAATAACAAAACACAAGAGAATTCCAAAGTACATGAAAGAGTGTACCCCTTCCCTATCTTCTCTCCCGGTATGCCCACACACTAACACTTTCAGAAAGAAAAATTGCATAGTGTGAACCGAGACTTAGTTTGTTGTGGTGTCAGATATTACACATTTTTTGTTAAAAGTCAGAAAACTTTGTTTTAATTCAAGATTTATACATTTTTTCAAATAAAAAACAATGAATGATGAAAAGCTTCTTAACATTTCTCTTAGACACAGACAGATGATCCCTTCTACTCGATGCTTCCTTCCACTGATTGCAGCGTTAGCACTGTTAAGCCATGAATCAAGAAAACAAGATTGCGCACAGCGCAGGTCCGTTATTTTGTTGTGTGTCATAGTATTGTGTTGTGACGTAGACATAGAATATGTGTTGTAAATAAAAGTACATTTGTGTATGGAAAGCAAGCCGATATGTAAAACTTTGGTAGCCCGAGGAAAGTCACCAAAGAGCTCAAATAGCTTCGAGTCCAAATTTAAAAATTTTACTCGACTGCATCGCTTTTCTGTCCATTTAATATTTTGTTCAAATCGATGCACAGTTTAGAAGTTATTTAGTTATTTCCAGTTTTGTGCCAAAAATCTCTTGCACTTTTTACAACAAACACTTATTTATATTCTATGATGACGTATGTACATGCGCAGTAAATTTTTTTATCTTGTTTTCTTGATTCATGCTGTTAAGCAAGCACCATGTCGAAGTGTTAACGGACTTTTTATTGGGTTCGGGTCTGTCAAAATTTGATTATGTATTACTACCACACACCCACACTTCTGAAAAAGCACACTTTTATATGTGTTTCAAATACAAATAAGAAAAGGAAAAGAAACAAAATTCTTTATGGAACAGAAAATGCAACCATTTTGGCATTTTTCTTTTGTGTTTTTTGACAGCTTCGAACCTAAAAGCAGTGTTGTTGTAGCTTCGAAACTACCTGTATTATTCTGTACGAGTGCAAAATTTTTTGCTCTTTTTATTGAAAATTTGCAATATAATGATTTTATAAAATATTGAGTTTATTAGAAACTATTGTTGTGCCATCATATACAGGGCAAAATTTTTGTATTAAGAAAATTTTGAATAGCATTTTTTTTGGTAAAAATTAAAAGAAATTTTGAATTTTTTTAGAAAAGAAAACGGCATTAGAAGCTGCATTTTTCAGATGAAATAGGGACAATTTGGCGCGCCAATTGAATCAAGCGATGGTCAATATAAATTTATAATTTATATTGACCATTGCTTGATTTATAATTTATATTGATTATAATATATAAATTATAAATTTCTATGTTAAGTAATATTGTAGTAGAAAGCTAAAATTTATTTAAATAAAAGACACAAAAATCCATCAATTAGTCTGTCTGGGCACCCATTTTTTAACACGGTTTTAAGTGGTTTAACATTGAAGTTTTTTGTTCAAATTGATTTTAAACTGTTAAATTTTGTTTCCTTTTGTTACACAAAAGCGACAGAATAAGACATCACAGTCATTTAAATATTTATGTATAAGTTGAAGTGTTTAAGGTTGATGTTAATTGACCAAGTTTCCCTTTAAAAATATTTTCATAGAACAGCTCGTGTTGATTTGCTCTACGCTGCAAAAGTTGATCATATAATTTGAGAACATATCTTAACGACCGAACATGCTGCTGTAATGTGTAATTATAGGTGGTTTGATGGCAAGGAAGCAGGAGCTCTTGCAGTTTTTGTCTGTGAAATCCAGTGTGATGTTCGGTGAACAGATAAAATATTTCAAATCTCAAAAGAAGAATTTCAATCGGTGTTAGATGAACTTCACTTCATCTTCATGATCTTCTCAATATTTATATCATGTATTTGTATATGCGATCGAAAATTTACAACAACAACCGCTGATTCAGAGTGTGTTTTGAAGTTACTCGACTGCATACAGGCGAGGGCGGGGGCGGGGGAGGAGAAGCTCACCGGTGACATTATATTAGCCTACGCAATTAATTCACTAAGTGGAGAATCGAAGCTTCGTGGAGAGTGTCACTATAATAGAATGTGCTCTAATGAAGACATTTAACTTGTTCGGAAGAACCAAACTGTTTTCCCACCGCACGCTTTTCATTAAGAGCTCGATCATACATTTGGAGTCGATTGGCCAGTGCATCGTCCTACGCTTTACAAAGAGAACTCGTTTGTTGAAGGTCGATTGTGGATAGCAACCAAAATTGAATAGCGTTCTGTGGTGGCCAGAAAAACATTAAAATGAAAGCCGAAATGTCAACTCTAATTGCCACTTGCCATCTGTTATATCGCTTTCAAAAGCTTTTCAACCCAACTCAGGTTTGGTTGCCATCCATAATGAATCCCTTAGTTTCCAGAAGTACGAGGGCCATTTTTTTTCTCAACATAGTCTCCTTTTAGCTCAATACACTTACGATAGTAAGACGATATTCCAACTTTTTTATACCATCTGAATAATACGATTTTGGGAACCCCTCAAAATACGCGTTAGTTTCGGTAATCACTTCTTCGTTTGAGATGAATCTTTTTCCTGCGAGCCATTTCTTCAAGTTTGGAAACAGGAAAAAGTCACTAGGAGCTAAAACTGGACTGTAAGCTGGATGATCAACCAATTCGAAGTGTATTTCACGTAAATTTAGCATCGTATCTAATGCTGTGTGAACCGGTGCGATGTCTTGAAGAAAGATCACTTTTTTCTTCTTTAAATGTGGTCGTTTTTTCTTGATTGCATCAATCAATTGATCCAATAATGCACGATAATACTTTCCTCTGATTTTGGATCCTTTTTCAAGATAATCGATGAGCATTATTTTGTGTGCATCCCAAAATACAGTGGCCATAACCTTGCCAGCCGATTTCACTGTCATCGCCTTCTTCGGAGCACTTCCACCAGCTTCCATCCATTGTTTCGATTGATTTTTGGTTTCAGGTGTGTAGTGGTGGACCCACGTTTCATCAACAGTTGTTAATCGACGCCAAAAATAAACAGGATTACGTTTTATCATGTCCAAACACCGCTGTGAAGTGGTCTGTCGAACTCGTTTTTGTTCGACACTGAGCAAACGCGGCAGCTATCTTGCCGATAGCTTTTTCATATGCAAATGTTCATGCAAAATGTTGAACACACGTTCATATGATATGTTTACCATTTCAACAATCTCACGTAATTTGTCTCGGTGATCATTCATAACGATATCGTGGATTTTCTTGATATTTTCTTCAGTAACCACCTCTTTTGGCGTTCCTGTTGATGGTATTCTTGCAGTGCTTGTTCGGCCGCGTTTAAATTCAGCAATCCAATATTTTACCTTGTAATCTGACGGAGCAGACTCACCGTAATGTTTATTGAGCTTTTCTTTTGTCTCTTTCGCCGTTTTCCCTTTTAAATAATAATGTTTAATCACTGCACAAAAGTTGCATACTTCAAACGACTACAACAAATAAACTAATCGATGAATTTGGGCGAACTTTTAACAGATCGCAATTTCTAAAAAAAAGTTTGTGTGTTTGTGCTACCATCTAGCGCTAGGTAGCTTTAATATAAATCCGCCCTCGTATTTGCAGTCACTTTAAAGATGTGAAAACTCAAATCAAATGTCCGCAAACACTACTTTCTCTGTTCTCCTTCCTATAACCTAAATTCCTAGTTTCAGCACAACGCAATGAATATGTAAGCGGTCCGCCTTTGAATGTATCAGATATGGAGACTAAATTAATTTATTCAGGCAGGAGAAAATAACAATACGTCAAGTAAGTCCGCATAAATTTAAAAAAAAAATAAATATAACAATTAAATATGTTTGTGTAGCTCATAATTAAAGTCACATATCACGCTCTCTTAAATATTTTCTTACAAATAAATGACAACCTGAAACACTTAACAGTTGTTGTACATTGCAAAACACTTTACAGGCGGCAACCTCAAAAAATACCGAATTTATCGTAGCACTCATTTCCAATTCTAATATTTTCATGAAACTTTAACTATTTCAGTTTTATTCCTTGTCCCATGCAACAATAAATTTCAAGACTAAAGACTAAAGAAAGGGTCCTTATGCAAAGTTTGCAGCAAACATATTTTCTGTTTACAAAACTTTGGCCTACACCCCCCCTCCCCACGCATAGCAACTGTTCTTTTGCTGCTTTAACAACATGTTCAGGTGTTTTAACGCTCATTTATGAAATAAACTGTCACAAGCAAGTGTTTTTAGTGTAAATTTCGTGTCAGAAATATAAAAATGGTTTGTACGTTTGCTTCATAATACAATTTTATGTCCTTGTTACATTTAAAGCCTTAAAAAGTTTTGTCGTTTAAAATGTTGTTCTTATTCATTTCTGTCATCCTCAATTTGACAGTAAAAAGTTTTTTTATCATCTGTTTTTATGTACTTTGCTTTTCCTTCTAGATTTATGGAGTCTTTTACTTTTGGTGGATTTTTATGGGCTGCTGTTTTTTTTATTTCTCTTATTGCAAGATTTTCTAGTTGTTAAGATTTTCCTAGCGGAGTTGAAAATATTTTGAATATATTCCCAGCCCATGAGTAGGAGTATAATATAACAATTTTTAAATAAAAAAATAAACTGTGCGACGTATTTTTGTTGTTGTGTTGTTATTTACACCTGAGACTTGTTCCATTAACTTCCTTTGTGAGCCAAAGAGGAGTTGGTTGGTTAATCCCCATGATGTATGGCATACATTTTATGTTCTTTTTTATTTGTATTTCTATTGAATATTCAATAATACATTTTATTTGTAGCATTTGCGTGTCTACCATCTCCTTCTTCTTATCTTAACTTTATGGCTGACATCTTACAATAATGTGTACTTCCGTTGTAAAATACATGGTTGCTTTTCAGTTACGAGTACTTTGGCTGTCGTAAATATTTTCTAAAACACTGTTTAATCCTTTAATCTAGTTGTTAGACATCATATTTCATTGTGAATTTTATTAAGTGCATTTTCCTTTGTCAACTCTCTAACATTATTTCCGTTCGTTGATGTTAAACTTCCGATGACTGTCGCTTCCGATTTTCTTTGTTATTATTTGGAAACTTCGTAACGAAATGTTTCTCTAAACTCGTGTCAAAAATATTGTCTTTTGTTAAAAGTTCAAATATTAATTTAAGTTTTGAACGTATTTAAAGTATGAAATAAATACTATTGAGCAATTTTTTTTTAAATATCAAAATAACTGCATGCAGAGAAAACATTTGGCTAGACATGGTTGGAACAATAATGTTATAGTTGCGGCAAACACCACAAAGCGAACTTAGGGTTTGATAGAACTTTTGAGTTATGTTTTATATATTAAAGCAGCTGAATACAGAGGAAAGATATGGTTATAATTGGTTGGGAGGAGAGCAATATTATGGTTGTGGCAAATACAGCCCTTTTCCACACCCAAAGTTCACTTTGCATAGTCTAGAGTTTGAGGATGAGAAGGGAAAGAAGAATAGGGGTGAGTACAGACTTTGATGTGCTTCATTCGTCATTGACACATACTTGTATTTAGTTGCCTGTTTGTGTTTGGTGCATGTCATATAAAAAAAAAGAACACGAAATTTGTAAAACTAAACTTTGCGTATGCAGACGAGAAAGAAAGTTTAAAGCAAAATTGTAAAAACTTTGCCAAAGTAAGCTTTTCGTGCGGAAAAGGGAACTTAGAGCCGCAACTGCCGTAAAAGATTTTGAATTGTACTGATTGAATAATGATAATTGAACGGAACAAATCGTTTAACTTGTCTGCATTATTTGTCTACAGATTTGACAGACACCAATAAACATCATGGCTGTCACATATTGTCAACTTCGTCAAGCTCGTATTAGAAACATCCATATAAAAATTGTTTGACTAAAAAATACTACTCTTAAAAAGCATCGCTAAAATCGTAAGTGACAGTTTTCTCAAAACTTGTGCTATTGTTGATATTAAAAATAATTGCTGAAAGGAATTGTTTAGCTCAAGTTCAGTTTTGACTGCACCCATTTCTTTTTTAATTTAAGAAATTGTTTTTGATAAATTCAAATTATTGTTATTGTTAAAAATAATTTTAAAAATATTAAAAAATAAAATCTGCTCTTGAAAAATTTATATATTGTCATTTACGATAATTTTATAAAAAGGTGCTCAGTATTATGACATCAGCAAGACTTTAAATATTTTTTTGCTATATTTTTACCATCACTCCTTCTATTTGGCAATTTTTCAATATTCCTTCATTTAGAAATTCATTCACGTTGCTTATTAAATAATTCCTTTCTAATTAATTGCTTTTCGTACTCGTACAAGGCCCCCTCGTTAAACCAGCGAGTACACGAACATTATTAATGCGATGATAACGCCATAATATTGTGGCAAATAGTTTCCAATGCACGAATCAGACAATAACTACATTGACAAACATACGATACGCATATAAATGTATGTATGTATGTATGTATGTATGTATGTATGTATGTATGTATGTATGTATGTATGTATGTATGTATGTATGTATGTATGTATGTATGTATGTATGTATGTATGTATGTATGTATGTATGTATGTATGTATGTATGTATGCAGATATATGTATGTACATACAAACACATAAATAATGCCACAATAAAATTTATAGAAAACTAACGGAAACGGAAGTGGCTTAGATTTATAAGTATCCAACCAACTAACAAACCAACCACACACAATATTTTTGTTTCATTTAAATGCTTCTTGTAATATTTAAGCCATCATACACAAATTATGATTTGTTTATATAAATTACACAAACACTTAAACAAAAGCATACAGACGAATATTTTATGGTCTCAAATACCAAAAAGTATCCCCAAATCCTTATTGAATTAGAATTTAATTATAATTTACTTCTCATATTAATGTTCAATGGGGTTGCATGTTGTGTGTTTGAAAGGACATTAATTGTTTTAATTGTCATTCGTTTATATGGATATTTATGTGTGTGTGTGTGTTTTGCATACATATGTATATATTCGCTTGTTTGTGCGTTTGTTATTTTGTTTGACAGTTTTTGATTTATTTCAGAAATATTTAGCATTTTGGTATTTACAGAAACACTAACTTTGCAAAAACCCTAAAGTTTCTTTTATTCCTATTCTATGTGTAAAATCCATAAATGTTTTATTTAAATCCCAAATATTTTATGGCCCAAATGCTATTTATTTCCATTTGTAAATTGATTATTTTGTTTTTCAAAACTAAATCTGTTTAAGCGTTAATGGCCATGAAACTATTAACACTTTATTTGGTGGTTTTATTAATGATTTTTTGTTGGTTTTTTATGGGGTCATAAATTACAGAGACTTCACAGACAAGTGGTATAAAATAAAAAGGGTTGCTTGTTGTTGAAATAAAAATATAGTCAATTCGCAACGTTTTTAGTTGATTAAATAACGCCTATAGGTATTTATCTATCACAAACAGAAGACTGTAAAGTACCGGTAGTAAACTTAACGCCCTCACTGTCTATTGTTTTGTAATGAAGACTAGCTTTGCTTATGTTGGCAGGAAGGAAACTACTGTAGAGACTTGGATGTACAAAGATATACTCTTAGGCCCGTGAAAAGTCCTACCAAAAGAAATTCAGATAAGTCCGTGTAAAGATATTCATTAATGATATACATAAACATTCACTCATTATACTCATTAGCAGCAAATTTTTAATATACAAAAGAAAATAATGTGATAAATAAATTCCAGTAATCACTTTGTAACCCAAGAAAAAGCTACTTTTCACATCCAAAAATCTTAAAATTTTGGCAAAAAATATTTTCTTTATCTTAAATTTATACCAGTATGTATTTCAATTATAAAATAAAACTTATTATTAAAACTACTTTAATAATTAACAAAAGATTTATCATATGCTCATGAATACTCAATGTAAAGTATTAAAATTATTACTTACTTCCCGTTCCCCTTCACATAAACCAAACATCATTAGCCTTTGGCCACTCAGACAGTTTGAGCACAGCTGTGAAATGTACACCCAGCCTCCAAAAAAGCACCCTCGCAATGCCACGCAATAAAAATATAAATAAAAACATAAACTAAAACAAGAAGCAAAACATGAAACACAATATTCAATAGCAGCCATATTAACAAACGGAAATACAACAACAAATGTGCAGCATTATCAATATGGCCGACCAAATAACGGAAATTATTGGACTCCCACACGAGCAGCAAACAGAACAATTTTGCATTTCCTGGCCAAAGAACGAAACGCAAAGCAGTCGGCCAGGCCAGCAAGAGCTTGTGAGAGAAAGTGCATTAAATCTTAACAGTTTTTCAATTAAAATCATAAAAATTCCAAATCGACATTTCGTTGAATGGCCAAACAAACACACATACTCGTACATACATAAGTATGTATACATGTACGTGTATGTATACAGAGGAGCGAAGGATGTGATGGTGTTTGTAATAAAACGGAATGTATTTTCTTTTTTTTCCACTTTTTGTCGCACAGCTGGGGCATTTAAATTGCAATTTTAACCCTCGTGATATATAGACTTTGTCAGGAGCTAAGAACGAGTACAAAGTTGTGTCCATGTTGTTTTGTAAACACACTTGCATTAATTTATTTAAACTAAACGTTCAATTACGCAGACATTATTAAATAAAGTGGTTGTCTGATGAAACGCACAGAGATTCATACACCCAATAGTTGTAGTTTAGAGCTGTTCAGAATTAAATATTAAGATATTAAAAAAATCTGGTGAAATGTTTTTTAATCGATCAATACTGCACGTCAAATTTGTGTGAGTAAATATGTATGTACATATGTATGTCTGCATGCATTGGTATTGAGCGGCGGCTTGCACAGTGACAGAAGGCTGTCAAAAGTTTGATGAAGAGGCATATTATTTTTTTTTACTTGCAATATTTTTTTCTTTATATTGAAATGCAAATTTTTGGCTTGAGTTCAAATCTGAGTTTACCCATTTGTTTTTAATTTTTAAGAAATTGTTTTTGGATAAATTCATTATTTTATTAAGAGAGTACTTTTATTTGAAACAATTTATTCATCAGGCTAGCAGAACGGATCAGTACTGATTTCGAGGTCACTACACAATCTCATCAGTGGTAAAATCGAACAAACAACGCCGATGAGATGGTGTAGCGACGTCGAAATCAATACTGATCCGTTCTGCTAGCCTGATGAATAAATTGTTTCAAATAAAAGCACGCTCTTAATAAAATAATGAATTTATCCAAAAACAATTTTTTAAAAATTAAGAACAAATGGGTAAACTTAGATTTGAACTCAAGCCAAAAATTTGCATTCCAAAAATAATTTCTTAAAACATCTGAAATTTAAAAAAAAAAATTATAATTTGATGTAACAGAATTTTTTTCTGCGTAAATTATGGTACTCACTTCAACATTTCGTGCGTACTGCTGTCAAAAGTTCATGTAAAAACATAATTGCAAAATAATACCGCTAAAGTTGTACTCTGTTCATTTTGTGAATATGTCAATTTTTCTGGCAGTATTTTCCAACTGCGAAATACTTGATGCGCACGAGTACCCAAAATTTTTTATACATTTTTACTGAACTTTACTGCATTTTACTCAATTACATTCGTTTACACAAAATACAGTAAATGAGAACAGAAATTGAGAGCGTAAAGTGACAGTTCATGGTTGAGTATTTACAAATTTAGTAAAGCAAAAAAACATATGATTCAAAAGGTAAACAAAAAAAATTACTAAAAAAAAATAAAATTTTAAATAACAATATTATATAATAATTATTTTCAAACTGTCCGTTTTTTAAACAAGTCGGTCACAGGTTGACAACTCTTAACTCGCAAAAAAATCGAATCGGGTTTTAGATGCCAAAATACTGTGTTTGTCCTTCTGCATATTACTACGTTTCAATTATATTTTAAAAAAATTTCCTTCCCTACTTCTCCTGCTAATTTCGGTTTTTTATTTACTTCCCATGAAAAGTACAAAAAAACATGTTAAGAGTTCACAACCTGTGTCCGACGATATGCCTTTTAACAGGAAATAAATGTTTTAAGACCTCTTTAGCCGACCGTAGAAATCGTAAATGTATCATAAATGTAAATGTACCGTAAATGTAAATGTTTGTGTACTTATAAAATACTTAAAATCGCGTATTGTATTTTTGGCATATACAAAAAAAATTTATTTATGCATATGAAAAATCGAAACAGTGATGGGAGTTCGATATGTTCAAAGTATTTCTAATTGTGTGGAAAAAGTACGACAACTATTTAAATAGTATCAAAACATTATTTTATACTTATTATTATTTTATACGTATTATAACGGCCGTATCCATACAAAAATATTTTAGGTTTGAAATTTATTTTAAAGAAAATTTTTATGAAAAATATGTCTTAAAATACATTTCAAATACAAATTATTTTTTATGAATACGCCACATATTACCTGCAAATAATATTTGTGGTCTTATTGTTGGCATTATTAGTATCGGAAAATCATTTTTGTACCTCTGTTTGTATGTATGTATATGCGTACATTCATATATAATTACATATGTTCAATATTGACACTTAAATTATACAAAAAAATGAGTATATACGATTGGTAGTCTCTTGTTAAATGTTATAAAGAAAAATAAATTGATTAATAAAACTAAATTTATTCAATATGCACCATGAATGTATACAAATTTAACAACTAAAATGGTTATAATATCAAAATAAAAAAAGTACCAAAAAAGGGCTACTGTGCCGCATTCATAACCAAAATACATACGAGTACATGCATTCTATCACTGCCTACATTTTTCACGTAAAATCATAATGAAATTCTATTTTCTACAGGTTGGTACGTTACGGCCAAGTGACATTTCGGCCAGGTAAGCATTTTCATTGCTTTTTCATGTAACAGATACGATCAGCTGACGATTCTACATTTACGATCGGCTAAAGAGGCCTTTAGAAAAACATTTATACATTTATAAACATTGTTATTTTAATTCTTTAGAGCTGTGAAAGTGTTATGTATTTGGTTCCATAGTACTGCACTTGCTTTTAAGGTACTCAATAGCAAAAACAAATAATCAAATATTTTGAATAAATTTAATCAGATTATTAAAATTAAATAAAATACAAATAAACATATGGAAAAGATTACACAAAATAATTTGGGACTCAATTCTGAGAATTGAACATGAAAGTAGCCCCAAAAATAAGAACTTCATCATCATTCGATTTGTCAAGTTGGCTGTATTAATAATTTAATGGCCATACGAATTTTTTTTTTGTTCAAGGTGGATTTTTATCACTTTTTCTTTATTTTAACACTTTTGTATCTCGGTTTCTTAAGCCTATAGCCTTAGTCGCTAGTGCTTTAGCTTTAAGATTTATTGTAATTTTAATTATAATAAATATCTAAATAAATAAATAAAATAAAATATCTAGGTTTACCGTACGTATACTTGATATTTTTTTCCATATTGAAATAATCAATGTTCTTTTGGTTTTAAAATGTAATTATTAATTATTAATGCAGCCAACTTGACAAAACCAATGACTCAGAATTGAGTCCCAAATCATTAAGATGAAAATTGTTTTACTGTGTATTGCATCGTGCACCAACAACAACAAAAAAAGAATTGAGTAGTCAAAAGTGTAAAAATATATCAAAACTACATTTATTTGCAATCAGATGTTTCCTTAATCTTACTAATTTTTAAAATTTTTCGGTTCGGGTACTTTTTTTGCAACAGTTTTTTTTTGAGAGTAAATTTTTTTGTTTACTCGGAAATTACTCATTTACTGCATTTTACTGCAGAAGTAAACAAACGGACCTAATAAAAAACATCACTTATTTCGTGCGGAATCGTAAACAACAGCTGATCAGATATTATTTTGCATTGTTGTTTAAATTTTAAGTTTGTTGCGCACAAATAATTATCATTTCTTTTCTGAAGATTTTTGCAGAACGTGTATCTTCAAAGAGCTCCTTCGTAGCAGCTGCGAATTGCAGTAATTGGTACGTTGTAGCACAAGCTCCTAATATTATTTTGTGCCCCATTTGTTTTCACTTTTTTTTTTTAATTAAACTCTTCAAATACAAACATCTAGTTTTTGTTTACATAAGAAAAATAATGTTGCGAACTTCAAGGCAATAAAAACGATAATTTTTTTTTTAACACTGGCTAATTGTCAACAAAGCTTTTAGGAAATTTGAACAGAGTACTAGACTTAAAACCGAGTAAACTGACGAAAACTATCGAGCTAGACCAATTTTTCTGATCTAAAATGTGATACAGTGTGCTGAATGTACAAGTTACTATTGCTTTTCCGAACACTTAACTTTACTGCCAGCATCATCGGAATGAAATTCTGTAATTAAAAAAGCTAAATACTATGTATGTATACATACTTACATATATTGAATATTATTTTTGGTTGAACACAACAACTTTCCCCATACCCAAACACTGGCAGCACGATTAATAAGAAATTAAACCTCTATGAATGATCCGCTCTCTTAAATCACCATCTACTGAGTAAATTCTACTCTAATTTATTGATTTGTTTATAAAAAAATCCATGCACAAAACCATGCATGCGTAAACACGCACTACGTATTATAAGTTCTTATGCTCTTCTCTTTAAACCTGTTTAAATGTTATTCTTAAATACTCGCTCTTGTTCACATAAAAGCTCTGTAAATGCAATAAAAGAAAATTCCAAAAATAGCAACAACAACTAATAATAAGGCAAAAAGACAGAAGAGGAAGACTACAACAAACATAGTGTGCACTTCGTGTCTAGTTCAGTTTGTAAACAACTTTTGCGGTGTGATTACACGAATTACGGTTGTTTTACGATCAGTGTGACTGACTTTCGATCGGTAAATAGCTCGTAATTGTTTCTTGAATTTTTGTATTTTTTGTATCATTAAACAAGATCATTTGCAGCATCAAGTGCAAATGAGCAAGATTCAGATAAAATTAGTATGTATTTTTGAAATTCTTTTTTAGTTATTTGCCTACAAAATTCATAGGTAGTGGGTGTATAATTTTTGCATCAAGTCCAACGCCGGAAATGAAGCAAGAGCAAATTAATTTAAAAAAAAATAAAACTATTTTAAAAATAAATAATTTTAGAGAAAAAAATTAACAGATAAACTGATAGAAAAAACTAAAAACGGAAATTATATGAAGTTTCAAAACCAGAATTTTTTCGATCTTGTTCTTTTTGTAATTTAAATAAGTGAATATGTGTGTTTGTGTGTGTGTGCCGTTGTGTATCCATATGTGTTTATTAACCGTGAATTAAATTGTTGTTTCTTTTATTTACAATTTGGATACATGCACTTTTATATCAACTCACATACAACAACTAAAAAAGAATCCAAAGTTGATCTTGAATACTCTTGTTGTTGTTGGTGTCGTTGTTGTTGTTTGTTGCTCATGCAACGAAGTAGAAAAAAGAATGTTTAATTCAATTAACAAGTGAATTTTCATTATTGAAAAAAATATTTTTTTTTAAATAAGAGTAGACAGACTAAAGTAATTTATTTAAATTTTGCACTAAAAGAAATCAAAAGCTTCTTATTTGTGTGTCAGATTTAACAATTGGAAACAAAATATTTGGATGATTGGATTATAATATGTACTCAGAAATACCTACGAGTACTTATAGTTGTGGTAAGTTTGATTTATTATGAGAATAAAGTATTTTTGTAATGGTTTTATCAGCAACAAATACAGTGGTGGACAAAACATTGTTTGTTTGTTTGTTTGTTTATTAATCGTCCCTGGTGATATAAATATAATATCTGTTAGATTTATCACTGGACATCAATCAACATAATAACACATTTTTAATAGATTTTATAAAAAACCCAATTTGAAAATTTTAAGAAACAAGAATAACACGAAGGGCTAATAACTCATTGTGAGTTTTAATTTTTAGGGTACAAAGTTTTGATTTGGGTCCTAACTCGAAAAAAGTGAGTTTTGTGCCAACTCTTTCTAGGGCTATTAAAAAAAATTATGCTTGCAGGATTCTGAGCAACATGTATACCACCGCGCACAAAATGAATGTTTCATTTATGAAAATCACTAAAGCATGTGTTGTATGATCAAATAAGTTGAAAGAAAACACAGATAAATAGTGCTAAGTCGGCATGAATTTATCTTTATTCGACAAATAAATCATTGTCATTTTAATTTGATTTAAGGAATATAACCATCTCGGCTACCTCGGAGAAAGTTCAATTCTTGATCACTTTTTGCAGCAATGGAGACCGTACGTCAGTGATAACTTGGCGAATTATGTCTTCCAAGGCGTGTGGCTTATTGGCGTGGACCGAGACTTCACATAGCCCCACCGAAAATAGTTCAACGATGTGAAGTCGCTTGATTTAGCCAATTTATGAGTCCATTACGCGAAATTATTCTTTCAACGAACGTTTCTTGCAATAAATCAATTGCGGCACGCGATGTACCGCATGTTGCACCATCTTGTTGAATTCACTGCTTCTCCATATTGAGGGAATTCCATTGTGGTGGAAAGAAATTCAGTGATTATGTCCTCGTAGTGCTCACCATTGCCGAGTGGACTCATTTGCTTCCTCCCCGATACTACAAATAAAGCAGCAACATTTTCTTCTGCTGGCTCTGTACGACATCTCTGAGGATGTTTGTTGTCCTGTAGACAAATTGTTGTGCGAAAACGATCCATAGTTGCGCGATTTAATTGCTCTGATGAACAAATTACGGCATTCGATATCAAACGAAAAACAAAATTTTTTGAACTTTTATGGAAATTTCCCTTGATATTGAATGCCGTAATTTGCCACCAGGTCCTTGAGTTATCTGGGATCCTTTAAATATTACTTAAAGTGACCAAAAGAGCGGCAGGCAGACCATAGAACACTTCGGCATTGTAAATATTTATTAAAAACTTATGCCCTTATTCACAAACGATTAATAAAGTTAGAGTGTGCATTAAAACCGGTTTTCCCAAATAAAAATCCAACATTAATAACTTGATTAATCGTTTGTGAATAAGGCCATTAAAATTTCAAAGTTGCGGTCTGCAGGGAAATCAACATGTATCTAGTATACCTTCCTGACAAAAGCTTCATGCGAACCCAGAACAACTTAATCAATCCTCCTCCAAATCAGTTTTTGTTGTCATGAAAACCTATTTTCTCAATTATCCCATCATAAAACTAATAATTTGAATAAATTAAATATTTTCTATATCACTTAACAAATTAACAACAAATATTCGTATCTATTGGAAATTATAATATGTACTTCAATACACTTGTTTATAAAACACGAAAAGAAAAGAAAAAAAGAACAATAAAAGATAGAAGAGACGTATGAAAAAGTTCAAACTAATTAAGTGGCAAATCATTTATTATTCAAGTAACGTAGAAAGTTTTGAATATTTTGTAAATCCAAAGTCATTGCACCCCTACACAACCAGCTACCAGCTGTGTGCAGTGAGTGGCATGATACTCCTCGCATGGTTTCGAGTATGTGATTCAACTCCGACATTACAAGTGTTGGATTATAAGTATGAAGAGCACATTTCAAATCAACAATAATTGCAGCAACATTAAAGAAAACCAAACACAGTTACAAAACATACTCAGCGGTACTGAGAAAGAGTCAGGAGGCCTTCCAAGTGGCCTTATTTAGCAGGTATCTGTACTTTAAGTCAAAGTTTGAAGTAAAATTTTTGGATAATTTTAATAGCTCGTTAAGAAACGAAATATGTGTCATTTTATTAAAGAATTTCTTCAAGTTTTAGGTCAACAAACTGAATATAAATAATATATTATATTTATTTTGTTGACCTAAAGCTTGAAGAAATTATTTAATAAAATTTAATAAAAAGGTCAAATAAATCAGAATAATTTTTCGAAACGAAATATCTCTCAACAACAATTGTTCAATTCACAACCTATTGTAGGGTCTTAGAATGAGATCTTTCATTTTGATGTGTAAAAAAGGTGAAATAATCTAATATTGGCCACACAGACGACACGGCTACGTTTACAGGACCATATTCTTTTCATGACTTTTCCATGACAAATTCGCACGTTTTCATATCCTCAATAACCTTACGAATTCCATCTTTGAGGTCTTAAATCTTTCGTGGGCCATTAGCATAGTCCTGATCTTTTACGTAGTTCTAAAGAATAAAGGATATAGTATGTGTTGAATGACAAGATCTCGAGGGCCAATTGGGATCGCCTTTCACGGTCAGGAAACTTTTTAAGAAAAATAGCGATGTTATCGTTACCTCTGTGGTACGTAGCGCAGTCTTGTCGAAAATAAACGTCGCCCATACAAAATCAGCAATCATGGTTCGATAGCGAAATGGACAAACCTGAGTTTTTCTCAATACTATCGGCTACAACATCAATATTCTCTTCTCTGTTGCTCTTGAGCGGTGTGCACGACTTCCACTCTTCACATCACTAACTTCTTCCAACAGCTCAAATTGTTCCACCACTTTCTCAATTGCTGGCCAAGAAGATACTTCACGTCGACCCCAAAAATGATATAATTCTGCAAACTAGGACCGTGAAATTAGTATAATTTTGAAATGAATTTTAAATGTTTTAATTCGTTATTGAAAGGTTTACCATTCCATTTTTATAAATGGTGTAGTTTTTACTTGTCATCTGTCCAGTGGTTACGGGTTCAGTCATGACAACTTTCAAAATGGAGGGCTATTGGTACACCCTGTATGAGTTGTATATTTTAAAAATGCTGCTGGTAATTTTCATAAAAGCATGTTTCTAAACAAATGTTTATATAGAAAATACCAACCATATTTATACAACATACAAATCATACAATAGCTTATGAATCGGACAAAAATAGTATCTACTTCACTGTAAAAAGAAGAGAATTTGAAAAGTTCACCGGATCTTTTAATTTAGGCTTTCTAGAATCCCTTCTTTGGTATGCCAACGAAAATAAAAATGAGGATCGTTTCAACAAACCAAATATAAAAAAGGCCTGCAATATAGGGGCCTTTTAAATTCAACTTTTGGGCAAAAGAAACTAAGCACACATAGTGGCTTCAACAGTGGAGAGGTTCATTATGAAACTATAATCATGGTGCACAGCATCATTCATCTTCTTTCATCATAACCATCCAAATTCACTTCAACGTCAACATCATCATAATCGTCGTTATTGTGATTTTCTCTGTAGTTTATGTTGTTTAATAATCCATGAGAGTTCATGTGGGAGCTGAAGAATTGTGTACTTGAAAATATGACTGCATGCAACCGTACGCACAGAAGCACTTTACACTGGACTAAATAATTATGATTACGTTATTGTTTTTCCAAGCAGCAACAACAACACTTTGCCACTCATATGTATCGTGTGATGTGTTTTTTGATCTCTTTTCAAAAGATACAGTTGGAGATTTAATTTCGTTCTTCTGCTTCTTTAATAAACAAAATAAAATCTAAAGTGTTGACGTGTTTGTTTGCACTTGTTGTTTCGCCCAGACATTGAGAATTTTCAAACTTAATTTATTTAAAGAAAAGACAAGTTTCAAATCATTTGTTATTTAATTCATAATGATGATGATGATGAGGAACTTCAAAGATAATTATGATTAATATTCTTGTTTATATTTACGGAAATTATGATATCAAATAAATGGAATTAAATGTTTAGAAAACAAATCGAAAATATTATGATTAATATTTTGAATTCGGCGTTAAAAGTTTCATAGAATTGAATGACTAAGAAATGTGAATGTCAGCAGAGCAGTCATCGATAACGATATCTATGCTGGTCGCAAACATTAAGAAGTTGGGCATCCTACTGGTAAATCTAATTCAAGTACGCTGATTTCATTGGCTCTAGCGCTCGTACTTGACGAATTCGTGGTCCAAAATTTGAATGCTAAACTGTCTTAAAAATGGTTGCATAGACTCCATTAACGGTTCAAGGGCTCAAGCAACTTTTTCCAAAGAGTCTTTTCCAAGAATGAATCATAATAATTGCCTATTCCATTCTCTTTATGTTAGCACCGATACCAATAATAAAATTTGAGCATATAGGAACGACGGGAACGTAAATATAACTGTCTATTATGAGATACTTTCGATTGTGGCCGAATCAACTATTCGAACTAAATTTTCATTTGGTATTATGGAGCACATTCGATGAAAATAGCACTATTGTGAATTTCACTCAATTGCATCATTCACAATAGTACAAATTTATCAGCTGGCACAATAAATAAATATTGTTTATTTACAAATTTGTTAAAGAACTTTTGGCATTCATCGAGGAGAATAGCCTCCCATTTCTCTTCGATTTGTTTCCCCAATACCCGATATTTATTACGGAGTACTTTTGACGGGATGTGCTCATTTTTATAGATGTATATATGTACATATGTGTTTAAAGATCATAGTTTCTGTTATTTGATAAGTGGAACCAAGAGCACCGCCAGTGAAACAGTTTTTTGTTGTTTAGTGGTCATCCAACAGCATACCTTTTGGCTCGACGGTCATTTCAGTGGGTGGCCATGCCACCTTATTTCTTTCTGAATGTAGTTCTAGACCCAAATTAATTTTTATTGTTCAGTGAAGTAACACTCAGATAATTAATGTGTGCCAACCAGTAGGCGTGCTACCTTCTTTAGGAAGGTAATAGAGAGAGAGAGAGAGAAAGGATGGACGGAAGAATTCGATAGTTTAATTAATTCTTTTTTTTACAAATCTGCTAGCGTGTTTTGTTAATTTTTTACAACAGTGTTGATAACGCTTTTGGCTTTTTTTATTAATTAAGATTAATTAAGTTTACTTCACCGAAGATTCTGTTACAACACCGATGAAGGAGAGTGCTTTGATGTACTACATTAGCATAGATCAGGTCAGGCTCAGTGACCAGTGCTATGCCTTCGATACTTAAACAGTCCAGCAACAATTAATGCTTCCAATAATTTTGGTGCATAGTCTACGTTTAGACAGGGAAACATTTGGTAGGAAATCATTTAGTTTAGTGGCATATAACGGGTGCGGAAGAGAGCATCGTTTTTGTGTGCGGTATTTGGCGACACGCTTTGTGCTCATTTTCTTTGTTGACATTTACTTTACATTTTGCAAATAATAAGCAAATAACAACAATAATAATGGGCAACATGTTCGTCTGTGTGAACGCGAATGAAAAAAAACAAAAGAGAATTCCATATCTTTTCCTTCCTAATGTTGGTCTGTCTAAACTCGGCCATAGTCTTTCTCCAACACAAAGGAAGGAATCTATCTGATTGCATCTGGAAGAGGTGCGTACAGCAACAATGAATTATTCCATTGCAATGGCTTATAAAACTTTCTGGCATTACTGGTCATAACTGTAATTGAAGCATGACTTCTTTTTACTCTTTTATATGTTTACTTTTCTCTTAAAATAAGTATCTCTTTGCCAGTAATTTACATATTCTCTTTTATTTATGTTGCACTTGCTTCAGATGACTTTTATGTGTTTCTTGATTGTTTGTGGTTCTTTGAAAACGTTTTTGCCGGTTTCATAAATTCTTCGTCTTTTTGCCGTTTTTGTCTTTGAATTTAATGCACACACATACACATTATTTTGTCGGTTGTCCCAGTTCTTTGAGCTTAATTATGGCATAATTAATTTACAAATTGTCTGCATGCGTATGTGTGTGGAGGCTTCTACTTTAATTTAAAAATTACTTCGTACACAGGTTGCAATGATGTCAGGGATGATAAGGGAAGGTACAAATTGTTGAAATAATACTGAAAGTTATGTGAACTTTTGTTGTCGAAAATGTACTTAAAATAGTGATTAAAACATTTGAAGGAAAAATCAGTTAAACGCATGAATCAAGAAAAGAAAATTGCGCACTGCGCAGGTCCGTTATTTTGTTGTTTGTGATTGTGTTGTGTTGTGACGTAGATATAGAATATGTGTTGTAAACAAAAGTACATTTCTGTATGGAATGCAAGCCGAAATGTAAAACTTTGGTAGCCTGAGGAAGCTATTTATCAAATAACTTCATGCCCAAGCTCAAAAGTTTTACTCGACTGCATCTCTTTTCTTTCCATTTAAAATTTTGTTGAAATCGATGCAGCCGTTTACAAGTCATCTCTTACTTTTTTTACAACAAACACTCTTTTGTATTCTATGATGACGTAGATGCGCAGTAGAAATTTATTTTGTGCGGCTGAGTGCGCAATCCTGTTTTCTTGATTCATGAGTTAAAAGAGTTTTTTTCGAATGACTTTACGCTACGAGCTTTTTGTTTTTTCGTAGCTTATTTATGTGCTGTTCATAGAATCCAAGCAATTGACTTGAGTGAACGATTTGTATAAAAACCATTCAGTTATTCGAGTGGTATCGGTACATATTTTCTATTCAAGTCGATTGCTTGGATTCTATGAACAGCATATTAAATTTGATTTTGAAAATCAGCTGTAAAAATAAATTTTTTAAACTACCAATAACAGAAATCTTTAATTTGGTTTCTTAAGCTGGATTCATCCATAACATTTTTGCCCGCACAAATTTTTTTTCATTCGTATTCTTCTTGAGAAAGAGAAACGATTTTGTTCGTAAAACTCTCACCTTGAATTGGTTTAATTTCAATTTTTTTCGGACAAAGTTAAACTGAGTTACCACATTATAATGTTTCTAAAGCGGTTTTGCAGCAATTCTTTTATTTTTTATTGTTTTCTTCTATAAATGTCCTTGTAAATAATTTCGCTTTATTTCGTTCATTAGCTATTAACAGAAGCTCTTGTCTTTGATAATTTTTTCTATACAATTTGTCACAGATTTTTCTTTTTTATTCACATATTTCATATGGTACTCTCCGTCAACAAAATTTTGTCCGAAGCAAATGGGTCACCTTCACTTTAGCTATTCGTTGTTGCAATTAGTCAAAATTGAAGTATTCACACCATTTGCCACTCTCCTTTCTTTTAATCTGAACGTGACAGCGTATTCTATCAAATGAAAGAATGTGACGGCAGTTATAATTTTCTTTTTCAAAGTTCAACATTTATCGGGAAATTGAATCACCTTATTATAAATCACTAACACCGTTTATACTACGTCCACTGAGAGCTCTTAAAGAACGTACATTTTCCTGATCATACGGTCCATCATTGCGCATATCAATTGAATCTGAGTTCACTCAATTAAAAAATAAAATCGCTTATGAATTAAAATCTCATAAGACCCGGTCCATACTTGCAATTTTTGTTGCAGCAATTCTTGAATATGTGGGAGGGTGTTGAAATAGATATATACTTATACATTTTGTATTCCTCTCTCGCTCTCTCTCACTAAAAAAAAAAAGTTGCTGCAACAAAAATAGCTAACTGGTTGCCTATTAAGAACTTGGCCTTTATTTGGATCTCTGCCGAAATTTTTGCATAGGAACTTGGCCTTATTTTCACATTTCATTTATTTTTTTGTGCGGATCTTATTTCTTTATTTTAAGTTACTTTTGTATAAATATTTATATTTGTATTTATATATATTTTTTTAGTTTAAAGTCTTATTGCTCACCAGGAACTACCTGTATACCAAATATCAGCTTTCTAGCTATACTGCAAGTGTTTCATATAAAAAGGGGGCACCCTAGTCCCTCCCGGGTAAAAAGTACCCCGTTTAAGATTTTTCTGGTTAATTACTCGCTAAGACCTACCTGCATACCAAGTTTCAGCTCTCTAGCTATAGTGGAAGTGCCCAATAATATTGATGAGTCAGTGAGTCAGCCATTCATTGAATATGTACTAAAATATGCACTTTTTACACCTTAATATCTCGGGAAGCTTTTATGATGAAATTTCACCTATGATGTTACCTCTGTAGGTAGACCTTATGTTTCAAGTTTCATTATTTTATGATAAAGTGGAGCAAAGTTATGAATGGGGTAAAAACAGCTCGAATGGTTTCCTGCAATAATGCACACTGTGTGGCCGGAACTTAGCCTGGCACACTACCGTGCGTCTAAATGTAGAACAGTGATGCAGCGCCTATAGGGTCAAGTAGGAGTATTTAATTTGTTTAAGCTGTTCAGCCCATTTTATTATTTTACTTCGCCAACGATTCCGCTGCAAATTTCATGAAGGAGGTCGCATAGACAAGTTTCAGTTACTGCCGTTACTGTTCAGTGACCAGTGCTATGCCTTCCTCACTTGAACAGCCCAACAATTAACACATTACCACACTAACGTACATCAGAAAAATGCTGGATGTTATGACTTGTCTGAAACTGGGCTCGAACCCACTTTCATAATCATTATTTGCTTTGTAGTCACTGCCCTAAGAACTTCAGCCAACATCACAATTTTTGTGAGAGAAAGGCGGGCTTCCGAAAGATTAAAAAAATAGAGAGAGATTGATCTAATGAAACTATTAATTAAAGTATGTATTAAGTATTAATGGAATCAAAAAAAAATTGAATCAAGGTGAAAGAAAAAGGCACATTAAATAAAACGAAGCAAAGATTAATTTAACGTCATTTAACGTCTAATTTGGAAGCACTTGTATACGTTGGTATCATAATGATTTTCTCGTATTCTATTTCCTCAAAAGATTTGTACAAATAAATACTTAAATTTCCTTACAAGTAGTGAAATATACGAAATATACACGCATACTGATGACGGAGGTTTTGGCGTCCTCCAAAAACAACATTCGGCTTTGCCTGTGTAGGATTTGATTGCAGTTAATTTTTCCCTTGTTCTTTGGAATGTTCCTTACTTGCTGAACGAAAACATTACGAACTTTATTTAATGTGATTATTTTTCGAACAATTTTGTTGTTAGTGGTTTTTTTAATCCAAAGTGATTATTATTTTGGGTAAAGTTCGTAACATTTTTAGTCATAAAGAATTGGACATGAGACAATATTCCAAAGCAACAAGGAAAAATTTTAACACCAATTAATTTCAACTTACACGGCAGAACAGGAACTTTAGCCTAATAAAAATTACTTTGGATTAAACAAAAAAAAAAGAAAGTTTGTTCAGTTGAGCCGCCACGAGCATAAACGCAAGAACTTTGGCAAACATCCTACATTAGAACCGGATATATTTTCTATTTTGTAGAGGTACTGAAAACAGTACTATTCCAGCAACAATTTCATCTCTGGTTAGCATTTTTCGATGCATTAAGCATGTGTGCGAGTATCCGCTAAGTTACAGAAAAAAGTACTTTCGGTAGTTCTTTCTCATATTTTTTTCTTACATTCCCAATAACAAGGTGAAAACAATTTTGCTTATTAAAAATGCTTCAGCCGTTTTTTTTTTTCTACTTTTCTTAATTCAATAATTATCATAATTGCCATTTCCCAGTTTATAACACCATTTTCATTTATTCTTAAGCACAATTGTCACACAATATGAAAGAAACACTATTAGATATTTGGATTTAAATTTGGACTGGCACATACGCGTAATTGTTAGTTTCCCCTCCAAATTAAATGACAAAGCTAATTGTTTTATAATGCTTACAAGCATTAAGTACCAATTTCTTTGATGCAGAGTGGAGCATGAGTTTTTCTTTAATACGAGTAGTTATAGCCCGCATTTGAAATCATTTGAAATATAAAAACCACTTTATACCACGACATAACGTTCGCATTAGTATGTTAATTATTATTGACAATATTTATTTATTTATTTATTTATTTGTTGTTTATGCCACCACATGTAAATTCCATGCTTTCATGCAACTCAATGGAGTTTCTTTTTGCTCCGGCCAACAGCACCAACATGTGTTGCTAATAAGCCTGATGCGAAATCGTTCCGTTCCACACAAATATTCGTTTGTAAATAAATGAGTTTCTTCAACTTCAACCCCATTCTTCTTGTGGTAATGCATCCATCTGAAATGATTTCCAATTTTAAATAATCCATTCAATCTGTATACGTTTGCTCGTAATATTTTTCAGATTTCAGCTTTTATATTCCATTTATTTGCTTTTGCCAAACATGTTCAGAGAGTTCAGTAAAATTTCTACTTAATAAAAATATTTATTAGAATCGTTGTTTATTGTTGCAAATATTTTCAATAGATACTTTTGTAATGCACATGTGTTTTTTTTTTTTCATAAATAAAAGTTGTTTGAAAGTATGATTGTTTGCCGGAAATTAAGCTCCTGTTCGAAATGTTTTTAAAACGCAATTAACAAAGCTTTAATTAAAGCTTCAAATATACAGTGGTGTTCAAGACATGTTTTGATTATTTAATTAAGCTGAAATTAATTGTGGAAATATTTGGGGAAGTTCTTATTCACTTGCTAGGCGTGTAAGAGGGCTTTTGTGAAGAGATGGGTGTCAAGCGGCAAGCTGCATGATCATGGCACGCTTTTCTGATGATCCAAAATATTTCTTGTAGTGTTTTACATAAGTTTGCTAAATACATCATAAATATATCAAAAATAGAAGATTCACTTGGTTTCTTATGCCGATTCACAATAATATTTTCAAAAGCGGTAACAATTAAACCCAACACCGCAACCAACATATTGCCCGATGTAAACTTTTAAAACACGTATATTTTTTTGGCCAGAATTAGTTGTCCGAACCTTTATATTTTGAAAAGAAAAATTAATTACTCGTATGTTGTACAGTGTACTTAGGCAAGCCGATCATTGCATACTTCTCGTCGCCTTGTAGCCATTAGAAATTCCAACGAAAAGGTGCAAACGTTTACAGAATATTTGTTAAAAGGCTCATTAGGTGGAGCTCAGCGTATTCTATCGGCATTACAATTACAAGTTGAACATGAAGAACACAAAATTAGAAAAAGATTAAAGTGACGTTTCCGCAATCCTGACGATCAATTTTAACTATCAATTGTACGGAAAGCAATCAGTTTTTAAGTGATTTCCTTCTGTCTGAATTATAGAAACGGCAATTATTTAGGTCTTGTAAAAGCCAAAGACTTTTTACTTCATCCAATGATTTAATACCTTTAAATAATAAAACTCACTCCTTGTAACCTGTTGTGTTGTGGTTGGTTGGTTGCCTTGTATTGGCATCGATGAATTCGGTGTGGAGGAATACGACTATCATACCAAAGTCATCTGTTTAATATGTGTCGCCGCCGTCTTCTTGGTTTCGTCTTTGAAATTGTCTTTATATTGGACTCCCACCATGAATATTGTTTTGGAATTTTCTTGTGGCAAAAAAAATATTGAAATTGCAATAACAACAACTAAATCGAAAATAATTTCAAATGCACGTTGTAGCCAGTTTTAAAATAAATTTCGGTTACAACTTTTATATTTTACATGTTTTATTGTGAAGTTGTTTTGTATGCAACACATGTTGTTCTTCTTGCGACTTTTTGGCTCTTTCACCGTGGGTTTGTAAGTGTGTGCATATTTATATATAAATATGTACGTCTGTCTACAGTACATTTTCGGCATAACTTAGATGTGTAATACGGCAAAAGGTGAGAAAAATATTTATTTTTTGTATGTACTGCAAAGTTATTGGCTTGAAATTTATATTTTGAATGCGTGGCAAATTTCGTAGCATTTCTCTCTGTTTAGCATATAAAAGGTATGAAGGCTTTCGTGCAGACAGCATGCAATACGTTATCTTCTGTTTTGCATGTTTCTGCAACGTCTTCGTATCTCAGAGATCAATGTATTTAGAAGGTGTTGATTTTGTTAATGGTTTCTTTACATGTGTAACATTTATTTATTTTATTTGTTTATTCAGAGGTTGTTCGTTCCCCGGTGCATTTCTGTTTTTCATTTTGTTTCTAATTTATTTCATATTGGCTACTGGTTTTTCCGATTAAAACTGTCTATTTTTTTAATTAAAAGTGTAATTCCTTGATTTTTCTTCTCATACTTAACTTCCTCTATTCTGTGTAATAATAAGTGAGTTGATCAATGCACACTGGGCTTCAACTCAATACTTGCAGGTGTGACTTTGATTTGTAGTACAATTTCCAAAACTTCACAAAAGTGATTCAAAAAGGCTTTTCAGAATTAATTGGATTTATTACTCAAAAGTGGACATAATTATAAGTTTTAAGGCACTTAAAATTTGTGTGGCTGCTGAACACAAATAAGAAGTAAGATTTTCAGAAATGTGTAATAATAATTCTTATGTCCTATTCTCATAAATAATTTGTATAAATAAGAGCTAAATAGTGATGAAATAAGTAAGAAGTGTTGTGGCCTCCGAAAATAGTTCTGTTATATTCTGCCTTAGAGGTTGATATTGATTAACTTTTCACTTATTCATGGAATATTCTTTCATGTCTACTTTTTCTCATAATTTATTATGAACTTTATATAAATATAAATTGTTTGTTTTTAATTTCCTCTGGCCTGACACAACAATGATGATGGTAAAATGTATAAAAATGTTCCCTTAAATCTACAACCACATTAAAAAAAAATCGAAATTAAAATTGAAAAAAAAATTATCAAACATAATTATTTTTGTTTTGTTTGCAAAAACGACTGAATTAGCAGAAATCCTGCCTGTTACCCCGAGCCTAATAAGTAATATAAGGGGCTGCCCAAAATATTCAAAAATCGAAATGAAAAAACTATAGATAATGATTGACCTAATTCCTAATTCCTAATTAAACTTAACATTTTTTAACGCTCCAACTTTTTGAGTCAAAAAATAAAAGAAGTCTTTTTCGAAAATTTTCGACAAAATATTTCTCAAACCATTTAACAGTTTTAGATCAAGCTTGTAGCATTCGACACAGTTTTTCAAGCCAAATAAATACATACATATATCCTGAAAATCGATTAAAATAAATTTCGTCGTAAATTTCGTAAATAAATTTAGATTTCGTCTCTAAGAGACCAATAGATTTAAATAAAATTTTTGCCAGCCGTCGTTTTTTTGAGCTGACAAGATTTTGAATTTATTAAAAAAAAAATTATTTTCGGAAATTCTGAAAATCTACCCTACCGAAGCGGTTCATTACCTTAAGAGATCTAATACTAATAATGTTTCCACTGACTTGAAATCAACTCGATTTAAGAAAATTATTTGGAATAGTTTTTACCGCCTTATAAGTGATTTGGTGTTAGAATTTTCGTAATTCAATTGATGAACTTACTTTAAGGCCTTTCACACTATAATACTTTGTATTAAGACTTGTCAAAAACTCTAATAATACGTGCAAGTGTGATAGTATGAAAGCAAAATGTTATTAAAATGACAAATAATGCGATAATTAATTTGACATACCATAATACTTTTCCATTTTTAGAAATTTTTCTAAACGATAAGATTTTTCATTTGATCAGGGTTGAATTTTCATAAAAGCAATCGATTGTTTCGCCGCCGATATCGTGCCGTCTCTGATCGTTTTTTTTGGTCATACACAGGTACAACATTCTGATTGTGTATCACAGCATGTCTCAAAATTAAATGAAATTTTGTGTTATTTACTTTTGTACTTCGATATATAGCAAAAAGGTATATACTACAACTGCTAAACATTTCAAAAGGCGGGCACGTTCGCCGGCTACATGAAACTGCTCAGCCGCCGCTTATTATCTACACATCTTTTAATTTTACTTGAGATCTGATAGTGTGAAAACAAAATGTAATAGTACGTTAAATTTTTTGACAGTCGCAACAAATCTCGTTGGATTTCTTTTACACAAAATCCATTGAAAATTTTAAGACTTGTATGATAGTGTGAAAGGCCCTTTAGTAAGATTAAGGTAACAGCTGCTTGCAAGCTAATCAACTCTTTTTTTTTAAGAATATATAAACAAATTATTTTCTATAATCTTTTCCATATGTTTATTTTTATTTTATTTGGTTTTGATAAAATCTGTCTGATTAAATTTATACAAATGTTTGTGATTATTTGTTTTTGATATTGACTACCTTAAAAGCAGTACTAAGTAACCAAATAACCAACGAAATAAAAAAATAGCCACGAAAATGTCAGTAAATGGCTTCTACAACATGTATTTCCTTTTAAAAGGCATATCCATAAGTACATACATTTTTACCGAAAGAATAGTTTAAAAATAATTATTCAATTAATATTTTGTGTTATTTTATTTCGGTTTTTCTTTTTTTAAACAATTTTTTTCACAAATTTTATACTTTTTGTTTTCTTACTTTTGTTTGTTTACTTTTTGAATCATATGTTTTTTTTTTGCTTTTACTAAATTTTAATACGAGAAATTTCTGCACTAAAATTTTGTAAATACTCAGCTCATTTACTGTATTTTGGGTAAACGAACGCAATTTAGTAAAATGCAGTAAAGTTCAGTAAAAATTTGTAAAAGCTTTTTCGCCGCCGATACTGTGCCGTCTCTGATGGGGGTTTTTTTGTAATACACAGGCTCAAAATTTGGAATGTGTATCACACCATGTCTCAAAATTAATGAAATTTGGTGTTATTTAATGTTGCACTTTGATGCGAGAGCGGATCAATAAGTCCGTGACTTTTCGAACTTCCCTCGTATTTACATGAAATGCAACATTGTTCCCATCAAGTACCACCTGTTAATAGACTACTGTCAAATTTTGAGCACAAGTGTCGTCATTTACTTTGCGTTTAACAGCTGTTCAAAACATACAACCTCGTATATTTTTCTAAAAATGGAAAAAAGTGAATTTCGAGTGCTCATTAAACATTATTTTTTGCAAAAAAAGAACCGTCAATCAAACCAAGGAAAAGCTCGATAAATACTATGGGGTCACTGCATCATCGATTTCAATGATAAAAAGTAGTTTACTGACTTTCGTTGCGGTCGCACAAGTACAAATGTCGCTGAACGTTCTGGACGGCCAATTGAGGTCAGTACACCGGAAAATGTCGAAAAAACCTACGATATGGTGTTGGCCGATCGAAAAGTAAAAGAGCGTGAGATTGGAATTTCATATGGCGGTGTGGTTTCGCTTTTAAATGATCAGCTGAGTTTAAGAAAGTTGTGTGCATGATGGGTGCCGCGTTTGCTCTCAATTGACCACAAACGTAAACGTGTGACAACTTCAAAGGATTGTTTGGAGTTGTTTAACCGCAATCCGAATTGGTATCCCATCCGCCATATGCTCCGGATTTAGCCCCTAGTGAATACTTCATATTTCCAAACCTAAAGAAATGGCTCGCTGGAAAGAGATTTAGCTCCAACAATGAAATTATTGACCAAATAAATGCCTATTTTAAGGACCTCGAAAAATCTATTTTTTGGAAGGGATACAAAAAACTGAAGAAAGTTTGGACTAAGAGTATTGAGTTAAAAGGAGATTATATTGAAAAATAAATTTTTCTTTTGCATAAATAAACTGTGTTTCACACATTTTCACATGGACTTATTGATCCGCCCTCGTATAAATCAAATCAACAGCACAACTGCATGTATCGCTCTTGCTTAACTCTTTACTCGCAAATAAATATCATTAGTGATTCATTGTATTTTTTTTAGCAAAACGTTGACCATGAAATCAAACTGAAGATCCCAACAAAATATAATTTTATAATACTCGTAGATACATACTTTATTTTAAAGTACAAAGGCAGAGAGATATTAAGATCTTGTTGCATTTCTTGAGCTTTATTTGGTCTTCAGACCAGTAAAGTAAATATTCGCACATAATAAAATGAGACAAATACATAGTAGATTTAAAGATAAATATACTTCAAGTAGACAGACACAAAAACACTCATGCATTTTATTACAGTCTGTAAAATATTACAGGCCAAACTTACATCCCAGGCAGACTATCAAGTTGCAGAATTCTCATGACAAGTATTTAACAATTCAAGTATTTTACTACTGTTCGTATGAGCTTTTACTGTTTGTCTGTTGAGCAAAATTCTTGTCAAGATGACGAGATAAGAGCAAAAGAAGTTCAAGAACTTCTGTTGTTATTTTGTAATATAATAAGTATTTTTTTGTATTTGCAAGCAGTGAGTTGCAACAAATAACTATAATTTAATACATGAGTTACTTTGATATTAAATGTTCCTAGACATGGCTTTGTGAATTAATTTTCTAAATAATAAAAAAAAGTGTAGTCTTTTTAAAATTATAAAATAATATAATATTTATAAACACATACCAGTACATACCTATTCGTTCAAGGCAAATGAGCTAAAACTTTAATTTAATAATAAGTGCGTTCGAGTACCAAAAAGCTTTTACAAATTTTTACTGAACTTTACTGCATTTTACTAAATTGCGTTCGTTTACCCAAAATACAGTAAATGAGCTGAGTATTTACAAAATTTTAGTGCAGAAATTTCTCGTATTAAAATTTAGTAAAAGCAAAAAAAAAACATATGATTCAAAAAGTAAACAAAGAAAAGTACGAAAACAAAAAGTATAAAATTTGTGAAAAAAATTGTTTAAAAAAAGAAAAACCGAAATAAAATAACACAAAATATTAATTGAATAATTATTTTTAAACTATTCTTTCGGTAAAAATGTATGTACTTATGGATATGCCTTTTAAAAGGAAATACATGTTGTAGAAGCCATTTACTGACATTTTCGTGGCTATTTTTTTATTTCGTTGGTTATTTGGTTACTTAGTACTGCTTTTAAGGTAGTCAATATCAAAAACAAATAATCACAAACATTTGTATAAATTTAATCAGACAGATTTTATCAAAACCAAATAAAATAAAAATAAACATATGGAAAATATTATAGAAAATAATTTGTTTATATATTCTTAAAAAAAGAGTTGATTAGCTTGCAAGCAGCTGTTTCCTTAATCTTACTAAAGGGCCTTTCACACTATCATACAAGTCTTAAAATTTTCAATGGATTTTGTGTGCAAGAAATCCAACGAGATTTGTTGCGACTGTCAAAAAATTTAACATACCATTACATTTTGTTTTCACACTATCAGATCTTAAGTAAAATGAAAAGTATGTGTAGATAATAAGCGGCGGCTGAGCAGTTTCATGTAGCCGGCGAACGTGCCCGCCTTTTGAAATGTTTAGCAGTTGTAGTATATACCTTTTTGCTATATATCGAAGTACAAAAGTAAATAACACAAAATTTCATTTAATTTTGAGACATGCTGTGATACACAATCAGAAGGTTGTACCTGTGTATGACCAAAAAAAAAACGATCAGAGACGGCACGATATCGGCGGCGAAACAATCGAAACAATCGATTGCTTTTATGAAAATTCAACCCTGATGAAATGAAAACTCTTATCGTTTAAAAAAATTTCTAAAAATGACAAAGTCTTATGGTATGTCAAATTTATTATCGTATTATTTTTCATATTAATAACATTTTGCTTTCACACTATCACACTTTCGCGTATTATTACATTTTTTGACAAGTCTTAATACAAAGTATTATAGTGTGAAAGGCCCTTAATTGTTACAATTTTTCCGTTCGCGTACTCTTATGGGCAACAGATTTTTTTGAGAGTAAATTTTTCAGTTTAATCAGTAATTACTAATTTACTGCATTTTACAGCAAAATTACTTGAACGCACCCAATACGAGTTATGCGGTTTAAGTCAATACGTTTTCTACTTAAATGTGCAAATCAAATTGGCTTATACATTTTGTAGCACATTTTTTGGTTTAGAGTTTTAAATTCTCCAAATTAATAATATCTACATTTTCAGCTGACATTGTTCGGAGTACACAACCATGATATAATAAACAATAATTAACAACTTTATTTTTGATAATAGTCTTGTGATTTTATGTACATGTGTATTTATTCCCAAACCCAAGGAATATCAATTATAAGATACACTCACTCCTTGAATTTTGATCTGTTTTGTTTGTCAAAACTTGTTTATGTTTGATTTATATATAACGTTTGACGTTGATTTTGACAAAGCAAACAGGTATTTTCAAAGCGAATTGAGGCGAGTCTTCCTGTTATGAATTTGCCTTGTCAATAACTGGGAAAATAAAAGAAAAGGGAAAACAATCATTGAAATAATTTGATTGGTGCTTGATTTGACAGTTAAGAATATCACAAATAAAATGATTGTTGTGTTTTGTTGTTGGGGAAACAAACGTTTTTGAATAAATATACGTTGGCCCAACCAAGGCGAATTTATTTCAGAGGTGGTTTATATTTTACAACAAACACCGTCTGAAAATATCTTTAAAAAATAGGTTTTAAAAAAATAGTACCTTTTGAAACAAATATCTTATGCAAAAAGTACGTTATAAGAAATAGTACCTTTTGAAACAAATATCTTATGCAAAAAATATTTTTTAAAAAAGACCTGTGAAAAAAATTTAAGAAATTAACCTTTAGGAAAAGTAGATTTCCCAAAGAAGTCCTATAAAAAAAAGTAATTTTTTTAAAAAATATATTTTATAAAAGGGAAATTTTTAAGAAAGTGCCTTTAATTAATTACCTTTTGAAATACTTTAACTATAAATATGAGTAACTTGTACGACAGAACCACAGTAAAATATTATATTAATAGTAGTAGGTACAATATGTCAAAAACTTTACTAAATTGTATTTATTTTTAACAATTACATTTTAGCACGATGCATATGCGCCAAGCGAAAATATTTCATTCTTTAATGCGACATATTATTGTCTATAGCAAAAAAATTAGAAAACGCCAGAAAACACAAATAAAAAATGTCGGAAATGTACAGTCAGCAAGGCCAAACAGTCAATGACAGTCAATAACTAAACTACCAGCAAACAATATACATATTAAAAAAATATTTTAAATACACTGTACGACTCACTGTAAGAGTCATAACTGTAAAAATAAATTGTCTAATTTTCTTTACAATAGTTTTCAAGCAACTTTGATTTTTTTCCGTCAAGAATTTAAAAATAAATAATAGCATCAGACGGATGAACTAGGTTAGGTTAGGTTAGGTTAATGGGGCTGCCACCATTCAAATGGTGGCTCACTTGGGTCAGTTCGGTCCCGTTCTGATACCCTAGAATGAGTGAGACAAGAAATTGCATCTGTCCCGCCGCCTTTTCAAACCACCCGGTTTCTTTTACAAAGGCGGATAGTTTGAGTAGCCCAATACCTGCCAGATTATCTAGATCTGACAAAGTATGAGAGCCGAGTATCTTACTCCTTACGCTTATTAGCGCAGGGCATTGACATAGAAGATGAAACACAGTCTCCTCTTCCTCTTCACCGTTACAACTCCTGCAATAGTCGTTGTAACTAAGACCCATTTCCCTAGCATGTGTCCTTATGTTCCAGTGCCCAGTTAGCACTGCTACCTTTCTTGAACCTGAGTAGATCATATGTCCTGCTCAGGTCGTAGTGGGGCCACGTTGACATAGCCACTTGGCAGTTACCTTCGTGTTCCCACCTGTATTGAGCAACTCGATACGATTCGCGCTAAATTAACAACTTACATTGTGATAGAGTGAAGGGACATGTCATTGAGTTGTCCAATGCCACACCCTGTCTAGCAATACCATCCGTGATACAGTTACCAGGACAGTCAGCGTGTCCTGGAGTCCAGATTAGTGTAACTCTTGAATGGCTCGCTATCGCATCAAGAGATACTTGGCATTGAACAAGCGCGAGGGATGTAGACACCACTTATGGCGGCGTTGGCTTACGAAATCGTTTCATAGTATTTCTGATAAACAACAGTTGATGAAAATTTGATTTACTTTGCAAATGTCTTGATTGCCATTGTATAAATTTTGTAAACATTTACCCCAAAAGAATTTACCTTTAAGAATTTCTGCATACACTCTTTTTAATTTAATATTTTAATAATTTGTATGTATATTTTATTTTCTTTAATTTCAGTTTAAATTTGAATTTAAATTCAAGCATCTCAATAATATCTTCAAAACTGTGATGTAGTGAATTTATTTGATCCTTAAAGTATGCAACAATAAATATCGTCATCATGACAACAGACGAAGTTGTGTTGAGGTGAGTTGCAATAAAACCGTTTTTCTAAACACCACACATGCATCCCCACATAAAGAAACCAATAATAATAACAACATCCGCACATACCCACCACAAAACAAACATGAACATTTTCATGTCGAGTATCTATCGACACAATTGCAAACATTTTTACAAAAATTAACAATTGAAAACTAACGGAACAGAAGAAAGAAAGTCTTTTTTACAAATGAAAGAAAGTTGCAGCCGCATGGTTTTTATGTAACATTAAATATTGAAGTTTTTATACTTGAATGAAAAATTGTGTTCTTTTTTTATTGCTTCTTTATAGTGTACATTTTCAATGATGTCTGTAGTCAAATGAATTTAGCAGTGGAAAATTGAAAAATTTGCTTGTTTTTTATCTCTCTACTTGAAATAGTTTTCGGTTATAATAAATAAGTCTGCTACTTTAGTATGCATGTATCCTTTAATTACAGCATAAGAGAAGGAGTTAAGAAACCAACGAATCGTTCGTTTGGCAGATTGTTACCAAACAGCAATTTTAACAAATTGAGAATGTTGTTGTATTTATTTGGCTGACATTATCCTTGGCAAACCACAAATATTTAACTATGGCTAAAAAGAATACTAAAAAGATTTTCATCTTTTTCAAATGCAACCACATGCACGTTGATGTACAAATATTTATTACAAAAAAAAGAATGTTTACTATAGTTTCTCTTCCTTTTACAAGCATTTTGCTAAACTAATACAATGGCAAACAATTGTTTCCCTTTCCTTGCTTCTGTTGTTATTGTTGTTGCACAGTGTAACCAAATATTGCTGATCTTTCGCTTGTTAAAGTTTTTTTGTTGCAACTAAATTGCTACAATTTGTTAACCTGACATCATCATTGTCGTCGATACTTGTACGAGTAGTAGAACGAACTATTGTTTAGTGGCAGGATATTTTTACCACTTTCTGCTTAACCGCTTTTAAGGCTTTTAACTTCTGCTTTCTTCTATTGTTTGGTTACAGTAAATCTTTACTTTTTTGATATTGTGATAAGTATGTTTAACAAACTTTTTTTTATTTGTTTTTTGTGCTGTAGCTGTGCTCATGTTGCCGCATTTATCTTCTATTCCGCTTCTTGGTCTCTTTTAAACAATGCGTCAGTCAATTGGGGCGTGTTGCATACAAAATACATTTAATTTGCTGACATTAAACTGACAACATTGCTCGTGCTGACAAATTTTCACTTGAATTCCTTTTCACTACGCATCTTAAGTATTCTGGCAGCAGTTTGTTGTATTGTATAGTGATTGCAAGTGTTGAGATTTAATAGATTAACGACATGGTTAAAATAAGAAAACAGTAATAAATATATTTTGCGGATTGCCGTTTTAAGCCAAGACAGTATAAAAGCTTCATTTTAAAGAGTTTGGAGTGGGTTTTGTGTTACAAAAGATCGACATCTTGAATATTAATTTAGGTTAAATAAATGCTCGTATAGTGTTGCAAAAAAATTAATTTGTTTTAAATTCGTGAAAGGAAATAAATAAATAGCACTGAGTAGCATTGCTTTTACCAACTTAATGTTCTCTTTAGTTTAACAAAACCATGTTTATGGAGAACGTTTATAGCACTGACTGTGCGATTACATAGAAAATGTATGGGAAAAAACTGTAATGTACGTAAGGAAACTTTTCGTTAAGTTTTACAAACTGTCATTTGCTTAAGCAAAGTGCGAAACTGAACGCATATTCCGCACGGAATCAGCTGTTTTTAGAATTTGTGTGTGCATGCATGTACATAAAAACTATTCATTTATAATTAATGTTTTCAATATATAAACTATTCATTTATAAAAAATGGAATGCGCGGCCAAGAATACGTTTATATTTAATGTAATAAAAAAAGTTGAATTATTTTTTTTCCATTTTTAATTTAAAAATTAAGAATTAAACAATTTTAATGTTTTTATCTTTTAGTTTAAATGATTGCTTACAATCAGTGTTGCCAAAAGAGGAAAATGGTAGAATGCTATATACGAGTATGTGGGTAAAAAAGTTATGCTAAAATGTGCTATAAAAGAAAAATTTAATGCTAAATTAAATTTTAAATACTATTAGCCAATTCATAAATTGATCTGTAGTGTCACAATTTTACTATGGGGTAAAATGATATGTTGATAATATTTTCATATAAAAATATTATATGCTACAATTTTCTTATCTATGTTTTTTCAGTGTGCTATTTCTTATTTTCTTCTGAATTCGAGCAAAAATTTTACTATCAATATCATTTTACTTTCAAAAATTAATATAATTCTGATGAAAAAACTATTTAAGAATTTGCTGTATATAAAAATATAAAAGCAATGACTGAAATGGAAACAGAAGCAAATAATGTGGTTAGTGTGTGCATTAAGTATTTGTCTGTTTTGTGGACATTGTTTTCCTTTAATAATAATTTCTATGTTTTTTCTGTCATTTGAATTTAACCTTTATGACAGTTTTTATATAGCATTACAACATGCCGTTCGGAATACTTTGGACTGACTACATGACTGTGAATTGGTTACAAGATTTATTTTAAGTTTCAAATTAGAGAAAGTTATTTGTTAAATTATGAAATTGTTTGCGGATGAAAAATAATTTTAATTAAATAAAATATCTTCCAGATTTTTCCATCTTAATCAGATGATCGAATTTTTCTGGTATTTTGTGAGTGTAACAGCATGTTTCTTTACAAATTTCGCTTCTATTTCTGTGGAAATGTATATTAGAGCTCAAGTTTAAATTCATGTCGAATTTTACCTTAAGAATATTATGTAAACACTGATATAAAATTTTGCAGTAGTACTCTGAAGTAATTTTAAAGAAAATGTTCTTTTAATATTTGAAATTCGATCATATGAATATATAATTTTTTTATCTTGAAGATTTTCTAATCCATGTTTAATGTAAATTACAAAAAAGTAAAACAAATATTACACCCAAAACTATTACAATTTGTTTTCAAACAAATTATGTTAATATAGCATATTTTCAAATATGCAAATATTAATGCATAAAGTTCAAGCTAAATGCTGAAATGGTAACACTGTTCAAAATTCAATAATGAACACTGCTGCAATTTTCAGTCTTTTCAATACGAATTACTCACAAAAAATACAAATAATGCTTAAATTCGCAACAATGGGTAAGTTTTCCTTAAGTTCGCTTAGATACATTATGGCTACCTAAAAGTCTGTTTGAATTTGCTTAAGCATTTGACAGACTTTTAGCACAAAGAATTAGTAGGTTTTGCTTTTAGTTCAATTTTGACAGTAGCTTAAGTTAGCTTATGCATATTATGGTTGGGCCTTAAAACTAATTTTGGAACAGTGGTGGGACTTGTGCGACAATTGCGCCGTTTTTTGGCACTAAAACAAAGCGGTTAGGGAAATATTAATCAGATAAGCTTTTAATTTCCTGTTTCTTTGAAATTTATCAATAGGAGTTTCTATGCTTCAAATTCTATTCTATTTATTCAAATAACTAGTGCGACTGTTGTTAAATTTAAAAAAGTATCACAAAAATTGGGATTTTTCGACACAAACGCTTAAAAGGTGAAATACAAAATATACTATTTCATATTATGGCTTTCCAATACATATTTTATTAAAATGTTGTTGATAAAAATTATAGTCGTATACATAATTACAAAACTTCAAAAAACCTTGTTATGAAATGTTTTTTTCTCAAAAATGGGTAATTTTTTTTAAGCTGCAGCACTTGTATACATTTTCTTTTAAATAAAAAATTTACTCTCATTAAGAATCAAATATTAATATTACAAATTTTCTTTAAAAAAGGCAAAAATTTATTTGTTTTTCTAGAAAAGAAAACGTCCATAACAATTTAAAACTGAAACACAGAAATTTTAAACTTTTCTTTTATCAACGCGATAGAAATGAGAGATGTTTTATTTGCATTTATAGCGGAAGTGTTTTTATTTTCTTTCCTTATCGAATACATATTCTAATCGGCTTATTAAACTTTCTGATTAATTAATATACCAATTAATGAATTACTTAAGAGTCCTGATTAATTAAATATTTTAAAGTTAGATTATTTAAAATGCTAACTTGTAAGAAGCAAGACTTAATATAATTAATAATTTACTTAAAGATTTAAAAAAACAAGTACATTTGAAAAATTTTTCCTTTTCATATACATATGTAAGTACGAGTATATGTTTGATCAATTCACAACCGTTGTAATTTACAACCCTGTATCAAATAATACTATGATAGTTGTTAGAAGCCAGTTATAAGTTCAAAATACTATGCACAAAAACGTGAAACTTTTTAGAGAAGACATCGAGAAGCGATATAACAGATTTCTACTAGAATTTAATTAAACTTACCTGAATGTATTTTATTTTTAGATTTTCATAAGTTTTATTAATAATTTATACTCAGAACCTCAAATTGATTTTTGTTTGGAATTTGACGTTTGAAAAAGACAGGAAAAAAACTGCATCATATCGTATCAAACAGCTAAAATTATTAGTACACCAATTACAACAATACTAGAAAAACAGACATTTTTCATACCGGTGCTGTCAAAAATATCTACAGAAAACACATAAAGAAAAATATAAAGGCACCCACCATCATTACTTTTGTTTAAAGTTTTATGCAAATATAATTAATTTGATCGAACGATTTTTAAATCTTATTATATATGATATTGGAAATACATATTTAAATATACAGTGGACGTCCAATAGTAAGAATTATATAATGTCAGGTCTTTTCGTAATGTTGTAAGATTCGTACTATTGGAGCAAAGCTTTTTTCTCATTTTATATAAAATAATGGATATGTTTAATTTAAATTATATTTTCATTTAAAACAAAACAAAAAAACTTAAATATATTAAAATTTAGGTCAAACCAATATGTGTTAAATAATACATTTGTATATATCGCTCCTTTATTGCAACGTAGTCATGTGTCAAAAAACTTTTTCGTCAGAAAATGAGTTTAAAGTTTTTAATTTACACACTCATCAATGAATAAAAAAAAACCTTCTCCCCTGAAGACGTGACTACGTTATATATGTATATACATAGGTATGTAATTAAGTATCAGTTACTATTAAATTTCATAGCAACTAAATACAAATTTGGCAGTTCGCCGCGGAAAAAAGAAAATCAAATCAAGCGTATTCTTCAAAACTACCGTTATTGGTATTATTGATTAGTAAATAAACTTTTTATTCGTACTACAGAGATGCCGTGCAAAGAAATTGCCTTTCGTACTATTGGAATTTCTTTATTATTTATATTATTTCTCTATATTATCGCACCAGTGAATAAGAATATTAAAATTTTATAGGAAACTTATTACATATTTATGGCCCTATTCACAAACGATTAATAAAGTTAATGTGTGCATTAAAACCGCTTTTAACGTATAAAAATCCAACATTAAACCTACTATAACTTCATTAATCGTTTGTGAATAAGGCCATTAAAATTTTTATAAATCCATAATATTTGCATAACCTGTTCCTTCATGAACAAAAAGTGTGGGATATCTACATATCTTTAATATTTGTTATTAATAATTTTATGCCATTTGTTGAATGTCTGTTGAGTAACGTCCATATAGCTCTGAAGGCTGTTATTGCGTTTTGACACGGGGTTTTTTATTTATAACATTTTTACCAAATAGAAATTGGTTACTGATCAGTATTTTGCGGTACATATACGATACGTATGTAATTTCTTTTAGTGGGATACTCCACTATTTATTTCTCCATTCTACCTTAAAAAAACAATTTTCATCTTTCTATCAAAGCGAGCTAGATTTCCTGAAGCATCCACCGCTATTAAATATTATACTCAAAGAATTTATACGAGTACCTTTTGTAAATTAAGAACCTACAAAAACTTTTTCATTGCACATACTGCAAAATTTATAACAAAAAATTGTGATTTGGGGTTTATAATATTTTCGCCCTAAACGGTCTAAATGGTACAAACTTTAAACTAATAAAGTATTTAAAAATTTTATAAGTTCCAAAAAGAGCAAATGTACCGCAGCGCCATTCAACATGCAACATGTAGTGCCAAAATTGTCACAATTGTGCCACAAATCCCATCACTCTTCCAAATTTAGTTTTCGCGCAATTTTCAGACGGTTCGGATATGAATTACAAGTGCTTAAGAATATTAGTAGTTTTTACAAAAATAATAAAGAAAATGAATTTATTTTTCGTTAAAAATATTGTTGAATTGTTGCTTAATGTGTGTGTATAAAAATTCCTCAAAAAAGTTAATAGGAAATTAAAGAAAATAAGCGATAAAGTTATTAAAATTAGTTGTCGTAATTGCACTTGTAGCGTCGCACAGTGGCTGAAAATCGTTTTTCATTGGCCAAAACTCTGTAACTTTTGAACCGATCAAAATATTGAAGTAATTTTTTTTTTATTGGATAGATATTTAGTTCAGCTTGACTCAGTTTAAATTTTATTAAAATTGATTGAGGACTTTTTAAGGAATTCTAGGTCAAAGTTGAACTTTTGAATTTTTTTTAACTTTTAGAGTGAAATATGGAATTATTATTTTTTTATTTATTAAAAAATTTGAATATTTGGAAATTAATAATAATTATAAATAATTTTTGTAATAATGGAATTTTTTTTATGTTACACTTAAAAAAATTGTACACTGAAAAAAATAGTAAAATCAACTGGAGATTTTGCTATTACTGAAAAATTTAAAATTTTTTGCTGACAAATTTGCAAATTTGTTTACACTCAAAGAATAGTTACACTTAAAAAAAACGTTAATAATATTATCTAAAAATATTGCTATTACTACAGAAAAATTTATTATTTTTTGCTGTCAAATTTGATAATTTTAAAAACATTTTAAAATAAAAACTGCAATAAATTTTAATAGCATTTGTAACAATGGTAGGTTCGTTTATTATTATTTTTTACTAATACTATGTTTTTCGTACTTAAATAACAATGAAAGGCAATTATAATTATTATTCATTTGACTCAAATATTGATTGCAAATATTCCATATTTTGTTCTGTGCTATCTCTGTTCTTTAGTAGTTTTTTGGCTTCTTCATCTAAATCCCGATGTTCCACTTTCCATTGATTTCGAATACTGGAGATAAACGGATCTGACGTTGCCAATAATATATTAAATAGATCTTCATTTGTTGAATTTCTTGAAATTTTTCTAGTATTGTGCTCTCTATAAAATCTGTAATCCTTGTTCCTTTTTTCCTGAGCCTCCTCTGATAGATCTCCAAGTGGCACCAAATGATATTTAATGACATCTTCTCCATGATAAAGGATTTTGTGAACTGTTGCAGACATATTTCTCCATGGGTAGTTGGTTGTATATATTTTTGCAGTTTCCTTAGCATAATCTCCAAATTTTCTAGAGTCAATTTCTTCATTGCACGCAAGTACTTCTAGGATTATTTTAAATCTGAAAATGAGGTTTAAATCCACTCCTGTTATTTCAGATGCTGTTTCTGGATCTGAAAAGAATCTTCTTGCGGTATTGCCATCATTTGTATTGCCTGACCCTAGTTTTGGCTGATCTATAATCAATCCAAATTTGCGATATTCATCTTGAACATGTTTCTTTTTCGAACTTCTTAACTCTTTGTTGGTTTCGTTGTTTCTTATTGATCCTGAAGACCCGAAATCCAAATCATAACTAATTTTTAGTATGTGTTCCATAAGTCCTATTCTTGCATGTAGTGGTGATAATCCAAATTCATATGCATCGGTATTACCTAATGATTTTGTCGGGACTTGGTTTAATTGGGGTTGGTTGTACTGTATTGCTTATTACTGAGTAATCCCTTATCGAATCCGTAGTTTTATACATTTTTAGATACATGTTATTCACACATTGATCTTAAATTTCATAGCAGGTAGTGCTTAAATTGCACAAAACTGCACATGTTGTCCAGACCTTAATATCAGGTAAAACTGATTAGTATCTCGCCAATATTTGTTGTTGTTGGGTTGTTTTTTTATTTTTAGTGGTTTAATGTCCCGATTATTGCTATAAAATTGTATATGACTTTGGTTGACCCTAACATTTGATAACAGGTAAATTTAGAAACAGATCATATGTTTACTGTAGAATTTTGTGATAATTTGTGATAATTTTATTACCAATTTTTGGCTGATCAAAACAAAGCCATTAAACCCTTTCGCAGGTATTATATTTAATTTTTTTAGTTTTACGTAGTCTAAAGTAAAAAACATAAACTTTTAGGCAAAAAAGTGAAAATTATATACACCATTGTATACGAGTACTTTGGAGTAATTTCATTAAAATGAAAAAAGTGTTCTACAGGCGGCTCGTGGCGGGTGCAAAAGTATATATAGTGTTAAAGAGGACACTTTCACCTTTCTCCGGGTGGTATACATTTCTTGTTCCCTTTTGTTCCCTAGAAGTTCTATTCCACTAAAGTTTAAATTTGAGAAAAATATAGTAGTTTCATAAATATTCCGTAACGCCCTTAATATTAAACGCTAGAGCTCTGACCACTTACAAAAACTAAAGACTATAATCCTACCAACATTATAAAAAAGACCGCAGGCCATTATCGATGATAACTTGCGAGTAGTAACCATTTATTTTTTATAAAAAACAAAAGAAAAACACCTTTTTCTCAAATTAGAAAAAACCGTTGAGTTTGACAGCATGCCACGCTCACAATTATCAATAGTTTAACCTAATTTTTTGGCTACCTTAATCTGGATATATTAGCTGCAAAAGGGCGTAAAAATTTTAAAAATCGGTGACAAAAAAAAATTTGAGTTTTGGCCAATGAAAAACGATTTTCAGCCACAGTGCGTCGGTAGTTAATTTTCCTTTTCAGTTGTCGTTCGTTCGTTGCGTTTATACAAATTATGAAAGTGTTAGTGTAAGGTGAAATCAAAAAGTTAATAAGAAAAGAGCTTTTATTAGCAATATAAAAAAGCTCCTGCTAAATTGAAGAAAATCATAAAAATAAGTCAATGAAAAAAGTTTTAAAGTTAAATAGGAAGTGAAATAAAAGTTAATAATTAATTTAAAAAAATGAATAAGAGAAATATATAAAATAAAATTTGAAAAATAGTGCGGTTCTCTTCAAAATGACCAGTTAAGGAAGTATTAATCAGGTGATCTTTTAAGAAGCTTTTACTAAAACAAAAAAAAACGATATATCGTTCGATTTGTATTGTTTTTAGCTATATTCTGTCGTTTCATGCACAAGAATGATTTTAGAAGTTACAGCAAAAATACTAACTGCTTTATTCACAAACGATTAATAAAGTTATAGTGGTTTAATGTTGGATTTTATATGGGAAAACCGTTTTAAGCGTTTGTGAATAGGGCCATAAATCGGGAATTTTCGTGAATTTTTTGGGAAAGTAAAAGTTTGTTACTAATCATTAGGTTCATTTTTTTGGGGTAAAACCGATATATCGTTCGATTCGTATTGACTTTTGTTATATTCTAACGTTTCAATATTTTGTGCACAAGAGTTATTTAGAAGTTAATTATATATACATGTATAGGTAACAGTTTTATTTGGAACTTGCTTAATTTAAAATTGACGGCCCTACTTGTTTTGTCAATTATTTGCTTAGACTTCACTTATCTTAAGTATTGTCAGTTTAAAACGGCTATCATAATTGTTGCATGTAAGTATGTACATACCCACCTTTCCATATTTTTAATGAAGGTCTTTGTTTTCATATTTTATATGTATGCACGTTTAAGATTTACGTCCGCACTTGAATGTTTATTTTTCCGAAAAGTAAAACTTATTTCCACTTGTTTTCTTTTTGAAATCTACTTTTGTATATAATTACATATTAATCTACTACATACATATTTATGACGAATATAAAACTTAACAATTAAAATGTTTTATAATAATTTTATTTACAAAAAAAATTTTGTTTGTTGAGATTTTTTAGCTATCATCATCAGTAGACTAGAGTTGGGTAGTTCATGAACGAACTAGTTCAATTGAACTACTCACAAAAGTGAACTAAGTGATCTGCTCAATCACAGTGAGCTCTTTCATCTCCTTAGTTCATGTTTCAATTACATTCATATACCTTTTTCGTTCATGTTTCTTTTAATTTCTCATTTCTTTTTCGCTCACTCTCTCTAAAGACAAATTACATTTTGTAACATAATGTCTGATCTATTCCACATATTTGCGGAATATTTCCTCTTCTATGATCTTTGACAGTTCTAAGAGACATGCGTCGATAGAAAAACCTGTCGTTAACCTTTCCGTCTTATGAATATATGTACATATGTATATGCATGTGTATCACATAAACTAATTTTAATTGTTTTAATTAATTTTTTATATAAAACAATTTGTGCAGTTTTATACTAATTAAAATTTTTTTACCAACACAGTATTTATGTCAACAGTTTTGTTTACTTGTTGCCCTTTTGCGTACATAATACTTTTGCCCCTTTTCATTACAAATGTCAGATATGTATACTGATTTTTTATAGCCTCCTTCTTTTATCTTTGTATACTGAGCAACCGAACTATTGAACTAACTGAACTAAAAGAGCGTCCTAGTTCAGTTAAGTGAGCTGAGCTGAAATAGCGCTCAATCAAAAGAGCTGAAAGGTTTCAAACCTCTTATCTTATACAAAAACTTTTAAAAACCCAATGAGAATTTTAAAAATTACAAAAGTATAAGCTAGTATGCTTTGAAACTTATTAAAAATCCCGACAAATAAATTATATGTACCTATTAGATATGAATCTATTTTATTTGTTTACAACCTTTATACAATTAGACGCCCTTTGGGTGACAATGAAAGTATTTAATAAGGCAAAAAGGAAAATAAAATCTTAATAAGGTAATTACTAAATTTATTACACAGTGTGACAAAAAAATACCTGGGGTGTGATATTGTTTTTCTTGTAGATGCTGTCGAGTAGATCAAGAATCTGTACTTGAAATTTCCGGGACACCCCAAAATCTGTAGTTACGGGTAAAAAACCGGTTTTTCGTACCTCTATGCAACTCAGTTGAGAAGAGACTGAGGCCTTTAAGAGTCTGTTAATGATGTTCATGTTTCTTTCAAAAACATGTTAGTAATTTAACCGCAAAGGCATTTTCCTTTAAATTTTTTAGCTATTTTTCATATTCAGACATATTTTTTTGTAGTATTTTGTAAAAGAACCCTATTTTGTATACACATATATATATGACACGATTTTAAGTATTTTAAAAGTACACAAACATTTCCATTTAGGGTACATTTACGATACAATTAAAAGGCTTTTATCATTTGCCAGACTTTGCGTTAAATTTTGACAGTGGCTTAAGCTAGCTTATGCATATTATGGTTGGGCCTTTAATAACTGTTGAGTATTCAAAAGTAATAATACAAAATTGTACAATCCTACGCAGGATGGAATATTTAAATAGAAAGTTTTCACTTTTCTACTAATGTTACCTCGTGTGTATCTTGCAATAATAACAATGTTAACGGACTTTTTTTGGGTCTGGGTCTGTCAAAATTTGATTATGTATTACTAACATACACCCACAATATTAAAAAAGCACACTTTTATTTGTTTCAGATGCAAATAAGCAAAGGAAACGAAACCAAATTCTTTATAGAACAGAAAATGCAACCATTTTGCCATTTTTCTTTTGTGCTTTTCGACAGCTTCGAACCTAAAAGCATTGTTGTTGTAGCTTCGACACTACCTGTATTATTCCACCATGATTCAATCATTAAACTGAACATTGAAAGATTGTGCTGCCGTTCACATTCTAGGTGACTTGTCCCCGAATCGGGATTTTTTTCTGTTGATAATTGGGGATTTTTGGAGATAATATATTTTTTTTAGTGAGCACCATTTTCCTATATCCGTTTTCGTACCCTTCTCCACAAAAAATTGCGAAACGGGAATAAGAGTTTGTCATTCCGTTTGTAATTTTCACAATATACTTTCGTGATGCTACAAAGTATTCGGTACCCTTATAGATAAGGAAATTGATTTAAAGATATCCGCCAGTCCAATGTTGAAGCACCATGTCTGAAGGATAAATACGCCCTAAATGATGAATAGATCTGCTGGAAATTGTAATCAATTCCTTAATGACGTAGATATAGCCAATTAACAAATTTGCCCTATGTTTTTGTTCTGAATAACAATTTTCCTAGGAACAATCAGAAAGAAATATTTTTACCCCAAAAACTGTTCTCGAAACTTCACAATTTTGCATTAGAACTTCAGATACATCTTTCGGAAATAAATATCAATTGTACAATTTTAAACTGAATAAGAACTAATGTGATATTAGTACTGGTTCCCACACATAAAGTTTGACTCTTCAAGTCTTACTTCAGCTGAGAGAAAACAAAGAACGCAAGTATTTCGCTCTTGTACCTTTCTCTCAGCTGAATTAAAACTTGAAGAGTCCAACTTGATGTATGTGAACCAGCACTCACAAAGAGAAGTAATATTTAGGAGATTTTCGGGGATGAAAAATTAATAATTAGGAATTATATCTTACCATATCTGCATGCCCTGAAGAATTATGGTGGTATTCTGCGAAACAGCTGGTTGTTTATTTTTAGTTGTTTTTAGTTCTTGTATTGTTTGGCTTATTTGACGATAGCAGTTAGTAAAACTATTTTCTGTTTTTAAACAATTTTTGTAAATAACTTTACCACGATCCAATGGATTTTGATTTATTAAAACGTTTTGTTCCAGGTAATATGTAACACCTTTTCTTTTTCATTTATTTCAGACGTGATAAAGCTGCAGAAAATGGCGAAGAATATCGAGAACCACCTCCTCGAATACGAGGTCAAAGTACATATCTGGCGGTAAGTCTTGAAATAAATACATTTTATCACACCCCATCATCTTTAAGGTGCTTAAAATATATTCCCTTCATGCATTGAAATCAACAAGCATTTAAAATAAAATAATCATGCAACATCCCCAGCCGCCTGCTTGCTTTCATTGTTTGAATTCTTTTTTTAATCAAACAAAATTGTTAAAGCAAATTTATAGACTCGCATTTTTAGTAGACATTCTAGCGAGTCAAACTAAACGCCAACATTTAAAACAGCCTCCTCCACAACCACCTCCTTGTCATTCTGCTGTCGTTACGTTAAAGTGAACAGTGAGTAAAAAATCTTGTCTAGAGATTTAAACAGTTGAGTTGTATTTTATGATGCCGACAACCCTGATTTTGTCTTCGTTGCAGTACGCGATCTTGTCGACGCCACGTCCATTGCTGCCTTCATGTTTCGTATAGTCAGTTGTTGCAGCAACAGCATTGAAAATTTTGTAAGTTGCTAGATATCATACTTTGCTATAGAATGCTGGGGCACAGCTACTTAGAATACATCTTGTTTGTTGGAATTAATCTTTTGGGACTTTTGGGGAGGCAGTGCATAGTAAACAAACACTTATGTAGTCGTTATTAAGATATTTAAAAAGTTACTCGTACGATGATTATATTTAAGCACTCCATTATTTTATGCGGTTTAATTCTACGAGAACATATTTTATTACAATAAAATTTTACAAAATTCACTTTATTGCGGTGCGACAAATGTTTGCACATTTAATAATAAAAACATACATCTAAAATTGTTGACTTTGAGCAGAGCTGTCCAAAATTCTTAAGAAAGTAAGGACCAAATAATGCAGATGGCAATACATAGTTGTTTTACATTAAAATACAAAGAAAAGTGTAAGTTTCATAAAATGTGCCTTTTGCGAAAACACATGTTGTATAAACAAAACATTTTATATAAAATATTTTCTACAAAATGCGGTTTTCATGAAAAACTTTCATTTACTTCGGTTTTACACGAACAAGTTTTGTCTATCAAGTTTCAAAACACTCTTATTTTTAAAACTTGATACGAACTTGCTTTTGAAATTCTCTTTCCATTGAGTGTTTCAATTTACTGTCAAGACCACATTTTTTTACTGCCGCAATTTAAAACTACTAATTAATGGCGTTTTCTTTTCTAGAAAAAAGTGCAATATAATGATTTTTTGAAATAGTGAGTTTATTAGAAATTATTGTATCATCACTTACAAATCAAAATCGTCTTAAGAAAACTTTGAATTAAAATTTTGTTCATATAAAGTAAAAGAAATGTTATACTATTTTTAGAAAAGAAAACGGCATACGAGTATAATCAAATATGAATGTTTGTGATAAAAGTAAAATTGTTGTGTGATGTACTTATAAAGCAATAGTTTGAAGCTGTTTCCTTGACGGTGACATCTAGAAAAATAAAATTTCTTTGAGCCCTTTGCCACGATCAAAGTTTACTTTGACGAAGTGTTTTCAATTTTCTTTTAAACTTTTGTTTCGCTTATCCACATGTATAGTTTCCTTTGAAAAATTTTGTGTTCTTTTGTTGGATGAACATGCAAACCAAACACACACAGCCAACCAAATACGAGTATGTGTAAACGACGAACGAAGTAGAAAGCAACTTTGCGAGTACAGCAAAGTGTGTACTCATACCCTTTCTTCTTCCCCTTATCACCAGCAAACACAAGATTTTACAAAGTAAACTTTGACCGTGGAAAAGTGCTCTTTAAAATTGCGTGCAGCCTACGTCACAACCATCAATTTAAATGATTTTTGATAAGCAGTACGTGTGAACAACTTGAGCATGTGGCTGCAGAGTTAAATGAACTTCTTATGAAAGTAATTTTATATAGAAACTCATTTTATTAATAGAAACTTTTACAAAAGATACCTTTTATGAAAAGAAGCTTTTCTAAAATAAAAAATACCTCTTATAAAAATATCTTTTAAAAAAAATATCGCATATAAAAAATACCTTTTAGAAAAAGTACTTTTTATAAAAAAATACAAGGATACCTTGCATAAAAAAGTGCTTTTCCAAAAGAGAAAATAAAAAATATGTTGTTAGTAAATTTATTATTGAATTGAATTGATTTTCAAAAAGTTTTATATGTTGGGCTTTAGCTAGTTGAGAATGCTGAATTATTTGTCGTATCGTTCATCATATTATTTACACAAGTATATTTTATCATTGAGTTGTTACTAAATCAAAAACTTTATAGACTTGTTTGCTCAAGAACGAGTTTTTCTCGAGTTATTCACCCTTATCGCGAATAAAAGTTCACGACAAATGTGTTACATTTCCCTAAAATTGCTTACGCCAATTTTGTATTGTTGCGTTTGGTTTTTATAAGTTTTTGTTTATGTGAAATATGTCACTTGACAAAAGTGTTTGCCTCTTATTTACGATAAGGGTGATTAAGTTGTTTAAGTAAATAAGCGATAAATACATTAACACGTGCCTTTTATTGGCTATCGGAGATTGATACTTAAAATTAAACAAATAAAACCAGAACACGTAAACAACTCATAAACTAATAATTCATATCCAACAAAAAGATCCATCCGACCCTGACATGATGTTTCCAAGTAAGACAGTAAAATTGTGAATCACTTTAATAGAAAATATAAAAAAAGAATTTATTGTTGCACTAATAGATGGAACTAAAAGAAAAAAAACTAAACTAAACAAAAAAAATCTTCCTAATAAAATTATGCAAAACCTAAAAAGGTTCCACAAGGAATATGTCTTCTTTTCCTCCTTATAATTTTATATTTTATGAACATTTCGCTAGAAAACAAATTTATCTCTTCCTTCAATGCCATTTGATTACATTAGAGTCTAATGAAAGATAAATGCAGCGCGAAAAAAAGAGAAACAGAAAAAACTTAAGCAAATGAATGTAAAAAATTAATATAAAAAATACCTCCTGGGCACATTTAATTTTCCAAACTGATGATGATTGTTTCTTTAAGAAGAGTAACCAAACATTTATGAAGCCACGATGGGTCTGAAGATACATTCTGGTGCTCTTGCTACAGTAGATACCGAATATAAGTACATCGCATATAAGAAAAAACCGCTTATAAGAAAGTGGAGCAGAAACACCATGTCTTTTTCTATATTTTCCATACAAATAATTTTCTATAAAATAAAATCGTATATAAGAAAAAACCTGATATAAGAAACTTTTTTCAAACACCAAAGATGATGAATGATATGAAAATAGATTTTATGTCAGAAATCTTTTTTCGACAACACTTAATATATCAAAATTTTCCGAAACAACATAGAAGATAAATTATATCAAAAAAGATTTAATACAAGAATTTTTTTTTCGGGCGATACTGAATATACACAAAATATATAGGGTGTTTTTTATAGAGTGATACAAGTTTAAATCATAATAAAATAATAGTAATATATTTTTTATCTTTATTGGATAGAAAACTTTATGACATTAATGTTTAAATATGATTTCGGACATGTGGCCGCCACGTACATGGCGCAATCTGGAACACCAATTTTCACAAACTTTTCGCAGCATTTGCCGCCGTATCTCGCCGATAACTCCACCAGCCCATAAAGCGCAACAAACAGTAATTTTCTGTGGATGTAATGGTGTTTCGACAAAAACTTGTGGATTCTCCTCACTCCAAATGCGACAATTCTGTTTATTTACGTACCCATTCAACCATACGCCATTATTTTGATTAAAAATTTCTACAATTTGCACGCGTTGCTCTGGTTTAAGTCGATACATAATGAAATGTCAAAGCAAACTAAACAAAAAGCAACTATCAGCTGTTAAATGGGTGGTCTAAAAAAGCAGTGATTCCAACTCAAAGTTGTATCACTCTATAAAAAACACCCTTTACAACTATGAGAAATAACTTTCTTATAACAATAATTGCTTATAAGAAAAAACCGCATATAAGAAAACATTTTCTGACATTTTTAAAGTTTCTTATATTCGATATGTACTGTACAAGTAAATTGTGTTGTTTGGCATTGTCCAAGACAACTTAGCAATTGGGTAATATACTCTATGAAGTATGAGTTAAAAGAAAAAACAATGAAAACTGTCATTTATTTTCATAATTTTTCATATTAATTTGCGAAATCACCTCAGGGGGTCCCGTGATCTTCTATTTACCAACATCTCATATACATATATGTATATTTTTTCTTTTGTAGTTGTTTCTTTATTTTGTATGCGAGAATTTAACTGACACTTGACTCTTGTCAAACAATTTAAACATTGTTCACTTATGTATGCATGTACTACGTGCAACATGCATTTATATTTTGTATGCTAAACAAATATTTGATTGGTTAAGAATTGAAAAGATTTCAAGCAAGCACACATGTTATTTTAACAGTTAGCCTCCTTGGCAAACAAAACAACAACAACAATGTATAAATGTAGGATAATAGGTGGCCAATTTATTTCTTATAATCTGATAATTAGTTTATTGTTAAGTTTTTATTTAAGCTTTAAAAGACGTAGACGAGGAGTGAAGCAAGGGAAGACAAATTTGGAATTTTATTTTGACTATTGACCAAATTGTTGCATAGAAGAATATCATGCCAGCACCATTTATTTACTGGTAACAGTAAATTAGGACTTGACTATTTTAACTTCAGCCCCGTAGACTAGTAGATAGCGTACTAGATTATTAGTCGGGGGGTCGCAGGTTCGATTCCTGCCTAGACCCTGGGTGTTTATGCAGAGAAGCCAAAATGGCTGACGATAAAAAGGATTTTATTGCAGTAATATGATGTATGGGCCCCCATGAAATTTCTGTAATAATGGTTTCGGCGCAGCTCAAAAATTAATTAAAAAAAAATTGTTTTTGAAAAAAAAATCTAATTCATTTTATTATACACCGTATGAAAACAAGTAAAAGAAAAATTATTTCACATATTTTTATAATGAAAAGACACAAATTAACACGTTAAACTTCTTTATGGCGATTTCCAAAACATTCTAAACACATAAAGGCTCTTGAAGACAGTCCGGGCTCTTTTTGCCTTCTTTCTTCTAGTGCTAGAGTTTCAGGAATTTTTTTCATGTTGTCTGCAAGTTCCTCATCTTCATAATTTTCCGATCCTTTATAGCGTCGTCAGAACTGTAATCCTCATATACTTCATCACTTTCTGTACCTTCAAGTATTTTTTCTAACTCAGTATCCGATAAAAATTTCCTTTTCGCCATTTCGTGAGGCAAATATTATGGAATAATATAATGCGATCAACTGTTCTTGCTTACTTAGCACGTAATAAGAAATAATATAGAGCAAACCCAATTTGTTGCAGTTTTGTGAGAGTGTTTTTTGTCGTGCATGCATGTCCGACATGGCCCTGCATTAAAAAAAGTCCAGAGGCGCCACGTCGGACACATGCGTGCGACACTCTTATTTGTAAAAAACCCTGTTTCTAAGCAGTAAATATTACTGGTAGTTGCCTAAATTCCAATATTGACGTTTTAAAAGAGATTACGGAAAAAAATGTATCTAATATGCTGAAAGTGCCTTGGCAGTCAATGTGTTAATATACCTAATACCAACAGTGAAATGCGCATAGGAACAAGCTATAACCCTCAATAATCAATTTCAATTTGTTTTTAACAAAACTATTAATGTTTTACTAAATATGTAAAATATTAATTTTGGGAAAAAGTGCGAATAAAAATTTAAAATACTAAAATCTTAGCAATTCCCGTAAAAATCACCTGCGACAATGTTTTATTGAACCGTATTCCCTAATTTTTCTGCAGCGATGTTGCCAAAATTTGGTCCAGCACCCACTCACCCGATTGAATAAAATTCTTGAATATCTCTTTATCTCCTTGAGAATGCTTGTAACAAGCTGTGCTTTACTTCTTAATACATTTTTTTTATTTGTTGAATTTTGCACTTGATTTTATTAATTTAATTTATAATAGTGATCTAGCACAGGATAGACCATGAATGAAACAATCAGTTGCCAGAAAGAAAGAACTATATATACTTTATTTCTCACTCTATACGCACAAGGCGACGATAGAGAAATTAAATAATTATTTGCATTCTCTGTGGTTTTATTTATCGCATACGTTGGAGAAGTATTAAATATTTTGTGTTAAATAAAATAAAAGACCAGCACATAACCGCACCATACATTTATCAATGACTTCCTAGTTCAGTACAAATTAAAAAATCTTAACTTTCTTTAATTTATAAGCATTTTTCGTGTACATTTTTTAAGCTATTGCATAGTTTTTATCGCGGGCTTTGAGCGCGGCGACCGAATCAAGAAATTTCGTAACGGAAAAAATCTAACACTAAGTTTGTTTCTTAAGTCTTTTGTTTTTTATAAGTATTTGAATCGCCTAGCGTATGTTAACCCCTAAAGTATGCTATTGATTTCATTAACATACAGTATTGCCAGAACAGATTTTTACATGTAGGAAAACACAAAATGGCGTACTTACGAGCAATCGTGGTTGACAAAAAATTATATACACAAACAAACAGACAATTCGTAGGTTTTTAATCGGTATTTTCCAGATATTTAGAGGATATCAAATCTCAAACTTATGTTTCTTATTTCAGCTACCATAAACCTATAGTTTCAATGATAAAAATTCCTGAATAACCTACATGTATTATTGTAAGATAATAAAAATATTTTAAACGATATTAACTTCTCATTTGTTCAATAAAAGATAAAAAAAATGTTTTCTTATCGGTTACCACGCTCAAAAAGTGTAACTTGAATTAATATCAAAGAAAAAAAAATACTGCATAAATAAAAAATAAATAAATAATTTTAATAGCCTCTAGCTAGAATGATTGTTATATGTCAAGATCTATATTGATTGATTTAAAAATAAAACAAATGGCATAACAGTATGCAAATTGCCAGGGTATCCCACGAATAGGTGCTTTCTTTAGGAACTGCCAAGCGACCTATACCTTCGTATAGAAAGTGGAATTCCTAAGATCCACTCCTAGAGTTTTTATGGTCTCCACCAGTATAGTCAAAAAACGATTGCACGGGGTAATGAAAATTCCACAAAGAACCGTAGCGCGATACAGTTAGTCGAGGTAGACCATTAACACGTGCGAGAGTGAGACGCAAAACTCTCGAAGGCCAATAAACTAACAGTGGCCTGGTTGCACTTAAAAAATAATTGCCAACGACGCGTGTTGTTTACTCGCCCAGAGCTGCTTTACGACTGTCTCTAGATCTATATAAAGATAACAGCTGATCAATTTAAGTGCTGCTGGTGCAGCGACTTATTTAACAGCTAGAATGATTCAAAGACAGAATTATAACAATGTTTGGCATTTTTGTACTGGTCTGATGTGCTATTGTCATACATAAAGGCCCTAATTTCAGAAGGACACTAATTAGTTCTCATATAATGAGAATATCTCCTCTCGCTATTTTATAAAATCTTTCCTGACAAATACTTCTGCCTAAAGGATACGACGCTTGGAACTCTAACACTAATCTGAGATCCAAAAGGTTGGAATTTTTATTGTCAATGGTAAAGCTGTACTGACTTACTATTGACACAGTCACCAGTACTAGTGACTTATAATAACCCAGATAATGCTATTTACTATAGACATTTAACAACAGCTTGCCATTGAAATTCCACTACTGACATTAGTGCTATTGACTGGGTAGTTCTTTTGTAGACTGGAACCAGTGTTACTTTTCTGAAGTAGATGTCGATAATTAAAATGCATATTTTATTAAATATAAAAATGTGGATGACTTAAGGTACGATCTCACTTGCCAAATAATTGCCGAAAAAACATGACGAACAGCCAAGCTAAATTTACACTTTCTTTAATTCCAATATTTTTTTTAAATATGGGTTCGCATTTATTAAAAATAATATAAAAATAGCATTTTGCGGCATAATTGACTTCATTTTGTGATATGAAAACCAAGTTAAATCACACTAACTCTGAGCAAAATTAGTGGATACGTTTTTTGGGCAAACGTTTGCCAAGTGTGACCGTACCTTTAAAAGCATTTGTCTCCAGGTTTCCATCACCGTGTCTAATTATAATATATGCATGTGTTCTGGTCGCTTGTCGCTTAACGCTTTCATTATGTTTGATACCAATGTCTATTTTTGTTGTTGCATTTATCTCATCTTTTAAGATTTATAAAAACTGTTTTATTTGCCGTTGTTTTATTTATTTATTTTTTTCATGCTGCAGCTGAAGTTGCAGTTACTGGCTGGCTGTCTTTTGCTTTGCAACGTCTTGTATGCTGAGATGTAAACACGCTAATAAATTTATTACCACATGCAATGCTTCGTTTTTACAACTACATAAATAATTTTGTTACATTCTTTATAAAGAAGAAAAAAAATAAAAATTTTTAAGAGAATTTAAATTATTTTGCATTTAAATTTTGAAAGATTGTCATTATGTAAAGATATTGTGTATTAAGGTTTGTCTTTATATGGCTGGCAATGATGCATTAAACGCTGCAACGAGGCAAGTGTCAAATTGTTTTTTTGATGCCGGTATGCTTTTTTTTTGCATAAAAATATTGTTCAAAAGTAATTTAGTTTGAGAGCGACTCCCATTCATCTTTTGCTTTTAATGCGAATGACATTCGTTCGGTCAATTTCAAATTGTCAAATTCATCTTAAAAGAAAAGTACGATTTTTTTTTTAAGTTGTAAAATTATGTAACTTTAAATAAATGGACAATTGGAAATTCTGTAAGAATTTTTTTCAAGTTATTTTGTTTTTGTTTTTCTTTCTGCCAAGATTGTTTTAAATGTCTTAGCATTTTTATGTGGGCCGGTTTTAACTGACTGCATGTTATTAATCTTGACATCCTTAAAGCCGGTTTTAAGGTTTAAATGATAATTAAGTTTAAATGGGTGTTTAAAAGCATTAAAAAGTAAATGTCTATTTTTAAACGTTGTTGATGCTTTTTTTAAGCTTAATGGCCGCATCTATCAAGTGAAACAAGCAATAGTTTGCATCTTTGCAGTCGGCATTTGTTAAAAAGAAGAATAGTTTCAACTTAAGTTCCCATAAGTGTGTAGCACAACTAAATTAATGAGACTTAAGAAATAATTTCTTAAATTTTTTTCATACTCAAAATCTTGAAATATGTTTTATGGAGCGCTCAGAGCTTAAGTGAACCAAGTAATAAAATATGAAAACTTTCAAAACTAGTGCGAAAGTCTCCGTAAAGTTTAAGTCCATTTAGTTCTGTCAATGGCTCTCCTTTTAGTGTTTTTTTTTAAATCCAAAGTGATTATTATTTTGGCTAAAGTTCGTAACATTTTTTTAAGTCAGAAAGAATTGGACATGAGACAATATTCCAAAGCAACAAGGGAAAATTTTAACACCAATTAATTTCAACTTACACGGCAGAACAGAAACAATGTTATTTTTCGGGAGCCGCTACACTACTATCATCTTTCTGACTCTCCTTTTATATTTTTTTTTGAAGCAGTTCATTTACTGAAACTCAAAGTATCTTCGAATTCTCTTTTTGTGACTTGGTTCACTTCAGCTCTGAGCCCTCCATATGTGCATGGTAAATTGCAGATACTTTAAAATATGTTAGCAATAATCATACATACGTTCACGTATATGAACATACTTTTATTTCGTAATTCATAAATTTATACATATTTTTTTTTAGATTTTATGTTTAACATTTGCTTTTGCAGCTTCAACAACAAACAGACAATTTAACAATTATTTCTATGAAAATAACTAACGAAGCAAATGCAAAACTTCATGCAACCAATATCTATAGATATTTTTTTTTCCATACAACATAAATGTTTTATCTATAGATATTTTTATGTTTAAAAAAGGTCAATTTTATATTTGTTTAATCATGAAGTTTATTAGTTTTTTCTTAAACTGTTTGGAAATTAATGTGTGTGGGGAATGGTGAATTGTAAAAAACCATACATTGTTTAAAATATGCTTGGAAAATTCGCCTTCTTTAACTTGCAAAAGTCTGTTCCGACACCTGCTCTGTAACTTCCCGGCTCTGCAGGAACGCAGACTTAGGTTTCCAGTTAATCGATTATTTCTGTTCAGCTTGGCGAAAAGTTCTGGTTGGATCGCAAGAGCTGGTATTCTACAAGTTAATGGGAATGTTTGGTTTGTAAATAGTGCTCTGGGCATAGCAATGAGCCTAAGAGGCGGGCTGCTCTTCTAACTTTAATCTAGCTGGGATCTGGGTCGATGGACCTAGTATGTTGCCTAACTACGCTTCCAGATGGAGACATGTTTAAAACCTGTTTCGAGATTGTTGAGCACTTTTGTTGAATTTTTGTTTAATGCACTTCTAACCATTCGTCCAACTTCGGTAGAAAGTGAGAACGCTTTAAGCGTTTTAAAGAATTATTTCTTAAAGCAAAAAATATGAATTATATCCATTTTTAAATAGCAACTTGAATTTGAACGTTTAGATAAAGATTAGCGTTTTTTCCCGGGAATTTCAATCCAAAGGTTTCCCGGGACTTTTCGTGCGGGATCCCGGGAAATAATAAAAAAAATAATTGACAAGTTAGCGGTAGAAAGTGAGCGGACGTTCTCGGTAGCAAAGCGATTTGTTAATAAAATTAGAAATAGGCTTTCTGACGAGTCCATAAACGCTTTAAGCGTTTTAAAGAGTTATTTCTTAAACCAAGAAAATGAATTATATTATTAAAGTATTTTCTTATTTTAAGAATTTAATATTTTTGTTATCGGAATTCAAACCTCGAGTACGTTTGTGTTATTTTTTCTATATTATTTTATGTTTGTTTTTATTAACTGAATTTTTATATTTTTGTTTATGTTCACCTATATTTGTAAGTTTACTTTGATCTCATATAACAAAATTACACGTTTTCCGTATTGGAAATAACCTTTAAGGAATTTAAAAACTAAAAGTTAAAAAAATAAAGTTTCTGTGCTAATACACAATTTAAAGTAACATATTAATGTATTATTAAAACATAAGGTATGTTTTAGTAAAGGCCGTGATACACTATCCTACTTGGTCGTGCGATCTGCCAAAAAAGTCGTGTGTGTTCAAGAAGTATAATAGTGTGGCCATAAAATGCATTTGTGAGGCAGATTTTTTTGACAAGTCTGTCCGACTTGCATATAATTATGAAAATGTCCATAAAATGATAGATTTCTTGCGATCAGAGATGCGTCTTTTTAAGAAATTAAGTTGCAACGAAAGCAAAATTAAATTAAAACTATTTATTTTATAAATATGCAATAATTTAGGCGCATAAAATCAATAAAATCTAAAAATACACATCTTTTTTGTGTGATAGTGTGGCAAATTCAATGCGATTTTTAAAAGTAGGACAGAATTCTGTCAGACACGACTGTGTATTATAGTGTATCAAAGGCTTAAGTGTTTCAAACTTTCTAATACAATTTTTGTTAATGCCTCGAAAATTTAATTTTTATTATTTCATGGAGCGGGATCCCGGTATTCCGTGAAATTAAAAAAAAAAATCCCGCTTTCCCGGGAAATGAAAAATTGTGGGGGGGAAAACACTAGTTGTGAGCCATACAGAAATTTATGATGCTGCCCCAATTATGACTGAAAGAACGACCACTGCCAAATGTAGGGCACATGTGAGACTCCAAGTCTCAGGTGGTTTACTATTTTTTTTATTTAGATTGTGCTCGTATCGCCAGTTCAAATACATTTTCGATATTTTCAATAAAAACAAAAACACAAGATAAAGAATCAATTTTATTTCTGTTCAAAACCGAATCTACTAAATAAATATATGTAGAACTGAAAACAAATAAACATACTTGAGCAAAGTTAAACATTTTACACCAAACCCAGTTTAATTTGAAAATTATGTTTTATGCAAATCTACATTTTAATAAAAAAATACACACACACACACACACCCCATGCACTCAAAATCAAATGTGCAATTCAAAAATATAAGATTGCCAATTTTGAACAACTGTTGAGAAAAAATATTGATATTTGAAAAAGAAAAAAAATAAAAACTTGGAATATTTTTTAATCTTAAAAACACAAAAAGCTCTAAAGCATCGGGCAAATGAATGAACGAACAGCAACAAATGAAAAAAGTTACGCAAAATTTGTTGGTGGCCCGTTGAGCCTCTCAATGGTTTTACAAAATGTTTTGTATCAGCATGAAAATGCGATTTTTCTTTACAATTTTTTGTTGATTTCAAATTTGTTTGTTCATGTGAAAATTGATTTTTTTTTATTCATGACTTTGTTGCCCTTCTTATCGACATCGTTAAAAAAAAGAAGTTTAATTGTTCGATAAATAAGTTTAATTAAAAACCGAAAATCAATTCTAAAAAATAACAAATCCAGAATTTATTTGCGTATACAAATTTTTAGAATGTACTGGCAATTGTATGTTTGCGCTGGTGATACGCTGTGAAGAGATCGCACATTTAAAGGTTTTTAAAAATTAATAAAAAAACGATTTTCATGCGATTAACTCTGACAATCATTAATCAAGTTCGGTTTGATTTGATGCCAAGTCGTGTCGAAGCAATTTACTTCCGTAAGTTTTTAATCATAAAAAATTGGGATTTCACACTCAAAAATTTTGTTTTATTATTTTTTTTGTGGTAATTTAAAAAATTATTTAAATACATTTAAATGTCTATTCAGAGGAAAAGGCTTAACATTTTCTTCTAGACTGAACACTATATTTCTTCATGTGACTTAGTCTTAAATTTATATTCTGTCAGCTCAGTATTGTTACAAAAGCCCCAATTGATGACTTTACATTCTATGTAACGACCATTTAAAATGCCAATACTTAGTCACAATTTGGCGGTTATGACTTGTCTTAAGTCATAATATTGTTTGTAAATATTAAAAAAAATATATGTAAATGATTTTTTTTTTCTAAAACCTAAAAATACTCATTCGCTCAAAATAGTAGATACGTATTTGTTTCTTTTAATAAAGAAGTAAAATTAAAATTAGTTTTTAAAGTTTTAAATAAAAAAACTTCTTAAATTAATTTTAAAATTTTTGTAAATTAGGTGATTCCTCATCATCACTATGTAAATATGCAATTGTGCTTTTCATAATAATGGATACTGTAAGAGTTGGTGTAGAGTGTTCAGTGTTATCCCTATAGAACTTTATTTATTTTTCTCTAGCTCAAGTGTGTTCTGAGCTACTTGGTAGGCATCTACTGATGAATTACCAGAAGCCTGAATATGAGAGTCAAAAGCGTCTTTAATTGCCAGATTGATTCTGATTTCATTTGCCATCACCTTTGATATTTATACAATTTCTATTAAAATACTTAGAAACTATCTTATTACTAAAAATTTGGTTTTCACTTGCTTGCTAAATTTTGAAATAGTTCAGTGCTCATATTTATTTATTTAATTCTTTAAATTAGCTCATTGTTCAATGCTCATATTTCATTTCATTTAATTTAATTCTTTTGCGTTCATTTCATTTAATTCTTTTTTTTTTTGTGACCAAGTGTTTGTGCTTTACAATACATTCCAGGAAAAACGACGTCACAGATTCCATAGATTTGAAAAGACGAAAAAAAAAATACTTTTGTGTGATAAATTCAAATGTTATCGGTTTTATGTACAATCTTTTTCTGTCACAACCTTCCAATACTTCCTTTATCCTTTATTTTGCATAACTCTTCTAGGCATACTAAAGATACATTTTTGGTCATTTACAAAGGGAATATCGCAAAATATTTTATGTGTTTTCCGCCATAAATCATATCCACTTTAGAAAACTTTCTCTTTAAATAACTCCAAGTTATTCCACTAGCAATGGTTAATAACATGAAAGAAAGCTATGAAACATTGAGTGATAAAAGGAAAAAAATCAAATACTACGAAAATAAATGGAAGATTTGCTGTGATTTGAAGGTCATCAACATTTTGCAAGGGCTTTCCAAAATTATTTTGTTTTCTTTGTAATTGGGATTCGCGCTCACCTCTGAATTAATTCCAATGTAATTCGTGAAGACCAAGAGGAAGTGCGGAGGAACAAATGAAACAACATAGACTGAAGAATGCACCTTTAATTGACAATACTCAAGATATTTTTCTGCCACCGCTCCACATAAAACTGGGAATTGTTAAAAAATTTTCGGGAAATTTTTCACTTGCGGCTACCTAAGCGCTACCTAAACGGTATTAAGAATCATTCCTAGGAAGTTCATATGTTCTAGAAAGTTGTTCATTGAGATCTTAGGAACATTTTTGGAGTTGATTGTTTTCTTGAATTTTTAAAGGTTTTCTACCTATTGACCTGAACAGTGGAAAAAATGTAAAAAAATGGAATTTTTTAAAAATTTCTGCTATTTTCATCTTGAAGATGAAGATTTTTTGATTTTATATGTTCAAAATTCCGAACGACTTGCAAGAGAAAATGATCAGTATTTTGAAAAATGAAACCGAGGCCCCAAATCTTTGGGGGCCCATAAAAAAGTGCATGACTTTAGGCAAAACTGGGAGACACGGGTCTTCTTTTTTTTTGGTCTTTTATCACGTAGTGGTGTCTGTATATGGTTATTTTTCCATAACTTAAAAAATTACACACAATGTATGTTGCCAGAAATATTTCGTATGTTTTCACAAGATGAACAGAGTTCAAGTTCAGCCATATTATTTTGCAATTATTACGCATGATTTTTTTTTATATGGACTTTTGACAGCAGTTCGCACGAAATGATGAACAGAGTACCATGCTTTACTCTTGCTACATTAGATTTTGTCAATCTCTTGAATTTTCTTCGATTGCTTGAGTTCGGTTTTAAAATTTCCCGATGCAGGTAATAAATAAAGTGAAGCTTTTCCGATTTCTTGAAATTTTAAATTAAATTCTCAAGTTCTTTCTTCACTTTTCTCATATTATTTGCAATTTACTATCAACCTGCTAATTTATTTTCTAAATAACGATGTCTCAGTCATGCTGGTGTAGTCTACACCATGTTTTTTTTTATCCATGTCCCACCATTGTACAATTACTAGTGTTTAGTGTTAAATATTTACTTTCAATTATTGTTTAAATATAATTTAAAAAATGTACACATTTTATAAAACGAGTAAAAGTAAAAGGCTAATAACTTTTTCTCTTTAAGGTGTTTGTTTTTTCTTCCAAACACTTCTTCATTTAGTCAGCCAGTCGCTCGAAAAGAAAAACAACCAGAGGGAATAGGAGCAGAAGTCATCTTTTTACATTTGTTTGATAATAAACTTTAAACATGCTGCTTTACAAGTACTCTGTGCTATTTCTGCCATTAAAATGTTTTAAGTTCTTTCTATTTTTTGCGTTGTTGTTATTTTTCGTAACTACAATGCAAATACAATGTTGTAGCAGTTGTAAAAGTGTTACATTCTTTAAAAATGAAATGCCAAGAAAATTTTGTCGAGTTAAAAAAAATAAAAAATAATGATGGACAAACAAGTTTTTCTTTTTTAATGTTTGCACGAAGTAAATATTAGCAGCTGTTTAGTAGAGATATTTGTTAAATAAATAGCGGCGAATAGGGAAGATATTTTAGTAAATATCTTCTGTTTAGTATCGAAATATGATCCATGGAGGTAAATGTGTTACCACTAGTGAAGTAACTGCTTGTTAATTTAAATATTTTAGTGCGAAAGAATTATACTGGTAAATGTATTCTGGGAAAAAATGGAGTGGTATTTAAGTTTGGTTTAAGGTGTTATTTTGTATCGAAAGAAATACTATTCAATTTCAAGCTTTGGGGAGTTATTTACATGAAGATTTCTTTTCACGAAAAGAAAAAATCAACCAGTCGAATTATTTATTCGAAAATAAAATCGCTTAAACGGTTGCTGTTTTTGGCTTTTGAGCATTCTGCTCAGGGTTGGCGTTGTAAATTTCGAAAAGGTGTCATTAAAAGGGTATTTCAGAAAAAAAGGAATAATATTTATCTCAATAAAAAAATGAGTTTTAGCAATTAATTAATTACATTAGACCAGGGATGCAAAAGTTGGTACAATTTTCCTTTTTTTAGGACTATTTGAAAGTAAAAAGTAGAATAGCACCCTCATTTAATACTATTTCATAATTTTCCTAATTTTATTTCAATACACGAAAGTATTTTAAATTATTATCCCATTTTTTATATGGCGACTCCATGTTAACCATTCGTTGTGAATTGTTTTATGCCTAACGCTGGATTATACAGATGGTGGCGATTCTACAACAGGTACAACATTACAATAACAACTGACATCTCAACCTCTATGTTAATACAGTGTAACCTCGGTGAACGCAACCAATAGAAATTTTGGACTGTTGCTATAACTGAGTTGTTGCGCAAACCAAGTCACAAATTTCTAGTCATATCATACCAATCAAGAATTTTATAAAAATTTAAAAGCTCATTTTAAACCAATCAAGAATTTTATAAAAAAATAGCTAAGATTAGCTTTTAATAATCGTATTTATTTGATTGAAATAATGAATAAATACAGAAAAACAAAATATACATCTAATAAAAAATTAATAAAGTACACATTCGAATGTATGTACATATGTTAATTTGTACTGATGGTTGTTATCGAGTTAAAGATTCATGTTTTTAAGGGAAAAAGTCTGAAATTTTCGATTGAGTTTTTGTGCTTGTCATATATTTTTGAACTGCAATTTCACGAATCTTTTGCAATGCCATTATATCCTCCAAAGAACAGCTATTCTCCTCTGTCATTCATAAACAAAGAAGTTTCTAAACTAAATTGATTTCAAAAACAGAAGTAATACGCACAAAATATTTGTCATTCTTAAAATAACGTTAAATCAGAAAGACTATTGCACTTAAGCATAAGATTTTACAAACACTTTTTAGTTTTGAATTTATTTATCAAAAGCCAAACTAAAAAAAAACAAAAAAAGCCTTACTTGTTCTGCAAAGTTGCGTTAATTTAGGGTTGGATTTTTGAAAAGTTGCGTTTACAGAGTCACCAATGTTAAGAAATTGGGTGTTGCGTTCAGCGAGAGGTTGCGCATATCGAGGGTTGCATTCAACGAGGCTACACTGTACACAAATTTTGACATACGAGCTTCTAATTTGTGGAAAAAAGTAGAACACCTGTTTAAATACGCCTTGTTTTGGACAAAGGTATCAGATATGAAAAATGAACCGATGTTTACTGATATTTCAAGAATTGCTAGAGGAGTATATCCATCCCACATTCTTCTGTAAATGTGGAAAGATTTATTTTCGCTTCGAAATTTAATAAAAACAAAAGAGAGGAACAGTTTGTTTGTTTCGACTATCTCTATCTAATCCAAACAAAGGATTTGCTGAAGTCATCTAATTCGTGCTGCTGCAATTTAGATTTGACTAAGAGTTTGTTAGCAAGAAGTATATCATAAAGTATAATTTTATAGTCAGATCTCAACAACTGATAGTCCTTTGTGTACCTTTTGGAATTAATCATTTAATTCTTACATTTGTCTACATAATAAATAAGTAATTAGTACTAATGAATTTCAATGAAATATGTACAAATGAATTTTTATGTACGTTTTTAGTTAATTGTTAATAAAAAATATTTAAAAAATAAAAAGTACAATCGGACTGAAAAAAGTACCCTTTTTTTTAAACTTGGTGCAATTTGAAAATTTTATTTTGCATCCCTGCATTAGACTAAATAAAAAAGTAATTGTACATACTTGAATTATAAATCTATGCTAAAACTTATAAAAATTACACGTACATTCCAATAGTAGTCATATTATCAAAAAAAAAGTTACTTCTACGAAAATTTTTGATAATGGTTATCACTTTCTAGAAATACTTATTCTATATTTTGTGAAGAATTAATCACTTGGAGTCCATTCATCCAGCTGATTTGAGAAAATTGAGAGAGTCTCACGAGTTTCTATTTCAAGTTTGTTTGTAAGTTTATTTTTAATCAGTGTTAGTTTTGAAAAAAAATCGTTCAACGGAAGCACTTCTATGAGGCAAAGTAAATATATTTGTAACGATTTCATATAAATTTGAATACCTATTTTTCATCAAATCATTTTCCAAATTTCCTATCTCGAACCAAAACTTTTCTGCGTTAGTTATTTTACGTATATCTTCATACGTTTTGCTGTTTATTAATATTAAAATTTTTACTCATTTTCAAAAAAGGTCAAAAAGTGGTATAAATTTTGCTAAAATAATACAAAAGGATAAATTAAAAAAGGGGTCATAAAAAGTGTCATTGGAACGAAAAAGGCTCAAAACGGCAACGCTGATTCTACTTACATGACTGGCTGTCTTATCAGTTCTCGCTCAAAGTCACAGATTCTTGATTTTGATCCTTACAGCACTGCACTCACTCACTTAATTTCTTAAACGATGAAAAATGTGTTGAGATAATTTTTTATCCCATCGAAGTCCTGAACCATCATATCACCTCTTACTTCATTGGAACGGCAAAACAATAAAACTGACTGTTGTTATGCATAAATTGACAATTAAAATATTTTAATACAAATCAACCCGATAACAAGAAATATCGTACAAGAATAACAACATTGCGTGAAATTATTGATCTTTTAAACTTAACAAAAAAAATTAAAAAGGAAAAGTTTCCCTTTTGTTTCCTAATAAAACGTTATCATGTTTAATTATTGCTGTAAAAAAAACTGAAGAAAGCGATAAGTTCTTATAGCATAAAATTCTACGAGGGTGAATACATAATTCGGTAATAAAAAATTACATAAATTATGTATTAACAAAAGTATTCAATTGTTTATTTGTTACAATTTGTGCCGGTAGCTTGTTTGACCGACTTTTAGTATAGAAAATAGGAATTAAAAATATTGTTAAAGTTTCGTTTACGTGTTTCTGGTCATGGCCCATCAATTTCGAAATGAAGAGCACTACTTTCATGCTGGCAAAATATTTATTAGTGGATACTAAGGTATTCATTTAAGCGGGCTTTTGCCCTAATCGGTTAATCGCTCGATTAATTAACCGAGGTTTTAGGTTGATCGGTTAATTTTGTTAGTAATCGGTTAACCGATTAATAAAGTTTTTTTTTATAAATTAAGTAACTTCAATAAATAAATACGTTTCAATAAATAAATAGTAGTTTATTCATATAATCGGGCTTTTGCCTTAATCGGTTAATCGCCCGATTAATTAACCGAGGTTTTAGTTTAATCGGTTAATAATCGGTTAATTTTGTTAATAATCGGTTAACCGATTAATACAGTTTTTTATAAAAATGCATAAATTATTTATTTGGAGTTTTTTTCAATAACATAACAAACAAAACAATTAAAACGCGAAATAAAATTAATTGTGCCATCATTTAATTAGTTATTTCAATGGCGTAAGGAGATTTTCTAAAATAATATTTTAGAAAAATAATTTGGTTTAAATGTTTAGGATTTAAGCGATTTGATTTGGAAAAAATTCTTTCACTTATAGTAACCAATAACCGACTAACGGTTAATTGAATGAATACCCTAATGGTGGGTACCAAGTATCGAGTATTTCCTCTTTCGAGTAGAACTTTTCTTGAAGTCTCTTATGACTCCTTGACTTTCATCTTATAGAGCAATGAAAGCCTAAAAATTGTAGTTCCCAGTAGAGATGGCATCATGAGTAACTTTTCACTCACGCTCATGCACGCTTACGATAATAAAATTTTACTCATGCACGCTCATGCACGACTTTATATTTTTGGCTCATGTTTATGCAAAAAAAGTATTTCACAATCACGCAAACTCACGCTCACGAAATTCTTAGGAAAAGAAATCTAAAAAATAATTTAAAAAAATTAAATGAAAAAAATTACATTAAAGCAAAAAAAGCTCGTAAAACAATCACGCCAATAATCTATTCACGTACGGTCACTCACGCTCATTTTTTACGTTCATGCACGCTCATGTGATTGAAACAAAAAGCGATCATGTACGATCACGCTAATCACGTGAAAAGTAACCGCTTTAATTTGGATTATAGCATTTATTATGTTGCCTATAATATCAGATACGTAATTCCTGACTGCACCCCTCGTATATCAACTGATAAAATAATCCCCAACAATTAAAGAGAAGCTATAAAATAGTAATAAATATGTACTTGTTTAATTGATGCAAATTTGTTTCCAATACGAAGTTTATAGTCTGCCACAGAATGTGCAAACAATTATCATTAGTTTTATTTTTGCTCTTCCAAGCAACAAAAAGTACTTTGAAACATTTTCCTCATTTATTGCGTGCCTTACACTTAATTTAAATCAACTTTTTGCATAATTTTTAATTTTCTCATAAGTTTGAGGGAAGCATGTAAATAGAAATTTATGCTTATGCGAATTGTGGTGTTTTAATGCAACTTGCCCCAGCAATTGCAATGATACATTCATAAATGCACCATTTTACATCAATAACTGCAGCAACAGCAGCAGCACCAATAGCAACATCAGCAGCAACAGTAACACAACAACAAAAGCAATTGTCTAAAAATAGCCATCTTATGGATCTCTTAAGTTAATAACTGCCGGCATTCATAAAATAGTTACAGCCAGATGACTTGCAGGCTGCCTATTTTTCTTGTTCTTTAAGTTCACTATCCTTGTTTGTTCATTCGTCTGACGATCAAACTGACAGACGACGTTCAAATAGAGTCTCATGCGTACATCACATTGCAATAGTTTTCTTTTCTTTATTTTAGGAAAGCATTTGTATACAACCATTTTATTTTTTTTTTTTAATTTCAATGAAGAACTACATTCAAAATTACTGCAATTGCATTTGAAGCAAAAAGTTACTGTGGCAACAAGGAAAAAACGAAAAAGTGCTGAAGTCCTAATTCACCCTTCTGTAGGAGAGCACTTTTTAACTTTTAAGTAGATTTTTAGAAATTTGAATCTATTGTAGTTAAAATTACTAAATTCGTTTTACATTTCTTCTAAATTAGGAATACATTGTTCGAGAGTCGATAACTAATCAATTCATCTTGAAATCTATATTATTAATAGGCAAACACGTTTTTTAGATCCCTTTTACGGCCGTAATACTTAACCGATTTTGGAAAGATTTATATGTTTTTAAACGAGGTTTTATATAGATGTTTGCAATCTTAATTTTATTTAAATCGGTTCGATATTTAGGAAGCTATAAGCGTTTAAAGTTGCTACTAACACATGCACACTTCTTCAACTTGAAAAATAAACAAAGTGTGCATGTGTGTAGAATGTTTTTTGTTTTTGTTTTTTTATCGTATATTTTTTATGTAAATGTTTAATATTAATTTCTAGAATGCGGTCGATTGAGTCGACCGCTGGATACACTAGTATACCAAATTATGTGGCAAGTTAAGCTGTTATCCCATATGCGATTATAAGTTGAACAAATATAATATGCAATTCGTTATACTGACCATAACTTCCTGAAAAATCGTGCAAAACAAATGATACTTTGACCAGAAATACTTCTGAATATGGAGATTACAAAGGTACCTATTAACGCAAATAAAGCTTATGTCGACTTAAGCACTTATTCCTTTTTGCCACAGAATGGTTCAAATTTCTTCGATAGCGGCATTTAGTGCAGGCATCACTTTATCTGCGAGCACAGTTCATTTTTCGAATTGAACGATATGGATGTTGACGACAAAGGGTTTTGTCTAAAACGAACGGCTGAACGAGTTGGTGCCAACTCTTGTTTTGAATAAAAGCTTGTGTCTAAAGCGAGCTCGATAAGTCGAAACAAAAAATATAAGTCGAAACTAAAAAGACTGAACAACTTTAGATATAAGTAAAAATAGATCAACCCGAATTTGGAACTAAATGTGATTATAAATATGCGCCAATATCGAACATATTATGATTACATATTCACGACAGAAGCATGCTCTTGATACTCCCCATTACTGCACTCACTACATGCTCCAGCACTTCAAAATATTAAATTAATTTTTTTTGGTCTTTAGTTTTGCAAATTTATTGCTTAGCAACTCCTCTGTACGTTGTTTAAAAAAGCCTACACCCTCAGAGGGAACATGTTGAGACACAAAACAGAATATAAATACATAAAAAAAATTTACAACAACAAGACGTTGGTGATGTTTGTTGCAGTTGTTGCACATGCTGCCACAATCTATAGAAAGTTAAAATGAACAACAATCGGCAATCGTGCCGTACATATCAATGTGTGCACTGTTGCAGCATTTCAAAATGCACAAGTGTGTGCGAATTTAAACTAAAGACTTGACAGCACACAGTAAACAACATTGATGCCATCAAACAGATCAGATCAAAATCAAGTGAAGCATGCAGCAGCAACAGCAACAGCATCAAGAATTCGTCTAAACTAGATGGAGAATAATTCACAGCTTAATTGTGTTGTTGGTTGGTTGTTCATAATAAAACTGTGCTGTGTATCTAGTATCGTTTTATGTTGAACTGAATTTAGCATGAACTTCGAGATAAAACGACGAGAAGCACAACGACGTTGATGCTGACGCTTGTGTCGAATGTTGCACATTGCAAATGCGTGGCAAATTTTGTGGCATAAATATACTTTATTAGGCATATAGTGTATAAATAAATTTTATTCAAACTTCTGTCTATAAGTTCTCTTTGTTGTTGTTTGTTTCTAGTGGTTGTTGCTGTTGTTGTAAGTGGTGCCACTAGTGACAACAATCAAAGATTCACATGATTTCTGTCTAAATTTGTGCGTTTATAAAGCTGCTGAGTCTCCACCTCTCTAAATCCAAATTCTATAACATGTTGTGCTTTATTTTATCCAGTCTTCTTTGGGTTTTAAATTTTTTTCAATTCACCATTCATCTGTTTATAGTCATATGGTTTTGATAATTTTACTGTCGATCATGAACTTGTAAAAATATTACAGTCATAAAGTTACAAAATAAATATGTACATATTCGTGTTACACTCAAAAAAAATTATGCCACTTAAATAAAAATAAAAGAATTCACAAGGTGTACTAACTTTTGTATCAGTCGTATGTGTTAAAAATTTTCAACACTTATAAGCTTGTTCGTATCTTAACATTATCCATTATGTACTAAAAGCACATAACAAAATACCAAGTCTAGTGTGTACTAAATTGTTGGTTGAACAAGTTGACTCAAGATGTTGCTTTGAAAATTGCCTCGTGAGTGTTCACTCGGCTTAATTATTTTTCGCCACATTCATAAACTATTTAGAGCCTGTTTCTAGACTTGGGTACAACTCGTTCAGTCGCTCGTTTTAGACAAAAACCTTTGATCAAACTTATTTAAATTACATGGGTTTGATCAAAGGTTTTTGTCTAAAACGAGCTGGATGGACCCAACTCTACCTATTTCTGTAAATGCGCAAGAAAATTTCTTTCCAACATTCACATATATTGAAAACAAAAACAAATTTGATTTTTTTTTCTCTTAAAATACTTAAATGTTCGCATGAATTTTCATTCACATTCAGAGAAACATACCCTTGAAGTTTCCTTTACAGTTTACTGATTTAAAGATTATAAATGTCGAAATAAATAAAAAATAACAATTTTATTTAATTGCAAATTATATTTATTTATTTATTTGTTTTTGTGTTTCTTTCTGTAAATTGCCAACCTTTAGGGCCATAAATCAAACTTAAAAATAAAGAAGTTTAAGTCGTAAACAAAATTTTCGTTTTAGATTCACAGAGTGACTGTCATGACATTTTAAACCATAAATGTTCATACTCTTAACCTTTTTTGTGCAACGAAAATTTATTGCAATTATAAGATCTATCATTATGAAGACGTTGATCATGAGCTTTAACAACTTTTACAGGAAGTCAGTGATCATATTTTCAGTTACAATTTTGATGTCTTCTTCTAAACATTGAACTGTTCGTTGAAAAATAATCCAATCAGCTTAATTTTCTTATACATGTTTTTTTTTGTTTGCAACCAATTTAAACATCTACTTGTTGATGATTTTATTGTAGATTACAAATTGAAATGAAGCTGAGAGGGGAAAAAATAAGTTTTGAGTTAAAAAAAAAACAAAAAAAACCATCATCATTATTCAATAAATAAAATGAAATTTAACAATTTAAATCCTGAATTTACACTGTTTCCTATTTGAGATTTGAGCTCCCATTCCATTGCAATCTCTTTGGTGAAACTTGAATACGGTTTGAGAATTTAATGGGTTCCAAGAAAATTGTCTCCAGAGACCTAAAAAAGAAAAATCTTACGAGTATCAAATAAGGCTTTTAGGCAAATTTTCTAATCGAGCTCAAAACTAATGAACTGTAGCTATTAAGCGGTTGCATGACTACACAAGTTTTTCTAATTCGTTTATTTATCAAACCCGTAGACTACTGGACAGTGTGCTGGCATATTCTGCCTTTTTAAGGTTGTCGAATCTTCGTCTTCGACAGTGCGTACTTTATTAAGGAGTAATCTTGTGTGTCCTCGTAGAGTAGTTGATAGCGTACTAGACTATTAGTCTGGGGGTAGTAGGTTCGATTCCTGCCTAGATCCTGGTTGTTTCTGTAGACAAGCCAAAATGGCTTCGCGGTGTGTGATTGTTATTTAAAAAAAAAATAAAAAAATTAGCTTTCTTTAGCTTTTTTATTCTAGTACAACTCGTCGAACGCGAAGACGAAAATTTCGACAATCATAATAAGGCCCATTAAGATGGGGGTCACAGGTTCGATTCCAGCCAAACCAACGTGCGTCCAATTGAGCAGTATTTGTTTGTTAAAAAAAATAATAAAAAATAAAAATTCGAAATTTAAATAGTGTAGTGCTTTGAATTGTCAAACCCCTTCTTACAAATGTAACATGATGTACCCACTGCTATGCTCCGATCTAACGATAAATTACACTGTACAACAAATTAATTTTAAAAAGTTGTTCTGACGTTTGATAGGACCAAAAAATATAGGTAAGTGTTTCGGCGTCTTAACAGGTAACGTCTAGTTCGATGGCGCTCAAGGGATTAAAGCGTTAACCCTTCTGCAAATGCTTATTATGAATCGGCGGAGGAAACCATGTGAATCTTCCACTTTCGGTATTAGCTGCGCTTACCGAGTTGGAGTAAAATACCACAATGAGTAAGTAGTCTTGTAGAATATTTCAGCACGCTCTATCCTTATTTAAGAGGAGTTGCTCCCCTCTTTCAAGAAAGTGGCAAACAAGAATTACACTGTTAAAATTCACTCTGTATAATTTTTTAAGTCATGGAATAATAACAATATACGGACACCACTACTTGATAAAAGACCAAAAACAAAAGACCCGTGTCTCCCAGTTTTGCCTAAAGTCATGCACTTTTTTATGGGCCCCCAAAGACTTAGAGCCGCAGTGTCATATTTGCAAAATACTGATCAATTTCTCAGGTAGCCGCAAAAGTGAAAAATTTCCCGAAAATTTTTTAATTTCATCTGTTTTTTCTTCAACATTGAGATACATACTATGCTATCTATTACAAAAATGTTCCCAAGATCTCAATAAACAACTCCCTGATCACGCATCGACACATCAAGGGACGCAGCACACAATATAAAAGCAACACGACGCTCACATTCAGGCATTACATAGCGCGACGTCAACGAGAGCTCAGCGGTGAAAGTTATAGAGAAAGTGCTATAGCATAATTCGTGCACAACATTGGCAACTGACAATTTCAATATGCAGTGTGCAAAAATTGATTTATTTTGCTACGTTTGCGGTCATCAAATCAGACAAAAAATTTGTATAAGATTTCAAAAGAAAAAGAATCTTTTAACTAGTGAATTCAAAAGAGCATATACATACATTATTTTTCGACGAAGTAAACTTGACCGGTGAAAATTACGTACCTAATTCAGAGTGTCGCCAATGTTATAACAATCTCATGGCATGGTTGAGTGGATACAAAGATAGTATGAAGTATTGTAAGCCGGTAAACTGCATTAATCGCCCAGATGATCATGATGAAACCATTTGCTGTGCATGCGTAAATTACACATGTCGTCTAAGTCGACATGCTGAGAAGAACACACCAAAGTAATTTTTTTCAACTGATCCCCAAAATGACTTGCAAAAGTAAAACAGACCGGTATCCTTCTAATTCTCTGCAAGCAGCAAACTATTAAGCTTGTTTCCGTTATTCTCGTATTGTTAGTTTAAAAAAAAACCTACTATACCACATTACCCGCACTTACTCTACACATGAGTTACACATGCAGCCAATTACACATTACAATAAAAATTGCACATGACATGTGTAATTACACACAAGGTGGCAACACTAGATCCAACCCTTTTAGTCATATGCTCGGCCATCGATGTCAGGGCATGCATGAAACATGGACATGAGCGGTCTACATTGGCCATATGCGATGCTTGACATGATGTTCGTACCAAGTTGATGGCTAATGGAGACGTAATAGAATTTCATGACAAATAATTCTCTGTGGAATATTTTGACCCTCTTGCTCTTCCCTCATTTCCCTTTTTTTGCCACCTGTTTTTGAAAATAGTCCAAAAAGTCCTGTAAACGAGAAAGGTGTTTAGTTTACTCCGATTTCAGTCTTGGTTATTGCTTCAATTTGATCGAGTCCTTAGAACTCAAAATCAAAACTTTAATTTATTTCTTTAGACTGCAATTAAAGTTTTGCGTTTGAGTTCTAAGGACTCATTGAAATTTGAACAATAACCAAGACTAAAATCGAAGTAACGCCTTTTTCGTTTACATCATTTAATTTTAAATTTTAGTACAATAGCCAAGAATATGCGCAATACAAATTTAGCCTGGTTTCTTATGCACTTGTCTTTCAGGAATGACGCGATATTAATTAGCTTTTGCACGTTTGAATAAAGTTTTTTAATATATATATTTTATCTTCTTTTAACGTTCATACTTAGATAACAAACTGAGCATTTAATATTACAACTCAATATAGAAAATAAAGACTGGACAGTTTGAACACACATAATTATATTTGAACCCTAATGACATAACTTACACTTATTTCAATTTGAATTACACATTCTTATATTATACCACACTTACCTTAATTCATACTTACCGTGACTTTACTGTAATCATCTATCCACATAATTTGTAAAGTTAACCCCACAGTAATGCAGTATGCCAAATGGTCAAACCGTTTCAACTTTGGGTTCGGTAACGAGGTTTGAAAAACCTTTTTTGAGAGGTCAACGGGCACTTACGCGTTAGCATTTGTGGGAACAACTATCATTCTTGGAATTTTCATAATAATTCTTTTATATTCTTATCCTTACTAAATTTAATGTAAAATAAGTGATCGATTGAATTTCAACCTCTTTGACTAATTACTGTCAACCCCGAACGATAAAGTCAACAACCACAACAAAAGTGGTTTGTATTAGACACACTCCCGTTTGCAAAGACAATAATGTGCACTGTATAAAGTGCAGAGCTGGACAGGGGCGGTAACAAGTCCCTTTAATTGAAAAGTTAGAGAGTAAAAATGTTCAAGAAAATTATTCCTCGTAGCATTTTACATTTGCTGAATATATAAAATAGTAGATTCATATGGTTTCTTATGTCGCATCACAATAAACCTTTGAAAAAGGGGGAAACTTTAACCCCCCCTAAGTAACATAGCGTCGGACATAAACTTTTAAAACGCCGCTATATGTATGAATATTTTTTGGAACTTCGCTGTTGCAGTTGTCAGAACCTTATTATTATTATTATTATTATTTTTATTTTGTGTGTTGCACAGTGTTATTTACCACAATGTAAATATATTTATTGCTTGAGCATTGTCTTCTTCAATTCATCATTCATGTTGGCGCTGTACTGCATTTTATTTATTTTTTTTTGTGGCCACTTTCAAAGGTGTCTTCCCAAATCTTGATAAATTTTCATTCTATTATTTCGTTAAATTTTATTTATTTTCTTGGTTAAATTTAGACAATTGTTCTTTCTGCCTGTTGCTGCTTACAACATGTGTCATGTCTTGTCGTCTGTCTGATTCTGCCAAAAAAAAGGAAACAAATATTTCAATTAAAAAAGCCCTCCGGTTGGGTTGAGGAGGGGAGGTTTAGTGGCGGCTCTTTTTGTTTTGAAGCACAAGCAACGTTTGTCAAAAAAAATGAAATTATTTATTCTTGAACGGTTCGTTTATGTCGTCGAGTTGCTTACAATCCATATTCCAATTTAATTCCAAATTATTTAGTTGTTTTAATGCGATTTTTTTTATATTTAATGTGTATAAAAATAACAAAAGAATTATGAACTGACAATGACAGGTGGGATGAGGTTTGAAATTTTAGAAGAACAAATATTTTAGATGAAGCATTTTATTACAAAAGAGACCACCAAAGTAAGTTTGAAAGTAAGTTGCAACAATTTATGTTGCAAGTACTTGCAATGGGAAGATCATTGAAATAGAAATGACATCCATTTTATAATAATCTATTAAAAAATGTTTTAATTTATAATTTTCCTCTGAAGAGTTTAAGAATTAGCTACAGGTTCTTTAGTGACTGTTTAATTGTAAAAATTAAATTAAATTGTAAAAATTAAATTAAATTGTAAAACCTAAAAAAAATTCTAAGATTTATTTGGTTGGCTGGACCTCTCCGATTTCTATTTAACTAAAGTAACCCTGCCCGCGTTGCTGAACAATATAATATTATGCGTTTATCTCTTTTTATTAAAAATTAAATCTTATCGGAAGAATTGACATTCAAATGAAGCGCGAGAGCAGATCCTTTGTATTGAAACCCGATAAAATGTATTTCTCATAAGAAAAATGTCAATGAATTCACATAACTTTTATATGGGAGAAACACACAATCGCAAATCAAAAAAGTGTGCGTATAACGCATGTGCGTAGACATTTTTTAAAACACCAGTCAAAGTAGAGCTTTGCAACGCATGTATTGGCTTGTAAATCAGTTCAGTGGTTCTTGAATTATAGAATGACAAACATAGATCAACTTATTTTATATATATATTTATGTATGCAGGATTGGGCAATACTGGCAAACCGGTATTGCCAGCTGTGTCAACTTCATATCAATGACAGCTGTTTGTTTTGTTTACAAGCCAGCACATGCATTTCCATCTAAAGTTTATAGAACAAAAGTTATTCGAAGTGGAATTCAAACGTAATACTGTGATTGCGTTATAATTGGCTGGAAAATCACAACCACCTGAGCCATCTCAAAGTGAATAATAATTATTATAATAATACAGGCAGCATTGCCAAACGCTCTGGTGGTAGACGAACGGAAACCACAATATTAAATGAAATGGTTTGGAAAGTGAAGGCTCTACTTCATCGAAATCCACGTCGTAGTGGTAATCAAATGGCCAAAGAACTGGAAATATCCCAACAAAGTATACGACGCATATTCCTCAAGGTAAAGCCTTACAAGTTCCAAAGCAACGGCAAAGCAACAAATAAGTTAGACTCCAAAGAGCAAAAGAGTTGTTACGCTTGCAGGAACTTTACGAACTTCCAAACATTGTGTTCTCTGATGAAAACAAATTCCTATTGAACAGTTCATAAACTCTCAAAATGATAGTGTTTACTTAACTGAACGCACTCACGAAAATTTTAGCCTACGAAAGGCCACCCGAAATATTTTCCATCTCAAGTAATGGTAGTTAAGCTGTGATCTCCGTTTTCATCGAACCTGGTGTTAAAGTCAATGCGATTTATTATCGGGAAAATGTTTTGGCACGCAAATTTCGGTCGTAGACCATGAGGGTTCCAACCAAACTCGACACCTTCCAATAAAGCTCGTGTGAGCCAAGAATGAATAGAAAAATGTGTTCCACACTTCATTTCGTCCATACAATGGCTTTCGAATTCGTCAGATGCAAAATCCATCTTGACGTTCCAACATCACTCGGCACCATCTTATAAAGCTCGTGAGAACGAAAAATGGTTAGAAAACCATGTTACACAGTTCATTTTGTCCACAAAATGGCTTTCGAATTCGCCAGATGCAAATCCGATGGACTATTCTATCTGGGCCATTTATGGAGAGGAAGGTGAGCTGTAAAAAATGTGATCATGTTCATGCTTCATGCAACTCATTAAAGATCATAGATGGCCACATCGAGCTAAAGTGAACGGACTGTGAAATTTCGATCATTTCCACACATTTTGTAATTTTAATCATTAAAAAATATTTTCAATCTAAACAATATGATCATTTGAATAAGTAACACTTCAATTGCCTATCCCTGTATATAGATTACTAGGTGAGAGCATTAATGCCGTATATGCTCACTTGTACGATTTCAAAGGTATATGCAAGCAGATGTCCACAATCTATATTTGATTGAAATCGGTTCAGTATTTTGAAAGCTGGGAGCGTTTAAAGTTGATACTAATCCATGTACATTTATTATACATGCATGTATCGGCTTCAAGTTGAAAAAAACCATGCATAGGTATTTGCCCTATATTTTTGTTTTGCAAATAATAGAAAAAGAATAAGGAGAAAGGGAGATATTTTTCTATACGGTTCACGGTTCACACTATGAAATTTTTCTTTCTGAAAGTATTAGTTTGTTGGTGTACGGAACGAGAAGATGGGAAAGGGGTACACTCTTTCATGTACTTTAAAATTCTCTTGTGTTTTGTTATTCTTAAATGTCAACGTGAAAATGGCTGCAGCTTTATTTTTGATTTTCTTTTGCTTTTCTTTTCTTTCATAGTGGGAAGAAGAAAATTGTGTCCACAAAAAAAAGAAGAATGTGAAGATAATCTTGAATTTCATTACAAAAAAATTTCAATGTGTAGACATTAATGAAAGTTTAAAAGAGAATTAGAGAAAATTTCAGAAAGAAAACTTTCATAGTCTGAACCAAGACTTTGGATTCGTAGAATTGTGGGAATCGCGTAGTAAACAAAACACAGTTTATTTTTATTGTTTTTTGTTTTAAGTGCTTTATATTCTATTAATTATAATTAAAATGTCGTTACACTCACACTTATGTGTTAAAATTTGTATACATCAGATATTCAGATATTTCGAAAGACATATTTATGTACATAATTTATTCCTACTGTTTAATTTTATTAGAAGATAATAGAATAAAAATATTTCCTTGTCTTCAATGGTGTAGTGATATCCCCTTTAGCCTTCTATATAGACGAGAAGTGTTGAAATGTATGATCATATTGATAACTAACTGCCAGGCACAAAATTACATTTGAAAAAATATTGATTTTAGATACGGTTTTGTTTATTGTTCTGTCTTTTTTCCAAGCATTTTTAAGGAGTTTCTTGAACATGCAGCATTGCTACTGATAACTACTGGCATATTTATGTGATAAGACATAATTTAAACGTTTTAAAGCCGCTGTGGCGAAAACTTTAAATATCAATTGTTTTTTATAGTTTAAAATTATAAAGAAATCGTTTGGTGAATTATTTTTTAATAATTCCATTGCAATTAGGATGATCGATTATTCGACATTTTCCAGAATAGTTCGGTTTTCGAAGAGTTCAAATATTTGAAAATTGGAAAAACCCGGTTACGGTTTTTAAAATTCAGGAAAAACCGGTCAACCGGTTTAGTTTTCTAAAGAAAAGTTTTGATTTTTATTTGCTTTATTAAAAGAGAGTTAAGGTACGGTCACATCTGAAAAACATTTGACCAAAAAAAACGTAACCGTAGTGGTTTTTTTAGGGTTAGTGTGATTTCACAAAACGAAGTCAATTATGCCGCAAAATGCTATTTTTATATTATTTAAAATAAATGCGAACTCATATTTAAAAAAATATTGGAATTAAAGAAAATGCAAATTTAGCTTGCGTGTTGGTTACGTTTTTTTTCGGCAAATGTTTGTCAGATGTGACCGTTAAGGGTTAATCATAAACATTAGCATTATATCGTTCATATCATAAAGTTTTTGATTGATTATAGTTCGTCAAACTATATGTTCACGGAAAATTTTAGACTCCTACCAGCAAAAACAGACCCTTTGTTACAGAAATTCAAACGGGAGTAAATACAAGTGCATGTATTTTTTACACTCTTGTAAAAAAAGTGTTGACTTGTCTTGTTCAAAAGTAAATAAGTCTTTATACTATAAAAAATTAAAGAATTGCAAGGAATCTATTATTATTGACTTTATAACGTCTTTCTCCTTCAAATTAAACAAAAGTGTAGTTACGTCGTTACTCGGCGAATTCCTTTCTTTCATTTATGAAAGAATAGTTAATAAAATTCTCGTTTTTTTTAAATTTAATTTTTAATTTTTTTGTTAATTTTCTAGTTCTCCGATATACAGGCATGTTCTACAAAAGTAGTGAAATTGAAATATGAAAAGTAAACTTTTCATTTTTGGTGTTCTGGAATATTGAAATTCAAACGCAAAAAAATGCAGAACATAAAAAATTTAAACTGAAGTGATTTCAATTGAATTCCACTTCAAAGTAGAGTGTAGAACATACCGGATAGTATTAATGTATTCAAACGTTTTAGGCGACGTTCATTTATTCGTTTTTGGTCTGCAATGGATGTCTAACTCTATATAAAATATGAAGAAAAATGTCAACAAAACTAAATATTGATTTTCAAATATGCAGTTTGATATCGATTGCACGCAACAAGGCCAATTTAATTTGCCCCTGGTACCACCTCATAAGATTATTTCGCCATTGTCAAAAAACACCTAGAACTTTTACATTGAAAACAAAAAAATACATGAGTAATTAAAAGAAAACGTTTTAATTCAGTAAAAAGTGATTGTATTTGAAAAATATACAAATTGAAGAGTATCCGACTGAGCCGGTTTTTTAATTGTAAAAAACCGGACTATTCGACATTCGAAAAATCAACATTTTGAAAAAACCGACAACCGTTTTGTAGAAAACCCGGGTTTAAAAACCGGTTGAAAAACCGACTTGATCACCCTAATTGCAATTACTAACATATAAATATATATTTTTGTACAAACTCCAACTGCTGCTCAGTGGTGTAATGACTAAATATAAATCGTTTTAAAAAGATCTAGAGGTGATAATTTATGGTTTAACCTAAAACGCACCTTGATTGCCTGCAAATAGTAGACTCGGCTCGTAATTGTGTCTAAACGTTCGCTTTTAATATAAATTCAAATCCAATATGCCAATAAGGCAATAAAACTAGTACGGTTTTTTGCAAAGGCTCCTCTTGCTAAAAAAAGCAATACAAATGGTTGCACAACCAAGAAGAAATAGGAGGGAGAGAAATACAAACTTAACTGCATGAATATTTATTTCTATTGAAAAGGCTTTTTTAAAGACTTTCAAAAAAGGCTGACTTTTTGTTGGGTAACATTGCAGCCATTAAAATACGAAAACCATTAGGATTTCAACACTTCAATTGAACATTTTTTTCTCCTAATTTATTTGGCTTCTTCTTCTCTCTTAAGTTTTCGTTTAAATATTTTTTCGTAATTTACAAAAATGTTTTGCCACTTTTGAAAAAAATAAAAAAATCAACAAAATTAAAAATAAAAAATGAAGTACAATACTTCGATGATAAATGACCATTTAAAGAGTTTTATCTTTTGTATTGAACTAAAGATTCATAAGTTTAGAGAAGTTAAATAATGAACTGCTAAAGCACAGCGCAACAGCCACACGAAAAGAGATTGTAATGTGAGAATTGGGTCTAGTTGGGGATTAATATAAATAAATGTTACTGAATGTTTGTTGTCTTGTTGAAAAATGATCCAGGCAATCGTTTTTTTTCTTCAGTTAAACTAGATTAAATGAGGAAATTTGTAATCAAGATTTAAAACGATTAATAGAAAAAATATTATTTGCTTGCACAGAGGGGAGCGGAATGTGCAATATTTGTTCAGACCAGGAAATAGGAATTTTAGTTTAAAATTGTTCAAAAGCTTGTAATCAAATAATTAACATTTATGAAGGAATTGATTTCAATTCTGAAATAAACAGTTTTTTAATAAAAAGCAAAGAATTGATAGAGCTGACGCACGTTGATGCAACTTCAGTAACATTGGTTGGATTCGTAAATGCTGGAAATTTGTGAAGCCTGTTTTCAAGCTCTTCCAGCAGCAAACAAAATGATGCTTTAGTTACAGAAATATGTGACAGCGCTGTCAATTTTTTTTTTTGCATAAAGAAATCCAGACAAAAATCTAGTACTTACAAGATTTCAAGCAAATCTTGTTGACTTTGACTAGATTTCCTAACCAAAATAAAATCTACTTCTTTTACAAGATTTTGCAAAAATCTACTCAAAATCTCGTAATACTTAGTGATGGTTTTTCCTAAATTGTACTAAAAAGTACTACGCTGTTCAATAACAATACTTTGAAGGGTGTGCTCGACAGCGGTTTCTCATTTGAATTAAGATTTGTGTATGGAATTTGACACTTGAATATGAATATTCCAATCAACTGTAATTGCATGAATTCTTTGAAGGGTGTACATGCCAGCTATTTCGCATTTCAGTAGTAGTTTTTGTATAGATTTTGACATTTGAAAATGAAAATTAAAATCAACTGTTTTTGAAATGGATACAAAATCTAGAAAAATGTTATGAATACCCCGATGTAAACGGTATAGATTTTAATAGAGATTTCAATTGAAATCTACTAGATTTTGATCTGGTGTAAATGCCATATAACGAAAATTAGTGCTGCGAAGTGCTGCTCTTTTCGAACCCTGACACGTTGCACAAATTTACTGCATTTTCGAACGCACCCATATGCCAAATAAAAGTTTGTCATATTTGATGAGGATGTATTAGAGATGAGATCGTGGTTTACTTTTTAATGTCGGTCATGCACGCTCACGATAAAAAAATTTACTAATGCATGCTCATGTATGACCTAATATTTTTGGTTCACATTAATGTACGCTCACGTGTGTTAGTCACAATCACGAAAACTCACGCTCAATAAATAGTTACAAAAAAAGCCAAAAAAAATAATTTAAAAAATTATGTTGAAAAAAATTACAATAAAGCAAAAAAATCACGAAACAACACACGTTCAATTTTGTTATACTCACGTACATGCACGCTGACATGATTCAAAAGAAAAACTAATCGCGATCATGCGTGATCACACAAAACAAAATCTTTGTCCGAAACAATTAAGTGGATCCACCTTAAGCATTGCCGCTCTTGTCTTCATTTCTGGAAATTTTATCATAGTAATGTTTTACAAGTATAAGATAGCGCAAGAGATCTCACTTGACGTTTTTGGATTATAATTTCTCAATAAAAGAAAAAACGTGATAAACATACGAGCCCAATTTATGACTACCCATCACTCTTGACAGAACTTCCAGCAATAGGTTCTCGTATTCTTGTTGAATGTTCTCAGGTTTGTTGGCATCGACTTGTGACTCCAAAAGAAAACGCCAGAAAAAGAAGTTTGGAACGGTTAATTCGCGCGATCTTTCCTGCTACTCCAAATCGCCAAAGCAAACGAAAGATAAGGCAATCAGAAAATGCAGCCTTCAACAGTTTTGGTTTTGGATCGTGCAGTTTGTATCGCTGCTTCATCCTGTTGGAACTAGATGCTCTCCAGCCAGTTCCGAATTCATGCAATTGAGGATGGAAAAAGTCGTTGACCATGGCTCTATTCCGGGACATCTTCAAACAAAAAGGGTTCAATGACGCCTCCAGCTCAATATGTGGGCTATACGCGAATATTCGGTGCCACAGAAGCAAACATTTTCTTATTCACATGGAAATGGGTCTCGTCGCTCATGATGATTTTGCTTAAAGCAGGGCATACATTAGTCCAGTATACTGGCACAAACAAGTGATGTTGAATCGTGCTCGAGACACATACCATACAAACATACTGGTGCAATATTATTTTCTTTAAAAATTGTGTACGGGTGAATTGTTGCAACTGATGCGCACCGCATTTACTACTGATATTGTTTAGAAACTACAAATGAATGAAAATGCGTATATTTTTATTAAAAATGTATTAGAAATGATTTGTTTTATTTCAGAAAGACTATAAAATACATATTTTGTTTCTTTTTTCTTAATTTATGAGTAGTTTATTCAATTAAATGTGTTTTATCCCGATGTTTACTCTTTGAAAACTTTTCCCAACTGAGCTAAATTCACCATACACAATACCACAAACTGGCGCCATCAGCAAAATATCAAATTCTGTTTGATATCGCTACAGCAAAGCGTACAATCACACAAAATGCCCATACACGACCAAATCACGGCCACCAACACTTGATTGCGCGTGCATGCTGGTGTAGTGTATGGGGCCGTTAACACCACCCACGAATTATTTCATAAAAAGATCGAAACATTTATTACGTTTTCTTGAGGAGTACAGAGATTTATGTCCTGCTGAAGTGTATTTTGCATCTGTTCGTTCCACAAATGTCAAAGCCGAATTGACTGACATTGGCCGCAATTTGCAAAAATTGTATCATCTTAAGATGGAATGATTAAATTAAATTAATTTTTTAATTTTGCTAAAACTTTTTCTCTATGTGACTTTTTCCGCAAATGGCATAATAATTCGTATAAGTTTCGATGAAATTGCATATATTTTCTGTAACCCTGTATTCCACGCCACCCTAATATTTATATCTATAGAAATTATATTATAACTTTTTATAAAACAAAACAAAAAGAAAAAGGAATTGCATATCCAAAAAAATAGTTCAAACTTTGCGTCAAACTTAAATTTCTTTACTCTGTGGCATGCTTTGAACTTTAATCGGCTTCATTACACCGCTCCCTCATGCACTCACACCCATGTATGTATGTATGTCAACAACAAAACAATTACATCCTCAAATGCAATTTAAACTAATTTCATTTTACAACCAATAAATTTCAGCATTGCAATGTAATTAATGCCTTTTCAACTAAAAGATAAAATCCAATTTTCAAACCTTCATTAGCACCAAGATCATGCTCGCTCGTACGACACCGAGTCACTCACTTACGTTGCAGGAAGATTGAAAAATACACCACAAACAAATGAAAAAAAAACGAAAATAAAAATTAAAAACGAAATCAAATAAACAAACCAGAATCTACCTCAACATAAAACTATTTCGATAAGAAGATACAGCAACAATTGCCGGCCGTATTTTTTCATTTGTCGCAATTTAAGTGGAGTGAACGATATTTGATGAGCACATTTTTCTATTTTTTTTAGTTGTTTGTTTTTTGAGTGTGTGTGTGTGTTTTTTAAGAACAACAACAACTACTCGACCGGTTTGCTGTAATGAAAAGTTAAAGAAATTTGCACAAAAAAAGAGTTTTTTTAGTGAAGAGGTCGACTTGGAGATGAGCTACATGTAGAGATCCTAAACGGGAAATCCCGGGAAAAAAAAACACACAGTTTCAATCAAATAAAGCCCAATTAAAAAGCATGTGCTTTTATATTTTATAATTAAAAGAAGAAAAAAAATTAAAAACATCCAATAAGCAATCACCCCTATCGGGAATATTTCTTCCTTCGAAGTATTTTTCTATTTTCCCTGATGTTCGAATCGTGAAGACTTCCCGCAAAGGATGTTTGTATGATAAAATAAATTCCCCTTATTGCGATTTTTCAACTTTTCACCTGGGGACAAATTACGGCATTCGATATCGAAGGAAATCTCATACAAACTTTTTTGAATTTGTATAGAAATTTCGTTCGATATTGAATGCCGTAATTTGCTCCCTGGTTTCACTTAATTTTTGCAAGTGAACTGAATAAAATTATCATGCATTTTCAACATTCTCCTTCCAATTATATATTGAAGCTTATGAATATTTGATTTTAGGACCAGATCAGTAAATATTGTTGATTATTCCTATCCCCGCAAAATCTTTTTGGACCGAGTATGCATCACTGGTATTGAATCATTCACTGAAACTAAAATATTTGAAAACACGACTTTATTTACAATTAAAAACAATTTAATTTGTAACGAAAAATGTGGAATTCTTTATTTTTAAACTTAAATTTGTTTCATTTTTAATATGTTTTAAAACTTTTAAAATATTCTTCCCTTTCATACATTCACTGTGAAATGATAGCGGGAAGAACAGTTCGCGGTAAATTTACGATGGCATTTTTCCCTTCGACAGGAATACAAATTTCATGTGAACGTGACAGGGGCGAATGTCGGCCGCGTTTCGGAAGTTTCTCCTCTAAGTTTGCCGAATAGCGGCTTCGCTGCGTAAATATTTTCCGCCACTACCGGAATATGTGACTTTTTTTCTACTCAACTTCCTCTAATGACTTCCAAATGTTACTTTAAATTCTATTTAATTGACAATGACATAAAAACTTAAGTGATCCACTATAGAGGGCCCTCTAAACAAAACCCAGTTGCTAATAAAATAAAAAAATAAAACTTGAGTCAGAAACTAAACAAATTTGTGTTTGTTTTAATTTCTTTGCATTCTTATCTGTGAGTGAGGTTTTCAATTCAGCACTCATACAAACACAAGTTTAGCACAAATTCACCACACACATGCACATACGCTCACACACAGATACTAAAAACCGAAAATGAATTCAACATAGCCGGCGTTAAGTGAAGATTGTGCTTTTGGTGTTGTTGCTTTGCTGTTGCTGTCGTTTCGTTTCTGGTGCTGTTGCATGTTTCAGACGTCTGGGTAGTTGGTTGATTCGGTTTGTTTTATTTGATTTTAGTTTTGCCTGATTGTGTTTTCCGAAGGGGTCTCTCGCAATTCCGCAAATTATTTGAACGGTTTAGTCGATCGCGACTTTAGCTCATGAAACGTAACGATTGCACGCGTGTTTTTAACTACCAAAACGATCGTTCTGTTTTATTTTAATATTTTTTTGGCGTTTTAGGTATTTTGGGCGAGTGATTAATTATTTGTTTTTTTTTTTTTTGCTCACGCTGTAATTTTCGCATCTTATGGATACGCGTCTTTCAGCAGAAAAAATGTATGTTAATAAAGATTAAAAAAAATAATAATAATAGATGTGAACATAAAAGGAGGGAATTTCAGCAACATGATGTAATTGGAATGCATAATTTTTATGTCTTTTAAATCAATCTAAAAATACATAATTTATGTGTGTTTGTCAACGTGTGTTTGCAATAAAAAGTGTTTTAAAAAGAGAATCTTGTTTAGAAGTTCTTTGTTGAAAATTATTTTCAAATCCTTAAATGGCCTGAACAAGTTCGACGTCATCGCTGTTAAGTGTTTATGTTTTTTTTTTGTTTTTTATTATTATTCAATTCATGGCCCAGCCAAAGTCGCTGGAAATTATATATATATAAAAAACAAAAGTAAAACGACAAAATAATACAAAAAAGTAAAAAAAACATGGTCATGTACCATGATCTAACCATTTATGGTGGAATAATCTAAAACTCCGGTCAAAAACAAAATGCAAAAAAGAAAAAAAAAACGAAAAAAGTTTTCATAGTTTCTAGTCAGTGTCTGTCTCTCTGTCTGTACGTTTGGCTACTCAGCCAGTGTTTTTAATATCATTGTATGTGTATTCCATTTCCTTTGTGTCTTTTAGTTTGTGTTGATGTGCGCGATTCCTGATACTCAAGTTCAAGTTCAACGCTTTAAATTCGTTTTCAATGCCGGTGTCATTTATAGTATTCGCAATTTTTCGTTTTTCTTGTTATGTGCAATCAGTTTAAAGGATGGTTTATTATAGCGAAATACTCCAAAAGTGATTCTTAGCGATCTGTGAAATAATTTCTTGAAAATAATTGCTAGAATTATAACGATCTATTTGACAGCAAAAAATAAATAAAAAATACTTTTGATGTTAAATAATCTTTGAAAATGTTCTAAATATAAATTTCATGAATGTAAAATATTTTTAAATTTGTAATAAATTGGCTGCACTTTCAATTATATTTAAAATTTAATTCGAGAAGAAGCAACTTAAAAATAAGTTTTATGTACATTTTGCAATCCAGTGGCGTCAATAGAGGGGGAAGTTTGATGAGTTACTTTAAATATTTGGCCACCGAAATAAAACAACTGAAAAGGATTTAGCTAAGGGACTCAATATTATCAACAAGTTTTATTTGTCTTTGATTAAATTCCTTGATTCAAAACAAAAATCACAAATTAAGGAACGTATCGCTCATTTGCTGCAAGGAATTTCAAATATGTTTATTTATATTTATAAGAAATATTTAAACAATATGATGAACGATATGATTCTGTATTATTTACTAAGAAATTTGGGTTTTTGAAATATGACGTTGTTGCAGCAAATGAAATATTTGTTTACGTTTTCCAGCCGCTCAAACCTGTTGTGAAAAGTGAGTAATTTAGAACAAATAAAAATGTTCCTACATCGCACGTTTGTGCTCAGAGTTTTAAATTTCAAGTGAAATATAAAAATATCAAATGTTTTCAGATAAAGATTTAGTTAAATATTTAGTAGTATTTTTATTTTGAATTATTGGTTTTTAATCCAAACTAATTCATATTAAGATAAACTTCGAAAGATTTTTAGTCAGGAAAATGGGACATACGACAATATTCTACGGCCGTTGCTCTCTCCGGACTTCTTATAAATTGTTTTCTCTTTCTCATAAAGAATCTATAATTTTGATTTTTTAATAGAGTTATAGAAACACAAATAATGTATGCATCTATTATTTAAAATTTGTCTCTGAATTTCGTGTAATATGTTCACAGATGCCTTCCATTTGAGTGATTTTATTGCTTCCACGCAAAACATTTTGTAAACATATTGTTTTCTTTTCATAGTGTGTTTTTGGAAAAGTCAAAATAAATTGTAAACAAATTTTGTAAATCCTCCTGACAAAAGGAACCATATTTTGCCAGAAAGCTCAGAACGCTTGATTCTAAAGCGGATTCTTCAAGCGCTAAATTCTTAATTTTAACACCGGTCGAGTTTAATTTTAAGCCAAAAAAAATTTTACTTCAAGAAAGGCGGAACTGATTCAAGGCATAAATTGGATGGCTTTGCATTATCTGGATGATAAAATACTGTTTAATCTTGTCATCTATCATTCATCTACGTTCATCATAAGCACTTAGTCCTTGAATCCAACCTGCATTTCTTGAAGTAAGATTTCTATTTCACCCAAATCAAGCGCTCAATACTCAATATCAATTTATTTTTAATAAAACAATTAATATTTTACTAAATATGTAAAATATAAATTTTGGAAATGAAAGTGCGATTATAAATTTAAAAAACAAAATTTTAGCAATTCCAATGGAAAGAATCAAGCGCTACCAGGCTGATTTATATTTATTTATTACTGGAAGAACTTTGTTTAATATTTTTATTTCATACTAAAATTTATTGTTTTAGTTACATCTTTGAATATCGTATTTTTTTAATGGTCGTCGAGTATCGAGCCTGGGCTTGTAAATCCATCGCGTATTTGTACACGAATGCAAAGAGTTTAAGAGTAGCTGTGAGAGCATTGAGATGGAATAATATTTTCATACTTGATTAAAGAATTCTAGGCTTATCCATGATATAATAAACAATGTAAACCCGTTAGTACGACAAAAACATAAATTTTTTCTGACTTAAACAAATTCCGTATATAAAAAAATTGTTTATATTTTTTTCTCATTGAGTTTTTTTTCGGCTTAAATAGTATTTTTTGTTTTTAATTTTTTTTCATATTTATTTATAAAAGATATTTAAAAAAGATATTTATTTCAGGAAATACATATACATATATATATATCTTATGCGATCAGCTGCTTTAACAGGTTTACCTTGTTTATTGTATCATGAGAGTTGTTTTAAAATTAAAATTTTTGATTCAATAATTTCTTACTTGCTGTAAGAATTTTATTCTTACTCTAATGCAAGCCATACATGTTGCAACCGCTGGTACAACTCGGTTGATAATTCAGTTGAGCCTGATGTTCACAAACTTTGTGTACTATCTTATTTACAACTTTATTTGGCAAACAATTCACTTTAAGTTAAAATGGCAAATAGATCTCTTGCACACATGTTTTCTGTTATGTTGTGGGCCCCGCGAAAATAAGTACAAAATAGAATAAGATTGTTCGACATGCCCATTAACGCTGCGATCGAGTTGTAAAACATTCCAAAAAAATCAAAATTTTTTAATCTTTCGTACAACGCAAAAGGTACAGCTTCATACAACCAGCCCACAAACTTTCTGCTCCAAATCAAGTGCAATTTAAGGGACCAATTTATTTGTTTTCGGTCTATAAACTAAAAATCCTTACCGACTAAAGATAAATATAATATTAACATTTCATAAGTAAGAAGAAAAGAAAATTACAATTTAGAAAAATAATTCTTTTGGACGCCTATTCACACGTATTTATTTTATACTCCCACTCATGTGCTCTTATGTATCTTGAAAAAAATAATGCGAAATGTTGTATAATTATCTATAAAAATTTAATCATAAATGACTGCGTATTTATAACAAACAAATCAAGTTAGTTCTCAGTTATACTGATGCTACGTGCCTAAGTCATTTAAACTATGACGTAATTGTTTGATCATTAAAGTCTTATACTCTTATATTGATCTAATTTTTTTAAAAAGAAAGTGATGTATATTTTGAAAATAAATACATTTAATGCGGTATCAATAACATCGTCCCATATAAATAGACGCCTTCAGTTTCAATTTAAGTCTGTTCTATTTACAGTTGCTGCTAAAGTTATTCATAGTAGGTTTAGTTTCGACTTATCTGCTTGGTTGTAACTAAAAAGCTGGTTTCAGCTGAAACACAAATTACGTAGAAACGTATGTCACTAAAAAACAAAATATAAAACCTTAATAAAAAGATAAAAGAAAAATATTATGAAGATATGAAAGTAAAAAACAGGTCTTACTCGTAGATTCTCAAGAGCAGAATAGTTTACGTTAAAATAGTTCACGTTGAATTTGATGCACGATAAAGATTTTATAAGCACATACAGAAAAGTTCGTTTCTGATACAATTTTAGAGTTTTTTAAATCAGTAAAAAACAAACTAGAGATGCAATTTTTTGCAATACGATATTGATGAGCATTTCTAATGGCTTAGAAAATATTGAAACCCCCAAAAAAATCATGTAGTTTCTTTTGCTTAATACATATAAAACTCCAAAAAGATAGTAGCTGATAATAAAATGTGATTTTGTTATAGGACACGTTATCTTTCTCATCCATCACATAAAAGAGATATCGACATTTCTATACACAATCATAATCTTTGTTCGTATAAGTTAGTCAAAGCTATTTAGCAACTGTCCTGAAATGGACTATGAATAGAAGTGAATTATAAGTTGGCAGTTAAATTTAAGTAGCAGCTTAACTAGTTTCAAATTGAGTGTGACCATGAATATGCTTCAATACATTTAATTAATTGCGAAAGAAAAACATGAAGTAATCTTAAAATAGAGTTGAGTTTCGTTTAGTAATTTGAAATCTCTCCCAGAAACAACACTAAACTCTTTATGCATTTAAATTAATATAAAAATCATGAAAAGCAAAGAGTTGTACGTAGAAAAACGCCAACGCATAAAATACACTAAAATTATGGTGAACACGAATTATTTGGTTAAATAATGGCAAAAATTAAGTAAAATAATCAGGAATAAGAGAAGTTAAATTTGAAAATGTTAAAGCGCATCCAACGCAAAAAAAATAAAAAAAAAATCATATCGTTGTGCACAACATTTGAAACAAACACAGCAATGGCACAGAAACTAAGCAACACAAATTAAAACAAAACAAAAAATTAAATAAAAAATAAATAATAAAATCGACATCAACATTTTATCATCATTATGAAGATTATTAAAAAAAATACAACATTGAGTTGAAGTGTCTTGTTGCCTGCAACGATCACATGTGAAGAGTCTAACGACAAAGCAAAGTATCTCGATTGTTAAGTTAATAAACACAATAAATAATGATCATTACGATCACTTTTTAGCTAAGAATATGAATTAAAAAAAAATAAATAATGCAAATAAAAGTTCACAAAAAAAAGACATGATCAACATGATCAACATGATCAGCATGTGTAGTGAAGCATTGAATCAAATACGAAACGATTGTTGATTTTAAATAAAACACTAATTTCAAAGTAAAATGAAAAGAAAAATTCAACTCAATTTATAATAAATCAAACAAACAATTTAAATCTGAAGTCTGAATCAGAGTCTGATTGCTCTCACTTTGCGTATTTTTAATGATGCATTTTATTAAAAGAGAAATAAAAATCACTGTTAATTAATTTACTGACAAAATTTCATAAACCATCCGTACGTTAATTAATAAATTTATGTATTTAATTTATTAACATTAATTAATAATTTTTCATAAATTTAGAAAAAACAAAAACTCTGGATTGTCACTTTTGTTGTTGCAAAACTCTAAATATTTATTCAGCTGAAAAGTGTATTAAATGAATTCAATAGTTTGCTTAAATTATCCGTACTTGTTTAAAATAAAAAGATAAAAAGTAGAAAACAATTTGTGTATTAAAGTAAATACAAATAAGGAAATACAAAATGCTGAAATACTTTTGAAATGACACTCACTCTGCACAGTGGAGCCGATCAGCAAATAATGTTTTAGAAATATATATATTTTCAAATTAAGGGGGAAGTACAACATATTTTCCAAATTTAGTTGGTGTTCTTTTGGGACAACAGAAAAAATTTCATTATTTGTTATCGAAGTGAGAAGGAATACAGTTAAACTATCGGAAATGATGATGAACTTTGGAACTAGAGTAGTCAATTATTCGTGTTTTTTATATGTTCGAATAAAATTTCGTGATATTTTTTTTGCGTTCGAATAAACGAATTATTTTGAAATTTTGTTCGAATAATTCGAATAATCTAAAAAAATAATTAAAAAACGACACATATGTGTCAGCTTAACTTTTTTTATTTACAAACAAAAAAACACAAAATAATTCATTGCAAAATAAATAATATTTTTAATAACAAACTTAAAAATATTATTGAAAACGAAATGCAATTCATTAAAAAAAGAAGTTTTAAAAGCAAGAATAAACTTTTTTAAAATACAACTAAGTTTGCTTATTTTTTGTTTTAATTGTTCAATTCTCAAACTCGTAGTAACGTCGTATGTGTTATGTAGTCGTCTAATTATACCGTATTGTATTTTTGTTATTGGTAATTTTCATACAAAAGTGTGTTATAATTATACGTTTGAATTTTATATGTTTTATAAATGGTTGTATTGAGGGAGCACAGGTATGGAAAAATTCTATTTGTAACGCGAAATTCCGCCAAAAAGTTGCAAAATTTAGAAGAGGTCGTAAAATCTTCTAAAACGAGCTACAAATGCAAGGAATGTGGAAAACTCGCAAGAAACTACAAAAATGGCGAAAATTCGCAATAAGTTTCAATCATTGGGAATCACATGTTTGATATAATTTAAAAGTCGATGAAACAATAAAAAATAGAAAAAGTCACCCACATTGCAAAAAACGCAAAATTTTGCAAAAAGTTTTAAATTTTTGAAAAAGCCAGTGAAATTTGTAGCCATGTACCCGTGTAGCTTGTTGTTGTAAATGCGTTTATATCTTAATTTATCTCGATTTTGTACTTGGTAAGTTTTGTAATAGCTAGTGATATTTCCTCCGGCGGCATCATTTATGTTTATTTTTATTTTTTATTTATATTAATAAATTTTATTGCAAAAATTATACGTATAAGTACATGAGTTGAATAATAATTAAAAATTGTTGTCAAACTCACTAATTTCACAGACTACATTGAATTAACATTTAAAATACGAAAAAATGACGATACATCAAATTTGTGTGTTCACAAGCCCATAAACAAATATCGTCTTTTTTTAAACGATAAGACATACTACATTAAGCATTTAAAACAAACATTTTTAATTAAAAAAAATTGTTTTTTCGTGATTTTAAACCTTTTTTGTGTGTAAATTTTTAAATATCTAATTGATATCTTTTAAAATGATCTTTTATAAACAGCAGATAGTCCAGCTTTTTATCTTTTTATTTTTAATAGAAGAAACAATTTCGCAAATTGTTGATATTTCATGATATATTTTTTGTTCGAATAAACGAATAATTTTGAAATTTTGTTCGAATAATTCGAACGAACAAAGAATAAAAAATTTACCATTAAAATACCACTAAAAAGCATATCAAGTTTGTGTATTCTTTTCTTTGATTTTTCTAAATAGTTTAGATCATCAGCATCACTTAGATCAACGATTTTTGCTTTAGTACAATTTCTTACTTTATAGACTTTTTTCCGATCAGTTAATAAAAAGTTATCAGTTACCTCAGAAATGTCATCTAATTCTTCATCATAGTCAAGTTCATTCGCAATAGTTTTATCACAAAATAATGGTGAAAGTAAAGTATTTGCGAACTCCTTCGTTTGGCTTCTTGTGGCATATTTTAAAAAGCTGGTATTGGATGGGAAATTCCCAGAGTTCAGGAATACTATTAAAGTATTTAATGATTTAATAGGTCGTTCACTAATTCGATTCTTAAGGCTTTTGATTAAATCCTTAGAAAAGCAATTGCTATTTTTTTCTAAACTCTTTAATTTGATTAACAACTTAAAAAGTTATGAGATAGATGTAAAATATTTTTTACATAAAGTCGTCAATAAAAATATTTCTGTGTTTGATTATTCGAAAAAAAATTATTCTTTATTCTAAATTGATAAATGTTTTTTCGTTCGAACGATAATGAAAAAAATTTTTCGAATTATTCGAATAATTTCTATTCAAACGACAACCCTCGTTGGAACACTATTTGAACGACATTTGAAAAACTGGGGATACTTAACAAAAAGATCAGTTTACAACACAATGCAACAGGAAAAAGCAGCTTCAACAATTCCAATGGGAAATGAAAGTAGACCATTAAGTAAACAGAACAGTCAAAGAATACGAGAGCTATTTTAAAATTGTTTATTGATTAATTTATTATAATTGTAACGTAAAAAACTTTCACCGTAAGTAGCTCATCCCAAAAGATCATATTCAAATACATGCTGTAATTATTAAAAAATAAACGTACTTGTGTTAAATGTATTAAACAGGGTGACGCAAAATTAATTGTATGGTTAAAATGCTTTATAACTTTTTGACCTTAAATTTTTTTTATATATTTTTTTGTTTTAAATTTGTAGAAAGTAATGAAATTTAAGATGGAACAGTGCACAAGTTTGCTGAACATTGTCTACTTGATGTGTCTAGATTTTCTTCCGCAGTCCCGCGTTCACGTTGAACATTCACGGCGGTCGGCAGCGTACGTACTCTTTCGGCATCACGGAGACTCCTTATCGAACCGTGTTGATAAAAAGTGGCAATCAGCCGATTTGTTGCTGACACTAAGGATCCACTGCACACATTGAAATGTCGGCGATGGGTATGCTGCATCAGAAGAATCAAATATAAATAACATAAAATAAATTCAATGATTTTTTATTCGTTCTATTTTGTACTATGCCATTTTTAATTTCACACACCTTCTTTCCACAAATCCCAAAGAAAAGAAACAAACAAATGTAATAAAGTCTATACTGCAAATTTTGCGCCACTCTGTACATTCAAAATACTTTATTCAAATTTTCTTTATCATACAAAATACATTCTTCAAAAATTCCAAAACTTTCTTTACTCACAACATACTAGTGATTATTTGTTTGAAAACAATAAAAATTAAATAAAATATTTTATCATTAAATAACATAAACATTCTTAAATACGAATTTTATACAAACACACACACACAAACATGCAAGTACATACAGCCATGCATGTGTATGTGTTTTTCTACCAATATGTATTTGAAGATAAGAATTAACAATTATTAATCTAATTTGTATACAAATTGAACAACAAATTGTACCACATGGTACAAAAGAAAAACAAAAACACCACAATAGATAAAATATCGGTCGAGTGCGTTGCAGGTACAATATTCAATAAAAATTTTATTACGCTTCTGTCCCGTCGCGACGTCTCTTTTATCATGCATTCCATATAAATAAATACTTGTAAATATCATTTAACTAAAATTCTTAAATACTCAAATGACTCAAGTAAAAAATTCCTAAGAAAGTAGTGACACTGGAAACAAGCAAAACACTCCCGCAAAATTTCCTTATAATAGTAATTATCGAACGATAATGATGCAAAGAAGTTCCAATAGAAATTTGCCAACTTAATTGGATTATTTTACAAAAAAAAAATAAAATAAAATAAAATTAAATCGTTTTGTAAAATTTAAGTGTTTTCGAGAGAAATCGACGAAAATAAATCGTTTAAGCCGTGAATGATTAACAAAGAGCAACGCACTAAAAATGGATGATAAGACATTAAAAGCTTTAAAATAAATATAATTAAAGAATGTTTTATGTACGAAATAAAACAAAAAAAAAATCGATGTAGATATAAAAAACATACACCGAAATTAATTTGAACAACAATTAATTTTAATGACTTTTTTTTTTGTTTCATAAAAACATTTACAAGAAAATTTGTGGCTAAAAAATAAAATAAGCTTAATTGTTTTACATGCATAACAAATTATTTTACCTGTACTCCAGAACACATATTATTAATAAATTTTTTAAATATATAATTTTTCGACCTTTTCTTAATATATATATGTATTTATATTATTCTTCCAATTAAGCTTGAGGTCACATTTTTACAAAAAACATCAAAATTTATTCCTGCTCAATATTTCGTTACCTCTTCAGTATGAAAAAATCGATAAATGACTTCCTCTACACACGCACGTGAGCGTGCATGAGTAACTTTACTTGTTATCGCGTATGATCGCGAATGAAAATTTGCTCATGTTGCCGATATTTTGTTGAAATAGTTCTCCGTTTTGTTTTCAAACGGAGCTAATTATTTAGAAACTAAATGACTTCCTCTACACTTAAATTCTAGATAATACATTTATTTGCGTTATTAAGTTAATTTGTATAAATAATTGTTATTTTTATTTCATTGCAAATTGTTTGAGTTTAATTGATAACAACGATAAGAGTCGCTTGAAGAACATTTACCTAAAAGCTTTTTGTCATCAGCATTTGATTTAATTCGCTGAAATAAATCAGACATAATTCATGAGTAGTTGCTGTTTTATTTTTATTTTGTTTGTTTTGTGTATTTTTCTTTTCTTTTTCATTTAATTGTTAAAACAATTTTTGCGCATTTAAAACTTTTGCTTTTATTGTTGCTTAATTTAGTAAAACTCAATAAGAGCTTAAAAAACTATATTTTTGCTGGTCTACTTTTTTTAAATGCTTAAAACAATTACACACGCTTAAATTCGTGTTAGTGGTGGAGTAATTCCGTCCAAACAGCTTCTGCTGTTGTTGTTATTTTCATATAAAAATATTGAATAATTTTACAAATATGGCATTTGGTGACTGGATGTCTGGTCAGTTAAATCAATTGAAAAATAAAATAAAAAAATAAATAAAAATCTAAATTCTAAGAGTGCCAGTGACTAAAGTGTGCTAAAACACATGTTACAAGTACTCCACTGAACAATATACACACACGGTTGCTTATTTCTTAAATTTATTATCTTATTTTGATCGTCAGTATTTTTTTTTTGGAAAAAATCGCTGAAATAATTAAAATAATTGTTTATAATTCATGTCTGGTTTCATGTCATGGCGTGTTAGAAACACTGTTTGTTTTGTGTTTCACTTGAAAATTAGTTTGAAATTTGAACACAAAGACTCGGATAATGTTGAAATTATGTAATTGTTTGATTTAAAAATAAATAGATATTGTATCAGGTGGGTGTGTGTGCTGATAAAGTTAAATTAATCAGATATTTTTAATTGGAATTTTTGTTTGTACTTTTTTGTGTGGTAATTTTGCGCTATTTAGCAAGAGATTTTTATCAAGGTTAAAGAAACAAGTGGTGTCGCGGGACAATCTTTTGCGACAGATTAATATCAATTTTGTTTATAACCCAATGATGACAGCAGAAATTTAACAGAATCCCTATATGTCTCGAAAAAATTCCCCCTTTTTCCCTGCACACAAAAAAAAACGTCCCCACATTTGTCCCTATTCTAAAAATTCATTGATTTTAGGTAGAAGAAACATTTAATTGAGGTTTTTAAAATGTTGTATATTTACATCGCCAGACAAAAAATTAAATAATAAAAAAACATAAATTTGTAATTTTAAAAATTTGTGCTATCATAGTTCTCAAACGACTGTACTAATTACATTTCTTCAAAAATTATTTAATATTTAGGAGAAGTCTTTGAATTAACTTAAGAGCTGTTGCACCATTTTTTTATAATTCTTCGCATTCATTGCTAATATAGATTTCTGAAATTTTTAAAATAAGAATTTTTAAAATGTTGTCCAAATTAAAATAAATGTGACCCGGAATGAAAAGAATGAATGTAATTTTGTGTTTCTAAGAGCGCATTTAAATAGCTTAATATATATTTTTAAAAAGTCTTTATTTATATATTAAACCAAACAAAAATCTAAAATTTTCATAAATTTGTTTTTATTTTTTATAAAAATTTTATTCCCAAGAAAATCGGTCATGGTTTGCCTTTCTCTGTCTCTTTATATTATTTACCAAAATATGTTTTCTGTCTGTATGAAATATCTCGCGTAATACTGTAACAAAATTTGAAATTTAGATTTTTATATGTTTTATCACTTTTGTGGGGTGGTTTACGCAATTACACCGCAATATAAAAGGAAGAAAAACAAAGTTTTAAAATTGCCTACATTTTCCTTAAAATGAGAAATCTGTTCTTTGTCCGCTTCCCTTGAAATTTTACAATGAATTCCCTACAAAAAGGGAAAATTCCCCACTCTTGGCATCACTGATATAACCTCAAAATTAAAATTTCTTTTTATTCTTTTCTATTTGGACACTTTATTTTCTTATTTTCACAGAATTTTCCGGATTGAACTTCTTTAAATCAAAAAAATTACTTCCGCAAAATTATTTCGTTGTATATTTTATGATTGACTGTTAGTATTTCAGCGGTATTGTGTGAAATTTTCGATTGAATCATTAATTTTTTTAATGTTTAACATGTTGAAATGACAAAATTTGTTTGTTAAATACTCGTATATGGTTTATGGCGACAACGCTCCAAATAGAATACTTTGAATATAGAAATTATTATATTAACAAAAAATTAAAAATAATTAAATGTAGATTTAAATTTATTTAGTGCTTGAAAATTATTCAAAATTTTATTAAATAATGTATTCAAGCTTTAGGTCCAGAAAATATATTCTCAGGAATATATTTAATTAAAAATTAATAGTAACAGTTATTGTTTTCAGAAACCAATAAAAACTTATTCTAAATTTGTTTTTAAAAAAACGATAATTAAATTACACAAAAATACAAAATTACTTAAATCTATTACAAAGACATAAAAAATATTCAATTTCCTGTTCTATTTTTGTAAATTAAATGTCTGCAATTTTGAGCTACATTTTCTGTATCCATTTTAAAGTGAATTCTTTCCTCTGTTGGCGTATTTATAATCTGTAACATTTCTAGCATCAAACGACGTTTGTAGTTTGTTTCTGAGTTCAAAACTATTTTGTTTTCAAAATCTGCTGTATGGTGAAACATTGCACAATGTGATGTTAATGCAGTTTTCTGAGTTGATCTGTATTTGTATTTCTGATCAGATTTCTGTCCGGCTAATCTAGTTTTTAGTTTATTTTTAGTAGTACCTAGATATACTTTATTACAGCCTCCGTTATTATTTCCCTTCCATGGTATTTTGTAAACTAAAGGGTCCGCCAGATAACTTTTTTCTTTGAAAATGCTATAAAAAACTACTGAATATTTTCTCAAATTTCTTTTTTTATTTGAAAGTACAATCCTTCCGGTTAATAATGAAAAATAATTTCATTTAAATGGCTGCCTCGGCTGGCCATGCAGTAGCCTACACGATCGGTCCAATTTTTAAGCACATTATCGATTGGTATTTCACCAATGGCTTCACGAATATTGTCCTTTAAAGCGTCAATTGTCTCTGGCTTGTCGGCGTAACACTTATCTTTGGCGGCACCCCACAAATAATAGTCCAACGGTGTCAAATCGCAGCTCCGAGGTGGCCAAACGACATCAGCTCTGCGGCTGATAATGCGATCTTCAAAAACAAAACAAAACAAAACATCGAGTGTAGCTTCGGCTGTGTGGCACGTAGCGCCGTCCTGTTGAAATCAAGTGTTGCCAATATCCTCCTCTTCAATTTTTGTGAACAAAAATTCGTTCAATATGACCCGATAACGATCGCCATTGACTGTAACGGCCACTCCTTGCTCATATTCGAAGAAAAATTCCCAATTATGCCTCTGGACCAAAATCCGCACCAAACAGTGACTCGTTTTGGGTGCTTCGGCTTTTCAGTGTATGTGTGCAGGTTTTCTGTGCCCCAAATGCGACAATTTTGCTTGTTTACATACCCGCCAAGATCAAAATGAGCTTCATCTGAAAAGATGATTTTTTTGCCAAAATCGGCATCTTCTATAAGTCGATCGCAGGCCCACTTATCGAAGCGAAAACGCATTCAATTTCGTTCAGCGGAAGGATAAAACTAATTATCTGTCAAATCAGACATGAGCTAAGTGTTACTTACCATTCACGAAATAAGCACTAGTTGAAAAAAAAACGTCAGATGGCGGACCCTTTACATTAAATCTGTCTAATATTTCCGTTTTATCCTTCATTTTACTCAAAAAATTTCCTAATGTATTATTGGGGTATTCACACTGTAGTCATAAGTCATATGTCATAAAATAATAGCACACCAAAATATGACAAGTGTGAACAACCCCGTCATAATTTAGTGTGCTATGTCATAATTGTGCCAGCTGATACAAAAAAAAACATTTAAAAATACAATTTCATATCAAAATGCCGAAATCAAGTGAAAAAAGTAAAATAAAAAGTAAAGCTGGTTTGTGCGAAAATTACATGTTAAACGTGATAATGGCTACCTCAAGTAAATATGAACAAAAAAAATTCATGTATGTATGTATTCAAATTTAAATGCACCCTTTTCTAGGTGATAAGGAGGATGAAGAACAAACTAATGAACCGAAATATTTTTTCTTACGGCGGCAAGTAGAAAAACATCCATAAGCTGCCAGGCAGATAGCTTACACAAACGCATAATTTTCATTCAAGGCGAATTAATTATAAGGTGGTTGCAGTGGCGAATTCACGTGAATTTATACATTACCTGCCCTTTCAAATTTGTTAAATATTTTCCGGCGCCATTTTAATGTAATTTTTTATGCATGGAGAATTTTGGCAGCGTATATAATGAATTCACCGTTTACACAAACAAAATGCCTGTTGTTTGCTTTGTTGTTGATTTATTGTAGTCGTAATAAATTTGCCTTTTGCACGAAAATTACATTAAAATGGCGCCGGAAAATATCATGGTGTAATAATATCAGGTGTACGCAACAAGGAATATGGTTTTTTGTAGGGTTGTGTTTTGACCGTTAAATAATCTGCAAAAAAATGGTAAGTTTCACGGTCTTGTCAAAAGTTGTTTACATTTTTGGCCGCCATTATGAATATTTTTGTTTACGTTATGCTTTTTGTTTTTGCATAACCACTAAATACATACAAACCACATTTTGTTATGTTTTGTATACAGCTTTTTTTGACAATATTGTGATAATTTTACACAAACAAAATGCATGTTGTTTTTTATTGTTGTTTGATAACAGCACCTTATATTATTACACCATGGAAAATATATAACAAATTTGACAGGACAGTTAATGTATAAATTCACGTGAATTCGCCACTGCAACCACCTTATAATTAATTCGCCTCCTGGTAATGAATTTGCCTTGTTTTCATTTTGTGTTATTTGTAGCGGCGGCTTGTTAATATTATTGCCGGCTCGAATAAGGAGTTACAGCTGCTCGACTAAGATTTCTACTGTTATTTTATGACAAACCAAAAACATACCTTAAAAAGTCTTATTATTTTATGACTTTTTTGCTTGAAGCACAACAACAACTTTTTTAAGCCATTGTAAAATAATAAGACATTATGACAATATGACTGATATGACCACAGTGTGAACACCCCATATATGTGTTATGAGCCATCCTATAATTTTAAAATCGTAGATTTTAGAATTCTCTAGAAGTTATCGGTACATAAGTCAAAGACTTATAAATTTTTGGTTCATTCCCTCCCAGTGGTCGTACTATTTATCCTCAGTCTTTTGTTCTGTCTAATCAATTTATTAAAAAGTAGATTATGGAAGTCATTATCTTCCAATGTATTTCTAATTTTTCCCACATTCTGCCTATGAAATTTAATATCACTAATATTCAGTACTCCATCTATAAGATTTTTTGCCGGCTACAACTGGTGAAGCTGAAGATCCCACAGGAAGACTTTTTCGTTGAGAAAATATTCAATTACCATATTGAAAATATCTAGAGTCATCTATACAAAATTTAATAATTCTTAAAAATAACTCTTTTTTCCAATAGTTGTATGTTCTTTAATAATATCCCATTTTTTCTTTTAATTATTCAAAATTGTAGATCTGTGTTTTGAATAAAACCTTCAGTTTCAATTATAAAGTTTCGTTTTTAAAAACGTGCAGTTGGACTCCTTTGGGTACGAAATCTGCGAAAAAAAATATTCCCAGATTTCATTTTATTTGAATAGTTTTTGTTCGAATAATATTTTTTAAATGATTTATTCTCGTTTTAATTTTTTTTGTAGACATGATTGCATTTCATTTTCAATTTTACTACACGCGACTAAAATATTAATTATTTAATTATCTTGTTATTTTACTCTAATCCTCATTATTAAACATACTCATGTAATAATTTGCAAATAACACACGTTTTCAAGCGGATACTTATAAATACTTTGGGGAAGAAAAATATTTAGAAAACGAATACATATGAAGGAGCATATAAGCAATTAATATGTTAATTAATGTGAACAGTTTTCAGAGTGGATAGTTAGCAATATTTTACAGGGCCGCTGCTGATTAATCTGCCTATTTCCTGCTTAAAACTTAAACTCTGCTCTTCCAATGTAAAAATATATATCAATCTAAAAAATAAATTTTCCAATGTTCAATTTGTTACTTTGGAAACTTTTATACCACGTGATATTATAGCGGTAGTTTTTACGAAGTGTAAGAATTAAAACACTCAACAAATGCTCATGAGTGATTCAATTCAGTATATTTTCCTTTGGAATATATTGATCAAGAAGCTAAGAGTGTTACAAGTTCTTAAAAAATTACTGAGCTCAAGCCATAAATGATCACGCGTGATCACTCATGATCGTGATTAGATCTTTGTTTCAATAACGTGGGCGTGCATGAATGTGGGCATAAAGAAATTGAGCATGCGTAAACGTGCATGAGTAGGTTTTTAGCGTGATTGTTTTTTTATTTTTTTTGGCTTTACTGTGATTTTTCTCATTTAGTTTTTAATTTTTTAAAAATTATTTATTGTTTTTTGTTCTTGATTATGTTTTATTCCATGCATGAGTAAAATTTTTTATCGTGAGCGTGCATGAGCGTGATTGAAAAGTCATTCACGGTTACACCTCTAGTATAGGCTAGTATTAACTGGTGCCGGTGATCAGTGTTGTGCCTTCGTCCAACAGCAACAAATACAATTGCACACTAATGCACATCGCGAAAATTTTTAATTTTATGACTTGCCTGAAGCTCAACTCGAACGCACGTTCTATATATATTATTAATAGGCAAACACGTTTTCTTAGATCCTTTTTATGGCCGTAATACTGACTGATTTTAGAAATTAGATCTATATGTTTTTAAATGGTTTTTTAAATCGAAGTGCACAATTTTAATTTTATTTAAGTCGGGTCGATATTTAGGGAGCTATAAGCGTTTACAGTTGCTACTAACACATTCACACTTATTACACATGCATTAACAGCTTCAACTTTAAAAATAAACACAGCATGAATGTGTGTTTGTCCAATTTGCTTTTGCATAGAAATGAGACAGACTTTTAAGTTGTTTATTTAGAATATTTTTTGTTTTTGTATTTTATGGTATGTTTTTTATATAAAAGTTTAATATTAATTTCTAGAATGCTGTCGATTGAGTCGTACGCTGGATACACTAGTTAATTATTGATTTGACAAAAACAAAAAATGCAGGTTTAAATAAAAAGCAATTTCAGGGGGCAAATTACGACATACGATATCGAACGAATATTCCATACAAATTCAAAAAATGTTCTATGGGATTTCGTTTGATTTCGAACGCCGTAATTTGCCCCCAGATTTCCCTTTTAAGCGTCGTCACTCCTATTTTAATGAACAAAACTGTGCATGTATCTTTCCCGGGAATACAAGATTTTTATTCCTTAAAAGGACTAGGGTTTCTAATACTCTGTTATTAATAAATCGCTTTTATTATCTGCAATTTTCAATTACTATTATTTTTTCAAATTTGTTTTAAATTAAAATTGATGTCACAGCAATTTCGCATAATTGCTCACGTTTAAAACTCTTCTCAATACAAATAATTGCTGTTATTATTAGAACTGAATATATAATTATGAATTATAATTACATGTGCAAAACATTAGACGCTTAAAATGTTTTTTTTTCTTTTTCAAGTTCAAGACAACTTTAATTAATATTCATTATCGTTACTTAGGTGTGTGAATTTCAAATGCGATCAATGTACTTATTGGAATTAGTTAGTTAATGACTTGAACAATATTTCAGTGGGATGACAGAAAGCACATTATTTTAATAGTATTAGTTAACGATAGCATTATGAAACGCCCCATATATGTATGTGTGTATATAAAAGAAACGTCATAAATAAATTACACATTTGAAAACATTTTACAATTACGATTACACATTTACATTTAAAAATATATATAAACGACGTTTTATAATAAAATAAAATAAAAAAACAGGTCATTGACTTGGAAACATTTAAACGATTTGTGTTGGCATAAAAACAACAACACAGAACTTTTTTTTGTTTGTTTGTTTTTTTTTTGTAACTGCAACAAAACATGCATAAAAATGCAAAATAATTGTCAACACTTAATGGAAAACAACAACAAGAACAAAAACTACAGCAGCAACAACAACAAAACTATTGAAATGTTAAATAAAACAAATTTAAAATTCAACAGATACATACGAGTACAAAATAAAGAGAAAAATTAAAAAAAAACGTTAACTGAAGAACTGTTACCCTTTTTAAAACAAAATTCAGCAACCTAAAGATACTTGAGAAATAAAATTAAATCCCTGTTTAAAGTTTGAAAAAAGAAAACCTTTTTTGAATGATTTTTTGCTTTTTTTGTGGCATGAAAAGACGGCAATAAAGAAAAGAACCGTTTTCGTCTTCTTCGCCAAGGGCAATGACTTCGCATTGACATCTTTGGCCGAAAAAGGTACAACTACTCGTTTACACAACTGAAGAATTTTAGTGACCAAAATGCAAAAAAAAAAATAAAAATCTGCTTAAAAGTCTTGGCAACAATTGTCCAGAAAAATCAGGAATGAATTGTTTTCTTTATACTTATGTTGCATCATTTTTTATGGATTTTGTTGCACAAATATTTACGTTGAACGTTTGCCTTTTTAAGTTATTCAGAGGGCCGTATAAATTATGTTGTTCTTTGGCAGGTAAGGTAACACATTTAAAGTATTGAATGTGGCTTATACGAAGGTGAAGCTATTTATGTTAACAAAAATACAGTTATTTGCCACAGTTGTAAAGCGGTGCAGACTATGCTCTCCTTCCTGGTCGCAGTTTTTTCCCCTTCCACTTGAGAAACTTACAAAAAATACAGGATATTTTCTAAAGAAAATTGTTGTCCATTCGTTTTATTTGTGACGTGCAGGTATATCGGGAAATCATTTCTCTTCTCATATCAGTTTTACTAGAAAATATGAAATTAACGTTCAACCATCTTACACTGATCTTAACACCGAGTCTAAGAAGAATACCTCTTTCATTTTGACTTAAATAAAAGCCACCACGTGCCAGGCAGCCATTTAGTTTGCTGCGAATAAAAACTCTTCCTTATAAATATTCTCATTCGGACATTTTCGAATATTCTTTTGCTCTGCCAATAGCAAGATCTAATAAAGCTTGTTTTGATTTAATTTACATGTCATAAGTAATTTTATTTCTGAACCATCCCAATGTTTGGGCCAATTCTTTTATCAGCACACATGACTTGTATTGGCCCCCAATACAAGTCATTGTCATAATGTTTATAATAATTTATTTAGCTCCACTACGTTACATGGCCCACACATTTCCTCAAAATACAAGCGGTTTGGTTTATACTCTTTTATGAATGTTGTTGCAGCTGGTGTTGCCAGGTTTTTCTTTACTAAAATTTCGCTTCAACATCTATTTATATATAAAAATATTCGCGCCTTTGCTTATTTATTAATATAAATATATTTTTTTCGAATCGTATTGGAGTTATAATCCAAAAAATATAATATTACATGCTAAGTTCGTGAATAAGGATATCCTTGAATAGAAAAAAAGTCCTTTCCTGATCAGAATTTAAAACCAATTTTTTGCTTTCATTGCAAAAACTTTTTGTAAGCAGAATATAACTTGTCAATAAAGCATTAACATATGCTTTTAAAAGGTCAAATATGCTCTATAAGTTCGAATAATGCTGAAAATATGTTTTTAAAATTTAAATATCCGAAAAAATGCTGCAAAGGCTGAAATATGCAAAAATATGCAGTAACAAAGCGATGCTAAAATTCATAGAAATTTCTGAAATGGGTAAATATTTTTTCTCTTGCGCGAAAGGTTGCCCAAAAAATACCATGTAATTGCATATTTGCGGTTTCAATGGAGATATTCTTGGATCACTAACGTTTTATGGCAACCGATTGTTAAATTCGTGGATGTTTCACTAGAAATATAACTACTCAAAGTTCAGTTCATCAATGATTTTTCTAAGGATTCCTGTAATAATTTTTTGTTGGGATTATATAAACAATATTTGAACTTAGTGGCGTCCATCTGTTTTGAAGTCGCTTGGTTTTTTCAAAAATTATTAAATTAATTTAATGTGATTATTTTCGAACAATTTTGTTGTTAATGGTTTCTTTAATCCAAAGTGATTAATTTTTTTGGCTAAAGTTCGTAACATTTTTTATTCAGAAAGAATTGGACATGAGATAACAAAGCAACAAGGGAAAATTTTAACACCAATTAATTTCAACTTACACGGCAGAACAGAAACAACGTTGTTTTTCGGGAGCCGCTACACTCCCATCATCAGTGTTCATGTGTGTTTCCATGTATCCGCCACTGTTTAGGTGGCTCGGTTGAATGTGATTTCAAATTTGTATTTATACAAATAATGTCTAGAAAAAGGATACAAGAGTTATTTGTATTATTATTTTTGTTTTTACAGTAAACACTGTTTTACCACTATCAATATTCAAATTTTACCATCACTAATTAACGTTAAATTAACCCCTTGCTACATGTTTGTTTTATCTCATGTACCATTTTTTCTTTCTAATTTTTGTTTTTACTTAAGACAAACTTTTTTGGTTTGATTAATACTTAAGTGTTATTGCTTTTTGTTTTTTGTCAACTAGCTGAGTTTTTTTGATTTATTTGATCAATTTTAACTAGTTATGTGACAGTAAACATTGCAAGGCTCATGCCAGTAGCTAATTTTTATTTAATGTGATTATTTTCGAACAATTTTGTTGTTAATGGTTTCTTTAATCCAAAGTGATTAATTTTTTTGGCTAAAGTTCGTAACATTTTTTATTCAGAAAGAATTGGACATGAGATAACAAAGCAACAAGGGAAAATTTTAACACCAATTAATTTCAACTTACACGGCAGAACAGAAACAACGTTGTTTTTCGGGAGCCGCTACACTCCCATCATCAGTGTTCATGTGTGTTTCCATGTATCCGCCACTGTTTAGGTGGCTCGGTTGAATGTGATTTCAAATTTGTATTTATACAAATAATGTCTAGAAAAAGGATACAAGAGTTATTTGTATTATTATTTTTGTTTTTACAGTAAACACTGTTTTACCACTATCAATATTCAAATTTTACCATCACTAATTAACGTTAAATTAACCCCTTGCTACATGTTTGTTTTATCTCATGTACCATTTTTTCTTTCTAATTTTTGTTTTTACTTAAGACAAACTTTTTTGGTTTGATTAATACTTAAGTGTTATTGCTTTTTGTTTTTTGTCAACTAGCTGAGTTTTTTTGATTTATTTGATCAATTTTAACTAGTTATGTGACAGTAAACATTGCAAGGCTCATGCCAGTAGCTAATTTTTATTTAATGTGATTATTTTCGAACAATTTTGTTGTTAATGGTTTCTTTAATCCAAAGTGATTAATTTTTTTGGCTAAAGTTCGTAACATTTTTTATTCAGAAAGAATTGGACATGAGATAACAAAGCAACAAGGGAAAATTTTAACACCAATTAATTTCAACTTACACGGCAGAACAGAAACAACGTTGTTTTTCGGGAGCCGCTACACTCCCATCATCAGTGTTCATGTGTGTTTCCATGTATCCGCCACTGTTTAGGTGGCTCGGTTGAATGTGATTTCAAATTTGTATTTATACAAATAATGTCTAGAAAAAGGATACAAGAGTTATTTGTATTATTATTTTTGTTTTTACAGTAAACACTGTTTTACCACTATCAATATTCAAATTTTACCATCACTAATTAACGTTAAATTAACCCCTTGCTACATGTTTGTTTTATCTCATGTACCATTTTTTCTTTCTAATTTTTGTTTTTACTTAAGACAAACTTTTTTGGTTTGATTAATACTTAAGTGTTATTGCTTTTTGTTTTTTGTCAACTAGCTGAGTTTTTTTGATTTATTTGATCAATTTTAACTAGTTATGTGACAGTAAACATTGCAAGGCTCATGCCAGTAGCTAATTTTTATTTAATGTGATTATTTTCGAACAATTTTGTTGTTAATGGTTTCTTTAATCCAAAGTGATTAATTTTTTTGGCTAAAGTTCGTAACATTTTTTATTCAGAAAGAATTGGACATGAGATAACAAAGCAACAAGGGAAAATTTTAACACCAATTAATTTCAACTTACACGGCAGAACAGAAACAACGTTGTTTTTCGGGAGCCGCTACACTCCCATCATCAGTGTTCATGTGTGTTTCCATGTATCCGCCACTGTTTAGGTGGCTCGGTTGAATGTGATTTCAAATTTGTATTTATACAAATAATGTCTAGAAAAAGGATACAAGAGTTATTTGTATTATTATTTTTGTTTTTACAGTAAACACTGTTTTACCACTATCAATATTCAAATTTTACCATCACTAATTAACGTTAAATTAACCCCTTGCTACATGTTTGTTTTATCTCATGTACCATTTTTTCTTTCTAATTTTTGTTTTTACTTAAGACAAACTTTTTTGGTTTGATTAATACTTAAGTGTTATTGCTTTTTGTTTTTTGTCAACTAGCTGAGTTTTTTTGATTTATTTGATCAATTTTAACTAGTTATGTGACAGTAAACATTGCAAGGCTCATGCCAGTAGCTAATTTTTATTTAATGTGATTATTTTCGAACAATTTTGTTGTTAATGGTTTCTTTAATCCAAAGTGATTAATTTTTTTGGCTAAAGTTCGTAACATTTTTTATTCAGAAAGAATTGGACATGAGATAACAAAGCAATTAAATTCTTATTTTATTAAGAAAGAAATTTTTGGAAAATATAAATGTTTGACACACGCCCTCCTCAGAGTTAAATTTCTCGCTGTGTTTTCCACTATTTTATGGTGATGTTTTTTCTCGCTCTAAATATCAATATTTCTGTGGTCATAAATATAAACCGCCTAACTCAACTTAAGAAAGAAACGCCTTTTGTGTACTAACGTGATCATCAAACAAGGCTTTATTTTTTTCCTCAAACTGTCATTTCTCTAGCCTAATTTTTATTCTAGATATCAGAAAAAAAATATATATATTGACTTAAGTCTCTTTGAACTCTCTTAATCTTATCAATAATAATCGTTAATAATCGTTTCAGTCCTTATAAATTCAAGAACAATAAATTGTTCAACATAAAATAAAAACATAAGTTGTTTTAAACTTTCAGAATTAAGATTTTTGTTTTGCAATAAAGAATTAATATTTATTTGTTTAAATATCTCATTAACTACTTTAAGTTCAATTACCAATTTTGGTCAAAATATTGCACTGTAATGTGTACTTTCTTTCCTATACCATAATTGTATTTTTTCAAAAACCTTTTCGAATATTAAAACTGAGTTATCTCAAAAGTATGTTATTCGACTTAGTCGTTTATTGATCGTGACCTCACATTTATACTAATTCGTTACTGAAATTGCAATGTTAGGGAAGCACTCTGCTTTAAAACAAATTACTGTAATTGCGGTTTTATCAATCTAAACAACACACGGCAACACAGGCTGCAGCTTCAACAAGTGAAATCTGCGTTTATCTTCCAGTCGAATAAATGTATTCGATAGGTTCTAGCTAAGGATTACGAAATCACTTTGATGTGGATGTTGAATTACAAAAAAATAAAAAAAATCACATGCTGCGCTAATGCCCTACAATCCATTTAAGTAAACAGGCAATTGTTTTGTAACTGCAGGAGGATATCAACGTTTACTACCAAACCTTTTGGTGTATTGATAAAAAGGATTTTATGCTAAATCCTTAATTAAAAAAGTAACTTTAATGAAATAAAATAAAATAGTAATAAATTAAAATAAAAAAGACACAACTCAAAAACTAGAGAACCATCCGGTACCGATAACGACATATCGGCTTAACGATATTTTTAGTGTTTAACGATACATCTTGTACAAGTTCCGACCAGTTTGCGAGTGATGGTATTTAAAGTGGTTACGAAACAATTATTGTTGAACTCGAGTAAGATGCGTCCCTGTAATATAACTTAATCTGTAAATCTCTTAAGTAAGAATTCAAGAGATACTTATGGTATCCAAATATATCTAGAGACGCAGATCCGGTGGATTTCTGGCGCAGTGTCATCTTATATGCCATTTACACTAGACCAAAATCTAGTACTTACGATATTTCCAGCAAAATCTTGTTGATTTTGATTAGACTTCCCCTATAAAACAAAATCTACTTCGCGACCAGATTTTGACGAAATTTGCCCAAATATCTGATAGTACTCACTGATGCAACTGTGTTTTCTGCCAAATTATACTGAAAAATACTACGCTGCCCAATAATGATATTTTGAAAGGTGTGCTCGCCAGCTGTTTTGCATTTGATTGATAATATTTTGTATGGAGTTTGACACTTGAAAATGAAAATGCCAATCAACTGGTTTTGATATGGATACGAAATTTTAAAAAATTTCACGAATAACTCGGTGTAAACAAACAAAATAAGAAAACAAGATTGCGCATTGCGCAGGTCCGTTATTTTGTTGTATGTGATTGTATTGTGTTGTGACGTAGACATAGAATATGTGTTGTAAACAAAAGTACATTTGTGTATGGAAAGTAAGCCGAAAAGTAAAACTTTTGTAGCCCGAGGAAGCTCATGTTCAAATAGCTTCAAACCCAAACTGAAAAGTGGCGTTGGCTCAGGTAGTAAGCACGTTGACTACAAACCGAAGGACGAGGGTTCAAACCCAGTGTCAGACAGAGTCATGAAATAAAAACATCACGCATTTCTCTGATGTGCATTAGTGTGCCTTTGTGTCAGTTGTTGGCGTAAGGTTTCAGTGGCGATGGCATGGTCACTGGTCACTGAACAGTACCAACTTTAGCTGATAATAATTCCATTATTGTAACATCAGAGCGCCCTCCTTCATTGGTATTGAGTAGCACAATGAACGGCGAAGTAAAATAATTAATTAAAAAAAGTGGCTACTAAGAACACCTTCACACTTCCTCCTCGACACCAGAGGCGCTGCAACACTGCTCTAAGAATAAACGTGCGTAAAAGCTGAGTTGTAAAAAAAAACGAAGAAGCTTCACCTCCTGTCATATCTATCACTATCCCTTTCCAATAGTTCCAGCACAATGCATTGCATGTGTAGCGGTCGTCCCCTGAGTTTAAAATTTTGTTGAAATCGATGCACCCGTTTACAAGTTATTTCCAGTTTTTCGCCATAAATCTCTTACACTTTTTACAACAAACACTCATTTGTATTCTATGATGACGTAGATGCGCAGTAGAACATTTTTTTGTGCGGCTGAGTGCGCAATCTTGTTTTATTGATTCGTGGGTGCGAACGGTATAGATTTTGATAGAGATTTCAATTGAAATCTACTAGATTTTAGTCTGATGTAAATCCCATATTACGCTAAAAACATTCTAAAGCTAAAAATCTAACTGACCTTTCTTCAATAATGGAACTCTTAATTATTTATTAAGTAAATATATGTCTGCCGAATTGTTTTGTTGCCTCAACTCTTTGATGAGTCTTGTTTGACAAATTTTAAATGTAGCGAATTTTTCCTGGCTTTTCTCTTTTAAATAAATTTCATTTGCAAAGGTGTTGTTGCATTTTGATTTGTATCCCTGGGCATCAGCACTACCTTGAAGTTTGCAACATTTTGCTTTAAATATTTATTTTTGACGAAGAAAAGGTTCATACAAAGTATGAAGGCCTTAAACTGAAGATGACAATATTTCAGGAACGGATTTAATATTAATAAGATTGTGTTTCGCGTGTGTGTGTGTGTTTGCTGGTATGTATTTGTATGTGTGAATAAAATGAATGGCCTGAACATGCAATTGTTTTGCAAAAGTTCATTAACTTTATGTTGCAATTGATTTGCTTTAGGGTTTGTTTGCTTTCGCAGATGGTTTTCTAAAAGAAAATATTTGTGTATATTTTAGTATTTTTTTTTAACGAATTTTATATATTTTTCTTGAATTGGTTTATTGCAAAGTTTAGGCTGCTCCCGCAGAGCAGTTGTTAATGTGCCAGACTATTAGTCTGCGGGTCGCAGGTTTGTCGCTGAGTGTTGTTAAAATATAAATTAAATCAAGGATGAGTTTGTCAATTCAAATTATTTTTTATTAAGAAAGGAATACATAACAAGGTCATGCCAACTTTTCTTTTTACATGGGAGAAAGTAATAAGAAACTAACTTTAAAAATAAAAATTAAACCAATAAAACTGCTTTCTCTGAGTGACCCTCGTATCCATAATTACTGTTTTTGAATAAAAAATACCTACCGGAATTCTTATTTTTAGGCATTTTCGTAATTGTCGCTAAAACTTTTTTTATTTGAGCTCTTGTGTGAATATTTGTTTGCTCTGCTGCTTATAAAACTTGAATAATTTACACAAAATATATTTAGCATAAAATTTTCGAGATAAAACAATTTGCATAATACACATACTTTAACACATTTTTCTACTTGTTTAAGATCATATTAAATGATGCCATTATCAAAATTCAAAACACAATATCACACATATTTGTTGTATCTTGTTTGGTGTTACAAGCAAATATTCAAAAATCTTTTAAGATAAATAATAAAGCAAAATACATAATAAAATTACGAAATATTTTAGCCCCCACACATGTGTTGATTTCATTTTGGGCAAAGAGTTGCAAAGAAGTTGCACGAGTAAAATTAAAATAAAATGTGTGAAAATCAACTTTTTAATTTGTTTTTTTTTCCCCTTTATTTTTTAAATAAAAATAACAAGTTTGATGTGGTGGTTTTATTCAGTTAGATATTGATAGACAATCAAATAATTTATGGAAATTCAATAGATTTGTAAACTGTGTGTGGGAGTAAAGTAAATTTGAATTAATTATTTAAAGTAAATGTTTCAATAAAGTTTTCTACTATAAAATTTATTATATTTTATATTCATATTTATAAAATTTAATTTTTAGATCATTTTTTTTTCTTTTAACAATTTATGTTTTGAAAATGTCCCACTTTGTTGAGTTGCTTAAAAGAAAATCTCAAAGTTAATTTCATAGTTCAGTGAATATGTTGATTTCGCTGGAAAGAATTTTTCACGCTTTACTGCTCAATGGCTAAATTATTTACTTGCGTTTGCTTTGTTAACTATATATTTTTCTATATTTGCCATTTTTTAAGTTTGAGTTATTGCTGGTTTTACTATAGAAACACAGAAACATAGAAACTTAAAATTAGCTACAAAAAGTTGTTAACTCAGGGTCAAACTAAAATAATTTAGTTGCTTGTTTATTTATTTATTTTCTAGATTTTCATATTATTTTTTTTTTTTGGACTGAACATGAAAACATTTGTAACGACCATTAAGTTCGTGTATTTTATTTGAAGTTTTATTTGAACATTTTAATAACGTATAATACAAGTTCAAGTAAGTGTTACGGAGAATAGATTTTGATGTATCTAAAATGATCATGAACATTTGATTTGGACTTTTAGAAAGTAAATTTCCTTCATACAATTTGTCATTACAAATCGCCTTCAAATCGCAATCGCCAGTCAGGAGGAATCCATTCTAAGGGCGACTGTTGTTTAAAAGCCTAAAGTGATAGAATTTCTCTAAAAACTAAGTTGTGTTTTCAATTACAAAAGTACTAATCGGATTAACAAATAGTGAAGTGGGCATATTATTCTGATTTATTCGACCTTTTCATTAAATTTTATTAAATAATTTATTTAAGGTTTAGGTCCAGAAAATAGATATAAATGATTTATTTAATCCGATATTTCGCTTTCTCAATGGAAAGCTTCTTCAGGGATATATTTAATTAAAAATTACATAATAACAGTTATTTTTTTTTTTTTTTTTTTTTTTTTTTAGAAAAGAGAAGTAACACTCAGGCAATTAGTATGCCTACCAACCCGTAGGTGTGTTACCTTCTTTGGGAAAGGGATAGTGAGAGAGGACAGATGGTGAAAGAGAGAAAGCTTAATTTTTACAACTCTGATATTGCGCGTTGTGTTAGTTTTTAGATCAGTGTTGCAGCGCCTATGATGTCAAGTAGGCGCATTAAATGTGTTTTTTTTTTAAGCTGTTGTAGCCATTTTATTAATTATTTTACTTCGCCGGCGATTTTGCTACAATACCGACGAAGGAGGGCGCTGTGATGTCCGCTAGCATACACCAGTATCAATTGCTGCCAGAACTGTTCAGTGACCAGTGCTATGCCTTCATCACTTAAACAGTCTGACAACAACAAATACAATCGCATACTAATGCACATCTGAAAAATGCTGGATGTTATGACTTGTCTGAAGCTGGGCTTGAACCCACGTTCTTAGACATTATTTGCTTTGCAGTCAACGCGCTAACTATTTCAGCCAACAGCATTATTATTATTATTGTTTTATTATTGGTTTGTGAAAACAATAACTGTTATTATTAACTGTTATATAATTAATATAATTCCAAAAATTATGAGAAAATTCCCAATAGTTTAGCGTCAGGTCTGAAAGGGATATTTTTGGCTCACGTTCATGTGCGTGAGTTAAAAAAAAGTTGGTTAAAATCACGAAAGCTCACGCTCACGAAATACTTACGCAAAAAAAATAATTAAAATTAAATGAAAACAATTGCAATAAAGCAAAACAAAAATCTTTAAACAATCATGCTAAAAATCGACTTATACACGCTCACGATAAAACAAATTTATTCATGCACGTTCATGCGCAAAAATATATTTTTGGCTCACGTGAGGGAAAAAAGTTAGTCATAATCAAGAAAACTCAGGCTCACAAAGTATTAAAAAAAAATATATATATAAAAAAGTAAAAAATAAATTAAAATTAAATGAAAAAAATTATCTGCCTGGCACACCACTATGTCGATCGAATTCTTTCTTTCGTTCAATAACATGTAAAACAAAAAAAAATCTAAAATGTTGTTTTTGTTTTAAATGTAATTGTACAAAAGAACAAATACGAATACGGTTGGCAGCACAATAAAGTAAAAAATTAAGAAGTAATCACGCTAAAAATCTACTCATGTACGCTCACGATAAAAGAATTTTGCCTACGCACGCTCACAATAAAAGAGTTTTGATTTTGCACGCTCATTCACAAACATACATATATTTTTGGCTCACTTTCGTGCACGCTCACGTGAGTGGAAAAAAGTTAGTAACAATCACGAAAAATCACGCACACAAAATAAATACGAATGTAAAAAACTATAAAATAATTAAAAAAAAAACAGAATCATATTAAATAAACACAATTACAATAAATCAAAAAAAAAAAAAACACGAAACAATGACGCTAAAGATCTACGCATCCACGATCATTCACGCACAATTTTTTATACTAAAGTTCACGTGATTGAAACAGACAACTAATCACGATCACGTGATTCATGCTAATCACGTGAGTGGTGCCCGTGTTTATTATGTATAGTAAAATTCACAGACATATATTTTTTAATCGTTTATATCTTCATTTTATGCGTCTTGTTGTCTCTATTCAAAAAAAATGCATATAAATGCCCTTAAACACGAATATAGCGGGTTAAAATGTTCTACAAAAATATTTGTCATAGAAACTTTCTACAAGTCTCTCTGAATTCATTAAAGCTCCAAACTCAAATTCAACACCAGAAATAATTTGAAACTTAAAACGTGTGTGTAAAAGATAACTTCGCACTCATCCAGAAATTTTCAGTTTTGACGTATTTCTGGCGTTTAACTTGAATTTTGAGCTCTAATCTGTTTGAAAACATTTAATAGAATATTATGAGAAATCTTCTTTGTGGGACATTTCAGCCCTCTATATTGCTGTTTAAAGGGAGTTTATGTCCCGATTTCCAAACAAGGAGCAGAAAAAACGCCAATACACGTGTATTTTTTTTGCGATCTCCTCCACTAGAATCAGTCGTTAGAAACTTGTTATATATTTGTTTGTGTTGTACAGTGTAATTAGTCAAATCCATCATTAATCAAATTTAAAAAGTTCATAATTACCGCGAAACCTCAAATCAAAAAGAACAGCACTAAACATTAAAAAGGAGGCAAAATTATTATCTAAAAAGAAATTGATTCAACAACTAATCCGATATAATAATAATATATTAGTTTGATAAGATTAATATCAATTTATACTCGTTGAACATTTTGTAAATTTTGATCATTTAATAAATCTCTTAAGGAAGCGGTATAAGAAGCAAAAGATCTAATATTTTGAAGTTAAAGATTTCTTCTTAATTGAATATATAATGGGTGTCGCCTAATGCAAAAGAGACACTTTTATCATCTATGTTAAATTAAACGCTTGGATTTCAGCTACGAGTATTATTAAGAATAACAAACAATTTTAAATCAAAACTAATTTAAGAGTTTTTTTTATTTTTTCAAATAAAATTTGAATGGATTTTTTCAAGCATAAATAATTATTAACAGCAACTGCATAAAGAAATGAATTCTTAAAACAGAAACAAAATTATTGCATTCAATAAATAATTCCTCGTAAGAAGATTTAATTATTAAAACAAATAAAATAAAAAAAATAAATTCTGTAAAGAGATTAATTCATAAAAGTAGTTTTATGTTCTTTATTTTCTTTCTTTTGTATGAATAAATCGATTTGTTTGCATCCGATTTGGCCGGCGTGGTTTTCTACAGGATGCATTCCGTTCTTGCAACAGACTTGGCAAAGAATTTATTAAGCAAATGAAAATAAAATATAAGAAGGTATGAAGAAGTTTTCACGCTCAAAAGGAGCCATATTAGTTTTATGAAAAGTTATTAAATCAGGCTTGAGTTCGTTAATCTATATTTATTAAGATAGACAACTTTGGAAAAGTATTAAATTTGTAAATAAATAAATACAAGGAGAACGGAATAATCAATCCTTTTTTATGCTCATGAAAGATCAAGTCTCTTTTTCAATTATGAAATATTAGAGTTGTGTCGTTCCCGAATTACCTAGTTCGCGAATCAACTGGTTCCAATGAACGATTCACTAATTGGTACGATTCGGACTTTTTCAAAGTTTCGTTTTTTAAGGTTTAATGCTCCGTAATTGCAAATCGTGTTGAGGAGACATTATTTTTTGTTTTGACAAATTGTCGTACCGAAGATATCTTCACATATCTCTAAAAAAATTTCTTTGGAAAGTTGAGTTTGAAGTTTCAATATTATACAAAAAAAATATTACATGATTACAGTATTGCGAATACTTCCAGAGCACAAGTTCAGGATCTTAGACACGATTCGTAAAAATCAGTTTTGACTCTTGGGTTTTTAGGGGAAGCGCTTTTGTCTCATGTTCTTTGATTTTGTGATTCACGTGAAGATAACTTCAGCACGACGAATTGTGTGGTAATGAAATTTGTTATATTTAGTTTTCTCACGCTTTTTTAATAAATTTTTTTAAAAATAGTTTAATTTGTGAAAAACAATTCTGAAAAAGTCTACAAAATTGTTTTCGGGACGACGAATTGTCTGTACATTAATTTTTGTTTCAATTTACGGAGGAAAGTTTTCACTTGCTGTAATAGACAATAAGTGTAACAAATTCCTTTTACAAGCAAATGGAAATTAGTGCTGGCAAAGTATTGATTAGTGGGTACCGAGTATCAGGTATTTCCTTTTTTTTTTGTTACTGAATACTTAAAAGTAGTTACTTGATACTTTTAGAGTTATATTTTTAAGCAAGTTGAGTGGCTAAAATAGTGGATAAAAATACATCACTGTATAAAAAGACAACTTGGTGTAAGATTCTTTAATCAAATCAAAACTAAATAATTTTTTTTTGAGAACAATTAAATTATTTCTTAATTTGTTGTTAACGTTAAATTAAAAGTTAGCTTTACATTTATTTTTTATTTGATAATAAAAGACATACAAAACCAATAATAGTTGAAGATCTATTTTTAATTTTTGAAGAAACTTCTTCAATTTGCAGATAAAAACTATGCGTTGCAAATTCATAAAATCCGTTAAAAGTAACGAGTAGTATTGAGTAACCAAATGAAAAGTACTGAATATTATTGAGTAATGAAAAGTAGAATTTTCCAGCTCAAATGGAAATTAACTTGAGAAATTTACGAGGATAAATTTCCGTAAGCTTTTTTTTACACGCGCTTCTTACGGGAATGTGAAATTCTGGCCTTAAGTTGTTGTGAGAATTTGCAGAGAAATAATCTGAACGCCAAATTTGATCCAGCAGCTCAAAAACTTTTATTCTTTTGAAACCTTAAAAATATTTTCTGTCCATCAATAGTAGTGAATCTTCAGTCTAAAAACAACAAGCGCTTTCGATTTCTTATGAAGGGTGTCGCAAAATTAACGCAAGATTTGAAGTAAATAAAAAAAAAGTTTTTAGTGTTTTAATTATTTTTAAGATATTTTTCAATGAAATAACATGTTGTTCTATCCTGTAACGCTACATTTTTACAAGCCCGAAACGGTCAGCGTTCAAATTGTGTTTTTTAGCGATACTAACAGTTTCCTGCACAAATGGAGAAAAATTCAAATAGTTAAAGTATCTAGAAAATGGGCCGCATTACGTTTGCTGAATCGGCTTCGACATGTTGTACAGCATGAGGTGTGTTAATTATTATTAAACTTCTTTTAAATTAATTTAATTTATTCCAGGTAATTTTTTTTAAAAACTTTAACAAAATTTTTATTGAAAAAATCGATATTTCGAAAGGTCGAATAATATACGAGTATAAGAATAATTATTAAACTTCTGTATCATCAAGTATATTGATATTGAAATGAATGGAAAAAATAGAAATTGTCGTATTTTCTCGTCGTTAAGAATACGTAACGAAATTCTCATACTCATAATTGCAGGCTTCAGAGCTGAGGTTGAACCAAGTCACAAAAAGACAATTCGAAGATATTTTGAGTTTCAGTAAATGTAAAAATAAATATAAATATAAAATGAGAGCCATTGTCTTTGGTATTTCACCATTACCTTAGGAACGAAACACTTTTCTTACTTAGTCCGTTACAGAACTAAATAAAGTTAAACTTTGGGGAGAATTTCGCATTAGTATTAAAATTTTTCATATTTTGACTTGGTTTAGTTCAGCTCTGAGCTCTACAATTGTGTATGCTCAAATAATTGACGAACGAATTTGTCGGGATTTAAACGATGGCTTCTATGCTTGCCTTTCTTTCAGTTCTCTTTTGGTGTTGTTACCTCGCTGAAAGCCTTTCAACCCCCTTCATATATATATATATAAATATATATAAATAATATAAATACAAAAATGTAAAATAAATATTTAAATAAAATGTTCACGTAGAACATAGGGCATCATAGGGTGGAGTTTTTCTCAGAGTTTGAAACCTCTCTGTCTGCTATCCACTGGGGAGTAGCAAGAAGTGATTCCTCTGCCCAGAATTCCCAAGAATCTCACAGCTTCCGGTCTGAGACCAAATGCTCCCTGCTAATGTCATTCAGGCACCCGTCTGATGGCAGCTAATGCGAGAAGGCGTACAGTGCTGAGTATCCAGAGTTCATACTAACACCGGCGCGTCTCTGGAAAGTAGGTGTCAACCCTTCGTATATAAACTCCAAAAAAGTCGGAATAAAAAGTCCTGGTGAAAATCTTGACTCACTCACTATCATGCGACATCACTTTTAATTTAAACTTTTAACTCTTTAACAGCTCTGAATTAAAATGTGTAGTGCACACATACAGAACTCATTAACACATTTTAACATAAAGCACACAATCAACCGTGCATACACAACTAAATAAATAAAATATATCAATTGAAAAATGTTATCGCCTTCATAAATATTAATTGATTTATTGAACTATAAGATGCATGCGGTGGTATGCAATCAATAAAACGGCTGCATATTTGTGCTGATGCCTCTACTATCATTGCGTAGACAACAAGTTGTACGTTGCCGTTGGTTGTACAATTTTTGTTTCTTTCTTCTTCTCATTTATTAACATGCAACATCATTTTACACACAATCACACTCACTTGCAGCTAAAAGTGGTCATCATCGTCATCATCCTGAAAATGATGGCATGATGCCACTTTAGTATCTTAGCAACCCCTCCCTACTCCTCTCACGTAATTTATGTTTTTGATGATTTTTAATTCAGTTGTTGCTATTTGGGGAGTTTCGCTGTAAAAACTTATCGATACAGGTTTTCGTTTCTACCGTCACTCATTATTCCCTGCATTGTCGCCTTTACTTCTATGGATTCCAGGAAGTTTTTTTATACATTTTTTTGTTTGATTATTATTGATATTTAGTCGATATTCATACGCACACGCATACACATACAGATACACACATGAACATAAACGCAGTTTTTGTGATGGCAACAAATGAGATTTTTATAATTTGCTTTTTTATGTTTGTTTTGTTTGTTGTTTATTCCCTGGATTTTGTTACTTTGTTTATTCATAGTTTGTGGATGGTTTTAAGTGGACACTTCTGCAAATAATAATCAGGCTACCGACAGATACACGCAACACATATTCAAATACCCAGCAGTGTCAAAAGTGACAATAGTAAATACTTCGTTTCTTTTTTGTTTGATTTATTGGTTATTTTTTTTTCATAAACTAAATTATTTTGAAAATGAATCTACTAAAATAGTTTTACTTTTTTTCTTCAAACAAAGTAGTTCCACCTTAAGAAAGAATTATCATATGAGCATTATTGAAACTTTACTCCAGGTTGCCATCGTGACTTGGATAAAAAGACATTTGATAATAAATAAAATGCTTAAAAAAGCCACAATTTATCGCACACATTCTTTAATATCTCTACAATTGAAGTAAATAAGCGCTTAAGTAGTAAGTAATCACGAGAACTGCTGGGTAATTACATATCTATGGGCCTGAATTATCGCGTTAAGTTTGTTTGTATTTGGAAAAAAAGAAGAAATATATAAATTTTTTTTAATGCACTTCCCATAATCATTAAATAAATATAAATCATCGTAATACGTATGATATATGCGATGCATGTTAATAAAATTCGCCGTCAGAAAGTACACTGCAAAATTTAAAACATACTTTTAGTACTCGTATATTACGTTCAGTGTATGAGAGAATAACAAATTTAATGTGTGATTTAATCAGGAAAAAAGTGATTATTGCCTTTCTCTGGTGTGCAGTAACCATTGTTATCATGGATACTCTGATGTTGTTTAAGAATCCCGGCATGTTCCTAGTCATAGACATGTGGCCTTCAATCTGATCGCCGAGTAGAGAGTCAACGATGTTGAGTAGACAACAATGTAAAATAAAATTAAAATAAAATTTACTGGTTCCACGAAGCTGGTTTTTTAAGCGAGAATTGTCATCGAAATATGCATGATTTTTGTTCGTCATGTCTCACTTGGGAGCTCTCTGTTTTTTGTCATAAAACTGCATTGCGTTCAAAGCTTCATAAATGCTCTACTAAAATCATTTCCTCTTCGTCTTATTGCGTCGTTCAACTGTATCATCGCTAAACTTCGATGTTGCTTATATGAAATCGCTAAATCGTATGCATTATCTCTTCCATTCATTAAGTGTGAGATTCAATTATTTTGAGTTTAAAAATGAATTGAGAAAAATTTGCCTTCTTTTTGTGTATCCTCGGAAGCGCTTCAAATCAACGCATTTGGAAAGTGGGCAAATCTTTTTTGATGCTTTCCCAAACTTAATAGCTTTTTTTGCTGGCTTAGCTATCTTTCTTCCCGCTCTATACTAGACATTTCCATGTGTGAAACACTACAACCGTTCGGGGCAATCTGAAGGGAAATTTTCTATTTAGACACCCGCCAACGCCATCGCTTTTTCAGTGGTATTCCCCATTTTCAATCTGCAGGAACAAGTGAAAAGAATCCGCACGAAAAATAAGGCCAACTGTTCATCCAAAAATTTCGGTCTACTTTTAATGAGATCCAAAAGAGGACCAAGTTCTTGATAGGTAAAATAGCATATCATTTCTAGGCAAACTTTCAACTGGGGGGAAATGGTTTCGTCTAATATACACTATGGGCTTTGGCCTGAACTTGAACTTCGCTAGAACTTAGTTAGTTTTTAATGTGCAGTAGTCAATATTATTATAAATATTTTGAAACTCCTTTAAAAAAGTGTGCAGTCTGAGCGGCGCTTAAAGGGCCAATTGTCTGGACAAAGTAACCACCGAAATGCAATTCAGTAAAATGGAAAGTGCCTTCATTGGAGTAGATCTAAGTATCCCTGCTATCGAAACCGCAACCCGCAACTTTTACACTCAAAATATTCTGTACGTAAAATTAACTGAAATTGTAATTTAAAATAAATGAAAGTTCACTTAAAAACCGGTCTACTCATTTTCATTTAAATTGAACCACAAGTTCATATAATTTTTAATGTTAAAAAATTAATTGACTTAAGCCCGTAAAAATAAAAGATTTTTCCGTTGTTTGTGTAGGAGAGGAAATCTCAAACAAATCAAATAAAGCAAGCAAAGAAAAAAGAACAGCACTTGAAAACAACGGACAATATTGAATGTAACCGAAAATCCGTATTAATATGTCCTTAGTTTTTTTAATGAATGTTAGAATAAGTTAAAAATAAAATTGCTTACAATTTTAAATGTTTATTCTTTTAAAAATGACTGAACGGGTTCATTCTTGAATAACGTACAGTCCGTTACTGTAATAATATTGTCAGTGTATTTTCATATCGTCGTGGTGAATGCAATATGCTGTATGTCACTAAATCATACTTTTGCAGGAAAGACAAAAACTGAATATTTCTGAGAAAAATTGTTTGTTTTAGTTTCGCTGGCTAGAATATAATAATAAATCGCCACGATTCACACTGTATCCAATGTTAGTATCCAATGCAGAATGACACAATTTATAGGTTTTATCTCGAAAGAACACTCCACGCCACTGTCAAATCAAGCGTGCGATTGACATACGTCCTTTTGCAGTAACCAAAAGAAGCGCGCAAAAGCTCTCTTCTGATTGCCTGAACGGCACGAGATAAATGCAAGTTGTAGGAGTCCCAATTTTGGTTACAACGCTACAATAAAACCAAATTCAATTTTTTTTGACATACAGCCTATTGCATTCACCACGACGATATTCTATGCGTTGACAGTTTCTCTCTAAAGCATCCGCTATAAATTAATACGGACTTGACATTCAGTGTAAAAATAGTTTTCTTATTGCATTTTCAATAAATATACAGTTTGTCAGATAATTGTCGGCAAAAAAAATATATATATTGAATATTTGTTCATTTAATGAAGCTCCTCAAAAGTGTGAAATTTTTTTGTATTTTACTTCCACTTCCATTTCGTTTTATTTCCCCCAAAATTTCAAGAAAACATTTCAGCTGATTTGTTAGGATGTCTTAGAGAAATCAAATTAGTAATATTATACAGGGTGGGGCAAAAGTCTCGCTACCATTTTGATTGCCTATAACTTTCTTCAAAGAAAAGATAAGTAAGTTTGAAATGCATGTATATAGACTAGCTAAAAACCCCCAACAAACAAAAGTTTTTGAAAATCTTTGAAAAAAGATATCGTGGCGATCTCGATTAATAAATTTAAAAAAATAATTAAGTTTGGTTACATTTATTTTTCGTTATTATTGGAAAATTATGATGATCGCGATTCGTGTACAGAACATAATGGTTAAAGCTAAACTAAACTAAACGTCACATAACCAAGATTGAGCGCAATCAAAATGGTAGCGGGACTTTTGCCCCAGCCGTTATATCTGGAGAAGTGTTCATCAAAACTTGCTGTCTCCATCCGCAATTTTATTTCATTCGAACGAATCCTAATTTACAGTCGAACTACCCTATAAAGAATCTGCATGGGACCACAAAATCGCTTCATTATAAAAAATTAAATTTTTTTTTTCAATTTTATTTTAATACCTTGTTTTTTAAAATATTTGATAAAGTGCTGAGAAGAATTCCAAACTGCTTAGCTATATCTTATTTATTTTCCTCCATCTTCAACTTTATTAATTAATAATGATTTTTTTCCAAAAGAAATGCTATTTCGCTCAGTCATTTTTGTTCTTTGAACACGAACAACTATTGTCTAAATTGTTAGTGATGGGACTTTGTTTCTTTTCGTTGTTATGTTTTTTTCATCTTTTAGGAATTCCCTTTTTTATATATTACTTTATTCTTGTCACACAGTGTTGTGAGTATGCGCAACGGAAACTTTTTTGAAATAATTTATTATATGAAGACAGAAGTGCAAGAAACTCAAATTTACATCTAAAAAATTCCTTCATTGTAACGAAAAATTCACTGTATGGAAATTCAATGTAAGGAGATGAAAATATACTAACATTGGAACGAGAAAGCTGTGTTTTTGAAATGAATTCACATTAGGGAGAGCTTCATTGTATAGAAGTTCACTATAGAGAAGTTCGACTGTATTGTCAGTGTAGACCAGATAGACCCTACACTAAATGCTCTCGAAATGTAAGGTACATAAACAATTTTTGTGTTACTACAAAGCCAGTGAATGTTCCTAAATCTAATTATCAAGTTCAATTAAAATCAAATGGTTTCCTTAAGCTGGTCGACCCTTCGGTCTATCTTTGTAATTGATTGTGTGTAGTATCTCCATTTGTCTGCCACACAATCAATTTGTGTTATCGGAACTTCTTTCTACTCCTTCTCTGTTTCTGTGTTTCCTATTTTGCGAAGTTTTAACACAAAATTAAAAAAAATAAATGAAATGTCTGAAAGAAATCGATAATCTTGTATTTATTTACCACATCTGTGGACAAATAAACATAAAAAATAAATAAACAAATGAATAACACTCAGATACGTATGGATTTTTTTCTTACACACATACTTCACTGTATTTAAGGTTATTAATTTATAAGAATTTTTCAGATAAGAATCGCAAAACGAAAACTGAAGATGAATGCGTAGAGAAAAAAAAGAAACAATAAAAAAATATGGTTTAAGGTCAATTTTGCACTTAATAATCTTTTTTTGTTTTAAACAATTTTAAATGAATATTAAATTATAGCTTGAGGTAGGTTATTGCCGCTTTCATTTATGCCCTCCACCAAGATAATAGGGATTTAAATATACTTACGAGAGACCCCTAAAAATAATCTCATTTGGAAATTTAAAATAACATGTGAACAGTATTTAAAAAAATACTTGAATGTTTTTGATGTTCAAACTCTCGGACCAAGAAAAAAGTCTTGCAAATCGGAATAGTTTCATTTCAATATTCCTCCTCTATTGAGAGTTACAGTTTAAGAAGTTTTAGCATTGGATAGAGGCCCCCTGTGCATTTCTGTTATTTGCCAGCTAAATTATTAGAAAACGTTTTTATTATTGTTGCTTCCCGTTTACTTTAGAATTTTGTGTGAAGCAAATCTTCTTCTCATCACGGGGTTTTGTAAGATACGCCACTAATCAATTAATCAATTTTATTAAGATTTTGTTTGGAATATTTGTCTGACGAAATATGTACATACTAGAGAATCCATTTATTTGACTTTTGATTTTGTTCGTGTTAGGAAAATTGCTCGATTAATCGAGTAATGGTTTTAATTTATATACGAATAACTCAAATAATTAAAAAATAAAGATTCAAATAATTGTATCCATTGGGAAGATATATAGTACATGTGTGTTTGAATTGATGCTTTTACTGCCAGTCCCAGGATGTCACACATGTGCGTTCTTACGTACAATTAGGATTTGTTTTTGTTTTAAATTTAGTTGTACGAAAGAACGAATACTTGTGACATCGCAGCAGTTACTATATTAATAAATAAAAAAAGTAGAAATAAACCCAAAATGGAGTTAAAAATATGTAATAAAATAGCAATTCATTTGTACTACTTATAAAGTTATAAAACTTTTAAAAATTAATAATATATAAAAAAATATGTTTAAAAAAAATTATACAGTTGACGCGATTTGAATTGCATTTTTCAAAATAGTCTTTTAAAAATAGTCCGATTTCTTAAATGCTATACTGATTCTGAATATAACGCTGACTGTTCTGCAATCTGCAATGGCTTCGCTTTCTACCGTAATAGCACAAGTTCTTTCTAAACACCGATTTCTACCGATTTTTGATTTTTCAAAAAATGTCTATATGAAAATTCCAAATTTGACATTTTTCAACATTTATCAACATCCGATTTCTCAAATATACGATATACTGATTCTGAATATAACGCTAACTATTCTGAAATCTGCAATGGCCTTGCGTTCTGCCATAATTTCTACCTATTTTCGATTTTTCAAAAAATTTCTGTGAAAATTTCAAATTTCGCATTTTTCAATATCGGAAATATATGTTAAATTAGGTTTTCGGTTTTCGTAACTTTTCTCCTTAAAAAGTAAATTTTTAGATTTAAAAAAATTTTGATTTTTGAAAAAAATATATTTTTTTTAATAATTTTCTTTTTCTTTAAACAATGTTCGGAATTTTTAGTACTTTTGCGAACAAATCTCAACTTACACTTAATTCTGTTAACTTAACAGTCTCTTAGTTAAAGAAATGTTAACTTAACAGCAAGAGGTACAAACGGATCTAACTGACGGAGCTAACTTCACACCCATTTGGATGTTTTGTTTTAATAAAATTTTACGCTGAAAACACAATTTCACGTGTAGTAGATCTTGGTGATAGCGATAGGATTCCATTAAAGTGATTTTTTAGTTTTGCTGATATTTTCTTTGTCTTGTCTAAATACATGAAATCACCTATTTATTATTCTAATACAGTGTTTGTGCTAAATTTTTTGTTGAAAAAATTATACATAAAATAAAATAAAAAGAAAGGAAAACTAAATATGTCTCGTTTTAAATATTCATAAGTTTAACGGATATTAATTAATTATAAAACTGATAAGTTTTGTATGGTAAACGTCAAACTAAATATAAATTTGCGAGTTTAAGCTATAAACACATTCACGACAGCAGGCCACATGCCTACATGACTACAAATGTCGCTGGCTAATTAATTGTTTTGAAAACGACAGCTACTTGTACATTGTAAGGAGCTAAGTCATTTAGGTTTCAGAGGAGCCACTTTAGTTTTTTCGCTTTTTTAAAGAGTACAATTCAATGCAGCAATAAAATGACAAAGAATCACTTGTATTGTAAAAATATCTAAAACCGCTAAAAGATGAAAAATTAAAAAAAGGCGTAACACTTCCTAAATGGATTTAAAAACTTAAAGAATGTTATATGCATTCACAATCCTTACATTTTTAGGTATTTTCAAAACTTTTCAACTTTTCGCAGATTTTGCGTTTTTTTTTTGCAATGTGGACGACTTTTTTGTTTTCCCAATGATTAGAAGTTATTGCGAATTTTCGTTATTTTTGTAGTTTTTATGCGAGTTTTTTACATTCCTTGCATTTGCAGCTCGTTTCAGAAGAATTTACGGCTTTTTCTTTTATCGCGATTATCGCGATATAATTGACTTTTTATTGCTTCATTGATATTTTTAAAAATTTTATAAAAAGATGAACACAGAATATTGATCTAATATGCAGAAATTTCATTGCCCTTATTTTTATGCAAAAATTATTTTTACACATGTTTTGTTACATTTTCAACTCTTTTTTTTGTTTCGTAGCCAACAAAAATAGAAATAAGTTTAATTTGACTACACGACAAAAGTAACATGGATAACAACCTGCAGCCGTGTACTCATGTAGTCGTGAAACTAATAATTTCCATATAAACACATGTATTCTATTTTTGACAGGTTGTAGTCGGTATCCTGCTGTCGTGAATGTGTTTATAGCTTTAATATTGCGCATCTGTTACGTATGGAATTAGACGTTTATCATCATTTACATCATTTGTCACACATACACATCTAAAAAGGCACTAAAATATATTTAAAAAAAATGTCGTTCGCCGGAAAACGAGGTTAAAATGTTTAATTTTTACAGAAAATGAAGAGCGATACGACGAATACACTTTTGCATTTTTCACTCAAAAATCACGTGTTTTTTTAGATATGACTACGGTGCAATAAAGGAGCGATGTTATTTAGTTTTAAGGGATTTAATCAAATAGACAGTTTCTTCGATTAATTGAAGTCAATTGTTCGAGTTATTCGTTAATCGAAATTAACTATTTTCATTATTCGATTGAATAATGGCAAAACTTTACTCGATTAATCGACCAAAGATTAATCGAGTGGACAATTATTAAGAAATCTATAAAAAAAATCCTTCATACCATCCTTTTAAACATAGAAAAAAGACTTCAAAAAAAAACTTAATAATTTTATAAAACCAATTGTGATTCAAAAAAATTGTGATAATTTAAATATTGTAAAAAAATTAAACAAATAATAATAATTGAAATCAAATGAAGCAAATTTCAACAAAATGATAATAGAAATTAAGAGCACAAAATCATGAAAAAAAAATTCAACAAATAGAGTAAATAAAAATTAAAACCAGAAAAATAATAGAAATGAAAATATACCAAAAGCTTCAACAAAGTGAAAATTAAACTAAATCCTTGTGAAACTGTAAACTGTAAACTGAGATTTAAGCATTCAAACATCTTCTAAACAAATTGAAATGAAAGTAATAGAAGAGTTTGTGAACGAATAATAACTTTACATTTCGCAAACACACAAGCTGCCGTAGGAAAAAATAAAGAAAAATGATTTCAATTTGTTATCTTTAAATAGTAAAAAAGAGGAAAAAAATAATAAACCACACTTACAAAAAAAAGAAACGAGCGAAACAGTCAGTTTCCCAAACATTAATCCTTGAAATTCAACAGAAACGAAAGAAAAGAACTTGTTCCACACAAACAGCTTATTTGAATATGAAATTCAATCATTTTTATGGATTAACTTGTATTAAAACTGACAGTAGCCGGAAAATTTACTTCATACTCCCATGTAAAATGCATGATGTACGAGTACTTGGAAACAACAACATACGAACACCAGGTTACACACATCAAGTCGAAATAAAGTAAGTGAATGTAAACGACGATGGAACATTCAAAACGGTGGCTAAATTAAATGTCAACAAGATATCATCTGGTCATTATTTTTATTTGACTATTTGTTGGTGTTGTTGTCATCAAATGCTACTAACGTCGGCTAGTTGGCGCTAAAGAAAAGTGAAAACTTTCCAGTTAAAATTAGAAAAAAAATCTAAATAAATAATAAATAAAAAATTAAAAAAATAATAAATTTCTCGGAAACAAACATTTAAACAAGCTGCCACAAAATGGTGAACGCAGTGATGGATGCTATTGCGGTATGTAAAAATTTTTAATTAAAATTTCAATTAAAAATTTATTAAGTTATTATTTTCTTTTTGCCACCAACCAGTTTCAGAAATTTTTTTCGTATTGTTAATATTTAGTTTCTAATAAAGCATTAAAATTTGTCTCTAAGAAAAATCAGTTATCGATTTTATAAATAAAAAAAAAAGAAATTATGTCGAATTCTTTCAATATACACTTATTTTTAGAACATCGAAACCTTTTCCATGTAAATTTTTTGATAGCAATTGAAGACTTTCATTTGAATTTTTTTTTAAATATTTTTAGGAGAAAATAATTTTTTGATACCAAACATTATTTTAATAAAAACTTATCGCAAATTTTTCTAATTTGCTTCCGATAATGGTGGAAAGTTTTATACTGATTTTTTTGGAAATAGCAAAAAGTATTATTTTTTATAAATTTTAAAATTTTTCGATCTGAAAAATCTTTAGTAAACATTTTTCGTTATTATTATATTTATCTTTAACATGTAGGGTTTTTTTTTAACTTATTTTGAAAATGTAAAAAATTTCGCATAACATCCAAAACTTTGATATAAATATGTATCTTTAGAAATTTTTTTATTACAATTTTTGTATGGACATTTTTTTATTAAAATATTTCCATGAACATTTAAAAAAAAAATGTTTACTATAAACATTTTTCTATGAAAACCCTTCTGTCAAAACTTATTTTATTTTTTATTTTTGGTATGAACATTTTTCTATAAAATTTTATTCATTGAAATATTTTTATGAACATTTTTCTACGATAATTTTTTTATTAAAATTGTGAAAATGTTTCTAAGAACATTTTTTTTTAATTTTTTGTGGAAATTTTTTCGATTACATTTTTAAAAAAAAAGTTTTCTATGAAAATTTTTCTATGAAAACTTGTTTGTCAAAACTTATTTTGTTTTTTATTTTGTAATTTTAATTTTCTATAAAATTTTATTCAGTAAAATATTTTTTTGAACATTTTTCTATGACAATTTTTTTTTAATAAAGTTGTGAAAATATTTCTATGAAAACTTTTTTTTAAAAGTTTTCTATGATAATTTTTATGAGAAAACTTGTCTGTGAAAACTTATTTTAAAAACATATCTCTATAAAAATTTTTCTTTGAAAGCTATTTTAACATATATTGTAGCTCTGAATTTTGTTTTTATTAAAATCTTTCTATACATTTTTATTTTATTAAAATTTTTTAATGGGAAGTTAAAAAAAAATTCTGTTAAAATTTGTTTCTCAAAATTTTTTTATTGAAATTTTTTATGGACATTTTTTGTGACTAATTTTTAATAAGCTGCCAGCTTTTGTCAAATGACAACAAAATTTTGTGTCAGAATTTATATTTACATATATTTATATTGAAGAAATTTTTGTATTTAATTGTGTTTTTCAATATAAACTCATTTTATAAAAAAAAAACTTTTTTATTTAAATGTTTCTATGAAAATTATATAATAATATTTTAATCTACATTTTTCTGTGAACATTTATTTAAGAAAATATTTCTATGCTAATTCTGTTTGTGAAAGACATTAAAAATAAAAATTCTATGAACATTTTCTTAAAAGTGTAAAACTTTAATTATAAAATTTAAAAAAAAAAATATTCCTATACAAATTTTTAAAAAAATTTTTCTATTTTTCTGTGAACATTTTTTTTTTTAAGAAAATTTTTCTGTGGCCACTTTTTTAAAGAAAAATATTCTTGGAAAGTTCCTTAATTAAAAATTTTTGCTTTAACATTTTTTTATGGGAATTTTTTGTTAAAACTCTTCTATGAAAATGTTTCTAGGAAAATTTTCAATAACAATTTTTCAAAGTTTTTATTTATTAAAATCTTTCTATGAAATTTTTTTATATAAAATTGTTTTAAATGAAATTTTTTTATAAATATTTTTCGATGCGGAGGTTTCTTTCTGGGCTTGTGAAAAATATTTTACGAAATTTTTTCTAGCAAGAGGGTTTTAAGAAAATTGTCAAATGAGCATTTTTAAGCTATTGCATAGCTTTTATCTTGGGGGCTGAGTGCGGCGCCCGAATCATTTTATTAAAATTTATTTTTAAACATGTTTTTTTCTATGCGTTCTTTTCATTACTAATTTTTGTACAAAAATGATTTTATAAATTATTTTATTAAAATTTTTCAATCAGAAGAGTTTTATTAATAAAATTTTCCCATAAACGTGTTTTTCCCCTGAAAATGTTATTATGAATTTATTTTATTATTAATTTTTTAATAAAAATAATTCATGAAATTTTTTTATTAAAATTTTTCTTTCAAAAGGTTTTTAAGAAAATTTTTCAATGAATTTATTGAAATTTTTGCATGTTTTTTTTATAAAAATATTTCTATGAACTCTTTATATTATAATTTTTTTATAAAAATGTTTCTATAAAATTATTGTATTAACTATTTTTTAAATTTATTAATCGAGATTGCGACTATATCATTTTTCAAAGATTTTCAAAAACTTTTGTTTGTTGAGGGTTTTTTTGGCTAGTCTATATACATATTTATATACTCGTATATATGTATATAGACTAGCTAAAAACCCCCTCAACAAACAAAAATATTTTTATTTTTTTAAAATTTTTCTCGAAAATTGCTCTAAAAATATATTTTTTTTAATTTTTATGTTTCTATGAAAATTTTGCTGGATTTTTTTTAATTTTTCTATAGAACCGTTTTTAAGAAAATTGTTCTACAAAATATTTATACAAAATTTTTAATTAAGAGTTTAAGATAAACATTATTTTATGAACATTTCTTTATAAACATTTTTCTTTTAAAAGGGTTTATGAAATTTTTCAATGAACATTTTTTTATTAAAAATTTTCATTAACATATTTTTATGAAATTTTTTTGTGAACATTATTTTTTGAAAACATTGTTTTTAATTATTTATAATAATTTTTCTGTAAAAACTTTTTCGGTAACATTGAACATTTTTCGATAAAATGGGTTATCAACATTCTTCGATAACATCAAAAATTTTTATGAGTTTGTTTTTTTTTTGACAAGATCTAACATTTCTAAAAATTATTTTGATTGTGTTGAAATTTTATTCTGACTAATAACTTTACAATATTAGTTTGCTTATGGCCTTCTACATATCTATGTATGTATTTTTAAATAGTAAATTTTAAACTTCTTTTTAAATCAACAGGGGAAAAATGTATCCTGTAGGGTGTTCCCTTTGCTACTCTCTCCTTAAAAATGTAAATAAACATCGTTTTGTCACTGTGGCCACTGCAAGCAAACAAACGTTCTTTGTCATTTACTTTAATGCGGTGTGTCGTATTTTTTCGATTTGTCTCTATTGTTGTGCTACAAAATATTATTTTTTGTCTCAGTTTTTTTTTCCTCAGATATCGTTTCGTGATCATGTTTATGTTATTATGTCACTGCCTTCAAATTTAGCATTAAACGCCTTTATAAAGTACTGCAAAATTAGCACAAGGCGTGGGAGCCTCTACATTTTTTCCCCACTTTAAATTGGCTGCGGAGCAGATTGTGGCTGGTAGCTGGTTGTCTTTTAATGCAGAATTAACTTTATCTGGTCTGTAGCTGGCAGCTGCTGTAAAGAAAACAAAAAACGTTGGTTTTTTCTTCATATTAGATTTATTTTCGTGTAATAGAAAAATTATATTATATATATTATATTTTTTTTCTAGTTGTTTTGGTGGTTCTTTTTCTTTAATTTTTTTTTTGGTTAAGAGTTTATAGCAAATAATGTTGACTTTTACCAAATTATTCAAATCTAGCTGAAGAGGGGGGCAACAGCTTACGTTTTACTTTTTTCCTTGTTCTTTCATTTTCATAAATGACCCTTCTCCTTCTCCCTTAAGCTTCCTCTTTTGAGCACGCACTTTGCAATGGGATAATTTTCTTTAGACCCAAGGGAATTGAAACATTTGTGTCTTAAGCTCTGGGTTCTAACCTTCTATTTGCCAAACGAGATCTTTGATGGTCCTGCGCGTCTTGTTGCGCATTTCGGTGCATTTGGAATCGGTGTGTGTGTTACTTTTCGCTTGATTGTATGTGTCATTGATAATGCTATATTTTTTTCTCTCTCTAAAATGTCTTGTCATGCTTAAGAAGTAATAAACTCTGGTTTCTTTTTAAGTATATTTCATACATTCGCTTCATTTTATAGAAATACATATAATTTTGGAAAATGAAAACTAAACTTTGCTACATGAATTTGTCGGTAGTATTTTTAAGTGAGTGCTAGCTACCTCAGAAGGTCTCCATCATTATATAGCCAGCCATATGTGGCAGCAGCTAACTTTTTGCCGCTGGTGTTGAATACTTTTTGGCTGGTTTAATGTCAACATGGTCTTTTAGACAAAAATAAAAAATAAAATAAAAATCATGAGCGAAAAAAAACCACAAGAACTGTTTTTAAAGTTACCATGACAAAGTAAAAAATAAAAATAAAAAATAAATTTAAGACTAAAACATAAAGTTACAACGCATTTTAAGACAAGTGTTGTTTGGGAAAAAATCTGTGGCAGTTTTCTTAATATTTTTTTTAAATATTTTAATTTGCATATAATAAGCTGTGAGCGTTATAAAGGACAGCGGCAGCATTTTAAATTTAAACTTTAAAATATTTTTACTTCTTAAATGTCTGTGGTTTTATTGACGTTGCGGCGGAATGTGTTTGCTGCTACATTTTTAACGCTTCAGTCATTCGTTCTGGTTTATGAGTATAAATTTGGGCATTTAATAAATACAAGCTCGCCCCGAAATAACGATTTTTTATTATTTTCTTTTAATTTACATTGCTAACAGATTTTTCTTAAGCAACAAAAATATCTGTCGATATTTTCAGCCTTTTAATTAAAAATGTTTAATATTTGATATTTTATTGATTTAAATTTTTACTGTCGATCAAGTTTTACGTTAATCTTTTCATAATGTTGTTTAAGATTTAAATTTATAATTTATGATTCATTCATATTTATTTTATGAAACTGAGTTTCTTTACAAGTCTTCCATTTAAAAATGATCATTAATTTTAAAATAATCATTAAGCAATTTACAACTCATTTTAATTAAAATGATCATGAGTTGATTATAGTCACGGATGATATTGCAAATATTTTACGTTGAGGAATTCAATTTTAAACAAATTTTGATGCTGATGTATATTAGAAAAAAGTATCTATTAGTTGTCATAGTTTATTTGCTGAGTGCCCACGAGGGAATCGTTGAAGCATTGTTGAGTGATTAGTTTTGTGGCTGACAAAGATCCGTTGTGTACAGTCAGTCACCTGAAATTTCAAAATAAATTGCGCTGAGCCCTGGATGACTTTGTTGGGAGTATCTTTGTGTATTAGTGTCATCGCCTAATTTTGTAAAAACTTCGTGATGAGTGTTTGTTTGCGCAAAAAGTACTGTGGCGCTGGCCCCGTGTATACAGAAAAAGCAAAACAGGTTGCTTCTAATATAAATTTTTTTAAACGTTAGAGTGTCGAAAATTACAACAAATACATGATAACATGTCCAACTACTTTTCGAACCAATCATCCATCAGTTTACCACAGATTGCCTGAACAATTAATTGAGAAAAAAAAAATATAAAAAAATAAAAGCAATCAAATTTTGTTCAAGTGCTGACATTGAGAAGTCAAATATAAATTTATTAAAAATTATTTTAAGCAAAACTGTATTGAAAAAATTATGTCTGTAACTGTAGTCTGAAAACTCAAAAATGATAACAGGCTCACTCACACACGCATGTACACATCAAAGCTGGCGGCAACAAAATTTCCTTGAAACTTTGAAATGCATCTGGAGCGCCAGGCAATTCATTTATTTCATTACTGCGGTCAAATGCACATAAAATTAACAAAGTAAATTTTCTTTGGATTAACACAAAAATTCAAATAAATTTTCGACAAACTGAGAAAATTTCAAAGTTTATTTTTTGTTTGTTCGGTGTTTTGTCTGTCTGAAAGCAAGAAGCGTTACAATTTAAATTATAAATAAAAATATTTAGATGGACAGAACGACAGACAGACAATAAACATTTCAAACGAAATGTCAAATTCATTTCTTGAAATAAATAAATATTTAACAGAAAGCAAAAAAAAAAAAAAACAACGCCTGTCAAAAGGCTTATGAATAATTAAAGTGGTCGGTTTGAAAGTGATTATTTTACGACTGTCGGGGCATTCATTGAAATATAAAATTTATTAAAGTTTCTGATGCAAAATATAAATAGATAGTTTCCAAAGTACACATATTTACTCGTATGTACATATAATTATACAAATGAGTGCAGTTGTTTCAACGGTAATAGAAGGCAGGCAGACAAACATTATGGCTTCATGCTCGTACCGACTGAAAGTGTTGATGGCCCTTGATTGTGACGCAGCCGCGACGACGTTTACGATTTGAATATTGACGGCTGCGAACATTTCTGTGACATGGACACTGGACAGTTGTTTAATGTTATACAGTAGTTTCCCGGTTTAGCGCATAATGTAGTGTCAAGAAAGACAATATGCTAAATTGAACACTTTGTTAAATTTTATTTACACACATACAGTGGCTCCATAATATATTCGTTCACTGGAAAGCTACTAATACCCTGATAGATTATTATGTAGTTGTCGGGATTGAAATGGTATGGGATGTATTATTTGCACTTGGCAGGACCAACCGCCATGCAAGTAGTACTGCAATCCAAGTATTTTAAACTGATATGGCTAAAGATATAGGAAATGCAACTACTGCTTCTGCCACCTGTGTGTGTCCAACAAACTGGCGTCAATCGGGAACACATTTCGCACTACTTGTGCCTTTGCAGATACGGTTGATGATATCGCATCCGAAATACTTTCAGTGTCCAGTTTTTCTTAACTAATTTTATACCCACATATTCACCAGACATTCATACATACATGCATATTTCATTTTTTTTATTTTCTCATAATTTTGTCAACCGTTTTTGACACATCTGTTCTAATTTTCAAGGCGAATTCGGATGAGACCACCTGATGTGGATCTGCATTTAATTTCATTCCATTGATGCTAAAAACCCTCAACAAACAAAAGTTTTTGATATTTAAAAAAAATATTGATTCAATCTCGATTAATAAATTTAAAAAATATACAATGTGTGTGAAGATAAATTTAAATTTAACTAGCAGGGACATGAACCAAACTTTTTAGCGTGCTATCTTTGCAGTTAACAGAGCATATTTATTATTTGTAGAATTCCTATAATTATAATTATCTTAAGTAATATCTTGGACACAATTTTCCATTAATTGGTTAGTACGGAATCGGCCCCTGTTCCCAGATTTGGCGTCCTAAATAAAGTTAATCAATTTAAATATTGCTGTTAAATGTTTAACAGCGCTCTGTCAAGTGTATAAAGTGCTCTGTTAACTGCAAAGATAGCACGCTAAAAATGTTGGTTCATGTCCCTGCTAGTTAAATTAAAATTTATCTTCACACACATAAATATACATATGTATGTATATTTTGACGTATTTTCGTAAGACAACATATCGATGGCCAAAGTTTAAAACGTCAATTCGCCTTGATTGGGATTTTCCAAAGTATAAGCGAGGCAGACAGATCCTTTCTTATGCCAACAAACAAAATAAAAAATGTTGGCAACAAATGTTGTTAAATCGCCTTGAGTATATTTATAATTTAGAATCAGGGCTGCCAAACGTGATGATTTTACGTCATTTTGACGATTTTCTAGAGAGAATTTCACAAAATTACGATTGACGATTTTTGTTTAGTGTCCCTTATACATTGACGATTTTTGACACTTCACTACTTTTTGCCTCTACGTCTGGCAAAATGACAATCTCGATAGAAAAAAAATTTATATTGAAATGAATTGTTTGGCTCAAGCTAAAATCCGAGTTTATCCATTTATTTTTTTAAATTTTAGAAATTTTTGGATAAATTCACCTTTTTTATAATTATTTGGAACAATTTATTATTCAACAGACCAGCAGAACGGATCAGTGCTAATTTCGAGGTCGCTACACCATCTCGTCAGCATTCGCTGTTCGATTTTAACACTTTTGACGGTGGATACTAGAGAATAGAATTATCAACTATTGAACCGTATTATTTATCAAATTAGAATACGAAAAGTGCAATTTATTTTTACAAGATAAATTAATATCGCGTAGTACGAAATTTCCATCTCTGATGATTAATTGTTCCAGAACCACTGGCTGCTGAGATCAAGCTATTTTCTATTTTTGATTACTTGGTTTTTGTCTTTTGTAGTTAACTTTCTTAGTATTTAACCCCCTGTGACAATGTAATGCCCGTATTCATAAAAAATAATTTGTATTTGAAAAGTATTTTAAGTAAAATTTTTCATAAAAATTTTTTTTAAATAGATTTCAAACCCAACTTATTTTTTATGAAGACGGCAATAAACGTGAAGTTTATTACGTGTGCCTTCGTTTTTAACAATTAATGTTTATGCGCAATTTCATGAACTGTTTAGCTTTATATTGAAATTAATATTGAACTAAAATATAAAACATATCAAATAAAAAATTAACGTTTATTTTGGAAAATGTATTAACTGTTTCGGCACAAAATCTATTCAAATCTTGCTTTGAATTGACCAAACATGTTGAAGATATTGTTGAGTTTTCCATTATTTTGTGTTTGAACTTGAATTGTTAATTTTCAAAAAAAGATTGTTTTATTTATATAAAATACTGTTGGTTGTTGTAAAAAAATAGAAGATTTTTGTGTGACGATTTTTTGACGATTTTTTTCTTAAATATTGTCGATTTTATTTCCAAAGTTTGACGAATTTTCGGAAAATATTACTGGCAGCCCTGTTTGGAATTTTCATTTTTGTCTTGATTTTTTATTTAAATATTTTCAATAAAAATATTTCACATTCAATCTAATTTATTGTAAGAAAACCATGTCAAACCCGATTCGTCCCAATCAACGAAATACGGAAAAACTATACAACAACTTACAAGATCATATAGATAAAATTAACATAACTGATGAGGATACTTTGAAATTGTTTGCTCAACTTAAAAATGAGACGGATGATCGGCACGAAGCAGTAAAGCAGATGTCTAAAACTTTGAAAGCCTCCCAATTTGAACATGTACTGCAATCACAATTGCAAGTTCTACTAGAACTAGATAAAGATTATGAAAAACAACGTCAGCAATTAGTAAAAGAAATAAACACAATCCAGTATGCAAGTAATCAAAATCTAGAGAAAATTTCAACAAACGTGAAAGACATCTTAAACAAACGGCAAGTTGTAAGAAAATCAAATGAAGAGAAATTTGATGAGTTTAGAAAATATTTTGAAAATCTTCAAAATGTCTTTATGGCCGCTTTTGTCGAGAGAGACAACACTGAGAAGTAATTATTTTGTTAATATGTAATTAATAACTATTTTTTTGTAATGAATTTATTCATTTATACTATTTTCTAATTAATTGTTATTTTATTTGTTAAACGATTTTTCATCCTGAGGCAGCTACACAAAAGAGCAGCGAAATATCGATTATAAAGTTGTATGTTTTTTATATAGGGTGGCGCATAAGTAACGTTAAGATTTATTCAATGTATAACTCTTTTCTTTCTGCTTTTATTTAACGTTGGCATTTATTAAAATTTAGAATATAGTTTGGAAATATGTTCACATTATGTTTTAAAGATAATATCTTTCAAATGTAGCCCATTGTTTGATTCTACCTGACGTGCTCTTTCCAAAGCATTTTCCATAACTTTTCTTAGAATTTCAGGTCCCAGCGCCCCCACTTCTTCTCGGATATTGGCCTTAAGTTGTTGGATGGTTCTAGGCTTATTGGCATATACCTTACCCTTTAGGTAACCCCAAAGAAAAAAATCGGGAGCCGTTAAATCAGGCGAACGTGGTGGAAACATGAAAGAAATTTCGATATGATCTTTGTGTCTGAATAATCGAATGCTGACTTTCAAAGTAAAATTGAACAACTTTGGTTCTTTGTTCTGTGCTAAGCCTTTCCATCATAAATTTCCCAAGTATTATTTAGTTAATTCTGTAAAGAGACGAAAAAAAAGACTTAAATTAAAAAATGTATTCACTGATCAAATCTTAACGTTACTTATGCGCCACCCTTTATAAAAGTGACCTCAAGCTCGCTAAATAGTTAAAAAATTATTTGAAGATAATCAAGTATGTGATGGAATTTCGAACAATTTTGAGAATTAATATGAAGCCAATATGAAATTATAATTTTGAAGAAAGCAGACCAGAATATAAAACACAAACAATGTAATGATATTTAAAAATAATTGTATCCAAAATTATAAAAATATTGAAATTTAAAAAAAAATTATTCTTAAATTTAATATAAATTTAAAAGTGTTATAATGATTGGATTTTAATTACATGTACGTACGCTCGGTTCTACAACATCAAGAACAGCATTAATTTTGTTTTTGCCATTTTTCCACAATTATTAATTCAAACGCCAATCAAATTATAAAGGTATTCATTTCAGTTTTTTTTTGCTGGAAAAATGTAAAAATTTAATTTTTTTTACAACAAACACAGGAAAAAAATTCCACTAAAAGTTGAATTTTTAACAAACTATAACCATGTGTAAAAAAATCGGGATAAAAAGATGTAATTTTCCGTTTAAAACGTCAAGCTAATAAATAATCAATTAATTCAATTTTAATACTTTTATTCGGCATCTTGAATAATATTAATTATTTGCAAGAATTATTTGACAGAATGTTTGTAATGACAGTTAAAATTTTTGTACTTTTTATTTAAAAAAAATACCGTTCACATCCATAAGAGTGTAATTTTTAATTTTTCCATTTTTCCAACCAAAAAAATGTAAAATTGAATACCTTTTATATATTCAATAATTTTTTCCCCTTTTCTTTCATAATAATTTTTCAGTTATTGAAGCGCATAAAATCTTTTTTTATTCTTTCAATTGTGAATAAAATGTAATTGTCGATGTGTGATCAGATGCCGAAGTTAGTGTTACCTTGTAATTAATTATACCTTAATTTTGGCTTTAATCAAACAGTGAAGTTCGCTTACAGCGTGCATCGATTATTACGAATTATCGATTATAAAGGCAGAATTAGTTTGTACGTTTTGTTTTGTTACGGATTAGCTGTTATGTTTCTGTTCAGTTGAAAAACTGTATGTGTGGTTTGTTGTTACTTTTTCGTTCTGTTCTGTGAAGGCCGATCGATGCAGATAGAATCCGTTGTATGTTATACGTCGCTTTTTTCATCTGACAACTAATTTGAAATATAAGTTTTCTTATGAGCTTTGTCACTTTCCGTACGTCTCCGTCAACGCAAAGTACTAAAGTTCAACTTTTTGTGTTGTGTGGTTACAAAATTAAATAAAAATTAAAATTAAAAAAACAAACCGAATATCCTCGAAAATGTGTACTTTAATCATATCAAGCCGATTTAATGTCCGTCAACAAAGTACTCATTGTATCAACCTACTCCGCCGATACTTTAATGTCAGTTGAAAAAAGCAACGTCTAACGCATGACGGATTCTATGTGCAAATTTCATTTAAGAATTTTTTAGTTGATTTACGATTTTTTAAGCGACTAAAATTTTTTTTACTCATTTTAAGAAACCCTAGGATTGGTTATCTAAATAAATCCGTTTTCGGCTTGATTAAAGTACGTTGTACTGTTATTTGTTCTGAAAATTTTGAGTACGACTCGTACTCAAACTAAGTAGAAAATACTTGAATTTAGTACGGCTTTTTTCTTTCTGTGAAGGATTGTTTATGGGTGGCAACCAAAACTGAGTTGGGTTGTTAGTTGTTGAAAGCGATATTACGGATGGCAACTAGTAATTAGAGTTGTCAATTTCGGTTGTTGTTTAATGTTTTTCTGGGAACCAAAAATTTTTAGTTGCCTACGCTACTGAAATTTGGCTGCTATCCATAATCGACGTTTAAGTTCTTTTGATATATCGTTCCGTATCGAATGCTGCATTTCGGCCCCTGAGCATTTTCGGAATAAAATATATTTTTTGAACTTTGGCCTTTATTAAAAGATATATTGAAACGAATTTTTTGGCTCAAGTTCAAATCCGAGTTTACAAATTTCTTATTTTAATTTTTAGAAATTTTTGATAAATTCATTATTTTTTTAAACGACTTAAAATATTTAACAATTTGTAAAGATTTTATGGTAATTATTTGCGATTATGCTCACTTTTGCGATAAAGTGATTTATTTTACTTCGGTCCTTGTTTACTTACAGTTTAAGCGAATTTAAAAACCAATTCTTAAAATTCTTTTAATTTCTTTTAATTTTTAGGGCCTTTTCGTTTTTGAAATTGTAGTTGGAATCGCCGGCAAGTTGTTGCTCACACTCACGTGGTTATAAACAAATTGGGCATGTCAAATATTTCCCTTAAGTGTTAAATTCATCATTAATATTTTCAAAAACTCTTTTGCCTCAACTCCTCTAAAAGAGTACGAAATAATAGAAAACAAAAAGAAAAAAAAGTGAAAAATATGATCGTGTTTAATGTGATCATTAACAAATAGAAGTTGAATTTCAGAAAAAAAAGTGAAATAAAATATTAAAAACGTGACCATGTTTTAATACAATAAAATTAATGTTGCAGTCACTCGTAGAGATTGTAATAAATTATTTTGTAACAAACTGTTCGGTATTGTTACATTTCAAGTTGGAGGAAAAAAAACTTTAGTTAAATGCGCTAAAATGCTAATAATTCAAAATGAATAAATATGAAGTAATATTTAAAATTAAAACAAAAGGAAAAATTTAGTTTATTTATAGTTGCACCTTTTGTAATTTGAAAGTGCAGCAAAAACCAGGTGTGAAATGACACAGAAATAGAAGGTGATGTTAAGTGAAACTGTTTAAAACAAATGAAAAATAAATGTTGATTTTAAAAACAACCGATAGAAGTGTTTGTGGCATCGTACCACTCTAATCAACGAACGGATTTTTGATTTCAGCCAAAGCTGCTCTCCAACATGTATTTTTTTCCGTTTGAGATTTACGGTGCCACAGAAAGGCACACCGATTTTACACATTTGATACGTATTTTTTTCCATTGAAAGGTATTGTTCGGCTCAAGTTCAAATCTGACTTTAACAATTTCTTTTTGATTTAAGAAATTTTTGATAACTTCAAATCATTTTTAATATTTGTTTTTTGATATTGTTGGCCTTTCTTTGTTTCTAATTTATAAATTTAATTTTAATTGGGTTTTTATTAAGAAAGTCCAGTACAGTAGTTTTGGTTTAGCTGTCTTATGCTTACGAGTACTTTTAATAGAACTGCATAAAATCAATAATTTCTGTCACTATTCTTTAAAATCCCATACTAATTCCCTTTTTCTGTCCCTGCACATTTAAAATAAATCCCCAAAATTTTTGGCATTTTAAAATTGTTTTCGTATAAAAAATCAACGTTAGCTGCGTTTTGACTTAACTGCCCGATAATATATGTATGTGTTCTGTTATTATTCTTTCTGAACGTTGTGCATTTTGTATATATGCATATTTACCATATTTTTGTGCAGTTTTAAAATATTTTCATATAAATAATCAAAGTAAGCTGCACACATTAAAAAAAATATGGAGGTCACTTTTTCACATAAACATCCAACTTGAGCCTTTCAGAATTAAAAAAATCCCAGACAAGTCACAAAAATCTCAAGTTGTCATCATTAAAATACATTATTTTGTTTGCATGTTCATACATACATACATAAATATTTAATATAACAGCATTTTTGACTTATCTGCACAATCATGCAAAGTTGATTGTGCTGCTAAGTCAAAATTACTGTAGAATCTTGAAAAAGTTATTCGATCGGTTAAGTTAACCGAATTTCATCGTCCAGGTTCCCCTCTAAAAAGTTAACTCTTGGTTAACTTTATTTAACTCTTGGTCAACTGTAGTTAACTTTTCAGGGCGTATGCATTTTTCAAGCGAACCGGTTTTGTTTTTTGTTCACGAAATTGTCATTTTGGACACCTTTTAAAAACAAAATCGATGCACATCAGGTGGTAAACCTGATCAATAGAAAATAGTCCCGAGATATTACACAAAATAGAAAAAAGCAAACAATTGATGAATTGTGATTGTGAACTTTAAACAAAATAAATCTAAGTTTCTTTTATGTAGTGATTGAAATAAGTTTTATGTGTCATTTACGAAAAATATCAACTATTTAACCGTATTATTTAACGAATTCGAATACAAAAATTTCTTCTATATAATTTTACAAGTTAAATCAATTTCGTGTAATACTACGAGTAAATCCCCATCCTGATAATTTGTTATTCCATATATTATTGATCTCTCTCGCTTTTACCAGCGCCATTGACTGCTGAGATCCAGCTGTTTTCCATTTATGTTTACATGGTTTTTGTGTTTTGTAGTTAAATCTTTCATTACTCGATTTTAATTTAATTTTGTACACTCATTTGCTGTCACATCAAATAGTTGAGAGAATGCGAAAAACATGTTCGACATAAGCAGATATTACTGGAGCAAATTCGAATGTATTTAATTCAATGTTTCCAGCTCTCCATTTCGATTGAAACAAAAAATGTTTTTGTAGGCATTTTGAATACATTTTCTCACATAATCAGAAACCTCCAACAACTGCCTTCAGCTTGCAATTTTTTAATGCTCGAGCTCTTGATATTTTCAAAAATTTTTCTTTAGGAAATTTCATATTTCAAAAATATTGGGGGGGTTATTATTATGTATTTCGATTCGAAACGGAAATCATTCGAATTTGTGTAACCTATACATTGTGTTTCGAAAGTGTTTTCTTTCAAATCGAAATACATAACAACACTCCTGCAGCTGATTGTACAGGGTGGCCCAAAATTACCGAAGAAGTTTGAGTTCATTATCAGCCCAATTATAAATATTCGCTAGAAATTTGTTTTATGAGGAAAGGTTCTTCTCGAGAAAAAATTACTCCAATTAATTCAAATTCCCCTCTGTTTTGTGAGAGATTTTTTTTAGAAAAAACCCAAACTTAAAAATATTTAGAAGAAGTACTTTTTAGCTTTTATTTTTTTCTCCCTTTCACACGGTTGAAAAATCGAACTATAAACTAAAATGAGTGAAGTTTTGTTTTTTAATATTGTTGACCTTTCTTTGTTTTTATTTTGTAATTTTCTCTTTATTGGGCTTTTAAGGTCATGATATGTAAAAATAAAAATAAAAGATTATTTATTTTTAAATTTCATCCTACGTTTCGTTGGAATTTCCCAACTTCCTCAGGGATGTTTTTTATTCAATATTTAATCTTCATTTTAATTTATAATTAAATTTACTTTGTTTTCACACTATAAAATAAATTAAAAAAAAAAAACAAAGTGAAATTAAAAATTATTTTAAAACCGAATTTTCTTACAATTATCACAGAAAACACACAGAAAAAAACCAATGTAAATTCAACATGAAGAAATGTTGATATCATGTCATTGTTAATATCCAATTGAATTAACTTTTAACATTTTTTAAGTTAAATCAATGGTTAAAATTGTTAGTTTAGTATTAAAATATGTTGATTTAAAATCACATTGAAATAACATTGCACAATTTAAATTTTACCTTTAATATCATGTTAAATTAACATGGAAAGCTTTTGAAGCAAAATTGTTAACAAAACTAGTTGAATCAACCATGTTTTAGTTGATCTTACAATGATTTTTTCTGTGTGTAAGAGAAACGGAACAAGGGAAAATTTCATGTGGAATTTCTCTTTATAATTGGGCTGTATAACTTTTTATTTGAGACATAATTAGTAAATGTTTTTTTATACTTTTTATTAATGGAAAATATTTTCAATTTAATTATGCAAAATTATATCTCGCAAGTGGTGGCCATGTTCTGCTTTGCATAGTCGAAGTCCTTCCTAAATCATTTTCCATAACCTTTGTTGTTGTTGTCCGAACATTGTCCGATATTAAACATCAGTGATCATTTTCAAAAATATATGGGCCAAATATCCTTTCCAATGAAACAGCGCACTAAACAGTTCAATTAAGTGGGTGTAATTGTAGCTGTTGAAATACTCTTGGATTTTCCTTAGTCCATATCCTGCATTTTTGTCTATTAATGAACCCATTTAATTGGAAATCTGCTTCGTCGGTCATAATTAAATTATGAATAAAATCATGTTGAAATAAAAATAATAAAAGCTAAAGTAATGTTGCATTTTAAATTCTCCAAGTCTTCTTTACAAAAATCATGATAAAAAAAAGTTATAAGGAATTAAAATTCCTTCGGTAATTTTGCACCACCCTGTACTAGCGAAGCATATTTGAACTTTGACCCATGTCATGAAGCGAATCACAAAAAACTTACTGTCCATTAAAAATCTCACATTGCAAAATTAAACAGCCAAAGAATCACCCTTTAAAAGCAATTGCTCTTTGCCACCTCTTAGAGCCATTTGACCTTCTTTTAATCAATCATTTTCGTTGAAATTAACTGTTTATTTATTCGATTTGGTGTAATAAAAATTTTCCAAAACTGCCCATTCATTCATTGAGTGTACGTACTCCTGCCACAAAATGTTCACCAATAAATGAGAAACTTAAACATGAATAAGTCTATTTTTAAATAGTGTCTAATAAAATGTTAGTTTTCAACTAAATATCTCCCTGTCTCAACAATTTTTATCTCTAACGACCCATCATTGCCTTTGGATCTTTGGATGTTGCACTAACAGTTTAATTTTCTAAAAAAATCATACTACACACTCACCCCACAACCCACGAACACTGTTTATTTAAAGAGTTGTTGTTGTTGCTGTTGTTTTTTTTTCTTCTTTTCTATCGACTTCTTTTTAAGTGGTTTTTGTGGTACAGCATCAGTTAATAAATGTGCTACATGCAGCCAACAAACAATAAGATATTGTTATCAGTGTCTATATAATAATACTTCACACTTATTGCAACATGCAACTCAGACATACATTTGTACAGGTTTATAACTAAATTATGACTGACACATCATAATCATTGTCAGAGTCATCGTCGTCGTCGTCATGCGACTTCTCTTGTGAGAATTCACAATTTTAAGGTTGTTGCAACTATTGTTTTAAACGTCACTGTCATCCAATATGAGCCACATGAGGTTGCATGCATTTTTGCTTAGGATTTTTTTTTTAAAGGAAATTTGATACAACTGAGTTTGTTTTTTGCTGAAGCGGTTTATTGTTGTGGCATGTTTATGTTTATTACTTAAACGACAACTAATTCTAATATTTAAATGTTGTCTTTAATTACAACATACGAGTTTATGGCATGTTTTTTTTCGTTTTGTTCAGTTTTTCCCACTTGCCACTTCATTGTTGCCTCTATTGACTGCTAAAGATCGATGATCTGTTGTTGTGTCTGCTGCAAATGTTAGTTTTATAAGCAGAATATGTTTATGTGAATAATAGAGTTTTTAGCGGTTTTAGTTGCATTCTGTTAGACAGTTTTAATGATTGTATCCTTTAGGCCTGCAGGCAAAAATGTTCTAGTTTAATTTTAAACAACTTGAGCAACTAAATAAAAACTGGCTGCTTGTCTGTGTAATCTCTAAAGGCTTCTAAAAGCGAGCGTGCATGATACTTATTATTGCTTAAAAGCATCTCAATTTGAGATCAAACTTTGAAATTTATTTTGGACTTTTTTTATAGCAAAACCAATCGATCATCTGTGCAATTTAAAAAAAAATGTTTTATTTTTTTTTTGCTATAATTTTAAATATTATTTTATTATGCAATTTCCAAGAATATCTCTATAGATCAACACCATCGTAAAAAGTTTCCATTAGGTCGTGATTCACTTTACCGAATCGCCATTTCATGCGAGGATTCGAGTTGTCACAAGCATTGCCACGTAACGTCATTTTCCCCTCCTTCTCAACTGCCTCCAAACAATTAACACCCGCTTGACCATGGACTAGCCACTGATGTTCGACATCGTAAGCCCAGAACTGATTACCACCCAACTGATGACAATTCCACATCCATACTTTAACATTTGGCTTTGTGCTCTGAACATCTAAACAAAGATCTGCGTCACGCACACGTATTTCACGATTTTGACTTAATATCCAAAATTGATTGCCATGAGGATGGGTTTTATTTTCGGCGCAATAGTAAAGACCCGCTAAACTATTGCTGCCACCATTGAGGGTGTCAAGACAGTACGAAGGAAATGCAAGACTTTGTATGGCACCTGATGCATAGTTTTCTTTGTCCTTGGCTGGATAATTGACAAGTAAATCGGGAGCGATTTCGTCCAGAAACCATTGAAATGTCTTGCAATGCAGGGATTCTCTTAAAGCCTTTTGTTCGGTTAAATCGCCGGCATCTAAATTATCGTAGACAGAAGGATTGCGTTCATAAAATGGATATTTGTAATCGTCCATCCAGACCTCTGCAACACGTTTATGATTCTTTATATCAGAAAAGAAAATAAGTTAATCGTTATAATTGTTAGGAAATCATAACCAAACGAAACGCTTACCCTTGCGACAAAATTATAATCTCTTGGACTAGGTCTGGTTTCCATGGGTCCGCGAAATACATGACCCACCCTCGAACAGGGCACATCAAATAACCAACCCCCACACATCCAAATTTTGAAACTTAATTCATATTGCTCGGCACCCCAAATATCTAAACCCTCGTCGTAGCCTCCTAGCTGCCAAAAAAATTCCCTATTTATGGCGAACAAGCCGCCAATCATTACGGGATTCGGATAAGGCTCTGTTGGATCGTTTGCGAATTCTGCTAACTGTGGCATCAACTTATAAATCATATTCCAATCGAAAGCACCACGTACAGCAGACTTAATAGCTTCTCTGTAGGCAAATGTTGTATGATTAATAACATCCACTATGGGTGAAGTGGCTACTTTGGGATTGACAGCAATGGGTTGTAGGAGAGGAGGCAACCAATTGTAACCACATTCGATGTGAGAATCAAAAAAGATTAAAACATCGCTAGTCGCTTTACGAGCGCCAGCCAATCGTGCTCCAATTAAACCAGTACGCTGTTCCAAGCGAATAATTTGCACCAAATTGCCAAAATGTTGGGCCACATACTGCTCCAATTCTTCCTTAAGATACTCACGACCACTGCAGTCATCTACGATGATTATTTCTTTTAATAACTCCGCTGGAGAACGCCTCACAATGCTGTAGAGCGTGCGCAGCAAAACCGAAAAGTATTCATCATAAAATGGTATCACCACACTGACGGTTGGCAACTGGGCCAAATATGATTTCGATAAGCAACTGATAGGAATTAAAATAAAAATAAAAAATTAAATGAAATAACATTAAATTAAACAAAATATTAAAAAAAAATTAATTAATTAAAATGAGATAAAACAAAACGAACTAAATAGATATTAAACAAAATAAATTAATATGAAATACAAATGAGACAAATAAAAAAATATTAAATAATAAAAAATATAATGTATTAAAATATAATAAAATAAGAGTTAAATCAAATAACATAAAATAATGAATAAAGTAAAACAAATTAAAATTAAATATAACAAAATAAATAATAAAATGAAGTGAAACGAAATGAATTTAAATTAAATGAAACAAAATTAAAAATAAAATAAATTTTAAGGGCACAAAACAAAATAGATATACAATAAAATAAATTAAAATAAAATAAATTAAAATAAAATAAAATAAATTAAAATAAAATAAATCAAAATGAAATAAATTAAATAAAACTACGATAAAACAAAAAATACAAAATAATAAAAAATAGAATATATTAAAGTACAATAATATAAAAGTTAAATGAAAAAAATAAATAAAAATAAATTAAAAGAAAGTAAAATTAAATATAGCAAAGCTAAAAATGAAATGGATTACAACAAAACAAATAAAATAAAATTGAATGAAATAAAATAAAATAAGAATTCAAATAAAATAAATTGAAATGAAAAAACAAATAATAATATAAAATAAATTGAATAAAAAATAAAAAAAGAATAAAATAATATAATATATAATTAAGAAAAATAAAAGAGAAATCCCACAAAATAACTTAAATAAAAATAAATTAAATCTAAATTAAATTGAAAATTAAATCAAATAAAACACAATATATTAAGAAAATGAAATAAAACATTTAAATAAAATGAAACAAAATATAATAACATAAATTTAAATGATACGATTTAAAATAAATTAAAATTAAATCAAAAAATAAATTTAACATAAATTAAAAAAATCAAAAACTATATCAGATTTAAATAAATGCAATTCCCGCATCAGTTAAAATTGAATAAATTGAAATTAAAAATACAATGAAATACAAAATAAAATGAAATAAAAAAATTTTAAATAAAATAAAATAGTAAGAAATAAATTAAAAAATAAATTAAATTAAATTAAACAACATTAAAAATTATAAAAAATATATATATAAAGAATTAAAATAAAATAAAAAAAAATATATAAAGAATTAAAATAATATAAAAAAAGAATTGAAATAAAATAAAAAAAATTATATAAAGAATTAAAATAAAATAAAAAATCTAAAAATATATGAAATAAAATAAAGTAAAGTGAAATTAAACAAAAACAAAATAAAGTTATAAAACATAAGATAAAATGAAAACTAAAATAATATAAAAATACAATAAAATTAAAAATAAAATATAAAATAAATGAAGCCAAATTAAATACGATAAAATATAAAATGAAATGAAAACAAAAATTAAATAAACTTAAACATAATAAAATTAAATAAACAATGTAAAATAAATTTATACAAAATTAAACAAAATAATATTAAATAAAATGAAATAAACAAGTTTATTAAAATATATAATAATTAAAAAATAATAAAAATATAATAGTTTTTTTTATAAAAAAATAATAAAAACAAAATGAAATTTAACAAAACAAAATACACAAAGATTAAATAAAATCAAACAAAATAAAATGAAAAAACATGTAAATAAAAATAAAATCAAACGAAATAAAATAAATTTTTAAAAATTAAAATTTCAAAAACTTTGTTTGTATTCAAAACGCATATCATTGGTGCTTAAGCCAAATCATCAGTAGACCTTGAACCATATTTTTGAAAAGTTTGAAACCTCTTACTTTATACAGCCACTTTGAAAAATCAAATGAGAATAACAATAATCTTAAAAGTTTAAGCTTTGAAACTTATTCAAAAAAACACAACAAACAAATTATATTCAATACGAATCAATTTGGTTTTCTATACAATAGCCAAATGACAAATAAAATCTTAATTAAACTATTTAGTAAATTTATTATTCAAGTTATTCTCCCAATGAATTTTATGCATATTGATTAGCTCAACCCTCAACAAACTCAACTTCTTGAAATTAAAATTTTATAAAATATGTAAAGGAAATGAAAAAAATTATTTCAGCGAAAAGAATTTCTTCTTTCGACTTGCCTTTCATCTCTTACATCTGACACAGAACGATTGACCGATATATAATCCGATAACAAGGCATTGAAACCGTTCTCCATAGACAGTTTCTTTTCTAATTCATTGAGCGAGTCATTTCTTAAATACGCCGCTTCACCCTTTTCTCCCAAACCTACACGTTGCAAGTCACCCATCATTGTGTCCAAATCTTCCCAGTCTCTAAATGGTCCTTCTGGCCGGGGGAGTTCAAAATAAGTTGTATTTATTTTAATTTTTGGTTCCTGTTGCATGCGACTCAAATCCAAATGAGTCCAATTCTTTGGCTTTGGAAATCTTTTAGGATGAGGGAGTGGCGGTTGGGGGGGATGCTCTGTGGCCGATTTAAAAGCATTGAAATATGGCTCAGTCTTATTGTCACCATTATCATCTAAATTTTCCTCTACTGTTTTCATGGGTTTCCTGACATCGACTACTAAGGTCACAACGAGGGCCACAACTAAAACCGCGATGGCATAAAATACGGGTTTATACGACTGACGTTTAGCCACGCGTTTCTTCATGACGAATTATTTTATTCTGTATTCCAAATAGACCTTTGTGGCCAGACGTGTTCTTTAAGACTAAAGTGGAATGCTTTTTACTTCAAAATGCTTTATCATTTTTCAAAACTAATTGTAGTTAATTTAAAAGCATTTTATTGTACAATTTTTAATGTGTTTTTGTTTTCAGTTGATAATTTTGTTCTAAAACAATGACGCCTTTATTGAATGATAAAAAGTTTTATTTTATTTTGCTAAACATCGATTTTAACATCATTTCAAACATCAGTTTGCAACTGATAAGAAATATGGAAAAACATTAGTAAATAAGCAAACAGTAACCAAAGAGAATACTAAACAAATTATTTTTACCAAAAAACGAATTATGAAATTTAAAACCCATTTTGTATTTTGTTTATTTTCATTGCAGCTCTTAAGCTCTTTGGCAACCGATTTGGATATTATGCTAAATGACCTAAGGTCATCACCGAGTTCACGTCTGAGTTCAAACCCACACCATTTGCATCCACGTTCCACTTCAGGTTATACACCATTTTCACTAAATATTGGCAGCAATGACAATAGCAACAATAACAACAATAACAACGGCACCATCAGTCACAATGAAACAAATCAAAGTAACAGCTATTTACAAAATACTGCAATATATAATAGTGCCACGAGTAATTATCAAGGGAGCAATGAACAAAAACCAAACAGAGATGAATTCGGAAGCGGCGAATGCAGGAATGACTACGGATATCGAACAAATCAAAGACATCAGCAGGAGTCTCAGCAGCTGCAACTGCAGCTGCCACGACAGCAACAGAACAAAGATAATCAAACATCAGCATCATTATTAGTGACAGCGCAACAAGAAAAACTTAATCAAACTTTAAGTGCAAATTCTAATCAACAGCAACAACATTTCAATCGAAGTTTAACAGACAATTGCAACTTAAACAATTGCCAGCGGGAACAGCAACAACAGAACAAATATAACGATGGCAACAATAAAAGCAATGATGCCGCTGTTGTTGTTGCTGGCAGTGGTGTGGGGAAATATACAACAGTAGCAACAACAACAACAACAACAAGTGCTACCGGAAGCCATGCCAAAAGCAGGGACATGGCAACAACATCATCGGTATCTTCATCATTCCAAGGATTTTCCACGGATGTTACTCGCATTTCCAAACTACCACTCTACACGTATCAGCACAAACAATTGCAACAACCACAAACGTTGCATATCAAATTGCTGCAACAACAACAGGCCACAAAAGCAATAGCCTCACAGATAACCACCACATCGTCGGTGGCGGCGGCCTCATCATCTACGACGGATATACCACAACAAAATGTGTTTAAAAAACGCACTAACAAAACGAATGATAGTGCAACCACTAATAATAACAGCAACAATATTTATGGCAAGAATAACAGCAGCCGCAACACTGGCATCGGCAGTGGCAAGAAGAAACTTAATTGTGGAAATATCTCATGTAAAGCCACATGCACTCGAACCACCACAACAAATCCATTAACAACCACTCCATCATCATCTCTAGATTTTAGAATAAAATCAATAACATCATCATCGACATCAGCATCAGCATCAACATCATCGTCATTATCATCATCAGCTACTATAGCAACTGGTAAATGTACTCATATTTATAAAATCAATTCATCATGCAACAGAAATGCCAGCAGTACAAGCTGGTTGCAATCAGCTTCTGTCTTAACATCATCAACATCTAACCCATCATCATCAGCAACAGCAGCAACAGCAAGTGAGTCGTCATCAAGTTTTCACAGGTGAGTAACAGAATATTAATTGTTAATACATATTTTTCCCTCCATCTGCCTCTTGGCCAACCATCTCTTGTATTGCTTGGTGGCACATTTGCCGTCATTTTAAATGCTGTGCATGCAATCAATGAATGAATGAATGAATGAATGCATGTTAGATTGATTTTATGTTGTCTTGCGTATTCGTGATCTCATATCAAGTAATTGGGTTAATTTCATGCGCATCATTTCTTGGCACTTTAATCAATAATTATATGATGCTGCTACTGGTAGCAGTTTTCTCTATCGCCGCAGCCTTTATTTTAGTATGCAGCAGCATAGATTTAAGCAAATTTGTATTTAAAGTGGCGAAGTGTATAATTTGCAATATATCGATTGGATTACGAAGTATTTGTATCTTTTTTTTTGCAACTTGTGGCAGAAAACTTGCAGCATGTTCTACTGCGGTGGGGAATATTTTACAGAAAATTGTTGTATTTGACATGGAAAAAATATGTTCAATGTTTCGAAAACGTCAGTTGGACGATCATAAAATACAAAACAGGTAAACTTAGTTCGCGCATTAAGCGTGAATGTTACAGGCATCTTAAAGATCAGCTCAAGGCATATTTAATTAGGTACTAAAGCTGATTATTTTGTATGTGCTAAATATGCAGAATGCTGAATACAATTTGAGAGAGCTCACACACACACACACACGCACACACATACATACACACGCACGCGCAAATACACGCACATGCACACACACACGCACATACACACACACACGCACATACACACACACACGCACATACACACACACACACACACACTCAACAGTTTTTTGACACACCTCTTCTACCAATAAAATGCGTGTTATTTTTGCCTTGTTCTATTTGTTGTAGCCTTCGATCATCCCAAAGAAGAGGATTATGGTGAACTTCGGCTCCGTGCCATATATTGCAAACTTATATATTAAATTCTAGTATTCAATTTTCTCCGATAGTTGGTATGAAATAATTATGGTTTCATAAACAGAGGCCATCTAGATAGTGGGATGAATACACAAGAACGGCGTGCGAAAGCAGCATATTAGCCCGATCTGTTATGGGAATCAGAATAATAAGCTTTTCTTTTAGTTTTTTTTTTTTAATTTATAATAGTACTTTTAACCAAAAGCATAATTTCCGGACAATGAACAAAGTATCGACATTTTCTATGACGTTACTTTAAACATGTTTTCTTTTTCATAAAAAAAAGACTTATTCACAAAATATTATCACAGAATCACTTCCATATTTCATTTTAATTCGTCCTGCGACGGAGATGACTGACGAAAAGTTTGCAATCAAATCTACTATTATCTGTACTTTTGTCAAAATTTATCCACTATTTAGCGATATCCTTATAAATGTCATGTGTGTAATCTTAGTTGGCTTAGATAGGAAGACCTAAGAGGAGATCTAAAGGGTGATTTTTTAGTCACTTTCTTTGTGGCATCACTGTTTTTGGAAACACTCTTTTTGGCAACACTGTTTATCAGCACTGTTTTTCAACACTGTTTTTAGCAGCTCAGCTGTTTCCGTGTAACCTGCTACTGTTAAACATGTTCAGTTTGGTCTATACTTTAATCATGAATCGACTTACAAACGAACATCCCTTGCAAATCCTTGAATTTTATTATCAAAATCCATGCTGGGTTAAGAAAGTGCAACGTGCACTTCTTCCATTTTATGGTCTGTTCGCGCCAAATGTACATTATTGGACATTAAACCAACAACACGCTTACGTCGAGAGCGGACAGAGGAAAACATCGCAGGTGTATTCGCCAGTGTTGTTGATGACAGTGAATTATCAATTCGGCGCCGACCGCAGCAATTGAGTCTCTGTTACTCCACTACTTTTTTTTTGCCAAAAATGGAAGAGCTGGACTTGGCTGACATGTGGTTCCAGCTAGACGGTGCCACATGCCACACAGTACGCGCGAATGGCGCAATTGAGATGCGAATTCGCTTAACAGTTTATTTAACGTTTGGGGCCGGTCAATTCGCCGCCTAGATCGTGCGATTTAACGCCTTTAGACTATTTTTTGTGGGTGTATTTTAAGGCTCATGTCTATAAGGACTAGCCCGCAAAGATTGACGCACTGGATGCAAATATTGAGGAATTTATTCGTGAGACACCGGTCGATATGTTGGAGAGAGTATGCCAAAATTGAACCCTGCGTTTTTGAGGCGTAGCCGCGGGCATCATTTACATAAAAAATCATCCTTAAACATTGAATTATACAGATCTATTATACAGTTCTATCGACTCAAATAAAGATTTTATACGTTTCTCTAAATTTTGTGTTGTTATTAAATCAAATTTGAAAGCTCCAAAAAAATCACCCCTTATGTTGCAAAATGAGAGAAACAAATTAAGAATAGAGTCCAAAAGGCCATTGCCAATCGCAATACATTTTGTTTTGAAGCTCTATCTAATTCAAGTCGCATCGAATAAATCGTCACCAATTCGCTGTCTACAGGCCAAGTTCAGAGTGCCCACACCGGCTTTTATGGGGGTGCAATTGTCAGCCCTGCATTGGCTTTTGTCACCGCCAAGGTTCTTAAAATTCCACTGTATACTTTTACTGGTGGTTTTGCAATTCAGCAGAAAAAATATCCGTTCGCGATACAGAAATTTGAAATTGAAAATTGAACATTTCTCCTCAAGAAGTGATTAAAGTTTCCAAAAACGAAAGGTTAAGGATTACAGCGACCAATAGAATGGATAAGCATTTTGATTGTCTAAAAGTGATGCTGATGTGACAAAAAACTGTTTTTTTTACCAAACTAATTCAAAGTTTTAAAAATATCACAACAAAACGAAAACTTATTAGAATCAAGCGTAATTAATATATATTTTTTTGTATTTATTTGTTTTTCAAAATAAAAATTAAAAACTTCTTATCCTTCAATCAAGAGGTTTTATTTACAATTTAAAATAACGATTCTATTGTATTTTTGTAATTAATGTTTATCAGACTGTGACCCACGGCCGCTCCTTCAATCTCCATGTAACAAAGTTTACACAACATGAACTTTTTAAATAAACTTTTGTTGCAGAAAAATGACAATTTCTTTATTTTTTTGTTTTAATTTAAGTTGGCAAAGAATATCAAGGATTAAAGTGTGTGTGTGTGTGTGTGTATGCGTGTGTGTGTCCATTTCTTTATTTGAAAAACGTACATGTAACCACAGAATTCAATCAATAAACCACGTTTTCAACTGAACAATTTATTTAGTTTTTTTTCTTGTTTTTAATTTTTATCTCTTTATGAGTTAGCAGCAGCATCTGTGTGTTTCTGTTCATATCTAATGCAAACACATGTTTAATGTTCAAATATCCTTGTATTTTGGCGAGACTTTTACCTTGTTTTACCAGCAGACCCACCATCCACAGACAGTTAGATAGTCAGTCATAAAGATACACGATGCACACACATGACCAACAAGTAATTGATGCTGACCCCAACAACCACAGCAACATCATCATTTTGTTACACTCTTCATCTACTATTTAAATCCCTTTTCCTCTTTTGTTGTTGTTGTTGGAGATTTCCTCTCATTTGGCCATGAACCTCTTCTTCTCCAAATGCTTTATATTTTTATTTTTTTCTAATGTTTTTGTTACATGTTCAATTGAAAAAAAATGTTTACATGTCTGTATCTCACCTTCTAAATAGCAGGATGGTCAAAAGTCCTTTGTATCTTTATCTAAGCATTGGTCTTGAGAGTTTATGTGTGTGTTTTTCTAAACATGCCAGTGTGTAGTTATTAAAAAAAAAAGAAGTTCATAAAAAATTCATTGAAAACTACAAGTAATAAAACACTTCTTTCGGAACATGTGGTTGAGGAGAAAGCGAATATTGCCCATCATCAGTGATTAGTTTTGGTAGCAGTAAATGCTTGATTGCGAATGCATTCGTAAATTCGGTAAATGTGCAATAATTAAAGTTAAATTAAATTCGGCTCTCTAAGCTTAATATCTTATAAGTTTCTTATTTACCGTCGAGTCTTATCGATTTTATGCTTCATTTGTTCGATATAAAATTATCGAAAAGATATTTTTTGCTCAAAGATTCAGTCAATATATGCGAGGGCAGAAATTTTTTTTTCAGAAACAATTTATTTCTCAAAATACACTTACGATAGTAAGACGATATTCCAACTTTTTTATACCATCAGAATAATACGATTTTGGGAACCCCTCAAAATACGCGTTAGTTTCGGTAATCACTTTTTCGTTTGAGATTAATCTTTTTCCTGCGAGCCGTTTTTTCAAGTTTGGAAACAGGAATTGATCAACCAATTCGAAGTGTATTTCACGTAATTTTGGCATCGCATCTAATGCTGTGTGAACTGGTGCGTTGTCTTGAAGAAAGAGCCCTTTTTTATTCTTTAAATGTGGTCGTTTTGTCTTGGTTGTATCAATCAATTGATCCAATAATGCACGATAATATTTTCCTGTGATTGTGGATCCTTTTTCAAGATAATCGATGAGCAATATTCCGCGTACATCCCAACGGCTTCCACACATTGTTTCGATTGATTTTTGGTTTCATGTCCAAACACCGCTGTGAAGTGGTCTGTCGAACTTGTTTTTGTTCGACACTGAGCAAACGCGTCACCCATCTTGCCATCTTAGCTTTCTCATATGCAAATGTTCATGCAAAATATTGAACACACATTCATATGATATGTTTACCATTTCAACAATCTCACGTAACTTGACTCAGCGATCATTCATAACGATATCGTGGATTTTCTTGATATTTTCTTCAGTAACCACCTCTTTTGGCGTTCCTGTTGATGTTATTCTTGCAGTGCTTGTTCGGCCGCGTTTAAATTCAGCAATCCAATATTTTACCATGTAATCTGACGGAGCAGACTCATCGTAATGTTTATCGAGCTTTTCTTTTGTCTCTTTCCCTGTTTTCCTTTTCAAATAATAGTGTTTAATCACTGCACAAAAGTTGCATACTTCAAACGACTACAACAAATAAACTAATCGATGAATTTGGGTGAAATTTTAACAGCTGACGTTTGACAGATCGCAATTTCTAAAAAAATTTGTGCTGCCATCTATCGCTTCAATATCAATCCGCCCTCGTACATGTATCTGTATATTTATAGAATCTACCCAAGTTCCCTAAATTGTTCCTTCACTTTACATAAACAAAATGAAATACATATCTTAACTTAAAGATATTCAAATTGTCTTTGTGTATAAAAATGTATGTCCTGCCTCATTCGGGGAATTAAACATTATTATTTTGTAAGGCCTGGAAAAAATCAAAGGGATGTTTTCTTTACGAAAAAAAACGTCAAATAATTCGCTTTATTGCCAGTTCCTGTTGCTGAAATAAGTTTTCTAATGTAAATTGAATTCTCCTATTCCACATCAAAAACACTTAATGCTAATTATATTGGATGTTTCTTTATTCTGATATGTTGATATAATCATGTCATTTGATCCACGACAAGAAGAAAAAGCCCACACTGATCTGTCATGCATGCTGATGGTGTTATAAACCGAAATTATACGTACCATATTTAACATGTAAATTATAAGATTACTTAATGCCAAAAAGTAAAAAGATACTCGTACATACGAACTTATATCAAGATAAGCAAAATATTTTTTTTTATTTAGTTTTGGCTATTTTTCTTTTCAATCTTTTTTTTTATTTTATTTTTGTAGCGTCAAGTTGACGCATTAAATTTAGCTTGTGATACTCATAAATTTTCGCAAATAGTAGTAGGAAAAGTGACAAACGTGACGAATGTACAACGGACAGACAAGAGTTTTTGCTGTACAAATTGTTTGTTTGTTGATTTTTTGTTTGTTTTTTCTTGTTTAAGTATGAAAGTCATGTCTAATGAAATACTGTCTGTCAGCCTATATTTTATTATCCAACGAACACTGGTGTGGCCGTATACTCGCATATCACAACCAAACGGGACGCATTGTATATGATCATAGTTGAAAAGTTGAGTGTTAAAGTTCCTCAAACAGAAAAAAAACGTTAAACCAACAACAAGATATTTTGCGTGACATTAATAAATGGCGCCATATACAAATTTTCTATATTGGGGAAAGAATTAAATTATTTTCCGAAGCCTTTCAGCAACATTCATTTGTAAAATATTGCCTGTTATATGATGCCCCCATTTTCCCATTTTCCCACTTTAAACACCAGCAAAAGTTGTGAGGACAAAGATCAGTTGGATATGATAAAAAAAACAACAATTTTGAATAGTTGATGTAATGGTTTAAGCACATAAACGACAGCGGGCTATCGATTACAATCTGTCGAAAGAGGACGACTATTTTCAAGCCAATACGGCTACACGACGACCGTTGTCCCTGCCGGTAACTTTGGCTAATTACTATCCTCGTTAGCTTCAATGAGCAGGGGGGGTTTTATGTATTTCGATTCGAAAGAAAACATTTTCGAAACTCAGTGTATAAGCTATACAAATTGGAATGATTTCAATTTCGAATCGAAATACATAATAACCCTCCTGATGTACTTCTGACAGAAGATGAAATAAATGTAAAAACTTAAAAATATATTATTTTTTATTAATTTATATTGACTTGAGCTGAAGGTTCAATCGAATCTAATCTAATCTAATTTAAATAATATTATAAATGTGAAAGTTTGGATGGATGGATGAATGGATGTTTGTTACTCAATCACGCCTGAACGGCTGAACGGATCTGAATGAAATTTGGCACAGAGATAGATTATAGCCTGGAATAGCACGCACATAGGTTATCTATGTAAAATATATGGTTCCCGTGGGATAGATTTATTTTAATTTTTCATAGAGCAAATGATCGACATGATTTTAGGGGTCAGAAAATCAAAGGACATACTAGTATTTAATAGCGGGTAGCACTACTACATATTTATGAGTATCTTCTTCAGAGAAACTATTTATAATCGTAGAACAATATTATTTAACTAATTATTAATAATTTAAATAACAAACAATTTTTAATAATAAAAAATGAAAAGCTTTCAAAAATGCATATTTAGAAGAAAGGATTCTATTTCTTTAGGAAACTCGTAATTTCTTAATATTATTTTATTTAACAGAAAAGAACATCACAAATGAAAATAATATATTTGCATTAACAATTAAGAGGTTTCAAGTAAATAAATTGACTTGTTTTTAAATTTGTACGTGCTATACATAAGTGTATTTTGAATAAATAATTTAATTTTATAAAAGTGATATAATTGAAAGTGGCACCACTTAAATGTGTAATTCTACTACAAAGACAAATTTTTAGATCCCTTTTTCTCCTTTGTTTGCCAAGACATATTCTTTATTCTATTACCAAATGGTAAACACTGTTGAGCTTTAGTAACCCAACTAATTATTATTCAAATCGGTTCAATATTAAAGTAATAAAAGGCTCATAAAGTTGACACCACTACAAATGCTAAAAATATACACGAACACACATTCACTTATGTAAGTATTGGTTCAAGTAAAAGCATAAGCAAAGCAATACATATTTATATGAGTAATACCAAGGTGTATTTAACTAGGTGACAGCATTAGGAAAACAATTACAACAATACAAGAACAAGAGGCATTTTTGTTTGTGTAGTTTCATTGCGTATGTCAAAAACCTAACCCATAAAACAAAGAAAACAGATGCAGAAAAAAAGTAAAAGTATTTTGTATTTATTTTGACATTCGCAACGAATAGTCAGCTGCTGTAATGCTGTCACCTGGTTAAATACGCCTTGAGTAATTCAATTTTTTTTATAAATGTGCGTGTTTATACGCAATTTTATTTCGTTTATTTGTTTTTTCATGGGGAAGGGAATAAGAAGTAATTAGGTAGTTTTTTTTCTCTTTAAATGAATGCAACTAAAATAGGTATATCTTTAAACTGGCGGTCGAATTTCGACCACTAGGCGTACTCTAGTTATAATTAAATAGCTGACTACACGACGGCGCCGAATGCAGCCAACGGCATTTGTAGTCTTGTGACTGTGTAGTCGCAGTCTTCTCCCATCTAGCATTTTCCATCTTAGAAGAATCTTCCGCGATGGGAGCGGACGATTAAAGTAATCGCCTACGATGTCGTATTCCTAATTTAAAAATACTTCAATTCAAAAGAAACTACTTTCAAACGAACACTTTTATTGTCACTCTCCAAGTCTCACTATCACCAGAATGCATAAACGGCGATTTTGAAGTAACAAAGACTCGCAAAAAAAACATCATTTACAAAAGTAATATACGATTACGATGAAATAACAATCGTTCAATAATCGTCAGAATAATTAAACGACGATTGTGGAATAGCATAATAAAACACTCGTCCAACAATCATCAAAATCATCGCCAAAATGCGTAAACGACGATTAACTCGTCCAACAATCATCAGAATTAGTGCTGACAAATTCAACTACTTTTCATTACTCAATAATATTCAATACTTTTCATTTGGTTACTCAATACTACTCGACACTTTTAACGGATTTTTTGAATTTGTAACGCATAGTTTTTATCTGCAAATTGAAGTAGTTTCTTCAAAAATTAAATATAGATCTTCAACTATTATTGGTTTTGTATGTATTTTATTATTAAATAAAAAATAAATGTACAGCTAACTTTTAATTTAACGTTAACAATAACTTAAGAAATAATTTATTTTTTCTCAAAAAGAAAATTATTTAGTTGGTGCTGTTTTATGGGAATCGCAAAATTTTAGTATTTAGAATTTTTATTCGCACTAATTTTCCCAATATTAACATTTTACTTATTCAGTAAAACGTTAACAATTTTGTTAAAAAACTAATTGCAATTGATTATTGAGGGGTATAGCTTGTTCCTATGCGCATTTCACTGTTGCTAATGCAGATCATCAGGGAACTTTACCCAAATATTTCTTAGAACAACTGGAGATATTATATTAAATTTTCATTAAAACAAATTTTGCGATTCCCATAAAACAGCACCAATTATTAACTTGACAGCACCCGGTCACAAAAAATTTTGTTTGGCATCACTCTATACAAATGTATAGCAGTTGTTGTTTGTACATTTTCTACAAACCTCTTACAACTACAATTAGAGTTGAAAAAAAGTCAACCTAGGTAGTAATGGTAAAGTAAGAAAACAAAAACAATTGGTTGATTATTGAGTTCTTGTTACAACTTTGATATTGTTTAAACTTTTCATTTGTTTTAATGAAAATTTAATATAATATCTCCAGTTGTTCTAAGAAATATTTGGGTAAAGTTCCCTGATGATCTGCATTAGCAACAGTGAAATGCGCATAGGAACAAGCTATACCCCTCAATAATCAATTGCAATTAGTTTTTTAACAAAATTGTTAACGTTTTACTGAATAAGTAAAATGTTAATATTGGGAAAATTAGTGCGAATAAAAATTCTAAATAAGAAAATTATTTAGTTTTGATTTGATTAAAGAATCTTACACCAAGTTGTCTTTTTATACAGTGATGTATTTTTATCCACTATTTTAGCCACTCAACTTGCTTAAAAATATAACTCTAAAAGTATCAAGTAACTACTTTTAAGTATTCAGTAACAAAAAAAAGGAAATACCTGATACTCGGTACCCACTACTCAATACTTTGCCAGCACTAATCAGAATGACTCGCAAAAGCATCATTTGGAAGAGTAAAAAGTAATTTTACTACAACAATCGTCTGGACGATTTTAAAAATAATGATCGCTCTCGTCAAATAATCTTCCAAATGCTAGATTTTTACACCCATACTGACTAATTATGAATAACAAATATAGAGTTATATATAAAAATTATTGGTTCAACAATTTAGATATAAAGTAAGATTTCTCTTCAGTACATCATTTCTCTCAGATAAGTCCATAATATTGAAGTTTATTGAAGTTAACACATGCTCCACGAAAAGAATAATTATAAGCATATATAGAACGTATTTTAGAAAAGTATTTTAAGGCCATGAGTTCAAAATTGTGGGTAGGTCTTAAAGGAACATTGAAGTTTAGTTGACTAAGTAGGAACTCTGCATCAACATCACCACGAATCAGACCCAGAACAAATAAAGCACTCAGCATCAATCGTCGACTTTTTTAAGAGTAGGAAATGTTATCACAGCAAGTCTGCTATGATACGACGGCAAAACATAAGAATTCCAACCAAGACCACGGAGACAGGATTAAAAATTGTTTTTGTACCGATTCAATATTATTAATATGAATAGAATAACAAGGATCCCAAACAGTAAGTCCATACTCAAGAATTGGTCGAACAAGAGAAGTATATAAAAGTTCTGTGCTACAAGGATCTAGAAATTCGTTTGACCAGCGTTTAGTGAATCCAAGGACCCCATAGGCTTTACTTACCATTATAGAGATGTATGATTTTCAGTTTTACAGCTGAAAGCATAGAAATCTACACTGGTTTGCCTGAACACTATCCTTTGCTTAAAACAAAAACATGAAAACATGTGTGTGGTGGGGTGGGTGGTAACGTTTCATCATACTCACACTATTGTTCAAACACCATGACAAAATTAATATTTATATTGTTCTGAAGGTCGCATTAAAAAAGTTAAGAACTTGTTTCTTGTTTCCTTCATGTTTGGTGTTTTGGTATTAAAAAGGGTTTTGTTGATTGTTGAGGTTTATATTTGGTTGGGAAGGAGGCTGCACTCTTAAGGATATTTCCTTTTTGCTTTGTACTGGTATTTGGTTTTTCTTTTCTAATGTTACATGGGATCATTTTGTAAATTAGTTTATCTCAAGTTCCGTATTTCTTTTTTTATATAGATGGAGCATGACTTCATATAGGAGTACCTTAATGTATGTATTTCGTGCGATAGCTTGTACCCTACGTTAAGGACAAAAAGGCAAATAAGCCTTTATAAGCAGGTTGCCGCGCAGATAATAATTTAGTTAAAACATTGGAATCATTGGATCCCAGGGCAAAGGTAAATAATTCGAAAGATAAGCTTCATAAAAATTCATAATTAAAAGTTCTTGTTTTAATTGAAGTGTATACGATTGTTGTGATTTCGTTGTCAACAGTTAAAGATTCAATGTGGGGGGTGCCATGGACAGAAAAGAAAGTCACCAAAAGTTCAAACACATTTCATCAAAGCTCTTGTTAATATCGAAACTACACAACAATGAAATTATTCTTAAAGGTGTTATAAAAGGAATAGTACATAGACAAATTTTTATTCTTCTAAAGAAGAAACGTAGTCATAGTTGGGCAAAATACTTGATTTGCGGTATTTAAAATACAAAATACAAAATACTTGCTGGTCATGTATTTAAAATACAAAGTACTTCCATTTTTATTCAAAAAAAAAATAAAAAATACGTTAGATAAAACTAATCAACAAAACAATTGTTTCCTTTCATAAATATGAGATTTTTGAATATAGCATCAGACGAACTGTTTCTTGTTGGAGAATAAATAAAACCTGCTGAAGAAAATAATCATTCTGCAGGTCCTGATGAGCACAAACTTGTATCAAATTCTATGAATACTCTTTTTATATTTGGATAGCTGTCAAGTGTGATAATGTCTTTGCTCTTGTCACTGGGGAAACTGACAAATTCCCACTTCAAATTTGATATCTTAGATTTACCATCATCCCTATCTACGTAAACAACAACATTCGTCTTCTCCACTGGTGCTTCTACTTCTGATATTTCCAGGTGTCATTTTAAGTTTTTTGTAATTTTCCTCCAGAGTATAAATTGCAGGATTTTGGATTCTTTGCTTTTTCTTCTGTCGTAATGTATTTTGGCATCCAAGGCATCTTATAAGCAGGATGGTAACAGGAGGCCAAAATAGCTCTATTTATTTCCGGTGATAGTTTAAAAAACCTATCGAATCTTTTCTCCAAGCTCTTTTTTAGTAGCGGTATAATAGGACTTCAATGTCGTAAATTGTTTCCATTCAACCGACTCAATCGTGTTCTAATAGAAATTAAAGTCCGCAAAGTTTTCCGTAATAATAGTTGTTACCCTGAAGGTAATCTAAAGCAGTGACAATAGGTTTCAAAACTACAATGAATTCCTCTAAATATTCCAGTTCTATAACTGCGAAAGTGCTCTCCTTACGTAATTTACCATATAATCCATTTAATTTGGATTTACTTTTCATAAGTTGTGCTATAGAATCATACAGAGAAATACTGCCATTTTTTATGTATTTAAAATACAAAATACTGCACGTCATGTATTTAAAATACAAATACAAAATACGTATTTGTATTTTAAATACGTATTTCAAATACATGTATTTCAAATACTGCCCAGCCCTGGACGTATTGTAGCTACAATTTTCATTTAATAGAAGGCTGTTATTCTGGGTAGAATTCGACCACTGAATTTGGAAAATTATGTTAAAAATATTTAAAATTATTATGATTACGAAAGGAATGAGAAGAAGCTAATTACAACAGCAGAATGTGCAGTCGCCACACTGTCATCATTAGTTCCCATGTGTCTGTTTGTTTCTACCAGTTTTCGGGTGGGCGCTAGAAATTAGGAATATTAACTACTTAAGCGAATTATGTTACATTTCTTGCAACAAGACCAAATTCCAAGAACAAGTTTAGTACGAAATTTCCATCTCTGATAACACAACTTTACAAATTCGGATCAACTTTTGAAGTTGGAGCAACGGAAAGCTCTCATGTTATTGGGAGCGGTGATTTCGAATCTACACTCTTCTTTAAATTGAGAGTTTTCTTCGAGATATGCGGTTATGTTAAAAAGAAAAAAGTAACCTGACTGGAGAAAGCACAGAGAAGTTTTTGAGCCAAAAAGTTGACCCAAAATTATTAAACGTGTTTTTGATATAAAAAATCTAGTAGCAAATTTTTAGATGTTTTTCCGACAAAAATTTGCGATGCAATCATTTCTAAAACATGAGTATATAGAGTCACTCAAATTCTGCCTTTGCCACATTTAACACACTCTTTTACGAGTACCTTTTCTATTATCCTGTCTTACATTATTACCATCATTAGTTGTAATCCTTGTCTTGTCTAAGCTTTACAGTATTTTATTGTTATTAAAATAAAACGAAAGTAAAAAACATACTCCAAATCCTTATTGCTACGAGTATTTTTCGTTATTAACAAAATTTGTTTACCCCAGGATTAATTAGGATTTCTACAGGTGTTGTTTGGCTTGTGGTTGTCGTCGACATTGTTGTCATTACTTTTTATTATAACATCATCATCATCATCATCGTTATTATCGTCAAGACACATACTCATAAGCATCATCGTCACTGGGATTTCACAGAGTTAAACACATCTAACTAATTAATTTATTTGTTGGCGTAAATTTACGAAATTATTTGGTTGGTTTTAAGAAAATGCTACTTTACGTGTTTTCTGAGAAGTTTTTTGTTTTCGAATTATCATCATGTGTGCGTGTGTGTGTGTGTGTGTTTTTATTACGGGTAAATAGTACGTAGTTATACTTCTTTGTGTAATAATTATTTTAAATCCTTCATGATTTAAAAAGGCTTAAGTTCTGCAAGTGTAAGTAAACTTGTTGTGAATAGAAACTAAATAAGATAAATTTACAAAAGAAGGAGAAGTGAAACTTTGCTGAAATGGAGGAGTCAAGTTCAAAGTACGAGTTTATGAAAAAATTATTTCTTTACTGAGGATGGCTATAAACGAGCGTTTAGGTCAGTAGCCTGTTTCAGAATAGTTTTCCATGCCCGTCGATCTAATGCGCTTCTCATCCAGTTTGTAGCAGCATGTTTTTGCGAGATCTTCTTCAGCTTGATCCTTCCACCGAAGTTTGAGTCGATTCTTTGGGATCAAATTCGAATGATCTCTTCGCCGGAGCATAATATTATGCTCAGACCTGCATTCCTAATTACGTCCAAGGCGAATTATTTATTTTAAAAGCTTCTTAATAATCATTTATTATAAACTATTAACCTCATAAATTATTAATCCAATTAATTGACCCACAAACAATGAGGTTTTGCTTTGTGTATTTAAAAATTATACCTTAAAAGCTGATAAAAAACGAAAAATTAAAAACAAAAACGATATTGAATAAGAAAAGCAAAAAAAAAAATACTCCAAGTGCATTTAAAAAAAATATATACTCGAATGTATAAAAAAACTATCAAATTTCAGCAATCGCTGCTTACATGCATATGCAACACAGGCCGCTTGTAAGAGTTTGGACTTTGTGGCTTTTGTACGGATTTGGATTTCCATATTGTACTCGTAAACCCAGTTCAACTAGTCATACTCATGGTATTCATTTACATGACATGAGCACAAGTGAGTGTTAATAAATCGTATTTAATTGATTGATAAAAATCTAGGAAATACCATATAATGCATTATCTTTGTCAGTGATGTTGTTGTTGTTGTTGTTGCGGCGGTTGTTGTTGCTGTTGGTGTTGCTGTTGGTGTCACTGTTACGTTGCTGTTGGGCTGCAAACAAAAGCCACAATTCAACGCATTGCCTTAAGTATAAAAGACCGTAGGCATGTTGTTTGTGTGTTTGTTGCATGGCTAAATGGGGCGCATGTGCAGCATTTGTAATTCTACATATGTAAGTACAATTATGTGCCACAGACAGACACTTAATTCAATCGCTCACTGTTGGTTACTTGCTCGTTCAATTGGGTGGCACGAAATAAGCCCCAATGAAATAAGCCCCAAATCAAAAAATGAAATAGGCCCCAAAAAATTTTCAAATTTTTTGTTTGGGGTTTATTTCATTTCTTTTGGGGCTTATTTCATTTTTTAAAAATTTGGGGCTTATTTCATAAAATTTTTTGGGGCTTATTTCATATCCGTAAAATAGATCTAAACACAAAATGTTTTTATATGATTTTTTTGCAAATAATTTGAATTGATTACTTAAATAAACTTGAATTACATAAAAATTAAATCAGCATCAGTTTCTTAATTCTTTAATGTTCGACATACCATAGAGGACGGCAACGTAGAGAGTTTTTTATACACGATGGCCGGTTATGCAGAAAATACTTTGAACGCGAAGCCGGTGTTCGATATACAATAGAGGATAAATTCCTTGCGCCCGGCCATAGGCCGGTTATGCAGAGAATGCTTGGAATGCGAAGCCGGTGTTCGATATACAATAGAGGATAAATTCCTTGCGCCCGGCCGTAGGCCGGTTATGCAGAGACTGCTTGGAACGCGAAGCCGGTGTTCGATATAATTTAGAGAATAAAATTCTTGCATTTTATGATTTCTTCTTAAGCTTACTCCATCAAGTTAACAAATTTGGGGCTTATTTCATTTTTTTTTTGGTTTATTTCATTAAATGAAAAATTTGGGGCTTATTTCATTTTTTTTGGGGTTTATTTCATTTTTTAAAAATTTGGGGCTTATTTCATAAAATTTTTTGGGGCTTATTTCATTTTATTTGGGGCTTATTTCGTAAATTTTGTTTGGGGCTTATTTCATTTTTTTTGGGGTTTATTTCATAAAATTTTTTGGGGCTTATTTCATTTTTCGATTTGGGGCTTATTTCATTGGGGCTTATTTCGTGGTGCCTTCAATTGCTTTTATTTTCGTTTTGATTTTATATTTCTTCAATAATTCTCAGGATTTTTTATTTTCCACTTGTTGTTGTTGTTGTTGGAGTTGGAGAGTGTATAAAATGTTGTACAAGTATATATATATGTGTTTGTGTTTGTGTGTGTGTGTGTGTTTGTGTTGCATTGGTCACTGTGTAGCCAGACCAGTGATCTAAAGGAAATATAGACAAGATCGATGGTGTGTTTTTGTATTTGGAATAGTGTGTTGTTGCACTTTTACGGCGCAACAATTCGCAGCGAATGGCAAAACAACATATAATTTTTCACTTAAACCTAATTACATGGTGGCATGCAAAATATTCACTAAATGACTGCTTAATAATCATATTCAAAAAAGCTTTGCATTTTTCCTGGCTCTTTAAAACTATTTTAAAAATATTTGAAGTTTAATAATAAATTTCCCAGCCGGACTTTGCTGTTCGTTCGTTTGCTGGTACGTTGGCTTTGCAAAGCAATTTTTCTTTTACACATTGTGGCTGTCTGTCGAAGTCTCTATTTATTTTTCTCCTTTTTTTGTTGTTGGTAATTTAACAAGCCCATTAAATAATCTCGTAATGTCTTTTTTCGTTTGTTTTTGTTTTTGATATTGTGTGGGCTTAAGATAAATTAAAATATAATTTATTTTAGTTATTCTTGTAATTAATATTTATGTACGGTGTAATGGTGATGTAAATGCAATTTATTTTATTTAATTTTTATTTGAAACGGAAATGTTTCCAGGTTTTTGTATGCTAATGCTAATGTAGAGCAATGTACACTATGATTTTTGGACTCTGCACAGTGGGGTCAGCTATCAAAATAAATAGTTATTAATGTAACATGACAACACGCCTGTTGGCAATTTTCTGCAAATACCAAAAGAGCAGTAAAATATATTAGATGTGTTCAAGATTAAAAACAGTACCACCAAGGTGGACATTGTAATACAACAATGTCTCGTTCCATATCTCTGGCTGAGGAGTTGGAAGGATCTAATCACGCATTTCGCCAGAAAGCTCTGTTGATTAAAAATTTCCTCTAGAGAGAGAGAGAGATCCGTACGCTAGAAGAATAAGAATTTGCAAATACAGAAAATATTTTGTTTACATATAAAAAATCAGTTTGCTGAAAAATTGCTATAAATTTGTTGTTGTGTTCTATAAAAAAAACAAAACAACACTGAATCAAATGAAATAAATATTTAAAAATGTTTTTGAGATCTGTCTCGAATAATAAATTTAATAATTCAATAATACACTGAATCAAATAATATAATTGTTTAAAAAAGTTTTTGATTTTTTTTAAAAAAGATATCGAAATTTAATAATTACATAATTGTTTAAAATTTTTTTTCATAATCAATAAAATAATTCATAATTTCGAATAAATTGTTTATTGAAAGAAAGATTACTTTTAAAAGCAGGCAACTAATTTTATGGATTTAAATTAATCGGGTTTCCGTTTTAATCACTTAATCGCTTCGATTAATTAATCGAGGTTTTGGTTGAACTGCTTGATGAGCGATTAATTTTATAATAATCGTTGAACCGATTAATAAAAATTATCCAGAAATTGGTTGACTTCAATAACCCTGCAGCCACACGCTCAAGTTTTTCCTTCAAGTTTTTCACACGTACTGCTTATCAAAAATCATTTAAATTTATGGTTGTGACGCAGGCTGCACGCAATTTCAAAGCAATTTTATTTTTCTAGATGTCATCTCCAAGAAAACAGCTACAAATGGTTGCTCTATACATCACACAACAACAACTTAATAATTTTATTCATAAACATATTTGATTTTAATTAGTAGTTTTGAATATTTGTAAAAAACAAATCAAAGAATGTTTTCTTGACAGTAAATTGAAACAATCGATGGAAAGAGAATTCCAAAAGCAAGTTCGTATCAAGCTTTAGTAAAAATGTGTGAATATATTGGAACTTGATAGACAAAATAAATAAAACTACATAAATTATATATTGTTTTGAGATTTTATTACACAGTACAACATTTTTCAGTTCATTGATTTGGGACACAATTCTGAGAATTGCAGGTGAAAGTAGACCCAAAAATAAGAACTTCTGCATCATTTGTTTTGTCAAGTTGGCTGCTTTAATAATTAATATGTAATTAAATTTTAAAACCAGAAGAGCATTTAACATTTCAATATGGAAAATAACAAGTATATGTACGGTATGCCGAGATGTAACCGTGTTAAAATACAGAAAAATATTGAAAATCCACCTTGAACAAAAAAATTCGCATGGTCATTAAATTACACTGTGCAAAAAATTTCGGATCATCGCCGCCAGCCTCAACAACTCCAAAGCGAAATGAAAGTTCACTCTTAACTTAACAAAGCTGCCAAAAGGTTTTGAAAAGTTAGCTCGATTTTAATTTTTATGGCCTCTTGAAGTTGGGCCATTTTTGACCAATTTTTGCACTATGAGTGAAAAGAACCTATAAATATATAAAAACATTAATGGAATGTAATTGTGCGTACATATTGTTGCATTGAATTCAATCAAAAAGACTTTGATCCACATACATTAAAATATTTATATTGGTTTCAGTGAACAAAATGTCAACTCGTGAGTTTGTTATTGCAGTCAAACTTTTTAAACACATTTTTTTAATAAAACCAAAAAATCTTAAAAATGTTTTTTTTTTCAAAATATTCAGATCACATTCTGAAAATAAATTGTACTATTCAGTAGAATTTCAGATACATTTGGTCCAGAATAGTTTTAAGGTTGTTTGAAAAAGACAATAAATTTCATGGTAGTGCATTTTAATCCAAAATTGATAATCTCTTTATATATGACCACGCCTATACCGCCCATAATTTATTGATATAAAGGAAAAAATATATTTTTCAACATTGACTTCCATGCAACAATAAGTACAAACAATTACATTTCATTAAATATTTTTATGTATGCGTTTTTTTTTTTAAATTTTCGCTCATTGTGCAAAAAATTGTCAAAAATGGTGAACTTTCAATTCCCATAGGAGTTGTTGAGGCTGGTTTTTCTTGTTGCATTTTGTTATTAATGTAGGATTATAGATATGCCCGAAGAATAGCGGGTCCCGATTATCGAGATATTTCTATATTTTTAATAAATAATTAAATTTTATAAAAGTGAAGTATTTGAAAGTGGCCCCACTTAAATGTGTATTTCTGCAACAAATAGCTTTGACTGTGTCTCATTGACTACACGGCACTGAATGCAGCCAACGGCATTTGTAGTCTTGTAGCTGTGTAGTCGCAGTCTTCTATGTGTTTCAAGTCTGAAAAAGTTCGTTCAGTCGGACACTACTAATTATTAAATAATCAAACTGTGTACCTTCTAAAAGTTTTTATATTTTACTAACTAGACTGTTAAAAAATACTTATGCAAAAAAAACATGCATATTTATAAATAATAATGACTTGTATCTCGTTAAAATTTTAATTAAACCGGAAATCCTCACTAATCAAAAAAAAGATAAATACAAGCCTTTGAACACAAAAAAGTAAAGTGTACGAACATAAAAAAAGAACTCGTATGTACGTAAAACTAATCCAGCATCATCCAGTTATAATTTTACAAACAATGCAAAAACACAGTATGATTTTCAAATACACATCTACGAGTAGTTAAACACGTATGAAAAGTATATTTTACACTTTTGTATATTGTAATTTTTGTCGCCGTTCTTTATTTCGTATTCCAATTTATCTATTGCTATAGATTACGCTTCGCACGGCGAGTTCTGTACATTTTTTTATTTCTTCTTTTGCTTCAATTGGCGTTCAAGTAATTGATACTTTGTCCCAATAACTGCAGTAATTCACTCTTCAGAAAAAAAAAATAATAATAAAAGTTGTAGCAATTGGTGCAGCAAGAGCTGCTTATTGCTGCTTGCAACCATAAATTTGCAATATTGCTGGTCTGCTCAGTGTCTAATAAAAATTTGATTTGAATGGAGAATAAAAATGATAAAAATGTTTGATTATATTTAAGTACTCGTATTTGTACGTATGCATGCACGTATAAATGTACCTCTGTCTGTCTGTCTGTCTGTTTGCCGGTCTGTCTGTTTATCAACATGTCATACGATACTTGAACATTCAGCAATAAGAGCGTAATAACAACAAAATTGGGTCAATAAATAATTATTAATTGTTGTTATGACCACATTATTTGTTAATGGAGCATTTCATTTAATTTATACTCTCCGTTTTTTATGAACGTTGATACAAATTAAAATATTTAGCTACGATTGCAGTTTTTAATTGATTTTATTTTTTTTTTGCTTTCGTATTTGCTTTCGATAGGCTTGATGTTTGACCCATATTGCTTGAAGGGAAGTAATAGTTATTGTGGTTCAACTGTAGAACGAGCGATAAAAATGATGTTAAAAGTCACAAATACCTGTCTCTGCTTTTATTGTGGTTTAGTACGTATGTGCCACAGGAATAAAAAATAATAACTATTTTGGAAATTTAAAGTTCAAAAGGAGAAATTTTTCGGTATTATAATATTGATAGCAATATGTAACATTAGATAAAGAAACGGTTTTATTACTATTTTATTTTATATTTGACCGATATTTTGTCATTCAAAAGTAAAAGTTTAAATTTGATTTTTAATTTTTCGACCACAAAGAAAAGAACCAAAAATTTTAACTACCATATTTGACCAACAACGTTATAAAGCATGTTCCAATAACACGATTCATTTTCAGTAGCCCGCGAGTTGAACAGTGGCCATGACCCAACGCCATTAATTAAAATGGACCGAAGTACGTTTCAAAAACGCATTGAAATTATTAAAATTCACTACAAAAATGAAGAAAACTTCGCGTTCACAAAACTAAAGCATTTTTGGGTCGCCGTCGTGACGAACCTTCTCTGCCAGCAATTGTGAAACTGGTGCACAAATTTCAGCTATTGGAACAAGTTAGTGATGTGAAGAATCGAACTCGTGCACGTCGCTCAAGAACAGCTCGGAACATTGCTGTATTAGTCCATAGTATTGGAGGAAACCCAGTAGATCGATTCTGTAACTTTTAACAATAATCGTTAACATTTTATTGCTTGTGATAACAATACATCAATTCTGTTGCACGATTTTAACGATGTTGTTAACAATTTCAATCTGGTTGCATATTTAAATACTTTTCTAGCAGATACACGAACCACGAACCAAATTTTTTAACTTCGGCCTGTAAAACTCTTAACCGTACTTGCATTTTTGATTAAGGAAGAAATTCGCAGCACGTCCTTGCAAAAAAATAATGGTAAAAATTCTCCATTAGGTACCTAATGAATGATATTAGAGTAAAGGCCGAGGCACATAGAATACGTCATACTTTATACGTTGCTTTTTTCAACTGACATCAAAGCATCGGCGGAGGAGGTTGACACAATGAGTACTTTGTTGACGGACATTAAATCAGCTTCATTTGATTAAATTTTACATTTTCAATAGAATTAGAGGATATTCTATTTTTTTAATTTTAATTTTTATTTAATTTAATTTTGTCACCACACAACACAAAAAGCTTAATAAAAACAAAGCAAAAAAATATATATTTTCAAAGTACTCAACGTACGTTGAAAGTTAAAAGTTGCCCGACTTTAGTATTTTGGAGACGTACCGATTGTGACAAAGTTCATAAGAAAACCTGTATTTCAACTTAGTTGTCAGTTAAAAAAAGCAACGTATAACATACGACGGATTCTGTGTGCCTCGGCCTTCATAGGATATGGGATATATGTTGCCAGGCACTACAGAAATTGGTTTTAAAGTTTTTAAATTGAAATTAACAATGAAACCATTTTTGACGTTTAATTAGAGGTAAACGATATTGTTAAAAAAGTTACTGAATAACATTGTTGTTAATTTAGTTGTTAAATATTTTTAACAATTCAACTGACGTTAAAATTGAATAGTGAATCGCACCACAGGTTTTTCCATTTCTAGTCGATCTTTAGAATTGGGCATTCCACGAACGACATCACACTGTATTTTGCATAAATAATTAGATCTTAATGATTATATAGTTCATTTAACACAAAAACTCAAAGTGTGTGAAAATAAATTTTAAAATTTATCACCCTAGACACAAACCACAGAGTTTAACAGAACTCTTTTAACATAATAACATAATTCTGTTAAACATAAAAAAATTCTGCTTTTGCATTAAAAATTTAAAAATTATCACATTTTTAAACAAAATGTATCAGAAAACTTACGACAAGTTTTTCCGAAAATTGTATATTTATAAAAACTACTTACTTCGAACTCAGTTAATTTAAGCAGGCTTGGAAAAATTGTTACCAGAAGAAACTTTGAAATGAGCGAAAAAAAATTTTTGGGAAGGACTCGTAGTCGTAGTTTAGATGAATGCTCAATAGCCAGAAAGAATTCTTAACAGTGCGTTTTTTTAATTCCATGGAAAACCCAACTTGAGTGATTGAGCCTCGAAGGTTGCGTTTACAAGCAGAATTGTCGCATTTTGAGGTTTGAAAATCCAAGAATTTTTGTTGGAAACGCCTCTCCATACTTCATGTGTGACATTTTGATTTGGGTTTTGATCTGTCAGGTTCATTAAACTTTACTTTTTTGCAAATGAGGCTGGAACAACTATTAAGGTGGATGGATTGCGCTATCGAACGATGATTAATGATTTTGTATGGCCGCAATTGGAATATAATGATGTGGACGCCCTTTGATTTCAACAAGACGGTGCCACATGCCACACAACTATACCATCGCTCTTTTGCGTGAAAAGATTTCTGACCGTGAGAGGCGATCACAATTACCCACCGAGATCTTGTTATTTAACACCTTTAGACTTCTTTCTTTGGGGCTACGTGAAAGATAAGGTCTACCGAAAGAGAAGAAATTTAACTCCCACTGAAATGAATGACAGATAAATAGACTTTCAAAACACGGATACACGTATACTTTTTTTATGCGCTCTATCATTCAGTTGTTAGAACTTGTTATTTTGAAAAAAAGTCAACATTGAACGTCTCCAATGACAATCCACTGTGATTCATATTTTGGCAACTTTTTTGGATTTTAATTTGCAATTTCAACTCCTATTAATCGGCATAATAAAGTTTTTACTTCAGCCAGTAATAATTGTATATCATAAGCATAAATGAATACAAAGTTTTCTTTAACAATTCTGACAATTTAGCAATTTATCGTAAATCTATTGTGGCCAACAAGTTTTATTTTTTTTATTTTTGTAATAATTTGTATTTTATGTGCCTCTTGACAGTCGACATTTTGTATGTGCCATGTTACAAAAGTATTCGCAACAAAATTTAAATTTAATTGCAACATTACGACATTTGACTTCTGACAATGTCTCAGGAGTGTATAAAAGGCTGCAGCAGCAGCGCAGCATAAAAGAAATTCAAAATCGCAACAAAAATTGAGACTATTATCCAACTATTTAGTTCGTTATTTGCAGAAGGAACTGCACAACAACAACAACAATAAGTAACAAATGTTAAATGGTGTAAAGAGTCGTTTGTTGCTGTTGTTCTGTTGCACATGCGCAAACAAATATGACAAATGTTTAACTAGTTGTTTTACCTTCAATGTACCAGCTGAATTTGCTTTTTGTATTATTTCTCATGCAAAATGCTAAAAATACATTCATTCATTCCATTCAGTCATTCATTCATTCATTCATTTGCCGTTTGATCTGTTCACGTAAGTGTGACGTTTGTGCTTTTGTGTTTATGGTTGGATGGGGTAGAGGTCCGTTCCTTGACTGTTCGGCTGTGTGCTCCACAATTACAAAATATTTTCTAAAGTCTTACTTTGATTTTAAGTTTGTTTTTTTTATTTCTCATCTAACAACAACATTTTACATTTAAGCGACCGTTGTTGTTTTTCTAAAAGCTTTTTGTTTTGTTTTGTGTTTTTTTATTGTTAAACAAAACGAAAAATTTGCTTATTTGTGTCACATGCAACTGTCAATTAGTGTCAAACTACCAATTTTATTGTCATTGTACGTTGACAAGTGCAATAGTACATGTTGTTGTTGTAACCAGCAAATGATAAAAAAAACACAAAATGTACTACTTGTTGTTTTTAAGGCCTAAAAGTGAGTGGTAAAATATTCGTTAGTTGCATGACTAAAGACAGACACAGAAAAAAGGCATCAGCGACAACAATAACAAAAATAATAAAGTGGCAAATAATACAACAACCTGTTAAACACCCAACCAATTCGCAAGCAGTTGTTAACGAATTTTTTTCTTCACAGTCAATTATAACGAAATGATAAATGATTTATTTCCTTTTATTTTAAAACGAAATACTAAATGGCTGAAATTAGTTATTTAATTTTTTTTGTTAACCATTTGTTTCCATAATATTTTGTTTATAGAATTAATTATTTTAGCACTTGTAACGCTGAAACTTTAAAGGTTCTGTGACCTTTTGCGTTTTTTTTTAATGTTTGCTTCTTTGGGTAAGAGAAAGAGAGAGAGAGAGAATTCGTTTTTAAATTGCCGAGATGGTGCAATTCTACATTAAAGCGCACTTATAAGAGCAAATAATTCTGTCGGAGTTGCCTATTAATACGAAAAAATTTCATGTTAATTTAAGAATTGTAACGCTCATTAGCTGTCTAGTGCAACGGCTCCCAAAACTTTTATAGTGTGAAACGAGACTTACATAATGTACGTGTGTATCTTTAGCATTTGTAGTGGTGTCAACTTTAGTAGCCTTTTATTCCTTTAATACTGAACCGATTTAAATAATATATAGCTGGGTCACTAAAGCTCAACAATGTCTACCATTTGACAAAAGATTGAAGAAAAGCGGTTGGCAAGCAAAGGAGCAAGTAGGATCCAAAAATTTGGCTATAGATAGAAGACTCTTATTGTTCTCTTAATGCCTAGAGGAAGTACTAAACTGTTGTCCACAGCGAGTGAACAAGAGCTTATTTTTTGGTGTTGTCTTGATGTTACATTGACAAATAGTTGCGAAATAACGTGGACTATTGTTCTCTCAAGAGATGAGTAAACAGGAGATTTGAATGTTTTTTCTTACACAAGATAAATTACGATATGACGATTATATCTGCATTATTAATTCAAAAATCGAATATCTTGATTGTTAGTAGTTTTTTAACCCAAAGTGATTATTATTTTGGATATGAGACAATATTGCAAATATATTGAGTTATGATGATGTTGCAGCAAATGAGCGAAATAATAGATAATTTTTTTATGGCATTTTTCAAAAAGTTCATTGCATGGAGGTGTTGAATATTATTTTCTCATTCTGTAACGCTTTCAGTTTTTTGTTTTTGTTGTTGTTGTCATGTGAGCTGGCAGGCGTTCGTTTTATTGCAGCCAACGAGAGCAAATAAAATTTAAATTAAATAGAAAACATTAGAGAAGCAAACAAAAAATTTACCACAGAAAAAAACAAATAGAAACTTTAATAAAGTAAATAATTTTTACGAATACAAATCAGCAACAATTGTTGCAAACTGCAGTGTAGTTGCGAGTGCAGTGTTACAGCAACAATGACAATCGGCTGCAACACTCATCGTATAAAAAACTTTGAGTGTCACTTTTTTCTGCTCCACCTAAATCTGTCACATGTGGCAGGAAACTGTCAATAATACAAATATGACAAAAAAGTTACAATACAGAAGGAAATTGAATATGAACACATTGAGAATATTTATGAAAGTTATGAATTTAAAGAAAAAAAAAAGCGTTTCCTTTTCTACAACATTTAATATTTCGCTGGATACCAGAGCCGCGATGGGTACATCTTGCCGCTAAAGCAAGTTTCATGTTTCTTAACTTTTCGACAGCTTTTTGTGCATCGAATTTTACAATTTCGATTCACTTTATTTATTTATTGTGCTGGTTGTAGGTTTCAGATCTAGTCCCGTCAGTATTGAAGAGAGGTTTTGCTTCTCCAGCTTGTACTGCCAAGTATCATCAGTTTAATTTTCTGGGTTGTTCTATAAGCAATATTCTCTCTTTCAGCGTGTTAGAAATTTTCCCGGATGAATGCATGTTGCAAATCGGAGAGCATGTTTCCAATTTAAACGTACTTTGGAGGGTTTCGTAGGCTTTTTAGATCACAGCAATCTTAAGGCGGATTGATGTAATTATGTGTGGTAATCCACCTCTCCTTTATCTCTTTCTCTGAGTTTTGCTGAAGGTCATCTGACGACATCCTTGTTGACCTTATTGTCCGCACATTTATTTCCCACATTAGTGTCATATGTTGCTTTGTGGTATTGCATTTAGTACTCGTCTTACCTGACTGTAGAGGTTGACCTTTTCTTTATCACTGTGGTCTTGCACAGAGTTCTCAAAAATAATTTTTTCTTCGCATGGTTTCCAGTTGTCTGATGTCTAATTCAAGCTGTTTAGTTTTATACCATCACAGAATTGTGAATCTCCTATCCCCATTCCGGACACGATTCTAGTAATATACGAACGAATGTTCGAGTCCGGTGTCTGAGTTTGCCGAAAAAGCTGTGTTCGATTGATGTTCGACGCATATTTTTATTTTTATATCATCAAAGATACGCAAAATCGGGGGGGGAGCCTTTTAAGTACAAAAAGTAAATTATTATAAAAATAAATTACTTTTATGTGAGTTAATTTAATTTTTATTAAAAAACTATCTAACCAATTTTAATGAAATTTTAATCGTCGATAGACCTGAGTCTAGAAACACACATACGTATTTCTTGTTTTTTTTTTAATAGAACAACGAGGGGGAGTGGGTAATCTGCCACTGAATTCTATGTGAACAAAGTCATGGTTAAAAGATAGTGATTCATAAAAATTAAAATTGTTTCTATTGATTAAAAACAGTTGGGTTTTGAGTTCGAGTTCTAGTTCGGTACGAAAAACCTCCCAAAAATCTGGTTCGATCTGAAAAAGAGCAAAAGTGCGTTGGGTCGGACACTATAACCTGGAGTTACAATTACCAACAATTCGATTAGGTTTTCAAAGATCAGATTTTCGATGCCATTTCTTCACCATGACGCAGCCTTATTTTGGCTACTGCTGCTGAATTGGAATATCTGTAAATCATTTATAGGCAACACTTGACCAATTACCGATACTACATGAAAAGTTGCCGGCAAAAATAAGACTTCAAAATTTTGATGAAATTCGCTATTCAAAAGAATATGAAATAAAATTCAAACTGCAAATAACAAGAAGATTTTTATTGCCACCAATATCGTTTCATATTGTCCAGCTCCCTCCATTATAAGACAATAAATTGTCATTAACAAATAAATTTATTTAATAACAGCATGTTTGCTAAATAAAAAATGCAAACAAATTTTTCATATTTGATACAAATAAATTGCATCGATAATATTGTCAATCATTTACAATTTTTATTACCGCCGATACTGAGAGTTGTGAGCGGGATTCGAACGTGCGTTTAATTGTTTAAATTTATTCACTTAAATTAACAATTTATTTCAGTCAAACACACTTGCTGGCTTATATACACACACACGTACAAACACACACGCACCCATTAAAACTCATTCATTGATATTTAATATGTTTTTGACAAAACGGGATGTCATTCCCATTTGCAATTTTGTGTTTATGACTTTTTGTGTCGCTTGAAATTAAATAATTTGTCGCCATGATCAATCGATCAAACGGTTGTAATTTTTTTTTGTATATTTTTTTTTGTTATATATTTTCCACGATTGAACATGTTTAAAGAGAATCTATTATTGAGTGTGTTTGACAATCTTGTTTTAATTGATCAATTGAGTTCAGTTAATTGAAAAAGAAATGTTAAACAAATTTTATACGACTCTTATCTAGTTTAGGTGATCGCTGCAAGCTGCATGAGTGGCTACAGGAGTATTTGTGTGTGATTTTAACCCTTTTGGTCCGGATTATTTTTTACCGAAACAAATGTGTTTTTATATATTGAGAAATGATGTTTTGCATTATTCGATTTTCCGCAAATCTTTATCAAAAAAATGTTGTTTACACTCGAATATAAAACTTGTTACCGAAAATTAATCTACAAGCTTGTATCCCAGTACAGTTGAAATGATTTCTTTTATTTCAAATATAATAAACAACTGATTTTACCTTGATGAGAACTTCTTATCAACTAATAATTAATTGGTTTCCATTACTTATTCCATAAGTTAAAAATGTAAAGTACGACTGAGAGATTTTAAAAGTTTTTTTTTTACTTTAGAAAAGAAATAGAATCATTCAAATTATCTGCGGGACGTATTATACAAATAGGAACTAAAGGATTAAATAAATTCGGTAGCTTTTTTAGGGCTAAATGAAATAAGTCCCATTGAAATAAGTCCCAATGAAATGCGACACACAAAAAAAGAATGAAATAGTCCCAATAAAATTTAACGAAATAAATCTCTAAAAAATTAAATGAATCACATAACTTAAAATGGGAGTTATTCCCATTCTAGAAGATGGAAAAAAGTCCTAATGAAATAACTCTAAAAAATTTTAAATAAACCCAAAATATATGAAAGCAATTATGCAAAAAAATTTTTAGTAAGCGTAGCCGTTGTTCGAGAATGCAAAATGTTTGCGCCCAGCGAAACGAAGCGAACATACCGCAGAGCAGAAAATCATTGCTCCTGGTTTTGGATATACCGCAGCGGCTGAAATGCTTCAAGACACTATTCTTTACAATACAAAAATTGCACCATTATATTGCAAATGTGTGGACGGACTATTTAAAATATGAAAAAGTGATGCATTTCTTTCTAATTTATCTGTGTAGTGAAAGGCGTAAAAGGCTTCAAATGTTGATTTTAATTATTTCCTTTTTCTTTTTTGTGCTCTCTATTATGTTGCCCTCTTTAATACTCTGCACTGGCTGGCAATGCAAAAAGTCACTTGCTATAGGGTGGCGCAAAATTAACGTTATGATGTAAATGCTTTGTAGCTTTTTTTTAATTTGTTTGTTTCTTTTGTTTAATATGTGCGCAAAGAAGACTTGTGAAATTTAAACAAACAAAAATCATTGAATATTTTATTATTTTTAATTTTTATTTTTATTTTTATTTTTTTTATTTTAGTTTGTATTTAATTTAATTTTTATTTTATTTTTATTTTATTTATATTTAATTTCTATTTTTATTTGGTTTATATTTTATTTAAATTTATATTTTATTTTTATTTTTTTTATTATTGTTTTATTTCTATTTTTATTTTATTTTACTTTTATTTTTATTATTTTTTTTTTAATTTAATTTATAATTTTTCTTGTCATTTCATTTTTATTTTATAATTTTTTTATTTATTTTTTTATTTTGTTAGCATTTTATTAATATTATTATTTTATTTTAATTTTTTTATATTATTTTATTTTTATTTTATTTATATTTAATTTTTATTTTGTTATTATTTTATTTAAATTTATATATTATTTTTTTTATTTTTATTATTTTGTTTCTATTTTTATTTTATTTAAATTTTATTTTTGTTATATTTTTTACTTAATTTTTATTTTATTTTCATTTTATTTAGTTTATTATTTTGTTTTTATTTTATTTATATATAATTTATATTTTTATTTATTTTTTTGTATTTTATTTCAATTTATATTTTATTTTTATTATTATTTTATTTATATTTTATTGGTGTTTTACTTTTATTTTTATTATTATTTTTTTTAATTTATTTATTATTTTTATTTTCATTATTGCTTTTTTATTTTATAAATTTTTAATTTTTTTTATTTTATTTCTATTTTATTTTTATTTATATTTCTCACCGACATGTTAATGTGTATAGTGGTTTCTTATCAGCTGCTTGCCAATCTTCATCCGCATATTTCGGCAAGGAGTTTCCCTGGTGCCGGAAGACTACGTATACGCTGCACACTACCGTAAATATTCAACGTGCACTCGTGACTGTGAAAGGAAATCCAGAAATATCAACACCGAAACGTTCTGCACAACTTGTGCGCTGTTCCATCTTAAATCTCTTTACTGTTGCATTTTAAATTTCTCAAGTCTACTTTCTACAAATCTTAAACAGAAAAAAAACGAAAACTTTTAAAGCAAAAACCTTTAAAGCATTTAAATTACAACTTAAATTTTGCGTCACCTTGTATATGTTGCACTGATCAAAAAATCTAAATATTGTCAGTTGTGTAACACAAACAATATGTAGTACACCAAAATGTGGGCAAGTGTCTGTCACATTAGACAGCAGCACACCGAAGTAAAAATAAGTAAAAATGAAAAATATAAAGGACAACAACCATCAACTCATATAAACACAAGTTGTTAGTATCCTGTTTTTATTTAGAAGGAAGCTAGAAAGCTACCTGCAGCTATTGTTTTTGCAAAATTTGAGAGAGAGACCTTTGGCCAAAAACGCACTGGTTGAATTTCTTGTTTACAGCTGCTGGTGTTCACAGTTAGCATACGGTGTTCATGATGAGTTCGATTACTTTTTTTTGTGGGTTTTGTAAAGCAGAACACATTAATTGCAGTTCATAAATCAAAAATATTTTTGTTGCTGGAAAAATTTGCTTTTTCTTTTTGGGTTTTTCATATTCAATTTACAGTGTTAGAAGAAAACTTCAACAAAATATTCAAACAAACTTTAAAAGTAAAAGCAAGAAAGTTGTTGACAAAACCAAATGAATACTTCTCCTTAACAGCAGTGGCAGCTCCATCAGCTGCATACATAATGGATTATGTGCCAACATCAAGAATGTCTTTAGAAAGAAAAACTAAATGTTTTAAATCGTAGCACTGTGCTTAAATGTGTCGTCCTTTCTGCATGCATTCTTTTTCAGGTTTCTTTGTGTCTGTTGTGTTTTGGAATTTTTATGTCTTCTATGTTGTTGGTAGTATCGTGGTTGCCAAGGTATTTATGTATGCAAGTCCCTTAATGTATGTGTGTGCAATGTGTTGTGTATTTTGTGTGTCCTGTTGTTGTCATTGCCACATTGTTTTGTGGTAATATGCGTTGAAGATTTTAGTTCCGCTTTAGTTCACAAATTTATACATTTTTATAAATGCCTATATATGCACACAAACACACACACACACACACATACAAACACACACATGCACGCACACATTTCCAAAATGTGTTTTCAAATGGAAGGCAGTAGAGTTTGCTTTGGGACAACCGCTACTAATGACTGAGAATGAAACCCCCAGCCCGCTTGGCATCCATTGAATTGTATATGCTCTGAGCATAGTAACAACTGTAGCGTCTGCTGCAAGTGGTAGCGTGACAGTACGAGTGTAATAAAATTTGTATCGCACACTGCTGACAAGTGTGTGTGTTTTAGCAAAAAAAAAAAGAAGAAAAATGTTGGTAATGATTTATATTGCATTTATTAAATGTTTTCAGCAATGTTTTATATTTGTTGTTTATTTTTTGTCATATAAAACTGAAGAATTTTTATAACCACCCAGGAGAGGAATATGATAATAGTGTGTGTGGTACATGATGACTTCTGTTGCATAAACTCATGCCGCATGATAAAAATAATCAATTATGAGAACAATTTAAAGGTAATTTAAGGCGCAAGTAAATTATTTATGATGAAAATATAATTAAATATTTTAATTATTTATGTTGGACACACACCACAGCACCCCCCTCCCCCCACTCATGCGATTGCACACACAGTTTTTGTGTCAGTGTACGTGTTTATTTGGGAAAGAAAACAAACGAAACATGAGAAAAATAATAATGCTATTAATAAATATTCGTATTTAAATTTCCCAAAACAAATATGACAAAAGGTGAAATGACGGAATATAATTAATGGGAATTTAAGTTAAAAAAAATAGGTGCGCATAACTCATTGCCTGCAAGATCGTCATAACTAAAGAATAGATTTTTAAGCTAGAAATACGGAATTAACCATCATATTGTTATTCATCTTGTGTGAAAACACATAAAAGCATTTTATTTGCTTTCCTTTATTTTTCCTTTAAGGTGTGAGTAAGAAAGTCTGTGCTCAGGCCATTTTCACAATTTTCAAACTGACCCAGCAAAAACTTTTTTTAACGACCATCATAATTTTCAACCCAAACTATAGGTTCGCAAAAAACATATTCCGGTATGTTCTATATTCTACTTTAAAAGTGGAATTCAATTGAAATCACTTCAGTTTAAATTTTGTATGTTCTGCGTTCTTCTTTCTGAATTTCAATATTCAATAAAATATACTCTACTTTTGCAGAATATCAAATATCAAAAGTTTACTTTTCGTATTTCAATTTCACTAATTTTGTTGAACATGCATGATATTTTTAAATTCATATGTTATTTTGACTCTGTTGTACCTCCGCGGGCCAAAATGGATCGCAAATATGCTTGAAAGACGTTGCAAACTTATTATTAGACATTAAATTCGGCAGGAAAATTATTGAAAAACATGCAATCGGCCATCTCGGCGATGTCAATTGGCCGCCTTGCAGATGCGATTTTACCCCTTTAGACTTTTTCTTGAGTGTTGCTGTTAAAGATCGATGATATATGTGAAAAATCCAGAAACGATCCACATCCTTAAGGTAAATAGCGTCCGAACCATTCGTGAGATAGAAACAGAAACTGTCAAAAGATGTCTTGGACGCAACAGTCACATGGACTGAATTTATGTTCCATAAATAATGGGAATTTAAGTTATTTCTAATAAAGCCGTAACACACTAAAAATTAATAATTTTAAAAAGATATTTTTGTATTTGGACCACCCTGTACATACCGGCTGCATTACCTTGAAGTAGTTGTACGATTACTTACTAATAAATAAACAAGTAATTTATTCTCTGAGCATCAGCTTTTCATACATTTGTTTAGCGATTCAACCCTTCCCGAACAAATTTGTTTTTTTTTTATTGCGTGTGTTCATGAAAACGTGTTTAGAGCGTGTAATGAAATAGGCGTGCGATGGGTTTCCGACTAAAACACGTGACATCAAACACAACAGTCCCCTCAAAAGCACGACTTCAATGCTCATAGCAGAAATTGAATTTTTATTGTGTTTTGTGTTTTCTGTTTCAAATTCAAAATTGCTTTAAATAAATGTATGTATTTGAAATGCGAAATTCAAAATCCGTATTTTCAAAATATTGTGCTGAAATAATTGTTATTTCGATATTTTTATATTCGATATTTGATATTGCCAATGCAAGGAAGACATAAACTTTTACTGTATGATACTTTTTTGAAGAAAATGTTCTTGCCTTTATAAAGCGTTTGTCTAAAGAGTTTTCTGACACTTACATTACGAAGCAGCTGTACGTGTCTCTAGTTAGACCTATCTTAGAATACGGATCAATCATATGGGATCCATACTACAACATTCATATTACTCGTATTGAATCTGTGTAAAAACAATTCTTGTTGTTCTGCTTACGTGGACTTGGATGGAGTTCCTCAATAAATTTGCCTTCATATACAAGCAGATTAGAACTAATAAACCTTCCTACTCTCAAAAGTCATCTTACAATGTTAAATTTTTCTTTAATGATAAACTTTATCAGTGGTAATATTTGCTCTGAATTTCTTTTAAATTCTGTTAAATTAAATTTTTCTTGTCGTAGTACTCGTCATTTTAATCCTCTTGTTATTAAGTTTTGTAGGTCAAACTATGCTATAGCCTGATCCTTTCACGTGATTATGTCGTCAATATAATTATTTGTGTGAACTTGTTGATTTTTCTTTGAATTCTAATATTATAAAGCATAAAATCATTGTTTTTCTTAATTCATAACTTATAAATTTTTATTATAATTCATGTAATTCAATATAATTTTAGTATCTTGTTATTAGTCTGTAAGGATTTTATCCATTGAGTAATTTTTAAATAAATAAAAATAAATAAATAAATAAATTTTGTCTTGTCCCAGGGCTTTAATGCACATAAACATACACACAGAAATAAATCATTGTAAAATCAAATAAAATAAGGTTGATTCAACTAGTTTTGCTAACAACTTTGCTTCATACGAGTTTCATGTTAATTTAATATGATATTAAAGTAAAATAAAAGTTATAGTTATCCTTTTTAAAAGAACTAGATATCATGTTGAATCAAAGAGGCTGTCATGTCAAAATAACGTTATGATCCCTATTGAAACAATATTAAGAAAATTTATAACAACATGAATTTCATGCTGAATCAAAATAAATTTAATGTCGAATCAACTATTAGGCCATTTAGAATTAAGGTTACAGCCATATTGAAATAACATGAAAACATGTTAAAATTACAGGAAATTCCATGATAATTTAACATGGTTCCTATATTGAAATAACATTTACGCAATGTTGTTTAACAGTGGAACAGGCAGTTAGTAAAAATCAGTTAATTATTAATGCAGCCTACTTTACAAAACGAATGATGCAGAAGTTCTTATTTTTGGGGCTACTTTCACGTGAGTCCCAAAGTCAATGAGCTGTGAAATACAATATTAACAGTTTACTATAGTTATCTGTATGTTAGTAAAACATAATAGCGAAATATCTGTTGCTGTTAAACACTGTTACACAAAATTTTTAATATATAAAATATTAAAAAAAGAAATAACTGTTACTTGATGAATTTAGTAGCAGCAGTAAACAGTGATTTTTCAGTAACAGTGATTAAATCACAGGTATAGAAATATCGCCCATCTCCAATTCATATCGCATTAGGATATTTAGGTTAGAGCCTGTCAAATTAATTTCATACTCATAGTTTCAGCCTGAGAAAATTTTTTTCACACACTTAATAAAGTTTATATGATTCTTAATTAAAAGTATATTCACTTCTACTTGAATTCACAACCACATAAATATTTATTGAAACTCAAATCGAAGGAAACTCTTACTTGATTTACAACATTTACAAAACTGATTAAAAATTTACAAGACCAGACATTTCATAAGACATCGAAATAAAAGCCAAAATAAAAAACTTCAAATTTTTAATTACATAAAATTATTAACACAATAATGTGTGTGACAAAAAATATTAAACAAAATATAAATTCATAATTAAAACAAGTGCAAAATAGTTTTCAAACTAAAGCGACACTTTTGCACAGCATGGGAAAGCACAAACTGAAGTGGGTTTTTTCTAGATTTTATTTTAATTTTTTTTATTTATTTTTTTTTTGCTAAATTTTGGCAATTTAGTCGCCAGTCTTGTTATTTGGTTTTCCATATGAAAATGTTCATGTAGGTTGTCACAGCAATGTCGTTTTGATTAATGATAATCCCAGGCGAATGCAACAATTCAAACAGATACTTGAACCCAACCAATTTTTATAGAAATCAGACGATTGGATTGTACGGCTGTGTACAGTATTTGGATTAAAAGATAAAACTTTAAAATCAAATGCTAGTGTAGTCTGATTTTTTGCCATTAATTCACAAATGACAACCAATATTAATGTTATGTAAAATATTTTAAAATCTCAAATCTCATAATACTAAAAATGTTTTTATTTTAAATGTATTATTTCCTAGTTTATTTTATAATACTCGTTCTTGTAAATATAGAGTAGCCTGGCTAGCTTTTTTTTATATTCAATCAATAACCAATAAAGTAACAAAACATAAAATAATTTTCCAAGAAAACCTTAAAAAAAGTCATACAATCAATTTGGAAACTCAACTCACCCTTCTCTGGCATATTGAAACGCAACAAAACGAAATTGAAAAACACCAACCAATCTCTGGAGCCATTAAATTTAATACATTTAAGCCTTAATAAAAATCCACCTCCTTAACATTCATTTTGGTTTTTGGCCTTCAACAAGACGTTTTATGAGCCCACAAGGGTCACATTGTAAGTCAATGTTCAGACGAAAAAAAAAACATAAAAATCAACTAACAACAGGTACAATTTGTAAAAGATTCACTCTCATTACAATACATTTTTCTCCCCTGTTTCACGCTAAAAAACAATTACACACACACACATATACACATACACACACATTTACAGCACATAAACTAAACACAAAAGGTAACCGGAAAACTGCAATCCTGACAATAGAAAAGTTTTCATTCACCATTAAATATTTGCAGTAGAAAAAAAGCGAAAAATCACTATTAGCAAAAAAAAAAAGCAAAAGAAATCTAATCCATTACTCAACCCCAAAACAACTATTACAACAATGACAACAAACAAAATGTGTTCAAAATATTCTCCATAATGGCAACAACAACAGCAGCATTAACATTTACAAGCTTAAATCGTTTAGTCGCATGTTGTAGAGCACATTTTGTTTCGAGAAGCTGTTTAAGAAAAAATAGAACGTAACGGAAACGGAAGCGAAGTGAGAGAAACAAATTGCTTGAAAAGATTTAACTCCACTATTAACTTCTTTCTCCTGATGTAAACTTTTCATGTATGTACGTGAATTTAACAGAAGGTCACAACGAAGTTTTCGAAAAACTGAAGTATTTGGAGTTGGAAAAAATGAGATGGAAGTTAATTTGTGTAAACTATTTAATTCAAAAGAGGTAAATAATTCAATAAAGCATTGAGGACTCTGAGACAAGGTTTTGGGAATATGCTTTCAATTTAATTGTAAAATTTTCAAAGTTTATTAAAAAATAAATTATAATCATTGCCACTATTCCTAACTGCATTCTATGGCGATTCACTTCAATTTCTTTACTTATGCCAATTTTCTATTATAGAGAAGGTTGCAGCCAGCTTTTTAGCCGAATTGCTAATAAATAAGAATACTAAAATTGAATTAATTTTTCATGGTCATTCATTGACATCAATAAACTTTAAATTTAACTTTTATTGAATGTGATTATTTTTCGAACAAATTGAACAGAAACGACCAGCGTTGACAGAAGCTTTGAGAAGGAAATCATCATATTCCGAATAGAATATCATATTTTATGGAAAAAAAGTCATAATTTTTTAATACAAAATTTTATTTAAGACAAAAAAAAACAGATTCACCAACCATCAGACAGAAAACTTAGAAAAATACACAAACGATTTCATTAGAACAATGACAGTGTGTATTTAAAATCTAAATTTTAGGTAAATAAATATTTATTTATTTAAGAAAACCAAACAAGAACTATTACCATATCTTTAATAATTGTTCAATTCACAAGCTCGTATTATCGTCGTATGTGTTGTGTAATCGTCTAATTATACACTATATTGTATTTTTGTTGTTGGTAATTTTCATACAAAAGTGTGTTATAATTATACGTTTGAATTTTATATGTTTTATAAATGGTTGTATTGAGGGAACACAGGTATGGAAAAATTATATTTGTAAAGCTAAGTTTAGACGAAATGTTGAATCAGCATATTTATGCTGAAAAATTTGTTAAAAGTCACCCACATTGCAAAAAACGCGAAATTTCGCAAAAAGTTGCAAATTTTTGAAAAAGCCAGAGAAATTTGTAGCCATGTACCCGTGTAGCCTGTTGTCATGAATGCTGGTGATATTTCCTCCGGCGACATCGTTTATGTTTATTTTTATTTTTTATTTATATTAATAAATTTTATTGCAAAAATTATACGTATAAGTACATAAGTTGAATAATAATTAAAAATTGTTCTCAAACTCACTAATTTCACAGACTACATTGAATTGACATTTAAAATACAACAAAATGACGATAGGACAAATTTGTCTGTTCACAAGCCCATAAACAAATATCGTCTTTTTTTAAACGATACGCCATACGACTCAGCTTGTAAATTCAGCAAATGTTTCATTTCACATTAAGCAACGAATTGCATTCAGAATGATTTCCCAACATTTTTTTAATAATATTCTTTTCATCCAATAAATTATATTCTTTAAAGTTGAAGTGGAGCAATTCTCGCCATTCGTCATCAATTTGTTGAATATTATTCGAATCGATAATATTTGGAAATAATTTCGTTAATTGGGAAATACTTTTATTATTGCTTTTTATAATATTAGTAAATGCCAGGAACTCAACACATTTTGAAAATTCGCTGTCAAATTCAAACTTTTTTAATAAACTGTTACATAACTCAACATAAAACTTTAGGCAATTATTTCGACATGGCATTTCATCTTCATCTGATAATTTATGAGAAGAACTAATTGCTATCGTTATACATATATCCTTAATATCTTTAAGATAATATTTAACATTAACGGTCGGAGAAAGGGGGCGCTAACCTGATGACCCGCACTGTATATACAATTTTTAACATAAATTTTGTTAAACTTTTCAAAACAGATAGATATATTCATCTTTTACAATGTATTAAAATATTTTTAAATACAGATGACAAATTAAACAATGTTGCAGCGGTTAACTTCTTTTCACACTTTTAATGGCGTAAGGAAGAAAATGTGTAGTATAGTTAACATAAATCTCAAGTAATACACTAAAAGTGCAAAATATCATATATTAAAAAAATCTTTTAATCTTTTTGGCACCTCAAAAACTTATAAAATAAGATAAATCTGCATATATGGTAACACTGACCATAAGTCAGTGTGAGGACAAACGTATGTGGAATAATGCTAATTTAGTTTTTGTGGATCTGTACTTCTCTTTTGTCAAGAAAATATTTATTTAGTGCATGGTCTGTCAGTTGCAGAAATTCTCGCATTCAGGTCTTTTAAATTTCAACTTACACGGCAGGCAGAACAGAAACAACGTTGTTTTTCGGGAGCCGCTACACTCCCATCATCAGTGTTCATGTGTGTTTCCATGTATCCGTTATCACTTATAACTGCTCCTAAGTATTTAAACTGTTCTACTTGTTTCAAGTGCTTATTCCCAATCAATATGAGTTGGGACTCTTTTTCATGATCATCGCCTCCATTTTTCTAACTTTCATAAATTATTCGCTTAAAAAACCTTTGAATTTTTTCACTCCATCATCACTTCAAACTCTTGCTACAAGATACTTGTGTAAATCTTGCCCAAAAATTCTTCACAACCAAATATAATACTCTGAATTTCTTTTTTAAATATTTTAGTTTATTTTCTGTTCACCTGCTCGTTTTTCCATCGATTTCATGGTTCCATCATTTTGTAAAAAAATTTTTATGACCACACAAAATTCTTTAATATTGGCAAGAAAAAAACTTGTAAGCGAAAATTGGCATTGGGGGGATTATTTTTATTTAACTTCTATAAATTGTCAATACCTGCTTTGGAAATCAAGTGTATAAATTAGTTTTTACTGGCAGCACGTGACACTGGAAGTTTCACTTTTACGGAAAAGAAGAAATTAAATATTTGTTGAAAATTCAAACGAAAGGCTTTTTAAGTATATCATATTGATTTGAATAAAGCAGAGAAACGTTTTAGCAAATACAGTACAACCTCCATAATCCGGACAGATATACAGGCATGTTATGAAAATCACATGAGATTTCAAAAGCAATAATGGCCCTGCAGACGTTTTAAAAATCATATACGATAAATTTCTTTCATAAATTCTTACATACTTTACATGTGATTTGAAAAATGTGATTTTCATAACATTCCCGATAGTTTCAGTTTCTGTCCGGATTGGTGGTTCGTCCGGACTACAGTTAAAAATGAAATTTTAAACGCAATACGTATACATAATTTATTTCTATTACCGAAAACAAAAATAAGTATACATAAGAATTCATTTCTATTTAATTAATTTACAGAAAACATGAAGAACCATAATAAAAGTGAGCAACAATATTCATTTTGCAAAATAAAGAGTTTATTTTTGTTTGAATACAGTTTATGTAATTTGTCAGCTTCATTTCGAAATTCTTTTAAAAATAAAATATCCGTATCTGTCACTTTGGTTTGTTCAGCCCATAAAATAGCTTTTGGAAACAGTTCGCCACGCAAACTCAATTATACTAAAATATTTTACACTTTCTTTAATTCTTTCGCTAACACATAACAACTTATTTTGTCTAGTGGTAAAATAACGAAAAAATTTTACTGAGAAAAAAGAACACTTGTCCGGACTATAGAGGTAAAAAATATCTAAGCTGTCCGAAAAATTTAAATGTCCGAATTACTGGATAGTCCGAATTAGCGAGTGTCCGGATTAGGGAGGTTGCACTGTAATTGAATATTGAAGAAAATTATTTGTTTAATAAAAATTTAAATCTGCGAAAAGAAACTATTCTGCTGTAATGATGCAAAAAATTTAAAAAAAAATTTAGAGTGAAACATTTTTAGCATCCAAATAATATATTAAGCCTAAAGTCATGCATTATATTTTAATTGTATAAAAGCAAGAAAATGTAAAAAAAATACACACAACATCCACATTGTGACAGCTAAACTCACCTCACCAAGCCGTACGAAGATTTTATGAACTCCTTAACATATTCTACAGAATTAATACTTAAATACTTATTTCATAAAACAAAAGACTAAAGTTTAAGAGCATCAACACGAATGAACACACAATCTTGCCGTTCACTTTTAATGCCGACTTTTTTTCAATTAACTTTAAAATTTTCTTTCCTTTTTTTAACTGTTTAAGGATGGTGACAATTTAAGAAATCTTTTTAAGGATTTATTCTGGATATTTTTTTGTTTATTTAGTGTGATTTTTTGTTTGTTTTACATTTGCAAAATATGTAAATAAAAAGCACAGTAAGTATATTTTGACTATTTACATAGTTACACATAAAATATAAATAAATATTTTCATAAATACTGCCAAGGATTTGTCCAACGAAAAAAGACCAAAAATATCTTATTTAAAAAAAGTAATAAAAAAGCTGACACAAGAACAAAGGCGTCCTACTGTTAAGAAAAAAAAAACAACTTCCTAAATCTGTCTTTATATTTGTTTTATATTTCCATAAAAAAATGAGGTTCATTTAAGAATTTTTTGCACTTTAAGAAGCAACAAAAATATTTTTTATGAGAGTGTGTGTGTGTTGTGTCCTCGTTTAAAAAAAAAACTGAAAAACTGTTAAATTTGATTTTATTAGCAAGAAAATTGAGCTATTCAACACCATTTCAAATAATTGTCATAAAAAGTTTTTATATTTTCACTTTTTTTTTGGGAAATAGTAAAATGTGGAAATGTACATATTTATGTATGCAGATTTTATGGTAAAAATATGTTTAAAGTTATAAAAGCAGTTTTGTGGCTGGACGTTTGTTTCTTTTTGAAACTGTTAAATATATGCATTTATTTTATAAAATTTTTTTATTTATCCCTGTTTTTCTTTCTTTCATTTTAGGTGAGTCTTTTAAAGATGTTTAAAATTTATTCAACGGATTTTCTTGTAAGTACATATTTGTATGTAATTTAGTGGTTTTTTATTATAAATCTTAAGTTACTTTTTTACAAAGAGCTTTTTAGGAATAACATGGAAAACTATATCTTATCATGTAATTATTCTTACGTAATTTATTTGGAAGTACATAAGAAAAACAAACCTCTCAAGGGGTGTAATTTTTTTGCATAATATATTATATGAATATTTAATTATCTAATAATGTAGGCAAACACAAATTTTTAGTTCTCTCGTTCTCCTATGTTTGCCAGCCGACTTTCTTCATTCCTTTGCCAAATGGTAGACATTGTCGAGCTTTAGTATTCCAACTAAATATTATTTAAATCGGTTCAGTATTAAAGCAATTAAAGGCTCCTAAAGTTGACACCACTACAAATGCTAAAAATACACTCGTACATTCACTTATGTAAGTAGTGGTTCAAGTAAAGCAATGAGAGTGTTTAAGAGTACCTACAAATATATTTACATGAGTAAAACTATTTTTTCTCTTCTGAGTGAAGTTGAAAAAGAAAAAGGGATCAGAATTGAACGAGATGAGAATTAAATATAAATATATTAGATTCAAGCTTAACAAAAAATGGGCGTGTTTGCATGCAATTTTATTTTGTTTACTGTTTTTTCCAAGGGGCAAGGGAAAATGCAACTTAAGATTACGTTTAAACTGGCGGTCGAATTTCGACCACTATACGAATAAAGAAATATTTGGGCAAAGGTTCCCTGATGTTCTGCATTAGCATCAGTGAAATGCCTATCGGAACTATCTAAAATCCCTAAATCATCGATTTCTATGTGTTTTTTAAAAAACAATTATTATTTTATTGAATATGTTAAATATTAATTTCGGGAAAAAGCTCGAATCGACACGAAGAATTTTGCATTCGTAGCACAAAATTCAAAATTTTCGAGTTATGGCGTTGTTCAAGTAAATGAGCGATATGCGTATTAGGGATGCCAAGTTCGGGATTTATGGAAATTTTTCGGGTTCGGAATTTATTTGGAAAATAAAACACTCACAATTTATTATATAAAATACATTAATTTTGTACATTTGCAACTAAAACGATTCTTATTTCCAGTTTTTGACTTCATATTTAAATACGACGCATTTAGTTGATTTTCATTTAAATTAGAGATGGGATCGCGAGTGGTTTTTCGCTAACCCTCACGCACGCTCCAGATAAAAAACTTTTACTAATGTTTTTTGGATCACGCTCATGCACGTTCATGTGAGTAGAAAAAAACTTACGCAATAAAAAACTTCAAAATAATTAATCACGAAACAATCACACCAAAAATTTACTCATTCAAGCTTAATTTTTTTATACTAATCTGCACGCTCACGTGATTGAAACAAAAATCTTATTCAAGAAATTACAAAATTTTGAGGATTAGCATTCTTAATTTAATGTTATTAAATCAGGCTTAAGTTTCTTAATTTAAATTATAGTAGAATGATATTTTCAGGAGTTAATAATTTCCACTTTTTAAGTGACTTTCAGTTGCTAAGAATATCATTGATTGAATTTTTTATACACCAGAAAGAATTATAATACTGATATTTTATGTCCTACAAAACTGCAAATTTCAAATTTAGTTAGCACGATTATTCAGTTTTTTTTTCTTCTAGAACCATTTCTTAATGAAAATAATTTGATATTTAAAAAAAGGTAAAAAAATATCTTTTAATGATGTTATTATTCCTTGTCTATATTCAAGGAACTTCGGAAATAAATGTCACTTCCGATCCCTGCTGAAAACACAACAGTCTTCTTATATCCGTATTATGGATTCATAACTCAACTATTTTATTTTTTATTTTTTTGTATTATGATTCACATCGAATTTAGCTGTCGTATTTGTAAATCATAATACGGATAAGTACTTAACGAATACAACAACTAAGTCAACAGCTGAGTAGTCAACTACCAATTACGCTGCGAATCATAATAGCGGCATTAAATTGACAAAACTCTTACGATATCTAAAACGAGCAACTTTTTAATGAATTTTGTAGTCTTTGAAAAAAATTTTTAAAGAAAATACGAAAAGCAATTCTTGAAGATTTTTTAATCAGCCTCTCTGTGTTTTTTTTGCAGTAAATCTGTACGCAAATACTCGTAGAACGTAAAAGAATATGTTGAAGTTTTGGCAAAATGCAGAATACATGACATAAAGAATGCTAACGAATTATGTGGCGGCATACAAAATGCATTCGTTAATTTTCCACAAAAATTGTTGGTTCGCCGTGTAGAAGTGGGAGAATATGAGCATTTTACGATTGTAAACTTGCTTAAATGTAATTTCTTTAATAAAACAAATTCTCAACAAACTTTCAATACACAGAATTGTATCACAACCCCACAGAGTCATTTAATCCACTACAACTGAATGTCCTGAATATTTGATTTCTCCTCATTCAATATTTTCACATATTAAACATTTTCTTAAAACTTTGGCACTTTTTATCCTTTTGCTAAATTCATTTCTTTGTTACTTCATTTTTTGCCTCACATGTCATTTAACTTGTACTTTTTATTTAAATAAATCCCATTTCTTTTTGGGAAGGTTCATTATATTTGCAAGGAGTTTGAAAAAACTAGTTTATAATTTGTCAATTTTCCACTTGTTAAACTTTAAATAGAAAAGAAACCCTTTTTTTCCAAAATAAAATTCTTTTGTTAAACCGGACTAATGGACAGAGAAAATATTTAAAATAAATGTTTGTCAAGGAAATAAAACGAAAAAAAAACTCACATTATTCATGTGATTTTTACCCCAACAATCGTTCTACAAAGCGTATGATGTCAAGTGTCCATTCTAAAAAGAATAATGAGATTTAAAGAAACACAAATATGATTACAAAAGTAATTGCTACAACATTCATATCAGGGTAAAACCATTGCAGTATTTAGAAAGTTATCAAAATGAAAAATCATTTACAGTGTAAGCTCTCGTATGCGGACATCGACCGTCATAGTAATTTTGTCCGGTTACGGAAGATGCCGATCTCCGGTATCATTTCTGCATACAAATAATAACAAGAGCATGTGACGGACTGTGCAATTCTTTCGTCTATCTGAGCTGTCAGTTAGTTAGTAGAGCTTTCACTGTACTTCAACTACTCTCCCCCATCAAGAGTTACTTAGATATTTCTGCTTTTTTCACTTTGAGCACAAAGAAAATAACTAAAAGTATGCTGCACTCATCCAATGTACGAGTGAGTATTAACTAATTAAGTAAATGGGGTTTCTTTTACTTTCGCTGGTCAGCTTTCTATCTTTATGAGAAGAAATTGTAGAAATTCCAAAACTAATCCAAACTGGATGCGTATCTTTAATTTGAAATAATAGATACGATTGTTTAATTTTGTGGTACTTGTAGCAAAAGTTAGATAAAACTTTGGCCATTTACAATTACAAACATTGTTGTTTTTATTGTTTTAATCATTATTTATTAGAGTTTCCTTCACCCACACGCTGTCAGTGTTCGTTCTCGTCTAATTAACTTTAGTAGGCCTCGTTTGATTAGTAAAACTTTTTGCACAAGAGTCGTTAAATATTGATAAGATTTCTGGCCGTTAAGCTTCTGCTAAACGTTTCTCATTATGGATAATTAGATTGAAATAAAGTTATTGTTAAAGTTATTTTACATTTTAGATACTTAAATGTTTTAATCGTTCTACAAGTTCTTAAAAAATAAGTTAAACCGAATTCAATTTGAGGAATTTCCCTCAATTTTCATGGCATCCTCACTTTAAGATTTCTTTGTATTTTAAAGACTTTAAAAAGCAATTTAATTTCTATTCAATGTTTTGTTTTCTTTCCCTTATTTATTTAGTTTTTCCTTTAATAGAGTTTTTTTTCTTTTTTGTATCTTTTTGTCTTCTATTTAATATTTAATATCTCTAAAGTGATAATCTATTCAGTTGCCCAAACAATTTATCGTTCTTTAACATTCAATATTACATGTTTTGCTTTGAACCCGAAAAAATATGGATGCCTTAACGAGAGTAAATTTATTTGTTAACGTATTTTTATGATTTCAAGTCACGTTTAAGGTGAAAGTTTTCCTTCTGTATTTTTTTTAGTCATTGATAAAAGAATCAAAAACCACTGAAAATAAAAAAGAATTATTTATTGGTCATGTAAATTCATATTTATTCAAAAGATTGTAGAATTTTCTTAAGAAAAAAAAAAAAACATTTGTTTGAAAAGTTTTAGTTGTCGATAATACAATTATTCATTTGAAAATCTATAGGAAAATTGCCATGGAAATCTCTTGTTCATGAAAAAAAAATTTTCGATATCAAATATTTCTCTTTGGATACTTAAATATTTTCGTTTAGTTAGAAATTTTAATTTAATTTATGAGCTATCAAAAGCAAACATTTCCGCATGATATTTTGAATTATCGGTAGCAAAAATTTTCCTATGGAAACTTCAACTTATTGATAAAAATATTTGTTATCAATAACAAAAACTATCATAAGAAAATTTTAAGCTATCGACAACAAAAGCTATTTTTCAAAAATTTACAGTTGTTTGTTGAGTGAACATAGTTTTTTCATGAGAATTTCTAGTTTTCGATGGCGAAAAAATTCCTTAGAAAAACTCAATAAAAAAAGTCCATACCAAAACCTCTCCATAATTATTGAAAACATTCATTCTTACACATTTCAAAGAGAAATGTAAAGTTATCGATCACTAAAATTATTTTATAAAATTCTTTTTCAAATTGTGAGTTGTCGATAAAAAAATTTTTTACACAAAATTTGAGACGATAGCGATACTTTTTTTCTAGAAATAATTTTGAGGTACCAAAAATTGTCTTTATAGAAATTTTTTTAAATGTTTTTCTACTTCAAAATGTTCCGATAAAAATTTCGAGCTGTCAATTATCAAATTTTGTTTTATCAATAGCAAAAATGCCCGTTTAAAAATTTTTGGCTGCCGATAAAAATATTTCTCAATAGAACTCAGTTTTTAAAGTTAAATTTTTCATGAAGAAATTTCGTATTATTGACAGAAAAAATATAAGAAAATTGTGAATGGTCGATGGCAAAAAATTTTCCTATAGAAATTTTGAGTTGTTATTGGCAAAAATGTTTTTATAGAAATTTTGAGTTATCGATAACAAAAAGTTTTCTATTAAAATTTGAAGTAACCGATAACAGAAAAATCTGTAAAATAATTGAGTAATCGATACAAAAATTTTCCTTTGGAAATTGTTACTTATAGATATCTAAAATATTAATATAGAAATAGATAACAAAAATATCCGTTTATAAAGTTTTATGTTGATAAAAAAAATTTCCATATAAAAATTTTAAGTTGAATTAAAGAAATAGCAATTGATAGAAATAAAAAAAAATTCTCTATGGAGGAAATTGGCAAATTTCATTATATAAGGAAATTTCAAGTTATCCATAAGAAAAGCTATTTCATAAAATTTACTGAATGCAGGAATTTAAATTTCTAATATCAAAAATTATCCTGTGAAAATTTCAAATTACCTAAATTTGATGTTATCGATAGCAAAAATTTAATTAGGAAATTTTTCAAACAAGGCACCGACCGATTCTAAGTGTTTGAGACTTGCAAGAAATAAATACAACAAGAAATCTGTTTTTTTGAGAAAAAATCAATGAAGTGCCCTGTGCGAAATTTTAAGTCGAGGAAAAAAATTTTATTTATTAAAAGCTAGTGAAAAATTTTCTATGGATATTTAAACACTAAATATATCTAAAATGATCAATAAAAAAATTAAAAGCAAAAGTACAGAGTTCGCTGAATCATTTAAAAATTATTTTACGAAATTTACTTTTATAGTAAAGAAATTTCAATATAAGAATTTCTATTTATCGTTAGCAAAACCATCATACAAAAATATCTAGCAAACAATTTCTTCTCTATGTTAATTTCTAATTAAAATATTTCTACGGAAATAATAAGGATTTAATTTTAGAAATTACTGTGAAATTATCTACTATGTACATATTGATCATCTGCTTTTAGATTTAAAGAAACATACAATAATTAATGTATAAAAAAAACTTTTGCTTTTAACAACTAAATCTACTGCTTAAAAATTCATGAATTACAAATTATGACGATTTCACTTTCTGAAAGGGAAGAGAGAACATTTAAAATTTTTTTTAAGTTTTAAAACAACAACAAATTAATTTGTTTTAGCAGAACCTTTTTTTCATTTTGCATCAACCACATGTGATAATATCAAACAAAAACACCCACTATTCATTCATATATGCACAAATACCACACACACACATTCATATCCATAAATTTATATGAACGTGAGCATGTTTTGTTTGTGTGTATGTGTTTGTATTTTTCTGTGAATCGGATAAAGTTTTCAAAAAGTAACTGGCGCTAAAAACCATGCTAAACATAAAATAAAAATTTAATCCTCTTAGAAAACTCTAATGGAATTTATGTGTTGTAATTCGCACACACACATACGCACACTCACACACACATTTAGTGCACTATCAGGATGCGAATGGGTGTGTGTGTGTGCGAATACACTTGGGAACTCAAATTTGTGATGTTGGCAGACTGCTAAAGAATGAAATGTTTCTGGATAATTAGATATACGATATTTTCTTCTAACTTAAATTGATTTCTAGAAACAAATTCAAAAAAAAACATTCTCATACTAAACTTTTAATATAAATTAATGCCGTTTTCTTTTCTAAAAAAAATTTAAGTAAAAATGTCTTACTTTTTATCAAAAAAATTGCAATTCAATCAAAGTTTTTCATCGTAAGTGATGATACAATAATTTCTAATAAACTCATTATTTCAAAAAATTAATATATAGCAAATTTTCAACAAAAAGGACAAAAAATTTTGAACTTTTTTTTTATTTGTCAGTAGCTGTTAATGTTTTTATATTGCCGGAAATATTAAATAAATAATTTAATAACGTCTGCTGTTTTTGGCGGAAATCGATCAATTTTAAGTCGACCGCTCTCAAAAAATCAATTCTACTACAAAGATGCCTTATTAAAGTTTTTTTTTTGTTTTAAATGCTTAGAATATTTTATTCGAACTTGAGTTCGTGCAATAAATCGCACACTTATGTATTTATTTGGATATTATTTATTTTATGAAAAAGTACGATTCGAAAAGAATCGATTTCCTTCGCATTACAACCAGAATATAAATTTTATTATAATTTTTCCTAAAACTATTTACAGCGTGGGGCAAAAGTCCCGCTACCATTTTGTTTGGCTATAACTTTGTTCAAAGAAGAGATAAATAAGTTTGGTTTTCATAAAAAGTTTATTTTTGGTCTTTACAATTTTTTTCGTTATGATTGGAAAATTATATCGCCTAAATGGTGACAGCGATTCGCTATGCAACTTTTGGCTCTTTTTAAGACAGTTTCCATGACATCCTGCAACATCTCAGGCTGAATTTCTTTAATTTAGTGACGAATATTGTCTTTAAGATGTTCAATCGTTTGGGGCTTATTCACATAAACTTTTGATTAAAAAAAACCAGATCCGGAGATGTGGTTTTGTGCGGCACTGGACGATTAGGATATTTTTGAAGCAATTTCCGTTCAGTGGCAATAATGGAACGATTATTTTCTATAAATGATGTCATTATTTCTGCTCGTTTTTGTGGCGTATATTTATCCATAATAACATTTGGACGTCTACACAACACAATGGTTACAGCTAAACTGAGCTAAACGTCACATAACCAAGATGGTGTGCAATCAAAATGATTGCCCCACCCGTTACAACTAAATTTTTAACGTATTGCTTCTTTTAAGCTTCTGCTTCCTATGTTTTGTAAAGGGGAACATATTTTTGTTTCTCCTTTTTTTGCTTTCTTTTTTTATTTTTGATTGTACAACTAAATGTGCAATTTCGAATTAGCAAAATTGCCACTCTCTAGACCGTTTTTCTTATTTAAACATAAATTTTAATGTTGGGTTTTTATTTGCTGAAACTTTATTTTGGGGGGGGGGGAGGAATGAATAAAATTTTTCATTTTAAAATGAATACTAATATTTTTGGGGCAAAAATTCTAGCATATTGTTTTTTTAAGTTCTTACGAAAACGATAAAAGCTTTTAACATTATTTCAGATTATGAATCATGTGTGATGTTAAAAGATTAAAAAGATTAAATTTAAACAAGCAAAAACTCAACACAAGGTTTCATGCAGCGACCCACTCAGAATTTTTTTTAGAAATGTAAATTATTTGAAGATTAAAGCAGTAACTCTGTCGTGGATTTCGGGGGGAAGGAAAAAAGTATATTTTAAACTTCAATGCAAAAAGTGTGCATGGATTAGTAGTAACTATAAACGCTTATAGCTCGCAAAATACTGAACCGATTTTATCAAAACATAGATTGTGCACATTTGTGAATAAATATCTTCAAAATGATATGAGTACATTTTGTCAAAATCGACTTTATAATATGAGCGCAAAAGGGGTCCAAAAAAAAGGTTTTTGCATTTTAATTATATAGATAAATAGAAGATAGTTTAGTTTCAAAATAAGGTATCTATTTGTTTTTATTTGCTTTGGATTGGCTTGTTTATCCTTCAAATATTACTCTCAATTATTAGTAGTTATTCACAACAGCCACATTTTTATATATTTTATGATACCTTGTCAATCCCTTAAATGTATTTTAGCTATCGGGTTTTTTCTACAAGATTTTATATAGATATTTGAAACAATAATTTCAGTTTTCCACGTAGTTTCCGTATACATTCGTATGTACCCGGGTATCTTGCCATTCTCTTGAAGGTGGTTTTAATACCACTTCAGTAACTTAAAAACCTCACGAATCAAAGTATTAAAAATTAGTTTGTTGTAAAGACATTCATTTGTATGTTTATTATTTTTATTCGCAATTGTAATTCACAATAAATACAAACTGAAGCCTCTCCATCATACAACCGTCATTTCGCTTTCAATACTAAACAAGTATTTAATTTGTAAATTGTTATTATTAGTGTCGTAAAACTACTTAATGATCATAACAAAAAAATATTGTTGTCGTCGTCATGTGTCTGTTGCGATGTTGATATTGGTGTTGGTTTCTTGGTCTGAATTAATTGTGACCAGCCACTAAGTTTTTCTCGGTTCAATAACCATGATTTAGCAAAGAAATTGAAGAAAAAAGTGAACAAGAAAAACGACGCCACTACTTGTCTGAATGCCTGCCTGCCAGCCTGGGTGCCAAACCATTTAGTTAATAATATTTTAGGTTAATCAACTGTTTGTGCCCAGTGGTCGGATCGGCCGGCCTGTAACTCATTGTGGTATTGCAATGCAATGTATTATAAATAAATTAAAAATTTTATAATAATAATAATGATTATTGTATGTCAGAGTCTAAGAAAAACAAAACAAATTTTTAATTTAAAATATAATACACTGAAGAAAATTCGAATATGTCCACAATATTTTTATTTTTTTACACACGTTCACTTCATCGATGTGAATTTTAAAGCAAAGCCGATTTTTATATGTAGACTTCCTTTTGCAACAAAAACCAACTAAATTTTAGTCCATGCCAACGAACCTTCATTTAACATTGAAGAGTGTCATACAGCCACCAAGTAACCATCATCACTGACCACCGTTAAGCAGCTTTGAAACGTTTCCTTAATTTTATACATTATTTAATATTGTAAACAAACAAAAAATTCATCATAAATAAATATTTAATGAAATTTATTTTAAAAAAATGCATTTTTCTTTTGTATTTCATATCTGACCTGATGATGTTGTTAATTCAGTTGTATTGTTTTGTCAGGTTTTGCTTACAATTGTTGTATTTAGTTTTGTTAAGTCTTCCATGACCAAATGTTACAAAAGAAATATTTCCCCTTTTGCATTGTGCAGGTTTTTTTTGTTTTTCTTAAAAAAAAAGTTTAACATTTTTACAAAAAACAAAAAGTGACATTTTTTCCTTATTGTCATGGTGTTCGTTCATTTGTTGTTTATCTGACTTTATAATTTGTGGATGTTTCTTTCTTGTTGATTTCATTGTCGTTGATAAATGTGTCCACCTCTTTTATGGTCGGACTGCTATGAATTTTGTTCATTTCTTTTATATAGAGCTTTTATTTTTTTAAGCTTGTAATGTTTTTAATTTTCATTAAAAAAAACTTTAAATATTTTAGTTTTTGTTTTAATGTTTTGGTCTTCACATGCTGGACTTGATATTAACATCTACGCATTTGTCTGGGATCTTGTAAACTTGTATTTGCAACACACATAAGATTGCATGCAGCTCAACCCACTTGATCATGTCTGCAAGGCATCCTTAATGATGGCTACACCGCCATGTTATTTCCTTGACGACATATGAGGGACAGTCCGTACTAATCGTCAATAACATTTTCGAACACATGTCGCATATATTGAACACGACTACAAGAGAGATAATCTCGCTCAGCTCGTCGTCAACAACTATATAGAAGACAATGTCGTCTGTTTAGTCGTCAACGAATAAAGAAAAATCAAGTCATCATTCTAGGACGGATTTAACAATATCAAAATTTTTAATTAAAACTTTTTTTTTTATTGACCTTGAGACTAAGATATAAACCTGCATTGTCTGATTCATTACATTTTCATAAGTCAAAGTGTTTACCAGCTCAGCTACAGCACCCCCTAAAATATCCAGAGCGCTAAATTAATTTATTCGTTTGTTTTCTTGAAGACAAAACTTGAGATATTGTCGCTCATCTTGTTGTAAACAAAGTTTGATGTATGACAACATACAAGACTGTGTCCTTTCGTAATGCCGTTAAGCGATTTTTATTAAAGACAACATATACAAGATATTGTCGCTGAAAATGTCTAATAGAAGACAATACAAAATACGAAGTGGCTTATTATATCGTAAACAATATTTGAGAGAAGACAAACTTTAAGAAATTGTCGCTAGCGTTATCGTCAGAAGCGTTTAGACGAGGACAACCTGCAAGACTTTGTCGTGAATGACAATTTCCTTTAAATTCTCGCTTAGAAAATCTAGGCGGAGATGACAAGTCGTATAAGAATCGTCGACGACAATCTGATCATCTGGGATGTTATAGTCAAGTGCTGTTATGTTTGTATAGATTTACTATTTCACCAGATACTGCACTGGCAGTCAAGTTTGTTTAGTTTGTCAGCTTGAATATTTAAATAGTTGGCTGGGCTAACTTGCAATTGTGGGTTTTTGAAATTAAAGTTAATTGTTTTAGAGGACATAGACACTAATATCGCATTCTAGATAGTTTAATGTGAACGATTTTAACTTCAATGTCAATGAAGTGCATCTAAGAATAGAATCAGCAAAATCCAGTTCTTTTTCAGAAATATATGTAAAGTTTTTTTGAAAAGGACCTTTGCAAAGTGTTGCTTTTTTTAAAAGGGTACTTTTTATACGATATATTTTGCTAAGACTCTTTTTCAGTTAAGTAGATTTTGTAAAGTTACATTCCTAAAAAGTAAAGGGTGGCCCAAATACAAATAACGTTTCAAAATATTTCACGAAATTTTATTTAGTTGAATATTACCCGATTTAAAATTTTAGAACGAATTAAGAAAGAAGAGACTGAGGCCTTTAAAATGATTTATATGATGTTCATGTACTTTCAAAAACATGTTAGTAATTTAACCGCAAAGGCATTTTCCTTTCAATTTTTTCGCTATTTTTCATATTCGGACATGTTTTTTTGCAGTATTTTGTAAGAGAATCCTATTTTTTATACACATAATATGAAAGTATTTTTGTAAGGAAAAATATGCTACTTTGGTTTTTAAAATCCGTTAAAAACTAATTGATTTATTAAACTTTTTATAAAAACAAAATATTTACAAAAATCCCTACATTCAGTTTTTTGTGTTCTTCTAATACGATATTTGGTTTGTTTTTTTTTAATTTAAGTAAAAACGATGTAAACATAAGGATATTTTATTTTTAAAAGAATTTAAAGATATAGCTGACAAATTACATAAAGATATGTGTATTTAAAGAAAAATAAAGTTTTATTTTTCAAAATGGATATTTTTGTGTCACTTTTACGAGTATTATGGTTCTTTATATTTTTTGTAAATTATTAACTGCCAGGCCCACTATGTCGACCGAATTCTTTCTTTCGTACAATTAATTACATTTAAAACAAAAACGAAAGTGTGACATAGTGGACCTGGCAGTAAATACAAGTGAAATGTGTATTTATTTTTCTTTTCGGTAATAAAATTAAATTATACATATATGTGTACATATAGATATGTATTGCGTTGAAAATTTCATTTTAACTATGGTCCGGACGATCCACTTGTACGGACAGTAGCTGAAACTGTACCGGTCCGGATTATGGAGGTTGTACTGTACTTTCTTAAATAATTGTTTATATTTAAAGAATAGTTTTTGAAAATGCATAATATTAAGGGGCTCTTTTAAAAAATTGATTTATTTGAAATGGTTAAAAGGTTAAATACTTTTGAATGGGCATGCCCACTTCTACGCCCACATTTCATCCATATATCTAGAGTTCCTATTTGCCATTATTGTTTCTATATAAGAATTTCTCACTTACAATACATTTGTGATCTTTCAACCAAATGTTCACTAGAAATAAGTTATATGGCAAAACAATGTTTGTCGGGTTACCTAGTTACATATCGTTACCTTAATATAGAAAGGCCCCAACTAAATTTTTTTTTCAAAATTGAGTTTATTTCATATTTCAATAAATTCAAAAATCTCTTATCAAAATTGGTTAACCACTCGATTTTGAAAAAAAAATACTTAGGGTCTTTGTATATTAAGGTAACGATATATTAATTTACATAATTTATGTTAACAATGTACTTTTGAAAATTATTCCCTTTCAAAATTAACTTTATTATTAGAAGATTTATTTCTAATTTATACTTTTATTTTGTAGCGATAATTTCTTATTTTCTTTTCTGTTATTAAGCTTAAAAAAGTTAATTAATTGAAGTTGAAAAAATAAGAAAAGCTTTCTATTTTCTTAAAAAATGTATCTAACAAAAAAATTCTGTATCAAAAAGTGATTGCAATCATTTCAAGATACGTATTTAATTTTATTTAATTAGCAGCCAACAAAACAATAAATTTAAATAACATCATCTCCACAACGAGATACTCATTTGTAACTATAGGGTGTTTTTTTTAGCCCGACATAACTTGGAATTGGATTCACTGCTTTGTTTGACCACCGATTTGACAGCTGCCAGTTGCTTCAGTTGGTTAGTTTGGTTTGTCATTTTATAGATTCAATGCTAACACAGAAAGAAAAACGCCGTAGCAAATTTAAGTTGTTCAATTCACAAGCTCAGTCAATAGTAAGAAGTCCTTACAGTGCGTTTTTTCAGAATTTATCAAAGATTTCAGAAAAAAATTCTGAAAAAAACGCACTGTAATGACTTCTGACTATTGTGTATTCATCTAGACACGACTACAAATCTTCCCCAAAAAATATTTTTCGCCCATCTCCTTCCATTTGTGAGAAAAGGACTAAAGTCCTTTCTGACGGTTTTTTCTGAAATCTTTTATAAATTCTGAAAAAACGAAAATATTTTTCGCCCATCTCCTTTCATTTGTGAGAAAAGGACTAAAGTCCTTTCTGACGGTTTTTTCTGAAATCTTTTATAAATTCTGAAAAAACGAAAATATTTTTCGCCCATCTCCTGCCGTTTGTAAAAAAGGACAAAGTTCCTTTTTATGCAAATTTTTTTCAAACGTGCTTTTGTACGTGAATTAGTTCGAAATATGTAGTTTTTATAAATATATTTTAGAAAACACTTGTTGTTAATACGATATTTTATTTTTTCTGGTTCATTTTGTTTAAAAATGTGGTAATTTTTAAATTTTTAATGCAAAAGGACAATTTTTTATGTTTAACAGAGTTAGTTAGTTAGTATGTTAGTATGTTAACAGAGTCCTGTTAACCTCTATGGTTTGTGTCTAGAGTAATAAATTTTAAAATTTATCTTCACGCACATAAAATTAGCAACAACAAAAATACAAAACTGTATAAATATGCGATTACACAACACATACGACGTTAATACGAGCTTGTGAATTGAACAAGTATTTTTCTATTTACTTTGAATACGAGTCATACTCAAAATTTTGAGTACAAATAATAATAAAATGTTCTTTAATCAAGTCCAAAACGAGATTTAGATAACTAATCCTGGAGTTTCTTAAAATAAGTACAAATTTCTTTAATCGCCTGAAAAATCTTGAATCAACTAAAAAATTCTTAAATTAAGTAGAGAACTTAATTCAGTCCGCACTTAAATCAATCTTTCTGTAGTTGAGTTAATTAAACCTGGAATTACCGTACTTTTAATATGCCTTGCGATTGATTTAAGTACCGATGGATTGATTTTTCTTTTGAGTGTACAAATTGCTGTTATCTCAAAAATACAAATAAAAAATAAAAAATTTTATTAAATGAATTTTTGAAAATTTTAAATTTCACATATTTTTTTTTGTTGGCCATTGAGATTGTGCGATCTACATCAATTAGACTATTTTCGAAATACGGCTGCAATCGTTGCGAAAAGTGCACGAAAATTGAACATCTAGACTTCCCCATCTACGCAGCAGCCACTTGACTGAAGCCGTATTCAAACATTATTGGCAAAGAATTATCTTTCGAATGCAGTCAAATTCTTGGCAATCTATACAATTTATCTGTGTTTTATTTTAATATAAAGTTCTATGAGGCTTAAAAAAACCTCCCTTTTAAAGACTTCCAAGAAGACGGAAGGAGAAAAATATTAAAAAAACAAATAAATAAGAGGCAGCAGACCCATTAACCCACAATTCCATAAAATATTTAAACATTATACGGCTCATAAAGGTATTTACTCGTATTTACTAAACATTAACTAAGACTGCGATTTTTTTTTAAATTTTAAGTTAAAATCTTGTTTGTAACGTGAAAAAAAAGTAAAAACTATAACTATTTAGCTGCTTTGGCTGCACTATGATTATAAATTTGCTCTGGTACTGAAATTAGTGTTCACTGAAGCATTTTTTTCTAACATGCACGACGGTGGCAGTTGTTTAAATTAAGTATTTCGTTTTATTTTCTTTTTCTTAATACATATTCTTATTGCTGGCTGCCATTAGTTTTGTCGGCCTACAACGAAATGTACTCCTACAGCAAGTCTCAACAGCCGCAACAGTCAGTTGTGTAAACTGATAGACGTACGTTTTTTACATCTTCCATTAATAGAAAATTTAGTTCTTTCTTTTAATTTGACCAAATTTCCGCATTGTTGTGTTTGCCAAAAAAAAAAAGATTTTTTCTTTTTGTTTTGTTGCAGCAAATTGCTGTGTTTGTTTGTTGCTGCTTGTTATTCGAAAAGACTCGCAACAGATTTTAACGTGCTGGAATTTTAATAGTTTAACACTCTTGATAATAAAATGAATGATAATTATAAACTATTTAGTTTATTGTCTGGGAATAATTTAGTTAATGGAAAATATATAATATTTTTTTATATACATACATACTATATTTTTAACACTTTCGTTTAAATTGAAACAAAAGCATTAGAATGTTTGGCTGCTATCAAATTAACAAGAGTAGAGCAACATGGAAAATAATGCATATTGTTGACTAAAATTAATTGAGTAAAATATGTATGTATGTAGTTTTTTTTGAATTTATGCTGGTGTAAATAAATATTGGTATGCAAAATTTGTGAAACACATAGCTTAATATGGTTGTAGCAAGTTCGTACTAGAGATGGGATCGTGAGTAAATTTTCACTCACGCTTATGCATGCCCACGATAAAGAAATTTTACACATGCACGCTTATGATTTACGTTTATGTACGCTCACGTGATTGGAGAAAAAGTTAGTCACAATTACGAAAGCTCACGCTCACGAAACACTTACGAAAAGAACTATAAAATAATTAAAACAATTAAATGAAATAAAATTACATTAAAGAAAAAATAATCATGAACGTGAGTATAAAAAAATTAAGCGTGAGTGAGCGTGCATGAACGTAAACCAAAATATACCTTCTTGTATTAGCGTGCATGTGTAATATTTCTTAATTGTGAGTGTGCATAAGCTTAATTTTTTTTATACTCACGTTCAATTGATTGAAACAAATAACTTATCACTGATCACTCATGATGTCCGCTAATCATGTGAACAGTGCCCATCTCTAGTTTGTATTAATAAAAAAGTGCAGTCCTTTTTTGTAACTCTGCAAAGTTACAAAATTTGATGTATCAAACGGCATCCAAAATCTTATATCCGTTACTTTGTTAAAGTGAAACAAGTCCATAATGAGTTTAACCCTAGAGTACTAACATGATTTTTTTCTACATTAATACTAATTGTTAGTCAAATCGGCTAACATGAATATGACTCCGATTTTTTTTTGTTAGCTTCACATGAAATAATTTTAATATTTTTTTAATTTGATAACTTATTTTGTCCAGAGTCTAAAAAAACAATAATATGAAAGTTTTCCAAAATAATTTAATTTTTGCATTTATTTCATTAAAGGTGCTCTTCTAGAAACACTTCCGCAAACACAAATTTTTTAATAAAAAATAAAAGTAAAAAAATAAAAAACCAAAAATTTTAAATTCATTGGTAATATAAGAAAACATGTCAAATAATACTGAAAAAGCAAAAAAAAATATTTTTTTAGATTTTAATCTACATTTTTGAAATGCATTTTGACTAACTCGAGTTCAAAAACTCAAAAATAGCATTACTTACTGCAGCAAAGTGACCGTTCAAAGCAAGAGCGTACCATCAACTGAGATTACAAAAAAAATGAGATCTTTCCATAGCAGCAAAAAAAACGGTGTTAGTCAAAATGACTAACATTAGTACTGCAGGGTTAATGAAACATTAAGATGGAGAGGTTCATTTGAACCACTTTTTTTGTTAATTTGATATGGAATTAACAACCTTGTAAAAAACATAAATTGGAAAACCTAGAAATTCGATTTTAATGAAAACATTTTATATGCATAGTTATGTACATTTGGATGTGTATAAAAACTTTAAAAGCTACACCTTTTGTTAACGCCAAAAATAAAAGACAATGAACTCTTTTGACTTCATCCAGGTTTCCTTATTAAAACAACATAATTGTTTAAGTAACTACAACTAAGAAATAAACAAGAAAACTGAAAAATATTTTAGACTTTAAAAAGTAAAATAGTACAAATTCGTAAAATGAAACGCAAAATATTGCATCCACGTACCAAAGCAACAAGCAATCCGGCTTCTTTCTATTAACAACATGATCAAATGAAGAAGAGTTTTTCACGTTAAAAAAACGCAAAAACTACGAACGCACAGGAGCCGTAATGCGAGTGTTTTCACATACGCATTTTATAGCAACATCAACAACATTAATGAAAACAAAAAAAAAAACAAATTAATCGCGATGATGACGATCATCACAGCCGTAATAAAACAGCAACATGAATCATGTAAGAAAACTATCAACAACAATTTTTCAAGAAAAATCCATCCGTATGAAAACAAAATAAAAAGATACAAACACACACACATAAACATGTACACACATTAATGATCAAATTGTTTGGTGGGCCATGTACATGTGAATTAAAACAACAACAGCGAGGAGTGAATCCAACTAACAACGGCAAACAAACAAACAAACAATGGACGGACAAATAACTTAAACAACGAAGCCAAGCGTAAAGCTTTCTCGACCACAATATGGGCGAAAAAAGCTAACGATGTCGACGACGATGACGACAACGACGAGGACCACATTGCAAAAGACAACGAAGACGATAATGACGAAGTTTATGAAGACAATGATGATACACAGTGGGTTGGATTGCAACCATTTACATATAAAGGGGGATTTTTTCGCAACTTTCCTTTTGGCTGCTCAACTGTTTTCGTGTAACCTGCTACTGTTAAACATGTTCAGTTTGGTGTATAATTTAACCATGAATCGACTTACAAATGAACAGCGCTTGCAGATTATTAAATTTTATTATCAAAATTCATGTTCGGTTAAGAAAGTGCATCGTTCACTTCTTTTATTTTATGGTCAGTTTGGGCGAACTTCTGAGGTGGCTGTTCGGAATCTTGTGAAAAATATCGCAGCTGTATCCGCCAGTGTCGTTGATGACGTTGATGTGAATGGCGATCGCTACCTCGCGATGATTTTTTTTGCACAAAGTGGAAGAGCTGGATTTGGCTGGCATGTGGTTTTAGCAAGACGGTGCCACATACCACACAGCACGAGAAATAATGGACCAATTGAGAGGCGAGTTCGGGGAACAGTTTATTTCACGTTTGGGGCCGATCAATTGGCCTACTAGATCGTGCGATTTAACGCCTTTAGACAATTTTTTGTGGGAGTATATTAAGGCTCATTTCTACAGAGACCAGCCCGCAACGGTTGACGCACTGGTAGCCAATATTGAAGAATTTATTCGTGAGATACCGGTCGATATGATGACATTTTGAAGTCGTTATTTGCTTTCAATGACATCGCCATGCCAAAGTAGTGGAGCCGATTAGAGAGATGAGAGTAGCGAATGCAGAATTATTCGTCGTATCATTTCTCATCTCATGCAAGAAATTCATAAAAATACCTTGTTTTCTCATCTCTTCAGGGGAGAAATTTTATTATTTTTCCATTGAGATGCGTGTTATATAAAAACATTAAACTCGTTTTTTAAGGAACTAGTGTTTTGGAGATATGACTGTGTTGCAATAAAGGAGCGGTATGTTTGCTAACATTTAACTCATTATTTTGACATAACAGTTTTTACTGGAATACTATTGACAGATATTTATCTTAGATCTCTCTTATTTAATTCAAGAGAATGTACACGAGAACACTAATAAATTTATAAGAGATCAATTAATTTATAAAGTATCATGCGAACTGGGAAATAAGTTTATGTTTACTTTAATTTTTCTTTTAATTTTTTTTGAGTTTTAAGAATTTTTTTATACCGAAAACACAATTTTTAGATTTTGCTTTGAAAACCTCCAATAATTATTTACAAATCAAGAAGCTCTTCATTTTACTGTGCAACATTGTGCTAAAGAAAAAACAAATGTATAAGTTTGTGTTTATGAAAACGGCCGCCAAATCAAGTCATGGCTGGCAAAGGCACAAGTTTACGCCGCAGCAATCTCGCGTGCACTTGTTGGTGTACATCCATACATACATACGTACATATGATTTGTATCCAATGGAGCCAACCACTACGAGTGCGACTACTATTCAGCTGGATCAGTTTAAAGATTTAGTCGCCCAATCACTTTCAAACCGAACGAACGCGCCTTTGCCGTCGTGGTTGTCGTATCTTTTAAGTTTATTATTGTATCTAAGAAAATAAGAATAATTATTTTAATAACAAGTGAAAGAATAAAGCATAAAGTGTTCTTCGAAAAAAATCTCTAAGCGGAGCAACTAACATCAAGAAGTACAAGAATTAGCAGTAAAACGAGAAAAAAGAAAATTATTAAAAAGAATTCTAACAAAGAAATGTGAAAACATCATAAACGGTAGTTGTTAAAGTGTTTCTTTTTATTTTATTTTTATTTTTTTTTGTACAAGTTAGAACTTTTTTTATATTCCGTTTGGTATGAAATAAAAAATCATTTCATAATGAGATTATGGTGCGAGAGATGGACAAGTGATTATAATAAAGAAGAAGAAAGAAATATTACCAATATTTTTGTTAAACGTGTTGGAATTTAATAAAGTGGCCTTTGAGGAAATACAGTGCTACCACGATTTGCGAAACTGCCCAAAGAAAGTGTTTGTCGACATCCTGTTACTGGAAACAGTGTTGTCAAAAGCTAAAATTAGTTGTTTAAAAATGGCTAAAAGAATCTAAGAAACGTCAAAATATTATTGATTTAAAAATTTAATCTTCATTAAAGACTCTTTCAAACTTCTGCTAGACCACTCTTTTAATACAATCTCATTCACAAGATCACACTTTCAACTGAAGTATACTGGCTTATTAGGTGTGTTCTGTTAAACGAGTGACTTGAAATCTTGCAATATCGAAAACCGAAATCGTAAGATTGATTTAGTGCCTTCGGGATTAAGTTTATATGAATATTAAACATCTAAGATCTATAGCCAATTGAAAAAGTGCTACAAGCTATCTTTTTAGTTGAATTCTTTCTTAGAAATTAGACGCATAAAAATCATTCGTTCTACAGAACATTCCTCTACATCTTCTCAAAAAAAAAAAACTATTATAAATGATTTTGCTTCTGGCATTAATGATGCATTTTGGACAGTTTGGCCATAAAAAATGTGCATTTTACAAAACAATTCGGCTTTTTTCGGTCTTTTAGTCTTTTATAGTCTTCTCGAATAATTTTCAGCAGATATTGCTGGCGTCGAGGAACTTTTGAAGGGCTTGTCTCACAAACTGTCGCTTACCTGCATCATTAAATATCTGATTACATGCAGATTTATAAGTGTTTTTGATTTTTTTTTCATTGAAAAGTTTTGAATCACTACTGAAGATTTTCTACATCAATTTCAACAATTTGGATTTCCATGGAATTCTGCACTTCCACGTCCTTTATTTTTGTATGCTTAAAAAATACGTCAACTACCTGTTTTAAAATAAAACCTTTCTTTTAAAATCCTCCTTCGAAATGATTTTTGGCACTGATCTCCTTATAAAAACGAGTAATCTTGATATCATGCTCTGTATCCTCTAAAATGCGCCCTCATTTCATGTATAAATTGTTTTGTAAAAGGTCCTCCAAATATTTCGATATGTTATTTGAAGCTTTTCTTTTGAATGTTTTGACAATGGAAATGCAATTTTTTTTCTAAAAATCACAATCAAATGCCCACTGTATCGTACCAGACCGCTTTGCTACTTCGACACACGTGTCGTTAGCTGAAAAACAAAATTACGTAATTCACAAAAAATTCGCATTCGACATTTTTTTTTATTAATTAATGTACATTATACCTAAAACCGTGTTCCCACAAACCTTTAAACTTTTATCACAAAAAGCAGACAAATTCTAGGCGAAAATAAAAAACTTTACTTCAGATAGTTGGAGTATTTTCTTTCTTCTGCAAGAAAAAAAGTCAGCCAAGTGCGAATCCGATTCGCGCATTTAGAGGATCGTAATTTTTGGGTAGGAACACTCTTTAACTTTTCACTGTTTTCTATTTGTAACATTTGTTATTAAATCGGCAATACACACCCTCTGAGAATTTTCAGTGTCTATTACGGTTCAAAAGATAATAAACGGCTTTACCTTGTTTATTATATAATGTGTGCGACTGAACTTTCAGGCTCGGTGCCGATTTATGCGCGATGTAAAGTTTTCGCCGAACGCCAAAATTTATATACATAAATTATTTGTATGTACATGTTGGCAGTACCAACTTTGTACAGAATCAAAAATACGCAAAGATACAACCTTGTTAAATATTAAAGTACCAAAATTAAAACGTTGTCAAAATAAACGGTTTCTATAAGGCAGATGTACCAGTTAGTAGCACTAGACCAGCTGACTATCTTGAGTACATTCCAATTGGGTGAAATTTCGTTGAGGTTGAGGAAATACTCATAACATCAGCGCTTATTTTAAAACATCAAACACCATAAACTTATGTATGTATGTACGTATTCCGTATTACATGGTGTTTGAAATTTTCTTAAAGATTAAATCTTTGCTGACAGAGCAACCGCGTTTGTTATTTGTTTTACAGCTATTCAGGTATTTTTCGCAACAAATTTTTTACAGTTGTAGAACAGCTACTACCTTGTTAATTTGCCTTGTTATTTTTGGGTTTCAAATTTTGTATTTTTGGTGTGTGTTGCTATAGCGGCCATGGTAGTACACACATACCTTATGGAAATTTGAAGAGTCTTCCTAATACGGTTCACGAGATAGAAGCCAGTGACAGACGAGCAGACGGACAGACATCTTAGCGAAATAATAGGGTTCCTTTATTACATAATGTTTAGGGAATCTTAAACAGTTTATTTACGTAATTTTTCATATCACCTAACGATATGTACATACATACATATGTGTATGTTTATTGTTTTCATGAATAAACGCATAAGTCCATTTTTATGGATTTTGAAATATTTTTCATGTGTCATGTGAATCGCTTGTCCATCTTGAGAAAAATCATTCAAATGTGACAATTATTAAATAAAAAAAATATATAAAATGCAAGAAGAACAAAAACAAACTGTAAAACCAAAAACAAAGTTCTCGTGATTCATTGCAAATTTAGAGGGAATTAACTTCGATCTCTCTCCTTTTAATTCTGCTCTTCGATTAATTTACTTAATTTACACACAATTACACATACATACTACCAGGAGTAAATAATTGTTATTGTTGTTCTTGCAACGGTATTCTTGAAAAATGTGATTTGAAAAAATATGTTAAAACAAAAACAAAATTTGCTCTTTTTTTAATTTAAAACCATTAATGCTGTCAAATAAATGATAAATTGTGTTAACAAAAATGAAATAAATTCTTGTTTTTAAAATTTTTAAATGTGATAAAGTGTAAATTATGTCTGTATGTATAAATATTAATTAAACACATGCATACATGCATATTATGCACTTAAAATGTGTAAAATAAATTACATATGCAAAATATGAGAAAAGAAATAGTATGAAAGAAAGAAAATCAAAATATAAAATGAAATAAATTTTGTGGAAAAAGTGTGTAAAATTTTAAACAAATAATGATGATAACTATTTTGATACCAAGAAAAAATATACATATGTATGTATGTACTTATGTACATAAATTAGATGAAACTAACGCAAAAGTTGCTTGTGCTTTAAACCATAAAACAAAACTTGCCGCAACCTACTTAATTTTTTCTTTTAATTAAACATTAATGTATGTTTTTAAAAATATGAAAGAATAAAAAATATTATTTGCATAATAATTCGCTGTTCTGCGGTTTATGTGTTCAACTGTTTTGTGAATATAAAATTTTTTTTATTTCAGTTTGAGTCCCAGCAAAGTTTTTGGGGATTCCAAGAACGTACTTATATCATGGTTTATTTCGTAACTTTCATGGCCAACACGTTAACATAAATTCTTAAAAAATTGTATAGGTTTTCTAGGAATTACCAGCAACCAGCACAGCACAGCAACCAAGCAAAGACTTGGTAATGAGTTGTCATTAAACACAACATACACAAACATACATACTTTTCAATCACAAACTACCTACCGGCTGCATTACTTTAAAGTAGTTGTACAATTATTTACTTTGTTCTCAGAATGGCAGTTCAACTCCTGACGTAACAACGTACGTTTTTTTCAATTGTGTTCTTTCGTGAAAATAAAATTTTAGCGCGTAGTAAAACAGCAAAGTAAACAGTGAGTAAGATAAATGTAAAGTCAAACATAATAATAACTTCAAAACCAGGAGTTCAATACTGACCCTAGACATTTATTTTCTATTGTGTTTTGTGCATTCAATGAATTTCAATAATTGACATTTTTAAGTCGTTATTTTTAAGCAAAACTGGCAAGTAATTGCCGCCAATAGCATTCCCATGTTAAGGTAATGAATGCTAAATTAGAAGTAGTGAAAAATATCTACTTCATAAATTTATTAATATGATTAATTTTTTTTTATTTAAAGTAATTATTTTTCAAACAAATTGGTTGTTAGTAGTTTTTAATCCAAAGTGATTATTATATTTTGGCTAATGTTCGTAGCATTTTCAGTCAGAAATAATTGGACATGAGACAATATTTCAAAGGAACAAGGGAAAATTTTAACACCAATTAATTTCAAGTTACACGGCAGAACAGAAAAAAACGTTGTTTTTCGGGAGCCGCTACACTCGCATCATCAGTGTTCATGTGTGTTTCCATATATCCGCCACTGTTTAGGTGGCTCGGTTGAATGTTGAATAATTTTTTCTTGAGAGTTCAACTCATTACTTCCTGTGAAGCTGGCTTTAAGAAATTTATCGTGTCTGGTCTGCTGATTGTGTGACTTGCCTTCGTGCATAGTTTTTATTTTGCAGACTATTAATTTCTATCAAAACCTTTGCTGGGTTATTTATAAGGATTTAATTTAATGTTATTTCTCTTAGTTTTTTAATTAAAACCAAAATATTTTTCGCACTAACATCAAATTAAAACAATAATTAAATTTTATTAAAAGAAAAGAACATTTTGCTTTGAAGTTTTCTTTCCGAAAGTCGTTTGTTTTCATTATTCACAAAAAATATGATTGTGTAATTTTTTAGTTCTGTTTATTAATTTAAATGATTTAATCGTAATAATAAATATACAAAAGAAAAAAAAAATAACAAAAAGTGTTCATTATCATAAATTTGCTGCTGCATTTTATATGGAATATTATAAAATAATGATGACGACCACAAGTCTGGGACGAAATTTTTTCGAAAAATTGTTTAGCTTTCGGTATGTAAAATAACAAATGTTTTGTATTTATAAAATATTTATAATCAATAAAAATTAATTTTAAGATTGTTATTAATTTTAAGATTGTTATTAGCATTTATTTAGCTAAAGGTAATTTATGTTCAAAACTTTTATGATCAACTCAAATGTTGAAGAGCTCAACGACTGTCACATAAATTCAAAATTTAATAATATTACGATGAACATACATATATAAATACGTACGAGTACATATATTCTGACGTTTCAATATTTTGTGCACAAGAATTATTTTAGATGTTACAGCAAAAATAGTAAATTGGGAATTTTCGAGAATTTTTTTTAATTTAAAGCTTGAAACTAATTATCGCCCAGTAGTTTTATTTTTTGGGCTAAAACTGATATATCGTTCGATTTGCATTGATTTAAGCCATATTCCGACGTTTCAATATTTTGCGCACAAGAATTATTTTAGATGTTACAGCAAAAATAGTAAATTGGGAATTTTCGAGAATTTTTTTTAATTTAAAGCTTGAATTGTATTTTTCTCGTTCAGAATTGGGGATTTAAAGAACTCGTTCAAATAAATCACCCCAATATATTTTTAAAATTTTTTTGAAACAGCAAAAATTGCGCAGCCTTTTTGTTTTGTCTGCAGACACATCCAGGATCTAGGCAGAAAACGAACCTACGGACCCCAGACTAACAGTCTAGTACACTAGCCTACAGGGCTCCCTCTTTATTGTTTTTTGGTGCGGTTACTCAAAACAACCCATACAAACTAATTGTATTACAAAGCAAACATTTTAAAGTACACCAATTTCAAAGCTTCTTTCAGGCTTGAATTCGTCGTCATGGTAAAATCACGCCTTCTATGAGCGGAAGTTTTGCTTCCTTCCTTACAAAACTCTCATTTTCGCATTCGCATATGAACACCTTATTTCATTTCACTTATAAATTTTATTTGCAAATAAATAAAGTAAAAAAAACCATTAAATAAATAGTACTCTCTTAATAAAAATATAATGAATTTATCTAAATATAATTTCTTAAATTAAGAAGATATGGGTAAACTCAGATTTGAACTTAAGCCAAAAATTTTCATTTCAATTAAAAAATATTATTAAAACATCCAAGTTACATTTAATTACCACTTTTCTAAACTCAACTGCTGTTTGGCCCTGCATTAAGCCATAGTTTTTTATATTTTATAGTTGCTGTTTTTATGCCGTGTTTTTTTTTATAATTACAAAATGTTACTTGTAATTTTATGATTTATTATTCATCATTCAAGTTCTTGCAAAATTTACATCACGTAATTTATTATTTTGTGATAATCGTAAAATGATTGTGTTTTGTTTTCACAATTTCTATTGCAGATTGTTACAAAAATAGCAAATATATCTTCGTCTTTACATGTTCCTTTATCGTTGAAATGCATTACGAGTATGTGCTTTTCTTTTATAATTATTTGTAAAATTACATGCAAAACAACATGATAAATAAATAAAGGCATTTATGCATTTAGGCTAATCACTTTAAGATGCAGTGGAAATATTTTTTACACTACTCAATGTTGATTTTATCAAATCCAAAGTTAATTTAACGTAATAATTTTTTATTTTACTACGAAGCTACGAGTTGTGTAAATTCAACATTGCACAATATTATTTTAACTACGAAAAATGTTCAATATACTTTTTTTAGTTTAAATTTAAAGTTTTAAATATTGAATCAATATGAATATATGTTAGCTTTCAATAAAGACAATATTTTTGCAAAAAATTACATGACATGAAATCAATATTGTTTAATTTTGGTTTTTTCTGGGTGTTGGCATTCCCAAAATTAAAAAGAATGCAATAAACAAAACATAAAAACTCAGAGTATTTTGTTCACATTTTAGAGTAGTAAATGTAAAAATAATAGTGTTCACGTTTCCGAGTTGTTCATGTTCACGTGTATTCACGTTTTCGCGAGTTCACTGTATATACTTCATTTCAGTTATGTAAAACTAAATATAAATATAAAAAAATATTAAAAATTGTGTGTGTCCCTGTTATTATTTCCGACACTGTATATCTGAGAGCAATGATATTATACAACGAAAAATAAGTTTCCTTTCAAATTCTTGTCTTATTTCTCATTCATATTGACATTAACTTAAAAAGGGGCATTAGAGGCGCGCATATATAAATTTTTTCCGATAGTCAGGCAGCTCTTAAGTCCCTCCTTTCGTGGGAGTTCCGTGCCAGCCTGGTTCTAGAGTGCTTTGATTCATTACAAAAGCTATCCATACGGAACAAGGTTTCCATTTACTGGATACTTGGCCACTGCGATCATCCGGGGAACCAGGAAGCGGATGAACTGACCATAAGGACCTCTGCTGCTTTGTTTATGGGGCCAGAGCCGTTTCGTGGAGTAAGTCGATCGATTGTAACATCTTTGATCAAAGGAGATGACCGGTCGACCGCTAAGGAAATGTGGCTCACACCTTCTTTGCGAGTGTATCGTTTTATGTAACAGTAGAAGGTGTGTGTATTTCATTCCGGATTTCTGTGTTCGGATGATATTAAGGGGCTTCTCAATATCTGTGCTGACTTTCATAAAGAGAGTCATATAGAGATTGATTTAATTTGATTTACAGATCTATGGCACAAAATATCTATGAGGTGTCACAGTGCCGATTATTCATAAAAATTTTCTTTAAAATACGTTTCAAACCGAAATTATTGTTTTTATGAATACGGCTGTTACAATCTATAGATCTAATCAAATAAATAAATAAATAATGAACGAATTTTCTCTGTAATGCTCATTGCACCATTCACCAGTACATCGACTACAAATGGATGATCATCTTTGCAAAAGAAAGTGGGTTTCGGCAACAATTTCCCTGATTTCATTAGAGAACATTTCAAACAGTGACTTACAACCCAGATTCCTCATTATCGTTGTACTAAATTCGGCAACTGCTTGAATACCCCTACTACTCGTATATGTTGGTATATTTAATAAATATTTTAAATGAAATTTTTTAATTTTTACAAAACAACTCTGCATAAATCAATCCGACATTAAACAGGCTGCCACTTTACACGTTAACATGTGTACAATGTACAATGTACAATGTAAGTAAGTGTGTAATGAAGGATAAACTGAGAAAATATAAATGAAGATTAAAATTTTTCCCTTTGATGGTACATGCGAATAATCAATCGTAGTCATAGATATGAAAAGTGCATTATACTTTTCACCACTCTAGAGCATAACAATTTCATATGTACATTCGTACATAACATATATTTTCATGTTAAAATTAACTACAATCAACAATAAAAGTAATAAAATTTTGTATTGTCTATATTGCATAATAATTGAGTTGTGCAACACCTACAATTTGCTACGAGTGGAGCCACAGAGTACGTTTTCTTACATGCATATGTGAGTATGCGCTCGTATGCATGTAACCGACTCTTTCAGTAAATTACGTGTGTGTTTTTCTTAACAATAGTTAAAAATCATTAGTTATGAAAAATTATATACATATTTTTTTATGAATATGAGAGAATTTTTGGTGTATAATTATTTTCTTTAAATAATTTTATTTTCATGTAAACTGGGCTTTAATGGTATTTGATTTGTTAAGCATTTGTTTTTTATTTTGTTTCTTTGCAAAACTATGAGTATATAATTTTAAAACTATGAACATTTTTTTTATGTCAATTATTTAGTTAAAACAATTAAAACTAATTATATTATTTACACACAATTTAAAAATGAATTAATTTTGAATATTAAATTAAAATAAATTTATTTTATTAAATACATCATTAAGTGTGAAGGCCTGAGCTATTATTGTTAGCACAACTGTTTCTAAAATGCTGTAACAAATTTTCCCTCATCTATATTATTAATGGGCAAACACGTTTTTTTAGATCCCTTTTGCGGCCGTAATACCGAACCGATTGCGGAAAGATTTATATGTTTTTAAACGGGTTTTTACATAGATGTTCACAATCTTAATTTTATTTGAATCGGTTCGATATTTAGGGAGCTATAAGTGTACGCATTCAATTAACATTTTTACTAAGCAAAGTAGTTCCAACAACAAAACAACTTTTTGCGATGGGTACTGAAAGTCTTTTAGGTTTTCATTAACCCCGACGAATATTCTTCAAATATTTCAATCTGATAAGGTTCCAGACGAAAAAGCGAAAAAAGATATTCCCTCTTCCTTCAAAACGTTTGAATTATCTTTTGTTTACGAGTATGTATATTGCCAAAAGCAAATTTTACAACTCGTATGTTTAATTTTTAATTACTCGTAACACCCCAAAAATCTTAAACTGGCTCCGTGCCTGCTCTCGATAAATGATGTTTTATTGTCACAAATAAAAGCTGTCAACGATGCAGATAAAAGTATTACAATTCAATACATCTTCTCATTATGAATTGAATTGAAGCATTTAAATTCAGAAGAGCTGCTTCCACGACACGACAGTCTAAAGAACACACATATATTTTTTAAATATTATTTATTATTGTTGCTGTTCTATTCTTTAGTTTCATTTCTAACGACACAAATTACAAATGCATAAAACTATTTTTTTCACTTTTTACTCTGTTTTACAACACAAACACTATAAAAAATTTTATTTATTTTATAATTTTCTTTTTAATTTTCTTATAATTTCCATTTCAAGTTCTTTATTTGCATTCACATGCAACAAACTTTCCTTTTGTGTGATGGATGGATGGATGAATAGATGGATAGTGGCAGTGAAGTAAATGCGCAACAAAAATAGCAACAACAAATGTTTTCATATTGTGATTTTTCAACGTGGCCGTCATTGTCAGTTGTTGCATGTAGATTGTGGAGCATTGTGTGCCTCAATATTGTTTTGTTTAGTTTGGCGCTTGTTTGTTTGTGCTTCGTGGGTTCTTTTCTTATTTTATTAAACTGCATGTGGTTGTTTTTCCTTATTTTTTTTTTTTTTGTTTTATAAAATGAAAAACTAAATTATATGGTAATTTTCTATAGAAAGTTTTGTTCTAAAAACGTTGTTTTTTTTCTTTTTGCAATTAAATGCAAATTTTTTTTGTTTCAATTAAAATATTAATTTAGTCTTTGTTTACGGAAGAAATTCAAATTGGTTTTGTTGTTTATTTTCGTAGCAATTCTAACATGTAAAAATAATTATATTGAAATTAAACTTTGTAGAAATCTCATATGTATGCGCCGTCATTGATGATCACAATCAGCAAATGTGCTACACGGTCCCAATATATCATTTATTTATTTATTGACTGTTACAGTATAATTTGAATTTATTTAATAGCTTAACTAGACGAGCATAGTAACGCAGAGTACTTGGCGGGAATCGAACCTAGTACACTGTGATTTATTTAATAAAAAAATCCAAAGCAAAACTTAAATAACCTAATATTTTTGTAGAGCCATACAATATTTTTTTACAAGTCCAAGCATATTAAAATATTTCTTATTTATTTCTAAATGGATAAATGTCAAACTTGACATATTTGTTCTAAATTTGTTTAAATATTTTCTATCTCTTTTCGCAAACTTTATTTTTCTAAATATATTTTGCTATTTCCAATTTCCGCATAATTTTCATAATCTATCTTAATTTGCAACAACTTAAATAATTTTAATACGATTGCGCTGCCAATATGTCACAATTTTAGAATGTAAATTTAATGGATGATGTACTTATTTGCTACTGCATGCAAAAAGTGTAAAGAAAATTGCCTCAAATTACATTTTTGTCATCAATAATAAGAAAACAAAAAACAAATGTATGTGTCAGATAAGTGTCATCAACATTTTGCCAAATCTGCACTTAAAACTGAAAAGTTTATGTATTTCTGTCCTCCCCGCAGGGCAAAAAAAAATAAAAATATGAAGCAAGTCAAAAATGTGCAACAAGTAAAACATGCACTTACTTGCAGCAACAAATATTATTAAATGCTACACTTCCTGCTTCTGGGGAATGGATGGATGTTTTTTTGCATAGTGCCCATAGAATTTATGAAAATAGACTAAAGGTATGGTCACACGAGGCAAAAACTTAATGAAATGAGGATAACCAATAAATAGTGTATATTCTCTCGTGTTTGAAGAAATATTTCTATTTTGTTTGCTTTATTACGGTCAACAGTGTGCACTTGATTAAAGAATAATATTATTTGCTTCTTCCGTAGTTAAAATCGGAAATTCGACAACCGTAATAAGGCCCACTATCAGTAGATTCTATTTAAAATAATAGGAATTACACTTCGTTTTATCTCATGTATGTTTGTGGTTTCAAGAAATAACCAAGTTTGTAATTTGTTTTACTCTTTTGGGGAATTGCTCTATATTAAGTCGTCTTGACATGAAACTCATATCGCTTATGAGTTTAAAAATAAATTATTCATGATCATGAAATACTTCCCAGAAATTCAGCGAATTAATTTCTTTATTTCAGCAATCAAAATTTTCCAAAAACCGAAAGTTATTAAATCAGGCTTGAGTTTGTTAATTTAATTTAAATTATATTTTATTATTTTATTTAGCGTGAAAAAACAGTGGTCCCAATACAAGCATACGAGGGCGGATTGATATTGAAGCTACCTAAGTAGGAAATTTTTTTTTTAAACCATTTATTTCTCAACATAGTCTCCTTTTAGATCAATACACTTACGATAGTAAGGCGATATTCTAACTTTTTTATACCATCTGAATTACACGATTTCGGTAATCACTTCTTCGTTTGATATGAATCTTTTTCCTGCGAGCCATTTTTTCAAGTTTGGAAACAGGAAAAAATCACTAGGAGCTAAAACTGGACTGTAAGGTGGATGATCAACCAATTCGAAGTGTATTTCACGTAAATTTAGCATCGTATCTAATGCTGTGTGAACCGGTGCGATGTCTTGAAGAAAGATCACTTTTTTCTTCTTTAAATGTGGTCGTTTTTTCTTGATTGCATCAATCAATTCATCCAATAACGCACGATAATACTTTCCTGTGATTGTGGATCCTTTTTCAAGATAATCGATGATCATTATTCCGTGTGCATCCCAAAATACAGTGGCCATAACCTTGCCAGCCGATTTCACTGTCTTTGCCTTCTTCGGAGCACTTCCACCGGCTTTCACCCATCGATTCGATTGATTTTTGGTTTCAGGTGTGTAGTGGTGGACCCGCGTTTCATCAACAGTCCCTATCGAACTCGTTTTTGTTCGACACTGAGCAAACGCGGCAGCTATCTTGCCGATATCTTTTTCATATGCAAATGTTTATGCAAAATGTTGAACACACGTTCATATGATATGTTTACCATTTCAACAATCTCACGTAACTTGACTCGGCGATCATTCATAACGATATCGAGGATTTTCTTGATATTTTCTTCAGCAACCACCTCTTTTGGCCTTCCTGTTGATGGTATTGTTGCAGTGCTTGTTCGGCGGCGTTTAAATTCAGCAATCGAGCTTTTCTTTTGTCTCTTTCGCCGTTTTCCCTTTCAAATAATAGTGTTCAATCACTGCACGAAATTCACTTTTTTCCATTTTTCAAGAAACACAAAAGTTGCTTACTTCAAACGACTACAACAAATAAACTAATCGATGAATTTGGGTGAAATTTTAACAGCTGACGTTTGACAGATCGCAATTTCTAAGAAAAAAGTTTGTGTGTTGGTGCTGCCATCTAGCGCTATGTAGCTTCAATATCAATCCTCCCTCGTATTTTTAAATAACATGTTATTTTGTCACTGACAAGATTTTATCTGTCCGAAATATTGACTGTCAGTCAGTATCATACCTGCACGGACGAAAATGAGAGTCGATTCACGCTTACAGATCATTGTGGGAAATATTTCAAACTTATTTCCAAAATAAATGCTGTGATGGCCAAAACTGTGCGATTATTAAAGATGAGTTTTGGCCGTATTTAAGCCTCCACCGCAATTTCGGCTTGCTAGTGAGCAACACTCATGGTCCCCGTTGTTGTATGGGTGCGTAGCGTGGATTTTGGAGTGAGTGGTGGCTTTATGGGCTCTTTTTTTCGAAAATGCTGCTGGAAACGCCATTTCAGTTAACGGCGAGCGCTACAGAGCCAGGAATACGAACTTTTAATGGCCTGAAATAAAAGAAATGACAGTTGTTAGACAGTTTTTGGTTTCAGCAGGATGGTGCACTATGTCTTACAGCTCTTCAAAGAACCGATCTTTTGCACAATAATTTAGATAATCTTGTTATCTGCCGTCTTGTCGAGCTGCCCGCTTTAGAGTTTTTCTGATGGGATGCCTTTAAAAAACAATCTCATGCGAATAAACCATTGCAGACAATGAAGTCTAATATCGTCCGTGCCATTCGCTAGATAGAACAAGAAATCATCATCAAAGACTTGGAATATTTAACTGTCTGGATCAGCTATTGCGTGAAGCCAGCCGCGGCAGTTACATGAACGAAATCGTGTTTTATAAATAATTGTGAATTTCGTTATTTCTAAAAAAGCCAAAATAAATTAAGTTTCGTTAATCTTATTTAATTTTTAAAAATTTACTTGTATTTGAACCACCCGTTGCAATGACAGTGATTTTATCTGTAGACACTTTTGGGTTTTCTTTCACTCACTCGAACTCAGTCTGAGACTACATTCAATATTGTGCAAATTTTCTTGCTCTAAACACGATGCGATGGGAGAGTGATGTATTCTTCTCTCCTACTTTCGCACTACAAAATTAAACTTGCAGCAAGAAAACTTGCTTAGTATGTAAAGACTATTATATGATGTTGCCCGGCAGTTTTGTGCTACGAGTACTTATGACGATACTAATAAAATAAAATATATTAATTTTTATTTTATTTAGCTCAAATTCCAGTTTCGAATGTTTAATTAATTTTTATTAAGAAAGGAACACGGCTGCCAAAAGTTATCAACTATTCAACCAAATTATGGCAGGAAAAATAATACGGAAAATACTATTGTGTATTAATTTTTCGGTTCGACAAAAGCGAAGAAAGGAGAAATAACAAGAAAGACAAAAAATTAAACTAATTCAAATAACCGAAAAAAATAAATGAAAATTTCCATTTACTTCGGGGTTACACGATCAAGTTTTGTCTATTAAGTTTCAATACACTCACACTTTTTTACTTATACCCTCATACTTTTAAATAGTGCTGGCAAATTCTACAACTTTTCATTACTCAATAATATTCAATATTTTTCATTTGGGTACTTAATACTACTCGATACTTTTAATGGATTTTTAAATTCGTAACGCATAGTTTTTATCTGCAAATTGAAGTAGTTTCTTCAAAAATTAAATATAGATCTTTAACTATTGTTGGTTTTGTATGTATTTTATTATTAAATAAAAAATATAAATATATATAATATAATAAAAAAATGTAAAGCTAACTTTTAATTTAACGTTCACAACAACTTAAGAAATAATTTAATTGTTCTCAAAAAAAATTATTTAGTTTTTATTTGATTAAAAAATCTTACACCAAGTTGTCTTTTTATACAGTGATGTATTTTTATCGACTATTTTGGCCACTCAACTTGCTTAAAAATACAACTCTGAAAGTATCGAGTAACTACTTTTGAGTATTGAGTAACCAAAAAAAATAAGAAAATTCTCGATATTCGGTACCCACTACTCAATACTTTACCAGCACTACTTTTAAGACTTGATACGAATCAAGACGTATTAAACAGATGAAATTATTAGTACAACAATTACAACAATAGAAGAACAACAGGCATTTTTTATATCAGCTCTGTCAAAAACATCTACAGAAACCAAATACAGAGAAATATAAAGGCACCCTTTTTGACATTTAATGTAGAAAGCATAAACCAGACAAAGATCTCAGCTGGCGTAATGCCGCCAGTTAGTTAATACGCCTGGATACGAACTTGCTTTTGAAATTTCCTTCGAGTGTTTAAATTTACTGTCACGAAACAATTTTTTGCTTTGTTTTTTTACAAATATTCTGCCGCAATTTAAAACTACTAATTAAAATCAAATAATCAAATATGTTTGTCAATAGAAGTAATAAGTGTAATAATTTTGTGCAGAGCAACCATTTGATGCTGTTTTCTTGACGATGACATATAGAAAAATAAAATTGCTTTGAAATTGCGTGCAGCCTACGTCACAAATGTCAATTTAAATGAATTTTGATAAGCACTACGTTTGAAAAATTCTAAAGAAAATCATGATCGTGTGGCTGCAGGGTTGATCAATACAATTCAAAAATTACGTGAACTTAAAATTAAAAATTTCATACTGAATCCACAATCAATACAGATATTCTATGTATATTTGTAAGGATACGTCATCAAATGTTAAATTTGCCAGCAATTTTTGACACGAATATTTCGTCAATTATTTGCTCCGTCTGATTAAGAATATTTTACTTTCGATTTTAATTTTTTTGTACGCTACTGCATTTCTTGTTCTTGTTTACGGTGCATCATTGCTGCATATAATCAGTATTGACAATAATTCATAAATACAAATTTCTTTCCACTGCAAAAAAGGATCTAAAACACACATTAACAACATTAAATGCAAAAACCTTCAGTAGTAATAAATGAAAATATAGAAATAATTCACATATTATTTTCTTGCAATAAATTGGGTCAGAAATTGACATATTATCTAATCCAAATTCTGAATTATAAACTATTTTAACACATACTTCCAAGAAATATAAATTTTCTTAGGTCCTCATTTTGTAAAATGATCTTAAATACAAAAACAAAATATTTTTCATTCAAATATGAAACGTTTAGAAACAAAATGAAGCCACAAGTTTTATCGAAATTTATAAAAACAAATTTCTCCTTCTGCAGGGTATTCAAAAAGACATTACTTACTGCTCCAAGATATACATGATGTAAGATAAATTGCATTTATCGTCAGTCCATTTGAAAACCCACAGAAGACAAGAAAAAATTTAGTTCGTTTTAATTTTAATTGATTGGCATCTGCACGGTGGGCAAATTCGTGGGCTGTTCGTTCACATATATAACGTCATTTTTTAGAGTTTTTAGCTTTTTTCGTGTATAAATTAAAGCAAAATTTCCAACCTGAAGATCCGGCAGAATTCCATACTGCGACTAACTTGTTACAATTGCAAACATCCATTTTATATGAAATTGAAACAGAATTTACTTTGCGAATTTTTATTGAAAACAATGATAATAAATATTAACATTTGATTTTGTTTTCCATATAAATTCTAACACGAAATTTTGTTTTCATTTTATAAAGAGAGATAGCAAAATTTCGTAATCTAAACAAACTTTGTTCATATTTTATTTCATTCAAGACACTAAAATACATCACTGTTTGTTGTGGCAAACATGACCGTTTAAGTTTTTTATTATGAAAAACTGTGTTCCACATACAAAGTGAGTTTTAAAAACAAATCTATTTTCTTTTATTTTATTATCTTTAATATTTTTTGCATTGCTTGATTTATTTCAACGAAGAAGATACAAAAAGTTTCTTGGAACTACTTAAAGTTGTTTGTTTTATTTTTAAATTAGTTTTTATTTTTTATTTGGGTTACAAAAAGAACAAATTGTAAAAAATTTAAAGCAATCAACATGTTGCCAAAATTTCTTAACGCAGTGTGTCCGATTCGTAAATGAAATTTTTTTTAATGTTCATCATTAAAACTTCAAACAGCTAAAAAAGCTGATTTGTAACAAAAATGTCTAATGTCGTTTTCTTTTCTAAAAAAATTTAAATTTCTTTTACTTTTTATCAAAAAAAATTGCTATTCAAAGTTTTCTTAAGAAAAATTTCTAATAAAGTCACTATATCAAAAAATCACTTCATCAGACAGTAAAAAAATCATTTAAAATCAACTAAAACTAGGTTGATTCTACTAGTTTTGTTAACAATCTTGCTTCATAAGCGTTTCATGTTAATTTAACATGATATTAAAGTAAAATCGAAGTTATAGTTATCCACTTTAAAACAACTCGAAATCATGTTGAATTGACATTGTACGCCAATTGAATCAAAGAGATTGTCATGTCACAATAACGTTAAGATCCTTATTGAAACAATATTAAGAAAATTATAACAGCATGAATTTCATGTTGAATCAAAATAAATTTAATGTCTAATCAACTGTTAAGACATTTAGAATTAATGTTGCAGCCATATTGAAATAACATGAAAATATGTTAAAATTACAGGAAATTCCATGATAATTTAACATGGTTCCTATATTGAAATAACATTCACGCAATGTTGCTTAGCAATGGGACAGGCAGTTAGTAAAAAGAAGCTTATTATTTTTTATCTTTATTCATTTATAAACAGATATGTACATGCATATAGCAAATACATTTAGGTTTACAAATATTTGTTTCTTAAATATATTTTACCATTAATAATTAAAAAAACATGTAAAGGTGGGCTTGTAAATTCATCGAGCTCTTTCAGTTTCACTTCACTTAAGTTAACATTTTGCAATAGTTCGCCTGGAATGTTTACTATAATATTTCCGTCTTCGTCACTATCAAGATTAATATTTTCTCCTCCGGTTGCTAAATTTTCCACAAACCTTGTTATATTCATATTATCATTGTTAGCTGCAGACATAATACAATTTAAAGAATTTAATTCATTTAAAATTTAAATCAATACACTTGTGATACTTTTTGAATTTTTCTCATGAATTCATTCATTTCAACATGTTTCATATTTTTTTAACATACATCAATTTTATTTTAATAATTTTTCAATCATTATTAAAATTTTAGAAATTTGATTTAACTTTTTTATCATGTTGATTTAACATAAGTCAACTTTTTTTAATATTTAAAATTGACAAAAGTTTTTTTAAAGTATTCCAATGTAATTTTTAATGTTTATAACAATGTTGATTTTACAATAGCTAATCTTGTTTCAAATATGTGCAATGTTAATTTTACATGAAAAACTAATTAATACTATTAAAACTGAATTTACAAAATTAAACATTGATTGATGTTATTTTAGCTCTGTAAAAGGTAAAATTTAAAATGTCCAATATTATTTCAATGTGAGCAATTTTAAATCATATATTAATAGTAAATTAACAATTTTAACCATTGATTTAACTTAAAACAATGTTAAAAGTAAATTCAATTGGATTTTTTCCACACATTAACAATGACTAGATATCAATATTTCTTCATTTTGATTTTACAATGGGGTTTTTTTTTATGTGATTGCAAATTTTCTGTAAAAAGGGCAGAAAATGTTGAACTTTTTTTTTAGAAAAGAAAACGCCATAAGTCTAATTATTTTGATTAAAAATAATATTTTTAATAATCAAAAAAAGGAATTCTATCAAAGAAGACCCACCTTTTCCCTTTTTGACCATTTATAGAAGGTGAAAAAAAGTTTTATGACTTTTTTTTTTGTAACAGAGATGTGGAAAAACTGGATAGCAGGGTGTTTTTTTAAGTTTGATTTTTGCAGAAAGAAAATATCGTTTTAAAAAATTACAGCAATTCAAATTACAAAAGATTGTTTGCTGCTGTATGCTGGTCTTTAAGATGAACTCACTTCACAATAGACCCATTGTTTCGCATGAACGCGTGACCTTAATGAAAACAGAACCGGATTAGTTTAAGATACTAAATTTTGCAGAAAAAATCAACAATCTTCAAAAGATAGCATGCTGCTCGTTTCAAGATGTCAAAACAATAACACAAAAAAATCACCCTGTATAAACAATTTCAATTGTTATAATTTACAACTAAAAATTATTGTGTTCTGTTCTTGGTTTTTTGTAAAAAACTCATTTAATTTTTCCAGCACATATTTCTAAGAGACTGAGTCAGTTTGTTGACGCAGTAGACAGACACGCGGTCTGTCAGAAATTTTTGCTAATAAAATTTATCTTCATGCTTTTATATTTGCTGATGCCTTTGTTATAATTATTATTATTGTTGTTGTTGTTGCACTTGTTGTTGTTGGTTTCTGCTAAATATTTTTGTTTAAAAATAGAGTTACGAATATAATTACTTGAAATGGTTCGCAATTATAATTTCTATTCCTTCGTTATTTCTTTATTCCCATTATTTTTGGTGCAATTTTCATTAGAACACAACTGTTTGCTACTCACTCGTACGTTTCGTTCTCGCTTGCTGTTGCTTCGACAGTTAATAATTATTATTATTTTTATTACATACTTTTTGCCAAGAGATGCTACGGATGTTGATAATAATTTGAAGTTTTTAAACTTTGACTTTGGCAAAAGTATAATAATTGTTAATTTCTGTTATTGTTTGGAACTCATTAAAAAAGAAACGATTATGAATGAAGGTTTCTTGTTGTTAATGTTTTTGAGGTCATAAATATTTATGAAGGATAAGAAAAATATGGTTATAAAATTAAAGTTTTTTTTAACAGGATACTAAAACAACTTGACTTTATGAACATTTTTTTGGAGCTAAAAAGTTGCCTAAAAAAATGTTAGCAGAAATCACTTTTGAAGCGACATCAAATATGCGTTTTATTAATTCATTTTTAAATTGCCCACAATTTAAGATCAGCATGTTATGATTGAATTATATGTTTACAGAAGAATAATATTATTATGATAAAAGTATGTATGTATATTGTAATAAAACATGCTATACTTAAGTAAAAGGCAGTAAATGACATAAAGTAAAGGACAGTAAAGTACATAAAGTAAAATTAGACAAAACTAAAATTTAAGTTTTAGATATTTCGAAGTTAAATCAAATACTTTTATGCTAATAATTAAGTGAATAAAAATATAATGCATAACATTGTAAAAAGTCATTAAAAGTTGAGCTGAAACAAATCATAAATAATCCAAAATAATAATGCCCAAACTAATTGACGAACTGTCTTTGTAAATTAAGAAACAGTAAAATGGCATTTACTGCCTTTATACTACAAAACAAAATATTTGAATAATAATAAATAAAAATTAAAAAAATACTTAAAAAACAAACAAAATAAAAAAAAGCCTTGATTCTAATATGTCAGTGAATGAGAAAGGCAGTATTTATATATATCAATAAATAAAATCAGTATATAACTATTTTTGTGCAATATTATCGTATGTTACAAAAACCAAATTTACAGAAGAGCGTTTTCATTATTATTTTTAATACTATTACGAGTATGTACTATAAAACTGTTACATACGATTAAATGTTCATAACTATTATATATAACGTTACTATATTTTGTCAACAGATTAATTAATGAATATAAGCAATTTGCATAAAAAAGTCGGTTTTGAAAAAAATGTAACATAAGATAATTTTGCGCACAGGGGTCGATATGACTATTATTTCCAGTTTGAACAATTGTTCACTTCACACGCTAATGTATGAGTTGGAAGTTGTATAGGAAGATTTTTTAACCGTTTGGGTTTAGATAATTGAAAAAAACAGAAAATTTGCAAGATTGAATGAAATATATATTTGGGGCAAGAAATTAATGTCTGCAATTTACTTTTTAAATGTTATTTCATTTAAATATTGCCAGCAACTACGCCGTATGTAGTCCATCAGTGAGCTCTAATATCGGCATACTTTTTTCAGCTGCCATTGGTTAGCACCTATAATGTTGCCTTCCAGAGCTGGAATTGTGGCTGGCTTGTACTTGTACACGAGAGACTTCGCGTATGCCCATAAAAAATAATGGGATAAAATCGCATAATCTTGGTGGCCAACTTAAAAAAAATGACGTGAAATTTTATTTTTTTCAGTATTTTTGAGATTTCAACAATTTGTAAATGTTGGTCTATCGAGAATTATAAAATGCAAACCAAACTAATCACAAATCAACTGTCAGCTGTCAAATCGGTTGTCAAAAAAGCAGTGTTGTTCAGTTCAAAGTTCTGTGGGGAATAAAAAAACTACCCTTTACATATGTTCTTAGTAATTTCTATACTATATAAACATTTGTATAGAAACATGTTTATTAGGAAATTACTAACAACATTTTTATAACTTACAACTCATACAATAAGTTGTGAAATGGACAAATGGCTTACTGCTTTTACACTTACACAGATATGTAACCAATTTAATGTGTTCGATAAAATTATAATCTTGTTATCTTTGCGAAATAATATTTTTAATAAAAAATATTGTATTTAATATGTAAAAAGCTATTAAAAGACTGTATCGGCATACAAATTTAAAAAAATAAATGCAGCAAGTAAAGTTTACTGTCTTTCTCCTACGTACAGCAGTATAACATAATTGTATAATAAAACATAAAGGTAATATGATCATAAATTATCATAAAATCATCTAAAATTATTTTCTATTGCTTACGTAAAACAAAATATAGTGTCAGAGAATCATCAAATAATTACACTATCCAACAAAATAAAACACTTTTTATGGCGCCTGACAATCACTTTATAAGTTATGATCCTTTATGATAAGTTTTTTTTGATGGGGTGGATTGTTTTTAGGTTGTATTCGGGAATTTTTTATTTTTAAGGATTCAGCTCAACCCGTAACTGGGGGAGCGACTGTTACATTTTTTTTATAAAAACATAAGAAAACTTGACTTAAATTGCCTATAAGTTTTGCTGATAGAGTTTTTTTATACTCAACGTTATACAGGAGTTATACAGCACGAAATGTTAGAAATTTAAATAATATATATTTTTTCAAAATGTACAAAAATAAAATCGGCAAAATGTTACCGTTTCTGGATCATGAACCCACGCATACCTTAAATGAAATAAGCTATATTCCATGAAAAGCGGTAAGTAAATGCTGATTTTATTCAAAATAAAGTGAAGTTACCTAATTTTCCCGAAAAATCGAGTTTTGTCATTAAGTCTGCGGATACCTCGTCATTGCCTTTAGAAGTATCCACAGAGATCCGTTTGAATGTCATAGCTATTGTTTAACTACGTTATATGTTGGCTTCTCAGTAATATCGTAGATTTGATCTTGGCTCATCTGTGAAGCGACATAAACAGTGTTTTACTTAAGCCTACTGGTTGGTAGGCATAATACTAAATGCCTGAGTGTTAATTTTCTTTAAAAAAATCATGATATAAATTTGTTTAACAATATTGAAAAATAAGAATAACTTGTTTGAATATTTGAACCAAACGTTGTTTTCCGCAATCCTAATGTAGTTGTCGAAAACATTTCTGTACAAGTTCTACTTTGTTGCTGTCAAGCAAGGATCATAATTATTATTTACAATAGAAACCTTGATTATGGTTCTTCGAAATAAATCGTTGATATAAATGACAAAACAAAAATAATAATAATTGTAAATTAAGAAAAAAATGAACAAAGAAATCAAAAAAGTAAAAAAATTTTTGCAAGAAACACATAATTGTTTTATTCGAATTTTTGATAATCATATTTCCGTCTTGTTCAGTAAAACTCCTTCCCAAGGAGACAATTGAAACAATTCAATATATAAATTAACTTACAAACTTTGTTGATAGAAAATTGAAACCAAGTAATTTTTTTTGTTTGTTTTTAAAACAATATTTTGCACAAAGGCCTCTTTAAAATTAATAAAACTTTTACTTTCTCGTCGTATTACTGCTGTATCATTTGCCCCAGAGATTTTATTTTATAAACAACAATAATGAAATTTTTAAACATTTGTTTGCATACAAATATCATTCTATAAAGTTTTAGTTTAACAGTTTTTGTTTGAGATAAAGAAAACAACAGCAACAATTTTTTTTGAACATGAAAAAAATGCGGCAACAATTTGTTTACTTTCCATTCAAAAATAACTTCACAAAACGGAAACGGAAGTTTTAAAACAAATTCATTCCAAGCAGCCAGCCAAACAACACAACAACAAAAACACTAAAAACAAGTTGCTACAAACTCCCCTGAGACATTGAGAAAATTATGAACTTAAACTACTCCGTGCAAAGGCAAAAAAGGAAACATGAATTTAAGGAAACTTATTGTGTTTGTTGTTGTTGTTGCTGTTGTTGTTTAGAAAACTGTAAAAGGAAGGCAATAAAAAAGAGAGTAACTACTGAAAAATGTTGGCTTAAACTAAGCAGACGTATTTCAAATGCAGGCTGTAAATTGCCACAGGGATTAAAATTTTACGCTTTCGCACAAAAGCGCCAGAATATGATAATTTAAAATTTATTTTTAAACAAATATTTACATGCAACTTTTTTATTTGGGACATTTTTCAATCAAAAATCAGCAAAAAGTTTCTTTTTATTATTAAATATTTTTTAATACGAAACTATAAAAATGTTTAAAAAGAAAATTAATTTTTACAACTAAATACTTCTTTGAACTTTGTTTTTTTTTTTTCTTTTTTATATATAAAAAAGCTTCAAAATTTATTAATTTTATTTTACTTTTTGTAGATACCGCTCGTTTAATATAAAATTGTTTGTTTGTTGTTTCTTCGTTGTTATGGTTTTCGTTAGTTTATCATTTGAAATTTTACTTTGGCTCTTCCTTCAGTCGGTTTTGTTTTATTTAAAAATGTTTTTTGTTTATATTTGCTGCGGTTTTTTATTTCTCTCCGGAGGCAAATTAATTATTCTTTTTAAACAAGAAATATTTATGCAAAATATCTGTGAGAAAAATATTAATTACCCCAAAAGGAAAATAATTCTTTTGTTTTTAAAATGAATTTTGGCAACTTTGTCCGCATATGTTATGCCATGTTTCCACTGCAGCCCGATTTAATGGAATCGCTTCCACAAGTACTGGTACGCAGTACCCTGGGGGCTAATTACGGCATTCGATAACGAACGAAATTTCTATACAAATTAAAATTTTTTTTTATGGGATTTCGTTCGATATCGAATAGCCGTAATATGCCCCCTGTTTCCATGACGCATTTGTAAATCATTTCGATAGTTCGGCAGCCAGTTTCTGCAGCTGTTTAATATTTCTTACAGCATTTGTTTTATTATTTTCCCATTTCTATTATTATTTGTTTATTTGTATTATTATTGTTTTGTTATTTGTTTATTATAAACGGTAAACAAACTAAAATTTATTATAAATAGTTTCATAAATTTCATTAATAAAAATAAAGCAAAAAAAATATATTAACAATTAAAGTCAAAGAGGAAACTTAAAATCTTCTGTATACGTGGATAGTTTGATAAGTGACTGGGGCTGAAATGAATATTAGTCGACAAAAAGCATTTTATTTCTCAACACAAAATTATTTAAGCACGAGACATTTGGCCCAGCTTCTTTATAATATCTATAAGTGTTATCCATTTAGTGTAGTGAATGGTAAGCCGATTTCGGTTGTAATCGAAAATCGGTTTTCAATGCCAAAAACGATAATTTTTTAGTCGATTTTTTATTACCAACTTTATACTAAAATCGACATTTAGCGCCGATTAATCGAATGAAGGAAAACGCGCAAAGAATGACGTTTAAGAAATAAAGCTGTCTTGCACTAATGTAAATAATTCATTTGATAGATAAAATTAATAGAGGCACCGCTCTACAAAGATTACAAAAACACATTTATTTCAATAACCCCATGGTAGTTTTTTGTAATTGTTAACACCAAAGCGAATGGATACCAGGTGACGTTGTCAGTCCAGATGATTATCAACTGACTAAACCAAAGTGTCAAAATCTATATGAAAAAACTAAACAAAAACTTTTTATGCATGCATTCAGCATGACTGTCTGGTGAATGCCAGTTGTAGTTGAACTAATAAGGTCACAGTATTAATTCGCTGTGGCTAACACCAACAAACTAAAACCATTTAAACACAAAGGGACCATAATTACTTTGGACCCAAGTGGGCTGGTAGTCCTTCGCTTATGTTTCCTCACTGGTAACCTGTTAACCTAAATCTTAATTGATAATCGTCTAACATAAACTGAACTTGAATTGTTCAAATTCTTGTGAAAACAAAATAATGTAAAATAATAAAATTGTAAGTCGGTGTATCATAAATAAAAAAGAGAAGTCTCGAGTCTGTATATAACATTTTTGTAAAAATGCCACCGAGCCATGTTTGGCACTACTTTAAAAAAACTTAAAATGGAAAATAGTGCAGGTGCTCTATTTGTACTAAAGAGTTCTGTTTTTGTGGAAGCAAATCCACTTTGGCCAATCAACTGCAAAAATGCCATAAAATTTCTTTTGCTAAAAAACGAGAAACTACAAACATTCATATTGACGTAATATCGGATGAGGAGTCTGAACAAAACAAAACAATTGATTCCGTTTTAAAAGTGGACAAAAGGTCCACTCCAATTTTATGTTAACTTATATCGCTCCTTATATCGAAAACAAAAAAAAGGTTTTTTATTGTTGTTTTCAATATTAATTACGAAAGAAACTTTCATTAGAATTTACTGGGACAGGCAGTTAATACGAGTAAATACAATTTTAAGTTTTACTTAGAATTTGAAATAAACACCAAACAAGAAATTTTATTTAAAGGAATGTAAATGAATGAATTAATCGGAACAGAAAATGGTTGATCGAAAAGTCGAAAGTCGATTTTCTATTTTTTTTACCATTCACTAATTTAGTGGTTTTAAAACCGCCGTTATGTCAAGCTTGTCAGCTGTTAAATATCTGTCATCTGAATTGTCATTTATTTTAAGGAAAGGTTGGCCATTTACGAATATGTATCTTTTAACAATCGAATAATGCGTAAGAATATTTAAAACTTACTATGTGTTGGTTCAAACGTGACCACTTTTCGAGCATTACGAGGTGATTAGTTATGGTCGTCATAATCGAACTACTGTGCAAGGAATTAGCAAGATTATAAAAAAAAATTGAAAATACTGGAAGCTTTACAGCTGTGGTCAAGCCTATGCTTCATCACAATGTCCGCACTGCCCAAAATATCGCTTCTGTAAGTGAAAGTAAGGTCATTCGAATTTGTAGATTCTACGGCGCTCCCAGCAATTTGGTACATCTTGAGGGTGGCGTTGGCTCAGGTAGTAAGCACGTTGACTACAAACCGAAGGACCTGGGTTCAAACCCAGTGTCAGACAGAGTCATGATATAAAAACACCACGCATTTCTCTGATGTGCATTGGTGTGTCAGTTGTTGGCGGAAGGTTTCAGTGGCGAAGGCATGGTCACTGGTCACTGAACAGTACCAACTTCAGCTGATACTAATTCCAATGTAACATCAGAGCGCCCTCCTTCGTTGGTACTGAGTAGCACAATCAACGGCGAAGTAAAATAAAATTAATAAAAAGAAGTGGCTACTAAAAACTAAACACAGCTTCAAAACTCGTAATGTCCTCCTCGCCACCAGAGGCGCTGCAACACTGCTCTACGAATAAACGTGCAGAAAAAAAAGCAGAGTTGTAAAGAACGAATGAAGCTTCACCTCCTTTCATATCTATCACTATCCCTTTCCACTAGTTCCAGCACAATGCATTGCATGTGTAGGGGTCATCATCCCCTGAGTGCTGGTCCAAGATAAAAAAAAAAAAAAAAAAAAAATCTTACGGCTCTTTATGGCGTATTTTGCATCTCCGTCCTTATAGAGTCCAACTCACGCAACAATTAATGCCGGCTGACGACCATTCATAACGCCGTAGATATGCTGATTGGGTGCTCGCTCGCGCAACAGTGATTTCAATGGTGATTTTTCGAACAAAATTTACTTAAGCGATGAAGCTCATTTCGCACTCGGTGGTGACGTCAAAAAGCAAAATTGTCGCAAATGGGGCTCACAGAACCCAGAAATTATTGTGGAAAAGCCATTGCATTCGGAAAAAGTGGCTGTTTGGTGCGCATTGTGCTCTGGAGGTGTCAGTTGGTCGAATTTTTTTTTGAAAATGGTGCTGGAAGTACCCTTACCGTCCATTCAGAGCACTATAAGCGATTTTTTTGGCCTACAATTGAAGATTATGAACTGGACGATATGTGGCTTTAGCAAGACGATGCCACGAACCGCACAACACGACCAATTTTTGCCTTATTGCATGAGAACTTTACAGAACGCGTAACTTCACTTTTTGGCGGCGACATTTGGCCGTCAAGGTCATGCGATTTGACGCCGTTAGACTTTTTTTGACCGCGTATAAACGCATAATCATCTAACGTTGGAGCATTTTAAAGGCAGCATTCGTCAAGTTATCGCCGAGATACCGTTCAAAATGTGCGAAAACGTGGCCGAAAATGACCTCCGAAGGTATCGGCTGCTGCAGCTAATCTGAAGGCGGCCATTTAAATAACATTGTATTTCGTACATAATCGCAAAGTCTAAGAATAAAATAAAAGTTTCATCGAAATCATAAATTTATGTGTGTTAACTTTAATTTTGAAACCGAAAAATGTATAATCTCTCCAAATAAGAAAATTTCTCAAGGCTCTCAAAAGAAGCGTTTGTTTTAATGGTGACCTGCTGTTCGTTTATATCTGTTAAATTGAACTTCTAAAATAATAGTATCATAAATAAAACACCAAAATGACTAAAGGCACGCATTTATTCATTTTAAATTTTTATTTTCTAAATCTAGATTTTGAGAAAAGTATTTTTTTTATAACAGACCATAAGGAATTAGAAATGATTGAATTAAGAAGTTTATTCGAATAGATCTTAGATTGTTGTATGTATACAAAGAAATAATTGTCCTTGATTTTGTGGATGCTTTTGATTGTTTCATTACATTCTTTTACAATACTGGATACTTGTTTCAGTCGCTTTCTCAATAACCATACGTCATGATACCATTTACGTTATTTCAATATCTGACAATATATTAAATATCTTGCTCCCATCATCTCCCTTCGGAGTAATATTTCAGGTAGTTACTGCTCGAATCTAATATTTCCTTATTTACGTCCGAAATTAACAAGGTAAATCATTAGCAAACGAATTATTTGCTTTGACTAAATTAATAAATTCTTGAACAAGTTTTTCATGAAATTATAGAATGAAATTTTCGTTAAATGTATCTTAAAATTCTATTACTTTCATTTTATATACATTTCATGATATGATAGAAGCATCAAGCGGTTACTTAAATGTGTTAAAGTTTGAATAGAATAAGTAATTTCTTACAGATTACAAATTTTCGCAGTTTTTGTTAAAATGGTGATAAAAATGTCTGCAAAAAAAATTAAAAGAAAAAATTTACTCGAGCTATTCGATTAATCGATGTCAATTACTCGAATAAATCTTTACTGGAAATCGGGTATTTTGTATATGATCGAACGTTCTTTGTCTTCAACTGTTCGATCAATTAAGCAAACCATATTCGAGAGAATTCTCTAAGTTTTTACTTAATTTTTGATTAATAATAATTGCTACTTGTTGATAAGAAACAGCTTCTGTATGACTTTTATTCTCATAAAATATTAAAACCATATTGTAAAATACAGTGAATTTTTTGTTTTACAACGCAGATACTTGCAGATTAATTAAATGTTTGCAAATGGAAAAACAATTGCGAAAATTGTAGAGTCCGCTGCTAATGATACGTTTGTTAATACAAAATAATTTATATGTGCTTCTCTGTTTGTTGGTCATTCAGCAGCGGCTCGAACATGCAATTATATATTTTTTTACTACAATTGATAAAATGGATGTAAATGAATAATAAATAATTTGGCGATAATTTTTTAGTTAAATGAGTCAGTTCAATTGAAAAAGAAAAATTTAATAAAAATAGTGGTAAGTAATTACAGTTAGCGTTAAAAGTTAGCAAGCATCAGTGAATGAGGGATATGAGCTGAAACCAATGCGTAGCATATGCTAATTTAAGGTTAAATAGTGATGATAAATTTGAACGTTTGAAGTCATTTGAGAACTTGTAAATATCATATAGTCCGTCTTAAAGGACATACATATGCAATTCGAAAATAGTTCTTAAGAAATTTTTAAAACGCATTTATGGCCTATAAAATAAATACCAGCTACATAATTACCAAAAATATACGTTTTTCGATTGAATGCCCACAAAAACTAATATTTAGTTAACTTTTATTGAGACGTAAAAATAAATAGAAATAACAATTAAAAGTTAACGAATCAAAATATAAAAGAAGTTTTTAAAGAAAAATGCGAAATTTACTGGCCAATAAAATTGGTACCACGAAAAATATATGCATATAACAGAAGATTTTTTTCATTGAAAAGTACAAAAATATTACTGCATCAGTAGCCACTATGTCAATCAGTAGCCACTGTGTCCATAAGTAGCCACTGTGTCCATCAGTAGCCACTACGTCAATCAGTAGCCACTGTCTCCTTCAGTAGCCACTATGTCCATCGGCAGCCCCGATATCCATCAGTAGCCACTATGTCCATCGGTAGCCAATATGGCAATCCGTACCCACTATGTCCTTCAACAGCCACTATGTCTTTCAGTAGCCACTATGCTCATCAGTAGCCACTGTGTCCATGAGTAGCCACTATATCAATCAGTAGCCACTGTGTCCATGAGTAGCCACTATGTCCATCGGCAGCCCCGATATCCATCAGTAGCCACTGTGTCCATCAGTAGCAACTGTGTCCATCAGTAGCCACTGTGTCCATCAGTAGCCAATATGTCCATCAGTAGCCACTATGTCAATCAGTAGCCCCTATGTCCATCAGTAGCCACTATGTCAATCAGTATGTTCATCAGTAGCCACTGTGTCCATCAGTAATCATCAGTAGCCACTGTTTTACTCTTATTTTGGCAACTAGTCTCTTTTCCTTTGGGCATCTTGCGAGTATTCTCCCTCCCATCACTCTTGAATTATACAAAGACTCATCAGAAAAAACGACAGTATTTCATTGTTTTTGTTGGCCTTATTCGTTCTGTGACAACTTGTATAGTATCAATACGGGATTTTTTTCAAGATATAAGTTTTTTTTGAATCGCGATAGCATCCAAGACCTGCCTCATTTGCCCTGTTGCTTACTGTTAGAAAAGTAATTTCTAATCTAAATCTCTAATCTCATATTTTGTGCATGGGGTCCATTCCTTTAAACTACAATTTACAAATATACAAATAAAATATATTACTTAAAGATTTGTAACTTGTAGTTTTGAGGAACAGACACCATTGCATTGACAAAGCTAAAATACCCACTCTACAAAAAAAATTTATATCAAATGCTTGGAAGTTACTTTTTGACAAAACGGAACATAACTTTGTCTACTCAAGTGTACGAGTACTTATTTTTAGTATTTTATTCTTAATTTTATTGTCAGCAATTAAAAGTGAATTTTATTGTCTTGTTTCAATCAATTTTATTTACTTTATTTTCTTTCCTTGTGTCTTTCCAGGTGAGTGTTTCCATACGATTAATTAAATTGTTGGGATTTTTATGATCTAATTGCACGTAAGTTGAAACACATATTTATCTCTCAACAAACTACTTGTTGCCAGTGAAGTTCTTATAATTATATTTGTTTCCATTTGTTGTCCAGATACAATTAAAAACAAATTCACTCAATTAAATGTTTAAAAACAATTAGATTGCTAAGCAATAAAGAAAACAAGCGACCATAAACATACTCGTAATAATGACAACGAACAAAACCTTCTTTCACACTCCAGTACACCCTGGAGACCAAATCTGAAAGGAGAAATAAAAATACACAAAATGTATTCCCAGGAATAAAATCAACAAAGAAGACTTATGTATATTTTTACAACAAAATACGAGTACTTATCAATTGCAAAAACAATAACATGCCCCAAAAATGTGCAACCAACCGTTCAAAAAGTCATACTACGAGTATCGAATTGTCTGTCATCCACCCATGTTTATGGCAAAATGACATGACATGTAACATATTTTGCGTGTCACTTGACTATTTCAGGCTTTTTTTTTTATTTATTTTACATTCAGAAAATGGCAAATTATTAACTCAGTCGGGTAGTAGGTGAAACTGAAGTATTTTATTTTATTATTTTTTTGCAATTTGTATATTTTTTTTCTGTGGAAATTCAGTGTGTAGAAAGTTAATTGAATTTCGTATATTTATTTACGGAAATGACTTGAAGAAATTATGAAGCTTAACATTTTAATGGTTACAAAGAAAAGAAAAAAGACAAATAGCGCATTTGCACGTTTTAATTCGCATTTTCTTTAACAAAAACTCATGTACTAAGTGGGCTAATTGAATGTTGTGTTAATTGCTTTGATAATTAATAATTTTTATATGTTTTTTTAACAATATATTCAACAATAATTAGTTTTTCTAATAAGTTTAAATTGTTGCATTTTTAGTGTGAGATTTTCAATTGTAATCTGCCTAAAAGCGCTGTCAGCTACGAGGGTATTTGAGTAGAAATTAGCAAAAGGTAGAAAAGACAAAGTAAGAAAATAAAAGCACTTTATTATTGAGCATTCTCATTCAAATGAATTTGATTGCGCTAAGCATTTTTGGGTCAATGTTCCGTGATCATGTGCATTAGCAACAGTCAAAAATAATCAGATTAAATGTATTTTTAGTACAAGAAATTTTTTATGAAAAAAGCCGAAGTTTTAAGAAGAATGATGAACATTTATACGTTGAGTTTTTTTGAAAAAATGTCTTTATTTTCTTATTCAGGGTTAAATAGGTTGCTGGTGAAATAGGAAAAAAGTATAGACACCAGCCCACTGGGGTTCAACCTGGGAAAAAGGAGACAGTAAAAGTGCAAGGGGATTCAAAAATGAAGTTGAAGGCAGATTAAAGCCGAAATGTGAAGGAGGGGTATTCCTTGCAAAAGAGGTCGTTTATACTATGTCAAGGCGAAGGAATCCGCGTGAAAATCATTCTTGAGTTCCATGTCTGACAGCTCAGAAAGACTAGAAAGACAAAGAAGATGAGTGATATGTTATTCTTTCTCCTTGTCCCAACAGCTGAAGCAATAGTCATCATAAGGGATACCCATTTTCTTTAGCATGGATTACAAAGATGCAGTGCCCCGTTAGTGCAGCAACGATGAACCGCTTGTTTCCTTGATAAAGTGATAAATTGATGCGAGACCAGAAGGCTCTCGCTATTAAACAAGTCCACTCAGTGTTATATCTCTTTTTTCTAAATCCTTAGCGATAGTGTTGCCCGAAATGGTACCGTGTCCCCGCACATATTTAAGGGTGATGTTTGAATGGCACACTACCTCGTTTAGGGTTGTACGAAATTCTCGAACCAGTTTGGCTGTGGTATACACACCTGCAAGCGACCTGATTGCAGCTTGACTGTCGTCAATTATATGGATATTCCACAAAATCTTAGCGAATTTGGTGCTCTTTTTATTCTTTTAGTTATAAATTCTATCACAATTGTCAAACACAAAAAAAGATTAAGTTGGTGCAAAAAAATATCAAAAACAAACATGAAAAACACAAAACTACACTTTCTCCTACCCCGTTTCAATATCTAGCCCGTCCACCAACAAACTAAAAACTCAAGACTGAACAAACATGTGAAAACTGAGCGTCTAAAATATTAGTTTGAGGGAAAAACACGCAAGAAATTAAAATAAATTTTAGTTAAAAATTCCTACACGAAAACTCTTGAGCAGCAAAATATATTTGTCTAAAAAATTCAATTTAATATCTAAACATTAAATTTCAATAAATATGAGCATAATAAATTGTATCGTAATAATATTTTTTATAGGGCTTGATTTTGTAAAACGCGACGCCTGGCGTTGATAGATTTTATATCGAAGAAATCTAAAAAACAAAACACTAAAAATTTGTCAACGATTAGCGTTGCAGTTTACAGAATAATGATCATGTTGAAATATTTTCTAAGACACAAAAATGCGTAAGTGGAACTATATGAATTTAAATAAAATATCTGTTGCCTACTTTCGCCAAACAATGATGAATAAAAACTAGAGCCTACTTTTAGCTGCTGAAGCAAAAATGGAACTTGAATTATTTTTAACATATCGCAAACATTAATACTACTCTACTTTATTGTAGCTGTTCCAAGCAACAGCGAGTAATGGGCTCCCTGAGAAATAGAATATTTTCCAACAATTCCTCATGCATTCAAATTGCTTTTGTAGTTGTTTTGTGTACAGAAAATGTGCCACTATTTGTTGTTATTAAAGAATTCATACAACGACACCCTTAATGTATGCTACATTGTATTTCTTTTTCATTATCTCTCTTTCACCATTTTTAAATGCTTTTGTGTTTTATGGCTTTGACTTGTATTGTTTACATCAGTGACGGCCAAAAAGAGAAATGAGAATGTTTAGTTGTGTTTAACAAAAGTGAGAGTGTATTGGTAAATATACACATGGAGAAATGCATTTGTTTTCTTTTGTTTGCGTTGTTGGATTTCTTTTCACATAGTATGTTATCTTAAAAATAAGTTTAAAAATATTATAATTAATTGGTTTTCAGAGGTTATGTGTATTAAAATTAAGTAATGAAAGATTTAATAAAAATAATACATATACGTAAATTCAATTCAAATCGTATTTAATGATGACTTAATTTAAAAATTTATGATTTACTAAAAAATAAATATATATAAACGTAAATTTAATTCAAATCGTGTTTAAGTGTTTAAATTATGAAACTCAATTAATTTATCTATGTCATTTGTTTCGGATTGTATAAAGAACCCAATTTTTTCTGTTCGACGCATAATAGTGTTGCGGGACAAAGCCATTTTATTCACAATATTTTCCATTTGTTTCCCAACATCCCCAAAAAATGGAAAAACTGAAATACAAATTTCTTTCCATAATTCCCCATCCTCAAAAGGTCGACCTTTTTTAGCTAAGGCTAAGGAAATTGTATAGGTCGCCTTGAGTTGACCACTTGTTGAGGAAATGATTTGGTCATGATTGGTATTCATGAACTGATTATATTTAATTCTTAAATCTTCTTTTAACTTGACAATTAAATTAGACCTAGCAATTGCAGTAAGAGAATGCATATCTGAGTGGCGGTTATAGTGCCGCTTTAAATTGCATGCAAATTTCTCTTTAATTTTTTGGTTGCAAACAAGGCATTCTGCTTCATTAAAAATATTTAATGAAAATAAAAATGAATTTTCCCAACCAATATCCCACATACTGAATGAAAATCAAAAAATGTATTTATTAAAAATCAAAAATTTAATATATTAAATTTATATAATTTTTATATATATAAGTTGTATTTTAATGTGCTGTTTGAATATTTTACCAGTGTACCTATTTCATAGAATTTAATCATAAATTATCAAACAAAGCGACGACAACCTGGCTTTGTTGATGCTGGTATGCAACTGAGTGAATTTTTTTGTTTTTTCCTATCTATTTATTTTTTTGTTTCGTAAACGTTCGTGCTGTGTGTGTGTGAAACCCGACCAAACTTCGTCGTTTCAACAACAGTTGGCCGTCACTGGTTTACATACACACATGCATATTTTCTAATCATGAAAATGTACTTTTGACTTATTTCCATTCTCTTTCTTTTATTTGTTTCATTTGCCACATTTTTCTATTTCTTTGTTTAGTGGCGAAAGAAGAAAAAATGCTTTTTATTAACATGTGATTAGTATTTGTGCTTAATTTTCATCTGAACACATAAACAAATTGTTTTCAATATTGTAATATCATCATAATTTTTATGAATAATGAGTGTTAAATGATTGATAGACAGACCTCCGTATGAATTCTAATAAATTCTTTAATGGCCTTCCACACTATCATACAAGTTATAAGATTTTCATTGGATTTTGTGTAAAAGAAATCTAACGAGATTTGTTGCGACTGTCAAAACATTTTGTTTTCACACTATCAGATCTCAAGTAAAATGAAAAATATGATAAGAAAATAAGCGGCGGCTGAGCAGTTTCATGTAGCCGGCATACTATATATGAAAGTACAACATTAAAGGGCTTTTCAGACTATAATACTTTGTATTAAGACTTGTCAAAAACTGTAATAATACGTGCAAGAGTGATAGTGTGAGAGCGATAATAAATTTGACATACCATAAGGCTTTTCCATTTTTAGAAATTTTTCTAAACGATAAGATTTTCCATTTGATCAAGGTTGAATTTTCATAAAAGCAAATTGAACAGTCGATTGTTTCACTGCCGATGGCGCGCCGTCTCTGATGGTTTTTTTTTTGTCACACACAGGCTCAAAATTTGGAATGTGTATGAAATTAAATACTTAAACCAAGAATAAATTAAATATTTTGAATTCACTATATTTTTTGATGTCATAGATATTAATTTTGCTGCGAATCCCTTATTGGCAATAACCTCTGCAAAACGTTTTTGCATGAAATTCACGATATTTTGACATCTTTCTTTCGAAATTGAGTTCCAGATTTGTTGAACAGCCGTCCAAAGGGGTTCATTACTGTTGGTTGGTTGTATTTGAGACACTTCCTTCTTCATATCTGTCCATAAATTATCAATTGTATTGAGATCTGGGGACTGAGCGGGCCGCTCCATCACGTTTACTTTAGTGTCCAAAAACCACTTTTTTGTGAATTTTCTCGTATTCTTCGGTTCATTGTCTTGCTGGACCACCCACACCAGCAGCATTTCCTCAGAAGTATACTGTAGCATTAGTTCCTAGAAGATGTTAACGTAAGCTGTCTTATCCATGATTGTTCTGGTCCAGTATATGAGTCCTACACCGTAATATGAAAAGCACCCCCATACCATAGTATTAGAACCATCCTGTTTAACGGTTTTTGTTGTGTATTTTGAGTTGAATTCTGCATTAAAGAGTTTTCTGACGTAGGAACGTGATTCCTTGCCTCCAAATAAAGCAATTTTGGACTCATCTATCCGAAGAACATTTCTCCACTTTTCTGCTGGCCATTCCAAATGTAATGTAATGTAATTTTTTTGACATTGATGCTCTTTTTTTACTGGTACTGTATAACTCATGTGTAATTAAAAATTTTATCGTTTTTGACCACTACTTTTTTTTATTGTGATGACGACAAATAAGAAATAAGGCTGTGATATTTTGATTTATTTATGAATCTGTTTTGCATTTTTTTTTGCCTTAAATTTATTAAGTTTTTAGTGGTTTTTAATCCAAAAAGATTATTATTTTTGGCTAAAGTTCGTAACATTTTTAGTCAGAAATAATTGGACATGAGACAATATTCCAAAGGAACAAAGGAAAATTTAACATCAATTAATTTCAACTTACACGGCAGAACAGAAAAGACAACGTTGTTTTATTGAGTTTTTGTTTGTGATTGTCGTTTTTACACAAAAAAACTGCGATATTTTTAAGGAACAATATTATACATACATACATATGTATATCTACAAAAATAAATGAATTCCCTGAAGAAGTTGGAAAATTTTATAAATTGAAACTTATAAACATTAATTGAAGTTGGAAAATATTAACGAAACGTCGGAATAATATGTAACAAATAATCTTTTATTAAATGACCTGGAAAGCCCAAATATTGAGAATTCATCATAAAAAATAATGGAATTACACCAAAAAGGTCAAATATTCAATCTGAACAAATCAAAGCACGTTATTTAGCAAAAAAAAAATTCCAATTTCATGTGTAGTTTTGGCATGATGCATGTGTAATTTAACAATTCGTTGGTGGCAACGTGGAATCTTTTAGATTTTAACTTTTATTTCACTTTCTCAAAGCTAATTTAGCTTTTTTAGTCTCTTTTCTTGTGCAGCTAATGGCAACACTGACGGCTACTTTAAAATGCATTTTTCTCTTTGAAATATATATATTTGTGTGAAATTAACTTAAAAATAAACAACATTTAAAAACTCATAACAATTAAGCTTTTACTCAAAAAGCTTTAACAATGTGGAACATAAACAAAAAGCCGGTATCCACACAAAATGTAAACATACACACAAAAATGTGGAATGTGTATCTAACAAATTTCATTTAATTCATAAATAAGAATTTTTTACGTACGAATGACAAATTCATTTCCGAGAACATCAACAACAAGAAACTGCAATTCCAATCTAACGTATTTTTTGTTTTGAATTTTTTTCATTATGTTTTGTTTTTAATTTGTATGCTTGAATAAGTATCCAGCTAATTTAAATTATTACGAAGTGAAACTCATAAAACCAAGCCTTATTTTTTCTTTCTAAATGTATCTGGAAAATATATCATATCAGATTTTTAATCTAAAGCAATTGTGGGAGGGAGATCATTGTGTGCTGTTTCATCTGTGGTTTAAATTGTCGTTGTATTAGTTGTTTGTATCTTGATGATAAGTTCAATATGTTTGTTTATTTGTTTTGTTTGTTGTTGTTTTTCTGTGGTTTTTATTATTATGTATTTAAAAAACTAAAAGCAACAGCAACAACTACAATATGCACGCCATATGCCCTCTATAATTTTCACTTAAAAATATGAGTTGCAGTAAATTTTGTTATCATTTTTTTTTGCTCGAACGTTCGTCGGGGGTATTCTTCATCTTTGTACTTTGTCATGACACTGATGTTGTTTTAGTGGATCAGTTTGAATCTGTCTGCCTGCCTGCCCTGTTTTATTTGTTTGTTGTTCATGTTTTGTCTTGTACTCTCTGCACGTTAATTATTTACCCTGACGAGGATGCGTCATAATAATTTCTTTTGAAGTATTTAATGTTATCGTTCTGGTATCTGACAGATACAATCACATTTACAAGGCTCAAATGGATGAAGTGTTTATTTTTAAAAACAAAGAACTGCTAAATAGTTGTAAAAAAACGATTATAAAATGTAAACATGTAGTGTAAAGTGAGATGGATTAATTTGAGATCTTTCTGCAAGTTTCTACGAGGAATGTTTGCATATGGAACAAGTTTTTTTCGCCATAATAATAATAGTAATTCTGACTTTAATTTATATGCAAAATTTATGAGTTCGTTTGTTTGTTTTCCATTCTTATAAGTATTTTAGTTTTACAACATATTTATAATTAGTTGTGATAATTTGATAAACGGAATAAGAGTTTTGGGGTAATTTTCTTATATGAAGATGAAAAAGTTGCTCTTCTTAACCCTCTCAAAATAAAAATAAATCTGTTTTGTAAAGCCTCCCAAAACATTAAGGGGATGCAGCGATGACCGGTTGTTTTCTCGCAAAATAACACGTACAAAAAGACAGTTTATTTCCAGCTGCTGGTTTCTTCATAGACTTGAGTACTGCCTGTAGATTTAATTTAAATTTATAAAATTTAATGTTAAAAAATAAGTTAAAGTCAAATTTTAAGTATTCCATTTACATTTAAAAAATAAAAATAAATGAAATAATGTTTTAGCCGATAAATGTTCAGCAAACGTTTAAAGATGACTTTATTATCAAACTTCTTTCCTTCCAATCTCTTAGGTCACATAAAAAATATTTCATTGTTCGCACTGAAAGCGAATTACCTTAATATTCTTTTAGTATGGAATAAATTTACACAACCCTTTCCCACTACGACCTACTTTCTTTCTTTTTTCAAGTAATTCTAAAACTATTTAATAATAAAATGAAATTTAAATGAACAAAGAAAAAATAAATAAAAAATTAAAACGCTGCATAATTTTGAAAACAGAAATATTTTTATGAATTTTATTAAATATGTTTTTCCAAACCATTAAGTATCAGTTCGTTTTGCTGGATGTCTGTCACACCCACCAGAACTATAATTGGGATAAATGAAAAAAAAAATGAAAACGACAACAACGACAAATGAAAATCGAATCAAACTGAAAAAATATTGCCAACACATGTTTTGCTGTGTAAGTGTCCCGCACTCGCATGAAATACACAACAAAAACAATTTGCAAAATTTAAAAAAAATTCAAATGCATTCATTTTTATATTCAAAACAGCAACGGCCATAAAAAAATCATTTCAATCTTTAAGATTAAAGATCCACAAGAGGCAGAGAAAAAAGTGAGACAAAAGCCCAAAAGATGGATATGAAAACAAAAAATCTAATTAACCCCAGTGAACTTTTCAACTTCTTATGATTAGTCAGGCAGTGTGGCGTTGCGTCTCTTTGATTAACATGAATTAAAAACTTTTTCAAAGAGAGTTTCCTACATTTTTCTGTTTTCATTGAAAATGTTTGAATGTTGGCTGCTGGTTGCTGGCAAATATATTGACACTATTTGTACTCTGTTCATCTGCCAGTCAGTCATTGACTCTTGGCGGGCCTATAGACGTACAAACATTCAAATACACATTTCAACAAGAACTTTCAATCATTCATAATTACAAAACATATTTATGTCGTCTGTCGACCATATAGAAGCATATATTCAATCTACTTTCACTTATTATGCTTTATTTGATGCTGGTTTTGTGAACAGGTTTTTGCTTGAATAGTTTTTTTTTATTTTTTTTTTTATTTCTATACTCATAAATAAAGCATTCAAATCTGTGGTCACAAGCAATAACAGCCTAACTCGAAAATTATACTTTAGAGAAAAATCACTTTTTATGTAGAGAAGTGTTTCTGAAAAAATTGAGAATGTGCTTTAGATAAAATGTATTGCAAAATTAAGGATACGTGCACGGACAATCCTAAGACAAAAAACGACAATGAAATTTTCATTTGTTAAGGAGATATTTAATAAAAAGGATAAATAAATGATTATTGCGAATGGAAAATATGAAATTGGAAAGAATATGTCTACTTAAGATTTTATTGTAAAGTAATGTTTCATTTGTTGCCAGTCATATATTGAATTAAGCGATTATTGTGCATTGAATTCCCTTTGGAATAAACATTTATCTTTACTTTGGTTCTTATGAAAACTCTCTCTTTTATTTTCGAAAAAAGTGCAAAACAGCTTAAGTAATTTTAGGCTATTTTAATAAATTAATATGTTATGAAAATATTTTCGTAAGTATAGTTAGGCGCTTATTATAAATGAAATGAAGCATCATTACGACCTAGGTCTATATGTTTTTATTAATAACTTTTAAAAGAACATCGTTAGAGAAATGGGGATTTTACGTAAATATAAAGTTTTGTTAGTGGAATATGATAGCATACATAGCTCACATTGACTTAACTCGACTTAGGCGCTTATTGCTTGTGACCACAGAAATATTTTTAGGAATTTTAATTAGAATATTTTTTTTTTTGTGCTGACTTTCTAAATATTGGATTATATTGGAAATTTCGAAGCGAGTTCAAATTTCGAGATGTGTTTATTAAAATTTTCTGTCGTAACAATCGCCATATTCTTTTTCTTTTTTTAATAATTGTCTGGGTGTGTACAAAAGTCATCCTTTCTTGAATGCAAAATTTTTTTCCAAACTTGTTTTATTGTATTTACTCCTACAAAATATGTCTGTAGGATGCTTTAATACTATTTTCGCTGGATACTTATGGCCTTATTCACAAACGATTAATAAAGTTATTGTAGTGTTAATGTAGGATTTTTGTATGGGAAAACCGGTTTTAATGTACACATTAACTTTATTAAGCGTTTGTGAATAAGGCCATATGAATGTATTCGAAGAATGAAAATAGAATTTCATTTCGAATGACTTTGTTCATTTATGTTTTGCTGGGTTGGGATCATTTAATTTATTAGCTGGGTGCAATAGGGCACTCAAAGAATTGGGCTTCTGTTTTGATTGGATAACCGCTCGCATAATTAATGGGGTTGTCACAGAAACCAATGTAGTCGGAATTGGATTTGAAAAGACGACAAAAATACTTTTGTATGATGAATTTCAATGTTATCGGTTTTATGTTCAATCTAGATTTCTGTGACAACCCCGAATAATTCTTGAAATAAATCAGACAGAAAAAATCATATATATTTACAAAACCAAAAATAAATTTTGTAAATTAGTTTCATAGCTTAATGAGATCTTTTCAAAACCATTCTTTAGAAATATAATTGGTTCAAATATTTAAGATTTAAACAATTCTTTTTTAATCAGTTTTAAACAAGCTTTGTGTAGCTTTGCGTACGTACTTTGTTCAATTCATTTTGTATGCTTAGGATTACTTTGCTTTTGAAATTATTATTCACTTATATTGTTAAGGTCAAATAGAAAACATCAATAAAATAAAATTTAATTGAGTTGTCTTGTAAAATTAATTTGTCACGGAAGATTTCTTCTACATAGGTAGACGATATTTTTATAATAGTTTTTTTTTCTTAGGTTGCTTTGTGTCAGGAAAAAGCTCCTGGCTCATCTACTTTGTTTAGAAAAAATCCTTTCACTTATCGAAGATTTTGAAGAAACCGAAAGTAATTCATAATAGAAAATATCCAATTTCCCAGTCCTTTTCTTTTTTCTTTGTCTTCTGAAACGCAAAAAAACTTCCATTATACCATTTGTGGGCTGTTTTTAACTTTTACAGTTCTTAGCATTTCTAACAAATTCGTTTAAATTCTTTAGATTAATTTAATGACTAAAAGTAATATGTATGTTCAAATATTAAAAAAATAGAATTATATATTATTCAATCGGTTAATCGACACAAATTAATCGATTTAATCGTTCAACGCAAATTGCTGATTTTATATTAATCGAACAGTTAATCAGGTACTAATTAATCGGTTAACCGATTGAATACCTTACAATATGTACATATAAACGAAGTTAAGGAAATTTTGGGTCTTGATAATCATTCCGAACTTTCAACAAAACTTAACAGCATATCCGAGATGCGTTTGCCTAAACATCTAATCTTCCATTAATTTCTGAAGCCGATTCGGCCTTAGACTCAGTCATTTTATTTCACCAGATGCCCTCATGCTGTAGCTTTCAGACTATCCACATAAATGTAGATAATATTACTAGCCTCTGAAATGAGCACCGTAGTGCTTTTCTCTGATTCATACATCTGCTCGGTTTTCGAAACTTTTAAGACGGAAAAAGTTCAAGCTGACTTATTTCAGGCGCGGATTCGGAGGGAGGGAAAAAAGAATACTGCGACACCCAAAAAAAACATCAAAATGTCTATTATTTCTATGACGTAGCCTTAAACATTTTGGATTTCACATACATTCCTCCTCTCCAAAAAAATATCGTCTGGATGATGATCGCCTACAATAAGAAATATCTTTAAAAATTGCATGTTAATTAGTTTTGGCTTGTTGTTTTATTTCATATTGTTGTGATTTATTTAATGCGAAAAATTGGAGCTTCACATCCAAAGGACCAACTTCCCCGATTTTGAAAATTTATTTCATTTCAGGTCCTTGGGAGTTATTTCGTGTGCTGTTATTTCGTGACCCTAAAAACAAAACTACAGAATTGAATAAGTTTGTTCTAAACAAATTCACTTCCAATACGCTAAAAGCATTCATCGATACCCATGTATCCCTTAACAAAATTTATCTTGAAAAGTGTGCCTAAAAGTTTTACAAAACATTTTCTATCATGCTACAAAATATGTGGGCAAACATTTTCACAGCCATACATATGTACATTGAGAATTCTTGCTCTTTCGACAATTTCAATCTCACGGATACGAAAAGAAAACAACTTCAACCAACATGCTCAACTTGCAATCCACAAGATATCAAGTGGAAAAAAATAATCAAAACAAAATAAAAATACGAAAATTAAAAACGAAAAAAACGTAACAAACATACAAGATTTCAACCACCATGTGAGTGAGTGAGGTTTTGTTTGGAATTTTGTTTTCACATAAAAATTTGCTACACAAATTCCAAACTACAAGATAAATATAATACACACTGTGAACGTACTCTACTCCGGCATTCGAACAAACCAAGTGGAAAGAAACGAGAAAATTTATAATAGAAAAAATACACCACCATCGGCCGGCCAGAGCAGGGTTACCGTTCACCAGACTAAAGTCGCAATTCCACCCTTTTTTAGCGGTCTGCGACTTTTTTTGAGACTTTTTTTAATTTTATTGCGTCCTTTTACTTTTTTTTTTTGTTTCACACAAAAAACATTTAATTTGCAGTAAATTTATAAAAAAATGTCGTCAAATATAAATGCAAATTTCAGATTATTGTTCATTTGGGAACACTTTTATCACTTTTTTGCAACCTTGTCATGTACACAATGTATTCAAGAAATTGTTCACAAATTTTCGGTAAATGTTTCAAAGAACAGTTTTAGCAAAAAAGCTTTTTAAGGTAAGAAATTGTGGGTTTTGAAGTGCTTATTGTACAAAATTTGTGGTAAAACATGAACATTCTTTAAAATAAGTTTTCTTGTTAAAACGAAGAGAAAGTCTGAAAACGAAAAAGAAAATGAAGCTGGAAATGCGTGATCAGAGGCAGAAGAGACCACGGAGCCTGAGAGGGGGATAATGTTAACAACGCTGCAGGTTCTTCGAGAGACTGGGAACTGAAGTATAAATAGCTTATGCAAGACATGGAGTCAAAGCGCCCTTTTTTCATTGTTTGTAAACAGCTTTTAGTGAACCAAAACAATAATCTTTCTCTTGGCTTGGTTTTTAGCAGAAGTCATACTCTTTTCACCTTGGCAGCACACGACAGCCAAGTTTATTAAACTTAACTGAACTTGTTCAGTAGACATGAAAACATGTATAGAAGAATATATAATGCAACTGCATATGATATGAGATATGATAAAAATGGATTCTGTAATAAGCTTTTTGTTTTGTTTCAATTGTTTTTTTTATTTGATTATGCTCTTTATTGATAAGAAAAAGTTTAAAAAAATATGTGCGACTTTTATTTTCTCAATCGAATTTGTTGTGCGACTTTATTATTTTAAAACGACTTTTTGGCCAACTTTTCAAAAAAATCCCAACGGTAACCCTGGGCCAGAGGCAACGAAAGCATGGACGGTTGGAACGACGACAGCATGTGCTGCAAAGTTGGCTTTTAGTTCTCAGTTTTTGTGTTGTTAAATTTGTAGATTTTTTATGCTTTTATGCCAGACAGTAGAAAAGTATCGTAAGTTATATTTAGTTGCGTTTTAGATTCCACACCGTGCGGTTGCTTTTCGAGCGGAACGTTTCGTTAGTGGCTCTTTATATTTCTTTTAATTATACATATATAAAAATATATTAACGGTTGTCTATGAATTGTATCCAAGAGATACAATTTTGCTACAGAAAAAAAATTAATTGAAGCAAAAAACAAATAAGTGCGACCGACGCTTGTATTGTAAAGTGCAGCAAGCTTTTTTTTTAAGAGAAATAAGTATTAAATTTTTAAAGTTTCAAGTGTGTCCAACTAACTCTAATCAATTTATAAAAAGTGCAAAATAAATAAAAAAAAAGTTATTTAAATTATAAAAAAACACAATATTTCAAGCGGAGTGCCGAATCAGTTTAAGGTTTTTTTCATGAACGGAAATTACGAATAAAAAAATGAGTTTTTTTATATATTTAAAACTAAAAGTTTAAATTAAACAACAAATTCGACAAGAAATTTCTTACATACAAAAAATAAATAAAAAAAAGTAATTTAATAACACAACAAAACAAAGCAAATAAATACAACAACTAAAATTGTGTTTCTTAAAAAAAAAATTGTGAGTAACAACAACAACATTAAGATTATTCAGTTATTGCTACGAATATCCCTTTAAAGAGTTTCAAAGGAATTAATTCTCTCAAATCTATAGAAAAGTTCAGCGAAATATTGAACAAATATTGTTGTTGTTCAATATCAAGAACATTTGCCGCTTTCATAAAAAAACAATTCAAATATCAAATACACTTAGCTGAAATGCAAATTCATGTAACGACAACAAAAAAACTCGTAATAGTTTCTTAATTTATGTTACATGTATACGATATACAACACTACAATCAATGAAATGACATTTCAGCCAACGATATGTACATATGTATGTAAATTAAAGAAAAATTTGTTTGCAAAAGTTTGTTAAAACCTAAACTATTTTAAAAAATACATTTTATAATCAAAAGAAGCCTATTTTATAACAAAAAATAAGGGCCTAAACAAAACTTGAAATATATTTTTGTTTATCGTAAAATTTTTCAAAGGATTATTGTACAACACAAACAATATCGGCGTCTAAAAATTTTAATTTGGGACCTTGGGTTTTACATTTTTATAGTGAATCGGAATAGGGAATCTTGTAATCCTTATGCTTAAGTATAAGTCATGTTCAGTATTTTAATGTAAAGCATCACGAGCAACACTTTGCGAAAACCGGTCTTAAGCTCCGTTAAGCCGCCTGAAATGTCCCGCAAAAATAGTTGTCATAATAAAATTCGACTATAGATTTTCAAAAACACTAAAGCTATAAATTCAACGACAGAAATAAGTAAAATCTTCCGAATAAGTACGATATTAAACCTTAAACACATTCTAGTGCCCTCTACCAGAATTAGACGACAGAACTTTGTTATTTTGAGAGAAAAAATTATAAACGTGAATTGAAGTGACAGTAACAGCTACTGTGAAGCCAACCGCAGCAGTCACATGAACGCAATCGTGTTCCATAAATAATGGGAATATTTAATTCTTGGGCTTAGACCACCCGGTATTGTGTAACCAAATAAAAATTATTAAATAATCAAAAGTATAAAGAATTCTGTAGATTCTAAGCCCCTGGTGTAATTGAATGCTACAGAAAACACTGTGTTTTTATTCATTGCACAACCTATTGTCGAGGAACTGTATATCAGAGGAACTATATATCAATAAATTTCACAATAGTTTTGAAATGTTGTTTATAATGTCTATGAAAAATATTTTTGCAGCACATACAAATTTTTTCCTATGTTCTTCAACTGTCATGTGTCAAATTCCGGAAAGTAAAAGTTATTCATAATACATGAAGTTTTGGAAATAAATAACTTTATAAAATGGCATTCAAATAAGTTTAGATTTTAGTTGAAATCTTTGGAACTCTCCTCGATTTCTTTTTTGAAAACTGTTCACAAGTTTCATAGTTTTATTTAGTGCCATGTTGTAGATTACTACGGTTATGAATTGAGCAAATATGTACTCATGTTACCTTGTACTTAAAAAGTACATTCTTAATTTAAGAACCAGATTAACAAATATCTTCAGCTCTTTACAATAGTTACTGGGTATACATTGATTGCAGTTTGGAATAAAGTTTTCTAGGCCTCCAGGCTTAAGAGCAATCAACCACTCATATTGTTTGACTTTTTTAAATTTTAGAAATAAAATCGAGCAAACTTTTCCACTTATTTCAAACTTTTACTTACGCTTTATTTATAACTAGTATTTCCTATGGCCGACGCAATTAAAATACTAATGTTTTTATTCACAAACGATTAATAACGTTATTGTGTGCATTAAAACCGGGTTTGCGATATAGAACTCCATTAAACCTACTATAACTTTATTAATCGTTTGTGAATAGGGCCATAAGCATTTACATATATGAGTATACATATATGTAATACAAAATACAATTTAAATAAACTACTTAATTAATTTACAAAAAGTATGCTCTGTCTCATTTCTTTGCAAAAGCAAATTGGACAAATACACATGCACACATCGTTTAGTTTTCTAGTTGATGCAATAAGTGTGCTTGAAGCTGATACATGCATGCGCAATAAATGTGAATGGATTAGTAGCAAATTTAAACGTTTGTAGCTCCCGAAATATTGAACCGTTTTTAACGAAATATAGATTGTGCACATTTGGGTATAAATATCTTCAAAGTGATATAAGTTTTGTCGAAGACGGCTGCATTATATAAGGGTAAAAGGACTATGAAAAAGATATCCTTTTTAAGGCAAAATGATTAATTTTACCACGAATTTAAAGAGAGATAAATTTTTGCTACTTGTATAAATATCAGACAAATATTTTCGCGTGAATTCCATATTTCAAGTTTATTTAAAATAAATTTTTTTCATTGAAAAATTTCCGATTGCTTCATTTGAAGTGTAAATTATTTAAATTTAGTCATAAAGGAACACGAATCCAATTTTTTTACCAATGAATTAATAAACTTTGTCATCAAAAATTATAAACAAAAAAATCATTTGAAGAATTAATTCCTTAAGCAACTCGAATGAGTGACTCCACACCGTTGTATTTACCTCTTGCTAATTTGTGTATGTGTAATAAATCCTAATAGTGTTTGTGTAAGTGAGCGAATTATTTTTTTATTTTTTTTATTTTTATTTTGTTCAAAGAGTAGTGGAGAATAAAAAGTAAAGCTCCAGTATTGTATTGCAATAAATATTTAATAATAAAACAAGAACAGCAAACTATGCTGTTTATGGATGTAGTTGTAATTGTATCTGGTGAATATTGTAGAATTGTTAGTGTAGAGATTTTAAAATTGACGTCTGCCAAACAAACAATTAAAATACAAATAGCAGCAACAACAATAATAAAAACATGTCTATTTTTGTTTTTATTTTTTATACCTATATTTTTTTTTTTTTGAACAAAAACTGCGTACAACATAGGTACATACATACATATTTTTATTTGCTTGTTATTGAACGTACAGACCGTTTGTAGAAAGAGCAATTGTATTTTAATTGCGTAAAAGTTTAAATTAAAGAAAGCAAATTACAAATGTTTTATTTTTATGAAATGTCTTCGATGGAGATTTTTAATAATAAAACAAAAATTGCTTCTGTATTTAAGATTTATACAAGTATCATTGAAAGAACTCGTTGTAAATGCTACTTAATATTATTCCATCTAGATTTTTTTACAAACATCTACACATATGTACATATGTACATTCATACATATTATGCATAATTATTTATTGCGAAATAAAACATAAGAAATCATATAAAATTTTTTTGTTTATTTTATTTCTTAGTAATTGAAATTATTTTGTATAAAAAAGTGGAAAAAAAAACTAAACATGAAAGAAAATGAAAATAAAATGAGTCATTGAACTAGCCATTCGCCTGGCCGGTTTATTGGGTGCAACAACATGCAAGCCAAAAGCAAAGCATAAAATCTAGTAATTTTAGCCATATAAATTAAGCCGATAAAAAATGCATTAAAATGCGCACCTATTAATTTCATTTGCATTTATAGCACATAAGTAGTTGTTACACAAATTATGTAGATACGTAGTTTGTAAATTAAACGTAGAAAATATATTTTAATTTAAATTGATAAATGACGCCAGCTTTAATTGAAACAAGTTTTGCTGTTAAAAATTTAAGTTGCTGCATAGAAAAATCTATAGAATGAAGAAACTTGTTCAGATGCTGAAGCAAAAGCTTTTAGAGAAAGAAATTTTATACTAAAATTTTCATATTCTGATGGATCCCACTTTATATAAACTACAATATATCTACTAATAGATTTGTTTACTTGAGAAATACATCTAAAAGTATCTAAACATATTTAAAGAAAACTTAAAAATGAAGAGAAAAAATCTTCATACATATTTACAAATTTCTGCAGTAATAAAATTCTAATATGTAATTTTTTTCCTCATTGTACACAGCGCCAAAATATACTTGCATATATACATGCAATGAATGTTTTCATAAATAGTATGAACCTAGCATAAATTTTTTCGAATATGTTTCCTTACACAGTCAACATTTTTGAAATCGTTGATTTGGAACTTAATTCTGAGAATTGCACGTGAAAGTAGCCCCAAATATAAGAACTTCTGCATCATTCGTTTTGTCAAGTTGGCTGCTTTAATAATTAATAATTAAATTTTAAAACCATAAGAGCATTTAACATTTCAATATGAAAAATAACAAGTATACGTACGGTAAACCGTTTTTTAAATCCTATTTTATGTTCAGTTCATTTCACGGCAATTTTTTTATGGCGCGAAAACCTAGTGAAATAACGCACAATGAAATAAGTAACAGTGAAATAATTCCGAACAAAATGGGACCTAGAAAAAATCGATACAAGTCCCAACAAAATGTAAATGACTAGACCGCCCTCAAAAATGAAATCAATCCCAAAACCCGAATTGAAATAATTCCCTTGCGAAAAGATGAAATAAACTTCAATGAAATTTATCTCCAAAAATTTTAAAATAAGTCCAAAATCTACTATGAAATTGTGAGATACAAGAAAAAATTTAGCAAAAAACCTTTAGCAAGCGTTGCGGTTGTTCGTAATACAATGCTGGTAGTACAAAAATATTTAAGAACAAACACTTTAATAATAATTTTAATTTTATTTTTATAATTTTTTTTAGTTATTTTCTGGGGTGTTAATTATTTTATAGAGCCCTGAAAAGCGTTATTCAGCGAAGCCAGTCCTTTCCGTTTCATTGAAATAGGCAAATAACAATTCACTTAGATTTTCTTAAATTCACTTAGAATCTTTCAAATTAAAGAAATTGAAAAAAATAAATAAGTCCCAAATTCTTTTCTTGGCAAAATAAAGTCAAGAAAAATTTTCCGAACTTTCTGAAACTTTACGTACTTTACCTTGAAATTAAGTTCTCAAAACGTTAAATAAATCGTAAACTTGTTAATATAATTTTTTGAAAATTTTTTTAATTACTTTTAATTGTTATTTTTTTGGTTTTAAGTTATTTTATAGAGCCCTGAAAAGCATTATTGAGCGAACTCAGTCCTTTCCGTTTCCTTGAGAAGAAAACCTTTGCAAAAAAACCGAAGGCGATTTTTTTATTGAACTTATATAAAGGGCTTATAACAAATATCCATCATTCATTTATTAAAATAGGCAAATAAAAATTTACTTAGATTTACTTAAATTCACCTAAAAGCTGCCAAACTAAAGAAATTGAAAAAAATTAAATAAATCGCAAATTCTTTTCTCGGGAAAATAATGTCAACAAAAATGTTCCGAACTTACTGAAATTTTAATTTCAGTATTTTAATGAAATTAACTGCCTATCCCACGATGTCACACATTTTCTTTCGCAGGCATTTTAAACTACAATCAGCTGTTTTGAGGCCCACTAAAAGCTTTCAGCACGACAAGTCGAAAGAAAATGAATGCGAATGATAACGTAACCATTTCAATACAAATTTGCGTCCCACTAACAAATTTTTCAGTCATTTGTACACTCACAAATGTCAAAAGTAGGCACTTGTATTTTAATTGTCTACAATTAAAGATTTACTGCCTGTTTTTATAAAATAAAAACAAAATTGTGAGTGAGAATTTATATTGAGAGCAAAAAGAATTTTTCGCTTTTTATTGTTGTTTTCAATATTAATTCTCAGAATTTGTTTTCATTTTATTAAAACCGGCAGTTAATAGGATTTTATTTTACTACATTTTTTAAAATTTTTAAAGATTATTGGCACATAAAAAAGTAGCAGTCTTGAATAGATTTCTTCACAGGATCAACAACTTCCTAATTTGCATATATTCCCTCGGTTTGAAATTTTTTAGTGCTTGAACATATATAATATTGCGACTACAATTCCTCACTACCGACTACTTCTATTCTTAACATTTTTGGTTGCTTATTTATCATTCGAGCTATATTCACACTAATGGGGATTTCCACAGAAATCCCTATTTTTGTCACGTACCCACTTACACACGTTGCCCTCTTCAATTAGGCGAAGAACACAGAAGAAGTTAAACATTTGTTTACCTTATGTGTTTGTGTAGAACGTAAGAAGCTCTACGTTTAACCTAAAGTTTTTACAATGTGCACTAGTAATGAAATATGGTAACGTACGTGACAAAAAGGAGACATTTCTGTGTAAATCCCCATATCCAAGTGGTGCAATTAACATTTCCGAAAAAGGTCTTTAGTTGTATGAATTATTTCTTATGAAAATAAATATCTGCTACTCTATTAAGTTCTCCTTGTGCTGAAGTTGTGATATCTTGTAATTTATTTTAAAATTTTTCTATAGAAAAATATCACTATAAAAATTTTAAATCTGTAAAAATTTAATTTTTTTTAACAAGGTAGATCGTATTCTCAGGATTGAAAAAACGGCAAATGTCATAAAAAAACTAGCACAGGATACTGCAAAATCCTTAAACTGAACGAAAATTTTTTTTACAATAAATCATTTATGATTTTTAGCGTGTGAACCTAGATCACAAAATAAAAACTAAGTTTTTCTTAGTTTCGTTTGGCATATGCCTGAGTAGATTTATTTTGTAATTTTGTTTTATTAAGTACGAGGCAATAGTTTAATTTGTTTTCTCGAAGATTCTCGATGATCTGATGTTTTTGTACGAAAACGTTTTTACAAGAACTTGGTCGTAAAGCGGGAAACGATAATGATTTTTTGGTGAGAGTTCTTTATTCGATCTCTACGTTTTTTGCGCAGTATTAGAGTTGTATATTGTATGTAGGATTCTTCTTTCAATCTATACGGAGTTGCCACAATTCATACTATTTGTGAAAAAATGCATGACATGAGATATAAGTATCTCTGTATTGTTCTGTGTAGAAAATTTAGAGGCCTTTAATGAATTCTTATCCACAGAAGTACAAAAAAAATATGAACGGTTTCTCACATTTTTTCGTTACATAATAAAGAATTCGTTCGTTGCCCACTGTTAAATAATTTAAAAAGAATAAATTACAACAAAAAGTAAATAATAAAATTAACAACCAAAGAGGGGAACATAGAAAAAAACATTAGAAATTGAGCAAATAAAAATATTCATGGTCTGTGATTTTTTATGTTTTGGGAACTTATGTTTTGGGAACAAGAACGAGTTTTAAAAAACAATTAAAATAAATAAACAAATACAGGAAGAATTTTGAAATAAAGAAATTCACAGTCTAAAATAAAACAAACACAAAATTACGAAAAATAAATATCATGATGTGTTCTTAACGAAAACAAATTAATAATTTCATAAATAAATCGTTATTAAAAAAATACTCCGCATAACAAATTGTGCTGGAGATGGGCGGTTTTAAGAAAAAAAAAAATTATAATTTCTTGCCCAACCGAATATGCGATACATAAAACATCAACATACTACATACGTACATAGTTACATACATTTGTATGTATGTACATATTTAATTCCCATAAAACCGTACGATTTCTGTTTTATGTTTTTTCATTTACTCTTCGTTTTTTTTAGATAAATATTTTTGAAAAAGAAGAAATCATTCGTTCGTTAATGAATCTTTGAAGTAATTTAAAAATATTTCTTTAATACACATTTAATGATGTCATCTAAAAGTCATTATTGTTGCGTTGGTTTTTCTTGTTGTTCTATTCGGATAACGATACCGCATGACACACAACAAAGTTTCATATTTATTTATGCTTGATTACCCATCAAATTGTTAGAATAATTTCGTTTTTTAATTTATATTTCTATTTTCTATTTTTTTAAATTCTTGTAAATATTTGTTTACAATTGTGCTGCAAAATTTGTATAAATTTCGTTACAATTTTTGTTTTAAATATTTTTGTTTTAATATTTTTAAATGATTTTTCAAATCGATCAATGAGTCCCCCCCCCATCCAGATTTGCAATTTTTGTTGCAGCTATTCTTGAGTTTATGGGTGAGAGAGGTGATAAGATCGGGGAGGTGTACACATTTTCATGTGCTCTGCAATTCTCTTTTCTTGAATTTTATTTCTTCAGTTGTATGAAATATAACAAACTTTTGTATAAAATGAAATTTTACTTTTAGAAATGTCAAATTGTAACAAGATGAAGAAACAAGATGAAGAGATATAAATGTATAAGAAATACAAGAATTGCAAAACTAGATGTCCAAACTAATTTGGACAGAATAAGTATTTTTTTATTATATATTTATTACAAGTTGCATTGCATTTTTTATATAACTATTCATAACATTGAACTTATTTAGTTTACTTACCTTGCAACTCGACATCAGTAACTCAATATTTAGTTCTTTGCTATTTAGAACAAAATAAAAACTTTTATTAAAAAACATTAAGTTACTTAATTAATTCCTAAAATAAAATAAAGGAAAGAACACCGTAACTGGTAAGTACCTTATTACCAGTTAGATAAAAGCACGAAGAATTAATTCTTTCTTTCGTCTTTTATCCCTTAAACCCTCACAATTCCAACCATTCCTTGAGTGGTTGCAATTGGCTCTCTTGCATCCTGCAATATTTAGCTCCCAACTAAAAAGGGAATAGGGAATTTTTAAATAATTGCCCCAGAATTATTTACTAGATTTTCCCAATGGGGACGCTAATGCAATTTCAAACACAGTGGGAAAACAAACAAAACTTGTCGCAAACGTTTCCTACGAAAACACAAACTTTTAAATTTTTTTCAATCGTTTTGTACATGAGCAAAACCAAAACAAATACCTTTTAAATGACAAAGAGCGCAATCAAAACTATTGGCTTTAATATCCCGTTGCAATCGTACAATTGAGAGCAAAACTAATGCTCAAACGTATTTTTTTAGTGTTTCATTTCGTTCGTCATTGTATAATGAGCAAATCAAGCAGAAAACGTTTGCAAACATTTCTTCTTGAAACTTTTCAATTTTGCTCCCATTATTTTCTTTTCTAGCTGCGTACGTTTAAATTAATGTACATTCAGTGCTCACAAACAAAAACAGTACAAAACTAAATGGAGCAATCGTTCTCATTGTTTTTGTTTTGTATTTGTTTTACTCATTGGAAAGAGCAAAACAAAACGAAAGCAAACGTTTCGTTTTGTTTATTTTCCTACTCTGATTTCAAAGCAGAATTTAAAAAATTGCAGCAACAAAAATTGTAAGTCTGGACGTGGACTAAGTCTAATTATTTAAGTTTGTGTGTAGGAGCCTAGATAGACCGCCTTTAAGCACAATTTTATAGCAAGTGATAACATTTTCTTACAACTTTTACCCCAATTAAATAAATTTATAGGGAAGAAATAAATATAATTTTATTTATATATTGAATACCACTACAGTGGACAGAGTAACACAAATACCAGCCAACATTTTTTTAATTGTCATTTTTCATTTTATTACTATTTTTGTTTGTTTTAGAACCATAAAATATTATTAATAATGTATAAACACATTTTCATTTGTGCTTAAGTTCTATTTCAATTTGCCAATTACACGATAGAGAGAGAGAGAAGGAGAGATAAGAACGAAAGTATACCAAATGAAGTTAAAACCAACATAAATTTGTAAAAATCAAAGTTGGAGTACATGAATGTACGTTGTTATGTGGAACAAGCCACAAATCGATCCAAACAATGCAAACAATATTGATAAGAATATTTTATTTAAATAACAATAATCGATTAAATCGACTTACCTGCGTAGCGTACACACATATAAAAAGATAATTATTAATAATCAGACTGAGAATAATTTTCAGGCAGTTTCAAATTGTCACTTTCAAAAAAGCTGAGTAGAACAAACAATACAAAATTTTTTTCATCACATATCAGTGTTTTTGTTTTATTTCTGTATTGAAAATTTATCTTTTTTAACACACAGTAGAGAATTACTGAGGTTATTCTTAACATTTTCCTTGCGTTGCTGGGTTTTGTGTTTTTACCATGATAAATGTTTTAAGGTTGACTTTGACTAATGTTTCGACATTCTAATATTCCCATTGAAACCCTTATTATTTCTAGATACGGTAATAAAATACATACATGAAAACTTCCTGATGAGTCGTATCTCAAAAATAATAACATAAAGCATAATTACTATATCAAGCAATAAATTCCTAAAAAAAAGCTCAAGGAGTTTTTCTTTCAATGTACTCGTGTGCTTAAACAAATTATTTTCTTTTCATTTCACAACACATTCGAAAAGCACAAACTAGAAAGCACTTAAAATGATTATGTCTTCATAATCGTTTTACCCTAATAACATTATTTCTCATGGTTTATTATTATTATTATTTTTTTAAGAATTTAATGAGCCTTTCTAATTTCATATAAATTTCGATTATTACCGAGACTTCCATGAACACACAAAAGTGAAAATGAATTTAACATTTTGTGCTAATTTTGCCCCCAATATTCACTCGGGGATTAATATTGATTTTTTTTACAATTGATATTAAAACATTCTCGCCTAGATAAGGAAAATTGTTAGTGGATTAAAGCAATCTAAAGGGCATGCAGAAAGAGTGTGAGATGTTTGTGTACTTCTCTTGTGACATTAACAATATTCTTTTATACTTCATTAAATTTTATTAGTCATAAAATGAAGATTGCATAAATGGCATAAATTATTCGTGACTTGTAATAGAAAAATAATATTGAAACTGATAACATCATAATTTTTATTAAGCAAGAATATGTTTATTGTCGCAATTTTTGGTTTATGTTTTTTTTCTCTTAATTTGCATATCGATTATTTGGCGAGCTAATAAAATTTTTGGATATTAAAGCCGCTTAAATATTTGAAAATTATAAATGACATGCTGTAACAAATATTTCATAATACGAGTAATTATTCCATTTAGTCAGGTTGATGTGTGAGTTCTCTTTTTTTTGGCGATTTCACAATAAAATTCATTAAAAGTTTATCCACTTTATTATTATTCTTATTATTCAAACTGCTTGTCTGCACGTATTAGAAGCACTTTGAATAGTGGCAACTTGTTCTCAACGTTCTTTTTGTTTTTTGAACAATAGAACAACCAGACATGGTGCAAAAGTACAGTGGGTGTCAAATAGTTTCATTAAGCAAATTTAAAGTTCTCAGTATTAATAATGAGAACATGGTTTTAGTTACTTACAGATGAACAAGTGATGGACGGCGATAATGGATGGCAAGCGAACCATAATTGAGCTGGCAGTTGCAGTTGATATTTAGTGTACTTCTGTCGACCACAAATTTTCAGTTGCTGGCTGACAACGCAACTAAAGTTTGGCTGCTACCCATAAACGGCTTATTGTTAGCTTGATTGTATTTTATGTTAATATTTTTTACATGATTTTGTTGCATGTTTATGGATAAAATTAAATATTTTTGACTGAATTCAAGCTTTAAAGGACAAGTTCTAAATGCGTGATTTCTTATGGTGAAAGCGACTGTTTTTTTGTGTAGAGAGAATGTATGTGTCCGTTGCAGTCATTGAAGCCCCGCTTAGAAAACTCGCTCCACGACATTCTGGACAATCGTTAAAAGAGTATGAAAAACCCGACCTTTTCAAAAAAAATTTGAATTAGTCGAAGAAATTTTTTTCAAACCGGTTTCGAGGTGTTATTAGAGCCCCGCTCCTCGATACCTGCTGAGCTGGAGAATCGTTCTAAGAGCATCAAAAAAACTGCTATTTGAAAAAAAAATTTCAAATTCGAAAAATAAATTTTTTTAAAACCCGGTTTCAAATACGGTCTTGCGTGCAAAAAATCGGTTAACTGGTTTTTAATATTTTACACAAAATAAAGAACAATACGTGGTGTCGCTCTGAAAAAATCCTTGCTTTTAAGTTATGACGTTATTTTAGTAAATGAGAGATTTTATTAATTATTTATTTATTTATTTAGATATTTATTATAATTAAAATTACAATAAATATTAAAGCCAAAGCACCGATAACTAAGGCTGTCGTCTTTTAAATGTGAGATAATTATTTGTTTTTAAATGAACACACTTTTGGTGGTCTTAAGATTCGACTGCAATCAAACTCCATCGTAGAATAAATTTATTAATGCTGGTTTATGATTAGAAAAGGCAGAATAACCAAACTTAGTTACTTGCTAGCAGAACCTGCTCACGTTTTCCCACCTCACAAGTCATCCTCTTGGGCCAAACGTCGTAACTATTTAGACTAGAATTCAATGAAGAAAATCACGCCACTTACAAAAATCAAATACATCTCATTTTTCATCAAGAATCTTATTATTAATTATTAATGATAAAATACAAACAATAACTTGTTTATCACAATTATAGTCATATTTAAAATATAAAAAAAGCAGCAGCATTATATTGTTTGCTACAACCACACGGTGCCTCAATAATAATAATAATAATACTATGCCAACCATGTCTAACCATACCACTTCTCTGCGTGTAGCCTCGACGTAAACTAACTATTTCAAAAAATCAATGACATGTTTAATAATTTTTTATTTTCATTCTACAATTTATCACTTCTCGATTTCTATTCATTGTCCCACAGTTTTGATGTAAACGTAGACGTACAAAGAAGTCTTAAGAACCCAAAACAAATTGAAAGATTAAGATATTTTGTGTTTGTTTGTTACGAAATGAATTCATAAATATTTATAATTACAATTACTTTGTGATTATTATTTTTATGATATCTATAATTTCAAAAGCGCTGAGAACATGTTATGAATTTTGATTAGATGTTTGTTTTCTTTATTGAAATCCATCATAATTGCAAAAAAAACTTGTACATAATGGTGTCTTTATAAGGTGGACCTGTTAAATGTCTTAAGATGAAATCAAAAGGCAGCGAATGATATTTCAATGTTTATGTGTGGGAGCATTTGCTGGCATTAAATGTAAACAATTTTCCTTTTTAGAATTTAGAAGCAAATAATTAACACGTTTGTAAGCGTAAAAGTGGAATATGAACTGGCAAAAGCACGCACAAAAACTAAACGAAATACAAACACATGTTTTTGGTATTTTTTTGTTGATAGTATTAGTGCCTTTGCAAACAACAAATATGAAGGAATCAGATAGAATCCGGATTTTCTTAATTTTTACTTTTGGCAAGCGGAAGTTGTTGAAAAAACAAACCTTTATCGGAATCTCTGTATCTTCTTAGCAGTCTTCCTCTTTAACCGGCTTAGGGTCTAATCAAGTAATAAAATATTCCAAATAAAAAAGCAACCAACTCAGCATGTTGCCATCAAATAAGAAATCAATATCTTAAATTAAGAAAAAAAAACCTCCAACATAAATTCAATAAAAATATCACAAAAAAAATAAAAATATCTTAAGTTTAAGTATTTTACAGAAATTGATATCAAGTTTTTTATTAAGATTCGTAGGTTTTTTGTAAGATTTATAAGCCTTTAAATTTATAACATCAATTTATGGTTTAGGCCAATTTAACAAACAACAATTTTAACACCCACTGAAATGCAAACAAACGCCTTAAACCAACCAAACAACCAACCAACCAACATTAAAAAATAAAACATAAAAAAGATACTTGATGGAAATAAATTAATAAAAATGTTTGTTGTTGTTATTTATTTAAGAGTTGGCGTGATTTGTTTACAAAACATTCAGATTGCTTTCCACTCTTTTTTGATTTTTTTTTATATATATTTTTTTTTAATTTAAACGCCAACTTATCAATTAACAAAAATTTACCAATATTTTCACAAAATGTCGTATGCAATAAAATTTTATAAAAAAAATATTCCAAAGCAACCAGTCCTTCATAATTCACGAATAATAAAGTCGGAAGAAGAAAATTTTCAAGTGGTTGAATTTTCATAATTTCTTTTAATGAGTTTAATCGCCAGCTTAAAATTCTCAGAAATATGAAAAATTATAATTTACAAACGCTCGAGTAGGAAATTAAGGATTATTTACGAACTTTTTGTATCCTACAAAATCCCAATTGTCGCTCGAACTGGCTTCGAAATGCTCAATCTTTCGTACCTGCCGCCACTCGTGTTTTAATTATATGTTTCAAAGAGAATGATCCAAAACTATACAGATCACCTCTAAGGCTCTCTGGTCTCCATCTTAGGTTCTTAGCTTGCGCTGGGTGCTATTCCCCACATACGATTTATGTACTTAAATGCGGAAGGGGAGGCCGATAGAAGTGCGCTGCGAAGTCCGGGAATTTTCAAAATCAATACTTGAAGTTTAGTCGAACACTTGAAGATGCTGGATGTGAGACCATATTCAATCACAGCTCTAGTGTTGCACTGACATTTTAATGTCCTGATTCATGACTTGAAGATGCAGGATATGAGATTCGTATTCAATCAGAACAACTCTAATGTTGCGCTGACATTTTGATGCCCTTATTCAGGACAAGGACCGATGGGTTAATTGATCTTGGGTTGGGAAAATATCAAACTATTTTTTAGGAAGGGTGATTTTTGTAAACTATTTTCTTCAAAGTACTATAACACATAAACGGCTCGAGATATTTCCATAAATCTTTCACTATATGATGGATCAGGACCCGCATGCAGGCCAGCCCTAATAGTTATATCTCCCTTAATAATAAACTTAGCACATTCAAACAAACCTTTCATAGATGCATGAAGTCTTATTTGATAAACACTGAAAATCATATTCGTTTAGCTCAAGCAACTTTAGAGTTATTGATCAAACTTTGAAACAGCTTTTTGAACGAAATTGCATGTTTCAAATTAAGTTTTAATGCATTTATCTCAGGAACTGCTCGCTGTATTTTCATGAAACTTTTACCATATGATAGATTACAGCCTCAGCTACCACGCCAATTAATTTGATGCAGTAAAAATATTAATTTGAGATATGTCATTGGATGTGTCCTGAAAATCCTTTTAAAATTTTTTACATGTTGTTTTGGGAGGGAGTATGAAAATATGCAAAAAAATATAATAATAGGCCCATTTTAGACACTGTTCAGATCAACATCGGTTTTCGCTACAATACCAAAATGTCTTTCAAGAAAACAAAATATTCCTTTTAGGAAAAAATATATATTATAAAATATATATTTTTAATTTTGTGTTTATTGATAAAAAGTTAAGAGCAGTTCGATCGGCCTCAACCTTTCATAAGGATTATATCCAGCAAAGGCTAAGGAGTTTTACTCCAAGTAAAAACACTGTTGATGGACGTTATTCATCATTTTTGATGGACATAATTTCCTTGCATGCCACAGCACATGCAAACATACAAATAAAGATATTTAATTTTGTAAATATCTGTACTTGGAATTTAAGTAATACAGATAGATGTATCGATGAAAATAAATTAAGATTTTATATTAAAACCGCAATAACCCAGTTGACCAGCTACTCTTAGACGACATTTGCACCGATAATGTCTTCAGGACAATTTACAATTTATCGCCAATAAAATGAAGTTGTAGACAAGTATGACGACAAAGTAGCGCACAACATATCGAGATTTGATGTCGACAATATAACGAAAATGTTGCGAGTAAAACCTCATTGATGGCAAGGGACAGACAACTGACAATTTATCGTGCTTTCACTCATTTTACAAACAATGTTCTATACGTGTCGGCGCTAAATATTGTTTAAGGATGAAATGGGCAACGATTGCATAAATTTTGTTGTGTTATAAGCGACCTTGACTTTAACTTTCCTTCATTAAGATTTTATTGAAGAAAACTGAAGTAACAATTGCATGAGTTTGGTCGTTGTTGTAATATAAACAAATCTGATAGTTGCGAGTGCGATCTGCACAATAAGTTGTTGTCAACAACTAAAGGTCTTAACTTTAAAATGCGATTTTATTTTAAAATTGTATTAACTTTAGAAAACACTAGAATAAATTCGCTCATATGCATCAGTTGCATTCCTCGACGATAATTTAAGCAACATTCTCGTCAACGATATTGACAATGTCACTCATGGTGTCACTTAACGTGTCGCCAACGTGTGGTGGATAATGTTTGGTGAGCTTCAGCAAAAGCTTCATGTAGGATGTCTTGGAGACATGGACGACAACTGGAAATTAATACATGAAACTGTAAATGCAGTCTTACATGCTTGTACATACATATTGTTTGCTTCAAATAAAAAAGGCGTAACTCAATTTTCCTCTCCGAAATTACGTTTTTAATCCTTTCTAGCAGTACACTTTCAAATACATGAGAAATGTTTAAAATCATGGTATGGAAAAAAACGAGATACGCGTTTTCTATATTAAGCTAACAATATATCGTCGTGGTGAATGCAATATGCTGTATGTCACTAAATCATACTTTTGCAGGAAAGACAAAAACTGAATATTTCTGAGAAAAATTGTTTGTTTTAGTTTCGCTGGCTAGAATATAATAAGAAATCGCCACGATTCACACTGTATCCAATGTTAGTATCCAATGCAGAATGACACAATTTATAGGTTTTATCTCGAAAGAACACTCCACGCCACTGTCAAATCAAGGGTGCGATTGACATACGTCCTTTTGCAGTAACCAAAAGAAGCGCGCAAAAGCTCTCTTCTGATTGCCTGAACGGCACGAGATAAATGCAAGTTGTAGGAGCCCCAATTTTGGTTACAATGCTACAATAAAACCAAATTCAATTTTTTTTGACATACAGCGTATTGCATTCACCACGACGATATGTATGTATGCATGTGTGTTTGTATGTGTGTTGGTTTTGTAGTATCTTCACCTGAATTCATTCCATTCAATATTACTCAAACCGGTTGCTGATGCTGTTATTTGGATTTTTAATCGACCGACAGACGACGACTTTTATTAATTGTCTGTTTTGTCAATCTAATGAATGCAGTCATGCATGCATGCATTAACATGCATCAAATTAAAGTGTGTTACAAGCAGTTTTAGTTGTTTTGCTAAAATGAAACACCTTGACAGTGTTAACTGTCTAAACATTCGCTTCAATCGAAATATACATACGAGTAAATACATAGATAAATATATCTATTTGATTTTGTAATAATTGACACATGTCAGTATTTTAGTTTGATAAAATATGACAGCTGAGATACTAAAATTTGTTCATCAAATTTATTATTTAATATTTATTTCACAACATCAGTTTATTATAGAAATTATTCGTAATATTTTTTATGAAAAGTTAATTAGGATTTTATCTCTAGTAGCGAACAAAAGGGATTAGTTCGTTTTCGTTTATGAGAAGAAAATGGAAATTTCTATTACCTTAATGGGTGGCAAAAAGAAAATATTTAACTAATAATAAAAAGCTAAAATGAATGTTTTAAAGCAAATCAAAACAAATTAAAGAGCTTTTTATTTGACAATAAAATAATAATAATATAATAATTTGTTGATACCACCAAATTGAGGTAAAAAGTATACACATCGCTCATTTCCTTCAAGAACGTCATAACTTAAAAAAATGGTGGTTTTACAGAAAATGAGATTAAAATTTGTATGAGAAGCAGTCAGTGTTTTGTGCAATTTTCATACAAATTATCTAAACGTGTAAATTTTTTATATATAGAATCCTGGAATTGGGTGCCGGTAGACTATGCGTTTTCTATTCGTCTAATGGAGGAGTAATTAGATTCTGTCGTTTATAAAACAAGACTATAAGTTTTATAATTATAATACAGGCATTTATCAACAAAAACATTTTTTATAACAAACACAAACTACGAAATCTTTTTGGTTTGTCTGCAGAAACATCCACGGTCAGTGGAGGCATCGAACCTACGACCTCACTACCGAAAGGGAGCTCCCGTATGTATGAATACAAGAAAGTAGAATTTTTAATTTCAATAATAAAATTATAATATTAACAATTAATTAAATAAACAAAACTATTAATAGAGTCTGACCAAACGTTCGGTGTCAGAGTTCGGCGAGAAACTACGTCCCGCTTATGTTTGGCGGTCCTGTAAAATATTAAAGCACGAAAAATTCAACGTCAAATATATTAAATTATTTATATTTTTTATATTTATTAAATTATGAAATTATGAATAGAAATAAGAAATTAAAAAAAGTCCGATTTCGAGTTAAGTGTTCGTCGGGTTTCGTTTGACACTAAAAACACAAGGGAACAAAATAGAACTTTTTTTTGTGTGGACTGGAACATTATTACAATTTTTCACTAATTTGCGAGCGTTGATTTCAAATCTAATTTCCATTTCCCTCCATCAGCTCGCATTTTTAAGTTAAAGGTTCTAATCGAATTCTTGACTTTTTTCCAAAAATTAAAAGTTCAAAAACTCGTAACTTCATTAAGCGATTTAAAAAAAAAAAAAATTTTTGCTTAGAGATGAATGTTGATTGAAATAATCATAAAAGATTGTTTTATATTTTTATACTTTTTATATTTTTTATACTTTTATATACTTTATGCTTTATAACTTTGTACCAAAAAGAATTACCAAATGTACAAAATACGTATTTCTTTAGTATTAATATTGTTGAATTAAAGTCCAATGTCAACTTCTAGTTCGTTTAGTTTGTAAAACTAAAAGCCTTCGCATCATTACGTAAAGAAATAATAAATCACTCTTATGAAAACTGTGAACTGGTAAACATCTCTTGCTTTTCTTTATTTATTTATTTACATTCCTACTAATTATTCTCTTTTTTTATATTTACTATTTTCTGATATTTTCCCGCAAATACTTCAACTTATAATTTCTCATTCCTTGAGAAATCATAAGCCTAAGGATTTATTCAATAACGAATAATTCCCATTTGGATAAAATTAATTAATAAATTAATACAATGTAATTGAAAAAGTGGCTGGGTAATGGTTGTTTAAGTCAAGAAAAAAATACAGATTTTTATTTTCTTCACATTCAAAGTTAATCTGGGCTGGGCACCAATTGTGCTTTTTCAGCTTTATGAAAATTCATATTAAAGTAGCTTTCTAAAAAATGTATGTGCATGCAAATCTAGTGAAAATTGTATGAATTATGCCAAGTTTTGGGATAACATATTTTTCACCTCTTTTTATTCTATCTAAAATAAACTCAAATTTTGTATTTTTAAAAATTATAAAAAAATCCAAAACGGGAAAAAGTGTAAAGTTTCATTACTTTCACGTACATTCACACTAAAATCGATGAACGAGTTTTGCTTTTATTCAAAAACAATTACTATAAGACACTTATTGAATAAATAGAACAGAAGTAAACACACATAAACATTAAAAAATATTATTTTTGCATGAAAATCGCGATTTTTATCAATTCAGTTTTCTCAGTAAATTGTAAAAAAAATCAAAAGTTATGCACCGATTACAATGAAAGAAACCGCAATTCATTCGAAATATGTTTAACCAAATGTTTTTACAACAAAACTGCAATTTTTGTCGCATCTTATATGAATTAAAAAAAAATATTTAATGTGATTATTTTTCGGAAAAATTGGCAATTAGAGGATTTAAATTCAAAGTGATTATTATTTTGGCTAAAGTCCGTAACATTTTTAATATAAATACAAATTTGAAATCACATGCAAACGAGTCAACTTAACAGTGGCGAATACATGGAAACACACATGAACACTGATGATGGGAGTGTAGCGGCTCCCGAAAAACAACGTTGTTTCTGTTCTGCCGTGTCAGTTGAAATTAATTGGTGTTAAATTTTCCCTTGTTCATTAAGAATATTGTCTCATGTCAATTTCTCACTAAAAATGTTACGAACTTTAGCCAAAATAATAAACATTTGGATTTAAAAAAAATTTCTTCAAAACTTTCACGATATTTTTGAAACAACTGGACAAGTTTAAAGCCAAAGTAAGAATATGGTGAAACGTTTTCAAGTTGTTCCAATATACTGGAAGTATCTTAATTTTGGACATAACGGTATATCGCGAAAAGTCGAGCTGCTAGAAAAAAAAAACAATTGCAGATTTGGATTCAGCATCCCAAATAACCTTAAAAACAAAATTCAGTTCTTAATCAACAAACACATTGTTCTCCCTTGTGTAATTAATAATAACTAAAGTTCGCAAAGTGGTCGAAATTCGAAATTCATTTCCTTCCAAATGGAAAAAAACAATCAACTAAATAAAATTGCATACAAATACGCATGTTTTGATTTGAACCAATACTTACGTAAGTGAATGTACGTGTGTATTTTTAGCATTTGTAGTGGTGTCAACTTTAGGAGCCTCTATTTCCTTTACTACTTAATTGATTTAAATAATATATATTCGGGTCAATAAAGCCCAACAATGTTGACCATTTGGTAAAATAATGAAAAAAAAACGGTTGGCAAACAAAGGAGAAAAAGAGATCTAAAAATTTGTCTTTGTCTTTTTATATAGTAGATAGATAGATAGATAAATCAGCCAAGTGCGAGTACGACTCGCGCACGGAGGATTCGAGGATTGTTTAGATAGCGACACCTTTTAATTCTACACTCAATAAAATGTTTGGAACACCACATACATAATGTATCACAAGCAAAAAAGATTATGCATCCATATAACAATGTTGGTATCAGATATAACTAATGCCGTTTTCTTTTCTAAAAAAATGTAACATTACTTTTAGTTTTTATCAAAAAATTGCTATTCAAGTATTTTTAAAACAAAAAAGTTGTATCGTAAATGATGATACAATAATTTCCAATAAATAAATTCACTATTTCAAAAATCATTATATTGCAAATTTTTACATGAAGATATTTACATGAAACATGCTTGATGCGACTTTTTTTATTTGTAGATAAAAGTTATGGAAAAGCAAATGAAATAAAAAGATTGACAAAAATCAGTCAAAATTTAATATCGAAATGAAGCCTCTTATTGGAAGACCCTTTATTTTATATTCTTCAACATCGATTAGGTTTCTTTTTAATAGTTCAGTGACATATCGCAAGGTCCTTAAAAATTATTCTAAGCCATCACCATGTTAACGTGATTGATCGCTTTCATTTAAAATGTTAGAACTCGAACTGGTCTCTATTCGTCAAAACGTAACTGCACAGAAAGAAAAACGCCATACTAAATTCAAGTATTTTCTACTTACTTTGAGAAGGAGTTGCAATCAAAATTTTTAGCACAAATAAGAATAAAATGTACTTTAATCAAGTCCAAAACTAGATTTGGATTACTATTCCTGGACTTTCTTAAAATGAGTACAAAACTCTTTAATCACGTGAAAAATCTTAAATCAAGATTAGTCCGTACTTAAATCAATCTTTCTGTACTTGATTTTAGTAAATCTGGGATTGGGATCGATTTCAGTACGGATGGATTGATTTTTCTTTTGAGTGTAGTTGTAGTTTTGTATCAGTCATCTCCCTCCCGGGGAAATGACGGATTCTGTGATCTCATTAAGAAGTGGCGCTGGACCACATCGATTTCTAGTTCTATCAGTGTTTTTATGTTTAAAAAAAATATGTTTTTTCAATTACTCTTGCACTCTCATAAGCAATTTGCTTAAAGTATTCTTTTCGATACAACTCATGCATGTATCTTGTCTCTAAAAAAAATTGTAGAAACATTAAAAGTTAACAAGTTTCCATATTTTCATAATAAACAATGACCAACATTGTTTAATTTACAATGAAAGTTTTTTATGCGTAGAAGTGTATACCGGCCGACCCTCCTCAAGATGTGAATAATATTTGTGATAAAAAAATAGATAAAAACAAACACAAAAATTTTAAGTCAAAACATATGTTGAGGCGGGTTTCCTTTAAAGTGTTTTTTTTTTCAACTTTTTATGTCTTATTAATTTCGAACAAAAATTAAATGAAGCAAACACCCTGTATTTATAAAGCTTAACCACTAAAAGAAATATACATTGATAACCGCACCCAGTTTTGGTTACATAAAATGAAAACATGAATGCAATCAATAGGCAACAAAAAAAAAAATAAAAACTAAAAATTGTGGTCAGTGAGATATTTCAATGAAAATGGAAATCTTACATGGCCAATCAATCTACAAGAAAAGTTTCCTTTTTTTGATAATTATATCCAGCATACTTTTGTTTCGTTTTTTTATTCAAATCTCTATTTGTCCATTAATCCCCATTAATGTTCAATAATAAAAAATTTAATAAAAATTTGAAAGAACTTATTTGTAGCCGATGTGTTTGTGCGCTGTTGGATTTGTTTAACATCAGACTATTTTTAAAGGTTTTTCTCGAATGTGTGTGCTGCATAAAAAGAGCCATTTTATTGCTTTCTGTTTTATATTTGGTATTATTATTTTCTTTAAGCCGATCGAGTTTTCATATACAATTTTTATTTGCAATTATTGTAGATTTCGGTTGTTGTTTTATGGCCATTTTTATTAAATTTCAATATTGCATTATTCGTTTTAAAATGTGGGATTTTTTGTTTTTATTTTTTTTATTAAAGTTGGAAAAATGCAGCCATTCGTTTGGGTTTTTACGTTCCCGTCTTAAGTGTACAACACACAGCAGCATGCGTTTGTTAGTGATTAAATAAAACTGACAGAGATTTAAAAGAATTAGTTTTTTCTAAAATCGTTTAAGTTGTTATTTAATGGGAAACTTAAAAGAAAATTGCTTCAGTTTTCTTGTAGTAAATGCAGAGTTTGTAGCTGTTGACGCGTCGTCATGAACGCCGGCAACTACTATTCGTACCGAGGGATAGCTTAATGAAATTGTCTTAATTCTTTTAAATGTCTGTTAACACTATTTGATCATAGTGTTCAACATTGGTTGTGGCTTGTTTGCCTTTTATAGAGTTAAAAAAATATTTGTACTTGCACAAGGTTATCTGCAATACCAAAGTTTTATTTAAATCTTGTTTTAATTTGAAAGCAAATTGTAATTGCGAATTATAAGCAGCATAAAGATCCTATTAATAATTATGGCAAAAAATAAATAAAAAGTAGAATAAAATACTTATTAAGTGGAAAATTATTTTACATCATTTTAAATAGTTCCTCTAAAAAAAAGAAAACACAGACTGCTTAAGCCTTTATGACTACCTGAAGAAACATCCAAGGTATTGGCAGGAGTCGAATGTGCGATATTTAGACTAATAGTTTAGACCACTAGTCAGTGCGGACTCCCCACTAAAGAGCAACAATCACAAAAAAAAATCATATTTAACTAATCAACTTTGTTGCATGCAATTTTAATTTCCTAAAAACTTGTCAGTCGTCTCTGTTGTAATTTGACAATTTTTTGCGAAACATACGAGGGCAGTTTGATAATTCCGTGACTTTCAGGATAAAACGAAATTCCTTCCAGAAAAAGGCGTTATATTTCTTAACAAAGTTCTCTTTTAAGCTCGATACATTTAGTTCAGCGTATTTCTACTTTTTTTTATTCCCTCCAAATAATAACATTCCTCAGCACCCTCAAAAAAAGGAGTTCATTTCAATGACAACCTCTACGTTTGATTGCAATTTCTTACCACCCAGATTTTTTTCAAATTTTGAAAAGAAGGTACTAAATTTGGAACCTATGCTGAAAGTTTCCATGTTTCGTTCGCTGTTTCTTTTACAAAACGATGCGAAAACTCGGGCGGATTGCGTTTGAACCTCGCCCAACACTCCTTTGAAATGGTCATATTGTTGCAATCGCAGCACCCATCGCGCGGATGGCTTTTCATATCCAAATATTCTTGAAAAATGAGATGTACTCGCTCGGTTGAGATGCCCACAGCCTCAGGCAGCTCATGCACTTTCATTATCCGATTGTCACATACCATTTCATGGACTTTATCGACTGTTTCTGGCGTGACGGCCTCTTTTTAGCATCCTGAACGTTTGGCATCATTTGTGTTGGTACGATTACAATAAAACTCAGTAAACCACTTTTTAGCCATTGAAATTAATGGTGAAGAGTATTTGTTAAGCCTCTCTTAGGTTTCTGTGATGGACTTTGTTTACGTAAAACATCATTTTTAATCGGCACACAAAATTCACTCTGTTCATCATTTCGTGCGAACTGCTGCCAAAAGTTCATATAAAAAAATTAATGCGAAATAATTGCAAAATAATATGGTCGAAGTTGTACTACTCTGTTCGTCTTGTGAAAACATACGAAATGTTTCTGGCAGCATTATTTTTTCACCCACAACATGTTTCTGGCAACATATTTTTCAACTGCGAAATAATGTAAGCATCACTTATTTCGTGCGAAATTGCAAACAACAGATGATCAGATATTTCTGGGCGTTGTGGTTTTAATTTTAAGTTTGCTGCCCAGAAATAATTAAAATAATAGAAAATAATGCAAATATAATAGAAAATGAAGGCAAGTGCTTTTTGCAGAATGTGTGTCTTCAACGAGCTCCTCTGCAGCAGCTGCGATGTGCATTAATTGATACGTTGCAGTACAAGATCCTAATATTATTTTATTGTCAATTTGTTTGCATTTTTTTTTTAATAAACACATTTTTTTTTGTTTTCATAAGAAAAACAATGTTGCTCATTTCAAGGCAATAAAACCGATAAATTTGTTATAAATCGTGGTATTGGCGCCACTGGGGCTAATTGTAAAAATTTCCAAACGAAATAATCAATGTTGCTCAACATTTTTCGCAAATTTGCACAGAGTACCAGGCTTTTCGTTAAAATTAACGAGCTTGTGTACTGTCAAGGGATGTCAAACGGAAACTAATAGACGGAAACTAATTCGACAGTAGTCTAGTAATAGATAAAATTTAACAGGACCAGTATTGAATTTAAGGTTAGAGCTTTGAAAATATAAAAAGTCGTGGAACTATTAAACTGCGATTGTACTTTGTTTTAAATTCTAATTACTGCTTATTGTATAATTTTATAAAGATTGATTGACTTCTCCTCCTTCGGTCATTCACCTTGGTTGAAGAAGCAAGTCTTAAGTACTTTAGAAATCAAGTAATCCCCCCTATTTGAGCCTGCCAGGACACGAGCGCTTGCCTTAAACTTTAGTTCTTAGTTTTCTTTTGAAGTCATAATTTTTGTTTAACCTGAGGCCAACCTAATTATTTAATAAATACTTTTCCTGAATGAAATTTGTTTTTTGTCTATAAAATTCATATTTAACATTCATAATTTTGCGCAGCAAAGACGAAAACTCTGCTTTGGTATATATTTGTTTCTTGCATCTCTCTCATAAAACGCAAAACGCTGTCTTGTACGTGACTTGCCACAAGTTGCATAAGCTTACAGACGTTAAGGCGATTTTTTCGAAAGGTTTTCTGTAAATTTATTTTTTTTTTGTTAAAAATACTTAACATGGAGCAACCAACCATCCAAGTAAGCAACTCTCTAGTGGTGCTGCATGGCAGTTGCATGTTAATAAAGAAAATGTAAAAACTTTTTAAGCAGGAAATACTTTGGCATCCATTCGTTTTATATTTAAGATCTGCAGGCTTTTGTTAACGATGTTGCAAAATGTGGGCACGATTTTATTTTTTTTTCAATTTTTTTTTCTTTTGTAAAAGGAATCTGTTCTAAGGTCGTATTTTAAGAAACAAAACAGAATGTTGAACTGAAGAGAAGCATCAGTAAAATCGTGTTTTTCGCTTTTTTTGTGCCAAGTTGCAAGTTGAATGGAGCTTAAATTAAAAACTGGTCTTTAAGGTTTGTTTATTTATTTTGTTTTTATTTTTTATTACATTTTTTTTTTGTTAACATGATGACCATTTTATTTCTTTATGTGTTGTCGTTCGTTATTTATCTTTTTCTTTGTGCACGCTGTAACGGTTACTGTAGTTTCCTGTTTCTTACAATTGATGCTACTGTTGCAGCTACATTTGCTACACAACTGTTTAGTATTGCAGCCAAAAGAAGAAGAAATAAATTAAAAAGTAATACATATCTTTCTTTGAATGGCATGGCTCGTTAAACTTTTTACTATGTTCAGCGCGTGTTACAATTTCTCTGAATTTATTTCTGCAATTTTGTTACTTTTTCTTAAAAGTTTGTATCTTCATTTTTATTTGCTTCTTTAACATTCTTGTAACTTTTTGAATGAGCCATCGATACTTGTTGTAAAAGTAAAAAGTAAATAAATAAATAAAAAATAAAACAGCAAGAATTGAAACGATTTATTATTATTATTATTTTTCAACCAGTATTCAGCCTAAATGCTGCCGATAAACCTGTTGTTTATAAGAATATTTTCAGCTGCAACCTTTAAAAATATACCGCTCAAGTTTTTTTTTCATTACAGTTTGTATGAATATCGCAAATAAAACCACTCAACCACCTACAATTTCTCTGTTTGTTTTTTTATTTATTAAACAAAAAAAAACGTGAAAAATTGCAAAAATATTTTGCTAACATTATTAACTGCAACTTGGAAGACCCACATCTAATTTAGCTAATTTGACCTGATTTTTGTTGCACATTGAAAAAACAACAACAACAACAACAAAATGCAATAAGTCTATAAAAATAAATTAACACCCTCTTAGCACTGGCGAATTTGCTGCTTTTTGTTAAACATATTCATTTATTCATTCATTCATTGAAAAGAAAATTTTATAAATAGTTGTTGTCGAATTCGTTTGAAAAATGAATTAAAATCTAATTTGCATTTAAATGAACGTGCTCAACGTATCAACAGTGGAGGGCATTTGAAAAGCAGTTTTTGGCGAAATAAAATTTAACGAAAAATAACATTATTTTCATCCACAGTTACATATGTTTGTTAAATCAGTACTTAAGTTTTTATTAGTTTAATTATTTTATTCATCCCTATTCTGCATTTCAATTACGTTCCCGCATTGAGTTACGTTCTAACCGAAAAATGGTATTCCAAAAAAAAAACTTAATCGAAACAATAAGAAGAAGGGAAGAGTATGTTTAAACCAGCTCCTTTGCTATGAAACGTATGAAATAGATTTTCAAAAACTTTTGTTTCTTGAGGGTGTTTTAGGTAGTTTATATTCATTGGTGCTAATGCCAAATCATCAGTAGACCTTAAACCATATTTTTGAAATGTTTAAACCTCTTATCTTATACAAACACTTAAAAAAACCACCCACAACAAACAAAAGTTTTTGAAAATCTTTGAAAGAAGATATCGAGGCAATCTCGCTTAATAAATTTAAAAAAATACGTATGAAATAGAAACAGAAAAACTAAGCAATTTTGTAAACATTGTAATTTTTAAATTGTAAAAAATGTATAAAAATTAAATATTGTAAGTAACTATAATTAAATGAACACATCAGTTAAATATGGAAAGTAAGAAAAAAAGCCAGAATATGAGTAAGCGGTATTTGTGGCCAAACTATTCCAGTGTGAAGAATCTTGCAGCGCCGGAAGTGATATTTTCATTTTCTATACATCATTTGGAACTTCATCCCAGAATGCCTGTACTTTGTCCTTGGGATGCTTCTGATATTCACACGCAATATCATACTTGGTTGCCATTAAATTTTCCAGCTCTTCATGTCGCTCAGGTGTTGTGTTTTTCGACATGCAATAAATTAATTAAAGTTTTCAAATTTCACAAAAAATTTAAGAATTTATTACAAAATAATTTTATAGAATTTTATAGTTACATTTTATTTAATTATACACACTTTTTTTTAACTATAAAAACAAAAATCGAAAAACTTTCCGTTATTAAACAAATCACTTGCAAAAACGTAGCTACTATTGTAATGCAGAATCGAGAAAGAAATCGAAATGATACGAGGAGCGGAACGCAGAGTTTCGAATCGAATTGGGGTGATTAAGAAACGAATTCGGCAACGTTTAAATATGCATATTATGTTTTTTTAACCCAAGTATGGCCCCATAGACTTCTATGGCACATTCGCAGCAACTTTTCGCTAAATTGAAAAACTTGGATCATGCAAGAATTAAATGGTATTTTATTAAGATTTGTAAGATATCTAAGAAAGTTATATTCGACTTTTGCTGTAAGAAGTCTTCCATTGATATAAAATTTAAAAGATTATAGAAGTTAAAAATAGGAAGGTCTGTGAGACCCTCTTCTCCATAGTTGAAGGCTAACGTCTCAAAAAGGAGAAGTGAATTTTATTACATCAAAAATTAAGGAGGTTGCACTAACTAAACTATTGTAACTCTATAATGCTTTGTCCGATTGGCCGAAGAAAGCTAAACCTTGATTTGAATTATGAAAAATTAATATTCAATTACGGCTGCTTTTCCACTGGCAAAGTTTACTTTGACAAAGTCTTTTCAATTTTCTTTTAAAATTCGATCCACTTTGCCTAGTTTACTTTGACAAATTTTGTATTCTTTTGTTGGATGAACATACAAATAAAACACACACTTAGAACCAAATACGAGTATGTGTAAACGGCGAACGAAGAAGAAAGCCACTTTGCGAGTAGATCAAAGTCTGTAAGCACCCCCATACATCTTTTCCTTCTCACTCACAGACTCTAGACTTTCCAAAGTAAACCTTGCCTGGTGAAAAAGTGTATAATTGTGTTGTTAAAGTTTAAGATTTCTCAACAAACTTTCTAATTTTCAATTTTTAGAAAGTACTAGAAAAAAAAACTTTAACATTTTATTTTTGATTACACGAGTAGTTGAATCAGTCACAAAATTAATTGAAACCGATTTAAATTAGTTATCAAACCATTTGCAATTTTTTTTAGCAATAATGTTTTCTATGTACTTTTAAATCTGAACTAACGACTTGAAACGAATTTGAATGAGAGTTTTTGATTTTCTCTTAATGCACCGAATCGGATCAAGTATTCTTGAGTTTGGTAAAATATACCTCCAACAAACCGTTTAATTTTTGTTTTAATTATTTATTTGGAAAATCAGATTTAATTCCAAACATTCAATTATTAACTTCATTATTATCCGTATTAAAATTGACTGCAAAAAGTTTAATTAATGTTAATGCGTAATTTAGTTGAACTGATTAGGTTTATATTGAAAGGATTTGTTGGCCTTGAGCTCAAATCTAAGTTGAGCAACTCCTGTGTGGAAATTGAATACGAGAGTTATTAGCAGGGCCACCAAAAATATGATATATTTGTTTTCCAGATTCCAAATTCAAACAATTTTGTATGGGATTTTACTCGATATTCGATATCGAATGCCGTGATTTGTCCCCTGTACTTCGTACAAACATTTTATGTTCTTTAAGAACTTTATTTTGCATATTTTACATTTGAGAGCATATTTTTCCTTAGGCGCATTTTTAAGAGCAGTTTTTCTTATTTTTGTTACTTTTTATTCGATTTATTTTGATTTTTCATCCTAGAGTTTAAATCATTTATTTTTGTATTTTATAATTTTGTTTTCTTTGTTGTTCAAAAAAGTATTTCCTTTTGAAATGTATTTTAAAGCAGATTTTTCATAAATATTTTCTGCCTCGCCCTCGATGTCGAACGGTATCGTTCTTTTGTGAAACTACATATAAAACAAAAATAATTTCTAAAATTTAGCTTTTGTTTTAAATGTAATTTCACAAAAGAACAAATCGTTCGAGATCGTGCGCCAGGCAGTTTATTTGAAATCCATTTCAAACCCGAATTATTTTTGTGTGAATACAGCTGTTAACTCTTTCAGCAACACAATGTCAGACACGGTTTTGCACAGATGATTCTTCAATTTAAATCGTTTACATTTTTAATTTAATTTGGAGTTGATTATTATATAAAAACTGAAAATAAAAATCATATCTTGTTAAATAATTTATTCAAGCTTTAGATCCAGAATAAATATAATAATAAATAAATTATTTCAACAAATTTAATAAAAAATCAGAATAATTTTTTAAAAATTATATTTTTTGTAGATTTTAAAAATGTCCGCTTAAAAATCAGCTCGTACCACAACACGGCTTCTTATAAATAAATTCAGCTTAACGTTGCTCAAGAGCAAAAATAGAATTGTTTAATAAACTTTTAGTATAAAACTGAAAAATACGTTTAAATTGCTTAGAATAGGGATTTCCTCTTGCGTTATTCTCTAAAAATTTGCGCAGTTGATCATGCACATAACATAATTATTTGCAGGTCTTAATTTATGTGCTATTTTCTTTGTCACTACTGTGTAATTCGTGAAAAACGTCAAAGGTTTTTGTATAGACTAAAAACAATTTTATAAATTGTTATTTTTATTTATTCAATAGTCAGTCAAAATTTCTCTAGTATTTTATTTTCTTCTCCTTTCTTACGTCTGTCATTTTCTAGGTTGCATTAGACACCTCTTCTTGGCTCCCTTAGCACACCTTTCCACTCCACTTTGCGCCACATTGTTAAGCCCTTTAAGTTTATGGCTTCTGAATGAAGTTGTTGAGCGTTTTTGTTTTGTTTTTTGTTTTATAAATGTGCCGCAAGTAAACAAACATTTTTATGTGTTAAATGTATTTTTGTTTTTCAATTTGAAAGAAATTACTTTTCTACGTGATGATCGCTTAGAAAATATGTATATTGAATGTTTATTTATTTTTATACGAATGTGCTAAGCATATAAAAATAAATATAAATAGTTTGAAATACTAATTTAAATACACGAAATTAGTACGAAATGTATGAAGTTAAAACTAAAATTACTGAAGGGGATGTGAATGCTTAATGGCAATGAACTGTTGGAAAGAAAAAGTTTTTAATTATTAAACATCTGTTTAAAGGGGCTTTTGCGAGAGCTGTAGAACGCAATGGCGGTGGTAGTTAGTCGGCATTGGGTTAATGAAGTTAGAACAATTGAAATATTTCCGATCGACAAAGTTTTGTTATAAACAAAAACTTAAAAGAAGAGAAAATTGTAAACAATAATTAATTTATGGTGATTAAGTTCTTTAGTAGATTTTTAAACTTTTGTGCAAAATCATAAACCATCACAACAACTAAGTGGTTTATGTAGCAGAGCAATAAAAGTGAAATCTGATTTAATTTTCATATTGGTTTATTTTGTTCTTTAAAGCGAAGGCAAAATCAAAACATTCTTAAGGAATGACTTGTTTGTTGCTGCGAGAGTAGCAATTAGATCATATTTTTAACTTTTTTTTAAGTTATATTGACTCTACAACCAGAGACATAATTAAAAAGCCATTAACAAGTAAGTTTACCTTTGCAAACTTGTTTGCAAAAAACATTGACTCAATCAGATACTCTCGCAATAATTTTATGTACTAATTATGATCGTTTTCTATATTGTGATAGAGCTGGGTTGGTAAATGCATGGGGACATATTCATAGTCATATCTTTAATTTGATACTAGTTAAGATGAAGCTTAAATTTAGCTACCAACTTAAAAATTACTTGTTCTATTCACAGTCAATTTGTTAAAATTTTCGCCATAGTTTCACTATAATTAATTATTTGGAGCGATTACCAAAATAAAATAAAAAATTTTACGGAATCGGAAAAATGCCTCACGTAATTTTTGTACATGCAAACTTATACGGCAAAAATTAAAGTTTTCAAAACTGTGCAAACATCGGTATCAAGTTCTAAAATTTATTAAAAATCATTAAAACTATAAAAATATGAAAAACTTTAAATAAATCACTTCTGTCGCGAAAATTACAAAATTTAAAAAAAAATTGGTTGTTGCAAACAAATTCTCATGTTGATGCCAATATTGCTAAAATTGTGTGGAATAGCAAAATTGAAGAAAAAAAATCATAAAAATTATAAGAACTAACAAAAACAGTGGCAAAGTTGTAAAGTCTAATATCGATTAAAAACTGGTAAAATTTTAAAAAGACCATAAAGTTAGGCAAATATTTTTTATGGCAAAAAAAATTTCGGAAACTCACGAAAACATGTTAAAATAACTAAACTTTAAAATCGCAATCAGGCAAACTCCAAAATTAAATAGAAAAGTCTAAAAACTTAAGTGAAAATCTTCAGTCCAGCCGCAAATTAAACTTGGAAAATTTATTTTTCTTATTTGTTTTTACTAATGAGAAAACAAAACGTAATGAGAGTACATGCATCTGAGTACTCGTTTCTTGTTCCCTCGTCTCTCTCGCCTATAAAGTAGCAATCATAAGACATGACTTATGTAAACGCAGACCAAGTAGAATAAATGATGCTTTGATTCGAATTCTATTTGTGCCAGTTCCCAAAAATACCAATTAAAAGCTTTAAAAAAATATCCATACAAAATTAAATTAAAAAAAAAAATAATTTTTATTAAAGAATTATTTATTTATTGTATAAAAATAAAATTTAATAATTCGAGAATGCTTTTCATACAAAATAAAGTATAGAATACATTCAATAGAAACCTATTTTGAAAACTCTTGTACCTTATTTCAGTTTTCAACAACAAGACTTTTATGACTCTAAACTACAAGTGGTTTAAGCAAAAGTTTTAAGAAAAGCGATGGCAAAATGCATTACAGTATTTATTGGTTTGAAAGTTGTGTTTTGCAATCATTTCCTCATAATCAGCTTATTAAATAGTTTATAGTATATTTACAATAGCACGAAATCTAGTACCGTTTACACCGCGTTATTCATAACATTTTTCAAGATTTCGTAGTCATACCAAAAACAGTTGATTGACATTTTCATTTTCAAGTGTCAAACTCCATACACAAAATTATCAATGAAATGCAAAAGAGCAGACGAGCACACCATTCCAAGAATCATTATTGAGCAGCGTAGTATTTTTCAGTATAATTTGGCAGAAAACACAGTTGCATCACTGAGTACTATCAAATTTTTGGGTAGATTTAGTTAAAATCTATTCGCGAAGTAGATTTTCTTTTCTAGAAAATCTAGTCAAAATCAATAAGATTTGCTCGAAATCACATAAGTACTCGATTTTGGCCTGGTGTAAATGACATATTAGTTTGTTTTTTTTATTATTAATTCAGTTTCTTGGCGTAAAACAAAATTTGCTTTTTCTAAAAATAAATTTTCTGATAAGAATGTTCCTACATAATTTGATTATTACAAAAATATTCGTAAGGCAGATAGCGTAAAATATCAATATTTAGGAGGAAAGTCTCGAAAACTACTACTACAAGGCAAGCTAATTTAATAGCAAGAGAGTGAAAAATCTTAAGATTATAAATAATCTTAGATTAGAAAATTTTTTCTTGAATACTTAGAAAGCATCTTATATCTGGAAAAAAAACCTTATTAATCATATAAAATTTGCAAATACAATATATAAAGGGACTGGATCTTTTTATGGGAATTGCTAAAATTTTACCATTTTAAATTTTTAATCGCACTTTTTCCCAAAATTAATATTTGACCTATTTAGTAAAATATTAATAGTTTAATTAAATAATAAAGTGATTATAACATTAATGAAATGAATCTAATTCATATTACAACACACAGAAAAAAACATCAATGTAGAACCACAATTGAATAATGTTGATTTCATGTCATGTAATTTTTTGCAAAAATATCGACTTTGTTGAAAGCTAACATATATTGATTCAATATTTAAAAATTTAAATTCTACTATTTGTTAGTTCAAAGAGTAGATTGACAATTTTTCATAGTTAAAATAACATTGTGCAATGTTGAATTTACACAACTCAGCTTCGTAGTAAAATAAAAAACTATTACTTTAAATTAACTTTGGATTTGATAAAATCAACATTCAGTAGTGTAAAGACAATATTTCTACATTTTAAATCCACATTGCTAATAAGTTTTCCATGAATTCTAATGAGAATATCAAAAATTACAAAAGTATAATAAATTGTCATTGGTTTTTTAAAAGTTTTCGTATAAGAGAAGAGGTTTGAAACTTTTCAAAAATATGGTTTAAGGTCTACTGATGATTTGGCGTTTGCACCAAATGTTTGTAAATAAAATAATTATTAAAATGTGAATACATAATATAAATCGTTTTCATTAAATTTTTTATGGGTTATCATTTTGGGGCATCATTTTGAACCAGCAAACAGTGTTATTTTAATATGAGTATCGGTTTAATTTTAAAAGAATTTTGTGTTAGATCAATTATTGAATCGTATTAAGTCAACATTATAATTATTGACATATTAAATGAATTTCATGCTGAAAACATATTCGTTCAATATGTAATTTATGATGTTTCAAACTGAAATAATTTTGATTCAACAAGATTCGTCATATTATTTTATTCAATAAGACTCATGTTATATTGACATGTGCTGCTGTTATTTGCAAATTATCGTAAAGTCATGTTGATTTAACACGAAACGACTATGTAGCAAAATCATTAACGAAAAATGTAAAATCAACCTTGTTTTCGCTGGTTTTACATTGTATATTTTTCGGTGTGAATGGCCGGAATCGGACACAGAAATGATGTTATGTTGCCATGCGCTGAGGAAAATATACTCGCAGCTTAGAGATTTCACCAAACAGACCTCTACAGTTGTAGCCGAGTGGTTATAATCAAAATGATGGAGGTATGTGTTTTGTGGTGACCAGCTCAGTCGGCAGAAGTTAATGCCATGAAAAATCTATAGAAAATTTTAGATCGCAACTATCAAACCCAGAACTACACCAATAAGGAAGATTTGTCAGATGCGGTTATAAGCGAATGCCAAAAACTGTAAGAGGGTAAATGATTTTTTGGCGATACATAAAGTACTTTCAAAATCATAAACATTGATCATTGATCGTTAATTATAAAACATCACTGCCCTACTCATATAAAATGTTATTAGGATATCTTAATAATTCACCAATTTGTTTTATTTATAAAAAAAAACAAACAGAGCAACAAATACCAGATAATATATTGCACTTTTTAAGTCTATTTTAAACGTATACAAATATTTTGTAGCTTCTTATTTTTCTATGACATAAAGCTCACAAGAGTTAATGTTACAAGCGTTTTAATAAAATAAATTTTTCAAGTTTTCAACTACTCGCTTGCATCGACACCACACCAATAGCTTTTTCTCTTACAAAGCAAAAAGTTATCTTACAATTATCGTATTTTTACAACAGTTACAAAGAAAAAAAAAACAATACTTTGTGTTTAATAATCTGTTATTGTGTACAAGTATTTTTTTACTTGTTTATTTTATCAATTTCGAGAAATTTTATTTCAAAGCACAAGTGCATGAAACAAACACACGAGTTGATAAAAAAACGAACACAACTTCGATTGTAAAAATGTTGATTATGGTCATAAACAAAAAATTGCTAGTTGTGTTTTTTGTTTCTTAAAGTTTTTAGCTTTTTGTTTGTACTTTTTCTACTTCTGTAAATATCGCTTTTGATAAAAAAAAATTTGAAAAAGCAACCAGATTAACAACTTTTCTTTCTTTTGAAGTTTGTGCAGTAGAAAGAGCTAAATTGCAGCAAATGTAACGAGTGAAAAATGTAGAAATATTGTAAACCCCGGTACATAAAGAGGACTGTTAAGATTTTAAGGTGTGTGTCTCAAAGTAGCTGCGTTCCTGTGTGTCTGCCTGTAAGATCGTACTTCCCAAAGCGATATTAATTACATGGGGCATATAGTTTCAACTAAGTTTTCGATAAATGAAAAAAAGAAAAGTGTGTGTAGAAATATCGATACCTTTTTTGCGTGATGAATAAAAGATATAGTTTTCTATAATAAATGAAATCCAACTTTATTTACAATTAATCAGGAATGTGATGAAAATCGATCGATTACGAAAGTATCATTTTAAAAATGTGTGATAAATTTCGTACGATTTTGAGAATAAAGTTTTGAGCCAATCTCAGTCCAGAAAATAGAACACAAACTATATAAAGCAAATTTGACAATAGCTTTATAATAAATTATAAAAAAATTTATTAAATAATATTATGAAAATATTCACCGAACGGAAGTAATGAGCACATTCATCATATTCCTGGGAAAATACTCTGTAATTCGATTCGAAAAGAAAACTGTTCGAATTCGTATGTTATTTACATTGCAATTCGAAATCAATTTCTTTCGAATCGAGCTACAGAGTAACCACCCATAATATGTTTTTTGTGTTTCAAATGCATTAAGCAATAAAAAATTGTCTTCTTGTTTAGCTTTTAAATATTTTCTGAAGCTTCTCAATATCGTATTGTGCAAAATCATATCATATCTCCAGTTTGTTTTTTGCTTAAATGAAAAACTCTTAAATTGTAACAGTAAAGAATTTTTCTGTGCTGCTTATTAATTTGTATCGTGCATAAAATGCATCATCAACCATTTTAAATGACCAACTTTGCACTTTTAAATCTAAGACATTTTTATTACTTCAATAGCTTCATAATTTCTGTGTTTTTATTAAATTTTTTTATTGTTATTTTTTAACCTGATTTGAGTTTCAGCTAAAACTAACTTTAGTTGCAACTAAACAGACTATGAATAACTTTAGCAGCAACTATAAATAGAGCAAACTTAAGTTGGAACTAAAACCGTTTGTATATTCGCCAACATTTTTTTTATTATTTATTTATTTATTTTATTAAGTGACTTGACCAAGAGTATTCTTTGCTGATATTTAGTCGTTTGAAGATTATCAGCTCTTTTCTAGTTGATAAATTTATGTAAGTTATCAGCCACCGGTATAATCGTGCCGAAATGTATCATTTTGTTACTTCAATATTATTAGAAGAGATAGTAACTTCAAGCAGATGCTGCAGAGTTATTTTCTTAATTTAAAATAGTATCGCTTCATACAAAAATAGTTACTTATAGCAAAATCGTAAAGCCTGTTTATTAAAAATTATCAACAACTATGAGATTTTGAGGTTCCTAAAAGCCTTGAACTTTTTGTCAAATTATTAAAACTCCACAAAGTCTAGAAACCACAATTCCACTTAAACACTATAATTAACAGACACTTTCAAAAGTGCAAGTCGGACCGATATTTTGTCTTTTATTCTCACCACTTGAGAGGTGAGTATTTTTTATTTTCCCATTAAACTGTGAATAAGTTTTTTCGCAGTCACGAAACAAGTGGAGGCGAAAATTGACTGAAATTTCCCAATCATACTATCTAAATACTTAACATCGAAAATGTTTCTGAAATTTCGTAAAATATGATTATTATTAAAAAATAAAATACATAACCACCCACAGTAAAATATTGCTGCAGCACAACTCATTCATTTTTGTATAATGTGTGTGCATATGTGTGTGTGTGTGTGTGTGTATGTTTTCTTTTTAATTTATAGGAATCGAAAATCTTTCAAATTCCACCCCACAAACTATTCATTATATCACATTAAAAATCACATTCATAAAGTGGCGTTTTTTATCATGTCCGAGGGTCGCATTTTCTTAACCAACCCATGATGAGCAAAAACAAAAATTAGAACAAGAAAAAAAAAACTGAAAACTCATGCACAATATTCGTATGCGTCTATTTGTCTGGCTACTTTTGGTCGTAGATTCTGTCATTTATTTTTATTTTATTGTTTGTTTATTTATTTTGCTTTAGAAATAAATATTGTTGTTTTTCTTGTTGCTGTTCTTGCGTTCGTGAACTGTTTATATAAATTTATTTATTTTTTTATGATCATTATTGCAACATTTATATTCTTGCTTGACTTTTTTAATATATCATATATTTTTTTTTAATAAAAAATAAAATAAAATTTAGAATGTCGACCATATTCGCAACATTTTGGTTGTGTTGCTCATTGCGGTGTTGCTTGTGATGAGTCAGCAGCACGCATACGAGTGAGTGGCTCGCAAGTTGTTGAGTAAAACAAAGAAGGCAAAAAGTAATGAAAACAAATATGTACATATAAATATAATAGAAAACGTCAGCGTTAAGGTTTTTTATTCTTTCAAGAAATATAAATTGTACTAGAAAAATAACGTTGATTTAAATAAATCGTTTAACCAGTTATTGAACATGTTTGTCTGGTTTGATATGAAATTAATTAATTAGTTTTATTTCATTTGTTTTATTTATTAATCAATGGAGAGAGAAAAGAAAAAGATTGTGAATATCATTATGATTTCTATATACAGTACGTTCTCGTTTTGTGCGACCCTCAATTACAGCAAATTCCTCTCCTCTTGCAACGACGAATTCGTTCCCATTCCAAGCGCTATTAAAAATTCTATGACTCAGTTATCGTAACTTTTTATTTTTTCTCATTTTGTGCGTTTTTTTTATATAAAAAGTGAATATTTTTGTTAGTTTATTAGGTGTGACTTTGAATGAATTTCGTTTATCAAAGATTCTCAGAGCGAGTTTTAAGGAAAAAAAGAATTATTTTGTTATTTTTTATGTTTTAGTACAATCATATTTTTTTTAATAATTTTTATTAGATAATAAAGTATGTAGTGAAACGTACTATACATGAATGTAGGTAAATATTTCTGTATTAAAAGCAATGGTGGTTATTCGGAAAACGCGTCGTCCAAGCCTAAGTTTACATGGAAAACATATGAAAATAAAATGAACGCGAAAATTTGTACGCGTAAATCTCTCTTTTTTTATGTATTAAAATATGTTTTTTTGTAACTTTGTGTTTTCCATGAAAAGTTTAACTTGTTGAAACAATGACTTGTTTCAATATGCAAATTGAATTAAGTTGCTTGTCTTAATCCCTAAAAGTTTTACTCGAATACTACAACAAACTTGGAATTTGTTACCGGTTTGGTGCCAAATTGTTGCATAAGTCGAGGCCGTACTGTACAGAACTCTTTTTTTATTACAGTAAAAAATTTATAAAAAATATTTTTAAATTTAAACGGTCGCATTCAAAAAAAATAATTTGGGTTTGAAATGTATTTTAAGGAAAAGTTTTATGAATAATATGTCTTAAAATACATTTTAAATACAAATTATTTATTATGAATACGGGCCAAAGTAATTTATATTAGACTGAAGTTTCAAACATTTTATTTAGAAATTATTCTACATTAGACAATTTTCCAAAGAACTGTTAAAAGTTAAATAATTCTAAACTTACAAGGCAGAACGTTGTTTTCGGAGGCCGCAACACCCATTCTATCATGTGCTTATAATATATTTCATACATTTTTGTTGCAATGCGGAGGAAGTCGTATATAATGTTTTCATAACTTTCAAGTAAATTTTCAGAAATTTATTCCTATTGTAATTAAAGTGGACAATATCGTTCTTCGTTTCTTTTAATTTGGAAATACGTCTCCGTCCTTTGTCAAGCTTTATATTATAAGTTAAATTAGGCTTTTACATTGTGCTACAAATACATATTACACTCCACACGAGTCGGATGATATGAAACTTGCCTTATCCAATACATGAAGTAAAATTACGTTGATAAGTTTTTCATTTTGTGATTTCCTTTCCTTTTTAAAAGTCTTCATTGTTTCTAAGGAATGCATTTTTAAATGATGTTACACATAGAAAAAACATCAATGTTGATTTCATGTCATGTAATTTTTTGCAAAAATATCGACTTTATTGAAAGCTAACATATATTCATATTGATTCAATATTTAAAACTTTAAATTTGAACTAACAAATAGTAGATTGAAAATTTTTCGTAGTTAAAATAACATTGTGCAATGTTGAATTTACACAACTCAGCTTCGTAGTAAAATAAAAAATTATTACGTTAAATTAACTTTGGATTTGATAAAATCAACATTCAGTAGTGTAAAGACAATATTTCTACATTTTAAATCCACATTGCTAATAAGTATTCCATGAACTCTAATGCGAATATCAAAAATTACAAAAGTATAAGAAATTCTCATTGGTTTTTTAAAAGTTTTCGTATAAGATAAGAGGTTTGAAACTTTTCATAAATATTGTTTAAGGTCTACTGATGATTTGGCGTTTGCACCAAATGTTTGTAAATAAAATAAATATTAAAATGTGAATACATAATATAAATCGTTTTTATTAAATTTTTTATGGGTTATTTAATTAAGGACATCAGTTTGAACCAGCACACATTTATCAACCTTGTTTGCGCTGGTTTTACATTGTGTATTTTTCTATGTGTATCGAAGCTACGTTTTTAGGTTTTATCACGAGATCACATTTCCTTTCTTTTTTAAATTGTATTTTTCAGCCCAAATGTCGCATGAAAGTGGCAAATATGTATGCCAACCATCCACCTTCAAAAACTAATCCTTCAATGTCGTTTGAAATTAAAAAAATTAGAGAAAATTACATGTATGTAGGCACGTATATTATTATTACATTTCATTAGTGTAGTTTTATTAGTCAAAAGCAAAAGAATCAAATTGTGTGCATGTTTGAAGGGGGCAAAATCAAATATTATTATTTACTTATGTATGTATATGTATGTATGTATGCAATAAAAAGCTAGAAGGATGAGACTTTGGTATTTGTGTTTCTCAATATTCAAGCATCATTAAGCAACAAATGAAAGATATAATGAGAATCGCATAAGTTATTACAAATTTATTCCTTAGAAGCTTTGAAGTACTTTAAAACCGTGCACGTAATGAAAAACTAAAAAGGCAACTTAAAATAACTTGGTTCACCATATCAGACTTATACTCTTTCGTTTAAGTTTATCGACATTTCTTTTGTTTGTCGGATAGTGTTATTAAATGTGAGGTTGAAAAAAGATAAGCAGCAAGTCATTACGTTATAACTAGAAAATATAGCTTATGTCGACTTAGGCACTTATTTCTTATTGCCACAGATTTTATGTGGTTTTGGTTGTATGTAAATTATTAAGTCATTTATAAGATAAGAATACGAGAATTATTATTAACCCAACGTAAACAAATACTCAAATGAGTTTGAAAATATGAGGCCAACAGTTACACTTTCTCTGATATTGCGGAAATTCTAAATAAAGTATGAATATTTAAAAAAGTAATAATTGATAAAATTAGAAATATTTGCTTGTATCTGGCAAAGCCGAATTTCTTGCAGTGTATTATATCATATTTAGTTTATAACTTTTCTATTTAAACTGATGAGAACACAAACTTTCTTCTCTATCTATTACTTCGTTCTAAGATCACATCGTTGAAAATAAAAAACAAAACATTTATCTTCATCCATTTACAAGTTTGTGCTTTTCCGCATTTTCTAATTCTCTTCAGCATTTCGACCACAAATATTTCAATCATTTACGACGACTATCCCGCAATCTAACAGCAAACAAATAATTGCAGCTGAATGCACTAAAGACAAACAAACAGATAAAAAATACATTTTACTTCATTCATTGTATGAGAAAAAAAATCTTAAATAGTTTTTGAATGATTGCCATTCATTTTGTGTTGCAAGCAGACATCGTTTTTTTTTGTTTTAAAAAACTTCAGTTGGAGGAGATGTGTTGTTTGTTCGTTCTACTACTTCTTAAAAAAAAGAGTCGAAAGGAACTTCTTATTTGGTCTTCGAAAAAAAAAAGAAATATTATTCTTAAAAAGAACCTGTTTGTTTGTGAAATCTTTTATTCGATCAAAAATAATGTAGAATATTCCGTTTTTGACTTCTTCGTTTGTTTCTTGTTTTTGTATGAAGTTTTGATATGATAACCAGACAGACAGGACAGTGAGTTATTAAAGTGATTTGTAATTTGATAGGATTGATTTAAGAAAGGCAGCAATCATGCAGAAAAAATATAAGAGTGCTTGACTGTGGTTGAAATTTGCAGACCTAAAATATAAAACAGGTGCTACTCTTGAAACTGAACCACAAAGTTTCAAATTATTTTTTTTATAGTTAAAAAAACCACACCGAAAAAAGTTAATTTGGCATAAATCCAGTTATTTATTATACTCGTAATACAAGTGACTCACCAATTGATAATTAAAACTATTAACACAGTCATAAAAAAAGCAAAAAATCACAATCTTTAGTTAACTTATAACGATGACTTAACCAACGATGTTCAATGCAAAAGCATGCGATAAGTTATTATTAAAGCTGTAAATTTGAGCCTTAAAGTTTCATACAACATCCACAGCAAAAACGTTAAATTAACGCCCATCTTTTAGAGAACTATAATTTTTTTTTTATTTAAACAGTAACTAAATTCATATGTGGTCATTAACATATTAAAGAAAATCATTAAAAGAGCGAACAATAAACGACGTATTTAAGAGTCTATAAAGTTCTGGCAAACAATGCCAAAATACAAAATAGGATTTGCTTAGTTGTCATTAAAATTAGTTGCTTTAATCCCCCAGAAGAGTGTAGCAAAACAAAGTGGAGTTGTGTAATAAAAACTCCATAAAAATCACATATTTACTAAAATCGTATATAAAATAAAATAAATACTTGAGAATCTATGCCGTAGAAAAAGTTTTAAAGATAAGATAACACTTCAACAGGATGATATAAAACTGATGCAAGCTAATACATGAAGTAAAACTGTGTTCACAGTTCTTGTTCTCTTGATGTGGTTTCCCTTTCAAACGACTTCAAAGCTCATTACGGGAAAATTTTCGATTTATTTCATTTTTCATCTTAATATTGATGTCGGTTGTACTATTTTATGCAGTTGTATATTTTTTTGTTTTTAAAGAAAATTTTTTCTTCAGAAATTATTTCTTTAATTATTAATTATTTCCCTTGAAATTTTCAACAATAATTTTTGAAAAAAAAAATTATATTGAGGGGCTGTATGTTTTATATTTTAGCTTTATTAGTGAATTGAAGGGAACTCTTTCAGTTTAGTAAATTTATTTAAGAATCAAATTATGTGAGTGCACAATGCTAACCAACGCGCTTGCGCTCTCCCAGAACAGCATGTTGTTACGTCCTACTCTATTGTGAATTGTCAAAGTGAATTGTCTTTTTCTGTATTCCCGTCTTTCTAAAAATAATTTCCAGTAGCGTAATTTAGTGACTTTTTTGTACATTTATTTTTTCATTTATTTTCGCTTTATAAAAACCACTCATGTTGTTTTACTGCCTGGCCCACGATTTCGAACGATATCGTTCTTTTGTGAAATTACATTTAAAATAAAAACTAAATTTTAGAATTTTTTTTTTGTTTTAAATGTAACGATATCGTTGGACATCACGGGCCAGGCAGTTAGATTTTTTCATTGGAGAACATATTATTAACTATTGCAATAGTTTGCAGAAAAGTTGCACAAATTCTAAAAAAAATTATTCCACAAAAGTGTTTAATAAAACAAATTTATTAATAATTAAAATGGTTTCAATTAATATCTTAATTGAATCAATTAATTTAAAACTAATTTATTCACTATTAAAATTGGTTACAATTAGTATCTGAATTGAATCAATTGACTAAATCATTATTCAGTCAATAAATTAATTGGTCCATTAAGTGATTAAATATAAAATTTCGTAATTAAATTTCTCATGTGATCAAGAAAACAGTTTTCTAAAAAATTTTCAACATTTTTATTAACTGCAAATTAAAATTTCTGAATATACAATTTGCATTGTATGTTGAGCTGTTAGCATTTCCAAGCCTATTCAATATTATAAGCGATCAAAATTTAAAACACATATAATTGAATAATAAATTAAATTTTCGAATAAAATTTTGTAACCCTTTTTTACCATCAACTTTTCTATATTCTCGCATTCAAAACAAAGATTCTCATCTCTAGATCCTTGCGTATGTGCATGAAAAGAGTGCAAATACAAAAGGGTAGAAGTTTCAATTTCACAAAATAAAATACGAAACAAAAGAAGCATTAAGAAATACAAAAAAAAAATAATTTGTAAAAATAAATTTTAATGTCCTGTATGTGATAGAGGATTGTAGAAAATAAAACGTGAATAAATCTCTTGCGTATGAGTTTGTATGTAGACTAAATCCTCACACTTGTCAAATATGTATAATTGCGCCGGATTTCCGTTTTTCTATTTTAACTGCTCTTTTCTCTTTGTTTTTTTTGTTTTCCCTTATTTTGCATAAATTCTAGTACATTAATTTGTTAAACTGTAATACGAGTAATTCTTCTGTTATATATTTTTTCCTGATAGTCCTGCAATATGTCCTTGATATTAAAAGGCAAAAAAACAATCATAAAAATCTAAGTAATAATTTATTATAAATGTGCGTGATTCAGCATGTGTAACACGTTTTACTTAAATGTACAGAAAATAAAACAAAACCTGAATCGTAGTGTAACTGACCATTTGGGTTTGAATTTGAGTTTTAGTGCGAGCAGGAGTGTATTAAAACTAAAAACCTCCCTCTGGAGAATACCAAGACAAATGAAAGCAACATGACACCTTAAATAAACATGTTTAGTTGTAAGACTTGCAGATTGTATATTGACGAGCATTACAAACAATTGTTATAGTGCCGAAGATAATAATAGAAGCACTACAATTTGTGTGCTTTTTTAATGTAATTGTTTGTTAAACGTATGAGTCCTTTCGGGGTCGAGCAGGAAGTTACGGTGATCCTGCTTGCGTCAATGAGGTGACGTCCAACTGGATTAAGCAATTGGCGCACACTCGGGCACCCTTCTCACCGAGGGGCATGTCAGTGGACATGTTCTGTCCGAAGTGCGACAACGAGCTCTGCCGCGCAATGCGGTGGGGCTGGCCGAAAGTGACCGAACGGTCGTCCCTTTTCTTGTGACTGGGGCTTCCTAAATGGCTGGGGTGGTTGCGCGCCTTCGTGCCCCACCTCCGCCGAATGACTTAGCGGGTTAGTGTCTTTAGTGACACGTCTCTACACTGAAGAGACGTTCGCCGGGCGTTCAAGTTTCCAGAAAAATCCGAGTAAAAAGTAAAACAGAAAATATCGATTTACATTAGCGGAACGTAACAGTACTGTTTTTGATGATCACCACACTAGTGCTGGCAAATTCTACTACTTTTCATTACTCAATAATATTCAATACTTTTCATTTGGGTACTCAATACTACTCGATACTTTTAATGGATTTTTTTGAATTCGTAACGCATAGTTTTTATCTGTAAATTGAAGTAGTTTCTTCAAAAATTAAAAATAGATCTTCAACTATTATTGGTTTTGTATGTCTTTTATTATTAAATAAAAAATAAATGTAAAGCTAACTTTTAATTTAGCGTTAACAACAACTTAAGAAATAATTTAATTGTTCTCAAAAAAAATTATTTAGTTTTGATTTGATTAAAGAATCTTACACCTACTTGTCTTTTTATACAGTGATGTATTTTTATGCACTATTTTAGCCACTCAACTTGCTTAAAAATACAACTCTAAAAGTATTGAGTAATTACTTTTGATTATTGAGTAACCAAAAAAAAGGAAATACTCGATACCCACTTAATACTTTGCCAGCACTACACCACACCACCCTATTTGCTAAAAAAAAACGCTTCAGAATTCAGCTCTCTATTTATAACAGGAATTGATCCCAATTAAACAGAGGAAGTTTCTCAAGTCAACGAAGTTAAATTTTGAAAAGTTGCAAGAATAAAAAATCAGATGTGAATAAGTTTATTAATAAATAATATTTTATAGCAATATTGATACCAACTGAAAGGGAATGATTTCTGAAATTAAAAAAAAAATACTTTTGTTCGTCTGAATAAATAATTAAAAAAAAATATCAGCGTAATTATAAATAGAAATTTCTCATGAAATTTTTCCCTCTTTTCTTTCTTCCTATTATGAATAAAAATTCTCTCAATTTAATTTTTGTTCCGTTTTTATCAACCGTGTAAAAAGAAGAGAAAAAAATAAAAAGCTAAAAAGTAGTTATTCTAAATATAATTAAGTTTGGGTTTGCCCTAAAAAAAATTCCCTCACAAAACAAAAGGGAGTTCGAATTAATTGACAGAAAAATTTTCTCGAGAAAAACCATTCCTTATGAAACAAATTCCTTCCGAATATTTATAATTGGGCTGTATATATTCTGAAAAATTCACTAGTTATTCCATATTATTTACAAGACTTCACAAATTTTCCTCTTTATTAATGTAATAATATGTGAATAATTTGCATATAAAAGAATTTAAACTTTACGTTTCTTTAGAACTGATTTTGATCAAATAGGAGTGCGTTACAGTTTTAATCGGTCTAATTAGTTCGGCTTCGGGTTGGTCGCATTTTAAAATTTTGATGGTTGGTTACTACTTATTTAATTTAATCCAAAATATGTACATATATTTTTAATGAAAAATATTTCATTCGATGGCTATTTTTATTCAATTTTTAATTAGTAAAGTTGTAATGAAATATGATTAATTGATACAATGAATTAAAAGTCGAAATTCCTTGGGTCTCTGAAGAAAATACTTTCATTGTTCTTTAACTAAAAATTTTGAAATAAAATTATTTGAAATTTAATTTCTGTATAAATCACAAATTATTGGAAATTGTTTAATGTGTTCTTTGGCGGCTATCGGACACCTTCCACACACAGACAACATGTGCGTGATGTAACCACCAATTGTTCTTCTTTCTGTTATTTTTTTAAATTTAGTTTCTTACAACGTTTTAACGAAACTAAATTCACACGTTTCTTTATTTCCAACAATTTGTTGTATTTCATGGTTCTAACAACTACAAAAAAAAATAAAAATCGCATAAACTTACAACCCTGTAAGAGTCTTAACAGATATATCAGGACAGTGGAATGAATATATTCAACTACAACCATATAAAGTCGTCTAAATACAAAAAAAAGTTAACAACCATTTGTACAACTAACATGACATTAAATCAAAGTTCTTGACAGTTGCTGAACACACTAACAAATTTTTCTTTTCAATTTGCAAAAAAGAAAAAGAAAAGCAAAGATACTACGAAATCGTTAGAAATAACGATTGAAAATCTATTTTACCAAAGTTTTTCTTTTCCAACAATTGTTTGGTTCTGTTCTCTTTTTCTATCAATCTATATTCTACGATGAGTATGTACGAAATATTGTTCATTTTTGCAACTGTTTCAATGCGATAATTTGCTTTAGTGCCTTTTAATAACTGGGTGTGGTTGCTGCTGTTTTTGGTCGTTGGTTCGGTTACAATTCATTTGATTTGGTTGGGTTTTGATTGTTGTACGAGTATTGCGATATGCTACTGTATGGAAAATGTATCTGGCTTTCGTTCTCTATTCATGTGTTTGTCTGCTTTAGTGGATAATTTTATAATGCCTTAATCATCTTATTGACACGCTGTTTACGGTATGATTTATATGACAACGTTGTTTGGTTAAATTCAGTCATTCTACTCAATGCCGTGCGTATGTTTGTCTTTATGCTTGTAATGTTTTTTAAGCACTCTGATGTGTATATTTGAGAATTTTACTCTTGGAAATTTTTAATCTTTAAAGTATAACAATTTTATATGGAGATTAAATTCGGAAAATTTAAGGAATTTTTTAATGAAATTCTTGTTAGGAAGATGGTTGTAGAGACAAATTTATATAAACAAGGAAAAACCCGAGCATAAAAGAATTATAAATAATTAGGCCTAAATTCACAGTCTTTAGTTAACTTATGACGGGGGTTTAACTAATGATATTTATATAAAAACTCTTGAGTTAAACCAACATCATTAGTTAACTAAAGACTGTAAGTACAGGCCTTAAAGGAAGAATTAAATCAACGAATTCAGCCAGTCAAAGGTTGCTAAAATAAGTTACGTGCTGTCAACGTATTTTCATCGAAGCAAAATATTCCGAAGTTAGTGATTTAAAATTTCCTTTTTTATTTTCAATAAAAAGTTACTCTTAATTTGTTGAAAGCCGTAGAGTACTTCGTGGGCAAATATAAGTTCAATGTTGGGAGAGAACTTTCTACATCATTTCTGAAAGGATGATGAATGGTTTCTTCCGTCGAATCCTCATCATCATTCGCCGCTTAAAACAATGCACATGAATATATACAATTTAATATACAGGTTAAGTTTAAATATGCACAAAAATTATTAAAAAACACAGACTAATAATATTTAATCAGTTTTACTGCCTGTTTTTATAAAATTAAAACGAAATTGTGAGTGAGAATTAATATTGAAAACAACAATAAAATACGAAAAATTGTTTTTGTTTTCAATATCAATTTTCACTCACAATTTTGTTTTCATTTTATAAAAATAGGCAGTTAATTAAGCAAATGTTTATTACAAAGCATAATCACATGTCTTTTAAAGTTTTAAAATTGAAAGGATCTTCAGTTGTTGCACAAAACGGTCGAATATATTGCAAATATACGTTCACCATCAGTTGATGTTACTGTATGTGTTGTTTTTAATCCTGGCCAACGTTTGAAGATTTAAATTTCGATTAAACTGTTTGTTAAGTTTTGCAATAAATATTTTATTCTTAATATTTTAAAGTTATTCTTTTACGTCTTCCATGACGGATAAACTTTCATGTAAAGAAAGTCCTTTGGTTTCCAATTAAATTTTATTGTGGCAAATATACATTCAAATATTATCTTTAATGTATGCTAAATATGTTTTTACCGATGAATTCTTAAACAAAGCTTTTGCATAAAATATCCAAAGGATTTAACATTGCAAAATGTAAACGAACAAAATCTGTAATTCTATGAAAACAATGGGTAAAGAATATTTATTGATCGCATTGCGGAGATCATATACGGAGATGCGTCACTTATCACAAGCAATTTTTGTTAAAAAGAGCTGCCAACCTGCATAATATACAAATTTGTGCAAGTTATATCAAAAGTCATGTCAATGTGAAAAATATGCAAATGCATATTTTTTTATGCAAAAAGCATGAAAAACTTGCCCTGATAATATATAACAGTTCAGCTGATAAGTAAGAGAATTTCCTATGTATGTTTTTCGTTCGAGTTATGAAAAACTGCGAATTATGGAAGTTCGAGTTAGAGAAGGAGAATCATTAGCTATTTACTCTCTAAACATTACTGACAATCAAACTATTGCGATTTGGAGAAAATGTGAGTTGCAGAAGTTCGAATGCAGGAAGATATTATATTTCCAAATATTTATATTCAATTTGTATAACTTATTTAGCATTAATAATATGCTGGAGAATATTTTTGCAAATCTAGCTCACAAAAACATTTTACTTATTTTCTCGTTAAACAATAACAACATTCATTATTTCTTGCTAAGTGTCAAAAAACTCAGTTATAGCATTTATACATCAAATTACATGAAAGCATATTTTTGCATATTTATGCCTATCGAAATAACATTTAATACTTTCTTTCATTAGCTATTGAGTGCATTTCAAAATTACTCAATGAAATTTATTGCTTGAAATTTTTGTTATTTACCGGTGAAAAGTGTCAAGAAGGGGGCAACCACATTTCTTTTAATTTTTATTTTGCAGAAGAATCGGAGAAATCTAATCATGGTATATTTCTAATATTTCATTCACAAAAGTATACTTTGCAAACTCTTCATTACAAATTTTATCTGATCAATACATACACTGAACAAAAATTCTTATGGTTTCTGTTTACATACTGCTCTCTGTAAATGTTTATATTTGAATAAGAAAAGTGTTGACTCAATAAACAAACGTTTTTTTTTACATTTTTTATGATGACGAGTTTTGTAAATTTGATAAACAAATTGTATGTGTTTTTATTCACATAATTTTAGTATTTTCGCAGCCTATTTTTAAAAAGTTTTAGTGTTCAAAAACACGCAGATCTCATTCGACTTCATTTGCTTACTAAAAATTTACTTTTTTCTGTGTAACAAATTGGTGTTTTATTTTAAACAGTAAGCGGCAGTTGACTTCTCATTTTTCCATAAAAATTTTGCACATTTCAACCCTTTAAATCGCATAAAATTAACTACTTTTCAAAACTCCCCAAATTCCTCTTTAGACCATGATTTATGATTTTCTTTTTACGAAAAAATTAACAAAACAAAAAGTTTATTATTTCCATTTGCAAGTAAAATATACCAGCAAATAAAAAACCCTTTAAAGGACATACCGGTGTTTGTCTTTTGTTTGTCCCCAATTTTTGTATTTATAGTAAAAAAAAAGTTTGTTGGAAATAATAGCTCTGCCAATTAGAATTAATATACCTACAAAAGTTAAGTAACACATTTCATACAGTTATGGTCAGCAAATGAGCATTAGATATTTAAATATGATTTTTCAAATTTATTTTTGACTGTTTAGTCATAGATGGAACTATTGCATTGAAGCAAAGCACAATGCTTAATTTGTTTAGATATTTTACTATTTTTTTTAAGTGGAAAGTAATAAACTTTTTTTTAACGGGCCGAGAAAATATTTGTTTACATGATTTCGTTAATAATATTATGGCTGTGCCAAACACCTTATGGTAAAATTAAACAATCTAAGTGTCGTTATTTTTGGGTCATAATTTGTATAAATAAAACATCTAAATCACATTTAACAAAGCCACCTAAACAGCGGCGGATACACTGATGAAGGGCGTGCAGCGGCTCTCGGGAGAGCAACGTTAATTCTGTTCTGCCGTGTAAATTGAAATTAAATAATGTTAAATTTTCCCTTGTTCCTTTGGAATATTGTCTCATGTTCAATTCTTTCTGACTAAAAATGTTACGAACATTAGCCAAAAAATAATAATCACTTTGGATTAAAAAACTACTAACAACCAATTTGTTCGAAATATAAATAAACAATTAGCTACTGGCTTGAGCCTTGCAATGTTTGCTGTCAAAAACTAGTTAAAATTGATCAAATAAATCAAAAAACTCAATTAGTTGACAAAAAACAAAAAGCAATAATACTTATGTATTAATCAAACCATAAAAGTTTGTCTTAAGTAAAACAAAAATTAGAAAAAAATGGTACATGAACTAAAACCAACGTGTAACAATGGGTTAATTTAACGTTAATTAGTGATGGTAAAATTTGTTTACTGTAAAAACAGCTAATAATACAAATAACTCTCGTATGCTTTTTCTAGACATTATTTGTATAAATCCAAATTTAAAATCACATTCAACCGAGCCACCTACCTAAACAGTGGCGGCTACATGGAAGTAACTTTAGTCGTAATAAACAAATTCTCAGTTGCATTAAATTTATTAGCAGCCATAACAGTAACAGTCGCAACAACGTTAGACTACAATCAAATTTTTATTAATATACAAAAATATTTTAGTCATTTTTTTAAACAAATTATGTTCACGTCGTTAGCGTTAATCATGCTTAACCGTGATTGAGCGTGCATAAATAGATTTTTAGCGTGATTTTCTCGTGATTTTTTTTGCTTTAATTGAAATTGTTTTCATTTAAATTTTTCATTAGTTTATCATTTTTTGAATAAGTATTTTGTGAGCGTGAGTTTTCGTGATTATTCCACTTACGTGGACATGCATGAGCGTGCACCAAAAATATAAGTTCGTGCACGAGTAACATGTTTTTTTTCGTGGACGTGCATAAACGTGATTGAAAAGTTGCTCACGATCCCATCTATTAGCCACTATAAATACACATTCATACATACATACATATCGGCAAATAAAATGCAAAAGGTCGTAGCATTATTTTTGATAATACAAATATTGCATCAGAATTTTTATAATGGCAATAGTTCGCTTTTTATGAAACGCTTTTACTTGGCTGTAAAATTGTGAAAAATGTTGATAAGCCTTTTTTGCATTTTATGTGACGATATATGTATGTCTGGGTCCTTGCTAGCAGCAGCTTTTGCCGAAATCGGTTCAATCCATCTAGAGTGGTTGCTAGTCTTTTGGAGTTAATTTTGATTTTTTTCGAATACGTCGCGGTATTCTCTTTGCTTTTGCTGGTGCTTACATTCCCTTATACATGACGCGTGATCCAAATACAGGTATCTTTTTAAATTTCATGTTATTTTGACATTGATCGGTTTTTTGTGTTCAAAATATTCACCAATATCGTGAATATTTTTTCCCTGAAAGTATTTCCCTTTTACCTCATGTTCCAATCTTGAATAATTCCCACGAAAAATGTTCACACGAAAAAATAAATTCCCTTTATCGCGAATAATAGTTTTACACTTTTCCTGTAGTTTTGTGCACTTCATTTATGCTGGCGAACTAAATAAAAATATCATGCAATTTCAATTCAATTTCCTTCCAATTATATGTTGAAGTATATTATTATGTATGAAGTATAGTATTCATAAAAAATATTTGGGTTTGAAATCTATTTTAAAGAAATTTTTAATGAAAAATTTGTCTTAAAATACATTTCAAATACAAATTATTTTTATAGCCCATAAATATTTGTTTTGAGGACAAGATCAGTAAAAAGTGTTGATTATTTTTAATAATAATTAGCCACAAAACCTCTTTGCATCATTTCGGTGCACAATCATTCACTGCACCTGAAATATTTCAAAACACAACTTTATTTACACTTAAAAAAACATTTAATTTGTAACCAAAAAATGTGTATTTTTTTATTATCAAACTTAAATTTGTTTAATTTTTAATAAATTTTTAAGGTTTGTAAATATTTTCAAATTTTATACATTCACTGTGAACTCATAGCGGGAAGAAAAGTTCACGGTAGATTTACGATGGCATTTTTCCCTTCAAGGAGAATAAAAACTCCATGGGAAAAATAATCCCACTTGTTATATATCAGTATCATATCTCTGTGGACCAAAATGAGCCGCTTTACGCTTTAACGACATCATGAATTCTGCTCGAAACGCAATTTCAGTCAACGGCGAGCACTAACAAAGCCATGACTACACATCTACTTTTTATGGCCTGATATGAAAGATATGAATTTGGATAATGAACATGGTTTCAGCATTTCAAACAATTCAGCTATTCAAACAATTGATCTTTTGCGCACTAAATTCGGTAATTGGTTCAAATCAATGAAATCGTGTTCCATAAATAATGGAAACATTAGTTGTTTCTAATAAACCCTTAATGTACCCAAGAAGCTAATGGTTTTTTCTTTTTTTTTTAAGTGCAAAATTGTTTCCCCTTTTTATTGAAAATTTGCAATATAATGATTTTTTAAAATAGTGTGTTTATTAGAAATTATTTTATCATCACTGACGAATCAACATTTTTGTTTTAAGAAATCTTTGAATGGCAATTTTTTTTATAAAAACGAATAGAAATGTAAAATTTTTTAGAAAAGAAAACGGCATAAGTTTTGTTCATTTTATTTAATTTTTAAAATGGTATTTGATATTTCTCTACATCCGATAAACCCGGTATATTTATTCGCATAACTTTACGTTGCAATGTTTTGACACTTTTTAGCACATTTATCATTGACATTAGCCCTCCGAACAGGATTCGTATTCTGTGTGTGTGTGTTTTTTGTTTTTCAATTTTTAAATTTATTTAAAAATTATGACTTTGGCACGTGTACCAGCCCCACGACCACCCACATATCCGAACATACTTATAAGAGCTATTGAAAACAAACTCAAGCCTGCTATTGTTTTAAAAATACACAAACAACAAAGAAAAAAAAAACGAAAAAGAATTAATTAAAAACAAAATATTGTGTGCGTTTCAGGGGTTAAATTTCAACTCGCAGTCATTACTTCAACTCACACAAACATACAAAGAAACGCAGGATGCAACTGCTTTCTCTTTGATCATGATCTCGAACATAAAATAGGGTGCAGGCAAGCAAATGGGCAAATTTATTTTTAACAAATACTTTAACCGTCAAATAAGAATATGTTCATACTTTGTATTTGTTAAATTAAAAATAAATAAATAAAATACTAATCAGGGTCCTAAAAATGTCACAACGAAGGCATTATTTGTGTACTTAAAGCTCCCTTTATTGCATGCAACGCACAGTGGCATCATTTCATATAGCGAGAGTGGCCAAAAAAAGGAAGGAGGAACTGTTGTTCATAAATGCACGCGTTTATAAAAAATGTAAACATACAAAAATACAAATTCGGAGCAATCATATGCGTACATGACATATATCTTTAAATTTAAAAATGCACTTTGTTCATTTCCTATCGTGGATATGCATACACTCCTTGAACTTAAAAATTTTATTGAAGATCTATAAACAATTGGAATTTATAGATTTTTAGTATGTGGCCTAAATAATTAAATTCACTTCTCACCAGCTTTTTATGTATCCAGAAACTTTGTTTTAAAATGGTTATTTTCAATGATAAAAGGCAGAGAAAAATAAAATAGAGTTTTAATAATGTAAAAAAAATAGAGGAAACTTGTCACCTGGAGCAATTAATGCCCCTTTTACGATTCACAACTAAATTGATAGTTAAGTTGTAGTTGTCAAATTCTCATTATGAATTACAACACAACTCAACTCTCAATCAGCTGTTCACTTAGTTTATTCTTTAAGTTTTTACCCGTATTATGATTTACAATAAAGACAACTAAAATTCGTTCCGAATTATAATACAAAAAAATAGTTGAGTTCAGTTGTAACATAGACAACGCATCTTATTTCATAAAAAGTTCTGCGAAATGTAGCGAGGATTTTTTATATAAAAAAAAATTCCTGTTATTTTGCTTCAAAGTAATAAAAATATCTCTACTGCAGAAAGGCTCAATATGAGTTGTAGAATTTAATTTATTTCAAACTCTTATTTATGCGGTTATTACGAGTATTTATTTATTTATTTTTTCAATACTTTGAAAAATTATATCCCATTTTCTGCTTCATACATACGTGCTTTTTTTAACATATTTGTCATAATTTTTCGCAAAATTTCTGGAATAATGGACACCATATCATTTCGAAGGTTGGTTTTTGGTTAGCATACACCTTTTTTAAATATGTATGCCCAAAGGAAACCATCCGATGATCCGAATATGTCTGCTAACGAAACCATTGACGCAGAAAAAAGCTAAGAAAATATAACAATCAGAAAAGTTACCATAAATTCAAACAGCGCATTCTGCGCCACCCTGTGCATGTGTTTTCAACATTAGCCTGACTAGTATGCAGTGACTTTTTGCATAAATCGGTGTAATTGATTCATTTAGTGCGTGTAAACGCATGCTATTTCTATTAATATTTATTAACAACTATTGAAGTAGTTTTAGTTTAAAAGATGCAATTTTTGAAGTTTTGTAACATCGACAGAAGTCCATATTTTTTCTTAATATTTTTGGACTTTCTCATTTGAAATGTTTACTATTAAATAGTGTAACAAAAAATTTGAGTTTCTTACATTGCATTTTAATATTTTAGGCCAATACTCAACTCAACACTGTGCAACGTGTTGCTTGCTAAAAAATTTAACTTGACAATATGCAGTTAAAGTTCTTAAAATGTTATAAAGAATAATTCTGATTTTTTCACGTTTAATGAAAAGCCCACAATATAATACTTTGTATTAAGACTTGTCAAAAACTATAATAATACGTGCAAGAGTAATAGTGTGAAAGCAGAGTGTTATTAAACTGACAAATAGTGCGATAATAAATTTAACATACCATAAGAGCGCCACTTTTAGAAATTTTTCTAAACGATAAGATATTTCATTTGACCAGGGTTGAATTTTCATAAAAGCAAAACTGTATAAAAATTCCCGCTTTTTTCCGTTACGATGTTAACTATTAACAATAATATTTTTAGAAAAATCCATTTTAATACTAATTTAATTTAAAGGAATATAAAGTTTTGTATAAATAACAAATGGGGTTCTGGAATATAAAAAGTTTGGCGAATACTGATGTACCAATGATTGTATTTATGTTTTATGATTATTACATCGTTTTTGTTTAAAATAAAAAATAAAACAAATATCTTATTAAAAGAACACAAAAAACTGAATGCAGGGATTTTTGCAAATATTTTGTTTATATAAAAAGTTTAATAAATTAATTAGTTTTTGACGGTTTTTAAAAATCAAAGTAGCACATTTTTCCTTACAAAATATACTTTCATATTATGTGTATAAAAAATAGGGTTCTCTTAAAAAATACTGAAAAAAACACGCCCGAATACAAAAAATAGCGAAAAAACATTGAACGGGAAATGCCTTTGCGGTTAAATTTTAACATGTTTTTGAAAGTAACATCATATACACCATTTTAAAGGCCTTAGTCTCTTCTTTCGAAATCCGTTCTAAAAAAATAAATCGGTTAATATTCAACTAAGTTGCAGACCTATAAGTGCATAGAGGTACGATATACCGGTTTTTTATCCGTAACTCAGGATTTTGCGGGTGTCCCGGAAATTTCAAATACAGATTCTTGATCTACTCGATACAACCTACAAGAAACATAATAATAACACTTCCCAGGAATTTTTTTTGTCGCACTGTGTAACAAAAATATTATTTATATAAAGGAGAAGTAAATGGAACCAGTTCACTATTTTAATTAATAAATATGTACATATATAACGTGTGTAAATGTAACTGAACTTTGAAAATAATAAATAGTTAATAATAGTTGCACTGTTTTCCTCGGGCAAGTTTAATAAAATTGTTGCATTAATTTTCATATTGAAGTTTACTTCAATATAATTTGTTGTTAAATTGCTTTTAATAAATTCCCAAATATGGTCAAACTAAAGGCGCAACTCACGAATATACAATTTAGTATAATTTCTATGCCAATTTTGGTTTGAACAAAATGCAATTTATATAATTAAACAATTTATTTTTAATGATGGAAATGGAGATAATAATAAATACGAAATATCATTGTTTGAAAAAAGGAAATGTTATAATTGCAAATTAAAACATGAATATAAACGAAAATGAGATTAAATTATAAATTAGTTTTCATTTAATTGCTCAAATAGAAATTGTTAATATTAAAAGTCATCTGAAATTTTCATATTTGTGATATGCTAAGGGATTTTATTGTCAAAATGTTGTTACTACCATAACGTGCTCTTATCAAAATATTTATTATCAAGTAAAAAATTTCATTTTTCGATGCTCTATTAGAAATGGAAATACATATTTTTAATTTAAAAATTTAATTTTGAGAATAACATTTGATATCAAATCATAAAGCCATCATATTTCAAACGCTTAAAGTTGGGTAAACATTAAAATTTCGTTAATTTTATTAAACTAATTTGTAATACAATTTGAAAACTCTTCTTAACATGAATCAGTTTTCATTCAAAATGATCACTCTTTTCAATAAAAATAATATTTGCACATCACGTCTGCTTTATGTCATAAACAGAAAAGATATAAATTCAATATTAAAATGAAATAAAACCGCTCTCGACAACATGTGGCTTTTATAACAACATTGTCATTATTGCATATTTCTTTTTAATTTTATTTAATTCCATTTTTTAATATTGTATATTAACTTTTTTATTTACGTATTTGATACTCAAAAAACAATTTAATAGAAAATTAAATTTCTTATTAAAAATAATGAAAAAAAATCTTTGGATTAAATTACCGTCCCGTCTGTACAGTTTTGAAACTGAACTGTGACCGATCGACCGACCGACCAGCTTTAATAATGAAATTGGAAGCAGAAACAGTTACCGGTTATCGACTACTGTTTTTTATTTCAGCTCAGTTGGGTTTCTTTAAACAATCTGCTCATTCACATCTTGACATTTTTATTTTCATTTGTTTGACCACCGTTTTGTTTGTATTTTTTTGTTTTTCTGTGTAAATTGTCTTATTAACTGCTTTTCAATCGACCAATTATTTTTGATTTTGTTAGCTTTTGTCATTTTGCTTGTTCATTACATTTTCTTACCGCTTATATGCAGTTGTGAAAATGTTAAGCCATTAATCACTTTCGATTTTTTCGTTTTGTTTGTACATAATTGTTTAAATATTTAATATTTACTCGGTTTGTATGAAATTGACCAAAAACTTTTGCCACCAATAAATATGAGAGAAAACTATTTTATGTAATTTTTGTTCGTTTCTCAATGCAATTAACTAAGATTAATGGTTTTTTGTTGGAAAACTTTCAGAAAAAAAACTGAAAAAATAAAATAGTAAATAAAATAATTTATGGCCACCGAAATTGTTGGTTCATTTTGTAGCTAATACGAGTATTTCAGCAGGTGTTTTGTGTACAAGGGGTGTGCGATAAGTTACAGTAGAAAATAATATCTTGCATTTTTATATCATCTATTAAAGCTCGATTAAAATTACAATGTTTACGTACATTTTGATTAATAACTGGTAACGAAAACTTTCATTTATGACAAGAAAATAGAAAAAATATGAAAAAATATAGAAAAATATCGTATGTTTAATGTTAATAATTAGAATATGGCCGATTTCGTCGACCGTCGGTTATACTAATCTTAATTAACTTTCAATATTTTGAAAATGTTCTTTCAACATATTTACTGATGTAATAAGTGCACATTTAAAAGATAACACTTCCTTAACATCATATTTTAAAATTGCTTTACTTTGAGCAAATGAAGATTGGAAATGAGATGTAGATGGTGAAAATATAGCAGCAACAAGTTTCAAATGATTGATATATAAAGTAAAAAAAAACGGCTTGAGATATCTTAATGAATTGTTCACGATATGATAGATTGGAACGTGTGCTACACAATGTCACATTTTTGCCTCAGAGCTGCTGATCAGAACTTGAAACAGATTTGTTGCTTCCTTTCCGTAAACATTGGTAACCATATTAAACTAAATTTCAATAAAGTATCCAAATAGGCTCTTCAAGGGTTGAATATTCTCTATAAATGAGCAAAAAAAATTCTAAAGTTTAAAATATGCAAAAATATGCAGTAAGCAAGTCGATGCCAATATCAATGAAAAATAATTAAAATTATGTTATTATTAGCATCGAGTCATTACAAATATTTATTTTGCTGGGTACACAAAAATATGTTTGTTTTAAAAAACTCTCTTCAACAATACTTGAGGGAATTTTATTTAGGATACATGACCTTGTTTGCAGCATTTAAATTTCATAATAAATTCCCCATTAAGAAAATAAAAGGATTAAGCTATTAAATTTTTTAATTATTTGCAGATACATATTTTCAAACACTAAATGATCGTTTAAGTAATTTATTTTTTCATGTAATGTGTCTTATGTTGTGTAGCGAACTTCGATAATTTGTATGCAAACTGTGTGCGGTGGTGGTTCAATGACTAAAATGACAGAAATTAAGTCATATTTGGCGCCAGTTAGAAATGAATTGTGTGTATTTTTTATTTTTTTAATTATTATATTTAAATTCATAAAAAATTGCTATAGACATGCAACCAGATATGTATGTGTGTATGTATGTATGCTATTGAAAAATATGTTATTGTTTTATGTATGTGATGATTTTAATACACATCAGTGGGGTGTTTCTTGCCCAAGCAAAATATTTATTGAGAATATTGTGAAAATGTGGTTCAGTGAACGAACGCCAGTTTTAAATTTCAGTAACTGGTTTCGCCTGAGTATTTTCAAAATTTTTCATTATTTTAATTTTTTTTATTCTTTGAAACTTCAATTTGTTAATAATAATTACAAGAAAAGTTCTATAGAAATAAATTATACGCTTTTTTGAAGTTCAAAACAGCTGAATCTTCAGAAATTCACTAAAAATATATTTTTGTAAACAGTAGAGTGATTTATAAATTTTATTTTTTCATTTTTTTCAACAGCCTTGAGTTTTTTTATACTTTTTTCTTTTTGTTTAGTAAAAATTGCAAGAAATCATCAATTTCATTGCAGCCAACAGATGTCAACTGACATGTCAATGTGTTCAGTTCCCCTTAAGAAAAATATCGTAACATTTAAACAAGGGTGACTTTTTTGTTAAAATGCAGATATATAAAAAAATTAATTGTTGTTTTTTCAACATATTTGTGGAAGTTGCATACTCGTATAAGTAACACACACCACAAATAATGAAAAACAAGGGAATTATTATTATTCAATATTCATCTCAGATATAAATAAAAAGCTATCAAATTTGACACCTTCTCCGTGAGATATAAGTACTCGCAAATATCTAGAAAAAATATCAAATTCAATTACAGCAATAAAATTGTTTGTATTTAAACATTTTGGGAGGGCACCAGGCATGGAAAATGGAAATTTGAAAATGGTTCAACAAATGCAATCACAAATACTAATATTGCTTATGGACCACACAATCGGCCATATTCTAAAAAATATATCTCAAGTATTTACATAAAAACATTCTAAGCAAATAAGTTAAAACTTATTCGGGTTTGTCATAGAATCCAATGTAGTCGGAATTGGATTTGAAAAGACGACAAAAAAATACTTTTGTGCGACGAATTTCAATATTATTCAATTCAATTTTATATTCAAAACAGATAGTAATTCTAGATTCAACATAAAACCGATAACATTCAAATTTATTACCCAAAACGAATTTTTTGTCGCTTTTTCAAATCCAATTCCGATCACATTGAATTCTGTGTCAACCCTGCTTGTCTCTCTTTTGTTTACAAAGTATGTATAAAAAATGCTCTAACTTTATTCTTTGCAAAAGAAAATTTAACCAACACTCATCCATGCTGTGTTTATTTTTCGACTTGAAGCTGATACATGCATGGGTAATAAGTGTGCATGTGTTAATAGCAACTTTAAACGCTTATAGCTCCCAAAATACTGAACCGATTTTAACCAAATATAGATTGTGCACATTTGTGAATAAATATCTTCAAAGTGATATGTCGAAATCGGCAACATAATATACGGGTAAAAGAGCTTTAAAAAAGATATAATTTTTAAGACAAAGTTATTAATTTTACTTTGAAGATAAAGAGAGATCAATGTTTGCCACTTGTATAAATATCAGGCAATTTTTTTTTGTGAATAAATATCTTCTAAATTATATAATTTATGAAAATCGGCTGCATAATATGAGCGAAAAAGGGATCTATTTATCGAACAAAAATTACTTAAATTGTTTAACAATCTTCCACATTTTTTATGTTATAAATGCAACTAAAATGTCTTGAGATTTCCTAAACCAACATTGACATTTGACACTCGAATCAATGACAAAGCAAAATTTATGAAAAAGCAATTTCTTAAAAATTAAGAAGAAATGAGTAAACTCAGATTTGAATTCAAGCCAAAAATTAATTTCAATCTAAAAATTATTTCTAAAAAAAAATTTTGTTTTACGTGTTCTATGGAACATCCCATTCCTGGAAGATATTCGCGTACGCAGCAAAAGCCAAGAAAACAATGTAAATGATGAGTATTTCTCCAACACACTCACGTTTCCACACACACAAATCAACATAAAACTTGGAAATTTAATATTCGAAATTACGAAAATGAATACTTTTTTAATTAAACTGAAATTTATACACAATTATGTTAGCAAAGGGGCAAACAACGGAGGGAGGGAAATTATAATAATAAGTAAAGACACAGTAAAAAGGAATTAAATAAATATGAAAAGTGACATAAACGATAAAATAAATAAATGCAATGTGATTGACAAGTGTTAAAATGTATTAAATTTTTTTTTGTAATAATTCCTTTTCAAACTAAAAATATGAAACCTTAGAATACAAAAATAAAAAATATATATTTATAATAAATAATAATCACAATCGACTCTATAAGGAAGTAAAATACATAATGATATTTATAACAAGTTGAAAAGAAAAATTGTAATAAAATTTTTTTCAGTTTCCGTAGGTAAAACAAAAGTATTTAAAACAAAAGACTTAAAATGTTAAAATAAACTTAAATAAAAGAAAAAATATTTATTAATAAAAAAACACAAGAGCAAAAATGTCTGGCGATATTCTAAATGATACTCGCAACAACAGCTGTTTGCTCACAAGTAAAAACACTCTAAACGAGGACTCCAAAGTGGAAGTTATCGTGGTCAGCAAATCGGATAAAACTTTAACTAAAAACATAGATGCCAAAGATGATTCCCTTAGAAAGCGCACCTCACTTATCATAGTACCGCAAAAGGATTCACCCGATGAGTTTACGGGGTGTTTAACACACAACATGAGTTCTTCAACAATAGATAATGAAAATTGCAATGAACTTATCAGCGATGATGGTAAAACTTTGGAAAAATCATCTACAAAGTCTTTGGAGTCGTCAATATGTTCCAATCACTTTGCTACCGATGAAGAGTATTTAAATGACCAGGATAAAGTGAAAAATCATAGTGAACACAAATCTAGTCAACGCAATTCTATGGTCAGTGTTGACAGCTGTGTTTCACGTTCAAATAGCTCGGCCACCAATACTACTACAAGTTCTTCTACAACTTCCTCCAAATCTAGTTCTTCTGGTGATGATGCCATACTTGATGATGACTATCAGGACTTGGAAAATGGCAACATAATTGATGATTTGGAAGCCGAAAGAAAGAATTGTGTGTCGAATGCTTCCTCCTGCATTGACGACTATTCGCTGAGACAAAAATATGAAAATTATGTTAATGCAAAAGCACAAGATGCCGCCAATGGTGGCAATTCCACTGATGCCGATGAGGGTAATATTGATGATGCAGAGGAAGAGGATGATGACGATTCAGATGCGGTGGTGGAAAAGTCTATGCTGCGCGAACATAATGAGGTCTTAGATGATGTCGATGCTCAACCACGTAGCTTGCCACCATGTGATGCTTTGTTAAGTCCACAAGAGGCTCCCATGGGTAGACGTTATGCTGAAGTGGCTCAATTTAAGGGTAACAAACGGTAAGTTTATTTAAATATAACACAAGAAGGAAAGGCATATACAAAAGTTTGCTTAAAATATTAATGAGCACTTCAAAAAAGAATTCAAGTGGAAATATGAATATATTTTTATTTTTATTTTCACCTTTTATAATTATTTTTGATGTTATTAAGAAGCTTTTAACGAGTTCGTAAAAGTTATGCATTCTATTTAAAAATATTGTTGATTTTTTTTTCGTCTTTTGAGTCAATTGAGTTTTCAATGAAATTAAATTGGGTTTGTAGCATTTTACCTGTTTGGGGCATTTCAGGTTAATGGCCAGCAGCTCTGCTTCAGCGCTGTAACCGGCCTCTTGAGCGATTTCTACGCCAATTACACAGTGCAACAAGAAAAACCAGATGCAACAATTCCAATGGGAAATAAAAGTAGACCATTAGGTAAACAGAACTCCAAAAGGTTTTTTTAAAAAATTAGCTCGAATGTTATTTTTCAACTTTCACTCATAGTGAAAAAAATGGTAAAAAATGCCTCAACTTCAAGAGGATATAAAATTTAAATTCGAGCTAATTTGTCAAAATCCTTTGGCAGTTTTGTTAGGTTAATGGTGAACTTTCATTTCCCATTGGAGTTGTTGAGGCTGGCGGCGATGGCCCGAAATTTGGGAAGTGCATATAAATTATTTTTAAAAGAAAATGTTATATGCAATTTTAATTACAGTGGATGCAAGTTAAAGAAACTCATAAATTTTATTTGTTTTTTATTTTTTATATTTTCTAAACGATGTAAACAAAATTGAGTAATTTTAGATTACACGTAAGGCCAATAAAATAGGTACCATTTAAACGCACGTTTTTCCATTTGATGCAAACAGCAAGTCATTTCTGATTAATTTTTATTGCAGGAGACGTAAAAATGAATAGAAATAACAATTAAAAGTTAACAAATCAGGATCAACAATAAAAATTTTACAGAAATGCGAAATTCACTTCGCCAATAAAATAAGTACTGCCAAAAAGAAGTTCACTCGTCTCAAATGTTAAAATTTTGCAAAATAAATTTTGAGCAACATTTATTATTTCAGTTTTATTGCCTTAAAATTGCTTTTCTTATGTAAACAAAACCCAGTTGTTTACTATATTTGAAGTGTTTAATTTAAAAAAATTCTGAAAACAAAATAGTATTAATTAATGCAAAATTAATGCAAACTGCTACGGAAGAACTCTTTGAAGACACGTTCTAATAAAAACCCTTACGTCCATTTTCTATTATATTTACACTATTTTCGGTTATGTTATTTATTTATATTAAAATTAAAACCACAATGCCAAGTAAAATTTGATCAGCTGTTGTTTACAATTCTGTACGAATTATATTATTTCGCAGTTGTAAAATATGTTGCCATAAACATTTTGTGTTTGAAGAAAAATGCTGCCAGAAACATTTCGTACGTTTTCACAAAATGAACAGAGTACAACTTCAGCAGAATTATTTTGCAGTCAGTTCGCATAAATTTTTTTATATGGACATTTGACAGCAGTTCGCATGAAATTATGAACAGAGTGCCATGCTTAAATAAGACTGCAAAAACTATTGGCTTTATTCACAAACGGTTAATAAAGTTAATGTGGGCATTAAAACCGGTTTCCCATATAAAAAATCCAACATTAAACCTACTATAACTTTATTAAACGTTTGTGAATGAGGGCATATGACTGCATCAGTACCCACTATGACCAGTATTATTTTAAATACAAATAACTTTATTTAATCTGTTCAGCAGAGATTTCAATTCAGTTTATTGCGTTCATGGTTTTTAAAAATTTTTCTTATATAATAATATAATATGCATATATTTACAAAGATTTTAAGGAATTTTCCTTTTTCTTCTTAAATATAATATTTTGTTTCGTGGTATACTTAGATTTTATTTAATATAATAAGAGGAGGTAAAAATTGTCAAAAAACCTATATGAAGTTTTATGTCAATTGTTCTAAATTCTCCAAAAAGATTTTCGATGGGGTTGAAGTCGAGTGATTGAGTGATGACTTGCCCATTCCATAAAACTGACTTAAGTTTATTAACCAACCATTTAAAAACTTAGATGAATGTTTGGGGTCGTTTTCGTGTTGAAAACAACATCGTTGTGGCATTTCCTAATTAACAAAAGGTAATAAACATTACTTCTTGAAGAATATTTTCATAAATTTGTTTGGTCTTGGTTTCCAAAATGAGGTGCATAGAGTCCAGCACAAAGTCAAGGAAAATGTCCCTAACCCTTTATTATACCTTCTCTACGTTAAATTGGTGCAATGTGGTTTAAATTATTGGCTCTTCGGTCTTCTACCATTCCCTCGAGTATCATTTCCAAACAAATTTCGTTTTTTTTATGTGATTATTTTTCGAACAATTTTGTTGTTAGTGTTTTTTTTTATCCAAAGTGATTATTATTTTGGCTAAAGTTCGGAACATTTTTAGTCATAAAGAATTGGACATGAGACAATATTCCAAAGCAACAAGGGAACATTTCAACACTAATTAATTTCAACTTACACGGCAGAACAGAAACAAGGTTGTTTTTCGGGAGCCGCTACACTCCCATCATCAGTATTCATGTGGGTTTCCATGTATCCGTCACTGTTAAGTTGGCTCGGTTGAATGTGATTTCAAATTTGTATTTATACAAATAATGTCTAGAAAAACCATACGAGAGTTATTTGTATTATTAGTTGTTTTTACAGTAAACAAATTTTACCATCACTAATTAACGTTAAATTAACCCATTGTTACACGTTGGTTTTATTTTTTTTCTTTCTAATTTTTGTTTTTACTTAAGACAAACTTTTTTGGTTTCGTTTTGTTTGATTACTCCAGATTACTTTATGCCACCTTTTACTTCCCTATAGCCCGGGGATTCTTTTTGTGATTGCATGTTTAAATTTTTTATATTTTCCATATAAAACTAACATACGCAAAATTAAATTGAACTTAAGAATTAAATATTAACTGCCTGTTTTTTGAAAATTAAAACAAAATTGTGAGTAAGAATTTTTATTGAAAACAAAAACAAATTTTCGTATTTTATTGTTATTTTCAATATTAATTCTCACTCACAATTTTGTTTTCATTTTCTTAAAACAGGCAGTTAAACAGATTTCTAGAAGAAATCTATACGACTTGTCTATAAAGGCCAAGGTACATGGAATCCGTCGTACGTCGCTTTTTTCACTTGGCTACAAAGTGGATATACCGGTTTTCTTATGAGCTTTGTTCCATCCGATACGTCTCCGTCAACGCAAAGTACTAAAGTTGTGTAACTTTTTACTTTTAGCGTACGTTGACAACGTTTGCTTTGTTTTTATTAAGCTTTTTTTGTTGTGTGGTGGCAAAAATGAATTCAATAAAATTAAATAAAAATTACAATAAAAAGAAACTCTCAGAATATCTTCGAATTCCATCAAATTAATCAAATCAAGCTGATTTAATATCCTTCAACAAAATACTCATTGTATCAACCTCCTCCACCGATACTTTAAAGGCAGTTATAACATACCTCGGCCTTTAGAATCACATCCGACATTCAGTGGAATACGAGCTAAAAATTCAGAATTTTCCATGTGTATTTCATCAGATTTCTGTTAAATATCTACCAGATACTACCATTTAGTCAAAATCGCCCACTACATACGATTATCTGTCGGTATTCCTTTCAAACACTTGATATATTTTTGGCTTTCTGTTTTTTCTTTATCGATGTTTGTATCAGACTTCTGACGGACATCGAAAATTTTGTTGGCTGCATAGTTCGATTAATAATTTGTAGATTTTTTTTATCAAGTGGAATTAATTTTTGAAAATAATAAAATTCCTCGAAACATTTGCCTCATTATGTTTTAACTTATTATGTTTATGATGTTCAAATAACTTTCTATTATACTCGTAACTTTGAAATTTTTTATAATTCAATTCAATTAAATTTTAAACGAAGTTACAACAATAAAGCAAATATGTATATAACAGCGGCGTACATACAAAACTTCCCTCATTAACCAACAAGGCAAAACATATGGAACGTGAAGACAGAAACCATGTTAAACATTGCTAACACGGCTAATTGACATGGCTGACAATATAGGCCACTTTGTTAAATTTATAACGAGAAGTATAAAACAGAATAGAACAGAATTAACAAAACTTTATTACGCTGCAAGTATTTGGCTTTAACAAACTCTTAGTTGGAGATGAGAACGTGAGTAAGCTTTGAACCGTTTACTCATGAATAGAAGAATTTTTAAATTCTCGTGGTCACGTACGCTCATGAATACAAATTATGTTATTATTCACGAAAAATAGTAAAAGTTACGGACGCTTGAGGCAAAGTGACTAAAACTTACTGCCAGACCCACAATGTCACACGTATTTACTCGTACATTTAAAACAAAAGCAAAATTTTAGAAAGAACGAATACGTGTGACATTGTGGTCCTCTCAGTTAAATATTTATTGTATTTTATGTTTCTTACACTTCATATTGTAATAAAAGGAGAAGTGAATTACTTTCAACCACAGCGGAACCAAAAAATGCTTATAGCCAATGAATTTTTTCATAAATAGTATGAAGTGACTTGACAAGACTTTTTCAAATATAGTTTTCTTCAGGTTGAGAACTTTCTAATAAATAATGTGATGATTAGAATGTGCCAGTCTTACTTTCTTAATGAAAACAATTTAATTTTATTAATAATTCTTGATGAAAATTAAGATAAATTTGTAAATTCAAGAATTGAGCTCAGGTTTTTTGTGCGTGACACCAGCAAAAACTCACTACACCCGCACACTCGCACTTTGAATGTAAGAGACAGCAACCACGACAACGATAATAATGTTAAATTTAAAAGGAAAAAAATAACAATAATGAAATAATTGTAATGAAATGATATGGAATGTAAAAAACGTTATCGTAGAATAAACTTTTACGTTTAATTAATGTAGTTGAGCTTTTGAGAGCATTAAAAATAATTCAGTAGAAAGAATGTTGTTTCTGCCCAAAACATGCCGCTAAAGGCCAGAAGACACAAAAATATGTCACTTTAAGTCTGCTATTCTATTTGTGTGTGAAGAGGGGGAAGTTGATTTTTTTTATATTATTTTTCACCTCACAGGGTGGTTTTAAGTTGTTTTGATATCTGCCTTTAACAAATGATTGTGTGAGAAAAATAAAGCAGACAGGGGAGTTGTCTGTCGCCTTTCGATAACACGGAAACTGTATTATAATTATTTAGGAAAACAAATACGTGTCTAAAACTTTATTTAGGGCAACAAGTACGATTATGTATGGTTTCCTTTTATTTTCTTTATTTTATTTTTTTTAATTCCTTTTTTTCTTTCTTTGTGGGAGTATATTTACATGTTTTTAGCCTTAAATTCGAATGCATTTAATTCTAAAGGTTTTTTAGGTTTATTTAAGCGTTAAAGAGATGTTGTGTAGACTCACATGATTGCTGTATATAAAGTTCAATAAAAACATGCGAAATAGGGAAAATATAATTAATTTAAATTAATTAATTTTTAATGGAAAATTATCTATTTGTTTAGTTTTATTATTAAAGTAGTGTGTCGAAATAAATTAGTTTTGAATGAAATGTGAGTTTAGGAGGAAAAAAAAATCAATAAATCTTAAGCAGCTGTATGGACAACAATATCTTGGCGTGATGTGATGAAATTTAACCGGATTTCAATGAGTTCTTCAATACAATTTGTTATTAACAATCAGCGAAGACTGCAGTCGCGAGTAGTGCTGGCAAAGTATTGAGTAGTCGTTACCAAGTATGGAGGAGTTCCTAATGAATGAAATCAAAAATCAGGAGCAATCAATCAAATTCAAGAGCAGATCTAGGGGGAGTGAAAAATGGAAATTTCTCCTGCCAAAATCAAAATATTCAGTACAAAAATTGAAAAGCATTGTCCTGGATCTGCGCGTGATCAAAGAAACCATGGAGTTTGGAGTTTGTTTCTACAAGAAGAATTGATTATTCTAGGTGATATACAAAACAAGAGTAATGCTTGCTGTCTGTTACATAAAAATTATGTAATTGAATAACAAAACGACAGTGATGCTTGCAGAATATTTACTTACAAAATCAATTCAAGTGAGTTGGTAATGAATTGCTATTTTTCTAATTCATTTGAATCAATTCAAAATCAATTCAATTCAAATGAATTGGAAATGAATTGCAATTCACTTTGACAAATTCTTTTGAATTAAAAGCACGTTACAAATTAAAACTATTTGTAATTACAAAAGTCCCAATAAAGAACTCTCAAAAAAATAAAAGAGTTTGTTTTAATTGATGATCTTGCTGAAAACATATTTCAACATGATCGATTTAAGCAGCATTTATTATTCGTTCAGAAAAAAAAACTTCAATCTTCTTAATTTATCTTCTAAATGAAATCGCTTACACTCTAGATCTTTCCTAACACGCTACCCTAAGAGAATTTTAATTAATAACCAAATATTTTCCATTATCAGATACGCTTTCTGTATGCCACGTTTGTAAGGTTTTTAACAAAATTCTACTTTAAAATATATTATTTTTACGTTCGAATTTTTAAAGTTCTTTTCATTTAACTTAAACACTTCATTAAAATTTAATATCACATTCGATATGATATCTCATGATCATAATAATAATTTGTTTAAGTTCTTTCAATTTATTAACAAATTTATTTATAATTTCTAGTTCTTTCTTGCCTTTTGCTGAACAAGTTGCGTGTGGCTGCTTGAAAAGATTTACACACATTTTACGATAAAAATTGTCAAGAAATATTTTTGATTTTTATTTTTTATTTTTAAATTTCACATGTTTATATTTATTTTAAAAGGGACAAAAACACAATCAGCTAAATATATCTTGCTGAAGGTCATTGAATCTTACAGAAAAACACTAAAATTTATGAAATATTGAAAATTTCAAAAACATACGAGTGTTTATTCATGAAATTATAAAAGTTTCATTTGTTGGTGGGGTGAAGCAACATGTTGTAAATCATCAATAAAACTTAAAAAAAAGTCTTAGTTCATAACTAAATAAGGGGCAGATATTTGAAAGTATATAGAAATATTTAAAATTACATTAAGAATTAAGAATAATAAGAATAAGTCAGCTGTGTTGATTCGTTGATTTTTACATACTTTTAGAAATTTCTATGTGGGTAACTTTACTGTGATAGTTATTTTCTTCCAACCGGAAATCGTGTAATTATTTTGAATATCGAAATACCGAAAAAAAAACAAATCTTAAGTTGTTAATATTTTTTTTATAATGAAACTACTATTTCTTGCTATAAAATAGCAACAAAAAAATGCCAACAAATGCAATAATTACCGCAAACAATTTCATTTTTGCAGTTCATTAAAAATGTAAATTTGTCTAACACATTTACGAGTGTATTTCTCTCCTTAAGAAAACAAAATGCACCCACCTCGTCTGGTAGAAGCTCTTAAATATTTATACTTAATTTTTGTATAAATTTAGATTTGTTTTTTTATTGGTAACAACAACAGCAACAACATGTTTTTATGATTATTTTTATTTTGTTGTAATTTTTAAGAATTTGCCTCCAACAACAAAACAACAAGTTACTGGAAAATCCAGCGGCAAAAACAAAATTATGTTATTTTTATGCATCAGATGTGACCCACATTTGTTGAATTTTTTTTGTTTATACCTCTTCTGCGTGTCGTACTCGTACAATTTATTGTTTTTTATAATTAAATACATTTTTTTCAAGTTTTACTTAGATTTTCTTTTTATGGGGAAAAAGTTAAAAAAATTCAAATATATCATGCTGTTGGAGCGCCAGGGAAGCGATTTGCCATCTGCAGGAATATTTTTAGGAAACATTGAATTAAAATAAATAAATTAAGGATTACTAGAAATATTTTAAGATATTAAATTTAGCAAGCATTCTGCATTATTTTCTGAGGCAGGTTTTAAAAACTATTTATACGAGTGCAAGTCAATAACTCCTTGCAAGGTCGTATAAAGACCCCTAAAAACTTAACACAAGATAAGAGGTGATTTTTTAACAGCTTTCGGGTTTGATTAAAAATGAACATGAAATTTAAATAAATGTATGAAATCTTTATTTGAGTCGATAGAACGATCTATATAATTCAATGTTTAAAGATGATTTCATGTAAATATTGACCGCGGCTATGCCTCAAATTGTTCATACGCTGGGCACAATTTTGGCATACTCTGTCCAACATATCGGCCGGTGTCTCACGAGTAAATTTTTCAATATTGGCTTCCAATGCGTCAACCGTTGCGGGATCGTCCTTATAGACATGAGCCTTAACATACACCCACAAGAAATAGTATAAAGGCGTTAAATCGCAATTTTAGTCAGCCGGTTGACCGGCCCCAGACGTGAAATAAACTGTTCACCGAACTCGCCTCTCAATTGGGCCATTGTTTCGCGTGCTGTGTGGCATGTGGCGCCCTCCTGGTGAAACGACATGCCAGCCAAGTACAATTCTTCGATTTTGGAAAAAAAAAATTTAATTGCTGCGAACGGCGCCGAATCGATTATTCACGGTCATCAACAACACTGGCGGATACAGCTGCGATATTTTCCTCCATCCGCACTCTGCGTATGTTAATGTCCAATAATGTAAATTTGGTGCGAAATCTGGTCACAAGATTCCTAATAGCCGCCTCAGAAGGTCGCCTAAACAGACCATAAAATAGAAGAATTGCACGATGTACTTTCTTAACCGAGCATGGATTTTGATAATAAAATTCAATAATCTGCAATCGTTTTTCGTTCGTTGAATTATGGTTAAATTATACACCGAAATGAACATGTTTAACAGTAACATGTTGCATGGAAACAGCTGAGCTGCCAAAAAGAAAGTTTCAAAAAAATCACTCTTTAGTTTCTCAAAATTGTCATCTTGCCAGAGGCGACTGAATGCGTAATCTTTAGGAAATCCCTTGACACAACTTGTTCTACCTTGAAAATACTGAAAAAATAATAATTTTGCAAAACTTCTACTTAGGAGGCAAAACTCAAAAGGCAATCAAAACTTAGTTAAATGTAGTCCATGAGTCCATTCGCAACAGAGCTATCTAAAATAAGTTAAATGAATTTAAATGTAGTCAGAAATCCCAAAAAATATGCAATTGCTTAGTTTGTTCAGTTAAAAAATTTACTCTACAAATTATCGACATAATATGCAATATACATTTGAATAACCGACGATGAAAGTAGCGGCAGCTACACGCAAAGAAAAAATGTGCGTGTGACAACATTATGCAATTGAATTTAATGGATGTAGTCGAATCAAAATTTTACGTGTAAAGTCAAATCATGTTACTATCAATCAAACGCAGTTTTATTAATCATATTGTTGCTTAAGTCAAATGTAAACGTCATGGTATGATAATGAGCAATATGGTTAAAAATTATGATGAAATATAGTAAAAATATGGTCCATATCATGAATATCTCGAGCAGCCAATGTACCAAGTTTTAATCTTGCAGATTTCGATGCACGGCTACGGGTCATGGCTAAACCTGACTTTGTACTTTTGCTTTCTTTATCCTGGTCCACAAAGTTTGGTAATGTTTTCCATGCTATTTAAATCCATAAACTTTGCAACTATTTCGATTTTTCCTTATCCGCATGTAGATTAATTTGTTCTTATTTGTCTGATCGCACTTAATATGTTCACAGTGGTAATATATATTTTTACCCCTTTTCCACCTTTGTTTCCCAACCGATTTTCTTGATTGTTCTACTAAATGGTAGACATTGTTGAGCTTTAGTGACCCAACTAAATATTATTTAAATCGGTTTAGTATTAAAGTAATAAAAGGCTCTTAAAGTTGACACCACTACAAATGCTAAAAATACACACGTAAATGCACTTATGTAAGTATTGGTGCAAGTAAAAAATATAAGCAAAGCAATGAGAGAGTACCTACATAAGTATATAATAATAGTAATACGATTTGTTCTCTTTAAATGAGTGAAGTTAAAAAAGAAAAAGAGATTAGAATTAAATATGGATGGACATGCTCAGTTTTGCTTATGTAAATGCTTAATATAATAGAAATATGGTCGATTGCGTCGGCCATAGAAAATACTAGTCTAATATATTCGGTGGGTGTCTGCCGGTAACCGGTAACATACCACACGGCTCTATTATGGGCCCTTTACTATTTATGCTCATATGAATGACTTCTTTGCTTTAGAGGGCGGTTTTGAATAACAGTCTGCTATTTAAGAGCCATCTTCAGCTCATGTACGAGTATGTATTCGAATATGATATTAATACATTATTGTATGATGTGTCACGTTTGATTAGAAACTGTAGCTTTCGTATAAACTCTTCAAAGACTAAAGCAGTGATTTTCAAACGCCAAGCACTTCATTAATCTATCTATAATGATCGATGGTCAAATTATTGATTTTGTAGATCGGATGAAATGTGTTGGTGTTTGGGAAGACAATAATCCTGGATTGGGCATCATATATTTATAAATTTAGAAAGTAATGAAACACTTAAATAAAAAAATGCTGTATTAGAAAAGATTTTTCATAAAAACCATTTATAAGTATTTCCTAAACAGATCCAATATTGTTGTAAGATCAGTACAGCTGAAGAAAGTTCACATCTTTTTGCATACGTAAAGTATGGTATTCAAAATTCAGCTCTGACTGATTTTATATTTAAATTATAAATATTTTCTATTCCAGCTAAATGTCTGCCATGATTGTTGAGGTATTTGTTCATTTAATTTTTTCTGAAAAAATAAAAATATTAACTGCAATACAATGACTTGAAGACAGTAAATTAAATACAATTTGCGGTTTATTGGCATAGTAAATGAATACGTTACCATTTACGAGCCATTATAGTTTAATACACAATTTCCAAGTATTTTTTTCCCATTTAATTTTAAATAAACGTTTTATGCATTTCATATTATTTTCCCCTTTAAGGGGATTATAAATAAATTTCTAACGTTTTGCATTTTTATGCTGTAAATCAAAAAAAAAAAATGGAAAGAAACAAAACGCATTTAATATTTTTTTTTATTCCACTCATATTTTTCTTTCTTCTGCAGGTATTTATGAAACTATAAAACTTTAGTTTATTTCTAGAAAATTGAGTTTATTTTGCTTTATAATACGTTTCCAAATACACTTTAATTAACTTTATGACTGCTGCAATAAATCGTCTTCGTGAGTGAATGTTTGTTGATTTTTAAGTAGTAAAAATTAGTTTTTATATGTTTTATACATTTTTATAGACATAAAGACGTACATGCATACATATTTATATACATATTTATACATTTATAAACATACTTTTATGTTTGCTGAAATTAGTGTATTGAAAAAGAGGTACTACAACAGCCTACTTTATTTAATCAGCGTAATTACAGGTTGTAAAATGTTGTAAGTTGTGACATAATGTAATGACATGAAAATAAAATTGTATGTACACTAGGTGGCCAAATTATTAGGGACATTGAATTGTTTATCGTTATATGGCTTTGAGTGCACTTAACTAAACGTTTAAGAGATATTTGTAATGCTGGAATCCATCTATTATATAAATAGACAAAGATACATTTTTGAATCCCTTTTTCTCATTTGTTTGCCAACCGATTTTCTCCATTCTTCTACCAAATGGTAGACATTGTTGAGCTTTATTGACCCTACTATATTTTATTTAAATTGGTTCAGTATTAAAGGAATAAAAGGCTCCTAAAATTGACACTACTACAAATGTTGAAAATGCACTCCGTTCATTCATTTATGTAAGTATTTGTTCAAGTGAAAATATAAACAAAGCAAAAAAAAAAATTCAATATTACACAAATATGTAATGCACATGTTCATTACAATTTTCTTTATGTAAATATTTACAGCCATTTGCATAAAAACTTACAGTAGGTTTATAAACCGCTTTTAAGGAAAATTCAATCAAGTTAATTTCATAAATGATTAATAGGCTTTTAAACGTTTAATAAAGCATCTATAAAATCTGTAATTTTATTGTTGGTTTCACCCTTCTTTAAATCAAAAATAAAAGGACACTGGCATTTTATTAAAACATATACATATTTACAATTTATAAAAACATTTTTCGGGAACATTATTGAAAAAGTGATTTAATTAATATTATGGAATCGATAAATACAATTCGCCTGATAGGAAAGTACTATTAATACAAAAAGATAAAATTGACAAACAAATTCAAATATTCACAAACACTTTAGCTCAGATATCAAATTATCGGCAACCAAAAGTGCACTAGGAAAGCGCAAATCCATTCTCCATCACAAATGAGCATTTTAAAGTTAAATATCGCTTTAACAAACCTCCTGTTCGCAAATTTGTGGATTTAGTAAAGGAAAACATTGCGTTGGCTAGCAGTGGAATCAATCAATAAGTTTTGAAAATTTATAAGTATGTGTTCGATATTGGAGTTAACATTGCAAAAATGCAAAAAAATACCGAAAGTTTTGAGGCAAGAATTCGTGATTTCGGGCCATCAACTTAAAGCAGTATATTTGAAATATAAAAAAGTAAAGAAATAGGTATATAAAAATCTTCTGGAACTTCTGCGAAGTTGCACTTAATAAAAATAATTGTTAAGAAAAAAATTATTGTTTGTTTTTAGTTCTGTTTCATTCTCTTCAAAAAAAAAATAATAAGTAAGACAATTATGTGGCTGTAATAATTGTGAGTACCTTAAGGCGCTACATTAAAATTTGTTAACACACAAAGCTAGCGAAGCAAGTATTTATATATTCGCTCCTATAAGTATACCTCAAATATGTGTCTATAAATCTCATAAAAACGTCTAATAGTTAATTTAGGCTTATTGAACATTTATGAATACTCTTTCTTATTATTGGTTTACAAAACAAAAAGTGTTTAATAACTAAAATGAATTTAAAACTTCAAATAAGTAATTTCTATGAATATGGCCGTCAGTATTTAATTACTAGAATTTGGCCGAATGCGTCGGAATACTAATTTGTTATTAATGCTCGACGTGTTTCTATTATACAATTTTTAAATGAATCTTGTTAAAAGGTACAGGGTGTCCCAAAACTAATTGCTCTATCGAAAGGTGTTATATTTTTTGCAAATGCAAAAATCAATCGTGTTGGACACTTGTGAACTAGACAGCTGCAGTATACATACAAACAGGCAATGGAAGGATGCACTCCACAAGAAAATAGTGGAATAATCGTGTATAGTTTATTTTTTTACCAATAATCGGTTGGTAGTGTTGGTTCTGCTCGAATTTCGAAGTCTACTTCCTAATATATTTCCTAATTTCCTAATAATTCTGCGACTTAGCGGGAAAAGCTCGTTGCCAATCGTGATCGCCACCGGACTGGTCATTCTGATGAGAATATCGCGGCTGCGGCTGCAGATGTCGCTGAAAACGAAGAAACATCAACCAGACACTACAGGGCCATGACAAACGACTTCTTGTTGCCACAATTGAATGAGAGGGGCTTGGTGAACATGTGGTTTAAACAAGACCATGCAACAACACACACAGCAGGAGCCACAATGGATGTTGTGAAGGAAAAATTATTAATTTTGCGGCAGCCTGTATATTTGATTTCTACGATGTTTAAAATAGTGAAGGATACCGCAATCGTAAAACGCTAAATAAATAAATTTAAATATTTAAAACAAAATAATTCTTATTTTTTCAGCAAATACTATTAAAATCTAGGTATTGGTAATTTTTTTTTAGCAAATTTTTGTAATAATAACTAAGTTTTTATACTTTATGTCTCCACTACCAAGAGAAGAGGATGCGATTTGTCTCCTCGAAAATAAATATCTGAGATCAAAACTCCTAGCATACAAGTCACTGTCAAAGGAAGACAGCAGAAATTGCAGGTGTTTTTAAATCGGCTGCTTATAGAATAAAATTTTATTTGGACCAAAACCAGCCCATTTCGCCAAAGAGAATACATTTTTGCGTTACTGTCCTTCATAATTTTACAAACCACTGTACTTAAGGAAATGTATGTGGTGCAATTATTTTTTTAATTGATGTAACAATTTTAATTGGTTATTTAACAATTTAAAAGTAGTGACAAAAAATGTATATAAATAAAGAAACTCATGCTTACACCTTTAGTTCTTGTTTTACTTCATAAAAATGTTTTATGAATTTGCGAAAATAAAGTCAAGCCTGGAGGTTATTGTGTAGTTAGATTCGAAAAAAACTGTTCGAATTTGTATGTTGAAAGCCTTTTCAATCGATTTGTGTTGCGCAATAGATTTCCCGATTTGATAAAATAACTCTTTAACTTTTAAAAATTTTAAAATCTTGATATAATTTTCCTCTTTAGCAAAGTATCCTTTCGCACTTCCTTGTGCGTGTTTAAATGTCTCAAATTCACCGCCTTTAAATAGTAAAATTGTAATCTACTTTATTATTTATTATTATTTAATGTTTCCTAATGTAATTTATGACAATCAACTTGCTTATTAAAAATGTATTAACAAGCAATCAAAGTTTTCTACTTTGAAAAAGTATAATACTTATACTTTTGAATTGCATTCACTATCGGACGAGCAACCCTCATAAAAGAAAAGGCGATATAAAAAACATCATTAATCATAGCAAAAGTTCGTTTTTCTTTTTTGATTAAATTGAAGTTTAAATGTCAATTTATAGACTTGACAGATGATCCACAAGAAAAAAACCACAACATAAACACTTTAAGAGCTTTAAAAATGATAAAAAGAAATTAAAAATTTTATTGATATTAAAAAGATAATAAACTGCGAATAAGTCATAATAAATATTATAACACTGTATAGACTTTAAACAAGGTCAAGTTTATTTTTATTTAAAAGGAAATAACGCTGTTTAACAAAATCTGGTAGAGGGGACTAAACAAAAATATACGCGTATCAAGGGATTTCAATTTCCACCTAAAATACACCTTAACATGTATTTTATTTTGGTCCCTTCTTCCAGAATCACTCCACAGAATCTTTTTTTGTAGAACACGTGTAATTATTAAACCAAAAATGGTTTAGAACAGATTTTTTAAATGATTATTTCTACTCTGAAGCGAGCAAGCACAAAAGTTTCTTTTTCGGGGGGGTTACTACTCTGTAATTTGATTCGAAAATTAAAATCATTCGATACGAAAATTAAATTGTACTGCGTAACACTTCCGAATAGCTTGCAGCGAAGTATTAATACGTATATGGGAAAAAAGAACAATTTCTTGGTAGCACTTGATCTTAAATGTCAAAATAACTAAGAAAAAATACAAAAAATTGCCATCACTTTTTACGTGCGAAATTTTAAATTAATTTTATAAGGGAAATTAACTTCAATTCAAAATAAAAATAAGTTGCAAAACAAAACAGAAATTAACACATACATACATAATTAAATTTAAAAAAGACATTTAAACCTTGAGGTCGTTTTTTATATAAAAAACGTTATAAATTTGATTGCTTATATTTTAGCAGCTCTTCGTGTAGCTTCTTTAATAATGAAAAAATAGTAATATTTAAAAATCAATTCAACAAAATTTTTTATTTGTAAATATAAAATGTTTCAAAGCAAAATCAAATTATATTTATAGACATACATATATCAGCATTTTATAGATATGTATATATTTACAACAAAAAAATGTTGTTCAACTGTTATGTAAATGTTATTTTTAATTTATGTTTTGTCCTGAAGATTTAGTGAAATATTGATAATAAATTTTATAAGTTTTTTATATAAAAAAGGTCCTTCGTTATTTAAAAAGCAATTTGAAAAAAATGATTTTCATATTTTATATTTGGCAGATTCTAACTCAAACATTTTTTGTTTTAATTCAAGTTGAGCCATTTTCCTCTTAGTTTTTTCCAATTCTATATTTTTTTAATTCAAACTTTTCTTTTGCACGCTTTAGTTTGCTGCAAATTACACAATGCTTTTATTTCTGTTTTAAAAGCATTTTTCGTGATTTTATATAAAAAATCACGGTAGTTTTTTATTTTTCTATACTTTCACTGCCAAAATGTCTTTCGGATCGAATACGTTGTAACGTTTTTGGCATTTGTTTTCATATTACACAGTTGCATTTTCGAAAGGAAGATTTGCGAATATGAAAAGGCCAAAAAAATGTACGAACGTTCGGAAATGAATTTGCGATAATCTTATTGCACAGTTCCTTTTGCTCGAGTTTGTACAATTTTTTTTCGAATCGAAGTACACAGTAAATCCCCAGATCTCGTTAAATTCTCATAAAAATCAGGCCAGTTCCTTTGGAATTGATCTCACAATCTCCAGAATATTCGGCAAGCTTTCTACCGCCGACTCTAACGAGGTGCATAAATGTAGAAATGGAATTTGTAAAATACATTTTGTTTTTTTTTGTTTATATTTTGACTTATGTATAAAGAACGTCAAAAGCTTAGTAAAAATAATTAAAAACAAATTAAATATTAACAAATCCCGCGGGCTGATTTGAGGATGTAACATCAGTTTAGGATTACGATGTGTTCTTTTAATAGTTTCGAAGTAACAAAATTCTTAATTTTGACTCGTTCAGAAACGGTGTCATCTGTTCATTAAGTAGAAAACAACAGTTAACTTCCAGACGGGTGGATCGCTTTGCTGCAAACATGGCTTAGAATACGCTCGATCAAGTCACTTTTCAAATAATTAAAATTGATCAAATGCAATCCAGTCGTTTGGAATCTACGATGGCACACATAAAACTTATAACATCCCTCATTTTTATTCAAACTATTATAGAAGAATCTTGAAGCTACACCGTTTGCAGCCTTATATTACACTGGGCAACAATGATTTTGTGGCCTTTGAATAAATGTTTTTGTTTAATTTGATTCTGATTTTCGCGTAAAACTATCTGGTCCATAAAAATTTATGAAAAAAAAGATTTGTCGTATTTTTTAAAACTAAAGTAAAAATTCTCATTCAAATTACATACAAAACGTGTTAACATGATTTTTCCTATCTACTCAACGATTTCGAAGATATTTTTGCAGTTGAAAATAAAGAAAAAAAATTAGGGGAAATTTAGAAATTGTAATATTTTTTTAAATTAAAAAAATCGAAAACGACGATACTTCCGTTTTATTCGGCAGATGCAACGATTAGTGTGTTACAAATAACACGTGTCATCCATATTGCACTCAAATTGATGCTCTAGTTTTGATTTTACTCTTAATTAACTGATGGCATTTTATTGACAAAATTCGTGATATGGATCCAACATTAACACCAGTTAGTTCAGCACATGCGTTTTATCGGAGAAAGAAAAATTCTTTAGAAATAACACTTATAGGTCAATTGTCAGACAGCAATTAAAAGTTTGTGATTGCCAGAAAAATATTAAATAGCAGCCGAAATTGCCAACTCTAATTGCCAGTTGCCATCTGTAATATTATTTTCAACAACTTGCAACCCAACTAAGTTTTGGTTGCAATCCATAATCGACCCCTTAAACTAAAAATGAATTTAGTTTGCTTAAAGCTTTTAAATTTATATAACGAATGCTTTTAAAACTTTTTTTTTGTTAATTTTTTTATTGAAACCAAATTAAAACTTTATTTTAACATCAATTTGAAATTCTATTTTCACTGTAATGAAATATAAAAAAAAACGTAAAATTACTTCAAAAACTTTTTGAAAATAAACAAAATTTCCAACAAACAACAAGAAAATACAACTCAATACAAACTTCTAGCAGGAGACCAAGTTAAATTAAACCAAAAAATTGTATAGATGGCCTGAAGGTACAACAGCCAACATAAATTTAAAAATGGTCCTTTTACAACCATTTTTCCAATGCAAAAGGAAATCCTTGAAAATGTTTTCAAAATAAATCTTCGTTTTTTTTTTGTTTTTGCAGTTGTTCATACAAATTAAAAGCTTTTTCAATAATTTGAAGAGTTGGGAATGATGTTTGTTGAAGAAAAACTAAAAACAAAAATAACTACAACAAAGTTAATGAAAATGCAATTGACATTAATTGAATTTTTGCGTTCTTTTTCTTTTCTTTTTTTAAATAAAGTGCAAGTGCGCTTTGCTTGCAATTACGCGAAATTTACATGAAAAGGAAAAAAGAAAAATCTGCTTAAATGCAAAATATCTGCACTTGTACTGTTTTTTACAGAATTTATATTTAAATTATATGGTATAGAGAGAGAGGGAGATAGTGATAGATAAATAAGGTTAAGGACTTTTTCTTCAATGCAAATTTGAACAGAAAATTACGGTCGGTAAACAAATTGAAATAAAAACTTGTTTCTACTGAAAATAAAGAAAAAACAAAAGATAAAATACTCGTAAATTGAGAAGTATTTGTTTTTAATGTCATTCAAATACACATCTATTTGATTTAAATATTGATGTTTTCTATCACTCTCCAATAAAGAAAAACAAATATTTGAAATAATGCTTACAGCAGAGTTGTGGAACAAAAAAACATCTTCTTACAGTGAAAGTAAATACTGAACTTGTGCTTTTCAAATGTCTAAACTCACAAGAAAGTTCCTTGTCTTGTTGATTTTGTGAATGATGTTATTGTTCTTTAGTGATGCATGTCCCCAAATACTTTTATTCTTCAGGTTTGAAAATGTATTATTATCCACATCAAGGCAAATGCATAATCAGGTGGGGAGTTTATTATTCTTGGATCTTAAAATAAACTTTTCAAGGTGAATTTAAAACCATAAAAATTTACCAAAAAAAAATACATTGTGACAGTAAAAAATTATTAAACTCATTGTGTCAGCAGAGCTGACGAGGTCACCTTGATCTATACTTAAAATATAATTTAAAGGGCTAAGAAAGTATTTCTTCAGTATCGCGGACAGAAGAGGACCTGTCATAGAATATGTATTGTGACCGATACTCAGGTGGTAGCGATCGATATTCTGGAGCTGACGTTGTCATTGAAGGTATTCAATTGAAATAGTTAAGATAATCTGTGACAGATCCCAGAGCTAAACTTAACTTGCTTCTTTAGTAGCAGTTATCATTCAGAAGCATCAAATATTTTACTCTCTCGATATTTTTGGCAAAACCGGTTTTGTCATAATCAATATGTTTCAGATTTGTATCTATTCCAACATGAGGCAAGACCACGCTTTGCTGAAATCGAGAATGGTATGAAATTCAATTTATATATATTTTTATTACACTCATTTGTATGTCTTGTGGACAATAGTGTTGTGATGTGAAAAAAGCTGAAATGTTTGGGTAAAAATATAAATTATTTTGCTTTTGTTAAACTTGGAGAAGAACTTCAGTAGTATAATTGACACAAATTTCTGGCAGAGTAATTACAGTTGCGAACAAATCTTAATACAAAGTTCTTTACGAGGGGCTACTAATGCAAAGTGTAACAAGACCTTAGAAAGATACCTTTTTGTCTTTGTCAGCTGGAGCCTGTGTATGCACAGATCGAGAGATCAGTGAGATCTCTCAACAACTGGAAAGCTATTAAATTTTTATTGCTTGAAATTTTTTACAAAATATATTAATTAATTTTTTTTTTTCACTTAAACAAAATGACCACATCTCTTTGGGTACATTATTCATAAATTTTTGTGTATTTATTTAAATTTATTATATACATACTTTAAATTTTTTATTAAATCCCTGCAGTCAGCCTGGGACCAAGTGTCATTTGCAGTTATAAAAAAAATTGTTTAATAATATTTAGTAAACACTATCATCAACCAAGTCGCAGGGTCTACGAAATACCTGAGAACCTGAATGTGTCCAGATGTTGGCAACAGTGATAAAATAACACATATAGGCATTTTATTAAGTTTTTGTTAATACTCATCTCATATTTAACTTCCTCAATTTGGTGCCCTTTAAAACCGGACAACCGCCATGTAATGTTCTTGTGTCCCCCTCCAACGATTTATGTAAATTGTACCACATCACCATGGAACCTTTAGTCGGTTTAATATAAGTATCCAATTCGGCAAAAACAGTGTAACCACCTTCTTCGACATCGCAAAGCTAAAGAATAATTTGTAATGAAACAAAAGTCAGCAAAAAAAAAAATTACGACTTTTTTGAAGAAAAAAAAAACTCCAAATATTTCAATATTATGGGTATTCGTTTACACTACTAATTTTAGCAAACCAAATTTTAAGAGTCTTTCATACAATTTTTTACATATATTTTAAGTGCTTTTAGCAGTAGCTTGTTTTTTTTTATTATGAGCTCTAGAATATCAAAAATAGAGTAGTTTAAATAATTTATATTTATATAAGTTTCTACTTTAAACTCTGTAGCTTAAGGTTTTCTTTAATAAAAAATTTTCTTTACACAAAAAAAATATGTGTAGTATGTTGCCCCAACCGCAGTAATAAAAACAACAACAACCTCGAGAATCCACTGACGAGCACGAGTTTTGTGGACTAGAGTCACTAAAATATACTAGTAAATCTTTGGTTCAAATGTCTCCATGTAATCCTAAAAGCACTAGCTCGTCAGTAGTGATAAGGTCTACTGGTCGATCTCCAATGACAAGCCTGTGTTAAATGTCAATAGTAGAAAATATTGGATTGGGTACATCTGGTCAGTAGTACTGATGACAATGTCAGTACAGTTTTACTTTGTACATTCCCTACAGGAATGTTACAAATGGACCGAAATTTCAGTTATAAAATCCTGGAAAAATTAATGTGATCATTTTTTTTTTTGCCTAAAAGAATAATTTATTTGGTTTCCACTGTTCCAACTTTTCCATATTATAGCAAACCAATCTTTATGATTTACATGAATTTCGTGCTTTAGAGTGTATGTGTAAGTTTTTTTATTATTTGTTTTTGTGAAAAACACATTTTGAATATTAAAACATAATTTTTTCACAATAAAAGTTTTTCAGACATTTTTGTTTAACCAAGATTGAAAATCAAAGATGAATATAAAAGTTAAAAACAAATAATGTTTTAATGTCTTCATATTCATATTAAAGAGTTGTGAAAAAATTTTGAAAGAAATAGAAAAGGAAATTTCGAAAAGTGGACAACTCGTATTTTTGGACAAATTCTCATTTTAGCACAAATTTAGTTTAAATGTGTGTGAGCATCTATTATATCAACAGAAAAGTTCAACTTTAGTGTTAAATTCACTTTCGTCGGCATGACGTGTAGATAATAATTTCGAAAAAGCTAGAAATCTCTTTAGCAGATATGTCCTTTTCGAAATTATTGCATTAAACATGAGACGTAAGTTAAACACAAAAATATTTCTGCCTCATATTTCGGTTTTTAAAAAAGTGTAGTAGTATTTCATTTGAGTATCAATTTTAATTTTAGACACCTGATATTAAAGATTCTAAGAATTTCTTTACTTGTATTCTTTAAATCAATTACGTAAATTTCGAAAAAGACACATCTCTAAAATATAAAATATCTAAAAAAATGTATGAATGATAACATTGAACATCAAATATTTTTAAGACCTAAAATTCGTTTAAAATTCTTTGAAAAATAAATAGCTCCCTTCCAAATGGCCAACTCAATTTTATGTGGCAAAAGTTGTAGTATAATTTTATACAGTGAAAGCGGGAAGTGTATGTCTACGGGATCGTTTCTACAAGTAAAAACATAAGCAAAGGTCACGGGAGCTGTCCCTTCGTAGAGTTTTTACTGTATAACAAAATTGTCTGACCGTTTTTTTTTTCGAAGCTGTTGGAGTAGAGATTCAAATCAAAGAATTTTCAATTAATCTTAATTCCATTAATTTACTTATTTTTAAATGAAACAGTTTTTTTTATGAAAAATTAATTTTATTAAGAAACTTTTAAAAAATCTTTGTACATTTTATATGTAACAAGTGGTAGAGCTGAATCAACATGTCATTTTCGGAGATAAATACAGCTCCATCAGCAGGCAGGATTTTACGGTGATGGCTTTATTAGTCTAAACATCAATCTTCAAACCAATTCATTGAAGAAATTTTTACAATGTGAATGGATTATTTTGTGGCTTCGCATAGGAACTTGGCATCTTCAGCATTTTTGTAACCCTCAACCTTCTTTACAAATCACTTCCAAGTAAATCTTACGAGGGCATTTGTAGGAACAGAAATGGCTGGACAAACATATTTTCCCGGAGTCGTCAAAAGGTTAAACCAACTCATTGCAGATATTTTTACAATGTGAACAGAGAATTTAAATTTATTTCGTTTGGTTGATCGAAGTTTTTTACCGGCAATCGTCACATGTTTCTTAGTAAAATTCTTTCTTAATTAAGAAATAGAATGATTCACAGATATTTATATGCAGTATGCAAAATATCGACCCCTGTGCGCGAAATTATCGTATGATGAACTTTTTTCGTAATTAAATTTTTGATGCAAACTGGTTCTAAACTAATTAATTCATCTGTTGACAAGATATTATAGCGAAAAATATAATAGTTATGGAGATACCATAATGCAAATTTTGTTGTATGTCACAGTTTAATAGTAATAAAAATAGTAATAAAAACGCTCTCCTGTAAAATTTAGTTTTTGTAACATACGATAATGACGCTACTGTGGTCGATATGTTTTTATATTATTATTATTAAGTATATTTTTTCTAAATAAATATTTTCAGTATACAAAGTATTCATATCGTAATGTTCAATTAGCCAATCGATAAATATACATCAACGTCAGAAGAGAAGCATTCAACTTATTCGAATATTGACCGATCGGCATTATAAATAATAAATCGCAGTCGACCATCTTCAACCTTCAAAAACTTGAAAATTTAACCAAAATTAACTGGTTTGAATAATATTTTTATAGCGAATCTTCGAATTTAGTTTCCTCTAAAAATAAACCCTTAACCTCTTAAGTCTCAACGAAATATTAAAGTCCATGTGATGAAAGTAATAAAAAAACAATACCAGTCATCCCATAGTCAATCTACATTACGAGTATTTTGCAAAAACATAATAAAAACTCCCTTTATTTTAATTGTTTTAAGTCATACTAAACACTCATTAAGTTTTTCCTGATAAGGCAAGCAATTAAAAAAACAAATGAAAAGTTTATTGCCACTTAAAGAAAAGCAAAAATAAGCTTAAAATTAAGAAAACACTTTAGCAATCAGTAAACATGAGTCTTACACTTGAACATTATGCAGCTTACAACAACCACAACAAGTTGCTCATTTAAACTTGATGTGAAATGAAAAACAACTAAAATAAAAGCTGCAAACTTTTGGATAATTAACATACAACATGCAAACTCAATTCCACGGGCCTACAAACTTTTAACAGCCAACGCACACAATTTCTAACATCCCCAAACTTACTGTTTAACAAATATTTTTTTTAACAACTTAATGGCAGTAGCTGATTTTAATTATTTATTATGATTTTTTTTTAATTTTAGATCTTCCGATTCCTCTACAATAACAGCAACATCGGCAACAACAATTGCAACACATCACAGTGCAACGGGAGGAGGATTGCAGCATCAAAATCAATTTCAAACAAATTTGACAAATAATTCATCGACAACAAGCGCACACATCTCCTCCTCAGCCTCCATAAATAGTCATCATACAAACAACAATTGCAATAGTATTAGTAACAACAACAACAATATCAATAACAATAACAACAACATTAGTAGTAGCAGCAGCTTAAATAACCATCAACGTCTACCATTTTGTGGTTTAGATTCCATTAAAGGAAGTGACAATAATGGTGGTGATGGAATTGTTGGTGGCGGCTGCTTGAGTGGCGGAGGCCAAACAAATTTAAGTTTTGATTTGAATGGCAGCAGTGGCAGCACACATACCATGGGCATGCATACAAATCTCGGTGGCATGTCCATCGATAATGCTTCGGAACAGTTTCATTCGTTGGATGCTAACGACAGTTCATGCTGTGGCGACGGACAATTTGAAGATGATATGCAAGCGTTATTGCCAAAATGTTCACGTCTATCGAGAGATGAATTAAGTCAGGTAAGACAACTGTTCTATTTTTGTTTGCAAATGGAATTTCTTGTCTCGCGTAAAACATAAAATTTGACGATTTTCATTAAATAGACAAAGTTGTCTCAACAAAATGCTTGATTTCTCTAAATGATTGTCAGTCGTTTTATTCAATTTTCACAAACTAATTTACTTTAAACTCTAAAGAGACACTTGTTGGCTTTCGCTCGTTACTATTAATAGAACATAATAGAAAAAATCCAAATTGATAAAAATATTATAGGGACACGTAAAAATTAGTGGTTTTAACATCAATTGTACGTACACTCAAAATATTCTGTAAGTAAAATTAACTGAAATTGTAATTTAAAACAAATGAAAGTTCACTTAAAACCCGGTCTACTCATTTTTCATTTAAATGGAACCAAAAGTTCATTTAATTTTTAATGTTAAAAAATTAATTGACTTAAGCTTGTAAAAATAAAAGATTTTTCCTTTGTTTGTGTAGGAAAGGAAATCTCAAACAAATCAAATAAAGCAAGCAAAGAAAAAAAACAGCACTTGAAAAGAACGGACAATATTGAATGTAACCGAAAATCCGTATTAATATGTCCTTAGTTTTTTTAATGAATGTTAGAATCAGTTAAAAATAAAATTGTTTACAATTTTAAATGTTTATTCTTTTAAAAATGACTGAACGGATTACTTCTTGAATAACGTACAGTCCGTTACTGTAATAATATTGTGAGTGTATAAGTGTCGCTTTTTGAAACAGTGGGCCTGTTGGTAAACTCATCACTGCGCTGCATGTTATGCTCTACGTTCATAAATGCAAACAGTAGCAAATCTGCAACACTGAAGTATATTATGTTGTTGCCTGAAGTAGTTAGTGCGTTGACTACTCGGAAAAAAGCAAAAAAAAAAAAAAAAAGTCATAACATCCAGCATTTTTCAGATGTGCATTATTAGTATGCCATTGTATTTGTTGTTGTTGGAATGTTTAAGTGATGAAGGCATAGCACTGGTCACTGAACAGTACCGACAGCAATTGATAATGGTGTATGCTACTGTACATCACAGTGCCCACCTTCGTCGTTATTGTAGCAAAATCGCCGGCAAAGTAAAATAATAAGAAAAAATGGCTACAAAGCTTAAAAACAAGTTTAATGCGCTAATTGTCACCGATCTTCAACACTGATCTACGAACTAACATAACGCGCAATATCAGATTTGTAAAACAATTAATCTTACTCACTTTAACCAGCTATCCACTCTTACTATCCGTTGCCCAAAGAAGGCAACGAACGCACCTATTGTTTGGTAGGCATATTAATTGCCTTAAAAAGTGCAAGTAGTTTATTAAACATTTTTTCTATTTTGATAATGATTCGAATCGAATTAAGCAAGTAAAACCCTGTTTCTTATATTTCACTTCAAATTCAAAATCTTTTGTTTGAAAAAATTTTCGATATAAAATGATAGAAACATCAACATTTAAGAAAAATTTTATATTCTGTTTGTTGGGCAAATTTTGACTTTTTCTCTATTTTATACTCCATAACAAAACTAAACAGCAGTAAAGAAATTTTTCACAATTGCGTTTGTGTGAGTAATTGCTTATTTATGTTGGGAGATGTTTATTTTGCGAAATTACTCATAAGCCAATGTAAATAACAAAACAAAGAAGACAAATGCGTTTTTATATGAGTTTTAAGGATATTGTGTGTGAGCGGGTGTGTGTGTGTGTACATGTACGTGAATGTAAACACAACTAGAAAACATTATAAGAGCTGGTAGATGTTGGATTTTATAAGAAGTCTTAAGCTAAATAAGGAATATTATTTTAAATTTATTTACCTTTTGAGAAAATGGAGAGGAATCTATTTTTATTTTTTTTAGAACAAACAGGAGTTTTTTTGTTTTTTTATAAGGAGAACAGAAGTAAATAAGTTTTGAAGTTTGTTGTTTGTTTTTGGAAATATTTTCGATTAAAGTAAAGTAAATATTGTAATAGATAAACGGAAGGAATATTTCAATAAACTACGAACTTCATCGAACGATTCAAAGTGTATATAATCAATAGAGCTGTGTAGCTCATGAACGAACGGATTAAGTTGAACGAATCACCCAACTGAACGAAGTGATCCGGTCATTTTACTGCACGCTTTTGGTATATTAAAACTTGTTTTCGTGTCTTTTTATGTCAAATTCACTTTCGTTCATGGATATTGTTTCTTTTGTTTCATTTGACTTATGATAATTGATTAAGAGTTATTTTCAGAAGTTTGCATAAACACATATTTCTTTTGGGCATCATCTCGTGATAAGTATAGTTTATAAATTAAGCTGAAATAAAATTTCTAATACATATTCTAATCAAAAGAACAAGAAATTGTTTCTAAAATGAACTTAACTATGATTTTTTTACTTAATAAATACTTTTTTTCAATAAATTCTTCGAATTAATTACATTATTCAAATATTTACAAGAGATTTTGTTAAGAAAAGAAGGATTAAAAAAAATTAAATTAAATTTTCGCTAATTGAACGAAATTGACCGATCACTGAAATGAACGATTTGGCACAGCTCTAATAACAAGTACTTGCGTTTCTAGGAGGTATCAGAAATTGGTTTAGGTGACCTAATAAAATACCTCAATGCAACGGGGTGGATGTAGTAATTAAACTTATTCCTGAAAAACAAAAATTTACCAAATTTTTGTCATAATGTTTTTAAACAACGCAGGTTTTTCTAAAGAAGAGGGGGAAGAAGTTGTATCAATTTGTTATTATTAATAAGTATTTCTCAATGCTGCTGGAAATACATAAATAAAAAAGAAGAAAAAGTAAAAAGATCTTTGGAAAATATTGATGTGAAAAATTCATCAAATTTTACAACAATTGTAATCGAATGCTATCAAAGTGAAATATACGTCTGTATGTACATTTTGTGTATGCTGACATGTGATCATCATCTGCTTGAACTACAATAAAAAATAATCGACAACTGAGAAATCCCTAATATTTATATAAAAAATTGGCTCTCAGTTAAGTAGTAGAGTTCAGTTTTAGTTTTTTCTAAAGCTGAAAGTCCATACCACGCGTTCTACGCGTCTGTCAAAATAGTAGTAGATCCAGTGCAGTTGTGTGTGATAAGTTACACAGCAAGAAACGTAGAACGCTTAAACGCTTACAGCGCGTGAAGTAGGTATACTTTTGTACGCGTCGCAAGCGTCATGTAAAAATTTGATAGTCAAGGATGGCAAATTATGTTCTATTTTCAATGTTATCGATAAATATGTTTCTATCGTAGATTACTTTTACATATTTTCGTACTAAAAAAGGATTTTAATTAAAAAAAATCTTCCGTAATAAAGATTAGAAATATTTTCAAAACTAAAATACATTAAAATTAATTTTTAAAACAATTTGTTCACCAACAAAATTTGCATTTTAGTTGTCGATTACCTTTACGTACTAAGTCTCATCTCTGTTATGTTTATGAATTTTAAAAATTTATTCAGCAAGTTCAATGGAGTAAACGCTAATTAATGTTGTAAAAAATCACAAACTTTTAACTAATAAAAGTTTTTCGTAGGGCTCAATGGCACAAATTATTATGTGCACAAACTCAATAAATTCTTTTCAATCCTCACTTTCACTCTCCATTTTGCAAAAGTTATTTGTATTTGATAAAAAATATTTACATTACACCTGAACAAAACAAAAAACTTGGCGCATAATAAGTGTTTTATGTCACTTGAATTTAGAAAAGCATAGAACGTGTAGAACGCATACAACGCGTGTTATGGACTTTCAGCGTAATAGAATTCTAGTATCGTCTCGTTTTCTCTGAGCAATTATTATATAAACATTATTGATCGTCTATCAAAACTTAAATATGTACAAAAATGCAGCATCAATCAGGCTGACACACTTTTATTTTCACTTTAATAAATTTAAGAACAAAAAATTATAACGAATGCTTAAAATATAAAAAGAAAGAAATTAATATAAAAATAAAAACACTCGACAATTACATTTTTTATGCATCAACACATTGCAAGAAAAACAAATATGCTGGTAGCATACATATTTCATTCAAGCCAAATATAAAAAATAAATAAAATAAAACCAAATGAAAAAGTATGCAGACTGGAATTTTTGCAACAAAAATTCAAACATAATTCTATTCACGTTCTATGTGAGACTTTTATATATGAAAATAATAAATAAAATGAGCAAAATGTGTATTAAAATAAAATACATATTCAAAGAGATGAATTCAACAAAAAAAACAAGAAAAAAAAGAATCATACAGAAAAATACCAAAAAATCATACCACATTCAACAATGTCATGATGCCTTTTGGCAAAATTTATGTATTTTTTCACTCTTTTTCGTCGAGTATATAAAAATTTATACACATTTCAAGTGATTTTGCCTTTTTAAAGGTTTTATATTTGGTTGAATTTATTTTGCTTTTTATATTATTATAACCATGCGAGTGTGTATGCGTGTCATTGCTTGTATGGGGTTTTATTTGATTTATTTCATGCAGTGAAAATTACTTTAAATTTGATTTTCATGCTGCATACTTTTGGGTGTTCGCTTTTTATATGTTTTTATTTTGCTGTGAAGCGATTTCTTTTTTTTTAGGTATAAATTTATGTATTTTGATTTCAATAAACATATAAATAACAAGGATTTGTTAGAATTCATTTAGCATTCGAGTTGTGGATTTTTTCTTAAGCAAAAAAAAAGCGTTAATAAATTCTAAGTATTTTTTATTTTAAGTTTCTTAGCACATATTTCATGTATATTTTCCAGAGAATTTATCTCTTAAGAATTATTTACTTTTGCCATTTTCAACAAGGTAATTCAAAGTACATTTTGAAGCATCTATAACAAATGTTACTATTACAAATATGCATACAATGTTAAGAAATTGTGTTTGAGTTTATGTGGAATCTATTATATGGTGTTTATTTGTGCTGAAGCTTAAAAGTATGATTTCCTTTTTCCATTTAAGTGAATATTTCACTCCACAGCGAGGATGATTTTTAATAAGAAACCAAAAGAAAAGAGTCCTGCAGCCAGAATTATAGTTATTAAAAAATATATTTTATGAGTTCGGCAGGCCACTTAAATTTAAAGTAAACATTTATGGCGTTTTCTTTTTTTAGAAAAAAGTGTAACTTTTTTACCTTTTTGATTGAAAGTTTACTATTTAATGATTTTTTTAAATAGTGAGTTTATTAGAAATTATTGTATCATTACTTACGAGACAAAACTTTTCTGAAGAAAACTTTGAATAGCAATTTTTTTTAGATAAAAAGTAAAAGAAGCGTTACATTTTTTTAGAAAAGAAAACGGCATTAGTGTACTATAGAACACTTTGTTGAACCAACTTATGCTTACACCAAATCTAAGTTTTCCCAAAAATAAAATGGACGCAACTGTTGAAAGTGTAGTTATGCATTTACTTGGTATAGATATGCTTTGCAAATTTACAAAGCAGAGAACCCACTAACATAGATATTTTTATAGAAAACATTTTCTACATTTAATTAACAAATAATTAGTAACAAGTTTTTAATTTTAAGCCACTTCGGTTTTAGGGTTTGACTGTAATGAATTTATATTATTTATAAAATTCATTTAATTTTTATTAAATAATTTATTCAAGCTTTAGGTCCAGGAAATAAATATAAATGATTTATTTAATCCGATATTTCGCTTTCTGAATGGAAAGCTTCTTCAGGGATATATTTAGTTAAAAATTAATAATAACAAATTTAGAATAAGTTTTTATTTGTTTATGAAAACAATAACTGTTATTATTATTTTTTAATTAAATATATCCCTGAAGAAGATTTAATAAAAAGGTCGAATAAATCAGAATAATTTTAAATTCATTTGATTTTACTTAGAAATTTGTTTTATTTTAAAAAACTATACAAGATCTTAATTACTTGAAATCATGTAAAACTAATTAAAAAGAACACTTGTTTCTCATTTAAGAAGCAGCCTCACGATAAAATCATTGACTTTATCTTTCGGTAAATGAATTCTTTTAATGTTCTTCCCACACGCAACACAAACATATTAAAAAGCAATAGAGAAAGGTGTATATTTGAATATATTTGTAACATTTATAAGTTTAAGTGCATCCCTTGAGGTTTTATTTATTTGCGTTTCAAATGTCGTCTGCGTTGGTTTCGGCCCAGTGAATGTATTCGTACATGTCGACGACATCTTATTTGATTTCTCATACAATAAAATTGTTTGGTAAAATGTTATGTTTTATGCCTTCTAGTAATTTTTGCATTTCCTTATTGGCAGTCTCTCACTCCTTTTGCAGAGCTCACATACACCCGCACACACACACACACACATCCTTGTTTTCTTAAATACCCATTACATTCCCCATTATTTGTTAAAAGGAAATCTTGTCTGTTTTTTTTTTCTTTTGGCTGTTATTACACACTTGTGTCTGATACAAATACCACCATACTTTTGTAGTGTTTTAGTCATTTGTTTGAGAGTATGTGTGCGTTGCTGTGTTTTTAATATGCGATGATATGTGTAATTTGTTCGTAACATGTGCGTAAGTAGCAGCAGTTATTCAAGTATTTTTGTCTTATTCACATCTGTTTGTATGTACGTCTGTTTCCGGGTAGATTTGGAATGTGTATTTTGTTACCGTTTTTATGTGACAGAAAATTCCGCATATTGATTTCTATTATAGTAAATTATTAGACTGTTAGATTTGTTTCATTTTTTTGTTGTATTATTTTCTTCCTTTATTACAAATTAGGGTGGTTTTGAGATGAATTTGTCAAAATATGTTTTACAACTTTGAGAAAAAAATTTTTTGTAATTTTAAATAGAAAAAGAGTGAATGTGAAAAATAAAACTTTGATAAAGTATGTGTTGAAAATTATGGAAATTGTAAAGCAAGTTAAGTTTACTAAATAAAATTGGTTATAAAATGTTACTATGGTAACTTAAATAACAGATTCATATCATAATTGGTTTTAGAATTCGAATTCGAAAAGTCTTCAAAATAACGATTGAAATTATTTGCTAAATTTTGGTGTTTATAAAAAAGTACACAAAAATTTAGAGAACACCAAGAGTTTGAAATTCAGAATATTCTTCATTTTCGCGTATATATTTCAAAAAATAATTGAAATCGAAAAATTAACCAAGCCATTGAAAATTCTTACCTTATTCGTTCGTACAGTTCCTTCTCGCATCGAACCTTAGCGATGCATAGGTTATATATTGGGTTTTACGAAATATAATTAGTCAAGGATCGGAGAAAAATTATTATAAATAAGTTAATTTTAATTTTACGGTTATTGCCGTCATGTGCCAGCCACAATTCGAAATAAGCAACAACACAGGCTACGTCGGGAAGTCCCGACATGGGAATGTTTTATTTTTTAATTGTATTTGCTTGGTTTTTTCCGTTGATTTTTGTTCAAAAAATATTCTTAACATTAATATTAAATGATATTTATATCAAAGTATATTAATTGGTGGCGGTATATGCCGTCCTGTCCCAAAATTTTTCAATATGACAAATTGTCCGTGAATGTATTAATATTATTTTTAATTTTTCAAATTAAGTATACGCACTAGATCATATAATTTTTATGCCGCATTAAGTATACGCATTGATGCACCACATCCTCCAAGATCACACAGTGTGAGATTTTGTCAAAAACAAAATACAAATATGTCTGTAGTTTTTAAACAACTACTCAGATATTTTAATATAACTTCATATCACAAAAGCAAACGTATATTCGAGATGGCTGATGCCATCCGCGCAAAGGAGGAACTTGAAAAGTTTCAATCGATACCAAATTGTTCTTTTAGATTCTATAGAAACAAATTTTAATTCAGCTAAAAGCTTATCTCTAAGTAGTATAAAAAGCTATTGTATTTGTATGTAACTGATTTAATAAAATTTTGGGAAAAATTCGATTTTCAAAATAAAAATTTTAAACTTTTTATCTGCTTTAAGACACCATTAGTTTTTACTTTTCGTTGCCTTTCTGGCCCGTTCTTTTCTGTAGAAAATATATTTTAATTACTTGTTCTGTATCTGAGCTTTTGGACGTGGACGATATAATTAAAGGAATGAATTTTATAAATGTGACCAAAATGTTTTTTTTATCTGACAAAAATTTATAAATTTTTAAAAATCTTGAATTAAAATATTTTGTAATTAATGTTTGAAACCGAAATTGATTTAAAATGTAAAAATGAATAAGTTTGTACTCTTCGTATTCAAATTTGTTGAATAATACGGTTAAATAGTTGATATTCCTGATCACTAGTATCAACCGTCAGAAGTGGTAAAATCGAACAAAAGAACGCTGATGAGATGGTGTAGCGAAATCGAAATCAGTACTGATCCGTTCTGCTAGTCTGATGAATAATAAAAATTGTTCTATATATAGTACTCTCTTAATGAAAATAATGAGTTTTTAAAAAAAAATTCTAATAAAAATGAAATAAAAAATTAGAATAAATAAAAATGGGTAAACTCGGGTTTGAACTTGAGCCAAACTAATCGTTTCAATATATGTACATATTTAAAATATTTTGTTTTTACTTTTAACAAAAAATTTGTAATATTTCACACCACAAAAACTATTACATACACACTTTTGGCTGTCTCTTAACGATGTATTCTATTTTCTATTGATTTTATTTTCTATTCTATATTCTATTTTGACATTGATTCTATTGATTTCGTAACATAGCGTCCACCACTGCGATTATCTATGATATAACATGAGAGAGATCGTCGGCAGAATAGCAAAACTAAATAGTCAAAATGTATCTTCATATCTTGCAATAGGAATGCGTATTTTTATTTTTGTTATAAGACTTCATTATGTGCAATTACTTATTGAGTAAACATGTAACATATCTCCAAAATTAGCCAATTTTGTTTAACAATATTTATTAATAAATCAATGAAAAGTTCTTTAAACATATAAAAATTACATAAATTTTATAATAAAACAATGAGTTTTAGTTATTTATATACGCACATGCACATTCACTTATATATTCTCATGTACATGTACGTTTTTTTGACATTTCATATCATAAGATTATTGTGATAAGATTTATTATAACAATGCTCTCATAATAATTATTATAACACTGCAATAACACTAATTTCAAGTCTACACGTAATATCACTCTGCGATTGAAATTGACGTTCCTTAATAGAAAAATATCAGATATTATATCAGGTGTAGACTCTACGTAAACAGAACAGAACAAAAAAGTAACAACAACCCACACATTTTTCAATTGAACAAAAACTAAACAGCTGATCGATGATAGAACAGAACGTATAAATAAATAATCCTTTAGAATTTATAACAAATTACTATTTGATATTTATAAAACATAATACAATATAATTTTTGAGCCAAGAGATGCAAGCAATTCATACTAAAAACTAAATTTCCAGTCGTTTTTTTTATTGTCATATTATTAAATTTTATTTAAAGAATGCCCAATGTGGATGCGAAATATTGGAAATAAAATAAATTATTATTATTTTTATAAAACATACCTGGATCTTGAGCTTGGAAAAAGAATAGTTTAAGAATTTAAAATCAAAAAACTTAAGCAATTAGAAAAATATTTTGTATTAAATTAAGTATAATTTACTAAAATTTTTCTGAAAGGTAGAATTATAATATAAAACAAAACTAATTTTAAATATATCTTTACTGTTGAAAGCAGCGACTTTGGAATTAGAAATTATCAATTTCAAATGATGTTCTCTTAAATCACATACATATTTTTATTTATTGACGGATTTTGAAAATAACATGAAAGTTTCCGATACTGAAATAACAATAAAAAAAACTAAAAACTGGTAGTAAATTACGGCATTCGATATCGAACGAAATCCCATAAAAAATTTTTTGAATTTGTCCTCAATATGAACTTTCAAACGAAAATTATTATTTTATTTTCAAAAACAGGCAGTTAGCTTAGAATCGAAAATTGTACACTAGTTGGATATATATTTCATTAAAATATATCAGATTGGCCCATCCGAATACAATATTAATGTATATAGCTAAGGAAGATAGTTCTAGCCGGCTGTCCTGAAGACACTGATAGTTTTTCTTTTTAGGTTCAAGTGATAGCGAGGAAGTTTGTTTATCAATTTGTAAATACTATTGCGTTTAAGCAAAGACCTGCAAATGTGTTGCAGTTTCACTAGTCCTGAACACACTTTGTAAAATATAATGTGAGGCAAATGAGAATCTTCTGAGTGCAAGAAGGAATTGGTCCTTGTGCATTGAGATCGGTGTCGGGGGTATCTTTACCTTTCGAACAATTTTGGTTTTCATTTTATTTCTTATAATTTGTTCTTTTATCATAGCAATACTAAGAAAATTTCATTCTGTAATCAATTTAAACTATTTATGAAATTTGAAAAGCTTTTATTCACACTCGAAAGGATTTTGCTAAGGGATGATAGTTCGTTAAACTTTTACGTTCGGTTATACGATCACGGATGTTATTGTACGTTTACATATGTCATAATCCGAAAAGTGTACTTTTACGTGACGATTTTTACGTTCACGGCTATGGCGAGCCATACTTTATTACGGCTGTCGAATATTGCGTGATCGACTTCGGCAGCATGTTTTAGATTAAAGAATAATATTGTGTGCTTCTTTGATCTATTGCAACTTTTCAAAATCGAAAATTCGACAACCGTAATAAGGCCAAATATTTTTCTATTTTTGATAATTACATGAAAAAATACATCACTCATTAATTCTGATGCAGGCAAATATTCCATATTGAATAAAAACAATTTTAGAAATAAACAAAATTTTTAAGCATAACAAAAAATTTTGTATGCACAAAAAAATCAAATAACAATATATTTTTAAGACTTAAAAAAATGCTATGAGTTTTATAAATTTTTTAGAAATAGACAACTACAGGAATAGTAAATGAAAAATATCATCACGTCATGCAAGACTTTCAAAAAAATAAAAATAATACAAACCCCTTCGTGTAACACTTGAAACAAGCCAACAAAAAATCAAAACCATTTATCAAAATTTGCTACAACAATGCAAACTCATCTGCAAAACTCCTTGCAAAACAATAGATATTCAGATTTTATGCTGGTGGTAGTGGTGCGTTCACCAGCAACAATTGGTGTTCTAAATGTTCAAAGATATTTTAATTAAATATGCAAAATTGGCAAAATCAGCTGCAAAATAACAATTACAACAATATAATCTAAAATGATTATAATGTCTACACCATTATAGCACAACAAGTCTTTAACACTCACTTTTGGTTTTCTTTATAACATGTCATCCGACAAAACAATGAAACAATGTTTATATTCATTCAGTCGTTCTACATAAATGACACTTCAGTAATTTACAAAATGTGAAATGTTTAGAGGAGAAAATGTTCCTCCTATTTGCATAACTAATTATCTACTAAATTGATTTGTCAAATTGTTCCATTCCTTAGTCGTCTAACATAATACGAGTTTTTAGATTAGACTATTGTGATATCTTGTAACAAAAACACACGCAGAGCTTTAATTGGGAGTCCCCTATGACAGTCACTATGTGTGTGTGTGTGTGTGTGTATGTGCTTTCTTGCTGGTTTTAGCAAATTTTGTCATTATTCCTTAATTGAAATATTTAAGTCTGTATTTAAATTAAAGTCTCTATATTGTTGTGTATGTGTTTTTTTTTGTCATCTGCATTAATTCTGAAGAATTTTTTTCTTCATTCCCTTCATCTAAGTATGATAAATGTTGTACGTGTTCTGGAAATTACAACTGCATGTCAACTAGTATTTACTAATCTTCATTCTCTCTTCCCTGTCTCATTCGAAAGATTAATTGAAATTTGTTGTAGGAAATCCATTCGGAAATACACAGAACCAAAAAATACGTGCATCCAATGAATTTTTACATTAAAAGTATGAATCTAACATGACTTCATTGCGAAACATTTTTGATTGAGGTTCAGAAGTTTGTAACAAATAATATAAACTAAGCGCAATGTTCGTTTTGAAAAATTATTATTATTGAATCTGGAAGTTGCACAATGCTATTCAGAACTCTTAGCTTCTAGCCAAACAGACTGTGATACATAAATTTTATATATTCATATCTGTAAATAAAAATAAATGAATAAAATGTAAATTGTATCAATAAAAAATTGTAAAATATTCATCAAGCCTCTTTGATTTTTTTAACAAAAGTTTTTCGTTTCAAACAACATATTTTTTATGTTCAAAGTTTTTTGTTTCTGTGTAGAATTGAACTTGAGACAGCGTCCATTTCGAAGTTTTCTTTTAATATTGAAGTGTTGTAACACGTGATTTCATTACTGCTAATAGCAGGCCATTGATGTTAATGGTACAAAAAAGGAAGTTACAGGGGTTTCGTTATTCAAGCATTTATGTTTTTATAGCAAAAAGTTGATGTTTATAAAATCACATAAATAGATTTCAACTAAGAATAGTTTGCAAAATACAATATTTTTAAAGATAAGCTACCGCTTTCATAATAGACTTAAGCCAAATTATAAAATCGTTTGAAACTCTATTTAATCATAACACACGATGTCTACATTACTGATGCCAGAAAAAATCTAAAACTTTGGAGAACCGAGCTCTCTATAATAATATCAATTCAATATCGGACTAGTCTGCACAATTTCGAAAGGAAATTAAATTTCCTTGAGATATAAATTGAAAGTAATTGTTTGGCTAAAGTTCAAATCTGACCTTGCAAATGTCTTTTTTAATTTAAGAAATTGTTGGATAAATTCAAATAATTTTTAGTAAGAAATTAATATTGGAACAATTTATTCATCAGATAATTCAGAAAATTCTCACCGTTTTCTGAACTATTTCATCAGCCGTTTCTACTTACATATTTTCTAAAACGAAAGAAAAACATACGAGATTTCTGTTACTTGTCGCCATTTTCTCGGGCAAGCATTTTTACTATTCTTCAGATATTTAACAGAATAGTATGCACATTTTATAAACTGTTTTAGAAATTAACTTAAGACTTTTAGCCAAAATGTCTGCCTGCACATTGTCTAATTTTAGTTGTCGGAATAATTTTAATTTTTTTGAGAATTCTTGCATAAAGGTTTTTTTTTAAGTCTGGAAACTTCTATCAAATATGAATAAATGCAAAGTACTCGTATATTTCGTCGTGGTGAATGCAATATGCTGTATGTCACTAAATCATACTTTTGCAGGAAAGACAAAAACTGAATATTTCTGAGAAAAATTGTTTGTTTTAGTTTCGCTGGCTAGAATATAATAATAAATCGCCACGATTCACACTGTATCCAATGTTAGTATCCAATGCAGAATGACACAATTTATAGGTTTTATCTCGAAAGAACACTCCACGCCACTGTCAAATCAAGCGTGCGATTGACATACGTCCTTTTGCAGTAACCAAAAGAAGCGCGAAAAAGCTCTCTTCTGATTTCCTGAACGGCACGAGATAAATGCAAGTTGTAAGAGCCCCAATTTTGGTTACAACGCTACAATAAAACCAAATTCAATTTTTTTTGACATACAGCCTATTGCATTCACCACGACGATTTATTCAAGTACTCTTGATTCTACAGCAACAAATACAACAGCCATTTCGATTTCGCTATTTTCATCCATATTGTCGAAAACTGCTGATAGCAACATAAAGAAGTAATAGGTATGTTCATTTAGTTAAAATTCTTCAAAATTTGTAACAATTGTTACAAAGAGCATCAAAAGAAAGCAAAATATTGAGATACAGAAAATTCGTACATATTCTTAATAGTAGCGTTTTTACTTTTAAAAATTGTTCAAACTGTTGTTTTGTGTTTGTATTTACGAAACAATTTTCTAAATGTAGTTGAAAATAAAAATATTTTGCGAAATTCAAGAAATTTTAAATAAATGAAATTTTTTTTATATGATAGAAAATCAACAGGACCAAAATAAGATATCTAAAACAATAAGATATAAAAGCAGAGGAAGTTGCAGCAAATGTTAGTGATTTCTGTAAACTAATATAGATATACTATTTAAAAATTATTACTTTTTCACAAATAAGCTAACAGTTTTAGTATTGTATATATTATGTAAACTCGTTACTTTACGCTTTACTTTACATTTACTTGTTATTATTTTTGAGAGCTGCTGAAAAAGTAAAAGAACAATAAATAGTTTTCATAAACAAAGCAAACCAAAGGGAATTTTCTCACACAAACATAAACATAATTATTGAAATTATTATTTTTTTATTTGTAGGGTAATTTTGTTTCGGCTTAAGATCATGTAAAATTAATTAAAACACACGTATGTATTGTATTAATTTTTTATTGTAATTTTAATAAAATATTGTAATTAATTTATTTATATTTTCTGATATTTCAGGGATATTTTATAAATTATTTTATTGTCATATAACACTTAATTTTTAACAAACATGACCTTAAGCAGAAACAAAATTACCCTACAAGTGCATAACATAGATCAACAAATACGTATTCTCAACATTATTATTATTATTATTTTGTTTTGCTTAAAAGCCCAAATAAAGGAAATTAATTTTTTTTTCCTTTTCGTTATTATTTGTTTAATTGTTGAAAATTTTAATCTGAAACCAAATTTATGAAAATCAACATTAAAATGAAAACAAATTTTGACAATTCAGGTGAAATAAGTTTCTAATCAGCTGCCGAAGTGAATGTACCTGAATAAATATACTTTGGGTAGATGTTTGTTGATGAGATGACATAAGTATTACCAAAATACGTAGCACAAGTATAATCAAAAAAGCCTGGGGCAAATCACGGCATTCGATATCGAGTAAAATCCCATATAAAATTTTTTAATTTGTATGAAAATATCGCTAGATATCGAATGCCGTGATTTGCCCCCTGATAATTTCCTCGTACTATTTCATATTTTAATACGAATTAGCGTGAAAAAAAAAACTCAGACATTTCTAACAAACTTCTATTTTTGTGCCTCACAGATCATAAATATTCGTACAAAAAATCGGAAAATTTTTTAATTTTTTTTGTTAGACATTTTTCCAATATTGTTTAGATATGTGCGACAAACTGGGCAGAGTGTCTGGACAAATTTGTGCCGAATTCGGCTAAAATATCCGACTGGCTAGTTTTATCAACTACGATTGATTAATAAATCAGATATTTGCTTAATCAAAAAGAACAATAAATAAACCAGCAAAAACTTGGCAATGTCTTCTATTAAGAACAGCATATTTGTTCACACAAACCACTTACTGTCTGCATTACTTTACAGTAGCTGTATAAGTACTTACTAGCAAATAAACAAGTAAACTATTTTTTTTCGTGGCGCAGAAGTAAAACGTGCACTTGTCCAGTAGAATGAAGGCTGTGTGTGCTCTTGATATCAAACACAACAATTGTAAGAACTTGTTCGTAAAGTATTTTACATTATGAACTTTTATTTATTATAGAAACCTTTTGTTTTATTGTTCTAAGGGCCATTATTACGGCTTGCCGTGAGTTAAAATTAGGATTTTGTGCTGCCCGATAAATAGCCTTACACTAATACAACTTCTATTTTTATTGTTAGTATTATTAATAATAATATTTAATTGATAAAAAAATATTAAATGAATCTTTTGAAATGTAAAGCCATTTATCGGTCCGACAAAATCCTGCCTAAACTAACGGCAAGTTGTAATAATGGCCCTAAATTTAACATTTTTTAAGTTTGTTTTTATATTATTAATTCAGTTTCTGGGCGTAGAATGAACTTTTTTTTATAAAAATAAAAATAAATTTTATAAGATTTTTTCTACAGCAATAACATCAAGAGCACGAGTCTAATACTCTAAGCAGACATTTAATTTTTATTGTGATTTCGGTATTCATATTCACCGACTTCCAAGTATTGATATTTTTAATTAGTTTTTTGTAATCCGAGGTGGTACTTGCCTCCAATGGGATCTCCATGAGTTAAAACGCCAAAGTAAAAGCAGTGAAAAGAAATGTACTTCATATGATTGTTAGCATTTTAACACATTTTAAAATGGTTCTTTCAAAAACATAAATTTCATGTTTTCTTTTAATTTATTACAATTTTGAGCTAAAATAGAGCATAAATTCTATCATGTTACATTAAAAACACTACAAAAATCCACAAAAAATAATTGACATTTACATAAAACCGTCGTGGTAGAAAAAACAAAAGACACAAAAATATGTAAAAATACGTGTGCGTGTGTGTGTGTGTATTTAGAAAGCATAAAATAAATAATATCCTTAAAAGCATCATCATTTGAAATGTAAATAAGTATTTAAATTTGCATAAAACACAACAAGACGAGACACCTTGAACTGAAACCAACGACCGACCACAACCCAAAAAAAGCCATCAAAAACCGTAAAATACAAAGTTTTATGTAAATTTAAGAGAGAGAAAAAAAACAAAAGCAACGATACTCAAAAAATCAATAAATAAACAGAATAACATTTAAATTCAATACTGAAAACATTTAGTTAATACTGGTGCTATTTTTGTAATTGTTATTAAAAAAAGAACACAATGAACAGTGAAAGAAATGGAATAAAAATCACAATATCAAGTAAAACACAAGAATGCTGCAACAGAAAGTGGTAGTAAACGGAAGTACAACAACACAGAATTGTCAAGCAGGAGACAAAAGACACAATAATAATAAAAAAATAATATTTGCCTCTCAAGTACATGTCCAACACATAACTATAGCACATCTATAGTATGGAATGTATAGGATATAGGACATACACACTCTAAAACAAATCGTTAAATCTGCAAGTATGGGTGTATACAAAATATAACAAGAATTAGCAAAACCAAAATAACCGGAAACTAAACTAGAAAACCACACAAACAGAGACAAACTGCTACAATAAAGACGTCTTTTAGTTTAGTTTTAGACACTCACACATCCAAATCATCCATTTATTTGACTTTTAGTTTTGTTCGATTAAGGAACTAATCGATTTTGGGATTTTGAAAGTGCTCGATTAATCGAGTAAGGGTTTTAAATTATTCGAGTAATTCAACTAATTAAAAAAAATGTTCAAATAATTGTTTCCAATGGAAAAAGTATACATGAGTGTTTGAATTGATTGAAACTTTTGTTATTTAATAAACCAAAAACAAAACAATAAAATAACAATTCATTTGTACTACATACGAGTATAAACCCCTAAGACTTAAAAATAATAGCAAATCAAACGTTATGTTTAATGGAAAATTGTACTGTTGACCAGATTTGAATCACATCTTTTAAAATAGTCCTTTAGATGTTTGCTTCTTAAACAGTTCTTTTTTGTCTTGATTTAATAAAACTTAGGGTTGAAAATACCCTTTCATTAAAAGTAGACGTTGTTGCTAGCAATAGCATTACATTTAAAAGATTTTCTAGTTTTTTTTTTGATTTTTCTGATCTTTTCTTTGTCTTATCTAAATATATTAAACACAGTTTGTGCTAGATTTTTTTTAAGATTTGTAATACTTTGTATAGTTTTGTTAATTTCACACAAAATATTGTTTTTATTTAGATTCACATTTTCTTCTTCCATAATATCATCGTCTGATACATTTTGATCAGATTCAATGTAAAACAACCGATCATACAATTTTATTGCAAGCTCTTTTGTTTCAGCTTTCGAAATATATTTTAAAAAATTTTCATTATTGGGGAACCTTGGCTAAGTTAAGATAAAGACTATGTGTACTAAGTACTTTAATTCTCCTCTCCTTTATTCTGGCCTAAAAGCAAGCAAAGTAAATCTTTTGAAAAGGAATTATTCGCCTTTTCGTAATTGTTGATTAAGAACATTATTATTCCATCCAACTCAATTAAACATTACTTACGGAATCTTTACTGAGCTCTTTAATGACCACGTCCAACGGTCGCAAAGTGTTACTCATTGCTGAAAGTATCAGTAATTCATTGGCTGTAAAAACAGATAACCCGTAATCTGACAGTGCATGGTTTACACATTGATAAATGCGAAGGACATTTTGAATCATATTAGTTAACGATCACCAACAATGCTTACTTTGTAATGAAAATAAATACAGAAGGTAATAACTTAATTTCAAGAGATTTAATCAGTTAGAAATGTTAAAAAGGACGCATTTACTAAGAAATTCATTTTACTAGATTAATTGACATCAATTGTTCAAGTTACTTTTTAATCGAAATTGATAGCCTATTTCTGATTTAAGAAAGAACACTTTTATTCGCATTCTATGAGAAAGAACATTGATTTCGATTTCTCTACATTATTTCTAAACGAAAAGTGACTCGAAAGACAACTCGAATGAAAACGTAAATGTTTTCATATAAAATCCGATTTCTGTACTACGAATGTGTCGTTAACATTGAAAATGAAATGTAAAAATCAGTCACTTGTGGTTTTGTTTTCGTAACAAATTTTTAGGATTTAATAAAAATAAATATTAACTGGAAAAAGCTAATTGGGCCTCCCACCCATACTATTTTTGAATGAAAAAAGAATAGTACGTTTGTTTGTATGCTATACAAGAAACCTATTGAACATTTTATCTATAGAGTAAGTTCAGCTCTTGTGGTATAGGCGGGTACTGTGATATAGTAAGTTTTCTCGAAAACTAAAAACTAGAAGCTGACAAAATCAAGCTGGATGAATTCTAGATCTCAGAATATTAATAAATCATAATTCGATTTGCTTTTTGGAAGCTATGCGAAGAGGTGGTAATAAAGAAATGTACTAGTGTTGTGATTGACTTTTTCTGAGTCCACTGGAAAATGTCTGCCAAAAATCACCATCGGCCACGCACGCAAATTTACCACATTAACAGAACAAAGTATTACCCGCCAATTTTTCTCAAATGTCTCTGAAACTTGGGCTCCAAAGACTCCTTTACTTTCCAGAATGTAAACCTAAGATCTGTAGCACAATACCAGCTGAGATCTATTCTACTCGAATTAAGCTTCAAAGCATTACAGTGAAATAAAAAATAAGTATTACCCGAACTTACTCTAGACGTAGGCAGATTTAAAGTCACGGACTAAAAAAATAGGGAAAACCAAAAGAGCCTTAGAGAAACGGGCTTATACATGCCGCTATTTCTATCGTCAGTTGTAGCACCCGGGGGTAAAGTATTTGGTGTAAAGCCCCAATCAATTGATGATTGTTTTTTTGCACTGGTGGTGTCACCAGCTACGTGCATTAAAGCTGTTGCAGTGGTTACACCAAATGCAAGCCCAGAAACATCGCAGCACCAAAATAAACTACATACCATGTTGCAATGAATGCTTTTAAGCTACAAAAAATCTAATTCTTTAAAAAGAATGGCTGATGCTGCTGATGTGCAAACTGCAAAGAGGATGGCTAACGTCTTTGAAACAACAGCAGCATGTTTAAATGTATTAGTTAAATCAACAATAAGGAAGAAAATATTTAAAAAAATGTTATTAATTTTTTTTTATTATTTTATTTTATTGACATATGTACTCGTACATACGTAAGCTAATGAGAATGAAAGTGAGTACCAATGAGAAATCAAAATTGGTTCGAATTCGAACGAGTGCCTTTCGTTCGCTAAGGTTTACTTTCTTAAATCAGAAATAGGCTATGACAATATTCTTTATTCGATCAAATAATGCAAAAACTTTACTCGATTAATCGAACAAAGCTTAATCGAGTGGTTACTCTAATCAATATACAAGCAAACGGGCACTAAGAATTGTATAATATTATTAAAATATAGAATTCATGAATTCAACTCAACTTACAAGAGGGTGTGTAAAATGGAAATACAATACAACCAGACATTTTGGTTTTTACTTTCATGTGTGTTTAATTTACATATAAATAAATACATATCCAATATATATGTACTGTTTGTATGTATGTATGCTTAACAAGCAACAGGAAACTTCATATACCTTCTATTTAATCCTTTGTTGTTTGCTAAAAAGTCATACTCACACTTTTAGTATTTTATACAAGCACTTTTATGTTAAACTTACGACCGACTACCGACCATATTGCTTAAAGTGAAGTGAAATAAAATTCTGTTTCTTCGTCATCGTCATCATCACCAATTTCCTTAAATTTATATTCTATTTACTAATAATAAAGGACAAAACATAGAAAAACTGTTGCTAGTTTCTATTTCCTCTCTTTCGAGAAAAGTAAATAGGAACTTATGTCTGTCTGTCTGTCTGTCTGCCTGTCTGTCTAACTTTATATGTCACTCAGTGTCAACATAAATATTTATAAAATATTTATTTAAAAAACAAAAGGACAGCATTAAAGGAGTTGTATACGTATATGAACAAGTTACAGACAACGTTTGACATAAACAAAAGGACAATAACAACTATTAAAGAAAAATGAAAATAATATACTTTTATGCTTTTATGTGGACTATGGGAAAGATATCGGTTTGCTGATTTTGCGGTTTCTTGAGCTACACACAACACAATTAATGCTTTTGACAGAAAACTATTAAATTAAAATGTTATCTTTGTGTACTTTGTGAAAAAAAACTGAATTCAAAATAAAAGTCACAGAGAGAATTATACCTCAAAAAATTTGCCATAAAATCAAATGTGAATAAATATATTTATATTATGAAATCACATACGATCTGCCACATGTTCCGTTTAGAGTGATTTGTATTCTGTTCTTGCCATTCCGATAAATTTTGCTTTTTACTTCTTCCAAATTCCGTTTATCCTGCACACAAAAATTTGCTCAACACAAGGCGGCATTTTAGAGTTATTGAACTCGCAGAGCACTTTAAAACGTTAGTCCTTCCATATCATATTTTTTAGTGTGAATTAAGCTGATAAGCTGACTGTCCTCTAATATACAAAGCTCATTATGTAATCCTCTTGGTCTATAAAAGAATCTCATTCTTAGATATTTAAATCATTTTTACTGTTGGAAGTTTTAACGGTCAACTGCTGATTAAATAAATTAAAGTTAATTTCTAATCCATAATAAATTTTATTAAAATATATCGCACGGTTCCCGAAATATAGGAAGCACAACATTTTATTCACTATCATTTGTTAAATGTTTTATAAATTTATCGATATCAAAATATAATTTTACATTGTTCAATTCTCAAGCTCGTATTAACTTCGTATGTGTTGTGTAATCGTCTAATTATATTATATAAAAGTGTGTTCTAATTATACATTTTAATTTTATAGGTTCAATAAATGGTTGTATTGAGGCCAGGTACGGAAAAACTCTATTTGTTAGATTAATTTGTAAAAATCTTTTAAATATGTGATAAGTAAACCCAGAAAATATATTTTTCTTAATGATCTTTAAATATACTTGATTCATTTCAATTTAATTTGCAAACTATTTTAATAAAAATTGTTTGTCGCCAAAAAGTTATTAACTATTTCGCGTAAAATTAGAATTCCCATATCTGGTTTAATTTAAATTATTTAGTCACAATCAATTGACTACATTGAATTGACATTTAAAATACCACAAAATGACGATACAAGAAATTTGTCTGTTCATAAGCACATAAACAAACGCTAAGCCATACGACTGGGCTTGTGAATTGAACATATAAATTCTAGATTTGTTTAAATACTCAGGGTTGTCACAGAATCCAATGTTGTCGGAATATGATTTGAAAATATGACAAAAAATAATTTTATCTGATGAATTTCAATTTTGTGGGTTGTATGTTAAAAACAGATAGTTATTTTAGATTGAACATAAAATCCATAACATTGAAATTCATCATACAAATTATTTTTTTGTCGCCTTTTCAAATCCAATTCCGCCCAACATTGGATTCGGTGACAACTCTGACTATTTGAATTTGAGGTCTATTAGTTAATGATATAAAACTCATTTTTTTACTAACAATTGGTAGACGGTGAAGGATCTTTTAGAGTAGTCCTCCATTATCCACGTCCATCACGAATAAAATCCAAGGCCGTACATATAAATGCCTGCTTTTTTTGGTATAAAAATCTAACGCAGCAAAAACTTGTTAATAACTTCTATTAAAGAACAATAAACTTGTCCATACAAACTGTATGCCGTCTTCATTACTTTACAGTAGTTATTTAACTACATACTAATAAATAAATAAGTAAATTACTCTCTAAGTGCTGTAGTAGTAGAGCGTGTTTATAACATACAAATGATCGAGAGTTCAACTCCTCACCAAGGCTTATATTTGTTTAATTATGTGTGTGTTCATGATCAGTGCGTAAAACACTTGCCATCACACACAACAGTAATTAATAAAGCAAGAGTTCAATACTCTAAGCAGACATTTCATATTGATTGTGTTTTGTTTATTTAACGATCTCTAATGATATTGAAGTCGGTATTTGTCAGACAAAGTGGTAAATACTTTCCTCCAATGACATGAGTTAAAACGCCAAAGTAAAACCAGTGAAAAGTATGTACTTCATATGTTTGTTAGCATTTTAACTCATTACTTTGACAGCAACGCTTTTTCAAGAGAGGAATCAAAAGGACTACACATAAGCAAATGCTCTTGAAATTCTTTTTGTTCCCTCGTTCGTACAAATACAAATTTATACATCCATAAAAATGTTCTACAATAAAAATGTCCCAACGTAAGCGCAAATGCAACTTTATAGAAGACTAGAGAAAAATTGAGCGACAAAGGTTGCATAACAGAGTGCAACACATGATTTTGGGACTCAATTCTGAGAATTGGTTTTCGGCCTGGACGATCTTGTGTCGATCACGTCAATACTCTACGCATTATTATTAAGCAATCGGCAGAGTACAACACACCCCTATACCTGCTTTTCGTAGATTTTGAACGTGCTTTCGACACAATATCCCGAAATTCTTTGTGGTCTGCATTAATTGGTAAAGGTATACCTGAAAAAATCGTCACTCTAATACGCGAGCTGTACGCAGAGTGTAAGGTCCGATTTAACAGAAGGGAAAGCCAACCTTACACAACCGTTATAGGCGTAAGGCAAGGCTGTGTCCTGTCTCCCACATTATTCATTCTTCTTTTAGACAAATAGTGAGACCGCTACCGGCATTCGATGGAATATGATGGAGTACCTAAATGATATAGACTACGCAGATGACATTTGTCTAATGGCCCATCGCTTTGCAGATATTGAAGCTAAGATAAAGAGACTCTCCGAATTGAGAATTAACTTTAAAAAATCAAAGCTGATGCGTACCGGTACCAACATTTCATCGCCCCTTATTGTTGATGGTACCGTAATGGAAGATGTAGAATCTTTCAACTATCTCGGTTGTAAAATCGCAAAAGACGGTGGCTCTGTAGCCGACATTGGTGACCGAATCAACAAGGCCCGTGTTGCGTCCCTCAAACTGCACAAAATTTGGCGCGCTAACAACATATCCCAGAAAACTAAGTTACGTATATTCAACTGTAGCGTAAAATCTGTGCTGCTGTATAGTTGCACTACATGGAGCCTTACAAAACTGGCCATGAAGAAAATACATACTTTCGTGAATCGGTGTCTGAGACAGATTTTACGTATATACTGGCCAAATTGGGTATCAAATGAAGCCCTTTGGAATCTGGCAGATTGTTGTCCCATTGAATTTGATATTAAGAAACGTAAATGGACATGGATCGGCCATATTCTCAGGCGACCAGCAAATGATATTGCCAGAGCTGCACTAGAGTGGAACCCTCAAGGTCAACGACATCCAGGCCGACCACGTAATACATGGATCCGGTGCATACGAAATGAACACGAATCAGCTCAAAAAACACGGAACGAAATTAAGCTACTTGCCAGAGATCGAAATAGATGGAGAGAATTTGTTGACGCCCTATGTTCTTCGTGAACATTTTATGCTACAATTTGTATTTATATTATATTTAATTAAATAAAGGACATGTATATATTCTGGGAATTGCACGTGAAAGTAGGGTTTTTAACACTTATTCTATACTTTAACACGGTTATATATCGGTTTACCATATCGAAATATTTAATGTTCTTCTGGTTCTAAAATGTAATTATTAATGCAGCCAACTTGACAAGACGAATGATGCAGCAATTCTTATTGTTGAAGAGTGCTATTCCCAGAATTAAGTCCCAAATCGATGAGCTGTGTTGTACTGTGTAATGTAAATTATCACTCTGTTTGAAAGAGACTTGCAGTAGAAAATAGTCCCTCATATGTGGCAGACCACTTTTAAAAAATTAAGTACTTCTGCGTCATTTTCTTCAAGTTTGAATAAGAGATGTCATTGCACCAGTAAACAAGCGAATCTGGCGGTTTACTATTTATTGCGATGCGAAAAAAAAATGTGACGGAATCGAACTATTGATACACTGCAATTGCTCTCGCATCGCAATAGAGAGTAAGCACCCTGCATCTCTACATATGTATATTAGGAGATCTTAGTTATCTCTCGACTTGTTTTTTAGCAGAACCCCAGCTTAGGATGGGCAGAGGCTCAACTTCCTCGGATTCTCTTATAATAGCAAATACCCACAAATGTAAATCCAAAGTCCTTTTTTTTAACCTGTCGAAACGGCTGCAAAATTAAAGGAAATTATTTCATTATTCTGGTGTGATTTGATGCTCTGATTTTTCATTTTCATGTGTATTTGCTCTTCGCACGGAAAATAGTTAAGCAGTTGCAAGAACTGAACTAATTTTACTAAAACTAAATAAAAGTAATTAAAAAAAATTTTTAAATTATTTTAAAAATATCGTTGTATCGACTTTAAAAATATCTTCAATATCAATATATCGGCAAATCGGAAATATCGAAAGTCTGAAGTATCGCCGATATATCGGATGCATGCCTGCTTTGAACGGACACAAAAAAGCGTTATAAATGAGAATCATTCACATAAAAATAAAAACTTTGGTAAATGGTACCATAAAAGACTCCTAGCGACACTGTCGGTATGCGCGGCCATGCAAAAGATTTTCAGTTTGGGGCGATAAGTACCGCAAACTAGAAACCATACTCTACCCCAGTGTTCTTCTAGTATCCTGTTCTTTACTAATGCTAGTTTTCTGCCAGAAAAGTCTTATTTCGCAGGCGAGAAAAATTTATTTTTCTGCTGCAAAATCAAACCCAGCCTATTATTCACACATTTTACCTTACAAAAATATTTATAGATAAACGTTTATGTACTTATAAATAAATCCAAACTAGGAATTTGTTTGCTGCTCTTGTGCATACGCCTGGCGATCATTGTATTTATTGGAAAGTTTTCAAGTGTCATGATGGTGTCTGTTACAGTTTAAAATTTCATGGTCAGGGTTGTGCCAAGAAAAAAATTAAATGTGTGTAAGAAAATAAAATAGATAAAAAAAACTATGCATTTATACTTGAACAAGATGAAACAAACAATAAAAGTTTGCAAGTGCAACAGACTGTTGCAAAGAAGCAATTTACGTTTTTGTTTCTTTCTGTGTTTGTTTGTTTGTTTTTTCTATTCCCATATTTTGCTCTTAAACTTCAGCGTGTTTTATTGTAACTAGTGAAAGAAACAACAACGGGTTAGAACAAGGTTTGTTGTTTGTTATAATCTAGACAAGAGTTTTTCAATTTGGTAACTATAAACAAACATCTATAACAATTTCCAAGTGAAATAATTTCAGTAACATAAACTATTTAAGGAACAAATAAAATTTGTTGTTAAAAGTGTTACTACTCGTACTCTCATTGTTGCTTTGCTTGTTAATGTTGCTGTCACATGTTGTCTGTTGGCGTAAAATATTTAGTAGTTTTGTTGTAACCAACATGTCGCATTGCGCACCTAATTCTTTGTATTTTTTTGCAGTTTACTGCGATTAAAGTTGGTATATCGCGTTACTTTTTGTTGTGTTCTTTTCTATTCGGAACACAATTCTGTGAGTGAAATTCCCACAAAAACCATGGCAATAATTTCTGTTTTTTTTTTAAATATGTTTGTGTGCGTGCTTATTTCTTGCACTTGACAAATGTTGTCTGCCTCTGGGGAAAATTGTTCTTTAAATATTTTATAACGGTGAAATATACAAACTGCAGTTGTTTCTTTCAGTGTTTTTTTTTTTTGTTGCGACAAACACGTGCCTTGGTCTCTAGAGTTTTGCTCATATGGTGTAGCTTAGATATCTACAGTTGCACAGTGCGTCAGCCACGATTTATTTTAAGATTACACGAAATTTGTAAATGTTCTGAAAAAAATTTTCGTACGTAATTAAAGAAAACTTCCATTTAATTGCAATTTTTTTTGTTTTGCTTTTGTGACTTAAAAATTTACTTCGCTTGAAAAGCATATTTCTTGCAATACTCCATACACATCGTCGCACTGTATTCCACTTTGTGTTTTATTAAAATTCTAATATTTTATTATGTCATGTTTCGTTGCATTTCGTTGCAAATTTCTATTGATCAGCACACACGCCTGCAACAGGGAATAACACCTTGTACTTGCAAACTTGTAAATTTTTTAACAGTTTCGTGTGCAGCGTAAACCCTTCCTTCACTTGAAAACTATTTTATTTCAAAAACAGACTAAATTATTACAATACATGCATCGTGAATAGTATTTGAATGGCAGAGAAGCACAAACTAAAGAGCTGCAACAAAACAAAACAAAAAAGTTAGTTACCGTATCGACAGACGATCCAACTAGTCTGCCAAAGAAAAGTAATCACTATTTTATTTTAAATCATATCAATCATGCGTTTCTACAAGAACTGATATGAAGTCTATTAGTTTGGTGTTTGAGGGTTTGATTCCAACCCAACCAAAGACTCTGTGGGGCAATTCTGGCAGTCGTATACGAACGCGTTTTTACGCAAACGTGAGAGTTTTTACTCGTAAGCACAAAATCATTCGAATTGACGTTTTTGTTGCAAAGAAGAATATAAAAGAAAATGTAAGTTAACAAATTTATGAAAATTTAAGAATAAAAAATTAATTAATAATATTTGTGAACCAATTACTTTATTCTACACGTTAAACTTACTCATTAGTTGGGAAACTTAAGGGATCCCTGCTACCTCGTATTTTTTTCGAATGACATTGAGATTTACATTCTCGTCAGAACCGGAAGATGACGAATAAAAAAAGAATTCAGCATTCATTTTATTTTATTACCTCAAATTTTTTTAACACAACTTAACAGATCTTTTGATTTTTCTATACAACCAATGTTTTTTCTTTAAATTTTTAATTTATTTTTTAGTGTACAACACGTTTTTATGTGCTTTTTGTGCAAAAGTAAAGAAACAAATCGATCGTTTAGTATCGACTAACATCATCAGAAAATTGTTTGCTATCGAAATTAATTTCTATTCAAATGTTATTTCGATTGCGACTGCCAGATTTAGCCCCCAGGTCTGCCTCATTACATTATAATGGTATTTGTTACTATGGTCGGTAAATTGTACTTCCAAAAGAGCTTCTAAAATTTTTAAAATATTACCTACTAATCTTTTTGAAGCCGATTCCAAGACAAGTTGACAAATAAATCTCTCAGACAATTTGTTTGATATGTGGTCACCAAGAAAATAAGCACAAAATAGAATAACGTTGTGAGACATGTTGTCCATTAACGTTGCTATCGAGTTGCACAAAATGCTAAAAAATTTAAATGTTTTCATCTTTCAATCAGCCCACAATCTCGTGCACAACCTCCTCATGTTGTAGGAACGATTGAAACGTCTATAGATTGCATAACTGTCGTAAGACCCAGTGTTGCACGTTTTCGAATGGAAGTGTGACCGCAATCATTGTACCATCTGTAGATCTGTTGCATTTATATATTAAGGAATCAGAAGCTGTTAATCTTCTTGGCATGAAAATCCAGTGTGATGTTTGATGGGCAGATCATACTTTTGAAGTTGCGAGTATTCACGTGCCTCGGTTTTCTAAGTACGTGTCAAGGTTATCTCACTCCTCACTAAATATTTATATGTTTTCCTTGTATATCCCCATTCTTCTTCCAGGAACGGCGGCAGCATATCCGACTGAAAATGAACTACATCCCTCACGGTTGATTCAAAGTCTCTTTTATTTAACTTACTCGACCACACGCAGGAGATAAGCAAATAAGCATTAGAGGAGAAACTCGTTTTTTAGTCGTGCACTACGTATGTGAAATTAACGGCCTGCTGCTGTGGTTCCTTCTGTCCCTTTTTATGCCATAAAATTCAAATCGAATGTCCTTAAATACTAATCCGTATGACTTCTATTCCATAACCAAGTTCCCTAGCTCCAGCAAAATGCAATGGATGAGTACATTTGCTGTGCCCCGGTCAAAAGAAATTGAGTAGAGCATGCTTGTTGTATAGAAGAAAAAATTATCGCATGCGATAATTAAAATAACCTAAAGGTCGCACCGTACTTAAGTGTTTTAATGCTGGATATCGTTGTTGCGTTTTGATGAAGTCTTGCAATAAATTAATGTAAAATAATTTTCTCTTTATTGGACTTTTTAAAAAGCAAATTAAAACAAAGAAAGGTCAACAATATTAAAAAACAAATATTAATGTAAAATATTTCCGATGGAAATTAAAATTAAACAACAACTATTTAAAATTTCTCTGCCCTGCAACAGGACAAGACACATGCATGCAAACAAACATGTGTAAATATTTGGTTTTTGTAATAAAAACCGCAACAGATTTTGCCATGTGCCTTGTACTGATTCTCAGACAGAGTCAACAGCAAAATACTTTTAGTAGTCAACGAAATTCACATACATTTTACAGATATATCTGATATCAGCCAGTATCTGAAAGCAAGGACAGTAAAATATTTCCAAAACGTATGTTCTATAACTCGAAAACCACAAAAGGGCAACAAAAAATTCCAAGAACTTGACAGCAGTGAAAAGAATGGTTTAAAAAAAGGCACGAGACAATAATACAACGTTTTTGCTTAAACAAATTAACACATGTTCAATTCTGTTCCTAAAGGACAACAAAAAAAAAATTTCATAAATGACCACAATAAAGCAGAATGTAACAAAAAATATTAAAAGATAATATGAGCACAATACACAACACATTATCATTCAATGCAATAAGAATGCAAAATATATTGGATAAATTGAAACAAATATTAAAGATTTTATAAGACTTAATTATTACATGCGAGTATTTAAAATACGGGAATCACTACAACTTAACAACAAAGTAAAAGCTCTTCAGATATTTAAATAAATAATAAAATTGTAAATTACTTGGTTATTTGTTGGCAAACTATTTTTTACAAGTTTCTTTTGTCTGAGAATTATTTTTACTTTTATCTTCAGCAGTTTACGTTCCGCCGGAAACGGATAAGTTTATTTAAATACAAATTTTTTTCTAACTAATTTATGATTTATTTTCTTCTATTTGTAAGACTATTAAAATTTGCCAAATGAAAAAAAACCACACAGCTTAAACACATCCTTTTCAGGGATATAAAATGAATTTAATTGTCTCATTTTATGATTTACTGCACTCAAACACTCTCTCACATACACACAAACACACACACATACACGGACGAACTCCTACTTTCCCAACAGTAGCTGAAGACTTTTACTTGCTGCATGTAGATTCTGTACATCAAACAGCTGTTGTGACCATGTTTATTGATTTTTTTTGTTGCGAGTTCTTTTTTTTCAATATCGTGAATACTAAAGAAAAGCCCTTATGTTTCTCTATAAACTTTTATTTATGAATATGCAACAGTATTAAAACGATAAAAGTGTCTGTGAACTAAAGAAAAAATATAAAAATCAAGTTGCATGCAGGAGTTAAAAACAAATTAAACGGCTGTAGGAGTCTCCTCTATGGTGTTATACTTTTTAAGTGTTTTGTTTTTGTTTTTTTTTTGCAACTTCATGACAGACAAATTGTTTTGATTGTTCAAAACAAAAATAAAACGAAGTGTTGCAGACACTACAGCACATGTAGTAAGTATGTTTGTATATTCGGAGTACTCTTGTTGCAGTAAGTAACATATGTTGCATGTAGCGAAGTCATCAGCATCATCAATATATCTGCTCATTTTTTTTTAAATTAAATCCTGCATTATTAATTCACAATATTTGCAGTGATGCTTTCATAAACTTTTTTTCTTCTTAAAATTATCTTTAATAGTTAATTGTGGAATAAGTTTACACAAATGCATTTGAGAGATAAAAAAAAAGCATAAAGAGATTTTAAGCATTTTTCTTTAATATACATTTTTAAATCATTTATTTAATAGCAACCACTGACGCCGACGCTGACGTAACTTAACGTTCATTTGTTCTGACAATACTGTATGTTAGTGAAATCAATATTTTAGGGGTTAACATACGCTAGGCGATTCAAATACAGTCGAACTTCTATAACTCGATTCACCATTATCCCAAAAGAAACTTCGACATACGGAGACCTCGAGTTACAGAATTTTTTGACAAAATAGAATAAATGGTTTTTGTTGAAATGAGTGACTGAAAATTAAATTTTTTTGTTATTTTTAGTAAAAAATAACTCCAATGTGCTGGTAGTGCACATCAGTTGTTGTGTCATTTGTCTGTAAATAATAATTTAGTGTTCGGAAAGAACTTTCTACAGCATTTCTTGTTGGCTTTTGAGAAGTTTCTTCTACTGAACTTTCGACATCACTCTCCATTCCATAAATATATAAATAAAAAAAAATAAATAAATGAATAACGCTGACGTCGACGCTGATGATGACGCCGACGGTGACGCTGATGCTGCTGGCAATGGAGTCGCGCATGTCTCAGGTCGCCATTACCTATTTACTACTATTGAACCGAATCATTTAACAAATTAGAATACAAGTCAAGATTTCTTATTATTAATTTTAACATTTTTGCATTAAACAAAATCAGTACTGATCCGCTCAGCTATTCTGATGATCAAATTTTCCAATGTTACTTTCTTATTAAGAATAATTTGAATTTATCAAAATTCTTAATTGAAGTCTCAAATAAAATTAACTTAACTTAATTAAAAATAAATTATTAAAGTCAAATGTGAGCTCGAGCCAAAAAATAGTTGTTAACTTAAACCTAAACAGCTTAAAGCAATTTCATATAAATATTAATTTTTATTAAATTAAAATCTTAACGCATTTGCATATCTACAACAGTTGCACACATCCACATATTCACACTACTTATAACGTCTTTTAGTTTTATATCATCCCATTAAATCTTATCTACAATTTACACAAAAATTTCATTTATTTTTTATCATATTATTTTAATATTCTTTTGCAAATACACCCATCAATTGTGGTTAAACACTTGAAGTCCTGTCATATGAAAAAAACATTTGCCAAACGAACAAAAATAAGTCAAAAGTAAATTCTATCTAAACACTTTATTTAATAATATGTAAATATTACGAGAACGTTTATATGTAAATACTTTTGGCAATACAATGACAAAAACAACCCTATTTCAAGTTGAAGATGCAATAAAGAAAAAAAAAAAATAAAACTAAAAAATTACATTTGTGAAATCCTTACTGACATTTCCAGAGCTTAAAGTAAATAAAAGAAAGTCTGGATGAGATTTCAGTAGCAAATGAGAGTAAATGAAAAATAAATACAACTTTAACAAGTCGGATAAGTAAATGTACAGATGCTTTCATCCGTTTTAAATATTGAAATACAAAATAGAAATAAAATAAGAGATCATAATATAATAAATACCAACAAGACTGTTCTGTTTGTGACACGTACAAGAGGGAAACAATTTAGCGAAAAACGTTTCGAGTTTTTAAATTCTCCAGGCCGTTATTTTCTTAGTTCTAAAAACTGTTTTACATACCCTCGTATATTGGTATTCTTAAATTCATGTGCTTTTTTATGATTTTCATCATATCAATTTTTCTGGGGTTGTTTTCCTTAAATCAAATTTCTATATATTATATATGTAGTTTTTTTTATTAACCGCCCTGAGCTACGAGTATTTCATTTTAAAATTAATAATTGTTTGGAATTTTTCCTTTTCATTTCATTAGATTTTAACACATTTATTTGTTCCTTTTTTAGAATGCGAGAGACTATTATTCATATATTTTCTTTTAATTTAATCTCTATTGTCTTCCTGCATTGTCTTAAAGTTTCTTGCTGTGGCCCTGACACTGTCGTTAATTCGAATAAGTGCAAATGTTAAAAATGAAGTAATTCATTTTTATTTCTTCTTAATTTGTATCTGTTTAAAGAAAAAATTCAACGAATGCATCTGTGGCAATAAGAGAAAAGTGCTTAAATCATATTATGCCATTTTATTATAAGAGCAGTTTTTGCTTTTTAGAAATGTGATTCTATTGTATTTAAAGTTGGCAATTCGCTTCTGATTTAGGAACTTGAAATACACTAAATTACGAGTATATCTTGAGTTAACCTGTTATTCCATATGATGTTATAAGTTGAAAAAAAGATAAAAAGCAATTCACTTCCACAAAAATCGTGCAAAATAATTTAAAATTTGCCCAGGGTTACATCTAAATGTAGAGCTTACAAAGGAAGTATTAACGCAAATTAAGGTTATGTTGACACAGTTGTGATGGTTTGTTGATAGCAACCATGAATCAAGTAAAATCAAGCGATTCCGTTTTAATGGCTAAACTTCACTGTTCTGTGTAACCAGTCTTGTCATACCTGATCAATTTCTAAATTGAAAGTTTCTCAGCATTTAAAATTTTTTTAGAAAAAAAAATAAAATTTTAAAAAGTTTTTTGATATTCTTCATAAAAATTTTAAACGTTTTATGTTTGAAACATAAAGACTACAGCAGGCCACACGGCTGCATGACTACAAGTGCAGTTAAATGCAATCATGGCTATAACAGCTGTTTGTTGTTCTATAAATACACATTTCAGTGGCGCCACTTTGAAATATTTAATTTTTATAAAATAAAATTAGTTATTTAAAATATACTTGTGTATCAAGTAAAATGTAAGAACAAATCAAATCATTTTGTTTAAAAGATCTTTATTTTTAAGACATTTAAAAAATAATAATTTTGTAACGTTTTTCTTTAAAATAAAAAAAAAATCGTTTTAAGCTGTCATATAAGAGGGCGGATTGATATTAAAACTACCTAGCGCTAGATAGCAGCACAAACACAAAATTTTTTTTAGAAATTGCGATCTGTCAAACGTCAGCTGTTAAAATTTAACCCAAATTCATCGATTAGTTTATTTGTTGTAGTCGTTTGAAGTAAGCAACTTTTGTGTTTCTTGAAAAATGGAAAAAAGTGAATTTCGTGCAGTGATTAAACACTATTATTTGAAAAGGGAAACGGCGAAGGAGAGAAAAGAAAAGCTCGATAACATTACGGTGAGTCTACTCCGTCAGATTACATGGTAAAATATTGAATTGCTGAATTTAAACGCGGCCGAACAAGCACTGCAACAATACCATCAACAAGAAGGCCAAAAGAGATGCTTACTGAAGAAAATATCAAGAAAATCCTCGATATCGTTATGAATGATCGTCGAGTCAAGTTACGTGAGATTGTTGAAATGGTAAACTTATCATATGAACGTGTGTCCAACATTTTGCATGAACATTTGCATATCAAAAAGTTATCGGCAAGATGGGTGCCGCGTTTGCTCTCAATTGACCATAAACGTAAACGTATGCAGTCTCAATGGCAAAGCTCTATGAATTGGGCTACGAATTGGTACCTCATCCGCCATATTCTCCGGATTAAGCCTCTAGTGACTGCTTCCTATTTCCAAACCTAAAGAAATGTCTCGATGGAAAGAGATTTAGCTCCAACGATGAAATTATTGACCGAAAAAATTCCTATTTTAAGGACATCGAAAAATCCTAGTTTTTGGAAGGGATACAAAAACTGGAGAAACGTTGGGCTAAGTGTATTGAGCTAAAAGGAGACTATGTTGAGAAATAAATGGTTTTTGAAAAAAAAAAATGTTTTTTTCATACTTAGGTAGCTTCAATATCAATCCGCCCTCGTATTTCACATTTCTTATTGTATTGACAGCACTAGATCTGTTCATTGGCGCTTACGGAAATACTGACACGCAAGTCGAATTGGAACCCACAATGAAACCGAAGAAGAGGAAAACCAGCCCATACCTGGAGGAGGCAACTCACTATCGAACTGGCGAAAATGTCGGTGACCTGGAACGAAATAAAATTATTAGATGTTAATACAAAAGAATTTGAGTTTATTGGTTAAGTCCCTACGATCCACATTTAAACAGTGATTGACACCCCGCTAACATCGTAAGGTCGACTAGTAGATTACTCTGAGTGCCTGAGTGTCGCAGGTTCGATTCCTGTCATGACCCTGCATGTTTCTGCATGTAAGCCAAAAAGCTTAAGCAGTTTCTGTTTGTTCTTTAAAAAAATAATAATGAATTATATTTTAGATTATACATACATTACAATCTAACTACTTGGATTCCTCGCTTGGGAAGTTGTACTGACGTCCTTGATTATCATCTAAGGACTTCGTTTTATTTACCGCTGGATCGTTATTGGTAAAAACCTCAGATACACCAAATGTGTATAAGTTTCTGCACAACCGATAATAATGTTTTAGCCTGATGTTTTTGCGATATATTTTCCTGTATTTAGCTTCGAATTTAATTTTGATTTGTAGTTTCATTGCGACTTCAGCTGCGAGTTCTTCTTATACATTTGATTGCATTCCACTTACCTTGAAAATATATATGAATACTTTTTCCATACTTTCCTCCTTGGTTGCATTGTACGAGTAGTATGAGCGTTGGAATTCTTCAACTAAGGGGATAGATGCACAAGACATTGTGGGATTATATTTATATTTTATGGATATAAAGTTAAAAATCCTTAAAATTATATTTTCTTTTTGATTTATTATGTGTTTTAAGTAAAACTTTACATTTGTTAAGTTTAAGAATAAGATGTTTTGCAACACTCATCGTTACTTGAATAAATATAATTTGTTTTATTGCTGTAAGTCTTGCTTTCATGTGTCTGGTAGTCTGCTTGTTTTTTTTTTTCTGGAAAATCGAAAGACATAGTGATAAAAAACAAGTGTGGGAATTTATGAATCATCATGAAGATAAATTATATTTGTTAATGGAGCATTAAAAAGTGTATCTTTAATAATCAGGAAAATATCAATCTCAATGTTTAAGTAAAGAACAGAGTTATTTAACTTATGTGAAAGTTAAAAAATTATTTTAAAGTTAAATACTTTCAAAAGCTTCCTAATTTAATTCATTAAGCAATTTCTCTTCCCGAGAGTTGAACCTGGACGACATATGATTGCAGCAGGAGTATCCTTCGTACCACACAGCGAGTGACGCAATGGACCCGGCCTTATCGGAAAACTTTTCATATTTGCATTTCTTGGATAATCCAGTTAATAATTTAATATTCAAACAGAACGAACAAAAAATCTGAATGGGAAAACCTTCCCACTTAAATTCAAAAATATGTTTCATTAAAATTTTGCTGATTTAACAACCTTTTCCTAAATACTAATTTATCAAATAAACATGTTTCCAACTTAATTAGTAAGGAAATCCGTTTTGTTTAGTCAACGTACCAGTTACAGAATATCCAAACAAAATCAGCCAACCTGCCAACATGAAATGTTGCTAATGGCAACCAACCTCTTATTTGTTAAATGAAAAAGTACAGGAAGCAAATATTTCTACTGACATAAACATAAACAAAAATAAAAATAAAAGGATAAAAAAAAGGGAATAACATGGGTTACTAAGCCAACCGCACTCGTCATTACAACTCAACTATGAAATAAAACTGTTGATAGATCTGAACCAGCCGGGGCAAGGATTCAAAGGATGGTATGATGTTAATCAAAATGATGATGCGATGATGATGCTGGTAACATGCCGTGAGCAGCCAACATTATTTTGATGCATTTTGTTTCATAAACCCTTTTTTTAAATTGAAAAAAAATCTTTTTTTTTAAGTTCTATTTTTATTTTCAAACTCACTCATTCATTGAAGCGTTTATTTTAAAACAAATCAAAAGAGTTTTTAATCTAAAATTTTAACTTGATATACATATACTTTTTAATAAACCGAATTACACGAGTTTTAGTCAATAAACTTTGTTAAATTAAAGCCATTTTATCAAGCTGGCAAGAGCAGAATTAATAAAAATTAACTTTTGGCTCTAGTTCAGACAGTAAATAATGTTTTATAGCAAAAGCAGCATAAGATTGAAGTTACACTGTTTCCACCAAATTTTTTTAATGCATGCAGAAATATTAGCCAAAGAACAGATACAGTCGACCTTATTATTTAACTTTAACAAGTTCTTCTAGACTAAAGAAACACACAACATTATTCTTTACTCTACTACAGACTGTCCAAGTCGAAATCAAAAATTCGCCAACTCTGAAAAGGAAGATTATTTTTAGTTTCCGAGTATAAACTCACTGAACAAATATTTGGCAAAATAAATGTGTCCATTAAACAAAATTTGTGTCTAGTAAATTTAAACAAAAAAAAACTACAGCCTGTTCCCGTGATGTCAAAGTCAAATGGAAACTCATAATGTAACGTCCTGCTGCGCGAAATCGAATGTTATTGTTTGCGTCACAACAACAATTTTTAAACTTTTTTCGTTTATTTGTTTATTTGATTAATAAATACGTAAATATTTAAATAAATAAAATTGGTTGTTATTAGGACGCATATCAGTGAGTAGTGTTTCGTTTCGAATTCCAGCAAAGGATAACATTCGAGTTCTTGCAATAAAGAGGCTGTTAAATTATGAGTTTCCATTTGACTCGAACCTGAGTCCTGAGTCAACTACATTTTTAAAATTTTTTTTGAAACTCAAATCAAATCTGAATTGGCCCAATAATCGCACGATCTTTTGCATATTCTATCAAATATTTGCTTCGAGTGAACTTTACTAATCTTTGTATGACAAAATATTTTGTCTCTGTCACATCCAACAGATGTTACAATAAATTAATATTTTTTTTTGTTGGACAAGACATTTTTGTTCATTATACATTTAGCACTGTTGAAGTTGCTTTATCTCAAATCCGTTTCAGAATTCTCCTTTTTCTACTTCAATTATTTATCTTAATTTCCTTTTATCTCTCTTCTGATTTCATTGCTGGCAAAGTTTTTAATCTTGTCGCACATAACTGTGACAAATAAACGAAAATGTCCAAGTTTTCTGTCATTCACATTTGCGTCCTGCTCCTCCTCGGTCAACGGACGTTTATTTATTTTTTTGTTTTATCTTCAGTTCATCTGTGATTTTTGTTTATTTCTTTGCTTGTTGCATTTTTTTTGTTTGTTTTGTTATTTTATCTAAAAAGAATCCCCTTTTAAGTTTTTTTTTGTTTTTTAGTTTGTTGTTGGAAAGCGGAATAATAAATGACTTTAATATGAACTAAATTAAGTTGTATATTTTTCTTTGCTAAATTTAATTTAATTTATTTTAAAAAGTTTTCAAAGAGAGAATAATTTAGATTTCAAACTAAAAGCGATACATGGAAAAATAAATCATTTTGTATTTTAAAAGGACTATCAAGGACTGTACTAAAGGATTTTTTTAAGATCTGAAATGTAATTTTCTTTAAAAACAAACTCTCTATAATTATTTCAAATCGTTTATATATGAGTCCTTCTGTATATGTTCTTTAGGTCTTTTTGAACAAACAGTCGTAAAAATTTCTTTAGTTCGGGCAGTCAGAACAATATGTTTGTTTCTATGCAGCCTCATCGCTAGAATTACATCTTTTGTAACGTTTGAGATATAACAATTTCGTATTCTAGTATGAAGGTATCCTTAAAATATTTTTATGATTTGGCAACGTCGCAAAAATCCCTCAATGTTTATTTGTTTCACAATCGTAAGTGATGAAGCAGAGAATTATCGTTTCTGTTCCGAAATAACTAAACTTGTTATAGAAAAGTTCAGCCGGTAGTCATAATACTTGTCATCATCGTACCACTTAGAAAGGTTGTAGAAATCACAGTTGGGAAATTCGAGTTCAATTATTAAAGTACATGAACTAAAAACTGAGACAAGTGGAGTCTTGAAGACTGCCAGTTAGCACTATGTTCTTTATATATAAAAGCATTCATGAATTAGATTTCTCTTTGCGGAACATTGCAGCCTAAGATTTCTCTTTACATATTCAGTTTCATTTTCTAGCATGCACTCATAACAAAGAAATAAAATAAAAAGATACATCTCTTACTACGTATGCTTTATGTAAGTAAGCATTAAAAAAAAATTATAAATGCGAATAACAACAACAGCAATAACGATTCATCACTATATGCAATGTTCTAACAATAAAAGTGTCGGTTATTTATTGTTACTCTTTTCTATTCTACCCCTTTACTAACAACATGCAATAAGTAACATGACTTTAAAATCTCTGTGAAATCTTTTAATAGGAAAAAGTTTTTTTAGTCGCTAATACAAAGTGGGCCAAAAGAAGTCATCCGATGTTGTTTGGCTCTCATTTTTTTCTAAATGAAAAACTTCGATTCTGTTTCTTGATTATGTTTATTTGAACCTTTAGAATTTTATTGGCCAAGTTGAGAAGATGATATCGGCCAAATAGGCGCCGTCACAATTGATTGCTATACGGGGTCATTTTATGGCATTTTTCATCACTTCGGCGAGAACTTCGGGCGACAGATTCTCGCACTCGTGTCGAATGTTGTCCTTGAGGGCTTTCAGGGTCTCGGCTTGTTCACGTAAACACGGGACTTCAAAAAACCCCACAAAAAAGTCTGGAATGCTTAAATCGGGCGATCTTACGGGCCAGTGTAAATCGCCAAAACGAGAGATGAGGCGACCCGGGAATGCCGCCTTCAGAATATCGGATATGGCTCGCGCAGTGTGTGCCGCTGCTCCGTCCTTTTGGAACCACATGTCCTCCAGTCCTAATTCGTTCAATTGCGGCAGAAAAAACTCGGTTAACATGGCCCTATAGCGCGCACCGTCCACTGTTGTCGCTTGACCAGCGGCGCCCCGATGATTCATCAAGCGTGAATAGTGCACCATGCAGTTACTTTGAGCGGGTGTAGTGGCTCCTCGTGCATCACTCGTGGGTTTTCGGTGCCCCAGAAGCGATAGTTTTGCTTGTTCACGTACCCGCTGAGGTGGAAATGAGCCTCATCGCTCATTATGATTTTGGTCGAAAAATCGTCCACTTCGTCCTCGAGATTGAGGATGCGCTTGGGCATAGGTTACAAGCGTTTGGCGGTCGACACGCAGCAGCTGATGCACGGACTGGACTTTTTACGGGATCATGCGGAAGTGTTTGACCAAAATTTGCCTTAGAGACGAGCGGCTGTGATGGCTAATTGCGAGGTCGATGTTTCTGGCGACAGCTCGACATCCTCGGCAACAGCGGCGTTATTCTCAGCAGAACGGTGCTCTGAGGGCGGCCACTCTTTGCAGCGTCTCTTGTAGTCTTCGAGGTTGGTGGCCAAACGGCGCAGTGTTTGCGCAGTCGGTGCCGGGGAATCGGCGACGGAATTCGCGCTGCGCCAACACCACAAACGAATTGTTACGCAAAAAGTAGACACGATTATTCCGCGTTTTTGGGGAGTACATCGCTCCATGGCTTGTTCACTTGTATTCTACATCTGTCTAATTCACAAATGTCAAAACAGATATGACAATGGGCGGGCGCCATTTGCAAAAATAAGAGCATCTTCCATAGGGTGATTTATTTTGGCCCACCTTGTATTTATTTAAAAAACAATATTTGTAAGTTCAGATAATACTTTGAAGGGGATTTCAGTTGTCCGCCTATTTTGACCATTCATATTATTTAACGAAAATATCACACAGTTTTTCTTCTCACTTTCATTTTAATTCCTCTTTTCAATTTCATTAAAAATCATTCAAGCACTAAGTGTTTGTTAAAATCAAATTAATTTCAACACAATTCCTACATTAATTGAATGAAAATGTCTGCAACACATTTTTTATCACAACAAGAAGAAGAAAAAAAAACAGTTTTCCTTTCAATTAAACACGCACTAAAATCAAATAGACAACAGCACACTTTTTCCATTTGCAAACTGCTCCCGTCTAAAACAACTAAATTTCCGCTTAAGAGTATTTCTTCTTTTTTTTGCACTTTATTAAGTAGAGAACCAAACGATGACAATTTCATAAGGGAAACGCCTGCGAATTATTTCAAATGTTTAGGAAGAATAGCAAAGTATTTAGAAGAGGGCGTTTCTAACGCCTTTTCTATAAAGGAATAAAAAAAATTGCACAAGACATCATAGAGAGAGAAAAAGCTTTAAGCATATTAAAACATTTCTCAACATAAAACAAACTTCACTTCAAGATGTCAGCAATACGGGTTTATGAACAAACAATCAGTGTGCCAAAAAAGAAAAGTACTCCAACAGTAACAAAGAAAAGGGAAACTGGATGATAGGGAACCAAAGAAAAAAAAATCATGAAAAAAAGAAATGGTTAAATGCACTTGAAAATAAACTCACGAAACAAGGATGTTTGCCCGCAGGACATAATGACAGTGACACAGACAAAATATACCATTCCATCAAAAACACACATACAGAAAGAAGTGTCTACATATTCTCGCATGAACACATGAATAAAGTGGCAGGAATATAAAATTCATCTTCAGTTATTTACACTCCAAAATAAAAATTCACTTGTTTAGCGATTTTTCCTCTTTTTTTTTGCAAGAAATATTTATGTGACTGCACATGAAAATAAATCGTAAATCAGCAGTTAACAAAACAAAAAAAAAAAAGAAGAAAAACAAGCCAACCAGAAAACATAAATTCGTAGTCAGTTTCATTATCAAAAATGTTTGGAAACTTTACTTACACATCTTTGTTTTCTATTCAATATTTTTTTCCTTAACCGACTGTTAAGTGTTTTGTGGTTGCTTATGATTTTTATTTTTGTTTTTGTAGCGTCTAGAAAATTACTAACATCTTTGAGGTATGAGTTCTATGCCGGCCGGTATTTTTTCATTGATTTTTTCAATGCATTTTAGTATTGGCTTTTTGTTTTCTTTCTTCTCAATTATCCTTGTGTTTTCCTTTATTTATGCGACTGACTGGCTTTTCATTGATTATCTGCTCAAAGTGTTAAATATTCAGTTGAAATGGAAAGTTTCTTGTTTATAAGTTCGTTTTTTTTTTCTTCTTTTTAGTTTTATTTATTTCGATGCCACAAATTATTCTTTTAGCAGTTTTTATCGTGTGTGTGTGTGTGTGTATGTGTGTGTGTGTGTGTGTGTAGTCTTGTCATACGTGTAAAATTTTGTTTGAGTGGAAAAGTAATTTAATGCGTTTCCTGTTGGTCTGAAAAGTAATCGTATGAAGGAGATGGGAAAAGCAGGTTTTTAAAATTATTGAAGAATGTTATGAATATTTTTTTATATAAAACTAAAAGATGAATTTGTTTAGAGAATCACTATCTCCTCTGCTTTTTAACTGCGTAATTGACGTAGTAATGGAAATGGAAGGCAACATCACGTAGAAAGGTCTCCAAGGACGACTGGAGGACCTTGGCTACGCTGATGACATTTGTCTACTTACACCTTTTCAGACATCCGAATCTAAGTTATCACTAGTCCAGGAAACTGCTCACACCTTGGCTTCAAAATAAATATTAGCAAAACAAAAATAATGCGAGTGAACGTAAATAACAAGCAAACATTTATGGTTCAGAATCAAGCGCTCAACGAAGTAGAATCATTCTGTTACCTGGAAAGCATATTGGACAAAAGAGGAGCTTCCAAAGCTGACATCTCCAGCCGCATAAACAAAGCCAGGCAAACATTCGGCTAACTCAAATCAGTTTGGAACTTGCCATATATTTGTATCAAGAAGGTCGAAGCTAGTGATGTTTGATTCGTATATAAAATCCACACTGTTATATGTTATATGTGGGTCACCAGTCCCAAGCAATTTGGAGCTCAACTGGTAGTGGCTTCAGTACGAGATCTGACCGGAGGCTTAATTTCTAGTACCACGGGTGTCAGGAGCCCCTAGAACTTCGGTTTTTGCCTTACAATGGTTGCGACCCCTCGGGGAGCATAGTGGTGGCTGTGGTCTGCAAACGCAAATGGAATTGGATTGAACATACACTGCTAAACATGCTATAGACTGGAACCCGCAGGGTAGTCGGCGTATTTGAAGAGCATCACACATCCGGAGACGGCAAATCGTTCATCAGATCGAACTTATCTATCTATCTGTATTATTAATAGCAAACACGTTTTTTGAGATCCCTTTTACAGCCGTAGTACTGAACCGATGTCGGAAAGATTTATATGTTTTTAATGGGAATTTTAGATAGATGTGCACAATCTTAATTTTATTTAAATCGGTTAAGTATTTTGGGAGATATAAGCGTTTGAAGTTGCTAACAATACTTGCATACTTATTACACATGCAAAGTGTGTGTTTGTCCGATTTGATTTGTGTAGAAATGAGACAGAGTTTTTTTTATATGTAAAAGTACGCTAGAGTGTTCGACTATGGACCAGGGTGTATTATTATAACTCTTCTTTTTTTTATAATATTAAGCTATTTGTTTATTTTAGTTGAATATGTTATTTAATGGATAATAAATAAACGAAACACAAAAAAAAAAAAAGGAATAATTATATAAAAATATATATACTAGAGTATCCAGCGGTCGACGGCGAATCGACCACATTCTACTAATTAAATATTTCGAATTTACATAAATGTAAACGATCAAAGACAAAAACAAAAAACATTCTAAACAAACAACTTAAAGCTCTGTCTCATTTCTATGTCACAGCAAATTAGACAAACACACATGCACACTTTGTTAATTTTTCAAGTTGAAGCTGATACATGTATGTGTAATTAGTGTGCATGTGTTGGTAGCAACTTTAAACGCTTATAGCTGCCTAAATATCGAACCGATTTAAACAAAATTAAGATGGTGCACATCATATAAAACATATAAATCTTTCCAAAATCGGTTCGGTATTACGTCCGTAAAAGTTATCTAAAAAACCTGTTTGTCTATTAATAATATAGATAGATAATATAGATATAGAAATCGAAAGTCCTTGTTATTCAGTCTGATCCCTCATTTCAATATTTCTACATTTGTACAAAGTCTCCTTCAATGATGAAACAAAACAAATCTGCAACTTCAGGAACAAACGCTATAATTGAGAGTATAAGAAAAAACGCTGTAAAAATAAAATAGGTTATATTTCATGACCACATTCTCTGGCAGAATTTTATGTCAAACTGTATGGAAAATATTGTTCAGCCTGAAGTTGCAGTTTGTTCTGTTTCATATTTCATGCATAGCAAAATATTGTTGTTATTTGTAATTCTCATTTCTTTTTTAATTTTCATATATTTTTTTTCGGATTGAACAGTTTTGTGTTACGTTTATTTAATACTGCTATTTAAAGCCACAGCAAAAATATGTAATTTTCTTAAAATTTGTACCCATTTGCTCTTAAACAAAAGAACGCCCAACTTAGAGCGAACAGATTTACAAAGTATCATGAAAAACTATACTTTAATTATTGTAAATGAAAAATATAAGACATCTGCTTCCTATTTAAGCACAACACACTCTTACAAATATTTATTATTTACAGACAAAAATGGCAAAAACCATTAAGCAAATAGGAAAATATGAAATGATGATGAAATATCACTTAAAAGAATAAAGCTTTTTTAATATGCTTGCAAATACTTTGAGTTCCCTACTTAAAGAATGATTGCACAAAAAGTTTAACATCTTACTAAAATCTGAGCTCACAGTGAGAAAGGGAGAGCGAATGGAGTATATATATAATTCTACTTCATCACTTTCCCACAAAATCGTAATTGCGGCCAGAAAACTTGCCTAATATTAATCCAGATTTACGACAAAAGCTGCTCATTCGATTACACTGCACAAAACAAAACAAAAATAACCAGGTTTTGACAACTGATTCTGCCAGAAAGGACCAACAAAAATAAATGTGTTGTTTGAGGATTTCCTCGTGATGCAAACTGCCATAATTTAGAAATAAATTATCCGCAAGAAGTTTTGCTTTAAAGGGTTAAAATATTTATGGCCTTATTTAAAAACGATTAATAAAGTTAATATGTGCATTAAAACCGATTTTCCCATATACATATTAATCCAACATTAAACCTACAATAATTTTATTAATCGTTTGTGAATAAGGCTATAACTTGTTTATTGTTATCATATTGATTTTTACAGAAACTTTTGTTTGTTGAAAATCTTTGAAAAAATCTCGATTACTAAATTTAAAAAATATTCATTTCTATTTAAAAAGACTGTTTGTTTAAAACAAACAATACATTTTTGCAAATTTTTAGTTAATAAATTTACTTTCTTTAAAAAATGCATGTTTCCGGGAACTGCCGGGCTTGTGTATTTTTTTAATACCCGTTTCCTGGGAAGTAAAAATTCGAAAACATTTTTTTTTGAATAACTTTTTAGTCACAAACTCTTAACTTGTTTATACAGCGAGCAGAAATTTCAGTCCATATGCAAAAGATTCCTCCGGCCGTGTAATTAATAGTGGCAGTTGGTTTTGATGATTTCAAAATGTTTAGACATCCTGCATTATTTTTTAATTCGTTTTTCGTGACCCTCCTTTATCTTTTATATGAAATCATAATTATGGATGCGTATGATCAACATAAAAATTCCGGCTCATATAATGTCGGTTTTATTTGCAAATGTTGCTTGAAATGGATTTAAATCGTGCATCGTTTAGACAGAAACATGTTTCACAATAATTCGCATGAAACTTAAAACCAAAAAAAAGAAAACTTAATAATGATAATGACTATTTCTGGATGACTTTCGCCAGTCATCAGGTAAAAAGATTTTGTCGTTTTAACATCAATAAGATTGTGTAACCATTCAAAATAGAAATAAAAAGTTAATAGTATAAAACAACACACCCTTTTTAAGTATTTATTTCAAGAGTTTTTTTTTAATATTTTTGTGCAAAAAATTTTTAATATTTACTTTCAAGTCTTGTTAAATACACAACAATATTTTTGTTCACATTTGGGTTTTTCTTTAAATGGCATTTGTTTTAAGAGCTGGTATTATTTTACATCAAAAAAAAAATAAACAAACAGCTCGAAACCTAAAAATGCATAAAAGACAGAAGATTACCTTGGCATTTATATGCGAATATGAGTACAACAAGTCTGTCCGTCTGTTGTTTTCTATCGTCTTTGGCGTGTCTGTCCTTTTGTTTTTTTTTTTGTTGTTGTTTATAAGTGTTTTTTAACGTTGAAATTTTTAAACAAATGGTTGATTTTTATGTTGTCGCTTGTTTTTTCTGGTGTTTTGTTAATACAACCTGCTATTTAAGCCATAAGAACATTAGTTAAAGTCTAGAGCAACTCTGCTCTTCTTGGTATAAAAAAGGGTGGCCCTCTAAATTTGTATTCGCAAAGTGAAAGGGAATCGAAAACCACTAATTAACTTTAAGCTGTAGTGTTGTAAAAAGCGGCTACTTTTGACTACTCAATACTACTGAATACTTTTTCAATTTCGAGTACTCAGATACTACTCAATACTTTTATGGCCAGTTTATGACTTCGTATTTAAATGTTATTTATCTTTAAGTTCTATTTAAATACGAAATTCAGCTTTGCAGTACAAACTTAAATGAAACTTAAATAATATTCAAATGACCAATCTTGCTGATTTAAATTCTATTTAAGTTGTACACACATACATGCACAACACACATACACAACATTTCTTTGCGTGAAATTTGGACTTCTTTTTTTTAGTATTATTCTATTATCAGCCCAATTATGAATAAAAATTCCCTGGGAGATTTCTCCCTTTTCCCAAAAGGGGGCTGTTCACATATATGTTCACAAATTAATTGTTCGCATATTATATGTGAACAGCCCCTTTTTGGGCAAAGGGAGAAAACTCCCTGGGAATTTTTTATTATAATTGGGCTGTATATCTTTTTTCTTAATTGTTTTACAATTTCAAAACATTGCAGCAAACCCTCATTGATGTTATTTTCAGCCTGAAAAAGAATCCTCATTAAAAGTGTTTCTCTAATTTTGTTCAACAGCTGTTTTTCCAAAAAATAATTGAGACAACTACCTGATGCTGCCATCTTTTTATCGTAATTAAATACAAACAATAATTTAACACTGAAAAAGTGAAACTGTTTTTAAATGCAATTTAAGTTTAAAAGAAAACTAACTAAATGCGTATGTAAAAATTAAGTCATAAACTGGCCATTAAAGTTTTTTCTTATTTCAAAATAAAAATATTTAATTGTCTAAAATTCGATTTTATTATTACACGTATAATAATTCATGGATTAGCAAATTTAATAATCCATTAAAAATATCTAACTAAACAGCCAGGTTTATTTATTGTTGCAAATAATTTAAAGGCGCTTAACTTTCCTCAAAACCGAGTTGTATTAATTTCAAACATTTTTAAGTAAAATTTTCATATTTACATATGCAAATGCGTCCCTGAAGGTATTGAGTAGTTTGGTTTGAATATTGAGTACCGGGAAATTTATACCGTATTGAGTACTCGGTACTCAAATGCTCAATACTTTTGCAATACCATTAAGCTGCTTTAGGTGAAATTTTTATAAAATGAGGATGACAGGTTATAAGTTGAATGCTTTTGTTAATGTCAAATTTCTGATAACAAATACACAATAGATTTTTTTGTAAGTTGCTATTTGTTGTGAAGTAAATGCTAGTCTAGTGCTTACATTATCAATAGATCTTCAACCGAATTTTAATAGAAAAGGAGAACTTTTACATAAACCTAAACGAAAATCTTAGTTGCACTGAAAATCTCTTTTAAAATGATGTGACAATAAAATTATCAATATTATTAAATACTTTATTGGGAATTATAAAAACTAATTAATATTTATGCCAAATATGTTATACTTTTTAGGTTCATATTGAAATGAATTTTTGAGTTCAAATCTTAGTTTACCCATTTCTACTTAAAGAAAAGACAAAAATAAAGTAAACAAAATTGGAAAATAGCTTAATCTCAGAGTTAATGGTTCTGGAAAAAGAGGTAGAGTATGGAATATTTGGAATAATTAATCATCAGATATGGGATTTCGTACTAATCCTAATTGATTTAACTTGTAAAAAATGAATAAGTTGCACTTTTCGTATTCTAACTCTTTAAATAATACGGTTAAATATCGTATTTGATATTCCTAGTCACTAGTATCCACCGTCAAAAGTGGTAAAATCGAACAAAAAATGCTGGTGAGGTGGTGTAACGACCTCGAAATCAGTACTGATCCGTTCTGCTAGTCTGATGAAAAAAAATTGTTCCAAAAAATGTACTCTTTTAATAAAATAACGAATTTATCCAAACAATTTCTTAAAAACTCAGAAGAAAAGGGGTAAACTCAGATTTGAACTCAAGCCAAAAATTTTCATTTCAAGAAAAATAAAAAATTTTCTAATAAAAATGAAATAAAAAATTAGAATAAATAAGATCGGTAAACTCGGGTTTGAACTCGAGCCAAATTAATCGTTTCAATGTACATATATACAATATATATAAGTTCGACTAATTACTTACAAACATGAATTATAAAAACTTAATGTAGTTCAGTGAAATTTAGATTTAGCTCAATAAATTTTTAAAAAATTTTAAATTTAGTTTCCTCTACTCTGCTAACATTTTCTCCTATTTGGCAGCTCTTTACAAACACTTCATTGTTTTCATTAAAATAAAAAAAGATTGAAACATTTCAAAACAACCAGACATTGTGGCATCAAACGGAAATGCATACTTTTTCAACTGAAAGTTAAACGAGTTCATATTTCAAAAATTCAGGCAGAAAAAAAACACTCCCAAACTCTCACAATAAAATATGCAAATTTTTGCTGAAAAAGGAAATACTTCATAGATTTTCATATTTTATTATAAATAAAATAACACACATTTTATAAAAAAAAATAAATTAAATGTAGAAAATATATGAAAACGGAATTTGTATGTCTTTGCTTAGATATAAACCTCGTATATTTAACATTGTCACTGAACTTTTTTTTATAATTTTTGTCATCATTTTTCATTTTTTGTTTCATGAGTAAAAAATTTTTTTTGTTAAATTGTGTCTCATCTGCAGCTTAAAGCTGCGAAGCACTTTTTCTTTCTACTAATATCGTCACTGTCACAGTGTTTTTCATTTATTTTATTTGTTTTATGTTGCCCTGCAATGTGTATATTGTTTTTTATATTCGCTGATTGTTTTTTTTTCGAATGCAAAAAGTCATAAATATTTTGCACGCTTCAATTGACACGCGTTTGGTGTAAACAATCTCATGTTGTTGGCATAATATGTATGTACGTAGTATACAATTTGACTTTTTTATTTTTCGCGGGGACCTCCGCAACAATCTCTTCAGCAGGGATGGTAAATACAATACAAATAAGTTTTTTTTATCAATAATTATATAGATAGGCGAAGATAAATTTTTAGATCCATTTTTCTCCTTTGTTTGCCAACCGATTTTCTTCATTCTTCTACCAAATGGTAGACATTGTTGAGCTTTAGTGACCTAACTAAATATTAATTAAATTGGTTCAGTATTGAGGGAATAAAAGGCTCCTAAAGTTTACACCACTGCAAATGCAAAAAATACGCACTTACTTCTGTAAGTATTGGTTCAAGTAAAAGCATAAGCAAAGCAATGAAAGTGTTTAAGAGTACCTACATACATATGTACATATATGAGTAATAAGATTTTTTCTCTTCAAATGAGTGAAGTTGAAAAACAAAGATATCAGTATTAAAAGAAATGAGAATTAAATATGGATGCACATGTTCATTAAGTATGGATGTGTTAGCTTGAAGAAAAACATAACAAAATAAATGTGCGTAGGTAGTTTTTTCTCTTTAAATGAAAGCAGCTTAAATAGGTATATGTGTAAACTTGTGGTCGAATTTCGGCGACTAGGCGAACTATAGTTATTCTAAAAGTCAGTAAATGATTGTTTGGATACATTTTCAATTGTTGGTAAATTTTCTCAAAATATTCGGCATTCTTAGAATATAAATTTTTGGAAAATAAAAACCAGGAATATGAAATGTAATGGACTAAGTTTCACTTTTTTTAAATACTTCGAGATATGTTGATGTGATGTTATAAATTCGAGCAGTCGGTGTTTGGCCGACTACAACGATTTTCGCTCATGGGGCTGGTTTAAAATAAAAAAATTTTTACTTGAACTTGCCCACATCATGTGGCTTCTGCGCGGTGCCAAAACTTTTTTTCTTTTGAAGGCTGTGCACAAAAACGGCTTCGCTTACTAAAGTTTATCTGCATTTTCAGACTTTATTCGTTAGCAAACATTTTGTTCTCCGGGGTAACTTCAAGACCAGCTTAACTTCTAAGACTTTCTTCGTTGTACAGGCAAAGTGAAGCTTCTTTATTTTGCCGATCCGAAGCAGAAGCCGATGTTCAGCCGAAATGTTAAAACTCGGCCAAGCCGAGTACACATCAGCAGTACGTATAAATATTTTTGAAATCATTTAGCTTATTAAATTTGCTTATAAAAACGCATATCAGTAAAATATATTCTAAAATTGATAAGCTGTTTTTTGGGAATAAGTAACTGGAATAAGTAGTAGAACGGTTCATCAATGCGTTAAAAAGTCAATTTTACTTATTTCGTGAATTAATGCAATAAAATCTTTTCAGCATCTTATAGATTATTGTACTTTTTTCTCGCCTTAATTTATAATTTTTCACGGTGAATTTCTTCATATAATTGACTAAAAGTTCACCTTCGGTCTTCGGCACAAAATAATTTCGAATACTGATTATTGGTCGCAGTCGCAGCCGGAGCCAATGTTGAAGCGGATTAATCGGTCGGACACTAGTATTAACTAGAGTTGGGATCGTGAGTTACTTTTCAATCACGCTCATGCATTAGCTTTTACATTTGGCTCATGTGAGTTGGAGAAAACTTAGTCATAATCACGAAAACTCACGGTCACGAACTACTGACAAAAAAATAAAATAATTTAAAAAACACTTTTTTAATTTTTCTTATTACTAATCCTTCGTACCAGTCTGATGGATAAATTGTTTCAATAATACTTTCTTAATAAAAATACGAGTAGTTTGAATTTATCCAAAAAAAATTCTCAAATTAATATAGAAATGGGTAAAGCCAGATTTAAACTTAAGCCAAACAATTCCTTTCAACAGAAAACTAAAACGGTTCAACTAAATACGTACAAACATTAATTAAAAAATTTTATAAAAAAAATTACTGTAAAGAAAAAAAAACTAAGGAAACAATCACGACAAGAATCTACTCATATACGCTCGCTCATGTTCAATTTTCGTATACTCACGTTGATGCGTGCTCACGTGATTGTACTATAAAACTAATTACCATCATGCGAGATCATGCTAATCATGTGAACGATGTCCATTTCTAGTATTAACACATCATGATGACTTAGCCGCCTACTTTAGGTATTCAAATATCTCTATTACCCATCCCTGTTTATACCATTTGCGTATGAATTTATTTCATCCATCTCATAAAAGTGGGTTGCCTTAAACATTATGGCATTGAGTTACATTCTTGTACGAGTATTACTTCACTGCATCAGCATTAAAATAACTTTTTGATGATGTTTAATGATAAAATAACAGAAATAATATTAAATATCTGCTTCGTTTTTATATCCGTTTAAGCGAGTGAGGGACCGATGTATATTCACATAAACAATTTCAGAAATTTATAACAAAAATTTGCAAATTTAAGCAGACAAGAATGCGTAAGATTAAATTAAATTAATTTCGTTCAAAAAGAAAAAAAAACGAATACGAAATATTAACAATTGTTTAAAATTATAAAATCAGAAAGTTTTAAATCGGTTTTATAAAATTTAATATTTTATATTTTCTTTTTATATATTTCCAGTCCCGTACATCTCTTGTGTCTAGTTCAGATGGTGGCATATTGGCTGAGGGTGAAACCTCAAGTGAAACGTCAAGGGGTACAGATGATTCACCACCCTGCGATTTAAGTTTGGTCGAACGTTTGTTGTTGACACATCCAGTGTGGTTTTTACCCGGCATTCAACGCTCAGGAGCTGTTCATTTTTTACAAGGAAAAGAAGAGGGGGTAAGTGGAGAGAAAATTTTTATGTATATAAAAATATTGTTTAAAAACCTTTGTACTTCATAACTGTATGTACATGTTCATAACTAGTGAGAAAATTAATTAGCAAAATATTTGTCGGTGTTCATTTTGTTTTTTTTTTTCTTCATACTAAAAAAAGAAAAAGTCTTTGCTAAAAATGTTAACAAAGGGAATTTTTAAGCATCACAAAAATTCATATAAAGTTTTCTAAATCACTTTTTTGCGATAAAGTTCGTTTGGTTTCCATGAGCGCAGCTTTAGCAACTTCAAAGGCTGAAATGTGTAAAAAATATTTTGTTAATGACAGGTGTACAACAAAAAATTTGAGAATATGACAACAAAGTCAGAGATATTATAGAAGGATTTACTTTTGATCCACAATATTTATTAGAAACAGAATTCTCAAAACATAATTCCACTGGCTTACAATATTTATTTAAAAAAAAATCATTAAAATCTTTAAAAACCACAAACTATTTAATATAAAATTGATATCGAAAATATTTATATAATAAGTAGATATTAAATTTATTTCTGTGCTGGCAGTATAATTGAAACGTTAGTTTTCGCCTTGATTTCGCTCCATATTGCATTTCAATTAATTATAAACATAAAATTACAATGAAAAAAGCATAAACAGAAAACAGAGCTTGTTTGTCATTTTTGTGGCCAACCACAAATTTCATTTAATTACATGGACAAAATAATGCAACAAACAAAACAAATAAAAATAAAAGGCGAAAATAAATTTAATTATTTAATTTCATACCGTTTCAATAAAAATCACATGTGTTTTTAATTTACTTTTTTTGTTCGCTTTATGCTAATAAATTATATACGAAATATACTCATTTGAATTTTCTTCCACCATATAATGTCAATATTGAATCGTATACATTTATAAAATTAATTTTATTGAATTCGATTGCATTAAATATGCAAATTAAAAATTCATGTTCGACAACATTGAAAATAAAATAAAAATGACACGCAGACAAATGTCATACACAGCAGCCACTTAACACATGGGACTGACTGGCTGTTCATCTGCCATCCGCATTTGAATTAAATCCAAGCAAAAATACGGGGAAAAATTAGAATATTTTTATTCATTTTAAATTGAACCAATATCCCAACAACTCAAAGAACTCTCTGAAAGCAAAAGAAAGCGAATATACGAAATTTGATGATTTAAAACGGCATGGCAGCGATGATGCATTTATATTGTAAAATATTTAAAGATAAAATAATTTTTTCAATTATTTATAAAACAAGTTTGTCGGTTGTCTCTGTTTGGCGGAGACAAAACTAAATTTGCCTGCCAGTCGTTTGGAAATGGTTGATTTGTTTCCAAACTATTTTGTTTCAGTCCCACTGTGAGCCAGTAAACAACCAGCAGCAAAATAAAATATATTTTCCTTGCAGCTGCAGACTTGCATCATTTATTTCTTTGCTGGGCTGCAAGTTAGAAGTACGCAGCGTCCTAAACGCTGATGTTAAGGGTTTGGTTGGCCTAGAGCACTATAATCCGGGTTGAAAGATCATAAACAAGTCTGCAGTTGTTTACTAAAACTGTGGTCGGGCTCTACTTGGTGAAAGCAGCCATCATCACTCGGGTTTGTCTGTGCTGCTACATCATTATCATTCTTTGTCTCTTCTATTTTTGGTTTATTGGGTATACATTAAATAAATCGGAAAAATAAATAAATATAAAAAATAATAAATAAATATTATTTACATGAAATGAAAGCATATTATTAATTACAAAATTAATTTAATTATTACAAACTCAAACGGCAAACATGTTAAACTAATTGTTTAACTAATTGCTTAGAAAGCAGACAGTAAACAAATTTTAATAAACGTTCAAGAGGCAAAAAAGCTCATTTGCTAGAAGATCGTCATAACTCAAAAAGCGTAATCTCTAATTTTATGCCACATAACTTACGTTTATCCGATTGTAATTAATGAAAATCTTACTCAAGAAATGCGACAAAGTTTTTCAAAAGAACTGATTTTATTTCCTGGAAATACCGGAAAATCTAGTTTAATTCTTCTTAAGTCCATCTCCCAAGCCCTAATAAATTTATTTACACATGTGTGTGTGTGTGTGTATCACTGCATATATTTTATTTTATATTCTAGACTTTCATTTAAATAATCGCACAAATTGATGTAAATTTTGTTTCTTTTTTTTTTGCTGATTGTTACAAAATTAAACAATTGTCATAAAGACCAATTTGTATTTGATGATATTGTATCTGTACGCTTGTAGTCGCAGTGCGAGTAGTATTTACACAATTTGCAATCAATTAACATAAAAATGCCATTGTAATTGTTTTCAGGGTAAATAGCTTTACAAATCTCTGTTTAAACGACAATACAAAAGTAAATGAAGCCGAAAACGTAAAGACAGTGACGTTAAAAAATTTAACAAAAAATTCAAAAACTACAATGTGAAATACACACCTTAAGGTATGGTCGCACTTGGCAAACATTTGCCCAAAAAAAGTCAATTATGTCGCAAAATGCTATTTTTATATTATTTTTAATAAATTCGAACCCATATTTAAAAAAAAAAAATATTGGAATTAAAGAAAATGAAAATTTAGCTTGTCTGTTGGTTACATTTTTTTCGGCAAATGTTTTTCAGATGGGACCGTACCTTTAGACTTTGGAAAAAGTTTCGAAAAAATTTAATATAAAGTATGGAATAGCAAATATTAAATAATTAAAGTTCGTTTCTATACAAGTTATGCAGGTATGTGATTTAAAAAATGTTAAAAGCAATGCAAATCGAAGAGGCGCAAATCGTGGCTTTGGTGTACAACTTCTGTCGGTTTTTGATAATTTTGTTTTTCAATCCGATCTCCATGGCATAACTAAATGATCTAATTCCTTTCACTTGCATTACTTTTCGCTTATTTTTCTTATAGATTGCACTTAAATATATTTAAGGAATTTGAATAAAATAGTGCAATGAAATTTGATATAATACAAAATGGTGTCTGACTTTTTCGACCCACTGTTGACAAAAGAAATAAATAATTACAAAATGTAAATAAAATCATACAAAGTCCTACAGATTTCGAACAAAAGTTTTATATCATAAAGTCGCTAATACGCATACACAAACGCATGTACTAAAGCCTTGATATATTAAGGAGGCCCTCTGTTGCAAAAGAGTACTCAAATGTTGGTCCCACAGCTAGAAATACAATATGTGTGCGAATATTCGATAAAGTAATATAAACCAATTTTAAGATCGATTGAAAGGGACTTGGATTTGTAACGATTTTTCGGCAATAAACTGTTGGGTCTTAAAGAAATTATTAATACTTGAAGCAAAGGAAAAAAGAAATAGCACAATCAAAATTTGTTTGTGATCTAAAAGTGCAATGCAATACTTCTCGACTATTTCTGGGGATAAGAGGGACACCCTGATTTCTTAAAAATAATTACAATTGATACTTGTACATATGTAGATTAGGAGGGAACCTTATTACATACATATGTACACATATTAAAATGCTTGATCTCAACATCAAGAGGGTGCTGTTGGCTGAAGTAGTTAGCGCGTTGACTACAAAGCAAATAATGTCTAAGAGCACACCCACGGGTTGGTCGGCATACTAATTGCCTGAGTGTTTCTTCTCTTAAAAAAAATAATATCGCAACAGTCTTCACAAGCATAATAATACACAAAGTTTTAAATTGCGCGAAGAAAATGTATTTCTGACGGGTGACACTGAGAATTTGAATACCTCTCCATATATGATCCACCCTAATTAAATTGCTCCATTTAAAAACATTTAAAAGAATTTTTACATACACTAGATGCGAACGTGTGTGTTTTTAAATATTTTGAGTTGCATTGTTTCGACTTGTGCGGAGCAAACAAAAACGATAACAACGAAATCAACCAATTGAATAGGAGGGGAAAAAAGGGTCTCAAGTATAGTAAACAGAGAAAACCCAGATTCATTAACGCATACCGCAAAGCCTTAACGAGTTACCATAAATACCATGAAAAGTATTTATATGTTAAAAAAGTGTATTGAAGCGGGAGGGGAAGAAGAAAACAATGAAAGAAAGAGCAAATTTGCAGAATAAAGTTGCAACCGACTACAAAACGTACGAATGTAGAAAGCAAAAAAATGTTTAAAACAATTTAAGCGTAGTAAAAATATACCGGATTTAATTTATTAAGGGTAATCACATAAAGTGGAAAATATCACTATTGTATGGTCTTTGAAAAGCAAAGTCTGTGTCAATTTTCATAATATTGGGTGAAAATGTAGTAAGTTTGTGCAGCCCATCTGCAAAACTATTGTAGCAGTTAATAAAAAATTTGCGTAAATAAACTTTAGATGAAAATATGTGCTGCCAATTGGTGTTCTTCGAACGTCAATCTTTTAAAATTGCACAGTTAAATAATATAGGTATTTAGATTAGAGATGGGCTCCGCGTGATCACGCGTGATCGTGATTAGTTTTTTCTTTCAATTTCGCGAACGTTCATGAACGTGAGCATAAACAAGTTGAGAATGAGTAAGCGTGCATTAGCAGGTGTTTTGAGTGATTTCTTCATAATTTTTTTTGGCGATATTGTAATTTTTTTCATATAATTTTTTAATTTTTTCTAAATTAATATTTGTAAGTAATTAGTCCAACTTATATTTGTACATATTGAAAGCAATTGTTTGGCTCAAATTCAAATACGAGTTTCTAAAAATTAAAAAAAAAATGGGTAAACTTGGATTTGAACTTGCGCCGAACAATTCCTTTCAATATTTTTTGTAAATTATTTTATAGTTTTTTTTCGTCGGTCTTGCTTGAGTTTTCGTAATTGTGACTTACTTTTTTTACACTCACGTGAGCGTGCATGGCCGTGAAATGAGAATATAGCGCATGCATGAGTAAAATTTGTTTATCATGAGCGTGCATGCCTTTTCACTCACGATCCCTTCTATAATTTAGATCCACAGTTACCAGCGAATTTGGCATTGCCATTTATTACCAGTGTCAGTAAATTAATTGAAATTAAGAGTCAACGTGTTTTCGGAGTTTTTCATAACACTTTTCAAACTTTTTTTCTTCATTTTTTAAAACGTTGGTTTTTTAATTATCCGACAAACCGGCTTTTCCTCGTATTATTCGGCAATTTCGAGTAATTGTTGGCATTTTTTAGATTCTATTACTTTTAATATTGGTTCTGGAAATATATAATGTTTTAAAGAATATTGTAATTCAGATGGATGTAGATGGCAATAAATAATTGACCAATAAATATATCTCTGATCCAAAACTTTGAACCACTTAAATTTTTTTAATAAATTTCTTCATTAAAATGTTGAAAAAATATTAATTAAACGTGATTCAATCCACAGATTTACAAAGAAAATTAACTTAATTGATTCAAAGCGTTGAACCATCTAATAAAATTGTGCATTAAAATGTTTAATAAGAATTTCAGGAACACCAAGAAAAATTATAACAGAAAAAAGTGGTTACAAAGTGCTGCTTTAGTGGGACATAAAATACCCAAGGAGCTCATTGTTTGTATTATTTTTTCATATCAAAGATAATTCAACATGCTTTATTGGATTTACATCAGGAAACTTTCTCTGAAGCTCATTTGCAATGAATAGGGACGCTTTCAACAACTTTGTAGCGTTTTTATTTTTTCATTTGTATTTTTGAGTTTTTCTTTTATAAAAATATTAATTAAACGTGATTTAATCCATAAATTTTCAAGTTAAATTAAAACCTGATTTTCGATCAAGATAAATAGCTCGTTTCTGTTTACGTGAATACCCTTGATACAAGTTTTTTCTTTTCATTTTTGTGTCATTTGTGCATGCAATGGATTATTTGACTGTATTGTAGTTTATCTATGTTTCCATACCGCGTTTAAAGAAATGACAAAATTGTTCATTCAATTGCATTTTTTGTAGCCCAGATAACGAAAATCACTTCTCAAGCATAAAAAGCAAAAGCATTGAAATAATGAAAAAGTAAAAAATAATAATAAGCAACACAAAATGTAAATACGAGAGGGATGTAGATAAGCAAAGTCAGGCATTCAATAGCAAATTTTTTTAAATACATGCTGCTCCACCTGTAATTATGGGTGGTATGGATTTTAAGGAATCATTTGCTCTTGATGTTCTTGGCATCAAGGTCCAGTGTGATGTTCGATGCACAGACTAAATCTTCCACGTCTCAATGGCATCGGGTTTTTAAGATGGTGTAAGAGTTACTTCACACCATCTGATATCCTTAATACCACCTATAACCGACCGAAAATTGAATACGACACTCATGTATTGGGCGATGCTTCAAAGTCTGTTTTGAAGTTACTCGACCGCGAATAGGAGAGGGCAAAGAACCTCATCGGTGACAATAGGGTAGTCAACTCTTATTTATTCACTGGAACATCGTCGCAATGTGGATCGTGTTTCTCTGTTTTATCTTTACCACAGTGGGATGGGCTCTATTGAAATCAGGGAACTAGTACCCAAACTTTTTTACATAACACAAGTTTTTCATTACCAGCTCATCCATTTGTGGTAGAGTGGCCAGTGAATCGTATCATGCATTAGAAAGAATATTGTTTTTTTTGTCGCACAGTAAAATCAAATCGGAAGAATATTGTCTGCTAAGAGGTTAATTTTTAGTATGTCCGAACTCAGCGCCTTGATATGGCGTTACAGTTAGCTAAAGTTAACCTGCTGGAGTGTGAAAAACTTTTCGTCTTGTAGCTCTTTGCAGATAATACTTTGAAAAACAAGCTCCTTCCTCATCTACTGATACTCCAAGCTTCTGGAAAAAAATTCAAACCTTTATTTCGATACTTAGCAATCTGAAAATCAAGCAAACTGTCTACAAAAATAGATTTTTTAATAAAATGTATAAAAACTGTTGCCCCTATTTTGATTTACAATTCAACTCAACTATTTTTTTTTTAACGATTCACAATGAATTTTAGTTGTCTTTGTTGTAATTCATAATACGAGTAACAACTTAACGAATACAACGAATAAGTGAACAGCTGATTAAAAGTTGATTTGAGTTGTAATCCATAAGAATAAGAATTTGACAACTATAATCAACTATCAATTTAGTTGTGAATCATAATAGCGACAATTTGTTGATGTTTAAAACTTTAAAAAACTCCTCAATGTCGAAACAACACTGCTCTACGAATAAAGCGTTCAAAAAAGCAGAGTTGTAATGAATGAATGAAGCTTCAACTCCTGTCATAGCTATCACTATCCCTTTCCACTAGTTCCAGCACAATGCATTGCATGTGTAGGGGTCATCAGCTGAGTGCTGGTCCAAAATATAAAAAAAATTCCCAAAGGAAAATGTTTATGTCATTTTTAAAAACAGACAGCAAGTCTTCTTTGTATTTGTGGAATTCAGTACTGGATGCAAATGTTCTGGCGAAAGTGCAAATACAAAATATCGTAGACTTTCTTTTGCCATCAAAATCCAAAATATCCACAATTGCATTTATGCGATACTAAAACTTTATGGCTCTTCTTTGGCTACGTGTATTGAGTTAGGAAATCGAAGAGCTGACTTTTGTAAACATTAATTTTATAATCATGAAATAAAATTAAGTATAAAACCATTAATTCTGATGGTAAATAATATGCCGAAAATTCAGGTTCGATGTTGGAGTTCAGCATAATCTACGCTCGTTTAACGTTTGGCGTTCGGAAGAGTTTTCACCCAACACCGAACTTTGCATAAATTGTTTACACATGTATTAATCTCATCAAAGATATGCAAAAATTTAAACCTGTAAAATTTTAAGCCACAAAAAGTATAACTTTATCAAAACAGTTTTTAGGTGTGTTAATTTTGGTTTTATTAAATTAAAAAAATTTTAAAAATTTACATTGTTTCATTAATTAATGTAGACTTCCTCTATCAAGCTAGTAATAGAGGAAGTCTACATTAATTAATTAAACTATTGGCCAATTCGAACCAATATAAAATTGTTCCCACTTAATAAAAAATATCTACGGAATTTCGGGTTGAGTCTGAAAAAGTGCGTTCGGTCAAAAATATCAAGATAAAACCCCATAAATAATTTAACGCCGATGCCACTTTCTGAAAACTTAGACGTATTAATGACACTTTCTACTTCCAGTTACGAAATAACCAACAAAATAGCGCTCACTATTGATAACAAAACTGTTGCAATTGCAAGCGAGCAGTTGCAATTTAAAACTCACCAAACACTGAATACCGCTGCTATGAAATTCACTACTTTTCCATTTTGCCACATATTTTTCTCTTTGCTTTAGGAAACGTAGAACTCCCTCCCAACCATGTTTTTTTTTATTCTCTTTTTATTTGCATATCCAAAGTTTCTTGTGTTTAATTTTGTTTATTTTTTTTTATACACCGTATTTCTTCAGTAATTTTGTTCTCGATTATGATCCCATTGGATGCTATTAGTTTACATGGCGCCAATAATAAAAATCTCATATTTTATTCAAATTGGTAAAATGAGCTTTATTATGTTGAATAGGAAAAGAAGTGTATAAAAAACTAGATTTACGTTTGATGTAACATGACAACCTTTCATAACGATGTTGAAACATTAAATAATGCTCAACGGGACACTTTCTATTTTCATTTTATATTGGCATTATTCCTTTAGACAGAAAACAATTCGCTTTTCTATTTTCCTTTGTTTGCTTTCTATTTCTCCTTTCTGCTCTTTATCACTGAATGCTAAAATTATGCTACAAAAACAAACAAAAAATGTGCAGCTGTGCAAAGTATAAATGCTTACCGCATCGTTCTAATACAGGGATATTTTTTTCTATGTGTTTTTTTTTAGTTTTGACCGCACTTTTGATGTAGATTCTCATCATTTACAAACTTAAAGACAACACAATTCTAACCTCCTCCGTCTCGAGTGCAAAAACTTGCAAAACATTTTCATCCTGAATTGGCGACATCCAATTTAGATAGATTGATCAAAAGTGTCCCGGTCAAGTAGAGGATTTAAAAAAATGTGACAGGTACAAACAGCTGGACATTCAAAATGGTATGGATACAAGTTCATGGGCAATTAAGATTCAGTACACAAGTATTTTTAGTCAGGCGAAGCAAATTCCAGATGAAAATTATTCTAAATTAAATGCACATTTTATGAGCTCATACGCAGAAATCGAACTCCGAAGCAGCTGATGAGAAACTTTCAATATGCGCTGTTGACTTATTATAGATGTAGATAAATTACGTTTCCAGTCACCTGCACAAATCTTCATGCATCCCTTAAAATTGGTATAAATTTAAAAATTTATGGTTCAAAAATGTCAAGCGGGCTGCATGAAAGAACCGAGTAGAGTTTTTTTAACTAAAATGCATGAGCAGAACTAATTTGACTTCGCGACATTTCACGAAACAGTGAACAATTTTAGCTTTTAGATATATTTATGTGGGGTAGCAGCACGCATCTATGCCCAGCACTAATTGCAGCCTACTAAAAGATTGCAGTTGAAAGTAGCGAGAAATTGTCTACTGTGCGTATTCAGTTTTCAGATGGCCCTCTTCTGGCCAACAGTGGAACACGACTATCTTTTAAAAGCACCATAAATTTTCTAGATTTCCTTTTTTTTTGACTTGGAAACCAAACACTTATAGAGTTACCATATAAACACTTGTACTCGTAATACAATTCATTTTCTTTTAAAACCTTCAATCCAACCATCATCGTCTTTAATTTGGTTTTATTTAAACTCGAATTTGTCTGTTAGTTTGAGATTTTGCTTTTCCATTTTTATTTTTCTTTATTTTTTCAAATGGTAAATAGAAGAAAAAAAAATTCCCTCCAGAGATTTGTTTTCCTTTATTATCCGGCAGCAGTAGTATGTTTTCATTATAATGTTGCAAAAAGAAAAAAAAACAAAGCTTGTAATAGAGGGTGAGTGAGTCAGTCTTTAGTACTCAATTTACTCTACACAATTCGACCGCATATGGTTTTGTGGCCTTGCATTTGGAAAGGCATCATTGTGTTCATTGTTTTTTAAGAAAGAAGAAATTGAATTTTTATGCAATTTTTATCCTCTTAGATTTTTTTCTCTGGTTTCCTTAAAGGTTTTTTTGTTTTTAAATTTCCTTTTTTGTTTCAAAGGTTAAGAGGATTTCTTAGTGGGGTTTTTCATTATGCATTTGGACTTTTTCTTTTAATAAATAATATTTAATTTTAATTTTGTTTCTTGTAAATGAAAAGTATTTAAAAAGTTTTGCTTATGAAGAAATTTAATTATTGAAAATGCACGCTCTGTCATAGCAGTCAATTTTGTTTAAGATTACTTAACTAAACGTTTGTGCGAGAAAATATAAAGAAAGTTTGTCATGAGCTTAATAATGAAGTAGAGATGTACAGGGTGGCTCAAAATGAACGGAGGGGTTTGAATTGCTTGTAACTTTTTTATTTAAGACATAATTATAAATTTTTTTAATACAGAATATAAATGGGGAATATTTTAAGTTTAGTTTTGAAAAATAATGTCTCGCAAGTGGTGGCCATTTGCTGCTTCGCATATTCGTGCTCTTTCCAACACATTTTCCATCACCTTTCGCAAAACTTCAGGTGTTATGTTGTTTATTTCGTCGCGTATATTGCTTTTTAATTGCTGGATGGTTCTGGGCTTATTAATGTAGACTTTTCCTTTCAAATAACCCCAAAGAAAACAGTCTGGAGCTGTTAAATACGGTGAACGCGGAGGCCAATTGAAATCATTTGTACCAAAGATGTCTCGTAAAAGAGCCATTGTGTCCCTTGCAGTGTGCGCTGTAGCTCCATCTTGTTGGAACCATACTTGCGGATGGTTTTCCACGGCTGGCCTTAAAAAGTTTTCCAACATTGTCCGATATCTGACACCATTAGCGGAAACGGCGACCCCGTGTTCATTTTCAAAAAAATAAGGACCAATTATCCTTTCCGATGAAACACCGCACCAAACCGTACACTTAGGTGGGTGTAATTCTCGCTGTTGAACTACTATAGGATTTTCCGTAGCTCTTATCCTGCAGTTGCTGGTAATCTGTCGGTTTCAATTCTTGGACAAGCTGAATCTTGTATGGAAACATTCCTATTGTATTCAAAATTCTTTGCAGCGACGCTCGTGAGAGGCCAAGTTGTGTCGAACGTCTCCTGGTTGATGTTTCTCCATATTCCCGAATACTCCTCTGTACCAGTTCAATATTGTCATCCGTGTGCACCGTTCGTCGTCTGCCAGCACCAGGAAGGTTTCTTACTGCCCCTTGTTGGCGAAAATTTACAACCAGCCGGTTTATTGTTGACTCCTGGGGTCCAACCCGCACAATAAAATAACGACGATATGCACGCTGAGTCAAAACAATGGATCGTTGATTTGAAAAATAAAGCTCAACAATTTGGGCACGTTGTTCAATTGAGTACTGCTCTATTTTAAATTCCCCAAGTCTTCTTTACAAAATACTGAAAAGAAAAAAAATATAATAAAAAGTTATAAGCAATTCAAACCCCTTCGTTCATTTTGGGCCACCCTGTATTTAAATTAAAAACCTTATAAGTGAAAGCTGATGATATTCTATCAAGTGACGTACATAAGTATGTTTATTACGGTGTGCCATAAACAATAACGATCTTTGGGGAATTATGAAAAAATGGGCTGGTCAATTTTAACACCGTTTCACAGGGCTCTAGAGGAAAAGTAGTTGAACGTAAGATTTCAATTTGAACTTTGTGTTCTTAAAGCAGAATGCGCACAAAGGTGTTTTTGTCAAAAAATTAAATAAATTTTCTGGCAAAAACAAAAAAAAAGTTCGACTTCTGTGTCATGTAGTGATTTTAATATGGAATTTTTAATAAAGAAAGTTTTATAAACAATGCAATAGATCTTTAATAAATTCTAATGTTTTGCATTGTCTGCTGGTATCATCTGAGCCTCTCATAAGTATAAAACGTCCATCTTATAAACTTCTTTTGAAACTAGATAATGTAGTAAATGAAATGATAATTGATGAATAAATAATATCTTTAATTATTTTAAATTCAAAGAAATTATTATTTTAATAGAGCGTTTCCTTGAAATTTTTTACCGAAACACAAAAATATTTATAGGGAATGTGTGTAAGAGATGTCACGAAGCCACTTGTTTCATTTGATTTTTATGCCATTTTCAATTTAAGGATATATGGGAAGGACATGAATTTTTTAACGAACATTTGCCAAATTTAAACTTGTTTTTTGTTTCGCAAAAAAATTAATTAAACAAACAGTAGTGGTATTCACACCGAACTTGTTAATTTGTTACTCGGTAGTTTGTTAATTTGTTAAAGTTACCAACTGTGAACGACCCCCTTTTTAAAACTTTGTTAGTCTGGTAACTTTCTAGTATTGATTTATTAAAATAAAATAAAAAAACATTTAATTAACATACATACTCTCAATGTACACGAAAATTGCCAAAACACATATATTTTTTTAGAAATGTATCACAAATGACTTTTTTATTATATTTATTTAGAAACTGCAACAGCTGATTGTGAGCTACCAACTAACAGCTATTTTATCAGAGGTGCCGTGTCGTTAATTTGTTAAATGTTAATCCGCTGTTAATTTGCTGTCTTCGAGAACTCAGTATAAATTTATGACAAACAATTTTGTGCGATATTCAAATTTATATATTTCTTCTTGTTTGCACCTTTTTAAAAAAGGGCGAACAAATTTCCTTTAACAGCGATTCACTACAACAATGCGTAAAAGGAGAAGGTTTGACTCGCCCTAAAGTAGAACACAGGTCTACATAACAATGCACTTGTAGTGTTTTGTAGAAAAAAAAGTTTAATTAAACAAACTTATATTTTTTACAGTTAAAATCTTGTTATTTTCAAATAATTTTGATTTTGTTGTTTAGTGTTATCTGCAAATAGTCTTCCCTGAATTTTATAATTATATTTTTTTTAGTTTTCCAAAAACACAAACAATTAATTAACTGCTGCAGGTGTATAATATATCTAACTCTTATTTTTTCGTAAAAACTAAAATTACTTTGCCTAGTTTTTTCTTGTCTTCATAAAAATTAACTTCGTACAAAGTGTAAGTCAGTTTCAACAAAAAAAACGAAAACACATCCAAAAATCAAAATTTCACGAAAAGAAATGGAATATTCACTCAAATTTGAATACGATTGGCGTCTGATAAGATTTAATAAAATAAACTGATTTTCCTTCCGCGATCCAATTTTGTGTCAAATTCGATTTCGTAACACAATTATAAAAGAGAAATGCATGCATGATATCATTTGTATTTCTCTCTATCTTTTTCTCTCTCTTTCTCAGTGCAAAATATGTCTGCGTGAATTTTGAGATGCTGTTTTGTTTCAATTGAAATATTTTGTTTTAAACTCCTATTTTTATTATTAATTTAAATTGTTTATACACTTCACTAATGAGTTCATTCATAATTGCCTTTCAATTAACCACAAATATCTATTTGCCATAAACTCTCAACTCTGAAATAAAGTTCCCTTATTTGCACCTGTGGCCAACTACAGTCATTTGTATGGAAACTAACGACCGTCGACATTCCCATACATGTACTACATGCTAGTGAAAGAAATTCAAGCGTCAGTCACTAAATGGACATTAATAATGTAAATAAAACAGCTGCTGCTAATTACTTTTTGCGGTATTTCCAGCAACAAATGTACTCCTCAGCTAAACTCCCTCAATTGTGCAATAGATGATTAACGTATAAAATTGAAACACAAAACACAAAACACCACACAGGACATCGACTTTATTTAGCAGGTTATAAACACCGTTATAAAGACTTTACACAAACATCAACAACCATACATTATTTAATATTTAATGATAAACAAATTGATGTAAAAATAAAATCTACACAACTACAACCACAATTTAATTACGACTACATTTTTGCATCCCACTCTCACTCGCATTTTCTTTTAATCAAAATCGTTTATATTAAATAGATTCAATGTTCATGTCCTCTCCCCTCCTTAAACTTGCTCTCATTCTACCTTTTTATTTAACCATTATGTGTATTTCAGCTCTTTATCTTGTTCATCAATATGTTGGATTTATCGGTTTTTATTTTGTGCACAAATTTTTGATGATGGATGATTGTAAAACATGTTTGACGTTCAACATGTGCTGGCCAGACTGCATTATTACAAACAACAACATCAATTACCGCACCAGTCAACTTGATTCTTTAGATCCAGTGTTTATCCCATGAAAAAACCGCCCTTAAGTAAAAATCTTTTTAATATATTTTTTTTAACTTTTATTCCCCAAGTTTGCAATGCGTTGTGGCGGGGGGCCACAAGCATAGAAATTAATTGTCCGTACAACATTGATTTTGCATTCAACCGCAAAAAATTAAAGCAAAGCAAAAAAAAAACAAAATCATTTATATGTTTCGGAATGTGTTTGTTTTCATAGAAGCATCTTCCTATTTTTTCAGCATATGGAGCCAATTCTTGTGCTTTTAATCGCCCCTCTCTTATATATGTTGATTATTTTTTTGTTTGCTTTCATTTTGTTGTAAAAACAACAATGATTGATTTTTAATTATTGCATATTTTTCCAATTGTAATTAAATACTTTTGTGCACTTTCTTCTGCGTTTGCTGTTGTTGTTTCTTTCACCATAAAACCGTAATACCATCACTTGGCATTGCAGATTAATTTCCATTGAATTTTGTTTATGTCCCCCCAACACCCAACCCCACTCATCATTTTAGTATTCATTGTCTTAATGTCATTAAACGAGAAAGCTTATTGTTGCGATGGCCATTAAGAAGGTAATCGAATGATTTAATAATTTTATTTTTTTTTACTATTGATTACAACAGCATAGTTTTAGTAATTTAATATGAACAAGATTCATTGCATACCTTGAGGATGTGAAATTCTGTTGTATTGTATTGTATTTTAATAAGTTACAATAAGGATATAAATTATTCAGCATTTATCTTACTCAAATCGATTGGTAATTAATTCCTTACAACACATGCATCCACATACCCAAATTAAATAAATCACAATTAGCAGTTGTCATTGGTTGCTTGAGATTGAAATATCTTTAAGATACAATAAATGGTTAAATAATTGAGTAAATTGTACGTGTGTTACTTTAAAATAACGAAACCAATATCGGCTCAAAATAATCCGCACAAAAACATAAATGTGAAAAATAAGGCCAAGTTCCTATCCCAAAAAGTTCCGCTATTAAAAGTATTGAGATCGAAAAGAGGACGAAGTTCTATATAGGTAAAATAGCATTTCACTTCTAGGCAAACTTCCTCTAAGGGCTTAACTTGTGTTTATAATTTTATAACAACTAGAAGCCAAGTTATGATTTCGTGTAATATATGTACGCACTGTGTGCTTTGACCTGAAGTTGATAATAATATAATAATAATAATAATAGATAATAAATCAACCATGTATTTGTTTTTTTTTCATGCAATTTTAAGGATGTTCCTATTTTAGGATTTTTTCAAAGATGTTTTAGGCATTGCGGCATAAATTCCTATCTAAATGCAAATTGTTTTTGTTAAATACAAGTAACACTCAGGCAATTAGTATGCCTACCAACCAGTACACGTGTTACCTTCTTTGGGAAAGGGATAGTGAGAGAGGACAGATGGTGAAAGTGAGAATGCTTAATTGTTTCATTAGCGGTATTCACACCGAGCTTGTTAGTTTGTTAGTCGTTAATCGTTACATTTTTACACGCATTTTGTTTTTGTATATTTAACGCGCTACCGGATTAATATTTAACAAATTAACGACACGGCACCTCTAATAAAATAGCTGTTAGTTGGTAGCTCACAATCAGCTGTTGCAGCTTCTAAATAAATATAATAAAAAAGTCATTTGTGATACATTTCTAAAAAAATATTTGTGTTTTGCCAATTTGAGAGTAAGTATGTTAATTAAGTATGTTTTACTACGAAAGTTACCAGACTAACAAAGTTTTAAAAAGGGGGTCGTTCGCAGTTGATAACTTTAACAAATTAACAAACTACCGAGTAACAAATTAACAAGTTCGGTGTGAATACCGCTATTGTTTTACAGCTCTTATGTTTTTCGTTATGTTAGTTTGTAAATCAGTGTTGCAGCGTTTCTTCTATTAAGTGGGCGCATTAAATGTGTTAAGCTGAGTAGCCAATTTGCTACAATACCCGTGAAGGAGGGTGCTGTGATGTTCGCTAGCATACACCAGTATCCATTGCTGCCAGTAGTCTTCAGTGACCAGTGCTATGCCTTCGTCACTTAAACAGTTCAACAACAACAAATAAAATGGCATACTAATAATGCAAATCTAAAAAAATGCTGCATGCTATGACTTGCCTGAACCTTTACGCGAACCCACGTTCATAGACATTATTTGCTTTGTAGTCAACGCGCTAACTACTTTAGCCAACAGCAATTTCGCAATTGCATTGCAAAATAGTAGAGTCCGGCGAACGTTCGGATTCGGTATCGGTGTCAGAGTTCAACAAAAGCATAACTTCGGTTGATGACTGAAACTTTGGATAAATTGTTTATACATGTTTATATATCATCGAAGACACTCAAAAATTAAACACTGTATAATATTAAACCGAAAAAAGGATAATCTTTGTTTGAAAAAATTTGTTTGAAAAAAAATTTAGAATAAGTTGGTATTGGTTTGTGAAAACAAACTGTTATTATTAATTTTTAATTAAATATATCCCTGAAGAAGCTTTCCATTGAGAAAGCGAAATATCCGATTAAATAAATCATTTATATTTATTTTCTGGACCTAAAACTTGAATAAAGTATTTAATAAAAATTAAGAGTTTATTCTTAATTTTTTATTGAATACGAGCAAGGCCTCTTCTAACTCTCACACATGCAAAATCCTTTTTATTAAAAACGCTAAAATAGTGCTAAAATTTATTAGATTTTAATATGATTGAAGATATTCGACATATTGAATTAGAATTTGGTTCAATTTGGCGCAGAAACATAAAGCTTTTAGAAAATAGAAAATTTTCACATAAAAATAATACGTACCGTGCACGTATTTATTTATAATCTTAGTAATTTTTTCCTCCCAATAAAACTGGAATTTCGCTTTTTATTAAAAAACAAAATTCGAAATAAAAATAAACTAAAATAATTTTAACATTGATGTGCTTTAACTGTTTTTGTGAAATTTTCCTATATAGTTTTAACTATTACACCGGAAAAACTAAAAAAAAGTAGCACATGCAGACAGAACTAGATAATACCAACCAAAAGTAAACACAAAAAAAATGAACGAAAATCCTTTCAAACGATTTAACATGTTAAACATGAGTTTTGTATTATTTTACAGACCTGAACAAAACCACAATAATACAATAAACACATTTAAGCAAAATGATGCCCGAACACAATATTTTAAATAAAATATGTATTTTTTTTAAAGAGTCTGGTTTGGGGTATAGAGGTCCTTTGTGTGCTTTTTACCACAGAAGCAGAGAACACATGAAAGCATATTTTTCGTAAAGCATAAAGTTATGCAGACATATAGAACAATTTATGTGCAGTCACAGACGCAGACATTGAAAAATAAATAAAAAAACAACATTAGCAACATGATGAAAATAATAAAAAATGTCATCAACTACTAAAAGCCGTTTTGTGAAATCATCTATCAGTGACCAAACATCATCATAGGCCATCAACAGCAACATTGGCTAGAGTCATCAGTGCCATCATGTTGGCTTGCCTTTGTTTGTTACCCTGCCACCCAATTTCGATTAAAAAGCAACAAACAATGAAACAAATGTTTGTGATGCACCCACAACCAGTTGTCTCACATCATCCTGCTACCTCCAGCAACAACAGCTTCAAGTATTTTAATAGTCAGCAACCAAAAGACAGGCAGTTTTATGTTGCTGATAAGCTGCGTTTACAATCCAAGCATACAATATTTATTTTCATTAGTGTTGGGTATGTGTCATACCATAAACAAAATATTAAAACACATGGAGCATTCCACATTTCGTTGCAATATGATTTAACAGGGATCCACAATATGCGGTCCACATAGATAAGCTCGAATCTGTCCAAAAGCAATTTCTGTTGTTCTGTCTTCGATCCCTCCCATGGAACCCAAACATTAATTTGCCATCTTATGAAAGCCGTTTAGCACTCATCAAACTTCCTACCCTTAAAAGTAGGAGAACTATGTTAAATATGTCATTCATGATAAGCTTATTACATGGGGTAACAATCTACGAGCTCCTGCTACGCAGGCTTGAATTTATTGTTCCTAATCGTCCTACAAGATGTTATATTCCTTTGAAAATACCGTATTTTTTGACCAACTATGCCAATAATGATCCAGTTCGTAGAATGTGTAACGAATTCAACAACTTTTACGCTTACATTGACTTTTCCTGTAATCCTGATGTAATAAAGAGGAACCTTATTTTACTATTGAATTAATTTATTTTTTTTTTTCTTTTTTTTTACTATTTCATGTACATTTAATGTTTTATATTTGTATTTAATTATTTAATTGTACCTACTATGCTTATAGTTTATTCTGTGTATCTATAAAATTTTTGTATTAAAGTCTGCAAGGAATAGACTTTTAAAATAAATAAATAAATAAAAACATGATGTGTTGTCTTTATGGTCCAAAAAATACTACTTGCTCGATCCTTGATTTACGTTTTTTTTTATTAAAGAAAAAAGGCAGTTATACAAAATTCTTAAAACCATTTTGTGCAAGAATCAATTACATACATTTAATGCTTGTTGGGAAATATTTTAAAGTAATACAAAACAGTCGGACTTGTTCTGTAAATCACAAAAGTTCACATCACATGATACCCAAAAATTTATAACAGCCAAGTTAGTGTATTGCAAATGGCACGAATTAAAGCATTCGAGAATCGAATAAAATGTTTTATTGTAAATGCCAAACACTCGAAAAAGCAACCAAAAACCATCAATAAGTCAGAATTTACCTTTTGATATCATGTGATTTTAACTTTTGTGAGTTATAGAACAGTTTAAAATATTTATTTATTACGAATAAATATTTGGCCATATTTCTCTATGCCCCTTTTTACATTTCGCATATCTTTACAGTAGCAAATTTATTCCATCTGCACATCAGAGCCAAAGGATCCCAGATACCTCAGCTGTCATCTGGAATTCATAATAACAATGATAACAATGTTATATGTTGCAATCGGACTGAAAATGGCGATGCAATATATAAAAAAATAGTAAAATATTATAGCACATTTTTAGCTATTTAGCATTCTAACAGTTCAATTTTCTGACAACTTTATAAGAAATAAATATAATAAACATCCCCAAAGTAACTTTAAAATTTTTCACAATGACAGCAATAACAATGTATCACTCAGTGTATTGATCTAACGGTGAAAGTGTCGGTTTTACATTGTCACGCGTGCTGTCTACCCCCTCACTCATAACGTATCATAAACAGCATAGTTTTAAATTTTTGTTTACTTTTATTGGCACATCCAGGTCCCACCTACTATAATGTATATGAGGTATTTCATATGGGAAAAGTACAGATTTATAAAGAAAATTACATAAGTGAAAATCATAAATTCTCTGCATTTTTCCTAACATGAAACACGCTGTCAACTCTTGTTGAAATCCTGTTAGTATTCATTTGCACACACATCAATGGACAAATAAAAAAAAAATATTCTCTCAAGAGGTGAGTAAACAATATACAGTGTGGCCGCCATTTTGGTGAACATAAGTCTTGACAGTTCATATTTGGCAGTCGTGAAGTAGACACGTGGCAAATTTATTATGGAAAAATATTCGATAAACCAATGTGTTTTAATCGTTAAAACATTTTATCAAAATCAATGATCGATTACTGTGACGATGAGAAAGTTACGTGAAATTGTTGGGAAAAACAACGTTCCAACAAAACGCACTATTTATCGTGTAGTGAATGATTTCGACCACAAGGTACTGCAAGATCGGCTGAAAATATGACTGCTGCTCAAGAAAGTTTTCAAAACAATCCATCAACCTCAATTCGACGCCGTGCGCAGGAGCTTGGTCTTCAAAGAACAACCTTGGCCACAATTTTTCACAAGGATTTGCATTTGTTTCCATTTAAATTCAGTTGACACAAGAACTTCTTCCACAAGATCATTTACGCCGCCGTGCATATGCCAATAGGATGTTACAGCTCGCCCATGACAACCCCGATTTTCATTAAAAAAAAAAATCATAATGAGTGGCGATGCACATTTTCATTTGAACGGATATGTGAATAAACAGAATAGTCGGTTCTGGGCAATGGAAAACCCTCAAATTATTCATCAGTCACATTTGCATCCATTAAAAGTGACAGTCTGGTGTGCAATTTGGTCAGGAGGAATCATTGGACCTTCTTTGAAAATGAAAACGTCGTAACGGTGTCTGTGAATGGGGAGCGATATCGTGATATGATTGAAAACTTTTTAACGCCACAACTGCTTGCTTTGGGCTTTATTAATATGTGATATCAACAAGACGTTGTCACATCGCATACAGCCAGGATTACAATGGAATTACTGCGAGACCTCTTTCCACAATAAGTTATTTCAAGAAATGGTGATGTTGATTGGCCTCCACGGTCGCCTGATTTGACTTCTTTTTGTGGGGATATCTGAAAAGTATAATTTATGCAAACATAGCAGAAACGCTTGAGCAACTCACACAAAATATTCGTGATGAAATTAATGAAATACCGCGTGAAATGTGTTAGAATGTAATGAAAAATGTGCTCAAAAGGTTTCGCATTTGTGAGGCTAACAGAGGCGGACATTTATCTGATATTGTATTCCATACATAATTGCCGACATTAAATAAAACATTTATCAATATAAGATCCATTCTGTTCTGTCATTTAATCAAAAATTATGAACAAACAAAGTAGCATACCTTCCCGGCGGACAGCCTGTATTTGTATGAATTTTTTACACAAAATGAAAACGATACGACGAATATTTCTGCATTTTTATCTTAAAAATCACGTTTTTTGAGATATGACTACGTTACAATAAAGGAGCGATATTTTATGGTCTGTAACATTTTCTTTCAAAGACTGTTTGCACTCTGATTTTGTAACATTACAATTGCCTTTCCTGCACTCTGTCTCTCGTCTTATAAAAAAAACCATAAAACAAATTATTACGGTTGTGGTTGCTTCTGTTTATAGAACATTTTGTTAATGAAATATTTATCAACAATATTCAACTGACTCCAACATCATAAACATAAAAAATATCCTGTTACTCATCAGAATCAATTTCATCATACTTATCAAAAATATGCGAATATACAATTGAAAGGTTTCCAATGAACACAAGAGCTGTCATAACAAACAATGACATTAGTTGAATTTATCAAACTCAAACCCTTTTTTAGCGCCTTTTCCTGCAGTATTTTTTTATAGGCGATATTTTTTATGTCATAAACTTAATAATATCAGATGGGAGTATATTTTATCTTCAATGAAGTTGAAGTCTGTTTAAATTGTGTGCGAGAATGCTCTATGAAATAAGAGCACTTTAATATTTGTTGTCATGGCAATCAGATAATAAAAATCTGGTTTCTTTTATTCAGCTGCTGTTAAAATGTCAAATTATTTTTTATATTCTTAATGGGTTAATAAGAAATCCTTTTCGTATATTGTTAAATAATATGAACATGTTAATAAATAAAAGTAATGAACTATAAAATATAATTTATATATTTGATGAGTTTTCAATTGCAGTAATCAAACGGTAGGTTGATAACTCTCCCGTTTATTTTTTATTTCAATTTGTGTTGTTCAAGGAACATAATTATGATTCTTTTATCTTTTTGACCGTAAGCGTAGTTAAAAGATAAACTGAGTTGGGAAAATTGTAAGAATTAAACAGTAGAGCACAATAGAATTATTTTATATGCAACTACCGCCTACAAATCATAAAATTGTCATCAAAGGCCACTAATTATTTTGTAAGCAGACATGCTGAAGCAGAACAAATCAGCTGCTAAAATCCTCTCTAATCTGTAATAAAAATATTGGTTCAAACATTAACCCTCTAATGCCGGTTGCAAAAATAAGAAGATCAAATTGTCGGAATAGTATTTTTTATATTTTTCGGTTTCCGATTTCAAGAAAGGTGATGCATGTCCTTACACTAAGTCGTTTACCATCCCGGCTAGAAACCATTTCGTAGTGTCTCATGAAGAAATAACTGCTCAAAAGTACAACAAATTGACATAAATCAATCATTCAAATTATAAAAGAAACGTACATATATTTCATATTAAGTTAGAAAAAATAAGTTGAATTGAGGACACACGGTTGGAATTATGTGGAAATTCCATGTCTGATACTCTCTTGTATGAAATATTTGGAATAATTAAAAATCAGAGATGGAATTTCGTACTAACCGAAATTGATTTAACTTGTAAGAAATGAATAAGTTGCAATTTTCGTATTCTAATTCGTTAAATAATACGGTTAAATAGTTGATATTCCTAGTTACTAGTATCCACCGTCAAAAGTGGTAAGCCAAAAAATTGTCATTTCAATATTTTCACAAAAAAAAAAATTACTAAATAAGAATAACAACAACAGCAATAACATGCATTGCTGTAACGGTAAAAGTGTCGGTTTTTTCTAACCCCTTATTCATAATGTGCCATAAAGAACATATCTCGCATTGGCTGGAATTTCGTCAAAACTCTAAAAAATAATGTTTTGCAGAAAACGAGCTTAAATATTTCTACATGCAAACAACTCAATGGAAAAGTATAATAATATGCTTTTTTCTCAAGAGGTGAGTGTACAAGATATTTGTACGAGTTTTTTGCAAAAGTTAAATTGTGATATGCCTATTATATCTGGATCATTAACTCCATAATCACATTTTTTTTAATTATGATGAAGTTTCAGCAAATGAGCGATATCTAGTTCTAAAAATTATAGCTGTGATCGTGGAACCAAAAAAACTTAAATTTTTAGTTGATAACACCACGATATAATTTTTTTAGCACGTGCATTAATATAGAAGTGATAAAAGAGAGCTTTTAAAAGGTGTCAAATTGTTTACATCTTTCAATAACTGTACTGTACAGCTACATCTTTTCAAGAAAATATATATTGGATGTTAGTGCTACTTTTCTGAAGAGTAAGGCACTCTGAAGCGTTAGAGAACTAAACAACAAACTCTTTTGGCCTTACTCACAAACGATTAATAAAGTTATTGTAGGTTTAATGTTGGACTTTTATATGGGAAAACCAGTTTTAATGTACACATTAACTTTATTAAGCGTTTGTGAATAAGGCCATTTATAACTAACATTTGTTATACATATAATCTTCACAAACTGTTTTTAAAACGTCAATTTCCTTTAACATAAATTGAGTTGAAATAAAAGCGCATAAAAACCCACATTTCCGAAATAATTATAATCATCATTGTCAGCAGCAGCTCCGTAGACAAACTTTTCCTCAGTTCTACAAACATAATAGGCAAATCGCCTCTAGAAACGTTTTCTTTTTGCAGGCATTAAAAAGCTGAATGTTGCTGCATTATAAGAATGAGTGCAGCAAACGTAAAAAAAACTCCACTTCATTCATTTTACGAACCAAATGGAACAACAATATTCAATCTTTAAACATTAACATTACAGCAGGCACTGCCGGTTACAATTAGGTTGATGTGATATTTTTTATTTTGTCCAATCTTAGTTGCTCAGCTTTATGGAGGAGACTTAAAAGGCGGCAGAGTTGCAATATCAGCCGGCAATTGTTGCAGTAGCAGCTTAAAATGCAGTTATCGGCAACTGTTTGAAATATTAATTTTTTATAATTTTTTTTTATAAAATTTATGAACTCTTTTTGTTGCCCACCTAGTTTTGCTTAAAGTGCCAAAGGCTATTTGACTAAACAACATCCATTGTGGTTTTTGTTTCAGTTGTTTATGTTTCATCTTGCTGTTGGGAAAAGGAACTATATGCACATGCATACATACATACATGCATACATTTGTATCTCTTCTAAAACTTATATTTTTGTTTTTGTTATATTTCATCAAGGACTGCATATGAAACTTATGATACTGACGTTGATGGTTGTTTAAGTTTGTTTTTCGATAAAGAAACATGTTCATTTGTGTCTTTTATTTTTTGCCAACTATTTGACTCAAACTTACCCTTTGTGTTTTAGTAACATTGTTGCAACCCAATTGAAAATTACAACAAAGTAGTAATTTCTAGTGGCGCATCTTCTAGCAATCAGAAGTACTACTACGAAGTCTGAGCTGTAAAGATAGCGGTGATAGAAGACTCTTACTAACTCTGTCCACATATTTCGTTCAGAGATTAATGACAGTCGAAATCTGTTTTCAAGTTTGTCTCTCAGGCGTCGGGCGGACAACAACCTCTTTCTTTATCAGCAAAAGGTTGCAGCTAAGTGGAAGTTGATGAGTCTGGCGTAAATGCATTCCTCTTAAAGGTTTTGCAGCTCAACCTTCTTATTTTATTGCTCCGCCATAAGGTATAGTGAAAAGGATTAACGTAAAGACTTCCATCCTTTATCTTCTTAGATAAACCTCAAAATGTTGAAATGAAATGAACCATTGATTATTATAGGTTTGATCCTTCGTTCTTTGTCTATCTGTCAAAAATTCTCATGCTCATACAAAATGTATGAAGCAAACCCAAATAGCGTGACGTCAATACTTTGCAAGTGGCAAATACGATTTTGACAGCGCGTTAGGTAGTGAAGTTGGCTGCTAATGGGCCTTATTACGGTTGTCATATTTTCGCCTTCGACTTCGACAAGTTGTACTAGATTAAAGAAGCACACTAAATTATTCTTTAATTCGAAGGCGAAAATACGATAACCGTAATAAGGCCCAATGTGATGTAAGTGAGTCCTGGTTCACACACATCAAGTTTGACTCTTCAAGTCTTAGGTTTTTAGGAGAGAGAGGAAAAGAGAATGGAGAGGGGTACACCCTTGACCGTGTCAGTCAGTTTTTACTTTTTCATTTTCGTTCCTCAAAACAAAAACGAAAATACTTGAAACGATCTTTTCGTGTATGAACGTGAAACTGATCAGGTATGTGTGTGAACCAGCACTAATGGAATTTTGTTTATTTTCAGACCAATTTAGCGATTTGATCTCATTTTTTTATTTCCATTTATTGGGTTTTATTAAACAAGATAAGTTTGCATTATTTTTCATGGCACAACTTTCGCGCTCTTATTTATGTACGACATTAAAGCGTTAAAGCTGGGAGCTCGACAACGCTGCGCTTGATTTAGGTTGCTCCGTTAGAAAATAAAAACTATTTTTAGTAGTAATGAATATTTGTCTTCAAATAAAGGGTCCGCCAGATAACTTTTTTTTTTTAAATGCTATAAAAAAACTACTGAATATTTTCTCAAATTTCTTTTTTTATTTGAAAGTACAATCCTTCCGGTTAATAATGAAAAATAATTTCATTCAAATGGCTGCCTCGGCTGGCCATGCAGTAGCCTACACGATCGGTCCAATTTTTAAGCATATTATCGATTGTGTGCAGCTGTATTTCACCAATGACTTCACGAATATTGTCCTTTAAAGCGTCAATTGTCTCTGGCTTGTCGGAGTAACACTTATCTTCGACGGCACCCCACAAATAATAGTCCAACGGTGTCAAATCGCAGCTCCGAGGTGGCCAAACGACATCAGCTCTGCGGCTGATAATGCGATCTTCAAAAACAAGGCGCAAAACATCGAGTGTAGCTTCGGCTGTCTAGCACGTAGCGCCGTCCTGTTGAAACCAAATGTTGCCAATATCCTCCTCTTCAATTTTTGGGAACAAAAATTCGTTCAACATGGCCCGATAACTGTAACGGCCACTCCTTGCTCATTTTTGAAGAAAAATGGCCCAATTATGCCTCTGGACCAAAATCCGCACCAAACAGTGACTCGTTTTGGGTGCGTCGGCTTTTCAATGTATGCGTGCGGGTTTTCTGTGCACCAAACGCGACAATTTTGCTTGTTTACATACCCGCCAAGATCAAAATGAGCTTCATCTGAAAAGATAATTTTTTTTGGCAAAATCAGCATCTTCTGTAAGTCGATCGCAGGTCCACTTAGCGAAGCGTTGTTCAAGCGTATACTTAACCATATTCGTTCAGCGGAAGGATAAAACTAATTATCTGTCAAATCAGACATGAGCTAAGTGTTACCATTTACGAAATAAGCACTAGTTGAAAAAAAAAACGTTAGATGGCGGACCCTTTAGTTCCTACCGGCTTCTAAACACTGTGTTCAATTTCTAAATCAATAATGCTTCTGCTGTCTTAAAACTACCCGTTTCGATCTTCAGATGCACTTATTCTCTTTTAGTTTTGAATTCAACTATGAAAAAATAACAAAAATCCTGTTGTTTTATTGAAATGTTTTCTTTCAGGTAAAAATAACTATGAAAACCAAACATTTCTCAAAAAGTAGAGCATCTAGTGCGGGTCATTAGACTTTCAATGGAGTTGTTTCTAAATGGTAAAATATAAAGATGGAAAGAAACTTGGAAAAAAAACAAAATATTTACTTAGAGGTTTTTGTTCTATTGTTTGGTGGTTTTTTAAATGTATCCGAATCATGTAAGCACTTGTAGGTGCTAGACGACGAGATGCCATCTTAAAAGGCTTTTCATATCCGGTAGAGTTTTAAAGTGCTTTTTACATAGAAATGTAAGCACACTTTTAGGCTGTTTAACTGAGCAACAATAGTTTATGAGAATGGTTTTAAATATTAAATGCATGTTCTTAAGAACATAAAATTCTTAAAATAAATTGCAATTTTCTTTTACAATTTTGTGAAACCCGAAATTTGTAGCCTACTTAAAGGCATTTTTTGGAATTAAATACAAAGTACATATTCAGACTGACAACCACAATATTGCTAGTGTTTTTTCAATAGTTGCTTTTAAGTTGAAAATTACTAAAATGTAAAATATTGAATTTTGTTTTGTATGTTTTTAACCAATGTTTTTTAACCAAACATGTTGTAAGTTCATACTTTTTTTTATTCATCTAATTCGAGTTCACTTAACAATGAAAAATACCAAAAAAAATATTTAAAAGAAAAGCTTTTCCAGAGATATTATTATTTTAATAGGTTTGTCTGCTTAGCAGCAGACATATTGCGGTGCAATTACTAAAACCAGAACAAAGAGCAAACACAGTGAAAAGAATATTTAAAACGAAATTTTTTTAATACATATCATGCATTTGATGCAAAGACGACGTAACTCAAAAAAAAACTAATTTTACTGAAAACGATTTCAATTTAATTACAACTTAATGGAAAAATAATAAAATTCTTTTAAGATATTTCATTTAGATTATTACCCAATATGAAGAACGGTTAACTCCGCATTATTGAATTAAAAAAATCTATTTTTTTAGTTATGACGTTGCTGCAACAAATGAGTGACAACATGTACTCGTTTAAATTAAAGCATCAAATTATAAACTGAAGCCTGTTTAATAATAATAATCATTGAAAACTTAGGATACTGAAAAAACTGGAGGACATCAAATTAAAGTGGTCTATTCTAATGAATTTCATTTCAGCGAATTTTGTGTAGTTCAGTTTATTCCATAAAAATCAAAGTATCATAAAAATATTAAGAAATTCAACTTTCTGCGAAAATAGTTTTGTATGTAGGCCACATTTTAAAAGTGGCCTTAGGTTCGTATAGGTTACTTAGGTTCGCATAGTACCATTTGCACCTCTACTCGGAAAACCTCTAGAGAGAGGTCCATTGTTAACTAAAACCGTATTACTTTTCTATACCTTGTGGTTTTGCACTGTGGTTGTTGCTGGTAGATCGGCGCTATCACTTTGTATATAAATTCGCATTGTCGTATTAATAGAAAATCTTACTTTTAATTTTCCCAACAAAAGCTTTTCTTGTAAAAGCGTTTTTGTAAGCAAGTAAGATTGTGCCCAATCTTTTCCGATAGCTCTTTTTAAAACAAAATTTTTATAAAATAATGTTTGCCTAAGTTTGTGCAACTTCGTGCATGCATATACGGGAACATTTATAAAGTGTAGCAAGAGAAGTTTTTTGTTAAAAAAAACTTTCTCATTGCAATAACTTTTTTGAAAAAACTTAATTAAAAGGCTTTTAAAAAAACTGTCCTTATACCGACAAATATTTAGTGATCGTTAAGAAGAAAAACGTTTTTGTTGTTTAAGTTTTATTGGTAAGTTTTCTTGATAAAGCTTCCTTCATTTTACCCATTTTTCACACGCAACATTTACTTGGCAAAGTCTTGAGTTGTACGGTGTGAAAGAAACGAAGAATATTTTTTGTTCGCGTACAAAAGTACACAAAATTTGTTAAAGTAAACTTTGCGTGTGCAGAGGTGAAAGAAAGGACATCTGAAAAGACTCTCTCAAAGTAAACTTAAGATGTGGCAAAGCAAATGAAGAAATATCATTCGCTTTTTGAGAAAACATTTTTTATTTTATTTTTGTGCTTTTCGCATATAAGAAATTCTTTTCTATTCGTTTTTTTAATGAAAATTATTTATCTTATAATAAATTTTTTATTCATGAAAGGGTTATCAAACTTATTTCGAAAGGATATTTGTTTCATAAGCCTTTTATAAACCTTCGACAATTATGTATCAGATAACATACGAGTATGTATCGTCATATAAAATGTAAAATAACGTAACATCACTTTCCATAAGTTTACAGGAGAAACAAAAAGCTGTGTAACATGGAAACTGTTTCAGATATTGAAATCATATTTTTTTGGTCTTTAGCGCTTTCTAGCGAATTTTGAGCAAAAGCACAGCGTATTTTTTATGTAAATAGTTGACAACACTGATGATGATCATTGACTTGATGATACGTTATTTTGAATTTGGGTCATAACTTTTTTGTTTTTGTTAACAGAAGCTGGAAATTTTGCACACATATGTAATATGATGTAGTAAATTGTAATCAATAAAAACTCAAATTTTAATTTTTTGATGATACGTTGTTTATACTACATGTTTATTCGAGCTTTAGTTATTTTTTGTTTAATCTTTAACAACCGAACTCACAATGACAAGTATGCGATCTATGAATATACAATGAATATTCGGTGTATAACTAGACATGACATTACTTATGACGTTTAAATATTTAGTGGAAAAAAACGCAAGAAAAAACAAAAGGTCACAATTAAAGTTTTCCATCTTGATTTCATTACGAAAATTTCATTTTAGAAGTATTTTTCTTAATTGATTATTTCTTTGTAAATATTTAATACAACAATTTAAAAATAATTAATTATTATATGAAAACAGCTACGCAACAACATTTATTAATAATCAATCATTAAAATATAACATCAAAATGTGCGTCTCCTTTTTATTGTGCAATCAAATTTCTCAAATTAGCCGTGCAAAAATATAATTTTTTTCTTTTTTTACATTAAAAAAACTTGTGAAAAGGATAAAAAAATCTTATAATATGAAAACACAGATTGTTAAAAAAAATTTTTTTATTACAAAAAGAATACGAGAGTTATTTATTTTATGATGCATTTTATATCTGCGATAATTTGTTTAGTTCAAAATAAGCTTTACTTTCAATATCTAAACTTTTAGGCCGTATTCATAAAAAAATAATTTGTATTTGAAATATATTTTAAGACAAGTTTTTCATACAAATTTTTCTTAAAATAGATTTCAAACCCAAATTATTTTTTTATGAATACGGCAATTAAACTTTAGTAGTTCCAAAGGAAAAATTCTAGTGATGTGATTATGAGCATGTGATTTAAATGATTATTGGAAATTTAAAATAATTTATTCAGCTTTTCAAGTATGTCTGTTATCTTTCATACAGAGTTTGGTGCTTTTAAAAAATCTTATTATTCAATAAGTTAATTTTTTTTTAAATTCAATTTAGGTAATTTGATATTTTATTGTCTTATTATTTTATTTGAAAAATATTTTTAAAACAAAAAGAAAGCAATTAACATTATGACAAATGACTGATGCCGCACGCTTTGTGTATCCGACAAATATTTGATGAATTAATTTATTTTATTTATCTTTCTGATACCCATACGTCAACCTAATAATTACTTAATTGACTATTAATCAATTTCTTCAAATCATATGAATTCAACAAAAGTAATAATGTAATTATGTTGTATTTCCATTTTTGACCACACACTTCAAAATGTCGAAGAGTGTCAAAACACTCAATCAAGTGGCGGTGACCATGAAATGTCATTGAATTATGTTCCACTCTGTTTTATAAAATGAAGAAATAAGCTAAATAGTAGAGACTTTGCAAAACAAAAGGGTTCCTTCAAACATCAAGGACATTTCGAGAAGTACAAGTGCTGCGATACAAACGGAAAGAAAAACAATATCAAGGATTTAACATTGTTTATTCACTCACACCGCGACACATAAATCGGTTATACTCTTTATTTGCAGCACGTTTTGAATTTTAAATACGACTAATATAATTCTTTCTAAGGTTTATTTTTAAAACAACTTAAAATTCTTGCAGCGACCAAAGAGATGTTACAACTAAACGGCAGCCTTAACTGAATATGAAAATGTTAAATACGAGTTCTGCTTGTATTTGAATTTCAATTATTTTTCCTTCTTTTTTTATTATTCATTTCGAAATTTTGCTTGTGTAAACGACAAGCAAAAGAAATTGTCGGCAAAATATTTGGTGAATATTGTACTTGTAAATGCAAATATTTTGTAGTAAAATGTCAAAATTACTCATTCATGCATGGAAAGTGCCTTTTAGCTTTGAAAAGATATGTATGTATGCATATGTAACTTTAGTGTATGTGTGTGTGTGTGTGTGTTTGTGTGTGTGTGAGTTTTTTTTTGTGGATTTTCGAACTCATTCTTGCATAAGAATTTGCATAAATACAAATGAACAGATTTACAAAACTACTTCATTGCCATTTCAATGTGTATTAAATAAATTTTAAATTTGTTTTATATTTCTGGAGTTTGTATGAAAATCTAACTCACTGTGGCTTATTTTTAGGGCCAAAGTATATTTTAAAATTCATTTTAGATGTAATTTGGTGTTTGAATTTACTTGATTTTATAAAAAGAGTTAAACAAGTTGCTTAGCTCTGGATATCTAGCGCTTAGTAATTTCTTTAAAGTAAAATAAAAGAAACATTTAAATTGAGGCCCGGATTTTGTAAATCGTAACGTTTAGCGTTAGAAATTTTATATGAAAAAATTTTAAATTACAAAAACAAATTCCATACAAAGTTTTTCAGCGCTTAGAGCGGTGTAGTATAAAATAAGGCCCTTAATTCTTTATACATACTAATGTGCCTTAAAACTTTTATGATCCCTGAAGGAAATGTCAATAATGAAACTGTACTGACTTACTATTGACACAAATACCAGTACTAGTGAATACCCCGAATAATGATAGTATATTTTAGTAATTCTAGTGTACACTTTTAGAACTTTTCTAAAGTAGATGTCTATAATTAACCTCCACATTTTGTTAGTTTTTGAAGTCTTATTAAGAAAAAATTAAAAGACTAAAAGGCACTAATTCATAAAAAATTAAGAAGACGCATAGTTTTTCTACAGAACTCCAAATTTTGTTGCTAGAGGCGTCGCCGCTCTTATTTTTTAATACATTTAACAGACACTAAAACGTTAAATGGGTGTTTTTTAATATACTTTCGCAAATTAAAAATATAAATATTGTGAATAACTTTTATAGCACATATGACAAAATAATTGATGATTTAAAATCATTGTGCCGCAGACTCATCATCATCTGCCACCGCCACATATTTTTTTTCTCACCAAATGCCAATATAACTGACAGTGTCTCCAAACAGTCACCAAAATAGTAGACAAAAGTGGTGACAAAAGTGGTCACCACGACTTAGAGACACGAGTCCCAAGGTTTCCTTCAGGAATAAATCAAGTTTATTTGCACAATTACATACAAACATACATGATTATTTCACAACTTAAATTCAAATTGTGTTGATGAAGAACACCGCATACTTTAAGGAATTACTATATATATGTAGTTCATTGGAAAAAAAACATTTTATTTTAAAGGTTTTATAACTGCATAACATTCCCTTTTCTAATTAAATTTTAAAATCCCTATTTTTGCCACAATTCTATTACTTCTGCATGAATTCAATTGATGCCATACAACTTCAGCATTGAACTAACAACTCTCACTTTAAAAAGCCACACAACTAGTAAAATTTACTACATTTAAACAAGAACTAAATAAAGCCATAGAGAAAAAAATGTGTCTATATACGAGTACATATTTGTTTAATGCTTTCAGGCATAGTTCGTTGTCTGCATACAAGATTCCAATACATCGATGCTATCATACTTAATCATGCAGACACATTCAATTACAATGTTTAACCAGCGAACAATTTTTGACGGATTCGGTCAGAAAGTCTGCACAAATTGAAGTATTCTTATCCGAATATTGTGCGGTTCCGCTGGGTCCGCACCTCATGGTCAACAAGAGAGCAAAAAAATTTTTTTTTTAGAAAATTCGAAAAACTTTTAATATTTCATGGAGATTTTTGTACGATTTCTTTAGGAACTCCCTGAGGAAGCTAGACCAAAAGTGGGATTAATATCGGAGAGATGTTTGACATAAAATTAATTAAAGTTCTGTGATAGTAATTTTAAGGTGGATGATTGGTTTTTATGTTGTGACTCATTATTTTATTTATTTATTATTTAAACGTGTGCGTTGAAGTCAAGTTTTCTTAGAATAATAAGATAAATATGGTATTGGCAATGTAAAAATTCATTTTTAATAAAGCCACTAAAAATAACCTCGGAAGAAGTTTGAACAAAGCAATGTGCATGAAAATAAAAATTATTAAGCTCGTTTTATATTTTTGCGTTCGAAAACAAATGGCTGATCATAAATAGCCAGTAGATAAACCCTTTTGATATAATTAAAATGAGAAAGTTGACAGAAATTTCGAAGCCTTTTTGCAATATTTCAGCTGAAATTTTTACATGGAACCAATAAATTGTTGGACGTCGTTCTAACTTCTTGCACAATGCAATTTGCTGCTACTTCTGTCAATGAGAATAATGGCAAACACATTGGCTGTATTCAGTGTTTGGTGCAAATGCTCTTGCGAAAGTGTAATCGCAAAAATATCGTAGCTTTTTTGTAAAATCCAACAACAAAATACACAGACTTACCGTTAATTTTCACAAAAAAGCTACGATATTTTGTAATTCCTTTTTCGCAAGACCATTTGCACCAATCACTGAATACCGCCATTAACACTTTTTATGTGCAAAAGAAAAAAATCATCCATTCGTCCGACAAAGTGCAGATTTGTCGGATAAAATCTTTAACTAATTTACAAAACAATTCAGCAAATGCGCAGACTATTCTATTAAATACCTTAAGAGTACTCCAAAAAAATTTCAGATGTCAAACAAGTTCCCAAAAGAAATGTTCACTGGGTTCACACATTTGCATACGCATACATTTGTTATATAGTAAAATTTATTAAAGCGGAAATCTATGGTTATGTTCTTTTGATATCTACTCAATATCCGTTACGTCTTTGAGTGTATGCGTGTGTGCGAATTATAATAAGTCTGTGTGTGAATTTATAGCCTTGAGGATTTTCATTTTAAACTCTACACACACGCCCACTCACATTAAAATGTTCAATATGTGATTCTTTAATATTTGATTGTCTATGCCGATATGAGTGAAATGTTAAATCAATGTAATGGATGCAATTTTTTTTTCAAATAATTTAAATGTTATCTTTACAACATCAGTGTCTCAGACTGTTTGTTCAAATAAAATACATGGACTGTATTTGTATTTCTATACATAAACAGGACTTTTGCTAACAATAAATAATATTAATTATGCCTTTAGGTTTTATTTTATACTGCAGAACCGATCTGTATTTCACTTGAATTGAAAAAAAAATTAAAAAGAATTTTCATGGCATTGTTGTTAACAAAAACTATTTATAAAATTAACTTAAGATATTTAATTCTTTAATCTAGTACAACTTCTCGGAAGTTGAAAATGAAAATTCGACAACTGTAACAAGACCCATTCATTATTCATACAAATTTTTTATGAATTATTTATATGTGTATGCATTGTTTAAAATTCTTGTATAAATTATTAGTTTGTTTTGCAAAAGACATTATTTATTTGCAGTTCAATTTAAATGGCCACATTTATTGGTTTTCAGTTCTTTAAACAATTTATTGCCATTACATTGACAATAATGAAAAATAAAGTATGTTTACAAATTGCAAATTGATTTCAAAAATATATTTTTAAATATTCCCGCATTTCATGGTGCTTATTTATCTCTTTCTGCAAGCACCACCTACCAACAAAAAAAAACAAATACTATCATTATTCATTGCAGGAATTTCACGAATTGCAATGCATGTACATACATACATACATACGTACATCTCCGTAGAGCCAGAAACTAAAAAGACAATACAAATGCATTCGAGTTGTTGGAATATACAATTTTGTATGGTTGGAATATGAATTTTTGAATACTTAAATGAAAACAGTAGTGGTATTCACTGCAACTGGGAAAGAAATACTTTTTGAAAAATTAATGCATGGAAAAGTAGTATTTTCTTCGAACAAATAAGTATGATTAAACATTAAATATGTGTGAAGTAATTTAAATTAATTATCTAATTGAAACAAAGAATATGACAAATATTTGGGTAAAACAGCAAATCGAAGCTACATGCTGTTTTCGAAGGCCGCTAGTAACTTTCATCACTATCTGAGTAGTGTCATCATTTTATAAAAACATCGGTCTTCCAAAACAATTATCTATGAATATTATTTAATATTCATTAGTTCAACATTATGCAGGCAATTGTGCTAAATGCGACATTTTGTCTAAATTTTCAAATTCTTTTTGCTGGAAATAATACTATAAATTTGTTTCTGTATTCCACACTGAAAACGACATCATACGAAAACTTTTACTGAATCCAATTACACAATTATTAATATATTTATTTTTTTGTCAAAATCTGTAAAAGAATTCATAACTTCAAATAGTTTTGTTTATTCAATGCGAAACCAAAAAAGAATTTTGTAGACGCAGTTTACCGAGATAAACAAGGTTTTGTTGTTGTTTTCAGTGAAGATAAAGAGCACACAAACAATGCAACATTTGGAGAATCAAATAAAACATTTATTGAAATTTAAAATGGATTTCAAAAAAATGTTTGACTGAAAAATTAAAATTTTAATAACATCTAGAGGTACAGATATAAATCGGAGACTGACTTTTTAGTTTATTTCACATATCGCACTGCTTCCTCAAAAGAGGGTCAATTCAAAATTTTTTAATTTTCACTTTTTGCAAGTAAATGATGTACAGTAGTCATATCTACCCAATGTAAAAATCTTACATAATTCTCTCTACTCTTTCGCAAAAAAAAATAGAGTTGTATCCGATTTTTTTATATGAAAGTAGTATAAAAAAATAAACAGTTTTTTGTGTCTACTGAAAATTTTAAAAGTTTGAGTTGGCGTTCTTTAGAGGAAGCGGTGCGATTTGTATCCCTATTCGTATTAAAGGTTTTCGCAATTTATTTTCTTTTAATTACGAGTATATGAATAATTTATTTAGCTTGCATAATTTTTGAATTCTCATTATTTTTACAACTGGAATTGATTTCAGTTTTATGTGTTTGCCATGAAGTTAAGGTTTATACTTGTGATATTCTATTGCATTTCGAATCCTACAAATAAATAAATAAAGGTTCTTTCTATCTATTTGACAGAACAATAATATTGAAACTTTCTTTTTTCTTTCTTTATATTGAACTGTGAACTGTGAAGCCCCTTGATATTTCTATTCATGCATAAATATTCATTTGAGCACATAACGAACAATTTGCAAGTATCTGCATGATGACTGTAAACAAAGCAATCCAAAAATTAAAACTTTTTTGGTTCACAATATATTTTAACAAACTACTCACTGCAGAAACAAAAGAGGACAAAAAACTTACATTTAAACAAAATACATTAGGCGTGTAACCATATAAAGTATGTGCACAGAAAAATTCCTTAAGATTATAAAAGTAAGAAACACCCTGCCGTAAAATACTCCGTATTTTATATTGTGAAATACTCATAGACAGTTTTTGAGTTACAGTCGTCGTAATCACCCTTATTCCAGTTGTCAACATTGATGTTACGTCAATACAGTACCAAAAAATTGGATCCTAAATAAAATACAGCACATTCTTTGCTATCAATTATTTTGCTTCAAATAGTTTCCCACCTAATATCTTTATGTCTACGAATGGTTATTTATTCCTAGACTGTGATATAGTTGTGACAAGACCAAAAAATATATAAAAAATTTAAGCTGTTAAAATGGTAACAACCCAACCAAATGAGGGTCTTAGATTAGTGGATTTTGTGTGAAAACGAGTATCAAAAAAAAAACATACTATTTGAATATTATGGTCAACATTTGGTTAAACATTTATAGCAAATGATTGTTTGGTGTCTTTCATAAAATGTCTTTTTAATAATAACAGTGAAGGTTAAAAATATAGCAGATAATAAAATGAATTGCATTTGTATAAAGGTCGTTTAAAAAAACCAAGTTATATTAATTACAAGAAACAAGCACTTTAACGGCTGATCTCTTCTGAATTGTTAAATTTTGTTCACAATTGAAGAAAAAAATTCTACGAGCTGTGAGAAAGTTTTGAATAAGTGAAAAAATAAATTTTTAAATTTTAAGAAAAGTGAAAAATTATGGAAATAATTTGATTGGTATTTGAATTGACGATTCAGGATAAATAGCAAAAACGAAATGCCTTTTGTTGTTGTAGAAACAAAAACAATATTAATATTAATACTTGTTATAAAAAATTCTGGAGGTATCAAAATTAAAAGCATGGGAATTCTTTTTCTAAAACCCATTTTAAAGAAAACGTACAAAGAAGACTTCTTGAGAACCATGAAGCTTTTTACTACTATTGCCGACATTTTTATGCTCTTCTCTTCTTAGAGTTACAATATTGTATTGTGTGGCATTCAGTATTCACATTCATTGTTGCGAGCAAATTGGCAGTCATATGCAAACTGACAGTATGTGGTGAAGCAATGTGGTATGGGCATTTTAACTCGTTTATTTAGGGACGTGTGTGTGTGAGTTTATACAAACTGTTGTATTCATAGATGGCTTGCTTATGTTTGCAGTGTGTGTTAATAATGGCCTTAAATTTGCATTGTTGGTAGGGTTTTAATTTCCGAAATTTATGCTAAAATGCCTTTAGAGGCGCATTAATCTGAAATTAATGTTTTATTTATACAGCTTGTAGGCTTGTTTTTTTTTCATTTTGTACAGAATTAATTGTTGGCCTGAGAGAGAGAGAGAGAGAGAGACAGGGAGAGTAGCAAATAAATATTAAAATATCTACACAATAATTTTTACTCAAAGCAAAAACTAGACAAACACATGCACAATTACAGAAATTTTATAACTTAATGAAATTAGGATGCCCCAAGTTTAGATTTCAATTTTCATACTCGTATGTTCCCTAAATAAATTAAAACTTATTTATTGTGATATTACTAGTGGCCTGACCAAACGTTGTCCTCTCGCAGGCCATTTTAGAAATAATCAGAGTGATCAGTGGGTTGGAATATTTGGAACTGAATATATTTTACGATAAAAAAACCAAGGCCATCCTAATTTTATTGTATACATTTCTTACATATTTATTTATTTAGTGTTCTGTTTTTGTTTATATTGTTATTAATTAAACGGACGTTATGGGAGTCTTGATGATCATATTTTATAAATTTAATGAGTTTTGTTGGCATTGCCCGTGTTCAGTGATGTGTAATTTAGCAACAGTTTATCAGATACTAAACGAATATTGTTATCATTACAAACATTTGCAACAGCACTTCTTCTGAAAGCTTACCAACACCATTAACTCACACACTTGTTCATACATGTGTGAGAAGTGCAAAGGTGGGTAGTTGCTTATGTATGTGTATGTATGTGAAATTGGCCAAAGCATAGCCAATATATTTAAATATGTATGTATGTATGTACATATATTGTCTTTACTGAAAGTCATTAATTTTCAAATAATAATATGTAATAGAATTAAATTTATGGCACATAAATTTAAGCTCAATATTGTTATTGTACAAAATTCTATTGCCTTTAACAATTTAATTAAAAATGTTGTTTAAAAACATAAATAATTGTTTCAAAAATATTGTAAAATTGTCTCCCTTAAAAGTTTTAATGAACGTATTTGTGGGAAAAATAAAATGTTAAAAATTGTTGAAAATGCATTTTTAAATTGTCATTTTAAAACCTCAGTCTCTTTTTTTATAGCAAAATTAAACTTTGTAAAATTATTTTCTCTAAACTTTAGACTTTCAGTACGAGTGGAAGTACAATGTCGTTTGGTAGAAGAACTTGCACGACTGTACAACTTCAAAAGATAGTAAACACTGAGTATTATATATATATATATATATATATATATATATATATATATATATATATATATATATATATATATATATATATATGGTATTTATTACTTTGTAACATTATTAAGAATCTAGTAATCTGTTTTATTTTTTCAGAAGTAAATTTTTAAAATGTTACAATTGAAAAATTCATTTTAATTTCAGTTGTCATTTAATTCTGTTTTTCTTAAAGCTTAAAGGTTTTTTTAATACATTTAGTATATTGTATAAAACAATACTTTGATTTGGCTTTTTAATATCGAATCCTACATATGTATTTTTATGTTTTAAATTGATTAGCCATGGAGATTTAGTGCTTTGAGGCTGTTTGCTTGTGCCAGTATATAATGTCATAAAATCCTAATTAAACTAAATTTTTTATATAAGAGAAATTAGCATTATGCTTGATAAATATGGCAAATGATTATTTTTATTACTCATACGTTTAGGATTCCCAAGACAAAATTGTCATTGATCCCAATTGTGAATATATTTTTACTTGAAATATTTTCCGTTTTCCTTAGTATTTTCGCTTTGTTTTGTTTACTTTATTTGGGCGGTTGAACTAAAACATCATATAATTAATGTTTTTCTTCCAATAGATCTATTAAAATCCTGGGAATCGAATGCATCTGGCAAACCTCGACGAACAATTCGAGTTGGCTTAGATCGCCCTTGAAATATGATGATAATTCTAATTCCTAATATCGGAATTCTATGCTTTTGTTTATCTGTCTGCCTTTCCACCGTAATCTTTTTTTATTTTTTTTATTCCCTGGAAATGACAATAAAAAAATCGACCTCCCGGGAATCTCGTTAAATACATATTATATAAAAAAGTTAATTTAGCAACTGAAAATTAGCGAAAAATTCATTGTTTTATTAAAATAAATATTCTTGAAATGAAATTTGTATGGCTTGAGTTCAAATCTGAGTTTACCCATATCTTCTTAATTTAAAAAATTATTTTTGGATAAATTCATTATTTTATTAAGAGAGTACTTTTTATTTGAAACAATTCATTCATCAGACTAGCAGAACGGGTCGAGGTCGCTACACCATCTCATCAGCGTTCTTTGTTCGATTTTAACTCTTTTGACGGTGGATACTAGTAACTAGGAATATCAACTATTTAACCGTATTCTAACTTGTTAAATAATACGGTTAAATAGTTGATATTCCTAGTCACTAGTATCCACCGCCAAAATTGGTAAAAAAAATTTCAAGCGATAGAAAAAAGTAACGAAGGTTATTCTTAATAAGTTCACCCAAATTGCATTGATGTTGCTTTTTAATTGTGTTTATCGATTATTAAATCTTTAGCTAATAAGGCCTAACGTAGTTAATGTCAATAAAAGATTTTTTTATTACATTTTTACCCAACGTTTCGTCAATTGTTTTTTAATTTTTATTTTTATTTTTTTTAATTAATTTACTTTAAAAAACGATCTTAAAAAACACAGAGTCAACAACACCCGAATGATTGGAGTGATCAAATAGCAGCAGCGAATATTTTGTATGGTTGTTTCAATACAAAAGCATATGTATGTAAAGGATGTTGATTACTTAGAGCATGTTCACATTAGGGGTGATGTCCCTGCTACACGTTGCTTGCGACTCGAGTTTGTGGAGGAAAAGTATAGAGAAGCTTGCGGTTTAGCAAAAGCCGGACGTAGTGGGACTTGAAGCGACAATCTTGCTTTTTTTTGCATATTTCTTTCGCTAGTATTTTTGTTTTGTTATGTATGAGGTAGTGTTGCCAGTGAGACCAATTTTTCACTTGTATTTTTCAATAATTTCTTCCTTGGTTAAATGAGACATTTTACTTTTAATTATTACTTTTACTTTATAAATTATTGCGTGTAAGCATACGAGTATTTATTTTATATTTCACAAACTAAGAAATTGTTCCTTTAGGACAACACTGCTACGAATGAGGGAATAAAAAGAATTTATTAATTAAATTTATAAAAGTCCCCTGACTCTTGCGACAAAAAAAGTCTTAATGTAAACGCATAAGGATTTAAGAAAGGACTTCAAAAGAGAAAGTAAGCGTTGTCGCAGAGACTTCACCCCCAAAGTAAATCGGCTCTTATGAATATTTTTGCAATCAGATTTTGTCGTTCTCTGGTATTGAATGGAAACGAATTGATAAAAAAAAATAATATTGAAGGTTTCATGATCATCATTATTAAATTTCATGCACTGTAAACAAACAACTTGATGAATAGAAAAAACAGGATGGGAGAAGAAAGAGAGAGAAAGCTATTAATTCTGTGAGATGATGTTATTATCAAAGCAAACTCGGCTTCAGTAAATTGCAAACAAGTTGTATATGGTTTCAAATTATTACGTCAGGTTTATTTAAACGAAATCAAATCCTTACATATCCCCAGATAAAATAATCCAATGACGTCAAATTCCACGAACGAGGTGGCCATTTAATAGGTCCATTAATTTCAGTAAAGAAATGTTAGTAATCATATTTCTCATATTATTATTATAATATAGACCCATGGCTCCACTGGTCCTATAAAGCACAGTAAACGTTTTTTTTTCAAATGTAATAATGTTTTGACATAATACTGCTGGTCTGCTCATTGATAAAGCCATTTAACCAAAAGTCACTGAACAAAATAGTGCCCAAAGTGTTAAAAATAAATTATTTATCTTGTATAATAAATAGACTTTCAAGTTTAAATATGTTCCTTTAAAATTCTTCGGTAAATTCATAAAACCAATTATTAACTCTCATAACATCATAAAATTTTTTTACAAATTATACTTGTGCAGTATAAATAGCTGGTGGCTCTTCCTATAAGTGTCTTCTTGTTATTGGAAAATATTTCTTGTTATTGAAAAACTTCTTAGCAAACAGAAATCGTACACAATATTGCTTAGTTCAATATACTCTGTTTGTCTCTTTGCATTTAAATATAAATTGTACATACAATAAATTCCAGTCTAATAGTTTTTTTTTGCAATTAAAATACTACATGTGTCTGTATATGTATGTGCATGTGCATGTGTACGAGTCCTTGGCAGTGGCATGCGTGTGCAAAATGTAGATAATTTGTAGACTATGTAAACATTTTGTAGGTGGACATCATCGTTTGCATTTTAATAAAAGACATATTATGAATAAGAACAAATAAAATAAATTGTAAAAAAATTGTGTGGAATGGGAAAGATAAGCTTGAAGTTACACATATTACAAAATCCACTTTTTTATTTGTTTATTACAATTTAATTAAAAGCAAACCAAAGTAATTGATATGAGGCTAAAGTTCGTAACGTAATTATTCAGAAATAAATGTTGTACGAAGAGAAAATATACCAAGAATCAAATGAAAAGTTAAAGTTAATTATTTTCAATTTTGCACGGACAAAACAAAACAACCGTATTTTCGAAGGACGCCACAACTTCCATTATCAGTGTTTAAAGTGTTCGTTTTGTTTAAAATACTTTTGCAACAGTAATGTTGCAGCGCATATAAACAGGAAGAACATTCTTCGCATTTCAAAAATTATTTTCCAATTGTGCTTTCTGGTTCTAAATTAAATGGCACTCAAAACTTATTAAATAAGCCTGCATTTGTAGTTTATTCTTTCTATTACAGAAATTTAAAAGTGTAAATTTAGTAAACAATTTCGTTCAAATCTTTAAGAGGAAAAACAACTTTATTTGATTCTTTTTGATCTTTAAGGAATAGAATGTCAACAGCTTTTATTAATAAAATGCCTTAATTTCTATCATTATCCCTTAATTAAATTTTGTTATTGTCCTCCTTTGTTAAGGCAAAAGGTAAGAAGACTACAATAGATTGGCTGGCTCATTTCTCATCATCTTCTCCTGGCTTTTTTTTTCTTTCTCTGACTATTTATTTCATTACCAAGACCATTTAGTACTATTGTTACTCGTATATTCTTTTTGTTTATGTCTTAAAACAAATTGCATTTCCGGCAAAATATTCTTTATAACAGACAGAACATAAAAAATCTCATTTGTTGTATTTCAATAAATAAAATAAAAATAATACAAATAAATACGTTATAAGTATAAAAAATGTAGTAAATTTAGAAAGAAATTCCGGGGGAAAAAATAATGCAAACCGAAACATCGTTAACGGAAATTAAATCAAGTGTAGACGGTCATACTTCATGGGAAGGAATTTAATTTTATTGTCCTTTTTTCTTACATTTTTTAACAATCTGCTTTGGCTGCTTTCTATTATCCTGCTTCTATTATTTGTTCCTTTTTCATTTGTATTTTTTCTTTTTTTTTTCTTTTTTCTTTAATAAAATCACATTCCAATAGATTGCATTTTATAAAGTTGCCAAAAATTATCCAAAAATGAGGAAGTAAAGGAGTTGGAAATAAAAGCCAATTTTACACGTACGACACATTTGCCAGAAAACTACGACCATGTTAAGTAGATACTGGCACTCAAGCGAACCAATGTTGTACAAAAATGAATACAAACTTACATGGACATATTTATGTTTGCCAGGGATGGAAGTAAGAATTTTTCAAATACATAAATTAAACGATTTGTTTATTATTTTTAAAATACACAAATTAAACGATTTATTTAGTATAAAAGCACTGGTTTAAAAAATAAAAACATTTAAGCCAACAACATTAAAAGCACAAATAATATTTTAAAGTGTTTATCAGCACTTCACAACAGTCTTGAACTTTTTTAATGCTTTGGATATCAAAATAGCTGATCCTTATTTATTTTCATCCGCTGAATTGATAAATCAGTATAGAAAATTCCGATTAGCTCTAGTTTTAAGTCTTTAGTGACTTTTATATATGTATTCATAAAATACAACATTTTCTGTATTCTTCGCTTAATATTTCTGATGCGACTCTCAACATAAAATACTTTGTGGATCGAACTACAAAAAAATATCTCTCGTTTGAGTGTAATTTTATTGGTGTGTTTTTATGGATTTCTTGCTGCTATTGCAAGGATGTAGAAAACTGTGCTGCCCTACTTTAGTACTTAAAGCCTTTGAAAAGCTTTAAGAAATTTGGGCTTTTTAGTGGCAGATTAAGCACGGATAATGTGGAAGAGGCAGGTAATGTTTTATAGTAGATTTTCTCGGAAACTAAAAACGTAAAGTCCTCGAAAACAAGATTTATGGCTTCTAATTCTCAAATTATTTAAGCATGATTCGATTCGATTTTTGTGAGCTATGCAGAGTCGGTAATAAAAGGTTTACTTGTCGTATGATTGATGTTTTGTTTGCACAGTCGATATTATCTGTCATCTCGAAGACAATTAACTTATTTTAAATTTATAAGAGAGTATTTTGTTCCTCAAAAACATTTAAAATCCTTTTCAAGTGATAAAGACATTGAAGAATCGTTTGCAGTTAAGCCTGATTGAAATTCCAGTTTAATTACACTGTACAATAAAATTATATATTTTTTTCAAAAAAAGGTTTTAACGATTGAGGGCACCAGAAAAAAATATACGTTAATCGGCGTTTAAAGTTAATTTCACCTCCTTCTGAATCGAAGAAGATATACACAATATTTTCCTTATGCAACGGTTCATAAAAGTTTCTAAACGCTTGTGGACTATTGTTAATTTCCCGGTCGTACATCTATATAGAAGTTCGGTCTTCTAGCCTCAACAATTCTTAGCTCCGCATGCTTATTTTATTGTTTTGTCATATCGGTAGCAGTTTTCCATTGGATTATCTAGCCTTGTTGACTATTGCGTATACGTCTAATTCTGTTGCGCCGTATGCTAAAATCTCACATCCAAGATATCGAAATAGTTGCACCGTTTGAACATTGATAGATGTTGCTTTAGTTACGCTACATACACTAAGTGCCTTGGTTTTACCAGCATTTATTTTTAACCCATTAAACGCTAGATGATGTTGGAAATCTTTTATTGTTTGAGTAAGATCATTAAGTTTGTGTGATACTAAAGAAATATCGACAGTTAATGTAGTTAATTATTGTTGATCTTCCATTGAATTCATTTTCTACCATTCTCGATATTAGAGAATGTTTTCCATAACAATTAAGAATAACAATGATGATAAAATGTATCCTTGACGCTCTCGATTTTCCACCATAAGAGGGTCAGAGGGTTTGACTTTGTGTAAAACAAAGCATATAGAATGATTAAAACTTTTTTTATAAGTGCTCAGAATTTTCCAGATGTCTTTGTCTTTTGCAGTGACACCCACATACATTTTCGATTGATTGTCCTTTTTACAAAATATGCAAGGAAGAGATAAAATTTGGAAATTTATATTCGGCAGACAGAGGAATACAAATATTTTTTACTTCTATTTCATCACTCAGATTTGCTACAAAAAAACTTGTCAATTGTGGATTTAGTATTTGTCGGTAAAGTTAAATACATTTTTAATGGTATAAATTTATCCATCTCTGAAGCATGTATTTGCTGCACTCTTTAAAATTTACTTTATACCACTTCATTTTACCATAATCTAATCATTATGACCTTTTTAGAACTGATATGTGTGGAAAGTATAACATTATTAACTTTACTCTACTGCGAGCTGTTATTTTCTTTTTACTTTTTGTCATGAAACGGGTAATAAAAATAAGGAGGGCTAAACAGGAGTTTAAAGAGAAAGTTTTATTTAATTTTTAACATGAGTGATTTTTTTAAATATGTATTTAACTATAAAGGATATTAATATTTGAATAATTTTATTTTACTTTTAATGATTGTCAAAAGTAAGAAATTAAACACAAATATGTACAAAATGTTTGTTTAAACTTCAGCACAGTTAAAGGTTAAGGAAAATGTTGAGGTAAAAACCTGCTAAACCGAGATACACCGAAGAATTTGTTCTACAAGAAGATGTAGAATCTTATCGCACTTGGGTCGTGTAGAATCTTGCGAAAGAGATAATGGATAATGCTGATATGAATGAGTTTTGTTAATTAGTGAATTAAAAAAACTATAAATTGCTTGATTGAACAAAATATTCCGTATTTACATTAGACAATTTTAATTTTTAGTGTTGAAAATAGAAATCTATACAAGTTTTATTTCTTTTTCTGTCTTTCCCACTGAAGAAAGAAAGTCTCATGCAACAATGTCATGTAATGTAAATATGGAGTATTCACGTTCGATGTCGGAGTTCGGTTCGGTAAAATTTTCATCGAACTCCAAACTTTGTATAAATTTTGTATACATTGTATCTCATCAACCGTGTAACCGTGTTTACAGTACTAAAAGTACAAAGTTGTCAAATTAAAGTTTTTTATTAAATAAATAAATTTGTCTGTATTCAATAAAAAAAAGTTGGCTTTCAAGCGGGCTTCTGCTCTGTTGGAAAATCTACCAAAATTTTGTTTCGGCCTGAAAAAGTGCGTTCGGTTGGACACTAAAAAATATGAACTTTATTCGTAAATTTAGTAATTGCTTAGCGTTGAAAAAGCAACACTTGGGAGAACATTTTGTTGTCAAAACTTTCTTTATGCAAACAATTGACATTGCTGCTACGCATTTCAGCAAATAGGACAACATTTTATTTACTGTTGCACAAAATTACTGGATTTACGAATCCAACCATAATTCACTCATGAACAAGAGAAGTAAGAGTTGTGATAAACCCTGTAGAAGGAATTGCTTATATACCGAGTTCAATAATCGTTTTTTTTTGTGAATTTTTAAAAATAAACGTCATGTATAGTTTAATTTATGTATTTGAGATTCATACTAAAGGGTGTCCGCCGAAAAGGTATAGTACTTTGTTTTGGCGCCATTTTGGTAAACATTAGTCTTGACAGTTCATATTTTGCAGTCGTGAAGTAGACACGTGGCAAATTTATTATGGAAAAATATTCGATAAACCAACGTGTTTTAATTGTTAAAACATTGTATCAAAATTAATCTTCGATTACTGTGACGATGAGAAAGTTACGTGAAACTTTTGGGAGAAACAATGTGCTAACAAAACGCATTATTTATCGTGTAGTGAATGATTTCGAAGAAAGAGGTTCTGTAGGTGATAGGCCCAAGCATGGACCACAACGTACTGCAAGATCGGCTGAAAACATGACTGCTGCTCAAGAAAGTGTTCAAAAAATCCATCAACCTCAATTCGACGCCGTGCTCAGGAGCTTGGTGTTCAAAGAACAACTTTGGCCACAATTTTGCACAAGGATTTGCATTTGTTTCCATTTAAGATTCAGTTGACACAAGAGCTTCTTCCACAAGATCATTTACGCCGCCGTGCATATGCCAATAGGATGTTACAGCTCGCCCATGACAACCCCGATTTTCATTTAAAAAAAAATCATAATGAGTGACGATGCACATTTTCATTTGAACGGATATGTGAATTAACAGAATAGTCGGTTCTGGGCAATGGAAAACCCTCAAATTATTCATCAGTCACATTTGGATCCATTAAAAGTGACAGTCTGGTGTGCAATTTGGTCAGGAGGAATCATTGGACGTTACTTCTTTTAAAATGAAAACGGCGTAACGGTAACTGTGAATAGGGAGCGATATCGTGATATGATTGAAAACTTTTTAACGCCACAACTGCATGCTTTGGGATTGATTAACATGTGGTATCAACAAGACGTTGCTACATCGCATACAGCCAGGATTACAATGGAATTACTGCGAGACCTCTTTCCATAACAAGTTATTTCGAGAAATGGTGATGTTGATTGGCCTCCACGGTCGCCTGATTTGACTGCTTCGGACTCCTTTTTGTGGGGATATCTGAAAAGTAAAGTTTATGCAAACAAAGCAGAAACGCTTGAGCAACTCACACAAAATATTCGTGATGAAATTAATGAAATACCGCGTGAAATGTGTGAGAATGTAATGAAAAATGTGCTCAAAAGGGCTCACATTTGTGAGGCTAACAGATGCGGGCATTTATCTGATATTGTATTCCATACATAATTGCCGACACTAAATAAAGCATTTATCAATATAAGATCCATTCTCTTGCATTTAATCAAAAATTATAAACAAACAAAGTAGTATACCTTCCCGCCGGACACCCTGTATTTGTGATAAAAATCTTTGGTTACAAATATTTTTCGGCTCTCCATATATTTTACTGTTGCCCAAATTAGTTACTTTTTCAAAGATATATTGAATATCGTTCGAGTTTTCTAGTTTATTTCTAAAAGTAATTAGCGGGGAAACCGTAAATATGCTAAAAATGTATTAAATATTCATTAAAGAAAAAGGAAAATATGCTCTAGAAATTTTAAATAACTTGCTTTTAAAAATAAACAAATATTACTTCTTTAAAAATAATACAATGCATATTATGCTTTTTATGTACCTTATTCAACAATTAAATAATATTTGCATATAAATTAAGATAAAAATAAAACAAACAGAATAAAAATTCAGATCTCGATATGAGAATTTAAAAATTTTTGATAAAATAAGACAAGCTTTTCATTGGTAATTTTTATTGCAATAAACAACAAAATATCGACTTCAATTTTCAACTAAAAAACGTTGTATGTTATGCATATTTAAACAAACTTTTAAATATTGAAAATGTTCCTTCAACGTCTACTCATGGAAAAGGCCCATATTTGAATGATAACACTTCCTTAACGTCATATTTGCAAACTACTTGGATTTAAGCGAATGTTGATTGGAAATGTGAAGTATATGACGAAAATGCGGATACATATACAAAATAGAAAAGTAATTTATTGATCAGAATTTGAAACAGATTCTTTGCTTTCGCTGCAAAAACATTTGAAGGAAAATTTAAAAAAATCCAATAAAAGTGTCCAATATGCACTATAAGTGCAAAAAATGCTGCAACAATACTCTTAAGACTAAACTATGCAAAAAAAAATACTGTAGGAAGTAAAATATGCAAAAATATGCACTAAAAATCGATTCCAAAATTCATAAAAACTTCTGAAAAGGATAAATATTTTGCCTCCGCCGCCATAGGTTGCATAAGAATAAACATGCAGTTGCATATTTGCGGTTTCCCTGATAATAGAATCAAAAATTATTCTAATTTTTTCAAAAGAAAAACATCCTATAGATTCAAATTTCAACTGACAATTAATAGAAACACTTCAACACTGCTACAAAACATTTTCAAACTCAAAGACAATTATAGATTTTGTATAAAAAATTCTTTTGAGCATTCAAGCAGCAACCACTTCAAGCAACACCTGAAATATTAAAAGTTTTAATGACAATTATCTAAATTTAAAAACAGAAAATCAATAAGAAAAATGTTTGAAATATTATGTATGTGAGTAGGAATTTAATACTTAAACATTGAATCATTTAAAAAGAAAAGAAATAAGAAAAAGGACACTCTTTTAAGTATATTTTCCTTGTAAAAGCGATTAAATTATTGTCTATAAATGACTTGTTATAAGAAATTTGAATAAAAGAGAGCATGCAGCCACTTACACTTCAGTGTCTGTAAAGTTTTTAATATACAAAAATTTTTCACAATGAAAAGTTAAAATTCAAAAGCAAGCAACGAAAAAATAGATGTATGTATGTATATTTGCATACATTTACATACATATGGAGGGCTCAGAGCAGAAGTGAACCAAGTCATAAAATATGAAAATTATCAAAACTGGTGTGAAATTGTCCGCAAAGTTTAACTCTATTTATTTCTGTAACGGACTAAGTAAAAAAGTGTTTCGTTCCTAAGGTAACGCTAGAAACCCCAAGTCAATGGCTCTCATTTTATATTTCATTTATGACAGTTCATTTACTGAAACTCAAAATATCTTCGAATTGTCTTTTTGTCACTTGGTTCACTTCAGCTCTGATCCTTCCATATGTACATATGCATTTATGTATGTAAATATATAAGTATGTATGTATGTATGTACATTGAAAGCTGATACAGAAAGAAATGTACTTGATTCTGTGGCTGAAGAGACCGAACGAATTTGTTGCTTTAACGACAGACAATTTTGAAACATTAATTTTATTTTTTGTTTTCATATTTTTATATAATTTTATTTTTGCTTAATTTTTATCCAAAAAAAATAAAATGAAAATACGCCAAGTATTTAACTTGAAAAAAGTATAATAATGTAAGAATACACGCATCTGGGTAAAAAGTCTCGACCGGAAGACAAAACAACAAAAGCTAAGACCCTCCTTCTGTTGTTGCTTTTGCCGCTGATGCGCTGTTCTTAAGGTTGAAAAGTTCCACAAGTTTTGATGGTAGGGGTCGATTATGGCATGCGTAAAGGACATTTAATAATTTATGTGCAAAAAAGTGATAAATTAATGGCAAATTTTTGACGCTACATTTAACATTTGCTTCCTTCATTTTGCATAATAGAGTGTAAATAACAGAATTGTCAATCCAAAATAGAAAATTATTCTATAAAATAGATTTTTTTTTAATTTTTATTTCGAAGAAGAAAAAATCAAATCAAAAGTACGTATGTACATACATATGTACATACATCAAGCCATAGCGGAGTCAAAAATGCGGTAAAAATTAACTGAAGTTTCTTCAAAATTCCTAATTTTAGCTATAACTAAGTCCGGACTTGAGCCGTCAGATCTGTAGACGTACTTTATGTAAAAATACAGTTTTCGGATTATGACATATCGCTCCTTTATTGCAACGTAGTCATGCCATCTGCCATCACATACAAACTAAAACAGCCACAACAGAATGTAGCTGAATAACAATACAGGCTAACACAAGTAAACTTATTACTATGATGGATGAAGATCTAGACTTTTCTACAACGTTCGAGAATCTTAAACGCAACAGGTCAACAAGTATAAAAGCACGGAACGAAGCAGCTTATAAAATCAAAGTTGTGAAAACCTAAGAACTGTAAAATACGATAAGCAAAGACAATTACTTCTTGTATTTATTCTTATTATTGAATAAATAGTGGTTTAAAGTAAATAAACATTATTGTACTTAGAAAAAAATCTCTGTGTTTTTATTTTATTTTTGAACAATTAAAAGAACCTGAGCAAGCAAACGTTTACGAAAAGGTCTAAACGTAACAATATTATTGAATTTTGACTTAAGAGCTTTCCCTTAGTAGTGGCCTTTCTTGATGTCCATAAAAACGGAAAAAATATTTCTATCGATATATTTTACTCCATAGGGCGTTAGAGGATTAAGCAGCGCTACCATAAAATCAGTTGTGCGGCAAGAAAAGATAAGAGAAGCTGTATTAATATAACCGGTCAAAATTTTGAAAAGAAATATGTAAATAATTTGTATTTCTACAAAATGTTGCTGAACAAATAGATACAACCTGAGAATCAAATAAGTGACCGTTAAAAGTATTAAATAATTTAAGTAACAACAAGTAAAACTATTCAAGCTACAAAAGCAACTAAAATGTCTTCAGGTCACATGAAACAGTTTCCATAAACAAAATATTACACAAAAACAACAACAACATTATAAAATTAGCGATCACAATTTTAGGGAATGTGCTCCCTCATTTCACGTGAACTTTTATTCCATAATATTTAAACTGTGGCGTCAACATCGATATTATATGAAAGAAAATGTACATCTGCTGTTCTTAAAAAAAGTAGAAATAATCGATAATGAGTATTTGATCTTTTATTAAATGTAATTAAACTATTTATTGGGAATAAGTTTTCGGTCAGTTCATTCTTAAATTTTGTCTTTAAAGGTTTTTTGGTCCAAGAAATATAATTTCTTATCAAGAATTGCAAAATTGTTATGGAAAATGATATTTACGTTACTGTTTGACTAATCAATAATTTATATTCTTTTTATTTAATATTCGTTTAGATTTTCCATTTTTCCTGCACAAATTGTTGAAAAGTTGATTAATAATAATTTGTCTTTTCTTTTTAGAACTTCATTGTACGTGGATCCAGTCAGCCCAACACAATGGCCGTATCGGTGCGGTTGCCACCAGACTCGGGTCCCTACATAGAACACTATCTTATACAATCAAACGATAGCATTTTATGCTTGGAAAGTTCTCGATTCAAATTCGAGTCGATACCTTCACTCATAGCACATTATGCTCAATGTTGTGATGAATTGCCCGTGCAACTAGTTTTGCCGCGTGCTTTGCGAGATGCCAAAAATCGTCAGCAGCTGTCATCGTTGGCACTGTTAGGGCAAGAATTTTGGCGCTATCCCATGTCAAGCCCAAAACAAACCGAACAAGAGGCTAATTTCTTAGATGCAAAATCACCAAATTCCATGACCGAAACAAGTGGTTTGGGTACCACCGTTTTCAGTAATTCCGGTAATTCCAATTCTGGAGGTCATATGCCATCTCACAGCAGCAAACTATTCAGTCCCATCACAAATGTAACGGGCCTTTTTAGTCCTGGCACTCCCTCCGATACTACCAGCAGTATGAGTTCTTTTACCACCAGCGGTGGTCAACACATGCAACTTATGTCTCCTGAATCGGTAGATTCGGTTATTTTAACCATGTCGCCCGTTGAAATGAACAGTCAACGTAATGGTGGACTTTTAGGTTTAGGAGCCAGTTCAACAGATATAATTAATACTTCTACAAATAATTTAAGTACTTTTAAGTCCCAACAAAATAATTTCAAAAATTCTACAAAAAATATCGTCGAACAAGAGATAAGGGCACAAAGGCCCAAACCGCCAAATACCCTAAGTTTGGATTTAAGGAAACCACCAGCTCCCCCAATGCGCTGGTCTAAACCACTATCACCTAACAGTCCTCTGCCTCCCGATGTTAGCAGTGCAAGTGCAGCGAATAATTTTACTGTAACCACAACTGTAACGTTTTCAGTGGATAATCCCACAACACCACAGTTCGTTGAAGTGACAACACCAGCAGCTAATAATGCATTAACTTCGGTCATGAACACCAACTCAACGTTTCAGACTTTCTCGAAACGTCTCTCACCTGAGGGAGAATGCAAAGACACCTTATCCTCACAGGGCTCATCGACAGGAAGCCGCCATTGGCAATCTCACAGCAGCAAAGATTCTACAAATAGCCAGCGTAAAATATTATCACCCTGTACGCCAACAACTAATATAAATGGTAAATCGCGTAAGTCAAAATTGCGAAAGGAATCCAAACACTATCAGGAATCAGATATTTTAGAGAGTCCTGAAATCTATTGTCGCAGTACTTTACACGACAAGATCAGCGATTATGAAGATTTGTGGTCACATGATCCCAGTGATCGAACTGGCTTACTGACTAGTTTTAAGCCGCCAGATGGACAGCAGGGCAAGCGACCGGACCTTTTGGCCGAAACACGTAAGTTTATAGAAATATGTGGTGTCACATAGTATGTAATTCAAGTCAATTAAAATTTTATTTCATTTAGCCAAAAAAATTGGAATATCTCTTTGAGTTCTCTTACGAGTAATTAAATAAGAAATTTGAAAACTAAACGAATATTTTCTGAATTTTTATAGCCACAATCAACTCTTCCTCTAGCAACATTAATCTAGTAATAACACCTGCCGTTTTAACTTGCCCGTCTCTGACAACAACTGCTTCAGATTCTCTAAACACAAATGAGACCACTTCTGATACCCAACAATTGCTTAAATTTTCTGAAGAGACTAAACCTCGTTCCAGAGCTGGTCTTATCTTGCCAGGCTTAATGAGTCAGTCTTTATCCGAAGATCCAGTCTTCAAAGGTGAAACTACGGAAGGTGATACCACACCAACAGCTCAGACGCCAGTTTCGCGTAGTAAACAAGGTAGCCCCTTCTATGCTGAGCCAGCCGATGCTCTAAAACAAGCTGGCGTAGCAACGGCTAGTATTTTAAGACGCTCACAACGAGGCCCTCTGCTACCAGCAAATCATCGTCATTCTGAGCCACCGAAAGGTGGCTTTGTACGGACACCCATGTGTCCTCTTCTACAGCCAGCAGAGATTGAAAAAATTGCCGGCAGTCTGGATGAATTGAAGAAGAAACAACAACAAACTCAGATCGCACAACCGCAACAGCAGCCCACAAAGAGAGCAAGAGGACGTTTCGAACAGTGGCAGCTGGACAGCAGTTGGGAGTTCATGAGCAAAGCAGATGAGAATGAGGCCGACTATTATGGTGATTACGATTCGGCGGACCATTGGAAAGAAAATTCCACTATGCATGACAATCACAATAAAGAAAACTCGTTAAATCGAGAAATCAATAAAGAAAATAAGCAAAAACCTTTAACGATACATCAAATAATAGCAAAACGTTTGCCAGATCTTAATTTACCCGAACTAGTGAGATGTTCTACACCGCCACAACAACAGCAGCAGCACCAGCAACAACAACAACAACAACAACAAACGGTTCATCAATCACATCAAGGAAATTCTCATAAACAATCGCATGAATACAATGGCACCCCAAAAATATTTGACGGTCCCAACAATAGTTGTCGATTGTCCGCATACGACAATGTTGAACGTAATTATGCTCTCAGCCAGTGTTTCCTAAATGGCTTAGACTCGGCCCAATCCGATGATGGCACAGTTTTCTCGGAGCCATGGGATTCATCACAGTGGGACTCATTCATACCTCAGGACGGTAAGTTTTATAAACTCAAAATATATATTAAAAATAAGTATGTAAACATTTCTCAATGTTCTAGATACAACCATTAATTCCGATACCATACACCTGTCCAAATGTCGCCCTGCTCTATCAGAAGACGATACAATTACTGAAGAATTAAGTACCAAAGAATTAAACAATCAAGATACATTAAAACCGAAAAAGTCTAGCAGTAAACATGCTACAATTTTGAGAAACCCAAGTATACGAGATAGAGAAATTTTATGTAAGTAGAAGCTTGAAAATGTTAAAGACAAGGATTAACCTTAAATGTCATCTATTACGCCACGACTTGCAAAATGTATTATTTAAGAGGCAATAACGATAGATTGGTTTGGTTGAATCCGCTTTGCAGCGAGTTCACTCGATGGCCTGATGGATCAATGTGATATCCTTGGCATTTTCGACTAACTGTCATTTCGAAAACCATTTGCTTTGTCTATGAATGTCGGGAGGTTACGTAGAGATACATTTTTCAGTTCTGTAAGGTCTTCACATTATCTGTTCCGTAAGAGAAAGTATCTATTCCTTTTCCTACTTATCCAAACAGCTCCTTCATGTGAAAATGAATGGATTCATAAAAATTTGTGCAAGCTGTCGTCAAATTATTAAAATGTTGCCGTCTTTACAGAAATGTGCGTCAGTTATGTCAATTGTTTGTATTAAGCAAATTTTGACAAAAAAACGTGCCGCAACCTTTTTTCCAACGCAAAACTTTCATTATTTCCGCAATTACTGCATCATCAGGGGTTATTTAGTTCTTTTCTGACATAGATATTCGCTCAGAATGTTCTAGTAATTCTGCAGCTCCGCCTTTGTGTTTGCCATATCGTTTATATAATTCATTATATATTCGTTGCTGCTGACTCGATCCTGCAATATTTATTTGTAGCTTCGTTGCCAAGAATATTGTTATGCCGTGACACTAAGTTGGACTGATATCATATGGTCGTACTAAAGGCTTTCCAAGCTTTCTACACACGGTCTACATATACTCACCCTTATTCCAATTGTCGTCGTCAACGTCGCCGTCATTTTGTTTCGACGTTAATATCATTTTGTTTGAACAAGAATTTTATTAAAAGTTGAAATGTTTTTTACTTGTGTAATAAATTCAGACTCGAGTGGTGATGAAAATACAAGAAAACAAAATCTCATATTAGAACCAAATTTTCTGAGACAGAAATTCGACATATTTAAACTACCGGACAGCAAGTGAACACCAATTTCAGTGTACTGCTTTAATGATTGTATAATTTTTTTTGAAAAGGTTTGAAAGTTATTTTAGAGTACTTTAAACTTCAATTCTCGCCAAACCTATTAAGAAATTTTATTTTTGTGTTCCACTATTTTCGATCATTATTTCCATACCTTTTGTCAACTTTTAAACGTATCGGCGAACCAAGAGAAATTAAAACTCTTGCGATTTCTTCCCATTGTTCTCTAAAATTACTTGAAAGAGTGCCTCTGCAAAATCCCACTGCAAGAAAGGGATTCTTCTGTAAATCTTCTACTCATTTTTCAAACTGAGTTGCAGTTGTTATTTAAAATTTTTCAGTTTTTTCATTTAGTTATATTTCAAATAAAGTCAAGTAGTTATGAAAAATGGCAACGATAAATTCAAAGTCGTTTCAAAACAATATCGCCGTCAAATTTTCTTGTAGAATACAAATTCTATGTTGACAGTTATCGATAATATCCGATAACGATAACTGCAATAACAATTTGAAGTAAACAATGCAAAATAATATCGTTTTGTATTCATGTTGACAACTGGAATAAGGGTGACTGTGAATTTTGAGTGGAAAATATTACTTTACAATAGTATGTGTACATATCTGCCTGAAAAACTGTGCATTTTACTGGCAGTCGTTCAGATATTATTTTTTTAACTTGGACCAGCACTCAGAGGATGACCTCTACATCTGCAATGCATTGTGCCGGAACTACGAATATTGGTTATGGGAAGGAGGATAAAGGGAGTAGTGTTTGTGGACGTTCGATCTAAACCTTCCCACACTGAAAGTGACAGGAAACACCTCTGCAGGAAGTTTATTCCACATACGAACTGTTCCGCTAAAGAGCGAATTTTCTCTCGTAAGGCGTAGTGCGATCCACTGGCATGTCAACCATAAATGGATGCGCTCTTAACGATGAACGTGTTATTTGTAAAAATGAGCGGGTTCCGGGAGCAAGTTCCCTGATTTCATTAGAATACATTCCATTGTAGTAACAATAAAACAGTGAAATACATCCCAAATTGCGTCGATGGTCCAGTGAGTCAATAGAGTTGGCTACCCTACTGTCACCGATGAGCCTCTTCGCACTCTCCTGTACCCGGTCGAGCATCTTCAAAATAGATTTTGAAGCACCGGCGCATACATGAGAATTGTATTTAGAGCCTTGTTCCGGCATTTCTTGTATGTCTAACCCCCAATAACACAAAGTTCAGTTATGCTAATTTTATTTTAAATTTTATTAACTTTCAGTTAGTCAAAACTTAATTTTAAACTGATAGTTAAACATTTTCGTTAACAATAAAAAAGTTTTGTTAACTTGCTTTTATATACTATTGTAAATCACATCAACAATTTATTTTTCAGAAATGCAAAAAGATGTAAATAGCACCATCAACATACGAATTTTGCACAAAAATGTTAAATTTTTGAGATGAAAAAAGCTTCAATCACGTATTTTTCAATAATTTGTGAAAAATATTTTTGAAATAAACAAAAAAAATTAATTTTTTAATGTCATATTTTTTTCCAGTTAAGAAATCAAACTCCAAAAAAATTTCAGTTAATTGTAAATAAAAGTTAACAATAAAAAATTAACTTGAAGTTAACACTAAACTTTGGTTAGTAAAATTGCATCAACACAGAGCTCTTTTAAGTTTTAACTTCTAATTTAATTTTTTTTTTGAGTTTAAATTTTTAAGTTGCAAAAAATATGATATTTGAAAATTGATTATTTTTGTTCATTAAAAAATTCTAAAAAAATTGTTGTTTAAGCTTTATTATTTGAAAAATACACATCTTTGTGCAGAAATCATTCTGAGATATCCTTGGATAATGTTATTTGTTTTTTTTTTCATTTCCCAAAAACAAATTCCTGGTGTGATTCACAATAGTTGAGAACTGTAATTTGCATAACTACTTAAATTTTTTTATTGTTAATGAAAATTTTTAACTTCCAATTAAAAATGAATGTCCAAATGTTATCACATAGTAGGTCCGATCCCGTACGTTTTGTGCAAAGTTCGTGCTAATGAGAGTAAGCAGGAATTACTCCTACTAATAATAGCCAAATATGTTAAAATGCACGGGAACACAAAATCAGATTTTTAGCCCAAAATAAAGTATTTTGTACTAAACTACAAGGCCGTTGTTTATAAAGTGCATTTAAAAAAGTAAATTGTATAGAATTTTTAAGAATAAGAACACAAAATGGAAATTTTGCGTACTTATTTCAAAAATATGTTTAAAAAAGGCTGTTAAATCATAAATGCTGTATTTATATATAAATAAGCATAACTGGTTGCCAATGGGAGTAAGAATGTCAATTCTCTTAACCTTACAGTGGGCCGACCCATATCAATCTTTAAAATCATTCCACCATATTAATGTGCCAAATATCAAAATTGATTTATATGTTCATCCATTATATTAATTTTGGTTTTATATCCCATTTATTTCCGAACATCCTCTTGCAGGTAGAAATGCATTTCGTCTCCTTTGGTGAACACAGAGTATAATATATTAACTTAACCCGAATTAATACTCTCTCTTATAAGAAGTTCTTTGCTCCTCATCTTGATAATCTTTCCATATCATTAATTGTGTTAAAAATTAGCCTCTTCTGGTTTTTAACATGTCCACTGAGTTAGAGCGGTGATGATGGCAAAACAAATTTGGATTTTATAGAGATTTTGCATTTGTTAAAGGGAAATTATGAAATTCTACACACTTTCATTTTATGTGTAATGAGTATGGTAGCGAATAGCTTAACTATCAATTGGCTATCAGATTCATTTTTGTGTTCGATTACCTCGTATATTAATTTAAATTTTACTATTTTTAAAAAACATATTTAATCGGCTAAATATGCTCTTTCTGTGTATTTTGTGTGTGCATATAATTTATTACTAAAATTAAATTATTTTTCGAAGATACCATGAAACAACACACCCATTCATTCATAATACAAAAAATAATACGAAGTTTGTACAAAAAGAACTTAAAAGTTCTGGTACTCGAAATGAATTTTAGGAAATTATTTAATTTTCCAAAAATAATCTGTTAAGCGATTTATTTAAGGTTCATTCAGAAATGTGTATTAAACGTTATTTAAAAACTGAATGTTGCTCATACAAATGTTTAACACGACATTATTGCTCGGCTTAGTGAATCAGACGTTTAATGATATCTAGTAAATAAAATTTTGGAAATTATGAAAAACAACGCAACACCAGAACCTCGATTTTCAATGCATTTTTTTCAGTTATAGATTTGATATGGAGCGCAAGAAGAAGTACAAAGAAACCTCGCACAACGCAATTATTTGATTATGGTAACTTGAAAATTATTTACAATAATGTATTTTCATTTATTTTTTATGTTTCAATTGACACACTTGGCAAACATTTGCCCAAAAAAAACGTAACCAGTACTTTTGCTTAAGGTTAGTGTGATTTAACTTGGTTTTTATATCACAAAATGAAGTCAATTATGCCGCAAAATGATATTTTTATATTATTTTTAATAAATGCGAACCCATATTTAAAAAAATATTGGACTTAAAGAAAATGCAAATTTAGCTTTTCTGTTTGTTACATTTTTTTCGGAAAATGTTTGACAGATGTGACTGTATCTTTACGTTTCGAGTTGGTTTTTAGTTAGTTAAAATTACAAATTTATAAATTTTAAAATAATTCGTTCGTGAGTTAATTCTATTTGCATTTAATAAATGAAGTAATTGCTCTGCCAGATACATACCATACATATGTACATACATATTTATTAGTTGCCGGAAACAAATGTGTGATTCACTTTTCGCAACAACCATTCTTTTCGCAACTGCCAAAAATTTATATAAGTTGGAATAAACGAGGTTACACTGTAAATATTTACATTTTTTTTAATTTTGTTGTTTTTTTATATATGTAAATTATCATGTAAATTATCAAGCGAAGTTTTATTGCGGAAATTGAGTAACAAATTTGTTTGGGGCAAGTCGTGCCGTCGTATTACTCAGTACAATACCATATGTACATATGTATGTATGAATAAGAATAACAATAAAGACACTGCTTCGTTGTCCTTCTTTGTGGAGGCTTATCCAAGTTCACCCAACAGCAGGAACTTGCCGTTGAATTTGAATGCATGATTTTACATGTTTGTAAAGGTTACTTACTATTTATTCATGTATGTACATTTTTCACTTACAAAAAAGTACCGCTAAATTGATTATCAGGCTGTCCATATGTAAATAAGTATGTATGTACATATTTATGCCTCATAAAGAGATGACGTAATTTTAATGCACAATTTCATATTCAATTGCAAGTGTTTATTAGTTTTTAATTAATTGATAGAGAAGCATTGACATGATAATTTATTCAATAATAAATAACAAAAAAAAGGCAGATGTTTCTAAAACACAAACACACACTGATCACTGATTACAATTACTTACATATTTATGTATGTACTCGTATGTATGTTAATCATAAACTAAAATTAGTAAAAGAGATGAACAGGTGTGTGTATGTGTTTATGTAAATACATATGTATGGTATGCATGTATAGAAATACAATAAGATTAGCACAGAAAACATGCAAATTTACAACATTACTTGAAAATCTTATTGGAAATCTAAATTCAAGCACGCTTCTTTATTGCAACTTAGTTATATGTGTCTCCAAAAAACTCGTTCTTCAAAAAAGGAGTTTAAAGTTTTTACTTTACTCACACCTCAATAGAAAAATAAAAAATATTCTCCACTCAAGACGTGATTAAACAAGATATTTGTATAAATTTTTTTACACAAAATGAAGAACGATGTGAGAAATAATTCTGCATTCCTAAATTAAAAATCACGTTTTTCGACATATGTATGACTAAAGGAGCGATATGTGCACATGTACATACATATTTACATACATAATCTTAAATCTTAAAATTCAATTATTTCAAGCTCAAAGCAACCGAAGATCTAAATTATTCAAAATATTCACCTCTTTGGAAATTTTCGAAAATAACGTCGAAAATATGTACTCGTATATACAAAAAATTATTAGATGATCCGAATTTTCACTACTTCCGCAGCACATGTTCAGGTCTTGAGTTTTTAGGTGAAGCTGTCTTATTGGGAGAACACTGAAGATGGCACATAGCCGAAACCGGTCTGTTTATCAACCAAATTTGACGTGGGATGACGGAAATTCATTCCAAATCGGTCTTATCTCATTTTTTTTTTATTTTGTGATATACATATGTGAAGATAACTTCGGGACGACGATCTTACGAACTATTTCACCGACTGATATCAAATTACAGGATTTATAAAATCGCAAACTGTGATCTGTTCGGTTGCACACATACGCGCATGTGTGCAAAGAATTGCTTCGTTCTTGAAAACGACGAGATCTAAAAAAACTAGAATTTGGAAAATCCAAGTGAAATCAGCGACTTCCCATTTTTTGATGGCGGAAAGTTCAAAATTATTGATTACAAATGAATTTTTAAAACAAAAAGAAACAAATTAAATAAATTAAAAGAATACTAGAAATCTCGTAAATAAATTAATAGGCATATACGCATTGGACTATTTTTTCTAAAAAGCTGTTGGACACGTTGCTTCAGTCAAAGGCAAGAGCTACAGACTTTTAATGGCCTAAAATAGAAAATATTAACTAGGATAATCTTTGGTTTCAGTAGGATGGGGCGCCATCTCATCAAAGAATCGATCTTTTCCTCACTAAGTTCGGTAAACGTCCGTCTTGGCGTTGTCAATTGGCCGTCTCGGAGCTGAGATTTTAATTTTTCTTGTAGGTTGGGAATATTTCTTATATATAATAAAGGTATAATATATCAAAAGAAATTACATTTAGTTGATTTTATACAATTTGTAAAAAGATATGTACTTGTATTTGGACCGCGCCGTGCATGCAAACATCATACATACATATAAATATGCGCACACAGTCATATTTTGAAAAAAATTAATTCAATTAGAATTGATTGAAAACACTGAAATATCATGAAAAGCATGTGCATGAACTAAAATTCTGTAAAAAAATCTTTTCATGAACATATTAAATATACTAAGTACTCGTATAAAAACAAAGGAGAAGTCGAACAGTACTAAAATAATTTCCGTTTTTTTTCATACAATTAAAATAAGATACACTCAGAAGAATTTGTTAATTAATTAATTAATTAGTTAATCTATTAAAAATAAAAAAAATAAATCATTAATTGAATTGAAAATGTAAACAACAACTGATTTTTATGGGATTTTATTTTTCAAATGAGGCAATTAACATAAAAACAGCAAAACAACACGTTTTCAATAATATTATTTTACGTAGTGTTTCTCGATTAAATTTGTACAGTGTGAAAAATCTTGAGTTAATTAAAACTACAAATAAATATCACCGTAACAGCAAATTGCATAAACTTCGTTTTGCTACACAAATCGGGGGTTTTAGTCTCTATTGCGATCCGAAAGAAAAATGGCACGAAATCGAACTATTGGTACACTGAAATTACTTTCGAGTCGTAATAGAGAGTAACCTCCCAGGTATGAATGAGTAGGGATGTGTGATAAATCGATTAATCAAACTTTTTGATTAATTAAAGTACTGATTAAACGATTAATACGAATGAATGCATGAATAGACGCAATTTTCGTAATGATAATCCCAATCAGTAATTAGTATTCACCGTCAATAGCGGTAAAATCGAACAAAGATCGCTGATTTGTTGGTGTAGGTACCTCGAATTTCAGTACTGATCCGTTCTGCTAGTCTGATGAATAGATTTATCCAAAAAAATTTCTTAAGTTAAAAAAGAAATGGGTAAAGTAAAAAAGTAACTTTAAATATGAAATAACAATTTGAAATCTAGACTGTCTCATAACTAATTTAAACACAAATTGATTATGAAAGACAAAGGCTTCGTGATTTAATTGGATCAATCTAGCTAAAAAAAATTTTTTTTTGCTTAAAATCGAGCCCGACCTGGCTAAAATTAAACCAAAACTGCAATGTCGCGGATCACAAAGTTGTATACTGTGTTAAAGATTTTTCTACCAACCTTTTTCTCTAAGTGCTTACAAGATAGACGCATATACTACTATTTATTTTTCTCAACTCATGCACCCTGACCCAAAATAAGAAACAGAAGAAATCGAAAAAATACGCACTTGATTGATTGATTAATTTTCAAATTTACACAAAAAAATTATTGATTAAGCAAAATATAATTATGTATGTACATATGTATGTAGATTTTTACTTTTTATTTTCAATCTTCTATTGTTTGTCGTCCGTCTGTCTAACACTGATAAGTTATATTTATTTATTTATTTTTTTTTTTGTCTGTAAGTAAATTGCTCGTGTGCCGTAATAAATAAAAGCCAACAGTAGTAAGTATCACGAGCATGCTGTAAAGCAATTCGACTTTAGTACTATATTTTCATTTCTTTTTCTGATTTTAATTTTTTTTTCAATATTTTATTCTAATCAGCGTTTTATCAATACTTAGAGGGAAGAATATAACTGCAATAACTAAGACGAAGTATGAATAAGATTTTATTGCGTCGCAAAATTGCTTTGTGGTACTCATAAGTTGTTTGAAGTTTTTTTTCTTTTTTTCAATTCTTTATGCCTTGATTTGATTTGTGGCTTCTTTTTTGTCCACATTCCTTGAGAGTCGTATCGACGTTTAGTATACATAGATACGTTTTGTGTGTTAAGGCAACACTATAATTAGGTCCATAAAGTTCACATCAATCGACTGAACTGACTGAAACTAGTTTCACGCATTTTATTATACTTGATAAATGCATTTGTTTGCCTGTCACCCTGTCGGCCTGCCCGTCCTGCTGGTATTGAATGCATTTTTTTATTTGCAGTATATTATATACAGAGTCATTTATATGCAGGCTGTTGTAAGTTTATAAATATTTAATCTAGATTTTATTTTCTAGTGTAATAATTTTCTCGAAGACTTCAAATATTCTTTGGTCTGTGAACATTGTGTTGCAAATAATTTCGTGATTCGGTCGAACTTTGTACTCTAATCTGTGTGATTCATTATGAGGTACTTTTTTACAATAGCAACGTTTTTGCTGATAAAGTATGAGCTACCGCTCTGCGTTAGTTAAATACTTGGTAATTATCGAATGAATTAGCTTTTCACAGGATCCTCAACATGATCAATGGGAGTTCATTTAGAACTCTTTTGGATAACCTTATAGTATAGAGTAGCACGTCTGCAATTCCATATTTGACCAAAATAGTAATCAATCATATCAAGAAAATTGCTTACAAGTGCTCTGTTAACCTTAAAATTATCTACATATTAAAAAAAAAAGGTTCCTGTACCTTCCAGATATGTAATTGTCAAAAGAAGTACTCGTAATTTTTTAAAGAAAACTGTTAAAAATTCGGGCTTCAAATATTCAGCACTACCACTCACTTTTTCACCACTACTATGCAATATACATATTGGAATTTCGTATTACTATTCGTATTAAAATTGTATCTCGCATTCGCAATTGATAGTAGCGGGAACATCAGAATTCATTTATGTAGTATTTTAGCACCTAGACTGAATTGGTTGAACAAATATCGACACAAGTAATAATTTTATTTTCTTGTGCTACGAATATTCCTAGCGGCAATTTGAATTTGAATTTTATTTGTGCTACTGGTAGCAGCAATTAATATTCCTACTTTTTAGCAACTTGCTGCTGCTATTTGTTTAATAATATTTATACTTATGAAAAAAAAACTAAAACAAAACTTCAGTTTCATAAATTTGTTTTTGTTTTTCAACACAAATTCTGAAAGGCAAGATCTGCTAAAATATTAATAAAATTAAAACTTAAGGGTACCTTAGACCGAACGATATCCATGGCATACAGCTCATGTTGGACAGTTTACCTGGCCGTGTAAGGTTATGTTGATGTTGCGTGATCACACTTGATGTACAAATATTAAAAATTTTTGATATTATTACAGTAACGGACTGTGCGTTATTCAAAAAGTAATCCGTTCAGTAATTTTTAAAAGAATAAGCATTTAAAATTGTAAGCAATTTTATTTTTAACTGATTCTAACATTCATAAAAAAACTAAGGACATATTAATACGGATTTTCGGTTACATTCAATATTGTCTGTTGTTTTCAAGTGCTGTTGTTTTTTCTTTGCTTGCTTTATTTGATTTGTTTGGGATTTCCTCTCCTACACAAACAACGGAAAAATCTTTTATTTTTACGGGCTTAAGTCAATTAATTTTTTAACATTAAAAGTTAAATTAACTTTTGGTTCAATTTAAATGAAAAATGAGTAGACCGGTTTTTAAGTGAACCTTCATTTATTTTAAATTACAATTTCAGTTAATTTTACGTACAGAATATTTTGAGTGTACATTTCCAATGCGGTAACGGGATGACTGACAAGTCAAACGGCTTTTCCACACGCAAAGTTTACTTTGACAAAGTCTTTTCAATTTTCCTTTAGTCTCAGTTCATATTGTGAAAGTTTTCTTACATAAAACCATGAAATAAATTATCATCATAATATTTATTCTTCATCACTATCTATGAGTACATCTTGTTAAATTGTTCTTTAAAAAAAATCGGTTATTTGATCATTCGAAAGACTTGCATAAAGTTCTTTGTATGATGAAATACATTTTCTCTCTCTTTTCGAAATGTTGCTCGATGTTCAGAAGATGGGTCAAGGTTTAAAAAGTACATATGTACATGAATGAAAAACTGTTTATAGAAACCGTGTGAAAGCGAGGTTTTTTTCGTGGTAACGAAAAACGTGTCGCAAAATATGAACCGCGTTATACCGAGGACGTGTTCAAAGAAGCACGTGCTAATCGAGGTTTACCTGTACATCAAAATTATAATATGTTTTAGCGGACCAAATATATAATAATTTTACTAATAATCTGATATTATTATTTATTTTATTATTTATTAATTTATTTGCCTATTTGGCATTCTAGCAGTTTATTTTTCTGTCAACACTGTACGGAACGCACACTTCGCCCTAACATCGAACAATTTTTAAGCGAAATTTTTCCATTATCGAAAAATAGAATTTCAAGATGAATTTTTCTTAAAAATTAAAAAAAATTACTATCTTTGTTATTTTTTACGAAATATTTATTCATTTTTAATTACTAAAAATAAATAAATAAAACAAAACTTCTTGAATTCTTTGAAAAAAGCAAAATAAATAAAAAACTTTTGTTTGTTAACAAAAGTTTTTTAAAATCTTTGAAAAAAGATATCGAGGCAATAAATTTAATAAAAATAGATAAATTTATATATTATTAATATCATGTTATTTAGAACATGAAAATCAAGTTAAAAAATATTACAAATTGTATGGAGTAAAATAAATTTAAAAATATATACATAAATATTAGAATTGTAAAATTTAAATAAATATTAATATTGTTTCGTTTTAACAAGATAAAAAAACAAAACTATAAAATTATAAAAGTATATTACAAGGGTAACACGATCATAAACGATAGCAAATTATTTTTACACTCAAGTTGCGTCATTATGAACGTTAAATAGCTGGTTGTTAACAATATAAAAAAATAAAATGCATTTCAATTTACGATGAAGCGAAGAATTATGGGGGAAAAGGTTGCCAAGTTTGCCTAGAAATGAGATGCTGTTGTAACTATAAAGAACTTGATCCTCATTTTGATCTCAGTATGTACTTTTAACTGCCGAAATTTTTTGATAGAAACTTATTTGGCCTTATGTTCATAATTATGTTTTTGTGCGGATAAGAGTTACCTGGTATAGCATGAATTTTATCAAGAATTTCTATCATCATTCTTTGATAGCATTCTCTTTAATTAAGATCCTTTGCATAGACTATTTTTGGTTGGATCGAGCTCGAGTACAACCAGACAAACAGGAGAATGACATTTTTTATGTTGTTCTGTATGACTAGTTTAGGTAAGATTAATGGGGTAGCCACCATTTAAGTGGTGGCTCATTTGGGTTCGTTAATTCGGCCCCGTTGTGATACTCCAAAGCGGGTGAGGCAGACAATCCGGTTTCTTTTACATAGGCGTTTAGTCTGATTAGCCCAATACCCGGCAGATTATCTGGATTGGCATAGGAAGAGAACCACAGTTTCCTCTTCATCGTTACAACTCCTGCAATATTCGTTGTAACTAAGACCTATTTTTCTAGCATGAGTCCCGATATTCCATTGCCCAGTTAGCACTGCTACTAATAGAATCATCCGAGCTTTCTTTAACCTGAGTAGAGTACGTGTCCTGCTCAGATCATAGAGGGGCCACGTCGACCTGGCTACTTGGCAGGTACCTTCTTTTCCCCACCTGTGTTGAGCAGGTCAATGCCATTCGCGCTGAATCAACAGCTTGCGTTGTGATAGAGGAATACCAATGAAGGAGCTTATCATTGAGTTGTACAATGCCACGCACTGCTACCAATATCACTCGTAATACAGTTACCAGGACAGTCAGCATGTCCTGTAGTCCATATCAGAGTTACTCTCGAATGTCCCGCTATCGCATCAAGAGATAACCGGCATTCAAAAATTATGACTCGAAAAGACTGGAAAATCAAATTTGACTATTCAATCTTAATTGTAGTAGTCCCATTTCGGGAATATTTGTTATTTAATATGTACGAATAATAGATAAACAAGACAAATTTTCTCAACACTCTCTCTCTCTCTCTCTCTCCATAGAAATAAGAAAACAACATGACTCGACCTCTAAAAAAAATGGAGCAATTTACCAAAACGGGGGCGCCTCTGCGTAAATATTATTGTGTATTTGTTTGTTTTAGTGCTCAAGGCGCTAATAATTGAAAGTGTTCTATGTAGAGTTATCATCCGTAAATATTATTTGCACAGATCTTTTTATAAATAGAACATACAACTGTGAAGGCAAATAAACAATGAATGAAAAGCAAATTAAAATAATATGAAATTTATGACGAAAGAAATTAAAAGGGTATTTATTAATAATTATTATCAGGGAAAACCAAACGAGCACAATAAAAATATTATAAACAGAAATAGAAAAAGCTCAAGATGCTAAAATTGCTTACAATAACAAACAAAAAAAGTTTTACACATTTCGTAAAGATCTCATGATTTCTTCCGGGGTTTCTTCTTCAAATTTCAATTTTGATTCGCATACAACAAAGAAATAAAATTGATCTCTTTTTAGTTTTCCATGAATTTGTTATAAAAACTTGATTACGTTTTACTAGTTTTAAAAATCCTTGTCTAAAATAACCTCGATTTCACGAACAAACTTTACTAATTCACAAGCGGATTAGTTTGAAAAAAAAATTGCTGATGCAATCTTACGAATTTATTGAATAAGCTGTGTAGTTTGTTCTGAACCTAAATAGTCTGTACAAAAGATCAGTAGTAGTTACATAAGTAAATCTTCATCAGGAAAAGAAATTTATATTTTTAAAAAACATTGAAATAATAAGTAATTTACAGAAATATGCACATGCACTTTTTAAGCAAAGTTATGATAAATGTTTGACTGAATGTGTAGTTTCCCTTGGATTCTTTTTTTTTCTTTTGTTATTCTATTAATTAAAATAATATAATGACTGAGTTTGAATCATCCAGTCGCCATTTGCTTTTAACCTAGATTTTCTTGGCATTTCCAGCGTAGATGAAAGTCTAGCTTTCAAACAGTTTTCGTGAGATCACAGTTCATAATGTTTTAGCTCTTTTAGACTTCCGAGAGGGCGCGCACATTCAAATGCACATAGTACATACATGTATATATGTATTTTTTTTTTATTATTAAAATGTTTTATTCACGAATCTTATAAGCTAAATAAGGTACAATGTTGTGAGATTTTACTTAAGCGTACTACAACAATTAAATCTAATAATTGAATAAGGAAACTATTAATAATACCGTCTTGAGGAAAATTTGCCACAAAAACCTCTTACAATAAATATGTATGTATGTGTATATGTATATAAAAAGAAATTGAAAAAATTTGTCCATTAGAAACAAATATCCTTTTAGCGTTGACAGCTGGCAAAACCTTGAGTAACTTCTGAAAATGAGGCTTAACTTAGCTGACAAAACCTTAATAACGTATGCATGCATACATGTAAAAGAGTATGGGAGTATGAGTATTTAATACGCGGCGGACGCAGCGGTTTTTATATCATCATGGTTGCCAGACTGGCGTTTTTTACAAGTCTATCATTTACTGCTTGGCCCACGATGTTGAACAAAATTTTAGAATTTTTTTTGTAATTTCACAAAAGAACGATATCGTTCGACATCGTGGGCCAGGCAGATACTGTTCGATATGTGTCCAACCAGCGGTTGGCATCTTCAGGAAATAAAATGAGTTATAACAGGAAACGTTAGTACATAATTAAAGCCTTAACGTTAAGGCAGAATTAGTTTGTACGTGCTGTTCTGTTACGAATCAGTTATTTTGTTTCTGTTCAATTGAAAAACTGTATGTGCGGTTTGTTGTTACTTTTTCGTTCTGTTCTGTTGCGGACTATTCAGTATAAAATAGAATACATCGTTAAGTGACAGCCAAGAGTTTGTATGTGTTAGTTTTATGTGGAATGAAGTATTACAAATTTTGTTTTAAAAGTCAGAATATTTTAGTTTAATTCAAATTATTAAAGATTTATATATTTTTGCAAACATTTACAAAATTCAATCCCATAATTTATCGTCCACATCCGAAAGTTTAGACACAGAACAAGTAAGTAAGAAATATTTTCTACAGAAAAGAACGACAACGAAAAGTAAAAACTAATGGGGCCTTTACTTATTGCACTTTTCTTTTCATAACAGTATATGAATTTTATTTGATATTTTTCTTTTAAATATTTTGGCAGATATAACAGAAAGTGAAATTATATAAATGACAGCAAAATTGATTTTCATTCATATCGAAGAAGTCCTCCTAGAATCCTAGAATTTTTTGTCTCGAAGAATACATTAAAGAGAAAATTTATATTGATCGTTTCTTAAAGTAAAGCACACAATTAAAACCATTGTAAGGCTTGATGGAAACTGTTAATCCTGTTGAAGATACAGCAAAGATTTTGATTCTTCAAAAATGAAGACATGTTAAGAGCTGACGGAGGTTATTATTAAAACCCGGTGCCCAAACAAGCATAAATTAAAAATGAAAAAAAAAATCAATGATATTCGGGCCTACTTATTACTAATAAAATTATTTCTTCTGTCGTTTGAAATTTGACAACAAATATAGGAAATAGAATCACAACTGATTTATTAACTGTTTTGGCGGTCGTAAAATTAAATTTTTAACTAATGGGGTTTTCTTTTTTAAAAAAGTGCAATTTGTTTTACGACGTTTATTGAAAATTTGCAATATAATGATTTCTTGAAACAGTGAGCTTATTAGAAGTTATTGTTTCATCACTTACGAGGCAACGTTTTTGTATTAAGAAAACTTTGAATAGCATTTTTTTTTTTGAGAAAAGAAAACGGCATAAATATTTCAGGAAATAGTGTTGAGGTATTCTTTCACTATACGACTATACGATCTCTGACGTTTTGATAACTTAATACTTCATTTGCCTCTTAATTCACCTAACAAAATAAAAACACTTTAAATTTTGTAGTTTTTAATTGCATTCAAATAATTTTTTTATTTAATGTGGGTGATATGCCAGTGGATCGCACTACGCATTACGGGAGGAAATTCGTTCTTTAGCCGAACAGAGGTCTTTCCTGTTACTTTCAGTGTGGGAAGGTTCAAATCGAACGTCCACAAACACTACTCCCTTCATCCTACTTCCCATAACCAATTTTCGTAGTTCCGGCACAATGCAATGCATATGTAGGTGTCATCCCTTGAGTGCTTGTCCAAGATAAAAAAAATTATTTCAGATTTCTTTTAATAAAACAATGCATTTTTCCATTCATTTTCAGTTGATGAATTAACTTAATTTCATAATTTTCCTTTTTATTGGGCTTTTAAGGTTATGGTCATGAAATATATAAAATAAAAGATTATTTATTATACTTCATCCTACGTTTCATTGGAAATTCCAAACTTACTCAGAGATGTTTTTATTTAGTATTTAATCTTAATTTTTATTTATATTTAAATTTACTTTTGTTTTCACATTATAAAAATAAAATACAAAAAGAAACAAACAAAAAACCAAACTCTCTCCCGGAATTTCCGGGAATTCGATTATTGAATTCCCATTTCACGGGAGTGAAAAATTAACTTGCTTTCAAAAATTTCGTTAGTTGATTTAAAACTTTTAGCAAAGTAAATTTTACATCTGTATTCAAACAGAAAAACATAAAAAATTGTAGTGATATTTAAATTAGCCAAGTCCATCCTAGAGTTGTGAAATGTCGATAATTTTAAACACTCGATACAAAACACCCAATACTATTCAATACTTTAACGGTTTTATTGAATTCGAGAACAAATAAAAATGAAATTTAAATAGTTTTATTATATGTAGATTTAAAAATAAAAGATTCGTCAAGTTTTTATATGGGAAATATATGTATGCAGCAAGTCAACAGCTGATGATTTGAGATTTATCGTGTATTTGTCAGACTTCATATAAAATAGATTTTTTTTAATGTTAAAATGATAAAATACAAGTGTGTACGATACAGGTAGACCTCGTTTAACACGTGTTTCCTTGAATACAGCATCGGTATAACACGGTACATATTTTGCGATACGTTATTAGTAAACATGGTGCTTTTTAACCTTAACCCCTTCTCTTGAACGGCGAGCAACATTTAAAAGAGAGAGAAAATGTATGTTATCATACAAAAAGAACCTTACGGTAATCTTTAGAATGACCAAATAACAGATGTTTTAAAGAAAATATTCACAATAAGTAGTGATTGATGAAGAATAAATTTTGTGATAAAAATTTTTTTGTGGTTTTATGGACATACAATCGTATGTAAAATGGAATGAAATATATGAGTGAAATAAATTGTGGAACGTAGCGCTTCTTTTTGCTTCTTTTATCGCCTAACACGGCGTTGCTTAACAAGGCATTTTCGTGGAACGTAACCCCCGTATTAAACGAGTTCTACTTGTAGTTTGTTTTAGGAAACATTGATGCTTTGTCATAGAACTTATAGAGAATTGCTCTAGTGAAAAAGTTTAATAGAATTAAATAAGCAAGATACATATAATGCGCTGAATTGATTTAAAATGTGACATCACATTACAAAACTGGTTACTTCAGAGCCAGGGAAAATCAACAGCAATGAAAAATGTCATCGATATTATTTTGTTTGAAGTGAGAAAAAAATAACAGAAAAAAGCCATTTGAAGAATATTTTTTTTTAGCATAATTTGACGATCACATAGTAGTTGCAATTTCTCTGGCAACTATTTATGTATGGATGTATATTACAAAAAAGAAACAGGCGGCGCACAAACACACTGAAGTGGAAAGAGCCAGTAAGAGTGAAAAAAATGTAAGACTGGGGAAAACAATGCTCAACAGTAGAATGAAAAATAATGTAAACAGAGAGCTTTACTACCGTTACACCAATGATAACAATGTAATGCAGAGCATAAATGAGAAAAACTAACTGTTCATTTAATATAAACCGTTCTGTTTTGTAGAATTGGTAATCAGTTCACTTTCCGAAGTTCTGAAAATAACATCGCGTCTGCTGATTAGCTATTAATTTACGAAAGTGTGTGTAGTGTGTGCTAAAATTGAACAAATAATTTATCATAAGTCTGAGAACATATTGTACAACGCGTATTTAAATATTTTCTTTAAATTTACGTAATTCTGTTGATTTTAATTTCTTTTGTTTCTGTGAATAAATTACACATATTTGTTTTAAAAATTTGCCTTAAAAGTGTTTTAACGGTAGACGACCCGTTTGTTCGTCTTATTTTTAATTTTTGCAAAGAGTACGCTTGTGCTCATGAGAAATTTTCGTTTTCGGCAATTTGTATTATCCGGTAAAAACCGTTATCATATCAATCATGAATTGGTTCAAAAAGTCGTCGCCCGGAAACCACGAGAACCCTCATAGAGATCAAAAACATATATGGGTCAAGAGGTCTCCAAATATCAAACTAACTAAGTCCCAGAGTTTGCCACTGCCAAATACTGCTGAAACTGATTTAGAAATACCAAAAATATTAAGATTGGCCTCATGTCAAAACATTGAAACTGTTGACCCTGAAATATTTTTCCAAGATCCCGATCATGTGCGAAATTACAGAGAAGAGGCAATATTTTTAGAAATCATGTCGGATTGGGTAATTGTAGAAAATCCTTCAACGATGCTGACTGGTTTTTTCTCGGCAGACTTTGAAGAAGAGTTCTTAAATGCAAAAGATCAACAGCAACAAGCGGAAGTAAGCAATTTAACACAAGCGGCATTTACAAATGCTTTACAAGAATCTTATGATAACAGCAAGAAAAAAAGCCCAAGCAAAAACAGAAAACGTTCGTACAAACGATCTCTGACTGAAATATTATTTGCTGATAAAATTGAAGTTGGTTTACTACCACCAATGAAGGCGTCGTCATTATCTACCAATATGACACCACCATCTTCGTATACATCTTCTCCGAAATTGCATAAAAAACGTAGACGTTTAAAGTCACAGAACGATGAGTTATCGTGCGAAGAATCTTTTATCAACTCGCCAACTTGTTCTGTCGGTATTACTAAAGACTGTGGCATTAATCGTTCTCAACTTAAGACTGAAGCTTTGGCTAGTTCCATAATGGGTGCCATTGGTAAATGTCCAGCCAAGGATAAAACTCCCATTGCATCCATTAAGGATATCATTCAAAAGACTGGTGATGCATGTCATCCCATCAATAGCTGTGATCATTACGATATAAAGAAGTTTTTTCGACTCGACGATAGTGGAAACATCCTTTTAAATATGAGTCATATTGAGGAGATAAAAGGATTTGGTTATGCCAGTGCCGAAAATAAACGTCTTTACAGACAATATTTGGGTGAAGGTTATACAGCGGAAGAGAATGCATTTTGTGGGCGTAGATGTTGTTTGGAGATCTTAAGACGTATGTTGACGTTATTTTGGATTAATATCCAGTGTAAGTTTAAGATGTGAGGGCAACAACTAATGAAAAACTAATGAGGATTCTGTATCTATTCAATGTCCTTCAGAACTATTTTTAAAATTTTTGAGTTTAATGGTATTCACTTTAAAATATCCCCACCAATATCAGAATGTAATGTTATTTTTGTTTTTTCTTCTTTTAGGTCATCCAAGAAATAAAGTCAATCTCTGCAACGGCGGTCCCGGCGATACCGTACGATCCTACACTCTTCAATTAGCCGCCGACCAATGTACCACCTTTGCCCGTAACATTGAAAATTTCATTTGTTGTACAAAAGAATCTCGCGAAGCTGCACCTCAGGTGGTTATGCGCAATATGCGGCAATTTATGAATGGGATGAAAAACTATTTGGTTAAACACGGTGAAGGCAAATTCCATCAGGAAGTCGAAACTGCTCGTTCAAGACTTAAATCCGATGAATTTTTAAATTTAGATGCCATTTTAGAGACTGTTATGCATCAATTGGTTGTGCTGCCATTACGAGAACACTTGTATGGCATGTTTGTTGACTACTATACGCGTTCAGAAGATATACAGCTGTTGGCCCAAAATGTAAAATATGCTTGTGGTCGCTCTGCAGCTGATTTCGGAATAAGGCCCACAGTAGCGCCTCCATCTCCCACCGCATTGCAAATCATATCAAATTTATTATTACGCCTACAAGAAGCTGAATTGCCTTTAGAAAAGTTGGAGCTATTTTTGTGTATAATCTCAACAATATTTGATGCCACTGGCTGTCCGAGAGGACAACAACTGGGAGCAGATGATTTCCTGCCTGTTTTGGTGTATGTGGTGGCTAAATGTGGTTTTGTTGGAGCTGAAATTGAAGCTGAATTCATGTGGGGCTTGTTGCAGCCAACGCTCTTAAATGGTGAACCAGGCTACTATTTGACGGCACTGTGTAGTGCGGTGCATGTGCTGAAAAGTTTTATGGCTTCGGAAAATGAAAATGGTTCGGGATCATTGGATGTAAGTTACAAGAAAACTAATATACAAAACTATACATATTAATTTATTATTTTTATTGCAGTGGCGTTCTTCTTCTTTGCCTGCCTGCTCTTCAGTTTTAAGAGTCATTATACCGGATGAATGTAATGGTTCTCTGCAAACCCGCACTCTGCCGGTTAGACCTCATACTACCACCCGTGAGGTGTGCCGTATTATTGCCCACAAAGCCCGCATTACCAATCCCCAAGACTATGCGCTATTCAAGTTGGTCGATGGCGAAGAAACTTTGCTTAATGAGAGTGAATGTCCACAAGATATAAGATTGGCTGCCAAAGGGAAACATTGCATGCTGGCCTACAAACGTATTGATGCCAAAATAGCCTGGCCCACTGCCACACAGCCAAATTTTAAATAGAACTTCTTTAACGACACAATTCATATGACTTAATTTAAGCACTAAAGATGTCTCTTTAGGATTTCCAGAAATGTTTGTCTTAGTTTTAAGTAAATCATAAAGTTTGCTCAAATTACTGATGAATTTTTTACACCATTAAGTTCTTCTTTTGTAGAATTATAAGACTTTTATGTTAAGTTGTACTAAAAACAGTATTTATAATAAGTTTTAACAAACAACAAACTTAACTCTCACAAAAATATTTAAAAAAAAATATTATAAAATGTAAAAGACCGATTTCCCTACAGTTTATTAAGGAATCATGTAAATTTGTTGCATAAGTGTAAACGAAAAAAATTTAATATTCAAACATATTTGAAGAATATTAAAAAATAAAATAAAAACAGAAGTCAACGCGATATAAATGATTATATTCTTTCTTTTAAAATATTTATAGAATATTATTTGTCTCGGTCTTATCACTTTTTAGTGCAAAATCCTTTTTTATTCAATTAATTATGAATTCAGTTAAATTTTTCCCAAAATAAAAATTTTTTCTTAATAATGTAAAAGTTAATACTTGCTACAAAGACTGTTTTTGATTCATATTAAAAAACACCCTTACGACTTCTTGATTTTAAATTGTAAAAAAATAATATTTTAACATAATTAAATTTAAGTTGTATTAGTTTTTGTTTTATATTTTTATTTGTTAATCATTACGAAATTTGTATTACTTTCTTTTTATTTTCTTGCCTTTAATTGTTTTCTCTTTTCCTCGTTGTAATATTATTTCTTTGTCTTGTATTCTAGTTTAATTATTTAATACTAAATATAATCGAATAAATATAAAACAATCATGTATCGAATACATTTGAAAATAAATAAAAATATTGTTTTTTTAAGTGCAACAAGTGTATATTTTTAAAAAAAATATCATACTAAATTTTGAATTTTAATCATTCATTTTCATCAGAACTAATTAACCAATCATTATGAAATATGCATACATACATACTTATTTAATCAAATAATTTAATCAATTATTATTCGTAATAATTTTTGTCTTAAAGCAGAACAAAATATATAAAAAAATGCAAGATCATATTATAAATTAAATAACATTAACAACAACATGAACAAATTAAAAAATTAATAAAATAACTTTTGAAAAACTCATAACCATATAAATTATCAAGTGATGTTTTATTTTACCATGGTTTGTATATACATATATGTATGTACATTAGACCTAGACAGACTCTTCTTTTCTTGTAGCCCATAAAATTATAGATTAGTTTATTTTATGGCGATTCCTAAAGGTGGTCTAGAACTGGATCGTGGAATTTTTTTTTATTTGTTCGTTTTTACTCCATAGAAAACAAGAAAATAGTACATTATTTGAAAATTCTTTTGATGGCGCATCCAATGAAGAAAAAAAGTTTTTATAAAAATATCACATGCGATAAAAACGTTACATACATAATTGCAAATGGCGTTATATGCCATAAGAACTAACCTTGGTTGCAATGTTTTCTACAACCGAAATAATTAAGCCTGAAAAAGAGATGTGTGTTGTGTTCAATCACTTTCCCACAAATTGAAATTGAAAAGAATCATTCTGCTTCACTTACAAAATATGTGATCATATTTCCAATTGAATAATGACATCTGAAATATATCAAAATTATGATGAAAATATAGCAGAGATAGTGTAATTATGTAACTAAACCAAATACTAGCTCTATCTAACAGTTTGGGACTAATTTAAAATTTTTAAATCATCTTTAGTGTTAAGGCTTAACAAATTGGGAATACTTCTTTTATTTTGAACAGCTAATTTAAAGACGGGTTTCTAAAAAAAACATATTCGCATACATCTTTATATAAGTTTAAAAAAAATCATGTATTTAGAAGCTTAAATATTATTATTTGTCAAAAATTTCAAGTTTCTTTTTTAAGAACGATCACCCGTTTGTATGAACACAACCAAAGTATATTTTAATATACTTTGAACACAACTGTATGCTTATATGTACTTATAAGTCTTACAATCCTATGTAAATTAACTAAAATTATAATATTATTTTTAATTCTCTTATTTTTATTTAAATGTTCTGCTATGTATTGTGTATAAAAATTATGGCTGTTATTTTTTGCATGTCACATTTGCTTAGTACTCTTAATAAGTGCTGCCAGGTTTTTGCATCAGGTGCTTTTGACATTTCAAGCGTTTTCATATTCTTTCTTTACACTTTCGTAATAACGATACTTTCATAACATTGTATTTCTTTTAATTTAGAAAACTAGTAACATGAATTAATTTAGTTAAATTAACTAGATTGATTGAAAATCCAACATGATTCGTCAGTGTTTGGGAAAGTGTACACGTTTGATAAAACCCACCATCACTAATACAACAAATAGTTGTCATGGTCATCATCACAAAGTTCAGTCATTGAGATCTTTTACTCTCGGAAACAATATAACCGGGAAAGTGTACAAAAATATTAATCCAAAATGTATGTTATTGACAACTCCGCTAAAAAGACAAAATCTTTCGTTATCAAGATTTAAAAATACTGCGCCGGAACTGATTAAAGCGAAGTCACCTAAAGTCAAGTTAAAGAAAAGTGATATTGTGCGTTTGATAAGTTTAGCGAAATCTGAAAAATTAGTTTTAGCAGGTGACGTATGTAAAATTACAACTCTTACAGTTAAATAACTCGGACTTCCATTTGTGTTTTAAGCTGCCATTGGTTGTCTCATAATCTCCTCGACTATTACAATGAGTGTGCCCTTTACCTTAGGAAAGATTTTGGATATTATTTTCGATAAGGAGGGTGTAAATGGCCAGCAAGCTGCAGATAAAGTGAAACATTTTTCGGCTATTCTGCTAGGCGTCTTTGTGGTGGGCGGATTAGCAAATTTCGGAAGAGTTTATTTGTTTAATACTGCATGTGAGTTACAAGAGAGCAAGAATTAATAAGTTGATAACTTTTATTGTTCTTATTTTTGTTTGAAACTTTATATTAGCTTTACGCATTGTACGCAACTTGCGCTCAGATCTGTATAGACGTATGTTACATCAAGAAGTTGGTTGGTTTGACAGAAAAGGAACTGGAGAACTGGTAAATCGGTTGGCTACTGATACTTATTTGGTGGGCAACTCTTTAAGCCAAAATCTATCGGACGGTTTACGATCGACTGTTATGGTGTTGGTAGGCACAACAATGATGGTAAGGATAAAAAAATCGCAAAGCGTCAAATAAGCCCTATTTTATTGTATACTTAATATTGTACAATTAACTCCATTTCCATTCTATTTTTCATATTTCAAGATTTACACGTCACCTCAATTAGCTTTAATCAGTACCTGTGTGGTACCTTGTATGGCTGGTGTAGCTGTTGTTTATGGTCGGTACGTACGAACAATAACGCGGCAACTCTTGGACAAATTGGCCGATATTTCCAAATCCGCCGAAGAGCGATTGGGTAACATAAAAACCGTAAAAACATTTACAAAAGAAGAAGGCGAATGCAAGTCATATGATAATCTTCTTGCAGACGCTTTAAAATTAGGATACAAAGAAGTGATGGCTAAGGCATTATTCTTTGGTGTGGTAAGTCATAATTATTTATTTAATCCTTAAAACTACTAAAAATTACTTTTTTTACATACAGACAGGCATGTCGGGAAATATAATAATTATTTCCGTTTTATACTATGGTGGCTTATTAGTAGTCAATGATGCTTTAACTATAGGAGCGTTGACATCTTTTATATTATATGCTGGTTATTCGGCTATTTCCATCAATGGGCTTTCTAATTTCTACACAGAATTAAATAAGGGTATTGGATCGGCCCAACGTATTTGGGAAATATCTGATCGAAAAAATGCAATACCTTTAAATTTTGGCATAATACCAGAAACCAAACCTCGTGGCGAAATTGTGTTCGATAATGTTAGTTTTAGTTTTCCAGCTAGATCAGATAGTATAGTTTTAGATAATTTTAATTTAAATCTTAGACCGGGAGAAACTACTGCTATAGTAGGGCGTAGTGGTTCCGGCAAAACCACCATAGCTACTTTATTATTAAGACTATATGATCCTTCAAAAGGCAGAGTTCAATTAGATCTGATGGATTTGAGGGACTTAAGTCCTATTTGGTTACGAAGTCATATAGGTGCTGTGAGTCAGGTGAGTTTGTTAATATACATAGTAGTAATTATTTTAATTAATAATTTTGTGTTATAAAGGAACCTGTTTTATTTTCTGGTACTATCAGAGACAATATATTATATGGAATGAACACGGATCAAACAATAAGTGAAAATCATTTTGCAGAAATTGTAAGTAAAGCTCATGTTGATGAATTTACCTCGCAGCTGCCACAAGGTGTCAATACAATGGTAGGACAAAGAGGGATGATGTTAAGTGGCGGCCAGAAACAAAGGGTGGCCATTGCAAGAGCTTTAATTAAGGTTATAATTAAAATAGTTAAAAAGATAAAGAATTAATTTTATTTAACTAGTTTTGATTCCCACAGAATCCCACTATTCTAATATTGGACGAAGCGACGAGCGCTCTAGATTCAGTTTCTGAAGAATTAGTACAAAATGCTCTCGAACAATTGGCTAAAGGAAGAACTTGTCTTACAATAGCCCACCGCTTATCTACCATACGCAATGCCGATTCTATAGCAGTACTTGACGGTGGTAAAATTGCTGAACAAGGACGATATGAAGATTTAATATCGCGCGAGTCTAGTACGTTTAAAGAGCTAGTCAAGAAACAAGCTTTTCTTATGAATTCATGATGACTTAATTAAGAAAAAAAACCATTAGAATACAATTTCATTTGTTTTAAATAGTTTTTATAGTGATACGAAAATTTCAAAGATTTTTTGTTGTTTAATTCTTGTGCTTATTATTAATAAAACGGTTATAGATAATTTGAAATGTTTTATTTAACAAATTGGTAAGACCTTGTTTTTATGTTGACTTCATGTTAAATTGACAAACAATTACATGGTAAGAGGGAATATTCCCAAGGAATGACAAATTTTTCGGTAAAAATATGTAGAAATAAGATTTGAAATTACATTCAAGTTTCTGTTCTGTCGTGTAGGTTGTAATTAATTATTACTTATTATTTTGACACAAAAGCTGGGAAAATTTTTTTATTTAACAAATATACTTTCAGATTGGCCCCGTTGTATAATTTTTAATTTCTTTGTCTATTTTTCTGTTTTGTTCGGCAATTTAATTTAAAAGAGTTTTAACAGAATAAATACGATGCAATTCATTATTATTTTTTATTTGGGAAGACGGTCAAAGGGTTGAGTATTGCCGCAAATGAAAATAATTTAATAAAGTATGCTTTATTTTTATTAGTAGATATTTCGGAAAGAAATTTGAGTCTTTATATTACTAACTCGTTTCAAATTTTTGCTCAGAAATGAACATAGAACACCTAATGTTCACTCAATTCCCTAATTACATTAGGCAATGACAAGTTATAGAAAAAACATTCTTCATCAACTGTAACATTTTCGCATTTAAGTGTTACACCATTCGGTATTAAGTCCTCCATTCTGGCAACAAGTTCATCATCGCAATACTCGGGTAAACCTAAGAAGAAAAACATAATAGAAATTTTTTTAATTTTTTGTTAATGATGCTACCTACCTTCAATTGTACAATCAATAGTGTATATGGGAAAAGTAAATTGTGGGGGATAGCGACGTATACTTTCGATAGGAACTATTGTTATGTTGCCGTAATCTATGAAATGTATTGAAGGATAGCCATCACCTACAGTTTCTACACAAACGCCACGGTACCAGAAACCATCCTCATCATATCGAGCAATACAAAGTTCATGAACTCTTGAGAAAAAGAAATTATGATAAAATTATTTTAACAAAATATCATTTAAGTTTATTTTTCTGGAATTCCTTTGCTCATTTATGAAGTTCCAGTTGTCGACATCGACGTCTCGTCAATACAATACCAAAAAATTGGGGCTGTCTACTCGCCCACGAGACCAATTTTGTGCTACTGAGTCTTTTTCTATTCTCTAGGGTCTAGAAAATAACATGAGCCTGTCAATAGTATTGAGTTCAGTTTTCGACAACGGTTAGAAAAGCCCCAAATTTTTGGTATTGTATTGACGTGACGTCGATGTTGACAACTGGAATAAGGGTGAATAAAAAAATATGCATTAACCAACTCAAGCCTGATTTAATGACTTGCATTTACTTCGGGAAATAAACTTACCGGGGTGTGTATGCCTCTTTGGGTATAGAATCTATATAAGCCTGAATATCTTTTTTAAACTTGTTTATTTCAATTGCATACGGTTTAGTGGTGCAAGATATACAGCCGGCACACATTAAAGAATTGTCCATAACAATTAATTCCACATTTTTTCCTACAGGTAATTTTATTTTTTCGAGATACTTGAAGAAAAAAAAAAGATATCTATATATTTATGTTTCACCATTTTCATAAAAATCCTTACTAACATCTTTGTCACATATTTCATTGGTGTTTTGGGGCTCTACTGGCTTTGACAACTTCATAATCGTCTCATTTAAATTTTGCTGTGTATTTTCATCAATTAGTTCTACGGCAAAAACATTATTATCCTGGCGAAAATCTTCTGGTTTATAACGCATTTCGACATTGACATTATTCAAGTAAGTGTGCATGAATTTCCGTATTTCTTCTGTCATATAACAATCATCAACATTTTTAAGTATAACTGGTATAGCATGTCTGGGTTTATAAAAAAATTCTTCAGGTGCTTCAAATAAATCCTCCATTTTCGATTGTTCCATATTACCATAGTCCATAAAATGGATTGCAATATTAGTAGGATTAACGGCTTTCAGAACGACTGCACGATTGTATACCTCTTCAAATTTAGCAATAACCATCTCACCACTTTTGGGTAAAGTTTTCAATGGCTGCAATTTTTGCATATTTCCGATTGATTGCAGACTATCTATTGTTTTTAAATAACTTATATTGTCTTCATATGTTGTAGAACGTATAAAAACAACATTTGTTTTGGAAATGGCTGTAATGGTAACAATATTTCCACTACGAGGCATATCTCGTTTATAAGTATCTTCAACGTTTTTTAAGTTCTTATTAGAATCATTTTGAGCTGTGGAGGATTTTGAGACTTTTTGGGGAGACTCTTCTGAAGAGATTGGCTGTTCGTTGAAAGATGTTCTTAGTGCAGCTGGTAGTTTTTTGGGAGGTTTTGAGGATGTTGAAAGCTGTTCAGAAAAAGCTTTTGATGAAATCTTACGTTGTATAGGGGAAGTTTTTAGGGAATTTGAGGGCTGTTGAGCTTTTGAGGATGCTAGCCGTTGTTGAGAATTATTGGAAAACTGCAGTTGTTTAGGAAGAAGTTTTGAAGATTTAGATTTTAAAAGTTTTTCAGGAGAAATTTCAATCATTGTTTTTTCTTCGATAGCACTCAATGTTTCAATAACAATTGCTTTTCTATTATTTTCCTTAGGTATTTTAGAAGAGTTACTGTCAGATCGACTCTCCTTTTTAGATGGTGGTGTTTGCTGCAAATTCCTGTAAGAATTGAGTTAAGAAAATATTACATACGAGTACATAAAAATTACATTGTTTTCGATGCCTAATGCAACGTCTCAATAGTGCTATTTTATCTACGTATAAGTTTGCATTTTATTAAGTTATTTAACTCTGCTCTAAAATTATGAACAATTATGTTAGGCCTTTTTGTATTTTATATGATGATGTACCGCACAAAATGATGTTGTAACAAGATATTGCTGTCACCTTTGCCTATTTGGTAGACTTTTTTTTATTTATGGAACAATTGATGCTAGTTTAAAAATTAAATCTTGATTATTTTATACAAATAAAAGTATAAAATTACAAAAATGTTATTAATGATCACCTGATCCAAAATAATCTCATCCATTATAGAATAACACCCACTTGTATACATATAAAAAAAATATTTTATTTTTTGTACGAGATGCGCATTCTACGATTTATATTCTTTACGCTTCCTAAAACTTGTATAGCTCTAACTTTTATGTACAGGGGAGTTCGCTTATATCCTAACCTTGTATGTACATACATAACGCTTTGTGGATTATCTATTTTGCAGTGCAACTTTCATAGGTTTTCGAAATGTTCAACTTTTATGCGCAATAATATGCATTGTCAACTCAATTCTTTTAGCACGGGTTTTAGTTCTTTTTAAAGTTTCCGACGCGAATAATTTTTGAATCGGCTCTTTTAATGTTTATTTTTAGTGCATTCATTTTCAGAGACATAAAATCTTGATTTGAAATGGTTCAACAAAATTAGCAAAAAAAAAGCAACACAAAATGTTTGTAAAGTTAAATTTGAATGCAACAATGAACGTTTTTGTACTATTTGAATATTATTCTGCGTATGTAACTAGAGTATGTAACTAACCTTAGCGATGCATATTATTCATAACAATGTTAAAAGAGAATTAAAAGAATTGATAAAAAATTGTATTTGCTAACCTAACCCGAAGCTTTCAGTTACTGCCCCACCTTTTTATACCAAATATGACTGTTTTAATTTTAGGATTTTGTAACTTCTCTAAGATACCGTAAATATTTTGGAATGAATTTCCGTCATCCCACGTCAAATTCAAATTCTTCAGTGTTCTCTCAGTAACTGAGTTACTGAACACTGAAGATGGCACATAGCCGAAACCGGTCTGTTTATCAACCAAATTTGACGTGGGATGACGGAAATTCATTCCAAATTGCATCAAACCCCGTCGGAAGAAAAACACAATACCGTAAATATCTTTAAGTAATTGCTATCAGCTAGATGGCAGTTTTTAAATAGTGCTTTATTTTGAAAAATATTTTATTTTCCTTGTTTTAGTGCTTTTTGAATGTAAAAGTTGACAACGCTGACAAGTAATAATACCAGCAAGAACAGTGAAAGTCAAATGACCGGTCATTTGACCGGCAGTGGTGATGGATATCTCTAAGCCCCGGTTCACACAATTCAAGTTTTGCTGCTTAAATCGTAATTCAGCTGTAAAAAAAGAAATATCTGTATATCCTTCTGCGTCTTTCTTACAGCTGAATTACGAGTTGAGCAGCAAAATTTGAAGTTTGTGATGGGAGGCTATGCTAGAAGAAAACTTTATTATCAGTGATATACACAGAATTCACAAGATGAATATTATGATGTATATTTTTAGTCATCTTTGGTTTAAGACGAACAGTGTAGAGAAGAAAAGGGTTTAACAAAATTACTCGATTTCTGTTCGTTGTTAAGATATTAGCAATTAGAAAAATATGGTTAAGCGTGTCATATACTCACTTGGGTTTTCCACATATATATCGATGGTCGGGCCAATCACTTTTCTGACATTCCACACTGCAATAGTACTGATAGCAACGTTCACAAACAGTGTCACAAGTGTAAAAACATTGAGAGCATTTTGAGATTTTATCTGGCATTATACCCTCTTCCACTGAATGTACATACTTCTCTTCTCTATCATTATAGGTACCGGAGGATTCTTTATGTTTTTTATCAATGAACTGTTTAGTTTTTTCAGGCATACTTTATTGTAGGAAATTAAGAAAAATGTATAAAAAAGAAAATAATTTAATATTTAACAGACTTGAGGTGCTGTGACAACTGCAATTAATACTGTAGCACATTCATATGCAATATATAATAGATAGCTGTGCATTATTGCAACGTAGTCATAACAATTGATTGATGGGTTTGTAAATATATGTATATAGACTTTATTTTTTATATACAAGAGGCTAAATGTATTATAAATGGATAAATAAATAAATAAATAAAACTTTCTTCAGAAAACGAGTTTAGTTTTTAATGCAATATAAAAAACCTCACCCGAAATAAACAAGATACATATTTATCTGATTTTTTTACACAAGAAGATACAATGAATAATTCTGCATTTTTAGCCAAGTCCCGTTTTTTGGGTTATGACTATATTGCATCAAAGGAGTGGTATTCTCGTACATATACATACATATATACATACCTGACGTATGAACGCCCATTGCGATAATTAAATTTGTTATTACTTGGCGTTTGGTAAAGACCTTGGCGTTCTAAACTGTGTGCATCATTCGTTAAAATGTTCAGAGAAAGTCCGGTGTTAGCTGCATCACTTGCATTCAACAAGGAATCTTCCGCTACTTTGGGACGTGGATGATTTTTTTTAGAAGTACGGTAATTTCGATTTTCATAGTCAATTCCGGTGTTACTTGGAGGCACCGACTGATGGCTTTGATTTCTTTCTAAATCTAATGGTCTTTTATTTTGAGTTTTCCCCACCATAATTTTAAATCCATAGTTATTATTTTCCAATGCCCGAAAAACTGCCTCCATGTCACTTAAAAGAATTTGCTCAATAATTTCTTTCGAGTAAATTTTGAAAAATATATTGGATAAGGAACTTACGACACAGTATACATATCCACAAAATAATAGTCATTCTTACTGCTGTCTCTAACCTCCCTAACCGAACCGTGTCTTGAACATATGTTATGAATAGCCCTCGGCGTCATATCCTTTGGCAGACCTTTGAAAATTAAACTTGGAACATGCTGTTTTCCATTTCTGTCTGCACCACTATTTTTTTGCAAAGCCTGTTGAGCCGGTTGTAGCTCAGCGTCTAGGTCTGCACCTGGACCCGAAATATAGTGGTTAAATTCTATGTTTTTATAGTCATTTTCCATAGGATTCCATTGACTAAACTTAGCATTTAATTCAACAACGCTCATTTTTAAAAAATATTTTAGTTTTTGTTTTTCCAATTCATATAAAATAGAAAATGTACACCGAAATACATAAGTATGTATAAATTAAAAGGAAACCTCTGTGCCAGCCAATAGCCGCCGCCAAAAATTTTTACAATCACTTTATCGACTCGTACACTTTGAATTAGGGTGATCGGCTAGGTCTACCATGCGGTTTTATTACAATTCGGTTGTCGATTTGTTCAACATGTTTTTTGAATGTCGCATTTTCCGGGTTTTTCATAATGAAAAAATATTAAATATCGATATGTATATTATTCCAATAAAATTACTTTTCACTGTATTAAAAATTAGGCGAACGTTTCCTGTTGATTTTTCCTGTAATTTCTTTTCAGTATAGTACTTCTAGGTGTTTTTTTTGCTACGGCGAAATAATTTTACGAGGTAGCAGGAGCGAATTAAATTGGCCGCGTAGTGTGCAATGGATGTCAAAATCCATATGTAAAAATCCCACACCCATCGTTATGCCTTACTTTATATATGGAAAAGAAAAAGAGAGAAACAAGATATCAAAGATGATAGAAAAAGGACAACCATGTCAATAAATCGCCTATATGCGCCATGCATATTAAAAGTTTGTGCTTTACACCAGTTTTTTCATGACCAAAAATAAAGTATCATTCCATATGAACATTAGGGGTCTCATTTAGCTTTTGGCATGAGGAAAACAAGTTCCACTACGACATATCAAAAAAATCAATTTCGAGGCGCCCGCATTTCAGCCTTCTTACAACTATGTACAATTAGAGCTGAAAAACTCAGCACGTGTAGTAATGAAGGTTAAAGTAAGAAAATAAAAAAACATGATTGATGAAGTCTTGTTTAAACTTTGACAGAATATTTTCAGTTTGTCTAAGAAATATTTGGGTAAGGTTCCCTGATGATATGCTTTAGGAACTAGCTGCGGTTACCCCTAAATAATCAATTTCAATGTATTTTTTAAATAATATTCGGGACAATTAGTGCATATAAAGTGCATCTAAAAGTACCACATTTTAAGTTCATTTTCCACATACATATGTATGTATTTTCTTCCAAGGCAACAAAACAAACTATGTATTACCTCATATGAATTCTTTTTTATACACTTGTGTTAAAGTTATAAAAATAGTATGTTATAATTTTTAATTTGATTAAATATTTTATTCCACTCTTCTTTTCTTCAATAGACTTCCTAATAAATCAGATATAGCAGGTAGTTCGGGCACAGATTGATTATGAAGATGGCTTCCGGTCGCTAATTTATTATGATTACCCTGCATATTACGATGTTGCGGAAATGTAGGCATTAATTTAGGATCACATGCTGAAATATTATAAAATAGTTAAGCAAAATTACACATTATATATTAATAATAACTTACGTAAAGGTGGTTCTTTGAAGTAGGTACTATGTAGACACTCCTCCGCCGTAGCCCTTTTCTTTGGATCGTACATAAACAGAAAATTAAGCAATCTCAAGCCGGCCGGCGAAAGATATTGAAATTTTTGCTTTAAATTGTTATAAGGATGCTTTTTTAGAGTAAAATTTTTCAAAGCTGGCATTTTGATCAAATCTGGCCAAATAGATTCTGAAGGCGTACCCAACAAATCAATTATCAATTCAAGCTGAGCTATTTCAGTATTGCCAGGTAGCAAAGGCTTATGTGAAAGGAGCTCACCTAAAATACAACCAACCGCCCACATGTCAACGGCCGTGGTTTGATTTGATGAACCCAATAGTAGTTCGGGCGAACGATACCATAAAGTTACCACCTGTGGCGTCATATTTCCAGACGGCAAGCCAAATAAACGGGCTAAGCCGAAATCAGCTAGAACAACATTAAGAGTATCTGAGTCTGCAAATTATTCTAAAAAGGGTAAATATTACCTATCTTAACACATCCTTTATCAGTCATTAATAAGTTTGAAACTTTTAAGTCACGGTGTATAATATAACGCGAATGCATATATTTAAGACCCTGTAATACTTGTAAAATTATACATTTTACTTCTGACTCAGAAAATGGTTGAGACATATTATCCAAGAGAGATGCTAGATCTTGCTCGCAATATTCCATTACTAAAAAAATACTGAAAAGAAAAATGTAATATGGAAAGCTAAAACCATATGCATGTACATTTATACGCATATGTACAAAAAGAGACATAACTCAACAATATAAATACCTACTACTTGTCATAAATCATTATTCAAATTAAAGCGATGTCAGAATCCGAAATACTATAGAGAACAAAATACTTTCGCCCGACCAAAGAACGACCATGCTTCATATAAAATATATGCAGAACAGGCCTTCGGCTGAGCAGAAGATTTTTTTCTCTATTGTATTCCAAACACCAGCTTCGCTAAATAAGGATTTTCTTCTCCAGGAAAAATTACCCTAACTGAATCAATAAAACTTATAGGGCAGTTTTTATTGATATTTTTAATATTTTAGACCATTTCTTATTTTTGGACCATATTTCATTTTATAAAAATTTTAAAATGACCTCAAAATGTAGGAAAACTCGAAAACGGCCAAATAGCCATTGGAGACTTTTTTCATTCATACGTTAAAGAGATTTCGAATACGTTCCTATTATTAATTAAGCTTTAAGAATTTTGTACAAACACGCCTTCAATAGCGTTCGTTTCACGCTCGAAAAATCAAACCACAACAAACATCATGCAATAAGCTTTTATTCACCTGTAGCAAGAAACTTTGCACTTATTTACGGTAAATAATAAAAGCAAAATTTTACCTTTTTCGGTTAAAATAAAATTTATTATTGAAATAACTAGAGTGAAAAGGTTCTAGAAATTTTACGAATTCCCTCAATTCCCTTGGGAATGGACTAAATAGCTATATTTTGTTAATTAATTATTAGCTCTCACGTGTTAATAACCCCAACGTATATTTACTTTGCCTATGCATTGAAAGACTAGTAAACATGTTTATGTACAGTTTTTACCTTTCCAAACTCTTGCCAACTACCACATCCAATAAATTAACAATGTTTTCATGTTTACACATCTTTAGGATAGTTATTTCTCTCAATCCACTCACAGGTAAACCATCTTTCTCTTGGTCCATCCGCACCTTTTTCAATGCAACAGTTTCATTTGTACGAGTATCTCTGGCCCGGTCTGGAAGAAGTTGAAAAGTTCAGTCGCTGCATATTTATAATTTACATACGAAGAGTACTTACAAACAATGCCATATGTGCCTTCACCAATACGGTTTAATTTTTCAAATTCTGTGACAGCACGACAACGCCCATGCTTAAAGTAATTTATATTTTATATAAATTTATAATGCAAATGTTTCTGTCAGCTTACCACATCTCTTTCCTTTATTTCAGTTGGGTCACCCGTTTTAATAGATATTAAAAATCCTTTACGAGTTACTGGAGCTTGGGGATCTGCTGGTCTCTTTTCACTCTTTTCACTCATTTCTATATTAATGTTTATTATTTTAAGTTAATATTTATTTTGAATGCAATTATAATAAAAATGCTCATTCTTTTTTCAAATAAACAATTAATGATGAAATTGTTTACTTTTGCAGATTAATTGAAAAACTGACTGGTGATAGTGTTGTAAAAGTTTTGAGTACTTGGATATAATTTAGTTATTCTTTGAAGTCATGTCTCATGGTGGAATCATGCTAGAATAATACAGGTAGTGTCGAAGTGTTAAAGGACTCTTGTTTTAGAGTTCAAATCTGCCAAAAAAATCGTTGAGTTTTCTGTTCTATAAAGAATTTTGTTTCTTTTCCTTTCTTATTTGCATTTGAAACAAGTGTGCTTTTTTAGCAGTGTGAGTGACAGACTCGAACCCATTCTACCATGTCATGTCTCAACCTGATGTTCAAGTTGGAGCTGGTTCACATATGTACATCAAGTTTGACTCTTCAAGTCTTAATTTAGAGAGAAAGATAGAGAGCGAAATACTTCCTTTATTTGTTTTTCTCCCAGCTTAATTACAACTTGAAGAGTCAAACTTGATGTGTTTGAACCAGCAGTTAAGCCCGGGTTCACACACTTTAATTTTTGCTGCTCAACTCGTAATCAAGCGTAAGAAAGACGGAGAAGGAAAGACAAATATCTTTTCCTTACAGCTGAATCCCGAGTTGAGCAGCAAAAGTTGAATTTCGTGAACCGGGGTTAAGCAACGATGAATAATCGAATGAAAATATTTATATTTTACGATTCATAGAACCTATTTGAGTTATATCCTTGAAGACGGATAGTGAAAAGAAAATTGCCATAGCCATCACATAAAAACAAACCATTAAAAACAGTTCGAAAACAAATAACGATGGTGCGAAAAGTGCGAAATTTGGACTCTAAAGAGGCATACCTTAGAATTCTCTTATATAGTTTAAATTTTCGTCACGTAAGTTTTAGATCAAGTGTCATAGAAATTTTTGGAGGTTGTCATGCTAGCGTTGATAATATGGAGATTTTTGATTTTTTAGGCTAATTTTGATTATTTTATAAAAAAATTTTCTGGCAACAGTCAATCCACGTGCTGTTTGTTTACACTTAAAGCATTTATGCAAGCGAACAATTACAAATTTTTTTGGTGTAAATACATATAAGTTTTTATTTTTTTAACATGTCACAGGAAGAAGGTAAGTTTTAATAAAATTGCTTAAAATTATCTGTTATGTATTAAAATGTGTATTTGCAGAATTTTCGAAGTGGCTGAGAAGAAAAGAAAAAACGTTCGGAGAAAACCTAAAATTTGCTATTAAGTCATGGCAATCGGTGGAGTTCACCTTAGCAATAAAATATGAAATGGTGTTGCATTGGCTAACGGAACAAGAAAAACTAAACGACGAGCAGATATTGGAAGATGATTTCAAAGAATTGCTCAAGTTACGGGCTCAGCCAGGTCTGATAACACAGAAAGTTAAAAAGGAATTTGTTGAATGGATGTTGAAACAGGCAAAAGACAAATCGGAAAACACCAAAAAATGGTGTCATTTACTACATCTTCTAGTGGAATTTGAGTTACTACAAGATTTATATAGAATGGATTATGACGTCCTATGTCGCGTTTACAGTCAGATCTTCAGCAGTTACGAAAAATATTTAATGGCTCTGGATCAAAGTGAGAAACCTTTTTTAAGCACATTTGAATTCGAATTTCTCGCTTCTTTGTTGAAGGGGCTAAAAGAGATTATAAAACGTTGCGGTAATACTGATTTATTTGAAAAATCGTATACAACTTATGCTCTGCGGCCAATGGCACAAGTTTTGTTGGTTTTGCGAACTTTTAAAGCTGATTTCTTTGAAGAGTTTTTGGAAATTGAAAGCTTAATGTGTGTCGAAATGAAAGATCAAGAAATAATAAGTCGCATTTTGAAATTAGCCTTACCAATTAGACTGTTATGTCTTGAATGTGCTATACTAAAACGAAGAGGATCTGAAGATTTTCTAAAATTATTACTTGAACACGTGTTTTGCACTTTCTTGAACGATTCTTCTGAAGACCCATCACTGTCAATAACATTGGCGGCTTTTGTCTTGGAAATGTTAGGACGTCATGATGTGAGTTTAAATGTACAAATTAAAGAAAAACAAACAGCCGTAAAATTTTTGGGTGTACAAATTTTTGAAGCCGTTAAAAATAGAAAGGAATTATATTTTAAAGAGGTATTAATGTTACTATGTGCTACACTTCGTTTAAATCCTCTTATATTAGAACAAAATGTTTTCGAAATCACAGCTGGAATGATCTTGGCCCCCAAATCGGGAAATCAAGAATTACAGGAATTATTTGAAGAGTACTTAGTGTTGTTAATGGATATGTTTAGACGTTTAAGTAGAGCCGAAAAGTTTATAACAAACCTTTTAAAGGCCTTAAATGAACATTTAAAAAGTACTGATTTGAGCACGAAAAAAAAACGAAAATCCTTTATTAATTTGGATCAGCAAGCACCAGAGAAAAAAAGGAAAAAGTTTGAAGAAAAAATTACTGAAAAAACGGAAAATGACATTTCCAAGTACTTGAATATTTTATTTAAAGATTTTTTTAAACCCACCTTAATGAAAACGTTAAATGAAAATACTAAACTAACAATTACGACATCCTTTCCAAAATTAGAAAACTTTTGGCCAAGTAATCCTGTGGGATTGTCATTTTCCAAGATTATAACAGGTCTAGTTTCTAAACCCTCTCTTACCATATGGAAATCGTTGCTGTATGCGCTGAAAGAGCTCATTGAATCATTGAAGGACGCTGGTGAGATTAATGAAAACTCTCTATTTCAATTAGACTTCCAGGCTGCTCTGTTGTCACAATACTTTGTAGGATCTAAACTCGTCGAACAGTGCGATAAGTTTTTAATTGAACTGAAACAACAAAGGGAGTTTACTTTTGCAGTCTTGAAACTATTTGGACAGTTTTTACTAACAAAAGAACATCAGCCACGCACCATGAGCGCATTTTTGGAGTTGGTCTACTTTGCTTCAAACTTTGAATTACTGTTGACATATTATCGTCCTGACGGGTGCATCGATGAGTCATTGCAACCCTTGAATGTGGTACAAAAGCTTCACAGCTGCCTTACGCTCGAAGAATGGACGTTATTGCATCAACGAGTTTTGAATTTTGGAAAATCATCCTGTAAACATTTATCACATCGTCTTAAAATGCAAAAATCTCAAGCATCTCTTTTGCTTTTAACGCCAAAAAAACAATGTTTTTTAAAATCCACAGATCTGGAAATAAATTCTCTCTTAAACACACCGCAAGCCAAATGGTATTTACACCAATTGCCAAGAAATGACAAAGTAACTATTGCCGATTTTTTACTTACTAAGCCTGAATATCTGTATTTAATCTTTGATGACTTGGAACTTTTAGAATTTGTTGCATTGGCTGCTTATGAAAGCATTTGCAAGGTCGTAAAATCGAAGTACTCTCTTTTAAAATCATTGTTATGTGATTTTGATAAATTTCGCCAATGCGAGGAAGTTACTGCATGTGAATTGTTAATAAAGGAATTAATAGATATTGTTATCAGTCGATCAAAAGAAAAATATAAAGTAAAAAAAATATCCTTTGAGGACGCTAAACCTAGTTTAGATATTTTATCCCGTTTGCCTTTGGGACAATTAAGACGTCAGCGTAAAACTATAATTTTTGCTTTGCATTTGTGTTTGTTTCGCGACTTGAAAGCTGCCCAGGAAGACGAATTAGCTTTACAGGCTTTGGAAATATTGAAAGGTGGGTCATTTAAACTTTTTTTCCATACTCTTAATTTTTTCTCTTATAATCGGTAAGAAGTTCTAAAGTTCGGTATTCGAGTACAATACAGTGTTTTATTATTACCCAAGAATGAGACCCAACCAATAATTAAGTAGAAGTTAATTATACTAGCAGAACTGAACAATAAATATTTCGATTCCCAATTTTTTAACCGTCATTGGTAATGTTCCAAAACCATAATTTTCGAACCAAAGCCCTATACCCAGCTTAGCTAAATAATATGCCTATTATTAATGTCCAGAGACCCAACGCATTTTTTCAGTGCGAAGCCGAACAAAAAATTCTGTAGATTTTGCAGACCGATCTCTCAACCGAACTTCTATGTTTATTGAATAGACAATTTTAATTAAAAAAATTTAATAAAAACCAAAATTAACATTATTGTGAGTAAAATATTTTAGAGGATTATATTATTGCGTATCTTATAATATATAAGTATGTAGAAAAAAATTATAAACAGTTCGGTGTTCGCCGAAAATTTCATCAAACGCTGAACATTGCTTCTTGCCCAAGTCCGACACCGAACTCGTATGTTCAATCGGACTTTAAATTTTATACCAAATACAAGTATCTTTTTAAAATGAAATAAAATGAAGTCAACTTAATTTGTTGTCTCCGACCGAAGGCACTTTTTCAGACCAAATAAGAACCCGAACTTTTGTAGATTTTTCAAACTGAAGCTGGACTCGAAACCAAACTATTATTTATGGAATAGAGACAATTTTAGTTTTTGTGATTTTTTTATTTGATAAAAACTAAAAAACACTCATAAAAAATCCTTTAATAACAAATATTCCCATTAAAAAATAAAGATTTTAAAATATATATGTATATCGTCATATGATTTCAATAAAGCCCTAAGTTACAAAAAATTCAAAAACGACTTCTTGATAGATTTCGTTCCACCATATCAAAATGCATGTCGCTGGAAATTTTTATTTATTAAAATTGTACTAAAAAAAATGTTGAAAAATGTTGCTTAAATTTTCATATTAGAGAGTTTTTTTGCTTGTCCTCTAAAATTTTTTCAATGTAACTTAGGGTTTTGTTGAAATCATATGACGATATATATTGGCCATAACTAAGCATTCCCAAAATACGGTAAAAAAAATTATCAATTATCAATCATTAGGAAATTAATTTATAATAAGTTACAATTTTATTTTTTGGTGTGTTTATTATTCATATACATAAATAAACGTTTTTAATTTCACTTTTTAGGAAAACAAAGAAACATTTTTTTAATAATTTCAAGTAGGAAAGGCAAAGGACAAAACTAAAGCACCCCCTTGTGCAAGAAAGAAAAACTAAAATTTGTTGCAAAACCTTTGTTTTTAATAACACACGCACATCTTCTAGGCATGAATGATATTAAATTATTAATTGTATCTTGTGGTACTGCTTCCCAGGTTGTTTTGACAGCTTGAAACAGATCAGTTTTATTTCTGCAACTATCCCGATTTAATTTCATACTAACAATTTCCCAAAGGTTCTCAATAGGATTAAGATCGGGGGATTGGGCAAGCCAGTTAAGAACTTCAATCCTATTACTCTGCAGCTATTCTTTTTACACCCTGTTGGAACCTCCGTTAAAGCGGCATTTCTTCCTCTGCATAGGGGTTGCCCTACATACCAAGATACAGCAAACGATTCATAATTCCTTCCTTGACCAGAGAAACATCCCCAGACCATGATACCACCACCACCATGTTGGACAGGGTTTTAGGCTTTCTCGTTTCGGTCGGTGCACACACTTTATTCCATCTGATTTTTTTAATTTTATTTTAATTTATCAGAAAACAGTACTGTTTTCCATTTTTGGACAGTCCAGTTGATGTGGGGTTTGGCAAATGCAAGTCTAGCTTTTCTGTTTTTGAGTGATATGAAAAGCTGTTTTGCTGGAAGTCAACTGAACAATATGGCTTCTACAGCCTGCGCATCGTTAGCTTGCTAATGCACAACGCTAAGGTTGTTTCGCAATTGACTAGAGGACGTTGTAGGATCTTTTTGTATTGATCCCATGATCAATGAATCTTCATGACGTGGTGTTTTACGAGGACGCCCTCCGTAATCAGCGACCTTTCCGCAAATAATCACTGATCAATTGATTGAAATTTTTTGTAATCTTATGCCTTGATAGCCCAGACTTTCAATCCGCAATAATTTTATTTTAAATTGATTTGAGTACTTGTTTCTTGCCATTGAAATTTATTTAAAAATTAATTGTAACAGTTTTATTCTTATGCCCAACTTTTCTGTTTATCTGTTTTTCTGATACATAAAATGCGTTTGTGATGCGTATCGTTAAATTGCATTCCAAATATATAGCAGCGTAGCAAAATTTTTAAAATTTCTATAAGGGGGGCCATTGTTTCGTCCGACTTGGTTTGTGGTTCTCTACTTTTTTTTAAATTTTAAAAACATTTTTAGAGAACAATTATTTATGTACCCAATGTTAATTTTAAAATAACGATATTAATTACAAAAACTATTTATAATACCTTTAAAAAAGATTGTTTTAATAAAAAAAATGCTGATTTCCAGAATTTGTACTTTGGGGTGCTTAAGTTATGGCCAATACTGTATATTATGTGATTTATTTATTTGATAAAAACTAAAAAACGCAATATATTTATATATGTATATATATTTTTATTTAATACCTTACAGATCTTTTACATTTTGGTCAACAAGTTTTAATCTTTAAATATATGCCAACCTCTTTATTACTTCAATTATTGCCTACTGATGGTTGTTGGGAACTCTATGAATTTCTCTTTTCCACTATTAAAAACGAAGAAAAAGGAACTGAGCAATTTTTGGAAGACTTAGCCCGCATACTTATCGAATCGCAATCATCTTTGAATATAAACGACGAACAAGATAAACTCTTATTGACAGCTATAGAAACTCTAACATCCCTCAGTGGATCGAGTGAAAAACACATGCGAAGACATTTGAATGTGTATTTTAAAATTTTTTCCGATTATTTAAAGAAACATTTTACAAATGACAGCGATGGAACATCAAAGAAAGACAAGAAGGTTGTACAAAAAACTTTAGCTGCCTTTGCACCATACGCATCGGTTGTTTTAACAAGAGCTGCCAAGATAAAAGAAACCACAAAACAAACGGAAGATTCTTCAGACCCTAATAACCTTATGTCTGAAGTTGATGAAGATTTCAGACGTATTAGCAAAATTTATATAGGACATTCGGTAAGATATTACTTTTTTAAACTTGTACAAATAATGAAATGTATGTATATGATTGATATGCATATGTATCTCAGATGTATTACCGTAATCCTCATGCTGTACGTTTAATGCACGTGGCGTTAAATCATCGCGAACTATTGCATTTGGATCAAGATGAAATTGAATTTGTTTTAACCAATTATTGGTCGCAAATAAATGAAGACTTAAAAGATGATAAGGAAGAACAAAATATTTGCACAAAAACCGTAGAATCTGCTGTAAAAATGATTATTGGCAACAAGACCAATGAGGATTTATTGCTGATACTTAAAACTGTAGCTAACAACTTAAACGATGCAAATTTTTCCAACGTTTTGAAGCTTTTGACTTTAATAGCGAAATGCCCGTTTAGTACAATTAAGGGAGCGGCAAGTATTTCCGTTTTTGTTTTATGTGTTGCTAATTTTTATTCAATGCATTTTTTAGATTTTCAACGAACAGTATAAACAAATTACTATGAATGTAACTTTACGTTTGGGAAGAGATGAACAGCAACATTTTAATAATTATAACTTAATTGTAAAACTTTTAGGTTGCCATCAAGCCGTACTAGATAATAAAATGGTAAGTAATAGTGATGTTTCACATTTTTATTAAATTTTGAAAGTCTTTATTTTTATTGCATTTAACAGATTCCCATTTCAACTGATACTATGGATAGTATTTTATCATTTCTTATGGATATCAATATTAAACAGTTTTGTTTAAATGACACGAATCTTGATGATTTTCGTGTTCTCCACCTGGCTATGACTGAAATGTGTTCGTCATTTATTAAGTATCGTCATATCTTATTAATGGACCGTGTCCCCCAATATATGCGCATTTTTAAAGACCTTTTGCAAGCAGTTGTCTGGTATAAGAGTGAACGCCAAAAGGATACAGCTTTGCCATCAAAGGAAATTGAAAATTTATCTGAATTGGCCTTGAAATTAGAAGCTCTGATGCATTTAATAGCCCAACATCGAGTTGTTATTAAAAGAGTAGCCCCGTTTGTTTTGACATTTATCATTAATTTAATGGTAGCGAATAAAAGGCCGACAACTTTATACCATCAGGTTTGTTAGGATAATTAATATACTATTATTTTTTATATTTTTTAACTGAAATATTTTTCAGATCAAAACCCACATTGAGAATATTTGTTATGAATTGATTGGTACTTGCGATCACCGTGTCGGTAGATTTATTTTACGTTCTTCTAATGAAGCTGGTCGTCAACTGTATGAGCTATTGGTTAAGGACTATCAGAAATATCATAAATTCAAGGGGAAAGTGTAAATTTTTTCGATTTTTTATTTTAATTAAATATTTTTCTCTATATTATGCATGTATACATACATACATACGTATTCGCATAAATACATACTATGGAAATATAAATTTTTGCGCAACATTTATTTAATGTTGATTAAGTATAGAGTTTAAATGTTATTTTTAACATACTTATATGCATATATAGTTGTTATTAATACATGTATTAATAAAAATTAGAAAAACTTAAATTTCAATGGAATACTAATTCTAAATTTATTGATTTCAAATTATAATTGTCAGTCATATGTACATAAATATACGCAATAAAAATAATTGCTACACAATAAAACGGTATCGTTGTGTTTGTGACGGTATCGCTGAACTATTGCGTTCATAAATATAGGATTTTCGTATATCGAGTTGATTGCGTTTATAAAGACTCTTTTTGCTTGGAAAACGGAATTGGGAGCTTATGAAAATCATTTTAACATTTGCAACCAACCAAGGTGTATTTAAATACGTAGAGAATTATTTTCCAACACTCAAGCAATATTTTTATACAGTTTTGCTACAAACCAATAGTTTTACTCACATAGTACATAATCAGGACTGTTATGTAAATTGAGCAATTTCATTACACAAATAATTGTCAAATTTCTATTATTCAAATCGCACTTCTAAAGTTCAGTTCGAAAGCAATATTTTAAACATAAAAATTACAGAAAACATTAAAAATGCTTGTAGAAATGTGTATTACGATTTCAAATCACTCGATTTAAAGAACATGCCTGAATATATTATATTAACGGAACAAGTATAGTTTAGTGACCAAGCTCAAAAACCAAAAAATATATAGGTATGTAGGAAATGATGAAATAAGAAGAAAATGTAAATCAAAAATTGGGGAACACGTACATATAGCTCCCGAGTTATTGGCCTCTGTAGTAATGCAGTGGAAAATCACATATACATAATATATATGGAAACTTCAGAGGCCCATAACTCGGGAACTATGTCTCCTCCAATTTTTTATTTACGTTTTCTTATTTCACAATTTTCTACACCCCTATATACATATTTATTTTTTTTGAGCTGTCACTAAACTAGACTTAAACCAAGTAATTAAATGCCAAGTTTCTTGATATTTAAAATAAGGATTAAAATCGAATGAATATTCGGGCGATTCAATCAGAGGTGGCCCGACCTATTAAAAGCTATAGGCTAGTCGATAGTACCTTTATTATGGATTGCTTCTCTGCCCTCTCGTAAGTCACAATTCACACTATTCAAGTATGTATATAAAATTACATTTTCATTAGCAATTACGCAACACAAGCCTAATTGCTAAAATGTTTCATCCAAGCCAAATTCATAACAGGTAGACTCGCCTCAATTCGCTTTGAAAAATACCTGCTATCGTTGTCAAAATCAAACGTCAAACACTATATATAAATAATATATAAACAAATTTTGACAAACAAACCAGATCAAAATGCAAGGAGCAAAAATAATCAGCTGAGCTGCCAAGACCACCTGCTATGAATTCGCTTAAATATTTAAATAATTTGATTTGTGAATTAAGAAAAAACAGCAAAAACAAAATGCGTTATTTTTGTTGAAGAAACGCGCGCCTTTATTAATAAGCTTCGGTTTTACGCCAAAAAGTTACTTACAAACATTAATCAAAAAAATTATATTTAAAACAAAATATATATGTATGTATGTATGTACGAAGTAATAATTTGACCTGCAAGTATATATACATATGTACATACATACATACATATATTTAAATATTTATTGAAGCTGCATATCAAAAAATGTTTTAAACAGTCGATATCTCAATTGGTTAAAGTTTTGAACTTAGGCAAAAAAGCAGCATTTTTCACATATGGGATGGTCGGCATCTCCTGAACCACTGATAAGAAATTAAAAAATTCTCCTTTATTTGATTTTCCTTGCCACTTGCTCCCAATACTTACAATACGGTTACACAAGAATTACAAATAAATTGGCTACAATCTGCACAAGAAAAGCCACATTCCTCACACAAAGGCTTTTGACAATTGGTGCAATCGCTTTGGACATAAGTTTCGCGATCACAACATTTAGCTTTGCGACGTATCCACAGGAATTCATCATCTGCGTCGTCTGCTCCTCTGGCGGGTTCAATCTGTCCATTTCCAAATAGCAATACTAAACTTGACAAAGGTGTTTTTTTATCGGCATTTGTCCGTATATTATTATTGCAGCTACAGCGAGCCGCTTGGAACAATAATTTTGTGGTTTTGGCTGGAAATGCCATTGCATTTAACGGATCCTTAATAGTGATATTTCTGGAACTTACCATGTATTTCTTTCATTATATTTGAATCGTGACAGTTGACAATTTTTTCATTAACATGTATTTTAGTTTGCAAGATGTAAGGCGACTCCTCGGAACGCATTCTTTTAAGACCAACTTTCTCCATTTTAATTTGGTGCAAAAGTTTAAGTTAGGAAATTTGCTGTTAAAAGTTACCCTGTGGTTCAAATGTGCCTGTGGTTAAAAAGAAAAACAAAACAAAAATAAAAATATTGGAAAAAACACAGTTGAATAAACGGCCATCTACACTAAAAGTACAACCTGTACACCTCTGAAAAATACACTCAAAAATAAAATTATTCACAAAGTCTTAACAAGGTTTTTCATATAAAGTAAAAATTTTAAAAAAATAAACAGTACAAAGTGTGTGAGGGGGAATGAAAACATCAAATATGACGTTACGTGATATGAAAAAAATATTCCTTGTGACAACATTTTGTAACAATACAGCGAGTTTTTGAATTTTCTTTTCCTGCATATAATACACCATGAGAAAAGGTTTTTCAAATACTGCAGTTTCTTATACCGAGAATTTTTTCTTTGCACGATGGTGGAATATTTTGCCTTTTCCTTAAGTATTTGTTCTCATCCAAAAACGTTTTTCGATTAAAACTTTCGCGACTTTCTTCGATTTCTTGATATGTATATGTATGTTTATCTTATTCTTTGCAACTGAATGGGACCCGTTTACTATTATTATTTTGTCCTCCCTTTTTTTGTTTTAGATACTTAAGAATTCTGTGGTCACAATCAATAACCGCCTAAGTCGAGTTAAGTCAATGTGAGCTATGTATGCTATCATATTCCACTAACAAAACCTTATATTTACGTAAAATCCCCATTTCTCTAACGATATTCTTTTAAAAGTTATTAATAAAAACATATAGACCTAGGTCGTAATGATGCTTTCATTTCTCTACATAAAAAGTGATTTTTCTCTAAAATATAATTTTCGACTTAGGCTGTTATTGCTTGTGACCACAGAATTATTGTTACTGTTATGTAATATATTGATGTTGGGCCTCTGAGGATTTGTATTGCGTATTTTGTAAATAAATGAAAATACTTTACAATATTTGAACTTCGGAAAACCCTCAAAAGCTGTTTGTAACTTTGGAGTTTCTCTTGCCCTACGTGTCCACTTAGCAATTTTTATTGTCCTATTCCATATATAAGCACACATATTAAAAATTAATTTCGTGCAATGCTGCTCATTAAAATTTTATTTTTTTTCAATACGTTTGTTAATCTAAAACAAAGTTTTACTTTAAATAATACCTACATATGTATATCGTTACTGAAAATGCAAACTGACTGTGGTCAAAGAATTTGAAATCAAGACGTCTTATGCAGGGCTCTAGCACATAATATTCATATACAAAATTGTCGTACATTAAAACGTGTATGTTTTTAATGTATGTATGTTAATTAAAAGAATTTGAAATCAAGACGTCTTATGCAGGGCTCTAGCACATAATATTCACATACAAAATTGTCGTACATTAAAACGTGTATGTTTTTAATGTATGTATGTTAATTAATTGCAATGTTGCAGTGTTGCCACCAACGAAAAGTAAATTACACATGCATCATGTGAAAATTACATATGAAATTAAGAATTACACATGCTGTCTTTTTTTGCAAAATAACGTGCTTTGGCTTGTTTAGATTAAATATTTGACCTTTCCAAAAATTTGTTTGAAAATGAATATATTTTAAACATTTGTTCTTTCAGGGTCCATTTTGCAATTTTTCATTTGTGCTTTTTGACATTTTCGAACCAAAAGCAGTGTTATTGTAGCTTCGACACTACCTGTATTATTCTGCCATGTTCGAACCAAAAAAAATTCCGTCAACGCTTTTGCTATCTGTATTATTCTACCGTGGCTGATACGAGCCAGCTGATCATTTTTCAATCTATGTTCCTGGTGTACAAACAATACAAATGGCTTTGTGTTTCTGTGACTCACCTGGTAAGTGAATTTCTGTTGGAATGAATGAACAATTTTGCGTCTTAAGGCGATTAATGCAGGTCTATAATACATACATATTACATATCATTACTTTAATATTGAAAGGCCCTAACTAATTTTTTTTTCAAAATTGGGTTTTTTCATATTTAAATAAAGTTAAAAATAGATTTACCACTCGCTTTTGAAAAAAAATACTTAGGGACTTTCTATATTAAGGTGACGATATGTACATATATGTATACATACATACATGCAAATACATTCCGATAGCAAGGCAAACAAACATGCATAAATAGATAAAAAATTCTGTCTATAAAAAAATCAAATAACAAATTACAAAAACTAAAAATAAATATAGTGTTCTTTAAAAAATTTACAGACATACTCGTACATACATATTATGTATTTTAAATGAAAATAAAAAACAGCAATTTATTCAGTGTCAGCATAATGAGTACATACATACATACATATGTATGATGTACACTTTCTCACATTAGTCTTCGGGCTTAATAATATATTATAGGACTTTTGTGCAAAACATGATTAGTTGTTTTCTTTAATTAAAAAAAGTTTTATAAAATATTATTAAAATTAAAATTTTAAAATTATTCAAACCGAATAATGCAAAATTAATATTTTTGCATTGTTTATTTATTTATACTAAAACGGGTGACCACGCCTACAAAGTAATTTTACTATATACAGTGTAGCCTCGTTGAACGCAACCCTCGATATGCGCAACCCCTCACTTAACGCAATACCCAATTTCTTAACATTGGTGACTCTTTAAACGCAACTTTTCAAAAAACAAAGCCTCAATTAACGCAACTTTGCAGAACAAGTAAGGCTTTTTTTGTGTTTTTAGTTTGGTTTTTGATAAATAAATTCAAAACTAAAACGTGTTTGTAAAATCTTATGCTTAGTGCAATACATAGTCTTTCTGATTTACCGTTATTCTAAGAATGACAAATATTTTTTCTTTCTTTTTCCCTTAAAAACTTGAATCTTTAACTCGATAACAACCATCAGTACAAATTAACATACATACATTTGAATATGTACTTTATTAATTTTTTATTAGATGTATATTTTGTTTTTCTGTTTTTATTCATTATTTTAATCAAATAAATACGGTTATTAAAAGCTAACCTTAGCTATTTTATTCTTGATTGGTTTAAAATGAGCTTGCGCAACAACTCAGTTATCGCAACAGTCCAAAATTTCTATTGGTTGCGTTCATCGAGGTTGCACTGTAATATGTACCTATCTAGAATGATACATATGTATGTATAACAGTTAGTTTTCAAATATGCTATGGGTTGTTTCGAAACGAAGGTGTACGCAAAAAACTTAGGGGATTAAGAGCAGGCGAAGAGGTACTCCCCATGCAAAGTAATTAATAATTATCTGCTATCTGGAATGCTATAATAAATAGTAGGTATGTCTTCAAATTTAGTATTTTAAGACGAAATTCGAAATCACGCAAATAACTGATTGAATAGATGGCCAGGGGACGGCTGCTACCCTTACAAAGTAATTATTAATTATCTCTAATTTCTGTACAGCTATAATAGCAAGTCTTCAAGCTCAATCAATAAGAGTAGGGGAAGGGTACTCCAATAAATATATTATGCATAGGTACCTATAAAAGTTATTTTAAAACTAAAATGTAAGGTAGGTTAGATCTCTTTTGTAACGTCGCATGTGCTAAAAAGAGAAAAATTTAAGAAAGCCCTCATTCGTTGCCTGCATTTTTTATTATAAAATATGAGCAAATAACTACACAAAAACTATTTGCTCTGTAAGAACTTCTGATTAATAATCTTTACTTGTCAGATTATTTACGAGTATGTATGTATGTATGCAGCAGTGACTTACCTTTTAATGAGCACAGGTATTCAATGCAATTATGATTATAAAGTTTTAATAAATTCTTTTAAAGTTCTTTATAAAACAAGAAAATGTAAAAAAACATATATACATACATAGGTTGTATACAAAAGCATTAGGAAAAAATAGCCATCGAACCAAAACAGCGAGGTCCGGAAAAGTACAGAGCACATTTGTACTTGTAGAATTGCTTTAATATACTATTTTGTAAAGCACTCAGTTTGATTTTGTTCGGTCGATTTTTTGCTTTTGCACGTTTGATGTAGTGTTGTGGCTCACATCTCAGCGCACGTTAGTAGGTACTTTGTCAAACGAAAATAATTAAATCAAGATAACAAAGCACGATATTTGTTGTACACTTATCACTGACGAAGAACGGGCGTCCGTTTTGAAACAGCATCCGAATACGTTCCCGCAATTAAAAACGGAAGAAAAAAAGTTCCAGGCTATTTTTGAAACAAAAAAACAATTCCTTAAATGTTTAAAAAATAAGTTTTCTACGATGAGGGCACCAAAATTTTAATACAAAAACTGAATAATAATTAGAAAGTTAAAAAATATAAAAAATACCTATAAAAAACAGAAAAATATTAAAAATATTTAAAACAAACAACAGGAGAATTGAATGGGGTCCTTGTCTATCACGTTCTTTACCGGGTCCTGTAAGAAACCGATTATAGACGTTATTTTGAAAATTAAAAAAGTCACTGGTATCTACATACATATCGATGGTCTCAAGTAGAAAGGCCCTAACTCGTATTTTTACAAAATTTTGTTTTTCAGTGATTTCAATAAATTTCACACAAGTACATCTCGTGGCAACAATTTATTGCAATAGTGTAAAAAATAAAGCTTTTACATGCAGTTATACAAATCAGTTGTACAAGCAGTTGTACAGTTTCTTTTATGTTTTTACCTTCTCCTGTAAAGTTGCTATTATTTGAGTTAGGGCCTTTCTACTTGAAACCAAAGAAATGTAGCTTAAAGCTATTAAACTTGTATGTATGTTCAAGTATGTATGTATGTATGTATGTATGTTTATGCAAAACAGGGACTAAATTTATTTAAAGTTTTCAAACATATAAAATAGAAAGAATCATATACATAGGTAAGTCTACAATGAAAAAAACTATGCAACATAAGTACATATAAACGAAGCGTACATTTTACGAAATATTTTGTAATTTCGCACCACAAGATTCTTTGGAAATATTACCGAATTATATTTTAAATGTAAAACAACAAGTATTAAAGTACTTGGATCTGGAATACAAGTCAAAAATAAAAAAGGAGTTTTGTACTCGTACGTATATACAATTTTATTTCTAACAAATTTTACCAGAGAACTGCACGAGTTGATTCACTTTCGCTCTCCACTCACATTTACAATGCTTTTGCTTTAATTTTTAACATCAATATGTACTAGTGATATTGCTTGCAGTGTTAGCTATCGAATAACTGACTGTCATTAACTCACTCTTGTTTTTTAAGGGACGTTAGAAAAAATATATGTATAAAAAATTTATATATTGAAACGATTAATTTTGGCTCAAGTTCAAACCCGAATTTACCCATTTATTTATTCTAATTTATTTTTAATTTTTATTTAGAAAATTTTTTGGATAAATTCAAAATTTTCTAAATAAAAATTAAAAATAAATTTGAATAAATTAATGGGTAAATTCGGGTTTGAACTTGAGCCAAAATTAATCGTTTCAATATATAAATATTAATAAAAAAGTTCGACTAATTACTTATAAATATTAATTATATATAAAAAATTCTTACTGTTGTTTGATTGTTTTGTTTAGTAATCAAAAAACTCACAAAAGCACGTTGACTAAAAGAAACTACGTTGAACCTCGGTTATCCGGGCCTCTATTAACCGGCTACATCTATTAACCGGTATGCTTCCAGCTTTGTTTTACAATATCTATCATCCGCTTTTTTACCTTTATCATCAGTGCTTTTTTTATACCTCTATTATCCATGCTTTACGTCTATTATCCGTGCAACAAAATTTTTTCCAGTTAATTATTTAGACACAGAATTCAAATTCGGTGATTCCCACTTTTCGTTATGGTTATTATAGTTCTCCAGGTATTTCAGAGCCAGACAAAATGCATGTATATTGCATACAAGCTCATTTGATAAAAGATCAATTAAAAGCAAAAAGGCAAACTATTTTAAAAGAACATTTCAAATAAATGAATCTTTATATTACAAATAAAAATGTAGTATATACGGATATACTTAAGATACTTGTATTATTTTTTGATTCGCAATCATGCAGATCTCTGGTTTCTAAGTACATAATTTAAAAACTTTAAACTCGTTTTCTAAAGAACGAGTTTGTTTGATATATGAGTACGTTGCAATAAAGGAGCGATATGTACATCTAAGTATGTACATAAATGGTATTAATGTTTTTTTTTACTAAGTGATCAGCACTGAAAATTTTAAAACAAACAATTTCAATTATTTCCTGTGAAGAGTCAATCGATTCCCACTCATACGTTATTTAGCTAAATAATTTATGTGAGTTTTTTACAGCTTAAATTTGGTTTAAAAATAAATTTGTTTTTCCCTAAATGTTTGTTTATCTTAACGAACAGCATAGCACAATAAAAAAATATATCAAGAAAAGAAAAAACCCAAAATATGTGAAGAAAAAAAACCAAAAAAATCCAAGGTCAGTAATCTTCCATGTGCTCATCTTCTTTCTCAGTGTTTTACAAAATGCAATCAAGCCACAAAGTCATTCAGTCAACTTCGTTTTTATAGGTACATATGTATCTAGAGAGCTTATTCGTAATGTAACAAAACGAAACGAAAAAAAATTCATTTTTTTTCAAGTGAATAATTTTCAAATCTCCTTTAAATTATACATACATGTACATATATACCGTACATTCATATGTACATATGTATGTATATATGCACGTAATTTTATACTGATTTATGAATTTGAAGTATTTCTTGTGTTAAGAGCTGTGGGGCATGGAGTATGCTCAGGAGAGTTAAATTTTCTCACCTCACAGCAAAACGGAATCCGGATCAATGCAGTGTTTTCCAAGCAGATATATTAGCTGATGTAGGTATGTATGTACATACATATGTATGTATGTAGAAATGTCGGATTGGTTGAAAGTAAATGTCATATTAACAACCGCAGAAGCATCTACTCCGCTACTATGGTTCTAGAATCCTAGATTGAGAACAAAACCAGACATCGACCGCCAATCATCTGTCAACGAGATGACTGAACATTTATATATAAAGATCATTTGAATCCCACAGAGTTATTTATGGGAACCCACTAGAATTCAAATACGTTTGATTGTGACTGTTCTCTTGCACCTGCTTTCATACTAAGGCGAAAGACTGAGGAGGAGACAAACAGAATGTGGGTTACAAGAAATGAATACAAAATTGTGGTCACACCTGAACATGGATGACACAACTTCTGTACTGTCAAGAAGTACAAGAAAATTACCATTATCAATAAAATTGGTTTCTGTGATAGCCGGACGGACACTGCTTTATATGAAGGCACGCACAAAGCCTAGGATTTGAACATGAACTATGAAGCTGAGATAACCATGGGATATGCTACCTACATATATCTTATTTGATACTCTCAGTTCTACGCAGCAATATAACTGTCGGGAAAATACCCATTTGAAAAAATTCCAATGTCTTAAACATGTGTTTAGTGTGTTTGTGCAGGCATGCACATTCGAAATCAAACTATTCCTTTTAAAATCATTGGAATACAATTTGAGAAACCTAATATTCTCTGGAAATAATGGCACTGATTCAGAGGTAAGTAATAAAATTTGCTACAGAATTTTAAAAAATTCAAAAAAAACAGTGCTTACCATATACATTTTTAAAAATAAATTAGGTAAGTTAGCGTTTGTAAATCAAAGGGTAAGAAAATTAAATTTTTAAGTTTTTTTTCTTAGATTACCTTTTTTATGAAGGTTCCACAAAACGTAACACATTTAAGATTAATGTAGTGTTACTTTGAGAGTTGATCGTAAGTTAAGCATTTGATATCAAATCCTGACTGCGTCAATGGATGGATGCTCATTTTGAGAAAAAAAGTTGAAATTTCAAGCACCATAAAAGCACGCTGTTAAAATTAGAAACGGTCATCGCTCAAGTGATTAGCGCGAATCACGCATTATCGTGATTAGTTTTTTGTTGCAATCATGCGAACGTGCATCAGTGAGCGTGTATGAGTATATTTTTAGCGTGATTGGTTCGTGATATTTATGCTTTCTTGTAATTTTTTTTTTAATTTTTTTTAATTATTTTATAGTTTTTTGTGAGCATTTCGTGAGCGTAAGTTTTTGTGATTATAACTACCTTTTTTTGCATGAACGCGAGCCAAAATTTAAAAGATCGTGCATGAGCACGCATGAGTAAAACTTTTTTATCGAGAGCGTGCATGATCGTGAGTGGAAAGTTACTTACGATTCCATCTCTAGTCGAAATATTAAGAAGACAGACTTCTTGAAGAATAAAATAAAAAATTACTCAAACACTACAAATCAAAAAAGTGATTTTTGAGGTAAGAATTCAGAATAATTTGTCACAGCTTTCGTCCTCTTTTGTAAAAATTTTGAAATCAGTGGCTAAAATAATAAAAAAAATTTCACGCAGCGCCCGATAAATTCATCATTGTTATTTCTTGTATTTTTCTAATTAAGCTGGAAACTGTGTGATTATGTTAATAAAAAGGAAATAAACAATTAAAAGTACTTTATGTAATTAGTTCTTTAATTAACTGCACACTTTCAGTAACAGTTACTCCACACAACTGCTACATACATACATATGTACGTAGGTACAAACGACGACTCTTATTAAATTCCAAGATAAGATAATATCAACAAACAAATGCATACATACATACATATGTATGTACATAAATGTTTGTATTAATTAAAATATCATCTGTAGGCACCATCCATCCATAATCCATTGCATCAACTGTCAAAAGTTCGTCAAGTTCAAAATCACTCGAGAGAAATACATACATACATACATACATATGTATGTACATATGTATATATGTATGCATGCATGCTTAAACGAAAATGCCTTAAAAACACATTAAAAATTGCACAATTTTATTTCAAGACTTTTTTACGTCATACTTAATTAAGCGTATGAAAAAAGCCGGAATTATGTAAATCGTGTTCATGCATACAAACAGCGATATTGAGTTTTTTGGCTGTTAAAATATGTATTAATATCACGTGTGTGTTTGTTGGCTTACAAAAAAAAAGAAAAAAGACTTACGATAAGCGTTGCCAATTGGGCTTTTTCTACCAAATTATGAAGGATTGTTATACTATAGCGAATTATAATCTCAAAGCCAACAGGTTAGAATAACCTTTAACATTTGATTTTTATTTAATGGACTTCTTATCAGTATTAATGATAACTAGGCTCTTGCCAGTGTTTGACTGTAATAACATAACTTATTTATGTAGGTCTGTTCCAGATGTTTAACGAAGTCACCCAGACTTACGCAAAGTTACACAAACTTGTCTTCACTTTCTAGCGAAGAACTAAGTACTTAGATTGTAATGTATGTATGTTTATTCTGACATATCATGCATTACTTACAACTTCGATTACGATCTGAACTGGGTGTTACTGTTTCCTTATATTTTATGAATGCGCAAAAACTTCGGTTTCTTTCGGTTGCACAGATAAATATACGTTTGTAAAAATATGATACATGAAAAAATTAATACATATTCATCCTTATTCCAATTCTCAACATCGACTTCACGTCAATACAATACCAAAGCATTGGTGATTGCCCACCCGCCCACGAGACCAATTTTGTGCTACTGAAAGTCTATTGCTGTTCTCTAGGGTCTAGAAAATAACATGAGCTTGTCAATAGTGATGAGTTCAGTTTTTGACAACGGGTAGGTAGACAAGCTCCAATTTTTTGGTATTCTATTGACGTGACGTCGATGTTTACAACTGAAATAAAGGTGATTATTTTTTATGTTAGTTCAAAGTTATCGTTTTACGATAGTATGTACATATCGTTGGCTTAATGTAGAAAAGGCGTACTTGATTTTGTTTCAATTACAAAATTAGTAGGAGTATTAGTACCACACACTAGCTTTACTTTACAAGTGCAAATGCAACTACAATTTACATACATTAAATTATAATTTTCGTGACTTCATTGGCACATCATCAAGCTCTCTTACATCTCTGCTTTTGATGTAGGTGCAATATTAGGAAAGCTACTGATATCGTGGCTTACTTTCTAAGCGAGAGCATACCGATTAGATATCCCATGACACTTTATATTAAATCACCACTGATTCCTATTGAATTCTGGTTGTATCATCGATTACGTGATGTATATTTTAACCATCGAGAAAAATATGCTTTAATTTCATTTACTATTTTGATACAAATTTTTGGGAATGCTGCTTGTATTAAGCGCACTATTTAATCAGTTTTCAGCGAGTGAAATCTATAAACTCAACTTAAAAATTAATAAATTTTGGGTAACTTTGATAGTTTGAGAAAGTAAATTTCTTTTTACTCTCATTTGCCTAAACTTTCCCAAAATCTTCTGGTACAGACCTGTTAATGAGTTTTCTTTGGCTATTAAAACAAACTGAATTCTTATAATTTTGGAATAAAATGATTTTTTAAATAAATGCACATCCTCTTAAACCTGTTTTATTAACAAAAATTTTTACTTTTCTCGTGGCGAGACGGTACCCTTGTACGGACACACCTTGTACGCAACACTATACTTGCATTTACATAAACAAGTTGGTCAAAATTTAACCTTCAACTATGTAAATATTATCTGCTGTATTCATAAAAAAAATAATTTGAGTTTGAAATGTATTTCAAAGAAAATTTTTATGAAAAATTTGCCTTAAAATACATTTGAAATACACATTATTGTTATGTATACGGGCCTATGTATGTACATAGTATGTAACTACTTGTAACTCTACAACAATGCATTTATGCTAGATCAAGTGTTTGTCAAACTTGACAATACTTTGCATATGCACTATGTATATGGAAAATTTTATTTAAGTTATAAGTTTTTTTTGATATTTAAAAAGTGCATGTTATGTTGTTCAGTTTAAAAAACTTATTTCGGTAAATTTTGACATGAATTTTTGGTGGGATAAATCTTGTCTCAGTGGCAACGTTGCTTACGAAAGTAGGCACACAGTGCAGACAGAGCTTTCAATGTGGGTTTTACCTTCTGGTTTTTTTAGTTGTTGTTGCTGGAGACACAATTTCTTATTTTGAGTTCTTTGAAAAATGTGGGACAAAATAACATCAAGTTCAGTTTATTTGAGACTTCAACAACAAACATTACAAAGTAAATAACTTAGAATAGTATTATAAAGAAAACTTAAATCTATAATGTTTTGATATAATGGTATTAATGTTAGACAGTAACAATCTTATAAATTTGTGTGGATATACATACATTCATATGTACATACATATGTACCTATATAATAACAATTTTTGTAAATTAAGTGCTTGCTCCCGGCACAATGCAGATCAGTTACATACACAAGTATATAAAAAAGAATGGAATTTAAAACAAGACTTAGAACTAACAGGAGCGGAAAAAAGGTATAAAGTAATAATAAAAAAAATTAGCCCCTGTGGGCATCCGGAATTTTCGATACGTAAAATTTGGATTAATTCGTATACCCCAGTGCTTATAAAAATCATTGACTTTATTTAAATATGAAGTAATTGATATAAGAGTATTTTTCGGAGAAATAGGTACCATGAACATAAAGAAGTGAATCGTCTGCATAGAGAATTCCAGTTGCTGAATTATACTTATGTATGTTTGCGGGAAATCATAAATAAACATATTATACCTATAAATGTGGTACTAAAATAGAGCCCTGAGGTACACCAAACAATAAATAACATCAGAAGAAAAGAAAATCCAAAAAATAAGCACATATGTATGTATATGTATTTTGAAATTGTATGCCTACTTACTAAGTATATTTATTATTTTCCTCCACAAATACGTAATTTAATGAGGAATGTTTTGGAAAATAGAATTTAAATTCAGTTACGAACATACCTATGTACCTACAGTGTAACCTCGGTGAACGCAACCAATAGAAATTTTGGGCTGTTGCGATAACTGAGTTGTTGCGCAAACCAAGTCACAAATTTCTAGTCATATTTTTCTATTTAAAAGCTCATTTTAAACCAATCAAAAATTTTATAAAAAAATATCTAATGTTAGCTTTTAATAATCGTATTTATTTGATTGAAATTAAAGATTCATGTTTTTAAGGGAAAAAGTCTGAAATTTTCGACTGAAAAATACTATTGCACTTAAGCATAAGATTTTACAAACATGTTTTAGTTTTGAATTTATTTATCAAAAACCAAACTAAAAAAAACAAAAAAAGCCTTACTTGTTCTGCAAAGTTGCGTTAATTGAGGCTTTGTTTTTGGAAAAATTGCGTTTACAGAGTCACCAATGTTAAGAAATTGGGTGTTGCGTTAAGCGAGGATTGCGTTCAACTCTCTCTGTATTTACTTATGAAAAATGATTTATAAAAGGCCGAATTTTTATATGTTAGTCAAGTTTTTTTAATTTTTAAGTATGCATATACGATTATATACATATGTACATACATACATACATAGTTATGTATTTACTGAAAAATGTAGGTATACATACATACATATGTATGTACATATATACCTATTTAGGTATAATTATTTTTCTTGCAGTGTCAATTTCACGGTTAAATTATATTTATGTATATACATACATATGTATGTATGTATGTGCATATGTATGCAGGTACCTAAGTGTAAGTATATAAAATCTTTCCTTCTTCCCACAAACAAAATTATTTTTATTCAGAAAAATTTTCTTTAAAATGAAAAGTGGGCTGAAAAGCCATAAATAATTATTAATTTGCCCCTCAATTTATGGAGACATGTACACAAAATGTGTTTTTTTATTTATGTATATTAATTTAAATTTCATAGAAAAATACTTTTTTGAGAAAACCGAATGTTAATTCTTTATTTATATTTCAATAAAAAATTTCGTTTCTTTGTTTTTGCAAATATTTTTTTCAAGATGAAAAATGTTTGTACTGAAATGTGTTCATCGCTCTTGTAAATCCGAAAAATCTGAAGTAGGTATTAATAAAAAAATGCAAACAAATAAATTATTCAATTCGCCCGTACTTTAGTTAATCATGATAATTAAAAAAAAACAATACCTATTTGTCCGTACATAATTTCTTTTTATGCCTTTTTGCGCTTTTATTCAAAAATAATACAATTTTTCCTTTTATTTATTTAAAAATGTATTCATGAAATATTTATTTATTTTGCATTCAACTAAAGAAAAATATGTCTGTATATTGTTTATCATGCTGACGACGATGATGATAGTAATATACATACATATATGTATGGTGACGTTGACGGAGACCAAAATCGGAGATTGAAATGTTTTTTTATATTTATTCTATATTTTTAGCGTCTAAGTTATTGTTTTGAGAGTGAACTATTCCTTTTTTTCTTTTAGCTTTCTATGAATATTTGGTTGAAAGGAAAAAAGTATTAGACGATTTATGAACATTGTTTGCTAATTAATTATCATGCAATAGGGCGACGACCTTCCTCATATGGAGAAAAAAAAGTGCTGCTATTCTCGGTCACACACCCAAGAAATATTCAAGTAGTCTAAAAATAAAGAAATAAAAAATGTAATATTAAAATTTCGGTGACTTAAATCTTAAAAAAATTATATTGCATATTAGGGAATGATTTGAAAAGAATATACCATACCTACTTACATATAAAAGTTTTATTTGAAAACTTATATGAAAAATAATAAAACAATTTAGTGTTTTTCATATATGTATGTACATATACATTTTCAAAAAGAAGTTTATGTTCGTGATTATGAATCGGGGAGTTGGTTTTTTTATTTGTTCACCTTAAATAATTGACGCTAAAAAATTAGGGCCAATGAAATAACGGCAAATTAGAAAAAATAAGCAAGTTCCAATAATTTGAGGGTGCTGTTGGCTAAAGTAGTTAGCGCGTTGACTACAAAGCAAATAATGTCTAAGAACGTAGGTTCGAGCCCAGCTTCAGACATGTCATAACCTCCAGCATTTTTCAGATATGCATTAGTATGCTATTGTATTTGTTGTTGTCGGAGTGTTTAAGTGATGAAGGCATAGCACTGGTCACTGAACAGTACTGGTAGCAATGGATACTGGTGTATGCTAGCAGACATCACAGCGCCCTCCTTCGTCGGTATTGTTGCAAAATCGTCGGCGAAGTAAAATAATTAATAAAAATGGCTACAACAGCCATTAACATTTAATGCGCCTACTTGACATCAGAGGCGCTGCAACACAGATTGAAAAACTAACACAGCGCGCAATATCAGAGTTGTAAAAATTAAGCTTTCACCATCTGTCCTCTCTCACTATACCTCTCCCAAAGAAGATAACACACCTACGGGTTGGTAGGCATACTAATTGCCTGAGTGTTACTTCTCTTTAAAAAAATTGGTAAATTTTGAAATTGGGTGTCATTTCACTTAATCGAGTTTTACTTCATTACAAAATAACAACGAAATAAAAAAAACAGTTTATTCTATTTCTAAAATGTCTAAAATTAGAACACATCACGAAAGTTATATTTACATACATATCGTTGACTTAATATAGAAAGTACGTATCTCGATTTTTTTTAGAAACGCCGTCTTTAATCTTTTCCGGCATTACATTCCTTAAAAATTCTCAAAATTTAAAAAATTGTTGGCATACAAAATTTTTGCCGAACAAACGCATACAAATTCAGGCATTTTTGAAATTTGTATTGAAAACTGCATTCAGTTTTTTAAAGCATTAAGTTTTGTTTCCCTATTGGGCCCTAAGATTCTGTTTGCTTTGAGATAGCCGCCTTTAATTTCTTTCGAATCAATCATAAATTTCTTTTTTAGGAGGGGCCCTCCCTAATGCATATTTGCAATAGATGTAATGGGTATTTGTTTGTTTTATTTGTTTAATTTGGCTGATTGTTTCTAATGGATTTGAAGATCTTTTATTTATTTAAATCAAATCTTTTATATTTTTTTTACATAATTTTTTTAATTTAGTGAAATGTATTTCAAAATATTTACATTTACATATCCATACATATCTATATGTATCTACATATTTGAGATAACATTTTAAATTACACTGTACAACAAAATGAAGTAACAAAGTTTTAGCGACTTGTTCTGATTTTTGCCCTCTTTTCAAGAGAGCATAAAAATTATCATACAGCGAAGAGAGGATTAAAATGTTTTACAAAAATATTTGGCTTAAAATTCTACACCAAAGCTCAGAATGAAACCTTAATTTTAATTGATGAATTTTATTTGATTTGTAATCCAAAGATATATAAAATTATTGAAGCTTAGGGTCGTTAGTTTAATTTTTTAGCTAAATTATTTTTATTCAGAAAGGAGTTTTAGAGCATGAAATAATTTAAAAGCCGAAGATAAATTGCTGACGGAACACGTGGTCGAACTTAACACCCTGACGTTTTTGAGATCTACCACGATCTACGGCTCCTACGACACCGCTATATGATTCCTGATAGAACTCTACAAAAGAAAATAAAAGTTTCTAATACAATTTTTAAAAGTTGATTTTTAAAATTTTGTTATACCTCTTATGAGCTTTGCTGAATAATGATTTGCTGCCTAGACGGCTTTCGGCCGGGCTTAAGGCATTTTCCCACTGGGTATTTCGAATAGCGGTTTTGCTGAGTTTAGATTTTCTGCCTTGATGAAAGGAAGCGTTAAGTGAGTAAATTGCCAATTTTTCTACCATGTTTACTGATCCTTTTTAAAACTGAACTAAATTTGTCTCGGCGATAGTATCTGGCGGATTTTTGCCATACCTGTGCTCACATTTATTTAGCACTAAAAAATTAATGACAATATCGGTGAATGTTTCTTTATGTAAAAAAAAAACTTGAATTTAGACATTTTTCGATTTCCGATTAAATTTTTTTTGGAATAGCCCAGTAACTACAAATTTTTTTTTTTCTCAAAATGCTACATAGTTTATTTTTAATCTAGTAAACCTGAATAAAGATTCCACGAAATTTCTTTTTAACCGATTTAAAAAGAAATCTGAGGTTGTCAATTCGTAATTTTTGGTGTGTGGAAGCAAACTAGTTGTACATAAATTTATTTTATCACAAATTAAAGCAGAGCTATGTTTTCTATCTACAGATTAATGACTTCTTCATTCAACATTTTAACAATAAAATGAATGTTTTGCACAACTCAAGGTTGTATTTATTAACAATCCAATTTGAATAATCAATGCACCCCAACTAACAAATCACACCTAATTGCAATCTACAATGCAAAATCCAGCATACATACATATATTTTTTATTAATACCAGTATCAATCAATAAAAATATATTCGCTATTGTAGTAAGCGATCGAGTATTTATTTTATTGAATATTAAAATAAACCTAAATTAGTTAAGTATTTTTAAATTAACGTACTCGTATGTTCGTTTGTTCATTATACACAAAAAATTATTTATTGTTGTAAACAAAAAATCGAAGATCACTAGCTCTCATTTTTCATTTTGAATATAAAAAATATTTCACACTCTTTATTTGAATATTTTGCACCTACTACTATTTTGTGCAACTGTTCACACTAACTAACAGACTACACTAGTAGCAGCCTGCTAAACATTTTCATTTCTTAAGAGAAAACAGAAGTCATTTACTATTTGAACGCATACGACGACAAGCAAATTGCAGCGCTTTCAAATAAAAATAAAATAATACTCTCGGTTCTTGTGTTAAACAAATAAACACATTTTTATAAATATATTTTATACATACTCTCTGTTTGGCATATTGTTTAATTTTCAACAAGATTGTTTTGTATCTGCAAGTTATGCTGTTTGTGTGCTTTATCTTACGGGTATAAAGAATTTTACAAATGAATTAAACAAATTAAAGAAATACAAAAATGATATTTCATTACAATTGTCTAGTTTATGGGCAAATAAAGGCCCATGTAAGAGAAAAAACCAAAAAGGCATAAGAAAATAATGTGTGCCTATCTATGTATGTACAGATGTGTGTACGTATAAAATAACAAACACAAAATAATAAAAGCAGCAGAAGTGAAGTAAAGAAAAATCAAAAGAGAGTGCAAATGAAGTTTAAACAAGTAATACAACAATACCAACTACAACAACTGAAGTACACAATATAAAAGTTGAAGAAATAAATAGTGAAATTATAACCAATTGCAAAACAATGGAATTTGAAGTAAAGCATTGAAGCTTAACTAATATTTAAAAAAAGAGTTTGATTTTAAGCAAGAAACGTAAGATAAAGCAAAGGAAAACCAAAAAGAAAATTTTAAAGAAAAATGCTGTGCACATAATGCATTTTACACTCAATGAAAATAAATTAAGGTCACCTTTGCGTGTTTTTAATTTTAGTTTAGATAATAAACCTAAGGGACGGTTTACATATTACGTGAAGCGAAAATATCGTTACGTAATAAGTGAAAAGCTCTTAAACAAAATTTGTTTCATTGTGTATGAAGAAACGGCTAAAGTTTGGTATAATGCGGTGACCATAGGGATATTCAACGGCACTGCAATCTTATGACCGTTCCTTATAAAGCTCGACGTAATAAGGGGAAAAAATTGTGATAAGAAAATAATTAAATTGTAGATTTTTTACCATTTTTATACGTACTTAGGTATATATTTTGTTATTAAAATTTCAATATTACAAAGCACTGATGTCAGATGTTTCTGATAAAAAATCCTCCAGGTCGAATCTGAATCTTTTTAATCCTTTTCAACCCCTCTTAAGAAAACTAACTTACTTCTTTTATTCCAAAGTACTTTATGTAAAGCTAAAGTTCGTAACATCTTAATCATACAGAAATGGACATGAGACAATATTTCAAAGAACATGGAAAAAATTAATTTGAAATCAATACGGCATTATATATAACGTTATTTTCGGAAACCGCAACACAACAGTTTTTAAAGAAATTACATTTGTGAGATTAGAAGCAGATTTTTGTGGTATTATGATTGAAGCTAAAACATGTTAACTTGCCCAATCCTCTATAATCAGTTAATACAATATTTTTTTAAATTAAAATAATATTTTGGAAAAAATGACGTTACAAACTGAAACTAAATTGTTATTTATTTCTGTATCTGCTGTCAGTAGGTTTGCCCTTCACTCTATTGAATTGTTTTTTGTGTTTTTATACCATTTATTATTAATTCATTTCATTACATTTTGATTACGTAAATAACTCACTTGGATAATGATAAACACCATTATACTCCAAAGCAGATCTCTCGACTTCTCAAATAATATCAGAGTAACATGATAGTGATTTAAAAATTCTGATCATAAGGTGAAAAAATCGATGCTTATAATTCGTTTGATTACCTATTTTGGGTCATTCCCTCAAAATTTGTATTCCGAAAATGAAATTTCCCTCTAATTTTCAGCGCTTATTTATTATATCACTTGATTTTCAAAGAAAAAAATTAATAAAGTAGTAAATAATTAATTTTTATAATTTATTATTTATTCTTATAATGTCAATCATTATTTAACTTTTTGGTGGTTTTATTATATTATTTGAATAAAAACGTTAAAATATTAATGAATTCGTTAAATAAAAAATTTGTATCACTGCACAAAGATATAATGACAAGTAAAATTTTCTACACAATTATGTTCAATTGTTTTCTTAGTCCGACGTCGGTTTATTTCTTAAACATTTGGTCTTAAATTTCACCCAACATCATTCCCAACACCATGTCATATGGCGATTTGCAAAATCTTTCCTCTTCTGTAAACATATTAAGTTTTTTAACAATGGAACTTTTTGAGCTATTCTTCTGTTTTGATTATGTATTTCAGCTGCAATCGCCTTAAATATCTTAAAGGGGATCTCGTTGGGACATGCGTAATTGGTTTTGTGTTTTACCACGTCTTTCTATTGTGTTTAAGGTTCATTGTATTATGATTATATATGTATGTATGTTAACCTGGGGAAGAAAGATTGTTGACAATTAAAATCATGTAAAACTGAGAAATTGTAATTGTTGTATCGGAGTACTACTATTTTAATGACCACATGTTTCGAAATTTAAAAAATGTATCGGCAAATCCGTAGTATAGATGACATAACGGTAATGTTATTTAAATGTTATTCGTACAACTATCTCTATTAGTTAATTAAATGTATTTGCGCAAATGCTTTTCCTCCCACAATTACCCAAAAATCTTGGAAATTTTGACGAGGGAATTAACCGGGGTCTGAGTTACAACGATTACTGCAAGTAGAAACTGTACTCCAACTTGGATGGTCTAGCTTCTATAGGACTACTAAAGTTGTTTTATATTTTAATCATTAATTAATGAAACGAAATTTATCGCGGCCTTAAGATAATTTTTCCAAACCAGGTAAAAATAAAATTTGTTTGTTAATAAGAAAAAAATTATATTAAAATATAAACGTGACACTTTAAATTAATTTCGTTGAGTGTAAAATAAGAAGAAAAAAACATTAGTATAATTACCATCATTATTGCGTTATTTTAGAAAAAATAATAAAAGAAATTTTTTGATGTGAAATAATAATAAATAAAACAAAAGTTTTAATCAGTGGTAGCAAAGCAAAAAAAAATTTTTTTTAAAAGAAAATTATGAATGAATTTTTAAATCCAGCTAACGACAACAAAAACAAAATGTGTGAGTTCACAATAAATAACAATAACAATAATTACTACAAATATCGCAACAACTACAACATGAGATTACTAAAAGGAATACGATTATCTCATCATTTATTATTTGTCATGTTTATAATCATGATACAACTAAAACTTTTAGCCGGCTGTTCGGCTTTAGTTTTTCTGATGACACCACCATCACTAGCTGATGGCAATTTGGCAGCTGCTACTGTACCAGAAAATGTTCAGATTTTCACAGCCATGAAGCTGGCAAACATGAACTTAACTACAGATTCACTGTCTGCCACAACAACAATAACGTCCACCCCAATTACAACGAATTCACCACCCCAACGGCGACCACCACCACGTGTTGTACTTAATAAGTGTTGTTCATTTGGCGAATATTTAGATAAATCAAAAAACTGCGTAGCGGGAAGTTCTGAACTCTGGATACCCTTGATATATTTAATAAATCGCAAAAAACATCATGAACCGCCGGGTACTGCACCGAAGTTTATCACCTTTGAAGACAATATTTTCCCAATCAATCGTGCCCGCAACATTAATGAAATCGCAGGAAATTCGGCAGACGATGAAGTAACGTGTACCGTTGATGATCTAGAACTGATAATGGGCAATCACAATATAGTACTATTTTCCAATGGTTCTCTATTTCTTCCCGAAAGAGCCATATCACTGCCGCCATCACGTTATTGTGTGGATCAGCAGGCTGCTTTGGTATGCTTTCCGAAATCAAGAGATAGCCTACCTGAACTTAAGCTTAAAAAGTGTTGTGGACAACATGGAGCCTACGATGAGGAAGTGAAAAAATGTCATATAGATGCAGGACATAAAAGAAAATTAAATGTGTCGTCTCATTTGCATGAAAGTGAGTTTCAAACCATTTATGGCTTTCCTGAGTGCAAGACAGGGTCTACGAGTTTTGCTATAGCTGGCAACTGGGAAGGTTCTCAATTGTATAAGGAGTCGGGTCATTTACACTTACCCACACACAAAGTGAATCTCAGCTCAAGTGATTATTGCTTGGAATATTTACGAGCGAACAACTCATTAAAAATATTCGCTTGCTTACATCACTTTGGTTCAGACGCAGATGATCTTAATAACGAGTCCAATAGGCGACAAAATGCAGCTTTAAGCTTTGGTCTAGTCATCTCAGTGGTGTTTTTGGCAGCCACCTTAGTAGCTAGTTATTTAATGCCTTCGGTGCATCACGTTTTGCACTGGAGATGTCAAATATATTATGTATTCTGTCTTTTTATAGCAGAGTTAATGTTATCCTGGATCCAGCTATCGAAAACCTTGGTTCTACACGAAACTCTTTGCAATTTATTGGCAAGTTGCATGCACTTTTTCTTTTTGTCTGCCTTTTTCTGGCTAAACACAATGTGTTTTAATATTTGGTGGACATTCAGAGACTTCCGTCCAAGCTCACTCGAACGGAACCAAGAACTTATAAGACTGCGACTTTATTCAGCATATGCTTGGGGAATACCACTAGTTATAGCCACCATAGCAGCCTGTGTCAATCTTATACCGGAGTCATCGCTTTTAAGGCCCGGATTCGGTGAATCCAATTGTTGGTTTAGTGGTGAACGATTATCGATATTTGCCTATTTCTTTGGGCCAATAGGCATACTTTTATCCATCAACATAATGCTGTTTGTATCGACTACCCATCAACTTACCTGTGGGCTTTGGAAGCGTGACGATGTCAAATCAACTACAGAAAAGACAGCCTTGGGAAAGGTATGTCTTAAGTTAGTTGTAGTGATGGGTGTCACCTGGATTGTGGATGTTTTATCTTGGATTGTGGGTGGTCCACAGTGTTGGTGGTTCGTTACCGATCTCATTAACGCTCTACAAGGTGTTTTTATTTTTCTAGTGGTTGGCTGTCAGCCACAAGTTTGGGCAGCTTGTAAACGTTTCTGTTGTCCCCGTTCTCGCGGAGAAATAACAAACACTACAAATGGTGTGCAGCATTCTTCATCTTCACAAGGCCTACCATCAATGGCTGCATGTGGTGGTGATACAACGCAAAACACTTCAGTGGTTAATACGACTATGAATGGTGGTGGCGGCAGTGTACATAACAATTCCACTTTAGCGAAAATTCCCATGGAGACTGTTTGCTAACATATAAATGGTAAGTTGTCGCTATACACTTACATAAGTATATCTTATACATATTGTATATTCCTTTTTTTATTACACCTTATGATTGATATTTAAATAACGTTTGGTGTAACTATTACAATCTTGAAACTTAGTTGCTCAGTACTACGAAAATATAAGTACAGTTTGTATGTATTTGTACAAAGAACTTTTTAATGAATTATAATGAAAGGATTTCGAATGACTTTTTAGTATATCTAAAAGTACGTTACTGATTAACTAAGTCTTCTACCATAAATGAACTTGAAGTAGTTGCAGGAAATTGAGAAAATATTTCCTTTCATATTAAAAATCATAAATTGTCACGCAGTGGCTCTGTTGAAGAGTGCGTGTGCGAAAGTAAATCGTAACAAATAAAAGCGGATTTTTTTGCTAATCGTTATAATTTAACCGTCAAAAAATTACCTGCTTATTTAGATATAATCTTTACTTTTTATGTAGTTCTATGTACGTATGCATGTTTTTAAGTCACAATATCGTACGTCTGTTTGCGAGTAATGTACTACATATGGCTGGCTCCTTTTTTGCAACGTGGTTATATTTCAAAAAACGTGATTTTTGAGTTAAGAATGTGGAAGTATCCGTCGTATTCCTCTTGATTTTGTGTAAAAAATTTATATAAATATCTCGTTTACTCACCTCTTGAGGGGAGAATACTTTTTTATTTTTCCATTGATGTGTGTAAATTAAAAACTTTAAACTCGTTTTCTGCCGAACGAGTTTTTTTCATTAAAAATACGTATAAAGAAAATGAAAAATTAAAAAAACACTGTAATACAAAAGTAATTTATTTTAAAAATTGTTTACACACAGCCACACACACAGTCTGTTTTCTTGGAATGGATGTCTTATTGAAACTCTCTCAAAAGCATTAAATTTTCGCTACTAATATTGCTTTGCTAAGCCGATTTAATAAAAAGTTCTAAGTGCTTAATAACATCTTCGCGTTTTATTTTGGGCTCTAGAATTTCTGTTTCATCAAGCTGTTCATCATTTTAAAAATTGTATCCTCGCATTCATCATCGGGTAAAGGTTTACTTTCAATGTATCTTTTCAAATCATCAGCTGATATATTTTACATTTGTTCGTTAAACCGAATACAAAATAAAATATTTGTTCGTAATATAAGGTACTCAGTAGAAAATATTTGGGTGTTCGTTAAATACGATGTTCATTAAATCGAATGTTCGTTAAATCGGAAAACTACTGTATATATCTGGACTATTGTGCATGTAGCGTATATTTCGAAAGTTCGCCAAATTCATTATCTGGTCTTCGAAATTTTCCGACTAAAACATTTTTTATATATTGCATAAACACTGATCTCCACGTTTTGTGATCCTAGGAATCTACTCTGATTATTTTTACGTTGATCTCCGTGTGTCTATGCGTGTACATACAATCGGAACAAAGTATTCTAAAAAGAGGAAGATTATGAACCGAAATCGGTTGATTTTGAGAGCTTGAAATCAGTGTGACTGTTTAAAAATTTCAAAAAGTAGAAAAAAGGGATTTTTTAATGTATCTCGATGGTCTACAAATATTTGAATCAATTTTAATTTTTGTTTTCAAAAACAGTTATCAGCTCTAAAAAAATGTCACAAAAATTTGCTTCCGTACGAATTATTTTAAATAAATTAGCTCTTGCAAATGTTGTTTTTCTGAATTCATTTTAACATATCATAATAATTATATACATATGTCATGCAAATCGGTTGATTTCAAATTATAGTTTTCGAAAGATGTGAAAAATTTCGATACTTATTTTTGAAATTATATTCCACGGAATATTTTCAATGATAGATTTTATAATTGATATGTAAAAAATTATTAACGGATTTTATATGTATCAAAAGACAGTAAGTGAAGCTTATTCCGTTTCTCCTAAGCACGGCAGTACAGTAGTATCGTTGCCTAGGTATTCCATTAATCGGGGTTTTTGTTTTAATTGGTTAAACGCTCGAATAATTAATCGAGGTTTTGTTTTAATTGGTTAATTTTAGATTAATCGTTGATCGATTAATACAAATGTTCAACAAGTTAATTAATTTCAATAAATAAAAATATATAAATTAATTTTTTGTTTATTATTTTGATTCGGGAGGCGGTCTAAAACATTGGTAGTTGTCGAATAATCGATCACCCTAGAATCGACGGAGCTCTTTTCACCAAACGAAGTACTATATGCATACCTACTACATTTATTTATTTATTTGTGTTGTTTTTTTAAAAGAGGAGAAAATAAATTTTTCCAATCTAATGAGTTTCTTTTGCGTGTGAGTGTTTTTAAATTGCGATCTCAACTAACTATAAACATTTTCTTAGCACTTTGATATAACTTTCGTACATTAATGTCCAATAATCATATTATTTATAGTTAGTTTTTTTGTGTCTAAAAACAATACTGCTTCGTTTTTCTCTTTAGGTTTTTAATTTTTTATATTTTTAATTTTTTGTTTGCTTTTGTATATTTATCTCTTTTGTTTTGTAGACAACATCAAAGAGCAAAGCTGAAAAACAGAGAACTAAATAATTGTAGACGCAAAAATAAACGACTGCGAAAAACTATAATGTTTCCTGTTTTGTTTCTTTATACATACATCCATACATACACACATCCATACATACATGCATAAGCACTTAGTTTATGGCTTATTTTTTTTTTAGTTTTTCTTTGCAATTCTGTGGAAAGCACAAAACAATCCCTTTTCCTAGCTTCACATTACACAGTGGGTTAAATGACACCTACTTTAGATCACAAAACAATACAACAACTACATTTGCATTAAAAATTGTAGTTTTGATTACAGGAAATTGTTATTTGAGAGGTAATTATTAGAGCAATTAAATTTTGAAAGAAAAACTGTGTAATTGAAATTAATTTTAATGACACGACAAGTGCTGAACTCTGTGTGTGTGCTGAGGATAAGGGGAAAATTATGTAGACAGCCTTAAATAAAAAAAATATCCAAACCTTCATGGGCATGGTACAACTCTTACCATCATCAATGGTGCAGATTTAATTTATTGGAGTTAAATATCGTGAAATGCAAGCACATGTAATTTTTCAGACACAATCCGATCGAGACTTCTTATTATATTGATACTGCTATTTTAAATAAAGTTCAAACCATATTGAATCTTGGCATACTGTTGGATTATAGACTCAACTTTCGTGATCATATTTCTATAATGGTAAATAAAGCCTATGGAGTCCTTGGATTCATGAAACGCTGGTCAAAGAAATATCTAGATCCTTATATTACAAAACTTTTATATACCTCTCTTGTTCGACCAATTTTTGAGTATAGATTAATTGTTTTGGGATACTATTAATATGAATAGAATATATTAATAGTATTAAATCGGTACAAAAGCAATTTTTAACATTCTGTCTCCGTGGTCTTGGTCGGAATTCTTATGTCTTGCCGCCGTATCATAGCAGACTTGCTCTTATAAAATTACCTACTCTAAAAAGTCGACGATTGATGCTGAGTGCTTTATTTATTCAATGTTCAATGTTCCTGTAAGACCTACCCGCAATTTTGAACTCTTGGCATTAAAATACTACCGTTCTGTATATGCTAATAATGATTATTATCGTGGGGCATGTGTTAACTTCAATAAATGCTACCATATTATGGACTTATTTGAGAGTAATGACGTACTGAAGAGAAAAATTACTTTATATATAAATTTTTTAACCAATTATTTTTATATATAGTTCTATATTTGTTAGTCAGTAAGTGTGTACAAATTTATTGACATAATAAATAAATAAATAAAAAAACAGGTAGATTCAGTACAAAAAAACATGTGTTTATGTTGTTTGCTGGGAGTTTCGTTAAATAACTCTCATATATACGAGTACATACATATTTTTTGTACTGCACCTACCTGGTAGTAATTGTTTAAATGTAGAAAATGCATAAGTAATTATTTCGTTAAATTAACTTATTTTTTGTGAGTAGGTATGTACGAGGACGGATTGATATTGAAGCTACCTAAGTAGGAAAAAAACATTTTTTTTTAAAAACCATTTTTTCCAACATAATCTCCTTTTAACTCAATACACTTAGCCCAACGTTTCTCCAGTTTTTGTATCCCTTCCAAAAAATTGGATTTTTCGAGGCATTTTCTTAAGGTTTGGAAATAGGAAGTAGTCACACTAGGGGCTTAATCCAGAGAATATTGCGGATGAGGTACCAATTCGTAGCCCGATTCGTAGAGCTTTGCCACTGAGACTGCACACGTCACACGTTTACGTTTATGGTCAATTGAGAGCAAACGCGTCACTCATCTGGCCGATAGTTTTTTCATATGCAAATGTTCATGCAAAATGTTGAACACACGTTCATATGATATGTTTACCATTTCAACAATCTCACGTAACTTGTCTCGGCGATCATCCATAACGATATCGAGGATATTTTCTTCAGTAACCACCTCTTTTGGCCTTCCTGTTGATGGCATTGTTGCAGTGATTGTTCGGCCGCGTTTAAATTCAACAATCCAATATTTTACCATCTAATCTGACGGAGCAGATTCACCGTAATGTTTATCGAGCTTTTCTTTTGTCTCTTTCGCCGTTTTCCCTTTCAAATAATAGTGTTTAATCACTGCACGAAATTCACTTTTTTCCATTTTTTAAGAAACCCAAAAGTTGCTTACTTCAAACGACTACAACAAATAAACTAATCGATGAATTTGGGTGAAATTTTAACAGCTGACGTTTGACAGATCACAATTTCTAAAAAAAGTTTTTGTGTCTGTGCTTCCATCTAGCGCTAGTTAGCTTCAATATCAATCCGCCCTCGTATGCACATATCGCTCCTTTATTGCAACGTAGTCATATATAAAAAAACGTATTTTTTGAGTTAAGAACGCAGAATTATTCATCGTATCATTCTGCATCTTGTGTGAAAAATTCATAAAAATATCTATTTTACTCGCCTGTTGAGGAGGGAATATGTTTTTATTTTCCATTAAGTGTAAATTGAAAACTTTAAACTCGTTTTCTGAAGAACTAGTAGACATCCGAAGTAAACAATTTTGTCAAGTTCGTACTTTTTTCTAATTGTGAAGCAGAAAAAGATTTTAAACGATTTATGCTTTTTTAACAAACAGAAAGCAGAAACACCCAGGGTGTAGGCAGTAGTCGAATCTCCAACCTCATAGACTGTCCGCGGGTTATGCAGTTTTTGTTTCATTTTGTCCATTTTCAATTGGACCCTGTGGAATACCTGCTGTACATAAAGCAATGATTTTAATTTATTTTTAGTGAATAATAATCCCGTCTGATACCATGACACAACTTTCATTGCCCTAAAATAATATCTTCTGTGAAATTATATTAATTAAAAAAAAAAATTAGATCTTTGAGCTTCAAAAAACCCATTTGGGTGGGTGGGTATATCAATGAAAATGTGATATTTTCAGAAAGTATAGGTCTAGAATTATTTAGTTATGCCCACTTAATGCCGTTCTATTATTTCACTTGTTTACGAAATATGTATTATTAAAAGTAATTTTTATAAAATTAAAAAAAGACGTGTGGCGCTCGGGGACGGCCGCGGCAAAGCTATTGTACAGCATTTTTTATCAACTTATGCAATTATAATTATTTATTTATGTTTTATTTACGCAGTATCTTTTTCTTTTCGTTGATATTAATTCAAGTTACACTTTTTGAGTGTGGTGACCGATAAGAAAACATTTGTTTTTCTTTTATTGAACAAATGAGAAGTTAATATCTTTTAAAATATTTTTATTATCTTACAATAAACTATATGTTTATGGTAGCTGAAATTTAGATATTGATATCCTCTAAATATCTGGAAAATACCGCCTAAAAACCTACGAATTGTCTGTTTGTTTGTGTATATAATTTTTTGTCAACCACGATTGCTCGTAAGTACGCCATTTTCTGTTTTCCTACATGTAAAAATCTGTTCTGGCAATACTGTATGTTAATGAAGTCAATAGCATACTTTAGGGGTTAACATACTTTAGGCGATTCAAATACTTAAAAAAACAAAAGCCTTAAGAAACAAACTTAGTGTTAGGTTTTTTCGTTACGGAATTTCTTGATTCGGTCGCCGCGCTCAAAGCCCGCGATAATAGCTTAAAAAGTGCCCAAAAACACATGTAGAAAAGAAATGAAAAATCTTAAATTTTTAGAAAATATAGCCTTATATCTCAATTTAATATTATCTATTATCATCAACCCGGAAAGAGGGTTATCGCAGCTTGGACACTGAAGAAATTTTTGTAGTTCGAAATTTAATAAAGGTTAAGTTCCAAAACGTCAAAACACATTGCAGTGATGCGATGTTGCTACTATTTCGAAACAAAGTAACCAACTGTGTTGTTGACTTTTTTTTGACACAATTTACTTTAGTTTGCATATCGACAACTTTTATTATACATTTAAGGATGTGTGACATTGTCAATGTTTACATGGTTGCGTTAAGGAATGCATGACTTTCTTCATTTTCAATGCAAATGACGTTTTGGAACTCACCCAAACTGCTTATTTAAATCATAAATTATTCCTTTAAGTTTAGTAGTATGCAAGTAAAAATTTGTTCTTATAGACATACCGCCACTTCTTAATTGTTTCAAGCCTAACATTTCTTCTTCGAAAGGAATTTGCTATATTTCCAAATCTACTGATTACGTATCCTCAACTTTATACAAATCGACTCAAAAACACTTACCAAACATATTGCAACAGTGCTTTTTTAATTAAAACTATAACAATATCTTAAATAAATTCCAAAACGCCAAAAATATTTTAATTATGCTGCCAACTAACTATAAAAGGGAATTATCGTCAAATAGTACCGGGTTATTTCCAAAAATTGGTGAAAACTAGGATAAATTAAGGAGTTACGCTTATCGTATGTAGAGTGAAAAACCCGAGTAAAAAATAGGGTTTTGGCATGATCAGACAAATTAATTGGTAATTAAATTCTATCTTTAAAATCTAATGTTTTGGAATGCTTCCAGATTTCGTTTGAATAGTTTTTAGAAATTCTAAATAGGTACATATATAATTCATTTTTGGTAGACTTTAAATAATGCCCAGCGCTGATAAATTCTAGGAAAAAATGTTCATAATAACATTTTTTGTTTTTAGATTGCTGTCATTATTGGCCTATAGTGCATTTTCTATCGCAATTGCTTTTATTTTCAACTTGGTTTAATGTACGCAATACACAAATATTTGTATTTAGAAGAAATAACACTTAAAATGGACTTATCTCTATTATAGTCGTTCTTATGTATGTATCTACATTCATACATGCATATGTATAGGTACATATAAATAAGTGCATATTTTTTTATGGCATTTTAACATAAATAAATTCTTGGGATTTTCTTAAAGCCAAAGAGTTAAATGTTTGCATGTGTGCACATTTATATACATTTGCATACAAACAAACATACATACAAACAATATATGGACTCATTACAATTGTAGTTTTGATAGTGCCGTTTTCTAACTGGCGCTAATTACAAAAGTAATTAGTGCAATACGATAAAAACAAACTGCTCAGCAGCATCATCTCCTGTACACAAAAACACCGACGAAAATTTTGTTTTTCTGAGATCAACAAATGAGTTAACAGAATTTAAATTTATTTATTTTCTTTTGAAAGCATAAATATGTATGTATGTTATTTACATTAGCCTATGACCTCTATAAAATATGCTTTCTTTTCATACGTACACATAAACAAACATACATATTATTTATATAAGTACGAGCATGTACATAGGTACGTACGTACATACATATGTACATATGCATGTAAAATCTTTTTACTTTTTAAATGAAAGCAACAATATTCGTAAAAAAGTGGTAGTACTCGTAGGTATTAAAAACCCATTAAAAAGTCCAACAAAAACACAAATGTTGCCTGCGACAGAAAAACTATTTATTTTACATGGAAACACGTACACACGTAGAGTTAAGAAAACTAAAGTGCTTATTGTAAAAATTGATCTAAATTATATTTGGCTCGTATAAAGTAATTTAAGATTTGTTTATTTTTACAGTTTTTCTTGTTCACTTTTTTTATCTTGTAAAAGTTATCATTTTTTTATATCAATGTTTTTCCCTATCAGATTTTTTTTATAAGAAGTTATATGTTTGTCTTGTCTTTTAAATTTTTTTTGCCGAGAGCAAATTTTTGCTACCATCGGAAAGAGCATTTAGTCGAGATCATAAATATATCAACAACAAAATATAAAGTTTGTTTCAACATTATTTCAAAGTTCATTTTTTCAAAAAGGCGAAATATTTACAAAATATTTTTCGTACATATGATTAGAACCATTTAATATTAAATAAAAATTTATTATGTATTTTATAATTTAATAATAAGCGCCGTACACAAAGGACTATGTATAAAGAACCAATATTTTTTATATTCGATACGTGCTCTGTCTGCCCTCTCACGTTTCTCTGTATTTCCTTTTTGTATTTTTTCTTAAATTTTGTACATTTTGAATAAAATTAAAATTTGTATGTCAAATGGTCAAACTGTATGACAAAGAATATGAAAAGAATCAGATGTGAAACATCATTTAAAATCTTAAGCCAACTTAAGAAAAACGGGAAAGGTTTGATTTCCAACATCCTTGCAGTTTCATCGAGATATCATGAAACGTCCCCTCATAAAATTACACACAAAAGATTGGATGCATTCGTAAATGCCGAAAACTGTGCCAAGATGATAAATTGTTTGCATAATCTTTTGAAAAGAAAATGTGCTGCCAAGTCGTGCTTTTAAAACACTAAATACAAGTAATAATATAATAAATATTTATTGTATTTGATCGCTTTTTAAAAACTACACGAAATCAAATTAAAAAATATCAATTTATGTAGATACTACCTAAAGATATTTTTAAACATAAATATATCTATATTAAAAAAGAAAATATCGATATTTTTTTTATGAAATACCTATATTAAATTTTTTTGGAAAATATCGATGTATGTATCTATGTATGTAAATCGATATTTTTGTCCATTCCTAACTTGTCCACATTTTCGGCGGCACAGCACACGGTTACCCCTTAACACTCTTCTCTTATCATAAAAAATTTTAGTATCGTATGAAAACTGATGGTATTCGAATAAAATGAGTACTTGATTTATTTATTATTAAGAAATTTAATTTTCCAAAATATTTCTGAGAAATTTTCGACCGCGCAAAGTACTTTTTTGTGTTTTATTTATTAATTTTTGTTTGATTTACCCAAAAACCTTTACCCAATATTTTAAAAAGCAATCATACAATTATAACTCTATCATACAATTGCAATTCAAAAATTATTTAATCCTCAAGATCGTTTTATTATACGATTTGGCTGAAATTTTGCGCAAGTGAATAATCCTGGCCCAATAAACCTTACGGGCTTCGTACAATATACACACATACATATGTATGTACATATCTAGTTGCAAAAGACCTACTCCGTGATGAAACTCGGGTTCAAGGGACCAAAAATTGTTAGGGCTCTATGTTTTAAACGTGGCCAAACAGTCCTTCAATGGACGTATACGCGACTGGAATAAATTAAAATCAACAAACTGACAAACAAAGAGCTACTCTACTGATAACTCCTCTACATTATAAGTTATTAAAAGTTTGATGGGGTTATTTAACGTTTTCTTGATTGTGCATTTTACTTTTTAATATTTCCTCTATCTACTCGAACTAGTTTAATTATGATATTTTATGCCATGAGCAATCATACATCCATACATACATACACACTTTTATATACTCTTATAAAGCTTTTATTTCTTGTTTTGTAAATTTATTTCTCTTAACATGACACATATGAGATTTCCCTACAATTGATGTTGTTTACCTAAATACAACTTTAAAGCACATGCACTCACTGGGAACAGTATGTACCTTGTACAACAATATGCAAGTACTCAAGTAATATGTGATTATATTCTGTAGTCAAGCCCAACCCAAATTATAAATTATGTGACCGACAGAAAACAACAAACGCAACGAACAACGGCAGCAAAGTGCATATATCTTGTCAGTCAGGTAAAACAGACTTTAAGACGAATGGAATAACAAGAAAAAAACGTAATATTTAAGAATTTAAATTAGCTTGCAAAACTCAATTCTTTGTTTTTCATGAATAACCGCCTAAGTCGATTTTGTGTTATTGATGTCAAATCATTTTATTTCGAACGATTTTTAAAGGGGTGAACAATTTTCGAAACATCATATATCGATATAAATTTTGTTTTGCTAAAAACAATGTAATTTCTGTATTTTATAGAATAGTTTTTCGCAGGGACATGGCTCATGGCAATCTATTTTGAAATTTTTTTTCGATGTATATATGAGTGTAAGTGTGCGTATGTGTGTAAAACTCTCATAAATTAGTGGCATTCTAAAGATATTGGTCAGATTCAAATCTCATAATATAATGAACCAATTCGGTTTGATAGATTTTGAGAATTGAAAATTAAAATAAAATAAAAATGCCCAAAAAACTGTAAACTACTTGTTTGTTTAATCGTGCGGGCGGGCGGAATTGAAGTTAATATATTCTATATATAAATACGCAGAGACAAATATTTAGATCCCTTTTTCGCCTTTGTTGGCCAACCGATTTTCTTCATTTTTTACCAAATGGTAAACATAGTTGAGCCTTAGTGACCCGACTTTATGTTATTTAAATCGGTTCAGTATTAAAAGAATAAAAGGCTCATAAAGTTGACACCTCTACAAATGCTAGAAATACACACGTACATATACGCGCATTCACTTATGTAAGTATTGGTTCAAGTAAAAACATAAGCAAAGCAATTAGTTTTTAAGAGTACCTAAATAAATACATATGTATGTATATTTTTTTTATAAATGTGCGTGTTTGTATGCAATTTTATTTCGCTTATTGTTTTTCTTTTCTTTTTAAATGAATGCAAATAAAATAGGTATACGTTTAAATTGGCGGTGGAATTTCGACCACTAGGCGTACTCTAGTTCAAATAATTTGTTCGCTTAAAAAGCAAACGAATCCATTTTAAACAAAATAAACAAAATGACACAAAAGTTATCGACATAAAAAGTTAAATTTAGTTGCAAAAATAATAATATAAAAACTGGATTTAAATTAGACATTGTAACAAAGACTAATAATAAATTAACGCAAAAGAAAATAGACTTCAATATTATCGAATTTTAATCACGATTAATAGAAGTAAAAACGTTTGATCGAAAAATCGATTATGTACTTTGCATACCATTCACTACTATTTAAATAGATTGCATTTTCGCTCTTCCCAAAAAAGTGGTTTTAAGACATAGGCGGTTGTTTATAAAAACCACAGAATTTTCTTATGCTCCTTTATTAGCATGTAAAGGGTGGTTAAATTTCCAGGGCCTATGTTAATTTTGAATAAAACACAAACTATTTAGGAAATTATTGTAATTTTATTTTATTATGATGTATTGGTATTACTCAATTATGTATGGAACAAAATATCGGCCAAATGGGCGCCGCGACCTCGGAGGTACACCTCCATCCGATGGTCCAAATTTTCGATGGCGCTGAGGCATAATTGAGGTTCTATGCCGTTAATGTGCCGAATTATCTGATCCTTTAGGTCTTGAATTGTTGCTGGCTTATCGACGTACACCTTTTCTTTCAAATAACCCCAAAGAAAAAATTCCAACGGTGTCAAATCACATGATCTTGGCGGCCAATTGACATCGCCATTACGTGAGATAACACGGCCATTGAATTTGTTGCGCAAAAGAGCCATTGTTTCGTTAGCTGTGTGGCAAGTGGCACCGTCTTGATGAAACCACATATCGTCCACATCCATATCTTCCAATTCGGGCCATAAAAAGTTCGTTATCATCTCACGATAGCGAACACCATTCACAGTAACTGCCTGACCGGCCTCATTTTGGAAAAAATACGGCCCGATGATGCCGCCAGCCCATAAACCGCACCAAACAGTCACTCTTTGTGGGTGCATTGGTTTTTCGACAATCACTCTTGGATTCTCATTCGCCCAAATGCGGCAATTCTGTTTATTGACGAATCCACTGAGGTGAAAATGTGCCTCATAACTAAAGATGATTTTCTTCGAAAATTGATCATCCACTGTTGCCATTTCTTGCCACCATTCTGCCCATTCACGACGTTTGGAATGGTCAAGAGGCTTTAGTTCTTGAGCCAATTGCACCTTGTAAGCGTGTAAATGCAAGTCTTTATGCATAATGTTCATCAACGACGAGCGTGAGAGGTGCAATTGTTGGGAACGACGACGAGTTGAGGTGGACGGCTCTTCAGCCACACTATCGCGAACAGCAGCAATATTTTCTGCAGTACGAGCTGTACGAGCATGCACTGGTGTTCTCACATCTTCTACAGACCCGGTTTGCTCGAATTTTTCCACGATTTTTGCGATTGTACGCACATTTGGACGATTAAATTGACCAAAAAAATTACGAAGTGCACGATATGCATTTTGATTTGAACGCCCATTTTCATAATAAGTCTGGATAACTTTAACACGTTCTTGGATTGTGTATCTCTCCATGGTTCAAATTGAGTAAGTCTGAAATAGAGAAATGTCAAATAAAATTCGGAAAAAAACTTGGCGTTTAGGTGTGGTTCACATTCAACATCGGCCCTTACAATTTAACCACCCTTTAGTTGAAAAAATTTACAACAACAATAAGAGCGATAACAAGAAACGTATTGCTGCAAACCATAAAAACGTAAGAAATATTTTTGTTCAACTCAGCTCGTATTGTAAACATGTGTAAATTTAAATTTTACACATTTTTTAGTTGCTGAAGTTGTTTGTTCCGACTAAATGTTCTTTAAATTGTTACTACTTTAAGGTCGTTCGTCGTTGCCGCTGCGCAACCTCCTTTTGTTTGTGTTGAAATATTTGTTATTTCACTTTTTTATTTTCTTTTTCCTAAAAAAGTAAAATATTTCATAATGTACATCAATAATTTTTGAATGTGTTTTTTATTGTCTTTAAAGAGGACGATTTCTTTATCTTTAATTTGTTTACTTTAATGTTTCCATTAGACCTCATTGTATGTTTTTTGTTATAATATTTCTTACAAATTTTCTGATTTCACTCGTGCTAAAAAAAATTTTAAAGTTAATGAAACTTTACGTGTTTGTTACCGTTTCATCATGTTAAAAGTAATTTACATTTTTAACGCTCTCGAATAGTAAAAAATAGAAACTAAAAATTTATTTAATTGAAAATGAAAACTGGTGACCTGATGGAGATATTAGTTTACTTTGAGAATATAAATATAAGCCTCGAGTAGCTTCTGAACTTATGGCACTAGGATTCTGATTTAGTCTGGACGGTAAAACATACGATGAGAGTTCAAGAGTTTCAGGGGCTTCTTGCCATTTTTCGGTTCGCGCAACCCTTGCGAGTAATACTTTTCCTCTTGTCTCCTAGTACTATTTTGATTTTTTTAAATAAAATAGCAGGGAATAAAATATTTATATTATTTCAACTTTGTCTATAGTTCATATTTTTTTAATATTTTTAATATATGTATGCTTCTTTCGTAATTTGAATTTTATTATTCACATCGCTCATAGTAAAAAACCTTATCAAACTTATCGCTAATTTTGGTTTTGTTGTAAAGGAAAAAGCAAAGCACGCTTTGTGGATGGACCTTAGTGTCCGACCGAACGCACTTATCCAGACCGAACTTGAACCTTGGTAAATTTTTCAGACTGAGCCCGAATCCGAAGTCGAACTTTTCTTTTCATTAAATAGAGGCAATTTTAATTTTTGCGATTTATTTATTAAATAAAAACATTTTATTTTGACATACAACGTTGTATTTTCATATGTCTGAGTTTGGCAATAATCTACGTTCGGTTGATATACGGCATTCGGAAAAATTTTCCCCGAATACTGAACTCTGGGAAAATTTTGTATACATGTTTGTATATCATCCAAGATACCCAAATCATAAACCGAGTAAAATATTGAAGTACAAAAGAAACAACGTTCTGAAAATAAAAGGTTTTTATTTGTGTTAAATTTGTTTATATTAAATTAAAAAATCGACAAAATTCAAATTATTTATATTCAATGAAAAAAAGTTTTTAACAAAATGGTTAATGTTTTACTGAATAAGTAAAATATTAATTTTGGGAAAAAGTGCGAATAAAAATTTAAAACACTAAAATTTGAAAGATTCCCATAAATAGCACCAATTATTAACTTGACTAGCACCCGGTCGCAAAATTTTGTTTGACATCACTCTATACAAATGTATAGCAGTTGTTGTTTTTACATTTTCTACATACCTCTTACAACTACAATTAGAGTTGAAAAAAAGTCAGCCTAGGTAGTAATTGTAAAGTAAGAAAAAAAAACAATTGGTTGATTATTGAGTTCTTGTTACAACTTTGATATTGTTTAAACTTTTCATTTGTTTTAATGAAGGTTTAATATAATATCTCCAGTTGTTCTAAGAAAAATTTGGGTAAAGTTCCCTGATGATCTGCATTAGCAACAGTGAAATGCGCATAGGAACAATCTATACCCCTCAATAATCAATTGCAATTTGTTTTTAACAAAATGGTTAATTTTTTACTGAATAAGTAAAATATTAATTTTGGGAAAAAGATTCCCATAAATAGCACCAATGAAAAAAAGTTTGTTTTCGAGTTCGCTCTGAAAAAAATACCGAAAAAGTCCGTATTCGGTCTGAAAAAGTGCTTTCGGTCAGACACTCATATGTACATACATATGTCAGCAATATTTTGTACAAACATCATTAAAATCTGTTTTCCTTATAATTTTCCTTGAGGAAGTATAAAAACGATTTACATCATTTAAGATTTTAATGAATTGCTTCAAGTTAAATGTTAAATAATAAATACAAACAAAAAATACTACATGCCAATTTTATGGTTCCATTTTTTGCTTTTTCTGCCATAAAATCAGAATTTTTATGTGCATAAATCAAATTTTTTTCTTTTTTAATTTAAACAGAAACAAAAATGTTCTTTTTACAGCATTTACGCGTAAAAATTAATTAAAAATACATACTTGACTTTTTGGCGTATGATTACTTTATGATAATGCAGGAAAACATTGTATAATGGACTCGTATATACGTAAAGCAACAATAGGAGCAACATTTCAAGTAGTTTCTTTCTTGTCTTGCAACAATTTTTGCTGTCGCTTGCGTTCATTACACTAATCGACATTAGACTTGGGTCGTACTTGTTCAGTAGTTCATATAAGATGCAAGCGTTTTATTAAATCAATTTAAATTAGATGGGTTTGATCAAATGCTCTTCCTGAGCTGAAATATTAAATAAGTTCGATCCAAGATGAATTATATCTCTTCTTTGGTATCTATTTGGCTAATCTTTTTTATTTTCACTTACATTTCTTAAAATATCATATTTTCCTGAACGTGCAGCTTTGACGTTTTAGACGCAGTTACATTTTAGTATTTTAAGGTCCAGCCATCGAGTTAATCGAAAAAATTTACAAGTTTCCATCTTATCTGATTTTATTGGCACGGGTGCATCTGCATACCTGCGTATGCATTACGCAGAAAACTTTCTGCAAAAAGATTAAATCTGTAGAGCAGTGTTAATATTCGAGGAAAAACAGACAACATTTTTGCGCTCCATTTATTCAAGTGTCTGTTTTAAATTTTTTTTTAATTATTAAAGCTTTTGGATTTTATTTTTCGACTTTTGTGGTAATATGTCTTTTAAGTGTTTAAACTTTGATATGTACTTTGGCATTAATGTATTAGTTGGTTAAAGGGAAAATAATAAATAATTAAGATATTTTAGTTAACGATTAAATTAAAACTCTGTCTATGCCGATAAGAGTGTCTGTGAATAATATATATGTATATATATTTATATAAAAAGTGCTACCTACCAACTTTGATAAACAAAATAGGTGCTTCCAACTTTCCAGTATCATTTAAATCAGTAAAATTGAGTGCTTTAGCTTTTTTTTCTATATTTTGCCTTGAAAAATATATTTTATTGTGGTAAAAAGTGTCCTATGTTTTCACCAAAGTAATTAATAAATAGACTTTCCAAACGGTTTTTGATTTCCGGAAATCGGAATTTTGCTCTCGGATACATTATTGTACCCTAGAATGTACATTGCGAAATCGGTTTATTCATATTCGCAGTTGCTAAATACCTATTCAATATTTGAAGCTCTCTTACCAACTTTTTTTAATGAACTATTTTAAATTATTTTCAAATAACTACTCACACATTTATTGCCTACAAGTAGAATAAATAAATGTTCCTGCTTTGATCCTGTAATATAAAAAATTTATCGTTTTTAATTCGTTTAAGTATAAAATTTATTTATCCCACTCACGTCTCAATGGAAATACCAATAGAAGAGACACACACTCACACTCATTTGCTTTCATTCTCTTTATCACTTAATCTTTTCTCGATCGTAGACCGATTGTATCTACAAATTTCTTAATTTATTTTTGCACTACAATAAAATTTATGTTCTACTTTACGTTCAATTTCTTTTTGCTTGTTTATTTGCTGTTGAAGTTTTTATTTTGCACATTGAAACGCGTGAGTTACTTGTTCTACGATCCGAAACAATTTTCGCTTAAAAATACGAGTTAATTGTAAAAAAGAAACGAAATAAATACATAAATACGAAAGAAAAAAGGTTGGCTTGTGCTGGCCCATTTTTAGATTTCTACAAAGGCATGTGTTTTGTAAATATGTTGCTTTATGTTCGCATTCATTAAATATGTATGTACTATATCTTGCCTTGTGTACCACCTCCCCTTTTTCATCATTATTCTAGCTTCAGCTAAGTAAGTTTTAAACTTAAAAACTAGCTACATATTTTTATTGTTAATTTAATTTCTTATGAGTGTTATTTTTGTGCGTGTTTATCATATTTAAAGTTCTTGCATAATGAAATGTTAAGTGCAATATTTTATATTAGCCTAAATATGTATTCATACATACATTTACATATTCATTAAAAAAATCAGCATTATTTATAACTTGTCATATACAAAATTGGTCTTTGGACTTTGGCAGTTTAAGCTGAATCCAAATGGTAAAAAATGTGTTTTTATGTAAATAAAAGTTGGTCAGCTAACAATAAAAGATAGTATTTAAAGTTTATAGAGTAAACAAATATTCGATTGTATGACGATAGTATGATTCCAAAAGTCGTAATTTTTAAAAACTGGCTTTCGCTTTTATATACCAAAAAAAACAATTCAATTAGATGGTTTTTAATTTTTCTTGGAAATTTATGAATTTAGCATTCCGTTCAAATTAATATTTTAGATCCAAAACAAATGAAAAAATAAAAATGTCACAAAGTTGTTGAAAGTGTGTCTGTTAATTGCAAATTAGCTTCAGATAAATGTTCCCTGTGTAAATAATGAGCACATTGAATAGTCATTTATGTTAAAAAATCCAGATACATAATAAATTCAAACGGCGTTTTATAGCCAACTAAAAAAGCAGGGGGCCAATCGTCGCTTTCGATATCGAGCTGATTCGATCGAATTTTCTTAGTTTGAGATTATGGCATTCGCTATCGAACAATATAAACACATTATTCGAATGTTATAATCTCAAACTATGAAAACTCGATCGAATCAGCTCGATATCGAAAGCGACGATTAGACCGCTGCACTTGGTGATCAACTTCTTCATTTACTTAATGTTCTAAATTTTCTAATTATTTTAAACAACTTCATTCGTAAAGTATTTATCTAGTTGGTTCACATTCGGACGTAAAATCTCACGCATCAGCGTAGCTAGACAGCAATATTTTTTTAAAAATTATATGTGTGTATATATTTATTTTATTTGAAGTAATCTAACACACACAAACTTTATGAATATTATAGGAATGTCTGCAAAATCAACCAGGGTCTTTGCAGGAATAGAAACTGCGACATCCAGACTAATAATCTAACATACTATCCCCTAGTATATGGGAGCACGACTTGAAACCACTTTTCATATAATGTACTATTTTTTATACCTACATATGTTGTCTTGGGAAAAATTAAAATGAAAAACTTTTACAAAAACATATAATTTTTAGACTCGACCCAGTTCACGAACGGTATGCATGGAATGAATTTAAAAAAAATTGAGCAATGGAAATAATTTGACTCTTCATTAATTGAAGAGACAAGATGGGGAAAAATTGTCAGGATCGAAAAAAACGAATATAAGAAATATCATACGAAACGATACATTGCTTGAAAAAAAACAACTTTCAAACTGTTTTGTAATTAATTTCTCAACTTTGACTTACCCAAAAGTTGTATTTTAAGTCATTTATTCCTTATACAGGATAAAAAGTGATTAGTAATCAAGGGTGATTCTTAATTTACATGTAACAATTTATTGAGGACTTACACAACTATATGTGATATAAATATCTTCAATTTTAACAATATTAAACTAACTCTTGGTAATTTTTGTCGCAGTGGCGGTTTAGATTTTAGCACTTAATTTCCTGTTTTGCCCAGAGTTTCAAAATTGTAATTGTATCTTTATATAGGTAGTATATATTATGTTTTTTTTTTTGTTGTTTCCCTTTAGCCTTTCAAAATTTGTTTAATATCATTAACGTTTTTCTTTTTATTTCCACAGGCAACTAAAAATATTAATTTTAAAAATTCGCAGACTATGGCAAACACATTATAAATATAAATTATTCATTTATGCATCTTTGAATAAAAGAATGTAAAATGATAATAATCTCAATGGCAACGGCAAACAATTATGAACTGATCATAATCAACAACTTCATCAACATTGCATACCTACCAAAGATCTTGATGATGAGGAGTATAAAGATGCTGAATATAATAAAATTGAAAAAATTCTATTACGAACTGAGATATTAAGTTATTATTTTAACAATAATTATATAAAAAAATACTTGAAAACAGTATTCAACTTAAAAATATTATTCTTATAAAAAAGAAGTACGATCGACTGATCAAATATATGATGAAATAAGCGTAATCACTCTCCTTTCATAATTGCTTATTGCATTAAATGAAAACTTGACTAGCTTAATGAATATCTTCTTAAAAAAATAATTATCTAGTGGCTACGCTTATCAACTCAAATGCTTGCTCAATCTCATCGCACTTCTATGCAAACTAAACAATTGAATGCATGTATATACTAAATGTATGTATGTGTGCTTGTATATATGTATGTATGTATGTGATTCGAACTTAAAATTATTTTTTTTTTCTTAAGTATAATGTAGACAGTTAAATAAGTTATAACATCTCTATAATGACAAGGCAGCTTTAAGAGTCCACCACAACATCGACCATGCCAGACAATAATAAGTAAAGAAAATCTACTGGCTTTCAGGAATTCAATATTTTTGTTTTGTCTCCTCAAGTTTTGAAATCAATTCTGTTGAATTGCTGTTGAAATGTGATGTGATTTGATTTTAATTAAACAATGACAACAAGGCGCTCACACAAAACCCCTCATAATCTCCACTTCCACATCCCATATGTTCCATACAAATATACGACAAAAAACCACAACATTTCCAGCAACTGCAACAACAGCAAAATCACAACTCATCAACAACCAACAACAGTATTTTTTATTAATTTAAACAAACTGCAACTAAAGCCAAATTTAAAAGGAACGAACGTGTTCTCCGTTTTAATTTTTTATAAGGCTTCTTTATTACTAATTTTTTTTTATTAATTAAATTTTTGTTCTGACTCAGTTTCAGTTTTTAATTTAAATGTTCTGGTTTATTTTTTTTTTTCTTTATTATTACTTTTGCATTCATTTTGTGTATCTAGTGTTTTTTTTTTACTTTTATTGAGTACTGGCTGGCTGACTGACTGACTGACTCCAATTCTTTTGTTTAGTTAATTCTTTTTGCAAGACACTTAAATAAAATTTGTATTCATATTATGTGGATCACCTAAAAAAAAGTTTGTAATATCTAAGAAGATCATCGACCTACGAAAAAAACAGCAATTTAGGACTTTAAAAGACTGGAGCTATTATTGTTGAAGTTATTACTAATGTCGTTTTTATCCTATACAGTTTTGTTTTTTTTAAATATTTTTAGTATTTTAAATTTTTCTTACAAACTCCTGACAAAAATAAATACATAATAATGATACGAGCACTACTAAATCTTAAAATATTTGATTTTGTTTTAAAGAAGAGCTAACCAAATTGAAATTTCACTACTTGGTTAACACTGTGCTACACAAAAAATTATATTCTTTAGTTGCAATGATTATGAATGAAAAACTTTTAATTGGAAAAATTATTTTGCGTTCTTGAGGAGTAAAGATTCCTTGTCTTGTGACCTGTATTTCGTATCTATTTACTTAACAAATATCAAAGCAGGATTGGCATGTACATACATAGCACACTTTCTAAGAAATTAACTATAGATTTTACGTGTTGCTGAGTACTTCAAATATAATATTAAATATTTTTTTAATTTCTAAAGAAACTATAAAACTGAAATAGTACATACATCATTTGCTTCAACTTCAAAATATTTCTGGAATTTCCCAGTTCCAAGTTTTTTATTTCTTCGTTGGTATTAATGTTGCACGTTCAAATATAGCAAAAGTTATCATTTTCATCACATTTGTATTTATATCAGTTGTAAATTTGTCATTCTGTTTAATAATAAAAATGCGGCTCTGAAAATGTTAAATATGTAAATGTTTTGAAGTATTGAGTACATAAAAAAAGAGTGAATTGAATACTCATTGGTACCCACTCCTCAATGCTTTGCCAGCTCTACTTGATACATTTTTCATCCGCTGGTCTTTGCTTAATTTCAATTTAGTTATATTTTTAATAAAATATCAATTCGGAAGAGTCACTGTGCAGATACAACTTGAGCTTAGCAATTAGCAATTTCAAATTATTTTTAATGCTAATTTATACTGATAAATTTCCACAATGAAATTTCAATATCCATATGTATTTTCTTTTCTGCACGAAAATTCATTAATTTTCCAAAGAAGAAAAGCAAACAAACTAATCAACAGCTAATTGAAATTCTTTAGAAAAGACAACAAATAGACAAATTCCCTGAAGTCATGTGTTGTAGATGATTTAATTAAAAAACAAAAATTTTTCATACAGAATCTCCAATAGCTTTACGATTTTCTAAAGCTTTAATATTTTTTTTTTGCTAATTTAGCATAAACAAAGTTATTTACAAACCATTAATGTAATTATATTTAAATGCAGCGTTGCTGCTCATACACCATTGTTTATTTTTCTTTTCTAACTTTTTTTTAGGTTTTGTTATTTTATTTTATAATTTCTAAATTTAAGATGAAGAACAACAAAAGAAAAACAAAAAAAAAAACTATTTTAAAGTACAATTTTTGCTTATCAAGCAATCAATTTAAATTTGATTGTATATTGTTAACTTTGTTTAATGTTTTGAATTATTTAAAATTAATTATTATATTTTTGTTTATCTTACACAAATTTAACTTGAACAAAAGGTGTACTATAATTTCTCTTTTAATTTAACAACGAAAATATTTTTAATTTATTTTTAATAAAATAAACAACGAAACTAAAAAAAATCAAATGTTCAATGATTAAAAACAGAAATAAAATTCCAAACAAAAACATAAGTTATATTTAATATATTTGAAATGAATAATTAATATAAATCAAGGCAAATTCATAGCAGGTAGACTCGCCTCAATTCGCTTACCTGCTTTCTTTGTCAAAATCTACGTCAAACGCTATATAAATCAAACATAATCAAATTTTTATTATTTTTTTGCTTCTTGTATCTCCTTGCATTTTTATATGTTTTGTTTGTCAAAATATTTTATATTTGATTTATATATAGTGTTTGACGTTTGATTTTGACAAAGAAAGCAGGTATTTTTCAAAGCGAATTGAGGCGAGTCTACCTGTTATGAATTTGCCTTGAAATGCAAGGAGCAAAAAATAATAAGCTGAGCTGTCAAAACCACCTGTTATGAATTCGCCTTAAATAAACAAGCGCACAATATACTTTCAAGCATGCATATTAGAAATGAAATGTCATAACTTTAAAAATGCGGAATATTTTTTATCGACATACCAAGGTGAATTCATAACAGGGAGACTCGCCTCAATTCGCTTTGAAAAATACCTGCTTTCTTTGTTATGAATTTGCCTTGTCGACATACCTGGAATGAATTCGCCTTGCTTCAGTTTTACAATTTAATTATTTATTAAAACAAATAATACAGTCGAACTTCTCTATAGTGAATGAAGCTCTCCCTCCTATGAATTTATTTCAAAAACATAGCTTTCTCGTTCAAATGTTAGTGTATTTTCATCTCCTTATAATGAATTTCCATACAGTGAATTTTTCTTTGCAATGAAGCAATTTTTCGGATGTAAATTTGTCTTCATATAATGAATTATTTCAAAAAAGTTTCCGTTACGCATACTAAAAATACTGTATGACGAGAATAAAGTAATATATGTAAGTATTTCCAAGCGAATTTATTTAACAGGCAGCAATAATATTACTACAAGCACCGTCTATTTGGCACAAAGTGTCAAAAATAGAAAAAGAAAATTTATTTAAAATGTATTTTTAGGAACTTTTATCACAATCCATATGCTCCAAACAAAAATATTTATTTATTAATTATTGCCTACAGCCAAAAAATCATTTGAAAACTCCAGAAAATACAAATAAAGAAATTTTGAAATATACTGCCACCAAGGCGAAATATTCAGCTGTGCTTTCAACACCTGTAAAATGAATTCGCCTTGGTGTATTTGAAGTATTGATGATAGAAATAACAATGAGAAATTGAATTTGAGATTATTTTTAATTTACTTTATATATTTTTATTATTTTACTCTTAAAGCAATTCAAGTCAGCAAAAAAATCGTAATACACGTTTCTTGCGGCAACAGGTATATGTTATGAGTTCATTCATAAAAATTCGAAGTATTATTTAAATTTTATAACTCTCACCTGGTTGTTTCAAACTTTCACGCAAAATTCACCATAATGTAGTTTGAAAGATTTTAAACTCTGAACAACATGGAATCAACTGAGTTGGTAAAAAAAGCAGCTAAAATGAAGAAAAAGTCATAATTATGATATGTAAAAATTTATTTTATAAAATCTTAATCATTTGAGAATTTTAATAACACATTTTTAAAATACTATCATAAAAAATAATAAAATTTTAATAATTTTAAAATAAAAAATATGATTAATATTATATAAATTATTAAACATACCTTATTCATTCTCTATTCATTATCTTAAACTCATATTTAAACAATGTAAAAATATTTAAAACTTTATATAGTACATTATAAAAAATAACTAGTGACATTGTAATAATAATGTCGCGCAAAGAACTGATTTTTTCAAAAACTCCAATATGAAACGTAATAATAAAACAAATGTTAAAAATCCACCAAAAAATAACTGCAAATTAGTAGGAATAATATTTAACAAAAATTATTACTTGCAACTTGTATTTCTAAAATTATTTTACTTATGTTATTATTTTTTTTACTTGTACAAAATAGTATATATTTATATATATTCATGTATGTATGTAATTGAATTTCTTTACAACGAATTTTTTAAGAACATAATAAAAACTATACACAATGAATAAAAAACGTGTTAATCAAATTTCAAATAAACTCTTTAAACATCATTTTGAAAAACAAAACTTTTATTTTAAATAGAATTAACACTCAGGTAATTAGTAGCTGCGTTCGAGTATCCATGCGCTAAATACTTTAGCAAACATCACTCCATGTTTCTATTTAATGATTATTTTTAAAGGAACCTTTTTTAACAATTGCTTTCCTTACTTTAGACATTACCGAGCAACTATTTCAACATCACAAAATACATATATGTATGTAAATTAGGGTGGGTCCACTTAGCAATCGATATTGTGCCATCTATTTTTCGATATCTTTTGGCATGGGGGAAAAAATTTAAAATTGTTTAACTTTTTCTCAACTTTTATTTTTAAGGTTTTTTAGTAGGTAATAAAAAATCGGTTGATTTAATTTTTTTTAATATTTTTTACCTTTCCAAAGTAAAATTAATTTTTGAATTAAATTAAATTCATTAGAATTGAGTGGAACTTTTTTTGCTCATGCCAAAAGCTATCGAAAAATCGATAGCACAATATTGACAAATTTTTGTCCTTACAAATCCTTACAAAATTTTTACATTTTCACTTTGTATGAAATATTAACAGATAATATTTATATCTACTGTAAAAAAATTCATATTATTTTGCCTACATTTTGGTAGCAAAATGGAAGATTTAAAAATTATTTTTCATACATACATATGTATGTATGTATATCTTCAATCTAACTTCAAATAGTATTTTTCTTCTATTGAAAATTTAGAAATTTTGAGTTAATAACCTAATGTTGAACAAGTACGATATATAAAACAGATAATATATAACGTGGTTTAACTCCAAAGAAGATTGAATTTTCAACTGCTGCAGTATATTAAAAATTTAATTATTAAGGCATAGATGAGATTGTGCAAAGCGAATCAAAAACCATGAGGCCTTACTTAGCCAGCTGCTTATTGTTTGTTTGTTTCTAAACGGCTCTGCTTAGCCTATTTATTTGTAGATATTGATAATAACGCTACAATTTTAAGTTGTCACTACTACCCGCTAGGTCAATAATTTTTAGATTTTTTTAATAGAAAACATATACAATATTGAAATAAATTAAATTTATATATAAAATATAACCATAGTAATACATATATTATGAAAACTCCAAGTGCCTAACTATTATGTTTCACGATATAAAAACTATAATAGACGGACACAATTCAATATTCGAAATTTTCAGTAAATAATCAAAGATCTTAATTTCACTGAAATAATTATAAATACAAATGTATAATCGATTATTTTATACAAAATCTTCAATATATGTATAAACTATTTAGAGTTTTCGTTATTTAGAAAATCTACTTAGTTCAGCGTTCAAAATTTCAAAGATGTTTTCGAATTGGAAAGAATAAATTGTGCACAAAAATTCGAATTGGTTTCTGTATTAGACTTGCAAAATGTACCTGATGTACTTATTCTGCACTCTCGAAAAATTAGGAAATAAAATTTTTCACCGCAACAACCTAATTCTTCTTGAAACTGTTTAACACTCGACGAAGCTTGAAATATATACAACTTTGCAAGCGCTTTACGGCACTTAAGTCATCAAATCCTAAAGAACCTAATACATATACATATGTACCTATATATACATACCTACATCTAACCAAAATCCTAAAATAACAATCAAACATTAATAAAATAAAATGTTATTAGAACAAAAACATAACATGTGAATTCACTTTTAAGACCACGCCTAAACTTTTTGGAGTTCTCTGCAATATCTGAAACAAATAATTTTTTATGTTTTCTTATAGAGTTGTTCTGGACACTATATCGAAAAATTTTAAAATATAGGGAAAATAACGTAAAAGTGCAAACCGCTCTAATTCAATAGCAGCATACACAAAAATCAATAACATATGTATTTGAGGGTGAAAAAATAAATATAATATAATAATTTTTAGCTTTAAAATATAAATACTTCAATTAGTTCATGTAATAACAAACACAACTGCCCATATAAACAATAAAAAATTATTTAACATTTCTTTGTAAGTGTTATAAAGTTAATAATAAATTCAGCTATTAATATAATGCACGCCAAAAATAATTCTTATCTTATCTCTTATTGGGTTTTCATTCAAGAAAAACGAAGAATATTTTTTTTACTGCTCTTATCGTAACAAAATAAGTACTCCAAATAAAGCCATTTCCATAGAAAAATAAAGATAAAATTTATATAGAGATAATCAAACATATTGTATAAATGTTTGATAAAGAGTTAACATTACTGAATAGGAATGAAATGTAAAAGGACAAGAGTGTTCTAACTGTTCCATCGGTTGTATGTTATAAACATTATAAAATTGCTATTATCATTTTGTCATGTAAAGTTCGTCATTAAAACTTTTGTAGGGTTAAGCAATTTAAATAATAATTCTTGCAAGAAACAACTGACTCCAAAACCGAGTAAAACTATGTAACTGAGAACTTTTTTTATTTAAATCATGGAACATTGCTCATCTAGTTGCACTGATTTCTTGCTTTTTATTAACACGGCACTTCCTAAGAAAGCAGCCCTCGTGCTAAGAGAAATTTAAAATATACAAAAATGCCTATCCATACCGTATAGTACTCTAAAAACTATGACGAAAAAAATCATTTTAGAAAAATCTTACTCAAGTGTGTATTAACTTACTTTATAGTTTTTGGTATGCGACAATGTTTTAATTGTTAGCAATACTTCAATAATTAAACTCAACAACGTAAGTTGCTTTCTGTATTTATAGTCTATTTACAAATAAAAAATAAATTTATATATTTTTACAAACAATTATTACAATTACAATTTTTATCTTAAAAAACTAATTACATATAATAAACACATAGAACGATTTTAGTCAACATTTCCAAAATTCGGAGAAGATGATATTTTTTCGGCTTTGAAAACATTACTTATACCTCCCACTGAGGTAACACCACGCAAGCCAGTATTTTGAAAATATATCAATAAATATTCTTCATCACTTCTAATTTCTACGTCATCAGAAAAAGCAAGACGTACAATTTCTTCATTGTCAGACATTAATCTGCTTAAGCGGTCGCGCTTATGGCGATGTGAGTGCCCGTGACGAGTCGGAACTTCATCCCAAAACGGATCAGATGAAGTAGGTGAAGAGGGTGGTGATTCAGCTTGATTAACATACTCATACGCTACATATTCCTTGAAACTGGCATAATCGACGCGATAAATACCAATCCAATCGTGATGTCGTTCTTCAAAATCTATCGGTTTTTTGTATTCCACCACATTTTCTTTTCCTATTGTCCATTTGTAGATATCTTTAAACTCAACACAAGGAGCATGATAATTTGGAAATAGTTTAATGATAAACTCACTCGTAACTGGCTTGTGATCGCTAATGTTGTAGCCAGGATGGGACTTGTAGGCGCATTGCTCCATTTCAAAAGGCATATAATTCGGTACGCGATTGATAGGTTTTACTGCATACAAAATTCGATCCGTCCATGCTGGCCTTCTCTTAAGATCATATTCAGAGGTTCCTTCTTTAAACTTAAATGTAGGGGGAAAGGAAGGTTTACGTTCGTGTAGTAGAGAAAAGGCCTCCTGTGTATCTTCTCTGACATAATTTAATTGATCGCGTTGTATGAGCTCATCAAATGCCTCTTCCTTAACTATTTTATCGCGAATTGTTCGGGGCGTATCGTCTCCCATTAAGCGAAAATTTAAATCACCACACCAAAAAACATAATCGTGTTCAAGAATTTCCCTAAACTGCGGCACATGATAATGATGGTTATCCATAATTTGCTTGAAGTCTTCAATTCGCTCATCCAAATGATGATCGTGAGCGGCCAAATGTGCTACAACAAATGTTAAGCCAGCGCCATAAATATTAAAACGTATACTTACAGCCCCCTTGTTTCCCCAAATTCCTCCAAGACCAGTGCGGGTAAATTCTGCTTCAATATCTCTTAAATGGGTGACGTGTACTCGCCGAACAAACAGAGTTACTAACAAGCCTTGCATTTGTTCTGCTTTTACCGCAACATAATCAAAATCCTTAAGTAAATCTTTTGCTTTAGTTGTCCAAGGATCCTCTTTAAATAGACCCTTTACCTGCTGTGAAGGCTGAACATTGACTTCCTGAAATCCCAAAGCATATATATCTGGTAAATGAGAATCCTCAACAGCAGAATTTAGACCCAACAAATTGCGCAGAGATATATTATCAGGAAATTTACTGCCCACATTCCAGGTGATCACATACACGCGATACGGGGCCATTTTTCCCTCTTCGGATAAGGGCGTATACTTAGCTTTTAAACTCATGTTACAAAACAATTTTCTTGAACAATATGTTAGCTGAATGCTTTTATTATGCAGACACAACTTTCGAAAATTAGGATTATTATTTTATATTTTCCGGGAATATTTATTTTTCTACCTATTTTTGTTATTACTTTTATTTAGTTTAATCAATTTTTTAAAAGTACTTGTTAATTGAAAAGCGAAATGTAAATAAGTGCCAGTAAATATTATTATTATTTATTATTCAGTGTTTTTTAATCAAGGCCACATTTGTCAAACATGTGTGCAGTTGCTTAATTAGAAAAGTTGCCATATTTTAAAATATCGATCAAACATGTTTCAACTCGTGGTATTGATTAATTTAGTTTGAAAAACAACCATAAGTAAATTCCACAAAAATTTTTTTCCCGGATTCGGCCTGAAAGTCTGCACAAGTTGGTTAATTCGGATCTTTTTGTATTCGAAATGTATTTTCGACATGAACAATGATAGAAAATGTCACCAGAGAACGACCCGACTTTTTGGAAAATTTCGGAGAAACTTTTGATATAACATTAGAAACTTGACAGAAATTCCTGAACCTTTTCTGAATATGTTGTATAAATTCATGTGAAATTATCATACATTTTGCTGGCACTAATGACAGCTAGCACGGAGACTTTCATCTATATGTATGAAAATACACAAAAATTGTTTAATTCTGAAAATATTGTTGTTCGATTCTAGTTTCTCTCACTGATTTTCTTACTTGTTACAATTTTGTGTGAATACTATTAAAGTATTAGTTAAAAATTACCTGTGCATTCACTACCATAATAGCTGTGAATCCATTCATGCAGCCGTATATAACATACCAATGAAACTACCAATTATTGCAGTTGAAAAAATAATTCCGATTTTGTTTCAATGGCAAACATATGGCAGCCCCGATTACTAGTCACTAGAGTTGATAACATAACGAGACGAAGTTGTAAACAAAAAAACTTACCATGAAAAATATTTAAAAATACATATTGCATCTATAAATGTCCACAATGCAAGCTCAGAAAATAATTGTGATACACCCAGGTTCTCTTAACCTCCGTATAGGTCGCGCAAGTGACCTAAACCCGTTAACAATACTCCACGCAATAGGTCGGAAACGCAAACAAAATATTTCAAACTTAGAGCACCATGATTCACTTCTCCCTCCGATTGCTAAGAGTAAACAAGATGAAATTATGCAGGAATTTGAGGAAAATAGACTTCAAGTTTCTCATTGTATTCAGTCAAGCATGCGGCAACATGAGGAACGTAGTGGCGGACTCAAAAGACTGCGTGTTGTGACTCCACCACAACAAATATCAACATTTAATAGACGCACTGTGCCTGAGGAATTGCCACCGGACGCTGTACTTAAAGCTAACGATCTTGAAGACAAAAAGAAAATAAATGATTTACCAGACAATATCTTTGATAAAGATTTGCTTAAAATAAATTTCAATAAAGCGGCTAATTATAATGTTCACTTTCCCATGAAAAAAGGCGAGTTGAACTTGCATACCAATTTAGGTGGGTCTTTGACGTCTGTGTTATCAGATTTAGAATCGATATGGTCTTATGCTATACATGAAAGAATGGCAATTCCAAAAAAAAGTTTAGTTCAATATGGAGCGGTATTAGTTGTTCCTGATGTCTATAATCGTAGTATTCTAAGAGAGATGGTGACGTTATTATTAACGCGTCTGAAATTTCGTGCTTGTTTTTTGTTGCAAGATCATGTAGCCGCAACATTTGGAGCAGGCTTAGGTTATGCATGTGTTGTTGATATTGGAGATCAAAAATGTTCAATATCTTGCGTTGAGGACGGTATCTCACAGCCAGATACTCGTGTTCGTTTGGGATATGGTGGTGGTGATGTGACTCAAGTATTTTACGCTCTTTTGCGTAAATGTTGCTTTCCTTATAAAGAGTGCAATGTAGACGATAATTATGATGATGCGGTTTTATTGATGAGTTTAAAAGAGAAATTTTGTCATTTAAATTTAGAGATATGTGGAGCTCAAGAGAAAACATTTGAAGTAAATATGTTTATATACTACATAAATACATATTAATATGTTACTCTTATGTCTTTTGATTGCAGATTTCGAAACCTAATAAACGTTTACGTTACACTTTTCAATTGGGTGATGAATGTGTTGTAGCTCCATTGGCACTTTTTCACACAGAACTGTTAAATCTGACGGGTAAACAGCGTTTAATACGTTTACAATTTCGAAATAGTCAACAATCAGATCCAGAAGATTGTTTCGATGCGGATTATATAAGAGAAACGGGTAGAGTACGTAATGGTCGTGGAGATCAGCTTTTAGATTCTATGCCCGTCACTGGGGAAACTGCAGATGATGAACTTGTAGTGGTTGACAATTACGAGGTAGAAGATCGTTCTAACAATTTACGTAGTTCTGAAAAAGATGAAGAACTGTACTATTCATCTCCAAATGGTCAACTTGTACCACTTGATCTCGCTATTGTACGGAGTATAGAACGTTGCTCGACAGATGACATGAAACGAAAAATGTATGGTTGCATTTTATTGGTGGGTGGTGGTAGTAAAATACCGAGTTTTTCAAAATGGCTCGAGCAAAAAATCATTTCACAATTGTTGAATATAACAACCCATAATCGTTTAATTGATCAATTACCTTTTGAAGTGAATGTTTGTGTCAAGGAAATGGAAGCAGCTATGATAGCATGGAAAGGAGCTGCCATAATGTCCTGCTTAGAAAGTGCTCCTGAACTTTGGTTAATTGCTAGTGAGTGGGAAAAGTATGGCTTACGTATTCTGCGAGAGAAGGCCACATTTTTGTGGTAAACTAATTTTATCTAGATAAGATAATAATAAGCTTTGAATTATTATACCATTCGTTAAGTATTCTCTCTATCGTAAGTATTAGTTTACATTTGTATAAAACATGTAATGCATGCATAATTTTTCGTTACTGTCTGTATTCTGAATAATTTTCATGCATTGCTTTACTGAATTGATTTATGTTGTCAACGTGAGGCTCTATTTTTTAGATTGTATTCCAAAGCATAAAATAGAGCAATTAAACCGTTTTCTGATGCAAAAGCACGTAACAAACAAAAATTTTAAATTACACTTGTTATTAATTACGTTGTATTACATCAAATTGTAAACTTCTTTCATAAACAATAGCAAAATTATAGACGAAAAGAAGTTCTTTTGTTAAGTTTTTCGTCAAATACTTAAAATTTTTTTATATGTTAGATGCGGCTTTTTTAGATTAAGGTAACGATATGCTAGTGATTAACTACAAAATATAACATCTACTTAAGACCTCATTTTTAAAATAAAACGTTTCTAGATATATGAAATTTTTATGAAAAATACAAAATGAGGACCGTAATCCATGAAATGACGTATCAAACATTAATTTTAATACGGTATTTATGGAATTATTTTATGCAGTCAAAGAAAACACATTTGAGAAGTAATACATATGTACATACATGCATATACATATATAAAGAAGAGATATTAAGGTTCTACAGTATTGGTTTTATATACCATGAAAAATTGCGATTAAAATCTCTGCGGCGTACTTGGAAACATTCGAAAAATATATACTTTCACATGGATGGAAACGCCATGATAGATACGTGTGCTTTTCATTCTTTAACTACATATAAATGTCTATAATCCTGTAGGATTAAATTAACTCAGTAAAGTGTAGTGTCCATTTAAGAATATGTATGCAAATGTACGGATTCTGTAAATTGTGGCATGTAACTCTAATTTGACTAATGCGGGAAACTAAAACTTCTATTTTCTATTCAAGATTTATTTGAAAACAGAGAATTTTTGAAAATGTATTAATCTAAATTTTGAGGTGTACTGGAACCCATGTAAGTGTACAAATCAGATAGAGTAGAATTAATTAATTTTGCTTTAATAGTGTCACATTTTAAACGTTTATGTGCCTCAAAGCGATGACAGCCACCAAAGCTATAAAAATAGTTGCCTCCTTTTGAACCTTTTATCCAAAGAACATCTATAGGAGGTACTTGATGTGAAGAATTTTCAACCTGTCAAATTCAAAACAAATTATTTTATTTCTTAATCAATAGTAATAAACAAACACACCTTTATAGTTTCCATTAAAGATTCAACTTTTTTTTCGTCTAGAACTGAAGGTATTGGTCTATGTATGACACTCATGGGTACTTCATGAATTGCATCAATGCTGGCCGAGTGAATACTATGTTCAACGTAAGAATTTTTTGAAGTCATATCAATGTTATTTGTTAAAGTTGCTCCAGGCTGTTCTACGAATAGAAAAATGTTATTACGATCGCCTTAAAATTAATATTACACTAAAAAAAGTGACAATGAAAGTATGTATGTTTGTATGCATTGGTATCCATCGTCAAATCCTTGAAACCAACAAAAAATAATATTTTTATATTTTGTTTACTTTTTTCTTTGGACGAAAAAGTGCGTCTGCTCACTTGAAAAACAAAGTTTCTAATGAAAGCCATTCAACGACCGCTTAATTTTATTTTTGCTCTGTAAAACCGTATAAAACACTCCTAGAACTTGTTTTGTTATTTTTAATGTAGCTGTTGTTGTTATTGAATTTTTGAAATAATTTTAATAACAATTTATACTTAAACGAATATTTTATTTAAGTATGTATGGACTTACATACATATACATATATGTATGTATGTACATACATACATATGTATGTATATAAGATTAGCGAACTGGTGTGGCGATATACATTGCAGCGTACACAATATTCATTCAAAAGCTTTTGGCTTCTGTTTTAGTAAAACTGCAGCTTAGTCTACACCTTTAGAATTAATTCTTAAGATTGAATTAATGAAAAAGTCATTCCAAAACAAAAAAAAGTACGAATAGATTTATTTTTGGTTTTAATTACTTTTCTAATCAGCTGTTGGAATAAGGTGAACTCATTCTTTCTCTCGCGCCCTTGAATATCGAGATCACCCATTGAAATTGCAAAAGCTAAAACTGGTCATTAACACCGACCAAAATAAATAGAAAGAACATTATCGTAGATGTTCGTTATCTTAGAATTTGCAGTAAGCTATTGCAAAATAAAACGATAAAAATGTATGTACATATGCACGTACATACATACATCCATGTAAATATGCGTATGCATGTGCGTATCATACTAAGTACGTATACAGCCTTGTGCTACAATAGTCATAACTCAATAAAACGGGATTTTAAAGTTAAGCAGTTTTAAGGAAAACCTCGACATTTACCTAGTATGTATCGATGTACATTAGGGACATAAAGAAAATTTTTACCTCTTTACAATGTAAAACATTTTATTTGGAACGATTTGAAGTTTTCAATTCTAATTCTTTGCCAAAATATGTAGCTTAAAAGGGGAAAGACGTAAAAATTTGTGTATTGAAGTTCGTGAATATTGGCGGTCACACACGCTGAATTCAGTGGTGCTAGAGGTTTTTTGAAATTACCGCTCGTAATCGCCATTTAAAATTTAGATTTCACTTTAACATTAATGTCATAAATAAGTTCATATCACTCACCTCTTGAGAAAAAAATATATGTATACACACCCATTAAGGTGTGGGTAACTACATACATACATATGTATCTACAAATATTAACAACTTCAAAATCGGTTTCTGCAAATTTTTTTTGATCTCTGACTTTATTGCAGGAAAACCTTGACATTTACGTATGTATCTATGGACATAGGCGCATAAAGAAAATGTTTACCTATCACAACGATGTGAAAACATTTTATTTGAAACGATTTGAAAAAATTATATCTTAAAGCGCTCTAAAATCCACCCAACTTATTCAAAAGAATTTATTTTATTGCAAAATTTCATCTGTATTAATTGTAAGAATTGTAATCAGATTATTAACTGTGCACTTTAAGTTGGCACTCATGCATGCAATAGAAGTTCTCAATTCTAATTCTTGACCGCACAATATGCTAAAAGGAGAAGACGTCAAAATTTGTGTATTGTAGTTCATGATTCCTCTTCTGAGTTCATACCACTGTTCTTGAAATTGTATTTTTTGTTCTCTAGAATAGTGGCGGTTTTTCGAAGTTAACGTTCGTAATCGCTGTTAAAGCAACATAAAAGTCACAAGTTTTCATATTTATAGGTACTTTTGCAATAATTTTTAAATATAGCAAATTTTTAAATTTGTTTTGTGAAAAATAATTTTGTAGATAAAATTTTCGACCTTACCATATTGATTAAAAATTTAGAATAAGGTTTTTTTACAAGATACAATGAATAAGGTACCATTGGTAGCGTAACCGATTATTGTTTACGTGTTACGAGTATATAAAATGTTAAATTTTGTCAGTTTTGTAATTACTGCATTTGCATGAGCTTCAACAATATATGCATGTATGTACATACATATATGCGTTAACAAATTTCAGAGAGCTTATTAATGTTACAGTTAACAGATTTTTACAACAAAAAGCATGTTGTTTTGCATTTTTTTAATTGTCGTAGAACCCCAGGAATCTGATTCATTGTATAAAACATAAATAACTAACGTATAAAACAGATTTATATGAATCCTGATTTGATGCTGTAGTTAAATTCATGCTTGCATGATATGAATATGTATGTATATGCTTTTTTCATTTCTTATCTGGCAGTACCCATGGTAGAATAATATAGGTAATGTCGAAGCTACAACAGCACTGCTTTTAGGTTCGAAGCTGTCAAAAAGCACAAAAGAAAAATGGCAAAATGGTTGCATTTTCTCTTCTATAAAGAATTTTTTTCCTTTCCTTTTTGTTATTTGCAGTTGAAACAAGTGATAATGTGCTTTTTTTAGTTGTGTGGGTGTGTGTTAAAAATACATAATAAAATTTTGACAGACTCGAACCAAAAAAAAAAATCCGTTAACGCTTCTACACTACCTGTACTGCCATGGCAGTACCTATAAACAAATGCTCAAATGTCAAAATTATTATTGTCAACAACAAAAGAACAGAAAAATTAGAAGAACAAGAAAAATAAAAAGTAGTGGTGGAAAACTGGACAAAAAAAAATTGAGAAAACTTTTAAGAAACGATAAAAATTAGTGAAAAATCGGACAATCATAAATTGTATAATTTGTTATATTTGTTAGCTATTGGAAGCTGAAAAAGGGCTAGCCAAAATGAGTGTGCTCGCTTATCCACCCACAAATGACGAGGAAATATTTCGCCTGTGTACCAAAGAATGCGGCATCATTACATCCACAGAAGATCAACAGTACTTTGCGCTTAGATGTGTTACTTGTTCTGAGAAATTTTTATATTTCGATGCTTTCATAGAACATATGCAAACAATGCATGTGTCTTATGACAATGACGGATCTAGTGCTCTGGTCAGCAGTGGAAGGGATATGCTAGGCCGAAATGACGAAAAAAACAAACTTAAACGACGTCTGGAAAATGATAGTGAAGAAGATTTAGCGGCAATGCTACAACCATCAGTGGTGATGATAAAGGAGGAGAAGATTGACGAGGAGGAGGATGTGGATAATGTAGATTGCTAATTCCCTTTTTAATTTATATAGAGAATTAAAAGTTACTTTTTAGGGAGCCGTTATACAAAATGAGCCTCTGGTAAACGATGACGACGATGATTATGCCGCAGGTTACTATAGTGTTAAACAAGAACAAAGAGATCCTGAAATGAGTATGGATTTAGCCGATTCCAGTTATATGGGCGACTCTTATGGTAGTTATAATGATGAATATGCTGGCGAAGACGATGATATAGAACAGAGTAATAATGGCGATGACAGCAACTATGATGACTTAGTTGAAGAGTCTTTGTTAGAGGTAATTTTATAAATACTAGTGGACCGGGCATAATTTGCCCTACCACAGACCTGCCTAAAAATACAAATCTGAAAAAATTAAATAAAATTATATCAGGGGTTTTTTCGGGATGATAATAGTCAAAAAGTAAATTTAACGTGTTCAACGTTTAGTTTGTTTATTTCAAGCTTTCTCAAAAAATTTTTCTTGCAAAGATCTATGATACTTAATTATGTTTGAGATAAAGTAATAATTAAATCTCAACTTTTTTTGTACTTCGCGACAAATAATTTGAATACTTAAAATAATATTAAATAAGGAAATAAACCCCTTATATAAGAATTAAAGTATATAGAAAAAATAACTAACGAATTTGACTAATTTTCAAATATAAAAATAGATTTTTTTAATGAATTCCTTAACAAATTTTGAAGGTTTCTATTTCTGTAATTTTTTGAGATGAAAAATTTTTTTCTCACAGTTTTATGGCACAGTTTACCTTTATCAAAACCATCTCGCTCCTGGCAAACAGCTTCAAATAGTTGCGCAAGTAACATAAAATTCAGTTTTTTATAAAGTTACGCAAGTTCAGTTAAAAATTTGTACATTAGAGGTGTTAGGTTACGCAAAGTGCCTGAAATTGAAGGACTTGAGTTATACTAAAAGCTCAATAATACTAAAAATTCATAGTTTGTATTATGACTTTGTTGAGCAGCTCTTTATGTCATTTTAGTTACTTGATAATTCCTGAAGCTATAGAGACCGACATCTCATAATAGCTAATATTTGCTATGCATAGTAATATACGTTCAAAGAGAAATGTTCAGTACTTTTAAAATTACGTAAGTCTGGCGTTTAAGAACTATTGTTCTATTAGTACTAGAGATTGTAGGGATTGCTCATTTATAGATATCGATTTTTTTCGGCTGTAATTTGTTTTAAAATCCATTTATATAATTTAATTAAAAAATAGAATTCTGCATCTGTTGGAGTTACCAGTCACATAAAAGATCGGAAAATGATACAATTTCTTATTGATGCCTATCGTCGAAATACCTTCTTATGGGATCATCGTCATCCACAATTTCGCGACCGTGTTCGTCGGAGCCAATTTATTGACTATATAAATTCTGAATTCAAGAAACGTTTCAATTTAACACTGTCAAAGGATGCTGTTACACGCAAATGGGACAATCTACGTACAGTTTACAAACGTGAATGTAATCGTATGTCACTTGAAAAAACAAATGTCAGCACATTGTGGTATTTCAAAGAATTGCATTTTCTAAATCGCCTGTATGGCGGCAATCAAAAGATATCAGATGCTGTTGTTAAGGAAACGGTATACCGGAGACGTTACTCGGCCTTGTGGAATGATACTTCTACCAATAAAATGCTACAACTTTTGAAAAGTTATCCTTGCTTCTATGACAAGTTCAACATAGATTATCGTAGTAAAGAAAAACGAGGAGAAGCGTTACAAAAAATGGTCACTGAGTTGATCGGTTTTATTGATGTGACAACCATACAAATATCAAAACGAATATCGCAGTTACGATTTGATTATTCAAAACAAAAGCAAGAGCGATTGATGTGTGAAATGAGTGGAAGAACATTTGCCCCTACGTACAGTTATTATGAGATAATGTTTTTCATGGATAACGATATTGCACCATTTAAGTGTGAACATTGTCCTATGATTTTAAATTCACCTCGTGAATTGGACACCCATTTGCTGACACACCAACACAAAATACAACAGCAACCTCATCCTGTATCTGGCACCTCAGCAGCTAAACTATACTCTGGGGGCCTAAGTGGTTCAAATATGGGCGGATCAAATTACTATTGTCCAGTTTGTCAGTTGGGCTTCAATGATTTGGATCAGTTTACGCGTCATAAGCAGATACATCCATCGCTCAAAGACGTAAAATACCATTGTGATTTGTGCACAGCCAGTTTTCGTGAAAAGAGCAACTTTGACGAACACATGCGAAGGCATAATGACGAACTACTTATACCAGATTTAACATCAATAACTCCGGACGATGGCGATAATGAGTTAATAACGGATGACAGAATATCTAACGGTTCACCTACACGATCAGACGATGGACGCGGTTTTCGTTGTCACTATCCCAGCTGTGGAAAACAATTTAGTTCACGCCACACAATGATGGACCACGTTAAGTCCCACTACAGCGAGGAGGAATTTAGCTGTGATATTTGTGGTAAGGCATTTAGATCTATTAAGAACCTGCAAAATCACAAACAAATTCATGATGCTGTTAAAAAATACATTTGTAAAATCTGTGGGTCTGCTTTTGCCCAGGCGGCTGGTTTATACCTTCACAAACGGCGTCATAATAGGCAACACGAACGATCTTAAACGCTTTTAAAACTCTTCAAATTAATACTTAAGCTATTTTTCTAATATTTGATTCTCTAAAAGTGCAGCAGAAATTAATTATTATTAAACTCACCTTACGAATATTTTCAAATGCAAAGAGCATTTAGTAAAAATCCACTTCTTGTTTTGCTGCTTATTTAGACATGTGCTGCCTTTAATAGTCTTTAAACTTCTCAATAATTTCAATTATTTAAAATATTTATTTATTTTCGAAAAATAATAATTCCATTATATGTTCATTTATTTTTTTTGTTAACTTTTAATTTAGTTTTGTTAACAAAGTTATCCACAACGTACCCCAACGTTTCTTTTTTGTCCGTGTATTTTAAATTTTCAAGGTTTTTCATATATGTATGTTATGAAGCACGTATAATTTTGAATATTCAGTGTTTTGAGGGATCAGTAAATTTGGCAAAGCGAAGGAAAATGAGTAACCCCCTTTAGATTAATTGCTTATATATTTGTCTTAAATGAGAAAAGTGTTTGTGTATTGTTAGAAGTTTATAATATTTAACGTCTTATTAAATTCAATAAAAAAAAGTTGTTAATGACAACGAACGAATATCAGTTATATAAGAAATAAGACTCAAAGTAAAAGTCAATATGCAGATTTTTCGTGTTGATTACGTTTTTTTTTAATTCTAGCTTTCGAGTTCGCATAAAATCAATTTTGTATGTTTTATTTTTTTTTTATTTATTTAAATAGTTATTTATTTAAAATTAAAACGCCTTTAAATTTTTGGAAAATACCTAAAAAAATATTGATAATCCTAACATGACAGAACATCGATTCGTTTGACATGGAAAAAAATGGAGAATTAGGGTACGTTCTCTATATAGTATTATCCTTTTAAAATCGAAAGCTTAAATATAATTAATTATTTCGTCCGGTTATTTTGAAAGTGGTTCGATGAAATCTTTTACAAAAAATAAGTTCATCATTTTGGATTTTTAAGTCAAAATATTATTTTAGGTAAAATATATCCGAAAAAAACATAAATGTAAAAATAAGGCCAAGTAAGCTATTGTTCAAAAATTATGGCCGTTCTATTTGACGCCCAAATTTTTTATAGGTGCAGTACCATTTCATTTCATTGCCCCTAGGCGAAAGTTCTCTTTTTGTCTGCCCTCGATAAAAAGTGACAGTTGTTAGATGTTTCTCATTACTTATTCACCAAGACCTGCCTATGAATCGAGTTGTGAATTGAACAGTCCATATATGTTCATATATATGAATCTATTTTGTAATACATACATCATACATAATTTAATAATTCAAATGACCGATATGGATTTTTTGCTAACTTTTTACCTTTAAAAAATAAGCAATCCAATCATTTGCAGTGCTAGGCAAAATAGTTTAAAGTATCATTCATATAAATATTGTTGCAAGAAACTTTAATTTCAATTTCCTTTGAATAATGTAAATATTTAATGGCAGAAATGCGTATCGCTTATACATACATACATACAAATGTATGCAAGTAGTTAGATTTAAGTTGACTTTCCTCTTAATTTAATTTTTATGTACATATGTACTTCGAATTTCGAATTCTACATTTAAAATTTATATAAGTTATTTTTTAGGCATTTTAGTGCTGAGATAAAAAAAAATAAAAATACGCAAAAAGCATATATGTATGTACAGAGTTTGTTAAAAAACAGAGTTTGTTAAAAAATGTACATACGTACGAGTACCTACATATAAACGTGTGCATATGGGATAACTTACTAATTTTTAAATTATAAAATTCTCCTATATAATTAAAAACAAAACCTATTACTCACATTCCAATTTAAAAATAAAAAAATAAAATTTAAATTTATAATAATACATAAGTAATATATTTCGATGTAATTAATTATTTATTTTACAAAGAAATATGTTCATCAAATATAACACCAAATATAACATGACAGCATTTGAAAAATTCGTTGTACTTACGCCCTTAGATATGGGGTAGATCGTAAATGCATTGATTGTGCATTTAATTGAGTTTTAGCGTTCAAAAAGCAACAACCGGCAACAATTCGTCTTTATGAAAATAATTGTTAGTGCTGCCGCATATTGTTGTAACATTCTGTTTTCTCCTAAGACAACATATGCAGAATATTAAAAGATTTTTTAAGCCGCTTCCACAAAAACTATGATTTTTATGAGTTTTTATGTGATGGCGAAAAAATGGAAAAAATTATGCAATATTCTTCATGTTTCAAATAATAAAATCTTACAACCGATTGGCAAATGCGAGACAATACATATATCCTCAGTTTCTTCAAAATTTATAAAAAGTATAGTTTCCTTGCAAAAATTCGATGAAGTCCAAAGCAAGGCATACAATATTGCATGTCGTATGCATACAAATTATCACATCTTAAAAACTCGCCATTCAATGTAATTAATTTTATGCTCATTTAATTAAAATTGATAAAAATTTAAAATAAATTAGTTCTGCTAGAAAACTGAAATTTTTAAAAGAATGACAGAGACTTGACAGTCATCTGTAATTTGATACCTTTATTGAAATTATCGGGGACCAAATTATGTTAATCGACATCGGTTGGAATTTCTTTGAAGTAGGTTGAAAACAAAAGTGAAACACAAAATGAAAAACTATTAGCTCTAAAATCAAATGGTAGGTGTGTATGTATTTTGAAATTCATATATTCGGTTCGATATTAATATCCATTGCCCGACAGTATAATAAGTATATATTTTAACTTGCCATCCTTCAATCCCTCATTGCAAAAGTGCGTTTTTTATTTCAAAAACTAGTAATTTTAATCGAGACAAATATATTTAAGATCTAAATAACTTCAGATTAAGCCTAATATACATATAGTAGAATAATATTAACAAACATTCATATATTAATTTATTGAAAAAAACACACTGTATTTTTTAAATAATTAATAACTACGTCACTGTTCTTATTCTATAATAAAACTCAAACACAATTGTCAATGTGTTAAAAGAAATATATTAAGTAGTGTCTTACTGTATGGATATTTTATTATTTTCCAAAATATAGCGAGATAAACTTACATAAAACAATAAACTACATTGTAAATTAGAACAAAAATATTAAATTTAAATAACCCATTATCATTACAATGCGCATTGAAGAACTAATAAATTACATTATGTTCTTAACTAGTTTCTAAGTGAAACTATTCAATAATAATAATAAAATAATAAAAAAACATACATTTATAAATAGTTTTATTGCTTTTAGCTGTTTGTACAAGATTTCAGTAATTTTAAATTTTTCTTTTTTTTATAAAAAATTAGCTTTAAATTAAGCTTATTTTATCTCGACATTTCGTTACCCTTTGGGTAACTTCTTCAGGAAAAAATTAATAAACAATCTAAATAGCAAAAATTAACAAATTATTAGTCAACAATTTCTTTTTCCGTTTTGGTTTAAAAATTGTTTGTCAATTAAAAAATGTTTTATTTGAAAATTATTTTGAAATAATTTTGAAAATCACGGCAATGTAATGATAAAGCTGTTTTTTGTGATGATGTATAGTTTCTGTATTTTAGGTTAGACTTATGTATGTCCTGCTAATCTAATTTTAAGCTTATTTTTTGTTGTGCCTACATAAACTTTTATCACAATTTTCATTATCATTACCCTTACATGGTATTATCTAATTTATGTATTCTATCTTTTGTCTTACTAAATAATTTACCTAAATTATTATATGTCTTATGTGTCATCCTATATTTATTAGTATCAAAAATATCTGACTTTGCTAATCTTTCCGAAATAGAAGGAATAAGTCCACCGTAATTCAGATCACTCAGAAAATAAGTATATGTTAGAGATGTTACAGAAAATTAATGTACCGTCAGATTTAGGAATTAATTTTAGACATTTAGTCCTGTATTCATAAAAAACAATTTGTATTTGAAATGTATTTTAAGACAAACTTATACATATTTTCCTTAAAATAGATTTCAAACCCAAATTATTTTTGTGTGAATACAGCCATCAATATTCAAGGATAAGTAAATATATAATATAATGTCGAAAACAACTGATTACTATTGACAGGCTGATGTTATTTTCTGGAACTTAGAGAACAGAAATAAACTGCCAATAACACAATATTGTTTTCGAGAGCGTGTAGACAAGCTCAAATTTTTTGGTATTGCGTTAACGTGACGTCGATTTCGCCAACTGGAATTAGGGTGAATGCAATATTAATGTTTTAAAATTTTAAAAATTAGTTCATTTAAAAAAAAATTCAAACAAAAAATTGTTCAATTGACAAACAATTTTTAAACCAAAACGGAAAAAGAAATTGTTGACTAATAATTTGTTAATTTTTGTTATTCAAATTGTTTATTAATTTTAAACGAAATATCGACATAAAATAAATTTGGATGATTTTTATAAAAAAGTGATCTCAAGCTTAAGTTAAAGAATAATACTAATATTCTTATATATTTTTCGACCTTTTGTTTTTTAAATGAATCTAATATATCTCGAGCTATAGGTGAATTTTTTAAAAAGCCTTTACAAAATTTTATTAGTTAACCGATATTTATATTTTATATTTCCCTGAAGAAGCCACACAAAGAAGTGGCAAAATATCGGTTAACTAATAAAATTTTTTAAACGTTTTTTATAAAAAATTTACCTATAGCTCGAGATAAATTAGATTCATTTAATAATACTAATATTTAAAATAAGGTCGAAAAATTATATATTAAAATTAAAACTTAGCATTCGACTCGGATTCCCTCGGGCGCAATTTAATACAGAAGACGAAATCTTCGAGTTTTTTTAATATACTAAATTTTTTTTGTACATTTTTAACTTTCGTGCTTTCTTTTTATAGTTGAAACCACTTTTCGTACTGTTGTTACACAACAAAGTCTTCCTCCGTTATGCACCATATGAATATGGCTACTATTATTGGTGACTTACGAACAGAGTTATTTAACGAAATTTTTAATTGTGAAATTCGACTGCGATAATCGTTCCAAATTCTTATTTGTGTTCTTAATTGTTTTGTTTCCGGATATTTTTTTCGATACTTTTCTAAAATGAATTAAACTTTGAAAAGATAATAAATAATATGGAATTTTTAATGAGATACAAATCTCCGAAACTCAAATTAGAAAAAATATGATTAGCGTTATATCTTAATGTTTATTTTTAAAAATTTCTTCATTTAGAGTGTGACAAATTGTATTTGCAAATGTTTTGAACAGCCAAATTTAGGCTCTCTCGATCAAAACTTATTTTTTGTTGTTAGTACAAATTTTGTCCTGTTTTTAAGTTCAGCCACTTATTGATTTTAGTACATGTGCTTCGATTTCAATGAAATATGGATCGGTTTATTTGTAAAATATCTACCGTAAAATATGAAGGGGATTTTTGCAATTTTCGATTTCTAATAAATTATTAAAAAATAAAGTTGTTGAATCTTGCATTTCTGTTGTTACCAAAATTTTGATACTTATATGTATTGTAGGCAATGTACTTTTTTAAATCGGAAAGGTGCTTTTCGAGTTATGTTAAGTGGTGAAACATCCTTTATTGTTGATATAACGGATTTCCACGAGAACCAGTCATTTCAATGTGTATCGTAGCCCCCAAACTGTTGAACTAATTTTGATTTGGTTATTATTTTCTTTCTGTTGTGTTTATTTGAAGGTGACTCCATCTTAAGTTTTCTTAGCTAAAATTCAAGAAAATCAGTTTAGCCATTTTATCTATTTAAAGAATACAAGAGACACAATTTTCTTCAGTTTTCATAGTTTTAATTTTACAGTATGCATCTGTAGATTTTCGAAGTTTTTATGGTCTGGTGAAGGAATGAAAACGAATTAAAGAAATTGCAAGCAAAATACATGCAAAGCGGTATACTTATTAATTGACTACCTCTTTTTGGTTCAAAATATAATTGGGTTCAATTTTTTTTGGCTCGCAGTAACTATTTTACAAATTTATTATAAATCCATTTTAGGGTTCCGCACCCAACGAGTGTCAAAAAAAACATTACTTTCGCTATACCGCCGGCCTGTCACCGGGATCTTTCTATCTTGTGAAAAAGTGTTAAATTAAGCTACAGGAGTTACACAAACGTTAATTATTAGCATACAAAATGTATGTGCAACCTAGAAATTTTGATTTTTATTAGTGAAATTCACGAATATATAAAATTCTATTAAATAAATAAAAATGAAACAAGAATTTATGAAATTATACAGCTACAATTTTGTACTAAACCAAATTTAATTTGTTGTGTAACTTCCCCAGTGGATTGCGGTTAAATACCAAATCTAACAAAAATCTCATTTCCAGTTCTTAAGATATCGCTGATTTTATTTCTACGAAATTTGCGTCATATTCTGCCCTGCAATTGTTTTCAATACAATCTGCCAAACGAATTTTTTCATTTTAATTTTCAAAAACGGCCAGTAGAAATCTACAAAAACCTTTTAGTTATTTCAATCAAGTGGAATTATTTTTACAGATGCTGCTAATATTACAACAAACGCAGTCTAATTGGCAAAATGTCAAAAACACAAATCAAAAATTTCTGTTAGCAATAGCACCCACGGCGAAAGAGTCAGCTGTGCTTTCAACACCACTAAATTATACTTATTTATTATTTTTTTAATTAGATTGCATTAAAAATAATAATATAATGCCACCTTAAAATCATAATAATAATGTATGTATGTCAACAATAAAACAACGTTTTATTCGAAATTTTTATAAATATTATTTTAATATTTTATAATTAAAGTGGTACAAAGTTATTTATTAAATAAATTAAGTAATACAAAAACAAGGTTTTATTTCTTATTATTTACTTCATCAAAATTATGCAAATTATTATTTATTTATTAACGGATAAAAAATAAATAAAAATTGTTTATTCAAACAAATAAAGAAAGATTGTTTAATTATTAAAGTAAAAGAATTTTTCATTTATTATGTAGAAGAAAACCGCCAAATAAAAATTGATTTTATTTAATTGCATGGACGATGATGTATGTTCTGTGTGTGTGGTTGACGACGCACGCATTTCTTTAAATTTAAAATCTCGGTTTATCACCAGGAGCCCAGAATCTCAGAAAAATAGCAAGCTGTTTTTCTCATAAATCAAATTATGCAGCATGGTTTTAGGCTGTGAGAAGTATTGGTACCACTCTGTGATGAAAATGAACAACAGGATAATTCATGTAATTTGTATATCCTGCGCCTGAAACTATGTAATTCATTTCGTTTTGAATTTACGCTTTTAGAGTTGCCAAGCGAATACCAATTCTATAATTCTAACAATGTTTTGCGTTAATTAGAAACTATAAATACAAAGTATAGATACTTTTGCATATGTCTTTCTTTTATTTATTTTGTTTTATTATTCTCAGTTACAAATAATAGATCATATAATATGTATGTGTGTGCTACGTAAATATAAATATTGATGTATAATAAGTTTTGTTCTAGGTTTAAATTAATAATAACCTTAACTTCTGTTTTGTTTTTTTCATGATTTAAACTAAATTTTGTTTTAATTTAAATGTTTGCTTTACAAAAATTACTAAATATTAGAATTGGAAAGACCAAAGGATTCATTATAATGGAACGAAAGAAGACTGATAATGTTAAAAATATAGAACATTTTAAAGAAAAATTAAATGTCGCTTATTTTGGGAATAATATGCGAAAAACTTAAATAAATAAATTGGTGATTTTTACGGGCAGTCGGTTTCATACATTTCTTTTTTATATATTTATAATTCTATTACAGGCAATTTAAACTAATAAGGATTATTTACGGAATTTAGAAACATTTATTGATAGCAATGTAGCGAAGAGTTTAAAAATCTCGAGGCAAATTTCTCAAGTTTTGGAATTACAAATTACGAAATGTTTGCTTGAAATCATGAAAAGTATTTTTAAAGCTCTCTTAAAGTATGATAGGCTAGAACGCTTCCATGTTTCATCACCATATCTAAATTTTAAATAATGAAAATCTATCTTTAAAATCCCTAAATTATTCGAATTTATAATTAATGTTTATGCACCAATTATGTGAGATGTATTATAATATCGTTTTTATGATCTCTTTTCAATTAAAAATGTTATATTTTATACAAAATAATTCTTAATCTTTTTACATTCTCCAATTATGTTTAATTATTTTCATTTCTCATAGAAATGTTAGTAAGTGATAAAAATTACTTTAAAACAGAATGGCGGCGACGGCAACAAAGATAGCAATAAAAACAATGACGGCGACGACGGTGGTAGTGGTGGTTGTTGTGGCAAAGGTGATCTTATGATTATTGTCGTCTTCTGTTTTCAACTACAACATTTACTCTTCTTTTTGCCACTGGATTTCTTCAAATTTATTGTGTCTTTCTGTGGATCGTTTTGTGCATTCCGCAACTTGTGCTGAAGGACTTGTCGTGTTATCGACAGGAACATTTCTTCAACTTTGATATTATTTTTGGCAGATGTTTCAAATAGTTCTATCTCCATTTGCTGAGCAAACCGCTGAGCATCCTCTGTTATGACCACTTTTCGATCCGGATCATCATTTTTATTGCCAACTGAATATTTGAGTTTGTATTTTTTATTATATTATTGATATTGAATAGAAAAATTAAGGTTAGAGTTAGCGTATTCCTTATTGTTCATAACATTTGATGAAACCACTTACCTAATACCTTATTAACCACATCACAATTGTTTTGTATTTCATCCAACCATCGTCGAACATTCGCAAAAGATTCACCATTTGTAACATCGTACACAACAATAACACCATGTGTTCCTCTATAATAAGTGCTCGTAATTGTACGGAATCGTTCCTGACCCGCTGTATCCCAAATTTGTAATTTTACTCGCAGGCCATCGATGACTACTGTGCGTATTTTAAAATCTACACCAATTGTTGTGATATAACTACCTGAGAATGTGTCATCCGAGAAACGAATTAATAGTGAAGATTTACCAACACCTAAAAAAGAAAACAAAAAGAGAAAAAATATCTTGAATGCCAATCAATCATATTTATATGTAAAAAAACAATAATATTTTGAAAATGTTCTAAAATTTTTTTAGCTGTTATACTACAGTGCAAAAAGTCTAAAATCTTTTCAATGACCATTTTTTAATTTTTATTTTGATCTATGTTTGGATTTCAAACTAAAGTATTTTATATTATAATGAAACTGGTACATTTTTTTATTCAACGAGACAATATTCTAAGCAACAATGTAAAAGCTAACGCTAATTAATTCCAGCCAAATTTCGCATGATATCAATGACAAACCTCCATCGTCAGTATACATGTGTATTACACCACTTATCAGGTGAAAAATTTAAGTTTTTTGGAATGAATTTCCGTCATCCCACGTCAAATTTGGTTGATAAACAGACCGGTTTCGGCTATGTGCCATCTTCAGTGTTCTCTCAGTAACTACTACTAACTACTAGTTACTGAGAGAACACTGAAGATGGCACATAGCCGAAACCAGTCTGTTTATCAACCAAATTTGACGTGGGATGACGGAAATTCATTCCAAATTGCATCAAACCCCGTCGGAAGAAAAACACAACACTTGAAAAATTTAAGCCTTTAAATAAAATAAATTCTCATATAGACTTGAAGAAGCTCTAATTTAATGTTTCCATAGCTTATTGCAAGTGTATTTATTAAAAATTTTCCATTTTTGATACTTACGTCTTTTGAAGATAAGGCTTGGTATATTCAATTGAATTTAATATTTAATTTTGTTCAAAAATCTACTTTTACGTTAATCTAAACATTATTGCAAAAATTATTTAAAAGTAGCGCAAATCTCAATTTAAATACATATAAACATAATGTAACTAAGAAGTAAAGAATTTATTCAGAATTTTAAATGAAAATAAACAAAATAAGCAACTCAAATTATTAAATCTTTATAAAGGCCACATGAAGAAGAAACGATGGGGTAAGTTTTTGTCTTCATCTTGTTTATATTAGTCACACTTATTTGATACCTAAATGATAGACTGCATTTATTATGAATATGCATCGGGTGTTTTTTTATGATTATCCTTAGATTATAAATTACATAAAATGGCTTTAAAATTTCCCTTTTTAGACATTTTATATGCAGCTTCCGTGTGCAAGTTATGTTATTTTTGGAGATGGCTATTCTCCCAATTTAATAAGAAAAACTTTTTTGTGAGAGTTGAACTACTATATGCATTTCATATGTACTTAAGTCAATTTATTTTTTTAAATTACGAAGCAAAAAAACCAATTGCGAGTGGATGCAAGATTGTACTTCTTTCCTTTATCGTCAGTAAACGCAAGAGTTGCGCAAGGCAACTGGCCTTGTGTTCCTGGTCTCTAATACTCCTTGTATACATAGGTATGTATTTATTTTTAATTATGCAACTGTTTTTGAAATAGTATTTTTTTATGTTTAACAATTTGAAACTTTTGCGAAACGCAAGCACTTTGCAAACTATTACGATGACTATGTTAGCAACTACATAATCATTCTTTGAAGGCTCTGTCCTAAATCTTTTACAGACACTGGCTTAAAACACTATAAACAGAGTTGTCAACTTTTGAATTTCAAAAAGCACTAAAGTCAAAGAAAAAGCGCGTATTTTCCAAAATAAAGCACTAAATTGCACATATTTTTTTAGTTTAGTGAATTTAGATACGAAAATATTACATGTGGATGTTAAGGAATTTAAACGATGATCCTGATTTTAAAAGATATAGATAATTTTTCTTTTCAAAGGGGGACATAATCTGAAAGCTTGGGGTATGGAAGATTCTTTTGTGAGTCAGACAGTGGATTACATCGGCAATTTTTTTATGTATAAGGAACCAGTTTCTGAAAACGAAAAACAAACTTATCAACACATAGCGAAAAGCATATTATATATATATATATATATATTATATATTAATATATATATATATATATATATATATATATATATATATAGAATTAATTTTTGTTGAATCTTCAACAATATCAGCCATCTATTTGTTCTTACAACGAACAAAGCTTGATTCGCACAAAAACTTGTCTAGTGTGTACCGCTGCTGACTACGTAAGCGCTATTTACATGTGAGAACAAGTCGGTGGCCAGTGAATACAAATTTACACTATATTTTTGGGCTAAATTTTTAATTCTCTTTTAAAATTGTCAGGAATAATATGCATTCCTAATGTTAGTAACATACCCTTTGCAGTTACAAACAATATTAAAATAGTTGAAAAATGTTTACTGTGGCATTTAACATTGCATTTGCAAACAGTTTGCGTTGTTCGTTGCAAATATTTTTTATAATTTTAACTCAAGACTTAGTGTCATCGTAAATTATAAAAACACCAAAAAAGAGCTAAAAGCACTGAATTGACAACGTTGATCATAAACGATGAATAAACAATTATAAATGTATTTATGCGTTCGCAGCAAAAATGGGTAACCGGGGAACACATAGAGTAATTTATTTATGCTATTTATAGAATCACAAAAAATGAATGAAAAAATTTAAACTTACCACTATCGCCTATAATTAAAAGTTTGAATAAATGTTCAAATGCTCGAGCCATAATAAGCAAACCAATACGGAGAGGATAAATGTATATGATAATGTGTTAAACAAATTTGCTATGGCTGGAAACTGCTGCTTGTTGGCCAGTTCAGAGAAATACAGATTTTGTGAAGTAGTTTTTGGTATATTTTATTTTTGCAAGCCTACCACCACTTTTTAGGGTTCTTTTTTAATATTACTACAAGCCCCGCCGTTTTTTTGTTGCAATTGTTTTTTATTTCGCCTCTTGTTATCACTGATTTAGTTAGTTTTCTTTCCTTTTTTAAGTCAAATATGCTGATTGTTAATTTTAGGAATTACTTGTGTGTTAAATTGTTCTGTTCGATTTGACAGCGGTGTTATTATAACGATTTGATAAGAATTTCAAATTCTTGTTCGTATGTATTCTTTGATCCACAGCCTTTGTTTAATAAATATGATGTTGTTCCTTTTTTTGGATATCAGTATGCCAATTTAGGGCGTTAGACGAACCGGCAAAATTTGTTAAATGTTACAACATAAATGTCTGCTAGTCACCTTTCCGTTTAAATTACAGTATGTACTTTCTTGTCGTATCCATTTATTAATAATATGAAATTAGTTTATAGATATGATTATGTTCCTTGTTTCTATTTTATTGTTTAATCTCAATTATTGCAATGAATTTCCTAAACAAATACATTTGCAGACGTAAATTTTGTTATGCTTTTTGTTTCGTTCAAGTCAAATGACTAGAAAATAATTATGACAGTATCTTCTTCTTCGACCCCACTTAATATTTCCACTTTAATCACTTTGTCCACATATACACTAATACTGACTGGTTGGCTGCTGCTCGAATTTTTTGCTATCTTCAATACCGATTCACATTACTCCCTCTTTTCTGTTTTCACTTCTTTTTTGTCAGCGCTCTTTATGTAAATTTTCAGTTTTTTTATATTATTGTGGAGAAAAGGACATTATTATTCAAATTTAACAACTTTTTTTATAAATTCGTCCAAATAAAATATATTTAGAGTATTTAATAATTTTTTATATGATTTAGCTCTTAAAATGCGTCATTGTCTGCAAAAACGGCAAAAATATAAAACTTAATTGTCACAGTTGTCAAAATAAGTACCAAATGAGCACAGAGTTGCTTCATTTTGATATTTTGCAGCACTGCCAGCAGAAAGTTATATGGTATGTTAAATTTGTCCATTACCTTGTTGTCGACACGAGACGTGAATTACTTTCTCTTAAAATATGATGGTAAAATTTGCTGTCCACTTATTAACGTCTTCACGGTGGATTATACCTAATTTTTCATTATATTTTCTTAGACACCGATTAATTTTGCTGTGTATGTGTAAATTTATATTCATGTTTTAGTATGTTGTTTTGTGGAATAGGCACCAAATGTTTTTATAAAATTCCTTTATAAAACAATGAAATGACGATTGTCAAACCTAAACATCTGTTTAAAAAATCAGCACATCGAATCGTTTAGTTAATATATCAATGAAGTAGATATTTTAAAATGATACCTGTAATGTTAATACAAGTTTTCTAATTTGAAAGATAGTTATAAAATTGGATTTGAAATAAGTATTAAACAGACTGTTCGGGTGAAGCAAAAACAAAGTTTTCGCCTACACCGAACTTTGCTTGATTTTTTAATACGTTTGTTTATCATTAGAGATACGCAAAAATTTAACCCTGTAAAATATTAAAGTACAAAGAGTATAACTTTGTCGAAATAAAAGGTTAAATCTGTTTTTATTAAATAAATTAAAATACGAAAATTAAAATTGTTCCTATTCAATGAAAATATTCGGATTGGAGTTCACTGTTCGGATTCGGTTGGACACTAATAAATATTTAGACTGAACGGATATAGAACGAATGCTTAATATTTCAAATTATGTGCCATGTGTAATAGATATAAGCGGAAGTTTAGGCAATCCTCTGCAAATATTGCCAAAAGCTTACAAGATTATTTGAGAACACTTGATGCCAATTATAAAAGGCGCCTGCAATTGTGGTGGAAGCATTGTTGTCATCTGAAGATTTATAGTTATTTTTAAAATTTTTTAATATATGAAAAGATTAAATGATTTATATGCTTTTTTAATTCGATATTCAAAGTTCTCTTCAGAAAGATATGTATACGATAACTTTACACATTATCTCAATTTTAACAATTTAATTAAACACGAATTTATTATTTATATTTTTATTATAAATTACCTAAACATGCACGACTTTGAATTGTTTCTATTGATCGATATGTATTCGCAATACAATGTTTTTTATATTTCATAATTCAAAAGTCCATATTTATTGATACTACTGGGTGCGCCGTAAGGTAATAGATAGTATGCCAGACCCAGCTATTTCTGCCAAGAACTTGAGGTAATCGATACTTTTTCAACTGGATACTATTTAATGGCATAGTTTGAAATCAGCTAACCTTAATACTGTCTAGAAGTTTAATTAAAGAGTAATATATTTAAACATTTTTACTAATTAAATCAAAGTTTATTTTATGCAATGCATGTTTTATTGATTGGTGTAACTTATTGTTACAGGTTTTATTTTTATTTTATTTGCAAAAAAAGTTATAGATTTTTAAACAAAATTTAAATAGAAAATTAATAAAAAGCTTCAAGGTTTGGTTTGGTTTGGTTTTTCTTTTTTTATATATGTATGTATATATAGTATATATATTGTTTTTTAATTTGCTAAACACATTTATATTTTTAATTACGTAATTTTCCATAAATTGATAATTAATAAATTTTATTAAGCAACAAAATTATATTTCTCTTGAATATTTTCAATTAATATATTTATGTTTTTCTTCTCTCCGAATTGAGTATGAAGAAAAAGGACTTAACTTAAAATAAGTCAATATGTTTATTTTACTAAAAGGTATAAAAAATAAATCGAAATCAAAATTATTAATAATTATTTTTACGATTTTATTTGATTAAATTTCTTTTTGTGGTTTTAAATTATTTTCAATAAAATTTAAATATTAAAACAAACAATACTTTCTTAATAATTAATATTATTTTTTCGTTTTGTATTCTAATTTTTCTTTGTAATTGCTTACAAATTTAATTAGTTTGTGTTTTAAAGGTTTGATATTTTTCTTGAATGCTCTAAATTTCCTTTTCTGCGTTTAATATGTATAAAATGCTTAGGTCAATCAATCCTTTAATAGATAACAATACATACATAATTTCTCTAAAAACGTTTGCCATATAGTTTCTTTTTCAGTTTAGCCGTCATAGCAAATTATAAACGAAATTATAGAACATCCTTCTATGGCATGACTTTTTAATAACATTGTTGAGGCCTTTTTTGTTAATAAAATAAGTTTTATGTTTTCTTCTAAGTTTTTTTTCTTCATATTTTATTGTTTTTAAATTTGTTTAATTTTTTATATTCCTTATCATATACATACATACTTCAGTATGTATCATAAATACATATTTCACTGTAAGTATGCATGTTCATATGTATATTTATTTATTGTATATAAATATAATTCTTTTTGCTCAAAAATGTTTGTTTGCTTTTTATTATTATTTTAATTTTAATAATAAAATACTCTTTTTGCTTTTATTATTTAATTGAATTTATATTTCCTGTTCTGGTTTTTATTATGCTAAAGGTAATTTGTTGTTGTTGTTTTATTAAAATTTATATGTAATTCAAAATCCCTTTTGTTGAAAATAGTGGCTCAATTTACTTTTTAAGAAATATTTGTAAATTCTTAAAAATTTTACGGCCGCAAGTTCTGTGTGTTGCATGTATTTTTGTTCTTACAAGTAGTTTCTGTTTCGAATGCATTAATTGCATTTCAAATATGTTTGTATATAAATTCCATTGTTATTAAAAAAAATATACTATATATATGTATATCAAATATTGCAATGGTACATATTTTTGATTAAATTATATACATATAATAAATAGTACGACAAAGTTATTAATTTGGCTTTCGATACTATTTCTACGAAAATGTTACACAAAATGGTTCCAGACAGCGTAGCGTGTCCATTGTGCGATTAAAGTAGCCAATTGCAAAAGTATGAATATAAATCCATTTCCCTGTATTGTGAGTGATTTAAAATACTATGGTTTCTAAAAACGAAAACGAGTGTTCTGATAATCGGATGATTTAGTGCATTCGAAATAAAGTTTGCATAAGAAAACAAATAAAAATCATTAGGTAGAAATATCTCCCAGCAGATTTTATAATCGTACTAAATCCACTCGATTCACAGCACACGGCTCACAGTCTTATTAAAAATTTAATTATTTTGAACTGGTTTAGGAATTAAGCGATATAATAAATTACTTACGGCCCTTCATTATGGACTAGAATAATTATGAAGAAAGCGAGATAAACAGTTATTATTATATTTATTTCATTCATTTGCATTAATTTAAGTTTCACTGAAATATTTTTGTTTAATAATTTTGAATAAAATTATGCAAATTGGAACGATAAAAATTGTCATATTTAATTAATCACCATTTTGATAAATCAGATCTTTGAAAGTATTAACCAGTATATTGATTAACCACCAAGTTTGATTAGTAGATTAATCGATTATCCTATTTGTTATATATTATTTATTTATATGTAAGTGTTATTTAAAAAAAATATTATATGTATATAAATACACTATAGAAATGGGCAATAAATTTGTTACACATAATGAACATCGATAAGTTTTCGTCCTCAATTCAAAAATTTTGTTTTTTGATATATGACGTTTTTTACGTCAAGTCAAACCAACTAAAGGTTTTTTCTATTTACAACATCCTTTAATTGATATTGTATGTATGAATGTATGTATATACTGCATATGTATGTATGTACTAAAGAGCTGCACGAAGCATTCTATATGATATTACTTTATTACTGTGCACTATACTTCAAGCGGTATGTTTCAGTGCAGCTTTGACCGAAATCGTTCATAAAATCTTACGTAAACAAAGCAAGCAATTTAATCATTTGAAAGATTTTTTAGTAGCACCCAATGGCGGTTAATAAGGTATATACAACAGTCCAGTTGATAGGGAAGTGTGCTGTAAAATTTTATTACAATTAGTTTTCGCTTAAATTTTTTTCTATGCTTTTTTGACAGCCCACTTATCAAATAAGTTGCTTTGTTGTATCGATTCGGCGACGAGTACATCTTATTGATTGATATAGTGTAAGTAATTTTTGTAAGCCTTGTGCAGCCCTTTAGTATGTAAATAGAAATGCTAAGCCACGGTTATTTTTTATTCTTTATTGTGTATTATATGACATAAAAACCTATAATTCATGTAAATTGCGATTTAAAACATTTTGTTAGTTATGTGGTTTGGCATTTCAGCTAACGATATGCCTATAAAATTTCACCAAAAATACGTACCATTTCTAAGCATTGATTTTATATAAATTTTAAGGTTTTTTAGTTTCTATTTATTTTAATCATATACTATTTCCCTCTTTAGGTTATAATATCTCTTATTGTATACCTTGTTTATGTGAGTACTTAAATGCCTTTAAGTCAACTTATATTTGTTTGTTAAAATGAATCGTTTCGTAATCATTTGCTTGGGCTTACTTTTAGTTCAATATTATTGCCAAGTATATTAATTTCTATTTCTTAAAAAATTTAATAATTATTGCAAAAAAACAACCGAGTTAAAAACAAAGGGATCGACTGCAAACAGAATGACTCTTAGTCCGAAATTAAAATTAAACCGACGGGCCAATCTAGAATAAGCCCCTACAAATAAAAACAAACTTTCCAAACTGGCTTATAAATGGCGGAACTCTAAGCATTAAAAAAGTATATAAACGATTTGATAAACTTCAACTTTTTTGAAGTCGGCTAAACAAGAAAACTGGGAAGTTTTTGTGTAATAAATTTCTTTGACAAACAATTTTTTTCAACAAAAAGACTTGTAATAGATCCACATTAGGGATATAATTTCTTTTACCTCAAAATACCATACCACCCATCCACCGCCTTATGTACAACATTAATCCAATAATAAAAATATTTTTAAGTACCTTCTAGAAACAGAATTCACCCACCATCGCGCGCATTGAACCGTCGCTTAGTCCCACAGAAAAAAACTAAAACAAAAAAAAAAAATAATAATAATAATAATCGAGAATATCGTTGAAATATATAATTATTAGTACCTTAAATAAAATATAATTTTTGAAATTAAAATTGTTAAGCTGTTTTACAAAAATGTGCAATGTACATATTTTAACAGTTCTTTCTTCTTTATTGTGTTTGTTTATGTTTCTAAAGCCAATAAGCTATCTGTGTTGGAGCTGAGATTGCTATCATTTTATCCATAAAAAAGTTCATCAATATACATATGTATATATACTCGTATATGCACATACATGCGCAATTTATTCAGTTTCCTCGTATTTAGTTTTTATGAAAAGGATTCCATGATTTCTTAACAAAAACTTGGTAATGACTCCATTAAAACCAGTTGTAGAGGGTGCGACAATTGAACAGCGGTTCAACTACTGGCGAAGCAATGTATTTTTTTCAATTTGTATGTGTTTATCAAATCAAGTTTTTATCATGTAATAAAGCAGCTCTGCTGAAAGAAAGTGAGTAACACATTTGATATTTTTTTGCATTTATTACGAAAAATTAATTCTACATTAATGTTTATTTGTAAGCAAAATAAATAAAACAAAAACTAATCATTATTATCAAACAAAACACAAATAAAAAGTTGAAAATCTTTGAAAGAAGATATCGAGGCAATCTCGTTTAATAAATTAAAAAAAATAGTTGAATATAATAGTTATTTGTTAACTTAAAACCAAAAGTCAAAACTTAGAATTATTTTACCATAAATTGAAAATAAAAGTTTCTTGAATAATTGGATATTGAAGTCGTTATTTGCAAGTAAAGGATCTGATATTAAAAATACACACAAATTATTATTTTTTTAAATTTTCAGCTAAACAATTTTTTCTTGTTGTGTTTAATGTCTCAGTTGTTAAGGTAATTGCATACAGTTTAATGAGTTGATAAAATATATAATATTCTAGAAGCCATTTTTGCCATACTCACTTTGTAAAGGACAAAATTTATTGATTTGACTTGATTTTAAATCTTTTTTCTTATCATCTTTTGATTCCCAAAAGCCATTTGTCATCATCAATGAAAATTCTTGAAAATGTACAGAACAGTTCTCCAGATATAATATTTTGTAATTCATCCGTAGAACAATTTTTAATAAGATATCAGGCTCCTTTAAGAAACTATTTACATTTTTTGATGATTGAGTTGTTTTTAGTTAAATTTACAAAATAAAGTATTGATGAGTACACGGTGAAAACTAATTTCCAAATACATTTTTTTCTACTTCTACTTGCAAAATGAATCAAATTAATTAATTAATTCATTATAGGTATTACAAATATTATGTTTTCTGGTCGAAGGCAAATAAAATCATTTAAGAAGCCGTGAAAACCGAGTTTTTTTTACAAAACATTCGATTCATAGATGTACATACATACATATGTTTACATACAAATATATACATATGTATATACATATCGTTCATTTACTCAAACAACGTCATAACTCAAAAAAGTGACTTTTGAGGTAATCATCTAGAATTATTCTCCGTATCGTTCTTCATCTTGTGTAAAAAATTCATAGAAATATCTCATTTACTCAACTCTTGAAAGGAGAATAGTTTTTATTTTTTCATTGAGTTGTGGGTAAATGAATAACTTTAAACTTGTTTTTCGAAGAACGATTTTTTTTGAGTTATGACGTTGTTTTAGTAAATGAGCGATTTATGTATTATAATAAAAAGAGTTGTCAATGCAATCAAATTTAAATTCAACATAATTAAATAATTTAATGCAACAAACTAATAAGTAATAAATAACAAAACAAAAATAATGCATTTAAAAAAATTATGATTGTAATATGATTTTTTTTTATTTTGCAGCTTAAAGCACGAAAATATTCATAAAACTAAACAACAAATATTTCATTAATAATAAAATAAATGTAAAACAAATATAATAATTACATAAAAATATATATGTATGTATGTTGTGTTTACATAAATTTATGCACAATATCATAGAATCAAATAAATAAAATAATTTGTTGAAATTAAAGTATTTTTAAATGATATCAAAAATTATAAAATAATTACAAACAAAAACTATTTTGAAGAATCAGTATAAATAAATATTTTTGTATAATATTTAATTTAAATAATATAAAATAAATGTTTGTATGTTTGTGATTTTTGTACAGGTTTTCTTTTTAAATAAATTTATTATTTGTTACTTAAAAATGTTTTCATAGTTTTTGTATTCAATGTGTATAAAAACGTTTATGTATAAAAAGTTTTAGATTTTTTAAATCTTATTCAAAAAAAATTTTTTTTGTTTTAAAAAACAATTTGGTATTGTTTCCAAAAAGTGTAACTAAAATTGGATTTGCTTGTTAAAAATATAAAAAATATAAAAAAAACAGAATTATTAACATATTAGTTGAAAAAAAGTAATTTGCTTCTTATAAATAATAATAATTTGTATTGCTTAAATTTAAAAATATTATAATAACGGCGAAATAATTATAATACAAGTTGCTATTAATAAATGTTTAAATTAAGTTTTGCCATTTGTTGTTAACCTTACATGTAATGCCTAAAGATTTTGGTTATAGTAGTCTCGTTACTATTTTATTAAGATTTTCTTTTTCTAATACTAAATGTTACCTTGTGTTTTTCAATTATTTACTGACAAGTCTAAAGTTGTTTATGATTTTTTAACAATTCTTGTTTCTTGTTTTAAACTATATTAAAAATGTTTGTATAATTGAGAAATAGAATATCAATAGAACTTAATTAATTTCAGTTAAAAAGGCCTTAACAATTTCAATGCTTTCAATACAGTTTTTGAGGTTATGATATTTACTTTTATATTATTTTGTTTAAATTACTTTCTCTATGGCTTTCAATACTATTTGTGTTCGTATTTAGTTACTAATTTCTAATTAAAAGTTATTCTGCAAATGATCTCTGATGAGTTTGAAAATTACTTTACGAAGTTACAACATAATAATCCTGTTTATTTGGCATCTTAAGAAGTCGTTTTGTGCGAAACTCATACGCTCGCCGACAGAACATTACCAATTCGGGATTGGTATTATCGGGAACGATACGTATACTATAATAATTGGGTCGTTTCGGTACAATATTGACGTCTTCAATATCTTCTTCAGCAGCACGCAGTCGTCGGCGATATCTGAAATAATAAATAATATACACACATAAGTACATCCATTTAATTTAAAAATAAGCTGCCTGCAAAATTAATTAAAGGTTTCTAAAACCTCTATAGTTCATAAATAAAAAATATTTATTACGGTCATAAATATGCATCTTCATCGTACGTTTCTCAAACTATATATTAAAACAAATAAGGTTGCTGCTATATTCGATATGCCGAATCTTATATGCGCTTCACCATGGTATAAAGTAAGAAATGTATTTAGCGTTGAAAGAATATTACTGTATTTAAGTGACAAGTTGTTTGAATAAAAAATACTTCATTCTCAAGGCGAATTCATACCAGGTGAAATCGAAAGCACAGCTGACCCATTGTCTTGTATCATTGTTCATTGTCAAAATGTGCTTTTTCGTAAATTTTTCTGGTTTTAAATTCGCCTTGAACAGTTTATTAGAATATTTCCCAAGGCCAATTCTATTGTGGCTATACCTCCGACATTCGTAAACCGATTTAGCTGATTTTCATTATCATTTCTTCGGAGAAATTCCAAAAGATCTATCTATAATTTAACCTTCCGACCAACATGTTTCCCATGTTGAAACATTAAACTAACTTCCATAAGGCACCCGAATATATAAATATATTTTATAGGGTCGGAAAAAGGGATACAGGAAAAACTTGATTGAATTCGGTAATCCGGACATAATTTTACATTACGATTTGTGCTCTATAATCCGGATTGATTGAATCGTTATAATTTGGATTGCATATAAACGGTTGTGTAATGTTAATCTGCTTTATTGCTGCAAAAACAAACAATTTGCCGACGTTTTTTCTCCTAAAACATAGAAAAGTGTCGTGCATATTTTTTGTTTTTGCTTTTATGCCGAGCAAAATAATTAATTTGAAGATATTTATTATTTGTAAAAATGAAATATGTTATTACTTTTTTAAAAAATGTACATAAATGAAATATATAATATGTACATATATATCGCTCCTTCATTGCATTGTAGTTATATCTCAAAAAAAATCTCGTTCGTCAGAAACCGAGCCTAGTTTTTAATATACACAGACATCAGTGGAAAACTTTTTTTTTTAAGAAAAAACAAACCGCGAAACCATTTTGGCTTGTCTGCAGAAACAACCAGGGTCTAGGCAGGAAAAGAACTTGAGAATCCCAGACCAATAGTTTAGTACGCTAACTACTAGTCTGCGGGGGCTCCCCTTCTCCCCTTAAGAGGCGAGTAAAAAGGATACTGTATATTGTATGTATACATTTTTGCACAAAATGAAAAGCGATACGATGAATATTTCTGCATTCTTAACTAAATAAAATTACGTTTTATGAGAAATGACTACGTTGCAATAAAGTAGCGATATGTTTTGTTCTTTATAAACGTAATTATTTAATTAAATGATTAATAAATATAATGTATTATTCCATACAAATTTGTTTTGAAAGCATTTTAATACAAGTACAATGTTTTTAAACTTTTATTCGGTTATCGGGATAATTCGGTTACGGTTTACAATCCATAATACAGCTTATCAAGATTTTACTGTATTGAAGAAATTACAAATGCAATGAAAAATCTATATATTGTCATATGAAACGTAAAACCATGTAAGTAGAAAAAATTTCAAAATAGGTTTTTTATTGAATATTGTGGACCATGTGAATATGCACAAGTTATAATATTTTGTCAAGTTATAGGTGAATCTGTTAATTTCATGCAAGTTTTGACGAAACTTTTTTTAGGTTGCTTACTTAAATATTTTATTAGGCTTCTTCCCTCTTCTGTAAAATCGAAAAAACTGTAGTTACAAGGTTTTGCGTTTTATATGACGATATGCATACCATTTCCACATTTTTCGTAGTGAACGGTACAAAAATACAAGCAACGATTTTTATGTATGGAGTAGTTAACGCTTTTGTTGAAAAAATTGTTGTACTGGTTGGCCTACTTATGTCCTAATTGGCCAGAAATATCAAATCATATTTATTTATTTAAAATTAAGGAATTTTACTACTACACCATTTTTCATTGAAATTGAGAAAATTCCAAATGAAATTGAGAAAATTCCAAATGAAATTGAAAAAATTCCAAATGAAATTGAGAAATGCAATTTGAAATTGAGAAAAGTCCAAATGAAATTGAGAATTTCAATTTGAAATTGAGAAAACTCCAAATTAAATTGAAAATTTCAACTTTAAATTGAGAAAATTTAATTATATAATTTTTATTTAAATCATAAGTATACATATACATACATATATATATATATACATACTATATAGAAACATACATACATTACTCAGCATAAGGATCAAAGCAAAGAAATGATATGAAAATAAATAAAAATCGTAGTATTATTGACCAACACGCATATATTCCAGCTCCAGACCAAATTGGTAAAACGTTGTAGTATGCTTATACATGTATTTGAAACATTAATTACCTCTTCTGAAAAAGTAAGACTCTGTTGTCCTACATGTATGGGACTTACTCGTACGTTCAGTACATTCATCTTACTTTTCACCTTACTTTTTATTTTTGACCAAATAATTTCAATTGGGTTAAGCATGGGTGAATAGGTGCTCAATCGTAGCAGTCAAAATAAAAAAGTGCCATAGCTTGAGAACAGCCACCTTGATTTGGCAAAATTTTTTTTCTTAATTTCTCCTACAGAATAATTTTTTTGGTTATAATTTTCTGAATTTTATTTGGAATTTTCTTAATTTAAAATTAAAATTTCTCAATATCATTTGGAATTTTCTCAATTTTAAACTAAAATTTCTCAATTTCATATAGAGTTTTCTCAATTTCAAATTGAAATTCTCAATTTCATTTGGAATTTTCTCAATTTCAAATTGCATGACTCAATTTCATTGGAAATTTTTTCAATTTCATTTTGAATTTTCTCAATTTCAATGAAAAATGGCGTAGAAAGAATTTTTTAAGAAACAAATTGGAGAGTACCAAGTTGAATTACATTTAGCTGCATTTCATAGAAGAAAGATATATTGTCGGAGGAACAAAGAGATGTTATTAACCTTTTAATTTAGAGCTACTTCTTTCAAACATAATGTAACAAAGTAACTTTTTTCGTTTACTTTCATACAAAAACAAGAGTTTATAAGTCATAGAAAATTAGCAAAACCACTGAAAGAAAACCCTTAATTTTCAGACATCGCATTTTTATACATTGTATTTTACATTATATGAAATTATTAATGGATTTTTAATTCACAAATGAATTATTTCATGGTGTTTCAATTCATTTCAGTAAGTACTGTGAGCAGTTTACACTTTATTATTCGATTTGACCATGTTTAATTAAAGGAAAAACTTACATATATTTTATAAATTTGTATACATGAATGAAAAATATGCAACGCAACTGGTAAATCATACTGCTCTCTATATTAAAAGAAAATTTGTCTAAACAATGTAAAGATATTCATTAATACAATCAACTATGAAAAACTTATGATGTTACATAAATTGACAAATTTTATGTATGCATGGAATAAAAGTGTTCATTGTATCGATGAAAAGTTGCGTTAAAAAAATAAAGAACAATTAATTAAACCGTTTCATTATCTGAATGCATAATTTTTCTACACTGCACGTTTTTCTACACTGCACGCATTCTTTGTGGCATTTAAATATTGTGTGGTGCGAGTTCAATTACAAAATATTTCATTTAACATACGAACGATTTATTGTTTTAACATCTTTCAATGTACATATTTAATTTAAGATAAATATAATTACAAATTAATATACCTGGAGGCTACTCTGTAATTCGATTAGATAGCAAATGCTTTCGAATTGCAATGTAAACAACATACAAACTCGAACAGTTTCCTTTTCGAAGTGAATTACAGAGAAGTCCTCAAGTCAAATTTAATATTTTGTGCGTTACGTTTTTCTTAAGCAACAGTTTATGAAAAAACAACTTTTATTATTGTGTTATCTTCAAAAACTTACCTGCAGTATTCACTAAACGTTAAAACATAGCATTTATCTTCAATGCAGGCCACAGAGTTATGATCCCTATGACGTGAAGCATACACTTCGTCAGGACTATCACTGGGCTGTCTACCTTGTTCAGTGTGCTCGGGGCGATAATACCATAACAATGACATCATCATTTCACCTAAGGAACAAATGGTGGGCTTTTTAAAAACAACAAAGTTCATTCAACAATTTCACAAGACATTAATTTACCATCTTCTGGATTTTCCCACAGATGTGCAACTTTTGCTACATACGGCAACTCATTTTCATCGTTAGCCTTCAGGAGCACACAATCACGGGAACGTATAATATCGCCCTCGACATGACGCATGGCAGGATAACAAGTACGAATAACCAATGGATCGTCACTCTGATTAGGAAAGAAATATTATTGATGTGAATGATATGCATCACAGTAGAAATACACAAGTACATACTTATGTATGTTTTTGACATTTCTATATACTTACATTTAAAAATACGGCTCCTTGAAAAGGTTCGCCTTCCCATGTCCATCCATTGTTCCACTTAGGCACCACATCACCGCGTGGTACAGCCGGCAGCGTGTCATCAAGCTCAAAGGACACGGCGGAATGTTTTAGCTTTTGGCGTTTACGACTACCAAACTTGGAACGTGAACGATTTCTTTTGCCCGCGTGGTGGTGATGATGTGAGTGGCATACTACCCGAGGCATAGGCGGTAGAGTCGGCTGTAGGAATACCGGTGTAGTTGGGGGCGTATCATTGGAATGTTGTTGCATCTCTAGTTGTGGCGCTGAGGTTTCACCTAAAGTCAACGGTGATTGAGATGGTGAGATTGTTTGAGCATTAAATTTAACACTATTTTCCACTGTACCAGCCAGTGTTGTTGTTGTTGTTGCTTTCAAATGTTCATCGTATTCCGAGGAAATTGTATCTTCAATATGAGATTCTTTGAATGACGGTGATGTCGTTGTTGTATCAATTAGAACTTTATCATATTCATTATTGTTTGTTTCTATTGAGTCACAGCTTGATCCGCTACTGATAGGTTTCTGAATGTCCAACCCAGTGGAATCCTTGGAGTTTGTATTAGTAATATTAACTTCATCGCTTTTGAAATTATTTGATTTCTTTGAAGATTTTGATTTTTTGCCGTTACAAGAAGATTTTTTTGTTTTTCTTTCTTTTTTGGATTTTGATTCCTTTGATCTTGATTTTTTAGACGTTGTTGATTTTTTGCTTGCATTTGCTTTTGTTTGGGATTCCTTTGGAACATTGTTTATGTATGATTCACTTATATTTTGTTGACTTATTTCATTTTCAGTCATTTTTGAAGTAGTTTGTTGGAGAGTTGCAGCTTTAAGTGATGATAAATCTAAAACTGGCCTAGACAGTGTCTGTAGGCTTAAGCAAGAGTTTTTAATTGGCTTCTTGGTCTCTGATTTCGATCTTTTTTCGGAAGTATTTTTATATTTTTTCTGTATTTTTGTTACCAAATGCGTTCTCGCTTCTTGCTCCTCCATTTTCGCTGTAGGAATATCTTTATGACAAGTCGACGCCGTTAGACTATTGGAAGATCGGCATTCTGGTTCCGAAAAGTAGCCCCTAGCTACAGCATCTATGGTTTCCATGAGATGCAGTGGTATAGTTGGCTTTTTGATTGGTTTTCCACGCTTGGGAGAGGGCTTTGGTGAATTGTCCATAGACTTTGCCAGTTTACCACACATAAGTACGGAGTTTGTTGCATCCGAGCCCATGTTCGTTACGACCGCTTGAGATTTACGTTTCTTTTCTAGTTGTTCATCCTCCTCTATCAAGTTGACAATATTCAATTTTTCCTCTTCTTTAGTTTCGTCCATTTTATTTTTGTTTTCCATTATGTGTTCTTCGCTTTTAACTTGTTGCTGTTTTGCTTCTCTACGCTTCTGTTTCATTTCTGCTCTTCTAAGCTCTTTAGCTTCTCGCTTAGTCTTTTCTATGGCGGCTAGTTTCTTTTTGCGTATCCTAAGTCTTTGCTTTTGTTGGTCTGTGAGTATAAGTTCCCGACGACGAATGCCATTATTGAGACCATTATTTTTACTGTACTTTGAAGAGTGCAGTTTACCAAACCGGGATTTCTTATCGAATTTGCGGGTTAAGCAAAGGTACGTCTTGGGTTGGGCCTGTTTGATAAGACTTTTGTAGCTGTTGGATGGTGACTTTTTGCATTGATTTTTATTAAATTCCAATATTTTAATACGTTTTCCTGAGGACGATCCGACCACTGGACTATGGCATAGATCGAGTACTTCATCATCGGAGACATTGGATAGATCAATGTCGCAGTTAACAGCGGTTAATAGAACCGGCTGCTGCCATGCTGGCAGCAGACGCATACGCCCTATCGGTTTATTCAGGGTCGAGTTTTGTTTTAGTTCATCCATTTCTTGCTCGGTTTCCCTTAAATCAGCCATTTTAATAACTTCACAATCATTTTCGATTTTCACTTTGCTCTCATTCAATACCTCGCTTAGCGTTACGGGTTCGGCCTTAATTATTTTAAGCTCATTTTTGTCTTGTATGATATGTTTCTGAGTTGAAGATGGAACAAGTTGTGAAACAGTAGTGTGCTGCTGCAGTACAGTGTCTAGCAATTCATCTTCTAATTTAATTTTTTCCGCCTTAATTTCGGCTTTGAGAAGAAGGGGAGTAGTAATTTCTTCGATTTCCTGTTTTGTGATTATATTGTTAGTGACGTTGATGAGAGTTCCAGAGGGTATTGTAATGTTGCTGTCATTACTCACAAGCTTGTTCTGGTGGGGTGAATTGTGTGTCATAACTGTCAATCTTTGTGGGGAGGCTGGTTGCTGTGAACGTGAAAAGGCTGTTACACTGGCTGCTTGTTGCGCATTGTTTTTTGGTAAAGAATTTGCATTGTTCAACGTGTTGGGTTGAGAAGCAGCTCCGGCGTAGACCATATTCCAAGCCATAGATTTTCCAATTCTAGCTCTTCTACCTACAGCTTGCTGGGTAGAATGTGTTATGCCATTTGCAGGCGCTTGTACAGTATTATTCTGGAGCGGAGGAGTAGTGGTAGTTAAATCGTAAGCCTCTATAGGTGTAGCTATGGCCAATAAGTGAGCATTATTAGCTCGCTGTTGGTGCAGCTGTTGCTGAGGATTATTAGACTGCAATTTATCAATAGCTTCTTCCATGTCTTCCTCTAAAGGTATTGCAGTAACTGTATCCTTATCCGAAGCATCCAGCAGCTTGTCCTCGTTTGTTGTATAGCTTTCGGGAGGTGTTAGTGGTGTCAATACACTTTCTTCGTATTGACTCTTGTTGTCTGTGTCATCAGTGGTCATTTCGGTTTTTACTGCTATTGATAGTAGTGGTAAAGTCTTTGGCGCCTCTTTCCGTATTTCATTTCCGGTAAATGGGGTTGTGGTGTTGTTGTTGTTGTTGCTGCTGATATTTGTGACACTGGTGGGTATTACATTTTTCACTGGGCCTCTACTGGTAGTCAATGCATGACTGCTGTTATTGTTGCTGTTCATGCTGCTGCTGCTGCTGCTATTATTGCTCTTGACATTCATTATCAAATTGCTGCTGTTGGTACTCGAACTGTTGTTGCTGCCGTTGCTGATTAATTTGCTGGAGTTGCTGTTGTTGTTGCTGTTGTTGTTGTGTGATAAAGCTACATTCAAACTGCTGTTGTTGCAGTGATTGATTATTGCTGTTACGTTGCTGCTGCTGCTGTTGTTGTTGTTGGTTGAAGTACTGTTGTTGACGTTGTTGCTGTTGTTGTTGCTACCAATATGAGGCCCAGTATGGACGTTTTTTGGACACGATTGTTGCATTGGACACGGACATTGTGGCGGATAATCTGGAAATTTTAAGAAAATCACATTACTCAATAATTTAACTATATAACGTACATAACGAGAAGATTATCGGGCCCTTTTCTGTAAATCCCAATAAAGATGAAATCATATGATTTCAAAAATTAATTGTGACTTATTGCAGATTTTTTGTTATTTTTTTTTTTGCATTTTAAACAAAGCATTTTATTCGATCCTCTAATGCTATAACTCGTGCGATCAACAAAACTCTCGGGGTTGTCACAGAATCCAGTGTATCGCTTTTATGTTTAATCTATAATTACTATAGGTTTTGAACATAAAACCGATAACATTGAAATTCATAAAACAGCCCTGACTAAACTCTCTTATTCATTAAAAAAGCATTTGATGTTTATTAAATGTATAGAATTTCTATACAAAGTTTTCCAAATATGTCATTAATAATCATACAGAATTTTTTATTAATTTTTGAAAACCATGTGATTTTAACTTTTGTGATTTACAGAACAGTCCCGGCAATTAGTTTTAATTACTCAATATCTTGTAGCAATTCCTTTTGCATTTTTATCAATTGCTTTCGTACAACTTAACTTCTATGACTTCTATAACTTAATAATTTAATTATTTAAACTACTTATTATTTAAACCAACTAATTAAATTGTCTACATTTAAATTCAATTTTAAAAATCGTTCCCAATGAGCACTCAAAATATAAAAATTCCAGCAATTGAAATATAGATGGAAGTAAACTTGAGTTCAAACTCTGTTTCAAGTCCTTTTCAGGTTTAAGAACTTTTGAAATTAACAAAACATGTACTTCGATAGATTTTAGATAAATAAAGTTTGTTATGGAAAATAAAAATTAATTGTTTAGAATTCTACGAGTATTTAAACATTTTTAATAGATATTTAAAAACTATTAATAAAAAATGTAATGAATCAAGAAGATTGTTTTAAGTCAATTTTGAGTTCAATAAAGTGTTTTTTTTGGAATATTAGATTCTATAATCTTTATTCTATAATTAACTTTATTTAATATGTAATTAAAACTCAATTGGTTACTTCAAATTTTGCTGAAAAGAAATAATAGTTTCTTTTTAATTAAGAATAATCGTCAATCACAATTAAAAAAATCTAATGAAGAGGAAAAAATAGGAAAATTTAAATTTTTCTTGAAATCAAGCTTTATTACCAATTATATTCTACATATCGCACTTGTTCCTCTAGACAGAGTCAATTAAAAATTTACAAATTTTCAGTAGAGTCAAAAAACTATTTTTTCATACTACTTTTATATCACGAAGAGGGATATAAATGCATTATTTCGGCAAAAGAATAGAGAAAGTTATGTAAGATTTTTACAGTGGGTAGATATGACCACTGTACATCGATTTCTTGCAAAAAGTGGAAATTGAAAAATTTTGAGTTGACTCAATTTAGAGGAACAGAACAAGTATGTACATATGTATGTAAATATGTATGAATTTATGTATGCAGTATATATGCATTTGTGCATGTAAGGCTCATTACTGATTTTCGCGATAAAAGTTATTCTTTTCTAGTTTTTTATATTTTTATCGTCTTTATAATTTTATCTTCTAAATTTTCGGAAGTCTTTATAATTTGAACGGTTTTTTATTAATATGTGTTATGCACGGCAAGTTTGGATTTCAACATTTTTTTCTTAATTTTTGGTGTAAAAGTAATGATTTGAAACAGTTTTCTTTCCTTTCAATGGTTTTAGTGATTTTTTAAGCTATTGCATAGCTTTTATCGCGGGCTTTGAGCGCGGCGACCGTATCAAGAAATTCCGTAACGAAAATAAAACCTAACACTAAGTTTGTTTCTAGTATTTGAATCGCCTAGCGTATGTTAACCCCTAAAGTATGCTATTTATTTCATTAACATACAGTATTGCCAGAACAGATTTTTACATGTAGGAAAACACAAAATGGCGTACTTACGAGCAATCGTGGCTGACAAAAAATGATATACACAAACAAACAGACAATTCGTAGGTTTTTAAGCTATTGCATAGCTTTTATCGCGGGCTTTGAGCGCGGCGACCGAATCAAGAAATTCACCACGCTCAAAAAGTGCAACTTGAATTAATATCAAAGAAAAAATAAATACTGCATAAATAAAAAATAAATAAATAATTATATTTTTATTTAAAGTGATTATTTTTCGAACAAACTGGTTGTTAGTTGTTTTTAATCCAAAGTGATTATTATTTTTTGGCAAATGTTCGTAATATTTTTAGTCAGAAGGAATTGGACATGAGACAATATTCCAAAGGAACAAGGGAAAATTTTAACACTAATTAATTTCAACTTACACGGCAGAACATTAGCCAAAAAATAATAATCACTTTGGATTAAAAACTAATAATAAATAATTATAATTGCATAAGTTGATAAAAAATGCTATGCAATAGCTTTGCCGCGGCAATATCAATATTAGGGTTTCTTTTAAATTTTGCATTTTTTCGCCAATTTTCGCTGGTTTTCTAGATTTTAGTATTCTTTACATTTTTAAAGATTTCAATCGATTTTTTAATTTTTTTTAATCACCGTGCTTGCAAACATTTAAGAAAAATCTTCGAAGCAATTACTTTAGATATTTTTAATCTACTTGATCAAATCAACGAATATAGTTTCATTATTAATTTTATTGATTGTGATGACGTTTTACATATTTATCACGATTACTTTAATCGTGATTCATTAGGTTAACCTCAATCAAATTAACTAATCGATTAACAATTTATTTTATTAATGCTAACACTTCACCGATTTGCGCTCCTAAATACACATATTCGTACTTAAATGCCGAATAATAATGACGATAAATAAATTATGATTCTTATACCACTGTAACCGTTGTGAACACTTCGTGGAACTACATTTATGTAGTTGAAACATATTTATGTGACGTTTAAATAACTGTCGACTAATTGATGACAAGTTCATCATCAGATAAATTGTTTTTATAATATTAAATTAACTTTAAGCAACCGTTACAAAACAGTTATTTCGATCGAAGCATAAAAAATGTATAAATTTTGATATTCTAATTATTCAAATATCAAAACTGTCTGACATTGTATCCATAAATAAAAAAAGTTATCGCCAATAACAGAAGTCTTCCTAAGCTTATGCTCTAACTTAAGTAAGAACCATACTTTTCCTTACCCATATACGGAGATTGAATACTGCGTGAATAACACTGACCAGCTGCACCACCTCCTGGACTATAACTGGGATAGTAACCGGGTGGACCGGGATAGTGTTCCAAATGTTGACCATGTGCTGCCGGACCTGCCGGTACTAATTGCGAACCGCCCTGAGGAGGAGGAGGACCACCGGACTGTGATTGCTGTGGACCACCGGGAGGTGGTGCAGCACCAGCTGCCGTTGGCGGTGCTTGTTCATATAAATCCGCTGGTGGTGGTGGATGTCCTGGTTGATAATATGGATACCTTCGGTAAGCCGAATGGTGTGGTGGTGGCGGTGCACTTTGATAAACTTTGGTTGGAAAGTAGGGTTGATAGGCAGGTGGTGAATAGCACATTGGTTCACCAGGATACGGTGAGTAGTAATTAGCTGGATATGCTGTAGAATAATGCATTTGGGCATGCATCGAGCGAGGATATGGTGAACCTTGATGAGCTGCTGCTGCCGCGGCCGCAGCTGCAGCAGCTGCTGCAGCAGCTTGTTGATGCAATTGATGGTGTTGCTGCTGCTGCTGCTGTTGACTGTGATGTGCTGCTGCTGACGCTGGCGATGTACCACCACTGGCACTGTGTGCTGGATACCGGAAATGTGTCAAATCACCGCCCGTAATGAGTACATCTGTATCAGCAGGATCCGTAGTTGTGGGATTTGTTTGTCCAGCGGTTGATAAGTGTTCATTAACATCGGCTGTTGTAGGTGTTGTTGATGTTTGCGACTTGATTTTAGTTGTAGTTGCTGGCAACAATGGCACATTTGGTGGTATAGGTGGACCAGCTGTAGCTGGTGGTAAAACATGTGGTGAGATCAATGGTCCAGCTGGTTGGTAATAACCTAGAAAATATAATATATTCGAATTCAGTATAATAATAACATTGAACGTTTTAATTACAAAAATATATTCTTAATTGTATTCCATATAATTTACATACATCACTCATTTACTTAAACAACGTCATAACTGTAAGAAGCTTGTACTTCATTCAGAAAACGAATTCAAAGTTTTTATTTTACAGTATATATTAAATCATTCGAGATATACTCTCAACTAATTTTAAAAAAAAGTTGTTCGCTCTTAGGTAAGCTGGTCTGCTTTCATTTCTGCTTGTGCCAAATCAGCTACGAACGAAACACAATGTTTAAAGCTCTAGTTTTTATGCTTTTTAAACAGAATTTTTAAAGGTCTGCTAATGTTTTGAGTTACACTTCAATTACAAAATAAATATATATTCTTCTCTTAAGGAAGCCCCCAAGCAAGATATTTTTATTATTTTTTGTAAAAGATGAAGAACGATGCATTTTTTTTAATTTTGCATTTTTGAAATTTTGAAATAATTTCAAAAATCTTGTATAAAGAAAAGAAAATTTCAAACAAAAAATTTTTTAACAAGAAGTTATATTTTTATCACAATCACAAATGTTTGTGTTATTCGATTACCAAAGTAAAAAATATAACAAAGAAAAAAATACTAAACTCAACCAAATTTGTCAACCGGTTTTAAAGCAGATCTAGACAAATGGCGAAAACTGATTAAATGAGAACAATTTGGTTATTTTTGGAAAGATAAAAACAACCGCTGTGTTCCTACTCTGTCGAAAGCTATTAAATGGAATCAAATTTTCTCACACTTTGGTTGTTATAATCAAGAAAAAAAGAAAAAAAATCATTTTTTAAATATTTTGACCAGTTTTTTTTTTGTTTCTAACAGTGAAATGAAAATGGGGTTTCTGGATATTGCAAATGACTTTATAAAAGCAATGTCAGTGAATAAATTGTATACCATATACATAGTAAAGTTATCATATAGTAAATAATTGAATTATTTACATTCAAATGTATATTACAAATGGGATTTGGTTGATTTCAAAGAAAATTTTTGTTGTCCTGTGTGCAATATGCACGATGAGTAAATAAAAAAAAATCAGACAAAATTAATAACTCAGACAAATTAGTGCTCAACGCTGTTTTAAAGTAACTTTATGAAAATAAAAGAAATAAATTTTTTTAAAAACTGAACTCGATCGATAATGAATTGAATTTCATTTGAACATTTTTTTCTAAGAATTTTTATCTTGTACACTATTTCCATCACCTATGCCATCGAATTCTTTCAATTTTCATCTTCACTTTTATCATCTACAAGACAGTTAACAATTTGTTCCGCATTTGAAGTTTCAGCGGCTTATAGATATATAAATAATAAAGTTTAAAGGTTACACAAATTAAATTATCGATACAGTTAGTTACTATATATGTCGCTTGGTTGTACTTCCCATCGCTTAATACTATCTAAGAAACTATTCGATAAAAGCAATTGCCCCAATGCAAAACTTGTTACAAACTTTTTTACTTGCTTTGGATATTTCTCTTCACAGTTACAAGAGTATTTTTAGGAGCAATTAACAAACAAACAATTGTATACAATGAATATTAAATTTACAACATTAAACAGTGTAGCGGAATGCAAATTCATATTTTAAAAATTATTATACAATTTTTTTTTTTGTTATTAGGATGGTTGCCTTAAATCCTGAACGTTTTTGGCAGGCAAATTAAAAAGAATATTTTTTAGCTAAAGTTTTTTTTAAACTTTGTTCGGACTAAAAAAAATATTTGTATTTTGTTCCACTGTTTATTCAAAACGTTATACATACTCGTCGGGAAAACAGTCAGACAGACTTGTTTGCTTACTTGTGCAATCGAATAAAACTGGCAAACTGATTTTTTTCTCCTTAAACAAGTTACATGGTGTTTAGTTTTTAGTTGGCATCATTGATCTTTTTGGAAGCATAAATGATTAGGCATTTGAGTAGAGACAGATTTAGCTGCACACACAGCCAAACACACAAATAAAGACGGGCATCATCATAATTATTATTATCATTGTAATGGACATCAATATTCGCAGTAGTTAAAAGTAGCCAACCATAATAAATGTTGCTTGTTGCCATTGCTGCTGTTAAATTGCGAGTAAGTTGATTTTTTTTAAATTTAATTTCAAACGTTTTGTATTTACCTTAACTGGGAAAAGAAACACAAAAGCTTCAGAAAAAACTTCTTGAGAGCTGACGGCCGCAACGATCATGGTTTAAGAAAAAAATTTGTATTGGCTGTGTCCTGGGAGGCAGTTAGCAGTAGCAGCAGCAGCAGCATTAAATAAAAAAACTACATTTTAATCTTAGTTATTAGATCTTGCTTACATAAGTATATGAGTATGTGTGTATGTATGTTTTATGGTGTTACTTGCCGTTGTCGCATTAAATTATTAACAACCATTGAAATTGGTTGGATTGAGGCGTAAAAGTCTAAGACCTTTTGGAAATTGCAAACATTGATTTTGACCATTGTTTTTTACTTCTCTGTTCAATTATTTTTTGGAGGAAAAGTTTGGCGAATGAAAAAAAAAATTTAAGAAAAAAGGAAATGCTTTCACTTATTCAATGAATCAGATACTATTTTATTTAACTTATTTATATTGTGTAGAATAGTGTAAAGCATACGAGACAAAAAAAATCACATCTTTTCTATGATCCAGTATTTTTGATTATGAACGAAGGTTCTTTCCTCAGCTTATTTTGCTGTCTTTCCCGTTTTGCATATTATGACATTAAATCACTTTTTAAAAATAGAAAGTTCAAAAACTATTTTTTTTATAAACTTAAAAATTGTATTCGATGAAAAAGCCGGTAAAACTACCTGTTTAATATTTTTAAACTAGTATTTATAAAAACCATATTTCGTAGTTATTTTAATGGAAAAACATGAAGAATTGTTAGTGAAAGATGAAATGAAAATTGTCGTTTAGAGAAACTGCTTGCGAGAGCGAATAAAAATCATCTAAGATTTTGATATCAAGGAAGATTAAATATCTATTTTGGCTTACATGCAAAAATAAGTTTGTTTTGTTTATTTGTAATCAAAGTACATATGGCCAAAAACTAGAGATGGGCACCGCTCACGTGATTAGGTTTTTGTTTCAATCGCGTAAGCATGCATGAATGTGAGTATAAACAAAATTGAGCGTAAGTGAGGGAGGGCGCATTAGTAATTTTTGAGCATGATGTTGCTTGTCTTTTTTTGCTTTATTGTAATTTTTTCATTTAATTTTTTTTATTATTTTATAGTTTTTTTCGTAAATATTTCGTGATTGTGACAAACTTTTCTTTTCACTCACATGAGCTTGGATTAACGTAAAATTCTTTTAACGTGAGCGTGCATGACTGTGAGTGAAAAATAATTCACGATCCCATTGCTACTAAAAACTTTTTTCTTTTCTAAAAAAAAGTGCAACATTTTTTGCCATTTTTATTGAAAATTTGCAATATAATGATTTTTTTTAAACAGTGAGTTTATTGGAAATTATGGTATCATCACTTAAGGGCCTTTTTTTAGAAATTTTTCTAAACGATAAGATTTTTCATTTGATCAGTGTTGAATTTTCATAAAAGCAAGTTGAACAGTCGATTCTTTCGCTGCCGATAGTTTGCCGTCTCTGATGGGGGTTTTTTTGTCACAGAGGCTCAAAATTGTGTATCACACCATTTCTCAAGATTAATGAAATTTTGTGTTATTTAATGTTGTACTTTAACTGCTAAACATCTAAAAGATCGGCACGTTCGCCGGCTGCATGAAACTGCTCAGCCGCCGCTTATTTTCTACTCATATTTTACATTTTACTTGAGATCTGATAGTGTGAAAAGCAAATGTAATGGTCGGTTAGATTTTTGACAGTCGCAACAAATCTCGTTAGATTTCTTTCACACAAAATGAAGTGAAAATCTTAAGACTTGTATGATAGTGTGAAACGCCCTTTAAGCTTAGTACTCTGTTTGAATTTGCGAAAAATGTTGAGCAACATTGATTATTTCGTTTGAAAATTTTGACAACTGATCAGTGGTGACAATACCATGATTTATAACAAATTTATCGGTTTTATTGCCTTGAAATGAACAACATTGTTTTTTTTATAAAAACAAAAGAAATGTGTTTATTAAAAAAAAATTAAAACAAATGGACAACAAAGTAATTTTAGGAGTTTGTACTGCAATGTATCAATTAATACATCTCGCAGCTGCTGCGGAGGAGCTCATTGAATACACACGTTCTGCAAAAAGCACTCACCTTCATTTTTTATTATATTTACAATATTTTTCATTATTTTAATTATTTCTGGGCAGCAAACTTAAAATTAAAACCACAACGCCCAGAAATATCATCATCTGTTGTTTGCAATTTCGCACGAAATAAGTGGTGCTTACATTATTTCGCAGTTGAAAAATATGTTGCAAGAAACATATTGTGGTTGGAAAAATAATGCTGCCAGAAACATTTCGTATGTTTTCACAAGATGAACAGAGTACAACTTCGGCCATCTTATTTTGCAATTATTTCGCATGAATTTTTTTATATGGACTTTTGACAGCAGTTCGCACGAAATGATGAACAGAGTACCCTGCTTTACGAAGCAAAATTTTTCTCTTAAAACAACTTTGAATATCAATTTTTTGATAAAAAAGTAAAAGAAATGTTACATGTTTTTTTAGAAAAGAAAACGGCATAATATTAATCATGATCACGAAATGTCAGTAAAGAAAATACCAGTTAACGAAATCATTCCCTTATTTTCACCATAGAAATTTTAAAAAAACTTAGTGGCCATTAACCCACAACCAGAGATCGAAAAACAAAATTTTGCAAAATTTCAATTGAAAAAATCAAACAGAAATAATTTGTCTATTCGATATTTGAATATAGCAATTGCTTCAGGACTAATGAGTTAAATCTTAAAAGAATTAAATTTTTTAAGATTTTTTGGTCGATACTTTTTCCGCTAAAAAATAGTGTTGAAATTTTACCGCCTTTTTTTGGATGAAGAAAACAAAGTTAACATTTAATACATATTTTTTGGCCCGAAATAAAACTTATAATTATATATTATAATTTGATTCCTAATTTTCGAAAAATAAAAGCTAAAGTTTTACCTTTATTTTAAATTTTTATTTTTGACCGAAATTAATAAATAATAAAAAAAATTTAAAGAAAGGTTCTGCAAAAAGTGTCGCTTTGGCAGTTAGTGTTATTTACAAAGTGAAAAAACAATATAAGTACCCGTAGTTTAATATTTTTTTAATTAAAGAGGTAAAAAATAAAAATACAAAACTTTCGTAATCATCACCTCCCACTGTTCCACGTACTAAAACGTGCGTTAAATTTAAAATCACGAAAAACGTGATTACAAATAATTAGATACAAATATTGAATCATAGAAATGGTAAATCAAAGAACGAATTCGAGTAGTATTATTCGTATATTCCAAGCAACTATTAAGAGTTGAAGTAAAAAAAATTAAATTAATGAAATAAATCATTGCATGTATGTATGTATGTAAGAAGCGGTAGCAACAGAACAAGCAGAGAAACGCCGACAATATGCTTCTTTTACTATTTAATCATACACATTTCTTTATGAAGAACAACTTAACATTTAACTCATAATTGAGAGGCGTAATATATAGAACGGAGACGAAGTGTAAATGACAGGATATTAATTTAATTAAACACAGCACAAGCCTTCTACAAAAGTAACAACCATAACAACATCTATGATAAAACACTTCACCCTTGATTTACCTGCTAAATGATTTAGAATAAAATTGGGTTTTCCAATTTCATGTGCATTACAATAACTCGGTTTTCTTCTCATCAGTGATTTTTGAAAACAAATACTAGAAATATTCATGATAAGGGCAGAAAATAATTCAAGCAAATTCGATGTCATGCTAAATGTCAAACTTAATCTATAAGAAAAATATTCATAGCAAAAGTGTCTAATATATATTCTAAACAGTATAAAAAGGATGCAGTGTACATCCCAGCGGTAAAATGCAGGTGTAAAGATGCCTTCTAGAAGGCTTTATTTAGCCAGACACAATGACACTTCGTGCCATTTCATCCTCATATCTTTTGCCTCCACGTTAGATATCATTGCGGCGCATGCTTTCCGCACTCGATTATAAAAGCCCTGAGAAAGAAAGTCTTTTAGAAGGCCTTCCAGGGAAGGTTTAATATAGAATGCTTCAGAATAAATGTAATGAAAGGTAGGTTTGCTAAATGGGCTTCGTTTTAAAGTTTGCTAAAAGATCTTCTGTTTTCTAGCAAAAAAACTACATAATTTTTCACTTTAAAATCTTTTACTTGTTGGAAATTCTACAGATCACGTTGAAGTTTCAAACACAACTAAATGAATTCTTGTTAGTTATTTTACTTTTTTTATAATAAATTTTTTAGCTTCACCGGTTGCAGCAAAGAAAACTAGTACTTGTACACATTGCCTCCCAATGGAAGAGAATTCGGTATGTAAATCGTATCTATTAGAAGGAAGAGGTTGGTCCTTTTAGAAGCACTTCTTTGCGAGCCGAGAAAACATTTGTATTTATTAAAATAAATCAACATCTTAAAGGCCTTTATCAAGAAGGGCTAAAATTTTAAGGCCTTTTGAGTTTTAGTCGCTGGGATGCTTTCGTATCTGATGGGTGTATATGTCTGTTATGAATTAATTAAATATGCATATGTGGAATGATTGAACAAGTAAAGGCATGAACGAGTTGTGATTCTACACTGCAGAGTCTACAGCCATCAAACTTATATCAACGCCCCCGTATAAACAAACAATCAAATGAAAGAACAAACACAGCCATTCCGTTGGATGTCTCAGAATCCCAACAAGCACAAAGTCAGGTGTTTAAAATGTTTTGAAAGGTACTTTTGTTCAATTCTAATGCTAAGATTTTTATAAATTTATCAATTTTATTTGTTCATCTCGCGTTAAGAGTGCAATAATTAAGAGCACTAAAATATTTGGTATTAAAAAAATGTAAGAAATGTATTTTCAATGTGATTTTTATTTCGAAATATCAAGTCTGTGCTGTTCAGTTCAAATGGAACATTTTGAACACCAAAATCACTGGAAAAAAAATTTTTAAATATCCCAAATAAGTTCGGTTTTTTTACCAAAAATGGTTTTGGAAGTCGTACCATTTTAAAATGCTAGATTTGCTGAACATGCCCATATATTTGGTTTTTAATACAAAATAATTTATATCAGGCTAAATTTCGTAATGTTTGTATTCACAAAGAATTGGATATGCGACAAAATTCCAAGGAACAAAGGAAAAGATAACGTTAAAGTTATTTCAACCTACACCGTCGGAATAGTACAACTTTGTTTCGCATAATAATTGTTAGTGTCCGACCGAACGTTTGTCTTCGGTGTCGAAATGTGACTAAAAGCTTTGTTCGCTTGATGTTCGGCATTCGGTAAAATATTTACCGGACACCGAGTTTTTTTGCATGTGATAATAAGGTTTTATGTTTAAGTTCATTCGTTATAAAACTTAAGTTTTAATATTAAAGAAATAAAAACATTAAACAAAAATTCGTGTCATACTACCCTATTTATCAAAGACTATAAGGATTATTACAATAAAAATCTGTACATTTAAAAATACATTTATCTTACAATTAAAACAAAACTGTTAAAATTTATTTAAATACGAAGGATACAAAAATGGAGGCTCTTAGAATAATATTTAAAAAACTGAAGAACATAAGACTAACTAACTCGCTCACAACTTAAAAATAGAAAACAAAATAACAACAAAAAACCCATTTTAATTCGCAATAAAAAGAAAAACAAATCAATAAAAATGATTTAGCAGTCTTAGACACAGTATCAATTATATTTAGAGTACGATTCCCTCGATGGTAAAATATAAAGTCTGCACCTGAGTGTCTACAGATCCAAGACTGAAAAATATCTTAACATTAGAACAGTCTCCAGATCTCTATTCCTATTGAGTTATGTGCTGAAATATTTGACATTTGAGAATGTTTAAATCATTTTAAGTACGCGTGTTTGTTGGGTTACGAGGCGACTACAAACGACATTTGATTAAAGTGGTGATGTGATCTTTTGTAAAATCTTCTGCATTTTTTTTTACAATCAACACTCGACATTGATAATGATGATTATGATATGACGACGTTACTGATGGTGGTGTCTTCAGTGACAATAAACCATGGAATTTTCTAATTATGGCGAGTGTGCGTGGTAATTTTTCGTTTCATTTCTTTATTTTTCCTTCTGCATAAAATTTTCATTTGAATTGTTTTACTGAATTAAATGATCTTTTAATACTTACACGGTTGAATTAATAAATTATGTACGTGTTAAAATTATTTTAATGTAAAAATAATTGAAGTATATTAGCGAAGTGAAGAGGTTTTTCCATGCGTGATTTTAATATTTATTTTTATGCTGAAGAGGCGAACAACTTTAAAGCAACTTTTGTTTTTGTCGATATGAAGTAGTAAAATCGAATGTGGGTATAACTAAAATATTATAATAATTTTCAATTATATACATTTTATTAAATCAATTTATTAGAGTTTGGCTTTTCAAAATTATTAAAAAATTTTCTTTTAAAATTCTGATAGCTTAAGGTCATCTTCACCATCAATAACTTTTGCTTACAACATTTTACAATCGGTTCAATAGTTTAGAAGATACTTATGTATGTATTCATTATGACTTTTTTCGCCGAACGGCCTCAATGAAAGCGCGCAGAGTATTCTGTAACCGACTCAACTTTTAAATGAATTCCAAGACCATTATCTTTTTAAAAAAACATATTGAAAACATTAAAATATGACTAACTTTGCGATAATCAAGCTTTATAGATATTGAAATATTTTATTGTATGTAGAATATATAATACAGAAAGGCTCTAACTAATTTGTATTAAAGTCGAATCGATTTTTTTGCCTATTTCGATGAATCTGTCTATTGAAATATGCAAAAAAAAATCAATTTTGAAAAACAATATCGGGGTCTTTCTACTTAAAGGTAACGATATGCATGAAGACATTTACAAATATGTTAATTTTTTTATTTCCAACAATATACATAAAAAGTTTATTGATTGAAGTATAAATTCGGTTTCTTTGGCGAATAAAAAGCGACCATTTATTTGATTACATCGGGATTCTTTTATTTGTTGGGCAGCAAACCAAATTCCGAGACAATAAAATGCTCGCTTTGTATTCGCGATAAGGGAGGGACCCTTTGTCACTTCCTTTGATTGTCAGACACTTAAGTTATTTCTCCCATTAACTAACAAATGCGGTATATATTGGTTTTAACTCATAACGAATTGTAATAATTATTGAGGAATTGACTCCCAATCATTACTATGGCCTTAGCGTTAATGAAATTGTGCTTCTACACTCAAAATATTCTGTACGTAAAATTAACTGAAATTGTAATTTAAAATAAATGAAAGTTCACTTAAAAACCGGTCTACTCATTTTTCATTTAAATTGAACCAAAAGTTCATTTAATTTTTAATGTTAAAAAATTAATTTACCTAAGTCCGGAAAAATAAAAGATTTTTTCTTTGTTTGTGTAGGAGAGGAAATCTCAAACAAATCAAATAAAGCAAGCAAAGAAATAAACAGCACTTGAAAACAACGGACAATATTGAATGTAACCGAAAATCCGTATCAATATGTCCTTAGTTTTTTTTAAATAAATGTTAGAATGAGTTAAAAATAAAATTTTTTACAATTTTAAATGTTTATTCTATTAAAAATGACTGAACGGATTACTCCTTGAATAACATACAGCCCGTTACTGTAATAATATTGTGAGTATACTTCTGCATCTGCGTCCGTCCTCACCATAAACATTGCAAAGAAATCGATTAGAATAAAATCCAGATTTTTGACATTACAACATTAAAACCAATGCAAATTACGATAATTTAACCATAAGCAAAGATTTTGAATCAAGCATATTTCTATGATGCCAAAAAATGTTCACAAATTCATGTGGACTTGCACTGAAATAGGTCCAGTCACAGAAATAGTCAATTTAAATACTGCAAGTATTAAACACTACAATTATTCTTATTGCAACAAAATCCGTAAAAAAAAATTTTTTATCAAACAATCAAATCAAATGTTAAATAAAAAAAATAGGCTCAGTTAGATCTTTTCTGGGGTTTTCAACATTTTTGTTCTATAAAATAAAATGTTTGAATTTGTGAATTTATTAATCAATTCAAACAAGTTTTTGTTGAAACAGAATTTGTAAAATCAAATACTGCAACACTTTTTGTTTTTAATTGGTGCTTTTTATAGGAAGCGCTAAAATTTAATTTTTTAAATCTATAATCCCAATATTTTCCCATATTTTTATATTTTACATACGTAGTAAAATATTGTTTTATTAAAAATAAATTGAAAGTGATTATTGAGGGGTATAGCTCCAAAGTGTAAAGTTAATTAACGATCTTCATTAGCAACAGCGAAATTCGCGTACATACGAGTAGGAACCAGCATATCCTGCAATAATAATTGCACTTCAATCTTTTGGGAAAATAGTGCGATTATAAATTTAAGAAACTTTGTTTTTGTTTTATATATATAAACAAATACTTTATAAAAGCAAATAAAATAATAAAAAGCCGCAGAAAAAAATTCCCGGCAAGCAAGATTTTGAAAAAAAAACATTTTTCTGTGTATGAGTTTTTTTAACGAATTAGGCTGAAGTTCAGTGCACAGAAAATTTTCAAATGAGACAAGATTCTCTCATTTTACTCCAGATATTTACACATGTATATATCAAATATGATTGTGTTACGTATTAAAAAATATCCCTAATAATTAAAAATTTAATTGTTTCTGCAGTAAATTGGCAATTTATAAATACATTTTAAAGACTTATGAAAAATGCTGACTTGAAACTAGATTTTATATAATCGAATAAATTTTAAATTGTTTTCTTTTATCCAAAAACACTTTAGCAAATTAATCACTTTCACACTCTACTCTTAACACACTTCAGTTTAACTATCTGTGAAAAGATACAACGATACCATCAATTATAACACCACTTTAGCAATGATTAGATGACAACATAGACAAACAGACAGACAAAGACATTATAGACTGGTTGGCTAGCAGACAGACAAACAGACAGACATACAGACAGGTACACATGACATGTTTTATTACCACTTGACTTTTTTCAACTTCATAAGCCAAAGAATAATATAAAATTAATATTAAATGTTAAGCAACAAATTTTTTTTATTGTCTCACAGGAGACTCTTAAGTCATGTTTAGAGACAATTTCAATTAATAATATTCCTTGGTTGATAATGTAATTGATAATTTACATAATAATCACGATGAAAGAAAATGTAATGACAGGTAGACATACCATGCCATTCATTTAAACTCCATCATAATAAACTCAAAACTTTACGCACCAAAACATTTCCATAAGTACGAGTATAACATATTAGCAAACCGTATAAAACTTGCCATCATTATCATCATCGTCACCACCGCTTTAAAAATGTAATTCATTTTCTAAACGAAAGAAGTCGAAGTGAAACAAGTATTTATGTAAAATTTATGAAGGGATTCATAGAGTTGCGTCTTTCGATTTTGTTTCCCAACAAAACCACAAACTTAAATAAGGCTGGTAATGACAGGCGATGCATTTCAATGAGCCTTGACGCACCGTTGTGCAAGGAAACATTAAATAATGATGACGTTGTTTGTATACTATACATACATACAGTATAATAATGATGAGAAAGATGTTGCTGTTGATAGTGGTGAAGACCACGATGACGACGTTGGCTCAGTGTTGCCAAAAGATATTTTCAAAATTATACCCAGGAGGAGGCAAAATTTATCCGATTTATATGAAATTACACTTAACACATTGACTGCCACGTCGGACACATACATATGTGTGACACTGCACTATGTTGTTTACGCCACGTCGGGCACATATGTCCAACGCGATATTCATTAGCTCTAGCCATGTCACACAGTAGTGGCTGACGATAAATAGGATTTTATTGCAGTAATATGATGTATGGCCCCCCATGAAATTTCTTTAATAATGTTTTCGGCGCAGCTCAGAAATTAATTGAAAAAAAATTTTAATCCATTTTATTATACACAGTATGGAAACAAGTAAAAGAAAAATTATTTTACATATTTTTATAACGAAAAGACACAAATTAACACGTTAAACTTGTTAGTGGTGATTTCCAAAACATTCTAAACACATAATAGGCTCTTGCAGACATTCCGGGCATTACGTTTATACTCTTTTTTCCTTTTTTTAGAAGAGATTACGGAAAAAAATGCTGTGGCCCCCAGCATCTTATATGCTAAAAGTGCCTTGGCAGTCAATGTGTTAATATCAAATCAACACTAACAATATTATTACAGTAACGAACTGTACGTTATTCAAGAAGTAATCCGTAAAGTAATTTTTAAAGGAATAAACATTTAAAATTGTAAAAAATTTTATTTTTAACTCATTCTAACATTCATAAAAAAAAACTAAGGACATATTAATACGGAATTTCGGTTACATTCAATATTGTCCGTTGTTTAAGCGGTGTTTTTATTTGATAGTAAAAATACCAGAAACAAATTAAAAATCTTTTACTTTTAAGGATAACATAAAAATGAACTTTTAATTTGTCACATGAACTTTTTTGGTCTTTTATTTTGACTTCCGAAGGTAGAAAACAGAGGTAGAAAAAATTTGACACCCATAGTTTTTTTTACAAGAATTTTATATTTCATAAAAAATACTGATACTTTACATACAATTATACTTGATAATATGTTTTTTTAAACTAAAAGGTATGATTTTCTGGCTGGTCTCTTGCAAGTGTTCAACAATAACAAATTTTCGCGTTCGCAGAGTCTAAGCGCTTTAAGCTTTGTTTCGCCTGCAATTAAACTGATTCTACTTTTTTGACAGACCATTATAATGCGTTAAAACTTTCAGCATGATTTTGCCAAAAAAAAACGCGCAATAACAGAGTTGTTAAAAATTCAGAGCCTTCTCATTTCATCATCCTCTCTCACTATCCCTTTCACGAAAAAGCTAACACAACTACTGGTTGGTATTCATTATTTGACTGAGTAATACTTCTCTTAAAAAACAAAACCAAACAAAAAAGCGTAGCTCAACGAATTGAATAAATTGATATGCCTTTGAAATTTCAAATTAAGGAAAATATTCTGTTAAAATTTCTCAATTGCATATAAAATAATATTTAATTGTTAAAATCATTAAACTGTGTTAATTTGACTAGACGCGAGAATTACGTAAAATTAAAACAGTACAAAACAAAAGCAAAACGTAACGAAACAAAATTATACGCTTCAATAATTTACACAAGAAACCCCTGTTGCACCAAGACGGGTTTTTTAAAAATGCACACACAGACAACTGAATTAAAAAATAAATATATACAATTTTATTTTTAATTTGTGCAAATTTATTGTTTGATGCATATAATTATCATGGTGTCATCACTGAACCGCAATATTTAAATAAGAAAGAAGTCAGAGCTTAACAAAGAACAAAAAAAGAAATGTTATTTATTAAAGAAAAAACTTACATGTAATTGAAATTGGGAATTGCATGGTAATAATACTGAAGATGTTGCAAGTTAGCGCGGTTTGATACCTAAGAAGTTCTTCATTACTTTTCAATTGTTCACACCGTTAATACTAACGCTAAATGAAATACATCGTTACTGACTTTGGAAGCTGAAGATCCTACTCCTAATTTCAATAAGCATTTCTGTTTTGTGAAGAACTTTTTTTTCAAACACTGAATCCTTTGAAGGAATCCAATATAAGTTGCAGTTTTTCTATTTTTATCTCTCAGTCTCAATCATTCGAAACAACTAAATAAATGTTTATCTGAACGATGCGTAACGAGTATGAGATGAGAACCGTGCATCCGACCGTCCGTCGTCTAATCATTTTATTCATGTTGTTGTGATAAAAGCGAATCTACAAAACTGTGAATAATAATCAGCCGACATTTGTGTGATGTGGCTGCTGCGGCTGGTTTATTATGATAATTATGATGTTTACAATGATACTTGTGATTTCATCACCATTTCGTGAAAGGCCGATAATGCGGATGTTAGTGATAATGACTGTGATAGTTAACATGTAATGAGGCATATAGTTTCTGTTTTTGTTCATTATACAAATGAATATTTTTGTATTGTGCGGTGTGATAAAAATATTTGGGAAGAGATACACAAATATTATAAGATGGGATTTTCTACAGTGATAAGGCTTTGTCAACACAATAAATTCCTAATACATTGCTTATGTACATAATAAATATTTATGTATAAAGTATATGAAGCGATGACAGCAAGACTTGTCTTACCCCCAAGTCTCTGTTCGTTTTTAGTCTTATCCCGGGAGCTTTAAAGAACATACATATAATTTTGATTGATTAAATAACCCACAATACGAAATGAAAATAAAAATATTAAAAATATGTACATTTATCATTCCAACTGCGGGTTTTTGAAATTGTTGTGATATATATTTTCTTGCTTTATGAATTTAGACCAGTCTTGCTCTCACCTCTTCAAATAGTAATTGATAATATAGGTTGGTAAAAAAACATATTTAGATCATAAGTTATTTTGACACTGATAGATTTTTTCTGCCCGAACACCCGTAGACTAGTACTCTGGGTGTTGCAGGTTCGATTGTTAGATCCTGGGTTTTTCTGCAGGGAAGGCAAATATATATATGTATATTGACTATCACTCAGTATCACACTCATGCGAACCAAAATGAGCCGCTTTGCGCATGAATATCGTCAGAAAATATTGCACTTATTATTGGCCATCACATTTGGACGAAAATCAAAGAAAATAGTATTATCTCAGCCATCGTGGCGGTTTCAATTGGCCGCTTCGAAGCTGTAATTTGACGCCTTTAGACTTTTTGTTGCGGACGCCGTTAAGGACTTATGCTATGCTTATAATAACCTTTAAGACTAATATTGGCCGAGCCATTCGCAAGATAGAACCAGAAACTGCCAACGAAATCTTGAAAAATTGCACCGGCAGGATAAGTTACTTCGAAGACAGCCGCGACTGGCATATGAATAAAATCGTGTTCCATAAATAATGGAAATATTTTTTTATTTCTAATAAAGACAAAATATAGCACACGAAATTCAGGGCCTTATTTTCTAAAACGAAACGCTAGGCGTTAATAAGTTTTATATGGGAAAATTTAAAATTAAATTAACAAAATCCATTAAGTTTTTTTTTCAATTGCTAGCGTTGCGTTGTACAAAATAAAGGCCAAGACACATAGAATCCGTTGTACGTTATACTTCTCTTTTTTCAACTGACAACTAATTTCAAACACAGGGTTTCTTATTAGCTTTGTCCCATTCCGTACGTCTCCGTCAACGCAAAGTACTAGTTTGACAGCTATAATTTGTTTTGCTTTGTTTTATTTAGCTTTTTGAATTGTGTAGTGACAAAATAAAATTAAATAAAAATTACGATTAAAAGAAACTCCACAACATCCTCGAATTCCATTGTAAACATGTACTTTAATAAAATCAAGCTGATTTAACGTCCGCCAACAAAGTACTCATTGTGTCAGCCTCCTCCGCCGATACTTTAATGTCAGTTGAAAAAAGCAACGTATAACGTACGACGGATTCTATATGCCTCGGATTTAAGGCCCTAAGTTTAGTTCATTATATTTATCTTTTAAAAAGCTACTTGTAATTGGGCCACCCGTTACATATCGCTATTTTATTATGACATAATTATATCTAAAAAAAACAAACTTGGCAAAATGCGATTAAAGTTTTAAAAGATTGTATATAATAAATGTTTTAGTGATAACTGACTCAATTTCTCCTCACAACTTCCTTTTCAATTATATGTCTCATCTTTTAGTTTTTCCTTTTCATTTAGTAAACAGTAAAGGTGTGAAATGAACTTTAACAGTTAAATGACATTTAAACAATCTAAAACCCTTTCTAATGTGTTAAATGTGCTAAATTATTTTTCCATGGGAAATAAAAAAAAACAATTAACAAAATAATAATTTGGTTAGTAAAAATTATAATTTCACACGCACACTTCATTGAAATGTGTTTTTTTTATTGTTTGTAACTATGGGTGGTAAACACACACACGAATACACAAATTTGTACAAACACTAAAACAATTTGGGGTGCGTTTTACAACAACAATTGTTTAAATTAACAAATGCCTTGAATTACATATGGAGGGCTCTGAGCTGAACTGAACCAAACTACAAAAAGCAATTCAAAGGTATTTTGAGTTTCTGTAAATGAACTGCCTTAAATAAAATATAAAATGAGCGTCATTGACTTGGGTTTATTACCGTTACATTAGGAATGAAATACTTTACTACTTAGTCCGTTACAGGACTAAATAGAGTTAAGCTTTGCGGAGAATTTCGCACTAGTTTTGAAATTTTTCATATTTTATGATTTGGTTCACTTCAGTTCTGAGCCCTCTATATCGTCAGGTCATTCTAGGTTTGACGCGAAGTCCATTAAAAAAATTCAAGTTTGCAATGGGACATACATTCATATATATTTCAAATACCCCTTCTTGAATAAATTTTATCAACTACTTTAAGGTTTCATAACTATTGTTTTGCTGTATAAGTCACTATCTGGCGACTGCAACAAATCTTTTATACAAGACGTACAAAATTAATTTCACTCTGGATTTGCTTCATTTCCATAACAAACAAACGCAAATTAATATGAAGCCCAGAGAAAAGAAAGGGCCTTAAAAAATCGAACGCTGACGTTTAAGCAAAAAAATATGACCTTCTTCGTAGTCGCGGGTTAAATGAAATGTTATAATCTAAAATTATTAAAAACTTAAAGTAAAAAATAAAGGACATTAATTTATTTAACAGAACTTATATCATTACATTCTTTATTGCAAATACACTTCATTTATTTGTCTTTCTTTCTGAAGATTAGTGGGGTACCGATCGTTAAAAACATTACGGCGGCAGCTCCTTAGCCGGCGTTAAGGCGATTAACTTGTTTGTCAGGACTGTAAGAAAATAAATTGTGTGATCATAACACCACAATACACTGCAGTTTGTAATATACGTATGCAGCACAAAAGCAACTTTTATAAAAATATTGCACAAAATAAGATTTTTCAATTTCAATAAAAGAATATTAATGAAGTTAAAATATTTATGAAAACTAACAAAAATTTACATTTTTGTTCAAATTTGTTCTATCTGAAGCAGTGGTGAAAATACAAAAAAAAATCTATATCGTATATATTTTGTGAAAACTTCATGTAAATCTACTTTGTTGTTTATGTCCATTCCGAATTTTTGGCATATGCGCCAAATCAATTATGAGCTGACAATATGTAGAAAAATAAACATATGAAAATATTTTCGTTTTTCTGATATTTATTATTAACGTAAAAAATGGGACCAATCTCGAATTATAACATTTCGAATTATACAAATTTTATGAATCGGTTTATAAATGCAGAGTTCTGAGTAAGCAAACTTAAAAAAAATATAAACGAATTGATAAATTTTTATTTTAAAAAATAATTTTTTGTGAATAAAAGTTGTGATGCCTGCCACTGCACCTGCGACTGTTGTGTACACTGACACGTATTGTACAGGCAAGCAACCTTGACATTGAACTTTTTTAATTTTTATGGTGAATATTTTGCAATACATGAACGACCAACTGCCACTAGGACAATGTTTAAACCCTGTAAAGCTTCATTACATTTAATGATATGCTCTTATATTTTTATGGTTTTTGATTTCTTTGGGGTTCGAGTTAATAGTATTCAATTCAATTAAGATGATTTTCAGTTTCTGCTGCCATCCCAAAAACACGTTCATGAAAATAAAATTCAATCAATACTTTATTGGGGCGTAATTGGACGATTATTTAAACGCAGGCATTTGTTAACATCAGAAAAATATGGCTGAGTTATAAATACGAATAACAGAAACTATTTAAGATTAAATATTTGATTACGAAATAAAATACAAATTGTAAAAATATTTAGCTAAATTAAATTGAATGTATCAATAAATATTTTAAATTTATATTTCCATTAAATAATGACAGAATACTTGTACTTGTATACATTTCACAAATTACACTAAATGATAATTTTACAAACATTTAAATTGTCTCTTTATCTTATGTCGTCCACGGAAAAGGAGTCATTTCTTTTTCATTAAAAAAATTTTATTCAAATAATTGAAATCGTATTTTAGTGTTTTAATTTTTTGCACACGAGTTTTTGTTTAAATATCCTTATAAATTTAGATGCGAAAAAACGGACAAAATTTAAACGACGCAAATTTTTCGAATAAATCTTTCTGGAATTTGGATATTTTTTATTTGATGGAACATTATTTTACCTGAATTATTCGAATAAACGAGCAAACATTAGTATTCGTATGGGATTTAGTGAAAAGTTAATTTATTTTGAATTTTTATCATTAAACAAATAATATATTCTTTCTTTTTGAATCCAGTAATAAACATTTTCAAATATAATGTGTTTATAATTATAGTTTTCTTATCTATAAATAAGATTCAAACCAAACTCCTATAAACCATTTATCATACTTTATAAAGAAACTTAAAAAAAGGAAACACCCACTTAATTATTTTGTCAAATTGAAAGAAAAGGAAGTGAAAAGAAATAAAACAAACCCATTGAAATACTCGTATTAAAAACAACATAAACGTTCATGCACAATTTGTAAATTATCAAGTGTCAAATTTCACACTCCTGTCTTTAATAAACATTTCAAAAAAAAAAAAAATAAAAAAAAAAGGAAAAAATACTTAAGGCCACAAAAACCTCAATAATGTTTGTTGCAAACAAAAAAACTATAAACTATTTATTCATGATAACAAAAACGAAGTAAAAGGAAAAAATAAATAAATCCAACTCTTAGGAGCTTGAGTACCAACATCGCAAAGTGACAAAAGAACCAGTGGATTTTTTGTTCGCCATTGTTTTTTTTCTCGTTTTTTGTTTCCTTCACGAAAAACAATAGGAAACAAAAGTTTATACCTATAAAACAAAAAATAAACCAGTCAAACTCTAAAAAATAACATGAGTTATATTTTAAACATGACATGTAGTCAGCCGTTGTCGACGTCATCGCCAGAACTGCAATAAGGTTTTTAGTATACGAATTTAGTTGGACAAGCAAAATAAAACGAACCAAAATCGCATTTATTGTCGTGATCATAAATAATTTGTCACGCAATACAACATTGTGCCAATGTTGAGAACTTATTACAGATACGAGAAAAGCTTCAAACCAAAATAAAGCTGAAAAAAACTCAGCGAGTTTTCAAATGAATTTGTGTGTGCGATAGTTTCAAGTCAGACAGACCCACATAAATGTACTCGCACTCACAAGCACTCTCCGACACAGCAACTGTCGTTCGTCGGTATAACAAATGATAAACTTTTCAGAAAGTGACAAATTTATAACAATATTGACAATTAAAAAAATTATGTATATATGTATGTATGTATGTATGTGTGTAAGTTTTTGCTAACAAAAAGAAATATCGTTCAAAGGAATAATTCATCTAAAAATAAAAGAAACACAAAACTAAATATTTCAAATATGTGTCACATGTATGTAAGAACGAGTATGTTAATTATCTTATTATATTATGAGACAATTATTAATTTTATTTTTAGTTTTTGTTGCGATTTGTCAAATTGATGACATTTATGTACTATATCGTTTGAAAACTTTTTCAACTTTTTATACACACATTCACACATACGTATACATATATGTATACATATATGTATACATATACATATATATGCACACATACACATACATATGTATATTCCTCTTTTTAACTGCCAAAACGGAAAAACTTGAAAGAAATATCACGCATAAGCATAAAACCAACTCAAAAAAATCTTTATCGTTTTATCTTCCTTGAAAAAGATGTGCACACACACGCAGCACACAGAAATGAATGAAGAGCTCTTATTTCAGCTTAAGTTCTATTAGTTTGGGGTAAAGGAATTTCTCTGACGAACACGCCACAGTGGTTGTTGGCATTAGTCAATTATTTTGACAACCGATAGGAAGGGATAATTTGATTAACACTCGATCAGATTCATATTAATCATGATTCGTTGATTTAAATAAGCAGATTAATTTACAAACATTTAGGTTCATGACTGCAAATTAATCTGCTGATTTAAATTAACGATTAACAATTAATTTCATTACAAACATTTAGGATCAAGACCGTATGCTTCATTGGGAGTCAAAGATGACAGAAGAAGAAGAAGAAGGTTCATGACTCCGAATATTTTCCTTTAATGTTTGCAGTCACTGCGATTGCAAAAATAGGAAAAAAAAATTCCAAAAAATTTATTGAAATCGCTGAAACTGAAATCCGCCAAAAATTCGCGAAAAATTGAAAAACTGAACAAAAACTATAAATAATATGGACTAAATATTGCCAAAATTGTAAAAAATTACAAACACTCCGAAAAAATCTGAAAAAACTAATATCGTTTAAAAATAGCTAAAACCGATGAAATTACTAAAACTTAGCAAACAATCACCTCTATAGCAAAAATTACGTAAATTGCTAACACGCCTTAAAATACCTTGAATTGTAAAAAGCAGAAAATGTTGATGAAATTGCAAAAACGACTCAAATCCGCTCGCCAGCGTGTGAAAAATAAAACGATACAGATTTTGAAAACATAATTTAGATCAAGAAAATGGCCCTAAGATTCATTTAAAATCGATTAAACTAAAGTTCGGCAAAAAGAGTGCTAAGATCGCAAGCAAATTCTAAAATTAAATTAAAGTCAAAAGCTGCAACTGAAATACTGAAAAAGTACCAACAAAATAATTATTTTCCATTTTCTTCTTTTAATAATTTTTTTTTTAATTCTGATTACGATTTTTAACATTTAATTAGTAAACGCGATTTAATTTTTAATCGTCAATTTTTAATCACTTATGTAGATTAACATTTTGCCAATACTGGCACACCAGCAAAATCTTGGTAATGATTACACTTTAAGAACAACATACTTTTCAATCACACACCACATACCGTCTGCATTACTTTAAAGAATTTCATTGTACAGATACCTCTAGTAAGTGTAAGTAAACAAGCGGATTATATGTGTGAAATTGTGAGGGAATTGTGAAAATTCCTAAAAAGGATGATCTGACGAACGGAAACAACCGGTGTGGTGTGGCTTTACAATACTGAGTACGATCCTTCGCTACTAATGAAGCGAGCAGAATTCCATCCATAAAAAACACATGTCAACGGTTTACAACTTTTGGTGGCACAATTAGTTAAATTTATGTCGCTGTCCATTTTACATCCTGTCTGTCGAAAAGACTTTCGTTATATAAAAAGCTATCCACATTTAAAGTGGTATTCGTATTCAGTTTTCTTAATAAAATCCTCAATAACATCGCTGAAGTATAAAAAGGTTTCCGTTTTATTTATTCAGTTAATAATATTCATACATAATATATACTGTTTTAAGGACAGTAAAACTTTTACCAACATTTATATTGCGCACTAGTGCTGGCAAAGTATTGAGTAGTGGGTACCGAGTGTCGAGTATTTCCTTTTTTTTGGTTACTCAATACTCAAAAGTAGTTACTCGATACTTTCAGAGTTTTATTTTTAAGCAAGTTGAGTGGCTAAAATAGTGTATAAAAATACATCACTGTATAAAAAGACGACTCTGTGTAAGATTCTTTAATCAAATTAAAACTAAATAATTTCTTTTTTGAGAACAATTAAATTATTTCTTAAGTTCCTGTTAACGTTAAATTAAAAGTTAGCTTTACATTTATTTTTTATTTAATAATAAAAGACATACAAAACCAACAATACTTGATGATCTATTTTTAATTTTTGAAGAAACTACTTCAATTTGCAGATAAAAATTATGAGTTACAAATTCAAAAAATCCGTTAAAAGTATCGAGTAGTATTGAGTACCCAAATGAAAAGTATAGAATATTATTGAGTAATGAAAAGTAGTCGATTTGCCAGCAGTGCGCAGTACTTTATATACATGTTTAAAAAAACGTATATATACAAACATTACAATATTTGCTTTTCACTATGGTGACCCTCGTAGAACTAATACAAGATTAGAACATGACTGAAATTATTTATTTATTTTCAAGAAAACAAAAAAATGGAGAGTTAATGGAAAAAAATATATTTTGTTTCAATAGGTGCAGAAATCCTAGAATTGCTTTCAAACTAAAATTCTATGGAAAATTGTATGGAAAAAGTTTTCCCCTGGTCCAATATAAAAAAACTAATGAGCAAAAGTGCAACTGCAGTGGTAGACAAAACAATGATGATATTTTATATTTTTAGGCATTGAGACTTTAAGTTAATTATGCATCGATACGTCTTTTTTAGGATGCGACACCGATACTCAAACAAAAATATTAGCAATACCGATGCCGGCTATTTTTTGTTATCATAAAAAATTACAGCCTCAGAGACTATTAGCACTTAAAATCAATATTATCAATAACAAGCAAAGTATTTTCAAAATTGCCCGAAAGTATGTTGAAAGAGACCTGCAGTGGAAAATAGTCCTTTAGATGCGACAAAAGTCATTTGAAAACAAAAGTGCTGTTGCATCATTCCTTTCAAGTTTGGATTTAAGATGTCACTGCACAAGAAAACAGGTATCTCTCGACTTCTTCTTTAGGATAATTCACTACAGCTTAGAGAATAGTACAGGCTCGTCTCCCTCAGATTCACACGCTCCCAGGACCGGCCACTACTCGTAGGCTTGTCAGAACTTTTACAAGGTATACAAGTTTAATCGCCGTTGTATTCAAGCTCATGATATTTCATAACGTTTTTCTACAGTCATGCTTGAACTATCTGTCGCAAATGGAAAAACGTTTTGTGTTTGTATCAGAAATACGACAAATCGGTCGAATTCCGTTTACCTAAAACGTCAAGATTGAGGCAGTTGCGTACCTACAATTAAGCATTTCGGTTTGAGATCAAATTTTTTTTTTTCATTGCAGTCCAATTAAGTTGACTAAAGGCAAATATAAGTCGACATCTTCAGTTATAATTTTTGATACAGTTTATTCATCATTGAAGAAAACTAATGCATGACAAAAAGAAATGTTTTGACCGCTACTGTATATCTATGAGCTTGTGTGCATGAGAATGAAGATAAAAACAAACATTTAAGCTGCGTTGAAAAATTGTCAATCGTTTGCAGTTTGTCTGCATAACAAAATGATTAATGGCATCAAATGAAAATTGTGTTGTACGGACAGTGTGTCATGAAATCATAAAAGGATCGATAAATACACAGATACTTATAAAAACGCAAAACAAGTTCATACACATACGTATATTCATACATATTTATGTATTAATTTTTGTCGGTATTAATTTGAGATGGACTTTCAGTTGTGCCTACAAAAAATAAAAACATAGCAAACAAAATCGTTTTACAATTCATTATTAAAATGCATGACTGTGACAAATACACACATATGTATGTATGTATGCAAAAATATGTGAAAATATTTTCCATCACCATTTGCCAATTTTTTTTTGCTGCCTGTTACTGATAGGCTCAACAACATTTAAGTGTCAATAGTTTGACAGCTACAAAAAATTTTTGAAACGATAACAAAAACAACACATGCAAAAGAAGAACGAAAATAAACTCCAATGCATCTATCCAATGTCACAAACTTCAATACAGAAACTTTAGTCGCCAAAGATATTTTTGACCATCATTTGCATTTTCACAGGCATTCAAACTGAAGTCATATAAAGTGGGTCGGTCTTACATTGTCTGCAAAAGCAAAGTGAAATCAGTGTTGTATTCATTCAACCATAAATTTTATACGGTTCTAATCTTTCATTTGACATAAATACACTTACATATCGTTACCTTAATATAAAAAGGCCCTAAATCATTTATTTTTTTCAATATTGATTGCAATATATTAGGGGATCATACATCGAAATATAAAAAAAATTCGATTTGAAAAAAATATTGTTAGGGCCTTTCTATATTGAGGTAGCGATATATATATATACATAAATATGTAGACATTAAAGTGATCCATTCGAATTTTGATGTTTTATTTTAAGGATGTTGCATTCTATTATATATAATTTGTTTCTCGGATAATCAAGATTTTTTTTGGTAAATTTTCAGAAGCAGTTCACAAAAAAGCAATTTTCTGGGTGATCCGAACGGAATGTACGGAAAATATGGCGAGCAATAATTCTTGTGCGAAATCTTTTAATTTCGAAAATTTAAAATCGGGTGCAGGCTGTGTCGGTTCGATATTTAGGAAGCTATAAGCATTTAAAGTTCCTACTAACACATGCACACTTATTACAAATGCACACTTATTACGCATGCATGTATCAGCTTCAACTTGAAAAACAGATGCGGTCGATTGACCGCTGGATACACTAGTTAAAATTAATATCCGAAAATATTCACACATAAAAAGTGATTGAATATTTAAACATTTCAAAGAAGAGAATTGAAAGAATGAGCATACAAGTATTATTATAAAACAAATTTAAATACAAAATATTCGAAACAAAAATTGCGCAAAAAGTCGTCAAATCGATCGGCTTCTTATCCCTTTTTACAGTTTAACAATTTATAAAGCTTAGTACTCTGTTTAAACTTGCGAAAAATGTTGAGCAACATTGATTATTTCGTTTTAAAATTTTGGCAACTGATCAGTGGCGACAATACGACGACTTGTAACAAATTTATCGGTTTTATTGCCTTGAAATGAGCAACATTGTTTTTCTTATAAACACCAAAAAATGTGTTTATTAAAAAAAAATACAACAAATGGACAACAAAATAATTTTAGGAGCTTGTACTGCAATGTATCAGTTAATGCAAATCGCAGCTGCTGCGGAGGAGCTCATTGAAGACACACGTTCTGCAAAAAGCACTCACCTTCATTTTATATTATATTTAATTATTTCTGGGCAGCAAACTTAAAATTAAAACCACAACACCCAGAAATATCTGATCAGCTGTTGTTTGCAATTCCGCACGAAATAAATGGTGCTTAAATTATTTTGCAGTTGAAAAATATGTTGCCAGAAACATTTTGTGGTTGAAAAAAAAAAAATGCTGCTAGTAACATTTCGTATGTTTTCACAAGATGAACGAGTACAACTTAGGCCATATTATTTTGCAATTATTTCCCATGAATTTTTTTTATATGGACTTTTGACAGCAGTTCGCAGGAAATGATGAGCAGAGTACCATGCTTAACTTTTGAAATGCTATTTCAAGTTTTTGTTTCAGTTACTTTCAAGCACCACGTCTATTTGTACTGCATTCATTTGGATTTTCTTTTACCGTTGCGTTGAATCTGAAGAACTGTTATGGCTTTTACCTTTTTTAGCTCAGTTAGTTAAGTCACTAAGCTTGTCGTTCATTGCGGATGTGGATGGACAATTGTATGGATAGAATGAATGGATGGATAAATAACTATAGTTGGTAAGTTAAATTTTATTTCGATGCCATTCGTGAGAAGAGAGCGTGCGTGTGTTTCATATTTTTTTTGCACTTAATGGCAATTTGTTGGATACGAACTGTCAATTGCTTTTGACACGATTTGGACTTTTAAATGTAATTGTTTGGTAGTTGAATGAACAAGTCTCAAATACTGTTGGTTCGTGTTTATTTTCTTTTTTTGTTGTTGTTGGAATGCATCATTTATTTGTGAGAGCAGTGAGTTTTTTACATAATTCATGAGCTATTAGCATTTTCGTCTTTCGTAACAACGAAAAAAGCAATTGTTGAGAATACATATTTGTTGACCTAAGTTATTCACTTGTAGGGTAATTTTAATTTTAAAGCTTTTTAACTTCACTGTTCGGTACATATCTCGAATTAACTTTGTGAACTTAAGAGTAGTTTTGTAAATGTTATTTTAAAAAATCAGATTTCGATTCAGAATAAAATTCGCTGATAATGGATATACATATTTATGTAATAGAAGTGGTAATGAATAATCAGAAAAAACCGTTTCGAGAGTCGAAATATGACCATTTTAAAACAACTTAAAATGTAACAAAGTATACTGAATAGATACATATGTACAGTAACTGATAAACCGATTCATGCAAAGCTAATCAATATCAAAAGCTCAACATTAGTTAATAGATCAACTAACCGATTAAAACAAAAATTCGATTGATTGAATACCCTAAAAAATTCCTAATTTAATCTTGCTTGATTCTTGCCGGAAGCTTTTATATATTGGAAATTAATAGACAGACAGAAATTTTTCATATTCGTTTTTCAACCATTTTCGTAGTCTGTTTACTTATTGTTACTTACATATTTATTTTATTCTGTGGTTTACTTAAATTACCAAAAACAATTTTTTATAAAAAAGAAATTTTATAAAAAAAGGGAAAAACTAGTTTATTTCACAAAATTGGCATTAGAAGATTCTCTCGAAGTTGACGACTTGGGCTTGAGAAATATGATATAAACCAACAAGGTGAAAACTACGAAAATAACAAAAGAGAAGCCAAAAAATGTCCGGTACAGAGGGTCGTGTACTACAACACTTTGTATCTTTGCCCCTTCTTCTACAAACTTCGTCTGTCTGTCTTTCAATTGCGGATATGTGAAAGGGTACTTAGACTTCAAAAAAATTTTACTTCTGCTCAGCAACTTTAAGCGATCTGGTATTTTTGAATATTTAGCTATTTGTTCACCATCTTTGTCAACTATTTATAAGGAAAAAGCGCCATTCTCCACCTTAAAATGCGCTAAAATAAATTTTGATAATAATGCGCTTCCTTCAAACAAAATAAAAAATATGAAAAACCAAACAGGACCTCTGATTTTAAGTCGTCTGACTTCTGTGGAAATGCTGGCCTACTGTTGAGTTTATGAAACCGTGCGTGAAACGCGCTGAATTGCCAACACTGTTGTTCGCAATCAACAGTTACTCAAATTTTGAAAATTAAAAAAAATGACAATTTCGAAACGGCCAAAATATTTTTTTTTTTGAATAGATACAAATATGCAGTAAGTAGTTACATTTGGTGGCACAAGATGTCATTTGCTGGCAACTGAATCGTTAGGATGCAAAGATTATTCACCCTCCACTCCCAAAAAGATTTGTTTGTTTTGTTATTTTAAGCAACTTTTATAAATCATTGTTGTTTCACTAAAAAAAGTACTAAATAAATTTGTTCAATCAACAGCAAGAAAAAGTAATTTACGATCTTGGTGTAGCAACGAGCTATTCACACCAATCACGTGGCTGTTGTCCGTCTCTAGTATATGAAAGTTTACTTTGCAAAGTCTTGAGTTTGTTTGTGAGAAGGGAAATGAGAATGGGGGTCAGTACATACATTGATGTACTAAACTAAGTTGCTTTATTCTCTGTTCGTCATTTATAAATTGTTCCATTTGGTTGCATGTTTGTGTTTGCTTTGCAAGTTCATCCAACAAAAGAACATAAAATTTGTCAAAGTAAACTTTGCTTGTGAAAAAGAGGGTCCAGATTAATATTATTCGTTATTTTACAAAACTAAAAAAGAACTACTCACTTTTTTGATTAAGTGTTTGAAAACAATTGATGCAATTATTATTGTACATACCTGAAATGAAAAAAAAATAAATATTTGTATTAGTTTTATTTACAAAAATTATAAAAGTATTAATATAAGTTTTATTTATTATCTTAATATATTTTCTTTAAAAATAAGCCCGAGTTCAAGAGCAATTGTTGGCACTTTGTTTTAAAATAAAATATTTAAGAGCCGTTGAATAAAAAGTGTTGTTTTATTATTGAAATCCGAGATAATTATTCGACTATTTCATATTTTGATATTGTGTCTAACAGACATTTTCCAAAACCTTTTATTAAATATAATGCATTTCTTGAAACTGTTAAGGTTTTTAAGTTCAAAACTAGTCAGTCGTTTTGGTTTGAGTTTAAATCTGGAATTTACAATTACATTTTTATTACGAATTCTGTTAATAAATTCAAGTTAGTTGTATTAAGAAAGTCTCGGTTCACATGCGATGGGCTTGACTCGTCAAGTCTTGAGTCTTTATGAGTGAGAGAGGAATGGAGAGGGATACAGACTTGACCGTGCTAGTCAATTTTTACTCTTTGCCTTTACACGAAGTTGACGCAGGTTGATATTTAGTTGAAACAGATTTCTCTGTGTAAACATTAAAGCAACTTTAAAAGAAAATTGAACAAAACCTGATCAGCTAAGTTCGATGTGTGTAAACCGGGACACGAAAATATTGGAATATTTGAATCATCAGTCTAGTAGAACGGATCGGTATTGATTTTGAGGTCGTCACACCATCTCAGCAGCGTTTTTGTTAGTAGGAATATCAACTATTTAACCGCATTATTTGACAAATTAGAATACGAGTAGGAAAATAGCTTAAATTAATTTCTACAACTTAAATCAATTCTCTGATGATTAATTATTCGACGACAATTATGGCAACTTAAACAAGAAATCAAAGGGCGGCTGCCTTCGTTTTTAATAATTAATATTTACAAGTAAATTTCATTAAACTGTTTAGGGGTTTAAGTTGAAAACTTTTAGTTTTCCCTATTATTTAGATTTTTCTTTAAATTTGTTTTGTACAGGTTAACACTGCTATTGTTTTACCTCGACCTAATAAATGTGCTGCATATAAGATATCCCGAAAGTGATGAGCCTGCTGGTGCAACAATGAAAAGGATTCGGCTAAATTAGCAGCCATTGCTGCGGCGCCAAGACCTCCCACCAGTGGCGTTAAGGTTCTAGCGGCAGGAGGTGGTGCTGGCGCCGGATGCTGTTGTTGCTGTGTTGGTAATATATTTGTGATAGCTGCGGATGCTGATGAAAGCGAAGGCAACGGATGTTGTTGCAGTAGTGGTGCTGGTGGTACAACAACAGCGGGAGGCATTCCAATAACATTTTGTGTTTTATTCAGTGGTGTGCGAGTAGCAATCTCAATGCCTTGTTGTGTTGTTAGATTGTTGGCCGACAATGTGGCAACATTTGAGGGTGGCAAAATAGTTTTACTTTTATTGCCAGACAATGCAATATGGTTCTGATTGCTGTTATTGTTGTTGCCGCCATTGTGGTGTTGGTGTAGAGGATGCTGGTGGCTGTTAGTAGGGGGTGCACTGGGTGGAGGTGTTGGTATCGTGAACGTTGAGTCTGTTGCTGAACCTGAATGTGACAAGAGTGCAGTGTCGCCACATATGCTGCTGACAGTGCTACCAACATTTGAACAATTTTCCAAATGTCGTTGCTGCTGTTGTAATTGATGTTGACACAGTGGATTTGTTGCTGTTGTTGTTGTTGCTATTGTTGGTCTTGTTATTGGTAATGTTGTTATTTTTGTTGCTGCTGTTGCTGCTGCTGGTGTTTTCACTGTATAATGTACAGATTTCACCATATCTGCGCTACTATTTACATTCGTAGCCGCTGTTATATTTGTTGTTATTCTCATTTTGTTTGTTGGCGTTGTTGCACTTGTTGTGGCACTTAATAATTTTGTATTGTTGTTGTTGTAATGGTTGCTTATAATATTTTGACAGTGTTCACAGTTTTTCATGTTTGCACATTAACTTTAAAATATATTGTAAATTTGTTACGAGTATTTGTTGTTTTTGCAGGGTTTTAAAGTTTTCTTTTTCATACAATTTAATTAATATTTAACGTTTATTAATGTATAATAAAATATATATATATATATATATGGTAGTTGTTGTTTTCATAACAAGGAAGTATGGTTTTAAGGCATCTTAGTTTAAAGAGATTTTGGTTTTTGAATATTTAACAATTAATATATTTTTTTCAATTATTTGGCCACATTTATTTTGATTATTTATTGTTTTTCATTTGTTTATTTCAGGTTTACGAAATAAAAATTTAATGTTTGTTTTTTACTAAAAAAATTGGATTGAAATTAAAATTTAGTATTGAATTTTCAAAGCAAATTTTAATGTAGCTGAAACTTGTTTAATATTTAACTTTTTGTTTGTATAACAAAAATATTACAACACTTTTCGATTATTAACGAAAATAATAAAGAATATTAAAAATTTCATTATAATAATTTCCTTTGTATTCAATCTACATTAAAATTCAGTCATCATCATATTTTCTTAAATATATTTTACACAAATAAGTGAAATAAATAGTTTGCAAGTGAAATTGTTGATGATATAATTTTCAATTCAATTAATTGCTTAAAATTTCAATCACTCGTTCGTTCGCTTCTTGGCTTTATTTATTTATTTATTTGTTAATAATTTTAACAATAAAATATATCAAACTGTTTTACAATCTATTAAAAACATTGAACTTACGAGTGAGTATGTTAAGCGTTTTTAATTTTATTATTTTGAGAAACATGTTAATACATTAAAAAGCAAATTAAGCCATTATATTGTTAAACAATATTATGTTTTATGTACATACATACATACATACACACATACGAGTACATACATGGAAATAAAAACTTCTATTCAGTTACTCACTCAGTCTTCCAAAATTGGCGTTGAAAGAAAAAACGAATTCAATTATTTTGTTCATTTTCATTTAACAACACAATCATCATTCGAAAATTTTATCTCTTACCGCCACATGTGGTGAAATAAATTACTAAATAATTATTTTTTGTATGAGTTTTTATTATAAAACACAATAAATATAACAAATAGTTTTTCAAAAGGGCGCAGAAGGGCACAAATATATGTTAATTTTATAAATAATTTTTTTACATAATTTTTTTTTTTTTTTTTGGAAACTTAAAAGTTTTTAAATATTTCCAACATAAACAATTTCGTTTTATATTTTATTTTAGTATCGTACAACCAGAAAATAATTTTTGTCTATGTAAGGAAACTTTAGCCAGAAATGGATAGAATCGATGCTCTCATTTGTACACAAACTTTAGTTCACGTATTGGGTAACGATTGAATGAGATTGTGTTAATACGCCACGCCGTTTTGGACTTTTTACTACCAAATTTGGCAGATTTTATTTTATTAATATTATTTATTTGAGACGGTGATCGCCTACTTATATATAAAACTAGATGACTAGATATACCACCAAAGACAAATGTTAAAACAGTCTCACTCTTTTCTAAGCAGAAAATATGTTAAGATTATTTAAAATGTTTCAAATATTAAGATTATAGAGGCTGCCGAGTCGGGTTTTAGTTAAAACTACCCACACTCAATATTATGCAAATCAGTAAAAGTACGAAGAGCCTTACAATAATGAACTGAAAGGACGACATATAGACGCTGAGTTTTCAGTCTAAGACTTTTTGGAATTTCCCTTTTGAAATTGCTACTGAAAATCATGAATATTTATGCGATAAGTTTTTCATTTAGCACGAATTATGTATTCACAATCATATAAAAATGTGTACAAATACAAAAAAAACTAAATTGAAGAAAAAAAAAACAAAAAAATAAAAAATGTGAAAAGCAAACACTAAAAACACAAATCGACACTTTTGCTTCTTTACCCCGTTCACCAACAAACTGAAGATGTCAAAATTCAGTCAATGTTGATGGTTTAGAAATAATGGAGTATTCAATTGATTAATATTTAACCCCTAATAGATTAATTACTACTCGATTAACTCTATGATTAATTTAAATTTGGCGATTATAGATTAATGATTAAATCGGTTAATTTTTGTCGATTAGCATATAAAATAAAATTGTTTTTGGTGGAGCTAAAATCGCTAAATTCCCCGCTAGTAGCTAAAAAGCTTTCATACTTGCTAGACGGGTTTGAAAATTTTACGAAAAAAATGGCCAAAATATCAGCGCTGAATATAAATAATCGCACAGATTGTTTTTGTCGAAATCGAATTTTCGGTTCTGACAATTTGTCCTTCATCAAAAACACATCAACACGAAGTGTTGCAATTGAAAATTCGATTTCAAATACATAATCAGAGCGAATAACTAAAAAGTAACATTGCAATTGATTCGTTTTTAAAGTTTTCATGCTGATTCAAGTCTGTTTTTCTTCGAGTCAACCTTTTCTATATTAAGCCAACGATATGGAATAATATTGTAATAATATAAAATTTAGGGCTTTTTGCTTTATGCAGGTTAATTATAACCAGGCCAAGTTTTTGTATGCTTTTTGCATTAAAAATATAAATTTGCATATTAGTCAAATTTTTGCCAAAAAGAATCATTTTTATATAATTTGCATAAATTTGCATATTACGCATTTTAGAAACTATTTTTAACGAAAATTGCTTGTTGTAACTGTCGCAGCAATGCGATCATTCCTTACCCAAAATTAATGCATGTTAAATGGGTGGCATAGAATTGAAGATTTCGTTCGCTTACATATTGCACTGTTAACTCACTTGTTGCAAATTGCAAAACCGTTTCTTAAGGTAGAACTACATACATACTTAGTATGTAGTATTTTTCCAAATAAACTTATTGAATGTATTTTCCACAGTATAATCAAATTTTAAACCAAAGGACTTCCTTCACATGAAAGTTTATCCGTCATTGAATTCGTAAGAGAATAACTTTATAATATTAAGAATAAAATATTTATAGAAAAACTTAACAAAGTTTTTAATCGAAATATTGTCCTTCAACGTTGACCAAGATTAAAAACAACATATACAGTAACATCAACTGATGTCAAACGCATATTATCAATATAATCGATCGTTTTGTACAACAATCAAAGATCCTTTAAAGTTGATAACTTAAAAAAAACACATGATTATACTTTGTAATAATTTTTTTTTAATAAAACTGTTTAAAAATAATTATTATGTTTTTGTTTTAAATGTAATTGTACTAAAGAACGAATATGTGTGACATCGTGGGACTGGCAGTTAGTCTGTGATTTTTCGGATGCATATTTTTGTGCATATTTTAAAGTTTTTTTTAGGAATATTTGCATGCATATTTGAATAATTTTAAATATTTAAACTTGCACTGATTATAACTCAATCAAGTTAATTAATTTGAAATGAAATTAATACGTAAAACTTTACATTTAGAAGATTTTTTTTAATTGCATACGTTAGTTTTGGGGGAAAGAAAAACAATTACCTGACAGCACTGATCCCTCCCAAGTGTGCCAGTAGCAAAACTTATTCAATAACATCACCTCATTTTCAACTACAAGAAGAGCTTTAGTTAGAAATCTTAGCACTTTATCGCTTACGGATACAGGCAGTAGTTGTTATATCCAATTACTTTGAAAGAAAATATGAAGACATAATTAACTATTGCTTTTGTCATAAATTTCCTTTTTTCACTGGAAGAACAGTATTAAACCTAAATATTCCATACCGCACACATGGCCAGCAACTAAAAGGTTGTATTGTATTTTAATATTTTGTTCTAAACACAAAATCCTAAGCAAACAAGTAAAGTAATATGTTTAAGGCCTAAAAAAATAAATACAAAATTAACTAAAGTTTAAAAATAGTTTTGGCAAACAATTATTTCCGTTTGTCCTCGCGGCTGGATCAGGAAGGAAACTTTTGTGTTGTCAGGATGTTAAACAGGGAAGCGATTGAAAGTTATTCAAAAAATATTAAAAAGCCGCGAGAGGTAGACAAAAAATATGAAATGTAAATATAGTGCTTCAAGCTAAGTGAAGATATTTAACAGTAGAACATAAATAAAATTTTTACCATATTTTTTTATAGTATGAAAAACTTATCGAATAGTTTTAAGGAAGCTATGTGAAGCATGTATGTATATATCGCTCATTTGCCGCAAGGATGTTAGTTATACTGAAAACGAGTTAATAGTAAAATAATATAACATTCTCCTCTCAAGAGGAGAGTACACAAAATATTTGAATGAATGACCGACTTGACCATCAAATTTGTATTACTATCTTTAAAAGCTTGTTCTTCAGCTACAACATTTAATTTTACCATCTCACTAATTACCATTAAATTGAACCTTTGCTAACGATTTCATGTTTATTTTTTATTCCTTTTTTGTTTCTACTTAATTTTAAACGATTTAAGTAAAGATTTTTCGTAAAAGCACGTTGCATTAACAAAAAATAAAAACATATTTCCGTAAATAAATTTTAATGCCCAAAAAGCTTTAAATTAATAATTACGGAAAAAAATAGAAATTTAACTTAAACTACAATTAGCTGGTCAAGCCGACATAACAACATCTAGATTAAAAAAAAACAAAATCTTCAAAGACTGTGAATGCCATTAATAGCAAAGAAAATTTTATTTGAAAACATGAAGGCTTCTTTTCATTTTTTAAATCTTAAAATAAGATTAAGTCGTCTTTTGTAAAACAGTATAATGAAACTTTACTTAAAAAATATGAAAGAAAAAGCCAAACAAATTTCATTCACATAAATTCTGCAAAAAAAATATATATTTTTCTCTGACTTAAACACAACAAAAATTACCGACAAGAAATCTTCAACCTAAGCAGCCAACTTTATAAAAAGTCATAAATAAATCTTAAGGTTTTTTTTTATTTCTTATTTACAAAGAAAAGAATTTATAAATAGTCGTATCTGTGAAAAAAAAACATTTGAAATCTTCAATCTTAAAAACAGGAATTTAAAGTGCGAAAGCCTACCAACACTCTTAATACTCGTATGGTATGTTACTGTGCAGATCACATAAAGATCGTTTGAAATCGTTGTATGTTGCAGATGGTTATGGGGCCGACAACTGGTGCGGTCGTTGCATTTTAATAGTGTAAATGTGTAAACATGGGCACATGCGCATGAGCAGCTAACATTCAACTAGTCACTCACTCAACACCAAAAACATTGTTTAATTAACTGCAAATTTTCTATTTCTATCACATTTTTCCCCAGCCAAATAAGGCAGTGAAAATAACTATTCATTAAAGATGTTTTTGTAAGGAGATGTTATTTGTTTTATTAGTGAATGATATTTGAACAGGATAAATAAAAAAAGATAAAACTTTTTAAAAACAAGATATCTGTTTGGACAATTAATTAATATATCTTTCATATACCGTTGGATAGCTACATAAATAAATATGCTTTTATGGTTTAGTTATTTTTATAAGACCTTTTTTCAAATTTAACTAATAAAAATTAAAATATATTGATGATGCTTGTATTCTTTTATTAATTTGAAAATTCACAAAAAAAATTTGAAGTTTAAGTTTTTAAATTCTTACTGACTAAAGTTGATTACAAAACAGTATCAAATGACAGAATTAACTATTTAAATGTTACGATTGAATTAACTATTTAAATGTTACTCTCACGACATATCAATAAGATGGTAAAATTTATTAAAATTTTCACATGCACGTCGATAAGAGTCATCATTAGCATAAAGAGAACAATAGTGTTTCAAAACTAGCAATTGCAAGTTACGCGATGGTCTTCATTTTACTAAGCAGGAACTCAAAATCTATAACTTTTTGAAGTTGGTAATTTGATGTCTACTTGTTATACGACAGCAGAACAGACGAACTCCATCCAACTCTACGTAGGTAAAATATCAAAAAGTGCTTTTGAACTGATTCAGTACTATTATTATAAATCGAATAGCAGACATCCCATACAATAGATCCATATTCATATATAGATCTTATTAAGCGGTATGTTTAAGAGTTTTGTGAAATATTGATCCGAAAACTATTTAGACCAGCGTTTGATGATCCGCCTATCCCATTAGCTTTATTGACAGTTAGAGAAATATGATCACGAAAGTGGAACCTCTGATTCAACAATATACCAAGATCTCGAATGCTGTGAACTTTTTCCAATTTAGAGTTATCAACACGATAAAATGAGTCAAATTTTATCTGTCTAAAGAAGAACATGTGCTTAAAATTTTTAATATTTAAATTCACTAAATTGATTTTACACCATCGAGAGAAATTTTTCAAAATCAAATCGCAGTAAATAAATGACCATTAATGTCATTAAACGTGTTAAAAATTTGAACGTCATCGGCATACATCAACAAATAACAAGAAAAAAGAAATAAAATAAATTAATTTTCGAATATTTAAATCAATTTAATAATTGCTTCAGAAATTTTTATTACACAATTTTTAAAAACAAGTTTATTGTAATTTGTAATGTCCACCCGAACGAACGGGTTCGGTAAAATTGTTTGTAGATGTTTGCATTTGAGCGTTGGCCATCGCTCACTTGATTAGCATGAATCATGCGTGATCACGCCTAATCACGTATAATCGTGTTTAGGTGTTTTTTTAAATCACGTAAACATGCATAACAACTGTTCAAAGAACAACATTGGTGATCAGTTTATTTCATTTCTATTGATATTTGAGTACCTCTTGATCAGTGACCGAGGTGGCAATTCAGGAGTTTTTCAACCCAAGATAGCAGACCCATCCATCGATTTTCGCGTGATTGTTTCGTGATATTTTTTTTGCTTTATTGTAATTTTTTTCATCTAATTTAAAATTTATTTTTTAATTTTTATAGTTTTTGGTGAGCGTGAGTTTTCGTCATTATAACTAACTTTTTTTCACTCACGTGAGCGTGCATGAACGTGAGCAAAAAATTATAAGGTCGTGCATGAGTAAAATTTTTAATCGTGAGCGTAATCGAAAAGTTACTCACGATCCCATCTTAAGTTGTCATATCATCAATGATACGCAAAAATGTAACTCTGCAAAATATTAGACTACAAAATAAAATCTTTTTATGTGTGTTAATTTAGTTTTTATTAAATAAATAAATCACCAAAATTTTAATTGTTTCTATTAAAACAAAAATTTGGTTTCGATTTCGGGTTCGTCCGGAAATATTTCCCGAAGTCTGAGTTGGGTTTGAAGAACTGCGTTAACTCGGACACTAATAATTTGTAATGAATTTTTTTTACAGCTAAATTTGGAATATCAGCCGAGAGCTCACTATATTCGGCCAATGCTGAACGTAGCCTGCTTATAAGAAATTTTAAAAACTCATCAGTTAATTTTCTTAGAGCTCGTTCTTTTTGGATATGAGTAAAAAAACCTATTTCGTGTTTTGAATTTTATTTCGCGAAAAACGAAAAAAAAATTTTCAAACTTATTTAAAATCTCGACTTGAATTTTTTTTCTTTTTGAAATATCAATTGAGATAATTAACTAACTGTTACGACACTATTTTGGAATTTAGTGAAAAACTCAAAATACTTTTAAAGAATTTTTGCAATGTTATTATAATAGATATTTTCGAAAAGAAAAAACAAAATAAGGAATCTTATCTATATTATTAATTTGCAAAAACGTTTCTTGAAATTCCTCTTACAGCCGTAATACTGAACCGATTTCGGAAAGATTTATATGTTTTTAATGGGGATTAGATTAGATAGATGTCCACAATCTTAATTTTATTTAAATTTAAAATGAATAAGTTGCACTTTTCGTATTCTAATTCGTTAAATAATGCGTTTAAATAGTTGATATTCCTAGTCACTAGTATCCACAGTAAAAAGTGGTAAAATCGCACAAAGAACGCTGATGAGATGGTGTAGCGACCTCGAAATCAGTACTGATCCGTTCTGCTAGTCTGATGAATAAATTGTTTCAAATAAAAAGTACTATCTTAATAAAATAATGAATTTATCCAAAAATAATTTCTTAAATTAAGAAAATATGGGTAAATTCAGATTTGAACTCAAGCCATAAAAATCTCATTTCAATATATACCTTAAAACAGTTCAACAATTACGTATATATATATTAAATCAGTTTAGTATTTTGAGAGCTATAAGCGTTTGAAGTTGCTAACATTACTTGCATACTTATTACAAATACAAAGTGTGTATGTGTGTTTGTCCAATTTGCTTTTGCATAGAAATGAGACAGAGTTTTTATTTTTTGTTGTTTATTTAAAATGTTTTTGGTTTTTGTATTATATCGTATGTGAATGTTTAATATTAATTTATAGAATGCGGTCGATTGAGTCGACCGCTGGATACACTAGTTTTAAGTTAAAATCAAGCTCTTTTTGACTTTTACAGGTAACTTCGTCCAGTAAGCAGCTTATATATTCTTTATATTCTAGGAGCTGTACAAAAAATTCAAATCCATCCCAATCGGCAAATAATTATAAAAATACGATCCCTGACATGTTTTTAAAAGCTGAGATATTCAGTCGCCTTTGTTGGCCTGTACCTGTAGCAGCTGTACAGAAAATTCAAATCCATTCAAATCGGCAAATAATTATAAAAACGTTTTTGTTGGCCTGTGCCTGCACCCAATCGTACATTTCAAAATGTTGTGATATCAACAGTTTAGTTTTGTGAAATCTTAGTTCCTGCTCTATGACTTGTGTATGGGACATTATTTTGTATTTTGTAACAGAATCACTAGTTTAGAAAATACAAATTTATTATCAATATTTTTACGATTGCCTCCAGAGTGCGTCGGGGCGATGATCCCAAAATAATTCAACTGACTGTTGCTGCAACATGAACTTCAAGGAGTAACAAAGCTACGAGACAATATGCTTCGCTTGCATCAACGTGTACAATTAATATAAAACTATTGAGAAACTTTTATCATTAACATGATAGATTATAAAGTAGTTATTAAGTTTTTTGTTTGGCATAAATTACGTTTCCACACAATTAAAAAGAACAGCTAACAAAAACTTAATTAGAATATTAAACATGCAATAAATTAATAATTATGGCCACAAGTCAAACACTGCGTGTTCTAATATGATGGTAACCGGTGGAAAGGGAAGGATGGCTACAAGATTGAAGCTATTTAAGCATTTTCAAATAGATTTTAGAGCTTAAAACTTTAACGAGTATAATGTTTGGAAGGAAGCCAATCAATTAAGACACGCAACATTTAAGTGGACATTTACGTTTCGTTTAAAAAAAATTCGAGTAACTTGGAGGCGATATAAATGCATAAATGCAAGTTAAGCTAGAAAAAAACACCGTTTTGGCATAAAAATGAGATTATTAAGAGACTTTCATATAAAAAACTAATACGATAGATGAAATAAATAAAGTGTAAAAATAAATATGTTACAAAATAAATTATTTTAATCTTAAATATTAAAGTCAGTATTTTTAACGCCAAAACTATTTTGATAGGAATTTGGTCTTATTTTACATTTATTCTTTTGTGCGAATATATTTTTAATAAAAATAAAGGAAAAAAATCAACTCAGGTGGCTGGCCCATCATTTATATAATTTTATTTAATCATTTAATGTAATTTAAATAAAAATCAGATAAGACAGAAACAAGGCCAATTGTCCGTGAAAAATTTATTTATCAAATTTAATCAATAGTTCATATTATAATTGGCACAATAAAATAATATGATATTTTCCAAACTCTAACGCACTTATTGATTAATGTGGCAGGCGGTTTTTAGTTTTTATAACACAGTTTGATTTTCGACAATTGCAGAATAAATTGTTAATAAAATCTAAATTACTAAAGTAGATACGAAAAATTTTTTAATTTTTATTATTTTTTCAGCTGCTTAGAAATGTGCTCTAGCCAACATGGTTGCATTGTTTAGTACATTTGAATTCCAGGGACTCTCGACAAAATTTCCCGGGAAGTTGAAAACTGGGAATTTTTTTCCTGACGCTTCCCACGAACGAAGAAACTCTAATCGTCACACATTATTTTACTATTTAATTTATATTTGTTGTGTCTAGTTATTGTAAAAGCTGGAAATTCAAAAAGTGCTGTCTGTGTATGTCACGTTGCAGTAAATAAAATGTGTACTATTTGCAACATTTATAACAGTACATAATGAATGTCACATATTTAACCACAATAAATGGTTAATAATAAATGCATTCATATTCACGCATTTTCATTTCATATGCATTTCGCTTCATTTCTTTTATTTTTGTAGGATCATAAACAACTGAAGACACACTAAAGTTGCAATAAATTCAGTCGCATCAATAGATTTTCAAGCATAATGTATATTAAATGAAGTGAAATGAATGAATGAATGCCCTTGAAATTACATAAATAAAGGATAAACAGTTTTTCTTAAAAGATTTCACAACCTGAAGCCAAAAATCGATCAACTGAAGCATCGATCAACATATTTCAAGACATATTAACCTTGAATATACATTTTATTTGATTGGTCATAGAATGCCAGATTTGCAACTTCATATTCCTATAACGTGACTTATGAGATCTAAGCTAGAATGCTTTCAATAAATTGTAACGCTAAGCAGAACGGAATAGCATGATGTTTTTGGAGGCCGCTACACTCCAGCGTCAGAACTTTTAGCTGACCGTGACTATAAACAACTAACATCTATTTAAAACGTGAAATAAAAATAAGCACATGAATGCTAACGAATGGGTGTAGTGGCCATCATGTTGCTACGATCAGTTTTTGTGTTGTCCGAATTAATTTTTATGAAATTTTTGCCTAAAAATTATTTCTTAATATGTCCAACAATTTCGCATATACCAGGAAAAGAGTAACTAGTAAAAATGCCTACTCAGCCTTTCTCAATTACGTCTGGCAATTTATTTACTTTTGTCAGCTGAAGTTTTAGTTATTTTTCCTTTTAGCACAAATAATTTTCCTGTTTTGTCAATATTAATTTGGCAAACGAAATTGGTTTTTGCTGTTTCCTTGTCATCATAATTTCAAAATTATAAATTTCAAATTGCATTTGGTTTATTATACGAGTAAATTTAATTTTACAAGAAGGTTCTAATAATGAATAGTAAATAAATGGCACATTACAAGCACGTATCTGATAAGCGGTTCTAAAACTATTTATTTATTTACCTATAGCGCTCCTCTATTGCAACGTAGTCATATCTAGAAAAGTATTTTTTATTTCAAAATGCTATTAAAGTGTTGAAAATGTTAGCAGGTAACAATCAGCTGTTACAGGTGTAAATTTGGCAGAGATTGGGAGATATAATGCTGGAAACTACTTTAACATATAATTTAAAACATAAATGAGATATTAAGAAACACTTGTTTCAGTATCCTCAAAAGATTGTTATTTTTTCAGATTTTACTTCGTTGCATTAAGAGAGCGTTATAATTTATCTCGAATCTAATGAAACGAACATTTTTTTAAATTCGATAGAAATAATACAATGCGAAGAAGAAAATACAAATTCCTCCCCCTGAATCAATAAATAAACTTTTAGTCTCCCTCTTATTTCTTTTAAACAAATTTCACTAAAATTAATTGAATTTTCAAACAAGTTTAATTTTTCTTTCTTCGTCCTCTTTCTTTCAATCTCTATTTACCATTTTTACTCTCATGTAGTGCATTTCCATTTACGTCATTATATCATCACAATCATATTATCGATTATTGTAGTTGTTATCAGTATATTTGCTACTGTTGTTGTTCACGTCACTACATTTTTCTATTTGTCTTCACATCAAATAAAGCTGTTCTTATTTTTAAAATCATTAGATTATTCTTATTTCTTTATATGGTAACCTTACGATTTTATGCGTCATTGACATCTGTAAACTGACAAACACAACCTGACATAAACACAATAATTATACATACTACGGCACCCCCTCAAATTAATTTACTATCATTTTTTCATTGTTTTTCGTTTTTATTTATTCTCTATCAGTAGTATCAGGGACGGGGAGGGAGGAGGTACGCCTGTTTTTAAAAATTAACTAAATGTAGAAAATCTTATTTACTCGTATATACATACATATTTTTGTGGATTATTTACATACAATTTATTGAATCGTCAATGGAAAATAAAAATCATCGTCGTTCAGTATGATTCAATACCAAAGAATGTATGCATGCATGTGTGTGTTTGTGTTTGTACAAAAAAGCAAACTAATGTTTTAGTTTTTTTTTTAGGAAATTGTTTGGAAAACTAATTTTGGTTTTAAATGGAGCATAGGAATTTAGCATAAAAAAATGAAATCAACATTAAAACTGAAAGCAATAATTATAATAATAATAATAAGAATAAAAATGAAAAAATAAATGGTCATAAAACTAAAAATATTACGCAGCGTACTTATTGGGTTGAAATTTTTTTATATTTTTAATCGTTTGTTATTACAAAGAATAACAATATTTAAAGGATTTTCAGTGATAAAAAGATCAAAAATTGGAAATAAAACTGGGAGCCCTGTACCACATTGCGGTTATTTTAACCAAAGAGATGATCAATCATTCACCTTTACAAGATCAAATCAACTCAAGAACTTAAGTTCCTGATCATTTTAAGCTCTAAAACTTCTTTTCAGTTTAGCATTGCTAAAGATTCCCATCATTATATTTTCAAGAAAAAAATATACGAGTACCTCTTACATCATTAAGTCATGAACTATAAATTCCATGATGCACACTGCTCTGCTCACACCAATAAAAAAAAACACTAACGAAATACATGAACAAAAACCTGAACATATAAAGTTAAACTCATATGAATATTGCGCATTACGTTTGGGCCACCCAACGTACAGAGCGATAACATTAACATGCTACAAGAAAAGCCAGTTGGTTGCCCAAATCAAAACGAAGTTGAACAATGGAAACATTTAAGCGGTAAAAACAACAAAATATTTAAACGGAGTGTCGAAAGTGGCGGCTGATTTAACGCACTACTTTCTACTTTTGATGGTGTGAAATACAAAAAATAAAAATACACGCACGCATCTTCACATTAAAAATGCGTTTCACCGTTTACGTTTTCTTCTGGTCCGAAATTCAATACTTGTGCATTAAATAATGAATGGATTTTTTGTTGTTTAATGTAGTAGAGACGGGCAATGGTCATGTGATTGGCATGAATTAAATCAGATCAGACAACTCACAATAATGAATAAATTAATTTTTCAATCTCGTGGGTGTACCTGAACATAAGTATACAAAACTCGGCGTGAGTGAGTGAGTGAGCATTAATCAAGAATTTTTGCGTGATTGTTTCATGACATAAAGACAGCTTATAATTTGAATTTTTTTTTATATTTTTCAATACTTAAATTTATTTAAGGCAGAATTAGTTTGTACGTTCTGTTCTGTTACGAATCAGCTGTTTTGTTTCTGTTCAATTGAAAAACTGTATGTGTGGTTTGTTGTTACTTATTCGTTCTGTTCTGTAGCGGACTATTCTGCAGAAAATAGAATACAACGTTAAGTGAATGCCAAGAGTTTGTATATATTAGTTTTTTGTGGTGTGAAATATCACAAATTTTGTTTTAAAAGTGAGAATACCTATCTTATTTTAATTGAAATTATTAAAGATTTATATATTTTTGTCAATTAAAAAACATTTTGCAAACATTTAGAAAATTCATTCATATAATTATATCGTCCACATCCAAAAGTTCAGGCACAGAACATGTAAAATATTTTCTACAGAAACGAACGGCACACAACGGCAACGAAAAGTGACATAGGTGGCACGCAATTTTAAAGCAATTTTATTTTTCAAAATGAAAAAAACAAAAAATATGTTTTCATGACTGTAAATTGAAACACTCGATAGAAAGAGAATTTCAAAAGCAAGTTCGTATCAAGTTTTAAAAGTATGAGTGTATTAGCAAAAAGTTTAACTTGATAGAGATACCTCGATCTTGTAAGCCCTAAGTAAGGAAATATCATGATATAACAAACAAGATATACCCGTTAGTACAACAAAAACATTTATATTTTCTAACTGCCAAAAAAAATCCATACATCAAAAATATTGATTATATTTTTTTTCCTATTGAGTTTGACATTCAGAAAAATAATTACAAGCGATTAGATGCTTTAAATGGTTTACCTTGTTTATTGTATCATGGAAAATATTTAATAAACTGCTAAAAATACACATAATTGGAAAACTTTGAAATATACATAATAGAAAAAATTCTGCTATTTTATTTGAAATTTGTAAGAAAAACATTCTAAACTTTTTTAAATTAACTATCAAACGTAATTTATTTTTTTAGGAATACGTCAACCAAAATATGGTATAAAGTTTGAAACTATTGAAAAATAGCTTCTTAATTCCGAATTATAAATGAAAATAATGAGCATATTACCTTCCGCAAGTCATTTGAAACTTAATCGTAAAATTTAAGCGAATCAGTCGTTTAATCAATCTATTTACTGAGTTTTTATGATCATGCTCAATTACTTTTTCAGGTTCATTTGAATGTGCATGAGCATGGGAAAATATAACAAGCTCATGCACGATACCACCTCAAGTAGATAGATTGGAATCAAACTACATACATATATTTAATGCTACATGCTTCAAGCTACATTGAAGCTACGGAATGATACACAATGTTAAACTTAATTTACATGGTTTTTAATGGAGCCACAAGCATTAACTTGTGGCCAAAATAACCACAAAAATATACATATGAGTACATATCTACACATCGTCGGCTCATTATTGATTTGGCGCATATGACAAAAAGCAGGAATAGAGAAAAACGAGAAAGCAGGGCTACATCAAGCTTTCTTAAAATATATCCCGATATATATATATATATTGTTCTTTGAAGCAAAATGTAAATTTTTATGAACTTTCGTGAATGTAATTAAAAGGGAATATTCTCTTACTGAAAATGAAAATTCTTATTTTGTGTCGCATTTGCAATATTTTTTCAAAAGTAGCTTTTTGTCCTGCATACGTATATTAACTAGCATGTATTGAGTAGCTTGTTGTGTTTATGTTCACAAAATTTCTATTCTTACAGCCCTGACAAACAAGTCAATCGTCTCAAAGTCGGCCAAGAAGTTGCCGCCGTAATGTTTTTAACGATCGCTCGGCCACTAACTAATTGAAGTGTTTTACAATAAAAAAAAATCAAATATATAATTAAATAAAAGAGATTTTTAAGATTTTACTAATTTTATACTGTAACATTTAACCGGCGGCTGCTACTTTGTGCTGATAGTTTTGCTCAGCCGTCGACGTTGAATTTTTGCAAAGGCTTGATCGTTTGTTTGCGGTTCCATTTTATTTTGCATTTCTTTCAACTACTTTGTTTCTTATGGAAATGAAGCAAACAAGAATGAAATTTATTTTGTAAGTTTTTTGTTGGCAAAAGTATTTTCCGTGCCGTAACACACTCTATCAGTACCTACAGTGTTTTGGGTTCCCTTGAATCCTGAACAAAGCCTTTATTTTTTGATCTGCACATTGTTACCAGGGATGAGAGGTGTATTAGAGAGTGCATTTTTCTAATGTAGAACATTGCAGCATATTTTTTTGCATATTTTATATTCTACTCAGTTAATTTTGTGTCAACACACAACGAAATAATAAAAATACAACACCCCTAAAGTATGATTTGTAAGTTTTTTAAATGTGAATAAAACAACAACGATAACATTGCATCATTAGCTGTATTGCTCTAACTGCAAAAGTGTCGTTGTTACGCATTTTTTCTGTAGCATCTCATAACACGCCATAGCCCTGCAGATAATTTTGGACTACGTGGTCCATTCTAGCTGAAACGGACTAGTTTCAACATGGTCCTATGTAATGCAGTCATGGACTATGTCATTTTCAAACAAGAGCTTATTGCTGTACGACAATTGTTCGTGCTTTCACTATGGTACTCGTGCCAAACAAACTACTTGTGAGTGGTCCATTTTTAATTACATGGAGTAGTTTTTGGGTTAGTCCGATTTAATGCAAAACTGGACCATATGGTGCAGCCCTAGGACATCGTAATGTTAAATAGACTATGTTTTCTACATACATTTGGGTTACTTTTGGACTAGTCCTTGTCCTTTATGGAGTATACTTTACATGCGTGTTTGGACTAGTCGCGTTATCTGCAGGGAGATAACAAAGTTCTAAAAATTATATCGGTCATATTCATAAACGATTAATAAAGTCAATGTGTACATTAAACCCGCTTTTCCCATATAAAAGCCCTACAATAAGCATGCTAAAATTTTATTGATCGTTTCGTTTCATCATGTCATAAAGTATTTACTTTGTATTTTTGCTAACATTAGATTTTTCAAAAACATCTTATGACCGCCTAAAGGACTACCTCGAGTGCAAATTCACGAATACTTCACGAACACATTGCGACATTTGAATTTGCAGTATTAAGTTTGAACAAATTAGTGTTCTTTTATTTAATGATGTTACAAACAAGATTTCGGACTTAGAACGATGTTCCAAATAAGAGGGAGAGGAATGTAGTGCATGAAAAGGTAAAATATCCCAGTTTCTTTTTTGTATTGTTGTTGTTGTGGCATGTTTAAGGTCTTTAAATGTGTTTTTGTTGCTGTTATTTCTTTTTAAGTTGATCATGTTTCACTTAAGGGGATTTTGTTGTTGTTGTTGTTGTTGTTTTTTTTTCTGTTGGTCTAAATAAAGAGGTGTGTAAAAACAAAGTAAAAATTGGTAGTAAATTCATGTTAAACGGCTTTAAAACGATTGATCTTTTTTCCTCTCATCTTGGGAGGAAGTGAGTGAGTGAGTGAGTGTGTGTCGAGATGGTGTTTGGTTTCTTGTTATGTTGATACAACAAAAATTAGCCGCCTGTTTAAGTTTGGGTATTTCTTTGATTCTCAATGAACAATATTGAAGGGGCAACTTGGCTGGTGGCATTTTTTTTCTGTTCTGTTGCTGCTGTGTTGTTGTTTCTTTAAGCCGTGGCAATTGAATATTTATTTTCAGTCATTTATTTCTTTTTAATTTTATTTATTTATATAATTTTCTTTGTTGTTGTTACTCTGTAGCTTTAATCGTTTAAGTTATTTATCAATAAAGTTAATGCACATACACACACGCACGCTTGCTGATGGAGGAATTCGTAAAATTGTTTACGTTTGAATGGTGTTGCAGCTTGTTGGATGATGGTTGTTGCTTCGTTGTACCCATTTGTGTTGTTGTGTGCAGCAAATTCCTTTATTGTATCCAGCATTAAAATGCAACAAAATATTTTTTATTTATTTATTTTTTTAATTTTCATTATTTTGCTTTGGCATTTTAGTTATGCATACAATGCTAAGTATATGTTTTAACTTTAAAAGCTCAATGAATGATTTATTGATGAATTATTGAAAATTCGCTTTGGATACATGAAACCAAATAACGCAATTGCGAGAAAAAAACACACACACACACCACACCACATACAAAAATTTTTTGGGCAGATTTTTCTTTTATCGTGAAAACGAAAGATTTTATTTTTATTGCAAGAATTTTAATTAAAAATATTTATGAATGTTATAAAGTAAAGACTAACAACAATTTGAAATTGTTAAAATTTGTTTCAGTTACATAAATTTATTACACTATGTACCTATTACAATCAAGCATTGCAAAAAAATTGTTTTTACCCAAAAAGGTATTGACTTAAAACCAAGTTTTTGCTTAAAAATCAATAAAATTTTAATAAAACATTTTCGTATTTTTTCAATATTAAATTAGTTTTTTTGAAAGTTGATGACGATTATTAATATTTTGACATTTTACATGACCAGAATTGTTAAATAGAATGTGACTGCTACTAGAGAATACTCCGTTTTGGACTAATTTCAAAATCAGGTTTTGACCAGTATGCGGCCAAAATATAAGCGAAATCTGTTATTTTTTTTATTTGGAAAACACTAGCAAGCTGCTTGTCGATGAAACATTTAATCAAACAAGTGTGCTGAAATGAAATTTTAAAACTTTTGGGTTTATAATATTTTTAAATGGGATGCCAAATTTTCCAATTACCTTCAAATTGACTTAACACAAAGAAGGAAAATGCATTTTAAACACGTTTTAAAGCTAAATTTAAATTTAATTTAAAAAGAGTTTTTGTTCGAAATTTCTTAGAAAAATAACAAAATTCCAAACGCAAGAAAAATCGACCAGTATTAGCAAGTATACAAATTATGTAAAACTTTTAAGCTTATTATCTTTTAGCTTAACTTGAATAACACAAAAAAATTGAAATCATGTACGTTTGTAGATGTAGAACATCAGATACGCAATATCTAGTAAATACGCTTCAATGCGCTGGTTTTACATTCTTTCTACACACAAACTGATATGCTAAATTTAAAAACTTTATATCATTTTAAAGTGCATCTCTTGTTATTTAAAAAAAAGCAAAGAGAAGGACACCCAAATCCTGTTGATTTTATTTATTTATTGTTATTGCTATGGAACATATGCAGAGTGCAATCATATCCTTGAATATTATTGTGGTGATACATCTGCATGTGCTGCACAAATATTATTCTTTTCTTCGTTTATGCAAACAAAATAGACAAATCGCAAAATACATACATACATACATATGGACATATATACATAAATTTTTCTCTAGTCAAATAATATTTTAAATGTCAAGTTTGCAAAGTTATACCTGTTGTTGAATATTTATCATCAATAGTTATGTTCTTTACTTAAGTTTTCTGCAAATAATTTAAACAATTTTTCGAGCTGGTTTTTGAGTTCCAAAGGATGGTATAAAATTTCTGTATAAAGTTTGTCTTTCATTTACATGTTTTTCTTCAGTAAAGAAATATATTGTTAATGAAATTTATATGCATCAATATTTTTATCATAGTTTTACCATTTGAATTAAGAGAAGTCAGGTCTGCTTAAGAAAATAACAATAGTGAAAAATTTACTATTGTTAAATTAATATGAGTTGCTTTATTGGTAAGTTTTTTTTTAATTACATAATAATTCGAAGCCATCCCGTTGTGCGTTTTGCGACCGACAAAATATAAAATATTATTAGCGAATTTTTTTACTACAGAAAAATCAAACAAACAAACAAACTAGTTTCCAATTACCGAAAAAAGAATTTCCAATTAAGATATTTTTTCCAAGAACCATTTACTTTTAAAATCATTTTGCATTAATCACATTTTCCATACAGTTCTCTCTCTAACATTAACTTTTTTTAACTGGATATTTTCTACAAAATAAGTTTTTCTAAAAATAATTTACTGAAAACCGTTGTTTTAATGATATTTAAATTTAATAGAAAAATATATAAATTTAAGCAATTGATATTTAATATTTCAGGTTAATGCGGTTGTCGGACTTTCACCTTCCGACTTCGACAATTTGTACTAGATTAAAGAAGAGTACATTATTCTTTAATCTATTAAACAGTGTCGAAGTCGGAGACAAAAATTCTACAACCCTAGTAAGGCAGAATACAAAAAATAAATTTGTTTAGTATTCATTTTCCCATTTTAAAAACGAATGTTTATAATTGTATTTATTATATTTCTTCAAAAGGTTTTTTTTCTTTCTTAAAAATAAATAAAATTTACTTTACAAAAAGTAATACTTACAGGAACAGCTGTTAAAACGATAATACAAAACGAATTTTATTATTTATTTGCTTAATTTTGGTGTTTATTTGTTATTCAATTTAGAAGGACAAGACTCAACTAAATACATATGGCTCATTTACTGCCAGAACGTGATAACTCCAAAAACCCCATTTATAAGTTAATAATGCAGAATTAATCATAATATCATTATCAGTCTTCATACTGTGCAAAATTTTCATACAAATATCTTGTGTACTTATGTACCTCTTGAGTAAAAATATATAAACTTGTTTCTTTGAGCTATAACATCCTTGCAACAAATGAGCGCGATATGTGCTATAACCAAACAGAAAAACCAATTTACCATTTATCACGTCTTAATAATCACAATCAAATTGTGTCAACAAAAATATCAATCAATTTTTATTTTCAACGTTTTAGAATCAACACTTCATATATACGATTATAATTAAGATGAAACACTTCAACATTGCTGCATGCACGTTTGTATGTATGTATGTATGTATATTTGTATGCATATGTATGTAGGTGTGAATACAAAACCAACATCAAACACTTAACAAGTGGTCGATAGTCATGTTCCAAACGGAACCATAAAACAATGACGCCACGAGTGTAATGCAAAGTAGTTTCCATACTCATACGTTTAAATTATAAATAAAAAAAAAAAAAAAAAAGAAATAATAACAGCAGAAAATGTAAAATTGTTGAGATGTTAAAATATTCACGACTACAAATTGTTTTAAGTACGAAAGAGTTACTTTGGCTACTTAAAAATGCATGTTAAACATTTATACTTTAAGAGTCTATTATTATAATTTGTGGAAACAAGAGGCAAAGTTCTTAGCAGGAGACCAACCGACCGACCAAACGCTCGGCCAAGCCTCTACAACAAATTGCTGCTGGAATTATAAGAAAAATTGAGTGAAGAATTGTATTTTTTTTCAAAGAAAACTAAAATGCAAAAAAATATAATCTCATAAAAAGTTAAATAAAGAAACAGAACGTGCTAAAAAGCAAACACTTCTTTAATGTTGTTACATGTTGCTGCTGTTGTTGATTATGATGAGGTTGTTGCTATTTTACTGCTGTAAACACCTTGTTGCTCAATAAATAATAATAGTTGTTGTTGGCAACAGCAATAATTATGTGGATAAAACAACAAATTATAGTTTATTTTCTTTTTGGTTTTTTTGCAAGGAATATAAAGAAGTATTCTTTTACGGCAACATTTTTAACTACGCGACTTTTAACAGCTTTTTTTAAAATCGAGTTATTATTAACATTTACATATGTACATTGGAGTTGAAGAACAAAGATTATTTTATGATTTTGATGGTTTAATCATTTTAGTATCTTCAGGTTGTTGAAAGCATTCGGAATACGCAACGTGCAGGTTTGAGTGCGGTTAAGCAAGAGAGTAGAAAACGTTTCAAAATCTATTTCAATAATCAAGATACGAGTATGTATGACGAAAAGTCGAAAAGATACAACTCGAAAATCGTTAATTTTCGGAATTTAATCTTCAATTCCTTAATGACTGGTATTAAATTTATTGTTTTCATAAATTTTGTTGATATTATAAACATCGAATTAATGAACTTAAAAATGATTTAAAAAAATCCTTGGATACATAAATACAGTTGAAAAAAAAATTGTCAAACAGAAAGAGTTTGAAGGCGAATGTTTTTCAATAAAAAAATTATTTGTTGTTTAATATAAGCAGTATCAAGGCAGATAGATCCTCATTAGGTAGTCTCATCCAAGGGGTATTTAACCAGGTGACAGCATTACAGCAGCTGACTATTCGTTGCGAATGTCAAAATACATACAAAATACTTTTACTTATTTTTCTGTATCTGTTTTCTTTGTTTTATGGGTTACGTTTTTGACATACGCAATGAAACTACACAAACAAAAATGCCTGTTGTTCTTGTATTGTTGTAATTGTTTTCGTAATGCTGTCACCTAGTTAAATACACCTTGGTCTCATCCGGATTCGCCTTGAAAATTAGAACACACGTGTCAAAAACGGTTGACAAAATTTATGAGAAAATAAAAAAAAAATAAAAAATGCCTTGGGAAAATATGGATATAAAAATGGTTAAGGAAAACTGAATACAAGAAGTATTTCGGATGCGACATCATGAACCGCATCTGCAAAGGTACAATAAATGCGAAATGTGTTACCAATAAATCACGTCCGTTTGTTGGAAACACAGCATTTGCAGCTCTTACAGCTACAGCCGCCATATCACTGTCAAGTACTTCGATTGCTGTTATTAAGACAGCAATATGCTAGCCACTTATTTAACGCACGTTAATGTTATGGCCACACCAAAAATGGGTGTTTGTGAAGGCGTATCTGCAGTAGACACCGACTAATGCTTTGTGCTTGCAGGTCAAAGTTTAGTTACACCCATTTGCACTACGCCAGCCTCGGTTTCAGCTACTACAGCTGTCGCTACAGTTACTGGTATAAATGTCACGTTAAAATTTGCTCATGACGCATCTGTTAGCCACCACAGTTATATCACCAGCAGTACTTGCGGCTGGTCCTGCCAAGTGCAATTAATACATGTCATATCTCTTCAATCCTGACAACTACACAACAACTACTCAGGGTATTAATTGCTGTTCAGTTTCCTTAGCTGATTCAGTTGCTACTATTAGTGGTAACGTCTCACCTCTATAATCGGCTCTTAATATTCAACAGCAAATACATAAATAATTTACAAGATAGAGCACAATGTAAGAAACTTTATTTTTAGAAACATGTTATTTAAAATAAAAATAAAAAAATCTTTTTACGGTAAAAAAAAAAATTTTTTTTGACAGCCGAAATAATGGGAATTCAGTCACCTGATCTCTCGAGGCCACTTGTTGTGAATTCGCATTGAGCAGTATGATGATATGTATGTATTTTTAAAATTTGTGAATTCCAAAAACCAACTTGTTTGGATAACAATATTATAAATAAATGCAACAATTTCTTGTTTAAATTCCCGCAATAACAAAACAGGAAGTTCAGCTCCGATCTTCGAAAATCAAGTTTTAACCAGATCGAGGAAGCTATTTTGACAATTGTTATGATTATATCCGTATGGCTGCATATAGTGCATATGTATGAATGTATAAATATATGTATGTGTATGTAAGCATATGTATGTATTCAGAACTATTGAAGGCCTGATCTAATCGAAACACTATTTGCAACATTCAAAAGAGTTTAAATTCAATTGGGATTTTTTTAACATGCAACGATTCGGAGATTTTTTTCAAATAATAATTTGCTTTAAACAAATTTTATACTATTGATCGAACTCAAAGTCTAATCAGTCTAAAAAACAACGCCGATTTTATTAAAAGCCCCTGTTCCGTTACAGCGTTATCGTTGTCGGAAATTTTCGTAAAAGTATTTTTTTTTAATTACTACAAAATTGTTCGTCGCATCAATTTTCTATTTTTTTTCTAATTTTTTCAACTTAAAAAACTGGGCTGCAGCGATAAAGTTGATCTAAATTGGTTGGATGATTCGATTGATTCGCTGTCACTCTTTCAAAAATCAAAAATATCTTTATTGTATTAACGTTTACAGGGTTTAAGGGTTTCAATGGGTTCAAATAAATTTTAAGAAATCAAATTTTGAGCTGTTATTCGATCAGTCTGGAGTTCGTAAAGGTTCAGGTTAAAAACGAATTTGAAAAAAGTGCAAGTTTTCTCGTATAAATCGGTCAAATATATAGTTGATATTCATAGACAGTGACGTCATAGAAGCATTAATGCGAATGAGCTGCAGAGAAAACTACTGTCACTTGTTCTGTTCTCTGCTTTGTAATGCCATAATTAATTAGCCTTTCCTGTATTTTTTTCTTAATTAAAAACAATTTGAGTTAACAAATTCAAGTCTGATTTAATAAATGTAAATTAAAACAACATGTCTAGTAAAATTACGGAATTGTTTTTTCTAAATGCGAAATAAATTTGCTTTCAAATTAAAAAATTTAATAAAAAAAAATATTAAAACAAAATACCTACATAGTAAAAACGTTTATTAAAAAAATGTTTAATTATTTTTTTAATGGACATTTAATACATTTTAAAAAATGTTTAAAAGTATCTATCAATGAGGTTACTCTGCACTTCAAACAAAATTTTTCCAAATTGTTGTTCTTTTTTAAGGTAATTATTTTATTTTGCATGTTTTATTGCAATATCAAAAAAAAGGAATTTGCAATTCTGCCTAAAATCAAATTTTCTTTAAATAATCAAAAACTTGTCTTCAGAATAATAAAAAAAATAATAATAACAATGTCTCATTTAAATGCTTAAAATATTTTCTTGTTTAACACCATATAAAAAGGAATGCAATCAGTACTTAAATAGTTATTTAGCCAAACCAACAGCCTAAGCAACAATAACAAACATTCGTTCAAATAATAATTTTTATAATAATCAAGCAAAACACCACAAATAAACAACTGCCTGAGAACATCATCATCAATTATATAAACATGTACACCCACTTAATCGTTATTTTGGCATCGACAGCACCATTATTCATCAATTTAAAAAGCCACAACAAAATAGCGGCAAAAGTATTATACAACATACAGCAGCAACAACAATTGCCCCAAACAAACACCGTAACTAAACACTACACGGCCAGCAACTAAAACAACCAACCATTGTACAACAACAACAACTACAGCAACATTAAACAGCAGCATCTGCAACAACAAGGTAAATAATACTGGAGAGAAACATAAGATGTCCAACAAATAATAAAAAAAAATACAAAAAAATAAATAAAAACATGAATAAAAGAACAGGAAAAATCAGCAACCACCACATCGTACGATTGTTAATACCGGTAGCCAGTCAAGGTTTATATCTTGTTTTTTTTTTTGAGGACCAACGGCCGTTCGCAAATCGACCATTTACGTAAAACAAGCAACCAAATCAGAAAAATAATGCGGCTACTGGTTAGAGGAACAACAACAAGTGGCGTTTCAAATATTTTCGTTGTGCGAAGTATTGGCAACATTATCATGCAACTACTTAGCATCAGCAATAATACCATTAGTTTAGTATGGATGTGTGTATGGATGTATGTATGGATGGATGTGTATCCGAGTACAGCACTAAAAGAGTTAAAAGTTTGCCAAAATAATTTAGTTTTAAGACCAAAAATTTGTTATGGGTAATTTTTACAAGGTATTATTATTATGTATTTTGAGGGATCCTTTTTAAATGAAAAAGTATTTTTTTAGCGAAAATACTTTTGAGATTAAAATACGAGGGTATATTTTCAAAAATTTTCTTTTTGAAAAAATAATTTTTAAACGCTGCACAGAGGAGTATTTGAGCGAAAAAGGTGACCAAAATTATTAAACGTTTTTTTTTTTTGCATTGAAAGATTGAGTTCTTTGGCAGTTTTAGGTGTAATTTGATATAAAAAATCTAGTGGCAGATTTTTTGATATTTTTCTCAAAGTTACAAACCGCAACATAAAGTCTTAAAAATTTACAATATGATGTAAAGTTTTGTTGTGTATCGATCTGCGTACTTAGTTTTTAAGATTTCTTTAAATTTATTTTTGCCTTTTTGGCCAGCTTTTTGGCACAAATACTCCTCTGTGCCTTTTTAAAGCGCACTGTTTTAATAGGTAATTTTATAAAATGTTTTGAAATATTCTACAGTGGACTCACCATAATTTGAAAATCTCGAAAATTTTCAAGTCTTTTCAAAAATAGAGTAAGTTTATAATTGCATTAAATTTGCAATAATAAAATCATAGCATTCGAAAAGCGCAACTTGGCAACACATTTTTACATCAAAAGTTTCTTTATGCAAACAATTGAGTGTTTTTTTTCAGGACCGTTGAAAAATGGGCTAACTTTGGAATTGCATTAAATGAACAATAGTAAAAGAATAGCATTCGAAAAGAGCCATTTGGCAATACACTTTAAAGTCAACGGTTTCTTTATGCAAACAATTTACTGGCGAATTTCCGCAACAGTAGCGACATTTTATTTATTGCTGCGATAGTTTGACGACAGATTGCACAAACAGTATTTACAAATTACACGCATACTTCATTAATTACAAAAACAAATCAATACAGATTGACCACTTCAGTAATATGAAGTTTTAGGAATCACACTTTGCTCGCCCACACTCACTAACTTGAACCACTCACTATAACGTGAATGTGTTGGGGATATTTTTTTCAGCCAAAAAATTAACAAAATGTTTTGTTTTAGTTTCTATTTATCGCTTCCATGTTACGCAGTTTAGCTGCGGCAAGTGCCGACGTTGAATTTTTAATCAAATTCTTGTTTGTTGGAATTTTTTTATTTTGTTATATCCCCATTGGAACTTTTATTCAGTCTGTTCATAGAATTCGTTACGGAACTGAATTGGCCATCGAAATTACAATAAAATTCCAATTATGAATGGCTTCATTGAAATTCAATAAGTCTTTGCATTAAAGAACATACGATTTAAAAATTGTATTTTAATGAATTACATGATAGAGACGAAAATAATGTAGCTGTCAAAAGGATAGGGTGTTGTCACAGAATCCAATATATGTAGACGGAATTGGATTTGAAAATACGACAAAAATACATTCGTACGATGAATTTGAATGTTATCGGTTTTATGTTCAAAACAGATTGTAACATAAAACCAATAACATTGAAATTCATCATAAAAAAGTATTTTTGTCGTCTTTTCAAATCCAATTCCGACTTCATTGGTTTCTGTGACAACCCTGATAAACTGGGATTTAGCAATTCGAATTGTTGAATTCTTAATTTCGTTTTTGAACGGAAATTTAAAAATTTGTTTCTCTTTTGCCTGAAATTCAAATTTGAAAATTTGCATTTATTTCTACTCGGAAAAAGATTCTGCTTGTTGCATTCACAGAAATTTATTTATTTTCGTAAAAATTTAAAAAAAAATTTAAATTGCAAAGCGCAAGAAAACCAAGTGTCAAAAATTCCATGACTAAAAAATTGTCTGTAGATTAATTTTTGCCTCAGCTTATTTATTGTTTTAAAATGCCTGTTTTGAAGTCAGTAATAATCGTAACTTTCAACGTTAACTGCAGTTGCTATAATTGGGAAATTATTTTGTTGTTTTCACTATTTTGCTATTCTGTAACTTACGCTTAACAACGTAAACAAAAATTAAAGTCAAGAGGCATCCTGTCAAAAAACACGCCACAACAGTGAAAAGAATAAAGGGAAAATCGCCAATTTAACAATAAAAACTACAGATTGTTAAAATTAATTTCCGTAGATTTTTTTTGCACGCAGTTCTTATGGGAAGGTCAAATTCTGGCAGAAGTCGGTACCAGCCTTTGAGCAGAAAAAGTTTCCATGAACGCAAACAGCACTTCTCTCTGATCCGGATTAGATTCTATGAACAGGGTTGAACTTGATTAACTTGAACTTTCAGTTTGCTTTGAGCCCTTAAGTTACATATTAACGTGAGTCCACTGTATTTAAAAATATATTTTTAAAGATTTCTTTTGTGATACATTTTTAAAATGCACTTTTTCCAAAGATACCCTTTGACTCGATTCTACTTTGATAGGTAAGTTTTTAATATGTAAGACGTTTAGGTTTCCACGAAACCCAAGACACCTGAATGCTGATGAAGTCTGTTGCGGCAGAGAACACATGCATACATTCCAGCTTACTTGCATCGGTAAAACTACAGTTTCTAAACTCTGCTTCGATACCGCGAAATCGGCTAGCAATTTGTTTCAAATATCTTTTTTTAAAATTACATTTTACAGGATGCTTTCTTAAGAAGTTAATTTTAAGAGATAAATTTTTAAAAAGTACTTTTCTAACAGATACTTTTTAAAAGATTATCGAATAAAATCTATACTTGAAAACTGTTTATTATTTGGGTGTTAACATACTTGTTGCTACTATTGATGCTTAAATAATATAATGTACAATATTGCCTTTACAGTTCATTATGGGAGATCAATAAATGTGACTACCAGTCTTCCTGACTGCCATATAGTCTCAGCAGACTAAGTCTAAACTAAACAGCCAACAACTAACTGAACCACAGAATGTATCGTATCGTGCAGCTGCTATTGCTGGCCACCTCAATCAAATGTATTTAGTGGCGCACCATTGTCGCCGCCGCAGGATGCCATAAAATATTGAAATTTTTTTTCCTGGCTATTCCGTACTTATACTTTTTATTCTTTTGTTATTGTTATTGTTGTTGCTGTTGTGTTTGTTGTTGTTGTTGCTGGCTCTGACTAAACTGTTGCAAATATAGTTTAAGCATTAGTAGACGATTACGATTATTTATTGTATTATTTAAATTTATATTTATTCTTGTATTTACAATCGCATTTGTATTCTTACAATTTTTTATTTATTTTTATTGTTTATCTTTCAATATTTATTGGATTTTTTTTTTATGTTTTTGTTGGAAGGAAATATTTTCATTCTTGACGGAACGAGCATTTTGTGCTAAACGATACATTTTATTTAGTTTAAAATTTATAAATCAACTTAGAAATTCTCTATGTAAATTTTCTAAAACTTTTTATTCTTACTTTTCTGCCAACATCATTTTCTTCTAAATCATTTTTTTATTGCATGCATTTTTATGGAGTTTTAATGCAAAATAATAAAATGAATAAATTAAATATGAATTGGAAATTTATTAGAAGAAAGTAATACAAAATATTTAAACATTAAAGTAGAAAATATGTTAACATATTTTTACATACAATTTGTTTCAAATTTGTTGTTTAAAATTTGTTAAACAATTCCTAGGAACAGAATTTAAATCTAAAACTTTTATATTTAATTTACATATATGAAATTTATACCAGTAAATAGTTATAGGTAAGCAGAAGGAGAAGTTGTAGTTAGGCAGGATTATTCTATGGTGAATTGCTAATTGGAAGCTTTTGGATAAATAAAATCAATTATGTTGACGGGTCTCACACAAACTTACACGCTTTGACAGGTCTGATCGCATTTTGAGGGCCGCAATCTCACGTAAGTGTGACAAAAATCATGCTCTCGAAATACTTATGAAATGAATAATTTAACTAATGAATACATTCCCAGCAAAAAACCTTTAATGACAAGATATGAAGTACATATTTTTCACTACTTCTGCTTTACAATTTTATCTCATTACTTTCACATGGCGATGACAGTGGAGGCAAGTACTCACAACCTTGGCTACCTTGGCTTACAAATAACGACTTAAAAATGTCAATACTTAGAAGTAATAGGGTATTCAATCACTTAACCGAACAATAATAGCCAATTAACTGTTCGGATACTCTAAAATTGGTTATTTTCTATTACTAACGATTAAATAAAATTTAATTTGTTTGTAGTCTTTAATTAAATTTTTTATTACAAGTTTAATTTGATCTAAAGAAATTGACGCAAACTATTGAAATTCTTAAGAACTTGAGAGAAAAATCAAAGCAGGACTTAAATGACACAATGGAAAATTTTATATGTTAATGGATTATGGAATGATTTCTTTTTGTCTAACATATTCAATAAGTATAACAGTCTTTTTTTCTAAGTTTCATTTAAACTAAAGAAATAAAAAATTGTCTAAGATCTAAAATTTTGAACCAAATTATTTTCCTAAAAGATTATTTTAGATGAACTCTTTAAACTATAAAAATATCTCTTTTACTTGTTTTAATCATATATACAAATTTATGAATTCGTTTTCTGCCTGATTTGCTTTAACAATTGTTGTTTGTTGTGTTATTGTTGTTTTTTCCGCATCAAATCTCAAAACCATAAATAATTTATGTATTTTTATTTACTAAAATTAATTAACTTTCGGTTATTCGGTTAAACGATTAATCTAACAATAAACGACGGAACCAAAACTACGATTCATTCTTCGACAAATTTTTTTCAGACAAACATTTGATTGAAATTCACTTTAAATTTCAATTAACGTATTATTTGAATCAGAAAAAGTTTCAGTTAAAGCTTTTTAGCTACTGTTAAAACTACAACAACAACAAGGCGAATTTATAGAAGGTGAACTCGAAAGCACAGCTGACTGACTCATTGTGTTGTATCATTGTTCATTGTCATAACGTGCTTTTCGGTAAATTTTTCTCGTTTGAAATTTGCCTCCAACAGTTTATTTTGACATCCAAGAATTATATTTCCCAAAGCGAATTCTATTTGCTTTGAACAAAACCCAATATTTTTAAGTAACATAATTTTCCAGGTTTTAAAGGGGCATATTTAGTAAGCAAATTTATTTAAAATTACAAATTATTTTACTGATTTTAGACGGAGGAAATATCAATTATTTAATAAATTAAGTAAATGTTTTCTCTGGTACGTTTTGATAACAATGTTGAATGAGTTTTTCCATGTGATAAACACATTCTTTACTACTTGCGCCACTTAGAGATTAATTTACTTGTTGATTAACTTAGAACTAGTTAAATAATTACTGTAAAGTAACGAAAACGTTAAGTAGTTTGTGTGGAATAGTATGCTGTTCTTAATTTGAAGTTATTACAATGTTTTTTGTGCTGTTTGTTTTATTTTTACCATTAAATGTCCGTTTGTTTTGCGTTGGAAAAAAATCTGTATTGGAAAATATAAAAAAAGTCTTCCAATCACACGAGATTCATGCACGAATCCGGCACATCTCTAATATTAACTCAAAAATTAACACAAAAATTTGTCAATTGCCAATTTGAACATTAATCCAAAGACTTCATTCAAACGCCCAATTATGTTAAAACTTTACAAAAAATAAAGCACTAGAAGAAAGAGTAAAAGTTTTAAATAGAGTTCACAATAATATTTGTAAATGTAGTCAGACTTGTCGGCATATTTGTATGTCTTGTGTACATATACATACAATATATATGTTAAAACTTTACAATCCTAAATAAAAAATTCGCATACGAAAAAATTATGTCATTTGTAAAAAAAATGGAAAAATTTTTTTCAAAAAAAAAAAAAAAAAAAACTACAAACATATTTTCGAATGAATGCAAAATATTTATTTTACGAAAAATAAAAATAAATAAAAATACAAACACATATATTCATAAAAACACTGCAAAATACATACAACCCATAAACAAAATACCCAAAAAGTAATAATAAAAAAAATATATATTGAAAAAAGACATGAATTGGCAATAAATAAATTTTTGCCACTTCAACGAATTGTTTGGTGTTGATGCTCTTGTGTTATTGAGTAACAAATTAACACTTCAAATATACCAAAACATAATACATACACACACACAAACAGACACAGAGATATGTGTGTACACAAACACATATAAAACACGTAAACACGTGCATTGGGGGCATTTCTGATAAATCCTCTAATCAGTGAAATTGATTACTGAAATTAATAATAACAAAAAAATTCTTAACGATGGAATCAACATTGTACGAGTGAGTACAGCTTTCACAGAATTTGTTTAATAGAGAGTTTAAGTTGTTTTAGCCAAATGAAAACGTATCTTTTGAGTATAAGTTTAAGCTTTTATTCAATATGGAAGTCAGATGGCGTTTTTTTTCTAAAAAAAGTTCAACGTTTTTTGCCCTCTTTATTGAAAATTTGCAATATAATGCAATATCTTGAAAGAGTGAGTTTATTTGAAACGATTGTATCATCACTTACGAAGCAAAATTTTTATTTTAAGAAAACTTTGAATAGCAAATTTTTTTGATAAGATAATATTAAATTTTTTTAGAAAAGAAAACTGCAATAGATTTTGAGAGTCTGCAAACTGCTTCTGCCAAAGACTTCATATAAAAACAACGATTGCTGTGGCGCAAATGAGTGATTTTAAATCGCCTTAATCTCTGGGGAGAACTTTAATTTAAAAAAAAAGTTATTTCATTCAAACTTAAATTAGACCGCATTAAATCCGATTGCGATTAAAACAACTGAGTTTTTCATTTATGTGAAATCGCACGATTTGAATTCACTCCCTGCAAAGCACAGGGAGCAAATAATTTGATACTGTTGCTTCAGAGCATATGTAGAAATCTAAAGTTTAGTTTTTAATTTGCTCTAGTTTAACACCATTTTACTGCCGAAGCCTTAGCAATATTTTAGGCGGCTGAGTTTGCTTCAAACTCGAAACTTAAATACATCATCTGCACTGACATCCTCTCATCAATCAAAGGACTGCAAAACCCCAACAACGATTCCCCACTAATAAACCAAAAAAGAAACACCTGTATAATACAATATTAGTTATATAATTTTATTACGTAATTAATACAATTAAAATAAATAAAATAATTCCTGCACTACTTCTCGTAGCTTGAAAATGTATAAAAAAAAAGATTTTGAAAATAAAACTTCCTAATATGTATTTGTGTTTTTGCCTCAGATTTACTGAAAACAAAAGCGCAAAAAATTTATTGATCACAAACAATTGTTCCTATTGGAACAAGATTGCACGTAAAGTAATTAAAAAAAAGTTTTTTATCCTCATCTATACATCTGCATACACATACACGTGAGTACATTTGAACTACAAACGCTACAATTTGTAGTAGTATTACCAACAGCCACATGCGTGTTTGTTACCTGTTTCATAAATAGCAAGTAAAATAAATAGTATCTACGATTAGGAATATACACATTGAAATAAAGTTAGAATAGATAAACCCCAAATATGTAGCTAAAAGTCAATCATTCAATTTATAAAACAATAGAAAAGTCTGAAAATAGAAAATCAAAATGATAGCAAAACGTTCATCAGTCATTTGCTTGCAAACAGAGACAAAAATGACCACACTCATGGCATAATTGAAGCGAATATGTTGACTGGGTTATGTTGTTGCATTTTACTATTCATTAGCGGTATTCACCGATTAATCCAAATGGTCTTGCAGAAGTGCAAATGCAAAATATCGTTTCATTTTTATGAGATCCAACAACAAAATACACAGAGTTGCTGTTAAATTTCACAAAAAAGCTACGATATTTTATATTTCCCCTTTCGCAAAACCATTTGCACCAAACACTGAATACTGCTAATGATTGGAATCCACATGCATGTTTATAACACATTTATACACATTTTAGCAGAAGAGTGAGTGCATGAGCTTTCATCCTGATAATAAGTCATACCAGTTACTTTTACGGTCAATACAAAATTGTATATTGTTTTTGGTTGTATGTATGTAAGTCATGTATGTGTGCGGTTGCTCTATTTTAACACATTCATATCGTGGGTAATAAACAATTGATTACATTGCATGAATTACAATAGTACACAAAAAAAATATGTTGCTGCAGCAGATCAGTTAAGAAATAAAATAGCTGGAACTAAGAGTAGGACCTTCTTTTTTATGGCATATTTTGTTGAAAAAATGTTTTCTCTGTGTTAAATTTTGCTAAAAATAATGTTTAGCATCGTAAGTGAACATTATGTTGATACTCTTGATGAAATCGAATTATTCGTACTATTTACTGAATACTATTTGAATCTTCAGCAAATCTTAAAAACATTAATTTAAATAAAATGTCTTTCCACATTCGTATTCGAATATAACTTCCTCTTGCTCTTTTTAAGAGCGCAATGTATCAATTCGTTTGGTCCCCTGAACGGCACGCGGCAAACCGTTTATATTTGTAAGCTTTTTGCTTTATTTGAACGGACTTATATATCCAGAGGGGCGCCATTATTTTAATTTTTTTATATTGGACTAAATATCCGTTCGTGTCCCTCTGTTTTTGGATTGCGAGATTTTTTAGAAGAATTGCGGCAGACTTAGTTTGTACCTTCTGTTCTGTTACGAATCAGCTGTTTTGTTTCTGTTCAATTGAAAAACTGTATGTGCGGTTTGTTGCTTCTTTTTCGTTCTGTTCTGTTGCAGACTATTCTGTAGAAAATAGAATAGAACGTACACTGACAGTTTGTTGTGGTGTAAAATATTAAAAAAATATTGTTAAAAGTCAGAAAATTTTGTTTCAATTCAAGATTTTGTAAAGATTTATGTATATATTTTTTTTAAATAAAAAATAATGGAAAATGATAAGCTAAAAACAATTGATGATACTGTTTGTTGATGATGTGTTTGTGGAAGCAGTACAAAATTTTAAAGAATTCTCTAAAGCGACTACATCGGTCACATGCGAAAGTTCATAGTCAGAATTAAACAAAATAGTAATTTTTTATTTAATTTGTTTCTTTTTGTTTATTAAAATATAAACTACGAAAAATTTTTGTTAACAATTCCAATGTTGTTTGTTTTTTTTTGTTTTTCAAGACAGCTGATTCCTTTTACAGAACAAGTAATTCAAAAATATTTCCTACAGAAAAGAACGGCACAGAACGGCAACGAAAAGTAAAAACTAATGAAGCCTTTATTATTATGTAATCACTTTTGTTCTTTTTTTATTAAACATACATAGAAAAAATTTCCCCACATCAAAAGAAATGAAATAAAACTTCAATTAAAAAATTTGTGATATCAATTAAAATATTGTTTAAATTTGCACCAGTAAACACAGTGATAGTATCAATTAAATTGTTACACTTGAATTAATTGAGTTTATTTTAAATTGAATATTAATATGTAGTAATAATTGGTGCTTTTTATGGGAATTGCTAAAAATTTAGTTATTTAAATTTATAATCGCACTTTTTTCCAAAATTAATATTTCACATATTCAGGATTTTTTCAAGTAAAATCCAAATTTTTTTTTAATTTTTGGTTGATCACGGATCTTTGACCTTTTTGTTGTGGGACCTCTAGTTTTCAAGAAGATCGAGTTTAAAGTTTTTCATGGGAAAAAATCGATGTTTTTAAGTAAAATCGAAAATTTTAAACATTTTTGGGTGATCACAGATTTTTGCAAAAAAAAAAATAAAAATTTTTTAAAAAATTTTGAGGTGATCATAGATTTCTATTTTGGATACTTAAAAAGAAGAGTTCGTTTCAAGCGAAAATTCGCTATTAAAGAAATTTGTTTTAACCGCAGTAATTTGCATGAAATGTGAAAGGGTTGGGACTGAAGAAACAGTTCGTTATAAACGATAATTCATTTATAATCGGCTTTGTAGTAATATTAAGGCATTGCCTTCTTCCGAACTGCTGGGCACCACACTATTTTCACACACATACGAGTATGAATTTGCACTTTGCCTAAAATCCATGTGTGGGTGTGTCTGTGTGTGTATTCATGTTGGATGGCAGATTGTTTACAAAATGGTGGTAAGCCCCCAATCATAAGTTAAACATCAATGATACTTTAATGGTTTTATATGCATTTTCATGCAGCTAAAGTTTGCCAAATAAAAACATTGTAAAACCAACAGCAACAGCGGCTACAAGGGCAGGGATGTTGGTGGTGGCCGTGTTGTGGTTGTTGTTGCTGTTGTTATATGAAAAGTTGCATTAATCTCAACAAATTTGTGTTTTTCCGAAACTAAAGACCAAATGAGTGTGGATGTTTTGTTGAATTAAAAAAATAAATAAATATAAAAATGAAGAATAAACTGAATGTTTATAAAGATTAAAACCTGATGAAATACTTGTAACATTTAAAATCGAAAAAGGAAAATTTTCAAACTTCTAATAGACTAACATATTAAGTATGTATGTAACTAAGTAAGTATGTATTAGGAAGATAGTGCATTCATAGCTCGTTATAACCAGCATTTTCAAAGCTTCTTTATTTCTTTCAAATGTTTGCTACGCATTACATTTCCGAACCATTTATTGAATAAATTATAACAAGCGTCAATCAATTATAACAATTTATTATTTAACTTACGACATAGTACTACTACATGCTTTTAAACAACCAACATATTTTAAAAATTCCAATAATAACTCACACACATACACATTTCCCCACTGAATAACAAATGAACACACGCAGTCAAAGCGACAGCAACAGATACATTTTACAGATTGCATATAATTAAAAGTTAATGATTTATTGACAAATTGTTTTTGATTAATGGCCATTTACTAACATTTGTCTAGTGATAAATATAGTTTGAATTATTATCTAGAGAAAACGTACAATAAAAACGAAATCAAAAGGCTTAAATGAAATGATTGATTATTAAAGTATTAGATACACGTAATTAAAGGCAAACATATTTATGTACATCATATGCATTCGTATGAGATAACAATATGTGTTAATTAAATATCTATTATTTTATTACAAAGTTTTCATTTATAAACATACTCGTACATGATTGTACAATTACAATTACAGCTATTATTAATTAAGAGATGACGACTGTTCAGCAAAAGTCATTTAATTCTTTTCAATCAAAACTACTATTATTATTGGTATTTTGTTTTTCAGAAATTTTGTTTGTAAATTTTATAAATAAAAATATTTACCAACAATTTAAATACATATACTCGTATGTATAACAATTATATTAACCATGAATGTTAGCTCGTCGTACATGTGGCCCGTGCTGAGAAGGCAACAGCAATAACAGAAAAACAAACTTAATGGACCAAACTAAATACCATTGTGGCTTTAATTTAATGACCAAAAACCATTAGCCAAACAAGTTCAACATCCCAATACGAGTAAATGCACAAAAAAAAGAATAATAAAGTTTGTAAGAACCAAAACCAAAACTGTATTAAGTTTTATCGAAAATTAAATAAAAACAGACTTACAAATTTATTTTCTACTTTTCTTGTAATTGCAGTTGTTGTTAAAAACCTTGCAGAAAAGAATTTTTCTTTTAACAATAGTTATAAAAGCAATAACAACAACAATGAAGCAACATCTATATAATAATTAAGGCGGGCAGTTTGTTAAAGAATTAAATCTGTTTACTAACTGCCTCATTCATAATAATTTATAAAAAGTTTGGTAAAACAAATTTCGATACAAAATCTCTCTTATAGACATATTATTTGTTATAAAGCCACAAAATGTTTAAAATTGCTGTCACTTTTTTAAATGTTATAACCAACAAATATGTGGTAGAAGGTCTACAGATGAGCTGGCATAAAAAGTAGCGAACTATAGAGTAACTTACAACCCACAACATACATTTTGAGACTGAGGGGTTAAAGAAAAAATACAAAAGTAGTTATTTCTAAAAAAATACATTAATAAAGTGATCAAAAATATTAATGGAAGGATGGTCATACCATAAGTTGCTTCAAAATGTTACAAGTTCCCAGATTTTTGCAGAATGCCGATCACTGGAGGAATTTGTAAAATTTAGACAAAACTTCGTTTTAATTTACAAATTCGGTTTGTTGAAAAACTGTGATTTTAGGACACAATTCTGAGAATTGCCCGTGAAAGTAGCCCCAAAAATAAGAAATTCTGCATCGTTCGTTTTGTCAAGTTGACGACTGCATTAATAATTGAATACGAATTTTTTTGTTCAAGCTGAATTTTTATCACTTTTTCTATATTTTAACACGTTTATATTTCGGTATACCGGACGTATACTTGTTATTTTCCATATTGAAATATTCAATGTTCTTCTGGGTTTAAAATGTAATTGCATATTCATTATTATTGCAGCCAACTTCACAAAACGAGTGATACAGAAGCTCTTATTTTTGGGTCTACTTTCACGTGCAATTCTCAGAATTGAGTCCCAAATCAATGAACTGAAAAATATTGTACTGTGTAAGCAACGAAATCAAACAGAAACATTTACTGCATCAAATGAAATATTTGTTGGAATTTTTTTCTGCCAAATCAGTGAAAGAATTCCATAAATTCAAATACCAGTCCTGAATGAAAGAATTTTGTAAAACAAAACTGACTAATTTTACTGAAAAAAAACAGTTTTTGTGTTTAGTGTAAAATAAATAAGGGCACTGCTCAAGTGGTTAGCGTGAATCATGTGTGATCACGCGTAACTGCACATGATCGTATTAGTTTTATGTTGCAAAAACATTAGCGTGCATGAACGTGTGTATAAAAAATTGGAGCCTGAGTGAGCGTGCACGAGTAAATTTTTGCTTTATTGTAATTTTCTTCATTTAATATTTAATTTTTTTTAATTATTTTATAGTGTTTTCGTTAAGGTACGGTCACACTTGGCAAACATTTGCCAAAAAAAAAAAAAAACGTTACCACTAGTTTTCTTAGAGTTAGTGTGATTTAACTTGGATTTTATATCACAAAATGAAGTCAATTATGGCGCAAAATGCTATTTTTATATCATATTTTTAATAAATGCGAACCTTTATTTAAAAAATATTTGAAATAAAGAAAATGCAAATTTAGCTTGTGTGTTGGTCACATTTTTTTCGGCAAATGTTTGTAAGATGTGACCGTAGCTTAAGTATTTCGTGAGCGAGAGTTTTTGTGATTGTGACAAAATGTTTTCCTCTCACGTCAGCTTACATGAACGCGAGCCAAAAATATAAGGTCGTGCATGCGCTTTCATGTACGTGTGTATAAAAAAGTTGAGCGTCAGTGATCGTGCATGATTAGATTTTTAACGTGATTTTTACTCGCTTTTTGTTTTTGCTTTACTGTGATTTTTTTATTAATTTTTTAAAAGTATTTTATATTATTTCTTGAGCGTGAGTTTTGCTGATTTTGACTAACTTTTTCTTCACTCACGTGAGCGTGCATGAACATGAGGCAAAAATATAAGGTCGTGCATGAGCGAAATTTTTTTATCGTGATAGTGCATAAGCGCAAGTGAAAAGTTGCTCAAGATCCCATCTCTGGTATAGATACACAGAGCAAAAAATACTTATCTCCAGTAAATTTTCACATCAATAGTATGAATGTAACATGATTTTTTCCCAAAATTATTCATTCGGCTTAAGAACTGAACATTATGTTTGTTTCGGAAAGTAAAAATTTTGATAGTTGAACCGTAACTCTCTCCTCCAGAATTTAATTATTTTAATTTATACATCATATACATAATTAAAAACAAAAGAACTTGCAAAAAGTTTTTAAATTTTCTTCGAGCAACTTAAATTTTTTAAATTCATAGATCCAAAAATTAAAGCACACTGTGTATGAAATAATTAAAATTTTTTAGTAACAAAAACTTATCGTTTCACACCATTTTTGTTCAAGCTTTTTTTGTGTAAAGATCGGAAATTGAAACGTTTAGTGAATCAATGAAACATTTAGATTTCAGAAATTTTTTGTGTTGGAAAATAATGTACAAATATTTTTCATTTCGAAATAAAGTCATTAAAGCCATTTACTTTTTGACATTAGTGTAAAAATGCACTGGATACCTGCCCTATCCACATCTTCACAAAATTTCTGGGGAGCATCATCTTAAAGCTCTGAATCAATCGCTGGCATCATAAATTTGGTGGAAAAAAGGTATATTTTTGTGCTAATAAAAATTGGGTCTCATTGCAGCAGTGATGGTACTACATATTGTTGCAACTTTTTGTAGCTCTTAGCCTGTAGTTATTGTTATTGTTCTTGTTATATAACTGCTGTAGCAAATTGCCGTTCTTTTTATTTTATTTTTTTGTGTATTGGTTTGTTGGCAATCTATACATGAACGGAACTAAATGAGAATATCCAACCAACAAATATTGTTAACATGATTCAATAGCAGCGGCAGCAGAAGCAGCAGTGGTATCAACAACAACAAAAAAAAATAAATTTGGCAAAATGTTTTTATTTTTTAGAGCAGCAATATACTCGTACGTTCATATATGAATTTCTGCTTTCTTTGCAAACACACAAAAAGAAAATCAGTTTTTGCATTCATGCAACTTTTTTTATTGTTGCTTTTACTACTGGCTGCAGTTTCTTTGTTCGTTCGGTGAAAGGAGAAAGTTTAATGCAACATTTTTTTTCGCTTTTGTAAATGTTTATAATATGTTTGTGCTGCATGTAGTGGTTGTTGCAGTACGAGCATAGATTCATATATTGTTTTGTTTATTGTTATTATTGTTGGTGCAACTGGTAAAATGCTGCAGTTTGGTTTTTTTTTTGGTATCCAGTATCCAGTTTTGAGTGAGAGGTTGGTTCGGTGCTGTTTGGCTGGTTGGCATTTAGGCCATATTGTTGCCAAATTGTTAAGAGTTCAGTTCAACGAGGTTTTTTTTTCGTTATTGTGGCTGATGAATGTGTTACTTTTTTTATTTCGTTTTATTAAAAAATTTTACTGAAGGAGCGGGTTCGTTTATTAGAGTTTTCTCTTTTAAATAAAAGAACATTATTTTTTAACGATTTATCCGTTTCATATTAAGGACCCATTTTTTTACATTTAGTTTGGCAGTGTATAACGCAAAAGATATTTTTGGAATATTTTTGGGAATCTTTCTATTTGTGTATTTAATTTTAAGTGCGAATATGATAAAAGAGGATGCAAGAAAATAGTTACTTCAGTGATGTAAAACAAAATTTTTTGTTGTTGGTAATTTTCATACAAAAGTGTGTTATAATTATACGTTTGAATTTTATATGTTTTATAAATGGTTGTATTGAGGCCAGGTATGGAAAAATTCTATTTCTTATATTAATTTGCAAAAATCTTTTAAATATGTGATAAGTAAACCCAGAAAATGCATTCTTCTTAATGATATATATATATATATATATATATATATATATATATATATATATACTTGATTCATTTTAATTTGATTTAATTTTAATCAAAATTGTTTGTCGCGAAAAAGTTATTAAATATTTAGCGTTAAATTAGAATTCCCATATCTGGTTTAATTTCATGGTATCAACTGAAATTATATACTCACAATGAATTGACATTTAAAATTCCTCAAAATGACGATACAATAGATTTGTCTGTTCACAAGCACATAAACAAATATCGTCTTTTTTTAAACAATAATCCATACGACTGAGCTTGTGAATTGAACAAGTATTTATGTTTACTATTTCTGTGATAGGTCCTACTTCAGTTAAACTTTATTTGAATTAACGAATTTTTTCGATGTCCTTGTTATTGCAAAAACAAAGTCAGACGATTTAAATATGATTGATCATCATTTATCATTTAATACAAAACTTTATTACTGAGCATTTTTCACACCTAAAGAGAGGCTGAAGATAAAAGTTTGAATTCAAATTGACGTTCATTTGATAATAAATGTTTGGCGCAAATCTTAAAGTTACACTACATTGATCTTTGAATTTTTTTTGCCTGTTTTAAGTTTTAAATTAAAAGCCTAACAGAGGAAAACAAATACTACATTAAAAATAATTAATTTTCCTAATTTTTAATGTTACGCAAACTAAAAATAAATTTAGAGCAAATAGTTGATTAATATAAATCATAAAATATTTTCTTAATTTGTTGAGGATTGTTAAAAATAATGTATTTGGCTTGATATATGATGATGATGATTTATCATATTTTCTGATAATTCGCCAGTAAAGATTAAATCTCAAGAATAAATCAACAAGTTTTTCGGAAAGATTTCACACAACATACATGTGTGTTTATTATTTTATTTATTAAGTTTTTGTTTTGTAAAAGCTATTGGTTTCTTGAAGGATTTTTTTTTGTTGGTCAAAAAACATTAAAACAAACTTTTTATACTACTCGTAAGTAGTGTTTTTGAAAAAAATGTCTCCATTAAAAATCAAGTATCTTCTGAATAATTCTGGGAAAAAACTGTATTTCTGTCCACATTTCACACAACTGTTCATACCACACAAGTATTTAATAAAAATATAAACACTTGATTTTTCTAACTTTCACCACAAAGCCCTAAAGCTCTTTAGACTTTGTATAAAACATAAAAAAAACACAAATAGAAATAAAACTTTTAGTATTACGGTTTATAATATTTTAAATTCAGAGCAAAAGGATTAAAAGTAAGACATATTTTTCCGTAAGCAAATAATTTAACTCTAAATTCATCAAGTCTCAAAATCCTTGTTAAGACAAATTAAGCGAAAAGCAAAGAAGCAGAGACACTATAAAGAAACTAAAATAGTATAGTTGCAATAAAACTAAGCAACATTAACAACAGCCCCAGCATGCGTCAAATTATTTCATAAATATATAATTTTTACACACGTTGATGAAAATCGACACAAAATAAAAAATAAAACGAAAAAAAATTGCAAATTATGAATGTTTAAGTAGATAAAAATGTAAAAAAGGTTAAGTGGAATGAACGTCTGCACTTTTATAATAAGTTTTTATAGCAGCAGCAAGATTAGTTGAAAAGAAAATAAATGTGTTCAGTAGAAAATATGCAATTGAAACACATTTTTAATGTGTGTGCTCTAGATGGTTTTTGAACCCAGAGTTGATGATGATGATGATGATGATGATGAGTAGCATTTTCATACCTTTTTTCTTTATTTTCCTTTTTTGCAACACAGCATTTATTTTAATGTTGCCACCGAATGTTTCGTTGTAAGTAAGTATGTGTTGAAAAGAGTGTCTGGATGCATATATTAAGTAAAGTATCCTGAAGTTGTTTTTTAACATTTTTGCATATATGTATGTGTGTATGGATATTTATATGTGTATGCATGCATTTGTAAAAAACTTGCATGCACTTGTGCGGAGGACACTGTGTGTGAATAACCGTCAAGTGTATGAAAAACATTGTAACAGTTCATAATATGAACTGTTATACATATTGTTGTAGGTATATTATAAGAAAAGGACTTTTTCATTTTATGTGTTTAATTTCATTCTGTAAATATATTTAAATGAAGGCAGCTGCTTTAAAGAAGGCAGTGAGTGAGTGAGTTGTTGTTCTGACGAAACTGATTTAGTTGCGAGATATTTTTGAACATGAATGCAATTTCAGATATCTATTTATTAACACTATAATAGAAGACGAATAGATGTATGACAGTGATGCAAAATGAAATTTTCAAATTGTACTAAGTGTTAAGAAAAAGTGTACTTATTTCAGTCCGATTGTACTTTTTATTTTTTTAAATATTTTTTATTAACAATTAGCGAAAAACGTATATAAAAATTCATTTGTAATAAGTACTTATAGAGAAAGTTAGCAATTAAATTTAATGCTTAATTCCAAAAGGAACACAAAGGACTATCAGTTGTTTAGATCTGAATATAAAATTATACTTTATAATATACTTCTTGCTAAAAAAAACTCATAGTCAAATCTAAATAATAGCAGCACGAATTAGATGACTTCATCAAACCCTTTGTTTGGATTAGATAGAGACAGTCGAAACAAACAACCTGTTCTTCTCTTTTGTTTTTATTAAATTTTGAAACGAAAATAAATCTTTCCACATTTGCAGAAAAATGTGGGATGGATAATATTCCTCCAGCAATTCTTGAAATATCAGTAAACATCGGTTCATTTGTGTTAAATTTTTTATTCGCACTTTTTCCCAAAATTAATATTTTACTTATTCAGTAAAACATTAACCATTTTGTTAAAAACAAATTGCAATTGATTATTGAGGGGTACAGCTTGTTCCTATGCGCATTTTGCTGTTGCGAATGCAGATCATCAGGGAACTTTACGCAAATATTTCTTAGAACAACTGGAGATATTATATTAAACCTTCATTAAAACAAATGAAGAGTTTAAACAATATCAAAGTTGTAACAAGAACTCAATTGTTTTTGTTTTCTTACTTTACCATTACTACCTAGGCTGACTTGTTTTCAACTCCAATTGTAGTTGTAAGAGGTTTGTAGAAAATGTAAAAACAACAACTGCTATACATTTGTATAGAGTGATGTCAAACAAAATTTTGCGACCGGGTGCTTGTCAAGTTAATAATTGGTGCTTTTTATTGGAATCTTTCAAATTTTAGTGTTAAATTTTTTATTCGCACTTTTTCCGAAATTATTCATAATTCATTTAGTTCATTTTTCAAATCTGATACCTTCGTCCAAAACAAGGCATATTTAAACAGGTGTTCTACTATTTTCCACAAATTAGAGGCTCGTATGTCAAAATCTGTACATGATAACAGAGGGGTTGAGATGTCAGTTGTTATTGTAATGTTGTACCTTGTGTAGATTCGCCACCATCTGTACAATTCCGCGTTGGGTATAAAATAAATCACAACGAATGGTTAACATGGAGTTGCCATATAAAAAATGGGATAATGATTTAAAATACTTTCGTGTAATCAGCGTGACCGTCTGTGCCACCAAAAGTATCAATTTGCTACTTTTCTGACCTTCTTGCCACTTTTGATGCCACTCTTTCAAAATTTGCTAAATCTGCTACTTTTTGTTATACACTTCCCCCTGTTGACCCTTTTAAGAAATACTATCATTTGTATTAATTTTTTCTCAACAATCTGCTTGTGTAAGTATTCTTTCTTATGGCAGCTCATTTTTTGTTTCAGCCTTTACGAAAGCTAACAGTCAAACCTAAATCAACGCGTCACCGTTTTCTATCTGTCAACAATTCTTAAATGATTGCCCATTTTTTTTTTTATAAAAAATCCTCTTTTTGTTGCAACTTTTATCTTTTAAATACCCATTTTGTGCCACTTTTCGAAATTTCTCAACGGTCACGCTGCGTGTAATGAAATAAAACTAGGAAAATTATGAAATAGTGCTAAATTAAGCATGGTGGTGCTATTGTACTTTTTACTTTCAAATAGTGCTAAAAAAAGTACAATTGTACCAACTTTTGCATCCCTGATGTATGTACATAATACTCAGGTGCGGATGTAACTCAAACTTTTGCGAGGGAACATAATAAAATATAAAATTTTTTAAATTTTAATAGAAATGGGGTTTAGTTTGAGACGTTCTGGGAGAGGAAACATGAGAGTTTTTTCTTTCCTTCCTCTAGATCCGCCCCTGATTTGTCTACGGAACAAACTGGCGGGTATGAACTCGTAGCAGGCCAGGACAATAAAAATTACAAAAGTTCAGCCTGCATGTGTTGGTTTCATTTTGATATTGAATAAACGAGTATTTTTAAATGAAATCATGGGACGTTTATTTAACTGTAAAGAGGATGTATGGTATAATATTAATAATAGAAAACAATATCAGCCAAAAGGCCGCCACGGCTACACTTGCAGGATCATATTCTTTTCGTAAAACTTTTCATTACCAATTCGCGGATTTGCGGCTGCATGTTTTCATTAACTTTACGAATTCTATTTTTGAGGTCTTTAACCGATAGTGGGCCATTGGCATAAACCAAATCTTTCACGTAGTCCAAGGAGTGTAAGAGTGTTAAATCATAAGATCTCGGTGGCCAACTGTGATCACATACTCTGGAAACTTTTCAGGCAACAGACCGTTGGTATCGTGAGTTTTTGTGTTAACTGAACTTTAAAAGCCTTAAGACCGACTTAGGTCTTTATGGAAAATACTGTGTAATGTCGTTTGCGGAATACTTGAATTCAAAGGTCGAGGAGAGCTGGACAAACCTGGGGGCAAATTACGGCATTCGATATCGAACGAAATTTCGATACAAATTCCAAAAAAAAATTGTATGGGATTTCGTTCGATATCGAATGTCGTAATTTGCCCCCTGGATTTTCCTCAGCACTGTGGGCTCCAATATTCTCACTTGTTCTTGAGCGACGTGCACGAGTTAGACTCCTCACATCACTTACTTGTCCGAAACAGCTCAAATTTGCTCCAGCAATTTCACATTTGCTGGTCGAGAAGATGCTTCACTGCGACACGAAAATGCTCAGTTTTGCGAACTGTGACGCGAAATTTTCACCAATTTTGTCATGAATTTTAATAATTAATTTTTTAAGTCTACGTCCTTCAATTTTTATTATTAATAGAGTTGTTTTTTATTTGTCATCTGTCAAGTAATTAGTTACCGGATGACACATGACAACTGTTAAAAAGGCGGGCTATTGCAAATGAAACATCTTCTTGCTACACCCTGTATTTAATTGCGTCTGTGTCAGTAAATCTAACTTTGTGTGAGTACATAAAGCAGAGTCAACATAAAACGTTAAGTATTTACAACTCTCTCTTTGCTGTATTTTGTAAATTTAAAAAAGAAAAATATTCTACCTTTTACACGTTTTTTTTTGTATTCGCTTACAGTCGCTTTGGATCTAAGCGAGATAAACTACAAACACATGCTGATGTGAAAAAGTGATTTTATATGAATTTGCCAGCGATTGACTGGGAAGAGAATTTTAATGGCACGTGCACTTTACACTTTATTTTCTTTTGAATTTACCTATATGACGTCAAAGACTTTTTATTTTGTACGAACAAGTGTTAAGGCAGAGATGGAAATGTACATATATACATTAATTACTGAAGCGTTTTAATTTTATAAGTTTGTATTTCTTTAAAAATATAAAAATTATGAATTTTATTGGATATATTTTGTTTAATTTTTTTTGTTGAGAATTTTGAGTATAATTCAAAATGGAATAATTTTAATGAAATTTTAATGTAAATAAATTTTGTATCTCTTAAAAATACCTAAAAAGGTTTTTAAAAAGAAGCTTAATTTGGATGTTTAATTTCTGCAAATTTGAGAAGAACTGTTTTCCTTGACCTATTTCCTCGAAAATAGTTACAATAAAATTACGGATATTGATTTTATTGGGTTTGTACAAAAATGGGGTCTTAATTGAAAATATAGAAAGTTCAATGAACAATAATCAGGGGACGTTCACTTTATGCGCGTAAACAACCACAAAATAAAACTAAATACAAATGTCAGTTAAACACTTAGAAGTGCATTTTAGGGATTAAAAAAAACACAAGAAGCAGAACCTTCAAGGGTAATCGGGGATGACCTTTAAACTACTTTACGTATCAAATTTGACAAATACGAAAATTGATTTGATTCTTAACCAAAAAATCAATATTTGTCTTTTATTTTGTCATTCATAAAACTCAATAAATTCCAAAAATGTTCTGCTTTGCAAATGTGTCTACATTTTTTGCTTAACGAAAAGATTTATTATGTATTATTTTTTTCTAAATTTATATTTGTATTTTATTTATTTAAACTTTGAAATCTTTTGTCAAAGTCCATTTTGATAAGAAAATGTTGAGGCAACCAAAAAAAGAAGAAATTTTTTTGTCTCAAGATGAATTTTCAAGTTGTAATTAATTTGTTTATATAAATACTTACGATGACAACTTTGGCAGACGTGATAAATGTCATGTATTTCTTTGCAAACATTAACAAGCGGAAGTGTTAAGGGTCCACTTGTCAATGATTTGAAAGAGTGAAAAGATACTAAATAAATTTAAAAAATATCCAAAAAGCGCGACAATGAATGTACTCGTACAACAAAAAAGTTGTACACATGTTCATTATCTAAATTGTATATTGATTTTAAATTGCCTCTGCAACAAAAGTTTTCTAACTGAATTTTTTTATTTATTTGGCTGCCAAAATATTGTAATGTCATTTATTAAGCATTTTCGTTGCGATTTTATGACAAGGTTATTTAAAAGAAAAGTTCATTGTGTAGTTTGCTTCATGCACAAGTGACAATAAGAAATTTAAAAATTTTAAAAAGAAAATGTAAAAAATGTAATAAGCGAATTATTTTGTTGCCATCATCTGCTTAGCATTTCAAGGCGAGTTTCAAAATTTAATATAAAAGGATTTGCAGCACAACTCAACACTTTTGGAAGTAAATAAACAATCGTCAAAATGCGCTTCTTAAATAAGATTGTGTTCTTTAAAATTTTACGAAATTCTTTTTGCAAACAACAAAAGAATTTTGGTTGCATAAATAAGTGAAGAAAGGTCAAAATTCATAATACGTTTGACTCTCGGTTTACAGGTTATTTAAGTCTATAATTCTAAGGTTTTCACTGAATTGCTGATGGGCACTGATACTGAACTGAGACGGAGACGTTTCTTAAATATATTTAAAATTTTTCTTGTACAAATGCACTTTCATGATGCCTAAAATAAATATTTCGATAGATTTTAAACATTTTCACACGAATCAAAAGCAATTTCTCTGTCACGTACATCGTTTTCACTTTCTTTCTGTAATGTCTGCTAAAATTTTATTTCAATTTGCTCCACTTTATCATAAAATAATGAAACATAAGGTTTCCATACAGAGGTAACCTGATAGGTGAAATTTCTACCGTGAAAGCTTTCCGAGATATTAAGGTATAAAAAGTGCAAATTTTAGTACATATTCACTGACACACTGATCAATATTATTGGGCACTTCCAGTATAGAATTAACCTGAAAAATCTGAAAAGGGGGCGATATTTTTTCTCTTTCTAATATGGGAAAGCATTATGGAAAAAAGCTTACAGGTTGCCAAGAAATGAGATGGTATTGTGCCTATCAAGAATTTGGTCTTTATTTTGATCTCAGTACTTTTTACGGCCGAAATTTTTGGATAGGAACTTGGCCTTATTTTCACAATTATGTTTTTGTGCAGATAATATTTTACACAAAAATATGAAACAAAAATCATATATCAATGGCAAAATATATAATTTTAATTTAATCTTTTTCCCGGCAAAATGGCAAAAAAATTTCCCGGAAATTTCCGTTTCCAAAGCACCAATCGTCAGCTAGAAATCAGTAAAGACTAAAGCAAATGCTGGCGAGCGTATATGCACAACACTTGAGCGGGTTAGATATGAGTGGGTCGCTAAAGAACCCAGAGGGGTTACTCTCTATTACGATGCGAAAGAAAAATGGTACAAGATCTAAATATTTTTACACTGAAATTGCTTTCGCATCGCAATAGAGTAATCCCCCGCAGGTTGCCTGCTCTGTTGTCTCTTCTACTGAATCATGCATTTTTATAAATCACTAAACTTTTGAAACTCATGTTACACTATTTGGGAAGACATTTTATGCAATTTCATGTCAAACGAGTTATAGATGTCCTTCCTTGTTAGGATTTTTTTCTTCAATTTTTTTTAGCAATAAAAGCTCGTGCGAAATTTTACGCGTTTTAGTTCCACCCAAAACCAAAATACATTATTATGCCGATTTTTTTTTTGCGCAAAAGAAATTATGCTACACGAAGAATGCCTGATGCGCTGTACACACATATTTAAGCATAAAACAGAAAATAAAAAGGGAAAATGTTATGTAAAATCTGGGTAATTTCAAATATTTCAAATAAAACACGCAGCAGCCCGAGTCGCGGCAAGGAAATACAACAAAAGTGTTTTTTTTTCTGACTGCTTTTAACCATAAAGAAATTCTACATTATAAGCTTAAGTGTTGCTAACTTAACATACAAAAGAAAAATTAAAAAAAAAAACACCGACTGACTGACTGAAATGCAATGTAAACGGCAGTTTAGTTACACTCAAATGTCTTTAGCTGGCACAAAAAAAATACAACAAAAAAACGAAAATATGCAAAAAAAAATGCATTATTTCTTAACAAAAAGAAGTAGTTGTTGGCTGTATTTTTCTCTTTATATAAATTAAAAAAGAAATGGAAAAAAATATATATTTCCCCCCTTTTTTAGGCTGCAAGTAGAGGAAACTCTTTTGTTTATAGTCATTCATCGTTCGTGCATGTTTTGCATTTAGCAGATACAATGACTGAGTACAAGTATCTTTAGGAACAATGCAACAGCAACAACCACACAGTTGTAGCAAAGAAAGGAGTATAGTATATTTTATATTTTATTCTCTACTTTTTAAACATATAAAACAATCGTATGTACGAGTACAAATGACAGCTTTACCTTTTTTGCTTTTCTTGTTGATGTTTAAAGCTTTTGTCAATAATAGTTGCTATTGCACGTTTAGATAGAAAGACAGTCAGAGAGATGGACAGACAGACAGACAGACATACAGACATACAGATATTGTATAGATATTTAAATCCTCTTTTCCTTAAGTGGTTATACACTTATGCATAAAAGTCTGTCATCATCTTTTTATTTTTATTTATTTTAATTTTTTTTTGCTTCCAGACAATTTCCATCAACAGCCAAATAAATTTGCATTTTATATTGTCTACATTTTTTGAGTTAAACTTTAAAATTTCATTTTCGTCAACTTCAGCAAAAACTACATTTTGTACAACAAAAAAACGACAACAACTTCATTATTATTTATTAATTTGCTTCCAATGATCGATGTCTAGACGAACGATTTACAAAAAAAAAACAAGCTGAATATTTTTCCAGAAGATATACAAAATTGAAATGAATTGTTTTTTTTTTTTCGTTTTAATTTTTATAGTTTACGTCGGTGACAAAATAATTTAATAAAACAGTTCGAACAAAAATGTGACTGAAATTAAAACTAAGTACAGTAGTTTTCCGATTTAACGAACCTAATGATTGTCAGTTCTGTTCGTCAAAGCGAATTGTTCGTCGCCTATCATATTCATAAATATAAATATGTATAGTCTTGTTTTTCAATATTTTATTAAAATTATAGTAATTTAACTGCCTGGATCACGATGTCTAACGATATCGTTTTTTTTTGTAAAATTATATTAAAAAAAACAATTTTTAAAACTTTATTTTTGTTTTAAATGTAATTTCACAAAAGAACGATATTAGTAGACATCGTGGGCCAGCCAGATAAATAATTATTTCTTTAAAAATATGTATAAGGAAAGGAAAAATTCATAAAAAACACCGTAATACAAAAATATTTTGTTTAAAAAGTTTGTTAAACAGTTTGCTTATTGGAATGGATGGATACATTTTTTTAATGGCATATTCTTGAAACTCTCTCAAAAACATTAAATTTGTGCTACTACTAAAGGCCCTGATTCACTACCACACACGATCGCACGATTCATTCAGCGGAAAATTTTACATAAGTTTGACCGACTTTAAAAAATCGCTTCGAAATGGCGTTTTAGGTGCCACACTATTCAACAATAATGTTGCACAAACATCTCTTTGTTATTTTGTGTGTTAGACTATTTCTGATTTTAAGAAAGAACAACTTCATTCGCATTCTATGAGAAAGAACATTGATTTCGATTTCTCTAAATTATTTCTAAACGAACAGTGACTCGATAGACAACTCGAATGAAAACGTTTTCATATAAAATCCAATTTCTGTGCTACGAATGTGTCGTTAACATGAAGAATGAAATGTTAAAATCAGTCACTTGTGGTTTTGCTTTTGCAGACCTATAATTTTCTAAAAATTTTCACAAGATTTGCCCAATTGCACGACTTGCCAAAACAAATCTGTCACAGAGTATCATTTTTAGGTCACATATTTGGCAGATCGTACGATTCGTTTGTTCATCGTTTTGTTTTACAGTTGTTCGTTAAACCGAGAACAAAATAAAATTTTTATTCGTAATACATATACGGTTCTTACTTCGTAGAAATAAATATTTGAGTGTTCGTTGGATGCGATGTTCATTAAATCGACTGTTCGTTAAATCGGAAAAGTATTGTATTTACAAAAAGGAAGCCCATTAACAAATCTACACTGCACAATTTGTTTACAAACTTGATATTTTAGTTATTTTTTTTCTCTTATGGTTAAATTACGTGGGGGAAACAATTTGTATTGTGATGATGATGATGCAAAAACGTAATGTAAGTTTTCATGTGTGGATAAATTTTGTATATTTTATTTTATTTTACTTGGTTTCAAAATAAAGAAAATTTTACAACTTTTTTAAAAGTTATATCTCTCAAAGACATTTTTCTATGTTAAAAATAAAGATGATCAAATCAGATATGAACGAAATAAAAGCGGACATTCGACAGGGAAGCGTACTAGTAGGTTCAGTATTTTATACAATTTTTACTGCAGATATTCCAGTCACAAATTATGTCATGGCGGCAAAAGATGCGAATGACACATCAATAGCTGCAATAAGCCAATCATCAGCAGAATCGTCGTTATTTGTCCGTAAGCAAATCCATCTTGCTGAAAACTGGGTTACTGAGTGGAATCATTTATAAAAAATACAAAAAGAACACAGATAACTAAACCCTTTCAGACCGCGATGCATCGATTGTGCGAGTGCGTTTCGGTCACAATATTTTCGCTTCTCTCTGACCAATGTCATCGACTCCGCTGATTATTCTTAGTGTTTGTTTCTCACATTGTTCGGCTGTTCATTTTAGCGTTACTTGAATTTTCGCGAAATTCTTGCGTCACATTTTCAGTTTTGTCAAAATGAGCCACAGAAGTAACTTCTGCTTTCAATTACAAGAGTACTAATCGTTAACAAATAGTAAACTGGGCATTTTTAATAAAAAAAATATACAAATTCAAATGTTTTAAACCAATTGAAATCATTTGATGCAATAAAAAAGCGTTTTGGCTTAAAATTTTACCGAGATGAAACAATTGCGAGTGTCCTGAAATCCTTGAAGGGTATAAAAATGATGAAACATAAACATTGATTATATATTCGTACGATATAGACAACATAAACATATTACAAAAATTATAAAAAAAATCCCCACTAGTTTAGCGTCATGTCTGAATGGGTTAAACGTAACGACTACAAAATATCATATGTCGTGGATGGACACTGCTTGAAATGAATCCCAGGTGCAAACTTTCAAAACGCCGATACATTTATTCTATTATTGGTGCCCTCTACTGGAATCAGTCGTTAGAAATTTATTTTGAAACAAAAAAATTATATTAAATAAAAAATTGATTTCGCTGTAGAATGAATTTGGCTCAATAATGCAACAAACAAGTTACAATTATTCTTTAAAAAATACCATAATTAAATAATTAAATTTGTTAAAAACATTTAAAACACAATTTCCTATAATTTGTTGTTCTTAACAGATGTTACACTTGTAATTATAATTTTTAACATATAATTTCAAATAATTATGGCAAAAACCTTAACATTTGTTCAAACATATTGTTAGTAGGTTTCGTGCATTGTTGGCCTACAAAATAGACGATCTTGTCACCACAAAAACTTGTATATTTTTGTAAAAATTACTCAAAGCATATTCCGCTCATGCTCTTAAAAACAGGTAACAAGGCAGGCACCATATTTCATTTTGAGCTCGGGATTAATGAGTACAGAAGGATATAATAAAATTCCAGGTCAGGCCATTCGTTTGATGTGGTCAACAAAAGAACATGTGAGTGAAGTTTTAAGAGACCACAAAAGCATTAAAATTCAACATTTTTTCAACAATTAAATAATAAAATAATATAATGATCGGCAACACATTTCATAATAAAATTAAGTAAGAAAAAAAAAATAAATAAACACTTTAAGTTAATTACCAACATAAATGATATAAATTTATATTTTGAAAGTAAAATATTTATTATCAGAGAAACAATATCATTAAATTATATAGCAAAATTTGTTCACTCATAACTTAATTAAAGGCAGAGCAGATCAGAGCAGAGACTACCGACACAAAGCTTTTGCAATAACTAAATTCTGAGGGCAAGAAGAGTCAAAAAGTATCGTTCCGCTTTAGAAAATATGACCATTAAAGTGTGAGGATGGCAAAATGAAATAAACTGCAAAAGAAATTGCTTATTTATCATAAAATAAATGATAAAATTGTTATGAATTGCTTGAAGGCATAATTTCTGTTTCTTATTTTTTTGTGGTTTCGTTGTTTTTTATCTAAACACTTGGATCTTTGTTAAATTAAATGAAAGAAAAAATATTTCTTTAAAGAAAAACAACCTGTCACATGAAAGTAAAAACGAAAAACAACAAATGACTACCTTTCCACGTTTGATGTGGACTGCTGCAACCATTTGGCTTTATTTTAATTCCTAAAGCAACAACCATGCAGAGGAAGTCAATATACGAGTAGTATAACGAAATACACTGTAAAATACTTGGAGACCTTTTACTACAAGTTGCTACTTTTAAAACTATAATTATGCAAATGATTTCCTTTTTATGCTGCTACTGCTGCTCCTACTTCTCCTCTTGTGGCAAGTGCAAAAGCAGAGTGTGTTGTGTTGTGCAGAGTTCGAATAGCAACAGCAGACTTAAAATGGAAAAAAAATCAATTACGATGGTCAGTATTTACAAAAATTGCATCGCATGAAGAGAAAAGTTAAGTTATTAATTTTTGCTCTGCAAGAAATTTTGTGTCATGAATCGATGAAAATAAATGTCATACGAAAATTTTAGTAATATTTCTTAGGCTCAAATTTACAACCTTTAGTTAACTAATGATGGCCGTTTAACCAATGAGATTTATATGAAAAGTCGATAGTTAAACCACTGTTATTAGTTAACTGAAGACTGAGAATATGGGCCTTAGTGTTCAACAGAACCAAAAGAATTTAAATTTCAGCTTAAGTCCTTCTCTGTCACTTTTGCAAAAATAATTTTCTAATCGTATCAGTAGTTTAGAACGTTGTTTAGAAATTTTCATTCATGAGCGCTCAAATATAAACATTTCAGATATTTTTGATAAGTGATAGTTTTAAAATTTGAAATTTGTTCACTCTTTTTCATATTCATGAACACCAAAATGAACATTATGCTTTTTATCACTCGTGAAACGTAAGTGCTCATGCATGAGTGAGCGGTGAATGAACATTTCGGTATTCTATTAGCATATACATACCGGTTTATTACCAATGTTTATGCAAACGGTCCCACTGTGCAAGAACTTAAAAAATTTGTAAACAACCTAGGAGGTGAAGGAGTAATTACTTGTCATTGATGCTGGGGACCGAATCCAGTTCTAACACTTCATATGAAAAGGACCAGCCAACTCATTTTAACTTGGCGATGGCCCAGGAGGTCGCCAATTGATAATTTTTTCCACCTGTTTTTATGACTAGTAAATTGTAAATTCATTTCGATTTAAGTTGATAATCGCTTTTAAGCGCCAAAAACGATTATTTTGTGGTCGATTATGCACTGCCAACTTTATACTGAAAGGGACTTTTGACGGCGATTAATCGGCAGTTATATTCAGAAAAAAAAATCTTTAGACGGTGCTTATTCGTGCCATCCGGCATTGAGAAGTAGGTAAAATTAAAATCATTTTGTTTCGCTTAAAAGACAAACGACTTCATTATAAACAAATTATAAATAAATAAAAAAATAATAATTTTTATCAATATAGAAAGTAAAATTTTGTTGCAAAAATATTAAAATAGTAGAACTGGATTCGCGAGACTTCAGCTTTTTTGTTTTCATTAAACATTTTTTTAATCAGGCATTGGTAACAAAGAGTTCTATTAAATTGTTGCTAAAGAAAATCGACTTTTGATCACGAATAATCGATCAAATGCTATGAAGGCAAAAAAATGGTTGATCGAAAATCGAGTACTGGCTTTACATATCATTTCCTCTGGTGACGTGTCACTGAACTATTATCTAAAAGAAATTTAATCGCTGTTGAAGAATCCTTGCGCGATATTTGGTGTCAATTGTCCTGCCTTATTGTAACCAGTGAAAAAAGGTATCATACGAAAAATTTAGTAATTTTTCTAATTGTTGACTGGAGTTAAAGGAATTGTATTAGTGCCCGAGCAATTTCGGCTTTTTCGCATTACAACAGGATCATCGACAAGACAAACATGCATACAATCTCGCGTCTCCTTTGTTTTTTTTACAAAGAAACAAAAACCGCGAAGCCATTTCGGTTTGTCTGCAGAAACACCCAGGGTCGAGGCAGGAATAAAATCTGCGAGACCCCCAGACTAATAACCTAGTGCGCTATCTACTAGTCTACGGGGGCTTTCAACGTGATCATGTCGCATTTTTTAAAATAAACACCAACCCATTTAAAAATCCCACACATATTGATCGTGTTTTTTTCATGAGAAGCCCGAGAGAGTCAAATATTTCATTCTATTGATGTATAATATGTATAGTAAACATTAGTAACATTAATATTAGATCTTGAACCTATCACCGAGTATGTGAATTATGCAAATTGACTCCTTCCAATGACAAGGTCATGTAAAACGGACAGCTTCCTGATTGTAAAGTTCCCAAATTCGAACCGGTCGCTACCACTTGACAACCGGTCACGTGACCTATCTTGTCACAGCTACTCTTCTCCTCCAGGGTAAATATCCCTAACAAATATAAATTCTTTGACAAACTTACGCAACATGCCCTTTAACCACAATTAGTTGTTATTATACCAGTCATAACAATAAAAGAAAAAATCAGCCCGCCAAGCAACGACTCACATATTTATATAATCGTATATTTTATATTGTTACAAAAGTGTACGAGCCCATCTACAATAACTTGGTTAATTGGTAGGGTTTCAACCTACTGGTTAAATGTGGCATGCGTCATAAGGCAAATTATGCCTGTTGTTGTTTTCATAATACTTATTCTTCATCTCGGTTTGTTGGAACACAACAGCAGCATTTGTGGCCAACAAGAATTGAATAAAAACCACAAATAAAGAAATACATTTTAAAACATTTGTTTTTTCGTTTTTTTTTTCTTAAAGAAAACAAAACATAAAAGCAAAAATTGTTTCACTTGTAGCTGCTGTTGCTGAGTTGAGTGTCCGTCTGTCAGTCAGTCTGTCTGTCTGTTTTGTTAATACTTTATCTTTTGCTTCACGGCCGGCTTAACACATTTTGTGGCATATAAGAAAGTGTGTAAGGAACAGCAGCAGCAGCGGCAACTACCACGACAGCTGGATTTAACATTGTTACCACAAAAAAACGTACAAAAATAAACAACAGGTAAATAACTAAAATAAGGCTCCTTTCAAGCTCTTTCCAGCATTCGTTACGTTTATGGTCGGTCAGGTCAGCCGTGGAGAGGAGAGGCGAGGCGAGTGTATTCGTTTAGGTTTCCAGGGAGCCTCCTTTTGTTTTTATTTCATTAAGATACAAATGTTTGCTAAATACAGGTGAGTTTCTCTTTTTGTTCTTTTTTTTTTTTGTTTGTCTTACCTTCGCTGATTCTCTTCGTTGCACACATTTATCAATAAGTGTCGGGCTGTCTTTTCGGCCGTCTACTTTTATTGTTGCGTTTTAATTTGAATGCACCTGTTTTTCCAGTGAACGTTATTTTTTTTTATTTAAATTTTTCGTATCCTTTCTTGTTGTTGTAGCAACTTTTTCTTTGGAGTTTGATGAAAATGTTAAATATGCTTTTTATAAAAATTAATTGGTTTCACGACAACAGTTAAGCGGGATGAAAAAAACAACAATTTTAATCTGATTTTCAACATAAAAATGTTGTGTTAATTTAATTGGCGGAATATGAAAGTTTCAAATAAAAAAAAATTAAATTAAAAATTATTGGATATAAAGCGAAGAACCGGTGATGGATGGAATTTCTAAAATTTTTTTTTGGCAAAAGTTTTACTAAAATTATTTTTGTATTGTTTTTGCCTTAACGGGAAAAATATGCTAAAAAAAAGCAAATTTTACACAATTTTTAATTTTGTAAATTTAACACTTTTCATTGTTACGAAATTTTTAGAGACTATTTTATTGCTCTTTAAATCAAGTACAATGTACAACAAAATATTTCTTTATTTAAAATAACAAGTTTTTTACAACATCTTTTTGTGTTGGCGCTTAAAAAGTTTATGTCTGATAATATTTTATTTGGTGGGCTAAAGTAGCCCCCATTTTTGTCAATTTTTGTTGTGAATCGGTGCAGGAAACCATGTGAGTCTTCCATTTTTGCTGTGCGTTTAGCAAACTTATTTCCACAGAAGTGTTTGTCAAAAAATTCTGCTATAAGACACTGAAATGAAAAATGTAACTTCAACGCGAGAAATAAGTCAAAACTTTAAATGTGTTTGAGGGTTAATTTCGTACTTATTTCGACATTTTTTTGTTATGATTTATTTCCGAATTTAAAGAGGAATTATGAGCTTTGGTGTCTTTGAAGGTTTACCATAGTATCTTATGCAAAATAGTTTTTTAGTACGCTATATTGCTGTTTGCTGTGTAAGGAGAGTTTTCAAGAAAAACGCTAAAGAGATGCATACAAAGAAGAGTTTTTGGCTTAAAGTGTTCCACAAAAATAATTGCTTTAAGATTCTACTAAAAGTTTTCAAGGACAGCAAAGCTCAATATTCTACTTTAATGACCAAAAATAAATTCGGAATACGTATGAAATTAACCCTTAACGGGCCCTGTCCGATGTATCACAAGTGATACAAATTATTTTTTTTTTGTACCATGAATATAATTATAGCTGATTTTAAATAAGTTTTTTAAAAGCGCAGACGAACAAATTGAGATTTTATTATGCCGACGTACTGAGTTAGGTTAAGCTGACCGGTCATAAAGACCTCGCATAGAACGAATTGGTCCTTAGCGTTACCATGATATACGATAACCTGTAAATGAAAAAGTTAGTTCGATGTGAAGATACCAAGAGTACTCCATATATGTATATTGTCTAGTTTGTAAAATAAAAACCCCACAGTGATTTATAATTTTTATAAATATTTTTTTATTTCTTTACTTTTAATTCATGAATTCATGTTTATTCGTATATGGGATGTGAGCCGTTAAAAATTTATTTCTGTATGGGAACAGGGAACCTGTTACACATATTTTAAGCTTTCGTTTATTTCAGGCGGTCATGTTAGATTTTCAAGTTTAGTGTCTTGAGAGACTTATAGCAGAATTTTATGAAAATTTTAATCCTCTTACTCTTCTTCAACTTAAGCGTCTTTTTTTTTTTTTTTTTTGAAGAAGAAGTCCTTTTAATTGAAGATTTTGAGGATTTAAATCTTCTACGAAAATCTTCCTCGTAGTGTGTTACACGAGTTCGCTGAACACATTTTGTACTTAAAATCGAAAATGCCGATTGAAAATAAACATTTGCAAAAAGGGATAAACTTTAACCCACCAAACAACATACGAGTACAAGCCAGACTCCAACTTTTAAAAGGTCCAAAATACACGAATATTTTTTTGATCCACTCAGTATCTGTGTTTTTTTTTTGTTGTACAGTGTTATAGATTGCAATGAAAAATAAAAATCGAAATTCAAGTATCTTCTTAAGTGTTTATGTTTTCAACTAAAATCTAATGAATTGAATTTTTCTTTGGTAATTGAAAAAAAACACAACCAAATTACTTCCAAAATATGCATTTTAAAAATAACATTTCTCACTTTGCTTTATGGCTAAACCACATCATAATTTAATTATGTTTTTTTATGATCAAACTCTAGAAATAACTCAAACAATTTTATAGACAAATAAAATACTGTAACATTTGTCTTTTCAATTTTTTAGTTGAGACAAAAAAAAACAAACCTTTTGATGTAATTGTATGCCAACGTAAATGTTTTTGTTGAGGCATGTTGTAAGTTACTGCACTCATTCATATCTCTGAAAATTTCAGGCTCTTTTAAGGCCTTCGTTCATTACGTTTCCTTATTGAGATTTAACAATTAGTTGTAAAACTCTATGGATTGTTGGCTGGCGGTCAGTCAGTCGGTAGTCATAATTTATTGCATTTTTTTCTCACAAAACCTAAATAGCTGTTGGTTGGTGTTGGAGTCCTTTAATAGACATGTTTTCTTACTTTTATCTTAATGAAGAACAATAATAAAAAACTGTATTTAATAATTTGAAAACATTACAAGAATGGCTTCTAATAGCTGACATTGAAATCTAGACAATTTTAGTTAAAAAATACTTTATTTAATTTTATCTTATCACACTTTCACATTTTTTGCAGTCATTGAAAAAAAAATGTATTTGCTTTGATAAATTATCATATATTAATATTGCTAATTTTGACATTTCTTAAACAAATTGTACTCAAATATTTGTTTATTTTTTATTATTAAAAAAATAAAATAAAAAACACGAGCAACTTTTTCAATTATAAATCTTTTTTGTGTTTTTTTAATAGCCCCATATTTACCAAACAGCAAAAAACTACAAAAGAAAGAAAACAAAAATATAAAAATAATTAAGATAAAAAATTCAATTCAAAATTATCGTATTTTTGTTAATTTTAGTTTCATAGAAAATGCGTGAATTTCAAATGCAAGTCCGTCAAAAAAACTGATAAAATAAATTTAAGAAACCTTGATATTTTTTATTATTCATTTTTTTGCATGTATAAAATACGATTTAGTTCATTGAAAACGTTACAATTTGCTTTTTATTTATTTGCTCATTAATAACGAACAGAAAATTATTTATTTCTCAAAAAAAAAATTTTTTTTTTATTTTTTAAGAAATCAATTTATTTTTGTAACTAAGATTTTTTGATTGTATTTTATTTACAAAATAGTAAAATGAATTTCCCCTTTTTAAGAAATCATAGGAAACCGTTGATTACCTACATTGTTTTTCGGAACATTCGATTGTTTTAATAAAATTATGTCTGGTTAACTTTAAATCGACGAAATACTGATAAATTAATTGTGGAAAAGCTGTAGTGAAAACTTAAGTAGTCGCGTTTTGTAGTTCCTCAATATTGGCCAGTTCTCTGACATGGTCAATGTCTGACTTCAATGGCTGGACGAATAAGCGGCCAACTGAAAATCTCCCAAAACAATAAATAGAAGAAACGTCCAAACTTGCAGGTATCCAGTCGCATATTTCTGTTGTCTATTATTTTGCTACTGAACGACCGCAAAGTCCCACCTTATCATGTGAAATGTATTCGTTCCTATTTCTCTAAAATTGTGATCGTCAATTTTGTATTGTTGCTGTGCACATTTTCGTTAATATTGTTCACATTTTTTTGTTTTTAAGAAATATTTCACGTGAAAAAATAATCTGCTCTTAGGGTGACTATTCTAATTTACATATGTAGTTTGTAAATTTGAGCGCACTTATTTGTGTGGTTCTGAAGGGGCATTCATATGCCGAATCTTTTGTAGAATTTGCCAGTTCCACTTTTCTTTCTATCAGACCAATTATGAATAAAAAATTCCCCTGGAGATTTCTCCCTTTTTCCAAAAAGGGACTGTTCACATATAATATGCGAACAATTAATATGCGAAGATATACATATGTGAACAGCCTCTTTTTGGGGAAAAGGAAGAAATATCCCGGGGAATTTTCATTCCTAATTTTCTTAGTAGTTTATTTCCCAGACCCCTGAACACTTAAAACTAATTAATATGTAATAGTAGCTTTGTTCCAAAAAACGGGTTCTAAAAGGGATTATATTATTATTTACAGGCAAAGCTCGGTATAATGAACGATAAGAAATAAAACGCAAAAGAAAAACCAAAACCTCATCAACAAATAAATTTGTAAAATTTTATTATCTCATACAGAGAACGTTTTGTTAATTATGTGTTCTGTACAACAAACGATAAGAAAAAAATAAAACTAATGATCTTATTTTGTAAAATAAAACATTTCAAAAAAAATTATAAATTTGAGTTTTTTTCATATAAATACACAGAGCAACACGAAAAAAAACCATATACGGACACCTCTACGTGATAAAAGACCAAAAAAAGAAGAAATTTGTCTCCCAGTTTTGCCCAAAGTCATGCACTATTTTATGGGCCGCCAAAGATTTGGGGCCTCGGTGTCATTTTTGCAAAATACTGATCATTTTCTCAGGCTCATATCTTGCAAGTCGTTCAGAATTTTGATTTACTCTCTGAGGCAAAGTTGTAGATCTTGTCCTAAAGAACAAAAATTGTGCATGTATAAAATCAAAAAATCTTCATCTTCAAGATGAAAATAGCAAAAAATTAAAAAAATCCATTTTTACCTTTTTTCCACTGTTCAGGTCCATAGGTAGCAAACTGTTAAAAATTCAAGAAAACAACCAACACCAAAAATGTACCTAAGATCTCAATAAACAAATTTTTAGAACATATTAACTTCCTAGGAATGATTTTTAATACCGTTAAGGTAGCGCTCAGGTAGCCGCAAAAGTAAAAAATTTCCCGGAAATTTTTTAATTTCATATTTTTTTCTTTACTTCAACATTGAGATACATACATGCTATCTATTACAAAAATGTAATAAATGTTATGCAAATGCGATCTTTGAGAAACGGTGAGTGTGCCAGTATCAAAAAAAAGAATTTAATTATTTTTTTCTAGTTCACTATTTAAAGATATTATTTGAATTTGTTTATCTAATAAAAAAAACTTTGAGGTATAACGAATTATCCTGGCATGATATTGTTCGTAATATCGGGATACACCTCTATATATGTTTTCTAAAACATTTTTAAATCCATATGCTCATCTTTGAAATTAATTTTGTCTTTTCTTTCCCATAATAATTCACTCAAATATTTCTCGGTACATATTTTCCCACAACACATAAATATAGAATAGGATTTTCCCTCAAATGTTTATCATGCAACTATTTATTAAAGTATCTGTGTGAGTTTTATGTTGTTATTTACACCAACATACCGAATCATCGTCATCATCATCATCATTATCACACCGGTCATTCTCTGCGTTAGTCCCACAGGTGACGTACAAACATTTGTTATGACTGTTGGTTGGTTGTAATTGTTGTTTTTATTGTTATTTCTTTGTTTGTTTGTTTGGTTTCTCTTCTATGATTATTAATATTAAGCTTTGTTATTGTTTTTTTTTCTATTTGTCATTAAAGCTGTCATAGCCAGCCGTGGGCGGACTTTATGTTTTACTAATTGTGGTCATTACAAATGCATACATACTGATGCTCTCATACACATGCATGACTGCATCTGGCATGTGAATGCAAATGTAGTAGAAATGCATCTAACAATTGAATAATAAATGCAAATATTTTGTATGACAGACGAAATGGATGAATGCATTTTAATTTGTGAATGCGCTAATTGGAAATGTAAACATTCACTCAACTTGCTCATGGAATATCGCAGATAAAAATTAATAGGTACGGAATAATACCTTCCTTGCTGGACATGTGTTGCAAGGTAGATTATGGAAAATCGGATTTAAGTGACACTAGCAACAATATAAAAACAATTGTATTCAGTTGAGTTAAGAACTACTTTGAAATCAAATTAGTTCAGCTGAGTGTGTGGTTATTTTAAACAGTTTTAGTTTAATTTTTTAGAGAGCAATTTTTCATGGTGGGTTCCTGCGCCCTTTTAAGCATAATTAAAAAAAAAAGAAATCAATAGCAGATCATAAGATCAGATCAGCGATGAATTTTGTTCTACATACGTAACAATAATGCTGGTATGAATTTAAATAATTAGTCAAGTACGAGAGAGACTCGCGTGTGTAAGGTTTCGTGTTTTTTTGGGTAGCGACACTCTCTTGTTCTTAAACAAGGTCAACAGACAAAAACAAAGAAAAAAGAATGCAGCAAATCGGTTAATAAACAGATAAGAAAATGTTTCAGAACTGTTTTACCTTTAGCCTAATAGCGTTCCTATTTTATTCGTCCCTATTTACCCGCTATAAAATTAAATTTAATTAATTGAAATCAAAGATGAGATCGTGAGTAACTTTTCACTCACGCACGACCTTATATCATTGTACCAAATTTATGCAGGCTCACGTGAGTGAAAAAAATCACAAAAACTCATGCTCACGAAAAAAAAATAATATAATTACCGTTCTCAGGATCATACATGATCACGCATGATTCACGCTAATTACGCTGAGCAGTGCCCATTTCTAATTTGAATGCATATCAAAAATAACATATCTTGCTATTTTTAGCATTTGTTGTTATAGCGTCCATATAATATACATACATACATTATCGCACTTGTTCAACAATAGTGTATTAAGTCGAAATTTTTACTTTTGCACTTTTTATGAAAAAATTTACAGATAATATTTATATCTACTGTAAAAAAGTCGTATTGTTTTGTCTGCATATTGGTAGCAAAATGGAAGATATAAAGATTATTTTTCATAAATCTTCTATGTAAATTTAAAAAGTATTTTTCTTTTATTAAAAATTTAAAAATTTTGAGTTATTACAGTATTATAAAACAAGTTTTGAATAAGTTACGTGACTTGGCATTAGAAAAAAAGCTAAAACTTCGTGTATAAATATTCAATAAATCATTGTTTTTTTCATAATACAAAATATGAACAGAAGAGTGAACGAGCCTCGCACGAATTAGTTCACTTTGTGTTACTTTGACACTGATCGATATTTTTCTGTTCGAAATATTCATCAGTCGAGCCGCTTTACGCTTGAACAACTTTGAGAAACGATACTGGAAACACCAATTCCGTCAACGTCGAGCGCTAAAGAGCCATGTTTACGGAATTTTTATGGCCTGAAATAAAAATATGAACTGGAATAATCTTTGGTTTCAGCACAAGGCCCACTTTAGACTTTTTCTTGTGAGCTTTTATTATCCGAACCATTCGTGACATACAACCAGAAACAGTCAACAAAGTCTTGGACAATTGGACTGACAGCACAACCCACTGCGAACCCAGCCGCAACAGTCTCGCGAATAAAATCGTATTACATAAATAATGGGAATATTTGTTACATCTAATAAAGAAATTAAATTTAATTAAAAAGTGTTTTTCTTTTATTGAAAATTTAAAAATTTTGTGTTAATACAGTATTGTTAAACAAGTGCGATTACATTGTGAAAATTTCAAGTGTCAAGTGGTACACGCGATAAAAGCCTGTAATAGACAGACAGACAGACAAACAATTGAGTTCTGCTTTGGCAAAAAAGCAGCAGCTTCAGCAAAAAAAAAAAATCTCGACAAACATAAAGAAAATCCACTATTTGTGGACAAATCTTCTAAGCAGGGAACGATGTTTTAAACTACATTCCAAATTATAATCTATAAAAAGGATTTTTTCAGTTTTAAACTTAATCCATTCGTACATAATGGATATACGGATCACACAAAACAAACATAATAAGATAATAATTTTATTTATCGCTGATTTTATATTAAATTTTCGCTGAAAAATATAAATTTATTACTAATTTAATCTTTGCCACCTGATATTAAACTTTTCTTTAAAACAAAATATATAAATACATAATTTAATATTTTCTAAAAAAAATGTATACAATTTATTAGCGTTCGATTTATCGTACGTTATGCCGCAGCAGTGGGTTAAAACAAATTTATGCACATTTAAGAAAGTTCAAAAAAAGCTTCTCTACATTTCCTTAATAAGTTGTTTCATTCAGATTTGTTTTCATACGCTTCAATAGTTGAAGGCTTTGAAATATTTTATGTTAAAAACTTCTACAACAATATTATATATTTTGTTTTGTATTTTGCTCAAGACATCAATAGCAATATTTCTGTTAACGACATTAAAAGTAATAAAAATAAACATCAACTTGACAGCAACGAGTAGCACATGTATAAAAATAAATTTCAATATGCAAAAAAAATCTATAAAAAAATAAATATAAAAATGAGCAGCAGATACAAAAAAAGCAGTATGACACACAAAAATAACCTGATGAAAAAACGAACAAATAAAACTTAATTAACCACGGCGAATAAGCCGTTAAATTGTAAAGTTCAGATAGAGCAATTTATTAATACTAGGGTTGGCGATTCAGAATTTTTTTTAAAACAAATCCCCAAAAATTTTAATTTAATTTTTTTTTAAGCAAAATGCTTTAATTTGTGATACACAGTGGACGTGAAATAGAACGTTTTGTATTTATTTTTAGTGATTATTTTTTCGAACAAATTGATTGTTAGTTGTTTTTAATCCAAAGTGATTATTATTTTGGCTAAAATTCGTAACATTTTTAGTCAGAAAGAATTGAACATAGGACAATATTCCAAGGGAGCAGGGAAAAATTTTAACATCAATTAATTTCAACTTACACGGAGAACAGAAACAACGTTGTTTTTCGGGAGCCGCTACACACCCATCATCAGTGTTCATGAGTGTGTCCATGTATCCGCCACTGTTTAGGTGATTGTATATTGTCAGAACTATTCGTAATAATATTGGAAAATTCGTATTATTGGACAATGTTTTTTTAAGCAGATATTTTTCACCAGATTTTTTCAGCAATTAAAAACCACAGAGTTTTTTAAATTTGCGTGCCAACCATCATTATTAAAAAATGTCCATTATCAAAAGTTTTTTTCTTTGGAATTATAGTCTATCGGGTTTAAGTGCATCAGTCGCGGCTTTTTTTTTAATGCAAATAGTGAATTTGAATGATTTCTAATTTGTTACGAAGCTTATTCGTTTCGATTTTTTTTAACTTTTAATACGTGTTATCATACCAAACATTTGCAAGAACAGAACAATCGTGTTTACTGTGAAAAAAATGAAGTTGAAAACTTCACACGAAAACAAAAACTTCATTCACACATAAAAAAGGAAATTCTTGGAAAATAATAAAAAATTCGTACTATCGAATGGCAAAAAACGTGCATCCGTTCGTACTATATTTGACCATTCAGTTAATGCAAAAAATACGCCTTTCTTTCTATATGAAATTCGTAGCAAGAACGCTCACTCACAAAATACTTACGAAAAAAAAAATTACAAAGCAAAAAATATCAACAAACAATCTCGTCAAAATCAACTCATGCACGCTCACGCTCATACAAAGTGTTCGCACAAGCCAGACATTTTATTAGTTAGATGGTTTTGCATTTTAGCCAAGAATGTGTGTTTCATTTGTTTTTCCGAATATTTTGGACCGAAAAAAAATCAATGAGTGTGAAAATAACATAATGATTTAAATAGATACAGTGGAATCTCCCATTACGGGCACGCCCTTGGAACGGAGACTGTTGGCCGGTCGCGTCAACGTCCTATAAGAATAGTATTGCAATCGCTTCCCCTGAACGGACTCTCCCATGAGCGGAAGCGGACACACGACTGACAAAAAATGCTCTTCGACTGATATTTTTTTGTTTTTATCCGAATTTGTTCTGTCATAATTTACAAATAAGCTTGTGAACACTGGCTGCCCTCCTAAACGTATGTATGCAACGTCAAAGCAGTGTTTAAATCAAGCAATAATACTTTAAAACACTGCGTTTATAAAAGCATTGCCAATTTAAATAATGCGCTAGTAGCGTTTATTTGCATTTTAGCTGCGAAACAGATGAGTTTATGAATGCCATACTTTGACAAAGTTTGCACGATTGCGTTTGGGAGTACGTGTAGAACAGCAAAGCAACCTCCGTTTAGGAAGGCAGCCACTCTTTTAATTTGCTCGTCTTGGAAACAAGGCTCAGTTTGTATAAGTAAACGTATAAATTTATGCTAAAAGTGCATGTTACCAAGTTACTTCTGAAACAGTTCAAAACTGTGTTCGTAAGGCAGGGTTTACGTTTGACAGCCATGAAAAAAATGTCGATGATAATTTACCTCTTGATAGATCACCTTTGGAATTAACCGTTCGCTTAGAAAAACAAATTTCGGAAGTTCAAGAAATTTCTGATGACTCAACAAATGAAATTGGAGATCTTCAAGAAGCAAGAAACAACATTTTAATATATAAAGAGGCTTTGGCTAAAGAGAAGGATCTTATAGCGTTTGATAAATGCCAAGGTGATACAGAAGCTATGAATATACTTTCATCGCTTGACTTACATTTTCAAGAAATTTTTGCCAACTCACAAAACATTTTAAACTTTTATTACATATCGTCATATGATTTCAAAAAAACCCTAAGTTACAAAAAATTCAAAACCGACTTCTTGATTGATTACGATCCACCATATCAAAATATGTGAAAATTTTATGTATTAAAATTGTACTAACTTCTTAAGAAGAAATATGCATAAACTGAAAAAATTTTGAAAAAAGTTAACTTTTCATTTAGAGTTTTTTGCTTCTCCTCTAAAATATTTTTTTAATGTAACTTCGGGCTTTTATGAATTCATATGACGATATGCAATACATATTTATGATCTTTTGTTATTAAATTAAGTTGTTCATATTTTTATTTTTTTAATAAAAGTATTTTAAAATAAAAACTAACCACAAACTTTATTGATTTAAATTTTTAGTTTTCTTCTTCTACGGACACATTTCGATGGTCTCTTCGGTGTCCGTTCAAGAGAGATTCCAATAAAGCCAAATTTGTATGTCTTTTTATTTTAAATATACAAAATTTAAATATTTTACTTAATGTGATAATTTTTCGCACTAAATTAGTTGTGAGTAGTTGTAATCCAAAGTGATTATTATTTATCTAAAGTTCGTAACGTTTTTTCATTCAGAAAGAATTGGATATGAGACAATATTCCAAAGGAACAAGAGAAACATTAACATCACTTAATTGCAATTTACACGGCCAAAAACAAAACAAACAAAAAAATCACGAACTCGAATCCCTAAAAAATCCTGGGTTTTAAAATTTTAAAATACCGAATATCGGGATTTACGAAACCCTAATTAAAACCATACCTTTCATTCCATGAGTGTGGAACAATTAAAAACAATACTTGAAGTATTAAAAATAAATAAAATTTAACAAATTTAATTCTCTTGATTTCTATCAACTAAAACAACAAATTACGACGAATATTACAAGACAATTGGAAGTTGATATAAACTCAAAGGCATGACTCCTTTGGGACTGATGAACTTCTTGAAAGAATGCCGTGCATAAAATTAAGACAATATTTAATGTCTCATTTAAAAGGCAAATTAAATAATTGGAAAAAATAAATCGTTCTACAATTTCAAAGCACGTTTTGGTTGTCAGCAAGCCGCAACCATTAAACAACAAAGAAATCAGTTTTGGAAACAAATAACAACTAATGAATAACAAGCTTAAGTAAGTTTAAATATCAAAACAACAATTTATTCTCATTTCATTGAAAATCCCAATTCACATATTAAAAAAAATAATTTAAGATATTTATGTATTTATTCTACAAAATACTAAATCAGTTTTATTCGAAAAGACCAAAAATTACGCCACGCATGCGCAAATGCGTGCAACCATTAATTGTTCAATAAATCCCGCCAGCCAACATAATTTTTTTTATTCGAGACCAATGTACAAACATACAATATTTTAATATTTCATAACAATTTCATATTATGTGTGCTAAACGATAATTAAATAAACAAAAAATTATTTTTTGCGAAAATCTGCGAAAAAAATAAAATAAAAAAACAATAAACAACTCAAGACACTTTGAGTTATAAATATTAGTTTTCTTGTTTATTTTTTATTTTTATCATATTGACTCGTATTTTTAGAATAGAGAATTTTATTTAAACGTTCGAATATATAAAACGAAAAAAAACGTAAACAAGGTCGACGAGGTTGTACACATTTGGTTTCATTAAACAAACTACTTGCAAAAAGAAAAAAAAACATAAATATTAGAGATATAAAATATTAAACACACGCTGTGGTTTGAGTTTAAAAGCGGCGACAAATACAAATAATTTTTTCATTTTAAGGCTCTCCTCACAAAAAAAAATTAAACAAATAAATAAATATTTAATACTTTTATTTTTACAATTCTTATCAATAATTTTGGGGTTAAAAATCTTAAAATTTTAGTTAATATGAAACTCTTTGTGAAATGTATTATTTTAATCTTGTAGCCGAAAAGCAATAACTCGAGAAAAATGGATTTGATGGCAAACTGCATAAGATAGAACGCTGAAATTTTCAAAAGTTCTAATTTTGCATTTCAACTAATTATTTTCTTTAACATGCCGATGCCATTGGAGTCAAGTACTTAACTCCGCGCCACTGGCAAATAACGACACAAAGTATCAATTTATAAAAGTCATTGAATGCACAAGCAACAAACTATAAAAATTGAAATGTATGGTTGGAGTATTGAACTCGTGCTTTTGAAATAACTTTACTGGTCTAAGGCACAATGAGTTTATTATGCACTAAAAACTTGTTTTCAAGAATACACACACATAATAAAATAAACACCTTTATTGCTTCGCCAGCGATTGAACTGCTGATCAACTGTATGAAAAGCGCATACTCCACAACCGTAACAGTTCGAGATTAATTTACTAGTCAGTAATTGGGCAACTACTTGAAAATAATGAAGGCGGAATGTGGATGAAATATTGAAATATTTGTGGTTCTTAAGGGAATTCATTACCAAGTTTTTCCGGGGGTCTTCGCAGTACCGAAAATGTTTCTGTTTAATTAATGCTGTAGCTAGCGAAAGATTCCCTTTTTAAAATAGTCTTCAGCTAGCGGGAAAAAGTCATAATTCACCAGCATCCACACAGAAAAAAATTGCTCATCTTAAATTTAAGTAGTTCCCGCTTAAACGTGCCCCCCTAAAGCGAATCACCCGCTTTAATATGGAAAAATTCCTGGCAACAAAAATATTCGTATATATTCTATTATAACATTTTCACTTAAATGCGTCCCGCTTAAAAGCGTTCCCCGCTTAAATGAATCCTTTTATGTATACAAAAAAAAATTATATATAGATGAACAATATTATTCGCTTAAGTGCTTTAAAACAGGAAACGCATTTTTTATTAAAAAAATTGATATGGCAAGACGTTTTTGAACTAAAATATTGTAACAAAAAAATAAGAAAGAAGTAAGCAATGTTGACTAATAATAATACATCGTTTCTAATAGATTTTCATTTATGCTGCTTCGTCTTACTGTCAAAATCCAAGTAAAAAAATATAAACATCATCTTTATATATTGAGTTTGACAGTTACACGAAGCAAATATTTTGTCCTACAAATGAATAGACCTTATTAATCGGCATTGGGAGAATCTAAGCAAAAAAAGAAAGAAATTGAGCTGAAAGTCCACACCACGCGTTCTACGCGCTTGCGTTTCATGCGTTTAAGCATTTGACGCTTTAAAAACAGCAATTTACACACCACGCTTTATACACGTTTTTGCTTATCAAATTTCAAGTAAATATTGCAGACTTTTTGTTACCTTTTTTAAGTTTTATGTTCTTTAAATTGTTTTATTTCGTTTTTTATCAACTGATTACGAAAATAGCTTTCAAATAATTAAATTTTCAATCTCAAAAAACTTTTAGACTCGGAACTTGGCAGCACTAGCTAATATGTCGTATACGACGCCTAAAAGTAGAATGTTGTTTAACTTTTTACACGTCACAAGCGTTGCAAACTTTTGTTTTGTAACTTGCTTTATGAAAATACCCTAATTCAACTTTTTTGAGAGACGCGTAGGACGCATGACGCGTAGAACGATTTAATTTGATTTTGTTGTTAAAATGAATTTTTTGAAACAGTAAAACGAAACCCTGTTAAAATAAAAAGCTAAATTTTAAACATATTAAAATGAGTGGAATATAAAAGAAAACTTTAACTTTGAATGAAAAAATACAAATTATAACAGATTCAAAAGAAAAAAAGAAAATTGAATTGTGTCGTATATATGGTTGTTCAATATCATCCGTAAATAATATTATCCGAGGTTTTTATATGCTTCCCCGCTTAAATGAGTAAAAAACTGTGCGATTTAACATACGCACTTAAGCGGGGACTACTGTATTTAAAAATTTAGATACGAAAAACTCGAAATTGCTCATGAGCCAAGCAGAAAATCAATCCTGGAATTATTTAAAAGCCGTCCAATTTAAGTCTCAAATCAAGCCTGCCCTTTTTCAACTTTTTGTTTTATAATTAAATTAATGCCTACCAACCATTTCGATGTGTTATATTCCTTCGGAAGGGAATAGCGCAGAAAGGACAGATGGTGAAACTGGAAAACATGCTCCATATGTCGAGCTGTTTGCCAATACAAAATTAATATAAACGATAAATTCTAAATAATCGTTTTAAAAATTTAAGTATTTTTTTTAAGAATTTACAGACGAATTTTGTATGCTTTTGAAAATTAATTAAAGGCGATAAATTAAGTTCTGACAACTTAAATAAAATATTTGGTGGCCATTAAAAGAATTCTTTAGAGTCAAAAAAAAAACATCCATTGAAGGTGTCGTCAACCTTTTTATTCTTAAATCAAAATAAATCTATAAATATTAAAAATTTCAAACTTATCATAGAGTTTGCAAAAAAAAACACAAAACGTGAAGAGCAGCAACATCACAACAATTATTCAAAATTCATTCTTTGGCAGCATGAAAACTCAAAAACAACACAATTTTTCAGTAGGCGTCGTCTACCACAATCTACACAAGATTGAGAATAATAATTCATTCTTTTTGTTTTCGGTTTTTAAAATTTATTTTCAAATTTGTCGCAAACATTTATTTCAAAAATAGCAGAACATTAACAAAGAGGTGTAATTTATAATAGCCAACACAAATGTACATATTCATTTCAAGTATTTTAATTTGTTATAGTTAAAAATTAAATACAACAATTAATTTTAAAAGATTGAGGTTGAACATAGAAAAAAACAACCAAAAGATTTAAAAAAAGCAACTTTGAAAAGAAATGAAAACTCAAGTTTTTACACTTAAAAATTTAATTGCAAAAATTCATTAAAGACCAAAGACGTTTGTTTGCAAGCACCTATTTATTACATTGTAAATGTCCGTCCGTCCGTCTGTTTGTCTTGACTTATCTTAAGAGGTACTCGTAACACATTCGATTTTACTTTTTATTTATTTAAAAAAGAAGAAAACAAAACCAAATAGCATCAGCATAAAACGTCATCATCAAAAACTGCAGATTCGATAGACGACCAAAGAAAAAAGTCGGAGAAAATTCACAAGTAAAAATAAATGTTATAAATATATACTCGTAAATATATATATTTTTTATCTTTTTTGGCAATGGTCAGTTTTTAAGCGATACTTTTTTTATGAGAATACAGCCAACAAGCAACAAAAGCAACAACGATCGACCTGAAATAAATTTAAACATTTTCTTGGTCATGCAACTGAAATTAGCACAAAAAAGTAAAAAAAAATATTATAAAAATATTTCTCCGCCATACATTTATGTAGTTGTTTTTCTATTTGTAAGTAATAATAAAAAGTTTAAAATTATTTGTCGAACACAGAAAAAAAACAACCAAAATGCGGCAAATTATACGCAACTGACAACAACTACAAATTTATTTTTTTTTAATTTTTTTTTTACTTTTTATACAGAATTTGAAAGAAAATTGCTGCAGTATTTTGTGCTTTGTTTTCATTGAATGGGATTTTTAAATTAGAGAAATCTTAACAGAATTGCAATTAAGTGGAAATTATTTATTTTTAGGTTTCGATAACAAAATAAAAAAATAATAAAATAAAAAAGTTTAGTACGTGTTGAAGCATTTAGTTTACACAAACAGAATAGTTGTGTACATACTTTTTAAGAAAGTCAATTAAAATTATTACCAACCAGACAAAAACTTGTTAATGACACTTAAATTAAGAACCAAATATTCTTCAATAACGACTATTTAGTTTTGTTTGTATTACTTTACAGCAGTTGTATAATTACTCATTAGTGAATAAGCAGACAATTTATTGTCTGAGTGGAAGAGGTGCTCGAGCGTTTGCTTATTTATCATTGACATGATTAGCAGTTCAACCCCTGGCGAAGGAATATGATTGATTCCAATGGTTTGTTTGTTCATGAAACAAGCTTTTAGAAAAAATGTTCCAGTAGTTGCAGAAATGTATGTATGCCAATTGTTTTCATAAAGAAACTTTTGGCGGAAAAATGCCCTTCCAAGAGTTTTTTGAGTACAAACACAAACCACGAAACCATTTTGGCTTGTCTGCAGGGTATAGGCAGGAATTAAACCTGTGACCCCCAGACTATAATTACACGAGGAAAAAAGTATTACAAGGCATGATTTCAAAGTCAAAAGTAAATTATTCCAATAGAACATGAAAAAATTTGATTAATCCAGAAGTTAATTAACTAATTAAGTCTTAATTGTTGACAGACAAGCTTCTTGGAAGTGTAGAAAATGAACTAAGACGTCATCAGATTATTACAAATCCAGAAGAATATATAGAATATTATTCTCAGTTTGAAAGAGTTAAAAAGATGGCAACGGATTGGAAGTTATACAATATTAAGGAATTAGAAATAGTTTTCAAAAAAATTACAGGTATACAGAATTTAAAACGAATTAAAATCACTAATAAAAAACAAACTTCAAAGACACATAAAAACTTTTAAAAATTACGTATTATCCTCGGCTGATGAAAATTATATAAAATATTATTAATAGGCAAACACCTGTTTTTTAGATCCCTTTTAAGGCCGTAATAATGAACCGATTTTGGAAAGATTTATACGTTTTTAAACGGGTTTTTACATAGATGTGTACAATCTGAATTTTATATAAATCGGTTCGATATTTATAAACCTTATAGCGTTTAAAGTTCCTTCTAATACATGCACACTTATTACAAATGCATTTATCAGCTGAAACTTGGAAAATGAATATGCATGTGCATGTCTGTTTGTCCAATTTGCTTTTGCATAGAAAAGAGACAGACTTTTAAGCAGTTCCTCATCTTTGTATTATTAATTTGTAAATTTAATTTACCATTAATAAATTAAAATAAAATAATAAATAAATAAATTTAAGTTATTTATTTAGAATGTTTTTTTGTTTTTGTATTTTATCGTACGTAAATGTTTAATATTAATTTGTAGAATGCGTTCGATTGAGTAGACCGCTAGTATAAAATCACATCACAACGACAAATAAGTTTGGTTAATTGTACTTTAACTGAAATTGCAATACAAACGCATTTGAATTTAAAAAAAAATTGATGTGAGAAACTTGCTTGTTAAACAATTCGGCGAGGATTGGGCTAAAAGCTAGGAGCTCTCTTGATATGTCGATATTATGAATGATATCAATGACGTTGAAAGTGACGATGAAAATTATCATTAACGTGCAGAGGATTGTGATTGCCTTGAATATGAAATTATGATTATTTTTTTGTTAGTTTTATTTATTTAAAGATGAACCTCAGGTTATTTTAGTTAGTTTCAGCAAAACAAAACACAAAACTTGATTATTCCAATCAGCCGCGTCAAAACTAAATTATTCCATTTTAAATTATGGGATTTATTGAAAATATACGAGTATTATTGCTAAATTTTTGAATCAAGTAAAAAGCAATGACTAATATCGTCATCTAATAATAATGCAATAAAATTTCCTAAAAAACAATTTTCTTAAATTGTGCAAAAACACACAAAAAGTGGAATAGTCAAGTTTTGAAAAGAACCTCCTCAATTATTAACAACAATTTATTTGTAAACATAAAATAACATTTAAATATAAATAAGAAAACACACCTTGAATGTAATTTTTTATCGCTTTCAATCAGTATATTTTTACAGAATTGAGCCAGATACTGTCCGCTTGCAATAAATTATAGATGTATTTATGGTTCACGAATGGGAACTTACACCACTTTCAAAATAACCGGCTCAATTATAATTAAATACGAGCTTAAAAAACTTAATGCATTTAGATAAATATTTATTATATTTATCTTATGACGACAAATTTCGTTAATAAAAACAAACAGTTGTTTTATTTAATACAAACAATAGTTTATTTAACAAGTGAATGAATGCATTTAAAAAATAAATGAACTTTTTAAAAAAGTTCATGGGTGTTTTTTTTTGGTTGTGTATTTAAAACTCGTGTAATGCTGTTATTATACAGGGTTACCCAAAAGAAACGAAGTGGTTTGGATGCTCTTTAAATTCATTATTATTCCATAATAGTTTTCTCTTCTTTTTTAGATTGTTGTAAAGAAAGTTTTTTTTAACAAAATTACTAATGTTTTACTAAATATGTAATATATTAATTTTGGGAAAAAGTGCGAATAAAAATTTAAAATACTGAAAGTTTGGGAAATTGACAATAAAGCTCTTAATGACCGGCGAACATAATTTTCAATTAAATGTCGATTTCTTACTTTTGGGGTACATATTTGAATTAATGGGTTTGCGAGAATAAAACGCAGACTATACCTCAACTAAAAAATAATCAAGTCACGTCAATACAATTCCAAAATATTGGGGCTGGTCTACTCACTCTCGAGAACAATTTTGTGCTACCGGCAGTCTATTTCTGTTCTCTAAGGTCTAGAAAATAACAAGAGCCTGTCAATAGTGGTCCGTTATTTTCGACAACGGGTAGATAATCCCCAATTTTTTGATATTGTATTGACGTGATGTTGATGTTGACAACTGGAGTAAGGATGAATATTCGAGAAGAGTGATGGAAAAGTTGATGCGAATGTACTTTGTGGTAACAATGTGTTTGCTTTTGAAAAATATCATGTTACTCCGCGGACTCATTTGATACTCACAGTTCCATGGGTTCATCTAATGATTTTTCAATAGATCTTTCCAGTATATCTTCGCGGCAATATTATTGTCGGGAAAGTATTTGAAACAAAAAATTGCAGTCTCAATCAGGCGCTCAAGTGTGTTTGTGCAGCTCTCCAGTTCATACCCAGCAAACAAAAAAGTTCAATGACAATTTGAGATTGATTAGAAATCAAATCAAATTTAAATCATTGTAATGTAATTTGAGAAACCAAATATTCCATTGAAATAATGAGCCTGTCTGATTCAGAAATAAGAAATAGAAATTTTTTATAAAATTTTAAAGGAAAATACAAAAAAAAATTGTAAAATAAATTATATATTAACATTTGTATTTTTTCTTAACTTAGCTTTTTTATTAAGGTTCCACAAAGACAGAAACTTCTAGTTCAATGTCGTATTACTTTGCGATTTGATAGTAAATTAAGTACTTGATAGCAAATGAACTTTAAATTGAAAAAATCAAAACGCTGTCTAGGTTTGAGCAAAATAATTGCGAATATCGTTTTGTATCAAATGATATGGAATAATTAATTTCATCAGAGATGGAAATTTCGTAATAACCAAAATTGATTTAACTTGTAGAAATGAATAGTTGCAGTAGTATCCGACCATCAAAGTGGTAAAATCGAACAAAGATCGCTGACGAGATGTGGTACCGACCTTGAGATCAGTACTGATCCGTGTTGCGACTCTGATGAATAAATTTTTCCAATATTACTTTCTTAATAAAAATAATCCCCCAAAATCCGTAACCATTTGTCAACGTCACATCAAAGCAACACCAAAAAGTAAGCTGTCGACAACGGTTGACTAATTTTAACATTCTCTTGACATTTTCTAGGCCTTAATGGTGGAACAGAACAAGTCTGCAATTTCAGGAAAAATCGCTGATGGACCCATAAGAAAATCGACAGCAGTAACTTGAAATAATCTCTTATTATTGTTTGATATTCTCTTATTTGCCTTTTTCATATGAAACATGTATGAGATTTCATGAAAACATGGCAGCATTATTGATATAATAAGTGTCTAAAATTGAGAGCAAAAGAAAAAACGCTGTAAAAATAAAATAGATTCTATTTCACGACCGCATTCTTTGGCATAATTTTATGTCAAACTGTATGGAAAACAAACGTCAACAAGTTCTATTTCATCATTTAGAGAACAGTGCGAGAGAGAGTCTTTTAATAGTAGTAAATAGTGGCTGACAGCGAGTAGGCAAAAGCTTATTTTCTTGTGTCGTCTTAATGTGACGTCGGGAAATAATTATGGAATAAGGGGGTATTATTTCTGAACATAAGAAACAATGAATTTATCAAAAATTTTTTAAAAATTAAAAAATACGAAATGAGTAAAGTCAGATTTGAACTTGAGCCAAACAATTCCTTTCAATGTAAACCAAATGTTCATATTTAAAATAGTTTTACCTTGTGTGTTAGTTGGGCGCACGTACGAGTATATCAGTTATTTTAGTTAAAAATTTTGAAAAATATCGCTAAAAATATGTAAAAAAACCGATTTAATACTCTGTGGGTCAATAAAGTACTACATATTTAAATTTATTTTGATACCCAACAAATATTCAATTCTACACCACTGTTCGAGAAGTAATTCGGGCGACAGACTCGGAAGTATTGAAAAAAGTCATTGAAAATGTATTAGAAACAGCACGACTCTTGGAAGCTACGAATGAGCGGCACTTACGCTACATAATTTTTCCCGTCTAAATTAATTGAATTCCCCATTCATTAATGAAGTGTGATAAAAAAATTGAATTTAGTTTCTTTTGGGACACCCTGTATATTTAAATATTCATATCTGTTGTTATTGTTGTCATTTGTCTAAAAAAATTATTATTTTTTTATATTTCACCTAACGCGTTGGTTTCAATAGTTAAAATATGCAAAATCAATTCACTGAATATTGGATTTGCATAAATTTTTATTTTTCATTTTAAATCGTTCAGCTGTAACAATGAAGACAGAACAAAAGCAAGTTTTTTTTTTGTTAATTTTTTATTTATTTATTTTGAACAATTTGTGTACGACAAATACACACACAAACACTTTGAATATTTATTTGTATTTGTTGGTGGTCAATATGCATTAGGAATTAAAAAATAAGTGCTAAACACCGGGGTTAGCCCCAAAATAAACAAATATGCTGACGACATTCATCGAAAACAATTTGCGGCAAACATATTTTAGCAATTATAAAAACAAATAATAATAATTCAGATATCAAAACATCAAATTGAATAGAAATGAGTGCATGAAGCGATTAAGTGTTCGTCAGTATGAGAAATGAAATTTTCATAATTTTTTTGCCTGCAAAATCCAGAAGAATTTATAAGAAGTAAAATACAGAAATTGGTTTCTTTGTGACCACAAACTTACTTACAAACTTTAGCCTAACGATAATCACTTGAGATTATAATTGTTATTTTTTTTAACCTAAAAGGAAAATGATGGCAAAAATAAATTATCTACTGACTTTTTCGAAAATAGTTACATCAGTTAGTTAATCCGAGACCGCGATCTGTTTAAAACTGGAGAATACTTGTCTTAGCAAAACATAATTTCTTTAAAACAGCTTGAAATTGATTTTCAATGACCTGCATCTAACGAACGCGTTCTAGCAAAAATCTGGTATTGATTTTATTTAAATTGTTTGCAAGTTGAGGATATTTTATTTGAACTTAATTCGAAATAGACGAAAACGTTCGATTACTAGAACAATCTTTTCGGAAATTGCACGTTCCAGAATCAGTCGTTTAGCACAACAATATTAACCCTTAAATGTCTGAATTTGAAATACGAATTGAACTGCGGGAATAATTTTTGTTCCAGTATATTTTTCTGCTGAAAATTACAAATTTGAGTTCCGATTAGGGGATTTTTTTTCAGAAATAAATAAAATATAGTGCTTAATTGGAAGAAAATCAGTTTTATTTTCAACTCTTGATATAAAAATAAATTACATGCTCAATGGTATTCTTTGCAACAGTTTTTAGTCTTTGAAAAAAATAGGTGGACGTTGTACACTGGACATAACGTGTTTGTATCGAAATTTTTGCACAGGTTCAAAGTTTTTCTTAGCACCATTGTGGACTCTAATACTATCCGCACGATGAATAACCTTTTTCCCAACACAAGAGAGCTACCGGTTGGCTGTTCAGTAAATGACGGACGACCAACCAAACGTTTTTCGATGGAAGCGCATAACTCTTTTGCAATTCTCAAGCGAAATTCTTTACATAATCTTGTAAATCGACAATTTCTTAGTTGCTATTCCAAAAGACAAGGAGTAATTTCGATTACATTTTATTCCGGTAAAAAACGTTACGACAAATTCTGTTCTACTAAGACCGTCTACAGACGGTGTTCACAAAAATCTCCATTGAAGCAAAACTGTTGTTTGATTTACTTTAATAGCTTTATATGTATGTACATATTATGAAAGTAAACTGTTCAAATATTTACAAAAAATGTTTTGATTTAAAAAAAATAATATAAAATAAAGCAAAACAAATGGACAACATAATATTAGGAGCTTGTACTGCTGCGGAGGAGCTCGTTGAAGATACACGTTCTGCAAAAAGCACTTACCTTCAATTTATATTATATTTACATTATTTTTATTATTTCTGGGCAACAAACTTAAAAATAAAACTACAACACCAAGAAAAATCTGATCAGCTGTTGTTTGCAATTCCGTACGAAATAAGTGGTGCTTAAATTATTATTTTGCAGTTGGAAAATATGTTGACAGAAACATTTCTTATGTTTTTACAAGATATTTATTTTGCAATTATTTCACATGAATTTTTTTTTATATATTAACTTTTGACAGCAGTTCGCACGAAATGATGAATAGATTTTTTTTTATTGTTTTTTTCTGATGTCTGTAGCCGGTCTTAGTTGTTAAAGGGTTAATAATTATTGATGTTCTAGCTGCCAAGAAAATGTTAAAATATATGAAGTCTTCTTGATTGTTTAGGAAAAACTACGAGTATTAAAAAGTTAAGAAAATTATCTATGAAAACTTTATTCATATTTTCAAAAATATTACTGAGGCAAATAAAACTTATTTCTGCCATATATTATAATTTTAATCATTGATTTCTTCTTCTCTTTCCATGACTTTAATAAAAACCTACAGAATGCACATGACGCTTTATTCCAATGTCTCCCCCCTCCCTCCCTTACACAGGCAACCTTGAAAATATATTTACATTTATGTATGCACATGTGTTTACGTATGAAAGTACATACTACTTCGTATTTATGAATGTTATATTTAAATAAACTATTTACACAAGGAAATTCCTTTTATGACACTTATTATTGTCTCCCCCTACCTCCCCCACTTCTACACAACAAATAACCAATGTTTATTGTTTGTTATTCAAGAGACACAGAAAAGAAATCATAAAAAATAATGTTAAGAATATAATTCGAGATATAAAACAGTCGTACGTACGTACGTACTGCTGCTTTGCTTGCTGTTGGTTGCAGCTAAATGAATATTTCTTTCTGTATGACGACTGAAATGTATCTACAAGTACAATTCATATTATACGAGTACGTTTTGTTTCCCAAGTAAATATAAATAATATTATACGAGTAAATATTGTGTAGTATGTAGTTGTTGTTTGGTTATTTTTGTTCTGTACTTTTAACACGTGTGATACATAAATCATTTTATTGTATTTAAATAGAGATATTGTTGATATTTGTTGCTGCCGTTGTCATAATATCCTTAACAACTACATTCCATTTAAACAAAAAATAAATAAAAAAAATAAAAAGAGCAACAAAAAGTTTAAGTGTTTGTTTATATCAGCCATGTGAAAAATAAAGCATGTGAAGGGATAATAAGAGAAGTGGGAAAACGCTAAAGATGTGAGAAATTTTAAGTGGATTTTATGGTGTTGTGTAAAATCATGATCACGATGATCTCTACCGCTTTGAAGCATCATTACTTCCTGTTTAGGTCTATTTGGATTGTTTTATTTATAAATAGATTAATAATAGATAATGAACAAAGTACTCGCGTGTATCTAAAACCGAATTAATATGAATATATCGAGCTTTAAACTACAAAAAGGCATGTGCCAGAAACAAAATTTTAGATTGGACAGCTTTTATTGAGCAACTTTGCTGTAAGTCATAGTGCTATTGTTACACAGTGTTTAGCTTTACACTTTCATACAGTTATGAAATTTTTGGACATAATTTTATAGATCTATTTATTGCTGTGTTGACGTCAAAATATTAAAGGAATTCTATTACCTCGAAATAGCGGGGTTTAAGGCAATTCCATTTTATTTTTTATATAAAATATATAAAGACATTTCAATCTTGTTTACGCATTTCATTAAAAAGGAAAATATGTTTGGTCATGAACTAAATTCATACGAATAACAATAAACTTGTCTTCTTGATTCCATTTTTACATGTTCAAGGTGAAACTTTTAGAAAAATTCGAAGCAGCAAAACGGCAATTCGAAGCAGCAAAACGTGAATAATTTACAAAACTAAGTCATATTCACAGATGGTGTGTGCCCCTGCCAGCGGAACAATGCAGTCTATTACTTAATTTTAAGGTCATTTCAATCCTGCAATACTGTGAGAAGCGGCTCCCAGAAAAGTTGAATTTTGTTAAACTTTATTTTTCTTTACCGTTTGACCCGACATTGCCATATCCAATCGAGATAATTTTACTTTATAAGTTAAATTTAAAAATTTATTTAATTATTTTGCAAAAAACAATAGTATTTTTTTATTATAAAATATTTGTAAGTTTAAAAAAGTAACTTCTGTTTATATGTGGACAAATCCTGCATGACGAATGCTACATTCGTACGCGTTTTCACATTTTTTTTTGTCTTTAAAAAGAGGTATCTTCAACTTATGTATGGTGGCTATAAGTGTACTTTCGAATGGCATAAAATTTAATTTTTAGCAGGTATTTGCTTTTAATTGATCAAAAAGTTTTGTGATGCACGCTACAAAAAACGGAAATAACTTTGAAAGTTGAAGTCTGTTTTCGTAATTTTTTTTAGCGAATTTTGCATAATTAAGCACATAAATTTCAGTTCCTAAAAGAAAGATGAATATAAGAGAATTCTAAAATAACTTATTTGCAACCAAAAAATTCTTTCGTATTTTATCAAAAGACGTGAATCCTTTGTGACGCACGCTACGTGACGCACGGTATATTTGTTTTATTATGTTTCCAAAATATTAAACACAAAATTTTTTTTTAACAAAATTTAAATAAATTCAATGTATAAAAATATGAATTTCGATCGGGCCATCTTCATTAAATCTTAAGTAATTGTTACGGCTATGAATATCTAAACCAAAAACAAATTCTAAAATTTTGTTTTTGTTTTAAATGTAATTGTACGAAAGAACGAATACGTGTGACGTCGTGGGCCTGGCAATTAATTTCTGGTATAAAATTAGAAGATCTGTGGTAGGGTAAGATTTGGTAAAAATTTGTGTATTAATGACCATCGAATCACATTTTTTATACCATAAAAAAATAAATAAAAAATAAGTTGTACAGTCGAATTTTCCGATAATGAATCTGCATGGGACCAGAAAATTGCTACATTATATAAAAACTTCATTATACAGAAATTATAGTTTTTGCACTTTTATTTTAACGCCATGTTTTTTAAAATATTGGATTCTTCAACTTTATGAAGTAATAATTATATTTTTTCTAAAGAAATTACTCTTCGCTTAGTCAATTTTGTTCACTGAACACGGACAACTACTGTCTAAATTGTTAGTGATGGGACTTTAATTCTTTTCGTTATGTTTTATCATCTTTTTGGAATCTCCTATTTATATATTACTTTATTCTCGTCACACATTCTTTTTAAATAATTCGTTATATGGAAACAAACGCACAAGAAACTAAAATTTATATCTGAAAAATTGCTTCATTGTAAAGAAAAATTCACTGTATCGAAATTCACTATAAGGAGATGAAAATACACTAACATTGGAACGAGAAAGCTGTGTTTTTGAAATGAATTCATAGTAGGGAGAGCTTCATTGTATAGAAGTTCACTATAGAGAAGTTCGACTGTATAAACTTCAAAAAATTTTTGTTGGCGGACTGTTTCTGGGACTTGCCCATATGTATTCAATATACAAGTGATTTGTTTTGGCATTTGCCGCATCAAAAGGTTCCGTAACGTTCATTTACCTTCTAATAAAATTTCAAGCGGAAATACAACAGCCGATTGCCGCCCGCAGCCGATTGTCCTGCAGCGAACATTCGATCGGAGCTGTTATAACTCGTTCCATAATTAAATTTTTAATTTTTCGTTAATTCTTATCTATACATATGTGCATTAGAAATGCCGAACATTAGTTTGAACTAACGGCAGCAAAAACTTTGCTTATTTGTTGTTCAGTATTATGGATTATCATAAAAAAAGGGGGAAAAACGAATCATGTCGTTCACGTCTTTTTGGCGGTAAGTGTTTGCTAAAGTGATAGATACAATCAAGTTCACACTAAAGGTTGATTCATAACTTAACTTGGACGTTACGTTACTTTACTTTACTTCAGCACATCAGCAGCATAAGAATGTAAACATTTTGAGAAAAATGCAATTTCTTATCAATAAAATAAAATGAACATCTGTTTCAACGGAATTTAAAACAACAGCAGGTGTTTGTTTTAACCAACAAAAATAAATAAATAAATAAAATCCCTATATAATTAAATGTAAAAAAATGTATCGTTTGTATTTTTCAAACTTAGAGAACACGTGTTGTGTGAGGAAAATCGATTTATTGCATTTCACTTTCTTATCAATTTTCACGTTTGGCAATGAAAACCTTTTTTGTTTATATATGTGTCTATACCGATGATTAGTTTGTTACTTAACAAACAAATAGAGACGAAGAGAGCTGTTAAAGCAAATATTTATGAAATATTTAAAACAATTACATTCATTTATATTTTCATTGAATACTTTATTCATTTATTCATTCATTCATTTTGCATTAAAGTAAAACACTATTTCTGCTTTAATTCATTCAAGTTGTGCATGAAGTTTTCTTGACCAAATGATTATCCTAAATATCAACTTAATCAATGGTTTGTGTCAACGAGGAGGAGATGACATCAATATCATAATTGAGATATTGGAGATATTGATATTAGGTTGCAATCACACATGCCGCACACACGCAAACTCTTACACACAATCGCACTTTATAATGTTCATGATGATGACGAGGATGATGATGACGATGATGATACGTGCTGATGATACGAGTATGTATGTATGCACGTTAATGGTTGGTTGTTACATTCTCTTCACATATTTTGTTATTTCTCATGACGAGATACTTTAAAGTGGGAAATAATTTGCAAAAGTGTTCAGTTGTACACACATCCCCATTCCCCAAGAAGTGCGTGTGCAAATGTTAAGAGTACTAAATGGTTTTTATTGTTAGGTAAGGGGGACGCCGGGTGCGGGGAGGAAAGCAAAAAGTAAAGTAGTAAAACCAAAACAATGACAGCTTAATTTGATTTATTTATGTTTGTTTTTTTTCTTCTTCTCTATTTCTGCTGCCTTTTCACACACAACTTCTTGAGAGCCACAATCAATAGATGAATAGTTGGATGGATGCATGGATGTCATGGATGCTGTTTGGGTTCGTTTAACATGGATGATTGGTTGTTGTTGGTTGATCGTTGGTTCTTCGTTTGTAGGTTTGTCTGGTAGCGGCATACACAGAAGATTATTGACTAAGTACTCGTACAGTCAGTCAGTCAGTCGTCATTGCACAGATTGACATGTGATTTTAATGAAATTTATGATTTATCCATTTGGATTTACATTTTATAGAGATGAGAACATCCAGCAGAGCATTAATACATCTAGTTTATGTATTTAAATGATCATTAATATCATGCAAAGACATCTCATAATTATGATGACTATGAATATGAATTTGCTTGTTTTTTTTAAATAGAAATCATTATTATATTTTTATTTATTTATTTGTTTTCTTTGATCGCCTCTAATGGCGCTTATGTGAAGCATTTTTAATTTTTTTCTTGTGCTGTATAATTCTTAAGGCCAACAGATTGGTGATAAAAAAACGAGAAACGCATGAAATCATCATTAGGAATTGAAAGAGAAGGCCTCCCAGAAGAAGTCTCAAGGCATTATAGAGAATATTATATTTTTATTTTCATAATTAACTTTTCACAATTCCGTTTATAGTTTTAGCGGGAAATTTATTAAGCGAATTTCACATTTTTGTTTCCTTGTTTACATTTTTTTTTGTTTCTTTTGATTTGGTAAGTCCCACGATGTCAAACGTATTCGTTCTTTCCTAATATTACATTTAAAACAAAAACAAAATGTTAGAATTTCTCTTTGTTTTAAATGTAATTGTACGAAAGAACATCGTGGGACTGGTAATTAATTGTTCTTTCTATTTATATTGACGTCTCGTGAAATAAACATTAACCAGAAATTATGTTACATCGAAAAACGTGGATATTTTTGATAATTATATAAATTTTAGTTTCTTTTTTTTTATTAATCCAAAGTGATCATTATTTTTGGCTAAAGTTCGTAACATTTTTAGTCAGAAAGAATTGGACATGAGATAACAAAGCAACAAGGGAAAATTTTAACACCAATTAATTTCAAGTTACACGGCAGAACAGAAACAACGTTGTTTTTCGGGAGCCGCTACACTCCCATCATCAGTGTTCATGTGTGTTTCCATGTATCCGCCACTGTTTAGGTGGCTCGGTTGAATGTGATTTCAAATTTGTATTTATACAAATAATGTCTAGAAAAAGGATACAAGAGTTATTGTATTATTATTTGTTTTTACAGTAAACACTGTTTTACCACTATCAATATTCAAATTTTACCATCACCAATTAACGTTAAATTAACCCATTGTTACATGTTGGTTTTATCTCATGTACCATTTTTCTTTCTAATTTTTGTTTTTACTTAAGACAAACTTTTTTGGTTTGATTAATACTTAAGTGTTATTGCTTTTTTGTTTTTTTGTCAACTAGCTGAGTTTTTTTGATTTATTTGATCAATTTTAACTAGTTATGTGACAGTAAACATTGCAAGGCTCATGCCAGTAGCTAATTTTTATTTAATGTGATTATTTTCGAACAATTTTGTTGTTAATGGTTTCTTTTTTTTTTTATTAATCCAAAGTGATCATTATTTTTGGCTAAAGTTCGTAACATTTTTAGTCAGAAAGAATTGGACATGAGATAACAAAGCAACAAGGGAAAATTTTAACACCAATTAATTTCAAGTTACACGGCAGAACAGAAACAACGTTGTTTTTCGGGAGCCGCTACACTCCCATCATCAGTGTTCATGTGTGTTTCCATGTATCCGCCACTGTTTAGGTGGCTCGGTTGAATGTGATTTCAAATTTGTATTTATACAAATAATGTCTAGAAAAAGGATACAAGAGTTATTGTATTATTATTTGTTTTTACAGTAAACACTGTTTTACCACTATCAATATTCAAATTTTACCATCACCAATTAACGTTAAATTAACCCATTGTTACATGTTGGTTTTATCTCATGTACCATTTTTCTTTCTAATTTTTGTTTTTACTTAAGACAAACTTTTTTGGTTTGATTAATACTTAAGTGTTATTGCTTTTTTGTTTTTTTGTCAACTAGCTGAGTTTTTTTGATTTATTTGATCAATTTTAACTAGTTATGTGACAGTAAACATTGCAAGGCTCATGCCAGTAGCTAATTTTTATTTAATGTGATTATTTTCGAACAATTTTGTTGTTAATGGTTTCTTTTTTTTTATTAATCCAAAGTGATCATTATTTTTGGCTAAAGTTCGTAACATTTTTAGTCAGAAAGAATTGGACATGAGATAACAAAGCAACAAGGGAAAATTTTAACACCAATTAATTTCAAGTTACACGGCAGAACAGAAACAACGTTGTTTTTCGGGAGCCGCTACACTCCCATCATCAGTGTTCATGTGTGTTTCCATGTATCCGCCACTGTTTAGGTGGCTCGGTTGAATGTGATTTCAAATTTGTATTTATACAAATAATGTCTAGAAAAAGGATACAAGAGTTATTGTATTATTATTTGTTTTTACAGTAAACACTGTTTTACCACTATCAATATTCAAATTTTACCATCACCAATTAACGTTAAATTAACCCATTGTTACATGTTGGTTTTATCTCATGTACCATTTTTCTTTCTAATTTTTGTTTTTACTTAAGACAAACTTTTTTGGTTTGATTAATACTTAAGTGTTATTGCTTTTTTGTTTTTTTGTCAACTAGCTGAGTTTTTTTGATTTATTTGATCAATTTTAACTAGTTATGTGACAGTAAACATTGCAAGGCTCATGCCAGTAGCTAATTTTTATTTAATGTGATTATTTTCGAACAATTTTGTTGTTAATGGTTTCTTTTTTTTTTTATTAATCCAAAGTGATCATTATTTTTGGCTAAAGTTCGTAACATTTTTAGTCAGAAAGAATTGGACATGAGATAACAAAGCAACAAGGGAAAATTTTAACACCAATTAATTTCAAGTTACACGGCAGAACAGAAACAACGTTGTTTTTCGGGAGCCGCTACACTCCCATCATCAGTGTTCATGTGTGTTTCCATGTATCCGCCACTGTTTAGGTGGCTCGGTTGAATGTGATTTCAAATTTGTATTTATACAAATAATTTAACGTTAATTGGTGATGGTAAAATTTGAATATTGATAGTGGTAAAACAGTGTTTACTGTAAAAACAAATAATAATACAATAACTCTTGTATCCTTTTTCTAGACATTATTTGTATAAATACAAATTTGAAATCACATTCAACCGAGCCACCTAAACAGTGGCGGATACATGGAAACACACATGAACACTGATGATGGGAGTGTAGCGGCTCCCGAAAAACAACGTTGTTTCTGTTCTGCCGTGTAACTTGAAATTAATTGGTGTTAAAATTTTCCCTTGTTGCTTTGTTATCTCATGTCCAATTCTTTCTGACTAAAAATGTTACGAACTTTAGCCAAAAATAATGATCACTTTGGATTAATAAAAAAAAAAAAAGAAACCATTAACAACAAAATTGTTCGAAAATAATCACATTAAATAAAAATTAGCTACTGGCATGAGCCTTGCAATGTTTACTGTCACATAACTAGTTAAAATTGATCAAATAAATCAAAAAAACTCAGCTAGTTGACAAAAAAACAAAAAAGCAATAACACTTAAGTATTAATCAAACCAAAAAAGTTTGTCTTAAGTAAAAACAAAAACTAGAAAGAAAAATGGTACATGAGATAAAACCAACATGTAACAATGGGTTAATTTAACGTTAATTGGTGATGGTAAAATTTGAATATTGATAGTGGTAAAACAGTGTTTACTGTAAAAACAAATAATAATACAATAACTCTTGTATCCTTTTTCTAGACATTATTTGTATAAATACAAATTTGAAATCACATTCAACCGAGCCACCTAAACAGTGGCGGATACATGGAAACACACATGAACACTGATGATGGGAGTGTAGCGGCTCCCGAAAAACAACGTTGTTTCTGTTCTGCCGTGTAACTTGAAATTAATTGGTGTTAAAATTTTCCCTTGTTGCTTTGTTATCTCATGTCCAATTCTTTCTGACTAAAAATGTTACGAACTTTAGCCAAAAATAATGATCACTTTGGATTAATAAAAAAAAGAAACCATTAACAACAAAATTGTTCGAAAATAATCACATTAAATAAAAATTAGCTACTGGCATGAGCCTTGCAATGTTTACTGTCACATAACTAGTTAAAATTGATCAAATAAATCAAAAAAACTCAGCTAGTTGACAAAAAAACAAAAAAGCAATAACACTTAAGTATTAATCAAACCAAAAAAGTTTGTCTTAAGTAAAAACAAAAATTAGAAAGAAAAATGGTACATGAGATAAAACCAACATGTAACAATGGGTTAATTTAACGTTAATTGGTGATGGTAAAATTTGAATATTGATAGTGGTAAAACAGTGTTTACTGTAAAAACAAATAATAATACAATAACTCTTGTATCCTTTTTCTAGACATTATTTGTATAAATACAAATTTGAAATCACATTCAACCGAGCCACCTAAACAGTGGCGGATACATGGAAACACACATGAACACTGATGATGGGAGTGTAGCGGCTCCCGAAAAACAACGTTGTTTCTGTTCTGCCGTGTAACTTGAAATTAATTGGTGTTAAAATTTTCCCTTGTTGCTTTGTTATCTCATGTCCAATTCTTTCTGACTAAAAATGTTACGAACTTTAGCCAAAAATAATGATCACTTTGGATTAATAAAAAAAAGAAACCATTAACAACAAAATTGTTCGAAAATAATCACATTAAATAAAAATTAGCTACTGGCATGAGCCTTGCAATGTTTACTGTCACATAACTAGTTAAAATTGATCAAATAAATCAAAAAAACTCAGCTAGTTGACAAAAAAACAAAAAAGCAATAACACTTAAGTATTAATCAAACCAAAAAAGTTTGTCTTAAGTAAAAACAAAAATTAGAAAGAAAAATGGTACATGAGATAAAACCAACATGTAACAATGGGTTAATTTAACGTTAATTGGTGATGGTAAAATTTGAATATTGATAGTGGTAAAACAGTGTTTACTGTAAAAACAAATAATAATACAATAACTCTTGTATCCTTTTTCTAGACATTATTTGTATAAATACAAATTTGAAATCACATTCAACCGAGCCACCTAAACAGTGGCGGATACATGGAAACACACATGAACACTGATGATGGGAGTGTAGCGGCTCCCGAAAAACAACGTTGTTTCTGTTCTGCCGTGTAACTTGAAATTAATTGGTGTTAAAATTTTCCCTTGTTGCTTTGTTATCTCATGTCCAATTCTTTCTGACTAAAAATGTTACGAACTTTAGCCAAAAATAATGATCACTTTGGATTAATAAAAAAAAAAAAAAAAAGAAACCATTAACAACAAAATTGTTCGAAAATAATCACATTAAATATAAATTTTAGATACCTATTGTATTCGCCTCATCTGTATATATTTCTCCACTACATATTGTTCATTCATACTTATCATCATTACATTCGCTTGTTATCAGTAAAACAAATTTATGACAAATTTTCAGCAATCACAACACAATAATTGACTTCAACTAGACTGCCAGACAATGAGTCAGGCCAGACCGTCTCGTCTCGTCTCATCACTCCCTTCTGTAATATGATTACATGAAAAATAGTGGGTCTGTCCGCCTGTTCTTTTATTTGTTATAAAAAGTTTTCGCACAAATGACTCATATTTTATGTAAATCACAAACAGTTTCTACTTTAATCTGGTACTTGTTGTAATTATTATGTTTATTATATGGTGACTGTGGCAGTGCACGGTGGGCCAATTCGATTCCATTTAATTTATTTTTAAATTTTTTTTTCAAAATTTTGGAAACAATTTTCCATCAATTTTAATTTTTTTGTTACAAAAAAGAAATAAAAGCAAGTTGAAATTTTTTTCCTTAAAATAGAAGATGATTTCTAAAAAGCTTTTGCTAGCTGAAAAACTACAAATTTTGGGATTTTGACTTGAGGAGGCATAAACATTTTTGCAATGCAGTGAAACACTTCAATATTTTTCCGCTTTGCACAAGTAAAATTGTCTTGCCAATCGCACCAGATGTTTGAAAAACCCCGATATATTCGCTAAATAATTGCTGCTGTCCCATTGTTGGCACTGGCTACTGAAATCATTATTATAGTTTTCCATTATTATAACTATTATTATTGTTGTGGTTGTTTTCATGTTCACATTCTTCCCCTGCCCGGTAATCTGACCGTATGATGAGTATCAAGTGATTTTATTTTTAAAGAATGTTTACAGTGATTCCACATAAACAATCGTAATCGGACAAACTCATACAATAATAACAACATTTTTATTTGTTGTTTTATATGTAATAGAGAACCCTATTTTTTCATTCATTATTTATAAAATATTGTCAACATCATCATCATCATTTCATTGTTGTAAATAAACAATAATATTAAAATTTAATACACTGGCAGTTGTTATATAAACATATTATTAAAGTAATTAACATAAACTTAAATGTAATTTTAAACTGGTTGAATTTTAATTGCAATTAAATTTTGTTTTATATTTTAAGGTTTTTGAACCTTATTTCAGAGGGATTTTTCTTTTGTCAAAGAATTTTACAAAAACAATATCTTATTTTCTTAAAGATAAACGAACCCTCGTTAGAACGAGAATTAGAAGAGATAACAACAGCTGTACATTATTGGATTTTATATAATACGAAAATTATATCTTAAAGTTTGTTTAAAAATCAGAATGCTGAACAACATATTTTTCTTCGTTAAGAACACGTGCAAAATTGAGAGATTTAACTAGAAACTATCTTCATTAAATTTATGTATTTCAGCCTTTGCTGTTTGAATTTTGACTCTCAATTGGAATCATACAACCACAAAATAATTTCACTTCCAATTTTCTTGCGAATAACACTTATGAAGCGGAATGCGAGAGCTACAATCGAGAGATCTGAAGTACTACCAGCATTGTGAGATTATTTCATTACAGAAGTTAAATAAAAATGATGATAGCTTAAAATTGTTGGGGCCTAAAGGCAGAAATATTTTGTACGTTCTGTTCTGTTATGAATCAGATGTTTTGATTCTGTTCAATTGAAAATCTGTATTTTGTGGTTTGTTGTTCCTTTTTCGTTCTATTCTGTTACGAAAAAATCTGTAGAAAATAGAATGCAAAGTTAAGTGACAGCGACGAGTGCGTATGTATTAGTTTTTCCTTAGAAGGCAGAATTTTTTTTAATTCAAGATTTTAATTAAAGATTTATACATATATATTTGTCAAATAAAAAACAATGGACGATGAAAAACCTATTGACAGGTCTGGTGTGACATCGCCGCTGACGACGCTTTTTCTGACACTTTGCCACATTTCGCACACATTTATTCCTAAAATTGCATCGTCCACATCTTGAAGTTTAGACTCAGAATCTCTGGATATACTATAAATTTTTTGATTATTAATTTCTTTCTTTGTTTTTTTTTTTGGTTTATTCAAACATAAGAAAACTTTTTGTTCACAATTTCAATGTTTTTTTAAATTATATTTTACTTTTAAAAACAGCTGATTCTTTTCACAGAACAAATATGTGATTCAAAAATATTTTCTACAGTAAAGAACGGCACAAAACGGCAAAGAAAAATAAAAAGAGGCCTTAATGCGTAAAAGCTGCTATTTAGTCAAACAAAATTGTTCTCTACAGCACTAAAAAAAATACCACGAAACCATCGGCAAAAATCTGCAGAGAACCTTTGAAAGTAATTTTAAAAATTAAATGCTTACTGCCGTATTGAAAAAAACAAAATAATTTGAATTTAAAATAAGCTTTAAACATATTAAATGCCACATCGTATCTTTGTGTACGACACCTAAATTCACCCGGGGTGCCACATTGTAGATTTTCCTACGACAGTGCTTCATATTCCTTTTCGCATGAAAAGATCAATTGTTCCATGATGATTTTTTGGTCGTTCAGAAACATACGATTTACAAAAAAAGTCACAACATCACGAATAAGCCACAAAAGAGATCGGCGATGTCACAGATATTATTTTTAACACACATTTCTTGCAAAAAGAACAGTATTTGGCATCCGGAAAAGCTTTTTGTCAAGAAAGCTTTGGACCGCAAAGTGTTAAGAAAATTTTGTATGAAAAATTTTAATTACAAATTATTTTTTTCTTTCTTACGGCAGACATTCTTAAAACTAAATTAAAGCCATAAAAAATATGTTAAATGCTCCTGATCAAATTAGCCAATTATAAATAAGGCACAGGGAAATTAACAAATTAACAAAAAAAATAAAGATAAACAAACTTACGACTTCATTATAAAGATGTTGTAAAACAACAATCTCGAATAGCAAATGGAGAGACGACACCTTAACCTAAATTTCAAACGAAACAAACAACAATCATAAGCCGAAATAAATGACAATGAACAATTTATTTCATACATCAAACTTAATCCAACCCTAAAGCAATGCAACACAGAACCACAACAACTGTAAGAAGAATCCTTTTTCTTGCGGATGGCGTTTAGCCATTCAATATGCGAAATAATTTACATTCGCATAATAACTTACAACAGACAAGACAACAACATCGTCAACGACGACAACAGCTTCAATGTCATTCAGATTTAACATTGAAACTGAACTGATGCAGAAAAAAATAAGAATAACGAAAAGATGAAAATAAATAAAGAGGACCCCAACCAACATAAACTGCATTTCTTAAAGACATTTCTATACAAAAACCTACGTATTGTCATCTACATATGTATGTGTGTATGATGTACATATTTTGCAAGTAACAAAAGTTTATGTATCTTGAAGTAATATCGCTGTAATCGCTCTGCTCTGGCAGTCACCTCTTATTAGCGAATGGAAATTTTCAAACAATTGTTCAAACAGATGATGAGCGAGAACACACACATTAAAATCGTTTCGAACCCAAATCTATAAAACAAATAATTACAGTATATGACATATAAATAATAAGAACAAACTTATCAGCTAATGTGCGCAGTAGAGGCCTGCACATGACGACTTGCAAATACCTTCAAGATCATGTTTTTCCTGCAAATACTTTGACTACAATAAAATTTGGACCGACAAATGTTGGCAGCTATTATTGAGAATTCCTTTATTATTATTGAACACTTAGTCTGAATTTTAATGGCGACATTTTCTCAATTCATATTTCATCGTTTGTGTATTAAATACATTAGGGTGACAGCCGAAATCGGACAACGTTTTCTGGGCGCGCATCGAGGTCAAAGGTCAGGTATTTTGATATTTTACAATCTATATTTCAACGAAAATATGTGGATCTATTTATTTTCATAAAAAACTAGTAAAACAAGTTTTTTTTGGTAATTAACTGGAGATGGGCATCGCTCGCGTGATTAGCGTGAATCATGCGTGATCACGCGTGATCCAATTGTATATTAGATTTTTCTATTTGCATTCAGAAATTTTAATATATAAATACTTATATGTAGTGTTTTTTCGTGAGTATTTCGTGAGCATGAGTTTTCGTGATTGTGACCATCTTTTTTTTCACTCAAGTGAGCGTGAGTGAACGTGAGCCAAAAATATGAGGTCGTTCGTGAGCGTGCATGAGTGAAATTTTTTTATCGTGAGCGTGCATGACCGTGAGTCAGCAAAAAAAATATTTTTCTTCAATAAATTAAAACCATGAAAACGAGTTTCAAAAAATATTATACAATCGGTGTATTTCAATAGTTATAAATGCAAATTAGCCAGGGATATATTCGTTGATATATTTGCTCTTAAAATCAGAACTGTGTACAATTTCATATCACGGACCCGAGCAAGAAAGAAGTCTTAAATTAAAATGGTGGAAAGCAAAATATTTAAAACTGTTTACGATAAGCAGCAATCCAGGGCAAGAGGATTAACTTTTCAAGTGGAAAATCATTATGAAATGAGTTTATCATATGAAACGATCCGAAATGTAATACAAGAACACACATATTTTTCACGAGCGACCAGGAAACCCCCATTGTTGTCAGTCCAAAATATGTAGAAACGATTGAGATTTGTTGCACGACACATTTCCTCTGGTGAGACGAAAAAGATACAGTACCATCATGATGGACCCCCTCAAAAGTTTGGCGAAAACATCTGACAGCATTAGAAAATAAGAATTTAATTCCCACACTAGAGTTTGGAAAACTGTCAATAATAGTAGATATGGGGTTGTATATGCAGCAAAGGAGTTGATGATATCAGGATTTTGGATGAAATAATGATCAAAGAAGTTTATCTTGATGTTTTGAAGAACGAACTGATCGCCAGCAATAAATTGGTTTTATAGATCAGGAAAATTCGAAAAAGTTTAAATATATAAAACTTATTTATGCAGGTCGTGGTTATTATACAACTGCACCCAAGTTTTTGATACACCTGTCAAAAGTCCTGAGACATTAGGTCTGTCGAAAATTTGATGGTCCATCTAAAGAAAAAGATTGGAAAAAGATAACCAACTAATAAAAACGAATTGATCAGATTCATTAAAGAAGAGTGGGAAAAAATAACATTGGAATATAATATCCCAAAGCTTTGTAGTTCAATGCGCAGATATCTGCAAGCATTAACTGATGCTCAAGGTGGACACAAAAATTATTAGTAACTAAATATCCGAAAATGTCAATTAAACTAAATATTTTATCAAGTGTGTAAACATTTATTTTCGACAGTACAGAAATTGAATTGTTTTTCTTTTTTGATAATTTTTATTGATTTCATATGAACTCGAAAGAGCAGCTGAATCATTGTGTTTTAACATCTTAAAATGTGTTTTTTGGTACATTTGCCTGATTTTAAATTAGTATTAAATAGTTTATTTTGACATCCAAGAATGATATTTGGCAAGGTGAATTCTCTTGTGACTACTACCTTTATGCATTTGCCTTGATATTAATATTAACATATGGGTATTTCCACAGAAAATTACTCCTTACAGCTCAAAAATTAAAGTATTATTTTTAATTTATTTTTCCGCCAATATGACACAAAATAAATGTATCTGTCATTTTCCGAAGTATTAACTAAGATTAAGAATATAGCTTTTCCTTTATATTTTTTTTATTACCCATAATAAATGAATTGAAACACAAAAAATTTTAAATTTGTATAATGTAACGACCGTTACTGTTTAAAAAAAATTTGTTTTTGTAACTAATTTCGTTTGGTTTAAAAATAAACCCATTCCTGTAACAAAACACTTCAAAGAATTTGATTAGATTCTTTACTTGACACATCCTGTGCAAAATTGTACAATACATGATGTTTGTTTGCGAAATTTGAAAACAGCACAGTTATAAAGTAATGAACATTACTTTTTTAATAGTAAAAAAAATATATTGAAATTACATTTTCATGAATTCTTTCGGTTGCTACCGATGCTTGAGCTTTCGTAGGTCCAAAATTCAGCAATCCTCGTGCTATATATGCTGAGGTTAGAATTTTATTTAACAAATGTCCGAAAATCAGCAACGACCGTTACTTTGGAAAGACCCATATGTAATAAAAGTTATATGGAAAAATTAAAAAAAAATCGGTTGTTTAAATTAATAATCGATATTTTTTTTTAAGTTCTTTTTTAATTTTTTCTCTATAGGCAAAGATTTTTTTTAAATAAAAACAATATTTTGCACAAACATTCAAGACGTCTTGTGCAGGTCTCTAATACGCAGTTTAGTTATTTTCAGAATTAATAGAATAAATACAAAAAAAATAACACACACACACATTAACCTAGAAAATGATCTTGTACTTAAATTAACAGCTGCGCCGGGTGTTTTAAAAGCCGAAAAAAAAAATAAAACAAAAACGAATAAAATACGAAACTAATTGAGTATCAACATGTACCCCTCCTCTTTATAATAATAAGGAAGTAAATACACAAGCGACAGACATTATCGTTCGTTCTAAGCGAAGGAACGAAACTGAACTAAACACGCAACAGTTCCTTCCATGTGTCTTGTTGTTGTTGTTGTTCTTTGCCAGTCAAGTATGTGTGTTTATTTGTATTATGCACACATCCAAAAATATATATTGACACACACAAACTCTCTCTTAAAAACATTATGTGGGCACAACTCTCACACATCCTCATACTATTTCCGTGGTTATCCTGTTTAACTCACACACACACACGCGAGCATTTATATAATCTCACGCACAATAGGAAGTAAAAGAAGAGAACAAAAAAAAATTTATGAGTGAAATAAACCACTCACACCTGATATCAACTCAAACTCACACATTTAACGTTCTCCCATCCACACATCCTTACATAAACATTTATATTCGGGAAGTTTCTTTCTTGCTATTTTACAGGGTGGCCCAAAAGAAACGGTAAGATTTATAAATTGAGAGCATCATTCATAAACGGATAATAAAGTTTGCACACAATAACTTTATTAATCGTTTAAACCCGGCTATTCCATATTATAAATCATACAATAAAACTACTTTAACTTTATTAATCGTTTATAAATAAGATCATTATTTTAATATGATTTGCTTTTATTTTGCAGGTTGTTATTAAAGAAGACTTGGGAAATTAAAAATGGAGCTTGCTCAACAGCTTTAACCCAGCGATTACCGGCTTAATTTTTCGTTTTCTTTACGGCAAATAGCCGAAGAAAATCATGATTTTTCTACATAATCTGGTAACGAGTGACGAAAGTAATTTTCAATTAAATAGCTTCATGGATTAAACATAATTTACAACTAATTGGATTCGTTGATTGTTTCCTTCGGGGATCTAATAAGGAAAATGTGTAAGAGAAAAAGCCACAGATGAATTCGTCAATAAAAAAAATAACAAGGGAAAAAGTCCTAGAAAAAACGAGAATATGTGAGGCCACACGAATTTGCGACACTTACTCGACGTCAGTTTTCACGTCTAATTTAACTCAATTCCCCATTTATTAATGAACAAAGATGCGCATATTTTAATTTACTTTAAAATAAAGAAATGATAGACCATTCAAAGCCCTTCGTTTCTTTTGGGCCTCCCTGTATTATTATAGTTTATTTAAATGTACAAAAAGGACATGTTAGAAATAATAATGCGAAATAGAAAAGAAGACTTTGAGCAAGAGACTAAGAAATAAATAAAGAGAGCTTAAACAAACTTCTTTATTGCATTATAATGATGTGCGTATAAGATAATCATGATAATGTTGATGTTGGCGATAGTGACGTTTATCAACATTAACATCTTGCTGTTTTTCCAACACGCATTTTTACACATTCAAACATTTGTGGTTCAAAGGAATACGAACGAATATGAAAAAGTCACCGTCAACATATTTTGTGTTGTGCCAGTATTTTTGGTTTGTTCTAATTTTCTATTACGCAGCAGGCATTTATGTATGTATGTACATATGTATGTATTTTATTATTTGATGTACACACATAAGTTTTATGTGCAGTACGTTTATAAGTACTATAATGTATTTATTATAAACAATAATAATAATGTGGGGTGGAAATTGTGTATGAAATCAAAAATTTTTAAAGCAACACCGTAGAAGTAGTAGATATTTTGATCTGGTGGTGGGATATCATCGTGTTTCACTTGGAACCACTTTGACAACCAGCCAAGTGAATACTGCTCGTAGGCTAAGCCGTGTCTAAAAAAAGTTTATATTTTCTGCTAAGATAACTCATAATACGTAGTACATCATTTGCATAAAACTTGTCCAAACATGTCGTCAGAAGTCCTGGATTCGCCCTTTGATAGAGGAAATTGAAATGAAACCCATAACTTTGAACAACATCTTTAGAAATGCAACAAGAATTAGAGATAGTTTATTCCCCTGTATTCCCTGCAGCGAGATACTCCTTAAAAGTACTAGTTTCCAGAACAACACTTCCGATCAATGCAAGATATACATTCGCATACGTTCAACGTGTAACTCCCCCGTCTTCGGTCGGGATTTCGTAGCTCTCTTCTCTCTCTTATGAGCGCCCTGTAATAATCCATACTCAGTCACGGTTCACACTATGAAAGTTTTCTTTCTGAAAGTGTTAGTTTGTCGGTGTACGGGGAGAGCAGAATGGGAAGGGGTACACTCTTTCCTGTACTTTGAAATTCTCTTATGTTTTGTTATTCGTAACTATGAAACTGAAAATGGCTGCAGCTTTATTTTTAATTTTCTTTTCTTTCATGGTGGTGAGAGCAAAAATTGTGTACAAAAAAAAAGAATGTTAAGATAAACATGCAAAAATCTTGAATTTCATTACAAAAAGTTTCAATGTGTAGACATTAATGAAAGTTCAAAAGAGAATTAGGGAAAATTTCAGAAAGAAAACTTTCATAGTCTGAAGCGGGACTTACTATTCGTATTTCAGAATAATTCGAGAAATCTGTTAAACAGGTCGGCAAATAATTTCTTTCCTTCTGATTTTATGAATGAAAAAAAAGCAATTTTAGCGTACAAAGTAGTGTTGTAAAATTATTGAGTACCGAGTACTCAGTACCGTATATATTTCCCGGTACTTCAGAGTGCACTTCCATATGTAAATACGAAAATTTTACTTAAAAATGTTTGAAATTAATACAAGTCGGTTTTGAGGAAATTTAAGCACCTTTAAATCATTTGCAACAATAAATAAGCCTGGCGGTAAATTACGGCATTCGATATCGAACAAAATTTGTCTCCTGGCTTTTTAGTTACATCTTTTTAATGGATTATTTTAAATTTGCTAAACCATGAATTATTATGGAGTATGTGTAATAATAAAATCGAATTTTATCTTATTAAATATTTCTATTTTGAAATAAGAAAAAAAACGTAAAAAGTATTGAGAAGTATCAAGTACTCAATTGAAAAAGTATTGAGTAGTATTGAGTAGTCAAAAGTAGCCGCTTTTTACAAAACTAGTACAAAGTTTGACTTTGTCTGATTTTTTGATAAAAAACTTTTAATGATTTTGTTTGAGTGTACGAGTGCAATAGGTTTTTGCAAAAATAAACTTCAATTACAAAAAAAAGTTAACAAAAAAATATTGCATCGACCGCTGCACATGTATAAATTTTATTTAATGTAAAATAAATACGATTTTATTTGTCGTTTATAATTTCCTTAAAGTTTTTGCCACCTTAAAGTCGTCTGTTTATGAACTATAAATTATATTTTTGTTTTGCAATTAAACTTAATAAAGTCTAGACCATAAAAAAAATCAATAAATATTTAAATTTAATATGTATGTATGTAACAAATATTAATAAAATATTTATTTCCTACAAATTTATATATATATATATATTTTTAAATTACGAGTATTAAACATTTTAAAGACCACAGATTGTTTTATACTTGATTGCAGTACTTTTTTTAATTAATATAAAAAAATCGAAAAAAGTCATAAATATTTATACAAATTTCTTTAGATACAATTGAAAGAAGAAACAAATTTTAATTAAATAACATAAATTGAAAATTGCAGTATTGCTTTTGCTTTTCAATAAAAGTCAGTAATAAATATTTAGTCAAGTTTAAAAAATAATACACAAGAGGTTTTCTTTGCAGTGGTTTAATTAATCCATAGTGGAACTGAGAGCGTTTGATTTCTGCTCAATAATTTGGCGGGCGTATTGATCTAAAATTAATTAGCAGATTTTCATTTAAATATCAATAAACTTTAGCGATATTTGATTTCTATTAGTACAAAATTATATATATTGAAAGAGATATACAACATACATACATATGTATGTACATATCTACACATATATACATTAATGGAATTCACAAGAACGTTCTAAGTGTTCTGACAATTGTTAAGTATTTCAGTTTTATTTTATTATTTTTTTTAATCTTATAATTTGTGTCGTGGTAAATATTAAGAATCATTTTTTTATGCGATACAACAGTTAGTACACCTTGTGAATTCCTTTATTGTTGTGTAGGAATACAAGCATAACTTTAGTATGGTCAACACATTTGAAACTTGCTTATTTTTATTAAGTGTTTGCAAACTTTAGTCGCAGTCGATTTCAAATATTTCTCGATAAAACTCAAATCCAAAACAGTTTAGGAACATAACAAAGAGACGTCCAGACTAACATAGAATTAAAAAAATCTAAACAATTTCACAAATCTGTAAGTGTAGCCATTCAAATAAAAAAATCCAAATCAATTTGTAGACACATATCGCTCATTTACTCAAACAACGTCACAACTCAAAAAAGAAAACGTGATTTTCGAGGTAAGAATGCAGAATTATTCTCCGTATCGTTCATCTTGTATAAAACAATTCATACAAATATTTTGTTTACTCAGCTCTTAAAAGAATAGTTTTTTACTTTCCCATTGAGTTGTGGATAAATTAAAAACTTTAAACTTATTTTCTGAAGAACGAGTTTTTTTGAGTTATGACGTTGTTTTAGTAAATGAGCGTTATATACATACATATCGTCGTTACCTTGATATAGAACGGCTCTAAATAATTTTTTTTTCAAACTTGAGATTTTTGCATACTTCAATAAATTCAAGGATCTATCATCGAAAGAAGTTAAAAACTCGTTTTTGAAAAAAATTAATTAGGTCCTTTCTATATTAAGGTAACGACATGCAAATGGAGTTTTGAGTTGAGAACTACATAACAAACAAATGCTCGTGAATGGATAACCTCCTGTTTTTCTGACAGCCCTTCTAAAAATAAACTACAAACACTTCAGAGATTTGGCGCCATAACATTTTAGCGGGTTTTCAAAAAAATTTTACCTGAATTTTATAATTTTACCAGCTTAACGAAAATCGTTCGTAATTAATTATATACAAAATTTAATTTTTATTTTTTCTATATTTTTACATATTTTACCGGTGTAAAGGCATTAAAATAAGTTTTTGAGCTGAAAAATTAGCAAAGAATCTGAGTTCGTATCTGAACTGAAACACTTTCTTAAGTTTTTATTTTTTTACACAAGAATTTCGAACATTTCGTATATGTTATGAAAGATCTTCGTGGTGCGAAATAACGAAATGTTTCGCAGAATGTATTTCAGGTTTCATTTATATCCTGCTTGCTTGTTTTTTCAGTGCACGAAATTTTGTGATCAACAGGTAAGTACGGGCCATAAAAGTGCTTTGAGCTGACAGTAAAAATTTGTGAGAAAAATTTTTGTTAGCCAACCAGTGTGACCAAATTAACTATTTTCTAGCTTACATGAGCAATTTTGCATACTGTTTCGTTATTTTTTTATACTTTTTATTTTTGTTTCCGTATTTTTTATGCGATTTTTTTAATTTTTAAGGTATTTTCTTGTAACATTCTACAAAAGTCGTAAAATATGGAAGACCTTTATATACAATAGACTCAATTTCAAATTTATTTAATGTTAATATTAAGGTGGTACCAAAAATACAATACTACTCAACATATGAAATGAAACTATGCAACAGACACAATTGCTTTTTGATTGCCGATATGCTGGTAAAAATTATATATTTAAAGATATTTCGGATTTTATTTTAAAGCTGTTCCATCTTCCTCTCTTTCATAGTCAAATGCTAAAATAAAGAATTTTTTCATAGAAATAGCTTTTTTCAGGAGCAATTTGTGAAATAAACTATATTTTCTAGTAACCGACCGAATAATCAGATTCGTTCAAAAAAATTGCACTTCGGCCAATAATAGGAATGCGAAATTATTTTTTGCCGAAGGCCAATTTTAAGCCAAACTACATGAAAAAACCAACTCCATAATATTATAAAGAAAGAGATTCTGAAAAGCTTTTACTGCATTAATTCCCGAAATACGAGAGCGGATCAATAAGTCCGTGACTTTTCGAGCTTCCCTCGCAGTTATATGAAATGCAACACTGTTCCCATCAAGTACCACCTGTTAAGGGACTACTGTCGAATTTTGAGCAAGTGTCGTCATTCACTTTGCTTTTAACAGCTGTTCAAAACATACAAGCTCGTGTATTTTACTAAAAATGGAAAAAAGTGAATTTCGAGTGCGAAAAAAGAAACGTGACTCGAACCCAAGAAAAGCTCGATAAATGCTATGGGGACCATCGATTTCAATGGTAAAAAATTGGTTTACTGACTTTCCTTGTGGTCGCACAAGTACAAATGACGCTGAGCGTCATCGAAGAGTAAAAGTGCGGTAGATTTTTGATCTCATAGGCATTTCATATGGCAGTGTGGTTTCGATTTTAAGTGATCAGCTGGGTTTAAGAAAGTTGTCTGCAAGATGGGTGCTGCGTTTGCTCTCAATTGACCATAAACGTAAACGTGTGATATCTTCAAAGGATTGTTTGGAGTTGTTTAACCGCAATCCGAGCTGGTACCTCATTCGCCATATTCTCCGGATTAAGCCCCTAGTGGCTACTTCCTATTTCCAAACCTCGGTGGAAAGAGATTTAGCTCCAACTATGAAGTTATTAACCAAACAAATGCCTATTTTAAGGACCTCGAATAATCCTATTTTTTGGAAGGGATACACAAACTGGAGAAACGTTGGACTAAGTGTATTGAGTTAAAGAGATTATGTTGAAAAATAAATTATTGTTTTGCAAAAAATACTGTGTTTCATTCAAAAAGTCACGGACTTATTCATCCGCCCTCGTATGTAATTTCACCGATTCTTTAATTCATTGATGAATCACTATAACACGCATTCTTCACTTATTGCAACAAGAAAAATACTTATACATTTTAGAACTCATTTTATTATGCGATTTTATAAGCAAATTTAATAAGCTAAATGGTTTATACGTTTTTCTGATAACTATGTTTATGAATTTAATAACAAAATCGGCTTCGGCCTAAAAAATGGCTTTGGTCGGACACTAATAGTAACCAAACATCAATTTATCAATTTTATCAATTAAATTATTTGCTTAAAAAAATATTTATAATTTGCTGTTTTAAAAATTCATAAAAAATTGCGCATTTAAAATGTAATAATTTTTCATATTTAATACACAAACAAAATCAAGTTGAATAAATAAACTTATAAGTTTTATGCAATCAAATGAAATCGTCCGCTGCCAACAATTTCTTCACAGAGCGGGAAACAGTTTGGTTATCAAATCGATTTTAATAATCATATTTATTATACGTAATTAATATTAAAAATTGAAAAAAAAAAACATAATTTAGACCTTTTTATTTATTGGTTTTCGAAGCTTAAATATTTGTTTTATTTTAGATTTTATGTCAGTCAGTCAGTCAGTCTCTACGTTTAATTTGGAATGGGTTATTTTGCAATAATTACGCTATTTTTTATTGTAAAAAAAAATTAAATTCCAAACTAACAATTAAAAACAAACTCTTAAATCATTTTGTTTTTATTGCAAAAAAATTAAATTAAAAACTAACACGATGTTAAGAGCCATTTAAAAGGTTGTGTTGAAATCGAGACTTCAATTGCAATTGTAACCATATTGCTGCACATGTTTACATGTGCAAACCAGTTAAAAAAACAATTTCATTTGCAAACTATTATTTATATCCAAATAACACTATTTAGTGCTACAGCTTGTTTTTATTTTCTAATAAATTTCTTACTTTTTGTTAACAAATTGATCGATTTTCTTTAGAAAAATATTTTTATTAATATGTTTTTTTAATTTCTATTGTTAAGAAATATTTTATTTAATATTATTTTATTATTATTTATTTATTTCTTTTAATTGATTTGTTTTTTATTTATTATTTTGTTTATTCCTCTTTTATTTAAATTACTTTTAAACTCTTTTCATGAAATATTTTTTTTTTCAAGTTGGTAATTACTTTTTGTTTGTTTTGTAATTTTTCAAGTAATTTCACAAATAAATTTAATTTCACTTAAGATTTTTTTTTAATATTCTTTTTTTATTTTACACAAAACAAAACCGTAAATTATTGGCAATTTACGCCAACGTAAAATAAAAATTTAAATTTAATGAAAAAAAATGTGTTTAAATTTATTCGCTGGCTTGTTTCTGAAGCTTTCTTTTACGTTGTTGTAGTCTTCGTTGTTGTCGTAATAAAGAAACCAGAATTTTTGTTGTAGTACACATAAGTATGGTTGGCTGTACACGTTGTTTTTTTTTCTCTTTAATTTCTCTTTATTAATTGACTTTTTGAAAATAATATTTATTGAAATAATTATTTTGATTTGAAAACATTTTATTCACAATTTTGAATTTTTTTGTTCACTTAACATAAAATATTCAACACAATTTTATAATTTTAAACACTTTAATAACAAATTTGTTGTATTTATTTGCCAAAAAATTCAATATTTTTTGTAACTTTTTATTTATAACTTTGTTGATAAACAAAATTTCTTTAAAAAAAGAGTTTATTTGTTTTGAACAAATTTGACATCAAGACGTATGATTGATTTAAATTCAAACACTTTGAGAAAAGGCAATTTTATTGCTGCTTTTTGTTGTTCTGTTGATTGCTAAATGCTTTCTTTATACAATTTATTTGAGTTTGCCGCTTAAAAATATAAAACGCAATATATGGCAAAGATAAAAATTCGTTTTGGTTTTTGCTATCGCGTTTTTCTTGTTTTATTTTGTCTTTTTTACACAATTTTCTTCTCAAATATTAAAAAAATATATTAGAAATCCCAGCGCTTCTATTAAAAATGTTGTAGTTAACGTGACGACAGGTAGAGCAATACTAAATATTTCCAAGAAAATTTTAGAAGAAATTTTCTATAGCAATTCCCATCAGCCTGAGTGTTATTACATTATTTTAACTCTCTTGTGTTGAATTATATCTCTCCACTCACGTTTATTCACTCTTTTTATTACTCTCACTCACCAATAAGGTCTCATTAGCCGAGTCACATTTTCTCTGGGGTTTTTTTCATGTAATTGTTGTTGGTTTTTAGTGCCTGCTTAAATACTTGTTTAGTGAGGTGTTTTTGTTGTTCTTGTAACTTTAGTATGATGTGTTTGTTGTATGCCTATTTTGTTCCCAGCAAACAGGCGGGTTAGATATCACTTAGTCTACCTCAGATATCAAACGTCAGAAAACGTTTTGCTAAGAAACAGCTTTTCCACCGGCAAAGTTTACTTTGACAAAGCCTTTTCAATTTTCTTTTAAACTTTGTTTTACTTCTCCACACGGAAAGTTTACTTTGACATATTTTGCGTTCTTTTTTGTTGGATGAACATGAAAACCAATCACACACATATATGCAACCAAATACAAGTATGAGTAAACGACAAGCGAAAAAGAAAGAAACTTTGCGAATACCACAAAGTCTGTACTCAGCTCCACTCTTTTTTCCCTTCTCACCAACAAACTCAAGACTTTGCAAATTAAAGTCTGTATTTAGACACGTCATGTCTTGACATGATTGCTACTTTATAGGCGAGAGCGACGAGGGGAGAAGCAACGAGTACACACACTTTGCCTGTGTAAATGAGAGAATTGTTTTTTCAGATACATATTTTAAATGTGGATTCCAAATATGTATGTATGTATATGTGGAAACAGGAACACCTAACATCGTTCTAATTAAACTTATCCTGTTATGTAGTGTCTTTCCTCTTTCTTTTTTGGGCTTAAGAAATATCTATAAGCTAATTGCGAAGATATTATCTCTTTCGCAAATTAGCAGCAACTTTAAATTTAACTATAATTTTTAAGCCTCTAACTTGGTTTGACAAAGGATTGGGAATGGAAATCGATATCATGTGATGCCAACATATTTCGAACCTTGTGTTTGTTGGGTTTATATCATTTTACTTGTTCTTGTTGTTTTTATATAAATGTACATATGTATTTACGAGTATGAATGTACATACATACATACATACATACATACATACATATGTATGCATGTGTGTACTTAGGAACAGTGGCGGGATAAACAACAGTACTTAGTATTCATCTTAAATCAAGCGAATGTTAATGAAAGAGTATATCAGCTGTCATATGCTCAATTCAACACTTATGAATGTAACTTTCATAGATTACGGTCTGAGGCAGGCTTGTGGCTGGTAAGGACTGCTGACCAAACAAGTCGTGCGACAGATGAGTTAATAAAACTGGATGGCCAACGAGATTTCGCAGAAGGTGAAGAGGTTATGCCCTTACTTCATTCCAACTAGTGTTGGATAATCGTGGCCACAACTCCGGAAGAAAGGTAGGAAATTGGAATGGTGGGCAATCTATCAGAATCTATGTAGATCATGAATAAATCTGAGAAATGAGAAACGAAGGAGAAACCGTGCTGGCGATGTTTTTTGACCGAAAGAAGAAAGATGGATAACCACGTCTAGGCATAGCAACGGAACTAATCTCTTAACTTTAGTGAGGAATGAATATGGCACCAACAACTTAGATCGCATATATAGATTCCTGTCGGTCCTAGGGCCATACATGCGGAAGCATGAAGACGTGAAAAGCTGAGACAAGAAATAGACCATGGAAGATGGATGATGTTGGCAAACTACACCTGCAGGAAGCTGAGACGGCGGCGCACGTTGTGCATATTTATAAGTGTTCGGCTCTGAGTACCATTAGACTGGAAAAAAGTCAAACCTTCAGGCTAAGTAAGTGCTAGCGATTACTACAAGCTTAGTGAAGGAAATGGAAGTCAATAATCCACCAGTCGACAGCCAAAAATCACTAGTCTAGAGAAAACGCTGGTAATGGCGCGGATTTCAGTGATTAGTCGACCTAATGGTTGATTAAAACGACAATCGTTAACGAACGTAAGCGGCCCCAGAAGGATACGAGATAGTCGAGTCTTTATTAGATATTTTTTATTTACTATTCAACTTTTTTGGTTTTTTAGATTCTACAACTCCAATTCATAATTAGAAAACCAGAATATTTGCTGAGATTCGAACTAGTGGTCTCAATACTGCTTGCCCATCACACCCAACCACGGTGGTTATTATGTATTTCGATTCGAAACGGAAATCATTCAAATTTATATAACTTATACATTGTGTTTCGAAAGTGTTTTCTTTCGAATCGAAATACATAATAACCCCCAGGCTACCGAATCGATTCCTTTCAGTTCTTTTATACTCGTATTGCATTATATAAGTATTCACACAATATTTTATTTATTTATTGGCCGGTAAGAAGACCATATGTCCATGATGTTATTAACAATATTTTAAAAATTGTTTTGTGGCTGACTATACCCGACCTATGTCTTCACATAGGAAGTAGCAACGTGGTTGTCAACGAAATTCCACAAAAGAACCGCAATACTATACGGTTATCCGTGGCAAATCAGTCAACCAGTGCGAGCGAGACGAAAAACTCTCGAAGGCCAAACAACACACGCGAGCCTGACCGCACTTTAAGCTGAAAGTGCACACCACGCGTTCTACGCGCTTGCGTTTCATGCGTTTTAAGCATTTGACGCTTTAAAAACGGCAAGTTACACACCACGCTTTATACACGTTTATGCTTATCAAATTTCAAGTAAATTTTGCCGACTTTTTGTTAGCTTTTTTAAGTTTTATGTTCTTTAAATTGTTTTATTTCGTTTTTCATCAACTGCTTACGAAAATTGCTTTCTAATAATTAAATGTTTAATCTCAAAAAAATTTTAGACTCGGAACTTGGCAGTACTAACAGATATTTTGTATACGGCGCAGGTGACGCGTAAAAGTAGAAAGCTGTTCAACTTTTTACGCGTCACAAGCTCTTGTTGTGTAACTCGCTCTATGAAAATACTCTGATTCAACTTTTTTGAGAGACGCGTAGGACGCAATACGCGTAGAAAGCGTGGTGTGGACTTTCAGCTTAAGCAATAATTACGATGGCGCGAGATCTGTTCTTTAGCCCAGAGCTGCTTAACGACTGATTTCACACAATATATTCGACTAAATATCGAGAGTACGAACGATGGAATTTTTTTCGAATTCGTGGTTTCGAGAAATTATAGAGAGTAGTTCTTTGTAAAGAAAGTTCGGCTCATTTTTAATTCGCGAACATTTATCGCGAAGATTTGTATCGAAAATTCTTTGCTTTAGCGAACATTCGATTGTTTTCGAATGTCATTTCAAGATGGCCAGTTCATAAAATGTGAACGTTCGCTGAAAGTTGAGGAGCGACAAGTAAACTTTTTTCGATTCGCATATACGAAAAAAACTCGAGATACGTGTTGTGCTTAAATTATAACCTTTTCAATGCAATCACAGGTTCACAGGGAAGACTTATAAAAAATAGCAAAGAAATAGCAACTATAAGAGAGAATATAAAGAAATTTACACAAAATAATTGCAATACGTAAATTATTCGGAGGTAAGTTAATCTTCAAACCGAAATCATAATTCTCAAAAAGCAAATATATGCTATTATTCTCTCCACGACTGTTCATCTAAGTTCTAATTTTTACATTATTTTTATTTAAAAAATCGAATTTTATCTTCTTTTTTGCAAAGTCTCTGCTGCTTTACTAATTTGTTGTTATTATTGCTGTTTTTTGTTTAATATTTATCGTCGTTCCTTTTTTTGCTTTTGTTTTTTTGTTTTGTTTATTTTTATCTTAACAGTCGTTAAACAAAAAATAACAACATTTGTTTTAATTTTTATCCAAATTATTTTCGTTGTTTTTTATTTTTTATTTATTTTATTCAAAATGTATGTATTCTTTCAATTTCATTCATTGAGTTGGATTCTGAATTTAACAAATTTTCATTTAATTTATTTTATCTGGTTTATTTGTACAACGACTGCGACAATTCAAGAATAGCAAATAAGGGAAACAAACACATTTTTAAATGAATAAATTGTAATTGAGTTGTTTTTCTTTAGCAGTTTCCAATGTTTTGTTGTTTTTTTTTCGTTTTAGATTTCACAATTTTATTAAATTGAAAATTAAATAACTTATTTACAATTTTTTAATTTATAAATTTGCAATTAGATTATGAGTTTTTTTTTATAATAAAAATATCTTAAGAAGTTGGGTTACGTTGTACTTCTAAGTGTAGGGTAAGACATGGCAAGTATTTGACGATATTCTTATGCAATCATGACATCTATATTTAAGATATTATTATGTATATAGAATGAATTTTAATAATATATCTATGTAAGTGGCTGGTCCACGATGTCGAACGAATTGTTTCTTTAATGAAATTACTTTTAAAACAAAAACAAATTCTAAAATTTTATTTTTGTTTTAAATGTAATTGTACGAAAGAACAACGACTACGTGTGACATCGTGCGACTGGCAGTAAAAGTACAAATTTAACCCTCTAATGCCGATTTCTAAAATAATTATTTTTGGAAAATTTTTGAGTATCTGATTTAAAAGAAGTGTAGGGCCGTACAATAACTCATTAATCTTTCAAAAAAGAAAACGATGGAAAAGTCGAACCAAAATTTCGATGATCTTGGTAAGCACGATGCAGTTTCTTCATGTGAAAATTTTATATAGATTTGTATTTAGTTTTGATAAAACCCCAGAATTCATGTGATGTTTGTTGTTAATAAACTCCCTCAAATTATAATTATAAAATTGCTGTGTTTAGCAAATTCATGTAAAACAATATAACGAACATTTTAAGCTTCCAAAACTCCGCTGTATGGGACTTGAAAAATGGTCAGAGACTCCCCTTAAACAGCAATAAAGGGGGCCGAGATGTCCCACAAAAATATTTCTCATAAAATTCTACTCTAAGCTCTGACAGACACCAGAAGTTCAAAATTCAAGCCGAACACCAGAAATAAATCAAAACTTGAAGTATCTGGATAAAGGCAGAATTAGTTTGTACGTTCTATTCTGTTCTGTTATGAATCAGCTGTTTTGTGTCTGTTCAATTGGAAAACTGTGGTTGTGGTTTGTTGTGCCCTTTTCGTTCTGTTCTGTTGGGGGAATGCAACGTTAAGTGGCATCCAAGAGTTCGTAGGTATTAGTTTTTTCTTAAAAGTCATGAACCTTTGTTTTAATTCAAGATTTTTATTAAAGATTTATTTATTTTTTATCAAATAAAAAATAATGAACGATGAAAAGCCTATTAGAAGGTCCGGCGTACCTGACACTTTATGGTTTGCTACATTTTGCACACATTTATAAAATTCATTCCTTCATTCATTCTCTGGAAATATTAATTTTTCAATGATTTACTAGTTTATTTTTTTTGTGTATTCAAACAAAAGAAATTTCAAAGTTTTTCTTTTGATTATCGTTTGCTTTTAAAAACAGCTGATTCTTTTCACAGAATAAGTAATTAAAAAATATTTTTTACAGTAAAAACCGGCACAGAAGGGCAAAGAAAAGTAAAAACTAATGAACTCTTAAGTACGAAATTAACCCTTAAACACATTTAAACATTTAGAATTGTTTGTAGTAAACTTTAACCCACCAAAATACTTTCAAAACGCCGATACACATATATTTTCTTTTGGTAGACTCTACCAGAATCAATTATTAGAACTTTGTTTATTTTTTTCTTTGTGTTGTTGTTGGTCATCATTTAAGGCACCAAGAGTTAGAAGTTATTTTTTATTAGCAAGTGTTCATGTTCCGACAAAACCCACAACATATGACACAAAGAATGCCCATAAAATTTGTTAGATTTCTCTACGGCCAAGAATTTCTATCGTTTTAGGTCCTTCCAGCCGGTTTGAGGTGTTGGGCAGTCACAACACTGCTGTGGCTCACAAACATGCGTACGAAAATTATTTCTTCGCGAATCTTGTTAAACACTTATTTCAGTGCAATATTAGTTTAATATTATTATTGTTATTATTGCTTTCACGTACGTAATATGCGTCACCCACTATGAGAGAGAATTCTTTCCTAACACCTTTAGATTGACAAACAACAAAAAAAAACAAAGACGAAGTCTTTTTGACATTGAAATTTTGCATTCTACCGAGCAAAAAACAAAATTCCGATGAAATAATAGGTTTGATAGGGTCGTATGACTTTTTTAATTGAAGAAAAGGAAAAACAAATTACTAATCTTTCTCATAAACTTACCAACTAATTAATTAAGTTAAAGGCATATAAAATGTTAACATGTACATACCTGGAAAGAGAAAGATAAACAGTAGAAATTAGAATACTTAATAAATATTAGTTTAATTCAATTATTCATTTCAACACTAGGATATATGCACATAATTATAAAAGTTTAACGAATACAAGACAATTTAAGCACTTTCTAAAAAAAAATTCACTAGTCTGGGTTATTAAATATGTACATATAAAGGCGATTTACAGGCGTATTCATAAATGATTGTTAAAATTACAATAGATTTACAATGCGAATTTTACATAACTTTAACAATCGCTTTTATGAATACGAGTGTTATGAGTAGAATTTTAAAAGGATTAGTATGGAAATATTTCAAATGTTTAATATAATATATATTACTAAAAAGGATTTAGCATAAAAAGTCTTTAGAGTCGCATAATATAAAAAAAAAAATTACAGCGTCTCATCATGAAATCAAAAGGAAGGGCATTGCATTGTTTTTACGTTTTCAATTAAAAATTTGCTAGATCTGAAAAAACTTTTCACAACAAATCAATGACTTAATATTACAAGAAAGTTCTTATCGAGTTTAAGTAACTCTCGGGATCTATTCTAAAGTAGCTTTATGAATGAAAAGCTTCACTTATCTGAGACCAAAAAATACACTTGCGCAATGGGGAACATATTAGGTTCGAGCCAAGATAACAACGTTCTTATTGGTATATCTTCGTGTGTTACCAAAGAAGTATTCCGGTTCCATGCAAATAATATAGGACACTTTTTAAGTCTAACAGTTATTGGTATCTTATTCTGTAAATCAAGGGATGCTATGACAGCTTCATGACAGCTCTCTGAAGACCTCACATACGCAAACATTGTTAAAGACATATTGGGAACTGATAATAAAACCGTTTTAGGCATTTTTTAAAATATGCGCTTAAAATGAAACAAACAAATTCAACAATTCCAAAACATTTCCATTTGAAATAGATAAATAGAACCGGAAACAAATCAAATCGGAATAAAAAAAATCAAAATTGTACTTCAATTTCCAAGGATAATTAAAAAAATATGGATAAAATACTAACTTTTCATTGGTGATTGTTGTTGGAATAAACAACAAAATACTACCTTAGATTTCCAAATAAAAATGCGCGAAAATTATTTTTTATGACTTGAAAATGTCCTTTCAGCTTTTACAGATGTAATTAAGTGCATATTTAAAAGATATCACTCCATTATCATCCTATTTTAAAACTGATTTATTCAGTTAGAGGAGGTGTGTTCCTTGTGGAAACCAAAAGGAATCCATGTAATGTTTCAGCAAATATAAACTAGAAATAAGATGTACATAGATATCGCTACTCAATATAAAAGAGCCACCTGTTGAACAGAATGTAAATACAATATTTTAACTTCAGAGTAAAAAAAGTATCAAAATATGATTTAATAGGGTCGAATATGCTCTGTAGATTCGAAAAATGCTGAAAATACGCTCTTAAAACCGGAATATGCAAGAAAAAAAAATTCTAAAGAGTAATATATGCAAACATATGCAGTAACAAATCGATGCCAAAATGCATGAAAATTCCTGAAACGGATAAATAAATTATCACAAAAATAGAATGCACAAGAAAAAACATGCAATTGCATATTTGCGGTTTCCCTGCTGATCATATTTCAAAAACCAAAAACCCAACGACTAGTAATATATATTTCTCTTCTCTTGCATGCATATTACGATCATGTTGGGATCTTGTATCGGTAGTCTTCGGACGTGCGAAAACTAGCCGATAAAATGATATCTTAACTCGACTTTCATGGCATTTCCGACGGAATATTCTTGTCGTGGTAGAAAGAGCAAAATAGACCAATTAGAGTGGGATAGCAGGGCGATCTGCAGTGTCGATTTATTTTAAGATGATCATCAAATATGCCAATCGTGCCGTCTTCTCCATGAAGCCAGTGTCTATTTAGAATGCATTACTGGTTGGTTACAAAGGAATCGCAATAGGATACTACCATACTGGGATTTCATCGGGGAATAAACATTTTTGTCGATATCCAAGCGGCAGTTCTGTTACTAAGATGACACACCGCTTCTCCAATTTTGTATCCAGGTTAGATCGTCATGCTGACGTTACTTTTATGTGACTTCCTGCTGAGAGTAACTTCATTGGCAATGACAGGGCGGATGAGCCTCTCACGGTTGGATATGTCCCGGATGTATCCTATTCAGTATCCGCAGCAATGTCGCTCGACACTCCTAAGGACAATATTTTCAGTTATTTATTAATTTCAAAGAACTAAAAAAGAATATATACATAAGCTGAGTAATTCTACGGCCAATTAAGAAATTGTGGACATGTTATCATGATTACTATTTCTTGCAGTGTTAACGGGGTACTGGACGATCAGTAAACATGATATTAGACTAAGACTTTCAATTCAATGCATTTTTTTCAAGAGCAAGGTAAGCAAGAGATAGTTGTCCAACTTCTCTGCGAGTATCCGGTATTACATTCTTCGAGACACAAATGTTTATGCAAAATATAATGGACGATCTACCGTAGTTATTAAAGATTCGTTCTCATTTACATAACTAAAATATTTTTCCAACCATCCATTCAATCGAATTTGAAAGCGAGAAGAAAGAGGTGGAATATAAGGAGCATGCCGCTACAGTTTGAACCTCAACTCATGTATTTTAGTCTGCATCCGGGTCAAAAGAGGGCGACTTTCTTGATTTCTTATCTTAATTGTTTCAATAATGATGAACAATAATCCTCTATTGGGGTTTCATATTCCCAAGTAGTCAATCCATATACATATGTATCTCCAAGCAGATCCTAAAAAATCGGATTCATAATCTCTAACCAGTTCATTTCACTGCTTTTGTTTTCTTTGGAAGAAATTTGTCTAATAAACTCAATTGCCTTGATTTCATGTGCACAGTGGGGAAGTCAAGGATGCATCAACAGGCATGTACGCAGCAAAAAAACGTGCGAAAAAAGCACCAGATATATTGATGACTTCAATTAAAAACTTCAAATTCTGGGGAGAAAATAATGCATTTTACATAAGCTTGTCATTGAAAGGGAGTGGTTGCTTTTTAATAATTTTTAGACCTACTAAAAGTGGTTTTACGTACTATTAAAATCTTAAAATAAGATGTTATTTATTATTATTAGTAAAATAAATCAACTAACGAATTTTTAGATATTACAAAACTATTTCAAAGTGACTCATCAGTAGTCACTGTGTAAGTATCATTTCTTAATATTGATATTTAACTACTTCGGAGAACTATTCTTTTCACATCCTAGGCCTGAAATAAAACAAGATTTATTTCACTAATAAAAAATTACATATAATTTTCCGATTTTTATAGCATCGAAAACATTATAATTATCTAAAATAAACCTCTATCCAACATATTTATTTGCTATCATTTGATATAAAATCATTATCAACTCTTGCGTGTGTTTGCTGGGCTCCATCAAATGATACGCTAAAGAAAAATTATAAAAAAATGGTTCGAGTCAGAAGTTGTGATCACAATCTTTTTTACTGTGTATCGCGAAGAAATTCATCGGAACCGCGACGGATCAATCACACAATGACTTTTAATTTCAATTTTGCTTAATGCGAAAGCTTTTAATAATGAATTTTTTGTACGACATTTAAATCACTGAATCAGCTGACATACTCGTGAGCTTAACGAGTGCAGTAGTCTGCCGCTTTAAACTACATATGTATATCGTGGGATCTAACGATGATTTCCAGCATATGGATTCATGTGTATAGGAACACGTTTAAAACCTTTCGCCAAACTCTAGTCATCAAAGCTGGTGCAGATGTGCCACAAACTTCTTCTAAGTCATCCTTAATTTCTTTAGATGTTCTACCTCTCATATACTTACATAAGTACGTAGAAGGGTTTAATGATGAAATTAGTTTGTTCAAGAACAGAAAAAAATGTCCTAAAAATTTGGCAGTCTTTTTTTTGCCGCTTGAGCAACATACTTCGTTTTAAATTCTATTGCATTCACGTTGGAATGCGATGGAACAACTCAGCTGCTAATCAAGTTGGGTGTTTTTCCCACAAACTAAACAACTTTGTGCAAAATCTTATTCACAACTTAATTTTACAAACGAGCCATTTTTAGTATAGATCGCAAATAAAACTAGCAAACAATGTTTTTTGCAATGTTGTCAACGTGAAAATAAGCGCAAAATAGGACAAAGTTGTACGAAATGCCCACTGAAGTTGCCATAGAGTTGTACAAGCAGAAAATTTTTTTTGATTTTTCGTACAACTTCATACAACCAGCCCACAAAAGTGGGCACAACCTCCTCAACATATAAGGCTTGCATTAGAAAAGTTTCATTCTGAAAAATTAAGCCCTTGATAACATTTTTATTTCGAACTCTATTTGGTTTTTAATCCAAAGTTATACATATTATTAGGCCAAGGTTTGACTTACAAACAAAAAAACAAAACGACTCAGGATGTAAAACAACAGGTAGCAATAGGGTTAAAGTCATTTGGGAAATTTTCCCTCAAAGCATTTGTATAAATAAATATGAAATGGCAAGAAATTACCAGCTCGTATTGCGAGTAACGACTTTAAAAACGTCAATACTTAAAAGTGTTTGAAGACGCCACAAAAAACGATAAAAATCAAATTTCGCTGTCAGTTTTGAAATCGAGCTTTTGAAGGAATTGTTGTGTTTTATGCCAAGTGTTTTACTCACTAGTCTATTGCACAACTAAGTATTTCACTACGTACCACGAATACGAATGCGAAGTTAGTCAAAGACCTGGGGGTTACTCTCTATGCGATGCGCAAGCAATTTCAGTGTAGCAACAATTTGATTTCGTATCATTTTTCATTCGCATCGCAATAGAGAGTAACCCACCAGACCACAAACTTTAAAATCTCTGATACAACCTTCTCAAGTTGTACCAACGGTTGCAAAGTGTGTGGCTTACATCAGCGTTTTATGACATATTAATCTCCCCTCGTATAGTCATCATTCTCAAAACATTCATACAGGCATGCAGTACTGTTCGTTAAATAATATTCCCAAAAATTCATCTTTATGCAGACATTTTAAACTTAAAAAAAGTACTTTTAAATTGCCCCAACTTTACAGTATGTTTCAACTGTTATACGCCACAATGAATGGCGCCATTTTAAGGTTATGTTGAATCAACTCAACAACAAAAATTTAACAAACAAGTAAAAGATAATTTCAAGCAATTATTAAATATGACAAACACGTGTATGCAAAAAAGGCAAACAATAAAGATAATGAAACTTACCATCTATGGTGTCAACACTAGCTCGACGAGACTGCTTCTTTTCGCTGACCATTTATAAATCATTAATTAAATAAAGCACTAATTCACTTTGTAAAACGTTTTATTAGCAAAATTAATTTTTAACAAATATGTATGTAAATAAGACACGCACTTTAGAATTAAAGCAAAAGCAGCGATTTGTAAAAATTAACCAGAAGAAACTTGAACAAATTATTAAATATTTATTATCATACTTTGTTTGCTTGCGTTTAGTTTTCGGTAAATATTTTTAATTAAATTTTAAAATAAAAACAAACTTCACATGAACGCGATACGCAGAAAAAAAAACTAAATGAAAGAAAAGCAATGATATGACTAAAGAAATTAACAAATAAACAGAAAATATATGGAATAATACCCACGAATTTACACACTTCCAATGGAAACACAATGAATGGTAACAACCAAACACTTGAAGCGCCACTAACAGAAATAAAAAAATTATATTGAAATATTAAATCCACTGAAAAAAATATACAGTGCTGCTATTACTCAAATGTTGTCGCACATCCAAACACACGGTGTACAATTGTATGGAATATACAATAATAAGTTTGTATGTACGTATTTATTATTGTATCATGATTGAATGTAAAACGAAGGGTAGACGTAATAAATATGAAAACAAAATAAAAACAAAAACAACAAAATACAGGGGAGAATCGAATAAATAAATACGTATAGAACAAAACAACATCAAATAGGTACAAGAAAATGTCAATAATATAGAAAAATAAAAATTTTTCAACAGTTTCGTGTAATTAAAATGTTATAAATAAAGGGAAAGAGCCGATAGAGAAATAAGTAGCTGGAGAGAGTGAGTACTCATCTTGTTGGTACTTTATTCAACAATACAACGCAAAACGAACTAAAGAGTTCAAAACAAAATTGAGTACTTTGTTTACGGGAGATACGAAAATACTTATTACAATACGATGTCCGTACAATTGCACACGATGTCTATTCCCGTCAAAACATTTAGTGTATTCGTGTGTCACGACATGAAACGATATTAGTAAACGCATTTGATTGGTCGACGAATGCACACAACGATTTCAGTCGTTGTTTTGAGTACTGTTTCCAAGAGATTTTTTTTCATTTCATTATCTAGTTGAGTGTTTGCAAGAAGTTGTGTACGATTTGAACTAAAATACTGTTGTTTTTATTTGTATATTATAGTTTTTTTTTAGCTAAATTAAATTTTACTCTCATCCAACTTCAATGTTTTTTTTAATTTTTATTTTATTTCGTCGTTTTTAAAAAATAAAACATTTAAAAGTAACATCGCATTTTCTTGGCTAAATTGAATGTGGATGTTTTGCAGTCGTACTATGTAGCTTTTTTCTTTTTTAATAAGTACTTACATACATACATACTTATGTACGTGTGCATATGTATGTACATATGTATTTACATGTGTATGTACATATTATGTAGATACATACATATGTACATATGTTACATTTCAATGAAGTTTCGATAAATTCTTGGACAACTAAGCTTTTTAACCAAAATAAAAGAAGAGCATCCTAAGAATTCAGTTAGATGCTAAAACTTCATAATGACGAACAACACACTTTTGCACACAAACTACATAACGTATGCATTACTTTGGAGTAATTATATAACTACTTACTAGTATATGAATAAGTAAATTATTCTCCTAATTGCGCACTAGAGTGTGTTCTCCTCAGTTGGTAGGAAAAAGAAGCAATTTTTTTAATTGAGTGCGTTCGTGAAAATAAATTTTTAGCGCGTAATAAAATAGTTGTATCATAACCCAGTGAATTAGATACATGACGTCCAACAAAACATTTCCACGAGTTCACCACTGACAGCAGACATGTAATTTTTATTACATACATACATATGTACATACATATCTATGTATGTACATATGTATATGCTATTGTTAAAGTAATGAGTAAAAACGCCAAAGTAGAAGTAGTGGAAAGTTATGTGGAAGCTACATATGTACATACATATGTATATGTATACAGTGTAACCTCGTTACCCGGGCGGATATAGTTTCTGCCGATGTCGGGATTACTGAATCGTTCGGACTGCAGTTAAAAAATTTGAAACTCCAAACATGTAAGTACAAACAAAAAGAAACATGTAAAACCAAAAACTAAAAGTTCTTATTATGAAAGAATTGGTTATGAAACAATATTAGAAAGAAACAATAGAAACATTAACTTAAGTTAATTTCAGCTTACACGCCAAGGCAAATACAAGGTTTTTTTTTTTGGAGCCGCTACACTCCCAGTGTTCATGTTTTTTTTCTTCAACAAATAAATTCTATAACTCAGAGTCTCCGTAAGTCGAAGATTTTTTTGGAATAATGGTGATTCGAGTTATGGAAGTTCGACTGTAGTTTAATTTTACTATATGGACAACAACCTGCAGCCGTGTAGTCATGAAAATAATCATTTTCATATACACACATGCATTCTATTTTTGACAGGTTGTAGTCGGTAGCCTGCTGTCGTGAATGTGTTTATAGCTTAACACTATAAAGAATAATTACATAAAATTAAATTGTATATATGTATGTATGTATATCATTAATCATAAAATTAAGTTAAATGTACCTACCATATTCGATTTAGTTAATAAAAATTAAACAACTATAAGAACCGCACCATACAATTTGGAGAAGTTATTTTTAATTACCATTTTACAATATACTATGTAGAAATCTATTCGATTTCGTATCGCTTAAGGTTCGCGTTTGATATTACTAAAGTTTGAAATCGATGGAGTTATGAAACAACTATACTTTTCTCGATTCGTTTTTGATTGTCGATCTCGATTGCTTTAAATGAAAAAAATTTTGAGATACATTTGCAGGCGATATCATAAACGAAGGTGGAAATAAGTTCTAAACTTTAGAATCTAAACATGCGATTAACTCTACAAACTCTTTGAAAGATTTCGTTGAATTTTTTAAATCATAAATTTAAATTTTATCAACTCATAAATGGCCATAATAAAATTTTAAATTCCTTTCAGTTTCCTTTCCTATTTTATTGCCTGAGTTATTCTTATCTAATCTGTTAAACGCATACGGCTTTTCACTTCATTTGTCTTTTGTCACTTTAAATAACACCAAATAATACCACTAAATGTCAATTTCTACTTGTTTTTATTTCTTTTTTTTGTGGGTCATAGAGTCATAAATTACGTGGCAGGAAAACCTAAAACAAATACAATAATTTTTTATTTTCATTTGATTTGATTAAATTGATAGAAAATTGGACGACAGACAGACACCACAACAGAACGGCACATCAACAACAAAATTTTGTTTATTAACTTCAAGTCAATTGGGCGATGAAGTCTGGAAGTAAATAAATGAGGGACAAAACAAAAGAATGAAATTGAAAGAAACCATTTTATTGCAATTGACATTTAGTGGCTTGATGTTGACAAGTATGTAATTTTTCCCATTGTTCTTGTTGTTATTGCTTCTGCCCCGCTGTCGTTGCTACTGTTTACAGGTGGTCAGATAATGAGTCAATTAAAGGTATTTGATCACTCATTAATATGTAAGTAGATTTTAAGTGCCACATAAATTTATTTCAATTGGTTTACTTTGATAAACATCTTATTAAGCACAGGCCCACTTATGAATGCCGTTCAAGAACTGGCATTCGATGAAATATATTGAAACAATTCGATGAAACAATGATGCCGGTTGCAGACACTGGCAACAATAACAAGCTCGATTTTAATTTTTGAATATGACGTGAATCAGGAGTGATTTGCACATAAATACATACAATGTAAAAATCAGTTATTTACTTAAACAAAAGTTTTTGATTGCCGATAATCAGTAAAAATTTTGTGTCATTCCCGGCTACTCGGGAATAGAAAATATTAAAATTTTTCAAAATAGAAAAGAAAAATACTAAAAATAAAGCAATTGTTTGACATCCCTAGACGTTTTTTCCAAACACAAAATACGTGTGGTTTTTGTTATGTTGTTGTTGTACTATCGAGTATATCTGTTTTTAATAAGTATATCTTGGAAAAAACGAAGTTTAGAATTTGCTGACACCTCAAATGGAAACATAAAAAATATTTATTTCTTGAGAGGGTGTATTTCTTTACACATGTTGAAAAACGATTCTGCATTCTTAATTAAGAAATCATCCATTTTGAGTTATGCCGTTGTTTGTCTAAATAAGCGATATGTTCGGCGGACACCTAAAATTAGTTTTAAAACGAGTCAAAAAGACGAAACGTCGTTTAGAAAGAATATTTCTATTTGCCCTCGTATTGTGTTTTCTTTTCGTATGACTTTAATATTTTAATTAACTCTTGAAGCTGTTAATAAAATGTCATAAAACTGAAATAACAAACAGGTTGAAGCTTAAACAAACATTCTCTTGTAAACATGCAATTATCTATGGCAACAACAAAAACCAAAGTAGTCAAATTGTTACTGACGGATGCTTGAATTCGTTTAATAACTCGTAGTTTGCCGGAGTAAGTGAATGCATGTATAAATATGTGTTTAAAGTATTTTATGACGGATTTTACCAGCTTACTGTGAAATTATTACACCTCATATGTTTATTTGCCACTTCTGATGTTGAATTCGTGAGTAAACTTGTCTTTGACACTCACTCATTCATACTGACTGACTGATTGTCAGTCAGCTAAAACACTCTGAATGGCACAGTTTCAGCTTTCAACTGTGTGTACAAGCATGTATGTACGTCGGTCTGTCTGTACGGTTTAAAGTTTCTCCAGAAATTAAAATTTAATTGGCATTTACATGATTGTGTTGTCATTATTGTTCTTTTTTTCTTTCTTCCAGTAAATGTAAGTATGTATGTAATACATCATTAAGATTATTCCTTGTGATGAAATCATAGAGTTCTTATTCTCGAAATGATTGAAATTTCAAATTGTTTTCTAAGTTAATCAAGAAGGAATGGAGCTGTTAGACAATTTTAGAAATTGTTTGTTTTATTTAAAATTTACGGAATTGATTTTTCCCCAATTTTTACTTAAAACTCTTTAGATAATTGTCTAACTTTTTGTTCTTGAGTGCAGCGAAATTCTTGATGAATTATTCTTCAATCAAATACAAAAATTATTTTTTAAATAATTTGAATGAAGCCATTAACTTGTAAAAAATAGCTGATGCTTAAATATTAAATTCATGTAAAAAATTGAAATTTTTCCTCTCCACAAAAAAAGTAGTTTAGTTTTTATTAATTTTTTTTTTACTTTTTTAAATTTTATTAAGAGATTAAAATTTTGCGCTCTTCATAATCGGCCCGGTGCAGTAAACCACAAGAGTTCAAATCACATGATTTCAAAAAATAAATTGTGGCTTATTGCAGGGGTTTTTGCTGTATTTTTACGTGTTTGGGATTTACAATATAAAGTTTTAGTCGATCCTCGTTATTAATTTTTGGAAATCCTGTAATTTGAACTTTTGTCTAGAGAATGCATGTGAAGTGGAAATTATATCACACTTTTTTGTGAAAACTGAAAACCGTTATAACGGTTTGTACTCTTTCAAAAAATTACCGGTTTTAACAAAGTCAGTCCTTGGATTTTGTGCTTTAAAATAAACTTTTAACACAATTTTGTGTTCTAGAGTCTGTAAAAAATCGATTAGGGTTTTTTTTCTAAAACCTATATAAGCTTTTTAAAGTTTCTGCATAGAAATTGTGATAAACTGCCCATAAATCTGGCCAAGCGCGTAAATTTTCTGACGAAAAAACTAAAAATTATAATGAAAAAAAAATCAACTGTACAAATTATATAGTAAGCCGATTTTTTTCCCCTTGTAATTTATACTTCTGAACTCTATTTACATTTGCTTTGATATGCTTAGAAAAATTTTTAAATGTCTTTTACTGACCCTACAAACAGAACAATTAAACATCAAAATTAAACAATATTGATTTCATTTCATCTAATTTTTTGCAACAATATTGACTTTGCTGAAAGCTGACATATTTTTATATTGATTCAATGTTTAAATCTTTAAATTTGAACTAACAAATATAGAAGATTAAGCATTTTTCGTAGTTAAAATAATAGGTATTGTGTTATATTAAATTTAGACAACTTAGCTGCGTAGTAAAATTATTACATTAAATTAACATTGGATTTGATAAAATCAACATTAAGTAGTTTAAATACAACATTTCAACATTTTAAAACAACATTGCTACCAAGTATTCCAGGTATTTCAATGAGAATTTCAAAAATTACAAAAGTATAAGAAATTCTCATTGGTTTATTAAAACTTTTCGTATAAGACAAGAGTTTCGAAACTTTTCGAAAATATGGTTTGACCTTAAACTGATGATTTGAAGCTAGTAGTAAAATAAGAAAATTATTACATTAAATTAACATTGAATTTGATAAAATCAACATTGAGTAGTGTAAAGACAACATTTCTACATTCTCAATCAACATTGATAATTTCAAATTGACCGACAAAATAAAATTCAATGTTGGGTTATTAAAAACAACTTTGATTGCCGCTTCTCTTTTATCACCTTAAAAACGCCGCCGAGGACAGTTACTTTTTTCATATGTGAAAGTACTTAAGTAAAAACAAAAATAATCTTTATTTTATTTTTAATTAATTTTAAATTATTAAATCAAAATAAATTAAAAAAAAACATTAGATGGAAATACATAAGTATAAGGAAAATGTAAATAAATGAAAGCAGGCGCCGTAAAATAAACAGACCAGCCGCCGCTGCCGCTAAAAATTTTGCCCGGCTTGATACTCTGGTTTGTTTTTTTAATAACCGCATTTATTTAGTGAAAAAATTAAAAGTAAGTTTTAATTATTTGTGAATTTAAAAAAATAAATCAAAATGTCGGATAATATTAAGCTTTCCTGTGTTTTAATAGACGAAATAAAAGGAGATATACAGCCAATTGGATTTCGTACATGTTGTTCAATTGGAAGAAAAGTGAGGAAAAAATTCAAAGTTTTCTTCACATATAAATATTGTTTAATTTTCTTTATTTACTGTCATAGTACGGAATTGATGACGCAGCCATATCCGCATCGGGGCTGTAGTGTAAGCAAATTGTGGAAAAACCACAATATTTTTGTTTATTGATTGAAACAAAAGTATTTAATAAACATAAAATTTTTTTAAATTTCCTTTTTATTGATCTATGTATAATTGGCGAATTCACTAGATATGCTACTAACTGCTAACAGTATTTTTCAATTGCTTTTATCTATATATAAATAGGCAATGAACAATTTTTAGATCCCTTTTTCCTCTTTTGTTTTCCAACCGAATTTCTTCATTCTTTTGCCAAATGGCAAACATTGTTGAGCTTTAGTGACCCGACTATATAATATTTGAATCGGTTTCGTATTAAAGTCACAAAAGGCTCATAAATTTGACACCACTACAAATGCTAAAAATACACACGTACGCACATTTACTTATGTAGTAAGTATTGGTTCAAGTAAAAACATAAGCAAAGCAATGAGAGTGTTAAAGATACATATGACTTATGTACATGAGTAATAAAATTTTTTATAAATGTGCGTGTTTGTATGCAACTTTATTTCCCTGCAGGAAATGTCTATAGTGAAACTGTACTGACTTACTATTGACACAGTCAGCAGTGCTAATGAATTATAATACCCCAGACAATGCTACTTACTATAGACATTTAACATGTGCGTGTCATTAAAAATCCACTACTGACATTGGTACTATTGACTAGGTAGTTCTTTTGGGACCATATGTAGATATTGGAACTAGTGATTCACTAGTACATTTTAGTAATTCTAGTCAACAATTTGGGTACTTTTCTGAAGTAGATGTCAATAATGAAAATGTATATTTTATTAACTTTTGGAGTTTAATTTAAAAAAAATAAAAGACTAAAAGGCGCTAATTCATAACAGTCGTTTGAAAAATATAGGTACTAAAAATAAGGTACTAAATCATTTTAGCCTTTTTAAAGTTTTCTTATAGCGACAATGACGCCAAATAGTCACCAAAATAGTAGACAGAAGTGGTTCCCTCAGGGTTCTTATATTGTTTTTCCCATGGAGAAGTGAATAAGTAATTAGGTAGTTTTTTCTCTTTAAATGAATGTAACTGAAATAGGTATGCGTTTACACTGGCGGTCGACCACTATGTGTACTCTAGTTTTGTTAAAAATTTATTAAATAAAAGTAATATTAGTAACAAGCAACCTTACTTTTATAAATTACCTATTTAAATATTAACTATTATATATTCCAATAACTATTTTTCATTATGCATGTAACAGACTTTCTCAACTACGTATATACATAGATGCCTTACAATTTTCCCATTTTGTCCTCAAAATCATTTGTATTAGAAAGTTTTTATTATCCAATGACGTCAATTCGAATACAACTGTGGAAGAAAACCTTGCACGTTTAAATATGTTATGCAAACAACATTTGTATCGCAGCTAAAGACTTGCAAACTTAAGAAACCTTCAACTCAACCAGCAAAAAACCTTCAGTTAATCGCATTTCCTTTTATTTGCCACAATACAAGATTGGAACACAACACACCTTGAACAAATTTGATTCGCTTGTTTCTTTAGTTTTTATTACTAATTTTTCTTACATCTCCCAACCCACCACCGTTGCCAAGACTAATCTCAAACATTGCTTACGTTACGTTTTTACCAAAATCAAAATCATTTTGATTTTTTCTTCTAAATTTCAGTTGCTCGTGCTTTTCATTTCTGTTGAACCTTAAACTAAAGGCAAAAAAATTAGAAAAGAAATTTTATGGAAGAAAAAGGCAAAAAAGGAAAAACTCCAAAACCGCATTCATAATCCAGTTTTCTAAAAGTTTAAATAAGTTTCGTTGACAAACCCCGTTACGATTCCTTCAATTCTAAAATGCAGATGTACACAAGAAAAATCAAGAAAGGAAATAGAAAAATAAAACTAAACAAATCTGGTCCACTAAAATAAAACACTGTTCGTTACATGGAGTGGAGCGAACAAATTAAACGGTAAATCCAAGTGGTTAGAAAAGTAAACTTTTTATAGATAAAGCGAGCAAATGCCATTTCTTGGTCGACACATACTCGTACACATACATACATATGTTGTATGTATGGTTGAAATGAACGATGGTATGTGTGAAATTCACACTGTAAATAATGGAAAAAGCAGCTTCTTAAAAGAAAGATATCTTAAGTCATGAAGTACAGCCACAGTTATAAGCAAGAAATTTGCAAATATGCAATTGCATGATTTTTCTCGTGCAACCTATGCAGGCGAAAACAAAATATTTATTTGTTTCAGAAGTTTTTAGGAATTTTGGCATCGATTTGTTAGTGCATATTTTTGCATATTTTACTCTTTACAGCATGTTTTGCATATTTTAATAATAAGTGCGTATTTGCAGCATTTTTCGAATCTGTAGAGCATATTCGAACCTTTTAGAACATATTTTGATACTTTGATAAAGTTGTTTTTTTAATATGCTTACACATCGTCGTCCCGAAGTTATCTTCACGTATCTCCAAAAAATTTTTCTTTGCGAAATTGAGTTTGAAGGTTTAACATTATATACAAAAAAAATTATTACATGATCCGAATTCGCACTACTTCCAGAGCACAAGTTCCGGATCTTAGACCCGGTTCACACACGTCAGGTTTTACTCGTCAAGTGTTGAGTTTTTAGGAGAAGCAGTCATGTCTCATGTTTTTTGATTTTGTGATATACGAAAGGTAACTTCTAGACGACAACATCTCTTCGCAACTCTTTTGAATTCTGTTCAATAAATCACTTTTCTGTTTTCCTTGTACTCGTACATCAGTAGAAATATCTTGCTGCATTTTCGCCATTTACATACCATTCCCAGTCTTCATTTGCTTTTTTTTATTATTTGATCGCATATTTAAAAATTGGAAATTTCGATTAACGAAAAATAAAAAATATCATATGTTAGGTACGTATTGCATTTCAGCTAACGATATGTTTGTATGCCAACTTTGTGCTGTCGATATTTTAGACGGTGCTGTAATGATAAACGCGTTGCCTTTTAAGCATGTGACACATGGAAAAGCATTGGTTCGAATACCAGTCGTTCCAGTTTCCACCGATTCCAATCCCCTGGTGTTTAATTGTTTTCCATAAACTCAGCTTTTTTGACACTAAACGGACGTAACAACTGCATTTGTTGATTGTTAACTTCATGGGCTTTAAGTATGAATATAAATATTTAGAAACAACTAATAAAAAGTGAAGGCCATGTCAGTTAATACTTTTACTTCGCGTTGCGTTACAGATTTGCTTTAGCATCTAATTTACAGGGTGACCCAAAATTACCGAATTGGTTTGAATTTCCTTATAACTTTTTTATTATAATTTTTGTTTTTTCATTTCTTTTCAGTATTTTGTAAAGAACATTAGGGTAATTTAAAATGGAACAGTACACAATTGAATAACGTGCCCAAATCGTTGAACTTTATTTCTCAAATCAAGGGTCCATTGTTTTGACTCAGCATGCAGATCGCGTTGTTTTAAAGTGAGGGCTTGACCCTCAGTCAACAGAGTAGACAGTCTGGTTGCAAATTTTCGACAACAAGGAGCAGTAAAGAACCTTCCTGGTGCCGGCAGAGGCCGAAAGGTGCTCCCGGATGACAATAATGAATGGGTACAGCAGAGTATTCGGGAAGATGGAGAAACAGAATTTGGCATACAACAGGACTGTTTCCATACAAAATTCAACTTGTTCAAGAACTGAAGCCGACAGATTACCAGCAACGACTTGATTATGCAATTATTTCTAATTACTTCGCGTACAAGTGATTTTAGTTGGGCTCCGCGTTCACCGGATATAACTGTTCCAGTCGTTTTTAGTAAGCAACTTTTGGGTTTCTAGAAAAAAGGAAAAAAGTGAATGTTGTGCAGTTATTAAACACTATTATTTGAAAGGGAAAACGGCGAAAGAGACAAGAACTGCAAAAACACCATCAATCAGAAGAGGTGGTTACTGAAGAAAATATCAAGAAAATCCTCGATATCGTTATGAATGATCGCCGAACCAAGTTACGTGAGATTGTTGAAATGGTAAACTTATCATATGAACGTGTGTTCAACATTTTGCATGCACAGTTGCATAAGAAAAAGCTATCGACAAGATGAGTGCCGCGTTTGCTCAGTGTCGAACAAAAACGAGTTCGACAGACCACTTCACAGTGGTGTTTGAACATGATAAAGCGTAATCCTGTTGATTTTTGGCGTCGATTAATAACTGTTGATGAAACGTGGGTCCACCACTACACAGCTGAAACACAAAATCAATCGAAACATTGGATGGAAGCTGGTGGAAGTGCTCCGAAGAAGGTGAAGACAGTGAAATCGGCTGGCAAGTTTATGGCCACTATATTTTGGGATGCACACAGAATATTGCCATCGATTATCTTGAAAAAGGATCCACAATCACAGGAAAGTATTATCGTGCGTTATCGGATCAATTGATTGATACAATCAAGAAAAAACGACCATATTTAAAGAAGAAAAAAGTGCTATTTCTTCAAGACAACGCACGGGTTCACAGATCATTACATACGATGCTAAAATTACGTGAAATACACTTCGAATTGGATGATCATCCACCTTATAGTCCAGATTTAGCTCCAAGTGACTTTTTCCTGTTTCCAAACTTGAAAAAAATGACTCACAGGAAAACGATTCGTCTCAAACGAAGAAGTGCTTACCGAAACTGCCGCGTATTTTGGGGGGTTCCCAAAATCGTATTATTCAGATGGTATAACAAAGTTGGAATATCGTCTTACTAAGTGTATTGAGCTAAAAGGAGACTATGTTGAGAAATAAATGGTTTATAAAAAAAATGTTTTTTTTCCTACTTAGGTAGCTTTAATATCAATCCGATCTCGTACGTGATGAAACCAACAACATTATACCTGAAGTTTTGCAAAAAGTCATGGGAAATGCACGAACATGCGAAGCAGAAAATAGCCACCACTTGCGAGATATAATTTTTTTATGATTAAATGAAAAATATTCTCCATTAATATACTGTATTTAAAAAGAAAAAATGCAATAATTATGTCTTAAATCACAAGTTATATTGAAATCAAACACCTTCGGTAATTTTGGGCCACCCTGTACATACATACTTATACGAAACACGTAAACAGTGGCGGATACTTGAAAACACACAAGAACACTGATGATGGGAGTGTAGTGGCTCTCGAAAAACAACGTTGTTTTTGTTCTGCCGTGTAAGTTGAAATTAATTGAGGTTAATTTATCTCTTGAACCATTGAAATATTGTCTCATATCCAATTCTTTGTACAAAAAGGTTACGAACTTTAGCTAAAATAATAATAACCACTTTGGATTAAAAACTTCTAATGTCACATAAAGTACTTTTAATGCAGCGCGAAGCGAAAAGGTAGACAACTCTCTCCTTCTTGCACGCTTTGACGCGTTGAAGTTTTCCCTAAAAGCTCCTTATCTCCATGCATTACGAGCACAATTAGATCCAATTCTAATAAATCGTCTAATAACATTTCTAAGTATTTTTTTTACTACAAATAATACAATTACAACTATAATTTTATGTTTAATATTAAGAATAACTATTATTATTGTATTATTTAATGATATATATCATATACGACATATTTCCAACTAATTACATACAATCATGTTAAATTGTATATTTTTTCATATTCTATTACAATGTAGGAAAATTTATTCAATATGTCACTTCATAAGAATTAATATTTTTAAAGCCATCGTTTTATCATATTTATTATTTATATTCTAATATTATTATTTACACCCATTGAGAGCTAAATATTATAGCATTATTATTTTCACACATTAATATATTTAACTATAATTTATATCATGATATTAGCAGTTACCCATTGATAACTTTTTAGCTAAACAATTCAACACTTGCATGTTAGAATGTTTGTTTTGTTTTTTATATTACTGTAGTAGAATGTATATAATATTCATTCAATGCATCTCTTTAAAAGAATTACTATTTATTAAATTTTTAATTTAATTTTTTTCTTTCATTAAATTTGTTTAACAACATTAATATATGTTTTTTATATTTGGGGTATTCACACGGTGTCCTATCATGTCATATTGTCATAATGTCTTATTATTTTATGACGTCTTAAAAAATTGTTGTTGTGCTTCAAACAAAAAAGTCATAAAATAATAAGACTATTTATGCTGTGTTTTTGTTTTGTCATAACTAAACACTACTGTAGTTTTTGCACAAACTAGCTATTATTTTCGTTTTTTCACTTGTTTTCGGAATTCTAATATAAAATGTTTATGATTGTAACGATTGTCTGTTTTATTATTTTTTTATCAGCTGACTCAAATTTAAAATAGCACACTACATTATGAGGGGTTGTTCACAGCAGTCATATTTTTTCGTGTTATTATTTTAAGACACATGACTTTATGACGACCGTTTGAATACCCCAATTATGTTTTTATTATATTTAACGGTAGAGGAACACAATAATGATCCTTCCGCAGGTTCGCCTACGGAAACCTTGTTTCGACTTTTACTTCCTCTAAATAATCAAGTTCGGTCAGCTTTTACGAAACATCCGTAAAACACAAGGCGTTCCAGTGATCACGTCCGAAGGCCTCACTAAATAATTCAATCGGTAGTAGCGATGGGCGGTGTGTACCAAAGGGCAGGGACTTAATCAATGCGAGTTAATGACTCACACTTACTAGGAATTCCAAGTTCATGTGAACAGTTTGAGTTCACAATCCCAAGCATGAAAGTGGTTCAGCGGTTTACACGGACCTCGCGGTCTAGGAAATACACGTTGATACTTTCGTTGTAGCGCGCGTGCAGCCCAGGACATTAATTATAATTAAATGTAATAATTACTAACTTTTATAGGGAAACAAACAATACGTGAGTGTTGTCAAAGTTTTTATTGTGTCATACATCTTTTGCTTTACGCTTTTCTGTCAAAGGTAGAAACGTCAGGCAAAGCGACGAAGTTGTATCTGACACGCCCTTTATATCGCAGTACTTATTTATTAAATAGTATGATTTACTATTTTATTTATTTACATCATATATCGCGAGATGTTAACAACTCAATTTTCACCTATTATGGATGACGTCGATATCATTGACATGTGGTTTCAACAGGATTGTTCCAGATGTCACACAGCCAATGAAACGATCAATTTATTGCAAACCAAATTTCCCGATCGCATAATTTCACAAAAATCCGCTGTTAAGTGGCCAGCCACTGTATAATTTTTTGTGGGACAGAGTCTATACTAGGGATGCCAATCAGGACTGGTTTTCGCGAATTCCGGGATTCGGGATTTCAAAAAAATAAAATCCCGGGATTTCGAGATTTTTCGGGGTCTTGAAATTTTTTGGCAATCTGAGATTTTTTGAGATTCCGATTTTTTAAGAGAAATATGCTCTTTATAGATATTGAAACAAAAATTTTAAATAAAGGTCTTTTAACGTGAAACCTAGAAAATAAAATACCCCGTTGCAACATTTAACAATATAAATATTTATTTAAAAAACGCATTTGAAAAAGATTCACAAACAAAAGTTTTATAATTACATAGTGAAAAATATTTATTTTATATATTTGAATATAACAAAATTATTTAGTATTTATAAAAAACAAAATACAAAACAAAATTTAAAAAAAAACTCAACAATGTTGAATAAATCGTTCTTCTTTCTGTAATTCGTTCGTAAAAAGACTTTTCCAGTTCTTGGCTTAATTTACATTCCAGTTTTAATACTTCTTTTATCATAAAGGAAAGAGCAGGATCTGCTTTCCAAAGATTCATTTCGTTTTGACATAAAGCTTTAACTGTTTCCTTTATAGGATTCAAAATATCTGCTAATTATTTGATTAATTTATATTCATCATACGTTATTGGTTGTTCCTTAAAATCAATTAAAGACTTCTTCACATGTATTTTTAATTCATGAAATCGTTGGCACATGTGAAAAAGAGTATTCCACCTAGTTTTGCAGTCCAAAATAAGTTTAAGTTCTTTACCTTTTTCCTCTTTGACATATTTTTTGCAAAACTTTGTTTTTAGTTGGTGACTTTCCAAAAAAATTTTGTAATTTTTCTGACTTTATCAATAAGTGTTGAAGTACGAAAATGATGAGTCTAATCAGTTTTCATTTCTCTTATACAAAAATCGAAAAAGAATCAACTAGAAAATAAAATCACACCGAACTTTTGGTTATGCCTTTTGTTTTGTACATTCCAAAAGAAATTTTTTCTGCAATTTATTTCCTTTAATTATTTTCAATACTTCTCACATTAAAATTTATTTATAATTGTTAGACGGGCTTATAAAGAATAACAAAGTTTCATTTTACCTTTAGATTTTATTGGCAATGACACAAACAAATATAAAAGATCATATGTGTTCCCACGGTGAATATGGAAGAAATGAAAGAAAGTCATGATGAATTTGCTTAAAAGGCAAAACAAATTTAGTAAGCAATTTCGCGATTGAGTGAAGCCCGAAAATCCCGGGATTAAAAAATTCAAATCCCGGGATTTGGCATTAGCTAAATCCCGAAAATCACGGGATTTCGGGATTGGCAGTCCTAGTCTATACGGAGTCAATCGAATCGATTGCAGCCTTAAAACTCAAAATCGGTGATGTGATTAACGAAATAGATTAAAACTGATTAAAAACTTTGATGAAGGAATCGACATCTGTCAGCGTGATCGTGCTGGTCATTTGCCAGATATCATTTTTCATTCGTAATTGCCGAACTTTTCTCTTCGTAATACAATAAAATTTTAAGTCTACTTCATTTAAATTTTTGTTTTAGAAAACAAAGTTCTTATTGAAAACCCAGTTATCATCAAGAATGTCACATAAATATGAGTGATATCTTAAAAGCGACTTTTTTGACTTGCTTAACATGGCGTCAATACATACATATACATATACACATCAAATCAAATGTCAATTATAATAATTTAATATTTTTTTAGCAATGATTTCATTATTTACACCTCTGTGATTTAAACATGTAGTTGATTCAAGCGCTCGCTACTATACATGTTGGCAAAAATAAAACAAAACTCAGTATGGCAACAGAACCAACAACAGTGTTGTCAACTTTGGAATTTAAAAACGTATTTTTTCCAAAATCACTAATATTATAAAAAAAGCACTAAATTAAAAAAATAATTCTGTTTATTTCATGTGATTATTTTTCGAACTAAATTGGTTGTTAGTGGTTGTAATCCAAAGTGATTGATTACACAGTACAACACATGATTTTGGGACTCAGTTCTGAAAATTGTATGCGAAAGTAGCCCCAAAAATAAGAACTTCCGCATCATTCGTTTTATCAAGTTGGCTGAATTAATGATTTAATGGCCATACAATTTTTTTTTGTTCAACGTGGATTTTTATCACTTTTTCTAGATTTTAGCACGGCTATATCACGGTTATATCTTGTTATTTTCCACTTCGAAATATTCAATGTTCTTCTGGATTTATTAAGTAATTATTAATTATTAATGCAGCCAACTTGACAAAGCGAATGATGCAGAAGTTCTTATTTTTGGGGCTACTTTCACGTGCAATTCTCAGAAGTGAGTCCGCAGTGTTCTGTGTTCCCCAGTGAGTCTGTGTAATTTTTCTCTTGTTCCTTAGTTGCTACAACAAAAATTTCAAGTCTGGACCGCGACTTACGAATATTGTCCAGTGATGCCCAGAGTAGGGAATTTTCACTTTTTGTAGGGAATTCATTGGAAAATTTCAAGGAAGGAAAATAGGAGACAGATTTTTCATTTTAAGAAGAATTTTTCATTTAAGAAACTTTGTTTTTCTTCCTTTTATATTGCGGTCTAATTGCATAAAATACCCCACAAAAGTGATAATATATATAAAAATCTAATTTTAAAATTTTCTTACAATCTTACGCGACATATTTCATACAAAAATGTTGGATTTTCTTGGGATAGAATTTGTATGAAAAAAATATATTTAAGCTTTTTTAAATATTCAAATGCGCTCTTAGTAACAAAAAATAAAAATTACTTTCATTCTCTCCATTCCGGGTCATATTTTTTTAACTTGGATAAAATTTTATTAAGAATTCAGAATTAAGATTTTTATTACCTTCTCAGATCTCCACATCCTTATTTTAAAAATATAAGAAATCTATATTAGCAATGAATGCGAAGAATTATAAAAAAATGGTGCAGCATCCCTTAAGTTAATCCAAAGACTTCCCTTAAAAATTATATAATTTTTGAAGAAATGTAATTATTACAGTTGTGTGAGAACTATGATGACATAAAGGCAGATATTGGAGGTTAAAATTATAAATTTATATTATTTTTTATTATTATTTGATTTTTTGTCTGGCGATATAAATATACAAAATTTTAAAAACCTAAATAAAATGTTCCTTTTTACTAAAATCAATGAATTTTTAGACTAAGGAAAAATGAACGGAACTTTTTTTTTGTATAGGGAGATTTTTTTCGATACATGTAGAGATTTTGTTAAATTGCTGCTGATATTGTCTCATATCCAATTCTTTCTGAGTAAAAAAATGTTAAGAAATTTAGAAAAAATAATTAATCACTTTGTTCTCTTTTGATTTACTGAATTTATATAGGAAACTCAAAAATAACATATTGACACATCCGCCATCTAGCTGGTGGCAATTACTTGTACTTTAAGAGATTTACAGAATACTAAATTGAAAACACACATAAACAAAACAAGTTACTCAATACACGAAACTTAGTATAGGCCTGCAGCATAAAACAAGATTTTTTGATTTCAATAACAAAATATTCGATTTTAACTAAATTCATGAAAGTTCAAGATCGGAAGAGCTGCTGAAAATATACAAAAATTCTATCGAGTCTAACTTGAGAAAACGTTCTTTGCTGTTTTTCTTTGTTCCGATATTTGGCATAATGCGCCAAACTAACAATGAGTTGACGATATGTAGACAAAGTCTCCATCTATCTGGCAGTAACACCTTCAAAACAATTAGGGGATCTTAAGGAAGTTAAATGATCCTGAATTGAAAATATTTAAATTTATTTTACAAAGTGCGAATATATAAATTATTCCATTCAAGCACTAAAAATTAAAATCAAAATCACATAACACTGACTCGAACATATTCCGCTTCGAAATTTGCCAAAAGCACTGAATTGACCACACTGACCAACACAATCAGAAGCAGAACATTTCAAATGTTTGAAACCTAAAATCCACTGATGCAACCAACATACGACGACCAGTATAGAAAATAAAACTCAAAATCCAGAGCAAGTCAACACTCGCTAAAGATGACACAATCTTTGGATTACAGAGGAAACAAGGCTGCTTCAGAGCAGAGGTGAAATGAGACAAGTACGAGTATTTGTGAAAAGAAAAAAGAAATAAATCTAAAATAAAACTGAAGCACAGGAACGTTAAAAAGAGGAAAAAAATGATATGGTAAGAACCCTGCAGCAAAAATGACACATTTTTAATGGATTTTACTGCATGCACTGCATAAACATTCCAGTCAGTTGAGTTTACTACGACGGTTCGTTCTTCAGTCGTTAGTCTATTTTATTGTTGCACATTTTTAAAGTTTTTTTTTTTCGTTTATTCCTTTTTTTGTAGAAGTAACATGGATGCAAACAAGTTTTTTGTGGCAGCTTAAGGAAAATAAAACAGTGGTGGTCAGAAAGTGGGATATTTAAATTAACGATGCATCCGATACCGATATTGATGTATCGACGTTATTTTCGGTTTGCCGATATGTCGGTATCGGCGATACTATAACATTCATAGTGAATCTGTGCAAAAACAATTCTGGTTGTTCTGCTTACGTGGCCTTGGATGGAGTTCCTCAACAAATTTACCTTCATATATTAGCAGATTAGCATTAATATACCTTCCTACTCTCAAAAGACATCGTACAATGTTAAATGTTTCTTTTATGATAAACCATATCAATGGTAACATTTGCTCTGAATTTCTTTTAAATTCTGTTATATTTAATATTCCTTGCCGTAGTACTCGCCATTATAATCCTCTTGTTATTAAGTTTTGTAGGTCTAATTTTGCTATGGCTGATCCTTTTACGGGATTATGTCGTCAATATAATTATTTGCCTGTACTTGTTGATTTTTCTTTGAATTCTAATATTATAAAGCATAAAATCATTGTTTTTCTTAATTCATAACTTATAAATTTTTATTAAAATTCATGTAATTTAATATAATTTTAGTATCTTGTTATTAGTCTGTAAGGATTATATCCATTAATTAATTTTTATATAAATTAATAAATACTTTTCAAATTTGTAAAGTGTTTTCAATCCTTAATTCGAAATAATATCCTTTAATGTTGCAACCGTTTCAATAGAGTAAAAAAAGAATTGCTTTTGAGTTAACTTGTGGGTATTTGCTATTATTGCAGAATCCGAGAAAGATGAGTGTCTGCTAAAGTACAAGTCGATAGATATTTAAGATCTCCCAAAGCATCTAGACATCTCATACCCAAACTTTAAGCAAATATCGCCGCAGGAGTAATTAATTTTTCAAATGAGTTCTGTCGCATCTGAGAGATACTATTTTCCACTGAAGGTCGCGTTCAAACAAAGTGCCAGTCTACACTATGCAACTTCTATCGCTCCAATTTTTTCGCTTTTATTCTTTAAAGTTGCAGTTGCGTTTACATTGTGAAAATTTTATTGCAGACATTTTTCATGGATATATACGAATTTGTATTTGTACGAACGAAGGAACAAATCATATTTCAAGTGTACTCCTTTCTACCTATCAGCCCTCTCGCGAACAATACAGCATTGCCGTGGCCAAAGTTGTACAATGTAAACGGGCACAGACTTTGGAAACCGTCTGGCTTCGTAAAACTTGAGAATGATTTGTTTTTTAAAGAAAAATCTTATCAATATCAAATTTAAATACTAAAAATGTTTTACGCTGTAATTTAGTATAATAATAAATAAATTCCTCTATTTATGTTTTGTAAATTTTAGCTTGAGTTCAAATTCAATGCGCGTATCGGTATCATCGATATTTTTTTGGAGTATCGGTATCGCAGCGGCGAAATGACGTGTTGATGCATCCTTAATTTAAATTAAGTTCCTGTCCCAGCATGGCGAACGTTATCGTTCGCTGGATTTATAAACAAACAATAACTAAAAAACATATTTTATTTAGTCATTTATTGCTTTACTTATCTCCTGAATAAATAAATGAATTAAATATGTTTTTAGTAAAACAACTCTCGTATGCTTTTTCGAGTCATTATTTGTGTAAATACAAATTTGAAATCACATTCAACCGAGCCACCTAAACAGTGGCGGATACATGGAAACACACTTGAACACTGATGATGGGAGTGTAGTGGCTCCCGAAAAACAACGTTGTTTCTGTTCTGTAGTGTAAGTTGAAATTAATTGAGATTAATTTATCCCTTGAACCATTGAAATATTGTCTCATGTCCAATTCTTTCTGACTAAAAATGTTACGAACTTTAGCCAAAATAATAATCACTTTGGATTAAAAAACCACTGAAAATCAGTCGGTTTTCATTCAGATTTCTAGCAAACAATAACATTCCACATCGTGGGACAAGCCGTAAAAAATGCTAGTTGCTCAAACTTTGTTTGAGGATAAATTTCAACGAAAATTACTATACATAACTACTTTGTTAAGTTGTGCTGAAATTTTTGCCACCGCTGTACATATTTATGTACATGCAGCACATACTATAGTTGTAATATGTCGAGCGCAAGAATAAAATCTAAGCAGATGTAACATGGAATGCCCAAAGCTTTTTTGGTTTTTGATTCTAGTTTTTCGTTTTATCGCTGACTTTTCCTGTATCATTACGGGTACGTATTCGTTTTATACTTTCTACAACAAGAAGATTACAAACCTGAACTCTGAAGATTCATAGAACTGTGCAAACTGCACAATTCCAAAATCATGTCAAATTGTTTTATATTCTTCTCTCTAAATGCTTAATTTTGTTGATGCGGCAGAATGTGTAAATATTGACAATAGAACAAGATCACATAAAAAAAAAATTGGCAAAGTTTATGTTTCATAGATTTTTGCTTTTAATGTTTAAAGCCTGAATACCTGCAAATGCAATTCTTTAGAGGGAATTAGGGAAAAGCCATATAGAAGGTTAATAGAGATACTAATTAGATAAAAAGTGTTGTTTTGAATTTAAACTCGAAGAGTCTAAAAAGCACAGAAGTGATTAAAATCGACCTTCATGGTAGCATAGTTATTTATGATTTGAATGCAGTAATACACACGAGAGAAATTATTTATTGGCAAAATAAAAAAAATTATGGTTGTGTTAATCATAATTGAATTTTTTATTTACAGCCAGGCCCACGATGTCACACGCATTCGTTCTTTCGTACAATTAGATTTAAAACGAAAACAACATTTTAGTTTGTTTCCGTTTGACATCGTGGACCTGGTAGTTAATTTTAAAAACAACATATTCTGATTCAAATTATGGTTGCAATAAAATCATGCTGATATCGAACCATGATCGTTTCACATGATATTGTTGTTTAATACAAACGTACAAATCGGGTGCAGGGGCATTCCAAGGCAAGGAATGACGGGCTTAACGACCCCGCGGACCCTATGTGAATCCTGGTAGCGTCTGCCTCGGAGCGAGCGGCTATCGGGTCAGCGTCTGTACCCCATGTTAGAGGCGGCTGTTAATAAGTGCCTTATGGTTGCAGGCGGGAAAAAAAAGGAAAACAAAACTGCGACCCAAAACTGAACCCAATGATGCAGAAAACACCTTGCAGAGGGCGTTGTTTCTAGGCAACGATAGATGGCAGCCCCATCATCCTGGAACGGGCTACAGTGGACCAATCATCCGCTTAGCCTGGAAACAACCGATTATAGAAACGAACACAGAGCATATAAACAGATTGGATTTTATGGCAACGACCTTCAGCACACGAAACAGGACGCGCATTGCGCAATGGAATGTACGAACTCTTCGTGAAGCATCAAGGCTTGCACAATTAGAACAACAAATAAAATCGTATAACATCGAAGTCTTAGGCATAAGCGAAATGAGATGGAATGGCAACGGAGAGCTAATCACTGGAAATGGCAATACTGTGCTCTACAGCGGAAAAGAAATTGGCAGCGAAAGTGGAGTAGGATTTATAGTATCTAAGAAAATCAGAAACTCCCTTCAAACATGGAAACCCATATCAGATCGGGTAATCATGGCTCGCTTCAAGAGCAAGATAAGACACATCACCATTATTCAGTGCTATGCCCCAACAGAGGACGCAGAAGATACTAAGAAAGATGAGTTCTACGCGCAAGTAACATCAACGCTCAACGAGACTAGAAAAGGAGATATCGTAATACTCATGGGTGACTTTAACGCGAAAATAGGAAGCGATAATACCAACATACGCTCAACCATTGGAACGCATGGGTGTGGAGTGCGGAACAACAATGGGGACCGACTAATAGAACTGTGCCAGACATTCCAACTCGTCATAGGTGGCTCTATCTTCCCGCATAAGGAGATACACAAATATACTTGGACATCACCGAGCGGTAATACTCGCAACCAAATCGATCATATATGCTTGAGTAGAAGATGGAGGAGCTCTTTATCCGATGTCAGGAATAGAAGAGGCGCTGACATTGGAAGTGATCATGAGCTCATCACAGGCGATATTAAAATCAAGTTGAAATGTCAGAGAAGAACCACCGGGCACACAAGGCGAAAACGGCTTCACATTCAGCAACTACAAAACACCTCAAGTAGTAGCGCGTTAGCAATGGCAATTCGCGAAAGGCTGCCAATAGACGAACAACACCCATGGGAAGATATCGTTGCAGTTTATAATCAAGCCGCTGAAGAATCATTGGGTATAGTGCGGCCACAGCGGAAAACATGGATATCAGACGACACTTGGAACCTGATTTCTCAGAGAAGGGAGCTCAAATTGCAGCTGATAAATAACAACACAGATACTTTTAGACAGCAATACCAACAGCTGGCGAATCGGGTAAAGAAAGCTGCAAGAAGAGATAAGCGGAAGTTCCTGGAACGGCTAGCAAGTACAGCAGAAGAAGCAGCTAGTCAAAATAACGTGAGAAAGCTACATCAGACGATTGACTGCCTGACCAATCGGAAATGTAATAGTAGCCAAGCAGTTGCTGATCGTAATGGCAAACTATTAACAAGCAATGAAGCACAGACTCAAAGGTGGAGAGAACATTTCGAAGAAATCAGTAACGTCGCCATGGATGATACTGATGACATCGAAACAAATAACGGCCATGCAGACACAAACAACCTGAGAATAGCGTGCAACCCTCCCAGTCTAAACGAGATACAACAGGCCATTAAACAACTCAGAAGGTATAAAGCAGCACGAGAAGATGGAATACCCGCAGAAATTCTGCAGGTTGACATCGAAACCACAGCAAGACTTCTACAGCCCCACATCGCAACGGCCTGGGAGGAAGAAAGGCTGCCTCCAACTTGGAAAAAAGGCATCATTGTAAAGTTACCAAAAAGCGGCGACTTAAAAGACTGCAACAACTGGAGAGGAATAACTCTACTTAATACCATATATAAAATCTTAGCAATAATAATACAGGGAAGGCTCAGAGATAAAACTGAAGACCAATTGCGAGACGAACAGGCAGGTTTCCGGCCAAACAGAAGTTGCGTAGATCAGGCAAACACCTTGCGCATTATTATTGAACAATCTTTGGAATGGCGTACTCCCCTGTATGTACTGTTTGTCGACTTCAAGAAAGCCTTCGATACCATCAAACGAACAGCTATATGGAAAGCATTGAGTAGAAAAGGAGTACCCCAGAAAATAGTCAGAATAATTAGAGCTATGTACGAGGACGCAGATCTCTCAGTTCTTCATAACGGCAACATCAGTCCACCATTTCAAACAAACGCAGGAGTCAAGCAAGGATGCCCACTGTCATCCCTATTATTCACCATCGTGCTGGATGAAATCACGAGCGAAGTCTGTTTAGAGAGAAGAGGAATCACTTGGAGTCTCTCACGCCAACTCGAGGATTTGGATTATGCAGATGATATTTGTCTACTCTCGCATAAGGTCACCAACATGCAGTCAAAACTCCAACACCTAGAAAGATTGGCTCGCAATGTTGGACCGGAGATAAATATCAAGAAAACCAAAGCCATGAGAATAAACAACACTAGCACAGAAAACATCATGCTACAAGGCCAACAAGTCGAGTACGTTGAAAGCTTTTGCTATCTAGGCAGTACTATGACAACAAACGGCGGCGCAGAAACAGACGTAGATAACAGACTCAATAGAGTGAGAGCAGCATTCGGGCGACTGCATTCAGTATGGAGAAGCTCATACATATCTAGGCGTACCAAGCTAAGAATATTCAACGCATGTGTAAAGTCAACGTTACTTTATGGTAGCGAAACTTGGCTTGTTTCTAACACCATCACACAAAAACTTCAGGTATTCATTAACAAATGCCTGAGGATAATATGTAGAATATTCTGGCCCAATACCATCAGTAACGCAGATCTCTGGAGTCTTACAGAGGAGGAACCATACAGAAGCAGATCAAAAAGAAAAAATGGGGGTGGATCGGCCATACACTGAGAAAAAAGCCCGACAGTATCACAAGAATGGCGCTAGAGTGGAATCCTCAGGGCTCAAGAAACCGTGGACGACCAAAAAACACCTGGAGGCGCACGGTCCTACAAGAACTAAGGCTTAATGACCTGACATGGGAAGACGCAAAAACATCAGCGGCGAATCGTGTCAGATGGAGATGCTTTGTGGAAGCCATATGCTCCCGAGAGGGGTAATGGAGAAAAAAAAAAAAAAAAGAGATGGGATCGTGATTAACTTTTCACTCACGCTCACGAAATTACGCTCACAACTAAAAGAAATTAAAATATTAAATGAAAATAAAATAAAGCAAAAACAAATTGGTTGTTGGTAGTTTTTAATCCAAAGTGATTTTTATGTTGGCTAAAGTTCGTCACATTTTTGCTGTCAGAAAGAATTGGATGAAAGAATATTCCAAAGGAACAAGAGAATATTATAACATCAATTAATTTCAACTTACACGCCAAGGCAAAAACAACGTTGTTTTTGGGAGCCGCTACACTCCCATCATCAGTGTTTATGTGTGTCTCCATGCTTTGGGCGGTTGAATGTTGATTCACAATTCTAAATTTAATCAAATATTAATAAGCAAATCATTATGCTATTTAGATTTTAATTTCTTTCCAAAAATTCTTTGAAAATATGTGTAGTGAAGAAAATTAGTAAAGGCAGAATTAGTTTGTACTTTCTGTTCTGTTACGGATCAGCTGTTTTTTTTCTGTTCAATTGAAAAACTGTATGTGTGGTTTGTTGTTACTTTTTCGTTCTGTTCTTCTGCGGACTATTCTGCAGAAAAATAGAATACAACGTTAAGTGACAGCCGAGAGTGTGTATGTATTAGAATTTTGTGGTGTGCAATATTACAAATTTTGTTTTAAAAGTCAGAAAATAATTTTTTAATTCAAATTTTTAAAAATGTATACATAAATAAAATGTATATAAAAAAAATAAAGGAAATTTTGCAAATATTTAAAAGGTGTATTCCTATAATTACATCGTCCACATCCACAAGATCAGACACAGAACGAGTAAGAAATATTTCCTACAGAAAAGAACGCTACAGAACGGCAACGGAAAGTAAAAACTAATGAGGCCTTAAGTGTTGCCAGGTTGTAGATAAAAAAACTATATAAAAAATATATTTACTGCCTGTTCGCCGATGTCGAAAGAACATTTTCTCACGTTCAATCATATTTAACACAAAAACTAAGTTTTTATTTTTTTTGTTTCTAGTGTAATTGTATCGATATCGACGAACAAACAGTTTGCAAGTCTTTTTTTTTTAATTAATAAAATCTTAAAATAGTTGAAGAACTAAAACAGAAATCACAGGGCCAAAAGACGAAGAAAATGCTAGACTGCCACTTGCACTTGACTGCAGCTTGTTAAAATCTAAGCAAAGCGAAACAGATCATTCGAATATGTTTTTGAATCAAGACATAATCAAGATGTTTTCATGACATCAATTCAAATCAGAATCGATTTTCAATTCCGATACATGACAATTATAACTTGAATTAATTTTTATATCAACCAAATGAGAATTCTAACTTGAATTATTACACAAAGTGTATTTGTATGTGAGAGTGCACTTGAGTACGCGGAATAATTATTTGCTTAGTTTTCAGTCATACTTTGATTCGCAAAGAACAAAAATATGTTTGTGTATTTAAAAAAACTTCGGTTGTAGTTCAACCATGTTGCAACTGTTATAGATGGTAATAATTTAATGATCAATTGTGAACAAGAACTTGTTTATTGTGGATAAAGTTGTGTTTGAAATGTTGTGTTTAAAATGTTGTGTTTAAAATATTGAAAATATATGTGTTTAAAATTTATTTGACACAATTATTATAATACATTTGCTGGTTACTAGAGTTTATTAGTTAAAACAAAATCATAGCTCGGCGATGAATTGGAGTTTTCGTTACTACTCATTCAATCATTTATTAATTATTTAGAAAGTGCGGCTTTATTAAAAACTTAAAAATAAATCAAGGATCAAACTACAGTTTACATTTTTATTAGCATTCTTTAGTGATCAACATCACTATGAACTGTTTCTTTTCAATTGTAATATCGTAAAGTAACTGCAGTATCTTTTGAAAATAACAAGCTTGTGTCAACTTGCAACAGTAACAACGATGACCAGCCAACAGCTAACAGCCAACAAACATTGAATTTCTTTTACTGATCAAAATCTTACTTAAAATGACATGAAGTAGCAAAAACAACAAAACTTTCAAGTAATAATAGCAGCTCGCTATTAAGAAAAAGGAAAGCAAAAACACAGCAATCTGCTCTATTGCTTTAAGCAACAATCAAGAGCCAAGCCAAGCCAAGCCAGGCCAGGCTACAAACAATTTCCAAAAACTGTAGTTTGTTTAACAATTGTTCTTGTTGTTGAGCGCCACAATTGCAAGACAACATGAGGAGAAAGAAAAACAAACTCATATTTATGTTGAGTTTTGAATTGCTTTAACTTTTTTTTTTGGCCAAAACGACAAAAGCTTTCCCTCTCAATTCCCTGCAATTCCAGCAACATGGACAACACTCCTTGGCTGGCAAAATAAAATCTTGCAACATACAACTTAGACCAAAACCTTAAGGAATTGTTTTGGAAAAAATTTATTTTTATTTGTTGCAATTGGAAATGTCAAACACAACGCTACTGCATCCTTATCGATCGATTGTTTTTTTTCTTCTTCCTTTCTTCATCGTTCCTTTTTCTTTTTAGTGATTTCTATTTTCAAAGGAACAGTACAACATTTCCATTCCAGTTGGCTGTTTTCTGTTGCCGAAGCTAAAATAATAATGAATGTCTCAGTCTGGCCTGCCAATCGGGAGTGAAAGAGAATTATGACATTTTTAGTATAAAATAATGTTATTACCATGTTTAAATAATGGCCAAAGTCAAACAATACTCAAGCCAAGCAGCCATCTAGCGAGCCAAGCAGCCAAACAGGCAGCCAGCCAACAGTTCAATATGTTTCTTCGTTGTTCGAAAGACTCTATTGAAAATTGTTAAAAAATTTTGTAAAATGTTGTTTTCTTGGTTCCTTTATTTATGTGCAACACCTTCATTTGTTGGCAACGTGCAAAAAAAAAAATAAAAAATAAAATCTTTATTAGTTGATAAAGCATTTTTGGTAATATGGTTTGTTGCTCGTTAAGGCAAGAAGCCATTTGTTGCGTACGTATTGACAAACGCTGCTCGTTGGAAAACATAAGAGTGCCCATTTGCAAAAGCTTATGGAAATAAAGAATCTAATGTTTTACATTCTCTTGAAGAGTTCATGGAGTTATTTGGATGAGATGCCCAAATATAGAATTCTTTTAATGATTTTTTCCGTTAATATATTGGCGTCTACTTGTAAATTATTAAAAACAAATAAATAATTCAAATTGTTGAGTACGAATATGAAATAATTGTTCACACAACACAGTGCAGGTGCACAAATAATAGGTGACTCGTTATGAGGTACTTTTTTTGAATGTAAATCTATTGAGTGATAAATTGTGAGTCGTGTCAATCTTTTAAACTATATTAGGTAAGTATTATTTTTTTAGTAAATAAAAACTGCACAGGCTTTGAGGCCTGCCTGCAGTTGGAGACTTTGCTGGGTATCGAACCCGTAATCCCCAAACTGATAGTCTAACTAATTCACTGTCTACTAAACTTTGGACTTTAGTATGGGTATATCCGCAGGCCACAATGGCATAGTGTTTACAAATTATTCAGCTGTATTATGGCATTTTCTGGCAGATATTTTTTATTTTCGGACATTTTCCTTTGGTAGTAAATAAAATCGAAAGTATCCATGGCTACGCCAGCTATATTTGAGTTATATAAATTAGGAAATGCCAATTTGAAATCTATTTTTTTAAAGTGTAAAGGATAATTCAGCTGGTTGAATTGCATTTAAAATTTACAAAGATATTTGCATTGACATAAATTTATTTTTTATGTTTTTAAATTGTGCCAGCTGAATAGATTTACAATGGCACGGGCTTTAATAAATATGATGAATCACTACTAAGCGATTTTGTGTAATTCAGCAAGCTGAGAGTACGCTTAAAAATGTACAAATTTTTAAAAGGCTTTGAAATTAAAACATTATTGAGGAATAAAGCCAAGCATTTTGAAAATTCAGCAAGCTGAATTGATGTTTAAATATAATTTAAAAGTTTTTTCAAAAACCTTTAAAATATACTTTTATAAAAAACAGGCTGTTATTATAATCCAATTCTGAAAACTGAAAGGGCTACGAATATTTAAATTATATAATTGGAATAGATTTCCTTATACGGTGTTCAGACATACACCTTTATTGAGATTATCGCAATACCACTATTAAGCTCAATATTCCATACAAAATTTTAAATTAATTATTGTTCAATAAGTACGAAATTGCTATAAAATTGAGTAAAACTTGAAATACAACACTGTTCACAAGTGTGTTTTACAATGACAATTAAGAAAATATTGAAAAATACGTTAAAGGTATGGCGAGTAAAATTGAGGGAAAGTTTATTAAATCTATGATTTATAATAAAAAACAAATAAACCAATTTCTTTTTTAAATAAATAGGTGTCAAAATTAAGAAGAAGAGAATGGGCTGAAATGAGGCCATTGAGGCAATCCTTCTAGATATTTGGCCACCAAGCAAAATGGATGGACATCGTGGACACAGGAAAAATGGCCATATCTACGCAGAGATGGCTGATGAGCTCAACTAGCAGGGTTACTCTTGTAGTCCACAGGTTTTCCAATAAAGTTGTAGAACTTTACACAGCGGAACAGGTATTTAATATATTCATATGTACATTAAAAAACGTTATAAAAAATGTTTTAGAATTAAAATTTTTGGAGAAATGAAAAGGCGGCAATGGGAGTATCTGGAATCATTTTCATTAGAAGAAAGGCCTTTTTTCCTGTTTTCATTTTTGATTAAAATTTTTTGTTTTAATTATTAATAATTATTGAATATTTTTATTTATGAAGATGCTTTTAATCAACCAACGGCATTGCATCCTGGAGCACTATCATCGATATTATCACCGTGTTCTCCGTCTCCTGAACCGAGTACGTCAACGCAACTTTTTTCTTTCCATTTTTGTAATTAAATAAATATATAAAAAAACCACATTTTTGTAATTTTCAAAACAAATTTCAACGACCAAAATAAAAACAATTTTATTGTCTAACTTTCAAATGATTATTGAGTAAAGGCAGAATTAGCGGAGCGCACCCGTACCGCACTGTATGAGCTGTTCGTCTATATTATGGGAAAAGTAATACAAAAGTTTACCGAATTTAAATGTACCGTAGTTGCAACGTACCAATCTGTATAAAATATAAATTGCTAACGTTGTTGTTACGTGACATTTGTAAGCCAGTGATGGACTGTTTCTTTGGTACAAGTTAAGGGGGTATTCCCGCTATTATTTTTTGGTACTCTTTGATAATAATAATTGTGTACTTTTGCAAAACAGCTTTAAATAATGTATGTTTGCATATATATGTACATACATATCGTCATATGAAATGCAAAACGGCCTAACTTTTTTTTTAATTTTCAGGAGAGACAAAAAGCTTAATTAAAAGCAAACTATTGTGATCATAAAAACAGTTTTTTCTAGGTAGTATCATTAATAAAATCGGAATTAATGATACTATGCTGAAAAGAGATAATATTTGCTTTTTATTAAGTTTTTTATCTCTATTGAAAATTTTGTTATAATGTAGATAGGCCCTTTTGCATTTGATAAGACGATATACATGCTTAGATGTACATATATAATAAACAAATACATATATCATATAAATGTGATATGTACGTATATACATTTAAAAAAATAATTTAAATGGTATAAATTTCTTTTTATATGCACATATAAACACTAATTTGTTGTTTATATTTTATATTATAATTTTATAATATAAATGTGAAATAATAAATAATTTTTATATACATACATACATACACAAAATAAAGTTCTGATATCATTTAAATATCTTAGGTACTTTTTCTGCACAAGTCACCAATTGAAAATTTTTAATACCCATCACTGTGTTATAAAGAGAAGTTCCTTTTTACTGGCAATAAAACAAACAATAGAAAACAAACGTACGTTTTTAAATGTTCTATAAGTGGACCAACGTGCTAACAGTACGGTACGGTACGGGTACAGCAACGCTCGGCTAACGGGGCCTTAAGCTAAATTTAGTATATCTGAACTCTAAAATAATTTTGTCAATAAGCCGCATATTGACTAAATTAAGAAATGATGTCTGAACACTGTATTAAGGATTAATTATTTGCATTCCAGAAACCATTTTGGCTCAAGTAGTGGAAGCACAAGATGTGTACATGTAAGTTATTCTAGATGAAATTTCATCAGACAAGTTCCACATTGATGAGAAATCACATCATAGCGCTGATGTAATTTGACATCAATACTATGACAAGTGACTTCGTTTTTGACACCACGACACTTGTCATCATTTCCATGTCAGCCTTTACATCTGTTGGTCATCATGTCATCAATAGCAATGATAAAAATTGTGTCATCAAACGAATGACACAGCGTCATCAATGGAAATTCAATGGAAAAAAATGGATGGATGTGGTTAAGATGCATAATGGTTGTGGTTTTTGATGTGTAAATTAAGAGGGACCTTTTCTACTCTTAGGAGAAACACCCTTGATTTTAATGTATTTTTTTATAACTTTTTATTTATTTTTATTTTTTATTTTATTTATTTAATTTTATTACTCGCACCTGGGACTGTTCACAAATTAGTTAATGAGCTTACCACCAGGACCATAGCACCCACTTGAATATTGACAGCAACTTCAGCAGTATCTGAAACATGACTTGTGTGTGTGTGATTAATTTTTTAAAATCAATTGCTGTTAATGTCACATATGATGACTAACTGTCATCAATATGAAGACCATGTCTTATATTATCGTTCGCTAACGTATTTTGTCTGTACATGTACGCCGCAGCCATATTGTATTTGTTTTTAAAAAGGATTTAGATTTCCGCAATATTAATGTCATAGTAATGATGATGAAAGTACATCAATGTCATGCAATTTTTTTTCAACTTTTTAAAAATTCATTTAAAACAATGAATTTGTATTAACATAAAAATTACAAGCATATGAACACTATTTAATTTTTCGCTTTTAGCATATTTTAGCTGTTAATGACATATAAACTGTGTCATTGAATTAACGTCATTGTATTTATAGCACAGATCATAATTAAAATATGACAACATTCGTTAATGACGTTTGTCATTAAGTAGATGTTAGTCCGCGTTCAAACTGTAGTTTTGGTTGGTGCAATTATTTTTTAATTTTGCTTTGAAATTGCATTAATGTGCACATTATAAAATTCTTATTTTGAAATATTTGTATTTCTTTATAAAATCTATTCTTTTTGTCTTTTTATACTTTGCTATTTGTAAAAGGAAAATTTCGTTTCATACAAAAGTTTTTTTTATATTTCATACAATTGAAAAATTACAATCAAATAAAACGTCAAATACCTGCAGCCTACTTTAAATTGACAGGTACGAATTTTAAAGCAAAAGGGAATTGCAGGACACATGAAACTGCATAGAGCTCCCAAATCTTCTCAACTCTCTCACCAATAAACTTAAGAATTGCTGTATCAAAAACTGCAAGTCTGGACGGGAACTTAGTTTTCGTATTATTGTTCACTTTTGTCACAACATTGATGACAGGGTGTCATAAATCTAAATATAAATTAGTCTGTGAAAGGAGGACAATTCAGATGTGAGGAAGGTTCAGTTGTTTCCCTGCTCCTTGATGTTCTTGCTACTAAATCTAATGAGATAAATTTTAATTAAGTTTTTGTTGAAAACATCATTTATCAAGACCATGACCAACAATAATCTTTCTCTATCCAAGAAAGCAAATCAGTTAAAGGTTTCTGTTATACAAATTTACGAATTTGAAAAGGCAAATAGCTGCATGTCTTCCCTATTTAGATTTTTGTACTTGTACCAAACAAAAATAGAAACACATACAAAACTTGCAAATATATTTAATTCTAAAATAAACATCAGAATGCAAATTGTGACATCTTCATCAGAAGTTCTTGAATTATTACGGACATTAGCATCATTATTAGTGTAATCATTAAAGAACAATGACCACATTGAATGGTTGCAAAATAAATTAAAGAAACATAAAATAGGGTCAAAATCTAACTTGAGTTTAGAATTTCAGTTGATTTTTGGCATAAAATTATTACAAACATTTTGTACACAATATCATCATGAACAACAAAAACTCGGACAAGTTTAAATACTAGACTTTCAAAGGAATGCTTGTAATGTCTTGGTCTGGTTGGAACTTAAGGTTTTTGCAATGTTACTGTCCACTATTAACAGATCTCACTGGGCACAGGACTCTAAAAAAATATATAAATAAATCGAAATAAACCGAAATACAGCAGCTAAACTTTAACAAACCCGGAAAGCCGCAAATATTTTCGAAAAACTAAAATTCAAAACATGGATTTGTTCTTTCTTGGTCTTTAATGTTTAGTTTGCTTGCTGTTATGCGTTGGTTGGAACTACTTTGCCAGTATTAAGCCTTTTTGTCAATGAATGACCACAAAGAATATGCAACGTTTATGTAGCTGCAACTCCACACAGAAATCAATCGTTACGTCGACTACACTTACATACTTTCCAAGTTCTTCTTGCACCACCATCTCCAACTAACAATCATCTTTCGACAATATTTCACAGTGGAATAGAGCATTTTAAATACACAATTGTTAAGTGTATGAATGCATGTGTATGAGTGTGTAATAATGTGTAGTTTGATTGTGGCCAAAATCCATGAAGGCCAGTCAATGTTTTAGCAGTTGTTAACACTGCTTAATGCATTTCTGTCCAGGCCAAAGATGTTTGTGTGTGTGTGTGTGTGTGTGTGAGCTGGAGCTGTTTAATGTGGTGCTTGCTGCTGATGGTAACAACTTGTTTAGTCAACTTTCTCGTATCTAGATTTGAAGTTTTCACCACACAACACAATCGAAATGTATTAAAATGAAATTCATGCTAATGTAACCATGCATAACTGTCTGTCTGTCTGTCGGTCTTTCTGTCTGTCTGTCTTGTGTCCATGTAGCCTGTGTTTATAAAAAAAAAAAATTCGGTTGTTTTTCGGATGAGTTACAAAGATATTTTGTACAACCAAAAATGTATTTTATATTTAATTATTTTGTGGTAATGTATGATGTTTAAGTAAAAGAAGAAAACATATTAACAAAATATGAGAATATTTAAAATGTCTGCCTGCAAATTGCTGAATATTGTTGCAAAGAAAGAATTATAAAATTGTTTTCACACAAATTTGTTTGGAAACATTTTTATTTCACATTTTTCTTATTACAAAATTTGTGGTTGCCCCGGTAAGTTAGTAATGGTTCGTGTTCTAGTCTATCAGATAGAAGGTTGAGGCATCATTCCCATCACAAACTCGAAAATGTTTCGGTACGAAAGGTAAAGATTTTTGTACTGCACTAAAGGTAAGCGATCCAACATAAAAAAGAAAAAAGGAGGCTTGAGCTCACCCGCTTAGAATTGTTTCTTTGCAACAAAATGCTTCTTTCTAGGTTTACAACATGAAATTTACGTAACAGGGATAAATGCTGTTAATTATTATGAATTTGGCACTTTTCGAAAAAGTGGGATACACAAGCTTTATTTGAATTTGACTCCCCGCATATGAGCAGCTCGGTTGGGTTGGGGAAAGTCCAAATTGTTATAACTTTTTGCTGCAATTTAGGCCGTATGTTATTGTGGCTTATCTTCGAAAACCAGAATCTTCATATAGTTCCCACAAAAAAACCTACGGAGTTAAGCCGCTAGATCTTGGAGGCCAGCCAATTTACGGACGAACGTTTCTTTGGTTAAATCAACACGATCCAGCCGGAGCAGCCATATGACGAAAATCAAATTCAAATAAAAATGTCAAATAAATATCTTTCGAATAAAGTCAAAATCATGGCAATTAATTTAATTTATCTCTAAAAAAACACGGTTATAATACATACATACATGTGTATGTATTTGATAGAGCTTTTCTTCTCCAGGACATTTTAGCATTCATTTTTGCATTTACGAAGCTAAGTTGTCAACATGGATTTTGCTAATCGTTGATATTCACATCCACGTTAATATGGCCGAACGCTCCAGATGCTGCCGTGCCTGCTCTAACCGTCATGGTTTGTTCCGTAAATATGGCTTGAACATTTGCCGCCAACGCTTCAGAGAATACGCCAATGACAAAAACAAGTTGGATTAATTCCACTGCTGAGGTCACACAAGTTTATGATTCAAAAAACCCTGTGATTATAATTAATCAAGCTTAATGTTTCTGTGAAGCAATTCTTTATGGGAATCAAGTTTTGATTTTTCATGAGTCGTGTATTCCTCATCTTTGTTGGAAGATGTCCTGTTTGAACTTTTTAAAAGTAAAAAAAAGAAACATTAAAGCCCGAGGCACATAGAATCCGTCGTACGTTATACGTTGCTTTTTTCAACTGACATTAAAGTATCGGCGGAGGAGGTTCACACTGCTTTGTTGACGGACATTAAATCAGCTTCATTTAATTAAAATACACATTTTCAATGTAATTCGAGGATATATTTTTTTAATTTTAATTTTTATTTAATTTAATTTTGTCACCACACATCACAAAAACCTTAGTAAAAACAAAGCAAAAAATCTGACATTTTAATGTATGGTTGTGAACTTTTCGCAAATTGCGATTCTGTCAGCAAAAGGAAGCTGAACGTTTTATATAATAATATTGTAAGATATGTGTATGGCCTGCGAAAATATGATCATGTGTCACATGTCTCCTCAAAACTATACGGCGTTTCATTTAACAATCTTTTAAATATTCTTGTACTCTTGCTATTGCACAAAATTATTTATTCGGAGATTCCTCGATATCTTAGTGATAAAATTAGGTTTACCAGATCACTTAGAGGGAAAAAGATCATAATTCCCATGCACCGGCTTCTTGTATCTGAATGGCATTTCTTTATACATGCGTCACGCCTTTGGAATTGCCTTAATCAATCTCAGCAACGTAATAGCGACGCAAGTAGTTTTAAAAATTTCTTATTTAATTATTTTGCACCATAGTGAATTATCACTGTTACAATGTTAATAATTTATAGTTTAATTTAACTTTATCTATACAAATGTGTGATATTCTAATGTAACTTATAATCATTGCTTTCTTGTACTTTAAATATAAGATTAAATCTTGTTGTACAGGAATTGGATATATAATAAATATATAAATAAATAAATAAATAAATAAATAAAGTACTCAACGTACGTTAAAAGTTGCCCATTGCGTTGACGGAGACGTACGGAATGTGACAAAGCCCATAAGAAAACCTGTATTTCAACTTAGTTGTCAGTTAAAAAAAGCAACGTATAACGTATGGCGGATTCTATGTGCCCCGGCCTTTACTTTATGTTTTGCCAGTTTCACTTTCTGTCATAACAAAATAAATTAAATAAATAAGAATAATAACAACGACAACAGCAATGCATCTTTATATATTTCGATATAATGGTAAAAGTGTCGGTTTTTGATTGTTACTCATATTTCAACACGCCTTATTCACGACGTGCCATGAAAAACAAAGCTCTACAATATCGTAATCATTTTTTCGTGAAATATATAAAATTTTACTACATATTACGAACAAATTTGAGCTAGAGTTTCATTATTTTACACAAGTAACGTAAATCTTTCAAGACTCTTTTTTCTCAAAAATAAGATTTTTAATACAAAAAATAGATGTTTATTTATTTAATGGATTCTTCCAATAAGATGTTTCATTTTGATACGTATGTAAAAAAAACGAATATTTTTAAACGAAATCATGAGAAATTATTTGATTGTAAAGCAATGTCAGCTAAATGGCTGTCTCGGATAGGCTTGCAGTAGCATATTCTTTTTATGAAATTTACGAACTCTATCTTTGAGGTTTTATATCGATTGTGTGCCATTGGCAAGCGGTATGCCAATCGTTCTTTCATACAGACCGAAAGATGAAACTCTAAAGGTGTCCAATCACAAGATCTCGGTTGAAAATAGTGATCAACTCTTCATGAAATTACACGGCCATGAAAGTTTTCACGCAAAAGGGCGATGGTATCGTTGCTTGTGTTGCACGATGAAAATAAACGTCGTCCATATCAATATCTCCCAATTGCGATCATACAAAATTTCTAATTATCGGTCGACAATTAATTCACAGGCTCCAGCGCCTCATTTTTCGAAAAATAATATCCAACGACCCCGCCATATTTGCCCTTAAGCTACGCGAACGAGTTGGATTCTTCATATCACTAACATGTCTTCAACAGCTAAAACTTTTCCACCATTTTTATAGGTCATGGCCGAGAAGGTGCTTCACGGCGACCAAAAAATTCTTTAGGTTGGCAAACTGTGACCGAGAAATTTTCACTATTTTTTTAAAATGAATTTTAATAATTTCAATGCGTTATTGATGTCTGAATCTTTCCATTTTTGCTATTAGTGGCATAGTTTCTGCTGGCCATCTATAAAATAGTAACAGGTTGAGTTATGACAACTCTTAAAATGACGGTCTTTTGAAACTGAAACGTCTTATAGGAACACCCTGTACAATGACATTTTTTTTCAGGTGATAGCTACGTTGAAATACGTTTTTAGCCCTCAACAATATAAACAGTTCAGTGGTTAGAGTGCTTGTCTTAAAATGCCAAGGAAATGAGTTCATATCCCAGCTGTGACATTTTTTTATTTTCCGTAAAATGTACGACAAAGTTCTGCTAGAAATAACAAACATTCCCATTATTTAGTGAACACAATTTCAATAATTTGACTGCCGCGGATGGCTACGGAGTAAATTATCCTGTGAGTCCAGTTTTTCAAGACTTTGTTGACGGTTTTAGTTCTATCTTACGAGTAGATCAGACGATTATTAGTCTTGAGAGTGTGGATTGTTTCTGGATTATTCGCACAGCATCAGACTTCAACGGTAAAACTCACAAGAAAAAGTCTAAAGAGGTAAAATCGCAACTACGAGGCGGCCAATTGACATCGCCAAGACAGCTCGTAACACGATTTCCCGGTCAAGTTTGCAATATTTCCCAACCTTGTTCCAGAGTAAAGAGAATCGATTGGATCTGCGGAGGCATCGCACTGACTAATAGTCAATACTTTGAACAGAAAAATCTATCAGTCAAATTAACATTTGATTTATAAAGATACTTTGATTTTGACCACCTTGTTTGTTGCATGATTTTTTTCAGAGTACGCGACAAAAAAAATATCATCTAACAGTGAAAATCTATTCAATTGACTTTATCTTTGTTAAAATAGAAAAATCGTTCATTTAATTCAAGTGGGGCAAAATTTCCCTTAAAAGCTTAAAATTTAATTTTATGAAATTGTCATGATAAACTCTCTTGGCAAAAGTCAGACATAAAATTTCAAAGGACACCAACAACAACAGCAATAACTGCAACCAACAGAAATACTTAAATGAATTCAAAGGGTCAAGTATGTCAAATTTATTTTTTATACTTGTAACTACAAAAAGTCTTTAACCTTTTAAAGATCTTCAATGTAGTTGCTTTTCCATTTTATTTTCTTATTTATTTATTTTTTTTTACATTTTCTTACACACTAAACAAAATGGATTTTTTTTAAGGGAAAACGAAAAGTTTGGGGGGGGGAAAATTTGGAAAACAAATTTGTTTTCTCTTTATACGAGTACAACTGAAAAATAGACATTAAAAAAAAACTTTAAAGTAGTGAATGTTATTTAAAATGTCTTTTCCATACTGTGAACAATTTACAGATTATCACTTGACAACAACAGCAACAACAAAGAGCTACAAGCTACAAGCAACCACACAGCAATTGTATGTAGTCTTTGTCATCGTTATTGCTGATGCAGCAATCTTGTGCAATGCATTTGTTTAGCAACTAGTTAAATAACACTGAACGTAAAAAAAACGTACAAAAACCAGCAGGACGAGCAAACAACTTAACAAACAAATCTAAAAAAAAAGAAATAAATATATAAATATATGAATATATGAATATATATGACTCTACTATAGTATATGTATGAATGTATGTACATATGTGTAGGAAAACCCAAATAATTTAAAACAAAGAAGAAGACAAAAAAAAACATTTTAATAAATAAAACTTAAATTTGTTTTAAGAAACGTGTTATTCTGTTTTTATTTCCTTTTAATTACATTTTTCTTTCTAAATTTTTATTTTGGAACTGGACCACCAACCTTTCGCTGGCCGCAATGATGATGTTCAATTAAATTAAACAACTTTCGTGCAAAAACATAAAATAACTTAAGAACTTGTCTGGGATAAAGGAAATGAAAATACGGAAACCGGAAACCAAGTACAGAAGAAACTAAAAGTTATATGCTCGTATTTCCTTTTTGCCGTTAACGGTAATAATGCTCAATGCCGTTATAATAGAATAATATTATTCCAGATGTTTTTACTTACTAAAAGGTTCTTCTTTTATGATCTTCGCTACAGGTGGCGGGGGTGGCTGAATAAGTTTGTCGCACAGTTTGCAACAAAGTGAACAAATTCTCGATCGTTATATAAATCGTTTTATGATTTCCGTGTGTGACAGATGTTTATATAAAAATAAAGCTCTTAAATGTGGTTTCCGCGACAGGTTATTGGAGATTAGTTCGTCTACACTGTGCAACAACATCAAAGTATTTTTTTTATATTGAATAATAAATTTATCCAAAAACAATTTCTTAAAAATTAAGAAGAAATGGGTAAACTCAGATTTGAACTCAAGCTAAAAATTCATTTCAATATAAGCCTTAAACAGTTCAACAATTACGTATAAATATTAGATTTTTTTTAATAACAAGTTTCTAACTAGAGATGGAATCGTGAATAATTTTTCACTAACGCTCCTTCACGACTTTATATTTTTTTATTTTCTGTCATCCTTCTCTCCCTTTGGAGCATGAAGCCTCTACTATTTTTCTGTATTATTGTGTGAATTCATTGAGTGATATCATTCCAGTACCCATGTTCTGAAACTCCCGCGTCGAGAAATGTGTGAAATGAAACAAAAATGCCATAAAATGATACAAATTGAAATATTTTTTAATGTTAATAGATTTTGGTCGCCGTCAACGATATTTGTGACCATCGTTCTCAACGTATAAAATTTCACTTCAGCTTCAGGAGTTGTATATAATGACATTTCTAACGTAACGACGTAACCACTTTTGATAGTTTTCGGACATGAGTTACAAACACACATTTTTTTCTCACTTTTCGAGAAACGATGGATTATTTTGTTTCACATCTTTTCGACGCGAGAAATTCTCGCCAAAGTTACAGAACATGGGTACAGGTGTAGTTTGCTGCGAGAAGTTCATAGTCTATTGTTCTGCGGCATGTTTTTGATGGGGCGCCATGGCGTCGGCTACCTGGTGGGTTCCATCTTAACGCTTGACGACGCTCACGAGATACTGACATAAAAAACATGTAATAATTTAAAAAATTACAATAAAGCAAAAAATATCACTTTACAATCGCACTAGAATTCTACTCATGCACGCTCAAATTATACTTAAGTGACTAAAAAAAAAATTATCACGATCATGCGTCTGTTCAGCAGATTGATGTAAAACACAACGAGGAAAGTTCTTGTGAAATGCAGCCGAATTATAAATTTGAGCAGGGAGTTTTTTCCCTTCCCACAATCATTTGTTCCAGAGAAAAATTCTCCTATTCTAATAGCACGGGGAATAAATAAGTCAGGGAGAGAGGGAGAATCAGCTGTTTTATTTTTGACATTTTATTTTGTGTAATTTTGACTGATTTTGTGAAAAATATTTTTTTTTATTTAAAAATACGTTTACATTTATTTTTCACTTAAGTTCAGTGAAAAAGTGATTAGTATAGCTTTTGTTATGCTTGCGAACAAACTAAAGGATGAGGAATAGAAGAAAAAAACGGTATAACGGTTGCAGGGAAGGAGATGAGCGATGCTTCTTATCCGTTTGAGTTGCCACAACCAACCGTGTAAATTTTAAATATCTGCATGGAATTTTTCCTTTCGTATTGATTTGTACTCGACAAAAAAAAACTCGTTTGTCAGACTGATTGGCTTTTTGTGCATTTAACTTAAAAAACGCTTAAATCACTTTTATGAAAACTCACAAGAAATGCTAATATTGATAATCACCCCCTATTCTGCATTTCAATTACGTTCTCGCATTAGTTACGTTCGAATCGAAAAATGGTATTCTAAATCAAAAAAAAAAAAATTAATGGAAAGAAAAACATGAAGAGAAGAGTATGTTTAGACCAGCTGCTTTGCTATGAAACGTATAAAAAAATAAGCAATTTTGTAAACATTGTAATTGTTAAATTGTAAAAAGTTAAATTTAGTGAAAATAATCTATATTATTAATAAGCAAACACATTTTTTGAGATCCCTTTTATGGCCGTAATAGTGAACCGATTTTGGAAATACTTATATGTTTTTAAAGTTTTTTTTACATTGATGTGCACAATGGAAATTTTATTAAAAACAGTCCAGTATTTTTCGGAGCTATAAGCGTTTGAAATTGATACTTATAAATGCGCACTTATTACACATCAATTCAATGTACGCGCAGTCTGTGAAATTAGTGAGTTTGACAAAAATTTTTATTTATTATTCAACTTATGTACTTATACGTATAATTTTTGTAATAAAATTTATTAATATAAATAAAAAATAAAAATAAACATAAATGATGTCGCCGGAGGAAATGTCAGTAGAAATTGCAAAACTTACCAAGTAAAAAATCGAGATAAATTAAGATATAAACACATTAATGACAGCAGGCTACACGGTTACATGACTACAAATTTCTCTGGCTTTTTTAAAAATTTGCAACTTTTTTTGCAATGTGGGTGACTTTTTCTCTTCTTTATCGTTTCATCGACTTTTAAATGATATTAAACATTTTAATTTTCTCAATGATTGGAAGTTATTGCGTATTTTCGCCATTTTTGTATTTTTTTTTTGCGATTTTTTCACATTCCTTGCATTTGTAGGTCGTTTTAGAAAATTTTACGACTTCTTCTAAATTTTGAAACTTTTGGCGGAATTCCGCGTTTTTTGCAATGTGGGGACTATTAACAAATTTTTCAGCATAAATATGCTGATTCAACATATCGTCTAAACTTAGCTTTACAAATAGAATTTTTCCATACCCGTCCTCAATACAACCATTTATAAAACATATAAAATTCAAACGTATAATTATAACACACTTTTGTATGAAAATTGCCAATAACAAAAATACAATACTGTATAATTAGACGATTACACAACACATACGACGTTAATACGAGTTTGTGAATTGAACAATTAAATAAAATTAATTGTGTATATAAATATATTTACATAACTAAAATATCAAAATATCCCGAAAAGGGAGGCCCACAAAAATTCCTATGACGATTCACTATAGAAATGTGCTTAAAGTGAAGAACTGTAATTCTCGCTAAAATAAGACTCTGGTGTAAGCTTTCAAAACGTTTTTGGTTCCCTCTGCCAGAATCAGTCGTTAGAACCTTGTTATTTATTATTATTATTTTTTTTATTATACAGTGACAGTGCAGAGCATTCACTGCCCACTGCCTTTGCTGAAAGTGTCATATTTGCTATATTTATGTGTGTATGTGTCATAAATGTACACATTTGCTGTTATTGCAACATGAACAAATAAAATTTGTACTTACAAACCTATTAATACACAACAGATACGATTTCCCCAAACACAAGTCATCATTATGTTTTACAAATTGAATGTTCTTACTGGTGTAAAACACATCAAAGTACAATATACATACATATTTACACTTGTCGTACATACCTGCAAAGAAACAAAAAAAATAAAAAATTATTATAGATAAATCTGCCATATATTTAATAGCATTAAATTAAATTAAATTCAATTGGGAAATAATTAACATTTAGCACTCTAACACTATTTAATCATCAGTTTTCCTTCTACATTTTCAGTTTTCAAAATTTGGTGGAAAAGGAATAGTAACAATTTCAATTGAAAAGTTTAAAAAATTTTGTAATTTACTTTCAGCATTTTTTTCCTTTGATCCTTGTAATTTTTCCTTTAAAACTTTAAAGCAAACAAATGCCAGAACTTTTCAGTCAGGCTGTGAAACAACAACTCATCCATTTATTTAATAAGAAAACTTTGTATTTAATAACACCATTTATTTATTTATTTATTCAAATCACTTCTAATCAGATTTGTATTTACGCCGTATTATTTATAAAAATGGCAAGAAGAACAAAGTGGTGGACTCCTTTAATTAAAGACAATTTGCAACAAAAAAAGCTAAATTACAAAATAATTCAACTTGTTTTTTTTAATTTTTGCAAGCATTCTACATGAAGCATTTTGCATAAAATCATAATGTTGCAAGGTACAGGCAGGCAACAGGTGAAAAGACAGATGCCACACCATGACTATTGGTTTAGTTTTGCATTAAATTATTTGCATTCAAGCGAATAAAAGCGTTAGTCTGACTTTCTACGTAAAATATACTCGTAGAACATTTCATGGTTGCTGATTACTATTCTTTGTTGCGAAGAGGAGTGGTAGCAAAATTTAATTCTATTTACCTCAAGGATATCAAAACCATTAATAAACCATTTATTTCTCATGGAAGTCGAGGCATTTTTTTCACCGCTTTCATGATTTTTATAGTCTGCAATTTTTTCTTTGCGTTGCTTTGTTGGGTGGGTGCTACTCCTGCAATAAGACGCGTAAAATGTCAGCTAATGGATGATATTGATTGGTTAATCAAACGTCAGGGTAGTATATTTTAAAAATAGGCAATGAATGATTCAATATTGAGACATAAGCCAGACAAGATGGTGAGTCAGGCAGGTGTTGAATTAGGCAGGCGATGGGCACTGATTGAGAATGACCTTAACACAAATTTATAAATTGTATTGAGGTGTGAGTAAATAAATAATGAGTCAGTTATTTATGATAGAAAAAATAAACCAAATTTGGTTTTTTTGATTTATACTATAGATGGGCACCGCTCATGTGATTAGCTTGAATTGTGCGTGCTAAGTTTTATGCTTCAATCACGTGAGCATGCATAAACGTGAGTATAAGAGAAATTGAGCGTCAGTGAGCGTGCATGAGTAATTTTTTAGCGTGATTGTTGCGTTATTTTTTCATTTAGTTTTTTTTTTAATTTTTAAGCTATTGCATAGCTTTTATAACGGGATTTGAGGGCGGCGACCGAATCGAAAAATTCCGTAACGAAAATAAAACCTAACACTAAGTTTGTTTTTTAAGTCTTTAGTTTTTAAGTATTTGAACCGCCTGGCGTATGTTAACCCCTAAAGTATGCTATTGATTTCATTAACATACAGTATTGCCAGAAGAGATTTTTACATGTAGGAAAACACAAAATGGCTTACTTACGAGCAATCGTGGTTGACAAAAAATTATATACACAGATAAACAGACAATTCGTAGGCTATTGCATAGTTTTTATCGCGGGCTTTGGGTGCGGCGACCGAATTAAGAAATTCACCACGCTCAAAAAGTTTAACTTGAATACCAAAAAAAAAATACTACATAAATAAAAAATAAATAAATAATTATAATTGCATAAGTTGATAAAAAATGCTATGCAATAGCTTGGGTGCCGCAGTCCCAGAGTGCCACACGTTTTTTTATAGTTTTTTCTCGTAAGTATTTCGTGATTTCGGATTCGGATCTTCAACAGTAGTGTTACTCCCGTAATTCTTTATGGTGGTACCACCTGGAGATTAATCCAAGAAATTCTAAGAAAACTACAAGCTTTTACTAATCGATGTCTGCGCCAAATACCACGAATCTTATGCCTTTATTGGTTCAGTAGTGAAAAACTGCTTGAAATGCGAAAATGGAAATGGATTAGTCACACGCTCAGAAATCCCACTCATAATATGTAATGCATAGCAATGGAGTGGCGTCCCCAAGGCCCGACCACGTCTTATCTGAATCAGAAATGTAAAAAGAGAATACGAAGGTCATGAAATGACATGGGCTCAAGGTAATTAATCGTCGTAGGTGGAAACAGATCATTCGTTGGCGCTGTAAGCTCAATATTTACCGTTTTATTTAATTTTTCCTTTACAAATGTAATGAAAATTTTATAAATAAAGGAATTTAATAATAATAATAATAATAATAATAACAATAATAATAATAATAATAATAATAATAATAATAATAATAATAATAATAATAATAATAATAATAATAATAATTTCGTGAGCGTGAGTTTTCGTGATTATAACTAACTTTTTTTCCAATCAATTGAGCGTGCATGTACGTGAGCCAAAAATATAATTACTCATCATGCACGATGAGTAATATTTTTTATCGTGAGCGTGAGTGAAAAGTAACTCACGATCTCATCTCTAATATATATACTAATGAATATACAAGCTAATCGAAATAATAATAAATAAAATGAACTAAGCCCGATTTCGTATATTTTTTTATTAGAAATAACAAATATTCACATGATATATAGAGCACGATTTCAATCATGTGACGGCAGCGTATAACTTCGCAGTATTATAAGCTATCAGTCCGATTTCCAAGACTTTGCTGACGGTTTTCCGTTTCATCTCATAAATGGTTTGGACGATATCAGCTTAAAGGGTCTCGGTCGTTTCTGGATTATTGGCAGATCCTCGGTCTTTAAAGGGACACCTCAGAAGACGAACTCTAAAATCGGATTTCCGAGGCGAACAATTGACTTCGCCAAAATGGTTGATAACGCGACTTTTCGGTGATGTTTCCGCATAATTTGATGCCCGATAACAAGTCAACAATACTTATCAGGGTTGCTCTAAAGAAGAGGACTCATTTTGGTCAGCGGATATATAATAATGACTGATAGTCAACATTTTATTTATTTTTATTTATTTATTTATTTATTTGGTACTTGTATTTGGACCGCTCTGTATGTATGAATCTTCTATTTCAAGTTACGAGGGCAATTTAATTTTTTTTTTTAATTTTTATTAGAACATCCTGTACAGAAAAATATGTATGTTTATCACTCTAAATTTAAGAATAAAATTCTTAATTTTTGCCAAAATTGTGCTTAAAAATTTAAAGGAGATTCACATACAGTTTTATTTAAAGCTTGACTCCACCAGACGAGAATTTAAATCTTAGAAAAGATTTCCACTCTTTTAAGTAGCTTGAATTAAAATAGTGCGACATTCTTAAATTAATATTTCAGTTACTTTCAAAGTCATTTTATGAATACTCAATATATTTTGTACATTTTGTACGATACAATCGTGAGGACGAGCATTTGGATAGCACTGCATCGCAGAGGTGTACCGGAAACTGTTATAGACATTTTAAAACTTATGTACTCCAACTTCCGAAATCAGGTGCTATTCAAAGGGCAAACGTCTGAAACATATATACCACCTGTCTAACTCTCAATAATAACACCATAGAAGATGTACAATCTTTATGTTACCTAGGCTGCACAATCACAACGAAGAGCGGTGCAAACGAAGACGTTTCTGCGCGAATTAACATGCCATTCATTGTTTAAAAAAAATATGAGTATCGTCCGAAATGTCAACACAACTGAAGACCAAAGTATTCAACACGTGCGTGAAACCCATACTCCTACACGGGTGTGAAACTTGGGGTCTATCCAAAACGACGAACGACGGCTCCAAGTTTTCACAAACCGTTGCTTACGAAGGATTATTCGATGTTTCTGGCCCAACACAATAACCAACGATGAGCTGCTCCGAAGCACGAATCAACAGCCAATCCAGTACGACATCCCGAAAAGGAAATTTGGATGGATTGGTCACACAATGAGACCCGATAATGACATAGCCAAGGCAGCGCTGCAGTACAACCCCCAAGGTTCTCGGCGCCGTGGACGTCCAAAAACAACTTGGCGCATCGCAACCGTACGTGAGCTAACTACTGCAGGGTTTTTGTGGAACGAGGCACTAAGAACATCCCACAACAGAGTCCGTTGGAAGTCATTGTTTGAGACCGTTTGCTCTCCAGCTGGAGAATAGCAGAACAACATCAATATATTTTGTAGCTAAAATTAACTGAAAATTAAATAAAAAATAAATGAACATTTAGTTGAAAAGCGGTCTGCTCATTTGTCATTTAAGTTAAAAGAAAAATTAATTTAGTTCAATCTACTAAATAAACAATAACTCTCTACTCTAAAATAAAAGAACGAAAAGACAAATAGGCGGCAGATGGGCGGACAATTAGTCCGAAATAAAAAATAAAAAAAACCTGCCTAATCTGGAACCAAGTTCTAAGTCCAAGTCAATAAAAAATTTTGAAAATCGGTATGTGAATGGTGAAGTTCGGTTAAAAATTTACTGATTCTCTTCCATAAAAACAAATGATTTTCTTATTTAGTGCTGGTTTTTAATTCAACTAATAATCAGTTAAAATTATTTGCGATATAATTTAAATCAATATTTAAAGAAGTCACAGAAGCCCTCGCCGACTACCAGTTAACGTACTAGACTATTAGTCTGGGGGTCGCAGGTTCGATTCCTGCCTGGACTCTGGGTGTTTCTGCAGACAAGCCAAAATGACTTTGCGGTTTGTGTTTGTTCTTAAAAAAAAAAAAAAAATAATGTAGAATATAAAATAATTTTGTAAATTATCCTTTGAGAGACAGCAGTTTAATCAAATCTCATTTTGAATTTATAATAGAACTGGAAATTTAAGATTTTATAAAACTTTTGTAAGCAGAAGGACACTCTCTACCCCTCTCTCTCCCTCTCTCGTCACCACCAACAGGCCTCAAAAGAAAAGTCATAAACAAAATGTTACTCATACCAAACAACTATTTCTATTTTTTATTTGTTTTAAAGCAACTAAATAAATAAATAAAATTTCCTTCATGGCTAAAATGTACTTGTTCTAGAAAATCAAACAGAAAATTACAAAAAAAAAACTGATTGAAATGAAAAATCTCAACGATACATAAACAAGAATTTCATAAACGGATGCGTTTGCACTCGCACACCAAGCCAAACAAACACACACACACACACACACACACACACACACACACACGCGCAAAAGATACAACAAGATTGGCCAAATTTATTTTTGTATTATTTGCACACTCTAAACAATTCCCACCGAACAATTTTTGCTGAATTGGTTAAGAATTCGGGCAGACAATCTGCACAAATTGTCGAATTCATATCCAAACGTACCGAAAATCATATGAATGGGTGACAAGAAATTCGACCCAATTTTTTCCTGATAACTTCGACGATTTATCCAAGAGAATTCTTTACGAATATTGAATAAATTTCCTGAAGAAATTCTGAGGGAACTTTCGATAAATCTGAAAAATGTCGGAGAAGTATCTGACCAACGTTTTTAGAAAATGTTTCTACTTTACTGATACTTTTTACGACTTCTTCGAGAAAAATCTGATGTAACATTAGAAATTGCGACAAGTTTTACCAATTCCGTTCAAAATCCTTGCTAATAATGAAGTAATAGTCAGAATTCTCTTAACTTTCTTGCGTCCGGCATTACACTAGTGCTTATGTCAGCTCATCAAAAACCCTTTGCCCATATTTCATAAAAGTTGCAAAGATTCATGCAAGAATTCTTAAAAAAAATTAACAGAATTATTATGAAAACTAAAATCTCACAATGTTCAGATATGTCGGATGAAAGTCTTAAAACAGGTCAGAAAATTTGCAGAGTATTATTCAATTAAATGTCTGAAATATCTGATATTTTAAAATTATCTTCGGACAAAATGGCGATCAGCATTAGAAATACCGAATTCTTTATAGAAAAATGTGCAGCAATGACTGATGAAATAGCTGAGAAAACTGTGATAATTTTTTGAATAATCGAATCGTTAAAAGTTAGTGTGTGAATCACACCACAGACATGTCGGCAGCAATTGTTCAGTGGGATCGTTTAAAAAAAACCCCCATTTCATTAGTGTGTCAGTCAGTTTGCAGCAGTAAAAATATATAAATAAATAGAAATTTATTTTCGAACGATTTTAAGATAAATAATTTATTTATAAAGTCTCTATAAATAATTCATAAATACAATTTGATTTCGATTTAAAAATAATAAACAAATTAAATAAATATCCATAGAAGGAGTTGCCGTCACAATTAAGGCGATTCATTTCAATGAAATTAAGAGGAGAGATGCAGCTTTAAATTAAAAAGAAAACAATTAATATTGAGTGAATGAATGATTTCTAATAAGGCCACTAAAAAAGAAAATTGAAAAAAATCTTATCTGCATTTATTGTTATTTAGTTCAAAATATAACAAGTCAAAGCATTGCATTTAATTTTGTAGCACCGTGTTATTATACATATTTTCCAGTGTTGCCACCTTAGGTGTAATTACACATATCATGTGTAATTTTTATTTTCATGTGTAGACCATGTGTAATTGGTGGCATGTGTAACTCATGTGTAATTTAAAATTTTGTCGTTTTTGAGCACTACTTTTTTTTATTGTGATGGCGACTGTTATGACGGCAAGTTTGGATTGGCTGTGATATTTTAATTTATTTATGAACCTGTTTTGCTTTAAATTTACTAAGTTTTTGTTTGTGATAGTCCTTTTTATACAAAACAAAACTGTGATACTTTTAAGGAGATTGATGTAGGATTGGTCTAAAGAAGATTATATATCTAGAAAAATAAAAAATCCCTGAAGAAGTTAGAAAATATCAACGATACGTCGGAATAATATGTAAAAAATAATATTTTATTAAATGACCTTGAAAGCCCAAGTATTGAAAATCATCATCATAAAGATTTTGCAATTACACCAAACAAGGTCAAATATTTAATTTAACAAAATCAAAGCACATTATTTTGCGAAAAAAGGCATGTGTAATTCCTAATTTCATGTATAATTTTGGTATGATGCATGTATAATTTAACATTTCGTTGGTGGCAACACTGATATTTTAATAATTTCACAACTATCGACAAACTTCTGCCGTATAAACGAAAAAGTTAAAAAAACTCTCTTAATTTGCAATTATTTTTTGTTCTTTTAAAATTAGCATTTTGAACATAATTTACTTACGAGTAAAATTATAATATTTTTAACTCAAGTACATAATTATTTGTAGTTAACTAAAGATATAATTTTTCTTTTCGCATAACAAACACTGATTCCATGTGCAAGAAGATCAACCCAAAAAAAAAAAACACAATGCAATAATCTGATTTGATATGAAAATATAAAAAATTTAAAAGAAGACTTAATAAAAATTATAACAATAAGCAGTAAAAGTCGATGACATACAAAAAGTACTTGTGGTACATCAGACCAAGAAGATGAAAGCGAAGACCTTAGACGGAGTTCAAGTGAATGGAAAAGAATGAGAATGGCTCAAGTCTTTAATAAAAGTAGTAAAAATATAATTTTCTCACGAATGAACTTGAAACGGGCGACAAAACTTTTTCGAACGGAAATGGCCAGAATAATGAAATAATGGAGACGCAACATACCTACAAAAAAAATAAAAATTATTATACTTCATACACTATTATACCAGCTAAAGATTCTACGCTATTTATTCCCAGTTACACACCAAAAAACAATGAAGAAAATGTTTTTTTTTTATAAAAAAATAAACATTCTTTATATTCATTCCTTAACGAAAGAAGAGAATAAGAAACCCAAGAAGTTGTATATTAAAAAAACTGAAAATTATAAAAAAAATATTTAGACAGCAAGAGCAGAACGGTTACGCTTCTGTGAGCAGGCGTTCGACAGAAACTCAAAGGTGGTTTGAGCTAAACACACAAAAACAGCGATGAGTTCAATTCCAAATGTGTTTTTCTTTTGAACTTCTTTACAATGTTTGTAACAACATTAATTACTGTATTTGATAAAAATTTATTGTCTAACTGAAAGTGCTTTAATTTTAATTTTAGTTAAACACATACTTGTGCAATAAAAATGTAATTAATAAATAATAACACTGAATTTTTAAAAAATGAAGTGTGTTTTTTGTTACCAGTCCGATTTTGTAGCAGAGAGATTTGATTTGTTTTAACTCTCTAATTTGTAGACTTGGATCCAACTCGTTCAATCGCTCGTTTTAGACAAAAACCTTTCATCGAACGCATATGTATAATTTAAATGGCTTTGATCAAAGGTTTTTAGGTTTTTGTCTAAAACGAGCGACTGAACGAGTTGGACTCACGTCTAATAATTTGCATTGTAATTTATGACTTATTTATATAAAAAAAAATACTTATCGATAACCTCAGATTTTCTAAAGAGTGAGATTTTCTCGTTATCGATAACTATTAATTATCTCAGAAAAAATTTAACTATAAATAACTTTAGATTTTGTACAGAAGAGCTTACTATACAGTGCAACCTTGTTAATGTGAACTAATTAGAACTGGATGCATTCCAATTTTTTCGCGTGTCATTCCTCATATGAAAACCACCAACATTAGAGAAAACAAAAGCAATTGTTTTTAATCACGAATGTTAATCCCATTTCGAAAAAAAAAAAATACTTTTCTAAATAATCTTTTAATCGATAACTCGAGTTATGCTATAGGGCGAACTATACTATACTATTTCCTAGCGAAATCTTATCAAAAATGGCTGAAAATTTCTTTTAAAATAATTTTGTTATCGATAAGTATAGATTTTTATAGAAAATCTTCTTATCGAAAACTACAGAAATTCATTTTATCGAAAGCTTTAGGATAGTCATTAGAAAATCTGTGTCTCGATAACTATATTTTGCATAGAAAACCGTGATATCGATAACGATTAAGTTTCTATAAGACATTCGGTTATCGTTATCTATGGATTTTGTATAAAAAACATTGTTAACCATCACTGTAGATTTGCTAGAAAAAATCGATAGCTACAGATTTTTTAACACAAATCTTCCCTAGAAAATCTTTTTTTCTTCCGTTAACTATCACCTTAGAGAAAAGGTAGTTCACATTCCTTAATTATGGAAAATTGATTGAAACAAAAATTCAAAAATAAATGTCTATTAACGCGAAAGCCTAATAAAAATGCATGGTTATAACACTCAACTAACAATTCGATAGACAACCTGTTATCGATGCATACAGAATTTTTTTTATTGATAAACATAAATTTTATACAAAAAAATTTTAACGGCAACTAAAGAAATTATAACTTAAATATTTCAATAAATATTATTGTCATCGATAGTAATTAATTTATATCTATAGATAACTATAAATTTTTTATAGAAAATGTAATCGATAACGGTAGATTTTCTTTACAAAATCCTCTTATCGATAACTAAAGCTTTGTCATTCAAAATATTGTTAACTATAACTACAGAGCTTCTACAAAAAATCTTTTTATCGATTATTATCGGTTTTCCATTGAAAATTTTTTGCGATATATATAGAATTTCTATAGAAAAATATTTTTTATCGAGTACTATCAGTGCTTGTTATCGATAGCTATAAATTTCTTGCACATTATATTGTTATCGAAACAAATATTTTCGATAAAAAGTTTTCAAAGTAAAATTATAGATTTCCTGTACAAAACATGCTTTTTCTATAGGCTCTTGATTTTTTATAGAAAACTTTGTTATCGATATACTGCAGAAATTTTCTAGAAAATTTAGTGACGATTATAGAAAAATTAATCTGCGTATTGATGGCATAGAATTTTGTCACATTTTAAGTGTCATCTGTGCTGTGACTGCAATGACATCAATTCGATACCACATTTTGTATATCTGTTATTAAAGTTTATAAAAGAAAAGCGTACAGAATGTTCTAGTTAGCAATTTGTATTTTAATGAAAATTTTATTGTTATATTTACCGATTTTTAATGCGATTCTAAAAATTTAAAAATGTTCTGCCGTGTAAGTTGAAATTAATTAGTGTTAAAATTTGCCCTTGTTCCTTTGCAATATTGTCTCATGTCCAATTCTTTCTGACTAAAAATGTTACGGACATTAGCCAAAATAATATTCTTTTTGGATTAAGAACTGCTAACAACCAATCTGTTCGAAAAATTATATAAGAATAATTTGAAAAATAATCACTTTGAATAAAAAAGTTACATTTCATTGATGTCCACTCATCATCGTGACTATGACAAAACTAATAGCAAAATCTACAACACATTTTAAGAACTGAAACAATGTCTCGTACATGCGCCGATAAAATGTGGAAACCTTTTCGACATTATTGTTGCCAAGTCATTACATCAAGCATTAAGATCGAAAGAATGAAAGCGAAGAATGTTAAATAAATTACACTACCATGATGTCATACTCTTGACACATCGCGGCATTTTAATTTTGTTATTGTGATTTAATTCGTAATCAGAGTTCATTATTACAAGCATGATATTCTGCTATCAAATTCACTCTAAATACTTATTACAATGATGACAACTTGTAAGTACAGATCTAGGTTGGTCATTAAATGGATTCTGTTCGGTAATTTTTTTTTTATGTCAGTGTGTCATTATGTTGACAACAGAATTCAATTATAATTACTATTAATGATAAGATGACCATGCTTGAGATCGCAGTTATGATAAGTGTTATGGGGTCAAAGAAAAAATCCCTTGTAATATTATTGATGACAAATTACATTGGCATTATGACGATTTTGTAAAGGTTGACGTTCCAGTCATAGTATTGATGTCTAATTACATCAGCGTTATGACAATTGTCCTATTAGTGTGTATTGTTATCAATAGTAATAGATTTTTTAACCAAAATATCGACATACTGAAATTTTTTTATAGGAAATGTGTTTGATAATTGTAGAGTTGCCTAGAAAATCTTGCTATAGACAGCAACAAACTTTCTATATAAAATAATATTAGCGTTAACATAACACACATTCTGTTTTTTTAATAGATCATTATCGATAACTTTAAATTTTAGTTTCCATGGCTGATTCAACATAGAAAACTTAACCATTAGTTATCGATAACTTAAGATTATCCATAAATAAATCGTCTTGTCCCGCTTTATGGACGATTCTTAGCAAACAATTTTCTATCGATTAACGTGTTCTTATCCTTAATCTTCGATATTTGTTTTCGAACAAAGTCACGAAATTTAATAATAATTTGTGTACAACTTCCCGTTGCTATCGACGACAAATATTAAAAAAAACGCTTCACGTCTTTCTAAATATTAAATATTATTCTTGTTATACTCATTTGTAATAAATTTTTTATTATTTAATTAATATATTAAAATTACATTTATAAAACATTTCATGCTTCCGTGGTTGTCCCTCATAATAATAATTTTTCCAAGTGCTTTTGGTTCAAATTGGAATCAGCTAAAATGTTTATAACAATAACAGTTGTAGCAACAATAAATGCAATATGCGACCCGACTAGTTTGTGAATAATTTGTAACCATCCGTTTTACCCGCTTCTGACTCTTTTTTGTTGCAAATACTTTTGTGTATTGTATGTCTGTTTTTTTGTCTGTCTGTCGGTCTGTCAATTTGTTTAGGCAGTTGGTTTGGTAAAAGCAAGTCGTTTTACCTGGGGCCAGCTAATTAAATTATTTTTGCGTTTTATTAAAATTGTAATTTCTCATTTTGCTGCGATTTACATTAAAAAAATTACGATTTCTTTTTTTTATTGCTGAAATAAAATTTTATATAAACGCCGGCTGCTGACAAATTATAAATGATAAACGGATTTTACGGTAATTCAGAGAAATAACAAGAAAGGTGGTCAAGGTAGTTTAATTAAAACAATTATACGATTGAATAAAAAAATAATATTGCAAAAACAATTTCTAATAAAAAGTGAGAGTTACAGGAAAAGTTAAAATGTTCAAAATTTTTCAACACATTTTAGACAAAAATTCTGAAAATTCGAAAAATATATTTCAGAGTCTTTCAGATACAAATCTTCGATCAAACACATTACAATTAATTTTGATTAATTTTGTCTAAAACGAGCACCTGAACGAGTTCGATCCAAGTCTACATCATAGACAACATCCTAGACCCATGTAATCTAAATGTGTTTGACTCAAACGAGCGGATGTATGAGTTCTACTAGGATGGACCTATTTCAGCTTTTGATCGAGAGTATTCCCAGCATTGTTTGAATACAATCGGTTCAGCCAGCTGGAAATTATTAGCTGTTTTCCAAGTGAAAAATGCTTGATAGCATTTCTAGACAAATCAGAATTAGCTGGCTTGTGTTCAACACCTTTTTTGAATTTAAATGAGACACAAATCGGGCACAAGTCAAAGCAAAAATATCAATGTAAATTAAATGGCTTTGAAAAAAGATTTGATACGACCAACTGGATGAGTGCGATCCAAGTCTGCTGGGAAGGACCGACTTTAATTTTTAATCGAGCGGGTTTGTTATGCGTTCAGCTGGTTGAATTTATTACCTGTTTTCCAATTAAAACATTTCTGTAGGAATCAAAATTAGTAGACTTGTTTTCAACACCTCTTTTGAATTTAAATGAGACACAAATCGAACGCAAGTCAAAACAAAAACAACAGGGAACATTTACTGTCTGGCCCTCCATGTCGAACGAATTCTTTCTTTTATGAAATTACATTTAAAATCAAAACAAAATTCTAAAATTATTATTATTTATTATTTTTGTTTTAAAAGTAATTGTACGTAAGAAAGAATACGTGCGACATCGTGGACCTGGCAGTAAATGGATTTGAAACAAGGTTTTATGCGAACTTAATCTGAACTTAAACATTTTGTTACTTCAATGTTCTTTTATAGCTCTTAAACTATTGAAGCTCTTAAAACACATATCGCACTTGATCAACAAGAGGGTATTAACTCGAAATTTTAATTTTTTCACTTTTCTCCAAAACTTGCATTCTAATATTCATATTTAGCTGCAGTAAACATTTCACATTGTTTTGTCTATGTTTCGCTAACGAAACGGATGATTTAAAATCTATTTTTCATATACCTTTCATGTAAAATCAAAAAGTATTTTGCTTCTGTTGAAAATTTTAAAATTTCGAGTTAATACCCTCTTGTTGATCAAGTGCGATATATCATTGATGATGATTTTTTAGTTAAGAAAGCAGAATTATTCATCGTATCGTTCTTCTTCGTGTGTTAAAAACTTATACAAATATGTTGTTTACTCACCTCTAGAGGGGAGAATAATTGTTTATTTTTCCATTAAGATGTGTGTAATTTAAAAGCTTTAAACTCCTTTTCAAAAGATTGAGTTTTTTTTGAGATATGACTAAGTTGCAATACAGGAGCGATATACAAAAATTTATATTAAAATTTGGGTTGCTAAGGTTAGCAGTTTAAACGAATTGTTAAGAGAATACGGTAACGTCGACCCGGTGCTGCAATATCAACTGTGCGGTGGGTTTTTAACAACTTTAATTTCGATATAATTGTTTTTTATTAATGTTGGCCTTGAGCATCCATCATTCGCTGCATGTTTGTAAACAAACGAACAATAATCTCTTACAATTGCAATAACAAAAAGCAAAGTTATACACTTCCGAAATTCACTTAGCGAGTAGATGAGTAGAGAAATGCCATAAAATAGTCGTACATGCTTTAAAAACTCCAAGCTCATTTTAAGATTAAAATTCTTGATTCGAGATGTTCGTACTTGATATAAGAAATGTATTCTTATCCAGTAAAAACTTTAATAGCAAAATATGCGTTGAAATGATAACAAACATATGAAGTAAATATTTTCACGATGTCATTGGAGGCAAGTCACGTGTGTTTAAAGTTTCAACTGGCAACACTGCATCATATGTGCGTCATTTTGGCAGCTGTTAATTGTTTTGCGAATTTAGTTTGGTTTGGCCATTTCATAATGAACACAACGCCTGCAAATTGTTGAAAATAATTAACTAATAAAATAATTTAGTCAAAAAAAACATTGATTCAACGAATAATTTGACGTAGCAGTCCAGATAAGTTTTTACTTACTGGACTTACTTTTTTTGGGGACGTGTAAAGTAGAATTGTGTCGTTCCGGTACGACCTCGTTCCATTGAACGATTCCCTAATTGGAACGATGCGGACCGATCGAAACGTTCCTTTTTTATCATTTCTCGGTTCGCAATTGCAAACCGTCTTGAGGAATCATTAACTTGTTCAGATAAATGTCGAAATCAGTATGAAAAGCAAATCGTTGACTCGTCTAGACTGTTCGTTACAATTATTTTGTTCACATATTTTGTACACTTAAAACAAAGTTGAATTTTTGTATAGAGATCAGCGTTGAATGGCTTAATGGACAATATTATATTTACCTACAATTTATTTTATAAGTTATTATTATTTTTTACAAATACTTTACGAAAGCACTTAAGAACTTTTTAGCATATCCAGAAAATATAAACATCCAATAACAAATGTTTATTGACGTTTTTAGCGGCGACAGAGAATTTCACTCGTTCCTCGTTCCTACACTATTCAAAGTAAAAAAGGAACGATGAACGAAAGGAACGACCTAGTTCCTTTCATCTTTTGGATCGGTCGGAACGATTCCACAAAAGGAACGATTTCGCTCAACTGTAGTGTAAAGCAGTGCAAGGCAAACAAAGAAAACCGAATAAATAAAAAAACATTCACTATATTCCTACTCTGTTGAAAGAAATTTACGTTTCTCACACGTTGGCATTGTAATCAGGAAAGACTGTCTTTCTTTGGCGGTTTAAACTCTTTTGCTCTTTTTTTTTTTGGAAAATTTTCCAAGAATGAAATAAAAATTGGGGTTTCAGGATGTTTTAAATGCGATTATAAAAACAATGTCAGTGAATAAAGTGCGAATGTCATACAATATATATCATATAGTGATTCGTTGAAGGATTTACAAGGTAACGCTTGTTTTAGGCAAAAAAACCTTTGAGCAAAAGGAGCTACTGAACGAGTTTGATTTGAGTCTATAACGTAATAAAATCAAGTTGGATTTGTGTAGGATTTTAATCAACATTTTGGTAGTAATGTTCACGATGAGTAATCGTAAAAAGCCGACCAACTTCCAACTCATACAAGTGAATGGGCAACGCTAGTGTAGTCACTTGTCTACGCAAATTATCACTGGTGTACGGTCTCCATTGCTGCAAGGAGGGATACAAAATTTAACTTCGCCTGAGCCAGTCGAGCTGGCTGTATGCCAGATCGCACATTCAAACCAAAATGACAAAGAATTATCTTTCGAACAATATCAAACTCATAATTAACACCGTTTATCTGCGTTTTAATGCAGTTTAAAAATCTACCCTCTCGGATTAAAAATAACGATTAAAGAAAGTCAATAGTCAAGTCAGTCATAGAATACACAAAACACAATAGAAATTAAATTTTTGCTCGTGTTTTTCATGGAATTATTGTGGTCTATTGTACAACTATTTTATTACGCACTAAGCAAAAACACACAATTTAAAAAAATACATTCCTTCAAAGAATAATTTATTTGTTTATTTATTAGTAAGTAGTTAAATAACTACTGTAAAGTAATGCAGACGGTATGTAGTTTCTGTGGAAAAGTAAGTATATTCTTATTAGACAAGTCATTAACAAGTTTTGGCTGATTATTTTAAAAATTACAGCATTGCTTCTCTTAAATAATCCCGTTTTCTGCTTCATTCGAGCTCAATTTTGTTTTATTCATAATCAAATTTTTAAGCAGAACTTATATTGAAAGCAAGAAGAATAAACGAGTTTTTTTTAAATTGTTTTATTTGCAATCTATTTTACAACCAAATTAATGAGCAAATTTTATGACTTTTAAATAACATACATTAAGTTTTCCTTAAAACTCAACAAAAAAAGAAAGAAAAAAAAATCAAATTTTACTTTTGTAATTTAAATAGGATTTGACAAATTAAAATGTTCTATTTTCGGAAGGGAAGGTCAAGAACATGAAGCCTTTTAAGTCTCTGGATTTCATTGCTATCATCTAACAGGTGGTTTATTGCTAACACATTGGAATGATTATTTAGTCTATTAAGGTATCTTTCACTGAAGTTATTGAACTCATCTTTTACCATTAAAATTCGAAGATCTCTGTGTATGTTTTTGTTGCTGATAAACCATGGCGCATTTGTTAAAAGTCTGAGTGTTTTTGACTGGTATCTCTGTAATATCTCAACATTCGAATTACTTGCAGTTCCCCAAAGTTGGATGCCGTATGTCCATATAGGTTTTAGTATTGTTTTGTATAACAGAGTTTTTGCGCTTGAACTTTCTTCAATTAAATCTCTCACATCGCTAATATGTATATGATTTTATCATTGTTTCGCATTTATCTATATGATGAAGTTACTTTTAAAAGGACAATGAAGCAGCTATTGAACTAACGAACACAGTCTGATTTACATAAGTGTAAAATTCAACATTGAAAAATCACCCTATTTTTGTCCAGCTTCTTTGTTGGAATAAATAAATAGTTGCCTGCAACAGTTAAACCAAACAAAGTCTTTATGCCATTTATAACAATTAAGATTTAAATCAATAAAAACATCATCATAAATCAAAATTAAGCACGCGACTAAAACGCCTTAAGTATAATTTAGACACATCTAATTCATTTATAATCTCAGGGGCCACATTTGCATAAAACGAATACACAATGAGTCATAAAAATTACATGCAAATAGCGAAAAAATATGTATATTAAAAAATATACACAATAAAAAATAACACAAACTGAAATTCAAATGCAAAGTTACAAATCAATGTAAAGAAAAAAAAAAGAAACGTTTAGAAAAAGTATTTGAAAAATTTGAAAAACGTGTTAAATGTGTTAAATTAATAAAAGTGAACAACAATTTATTGAAATTTTTCATTCAGTCAACAGCGGTACACATTCAAGTACAAAACGAATGTGAAAACAAAAATACAACATGCCACAATTATCACGATATGATAAACGGATTCCATCCAGCCAGCCAACCATTTATGAACTTCCCTCGAACTTCTAACAAGCAAGAACAATAACGAAATAATACTTTGTTCTCCGTCCAAACATCCATATGAGTACAACCGAACCAAACAGCAGTCGGTCGGTCGGTCGTGTTTGTCAGCCGTCCGTCTGTCCGTATCCCCCCCCCACCCTTTTGTTTAAAATTGAATTCACAGACAGATCAACATTAAGTGGAGTGCATTCATTGAATTCACATTATTTCTGGAATTTACATACCAACGAGCAATTTGGAGGCAAACTATCAGACAGACACATTCTGTTCTTACAATGTCAATACTTCTCATGCCCTCATATTTGCTTCTATCTATGAACGGACGGACTGAACTGACTCCCATTCCAAAGACAATTTCAATGTTCATTTGTTTGTTGTTTCTGTGCGACTTTAATTGATTGATTTCAAAGCAAAAGTTGCAACTTGCAGGCCAACAAAACTAAAGAAGGAAAATTACAAAAATGTAAAAATGAACTAAAACTTATCGTATATGACATTTGTTGTTTTGAATTTTGTTGAAGTGTTTTAAAGCCGTCATAAAAATCAACAACAGACATTTAGCATGTGAACATATTTTGAAGCTTTTTTTGTGGGGCATTTTTTTAGAGAGCAAAATGAGTTTTATGCGAAAATTTAACTTATTTTGCAAATTTTAACAGAATTTATTGCTGGAATGTTTTTTTCATTTTTTTACTTCAACCGCAAACGTCAACACTTACTTGCAAGCAATAGTGTTTTTTGTTCTCAATATTTAGGCATATCACAGTTTGTGTGTAAGCAAGCAATTGAGAAAAATTCGTACAAAATATTTGGCAGCGATCTTTAAGTAGAGAAAGAGAAGATTTGCTGGTAGACGGTACTCCTGCCGCCAGTCCATACATCAGCCGCTTTAAGCAACATCGCAGCGAAAACTTTGTGGGCAAACTAATGAGATAAAGTGCTAAAAAAACATACATAAAGTACACTAATTTTCACTACTTCTACTTTGGCGTTTAAGCTCATTACTTCAACATGACGATGTCATTGAAGGCAATACTTCATTGCCATTGAAAATACCACACACAAAACCATCAAATTATTTTTTTAATTCTCATTCAAGATTTTTATACATGCTGCTTTGCAAAATTCACAAAATTTGAAAGCTGTGACGTAGACTGCACGCAAACTTAAAGCAAATTTTTTTTAGCAATATGCCACGAATTTAAAATGTGGATGAAAAAATTGTAATCAGCTCTTTTCTTGACTGTAATTTGAAACACTTTATGGAATGAAAATTTGTAAGCAAATTCTCGTCAAATTTTAAAAGTGTGAGTGGATTGGCAAAAAAATTGTGAGAGAATTTAAAATTTGAATGAAAATTTGATCGTGTGACTACCATGTAAGGGTTGAACCGGTGATCATATACTACTACGTCACTCGGCGACTAATTCACTTGTTTATTTACTATTAAGTACAACAGGGTGGGTGGCGTATTAAAAACTTATTAATATTTTGATTTCTTCTTTCGTTTCAGATTTGTGCATGGAAGACTGCGGAAATTTGAAATGAAACAGTTTCATAATAGAAGAACGAATAAAAATCATTGAATTTTTTTTTTAGTTTTCTGATGCAACATTTCGTCGACATTTTAATGTATGAACTGGATCCTCAGTGTCAACTATAAATCAGCTAGTTGCCAATTTTCGCCGGCAATGTTCGGTAAGGAGTCTCAATGGTCCATTAAGAGTGCGTACGGTGCACAACGAAGTAAAGATTTACCGTGTACAGGTGGGTGTAGAAGAAAATCCAGACACATCAACCAGGAGAAATTTTCTGCATATCTTGTGCACTGTTCCGTCTTAAATTTTCGGGCTGTTGCAACAAGCCTTCCTTACACAAATCTTAAAGAGAAGAACAATAAATAAATTTTACATCAAAAAGTTATCAAGCACTTACACCATTGTGTTCATTTTACGTCACCCCAAAAGTTTTATAACTATTGTAAATGCATACGGTATGCCAAATGGAAAATTCCGAATCCCGAAGTTCTGGGAATTTTGGGGATTAACGAATTCCGAATTCTGGAATTTATATTTATAAATCCCGGCATTTTACTTATCAACTTTTTGTAAAAAGGAAAACATATACATTTATTTTTCTATATTTATTCCTTAATTTAATTGAGTTTGTTTCATAATGGAGTAATAACTAGTGTATCCAGCGGCCGACTCAATCGACCGCATTCTAGAAATTAAACAAGTGTGTACATAAATACATAAGATAAAAAACAGAAAACATTCTAAATAAACAATTCAAAACTAAGTCTCATTTCTATTCAAAAGTAAATTGAACAAACACACATACACACATTGTTTATTTTTCAAGTTAAAGCTGATACATGCATGTATAATAAGTGTGCATGTGTTAGTAGCAGCTTTAAACGCTTACAGCTCCCGACATATCGCACTGATTTAAACACAATTAAGATTGTATACATCTATATAAAAGCCCGTTTAAAAGCGTATAAATCTTTCCAAAATCTGTGCAGTATTACGGCCGTAAAAGGGTTCTAGAAAATGTGTTTGCCTATTAATAATATAGATATGCTTAATTATATTTAAGTGTCTCATTCAACAATTTAATCAACATCAACCATTTTATTCGTAAAAATACAACTGAATATTCAAACTTGTCTTTTTCGATTTACAAGTGACAATTATTCAAAAAGGAAAGAAGTTTTTGAAGATCATAAAACAAAAATTAATGACAAAAGTACTGTAATCAGGTAATTGAGGACCGAAAATAACGATAATTGAAAACATTTTTTAACAAAAAATCCAAGATTATTTTAACAATATCCTTTTTTACAATAAAATTATTATTTTTTTACATCCTCTCCAAGCATACAATAAACTTGTATTTTATACTAAAAAAAAAAATAAAAAAATAAGAATTATTTTCGAGTTTATTTTTTTGATCCCAAAAAGATCTATTTTTGATTTTAATTTTGGTTGACAAATACTCTTAAATATTATTTTTAATTTTGTTTTTTTTGCTTAGAGTATAACTATTATTACTTGATTTCTGAAGATTGCTTAAAAAATATTTTTTCACTCAATCTTTTAATATATTTACATAACAAATTAAAGTTTTTCTTAAGATATAATACGAAAAATTAAACTTTGTAATTATGATTATTTTTAAGATAAAAAGAAAAATAAAGAAAATAAAACTCAAAAATAAGAATTATTTACGGTGAAAGAAGTAAAACTTCAAAATACATAATTATTAATCAGCAACTGAAGAGGTAAAAGTTGATATGCAACAATAAAATCGTAATTTGTATGATATCGCTGCGGTCCCCGGTATTTATTTTTTAATAATAAAAATATTAAAATTGTTGATAAATAAACACTATCTGCGAACAGATAATTTGGACTTGCACTGTTTTAAGAAACATTTGTATTGCAATTTTGTTTTAAAATACATTTAAAAGCTACTTAAATTATTATTTGTATTTGTGCACCTTGTACACGTACCCCTCCAATTTTGGGGAATTTAAAGTTGTTCTAACACAAAAACACACCGAAATCATTAAAAAAAATCCAATATCTTATTAAAACAATTCGATTTTGAAGCATAAAAAACTGTGAAGATCTTTTCTGAAATATATCCAACACATTTGTGTACGACCGTGTGTGTGTGTATATTTTCTTGTTACAAGTCAAAATATATTTAACATAACAAGCGCATGTTTGGACCGTTACAAGCGTTAAAGCATTTTGTTATAATTTCATATACAATTTTAGTTGCTCCCCAAAGTATCTATGTTGCATTAACGTACATATGCATGTACATACATATATGTTTGTGTTAATACGTTAATATGTGGTATCGCTGTTATCATTGTTGTTGTTGGTGTTGTTATTGCTATAGTTTATTATAATGTATCGTTACCGCAACACAGTCAAGCCTTGTCGCGTCAAAGAATTATGTAAAAAAAATTGTTTGCAAGGTGCGGCCGCATCGCATCAACTTTTTAAGCAACAACTAGCAGCATGTAAATATGTATGCAAGTATTTATGTGAGCAAAGCTAATTTACACTTGTAAGCGAATGAATAAAAATGCGAGGGTCAAGACAAAAGTTTAATAAAAATTTTAAAAAATATTTATGTATGTATATTCTAACAAGTCTACTACCTAACAGTTGCAGTTGTTGTCTCGATTTGACTTAGCTTGTGTACTATTGCAATTTTGAGCAACCCAATAGGCTCTACCAAGACTTTTTTGAGCGCCTTAGCCAAGCTTATAACACGAACATTAAAGTTGTACTGAACCGATGTGCTTGCAGTGTCGTAAATGCCGGTCACAAAATTATTTGCGAATCACTGTGCTTTTCTCTTTTTGTGACAACCAAGGCAGAGTTCAATGAATTACTTGTGACTGGACGCATTCAATGCGTCCGAATTTTATTGTGGGGTTTTGTTGAAACTCAAAGATTTCAGAGTGGTTGTAAATAATATTTTTGAATTAACAGCAAACTATTGGCCATTAAAAAAAATTTTTGTATTTTTTCTGATTTTTAGTCTTTTTCCAAATTATGCCTGGCAACTGAACCTTAGTTGGGTTGCCAGTAGTTGAAAACAACACTGCGCATGGCAAATGACAACTGCGAGCTATTGATTTCAGTCGCTTTTCTGCCAACCAGGAATTTTCGGTTGGAATCTATAATTATAATAAAATTTCAGTGCGAGCTCAATTTCCACAGCAGGTAATTTTTTTAACTTGCAGCAACTTTTTTCAAAAAAACTGTCTCGATAAATGCAACTTTTTCTGTTATATTAAATTTTAAGAAATTTTTACTCTACATTTGTGCTTTAACCCTCGTCTTGGCTGGCAATAAATATGTTGGCAATGAAGCAATAACGCCGGCAGAATAACGAAACAATATTACTTATTGCTTTGATTATTGCTTTGCTATGGGTAATCGTATTTATGTTAACACACAATTTACAAAATTTCAAACAGAATAGTTCGATAATAAAGACGAATAAACTGAAAGACTTTCTAAATTTTCATCTGAAAAACTTATCTTGAAATAATAAATTTTGCATTTTTATGTATTTTTAATGTATTTTAATAATTTTTAAATTTTTTTGCAAAAAATTTCTTCGTTTTCTTTTATGACACGACTTTTTTTTCTTCTTTTATTTGGAAATGTCAAACGGTTTATGACGTTTTATGTTCGCAATAATTGACAACGAAAAACTGTTGACAATTATTGCCGCAATTATTGCCAGGTACGAAAAAGATACACCTTCACTGGGCATAACATAATTTTGACATTTGCTGCAATATTTGTCAATGAATTTATTGCCAGTAAAGACGTGGGATTTACCAAAAACTTAATGTTGCACCAAAGAACTCCTCTCTAAAGCGTTTGCCACACGTTAGTGTTGATAATTTTTAACCGACTTTAAAAAAAACAGGAGGTAAGCAATTTGACAGCATTTTTTTTAAGTTTTTGCACGCATAACTCTTTTGTAAACTAATTTTAAAAATTCTATTTGATTTCAATTTGGTTCCATAATTTATTTTTTAATCGAACGGAGAATTTGCCAGCCGAAAATATTGATTATCACACAACTCTTCTATTAATGGCCCGATTTTGAAAAAAAAAGTTTTTATTTAAAAATGTTTGCTTGCAATTTGGTCACATTGATATTCAAGTGGAGGTCGGGCGGAAATATGGATTATCGCACAACACCGATCGATCTTTCAAAATTTTTTAATTAAAGGGCTCTCGATTGACACTCAATATTGAAGTAAGTTTTTCCACCAGAGTTATTATTTATTTTAATCCATCAACTCTTATTATTCATACGAAGGATGCGCTTAAAAATTTTTAAAATTTTAAAATTTCAAAATTTCACAGAATGTACAAATTGAAAAAATACAAAAGTAGATGATGCCAATTAAGCCCTGAATATTTCCATTGAATGGACATGAGAAAATAACATTTTTTATTAAAATTAGTTGTTATTAAAAAAATTAAGGAGCTACAATTTCCCGAAAAATTAAAAAGTCTGAAATTCAAATCAAATCTTCAGCATTCTTCTATTCGTTAATTTTTTATTTTTAGCTTTGTTTAATAAATGAATTTCTTATGTTAAAAAAAAATAAAAATAAATAAATTTAAATTAAATAGTGGTGTATTTTGATATTAATTTTTTAATAGTCGGTTAATGCATTTTTTCGTTGAAAGCGAAAACGCGATTTCCTTTCGGTTGCCCAAATCGAGTTCGTACTGTAGGAATTAACAGCTGTATTCACAATAAACAATTTGCGTTTGTAATAGATTTTAAAGAACTTTTTTATGAAAAACTTGTCTTAAAATACATTTCAAATACAAATAAATTTTTATGATTTCAGGTCTAAAAATGCAGCTGAGTTAATGTTGAAGTAAAAAAAAACAAATAAAATTACAAAATTTTCGGAAAATTTTTCACTTTTCCGACTACCTGAGCGCTACCTAAACGGTATTAAGAATCATTCCTCTGAAGTTCATATGTTCTAGAATTTTGTTTACTAAGGTCTTAGCTCCATTTTTATAGTTGATTGTTTTCTTGAATTCTTAACGGTTTGCTACCTATGGACCTGAACAGTGGAAAAAAGGTAAACAAAATCGAATTTTTTTTTAAATATTTTGCGATTTTTATCTTGAAGATGACGATTTTTTGATTTTATATGTTCACACTTTTTGTTCTTTATGACTCTTTACGCAGAGAGTAAATCAAAATTCCGAACGATTTACAAGATATGAGCCTGAGGAAATGATCAGTATTTTGCAAAAATGACACCAAAATTCTATAAAAATTTAAAGGGCGTAGAGACAAGAGATGATATTTTTGGACATAAAAATATTTTTGATGGACTGAAAACTCTCAGAGGGTGTGTCTTACCACTCCCGTTTTAACAACAACTAGAACTAAGCTAAAAACTAAGGGGTGGGTGTGTGAACAAGAAATGTTGTTTTTTGAAGAAAAAAATAAAAAAATTAAAAGTTTATCTAAAGAGCCCCAATAGACATCGGAAGTTCCCACTAGTTGTGTATTGCCGATTTTAACAATAAATACCAAAAATTCAAAGGTGAGCATATTATAAAGAATAAGTACGAAACCCTCCCCGTGCCTTCCGGATTCGCACTTGGCGAATTTATTTATTTTTTCGTTTCGTTACTCCTTCACTAGGGATTTGAATCTCGAAATCCAACGATTATCAAAAATAATTGAGTCCAAATAACTGCCTACTTAAGAATAAATCCCAGAGTTTAGATATTTCTTAGGAGAAAACGAAAACGATTTAGATAAAGAATTTCTACGGAATCTAGTTTTAATTATTAATCTAATTTAATTATTGGTTTAACATATTTATATTATTCTTCCAATTGAGCTTGAGGTCACTTTTTTATAAAAAAAAATTCCAAATTTATTCTTTGTCAATATTTTGTTACCCTTTAGGTAACTTCTTCAGGAGGAAAATATCGATAAACAATTTAAATACCAAAAAATTAACAAATTACAAATTAACAACTTCTTTTTCTTTTAAAATACTAAAATTTCTTTTTCCGTTTGGTTAAAAAATTCTTTCTCAATTGAAAACTTTTTTTTTAAATTTTTTTATTTTAATAAATTTACTTAGTTGTTGCAGCAGAACAGAAAACAGCAACAAGAACCTTTATGAACCGATATTGTTGATTTTCAATAGCAAATTTTTGTATTTTATTTTTGCTTTCAATAATAATTCTCACTCACAATTTTCATTTTCATTTCTTAAAAAAAGTTATTCATATATTTTCCTAATCGACCCTCGTATGTGGTTTAAATTTTTAATTAATTTGTGGCCATGTAAATTGAGTGTTTATGAATCTAAAAAAATTCATATTCATTTGCGGTTTTTTATTTGGTTTGTGGTTTTAAAATATCAATACGATTATTATTACACTGTGCTACACAACTTTTGAGCGGCGAATAATTCCACTGACAATCGAAAGCAATCGGTAATGTCAAAAACGCTCCTAAAAGTTTGATATTCGCACAAGTGCGATTGCAGCTAAAGCTGCAATTGTAACACTTTCTCTTCCGGCCCTGGATTCGCGCCTGGTCTCATAGATCCAAAATTTTTTCCATGGTTATTAAAATAAAACTACTTTTATAAAAAGTACCATTTAAAAAGATAATTTTATAAAAAGTTAATTTACAAGAACACACTTAGAAAAATATTTGTTTGAAAATAAATTTTTTTAAAAAGGAAACATTTTTAAAAATTTATTTTCTTACATGATAGTTTTTGTAAAGCAGGATTTTTCGGAAAAATATTAGAAAAACTAATACTTTTGAATAAATAAGTTATTTTAATTTTTTTTTTCAAAATATAATTTTTTGTCGTTAAAAATTGTACTTTTTACAAATTTTATGCTTTTGAAAAAATACAAATTCCTTTGAAATAGTGTGTTTTATACGAAAAGATATTGTTTATTTTAAAGGTTGGCTGGCTGGCTTTGCCACAAAAGTTACTTTTTTGTAAAAGAGAAATTGTTTAAAAAAGAGTTTTTTCATAAAACTTTAAAAAAAATTATGATTATAGTTGTTTTTAAATTGCACTTACCAATTGTCATATACGTGGTAAATAACATTTCCCTTGCTCAGATTTAACTTGAATGTATGCAAAATATGATGATGACGATGACAATGATGATGACGATAATGGTGATGATAATTATGATTGTTGCAATTGTTTTTTTTAAAGCTTTTCGATATTATTTCTGTTGACGCTTTTTTATCGAGTTAATTATACAACAAAATAGGCACATTAATTGCGTTTCAGTTACATTTTTACAATTATTATTTGATAATTTTTAATTAAAGTAATTGGAAAAACTGTAAATAACAATAATTTGGTTTTATAATAATTAAAAAAATACCTTTTCTAGTTGTTCTTTTTACAAAATAATGCCGCACTTTTCTAAATTTTTTAACTACAACTAATTCAGTTTTTACGATATAGAAATAGTCCTCGAAAGGTCGCGTAAAAAAGATCATTTTAAAAAAGAGATAGGTAGTCCATAAAAAATTACAGGATTATTTTCACGAACATACTAAATATCAGGGAAAATAAAATAAGTATTTAATTAAAATACATGTTGCTTCATACACATATATTATTTTAAAAATGTAAAAAACAATAGAAAAACAGTTCATTTAGAAAAAGAAATAACAAAAATTATAAAACTTAAAAAGATTTAAAAATTAATATACGATCTGTATAATTTTCTGATAAACGCGTTCGTTTAAGGGAGACATCACTTTAGTTACCATCAATTTAGCTGCCATTTGGAGTCCTTCTTTCACTATGGATGCAGTAAGGGTGGGAATCTCATCAAATGACACTCAAAACAAAAACAGCTTTTTAACAGCCAACTTCACTACTTAACGCGCTGTCAAAATGGGATTTTTCAATTGCAAAGCGTTGACGCTGCGCCATTTGGGTTTGCTTCATACATTCGTGTGAGCAGAAAAATTTTTGACATTTAAAAAAAAAGTTTGACGCTCTGATTTATGTTTGTCTGTTACTCATGGTTTGTAGCGCTGGGCTGCCCATTCTCGTTGTTCAGTCAATTTTATTGTCGAAATTTCTTTTTTATGGTTTTATCTCTTTGCGTTTTCAGTATTGAAATATAATACAATCATTTCTTTTTACATTTTCTTATAAAAGTGCTTTTACTAATGATATTGATGGGGATTCCAGTCAAAGCAGATATTTGAAAAACTTTGGCTTCCATTTACTGTGTGAAATAAATTAATCAATAATTCGAGGATAAAATTTTGCTGAATTCCCACAAAATAATTACGAAAATAGTTTTCCATGTGAGAACCCTTTTTGGAAGACACAATTAACAAACTGTGATTTCTAACGACCGAGAGTTTGAGTGCTTTTTTACTAAAAAAGCTTTCGACAGAAAGCAATTCGGCATCAATAACTCAAAGTCAAAAAAAACTTGACTTAATTTTTATTTTTCAGTGACAATTAAACTCTTACAACATTAAAACGAACCGATCACAAACATTTTTTATTGTCATTATGAAGCTTAAATGTAAATTAATATTAAAAAATACAATTCACAATATTTCGTCGTTTTTTTATTTTTTGTGTTCGTTTTTCAACTAAAAAATTTTGAAGAAATTAAAATTTAAAACGAAAATCATTAATACTCCCAGTCAAAAAAAAAAAAAATGAAAAAAAAGAAGAAACTTCGAGTAAATTGTATATTTACGGGCCGTTATGCATGTCATTGTGGCATTTCCGTTCCATAAATTAGCAACTATTTACAACAACAGCAAGAAGAACAATAACAACACATAAACATCATCTAATAATAAGACTTTTCTGTGCATTTATTTCGCACAATGTTTCTGATAATTTATTTTTAAGTTTTAATTTATTCAAAGTTCAAGTGAATATTAAAACAACAACAACAATAATAAGAAATATGTATAAAAACATATTTATTTATAATTAGAGCAAATAAAATTTATGTTTTCTTTTTCTATTTTTCTTAAAGATTTTACCAGCCACCTCAGAAAACTTCTAAGAAAAAAATAAAAACCAAAAAAAAAAAAGAAATACTATTTCAGGAATAAAATGAATAAAATGGCAGAAATTCGAGGGGTAATGTGGATTTGTGTAGAAACAACTGCTGCTTAGTGATTTTTTTACGATGTGTATAATGAAATTGACGTGGCATGTTCTTGAGCGGCAACAGATGGAAAGGTGTTGATTGTTACATTCAACACATGATGTATGAGTTGTTTTATGAGAAGTTAAGTGAATTATGGCTTTTGAATGCATTTGAAATGGCTATAATTTTGTTTTTTTTTCTTTCTTTCTTTCGCTTGCAAAACGTTAACAGGTTAAAAGTAAAATAAATGTTCATAGTAATTGACAAGATGTTGAAAATGTTGGGTGAAAACTAATGTAGGTGTATTAATTATTCAAATATAGCAAAATTGCAAATGAAGAGCGAGTAATAAACAAAAATAAACATTTAACCTGATTCCAGTTGTCAAAATCGACGTCACGTAAACACAATACCAAAAGATTGGGACTTGCCTAATAAACATCTGCATGAAACCAAATAATGATGTTCATGAAACCTTCATCATTATTTTTTATTCATTCATTTCTATTCAATACAGATGAATAACTATGAAAAGAGAACAATCAACACTCGATAGTGTAATGAAGTTTGTTTACTTATACAAGAACGAAAAAACAAGGCAGGTAAAAACTCTAAAGAATTTCAAGTTTAAGGATTTCATAAATGATTTCATTTGGTAAAATATCTCATTTAGATAAAATATTTATGGTCTTATTCACAAACGCTTAATAAAGTTAATGTGTACATTAAAACCGGTTTCAACATTAAACTTACAACAACTTAATCGTTTGTGAATAAGGACATTATTCTGTAGTATCTCCCGCTATCATGAAATGATTTATAATGGTCAATGTACATATAATTATTGCAATGTTATCTATTAATTTGTAAAATTTTGTATTTGTGCATGAGAGGCATAACGAAGTTCTTAACATATCACCAAAAGGTGGACAATGTACTACTTGATTTAACTCCTTTCTGTTTAAGCGCTCTTTTGTTTTAACTGGCCGAAACTACTAATTTGTTTTCAGTATTACTTAAAATCCCATACAAACTAGTTTTTTCTATTCAGTTCTGTACCTGCACTTTTAAAATGAATGTCTTAAATTTGATTTCACGAAATTGGCAACACTGCTATTGCGTATTAATAAGTGTGTTCGAGTACCCAAAAGTTTTTACAAGTTTTTACTGAACTTTACTGCATTTGACTAAATTGCGTTCGTTTACTCGAGTTACAGTAAATGAGAACACAAATTGAGAGCGTAAAGTGACAGTTCATGACTGGGAATTTACAAGTTTTTGCTGCAGAAATTTCTTGTAGTAAAATTTTGTAAAACTGAAAAACATATGATTCAAAAGGTAAAACAAACAAAAGTAATAAATTAAAAAGTATACAATTTGTGAAAAAATTATTTAAAAAAAGAAATTATTAAAAAAAAAATAAAAAAAATTCAATTAAAAAAATTATTTTTAAACTATTCGTTTGTTAAACATGTACATATGTATGTATAATATGCCTTTTAAAAGAAAAAAAAAATGTTGCAGAAACCATTTTCATTGTTATTTTGTTATTTCCTTGGAGTTGTGAAAATGCTTAGTATATAGTTACGTAGTACTGCATTCGCTTTTGAGGTACTCAATAGCAAAAACAAATAATACTTTTTAATAAATTTAAATTTAATGAGATACAAATTAGGAAAATCAAATAAAATGAAAATAAACACATTGAAATGATTATAGAAAATAATGTGTTTATATTTTCTTAAAATATTCGTGTTATAATAAATACTGCATCGAGTACCAACAAGAAAAAGAGTTGAGTAGTCCAAAGTGTAAATATAATTCAACACTATATTGATTTGCAATCACCTGCTTCCTTAATCTTACTAATTTTTACAATTTTTCCGTTCGCGTACTTTTTTGGGCAACAGCTTTTTTTGAGTGTAAATTTTTCAGTTTAATCAGTAATTAATTATTTACTGCATTTTACTGCAAAAGTACTTGAACGCAGCTAATAAGAGAGATGAGATAAGAGCGAGAACAAGGCAGATCAACAAGGTAGTAGCGATAACACAGCTGATTTACCTGACTAAATGTCAATTGTGTAAAATTAAATTTGTGTTAATAATATACTCGTTACATGACTGATGCCAAACATCACAGCTTTGTATGGTGTCTGACATTTGTTAGAGGTTCAGCTGTGCTAACAGTGCCACCCGATTTTGTATTGTTGTAGAATCGCTATTACCTTGTAGATCTGCCTTGAGCGAGAACTACGAAGTAAAAATCGTTTCACTGAACAATGTCTTCGTGTTAACGAAGTGAAACAAAATGATCTCAGTCATGGTATGAATAAAGCAACAGTTTGTTTAGTGTTTTGATTTTTATTCATCTGTTCATTGATGACCACGTTCATGCAACCCTATATTGTCTAATCGCTCTCAAGAACAATTTTGTGCTGGTTGGTTGATGATTGGTTTACGTAGCTGACCTCTTCACGCAGGCATTCAAGTATAATCTAGATGATTCCTTTTTAAAAAGACAAGGCTGTGCCACTGACAGAGTCAGTCTATTTCTGTTCCTTAAGGTCTAGAAAATAACATGAGCCTGTCAATAGTAGTCAGTCTTTTGGTATTGCATTGACGTGACGTCGATGTTGACAACTGGAATAAGGGTGATTATTTTCCAACTTCACACTTAAAAATCCTCTATGTCATATGATTGATATCATCATCACGCACTTTTATTTAACATTTAACATTTTAAAGATTTGTCTATTGAACATGAGAGGAATACAAGCGAACGAACCTCTTGTATCTCATTATTCTGTTACTACTGTAATAGATTTACGTAAAATACTTTCGAACTATTAGTTTAGATGTGTTTTTAACAATTTCCAATTTCCTTAATCAAACGAATTTATACACAATTAACTGACGTGCCACAAACGCTTTGTAGTTGACAGACTGCTTTACAAATTTCAAACTTTCGTGACAAAAAGAAAAGGAAATCAATTTGTAATGAAACACATCCAGGTGACTTATCAGCAGCAAACAAAAACACGATTGAAAGCCATCAATCATGTTTGAATTAAAAACAAAACAAAAAACAAATTATAACTAATTTCTTAGTAAACAATATTAATTCTAATTTTATATAATTAACAATTATTTGAAAATAACAATGAAATTATATTTGGTTTTAAGTTTAAGCGTTTCTTAACTTATCTTTAACACAAACAAATGTTTCTTTCGTTTTACCTTTAAATAAATAAACGTAAATCTTTTTTTTTTAAGTTTTGGGCATACCCCTGCCACATGCAGCTTTGGCTGGCGACTTGTTGCAGTAACAATACAGGTTTCAAATCAAAAATATTTGTGTCGTTATGCTGCAGCAGTGGAACTTACAAGATGTAAGAAAAAAACTTAGTTGGCAATCTTAAACACGTATATTGCATTTATTGTTTTGATTAAGATCTTTTTTTTTTTTTTTGCTTTCAATTCAATAAAAACGTGTTTAGAAAGCTGGTTTCATTTATGGATTGAATATTTATATAAAAAAATAAATAAACTGCAAAAATCAACTACAAAAAATAAACAATTTAACTACCATAGAAAACCACAACTAAATGCGTAATCAATTGTGGTAATTAGAATTAAAGCGACAAACGGTGGTTAAAGCCGTTTTAAGAATTAATGGTCAAGAATAAATAACATGTGCATGATAAATTAATTTAATTAATTATTAATTAATTAAACTTTGCAAGAGATGACATTGAAAAATTAGATAGAAAATAAACTGCCAGAAATTTATTACGTATTTTGTTTAGAAATATTGCAGCATAAATTAATGACTGCTTGTCTTGCTCTCAACGAGCTACAGTTGACTCTCGATAACTTGATACTCGATAATATAAATCTTTTGATACTCACATTCTCATACAGTCAGTCCTCGATCACCGAAACAATTACAGAAATATCCATCGCATGTGAGTATTAAGCCTGAGAAGTCTGCCAAAATACCAGAAGATTTAAAGCCTTCTCCTAAAGAGAAAATTTTGCCTACAAAACGCCAAACAAGTACTGAAAGTATTGGCAAGAGCTCTAACACTGATGGAGAACCAATACGCCTGGTGGTACGAAGGACTCTAAAGGAAAAACTTTTATTGCGTATTAAAGAGGAAACGAGTCCAAACCCTTCGACGACTGCAGAAGCAAAAGAGGAAATTCTAAAAATGAATAACGTTCCCAAGTTGAGCGAAGAGGAAATAGAAAAGTTTGCCAATTCAACAGAGCTTGAAATGTACAATTATTTTAATAAAGATACGGGCATTAAATACAAAGCTAAATATCGATCGTTAGTTTTCATCATTAAGGATCGCAAAAATCATACTTTATTTGCAAAGATTTGTGGAAAATCAATTCTGCCAAAACAACTAGTACGTATGTCACCCGAAGAAATGGCAAGTCAGGAATTGGAGCAGTGGAGAGAACACGAAAATAAACACCAATTACAAATGATAAAAAATCTTAACTAGACCTTGAAAAATATTAAAAAAATTGGAAAAAAATTAAAATCAACTCTTTCCGTAATTTGAATTTATAAGAATGACATCTTACTTGACAACATTCTAAAATGTGTATATTAATACCACAAAGTATTTTGAATATATACATATTTTAATGTGATTACGTTCGAGTTTTATAAGCAAAAAGAAAATTCATTGCACGATAGAAGCGGTTTATTCAAAAGAAAATAATCTCATGATTTTCATATTAATAAGCCTTTACATATGTACATATTTGAATTTTATTCTACCTCCCTCTTGGTTATTTGAATCATTAGTTTTTTTTTTTTAAGAGAACAAACAACTCTGGTAATTAATACTAACATTTCTGGTGTGTTACCTTCTGTAGGAAAGGAATAGTGTAGAAAGGAGAATGTGTCTAAGATTTGTGTGGGTGCCTACCAACATGGTCCTACTCCACACTGCTCTTAACACCGGGTGAATACACAATGCGTAGTAGTTGCATTAAATACGTTAAGCTGTGCAGCCATTTTATTAACTATTTTACTTCGCCGGCGATTTTGCTACAATACCGACGAAGGAAAGCGCTGTGATGTCCGCTTGCATACACCAGTATCAATTGAGGTCGGTACTCTTTAGTGACCAGACCACTGCAATGCCTTCGTCAAACAGTCCAACAACAACAAATACAATGGCAATGACTTGGATAAAGCTTAAAAAAATTTGAACGATTTTTTCTTGTTAGACTGCCTTTCAACTAGTGCTGGCAAAGTATTGAGTAGTGGGTACCGAGTATTGAGTATTTCCCTTTTTTTGGTTACTCAATACTCAAAAGTAGTTACCCGATACTTTCAGAGTTGTATTTTTAAGCAAGTTGAGTGGCTAAAATAGTGCATAAAAATATATCACTGTATAAAAAGACAACTAGGTGTAAGATTCTTCAATTAAATTAAAACTAAATAAATTTTTTTGAGAACAATTAAATTATTTCTTAAGTTTTTGTTAACGTTAAATTAAAAGTTAGCTTGACATTTATTTTTTATTTAATAATAAAAGACATACAAAACCAATAATAGTTGAAGATCTATTTTTAATTTTTGAAGAAACTACTTCAATTTGCAGACAAAAAGTATGCGTTTCAAATTCCAAAAATCTGTTAAAAGTATCGAGTAGTATTGAGTACCCAAATGAAAAGTATTGAATATTATTTAGTAATGAAAAGTAGTAGAATTTGCCAGCACTACTTCCAACTTGATTCCCAACTTCAAATGCGTGTGAAAAAATGCAGTTTTAAGCTCAAAAAAAGAATTCAGGGGTTTTTTTAATGAAAAAAGTAAACTTTAAACTTTCTTTTTAGCAGCTGAATATTCAATTTCAACGTCGACCTGAAAGCAGTGCCGCGATAGTTTAAATTTTATTGTAGCAGTTCACTTGTATTCTTGTACAACTTCGATATGTATTATGATTTCGTTTTCATAGAATATCATTTTCAATTTAGTTTTCTGGTTTCTTAATTAAGGAACGTCAACAATCCCGCTTTCCCTAGAGATATCGGCACTGCTACTGCAAGCCTTGTCGCACATGCCGATCAGAATGGCTTTAATTCCGTACCCACAATTCAAATTTTGCACCGTAAAAACGTAATCAGTGTTGACACAGAATCCAATGTAGTCCGAATTGGATTTGAAAAGACAAAAAAAAATATAAAAATACTTTTGTGTAATATATTTCAATCTTATCGGTTGTAAATTCAATCTAGAATTACTGGCTGTTTTGAACATAAAACCGATAACACTGAAATTCATCACACAAAAGTATTTTTTTGTAGTCTTTTCAAATCACATTCCGAATACGTTGGCTACTGTGATAACACTTTAGTTTCATTCGCTTCAAATATTTTTTTACATACCAAGCTTTTTCAAACTTTATGAAGAAATATTTATTTATCCCTCCTAAAAGTATGCTCACCTTATACTTTTTACTGCAAGCAATCTAATAGAAAAAAAGCTTTTTTAAATTTACTTTGCAGATTAAAATCGGTTCGATTCCAAAGAAATTTTTCGTTTTGACTTTTCTGCGACGCGTTTAATAGTGTTATAAACTCCAGTTATGGCCTAGTTGAGCAGAATAGTTTTCTAGGTCTACATAACTCAAAAGCCATAGAAAAAAGCCAGTATTATAATCAAGACAATTAATGTGTGCAAATGAATATCTTATCCTGGTTGCAAAATAATTAAAAACATTCAATTACAAATATGTAAAATATTTGGCCGTAAAATCAATGGCCGTATCAAATTAAAATTGTGAGATAAAATTTTATTTCCTTAAAAATGTTGTAAAAAAGAGTTATTTTTTTAAACACAATTGCGCCTTAACGTAAATTGATTCAAACAAAAATTCGAATAATAATGTTTGCATAATGTTCTTACTCTTTGTGTAAAAAAGCAAAAAAATTTAAGCAAGCAAGCGAGCAAGTGTTATGCAAAGTAGCCTTAAAAATGTTTTTATTCAACTTTTTTTTATTTTTGAAAATCCTCAACTCAAATATTCATTGCAAATATTGCATCTGTTTGTTGTCTTATTTAAATTTGTGCAAAAAACTTAAAACAAAAAAAAATAATAATAATAATAACAACGCGCTGTTGTATGTATTTGTGGCATCCTCCAGAGTCCTTAAGTCGTATATGGTTGTCTTTCGTTCACTCTTAAAATTCTCCTCTCGGGCTTGTTTCTTTTTTCGTTAATTTCATTTAAATCCTTTTTATTTAACTTGGAATTCATTTGTTTGTTTTTGTTGTTAGTTTTCATTCCTGATTGTTATGCAAAATAGAAATACAAATAAGCAAGAATGTGTTTGGAAGAAAGACAAGCATGAATAAAAAATTGTTAAACAAATAATACTCATGTGAGTAGTTTTGAATTTTTTCCACGCCACTTAACATATTTTTAAATTTAACTGAAAATTACCAGAAATAAAATTACTTTTTTTCAATAGGTTTTCAAAAAAAGTCAGAATTTATTTTAAGTTATTATATAATTTTTTTAATTTTATTTAATTAGACAATATAAAATTTTAAAAATCTCAATGCTGTATTACTGGTTTGAAGGAATAAAATTTAAGTACTAAGGTAACCTCAAACAACAATATAAAATATCATTGTTATATATGTTTACTGCAACTATATTATGGTCGTGAAATGCAATGTATGAATATATCAAATGCGCTGCTGTTTCAATAATATAGAGGATAGATAATGATATATGTATCAAATTTATAATTTTTATTTCAAATAAATAAATAATATAACATTTGTATTCAAATAACGTATATTTGAATTGATAAAACGCAATATACTCGTAAATTGTCTTTTTCATAAAGGATTAATAAAGTTAAGTTTAATGTTGGATTTTTTTAATCGTTTATAAATATGACTGAAAGTGCACAGGATTTAATGAAATTTCTCTTTAACGCATTAATCGGACATTATACTATTCATTACCGCATTACACAAGAGAAAACCTCTTTAGAATTTAAAAATAATCTCTATAAATCACTACTGAATTTATGGGCATACAATTTCCACTATTTTCTTTGCTTCCCCTTTCTCGCACTGCTGCTGTTGGTTTTCCCAGTTAATACCGTAATAACGAATAACAATCAAAAACTTGAATCTCATCATCTGTTTTTGTCCTCTATTACTGTTTTTGTTGTTATTTAAAAACACAATAAGAGCTTAAAACAACAAAAGCACTGTGAAAAAAAAATTTATATATGTATAAAAATATGGAAGAAAAATGTCAAGGTCATCGTGTCATTCGTTAGTACTTGTACGAATATTGTTCGTACTTGAACACCAGCAGGAGCAACAACAATAACACGAACCGGGGTATTTATTCATACATATGTTAATATTTCGCTCTTTTTTGTTCTTGTTGTTTTTTTACAAACGTCTGTTTGGTTTGTTTGTGTGATTTCGTTTCTGTATAACAGAAAACAATAACTTTAACAAAGACGTAAATTTTTGTACCTTTTTTAATCACCCCATTCTGGGGAATGCAGGGGAGCGCTGAGAAAGTATGGGTACATTAAATATATTTAAGTATGTCGTTAACACGATACAATTCGGTACTAAAAATGTTATATTTTCGACACACATACTTACATATGTATGTACATTTAAATATGTATGTACATATGTACATAAATATATGCATATAAAAAGTAAATATTTTTGAAGGATTTTAGGAGCAGGTAAGAAGAGGTTCAACATTATGAAGTCACTTATTTTCTGCTACTATTTTTTGTAAAACTCCAAAGGGTATTGATGTTAATAAAATACTACCGGTAGCATAATGATAGTCGATAATGTCCAAAGCATAAGCATACGAGTTTAATTCGAATCGTTGTGTTTGTGATTATTTGCTCTTGAAGGTCTTTGAGTGAGCATTGGGGAGGTAGATGCTGATCTTGTTTCCTTTAAAAATAAAATAATAAATTAATACAACACAGTAACATTTTAAATGCTACACTGTTATGTTAATTATAACTATTCTAATCTTTATTATATAAATAGGCATAGAGAAGTTTTTGGATCCCTTTCTCTAATTTGTTTGCCAACCGATTTTCTTTATCCTTTTACCAAATGGTAGATAATGTTGGTCTTTATTGACCCGACTATATATTATTCAAAACCGTTCAGTATTAAAGGAAAAAAATGTTCCTAAAGTTAACACCACTAAAAATGTTAAAAATACACACATGCACTCACTTATATAAGTATTGATTCAAATAAAAACATAAGCAACGCAATGAGAGTGTAAGAGTACCTACATACTTACATACATATGTATGTATCATGAATTAAGAAAACAAGAATGCGCACTGCGCAGGTCCATTATTTTGTTGTGTGTGATTGCGTTGTGTTATGACGTAGACATAGAATATGTGTTGTAAACAAAAGTACATTTTTGTATGGAAAGCAGGAAGAAATGTAAAACTTTGGTAGCCCGAGGAAGGTCTTCTTCAAATAGCTTCAAGCCCAAACTAAAAAGTTTAAGTCGAGAGCATCTCTCTTCTGTCCATTTAAAATTTTTTGGAAATCGATGCACACGTTTAGAAGTTATTTAGTTATTTCCAGTTTTGTGCCAAAAATCTCTTACACTTTTTACAACAAACACTTATTTGTACTCTATGATGACGTAGATGCGCAGTAGAAATTTATTTTGTACGGCTGAGTGCGCAATCTTGTTTTCTTGTTTCATGAGGAATAACCCAGCGGGCAAACTGGTCATTGATTACACATGTAATGGAAGATATAATGTATTATTTTCCAAAACAAAACAATCCAATCCTTTGGAAACGAGAAGGTAATTTGATCACACAAAAAAATCACTCATTGCTTACCACGTATGTTACCACTTCTTACGAAGAAGTTATGTATTGTTTTTGCTTGTTCATTGCGAATTCATAACTTTCCTAGAATATGTTCTGTGTTAACAATAATGAATTCTGGAATGAAAAATTATACATGCTATACATTACTCTCTCGTTTACTATTCATTACCTTTTCCCGCTGGGAAGATTTTTTCCCTTCCAATGAGTGAAGTTGAAAAAGAAAGAGATCAGAATTGAAAGAGATGAGAACTGAATATGGATGTACATGTTCATTACAGTTTTGTTTATGTAAAGTTAATGTGCATAATTAACATTAAAAATCCAACATTAAACCTACTATAACTTTATTAATCGTTTGTGAATAAGACCATTAATATTTAATTACTAGAATATGGTCGATTACATTGGCCATCCAAAAGTATTTTTAAAACTGCAAGATGTTTTAAACGTTCAACGAGTTGCTTATGCCGCACAGTGGCTGAAAATCGTTTTTCATTGGCCAAAACTCTGTAACTTTTGAACCGATCAAAATATTGAAGTAATTTTTTTTTATTGGATAGATATTTAGTTCAGCTTGACTCAGTTTAAATTTTATTAAAATTGATTGAGGACTTTTTAAGGAATTCTAGGTCAAAGTTGAACTTTTGAATTTTTTTTAACTTTTTGAGTGAAATATGGAATTATTATTTTTTTATTTATTAAAAAAATTGAATATTTGGAAATTAATAATAATTATAAATAATTTTTGTAATAATGGAATTTTTTTTATGTTACACTTAAAAAAAATTTTACACTGAAAAAAATAGTAAAATCAACTGGAGATTTTGCTATTACAGAAAAATTAAAAATTTTTTGCTGACAAATTTGCAAATTTGTTTACACTCAAAGAATAGTTACACTTAAAAAAAACGTTAATAATATTATCTAAAAATATTACTATTACTACAGAAATATTTATTATTTTTTGCTGTCAAATTTGATAATTTTAAAAACATTTTAAATAAAAACTGCAATAAATTTTAATAGCATTTGCAACAATGGTAGGTTCTGTTTATTATTATTTTTTACTAATATTATGTTTTTCGTACTTAAATAACAATGAAAGGCAATTATAATTATTATTCATTTGACTCAAATATTGATTGCAAATATTCCATATTTTGTTCTGTGCTATTTCTGTTCTTTAGTAGTTTTTTGGCTTCTTCATCTAAATCCCGATGTTCCACTTTCCATTGATTTCGAATACTGGAGATGAACGGATCTGACGTTGCCAATAATATATTAAATAGATCTTCATTTGTTGAATTTCTTGAAATTTTTCTAGTATTGTGCTCTCTATAAAATCTGTAATCCTTGTTCCTTTTTTCCTGAGCCTCCTCTGATAGATCTCCAAGTGGCACCAAATGATATTTAATGACATCTTCTCCATGATAAAGGATTTTGTGAACTGTTGCAGACATATTTCTCCATGGGTAGTTGGTTGTATATATTTTTGCAGTTTCCTTTGCACAATCTCCAAATTTTCTAAAGTCAATTTCTTCATTGCACGCAAGTACATCTAGGATTATTTTAAATCTGAAAATAAGGTTTAAATCCACTCCTGTTATTTCAGATGCTGTTTCTGGATCTGAAAAGAATCTTCTTGCGGTATTGCCATCATTTGTATTGCTTGACCCTTGTTTTGGCTGATCTATAATCAATCCAAATTTGCGATATTCATCTTGAACATGTTTCTTTTTTGAACTTCTTAACTCTTTGTTGGTTTCGTTGTTTCTTATTGATCCTGAAGACCCGAAATCCAAATCATAACTGATTTTTAGTATGTGTTCCATAAGTCGTATTCTTGCATGTAGTGGTGATAATCCAAATTCATATGCATCGGTATTATCTAATGATTTTGTCGGTATTTGGTTTAATTGGGTTGATGTTGCTTGGCATATAATGCAGCTGGATGCAGCCTTCGTGTTAGTCAAAGCCTGACCTACTTTTCCATCTATCATTGCCAGCACTAATTGGTAGCTTACTTCAATTTGCTGCCCATCTAACTGTAATTGTAATGGCTGTAGTGTTGCAATTTGGGCCCTGATATCACTAACTTCTTTGTTAATGGCATCATGAGTTTATTTTTTGAATTCAAATTTGATTGGCCTGCAGTATTTCGTAGAAGATGGTGTCTCATTTTTCCAAATATCCATTGTTTGCGTTATACTAGTCGAAGGCTCTGAATCTTCCAAAATCTTTTTCATTCGCAATGGTACAAATGATACCATGAACATATCTGAGTCCGAAATATTTTCACATACAACTTGTTTGTATTGTTTTTGTCCCGAAGAACCATCACATTCCCATTTACAAAAAAGAATTAACTTTCTGTTCCCATATTCCTTTAAAGCATTTCCTACATGTTATTTCCAACATCTAGGTACATGTTATTCACACATTGATCTTTAATTTCATAGCAGGTAGTGCTTAAATTGCACAAAACTGCACATGTTGTCCAGACCTTAATATCAGGTAAAACTGATTAGTATCTCGCCAATATTTGTTGTTGTTGTTGGGTTGTTTTTTATCTTTAGTGGTTTAATGTCGCGATTATTGTTATAAAATTGCTTATGACTTTGGTTGACCCTAACATTTGATAACAGGTAAATTTAGAAAGAGATCATATGTTTACTGTAGAATTTTGTGATAATTTGTGATAATTTGTGATAATTTTATTACCAATTTTTGGCTGATCAAAACAAAGCCATTAAACCCTTTCGCAGGTATTATATTTAATTTTTTTAGTTTTACGTAGTCTAAAGTAAAAAACATAAACTTTTAGGCAAAAAAGTGAAAATTATATACACCATTGTATACGAGTACTTTGGAGTAATTTCATTAAAATGAAAAAAGTGTTCTACAGACGGCTCGTGGCGGGTGCAAAAGTATATATAGCGTTAAAGAGGACACTTTCACCTTTCTCCGGGTGGTATACATTTCTTGTTCCCTTTTGTTCCCTAGAAGTTCTATTCCACTAAAGTTTAAATTTGAGAAAAATATAGTAGTTTCATAAATATTCCGTAACGCCCTTAATATTAAACGCTAGATCTCTGACCACTTACAAAAACTAAAGACTATAATCCTACCAATATTATAAAAAAGACCGCAGGCCATTATCGATGATAGCTTGCGAGTAGTAACCATTTATTTTTGATAAAAAACAACAGAAAAACACCTTTTTCTCAAATTAGAAAAAACCGTTGAGTTTGACAGCATGCCACGCTCACAACTATCAATAGTTTAACCTAATTTTTTGGCTACCTTAATCTGGATATATTAGCTGCAAAAGGGCGTAAAAATTTTAAAAATCGGTGACAAAAAAAAATTTGAGTTTTGGCCAATGAAAAACGATTTTCAGCCACAGTGTGCCGAGTAATTAAGTATTGCGAAAGCTACATATTTTAATCTGTCGAAGTCACAGCAGAATCTGTGGGCAATAAATAGTTAGTAACGGAATATAATATTTGTGGTGTCTTTACTATATTACAAAGATCAATTAGAAAATCATTGGTTAAGCGACATACAAGCTCAATAATTTTTTTCAATAAAATGTTCGTCGCAGCATTTATTGAAAATATTTGGAGTTTGAGACAAAATAAATGTTTTAAACTCTTTTTTAATGTTAATTATTTTCATCGAATTTAAAATTTGAAAGTATTTATTATTAATAAATTTTTTTTGTATTACAGTATATTTCAAAGACGTCTTGACTGAAAAAATCTCAGCACATACTTTGATACACAGATTTCAGAATATTTTTATGAAATCCTGAATTACAAAATATAATACTTAATGGCGTGTAGAGTGATATTTGGTGGGAATAAATGTAAATTCATTTTTATCATTTCAAATTTAAATATGTATGTGTACTAGAGTGACCGCAACTTATATGGGGCAAAAAAAATGTCGGAATCTTGTTCGTCTTAACCCGACAAAACGAATCCCCTTTCCAGATATTGGGATAGCCAAAATTTGAGCACGATTAAACGACGGTAACACGTGCCGCTCGTCGCTCAAAATTTGAAAAAAACGAATTTTTTGGCCAAAAAGTTTACGTATTGAGCCATAACTCGAGAACGGTAAATAATAAAAACACGCACGATATCACAAAAGATAGCTTATTTTGTTCTTCAAAATTTATGTTATGAACAAAATTGTTGTAACTCTGAGTCAAGCCGAGTTACGGCAGCCTTTAGCTCCGAAAACGTGACCTGGTGCCACCAGGAGCATACTTCATATATTATGTTATTATGTGATAAATTTTTAATTTTTTTGGTATATTTTTGAGTTTAAAGTAGAAATGTAATAAAAAACACAAGTAATACAGTTAAATTCAAGAACATTTTTATTTTAATATATAAAAATCAGGGATATATTCGATAATATTACATAGTTATCCAATTTATTATAGAGCTTTTGTTAAAGTACTTTTTGAAACGTCGGGATACAATGCTCGGCATTTGCTTACAACTTGCAGGACATATTGCTTTTGTTCTTCATCTTTTGTCAGAAGGTCGTTGAAGTCAGTTATTAATTTAATACCACGCTCAGCCATATCATTTACTACTTTTAATGTTTTGACAATTTTCAATCCTTCTTGGAAGTTATTATTTTGAGGCCAGGTGTTTGGATTTGGTCTACGAAAATCTATTTTTATATTAAATCGGTCAAAAAATTAAACGTTTCTTTGGAAAGTAAATTAATTAATCCTCCATCAACCAACTCTTCTAACTTTTCTTTCGGTTAATTCTTTCAAGTTCCTTTTGCGCCTTGATTTCTTCAGCTCTAGATAACTTGCGATCTACTCCAGACATGAAACCTGGACGGCCCTTCTGCCTCTGTTTCACGAGAAAAGCCTTATCTACTTCCGATTTCATCAGAGTCAAGGCATCTTGATGAGCAATATCAAAAAGATCGTCTAACTTTTCAACAAACTGTTTAAATTTGTTTTTGATCGTTTCCGATGTTTTCTTCCTGTCTTTTTGAAGAATTCTCCACTCGACGTGAAGTTTTTCAAGCTTTGTTATTGCATTTTGATCATCTTTAGCCGGGATTCGAGCTTTCTGCCAAAAAATTAACACCTCTCGTATAGTAAGTTTTGCTGATTCTCTTAGAGTTAATTTTACAGTACGTAAATTATAAAATAAAGCACACAAAACTTGTCGATTTGAGGGTAGTTTACAACCTGTGATCTGGTGAATGGGAAAGCCAACAAGAAATATTTTATCCTTGGTCCGGCTTTGTACACCTGTTGTGGATGCCATTTCAGAGTCTAGGTAAATTGATTTCTATATATTTAAATAAAAATAAAATAAAAATTAAATAAATTAATTAAAAATAAAAATTAAATAAATTAATTAAAATTAAAAATTTATCACATAACATAATATATGAAGTATGCTCCTGTTGGCACCAGGTCACGTTTTCGGAGCTAAAGGCTGCCGTAACTCGGTTTGACTCAGAGTTACAACAATTTTGTTCATAACATAAATTCTGAAGAACAAAATAAGCTATCTTTTGTGATATCGTGCGTGTTTTTATTATTTACCGTTCTCGAGTTATGGCTCAATACGTCAACTTTTTGGCCAAAAAATTCGTTTTTTTCAAATTTTGAGCGACAAGCGGCACGTGTTACCGTCGTTTATTCGGGCTCAAATTTTGGCTATCCCAATATCTGGAAAGGGGGTTCGTTTTGTGGGGTTAAGACGAACAAGATTCCGACATTGATTTTTTGCGGTCACCCTAATGTGTACTTATGAATGTATGTTGTTTAAATTTCCATTTTTTTTCGTTTGTCGCTCATGGCAAAATGTTTATTTAATGGCTGTTTACGCTAAACTGACTAGAATTCCTTGACTTACTATTTGTGTCAACACATGGACTAGAATTTCAAAATTTGTTCGCAAACAACACAAAGTTTAAAGTTCATTTACAATATTTATTATTATATTATTTTCTACAAGGACACTTGATAGTGAAGGTTTTGATTTTTGGGGAGAAAAGTAATTTAGATATGCATGCAAACGTTTAAAATGAAATATGTTAAATAAAAGTATTTGATTAGAATGACAGAAATATAAATTTTCAATCGACAGCTTGGTATTTAAATTGAATTCTTTTCATGAGAAAATATTTTTTTTAAACATGTGATAACTTTAAAGAGATAAATGGAAAAAGGAAAAGCTACGTATGTATGCATGCCGATAAAACAAACAGCATGAATATCAGAATGTTTTGGGAGGCCGCCAAACCTACTCCTTAGATTGGGTATTTTACTGCCTCTGTCATAGTAATGCAGGCAACAGTGGAAAAAATATTGGCTGCAAAATGGGCCAATTTATTTCTTATTTGTAGAATATTTTTCGACTTTTTTGTTAACATTCATTTGAAACTGCGAACATTTTAATTATAACTTGTACAAAAGCTGTCAAAAATTTAACATTTATTTTGTAAAAGTATCATTTAATTTTATTTTGTGTTCCCTACTGTTTTTATATGTTTAGGACACTCCTTACGCAAAAGAAGTATAATAGAAGTAAAAAACTTTTCACTACAATGAGAGGAAGAACAAAACAACAATTTGAAATCAAGCAACTAACCCGCGTGAAATATAAAAGTATGTATGTGCCGGGCTCTGATCTCGGTGGTGTTCATTTACGTAAGCTAGTGTTTCCAGCGTTTGACTCAATCAACCGTATTCTAGAAACTAATGCTAAGCATATACATAAATACATACGATAAAATACAAAACTAAGAAACATTCTAAATAAAAAACTTAAAAATCTGTCTTATTTCTATGCCAAAGCAAATTGGGCAAACACACATGCACACTTTGTTAATTTTTCAAGTTGAAGCTGATACGTGCATTTGTAATAAGTATGCATGTGTTAGTGGGAACTTTAAACGCTATAAGCTTCCTAAATATCGAACCGTTTTATATAAAATTAAGACGATGCAATCTATGTAAGAACCCGTTTAAAAACATATAAATCTTTTCAAAATCGGATCAGTATTACGGCCGTAAAAGGGATGTCTTCCTATTAATAATATAGATTACAGACCTTTATGCTAACTACACTGTACAACACAATACTTTAGTCCATCACCGTAAAAAATTAATAACATCCAATAAAATAATATCCATGATTTTTTATTATTTCCAAATGGACTTAAGGATTTACACCTCTCGGTAACTCGAATAGTGGATTCGCTGAGTAAAGATTTCTTGTCTTGTCAGATTTCGGCTGGGCTTTAGGGTTTTCTAATCTGTATAAGTAGAATAGTGGCCTCGCTGTGCATAGATTTTTGAGCTTGCTTGTGAGTTTTCTTTTCGCCCTGTCATTAGAGCTTAAAGGCAAGCTAAGCCGACTATTTAATTCCCTAAAGCCACTATTCGGCACACCGAGAGGAGAAAGTCCTTGAGCCTGGCCGAAGACCTGCAACAAAAAAAATTTTGCAGAAAATATTATCTGAAAATTGCACTGGACACTTATAAATGGAAATAATGTCCTTTTCAATGTGGTAATAATGTTCTTTTCAATGTGGAAATAGTTTCCTTTTCAATGTGGAAATAGTGTCCTTTTCAATGTGGAACTAATGTCCATGAACGTTATATCTCAGTGTTACTTGCTACTTTTTTCAATATGCTCCCTCAGAACTCCGTCATTTAAAGGGCTCTGGCCAGGCTGTCAGCTGTTAAATGTCATCTTTTAAATATCTGTCATCTGAAGTGTCATTTATTTAGTGAAAGGTTTGCCATTTACGAATATGGATCGTTTAACAACCGAAGAACGCGTAAAAATTATTTTGGAACATTTTAGCACCTCGTTAGTATTTACTGAATGGGTTTTCTGTCCTTGAAAAAGTGTCAATAACTCCCTTTCACTATGAAAAAATTTAATTTTGTTGTGCAGTGTTATCAGAGAATGAATATGGGAATTATTGTAAGAAACGCTGAGAACAGACAATGTCGGTGTTGACCTTTGGCCCTGCTATAACGTTTCGTAATGTAAAGTTTCTTAAAGGCACTTTTCCTGTGGAATTTCTATCACATACATCTTCGCTCTGAGACCAATGACAATGTACATAAGTGCGACCCGTCCAAAGTCTGTATCTAATTCCTACTTACACTTACACAGCGTTGGCCTAGGCTGTCAGATAGATCCAACAATACCGGCATTGTAAGCGAAGGTAGGATGGGTCCAATTACTATGCTGATTCGGAAGGCATTAAGATGTACCTCGATGCAATTAGTCTTTAGTAGCGGACATTAATGTTAGATGGGTCAAATTAGGATCGATCATAGGATGGGTTTGAACTATCAAATATTTAAATCAACAAGAAATCCAATTGCTTTATTCTTTAGATGGTTTTATTATTATTATTATTAATTGGTAAAATAATATAATCAATTAGATTTTTCAAATTTTTTTTGTTATTATAGGGGAGCTTGCGGAAGAGCCTGGCTTTTATGAATTTTGAAACAATCTATAATTTTTTAATTTAAATTTAAATTTTGACATTTTAGTTTGGAAGAATAAAAACAAGGCAGATCAACAAGGCCTTGAATTAAAAAGAAATAATTGGAAAAAAATATCGGAAAAAAGACAGCAGAAAACAAACGAAATTCATAATTGAAACTAATCAGATGCTAATGCGAAGGCTAAATTTCATTCGCTTGTTTTAATCTAATTTTACAATTGGATAAGAGACTACTAATCCGAATCGGATGCAAGTTGTATACGCTTAACTATTTTATTTTAAATGTTCCTCTATACATAATAGTATACAATCGAATGTATTTCAATTTATAACAACTTGCGGACTGCTGGGGTGATATATCCCAGAGATATCTCTTTCTTTCTCTCTATCCTTCTTTTTCTAGCCGAACACGGAAATTTGCATTATCCGAAGCCCTTATTTGTCTCAGTAAACGTGAGCACTGCATAATTATCCCAAGTGTCAAGAATCTTAGAACCCTTCAGTGATGAAGCGTGCCTTATTATCACTTAATAAAATAAAAAGAAATTTATATCAGCAAGAATCTTTTTGTGTGCTTTTTGTCTATCCTTATTTTAATGCCATACTGCTTCAACCCATCAACCAAAAAGGCAGGATATTCCATATTTTTAGAAAACATTTTTGCACACTAGACCTCTGGGCATCCCATATCAATAAACACAATTACCAAAAGCAGAAACATTTTAAACTGAAATCAACATGCCTTCCCTTAAAATGCATGCCTTCATTCCAGCTTTGGACATAAATTAGTTCTGTACTTTACACTTCTTTTAAATGCCATTATTACATTAATTTTTTTATTTATTAAATAATCACTGCCGTTTTTCTTTCCCACATGTTTATCAGCAACAACCAAAAAAAAAAATCTCTTCTTCAAGTTTAAAAAGGCAAATGAACAGCATGCATGAGAAAATAATTGTAGAACAAATGAATGAGTTTCAAAAGTTGTAATTAAAAACCCATTAAATACAATTAAACTGTTCATATCTCCACTTGACATCATCACCTACAAAATGGGAAAGCCCCAACGCAAATAAAAAACACAGACGCACACGAGAAATCTCGTAAAAGAATTGAAGTTCTAAAACTTTTTTTATTTTGAAATTTATAAAAATGTTCAAGTCTGAAGAAGACTACTTTAGCAAAAGAATGTTTGTTACTTGCACTTGGGGCCTTATTACTTACATATATTTAATTTTGCAGAGAAGGAGCAGCTTTGAAGGAATGACATCTTCATTGTTGCATAATTTTTTGTTTAACCCTAGATTGGTATACTAAAATTTACCCCCTTCACCGAATCAATGAATATCAAAATTTCATTGATATTATTAACAAATTAGTTTTGTTATGTTATGTACTTTCAAAAACTATTACAAACATTTCTTAAAATTTTACTTAATTTATTTTATTTTTGTAGGAAATTAAAACGAACACAAATTTTGGAAAAACATAAAAACTTAAACACTGTTCCTGGTTTCCACGAACGTATACCAATCTTTCTTTCAAATTATTTCTTAAAACTACATGGTTCTTAATGTTTAGAAATAAAAGAAAGAAACTAATCATTTCATTCTATTATGAATCTGCACTCGTTTTTTTAATGTTTTCGTACAGTAAACCTCTGTTTATGTTTTGAAGAGTAAATTATAAGTAGTTTGTCTGTCATCTTGACTGCCTCTGCCTGTCTACAAAATAAATCACATCAAATTTTGACTTATTCATCACACACACATACAAACATCCACATCTTTTCGTTTAAGTAAAAAAATAAATGCCAAGAAGAACCCCTCCATATTTGCACCATTTAACGTGTGTGTGTAATTGTTCTGCACTTTTGCCACAAACGTTGCTGTTCCTTTCAATTGTCAGTTTCTTTAATACTCGTACTGTATCTACAAATCTGTTGACAACTTACTTGACACATTAAAACTTGTGCAAAAATGCTCCAAACTACAAAACGGATGTTTAACGCAAAACACAAGAACAGCAGGCAGGGGCAAGAGGATTAAGAAATAGTTACGGATTGACATTTACTGAGAGCTTATGTCATCATCATTTATGTCTTTCATATCAAACTGATGTCATTAATCCATTAATCTCTACTCTGTCTGAACACGCACACACACACACACACACACATGGACTTGCATTAAATGGATTTTCTTTTCGCTTTTTCTTTTTTTAATAACTTTTATTAATTATTTTTAATTGATTTTATATTAAATTTATTATCTTATATAAAAATTGTAGAAATTGGATTGCGTTTCTTATCTTGTAATGGTCATGTATCTAAAAAAAAGTAACATGTTAATTTGTAACTAATAGAGCAACTTGATGCATTTTGAAGGACAGCAAGTAGAGCAGACAGTTCTGAAACGGAAGGCAGCGCATACTTTTCTTAATGAATTTCAAAATGTTTTCGTACAGAAATGAATCGAACAAATACTAAATCGAGCAAAGTTGTTAAAATTGCAACAATTTGCGATTAATATTTTTGAAATATTTTAAAAGTGCCTGAGACACAGACATTTTACGATATTTTATACAGTTATGATGGAGTTTGACAGCAACTAATGAAACTGCGGTTAAAACCTTTCAAGGGTTTCTAGTTGAATTTTGAAATCAGCATCAAAAGTGGGAATTAACAAAATTGACAACAAGTTGAAGATTTTTTACTTTAACTTAGTTGGAATAATTCATTAAAAATAATTATTGCAAAATATACAAATGAAAATATGCATTTTTTTTATCATTTAGGTAATAAAAATACGTTGGAAAAATAAACAATACAACGTCCATCATCCGGACACTCGCTAATTCGGACTATCCAGTAATCTGGACATTTAAATTTTTAGGACAGTTTAGTCTGGACAAGTGTTCTTTTTTCTCAGTAAAATTTGCGTGGTGAACTCTTTGCAGAAGCTTTTTTATGGGATAAGGATATTTTATTTTGAAGAGAATTATAAAATACATAAAAATTCTTATTTTTCAAAATGAATCACCCTTATTCTAACTGGCGTCATCGACGTCACGTCGACACAATACCAAAATATTGGGGTTTGTCTACCCGTTGTCGAAAACAACTAACTACTATTGACAGGCTCATATTATTTTCTAGACCTTATAGAGCAGAAGTAATCTGACGGTATTGTTGCAGTGCTCGTTTGGCCGCGTTTAAATTCAGCAATCCAATATTTTACCATGTAATCTGACGGAGCAGACTCACCGTTACGTTTATCGAGCTTTTCTTTTGTCTGTTTCGCCGTTTTCCCTTTCAAATAATAGTGTTTAATCACTGCACGAAATTCACTTTTTTCCATTTTTCAAGAAATACAAAAGTTGCTTACTTCAAACGACTACAACAAATAAACTAATCGATGAATTTAGGTGAAATTTTAAAAGCTGACGTTTGACAGATCGCAATTTCTAAAAAAAGTTTTTGTGTTTGTGCTGTCATCTAGCGCTAAGTAGCTTCAATATCAATCCGCCCTCGTAGTTCAGCAAATGGTGAGACTTTTCTGAGCAATATCTTAAGGAAATTTAATTTCCTTCCGACGATGTGTAGACTAATTTGATAAAAATCGGATAAAATAACAGAAAATGTGCAAGAAGAGCGTAGCAGAAAATCACCGACTGTTCTGCTAAATGTCTAAAGAAATTCTAAACAACTTGATTGATTGTCTACGAAAGCTTCAGATTTTTTTCAGCCGCTTTTGATTTAGTTAACATACTAACATATGTACATACAAACATATGTATGCATGTGCATATCTATGTTTTTTATATGACAGGTGATTTAATGAAGCAATGCGGCCCAGTCGTTAGCGGGGAATTCGAAATTGAAAAATTAACTATTTTTAAATGCTTGTAATTATAAATGATTATTCACGCCTTAGGCCACTTTATATAAAAAAAACGTATATTATTCATAATTTATAATTATTAAAAAAAAGGTCGAAAAATAAGAGAATATTCACCCTTATTCCAGTTGCCAACATCGTCGTCACGTCAATACAATACCAAAAAACTGGGGTTTGTCTACCCGTTGTGGAATACAACCGCCTACTATTGATAGGCTCTTGTTATTTTCTAGACCTCAGAGAACAGAAATAGACTGTCATCAGCACAAAATTGTTCTCGAGAGCGAGTACACAAGCCCCAATTTTTTGATATTGTACTGACGTGACGTCGATGTTGACAACTGAAATAAGATCGATTATTTAAATTCTTGTTTTAAATTCAGCATTTTCTTCAGAAACTACAGAATTTATGGTTAACTCTAACTTTACTGCTCTTCAATATTTGGCTAGACAACGATTTTAATATTATTTTTTAAAATTTGTTCAATATCAGCTACAAACCAACAACTTGTTAAACTGCTAAGTAGCCAGCCGCCACAGGCCATGTACTGTCAATATCTGAAGAAAAAATCACTTAGAAAAAAAGATAAATAAACAAAATACATACATATGTATGTATATGTATCTTCTTATAAAAACTTAAACATAGTACATACTTACATACATACATACATATTTATCTACTGGATATAAAATCATTGTAGAAGACATTTACTGCGCGTGGCATTTACAAGACATTAAAACGTAAAATATTTACTTAAAAGTAAATGTCTAAAATTGCAGACACATTAACTGCGTCATACGCATTTAGAACTTAAACACATGTGAACGTTGTTTATCTACACAAAAAAAAGAAAAACATGCTGCTAAAATGTCAAAAGTGTCAACATATAAAAACTTTTTTTTTACACATTTTGAGATGCAAACGTAGCCATGACATATGAAATATGCAGACTTACGAAAAAAAAAACTTGAGAAAAGTAAGGAAAAACAACAGCTCACGTAAAAAAATAATATAGAAAAAAACAGCATATTATTACAACTCAAGGAATTTGTAACGAAATAAAAATCTAAAAAATATGTGCAACTTGTAATCTAAGAAAACAAACAAACAAACAACAGCAACAGCAAAAAACAAAGTGGTTTCTTTCAAAACTGCTAATTTCTTGTTACTACGCATAAAATCTTTGGCCAAACAAATACACCATTTCCCATCGAGTTCTTTAAAAAGAAATTTGAGCACTATTTTGAGTATAAATACGAAAAAAAAGACTTGCTTCTTTAAGCGGAGTTAAAGGAAAATCCGGGAAGTTAAACACATACATATGTATGTATATAATTGCATACATATCGCTACTTTATTGCAACGTAGTCTCATAAAATTAAACTGTGTCTGTTTTAACAAGCAAATAAACAAGCTAATATGATATAACAAATATGAATACTTTTGATGAAACAAACAATTAATTTATTTTCTTTAGTAAACTTTATTTTTATTTGTTTTTCTTATGTTCTTTTATTTATTATGGAGTAGAACAAATTTTTAGCATCATTTCAGCAAATACAGGGTGTCCGTCGGGAAGGTATATTACTTTGTTTGTTTATAATTTTTGATTAAATGAAAGAGAATGGATCTTATGTTAATAAATGTTTTATTTAATGTGGACAATTATGTATGGAATACAAGATCAGATAAATGTCCGCCTCTGTTAGCCTCACAAATGCGAGCCCTTTTGAGCACATTTTTCATTACATTCTCAAACATTTCACGCGGTATTTCATTAATTTCATCAGGAATATTTTGTTTGAGTTGCCCCGCTTCAGTATTTCTGGTTTGTTTGCATAAACCTTGCTTTTCAGATATCCCCACAAAAAGAAGTCCGGAGCAGTCAAATCAGGCGACCGTGGAGGCCAATCAACATCACCATTTCTTGAAATAACTTGTTATGGAAAGAGGTCTCGCAGTAATTCCATTGTAATCCTGGCTGTATGCGATGTAGCAACGTCTTGTTGATACCACATGTTAATCAATCCCAAAGCATGCAGTTGTGGCGTTAAAAAGTTTTCAATCATATCACGATATCGCTCCCTATTCACAGTTACTGTTACGCCGTTTTAATTTTTAAAGAAGTAACGTCCAATGATTCCTCCTGACCAAATTGCATACCAGACTGTCACTTTTAATGGAGGCTAAGGTGACTGATGACTAATTTGAGAGGTTTCCATTGCCCAGAACCGACTATTCTGTTTATTCACATACCCATTCAAATGAAAATGTGCCTCGTCACTCATTTTGATTTTTTTCATGAAAATCGGGGTTGTCATGGGCAAGCTGTAACATCCTATTGGCATATGGAAGGCGGCCTAAATGGTCTTGTGGAAGAAGCGCTTGTGTCAGCCGAATCTTAAACGGAAACAAATGCACATCCTTGTGCAAAATTGTAGCCAAAGTTATTTTTTAAAGACCAAGCTCCTGAGCACGGCGTCGAATTGAGGTTGATGGATTGTTTTGAACACTTTCTTGAGCAGCAGTAATGTTTTCAGTCGATCTTGCAGTACGTTGTGGTCTATGCTTGGGCATATCTCCTACAGACCCTCTTTCTTCGAAATCATTCACTACACGATAAATAGTGCGGTTTGCTAGCACGTTGTCCCTCCCAAAAATTTCACGTAACTTTCTCATCGTCACAGCAATGATGATTGATTTTAATAAAATATTTTAATGATTAAAACACGTTGGTTTATCGAATATTTTTCCATAATAAATTTGCCACGTGCCTATTGCACGACTGTCAAATATGAGCGGTCAAGACAAATGTTTAGCAAAATGACGGCACCTTCCCGGCGGACACCCTGTATTACTTTTATTGTTAATATTTATTTAAGTGAAACTTCATTCCTCCTATCAAAAGATAATAATAAAAAAACAGGATAAATGCATTTAATCTTTCATTAAACTTAAAGCCTCAATTAAAGAAACTAAATAATTATTTCATATTTTTAACTTTTTCACTTTTGTTAAAAAAAATATTTATGATGATACGTCCTTTTGTTTCAGAAACACACCTTCTCGGCGGACACTCTGTAGAACTGGTAGTTTTAAACAAAATTTTGTCAGAATTAACGAATTCTTTCTCTTGTCCGCATTCAGTGGAATGAATCACCCTTATTCCAGTTGGCGACATCGGCATCGCGTCAACACAATACCAAAAAATTGGAGCTTGTCTACTCGCTCTCGAGAACAATTTTATGCTAATGAAAGTGTACTTCTGTTCTAAAAGGTCTAGAAAACAACATGAGCCTGTCAATACTAGTCAGTTGTTTTCGACAACGGGTAGACAAGCCCAAATTTTTTGATATTGTGTTAACGTGATGTCGTGTCGCCAACTGGAATAAGGGTGAATTCTTTTGTTTTGTGTAACAGCCTAAATAAATTGTTTCTTTTCTGTCTTCTGTAAAACTATCGCAATTAATTGAACAATTTTAATTTTTTTAAAAAGAATTTAACAAAACGCACTTATGCTTTCAATATTTTGCTTTCACTGAATTTATTATAAAATATTTATGTATGTATATAAAATTGGACAATGCGAATTCAGTTAAACTTAAAATATTAAAGTACCGAAAGAGGAACAAAAAAAACAAAGTTTCGACTTTTATCTGGAAACATTGTTCTACCACTTAGCGAAACTTGCTTTATTTCTCCTTGCAGTCTCGTCGTAAAGAAACCAAAAACAAAAAGAGGCGAAACAGCAAAAAAAAACCATAGAAAAACTGAATTGCGTGACTGAACAGTAAATGAAATATAAAAACGTCATACATAGTATATTCAAACGTACACGAGAAATAAAGTTAAAAGCATAAAATTAACCATAAATTAAGTAGTGAAAAATAAGTGCATAAATTAAAATAAATCTACGTACTCGTTTATAGCCAGTTGTAAGTTGAGCAAATAAATATTGCATCCACCAAAAGCGGCAGAATTGCACGCACATTGAATTTGTGTTTAAATGGTTTTGGTTTTATTAAATGATTTAAAGGAAACATGTTTTAAGCAGGAGTCTTTTTGGTTGTTTGGGATTTTTTTTGTGTTTGTTGGATTTCTGTTCATGTCATTTTATCACCAAACGAACCTCAATTAACCAACCATTCAATCCGGTGGAAAAAAAATAACAAAAACAAAACTTAAATATCTACACATGTGCAAATGTGTGCTGGGTTTTTATTTTTATTTCTTTTGTTTTTAATTTTTTCACTCGCTCGTTTTATTGCTGTTAAATGACAGATTTAATTGCGAAAAATTGCATGCGGCTGATAAAGATTTTTTGTTTGAATTTTTATGTGCTTTTGCTGTTTTAAAACGATTTGTAAGATTTACAAGATTAAAGTGCTGATTATAAAGGTCTACTTCAAATGTAATTATGCATTTAAGATTAAAGTTAAATGCGCATTATTGTGCATTTATGAAGTATTTGCATACACACTTATTTTCTTTAGGTGTGAACAGTTGAGCTGTAATGAAGCAATTACATCAGGAAACATTTTATTACAAAAGCATTATGGAACAGGGTGCACTTGGTTGGAGTTGTAAAAATTACATTCTCACAATCCATTAAGCAAAAGAAATATTTATAAAAATCTCATGTTACTGCAGCTCAAATAAAATACAGCGACAGTATCAACTTTTGAAATTCATAAAACTTTTTTTTCAAACGCATAATTGTTATTGTTTTATTAACAACATTAACAATTATGAAAACAGCAACAAGAACAACAACTGCAACATACCTTCAAAATTTAAATACTAATTTGCAAAAGCATCACTTAAAAATTTGTTATAAAAATATTAAAACTGTAACACAAAAGTAATTATCATAAAAACAAACAACAATAATAATTATGGCAGTCAATTACAACTGATAATAAAATTATGTACACATTTGTGTTCGGTAGAAAAGTTGAGAAAAAATATACATATAATAAACAAATTTAATTGCCGCTGTAAAGTGAGTAGTAGTCAGTCAGTATCGAGCAGTAGAGTTCTCATATATTCGACATATTCAGAAAACCGGTTTCCGAATTATTCGTAAAAGCTTAATTTTTAAAATCATATTTTCGAATTTTTTTTATAAAAAAACCCTTTCGATAAAACGGCCTTTAGAATTTTATGCCAATTTAAGATCTAAAGTATAAATTATTTTTAAATGATTTTTTATTTGTTAAAGAGCTGAAAAAGCTGATTATCAATCTTTCAAAAATTATATACAGCGCGAGGCAAACACCGATTATTGCAACACTCCGATTAGAGCAACAAGTATATTTTTTTTAACAATGCAGTCTTTATAAAAGCAACTTTTTTCAAATAATATTCTCTATAAATGCATCTTTTCTGTTTTATTAAATATTAGGCACTTTTCTCACTGCATTTATGTTTTAACAAGAACTTAATGTTGCACAAAGAACTCATCTTTAAAGCGTTTGCCACACGTTAGTGTTGATAATTTTTAACCGACTTGAAAAAAAGAGGAGGTAAGCAATTTGACAGTATTTTTTTAAATGTTTTTGCACGCATAACTCGTTTGTAAACTAATTTTAAAAATTCTATTTCATTTCAATTTGGTTCCATAATTTATTTTTTAATCGAACGGAGAATTTGCCAGCCGAAAATATTGATTATCACACAACTCTTCTATTAGTGGCCCGATTTTGAAAAAAAAAACTTTTTATTTAAAAATGTATGCTTGCAATTTGGTCACATCGATATTCAAGTGGAGGTCGGGCGGAAATATGGATTATCGCACAACACCGATCGATCTTTCAAAATTTTTTAATTAAAGGGCTCTCGATTGACACTCAATATTGAAGTAAGTTTTTCCACCAGAGTTATTATTTATTTTAATCCATCAACTCTTATTATTCATACGAAGGAGGCGCTTAAAAATTTTTAACATTTCAAAATTTCACAGAATGTACAAATTGAAAAAATACAAAAGTAGATGATGCCAATTAAGCCCAGAATTCTTCCATTGAATGGGCATGAGAAAATAACATTTCTTATAAAAAATTAGTTGTTATCAAACAAATTAAAGATGTTGCAATTTTACGAAAAATTAAAGAGGCTGAAATTCAAATCATATATTCAGCTTTCTTCTTATTCGTTAATTTTTTAGCTTTCTTTAATAAATGAATTTCTTATATTAAAATAATAAAAATAAATGAATTTAAGTTAAATAGTGGAGTGTTTTTATATCAATTTAATCAATTTATATCAATTTTATATTCGATTTTGCAGCAATTTTTCGATGAAAGCGAAACCCCGATTTCTTTTCGGTTGCGTAAATCGAGTTCACACTGTATGTTCATAACAGATTAAAAATTTTATTTTACCTAAAAATTACACAGAATTTCACATCAAAGAAAAGGATGGATATGTATTGATTGATACCTTTGAATATCAACTAAATGCAGGATAACAGATGATCAACTTCCTCGTGTTCTCTGCAGATGAGCAGTCCTGCGATTTTTAAAGAACGTGTCGTTCAATGATTCATGTGGAGATCTTATGATCCGAAAGCGACTAAACTTCTTCTATCGCTATCGAGAAATGACTGTTTGACACTGTTGGACGGCAGTATACGCCAATTGTAGATTCTGTGGGATACTAGAAGAAAAAAGACGGTGGAGCACATATTCCGTTGCTGTGCGCCCCTTATACACTTTAGAGCGAACTGTCTGGGTGATCATTACTACAAAGATCTAGGGGAAATCTCTGGAATCGGACTAATGAGACTCCTAGCATTCGCCAAGAGAGTGTGGAGTACTCTTGAGAGTTGCCGTGTTCACGATTTCTGAGTTCTTTCAATTAAAAAGTAAAAAAACTCTCGATTAGGATATTTTATTAGACGCGATAATAAGAACTTTTTTTTCGTAAAAAGTTTCCGAGTGCAAATAATTGACGGCCCTGTTACAAATTGCTTCAATCATGACCAAATTTTATTAACGGTAGCAATAGTTTGAAAGCAAGTTGCAAGCACTTGCGAATGTACTCAGCTGTTATTATCATTAAATATGTACCGAGATGCCTTCAATTTTTTTTAGTAACTGCCAAAAAATTACGACAGCACAATTTCCTACTGTTACTTGAAACGCAACATTATGTTACTGAATTTATCTGTTTTTAGAAATCACTTGCAGCAGTTACAGCAGAACGTAGCTATACAAGGTGGCACAAAGGTCATGTCATATTGTTCTGTTTTCTCAAAAAGTTCATTGGAATGTGTAAAATTGATAATATTAATTGGAAAAAAAATTATAACGCTCGAATGCCCACCTCACGAGTGGATGCATAATTATGCTCGTTTTACGGCAGATTGAATTTTCGCTGAGGAAATATATCCCTATAAACTGGCGATTTTTTCTTCAATATTAGATTTCAAGAATTGCAAAATTCGTGGTTTGTTGCGTTAAAATCGAGCTTTCAAGCAGCCGCAAAGGAATAACTTGGAAATATTTTATTTTGCAGACATCAAAATCGAGCCATAGACAAGTGTTGGGTGCTAAATTTCAAATTGTCTATTCATATTCACGAATATTGCCGCAGATATTTATATTCGATGTACATTATACTAGTTATTATTTTTAGACAAGAATTCTAATTGCTAATAAAATACAAACAATATACAATTTTTAATACGCTGCAACGTGTTCAAGATACTTTTTAGTTTTCATTCAAACTGTTTGAAAAGTATAAAATGAACTTAAATTATGGGGTTTCTAATAAACACAATTATTATTAGACCAAATATTACCGGACTGTAGTAATAAACTGTTACAATAATTCATTTTATTTTATATTTCCATTAGAGAAAAAGCCTTTAAGCAGTTCATTATTAAATCTAAAAGTTTTGAAAAGACCACTAAAATAAAATTGATACAAATTAGAGACAATCATTTATGGGACGCTTGGAAAATAGACAATTCAACTAAATAACAGCAATTTGTGGAAATTGATAATAACAATAATGGATCTTAAAAAGTATTCACTTGCAAATGACTCATAGATTTTTAATGAAAAAAAAATAATAAAAGATTTGCTTTTTTAGATTTAAGACTAAAAATAATATTGAATAAAATAAATTCTTATCGTTTGAACGCTAAACACAATCAAAATAATTGTACGAGTATTTATTTCTTTATTTATTTCTGTACGGGTACATTCAGCAAGTGTATAATTTTGTTGCTTATATTTTTAATTGGCATCAACAACAATTATAACAAAAATAACCATAACAAACGAGAAAAAAGTTTAATTTTAATTAAAGGTGCTAAAAATAAATTATCACACATTTGTAAAACATGTTGGCAAAAAATACGAGCAGCAGCAAAAACAAAACTTCTTAAACGCATACTTAACTACATATTACATACACTGATTGACTGACTGACTGACTGACTTTTGCATAGAGATTTTAAATAACCCAGTAAGCAATAGCATTACAATAGCCACAAGTATCAAAAATATTTCATGATTAATAGCATTTAATAACAGAGTGATTCATAAATACATTATAAAAGGTTTATTTGAAATAAATAGCACCAACAGCATTTATAAACGTACAATAGCGCTGCGAACCTGTTGTAGGCATGCATTAATTTGAAATTATTTATTGTAGCTTCTAGCCTACTTTAAACCTTTAATAAGCTGGACTTTTTAGTTGTTAAAACGTTTAAGCAATTAAGTTGTATACTAACGGTCTAATTCATAAAATTTTCTTATTTCAGTGTTAAACTATGTTATAGTTATTAAACAAAGTTTGAGTTATAATCGTGTAATAAAAACGTATATTCATAAACGTTTAATAACGCTAGGTTAGGTTAGCTGGTTGCTAGTGAACACTGGGACGAAGAGAAAGAGTATCAGCCCACTTCGGTCGAAAGTTATCATGACCCTTTGTGTTTACCTGAGGAAAGAGGGACAAAGAAGAGATAAGATAATGAAAGAAATTGAGTTAAAGTGGTAGAAGTGGTGTACAGGAGAGCAGAGTCGGGAAGTCAGTGAAGATGTAGTTTAGCAATGAAACACATTAACCATTTTTTTCTTTTCTATTGGCAATCTTGTTGTAAATAACCTGCCATTTTTTGTTTAGTGTTGTACACAATATGATTATATTAAATAAGTAAATGGGTTTAAATAAAATAAAAAATCATAAAAAATTTTCTCAAATTGCTAAGTAAAGAAGTAAAGCAAAGCTTTTGTACTAATTATTAAAAATAAATTAATAATGAACGAAAAAGTTGTCTTAAAAACTACGTTTGTTGTTCTAGAAGTTCGATAAGTATTTGAATACTCAATTGTTAACATTTGTTTGTGCATCTCTAAATAACATCAACTCATTTAAGTTTCTCTGTTGAGTTTTTAACTGTGAAATCAAAATATTTGTGATTTAATGAAAATAAAATATGTTTAACCTCTAAGTGGGGTAAATAAATATGGATAAAGTTTGTATCCACTATCTCCTAGCAAACGGCCTTTGAACTTTCCGTTTTCGAATCAATGTTTGATTGCTGATTCGGCAGTCGTTGAGTGCTCCTTTTCCACCTTGCGACCATATCCCATATTTTTAACTTTGCATCGCAAATAATCTAAAACAAATGCGTACAAGTATAAAGAAATTTGCCTGAGATAACCCGCGAAGATCGGCAGTATCATCTTGAATCTTATATTTTAAATTGTGCATAATAATAAGTTAGACACAACGAGTATTACACATATGAATACCTCTCTTCGACGACAGCATCGTAATGTCACCAAAGCCTGCAAAGCGACAGAGGTACCTCAACCTCTTGAGTCTAGTTGAATTTCCTGACTACGCATTTCAATTATTTTTTTAACGTTGGATTTATTGAACGACATTTAAAGTTATTTGCCGACATTTCGAACGGATTGACCCTCCTTTTAAAAGTTTTTTCGAGTGCGGGCAGCTATTATATCGGCGATCGTCTCTATAATTTTCAATTAAACACAAATTTCTTCGCACTAATTAATTTTACTTACATATGTATTCTGGAAATCAAATTTATTACATTTATTTTTATTTAAACACTTTTATTAATTGAAATTTTTTTAATTCGGCCCTATTATCGTTGGCGTTGTAGTTTTAATTGTAGTTTCTCTATCGTTGTCGTTTTTATCGTCGCTTCGTTCCTAAATTGGCATTCTTGAAATATATTGAAGCGAAGAAGAGAAGTTATCGAAAACAAAAACAAAAATCAGTAAAGGTTGGTAGCACTGCAATATTTAATGTTGTTATTTTTGACATTATTACAAATTTTTGAATAGTTTTGTTATTTTAAACGAAAAATCAAAGAATGGCGAGTACGGAATTTAATTTTTCAAGTTCAAGTGAGGATGATGAAAATTTTAAGATAAATATTCATCGGAGGATGTTAAGACAGAAAATATCTTTGCCATCCCAGATTCAATGTAAGAAACTTTATCTTTATAAAATCATTTCTAAATATATATTTTTCTTAAGATTTGTGAACACATTTCAACCCAAAACTAAAATGCAATACGCGAAAGTCTGCAATTACGCCAACAATTAAACTGGCAACTGCTCTGCGATTTTTTGCGCAAGGATCATATCAACTAAGCGTTGGGAATGACTTTAATTTGTCGTTGGCTCAACCTACGGTTAGTAAAATTTTATCCGATGTTTTGGACGCCATGAATACCACAATCTGTAATAACTGGATTAAATTTGAAATGACGGTTTTATGCCCTTCCGAAAACCCTTTGCATATGCGGGATCTTTTTCCATTTCGCCAACTAAAATTTCAAATTGCCGTACTGTCGTTATTTTCATTTTTCATTTATTTTGTTATAAACGTTTTAACTTCGATGCTAACAATGGCGACGACAGAGAAAGAATGTTTCTTTGTCGTTACTATCTTCGTTTCAAAATGGAGAATGCCGATATATTTTCGATAAATGTACATAACGCCAACGGTGATGCCATACTGTCGTTTTTATTTTGTTTTCAAACGATAACGCCAACGGTAATAGGGCCGATTATTGGCAAAATTTTTTTTACAAAGACGAAAAAACGAAATTAATAGAAAAATGTCACTTTATCAATTAGTGCTGGCAAAGTATTGAGTAGTGGGTACCAAGTACCGGGTATTTCTTTTTTTTGGTTACTCAATACTCAAAAGTAGTTACTCGATACTTTCAGAGTTGTATATTTAAGCAAGTTGATTGGCTAAAATAGTACATAAAAATACATCACTGTATAAAAAGACAACTAGGTGTAAGATTCTTTAATCAAATCAAAACTAAATAATTTTTTTTGAGAACAATTAAATTATTTCTTAAGTTGTTGTTAACGTTACATTAAAAGTTAGCTTTACATTTATTCTTTATTTAATAATAAGAGACAAACAAAACCAATAAGAGCAGTTAAAAATTATGAGTTACAAATTCAAAAAATCCGTTAAAAGTATCGAGTAGTATTGAGTACCCAAATGAAAAGTATTGAATATTATTGAGGAATGAAAAGTAGTAGAATTTGCCAGCACTATAATTATTCGCTTAAACTACAGCAATAGCTACATTAAAATTTTTATATTTTTCATAGACTTTATAACGCTTTAATAAGTTATTAAACATTTATGAATACACATTTAGCGATTTTTCACTATTAATGTGTTATTAAACTGCTAATAATCATTTATGAATTAGGTGTTAAAACTATTACAAAACGCCTGTATCCCTTTCAGACCTGACGCTAAACTACTGCGTATCGTATGACAATACAATCCATGTTTATCTTTTATCATTTTTATATCCTTCAAGGATTTTCAGCACACGCACAATTGATGCAGCTCGGCAATATTTTTAGCAAAAACGCTTTTTTATTGCATCAAATAACTTCAATTGGTTTGAAACATCAAAATTTAGAATTTTTTTAATTAAAATATGTCCACTTAACTATTTATTAATACGAGTAGTACTTTTGTAATTGAAAACAGAAGTTACTTCTGTGGCTCATATTGACATAAATGAAATGTGACCCAAGAATTTCGTAACGGTAAAACGAACAACGGAACAATGTGAAAAACAATCATAAAGAACAATCACAGTAATTGTTGCATGCCGCTCTATTTGATATTGTTCAAATAGAGGTGAAAATATTAAGACCGAAACACAACCGCACAATCGATGCATCACGGTCTGAAAGGGGTATACAAGAGTCATAGCGGAGGACCTTAGCTTTCAGAATATATAATTCTTGATTGATCACCTGGTTCGAATGCAGCCAGATCTTAAGTGCGCCAAAGTCAAACATACTTTGTGCAGTGCTCGTATAACAACCGAAATTTCTGTTAAATAAAAAAAAATTATTCATTTAGTGTACAAATTGTCTGCTGGGTTTTGGTATTGCATGTTCACACTATACATGTACATTTAAACTTTCAAACAAACTAATAATTCAAGTATTATTACGTTTGTTTTAGCCGACAAAAAGAAAAACATCACTAATCCTACAAATTGCGTGCACATAATAATAGTCTTATTCAAGCAACAGCCATAATCATAATCACACACTTTTGCAAACAACAAATATGCCAGTTACAAAACTTTGTTCGTTTTGACGTATTCTTCTTGTTTTACTGGTTGTTGTATTTGTTGTTTTTTTTTTTGTTACTGTTAACTTCATGTCGTAGCAAATTTGTTCTTTTTTTACCACAAAATGATGTGCAAATGATTGCTTATATCCGTTAAAATACCCATTCCAGAGTTAAGAGAGTTGGTGCGATTATGTTTAATGGAGGCGAAAACGAAAATCACTGAAAGAAGGATTAGTGATGTAAATGAATGTGTACAAAAATAATGTTACACATAGAGTGTTATTAGAAGGGGAAGCACGCCTTAAAGCAGCAATGGTTTTAGTCAGAGTTTACAAAACTAAACTTAAAGTAGCAGTATCAACGAGAAAACAAAATAATCCACTCAAAAAACCAGGTCATTTATTTACTATTCCCACTGCTTCCTTCAGATATTAATAGCAGTAGCAGTAGTAGTAACTTTAAGAGAAGTGTAAGTTGAAATAAATTGATATTAGTTTCTTCCTTTTGCTTTGAAATGTCTCATATCCAATTTTTCCTACAAAAATGTTACGAACTTTAGCCAAAATAATAATCACTTTGGATTACAACTACTAGAAAATAAATGTAGTTAGTGAAGTTTATAATTTTCAATTGCTACTGCTACATTTAATTGTTAGTAGCAGGTAAAAGACAAAGTATTTTTAAAAGTTGTACTACTAGCTAACTCAGTAGCAGCGGAAGCAGAAGTTAAGTTGCAATAAAATGGCATACATATAAAATACTTATAGAATTGAATACAGGTAGCAATAGATTAAAAAGAATTGAAAATAAACTAACTTTGAAGTAAAAGTAGATTTACAGTTGAGGTGGCAGAGAAAAACAAAAACGTCTCATCTATACTTTTGCTAATGATTTTTGTGTAATTTTGTGTGCTACTTTCCCTGCTACCTCAACTGCTATATTATATTACTATTTTGCTATATCGGCGGTATTCTATTGCTACATCAGTGTAATGCTATTGATACTAAAGTAGACGGCAGTAACAATTGAAAAAAACTACTCTTAACACCATAGTAATGCCACTGCTAATTCAATGTTAGTTGTTTTGCTACCAGAATGCATTATATTACTACTTAGATTTATATAATTGTATTGCTATTTCATATTACTCCATTCTACTGCTTTTATTGCTACTAAGGTAGATAGCAATAAAAATTTTTAAGATACTACTGTCTCTTCTGGTGCAATTCCACTGCTACTTCAATGTTAGTTTATTGCTACCTCAATTTTATTATATTGCTACGTCGTGCACAAGCTCTAATGCTACTTTACTGCTACTAAACATTGAAAGTAGTAGTAGTAAAGCAAAATCAACTTCAAATACAGCTGCATTAATAAAATATAAAATTTCAAGGGAGCCAACGGTGTGCTGAATGTTCGCGTACAATCAGACAGACTCCATCGGAGAATGTATTTGTTTTCTTTATTTTATTTTTTTTGTGATAAAATAAAAATTAAAAAAAAACATTATTCATTCTCCAATTGAGTCTGATTAAACTCAAACATGAAGCCCACTAAATATGTATCTATTTGATTTACTATCGACAATGATCGGCTAAAGTTTAAATATAAACCTATTTTTTTTAACAAATGAAACCAGATTTCGGCAATCTAGTTCGAGACTGGTTTAAACAAGCTTTTAAAGAAAACTAAGTTAAATAATTCCAATAGAAATGTTTTTTATTCCGTATATTCAATTAAAAATTATTTTTTTGTTTGCACCACAAATAAATTGATACCATGAGGTGCCGTTTCAAACATGTTGGAACATGCAAAGATTATGAAAACATATTTATTTGCCGCTCCTAAAAGTATGCTCATTTTGTAGTTGCTCCTACAAGCAATCTATTTGACAAAAAATCTGCACTAAAACTACTTTGAAAATTAAACTAGGTTTGATTCAGAAGAAATTTTCCGCTTTTAGTTTCTGTGACATGGCTCTTGAAATTTCCCTTAATTTCAACATTCAGTCAATAGAAGACTTCTCTTCATAATAAAAGAGCAACAACGTATTTAAATAAACCCCTCAAATACATATTTTGCTTGAGTGCCAACAATTCTTGTTCAACTTAAAATTTTGTTTATACTTTTAACACCCCATTTGTCCTGCCCCGGCTTCCACAATAATAATTGCAACATTATTATTGTTATTGGCTTGTAGCTGACAAAATGTTGTTAATATGTGACTTAAGTAGATTTTCACACACCCAAACTCCTTCTTCCTTAAAACTTTTCAGTTCAGACGTGCGAAGCATGCCGGCAGTATTTAATGTTTGGTTTTATTATTTTTTTCCACCGTTTTCCGTAAGGGGATTTATTTGTTAAGTGATTTTGACATGAGTGCGTTTTACAGATGTTTGTTATTACAAACAAATCGTTGCTGGCTGGCATGTCTTACCTTAATTTTATTTAGGAGGGCTTGAAACATATTTTGTATATTGCGTGCGCTTTGAGACAAATTAAGTTTTCTTTTGCCACAAGCTTAACAAAAAATATAAAATAATAATATTTATATAAGTACTCGTAGGTGGGTTGGGTGGGGGGTTAAAGCTAAAAATTGTGTGTTAAATATATCCTGCATATTTTTGGAAAGGAAATATTAAGTTAAAACTTTTACTACTGCGGAAATTCAAGTTATGACTTTATTTGTAAATTCAAATGAAACTTACAATTTTAAAAGTTGCTTTCAGATCATTTTTTTCGTTTGGGAAGATAATTTATTTGTTTTGGTGAGACGGCGACAAATGTTTTATTTTTTCCCCTACAAGAAATGGATGACCGAAACTAATACGCGTACACAATTTTCTCCTGCTATTTGTGTATTTATATGTGAATTTTCAACGGCTTCTGTAGATTTCGAGCCACTTTTTTTCTGCTTTCAATTCTAAAGAAAAAAAACTAAACGAAAAGAACTTCAAGCTGAAAAAGTTGGTCATTCCAGCAACAGCATATTTTATTTGCGAGAGCCTCTGAATGAAGTGTGTCATGCCAAAAGGAGTCTAATGGAACTAATAACAATCAATTTGTTGATTTTCTCTCGTATTTAAAGTTTCTTAAACCTAAAACAATAAACTACAAACTTATCATGCTTGTCATTGTAACTTTAATTCAAGAACATTCTTAAAATACCTTCACCTTGAACTTAAATTTAAAAGCATGATCATTTGAAATTCCTTCGCAAACAACTTGTGACTACTCGTACATGAATATTAAGTCTGAAGTAATCGCCTTATACAATAGGCTTTACAGCAATTGTGACACATGTAAATTGATTGCATTAAATGCAAAATGTAAATAATTCTGTTCCACCACTCCACACGTTTTTAGTGTGATGAATAAACCTACACATTTTTTTTATTTTTTGTCCATAAACACAAGTCAAGACATATGAAATTCTTATAATATTTTTGGTTACAGGACACTTAATTATATTTAAATTTAAGCATCTTTATAATCTTGAGGATTTACTTTGGAAAGTATTTTATTGCTTTTACAAAAGCATTTACCGACGACAGACTTTGTTTTAGTTATTTTAATGTTTTTCCTCATTTATTTAATAACTTTTAAAGTTTGTATGCGTGTGTATGGGTGTGTGTGTGTATGGGTGTGTGTGTGTCTGTCTGCCCTTAGTAAAGTTGTAAAATTTAAACAAAATATATAAGTCCTTTAAAAATAACACTTGAAGAAAAGCCAAAGAATTTTGCATTTATAATTTTTACGATCGTGTTTGATGAGGTGTGCTGATAAGGTGTGTTGCGGCACCCAAAACGAAAAATTTATTTTTCCTGTTCCTTCTAATAAAAAAAACACACGCTTTCCAAAGAAATCGGATGGTACTTGCACTTGATCTCAACAAAAATATATAAATTTTGGTTTATTAAGACAGTTCGACTAAAAAGTATTATTAAAACCAACACAAATCGAAGAATATATCTGTTTTATCCCAAAAAATAAAACTGTTGGATAATTACTAACAATCTCTTACTTTTCCAAAAAATTCACGAAAATTCCCGATTTAGTATTTTTTTCTGTGACTTCTAAAATAATTCTTGTGCACAAAATAATGAAACGTCAGAGTATAATTAAAACCAACACAAATCGAAGAATATATCTGTTTTATCCCAAAAAATAAAACTGTTGGATAATTACTAACAATCTCTTACTTTTCCAAAAAATTCACGAAAATTCCCGATTTAGTATTTTTTTCTGTGACTTCTAAAATAATTCTTGTGCACAAAATAATGAAACGTCAGAGTATAATTAAAACCAACACAAATCGAAGAATATATCTGTTTTATCCCAAAAAATAAAACTGTTGGATAATTACTAACAATCTCTTACTTTTCCAAAAAATTCACGAAAATTCCCGATTTAGTATTTTTTTCTGTGACTTCTAAAATAATTCTTGTGCACAAAATAATGAAACGTCAGAGTATAATTAAAACCAACACAAATCGAAGAATATATCTGTTTTATCCCAAAAAATAAAACTGTTGGATAATTACTAACAATCTCTTACTTTTCCAAAAAATTCACGAAAATTCCCGATTTAGTATTTTTTTCTGTGACTTCTAAAATAATTCTTGTGCACAAAATAATGAAACGTCAGAGTATAATTAAAACCAACACAAATCGAAGAATATATCTGTTTTATCCCAAAAAATAAAACTGTTGGATAATTACTAACAATCTCTTACTTTTCCAAAAAATTCACGAAAATTCCCGATTTAGTATTTTTTTCTGTGACTTCTAAAATAATTCTTGTGCACAAAATAATGAAACGTCAGAGTATAATTAAAACCAACACAAATCGAAGAATATATCTGTTTTATCCCAAAAAATAAAACTGTTGGATAATTACTAACAATCTCTTACTTTTCCAAATAATTCACGAAAATTCCCGATTTAGTATTTTTTTCTGTGACTTCTAAAATAATTCTTGTGCACAAAATAATGAAACGTCAGAGTATAATTAAAACCAACACAAATCGAAGAATATATCTGTTTTATCCCAAAAAATAAAACTGTTGGATAATTACTAACAATCTCTTACTTTTCCAAAAAATTCACGAAAATTCCCGATTTAGTATTTTTTTCTGTGACTTCTAAAATAATTCTTGTGCACAAAATAATGAAACGTCAGAGTATAATTAAAACCAACACAAATCGAAGAATATATCTGTTTTATCCCAAAAAATAAAACTGTTGGATAATTACTAACAATCTCTTACTTTTCCAAAAAATTCACGAAAATTCCCGATTTAGTATTTTTTTCTGTGACTTCTAAAATAATTCTTGTGCACAAAATATTGAAACGTCAGAGTATAATTAAAACCAACACAAATCGAAGAATATATCTGTTTTATCCAAAAAAATAAAACTGTTGGATAATTACTAACAATCTCTTACTTTTCCAAAAAATTCACGAAAATTCCCGATTTAGTATTTTTTTCTGTGACTTCTAAAATAATTCTTGTGCACAAAATATTTTCAAAATCAATTTATTCAATTTCCAAAATTATTTCAGATATGCGACCAATTGGGTGCCATTAGGGACCCCTTGGACTACCCTAAATTTATAGTGCACAACGCGTGCAATTCCATATTTGGCCAAAATGGTCACCAATCTTTTACAGAAATTTCACTAAAAAATCCTTTTTTTTAAATCAGTTTTTATAGTGCCTGCCAACATATATCCCATATTTTATTATTGTAATATCATTAGGTACACAATGGAGAATTTTTACGATATTTTTTTGGCATGGACTTGGTCCCAAATCCTGGATTTTTCGTCTTGAATCAAATTTGCGACCACTGTTAACCGTTTTACAGACCTCTGTTAACTGCAAAATGAGCTATGTTAAAAATTTTGGTTCGTGTCTCTGCTATGTAAATACGATTTTATCTTCACACACATGATAGATTAGCTAACCACAGCAAAACAAATTAACTTTTTTTTACACACAAATTCTTAAAAATATCTCAAAAAAAATACATTTTATAAATTAAAAAAGTTATTAAAAAAATTTTTGAATTTTAATTATTAAAGATATTCGGGTATGTGATGGAAATCGGTCTACTGAATGTTGTCTTACTTACGCTTTTTATTGTTTTGTATCGAAAAATATATTCGAATAAAATATTCTAAGTCTTAAAAACAATGAAAGGTGTAAATAAGTCAACTTTCAGTAGAATTTGTTTTTGTGGCGCCGATTTCAAATCGATCGATTTCTATCACATACCAAGTTCCATAGCTAAAGGCCCCGTTAGCCGAGCGTTGCTGTACCAGTACCGTACTATACCGCACTGTTAGCACGTCGGTCCACTTATAGAACATTTAAAAACGTATGTTTGTTTTCTATTGTTTGTTTTATTGCCAGTAAAAAGGATGGGTATTAAAAATTTTCAATTGGTGACTTGTGCAGAAAAAGTACCTAAGATATTTAAATGATATCAGAACTTTATTTTGTGTATGTATGTATATAAAAATTATTTATTATTTCACATTTATATTATAAAATTATAATATAAAATATAAACAACAACTTAGTGTTTATATGTGCATATAAAAAGAAATTTATACCATTTAAATTATTTTTTTAAATGTATATACGTACATATCACATTTATATGATATATGTATTTGTTTATTATATATGTACATCTAAGCATGTATATCGTCTTATCAAATGCAAAAGGGCCTATCTACATTATAACAAAATTTTCAATAGAGATAAAAAACTTAATAAAAAGCAAATGTTATCTCTTTCAGCATAGTATCATTAAATCCGATTTTTATTAATGATACTACCTAGAAAAAACAGTTTTTATGATCACAATAGTTTGCTTTTAAGTAAGCTTTTTGTCTCTCCTGAAAATTAAAAAAAAAGTTAGGCCATTTTGCATTTTATATGACGATATGTATGTACATATATATGCAAACATACATTATTTTAAGTTGTTTTGTCAAAAGTACACAAATATTATTATCAAAAAGTACCAAAAAATAATAGCGGGAATACCCCCTTAACTTGTACCAAAGAAACAGCCCATTACTGATTTACAAATGTCACGTAACAACGTTAGGAATTTCAATGTTAAACAGGTTGGTACGTTGCAACTACGGTACATTTAAGTTCGGTAAGCTTTTGTATTACTTTTCCCATAACATAGACGAACAGCTGATACAGTACGGTACGGGTGTGCTCCGCTAATTCTGCCTTAAATTTATTTTTGCAATAAAAAACAATTTTTTACATAAGAGAATATTTAGACAGATAAGCATTATTTATGCTCCTATGTGGAGCTGCATAACAGAATATTTTGCGTATGTGCACGAATTTTCCTACAAACTTGAATGTGCAGCTAAACGAAAAATACTGTATTCAATAAAAGACAGAAGTCGAAGTGTTGACATTGTTAAGTCGTTATTTGTAATCCGAGCTGCCTCCTATCCCATCGCCATAGAAAAGTAATGAGCAAAACTCAAATGTTTTTTTAGCATTTCAACTCATTACTTTGCAATCAAAGTTTTTGCTATAAATCGTACCGCAGTGTAGAGGAAAAGCAAAAAAAATGCACTTGACTTCAAATGGACACATGATGGCTGGCATAAACTGCTTAAAAATTACTTTCAATGTTAACAGTTTATCAACCCACTTAGCCAACCTGTTATTCACTTCCCACACTATGAAATTGATTAATTTTGATATGCTGAATTTATTTACACAAGAAAATCATTAACTTTATATTGAAATACATTTTCCACAGCAAAAGGTTGTTCAATGCTGTAAAAAAAAGAAGTTGCGGTTAAAGATGAGTAAAAGTTTTTTATGTAGCGCAAGTAGATTAAATAAAACTTTTATGGAATATTTTCACTTACTGAAAGTAAATACGAGTATTTGCTGTTCTATTAAAAACTTATGTAGTTGTTATGCCAACTTTTTGTTACTTGAGAAATATTCGTTGAATCTCGTACATTTTCAAGTAGAAAATTGTTACAGTTTTACAGCAAAAACGTATTTTATAAGCAAAACATGCGGCAGAATTTAAAATGCTAACAGCAGAGATGGGTGGGTGGTGAAGGGTGAAAAGTCATTTTATTAAGTTTACAATATAATTATAAATTGCTTTTTTATTAAATATTTGCAGGCAAGTAGCAAAGATTTACAAAAAAAATAAATAAATGGATGGTAATTTGAAAAGTTAAAATCTGCGGAGTTAAATATAAATTTCTGTTAATTTTGAGAACACCTAATTTAAAAAGCGTATAATATTTATAAAAATTTACTCTTTTAAGCTACTGATTGCTGGATTCTTTTAAGAATAATTTTACGTAGATATTTGCTGACAAAATTCTATTTTGTCTAGTTGCAGGAATTTAGTTTTATTACTCTTATTGCATTATAAAGCAAAGTGTGCTAATTTTCACGGCTTTTCCTAATTGAAACAAGTTAATAAACGAACTAACAAATGGAGCGAGCGCTCAGATCTGAAGTGAACCAAGTCACAAAAACAAAATTCGAAGATATTTTGAGTTTCAGTAAATGTACAATAGAAATAAATATAAAATGAGAGCCATTGACTTGGGTTTTCTACCGTTACCTTAGAAACGAAACACTTTATCACTTAGTCCGTTACAGAACTAAATAGGGTTAAACTTTGCAGCGAATTTCGCATTAGTTTTGAAAATTTTCATATTTTATGATTTGGTTTACTTCAGCTCTGAGCCCTCCAAATGAAAGTTGACGTACACACACACACACACACACACACACACACACAAACACACACAGAAAAAGAATAGTCAGTTAATGAATAACTTAAGCTTTCAAGTGCACAATCATGTAATCATGTTAATGTTAGATGAAAATCCAAATAAAACTCATTAAGAAAAATCTATATATAAAAAATTGTGCCGGCACATGAACAGCATAATATAATCAAGCATATTGATGGTGTAAGTTGAATAGCATACTGATGGTTTGAGAACCGGGACAAAATCGGGAGGTTGAAAAATTGGAGTTCAAGTGCTGGTGCCAACAATATTTATCAGTTTAATCTGTAAATAAAGATTTTGAACCTAATGCATAAAGAATATCACATCCTTAAAGCCAAATTATTGATTATTGTGCAATATATAATGTACACAGAAAGAAAAACGCCATACTAAATTCAAGTATTTTCTATTTACTTTGAGTACGAGTTGTATTCAATTTTTTGAGTGCAAATAACAATAAAAAGTACTTTTATCAAGCCGAAAACGAGATTACTTTCGATAACCAATCCTGTAGTTTCTTAAAATGAGTACAGAATTCTTTAACCGCGTGAAAATATTGAATTAACTAAAAAATCTTAAATTAAATTAATCTATCCGTACTTAAATCAATCTCAAGCGGTGTTAAGTACGATAATCCCAGATTTATTTAAGTCAAGTACAGAAAGATCGATTTAAGTACAGACTATTAGGCGCTCAATTTATTGAAGATTTTTCACGTGACAAAAGAATTTTGTACTCATTTTAATAAATTTCAGGATTGCTTATCGTTTTCGGATTGATTAAAGTATATTTTATTGTTATTTGTACTCAAAATTTTAAGTACTAATCGTACTCAAATTAAGTAGAAAATACTTGAATTAAGTATGGCGTTTTTCTTTCTGTGTACCACGTGTATGCTAGAATTTATGCCTTACGATTGAATTTGATAAAATCTTTCATTTAAATATTATTAAAGCTTCCATCAATAGCAGAGGCAGTGATTTGGATACACGTCCATTCAATCCCATCAAAAAGCCTTCGCAGTTGAAAGTTTGTTTCTCCAAAGTAAAAATATTGCAAGAATTATAAAAAAATCTTTTTCTCTCGGTGTATTAAATACTGAAAAAGGAAATGAGAAACCAACTAACTTTAAAATGTTTTATAATTTTTATTTTAATTACATTTTTGCAGAATTTATTATGGGTTTTTTATACTTCTATATTTCTGAGCTTCAGTTTTTGATAAACAGTGCGAAAGTATTGGAAAAAAGTTAAAAAACTCGTGAGAATAAATAGTGAACAAAAGAGGGGAGTTTGTAGAATAGTGTACAAATAGCGTACATAAAACATAAAGTGTACGATAGCCTAAAATAGTGTACTGCTCACGAAAATAGTGAACGGTTAGTCGCCGTATATGGGCAAAATCCTGCGTGACGAAAGCTACATTCGTAAGCGTTTTCAAATTAATACATATATGAAAATTTGTTGATCTTTCAAAAGAGGTACCTTCAACTTATGCATGGTGTTTTTAGTGTGATTTAATAAGTATACACTGACAATATTATTACAGTAACGCACTGACTGTATGTTATTCAAGAAGTAATCCGTTCAGTCATTTTTAAAAGGATAAACATTTAAAATTGTAAGCAATTTTATATTTAACTGATTCTAACATTTATTCAAAAAAATAAGGACATATTAATACGGATTTTCGATTACATTCAATATTGTCCGTTGTTTTCAAGTGCTGTTTTTTTTCTTTGCTTGCTTTATTTGATTTGTTTGAGATTTCCTCTCCTACACAAAGGAAAAATCTTTTATTTTTACGGGCTTAATTCAATTAATTTTTTAACATTAAAAATTAAATGAACTTTTGGTTCAATTTAAATGAAAAATGAGTAAACCGGGTTTTAACTGAACTTTCATTTATTTTAAATTACAATTTCAGTTAATTTTACGTACAGAATATTTTGAGTGTACTTTCGAATAGCATAAAAAATATTTTTTTTAGCAGGTATTTGTTGCGAAATAATTGATCACAAAGTTTTGGGACGCACTCTACAAAAAACGAAAGTAACTTTGAAAGTTAAAGTGTATTTTCGAAATTTTTAGTGAATTTTTGCATAATAAAGCACACAAAATTTAGGTCCCAAAAGAAAGATGAATATAAGAGAATTCTAAAACAACTTATTTGCAGCCAACAAATTTTTGGCGTTTTTTACCAAAAGACGTGAGTGACGCACGCTACATGACGCACGTTACATTTTTTCTATTCTATTTTATATTCTGAAAGTTCATACCTAATTTCAATGTTTTCAAAATAGTAAATACAAAATTTTTTTACTAAAATTGAAGTGAATTCAATGTATAAAAATATGACTTTCGATCGCGCCATCTTCACTAACACTAGTAGTGATATGAACACCTAAAAATTTTTAATTTCTGGTATGAAATTAGAAGATCTGAGATAGAGTTAGGATTTCATAATAATTTGTGCATTAATGATCATCGAAATACAATTATTTTATTTATAAAATTATATATGTATCTAGTCCAATATTAATTTAAAAAAAAGATAAAAAATAATGTGGATGAATTTCAAAAAAATTTTGGTTCTTGGATTGTTTCTGGGACTTTTTCAAGAAAGCGGCAAAAAAAAACTATGTACATATGTTTATTGAGAAAGAAATACAGAAAAAGCTAATTAACTGTGCCTGTTTTTAGAAAATGAAAAGAAAATTGTATGTGAGAATTCATATTGAAAAAAACAATATACAAATATTTACTTTTATTTTCAATATAAATTCTCGCTCACAATTTAGTATTATTTTCGAAAAAACAGACAAAAATTCTGTCGTCAACACTAAAGCAAATGGTTACAACAAAATGTTTGCGGAGGCCGGTGCACCCTGACACCCTCTATGGCACTGGTTATTGTTGGAAATATCAACCATTTAAACGAATAATTTCATGACAAGGAATCCAAAAGTTATTTAGTGCTACTATGCAAATATTTTATTAAAATACACTTCAAACACAATTGGGGTATTCAAATGGTAGTCGTATAATTTATACGTTTTAAAATAATAACAAGATAAAATATCACGAGGAAGAACAAACATGATGTTATTTCTCTCACACTTCTCTCAAATTTCTACTGTTTGCATGTGACAAAGCAATAAATATGGTTCAACAAGTGTGATTATTTTATGACTCTTTTGTTTAAAGCACAACATCAATTTTTTTAAACTATTGTAAAATATTAATAAAGTTAGTTTGTGCATTAAATCGGGGTTTCCCATATAAAAATCCAACATTAAACCTACTATAACTTTATTAATCGTTTGTGAATAAGGCCAACATAAGACAACTCGACTTAATAGGACACCGTTTGAATTCCCCAAATGTTTTTCATTTAATATGACAGTTTTAAACTTTATTAAATCCTTTTATTATCATTGAGTTTCAATTTGAAATTTGTTCTTTTTGTTAACAAATAAATGTTCACCTCCTGGCATTTGCAATAATAATTTCCTTTTTTGCATTCATCAAAGCAACGCAATAATAATAGTTTGTCAACGTTTTGTTAAAATTTCCATACCAAGGAAAACTAACAAACCAAAATGCTAATGAAATTTTCATTCACAAATTCATACACACACACACACACACACACACACACACACAAAAACACACGCACAAGTACAACATGCATTTGCAATGAACAACAATTTCCGTGTCACATTGAGTTATACATATTTTAATAAATCACACACGAGATACAAACAAAACCAGAACAACAACAACAACAACAACAAAAACAAAAAACACCAAACTGCCAAAACAACCAACAGTTTAAATACGAAATGAATAAATCATAAAATTGAAAGGAAACTGAAGCAAAAACAAAAAAAAAAGGACTAAAAACGACACAAGCAAGCTCATCACACATATACATACATACACACACACAACACAAACTCTCACCGCAATAAATTTGCATTAAAAATGAAAAATGAAACGAAATCAAACTCTAACAGGTGCTACATTTTACAGCTTCCCAAATTCAGTTTTAAGCAAAATGGTGTAAATGAATTTTTTTTAACTCTTTCAACTAAATCAAAATCAATAAGCCGACAAAACGATACAGGCAATCAAATAAAACAACTTAGTAAAATCGAAAAAAAATGTTTTGAAAAAAATTTCAATATAGAAATCTGGATACCAACACAGAGAATAGTATTTTGTATCCACAAGCTGCTTGTACAATTGCTAACAAAATGGTATTTTGTATCCATAAGATATTTTTGTATGTATGCATGTGCTTTGGGTTAAACTAATATAATTTCATATGCACATATTTGAAGAGAAATATGTACATATCACTCCTTTATTGCAAAATAGTCATATCTCAAGAAAACTCGTTCGTCAGAAAACGAGTTTAAAGTTTTTAATTTACACACACACCTCAATGGAATACAGTAGTTTTTCGATTTAACGAACTTTATTGATGTCAGGCCTGTTCGTTAAAATGAATTGTTCGTTATATCCAGTATTGAATTAGAAACGAATAGTTTCGTCTATTTTATTCAAAACTCTAAATATTTATAGTATTTTTTTTTAATATTTTATTAAAATTATAGTAATTTTATTAAATAATTTATTTAAGCTCAGGGCCCAGAAAATAAATGTAAATGATTTATTTAATCCGATATTTCGCTTTCTCAATGGAAAGCTTCTTCAGGGATATATTTAATTAAAAATTAATAATAACAGTTATTGTTCTCACAAACCAATAAAAACATATTCTAAATTTGTTTGAAAAAATAATTACTGTTACTATTAATTTTTAATTAAGCTGTCGTGAAGAAGCTTTCCATTGAGAAAGCGAAATATCGGATTAAATAAATCATTTATATTTATTTTCTGTACCTTAAGTTTGAATAAATTATTTAATAAAATTTAAGAAAAAGCTCGAATAAACCAGAATAATTATAGTAATTTAAAAGAAATATTTCATTAAAAACATGGTTAAAGAAAATGAAAAATTCATAAAAACACTAAAGGCAGAATTAGTTTGTGAATCAGCTGTTTTGTTTCTGTTCAATTGAAAAACTGTGTGTGTGGTTTCTTGGTTTCGTTCTGTTCTGTTGCGGACTATTCTGTAGAAAATAGAATACAACGTCAAGTGACAGCCAAGAGTTTGTATAAATTAGTTTTTTGTGGTGTGAAATATTACAAATTTTGTTTTAAAAGTGAGAATACATTATTTTAATTCAAATTATTAAAGATTTATATATTTTTGTCAAGTAAAAAACATTTTGCAAACATTAACAAAATTCATTCCAATAATTATATCGTCCACATCCGAAAGTTCAGACACAGAATAAGTAATTAAGAAATATTTTCTACGGAAAAGAACGGCACAGAACGGTAACGAAAAGTAAAAACTATTGAGACCTTAATACAAAAATAATTTATTTTAAAAATTGTTTAAGCACAGTTTGTTTTCATGGAATGGATGCCTTATTGAAACTCTCTCAAAAGCATTAAATTTTTGCTACTAATATTGGTTTGCTAAGCCGATTTAATAAAAACTTCTAAGTGCTTAATGACATCTTCGAGTTTTATTTTGAGCGCATTCAACATCGGGTAAAGGTTTATAGTCAATGCATCCATTCAAATCATCAGCTGATATATTTTACATTTGTTCGTTAAACCGATTACAAAATATAATGTACTCAGTACAAAATATTTGGCTGTTCGTTAAATACGATGTTCATTAAATCGAATGTTCGTTAAATCGGAAAACTACTGTAATAAAAAAGTATTCTCCCCTCAAGTGTTAAGTAAACAAGATATCTGCATAAATTTTTAGAACAAGATAAAGAACGATACGACGAATATTTCTGCATTCTTAACTCAAAAATCATGTTTTTTGAGATATGACTACCTTGCGATATGTGGAATATGTGTGTATTTGTATTTTCTTCTTTTTTTCTGGATTAGGATTGAGTATCAATAAATTTTCATAGATTTGCTAGTTTTCATTCAGCTTGAAATATCAATAATATTTTTGTAAAGCGTCTTCCAATAAGAGGTTCATTTTGCAATGAAAAAAAAAACGATTGTGTTTAAGCAAAATCATTGAATGTTTATTTAATTCTTTTAATAACGTAATCAGAGAAATGGCCGTCACGGTTACGCTAGCAGGAGCATATACTTCTCATGAAATTTTCCATCACCAATTCGTACATTTGTGGCTGAATGTCTACACATTTGCAGATGACGGCAGCATGTACCACTCGTATTCATTCAATAAGAGACCAAGCCTGCCAGAGATCGCGGCAATAAGGCGCACAATATGAATGGTTCGCTATATAATGGTTTTTAACAATCTTCGAATGGGGCCGTGTATGCTTACACACAGATGTACGAACAATCATGCTGCTCCATCTGTAATAATGGATGGTGTAAGTATTGAGAAATCAGACACATACTCTTGATGTTCTTGGTAAGAAAATTCAATGTGATGTTCGATGGACTGAACATATTTTTTAAGTCTCAAAAGAAGCATTCAAGTGCCTCGGTTTTCTAAGACGGTGTAAGAGATACTTCATTTCATCTGATCTTCTTAATATTTACACCACCCATAACTGACCGAAAATGCAATACAACTCTCATGTATGAGCCGGTGCTTCAAATTCTATTTTGAAGATACTCGACCCGGTACAGGAGAGGGCGAAGAAGCTCATCGGTGACAGTAGGGTAGCCAACTCTATTGATTCACTGGAGCACCGACGAAATGTAGGTTGTATTTCAATGTTTTATCGTTACTACAATGGAATGTGCTCTAATGAAATCAGGGAACTTGTTCCCGAAACCCGCTCATTTTTACGAATAACACGTTCTTCGTTAAGAGCGCATCCATTTGTGGTTGATATGCCAGTAGATCGCACTACGCATTACGAGAGAAAGTTCGCTCTTTAGCGGAACAGTTCGTATGTGGAATAAAATTCCTGCAGAGGTGTTTCCTGTCACTTTCAGTGCGGAAAGGTTTAGATCGAACGTCCACAAACACTACTCCCTTTATCCTCCTTCCCATAACCAATATTCCTAGTTCCGGCACAATGCATTGCAGATGTAGAGGTCATTCTCTGAGTGCTGGTCCAAGTTAAACAAAAAAAAATAAAAAATTTCCCCGATAACTTTACGTATTCCATCTTTGAGATCTTGAATCGATTGTGGGCCATTGTCAAAGTCTATGCCGAGCGTTCTTTCACGCAGTTCCATAGAAAAATGTCTAAAGGTGTTAAATAACAAGAGATCTCGGTGGCCAATTGTTATCACCTCTTCGAGAAATCACAAGATCAGGGAGCAAATAACGGCATTCGAAATCAAACGAAATTTCCATACAAATTCAGAAAATTTTATATGGGATCTCATTCGATATCGAAGGCCGTAATTTGCCCCCAGGAAACTTTTCAAGTTACTTGTGTGGCACGTAGCGCCGTCTTGTTAGAAATATATATGGTCCACATCAATATCGTCCAATTCCGGTCATACAAAATTATTAAACATCGTTCGAAAGTGCAGTTCGTTCACCCTAAAAGTTGGTTCAGCCTCCAGCAATGTCCTTCCTCAGTGGTTCCTGAGCGATATTCTGATCCCTAACTTGTCCCAACAGCTAAAATTTCTCCACAAGTTTCATAATTCCTGGCCGAGAAGTTGCTTCACGATCACCCAAAAATGCTTTAGTTTAGCGAACTGTGACCGGGAAGTTTTCAATATTTTTTTTATGAGTTTTAAAAATTTTAATGCGTTGTGGAAGAGTATATCATCGGACCATTTAATTTTAGTTAATGGCGTAGTTTTTTTTTACCTGTCACCTGTTAAATAGTTACAGCTTAAAATGACGTTCTATTGAAAATGATACGTCTTATTGGAACACCCTGCATTCAACATTTTGAGGTCTTTTGATTTTAGTATTCAACTATTTACACATTATATGCTCATGTAGCTTTTAAAGTCGAAAGTAAAAGAATAATAAGAAAATCCTTTAAAATGCATAAATGCCAAAATTTATCCTTGAACTGTTAGATTATTTGTTTTTCTATTTGTTGTTGCAATTTTCGTAAAATATTTTTTTAGAGACCCAGCAGTTTTGATGGTGTATAAAAGTAATTTTTAAAATATGTCCAAACAATCTAAGAATGAATGACAATAATTGAAGTAGATAAGAGAGAAAGATTTGAGTTCTAAAATTCAAATTAAGTAATTTTAATACAAAGAAAAAACGGAAAAGTAAATTATTTATATTACAGTTGAACTTCTATAACTTGAATTTCTATAACTTGAAATTTTTAGAAATTGAAGCAAATCGCATGACAACAGCGGCAATTCGATTAGATTTTGTTTTTACAACTTGAACTTCCATAACTTGAATTTCTCTCTAACTTGAAAAATAATAATGTTACAAAGCTTTGCAGCGTTTTTATAAATTGAATTTTTTGTGCTGACATTAATTTTTAGTTAAGCAAAAATTCCCAGATCTGCCGCTAATAGTCAACGCATATTTTTTTCTAATTTGCTTAATAAACGCCAGTTTAATTTGGGAAATATATGGCTAAATTAACAACACTGTCATTAATAAAAGCTCAAAATTGTAATGATAGGAAAAAGTAGCAAACCCCGTTGCTTACGTGGTATTAAGTCGCTACGCGTCGTTATAAAAATAACAAAAGGGCTTGGATGACTGGACACATTTTTGAAGAATGGATGCTCAAAGTGGATAAGCAATTTTCTGATGCTGGAAAAAAAGTTCTTTTCTTTATTGATAATTGTCTGTCACATCCAAAAGACACTTAATAAAAATAATTGTTAAGAAAAAACTGTATTGTTTGATTTTATTTCTGTTTCATTTTCGATAGAAATCGTTACAAGTTCAAGCAAAAAAAAAACAAAAACAATTAATAAAGACAATTTAAGAGGCTGTAATAATTGTGAATATCTTTAAGTATACCTCAAACATGCGACTAAAAAACGTTTATAAATACTCTTTCTTGTTATTGGTTTACAACACAAAAAGTGTTAATAACTATTGTGAATTTAAAAATTAAAATAAGATATTTTTATGAATAAGGCGTATAATTTACTATATATCAAAGTACAAAAATAAATAACACAAAATTGCATTAATTTTTTTACATAGTGTGATACACATTCCAAATTTTGAATCTGTGTGTGACAAAAAAAACTCCCATCAGAGACGGTACTCTATCGGCGGCGAAACAATCAACTGTTCAATTTGCTTTTATGAAAACGCCAACCTGATCAAATGAAAAATCTTATCGTTTAGAAAAATTTCTAAAAATGGCAAAGTCTTATGGTATGTCAAATTTATTATCGCATTATTTTTCATTTTAATAACATTTTACTTTCACACTATCCCACTGGCACGTATTATTACAGTTTATGACAAGTCTTAAGACAAAGTATTATAGTATGAAAAGCCCTTTAATACTTTTATTAAATGTGAAACACAGTGTTTCATTAAACATTTCATATCTGTAACGACATAAAGCATATCAGCGCTATTGCTAGTTGTTCCGTTCTGCTTTTGAGTTGTCAAAATTAAACAGTCAACGAACTCAAGCCTGATGTAATAAATTTGATCTAAAGGGTCCGCCAGATAACTTTTTTTTAAATGCTATAAAAAAAAACTACTGAATATTTATTTGAAAGAACAAACCTTCCGGTTAATAATGAAAAATAATTTCATTCAAATAGCTGCCTCGGCTGGCCATGCAGTAGCCTACACGATCGGTCCAATTTTTAAGCACATTATCGATTGTGTGCAGCTGTATTTCACCAATGGCTTCGCGAATATTGTGCTTTAAAGCGTCAATTGTCTCTGGCTTGCCGGCGTAACACTTATCTTTAACGGCACCCCACAAATAATAGTCCAACGGTGTCAAATCGCAGCTCCGAGGTGGCCAAATGACATCAGCTCTGCGGCTGATAATGCGATCTTCAAAAACAGGGCGCAAACATAGAGTGTAGCTTCGGCTGTGTGGCACGTAGCGCCGTCCTGTTGAAACCAAATGTTGTCAATATCCTCATCTTAAATTTTTGTGAACAAAAATTCGTTCAACATGGCCCGATAACCGTAACGGCCACTCCTTGCTCATTTTCAAAGAAAAATGGCCCAATTATGCCTCTGGACCAAAATCCGCATCAAACAGTGCCTCGTTTTGGGTGCGTCGGCTTTTCAATGTATGCGTGCGGGTTTTCTGTGCACCAAATGCGACAATTTTGCTTGTTTACATACCCGCCAAGATCAAAATGAGCTTCATCTGAAACGATGATTTTTTTTTTGGCAAAATCGGCATCTTCTGTAAGTCGATCGCAGGCCCACTTAGCGAAGCGTATACACAACCATATTCGTTCAGCGGAAGGATAAAACTAATTATCTGTCAAATCAGACACGAGCTAAGTGTTACCATTCACGAAATAAGCACTAGTTGAAAAAAAACGTTATTTTATAAGTAAATTTTGTTTCTTTCTCTTAAAATAAAAAAAAATAACAAACTACTTTCAACAGTTACGAATTCTTATGGCTGGAAAAATCACGGCCTCAGAGCAATCGCCAGAACTATAAGGAAACAACAAATATTTCTCTGCTCGAAATTTTGGTGTCTGTGTGTCGGCATTTTGGCAAATGTTAGCACAAATTCACTGCTGGCATTTACACAACACACTCATATACATATTTGTTTTGCCGAGGTAGATGTTGACCTAATTTTTCACACATTCCTTAAAGGGAGTCACGAAAGGAGGGTGGCCGGACAGAGGAAGGAAATGCAACAGTAAAAAAAATCAACAGAAACAGAAATAATTGACCATCAGAGAAATACAAAACAAGAAGCTTAAAAACATTCGTGTGGAATTTGGCGACCAACAACATTCATGAGCCTTGGAAAACGACAACAAAAAAATTAAGAAAAAATAATATTTGTTGATATTTGCAAGTGCGGATCCGCCTGGATTTTTTGGGAGGGGAAAGTTTAAATAAACCTCGAAACTTTTAGACATTTCTGTAGAAACTCATTCGAAATGAGGCATATAATATTCGTTTTGGGAGGGAAAATATACTTTCTTCGCCTCTACTGGACCCAGGATTTAGGATATTTGTTACCTAGAGAAACTGGTAGCAGACGTTAAAATTAAAACAGAATATTCTAAATTGTAAATAGTTTGTTTTATTTTAAAAATAATTAAATTCCTTTCAAGCACTTGATACTAAATATTAACTTAAAACATTGAATTGCTGTTGCTGCTGTTTGAAGACTGCATCCATTTAAGTAACTGTCCAGAAAAATATAACAGGGTGTTCCACAATGGTCTATAGCTTCATTATTTTGATATGATTTGCTTTTATTTGTCATATTGGTGTAAAGAAGAATTGTTAAATGGAAAATCTAACTGGTTAAAGAACTTAAACCCACCGCTTATTTGCAGCGTTTTAATTATTCGATTTCTTTAAGGCAAAAAAAAAACAGAAGTAACTGATCATTTTATGTACCATCTGATAATGAGCGACGAAGCTAATTATCAAATTGTCGATTTCGGTATTAAAATAAACGTGCCGCCATTCAGAAATAATCGGGGTTGTCACAGAATCCAATGTTGTCGGAATTGGATTTGAAAATACGAAGAAATACTTTTGCGTGATGAATTTCAATGTTATCGATTTTATGTTAATAGCAGATAGTAATTCTAGATTGAACATAAAACCCATAACATTGAAATTCATCATACAAATTAATTTTTTGTCGCCTTTTCAAATCCAATTCCGACAACATTGGATTCTGTGACAACACTGAATATTCGAGAAAAAAGTGGAGCAATAGCTCGGAAATCTTGAAAAAGGGCATGTAAAATGTGTTAGACAGAGAGCGAGTATGGGAAACTATTATGCGGTGTTCTTTTTCACTTCTAAATTCATTAACAATTCGCATTCATTAATCATGTCTTATATAAAATAAAAATATGGAATGGATTTTAAAACAACGAATTAAAGACAAACCCCTTTTAGTTTCTTTTGGGACACCCTGTATTTTTCCCACAAGCATTTTGTGTACGCATACACACTCACTCATTTCCACACGCCAGAACAAAACATGCCCATAGTTTCCCCCAAAAAATATATATGAACTATATATGTACATACTCGTACGTATATATCTGTATTGTGCGAAAAGTGTCCTTGAATGTTAATGCCGTATTGACCTCATGCAAATACGAATACACGCACCCACACACACACACACACACGAGCATACTCTCGAACACAAGAACACACAAATGCACTTAAATACTATTAATTACAAGTGGGCTTGTATGACCGATTATTTGCAGATATTGTGTCCTTTTACTTTTTCTCTGTGTGTATGTGGGCATGTATTTTATTTATATGTTTCTGTGCATGCGTGTTTTATGCACTTATGCAAACTGGACTTTATTGTATCTACATGACATTATATAACTTACGCACTTTTCATTTCATTTTGTATATTTAATCTTTTGTTTTCGTTTTTTTTTTTTTTTGGTTGTTGCTCCATTTAAATGTACATACTGTTTTTTGGGAAAATAAATTTCTAAAGTTGTGTGTGTGTGTGTGTGTGTGTGTGTGTGGGAAAATTTATTAAGTTTTCATTTTATCGCACATATGCACAAATACACACATGGTAGAAAATAAATTGCTAGTTTAAATATTAGGAGATTTCTTAACAGGGGAAGGAGCAGAAAGGATAATTTTAAATGTATTTAAAGCAAAATAACGAGCACTCTCTTTTACATCCATATTTTTGTATGTATGTATGTATGTATGTGGTTTGGAGTGCATTTTAATGGAGTTCTGTTAAAAGTGGCTGGCAAAATTTATGCTAATATAAGTTTTTTTTTGAAAAAGGTTTCTTTTCGCAGTGAAATCGCACCAATGATATTGTTTTAAAACAAGTATTATATTGAGAGTTTGTTTAACACTTGGGATTTTAAAATTATCCAACTTAAGCAGCCGTTAGATAGAAATTTAAGGGAAAAAAACACTAGAATTGAAGTGCAACATGCGGTAGATAAGTGTTGCAAAGTTAGAAGGTTTCAGCTTAAATTACGGGATACTGGGATCGGCCGGTGGTCGAAATGCGATCACTTGACTTGGAGGTGAATGCAATATTTTCTTCAGTTTAGTGTTAGTATTATTAAACTAAAGAATAGAATAACACAACAGTTGTGTACATGTGTATTAAGATGTGCATAAACAAGTTGTTGTTGTTTTTCAAGCAAATTTAAAAAAAATATATACGAGGGCGGATTGATATTGAGGATAGCTAGCGCTATATGGCAGCACAAACACAAAAGCATTTTTTTTTAGAAATTAGATCTGTCAAACGTCAGCTGTTAAAATTTCACCCAAATTCATTGATTAGTTTATTTGTTGTAGTCGTTTGAAGTAAGCAACTTTAGTGTTTCTTGAAAAATGGAAAAAGTGAATCACGTGCAGTGATTAAACACTATTATTTGAAAGGGAAAACGGCGAAAGAGACAAAAGAAAAGCTCGATAAACATAACGGTGAATCTGCTTCGTCAGATTACATGGTAAAATATTGGATTGCTGAATTTAAACGTGGCCGAACAAGCACTGCAATAATACCATCAACAGGAAGGCCAAAAGAGATGATTACTGAAGAAAATATCAAGAAAATCCTCGAAATCGTTATGAACGATCGCCGAGTCAAGTTACGTGAGATTGTTGAAATGGTAAACATATCATATGAACGTGTGTTCAACATTTTGCATGAACATTTGCATAAGAGCATGCTATCGGCAATATGGGTGTCGCGTTTGCTCTCAATTGACCATAAACGTAAACGTGTGACGTATGCAGTCTCAATGGCAAAGCTCTATGAATTGGGCTACGAATTGGTACCTCATCCGTAATATTCTCCGGATTAGGCCCCTGGTGACTACTTCCTATTTCCAAACCTAAAGAAATGGCTCGGTGGAAAGAGATTTAGCTCGAACGATGAAATGATTGACCAAACAAATGCCTATTTTAAGGACCTCGAAAAATCCTATTTTTTTTGAAGGGATACACAAACTGGAGAAACGTTGAACTAAGTGTATTGAGCTAAAAGGAGACTATGTTGAGAAATAAATGGTTTTTGAAACAAAATGTTTTTTCTTACTTAGGTATCTTCATTATCAATCCGCCCTCGTATATTGTGCATATTTAGAGAAAAGAACCTTTTAAACGATATAAGTTTGCACGATATCTGTGCACAATAGCATACTTAAAAGTGTAGCTTAAAAAATTGTGTGGCCTATTAAGTATAAGATTCTTGTGTTTAGAAAAATATATAGGCGGCAAAAGTTATTTGGCGAGCAATTTTAGGTTTGCAAATATAATAGGCCCGTATTCACAAAAATTATTTGTATTTAAAATGCATTTTAAGATATATTTTTCATGAAAATTTTCTTTAAGCTACATTTTAAAATCCAATTATTTTTTTATGATTACGGCCGTTAATATTTTTTAGCAGAAATAATTGTTATTTTGTGGTTTTTATTTTTCTGCCACAAATAAAAGTTTATTATCGATTTTTATAATTTTTATGTTGTTTATACTAAAATATTTTATGATATTTATTTCGTGCAAAATAATTGAAACTTTGACCAGGGTTATTTCTGAATATAAAGAATACAAAGGGAAAATATTAACTCAAATTAAGCTTATGTGGACTTAAGCGCTTATTCGTTTTTGTTACAGAATTATCTCTGCTTAAAAAAGTAAACATCAAGAATTGAAATAAAGACATTTGATTTTATAATTATATATTGGATTCCTTATCATCTAGTAAAAAAATATGCAATATTTTAAACAACAAGATAAACGCATATTTAATTAAAAATTTCCCTTGAGCTATTTTATTTTGGAAAATGTTTTCCTTTCGCCCTCGTTCAGTGCTTAGATATCCTTAGATTTAAAAACTATCGTCTGGTAATTATGTTGAACACTTTGGACAATTGTTTAAGCAGTTATGGGAAGATTCAGGTTCTCTGCTTAAACTTTTTACACAAATGCACTTTTATTATGATTAACTGAAATTGGAAATAGCTCCTATTCGTTGGTAATAGAATAGGAAGTAGCTCTATGGACAATAACAAAATAAAACATGTTTCTGAAAGTTCATATATAAAATATTTTTGAGGTTTTTTATTGGGGGCTATATTTTTTTGTGATTTTGCAATATTTATTGAAATTACCCTGGCAATATTCCGGTTGATATCGAATCTTGAAAATAATGAAGACCAAATTAAATTAACATAAAAGTTTTGAATTTAGTTTCGCTGTAGCTTCCAAATTTAATTTAATTTATCATATTATTTGTCCTCGATCATAATTTTTTTTGAGAGCGAGTTAATATTTTAAAAATGTTATCTAATTTCTTTACAAAGTTCTTAATTACATATTAGTTTCATTTGCCCATTTACAATGCAATAACGGTGACCTTTGAATATCGCTCTAACTTGAATAACACACACACACGCACACACACGCATATCCTGAAATAAATCTTTTTGTTAAAAGAAAAAGCAAATCAAAGCGGAACAAAACAAAATCCATTTCATTTTCCTGATTTACTCACGCTTTCTTGCACAAACTCATTTAATTGCTTTCAATTTTTAATACGCGCACAACAAAATACACCTACCTACACACACACACACACACACACACACACACAAACACACACAAGCAAACAAGTGTAGTGTGATTTTAGGAGCTTTAAAATAAGAAGACCTTGAGCTTTTTATTTTGCATTTCTTTGTGCCTTTCACAAAAAGCAAAACGTTTTAATAATATTTAGAAGCCATAAATAAAGGTTTTAAAGACGATATTGAGAAAACAGCGAAATTCTGAAAATGTCAAAAGAAGAAAAGCATTTTTTACAAGCAGAAATTCAATCACGAAATAGCAAATAAAAATGTATTATAAGACTGTTTATGTGATCACGGTTGGCTGCCACTGAAGGTATTAAACTTTTTAAAAGATTATCAAAAAGTTAATTTAAACATTAACATAAAAATAGAAGTAAAAGTAAAATAAAAGCTGACAGTAAATCAATAAGATTTTTTTATTAAAAAAATTTAATTAAAAAAATTGTGTAAAGTCGTACGAAGACTTTTTAGGATATCAAAGCCATAGGATTTGCAAGTTTTTAACTTAAAAATTATTTATTTAATTTAATTTAATAATATAATTTAATTTCAAAAAGTTTTCAGTTGTTGGGGGTTGCATCTTTTCAAGATAATGGTGTAAGGCCTACCGATGATTTGTAATGAACACAAATGAAATGCTAGACTATCTCAACCCACAACAAATGAAAGCATTTTAAATTTATTTATTAAGTTTGAAAGAGTTGTTATTTGTTTGGGAAAAGTCTTCTTGATTGCTTGATTCGAAAAATGTATGAAAGAGACATTTTATAGAGATAATTTAATTCACACTATCAGCGCCCTTTTGTAACTTTTTCAAGAATTTCTCGCGTCGAAAAGATGTTTTTTATGTGTACGACTACTTTGTAATAAGAAAGAGCTAAGAGAGTTTTAATTTGTTTATTTAGAATGTTTTTGTATTTTATCGTATATATTTATGTAAACGATTAATATTTAATTACTAGAATGCGGTCGATTCGCCGTCGACCGCCGGATACAGCAGTATTGCATAAAATCCATAATGATTTTTTGATGATTTTTCTTGTGTTTAAAAAAATTATTATCCAAGCCAAAAACTCATTTCAATATAAAATTGTAATTTAAAAATTTTTTTTAATTTATTTATTTGAAAAAAATAGATATTATTATTCATTTATTTATTTAAAATGTAATTTACATCAAATACAATGGACTGGCATCTGTGGCCTGCGCCATTCTGAAAAAAATATATATTTCTAAATAATGGATTGATTTCATCTGATGTTCAACACAAATATATGTTTGAAAAGCATCAGCTAACATGACAAAATGTAGGACATTTGGATATCTTATGCAGGAGTTATAGCTGTTTCAAGTTAAAGGATATTTGACAGGATCAGAATTCTTCTTGCGATTTCATTGAAGATCGCCGTAGACGTTGCAGCTATTATGTGTACCGCCTTTACGATTTTTTAAATATTTGCAATATTTGCATATTGCAAAAATAACACTTGATTTTTAGGATATATGAGAGGCGGACGGACGTGTCCTTGGTGCAATATTTAAAAAAAATCTATTTTTTCTTAACTAAAATGCTTCACTGGTACTTTTTATGGGAATGCTGTTGGCTGAAGTAGTTAGCGCGTTGACTACAAAGCAAATAATGTCTAAGAACGTGGGTTCGAGCCCAGCTTCAGACAAGTCATAACCTCCAGCATTTTTCAGATGTGCATTAGTATGCCATTGTATTTGTCGTTGTCGGAGTGTTTAAGTGATGAAGGCATACCACTGGTCACTGAACAGTACCGGCAGCAATTGATACTGGTGTATGCTAGCGGACATCACAGCGCCCTCCTGCGTCGGTATTGTAGCAAAATCGCCGGCGAAGTAAAATAATTAATAAAAAAATGGCTACAACAGCTTAAAACACATTTAATGCGCCTACTTGACATCAGAGGCGCTGCAACACTGATCTAAAAACTAATACAGCGCGCAATATCAGAGTTGTAAAAATTAAGCTTTCTCTCTTTCACCATCTGTCCTCTCTCACTATCCCTTTCCCAAGGAAGGTAACACACCTACGGGTTGGTAGGCATACTAATTGCCTGAGTGTTAGTTACTTCTCTTAAAAAAAAAAAAAATATTAGTATTTAAAATTTTTAATCGCACTTTGTCCCAAAATTAATATTTTACATATTTAGTAATATATTATTAGTTTAATTAAAAACGAATTGAAATTGATTATTGATGCACTTAATTTCAACGATCTTTGAAAATTTATTAAATTTTTGTCCCGTCACTATATATGGGATCCAAAATACTGTGCAATGTAAGACTATGGTGAGATGAAACCATCATGAAAGATGCCCACGTAAATCTTAACCACATCTGTCTTCATTCTATCGCCCAGAACAATCTTTCAAATATCTAGAGGTGCGCTGCATTTGGTAGAGTGTGTTGACATGCATGTTCATGAGATGGCAACAAACAGAAACATATTAAATTGTTGTTGCCACAAAGCACATTATAGCCCGACTTTCTTCTCATTTTCAACATGTTTCATCGCCTCACATCGTATTGCATTTATTTCCTTCTAAAATTTTCATATAAATTCAACTTTAAAAATTCACAAAGAGCATATAAAAACGATATCATTCATCGTCATGTGGATTATTAATGTAGACATACAGATGAGTAGTATGTGTTTGTGTGTATGTTGCTATTTGTTAGATAGATTGTAACATAAGTATAACACTGCATAAGTGTGTACACGATTACATTGGCACAAAACTAAAAAAAATACACAGTTTCCAAAGGAAAAAATTTACTGTTCGAGTTCAAAACTACTACAAAATTTTTTTAGAAAAATGTCCAAACATGTTTTAGATATGTTTATTTTTACAAGTATTTGCCGATTACGTTGATTCTACTAATAAAATAAATATGAAGTATTTACATATTTAAATATATACGATAAGGTACAAAAACAAAAACCATTCTAAATAAACAAACTTAAAACTTAATAGCTCTCTTTTGTTTATAAAGTATGCATAGAAAATGCTCTGTCTCATTTCTTTGCGAAAGCAAATTGGACAAACAAACATGCCTGCTTTTCTTTTCTTTCAACTTGAAGCCGATACATCCAAGTGCAATAAGTTTGCATGGATTAGTAGCAACTTTCAAAGCTTATAGCTCTAAAAATGCTGAGCTGATTTTAACAGAATATACATTGCACACATTTGTGAATAAATATCTACAAAATGATAATGATATTGCCAAAATCGGCAAAAGGAATCTAAAAAACATATTTGCCTATTTATTATATAGATTTGTTGTTGCTGTAAAAAATATGCAACATGCTGAAATGTTCTACAGGAGAAAAGCAATTCTTTCTAAAATTGAGCATTTTCTGCAAAATCTATTTTTTCAAGCAAAATTTTCCGAAAATATACTTTTACTAATAATTTTCTAAAGACATTTTATTTTCACAAATGCACTTTTTTCTAAAAAAAATTCTTTCCACGCAAGTATCTTGCCTGAAGGAGTACGAGTATATTTTGTTACGATGCACTTTTGATAAAAATATTAATTTTGCTAAACATTCAAATAGTTTTTTGTAAAAACTACCTGCTTTTTTTAAAAAGCTACAGTTTTGAAAAAGGATTATTCTGTATAAAGTGAAAATAGAATTAAGGTACCTTTTAATTACATACATACATATTAGAGATGAGATCGTGACTAATTTTACACTCACGATTATGCTGGCTCACAATAAAACAATTTTACTCAAACACGACCTTATATTTTTTGCTCACGTTCCTGAACGCTTACGTGTGTGGAAAATAAAGTTAGTCACAATCACGAAACTCGCGATCACGAAATACTTAGGAAAGAAAAAACAATAAAATAATTTTAAAAAAATTTTTATGAAAGAAAAATCAATAAAAGCAAAAAAAATCACGAAACAATTACGCTAATAAACACTCACGCTCTATTTTTTTATACTCCCGTTGATGCACGTTCACATGATTGAAAAAAAACTAATCATGATCATGTGTGATCACGCACACAGATAAAACAGATGAAATAGTTTTATAATTAGGAAATTTTTTGTCTATTTCGAAAATAACTTTTTTCTATAAACTATTTTATATATAAATAGGCAGAGTCAAATTTTTTCTCGTTTGTTTGCCAACAGAATTTCTTTATTATTTTACCAAATGGTAGATTTTGATGAGCTTTAGTGACCCGACTATATATTATTTAAATCGGTTCAGTTCTTACGGCATCAAAGGCTCCTAAAGTTGACAACACCCAAATGAGAAAAATATAAACGTACATTCATTTATGTACGAGGAAGTGTTAGTTCAAGTATAAACATAAGCAAAACAATGAGAGTGTTTAAGAGTACCTACCTACATATGAATATGAGTAATACGATTTTATCTCTTCAAATATGTGAAGTTGAAAAATAAAAAGAGATCAGAATTGAAGGAGATGAGAACTGGATATGGATGTACATGTTTATTACAGTTTTGTTTTATTCGTGAAGAAGTTTGTTTATGTAATTACTTGATCACCCTTATTCCAGTTGTCAACATCGTCGTCACGTCAATACAGTACGAAAAAACTGGGGGTTGTCTACCCGTTGTCGAATACAACCGCCTACTATTGATAGGCTCTTGTTATTTTCTAGACCTTAGAGACCAGAAATAGAATGCCGGTAGCACAAAATTATTCTCGAGAGCGAGTACACAAGCCCAAATTTTTTGGTATTGTATTGACGTGACCACAATGTTGACAACTGGAATAAGGGCGAATAATTAATTAATTATAGCTAGAATATGGACGATTCCGTCGGTCATAGGAAATACTAGTATTTTTTAAAAGGCATTTTGACAAGCACCAAATATTGTGTAACTTAAAACAAATTATTTTTTTTTTTCGTCGGAAATGGTGTGAAACATGCATTGCCTTTTATCAAAATATTACATGTTAAAAATATTTTATATAAAAAAAAAGAAACAAGCTAAATAAAAATACATGTGCAAGTCTAAGCGGATTTTAGATTTATTTTTCTGTTTTGTTTCTTTTCTGTTAAAAATATTTAGTTTTTTGTTCTAGTTTTGTTGCTTTATGGCCCAATTTCAGGGCATCAACGTCTAAATCCATGAAGATCTCAATGAATGACAAACAGCGTTAAATACATGCACACACACTTACAACTGAATACTAAATAGTATTGCGTGCAGTTGAATGAAAATGTCTGCAGGTCTTCCACTAGAACATGAATGAACGTTGAAATTAGGGGGTTTCTTTTTTTGATAATTGTGAACTAATTATTTTGCTTGAAAATGTTTAGTATTAAATTAAAATTAAAACAGATTTTAGGTGAATTTAACTATTTTTATAGAGCTGAGGCGGGCGGGAGCACGAACATGAGTTTAAAAATAATTGCCTTTAAGTTATTTATACAACATGTTTTAATTAATCAAAGAAATAAAAAGGAAATTTAATAAAATCAAAAATATATGTATATTAATTCATAAAAATCTCTAAACAATTTATGGGATATGGATTTAAAATGCCTTAAGAGGCACATGAAATAGTTATGTGGACATACAAACACACACACACACAAACACACACACACACACACACGCACACCACACATACGAGTACATACACTTTTCTTACACACAGAGAAGCAACAAAACACTATTGCTGCACAAATTATATAAAGTATCCCTGAGAGTGTTGACCTCATCACCTCATGTTGTATGAACAAGAAGTAGAATGTACAACATGATTTTCAAAGCGAAACGGGGTTTCATGCCGAAGTTATTGACTTTTTTGTATTTGTTCTAATAAAAAACAGAAAGAATTATTGTCCTTCCAGATATCGATAGCAACAAAGTATGTATGAAAATGTCTGCATGTATTTGTCAATATGATTTTGAGTGTCCTTGCTGGCAATATTCATTATGGTTACGATGTCCCTCCACTTGTTGTATTGTCTTCTTTTTTTAAATATAACAAATTGAACAAATTGAATTTTCTTGGTTTTTTTTTCTTTCCTCTTCTCTGGGTGTCATTTACTTTTGATACATATGTGCATATGTATGTATTTACGTATTCAGTAGCTGCTGCAAGCACATAAGAAATCGAATCTCTGCATGTATGAAAGCACATGAGCGTTTGTAGTGAATGTTGGTCATAACGAGCATACTGATGTTCTGCCTTTTGGTTGGCTACTGGCTGATTTCTGTCTCGATCTATATAATTGCTAGTTTCCATTTTAATTTCAAGTATGTACTTATTTATTTTGTTGCAGTAGTTGCTGATGATTTTTATGCTTCTGTGCTTCATGTTGCAGAATTTAATTGCTTTTCTTAAGTATCATTAAATTTAATATGTTTTTTTTTTATTTTTTGTTTTAGTTAATTAAAATTTTTAAATACTTTCAGTTATCAAAAATTTGGTTTCGAAGCCTATAAAATAGATATGAAAAGGCTTTAGCTAAACTGATAATATTTTGCAATTGTTTGAATTAAATGACCAAAAAAGGATACTTTTGACGAAAACATTCATTAAGGAAGCATTTTGGGTGAATAAGTTCTTATATTGTGAGAAATAACATATTATTGCATTTTTATATTGTATACCGTTTGGGAACACGTAATCTATATTATTGATATATCCCTTTTACGGCCGTAATACTGATCCGATCTTGGAAAGATTTATATGTTTTTAAACGGAGTTTTTACATAGATGTGCACAATCGTAAATTTATTTAAATCGGTTCAGTATTTTGGAAGCTATAAGCATTTAAAGTTGCTACCAACACATGCACACTTAGTACACATACATGTATAAGCTTCAAATTGAAAAATAAACAAAGTGTGCATTTGTGTTTGTCCAATTTGCTTTTGCATAGAAATGAGACAGAGTTTTAAGTTGTTTATTTAGATTGTTTTTATATTTTATCGTAAACATTTATGTAAATGATTAATATTGATTTCTAGAATGCAGTCGATTGAGTCGACCGCTGGATACACTAGTCTTTTATAAAAAAAGCATCTGTTTTGTTGAAAGGAGTGGCTCAAATCATTTTTTTTTTGTAAAAAGTATAATTTTAGTAAAACGTAACTTTTTTTAGAAACAATTAAATTTTTTAAATGAACCCCTTTAAATTAAAAATTATCTCTTTAGTAAAAAGTATATTTTTAGTAAAGTGTTCCTTTTAGCTAACTTAGCATTTACACATGAAATTAAATGTCTGAAAGCCGCAATACTTCTTCACAAACTTTATTCGTTTTTTACTTTCCACACAGAAAATATGGAAAATCAATTTTAATTAATATTTTAGTTAGAAATTCGTACTTCTAAGTAAATCCTGTACTGATTTTCGTCCTACAAAAAATTTATAATATCAATTAACGAATTTGTAAAAATGAGGGTTTCTTGCTTGTTGGGATCAATTAATAGGGTTAATTGAAAGCATTTAAACAAATGATTAATTGTCCCAGTTAATTAAATAATTGAATTTAAAGATTTTAAAGAATTAAATTTTTTGTTGGACAAATCAAAGAAAGTAATTGAATTTCGTAAATGTTTCAATTAAATTAATTAATTGACCTAATTTAAAACAAAAATAGATTTTAGAGCACATTTCCAAAAAATGGATTAAGTGCACTTAAATTTCAACGATATTTTCAAGAAAGTAATTTTTTTGACGTTTTCAGAAAGTAAAATGACAAAAAGTCAAACACTATTGCTCTTCTATAAGATTTCTATAAGTATTGTGGCAGAATTATAACTGCAAATTCAACTTATTTTGTAAATATATTTAAAGAATTATTATATTTCTTCATCAATCATACATAAATAAGACACTTAATGCCTTTTTATAGAAATAATCTCATTAAAATATTAACAATAATAATTATAAATATTAACAATAAAAATTTGTGTACGTGATAATATAGATAAAAATGGAGACAAAATTAACTCATCAAAGTAGAAGTATAGAAATTTATGCAGCTTTTCGCTTCGACGACATTTTTAAAATGAACTTTCACTTTCCAATGAAAACGAACAAGAAATTTTCATGAAAATCTTTTATTGCGTTGAAATTTTTATTCTTAATACGTGTACAAACTCTTTAGTAAAAAAGGGCATTTTTAGTTAAAAGTACGTCTACAGCGACAATTTCTTTTTTATTACAAAAATAAATTTCTAATAAAAAGTAAATTTTTTGCTAAAAAAGTACAATAGAGAATATTATTTAGCAACAATAATTTTAAGTAAAAGAACCTTTTGTATAAAAAGTACCTTTTTGGCAACAAATATTTTCTTGTTAAAAGTTTTGGTAAAAAGTTAAAAGCTTAGCAGAAAGTGAATTTTTAGTAAGAGCTTTTCTAGTAAGAACTAAATTTTAACATGACGTCTTCAATAAAAATAACTTTTTTAGTAAAATGAATCGGTTTAGCAAAAAGTACCAGCAAAGTACAGTCTCGCTCAACAGTACGTCTATCTGAGTGACAGAGTAGGAAACCTTCCATATTTCCCGCACCACAGCGGGGTTGTTGTTGAGGTTGCGGTCGGACTGGCGCACGGCCGAATACACAGATATCATGATTCCATTAATGTATGTATATCGATGCAGGGGCAGTGGCGAAAGAGTAGTGAAAATCACTCTTTTAATACATTTAAAGTATCCTTTGAAAAGAAAGTAACGGTTTACCTTCTTCGTAGCAAGTACCCTTTCAGTAAGAAGCACCCATTTAGCAAAAGAACCATTTTATTAAAAAGTACCCTTTCAAAAATAAGTAGAATTTTGGTAAAAAATTACTTTTTTCGTAAAAAACTCAATTTTAGTAAATATTGCGCTTTTAGAAAAACGTACTCTTTTAGTAAGAAAATATTATTTTTAGTAAAAAGTATTCTTTCAGTAAAAAGTATCACTTTAGTAAAAAAATTTCGTTTTTAGTACAAAGTACCTTTTTGGAAAAATGTACATTTATAGTAAACAGTAAGTTTTCAGTCAAAAGTACCTCCTGAAAACCCTTTTGATGAAAAAGTGCGTTAGAACGAAATTTTTTTAGTATAAAATAACTTTCTAATAAAAAAAAATACTTTTTTTAAACCTTTGACGACCATAGGTAAGTATGCTTGCACGGGGTTTTTAAGTCTATATATTTGTCCAGGTAACAGATACAGGAAATTTGTCAAATATTTTTTTATAGAAGAAGATTAAGGCAACAAGAATGTAGTTGAGGGCGGGGCCCACTTATTCCATACGAGGCTCAGAATTTGGCAAAAAAAAGTATTTATGACGAGGGCTGCTACGGGGTAAAAATACGGCGCAAAGGTATGACAGTCAATATTATTTTGGATTCAACCTTTATCTATCAAAAAAAAAAAAAATTAACAAACAAGTTTGCGTAAACTCCAGGCTGCCTACAGCTAATCAAATTATGTTTAGCAATTATGTTTGCAATTATGTTATGTTTGGGATGAAACGAAAATAAACTTTACAATTATAACTTCTAAATTGAAATTAAGGTTCGAACTTTTGAGCACTTTTTTCACTAACGTTAAACACTGACTAAGCATGTCTGTGTTTAGTATTTTACGTTGATATATTGAAACGAAAAAGGGGAATCACGAAATTACAATTCATACATATGAACACATACATGTACTCGTAAGTATTTTGACAGTCTTTATTTGAAATTTCAAACGAATGCCCTATTTGCATCAGTCTGCATAGAAAAGTAAAAGAAATTTGTATACTGTTTACAAATTAAAAATGAGTTGACCAGCCCGAGATCGTTCCTTTTTCTTTAAGTTTTAAATAAAAACCAATTTTTAAATCTTTTCTGCAGTTGAATAATTTGGCATTAACAAATTTCGTTTCAACCCATATGCAACTAACTATATTTGCAAAGCGAAATGGGGGACTTGAAGGGTTTCCATAGCTACTACTAGGCCATGGAAATCGAAAATATAACAAAAAAGTAAATCGCTTCATCCAAAAATTGTTGGTCGTCAAAGGGATAAAGTAAAAAGTACGCTTATAGTAAAAATTTCCTTTTCAGTACGAAGCAACATTTCAATAAAGTGTAATATTATGCCATTTTCTTTTCTAAAAATAAAATGTGAAATTTTTTTACTTTTGATCAAAAAAATTGCTATTCAAAGTTTTCTTAAGACAAAAATTTTGCCTTGTAAGCGATGATACAATAATTTCTAATAAACTCACTATTTCAAAAAATCATTATATTGCAAATTTTCAATAAAAAGGGCTGAAAATGTTGCACTTTTGTTTTAAAGAAAACGCCATTAGCCAGAAGTAGTACATTTACATTAAAATATGCGCTTTCAATAAAAAGTACATTTTTAGTAACAAATATCTTCTTCTTAGTAAAAAATACTTTTCTTAGCAAATAAAACTAACACAACTTATTGTCACAAGAGACCTTACTAGTAAAAAGTCACTTTCCCGACCACCGCAGTGGACCATAGGAAAGTTTTGAGATATTTTTTTCATTCTAAATTGAAAGAAAATTTTTCAAAATATTTTTGCTCGATAGGTTTTCAAATTAATGAAAAAAACCTTTAACATAATTGTTCGTAAAACAGTGTGAAGTTTCCAAAACGATACAATTTCAAGCACAAACACGCTCTCACTCTCCGCATCGCTCTATTCTACGCAGTGATGGCATTTTGGTGCTTTTCGTGTATTTTTTGGTGCTTTTTGCCTCTTCATACGCGCGAAATTTTATTAAATACCCGCGCGTATTTGCAGTGCTTTTCACAATTTCTCACAGTGCCTTTTGTGCTTTTTTGTACAACTGATAAATGTTTTTAGTTGCAAAAATTAGAAGGAGCCAATGGTACTTTCTAAGCAACCATGAATTTTTTCCGCTAAGGTTGAAAAAACATTCAGTTTAATGAATTGGTGCAAAACAAAAATTAGGAACCTGTCATTTTTACATTCAGTAAATGCGTTTTAGCATGTTAAATACGGTTTAAAATGCATGTTGTAGCAATTTTTTTTCGCTTTTTATCCTTTTTGGAACAGTTTACGGTGCTTTTGTTCTTTCTAGAGATACTAACACTGAATCTACGTACATATGTATGATTAATTTAAATGTCTCGTTAATTCAATAATTCGTATACGTGCTGAAATGAACAAATATTAGTGTCAAGAGGGTATTTTTTTAAACAGCTTTATTTTTGGGTTTTTTGCTTGTTAAAACTTTCTTTGTTCTCTAATTGCTAAAATAAAAATCTTTACAAATCGAAGAGAGAGAGAAAAAAAAACTAAAAAATAATGAAGTCAATTGTTCTTTAAAACCACATTTACTTGACTCCTTAACGTTTTTCTTTTTTAATTTTTTTTTCTTCCTTTTTGCAAATTTTAACGCCAACGAGAACATATTTTAGATTATATTTTTTTATTCGTACAGTCACAAAATAAATATAAAAAAGTAAAGTACTACTTGACATTTTTTGGCTCACGGAGTCAAACAATGAAAAGTCATTGAACAGAGTGGAAAATATGTACATGAATGTGTTGAAATGTATATGTATGTGTTAGTAAGTGTTCATGGTAAATATGAGGGAAAAATTGTAAAAATAAAATTCAAACGTTTCATAAGGGACATTCTGTTTGGTGTTCGGAAAATAAAAAAAATTAAGTCAAAACGTAAATTGCCACAATTTATTTTATGGAATATTTCAACTTGACAGATAAAGTATTCGTTTTTATGCTTTTTCAAACTTTATGTCTATTTGAATTTTTTACCAAAATTTTCTATTTAGCAAAAATAAAATATACAAAAACATATTGATCCTGTACAGTTCATTAATCAGGCGCTTTTAATGTTTGCTATTATGTGGACTTGTGACTTTGCTGTTACCAAACAGCGTAATAATTAGTTTACAAAATTTCAATAGTCCAGTTAAAGAAAGGTGAAATAGAACTTATAAATGACACCTCTTAATTCGAACTCTAATTTAAACTGAAAAGTGGACGAAAACCACAAAAAATGCACCCTCATGAAATAGTGTAGTACGACCCCTTTCAGGCAGGGAAAGTTCACTTTGATTTTTAAACTTTTTAGCAATGTTGCAGCCAGCTTCAAGTATAAACTAAGAACAAAACAAATGTTTGTACATCCCCCCCCCATTCCATTTTCCGCTCTCTTGCATAAACTCAAGACTATACAAAGTAAACTTTCTCTATCTAAAAAACGTTTAATCACCGAAAACAATGAAACTTATATTCTATTAAATTTTTTAGCTTTTCCTAAATTATTTTCTTAATAAAATCATTTAAAAAGTAATAATAAACAGGCTCAATAAAGGGAGAGCGGAATTCGAAAGACTACAGCCCCTGTGAAAAAACTGACAAGTATCCAGAAGAACTAAACTTAGAATATTCAACGCATGTGTTGTACGGAAGTGAAACCTCATTATTATCGAACACCATCACGCAAAAGCTGCAGGCAGGTATTCATCAACAAGTGTCTCACTCAGTCCTAACAACATCAGCAACGCTGATCTCTGGAACATCAGCAACAAGGAATCCATAGTAAAATAAATAAAACGTTGAATATGGAGATGGATCCCCCATATTATCAAAAAGAATCCTGACAGTATAACAAGGATGGCACTAGAGTGCAATCCTCAAGGCTTTAAAAGCCGTGGTCACCAAAGGAATTTATGGAGACGCACGATACTTCAAGAGCTAGGAGAGTCCAATCTTACATGGAAAGACGCAAAAACAACGGCAACAAATCGTATAAAATGAGATGCTTTGTGGAAACCATATGGACAAATCCTGCGTGACAAACGCTACATTCGTACGCGTTTTCACATTAATTTATAACATTTTTTTGCTCTATCAAAAGAGTTACCTTCAACTTATGCATGGTGGACATCAATGTACTTTTGAATGGCATAACAAATAATTTTTTAGCAGGTATTTGCTGCGAAATAATTGATCAGAAAGGTTTGTGACGGACGCTATACAAAACGGAAGTAACTTCGAAAGTTAAAGGGTGCTTTCGAAATTTCTAGTGAATTTTTCATAATAAAGCACACAAAATTTAGTTCCGAAAAGAAAGATGAATATAAGAAAATTCTAAAATTACATTATTTCAGCCAAAAAATTTTGCATTTTTCAGCAAAAGACGTGAGTGAACCCTTTGTAACGCACGCTACGTGACGCACGTTACATTTTTTCTATTCTATTTTCTATTCTGAAAGTTCATACATAATTTCAATGTTTTCAAAATAGTAAACGCAAAATTTCTTTTACTAAAATTTAAGTGAGTTCAATGTACGATACTAGAGTACACCTAGTGGTTGAAACTCTACCGCCAGTTTAAACGTCTACCTATTTTAGTTTCGTTCATTTAACGAGAAAAAATACCTAATTGCTCATTCCTTCGCCATGGAAAAAAACAATAAACGAAATAAAATTGCATACAAATACGGAAATTTATAAAAAAAAAATCTTATTACTCATATACATAATTATGTAGGTACTCTTGAACACTCTTATCGCCTTGCTTGAACCAATATTTATATAAGTGAATGCGTGTACGTGTGCATTTTTAGCATTTGTAGTGGTGTCAACTTTATAAGCCTTCCTTTAGTACTGAACCCATTTAAATAATATAAAATCGGGCCATTGAAGCTCAACAATGTTTACCATTTGGTAAAAGAATGAAGAAAATCGGTTGGCAAACAAATGAGAAAAAGGGATCTAAAAATTTTTCTTTGGCTATTTATATATAGATAAAAAAATATGGCTTTCGATCGGGCCATCCTCACTAACACTAAAATTATTAATATGAAAACCTTAAAAATTTTTAATTTCTGATATTACTTGAAGATCTGAGATAGTGTTAGGATTTAGTAATAATTTGTGCATTAATGATCATCGAAGTACAATTATTTTATTTATAAAATCATATATCTAGAGTAATATCCTTTAAAAAAGGATAAAAAATAACTTGGATTATTTAAAAAAAAAATTTGGTTTGTGGACTGTTTCTGGGACTTGTCTATATGGGGTTAATATTTAGTTTGAAAATCTCTATTCCTTGGCAATTCAGCAAATCGTTTCAGCATTATTTGAACCAACGCAGGATTAAAACGTTCCTGGTTTTGGGTTTTCAGGCAGCCACAGTGGCTTTTCAAAGTCCCACATAGTTGGATTTAAATCTGGATTTTGTGCTGGCTTAAGGATTTGATATTATTAGTTGTAACCCAGTTCTTGACTACGCTCGAGCAGTGCATAGAGTCAATGACGGGCAGAAATGTCCAAGCTAAAAGATCCCCGTAATCACAATGCAAGTGATACTACACACACACACTCACACGCAACATATATATGGGTCATAATTTAGAGATTAACGAACTTAATTATATGAGCACGATTGTATATAAACGATTTTGCGTTGGCCAACATTTTAGCTTTCTCATATCTCGACAAATTTGAAAAGTTTTGATATCTTTTTTTCCTGGGCTCGAATCGTCACATTCGTGATCGTATTGGCGATCGTACGAAAGAAGATTACGTGATAAGTCAATCATATGAACAGGGGTGCCAAACGTGACGATTTTACGTCGTTTTGATGATTTTTTAGAGCGAATTTCACAAAATGACGATTGAAGATTTTTATTTAGTAACCTTAACCATTGACGATTTTTTTACTTCACTCCTTTTTGCTCAACATAACCTCTACTTAAGGCAAAATGTCAATCTCGATAGAAAAAAATATTTATATTGAAATTAATTGTTTGGCTTGAGTTCAAATCTGAGTTTACTCATTTCTTCTTAATTTTTAAGAAATTATTTTTGGATAAATTCATTATTTTATTAAGAGAGTACTTTTTATTTGAAACAATTTATTCATAAGACTAGCAGAACGGATCAGTACTGATTTCGAGGTCGCTACATCATCTCATCAGCGTTCTTTTGTTCGATTTTACCACTTTTGAGGGTGGGCACTAGTGATTAGGATTATCAACTATTTAACCGTATTATTTAACGAATTAGAATACGAAAAGTACAACTTATTCATTTCTTACAAGTTAAATCAATTTCGGTTAGTACGAAATTTCCATAACTGATGATTAATTATTCCTCCCGATTTTTCCAGACTCATTGGCTGCTGAGCTCAAGCCATTTTCCATTTTTGTTTACTTTATTTTTGCCTTTTGTAGTTGACTTTCTTTAGTATTCAACCACCTGTGACAATGTAAACATGGAGTTTATGACGAGTGCTTTTGTTTTTAATAATTAATGTTTATGCGTAATTTTTTTTAGGTTTATATTGAAATGAATATTGAACTAAAATATAAATCATATCAATTAAAAAATTTACGTTTATTCTGCAAAATATATTAAATGTTTCGACACAAAATCTCTTCAGATCTTGCTTTGAATTGACCAAACATGTTGAGTTTTCTATTATTTTATTTTTAAAATTTTTAATAAATTCGTTGAATTGTTAATTTTTAAAAGAAAGATTGTTTTATTTGTATAAAATACTATTGGCTGTTGTATAAAATAGAAGATTTTTGTGTGACGATTTTTTTACGATTTTCTTTTTTAAATAGTTACGATTTCGACGATTTTATTTCCCAGAATTTGACGAATTTTCAGAAAATATTACTGGCAGCCGAAAATATTACAGAATGACCTGACGACATAATTTTTTGTGAACATTTTTCAAGCATACTTTAGAGGCGTTTATTTTATATGTTTGTTGTCAGTGTTAGCAGAAAATATTATGTTAAAATTTGCTACAGTAGAAAAGCCAATTGCTAAATTAAATTGCATTCTTATTTCCTACATACAATATTAATGCATACAGGTCAGGAAGAAAGTTATAGCCGGGAGTCCAACAGATACTACACGTTTTTTTAACTTCAAGTGCTAGCGAGGAAGATTTGTTCATCAATATTCCGTGCAGATTTTGTAAAAACGTCTACGTTTGGCTAAAAACTCTCAATTGCAAGAAGAGTTTCACTAGTGCTGAGCATACTTTGAAAAATAGGATGTGTAGCAAATGAGTTGTATGAGTGCAAGGAATTGACAATAAAGCATTGAGACCGGTTGGGTGTATATTTTCCTTGCGAATTATTTTGCTTTGTGCTTAACTTCTTATAACTAGCTCTTGGATCATAATAATGCTAAGAAAATTTCATTTACTCGCAATATTTTTAATACAATTTTTGCATACAATTTAAAAAGCTTTTAATTGCACTCGAACGCGTTTTCGCTAATAGATGATAATTCGTAAAACTCGTACGATCGTTCATACGATCATGTATGTTGTAATCTGGATTTTTACAAAATCCAGTACGTTCACTTATGTGATAATCCGAAAAGTGCATTTTTACGTGACGTCTTTAACGTTCACGGATGTGACGATACGATCCCTCCACATCTACAGTACATCAAAAATTTGTTTTCCAATAAATTCAACGTATACTTAATATCAATATATACCAGAGTTAAATATTAATCATACGTATTTGTTAAATAAATATTACTCATACGTCTCAAGCAAAGTTTCGCTTCAACTACATATTTTAAAACAATTCAAAATAAAACGTGTATAAACAAAATATTTCCTAAAAAAAAACACTTCTACCAAGAATTCCATGCAAATAATTGTTTTAAAAGTAAACAGAAATAAAATCAAATCAATTGAGTAAAACCGAACCAAAAACAAACAGAAACGCAAAAACACTTGTTAAACTTACGCACTATAATACCAATGGACACACATCTGCACATACCGCAGAGAAATGCCGGTAGATAAAAGAAATACATATTAAAAGAAAACTATTTAGAAAATATTGACTCGATAATATAAAATTTGTTTCAGTGCCACTCTGTTCCTCTGGCATATGCACAGAGAGAGAGAGAGAGAGAGAGAGATACACGCAAAACAATGATGATGGCGACAACGTCGACGACGATGTTGAAAAATATCACTGACAATCAAACAAACAAAAAAAAGGAGCAAAAGCATGGAATGTAATACGGTTTTGTTTTTGTTCCGCTGCATGTGAAAGAAGAAAAAAAAACTTAACGCGCTGCTACAAAACAAGAGAGGAAGGGAAGACACGTGTGCTGTGCAAGGAATTGCTTTTGCAATATTTTTACACTGTCTTCTGTTTTGTTCACTAATTCTTCAATATTTTTTTGTTCGCATTTACTTTATATTGTCGGTTTTCTGAATGACGTAGAAACTAGAAAAGGATGGAAAAGTACAACGACAACAATGTATGTACACGAGAATGCCGGTTAAATAGAAATATTTCTACATTTGTGACCAAACAGTGTAAGAAGGTGTGTATATTTGTGTAACAACAGGGAATCCTGAGGGATTTTTCGCAAGGATGTCGAGTGCAAGGAAGATTCTAGAATAAAATATGGAAGTTGTTTGAAAAAAAGAATGAGCACAGAACAAATATAGGAAGTATATATGTATGTATATATGTATATACATATATGTAAAATTTATTATATAGAAATTATGTACTCTTAGAACGGATGTGGAAATAAGTTGTAATAAAATAACGGCAACAAAAACTAGTAGTGTTAACAAAAAAACAAGTAAACACCCACACAATGATGATGAGGATACGTAAAGATAGATACAGTGGGATTTTTATTGAATACTAAAAATGCCAAGAGAGTTTTAAGCTACTTTATAAGATGGTGGATAATGGAAAAGAAGTTGACCTGAACGAGACATAAAGCCATAACTGTGATAACTGGGAGCAAATTACGGCATTCGATATCGATCGAAATTTCCATTTGAATTCTATTGAAATTTCGACCGATATCGAATGCCGTAATTTGTCCCCTGAATTTTGATTCTCCGGATTTTACTTTAATCGCTTTACTTTACTTTAAATTTGGATATAATGAAAATCGGTATGACGATGAGGTTTTGGATCACTTCTTTTATAAACTTTCCTCAGGAAAAGGTCTTCAATGTGAAAGTCTTATATTTTTTTAAGGTCAATCCTTAAAGTTTGTATTCAATAACTTGAACAAAATTTGTAAGTGCTTGTGAAGGTGGGATGAAAATTTGCTTGATATCCTCCAAATTCACTGATGGACCTGATCAAAGATTTTTGTTTTACCTTTTTTAAATCAGTTGTTTTGGATTTTAACTAGAAAAAATATATATTCCCATAGAGGTGATTTAAGTTGATGCATCACTAGAATTATTACCAAATCTACTAATGCAACTTTAATGTGTCAAAACAAGTGCCTGTAAGTAATGATGCTGCTGCTGAAGAGCAAGCTGTCTGTCAGCTTCAAGCAAGCTGGCGTTAATTTTGATTAATTATTTTTCGTTGTTTTGCTCAGTTGTTTTTGTATTTAATTTGTTTCAAATTTTTTAAATCCCCATTTTGTCATTCGTAAGCTTAAAATCGAAAAATTTTATACGAATAATTTTTATTCAAATAATTTTATTCGATTGATTTTAACTCAAATAATTTTATAAAAAAAAGAAAAATTTTCTCTTTAATAATTTTTCATTCAATTAATTTTACACGAAAAAATTTTCTTTTATTTCAATCGAACAACATATATTCGAATAATTTTATTCGTTTAATTTCTGTGTAAATTATTTTTGTTTAATTTTTTATACGACTAATTTTTATTTGAATAATCTTATTTGAATAATTTCACTCGAAAAAATTGTATTCGAAAGATTTTGTTCGATTATTTTATCGTAATAAAGTTTACTAGAATAAATTTATTCGATTAATTTTTATTCTTTTCGAAATATTTTGTTCGATTATTTTAAAGCAAGAGTTTACTAAAATAAATGTAAACGCTTAATTTTTATTCGATTTTTTTCAATCTAATTTTTTTTAAGAAGATTTTTTTTTTAAATAATATTTGAATAATTTTATTCGAATAATTTTTATTATAATAATTTTTATTCGCTTTTTTAAATAAAGTTTTATGCTAATAGCTTTTATTTTTTTTTAATTTGTATGAAATATTTTTAGTAGTTTAAAAAATAATTTTATTCTGCCAGTTTTTATTTAAATAATTTTATACCAAAATAAATTTTTTTTCCTTATTAAATACTTTTATTGTCACCCAAAGGGCGTCTAATTGTATAAAGGTTGTAAAGAAAATAAAATAGATTCATATCGAATAATATAATTTGTTTCTTGGGATTTTTGAATAAGTTTCAAAGCCTACTATGCTTATTTATACTTTTGTAATTTTTGAAATTCTCATTGGTTTTTCAAAAGTTTTTGTAAAAGATAAGAGGTTTGAAACACTTAAAAAATATGGTTTAAGGTCTACTGATGATTTGGCATTAGCACCAATGAAATGCATGTATATAGACTAGCTAGAAAAAAACCTCAACAAACAAAAGTTTTTGAAAATAAAGTTTATTCGAATAACTTAATTCGATTAATTTTTATTCGAATCATTTTGGTTTAATTTTATATAAAGAACTTTGATTCAACTAATGTTATTTGAATAATTGTCTGTACATAATTTTTATTAAAATGAATATTCTAAAAGTTTTCACTAGAATGAATTTTATTTCATATATTTTATTTCAATAATTCTTATTTGAACAATGTGATTTAACGAATTTTTATTAGAGAAAATTTTATTCGATTAATTTTATCCGAATAATTTCTATTTGAAAATTTTTATTATAACTTTTTTTATTTGTAATTTGATTCAAATAATTTTTACTTTAGTAATTTTATAAGAATATAATTTTGGCCGATGATTTATTCGAATAACTTTTATTCGCATAAATATTATACTGATGGGGGATATATATTTTTTCACTTTTTCGATTAAAGTTGTAGTGTTCTTAATGAGCCAAAGTTCGTCCCGAAACCGATGTTAGACGAAACGCGCAATATTTCCTTTGGAAGTGAAATATATTTTATTTTTTATACGGTTTAATTAATATTACAACCTCAAAAATAATTAAAATTAAAACAAGAAATGCGTCGTCAGACCAAATTAAATTGCTTCCTAATAATGGAGAAGCCCGAGAAGTTGCTTTTAAGTTGCTTTTTTGCGGCCTAAAATGTTTCAGACACCGAGAGCTTTAGCCAACTAGAGACTAAAAAGACTTTAAAATCTGAGACTTTACATTATTTATTATTATTTACTCATATTTACATATTGAATCATAATTCCTTCTTCTTGCCCACGGTCCATTGTACCACAATGTGCATTTTAGTGTGCGGAAAAATTGCAAGAATGTTTGTAACTAGTTCTTAGTAATGAGCAAAACATTTATGTGCATGCATCTGTATGAAGAAGAGTAACTAAAGCACAGCAAAAGGAGGCTGAGCTGGGGTAGTGCAAGAAAATCACGAACAGAAGAGCGAAATGAAAATTCAAACAAAAACAAAAATATCAGGAAAGACTCATACACACATAAACTTTACTTATAGAAAATTTTCTATTCAAAGTGAAAAAACACCAAGAAATTATTAAGAATAATTTAAAATATTTTAACAAGCAGCTCTTAGAAAACTTGAAAATATTATTTTGATAATAAACTGGTGGAATCAACAAAATTTCATGTTACATCTTTTTATATGTAATTATTTTTAATAATTAATTGGGAAAAACGCCCTTTCTTTTGTAGATTATTATTTTTTTTTCAGTAAAAGGATTTATATTTTTACTTTAATGAAACTCATTTAACGATTTCGTAATTTAGTTGTAACTGATTAATGGTTGTTGATAATTGGCTGGTTTACAAAATCATTTAACACACAATTAGTAATAATAACAACACGCACATACTTTTAGGCGCTTAACATATCAAATACCGACACGCCACCACATTTATTAAAGATTCGTATACATTTGTGAGTGTATGTATGTATGTTTTTTGAAAGCACAGGATTTTGGCATAATTTTTCTTTTCTTTAATAAATTTTCTTTATTTTCTTACAATATTTTCATAAAGATTTTTTCTCTGTTGTGTCTGAGTTACAACATAAAATGGTTATTTTTATTGCGTTTTAAATAGTTCGACTTTCAAATTCATACTAAAAAAACTCTCTAGATTTTGTGTGAGTTCAATGATACAAATGTTTGTTGTAGCTGTTGTTGTTGTTGTGGTGCATATATAAAAAACCCCACTACAACAACCAGCAGCCAAAAGAAATACTAGAAGAAGTACAAGAAAAGCAAAACTCGCAACAAAAAAAAAAACACAACAACGTCGTCATCTGTTTGGTATTTTAATCGGAGCGGTGTAATGGAACTTTCATGTGCTTGAAAAAAGTACTTTTTCAGCTCTAATAATGCTAAAGTACCAATCGATTGTGGTGTAGCACACATTGTATGAATGGACGTTAGAGCGACACACGAGAATAAAAGGTCTGTTATCTCATTCCTCTTTCTCCTCTTTTCAACCTCATGGTAGAAGAAAGAGTATAACGATGACCGCTGAAATAAACCATTCAAAATTGCTATATTTTTCCAATTATTGTTTATTTTATTTCAAGACCACATATAAAACTTAGTACAGGCAAAGCTTGGTATAAAGAATTTAACTTAATTCATACCCTAAGTTTATCCATGTCAATATTTATGTCAACAATTATGGTGTCTTTTTGGAGACACTGTCAACAATTTGTTTTTTTTTTTTTGTCATAAAAAATGTTTGACGGTTAAAAACAAATCATTTATTTAAAACGAAATGAAATTTCTTTTATGTTATTTAACAATACGAAAAGCATACCGCAAAGAAGACTGTAAAATATTTTATACCTTATTTTACTTTCAAATATTATTTGAAATAAATACTTGTACCTGTTTCAGCTAAATTAAAATAAAATCATATCGGTGACATCGTCAGTGTAATTTTAATATTGACATTTCCTACAGGTATTGACAGCGTCTATAGTGAATCAGTACAGTTTTACTAGGGACATTCCCCACAGTGTGGTGATATCGTCAATAGTAAGTCAGTATAATCTTAATATTGACATTTTCTCCATATGGCCCCACAAGAACTGCCTAGTCAGTATTGACGCAGTCTACTGGTAGAAATCGTAGGACAATCCTGTGTTAAATGTCAATAGCAGATAGCATTACTTGCGGTACAATTAGTCAGTAGTACTGGTAACATCGTCAATAGATAATCAGTATGATTCCACTATTGACATTTCCTGCAGGGTATATATAAAAGGTTTGTTCAAAAGAAAAGGTGAATTTTGAATTTTCGCGGGCTGTGTACATTCGATTATCGAAAAAAAAAAATTTTTTTGTTATGTTGGTGCACATGTGTTAGTCATATGTTGTCATTATCAGTGTATTTGTAGTTTGTTGTTGACAACTTAAAAAGGTTAGTCACGATTGTGTTGTGTGTTCTTCGATTATTGACTTTTGAAAAAAAAATGGATCAAAGAATATGTATTAAATTTTGCGTAAAAAATGGAATAAAGTGCTCCAAGGCACTTGAAATGTTGACTGTGGCATACGGCGAGTCTACTTTGTCTCAAAAAAGTTTTTATAAGTGGTAAAAGAGCTTTGCAGAAGGCCGAAAGATGTTGATGAGAATGAACGTCCTGTAGTTGTAACCACGTCAACAAGTGAAGAAAACATTGAAGCAGCGAAAAAATTGTTTTGGAAAATCGTTGAATCACTATTGGGGAAGTTGGAGAGGATGTTGGGATATCAATGGGCTCATGCCATGCAATTTTCTCGAATGTGTGGCAGCGAAGTTCGTTCCAAAATTGCGAAATTTTGAGCAAAAGCAACGTCGCATTAGTATCGCTCAGGAGTTGTTGCATGACGACGATCCAGGTTTCCTCAAAAGGGTCATTACTGGTGACGAAACGTGGGTATATGGTTACTACGGCGAAACCAAGGCCCAATCATCCCAATGGATGCGGCCAGATGAGCCAATACCGAAATCGAAGAACCCACACAAACGTGACTAACCTTTTCAGTGGTCAACAAGAAACTACTAATTCTAATGGGCTGATAATGCCAACATACAACCAACACATGTGTACCAACATAATAAAAAAATATTTTTTTCGATAATCGAATGTACACAGCCCGCGAAAATTCAAAATTCAGCTTTTCTTCTGAACAAACCTCGTATGTTTCCCTATCAAAATAATTTTTCGAAAGAGTACGATTTTGCAAATTATTCAAAGAAATGTTCCATGCCTGCATTGAGATGAACGTATACAAAACGAAACTCAACGTATTTTAAGGAAGCCGTTTAGTTTTAGCGTAAGTGCTCGTGTGTAGGAGCATAAGTGTTTGTGTGTGTGTGTGTGTGTATCAATATTGTTTTGTTTTATTTTGGCACGTTTTTGAACACACAATACAACAAACAAACACTATGAGAAGAACTGTGTAACGGTAAATTCACCAAACTCAACATGCTTTGGAGCTCTCATTCTCTTTTCCACATGTACATTTATTTGTACATTTAACTGTTAATCTCACAAATTAATTTCTATGCAATTCTCTTAAAATGAAATGCTCTTTTTCAATAGTGCTCCATTGCATTGTCACACGTTGCTTTTTGTTGCTTGATTTTTTTTATTCATTCATTTTTTGTTTGTTTTGCTCATGCAAATCACTTTAAGTTTTTTTGTTTCAGCATGGCTTTTCATCAGGTTATATTTATGTATGTATGTATGTACATACATATTTATAAGATTTTCTCTGGTCAATCAAGTTTTCCATGTTATCTGTATGGCTGTTGGGCTGTCCGTCTGTCTGTCGTTTGGTCTTGCTTTTTATTGCTTTCGTTGTTGTGAACTTCTTTCTATCCAGTCTCAGTCTCTTGCAATGTTTGTTTGTCTTTGGCTGCTTGTGACGTAAAAACATCAACGTCAAGTATTGTATTACGTTGTGCAGTCAGTAAACTACGAGTATGTATGTATGTATGTGCGTTGTATTTCTTTGACTTCAACATGACATTTTTTTATGTTAAATTTTAAATTTTTTATATAAATGGTTTATTATCTGTTTTAACAAACTTACGTAAATTTTTATACATACAATTTGTTGACAAGGTGAATTTGTGTACATGTTGACTTACCTGAAAAATAAAAGATAAAATAAAAGATGAAAAAATTAATCTAGTGAAGAACTATTAAACAGTTAATATGATCATAAATATTTGTGTAATTTAATTTAACTTTTATTGAAAAGTGGATGTTTAGGGAGGGGAGAAGCAATTATGTATGTTAGAAGGGACTGTTCACACATTACGCAACGTCAGTTATTCGGTACACATTTTAAAAAATTTTCTTTATAAATTATTTATTCCATGAGAAGTTTTCAACCTATAGATAGATAGCGCCCACAAGCTTTCGTAAACCCTGTCTGTGCTTAGTCAAACAAGGTTTCTCGGGCTCTACTAAGTCCTTCTTTGGCAAATTATTCAAACAACGCATGAATATAACACCGTAACAGATGATAAGGTGATCACAGACGTTTGTCAAATAACCCCGCTTCGGAGCTCAGAAGCGCCACGTGTCTGGAAAACAGCAATTCATATTTAGACCGTATACTAGAAAACTCTACAAATTGAGGTTCTATGCCGCAGGGAGATTTGATAGGAAAAAAAGAAGCAGAAAAACATATTACAATTGAACCGGATAAAAGTAGCTACTTCATCAACTAATTGTCGCAAAAAGGTCATAACTCAAAAATATGATTTTTTAGTTAATACTGCATAATTAATCATCAGATCGCTCTTCATAATGTGTTGGAAATTCATTCCAATGTCTTGTAAATTCATATCTTGAGAGATGAATATTTTTAAATTTTTTCTTTAAACTGCGAGTAAATTGAAAAGTTTATATTAAATTTCTGCAAAACCAGTTCTTTGAGTTATGACGTCCTTGCAGCAAATCAGTAATGTGTAGTAAAACTGTGTTTTCATTATTTCAATTACTAAAACGGGGGTTTTAAAGAGGTTCGAAGAAGAACTAAAGAACTAAATTAAAAAATAATAATAACAGTAACCATACCTAAATCAGAGCGTTGAGCGTCGCGTTAGTAGCAGGGTACAATGTATTCTAAGAAAAAAAATTACTCTGAATGTTCTGCAAATACGTACCCTGTTGCTAACGCGACGCTCATCGCTCTGATTTAGGAATGGCTGTAAGAATACTAATACAGTCGAACTTCTCTGTAGTGAACTTCTATACAATAAAACTCTCCCTACTATGAATTAATTTCAAAAACACAGCTTTCTCGTTCCAATGTTAGTGTATTTTTATCTCCTTATAGTGAATTTCCATACAGTGAATTTTTCTTTACAATGACGAAATTTTTTAGATGTAAATTTGTCTCCCTATAATGAATTATCTCAAAATAGTTTCCGTTACGCACACTACCAACACTGTGTGACGAGAATAAAGTAATATATAAATAGAGGATTCCCAAAAGTTTAAAAAACGTAACAATGAAAAGAAACAATGTTCCATCACTAGTAATTTAGACAGAAGTTGTCCGTGTTCAATGAACATACATAAATGAAGTATTTAGTATTTCTTTTGAAAAAAAATTATTAATTAATAAAGTTGAAGATGGAGGACAAAAACAGATATAGCTAAGCAGTTTGAAATTCAGCAAATTCATTCACAAAAGAGACCAAAATTGGCGTTATTTTATGCAATTACTTTTATGCGACCTCTCTTTCCGTATATTAAAATATTATTAACATCATCTAAAATGCAATATGGCCTAAAATAATTTTTAATAATGTTACATCAGAGTTGAAGATCTTGATAACCCACTACAACACAAAAATATAATTCTGGGGATTTTATATAGATTCTGGTAGGTGACAAAAAAAATATATATGTACGTGTGTTGGCATTCTGAAAATCCACATGGGAATTTTGTTTTAGGGGTGGGGGGTTACCCCTTTGACTAATTCGTGCAGTATATCTGCATTCGAAACTAAAGGCTCTTTACATCAAAGGTGTAGGGGAATGTTAAGCAACTTTGTAGAAACTATTAAGGCAAATGTTTTTGTGGAACATATTAACTCTCTAACTCACCCATATAACGATAATTTTCAAACAAATCGTAAAAAATACCCTTAAAAATGGCGAGGCGGGAACGAAATGTTCTACAAAAGAGTGTTAAACCTTCTCGCCAGCGATATGTTGACCAGGGATGCCACTAATATTTTAAGAAAAATCGACAAGTTTAAAAAAAATCGTCAACAAATCGTCACTCGAAAACCTTCTATTTTATACAACAATCTTTCATTTAAAAATTAACAAGTCAACCGATTTATTAAAAACAACAAAACCTTTAAACATTTTATTCAATTCAAAGAAAGATTTGAGGAAATTTTGTGTCGAAACATTTTTTTTAAACACAAACCGCGAAGCCATTTTGGCTTGTCTGCAGAAACATCCAGGGTGTAGGCAGGAATCGAACCTGCGACCCGTCGACTGATAGTCTAGTACGCTATCTACTAGTCTACGGGTCTCCCCCCGCATATACTTTCCAAAATAAACTTTAATTTTTAATATGATATGTTTTATATTTTAATTTAAATAGAAATTCATATACTATTTATTATACAGTTTTTCATAAACTTGCAATTCATGTGTAGATTCAAATTAAGTTTTTGATTTATTCGATTTTATACGCGTACAAACATACATATTTACATATAAAGTATAAAAGAAGGACATTGATTTAAATTGTGTAATTACAAAATAAAAATAAATCTCATAGTTATGTTTTCTTATATTTTTTGTAATGCTAACATTGTAACATTCAGAGGAATTATTTTTTAAATAATATTTTGAAAAAAGAATCTCCTCAAGGGTTCCTATTTCCAATGAATTTCTTATCTTGGTTTTATTTAAGATTAATTTTGCTAAATAGGCTTTCAACATTAGCTGAAGAGTTTGGCAAAGTCATTAAGTTATTTACAAATTCACATAAATTTGGAAAAACAGCTTTATTGTTTGGTAGATTAATTGACTTTCCTCTTTTCCAAAATCCAAAAATCTTAGTTCTCTTATTTTATGCTCAATATCTTGATATTTTTCTTTAGAGACTAGATTAGGAAATCCTTTTAATAAAGGAAGAATTTCGGATTTTTTTTCAAAATCACAGATAATTTTTTTATAATTTTGTCATCGAAATCAAATCTTTTTTTTATTTGATAACACAATTCAACGTAAAATGATACACAATTATCAATAAATTGATTGAAAGTTTCAACATCAATTCTATATTGTCTTAACATTTCTTTTACATACACATCAATATAAACTTTTTCCTTTTTTAGAAATAAATTTGATTTAGAGGCGTATTTTTATACAATCATCTACTAAAAAACTTATTAAAACATTTAAAAAAATGTTCATTATTTCATAGTGCATGTTGTGAATTTGAATTCATTCCTTCAATTTTGTTTAGATTATTCATCAAATTAAGCACATATTAAAAAAACAAAAGTAAAGCTCGTTAATGTCATTGAAATTTTTTTAAATAAATTTTTAGATCTTGACATTTTGCCATACGTAGAGGTTATGTTGAGCAAAAAGTAGCGAACTCACAAAATCGTCAAAGTATAAGAGAGAATAACAACAAAAATACAAAAAATCGTTAAAATGACGTAAAATCGGCACGTTTGACACCACTGATGATGACCTCCATATGTGAGCAATAACTAACTTAACCCTCAGTGGGCAATCTTGCGTTTGGCTGGTTTTTGCTGTTTATGTTAAGTCTCGAGCTTTGGTGCGTTCTGACATATGCAATAAAATCTTAAGGCCCAACATTAGTGCAGAACATTTATCCCCGCCCAGCCCCTTTTTAGAGACGTTTTTACTATTTGTTAGAATAGTACCAAAAATTACTGTTGTGTTGGAGATTTAGAGGGTTAATACGTTTCATAAAAATATTTGCTTTAAAATTTTCTACAAAGTTGCTGCACATACTCTAACACACCAATATGCTGCTTAAACAGACCAAAGGGAGGAAACTTTAATCGCCCTAAAACAAAATTCCAATGTGATTTTTCAAAACGCCGACACATGTGTATTTTTTGGTCTCCTTTACCAGAATACATTGTCAGATTTCAGTAATTTTGGAAAAAGTTGAAATTGTAATATGCAAACTATTGTGACTATGCAAACTATTTTTTGCTGGATAATATCATTAGACAAGTTTGGATTAATAACACTGGCCAACAAATTAGGCAAAAAATTTTGACTGGGGAAACGAAGTATGTTTTTTAGCTAATCTGGCTGCGCTGAATTCGAATCTGGCAACAAAGTTGGGCTATCACGTCCAGTTCGTTTTTTATCGCATGCTGGCAATACTGTAAAATAGTTAATACTGACGCTACAATTTCACAGTTATTAATTTGACAAAAGCCTACATTCATTATAAATTTGTATAAAGGTAGAGTATAAGCATGTCAGTGAGATCGTGTGTTACTAATCCGAGCTATTTTTGCTTTGTGTGTGGTGAATATCTGATTGGAAAAAAAGGATATGCAATATCAGAATCACTAAAATATGCATATCTACATTATTTTGGTTTTGCTGTCGGAAACTTGGACAAACCGTGGACACCGACAATGTTTTGCAATCGTTGCAGAACTATTTTATACAAGTGGTCAAATGGCGAGAAAATCTTTTTAGATTTTTTCCCACAAAACCTAGGTGCTGTTAGCGACGAACAAGGGGAACGCGCCCATCAAGATTTAATGAAAATTGAAAGAAACTATCAAGGATTTTGGGATAAAAGTATGCTGGGAGACTATTGTTGGACTCTAATACGTGAAACCGAACCAACGAAATACAAACGACAATCATATAACGCCATTCACTTTTGAAAACTCATTGATTTTTAAATAAACTAATAACTTTTTATGGAAAAATCTAATAAAAGCTTTTTTTTATATCTCGAAAACCTGACGTGATAGAGAAAAACCATTTACAGATTCGAATTCAGCGCACCAAATTACACTGGGAAATGTATTTGGTTGCTCCAGTCAAAAACCTTGTTGGCTAGTGTAATATTTCCCTAATAAAAACGTTTTTATATTCATATAGTTTGTATTTCGTGAAGTGTAAATTATGAAAAACGATCTTAAGCCCTTTAGCATTTTCTAAGATGATATGGCTCTTCTGTGTTTAATAAAACACTGATTTTTTTTTAAAAGTAAAATAAAATAAAAATACATTTTAATTAGTTGCATCCTAAAAATTACACATTGAACTTTTGTTGAAAAATTAAACCTTAATAAAAGTTCTTAAATTCGCCACAACCCGAACAACTTTCCCATTTAAAGAAATACAGATTCATACACACATACATATGTACATATGCATATGAGTTCTTATTCCTTTCTTAATATTCTTCCACAAAAATCCTTTAAGCAACATAAGCAATATGGCATAATTTTACTATATTTCGTATATGATTTATTTAAATAGAAAGAAATACTCAGCATGTTCAACATCCTGCCACTATTTCCGGATTTTCTTAAAACTTTTAAAACTCCAGCAAATAAATCACACCCAATTTTAAGCACTTGTTTAGTAAAAAAAAATTATTTTTTTGTCGTCTCTTCTAGAATATTATTTTTTATTACTTGATAAGACACAAAAACAAAAAATATGTGGAAACTACGAACCAACAACTCAGTCAGAGACGAGACAAAAAATTCTTTGCGTTAACAAGACAATGAAATTCTTGCACAAAAACTGACTTCGTCTGGTTCTGGCTGGCTGCTGTTTGGTATGTATTTTTTTACTTATTATTTTTTTTGTTCATACTCCTTCTTTAGTTTCATGGCTAATGACATTTTGTTAGCGCCCCCAAAAAGGCAGTGGTGCTACCAGAAGAAGAGTGGGGTGGCTTCGAAGTTAAGACCTGAGACACAAATTTGTTGTTTTGGGCCAAGACAATGTTACAAAACCTGTGAACATAAGCGCCGAATTAAACAACTAAAACGGCTGCTAAACGCAAAAATTTTGTAAAAGCAAGACAAAGCAAAAAACAAAATAAAAACGTGCACAAGTAGCAGTTTAAAAATATGTTTTATAAATTTAAGAAGGAGTCGGCAGGGATATCGACTATTGGATTATATTTCTTTGGCACAGTGTTGTGTGGTAGATAAAAATACTAAAATGCATTATTTGATAACCGAAATCTGTTTACATTATTTAATAGTCTGAGGAATCGGAAATATGCTCCAAAAAAAGTGTTTTATACGCATTAAATACGTACGAATAGTAAATAAAACAAAAATAATCTATTCAGGAATTCAATGAGATTTTCATTTAATATAAAATAAACAGCACAAAAAGCATCACAACTGAATAAAAGCAGATATTGTATTTCAATTTCTAAAGTGATCTCGAAATCAGAATTAAAACTTTTTGATAAAATAAGACAAGCTTTTTATTGGTAATTATTATTGCAATAAATCAATAGTTTGACTTAGATTTTTAATTTAAAAGCGTCGTTTATTACATCTAAATAGTTTTACGGATTGAAATTAATCTTTCAAGGTCACATTTAATAGACAAAACCATCTTAACATCACATTTTAAAACTGCTTTTGTTTAAAAAAATGTAGGATGGACATGGAGTGTAGAATGGAAATGGAATGCAGACTGGAAATGGAATGTACTCGTAGATGGCGAAAATGTAGCTGCACAATTCAACTGATAGATATAAAAAATTTAAAAGCCATCTTCTATTGATCAGAATTTGAAACAGATTTTTGCTCCTGTAAAAGGGTTAAGTGCGCTCTATAAATTAAAGAGCTGCAAATCTGCAAAAAAATATTCGTACACATAAAAAAGGTTTCTGATTTTTTAATGCATGTTTAATGCACATTCTTTGCACAGTTGCTCCAGCCGCGCCGTTTCTGGTAGCGTTCTAACCTTCCAGGTTCCAAATCGTGTTTTTGTTTTCATTCCAAAAATCGTCAACGGCAAACCGGGTGGGTTTTAATTATTTGTAAAGGTTTCGGTAATCGTTTGTTTTTAAGATGACGCATCCGATCCTGGTGCGGGGTTACCATCTCGCTACCAGGCTAGCGTTTCCTCCTTCTGCTACTTCGATAGCATTATTGCAAAGGCGGGTGGCTCTAAATGATATTTGTAACCGCATTATAAAAACTAGACAAACCTTTGGCCGCCGTGAATCCGTCTGGAGCGCACGAACCCTTTCCTTTGGAGTAAAACTTAAAATATTTGATACGAACGTGAAATCAATCGTGCCAGAAATCCATCACCAGAAATGCCACTGACTGGAACACCCAGGGTAACCGCAGAACTGGGGGACTTGCTCGTACATGAAGGCGACAAATCGACATCGAAACTGATTAATCAAAAAATTTTATCAAGCAAAAAGTTTAACTAACCGAAAAATTTGATTAAACAAAAAATGTTATTAATCAAAAAATCTTATTAATCAAAAAATCTTATTAATCAAAAAATCTTATTAATCAAAAAATCTTATTAATCAAAAACTCTTATTAATCAAAAAATGTTATTAATAAAAAAATTTGATTAATAAAAAAATTTGATTAATAAAAAAATTTGATTAATCAAAAACTCTTATTAATCAAAAAATTTTATTAATAAAAAAATTTGATTAATAAAAAAATTTGATTAATAAAAAAATTTGATTAATAAAAAAATTTGATTAATAAAAAAATTTTATTAATAAAAAATTTTGATTAATAAAAAAATTTGATTAATAAAAAAATTTGATTAATAAAAAAATTTGATTAATAAAAAAATTTGATTAATAAAAAAATTTTATCAATAAAAAAAATTTGATTAATAAAAAAATTTTATTAATGAAAAAGTTTAATTAAATAAAAAATTTTATTAATCAAAAAAATGTATTAATCAAAAAAATTTATTAATCAAAAAATTTGATTAATCAAAAAATTTAATTCATCAAAAAATTTGATTAAACAAAAAATTTGATTAATCAAAAAATTTGATTAATAAAAAAATTTGATTAATAAAAAAATTTTATTAATAAAAAAATTTTAATAATCAAAATTTCCACTACAAAATTTTTGTCAGTTAATGAATGAAGGTCAAAGTAAAGTGTTTATACGTGTGAAGGCTTCAACAATGTTATAAAATGGTGCAAAACAAGTGATAGTAAACACATGTCTAACGTTTTGAACATCCGTATTGATATCGATGTATACGGTTTAAATAAATCAAAAATACATACAATTATTATCGCTCTTAAAATTGTTCTATGAATTTAATATGTTCAGTTACTTAAATATTGATACATAAAAACAGTTTTGTGTTGAAATAAAGCTTACATACCTAGTTTTATTATAATTTTATAATTTTCTTTAAAAAAAATTTCCAGAAATTCGAACTTTTCAGAAATTCAAACTGACAGGTGAACAAAATGGTTCTAATTTCTGAGATTCTACTGTATTCAATTAATTACAAAATACTATGTAAAAAGTAAGAATGGATTACTTTGTCCAGCCTTGGTAGATAATATTGAATTATTACAAAATTTATCAGTCAGAAAAAAAACGATTGCGATTATTTTTGTGGGTGGAATCTAAAATGTATCAGTCGGCAGATACTCAAACTGAGTTCTTCAAAATTTGCAAATGTTATTTCCCTTCAAAACATTTGAAATGCCAATTTCCATTGCGTTATTTAAAGCATTTTGTTTATCCTTTTGTATTTATATAAACATAAAAATATTTTTATACATATTTCTGTATGTACTCAGAATCGTTCTAACCCGAACAGATTAAATACAGAACTTTGTAAGCGAGATAATTAACTTGAAAAAAAGTATATATGGGCAAGTCCTTGAACCCAAATTTTTTTAAAATTGATCCAACTTATTTTTTATCTTTTTTTTGTTTAAGCAATATTAGATTAGAGATATAATTTTATAAATAAATTAAATGTTTTTCGATGATCATTAATGCACAAATTATTACTAAATCCTACCCTACCCAAGATCTTCTAATTTCATACCAGAAATTAATAATTTTTAGGTATTCATATCACTACTTTAGTGTTAGTGAAGATGGCGCGATCGAAAGCCATATTTTTTTACACTGAATTCACTTCAACTTTAGTAAAAACATATTGCGTTAACTACTTTGGAAACATTAAAATTGGGTATCAAATTCCAGGATAGAAAATAGAAGAGAAAAAATTTAACGTGCGTCACGTAGTGCGCGTCGCAAATTTTTTGCCTGCAAATAAGTTATTTTAGAATTCTCTTCTCTTCATATCTTTTTTAGGAACAAGATTTTGTATGCTTTATTATGTAAAATTCGATAAAAATTACGAAAACACACTTTAGCTTTCAAAGTTACATACTTCCGTTTTTTGTAGCGTGCGTCACAAAACTTTGTGATAAATTATTTCGCAGCAAATACCTGCTAAAAAAAGGATTTTTTATGCCATTCGAACTTTTATATCTCACTGAACACCATGTCTAATTTGATGGTACCTCTTTTGAAAGACCAAAAAAATTTTATATGTATGTATATTAATGTGAAAATACGTAAGTATGAAGCGTTCGTCACGCAGGATTTACCCATACATACATACATACATATGTATATAAATTCACATTATAAAAAGTATGCATTAATTAATGAATAAGATAAAAACTAAAATATTTCTGTTTCCGCAACATAAAAAAATTAATAAATTAACAAAGCAAGTTTTCAAAATCAAACAAAAAATCGGGTAAAACTATAAGCTTCTGGTAGATATAGGGTTGCCAGAAGGGCCTGATTTGGCCTGATTGTCAAGTTTTTTAATGCGCGTCAAGTGTCAAGTGAAAAAGTGATTTGTCAAGCTTTTTTGTAAGTTATTTTTTTTCTCAAATTTATTCTAGCTATTTGATAATACTTAAAAAAAGTATGTGTATATTTCTAAAAAACAAATCTAAAGCCCATATTTTTACTATCAATAGAACTAAGGACTAATATGATACATATTTTTTTCTGCAATTATAGTTTAAAAAATAACTATAACTTTCTGTACAATTATTATAAAAGTGCCAACACTGATATTTACCCTATTACTCAACACTAGTAAATTGACAACATTGAACCAGAGAAGCAAGTCGTGGACTTTTCGTCGGCGGCGGCGGCGATTCGGCTTGAGCCGGGTTTTTACCGGCGCGCCATCCTTCTATCAGCTTAGCCGACTTGATATACCCATGGTGGAATAATACAGGCGGTTTTTCATTGTTTTTTTTAAATAAAACCTATGTGTTTGAAGAATTGTCAAGTTATTTATGAAAATTATTATTTATTTATTATAGACTAGCTAAAACCTCTCAGCAAAATTGTTTTTACGAGTAAAAGTTGAAATTCAATTCGTATTTTCCCAATAATAATTATCCAGAAGTTCTTCTTTAAAAACTAAAAATCTCTTTTATATATTTAGTATGAGTGTTTTTATTTGTCAAGTTTTTTTTTCAAAATCAAGTTTTTTTTGGTCAATGTCAAGCTTTTTGACAAATTAGATCTGGCAAGCCTAGGTAGATATGACACTAGAGAAAAATGAAACATCAAATGAAGAGTTCCCTAATATTTAATATTGTTGCCTTTATGATATGTACATAGTTTTTTTAAAATTCAATTAAATATTATTATTTTTTCAAATTTACTTACTTTCTTTAAATAGACGTTTACAGCAACAAGCACATTTTCATATTTTGTAAACCCGTTACCGGTTAACCGATTATTATATTCTCATTATGTCGTCATTACATTTCTCTCTTTCAACAAATATTTGCTCTCAGTGTAATGACGACTCATAAATGCGTCCCGTTACATTTCTTTGGCACACACATACTCACTTCACTAAATAATTTTATTTATTTATTTATTTTCAATATAACTAAATAATTTTATTATTTTATTTATTACAAGAACTACATGAATAATATTGTTATTCCTTTTTGAGCTTAAATTAATGAATAATAATATGCTATTTTTTAATTATAAATTCTTTAACTTTTACACACTATTTAATAATATTATTTAGATATTTTTACCCATAATTTTAAAAGATTTGTCAAGAGTAGAGCAAAACGACTTAACGATATTTTTACGAAACGATGGAATGGACGATCAAAAGAAAACTGCAGATTCTGAAAGAATGTGAGTTTGAGCAGACAGTTATTTAGTATGCGGTGTTGCCAGCTGTTTATTACAATAATATACAGCTTTTGAACAAAAGTTATTCAAATATTATGAAATTACACTACGACGATATTTAAAAAAAATCAATATATAAGTTAATATATTTTGTTACGAATGCACTGGTTTGAAAATCGTCTCATCCTTCGTCATAATCTAGGGACTTCATCACAGAATATTTGAGGTGTTTTTGTCTACATGTCAAAATATGTATATATGTATGTATTTATTAGCGTATTCCATCAGGAATACGTTCGTTGAAAGATTTCCCTGCTTCAAGGAAAATAGTGTATCTCCTCCTAAGCCTGCACCATATGGGTTCCATTGAATTATTGCGTGATTTCTTCTTCTAGTTTCCATGTTGATGTCTTCCTGTTCAGAGATTTGTAAGAGTTGTTTATTTGATATTATTCTTGGCCACCATATTTTTAAGATATTGCACAGGCATCTATTTGTGAAACTTTGCAGGTTACGCTTAATGGTTTGGTTTACCAACCACATTTCGGAGGCATATAAAAATATGGAATTTACACAAAAATTTGATCAATCCAAAAATCTGATGAATCAAAAAATTTTATTAATAAAAAGGTTTGACTCATCCAAAAGTTACATTAATCAAAAAATATGATTGATCAAAAATTTTAATTAATCAAAAAATTTGATTACTCAAAAAATTTGTTTAATCAAAAAATTTTATTAATCAAAAAATTTTAATAATCAAAAAATTTTATTAATGAAAAAATTTTAGTAATGAAAAAATTGTGTCAAGCAAAAAGTTTAATTACTCAAACAATTTTATTATTAAAAAATTTTTATTAATAAAAAAATTAGATTAATCCCAAAATTTGATTATTCAAAAAAATTTATCATTCAAATTCATAATTTTATGACCTGCAACATCTTTAGTTCGCTGAACTATATATTTGAATGCACTTCATTCGAGCAGCACTGTAACTGCATGCATGCATATCATATTTTTTACATACACAAATGCTCAACTTGTTTTTTTCCGTTTTCTCCCACGGGAACCGGAATTCATGTGCAAGTAATCTATTTGTTTTTGTTGTTGTAATTTTAATGTAACTGATGTCTCTCCTAAAGAATACAAATCTACAAACAAACAAACAAAAATAGGACACCTAAAACAATTTAAGCTTGTAATATAATGTGTAATTGTCTATATATAAGTACGTTACAACATGCTGTGTTTTGTATGTGCATGCCAGCCAGCCAGCCTGCTGTTAAACACAAACAAATGGCTGCCGCTGCTGAGTTTGTTCCAGCTGTTTAAATGTTCGTTACTTATTTTTTTAATTTATGTTGTTGCTGCCGCCGTTGTTGTTGTTTTTATTGTTGTAATAATTTAGCAGTAAAGTAAACTTTTGCTGTAAATGGCATAAATATTTTTTCTTGGGAAATTTGCACAACATATTTTTTATGATTTTTATATTTATTTATGAATGCATAGTGGGAAAGTAAATATTTCGTTTTGCATTTCCTGGCTTATTGTTCAACGATTCAGCAATACATATTATCTTATTTGTAAATAAGTTTGAGTGTAAAAGGAAGTTTAAGCTGGTAGAAAAAGAAATGATTTATTGAAAATCGATAGATAGATAAATAAAACAAGAACAATGATAATGTCCTTTAAATTTCTTTAAACAAAAAAAAAAACAACGAAGCAAACAAAAAACTGCATTTATCTACAAACCAAATAAGCAAACGGAAATGAAGTTGTGATGCAACTTCCTGGAAATAGTTTTTGTGGAAAATGTATATATTTTTTTCTTTTAAAGAAAATTAATGGGAAATATTTCTTATAGGTAAATACACCTACACTCATATATTAATGAGAATCGAAGGATATGATTTTGGTTTTATGTACATACGAGTACATATGTACATACTTGTGTATGTGTGTTTATGAACAGGTTCCTGTATTCTAAAATAGAAAACATAAATGTATGTATGTAATTATTAAATTTTATCTTTGTATGCCTTTTTCAATTGTCATTTAGAAATTCCTGGAAAGATTTTACGCTTTATACAAAACAAAAGATATACAAGCACAACTCTTTCCCTTAGTTATTCATATTCTTAAGTTTAAAATCTATATTAAACCTGGATATTTGTTCTCTTTTACGTAAAAGAACCTTTTTCAGTGGCAATCGTTTATTAAGTGGTCCTTATGACACAATTTTTCGATGACATGCGCATGTCCTGCGAAACTTTCTTATCACGTTCTATAAAGAGAAATTTTATTAATCACGTTTTCTTTTACGTTTTATAAAATTACAGCCTTTTCAAATTGTCCGTTTAAAAGGACACATTGGCAGCATATGTTCCGCGCAATTATAAATGAGAGCACAGAGACAATTTGTGTCGTATAATTTCATTAATAAACGGAAAAGATGACAAATTTAATGATTTGTGGCAGTTTATAATTAAACAATCTTAATGGAATTTTTCATTTATTAATAATGTCGTATTAAAGGAGGTAAATGAAAGCAAAAGGGCATGAATTGATATTAATTAAAATATATTAAAATGCGGATTTATATTATATTCGAAATTATATTATTAAATAAATAATTCATACGGTTTAGACTAATGAAAACTAATAAATAATTTAAAGAAAAGTAAGAAAAAAAAGTTTCAATGTGTGTTAAAGAAATGTTAATTTATTTCTTGCAAATTTTTACTTGAGTTTGAAAACTGCTCGACCGATTTAACTGATTTTGTTGCGGTTGCGATTGCGGTTGCTCGGAACTGTCATCACATCAGTTTAACAAGGCAAGAGAGAATTGAAGAGTTCCATATCTTATTAAGTTGACCTTAGGCTTGAGTCGCCTTTTTTATTCGACTGGTGATATCTGCACCCGCACAGCCTAGCACAAGGCATCGTAAGATTCAAAACTGAAGAGATTTAATTCAGAATAATATCTATTGAAAAATTCCGTTTTGAAAAATTGTGAAATTTAACATTTTGACATATAGACATTTTTGAGAGTAAAAAATCGGCTTAAATCTAAATGGTGGGGATAAAGTGAATACTAGGGTAGAAGCACAAGGCATCGTAAGATTCATATTTGAAAAGAGTTTATTCAGAATCATAACCTCTACGTATGGGAAAATGTCAAGCTCTAAAAATATATTTTTGTTTTGCGGCCAATATCGATAATGTTGATACTGCTAAAGAAATATTTAAAAATTTTACTGACATTAACGAGCTTTACTTTTGTTTTCTAAAATATATGCTTAATTTGATAAATAATCTAAAAAATTCAAATTCACAACATGCACTATGAAATAACGAAACATTTTTTCAATGTTTTAATAAATTTTTTAGTAGATGATTGTATAAAAATACGCCTCTAAATTTTATTTCTAAAAAATTTAGATTCTAAAAATTTATTTCTAAAAAAGGAAAAAGTTTATATTGATGTGTATGTAAAAGAAATATTAAGACAATATAGAATTGATGTTGAAAGTTTCAATCAATTTATTGATAATTGTGTATCATTTTACGTTGAATTATGTTATCAAATAAAAAAAAGATTTGATTTCGATGACAAAATTATAAAAAAATTATCTGTGATTTTGAAAAAAAAATCCGAAATTCTTCCTTTATTAAAAGGATTTCCTAATCTAGTCTCTAAAGAAAAATATCAAGATATTGAGCATAAAATAAGAGAACTAAGATTTTTGGATTTTGGAAAAGAGGAAAGTCAATTAATCTACCAAACAATAAAGCTGTTTTTCCAAATTTATGTGAATTTGTAAATAACTTAATGACTTTGCCAAACTCTTCAGCTAATGTTGAAAGCCTATTTAGCAAAATTAATCTTAAATAAAACCAAGATAAGAAATTCATTGGAAATAGGAACCCTTGAGGAGATTCTTTTTTCAAAATATTATTTAAAAAATAATTCCCCTGAATGTTAAAATGTTAGCATCACAAAAAATATAAGAAAACATAACTATGATATTTATTTTGATTTTTATTTTGTAATTACACATTTTAAATCAACATCATATGTCCTTCTTTCGTACTTTATATGTAAATATGTATGTTTGTACGCGTATAAAATCGATAAAATCAAAAAATTAATTCGACTCTTCACATGAATTGCAAGTTTATAAAAAACTGTATAATAGTATATTTTATGAATTTCTATTTAAATTAAAATAAAAAACATATGTGACAGAGCATAGAGAAAGGGATCTAAGGGTAAAAAAAATCAATTTTCACTTTTTTTTATGTGGACAACATCTGAGCATCGAAGGAGACCGATCACATGCCCCAAAAGTGTTCCCTCCCAGAGATATGCCCGTTTTATGAAATTGATGGTACACCAAAGATACACGTATTTAAATCCTTAAAATGGCTCTCCTGAACAAAACCGGTTTTTACCCTTAGGTCCCTTTCTATTTTGCGCGTCACATATATAAAAACTAAAGTTTATTTTGGAGAGTATATATGGGGGAGGCCCGTGGACTAGTAGATAGCGTACTAGACTATTAGTCGACGGGTCGCAGGTTCGATTCCTGCCTACACCCTGGATGTTTCTGCAGACAAGCCAATATGGCTTCGCGGTTTGTGTTTAAAAAAATGTTTCGACACAAAATTTCCTCAAATCTTGCTTTGAATTAAATAAAATGTTTAAAGATTTTATTGTTTTTAAGAAATCTGTTGAATTGTTAACTTTTAAATGAAAGATTGTTGTATAAAACAGAAGATTTTCGAGTGACAATATTTTTACGACGTTTTTTAAATACTGAAGATTTTATTTACAAAATTTAACGATTTTTCTGAAAATAAAACTGGCAGCCCTGATCTTTATATACATTTATTCGACAATAGTGTATTAACTCGAAATTTTTACTATTCTTATGTATTTTTTCGAAATCTGTTTTTTAAATGAATCTAATTTATCTCGAGCTATGGGTAAATTTTTTAAATTCTTTGTGTGGCTTCTTCAGGGAAATATAAAATTGTGTAAATAAAAATTTTTTTACAATAATTAAAAAACAAAAAATACAAAAAATGTTCAATATTAAAAAAAATTTATTTACACAATTTTATATTTCCCTAAAGAAGCCACACAAAGAAGTGGCAAAATATTAAAAAAAAAATTTACCTATAACTCAAGATAAATTAGATTCATTCGAAATTTTTACTTTTTCACTTTTTACGAAAAACTGTCAGATAATATTTATATCTATTCGCTGTAAAAAAATCATATTGTAGACAAATTTAAATGGCAGCAAAATTAAAGATTTAAAAATTATTTTTCATATGTGTATCGTCAATGTAAATTCAAAAAGTATTTTTCTCTATCGAAAATTTTAACATTTTGAGTTAATACAGTATTGTTAAACAAGTGCGATTTGTTTAGCAAATTTTAGTGATAACAAATAAGCTTAAATACTTTATGTCTCCTAGCATGGATTCAGAATGATGTGATCAGTTTACTAGAAACAAAATCTGAGATCAAGACTCCTCGCCAAAGGAAGATAGCACAAATTGCAAGTGTTTCTAAATCGGCTTTTAATAGAATAAAAATAAAGTTTATTCGTTGCTATCCCCAATAATTTGGAAACCCACTGTATGGATATAAATATTTTAATTAACATTTTCCTCTAAGCCTGATATGTATCTAAAATAACTACCATTTAGAGATTTCATGTTCGGCATCTCTACAACAATCTACTTGTATATCTTTTTTTATATATTTATTATTTATTCATTGTTTGGATGCTTTTCAATTGTTTATTTAAATACTATTACAATGCAAACAACTGAATTGTCGTAACACATGCATAGATAATAAATTTATAATAATATTGTTTATTTATATTAATTGTTGATTTAATTTTTGTAAACAAATAATAAAAGAAAGTCAAAGTAAACGATTATAAAAATTAAATAATTTATTTGTAATAGTGACATAATTAAAATAGAAACTGATAAAAGCAAGACAATGGCGCGCGCAACAATTGCAATAACTTTGAATTGAATGCATTTTATTCATTCTGACGTGTGAGCAATTAAAGTGAAACAGATGTTTGGCACAACATTGTTTGTCTCTTTGTTGGTCTTATCAATTCAGTTGTGAGTGAAATTGTTTAGAACTCATAACTGTTAACTCGAGTGTATGTACAATATAATTATTTTTAAAAATGTTTAATTTGATAAGTGTGTTTATCTTGTTTCTTATTATTTTAATTATCTATATTTCTTATTATTTTTAGTTATCTATATTTTCTAAATGTCAAGGTTATTGTTATTAAATGCTTTGCCGCGCAGTTGACAGTGACAATCCATTGATGTCCAAGGTGGTGCGATGGTCAACAAAAACAAATAACGAAGTCAAATAATACGAACGAATAATTAGATCCGACTAATAGAAAAAATAATGTATCTTTCTCCGGGAAAGTTTAAAATGGCATATCGAATGGCACCAGAAAGCGTTAAAAATGACACAAAACTTTCATAAAATAAAACTAGAAAATAAAGATTTAATACAAAATTCATCAGTTTTGTATTATAGTTTTGACTGTCCAGACTATCGATCATGTTCGACACTCAAACCGTCATTCAAGAAAAAAATTCGATACACAAACACTGAAATTACGAAAATTCGATGCGTTTTATTGCTAACAAAAATTTTTTTATAATGAATTATTTTAGTTTTTCTTTATTATCTAACAATTTTTCGTATTATTTAGTCTTCACATCTCACTTAAGCTTGCATTTCATAAAAAAATACATAAAGTGCTTAAAAAAATTATATTCCGCTTCCAAGTTTTGTAGTTTATGCCACAGAAATATCTCTTGACTTACACTTTGTGGTACACACTATCAAGCAAATACCAATATGGACGCTGACTGTCACACAGCCGCAAAAACTTTTGTAGTTGACTGTTCACAATGTCGATCAAGCCAAAATTTGAGCCATGTTCGATAGTGTGTACCCCACTTTAGTGTACATTGGACATAAATCTTTCTCATTAGCTTCAGTGTTTTCTGTGCTTGTTTCATTTTGTTTTGTTGATAACAAGGATTAGCCGAATACAAATAAGTAAATATATACATACATACATATTTGCACCTTTTTTATTTAATTCGCGGGGAAAACAAATGCCAGAGAAATGACAGCCAAATCTAACAGTTTGACAAAAATATCAAAAATTTACAACTCATCACTAGCAGTTGTTTTGGATAAATTATTAGCAAAAATGGAAGGCGGGTGAGTAAAATTGTTTCTAGTAATTTAATAATCAGCAATTTCGAGCAAATTTATAGAAAAAATTAAGTTACAACGAAACACTTGTTGAAATAATGGAAAGTGGACGAGGCAAGCCGCTATTTGGATGTAGCAAAAATAAAACCAAGGAATTGTGGGAGGAATTTTCCATAGAAATAAATAGTTTAGGACCACCATCAAGAACTTCTCACGAGCGGCGACGGGTAAGTAGTAATCATGAAATTCCTCTTGTAGATTTGGATACACTATAAGGCAAATTTGTAAAGGTAAGCAATCATTGCAATTATCTTGCGATAAATCTTATCAAGATCCCTCGGAAGAAATCTCATCAAGGAAAGTTAAGCTCTACTTGGTGGTTATGCTTTCCGTGTGGAGAATATACCACCGACAATGCATGACGAAGAAACGGAAGACACTTTCGCCGAAGCCTCGTCTTCTGCATGTGCAACGCAGGCAGAAATCCTTGAAGACCTCCCAACTTCATCAAGAGCTAAAAAATTTAGAAGTTACAGAAGAGCGTATACAAAAATTACGAAAGAAACAAAAAATTGCTACAGATAAAAAAACACCAAAAATGTATAATTAAGACAACACATTATTATTAGCATAAACACTTCGTCGTTGTAAAATAAATCAAAACTACTATTTCTTAAAAAAACACAAACTTTAACTAAAATTTATTTTAATTTGCCTCCTCAATGTCACTTTTTTTTAGACTGGCAACATCAATACAATTTCAACTGAAATAAGTTGTAATCCGTAATACCAAAAAAAGAGTTCAGTTGTTTTAAAGTTAAGTTGTTTCTACTGCAACTCAACTCGGTTGAGTTGTAAACCGTAATAGGGGCATTAATTGAAATGCGGATAAAGTTTAAATTTAGGCATTGTAGGCATTAAAAATTTCCAACAGCGGCCTTCTATTTGTACATAGAACTGATAGAAATATCTGCTCTTAACGTTTTCAAAAACCACAGGTTTGACATTTTTGTTTAGCAAATTCCATATTTAAAAAAATATCTGCTGTTCAATTGCGGACTTCTTGTGCATTTGAGATGCCTTGGAACTTATTTCAAAGTGTTCTCATCAAAAATATCATCACAGAAAAATTGTTTATTAATTAAAAGATTTACAAATTTCATTTTAATTTTACTTTAAGAAAGTTTTTTGTTGTATTCCAAAGTAAAAATGCAAATTCACACAAACACATTTGCAGCATGAACTAAAAATTGTCTAAAATTTTTTTCGAATTCGAAATCAGTAAAAGAATTTCTAAATTCAACAAATTCGTTTACTGGACCTACAAAAGAATTTTGTAAAACCTTGAAAAAAATTAACCTAAAAAATGGTTTTAATTGTTGTTTTTAGAAGAGATAAAGATCTCAAACTAAAACGTTTTTCAGAAGCGAACAAAACATTCACGGAAAATTAAAGTGAATTTCAAACAATTTAAAGCTCTTCCTTGCCCTCAAAAAAAAAACCCCAACACATTATAATTGTGACCTTACTTAAAATTGTAAAAGTGCGGAAGACGTGAGTTCCAACTGTGACGGTTTATTTTTAATTTTTTAATTTTAAAATTTCATAAATTTTTATAAGTGTGAAATGAGGACAAATTTCTTAAAATGTACCCAAGATTTCGTTTATATGTTGGATGATTTTTTTCAGTGCAAAACATTTTTTTCTTTCTTAACTATAAAATAAAACGACCAATAAAAAGTTTTTTTATAACCAAAAATAAACTACAGTTTGGCAACATCATTAACAATATTTTATGATTATTGCAACATTTTTAGTGAGTTTTATTTACTCTTCAATGTTGCTGCAATGTACACACACACACGCGCCCATACAACTTATAAATGATGTTGTAACGTTTACGGAAGCAAATCTCTCGCACACAAATTTAAAAAAAAGCACATAAAAACCAAACGCTGGATTTTAAAAATTCAATTTTTATATTTGCATTCATCGCTTTTAATGTTCCACAACAAATTTAAAATATATTGCGATTTGCGTTAAAAAAAATTCGAATTTATTTTTTGCTTCGATGGATATCGGAAAATCTTAAGAGCAGGATTTTTTTAATCACTTTTTAGGCAAAGTGGAATTCTAAAATTTTCCTGCTTTTAAATAAAAAAATAATGCATTTTTTTTGCTGCACAAGTAAAACGGCAAAAAATTTAAAATATGGAAATGATTTATGACAAATTTTTCATCACGCCAGTGCCTGTTAAAGAAGCGTATAAAAGTTTATTTCATCTGCATCTACACTCAAACACCTTTATACGCACACTCTCACCCGATTACGTGCATGCTTGCATACATACATACATATTAAATGAAAACATTTAACACCCCAGTTGGCCAAGGCGTTAAGACATATTTAATGAAGGGTACAAGACAGTTTTAAGACACACGGACGACAGCTTTATACAACGGCCGTTCATACAATGTGTGACGACCAAAAGAGCGATAATGTTGTTCAGCTTGTTGTTAACAAAGTGATTGAGGAATAGTGTAGTTTATTTTGTCTTCAAGGAAAGAATAAAAATGAAGTCATTATTCCAGAACGCATTCGTCAAACGCAATATTATTTTTTTTCGTTTAAATTCATTTCTTTAATTGATGTACATAGAGACTGGGACACGAATCTGGGCCGACCAATTCATAACATGTTTGCAAGCTACGGCACTATATAACATATCAACGGTGGAAAATTTTAATATTTCGGTATGTGATGGAAATCGATCGATTTCTGATTATTTTTTATTGGTTTTCAACGTTTAGAATATTTTATCAGAACATAAGTTATAACTCTTTCCGGCGCACTACATTAAATCGACTAAAATTAAAAAAATATTTTTATTTGCTTCTATTTATAGAAAGAAGTCAGTTAATGAAAAAATTTAAAAAAAAATGTTTGTCCTTATAGGAATTTGCGCAAGGATGTGGTATGGTTTTTATACCACCGCGCTTTATTTATCGAATTCATTGAAGCAGGATTTCCTTTTACTTAAACAAAGTGGAACATCACAAGTAGAGCACAGCCACTGAGTTCTTCTCTGATGTCCCATCTTGCTGCTGTGCGCACATCTTCGCAATGAGATTCTTACTGGTTGGTGGGAGGACGAGGCTCGTGTGCTTGCATCCACGGAAGCTTTATTTTGTTTATTTGCACCGTGTTTTTTTATTCACCTTTGCAGAAGCCAGTGATGAACGTGAACCTGAGTGACATAGATTTGATATTATATCAAGATTAAAATCTTTTTAGTGGTAACTCATACCCAGTACTTTTAGCAATAATATAGGCATTGACCACTGCCACATCGAGAAAAAAAAATCGGTGCCACCATTTCCGGCTCTTTCTATTCAGCTCATAATATTTTTTTACTTCGCATTGTCCCGCAACTATTTATAATATTTTTTTGCAATTCCAACACGCTACACTTCAAGATTTCTCCTTCATTAATATGGTTTTCGTTGTCGACTATAAGAATGTGATCAAACAGGTCGTGGATTTGCTTCTGATCATCGAGGTCCTCAGCGTTATCGAATACTGACTCAGACAGAGTCTGATAGAATCTCTTCCAAAACAACGACATCCTCTATTTTTCAGCCTTGGATATAACGCGCAGTGGTATGATTTTTATACCATCAACTTAAAAACTTCACTACTTTAAAGTTTTTATTTATTTTTGGTGTTACTATTTGCAAGCACCTTTTTCACTGTCTTATTTATCAAAAATTATACAAGTACGATCTTTAACGCAGGTGCTTTTGTAAGAAGTATTTTAAATAAAGGAAAATGCATTTAGCAATTGGCTGGTGGTACTCAAGTTTTGTTAAAAAAAGTATATATCCGTTTCTTTCACACACTTGGTATATTTTTTATTGTTAAATATAAGTTTAAATCTACACATAGAAGTGGCATTTAGAATTTTAGAATGTACCTTTGAGCACAGAATATAAGAAAATTATTAAGATAAGTGGTATACTTTTCATACCACCGCGAAGGAAAGAGATTAACACACACGGCTACATGACTACAAATGCCGCTGGCTGCAAATATCGTCCTGTAGCCAGCTACTTAATTATTTTGAAAATGACACTATTTAGCTGTCGTAAGCAGCAGATTCATTTATATTTCAGAGGTTGCTTTTTTTAAGTTACGCTTTTTTAAAATGTTCAATTCAATGAAGCAATAAAATGACAAAGAATCACTCATATCGCGAAAATAGCTGAAAAAAAAATAGCGGTAAGTTGAAAAATTTTGAAAAATGCGTAAAACTTCCTAAATGGAGGTAAAAACTTAAAGAATATAATATAAATTCCCATTCCTTGGATTTTTAGCTCTTTTTAGAAGATTTTACTGCCTTTTCGAAACTTTGCAAGTTTTAGTGGAATTTCACGTTTTTTGCAATGTGGGTGACTTTTTCTTGTGACTTTTTTTGCGAGTTTTTCACATTCCTTGTATTTGTAGCTCGTTTTAGTAGAATTTACGGCTTTTTTAATTTTGGGAAATTTCGCGCGAAAACGCGGTATGATTGACTCTGTGGCCTTTTAATTACCTCATTGAATTTTTAAGATTTTATAAAAATATTAACTCAGAATATTGATCTACTATGCAGGAATTTCATTATCCTTATTTTTAAGCAAAAATTATTTTTACACAAAAAGTTAATACCAAAAAAAAGGAACTGTAATTTTTTGCATTTTATTTTATTTTACATTAAAAAAATATTTCTTAGCACCAATTTGCTTTAGTCATATTTATAAGTATCGTTGTAGCGACAATATTAATATCGCCGATACTGATCGATATATGTATCGGCGAACCTGGAGTATCGCCGATATATAACTATCGGATGCATCCCTAACAATGACCTTGTACTATATCATCTGTAAAAAAATAAAAATTGCAAAATTGTGTCAACACTTTTCATTGTTCTGTATTATGATTTGAAAATTATGGTCACCGTACTCATGGCTCAAAAATCTTTATCTCAAATAATGAAAACTGAAACAAAAGACGGCAAGCAACTTTTATAGTCGGTTGTTTTACATTGAATCCGAGCATTGTACGGGCATGGCACTGCCCACTTTTCTAATCAATCAATCGGAGGCATCAGTAGTATGAACGACAATTAAAAAATCTAATCGACGGACAACAAACCGTCGAGGACCATGCCATCTTCGACGATTTGGCCAACAGGGACTTTTGCTTAAACAAAAAATTCAACAAATTTAATGCCATTTTTTTTAGCGTAAAATGCTGAAAGAAATATTAAAATTTTACAAGTAATGAATGCCAGCTTAAACAGCCTAAAATGGCAAATGTGCAAAAGGCAAAAACTTGAATGTAAGGAAAACGACGGATATTTAGAGGATATAATAATAAATATGGTGGATCAGAGAAAATGCTCCAAATATGGTAGAATTTTTTCTATTCATTTTTTTCTTTCTAGTTTACTTTTCCATTTCGACTATTAAAAAAAGAAAACTGGTGATGAATTTATTCAATGTAGTGGCGTTTACTTAAGCACATACATACTTGTATGCTTTTCTTTTAATATCAAAAAAGACTCGTTGTCGTTGCTTAGAATCAGGCAGAAGTGGATATTGGTGGCAGGCAATGTGTGTTTGGAGGTGCATATGTATCTGTGAAACTAATACCACTGACTCACTACTACCACTACTGCCAGCCAACCACACTCCTGCCTAAACAAATATTTGAAAAGAAAAACTAAAACGAAGAATTCTTTATGAAAGAAGATAAAAATGAAATTTTTAGGCGAATTTTGTGTGGGTGTGTGTGTGTGTGTGTGTGTGTGTATGTGTGGGAGTTGAATGTATGTTTATTTCTTTTTTGAATGGGTATATTTTACAAAGGGAAAAAGGTAAATGACATTTAAACAGGTTGTGTAAAGAAACGTGTGCTAGAGTTTGATTACACATACATTTACATACATACAAACAATTATTTACTACATTGAAATTAAACAGAAGTGGGCACAAATAAGTTTTAGAGCAATTTTAATTTTAACAAAAATGGCATAAACGTTTTAGCAATGATGCTACTTAGCTTTTGACGACCTGACCAAGAGAGAACTCTATACTTCGAGATGTTCAAATTGTCAATTTCGCTTTCTCAACCTGCTGGATACAAAATCCTTGGCTGAAATTATATAGCACTCATAATCCATTTATCTAACATCAGGCCGATATTTTTCGATTTAAATTTTTCGGTCAAAAATAAAACTTGAAATTGGAAAAATAAAAATTAAAATTGGATTTTTATTTGTTCCATAAACAAAAAGTCAGTTATTTTTTTATCGATAATATGTGAACTAAATTTTGAACTACTAATAATTTTTTTAGTCGAACTATATTGATGTACCAAATGAACATGTATAATTTCAGTGGCCTTGAGTTCAGGTGCAATCAGACTGGGAATGTATCGTTAACTCTTTTTGTCTTTGTCTTGCGAAGAAAGAGCATTTCTGAGTTCTGAAATAAAATTACATACAAACACGCATATTTATAAAAAGATCTTATTAGTCATGTACATATATGTATGTATGTACTCTTAAACACTCATTTCTTTGTTTACGTTTTTACTTGAACCAGTACTTAAATAAGTGAATGCGTGTACGTGTGTATTTTTATCATTTGTAGTGGTGTCAACTTTATGAGCCTTTTATTCCTTTAATACCGAACCGATTTAAATAATATACAGCCGGGTCAGTAAATCTCAATAATGTTTACATTTGGTAAAAGAATGAAGAAAATCGGTTGACGAAGGAGAAAAAGGGATCGAAAAATTTGTCTTTGCCTATTTATATATAGATTTCATGTTTTATTTTTTCTCCAAAAATCTCTATATCGACTTTGTACTATTATTTTTTAACGCAAAAATATCGGTAGAAAATAATGATTATTTATTGAGATTTTTTAAAGAAAAAGTCAACAGCTGCGGTCACTAAATATTTTTAATGTAAAACTTTGTCTATCAAAACTGCAGGTGCCCCGCTAGACTAGTAGATAATAAGGCATTTCAAGGCAATCGGTCAACCGATTAATTACCACCCGGCTAATTAATATATCATTTTTATTTTATTTTTATTTAAAATTGGATATTTTCGATTAACGACTAAATCTCTTGATTTGGGTCGATTAACCGTTTCTTTAGTATTTTTTATGTGTTTAATTTAATCGAACAGAATCGAGCAAAACTATAAGTGCTAAAAACTTGAAGAAATCTAAACAGAACTCAAATGGCATAATGTAACATCGTACATGTTTAGAGGAAACCAGAAAAGAGACAGAAAAACTAGATATTCTCTATTATGGATGGCTGAAGATTTTTTTCAATATCTTTGGTAAGCAAACAAAATATTTATAAGTTAAATTGCTTTAGAACTAAAGAAAAACAAATCGTTTTATACTTAAAGAGATTATTTTAGAAGAAATCCTTTAAATATGAAACTAATGCCGTTTTATTTTATAAAAAAATGTAACATTCCTTTCACGTTTTATAAAAAAATGCTATTCAAAGTTTTCTTAAGAGGAAAATTTGGCTTCGTAACACAATAACTTCGAATAAACTCACGATTTCAAAAATCATTATACATATTGCAAATTTTCAATAAAAAGGGCAAAATATTTTGCACTTTTTTTAGAAAAGAAAACGCCGTAACTTACAAAAGGATCTTACTTACTTGTTTTTTTATTAATACATATTTTACGAGTACATATTTATGTGATTTTCTTGTGTTTGATTTTTTCAAAAGTTTTTAATAATAAAATTTCAAAATAATAAATAACTTGTGCATTTTCAGTTATTAAAATTAATTCATTTGTGAAAAAATTTTTTAACCGATTAATCGATTAATCCACAATTAATCAATTACTATCCGATTAAACCAAAAGCTGAAAAAATTAATTGAGTATATAAATGTTTAACACAGAAACGCGATTAACTGAGTAATCTATTAGATAGTGTACAATACTACTACTCTAGGGGTTGCGAGTTCGACTGCCGCCAGCGATTTTGCTTGTTTGTGCAAGCAAGCAGAATTTGCATGATATGTTTGTGTATTTTTAAGAATTGTCCTGAGTCATTCAGTATAACTAAAAATTGTTTTAGGTCGGGTTTGCAGATTCTCTAAAAGAAAAAGTCTAGAAATCCATTATATAAAGTATGTTTACTGGTTTATACTTTATAGTTTATAATTATTATAATAATAACTCAAATTTTCATTCCCAGCAGATATGTAATTGAAAATATAATTTCGGAAAAGGAATTCCTTGAAAAACCTTTGAACCGATTTCCGAGACAAGGAAAAAGTTTGTAGTTTTCGCTTGATCGCTCAGAACTCAGCCTATTTAGGAACACCCTGTAAAATTTTTTGTTTGTTTCTTATTTAAAACGCGTCCGTCTATTTGTCTGCCTGCTCGTCTCTTTGTTTTGGAATCGGTTTTTTTCACAGAATTATCATTAGTGACAAACTTTCTTTTTGAAAGAAATTCAAGAACATTTTATCTACATCTTAATTATTAAATATCCAGCACGAAATCAATTATGCACCAACCTTACCAAACAAATTTTTAATGTATATTTATGCACATAGTACATAATAAAAGTAAATTTTCGCGTTAGAGCTAATACACACAGGCACGCCAAAAGTATGCAATGTAAAAACTTAAGTATACAAGCCTAAAAGTAGGCTGTTGCCTTTTTTCTCGGCATTCTCTATTGTATAGAATAAAATTAGTTTGCTTTTTTATTTTTGCTTAAACATAAATTTGAAAAGAGGCTGGGAAAACAATAACGAAAAAAAACAAAGAAATTTTAAGAAAAAAACCAAACTTAGTTTATTGTCTTTTGGAAGATGGAAAGAAAACAGTAAAGTAATCTTGAAAAAAAATTAGTAAAAGATTTATTACAGCTTTCTTTACTCCATTGTTTGGTATCACTAACGACAGTCTCCTGACAGACAGCCACCATCAATCCATAGAATTTTTCCTTTCCCCTCCATCTAAAAATGAATTTTAATCCGAAATTATGTTGTCACATTGTTTTCTTATATTTAAGCTAATAATTGTTTTAGCAAGTATTTTGTATGCAATGTGTGTGCATGTTTTTATTAGTGTAAAAATCTATGTGTGTGTATGTACATTAGGGTTGGTACAAAATTTTGTTTTCTCTCGTATCGACTTCTAATAGAGTACGAGTAAGTATGTTATATTTTTGTCTGCATTAGGCCCTTTAAAATATTATTAATTTATCTTTAGTGTAAGAGCCGGCACTTTAATATTCAATTTTAATAGAATTTATATAAAGACCATTTCTCTTTTTTACAAAACAACATAAAAACGTATTGCAGAAAAGCATATTTATTACTGTCTTTTAATGACTTTTAACTTCCCGAGAATTCAGCCACACAAGCACTACGTTCACTGGAACACTGGAAAATTTAACGGAGTAATAAGAGTAAAAAAGACTTCAGCGCCCACTGCAATGGATTATTTGCATGCTACATTTGAACGAATTGCCATTAAAATGTCTATTAACAAACTAGTTGGAGTTACCAAGGAATCGTATTCGCCTGCTGCTCCTATTGGCAACTTATTAGAAAACTGCGAAAAACTAGCAATGGCCAAGTACGAGAAAATTGAAGACCAGCTTCCGGAAATATATTTTGAGGGCTTAAGTACAGATCAAAAATATTTGTATGAAATAACTATATCTTTTATATAAATGGACACTGCCTCGAAGGCATAGCTAAAGGGAACAGTCTAACTTCTCTATAGTGAACTTCTATACGATGAACCTCTCCCTGCTTTGAATTAATTTCAAAAACACAGCTTTCTCGTTCCAATTTTAGTGTATTTTTATCTCCTTATAGTGAATTTCCATACAGTGAATTTTTCTTTACAATGAAGAAATTTTTTAGATGTAAATTTGCCTCCCTATAATGAATTATCTCAAAATAGTTTCCGTTACGCACACCAATAACACAGTGTGCGACGAGAATAAAGTAATATATAAATAGTGGATTCCCAAAAGTTTAAAAAACATAACAACGATAAATAAACAAAGTTCCATCACTAATAATATAGATAGTAGTTGCTCGTGTTCTGTGAACAAAAATGATTAAGCGAAGTAGCATTTCTTTTGAAAACAAAAATTATTAATTAATAAATTTGAAGATGGAGGACAAAGAAGATATAGCTAAGCAGTTTGGACTTCTTCCCAGCACTTTATCAAATATTTAAAAAAACATAGCATTAAAATAAAAGTTCAAAAAATATTATTTCTGTATATTAAAGTTTCTATATAATGAAGCGATTTTCTGGTCACATGTAGATTCATTATAGGGAAGTTCGAAAGTGTGCAGAAACAATAACCCATGCTCGACGGCTAACAAAAGCAAATAGAATTTTACGTTTTTCTATTTCTATAACAAACCCCCCATATCAGCTAAAAGTGTTACCTGAGTATTGTGTAAAAGTTTGGTTTGAAATAAAAACAAATCCAACTTGCAAATATGGGTCTAAAATTGTTTGGAAATAAACCCCGTAATGCAACGTAATGACTATTTTGCTCACCCAGAAACCTTAGGTCAGGTTAGGTTGACAGGTCGCCGGTGAAGCAGATAAAAAAAGGGAAAAGAGTACCAGCCGGCTTGGGTCCAAAAATTAATTATGATCACGTTGTGCTAACCTGAGGAAGAGAAGGAAGAAATAAGAAAGAAAAACAAGAGAGATTGGAGTAGAGGAAAATAGGAGGTCACAGATGAAGCTGGAAAGAGATAGTTAATTAGAAAGAGGTGCATGCGTGTAGGAAGGATCGCAAAGGCTACGTTCAGGAGGGGTTAGTCAGCGAGAGAACCATCCACTGCTCCCGCTGAAGGAACTAATATCTTTGAGATTCATGCTCGACAGTTTCGAAAGGCTACTAAAGCATCTTTTGCCCAGGAAGCGAAGGTGTTGATGCTCCAGTGCCGGGCGGAGGCAGAGAAGATGGGGTACAATCTTCTCCTCCTCCTCGTCCCGACAACTGAAGCAATGGCCAATATACTGGATACCCATCCTTCTGGCAGGTCGACTAAAAACACCATCTGTTTTGAGCCACCCGCATGAAGGATATATCAATGTTTTTCCAGCAAGATGGGAGTGGGATGCAGCAGAAGTTGTCAGTATCGACATCCCCAAGCATGGTCCCATTTTTTTCCAGATCGTCGGTAATGATATTGCCTGAAATAGTCCCATGACCCCTCACCCATTTAAGGGTGACGATCGAATTGCGCGCTATCTCATTTAAGAGCCAGAAACCTTACTTCTATCGATGTTGTTGGATGAAAATAAAACTGTGAGAGCAGTGGCGACCAGACGAATGCAAGAAGCACAAAGCTCGCCTGATACTGTAAAACAAGCTCACGAGTTTAAGATTCCGACTATTAATTTTGGCTCAAGTAACTACAGACTTCGAAGTTATAAATTGTAATCAAAAGTTTTTCGATCCACTAATTCTTCGAAACATCCATCACAACTGAAGAAACAAATGCGGCAGTTAAGTGTCAATAAAGTGACAGTTTAATTTTTTGCCAAGCTGCCATGTCATACTCAGGCGGTGAAACGAAGTGTGAAAATGGTGTCAGAAGCATTCATAACTTCAATCTAGACGAGATATGTCCAGATTTGAACGTAAATAAGATTTTGTGACCAAAAAATAACTAATAGAATTTCGTGACTTTATTGTTGTATGTTGAACAAGAACCAAAGATTCATTAATTTTTTAAGTTTAATTAAAAATATTTTCAGTTTTTATTAATAACACACAGAAAAAAAACATCAATGTAAAACCAAAATTAAAAAATCTTGTTTTCATGTCATGTAATTTTTTTCAAAATTTTGACTTTGTTGAAAGCTAACATACATTCACATTGATTCAATGTTTAAAACCTTAAATTTGAACTAACAAATAGTAGATTGAACATTTTTCGTAGTTAAAATAACATTGTGCAATGTTGAATTTACAACACCTCAGCTTCGTTGTAAAATAAAAAAAAAATTATTACGTTAAATTAACTTTGGATTTGATAAAATTAACATTAAAGAGTGTAAAGACAACATTTCTACATTTTAAATCAACATTGATAATAAGTATTTCACGAATTTCAATGAGAATTTCAAAAATTACAAAAGTATAAAAATTCGCATTGGATTTTTTGAAGTTTTTGTATAAGAGAAGAGATTTGAAACTTTTAAAAATATAGTTTAAGATGTATGTAAATAAAATAAATATTATAAAAGCAAATACATCGTTTTTATTAAATTTTTTATGGGTTATTTAATTAAGGGCATCATTTTGAAGCCACAAACATATAGTGGTATTTTAATATGAGTATCGGTTTAATTTTTAAAGAATTCCGTGTTAAATAAATCATTGAATCGTATTAACTCAACATTATAATTACTTACATATTAAATGAATTTCATGTTGTTTCAAACTGAAATGATTTTGAATCAACAAGATTCGTCATTTTTATTCAATATTTTTATTCGCATGTTATACTGATGTGTACTGCTGTTGTCTGCAAGTTATCGTAAACTCATGTTGATTTAACACGAAACGACTATGAAGCAAAATCATTAACGAAAAATGTAATATCAACCATTTTTTCGTTGGTTTTACGTTGTGTATTTTTCTATGTGAACAATTGATAGTAAATAAAATATTTTAAAAAAAAGTATTTTTTTTTCAAAAATACTTAGTTCTTAGGAGCTCCTCCCGCGCGGACTCAAGATGTGACTTTTTTAAACTTTTTTTAGCAATTCTCATTTTTTTAATGTAAGACAAAAAATATTGCTATTAGAATATGATTCGAGAACTCTTATTTTTTTTCTCATACATCAGTGACCCACCCTAATGTACATCATTCATTAAAAATATATTTCTTTTTCACAAGCAGGAACACACACACACACACAATTTCTTTGAAGGCAAATCAGAGCATGAGCGCATACATACGTATATTGAGGCATAGTTTTTGGTGTCTTTCTGATAACATTGTTATAAATACAATAGAAACAAAATTAAATGAAACTTTAAGCTGCGGATTTTTCAATTAAGGAAAATTTATTTACAAAAAAAAACAGAAATATGAAAAACTTATTTGCACAAATAAAAGTTTTATTCAAATCATAAATAAGAACACTGAAAAAGTTATAGTTAGCGAAGACAATACAGATGTGGTTTTAAATATTCAGATAAAATTGAGTTTTTCGACAAAATTGTATTTTAAACAATTTCCGTTCAATTTAATTATAAAATTGTATCTCTACAGATATCGAGTAACTGCAGCTGATTATTAAAAACAAATACTCGGTATTCGATATGCTATTCAATATTTTTACAGCAGTATTTCACTGTGTTAAATATTCATCATTAAAATATTTTCCCCAAATATATTTTAACCCAGCAGCTGGCAGCAAAACTGTCAACATTCAAAACTTATGAAGCTATTAATTGAAAATGTAGTTAATAAAAAAACCCATTAATATTTAACTTTGCGGTGTTTAACACAATTTTATCCTTGATATCAAGAAAACTAAGCTTCCAATTAATAGAAAACTTGTATTAGTTTTTCTTCCTTCATTTTCTTATTATTCCGAAATTATAGTTTCTGAAAGACCACAAAGTAAGCATTAAAATTAAAAACCTTTTTAAGAGACCTTGAAGTTGAGTTGGAATTTGTGTTGCGTTAAACTTTCTTATTTTTTCACTCTGTCTTTCTCTCCCTCTCACTCTGTCTGTCACAACTTCTATTGCTGTTTTAAAAGTTGTTTTTGGAGGGGAGTCATCGCATTGGTTGACTTGCGAAAAGTCGAAGGCCATAAGCATTATAAAAAAACCCCATAAAATATTATTTTTACCAATTAATTAAAACAGCAACAGCAACAGCAACAACAACACCAACGGGGTGGATGTAAAAATTTGTAAGCCAAAAATATAAAAAATTGTACATTAAAAACTTGGTGGATATTTCGTTGTAGTTAGTTGGCTGTGGCCAGTAGTAGAAAAACATGAAGTTATTATGTTTATTAATCGTTGAGTATTTTCGGTTGCCCCCTGGCCAGCTTACAGAGAGTGTTACACCATTTCCAAAGGTATAGATCAGGTCAGGAATCAAACAAAACAAAATTTAAGAGCAAATGTTTTATTAAATATGTGTATGATTAAATTAAATTACTTTGCTGAAACTGACAATTGGGACTTTTCTAGAGAAGGGGACAAGTAAAAACTTGAATGTTTCCGATTTTGATAATATTGGATGATTGTAAACAAAAGCCGACCTCGATCCATTCACCAGTAATAATTAAACAGAACAAAGTCTGCAACTTCAGGAACAATCGCTGATGGCCCATAATAAAATCGACGGCAGTAACTTCAAATACTCGCTTATTATTGTTTGATTTTCTTTTGCTTACATTTTTCGTATGAAACAAGTATGAGATTTCTTGAAAACACGGTAACATTGTTGAGAGAATAAGTGTTTAAAATTGAGAGAATAAGAAAAAACAATGTAAAAATAAAATAGATTCTATTTCACGACCGCATTCTCTGGCAAACTATTATGTCAAACTGTATGGAAAACATCTTTCAGGCCCAGTTTTATGTCATGATTTATTCCGTAGCTATTTGTCAACGTCACATCAAGGCAACGAAAAAAAAAATTATCTCTTGCCTATTCGCTGTCGGCAACTATTGACATGTTAGCAGTGTTGCCACCTTATGTGTAATTACACATATCATGTGTAATTTTTATTTTCATGTGTAGCCCATGTGCAATTGGCTGAAAGTGTAACTCATGTGTAATTTGAAATTTTATCGTTTTGGGCACTACTTTTTTTTATTGTCACGATGATGTGATGACGACAAATAAGGTTTGGCTGCGATATTTTAATTTATTCATGTACTTGTTTAGCACTTTTTGCAATGATGTAGAATTGGTCTAAAGGATATTATATGTCTATAAAAGTAAAAAAATTCCCTGAAGAAGTTGGAAAATATCAGCGAAACGTCGGAATAATATGTAAAAAATAATTTTTTTCTTAAATCACCTTGAAAACCCAAATATTGGAAATATATTCATCACAAAAAAATGTAGAATTACACCAAAAAGGTCAAATATTTAATTTAAACAAATCAAAGCACGTTATTTTGCAAAAAAATAAAACATGTGTAATTCCTAATTTCATGTGTAAATTTGGCATGATGCATGTGTAATTTAACATTTCGTTGGTGGCAACACTGCATGTTAGAAATAGTCAACTGCTGCCGACAGCGAGTGGAGAAGAGCTTATTTTTTTGTTTGCCTTGTTGTGACGTTGACAAATTGTTATGGAATAAAGCGGAAATTTGCAATATAAAATATTGGTAACGAGGTATAGGACTTAACGGCAAGTGTGCGCTACTTGGGGTCTTATTATCAATGAGAATGAACTCTACACACCACAGACCAATTTGTGTACAAAATATTAATCTTCAAGAGGGCGCTGTTGGCTGAACTGTTTAACGCGTTAACTACAAAGCAAATAATGATTAAGAACGTGAATTCGAACCCAGCTGCAGGCAAGTCATGACATCCAGCATTTTTTCAGATGTGCATTAGTATGCCATTATATTTGTTGATGTTGGACTGTTTAAGTGACGAAGGCACAGCACTTGTGACTGAATATTACCGGCAGCAATTGATACTGGTGATTGCTAGCGTGTTGGATTGCCTATGTCCTACGTCATCCACCCACTGATATCACCCGTAATTCCATAAACTGTAATTCCCAAGGAAGCAGAGGTAGAGGACGCCGTGCTTTACACTTACATTTGGCAAACAACTAGCTTTGGAAGTTAACAAATCAGGCAAAACCTGTAGTGAAGTAAAAACCTAACATCGAAAAAGAATAATTAATCACATTATCAAAAGAAGTTACAATTTTTGCAAATGGCATCGCACGTCAACCATATTTGATATTTGTGAACTATTAGCTGCAGTTTACAAACGGACAAACAATGGAACACTGTACTCCGCAAGAACGTAGAATAATTGTGTCGAAGATTTTCCTGGTCGCGTAATCTTCCGTTTTGGCGATGTTGCATGATTAGCAAGATCACCGGATTTAATCATCACAGACTTCGTTCTCTGGGGCCCATACAATCGCAACCCTTAAAGAGCATATTCAACAGGAATGTGAACAGTTATCGCCAGATATTTTGCGGAAAATAGAAAATGCTAAAAAACAGGCTCAAATGTGCGTCAACATTGACGGCAGCCACTTATCGAATATCATCTTTTTCACTTAACAGAATAAAATTTTAAAGGAAAAAAAAGATTTCCATCACTAAAAATAATTTTTTTTCTATTTAGTAAAAAATTCGTTCAGCAACAAAATTAGATGATTAATTAGATGCATAATTTTGCGCCACCTTGTATGCATATATTTTTTTAATTTTAGGAAAAAAGATATGGCATATGCCCGGTTCGTTCAATTTTCAAAGTCCTGCACTGAAAAATAGTCCTGCATTTAGACAATGAATTTTTGTGTTGCATCTTTGAAATTTTTAATTTTATCAATGAAAAATAAAAATAAAACACAAATAAATTGTGTTAATTGTCATGACTTTGGCTTCATTCGAAAGGTAATACTTTGTCATTAATGTTTGAATATGAATTCGGATATGAGTATGTGGCCACCGCGGTTGGCGCAATCTGGATGTCCAATTTTCATACACTTTTCGCAATAATTGCAGCCTTATTCCGCCAATAACTCGCCGAATATTGTGTTCCAAGAGTTCACTCGTCTCTCGTTTATCGGCATAGACGATCGCATCGCGAGAGAAAATAATCTAAAGGAGTACGATCGCAACATTCTGATGGCAAAGTTAAAAAAAAATTATTTGGATTTTTTTTCACTACTTTTGAGATTTCAACTATTTGAATATTTTTAACACCTTTTTCCTCTATACAACAGCTGGCCATTCTTTAAACAAAACTTGCAATTCCTACTGCGAACTGCAAGCCGATTAGTGACGCTGCCACAGCTTTTTTTTACTTTCAAAACTTGTCGATTTCTTTTGGATACGGTGTAGTTTGAGCTTAAATGCATGACAACAAAATAAATGCTGTAAAAAGTCTTATAAAGTAATAAATTTAAAACAACATCAACAAATAGTAGCGGCATCCGCAAAGTTGCAGTCCACAAAATTCATTTTTATTGGTGTAATCGTTGTGTCGTGTTAAAAGTTCAAAGTTCAAAGTTAATTATAGATGGCGAAAAGCAGCAGGGAGGCCACTATAAATTTTAAAGAAAAAACCTTTTAAAACTTTTGGCAAATATGTTAAATAACAATCAAAGTGAAAGTACGAGTAAGTACAACAAATAGCAAGTTTGCAAAAAGTGAGTGAATATTTGACAAGAATTTGTTTGATGTGGTAACAACCGCAAAGAATATTAAATAAAATTAAATTGATTTTTGTCAAGCACGTAATATTACTTTTTATTAATTATAAGGAAGGTATACTGAGTTTGCCTTGTTCTCTTCTCAATTGTAAAATTTTATTCACAAGTACAAAAAAAATTCGTATGTGCTGTGAGAAAGTTTTGAATAAGTAAAAAAAATTATAGAAAAGAAAAGAAGGGCAAATTATTGAAATAATTTAATTGCGGTTTAAAAAATTGTTTATGATAATTTTGGGAAAATAACACGAAACAAAATATTGTTGTAGAAACGAGTGTACTTTATTTAATATACCTGGATACGTAATTTATGAATTTTATTAAGCTGCTGCAATTGAATCAAAATCAATTTGCTACACAAATAAATGCAAAAACTTTAAATTTGCACAAAATATTTTTTCTTTTTGCAGGACTTCCAAGATCTTCCTAAATTACTTTTAAATGATTGTTGAAACCTTCTCCGCTCTCTTTATAAATACGTACATATATTGTTTAACGTTATTTACCACAAAATACAAACTCCATGCTACGCAATAAGCAATAAAAGATACTAAACTACCAATTTCCTTTAATATTATTTGCGCCCTCAAGGCTTGATTTTAATCCTTCTAACTTTAATCCTTTTTATCGTCTTTTTATAATGCGACTACAAAAACTTCTGCTGCAAACAAATTTAATTACCGACTTGTAAAAGGAGTTACGTGTCTATAAACTTGTAAACTGATATGTTTCTTATGAAATTGAAAAATAAAACTAAAATAAGCACTAAAAGTGTGCAACAGTTAAAGCAACTTTTAATGTTTTATTTTTTGTAACTTTTTCTATTTACAACTCGTACGAAGAACAAACAATAAAAAGAAAACTCGAAGACACTGTGAGCAACAGCTTAACACTTTTGAAAATTGTTTTATTATTGTATAAAACTTGTAGGAAAGCATAAGCGTTGTGTCGCTAGAAAATGTAACACACATTTTTCGTACATATTTCTTCTAATTCCTCCTCGAATTTTTCAAAGATCTTTGGAAAAGACTTTAGACTGCTGAAGAATGCGTAGCAGCGGTAAAAATCATTTCATTAAGCGAAACCAACAGACAAGATTGTTCTTTTGTTTATGATCCTTCGAGCCGGATTGTGGCTAAAGACGATCATGAGGCAGCAGCAACCACAATTAGATAACAGATATTGTTATATATGGTTGGGATAACAATATTATGGTTGTGTGAAACACCGTACACTTGTAGAAAACCATTTATTGTTGGTTTTTTTTATTTCAAATATAACGATAATAGTGATAAAAAAGTTCTTAATTGCATTTTATATGTTAACAATTACCACACACATAACAACTGCAATATGGTTGGACTATTTACCAAATTATTGTTATGCCTAAAAACCAGACAAACAATCTCATATATAAACCATATAAATGTCATGTACTACACTTACATTTTGTATAGTATTGTTGGCTAAAATTTTCATTTGTTTAATATCAAAAATAGTATAAGTATATCAGGATTAAGCCACGATAGTCAAACAAGGATGTGTTGTGCAAGATTAAAGGCAGCATTAATTTGTACGTTCTGTTCTGCTACGAATCAACTGTTTGGTTTCTGTTCGATTGAAAATCTGAATGTGTGGTTTGTTCTTCCTTCTTCGTCCTGTTCTGTTACGGACAAATCGGTAGAAAGTAGAATGCAACGTTAAGTGACAACCAAGAGTTCGTATGTATTAATTTTTTCTTAAAAGTCAGAAAATTTTATTTTAATTCAAGATTGTTTAAAGATTTATATATTTTTGTTAGATAAAAAACAATGGAAGATGAAAAGCCTATTGGAAGGTCTGGCGTTCCTGACACTTCATTGTTTGCTATATTTTGCACACATTTATAAAAATCATTCCTATAACTACATCGTCCACATCCGTAAGTTTAGAGTCAGAATCTCTGCAAAACATTAATTTTTTTATTTATTAATTCGTTTCTTTTTTTTTGTTTCTTTAAACAAAGGAAATTTTACGAAAACATGTTGTTCACAATTTTAATGGGTTTCTTTTGATTAGATTTTGCTATTAAAAACAGCTGATTCTTTTCACAGAACAAATATGTGATTCAAAAATATTTTCTACAGAAAAGAACGTCACAGAACGGCACAGAAACAGAAAAGTAACAACTAATGTGGCCTTAAAACTTGCTACACTGACTCCTTCAGAGTTTTATGATGTGGACCATATTTGTTTTAAATTTTTAACCATATCATGATTACTTATAGCCATATTATGTTTATCTTTAGCTATAATATTATTGGTATATGGGAGAATATCATTAACGTGTTAAAGCATAATAGATTGGTTTGTTACTAACATGATTATATGACTTGAACCATTTAATTCAATCATATTATGATTCTTTTACCGTCATATAATTCCATCATAGGAATGCTGGGTGCCTGGTCATGAGGGTCAAGCTGGAAACGAACGGGCTGACTGTCTATCTAACAGAGGAGCCCAACCAACGTAGGTTTATAAGACCAGAACCCTTCTTTGGCATTTCTAAAGGATATGTCAAGGAACAGAATAATTCTTGGGCTCAGATGGAATTTAATCGCCACTGGGAGAGAAGCCCTGCAAGGTCTTAGACAAGCAAAATGTTTCATTACGTTATCCCAAAACAAATCCCACAAATTACTGCTAATGGACAGCAATGTCCTTAGACTACTAACGGGATGGTTTACCAGGTATTGCGGTCTCATACGACACCAGTTTATCATTGTAATTCTGAGAATCAACTATGCAGACTCTGCGAAGTACAAGAAGAAACGACGGAGCAGATTCTCTGTAACTGTCCGGCGGTTGCGGCACGTAGAATGAATTTCCTAAGAGCCAAATTTATGACTCCAAGTGAAATACACAATATCTCACCGTGTAGCCTTAATCTGTTTAGTGAACACTCGGGCTACACAAAAGATCCTTTGGGTCGGGGACCTTTGCACAATAATAATAATCATACACTCACAATATTATTACAGTAACGGACTGTACGTTATTCAAGAAATAATCCGTTCAGTCATTTCTAAAAGAATAAACATTTAAAATTGTAAGCAATTTTATTTTTAACTGATTCTAACATTCATTCAAAAAACTAAGGACATATTAATACGGATTTTCGATTACATTCAATATTGTCCATTGTTTTCAAGTGCTGTTTTTTTTCTTTGCTTGCTTTATTTGATTTGTTTGAGATTTCCTCTCCTACAAAAACAAAGGAAAAATCTTTTATTTTTACGCACTTAAGTCAATTAATTTTTTAGCATTAAAAATTAAATGAACTTTTGGTTCAATTTAAACGAAAAATGAGTAGACCGGTTTTTAAGTGAACTTTCATTTATTTTAAATTACAATTGCAGTTAATTTTACATACAGAATATTTTGAGTGTAGAAGTTGCTTTTAGATTATGGTTGCCTCAATCATGTTTTTTCTTTGTACAAATTCTCAACTTTGTTTCGGTTCTGTAGAACAAAATCGGAAGCTGTTTTAATATTTTTTTATGTGTCTTCGAACCAAAAAAAGGGGGACTAATCGTCGCTTTCAATAACGAGTTGATATGATAGATTTTTTTTAGTTTATCGATCATGTAAACAGATTGTTCAAGTCCAATCATTAGACCCCAGAGATTCTGACAAGTGCAAGTTGATGATGATAGTCTGCTGTTTTGGCGGCGTCTGTCAAATTTGTTATTTATTATTGGGTTCATGATGCCAAATTTACATGACAGTTTCACGATGCAGCAGAACGTCGAATTAAGAAAACTTTATCAAATTGAGTGTTTCTCGAACCGGTTCGTTGAGCATCATTTGAGAACATTGCCGGTGCGTGGAAAAGTATGCAGGAGAACTGGAGGTCAATTACTTCTGGCTGAAGTTAAAAAGATGTGAACACGCAGGACATAAGTACAACGGTACAACATGCTGCTTTAACGAAGCGCCCTTAATAGAAAATCTTTTACATCCTCTGATATCACAAATTTATTTCAACGAAACCCAAAACCCAATTAATTTTCATTTGTAAAGTATTTTAAGACAAACTAATTTGTTACTGGATAAATATAATTAATATTTTTTTCATTGAAAATAAATCGAAGTTGATTATTGAGGAGTGTACTGGCCAGTTCCTAGAAGCATTTTACTTTTGCTAAGGCAAATCCTCAGGAAACCTTCGATCAAAAATGTTTGGAAAACTACAATATTATTATAGAAAGGCCATAAGCACTGCGACCTAGAGGACGGCTGTTTTGTGTGGGAACTCACAATTTATGACGCAAAGGATGCTGATGAAGTGTGTAGAGTTATAGAATATTAATTTTATTCTGCTAGTTCCGGATTTTGCGCAAACGCATTTAATGAATGAAGCGTTGAGGACTCCAGCAAATACAACTTAAACGCATGCGTTCGCCACTTTAGTTGCGTTTAGCAGCACCATTGCAAGGCGGCCCCCAACATAAAAATTACTGAAGAAGTCCACCCACCCCGTCTACGATCCACAAACACTGCAATTGCAATCACCGACTGCAACTTGTTTTACACCTTTTTTTGTATTGTAAAACCGAAACAAAACTAAACTAATCTTTTTTTAAGCCCCAAATTATTCACTGGGCATCGCATTTAACAATTTATTTCAACGTCATGTGTTTAAAATCAATTTAATACTCATGCAATCTCAAAATAAAGTTGTTGCAACTTTCAAAAAGTGTGTGTACTACATTTCCATTTCTTGTTAAGCAAGTAACACTTTCGAACGAAAAGAAAAATATTAAGAAAAATAAAAACATACAAGATTTAAAGGATTTTTAAATACTTCTTTCGCACATACACACACACGAATAGTTTCTATTCTGTGAAGAAGTGCAACAAAAACTTTTTAATATTTACTTATACAAGCACCCATATAGTACATACACTTACTTACACATGCAACTACTTTCGCACACATGTCGAAAGAGTTTAAACTTTAAAGTGTTAGTAGTTCATTTTTGTTGAACATTTCTTGTTCTTTTTTTAATTTATTTTTATTTATTTTCATTTCAGCTTTTAAAAGATGATAAATAAATAAAAACAAAGTTAAGAAGAAAAAAAATTTGTAACAATTTAATAAAAATAGAAAAACGGAAGATTAAAAAAAATATATAAAATAAAGTTTATGTTTGGTAACGAGTCTCCAGAAAATAAAAGAAATAAACTAGTAAAGAAAAACAAATAAAGTTGAAATAAAACGACGTTGAACGACACCATCCATGTACTATTAAATCGTATTGCCCTTTTTTTAACTCATATCCTTCAACTTATTACACACACACTCGCTCATAATATTGTACTACAAACAAACATACTCTAATCTAACAGCCATAAAGTAGTTGTTGTTGTTGTTGTTGAGACCATAAACCAAACACCTACAAAAGTCATAGTTGAAATAAAAGTTACGTTGTTTTTTTTGTAGTCTTCTTTCTGTCTTTTTAGTTTTCCTTAACTTTTCTTTGTTACATCCTTTTCCGGTTTTATATTCTTGGCTGGTTTTTCTTAACGCCAACGCAATTCATCGTCTCAGTTGGATTGTTTATAATTCTTTTTTAACACGTTTCATGTTTCTTCTGTTATTTATTTTTATTTCTAAAGCTTCAGTTTCATATTTATTTATCAGTTTGTTGCGGAATTTTGATGATTGTGGGAAGATTAAGAAGTTTAATAATTTCATTTAATGCGAAAAGAATTTACAGCGATAACCATTTGTGTTAGAAAACAATATTTTTTTTTGTAGATTATGCAAAACGAAGGTACTGAGTACCTTCACGTGCATGTTGTTTTTATGTGCACAAGCGGTTGTTTTTAAAATATTTCTTCTACGTACAAAACCAACAACTTCATTTCATTAAGAAATTTCTCTGAAATATTTTTTCTAATGCAAGGAAAATTCATTGATGCCTTTAAGATGCCTCCTGTCTTGTAGTTAGGGTGATCGATTCGGTTTTTCAAACGGTTTTAAAAACCGGATTTTTTACACCACGTTGATATATTTTTTTTCGAATGTCGAATTGTCCGGTTTTTTAGAATTGACAAACACAAAGTTCAGTTATGCTTATTTAATTTGAAATTTTATTAACTTTTATTTAGTCTAAGCTAAATGTTTATTTGGAAGTTAAAAACTTTCGATAACAATAAAAAAATTTATTAACTTACAGTTATCAACTATTGTGAATCACATCAAGAATTTATTTGTTGGGAAATGACAAAAAAAAAGAAACTAACATCATCATCCATCCAAGGACATCTGAGCACGATTTTTACACAAAGATTTGCATTTTCCAGATGAAAAATATTTTTTAAATCAAACAAATTTAATTAATTTTTAAATGTCATACTTTTTTAAGTTAAAAATTTAAACTCGGAAAATATTTCAGTTTATTTTAATTAAGAGTTAAAACTTAACAGATCTTCATGTCAATGAATTTACACTAAACAGAGATAAAGTTTTGAAATTTGAACTTTAGTTAGTAAAAATTCATTAACACAAGGCGCTGTTCAGTTTTAACTTTTATTTAGAATTAACTAAAATATTTTTTGAGTTTGATTTCATAACTGGAAAAAAATTATGATATTAAAAAATTAATTAATATTTATACCCATTTCTTCGTAATTTTTAAGAAATTGTTTTTGGATAAATTCATTACTATTTTTTTAAACAATTTATTCATCAGACTAGCAGAACGGATCAAACGCATCGAACAAAGGAGGAGGAGATGTTGTAGCGACCTCGAAGCCAGTACTGATCCGTTCTGCTAGTCTGACGAATAAATTGTTTCAAATAAAAGCACTCTCTTAATAAAATAATGAATTTATCCACAAATAATTTCTTAAAAATTAAGAAGAAATGGATAAACGCAGATTTGAACTCAATGCAAAAATTTTCATTTAAAAAAATATTTTTTAATTGTTAAATTTATTAATCGAGATTGAAGCTTTTTTCATCTCAAAAAGGCAAATTTTTGCGCAGAAATCGTATTAAGATGTGGTTGGTTGATGGTGTTGTTTACATCTTTTTGCATTTCTGAAATATAAATTGTTGCTGTGATTCACAATAGAAAATAAAAGCAGTTAACAAAATGTTTTTATTGTTAATGAAAATATTTAACAATCAGTTTAAAATTAAGTTTTGACTAACTGAAAGTTAGTAAACTTACAAATAAAACTAGCATAACTGAACTTTGTGTTAATGGGGTTTAGTCGAATACTTTTCGATTTGAATATTTTTCCAATAAAGTTAGTTTTTATTACATTAAAACTTAGACGAACGTTTTCTGTTGATTTTCCACGTTTGTTTTTTCAGTGCAAAAGTTCTCTAGGTGTTTATTTGGGTATGGCCAAATTTACTGAAACAACTCTACAAGAAATTGCTGATGGAAAGTAATCCTGCAGCCACACGCTTAAGTTTTTCTTTCAAGTTTTGAAAGCAATTTTATTTCCGAGATGTCATCGTCAAGAAAACAGCTTCAAATTGTTGCTCTATACATCACACAGCATGATTACACTTATTAATTATATTCACAAACATATTTGATTATTTGATTTTAATTTGTAGTTTTGCATTGCGGAAGAATATGTGTAAAAAAATAAACCAACAAATGTTTTCTTAACAGTAAATTGAAACACTCGATTGAAAGAGAATATCAAAAGCAAGTTCGTATCAAGTTTTAAAAGTATGGTTGGATTAGTAAAAAAGTGTGAATATATTGAAACTTGATAGACAAAACTTGATAAACAAAACTCGACAGACTAAACTTGATCGTGTAATCCCTTAGTAACACACTTGCAGCAATTTTTGTATTTAATTGTTGCTGTCGGCGTTGTGGAGTTTTTTGTACTAAATTTCGATAAACATATTTTTTTATTTTCTCTTTTTTTTTCTTAATCTTACTTTGGCATCATTTTTAAACACATTTTAGTTTTATTGTGCTTTTTCTAAATAAATTTCATGCAAATACTTTGATTTTCCATATTATGGAATTGTGGGGATTGTTTTTAACAAGACTTTGTTAATAAAAAATTTTAAGTAATGGCAACGCTGATTTATAAACAAAATCATACGTACACGAACGTTTACATCAACTTCTTCACATTGCCCTTAATAATATGATAGAAACTTCTAATTTATACGACTATACCCATTAGTGCTGGCAAATTCTACTACTTTTCATTACTCAATAATATTCAATACTTTTCATTTTGGTACTTAATACTCGATACTTTTAACGGATTTTTTTAATTTGTAACTCATAATTTTTATCTGCAAATTGAAGTAGTTTCTTTAAAAACTAAAAATATATCTCCAACTATTATTGGTTTTGTATGTCTTCCCTATTATTAAATAAAAAATAAATGTAAAGCTAACTTTTAATTTAACGGTAACAACAACATAAGAAATAATTTAATTGTTCTCAAAAAAAAAAAAATTATTTCATTTTGATTCGATTAAAGAATCTTACACCTAGTTGTCTTTTTATACAGTGATGTATTTTTATGTACTATTTTAGCCAATCAACTTGCTTAAATATACAACTCTGAAAGTATCGAGTAACTACTTTTGAGTATTGAGTAACCAAAAAAAAAGGAAATACTCGATACTCGGTACCCACTACTCAATACTTTGCTATCACTAATACCCATCAGCAATGACCATCAGATGATGCATCAAATGACCGTCATTGTTCTTGCAGGGATATTATTAAAAGGAAACAATTTTTTGAGGTGGTAACAGGGTCAAATTAAGTTGGCCTTGTGGTATATTTTTTAGTTTTGTTGACATTTCGCTTCACATTTTATATAGAGTTAAACATCCATCGCAAACCAAAAACGAATAAATGGTTTCGTTTCTTTGTGTGGCACGCAGCGCCGTCTTGTTGAAAATAAACTTCGCCCACAAGAATATCTTCCATAGATGACTACCCAAATCATTAATCATCGTTCGATAGTCACTAATTATCATACGATAGCATAATCCATTCATCGTAACAGTTGGTCCAGCCCTGCGACCAAAAACCGCAACAAAACTGTCACACGTTGAGGATGAAGAGACTTTTCATTAATAATTCTTGGGGTTTTAGAATTCCAAATGTGTCAATTCTGCTTGTTAACGTAGACATCAAGATGATGTCTCGTTGAGATTCCGCACCAGGTTTTCGCCGTTTTTATTGTGAATTTTAATAATTTCAACGCACTGTTGAAGGGTAATTTTTTGCCCATCATCTGCCAATTAGTTGCAGGTTGAGTAATGACAACTGCTTCAAAGGCAGGCTATTGAAAACGAAACCTCTTTGAACACCCTGTATTTAAGTATTTAAGTTTTTAAGCTAAAATTGACGGCTACAATAAATGTTTTTAGAATTTATGGCACAAGGCATTGACTTGGGACCACTGTGCGATGTAAACAAAAATTCCTGAGATCTTGAGGTTTTCATTTATTTCACAATCAAGTTATTATTCTTGAATTTTTTTCTGTTCAAAATTTATATATTTTTTTAATTCTTTAATTTGCTTCATGCTTCATAATCTTCCGGAAAAAGTTGGAATAATAATTTTTGTTTCATGTATGAATGAATGTATCTTTGTCAGCATACAAAATAGTATCTCATCAGACAACTAAACGGAAAAGCATATTCAATAATAGTTTATGAAGAAAATAGAAAAAGAAAATAAATACGTTCAATTCTTTGGGATTCCTTAGATGCTTGCTGCTCAACTAAACTACTTAAAGTTAAGAAAACTAATATTAAAACCAGCAGAATAAGTTGGTTATTTAGATAGAATGGAGTATTCAAACTTTGAAAAAAAAAATCAACAACAATAACAATAACAACAACAACTTTAATTCAAACTGATACCTAAACTTGTTGCAACTTAAAGTATGAAGCCAATTATAATCTTAAACAAAGAAGGAAACACAAAAAAGTTTATATTTCTCTACTCAAGTTAATTGTAAAGAATTGTTGGCAAAAACTAATAATAAAACTTTATTATTTCCATTATGAGGGCAGGGCATATTGCCGTAGTGAACGAACGGACTGTCACATTGAGACAGTTGATTATAATCAATAAAAGTAATTATTATAGCATTTTTAAATGCTTTTTATATTTCTGTTTACAAAGTTGTTGATGATCTTACACTTATCTATTGAAAGGTCGTTAACGTTAATTAAGTTAATAAAGTCTTGACAAACTGTTGTGATTAAAAGTTAAGAAAGAGGGGCAATTACGTGTAGACACGTTAAGAAGGTTAGAGATTTTCTTAAATTCTTTTTTTTTAATTATTAAAGCTTCGGTCGGCCTGCCAGGAGGGTCACGAAACGAAGTATGTCTGTCTCATGTATAGAGGAAGTTAAAAAAGATAATTACTAAGCTCGGGTTAGAAATCTTAGAATACTACAAATCTTGATTCTTTTTCCACAATGTTGAGCAGTGCTTTGTGCAGAACGACCCTTAAGACCTTTTTTGCAGCCTTTCATGGTGCAGTCCATTCTCTGAGAGAGTTTGCCTGTTCTGTGGTAGACGTTATATTTCTCTCGCAGTCCTCAAAGCCGCCCACAGCACTTACAGTCACAGGAATCTTAGACTAGTTCAGCCCCAAAGAACGCGTCGAAAGCTCTCATTACTTTCTGCATTAATTTCTCTCACCGTTTTCAATAGCAAACAGATGTCATCTCAGATTGAAGGGCAAGTCCTAATTGTTAAGTTTTAGGATTTATAGGCCATATTTTTTACGAAAATCACTTAATATCAATCAAAACTGACCCCAAATTATCCTTCCACTCTAATAATTTCTATCAATTGTGTTTCAGAGGATTTCCCTGCTCCAACGAACAAGTTTATCTTTGCAGCTGATGCTGATTATTTTATAACGATTTAACACTTTGGTAAATTATTTATTCATTTGTTTTTTTTTTGGCGGAGGGGGGAATTTTTATCTAAACACAGAAGTGTCACACTATGTAATAAGTGAAATAAACCATCATACATACACACATGTACATAACACATACACTTACACGATTAGTAGTAGCGGCCAATGCCTGCGGAAATGTATACATCCGTTGACTTGTCAAAACATTTAACACTTTAATCAATAGAACACAACATTTGACCAAATGTGGTTGATACAACGGAGAGAACGTACACACACACACACACACTGACACACACTCACACACATACAAAACTCAACTCCAAGCCATTAGCATACAGATGCAATCATACACGTTAAAGCAAAAATATTTATCAACTCCAACGAGATATTTGTATGGTGGTCAGGGGACCTAAATGAAATGATGCCTGTACGTACAACAAATCCAGCATTTAACTTGTTGCATTATTATCAGTAGCACAACCAGCGGCGTCGTCATGACCAAATCATCACACTCTTTATCGTACTTTTAATCTGTATATGGCCCAAGCAAGGGATGAGTAATGAAATGTACAAAATGTTTCAATTCAAAGTGTAATAAATGAGTTTGTTTGGCTTAAATTGCCTCAATGTTAATATATTAATCGTATATTACACAGTGTAACAAAATTCATGAATAATACATACGCTTTACACGTTCACCTGCAGACAAGAGTGTCCACAAATTTAAGTTATTAAGAAAACCGTTTTGAATCATTTGCAAAACAGTTTTTTTTATAAAACCCGATTTTGCAAAAAGGCAATCGTAATGTCATAACGTACATGTCGTGTGATACCTTTAAGATATTTCTTCTGTAAAACTCATATGCAAAGTCATCTGACAAAATTTCAATTGGAGCGTGCTCTTCGAGTATTTTGATCTGACAAACCTTCCGACATCAGCTGTTTTTATTGTGATAAAAGGTATTACCAGAAATCTACACTGCAATTTTGCTACTTTTTAAATACATTTCACAAAAAAATACTTTTAACAAAAAATTCTGATAAAATTTGCGCTCAGATCAGCTGTTGCAAATAAACATGAGCAATGTCAGAATTGTACATGAAAGTTTGTGAGCTAATATGATAAATCTTCTTTAAAATACGAGTAACAACTCTGACAGACATGCACAATTACATATGAGTCACAGAGATGAAAAGTCAGACGTTAAAAATATGTCGTCATTATTTGCTTTAAACTTATTTTCTGTTAAACAATTTTTTTTTTAATTTATTAATCGAGATTCCTTCGATATGTTCTTCCCAAGATTTTCAATAACGAAATGAGATTTTTATGGCTTGAGTTCAAATCTGAATTTACCCATATCTTCTTAATTTAAGAAATTAGTTTTGGATAAATTCATTATTTTATTAAGAGAGTACTTTTTATTTGAAACAATTAATTCATCAGACTAGCAGAACGGATCAGTACTGATTTCTTCGAGGTCGCTACACCATCTCATCTTTGTTCGATTTTACCACTTTTGACGGTGGATATTAGTGACTAGGATTATCAGCTATTTAACCGTATTATTTAACGAATTAGAATACGAAAAGTACAACTTATTCATTTCTTACAAGTTAAATCTATTTCGGTTAGTACGAAATTCCATCTCTGATTTTTTATTATTCCAAATATTTAATACTCTCTTGCTTTTTATAAAGCCATTGGCTTTGAGATCAAGCAGTTTTCTATTTTTGTTTACTTTATTTTTCTCTTGTAGTTGACTTTCTTAGTATTCAACCACCTGTGACAGTGTAAACATGATGGTTTTTTTTTGACGGGTGCCTCCGTTTTTAATAATTAATATTTATACGTAATTGTTGAACTGTTTTAAGGTAGATATTGAAATGAAAGTACTCTCTTAATAAAATAATGAATTTATCCAAAAATAATTTCTTAAATTAAGAAGATATGGGTAAATTCAGATTTGAACTCAAGCCATAAAAATCTCATTTCAATATATATCTTAAAACAGTTCAACAATTACGTATAAATATTAATGATTTTCAATAACTTTTGTTTGTTGAGGGTATTTTTTCTATTTATGACATCCTCGAAGCAAATGAGGGTAAGAGCAGGTAACCCTCATGTAACGAGGTAGGTGCGTTTCCAGAAAGTAAAGTGTTTTTGAAATCACACATCAAATTACCTATAGATAGACTAATTCTTTCTAATCTTAATTTTCATCTGAAAGAGCTGCACACAATACAAAATAATGTTAAAAACCCTCATTTTTGCCTTGTAGAAGAACCGTGTTAAAGGAATGTTGCCGCAGTTTTCAATTCGTGTTAAAGCGAAACCGTATTATGAAAGGGTTACCTGTGTTTAGTTTTAAATTAACATATTTTTGGTGGGCTTGAGGGTGGGCTCATTTTCTATTTTTTTTATTATAAAATAAAGGAAAAGTTAGAACAGAAACAACGTTGTTAGGAGCCACCTAAACACACATGAGCACTAATGATGGGAGTGTAGCGGCTCCCGAAAAACAACGTTGTTTCTGTTCTGCCGTGTAAGTTGGTGTTAAAATTTTCCCTTGTTGCTTTGGAATATTGTCTCATGTCCAATTCCTTCTGACTAAAAATGTTACGAACTTTAGCCAAAAATAATAATCACTTTGGATTAAAAAAAACATTAATGAATATTTAATATTTACTGCAATCTCTATCACTTTATTTGTGTCTTGATCTGTGTGTCTTTCTGTGAAGAAGAAAGCCTGCAGGAAAGCACATCGGCTGCTTCGGAAAATACGAAGGCTGGCAATCAGAGTACCTCACTGTAAGAAATGGACTCTTCAGTGGAATAGCAATTACCTTGTGCTTATTCCTTACCATAAACATAAGACAAATCAGACCACGAAGACCGTGACCAAGTCTGTTATAATAGCGGCTCTACAAAGGGAAATGGCAATACTAAGACTGGACTATAAATATGCCAAAAATTTCCGTAGTGCTCTTTCCAAGGAGGAATTTCCATATTACAAGGTTCGAGATAAGTGATAACTCAAAAGTCTACTTGCTGCTTTTTACTATCTTAGCACTTTTCCTATCTTAAGTGTTGCCATAAAGTACCAAGTCACTCGTCTCTCACTGCTGCATGCTTGCAACGTATTCACAGAATCCATTAGAGGCCTTTTAAGTAGATTTTAATTTCACTCATTTATTTATTTAAACGTCTGTGTGTATATTTGTGTCTGCTGCTGTATTTGTTTCTATTTCAAATTGTTTATTTGTATTTGTTCATTTGACTGTGTCTGGATTGTTTTGCTGAGCTCAACACAAACATTTATATTTAATTGTTTGCGTCGACAGTGCGTTCATGTGTTTGAGAAAGGATATACATAAGTATGTAGTATTTGCAAAACATATTTGCATAAAGGAATCTTGTTATCATGATACACTATCGACTACATTTAAATACATTTGAGTTTTATTCAGGCATTCATATGTACTTATTCCGCATGTTCTAAGTTTTGGTTTAGTTTTGGTAATTTTCCTACTCCAACTACAAGATAAATCATAATAGTTATTTGATATGAAATTAAGTTCTGTGTTGCTTGGAAGTATACTTTCAGATAATTTTAAAGCATAGACAGAGCAACATGATGAAGAAGTATTAAGGAGAAGGTATACCACAACAAAGGATGTGAAAAAAGTGATTGATGCCTCAATAAACTGTAACAAAAAGTGGAGCTGATCTCTAAAATAGTGATGATAAATCTGTATCTTCTTAACTACTGATCTGATCCGGGGACTAAGAGCTCATCGTGTTGGGTGAATGACTTTGACACTGTCATTGCAGTTGTGAAGCGCGGCGGAGGAAAGACTCCCCCGTTGTATGCTGAGTTCGCTATGTACAGGTTTCTGAGTTTGATGTTCTGCGTGAACATAATGGTGGAGGCTTCGAGGGGCGTGTTGGTCTCCCATGACACCGTGGTCTCACGCATTTCTGCAGTCTGGTCAAGAGTTTGATTTTCTGAAAGGTTACGCATTTCTTTAACATTTTGTCATAGATCGTTTAGTAATCGCATCAGTATTTTAGAAGATATAGGTTTATCATCACTACTTTTGCGATCGGCCCCACCAGGGTTACTGTTGGGATTTTTTGAAAAGTCGCACAAAAGGTCGTTAAAAAAACAGAAAAGCAATAATACTTAAGTATTAATCAAACCAAAAAAGTTTGTCTTAAGTAAAAAACAAAAATTAGAAAGGAAATGGTACATGAGATAAAACCAACGTGTAACAATTTAACGTTAATTAGTGATGGTAAAATTTGAATATTGATAGTGGTAAAGCAGTGTTTACTGTAAAAACAATTAATAACACAAATAACTCTCGTATGCTTTTTCTAGACATTATTTGTATAAATACAAATTTAAAATCACATTCAACCGAGTCACCTAAACAGTGGCGGAAACATGGAAACACACGTGAACCCTGATGATGGGAGTGTAGCGGCTCCCGAAAAACAACGTTGTTTCTGTTCTGCCATGTAAGTTGAAATTAATTGGCGTTAAAAATTTTCCTTGTTGCTCTGGAATATTGTCTCATATCCAGTTCTTTCTGACTAAAAATGTTACGAACTTTAGCCAAAATAATAATCACTTTGGATTAAAAAAAACACTAAAAAAAAGTCGCACAAAAAAGTCGTTTGAGCAAATAAAAGTCGCATATCTTTTTTTTAAACTTTTTCTTATCAATAAAAACAATTCAAACAAAACTAAAAGCTTATTACAGAATCCATTTTTATCATATTTCATAACATATATCAGTTGCATTATATATTCTTCTATACATGTTTTCATGTATACTGAACAAGTTTAGTTAAGTTTATTAAACTTGGCTGTCGTATGCTGCCGAAGTGAAAGGAGTATGACTTCTGTTAAAACCCAAGCCAAGGGAAAGATTATTGTTTTGGTTCAATTAAAATCTGTTTACAAACAATGCAAAAAGGGCACTTTGACTCCATGTCTTCCTTAAGCTATTGATACTTCAGTTCCCAGTCCCTCGCGAACATTATTGCGAAATATTACGTGTCTTGGAAGGACCTGTTGTTAGTGTTGTTAGCGTTATCACTCTCAGACTCCGTGGTCTCTTCTGCCTCTGAACACGTATTTCTAGCTTCAGTTTCTTTTTCGTTTTCTGACTTTCTTTTCGTTTTAACAAGAAATCTTATTTTAAAGAATGTTTTTTTAATCTTGGACCAGCACTCAGGGGTAGTGCTGGCAAAGTATTGAGTAGTGGGTACCGATTATCGGGTATTTCCTTTTTTTGGTTACTCAATACTCAAAAGTAGTTACTCGATACTTTTAGAGTTGAATTTTTAAGCAAGTTGAGTGGCTAAAATAGTGTATAAAAAGACAACTACGAGTAGCTGTAAGATTCTTTAATCAAATCAAAACTAAATATTTTTTTATGAGAATAATTGAATTATTTCTTAAGTTGTTGTTAATGTTAAATTAAAAGTTAGCTTTACATTTATTTTTTATTTATTAATAAAAAACATACAAAACCAATAATAGTTGAAGATCTTTTTTTAATTTTTGAAGAAACTACTTCAATAAAAATTATGAGTATTGAGCACCCAAATGAAAAGTATTGAATATTATTGAGTAATGAAAAGTAGTAGAATTTGCCAGCACTACTCAGGGGATGACCCCTACACATGCAATGCAATGTGATGAAACTAGTGGAAAGGAATAGTGATAGATATGACAGGAGGTGAAGCTTCATTCGTTTTTTACAACTCTGCTTTTTTACATGTTTATTCTTAGAGCGGTGTTGCAGCACCGTTGGTGTCCTGTAGGAGGTTTGAAGCTGTGCTTAGTAGCCACGTTTTATTAAATGTTCTTTTCTTCGCAGGTGATTTTTCTACTCAATTCCAACGAAGGAGGGCGCTCTGACGTTACATTAGAATCAGCTGAAGTTGGTACTGTTCAGTGACCAGTGACTATGCCTTCGCCACTGAAACCTTCCGCCAACAACTGATACAAAGACACCCCTAATGCATGTTTTACGACAAATTTTGTAAAATAAGCACTTTAAGACCCAGAATTTCTTACTTTAAAAGGCTTTTTTAATAAAACTATTCTTTGAAGCATTTACCGAAAATTTGTGAACAATTTCTTGAATACATTGTGTACATGACAAGGTTGTAAAAAAGTGATGAAAGTGTTCCCAAATGAACAATAATCTGAAATTTGCTTTTATATTTGACGACTTTTTTTAAATAAATTTACTGCAAATTAAATGTTTTTTGTGAGAAACACAAAAAATTGGAAAAAAGACGCAACAAAATTAAAAAAGTCGCAAAAGTCGCAAAAGTCGCTAATAAAAAAAGTATCACAAAAAGTGGCAGACCGCTAAAAAAAAAGGGTAAAATTGCGACTTTAGTCTGGTGAAAGGTAACCCTGGGCCCCACTGTTCGTTAAGTCATAGTAGCCCTTGAGATCTGTGCAGCGCGCCATCATATATTTCAACTCTCTTCACTGAGTTCAGACTAATCGCTGGCTTCAGCATTAGGCTGAGTTCTATTATTGCATCCGCATTTAGTATTTGAGCAGCTGAGCTTCCCAGTCTATAATATATTTATTTGAAAGAACAATGGTCGCGTTCACAAGAAGTAGCTGTTGAGCTCAACTGTTGTGAAACTGTTGTCAACTGTTGAGCCCAACAGTTACGCCTTAGAAACGGCTTGATGAATAATTGGATCATGAACAGCTGTTTAATGTAAACAATTGAAAAGAAATAAAAATTTGCTAAATTAATTAGTTTGGCTTATACCAAAAAGTATGGACAACACAGAATTCGCAATGAAGTTTTTCTAGGCAGGAATTTTCCATTTTAATTTTAAAATCTGCACCACAAATTTAATATTCACAACACAAAAATCCACAACAAAAAACTCTAATAAAATGATAAACCTGTGCCGATAGTATTTATATTTCAACGCTAAGCCTTAAAAAAAAAATTTTTAAACCTTATATTGAACTAATTATGTAATTAATATAAATAGACACCATAATAAACAGACGTACATTTAATGAAATTTGTATTTTAAAGTTATTTCTTTATTTGTAATGCAAAATTTAACTAATTAATTTGCAGTCGTTACCTAACAAAACGGCGTTGCATTAGAATACAAAAGCGCACAACTGTAGCGCATAAATGTAGCGAAAAAAATTCATGATGGAAAAAATGGAAGCAAGAACTCAACTGTTGTGTGGAGCGGAACTACTCAACTCTGCGTTTCTAAGGCAAACACTCAACGGTTGCGCAACAGTTACGTCTTATGGACGCGACCAATCTTTTACTATTTTATATTTGAATCTTATCCTCCATAACACAGTGTTCGAATCATGTGCCAAATCGATTTAAGTGAAATTTTATGAACAATAGATGACGCTGTTGTCTAAAATCTTCACTCCTGTCAACAATGTCCGTCCATATTATTCCACCTTTTTTCCGCATCTTCCGCCTTTTAACGAGTCAACATCCCAAAACGACAACAAAATCTTTTTCATACAAATCTACAAACTATTCTTGAATCTCTTCAAAAATCTTTGTGGTCTCTGGTGTGTATTATATTTACATTTCATCTACACTACATTTAAGATTTTGTTGGTCTTTCATTAAGTATCGAGAAGATTTCCTAATTCTATTTTTATTTTGGTAATAAACTGAATAAATTGATACTATCAACTGTTGTAGTATTTAGTTGCACAGTTATTTATTTCAATTTCAGTTGGTTCATTTACAATAAATATAATACGAACATTCAAAATGTATGTATCTGAATTAGTGATGGGCAACGTTCACGTGATATGCGTGAGTCATGCGTAATCACGCATGATTATGATTAGTTTTTTTTTCATCAGGCAAGCGTGCATTAACATGAGTATAAAAAATTGCGCATAAGTAAGCGTGCATGAGTAGATTTAAAGTGTGATTGTTTCGCTTTTTTTTATATAAATTTGTTTACTATAATCTCGTGCAAGTTACTCACGATTACATCTCCAATCTGAATGAATGACCATTTATTTTTTGTTATCTGAAAGTTCTAGCAAATATCCAAGTAATGTTTTCGAAGGATGAAACACTTTAGAGTGCAACAATGTCAGAGCTGGGTTACTTGCCCTGTTTATGTCATTGGAAGATTTAAATTGTCTCAAGCAAATACAGGGTGTTCAAATGACACGTTTCTTTTTCTATAGTCAGATGTTATAAAAGTTGTCATGACTCGAGCAATAAGTACTTGAGAGATGGCGAGTAAAAATTTGTGCTTCAACAACGCATTGAAATTATTACAATTTACAACAAAAATGGTGAAAACTTGTTGCAGAATTTCATCAAAAATTATCTTGAGTGCTGACACCCATTTTCACCTCGGCCTGTATAGTACGTTAACAAGCAGAACTTTCGCACTTGGAGCTCGGAAATCAAAAGAATTATTAATGAAAAGCCTCCCTCTCCATTCTCAACGTGTGACCGTTTTGTTACAGTTTGAGACTGAGGCTGGATCGACTGGTGAGTTAAATGAAGTCCGCTATCGAACGATGATTAATGATTTTGTATGGTCATCTTTGCAAGATATTATAGAGGACGAAGTTTATTTTCAACAAGACGGCACTGCGTGCCACACAAGTAAAGACGCCAAGACTCTTTTGCTTGAAAAGTTTCCTGATCTTGTGATTACTCCAAGAGGCCATCACAATTGGCCCATGAGATCTTATTTAGATTTTTTTTCTATGGAAATGTGTGAAATAACGATCGGCATAGACTTTTCCAGTGGCCCACAAACGATTCAAGATCTCTAAGATGGAATTCGTAAAGTTTTTGAGGATATGCAGGCGCAAATGTGTGAATTGGTGATGTAAAATGTCATGGAAAGAATATGCTCCTGCATGCGAGCCCATGGCAGCCATTCGGCTGATATTGTTTTCCATTATTAATGGCATACGCGCTTTAAATTTTAATTTTAATTTTTAATTAAATATATCCCTGAAGAAGCTGTCCATTGCGAAAGCGAAATATCGGATAAAATAAATCATTTATATTTATTTTCTGGACCTAAAGCTTGAATAAATTATTTTAAAAAATTTAATAAAAAGGTCGAATAAATCAGAATAATTTTAATGCTCATTTTTTTACATATAAAAATATAGCAACCTCTTGTTGGAGCACCCTTTACATAAATATGTTAAAGGTGCTTTTAATCTATAAACAAACATCATTTTAATACATGAATTAATTTAAATGATAATTTGGGAATTGTTGAATGTATCTGGTTGGTGTCTCAGGCAGACATATAATACATTTAATTTTCTTATTCATACATGACATTAGGATTGACCTGCTTCATGCATATTGAACAATTTATTTGAATATATTTATAATATAATTTGCAACAGGAGAAAACTCTCTGTGTGGTATTTGTGGGGGCTTGGGTGTTGGATTTAATGAATTTAAAATCATAATTTGAAGATTAGCATCAAGTGACTAATTAAGCAAATTGTAAATATGAACAAAGTGTTTGGCCAGAGATTGAATTTGAAATTACTGAATGTTGCTTTGCACATACGAGTATATTGTGTGAATGAAACTGCAAATGATTCGCAAATTGTATTAATTGTTTAAACTTATTGAAATAAAAGAGAATGGGTCAAGCATGCAGTGGGCAGGAGGCAGTGTTACAATATATGAAGATTTATTAATATATGATATTTTGCACTTTTAGTTTATTGCTTGAGATTCCTGTTAACTAAACTACATATTTTCTTCTTTACTTCATTAAAAGTCTGAAAAGAAGTTAACCGCTGCAACACTGTTCACTTCCATCCATTAAACTGCAACGATGTTTAATTTTTTCAACAAAATTCATGTTAATAATTGCACATACACTGCGCGTCATCAGATTAGCGCCCCCACTCCCTTTCTACGACCGTTAATGTTAAATATTATCTTTAAAATATTAAGGATATATCATTAGTTCTACTCATAAATGATCAGATGAAGATGAAATGCAATTTCAAAATAATTGCCTAAAGTTTTATGTTGAGTTATGTAACAATTTATTAAAAAAGTTTGATTTTGACAACGATTTTTTAAAATGTGTTGAGTTCCTGGCACCCACTAATATTATGAAAAGCAATAATAAAAGTATTTCCCAATTAACGAAACTCTTTCCAAATGTTATCGATTCGAATAATATTCAACGAAATTGATGACGAATGGCGAGAATTGCTCCGCTTCAACTTTAAAGAATATAATTTATTAGATGATTAGTTTACACAGTTTTGTCAATACCAGTAGCAACAGCTAAAGGCGAAAGAATTTTTTCTCATATCAATATCAATAAGAACAAACTAATAAATAAATTAGATATACCAACACTATCTGGTATTTTAAAGACTAAAGACTTTTTGAAAAAATCTGATCGTAATTGTACAAATTTTGAACAAACAAAAGAAATCAATAGCAAGTTTAATAAAGAAATCTATAATGAATGTAACCATAAAAAATGTAAGAATTTAATTTAAATACGTTATTACTCTAATTATATGCTTTTAACTTGAAATTTGGACTTTTCCAAATAAAATTCAGGTCTTAAAAAAAGATGTTTTGAAGTTTCCAAAACAAATTCCGTATTTTACAAATCAAACCCAGCATTTTTCAAATCAAGTTCGGTATTTTAAAAACAAAAATCAGCCCCTTTTATATAAAATTCATTTGCAACAGCCTGATTTTGATCTTTAAAATGCCGAATTTGGTTTGAAAAATACTGAATGTGTTTTAATTTGGACAATTCTGAATTTGTTTTAAAATATGTACTTGAATTTGATTTGAAAAGTATGAACTTCAAGTTAAAAACCTATATAATAAAATAAATAAAACCTATACAATAAATATTTTAGTTTCATTAAAATAAATTTGAACTGAATTTGATTTCAATAAAATGACCTTAAAAAAAGATTTTTAATGCCAAAAAAATTTTTTTGTTCGATTCGAAGATTTTTAAAAATATATATATGGCAACACTGGCAGAGGGTTAAATGACAGCCAAAAGGGTGATTAATTCGAGGGAGGAGGTATAATAGTGTACGACACAGTGAGACATTATGTTGCTTATTCGACATTATGTTGTTTAAGCCAGATGGTCGTTTCTTACTGAGATTGCGAGATACGAGTATGTATTCCAAACGGAAAATTTGATTAGCAATTGCCATACCGGATAATCTATAAAAGCCACTTGCTGAATATCGGAGGCTACTTGAGACCCACTAAAAAAAAATGTTTATTATTAGCTGCGAGTTTAGTTACTGACTGTAAAAAAAAAAATTTTAATTCGGACATGTGATGGATGGAAAGCGACGATTTCAAATCGCTCGTTCTTGAAAAACAAATCCTTGTCAAATACGTATGCTGTAAATTGGACGATGACCAGTAGTTCACCATTTACCACAAACTAACCCAAGTCCAAGAGTGCGTGAATAGATCTGGAGTTTAATTACCGCTTTCCATATCGAATGAACTATCGAGCATAAATAAAACTCGTTATCTCTTGAGTTGCCTCATGATGGCATTCGATCGCTATCGAATCGAGTTTTCATACTGATTGCAAAAGATTTTATTGAATTTGTAACAGATTATTGAAATTTGTACATGTTTCCATGAAATATAAATAAAACAAAATACTAGTAGGAAATATAACTTTTGTTATTTTAAGAAAATTGTTCTACAAAAATGTACGCTTTTATATTTATCTTCATCGGAATCAAAAGATGAAGTGGAATCTCAACAAATCCTTATACACTGGTGCTTGCTTAAGAGACTTCGAAACAGCCTTCGACAATATTTGGATACCAGGATTAATATATAAATTAATTAAATTTAAATTTCCTTCACATTTTGTAATCCTTATACATAACATGCTAAATAATAGGACATTTTCTGTTAATAGTAGAGAAACAACTGGATCCGGGAAATTTACCATTGTTAATGGATTACAACAGGGCACCGTTAACTCGACGGTATTATTTAATTTATACATATTTGATTTACTAGAGAAAATGGAAAAAAATGGAAAATTAGCTGACAATAAAGTTGACAAAATAAATGATGGTTTGCAAAATAAGTTTGGCCTAATGGAAAACTAATTCATAGATTGGCATATGAAGCTCAATTTAAACAAATGCGAATGTATTCTTTTTAGACCACCAGTAGGAAAATGTAACAACAATATAAGAAAAAACTGGAAGTTGTTTGATAATAGATCATCTAATAATACAAACAGTCCTGTAAAACAGACTGTTAAATTACTAGGATTGGAAAATTTGTATTGTGGCTAGTGGTTTTTGCCGGGAATTCCCGCCTCGGAATTTCCCGGGAATTTGAATCTAAAAATTTACCGCTTTCCCGGGATTTTTCATGCGGGATGCCGGGAGATATTAACGGTAAAAAGGGAGCGGTCGTTTTCGGTAGCAGCTCAATTTATTAATAAAATTAGAAATAGGTTTCTGACGAGTCCATAAACGCTTTGAGCGTTTTAAAGAATTATATACTAAACCAAAAAATATGAATTATATTATTAAAGTATTTTCTTATTTTAAAAATTTAATATTTTTCTTTTGGAATTCAAACCTCGAGTACCTTTGTATTATTTTTTCTTTATTATTTTATGTTTGTTTTAGTAACTGAATTGTTGTTTTTGTTTATGTTCACCTATATTTGTAAGTTTACTTTTACCTCATATAACAATATCACAATGTTGGAAATGACCTTTAAGGAATTTAAAAACTAAAAGTTAAAAAAACAAAGTTCCTGTGGTAATACCCAATTTAAATTAACATAATGTATTATTAAAATATAAGGTATGTTTTAGTGAAGGCCGTGATACACTATCCTACTTGGTCATGCGATCTGCCAAAAAATTCGTGTGTGTTCAAAAAGTGTGGCCATAAAATGCACTTGTGAGGCAGATTTTTTGACAAGTCGGACCGACTTGCATATAATTATGAAAATTTCCATAAAATGACAGATTTCTTGCGATCAAAGATGCATCTTTTTAAGAAATTAATTTGCAACGAAAGCAAAACTAAACTGCAACTATTTAGGCGAAAAAAATCAATAAAATCTAAAATTACTTGAGTGAAAAATACACATGTACGAGTATGTGTTTGCATCTTTGTTGTGTGGTAGTGTGGCAAATTCAATGCAATTTTTAAAAGTGGAACAGAATTCTGTCAGATTTTCCAGTGAATGAATCGTACGACTGTGTATGATAGTGTATTTCAAACTTTCTATTACAATTTTCGTTAATGCCTAGCAAATTTAATGTTTATTATTTTGTGGAGCGGGATCCCGGGATCCCGGGAAATTTAAAAAAAATTCCCGCTTTCCCGGAAAATAAAAAATTGCGGGAAAAACTCTAATTGTGGCCCTATGTTCCACCTAGGAACTTGGATAATAATAATAAATAGGAAGATTTAGTAAAATGGACTCTCTAAGCTCTACTAAAATATTCTAAATATCGTAAACAAGAATTTGCTTTTAGTAGAATTTGCTTTTGAAATCAAGTGAATTGCAAGCGATCGACTTCCATCACAAATGCCTGATTACTGTTATGTTGATGGTTCATAATTCTCTTTTATATCAATTTATGTTTGGCATAAATAATCAAGGTTTCATGAATAAATATAATTTTCTAACGATTTCAACGAAAAAACGTGAGAAAATACTACAAACTACGATCGGGGAAACCGAAAGATATCAGACATTTGACAGCGGAAACTACAAATGGAACATAAAATTTTTAATATTTTCTTTTAGCAACGCAAGGGATATAAGGAATATTCCTTAAATGTTTTGGGAAATGAAATACCCATTTTTCCCTTCCCAGGACTTGCGAAAGACTATGTAGAACATTTACTCAATTTTACCGTGAAATATAACTGACGGCAGTTTAACAAAAATCTATTAATACAATTAATAATAGAGAAGTAATATAATTAATAATAGAGAGAAAAAATAATAATTTCCACTTACCACTTGTTTCATTTGCGGATGCTTGAGCAGCGGCCTGCTGCTGCTGTTGTTGTTGTTGCGCTGCATGTTGCTGCTGCTGTTGTTGATGCTGTTGCTGTAGATGAACGTTTGTGGGACAAAAGGCTCCACCGCTACCCATAGCAGAAGGTAATGCTGCGGTCTGTCCCCCGGTTCCCGGAATATTTGAGCCATAATTATTAGTAGGACGATACGTGGGTGGAGGTGAACCTGCATCACAATGTCCAACTGGTGGTGGACCATAGTGTGAGGTTGGCGGTACCGAGCCGCCATAATGATGTGGTGAAGGAGGCATGCCATGATGTTCGCCAGCCGCCTGTTGATACTGATGATGGACATGTGAGTGGGCATATTGATGCTGATGATGACCAGCGGTGTGTGGAGATATGTGATGGGCATGATATGCAGCAGCTGCTGCAGCCGCTGCTGCTGCATAAGATGGAGTTGGTGGTGGAGCATGATGTTCGAGAGGACCCTGTTCCGTATGTATGCCCAGATCGGCTGGATTGTAAAGCCCAGCGGCAGCACTCAGGGTTTCGCTTAATGATGCGCCAGCAGAAGTTTGTGTAGCATTAACTGTGGGTGCAGGCGGAGGTGTGACGCTTGGGTGAACTGAAAATTAAGTTAAAGGAGATGAGAGAAAGATTAGATTGTTAATGAGATGAAATACGATTAACTAAAGCTTTTATCTAATTACCTAAGAAAATTAATCTAAAATTTAACAGTTTTTCCTGCCAACAATAGTGAGTGAGATTCAAGATTGGATTAATGTCTTTGTATGTGGATTTGTTTTTAATATTTTTTCTATAGTAAATAAACTGTGTTAGAGATTGCGGATGAGAGTCTTCTGTCAATATGACCATAAAAAAAGTTGGAAACTTTAAAGAATCCATTGGTCATACGTAAATCTTGCGGGTACGTAAACGTTGCGGGTATCTATAAAATTTGTCGGTTACTTAAGATGCATAAACGTTTATAAACAGTGTTGACAAAAAATCCTATTATTTTATTTTATTTTATTATTTATTTCAAAAACGTTTATTTCACAAAATTAAAAAAGAATTTTCTATTAATTATTTGCTTATAGCTTTAAGAAAATGTATTTCTTTCAAAATAATCTGTTAATAGAAAACTTTAATACCAAATATGTAGTGTCGTCATTCACATTTGATTCTATAGCGAAAATGTGTACCGAACAAATAGATAAAAAGGACCGTCTGCGACACTTACGAAAGAGTACCTTTTTATACATAAGTTCGGTAATTAACGGATCAGGTGATTTGTAACGTCTGCGTTTACGTAAGAGTAATGGAGCCTCAAGTCGGATAAGACGGCCCTCTATGATTTTTCCAGTTCCGCCAAAAATCAATAAAATATATATTTATAGATATTATATCCTGCAGTTCTAATAAGAAGCATGGGGCGGCTATGTGCGAAAAAAGCACCCATTTTATAGAGCTCTACATTCAACATTTTCCTTTCAACTCGTATATACTCGTATTTATATGCACATCATAAGTGTCCTAACGAACGTTAGTTTTCGCAATCGGAGTTTGGCAAAAAACTTTGTCCGGTAAAATTTTCTCCCAACACCGAACTTTGCAAAAATGCAACCGTGTAAAATATTAAGTAAAACGTTACCAAAAAATTGGGGGTTTCTGCATGTGTTGATTTTGTTTTTATTAAATAAATAAATGATTAAATTTAAATTTGTTACTGTTGAACAAAAAAAAGTTCAGATGCGGTCTGAAAACTCTACGGAAGTCTGAGCACAGTCCGAAAAAGCGTGTTCATTAGGACACTATAAATCATACTAAAAAAAAAACTTCCAACTTACCTTCTCCCGGCACATTCGTGGCCGAAGCTCCCGGAGGCAGCATACTCGACAGAGCACTTAGCGGCGTATAGGACTTTGGTGGTGGTTCTGTTGAGCCGGGACGCACCAAACGCTCTTCCGTGACACTTGATTGTACACGATATTGCATTTTACAATAGGCCTCTTGGCTAGAGCCGGTTGTAGAATTAACATAGACACCCGTTATGGTAACATCAGTATCCTGGACAATAACAACACTCGAAGATGTAGGACGACTGGAATCTTTGGCATCTTTGGTGCTACTAGTGGTGCTACTGCTGCCTGAAGATGTCGATGTAGTGGTGGTGGTTATATCTGTATTAGTTTCTTTGGTTTCTTTTGAGTACTTCGAATCGTTGCTTTCTTCGCAAATGTTAGTGGGTTTATCCACTTTTGTGGGGGAATGTGAAGTCAACGGCTTGCATTCGGGAATACTGGTTACTTTGGCAGGGGACTCATGTGCTGTTGCTTTAGCAGACGTGGTTGCTGCAGCGCCAGTAGCAGAAGCAGCTGTCGCAGAGGAAGTTGTTGTAGCTGCAGTAGTTCCAGTAACAACTGCATTAGTTGCGTTTGTCAGTGTAGTTTTAGTTTTTGCTTCCTTGACGGAAGTTTTAGTTTCCTTGGTTTTTTTACTGGGAGTTTTTTGCTCATCTTCGTACGTTTCATAGCCACTTAAATGACCGAGATTGCGGTCCAAATGCCTTTCCACTTCGTAGGTGGCAGCCACGATAGCACTGGCATTTAAACTGGCCATACGTTTGCGTGCTAAAATGCCCTTATAGTCTCCTATTAGTTCCTCCTTGAGTATGCGCTTACGTTTCTTGGGCGGCTTTTTCGCTTCGGTCAGCTTAAGCTTTTGCAATTTATCTTTATCCTTTTCCTGCTGCTCTTCTTTATCGCTCGACTCAGAGTTGCCTTCATCTTCCGAGCTGCCGTTGGCCAATTTGACCACTTTCTTAAGCGGTTTCTTGATTTTGGTATATTTCCGTTTGACCTTAATGGGTTCTTTGTTTTTATTTTCATCTTTAGTGTTGTGGCCTTTTTCCTCCATTTCCTTTTTATCTTTGAGTAATTGAAGTTTTTCCTCCTTTTCCTTTTTAGCTTGCAGTTTCTTTTGTAGCTTTTTCTTCTTTATTCTCAAAATGTCAATTTCATCTAGTTCGCAATCACTATCAAACTCCCAATGTTTGCCAATGCCTCTGCCACCGGTTACATTACGCAGTTCTCTTTTTGGTTCTTCTGGCGGTTCTTCTTCGCTTTCCTCTCGGTTGCTCTCTTCTATTTTGAGAGGATCCTCCAACTTTTTCTCTTTCTTGGTTTTGGTTTTATCCTCTGTTTTGCTAAAGACTTCTTTTGGTTTCTCTTTTTCTTTGTCCCTTTCAGCATCCCTGTCTTTTTTCTTTTCCTGATCCTGATCTTTCTCTTTGTGTCTATCTTTCTCGTCTTCGCTGTTATCTAGAGTTCGAATTTTCGGTGGCAATAAGGTGGCCTTGGATAGGCCCAGTTCGTAAGCTGTTCTTGATTCATTTTCATACAAACATTGCACCTTTGCTAGAGCATTAAGGGAAGCCATTCGGTGTCTCTTTTGACTGAATACAATTAAGTTTTTGTCATCTTCTGAATCAGTGGAGCTGTCAGAAGAACTTGTTGTTGTTTTATTCGATTTATGTTTGATCTTTTCATTTTTCTTGGCCATTTTGCTTTTAACCACTTTGGACACTTTAGCTATTTGCTTTAGCGGTTTCTTTTTAATGGTTTTGATTTTTTGATTAGTTTTTAAGGAGTTTTTAGGCATCTTGACCGATTTTGCGAACGACTTTTTCTGTCTTTGCTCTTCGGCTGCATCCGAATTGGATTTTTCCTCGGAACTCTCTTCGTTTTGTTTGATTTCTTTTAAAGCATTTTTTTCGGATTTTGTTTCTAACTCGTGTTTGTCTTTTTTCGGGGTTTCTTGTTTAGTTTTATTTGCTTTAGTTGGTGTTTCCTTAACTTTGCACTCCTGTTCGGGAGTACCAGGTTGGCTCGCGCTCTTTTTGAGTTCTTCTTGCTTTTTTAATTTCTCTTTGTTTTGTAATGATTTAAGACTCTCTTCTTTTGGCTTGTCTTTCTCTTGTTCCTCCTTTTCATCACAGTCACTGTCTTCATGCTTTACTTTGTCTTTCTTGCCAGCATATTGTACGTATGATTCCTTCTCAATTGTGGGTTTCTGTTGCTGCGTTTTCTTGTCATCATCCTCTTCGGATAGCTCTCTTAAATTTTTCAAAGTTGGCAAATCCATTTTAATAAATTCCTCATCTTCTGAACCCGATTTGAAATCGTAGACATCATTGGTCGATGCTGGTTGCTTCTTTTCAACTGCTGTCAATGTTTTGCTCGTCAAAACTTTATTTAAATTTATTTTCTTAAGCGATTTGGGGATTACTGCTTTCATTGGATTTACTTTGAATTTAGTTTGGAATCTTTGTTTTATATTCGATATTTTAGAAGCGGGAACTTTAACTTGAACTGGCAGGTTTCCGATTTTCTCTAATTTTTCTTTTGATTTTATGATTTCTTCGGGTTTTTGTAATTCGTTTTCTAGCCCCTGTTTTGTCTCTTCGAACTCTTCCGGCTTTTTAAATTCAACTTGTTCGTCTTTGAGCTTTGTAGTGTTTACACTCTCTGCGGACTCTTTGTGGTTCTTGGTTTTATTTGAGATTTCTTCAATTTCCATTTGTACTACTTCGGTGTTGGAATCTATGACCACCTTTAGTATCTCTTCTTTTTCTTCATACATTTCTTCTAATTTATTGCACTGTGTTTCGTTATCCAGTTGACGTTGTATTTCTCTAGGAGATTTTATTAGTTTTTCCTTGGTACTGAGGGAAAGTTGTTGATCTGCTTTTTCGTTCTTCTGCTCTTCTTTATTGTCTGGAACAGATTTATCTTCGAGCTTCGATCCTTTATTTTTCGCTTCTACATTTTCAGAAGTGTCTGCTTTAGTGGTTTTATGTTTGGGTGACTTCTTCTTTGTAGTTGCTTCCTGTTCTTTAGTAGATCCTTCAATTTTTTCACTAACATTTATATCTTCTTGTAGTTTTTCATCTTCTTTAGTAGCGGTTTCCACAGGAGGCTCCTTTTTGTCAACACTTTTGCTTATTTGTTCTTTCGCACTTTCTTTTTTAATATCCGTTTCGAGCTCTTTATTAATTTCTTTTACATCTAACCTTTCCTCTTCCATTTCCTTTGATTTCTCAGGCTTTATTTTATTGCCATTAGATTTTTTCAACTTCATCTGTTGATCTATTCGGGCCTTTTTGGCAGCAATTTTCTTTTTGGTCTCAATTAAAGTGATATCCTCTGCTACTGTATCCTTTTCCTTTTCCTTGTTTGCTTCTTTTTCTTTAACTACAATAAGATCCTTCACAACTTCTTTCTTTGCCTTTTCTAAGGTCGGTTTAACCATTTTGTCTGTTTTAGCTGATTCTGTTTCGGAATTCTGCTTTTCTGCCGTTTTGGCTTTAACTGATTTTTCTTGTTGTTTTCCTTTGTTACTATTATTTGGTTTTTCGTTATCTCTATTTTGATCTTTTGCCGAGATTTTGATGTTATCACTGGATGTTTCTCTAACAGATTCTTTAGACTTCTCCATTTGCTTTTGTCCAGCCTTCTTTTTTTCTTCAGCTTCTGAGTTTTTGGCTCTTTTCACGGGCTTTGGAGTGCTTAGTGAGGCTATAACTTTTACCGCTGCGGCCCTGGACTTGGTCTTAACATTCTCTGAGATGGAGGATTTCAAACGCAGCTCTTGTATATTCTGCTCTTTGGGCAAAAGATTATCAAAACCACTTATTTTTATATCTAAGCTTTTGAGCATTTTACTAATGGCTTTATTTTTGTCATCCTTTTTATCTTGAGGCTTAGAACTGCTTGAAGTTGTGCTGGAATTAGAACTGATATTCTCTTCTTTATCTTTAGGGTCGCTATCCAACTTTGTTACATTTTCTTTGGTTTTGCTGGAAACTGTAGCATCTTGGGTTTGCAATTTATTTTCCGTTTCATTGTCACACCTTTTCACATTCTCTCTGGAAGAAGCTCTTGTGGCAGATTTTTTCTCATCGACTTTTTCTTTGATCTTAGAAGATTCAACAATTTCCTCACTTTTCTTTTGGCTGATTTTCTTGGCTGGTGAACTGGTTCTAACAGCTTCTTTGGTGAGATTTGCTGTTGTTACGGTTCCGCTACTACCGGCTGCAATAGTGTTTGGCTTTCTAGAAGCAGGCGAATGATTTCCACTATTGTTGTTGCTGTTGTTGTTGTTGTTAGTAGAACGTTTTTTAGGTGCTGATGCTGCGTTTGCACGTTGCTGTCGCTCAGCAACGGATAAACGTCTTTTGGGTCCCATCCCCCTGAAATCGAAAAAGAAAATATTTAATACAAATTAGTTTCAATTGAGTTTACGCTTTTCTAATATTTATTTAAACTTAAGAAAAAATTCTTTATTGTTTGTGCAACCTACATATTTCATGAAGGTGTTAAATGACGCAATTGTAAACAAATGCAAACAACAGCAACAGCTTTTAGAAGAAAAAAAAAGAAAGCCAACTATTTGTCAATACTTCAAATGTAACAACTACACTTTAACTACATATCTAGTCTCTTTTTGCATCCATGTTTCATATGGTACTTCCAGTTTGTAGTTGTAGTACTTAGTACTCATAAAACACAAGTGTAATATTCGTGTTGTACAACTACATATAAAGATTTAAATTCACACACTTGCACTTGCACTTACTAATGCATTTGTAGCTGTGTGTTTGTTTGTTTGTTTGTTTTTTTTTATGTTAGAATAAATGACAGAATTCTAAAAGAGTAGAATGAAAAAAGTGCAGCCTGACTGAGTTAAGCCTTGTAATTTATTATAGATTAAAAATCGCACTGGGTACAGAGAAATGTGTTTACGAGTAATTAAGGGCCTTTTAAACTATCATGTAAGTTTTAAGATTTTCACTGGATTTTGTGTGAAAGAAATCTAACGAGATTTGTTGAGACTGTCAAGGAATCTAACGTACTATTACATTTTGTTTTCACACTATCAGATCTCAAGTAAAATTCAAAATATGAGTAGAAAATAAGCGGTGTCTGAGCAGTTTCATGTAGCCGGCGAACGTGCCGGCCTTTTATAATGTTTAGCAGTTAAAGTATATATACACTATATATAAAAATATAACATCAAATAACAAAAAAATTGCATTAATTTTTTTACATAGTGTGATACACATTCCAAATTTTGAGCCTGTGTATGACACAAAAAACCCCCATCAGAGGCGGCACGCTATCGGCGGCGAAACAATCGACTGTTCAATTTGCTTTTATGAAAACTCCAACCTGATCAAATGAAAAATTTTATCGGTGCTTTTTATGGGAATCGCTAAAATTTAAAATACTGAAAAATTTTATCGTTTAGAAAAATTTCTAAAAATGGCAAAGTCTTATGGTATGTCAAATTTATTATGGTATTATTTGTAATTTTAATAACATTTTATTTTCACACTATCACACTAGCACGTATTATTAGAGTTTTTGACAAGTCTTAATACAAAGTATAGTGGGAAAGGCCCTTTAGCAAGAGTAGGTTGGTTTTAGTAAATCAAGAAGAAAAAAATCTAAATTACTACATTGTACTTGTTTACATTCCCGGAACGCAATCCGGGAAATTCCAAAACAACCCATTAATAACATTTTACCGAATCAATGCAGAGCGAGCGGTCGGAGCTGTATGAAGTCGGCAGCCAAAAATTCTTTCAGTTGGTATCATCTTTCATAGGTATCATCACAAAGGCACCAATTTTTCTGGACCTAAGTGGGCCGGTTGCTTGCAATCGGCAGCCTGTGCAAGCTATACGTATCATCGTGAAGCTTCGGCTTAATAAATATTTCAGAAAAAAAAACACTCAACAAACAAAAGTTTTTTAAAATCTTTGAAAAAAGATATCGAGGCAATCTCGATTAAATAAATTTAATTATTTCAGAAATATTTAATGATAAAATTGAAGTGATTAATGACTCCTGCCAGAGTTGCCACGAAATTGTGGAATGATATTTTAAATGAAAAAATCGGCTGCAGTCCAACAGGAAAAACTACTAAACCAATTTTGATGATTTTTTCTTTTTTTATTTGTACACTATTAAATTCTGTAGTACTTCTCGTGGCCATTATTTTTAAAAATATTGATTTAATAATCTTTTTAATGAATGAAGGAAAGTATAGCGGAGACATTAATTTCTGCTATTCGCCGCCACTTTGTCCTGCTTGAACACTCTCCAAAACTTAAACTAGGACGTCCTTGATCTTTATTCAAGTCAGATGTTTGTGAGTTTAATAAAATCGAATCCATTTGGACAAGCCAATCAGGAGATATATTTTGAACTGTTATTTTTATACGATTGCATTTTTGGCAAAAAATCTCAAAAAATTTTTTGTGTGCAATTATAATTTAAGCTTTTTCAGCATTAGCACCTCTTCCTAAGCGCCAAATATCAAAAAATATGTCAACGCAAAATTTTGCAATTATAAATAACATGTTACTATTGCAAAAACAATTTATAACAAGGATAAAATTAAGAAAAAATAAAACTTAAAGTTCGTGGAAAAGAAAAAAGCAAACAATAACAGAGCAACGCGAACATAAATTAACAAAATATCACAGAAAAATTCAAACTTGGACATAAGAACAACGAAGTCGCTTTGCTCTGTGAGATATAACGCAAAGACGAGCAAAAGTGAGCAGCTGATATTACCAATTTTAGAATCTTGGAATATTAACTAATGATCCAAAAAAATTCCCATTGCAGGTTTCAGGGGAGGACACAACTAAAACTATACTTGAAATTTAAATATATGGACGAGCGAACACACTGGAATAATATTAATTTTATAACAAATCCACACACAACAAGCTAAACACATTGTAATTATTTTATTTTAAAATTTAAATTAATCTAATTTATTTTGCGCACTAGGTCACAATTTTATATATCCCTGAAGAAGCCACACAAAGAAGTGGCAAAATATCTGCTGCAACTGACTCAAGAAAAAAGTCGAAAGCTATTCGTGACATTGAAATTTGTAAATCTGATAATCATGATTCCTGCGAAATCGATGCAGTAGTAACACCTACTCCTAATTACTACTGCTTCTCCTCTGATTCTCCAGACAATAATTTTTATTTCACTAATGTCGCCCAGTATAATGTGGTCTCTAGTCTATTATCAGTAAAGTCGAATGCAATAGGAGTTGATGACATTGACCCAAAGTTTCTAAAAGATTTTCATGCGACAACTTGCTCCCATTATAGCGTTTTTTTTTCAATAAGATTTTTACTACCATCTATTATCCCAAGATTTGGAAAGTTGCGAGAATCATCCCTATTAAGAAATCCAACTCTGAATACAGACCGATAGCAATCCTACCGTTCCTCTCAAAAGTTTTTGAAAGATTGGTTCACAACCAGGTGACTCGATACCTTGAAAATAATAACATTCTTATAAATTGCCAATCTGGATTTCGTAAGGAACACAATTGTATAACAGGCCTAGTGGATGTTTCGAAAGATTTTAGACAACAACTTGATTATGGCATTGTTACGTTCCTTGTACTTCTTGATCATTCGAAGGCATTTGACACTGTTGATCATAAAATTTTATGCAGTAAATTAATATTTTTCCATAAATTCTCATCCACTTCTACTAATCTGATTTTTTTTTCGTATTTAACTGACAGACATCAATTTGTTGAATCAGGTCAAATTGAATCAATATCAACCTCCTTGCCTCTAATTCGAGGTGTACCACAGGGTTCAATCCTGGGCCTTCTACTGTTTTCGCTGCCAAGCAAACTTGCACATTGGAAAATTAGATTGTACGCCGACGACGTTCAGCTTTATATAAGTTGTAACATTGGATCAGTCAACCGATGTGTGAGAATTTTAAACGAAGAATTGCATTGTATCTTTAAATGGGCTACTGCTAATGGCCTGTCGATAAATCCCACTAAATCAAAATGTTTGATCATTAAGAAGAATTTATTCAAACTTGATTATATCCCTGTCTTAATCTTAAATAGTCAACGTATTGTGATTCTAAACGTTGCTAAAAATCTGGGAATTTATTTTTATAGCACACTTACTTGGTCTAACCATATTAATTTTGCCTGTGGTCGGGTTTTTTCTATGTTAAGAAATCTTTGGCAAAGTCATCATTGCACTCCTATTAATATTCGCATACTTCTTGCTAAAACATATTTAATGCCAATTTTACTGTACGGGTGTGAACTTTTTGTCAGTTGTGACAGCATTAACAAAAGAAAACTTAATGTAACTTTTAATAATATAATTCGTTAGGTATATGGTTTAAGAACATTTGATCATGTTTCTTTGTATGTGGAATATATAGTACTCTTTGTATATATAGAATCTTTGTATGGAATGTGTCTTGATGACTACTTGTAGGTAAGGATATTAATCCTAATGCATAAAATAATATACACGTGTAAACCAGAACATCTTTATGCGCGATTGAACTTATCAACACTAAATAGAGGCAAACGACTTGCATATAATTATGAAAATTTCCATAAAATGATAGATTTCATGCAAGCGAGATGCATCTTTTTAAGAAAATAAGATGCAACGAAAGCAAAATTAAATTAAAACTATTTATTTTATAAATCTGCAACTATTTAGGCGCAAAAAGTTAATAAAATCTAAAATTACTTGAATGAAAAATACACTTGTGTATGTGTTTGCATCTTTTTTGTGTGATAGTGTGGCATATTGAATGCGATTTTAAAAAGTGGGACAAAATTCTGTCAGATTTTCTTGTGAATGAATCGTACGACTGTGTATGATAGTGTAGCACGGGTTTAAGTGTTTCAAACTTTCTAAAACAATTTTTGTTAAGGCCTAGCAAATTTTATTTATTTATTTATTAGTATATATTCTACAAAGTAAATTTGCAGAATATGGTTGCATAAAAATGGCGCCGTAACTAGACCATATATCATGATGTTATTAGCAGTATTTTAAAATTGTTTTTGTGACTGACTATACCCGACCTATGCCTTCTCATAGGAAGTAGCAACGTGGTTGTCAGCTAAATTCCACAAAAGAACCGCAAGACTATACGGTTATCCGTGGCAAATCAGTCACCCAGTGCGAACGAGACGAAAAACTCTCGAAGGCAAAACAACACATGCAAGTCTGACCGGACTTAAGAAATAATTATGATGACGCGAGAGCTGCTCTTCAGCCCAGAGCTGCTTAACGACTGGAGAAAATTTTATTTTTATTATTTAAGAAAGCGGGATCCCGGGAAATTAAAAAAATTTCCCGCTTTCCTGGTGAAATGAAAAATTGTGTGAAAAAACTCTACATTCAATAAAAAGAATTGTTTAGAGCAAATTTTATTATACATAGATATGATTTAAATTCTATTTCACTTTTTAAGCAACCTTTGGCCACAGCGATGTCAAGAGTTGTAGGGAAGTCATTGGAAAATTTCAAGGGAAACGCAAAAAAGGAGAGATTTCTCATTTTAAGGAAAATGCAGGGAATTTTTAAAACTTTGTTTTTCTTCCTTTTATATTGCGGTGTAATTGCGTAAAATATCACACAAAAGTGATAATACATATAAAAATCTAAATTTCAAATTTTGTTACAATATTACGTGAGATATTTCATACAGACAGTAAACATATTTTTGTAAATAATATATAGAGAAAACGAAAGGGAAAGGAATGTCCGATTTTCTTGGGAATAGAATTTGTATGAAAAATAAAAAGTAATTTAAAATTTTTGGAATTAAGTATTTTTTTTAAATTTATTAATCGAGATTGTTCTTTCAAAGATTTTCAAAAACTTAAAAACCTTCAACAAACAAAAGTTTTTTAAAATTTTTATAATTTTTTTTTTTTTTTTGATTTTTTGGATTATAATATGAATTAAAACTTGTTAAAAATATATATTAAGCTATTTTAAATACTCAAAACAAAACAAAAAATAACTTTTATTCTTTCCATTCGGGGTCAAATTTTTTTAACTTGTATAAAATTTTATTAAGAATTGAGAATTAAGATTTCGATTACCTTCTAAGAAATCCACATCCTTATTTTAAAAATGTAAAAAATTTACATATATTAGCAATGAATGCGAAGAAATATAAAAAAAGTGGTGCAATAGCTCTTAAGTTAATCCAAGGACTTCCTTAAAAATTAAATAATTTTTGAAGAAATGTAATTAGTACAGTTGTGTGAGAACTATGATGGCACAAAGGCAGATATTGGAGGTTGTTAAAATTAAAACACTAGGGGTTTTCACACCGAGCTTGTTAGTTTGTTAGTCGTTAATCGTTACTTTTTTACACGCATTTTGTTTTTGTATATTTAACGCGCTACCGGATTAACATTTAACAAATTAACGACACGGCACCCCTGATAAAATAGCTGTTAGTTGGTAACTCACAATCAGCTGTTGCAGTTTCTAAATAAATATAATAAAAAAGTCATTTGTGATACATTTCTAAAAAAATATTTGTGTTTGGGCAATTTTCGTTGTACATTAAGAGTAAGTATGTTAATTAAGTATGTTTTACTACGAAAATTACCAGACTAACAAAGTTTAAAAAAGGGGTAACTTTAACAAATGAACAAACTACTGAGTAACAAATTAACAAGTTCGGTTATATTTTTTGTTATTTTTTATTATTTTAAGAGTAGGGAAAAATGTAGGGAACTTTTTTTTGTGTGTAGGGAAAAAGGGGAATTTTTTCGTGACATGTGGGGATTTCGTTAAATTTCTGCTGGCATCACTGGTTGGCCACCATATCTAAAGAAACAAAATAAAATTGTTTACAATTTAAGGCAGTTGAAAACCCCTTAAGCTCCTCAAAACGCTACAGCAAACACCTTTTAACACAAAAATTTGCTGGAGAGCTAAATATTTGTCGCTCCTTAAAGTATGCAACAAACATGCAACTATAAAACTAAAAAAAACATTAACAGTTAATATAGTCTTATTAAACGTTAATAAATAAGCTTTCTTATTGTTGGTTTATAAAACAAAAAGAGTTGAATAACTGATGTGAGCGTAAAACCTAAAATAAAGTATTTTTATAAATTAGACCGTTAATATACAGCAGAAGAAAACGTTTAAGAGTACACACCTTTAAAGTACTGTCTCAAAAACTAGTTTACTATTGCAGTTTGAGTAAGTAAGTACTTACGAGGATAATAACAACTAGTACTGCTGAGTGCACAACAATCTAAGTTTGCGTTTTTTTCTTCATACGTTTGTTCTGGTTTCAGAAGAGTGAGAGAGAGAAAAAAAGCGAACGGGAAATTCAAAGGAACATCAACACGAAAAACATTTTAAACGGTAGGTTAGGTTAGGTTAGGTTGAGAGGAGGGGACATCAATTATGCCCCAAGTCCGTAGACATACACTTAAGCCAGTAGGTCGGCCCGTTGTGCGCTCCCGTAAATAGAAAATAACAACCCCAAAAACAAAAGAAATCATAGGAACTCAGTTTCGCGAACGAAGTTCCTCAGTGTCCTCCAGTCAATCCCCCTAAGATGGGTTATATCTGGTACAGTATCATCACCAAAGTAACGGGATCTTATTTCGGCGAAAGCAGGACACTGACATAGGAAGTGTTCCATCGTCTCGATGTCCTCCATGCACGCCCTACATTCGTTATCCTCTGCTAAGCCCATACGGTGCAGATGTGCACGCAGGTTGGAGTGTCCCGTTAAGACCCTCATCAACCTACTAATCTCCGATTTGTTCATCCTTAGCAACGTCTTCGTCTTATCCTCATCAGGTTCACCCCACAGGATTCTAGCCATTCTACCTGCTGCTTCATTATTCCACAGAGTTACATGGGCGATTCTAGCCCATTCTTTCAACTCAGCTTTCGTCGCACCAAAAGGTTTCGCGTTGGCCAAGTTCACTATGGCGCCATCCCTGGCTCTAATTGCCAGACTATTTGCGCGTTCATTACCGATTACCCCCTGATGGGCCGGGACCCAAAAGATTCGCAATCTGCCATACGTTGAGTAATTGCTAATTACTCTCTTGCAATCTAAAACCGTCCTGGATTTCACCGTTTCGGAATTTATCGCCCTAATCGCCGTTTGGCTATCTGTGAAAATGTTGACGCTCACTGGTCTCGAGTTGCCAGCAAGCCATTTCACACATTCTGTGATCGCCCGGATTTCCGCCTGGTGCACCGTATTATGGTCAGGCAAGCGGAAGTAGAGTTCGGTCTCCGGATCGTCAATAAAGACACCCAGCCCCGCTCTACTCCCTAGTTTCGATCCGTCCGTGTAGCAACTAGTCCCCACAGGCATTCGCACTAGAGTTCCGTTCAACCATGATTGTCTATCAGGTATTATCACCTCACATTCAGCTAGAACCTTTTCCGTAGGTATACGATCAGATAATTCTGCACTGCTCGTATATCCGTCAAGAGCCTCTATTATTTTTCGGTGACCTGTGCCATGACCTTGGTCATCCCATTCACCCATTACTTGCAGACGTCTTGCCGCGACAGCTGCTTCATATTTTATGTGGACGTCTATAGGTCGAACGTTTAATATAGTCTCCAACGCCCTTGTCGGCGTGGTCCTAAATGCACCGCTCACGCCTAAACAACACGTCCGTTGAACCTTCTGTAAGATCCTCACATAAGAGCCCTTCTCCATCGTCGTCCACCAAACTACCGAGCCGTATGTCAGGATTTTTAAACGGTAAGTAGAACGAACATTTAACCATGTTTTTTGCTGTTGGGTGAGTAACATTTAACACTTGTAGTTACTACCGGTATGAACATATTTTATAATCCCATAAATTGTATTAAAATTTGTTATTATTTCATTTCGAAATGTTTTACAAATAACTTTTGTAAGCACTGGAGCTTTAAAAGCATGCAATTACACATTATAGGTATAGCGTACTCTCTCTTAAGGGGACACCTAAGGGACTGGCAAATTTGTGCGCTTATAAAAGGTGTCCGCTTATGAGAAAAGTGCAAAGAGTAAATAACAATTTCTAATACATACATGTATACATATTTTTTTCTTTATGCAGTTTTATTTCAAAACAAGAACATACAAATATTTCACAAACTAAACAGAGTTTTCATTAACATTTTTGTAAGAAGCGGAAAGAAATTGTTATGTGAAGTACATATTTAAATGGATTTAGAAAAGTAAGAAATTTTATCTTGGCGAGTTTTTCCTTTAATTTCAATATCTTGGAGATGTATTTGAAGAGCATTAAGCAATTCAACACCTTTGAGGTCATTGTGATATAAACAAAAATATTAAAGTTTTATTATAGATAAATAAGCTTCTTGGTAAGAAGTTAACTTGTCGTCAATTGTACTTTCTAGTTCATCTTCACACGATTTTGAAGGCCTTTCTTGAGAAGCAATTAACATTTCAGTACTAATGTATTCCATATCTTCATCATTAATGAAGATATTATCTAAAGCAGCCTGAGTTTTGTTGATCTTAAATTTCTTTTCTAACTCGCGAACACAAAATTTTTCATTTTTATGAATTTCAATAACATTTACTTTGTCTTTAATAGCCAATAATCCTTTAGGCATAACGATTCAATTGTGTATAAAACAGGAGTTTATAAATATACATACGAGGTCGGATTGATATTGAATCTACCTAGCGCTAGATGGCAGCACAAACACAAAAAAATTGCGATCTGTCAAAAGTCAGCTGTTAAAAGTTCACCCAAATTCATCGATTAGTTTATTTGTTGTAGTCGTTTGAAGTAAGCAACTTTTGTGTTTCTTGAAAAATGGAAAAAGTGAATCACGTGCAGTGATTAAACACTATTATTTGAAAGGGAAAACGGCGAAAGAGACAAAAGAAAAGCTCGATAAACATAACGGTGAATCTGCTTCGTCAAATTACATGGTAAAATATTGGGATTGCTGAATTTAAACGCGGCCGAGCAAGCACTGCAACAACACCATCACCAAGAGATGATTACTGAAGAAAATATCAAGAAAATCCTCGATATCGTTATGAATGATCGCCGAGTTAAGTTCCGTGAAATTGTTGAAATGGTAAACATATGATATGAACGTGTGTTCAACATTTTGCATGAACATTTGCATAAGAAAATGCTATCGGCAAGATGGGTGTCGCGTTTGCTCAGTGTCGAACAAAAACGAGTTCGACAGACCACTTCACAGCGGTGTTTGGACATTATAAAGCGTAATAACTGTTGATGAAACGTGGGTCCACCACTACACACCTGAAACCAAAAATCAATCGAAGCAATGGGTGGAGGCTGGTGGAAGTGCTCCGAAGAAGGTGCAGACAGTGAAATCGGCTGGCAAGGTTATGGCCACTGTATTTTGGATACACACGGAATAATGAACATCGATTATCTTGAAAAAGGATCCACAATCACAGGAAAGTATTATCGTGCATTATTGAATCAATTGATTGATGCAATCAAGAAAAAACTACCACATTTAATGAAGAAAAAAGTGCTCTTTCTTCAAGGCAACGCACGGGTTCACAGATCATTACATACGATGCTAAAATTACGTGAATTACACTTCGAATTGGTTGATCATCCTGAATTACACTTCGAATTGTTTGATCATCCACCTTATAGTCCAGATTTAGCTCCTAGTGACTTTTTCCTGTCTCCAAACTTAAAAAAATGGCTCGCAGGAAAAAGATTCATCTGAAACGAAGAAGTGATTATCGAAACTAACGCGAACACTATGTTGAGAAATAAATGGTTAAAAAAAATGTTTTTTTCCTACTTAGGTAGCTTCAATATCAATCCGCCCTCGTGGTTGAAAAAAGATTAACGATTGTAAAATCAACATTGTTATAAACATTAAAAATTACATTGGAATACTTTGAAAAAACTTTTGTGAATTTTAAATATTGACAAACGTTGTCTTATGTTAAATCAACATGTTAAAAAAATTCATCATGTTGAAACAACGTGAAACATGTTGAAATGAAATTAATTCATGATAAAAGAGAAAAAGTTCAAAGTACTGCTACTTGACAGCATTAAAGAAACAGCAAGTTTCATTCTGCCGCTTTACTACGTATCCAAAGTGCAGTGTTATAAATTCCAGGTGAATTAAATTCTTTATTATGTCTGCAGCTAACAATGATAACATGAATTCAAATAAGTTTGTGGAAAATTTAGCAACCGGAGGAGAATATATTTATCTTGTTAGTGACGAAATATTTTAGTGAACATTCCAATTATTCAAAATACGACACAAGGTTCCCAAGCCCACCTTTAAATGTTTTTTCAATTCATAGTCGTAAAATATATTAACGAAACAAATATGTATTTGTAAACCTAAATGTCCCATTGTTAAACAACATTGCGTAAATGTTTTTTGAATATAAGAATCATGTTAAATTAACATGGAAATTCCTGTAATTTTAACATCTTTTCATGTTATTTCAATATGGCTGTAACATTAATTCTAAATGGCTTAATAGTTGATTCGATATTAAATTTATTTTGATTCAACATGAAATTCATGTTGTTATAAGTTTCCTTAATATTGTTGCAATAGGGACCTTAACGTTATTTTGGCATGACAATCTCTTCGATTCAATTGTCGTACAATGTCAATTCAACATGATTTCTAGTTGTTTTAATATCATGTTAAATTAACATGAAACGCTTATGAAGCAAAATTGTTAACAAAACTAGTTGAATCAATCTTGTTTTAGTGGATTTTACAATGATTTTTTTTCTGTTTGTATGTATCGAGCTCAAGGAAGCACATATTACGCGATGTTTAACTGTATACTCTAATAAAAATTTTCGGTATTCGTCAAAATTTCCCCTAAAATAACCGAAAAATCTTAAAAGTATAATGAAATAGTTTTGAAATGCGACATGACCCATCCAGTAAGCCATTGTCCGCTTTTTCTTCTCCTCATAAAATTGACTTCAGATGTATGTATATTAGGAGTGGAATAGTGTTACATAGAAAAACTTAGCAACAGGATTTGGATGGGCTAGAAGCCCTTATTATTGTATATGTACGTATACAGTTATGAGTTTCACTTGCGATAAAGGCCTTGGCATCTTCAAATTTTTGCGAATAGTCAAAACAATCTCAAAAATTATTCTTATCTTGATGAGTTAAAAAACTTCGAATCAAAACGTAAAACTAGAATTCACATTTAACACTTTATTTAAATTCTGAATCCTGCCTTCCGCAGTTTTAAATGTATGTTCCGCAAATAAAAATGTTAATACTCATACATTATTTTTCATTCATTCTAACAGGTGGCGCAAAAATAACCTTCCGATGTTTTTTGGCTGTAATTTAAAAAAAAAATTAAAAACTTTGATTATTCTTGTGGATTATTTTTATTTGGTCTTTTAATTTTTTTACATCAAGTCGAGAATATGATGTCATGTAAATGGCCGCCGCCACAGTTGATTGTCATTTGAGCCCTTTTTATGGCATTTTCCATCACTTTGGCCAAAACTTCCGGCGATAGGTCATCACATTCTTGACTTTGAGCGGGTGTAATGGCTCTTCGTAAGTTACACGCGGATTTTCAGTGCCCCAGAAGCGTAAATTTTGCTTATTTACGTACCCGCTAAGATGGAAATGGGCCTCATCACTCATGATTATTTTTGATGAAAAATCATCTTCCTGTTGGTGGTGATTAAGGATGGCTTGAGCGTATGTTACACGCGATTGGCGGTCAGCAGCTAACAGCTGATGCACCGTCTGGACTTTGTACGGAAACATCTTCAAATCTTGTACCAAAATTCGCTGTAAAGACCGTCGACTGATACCCATTTGCGTGGCACGTCGTCTGATCGATGTCGACGGCGCTTCCATGACATCCTCGGCTACAGCAGCAATATTCTCTGCAGAACGGCTACTCCGGGGTCTGCCACGCCTGACAGCATCTCGTGTTGTGCTAGCCTCTTCGAGGCAAGACGGCCAGGAAATCTGCGAAGAAATTCACGTTGTGCCAAAGTCACCGACCGATTATTGGTCAAATAAATAGTCACCAATATTCCGCGTTCTGGAGCAGTGTAGCGTAACATTGTTTATTAACGTGTATTTCGCATGTGTTTACTACACAAATATCAAAACAGAACTGACATTAGGGGCCAATCGCAAAATTTATAGCATTTTCTGATAGGAAGATTACTTTTGCGCCACCTGTTACAAATGAATATTAAAGTATTCATTTAATACCCGCTCATACTAGTTGTAGATATACTATTTACAATATATAATACATACATAACGCGGTTTGAATAATTTTACTTTTTCGTTTCGTCGTATACATTAAATATTCATGTGACAACAATGTAAGGAGACCTGGTGTGCGAGAGGAAGTTTGTGGCGTGGCGGTTTCAAATTCATTATACTTGTAGCTAAAGAGTTTGTTGTTTGTCAGGATGACTATAAGATGGTTGGATGGCGCAATATGTTTTATGTATGATATCGTATGATACTAAAAGTGTTTATAAAGCCTTTCGCTTGGATAAAATCACACCCAAACACACTACGACACACACACACACACACTCATGCACACGGTCTTTTCATCACGATAAAAATGTAAAAACATAAACGTGGATTTGAAGAGTATAAAATTTTACAGATATGTACTTTTAAAAAATATATATAAACTAACACAAATGTACACAAACAGACACACTCCAACACGATTTTTAAGATTTTTAAAGGAATAAATTGAACTAATAAATTTAAGAAAAAAAATAACCGTAATTTTCATAAGGCTGAAGTTCGCAGCATTTCATTCGGAAGAAAATTGAGCATGAGACAATATTCCTAAGAACAACAATATTGTTTTTGGAGGCCGCAACATCCCCACATCGTTGATCATGTGAATATCATTGATTGGACTACTTTTTAGATGCTGCTGGTTAGAGTAACAAAAAAATAATAATATTTTTAGAAGCTTTTTTTAATCCCGTTTTCGAATACGGTTTAGAGCAAAAACACCGATTAACCCGGTTTTATAAAATGCATATCTGAATACATTTTTTGGAAGATTGTGGTTCGAATACAATTAGACTTCATCAGAGAATGAAACTTTCTTTGTTTATGATTAGAAAAGACTGAACAATCAAATTTGACTGCTTGCTGAGGAAACAATCGCACGTTTTCGGTGCCGCACAGTGGCTGAAAATCGTTTTTCATTGGCCAAAACTCTGTAACTTTTGAACCGATCAAAATATTGAAGTAATTTTTTTTTTATTGGATAGATATTTAGTTCAGCTTGACTCAGTTTAAATTTTATTAAAATTGATTGAGGACTTTTTAAGGAATTCTAGGTCAAAGTTGAACTTTTGAATTTTTTTTAACTTTTAGAGTGAAATATGGAATTATTATTTTTTTATTTATTAAAAAATTTGAATATTTGGAAATTAATAATAATTATAAATAATTTTTGTAATAATGGAATTTTTTTTATGTTACACTTAAAAAAATTGTACACTGAAAAAAATAGTAAAATCAACTGGAGATTTTGCTATTACAGAAAAATTGAAAATTTTTTGCTGACAAATTTGCAAATTTGTTTACACTCAAAGAATAGTTACACTTAAAAAAAACGTTAAGAATATTATCTAAAAATATTGCTATTACTACAGAAAAATTTATTATTTTTTGCTGTCAAATTTGATAATTTTAAAAACATTTTAAAATAAAAACTGCAATAAATTTTAATAGCATTTGTAACAATGGTAGGTTCGTTTATTATTATTTTTTACTAATACTATGTTTTTCGTACTTAAATAACAATGAAAGGCAATTATAATTATTATTCATTTGACTCAAATATTGATTGCAAATATTCCATATTTTGTTCTGTGCTATTTCTGTTCTTTAGTAGTTTTTTGGCTTCTTCATCTAAATCCCGATGTTCCACTTTCCATTGATTTCGAATACTGGAGATAAACGGATCTGACGTTGCCAATAATATATTAAATTAATCTTAATTTGTTGAATTTCGTGAAATTTGTCTAGTATTGTGCTCTCTATAAAATCTGTAATCCTTGTTCCTTTTTTCCTGAGCCTCCTCTGATAGATCTCCAAGTGGCACCAAATGATATTTAATGACATCTTCTCCATGATAAAGGATTTTGTGAACTGTTGCAGACATATTTCTCCATGGGTAGTTGGTTGTATATATTTTTGCAGTTTCCTTAGCATAATCTCCAAATTTTCTAGAGTCAATTTCTTCATTGCACGCAAGTACTTCTAGGATTATTTTAAATCTGAAAATGAGGTTTAAATCCACTCCTGTTATTTCAGATGCTGTTTCTGGATCTGAAAAGAATCTTCTTGCGGTATTGCCATCATTTGTATTGCCTGACCCTTGTTTTGGCTGATCTATAATCAATCCTAATTTGCGATATTCATCTTGAACATGTTTCTTTTTTGCACTTCTTAACTCTTTGTTGGTTTCGTTGTTTCTTATTGATCCTGAAGACCCGAAATCCAAATCATAATTGATTTTTAGTATGTGTTCCACGAATTTAAGTTTAATTTTATTTTAACGTAGCTAAGAACATCTTCCTGGTTTTTGTTTCTAAAATACTCTTCGGCCAGTTCTTTATAACTGAAGCTCTCCATATTTTTCTGAATATTTTTATTTGCGTCTGTTATGTTTTATCCGTACACTTAGAGGATTAACTGAGTAATCCCTTATCGAATCCGTAGATTTATACATTTTTAGATACATGTTATTCACACATTGATCTTTAATTTCATAGCAGGTAGTGCTTAAATTGCACAAAACTGCACATGTTGTCCAGACCTTAATATCAGGTAAAACTGATTAGTATCTCGCCAATATTTGTTGTTGTTGTTGGGTTATTTTTTTTTTCTTTAGTGCTTTAATGTCGCGATTATTGTTATAAAATTGCTTATGACTTTGGTTGACCCTAACATTTGATAACAGGTAAATTTAGTAACAGATCATATGTTTACTGTAGAATTTTGTGATAATTTGTGATAATTTTATTACCAATTTTTTGCTGATCAAAACAAAGCCATTAAACCCTTTCGCAGGTATTATATTTAATTTTTTTAGTTTTACGTAGTCTAAAGTAAAAAACATAAACTTTTAGGCAAAAAAGTGAAAATTATATACACCATTGTATACGAGTACTTTGGAGTAATTTCATTAAAATGAAAAAAGTGTTCTACAGGCGGCTCGTGGCGGGTGCAAAAGTATATATAGCGTTAAAGAGGACACTTTCACCTTTCTCCGGGTGGTATACATTTCTTGTTCCCTTTTGTTCCCTAGAAGTTCTATTCCACTAAAGTTTAAATTTGAGAAAAATATAGTAGTTTCATAAATATTCCGTAACGCCCTTAATATTAAACGCTAGAGCTCTGACCACCTACAAAAACTAAAGACTATAATCCTACCAACATTTTAAAAAAGACCGCAGGCCATTATCGATGATAGCTTGCGAGTAGTAACCATTTATTTTTGATAAAAAACAAAAGAAAAACACCTTTTTCTGAAATTAAAAAAACCGTTGAGTTTGACAGCATGCCACGCTCACAATTATCAATAGTTTAACCTAATTTTTTGGCTACCTTAATCTGGATATATTAGCTGCAAAAGGGCGTAAAAATTTTAAAAATCGGTGACAAAAAAAAATTTGAGTTTTGGCCAATGAAAAACGATTTTCAGCCACAGTGTGCCGCAGCACTCCTCATCCAACAGTTACCAACGTGGACAGATTTTACTCGATCGTCGTGCGTTTTTCTTTTTTGCTTATGAACGAAGCTTCCTCTACTTATTTTGTCTTTGCCGTTTTTAATATTATTTCATTTAAATCAGAGTACCGAAATGTTCGTTCATTTTCTTTTCATACATTTTTGAGCGGATAAAAAACATTTTGCTTTGCACTAAAAATTTACACCGCTCACGTTAGTAACGTAAATCATGCGTGAACGCGTGAGCGCATGAACATGGGTATAAAAGAATTTAGCGTGAGTGAGCGTGCATGAGACGATTTTTAGCTTTTTATAGATTATACTTTATTTTAACTTTATTCATTAAAATTTTTAATTTTTATTAATTATTTTGTAGTTTTTATGTTTCGTAAGCATTTCGTGAGCGTGAGTTGTCGTGATTATAACTAACATTTTTTTACACTCACGTGAGCGTGCACGAGCGTGAGACAAAAATATGAGGTCGTGCATGAGTGAAATTTTTTTATCGTGAGCGTGAGTGAAAAGTTACTCACGATCATATTTTCAATTTAAATGAACATGTAATAACACATTAATATCTTTAAATTTTAACCCAAACTATTTTTTTTTTCAATTATAAAATATAAAAATAAATTCCTTTAAAGGACGATTCTTCTTCCTTCATATGCATGAGTATCGCAAAATGAAGTTGCCCTGGTTGTTAGTTAATATATGAACAAAAATGAAAAAGATTTGTATGGTATGAAAAAAGGTTTAACCTCATGTAATACATCATAAACTAAATATATGTGCGTGTAATAAAAAATTAAATAGAAAAATTTCAAATAAAATGATTTCTTTTTTGCTGTTGCAAAGATAACATGGAAATTGTTGAAGGAAGAACATTAAATGCAAGTTTATGAGATATTAATCCGTATTTTGTTTGCCCCTATAAAAGTGAACTGTCAAAAAATTTAAAGAATATATTTTTATACCAAATTTAATACTCATATTCCAAAGTTAAATTTTATCACCAGTCAACAGCTGGTTGCTGACTTTACTGCACCTGACTTTTTCTGGTGGGGTTATTGCAAACAGGAAGTCTACAAAGCAAAACCAACAAATTTGAATGAACTAAGGCAATCCATTCGAGAAACAATTGCGGCTATTCCTGTCTCAACTCTCCAAGCAGTAATGAACAACTTTTTGGTAAGATGCCGCACATGCATCAACGAGCAGGGGGGGCATTTAAATTCCATTATTTTTAAAACTAATTAAGCTATATTTAATAAAATTGAATGAGCTTTAACATGAATAAAAGAAAAATGAATTCCATACACTGAAAAAAAAATTATTTGAGTTTCTTAATGTAGCAAAATTCATCAGCCACCCTGTATGAAAATTACCAGTAACAAAAATACAATACTGTATAATTAGACGATTACACAACACATTCGACGTTAACACGAGCTTGTGAATTGAACAATTGTTTTTAAAAGATTTTCAAAAACTTTTGTTTGTTGAGCGTTTTTAGCTAATCTATATATGTACAAGATAGTATAAAAAAGTTAGAATATCGTCTTACTAAGTGTATTGTGCTAAAAGGAGACTATGTTGAGAAATAAATGGTTTTTGAAAAAAAAATGTTTTTTTCCTACTTAGGTAGCTTCAATATCAATCCGCCCTCGTATGTATGTACATGCATTTCATTGGTGCTAATGCCAAATCATCAGTAGACCTTAAACCATATTTTTGAAAAGTTTTTGAAAATCTTTTAAAAGAGATATCGAGGCAATGTAAGCTAAAATAACATTTTTAAATTTTAAGCTATACGAGTACATGTGTATAAGAGGTGAGCGTGTCCTTGTTGTGATTTTTTTCTAAAAATCTAATTGTGTGTTCATGTAAACAACTTCAAATATCGGTGACACATTCTTCTATTTGTATTTCATCTTTATATGGGATGAAAGCACTGTGGGGTGTACTGCTACCCATGGTATCAGTTAAAACTCTAGTCAGCCGTGGATTAAAAATTTCTTTCAATTTTGGCAAAGTATGCAATAATATCTCTGTAGAGGAAACTAACGAAATAACATGTCCCCCAGGAGTACAATGATATCACGCATGGCTATCAAAATAATTTGTTCGGATGCAGTCGCCAGAACTTAAAGAAAGTGTATGCATTTAACCGTTTTTTTTTCGTCCACCTTTCGACATCTGTGTGCAAATAGTTTAGTTTTCAGGGGGGGAAAACGCACACACTCGTCTGTTAACGGAAGTTCACTGAGAAAGGTATAAAGAAAAAACAAACAACCAAAATAATACTAGTAACAACACAAACATCGAGTGTTAAATTCAACATGGTTAAATGTTGTCAGGCGAAAAGTTGGCGAAAAGTAAACGGAAATGTTGCTCGTATGTTCGTCTGTACGTGGCTTTTTTTGTTTTGTTTGCATGTGTATTTGTTTTCAACTAAAACGTGAGCATTTTGTTTACACTATTTTACACTTTTTATATTTACATTGGCATGTGTTTATTTGCAGGCTCGTTCGTTCGTTCGTCCATTTAAGTTTGGTCACATGTGTGTGTATGTGTGGGTGTGTATGTGTGTGTGTGTGTGTTTGTGCAAATACGTTTGAACATTTTTGTAACATTTGCTCATTTTAAGGGATTTATGAATTTTGGTCTACAATTAAATATCAAATAATTTAGTTTAAACAATATGCAAAATGCTTCTTGTTTTAATAAAGTGCAACATACTAACAACACTGTGCAACAAAAACAAAAAAAAAACAAAATAACAAGCTTCTAAGGACTTATTCTGCTGGAGGATTAAAGTTAACCCTCTTTTATTTTTGGTTATAGAGAATCGGCATAGGAAATCTTGTAATTTTTATATTTTTGCGGGCTTAGCAGATCAATGTAAAACACTGAGAGGAATATTTTTATGAAACATTTTAACCCTATAACTGTTTATTGTGTAGGTCTTTTTTGCTCCGTGTTTGAAAAACGCACGAAAGTTAAAACAAAAAATGCTTGAAATATCAATATACCAGTCTACTATAAGCTTTTAACAAAACACATCAAAGCTCAAAATTCAAGCTGAACGTCAGAAATAAGCTAAAAATTTAAATTATATGTTTCGACTTATTTTTGTCGTTCAAGTAGCATTTTGAGCTTTATCTACACCTGAAAAAAATCAAATTTGAAAAAAATATTTTTTTTAATGTTTATAAGTAATTAGTCGAACTTTTTTATTAATATTTTATATATTGAAACGATTAATTTTGGCTCAAGTTCAAACCCGAATTTACCCATTTATTTATTCTAATTTATTTTATATTTTTAATTTTTATTAGAAAATTTTTTTTGGATAAATTTATTATTTTTTTATTAAGAGAGTACTATATATAGAACAATTTTCATCGTATTAGCAGAACGGATCAGTACTGATTTCGAGGTCGCTACACCATCTCATCAGCGTTCTTTGTTCAATTTTACCACTTTTGACGGTGGGTACTAGTGATCAGGAATATCAACTATTTAACCGTATTATTTAACAAATTAGAATACGAAAAGTACAAACTTATTCATTTTCACATGTTAAATCAATTTCGGTTAGTACGAAATCCCATCTATGATGAATAACTACTCTATATATTCTGGTCTCTCTTGCTTATTCAGCGCCATTGGCTGCTGAGAATAAACGGTACTTAATCATGTTGTTAGGTTTCTGTCATTTGTAGTTGAATTTCTTTTTTAGTATTCAACTAACTATGACCACGTAAACATGTAATTTTTTTGACGCGTGCCATCGTTATTTATAATTAATGTTTATAAGTAATTAGTTGAACTTTTTTATTAATATTTATTTATTCTAATTTTTTTTTTTATATTTTTAATTTTTATTAAAAAATTTTTTTTTGGATAAATTCATTATTTTTTTATTAAGAGAGTACTATATATAGAACAATTTTCATCATATTAGCATTAGATCCGTTCTGCTAATAAAATAATGAATTTATCCAAAAAAAAATTTTCTAATAAAAATTAAAAATATAAAAAAAATTAAAATAAATAAATGGGTATATTTTTTTTTATTTAAAATCTATTTCCAAAAAATTAAAAGAGTATATAGTTTTATCACTTTTGCACAGCTGTAAAATTCCAGCTAACATTTTTTTCGTAATAATAACGAAAGTCTAGTATATTCTACGAAAAAAGTAACTGTGAAAGTTTTTCAGTATACGCTTGATTTTTGCATTGAAATTTCAATAACAACTGTTAATTTCGTCTCCTGAAAGCAGCAGTAAAATTTGGAAATTATTAGTGAAAATAGTTTTTGGCGAACTTTATCAATATATAAACTGAGATAAACAGAAATCCTTTTGCGTACTTTGTGAATTCATGAAAATTTTTATATAGTTTGCTAAATATTTGCCAAAAAAAATGTGACCAACAGACAAGCTAAATTTGCATTTTCTTTAATTCCAATATTTTTTTTAATATGGGTTTGCATTTATTAAAAATAATATAAAAATAGCATTTTGCGGCATAATTCACTTCATTTGGTGATATAAAAACCAAGTTAAATCACAGTAACCCTAAGCAAAAGTAGTGGTTACGTTTTTTTTTTTTTGCAAATGTTTGCGATGTGTGACCGTACCTTTAATGTAAAATATATGAGTTCCCTATGACGTTCGACTTTGAAAGTTTGCACTTGCTTAAAGGAAAATGTTGCATGCTATCTTTAATCTAGTGCATAAAATCGAAGAGGAAGGGAAAGGCAGAGGCACAGTTCGCTCGCCAATGCACTATGGTCCCAAAATTCAAATTTTTGGCCAAAACTAAATATTTTACATGGGCTACGATTATAATTTTGTTGTTGTAATCTAATGGCAAACACATCAGAGCAACCACAAATGCATTTTGTTTTTGTAAATTGCAATTTACCGTTTAACATTACAGCATTAAAGTTGATCAACACTTGAAAAAATAGTTGAGTGCAGGTGTTTTTTAACATTTTTAAATATTTTCGAGTTTAAAAAAAAAGTAGTTTCTAAAGTTAAAAATGGAAAATAAAGCGGAAGGCATACTATATCGTCATGTGATTTCAAAAAAGCCCTAAGTTACAAAAAAATTTAAATCGACTTCTTGGTTGATTACGATGTACCATATCAAAATACATGTCGCTGGAAAATTGTACATATTAAAATTTTACTGATTCCTTAATAAGAAATAAGCTTAAACTGAAACAAATTTGAAAAATGTTGGTTAACTTTTTATATTAGAGAGTTTCTGGCATGTCGTGTAAAATTTTTTCAATGTAACTTAGGGCTTTTATGAATTCAAATGACGATATATAGTTTATTCAAAACATCAAAAAAAATTCAAAATATTTAAGGTGAAGTGAATAAATATCAATATGTTGGTGTATTATAAAATTTATGAATTTTTTACGATTTTTAAATTTACGTAGAGTTTGAAAATTTCAGCTCAGTTCGGCTGGCATATGAGTAAAAAAATAAAGAAGATATTGATGTATATTTTTCATTTCACCCTAGCTTGAATCGCGAAAATTTGCGATTTTTGAGATACTCATCTTTTTGTATGCCGTATCTACATGGTGCTCTTGAAGCAACTTTTGATCAATTATAAAAAATTTTTGGTGAACCAATTTTTTAATTTTTGTTTACTCAGGTTTAAGCTGGACACAAAACTCGTATAATTTTAAAATAATTTTTGTCAAATTTTGTTCTAGCGAGCCCTATGTGCAATGGTACTGAGATATCGTCGATATTTTAGGTTTTTCCGATACATCCGTATCGTCGGCACAGCGATATTTTTAAAAGTTTCTTTTTGTGAATGTAGTTCATGGAAAAAAACCATTTTTGTATATGAAATATTTTGTAATATCATAACATACAATTCACATTTTTTTTTTATAATTCGAGAATGTTGTCGCAACGCATCTCCCAGCAACAAAAACTTGAAAATATTAAAAATGTATTTAAGCAAGTGGCGCTATTTAGCAATTTGTTGCATGTGACATGCTACGGATTCCTTTTTCATTTGTATTTATTATATTCCAACTTTTTTTCCATTGTTTTTTATTGCTGTTGTTGGTTTTTTTTGTTTTGGAATAATAAAATAGTAGAGCAAGTATCTTACGAATGCGTACAACATGCAAGTAAAACAAAGTTAAGCGCATGTTTACAATAAATAAATAAATAAATAAATAAATCAACGGAATTGTAAATTCATACAAATGCAACAACAAAAACAACAAAAACAAATACATATATCTTAATAGCAGAACAAACAATCGGAAGAATATGTTTAACATCGATAAATAATAATGAAAATAAAGTCCGCAATACAATAGAAAGCAGGGATGAAAAGCTTGGTACAACTGTATTTATTTATTGGTACTTTTAGGAATTATTTGATGCACTTGAAAAATCACGTACATATTTATTTATTATGTCATAATACGAGGAGCTGGCGAATAAACCAAGACTTTTCCCGCTTAGTGTTTTTTTTACAGGACAGGTAAATAACTGAAGTGCCTGGATAGAGACTAGCAAGGATTGTTCTTTCTTTTCCGAGGAAAATTTTGTCAAACCTTAATCGAATTGATTTTGAATGAAAATATCTCGTGACTTCATAGATGGTGTAATTGGAAAGCCCGAAAATAAATTTTTTACTAAGGACATCGCTACTTTTGTTCCCCAGCTCCTGATATACACTTTTTGTTCATTCAAATCAGGTGATCGCATCCGCAATTGCCTTAAAAATATGAACAGATGTGTCAAAATGTTTGACAACATTTATGAGTAGAATAATAAAAAAAAATGTTTTAAGGAATTTTTTAAATAAAAATTGTTAATATGGCATTTACACCAGCACGAAATCTAGTAGATTTCAATTGAAATGTCTACCAAAATCTATACCGTTTACACCGGGTTATTCGTGACATTTTTTAAGATTTTGTATAAATGCCAAAAACAATTGATTGGATTTTCAAATATTCAAATACGAAACAGTGTCGTACTTTTAAGTACAATTTAGGAAAAACCATAGTTGCATCACTAAGTACTATTAGATTTTGAGTAGATTTTGTTAGAATCTAGTGAAGAAGTAGATTATGTCTTGTATCGGAAGATTTTGCTTGAAATCTCGTACGAACTAGATTTTGGTATGGAAAATTGGACATGGGAGGTATGTATATCGGCACAAATAGTTCAAAATGTGTTACCAAAACGACTATTACCAATGATTTCTCACGTCAGGTTTGTTACACAAACAGGTGGCAGAAGCAGTCGAAAAGATGCACACGCAAACAACTTTGCTGGGCAATGAGCTAAAGTATCCTACATCTTTGGCCATATCAGTGTCAAATGCTTCGATTAACGTTAAAGTACCTACAGACCAACGTTTAGTTACATTCGCATTCACCATTCACACTACACCAGCGTCGGTTACAGCTACTGGCGCTGTGGTTACGGGAAACTTTGTTCATGGCACATCTGTAAGTCGAAATAGTTCATTAACTGCTCGCCACCACAGTTTTATAAAAAACATATTATTTAAAATAATAAAAAATAAATAGGAGATGTGCAGGCGTATAGTTTGAGGAATGCGAAGGACTTCAGGAAAGGGAAGGCAAATATATATTATTTAAAATAATAAATCTTTTTAGTTTGATATAAATTCATGAATAACTTGTTCTTTTAACATCGTGCGCTTACTTAAGAGAACAACCGAATTTTTATCACCTGATCTCCCGAGGCCACTTGTTGTGAATTCGCCTTAGTGAAGAGCGTTTTCTACATACCAAAGCGAATTTATTTATAAAGTTGCTGTTGAAAGCATAGCTGCCAATTTCGCCGTAGTTTTCCGATGTATTTTTCAAAATCTTTTTTATTTGTGTTTTCTGATGTTTTCAAATGATTTTTTTTTAATTATAGAAAATAATATGTTGCAACAAGAAAGAAATATTTTTGTTTGGTTTATATGAATTTTGATAAAAGTTGCGCTAAAAAAACATTTTAAATAAATATTCTTTTTATGTTTATTCCAAGGCAAATTCATAACAGGTAGGCTTGCCTCAATTCGCTTTGAAAAATACCTGCTTTCTTTGTCAAAATCAACTTCAAACACTATATATATATATATACATACATCAAACATAAAAAACAGATCAAAATGCAAGGAAATGCAAGAAGCAAAAAATAATCAAATGAGCTGTCAAGACCACCTGTTATGAATTCGCCTTTGATTGTTCTAATATTAACACCACCAGTAAAATGAATTCGCCTTGCTGCATACTTACTACATATTTAAATTTTATTATTCCCCGTAAAATATGTGTATTATGTATGCTCAGCTAGCTACCTGTTGCAGCGCTGATTGTTGGATAATATAAGGAATTCAATTCTCTTTAGAATTATGTATACTAGTGTACACAGCGGTCGACTCAATCGACCGCATTCTAGAAATTAATACTAAACATTTACAAAACCCATTCTAAATAAACATCTTAGAACTCTGTCTCATTTCTATGCAAAAGCAAATTCGACAAACACACAGGCAAATTATGTTCATTTTTCAAGTTGAAGCTGATAAATACATGTGTAATAATCAGTGTGCATGTGTTAGTATTAACTTTAAACGCTTATAGCTCCCTAAATATCGAACCGACTTAAATAAAATTAATATATAAATAAACATTTTAATCTTCCCAAAATCAGTTAAATATTACGTGCGTAAAATGGATCTAAAAAACGTGTTTGCCTATTAATAATATATTTACATATCCACCATGCACATTCACATATATTCTTTTGGCACTATTCACAAACGATTAATAAAGTTATAGTAAGTTTAATGTAGGATTTTTATATGGGAAACCCGGTTTTAATGCACTTATTAACTTTATTAATCGTTTGTGAATAAGGCCATTTATCTTAGACCTAAAAAATAGGTAGTCAGAAAATCCTCTCAATGACTGGAAGCCATATAAAGATTGTACAGCATTAGAAGAGTTATCATTGACTTATGAATACAAGTTTGAAAAATATTAGAGCAACGATTCGCATAAATTAGAACGGGAAAAAGTGAAAGCCAAAAGCTAAGACCATGAGAGTAAACGCAAAAAATACAACCATTTAATCTGCAACAACAAGGTGCAAAAGATGTGGAACTATTTCGTTGTCTACGCAGCATCATCACAGCAACTGGTGATGGCTCAAAGGAAGATGTTAATAAAAACTTCATCAATAAGGTTTGCCAAGCCTACGGCCGACTGAACAATGTGTGGAAATCTAACCAATTCTCCAAAATCACTCAAATAAAAATGTTTAATAACACCTGCGTGACGAAAATAAGGAAAATTTGTTACAAAACTGAAGTGCATGATTCTAGAGAAAATTCACAATTTTTCATGTATTATGATCATACAATTATAGATTAAATTTATTTTTTTAAATAAAGCACGAATGAAAGAAAGAGATCGTTTCCTTTCACCGATTGAAGTAACTTCTTCTGCAGTGTTAGAAAAAATAATTTTAGAATAAATTTTAGAAATAATAACAAATTCTTAATGCATTCTAAAATTATTATTTTTTAAATTAAGGATGAATCCTTTCTTCGATTGCAATAAAATTTTCCATTTTGTGATTATAATTATAGTTAAAATAAACATTTTACAATAAAGGATGTCTAGAAATAAGAAAAATGTGCGATTGAAATATAATTTTCACCAAAGCTTGCGGCTTAAATTAAAGATATTTGCGAATTCTTATAGTATTCTGACAATATTTGAAGCATGAAGAGAACTCTAAAAATAAAGTATGTGCAAATGAGAGGTAAAGGATATAAGCGTTCACGTATTCAAATGAAATTTAACGCAGAGTTTTGAAAATACATAGTAATTAAATTTGGCTGTATTTTAAGCGTATATTTAAGGTAATATGTGATATTGGTACATAGTCTAGTTTCATGATTTGGGAAATATTTATCAGTTTTGGTTGCATTCTAATAATAACTTAGAAAAAAAGGATATACCGAGAATAAGAATTTCTTCGCACCCATTTAAAATAGTTTTTACCACAGATGTCGAGAGCATAATTTTGGAAATAGTAAAATTTTGTGTTGCGTTTTGATCATGATTGTCGTTAAAATTTGGGTTTGAAATCCATTTTAAATAAAATTTTTATGAAAAACTTGTCTTAGAATACATTTCATATACAAACTATTTTTTATTATAATTATTATAATTTATTATAATTGTATTTTTAAATTATTTTTGGAAGGCGAATTGATAACAGGTGGACTTGATAGCGCAGCTGATAACTTTTTTTTAGTTTTATTCAAGGTGAACTATAGTTGGATGTCAAAATTTATTTATTTCTTTTGTTTACATTGAAAATTTACAAAAAATAAAAAATTTAATTGAGAAAACAAAGAAAAATAAAACGAAAATTTAAATAGAAAGATAAAAAGATTAAAACATATAAAACTAAATTCATATCAGCAGCCGCAGTTGATGAACCAAATTCTAAAGAAGCAACGTGCTTTGGCCATGTGTAGTGATAAGATTTATTAACAATAGGTTTCAATCATATGATATTTCTTAAATTAAATTACAGTGCAAAATAAAACTAATTTCCGATTCAGCATTCACAGCACAGGCCAATAAAGCATTAACAATTTGTTATTCAATGAAATTTCAATGTGTACTTACATCCGTGGAAATTTTTTGGATGGGTGGTGAGGCAATCACCGATTGACAACGACGTTGAACGGCATTATGGATGGCAGGAGCCAATAATTGATCAGCGGATCTTTGAAACATTTCCGCACAACAGATTTTTCCAACAAAATAATATTTGTTAAATATTTCAAGGGATTTAAAAAAACAACCCTTAAAAAACAAAACATTTTGAAATAATAATTTTCTCAAATTTATTAAATCGAGATTGGCTCGATATCTTCTTTCAAAGATTTTCAAAAACTTTTGTTAGTTGAGGGTTTTAGAATAAGTTTCATGGCCTACTATGCTTATTTATACTTTTGTAATTTTTGGAATTCTCATTGGTTTTTTAAAAGAGGTTTGAAACATTTCAAAAATATGGTTTAATGTCTATTGATGATTTGGCATAGGCACCAATGATATGCATGTGCATATGTACATATACTATAGACTAGTTAAAAAAACTCTCAACAAACAAGTTTTTGAATAAAAATTTTCAATATTTTATTTTCTCGACTCAGTAAAATATTTTTGACAACGTACTTTGATTTTACAAAACAAAATGTTTGTGGTATTTGTAGTGTTATTTTTGTTAACATACATAAGTATCTGCAAAGATTTTTTGTCTATAGACTGAAACAATTAAATGCATAAACTATTGAAAGCGCTTCGTCTGTGCCACCCTGTGCTTTTTTTTCCTTGATACAACAGCGCTTCCCTAATGTATGAATATTTTTTTCTTATAAATAATAAAATACGAATGATGTCAAAGAAATAAACAAAAGAAAAAGTTTAACTACTAAAAAAATGAAAACAAAAAGTAAAAACCAACAAATTTATTTGACAGCTGAATGACAAACAACAAATTAGACACTCTCACGAGGCACGCGCCGAAAATGCAATAAACAACAAAAAGTATGTAGTTCCAAGAGTTTGCAGACATTTTGTCTATCTGTATGTGTAACGTGTGTACATATTACTGCAAAATACTGAGAGGGAGAACGTTTGAAGTTTTTGAGAAATGAGCGTTACGGCTGAATCTGCAAATTGGCGAATTCTTATTGGAAAATCAAACAAATAAAGATGTGAAAAAACAATAAAACAACAAAGAATTAACAAAAAAACCGTTTGTTTGAATATTTGTTTGACAGTAGATACAACAAACTCTCGCACATATCGAATTAACTAAAAGGTATTTATTAAGTTGCACTTTTATTCAATAAAATTTAGTTTCATACATTTAATTTTTTTTTAATTAGATTTCTTGTCTTATTGCATAAATTTACATACATACTTTTATACATATGTGTGCCTGTGCTGGGATGGCCAAATTGGAGCAATTGTATCGACTACCTTCTTGGATACCTACTTCAAAAGTATGCAGGATGGATGCTATTCTAACGACCGTTTTAGTACAATAAACAAGTTCACCAGTTTTAGAACTTTGATGTCTTTTCATTTCAATCATTTTTATTTCAAACGACTTCCTATTTTTTTTTAACTTTTTATGCTTTTTCAGTGATTTATGTAGAACACACAAAATTTTTCGAAATTTTGAAAACAAACCTGTGTATGTGTACACATACCAGAGATTGGCACACGTGATTACGTGGACACGCGTGAGCATAAAAAATTGAGCTCGAGTGAGCGTGCATAAGCAGATTTTTAGCATAATTATTTCGTGATTTTTTTGCTTTATTGTATTTTTCTTTATCATTTATTTTTTATTTTTTTTATTATTTTATATTTATTTAACTTTTTCGTAAGCGTTATTTTTCGTAATCATGAATATTTTTTTTTTCATATATCAAAGATGGACACACGTGATTAGCGTGAATCATACGCGCGTGAGCATAAAAAAATTGAGCTCGATTTTCGTGATTTTTTTTGCTTTATTGTATTTTTCTTTATCATTTAATTTTTTATTATATTATATTTATTTAATTTTTTCGTGAGCGTTATTTTTCGTAATTATGAATATTTTTTTTCTACCCACGTGAGCTTGCATAGAAATGAGCCGAAAAAATATAAGGTATGTGTTTATATAAGTATCTAAAGGACAACGATCGCTTTAAAAAGGTGTGCTGATTTCCGATAAATTTGTAAAACCATTTTGAGTCAATCTAAAACTTTTAAAACGCACACTAAAATAAGATAGTGATAAAATAAAGGATAAAATAAGAACAAACAATCTAATAGAACTCAAAAAAATTTTTTCAATAATTATTGAAAAAAAGATGTATTTTAAAATGTACAGAAAACGACAATAGTGACAAAATCATATCCTTCAACCTTTTTTAAACCATTTCGTTTTTAAATCGGTTTCCATTAAACACACACCCAACAGTTCGACTTTAAATATAAACATTTAAGTTCAGTCAAGTCCAATAAACATGGAACTCTAGCTGATTTTGAAATCTTTATCGATTTATGGGTCAAAGGTTTTGAAATAAAAATTAGGTTAGGTTAGGTTCCAAAATAAAAATAAATAAAAATTAAAAAAATAAATAGAAATTAAATCATATGAAATAATATTGTCAAAGATTTAGTGAGCAAATATTTAAAAAATTCTTTATTAATGGATTATAGGTACTCCACATTCCATGTAATTTGTTCTGGTACAATTAATATCAAAAAGGGATGATTTTAGCATTTTAAAATTCCCTTTGTCATCCCTGATGTGCATGCGACTGCTTTGCACGCTTCCCTTTAAGAGGAAATTATATTTTTTATTGTTTTGTTTTGTTTTCGTTGGTCTTCCTATTTAAAGATCAATGTACTCTTTTGATGATTTCGATATGAATGTATTAGTGAAGTAGCGAATATGAATTTTTAAGATTTGCGGATACGAATATCCCTGCTACTATTTACGAATAATCACGCCTCATCAATAACAATAATTTAAATTAATTATCATACTACCATCGGTATTCACATTCCGCCATAGGTATTAACATGCCCTCAAAAGCAGCGAATCCAATACAGATGTGCAAACGTTACGGAACGCACTGAAACTTTTCAAAACTTTTATTTTTGAAGTTCGACATTACTATCTCCACATTGAGGTTTTATTATAATTATTATAAATTAAACATGAAATGTATTTACATATGTACCTATAAAGATTTATCTTTTTTTAATACACAATAGTTGTAAAATAACTAATAGAACAATAGGTATTTTTTGTTATTTATAGAGCATTTGCAACAGCACGAAGTAGATTTCAATTGAAATCTATAGAAATCTATACCGTTTATAACGGGTTGTTCGTGACATTTTTTAAGATTTCGTATACATGCCAAAAACTGTTGATTGGCATTTTCATTTTCAAGTGTCAAACTCCATACAAATATTATCAATAAAAGGCATAAAAGCTGGCGAGCACATCATTCAAAGAATCATTATTGAGCAGCGTATTATTTTTCAGTATAATTTGGCAAAAAAAAACAGCGAAGTAAATTTTGTTTTATATAGGAAATATAGTCATAAGTACTAGATTTTGGTCTGATGTAAATGGCATATACGAGGGCGGATTGATATTGAAGCTACCTAAGTAGGAAAAAACATTTTTTTTTCAAAAACTATTTATTTCTCAACATCGTCTTCTTTTAGCTAAATACACTTAGTAAGACGATATTATAACTTTTTTATACCATCTGAATAATACGATTTTGGAAACCCCTCAAAATACGCGTTAGTTTCGGTAATCACTTCTTCGTTTGATATGAATCTTTTTCCTGCGAGCCATTTTTTCAAGTTTGGAAATAGGAAAAAGTCACTGGGAGCTAAATCTGGACTATAAGGTGGATGATGAACCAATTCGAAGTGTATTTCACGTAATTTTAGCATCGTATGTAATGATCTGTGAACCCGTGCGTTGTCTTGAAGAAAGAGCACTTTTTCCTTCTTTAAATGTGGTAGTTTTTTCTTGATTGCATCAATCAATTGATTAAATAATGCACGATAATACTTTCCTGTGATTTTGGATTCTTTCTCGAGATAATCGATAAGCATTATTTTGTGTGCATCCCAAAATACAATGGCCATAACCCTGCCAGCCGATTTCACTGTCTTCGCCTTCTTCGGAGCACTTCCACCAGCTTCCATCCATTATTTCGATTGATTTTGTGTTTCAGCTGTGTAGTGGTGGACCCACGTTTCATCAACAGTTATTAATCGACGCCAAAAATCAACAGGATTACGCTTTATCATGTTCAAACACCACTATGAAGTGGTCTGTCGAACTCGTTTTTGTTTGACACTGAGCAAACGCGGCACCCATCTTGCCGATAGCTTTTTCATAGCAAAATGTTGAACACACGTTCACATGATATGTTTACCATTTCAACAATTTCACGGAACTTAACTCGGCGATCATTCATAACGATTTCGAAGATTTTCTTGATATTTTCTTCAGTAATCATCTCTTTTGGCCTTCCTGTTGATGGTATTATTGCAGTGCTTGTTCGGCCACGTTTCAATTCAGCAACCCAATATTTTACCATGTAATCTGACGGAGCAGACTCACCGTTATGTTTATCGAGCTTTTCTTTTGTCTCTTTCGCCGTTTTCCCTTTCAAATAATAGTGTTTAATCACTGCACGTGATTCACTTTTTCCATTTTTCAAGAAACACAAAAGTTGCTTACTTCAAACGACTACAACAAATAAACTAATCGATGAATTTGGGTGAACTTTTAACAGCTGACGTTTGACAGATCACAATTTCTAAAAAAAAAGTTTTTGTGTTTGTGCAGCCATCTAGCGCTAGCTAGCTTCAATATCAATTTGCCCTCGTAATTACCAATCTGGTTCCAGAATAAAACGTTCATGCAAAACTGCTCTGAACTACACAAATATGTTAAGCACCCCATACACGCTTCAATTCAATTGTCAAATTTAAATGTTTTTTACAATTGCAAATTTAAACAATTAAAAACTTCTATTGCAATGGCTGAAGAATGAAAATTAATTGCAATAATAGTTATTGCAGAATACATTGATGATGGTAAAATAGAAAAGCGAGGAAGATTTTTTTAATGAGCTGGACTTTCTTCGACTAATTGGAAAATTTCTCTCCAAGCATCCATCTTTGCCACCAATGTAATTTTGATATTTTTTATTTGAAATTCAATGAAATTTAATGTCTTTTTGTTTGCAAAAGAAAACTACAAACATAAATTTTGATAACTGATCCAGAGATTCGAACAAACACAGCACAATCAAACCTGAAAAAATCAAAATCTTTTGATTTTTCTTCAATCAACTCGACAACTGCCAAACTAAACAATTGACAGAGTCATACACGCCTTGATAAGGACAACAATCGATTTAGTTGCCAATTCGATTGAAAAGTGTATGGAGTGCTTTATAAATAGATGGAATTTCATGAAGAAAAACAATTAAATAATGGCTGTAATTCTTATTTTTAAGAGGGTGTTCGAAACAATAGACGGGAACTTACGAATAGAAAACCTACATATATTAAATAAAGAATTAAAATGAACAGAGAATGGTTTTTAAAATAGTTAAGTCGTCTATTATTTATCACATATTTCTAATTTTTATAAATAAAAAAAAACACATAAACACTGATGATGGGAGCGCAGCGGCTACCGAAAAACAAAACAACAGTGTTTATATTCTGAATAAAGAAACGTTACGAACTTTAGCCAAATAATAATCGCTTTGTATTACAACCACTAACAACAATAATTGACGTCAAGTGTTGTTTTTTAACGAATCGTTAAAAGTTAGTGAATCGCACTACTGATATCGTTTATTATCTTTGTTAATATGATATTGCCTTCAAATTTAACGATTTATTGTTTAAAAATATTCTTGTGTACTTATGTATACAAAAATAAAAACTATAAAGTATTTATAAATAATTGTAATAAAGTTGCAGGAGCAAAACGAAATAATACTCGTAAGATAAAATAGTTTTATAGAAAATTGTATCTTAAGAAACACATCGTTCATTTGCTGCAACTTCGTCATAACTTAAAACAATCAATTTCAATTTGTTTTTAATTAAACTATTAATATTTTACTAAATATGTGAAAGATTAATTTTGGGCAAAAAATTTAAATAATAACAACAATCTTGTTTTACAAAAATCGAGTTTAAAGTTTGTAATTTACACACAACTTAATGGAAAAGTAAAATAATATAAAAAGACATTTGCGTGAAAATTTTAAACAAGATAAATTACGATATGACGCTGATTTCAGGAAAATCGAGTTATAACGATGTTGCAGCAAATGAGCGATGCGTTTCTTAAGTGCATGCATGCATACCTTTACATGTGAACAGCTTTTAATGATGTTGCTTTTTTCATTTAGAATGATGTTTATAATGCTAAAGATATCTCAGATTTTCTGCCACTGGTTTCGAATTTGATCTAAATTATAGTTTAAAACTTATATTTTTGTTTGACAATCTTTACACATTTTAAAGTCTTTTAAGGATATAGGGTATTTTTCTTTTTGTTTTAATCGATTGATTTTGTTTATAAATTTTTGTTAAGAGTTTTTTCCATTCCTTTTTCAGATATTCACAAATGCTTACATGTGTTTTCGACACTTTGGAACAAAGACATTCTTATTATTTTCTTATTAAACTTGATGGCATTTTTATATTCACTTTTACTCGATTACCTTCTTTTTTTCAAATATATTTTATTATTCTTTTTTTCTGTTCAATATAAATTTTTTGTGCATTTTGATTATTTTCAACTAGTTTTGTTTAATTTCAATACTTATTGTGTACTTTGGAATTAATTTTTAAACACACACACACGGATTTATTTTTCAATTTCATTGTTGAAATCTCTTCGAGGTTTACTAATATGTATGTATGTTTTTTTATGCTTGGAAATTTTTATTATTTTTAGGGAAAACTTTATTTAATATGTCTTTATGAAATTAGTTTTCTGTTAGGATTTACGAAAACTGGCAAAATAAGAAAGTTTTAAATGAGTATTTTAGAGATTAAAATTTAATATCAAATGAAAATTTATAAAAATTGTCATCGACAATAAGTGCATGAAAAAGTGAATTGAATTCATCAGACTTAGTTTTAGTCAAACGGACCTAGTGTTAAGTAAATTTAATTAAATGTGTGAAAAATTCAATGACACGATCATTTGTATGTAAAATGACAAAGGATAACGTTACCTTAATATAGAAATTTTCACATTTGCGGCTACCTGAGCGCTACCTTAACGGTATTAAGAATCATTCCTAGGAAGTTAATATGTTCTAAAAAGTTGTTTATTGAGATCTTCGGAACATTTTTGTAGTTGATTGCTTTCTTGAATTTTTAACGGTTTTCTACCTACGGACCTGAACAGTGGAAAAAAGGTTAAAAAATCGATTTTTTTTAATATTTTGCGGTTTTCATCTTGAAGATTAAAAATTTTTAATTTTATATGTTCACAATTTTTGTTCTTTATGACAAGAATTACAACTTTGCCTCAGAGAGTAAATCAAAATTCCGAACGATTTGCAAGATATGAGCCTGAGAAAATTATCAGTATTTTGCAAAAATGACACCGAGGCCCCAAATCATTGGTGGCCCATAAAAAAGTGCATGACTTTGGCCAAAACTGGGAGATACGGGTCTTCTTTTTTTGGTCTTTTATCAAGTAGTGGTGTCCGTATATGGCTATTTTTTTCGTGTTACACTGTGTTATTATTGTAGGTATTATAATGTTGATCCAACAAAAGAACCCAAAACTTGTAAAAGTAAACTTTACGGGTGTAAAAGTGAAACGAAGTTTAAATGAAACTTGAAAAGACTTTGTCAAAGTAAACTTTGCATGTAGCAAACACTTTTGCCACTTTTTTTAGCAACTATTTCCACTTAATCTTTTTATATTTTTTACTGTAGTATTCTTTTTACAGTAAAAGTTTAATTATTTGTATCTGCTAAATCTTTAATTGAATTTTTTTTATTAATTTTTTTCTTTTGCACCAAACAAACAAAACAAAATCGTATGCAAAATAAATAAGAAAACAAAAATTATGATTTCAATGTCGCTCCATTATTCCTCTCTGTACTCTTCATCAATTGTTTGCAGCAATCGAGAGTGAGACAAAACAAAACTTAGGCACATTGTGCAGCGCCAGCGAGAGAGTGAAGGAGCAATAAATACAGAGAGAGTGATAGAAAAACTAAAGTCTTTGAGCATTTATTACAATATCTGTATAGATACTTTACAGATTCCGAAAAGCAATAAATTGTACTACAAATATAAAAAAAATTCATAGATACACATACACAAAATATCGACAATGAAAAAATATTTTTAAAAAAACAGCACAAAAAGCCATACTACACTCAGCAAAGATGAAAATGTAATTTTAAAAAAATTACAAGTTTAAAAACAATGAACTGCAGTTTTTTTCACAATTTCGTATAGACGTTAAAGAAACTCATTAAAAACTGGGCGCGTTTAAACAAAAATATGCATGTACTATGTACATTATGTATTTATATACTATTTAAATATGTGCTTTATTTTTTTTTTTCATTTGCAACTTGCGAAATTAGTTAAGAAAATTTTCTCATACTTTTTTGTTTTTGGTAAAAATTATTTTTCTTGTCAACACTTTTTAATTATTTCTTTAAACTTTAAAGTTAAGTGCAAGGTATATTTTTTATTGAGAAATTTTTCACTACATTAAATTCATTATTTGAATGATTTCTTTGAGAATTTTCCCATTTATTTAATTTTTTCCATTTTTCTTTTTACATGTTACACAAACGCGTTTGAGTAGCACAGAATACACTAAAACAGAAATTGTATATTTTCTTTTATTTAGTATGTGTATTTTTGTTGTTGTATGTATTATTTAGCAAAAATTCCAACCGGGAACACAAGGTATCTATAAGATTTTCGGCACAATACTGGATTCCAATTTACATGAATTGGGAGTTAAACTGGTACTAAAGGCGGTTTGTTCACTTTCAGCTGAAAACATTATACACATGTACGTATGTATGTATTTATGTACGTATGTGTTTTTGTATAGTTGCTGATTGTGTTGTTGTGTTGTGTGTCGTCCTCTGTTTAAGTTGCTTCTTTTTTCTTATTGTAGTTTGCTATTGTTGTTGCTTTATTTACAAAATTATTGCATTTGAAAATACTCTTCTGAAACTAATTCTCTCTGTGCCACTCAGTGACGGGGCTTAGGGCACAATTGTTCCATTTTCGGCACTGGAGCATGTTGCTTTGCACTGTGGCACACAAGCTCTCTTCTGGCACTTTTTAACCTTTTAATGCCTAAGAGTGCCTTAAGACACTCTTCAAAAAAGTTTTACTGACGCCCAGTATATTATTTTTTATATTAAATAACCTTTTCTTTAAAATTGCTAAAAGATGTAGCAAAATATTTGTTAAAAGTTCAAAAGCTAATAAAAGCTCTTTTATCTCTTTTATGCCAATTTTTTGCCAGCATGTCTTGTTATCAATTACAGTAGTTTTCCTATTTAACGAACATTCGATTTAATAAACATTGTATTTAACGAATATTTTGTACTGAGTACGAACAAACACTTTATTTTGTACTCGGTTTAACGAACAAATGTAAAATAATTATATCAGCTGATGGTTTGAAAAGATGGATTGTAAATAAACCTTCCATGATGAATGCGATGATAAAAATTTGAAAATGATGAAACAGAAATTTTAGGGACCTAAATAAAGCACGAATACATCATGAAGCACTAGGGTTGTCGGTCGAATAAAAATTATTCAAATAATTAAAAAAAAAAAATTCCATTTTTTTCGAACGAACAAACATTTTTCAATATAGAATAAAGAGTTATTCGAATAACTTTTTTTCGAATAATCGAACATTCGAACAATTAATGAGCGACGTATAAAATCATTAAATACTTTAATATTATTCCTGAATTGTATGAATTTTCCATCCAATACTAGCTTTTTACAATATGCCACAAGAAGCTAAACAAAAAGGACTTACGATTATTTTGTGATAAAAATATGTATTGCGAATGACTTCAGCTACGATTAAGACGAAGATGACGTTTTTGAGGTAACTGATAAGGTTTTATAAACTGATCTAAAAAAGTCTATAAATAAAATAAATAATTGTATCAATGCAAAATCGTTAACAGTATTGCTGACAATCCGAACTATTTAGAAAAATCAAACAAAATTAATATGATCTTTAATGCTGTTTTAACTGTAAATTTTTTATTCTTTGTTCGTTCAAAATTATTCGTTTATTCGAACAAAAAGGAAACATCATGAAATTTTATTCAAACAAATAAAAAACAGGAATAATTAACTAACAACCCTATTAAGCACTTAGAAGTTCTTATTAAATAGGCTTAGGAAAAAATATTAGTAGCAACAATTTATTGCTTTTGAAAGAGTTTCAATAAGACATCCATTCCAAGAAAGCAAACTTTGCTCAAGCAATTTTTTAAATAAATTATTTTTGTATTACAGTGTTTTTATGAATTTTTAATTTTTTTTATAGATTTTTAATGAAATATTTATTTTAAATTACTATAATTTTAATAAAATATTAAAAAAATACTCTACATATTTAGAGCTTTGAATAAAATAGACTACAATTGATTTTTACTTTAGTACTGGATATAACGAACAATTCACTTTAACATACAAGCCTGACTGACAGCAATTAGGTTCGTTAAATCGGAAAACTATTGTATATAAATTTTAGTGCTTTTGAGTACCTCAATCATAACGATAATATTTTTCTTACAGATATACTTGTCTTTTATCATACGTAGGGAGGTTTATTTTTTTTTTGGTACAGTGTATTTATACTTAATACTCAAAGGTGCCTCAAGGCACTCATTTATGTTTCATCTCCAGAAGGGTAAACGACTTACTACAAATATTTTTTTTTAATTATTTGCATAATATTTTTCCATCTTTTCTTAAGTTTGGCATTAGAGGGTTAAATTATTTTCTTATTAGCACATTATGTTGCATTTGAATGAGTTATGTAAATTAAAAAAAACGTTATAAAATATATAAAATTTATTTTCGGATTAAGTTTTCAAAGCTTTTTCCTAAAAATTATATTATTGGCGATTCCAATTATCCACCTCTAAATTTTATTGTGGGCGCCGAGCCAATCGTGAGTAATAAATATTCCCCATAACCTATACATATTAGGAATAAGTATATGATATTTTTAATTTTAATTTACTATTAAATTTATCTAAAAAGTACTATTTTTAAATCCCATACAACTTCTTACAAATCTTATTTCCCATGCCTATTGATTCTCTCTTTTATATATTTTTTTTGCAATTAATCTGCATAAATTTATTTCTTCATTTTGAGATTTATCCCTCTTCTTGATCTCTTTCTCTTATAGCTTCCCACCGATTTTTATCACAAGTTTTGTTGTCATCGCTCAATTTTTGTTAAGCATGTGTTCATTTTACTAATAATCTATTTTTTTGGTTTCTTTTGTTTTCAGCTTCTGCTCTGCACGCTGTTAGCAACATTATCCCAATGGGGGTCAAATTCTGTTAATTGCTGTTGTTGTTCGTATGATGAGTTTCCTGCTTTTTAACATTTGTTTTAGTTGCTTGTGCTTTTGGAAACATTGTTTCCGTTGGAAGCAAATGCATAATAACAATAACAAAAACCACAAAAACAGAAACCCAATAAAAAAGCACCACTCAATTAATGTAGCCATGCAATTGAATTTTTCTAAATTAATGTAAAAATAAATTTTATATCCAGAAAGATGCAAAACAATGGGAACTATTTTACAGCCTGAAGTTTGCGGCACAGGAAATTATTATATCTTATATGTACATATGTGGGTACATACCCATACATACTACGTACATACATATGTACATACTCGTACGTGGTATAAATAAATTCAATGTTAAAATAGCAAACAAAACACTGTGATTTTTTAAATTAAAGTCGGTTGCCATAAAAAATTTGGACGTCTTCTCAAAAAATCTTCTTCGGAAAAATCAAGTACAGTACAACCTCCCTAATCCAGACACTCTCTAATTCGGACTATCCAGTAATTCCCAGTAACATTTTTCCTTATTTTACCGCTGGACAAAATAAGTATTTAAAATGCAAAAGATTTTAGTTTAATTGAGTTTGCGTGGCGAACTGTTTTCAAAAGCTATTTTATGGGCTGAACAAACCCAAGCGACAGATAAATACAGTACAACCTCCATAATCCGGACAGATATTGTTTCAGCTACTGTCCGGATTAGTGGAACGTACATACGTTGCTTTTTTCAACTGACATTAAAGTATCGGCGGAGGAGTTTGAAACAATGAGTACTTTGTTGACGGACATTAAATCAGTTTCATCTGATTAACGTTCACATTTTCAATAGAATTAGAGGATATTCTGTTTTTTTTTATTTAAATTTTTATTTAGTTTATTTTTGTCAACACACAACACAAAAAGCTTAATAAAACCAAAGAAAGAAAATTATACATTTCAAAGTACTCAACGTACGTTAAAAGTTAAAGTTAGTTTGCCCATCTTTAGTACTTTGCGTTGACGGAGACGTACCGAAAAACTGTATTTCAACTTTGTTGTCAGTTGAAAAAAGCAACGTATAACGTACTACGGATTCTATGTGCCCGGCCTTTAATCCAAAGTCCGTCTTATCATAAAAGCCTTTAGATATCCCCCAAACAAAGCAAAAATTAATTATTATAAGATTTGTCCAAAATTTTTACGTTTCTACAAAAATTCTCCTTCGCCTAAGTTATCTACATACATATCTTTACCTTAATATAAAAAGGCCCTAACTTTTTCCAAGTATGAGTTTTTTTTTGCATATTTCAATAAATTCAAAGGTCTCTTAACGAAATAGGTTGTCCATTAGATTAAAAAAAATACTTAGGGCATTTCTATATTAAGGTAACGATATATTTGTACTATCTCAATTGATTTTTAAACAAAAGCTTCATATGAATTATAGTCGGCACTTCAGATTGTATAGAGTTTTTTTTCAACTGGAAAGTTTTTCTTATCAAAATATAAAATTAAATATAACAAGAAGTTAACAACTAAAATCAGATTACGAAAAATAAATTAATATATGTATATAAATTTTTGTACTCTTTGACATTGTTACAAAATTGTATTGTAAATCAGATTCCGTCTTGTCTAACAAGCTTTCTACATACGTTGCGCCAGAAAGGAGCTGAGCTGTTTTTTGTAACATGAAAGAGGTCCCACCATATGACTTGACTAAAAAACAGATATAAAACTAAAACTAACGGAAACGCAACTTTCAAGAAACTTTGGGAAACAGTGACAAGCTTATACCAGAAATAAGTCAAAGCTTAAAATGTTGGAAAATATTTGTAGCATGGTGAAATAAAAATAAAAACAAAACTTCCTTTTTTTGTTTGTTGTTTTGTTGTTGTAGTTGTAGCCCTAATAATTCCACCTGTTCATTTCATCATGGTGTGTAGGGCATTCAGCAAGGCAAATTCATAACAGGTGGACTCGCCTCAATTCGCTTTGAAAAATACCTGCTTTCTTTGTCAAAATCAACGTCAAACACTATATCTAAATCAAACATTAAAAAATTTTGGCAAACAAACCAAATCAAAATGCAAGGAAATACCATGGTAGAATAATACAGGTGGTGTCGAAGTGTCAACGGACTTTTTTTTGGGCTCGAGTCTGTCGAAATTTCATTATGTATTACTAACACACGCCCACACTGCTAAAAAAGCACACTTTATCACTTTGTTTCAAATGCAAATAAGAAAAGGAAAAGAAACAAAATTCTTTATAGAACAGAAAATGCAACCATTTTGCTATATTTCTTTTGTACTTTTTGACAGCTTCGAACCTAAAAGCAGCGTTGTTGTAGCTTCGACACCACCTGTATTATTCCACCATGGTAAATACAATGAATTCGCCTTAGGCATTTAGGCATCTAAAAGGGGAGCTTTTTGCTTTTCTTGATAGGGATACAAAAGATCCATACAGTGAAGAACGCGAGGGTTAAATTGTTTCCGAAAAATATTTGTATTAAAATTCTACAATAACTCTCTCAATACAACAATGCAATTTATATATGCTTAGGAGTTAATTTCGTATTTAATCAAGTTTTCACTAATTTCTGGAGTTCATGTTGACTTTAGGCCTTTGAAGACTCAGTTCTGCAGGGTATTTGCCGCAGTTCAAAGAGTTTTTTCTTTTTTTTTAGAGGGACAAGAAAAATTTACACAGCGAAGAGTTAGAGGGTTAAAATGTTCCACAGAAATGTTTCTCGTGGTATTTTGCTTAAAAATGCTGGCCGAATCTCATACCTTAAGCACAGGGTAAACCAGAGATGAAATAGTGAGGTTATGTTTAAGCTTAAGTCAGCATTATAAATGAAAAGAGATAGCAGTATAATGTGTCATGTAATATCAGATTATCGTGCAACAGAGAAAGAATAATAAAAACTACAACAGCATGCTGTCTAGTGTCATCTCTTTTCTCCTTTGTGCCTTAAGCAAAAGTATTACAAGACTACTCACGCTTACTTACTATAACAATGTACAAAAGGGGGAAATTTAACTCCCCCCACCACAATCAGTCCGTAGTCTTGTTTGTGCTGTACAGTGTAATAGTCAACAAATTGATTTTTTTTAATAAAAGTCGAGATGAGACTAAAATTGCATTTATAAATAATAACTTTGAAAACTATCTCAGCTCGAATTAAGTTCTTTTGTCAAAAGTTCACCGATATGCATTTATTTGCGCATAAGTATTCTTAGATTTATTTTTATATTTTGATAAAAAAAAATATTTCCAATTGCAAGAAATCTATACAATCTAAAGTGTCGATAATAATTTGAATATGTATTCAGTTGTTTATAATGCATATTTGAAAAGAAATTAAGATAATATGTAGATAACTGAAATGAAAGGCACGTTTGATCAGTTGCTAACCTTTGAGTCAAAATTGGCGACTATATAAAGGGAAATAATTTAGCTTTAAGTCAGTTGATAATACCAGTTCTAGAAAATAACAACGAAAATGAAATTGATTCTAGTAGCTTTGTTTGCCAGTTTGTGTTTGGTGGCTGTAAACGTAAGTAAAGTACTTTGAAGTAATTTTTATATTTTAATTCTACCGAATTCTAGGCCAACGAAACCGATGAACTACTGGATCATAAAGAGTGTATTGACATAAACATTAAATGTGCGTTACGTGAAGTTAAACACTTCGCTGTCGCTATTCGCGAATTTCTTCAACATATTGTTCATTGCGGTTGTAAGATAGACGAACATCTCCAGCCTTTAGTCGAGTCTCTTAAAAGGATTGAGCAACTTTGTAAGGAACTTGATGAAATTTACAAAAAGGATTGCAGAAATGGTAAATTGCTTGGTCCCAAATGCTTGAAAAATTTGAAGAAAAAACTTGCAGAATTGCAAAAAGAAATAAAACATACCTTGACATTGATCGCCGAAGTTCAAAAGATCCCCAAAGATGCCAAAATATGTATTGCTGATGCCATTCGAAAACTAAGAAAATCTTGCATTGAATTCTCTGTCAACATTAAGACCTGTGTAACACCTTGTCACCACGTCTTATAAATATAGCACGTACTTATGTAAATAAATTTGTTTGCCAATGTTGATGTACACATATTTCTTTATTGCTGTAACAATTGCACTGTTTTAAAATAATAATAATAATAATAAATTTATTATTCGATGAATTTCGCTGAAGGTCTAATAATGACCTTGCATAAATAAGTCAAATGCAGAACTTTATTTTGGGGAATTTCGGGAATTCAAAATGTGCTAAAAACAAGCAATAATTTTGATTAGAACAAACGTATGTACAGACAAAAACGGTAATGACTTCTATTAAGAACAAAACACTATTTGACACCAACTACATACCATCTGCATTACTTTACAGTAGTTATAGAATTATTCTCTAAGTGGCACTGTAGAGCGTGCGCTTATCATAGAGATGGTCGGCTGTTCAAACCCTGGAGTAGGCATGTGTTTTTGTTAATTGTATGCGTGTTTGTGATATCAAGTTCTTAACGCGTACTAAAATAGTTGTACAACAGAGCAGTGTATAATACAAATCAAACACAACAATTACATCAAAAACTCGAGTTCAATACTCATTAATTTTGTTTTGTGCACTCAATGACTCTTTAGTATTGATATTTTTAATTCGTTATTTGTAATCGGAGGTGGTAAGTACTTGCCATCTGAAAGTAATGAGTTAAAACGCCAACATGCAATCTATTTTTTTCAGGATAGTGTCATTAAACAAGTCTGGATTAATAATACCGTCCTACACCAGCATTTTTATAATCACAAATGTATCTACATATTATCTCAAGTTCTTTAACTTTGCTGTAAAATTATGAAAAATCTTTTTAGGCACTCTTGGATTTTATTAGATTTTTTTAATATTATTTTAAAAATATCCAGTAAATATATTTTTTTATCGAATGATAAAAGTAGTATTTTGAAATTAAAAAATTTAATACTTACTCAGCCGTTGCATCAGCAGTTTTTATGCTTTGTGTTTATTTGCGCATAATATACTTGCATATTTGAATACCTAACTTTTGCAGACTTGTTACTGTTGACAAACAGACGATGGATCACAAATAGTTTGTTGATGAGTTGCATATCGTCATATGATTGAAAAAAAATTTTAACTCCCACTTCTCCTAGAAAATTTTACACATTAAAATTGTACTACTTCCTTAATAAGAAATAAGCTTAAACTGAAAAATATTTTTAAACTTTTCATATTAGAGTTTTTTGTTTGTTCTGAACATTTTTTTCAATGTAACTTTGGGCTTTTATGAATTCATATGACGATATACATTAGGGGCATTCAAAAAAAATTGTTTTTTTTTCTTGCAAACAAGCTTAAAAGTTTCAATTCAATGTAAAAAGATGCCAGTTAAAAGTTGAGCCCTTAATATTAATATTAAGACTGTCCGCATTGCGTTTTTCTATTTCCCGTATGAACAATATGGAAAAATTAATCTCTGCACTTTTTGAATTTTATTTCTAGTCTGTCATGTATTATAAAAAAGAGACTTTTACTTATTTTTGTAGGGAATCGAACGCTCTACAAAAAAGGGCTCTTATAATTTTTTGAGAAACCTAATAGTTTACAAGTTATTTAAGGCCAAACTTAAATTTATCGAAAATTTCAAGGTTTTTGATGCATTCCAGCGAAATAATTATGGTCTTATCATTAAAAAATTTTTTGTGTTAATTTAAATTTATTTGCAAAATTGGACAGTGTATATTTTTTATGTAAATAGTTGACAACACTGATGATGATACGTTTTTTTTTTGTTTCAAAAAATCATTCACTAATTCACTAAAATCAATCACATACGTTATTTTGAATTTGGGTCATAACTTTTTTGCTTTTGTTAACAGAAGCTTGAAATTTTGCACATATGGATTTGTAATATAATGTAGAAAATCGTAATCAATAAAAAATAAAAATTTAATTTTTTTAAGTTACGTTGTTTTGTAAGTAATTTTTAATTTTTGTGTAATTCATTTTCAATTTTGACAATTTTTGTTTTTCAAAATATTTTAGAATGAGTTCATGATCTAATAATAGTAATAGTATTTATTATTGGATCATGAATAAGTTTTTCATTGTTACCATGGTCAAATAAGCAGGTGGCTTTACTACGCCGCACAGTGGCTGAAAATCGTTTTTCATTGGCCAAAATTCTGTAACTTTTGAACCGATCAAAATATTGAAGTAATTTTTATTTTATTGGATAGATATTTAGTTCAGCTTGACTCAGTTTAAATTACATTAAAATTGATTGAGGACTTTTTAAGGAATTCTAGGTCAAAGTTGAACTTTTGAATTTTTTTTACTTTTAGAGTGAAATATGGGTTTATTATTTTTTTATTTATTAAAAAATTGAATATTTGGAAATTAATAATAATTATAAATATTTTTTGTAATAATGGAATTTTTTTAATGTTACACTTAAAAAAAATTTTACACTGAAAAAAATAGTAAAATCAACTGGAGATTTTGCTATTACAGAAAAATTGAAAATTTTTTGCTGACAAATTTGCAAATTTGTTTACACTCAAAGAATAGTTACACTTAAAAAAACACGTTAATAATATTATCTAAAAATATTACTATTACTACAGAAATATTTATTATTTTTTGCTGTCAAATTTGATAATTTTAAAAACATTTTAAAAATAAAAACTGCAATAAATTTTAATAGCATTTGCAACAATGGTAGGTTCTGTTTATTATTATTTTTTTACTAATATTATGTTTTTCGTACTTAAATAACAATGAAAGGCAATTATAATTATTATTCATTTGACTCAAATATTGATTGCAAATATTCCATATTTTGTTCTGTGCTATTTCTGTTCTTTAGTAGTTTTTTGGCTTCTTCATCTAAATCCCGATGTTCCACTTTCCATTGATTTCGAATACTGGAGATGAACGGATCTGACGTTGCCAATAATATATTGAATAGATCTTCATTTGTTGAATTTCGTGAAATTTTTCTAGTAAAATCTGTAATCCTTGTTCCTTTTTTCCTGAGCCTCCTCTGATAGATCTCCAAGTGGCACCAAATGATATTTAATGACATCTTCTCCATGATAAAGGATTTTGTGAACTGTTACAGACATATTTCTCCATGGGTAGTTGGTTGTATATATTTTTGCAGTTTCCTTAGCATAATCTCCAAATTTTCTAGAGTCAATTTCTTCATTGCACGCAAGTACTTCTAGGATTATTTTAAATCTGAAAATAAGGGTAAAATCCACTCCTGTTATTTCAGATGCTGTTTCTGGATCTGAAAATAATCTTCTTGCGGTATTGCCATCATTTGTTTTGCCTGACCCTTGTTTTGGCTGATCTATAATCAATCCTAATTTGCGATATTCATCTTGAACATGTTTCTTTTTTGCACTTCTTAACTCTTTGTTGGTTTCGTTGTTTCTTATTGATCCTGAAGACCCGAAATCCAAATCATAGCTGATTTTTAGTATGTGTTCCATAAGTCGTATTCTTGCATGTAGTGGTGATAATCCAAATTCATATGCATCGGTATTATCTAATGATTTTGTCGGGACTTGGTTTAATTGGGTTGATGTTGCTTGGCATATAATGCAGCTGGATGCAGCCTTCGTGCTAGTCAAAGCCTGACTTACTTTTCCATCTATCATTGTCAGCACTAATTGGTAGCTTACTTCAATTTGCTGCCCATCCAACTGTAATTGTAATGGCTGTAGTGTTGCAATTTGGGTCTTGATATCACTAACTTCTTTGTTAATGGCATCATGAGTATCTTTTTTGAATTCAAATTTGATTGGCCTGCAGTATTTCGTAGAAGATGGTGTCTCATTTTTCCAAATATTCATTGTTTGCGTTGTACTAGTCGAAGGCTCTGAATCTTCCAAAATCTTTTTCAATCGCAATGGTACAAATGATACCATGAACATATCTGAGTCCGATATATTTTCACATACAGCTTGTTTGTATTGTTTTTGTCCCGAAGAACCATCACATCCCCATTTACAAAAAAGAATTAACTTTGTGTTTCCACATTTCTTTAACTCATTTCCTGTTATTGATTGTAGCAAGCGTTCGGCTGTGTGATCAAGTAGAGATTGTAGTTGTACCTCTGCCGAAATTGGTGTGATTGTAATAGTGTCCTTTGATGGCAAACAGTCCATTTTAGCAGCCGCGCCGTATAATAATTTTTGCTCTAGCATTGTTTTTCCAGTCTTATGTCAGTTTTGTTTATATTAGAGATGGGTACCGCTCACGTTATTAGCGTGAGTCATCGTAATTAATTTTTTGTTTCAATTACGTGAGCGTGCATGAACGCGAGTACGAAGAAATTGAGCGTTCATAAGAAGATTTTTGACGTGATTGCTTCGTGATTTTTTTGATATAATTGTTATTTTTTCGTATACTTTGGTAATTAATATTTCTACGTAATTACTTAAATTGTTTTAAGTTTATGTTGAAAGGAATTGTTTGGCTCAAGCTCAAATCTTACTTTACTCATTTCTTTATTGATTTTAGATTTTTTTTGATAAACTAAAATTATTTTTATTCAGAAAGTATTATTGGAAGACCAGCAGAATTTATCAGTGATAATAATATTTTTTAAATTATTTAAAATTTTTTTCGTGATTATTTCGTGAGTGTGATTTTTCGTGATTGTGCGTAACGTTTTTGCCTACTCACGTGAGCATGCATGAACGGGAGCCAAAAATATAAATACGGGTATGAGTAAAATTTTTTAACGTGAACGTGTGTGAGAAATCACTCACGATCCTATCTCTAGTTTATATTTACAAAATATCCAAGCTTTTGTTTGTTCAATTTGTGTTTATTTTTTTATTAAAATTTTCAATAATTTCTTATAGGTACTTATATATTTGTGCTTGTTTTGAGAGTGGCACTACCTTCTATATGGACCGCAAATACTTTCAAATATTTGTCTTGCTCATTTGCAGCGTCCAAAAAATTCAATTATTTCTGTTAACTAATTTTATTTAATTTTTGTTTACAATAATTTTTGACAAGGACTTAGACTTTACACAAACAAAAATTCCTTTTTTTGTTGTATTGTTTATTTCATCATGCTTTGGTATTAATCAAATGTTAAGCCCCGGGAGCAAGGGCGTAATTCTCTATTAATATTTTATAATAATTACTATATATAGCAAATTACTGTAAGTAGGTTACTGTTTCGTTTTTATGTTTATTAGGATATTACTTTTTAGTCCTAAGCTTTCTTATGTTTGTTATTCATTTTAATTGTATTGTTTTTTTATAAAGGCTCAATAAAATATACCTTACCTTACCTTACCTTGGTATTAATCAACTTTTGAAAATTATATTTATTTTATTTTTTCAATATTGTATAAACAATGACAAAATTTGCGGACTATTTTAACAGCACCACAATTAGAGGTAGAGCTAACGTAAGTAGAACCCTTTTTATGTAATCCCAACGATCAATTCGCCTAGAAAATATTTACAAAAAACGCTGCGTACTTTTGGATTACATAAACAGCATTTAAATTCTTAAATAAATGGCATCCACTCATGCATACATACATAAATGTTTATATGTATGATTTTTTCATGTAAATACATGCACATGCACAATGTGCATATGTTTGTGCATTTAGGTCGCCAAAGCTACTTATGCTTCATTTGCTGCTTTATACTTGTACAAGCGTTTTACAAGGAAAAAAAATAAATCCATGGAAAATCCCACAAGCGATACAGGAAACCATGATCTTAATAAATGTCCGAGCTGTGAGTCTGATAAAGAATGCAAAAAGGTAAACGAACGGCAGGACTTGCATGAAATAACACCTCGATTAGACTCTCATGCATCGCCTTGTAAGCCGCAAGATAACACCACCGCTGTCGCTGAGTCCTTTGTCAAATCGTCTAAATCGAAATGTGAGTCCGTTATTATGTTTCACAAATTTTTCGACGCCTACAAACTAAACTAAACCGTTAAATGTAACTGATAAAATACTCAAAATCGCTGTTTTAGTTTGTTATTGTGTGAGTATGTCAAGTTTTTCAGAATCTTGAGAAACTTTACAAGCGATACATCGAAAACTTTTCATATTATTTTTTAACTTTGAGCGGATTTCCGGAACGGTGTTACAATTTCACATACTATCACTTAAAGCACAGTAGACTAATGTGCTGTTCATAGAACCCAATAACAATCGAATTGAGTGAACAATTTGTTTTAGAGTGGTTTCCATACATATTTTCTACTCGAGTCGATTGCTTGGATTACATGAACAGCATATTAAAGTTTAGTTTGAAGGCTTCGATTTAATTTAGGAATATTTCTTTTTTATTTTTCGAGTATTCTGTGTTTTTTTTATTCAGCTGATTTTGGTGACAAGCAATTTAAAGAGGGAAATTACCACATGGATTCTCCAGCTCCCGATAAAGGATCATGCCCATAAGCCGAGCATATGCATTTTAATATTGATTTCAGTTTTTATTTTTTACTAGATTTTTTTTTGGAAAATATACCGATAGTTATCGCAGAAACAAAACAAGACACATGATTAAGGTAAATCTTCCGTGAATTGCTACAACAAAGCAAATATTCGTATACTGTAAAAAAATCACGAAAAAAAATCAAAGTGATAAACTAATTGTAATGGAATAAAGAAAATATAAAAAAATTGGACAGCACACTTTCTTCTCAGCTGGGCGAATTAGTTCGCCTTGCCCTTGCTTGTCAAATACGATGTAAAAAATATACAATGTATTTCAATGCACTCATATTAGTAAAGTGCAGTTAATCGATTAATCAAACTTTTTGCTTAAACCATATCGAACCCTGTGCGCGATATTATCGTATGTTACAAAACTAAATTTTACAGGAGAGCATTTTAATTACTATTATATACTATAAAACTGTTACATACGATAAAATGTGCAGTGTGTTATCTCCATAACTGTTATATTTATCGCTATAATATTTTGTCAGCAGATGAATTAAAGGATTTAGAACCAATTTGCATAAAAAATCGATTTCGAAAAATATGTAACATACGATAATTTCGCGCACAGGGGTCGATATACTGATCAATCAATTAATTGAGTAGTCAAAATTTGTGATTAATGGAAATAGCTCTCTTTCATTTGTGGCCCATGTACAGTATGTTCGTTCTGAAGCTTATAAAATGCTTGGCTTTTTGAAGAGAAGTTCCGAATTTGCTAACACTTATACACTGACTGACGTATATCTAAATTAGAATATGCTGCTGTGATATGGAATCATCATGTTGCTAATAATATCTCGCGTATTTGCTACACGCTAAATACCTGCTTATAGGGCTACGTACTTTGGAATCGCATAGAAAAGTACAATCAGTCCTGCTGGTTTACAATATTATCAACGGTTGGCTAAACTTTTCGGTGTACGTGCTTTCGTTCAGCACAATGAAATCAATGTTAATTTGCAAAAACAAACCTAAATCGTTTATTGAATTCAGCATTGATAAAACTAAGTTCAAACTCTTTCTATCTAGTGTAATAAAATAATTATTTATTCATAATGAGGTTATGTTTTAGCTTAAGTCAGCAATTTTCTCCATCAGATTATAAATGAAAAGAGATAGCAATATAATGTGTCATGTAATATCAGATTATCGTGCAACAGAGAAAGAATAATAAAAACTACAACAGCATGCCGTCTAGTGTCATCTCTTTTCTCCTTTGTGCCTTAAGCAAAAGTATTACAAGACTACTCATGCTTACTCACTATAACAATGTACAAAAGGGGGAAATTTAACTCCCCCTACCACAATCAGTCCGTAGAGTCTTGTTTGTGCTGTACAGTGTAATAGTAATCAAATTGATTTTTTTAAATAAAAGTCGAGATGAGACCAAAAAATGGGCCTTGAAAAACTGCATTTATAAATATTAACTTCGAAAAATATCTTAGCTCGAATTAAGTTCTTTTGTCAAAAGTTCACCGACATGCATTTATTTGCGCATAAGTATTCTTAGATTTATTTTTATATTTTGATAAAAAAAATATTTCCAATTGCAAGAAATCTATACAATCTAAGGTATCGATAATAATTTGAATATGTATTGAAAAGAAATTGAGATAATATGTAGATAACTGAATTAAATGGCACGTTTGGCCAGCTGCTAACCTTCGAGTCAAAATTGGTGACTATATAAAGCCAAATAATTTAACTTTAAGTCAGTTAATAATACCAGTTCCAGAAAATAACAACCAAAATGAAATTGATTCTAGTAGCTTTGTTTGCCAGTTTGTGTTTGGTGGCTGTAAACGTAAGTAAAGTACTTTGAAGTAATTTTTATATTTTAATTCTACCGAATTCTAGGCCAACGAAACCGATGAACTACTGAATAATAAAGAGGATATTCAGCTAAGCGACAAAATTACCGGTAAAGACATTAAATGTGTGTTACGTGAAATTAAAATCTTTGGTGTCGCTATTCGCGAATTTCTTCAAAATATTCTTCATTGCGGTTGTAAGATAGACGAACATCTCCAGCCTTTAGTCGAGTCTCTTAAAAGGATTGAGCAACTTTGTAAGGAACTTGATGAAATTTACAAAAAGGATTGCAGAAATGGTAAATTGCTTGGTCCCAAATGCTTGAAAAATTTGAAGAAAAAACTTGCAGAATTGCAAAAAGAAATAAAACATACCTTGACATTGATCGCCGAAGTTCAAAAGATCCCCAAAGATGCCAAAATATGTATTGCTGATGCCATTCGAAAACTAAGAAAATCTTGCATTGAACTCTCTGCCAACGTTAAGGCCTGCATCAATGATTGTCACGTCTTATAAATATACACACACATGTATATATATATATATATATATATATATATATATATATATATATATATATATATATATATATAAATTAATTTACCAATGTTGATGTACATATGTACATACACATGTATACATATTTCTTTATTGCTGTAAAAATTATACTTTTTTCAAATAAATTTATTATTCGATGAATTTCGCTGAAGGTCTAATAATGACCTTGCATAAATAAGTCAAATGCAGAACTTTATTTTGGGGAATTTCGGGAATTCAAATGTGCTAAAAACAAGCAATAATTTTGCTTAGAACAAACGAATGTACTGACTTCTATTAAGAACAAAAAACTTTTCAACACCAACTACATACCGTCTGCATTACTTTGCAGTAGTTAGATTGATTGCGCAGGTCCGTTAACTTTGTACACACATCAGCTTGTTTTGTGTGACGTCAATATAGTGACAAAATATATTGTGTGAACAAATATATTGTGACTTGTGCTATTTAAATTAAAATTATATGCAGTTATTTAAAGCTTAATTAGTAAAAAAATGATTGATATTAAAAATGAAAACTGTTTTAAATATTTATGTATACACTTTTGAATTCTTTGCGGGTATTATATTTACCAACATTAAATTTAATAATGAAACGCGGACAGAAATCGAAGACTCACTCACCTTACGATGTGAAGAGCTTCGCTGGCTATATACGACACATATATATGTACATATATCTACTAAAACCGAATTAATACAACTACATTTGTTTAAAATAATTAATGAACTCATATATCGTCGGTCACAGGTTGACAACTCTTAACATGTTTTTTTGTACTTTTCAGGAGACAAAGAAAACGTTATTACTCCGTTACTAAACTGTATTGGAAGTAAATAAAAAAAACCAAAATTTGTAGGAAAAGTAGGGAAGGAAATTTTTTAAAAATATAAATGAAATGTCCTAACATGGAGAAGGACAAACACAGTCTTATGGCATCAAACCCCCGATTCGATTTTGTTTGCGAGTTAAGAGTTGTCAACCTGTGACTGACGATATATTATTTTTCTATTTCTACATTTATTTATTTTATAATATTTAAGTATTTTTTTATGATCCTTATATTGTTTTATTTTAAAAGCTAAATTCAACATTTTTCAATACCAATTTTTAATTGATAACAATTAATTTTTTCACTTGATATTTTTTAAGGGTATTTTCATTATTTGGAGTTTCACGCATTTTTATGAAACATACATTTTTCTTTTTTTTTCTTAGTCAGCCTGTTCATTTGCATATAGTACAATACAGATTGTATTTGGGGCCTGTTCACATATTACGTTATGCATTTTTTGTAGTTTCTGGCCCTCTCGGCAATTGAAAGATAGACAGACGAAGTTTGTAGAAGAAGCGGCGAAGATGCAGAGTGTGTAATACACGGCCCTCTGTACCCGACATTTTTTGTTTCTCTTTTGTTATTTTCGCAGTTTTCACCTTGTTGTTTTATATGATATTTCTTATGCCCAAATCGTCTTCTTCGGGAGAATCTTCTAATGCCAATTTTGTGCAATAAACTAGTTTTTCCTTTTATTTTAAATAAAATTTCATTTTTATAAAAAAATGTTTTTGGTAATTTAAATAAAAGAAATATGTAATAATAAGTACAAAAAACTACGAAAATGGTTGAAAAACGAATATGAATAAATTTCTGTCTGTCTATTAATTTCCAATATGTGAAAGCTTCAGGCAAAAACAAAAGAGAATTCAAAAATGTCCGGCAAGAAATGTTGCACATGTGAAAGGAGACTTAGTAACACATAAAATTTTTTTCTACTATAAATTACTAATTCTGCAATAAATTCTCAACTCCCTCCCCTGCCTGAGAGCGAATATGTGAATAACCCCTTAGGTCCTTTGTGATGCCCAATACCCCTTAGTGTCATCTTCATTCACGGCAAATGCGACTGATCGTTCGAAAAACTTCTGTCTTCACGAGAGGTTAAAAAATTGTTTTACAAAATTAAAATCTGTTTTAAGTAATTGTCTAAAATGACTTTGGTGCAGTACAGATATATTTTATTTAAAATAACAACAGACAACAGTGATCAATTTACATATATGTATGTATATTATTTTTGAAGATCCTGCGAAGCATTTTTGGCTTATCTGCAGAATTGCCCAGACCTACGACCTCTGGACTAATAGCCCAGTACACAATCCAATCAAACATATTTGAACTTTAACGGAAATACATAGAAGTACGAGTAAATATATACGTACATATTTCCTTAATTTACACCATAGATACGATCGTGCAAATGGAAATCGACAAAAGAAAATAGGATAGATTAAAAAATATGGTTTATCAACAAATTACTATGTAGTCTTATGGAATTTAATTGCCTCCAAAAACATGGCTGGTTTGTCTAAGAAATATTCTATCTCAATGCATACATCTGATACATCAGAGTTTATGTATTACATAAGGCTATTTAGCCTTGGTTTAGTTTTTCGAATCGTCTATGATTGCTGCTGTAAAATATCCTAGTTAAGCATATTTAAATAATTGCTTAAAACTGTGGAAAACTATAATCTTCCGCAAATGGTGCCCAGCTAATTTAAAATTCTAGTATTTCCTATAGCCGACGCAATTGGCCATACTCTAGTAATTAAATATTTACATAAGTATAAACGATAAGATACAAAAAGAAAAAATATTATAAATAGACAAAATTAAAATTTATAATATTTGTTTACAAAGTATGCATAGAAAGTGCTCTGTCTCATTTCTTTGCAAAAGCAAAATGGGTCAAACGCACATGCATGCCTTGTTTATTTTCCAACTTGCAACTAATATGTACATGGATGTGCAATAAGTGTGCATTCATTAGTTGTAACTTTAAACACATATAGCTCCCAAAATACTGAACCGATTTTAACAAAATAGAGATTGTGCACATTTGTGAATAAATATCTTCAAAATAATATAAGTTTTGTCAAAATCGGGGTAAAAGGGATCTTAAAAACGTGTTTTTGTAAAAGAGTAGTACATGCATTTATGTATGTATTTTTTCTTATTCTAGAGTAAAAATACCTTCTACCATTTTGCAAATTCTATGATGCAAGACCATTTGCACAAGATTGTAAATAGGGCCATTATGTAATTGATGGACTTGCCAATATTATAATCAATAGTTATATCAAAACAAAATAGTCTACATCAAAAACAATGCGTTTCTTAACTGTCAAACAAACTCCATCCATAAACAATGATCGATCAGCTGTGTTAATAGGTTTACCACTTCATTGTGATGCAATCTGATAGGTTAATGGGGTAGTCCCGTCCCATTTAAGTGGTAGCTCACATTGATCCGTCAATTCGGTCCCGTTGTGATTTTTATACTCGATGGTTGTGGTGTGGTTTTATAAGGATAATTGATTCTTTGAGTTAAAAAAATATTCCTTTACATATGCATTTTTATAGCATATGTAAATATGTTTCCTAGAATTTGTTATATAGCATAAAATGCAAAAACCAAAGAAATAATATATATATATATATATATATATATATTATATGCAAGTTAAAAAAGAAAATCTGTAGCAACAAATTTTAGTTCATATGAAATAATTTAATTCATTATGTATGTGTACTACAATAACTAAAGAAATACATTTTAAAGAATAAATACAATTCATATTGCTAGTTATACAGTATAAATATTATTAACTAAACTAATACAGAAATATTTAATTGAAAAAGGAACTGAAAATAATTTAGTAAACTTAAAAATCGATTTAAAAATATAGTAAAATCTTCAAGTAATTTTTTTATTTAATTAAATTAAAGATAAAAAAGGAAACTTCATTGCTAGATTCTACTTTCTTTCTGTTTAAAATTGTTTGTGTCTAATAATAAAAAATGTTATTGGTAATAACAACAATTACTTTAAATTTTAAAATTATAACAAATAGAAGCTAATTTATGAATTATAATAAAACAAATAGAATATAGTAAATTTCTGTAGCAAAGCTAAAATCAAACCTTTCGTCTCCGCCATTTAAAGAGGGATTTAAATTTTCTTAATATTCAAAAAAGTTGTGTTTCTAAGTGCTATAAGAAAAAATAAAAACTGTTAAATATTTGTAAATTTTATATAACAGCTGAAGCTGAATTCAATTTCTCACCAATTGTTTATTTTGTTGCGAGAACAATTAAATTCTATTTTTTAATTTTTTGTATTGTTGTTGCGGTCAAAAACATTGTTAAAGTGTCGTACACTACTGGGTATTTATAATTCTTTTGTTGAGTTTAAAAATCTTATATTTAATTTGAAATTTGTTTGTATTTATTTGGTTTAACAGTATTTTGTTGTTCGAGTTTTTTATGTCTTTTATGGTTTATATTAATTAGACTTCATTTGATGCTACTGATTCTAAGTCACTATTATCCTCGCTGCCGGTTGCTTCGGTGGGATCGCCCATAGCAACGCGGGCATATTCATCTGTGTCAATACTTTTGCAAAAATGTATCGCATATTTTAGTTTTTCCATTAAAACGGTCTACAAAATATACAAAAATATATGGGTTTTTTATTAAAAAAAAAAGTTATTTATTGCAGAGCATAAACAAGTTATACAACTTACTTTGCAGGAATATCTTGGCATCTTTAATAAAAAGAAACATGTATAGCTTTCGGGTAGAAAGTGATCGGGCGGATTTTTCTCTAAAACTTGCAAAACAAAGTCTCGACCTCGAAAATCGGCAATTGTGCGTGGCAAACGGGTACGACCCCAAACGAAACGTAAAAAGAGAGAACGTTCCTAATGCAATCACAAAATGAAACAAAATAGTATATCAATTTTAGAGCTCAAAATTGCATATGACTTACTTGATTTGAAAATTCTTCCATAACTTCCCAAAACCATTGTACAATAGCAGAATTGGGATCGAAGCCCTTATAAGTAGCTACGGATTTAAGGAGACCCAACGGTATGTCGGGTGAGCCGCACACCATGGCTTGCAGTTCGGAGGCGGAGAACAATGATAATAGAGGTACGGGAATTACTTTGGACATACCATCGCGTACGGCTTTAACTTGTTCGTCGAATTCATGTAAACGGAAATTTAAAGCCAAACGCACATATTCTTGACGATTTTGTGGTGTAATGCGTGTGTAACGTGTTGAAAGTGGCACTTCATGGCCTTTGGCAGAAGAAGTAGAGAAAGGCAGTTCTAAGGTATTGAATACCTTCGGATCCTCATCCATATTGCGTATGCATAGCAAGCCGGCAACATAATCACGATCGACTTCAGTCAAGTCGGTGGGACGTAATTGTTCCCCAGCTAATTGACGCCAAACGGGCTCGGCAAGACTGAAAAGTTTCAATATATTAAAAAAAAACCTCAATCATTTTCATTTCACACTCACTTCAAACTTAAAGGTGATCCGGTTCTAACAGCTATGCCCATTAGAACGCCTAGGAAACGGAACATATTCATTTGTAAAACAGATGTTAGCGTTGGATCCAATAAAAAGCAATCACGATTCGCACCAGCTTCTCCACGGCCATTAGGTGTGACTATAAGAAGTGGAACACTACCATTCTGCAATTCATCGCACATTTCAGCAATGGATTCGCTATAACCACCACCACAATCATCTACAGATTCACCCACAAATTTAACTTTCCAAACGCGGTGTGGTAATGATAAAGCCTCTTGGGTAAGTAGAGGTAATTTTTGTACCATTTGACCAAAAACACTTTTCATTCCATCAACGCCTGCCAATCCATTAACCGATTTATTTCGGGATCGCTTGACTTGTATGCGATTTAATTCAATGACGGGACCATGTTGTTTATCTCTCACCATTGTTGTTTGTATAACTTTGCGGAAGGCGGCTTCTTTGATGGTATAAACGAGGACATCTTTTAAGGCGCCCAAACTGAGATCGCCTGAAAACAAAAATGGATATAAAGAAAGAAAAGAAAAAAAAGCATTCTTAAATACACAAATTCGCTATGTTCGTACCTGTTATGGGTAGCATGGCCAAGCAGGGGCACAATAATTCCGAAAAGTGATGCAATAGTACTAATCTGGCGTGCAGAGCATCAGGTGGTAAGTCTCTAACTAAATCATATTCCAAGGGAGGATTAGGCGGTGGCCTTACTCTTTCCGAGAGCTGTGAAGTTGACAGAGCCAAAGTATGAGCCGAACCGCAAGTCACTTTAACAATGTGCTTTCCCGTTAATGCCTGCACAAGCCGGGGTCTTTGTATAGCACTTACTGTACCATCGCCCAATTGCCCTTCATCGTTATCGCCCCAAGTAAATACCTCGCCACTATCCGTGCAGGCCACGCAGTGTAATGAGCCTGTAGCAATTGAAACCACTTTTTTGCCTTGTAAAGCAGCCACTTTTTTTGGGCGCCTCACATGATCCACAGTGCCATGGCCTAAACGATGAAAATCGCCTTTGCCCCAGGTGTAAACTGCACCAGATTTTGTTAGAGCAACAGAAAACTGAGAGCCGCACTCTACTTTAATAACACTTAAGCCGGATAGACTTTCGATTTTCACCGGAACTTTACAGCCATCAGAACCACCTCTACCTAGCTTGCCATAGTCGCCGTCGCCCCAGCTCCATACATTATCATCGTCCGTAATACATAACGTCTGAGCATCACCTGATCCACAGGCTATATCGATTGCCCGGTAGCCCAATAATGCCTCCACTAATTTTGGCCTCAACTGATCTTCCGAATCGCCATGTCCCAAACGTCCATATCTTCCTTTGCCCCAGGTAAGGACATGACCCGAGGATGTTATAGCAGCTGAGTGAGCACTGCCGCAGGCAATATCCACTATACCAATACCGGTAAGGTCATCTATTAGTTTGGGACGATCATAACTCATACGATTGCCATGGCCCAACTTTCCATCTTCGCCTTCACCCCAAGAATAAACTTCACCATCCGTTGTAAGGGCCAAACAATGTTTACCGCCCGAATTTACGGCCACTTTTTTAACAAACACATGTTGTAAAGAAGCTACTAGAGTTGGCACAGCCCACGAATCAGTACCTCCAACACCCAAACGGCCTCCACAACCATAACCGGTAGCAAATAGTTTTCCATCTGGTGTGACTGCAAATAGTGTTTGTTCCCCGCCCGCTAATTGCACAGGTCTCAACAGACTTAAAGCTTCACAAGGTGTAGGTGTTTTAATGCGACTTCCTTCCAAGCCACCCAGTTGACCTCGATGATTGTGTCCCCAACCATAAATGGTGCTAGCGCCACCCCAGGACAGCGCCCAATCATCTGGACGCCTATTAAACCATTGCAAAAGTTGACTGTCGTGTTCAGCTTTAAAAAGATTGTGATCCTCATGAATAAACTGTAATATTTCTGCCGCCGCCCCTGAAGTACATGGACCACCACTACATGAGCCCAAATTTTCGTGTAAGGACAAGGTCATCACTGTGTCAATATACTGTATTAGACTGCTGGTGCTGGGTGTTAAAGTGTTGACAATATTCGAAGATGAGGAACAGCCGGGCAGACAGGGTTGTGGAGAGGGAGTAGGATTACTTGCTGTACTTGTGGAGGATCCTAAAGAAGTCGTCGAGTTCATCATTGAGCATCCTGGCTGCGGAGTATGCATTTGTGGTTGCGGCATCATTTCGGCAAATTTCAGGCGAACTTCCTGGCAAAATGCTTTCGGCAGTTCGTTCCGCTTAATCAACGACTGAGCCACTCTGACAGCAATGCAATAACGTTTAAACCAAGCCCACTTATGGACATCTGCTGGAGGCAGCACCGAATCCAATAGCATGTCACATGCCAAAGCTGCCAAAGTTTTGAAATAATCAGAGTGCATTAAATGTATGCCTCCTCTTACTTGGGGTTCTTCGTATTCATATTGACGCAATAATTCCGGTATTAAAGGCATCAGAATGGGGTTCAGAGATGCTTCCAAGGGTTTTGGGGCATACTTCGATAATAATACAGCATGTAAACGTTTTAAAGACCATATGCGTTGCGCAGTAGTTAAAGAATTCAATTGAGCACATGATGCTAAGGCAGCAGCCAAGCGTAATAGAACACTGCTGTTATTGGGACTCAAACGCTCATCTAACAAAGCCATTACAAGCGGCATAGATGGTTGTGAGAGCACAGCTCTATCGGAGCCACGCTCGTTCATAGAAGATGCCGGCATTATAGCGTGAACCCAAAAACGCCAACCCCAACCATTAACCGAGCTATCAGATGTAAATTTCCAACGCATTTCATCACCTGGTATGCGTATCTCTGAAGCCCAATGAGCAAATTCTCGCCCTGATCTCATGGCAATTATTCGTCCCGTACTATCCATTATCACTAAAGGATCATTGCGCTTTTCTGTCGAACAATTCGAATCGAATTCCAGACGTAGAGCTTCAGCTCCCGGTATTTTAACGTGACCGTTTGTGGTTACATTGTCTACATAGGGATGACTACTCTCCTGCATTACAGGTTTTGGAACTTTGCCTAAGCTATGACGTGACGTGCAAAGGTCTTCCAATTCCGTTATACAAGTTTCTAGAAGCATTGAACCAATGGAGGGGCTATTTGAACCTAAAGCAATTAAGGTATCCGCTATTGTCTGTGAAGTGCTCGATGAACCTGTTCTGCCAGCCACACTTAGCTTTAACAACTCTACCAAACTTTTTGCCTCCGCTTCACCCAGCAGAGAAGTAAAGTCATCTAAGCCGGTTAAAGAAGTTTCATTAATCATTTCCTCCTGATTTGTCATTGTAGCTGCCATAACTGACATAGCGCTGGCCGACATTTTTGAGTGCTTTTGTGGGGCTGCACTGGACAAAGAAGCCGAAAGTGATAGAGATCCCGTCAAACTTTGGAAAGCACTTAAAGGCCCTGCTGGCGCTGGTTGTATATCGGTTTCCGGTGAAGGTTCATGAACTGCAGGATCAGTAGCATCTGCTAGAGCTTCTCCTCCTCCCTGTGCTATAATATCATTGGCATTGTTGTTAGTTTGCGCTTGGACATTGTTACTATTATGGCCTGGATTCTCCCTAAACGTACCATTATCTTGTTCAATTTCATTGTTCATTCGCTCGTTTAAGTTGACCTTGCTGTGGCTGGTTAAAGCGGCCACAATAATTTGCCGGGCCTGTAAAATACTCATGGCATTTAGTACATAGTTTAAAGCTGTCTGACGAGCTCCGTTGGTTTCAAGATTTAACAAAGTTTCACTCAAACTGGCTTTTACGGAATTTTTGGTGGACGAACTAATGGATGATGATGTTGTGGTAGCAACTGGTTCAGTATCATATATTCCCAAACCGGCACCGCCTAACGGATCTTTTGTGGTAGCAAATGGCACCGGTCCTTTCTTTTCGTCTTCTGATGGTGACTGTGGCAAGCCCCAGGCAATGGAATGAGAACTTCCACAGGCTACACGATTTACGAATACCGAATCCAAGCCAATAACAAGTGCAGGCTTTTTATTAACCACAGTATTTCCGCAGCCCTGCTGCCCATGGTCATTGTCACCCCAGGCATACACCTGACCGGTATCTGTAACCGCCAAACAGTGTAAAGCTCCTACGGCTACATGTATAACTTTTCTTCCTCGTAGTCCTTGAATTGTTTGGGGTTTGCGAACATGTTGATCGGTGCCATGCCCCAAACGGTAATAGTCTCCCTTTCCCCAGGTCCACACTTCACCAGTACGCGTCAAGGCCAAACTAAATTGGGCACCGCATTCAATTTGTATCACACCGATGCCGGTCAAACGTTCGATTTCATGAGGTACCGAAGAGCCTTCTGAACCACCTCTACCTAATTTACCAAAATCACCATCACCCCAGGAGTACACTGCACCATCTTCAGTTAAAGCCAACGTTTGTGCATCTCGACTGCCACAGGCTATTTGTATAACGCGTTTACCACTCAAACCAGCCACAAGTTTAGGTTTCAATTGGGTCGCATTGTCGCCATGACCCAAACGACCATATTCTCCTAAGCCCCATGTATACAACTCGCCGGCTGAAGTTATTGCTGCGCTATGAGAGGAGCCACAAGCAATATCTCGTATTTTCTTGGATCTCAACGATTCAATAATTTTGGGTTTATCCATGGTAAGACGATTTCCGTGACCAAGTTTGCCATCCTCTCCTTCTCCCCAAGAAAATACTTTTCCATCCAACGTCAGAGCTAAAGCATGTTTTCCACCTGAATGAACGGCAACATTCTTAACAACATATTGATGTAAGACTGGAATTTGTCGCGGTACCGATATGTTGGCACTGGTACCCAAACCCAAGCGACCGTTCGTGCCTTCTCCGCAGGCATACACTTTACCATCTTGAGACACAATAAATAGAGATTTCGAACCGCCGGCTATGTGTATTGGCCTCAAGCGGCTTATTGTTTGCGAAAATGTGGGAACTTTAACCTTCGAACCCTTTAAACCACCCAATTGTTCTTTATCGTTTAAGCCCCAAACCATAACGGTACAAGGAGGATCACTTAGCGACGATTTCGGATCAGCATATGAAGACAAAGAAAGATTTTGATTGGAATCTGACAAACTATCATATTCACAGGCCAAAAACGAGGCATTCATTAACATCAAATCTAAATCAGTTTGCTTGCGCCTTCCTATCACATTTAGGGAATGAACTTTGCATTGTATGCCGTTATTACGACACTGCTTAATAACAATTTCAATCCAGGGATGGTATTGTCTTACATCAGTCATAAGGGCCACAGTCGTGTCGGTGTTTTTAATAGATATCCAAGAATATTCCTTCAAATTGCCGATACTGTCTCCTACACGTGTTACCACCAATGAAGGCATATGCGAGTGGTCCGAGGGACTAACCGTAATGGAAAGATTGTGTACTAAGACATTTTCGTGCATTTCCAAGCGTATCCAATGTTTTCCTTGGGTACTTGACGAGCTCTGCCAGCAGCTGGGACTTCGATCTAATAAGTGCTTAGCAGTCATTTCATTTGAAGACACGCTCAAAGATCGAATACAACGTGACCAATCTTCAATGAGATCTGAAGCCGCCGGTGCTGAAAGGGTGTTGAAACCCAAGAGAGTACTACCCTGCACTGAAGTTCCAACAGTCTCTACATCATTCACTGAGCCCTTCCAACCTGGGTGTTGTGGAAAATCCACACTAACATTTTTGCCACATACTGCGGTTACGGTGCCAACGCTGCCTCGCATTACATTACCCCATTTATAGCGAGGGGCAGCTCTCATGCGCACTTGTGAACCAATCACGATTTGTAACGACTGCTTTTCCATGTTGAGAGCCGTTAAAGAGGCGGCTTTTTCTGTGGGTTTTTCCAATAATTCAATATGTACAAAACACACCCAATACGTGGTGCCATGTAATTGCCAATCTACTTGCACATTGAGATCATGCAGCCCTTCTGTATCCACCTTAAGAACAGTGCCAATATCTCCTTTTTTGATTTCCTCAAAATCACGGCAACAGCGAACAATCATGCCGGGGCACACCAGACCTCTTACATACATTGCATATTGGTCTGCTGTTTGGAAATCTTGTCTTGTCTCATATTTAAATGGTTGATCTTGTATCGAAGAACCTTCCACGGTATCCGAACTGGTATCAACACTTTCATTATCGATATCACATTCAGGATCCTGCAGCGAAGCCAATTTTTGTTGATGCTGTTGTTGCTGTTGTTGTTGAATAGAAGCGTCGGACAATGATTGTCCTATTAACTCCGCGGGATCATTATAGTCAACTGGATCGATGGTATTATTACAGATATCGGGGTGCTCTAGAATCCATTGAACTATTTGCTCGGGTGTTGGTGTCATGGGATAAATAGTTAATTGTTTTACTGCCAATTCAACAGATTTTTTGCTGAATCCCATTTCCATAATTTGAGATATTAGCGATGCCGAAGTGTTAAGAGAAGTATCAGATTCTTTCAATTCTAAATTAGTGCCATTTGAGGGATTGGATGTACCCGTAGCTTCATCAAAAACACCCATATTGTAGATGGGTGTACCATGTATCATGGTAGGCTGCATGGCTGGTATCATGCCAGCCAAACGAGATGTAGAAGAAGAAAGATCATTAAGTTCCGAGTGAACTTGTGAGGCAAGAACTTGCGAACAGTTCAGGGCGGCTGAACCTAATTCGGTATATGTGTAACACGCTTTCACTGGAGATGGTTGAGTGGCCCGTATAAGTATACTTTGTATAAGAAGTTCCGTTTCATTCAAGCCTGAAAATGAACTATTGCAGTGTACATCATTATTAACATCATGTTGGCTATGCTGTTCAACATTCCCTGTTGATTTCTGAGCCTGTTCTTCTTCTGAGACACTCTCTTCCGAAGAATAAGAACATATGCCGGGTGATCTTTGTTTTAGTATTTTTCTTAACGAAGTTTGATGTCTGTAGAGTACACAGTTAGAGTTTAACACCGATAATTGTATTTGTTGTGAGCGCATCAGACTTATGTCAATGATATTTGGTACAGATTCTTTGCGTTCTCCGGGACCATACAACAACACCGACCAGGAATTCAGCAACATTTCGTTCATAGGTAGCCGCGATAAACTAAAAACCGAATAATCAGCACTTTCCAAGGCAGCACACAAAGATATTTTTCTGCATTCTCCATTCAACGATTGATTGTCTGTGCTCAAGAGACATTTTCCTTTCGTAGTAAATCCACATATGGTAGCGGTAGTGCCTTCGTGACATACTTGCAAGCCCACTCTTGGCCGTATATCACAGCCCCCAATTGTTGTTAAAACTCCCATTACGAAAATGTACTCATTTTCCAAATGCTGTAAATCCAAACCATCTTCTCCAAATAATTCAGCAGCCACACAAAGTTTTTGTGAAAGAAACGAGTTAATGGCGGTATTCCATATCGGTAGAGTATGCAGTTTTCTGAGCAATGTTATTATCTCTTCCGCTACAGTACCCGAGTGTGAAGCGGTTAAAAGTATTCTTGGTTTATTTTCAGCTGATGTTTGCAACAACGAGGAATCGTTGGGACAGTAAAGAGTAATTTTACCCAATGTTGAGAATATTTGTCGTACCAACGAAGTCATTTGTTGTAGATCACCTTCGTCAGTCCAATGTATCAGTACTATTTGCAGTAGACGTAAGCAATGAATTTTACGAAAAACATCTTGTTCTCGTACTGTTGGTTGTTCCAACAAGTTTATATAGAAATTAATCCATATGGGTGATGTTAAGTATTTGGATAATATTGAAGATTCGCCTAGAAAGTATGACAAAACAACAACGATAAATGTTCATTAAAAGATACAAGATTTTGGTGATCACTATAAAACAAACCTGCGATCGCTTTAAGAAAACCCAAAGTGGTCCAATTATCTAAGCCGCAAATATTGGCCAAAGTGGAATCTGGATTTAAAATGGCCCGAAACATTGACGATATACCGCGTACAGCATTTTTGTCCATTTTTTCGGAATGTAAGCCAATGCCGACTGAAATGATTTGCAGTAGTTTCGTGCAGGCATAACGCAACAATTTTGTAGGATGAGATTCTCCATTCAAGGAAGAATCGCAAACAACTTCATCCTTTTCAATTTCCGAATCTGGAGACACAATATTTAAAGCGCTGTCGGCTAAACGTAAATCGTATTGATTCTCCTTGCCCATGCGATAAGAGTTCGTGGCACCAGTATACCATTCTACACGTACCCAGCTATTTTAAGAACGTAAAAAGAATTTTATTTTATTTCTTCGGGCGGAAAAAAAAACTATATCCTCAACATACCCATCTTCCCCCACTTCACTTATAATTCGTCCCTCACCAGGCGGATTACCATCTTGATCACCCCATTTCCAATCGGCTCCTCTTACAATTCGTGTGCCTATTTTCATTAGTTTTGCCAGTTCGGGTCCGGTTAAATTTGCTTTATTCGATTTTTGTTTAAGAATGGTATCTTCATAAACTGTGGACAGCTCATAGGTGTTTCTTACAGCAGGTACATCACCTCCCGTTTGACTCAGTAAGCCCAATACCGTACCCAATGTTCCAGAATTAATAAGTAAACTAAGTTCATTGGCTCCAATATCCTTGGCCAAAATACCAAATATACTTAAAAGAAATCTTGCTCTGGGCAGTTTCTTTAAAAATACATATGTACCCAAATTAAAGTTATCCTTGCCAGCGTTATTGTGTTTCGATTTTAAATGTATTTGTTCTTGATTAACCAGTCTTTGCAGTTCTTCTACAGACCATTCTAAAATGCGAGCCTGAGCCAAAATTAAATTTGCCTTCTGAAATGCTGTTATAGAGCCGACATCGTCCAATATATTTGTGGTTATATGTTTATTATTCTTTTGATGTAAGCCCAAATAGCCACTTAACATATTGTATTTGACAGCATCCATAAGACCATTGACTTGTAAAATGGTATGGAACATTTCCAAGCCTTGGCGGCGTATTTGATAGCGTTGCACTTGACAATACATGGCCCGACGTACTGTCTCAACATCACAGATTTCTTGCATAACAAATTCAACAATTTCATTCATTAATTGAGTATTTAAGTCACCAGAAAAATACCATTTTTCACAAAGTCTACGTATGACATCATTACTTAATGTTGGTTCCTGATCATGTTTTTTGTCATCAAAATCAAGATCGCTTGTTTCAAATTTTATATCTTCGTTTGACGATTTTTGTTCAGAGAAAATAAAATTATTATTACTACTCTCGAGAAGATTTTCATTAGAGGAATGATTAGTAAGAGGTGAAGGTATTTGAACTGTTGCAATTGACATTAGTGTAGTTTCGGCCAATGTTAAATTCTTATCAGTGTTTATAGATAAGCTGGCTTCCAAAAGAGACTCCTGAAAATTTATTAAACAGATTAAATGGTCGTAAACTCCACGAAAATTCTTTTAAAAAAATTATTAGTTTAAATTGCACACGCCGCAAGTTGCTGTCAAGAGGCCCACTTTAGTTCAAATTGGTCTCATTGTGATGTGACTACGTAAAATTATTACATGTTTTCTAAATAAAATAATACAAATAAATAAAATTTAACAGCCACAAAGTCAAGAGTTTGTTTAATATTTTGAAATAATTTATCTTAAAATTTAAATACAACATAATAAATAGCAGTAGTAAACAACAATATATACATATATAAAGAATTTATTAGGTACCATTAGAACGGGAAGGTAACTACAAAACCAAACAATATACAAATTTAAGATAAAAGTAATAAAGAAGCACATCAATAATAATAACTAGTATTTCCTATGGCCGACTCAATCGGCCATATTCAAGTAATTAAATATTAAACATTTACATATGTACATATATATGTAAGTGTGTTCGAGTACCCAAAAGTTTTAACAAATTTTTACTAAACTTTACTACATTTTACTAAATTGCGTTCGTTTACTTGAGTTGCAGTAAATGAGAACACAAATTGAGAGCGTAAAGTGACAGTTCATGACTGAGAATCTACAAATTTTTACTGCAAAAATTTCTTGTAGTAAAATTTAGTGAAAACAGAAAAACATATGATTCAGAAGGTAAAAAAACAAAAGTAAGAAATTAAAAAGTATACAATTTGTGGAAAAATTATTAAAAAAAAATAAAAACTCAAACAAAATAATAAAAAATAATAAGTGAACAATTATATTTAAACTATTTGTTCGTTCAACATGTAAGCATATGCCTTTTAAAAGGAAAGGAATGTTGCAGAAACCATTTATTTATGTTATTTCGTTGGAGTTTTGAAAATGCTAAGTATATGGTTACTTAGTACTGCATTTACTTTTAAGGTAGTCAATAGCAAAATCAAATAATCAAATACTTTTGAATAAATTTAATCAGGCACAAATTAGGAAAATCAAATAAAATGAAAATAAACACATTGAAACGATTATAGAAAATAATTTGTTTATATTTTCTTAAAATATTCTTGTTGTAATGAATAATGCATCGAGTACCAACCAAGAAAAAAAGAGTTAAGTAGTCCAAAGTGTAAATATATTTGAACACTATATTGATTTGCAATTACCTGTTTAATTAATCTTACTAATTTTTACAATTTTTCCGTTCGCGTACTTTTTTGGGCAACAGCTTTTTTTGAGAGTAAATTTTTCGGTTTAATCAGTATTACTCATTTACTGCATTTTACTGTAAAAGTACTCGAACGCTCCTATTTATGTACATAATATGTATAGACGATAAAATACAAAAAAAAACATTCTAAATCAGTGGTGACCGCAGGGTTGCCAAAAACTGACATATTAAATGTGCGAAATTGCCAAAAACAAACTGCTAAAAAATCGTTCTGCGGAAAAAAAATTCTAGTTTTTGTAACATTTATTTTTAATAATATAGTTAAAATAAATTGTACATTTCAGACATCTGTACATTTTTAACCCTTCTGCATGCCTTCAAACCTGTCAACATCTTTGGTCCAGTTGGGTCAATTTGACCCAGCATTATTTGAAAAAAATGTATTTATTAAATATTCAGAAAAACACATACATATGTAAAGGGTGTTTTTTTAAGCTAGATAGAACTTTAAATTGTAAAAAGTAACACAAAAAATTAAATTTTGATGAAACATTTTTTTTTATTTGTTTCAGTATACTCTGACAAATCATCATGAATAGACTCACGCTTGAACAGCGCTACGAAATTATCCAAATTTACTTTGAAAATCAGTTGGCAACTGACCCGTTGTTTTATCGCCAAATTGTGTTCAGCGATGAGGCGCATTTTTGGCTTAACGGGTTTGTTAATAAGCAAAATTGCCGCATATGGAGTGAGACCAATCCACAAGAGACCCTACAGACTCCATTACATGCAGAAAAATGCACCGTTTGGTGCGGTTTTTACGCTGGTGGCATCATCGGACCTTATTTCTTCAAAAATGAGGCCGGAGCTCGCGTTACGGTCAATGGAGATCGTTACCGCACCATGATCAATGATTTTTTGTTTGAAAATATGGATGACATTGATCCGGAGGAGATGTGGTTTCAACAGGATGGCGCTACGTGCCATACGGCGAACGCAACCATCGACTTATTGAAATCAAAATTTGGCGATAACTTGATTTCGAGAAATGGACCTGTCAATTGGCCTCCAAGGTCGTGCGATTTGACACCTCTCGATTATTTCCTGTGGGGCTACGTGAAGTCACTGGTTTATGCTGATAAACCAGCAACAATTGACGCCTTGGAGGCCAGCATTGTTCGTGTTATTCGTGACATACGGCCAGCAGTGCTCGAAAAAGTGGCCCAAAATTGGACGTCCAGAATGCGCTTCGTCAAGAACAGCCGCGGTGCCCATATGCCCGAAATCATTTTCAAATGTTAATGTCACGTATTGATCTTTCGAATAAAAAAAAAATTTTGATTACAATTTAATTTTTTGTGTTATTTTTTACAATTTCAAGTTCTATCGGGCTTAAAAAAACACCCTTTATTTGAAAATCCATATCACACAACTTACTTCTCTTTTCTGTGCCATTTCGTAAAATATAATAAAATTTAAAAACCACTACTCTCACTTTGATAAGTAAATATAAACTGTATTGTACACCGACCTCAAGCGTCTTTTGTTTTATAAGAGGGGATTCACGTTTCTATTTCACAGTAAATTCAAATATAAATGTTGTTGCCACATCAGTTACCATACGAATAAGCAAGCCACATTAGAAAAATACGACAAACAGTTCGTTGTGCACACGATAAGTTATGTTGGGTCACATTCACCCAACAAGATTATATACATACGTATGTATATAAAGTTAATTTTTTTTATAAAGGCGGAAAACAAAACAGGTTTTTTTTATTATTTTGTTGCTAAATGGCTATTTGTATTACCGTTAAGGAAAAATAAAAATATCATTGCGAAGCCGTGTCACTAAAGTAAAAATAATGTAAGTTTAAAAATAAATTTGGGTCAATTTGACCCAAGGAATGCAGAAGGGTTAACAAATTTTTATCATTTGTATATGGTATTGAAATTAAATTTCTTTAATTTTATTTATATTTTAGTTGAGTAAATATATTTACATACAAAATTAATTTTATTTGATATAAAAACTTTTAATGGTATACATATGAGATCAAATTTTTGTAGTCAAAAAGCTTTAATACATTTTAATTCAAGTTAAGAGTATTCAAAATATCAACCATAGTATTTGCATCTTCCTCACAGACTAACTCATTTTTGTATATTTCAGATGAACCGATTTTTTTTACAATATCCTTCTGATTTATCTAAGGTAGGCACATAACTTTTATGTCCAATATTTATTTATAAAAATCTTCAAAGAATTATTATTCAAGGCATTTTAAATTAAAAATCTCTTAATATCAGTTAAAAATGAGCAATAGCTTTTTGGTCTTTTTATAAATATTATAAAAGATTTTAATTTATTTTGGGTCTTATAGGACCTTTATTTTTTCAGCCTTCTCATAACCATTACAGAAGATTTTTATTTTTCTATATACTGGCTATGTAAAGACCGAAAAACAATAAAAAATTGGTAAGAGAAGACCAACATAAATAAAAATCTTTCATAACAATTATGAGAGGACTAAAAGATTTTTAGCTTTTTCTAAATGTTATTTCAGGACCAAAACTTTTCCAGCTATTTCTTCTTTGACCAATTACATATTTGAAAAATAACAGCAGTTATTTTGGGTCCCTGGTCTAAAGTTTAGCACCCGCTCTTATTCGTATAACCGGAAATAACAATTCTATGTTTTATTTTTCGTACATTGCAAAGATGTAGAAAACCTACGACAAAGTTGTAGAAAGGGTAGCATATATATTTGTACGTTTTTATACAGTGAGAGAATTTATACTTAACTTGATATTATGTATGTGATTTTTTAAAATAATCTAAAAAAGTGCTAAAAATGCTAAATAATTATAAAATAATGCTAAACTAGCATTTATCATTTTTTTTAACTCTAACTAACAAAAAAAATAATGCTAGATCTAGCACTAAAAGTGCTAAAATGGCAAGCCTGTGTGACCATTTCATATTTTTGCCCTTTTTCATTTAGTTGTCAAAGAGACAGTGACGAATGCACATGAAGCGCATGCCTACATATTTTTTTCAACCATAATTATCCAGCAAACACACGTGTTTGATTTCAAATTGATGATGGTATTTATATTCTTTTATTATAATATTTTTTCTGAGTATGTGACATTGTTTTAAGAAAATTACTTGATATTTTTAAATATTTAAATTAAGTTTTTAATGAATATAGTATTGATTTAATTTAAAAGATAAAAAAATATGTCAAATTAATCCTGTTGAGTTAATACAACAATTTTAAAGATTAGTAGAAAACAGTTCAACTTTTTAATTGAATCCTAATTTATGCAATTTTAACTATTTAAAAATTTTTATTTTATTTCATATGCGTAAAATATTACCTAAGGAAATGTAATGCGGCAAACGCATGTGTTTGTGTTTGGTGGGTAGCTTGTCAACTCACTAATACTAATAAGCATCAATAAAACCATAGTTCGAGTTGTGGTCACCACTGTTCTAAATAAACAAACTTACAATTTATTAGCTCTCTTTTGTTTGCAAAGTATGCATCGAAAGTGCTCAACTTGCAAAACTAATAGTTGGATGTGCATTAAGTGTGCATGCATTAGTAGCAACTTTAAACGCATATAGCTCCCAAAATACTGAACCGATTTTAACAGAATATAGATTGTGCACATTTGTGAATAAATATCTTCAAAGTTTTATAAATTTTATCAAAATCGGCTGTATAATATGAGCTTAAAAGGGATATAAAAAACGTGTTTGCCTATTAATTATATAGAAGAAAATTTTTATGTTTTTAGTATTTTGTTGAGAGGGCTTTTCGTATATTATAGATATCAATCGATTTTGCATCGATTTATATTCTAAGGAAAGTCAAAGAAGACTAATAAAAAAAACAAATTTTAAAGATATATAATTTTAAACGGAAAATATAGTTTTTACCTAAATCACAAGAATTCAAGTGATTTCAAAAAATTAATTCTGTCAATAGCGAAATAAAAGTACAACATTTAGTGCTTCATTTTATAAAACGAAACGTTTTCAAACGTTTTAAATTTATGTGAATACATTTTCTCGAAATTTGAGTTTATTCCATACAAGTTTCAAACATTTAGAAACGATTCGTTTTGCCGTCGATTACTAATGTTCGTCATTTCGACAAGTATCATTTTTTCTGTTTTGTTTTGTTTGATCATACTGCACTAGTAACTTAATAAAATAAACTATTTTCTGCATAAATCTAGGCGCACGGTAGGCGCCACATCTTAAACTTAGTCCTATATTTCAGTTCAATATCTTAAATATCAGAGAATCTAGAAATAAAATAACTAAAGGGTTGAAAAGGTTAAAACAAATATAAAACAATTTTTTCCAAACTCAATGAATTTTAATCGAAGGGAAAATTTGTATTTCTTGGGTGTAAGGTAAAATGCTTCCACCTTGAATCAATTCGGCTTGGTTTGAAGTTTTTACATAAACACAAAATCAAAACGAATCGGTTGTCTCCTGTGAAGCTTCATATACAAAAATAAACAAACAAAAATTATATTTTTATACATGGAGTTTGCATTCGCCGATGCTTCAAACTAAAATCAATACGTTTTGATTTTAATATTAAAGAAATTTAAAGTTATTGCATAAACGATTTTTGCGGGGTTCTTTGACAAAAAATGTTGAAAACAAAATTATGGAATAAAATAATCAGAAGAATTTGTCTGCACAAAAAAATTTAATAAAAGAAAATATAAACCCATTAATTATTTCAAACTCACTTGTGATTGTGATTGTAACTTTTGAGCGACATTTTGACTTTGTATTGTAACATTTAATATATCCTCAGGCTTTGCACACACTAATTGTTTCTTAGCTACACGCATTTCCGCTATGATCTTCCGTACAATTTGTTTAAATCGCGGCAGTTTATGTAGTATCGATAGTTTTCGTAGACCCTCTTGTTCCAAGCTCACTGCTGGCCTAATTTCATGTAAAAGAAAACGTAAACGTTCCGACATTGGCGCGCAGACCTCCTTATAGCTACGGTTTAACTGTTGTCTTATTCGTACTACCGACCATTTTGTTTGATATATTAAACGTATTATTTCAGCAATTTGTTTTGGTAGTTTATAAATCATATTTGCAGCCGTTACACCAGTCAGTTCTTTTTCAATGGTCGATAGTATTAGACCACCTAAACTTTGATGCCTTATAAGTACAGCTGTTAAAAGGCGTTCTAGTTCTTGCACTGGATGTTCTGGCGGAAACTCTTGGTGCCATATTAAATTGTTATCCTTGCAAAACCGTTCAGATATAGTCATCCAAGTGACGACTAAAGGATCTGTTAAACGGCCGTCTGATAGAACGGATATAAAGTTTTCTATACGCTGCTGTATATTGTTTCCCGTTGATTGCATCATTCCCACACTAGCAATGGCATGAACTGGAGGTTCTGTGGGTGTGCTGCCAGCTGTGCTAGCACTACTGCGTGCCTCCCCCTTTTCCTCATCGAATGGATTACTTGGCTGTAAGACTTGCAGGCCACCACTTAAGATACTAGATTTTATAAGTGTTTTACATTGCAATTCGGCAGGTTGGGGGGGAGGACCAATTTGTAGTGTATTGGCCACCAGACCCAATAAATAAGCTAAAGCTCTTTCAGAATTGAAATGTGTGAGAACTTTAGTCTGCTGCAAATGTGGCTAAAATAAATTAAATACAATTTAATTTTGCCACTAAAATCAATATAAATAATTTATGTATATTAATTGTACCTTTTCTTCGCTTATGTTAGGAGCATAAAGACCGACTTTATGATGATTTAATATAGTGTCCAAGCACGAGCGATAAGTTGCATTATTTAATTCTGAAGAAAGATCTTTGCCTATGTTGGCCTCAAGAAAAACATTAATTGCCGTCGTTTCATTTCTATACAAACCAACAAACCGATGCTAATTATATGTATTTTACATTATTAATAAATACTTACATATAGTTATTCAAATCGCATACGAAGCCATTAATGATGATCCATTTACCTCCATCCAATATATGGTTTTCAAAATCATTTTTTCGTATCAATAGCAGTTCCTCGGATTGTGTGGTATTTGTGGTATTTTTGTGATTACCTCGGCATATTATACCGGGCCAGCCTAAATCATCGGAATCTTGTATGTCACTATCACAAATGAGGCGATTCAAATTGTCCAAAGCGTGTAAAAGAGGCACAAAGTGATGGGACCAATCGAAAGCTGGCATTAAATTTATTTTATCTCGCTTCAGGATTATAAGACCTATTAGCAGTTCGTAGAGTAGCGTATCAGATATATCAGCCATCAATATGTCGGCAACACCTTCTTTGCCTTGCAAAGCTATTTCATGGGCTTTTTGTAGGGAATGTACACAGAGACTAACAGCACTTTGCAGATATTTACTTAGCAATAGTTCAGCACCGATAAGATCTTCCGTCTTCGGGCATTGATGTATATGAGTGAAAAGGAGACGTTGAAAGCGATGTAATAAGTCCAAACTAGGACTTGGGTGGTCTTGTGATTGTATATTGGATATAGATGAGAGTGATGGAGCTTCCTCTTCTGGTTTTAGGATGCCGGTGCTTAAAAATAATTGAGTCAGTTTGGCCTGTGTTAAGGCAGAGTTGTTCCGTAGTAATTGTTTAATTAGATGAAGTAGGGGTAGGTTATGACCATTGTCGGCACAGTCGTTAGATTCTAAGCGAATGGCTTGTTTTAAAGCTGTTTCTAAACCTCCTTCGGCCATTAAGGACCCTACTAAAAGGTCCGTCATAAATCTGTGACCAGCCGATGATATTCCCGGTTCTGATGGCAGTAAAGCAGTTAAAGTTTGTGCTCGTTCCGATGCGGTTGGCAGTAATACACTCCAGCCTACTTGCAGAGCCCATTGGGCAGCTTCTTGCATGGTTTTTAACACGTTAGCTCCACCAGCTAAACTTAGAATTCTCGTTTTCAAACTAACCAGCAAACGACAACCTTCTGATAGACCCACAGATTTCGGAGCAACACCATTGGCTTTCAATGCGTGCAATTGTAGTCTTAATAAATTCAAACATGCCACTGCGACGCACTCAGCTTCTTGATTTGGTGTTTGCCGATTGTTAGAATCTTGGTCACAAACTATGCCCAATAATTGATCCAATAATCGAAAAGTGTGTTCAGTCAGATCTATAACAAATGGTATTCGAGACGGTATACCTTGGATCGAATTCCGACTCCAGATGATACTCTGTGCTGCACCACAAGCAATTCCAAAAGCGTAAACCGTGGGATGTGTAGCCAATATGGGTTGTTTGACCAAAGGGTCTTTGCATATAGATGAAGGACATATTTGCTGATAGTCATTACGTCCCCATCCAAATACTTCACCACTTGAACTTAATGCCAAACAATGCGAGACCCCAATGGACACATCTATAATAACTTTAGATTGTAAGTTATTTATTAGTTTTGGTGTGCTCAAACATTGTACTTGTTTGTCGAGCTGATTGTGTCCCAAACGTCCGCCACTAGCTTTGCCCCAAGAATACAGTTTTCCTTCACATGTTAGGGCAACTGAAAATTGAGCTCCAGCAAAAACCCGCTGTACGCGAACTAAATTCTCTATAAGTAATGGAAGCTGGGAGCCGTTGCAAGAGCCGTTTCCAAGTTTGCCAAAATCCCCATCACCCCACGCATAAACCAAACCAGCAGCAGTAACAACCAATGTGTGTGCATCCCCACTGCCCAATGCCACATCTACTACTTTGTGCTCTGCTAGAGCCGCCACTTGAGTAGGCAATACCTTATCATCGGAATTGCCATGTCCTAAACGACCATAAGTACCACGTCCCCAGGTGAATAAGGTGCCATTGTAAGTGGTAGCAGCGCTGTATGTGCAACCCGCATGAATTGATTTCACGGATCTCTCTAATGTATTTATTTTCGTGGGATGTTCACGTGGCAGAGTATCACCGTGACCCAAACGGCCGCCGACACCATTACCCCAGGAATAAGCATTTCCTAAAATGTATTCATAGTAAATCAAATACTCCTTACTCTTCTGCAATCGAATGCAAGATACTTACCCATGCTATCCACAGCCAAGTAATGACGACCCTCACAATGAGCTGCCACCGATATAATATGAATTTCTGCTAATTCTTCAACAAGCATAGGCTCAGTTTCTGGCTTGGAAATGCGCCACGTGTACATTTTACCATCTTGTGTTAGAAACAATACGTACTCCTCTGATATGACTACTTGCTGAACTTGAAAGTAAAAATTTAAGACAGGCGCAGAATATTGAGAACATATATTGTTGGCAACTGCTATAGGTATGCCAACTGCTGGTTCAGCTGTAAAACCATATTGATTTGGGTTTAATGACAGCCATCCCAAGGCATATATACGCTGTTCATGTAACTGGGGAGCGCTACTAGCCGAGATATTGTTATTGTTATTGGAGGTAGTAACGCTTTCTTGGGAATTTTGATTGGGCAAAGACGTAAATTTGGCGGACGAGCTCTTATTGTTGTTTAATGCGAAATTTGTTGGCATTTGTATGCAATGTCCAGTTGGCATATGTGGCTTAGCCAAACGATCCAAGTGTGATATTATAACAACAGCAGCTTGTTTCAAGTCTACATTTGCAGTCTCTTGTTCGGGTAGTGTTAAAAATCGCAGAAAGCATTCAGTAGCACTGGAGGGAATAATATCTGGGGCAGTGCTTGCTGTAAGACCATAATTGCCCATGGCTTCGTAACGTTTTAAAATGGACACTAAAGGTGCTCCAGCATTTTGCGGCAAGTCTCGGTTATCGTCGGTAGATTTATCTTTATCCCAAAGTGTTAGTAGCAAAACTACAGCTTCCAGAGCAGCGGCAAGACTTCCCTTTTGAGCGCCTAGCTCTAGCAATAGACAAAGAGCTGTGTGACGATCTTCTTTCGGCGCTATACAGCGACTTCCCAAAGCATCTCCCAGTGTTACTTGACGTAGAAATTTAATCGAACGTTCTAAAACCTCTATCCATAGTGGTGAAACCTATTAATGTAAACAAAAAACAAAAGCAATTATAAAAATGCATGTAACGAATCATGTTTTAATATTTAAACTACTGGCCTCAAGGCTTTCATAAATTAAACATATGTATCAATTTCAATATCTAAGTAGTTATTTATTACAAAATCTTTTGCGTAATACTGCAACTTGTGGGATTTAAAGAAACACGCTGCTACTGTTTTTTTCTTAGTTTATTTTAATTTTCATTATGAATTTAAAAATAGTAATAAAAAAACAATTCGAATATGTATAACGAAGTTCTCACATTAACTCTTAATCGAGATATCGAATAGACACATATGTAATTGTATTTTATTTTTGCAGTTGCATGTTGAAATTTATTTTTTGATTACTGGAATAGAAAAATGAAATCAAAATTATTTCTCACACTTACCTGGGACGTGTCAAAGAGTAGAGCCTCAGGTAGGTCTTGCAGAGATTCCAATGCTTCACTTAACAACTCACTGCACATTTCCATGTCCTCTCCAGAACGCCAAGCACGACGTAAAAAGAAAAATGAAAAATTTAAAGCAGCTCGAGTGCATACTCTTGCCAAACCCAACGTGGCACGCTCACTTTCACGCATCGGCGAACGTAATTCCTGGGATGAATGTTGTGTATACTTTGCAAATCTTTCGCGACTAGACAGGCGGCTTACATCATGAAATTTATTGACATTTTTATCGGTTGGATTTAAAAATGGGTTGTTTGAGTTAGAGGGTGCTTGAAGTAGTGGCATGTCCAGAGTTGATTGCTGTTGTAATTGAGCTTGTTGATGCTGCTGTTGTTGTTGTTTGCATCTGGCTAGAGACACAAAATAGCGTTCATAAATGAACAGTTGTTGCCGCAGATGTATAGCAGACAGACAATTGCCCGATGCTTGCAATGAAAGATCATGCAATTCGTTAAATAATGTTTTCTGGCACTCGACTTTTGCAGAATTATTAGGGGATTGCCCCCACAGCCACGATTCAAAGATGGCATCACTGGCAACACGCTGGGCAGCCACAGCAGCAGCCTGAGCAGCAGAAGTTATCTTTTTAATAGTCGCATCAGAGTCTAAGGTATGACAAGCACTGCAATTGCAGGCCGACAAAGGACCGCAATGATCATTTGGGCAACACGAACATTGTAGTTTCTGCACACCACAATAGTGTTTGCCATCATCTCCCAAATAAGACAAATTACCAGCCGCATTTACTACAGCCCCAGTGGCAGACGAGACCAATTCGCAATCTTGTATAAGGTTATTCCACAGTATCGCGGCATCTTCGGGATTACGAAGACTGGCTATAAGATCAGCGCGCACCCATTTGGTGTCCAAATATTGTAAGGGTCTCAAATACAAGTCTGTGTTATTGGAATTGGTTGTCATTTTATGTTGTTCAACAAAATAAAATTGAATTTAATTTATTTTGCAAAATGTTCAGGTTTTCCTTTCTCTATTCCATATTCTACGTAGTTATTAATTCCAGTTTAACATCAGTACTTAATCAAAACACTTTTATTTGTATAAAAAGAACAAAAATACATTCTATATTAAAAGTTGCAAAAATACGATTTGTTTGGTTTCAATGCCTTTAACCCCGTTATTGTTGTTATTAAAACAACAACTAATAATAACAACTTTTCTCTACAACCCAATTGTTATTTTTAAACGCAAATATTTTCACACATATTTCCACAAACATTACTTTGAAACTACAAAACAGTGATTTGAAAAATTGCTTCTCTTTTTTGTTTCAATAAATGCAATTGTTTTTGATTATTTTATTGTAATATAAAAGCTTTTTTATATGTATTAGAGTGGTTTGAGGTTACTATAGCAATAAAGTTTTGATTTTCCTTTGTACCTGTATAATATTAGAGATGCCATATTTGTTGAAATTCTGTGGAGGCTGTCGAAACAAAAAATTTGCACTTGCAAAATTGATTTTTTTTTTCGATTTTTAAATATATAAATTTGTATATGAAAAATGTATTCACATTAAAAATTGTACTCAGCAAGATCTGTATTTATTTATGTTCAAGAAATACCCTTTTTGCATTTTCGCGTACAAATATGTTTTTATAATAAAAATTAATCAAAATTGATTAAATTCCATATTTAAAAAGTACAAAATAAAGCTAGAGAGCTCTTTTATAGCGGATCAATTCAATTTAAAAAATTTTATAACTGAAATATTCAAAATATAATTGAAAAATCTTAAAACACAATTATATACATAGTACATACGTATACTAAATTACATGAGAATTACTTATGACACATTTGAGTTTTTAAAATTCATAATTGAAGTAAATTTGAGCAATCTGTCTGAAAACTATTGCAACAGTAAATAAAATGACAATGGCAACACCACAGGTAACGTCATATTGTAACTGTGTGTGTGTATAAAATTTATAATTTTTTCCACAAATGACCGTGTAACAATTATTAAATATTTCACACAAGACGCTTAATTAAGTAAGATAATTCACAAGCCTCATGAATGTTTATACGAACTTGCAATAACTAAGTAAGTACTTGTACGCCCTTTGAAGTTTTTATCCTTTTTCCAGATAACTCCACCTTAATTTGTTCGCTTCTTTCTTGTCTGCACATGAAAATTTTTATTTGCAGTTTATCCAATTTTCGATCTTCAACTACGATTGGTTTAGGTGAAATATAATAATATTATTCCTATTTTCGCAATTTTATTTCAGTTTTTTATATATATTGCTGCAATTTTATCGATAAATGAAAATTATACTAAGCGACGGCACAATTGATAATTTTTCCTTTATTTATGCAAAAAACGACATCGAGAAAATTTTCATTGTACGATTTGTCAATTTTCTGTCAAATTTGTTTTTTTGGTTTTGTCGTGTGAGAACGAAAGCGATAGAAAAAGAATGGTTTGAGAAGAGAGCGGCTTTTTGTTTATGCGTGCTTGTTTACGTTCAATGCAAGCACAACAAACACAAAAATCACCTGTTGCAATAAACAACAAACTGACTGTTGTTGCTTTAAGAAAATAAAAATAAAGGTAAAATTCTTCGGAAAATATGTCATTCAAAAGCATAAATTGTTGACACATGTTGATACATTAGTCACTGGCTGCAAGGATGTCATAACTCATCATAAGTCTTGAATTTTTACTTTTTTTAGATCAAATAAAATATTTTCCCCTCAAGGGGTGAATAAACAAGATATGTATTTACATAGTATATGAAATGTTTGTATATATTGAAGAACGATTGAAGATTTATTCTGCATTTTTAACTCAAAATTGGGGTTTTAAGTTATTACGATCTTGCGGAAATGAGCAACATGTAGTTCCTTTATGGTTAATAAAATATACACTTTTTATAAGCACATTAACTTTAATAATTCTCCGACAATGTTTACATTAAGACTATTACCTAACAAGCGATATTTTTGACGATTTGTTATTTTAAGGGGGAAATCAAAAGTTTCCGGAAAACACATTAGGCGAGCCACCTCCCGTGGTGTAAAATAACGCAATTTTAGACTGAGCAACAGATTCAAACGTTTTTCTTCATAACCATCAATAGTATTATTCATTTCTTCAATTGCCTTTAATAGGGAAAATTTTCTTTGCATTTCTTCCGATGATAAAGGACAATAAATTGAACCTGTACCTTCGCTATAGTGCGTATACGCTTTCGTAAAGCACATTGTGTTTGATGCAGCCGCCGTTACAATATCCATTAACCAAACTCTGCGTTTAAGAACCATTGCATCTAAATGAAAGTTTTGAGTAATTTTTTCTTCTTTAATTAACAAGGATGATAACTCCAATTTGTTGCTTAATATATTTATAAACGGTATCTCCATCCATAATTTACCAGCTGCAAATGAAAAATCTTTGGTTTTTCTCGCTAAACAATAATAACGGTGTCTAGTATTGGGTATTCCTATTTGTGTGGGGCTCAATATGAATTCTCTGTAATAGAAATTAGATTTTTCTAAAGCATCCACGTAAGCATTCCTAGCTCGAGATTCTTCAAATCCTTTCACATTTTCCATCAAAATATATTTCACTCCATTACACAGTGGCAGCAGTTCGCAAATATGATTTAAGGCATCCGATCGTTCATCATCGATATCACGCTTATTTCCAACGCGGGTATGCGGTTGACAAGGAGGCGACATTAATATCGTATTAATTTGCAATTTTTCCAATATTTTAATATTTAACTTTTGTATGTTGCTGTTCATTAATAGAGTTTCTTTATGGTTAAAGGAATATACGTCATTTGCAACGGTATTGATGTCCATAGCAGCAATAACTTGGCCGATCAGTTCAGAATCTATTTGTAATAATTGTATTACTTGGATTGTATATTTAATTTATTGTCTTACATTTAAATGCATAATGCATGCCTCCAATTCCACTAAACAATTCAAGTATTTTGAGTTCCATTGTGAACCTTACAATCAATTCAAGTCGTTTCTAGTCCTCTTTCTGCTGGTAACACAAAGTATTTTTATTTTGTGTTTATTTGGCCTTGCAAAAAAAAAAAGGTTTTTGACATGTGTTTTGTCCCACATTCACTTTAATTTTCTAGTGCTACCAGATCTAGATAAACTGATAATACATATTTCATGAGAGTGGGTTATGCTTTTATTCGTTAACATAATACCAGCGACATCTAGTACAACATAGCTAAACATCATATAGATACCAAGTAGTTATGAGTACTAAGGCAGACTAACAAGGTCATGGTAGAATAATACAGGTAGTGTGGAAGCGTTAACGGCCTTTGTGGTTTCGGGGCTGTCGAAATTTGATAACGTATTACTAACACAATCCCACACCACTAAAACATCACACTTTAAAATTTGTTTCAAATACAAATAGGCTTTACCACACGGGCATAATTATGCTGGCATAACATGGCAGTTTGCTTGCTAATTCGGTGAAGAGAAGGGTTTTTTTGTTGGCATAACTTATCAACCAGCTACAACCCCGCATCTGCAGCACAAAACTAATAAATACACAATTTAAAAAAACACATGTCAAATGAATACAATAAACACTAATAAGCACAAAGCTGTGTTTACGTATACATTTTATGCCAGACGAATTAGTCTCGTGTGTTATGAAAAGAACAAAAACTGTGCGGCTTAAAAATTTTTCTCGTCTGTGAATGCTCAATAAGAAAAAAGAAAATAAACATATTTCCGTGTTTCTTTTGTGCTTTTTGACAGCTTCAAACATAAATGCAGAGTTGGTGTAGCTTCGACACTATCTGTATTATTTTTCCATGGTAGATACGTATAACGTCTATGTTTGGCTGTGAAGCTCACATTACTATTAAATTTTTAAATTATTTTCATATATGTAGGGTAACCAGAAAAGCAGCAAAATATGTTAAATAAAAAGTATTTTGATTTTTGCCAATATATATTTTGCCACCATACATGTATGTATGACATATACATTCACTCTATTAAATTTAAGCTTTTAGTAATTTTAATACAAATTTCAAATTTCGTTGAATAATAATTATTAAGTCAATAGACATCCTACTTTATAAAAAGGAAAACATAAATCCATATAGTATTTAGGCCCAATAAATGACTAGCCATTTAAGTGCCATTTATTTTTAAATGCCATTTAAGTACCAGTTTCAATTTTTCAGTACAAAATTGTGTGACATTTAAATGATACTTAAATGACCATTCATCTGCATTTAAAGTCCATTTAATTTTTGCTTGCGTTTTGGTGTTTCGCGCAACAAAGTAAACAAAAAATTTGCAGCCATTGAAAAATCAACATCTTTCGGAGTGAAATTTGGCCTTCTTTTATTAATATTATTCTTTTTTATGTTTTTTAAAATTGTTTTAAGCTTTTAAAACTTTGCAGAAACCAAGGTGTATTTAACTAGATGACAGCATTAGGAAAACAATGTTGCGGGGCGAAACCAAAATTAAAATATACTTACCTATGAATACCGAAAACCACCACCTTTTGTGTGCCATGTTGTGACATACAAACCAACCAAAAAGGCGGCATTAAAATACATCTTTTTCTTTTTTTTTTATTTAGTCTACCTTTAAATATTTTTTTTTGTTGTCACGTGTCTTTATTTTAAATAAAATATAAATAAATTTAAATAAATACAGTATTTTTTTAAAGTATTTTCCTGTGTAGTAGTTTATGCTTCTTTTTCCACCTGTTTTATGTTATTCAACTGTCAAGAGTGTGTGTGTCAGTTGGCCGCACTGCTTGTTTTGTTGTAATTCACAAATAAACATAGAATGATTACACAAACAAAAAACAGGGATGTAGTTTTCATTCATGGGTGCGGGAAGTACTACCAAAACTGTTAGTTTTAAATATTATGTTTGTATATTTTTTTTATATAAAATACGTAAAAACAAACACCTTCTACTATTATGATGACCTAATGAAATGAAAATATTAAGGAGGAAAAAAGAAAGGATAGAAAATGAGCAGGAGTAGTAACTGCAGGTAAAGAAGAGGAAAAGCATAAACAAGTATAGAACACGGAAAATAACATTTGTTTTATAAAAGCAATTTTAAAGGAAAGTTTTGTATATGACGAAAAAAATATGTAAGGAAAATTCTAGATAGAACTTACAGAAAAAGATGGCTGATTTGGCGGAAAACCGATGGGAAAAAATTTGGAAGTTCGGAAGAATGGAAGTAATTTCGGATAGGACAGAAGTGAGTTGATAGGATGGAAAACGAAAGTTAAATCAAAAGTAAAAAGTCCTTTCAAGTGTGCAGTAATAGTAAATAACCAAAACAAAGTGATAGTGCATTAAAAATTTAAAAAAATTTTTGTGTTGTGCAAATTATAAAATATAATTTGGTTGTACTGTTCAAAATAGTGTGATAAGGAACGCAAAGTAACTCCTTCAACTTAAATAAAAAAATAGGCGGTGATGTGGAGATAAAACGTAAGGAGTTGATATATAATAATTGTGCGTTTGAGGATATAGATTTAAAATAAATCGTTACAGCTGGCTAGAGAAGCATATTGTCCAGGAAAATTCAAGAAGCATAGCAAAGGCGTGTGTGAGGTGCAACTTGAAGGACTGAGAAGGAGGGGTTGGTAATTTTGCTTGATCAGAATAGCCAGGTAACAATAAAGTGTATCTCCAAAACAATAGACTTATTAAGGCAAAAACAAAGAAGAGTGAAAAAAAAAGAATTCCTTGGAAACAACTAAAAAGAAAAAGTTTATAAAAAAAAAGGACAATTGTCCAGATATTAATTTGATTATTCATTTAGTTACTCATTTTTCTATTTAAATTTATTATAGTTTATTCATTAGTATTCAATTTTATATTTTAAGTTATTAATAATTTTTATCATCAATTAAGAGAAAAAAAGTAAATATTTTCCATAGTGCAGATTTTATATTTTTTTCGTGTGCCTGAAAGTAAACTTAGTTTTTTTTTGGTCTCCGCGAGTTAACTATTCCTCCGTAGAGGGCAGTAGAGCAATATATAAAAAACCTTGGCCGGAAGTAAAAAAATAACAAAAAGGCTAACAGAAATATTAGATAAAATCAATTAGGATTTGTCATAGAATTCCTGAAAATTAAGTGCAGGAAAGCATACTAGCCTCAGGGAGCTCCTTTAGGTTAGGGTTAAAGAAACATAGAGGTGTTGTAAGAAGAAAATAATAAGACAATTAATTGATTTAGTCTAATAGGTGTAGAGAGAAAAAGTAAAAGAAAACTAAGTCAGAGGCATAATTGGTTAAGTTGCAAATTGTAGAATATTAATTATTATAGTTAATTTTTTTTTTGTTTTGTTTGAGTGATATTACTATATTTACAATTTTTTTTTAGTAATAAGGTTTTGCATTTTTTTTGTATATTATTGTTAATTTATATTAATTGTTGGTTGAGTAATAATGTATAGGAAGCAAAACTGTTAGTTCTTAATTATTTTTATTAGTTATTTTTTTTGGTTTTAAATAAAGATCATGAATTTTTATAACGTTTGAAGAAAACTAGTGATGTGTTGGCATTAAATTAAAAAGGGTAAAGGCATGAAGGTAAGCTAAAGCTGGAAAAGTAAGTCGATGGTTGTAGTGGGTTCACAGCAAAAATCTCTCGTGAGGATCGTTATGTGACATGGTTGGGAGGGCAACATAGGGCGTAACATCTGCCTGAAAAAGAAAGTAGAGAAAGTGGTATTATTAAGGTAGCCTAGATTGTTTGGTAAAGTATTTGATTTTTTTTGTTTTAATTCATTTTTTTATGATCAGCGTACCCAGTGGGAGGGTTGGGACCTTCTGAGATGTGTTTACCGGTAATGAGAGCTAGGCGGAAACCTCACTGGTCACTACGGCTGTTACATAAATGGCGCCCAAACTTTTAAATGAAGGAACTAATTGGCGCACATTTTGTACGTTGTACATAAATGGCGCCCAAACTAAAGCAGGAATTAATTGGCGCACATTTTGTACGTTGTACATAAATGGCGCCCAAACTAAAGCAGGAATTAATTGGCACACATTTTGTACGTGTTACATAAATGGCGCCCAAATTAAAGCAGGAATTAATTGGCGCACATTTTGTACGTTGTACATAAATGGCGCCCAAACTGAATTCGTATGTTTGGTGCTAAATGGCGCCACACACAGTTCTTTTTTTTCCAATTTCAAACACATGTAGTTCCAACGAAGCATGTAACCATAGAATAATAGTTTGAATTTCAATAGCCCATCGAGTGAAGCACCCATCTGGTGGCTGAAATTATAGTCGTTGGTAGCACTATGAAGTAAGGTCTTCTAAAGTTAGTACCAAGAGACGGTAACTTCCAGCCAACAGATGAGTGTGAACCTCGGAAAATTCATTTAGAAAAAGTGGTAATAGCTTAGAGACTGCCGCGTGCGTTTCTCTAATTGTATTAATGACATTTTTCTAGTTTTCGTATTTAGATTAGTATCAGCTTAAATTATACGGAAGACAGAATCGGTAGCCGCCTGTGCTGTTTTTTTGTTATTGCACAGGGTCTGAAGTACCGAGAGTCGCCAATAGGACCTCGTATAACTCATAACTAACCAGGAGAGGGGAAGTATGACCGTATATGAGAGCCTATACAATTCATTTGTTTTTTTTTGTAAATTGTCTTGCACCACTAATTCTACCATTAAACCTACTTTTCGAATAAAATGTTAATCGACAACCGCTTTAACCTTCATGCCAAACCCGTAAGAATAATCATAAATAAAACAATAAATATAGTTTTTGTGAAGAAGTAATAATATTTTTTGAGTTACGTTTATTTTCAACTAATTATTAATTTCAAGTTCTACTTAGTTAGAGGAATTTTAGCTGTTTTGAAAAAAGATTTAATCAAAATATTCATAACCAAATTCGATTGTATTTAGAGTTTCTATAGTTTAATTTTAGTTTTAAAATCATAATTAAGACCATAATTTGAAACTTTCGAATTTCCAATTTTTCGCGTCGGCAAATTGTGTGTAAAAAGTGAGGGTGAATTTGATTAAGTTTTAAGTAGGGTATGTCCAGAAATAGAAAACGAGAGAGGGAAGCACAATTCGATTTAAATAGGTCTACACCGATTGAATTTGGGAAGACATACAAGTCTAACACCCCCAGTCAGAAAATTAGTGTTAGCAGAATTACAGAAATGAATCCACCTACAGGCAATAACAATCCCCAAATTTACGACAAATCGGCAACTATAAATGCAGATAAACCAAGCACTAGTTCGGTCACGAATGTCGAGGGAAAAGGTCAGGGATCAGCTGCATCACTTCAACCAGCGAGAAACCCGTCTATCGTTGCAGAACAGAACAATTTGTTGCAAATGTTCGAAATGAAGAGGCAAATAGCAGATTTAACCGCCACAGTAGGGAAATTAAGTATAGTTCTGCAGAAGACACAGCAGGAAAATAGAAAGCTTATGGATGAAATTGTGCCTAACATTAGAAAGAATGAGGAATTAGTTTTTAATCGTACAATTCCCCCTTCAGCAAGTCCAGCTAACTCTTCGAGAGCTTCGGTGGAAAATAGTGAGCCTACAAGCCAACAAAGGAATTGCCACAAGATGAGAATCGACAAATGGGGTATAGAATTCGATGGTAACGTGCACAAACTGGCTGTAGAAGATTTTGTGTTCAGAGTAGAACGTCTAAGGAGACAATATGGAGTTTCATGGGATGAAGTCTTGGACAATTTCCATTTACTGGTAAAGGGAGTGGCTGAAAAGTGGTACTGGCTGTTCGTACAAACTAACCTGGTTACAGAATGGTCCACATTAAAAGAGGCATTATTAAAACAGTACCAGTCCACCAGGTCTAGCTTCGAGTTGATGAGCGATATGGTAGAACGGAAACAGCAACAGGGTGAGGGTATCGATTCATTCTTCTTCATCATGACTCAGATGCGGTCCAGGTTAAATATTACCGTGTCTGAAAAAGAGATGATAAAAATGATAAAGAAGAATTTAAAAGACGAAATAAGAAATAGAGTTTACCCCATTGTTGTTGATTCGGTTGAAGAGCTACGGCAGGAATGTATCGAGGTCGAGAAGATATTCTGCCGCAAAGATTCCAGGAATGCTCAGACATCAGCTCCAGTAAATCGTTACCAGAGACATGTGAACGAAGTCGTCGAGAAGCCAGAATATGAGCCTATGAACTCTGACCAGCAATTTGAGGAAATAGCAGCAATCGAAGCCAGAAAAGTGTATGACCTGAACGCCAGCAACCATCTAGAATGCTGGAATTGCCACCAAAAAGGGCATGTTTTCAATTATTGTCCATCGGAGGAAAGGGCTATATTTTGTTATGGCTGCGGCAAGCCAGACGTCAAGTCCCCAAATTGTGGAAATTGTAGGGCTCGTTATTTTCGCCGGAGCGAGGGAACCGCGGGGAACCATCGTTCCAAAGACACCCCGCATGCAACACGAAAATAACAACAGATAAAAAAATCAATTTGCTAAAAAGAGTTAAAAAATTTAATAAATGTATTCCTCAAATGCGACACATATATTCGCTTGAGGAACGTGAAGAAAATTATCATAGGGTAAGGAATAGAATTTTTAATGAAGCTATTGCTTTTAAGAAAGAAATTTCAAATAGGATTTTAAAATTAAGGAAAAAATTTGCGGAAAAGAAGAAAATGCGAAAACTAGTTGTAGAAACAGTAAAGACAATCAGTAGGGAAGGCGATCCACGCGCTTTCGCCGACATTAGAATAGGAAATATATGTATAAAAAGTTTATTAGATACCGGAGCGTCCGTCAGTTTATTAGGAAAAAATTGTAGGGAATTAGTGGATAAATTAGGAATTAGTATTAAGCCAATATTTTCAGTAGTTTCAACGGCAGCTGGTAAGAAACATCGATTGTTGGGTAAAGTAGAATTAGAAGTAACCTTCAAGGAGGAAACAAAGAAAATAACATTTTACTTGTGTCCAGATTTGGAGCAAGAAGCCTACCTCGGAGTAGATTTTTGGACATCCTTTGGTTTAGCTCCTGAAATATTTAAAATCGATGAGTTAAATCGTGAAAAATTACAGGAAGATTTTAAAGTGGAGGATCATAAAATCAATCCACATGTATTAAGCCCAGATCAGCAGGAAAGTTTAAAAAAAATAATAGAATTGTTTCCTACCTTTGAGAAAGATGGCTTAGGTTGTACTCCTCTCGAGAAGCATTCCATTAAATTAGTAGAGGGTGCAGTTCCTTTCAAAGACCGTCATTACCCATTATCCCCAGCCGTACAAGAAATTGTCTATAAAGAAATAGATACGATGCTTGAATTAAAAGTGATTGAAGAGAGTGAAGGTCCGTGGTCGAATAGGACGACAGTTGTTCGAAAGCCCGATAAAAACAGGTTCTGCCTTGATGCTCGAAAGCTAAACAATATTACAGTTAAAGATGCCTATCCCCTTCAGAATATAGATGGGATTTTGAGTCGGATTGACGAAACTTATTATATAAGTAGCGTCGATTTAAAGTTTGCTTTTTGGCAGATAGAGCTAGAGGAAGAGTGTAGGCCATACACGGCGTTTACCGTACCAGGTCGACCACTATACCAATTTCGAGTTATGCCTTTCGGTCTGTGCAATGCGGCACAACGTCTTTGCAGGCTTATGGATAAAGTCATCCCTCAAAGGTTAAAAGAAAACGTGTTTATCTACTTGGACGATCTCTTGGTAATTTCTGACAGTTTTGAAAAACATTTGAAAATATTGGAAGAAGTGGCAGGTTGTTTGAAGAAAGCAAACCTTACAATAGGACTTAGGAAATCAAAGTTTTGTTTTCAACAATTGAAATACCTCGGCTTTATTATAGGCGGTGGAAGTCTCAAAACCGACCCAGAGAAGGTACGTGCCATAAGAGAAATCAGGGTACCAAGGTCGCCTCGTGAAGTTCGTAGTTTTCTCGGAACGGCAGGCTGGTACCGCAGATTCATAAAGGATTTTGCCTCTTTATCAGCTCCATTAACCGACAGGCTAAAAAAATCAAAAAAATTTGAAATGACACCTGAAGCAATAGAGTCGTTTGAAAATTTAAAGAAAGCATTAACTTGTGCACCAGTGCTAAGACATCCAGACTTCACAAAAAGATTTTGGATACAGTGTGATGCATGTGACTACGGAATCGGTGCGGTCCTGTATCAGCTAAGCGACAAAATGGAAGAACATCCGATTGCTTTTTACAGCCAAAAATTAAATAGGTGCCAAAAAAATTACACCGTAACAGAAAAGGAGTGTTTGGCGGCCGTAATGGCCGTAAAAAAATTCCGCCCATACGTAGAAATGATGCCTTTTACGATAGTTACGGATCACGCTAGCCTTAAGTGGCTAATGTCCCTGAAAGATATAACAGGTAGACTAGCACGTTGGTCACTTCAGTTACAGTCGTTCGCTTTCGAAATAGAACACAGGAAAGGCTCTGAAAATGTTGTCGCAGACATGCTTTCACGGCTAGAAAATGATGATATAGGTGCAGAAGAATTAGAGTTAGAAGACATCTTTGATTTCGAAACTATTGAATTCCAAAGCGAGGAATATCTGAATTTAATCCGGCTTATAAATGAAAAGAAAGAAAGCTTACCAGATTTAAAGGTTGATGAGGGAATAGTGTACAAAAGAATGGATTTCGATAGGGGTGATGAGACTGAAAGCCAGTGGAAAATATGGATTCCCCCAAATATTACCCAGCCCATAATCGAAAAAGCCCATTCAAGTCTGACATCGGCTCACGGAGGGGTTGCAAAAACATTAGAACGCATTAGAAGATTCTTCTATTGGCCGAAACTGCATACTCAAGTGAAGGAGTACATACGTAACTGCCAGACATGCAAAGAAATCAAACCCTCTAATCAAAATCTTCGACCGGAAATAGGAAACCAGGTAATTACTGATCGACCTTTTCAAAAATTGTATTTGGATTTCCTAGGCAAGTATCCAAGATCCAAAAGTGGGAATTGCTACGTTTTTATAGTCCTCGATCACTTCACGAAATACACTTTTATCAAAGCTATGAGAGAAGCCACGGCCGGAAATGTGATTGAATTCCTAATCCAGGATGTATTTCACAAATTTGGTGTTCCTGAAATTATTCACACAGACAACGGCGTACAATTTGTCTCTAAAGCTTTTCAAAATATGTTAAGCACATACAAAATACAGCACATCAAAACACCAGTGTATCAGCCGAGCAGCAACGCCTCAGAGAGGGTTAATCAAAGCATTCTATCTGCTATAAGAGCATATTTGAAAGACGATCATCGAGATTGGGATCTCTATCTTTCCGAAATAGCTTGTGCCTTGCGAAATTCCTTTCATAGTGCAATAGGATTTACTCCCTTTTTTGCATTATTCGGATTCCACATGTACTCAAGCGGAGCTGACTACAAATTAAGCCGAAAGCTGCAGTCAATTGCAGATCACCGGGTCTTAGCAAAACCAAATGAGCGTATGGAATTAATAAGAGAACAAATAAAGGAAAACATGAACAAAGCGTATGAGAAAAGTGCCGAAAGGTACAACAAAAGAGCCCGAATAGTAAAATTTCTGCCTGGACAGGAGGTTTATAGGAGAAACATGGTCCAAAGCAACTTTGCAAAAAGTTTGAATGCGAAATTTTCCCGAAAGTTCTTGAAATGTAGGGTGGTTCGACCTGTCGGTAACAACATGTACGAACTGGAAACGTTAGAGGGAAAAACAATAGGTATTTATCACGTAAAGGATATAAAGGTATAGAGTGCTAAACAGATAAACTGTATAAAAAGAAAAAAAGACATATGAAAACAACCTATTTATACAATTAAATGTTTGTCGTGATGTCCCACTTTTATGAGATTTAGCTAATTTTTTTTAAATCTGTGATAAATATTCCTAGTATCCGATGATTATACATAACGCCGCGTACCTGACAATAAAATAAGAATCCCTAGTACCTGAGAGATACAGTCTGCCAATATAAAAAAACAAAAAAATTTTTTTTTGTTTACATACCCATCTGTTGTGCAATATTAGTTAGTAAGAAAAACCTGTGATTCATCTGTGATATTAGTGTGCTGTGTTGTCCCCTTTTTTTTTTTTAAATGCCAGAATTATTCGAAAAAAATAATAACTTCAAAAGATCTGCAAAAGAAAGGAAAAAGGGTAAACAAAGTAAACTCTTAGATTGCTTATGAAAAACAAGTTTACTTCCCGTAAAGCACAGGTGTACTGCTTACAGCGCAAACCAATGGGGTCTCGAGTTTTTTTTTACCGAAAAAAAAAACTAAAAAGAAAAAAAAACTTAGAGATAGTTGCACATCTGAGAGCTGCCAGTTTCAATGGAAGAAAGGAAGTAGAGGTGATACCCGAGCATGTTGAAAAGATCTGCAATAAATTTTGAAAGAAAAGACTATTAGTAGGACGATACATAACGTAGATATTAATAATTATTGCCTCAAGATATTTGTGGCGTTCGTTTTGATTTATATTCATTTGCACTCTGTGCTCAATTGGTAAGAAACCAATTACAAGAAAATATAAGATCTTTTATTTATATGGGTTTACCGCTATGGATTTTTTTTACCAATAAAAAAAGTTTAATAGGCGATTTCTAAAACGATGTGGATGAGGTTTCCGCTGTTGAAAGGTGTACCTAGCAATAACCAAAAAAATAGTAAATTTCATATTGTACAATTGGGCAGGGAAAATTCAGTGTACTTACCTGGTAGTTAAATCCCAAGCCCGGCTTTTTATGAGACTGTCAGGGTGTGAGAGTTCCCCACGATTCTTGTTGTGGTTCAGGAAAAGCTCAAAATCCGCACACCGTTTCCTACTAGGACACTCGTAGAATCCGGAGTTTTGTTGCGGGGCGAAACCAAAATTAAAATATACTTACCTATGAATACCGAAAACCACCACCTTTTGTGTGCCATGTTGTGACATACAAACCAACCAAAAAGGCGGCATTAAAATACATCTTTTTCTTTTTTTTTTATTTAGTCTACCTTTAAATATTTTTTTTTGTTGTCACGTGTCTTTATTTTAAATAAAATATAAATAAATTTAAATAAATACAGTATTTTTTTAAAGTATTTTCCTGTGTAGTAGTTTATGCTTCTTTTTCCACCTGTTTTATGTTATTCAACTGTCAAGAGTGTGTGTGTCAGTTGGCCGCACTGCTTGTTTTGTTGTAATTCACAAATAAACATAGAATGATTACACAAACAAAAAACAGGGATGTAGTTTTCATTCATGGGTGCGGGAAGTACTACCAAAACTGTTAGTTTTAAATATTATGTTTGTATATTTTTTGTATATAAAATACGTAAAAACAAACACCTTCTACTATTATGATGACCTAATGAAATGAAAATATTAAGGAGGAAAAAAGAAAGGATAGAAAATGAGCAGGAGTAGTAACTGCAGGTAAAGAAGAGGAAAAGCATAAACAAGTATAGAACACGGAAAATAACATTTGTTTTATAAAAGCAATTTTAAAGGAAAGTTTTGTATATGACGAAAAAAATATGTAAGGAAAATTCTAGATAGAACTTACAGAAAAAGATGGCTGATTTGGCGGAAAACCGATGGGAAAAAATTTGGAAGTTCGGAAGAATGGAAGTAATTTCGGATAGGACAGAAGTGAGTTGATAGGATGGAAAACGAAAGTTAAATCAAAAGTAAAAAGTCCTTTCAAGTGTGCAGTAATAGTAAATAACCAAAACAAAGTGATAGTGCATTAAAAATTTAAAAAAATTTTTGTGTTGTGCAAATTATAAAATATAATTTGGTTGTACTGTTCAAAATAGTGTGATAAGGAACGCAAAGTAACTCCTTCAACTTAAATAAAAAAATAGGCGGTGATGTGGAGATAAAACGTAAGGAGTTGATATATAATAATTGTGCGTTTGAGGATATAGATTTAAAATAAATCGTTACAGCTGGCTAGAGAAGCATATTGTCCAGGAAAATTCAAGAAGCATAGCAAAGGCGTGTGTGAGGTGCAACTTGAAGGACTGAGAAGGAGGGGTTGGTAATTTTGCTTGATCAGAATAGCCAGGTAACAATAAAGTGTATCTCCAAAACAATAGACTTATTAAGGCAAAAACAAAGAAGAGTGAAAAAAAAAGAATTCCTTGGAAACAACTAAAAAGAAAAAGTTTATAAAAAAAAAGGACAATTGTCCAGATATTAATTTGATTATTCATTTAGTTACTCATTTTTCTATTTAAATTTATTATAGTTTATTCATTAGTATTCAATTTTATATTTTAAGTTATTAATAATTTTTATCATCAATTAAGAGAAAAAAAGTAAATATTTTCCATAGTGCAGATTTTATATTTTTTTCGTGTGCCTGAAAGTAAACTTAGTTTTTTTTTGGTCTCCGCGAGTTAACTATTCCTCCGTAGAGGGCAGTAGAGCAATATATAAAAAACCTTGGCCGGAAGTAAAAAAATAACAAAAAGGCTAACAGAAATATTAGATAAAATCAATTAGGATTTGTCATAGAATTCCTGAAAATTAAGTGCAGGAAAGCATACTAGCCTCAGGGAGCTCCTTTAGGTTAGGGTTAAAGAAACATAGAGGTGTTGTAAGAAGAAAATAATAAGACAATTAATTGATTTAGTCTAATAGGTGTAGAGAGAAAAAGTAAAAGAAAACTAAGTCAGAGGCATAATTGGTTAAGTTGCAAATTGTAGAATATTAATTATTATAGTTAATTTTTTTTTTGTTTTGTTTGAGTGATATTACTATATTTACAATTTTTTTTTAGTAATAAGGTTTTGCATTTTTTTTGTATATTATTGTTAATTTATATTAATTGTTGGTTGAGTAATAATGTATAGGAAGCAAAACTGTTAGTTCTTAATTATTTTTATTAGTTATTTTTTTTGGTTTTAAATAAAGATCATGAATTTTTATAACGTTTGAAGAAAACTAGTGATGTGTTGGCATTAAATTAAAAAGGGTAAAGGCATGAAGGTAAGCTAAAGCTGGAAAAGTAAGTCGATGGTTGTAGTGGGTTCACAGCAAAAATCTCTCGTGAGGATCGTTATGTGACATGGTTGGGAGGGCAACATAGGGCGTAACATCTGCCTGAAAAAGAAAGTAGAGAAAGTGGTATTATTAAGGTAGCCTAGATTGTTTGGTAAAGTATTTGATTTTTTTTGTTTTAATTCATTTTTTTATGATCAGCGTACCCAGTGGGAGGGTTGGGACCTTCTGAGATGTGTTTACCGGTAATGAGAGCTAGGCGGAAACCTCACTGGTCACTACGGCTGTTACAACAATTACAACAATACAAGAACAACAGGTATTTTTGTTTGTGTAGTTTCATTGCGTATGTTAAAAAATAACCCATAAAACAAAGAAAACCGATACAGAAAAAAGTATAACTATTTTGTATGTATTTTGACATTCGCAACGAATAGTGCTGATGTAATGCTGTCACCTGGTTAAATACGCCTTGGCAGCAACCTATCATTGTTGTCATTTTTAGCCTGAAAAAGAATCCACAATAGAAATTTTTCTTTAATTATGTAAAAAAAAATTTAGAGAATTTAAATACAAACAATAATTTAACACTGAAAAACTGAAACTGTATTTAAATACAACTTAAATTTAAGTGCCAATTAGCTAAATGACATGCGAGGTTAATTATTGGGCCTTAGTATATTTATAAATTCATAATTTAACATGTATATAGACTAGCTAAAAAACCCTCAACAAACAAAAGTTTTTGAAAATAACTAATCATTTATATTCATATACATAAGTACATACATCTCTATCAATCCAGCAAATATGTAAATAAATAATAAAGAAAAATATCGGATTTCACCGATGAAAAACATCTCATTCAAACACTAACGGCGAAATTTGTGAATTAACTTGCATTTGGGAACAAATATTCCATACCTACACTTGCATTGGAAATTTACGTATGTCAGTTAATTGATCATGCACACACTACTATGATGAATTGGTGGAAGAGTCGTCGCGTAAAAATTTTATAGAAATATCTATTAATGACACTTAAAAAATGTAAACCCAAGGCAGATCAACGAGATAGTAGTGGTTTTACAGTAACAAAAAGTAACATAGGTGCACACAAGGCAGATCACATTTCCTGATTGTCGAACTCGGTAAGAAAAAAAAATATTCTTTATAAATAGAATTTTTTGACAGTTAAAAAATTGTTCCGTTAATACAGGGTTTCCTTTGTTATTCGTTTAATGGGTTGTTCATTTCACTTGATAAAGCGCTTTTTAAACGTCAAAATAAAGAATTCTGTATCATACTCTGTGGTTAAAAGTGAAAATTTTCATGTTATTCGTGCGCCAAAAATACAGTTTTTGCCACAATAAATAAATATAAACAAATAAAAATAATGTAAAGCTTGTTCCAAAAAAGCGAAAAAATTATTTATTAAGAAAAAAAATTAAAACGCATATACAGAAATATCACCATACATACATACATAAGTATATGAAAAGGCGTAAGAAAGTCGCAGCTAGAAAAAAATATACAATCTATAAAAATCAAAAGAACATTAAATATTAAATTTCACCAAGAAAATCCGTATTTTTTTGGAGGAAATGTTTAATAATTTATTGCAAAAGTGGCGTTTGTAAGCGATAATTTAAGTTTTGAACGATATTTTCTTCAGAAAATGCAGGTAAGTGGAATCTGGGATACTAATGGTTTATGTGAATGTGTGTTTTATAGTTTAGAAAAGTTCTTTAAAATGCCATTGTTGGCATAACCTCAAGAGATTAATTATATATATTTGCATACTAATATACTCGTATTGTACATACAAGCAGTTTCTACTGCTGGAGAACAAGAAAATTAAGTTTTATAATATCAAAAGTTAGGGAATATACATATGTATGTATGTATATCAATGTGCTAATTTTTCCTTAAATATGTTTTGTTATAGCAAGTAGACGATCCACCCTATCTACAAGTGGGCACGGAGGTTAGTGCCAAATATAAGGGAGCTTTTTGTGAAGCCAAAGTTAGTGAAGTTTTACGCAATATAAAAGTTAAGGTTGCTTACAAACAAGGTCTCGGATCTGGCGTTGTTTCGGATGATGACATCAAAGCCTCACCGGGGCAATTAAGAGTTGGTGCAGTGGTTGAAGTACGTCATGCGGACCGTAAGGATTATGTGGAGGCGACAGTAACCAAAATACAAGATTGCTCGCAGTACACGGTGGTTTTCGATGATGGCGATATAACCACTTTGCGTCGAACCGCCTTATGTATTAAGAGTGGTCGACATTTCAATGAAAGTGAAACTTTAGATCAGTTACCTTTAACGCACCCAGAACATTTTGGAAATCCGGTTGTAGGAGGTCGTCGCGGTCGAAGACGGGGTCAAATGAATGATGATAGCTCCGATGAGGGCGATGAGAGTGATGCAAAGGAAGTAGTTAACGAAAAGGAGGAACATATAGGCAAAGTTGTTTGCGTTGAAACAGAATCGAAGAAGAAAGATAAAGAGAAATGGTTTCCTGGCCTTGTAGTGGCCCCAACTGCTCAAGCTACTGTACGTATACGCGTTAAAGATGAATATTTAGTTCGTTCATTTAAGGATGGTCGTTATTATACAGTACCTAAGAAAGAGGCCACAGAGTTTACTAGAGAGGCTGCCGCAAAACAAGATGGACCAGCTGTGCAAGCAGCTTTAGAGTACTTGGATAGTGATGGTTTACCTCCTCATTGGGATCGTGATGCATTGTTTGGCCTTAGCAACTCTTCGAGTGAAAACGAAGAAGAAATTGACTCAGACTCGTCTGACGATGAACCTCGTGAGGAAAAAGATCGTTTTGTGGCTCAACTATATAAATACATGGACGATCGTGGTACTCCTCTAAATAAAGTGCCCTCTATACAAAATAAAGATGTAGATCTTTATCGTTTGTTTCGCGCAGTTCAGAAAAGAGGTGGTTACAATCGCGTAACATCGCAAAATCAATGGAAATCTATTGCTTTGAGACTGGGTTTTGCACCTGTAACTGTCAGTATTACCAATTTGGTGAAGCAAGCTTTTAAGAAATTCCTACAGCCCTATGGAGAGTTTCATCGTAAATTAGGCTGTTCCATGTTAATGTCACCACGTAATTCTAATCGCAGTAAAGGGCGCAGCCTAGTTCGAGCAAATTCAGTTGCTTCACCTAAGCCGCAAGATGTTAGTAAAGAGATATCTACACCTATTTCAAAACTAGCTACTACTTCAAGCAGCAGTGCTGCATTAGCTATAGCTTCTACAACCTCTTCGTTGGCTGCCGCCAATACTTCCATTACAGAAGAATCAGAAAATACTAGTGAATCTAGTAGTCATGAAACTATTCAAAAGAATAAACGTAAATCTTCACTAGGAGCTGCTTCGACATCATCGACTAAAGTTAAAGCTTTAGTAGAAAAATATGAAGAGAAAACAGTAAAGGAAAAAGATGATGGTGATGTACCGCTGTCAAAGATAAAAGCTGCCGCAGCAAGTAAGGACCGGGATAAGGAAGATGCTAAGGAAAGAGAGCGAGAAAAAGATCGTGAAAGAGAAAAGGAGAAAGAGCGAGAGAAAGAAAGAGAACGTGAAAAAGAAAAGGAAAAAGAGAAAGAACGTGAAATTGAGAGGGAAAAAGAAAAAGAAGAGAAAAGGGAGAAAGAAAAGGAAAAAGAACGCGAAAAGGAGCGGGAAAGAGAAAAAGAGAGTACTAGCTCTAAGGATTCATCCGGGCAAGCTACTAGAGATTCGTCACCATCTGGTAAGTTTAATATTTTTATTTTTAATAATTCTATTCATTCATATGTACTAACAGGAAACAATTTCTTTGTTATTGATGAACATTCGTGAACTTGACCGCTTCTGACTATCCTTTTAGTCTTTTGTATGTTCTGCAATTACAACATTTACATTTTTACTTAGACTATAACATTTCTTTCGAACTGCTACTATATATCTCTTAAATATTAAATCTTAATTCCAACAAATTATTTTCTTAATTTTTATTAACGACAAAACCAAAAAGTTGGAAGAAACACTTTTGTTGAGGATTATTAAGATTATTAAGCAGCTGATCTTTTATGGTATATAGTTTATGATATGAATGAAAATAAACAAGATTAACAAAGTTTTGCAATTAGCATCAATGAAATTCATGTTTATAGACCAGTTTAAGCATCAACAAATAAAACCTTTTTGCAATTAAATTGGGAGAGTACCTCGAAAAATAAATTTACTACATAAAAAATATGTTTTGTATATGATATATGCTTGAGAGCAGAAATATATGTATAGTTTTTTTTTTGGGAATTTTCTAAAGCCCGATTGAACTTACAAAAGGGTTAACTGACAACGAACTGTCATAATGAGCGCACTTTTTGACATTTATTATCAGTACGGAGTTCCAAAAGAAGAGTACACTGTATTTTTGGCGTTTACTGATTATTACAGATAATAAGTGGAGACTAACAAAGTTTTGCAATTAGCATCAATGAAATTCATGTTTATAGACCAGTTTAAGCATCAACAAATAAAACCTTTTTGCAATTAAATTGGGAGAGTACCTCGAAAAATAAATTTACTACATAAAAAATATGTTTTGTATATGATATATGCTTGAGAGCAGAAATATATGTATAGTTTTTTTTTTGGGAATTTTCTAAAGCCCGATTGAACTTACAAAAGGGTTAACTGACAACGAACTGTCATAATGAGCGCACTTTTTGACATTTATTATCAGTACGGAGTTCCAAAAGAAGAGTACACTGTATTTTTGGCGTTTACTGATTATTACAGATAATAAGTGGAGACTTCTTCTGTAAGCTGAGGCAAAAGCTATTGCTCAAGCAATTGTTTGGGCATGCAATTTTCGATATTTCGTTTTCTTGTGCATTGTAAATAATTTGAAATTGTTTTGCTTGTTTATATTTTATAAATTTTATTCGAATAGATCACCAATTTTGTACTCATCTCTACATTATTATATTTCCGTGTAAATATAAATGTTAATTTCTAAAAGGAAATTTCCGTAAGAACTCCGCACCAGCGTTAATAAATCAGAAAAAAAATATTAGCAGAAAATAAATTCAAATTTTATTTGTAAAGTATGTATATAATTAGCACGATATATAAAATATATGGTAGTGCTATATTTCCAAATAATTATTTTATAAAGCAAAACAAATATTTTTGATATTATTTTTTAAACTAATGTATTGAAACTTGAATACGATGGTAGGCATTTGAGAGAACACCACGTAAATTCCAGATATTTTCAAACGATTCCGGTTGTACATTGTATGCCGAATCTACAGCTTTTGCCCAAATTTCTAATTCTTTTCCATTCAGCTTTGGATCAACAGGAATACGAATTGTCCATAAAGACCAACCATAATGACGACCATCTGGCTCATCCTCTTGTTCTAAATTTGCCACGTGCCAACTTTTTCCCTTATCAGTTGTTAAGTCAACACGTACAATACGACGACCACCACCAGACCAAGCATAACCACGCACTTCTATAAAACCATCTACGGAAACTTTAACTTTATCTCCCGAAGTTGGTGCGCAAATAGCGGATGTAACGGGCATTGCTTGTATGGCTGGTGATTTTGTGAAGTCTACTGTATCCCAATCAGTGCTAGGGCTGAAGCCTTTATAGTCGTTTTGTTGCCAATGCGAGCTTGACTCATTTTCCGACACCTCGATCCGAGTAAGCCATTTAACATTACGGGCACCAACCGTTCCTGGTACAATAACACGTATTGGGTACCCATGATCACGATTCAGAGGTTTACCATTCATTTCGTAGGCCAATATTACATCGCCTCTTTCATCCAAAGCTTTCGACAGTGGTATAGAGGCTCCATAGGGGCTAGATGTAGGGTCTAAATCGGCTCCCTCGAAAATAACGTGTAATTTCTCATTTGGATTAACACCCATGGACAATAAAATATCACGCAATCGTGCTCCCGACCATTTGGCATTGCCAACAGCGCCGGCACCCCATGACAATCCTTAAAAGAAGAAATTAGGGACTTTATATAAAATATTTAAATCTATTACCTAATTATTAAATTTATTATTTGAGACAGGTCTCGATATCGATTTTCAAAGATTTCAAAAAGTTTTGTTTGTTGAGGGTTTTGAGCTAGTTTGACACTTTTCAAAAATATGGTTTAAGCTCTACTGATGATTTGGCATAAGCACCAATGAAATTCATGTATATAGACTAGCTAAAAACCCCAAAAAACAAAACTTTTTAAATCTATTACCTTTAACACTTTTAATTTTGGTCATTTCCGAACGTCTGTTACCACCACACATTATCGCTGCGGATACCGTGTGTTTTGGCAAAGCTTTTAAATCATTAAAGCTTAATGTTTTCTGCTTCTCTTTGACACCTGTCTTGTCTGTTGTTATTTCTAGCTCTAGCTCATAAGAATCTTTCTCAATTACCGGTACCGGCAAATGGTTCCTTACGTAAAAGAATTCATTAGGTGTATACAAGTTCTCGGCCAATAATGATAATGGAGGTTCAGCGTTGAACGGTCTTTCAGACGCTGGCTTCAACAGCGGATGCCTTTTAGGTTCATTAGCCCATGGTGAACCCATATCATCAGTGCTCACCTCATCTTCTGGACTAATATTACCGACACGAAATGATTCCAAAAGTTTTAAAATTTCCTTACTATTATGTTGTTGATAAATTGCCCAAAACGGATCAATAGCACTGCCGGCACCTAGCATAATCTTGTCACTGCCAGGATGATTGGGTATAAAATTGGTTATATCGTACACACCAATGCCGTACGTTACCCAAACTCCATTTTCTATACTATTATGTTTACTTACTTCTTCTAATTTAAAAGTGGGCAAATCTTTACGTTCAGTCGAATGCCATAATCTGCAAACTTCCTCTTCATTAGTATTATTCGGCTCATAGTTCTCAAGATTTACTGATTGCTTTGTTGTTTCTTCTAATGATTTCATTTGAACTTTTCTAATTTTCGTCATATTATCGAAAGCAAAATATCCGATTGTAATACCACCAAGCGTAAATAATGTATATATGACATTGTTGTTTTTGGTTTTATTATTTTTTGTATATTGAGATTTATATCTTAATTGATGCTTTTCATAATTTGCAGCTTTTAGTTTGATGTTCTGTACTGTACTAAGACATCTGAGGCTTGTTGTCGTTAAGAGGGAGTTGTTAAATATTTTAGCTGGCTTTAGTAAGAAACCCATTTTGATGGAACTTTAAGTAAAATATAAAAATATCATTTAAAAAAACTTAAACAACTCAAGTTTGAATATTAAAATATATGTATATATTTTACAATCATATTTACTATTTAAGAAGGTCAAGTGCTTACAAATGTCGTGTATTATTATCTGATTTTTAAAAGTATGTATTTATGTATATGATTACTCGTGCGGAGATCCAGTTTATCAATATAAATTTCTTATATATTTAATATTTGTTTAATTGGAGGTTGTAACGAAATTTTTATAGAAAACTGTGGAAAACATTTAACTGTTTAATCGATTTTGGGTAGTATTTATTCATTAAATAATATTTTTTAAACTTCAGTTTTGATTTTATTTATTTTTGCATATAAAATATGTAAATATTATTTAAAAAGCGATAAGTCTCACTATTTTCTATTATTAAAACTAAAGCAAGATTTTCAAAGGGCCAACCAGTTTTTGTATATTTTATGATGAAGTCTAAATTATGTACTAGCAAAAAATAAAATATATAGAATATACTTATGACCTTAAAAATAATCTTATCAGTTGAATATGTGAATACGTGTTTCATCAAAATTTTTGCCATTATATTATTCAGAGCCACTATTTGGAGTCAAGATTAGAACAACTTAGTTTCATTGTCTTACCACATACATACATAATATGTATGAAATTGAATTTGAAATGGTAGCTTAATGAAGAACAAAAAAGTAATGTTATAATGTAATGCCATTTTAACACCCTCCCACGTCTTCGCAATACATTTGCAACTGAGCAAATTTTCAAATCCCTCCCTCCCACCAAGTGCGTTCCGTTACAGCAACATATACATAATTATGTATTTACATATCTACAAGTGAAGTGTACAAGTGTTTGTTTTTGTGTTGAAGGAAATACATGTAAATTAAATTTATTTCAATCTCTGTTCTGGAACCCGAAAAGTGTCTCTTTAGTGGCTTCTTCTTGATATATGAACATAAAAAAAAACAAACACTTAAACTTACTATAAGGGATACCAAATTGTTTGTCTTCTTCGGAAAAAATTTATATGGGCAAATTTTCCAAGAAATTTAAAAAAGCATTTTCATGTTTATAATAATAGTCCCGGTTCACACACTTCAACTTTTGTTGCTTATATTTGAATTCAGCTGGGAGATATACAGAGAAAGAATACAAAATAAAAAGTTGAGCAACAAAAGTTGAAGTATGGGAACCGGGACTTAATTAAAACATAAGTATTGCACACTGTACATTACCTCAGAATAAAAGAAAGTAATTTTACATATTTTGGCTAGATAAAATTCTTGACAACATGCGGGTTACGCAGCAATTGGAATCGAAAGAAAATTCTTTCGAATCGCAAAGTAAATAGCACACGAAATCGAACAGTTCATGCAGTTTCTAAATTGCTTACAAATACACATACAAACATATTTAAGTATTAAATTGAAAAGGAAAGAAGTTATTTAAACAACTTCCCAAATTAAGCACCAACAGTTTTTGCAGTGTCCGCAACGAAATCCCAAACTCCCCAACTTTTTGAAACTCGAAAGTTGTCAGCCGTACTAGACTAGATTTGCACGTTTTTTACCCGTAGTTTATGGTTTTACTCATTTAATATTTTTAATTATAAGTAGTATGTACTATGTATTTTAAACAAACTGTGTTATAATCTAAACTATTTTGCTTAATATCTATTTTTATTATTATAATTTTTTTATTCACGTTATCTCCGAATTTTTATTTTTGCAACAACACAACTGACATACATAAATAGATAGATAGAAGGTAACTAAATAAAATCGTTGATTTAGTGAAACAGGAAGAATAGAAAGAACAAAAAATAAATAGTGCAGGGATGGCAAAGCTCTTACAATTGCACATTTTTTTGTTACTATTCGAACTTCAAAAGTACTTTGGCAAATCGAAGGCATATTTTTTTTATCAGTTTAAAGTAATTCTAACATTAAGTGTGTTTCAGTACCAAAAAGTTTTTACAAATTTTTACTGAATTTTACTAAATTGAATTCGTTTTCTCAAGTTGCAGTAAATGAGAACACAAATTGAGAGCTTAAAGTGAGTGGTTGAGAATTTACAAATTTTTACTGCAGAAATTTCTTGTAGTAAAATTTAGTGAAAACAAAAAAACATATGATTCAGAAGGTAAACAAACAAAAGTAAGAAAATAAAAAGTATACATTTTGTGAAAAAATTATAAAAAAAAAGAAAATTATGAAATAAACTAATATAAAATAATAAGCAAACAATTATTTTTAAACTATTCGTTCGTTAAACATGCTGTATATGCCTTTTAAAAGGAAATAAATGTTGTAAAAACCATTTACAGTCATTTTCGTTGTATTTTGTTATTTCTTTGGGGTTGTGAAAATGCTAAGTATATGGTTACTTAGTACTGCACTTGCTTTTAAGGTAGTCAATAGCAAAATCAAATAATCAAATACTTTTGAATACATTTTATCAGACACAAATTAGGAAAATCAAATAAAATGAAAATAAACACATGGAAACGATTATAGAAAATAGTTTGTTTATAATTTCTTAAAATATTTGTGTTATAATAAATATTGCCGAGTTGAGCATTGAAGAGATGAGTAGTCCAAAGTGTAAATATATTTCAACACGATATTGATTTGCAATCACATGTTTCTTTAATCTTACTAATTTTTACTATTTTTCCGTTCGCGTACTTTTTTGGGCAACAGCTTTTTTTGAGAGTAAATTTTTCAGTTTACTCATTTACTGCATTTTACTGTAAAAGTACTCGAACGCAGCTATTAAAATATGCCAAAGTACTATTTCTCAAATGTCCAACCGGCGGCTGTTAAAAAATTCACACAGAAAACGCATTGAAGTTAGCAAATACCATTTTTATGTTTGTATTTATTTCACTAAAATCCCCAATATTTTCCCGATTCTTCAACTTGATCGGATCCCCTTTGCGTGTTCGAGGAGAGTGGCATGCATTTCGATGCCAAAAAGATACAAATAATGATTAATTTTGTATGTAGATTTTGAAATTAGGATTTCTGCGTAAGGCTTTTCTTCTAAAATTATCCGAAAAATATTTTCGTTAATAAGTCAACATTGGTTACGTCCCTAATGTACATATTTTTAAAAATCTGAATATGAATTACATATATTTTTTGTTGTTGTTATAGGATCAAATGTTTCCAACAAAAAAGACAAGACACAACGTAAACAGTCGACGCAGAATGATGACAAACGCAACAAACGACGCAAAGATGAAATCATTGTAGAGAAAATTGATACCGGTGACTTTGTGGTGGAAACTGGTGATAAATTAAAGGTGTATTATCACGAAAAGAAGGTAACATACGAAGCAAAGGTTATAGAAATAACTTTGCAACGTGGTACTCCTATGTATTTAGTCCACTACACAGGTTGGAATAATCGCTACGATGAATGGGTGCCCAGAGAACGTATTGCTGAGAATCTATCTAAAGGTTCTAAATTTAAAGGTGGTTTAAGGACATCTAGTGCAAGCGAAAAATCAAAGGAAAATCCTCCTAAACCACCTTCAGCAGCATCACTGGCATCTACACCAGCAGGCTCGGCATCAAATAGTGGAGCTTCATCAACTTTAACAACGCCACAGCAGCAGCTAGTAGCTTCCTCTAAAACACCTACAGCTGCTGGTAAACGGGGCAGAGGACGGAGTGACTCAATTCCACCTAGATCAACTACACCATCTTCAGTTGCTTCCAACTCCAGTCGCACCAAGTCGCCAGCAACATCATCGGCTTTGAAAAAACGTCCCCAACGCCAAACACCTAATTCAGTAAGAAGAACATCGGCTAATGCTTCAGATGTTTCTATTGCTACCGAAGAGGATTCAGACACAGATTCCGATGAACCGGTCAAAAGGCCTATGCGAAATATGAAAGAAAGTGTTAAAGTTGTTAAGTCTCCATTAAAATCTAAGCAATCAATATCGACTCCCAACAGTCAATCGGATACTGATAATCAGGATGACGAAGAAGAACCCAGCACTGAGCTATCTCTGGTTCAACGTAAAGGACGTGATTATGATCTTAACCAAATTCGATCTGAACTTAAAGGTTTCCAAAGCATTAAGACCTCGATGGAAAATGATGACACTATAAAAGATACAAAAGATATCAAAGAATCTAATAATCTTAATAAGATTAAGATAGAGAAGACAGAATGTGACTTAAAGTCATCAGCTACCAACTCGTTGCTTACGCTTAAAGAAGAAAATAAACCAGAATCTAAAGAGGAGCCACTTAAACGTTCCTCCACGGAAATTTCTTCAGAAACAGATTCTTTTGGGGATGATGAGTCACAATCGTCTGATAAAACAACACAACTCGAAAACATGAGAAAGAAATTCCAACAAATTATAAATGCCGAAAAACTAAGATCAATAGATAAACCTCAGCTGTCAACAAAAAATTCCACATCTATGGGAAATACGAGGATTGTAGAAAAGATTATAAAAGAGCGGGATGCCGAAAAAAGACAAGAGTCGTTAAAATTGAAGCCCTTCATTAAGGAAGAAACTAAAGCTGTGGCAGGTGTCATAAACATCAAACAAGAAGTTGAATTGAAAATTGAAACAACCCCTATCAAAGAAGAAGAAAAAAAGCCGACATTAAACACGACAACTGAAACGAAATCATTAATATTACAACCCACAAGATTTCCCGTTTCTGCTACATCTTCTTCGATTTTAAATATGTCTAGTAAATATACTTCAGTTATTGTAGAAAAACCACTCTCTGTGGCTAAAAAAATGGAAACAGCATTTGGGAAAAAACTGGAGACACCAAAGAAAGGTTCTTTAATAGACTCTTCAACACCACAATTGCAGTCTAAAAAATTTATGGAGCCAACCATGCATAAAGAAATTCTGAAAGTCGAGCCTCCTGCTGCTTGCTCCCCCTCGTCAACTTCATCGACATCTTCTTCCACTTCTTCGTCATCAAATACATCTTCCTCATCGGGTTCTAGGTTTTTGCCTGACATGAGTAAATTAGACATATCAGGTAATTCGTCATCCACCTCTACTTCATTGTCCTCACCTTCAACCACATCGACTTCTACTTCTTATGCTAGCGCTTGCACGAAAGAAACAAAAAATTCATCGTCAACTATTCACAAGCCTAATTCGCCGGATATTTATGAATTTAAAGATAATGAACCGTTTGAGTTTGAAGTACGTAAATCACCCATGGTTCAATCGAGTTCTTCTGTTATAACCGCAAATTTGGGAGCTTCTTCCTCTTCCGTAATGTCAACAACACAACGTAATAAATCCACAATTAAAACGGACCATCATTCCTCTTTGGGAGCAAATCCTATGTCGTCTTTGGTTAATCGTAAAAAGCGTGGTTCTCCCATGAAAGAATCTGTATTAGAGAAGGCTAAACTCTTAAAACTTGAAGAGAAGGCTTCAATACAAAGTCCACTGGTAGCAGATGCCAAATTAGTACACCACCCAACTGCAACGACTTCAGCTACAATAACTGGATCAACTTCTACTCAAATTAAAACTCAAATAACTGCACAAACTAAAACTACCACAGGTTTAACAATGCATGCTCCAGCTTTGCCGAAATCAATACCACCTGGCAATACCCCAGCTTCATCAGCTTCTTCTTTATTAGCTCCCGTAACTACACCACAGAAACAACAAACAGACAACTCAGCATTTGATACTCTACGAAAATCACCCAGCTTTAATTTGAATATTAATGCATTGAATGAAGAACTGGCGCAAACAGTTCAAGAAACTACGAGAGCCCTTACAGATGCGCTGCAATCACCACAACTACCGGCTGTCTTAAGCAATCCTTTAGAAATAACTCCCACTAAAACAATAACGGATAAGTTGACTACCTTGTCATCCTCTACTGTAACCAGTGCTCAAACTTTAGCTACCACACCTACCACAAGTGTTCAATCAATTGTAGCATCTCCAAAGTTATCAACACCTCCTTCTACTGTAGCAACTACTAAACCACAAGTAGGTAGTCCTTTCATTGAAACTCGTAGTGTATTCGAGTTGTCATTTGGTGCTGCGTCTAGTAGCCGAGAAAATAAATTTGAATTGGAAAATGCTAAAGTCTTGTTATCAGCTACTTGTGGAGCCTTTGATTTTGATCCTTCTAAATTGGACACAAAACCTACAACTTCGTCCATAGCAGACAAAGTTTTGAAGGCAATTTCCCAAAAGAAAGAGGAAGAGGAGAACAAAAAACAGGAAGCAGCCGCCGGGCAATCAAAAGATAAAGAAACAACGGAGTCAAAAGAAGATAAACCTCTTATAACATTAGGAGGAGTTGGTGCACTACCTTCTTTGTTAACATCTAGCTTAAACATAACAGCTATTAAATCTTCTTCAGAAACTTTAACTCAGGCACATTTATTTACTGGTACCACTTCATCTGCTTCTCTTCTAAGTGAGCCTCTGAAAATTAACACAGATATTACTTCGTCATCCATTACATCTACTGGCTTATTAAGTGGACCACTAAATTCATTCTTGGCCAACAAGCGCACACCGTTGACTTCACCGGAACCTAAAATGGGTATTTTGGAATCAATGGGAGGCACTAAAAACCAGCTAACAGAAACAATACAAAAATTAGAATGTGCAATACAAAGGCGCACACCTGTCACTAGTCATCCAGTGACTCCTACCACTCCCTTGTCAACCACCAACCCTGAAACTTTCTCTGATGATAGCAACGACAGTACCGATTCGGAGCGTAGATTAGTAATAGAAGATGTGTCTGAGGACTTAGTTGCCACCACTACACCAGTGGAACAAAAATCCAGTCCCGTCTTACTCGTACCGGAATCTTGTAAACCCTCTTCCATGACTGTAAAGCTCGAAACAGCAACGGGTACAGCAAAATTATTGTATGCAGTACACCATGACATTCCGGCCCCCATTCCCATTAAGGCTGTTACATCTCCCTCAGTTGGAAGGAGCTCATTGGTACCATCAGTAACCACGACAGCTTCGAATTTGATTAGTATTACACCTACAAATACACTTGTAAACAAAATGATCCCTCAAAATGCCACTCCGCTAGTATTTCAAAGTTCATGCAAACCGATTATACAAGCTAATACTCAACCTATAATGACAACAACCAATCTTCCACAAACAATGCAAAAATCTGTATTAATTATGCCCACAGCAGGTGTACAAAATCAATCACCAAACCAAATAGCTGGGAAAAAACAAGAAGAACCATCGCATTTAGTACAAACAGTAGTCTCCAGTGCTGGGTCCAATATTCCGCTTTCCCATAAACAAACAACGAACCCTGCTCGCGCTCCAAAGCCGGTTGTAGCATCTTCAGCAGGTGTTCCAATTGTTTTACCCGATATACCGGCATCAGTAGTTGTAGCTTCTACAGCTGTACCCTCAGTTATGGCAGCAGCTCAGGCAGCCGCGGCTGCCTTACAAACTACTAAGCAAACCCCTCAAAAACAACAACAGCAAACGCAACAAATAGTTGCATCGCAGCCCCAACAATCATTAGCTGCTGCAATTACAAAATCCAATATAGTAACTACTACATCAGCATTGATAGCAAATGCCACACATTCTCTTATCACACACTCTGTTCAAGCATCCAATCCCACAGCCTTTGTATCGACAGCAAAGAGTTTTGAAAACACTACATCTATGAGACAATTACAACATAATTTAAAACCGATTTTAGCATCTAACCTCATGCAAACTCCGTCTAAAGGAGGTTTTCAACCACTGTCGGCACCCACTAATGTCGCACCAGCTCCCACTTCGACATCCGGTTTTTATCTTGATCCACGAACGGAACTACGACCTGATGATGGTCTTAAGCCCTTGGGTGATATACCGAAACCTTCAACTTTACAGCTAACGAATCCGTCGGCCCAACCCAATGTTGCAAACAAGGAAATAGTTCCACCGTCTTCTTCCTCCATACAGCTCCATGCAGCAGTGCCATCCATTTCAGCAGTGTTGGAAACGATTAATCTGCCATCTGATACACATAATGATTCTATTATTCAATTGAGATGTGAAGAAACAATACCAGGTAGCCCGGCTTCGGTCATAACAGGCCGTGAAGATTCTCAAGAGCGAACGGCGACTTTATTAATGCCTGATTCTAACGCTGCTGGTGACAAAGATTATTCTACAATGCACACTAACAAATCATTGTTGCCCAGCGCTTCTTTAGCACTTGTGACGGCAGCAACAACGATCTCTACAACTACAGCTGCTACTACCATTAGTTCACCCAACGATTCAGGCAGTCAAGAAGATGAGTCCAGTGAAGATTTGAAAAAATCTTTAGATGTAGAAAACGAAGTCTCTCCCCGAAAACGTAGACGAGCCCGCAAACAGACCGATAACAGCTCCTTGGGAACAGACCCACAGCAGGGCCAACATCATCAGCATTCAAAGAGACGGAGACCGTTGCCATGCAATAAAAAGAATACAGGTGAGCTTTACATTTTCGTTAATAAAACAATAATTATAGATAAGAATTGAATTGCCGCATCGTATTGTGGACTCATCGAATCACTTAATTTCATAGTTGATTATTTCAAAGCACAAAGTTTAATTTTCTTATTTTGAAAATTTAATATACTCTAATTAAAAATACAAAATTTTATGTTTTTTATAAAATAAGCGCGAAAATTAACTTTAAAGATTGAACTGAGTTCAGTTTTTAAATACAATTGGAAGTACATATTTAAAAAATTTGTTTTTTTTATTAAATTTATTTCTGATAATTAAGCAATGATTTCGTTAATATACATACACTCATAGTGATCGAAAATTCACTCACGATGTTCTCCCTAATATAGATTTATATTAAATAAATTGTTAACTTAAATACATATTTTCCATGATTTTAACTTTTTTAGCTGGTTCTGATAGCGATGAGAATTCTGACAATGTTTCTCAACGTAGCACTCATCATGCGTCCAGACATCAGCAACATAATTTAACGCAACAATCAAATTCACCTGGGTCAAAACCTTGTCCATACAATTTCTTAGTGCAATTGGGTAAGTTCTAACAATTTTTAGTGTTTTTAAATTTGAAACACTTTAAAAAATATTTTCTTTTCAGATCCTTCACTCAATCCTGATCAGTGTATAGCAATTTTATTGAAACAAATCCAAGATTTACGTAAAACTTATAACATAATCAAAAGTGATTTAGCCAGCATTGATCGACGTCGCAAAAAACTACGACGCCGAGAGCGCGAAAAGAAACAATTGCTTAATCAACAACAAATGAAAGTTAGTTCGTAAATAATTATAGCACTAAATACAATCGGGTATGTTCTTAGTTGCTCCCCTTTTTAATCCACACAATCCACAAATTTGTATTATTAAATCTACACCGTTAAGGTTGGTACATTTGACATTTGTTATGTATTGAAAGGATGTTAAAGCAATAAGTGGAGAAATTTTCCGAAAGCGGAAATAAAAATTAATGTACAGACAATTGTTTGGTCTCGAAATTTTGAACATTCCATTTACTTTTGCGAGTTGTATTTTAATAGAATGTGTGAATGCAATAGCAGTTTTCCACACAAATCTACATAATTTTTCCGTGTAGAAATAAATTGAAATTTTTAAACCTGAAATTGTAGTAAAAGTCAAACATTGTGGTTTAAAAATCTTCCCCACGTTTGATGATGATGAAAGTAAAACAAATTTAGTTTTAAGCTTAATACGCAGCACCTCTAGCTGAATTTCAGTTTTGAAATTATGCATTTTCCAATGCACACAAATTAACAATTTTTTTTATATTAAAACTCACAAACACACAAAAAATAAATGTAATGCCAATATTCCTTAACCAAGCAGTTGTATGTACATTAATTTTTGTTTCATTTGACTAGTAGATAGCGAAAGGAACAAACTATCCACACATGTTAATACAATATCCCTGTAATATACAATAACAGTAAATAATTCCGCTGACTTTTCAACAGAAATATGCATTAACAATTTTCAAGCCTGAATTTTTTTCACATACTCATGTGATATTTAGACCGAGTTTCGTTTGTACTAGACTTTAAAAGCAAACTCTTGAGTATTAAAAAATAAATGAATAATAATGTGTACACGTTATCAAGAACAACGAACAAAGCTAATTTTAATTTATAAGTTTGTTAACATTTGTAAGCAATTCTTTTTTAATTCTAATTTTAGAAAGTTGAATAAATAGCAAACACTTTGCTCTGTCAAAAAATGAATATTCGCTTTAATTTCACCAACCCTCTTTTGCTCGGAATGAAAAAATATAAAATAATACAAATATGTGGATGTGAAAAGTAGAATACGAAAAATACCAAATTATTTTATTTTCATGTGGTTGTGGAATGCAGAACGAATCTGAATAATGTTCATTCAAACATAATTATATTCTTTAATCGAATTAAGCTACAATTTATTTTTTTAATATTTTTCGTTTGGAAATGTTAGCAAACGAATTTTCTTGTTTAAATTTCATTATTTTTAGATGATAAGTAATTGTCATATACATTAAAACAAATAATTAATAGATGTACATATATGTATATATATATATATACATATATAAACATCTAATTTATATCATGAAATGTATAAACACCTAGGTTTTATCTTTTGTTGTGCATATAAGAACATACATATTTATATTTGAAATAAAGAAAAGATTAAAATAAATAAACGTATATTTTACTCGATGTGATTTTAATTTCGAAATCTTAAGCGAATTTTTTTTATTCAGAAAGAATTGACCATGAGACATTTCAAGGAACAAATGAAAAGATAAAATTAATTAATTAACCTATACAGGCAGAACAGAACAACGTTGTTTTCGGAGGATGCCACAACCCCCATCAATCTTTCTTTTTCGCTTTCAAACTATGCCCAAAACTGCAACTACCATCAAGTAAAAACTTTAGATACATTCCTTAATTTTATAATAACGAATATGTTTTTGAATTATGAATTTTTCCTTAAGAGTATCCATTATAATGAGCAGCAAAAATGCAATTGTAGAATTTTAAAAAATTCAATATTATTTAATGTTTTTTCTGTTTTAAATTCTAAATCAATAAAAATGAATCGGTTTTTTATGTCATAATTTTACAAAATAATGTTTTTTTACTTCTCTAATAAATGTTATGACACCGAATATCCTCCTTCTAAATTCAACTGATGACCATTAACAAAACTAGATTTGTCACTCAATAAATAGATTATGGATTCGATAACTTCTTGTACTTCACAAAATCTACGCTGAGGAATATGGCTTAATAAAGGATTAGCTTTGCTGGGATCACTCCAATTTTCTCGACCCATTTTTGTTAAAACAACGGTGGGATTTACCGAGTTCACGCGTATCTTACGCGGTCCCAATTCCAATGCTAACGAGCGTGTCAATGAGTCGACAGCTGCTTTCGTTGCACTATATACTGCATGGCCGTCGAATGATCGAGAGGCTGCCAAAGAGGAGACCATAACAACACTAGATCCTTGTTTAAGTTTAGGCAATAATGTTTGGGTCACATTAAAAACTGCCTTTATGTTAACATCAAAGGTGCTGAAAATTAAAATTTTGTATTTCTCCATAAAAATTGTTTTCACAACTCACTCATCAAAATCCTGTTCATTTAAATCCCAGAATGGCTTAATAATCGCGATGCCGGCGTTGTTTACTAAACCATCCAATGGTGGTACCTTTTGTAATTGTTGACGCACTTGTTGCCAATCTTTTAAATCGATTCTTATTGTTTGTATGGTTGGATGCTGCTTTTTAAGTTCATTTAATTGTTCGTCTGATCGTGCTATTGCGATAACATTTGCCCCTTCCTCGGCCAATTGATTACACAAAGCATTGCCAATGCCTTTGTTGCAATAGAAAGCAAAAGGGCAAATGAAAATCAAGTGATAAAGTTACTACATAGAAATGTAAGTATTTTAAAAAAAAAAGTGTTCACCCACCTGCTCCTGCACCTGTAACTAAAATTGTTTTACTATTCATGTCCTTATACAGTTTTATTTCAGCGGTTAAAGATTTTCTGACTCAAACATTGAGCAAATTGTTGCAAAACAAAAACTGAAACTAAAATATTTTTCTAATAATTTATAATTACTTTTCTTTTGCGTGTGAATTATTATACCTAATTGTAAAGCTATAATAATAACAAAGCTTTTTAATTTTTTCAACAAAAGCTTGAGTAGAGACAGGGTATAATAAAAAAATGAATATTTTACAGTTAGTGACATTAATATTCATTTTGCATTAAATAATCTTCATTCAAAAGTTTTCACAATTTTGTTTACTAGTGTATGGCAAATATATATCAACAACTAAAAAATTATACTTTTGTGTAATGAATTTCAATGTTATCGATTCTACGTTTAATCTAGAATTACGATCTGTTTTTCTTTTCTAAAAAAAGTGCTACATTTTTTGGCCTTTTTATTGAAAAATTGCAATATAATTTTTTGAAAACGTGAGTATATTAGAAATTATTATATCATCACTTACGATGCAAATTTTTTGTCTTATAAAAAGTATAAGAAATGTTACATTTCTTTCAGAAAAGAAAACGGCATTAGTGTTGCCTTTGGGAACAAAATGTGTCTTATTTATATCACTTTCAATTCGAATTACAGAGTAGGCCCCCGGTCTTAACGATTTGCTCCCGTTCTGCAAATCGAATACCACAAAATTTTCATTTTAAAACGATTCACATATATTAGTGTTCTCTCTAAGCTGAATTCTCATATTTTTATTCGAGTGATCGAACCTGGAGGACTATTTACACAATTCGATTCGAAAATCCTTCGAATTTGTATACCTTATACATTGCTTCGTAGTGTTTTCTTCAGAATCAAAATACATAGCCCTTCCGGTCGAAAGTAAATCGAATGCCGTTTTATCCGAAAAGTCCTTTCTAAATAATATAGCAAGATTTTATTTAAAATTCATGTATACCTTTTAAATTTTAAAGGTCAGTTTAATAAAAAGTAAGCTTCTAATATACTATATAGATAAAAAAATGATTTTCGCATAGAAGCCCGTTTCAAATTAATAATGCCTGAATGCCAAGCTTATTATTCTTGTACTGCAGTGTAAATTTTCTGTGCAATTCTCAAAACAACATTACTGTTTTAAAAACGTTTAAACTTTTTTTTAACAACACAAATAAATAAGCTTTTGCTACTTTTTTCTTTCTACTTTCTGACAATGTACCAAAGTATATTAATACCAACTATAAATGTGTAAATTTTTCATTTCGACAGGAACGGATAGCATTTCCCGTAACGATATATGTACATACTGTAAAATACTCACCTTGGTCCTAAACCTTTTTTCAAGAATCAATTTTCCACTTTATGATGAAAAACAAAAGTATGTATGTATTACATATTTAATAAACTGTACTTCTTATTCAATTATAAGTATGTACATATATTATGTATGTATACGCATTTACATACATAAATACTAACATAAGTAAAACACTTTTTTTTTTTGTTTTTGGGCGTATCTAAAACCCATTTCCTATCGTTTTTGATGTTTATTTTCCATTTCGGGTGTTAAATATTTTAATCAAAGGTGTTGAAAACACTACATATTGTATTTTTATATTAAAATTTAATATAAAACTATTGTGGTAATGTAAGTATATTTATATAAATTTGAGATAAAATAATTGAAAAAGGAAGAAATTCTAAATAAAATATTTAAGTTGTTAAAAGTATAAAGATTAACAAAAACTAAATTAGTGTAATTAGGATTATATGCTATATTTTATAGTAAATGTATGTATCTATATTTTTATATGTAAAATATATATGAATAGTAAAGGAAAGTAAATAAAAAAAATTATTTAAAATATATTGATAATTAATAAGGTGTTTAAAAAAATTTGAATATTAAATATAGTTTTTTCTTATTTCTTGCGATTAGGCTCTGTTAACGCAGCAATGGAGAGATATTTATGTATACTTAATTCTTAATACTAATAGTTTTATAATTTAAATAAAACATCCTTTCGATCTAATTTGGCTAAACAACACTAAAAGATTTGTGATACTTTTAGGCAGCGAAAACCAGATAGTAAAGCGTTTTCATTTAACCCAGATGTCTAAGTAAATATATAAAACTATGCGATACTTTTTTCTTTCGAAATCAGTAATAAAGTCAATATTATATGTACTAAACTACAAACCTTAAAATACATATTATAAATTATTTTTAATTATAGGTATAAGTTTAATAAGTTTAATTATATATTCCTTAATGTTGATATACATACATATATATTAAAGGGGGTTGTATTTTCTTTATATATAGAGATTATATGTTAGAAAGTAAGATAGAGGTTTTTAATAATTATTAATTTATTCTGTATAAATTGAGCTATGGTTGCGAAAAAGTAAAATAATTTTCAATATTATTAATAAAAATGAATGTGAGTTGTAGTTATTTGAATAAATATTTATAATTTGTAAAATTAATAAAATACAAATTTTCAAAATTTAAATCTGGGGTGTTACTCTCTATAGGAAAGGAAAAAATGCTTTCGAACTACAGAGTAACTACCAGATTTTATTGGTTAATTGATAAGTATTGTGTTAATTCTATAAATCTTTCATTGGCTTGTTACCTGTGTACTAGGGCGGATTTTTTTTGATGAAGCGTATAGCAAAAACGTAATCTATAGGTGATTCTGAGAAATTTTGCTCAAGAGACCATAGCTCTAAGTCAGATTTGGAGCCCCCCAAAATTTCAAAATAGATATTTTTTCATATATACATAGAATAATTTAATTAAATTTGTCATAAAATCAGATAGAATTATAGTATATTTCTCAATCTGGGCTTGTTTGAAAGGTATTTTTATCACCTTTCAGAAAATTTCTTAGAATCCGCCTATAGATTACGTTTTTGCTATACGCTTCACCAAAAAAAAAAATCGTTCCATACAATTTGACCCGCCCTAGTGCGTACTATTTTCTTTTACAAGATTTCTTCTTGAACTATACAAACTTCATCAGAAATTAACAGGAAATAATCATTTAAATATCACTGCACCTTTTTCCTACGTTATTTTAGATATTTCCCAACTATAGTTCACAGAATAATATTTGAAAGACAATATTTGTAACAACCAACGAACTTCAAATAACAGTTAAAAAAATACAATAATAATAAATAAGCGAATAATAGCTAATTAAATAAGTTTGGTTTAAAATATAGGTTATAAAAGCAAATAAATGATTAAAAAAAAGAAGTCAAATCATAAGGGTCTACAAAAATTTCAAGGTCTAAACAAAATTTAGATCAGAAATTATATCATTTTTATTATAAAGTATTAGCATATCCTTAATTTAAAAAAAAATCAGTGAGTCATTCGACATATAATTCATAGTTATTGTTAAAACTCTTGACAAACTGCTAAAACACCTTCTAAATGTATAAATTCTTCTTTCAAAAATATTTCGTCACTCTTTAAAATAAAACAGTTTTCTTTTCATTATTTTTGTTTATTTTATTTTCAGATGTATTTTTTATATAAGCTCTGATAAAGAGCGTTTTAATATATTTTTGTATGAATTAATATAAATTTCTTAATAATCTAATGAAAGAATTTACAGATTTTCAAATGATGTGTTAGCAGCTTTCCTATTTAGTTGATGACTTTAACATAGACTTTATATTTTATGGGGTTTTGCAAGCTTTCGCCGTACCTCTTGGACTTATATTTAAGTTTTTTTTCTATTGTATGATTATCAATTATATAATTAATGTATTTATAATATTTATGTTTTATTTAATTGTATTTTTGACATTTAATTGTATTTTTGACATTTAATTGTTAAAAAATGTATAATGTTTTGTGTTATTCAATTTAAAAATAAGTATAATAGAATGAAAATGTAAAAATTTTGAAGTGTTTCAAAATGGTTTCTTGCTTTTTTAAATATTTTTTTATGTATATATAAATAAGCAAACCCGTGAAAGCTTAAGCTCTTTCACCACGGATGCGACGTGCCAACTGAATGTCCTTTGGCATAATGGTTACACGTTTGGCGTGGATAGCGCACAAATTAGTGTCTTCGAATAAGCCTACCAAATAAGCTTCAGATGCTTCCTGTAAAAAAAAAATTTTTTAATTGAAACTACATATCACCTGAAAAACAAAAGGAACACCAAAAAATTGCATACAAATACAAATATGTTAACGTAGAAAAGGATAATATATTTCTTAACTTTTAAATCAAGATTTTAAATGAAAATTAATTTAAATTTAGTTCAAATTGATAAAGAAACACAAATGGGTCTCATGATAGTTGTCGAATTTCCTACTTCGACGAGTTCTACCAGATTTAAGAAGCGTTCAACATTATTACACTGACGAAGACGAAAATTCGACAGCCTTAATAAGACTATTATTGGGTCTTATTAAGGATAATAAAGATGTCAGTGGCACTCCCACCCACACCTATTTTTTTAACTCTTGAAACAAACATTTTTTTTATCGCAAAGATTTTACTTTCGCCTTTTTATAAACCAATAACTTCAATGTCAAGATTAAAATTACCAAATTAAGGAAACCCATATCAATGTTCATTTATTGCGTTACTGAAAGTAAAAAAGTTTACAGAATACTACTAACCTGCAAAGCACCGATAGCAGCAGATTGGAAACGTAAATCTGTTTTGAAATCTTGAGCTATTTCACGCACTAATCGTTGGAAGGGTAATTTGCGGATAAGCAATTCTGTTGATTTTTGATAACGACGGATTTCACGAAGAGCCACGGTACCGGGACGGTAACGATGGGGTTTTTTCACGCCGCCAGTAGAAGGTGCTGATTTACGGGCTGCTTTAGTAGCCAATTGTTTGCGCGGGGCTTTACCACCAGTAGATTTACGAGCTGTCTGCTTTGTACGGGCCATTTTTTATCTGAAATCACAACACAAAATATTTTCTCATTACATAAAATGTCATTTTCGAAATTAATTTTCTTTAAAAACATCTACCGATATACATATTTCCGTCCATCTAGTTATTTTCATTTCACTTTTCTTGTGCATTTCACTTTATTATATTTTCTACTATGTATTTACTTTCACTTTTTATATTTCAAAAGAAAAGTTGAACAATATTATTTGTTCAATTAGACATTTAGCTGCTTATAGTTAACTGAGTAACAATGCAAACATTTCAAGATGAAATTATAAATGCCAAAGCGAACGAAATTCATTAAGGCCCAAACTTACAACCATTAATTAACTAATGACGGCCGTTTAACCAATGACATTTATACGAAAAGTTGTTAGTTAAATCACTGTTATTAGTTAACTAAAGACTGACAATATGGGCCGGGCCTTAGTCATTTCAAATGACGGATTTCATTCTCCCTTAATTAAAGTCTCAAGTTATTTATTGTAATCATGAGGCCAAAAAAACGTTCGATTCGTTAGAATATTCTTGTTACAAACATTTAAAGACGGTATTTAACATACAGTAATTTTGATTTAGCTGCACAATCAACTTTGCACGATTTTTTGAGCAGATAAGTCAAAAATGCTGTTTTCTTAATATATGTACATATGTATGAATTTTAATGATGACAACTTGCGATTTGTGGAAATTGTAAGTTGGATGTTTATGTGAAAAAGTGGCCACCATACATATATTTTTAATGAGTGCAGCTAAATTTGATTTTTTTTTACATGAAAAAGTTTTAAAACTGCAAAATATGGTATATATGTATATACAAAACGCACTTAAAAAAGTTCAGGAAGAATAATAGAAAATATGTATCTTTGGGCAGCCAAGTCAAAACTTAGCTAATGTATGAAAATAATTTTAAAATGCCAAAAATTTTGGGCATTTATCTTAAATGCACAGGTACAAAAAAAGCATGTAAAACAGGAATTTGTATGGGATTTTGAAGTGTGACTGAAATTACTAATTTTGTGCAGTTAAGCCAAAAGTGCTCTTTAACAAAAGGCAGCTAAATCAAAACTACTGTGATTACTAATTTTGTAATTGTAAAATATTCTTAGTTACACAAAAACACGAAAAACTATAATTTTTTCATATTAGCCTATTAAAAAAGCAATACATATACATACATACATACATATGTACATTATTTTTCAACTTATTGCAAATCAAGATAATTTTCAAAGTGTTAGCGATAAAGAGATTTAAATGGTCACACAATTTCTAAAACACAAAATAAAATATTTATTTTCTGTAAAGCTCAATAAAAAATATCAACCAACAAACGCAATACGAATGAAAATATTTAGTCTTCATAATCGATAAATTATGTTATAACAAAAAAGTTTTCGTTTGGCAAAAATAAGCGTTTTTAACAAATGATATCGTGATGGGGGAAACCCGTAATAATTATTGAAGTTTTTATCAATAACGGACCATTTTACACAAACGCATCTTCTTTTATAAAAAAAGGGAGGATTTATCCCTTTAATGCAGATTTTTTTAACTTTAAAAAAATATATCATTTAAATATAGAATTAATGCAAAAAATATTTCAAGTTAAGTTTATAAGGTGTAAAATACTCTCGTAGATTGTATTTATTTTACTATATGTAAGCAGTGAGTATAATAATTTTGAGGTCAATTGAAAGCAATGATGCAGATTTAATTCAATATGCTTTTAAAGGTAAAACAAAACAGCAGAAATATGAGAAGCATGTTTATTTATTTTTGACGCTCACTATATGTATTTCGTATTTGCATGAAATACTGGGAATTCACTAGTATTTGTCATGAACATACACAAATAATTAAAGTATCATTCATAAATACTAGTTTTCAAGTCACCAAAAAAATATAAAAGTACAACACTGTTAAATCTTGTGAAGAAACCATTGATGAAAACAAAACGAATTGAATGTAAAAAGCAACAAAGGTATTGCGCGCGCGAATTTGTATACATACACCAATTAGAAGACACCGAATAATACACACAACAGAAATGAAACAAAACACGTATACACACATCTCCAAGCCACCAAATACATTCAGACTACTACTACTGCTAGCAGTAAAACAAATTCAATAAATTATGGCACAGAAAACCATAAAATAAAAACTTTACAATATAAAAATCAATACTGATTTTTTTCTTTTATATGTTAATGAAATTTTGTAGACCCAATAACATTTTCGCACTCTTTTAACAGTTATAATAGAACTATAAACAAAAAATTCTGCAATATATAATTAGTAAAAATTTTCCATTTTTCCATCCGCCATTTTGAATTTTGTAACTTTATGAAGAAATTTCAATTCAATTATACACATTTCACAGTGCACGTCGCTAGTCTTTTACATCAATACCAAACAATAGCTGTCATGGCCTTTGTGTCTACAGTATACTTTATAACCATGTCCACAGGAGCCTCATAGCTGAGCTCCCACTTAATCATTATAATATTAATCACGAGAGCTTTTAAAATATTTTACAAAAACTGTACAAAGTTCTAAGGACTCACCTTTTAAATTTTCAAGAAATTTTTAAAAGCTTCGCAGACGTCCGCTTTATTCAACGACCGATTAACGAATGAACGCTTATAATAGAAAACGCGATGAATTATCTCTTTTTTCTTCTAACAGTTGAAAAGTTACCAGATTTATAAGGAAACCATTTGGAGAAAATAGCAAAAAAATGTTGTATATACAGAAATATATGTGAAATAAAATAGTCCAAAACGTTAATGAAACAGCTTATTATTGTCTATATATAAAATAAAGTACAATATTTCTTATTTTAAGCATATAAAACAATTTGCTTAGTGCTGTAAAATTTATGGGCATCACTGTTTCCTTCTGTTAGAAAGAGACAACAATATGAATGTTATGTTCATCAATTGGTACATTAAAATTCATTTTGGATGTAGAGCTGCATTTTATTTTAGTACTTAAGTTTATGTACATGGAAGCAAATTAACCAGGTGGCATCATTAGGGCAACTAACAATTTTTTGCATTGCATATTTTTTATTATATATCGATTGTCAATATAGTTTCTATACATATTTCTGCATCTGTTTCTGTATAAGCTTTCGACAGAAACTAGTGTTATGTCTACTACAAAGTCCTCTATATTTTCCTTTAACATTTCTTTTACTTCCGCACACGTAAAGTTTAGTTTGACAAATTTCGTGTTCTTTTATTGGATGAACATACAAACCAAGGCGAATTCATAACAGGTGGTCTTGACAGCTCAGATGATTATATTTTGCTCCTACAGCTCCATTAACAAGTAAAAAGACGTCGAGCACGAACAAATCACTCATATATATGAACAGCTTTACGCTGCAGTCACACTATCAAATAATTTTTTAATTCTCGTTTAAGGTTTTTTAACTGGGACGTAGGCTGTAGGCAAATTTTTTTTTAGCAAAATGCCATCAATTTAAAATTTGAATGAGAAAACTGCGGTCAGCTGTTTTCTTGACTGAAATTTTAAACCCTCTATGGAATGAACATTTGTAAGCAAATTCTCGTAAAATTTTAAAATTGTGAGTGCATTTGTAAATAAAGAGAGAATTTAAAATTTGAAACAAAATTTGATAATGTGACTACCACGTTTTCGACAAACGAAGAAGAAACAACTTCGTGAGTACATCAAAGTCTGTACTCAACCCCATTCTTCTTTCCCCTCTCACCTTCAATCTCAAGCTTTTGCAAAGTAATCTTTGCTTGTGAAAAATGGGCTGTCTCTTCGTTTCGTAGCATGCGATAAAAAAACTGATTTTAGCTTCAACCTAGTGTGATTTCAGATAACGGCTTAGCCGACGTAGCACAGTAGATTTACATTATGTACATTTGAAACAAACACACTTGTATTCTGCGTACACCAGTGAACAATTGTTACTGGGTAGGTGCAGTACAAAAGACCATGAATATTGTTTGCTGGGACCTTTTACGTTGTTGTTTTAACAGTCATTAACAAAAGTCCCAGCAAACAGTAGGTATACATGTTTTTTTGTACTGCTTCTACCTGGTAGTAATTGCACCATGTGCGTACACCAAGAAAATAGAGCTGTGACAAAGTTATGAAAAAAATATAATTTTTTTGCAACTTACATACCAAATGAAAGCTTGGAATGTTCTCTACAAAATTATATTCAAGCTTATGTACCGTTATATTGGTTAGTTTTTGAGATAACAGTGTTTTTACATAAAAAGTCAATATACAATTTTTTTTTAAATTGTATTGGGTTAATGGTATTTGGGAGCAATTTAAAAAGATATTGTTCACATCCATTCATAGTTGTGACCAATTAAAAATAGAACCCCCGCGACCAGGAGTTAGCGCCGAAAAAATAACTGTAAAGTGTTTATGCTACAAAAAGGCTATTTATTACCTTATGATTGTTTTTTATTTTATTTTCTACAGTTTTGGAATTCTTGACTTAGCCAAACAATTGATTGTTTAACTGGTTAATTTCGAACATTCTTTTACATTCGATGGGAACGAGGTGCACATACTTTTAAATTCATTTACAGCTTTGTTGGTACAAATGGCGACTTCTTCTGGAACAGCGGGAACTTTTTTAATAGCATTCAATGCATATGTAGTTTGCCTTTTCAATTTAACAAATCGTAATAACAATTTTATAAAACAAGAAAATGGAGTTTTGGATTTCCCATCTGTAGATTCGTCATTATTGCAAACTTTTTGATTGATATGGATAATTTCGTCGCAGGTGGCGATAACCGATTGAGCAGCAGTAATAACATGTTTGAAAGCTTTAACAGCATCAGTACCACAGGATTGGATATTTTGAATTAAATCTTGAGCCCCCTGCTTAATTGCAATAACATATTTAATGGAACAGTTGACACCCTTGAGTGTACGCAAAACAGCTTTTACAGTGCGAAAGAAACCGGTACGTACACCTCTTGAATCAAATTCTGTGATTTCATCAGCAAAGTCTTCACCGATCAGTAAGTCCAGGTTAATAAGGTCAGGTTGTTCAGAATGAACTGCCTGAAAATAAATATTTAGACAAAATATTAGATATTTACATAGCCCATTGGCTTAACAATAGTGTATTGTCTCGAAATTTCAAAATTTTCAGTAGAAGCAAAAACTTTTTAATTCTATATTGCAGGTATATGAAAAATCATTTTGAAATCAATCGCTTTATTGCTAATTACATCACGATTTTTTTTAAAAAAGTGATAAAATTGAGATTGTTGAACATTTGCGATGTATACAGTATACTATATTAAAGAATTCTTGTATATGTATATGCAGATATATTAAAGGTTTTGTATATATACATATATATTTGTATAAAATAATGTTGTTTGAACTCTGGCACTGAAAGCTCATCAAGAATTCTTGGACATAAATTTCACAAAAATCCTTTTAAGAACCATTAATAAATTAAAGATTATTTAAATATTTATACTTACATTTACTGCAGCAAAGCAGACTACGGCAGCTAATAATAAAATGGCTACTTTCATTTTGAGAACTATTAACTGAATACAAATATATTTTCATTGCTGTTATTATTTATAGAATTTTTTTAATATAATAGAACGAAAACGCCTGAATGGGGATAAAGTCAGCTATAACATTTTTTGTATCATTATCTTTAGCAAGTTTTTAACTTGTCAATCGTTATCTAACAATATCGGGATCTTGATATCATTATTCATAATGCCAAATAATATCGGACAATGCATACTTACATACGTTACCCAGGTGGTATGTATTTAAATGACTTATCTTAAGTACCTTTGAATATGTGTAACCTGCACTACTAAACAAAAATTTAAATTAATTGACAGTTTTGTTGCCCTGCTACAGTAATGGCCACAGCTATGATATACAAATTACAATAGAAATGATTTTTTACTTTTCTACTTCAAATACAAAACAGATTTTAATAAAATTATGTGAAATACAATGTTGAAATATTTGCCCAATTTGCAATTTATGTTGTTCTTCCTCGATCACATCTTCGATTCATATAAACCTTTAATAATGCATAAAAAAACGATTTTATAAGTTTTTGTTAATAGAAAATAGTAATTATTTTATATACTTTTAATTCAAAATATAAATTCAAAGTTCCTTAAAACTACGTCTTCCGCGATTGTCAAAATTCATATTTAAAAATATACAATAAAAAAAATATTTTAAAAGTTCTGAGTGTTGAAATTGAAGCCCACACAATTGTAGTTAGTCATAAACTCTTGTTCTGAACCAAACAGACTTATACAAAAATTTTCTTTTTTTCTTTTTATCAATTAAAAATTTAGTTGTGGAACTATCCGAGGCCAATTAATTAAGTCGTGTTGGAAGCATATATGACAATTTCGGCTTAGTGACCCTTTTAATTCTGATTAATTATTTGCATTTTTAAATGATATTTTTTGGCTAATGCATCGCTCTAAAAAATGAAATATTTTGGAAGAAATTTAATTTACTGCCATTCCTCCAAATAGAGAATTTGATCCTAAGACAAAAAGTTGGGTCCGAAAATTGTCGAAAAGGCATATTTTCGGAGTTACAGATTCATAAAATTTTACAGATTATTTCGTACAATGGGTTTCAAATGATACTTACTAAGGAAGATCAACCAGATAGCTGCGGCTCTACAACAATACAAAATTTTTTGTAGAAAATACCTGATTAGCTGTCAAAACAAATAAATAACTGTGTGGCACTGTCAGCACAGATGAATCTTTAAGAAAAAGTCAAACATAATATAAAACTGAATACGTAAATACATCTTATTATCAACGCGAACATAATATTACATTATTGACATCTAGTCACGTTAGTCAGCTGTGCTAGTGCTACTACTTTGTTGATCTGCCTTGAGACTAATCTTGACATGGCACATGTGTCTGTAAAGTAATTTTAAACCAATATTTTTACTTGGGGCATACGAATTGTGATCAAAGTAGCTAAAAGTACATTTGAAATAAATTTTCTGTTTCAATTTTTGATATTTCAAGCCAACATTTTTCAATAAAAATTTAAAAAATTTCTTTGAGCAAATGGGATAGGTAGAATAATGCACAAGATGCTTTTGTAAATTTTGAAATAAATATTACTTACATTTTTTCTTAAATATTGAAAATCGACGTTCTTTAATGCATTGTATTTAATACATGGTATCTGTCAATAAAAATATCTCCGATAAAGTTATTTTCCTTTTTATCTACTCTTTTTACTGTTTGGAAAAATAATACAGAACACTAAACTATACGATAAAAAAATATAAAAACTTCGAAAAATTATCGTCGCTCTATAATTTTTAAAATCCTATACCCAAAAATCAGCATCAAATCATTTCTGCTTTGAAATCAAACCTGTGGGCTTGTTGGGATAGAGCTACGTATTCACTATAGTGTGTGCATACATAACAAAATAAGCAAAATGATGTTGCTAAGCATGTTTATAAGCATGCTGCTGAGCATGCTGCGTTATAAAAATATACTCTAAGCATGTTGAAAACGCAAAATATTGTGTTTTATAAATTAATTAAGAAAAAAGATAGCAAGACAGATCACCCAAGTATTTTTATTTTCTCTCTCTCCGGAAATTTTACATTATTAATATTTTTGCAGCAAAATTCCTTTTAGCAGTTTTTCAAATAAAAACAAAGTAATTTTTTTAATAAACTTTTTATTAATTAATACATATATGTATTTATATAAATTAATTGTATAACAAATAACAAGTTAAGAAAATATATAAATTTATAAGTTTAATATAGTTATAAAAATATTCTTGTAAATAGTACCGAAAAGAATAAACATTATTATTAAATTTTTGTTTATAATAAATTAATAAATGTTTATATTTCTTTAAGCAGCACCCTCTTTATTTTTAATTTAACATTGATAAGTTAGTTATCATTCAATGCTTTACACAACTTAAGATTTTTTAAGTTACAAAATATATGCGAAATATTTATTCCAAAACTTATTAAGTCATGTAATATTGCACCGAAAAAATCCCATAAAGAGGGGATTTAAAACTAAAATAAAAACAATTTAAATATTGTAATTCTCTAAATAAGTTTTTACAATATTCAACTTAGAAACATAAATAAGTTCAAGCATTATTTAATTATATATGTATAAGATAAATTACAAATTGTGACATGTTTCTTTTTAAATTAATGTAAAGACAAAATTATATATGCAACGAAAGCAATAAAATGCATTTATGTATGTAAACAATTAAAAAAATCTATCTCGATTTAATTTTCCTTAAGATATTAAGGATCAAAAGAAATTCCAACTTATATTAAGATGTGAAGAGGATTTATTTTAATGCTTAAATTAAACTCAGTCTGCTATTAGTTTTTCTCAATTGGGCACGCCATGGTATAATATTTTCATGTTCCACTTCCTCTTGTTCTTGTTGCTGGTATTGCTGTTGCTGTTGATGTAGCTGTTGTTGTTGCTGATGAAACTCCATGTTTATTTGCTGGTAAATGTCGCCATTTACAGACTTGCTGTCATGACCATTACAGGCACCATTTTGGGCATAGCCGTTCGAATTCGAATTTTCTTTGTTTGTGTGACTGGATATAATTTCCGTGGCAGAGGAAACCATAGATATATTATCAATCGACATAGCACGGTTCTTAAGGCGCCAAGTGTCAGCCACTCGATTATTTTCTTCCACTTTAGGAGTGTAAATTGTGGCCCTGCAATGAATGGTATTACAAAATTAGTTTCCGTTTGTCAATATAGATTTGAAGCTCAAAAAGATTATAGAATAAAAAAAATACTTAAAAATACAAATCTGGCTTGGACTTCTTAAGAAAATTTTACATAAACCCACTATAATAAAACGTATTTTTTGGTGAAATTAAAAGCAGCTTTCCAAGAATTCTTTCACATAAAGCGAAGTATTTCGTGTTATACCTGTATTGGGCATATAAAATTGTCTATATCAAATTTTGACATCTTAACAAAGTTTTTTTTTTAAACGCCTTTACAGCAAGTCAAAATACTTCTGCATAACTGCTCTTGTTTCAAAATTGTAACCATATTTTTCGAAGTTTACTATTCGCATAGATTTACTTTAACAATTTTTTTATTATAAAAATTAAAAAAATATCACTTTTAAAACACAAATTTAGAAGTTAATTATTTTTACGCAGTAATGTTTAAGGTTTGAATGTAATTTCGAAATTTGGTAAAAGTTCGATGAGCAGCGAAAATATGGTAAATATTTTATTATTATTATTAGATTACAATTTAATTTTAGTTAGTAACGTGTTGTTTCCCAAATTAATGTTTTAGAATTCGGTAAAATAATAAATATTTTCTTAAAAAATATATTTAGTTCTGGATACATTTTCATACGAGTATTAGTCAAGGTTTTTGTTTTAAAATAAATCTTTCAACACCAGATCAAATTCTACTCACTTCAACTTATTTTCAGTTTCCTCACGACGTGCTAGCAAATCACGTTTCCATTGGGGTATTTGCGAAAGTCTTCGGCTTTCCGCCTCTTTAGCCATACGCTCTTCGAAATCTTTTTTGGCCTTCTCGGCTGCTTTCTTCGCCATCATTTGCCGTTTCCAATCTGGTATTACATTTCCCGCTTGGTCTTTTTCCGGTATCTGTAAATAAATCTTTGACAACTTCTGAAGAGTCCGCAAAATAATAAACAAAAACTTAACACTCACTTGATCGACATAGTTATTGGCAGTGAATTGTTTTGTGATCTCGGAATAATGTTCCGAATCAAAACGATTGGCCATTTGTTTTTCCACTTTCATCTTCTTTATGCCCGGTATGTCTTTAGAGATTTTTAATTCGGCAATTAAATCGGTTTTCAAATATGTATCATTTGTGGAGGAGAGACACTGCATGCTGAGACTTCTAGCGGGCATTTGATACGGTTTGGGAACTTTTTGAGTGTCGGTGCGGCGTAGCTGAAATATTTTTCAAGTAATTGAAATTTTTGGAAGATTTCTGTTTTTTATTAAAACAATAACAAACAACTTACCTGTACGCTATTTAGATCCTGTATGGAAATGGCTGATAGTGGCTGGTGTTGCTTACGCGTGGCAGTATCTTGATGATTGTTTTGCAAATGATGATTATTTTGCGATTTTGCTGTATTATTCCTTTCGTTGTTATTGATTGTATTGTGATGTGTCAACGGGGTCATGGGCAATGGCGGTGGTGGTGGAGGCTTTGGTGGTTCAAAGCTAATGGGATGTTGATTCGATACTTGTATTTGCATGTAGTCTTCGGTATCCGTAGACCTGAAGTTTTATATAACAATTTTTTGATTTAATCATTTAAATTACTTTAATCAAATTTTACAAGGACTATAGTAGTTTTTTTTCTAAGATTTTATCTATTTAATCTATTAAATAAAAAAAATCTGAAGCACAGTTTTGTGATATAAAGTGTTGTTTAAAAATAAGTTGATTTTAATTTTGTATGAAAACTAGTTGGCGTATTTCCAAAACTTTTAGTAGTACATTTCCAATATATATTTACATTAGAGTATATGTATGTATGTTTGTGTATATGTATATATTAGTGATGTAACGAATATCAATTTTTAAGTATTCGCAAATATGAATATTTGAAATGTTGTGTCACTTATATGTGGCACGATTTTGACGTCTGAAAAATAAAATTTTTCCAAAATTTCTTCTTCGCATCAATAATAATAAATTTAACAAACTATCACAATACTATCGGTATTTCCAGTCCGACAACAATAAATTACTTTCTTGATTTTCATAAATGTCACCAAATTCAATTAGTTTTTGCAGACTGAATTTGATTCTATCAACTTTCCACTTAGATTACTCTACAGAACATTTAAAATTTTCGAGACTAAAGGTACGGCCACACTTGGGAAATATTTGTAAAAAAAACGTAACCACCAATTTTGCTTAGGCTTAGTGTAATTTAACTCGGTTTTATGTCACAAAACGAAGTCAATTATGCCGCAAAATGCTATTTTTACATTGTTTTTAATAAATGCGAACCCATATTTAAAAAAATATTATAATTAAAGAAATTGCAAGTTTAGCTTGTCTGTTGGTCACGTTTTTTTGGGCAAATGTTTGTTAGATGTGACCGTACCTTAATGTACATATTATCAGATTTTGTTTTTCTCACTATTTGTTTTCGTTTTAAATTAGCAATTCAAACTGCTGTTGTTTAGAATATTTTGCAAATATTTATAAGCAATTCAATTCAGTTTAAATTATGTTTTGTTTCAGGTGTTTTGTAGTTGAATGAATGCAGGATAACATTTGGTCAAAATTTTGTAGTCTTTTCATTTATCGATATGAAAGGAAATTAAGAGGACTTTGAACAGAACTGCAGCAACACCTGTGTCGGTAGTTCTTACACTTTTAATTTAAGTTAATTTTTAAATTTAATTTTTCACAATAAATTTGAATTCATCTGTTACACTGCAGTCGTTTTAAATTCAAATTGTTTAAAAATATTAAAGTATATTTTGAATTTGCTTTTCGATGGTCAAACATACTCTATTTCTAGTATGTAGTTCAAAAAGGCAAGCGTAACAGATTAGATGCAACATAGACATGTGCAACTGTTGGAGAACGCTATTAAGGCGAGAGTATTTATTGTTCATTCTTTTACAGCTGAGGTATGCTGATAATTGTTTGATAACGACCTAGAAAAAGTAATAAATGCTTGTTTGAATATCCCTATTTGTACTAATCTTTTTATTACTAGATATTATATGTAGAGCTTCTTTTAGTATGGGATCTTATAGAGAAATTCTTTTTGTAGTCAGATTTTTGTAGGACATTTTAAACCATTATATCCCTATTAAGGGGAACTTTTTCCTTCTTTTCAAAAAAGTTACAACATATACTCATACAGTGACAGAAGAGTTAGAAGGTTAAAAAGTTCCTTACACATTTTAATCGTAGTATTTTATATAAATCTGATGAACACATTCTATACCTAAAATGTAAGGGCTCTGCTGCACATAAAATAAATAAATGAACCCGATCCAATATTGCGATATTTATTGAACGTTTAGCTTACGGTATTGACACAAGTACTGATGGATCGCATACGTTTATCAGTGTTATAAGAGTTAATGGTTTCCTATTCCGTTTAACAATAACAACGTGCAAAAGGGAGGAATTTAAGCTTCTCCTTAAATAAAATTCAGACGTAAACTTTCAAAATGTCGATGCAATATTATTCTATTTACGTAAAATTTACGAAATTAAAATAAATTTTGATTACGGGATCGTATAGGAAACTGTGTAATTAAACTGACCCGCATTCTATTTTATATATCAATTTCTATTTTTTTTTAAATGCGTGTGTGTACATTAATAGATTATAGTTAATAAAGTTATAGCAGGTTATTGTACGATTTTTATATGCGAAACCAGATTTTTGTTCACACATCAACTTTATTAATCGTATATGAATAAAGCGGTGGGAATACGGCCTCGCTATTGTCGGTCCACTATACTGGGATCCATCGACACTGCCTGCTCCCGCAAGGAGATTAAATTTCGCATATTATAAGTTCTGCAGAAATTGTCAAAACGAGGAGGAGAAAGAAACTGTGAAACACCATCTCTGGCAAGCCCAGCCAGCCCAATCGTATCAAAGAGCGACTTATGTACATAAGCAATTCAACTTTGCCCGAACTTGAAGATTTTGCGAATTGCAAACTAAAAGGAACAAATTCGTTTATTCGAAAATCAGGTTGGTTTAACAGCGAACCAAACTTAGGATCGCTAGGGATATTTCTCTAAGTATCCACATCAGGCATCACAAAGGCACCACTTTGGACCCAAGTGGGCCTGTGCAATCGAACCTAAATTTACAAAAAATTAGCACCTATTGCTGCATACTATAGAAACAAAACAGTTTACTTGAAAAAAATCGTTTATTTTCAAACACTTAAAGAATTGTAAAATACAATCCACCTTATTTTGTAACTTTGAATGTATTTGTCGACGTCACATCAAGCAAACGCCAAAAATAAGCTCTTCTCTATACACTGTCGACAACAGTTGATTACTTTTAAAATTCTCTTGCCATTGTCTATGACATTGAGAATAATGTAAATGGTTGTCGACTTGATGTAACGTCGACAAATAGTTACAGAAGAAAGGGAAATATGTGTAGTATCTTTTTTATACAAACGAAGTTACGGAGGAAATTTTTTTAACCCCCTTGAAGAAGACACATGCACTATACGGTAAGTTATACACCTAATGTTAATATCCATACAAAGATATAAATACATATGTATATACATTGTAAGTGTTAAAAACTTTATCATGATACACAATTTTTAGCAAAACGATTTGATTTACAATTCAAGTCCGCATAACTTCGTATGCTACCTTTTGCTGATTGCTGTCGACTTTGGCTCTTTAGAGTAGCAATTGAACTTTGTTGCGAAGACACACTTAAATTTATTTTAATTTAACATTGAGGATTTAATTTTTTTTCTTCAATGAAAGTTAATAGATAAATAAACTATTAAACAAAAAGAAAAAATCGTTTTAGTTACAGTTTTTTTTTTCAATTTCTCACATGATTTCAAAGATGATTTTAAGACAAAATTTCTGTTGAAAATTGCACATAATTTGAGTTTGCAATAGCAACACTATTGTCAATAAGCTCGAAGTAGAATTCAGGATGAATTCAAAAGGTTACTTGTTGTTGAATTTAATTCCATGCACTACAGCACAGGTTCACGTTCAGTAAAAATATTTTAATTGAAGTTAAAAAAGAAAAACAGTTTTCCTGAGAACTTCTTTACGTATGAATGCCATCTATCTTTTTCAAATGTTACAATCATTTCCGAAACTTGAAACAATAAACAACACAACACAATGGAAAAAAAAGCTTGAACTTAGATAAACTTCCTTAAAGTGTAACACATGTGTACATACATACCTATGCCAGGTGCGACGTGATTGTAGTAGCATCGCGACGAAGGTTGTACTAAAACTAAGCCTGTGATCTTGCAACAAGATATTAAACAGCATTTGCAATAGTTTTTGCAAATTCCAACAGACACAATTAGAAGGTAAAACTTTTTTTATGTTTTCAATTAATATTTTTAATTTTTTTTTTATTTCTTTTTTTGGCAAAATAATAAAGCAAGAGGCACGCAAGTCTAATTGCGAGATTAACAGTAATTAGAGATGCTTTTAATAGATTTTTTTAATTAAGATTTTCTGCCAAAAAAAAAAGCACAGCACGCATTGTTAAAAAAAATGTTTTTGTGAAGATTTTGAAAAATTGATTTGGATTAACACCAATGAGTAATCCATTGAGAGGCAGCAATAAAACCAAAATGATATGAAGAACATAAAGCTTAAGTTTCACTTACCTAGCCGAGGATGGACATGAACGTTTATCACTAATAGATTTCAAATATTCGGATGGTTTAATTAGATGTGTAACACCATCTTGTGAATTATTGGGAAAACTGGGTGGCACAAATGGCAATACAAGTTGTTTGTTCACTAGATTTGGACCACCGGGTCGAGGCGAAGCAATCCCTGTTCCGTTGTGTCCGTACTGAGCCTGGGTCAATTCGTAATGATCTTCGGCTGAAGAACCATAGATATGTGGGTGCTGTTGTTGTTGGTAGTGATAGTGTTGAGATGAAGACGATGAGTAATTTGAATGACCGATGCCGCTATTACTGTTGCCACTGACAATGCCAGAGCCGTTGTGCTGTAAATGCTGATAATGAGCTGAATTTTTTCCATAGTTGCTGCTGATGGTGTTGTTGTTGTTGTTGTTGTTGTTGTTGATGTTAAAGCCGTTACAAATGCTGCCATTGTTAACGTTCTGTAAATGTTGATAGTTGCTGCTGCTAGTGTTGTTATTAATTTCACCATTTGTTGTTGTTTGTGTGTTAGTCACTTGTTGCACGCTTGAGCCTCCATTGAGTAGTTTAGCTTTCTTGTTCGCTGAAATTGAACAAATTTATTTATTAGATGCATTTACCAAGATTTTTTTTTAATTTTTTCAAATTTATTATTATGAGCGAATCTTTAAAGTATCTTTTCTGTTTGTTTTTATTATTTTAACGCTGGTGCTTAGACAAGAGCAGGGTCTATTTATAATTATATTATTTTTTTATAATAACTATAAAAAAATAAATATTCAAAACTGTATCTGTTTACTTTAATCAAGCTATGCATGCATCCATTTATCTAGATTAATATAAATATGTTTCTGAAATCTTTTATACGTTTTAGTACGATTATATGTACATACAGTCTTTCAGATACATACAAGTGTATGTATCTTTAAGATATTTACAATTGTAGCGTTGGCATGCATTTGAAATGTGCAACAGACCGTTTTTTTAAAAGTGTTTACGTTGAATTTGTATTTGTTGTTCCGAAAAGAGAATTATTTATGGCTTCAAAACATGTCTTTGGTGTGAAAAAAGAAATATGAAGACATTAACATATTAATTAATTTATATGAACTTGAGTGGATTAGGTCAGCATGTGTTGTAAGTACGTTTTGTAAAATAAAAAAAAATGATGTAAATAATAAAAGCTTAAATAAGCACTAGGCAATGCATTATAAGCAAATATGTACATGTACATATATGAGCTGATATTGCTGAAAGTTGTCTTATACCACTTTCACAGATCATATGTATACAAATCATGTCTCACTGTGTAATTTCCGAAGCCGTGTAAACGATTACAGAGACATTTCCTAAGTCCTGGTTGGAGTTTGTAACTTTGTAAATGTCGAGATAGGAAACAACAATTTTAATTTTTATCCTCATTTTCACCACCTTAGCCTAATTATATTTGTAAAGGATAATATTCATACAACGTTGTATATGTAAATTATTTGTTGGCTTTAAAATTAAAAATGTTGTCAAAATTTTAAATTTTTATGTTACAACTATGATATTGTTTAAACTTTTCATTTGTTTTCATGAAAGTTCAATATAATTGGGGTATTCAAGTCATATTGTCATAATGTCTTATTATTTTATGACGTCTTAAAAAAAATGTTGTTGTGCTTCAAACAAAAAAGTCCTAAAATAATAAGACTACCTATGCTGTGTTTTTGTTTTGTCATAACTAAACAGTAGTGTAGTTTTTGCACAAACTAGCATCTTATTTTCGTTTTTTCACTTGTTTTCGGCATTCTAATATAACGTTTTTATGATTGTAACGATTGTCCGTTTTATTATTGTTTTTTTTATCAGCTGACTCAAATTTAAAACAGCACACTAAATTATGAGGGGTTGTTCACAGCAGTCATATTTTTTCGTGTTATTATTTTAACACATATGACGTTATGACGACCGTGTGATTACCCCAAATATCTCCAGTTGTTCTAAGAAATATTTGGGTAAAGTTCCCTGATGATCTGCATTAGCAACAGTGAAACGCACATAGGAACAATCTATAGCCCTCAATAATCAATTTCAATTTGTGTTTAACAAAATTATTAATTATTATTTCAAAGATTTTCAAAAACTTTTGTTTGTTGAGGGTTTTTTAGCTAGTCTATATACATGCATTTCATTGGTGCTAATGCCAAATCATTAGTATAAAGGTTGTAAAGAAAATAAAATAGATTCATATCGAATAATATAATTTGTTTGTTGGGATTTTTGAATAAGTTTCAACGCCTACTATGCTTTTTTATACTTTTGTAATTTTTGAAATTCTCTTTGGTTTTTTAAAAGTTTATGTATAAGATAAGAAAGAGGTTTGAAACCTTTCAACAATATGGTTTAAGGTCTACTGATGATTTGGCATTAGCACCAGTGAAATGCATGTGCATAGACTAGCTAAAAAACCCTCTACAAACAATAGTTTTTTTTTCAAAATTATTAATGTTTTACTAAATATGTAAAATATTAATTTTGGGAAAAAGCGCGAATAAAAATTTAAAATACTAAAAATGCTGTCGTCTATCTGAAAAATTATTGAATATTGACCAGATACCTAGATACGAGTATGTATTTATATCAACTAAAAGACATTTCGAAGAAAACTATTTACTTTTCATTTACAAAAAAAAAAGAAATAAAACATCAAAAATCAAAATCGATAAATTAAAATCCCAGATAAAGGGTGTACCAAAATGAACGCAATATTTGAATTAAATAGAAAACTAAGTTTTTAGTTTTTTAATTATTTTTGAGATATTTTCAATTAAATGAAAGCACGTTGTGGCGGAAAATTCAAATCTTATTGTTACACTCTTTATTAAGCTTTTCTATAATTTGTAATAGTGGTCCGTACATATTATATTTTTTGATAAAAAAAATATATTCTGCGCAAATAATCATCTTCAATACGCGAAGCTTGTTCTCCAAATACCTCAAACGAGTATCTTCATAAATTTGCTGCATTCACATACATCTGTACATATACATACATATGTCTAAAAAGATGTTTTCAGATTACAAAAAGTCGGGCCAATATTTTCTTCTCGTATGTATAAGCGTATTCACTCCAATAATGTTTGCTGGATTAACCCAGTCATAAGATCGAAAGTTCTGTCTTTTCTCTTTTTTCTGATATTTTTCCTAAAATAATTTATGGAGTTTAGCATATCATTTGAAATCTTTTTTAAAGCCGCATGCACTGGGTTGCAAAACTTGTCCAATAAATTCACATGATATTCCGTAAAAATTTTATTTCTAAGGATTTTTATGGTTTTGTGTGGCTCTAAAGCCTTTCAAATTATGGAATGTTGTCTTGCGAAAAAATACGAAAATATATAAAAAACTACAAAAATATACTTTTCTTAGACACGATCCATCTCACGAACCATCCTCGATGGATTTCCAAAATGTTTTGAAAGGGCGAATAAATAGAACCAGCCTATAATTTGGGAATGATATCAAAAACATTTTTTCCGTGATTAACCCTAATCTACATATCGTCATATGATTTCAAAAAAGCCCTAACTTACAAAAAAATTAAAATCGACTTATTAAAATACATGTCCCTGGAAAATTTTTTATATTAAAATTTTACTAATTCCTTCATAAGAAATAAGCTTAAACTGAAATTTTTTTTTAAATGTTGGTTTACTCTTCATATTAGAAAGTTTCTTGCTTGCCCTGTAAAATTTTTTCAATGTAACTTAGGGTTTTTATGAATTCATATGACGATATGTATGTACATATCTAATCAGCCTTAAATGGTCTATTTGGTAATAGCTTTGTTCCCGTACATCACAATTCACAACCTGTTGCATGAGTTGTATGTTGCACAAATGTTGTCAGTAATTTCCACATAAACAAATTTCTAAACAACTTTTTACATAGAAATTACTTACAAAATTTGTGCAACATACAACTCATACAGTAGATTTTGTATTGGACAATTGTTGAATTTTACTGGATCGCGTTCTTAGAATTGATGCCGATAGCGTTCAATACATTGAATCCGAAATAATATACATATAACCGGCTTTTATAATCAATATTCGAAATGATTGTGAAGTTGAAAGGCATCTGCAACAAACATTTTCTACACAAATCGATCTACATGATTATTTTTCCATGTAGGATTGATTGCAAACCTGAAATTCAAGCAGGAATCAGTAGCAGCCCTTCAAAAGTAAATAATATAGTTTTAAACTGCAAAAAAACAAGTCTATTAACTAATTTTTCGATAAAATATTTTATTGAAGATAACACAACCCAAAAACTTTTTTATTATGAATGTAAACATAATCGTTAACAGTTTATTTGCACCAGCATTTAAACACAAGATCCATTTAAAATAAATAAATATTTAAAAACTTACACACATTCATTAAATAATAATAAAAAAAAACTTGAATATGGACATTAAACAGAGATTGCATTAATAAAAACATACCCGCTCGCACTCGTCTGCTTGTTATTTTTTAATGCATTTTTTTGCTGCAGTAAACTGAACTGTTTTGTGAAAGTTATGGCAACATACACTGTGAAACATTTTAAATCCCCCTCAAAAAAAGCTTAACAAGTTTAGCGTTATTTTTTTCAAATTTTCCAAACCACTTTTCACACAAAACATCTTTTTTATTTTTGTATGTATTTATTTGTACACAGTGCGAGACAAAAATGTTCAAATGAATTTAGTTTTCGTATGATAACTGAAGAGTAAACCAATTTTTGTTTTATTTATTTAGTTAATAGTAAAAAAAAATCATTAAAAAATTTATTAAATTGCAATTTTATTAGAATCCCATTTCTCGTTTTTGTTTTCTATTCACCGAAATGGAAGAAATGTTGAACATTTTAAGCACAAATTATTTTTGGCCTTTCAAAAATTGTATTTTCCTCTGGGAATTTTAATTAAACAAATAATTTTTCATAATATTTCTTAAAAAAGCTATTGATTTTTTGATGACATCGTGATTATTTGTAATAAATATAATCGAATCGCTGTAGAAGTAAAATAAATTTTTATTTTTAAATTATAGCTTCTTAAAAAGTCAAAAGTATTAATTTTAATAGAATTTTTGATTATTCGACTAATTGAAATCGGGGTTTTTAAATGTCTCCAAAAATCGAGTAAAGATTTCATTGCGTTCAAGTTATTCGAGCAGTTTTAATGCTCAAAATTTATAAATTGAATTTTCATTGAATTGAGAAACATCGCTTGTGAAAATGTCTTCCAATCTTTAAAATCGCTGTTAGTTAATTCAATACAATTATATTTTTTGGGTAAGTTCTTGCATTTGAGATTTGGTGCCCAAATGGTTCTACTTCGAATAAAGGATTCAATTGTGCTATGTATCGAGTCAAGAGCCATCATGGTGTGTCTAGTCAGCAAGTACGTAATTTTTATATAAGTTACAAAATCGGAATTTTCAAGAAAATAGGTTATTGCAGCAAGCATGGCTCTGTTTTTGTTCTGTCCTGCACAGCTATCACATTAAAAAACAGATTTTGTAATAAAACTAGGAGAATACCTTTGACATGTTGTCCAAAATATTAATTTTTAATATATATCTAAAGTAATTGCGTTTTTTTTCCTTATTGTTGCACTTTGTAAAAAGAAAATGTAAACAAACTCACCATATGCTTTTACATTAAAATAGTTTTTGTTATAAAATCATTCTACAGTAATGACATTTTGACAGCTGATACAAATTATCGAGAACTATCGATTTATTTTTGAAACTCTTTTCAAATAAACAAATAAGCTGAAAGATTCATAGTTTCAAACTAGAAGCAGGTTGTAATTCATTTAAATGCAGGTTGTAATTTTTAAATTAAATTGTCGGTTTCAATTTAGAATGCCCATTTATAGTATGACTTTACACATTCCTTTTTGCAACTCATAAAAAAGCGAATACAGCTGTTGAACTATTATTTACACGTGCCTGTCATAAATTTCGTATGAAAAGTAAAATAAACATACAAACCATAACAAAAAATAAAATATATTCATAATTAATGCTACAGAGTAAACTTAAGAACGTCTAATATAGTATCGTAAAAATAATATGCAATTCTAGTGCTTCGATTTTAGTCGCGCTTTATTTTTGATTTTCTAAATCTGGGGTTTGCGAATAATAAGTTAGTTAAAAAGTTTTTCCAACTTACTAGAGAAGAGCCTTGTTCGTTTTAGGTACACAAAGTTATACAATTCTGCCACAATGCCACCTTTACCACAGTACAATATTTGAAGATACACAAGCATGTGCAAATAAATTATACAGAGTTCGGTGTTCGGAAAAAATTATACCCAAATGTTCGGTCGGATACTATTAATTTTTTCAATAGCTTTACCGACAACCACTTCATCCATTATGTTATCGTTTTCTTTATTTCAATATCAAACAATCTCTTAAATACTTTTCTTCCGCAATCTATAGTTCAAGTAGTGGTTGCTCGAAATCAAATTTTTACAATTTCGTTAAATTAATAAATTATTGAATACAAATTCAATTAAATTATTGACTAAAAATTCTTGCAAAAGAACAAAACAGACATTTAGAAAATAAGTAGAAGTAGTTGAAGAAGAATATCTACTTCGTTTGATCGTGGCACTGTCCGCTTTTTTAACTATAATTTTGTGTTATTTCTTAGGAATCGGTGAAGCTGATGTAGTTGAGAATGAACGTGTGTGTATGGGGATGACGCTACCCACTTTACAGCGGGACCGGTCTGGAAGTACATCCTTTAATATAAAGAAAATAAATCCGAAATCTGTTTATAAACGTCGGAATTCTGAAGGAACACACATAAAATAATACAACCGAATTGATAAACATCTTCTTTTTTGAAGTCGATTAAAAATCAAGTTATATGTAATAACTTTAAATTCGATTTACTTCATTCCATGATAGCAACACATCAGGCGATCACTTAAGCGTGTTAATGTTTGAAAGAACGAGTAATTTGGTACAATTAAAAAATTTTCTTAATTTTTATTGAACTATTTTTAAAAAAGCCTTCGAAAAAAAAAATAAACGTACAGAAAAAAATATTACTTGATTTATTCGATTCATCGATGGAAAATAATCGAATAAATCTTCTTCTTGGATACCTTTTATTTCATCGCACATGATTTGAATTAAATTTATTAAATTTTTCGATTAATCGACCAAACATTATTCGAGGGATTACTTTAGCCACTTGGTGATACTTTGTAAGCCATGACAATGTAATTTCTTAAAAATTTATTGGGATGTTCAGTATTAATATCTGGTTGTTATGGATGGATTGTAGAATGTTTAAGGGCTTTTGTTACGGGTATGCCCGATTATACAATAACGCGTAAAGAAGATACCTTTAGCAGAGTTTCTAATCATCATTATTTCTTGAAGCACAGCAAGAAGAAAAATTCAACACTGAATCAGAAGAGTGTAAGCAGAAAGAAACTTTTCTACGTAAATCGTGAAAGTCGTTCTATTAAAACACTAGATTTTTTGTTTCATTCCTTGTTACGTACAATTCACAACATATAAAATGAGTTGTTGTTGATAATTTTCCAAAAAACATTTGTTTAGAAAAATATTTATGTGGATATTACAAACAAAAGTTTGTGAATTGGACAAATGCACAAATGTGTATGTACAAATCTATTTCTATTTATTGAACATTTCTTATTTGGTACTCCAACAGGTTATTTTTTCTACACTTATTATATGGTTCTCCACTAAATCAATTCTTTCAAACATTCATCAATGCAAAAAAAAAATTAGACATAAAACAGTCGAAAGCGAAAAATATCAGGTTTATGTACTAAAAATTAGGAAATAATTACAATGAAGTGAGAGTTGCTCCTTAGCACAGAGCTATTTATTTTATTACATTGTTTGTTAATTAAAAACGAAAAAAGCAATTACTCATTACTTTCGTATTACGAAAGAAAGTAAAAGCCTCCTTACAAAACCATATAAAGACTACTAAGAACTTTCTGAAAAATATCAAGACGACTAGAAAATTTTAAAGACAATTCGACATTCAATAACTTTGGCTAACTTTCAAAAATATAAAGAAATATATTTTCTTTTCCCAAAGTGCAATTAAAAACTTAAAAAACTAAATCTTAGCAATTCCCATAAAAAGCACCAACTAGAAATATATTTTCATTGGTACTTTCATTAAACACTTATATTTTCATTAAAATTGAACAGATAAGAAAATCATAAATGAGTTAGACGAAGACCATGTCAAATCTGCGCCAGCCTTTAAGACTCTCTACAACTGGATCAATGAGTTAAAACATTCAGAACGTTAACTTTAGGCAGTTAGTTCTTTAATAAAATTCACATAATAATTCTGAATGACCAACGTGTTGAATTGCGTGAACCACTGGAGGGAACGAGCATATCGGCATTCAGTTCAGTGGTTGGATCCGGTTTTTGTGAATAATTGAATTTTTAAACTTTTTCTTCATCTACATAATTGTTAGCCTTTTCTTAAAAGCAAAAAAAAAGTCCCGTAAAAATATTTTTCCACGAGGTTGCACAATGGGGAATTGCCACCCTTAATTTCCGTAAACATTAAAAATAGTTTCTAAATCATTATATGATTATCATAAAAATCTTACTATTATCTGTGAAATATTTTTGGAAAATAGTGTCTTTTATCTTTCTTGCAAAGGTTAAAATAAATGCACTCAACACGCAGCGATACACATCTAAATTTACACATGAATCAAATTATTTCTCACCATTAAAAAAAAGCCAAATTTTAAAATGCTTTATTTTTTATTTTATTTTAAATTCCAAATTTAATTTATTTAATTAGTTAACACTGAAAACTCATTAAAAACAAATTTACACAAAATAAAATATAAAAATAGAAACAATGAGCACTTACAACGCAAATGAAAAAATTGAAATTGCGCCAAACGCAAAGTAAAATAATTTTTACGCGAACACTTTTTTTGACCCAACATGAGGTCAGATTTTTTGTTTATTTTATAAACACGTTTCTATGAGAAGTTCTTTTCTAAGATATTTTTTCTATTTTCTTGAATAAACAATACTTGAGGAAATTTACTTCTCAAACAATCGACACTATCCGGATATACGTTGCAAATCAATAGGGAAAAAGTTACGAAATTGAACTCATTTGCTTCCAGCGGTTACTTTTTTAGCGTAAGAGTTGACGTTACAGCGTTATTGCTTAAACTGATATCATGTTTAGATGCACAAATGCCACTGACACCACTACTGCTGACAAACAAAAGTTGTCCCAAACCAAAAGCCATAAATCAAGAAAAAAATATGTATATAGAAAAACTTATGAAATACCACAACAAGCAACCACCTCTATCACAAACTACAAACATGGAATAATATACCAAACAAATATCAATTCATGTAGTAAGTATCTACTCTTAAAAGTATCTATCCTACAACAACTAAGTTACTAACTGGATGGTAGCTACATAATTGCCTATATGTGGAAAATTGTCTGCAAGACGAAGTTAAAATTGAATAGAAAACACAAATTTATGCGAACTCATTCATACACTCATACCCATCCCCATCTTCAACCTAGTCCATATCAAGGCAAATCTGGTTGAGTCTCTTGTAACTCTGTATGAACTTCATTTTTGTTGCTGGCTCTAATGCTGTCGCTCTGACAACAAACAACTCTGCAATAACAACTAACAAACATTCACATTCACTTTCATTTGTAATAACGCCGGATGACAACTTTTTTCGATTTTTTTAACAAAACAGGGTTTGCTCTTTTTTCTATTATATTAAACTATTTTATTTTTTGTTGTTGTAATTTTTGCTAAATATTGAATTTATTAATACATATGTGCATATCGTTAGCAAAACCGCAAAACGCCGTAACTAACAAACAGTTTACGAAGACTTGTTTATAAATTCTGGTGTATTTCAAACTATTCACAACTAAAAAAAAATCAGACTTCTCCGAATAAGAATTACATTATTATCTTCCTATTCACTATTATATTTTTTACTTTCTTTTATTTTCTCATAGCAGCCATAGATATTATAGTAGATCGATTTAGCAATCGATAGTGTGCCATCGATTTTTTTGAAAAGAAAATTTCACTACGACATTACAAAAAAATATTTTCGAGGAGACCAAATTGTTTGTTTTTTTTTTGCTGTGAGAATTCAAGTGCCTCCCTAGCACGGTTCACAGGATACAGCCCAATGCAGTAAATTTTTTCTGGCCAATATGAATTGAAAGAATATTTGATTTGTTTTTGTATTCCGTTATTTATTATTAAAATATATAGCGAAAAACATAGAATTTCAGAATTATTTTATATTCTTGAACAAATTTATTGCGATTGAGTGAATTTTCAAACAGTTTTTTTTCGGGGAAATTAGGAAAAAGAATCTTGATTTTAGTTTATATGGATAATCAAGCTGAAGGTAAGTAATCCAAATAGCTTTCGAGAAATGTTAAACAAATACTAGTTAGTTTAAAAAATTGCGTTTTGTTTGGGAACATAAAAAATTGTTAAATTTTTTTGTTGTTCCGAATTAATTTTAACTTAAAAAAAATTGTCAAAATTTGTCCAACGCAAAACAAATCTCAAATAATAGCAAAATGTTTAAAGAATATTATTGTTTTAATATTTTCGTAAACTTTTTCCAATTTTTTTAAATAAATGAATTTTTGTTAGATAAACTGCGATGTTTTTCAAATATGGCTGCAAAATGATTCCCAAGAGGAAAGGAATTCATTTATGTAGTTAAAGTAAATAGGGAAAATCAGGCATGTTCTGCAAAAGTAGTGAAATTGAAATATGAAAAGTAAACTTTTCATTTTTGATGTTCTGAAAAAGTAGAGTATATTTGTATTGAATATTGAAATTCAAATGTAAAAAAAGAATGCAGAACAATAAAAATTTAAACTGAAGTGATTTCAATTGAATTCCACTTCAAAGTGGAATGTAGAACATACCGGAATGACATTTTTGAAAACTACATCAAATACTTGGAAGAAAAATTCGACTTCTTTGCATTAAATTTGGACAAAAGTAAGCGGACTAACAATTGCTGCTTAAAATATTTTAGATACGAGTATATCAGATCTCTTGATATTGTCCTTAGTCCAAAGCATTCGCATGGATCAAAGAAAGCGCCAAATACTTCCATCAGAAGTAAAAAATCTATTAACTTGCGAGGACCCTTCTAAACAAATATCATCTGTACCGAACGAAGATGAAGAACACGAGGAAGAAGATCAATAAGAAAACGAAGAGGAATTTGAAGAACATAATTTGATTTTAGTAAACGATAATATAACTCAACACTAATTACTCAATTTGCTAAAATAATTACGTTTTCATGTTTATCGTTTTATCAGTCAAAAACTCTAAGATTTATAATAGGTGCTCCTTGGAATATAAGAAACACTTCAATTCACAATGGTCTCAATATTCCAAATATAAGGGATGAAATCAAAAATTACAGCACAAATTATTTGAAAAGATTAAGCGACCATCAAAACATACGAGTACTTGCAATAATGCTTTTAGACGACAGTGATGAAGTTAGACGATTAAAACGATTGTACGTATTAGATCTCCCCTTTATCGCTTAAGCTGTATTAGCTCTGTCAATGTATAGTTAATAGAATGCTTTAAAATTGATAAATTTTAAATTCAATGGAATTTAGCGCTACTGTTATTTATTGTTAATGTATTTATTAAATGTTCTTATTATTACATTGTAAATAAATTGCAAATAAAAATAATAATAATAATAAAAAATGTTTCTCCTTTAAGTGTTTTAATAATAATTTATTAAAATTATTAAAATAAATTTGGCCAGAAAAATTTCAATTTAAGCCAGTATGCAATGTCAAAATTACATTACTTGCTTTGGTCACTCTTAAAATTTTATATTTTTAGTATTTGCTATAATAATAACAATACAAAAGCCTTAGTCGTTATCAATGCTAACTTAGCATCTCTCTTAAAAAATGTAACTTCATTATTTATTATGTCTTTAAATATTGCAAATAAATAAATAAATAATAATAATAGTATCTAATACATATCAAGTGAATGACTGACTTTTACGGTTCGAAATATATCTCTCAATGTCGAAATTACCCTACATTAGATTATGACGTCCTTTAAGTTTTAATTTGTTTTTTATTTTCAGTATTTGTTTTTAGAGTGGGTATAGTATAACACATATCGTGTGAAAATTTCAAGTGATTAACTATTAAGGATCGCAGGATAGAGCTATGTAAAAAATCTAAATACTTTCTATTTATCAACTTTCTATTTATCAACTTTCTATGAAGATAAAGCTTTTGTATTTAGTAAATATGTCTCGATATCTTATTTAAAAGAATTTCAAAAAGTTTTGTTTGTTGAGGGGTTTTAGCAAGTCTGAAACTTTTTTGTTCCAGAAATATACGAGGCAAAAAGCCTAAACTAACATAACTAACTCTTAAAATATTATAAACATGTACAAAATTCCTACAGAAATGAACTCGTCATGGTCTTGTTTATTATATTAGGAAATTTGCGCTGAAAACCTGTTTACTTTTAATTTTAGAATATTTTTTTTGCTTCTAATGTAAAATTATTAAAATGTTCGTCAGGGAGTTTTGCATTTCACGTGACGATGTGGACGATGTACATACATATGTACATATGTGTTTCAAAATTATAATATATTGTTTTTGTTGTTTCGTATAATTAAATATTGATGACATATTTCATCAAACACTATAAATATCTATTGTATTGTTGCAATATTTTATACTAAATTGCTTAAATTGGAGTTGCGCTCGTGTTGTGATTTTTTGTGTTACGTATGAGTCACTTATAGTCGTGATTAGATCAAAGACTAATCGCGCATGAGTGTACGATTTAAAAATAAAACAGTGTGAGTCACGCAAGGTGAATAATAAGGTAAATAATGAAGTAACTAAAAAGCCTAAAATATGCAGTAAAATGAATAAAATATGCACTTATAATGTAGTATGTAGATATTTGTGAACAAATATTGAATATAAAAATGTCACTCTATTTTTGCAGTAACTGCTTGTGGTTTATTTGAATTTTTGTTTACTTTTTTTAATATTATATTTTGAATCCCTGCCGGAAAGCATGTGACAATTGCTCTAATACCAGGTATGTTCTTAAATCATTTACATGATACGACTATGTGCTTTCAGAGCTCGATTTGGTCTTGTAGTAACTGGCACTGAACTACTTCGATAGGCTTAGACTTGAGACAAGTCTCACAGTATTTAAATAACGTTAATTGACAGTAGTTTTTATTCCAAAGTGATCATTTTTTTTGGCTAATGTTCGTAACATTTTTAGTCAGAAAGAATTTGACATGAGACAATATTCCAAGGGAACAAGGGAAAATTTTTAACATTAATTAATTTCAACTTACACGGCAGAACAGAATTGACGTATGCGATCCTTGATGCAATGTAAAAAAACTTGAAAGAACTTTTAGGTTGCAGGCCTGTTAATACGAAGGTTACCGGTTCGATTGCCAACAAATACCCTGCTCATTGCATTTGCAACATTAAAAAAGCTCAAAGTGGAATTTTTTTTTAAATTAAACACCGATTACTTTTTTATTGGATAGTTCAGTCTCCTAGCCCATCACCATGTTAAAGGGACTACCCCCTTTCATAAGAGCTCTCAAAACACTGGCTGGCCATTTCCACCAAGTAACCAGTCACGTGAATAATTTTGTATCAGTCCCAGTTCCGCTAAGGATGTTACACTTAAATATTTTTTAACTTTTTTCAGGCAATTAATTTGTCTACCAAACAGTAGGTGTGTAACCTTCTTTCGGGAAGGGATAGTGAGAGAAGACAGATGGTGAAAATCGAAAGCTTGTTTTACAATTTTGATATTGAGCGTTATGTTAGTTTTTAGGTCAGTGTTGCAGCGCTTCTGCTGTCAAGTAGTCGCAATAATTTTTTTTAAGCTTTGTAGCCATTTTTTTTAATCAATTATTTTACTACGCTGGCGATTTTGCTATCATACCGACGAAGGAGAGCGCTGTGAAGTACACTAGCATACACTAGTATCAATTGGTGCCTGTACTATTGAGTGACCAGTGCAATGCCTTTGCCACTTAAACAGTCCAAGAACAACAATGACAATGGCACACTAATGGATCTTATGACTTGCCTGAAACTGGGCTCGAACCCACGTTTTAAGTCATTATTTGCTTTGTAGTCAACGCGCTAACTACTTCAGCCAACAGTACCCTCACACTCAAATATTTCAATTAAAAAAAGTCAGAGCAGAAGAAGAAAGCTCCCAAGCAGCTATTCGAAATTCAATAATAGATTAAAAAAGTATTTCCATCGATCATATTGAACAATTGTAATCGCATAAAAGGACATTTCCCCTTCCAAAACGAATAAAATACACCTAATTTCAAAAGCGTTGTTAAAGAAAACATTGAAAATTTTAAGTTTTATTTAAAATGCTGGATATTGCGATATTTAACATCATGACATGCAATCAGCATAATGTTTAATACAGGTTCTGTACTTTCTTCTGAAATAATACATAAATAAATTAATGAGTTATAATGGTAATAACCATATGAAGTATGTACTTTTCACTACTTCCACTTTCGCATTTAATTCATTACTTTAACATGGTGATATCACTGGAGGCCAGTAATAACCACCTCGGATTACAAATGACGACTTAAAAATACGTAGAAGTCACTGAATACACAATATATATTAAATGTCTGCTTTGAGCATTGAACTCGTGCTTTTAAACTTTTTAAAGTGTTTAATGTCAACATCGTTCTCAATTGTCTATTAATCAACTAAGAACTGGTTTTATTAAACACTTTACTTCGGCATGAGTTGAGCGGTGCATCAATTGTATGATAAGCGCACACTCGAACGATCTCGCCACACAGCGAAAAAATTACTTAAAGAATTACTGGTGAGTAATTGTGCAGACACTTCACAGTAATGCACACCGTTTCTCATTGATTGTATGTTGTTCGTAATGGAAGTCATTGCCAAGTTTTTGCTGGGCATGCTAAAAAAGATACTTATGTAAAATTTTTGTTGGTAGTTTTCATTAAAAGTATGAATAATTACATAATCTGATATTATATTAAGAATGATATATTGAATTTCATTGTATCAATTAGTGTGTCGCTAAAATGGGAGCGTAGAAAAAAGTCGAAAATAAAATATAATTTTCGGCAAAAATTTAAAAAAAAAATATTTTATTCCTCATATATATTTTTTTCAATAGCTTAATAAAATAATAATAAGAAAAAAGAAGGCACTTTTTTAGATTGAAGTAATTTACTTTTTTATTAAAAAGCCGCATTCAGTGTAATTTTAAAACAAAAGTGTTTCCTCATCGGGGATGATACAATAATTAAATATAAATTTATTATTTTAAAAACACATTTGAGGGATTCAAATGGTGGTCATAAAATTATATGTTTTAAAATAATAAAATTAAAAAATATGACAAGGAAGAAGAAGCAGTATGCAATTTCTCTCACACTCTCTCAAATTTCTACTGTTTGGATATGACAAATCAGTAAGCATAACTCGAAAAGTCTTATTATTTTATGACTCTTTTGTTTGACACACAACAACAATTTGTTTAAATATTAATGGCCTTATTCACAAACGATTAATAAAGTTATTGTAGGTTTAATGTTAGATTTTTATATGGCAAACCCGGTTTTAATGCACATATTAACTTTATTAATCGTTTGTGAATAAGGCAATAAGACATTAGGAAAATATAACTTAATAGGACACCTTTTGAGTCCCCCGATTATATTCATTGAAAAGAAATAAAATGGAATAGTTTTTCTAGAAAAGAAAGCACCATAATATATCATTTAATGTAAAATAAGTCTTTGTAGATTATTATTTTTTTGTATTTTGTTTGCTTGCAGAGAAAAAGTATTTTTTTAGGTGCGTGAAAGATGTTACTGGCAACACTGATATCAATAGTGCAGCAAATGTGAGATAATTTTTTCACTTTAAATTTTATAAAAGTGGCTTTTAAATATTTTTGTTCCTCGTCTTCTTAAAACTTGACGTTTAACAAAACGAAATACTATCGATACAATACAAACTGCACATTCACAGGTAAATAAACGAAAAGTATATTTTAACACTTGTTGTAAAATGCAACACGATTGTAAGTTGAAAAACTGTATAAATAAATTGCTTTGATTGGATTTAGTTGCAATTGGCCATGTTGTCCATTCCAACACTAATTTGGAATTGCATGTGTGTTTATGTTAAACATTTGTAACGATTTCATTTTTAAAACTTTAATTTTTTATATTGTAAATTTTAATTTTAAAATTGAAAGAAAGTAATCATACCAGTCGCAATGTTGTGATTTTTTGGTCAATTACATTTAATTTGCTATCAGTTCATTTCGATATAGTAATTGTTTTAACGAAAATATTTAGCTCTATTTTGACTCTACTAGTGTCATTATACTATTATTTTTACTCTTAATTATAACAGCTCTAAAAGCGACAAAAATTAACTATTTACTATGCATATTAGTGAATGGTATAAAACAGAAAATCGACTTTCGACTTTTCGATCAACCATAATCTGTTCCGATTAAATAAGCGATTAATCGTAGGCAAAAATCGATTATGTTATAGTCGATTTGTATTTTTTGTTTCCTTTAAATTAAATTTATTGTTTAGTGTTTATTTCAAATTCTAAGTAAAACTTAAAATTGCATTTATTAACTGCATGTCCCAGTAAATTCTAAAGAAAGTTTCTTATGTAATTAAGATTGAAAATAACAATAAACAGCAATTTTTTTGTTTTCGATATAAGAAGCGATATAAGTTAACATAAAATTAAAGTGGACCTTTTATCCACTTCTGAAACGGAATCGATTGTTTTGTTTTGTTCACGCTCCTCATCCGATATTTCTTCAATATCAATGTTTGTTGTTTTTCCTTTTTTAGCAAAAGAAATTTTATGGCACTTTTGTAGATGATTGGCCAAAGTGGATGTGCTTCCACAAAAATAGAACTCTTTAGTACAAATAGAGCACCTGCACTTTTTTAAATTTTTTTTAAAGTACTGCCAAACATCGGTGGCATTTTCAACAAAATGTTATATATACATATATATAAATGTTATCTTTTTCACGAGACTTCACTTTTTTATTTATGACAGACCGACTTACAATTTTGTTATTTTACTTTATTTTCTTTTCACCAGAATTTGAACAATTCAAGTTCAGTTTATGTTAGACGACTATCAATTAAGATTTGTTTCAATGGTTTTAATACCAAGTGGCCTTATTAGTGCAACTACAACTGGCATTCACCAAAGAGTCATGTTTAATGCATGCATAAAAAGTTTTTGTTTATTTTTTTCATATAGAGTTTGACACTTTGGTGTAGTCTTGTTGACTAATAATGTCACCTGGTATCAATTTGCCTTGGTGTTAACAATTACAAAAACAACAAATTTGTGAGCGGTTATTGAAATAAATGTGTTTTTGTAATCTTTGTCGAGCGGTGCCACTATTAATTTTATCTATCAAATGAATTATTTACATTAGTTTATGTATATGATGCTACACAGCTTTATTTCTTAAAGGACATTCTTTGCGCGTTTTTCTTAATTCGATAATCGGCGCCAAAAGTCGATTTTAGTATAAAGTTGGTAATGAAAAATCGACTACAAAAAATCGCCATTTGGCATTGAAAATCGCTTTTCGACTACAATCGAAATCGACTTACCATTCACTAATGCATACTATGTATAAATATAAAGAAAATAAGTTTACAAAATTAAGCAATATTAAATTACGATCCAAATCTCATAGATATAAGTACAGTACTATATCAATAATCCGTACAAGCGATTCTTCGAACACATCTAAAATCCGGACACACTTACCCTGCAGTATAACTTTTTTACTCTACAATCTGGACAGTATTTTTGTTTTTATTTCATACGCGTCCACGTTTGGAATTTGTGCAATTTAGCTTTATTTAGTTTGAGTGTATTTGGTGAGACATGGTAAGCAGATGTGGACTGACGGTAACGAAGAATGGAGTGAGGAAGATTCAATATCTCTTGCATTTCTTTAAACATCAGTAACAGATATACATATATACAATTCACAAATTAATTCATTTGATAGACGTTTAAAAATAGGAAAACAAAATGTTGATGTACAAAATTCATGTGATTCAGATGTCAGCATGTTTAGAACTCAACAGAATAATGAAACATCTTTTTTAACTTTGCAGCTGTTTCAACAGATTAAAAAAAATGACTTGCTGTTATGTTTTTGATTTAACTTTGTGAATATTAGCTGTTATTGGAGCATCCGAGGAAGATGAGCCAGCGGTAGCTGTGGTTCTGTTAAAGAACAAATCCAAAAATACATAAGATCTTCTAACATATCTAGAGAGGCAGATCCGCTTGTTCACTGGCGCAATGACATCTCATACCGAAACTTGAAGCAAATGTCGCCTCAGGTATACTTAAGAGGAGAGTAAATAAAATATTTGTATGAATTTTTTACACAAAATGAAGAGCGATATAATGAAAAATTCATTATTCTTAATTCAAAAATCACATTTTTTGAGATATGACCACGTTGCAATAAAGGAGCGATATGTACATATCAATTTTAAATAGTAATAATCTCTTATCTTGCAATTTTGTTTAATAATAATAAATTTACTTTAACTGTGTTTTATTAATTTTATATTAAATTCTGATTCAATATGCATATCTGTTTCGTCGATATATATTTTTTTTGGTGTATCGGCATCGTGTCGGCAAAGAGGCGTATCGATGCTTCCCTAGTTATTATATCATCCTGAGACTGTCGTCACTCGATCTTTTCTGTAGAGAGAAGTCAAGAGATTTTCTTTAGAGCATAACGGTGTCGATCAAATCATATATTCAAAAAGTAATCGATCACTTGTGGTTAATAAAAATGAAAAGCACAAAAAACAATGCAATAGAGTGAGATCCAACCTATTGACGCTAAAAAACAGATACAGAACTGAATAAAAATTTAATTTTAACTTGCAACGTTCTTTTTCCGCAAAATAATATTTTACTTATTCGGTGAAGAGGATAAGATTCTTCGTTTAATATATTGGATATTCTATTACGCAGCATATTACTGTCACGTATGACACAAAGAATAATTTTCTTATCAAGCTTGAAAAAGCATGGGCTCCTAAAAGCTGTAAATTTGAGCAACCTGTCTGCATACTATTGCAATAGTAAATAGTTGCAGATATGTATGACAGTACTGTCAATTGTTTGCAAAAAAATCGTTTTACGTAAACACAGGCTGCCCAGTGGAAATAATGACAAAATCAGGGAAACCGCAAAAATGCAACTGCATGTTTTTTCTCGTGCAACCTGTGAAGGCGTAGATAAAAACATTTATCGGTTTCAGAAACTGTTATAAAATTTGGCGTCGATTTGTTAGTGCACATATTTTACCATTTACAGCATTTTTGTTTCCCATACTTCTGTCTTAAGAGCAGCATTTTTCGAATTTATGGATCATATTAGTTGCTTTTAGAGCATGTTTTGATACTTCATTTACATTTTATTTAAAACTCTTAGAAATTCTTTCGCAACAAAAACAACAAATCTGTTTTAAATTCTGATATACACATTTCTTTTCTATTTTATATTTGCATATCTATCAGTTGAAACGTGTTGCTACATTTTCTCCATCTAGATCTCATTTCCACTCTACACTTGCTTCTTAAGTCAAAGCAGTTTTAAAATATGGAAGGAAGCATTCTCTTTTAAATAGGCTGCCATTATATCAGTAAACGTTGAAAGAACATTTTCAATGAAAGTTGCTTAGATGTTTTTATTTGAAATATTTTGTTGTTTGTTGCAATAACAATTACCAATAAAATCTTTTAATTCTGATATCGAGATCTCCTTAGAAATCTAAGTACGACTGTTGCTTTTTATTCAATTGTTGTGTTTCTAGATTTATTTATTTTTTTAAATCTCTGTTTGTTTCTTTTTAAGAGCATAATTTTTACATTTTTTCAGCATATTTTCGTTTTTATAAAACGTAGTTTTTAGAGTATATTACCGGTTACCCCGGTGTTAATTATGTCATGAAATCCAATTTTAATGCTTCTAACGAAGAAAAACGATATTAGAAAATTATTTCCATCCGGCGAATTTTAAACTAAAACATTTTCGTGTGGACACAATCTAATTGCAGGTGGTTCGCACGACATAACAAAATTTTGTGTAATATCCTGTGTAATATTAAAAACCATTTTGAGTGCCACAAAAAAAAATATAATAAAATATGTAGATCGTTGTTCAATAATACTTGTAGTATAAAAAAAAATTTCACTTGGCTTGCAACCAGTTACAAATACTTATGTTCGTACGACTAGCAACAAGTTTAGCTATTGTCATTGTACTCCATATTTACAGTTCATCGTAGAGGGTGATTCGTTTTAAGGCATTTAGTTTCAAAGACGATATTTCGAAAATGATGTCTAAATTGCACGCTAACTATTTTTGTTAAATATTGTATGAAATTTTGGTATCGAAAAACTCAGACTGGCACAGCATCTATAGATTTATTGCGAGATCAATTTGTTTAACAGTTAATAGGTATTACCTAATGAATCTGTCTAATAGCCGGATAGATCAATAGATACCATACTTTTAGGTCTGTTCGTTTGATACTTAATGCACAAAACTACGAAACGATAATTTAAAGTTCAGCATGAACCAGATTGATCAAATATTTGAAGTAAATTGTCTTAGTTTAATAAAAAAAACTACCTTCAAACGAATCACCTATTACAACTTTTATTTGTTTCTATAACAAGTTCCAGATTTGCTTTAGAAAAACAATCTAAAAGCCGCAACTGTACGTTAATGTTAACGAACAAAAGCCGAAAATGCCTGAAAAAGGAAAACATATATTTTTGTATTTCATAAAATCTCATGCAAAAAGCTAAAATATAATGCGATCAGTGTGATCATATAGTATATAATGAATAAAAGCAGATTTTTCTGAATAAATTTAATTAAAAATATGTTACATATTGTGTATAATTATTTAGGTTTTTTGCATAATATTTTCTTATTATCAAATCACACATACACCTACACTACAGCATTTGTAATTTGTCATACTTTGACATACTCGTAGTATGTGTAGTAATTTAAAAATGTATTGAATTTTTTATGTATTTCCTGTTTCGCTTAAGATAGTTTTTCAAAGTGATAGTGGGAACGAGGTACAAATTGTATGCAGTACATTGAATATGGGTAATATGCTGCATGATTTATGATGTTACACAAATAAATTTATGTGCATAAATTTATATTGCATAAATATCACTATACATTTATTTAGTTTCAGTTTAATAATTCGTGCGTATGAAATTTCAAGGTTCATAGTGTTTGTGTTACGTTAATGGCCCCCCGTTAGACCAGAAGTTGGTGGGTGGGCGATTGATCGCGCAAACCCCAAAAAGACTTCACAATTCGTGGTGGTTAAAATAAGTGGAAATAGTTAACACTTACAAAATAAATAGATTCAATATTTAAAAAATTAAACGAGCTAAGCTTATGCCAAATTTAAAGACATTTTCTTGTTAGAGATACTCCAGCAAAAACTTGGCAATGACTTATGTAAATACCTGTCCACACAAACCCTATACCGTCTGCTTTACTTTGCAATACTTATATAGCTAATTACAAGTAAATTATTCTCTGTGTGATGCAGTAGTAGAGCGATATCAGCTGTTCGATTCCTGGTTAAGGCATTTGTTTGTTTCAAATTGTGCCTGTGTTGTGCAATAACCCAGTGAGCGAGCAAAATCCTTCACATTTATTTATTTACGAGTATTTAGTTTGTCTATAGATATAATATCCTTACAGACAGTTAAACAATATAAGTGCATATAGTAAATACAAATAAAATACAAAATTATTGATTATTTAACAGGACGATAATTTTAAGTTTAATAACATTTACATTTAAAGGAAAATCTATCTATCTAATGGATCAGCATTTGCGTAATTTAATCAGAAGAATTTAATTGCTAGCAATTCAAAGTGTCGAGGTGAACGAAGAGCAACATTAACCGAAATTTTAGCGAGCAGATGTTATCAGAACAGATATCAATATTAATTAAATTTAATATAAACGACACATTCAACATAGTCCTTCGGATTTTAAGAGTTGGAAGTTTGATAAGAGCAAGACGGCTGGTGTATGACGGAAGATCTAATGGGTTCCACTGTAGACCACGAAGGCAGAATAGCAAAAATTGCATTTGTACAGACTCAATGAAATTCTTGTGAGCCATTTATATAGGATCCTAAACTATAGATGCATACTCTAAGACAGGTCTGACGAGGGAAACATAAAGTTGTATGTGTCCTTAAATTCTTTTGCCCATCTTTTGATAAAACCAAGAATACAACGTGCTTTATTTACAGTTATGGAAATATGATTATTAAAGTTCAACTTAGCTTCCAACAAAACTCCAAGATCCAACACTGTAACACAATATTCTAGCTGGTGGTTCCCCACTTAAACGCAACAATAATTGCGAAAACACGACTACAATCCTGACAGCAGACATTTCATTTTGATTTTGTTTTATGTATTCAATGTCTTCTAAGTATTGATAATTTGTATGTCGTTATTTGGAATCCGATGTGGTAATTAGTTGTCTATAATGACATCAGCATGTTAAAGTAATGAGTTAAAGTGCCAAAGTAGTATGTAGTTACCATGGTTGTTACCATTTTAACTTATTATTTTGTCAACAAAGTTTTTGCTAGTACTGTTGCCAGATTTGCAGATTAATTTGCATTTTGCAGATTTTTTTATTGCAAAAGTGGGAAAGTGAGATTTGCAGATTTTCACCCTCAAATATAATTTATGAAATACATAACTTATATGATGACAAAGCGCACTAATTTCTCTAGATTATTTTTTTTTATATTTAGAAATGTTTCATTTTAGTTAGACTTTGAGTTTACAAAATTTTACAAAAGCTTTAATTTACTACTGCCTTTTTCACAAAAAATAGTTGCATCCTTTCATATCGAAGAAATTTTGTATGGTAATCTGTGTTATAAACCTTTTATAAATAAAAATTAGTTTTTATTACTAAGGCCACTAGAAATTAATAATATGCTCTTAGTAAAACCAAAACAAAATTTTAAAACATTATTAATAATTGTGTGAATTTTTTTTTGGAGAGCTGTTGGTTTTTTAAAAAATATTTATTTTTAAAGATCAACTAGAATTAAGTATTTTTTTTTAATTTATTAATCGAGATTGCCACGATATCTTCTTTCAAAGAATCTCAAAAACAAAAATTTTTGAGAACAACTAGGATTTCTAAAAGAAATGAATTCAAATTTATCTTATCACCGACCGCCTAAATTCAATTTTTAAAATTGTAAAAGTTTCCATATTTAATTCATATGCGAGACAATATTTAAACAATTTACTCTGAATTCGGAGAACTTGATTTTAAAATTAAAGTACCAATATATTGGTTTGAATAGAAAAATGTATTCTTTACATATACATTTTGTACTCAAGTTGCTCGTCTGAATTGTGGAAACCCCTCTCAAAATGATATTTGTTGGTTTATTTTGAGCATTTTATATTTTTATTTAAAAAAAAATGCAAAAATTCGTAAATTAATAGTTATTTCATTTTTTATTTAGAATGCTACAAAGTAGTTTTACGCTATTGCACATATTATTATTTTTATAAATAAAATCCTCTTTAAATTAACGTGTTTTTAATTGATAAGATTTTTTACAGATTTTGGAAATACTTTAGCCCAATTTTTAAGATTTTATAGCAAATTTATCTGACAGCAGTGGTTAGCAGTTTAACTATTTCTGAAATATTTAAATGCATTTGACGACAATGTTAAACAAAAATTAAGTAAGAAATTTTATTCAATCACTTACATGCATACATAAGTACTCTTATTCATATATGTACTCGTATGGATGTGTGTTAAAGTTTCATCATCATCATATGGGTAATAGTGTTTTTTTAAACAAAAATTTTATCTTAATGATGTTTTGTCATATTGCACGTCATAATGATTTCCCAACAATTTTCAATTAAATTTCAATTTGTTTTTTGTTTTTGAAAAAGAAGCAATTGACCATAAAATTCAGACATTTAAACACACTCGTTACATTACACGCAAAAATATGGTACTGATTTGCCACGAAAAAACCTGTCTGAATAATAAAGGAAAACAAGTCAACAAATGTAAACAATTTTTTTTAAATATTGAGGTCCTTGACATTTGCTATTTCGAGATACGGCCACAACAGATTAGCAATAAAAAAAGCTTAAAACACTGTTGAAAATGGCCTCCACACACACAAACACAAACATTTTACCACAGACACATTTTGCACTCCCATGCAAAGCGCCACACTCAAGCGCATACAAAAATTTTGACAAAATAGACGCAGGAACAAAAAAAAAAGACACAACAGGTGAAAAACATTTATGCGGTCTCGCCTATTTTGATATTCAGCCAAAGTAAATTGAAATGTACGATGGTAAATTATACACCAGACACACCATCCATACAAAGTTAAAAACTGTTGACGATGAAAGTCAAAAAGCCGGACAACAATTGATAAGAAGCCATTTAATTGAAAATTACAAAATACTCGTCGGGCAACGTTGGATGAGTATGTTGAAGGAAATAGCGATATGTGTGTGGTTAGCAAAATGATCTTTTAATTATGTGAATCACATTTGGATGTACTTGTATGTATACATTTTAATTTTCCTATTACTTGTTGATAATAATCTGTCTGTTCATAGAAACCAATACGGATTTGTTTGACAGCACTTTATCTATATATAAATAGGCAAAGACAAATTTTTAGATCCCTTTGTCTCTTTTGCTTGCCAACCGATTTTGTTCATTCTTTTGCCAAGTGGTAAACATTGTTGAGCTTTATTGACCCGACTATATATTATTTAAATCGGTTCAGTAATAAAGGAATAAAAGGCTTATAAAGTTGACACCACTACATATTCTAAAAATACACACGTACACGCATTCACTTACGTATGTATTAGTTCAAGCAAAGTAATAAATTCTTTTTATAAATGTGCGTGTTTGTATGCAATTTTATTTGGTTTATTGTTTTTTGCATGCGGAAGGAAATAAGTAATTAGGTAGTTGCTTCTGTTTAAATGAATGCAACAAAAATAGATATACGTTTAAACTGGCGGTCGAATTTCGACCACTAGGCGTACTTTAGTTTAATAAAATCGGCTGATTACGTTAATGGCATTCGTTTTAATCTTGCAACCAAAACAAATTTTAAAATTTTAGTTCGTAAACGATATTAAATTATTGTTTAATTGAATGAACTGCCTTTTTTTGAAAATAAAATAAAAATTTTCCGTTGGGAGCAAGACAAATGCATACAGGTAGTCGCAAGAGAATTAGCATTGCCAAATATCATCCTTGGATGTCAAACTGTTCAAGATTGATTTTAAATTAGAAAAATATACATACCAAAAAACACATTTTGAAAAGAAAAGATGATAAAATACAAAGAGTCACCTGCGCTTTAGAGTTCAGCTGGTTGGGATCCGATGGCCCTGTTAGCTAGCGCTTTCTCTTATATTGTTCTTATATTTAAATAATAATTAAATAAACATATTTCGAATGAAATAAGATTTACTTTATTGTAATCGATGCACAACTTTTTATTTTGTTCACAATTTACTGAGAAAACTAAATTGTTAAAAATCGTAATTTCCTTAAAAAAAATATTTTTTTTTAATATGTATGTACATATGTGTTTACTGCTGTTCTATTTATGTAATAAGGGTGTTATAGCCCTGCAGATAATATTGGACTACGTGGTCCATTACAGCTTAAACGGACTAGTTACAACATGGTCCGATGTAATGCAGTCATGGAGTATGTCATTGTCAAACAAGAACTTATTGCTATACGACAATTGTTCGTGCTTTCACGATAACACTCGTGGCGAACAAAACTACTTGTGCGTGGTCTATTTTTAAAGACGTGGAGTTGTTTTTGGGTTCGTCCGATGTAGTGCAAACCTGGACTATATGGTCCAGTCCTAGGACATCGTAATGTTAAATAGACCATGTTTTTTTCATACTTTTGGGTTACTTTTGGACTAGTCCTAGTCCTTTATGGAGTATACTTTACATGCGTGTTTGGACTACTCGCGTTATCTGCAGGGAATAATGGTTTTTTAATAATAAAAACGAAACGCGTTCATCGATTTTTATGATCTATATCTCATTGTGTTCGTAGGTCAAGGTTAAACAAAGACGGAAAATATGCTATCACAGAACTTAGCATACATATGTAAGTCTCTTAATTTTCACTAGATTTTCATGCACACAGTTACATGCTTTAGAAAGCTACTTTAATATGATTTTTAATAAGCTAAAAATAGCTCAATTTGTTCCCAGCCGTGAAGAAAATAAAAATTTTAATTTTAATTGTTTTACCTAAACAACAAATACTCAGCCATTTTTTGGTGATTCTCAAAAATTTTATTATTTTTCAAAGGTAACATTTTAAATAAACAAATTTTGAAAATCGCTTAATAAAGAGTAAAGTTATGATAATTTGAACTTTTAATTTTTGAAAAAAAGTCAAAAATTCGATTATTGCCTGTAATTTAAAAATGCGATGTGATGGAGAAAAATTGATATTAGATTTGAAATTAATGACCTCAAGTCAGCAGATAAAGTTCCAGTCGACACAAAAAAAGTTAAATTTTGTTCCCTTGTATTATTAGTAAATGCATTTTGAAGCATAAGCCCGATAGAACTTTGAATTGGCAACACTGCTTTCTTTGACAACCGATTTGACAGCTGACAGTTGCCTTTCGGTAAGTTTGGCTTGCCATTTTATAATGAATAGATTCAACGCTTGCAAATTATCGTAATCTAAAAAAATATCCCAAAAAATAGTGGAAGAAAACCCCTAAAAAAATTTAATATTTCATCGTGCGGTCTTACTTTATTAGATTATTTTCTCTGGCGATATGTCAAGTCACTTGGTCACAGCCATAAACCAGGGCCGATTGAACACTTGGAACACAACATTCGGCCAACCGAAATATATATAAATATATTAATTTCATTACTTCTATAAACGTGCCTAGTGTCAATTTATTTCAAATTGCTTTAAATAGCTACGTTACTCATTAAAAGTTCAAAAACTATCCAACTTTGAAGGAGTGTAAGCAAAATATCTAAACTTACCAATTTTTTCTTCCTGTTTTTGATGATGTATAATATTCTCTATTAAAAATATAAAAATAAGACCTCAACCAACTTATATTTATTCAAGTACACTCACTTCGGCATCTGATTAGCAACTGATTTCACTTGAGTTGTCAAATTTTGTTTACATTTTAATGTTTAGTTAGAAAAGTTTGTTTTCAAATTCAAATTTTCAATAATTGAAAAAATAAGTGAAAATAGCAAAAATAAAATACACGTTGATTTTTTTGTTGAAAGAACAAACTTACTTTGATGAATATACTTCAATGCAGATTTACCATGTAGTAGCACTAGCACAGCTGACTTACCTGATTAGATGTCAATTGTGTAAAATGATGTTTGCGTTGATAATATACTCATACCATCATGGGTTATTCCACACCATCAAACATCATATGCGTATTTAGTTTTATATTGTATTTAACATTTCTACAAGATTATTCTGTGCTGAAAGTACAACCCGGCTTAATATTTGTTTTGACAGCTAGTCAGGTATTTTCTACAACAAATTTTCTATTGTTGTAGAACCGCTACTACCTGGTTGATCTGCCTTGATATACTTTGACCTCAGCATAAACAAAAAAATATTCTTAAAAATTTTTAAATTTATTAATCCTCAATAAAAAATAATTTGGAAGTTCATGATTTGACGTCAAGCCAAACAATTCCTTTTAACTCAAACGTATTGATTTTAAAAACCATTTTCTAATTGAATATGGGCATTTCCACAGAAATTTCTACTTTGTGCCACGTACACGATATCCTGTTTAATTCCTACGTGGTGTAGCATTATTGCATTCTTTTATACAACACAACATGTTTACATCATTTTAAAGAAAAAATCATATTAAGAACTTTTCATAAGTAACTTGAACTCACTTAGAGCAAACTAGAGTTGCTCAGTGAAAATAAAGTCATATAAAACCAAACCAATGGCAAAGAGTGGACATTTCTGTGGAAATGCCCATATGTTTTGTTGATTGATGATTCCCTTTAATTAATATTCGATATAATTTCAATAATAGCAAACGCGCCAAATTTCAATGAGTTGTGAGTTCAATGAAAATTAACGCATGTGCTGCTATTATGTGTATTGGATATACTGGTTTTCATTAAAAATAAATTTCCTCTTTTAGAAGATAAATAAAAACGGAAAGTGAAAAAAACGACATGTTCTCTAAAATTTCATACAATTAAGATTCTTGAAAGTTCCCGAACACAATTTCACGAGATTTGTAAAAAAACTCTACATAAATTCCGGCAAATTCGAATTTGTAATTTTTGCGTAATAGAGATCATTCAGTTCCTTATTTTCTGTAAAATAACAATGAATTAACCCAGGTAAAAGTAATGCTATTTGTTTGAGAAATGCTTCTGGAAAGTGTAAATACCTCTTTGTTCCAGAAAGCAAGCAAATTAATTTAAATCTGGATGGACAAAATATTCCTTTTGTTGATAACATAAGGTATTTAGGAGTTAATTTTAATCAACTTTTCAAATTTAATCATCATGCTAGAACAGTCCTTAACAGAGCTCGAGGAATTAAGATTGTATTTGGAAGAATGTTTAATAGTAGGTATTTACCGGAGAAAACAAAATTGTTAATATATAAATTAAGTATTAGACCGTTACTTTTATATGCTTTTTCGACTTGGTTTCCAATATCTCCAAAATATGAAAGAATTTGAAATTTTTGAGAGAAAAACCCTTAGACTATGCATTAACAAACATTTTGAACGCAGTAATAAAAAATTTTCAAATGAATATATATATGATTTGGCAAAGGTAAAACCTTTAGCATCTTAAGCTTAGTCTCTGTTTGAATTTGCGAAAAATGTTGAGCAACATTGATTATTTCGTTTGAAAATTTTGACAACTGATCAGTGGTGACAATACTACGTTTTACAATAAATTTATCGGTTTTATTGCCTTGAAGTAAGCACCATTGTTTTTCTTATGTAAACAAAAACCATATGTTTATATTTGAAGTGATTAATTTAAAAAAAATTTGAAAATGGACAACAAAATAATATTAGGAGCTTGCGCTGCAACGTGTCAATTAATGCAAATTGCAGCATCTATGGAAGACACACGCTCTGCAAAGAGTCCCTACCTTCAGCATAGAAATTATAAAGGAAGGTTTGCTTCAGATGTAAGTGTAATTTCCTATTTTATTCAGCTGTTGTTTGAAATTCCGTACGAAATAAGTGGTGCTTACATTATTTCGCAGTTGGAAAATATGTTGCCAGAAACATTTTGTGGTTGAAAAAATAATGCTGCCAGAAACATTTCGTATGTTTTCACAAGATGAACAGAGTACAACTTCGGCCATATTATTTTGCAATTATTTCGCATGATTTTTTTTATATGGACTTTTGACAGCAGTTCGCACGAAATGATGAACAGAGTACCCTGCTTTATGCATTAGATTTAATGAAAAGATTCATTAATTCTTTGCACATACTGGAAAATGTTTTAATTCAGAACATCATTGATAATCAAGCGGGTTTTAATTGGCTGAACACTAGCTATTACTCTCCCTTGGATTATGTTGAAAACGAAATCGCTTGTGTATTTTACGTATCGAAAATTCCGGGTGCTCACAGGGGCTAATTTTATTTTTATTTTTATTTTTTTATTATTATTTTATGTACCTTTTTCCGTTTCTTTTAGTTTTAAGTCTAGCTTTTAAGTCCATTCTTTTTTATATAGCTGATACGTATTGTGCCGAGAGCAAGCACTTAATTTACAAAAATTGTTATTATATATATATATATATATATATATATATATATATATATATATATATATGTATATACAAATTGATAAGATTGTTACTGTCTAACATTAATACCATTTTATCAAAACATTATTAATTTAAGTTTTCTTTATAATACTATTTTTAATTATTTATTTTGTAATGTTTGTTGTTGAAGTCTCAAATAAACTTAACTTAACTTAATGAATTTAGAATAAATTACATTTTTACTTTAGAGGACCTTGCAACAGGAAAGATATATGTAAACATTAAACGGATACAAAAAAGAACTCCAAGCAATTTTTACTAAAATCCGATAACTACAGTTATTCAGTCTTGAATATTAAAAATTTTTCACAAAAAAAAATATAATTTTTATTTTTTAAGGAATTTAAATTAATATTGAAAACTTTTGTAAAAGCCGTTACGAAGCTGTGAGGGGTTTCTTGTGTCATATGATGCACGAAAAAAAAGTAATTTACCATACAAAGAAACAGAGTTTTTTTTAAAGAAAGGACGAAAAATCAAAATGTAGTGATAAAGAATAAATTTTATGATGAACAATTTTTTTAGGTTTTATGTACATACAGTCGCTTGTAAAATCGAATAAAATATGGAATAGTATACGGCTGTAGTTGGGTTTTTTTTGGAAATCGTGGAACGTAACTCTTCGTTTTGTAATGATTTCTTGTATCGCTTAACACGGTTTTGGTTACATTTTCGTAGAACGTAACCCCCATGTTGAACGAATTGTAATCAAATCCGAGAGGGAAAAATACATTCTGAGCCCAAAAACATTGAAGTGAAACTTAAAACTCAAGTACGAAGAATTTAAGACAACACAATACTAACTACATATCAAAAAGCTTAAAATAACTTAAACGATCAACAATTTAATATGTATTGATTTATTCACTCACCTGATATTGTTGACATTGTACGATTGTGATTGCCACGCACCAACTCAGATGGCCTTAGTGATGGCTCTTCAACAACTTCCAAACCAGAATCCGAATCCAAGCCATTTTCGGCATGTAAATTATTGTTTGAGCCCCGGTGAAACGAGTTTAATGAGTTCGAATGTTCTGAATTCATATTCATACTGTTTTGATTGTTGCTGTTGTATTGAAAAGATTGGTGCTGTTGATGGTGATGGTGCTGCTGCTGCTCTTGCTGTTGTTGTTGGTTGAATGGAGCTCGCAGTGGTGGCGGCAAGGGAGGAGGTGGTGGACCATTTACTAAACAAACAACAAATTAAATAAATTGTTTGAAATTGAATTTAGAGCAATATTGAAGAAAAAAAAACGTGTTCCATTTCTTTCCTCACACAAAATGTACAAATAGTAATAAGATCGCAAGAATAAGAAAGAAAAAGTAATAACTAGAGAATGAACATCTGCATTTCTACTTACCGATTTGAGTATTTTGCATTGGCGGCGCTGAGGAAACTCGTTTCAAATGTCGATTGTTGTTATTGTTACTATTATTGTTGTTGTTGTTGTTGCTGTTGCAGTTGATGCTGCTGCTGTTATTATTCATGCTGCTGGACGTGTTACTGTTAACACTGTTTGTGCTGTTGTAAATATTTTGATTACTGTTATTTACACTCGCAGCCAACAAGTTGGAATTAGTTCCAGCCAACTTTGTGTTGCTGTCATAATGTTGGCCAATGTTATTCCCAGTAATATTAGCATTGTTGCTGTCGAGATTATTGCGTATTACTGAATTCTTATTGGCCTGCTTTGTACGCTCTACCACATCTTCTGGCGTACATACACTTTCGTATGTGTCACTTTTGATGCCACTATTGAGATGATTTTTTAAATTAACATTCTTCGCACTATAATTGTCCTTCAAGCGTTGCGATGCGGCTGCATCATATTTGCCATGTAGACCAATAATAGACTGGGACTTATTACGATTTAGTATTGCGCTTTCACGTTTGTTGTTGAGATTCTTTGAGAGAAAAATAATTTATGTTAAAGTTTTTGTGCTAATTAGCAGAAAAATGAAATTTCTATACTTACATGATTGCTATATTGAAGCACAACATCTGTACTTCTTGTGGACGAGGCACTAGCAGAACGTGAATGTGATCCACTATCACGAGAACGAGAGCGACCAATCATGTATTTCTGTTGATTTTTTCTGGCATCTTCTCGTACCAAATATATGTCTTCGTAGTCATGTTCATGGGCATTTGTTGTGCTGGTTGCAGTCTTTAGATTTGATGGATTATTTTTATTGTTTTTATGGTTATTTTGATGGATCATCAAATTACTGGAACTGTTCGTTGTGGCATTGGCATTGGCATTCGGATTCGCGTTCGCATTCGCATTGGCATTTGCCTTGTTATTTAAAATATGCGACTGACTGTAGTTTTTATTCTGGCTATTGGTATTGTTGTGGTGATGTGGCAGCATCTGTTGCTGTGGTGGTGGCTCACGCTGTGGCAACTGAGGTTGTGTATGATTTGATGTGTGGCGATTAAAACTATGATTTCTATGTGGCTGAACTTTTGGCGAATTCATGCTAGATGGTATCGAAACAGATTCATCTGAGCCACTGCCAGCTCCACTGGAACTAGAATGTACATCAGCCTGAATGGTCATAGCGTTAGAAGTGGGTGCTGAGTGATGGGAGGAAGACTGTTTTTGATGATGATGTTGTTTGTGGGGATTTGAATGTTTTACACTGCTTGAATCAGAATCGAATAAATCGCGTACACGATTGTATACCACTTCCTGGGGATCATGTAGGAAAAACGAATCTCCTGACATGCTGCCGTTCGGAGATGGTGGCATGTAGATGCCATTCATGCGCATCGGGTTTACATAGAGACCATCATTATTTGGCACTAGCGAACCGTTGTACATTTTTTCCGAAGAGCTTCGCGAGTGTTGGGAGTGAGGAGTGTAGAGCGAGTCATTTGCTTTACTGCGCGCGCCCGCTGAGGATGGCGGATGTAAATAAAATGGTTCCTGATCTGAGCTCATGGATGATGATGTTTTCGATTTGATGGTGTTGCTGCGACTGGTCTGTTTGCTGCTCATGGAATTGTTGCAACTGCCATGAGAGCTGTGATGGCCCATTGCTGCATTATTGCCATTTTGATGCTGTTGTTGCATCTGCTGTTGTTTTTGTTGTTGCTGCTGTCTATTTGTTGAGGTTGCTTTGCCATGTCTTTGTGCAGCATTCTTTTCTCTGCCATTATAGTCTACCGACGTTCCATGTTGCACCAACACATTAAGACACTACAAAATTATAAATTTTAAAGAAATCAAAACAAGTTTTTTCTCTGTTTTTGTTTTTCTTCTTTTCTTTAAGTTAGGATCAGTTTAAGCTCATTGCCTCCCATCTCAGTCTAGTTTACTTACCTCAACCTGCTGATTTTCTGCAGCATCATTTATGGGAGATTTTCCATATTTATCTAGTGATAATTTAGCTCCATGATTCAACAGCCATCGCACCACAGAGAGATGGCCACGTGATGCAGCAAAATGCAGCGGTGTAGCACCATCGCCATCACGTAAATTTGGATCAACCGCTTGATCTTGCACCTGAAATAAAATGATTATAAAAAAAAAGAAATTATTTCTTACCAACGATTATAGTACAAAGAAAAAAGGAGCACAAGAAAATAATGGTTACTTAAATGTTATTGAAATACAAAACAATGTAACGATTTATAGACACATAATACATACTCGTATATAAGATACTTATGTGTGGATGCACAACACATTCAAGTTTAAATTGTACAAAATTTAACACGATCATTTATTAGTATGGCTGTGAAATGTCTGTTAACTGCAACTTCTTGGTAGTTCTTGGTAATTGCAATTGATTTGCTTTAGACGACAAAGATTTTTAATTAGTGTTTTGCAGATTTCCAAAAAAAAATCATATCCCACTTCATAAGAAAATGTTGCTGAGCAAGTGGCATAAAAAGTTTTACAATGATTTATGACTGCATATACTCGTACATATAAATGCAAACTGCATATTTTATGCAGTTTTGTAGAATGTCAATAATGGTTCAAGATTCTTTTTATAATTCAACAACACTAGTTTTCATGAATAACTAAAAAGTAGTTTTAGATATATTTGGCAAATTTGGGAAAAAAATTTTTTTCAAATTGCACATTTCACATTTATTTTTTTTACAAATAAAACGAGCTTTATTTCACACAAAATTAACACTCTTGCAATTGCGTTTGAGTGTGTGTGCTATTGTTGTGTGGAAATCGCAAGTCTTTTCAATTAGGTTTCGTCACTTAATTGTAAATAAAATTAAAAGTTGTTCACCGCTTTTGAATGATAAATGATGCATTTTAATTGTGGCATATTCATCTTGTCGCACGTTTTTCCGCATCAAAGCTTATTAAACATGTTCATAAATCCGAAAATGTTGCTCATGTTAAAAAATAATTAATTAAAGTAACTTGTAGGCCGCTTTAAGACAGACTTTTTTATATTTATATTCAAATAGGAAATTGCTTCTCGATTTATGCATAAGTATGTGTAGGTGCAACATTCTTCTTTTTTGATATAACAGCTTATCACGAGAATTATAGATAGAAATACAGTAGTTTTCCGATTTAACGAACATTCGATTTAATGAACATCGTATGTAACGAACACCCAAATATTTTCTACTGAGTACCTTATATTACGAACAAATATTTTATTTTGTACTCGGTTTAACGAACATATGTAAAATATATCAGCTGATGATTTGAATAGATGCATTGAAAATAAACCTTTACCCGATGATGAATGCGATGATAAAATTTTTAAAATGATGAACAGCTTGATGAAACAGAAATTCTAGGGCCCAAAATAAAACACGAAGTCATTAGGCACTTAGAAGTTTTTATTAAATCGGCTTAGCGAAACAATATTAGTAGCAAAAATTTAATGCCTTTGAGAGAGTTTCAATAAGACATCCATTCCAAGAAAACAGAATGTGTGTGTGTGTAAACAATTTTTAAAATAAATTACTTTTGTATTACAGTTTTTTTTATGAATTTTTTATTTTCTTTTTATATTTTTTTAATGAAATGTGTATTTATTTTAAATTGCTATAATTTTAATAAAATATTAAAAAAATACTGTACATATTTAGAGTTTTGAATAAAATAGACGATATTATTAATTTTTGATTCAGTAACGAACAAGCCTGGCAGCAATTAGGTTCGTTAAATTGAAAAACTACTGTATTTAACTTATGTATATACATATATACTGTGAACTTCATTAGCATGTGTAACAATATTGACTAAGAAGCCCCGCGGAATCGCTCCTAATGATATAAGAGCTTACATGATATAAATTTGAGTTTTTAAATGCGAGTTGCATTGCAGAAAAGATATCGATGATCATATGCTGGGAACTACATGTTTTTGATTTTTACGTTTCAGTTGGTGAAATCATATTATAATTAGCCGGGAAGCGTCGCTAACAACAAACCAAATTACTGAAAATTAATGTGTAGATACTATTAACAAATTCCTTTTTTTTATTTTGTGGATAGGAAGGTCTCTTTATCAAATTTTATAATGTTTTATGCGTTCCATTAAAAATAATAAAAATTGAGTTAATTGTTGCCATCGCATGACTTAAATGATGTCTCTGTGTTGAAACTATGGCGTTCATCGTTTTTTGAACATCGCTATGAAATAATGCGATGGTTCCTAATATTGTTCTATGGTCTTTTCGGCTAGCGTAGGTAGAATTTAGTATTAAAAAAATCCTGTAGAGCACATACATTAAACAGGGTTAAAAGCGATGTTGTGAAAAAGATGTACAATCAAACCTTTTTTATGCGGTTTGTAAATCGAGTTTTTGATGTCGTAAAATTGGTAAAACTTCACAGGCAGCTCAAAAATATAAGTAAGTCTAACAAATTATTTTGTCAATGCAGAAAAATAAGGAAAATACTACAATTTCATCACCCACAACAATTTATACGCTTTCTTCTGCTGATAAAAGCGAACAGAAGTTTAGCGGGGTTTCAATCGATAATTCTGTGTTGCAAATAAATAAATAATTCTCAAATGTAAATTTATTTATTTTTTCTTTATTATTTAAAGCATGTAATGAATAAATTTTAATTATCTTTTTAATATAATTTTATTTATTATGTTTTTCATTACAAACAAATAAATAGCTTTTTTAATAAAAATATTTTGCACCATATTTTTATGCGATTTTGGGTAAATTTTAACAATTTGATTTGAAGTTACGCAGTTTTTGATAAACTGGAACGTATGTAACATTTTTGTATGGAAGTACAGTTTTTTAAGCTGATTTCTTTCGAACGCATCTACCTCATAAACAAGGGATTGAGTGTATTTCATTTTTTTCCTTAACAAGGCCAAATGCTGAAGTTTTCTGTTTCGATTTTTTTAATTCATATTATCTAAAATGCCACGAAATTTACAAAAACAAAACTATAACCAGTTGGAAAAAAACTTCAAAGAGATGACTGCGATTTAGTACAATTTAGAAAGGAGTCTTTCAACTAACGAAATGATGTTTGCAAAATTTAACTTTATTGTTAGTCTAGAAAATTAAAAACAATTGCATTTTACTTATTTTAAATTGTGCACATTTTATTTAAATGTTTTAGTTTTAATATAAAATAAAATGAATGGAAGTAAGAAACGGCCGTTTAAGTTTAAAACGTTTATATTATAGTCATCCAATAATTATTGTAATTATACTACTATGCTAAGGTTTTTGACTTAAATTAATTTATTAAAGAAATACTAACAGTGTGCGGCAGCCATTCAAAATGTTAGACGTTTGAATTAAGTTTTTTATTAAATTACAAGCTGCGCCCCGCGGTGTTCAATGAAAAGCTGCCATATAAACTAACTCAACCCACAACAAATGACAACTTTTTTAAACCTGTTTTATATTTTGCAGTTTAATTCAATGAAATTAGTAGGAACTGTTAGAACTGTTAAGAAATTAAAACATCAAATCAGGACACAGCTGGTATAATAGAAGATTTTATACAGATGTTTAGAGAAAACCAGAAAAACGACTGAGAAGTTCGATATTCTCTATTATGAATTGCTTTCGATTTTCCTAACATCTTCGGTCAGTGAAAGGTTTTTGATAAGCCAAGTTTAATCAGAACTAATGAAAAACCTAAGCATTTGAGCCAAATTTTTTTTTGAAAAGTTTATTTTTAAAGATCTCCTTAAGCTATGAAATCCTTCTTAACAGTTTTCTTTATTAATACATATTTATGAATTCTTTTTCTGTCTGATTTATTTCAAGAATTCTTATGTGGTTGTTTTTTTAACTAGTAAAATCTTAAAATAATAAATAGTTTAAGTTTTTTTTTTATTATTATTTATTGAAATTAATTAATTTGTAGAGCAATTTTATTGATCGGTTGTTTGATTAAACCAAAGCTAATCGAGCAAATACATTGAAAATGTATCGAAATTTAGTTCTTCAATCGCATTCTTTATATTTTATGTATGAAAAAGTAAGTATTTTTGGTTGGAGCCACATGACAGTTTAAGAAAACGCGCGATTATGTATTTTTGAATTATTTTGCCCAGCGCAGGCCATTCGTGAGCTGGACCATGTCTAAGAATATTCCTTTTTGCAGCTTCATGCAATTCGTTTCATATTCTCTCAATAAAACATAAAATTATTCGTGCAAAAAATAGCCGACCAAAAAATGGAGAGACGGACATTTAATTTGCCCGCCTAAATAAATCAAAAACAGTTTGGTTTAAGTTCAAATCTGACTACAAATTTATTTTTAATTAAAGAAATTTTTAATAACTTATTTCCAAAGGATTTGCGAAGTAATATTATATTCGTAGCGATATAAAAAGTATTTTAACAAATTATTAGAATATTCGACAAAACCTGTTCGAATTTTGAATAGCTTCAATTCAAAATTATACATGAACAAATAATGTCAAAGATTTCTTTAAATATTTGGAACACACTAAATATTCTCCTACAAGCCGTTAGCGAAACAATCTTACCTAGAATTAAGTTAAAAATATAAGGTGTTCCAATAAGACTTTTAAGCTTTAATAGCCCGCCATTTTGACAGTGGTCTTGAATCAACCTGTAACTGATTGACAGATCGATGACAAGTACAAACTACAGCATTAAGAAAAATTAAACGATATACGAGTATGTTTTAGCAAGTCAATGAAATTATTAAGATTCACTAAAAAAAACATAAAGAATTTTTGCTAACGATACAGTCACTCTTTTGCGTGAAAAGTTTCCTGACCGTGTGATTTCTCGAAGAGACCATCACAATGATTTTGCTTAAAAATGCTAATTTTTTGCATATTGAAAGGACTTATATCTTAATTGTTTAGAAACTGCTGTTTTGACTATTATATATATATATATATATATATATATATATATATATATATATATATGCCGGCCATTGCATAAATTACATCTTTAGTTTTAAAGATACTATGGTTTAGTAAGAATAAGTACAAAAACTGCTTTTGTTCTTTCATGCACTAATTGACAGTTTTGTTACTCGTCAATTTTTATGCAGGATGTGCGTACAACGACATCTTTTGTATTTGCTTTCCTCTTATATACAGGCGTATGTAAATCGTTAAATTTATCTTGCATTGATTATCATGTTCGAAAAGTTGATGCTATTATTTGCATTTCGTTCGCTTTTGTTATTTAAATTTGCAGCACGAGATCATTTTGGAAAGTTGCACCGGTTTTTTTTTATAAATTCTATGAAATCTAATTTTAATAAAATAGTTCTTTTCTGTATTTCTGTATTTCTTCTGTGTACAACCTTGATTGACATGTTGTTGAAAAAATTGCAATCAAGATATTGGACTCAATTTACGGAAATATTTTAAAATATGCTTGTAACAAGATTATCATGAACAAGTAAGCTGCCAACTTTAACATAAAGATATTGGTTTCAATCGAATTGTTCTGTATTTCTTATTAAATTTGTGTAAATGTATGTATGGATGTTTTTGTTTTTGGTGGTTAAGAAAATTTACATATCTATAGTTAAGAAAAAAAATCTCTTTATCTATTAATGAGAAACATCTAGATTTTTTTGTTATTCGATTATAAAACGTTTGTTTTACTATTCATTTTGCGGTTTATTTAATTTTTTTATTACTTGTTACTAGAGACTAGGCACCGTTTACATCACTTTCGTGAACTAACGTGAATAACGGCTAATCATTCACGCCCACGCATAATCGTGAGCGTGCATGAAAAAATTATTGCATCGTAATTATTTTTCTTGCGTTTTTAAACAAATTATTAAATGATTAAAAATATTTTAAATTCTTCACTTCTTCGGGACATTTGTAATTTACCAAATGGATAAAAACTTTCCTCAGAATATTCACGAAGTTAAAAAAATATGGTAGAGGTGAGCATAATTCGCGATATATATATATAATTTACATCTTAGAACTTTCTAATTGTATGTATGTATGCGAATAAAGTAGGCGACAATATAATGGAAACATTTCCAAATATTCGTTTATTCGTCTCCAAGAGGTCGAAAATTTTTAATAATTTTTTAAGCAATTAGCGAAAGTCTTGATATTTTATTAATGCGTTCTTTTATTTACAAATATTGGAACTTAACTAACGAAATTGCTAAAATAGAGAAACAAATTCAAAATAAAACAATTTGTTTCACTTTAACTAAAATGTTTAGTCTCTTTTAGTGATTCAATACCCTTTGTTTATGGAAAACCCTTTGTTTTTTATCACCACAACGACCTTGCATTGATACGATTAAATTGTTAATAGTGTCCTCTGACATTTTTTCGCCAATCATTTTTAATCGCAAACTTTAATGTTTTACACCTATACTTGGGGTCCAGTATTCTCTTTTCCTTCAGTCATATTAAAAATATTTACCCATCATCTTAAAATTAAATTTATGCTCATCCAAAAAAGAGGACAACATTCCATCTCCGTTTTGTATGTTCTTTGGTAAATTTTATAGAAAAAAGGCGAATTTTTTCAGATGTAATAAGTAGAGCGGTAGAAACCGATACCTCATGCGCCCAGCAGCTAACTATTCAAGATCTCATTTCTAATCTAAGATTATCAGTTTATTATTATTAGATTATAACTTCCTTGGGGTGTAGTTTTTTGAAAATTTTTAGAATTGTTAAATAAAATTAAATAAGTAATAAATAAAATATTGCATTTTTACGCTACTTGTCTAACGAAGTGATCGTGCAATTCTCGAATCTGTCAACTTATGAATTGAATATTTATTACAAATATAAAGTTTTTTTGCCACCGATCAGACATTTACACTAAACCAAATCATGGAGAAACCCCAATAAGATCAAATAGATACCTGTCAATCGATTACAAAGCTCCTTTCGACAGTATTATTCGTGCAAAGGTATTTAAAGTCATGTCTGAGTTTGGTATCCCTGCAAAATTGATTAGACTTTGTAGATCTGACATAATATCAACTGTTAAAATTGTAAAAAATATCTCGTAGGCGTTCAATACCAAACGAGGTTCCCGCAAGGTTATAGTTTATCGTGCGATCTATTTAATGTTCTATTGCAAAAGACGCTACGCGATGCCGTAGTTAATACCAGAGAAAACTCAAGCTCTACAAGACGTTAATACTGCCCGTTTTATTATATGACGCTTAACCATGGGCACTTGCGCGATCATATGAAGCCATTCTTGGCGTGTTTGAGAGAAAGACATATCGGCTAATCTGCCTTTTGAGTTATACGCCAACATTAACATAGTAAAACGCATTAAAATACACCGACTGCGTTGAGCGCATGCAAGGAAATGCTCTGGGGAAAAATCGTTCGAAAACGTTCACAAAGGAAAGTGCAGAAGAGGGTGAACTGAAGTCCACCGGAATCGCCAAGTTGAAGAACATTTTTCAAAGCTGGGCATACAAGATTGCATAAGTAGCGCGCGCATTCGCTCGGCTGAAGATCCAAACGGGTTATAACAATAAAAAGAATAAATAGTTATTATAAATAACTTTTTTTAAAACATAAATGCTTAAAAATGCCCAAAGTTACAACACAGCAAAAGCAAACAAAGTGCCCTCTGACTGCACAATTTTTTTAGTTTTGTTGCACCCGGCCGTGGAACAGTAACACAGAAATGCACCAGGAAGTGATTTAGGGTATGTTGACATGAATGTTTTTGAGAAACTAAAAAATCAAAGAAAACGAAATACATTCCAAAAAAATTAAATAATTTCCAAATTCTTTTCTCGATGGAATAAGCCGAAAAAATTTTTTTTGGACTTATTCCCTTTTAATTTTTTTTAAAGAAACGAAATAATTATTTTTAAAAACGTAACAAATCCTGAGAATTTGCGAATTATTCCATAATGAAATAACTCCTAAAATTAATGAAAATTTTTTGAGAGTTATTTATTTTTTTGGGCGTTCTTTCAGACAGCCATTTTTAAAAAACTGGAACTTCCAAGTGAATACTCCCAATATTAAAACCAAACTTTTCGGAAGCGAAAGCATTACAAACCTGCTTACAATTACTATATTTTAATATCAATTGGAGTTCTTTAAGAATCTTTTACGTTTTCAAGGTTTAAAACTGAGAAACTTAGCAGAGAAAATTAAAAAACTTTTATACATAATTGTAAACTACATGAATATATTTTTTTGAATTCGGCCTTTAAACTGCATTTCGAAGGGAACTTTTGAAAACAATTGAAATTGTCGATGGTAACAGTTTTGTATTTGGACAATTTATTTTTCAAAGCCGATTTAGTTAATTTTTCTCTAGCTTCTGGCTACATTGATCTTCTAATAAAGCGATTTATTTACTGCCAGACGCACGATGTCACACATATTCGCTCTTTCCTTCAATTAGATTTAAAACAAAAACAACATTTTTAATGTAATTTCATGAAAGAAAGAATTCCTTCGACATCGTGTACCAGGCACTTAAAAAAACCCAAAATATTTTTTTATCAGAAACTATTCATGCGAAAATTCCAACCACGCACAATCGCTTGACTGATAAAAAAAATATTCATGATCATGCGGGATCAAGAGTGTGCGGCGTATCTTTAGTTAAAATTAAATTTATAGCATTCTTCTCGTAAAATATTTATAATTCACTTTATTTTATAATTCACTTTAAATGCTTTATACGAAGAAGTAGAAGATAGACATTTGGAATATTTTATATCGATTATATTGCATATATAAATAGAATCTAGAAAAACATTAAAAGCAACATAAAATCAACAAATAGCCAATGTCACTTCTGCTCACCCAATAAATTATTGGCCAATAAGAAGGCCAATCCAATAACCAGTGTCTAGGAATTTATAACATATAACTGTTATATGAATGCTCATAACCACACAAACACCCGTTAATATAATTGTAGTAAAAGTTACTTCAACAAGAAATTATAAAAAATCCAAATGCAGAATTAACAAATGTTTACAACATTTTTTTCTTTAAGCAAAAATATGTATGTAGCGGGCCAACTGTTATGGCAACTGGACTTACAATTGTACATTTTGGTTGACATTGGCAAGAGAGTTTAAACTGGAAACAACACAAAAATGTGTATTGAAAAAAGAAATGAATAAAAAAATCTATGTATTTTCTACTTAGTATTTTTCTCTTTAACGTTGCATTTGCATTTTAAACACCTTTTGAAAAGTATTTTCGGCATAAAAGAAATGTTAATTGCCATTTCGTAATAAAATTACTTTAAAAATTTAGCATTGCCCATTCACTTTTCTTTTAAAAATTTAACTCTGAAAGAATCAAGTAACTAATTTTAAGTATTAATGATTACATACTACTCAATACTCGAGTTTAAGTGATGCTTTCCCAGATGAAAATTTAAGGTCAAATTTTAATTTATTTAAAGGATACAAAATATTATAAGCAGGACAATTTTAAAATGGCCCAAAAGGCATTGAAAATGACCCAAAACCGCATAAAGTAAAATTGGCAATTAATATTTAATAGGATTTAAATTTATTAAATTTTATTAAATTTATTCAAAGGAAAATAATGCTCTACTATTCCATAAAACAGTTGAATAAATTATTAAATAAATACTCGTCCGATTTCGTTTGAAAAGCTTTATTAAATTTATGAACAAAACGCATTTTTTTAGACATCTTGAATAGTGTTTTCGACCAATATGGTACTATAAAAAAACGTACATTGAAAATTGAATTTTTTTGTTAAGATAGACTGAAAAAGATTTTTTTCAAAATAATTGAGAAAAATTACACAAACGCATTTCCTAGAAAATTCCACTTTTTGTCACGTATGTTACACTCTTTTTTACTTCTTCATATCGACCCCTGTGCGCGAAATTATCGTATGTTACACTTTTTCGAAATCGAGATTTTTATACAAATTGGTTCTAAATCAATTCATTCAGCTGTTGAGAAAATATTTTAGATATAAATATAATAGTTATGGAGATAACACAATGCACATTTTATCGTATGTAACAGTTTTATAGTATAAAATAGTAATAATAGCGCTCTCCTGTAAAATTTACTTTTTGTAACATACGATAATATCGCGCATAGGGGTCGATATATTTGTGTAGAAGGTCTACTTCTACACTTAGTAAAAGAATAGAAAAACAAATCTATAGGATTTAAAGTATGTACTGGCAATCAAAGAGGGTAACATATGTACGTGATAAAAAGAAAAGATTTCTTTGTGGAAACGCCCATATGACATAAAAAATTTGGCCTGGTTATAAGATACATACAATTCCACCAAAGTGAAACCAGCTTAATAAAATTATGTATTTCAAAAATTTTTATGAATTTTTGTATCATTTTGTTAGTGCATATTTTTGCATATTTTACAATTTCACATATTTTTTGCATATTTCAGTTTTAAAAGCAAATTTGCAGCACTTTTCAAATTAATAGAGCACATTTTTGTACTTTATTTATTTTTGTTTTAATATGCTTAAAAGCGTTTTTGCAACGGAAATAAACAATCTGTTCTACATCTGATCTGTTCGACAGATTGCTTTTCTATTTTGCATATCTATCAGTTGAATAGCGTTGTTATATTTTTGTCATCTACATCTCATTTCCAGTATAAATTTGCTTAAATCAAAGCAGTTTTAAAATATGAAAGAAGGAAGTCTTCCTTATCTTTTAAATATGCACCCATTATACCAGTAGACTTTGAAAGAAAATTTTCAATGTATAAAATTTATTCAGTTGTATTAGAAAACGTTTTTAATTTGAAAATTTAAGTAAATATTTTCTTTACTGCAATATCAATTACCAATAATTTTTTTTCTTATTTTAGCCAACATTTTTAATTATAATATCGAAAACTCGTTAGAATTTCAACTACAATTTTTGTTTTGTATTCAGTCGAGTTTTTTTTTCTTGTTCTGTTTTTTTTACACCTTTCGTACAAATACATTCAAAAGAAAAACAAAATTTTAGAATTTCTTTTTGTTTTAAATGTAGTTGTACGAAAGAACGAATACTTGTGACATCGTGGGACTGACAGTAAGGATGCTAGAAAAATAACTTACCATCCATTTGACACAGTCCAAACATCCCATTTGAGAAGCAGCATGTATCGGTGCCATGCCATCGCGTGCTCGTACATACAATGAGCCTCCAGCTTCAAGCACTAAAAATTTAAGTACCTCCAAATGTCCCTCTTGTGCTGCCAGGTAGACTGGTGTGACATCATTATCCATTTGCGTATTGGCGCTAAAGTGCAACAAAAAGATACAAAAATTACAAAAACAATTAAAAAAAGCTGAAGAAACAACAACAAAATAAATTTGTGCAAATGAAATAAAAAAATACAAGTTTTCAAATTCAAGTTAAAGTTGTTGCAAAATGAAACAAATGCAGCTAAATTTGCCATATTTCTTGTTTCTTTTTTTTTTGCAGTAATCTCGTTGCATTTAATGAAAAAAATATATATGTACATACTTATATTTTTTTTGGTTTAGTTGTTGCTCTTGTTCTCATATTTAAAAATACATAGTTAAAAGTTTGTTTTTATTTTTAATTGACGCGTCTTTTGCTTTTCTTGCGTTATTTGTTTTAACTGATTTTCATGAACTTTTTTTATACTCGTAGCTTTTCATTTAGTTTCTTGTATTTAAACTTGGCGAAGACTTAGTTCTACATTTTCTGCAGGATGCATTTAGAAAGTGAACAAAAACAAAAAAAAAACAACAAGAGAACACATTTTTAAAGAAAGTTTGCAAAAACAACAAAAGTATTTGATAAAAGTAACAGATACATACAGATAGTATGCAAGGTGCTCATTTTAATCGACCTTTCAGTTGGTCGGCTGATGGCACAATTAAAAATTATTTAAAGTATCGAGTAAATGATTGTTTTTGGAATGAAAATTTTTGTTTATTAATTTATATTGAAAACATAAACATATTTTCTTATCTTGTAGTGCTTTCAATATAAAATGCCAAACGAAAGATTTCATTTTATTTTCAAAAATATTCTGTAAAGTTTTTACGTCGTTAAGTGTTAATCGAGTATTTTTTCCATTCAGTAAAAACTAATAGAGTTAATAAGAAAACTTCTGTTACTCCTTCTTTGTGATTTTAAAAAGACTTATGACACATACATACATACATAAGCATACGTATCAGTGATATAACGAATACGAATGCGAATATTCAATTAGAAATTTAGCGCCACTTGTCTACGGATCGATTTTGACGTCTGCGTAACCATATATTTTAAATTTAATTGAAAAAATCTCCCCTTCGCATGAGTTACAATAAATTGATTAAATTATCACTCTACTGTCGGTATTTACATTCCGATAAAAAAAAATCACTTTCTTTTCTTTAATAAACCACAACAATTTTGATTGTTTGTTGGAGACTGGATTTGATATTATCAACTTATCACTTATGTTACTCTACTCTTAACTTAAATTTATTTTTTTACAATCGTGCACAAATTGTTCTTAATGTTTTTAAATTTATCCCATGAATTAATTGGTTGACTTTTTAAAGCAGCAGCTCATTATATATTATTTAACACTGCACCTTTATTAATCTAATATATAGAGTCAAATTGTTTAAAAATACTTTGACTAAAGAGCGTATTATACAAAACAATTTGGATATGCTTAAACATCTTAAAATTTTCCAAACTGGAAATTTAATTGATTAGATGCAAAGGAAGATTCTGCAAGCAATAAACGTGGATCTTTGAGAGACATGAATATGAGTGAAAGTAGCGGTGAAGATGACATTTCTCAACTTAGTTTCCAAAATCCAGATCATCATTTAATTCTAAAAACTGTCGTGGAAAATTTAGCGAAAAAACGGGTGTCAAATGACGTGGAAAATAGATAAGCAAAAATTCGAACTTTTTTTAAACATCGAAGGCAATATTTCGAGCGAACAAATTTCTATTAGCCAGCGCATCGCAATAGGCTTGAAAGAGGAACGGACTAGAATCTTTTGATTTTGAATTTTAACATTTCTCTACTGAGGTTTGATTATTAATTTAGGATGAAAGAAAGATGCAACTTTTTGTTAGTTGTAGAAGAAGTTTAATCGAGCTATATATTATTGGTTTTTTTTAGTTTCATAAAAATATTATTGTTTTATGTTAAAAAGGATTTTTAATAAAAATTACTATAAATTAGTATTTTTTTAATGTCAATAGCTTTTACATACATACATACATATTTATGGTCAACTATTTGTTTTCAAATGTAAATAATCAAACGAGCTAGAAATTTAGACACTGGTCATTAAACATAACTTAAAATTTTTTTGTTGCATTTGAGTAATTTTTATTAGCATTTTATGTATTTTTTGGAACGTCAATGTCCTAAAAAAATTCGTATTAATACGAATGCGAATATTTTTATATTAGTATAAGTAAATATTTTTTATTTAAAGAGATTATTTTTCGAACAATTTGGTTGTTGTTAGTAGTTTTTAATCCAAAATGATTATTATTTTTTGGCTAATATTCGTAACGTTTTTAGTCAGAAAGAATTGGATATGAGACAATATTCCAAAGGAACATTAGCCAAAAAATAATAATCACTTTGGATTAAAAACTACCAATAAGTGAATATTTCCAAATACGAATATTCGTTACATCTCTAGTTAAAACGGATGTATATGAAGCAATTGGCAAAATTTCAGATAAATACATACTGCCATGCCACAGAAAACGACACGAGAACAATTTCTTCTAAATCAAACCAATTTGAATTTCCAATTTTAGATTTAATAAATATCTTTTTCGATTAGATTGTATGTTTTATGGATATTAAGTATTTCTCTATTTGTTTGCTACAAAGATTTCATGTCAAGAGTGAATGAAAAAGATGCCCAAGTTTGATCTTTGTTTAGGAAACAATTACTAAAACTTTTACGAAAAAATTTTTACTTCTGCACGCTCATGCACGGCCTTATATTTTTGGCTCAGTTACTCACAATCACGAAAACTCACGCTCACGAAATACTCACGAAAAAAAGTCCAATGATTAATAATATTAAAAAATATTATTATTATTATTAATGATCCGTTCTGCTAGTCTGATGCATGAATTGTTCCAATAACACATTCTTAATAAAAATAATCTGATCTGCATTAACAACAGTGAAATGCGCATAGGAACAAGCTATACCCCTCAATAATCAATTGCAATTTGTTTTTAACAAAATGGTTAATGTTTTACTGAATAAGTAAAATATTAATTTTGGGAAAAAGTGCGAATAAAAAATTTAACAAAAATAATTTTAATTTATCAATAAAATTTCTTAATACAAAAACAAATGGGTAACGCCAGATTTGAACTTGAGCCAAACAGTTTCTTTCAACGTAAGTTTAAAACAATTTAAGTAATTACGTACAAATATTAATTAATAAATTATATGAAAAATTATAATATAGCGAAAAATACACGAAAGAATCTCGCCAAAAATCTACTCATGCACGCTCACTCATGCTTAATTTCTTTATGCTCACGTTCATGAACACTCGCGTGATTGAAACAAATAATTAATCACGATAATGTGTGATCACACCTCCACGTGGCATTTTTTAGCCCAAAGTTTATTCATGCAGACAGTGCCGCAACTGCGGCAACATTAAATTTCATTTATTGTTGCAATATTATAATAATTTGGTGCATTTACAAATTAAATTTAGTATTTAAAAAAAGCAAAACATATGTACATTTACACATGATCGAAATTTATAGTGAATAACGACGAATTGATATACGCCTCTTGGACTCGCAATGATTGTGACAATGTTTGCACGCATTAATTACGCAAAATAATAAGCTAAAATCTCTGTTATGTGGGAAGGAAAATTAACAATTAATTTATGAAGCACTGTGAAGTTATGTGGGAAAAGGTAATTGAATCTTATTTTTCTGAAGGAACCGACGGTAAGACTCTTACGGTGAATGGCTGACTGCATTTTCCTTACTGGAAGAGGAAGATCTGCATTTGGAGAACATGTTGTTCGAGTAGGACGGGGCCACGGGTCATACTGCACACGACACATTGGCTCGTAATCTCGCGTTTCGGTGATTTAGCTTGGCCAGCCAGATCTCTCGATTTGACTACGCTGTACTTTATTCTCTGTAAATAAAAGACGAAATTTACAGCGTAGCACAACAAATGCTGCACACACTTATTCGAAATGTAATTAAAAGAGCCGAAACTTGTATAAACATTAGCACTGGCCATTTCTCAAACATAATTTTCCCCATTTAATTGAAGCAAAATTTATAAGTGCGAATAATCATGATTATTGTGAAAGAAAATAAGATGATTGAAGGAAAAAATGAATCAAAAACATGCGTGATTCATGCCAATCATGTCAGCAGTTACCGTCTCTACTGCATATGAATGCAAATTGAATATTGCTTTGATTTTTATAATAATTGGTACAAAAAAAAGTCTTAACATGTTTTTTTAAGCTTTGTATTTTAATGGACTATATTCGTTTGCCTTGAAACCGTAACATTTATCAATTAAGCTTAAAAGGATTTTATAAATTTATTCTCACCTAACAATATTACGGCGATTGTTATGTTCCTTACGTACACCTGCAATATTATGACCATTTGCATCATTCGCAAAGTCATTAGCATCATCATCGAGGTCATTTGGATCATCCATAATTTCTGCTAATTCCGATAAATCATCACTTGAAATACGTCGCATAATTTTGGCACTATCGTTAACATGCCCCGAACTGCCACTAATATCGTTGGCTACGGAGCAAATGTCATTATTCGATTTACTTTTATTTTTAGAGCGCCGATACGAAGCCAGACTTGTGGTCATTCTGCCCAGAAGTCCCTTCTTGACGTTGATGGTAGAAAAATAACTAAATGATTGAAAAAAAAATAACCGGTAAAAGAAACAAGCGATACTAGCGAGATCGAAAGAGATAAAACAGAAGAAGGAAGAAATATAGTAGAAGTGATATACGAAAAATTGCAATTCTTGTTTTTAAGCTTGAAGTATTGTTTACATAATCTAAGCAAACAAGTCGTCTAGAAAATTTGTATAGAAATCAATAAAAAACAAAAATCATGAATGATTTTTATATACAAGAAATTTTCAAGCGAGTTGACGGCTTAGATTGCATCAACAGCACATTAGATTACTGCTGTTAAGCTGCCTGAGTGTGTGATATTTGAGTGACATTTTGAGAGAAAACACAATTGGTGAACTGAGGTTTAAGGCTTAAGAAGAGTGTTTGGTAGTGGTGCAGCAAAAGATTCATATAGTTTGCTTGTTCATAAGTTTTCGATCTTTAAACATTTGTTTAGAAATCAATGGTACATAGACATACATATATTGTGCAATATTTGTTTAGTTGGTGATGTCAGAGTTCACTTTTGAAAATATTTTAATATTTTAAGAGACAAATATTTAAATTTCACTCTCAACCAAATCCGTTGAGCAAAAAAAAATTACCTTCAATAGAGAGGTTCTTTTGTATTTTGTTTAATATTTTTTTCTTTGGCTACAAGATCTGCGGTGTGTTTATGGAATTATTGAAATACTTTTGTTCGTTTTATGACTTTTATTTATTATGTTAATTTCATTTTGTTCACTTTTAAAAAAATTTCACTTTTCATCTATTTGGCTTTACACTCTACTCTTCATCTTTTTAATCGCTATAAACGTTTATTTAGAATTTTAATTTTACACGTTTCTTATAAATAAATTAATTTTTTCGTTTCTTAATGTTTTGGTTTTTTTTAGAGTTTTCGTTTTTTATGAGTTACACTCCAATGTGGTAGTGGTGTTTACGGTTTCAACAGTTTTTAAACTTTAAGTTACAATAATATTTTTATTTTATTTTCAATTAAGTGGTTTTTTTAGTAGCTGTCAGCATTAGATTCAAAATTAAACATTTTGTCATCAAAATTAATTACTTTAAAAGATTGCAATATTTTGCTTATGTTTCAGCAATTACGAGCAACGAAAACTTAACAGAAATCAGTCATAAATTTAATTATTTATTTATTAAATGTTACAAATTCAATGACAAATAATGTACAAATGTTTACTTAAATTTTGAAGCAATAAAAACATTAGTAGAGAAGCACGCTTATTTGAAAATTATCAACAATATTTATGCAACATGCAACTTCTACAACGAATCAGATTCTTAGGTTGGAATCGAACCAACAAACTTCACACTAATGGGTTAGTGGCTAGCACACTACTCCTTGGACTACCAGATACAACCAGTAAATAATAAAGATTAAAAAAGATTAAAATTTAGCTCACATTTATACATACATATGTATATGTATATGTTAATTTAAAAGCTCAAAGTTCAAGAGTGTCATGTCAAAATTACGCTAGCAGCTTTGCCATTTTTAGAGTTCAAATATAAAATAAAAATGCTTTTCTCAAATATTTTGTTAAAACTTGTGTTTTATTGAAATTAAACTGAGTCATAATTTATATTTAGCCCCTACCAAAACAGAGGGATGTTATAATTTGCGTATCTCTCTTTAAGATGTTTGGAAGTTATCAGCTGTTTTCTAACTGATGGATGGATGATTCGAAATTAGACATGCTGTTCCTTAAATAATATTAAAAGTAACCTTGCACTGATGCTGCAGCATCACCTTTGTCGCCTGTTTTCTTAAATTGTTAATTTAAGTTTATATTTAATAATAAAAATATTTCTATTAAAAGAGGGAAATGGGTACACCTTTACCATGATTTACGCGGTAGATATGTATGCATGAGCAAATCGAAATTTTGAAGTTTTTCAAATCAAAAAAGTTGAATTTATAAAAAAAAATGATTCTTATATATTATTCGACCTTCTTTTTGTTAATCTAATTTATTTTTAAATATCCCTGAGGAAGCCACACAAAGAAGTGGCGAAATATCGGAGTTTGAATAAAAAAATTTGTTAACGTTTTTTTAAAAATTAACCTAGAGCTTGAACAAATTAGATTTATAAAAAAATTATAAACAATATTTTGTTGTTTAAGAGTCTCCTAAAACATGGGTAAATTAGATTAAAGTCACATTATTCTTGTGATTCATCAGAGATCCTCTGTAATATCTTTAAATATCGTCTAAAATCTTATCAGATAAATTTAATTGGGCAGCGTCTATATTAGCTGAAGCCATTTAGCACAGGATTATATAAAGAACCATTTGGTTGGATTTTTGAAGTCTCGTTTGCAAACCGATACCGGACATTATTCGCTGAAACAGAAAACTAGAAAATCCCACAAATTCTGTTTAACTAATTAATAATTTCCCATATTCAGGATAGCAAGAGGATCGTACGAAACGCATAGAAAATCCCCAATATGCAGCCCTAATCTATAGATTGGGCCGATTTAAATTCAGCAATTTTTAAAAATAAATAATGTCCTACATTTGATGTTTTTAAATTATGGAAATTTAATTTCATATATGATATTTTAAGCTCTAAAGAATATAAAATTGGAAGATACACTGGATAAAATTTGGCTGCTAGTGGAATATGCTTGAATTTACAGAACAGGGGTGATTATGCAAGTTGTTGTATACCTCACGTGTATACTAAAGCAAGGAGTTGGCGATAAGAATTTGCTATTTTTTTATGGCTTACTTTTTACTGTAGCAAAATTGACATCGATGACGAGTATGCGAGTGGCAATTTTGTGCTGTTGTCTTGACGTGGCGTTGACAATAACTTACATAAGCGATCCTGTTCTGCAAATCGAGTCGATTTAAATATAAACGAAATATTTTTGCCAAATAAAATGAGCTGTTGAAATACAACACTCGCAAGTCGGCTTTGAAAAAGAACACCCAACGCATGGCGATCAATAAAAACAGATTTACAGGTACAACGATGTAAACGAGAATGGAATCTACAAATCTGTTTTACTTTCTTTTACACTATTATAGAATTAAAGATAAAATAATACTAAATTTTTAAAAATATGAATGTTTATACGTTTTTTTTATCTGTTTTTAGAACAAAAAAATTTTTTAATCCTTTAACATCCCGAAAAAATAACAAAATAAGGCACATCTTCACATCTGGTAGTGATGTTTCCATGTAGAATGATTTACACAATTTGAACTCGTGTCACCGAAAAATTACCCTACGTAATTTATGAACATCCCTTTATGAAATAATATAATCAAAATAACAAATGAATGGCAAATGAATTGAAACTTATTGATGCAGTTCTTATTCAATTTCTGTTTTTCATTTAACGATTTATAATTTATTTATTATTTATTGTAAAATCATATGTTTCATATATTTACTTATTAGCAAAATTAAATAATTATTTCTTTCAATTTTATACCAGTTTGCTACACAAAAATAACAATCCTTAGCAAGGGTTTTCTTTAAGCTTTTCTTCTTCAAAAACCATTAAGCACTTTTGTACGCCACTTTCTTTTTTTTAACAAATACTTCGAATTAATAATTGAGATTTTTAATTGTTTTAAACAGAGATAAATAATTATTGTCCACTTATTTGCTTCACAAATAATATATCAACGAACTCATTTTCTTCTCGAATTTAATTACACGGATAGTGTGTCATAATACGATTTAATACAAGAAATTAAATGTTAATGACACTGATAATAATTTAGTTTTGCAATATTTTTCATTAAATAATCCATAATAGAAAAACGTATAAGTTTTATTTGTTTTTTATTTTTGCTTTTTTTGAAATTTATATTCGAATGAAGAAATTAACGACAACAAACAAGCGAGTGAAAGAAAAAAAAGAACTGCTACGAACTGATCGAATTGTTTGACTGCCATGATTTGGATCTTTTTTGTTTTCGGTGAAAATCGTAGCGGTGAATGTGTTAGCTTTCAATGATACATCATAAAAATTATTTAAAAAAAAACTGAAAAATAGTCTAACGTTTTGCTAGTTTGTTTTGAAATAAAATTTATATATAAACTAATAAAAAGACTTAAGTTGTGTATTTGGTTTGCGTCGTGTTGAAAATTGTAAAACACTTTTCTCTTTCTGTTGTTGATCTTTTTCGATGGTTTTAATTTTTCATTGCAATTGTTGTTGAGTAATTCAAGTTAAACACGTAAAATATCAAGTTTAGTTTTTATTTATTTATTTTTTTTCGTTCGCAGCTTTTCCCTGATATATTTCATTTGGTTTGGTGTTCGATGCGTTGCAGTTTTTGCTGTAATTGAATGCTTTTTGAACATTGCAATGAACAATGCATTCATTGTGTGTATTGTTGCAAGTATCTTTTCATATATCGATAAGCTGTTAGTTAATATACATATAAATTATTCTTGTTTGGTGTTTGCACCCTACTGTAAGCAAGACATTTTTTATTTCCCTAAAGTTTTCTCATGACGCAAAAAAACCAAAGAAGAAAAAAATTTAAAAAAAGTCATCAAAATTGTTTTAGATCATATTTTTACTACGACATTTTCCATGAAATTTTGATTGCATGCAACGGTTTTTATTTGCTGCTAGAAGAGGTAGCAAATCTAGTGTGCTAAAAAAGTTCTAAGAAATTCGTTAAAATTCTATGTCAAACAATTTTTTCCTATCTATATTACCCATATAATTCTCCTATTTTCAAATAAAAAAATTGAACGCTTAAACTTTCTTGAAAATAGTCTTCCATAACTCATCGGATAAGCATAATATAACAGAAAAATTGGACAGATTTTATTGAAAATCTGTCAATAGGTTTTTTAAAGGAACTTATCAAAGAGAGAAAAATTAACTCTTCGAAAAATCTTACAGAAAGCTCATGCATTTTTTTTTACACAATATGCTGGAGCAGCGTCTTAAGAAAAATCTGGAAAAGATTCCAGAGAAAGTTAGTAGAAAACTTTTCTTCGTAAGACAAAAGATTGTTGCAAAAACAACTTATAGAACAGTTTCATATGAGAACCAATCGAAAAGTTATCTACAAAAAGTTATCAACACGTTTGCTAACGAAAACTTTTGCAAATTTCGATAACAAATAAGCTTATCAAAAAGTTTACTAAAGAAAACTGAACCAAATTTGAGCCATAGGAAACTCGTCAGAAAAAGATTTCTATAGAAAGCTCGTTAAAAATAGTTTATTTAGAAAACCCATCAAAAAGTTTTCTATCGAAACTCGTCAAATAGTTTTCTATAGAAAACTCGTCGAAAAGTTTTTGGAAAAATTTTCACTAAAAAACTAGTAAAAAGTAGTTTAAAAAAAACGAATCAAAAATGTTTCTATAAAAAACTCATTAAAATGTTTGCTACTTGTCTAAATATTTTTTTTATAGAAAATACGTCAAAGCTTGGTCCAATAAATATTCAAAGAAAACTCATAAGCTTTTTGAGTAAAACAGTCAGTTAGTTAAAAACTTTACCAAAATAATTAAGTAAAAATGTAAATAATTTTTAGAGTATCTTTTATTCAGCGTCGATCAACAAATAATGCTCTGTTTCTTTCATTTACTTCATCGTAAACGCGGCACTGACAATGAAACAAACCGTTCAATGTTTGAAAGAGTCAAAAGCACGAAAACGTTTGCAAGACCAAATAAATCTAATATGGATCACGATCACCATCACTAACATCTTACAGAGTTTATCTGTTGAATTGATTTTAACGGAATTTTGTGCAAAACATGAATTTTATGAATTTTTTGAGAAATCTTTATTTAATACGCAAACGCAATGAATTATTGATGCAAATAAATCTACCTGTTTATTTGATTTTGATTTAAGAAAGTGGCTGACATATTTTCAAACAACAAAAGTATATTCACATGTCAATTTTATTTCGTTGTAAAAAATGAGGAGTACCGTTTCGCTGGACAAAGTTTGCATTTGACTGTAACAATTAATTATTTCATTAACCTTATTATTAAAATATTTTAATTTCTTTACTCGTACAAATTAATCCACAGCAATCATTCAATCAATAGTTTTTTGACTTGTCTTCTTATTAAATAATTATTTTAATTTTATTTTTCTTTCTTTCATGTTTTGGATTTTCTTTTGTTTCTTTGCATTATTAAAATCACGAGGTTTTTGAACTGAAAATTATAGTTTTTCATTTTCAATTAAATATTGTGTAAGTAATGCATTAATTAACATACGAGTATAAACGTCGACAATTAACAAAGTGTGAATTTTACTTGGTCAGTAATCGCAAGTGTGCAAAACTGATTTGGCAGAATTTTACAACTACTCGTATAAATAAAATTAGAAAACAATAACTTTCTATTGTTTTGTAAAATGGCATAAGCTTTAATTTATAAAATAGGAAGCTTTTTACTATACATTTTTAAATTTTTAATGTATTAATTACACAGCTGTTATGAACACTCTGGTGAGTTATTAAAGCTATACTAAAACCGGAAACGGATGCTTTAATAGCTCCAAAAAAATATCTGAGCCAAGATAAAAATATATGTGTAAAATTGTTTCGCTCATTTGGGTACATGATTTGTTCATAACTTTCCAAATAAAAAGGGAAATTAGCAGTTGAAACGTTCACATTAAGCTACAAAAAAATTATTTTTCGACCTTGAGGTCTTCGATTTTTATCAAACTGGTTGACCCCTGATACTTTGCATTCGGTTTTACAAGCAATGCGATTAAAACGGTTTCCAAAGATAACTATAGAAATAGAGAAAGTCAACTCTTAAGCAACTCAAATAAATAACCTTATAAGTTTCGATATTTTGGATTGATTGTTTTATCAAAAATAATTAAAATAAATATGTTATCCCAAAGTGAAAATTCAAAATATCGCAATTTTTTTTTTAAATCCAAAATTCATAAAATTGCTGCTCGATTGTACACAAAAGCTACGGTATTTTGTGGCTGCACCTTGGTCTGTGAAGGGTTAATTTGTTTATCAGTACTATAACACAAAAAAATATACATGTGCCGGCGTTTTCGAAGATCACACTGGAATTTTATTTTAGAGGCGGTTAAAGAACACAAGATTTAGTTATTGTTCACATATCCAGGCCATCCCATCTCTCACAAGAAGGTATGACACTAAATTTCCAAATACAGAATGAAAATTTTTGTGTTTGGCTGATTTTTGTTTAATGGCAAAAACTTTTGTAGAATATTTCATTCCCGCTCTTTCCCTCTTTCAGGGTGTTTTTTACGATTTGTAACAATAAAGCCAAAAAAGCCGTTATGAGAGGGAGTTAAAGGGTTAATATGTTTTACAAAAATATTTGGCATACCATTTTCTACAAAGTTGATGGAAATGAAACATAGTTTTATATACCGATATGCTGCAAGAACAGGCCAAAGCTGGAAGGGAGATTTTTATCGCCTCTAAAATAAAATTTAGATTTGATCTTTCAAAACGCCGACACATGTATATTTTTTTTTGGTCTCCTCTACCACAATATATCGTCGAAACCCCGTAATTTTTTTTCGTGTTTAGCTGCATAACAGGGATCTAGAAGTCGCTTTCGTTTACGAGCTCATTCGATGATATATTTTTAGTTTGAGATTATGGCATTCACTATCGAACAATATTTTTACATTATAAACGCGTGATCGAATATCGTAAAATACTTGAACGAGTAAATTAAATTATTTTACTATATATTTTTTAATGGTGCAAAACTTTATTTTTCATAAAATTTAGATTTTTTCCAGAAAACTTCTGCATGTATCTTCGATTTTTGTCATGAATTTTAGTACTAACTATCCACGTTACAAAAGAAGAATGCAGAACATAAAAAAAATTTTAACTGATGTGATTTCAATCGAATTCCACTTTAAAGTGGAATGTAGAACATACCGGATAGAAATCACCAACAACATTTGTACAACCTACAACTCATACAATAGTTTGTGAATTGAACAATTGTTTTTTTCTGGTAAATTCTTTTATTTTTTATTTTTTTAACCTTTTTCCAACTTAAAGAATGCAGATAATAAAGCACTATTTTCTTCAGTTTTACCTAGAATCTCATCGGAAATCGGTGGTGCTTTTAAAATTAAAGTCAAATCACAAACTAAAAAGTTATAAGCAAAAAACTAAAAAAGTCAAGACAACACAAAAACAAAAAAAAATAAAAAATATTTTTTGTTAGTGATTGTAATCCAAAAATATTTCTTTTAAGTCAAATATCTTCTAAACTATGAGAGATACGGAAACAAAGGTAAGGATATTATTAATTTTTAGCATAAAATTTATCAAATTTACAATCCACGGAAACTTTTTGGAATCTGCGGTGATCAAGTTTGACCCACTGTAGCTCCGAGACACGGTTTTTTAAGTATGGCTTCACCTCTAAAGATGTTTCTAGATGCTTCCTGTTTTAGACAAATCGAATCAGCAGTTTAGAAGTACCAGATTTATTAGCATTTATTTCGCGAATACGCCCACTGTGCATTGTGGTGTGGAGCTGTTTTTCGGGAGAAGCAATGTCTCTAATGCATATTATAAAACAAACAATGACCGGAATCAGATACAGACCCGTTTAAAATAATGTTATGTACTCATATGCAAAGAAAAACACGCCCGTAGTTTGGATATTTCAACACGATAACGACTCCAAGCGCACCTCAAGGCTGTAGCAGAGTGCGTCCAGTCGCCAGATTTTAGTCCCATGGAAAACCCAAGGAAAATTGCAGATAGCAAAATAGTAACCCGAAACTATACGAAATTATAAGAAGGTAGATTTTTCAGATGGGGGATCAACGGAAGCGATTGGCAAGAAATATCACAGAAATCGCCGATGTCATGTGGTTATCACAAACAAAGGATATGCCACAAAATATTGCATCACTAAAAGGGACAGACAATTTTTGTTGAAGCGTAACTCAAGTTTCCACTGTTTTGGTAATACCACAAAAATTAGTATTTTTTCTACATTCTACTTTCGGAATTTCCTTAATTTTCTATTACTTTTCATACTTTTATTTACATATATTAGTAATAAAAGTTCGAATTAGTAAAATGCCACACATTTTCCAAATTATATTACACATTATTTTGGACCCCTAAGAACAAATAAATGACTATTTGAATATTTTAGTATTATCGCCTACTGTACAATAGACCGACTCATAGAAAAAAATTTTTGTTAGCTATTCCCAAAACATTTTGGGGTTTAGTGATGACCGACGCCGCGACTGTGTCTAACAATCGATTTTTTTTTAGATTTTTCATTATATTCATATTTTCTCCCAGCGATCCACAACTTTTTTATACTCTTGGAAAGAGCCATTAACAAAAATTAATATAGCATTAAAACGTAAGTTAACTTATGCTGTTTTTCGTGAAAACCACAAATATAGAAATTTGTTATGGCTGTTGCCTTCTATAACAAAATGGCTGGCAGATATAATCAGCAAAATCTCAAGAATTATTTTACGAATGAAATTAACATTTGAAAGCTAATAATTTTACAATGATGTATTCTAAAATTTACACAGATCACATTCCCGCACATTGATAATTGTTCAATATTAAATATGTGAATCCTAAATATAAAATCAACATATTTCGAAGATGTACAATTTTGAAATTGTGAAATTTTCATCGTCGCATTGACGGATATTTACTATTAGACTAACAGCATAAATAGTTACCTACGTATTAACTTGAAAATAGTTGTTTCATTTAATTAATGCTTTTTAAAATCTTTACGAATTGTAATTAAATAGTTTTCTTGTTAGGAACTAATTTCAGACATATTAATTTTATAAATCTTAAGTTGAATAAAAGTGATGGCTTCTTTCATCAACTTATTATATATTTATAATTCAATTAAAGAAATTGTGTACGAGTTGAAAGTGTCTAATGGCCACGCTCATTAAAAAATTTAACCTTAATTAAAAAAATGAAAATACTTAAATGCAATTTAATAAATATTAAATATGAAATATATTAATTATATGATATTAATAAGATTTCATTTTGAGCACAACATTTGCAGCGAATTGTAAAAGTTTTAAAGAAATTAAAAATATACATTTGTTTAATGTAATTAAATCAAATTTAAATAATTAAATTTTAATTATATTTTAGTTGTTTCCAATTAAATAGTTTATTTTCACAAATATAATTGTGAACATTGGTATCATGTCACACTTCTAAAGTTTGGCAGCACAAGTACGAAAGTTTATAGTGTTGCGAGCACTGATCGTTTTACAGCTTTATTTTAATTTAATATTCGTTAATTACCGCGCGTAGTTATTAAATATTATTTACATTATTATTTTTTAATTTGCTAATAAGATACATCGGCGTTAAATGAAATTATTCAATTTTTTATGTTTATTTTTATTTGCTAATAAATATTTGTGGTTATTTAGTAATAAATATATGAATGCATCAATGAAGTTAATTGTATAAATTTGTCTGCAATTAAACACTCTTTTCACCAATTGTATACAACAAGAAAATTATTTTAGATGGATGTCTGAAAATGCCAAAATAACAGCTGGCAGTTTTTAACGAACAGATACAACTGATTTCAAAATATCAATTTGAAGTAAAATATCGTAACGGTGCACAATTATTGTACTTTTTGTGATTTCAAGAAATGCATAAAAAAAAAGACTTCAAGCTGTTGAAATTAATAAAATAAATGCAAGCGGCGTCTAATGTGAAAACAAAAAGAATACACAATAAGGTTGGGAAGTATACCTAACTAACATTATCTGAATTATAATTGTTAATTTTATTTTTTTTTTGTTTGAATAAGTTAAACAGTGATATTTGATTGAAATTAAAACAAAATTAATACAAATAATGACACCATTTATGTTTTTTAATTATATTTGCTAAATTAATTTCAGATATTGTACTTTAAGTTCTACAAAATAGAAAGCCATAATAAAAGTAAAAATGTAGCATTTAGAGGAAATCGACTCGGTCACTACAAAACAAAGCCGTGTTTTAATTACAAAATATTATTTTATTTAGATTCAAAAGAACCGAAACCAAAATTCAAGAAAACGTATTATATGAACTCTTTATATATTTTATAATTTAGATATTTCATAAATTTATTTATCGAGGTATATTTCGAATAATAAATTTACTAAATAGTAATTTATTGAAGGAATACACTATTAATAAAACAGAATTTTTAAAAAATATAGAAATTGTATGAGTGCTCGAGATTTTTTTGGGCTACGACTACGAAATCTATATTTGATTAAACGCATAGGTTCACGCACTACAAAGCATATAAAATTTTCTTTAACCGGTTAATCGACCCAGATTTAAAGATTCAATGAAAATAATCAGTTTTGAATTAATTGAACAGCTAATTAATCGGTTAACCAATTGAGCCCTAGAAAGCAGGAAGAACCCTAGAGGTTTTTATGCCCATTAGTAAATTTATCACTCTCAAATTTCCGATGTCAACAAATGTAAGACTATAAAAGCTTTCTCTCCGTAATTTTGTATGCTTTCTCTGTATAAACCTTAAAAAAAGTCCAAATGAAAAGAAAGGCTAAAGGTGCTGATCACACATTACGCAACGGCTTTTGGGGTGGATTTAAAATTTGTTATGAAATATATAAAAAAACGCATTAAAAAGGAGGCAATATGCGTTACGCAAAATGTGAACAGCCCCATACATTGACGAAAAGGTGAAAAAATTCTATAGATTGCAATTTTACGTAGTATGGGAGTTCTATTGATCCAAACGATAGACTTGAGTAGAAAATATAGATAAAAAACACTCAGCTGTTTGAGTGATCTTTATGAAAACGTTTTACTCGAGCTTTTTTGTTTGTATTATGAAAACCGCACTAAAATATTGATGGTAGAAAAGTACTTGTATCTAGCGAAAAATATACTATGCCAATATCAATTGTTTGTGCGATTATAACTAATTTTAAAAACGCTCTCGTATTTATGAAAACTGTTTAAATTTTTCCGCATATGTATTTCCATAGATATTTTCTACTTAAGTGGATTGCTTGGATTCTATGAACAGCAACAAATTTAATTTTTTGAGTCTGAAACAAATACAAAATTTATTGAGTGTCTATTTAAAATAGAGTTCTGATAAAGTTTATTTTTTTAGTATTAAAGTTCTTGCATCTTGCAAAAGCATTTAAAAGAGAAAAACTCAATAATTAAACAAAAGTTCCATTAGTTGTCGCAGTGGCTGTCTTTGGACCACATCCGTTCTTATTCAAAATGAATAGTATTGTGGTTTAAAGTCACAATATAATCCAAACATATTCGAAGGTATACTTCCCCAGCATATGAATAAATCGAACACTTCAAGACTGACTGACTGACTGACTACCTTTTCATTGTGTTGGTTTCATAAAAAAATAGTTTTTATCTTCAAATATAAACAACAACAAAACTGAAACGATTTTATATTTTTAGAGAAGTTGAGGCTGGTTTTCTTTATTATTTATTATAAATATTTGCTGGGTTTTTATTGCTGTTGCTTATTTTTAATTAATATGTTTTGTTATAATAAGACTTTTTTCGTTATTTGCGAATTAGAAAATGGTAACACAATACATTGTTGTTGGTGTTGTTGGTATGATTTTGATTTAATTTCAATTTTTTTGTATTTTCTTTTTTCTTTCTATATTTTCGTTACGTTTCGTTAACTTTATGAAACTCTTCTAAGTTAAATCATACAATTTGAGTAGTAGAAGAGCTTATGGCGGTATTAATATTATTTTGCCAGCGTTGTTGGTGTATAATGCCCATTGTGGTAAATATTTTAACACGCTTAATGAAATGGTCGAATGCATTTAATACATTTTTTACATTCGACTACAATTTATGCCAAACGAATTCTTAAACATTGCGCGTTTCAAGTAACTGAATATATAGAAAATTACACTTAAAACACTATTGAAAGCATAAAGTGTCTGTAGAGGGCTTTTATTTTTATAGACAAGTGTAACAATTTTTATTTCAATTTTTCTTTGCAGTTTCCGTAATATGCAAAACAATTCGTAATATGTAATTCGTTTATTTGTTTATATTTTTGGATTAACGGTCAGCCATTATAATTTTGTTGCATTATTTATTCTTTAGAATGCCCGTTCACATCGATTTGATCAAACTTTTATTTTGTTTTGTTTGACTTTATGTTTTAAACACCACCATTCGCTTCTACCAACCGTACATGAATAGATCAACTTAAGCTGGCCGCGTTAAACTCAAGCAAAACTTACTAACCAACAACACCAAATAATCAGCTTCATTCATAAAGCGCAACATAGAAAAACCCCAAACCAACAACAACAAAAATAGGAGACTAATCTAATGCCAATGAGTTGGTGTTCCACTCAACTCAATACAATACGAACGTAAATACAACAAAATCAATTTGACTCATTGCTTGTGCCCCGCACCGCATATGCACAACAAAATCAGTTGCAATTGAATTCAAATTTTTTTTCTTTCGGCTCTAACATCTAACAATCGCATTTGTCCGCTATTGTCACTGCTTGTTAGCTGAAACTTTAGCTGCTTTAGTAGTTCAGCATCTTCTTGGCTGCAAATGTTTTTTAACCAGCTCATAGAGTTTATTTTATAACAATAATTTCATGTTCTCTTTCTTTGGTATTCAAGGCAGCCAGCCTTCTTGCCTGTTTTTGATATTTGATTGACAACATTTATATGTTGTGTCGGGATTCCACTTCTTTTACTCGGCATTTACCCACTTTTGTTTTAAACTTATTGCTGGCTGGCTCATCGTTTAACTGGTTGTTGTTAATTCAGAGATTTTCATTAATTATCCAATAAATCATAAGACGAGCTTTTCTTTTAAGGCTGTATGTGCGTTGTTTGTGTGTTTATTTTTTATAATTGTGTTAGAAAAGGAAATTAACAACAACTTGTTTGTTAATTGCACCAGTTTTTTTTAACTTCTAAGTAGTTTCCTTAAACTATTTTTTACAACTCCAAAGTTTCCGCAACTACGAGCATAAAATTTTATCATTTTTTTTAAATATTTAGGAGCTTTTTCTTTAAGTGCGAAAGAAAAATTCACGCCAACACAAAATAAAAATAAAAAATTCAAAATGATAAAACAGAACACGGCTGTAACGTAATTTTCCATACAAGTTGACATTTTTAATAAAGCTCATATTAAAAACGATGACTGTAACGAAAATTTTCACATTAATTCGATAGAATTATTGCTTTCGCCTTATAATTTTAGTTATTCGAATCGTAAAATTTTGTTTAAACATTTTTTTTTAATAATTTAAATTTTTTGAGAGAGTTAGAAAATAAAAAGCTGAATAAAAGCAGAATAAACTTTAAACTGTTTTTAATAATTTTTTAAACAAAATTCAAGTAACGAAAATTAAAAAGAGAAAGCAAAAACTCAATCAAATTAATGAGAAATTTGTCGTTACAGTCGACGTTTTCATTATTATTTTTCTCCGCGTGATTTTTAGTCCACGTTATAGACGCGTACTGTTTCATCATTTATTATTTTTATTTTCAGTATATGGAAATGGACGAGTAAAGTTTTCTTTGCGCATTTAGAGAGACACGCCCAAGTAAAAACATCAAAATTAAATAATCAAAATTGTAAAATTTAGAAATACTATACATCGATAGAGACTTTAATTTTTCATCACAGCTCCATTTCTAAACTATATATTGAACAGTATAATAATCTGACCTATTTTTGTAATATCGTTGTCATCGTTTTAAAAGCATCTTCCTGATGAGTAGAGTTGGCTTCGAACTCGATAAACATACCCAGCAAAAATATAATTACGAAGTAATGAATTACAATAATGACAAGCATATGAAGTACGGTACAACCTCCCTGATCCGGGCACTCGCTAATTCGGACTATCCAGTAATCCGGACATAAAAATTTTTCGGACAGTTTAGAAATTTTTCCTCTATAGTCTGGATAAGTGTTCTTTTTTCTCAATAAAATTTTCGCGGCGAACTGTTTTCAAAAGCTATTTTATGGGCTTAAAAAACCAAAGCGACAGATAAGGATATTTTATTTTTAAAAGAATTTAAAAATAGAGCTGACAAATTACATAAAAATTCTTATTTTTCAAAATGAATATTTTTGGTCACCTTTAGTATGTTTCTTTATGTTTTTTTTTGTAAATAAATTATATACAAATGAATTCTAATTTTTCTTTTCGGCAATAAAAATAAATTATATATATGTACATTTATGTATTGCGTTTAAAATTTTATTTCGACTGTAGTCCGGACGATCCACTAATCTGAACAGTAGCTGAAACTATATCTGTCCGGATTATGAAGGTTGTACTGTACATACTTTTCATTGCTTCTATATGGCGCTGTCATTGGAAGCAATCACTTGCCAATTTAGCTTACAAATAACGTGTCCAAAAATTTTAAAATTTAAAAGTCATTGAATGCACAAAACACAATAAATATTAAATTTCTGCTTTGACTATTGAGCTCGTGATTTTGAAAGAACTTTTGTGTGGTCTAGTGTACAACAATTTTATTACGCACTAAAATTTGTTTTCACGGACATGCCTTCGCCAGTGGCTGAACAGCTAATCATCTGTATGAAAAGCCTACGCTCCACTACTACGCCAATCAGAAAATAATTTACTTATTCATTTACTAGTAAATAGTTACATAACTACTGTAAAATAATGCAGAAGATATGTAGTTTGTGTGGAAGAGTATTCTTCTTATTTAAGAGCCGCTCTCCTAAGTGTGTTTATAAAAAAATTATATTTAAAAATTAGCTCGTCACCTACAATAAACATTAAATTTGTAGATATTTCTGCTAATATATTAAACGGAAATTAAAATATTATATTTCTAAAATTTTCCTATTCCTATTCTTCCCACTTTTACTTCAAATGATTTTTAAAACTTCTTTTTTTTAACAGAAATTATAATTTTTTATCATAAAAAGTTGTTGGAAATCGATTAAGAGTGTTTACCTCTGTTCTTAATTGTTGTGCCCAAATTGATATTTTTTGGCATTCGCAATGAAATTAACAGCTTTTCCACCAACTTTATTGTATTCCAGTAACAAAGTTATAAATCATATCATTTTAAATTATTTTTTACACTTATTGCCTACTCTGTTCAACCATGAACTCAATAATTAAACTTTATATTCAAATAGCTTCTTACTTGATTTTTTTCCTCTGGAATACTTTTTGTAAACTTTTATACAAAACTTTTTCCCTCTTTAAAAAAATCTATGATAAACTGAAAACATTTTAAATACAACATCAGCGAAATCCCGTCATCAAATTTGAAAACTAAGATGCTCATTCATAAACATAATGCAACTTTAACGAACAAAGTACATACATATTTGAATGTATGCATGTATATATGTACAGATGTAAATGTTAAACAACAATATCAACTTTTATTCATTCAAATTTATAAAATATTGCTGACCATAAACAAATTAATCTGCTGTTAAGTATCGTTATAACAGGGGCACTGGGTTAAGAAAGAACGGAACAAAATCCAGCAACAATTGGAGCAATACAAGGAAAAGATAGATTTCGAGAGAGACAGAGAGGAAAAGCAAAATAACAACTATAAAACCGCCAAAGTCAACAATATGAAAAGATAGATGTATTGAAAATTTTACATTATTTTCTAGCTTGCATTTACAAGTATCAACTAGTTGTACGTTTAACTGTCTGTCTTGGCTTACAGACAGACGACGTGATATTGTTAGTGCTCATTTTACACATATGCGGACATGCATACAGCCACTCATACTTATGTCGAACGTAAAACCAGGAAAACTACTCGTGCATCATCTTTAATAATTGAATTCAACTCAAACTGAGTGAGTTTCAGATACTCACAAATGAGTGCAAAACTTTGTTCCATAAAATTAATGAGTTGTTTGAAAAATTCCTGTAAAAGTTGTTTAGACTAAAGTGCTGTTTGTCCAATCCAAACGGTCCAGTCTCATGTGGAAAATGCATATGAAAAGCACCCAGTTTTTTTTATACTGATTTCTGTATACGTTTTCTAGACGATTTGATCGCCTTCTATTTACTTTTAAGAAATAAAAATAAAAACCTACTGCAGTGTTTTCTTTTCTCATTAGGCGAGAGAAGCAGACGAAAACACTAGCATTCCCGTTTTTTTAGCCCGATTTACAAGTGTAAATTTGTGGAGCATTAAATTATAAACTGTATAGCATGTGCGTGCTTTAATAAAGACCACTCATACTTTTGCACTTTTCAGATGGTGGTAGAACGTCCACAAACGTTAAAGAGGATACTTAGCAGTAAGATGATTGTTTATGCATGCCACATCTGTGTTTTTTGTGTTGTACATATGTATAAATTTTTTCGCTATTAGATTTTTGCTAATAAATATTATCAATGACATTGGTAGAATTAATACGCATTGATGTATTTAACAGAGATTTTTAAGATTATCATGATTAGATTGTGATCATTGTGATGAAAAATAAATTTAGATTTGAATTTTCTTTTAACTGGTCTTTCAATAATTTATATTAGCGTTAACAAAATAAAAATATATTGATAAATAACTTTTGCACTATGGGAAAAAAATTTGAGAAATACGGTAATTAAAAAAATTAAAATAACAAAACATGCATTCCTGTTTGCAAGTGTTTGTGAAATCTCGATTGAATCAGCGCAAATTAAATAACATAGATGTTTAAATTGAACGTAATTAAGATATAAGAGATGAGATCGTATACAGCAAAAAATGCAAAAAAATTTTACAGAAATTGTAAACTTAAATAATCTATATTATTAATAGGCAAACAAGTTTTTTTAGATCCCTTTTACGGCCGTAATACTGAAGCGATTCCGGAAAGATTTTTATACTTTTAAGCAGGTTTTTACATAGATGTGCACAATCTTAATTTTATTTAAATCGGTTCGATATTTAGGTAGCTATAAGCGTTTAAAGTTGCTACTAACACTTGCACACTTATTACACATGCATGTATCAGCTTCAACTTGAAAAATACACAAAGTGTGCATGTGTGTTTGTTCAATTTGCTTTTGCATAGAAATGTGACAGAGTTTTAAGTTGTTTATTTAGAATGTTTTTTGTTTTTGTATTTTATCGTATATATTTATGTAAATGTTTAATATTAATTTCTAGAGTGCGGTCGATTGTGTCGGCCGCTGGATACACTAGTAAATTATTAAATAGTGCAATTATTCTTATTGACACAAAGTTCAAACAAAAATTTTTATAGAATAAAGGTGAAGCCAAATCTTAATTAAAAACCAAGATAGCGTTCTTTTAATATTTTAGATTTATAAAAAAAGGTTGAATATGTAAATTTGGAAATGAGTCCAAACACGAGTTTTCGTTGAAATACGACCTAAGGCAGAATTAGTGAAATCAAATACATACGACAATAAATAAGAGAAATAATAAATGCAAATGAACGGTTTTGCTTTATTTAAGTATTATGAAAGCAAATTAAATTTCAGTGAGCAATTAAATAATTTCACGAGTATTTGAAAAAATATTTTTTTCCGTGTAGTGCTTTTCACTCGCGATCATGCACGCTCATGGGCAAAATAAAATTTACTCATGCACGAATTTATTTTTTTAACCGCTCCCGTGAGTCTAAGCGAAATTGCGATTGCAAAAATTAACTCTTGCGCAAAAGTTCTACATATGCACGGTCTTTCACACCAATTTGTTTATACTTACACACATGCACGTTCACGTGATTAAAGGTAGTGTCGATCATGCAAAACACCCACAAAAAACACATTGAATTCTGCTTATGTATCTTCAAAAGTTTGCTTTCTGACCGCCAAAAGTAGCCAACAAGTGCATTTGCCGATTGCTTACCTTGTTTGAACCTACTTTATCGGAAGGAAAATTTGTAGTTTTGGGGCTACTTTCCTTGTTTTGGATTCTTTCTTAATTTGGCTTATTTTTATTTTCAAAAGCTCGTCAAAATTGCTCTTGTGTTATATTTCTGGGCTAATTTTAGCAATTAGGAACCTGACCGAAGGCCATAATGTCTTCAGAGAACAATTTTTCATTGCGGCCGTTGTTTTCGCCTCGATTTTTTTTACTAATGGGAATGTTTACCTGCTCTTTTGGGCTATTTTTGATTTAAAAACACGCAAAATTCGGGGTAGTTCATAAATGAAAAGATGTCTATTTTCAAGACACTAATCTTAAGGTTATCATTATACATATCTATAGTTTCTGCAATATAATTTTGCGAGTTATTGTTAACAGACAAGTCGATTTTATCATATCTGTCTTCGAGTTGATATTTGCGTTTGGCAAAGATTGCAGATAACTTAATCATATTTATATATTTTTTTGCTTTTATACGCATAAACAAATTAAATTCACTAAAAAAAACCAAATAAAAAAAACCAAATAGAAATTCTTAAAATATATGTTTTAAAATTTCAGAAAATAGTCGAAATTCCAAAAAAACATCTCCAGAATTTGGAAAGGAATTAAAAAAATTGGAGCTTAAAAAATTATCCAATTTGAATAAAAAATTTAAATTCCATCAGAAATTTTATTTTGGGCAAATGTTTGCCAAGTGTGACCGTACCTTAAGGCGCACCAAAAAAGCAAATTAAAAAAAATGTATGCACTTTAGACTAATATAAATTATATACTTTGTTTATTATTAAAAGGCACCAGTTATTTTTTTTATTTTGAATTAAATATTAATGCAACCATTATTTAAAAAAATACATATAAATTTAATAATTCCTACTGTGCACTAACTGTTATTAATGTTTTATGCAAGCTTTCATCTTTTTCTACCACATCTACTTATCAAATTCATGATCATCAGTCCATTTAGAAATATTATTATTTACAGTATATTTTCTTTTTATTTTCTTCACTATCTATTGGCTTCTTTTTTCCACACTGTGATCACAATTGATCATCAATTAAAGAAGTTATAAAAATATTAAAATGAACATCTTATATTTGAACATGCATATGGCGGAAAGAATTTTTGTTAGTCTGATTTTGGATTCTACAATTTGTAATTTGTTCAAAGTAACATAAAAATAGCTAATAAAATAGAAAAAATGAGAATTGCTATTGAAATAAAATCAAATAAAAATAAGTTTTTATTTATATTTAACACAGAAGATACTAAGGAGAACAAATAAATAACAGCGTATGAATATTATTTATTATATTATAGAATATGGAAAATAATAATGACCTAAATAAACTCGATTTTCTATTAAAAGGAAAAGCAGAAAAAATATCACTCTATAAAATTATAATTAATATAGAGGCAAATTTGGTTGAAGTTAATCAATCACAAAAACAAAATGTTTAAATATATTTAATCAATGTAAATGCTTCACTTTAAATCACAGGAGACAAAAGACTTAAGCAACATACATGTGAAAACGTTCAAGCAATTTTATTCAATTCAAAATTATACACACACATCCACATGTATGTCTGTATGTATCTACCCAAAATGATTAAAGAAAAACTGAAAATAAACAATTTCTTTATAGTTGACTGAATAATAATTGCAATATTTTAATTAATGAGTAGCAACTAGAACACTTGCTAACATAATTTTTAATAGCAATGAGACTCATATTAATTTGCCACAACATACATATAATAGATAATAATGAGATATGGTTTCATAAATTTTGTATATAACAGACTGCTGCAGCTTGTTGTAAAACTAAACAAATTATCTATAATCTTAAGCAAATTGCAAAGCAATATATTAATTAAAATCAATTAATATAATTATCGATTTTGATGTGCAATCAATGTTTAACCTTATTAAAGATAAATAAATAAATTAATAAATTGGTTGGCAATCAATTTCACTTTTTGAAAACAAAAGAAAATAAAACCATACTTTGACTTCGTTCGTTGATGACTTGCTAGTTTTTTAAAGTTTCTTTCTTAAAAAGCAGCACTAAATTAATTAAACAGATACAAAATTTAGGCTACTTACCAAATATCTTGAGATGCTGCTACCAAAAGTTGCACGCAATCTAAACAACCTCTGGCTGCTGCATAATGCAGCGCTAATGCGCCTCCATTGGGCCTTTCAACAGATGAAATACTGCCCGAGTGCATTGAATCGGAATATGTATCCAATTGATGGGAATGCATTTTTAAATTCTTATTACTGCTGCTGATGTGGTTCTTTTTATGAATACTACTGGCGTTTTTATTATTGTTGTGTTGACTAAAGTTCTGCAGATTGCTGGCATTTAGTTGAGGTGGCGCGTAATCATTGGTTGTTCTGCAAATAGAAATAAAACATTTTTTTTGTTAATAAGTACTGAGTTTGCTAAAAATAATAAAAGTTTTGTAACATTTGTTTTCTTTTTCAAGAAGCATTAAAGTATGCTTCAAATTTTTCTTAAAAACATTTTTATATTTTTACGATTTGATTGAATGTTTAAAACTTATTGCTGCCTTTTAGGATGGCAAAAAGTTTTTAAAAACAAAAGACTTAAGCGAAACACATGAAAAATATCTTGAGGTTTACTATTTTTTTGTGTATTAAGTAAAAATTATACAAATCCAAGGCGAATTCATTTTACAGATGATATTGTATTTCAGAGTTTTTGGTTATAGACACTAAAGAACAAATATTTTTGTTTGGGGTGTATGGATTATGATAAAAATTGCTAAAATATATTTCAAATAAATTTTATTGTTCTGGTTTTTTGGATTTTGTGGCAACCAGTTGGTGTTTTTTGTAATATCAACACCACATGTAAAATGAGTTCGTCATGTACACATCTTTCTGCAATTTATAGAACGCATGTTAATTAATCTCATATAAAAAATAGTTTAAAACATTTTTTAAAGCTGCATACAAGTTTGACCTAGAAAGCAAGAAATTCCGCAGAATTAATTTGAGGGCATTTATCAATTTGTTTCGCACAATTTATTTTTATGTAGTTTGACGCATAGTATGATATTTATAGAATGATTTGACGTCTGACTTAGTAAGAGTGAATGAAAGTAGTTTTAATGTTTGTCAATATAAAGTTGAACTGAGTGACGTTTTTGCAGCAATTCTTTTATTTATTTTAAATTTTAATTTTTACGATTAATTAATATTTATACGTAATTGTTGAACTGCTTTAAGGTATATATTGAAATAACATTTTTATGACTTGAGTTCAAATCTGAGTTTTACCCATATCTTTTTAATTTAAGAAATTATTTTTGGATAAATTCATTATTTTATTAAGAGAGTACTTTTTATTTGAAACAATTTATTCATCAGACTAGCAGAACTGCTTGATCTCAAAGCCAATGGCTTTGGAAAAAGCGACAGAGTATGGAATATTTGGAATAATTAAAAATCAGAGATGGAATTTCGTACTAATCGAAATTGATTTAACTTGTAAGAAATGAATAAGTTACACTGTTCGTATTCTAATTCATTAAATAGTTGATATTCCTAGTCACTAGTATCCATCGTCAAAATTGGTAAAATCGAACAAAAGAACACTGATGAGATGGATGTAGCGACCTCGAAATCAGTACTGATCCGTTCTGCTAGGCTTATGAATAAATTGTTTCAAATAAAAAGTACTCTCTTAATAAAATAATGAATTTATCCAAAAATAATTTCTTAGATTAAGAAGATATGGGTAAAACTCAGATTTGAACTTAAGCCATAAAAATTTCATTTAAATTTTTACGATTTTTATCCTCTTTTTACACGAGTCGTCACATATTTTTTTTCAAATGAGTATATTGTCTTTCAGGAAACTCTCAGTCAATAATACGGATAATACGGACACGCGATTTTTCAGACCCATCCGAACACTGCTACGAAACGGACAGTACCACTTTTTTTTATTCTATAATTAGGACAGCAATTTTTTCCTTCATGTATAATAGCATAACTTTTTATCGCAATATTCGTCTACTAAACTTTGCTTTCTTTAGTTGAGTGTATTGGTTAACATATACATATATGTAGAAAGTTCGCAAAACATTTGCTACTTATTAAAGTTTAATTAAAGTTTATTTAAGTTTAAGTATTGGACATTGTAGAAAAATTAAAAGTATAAGCAAGAGATCACATAAAAAATTGACAATGAAAAAGAAGTGTGAACTATTGGATGAACTTGACACAGGCAAATCAATAAGATATGTTGCAGACAAATTTGACGTAAAATATCGACCGTGTTCGATATTAAAAATAACAGTGCTGCTTTACGAAAATATATGTCTAACACTTTTAATGAAAATGGTAAGAAAACATTATAAAACTCTTTCCATTTAAATCAAATAAAACACAAGCGTGTAATCAATTCATTATTTACAACAAATAAATAAGAGAAAAGAAATAACATCTACAAGCATATTTTGTGTTCATAGTTTTTTAAAGTTGCAACTGAATACATTAAAACAATGTATATATGAATTTACATTTTTTTTCAGTTCACATATAAATATAAAATTTTTTGAACTACTGTTTTTAATAAAAAACTTTATAAATAAATATTAAATTGATTGAGTTTCTATTTTGAACAAAAAACTAATAAAAATAGGTTCATTTATAGTACTCCAATAATACGGACATATTCAGGATTTATGGTGTCCGGATTATCGATATAGTACTTTACATATAAAAATTTCGGCCCAAGCAAATGGGTGAATTTTCGTGTAGCACCAAATTCTCAGGCTTTAGTTAGCCTAGAATGATGGTTGAACCAAATACATTTATATGAAAAATTGTTGGATAAGCAATCGTCCTTAGCTAACTAAGAATTATGGAAGTATGCCTTATAATAAATTTATATCTAGAAACTAAAAAACAACGTAAAAACATTTTCTTTTCATATAAATTATCATTGTGCAATAAAAAACGATTGAGTTGAAAATACATTTAAAAAAATACCAACTAGAGATGGGATCATGAGTATATTTTCACTCACGCTCAGGATAAAAAATTTTACTCATGCACGCTTATGCGCGACCTTACATTTTTGACTCACTTACTCAGGTGAGTTTAAAAAAAAAGTTAGTCATAATAACTAAAATTAACGCTCACAAAATACTTACGAAAAAAACTGTAAAATAATTAAAAAATTAAATGAAAAAATAACAATAAAGCAAAAAATCAATCCAAAATCTACTCATGCATGCTAAGTCATGCGCACTTTTTTTATGCTCACGGTCAAGCATACCCACGTGACTGAAACAAAAAACTAATCACGCTCACACAAGATTAAGGCTAATCACGTGAGCGGTGCCTATCGCTAGTACCTACTAAAAACATTATTTATAAGAACATGCATAGAAAAAACATGGTTGGGGAATAATTGCGAAAGAAATATTCTGTTTCCTGTAACAATTTTTGGAAGGACAATTTTGTAAATTCGTCTTAAGGAAGTAACGGGCTGTTCGTCGTAGCCAAATATTTGTTTCTTGTGATTGTTATAGAATAATAATTACTCCACTCAAGTCACAATCGGCTCTACGCTGGCCATCTATCAGCTGCTCGTTCCCTTACGAACAGCTGATTACTTCTCAATACCCCAGGTTGTTGCCCTTTCCGGAAACATTTCAATCGTACGGAATCAGTCTCTGTTGCGTAACTTCCAATGATCCGATTCGAATATTCATTCATAGAGTTATGTATCAATCTATGTATACACACACATATGCATATACATTGTATATAAATACATACATACAAATGGATATGTACTAAAGAAAAAAAATTTTAATAGAGACATGTTACATATTTTTACAACTTACAATTATGCCATCCGCGTACTTTTTCTTTTTATAATTAATTTTAAATTAAGTATACTTATTAATAAAAACTGTTTACATTTTATGCTCTCTTGTTATCACTCTACTTTGCCCAGACATTTGTTGAAAAACATATATTTACGCACGTATTTAAAACTTCAAACATTCACTCATATACCCAACGAAACTAAATTATTTACACTATTTACCAGATACCATTTTCTGCTCACCGGGGGCCCAAATACTTAATTAAGATTAATGAAAGAAATATAAAAACAATAAAAAGCTAATTTATTTTTTTATTTTTGAAAAAAAAACTTCACATTTACATGCTCTACTAATAACATTTTATTTTCAGCTAGTTTTGTTATTTGGAGTGAAGAAAAATACCTCAAAAGGTGTCTTGAAAAAAAAGCCAAAGACAAATTGTTAGAAAATTGTAAGTAACATTTTTATATTTACACTTTTGTTTTGTTACACATGTATATTGGGGTGACCCTTAACATAATGTTAAAATTCTTGGTCTCACCCTCTAGAAATATGCGAAAAGTTACAAAACCAATATTTAAAAATATTTAAAGCGAAATCTTGAAAAATTTTTACTTTTTTAAATCCTCTTTTATAGTCTTCAAACAAACACAATTTATTTTAGACCTCATTTAGAACGTTTTAAAATGTCGGATAAAATCAGAAATAAAATAAAGCTATGAAATAAAATATCTATCAAGCTCGAACGGAAATATTATTGTAAAAATGCATGCATAAAACGAAGGATTTTGCAAGCTTGAAATTGTCAACATAGCTACGCACAGGAGACAATAGTCTGTGACAATTTGTAAGCAATTTTTTTTTACTGATCAAGAGTTTTTTAGATTACTCGCATATTTATAACGTTTGAGACCATATTCTTCGTTCTCTTTATACAACAGAGGGACACCCTAATGTACGTAAGTATGTAAGTTTGTATTTTATTGGCACATTTTATTGTTTTGGTATTTAAACGTAAACAAATGTATTTTGTTTTACTTATTCATTTTTTAGTATTTATAAAAAATTAATATGGTATTTATTCGCAACATCAACTAATCACAATCTCTTTCAAAAAGTGATTTTATTGTGTTTAAATCTTATCAACTTTATCAGTTTATCATACTGTGGTAAGGCTACGAGTACACACATATTTTTCCTATTTAGTTGAATATTAATTCTGAAATAAATAGTTCAACAATACTCTGCCAAATTTTTGGTTATTTTTTTTTTGCATTTTGAACTAACCCTGACTTTTGGCCCACTGTGAAAAATAAAAGATTTCGTAATAAATACTCGCATACAAATTTAATTTTGAAAACATTTTTCTATTGCAATTTATAATAGTAAGAGATTTTTGTAATTATTACCTTGCGGCTTAGTTAAACAACTTAATTGAACTTTAACCGTTGTGTATTGCAAAATAGCCTATTTCACAAAACGCACTCGTGCCGTGTCACATATTAAATAAAAGCTTTATATGTGTTTTTTGTTTTTAAATAATTCAGTAGCATGTGAACCAGAAGTTTTTTTTTTTGATTGACTAACAAGCAAACGGCTGTGCACTAGAGCTACTTTGAAGGACTACCTCAATATATCAAAACAATTTCATCATTCGGACAATAAATAATTTTGGGGATTTTACTTCAGAGAAACACAGAACAACACATACTTTTTTGGATTTTCTTTCAATAAACATCATCTAGCACTGCCCAACTTTCTATAGTCTTGTACAAAGTAAATTTTAGAAAGCTCCTTATTAAAGATTTCGTTTGCCGAACTGTGTTTTGTAGGCATGTAGCTTTTTATATTTTTCCAAAATAGTATGTTGAAAATTAAATGATTAAACTTTGTTTAATTAAGTTAATAGCCCCCAAATGTGAATGTGAATGAATTTTTTGATATTTATTTTTATTTAGAATGCATTTTAAATTCATAACAATACAACTTTAATCAGGTATGATCAATATATTTTCCAAGAGCATTTATATTCTGACAAAGATTTATTGTTAGGGAATTCTAATAACAACAAAATTGACAAGTTCGAACATACAAAAAATACCATAAAATAAGTAAAGTGGGATAAACAGGCGTGGCATAGTTTTTATAAAAATGGTCGCGTTCATATAACGTAACTGTTGCGGATCCGCTGAGTGTTTGTCTTAGAAAAGCAGAGTGGAGTAGTTCTGCGTCACACAACAGTTGAGTATTTGCTGCCATTTTTTCCATCATAAATTTTTTTCTGATCAAGAGTTACTATTAAATTTCGCATTACAAATGCGATAGAGTAACGAAAACAAAGAAATAAAATTAATATACTAATTTCATTAAATATAAGTTTGAAGGTTTTTTTGACACGATGGCGGCTTAGCATTGAAATATATATAGTATCGGCGGATATTTTGTTGTGAATAATTTACATAATTTGTAGTGCGGATCTTAAAATAAAAATGCAAAATTCCAGGGCTGCTGACTATAGCATTGGAGATCGCATTTATAATATATAATATTTCTTTTGCAGCATTTTTATTTATTTTCAATTGTTTACATTAATCAGCTGCTCATTTTCCAATTATTCATCAAGCTGTTTCTAAGACGTAACTGTTGGGCTCAACAGCTTAGTCCTATGAATGCGCCAAATAATATAAATAATAATAGAAGCTTTTCATTGAACCTTTTTATAAAAATGACTTCAATTAATTAAACAAACGTAATATAACAATAATTGAGAGAATAACCCTAGAAGCGAATCCTCTAGCTATATTAAATTATTGATTTATTAATTTATGATTTATTATTTATAATTAGGATATGGTCCATTGCGTCAGCCATCAGCTATATTAGGAATTTTTAATAAACAAGTCAGCATTTTTTGGTATCACAAAAAAGAACACCCGATACAATTAAAGTTTTATTATTATTTATTATTATTTTTTATTATTATTTAAAAAAAGTACATACATATTTATAAATTAATAGCACCTTATATACACACCCACAAAACAATTTTTACATAAATTTTGAATCAGGTGTTAGTAAACAATTATGCATAAATTACTTTTATTTTGGCTAAAAATCAAAATTCATTTTATGAACTTATAACTTATTTGTAAAAACAATAATATTATAATGCAAATTTTCGTAAACATTTCACTTTTTGCATTTGTTAATATTAAAAAGAAATAACTAACACATTAAAATTCAAAGAAGATTTACTTTTTGTTTTCAATTTTCAGCCAACAATTTTGTATGTAAGTGTGTTTATTTAGAAATGTTAAATTTTGTTTAAATAAAAATCACATATACAAAGATACTCAGATTTATGTAAATATGTGTGCGTGAAATACTAACACAATTAAAAGGCAAAGATTAAAGCACTAAACAGAAAGCCGTTAATAAATCTCGTTAATGGCGAAATTGCTGCTTGTATATTTATTGTGTGAATAAATGAACGAGTATTGTTTGTGCCTCAAGTTAAATTGAATTTTTTTTTAATATTTTTTTTTACTTTTGTGACATGAATGCAAAATTTGTTACAGATGCAGACGAGTATACCCAAGAAAAATTAATTTAAAAATAAAAAATTATGTAGATATGTAAAATTTAAACATGCTAGATTTCTTCATACTTGAAACTAATTTCGCTATTTTAGCGTTTTGGTCTTAAAATATCAATAGTGATTATGGTTCAGGGAACGGGAATTCCCGGTAAAACTTTTAACATTTGCCCAGGGAAATGGAAAACTAAGAGCATAAAAGCATTGTTACACAATTAGTTGGACTTTATTTTCTTTAAAATATTATCTTGAAATAAAACAAATTTTCAGCAGACATTACAGAAAGTGACGGAGAAACTGATTGACTGAAATCTACGGAATCTTTAAGATATTGCATAGTTTTTATCGCAGGCTTTGAGCGCGGCGACCGAATCAAGAAATTTCGTAACGAAAAAACCTAACACTAAGTTTGTTTCTTAAGTCTTTTGTTTTTTTTAAGTATTTGAATCGCCTAGCGTATGTTTACCCCTAAAGTATGCTATTGATTTCATACAGTATTGCCAGAACAGATTTTTACATGTAGGAAAACACAAAATGGCGTACTTACGAGCAATCGTGGTTGACAAAAAATGATATGCACAAACAAACAGACAATTCGTAGGTTTTTAAGCTATTGCATAGCTTTTATCGCGGGCTTTGAGCCCGGCGACCGAATCAAGAAATTCACCCCGCTCAAAAAGTGTGACTTGAATTAATATCAAAGAAAATAAAATACTGCATAAATAAAAAATAAATAAATAATTATAACTGCATAAGTTGATAAAAAATGCTATGCAATAGCTTGGCTGCTACAGTCCCCGAGTGCCACATGTTTAATTTTTTTATATTTATTTAAGACATCACAAAATCGCATTTGATTTTACAAGAAAAATTCCAAATATATTTAAGAAAAGTCTTCTTAAAATAGATCGTCCTGAAAAATACATGAACGAGAATTTCATAGTGATCGTTTAATTCACGATAATTAATTATTATAATTTATTATAAATATTAATAATTTAATTATTTATTAAATTATTTATTTAAGTTTAGTGGAAGTTTTAATCCTTCTTGAATATGCTGTAGAGACCTTCGAGTATTCTGGACTCAAAGTCGTTTATATCCGACTGACATTATTATTACAAGCCGGTACAAGCAAGTTTAAAATAAAAATTAAAATTCAAAATCTATGAAATTTGGTAAAAAATTACAAACCATTCTTAAAGATAAGACTTGCCTCCGTGGAATGTAAGCTAAAAATAAAAATTAGAACTAAAAGTGATTTGTTAAATAAAATTTTTAACTAAATATTTTCGAACGTTGTGTTGAAGAATTCTCTATACGATTTCTTTCTCTATTACAATTTAATACTCCGTTACAGACAGAAAAGATCGCCTTTTAGGACGGTGATATCATTGGCTAAAATACAGTTTGATTTACTGTGAGAAATATGTAAATATTAAATATGCAAATTACACCAAGTACGGCGTCAGCCGCGGCAGCTACTTTAAAGTTATCATTTTCAAAAGTATTTCAAAAATACTTTTCAGTGTTCAGCATTAATTTATTTACACAATTAAAATTAATAGAAATACAAAAGAATTGCATGTGCTTTTGATTTAAAGTTCTCAGTTTTTATAGCGATTTCTATAAAATGAAGTCTAGACCAGCCGACTGTCTCGCTTGTAGAAACCGCACTTGAAATTTTTAATTGTACTTGGTTTGTTTTATTTAAATTCGGATGTTGTATTTACTTGGCAATATTTATTTTGTGAAATAGTTTTAAATTTAATTCATATATCGTTACGGAAAATGCAAACCGCTCTATCTAACATTTTGAAACAATATATTGACCATTATCATAAAATAGTATAATTTAAGTAAGAAAAAAAAACACAATAGATATATTTCTGTTAAATGAAGTAATAATTATTAATTAACATTTGAAATGTTACGTTCGCTGCGCTCTATTGTTTTGTCATTTTATTAAACAAAAGTGGGAGGAGTAAGATTCTAATAATTAATTAACATCTAATTTATTTAATTTGGCTCAAGTTCCAGGCTCAAATGTTAAATTCAAGCCAATAACTTCTTCAAATATATTTTTTTAAGAATGGAACAATTTACCAGAATGGACAGTACTGTTTCGAGGGTAGCTACACCATCATCGTTAGGGTTCATGTGTAATCAGTTTTTCCTTGTTCCTTTCTTAAAAAAAAAATAATTTAAAAAATAATGCTTTGAATAATATTAAGTTGAAAAAAGTTTCAAATCCACAAAAAAATCAAAAAATAAAAATTATAAAACTTAAACACTATTATTATTTTTATGTTTAAAAATTAAACCAAAATATTGAAAATAAATTAATTATATATGTTAAATTGTCATAAAAGTAATCAAAATCTGATAACAACAATTCCTTTAGAAAATATTTTTTCCTTTTCCAGAAAATTTTAATCTATCCATATGTAACTTGCAAGAGCTAACTATCTGAAACATTGAGCAAATACCACCTTTTTTTCTAATAATCTTAAACTAAAAAAAAATAAAACTGTGTAGCGTATTTCTCCAACGCAAAATTAGTCAGTTGGGCCCTTTTGCATTAAAAATGATTATATTTTGTAGGTAGGGCATTTTTATTATGTTATTAATATCTTTTTATATGATCGGAAAAGTCTGAAATTTAGCATGGAGATATATTTGGATTTAATAGAGCAGACTCAATGGAAAACACGATTTTGACTTTTTTTATCAATTAGGAAGCTCTTTATTTCAGTAACGAAATATGTATATGTATGTATATTATTTTTAAATGTATGAGTATTAGCTTTAATGTATTATTTATTAATTGCAATAATAAAAACCATTCACTTTGCAAAAGCTCTTTAGCAATTTCCAAAGAGTTGAGGTCGAGAAATACATATTTTTAGGATGTATCGCCTGCAGAAAATTTTCTTGGCAAAATATAGAAAAAATAATATTCATATTTGTTACACTCTTTCATTTGTGACTAAAAACTGGGCATTATATATTAACAATATCTTATTTCAGGCTTAAAGTTTTTGATAATTTTATTTTGGCACACCTTCCCTTTAGATGTTTAAATTTTTCTTTCATAAGCATGTTTTGCGTAAACTAAATTTAATTTATTTAAATTTAATTAATCTTCATGTTTGTATTAAATAAGTTTTCTTTACCTTAATTTTATGGCAACATCGCGACATTTAACACATGGCACTTGATTATTTATTAACAACATTTCTACAGGTGTTGGCATATTCAGCGAGTCATATGATGAATCTGTTTCACTTGTGGTAAAATTCATATATTCTACAGGTTTTAAGTTAAGATCTGATTTTTTTCTGTCTGTCGGAGAGCATTCAGCTCCTCCTAAGCCGCGTTGGCTAAAATAGCCTAAATGATCTTCAACACTCGAGTGGGCATTGAATAATATACGTTCATATTCCGCCACATCACATTCACTTAAAGACACTTTTTGTTCAAAGACCCGTGGCCTTAAGGCCGTTTGTTTAAGTAGTTCCATGCTTTTGTGACGCAATTCAATGGAAAATATTAGACGAACGCGCACAAAACGTTTTAAACGGGCTTGAGAAGCTTTTAAGTTGGCCCGTTTTATTTGACGGCGATTTTGTATTAATTCTAGTTTTTCTAAGCGCGTTAACGATTTTGTACTAATATTCAGCGGCGAAGCACTGTAATCCGTTAATGCATGCAAGTCCACATGAGAACGATGCTTTCTCCAGGGTACTAAATCGAATTGGCCAAAACGTTTTTCACAATTTGCACCCAAAGACGACCAGGGATGGAAATTTTCTTTAGTCTCGTTGTAGCACAAAATCCAATCGGAAGAGGAACCTGTCGAGGAAGATGATGATGTTGCTGTTTTTGCTATAGAAAAAGACGCTGACTTTGGACTGTTGTCTTTCTTGCGAGCCAATGGTGAGTTGACCAATTTATTTTTACAACTGACTTGTGGTTTATGGTACAATTTGTAACGTGGCACCAATTTTTTTTCTAACATGCGTGTATCTAAGCCGTATTCGGTACGCAATAATTCCACTTCTTTTGTTGAGGCTGCATACTGTGCTCCATGCCACAATGTTACCGGAGCAGTAGATATATTCGTTGCTGTAGTATTGGTGGATAGAAAACTCTCACGGCGGGACATAATCTAATTAAAATCAACTTTGTAATTATCAACTACACTTCTTGGGCGGTGTTTTTTTTTAGGGTTCTGTATCTTTTTTCTGTGCGGTTCTGTTTTTTTTTGTATTAATAATTTTCATTCTAAACTCATTATTAGTTTCCGGTCTATGATTTTTGGGTTTCCGTTTTATTAATATCTGTGTGTATTTATTTATTTATTTTGGTTGGCAGCGGTTCGCGCACTTGTTCATTTGTTAGCCGAGCGAACAGAGCGGACGTCTGTTCGTTGTAACGTGTTTTCAAAAAATGATGACAAATAGTTTTGAAAAGGTATGCAAAACCCCTCTGCTGAATTAATAAAACCTTAAATTTACGTTTAATTCAGTAGGAAGAGTTTTATGTTTTAATTTTTGTTTGTTGGTTTGTTTTGTTTTTAGAGTAAAATGTATTTTAATATTTAAATATACACATATTTTTGCTCTTTGACTTGTTACCTGCGATTATTAACTGAATGTTTTTTCTGGCGTTTTACTCAGTCATTCGCTCAGCAAAAGTCCCTCATTCGTATAATTTTTTGGTTGTTGTTGCTCATTTAATTTTTTGCCACTGTTACAAAATTATTTATTTTTTTAGACTTTTAGTTTATTAAATATTTTTTTAATAATTTACTCTTATATATTAAACTTTAAAATTAGTAACATTTTAGCGTTGATGTTAAGGCTGATGGATTGATTTTTTATTTTTTTTTTTTCATAAAATAGTTTAGTAATAGTAAACCTTTTATATACTTCAAAAATGTATAAAATTAAATAGAGCAATTTCTTACGAAATACGGACTTCAAATCAGATATCAAATAAAAAAAATTAAAAATTAAATATTAAATAACTTTGCCAATCTGGTCCTCACTGAAAATATATCCAGATCGATTTATAAATGCCGGAATTCTGAGGGTAGAAAAATGAAACTGATTAGCTACTCCTTTTTTTGAAGTTGGCTAAAAATATGCGTGTATGCATGTATTCAGACAAATGCATTGACATTAACTTTCCCACACATACATTGCTTTATACAACATGTAAGTAGGTGTTGTATAAATATTTGTAATAGAAATTACCAACAACACTTGAGCAACTATTGTAAAATCTATTGGCATTACGACAATAGCTTGTGAATCAAGCAATTAGTATATTGAAAATTAAATTATTAAACTTTGTTTAAATAAATTAATAGCCCCCAAATGTAAATAATGAATTTTTATATATTAATTTTTATTTGGAATGTATTTTATTTTCATATTTGATTGCATTGAAAACTAAAAGACGACTTTCAAATACTAACACAAACTCAAATACATTATAATAAGATTTTAATCAGATATGTTCAATATTTTTTCCAAGGGAATTCATATTATGACAAAGATTTATTGTATATAATATTAACAGAATTGACAAGTTCGGAAGTAGGGATAATATCATAAAATAAGTAAAGTGGGATAAGTAAGGGTGTCTTAATTTTTATAGAAAATAATGTAAATATACAAATTTTTCATTCAACCTGTTTATAAAAATGTTATCAATTAAGTAAACAAAAGTATTATATCAATACCTGAGAGAAAACCCCTAGAAGCGAATCCTCTAACCATATTATATTAATGTCTTTAAAAGTATTGCAGATAGATAAATATCATTTGGTAGGAGTACTTGTTTTGTTAATTAAATGTTACTTTTGGATCATCCCAATAATATTACAAATTTGAAAGTTTGTATGTTTAAATGATTGTTACTAGTGTTGTCAAATTATTCGATTATTAATTTGTTCGAACGAAAGTTTATACTTCTGTTTTTTATCGAATACCTGATAAAGAATAAAAAGTTTTAGTCGAACAACTTCAACGTTAAAGTTCGAACTCTCCGAAAAATTATAACAAATTTTTTTTAGGACGAATTCACAGAACAAGCAGTTGCCCAACACCGTATATAATTTATGTATCGTATTTGAAATTTCTTTGTACTATTAGCTGCGCGGATAAAGCACTCTTCGAAATTGTATATTATTTTTTTTATATTCCTTATAAGAGCATTGCAAGTAACAAAAATAATCAGAGACCCTCTTGCACTTAATGAGAAAATGTCTCTGTTCTGGCATTCATAGATGATTTGTTGCAAATAGTCGCTAGACTAAACTAAATGATCAACGACGCTCTTGCACTTTAACTTGTCAACAGCCATATACAAAGAAATAAAGAACCGAATCAATTAATGAGAAAATGTTTCTCATCTGCTATTCATATTTACGTTGTCGGTATTATCTGCTTTTTGACTTATAATACCATGATCAATTTAATAAAACAAAATCTGTATCAAAAATATCAGATTTTGTTACTTGAAGTATTTGTTATTATAACAGTCATAGTAGTATATGTGTATATATATTCCTCCTTATGCCCCAATTATTTGTCGACGTCACCTCCAGCGTCTCTTGTCTGTCCGCTGTCGACAATGGTTGTTTACAGAGTAGCAGTAAATTCTTGTCGACTTGCGAGTAGACAAAAGCTTATTTTTTGGTGATGTCTTGATGCGACGTTTACACATACTTATGGAATAAGGGCTATTGCGAAAATTCCAAGTATCTTTCTATTATGGTTCGCGATATAGAAACCTGTGGCAGACGGACAGACATCTTAGCGGAAACAACAACACGTTTTCCAAACAGATAACTAAGTTTACCAGAATAGTTAAGTAATCACCACAATATGTACTTTTTAAACATATAATAAAAAATATAAAACAAATTACATCAACTCGTTTTGCCTTTTTACTTTTGTTCTCTCTTTTTGGTTATAATTGCTGATACTCCCTTGTCTTTATTTTCACAATAAAATAAAAATATATATTTATTTATATATAAAATCAAATGCGTTTCAGTTGGTTGCGCACGCGCCATTAACACGCTCACTCACATTTTCTAAATTTGTATTGTTTTCTGTATTACGAGTTTTTACAATTATTACCAAACTCAAAACTTTTCGTATTCTAAGCCTTCGAATTTATGACACAGCAAATATAAGTTGCAAAAAAACTGTATAGCAGAAAAAGTTCTTAACTAGCTTTAGTAAACGATTACTAGTTGATATTAAATGTAATTATAGGTTTGGATTTTTTTATTGGGTTTGTTTTGCTAGAAAACTAGCAGAAGTTAATGTTCGTGGTTATATTGTGGAAAGGTCATGTACCTACACTTCAATGATTGCCGCTAACTATGTAATTATTGTACTATATTTAAATTGCAATTATTATTAGAAAATATCGACATTTTTTAGATAATGATTTTTGGTGGTTTTTAAATTGTACATTTATATGCATTTATATTTAATTATGCTTTAATTTGATTTCTATTTATAATACGTCATTGAAATTTTAAAATTTTATTAATATTTTTTAAATGATGAATTATTTATTAGTGACTAAGATTTTTCGTATTTATAGGAAAATATTTTAAAATGGCTTAAAATGTGAAAAAGCTTAAAGTCTAATGGCGTTTTCTTTTCTAAAAAAAGTGCAAAATTTTTTACCCTATTTATTGAAAATTTACAATGTAATGATTTTTTGAAATAGTGAGTTTATTAGAAATTATTGTATCATCACATACGATGCAAAATTTTTGTCTTAAGAGAACTTTGGATAGCAATGTTTTGATAAAAAGTAAAATAAATGTTAAATTTTTTCCAGAAAAGAAAACGGCATAAGCAAATTGGATAAAAAATTCAAAAGACTTAAGAAAAAAACATTTTGAACAAATTTAATTCAACTTGAAAAACTGAAGGCATGGCTTTCTAGAACACGACGCCAAACGATATGGAAAACGAAAATCAAATTTTATATAATTTGTAAAATTTGTTTATATAATTTGTAAAATTTGTTTAAATAATTTGTAAAATTTGTTTCCGTTTTTATCATCAAATTCTAGCGTCGAGAGTAAGAGTAAGATTTGAGGGTAGACCGTATTGGACATGGCACAATTCTACGAAACGTAGGAGGACAAGTCCTGGGGAAACAAATAGACTGCACCACTCCTGTAATGAACGTGGATAACTATTTCTCAATTTAGAGATGACTGAAGGTGGAATTCTGTTTCGGTCTTTACGGGCGGATTCGGAATGGAGAATAGTACTAGATCTGGAGTATTCTCAGAAGACCTTTCGGTCTCATTTAGCTTACCTTCCAGAGAGAGAGTTCAGCCATAACCGAAGCTGCGAAAAGAATTGAGAAAATCATTTCAGAGACCAGTACTACCCACATCTTTGAAGATAGTCTGTCCGCTATTGGGGCCTTTAATTCAAATATAGTGAAGTCGAAGTGCGTGCTGGCTGTTAGACTACATTAATGTGCATTTTCGATATCTCTTTCTTATAAATCACTAATGTCATCACTTATTTGACTTTTTTAGTTACATTCATGCATTCAATGTTTAACTCAGCTTGAACCACATAATGTCAGTATAGTTGGGGCATCCAGAACAGGCTTTGGAAGCAGTCCGCTTGCACTCGATGTAAAGAATGTAATCTTCCCGGGGATGGTCACTGCAAGAGCTGCTTTGATAAAAAAGAAAAAGAGTCAATACAACATCTCCACTGTGATTGCTCGGCTCTACAGAAATGTAAGGTTAAACGTTAAGAGAAGCACAACTTGTTGGGCTTCGTGAAAACTTCTGGTTGGTTCTCAAGGGCTGGTTTGTCTACAATGTGATTTGTTCCAAATGGGCTTGATTGGCTTATTGTAGTGTACTCGCTGGCATGCAAGCTGACTAACTAAACTGACATAGTCTAGCGTCAATAAAGGAAAACAAGGAAAGGACTTTAATATTTTTATAAATAATAATGAAGTACATAACGACACAAAAAAATGATCGTTCATCACGTTGTGTACTTCTTTCTTCTTGAAACTAATTTGAATTAACGAATATACTACGAGTATTCTATATAAAATTTAATGAAAATAAGCTAACATAATGGAAAATGCAAAACCTGGAAAGTTGAGAATATACATTGTTATGAAATCAGAATTTCTCAACGTAAAAATAACGAAAAATATATTTCCTGAACTGACGTGCGTTACTAGTGGTTTGTGATGCATGGGGGATTCCGTTCCAGATACTGAAAGCATGAATAAGGAAATGGTATTTAGAAATCAGTGTTCGATGGCCAAATTCTTTTATCTCATCAAGTGTTGCAAATTTTAATCGTGTATGGAGATGATATAACTTTGTGCATAAACACTACAATACTGACTCTTAAGTAATTGTCAAAAGTAATTCCGTAAAGCAAGGTGGCGTAGGAGGAAATATGGTCATATCGTCTTAAGCCATGTACTTATCGGTTAATATTATTAAACGCTACATTAAGTTTCCTTTTGTTTTCACTATCGCAACTGGTAAATAGCTCACAGCCATACACCATCATACAATAACATCGGTATTAAATATGATTTGGCAAGAACTATTCTAATATTAATTTGTTTTTTGAAAAAAAAATGTTTGTTATAAATATCTATAACATGTTTGCAAATACGTTTTCGATGTCCATTTTTCTACATGAAATTGCCTGCTTTTCCTCTTCTATATAGAAGCATTTTAAAAATTTTGAGATATTTTTTTTTAATTTTAATACTTTAAAACTTAGAAGTCCACAAACCACAAAATAAAAACTCCAAAATGTAAGCTGCCATCTAAACAGTAACAAGATATGTATGAACATTAGAAATGATGTAATTAAATAAATATAAACGAAATATTTCAAGAGAATTGAAAAAAACATTTATTACATAACACAGCATAATTTAAACTATATTTGCATTTAATGAATAAACAGACAAATACATAAATTAAAATTTATTTATCTAAAAAGTTTCGCTGAGTTGCCAAGGTTAATTATCTTTTGCATTCAGAATCTACAAACAACTGAACAACCCGCTCAACTAATAATAATCGGCAGAAGAGTAGAAAAATTCAACTACCACAAAATGCGGGCTTAAAACTCTGCATACAGTTAAAAATAAATTTGACAATGTTTCTACACCTAGATGATTGCTATTTAAACTATATTTACAATACTAAAAAAAATGTTCTTTGCTAGCAAATATTTACCACAAAGGTCGTTTATTTGTTTAAACAATTATACACATACAATAAGTTATTTATATATATATATTTTTTGTTAAATGAAACCTTTAACTTGTGAATTTATCTCGTTTATGAAAAATTCATTTGTAAAATTGTAAAGTTTTCTCAAAAAATTAATATTATTGTCACATTTTTGTTCCACATCAGCGATTTCAAGTTGTTAAATATTTTTGTGTAGTTTTATTTTTTCGCAATATATTTACATGAAGTTAAGCTCCATGACATTTGCTGTGTTCAACTTGGTGTGAAATTGTTAATTGTTTACAAGGAAGTTGCTAATATCAATTGTGTCACCTGTCTTCAATGAACTTGTAACCTTTATTCAATGTCTTATGTTAGTGATTTTATTTTAAAATCGTCTATCTTAATTATGGTGTCATTTTGTCAATGAACCTGATAATTCTTTATTGTTACAAATATAATAAAAAATATTTTATAAAGATGTTATATATACGGTGACGTGTAATTACACAAAAATATGCAGCCGTATTCATAATGAAAATTTATACACTGTCTAAGTACTGAACTTATCCAGTGCATAATACAAATTAAGCTTCTACCTATCCATTGCTTATTGATAGATTAGAAATAGGATTAAGAATAATCCAATAGATATGCAGTATAGATTTCATTACGAATTTGGCTGGTAGTGTCCATATTTCTTCGCATTTTAATAAAACTTAAGGTAGAATTTATTTTTTATTTATATAATTTTAATTATTTTTTTAAATTTTTCGATTTATATTTTTTTAAAGAATAGTATGTTCGTTAATTCTCATTAGTTCCGAGAAGAAAGAATTACAAAAATATTTTTGTAGAACATATTAACCCTCTAACTCTCTCTCATAATGGCATTTTTTGGCTTTATTCTAACAAACTGTAAAAAACACATCGAAACAGGGTAAAGGCGGGGATAAAAGTTCTACAAAAATGTTGGCCATCAAATTTTACTACACCAAAATCCAAAACCTAACTACAAAGTTGCTGAACGTGGGGCATGTTCAGATGTAAAGAACACATAGTTTTATGTACCGATATGTTGCAAGAACGGGCCAAAGCTGGGAAACTTTAACCACCTCTAAAATAAAATTTCGATGTGATCTTTCAAAACGCCGGCATATGTATCGACCATGTTCTGAAAAATTGACGTTTTCGATTTGAAAACGCCAAAGATGTGTTCTGACAAACGAAAACGCTAGAAATTTGGCATTTTCAAACCGCTAATGTATACTGAAGCGATCTGGCTTATTTTATTGAAAACGCAGTTTAAACACAAAATGAAATGATGCGCAATTTAAATTTAATATTTGGTGCTTTTTACGGGAATCGCTAAAATTTTAGTATTTTAAGCTTTTATTCGCACTTTTTCCTAAAATTAATGTTTTACTTATTCAGTAAAGTATTAACAATTTTGTTAACAACAAATTGCAATTGATTATTGAGGGGTATAGCTTGTTCTTTTTTATTTCAGCTAAAGCTTGTAACATTTTTGCACTATTTTAATTAAAAACATGCAATTTAAAAATTTTCTTTGAGTTTGTCAATTGTCTGTTTCAGTTGTTTACTTTTGAACTTCTTTTGATTGTAGCTTTCTTAAAGTTAATATAGAAAGTAAGAACGCTGTCGGCATTTTAATTTGAAATTTATTTATTTGTTTACGTTGTTTTATGACAAAACATTTGTTTTTATTGTTCGAACATAGCTTCGAAAAATAGCAAAACGCTATCGTAGCAAAACAAATTGTAGCGTTTTTAAAACTGTATGCGATTTGAAAACGCTTCGTTTTTCATAACATGGGCGTATATGTTTTTTGATCTCCTCTACCAGAATCAATCGCCGAAACCCCGTAATTTTTTTTTGTGTGGAACTGTGTCATTAAATGTTTTTGCAAGCAAAGAGAAAACTATCGCCATCATTTTTGGGAATGCTTTTTTTAATATGCAACTACCATTTGTTTGTTATGTTCACAAAAAATATACATTTTAAAATCTAGGAAAACATTTTTACAAAAATGTACTATTAGCTATGTGAAAAACACGCAACAGCTTTTTAATTTTATTTTTAATTTCGGAGAATATAAAGAAAATAAAAAGTATATAAAAACTCGGATTTTTAAAATCGAAAAACCTCTAAAGAATAATATGCCGACGAAAAGAGACAATGGTTCTTTCTATCTTTGTATCATTAGTAGACATAAGAAAATACCATCTCTCTTTATGTTCGCCTGTATTTTATATCGAAATTTCTGTTTCATTTAAGCAACAAAAAATTAATTGAAGAATAGAATAGCTAGCTGGTCACAAATCAGATCAGAAATATAGGAGTATTAATTCACAAAAGACCGCGTTATCTTCTCATTGCTTCAATTCAGATCATTATCCAAACTTTAATAATATTTCAATTTTAAATACAGAAACTAATTATAAGCGTAAATATTTGCTAGAAATGTTACAGATTATAAATGTTCCAACAGATCAGAGGATGAATTTTAGGGCAGATACGGCAAATGTTGCGCAGAGTTATGGATATTTATTATATAAAAACGGAAACAGGAAATAGAAAATACTATATCCGTTTTTGTTTGTTTTTGTTTTTTTAAAAAAATTTCATTTCTAATTTTGACAATATTTGTTTTATTTTCAAATGTAAAATTTTAAAATAATGTAAATCAAAATGAAAAAATATTTTAATTTCCTGAAGAAGCCAATCAAAGATATTGGCGAAATATTGATATTTAAAAAAATAAATAATACACATTTTTTATATAAATTGACCTAAAGCTTGGAGAAATCTTTTATAATTATAAAAAAACTTTTGTTTCTTGAGGGTTTTTAGCTAGTCTATATACATGCATTTCATTGGTGCTGAAGCCAAATCATCAGTAGACCTTAAACCTAATTTTTAAATGTTTTTAAAAATCTTTGAAAAAAGATTTCGAGGCAATCTCGATTAATATAAATTGCATAATTACCTAGTTAAGATTTTATTTTCCGTTTTGCCTTATTAAATATTTTTATTGTCACTCAAAGGGCGTCTAATTGTATAAAGGTTGTAAAGAAAATAAAATAGATTCATATCGAATATAATAATTTGTTTGTTGGGATTTTTGAATAAGTTTCAAAGCCTACTGTGCTTACACTATTGTAATTTTTATAACTCTCATTGAGTTTTTAAAAGTTTTTGTATAAGTAAAGAGGTTTGAAACATTTAAAAATTAGGTTTAAGGTCTACTGATGATTTGGCTTCAGCACCAATGAAATGCATTTATATAGACTAGCTAAAAACGCTCAACAAACAAAAGTTTTTTAAATCTTTGAAAAAAGATATCGAGGCAATCTCGATTAATATAAATTTCATAATTTTATAATTATAAAAAAAAGGTCGAAGAAATAAGAGAATATTATTAAGCAATGAAACAAAACATTGAATATATGTTTATATAAAATTAAAATACTATTTTAAAACATTGCATAAAATCATATCTAAAATGTTCAAAACAAAAGACTTTAAGACACACGTCGCGCCGAAGAGAAAAAATGTTATGTGCTGCAAAGGCATATATATGCATATAGATATATATGTATGTATATATATTTGGTATACACCTAAAGCAATCGAAATGGAATTTAATTAAAACCAAATTGATTGAAGTTTTAAATTCGCAATTAAGTAATACAAACGAAAAGGTTTGCAACAAATGTTGAGCAATCCTTTAAGCTGAACTAAAGAAAAGTAAAAGTAAATTATAATAATTAAAAAAAAATAAAAGAAATAATTTCATTCATCATATACATATGTACATGTGTATTTACATATTTGTAGACAAATAAAAGCCATAACCATTTTTACTATTGATTCTACAAATTATTTGTATGGATGGAATTGACAAATCTTTTCAAAAGTCTTTTGTTTCGCACTTGTATGTCATTTGATATGAATGAAAAAATAAAAGAATGAAATTAAATCTGCGAAAACAATAATTTATTTTTGCAACAAACAAGTGGAAAATAATGATAATAAGCATTTCAAAATATAAAAGTGGTTGCTAAAAGAAGCAGCAAAATAAAAAAAAAAGAAGTCGGTGTGAAAGTATGTCAGTAAGTCTTAATAAAGAAGAAGAAGAAAAAAATAGAAACAACAATCTAGACAACAACGACAACTACATATTCACTGAACAATTAACATTTTTACTTAAGTTTTTCATTTTTTGCCATGGTTACATTAACAAGCATACACTAAGTTTTGTTTTATAAAATAAGTCAACAAATAAATACAAGATTGTAAAGAAAAAGTTCACACAATTTGATGAAAACATTTGCTTTTATTACCAAAGAAATATAAGAGTAACTACAGAGAGTACTTTTACAAGCCAACTGAATTAAAGATATGAATTAAAGGTATTAGGTTTCAGGCATAATTTTAACAAAAGTTAAAAACAAAAGCAAAACATGAAATACAGCACTCAAATAATAATAGAGCACTTTTTATGTCATGCAATAGGCCAAGTTCAACACTACTACTAGCTGCTATAATTTAAGCTAATACTCAAAGGTAACAAACACATTGCTAATTACAGGTTTACTATAACCACGAGTATTACTTGCAACAGCTTCGACAGGCACCTACAAAATGCAAGCAGGCACACTATTTATTTCAAACTTTTCTTTGCTTTTAAAAATTAAAGTTCATTCACTTCATAAATAAAATATTAAATATTCAAATAATTATCAATATTATAAAATAATTTATTTTCAATGCCAAATCACCTTAAGCGATAAGACTTCAAAAAGTCTGATGGACAAGCAAGTTCTACAAGGACGTTAACTCATATGGCAACTATTTAGTTTGTGTATTTTTTTTTATCATGTGTTAAATGATTTTATAAAATTATCTTTTATATTTTCCCCCCTCATAACTATATGTACATACACACATAATATGTCTACCAAGTTGAGTTGTTTTAACCATTTTTATGTTGCATTTTGTTTAATAAGTTTATTAACATGCAATTACCTTGAGCATTTGTTGTCAAAGAAAGTTTATTTTATATGTATTTTCTTGTATTTTCTTTTAGGTGAAGAAAAAACTTTGTAAAACGAGATAAACAAAATTAGCAAAACATTTTGTGTGAAAAAAGAAACAACGGCCGCCAGACAAAAGCTAACAGCACACACCTTCTCCTATTCCAGCATTTAGTAAAATTGTTTGTTTGTTGCTCAGTTAAGTAAGTTGGTTAAATTACGCTTTAAAGATAGTTGTTTGTTAGACATCTAGATAGAGTTAACAGCAAAGTAATCAATTGATGCAGTGGTTCTAAGCATGTGTGTTTCTTTTTGCTGTGATATTGCGGCATTAATGCATTTAATCAACTTATTATTCGAAATATTCTCCCAATTTAATTTAAAAAAGTTTTCAATTATTGTGGGTTGAGCTATTCCATTGTTGCTTATGGCAAATCAGGAATAGATCTTAAACAATATTCTTGAAAAGTGTCGAATGTTTTTCGTAAAATCAAATGACTATTTTAAAAATTAAGATACTATAAGCATATAACAGGCTTCCAAACTTAATAAAAAAGCAATAAGCAAATTATATTCGATATGAATCTGAATCTATTTAATTTATACAAACAAAGTTTGATACTTTTCAAGAATATCGTTTAAGGTCTACTGATTAATGATCAATGATAATGATCAATGAAATTCAGGCATATAGAAACATTTGAAAACTTTTTGAAAAGTTTAAGTTCTAACTAAAATGTTTTGGTGATTTTGGCTATTCGGGAATACCTGTCGACATGTGAAACTTTACATGGAAAACAAAAACAAAATTACAAACATTTAAAAATGTTGTTTTTGTTTTTCATACAAAATGTCCTGTTTGTAAAAGAGAACTGCGCACAGTGGCTGAAAATCGTTTTTCATTGGCCAAAACTCTGTAACTTTTGAACCGATCAAAATATTGAAGTAATTTTTTTTTATTGGATAGATATTTAGTTCAGCTTGACTCAGTTTAAATTTTATTAAAATTGATTGAGGACTTTTTAACGAATTCTAGGTCAAAGTTGAACTTTTGAATTTTTTTTAACTTTTAGAGTGAAATATGGAATTATTATTTTTTTATTTATTAAAAAAATTGAATATTTGGAAATTAATAATAATTATAAATAATTTTTGTAATAATGGAATTTTTTTTATGTTACACTTAAAAAAATTGTACACTGAAAAAAATAGTAAAATCAACTGGAGATTTTGCTATTACTGAAAAATTTAAAATTTTTTGCTGACAAATTTGCAAATTTGTTTACACTCAAAGAATAGTTACACTTAAAAAAAACGTTAATAATATTATCTAAAAATATTGCTATTACTACAGAAAAATTTATTATTTTTTGCTGTCAAATTTGATAATTTTAAAAACATTTTAAAATAAAAAGTGCAATAAATTTTAATAGCATTTGTAACAATGGTAGGTTCGTTTATTATTATTTTTTACTAATACTATGTTTTTCGTACTTAAATAACAATGAAAGGCAATTATAATTATTATTCATTTGACTCAAATATTGATTGCAAATATTCCATATTTTGTTCTGTGCTATCTCTGTTCTTTAGTATTTTTTTGGCTTCTTCGTCTAAATCTCGATGTTTCACTTTCCATTGATTTCGAATACTGGAGATAAACGGATCTGACGTTGCCAATAATATATTAAATAGATCTTCATTTGTTGAATTTCGTGAAATTTTTCTAGTATTGTGCTCTCTATAAAATCTGTAATCCTTGTTCCTTTTTTCCTGAGCCTCCTCTGATAGATCTCCAAGTGGCACCAAATGATATTTAATGACATCTTCTCCATGATAAAGGATTTTGTGAACTGTTGCAGACATATTTCTCCATGGGTAGTTGGTTGTATATATTTTTGCAGTTTCCTTTGCATAATCTCCAAATTTTCTAGAGTCAATTTCTTCATTGCACGCAAGTACTTCTAGGATTATTTTAAATCTGAAAATGAGGTTTAAATCCACTCCTGTTATTTCAGATGCTGTTTCTGGATCTGAAAAGAATCTTCTTGCGGTATTGCCATCATTTGTATTGCCTGACCCTTGTTTTGGCTGATCTATAATCAATCCTAATTTGCGATATTCATCTTGAACATGTTTCTTTTTTGCACTTCTTAACTCTTTGTTGGTTTCGTTGTTTCTTATTGATCCTGAAGACCCGAAATCCAAATCATAACTGATTTTTAGTATGTGTTCCATAAGTCGTATTCTTGCATGTAGTGGTGATAATCCAAATTCATATGCATCTTTATTATCTAATGATTTTGTCGGGACCTGGTTTAATTGGGTTGATGTTGCTTGGCATATAATGCAGCTGGATGCAGCCTTCGTGTTAGTCAAAGCCTGGCCTACTTTTCCATCTATCATTGTCAGCACTAATTGGTAGCTTACTTCAATTTGCTGCCCATCTAACTGTAATTGTAATGGCTGTAGTGTTGCAATTTGGGTCTTGATATCACTAACTTCTTTGCTAATGGCATCATGAGTTTCTTTTTTGAATTCAAATTTGATTGGCCTGCAGTATTTCGTAGAAGATGGTGTCTCATTTTTCCAAATATCCATTGTTTGCGTTGTACTAGTCGAAGGATCTGAATCTTCCAAAATCTTTTTCAATCGCAATGGTACAAATGATACCATGAACATATCTGAGTCCGATATATTTTCACATACAGCTTGTTTGTATTGTTTTTGTCCCGAAGAACCATCACATCCCCATTTACAAAAAAGAATTAACTTTGTTTCCATATTTCTTTAACTCATTTCCTGTTATTGATTGTAGCAAGCGTTCGGCTGTGTGATCAAGTAGAGATTGTAGTTGTACCTCTGCCGAAATTGGTGTGATTGTAATAGTGTCCTTTGATGGCAAACAGTCCATTTTAGCAGCGGTTATGTGATGATATGCTGGATACATATTTGAGCCTTTTTCAATCGCACGCAGTCTGAGCTTAATATATTGCTGTTTTGTTAATTTCAAATCCAGAAATAATGCTAATGCCTCCTCATTTGTGTACTGTATTACATCACTCGGAGTTGGTATACTTTTAAGAATCCGTTTTGTTCTCACTGGACTAGCTTTAACAACTTTTTCAATGATATCCACTTTTGTTAATTGGTTCTGTGATCGTAATTGATGTAGGAAAGATTCTTTTATATTTGTACAACCAATTGCATCGTTAATATCTTTAAGTTTCCGCCTCTTAGATCTATCGCTGCAGTTGCCCATTAATGATTTGCGTGGTCTTCCACCCTTATCTTGCTTTGCTGTTTCTGCAGCGACAGTAAGTTGGCCTTCTAACCAGGTTGCACTTTTTATATAAAACTTTTGTTTACTGTAGCTAACTTCTTTGTAGCGTTTTTTTAGTGCTTTTACGAAATTAAATAATTGCTCTTGCATTTCGGTGCTACACGAATTTAAGTTTAATTTTATTTTAACGTAGCTAAGAACATCTTCCTGGTTTTTGTTTCTAAAATACTCTTCGGCCAGTTCTTTATAACTGAAGCTCTCCATATTTTTCTGAATATTTTTATTTGTGTCTGTTATGTTTTAATTGTACACTTAAAGGATTAACTTATTACTGAGTAATCCCTTATCGAATCCGTATTTTTATACATTTTTAGATACATGTTATTCACACATTGATCTTTAATTTCATAGCAGGTACTGCTTAAATTGCACATGTTGTCCAGACCTTAATATCAGGTAAAACTAATTAGTATCTCGCCAATATTTGTTGTTGTTGTTGGGTTATTTTTTTTTCTTTAGTGCTTTAATGTCGCGATTATTGTTATAAAATTGCTTATGACTTTGGTTGACCCTAACATTTGATAACAGGTAAATTAAAATTAAACCCTTTCGCAGGTATTATATTTAATTTTTTTAGTTTTACGTAGTCTAAAGTAAAAAACATAAACTTTTAGGCAAAAAAGTGAAAATTATATACACCATTGTATACGAGTACTTTGGAGTAATTTCATTAAAATGAAAAAAGTGTTCTACAGACGGCTCGTCGCGGGTGCAAAAGTATATATAGCGTTAAAGAGGACACTTTCACCTTTCTCCGGGTGGTATACATTTCTTGTTCCCTTTTGTTCCCTAGAAGTTCTATTCCACTAAAGTTTAAATTTGAGAAAAATATAGTAGTTTCATAAATATTCCGTAACGCCCTTAATATTAAACGCTAGAGCTCTGACCACTTACAAAAACTAAAGACTATAATCCTACCAACATTATAAAAAAGACCGCAGGCCATTATCGATGATAGCTTGCGAGTAGTAACCATTTATTTTTTATAAAAAACAAAAGAAAAACACCTTTTTCTGAAATTAAAAAAACCGTTGAGTTTGACAGCATGCCACGCTCACAATTATCAATAGTTTAACCTAATTTTTTGGCTACCTTAATCTGGATATATTAGCTGCAAAATGGCGTAAAAATTTTAAAAATCGGTGACAAAAAAAAAATTTGAGTTTTGGCCAATGAAAAACGATTTTCAGCCACAGTGCTGCGTACAAATTCTCGCTTTTTATAATGCAAGGAAAACAGAAACAATTTTTGAAATTTTTTTTGTTTTCAATGTAAAGTTTCACTTCTTTGATACGTTTTCCCGAAGAACCTCCAATATATTTTTGTTGCATTATAAACAGGGAAATCGCAAATGCAAGATTTCATGTTTTTCTTGTGAAAACTGTGGAAAGGGAGATTAATGGCCTTATTCACAAACGTTTAATAAAGTTATATTAGGTTTAATGTTGGATTTTTATATGGGAAAACCGGTTTTAATGCACACACTAACTTTATAAATCGTTTGTGAATAGAGCCATAAATATTTATTCGTTTCAGAAATTTTTATGAATTTTAGTATCGATTCATTAGACCATATTTAATCATATTTGAAACTTTACAGCATTTTGTTTAATATTTAAGCCTTTACGAATATATTTGCAGCATTTCGCGAATTTAAAGAGCATATTCGACATTTTTAAAGCATATTTTGATAGTTTATTCATATATTATTCTTAGTCAATATTTTATTGTTTATTATAATAACAATTATCTAAAAATTTTATTTCTGATATCGAGTTCTTTTTAGAAATTGAAGTGCAATTTTTTTTTTGTTTTAATGTGGTTTGCTTCTTGTTCTGTTTATATACATAATAATTATCTTATTTTATATATTCCTTTTTAAGAGCATATTTTTTTGACCTTTTGATCATATTTTGATACTTTATGGATGTTTTTTTCTTAGTCAATGATATCGAGATCGTTTTAGAAACAGTGCAATTTTTATTTTTATTTCTTCTTTAGCTGGGGGCAAATTACGGCATTCGATATCGAACGAAATCCCATACAAAATTTTTTGAATTTGTATGGAAATTTCGTTCGATATCGAATGCCGTAATTTCCCCTCTGGTTTATTTTCTTTTATTATTTATATAATATTTATGCTATTTTATATATTTCTTTTTAAAAACATATTTTGTTTTAATTTTAGAGCACATTTTCTACTACTTTCAGCATATTTAATGCGGAATAAACACTTTAGTTTAAGATAATTTTTCGCTTTCATGATTTCGTTCGTTGTGTTTTTCAATTCTCTATTAGGAATGAAAATATCTTTAATTGGTTAATGCAATATTTTTTAAAGAAGAAGAGCAGCTGAAGTAATGCTCATATTCTGTCCATCATTAGAAAATTTTTATGCCACGAAGCAACTATTCTTGCACGCACTAAAGCTACTAAATCGCAATATTGTCCATGAACAGTAGTTTCGTTGTGGTGGATATAACTTTCATGGACGTTTATGCCATCCACCATGTATAGTTGGCACCTTCTTGAGAGATAAGACGAAATATGGAATCGACACTTTTATTAATCACTCTGACTGTTCTTTTAGTCGTACCATTATTTTTAACTGCAGAAAGTCAAAGCATAATAAAGTTTTCTTTAATACTCCTCCGTGAATAATTTAACGCACATATTAAGGATCTCTGCAAAATGTGCATATGAAAAATATTAATAATACATTTTAGCGGCAATCATAAAATGTTAAACTTTGGCAAGTCCCAGCCAATTGTGGATACTTGTTTTGAGCTCTTTGTTTGTGTCTATTTAATTTTCTTAATAAAACATCATCTGAGTATACTGCGAGTATTTGTAAATAATTTACTATTGACCATTATTTTTGTTTTCCTCTTCTTCTACATGATCTATCATTTGCAGAAAGCGAAAGGATTTTCACTTTTATATTAAATTTTTAAATGAGAAAATAAAAAAGGCCGTATAAAATCGCCACCATTAACTGGCGAATTGTGATATTTTACCATTATAAGAAAGGTGGAATTTATTTTCTTTTTTTTGTGTTGTATATTTTATTTATATGGTGCACAATGTTTTTTGTTTTAAATAAAAAGCAAACCGTAAAAATCACACGCTGTATATGTAAAAAAAAATAAAATAATAAATAAAAGCAATTTGAAATGCTTCATAATAATACGCTTTCAATTTTTTAGTTTAGTTTAAAGATGAAAAACTTAATGAAAACAAACCAAAATTTCATTGTAACTCGTACTGGCATAAAATCAAAGTTGGATGGGCATACATACTCGTATATAAATCAATACATACGAGTATTATAGATGTGTAGATGAAAACGTGTTCTACCGTTTTTATTTCTATAGAACGATGTTTTTGCTGTTTAGTTGTTTTAGAGTGGAGTTTTCGACAATTTCTTTGCGACTCCAACAATATTTTTTAAACTTAAGAATTTAATTTCAAAATAATTTCAATAATTTCTTTTTTTCAAAATTTTAGTCGACATGCAAGTGAAGACAAACTAGTAAACAGATTTTTTACCGTCGAACTAATCTAAAATACGTAGATTTTCAGTGTAATACTTATGAATGAGATACTATAGCCTGTAACGTATTACAGTCTGTAACGTATACTTCCTTGTGGTGGCAATTAAAAGCGGGATCCTCGTAAGATTATGACTGGTCGGGAGTGCAGACTAAACAGTACGTGGGAGTTAATTCCTTTCATGAACAGCTGAGATGCAAGCGGAAGCGACTTAAGGATCATTAGTTTCAAGACACAAAAAATTCAAATATCATATGGCTGAGATGAAAATCTAGAAAGAATATACAATTTTTTTTCAAAATAAATATTAACGAAGTTATTGACAAACAAAATTAAAAATCAGCTATTTTGCAAATTTTGGGGGGGTCATGGGCACCCTATCCCCTCAACCGATTGAGCTCAAAACTTCAAGGGACTATTTTTTTTAGCAGATCGAACCAATCTGGGGCTTGGCGTGATACAAATTCCAACTTTGAAAAATAACTGGCAGCCTAATATACAAACTGTGCCTGGTGGAAATTGACACGGCTGCGACGTTGTATGTGAGTATCCAGCCATGACTTGCATTACATTGACAAGGTCAGGCCATTGCATTTTAAATGGGGTGCTCTGAGACCATTGTCAACTCAGAGCCTTTAGCACTGTTTTGTAGTTTTTTTTTTTAATTTTCAGAGCTCGCTGGACTTTATTTTTATTGACTTTTTTTATTTTCGGTTACAGAAAGTCTTGATTTAAAATAATACCAAAAATAAAAGAAACAACACAACATTTTTGTAAGGAGCAATTTGAATTCAACAGCAAAAATTTTCCTATTACTTACACGATCAAGTTTTGCTTATCAAGTTTCAATACACTCACAGTTTATACTAATATACTCATACTTTAATACTTGATACGAACCAAGGCATATTTAACCAGGTGACAGCATTACAGCAGCTGACTATTCGTTGCGAAAGTCAAAATACATACACAATGTTTTTGTCTTTTTTTACTTTTTTTCTGTGTCTGTTTTCTTTGTTTTATGGGTTAGGTTTTTGACATACGCAATGAAACTACACAAACATAAATGCCTGTTTTTCTTGTATTGTTGTAATTTTTTCCTAATGCTGTCACCTAGTTAAATACACCTTGATACGAACTTACTTTTGAAATTCTCTTTCCATCGAGTGTTTTGAATTTACAGTCAAGAAAACAGCTGAGCACAATTCTTATGACGAACTCTTCGTTTTTTACAAATATTGTGCCGTCATCATTTTTTTGGTTTGTTTATTACAAATATTCTGCCACAATTTAAGACTACTAATTAAAATCAAATAATAAAATATGCTTGTGAATAGAAGTAATAAGTGTAACGTAATATTGTGCGATGTATAGAGCAACCATTTGATGCTGTTTTCTTGACGATGACATCTTGGAAATAAAATTGCTTTCAAATTCCGTGCAGCCTACGTCACAGATATCAATTTAAATGGATTTCGATAAGCAGTACGTATGAAAAACTTGAACGTATGGCTGCAGAGAGTTACATAATATTTTATGTATGCAAAATTTTTTCTATGAAAATTTAAAAAATTGCCCAAAAAATATTGTAGATTCCTGCATATTATAATGAAAATATTTAAAGTTAAGATGCAGAAAAAAATACTGTTTTTTTTGCTATGTTTTGATTAGTTATTCTTTTTAAGAACCCGGTTCATGTTATTTAAAAAATCCCTAGAAATCCAATTTTGAGTTCTTACGCAGCTTTATTTTATTGTTAGAATGAAAGTGATTTAAGCCACAAAAGCCTCTTCCGTATCCTAAACTTTCATGTGAGTTTTCGATTTAGGATTTTATAACTTCCTCAAAAGATTACGGTTTTTTAGACACTTATTACCTGTTTTTATAAAAGGAAAACAATTTCGTGTGGGAATTTATATTCGATTGAAAAAAAAACAGAAAAAACCGGAATTTTCCCGTGTTTTTTTTTAAATAAATTCTTACCCGCAATTTTGTTTTTTTTTATAAAAATCGGCAGATAAGCTTGGCGAATTCAGTAAACCACAAAAAAGTCTAGTATTTTCTTTTAGAAAATATGCGCTTTTCCTTGATTTTAATAGTTTTTGAAACATAAAAATTGGAAACGCTGATTATTACAGGTTCAGTGCTGAGAATGGAATCTAAAAGTACGCTGGTACTGGTGAGCCTTTTAGTGATTGAATGGCGGGTTAAATTACCGAGCAAACAATTATTGACGCACCTAAGGGATTGAAAGAAACCTGGGATAGTATTTAACGGCCTTTTCTGAAACTGTAACAACTGTCTAATACTCTTTAGACAAGTTGCAAAATAATGAGTATTTTTTTGGGACGCCATTTTTGGACATTTTCTTATATGTTTGAAGGTTAATAGTAGACCAGTCGATAATCAGCCCAGCTTCGTCCGAAGCTGGTTTGTAGAAGAGAGTTGCTGGTTGTTGTAGCTAATACTTTGAAATAAGCTTCCAGAAGGCATGCTTTTCGTTCGCAATGTCCCACTCGGGAGATTTCTTTTTTTGCGTAAAACTACGCTCTGTTCTAAGGCTCGAAAATGCGTTAAAATCAAGTCTTTTCTTATTGTCTTATTGCGTCATTCAATTGTATCATCGCTAATCTTCGATGTTGCTTATATGAAATCCTTAAAACACAAAAAACCAAATCGTGTGTGTTACTTAAAATCTCTTCCTCTCTCTCTCTCTCTCTCTCTCTTCCATGCAATAAGTGAGAGATATTTTGTATTGTCTTCTTTTTGCGCATCCTGGAAGTGCTTTTGCAAATCTTTTACCGCTTCCAGAAACCATATTTTTTGACTGGGAAATTTAATTATGACCCGGTAATAAATAAACGCCTTACAGTTTTCTTACCTATTTGGTCACATACATATTTCTGTCTGTTCACTTTCTTTAAAACCAAAATTAAAACATTTGTGTTTATAATTTAAAAAGTGATCTAATTGAAGTTTTAAAAATAAAATTAGTTTATCAGTTATTGAACACAAAATTATTTCAAATTACATTAATTAAATATAAGTTTCAAAATCGGGTCATAAATGTTGTTATTTGAACATTCAATGAAACTCATGTAATGTTAAATTTATTCAAATGCAAACTATTAAATGGGTCGACTGAGTTTGATATGAATTAGACCACTTTCAAAATTACGGGTACATTGATGATTATTAATGATGATATTATTTTTTTTTTAATATTGTAATTTTTTGTTAAAGAAAACTTAAAATTTCTGGAAAATCGTTTATTTTCGAAAAAAAATTTGGATTACAAAATATATAAAACTTTTTAAAACGATCTATGAACAACTGACGAAACTGAAAAAATTAAGAAAAGGAACTGTTTTGTGTAGAAAAAACACTTCTTGGTATAAAAAAATAAATAATATAGAAAAATGGAAATTGACATATTGCAACACCAGTCGGGGGACCCAAAACAAATGAAATTTATCTCAAATATATTGCGTTGCTAAAGAATTTGAAAACAATTCCATGTTTTATTTAAAATGCTCCCTCCGAAGTGCTTGATCTGTACCGAGGTCTTTGACTCGCTAATGTTACCCATATTAGATAAATGAAGTCATTTATTTAATAACATTTGTTATTTACAAGATACATATTAACTCTTAAAAATTCACCTTGTATCAATGTAATTAATTGAGTTTAAATTTATAACACTAAATGACACTTACAAATATTCGAAACAGCTTTTTTCCAAAAACCTTTACCTGCTAAATATTTATCCCAATGAAGTAGACAAAAAACCAATGACCTTAGTTTACATTAAAATGGTTTTCTATTTGTATTTTCAAATCATATGCATGCACACTACACACACATACATACATTCACACATAGATACATATTGCGCGAGTATTTAATACCGTCATTTTTTAAAGAAAAGTAAAACTCAAACAATGCAGTATAAACGAATATGGCCATAAACTTTCTTTAATACCAGAATTAAAGTTGAAAAATTTTAAATAATTATTATCGTTTTTCATTTTATAAATTTTTATACAACCGTTAGAATTACAAACAACAAAAGCAAATGTAGCAATAATAAATAACAAGTTTGTTTATTTAAGTTGTTATTGGATTGTGATACAATCTATGAAATAAGTTCAAATATTTGAGTACGAAGTAAATAAATATGTCTGGATGTGTGCATATATATGTACATATGTATATCGATAAAAGTATAGAAAGTATCAGAAAATATTTTTAATTGCGTATCTGCAAATAGTATAAACACATAGTATGTTGCTACCTGTGTATGTAAGGGGTGATTTTTTAAGAGCTGTCGGATTTGATTTAAAAAAAAACACAAAAAATTTTGAGAAATGTATGAACTCTTTATTTGAGTCGATAGAACGATCTATATAATTCAATGTTTAAAGATGATTTCATGTAAATGTTGACCGCGGCTACGCCTCAAATGGTTCACACGATGGGTACAATCGGCATAATCTCTCCAACATATCGGCTGGTATCTCATGAATAAATTCTTCAATATTGGATTCCAGTGCGTCAACCGTTGCGGGTGTTGCCTAAAGACATGAGCCTTAAAATAGTCCCACCAAAAATGGTTTAAGGGCGTTAAATCGCACTATCTAGGCCAATTGACCGGCCCCAAAACAGGAAATAACCTTTTCACAGAACTTGCCTCTCATTGTTTCGCATGCTGCTTGCTGTGTGGCATGTGGTACCGTCTTGTTGAAACCACATGTCAGCCAAGTCCAGCTGCGATATTTTTCTCTGGCCGCACTCTACGAATGCGTGTTGTAAATATGGTGCGAAATTCAGTCACAAGATTCCGAATAACCGCATCAGGAGGTCGCCTAAACTGACCATAACAGAGCATGAATTTTTACAATAAAATTCAATAATCTGGAATCGTTTTTCGTTTGTTAATCGATTCATTGTTAAATTATGTATATACCAAACTAAACATGTTCGATAGTAAAAGTAACACGAAAACAGCTGATCTGTCAAAAACAGTGTTGCCAAAAAGAAAGTTGCTAAAAAATCACCCTTTATATAGTAGTTGCAGATGCAGAAGATACTACATGGATACGTTCAGCCATATGCACGCATACCTGTAACTATTGAAAACTTAATTGCTTAGAATAACATAATCGGTATCTTCGTGACTGCGTGTTCTCTTTTCAATAAACTATTATTTGAATCAGAATTGAAACAACATACATATAATGTAATTGTTGAACAAAAGAATGTATTCTTATGAAATTATTTACAATTAATTTTTTCTAATTTTTATATAATCAAGTTTACCAAGAAAACTACAGTGTGGAAGTTATTTTACAAGCTATTTAAATTTCCGTTCTTTTTTCATCTTAAATGTTACGTATTTATCATAATTAAGTATACATAACACTGTGCAACAAAATAAAATTTATTCAAAATAACAGGTTTATAACGGCTGAGGTATTTTTTGTGCCTATCTTGATAAAGTGGTAATATAACGATATAGCGTTCTGAAATGCAAAAGCTCAATATTCAACTTGAATGTGAAAAATCGCTTAAAACTTAAAATATGCTAAAATGGTTAATTTTGTAGTTATTCCAGTGTCCGACCGATGCCATTTTTTTAGACCGATACCGAAGCAGAAGGCATTGTTCGGACAATTGAAGCCGATTTTTTTTTATAAAATTCATAAAAATACATATAAAATCATTTAGCTTATTAATTATTTATATCCCTACAGAAAGCGAAATATTGAAAAAAATAAGTTTTTATTTTTATTATATTATTGTCGATCATTAATAAAATTTCATAAAATATATTTCAAAATTTATATGTTGCTTTATCAATAAGTAAATAATGCGTATTAGAGTGATTCGTCAATTAATTAAAAAGTCAATTAAATTAAATTACACATTTCGACAATTAATGCAATAAAATCTTTTTAGCATCTGTTATGATTGTTGTAATTTTTCTTCCTTCACAATTGATTTTTTCATATGATTTAGGCAAAAATTTAACTTCGGCCTTCGCCAAAATAATAATTTAGAATACCGAATTTTGGACGAAGCTGAATAATCGGTCGTACGTTAACTTAGACTAATTCGTGTTGAATATTGAGCTTTGATTTCTTTAAAACTAATAGTAGAATTTTATGACAAATATTTTTGTCGGACATTTCAGACCACTATATCGCTGATCAAGGAAAGTTTTTGCCCATTTTTCAAAAAGAAAGCAAAAAAGAGCTCATACAGCGAAGAGTTAGAGGGTTAAAATAAAACTTTAATCTGCTGAGCACACCTTATACCTAACATGTAAGGATTACACGATTTTCTATGCCGATATACTATAATAATGTGCAAGAAGGGGGAACTTTAACTCCCCATGCAATAAGTCTCACAATCAGTTCTAGGAACCTTATTATTTTTTTGTCTGGTTTTGTATAGTGTAATTAATAACTTCTTTAAGCGTGCAATAGCTGTAAAAAAATTCTGAAATGTTTGGAATGTTTCGTTTCAAAAGGCTGTTTGTTACGCTTAATATTTCTTAAGAAATTAATTTTTTTTTGAAATTCACACAATGTAAAAGTATTTATATGTACCTCGTTCAAAAACATGCATTACAAAGGCCCAAAATGCAAACTAAATGTGAAGACTCTTGGTTTTTTATATATTTTTATTTTGCTATTAGTCTGCAAGTTATTGCAATAGTAAATGAAATGTTGACGTAGTTGCTGTAGTGTTCGTAAATGAGCTTTGAGGAAAAAGGTGCCGCCAAGTGGCAGAGAACCGCGACGTATCGGCGCGGCTTAGCCGATGCAATTACTAAAGATTGCATCTGATTGTACAAAGTCTTCGTAAAACTGCTTGTGTCGAAAAGTACATGAAAGAGGAATTTGATAAAGATCATCTATGTAACTATATCAGAACTAAACATTTTAATTATTTCTTAATTTAAAGTACATACAAAAACTTTCGAAAGTTGAGTAGATACTTCAAGGCTTTTTAAAAATGCAGTAGAGACTTTTGGACCGAAATTTGTTGTAATATCCCACTGATATTATTATTGAAGCCCGATATGAGCAAGGTGAACATAAAAATTAAATGAAATTTGCGCAAACTTACAAAGCATTATATTCCACTGTTTGAATGAAAGGTAAACTATTTTTTATCGTCGGGAAAATTTTTCACTAAATATTTACGGAAATAATATTCAAGTATTCTGTATATTATGTCTTATTTTTTTATAACTTAATACTAGATAGAGTATTCAAAAACCGAAGCTAAAAATCATTTCATTGGGTTTTTCCTCTTAAAAAAATTTGCCGTTTTCGAATAATTTATATTTTCGAATAATTCAACAGTCCGGTTTACCGTCTTTTTCACCAAACATAATCTTTAAATTTTTTGTAAAAAATACGTTATTGTAACCTCAACCGATTTCATTTGATAATATGAAAAACCGAAATAAGACAGAATAAGTAGAGGAAGCTTCGTGCATAATTAAAAATGAAATGACAGAAGAAATGTTTGTGATTTTTTCAAGTTACGTATTCTTTCTTTATTAAAAGCTAATTTAAATATTAAAGATGTTTAATAACATTTTCCGAAAAGAATGATTCGGCTGCTGATGCAGCGCTACCACCTTTTTTTGGGTCATATCCCCCATTTTCGAGTTTTATTCCCCAGAAGTTCCCAAAATAACACTTATTTTTATAATAGCAAATTAATTTTCTCATTAGAATTTTTTAAATTGTGAGTTGTCTTCAATATTTTTTTATTGAAAATTATAAAATTTCGGCAGTACTCCCACAAATTCAGTAGCCTTTTTCAATACTTATTAAAAATACATAACAAAAATAACGTTATTAAAATAAAAGTAGAATAAAGAAAAATATGGATCAGGACAACAATGTTATGCCCAACACGAAATTTTTATTACCAAACACGAAAAATATCACCGACTTGGAAACAAATTCCCCAAACTAGGAGCGCTTTGCTGATGAGGTGTGTTGTGACACCGAAAACGTATCCCTGTTCCCCTAGGAAGGAAGTACTGAAATCAGCTTTTCCTGTCTTTTTCATTGTATGGTGGCGTCTGATAGTACACAAGCTTGAAGGCCAATAAAATTGTGATCATTTAAAATCAAATACTTATGGATTTTTTATAAAAACCGGTTAACCATTTTGTTACACCAACCCTTATTCGAAACCCGGCTTTTAAGAAATTTTTCGAATAATTCAAAACCGGTTTAAATAAAATTGAATTTACTCAAAAATAATTTTTTTTTGTTATTTTTGTTAGCTTTTTTGAAAAATAAACAATAGCGGTATTCATTGTTTAGTGCAAACGCTCCTGCGAAAGTGCAAATGCAAAATATCGTAGCTTTTTTATGACACTTAACGGGAACCCTGTATATTTTGTTGTTGGATTTAACAAAAAAGCTAGGATTTTTTGCATTTGCACTTTCGCAAGAGCATTTGCACCAAACACTGAATACCGCCTATATGTTTTGATGTAAAAATAAGTTTTGTTTATTGAGGGTTGAGCTAGTCTATATACATATAACAAACAAAAAATTTTTAAATAAGATATGGAGGCTTATATCGAATAATAAATTTATTAAATAGTAAAATGAGATTTTCTTTCCCATTTTGCTTATTAAATATTTCTATTACCACCTAAAGGGCAACTAATTCTATAAAGTTACAACCAAACAAGAGATTAATATAACAATGATTTTTTTTTCGCTAAATTTAAGGTTAATTTAGAATAGTCATGTTCCCCGGGAATGTGATGTTCTAAGGGAATGGAAAAAATCTGGGAAATACTAAATCCTATTATACCCTTTACAGCAGTGGTGGGTGAGGGTTATAAAAATTAAGGAAATCATATATAAAACTTTTCAAACTGGAAAATTTCGCGTGGATGCTTATAGTTTGTTTCCGTTTTCATTTGAATTCGTTTTATAAAACTCTTTTTTTGAGCACATTCAAAAAATAAATATATAAAAAAATAAGTTTTAAAATCGTACGTTACAAATTGCAAGTTTGAAACAAAATTAGTATAACTGTTAAAATAATGAACTGACCGCAGCATTGAGCATACACATAAATCATACAATAATTACAGTGTTATAAAAAATAAATAAAAAAAACAATAATCTTTCAACAAGTAAAAATCTATGCACGAGTACTCTTCCGTATTCAAATAAAACAAAAGCAAAACTAGTAATACATAAAACTGCACAAATTATATTAAGAAAATGAAAAAAAATGAAAACTATAACAAGATCACTGAGGATGGTGTGGAAGACGAAGTGGCAAAGACGTAAGTATAGTCATATGTAAAACTTACCGTTTTGACATGCAACAAAAATTTTATACAATTTTAATAAATCCCAAGTTTTAAAGGCACCCAATAGGCCAAAAAATATTTTAATCCAATTATACTTTGAATATGTTGAAGTTACATATAAAATATTGATTTAGTAATAAAACAATATTATTTACTTCTCTCGTCTTTTTATTAAATAACGGGTTTTATCTTGTTTCTTTTTTCTAACAAAAATTTTTAAGCTTTTCTTTATCTGAACTAAATTTTCAATATTCACGGTTTAATTTTTTTTAGATACAAAAATCACTTTGTTGTCTTTTTTCCAATATTTATTATATTTATTTATTTTTCTGTAAAAATTTGTCAGAGAAAACTAAGTATTTTATTATGTTGTGTAAAACGACGCGTTTCTCGAGATCCACGTGCGTTCCTAGCAATGTTCACCCAACGTTTGAGCTGTGGTTGGCGCATCATTGAAAAGAAATGCAAAAAAAGATAAAGATGAAAAAGAAAATAAATTGATCAACAAACTTTACAATAACATAAAATCAAACACACAAACAGCATGGAGCAAATACGGCTTGAGACTTTTTGTGGCAGTTTGTTATTGTTGTGGTTATCAAACAGCTACTACCATGTATACAACTGGCTCTGCCTTCTTTTGTTGGACTATGTTGGGTGGATGACTGGCTGACTAGCTGACTAGCTGTATGTCTGGCTAAGCTTTGGTTTTCAATTCCAAAAGCATTAGCATCAACCTCTACTGCTGGCCATATTAAGCACATGTTGCATTTGATTTTTTTAATTTTTATTATGATTTTCTATGCTCTACTAGTTTTTTCATTTTATTTTATGGTTTAATTTGATTTTTCTATATGCATTTAACAATTTGTTTTTTTTTTGTTGCTTCTCTTTTTCTGCTTTGAAGTTTGTTTATATATTTTTTTCATTGTTTAAAAGGCTACGATTTTGTGGTCAGCTTCAATTTGTATATGAATTCATCAACATTAAAATAAGAAACAGTTAAAACGTAGAAAAAATTATACTCTAAAATTTTTTAATAACTTTGGTTGTTAAGAGTTCTATTGAAAAAGTGTAGATAGCATGTGTTTATTGTAGCATGATTTTATTATGTTAATGTTGTTTATTATTATAGTTTCATAATTTAATTTAGGAAAAAAACTCTACTTTATCTACGGTTGCGTTTCTTCCCGCGTTTTTTGTTTTTTTTTTTTGTTTGTTTTAAAGTTGCATCAAGTTTTTGTCTTAAGTCTTTCGTTTTTATACATAAAAATGTGATGCAATCACTAATGTACATATCTAATGTGCAGATGTTATGAGACTTATTGAAAAAAATATATTTTTGTTGATCATCAAATAGTTAACAGCTTGACTCGAATTTACCCACTGGAGCACGCAAAACCGATCTGGAATAAGCAAAGTTGCCTGATCATAACAAAACAAAAATACATTTATTTATTTCATTGTTTGTGTTCGATTCCCGAATTGTGATCTGTGCCATGAAGATATGGTCTTCGTTGTCATACTGGGGAAAATTGAGTCAGAATAAAATTTGTTATTGTAATCTTATTGTACTCATAATAGAAAAAGCAAATATTGCTCTCTATTTATTCGCTCTTATTCTGTAACTATTTGTCGACGTCATATCAGCCTAACACTAAAAAATAAGCTCTTGGGTACCCATTGTCGACAAGAATATATTTACTGCTATTAAAAGCATTTTACTATACTATAAGGTCTAGTAAATAGCAAGAATTATTGTCGATGGCGAGTAGAAAAACCCCTATTTTTTCTGTGTTGAGTTGATGTGAGGACGTCAAATATTTATAGCGTAAGGGGACTATCTTTCATAAATATTTTTTCTTTTAATGAAATATCTCCCTTCATACCGTAACAAAATTACTGCTTGATATCCCAATTTGAAGAATATTTTGGCCTCCAAATAGGAAGAATAAGTAAATTTATATTACATAGCCGACTAATAAGGATGCAAAGCATTCGCATTGGTCAAGCTAGTTCATTTATAATTGAAACAGGTAAATGATCTTTAAGTTTTTTTTAGTAATTTAAAACGATATTAAATCATTAACACAAACAAGGCTTAAATATTTATATTTAAATGATTCATTAAATGATACGTTTACGACTTGTTTAACCAAAACTCAAGATTTTAATAAATGATTAACAATTGTTCAACATGTAATGCGTTAAGGAAAAATGTCGTTTTATTATTACTACTTTTTTAATTTCAGTATTTTACTGAATCTTAAAGAAAATGTATTAAATAATCACTCTCACTTTTTTGGCGTTAATAAACACTTTTTTCAAACTCTACTAATATGTTTTACGTTTTCTTTTAAGTTTTTTATATTAAAAAAAAAGAAACATAAATGCAATGCGAATATTAAATTTCAAGTTCATTGCAATTTTTAAATATTTTGCTGTTTTACTATATTTGTGTTTTGTACCAAAAGTTTATAATGTTGTTCAAATAAAACTTAGACAAGGCGCTAATGGCTGAGTGGATACAATACATCTTAAGCAAGGATTTATCGCTTTTTTTAAATAACAACAATTCCAACAGAAGCTCAGTGTGATTAAACTTTAAAGCAGAAAAGACGAGGAAAGATATTATCCACGACAAGCATGGACATTTGAGTATTTAAAATACAAAATATGCAAGTCAAGAGCCTTATCGCATTAAAATGAAATCACAAATTAAAAAATATGTTATAATGTAAATGAGAAATAATTTAAAATAAAACAATTGCTTAAGATCTCAAGTATAGGATTTTTGATATAATATATCTGACATTTCCGATTTTTAAGTTTTTGCAATACAATCAAGCGTTGCTTTTATGTACTGTGATATGGAAACACTGCCAAACTGACATCGGAATTAGAAGTTGGACGTGTACAACTTCTGTTACTAATCAAGTAGCAAATGTATACCTTTGTATTTTGTTAGTGTATAGTAAAAATATGCTACACTACTTTGCAAATGGTAGGATGAAAGACCATTTGCACAAGACTGTGAATTGGGCTATTGTATATTAGGATTTGTGATAGGCAGAGTGTATTTTAATATATGACACAAAATACAAGACCGGTTGGGTGTTTACAATAGAGAAAATTATGAGAATAGGAAACAAAAGATTTGTATTCCTTCAAAAGTACTAAAAAGGTGCATAAGTGCATTTGTTTGTATGTACGTAGTAGTGAATTTTCCATACCTGGCCTTTCAACTGGACACTGGGATTAGAAAAGGTGATCATAATTTTTGGATTTGGTTAATGCGGCTTTTTACAATCACGTTTGAGTTATTAAATGCATATCTAATACATTTTCGTCATGTAAAAAGATTCATTATAGATGCGTTTACGTTGAAAAAAAGTAAATGGAAACTTTTAGTAAAAACTGAGTTGAATGTTAGTTGTTTATTTAACATTTGGACTTATTGTGCTTTTGAAAATTTTCGATTGAAAAAATAGAATAATTAGTTTGATATCAGAAATATGACTATTTATTTGCATATTAAAATGTTACAAAACAACATTTTTGAACTGGAAAGAAGAAATAAACTTAAAGTGGGTCGAATTTCTCCATTTTAAGATTCTCAGCAGCATATTTTTCTAATGAATTATCGCTTTGAATAATACTGGCACTCCTTTTATTGACTTTTAACAATAGCTCTATATTTTTTAATTTAATAAAGTTGAAAAAAATGAAAAGATTCTGCAGTTCTAAATTACTTTTTTTATTAAGTGCACCAGTTTTTTTTACTAAATCATCTGATTCTCTTTGTAACTGAAGGTTTTTTCATATTCTTTAAAGACAGAAAAAAATCGTACTTTGTAGCGATTTTGGTATCTTAAAATATGACTACTATGAGACATTTTTAAACTAAAAGCAAATTGCCTGAAACTTTTGCAGACTTTTCTTCTGTGTACTAGAGGAGCTAGAATTGAAAGTATATGGCGTCAAAATTTTCATCGAACGCTTTTTTCTGTTAATGCTTACTCTCACTACTTGTTGTAGTTATATATGTACATACATATGTGAAATTCTTTTACATTTGTAATTAGTTTTTTCGCATTGCATTTTGTTTAATCTTTGATTAACTCTTTTACATTTTTAAGCGTATCAACATCCTTTTGACATTTCAATGACGCTTGAAGAAACAAAATTTATTTCACTCTTAAAAGGCGTTTGGTATACATATGTACATAAGTATGTTTGTACTTTTTTACGGCATTTATAGTCTTACTGTTTGTTTATATGTAATATCAAAAATCAAGTAACAATAAATCCATTTACATTACATTATTAATGTTTATACAATATACATAGATACATGTACATATTTACATTCTCATGTACATACCAAAATATTTTCGATATATGTAAATATTTATATTCAAAACATGTACATCATATACATAATAACATTTAGATTATTTCTACAAAACTTAACTTAGTATTTCGGTTACGGTTTTGTCAGATTCACGATTCTACTACTAAATCTTTTTTTAATTAATTCTTAATTAAGAAAAATATAACTACTAATGTTGTTATAGCGAATTAAAATTGATTAAAAATAAATTTTGAATTTTTGTAAGTCTGTCGATTATGATTAAAAAATAAATTATCTTTAAAACCTAAAATATGTATGTATGTATGTACTATAGTAAATACAAGTACTAATATTGCAAAAAATTGCTTTCTAATAATTTCTATGATATTTAAATAATTTTATGTCCTTTATTTAACTTAAAAACATTACTTTTGCATACAACTTTTTGGAATAAAAACATGTAAAATAATTAACAAATCAATTTTCTAGAAAGTGAATTCCTACATAAAATAGAGGAAAACTAAAAATTATTTATGCTATAGACCAGGTTAAAACCCCTCAACAAAAAAAGTTTTTGAAAATCTTCGAATCTCGATTAATAAATTAAAAAATATTATTTATCGCATTTATATTTATTTAACCGTATGTGGCAACATTGAATATGCATACTTTGCAAAATCAACCGCCTGACAAACACGTAGCTATTAAACTGAGAGACGAAAACAGAAGATATTCGTGTGATTTTCACTTCTACTGCTATATTTTTTTGACGTCGTTGTTTTTATGGTAATCAATGATGGTGTTTTATTACACCATAATTTATTAGTTTTTAACATATTTATAAAATAAAAAACACATCGCTTAAATAAAGATCGTTTTTGAGTTTTGTTGTAAACTCACCTGCACTGAAACACAACACACCTCTACCTTTAATAAAAACACAACTCTGCTTACAACTTCTCACCACCCTATACAAAGATGTCATGATAGGCCGTTTTTACACAGTCACACACATGTAATTATATGCTGGAGCAAATAGAATTTTTTTTAACAAAAATTAAAATAAAATTTGCTTGCGAAATTTTAAATTAAAACTTGTTTTCTGTGAATAAAAAAAATTTGCAAACAACATGTCGGGCATTTCAAGTTTATCATCTAATGAAAAAGGCGAATTAATGGATCAAGTAAAGCAACAAATTGCAGTAGCAAATGCACAGGAACTATTGACGGTATGCTAGCTTTTTTATTGTGCTTTATACTGCACGCATAGGTCATAGTTACCTAACCAAAAGTGCTACTTTTATAAATAAATAATGCATTTGTATTTTTTTAGAAAATGACTGAAAAATGTTTTAACAAATGTATTAATAAGCCCGGTGTATCATTGGATTCTTCAGAACAGGTGAGCTTGTGTAATGCAAAGATATTGATGTCTGAATAGAAATTGTTTATTGCTTAGCTACTATATACGTACGTATGTAGGTGTGTACTATACCGCAATAATGCATGAAGCGAGCAAAAAATGTAGCCTTTGTTACCAGGACTAATAACGAATGTATTGGCACCTCACTCATCAAAATTGGATAAGTGGATACAGTGGAACATACGTAAATATAAATGTAAACAGACTAGGAAAAAATTAATTGGTCTAAAATTTTGGTGCATTTTTATATGCGGTGTTTAGTAATAATACATACTTTCACTTCTCTACCGTTAAGGAAATTAATATCTCTTACATTTCAAACGAAATGACAAACTTATTCATCTGTTTTCATAAAAATTTATTGTAATGCACATGATGTTAATTTGAAACAACTACAAAATTGTCGAAAATAAATCCAAGAAATCGTCGATTACTTTGGAAAATTTGCACTACATTTTTTAACGACGCACTTGCATTGTTGATTTCAATTTAAAAATTAAAAAAGAGTGTCAATGACATATTATTTAAACTAACGTATCATATTTGTTTTTTTTTTAGAAATGCATCTCGATGTGCATGGACCGCTTTATGGACTCATGGAATTTAGTTTCACGTACTTATGGTAATCGTTTACAACGTGAGCAAAATAGAATCTAGAACTAGAAAAAATCCTGAAAACTTTCTTACATCCCCAAACCTTAAATAGACCATTACTTTGTTGATTGTTTTTAAGAATATTTTAGCTATGTACAACATAAAAATATAATTTTTGTCAAACAAACATATCAATAGTTCAGAAAGTTTTTCTATTCCCACATCGCTGATGTACTTAGGTTACATGGTGAAATTGGAGGGCAATAATCAATACAACAAAAAGTAGAGAACTCGTCAAAAAAATTCGCGACCAAGACGAATTCAAGGTACATAGATCATTTTACAGTTGGTGTTATTATTATTAACCCAATCACCGACTACTTGGCACGAAACAGGACAAGAAATATTTTATTTAAAAGTAAATTTCAACAACTTTTATCACCATTGCAAGTTTTTCATACTTTTCCCAAGAAAAACATTTTTGATATGATTTGCATATTACGCAGGCTAGCAACTATTTTTAACAAGAATTAATTGTAGTAACTGACCCTTATGTATATCACATATACAAGTTTTCGAATGAAACATGGGAATTGAAATAAAACCGATGTGAATTGAAACAAAAAACGGGGTTTTTTACAAGTGTTTTTGTAACTATACAAAAGCAGGTCAAGCAGGCAGTAGCACCACTAGAATTTCTGGCTAACATGAGTGCATGGTAATTGCGTAAGTTTGTTGAGGTTCATGGCTTATATCATACTCTCAAACACCATATACATACGTATTCCGTTTTATATGGTGTTTGGAAATATTCTTCAAGATTCATTTGTGCTTGCAGTGAGTAGCATTCGTGTTTCTATTTGTTTTGACACCTAGTCATGATTGATCTGCCTTGGGTGTGCCAATATACAGCAACGCTCTTGAATGAATTGTTTAAATTTGTGCCCCAACATAGGACGTGTATGGCACCCATTAACAGAAGCTTTAACACGAAAATTTTGTGACTTCATTCTGTCGACGTTGTTTCTTACATTCAGAAATAATACCCTTTATTCCGTGACTTTGTCAACGCCACGTCAAGGCAACGCTAAAAAAGATCTTGGCTACTCGCTGTCGGCAACTATTTATGTAGTACTATTAATAGCATCTCAATGTTCTCTTAAGGCCTAGAAAATGGCAAGAGAATTTTAAAAGTAATCGATGAGTGGAGAAGAGCTTTTTGGTGTTGACTTAATGTGAAGTTGACAAATAGTTATGAAATAAGTGGAAATAATTGCACGAGGAGACGCAAGTAATACACCCAGCTATATCTTAATTAATGCCAATGAATATATATATATATATATATATATATATATATATATATATATATATATATATATATATATATATATATATATATGTAAATATGTAAATAGTTTCATAAATACAAGTTTAATAAAATAAATGTTTAAAAACTTACCTTGAATTTTTGTTATTACGCTGGATTGTATTTGCCACAAGCTTTTGACTATGACGGCTCGTATGCGAACTACGTTCGGAATTACATTTGGAACCACATTGTGAGTTGTCACAATAACGACAACACTTATTATAACTAAAACTGGACGTGCACAAAGTACAAAAAGAATCCAAGAGAGAATCATCGGCATCACAACAATTGTGGGACGGTACTTTTACATTATCAGGGTTATTGTGGGTGCAATAATCAACTAGTGTAGTGCGATCTTCTTCCGACGAATATTCATAACGACAACTTTCTGTGTCATCTGTTGTAAAACGATTATCCGATTTTGAACTTGGTGGCGAGACACTGTCATCACTATTACTAAATGTACTTAAAGGACATGAAGGATAACGATTCATAGGAAACTGTCTCATATCATATTTACTCGTCATTGTAAGATTTTCATTAAAATAAATTACGCCATTGTTGTTAGCATTAAAGCCGCCATTGCCGATTTCGTTGTATTTACGTAGAAAAGCGGCATTACAATCTGCTGCGGTATACTCATGAAGTTTCTTTGGTTTTTGTAAAATTTTTGAGGTAGGCAAGGCTTGCGTACTACTTGGACTGTTGTCACCAACGGATATACCACCAGATCGTAACAGATCTAAAAGACATTGCTTAAGATCGCGCATTTTGAATATATTTCGAGAGGCAATTTATATTTTTGAGAGTCCATAAAGAATTGTTGAAAAGGAATGATGTCCAGTTGAAATATTTACTAAAAGAAAAATAAGAACATTATTTTAATTATAAAATTTACTAATACTGGGTTTACCTTTTTAGTAAAACCTTTAATTTACTTACTGCCAGTCCCACGATGTCCACGTACATATGTATTCCTTTTTTTGACAATTACATTTAAAACAAAAATTTAGAATTTATTTTTATTTTAAATGTAATTGCACGAAAGAACGAATATGTGTGTCATCGTGGGACTGGCAGTTAATATATCGCTCCTTTATTGCAACGTAGTCATATCTTAAAAAACTTTATTTTTGAGTTAAGATACAGAATTATTCTTCTTATCTTTCTTCATCTTTTGTTGAAAATTCTTAAAAATTTTTTGTTTACTGAAGAACGAGTTTTTGAGATATGACCACGTTAAAGAAGCGATATGTATATATTTTTATTGGGAGTTATGCTATTGCAATTAAAAAAATTCCTTTTATACAGGACAGATCCGTTTATCTCTTATTTTTAATGTTATAATTTTTTTTCATCACAGAAATAAATTTCCTACTGGGTCTTGCAATTGACATACAAGTGTATAGCAACCCTGTTTTCCCTGGACACCACAACTGACAGTTCTTCAATTATTGTTATTGTTTTGCTTGGAGCAACACGTTTTTTAAATAAATTTGTATCAAAAATAAATTTTGTAAATAAATTGGTAAAATAAAACAAATAAAATGAGTACCCAACGTGGTAATGCGTCACGCACAAGACCACAAAAGCATAAAAATCGTCACGTTTTCAAAAACGACCTCCACGACAAGACGCCTCAACAGAAACGTCTTAATACTTTGCACATTTCAGAGGTTTGTCAACATTGTAAAGGAGTAATAGAATGGAAGATTAAATACAAAAAGTATAAACCACTTAGTCAACCAAAAACTTGCACCAAATGTTCACAGAAAAAGATACGCAAAGCATATCATGTTCTTTGCCGCGAATGTGCTTTGGAAACACGAGTTTGCGCTAAATGTCTAAAGAGTGCGGAAGAAGTGGAAATAGAACCACCACATCCAACCCCAGAAGAGGAATTAAAACTCAAAGTAGAAATGGAAAGACTTGTAAAATCATTTCCCGAGCGAAAACGGAGAGCTTTTTTGCGTTACATGGAAAAAGGTAAAAAGGAAAAGGACGAAGAATTAGCAGAAAGAAGTGAGGCAGGTGAAGAGAAGGGAGATGATGCTGAGGAGGAATCAAATGCTGATATTATGAAAACAGAAACAAGAATACCGCATACTAGAGATGAACTGTTGCGAAAGATAGAACAGCTTAAAGGCGACGATGATGATGATGACTACGATGATTTTGATTCAGATGATGAATTCAGTGGGAATGATGAAGATTTTAGTGATGAATAAGTGCATTTCATTTAGTAGAATTTATTTAGAATTTTTAATAGGTACATAAAGTACTTGATAAATAAAAGATGAAAAATAACTTAATTTACAACCACTTTTAAATGGGTTTGCCAAACAAAATTTTTGAATTGATATCTTTATACCTGCGTATTATTCGCAAAGCTAAAAATTCAAAATATGAAACAAAATAGAAAATTTTAAAGTCCCATACTTATCTCGCTAAGAATAATTAAGTAACTTGGTCGAGAACACACATTACACAGTAGCGAGAAAAAAATCTACTCGGTGCCATATAATTTCTAGGCTTTGCTTTCCAGTTACTCTTAAATTCTTATTTTAATTTTGAGCTTTTTAGGAAAATATCCTTAAGGTTGTAGGAGAAAAGAATGCAACTCTTTGTTGTTCCAAAAGTTTATTTAAATCAAATGGCATGAATCCGACCAGAGATATATATAATTAGATATGAATTTTTCTAATTGATGCAAATTTTAAAGCTTTTTATAAATTAATTTGCCAATCTCTAACCTTCTATGGGGTTGATATAGGCAGCTACCCGAGGTTGCTCTAAAACTTGAAAATCATGGTCTCTAAGAAGCTTCAGAGATAAACGACTTGGGTGCTGAGGATCATTGTCCAGTAGCCATTTTTCCTTTCCTAAATTTTCCGGTACTTAATGGCATTCATTCACTGTCACGAAAGGAATCTATAAAAATATAAATTATCTTAGTTTTCTTAAATAAATATATTCGGGGTTGTCACAGAATCCAATGTAGTCGGAATCGGATTTGAAAACTATCAAATAAATACTTTGGTATGATGAATTCCAATGTTATCGGTTTTATGTTCAATCTAGTGATTACTATCTGTTTTGAACATAAAACAGATAACATTTAAATTCTTCACACCGAAGTATTTAATTGATCGTTTTCAAATCCAATTCCAGCTACATTGGATTCTGTGACAACCATGATTATTCCTTACCACATGAATGCAATTGTGTTCCATAAACTATGGAAATATTTGTTAATTATAATAAAGCCATAATACACCAAGCCATTAAGAAAACTTTTGTTTGTCATGGTTTAAATTAGTCTATAGACATACTATCAAGCATTTTATTGGTGCCTGTGCCAAATCATCAGTAGACCATAAACCATATTCTTAAAAAGTTTGGAGCCTCTTAAGTTACACAACAACTTAAAAAATCTCAAGGAATTAAGTTTTGTTCATTTTATTTAAAAGATACTTTTCATTATATATAAACATAATATATGCATATAAATCAAATCAAATATTACCATTATCAGAAACATCCAAATATTTTATTTGCCTGCTTCAAGAATAATGTATAAGCGCGCAATTATTTTACAATTTATTAACTTAACTTAGCTTCATTTACAAAAGGTGGGCTAAAAGATTTTTTGTAATTTTTATATGCGGAATATATTTATAGTAGACATTTTATATTATACAGAACACAAAAATTAATAATACTTGCAAAAACCATCGATTACAAAACAGAGGCGACCGGACTAGTAAGCATTTAACACGCAATAAAAAAATGAAGCAACTTAACCAATGTGAAAAAAAGTTTTGCAAAAGAAGCATTTTCCAAATTGGTCCATATATGACCTAGTTATAGAACAAACATTAAAAACTGCAACTTCCTTTTTGAAGTCGGCGAAAAATATCAGTCGGAAAACTTTTAATTAAAATATATAAAATAATATTAATGAATACAGGGCTTAAATCTAGTTTACGGAAGTAGCTCCAAATAAAATTTTTTGGGTGATAGAAAATTGAATTTTAAGAAAAAAATATTAAATAAAAAAATTGGCGGCGACCCATATTTTCGGAGTTACGGACCCATAAAGTTTTAATATATAAGTGTGATGGTGGATAGTATTTGTGAATTAATGTGGTCGATATTGGTATCATTGGAAAGCTTGTAAAAATGTCTATGACATGGTGATCTTTGGTAAGCGAAGCCGGTGTTTGTTATACCACAGAGTATAAAATTCTTGAGCCCGGCCGAAGGCCGGCTATATAGAAAGTCTTTAGTAAGCGAAGCCGGTGTTTGTTATACCAAAGAGGATGAAATCCTTGAGACCGGCCGAAGGCCGGCTATATAGAAAGTCTTAAGTTCTTTATTAATTTTAACAAGTTTTCATATGATACCCATATTGTTATATTGAATTAAAAATTTATCAAGAAAATTGTATAAGATGTGAAAAATTTTGTAGGTCCATAACTCTGAAAATAAGCGTCGCCGCCAATTTTTTTACTTAATATTTTTCTCTTAAAATTCAATTTTCTATCACCCAAAATGATTTTTTTTTTATTTGGAGCTACTTCCGTAAACTAGATTTGTTCCGAATACAGTTCTGCAGATGCTGAACTGTTTCCGGTTGTTTGGTGCATCTATTTTACCTTTTTTGGGTTTGAGTGGTTTTTTCAAAAATAAGTTTGAGAATACGTCTTGAATTGAATTAACTTTATGCATTATTAACGTAAAACGAAACGCCGATGTACTGTGGGGATATCCAACACTTTAGAGTAAAATACACCACAGTGAATTTTATAGCACTAAGCTTTTATATACATGTGCTGTTTCTAAACATATGGAAATTTTGACATTTTATTCATTTAGATTTTTTCTTCAAAAAAATTGCGTTTTGTCCGAGAGGTTTTATAAAAAAATAAAGTTTACATTAAATAAAAAGCAAATTTAGTGATATAGTGCAAAACCTTTAAATTAATACAAACATTCACTAAATAAGCTGCTTCAAAAATTTACGCTGGACACATTTCTAAAATTCTGCACACAAAGTATTACACACAAGAATGTCAACAAATACAAAAAAACATCGCCAGAAAGCTGCCGGCCTCGATGGAGGCTCATGGAGCAATCATCGCCATGTCTTAATCGAAAAGGTGAAAATACCTGAAAGCGAACGCTTGCCATTGCAATTGAGAATTTCTGATTTTCTGGCCAGCAGCGATGATGAAATCATTATTAAAGGTCTTTCCAAAATACACCGCAAATACTTGCATGAATATTCCGCACGTCTTGGGCTTAAAACACACAGTTATGGTGGCAAGAATAATCGTGAATTGCACATAAGGAAACGAAAACGACTAACGACATTGGGAGAATCTCGGCCTCTTCATATATCTGGAGCCACAAGAGCAGTCCTTCAAAGTCTTTTACCTACTATACAGACACAACTCGTAACCAATCAGGTTATTGTTCAACCAAATCTAAATACATCACATCGATACAGAAACTTACGCAGTGATTCCATATCAGTAGCGTTGGGTACACGTATGATACCGCCGCGGGCTCAGCGTATCAGTAACGAGTTGTTTCGGGACAAGCAGGAGTTACCGATATATCATTACCAGGGAGAATTAACTCAAATGTTGCAACAACATAATGTAAGTTTAATTTTTTTCACTAAAATAATCCGAATTTCTAGAATAAAATTTCATTTCATTAAGCTATTTCTTTTAACATTGTTTTGGGGTTGATATAATTTGTTAAAAAAATATTTAGGATTTTACTTACTCTCAAACACGTATTTCATTCGATTTATTATTTGATTTTGTTTTGGAAAACTTTTAGGTTTTTATAGTTAATGGTGAAACAGGTTCTGGAAAAACTACACAAGTTCCTCAGTACATATTAAATGAAGCTACAAGGCGAAGTCGACCATGTCGTATAGTGGTGACTCAACCCAGAAGAGTAGCTGCAGTCTCTGTCGCCCATCGAGTAGCCAAAGAAAGAGGAGAACCCTTAGGCGAAACAGTAGGCTACCAAATACGAATGGAGAGTAAGTACTTAACAAATATTAGAATTCAACATATATTAATATATAATAAAAGGTCGCGTCAAGAAGACTTCCAATCTTATATACACAACATCTGGCTGCTTTTTACGTTCAATAATGGCGGACGTTCGTGATCTCTTTCGCAAGGTATCTCACGTCATCATTGATGAAATCCACGAACGCGATAAAAACACTGACTTCACCTTAATCACTATAAAGGAACAATTAAAACTGAATAAAGATCTTAAGGTGATACTTATGTCAGCCACTATGGATATACAATTGTTATCGAATTATTTTGATAATTGTCCAGTATTAAATGTACCCGGTCAAGGGTATGATGTTAAAATTTATCATTTAGAAGATATATTATTCCATACAGGCTATCGTACAGCTCTTATGGAGAAATATTTAAGGTCGAATGATTCCTTTCCCACCCCCACATTCATGTTTAGTGATAACGTATTGGACACTGTGAATACTGCAACTGCTGATCGTTTAGAGGATGGATATTTGCAACAAGTTTTGGATTCATTAATAGAACTGTGTTGTGAAAATGTAATGCATTCGCAAGAGGAGCTAAACGAAATGTTTGATCAGATTCAATATTATATAGAAAGTGAGGGCATGTCTGTAAATGCAGGCCATTCGAAAACTGGTATTACGCCTTTAATTGTTGCCTGTAAATGTAATATGCCTGAGTTTGTACAATTTTTAATACTAAGACGGGCTAATGTTTCCATACGCGACAGTGATGGTAATGAGGCCATAGATTATGCACGCTTACATCCAGATCTCATGTGTTTGCAAATTCTCATGAGTTCGACCAATTGCGTGGAAAAGCTGAATCAAGAAGAAGAGCTGAATCAGCAAGACAAGGAAAAAAACCGCATATTGGCGGCCTATCAGCAACAATTTAATGATGATAATGAAGTAGATCATGATCTAATTTTATCTTTGCTGGAGGGTCTCTATAGAAATGGCCACAGTGGCGCCATAATGGTATTTTTGCCCGGTTACAATGATATTGTCCAGCAAAGGGACTTAATACAAAGCACTTTACCTGGTGGTACCTATAAACTTTGCATTTTGCACGGTCAAATGGAATCTAAAGATCAGTTTGAGGCACTACAAATGCATCCAGTGCGGAAAATAATATTGTCTACTAATATTGGTCAAACCTCAATAACGATACCAGATTTGGCTTATATAATCGACTCGGGTAAAGTCAAGATGAATACGTATGATTCCATAACAGAATCGTCTCAACTACAATCAATATGGATATCGCAGGCCGATGCTTGTCAGCGATCAGGCAGAGCTGGTCGCACGCAAAATGGAGTTTGTTATCGTCTATATTCCAAGGCAAAATATCAATTTATGCCTCAGTTTTGTATACCCGAATTTATGCGTATACCTTTGACCGAAATATGCTTGTACGCTAAAAGTTTAGACCCAAAATGTGAGGTACAAAACTATTTGCAAAAATCACTTAATCCACCCTCAACTTTGAGCATATTAAATGCTGTAAGGAAATTGAAAATTTTAGGAGTGTTTCGTGAGGACGAATCAGTTACGGAATTGGGAAAACATTTGGTAGATATACCTTTAGATGTGCAGCTGGGTAAATGTTTGTTGTATGGAGTGTTTTTGAAATGTTATGATCCCATATTGACCATTTGTGCTTATCATTCTGTAAAGGATCCTTTTATATTGCCTACAGATCGGTCAACCCAAGGCCACGCATCTTTTCAACGTAAGTCATTTTCCGGGCAATCGTTTAGTGATCAAATGGGTATTTTATCTTTATACAAATCTTACATGGATGTTAGACACAATCCTCGCAAAGTAAGAGAATTTTGTAATAAATATTTTCTCTCGCACTCGGCAATGGAAATGCTCTGCGCCACTCGTAAACAAATTAACGAAGTCATAAAGAACATATTTAACATAAACTACATGGATAAAATGTTTAATAATGATTGGCACATGATACAATTGTGTCTGGTCGCTGGATTTTATCCAAATGTAGCTTTAATTGATCGCAAGGCTTTTAAACTGGTGTGTGGAGCTGAGAAGCAGTTGATTTTACAAAGAACCTCTTCACTAAATCCTCCGGGTAAAAAACATCTCAAAGAATTTATCAACCAAGTGCCGCACGATTGGATAGTATTTTATGAAAAATCACGCATAACAAACACTTGTACTATTAATATGAACACAGTGGTGCCGTCTCTTATGATTGCCTTACAATGCGGACTGGATTGTGATATAGCCAACAATGTTGACGATGAAGAAGATGACAGCGATGATGAAAATCTCAATTATAATGATAACGTTGACTCCGACTCGGACTCGCAACATTCATCAAAGTTAACAACATCCACCTCGCCTACTACCGATCCGCAATCTCCTCAGTCCTCTTCAAATAATTTAAATGATTTTGAAATTTTGCAGCTCAAACTATCGAACACTTTAAAAAACATATCCCTGAATAATGCCAAAACCACAATGTCTTTGGATAATTGGATTAAATTTGATTTACAGTCGGGCGACGCCAGACTGTTGCTCCTCATGCGTATTGCTTTGCATACACAGTTTTTAGCGTTTTTAAAAACTGGTCCCAACGCGGCGACTTCGTCTGCTGTATTTTGCATACAAAAGTTATTAAATACATTGCACTCTTCCCATGCAGCTACATTTAAGATGTCATTTTAATTGCGTATTTTGCTAAGGTAATTTTAAAGCACACTTTTAGGTTTATTAAAAAAAAGAACAATTAAAAAGTGCGTCAAAAATGCATAAAGCATACATAGGTATTTCCTTTTATATCTTTTTATGGTAACATTTAAGATCTAAAGTTTTGTTCTTTTATTTTAAATTATTCTTAAGTAACAATTCTCTTAATATCTTATAAACCCCCTTCCTCCCCTTATTGTGATTATAGTTTTTGTTTCGACGGATGGGCGTTTTTAGAAAATGGTATTGTGATAGGCGAAAATACTCAATACAATTTTATAGACGTTTTTGCCAACAACAATATAATTTTTTTCGCCATAAAAACTCGAATCACAATAAGAGTGAATGGCTCTATATTTTTTCGCGCACTTTATAGCAAACTATTATGTTTAAACAGTTTATTATTTTAAATATAGAAACATATACAGACAAGTATGAATAATTCTAATAGTATGAATTTTTACATAACTTAAATTACATATAGAGTAATGGTCAAGTAATTAGCCCGCTTAACACATAGTTTTACATGCGTTATTTTTTGTTATAAAAATTTTCGTTAAAAATTTTGTTGACTGTGAGTTTTCAGCATAATGATTCACTCATTTCAAAAAATTTTTGGGAAACTCAAAGCTAAAAAAAGAAACATCTGTGACAAAGTGCTTCTGGAAATAACTAACGGACTAAATAAAAACAAATTACTTGCAAAGTTTTTATAGAAAACCCAAAAAAAATAAAAGAATTTATGAAAATTCTCTTTTGAAAAACTATATAATGTAGCTGCTCAGTTTATCTTAGTCCGGGCAAAAATTAAAATTAATTAAATTTTAGTTGAGAGTTGTCAGAAATATTTTTAAATTTTTTTAAGAACAAATACAAACCGCGAAGCCATTTTTTCTGCAGAAACACCCATGGCTTAGGCAGGAATCGAACCTGCGATTCCCAGGCTAATAGTCTATCTAGTACGTTATATACTGGTCTACGGGGCCTCCAAATGATTTCTCTCTCTCTAAATACGGGAGACGTCAAACCACATAGAAAAAATAGTATGTCTGAAACAAATGGATGAATTCACGTTTGGGAAATATATTCATTACATTATGTTCTGTCTATAGGGCATAACTTGAAAAATAAAAACATTGAAAATTACAAAAAAAAAAATAGATCACTGAATAGACACTCCTCGAAGTTCTTATAATGATGCTAATCCATTCTGGCCACTACCCTCACGACTGGTTCAACCACGCGCTATGAAAAGCAGCCCAAACCATTATAGAACCACTTCCATGCATTGTTGGTTTTATTGACCCGACTATATATTATTTAAATCGGTTAAGTATTAAAGGAATAAAAGGCTCTTAAAGTTGACACCTACATGCACTTATGTAAGTATTGGTTCAAGTAAAAACATAAGCAAAGCAATGAGAGTGTTTAAGCCAGTGGTGACCGTTTCATAGCACAATTGTGCAGAGAGTACTTACACGTATTCTTACCCTCTTTCATTTAGTCCTTGATGAGACAACGACGAAAGTACATGAATCGGGAATATAATATTGATATAATTGAAAAAATCCAAAAAATATGTTCAGTTAATCCTTTTGAGCTAATACAACAATTTTAAAGATTGGTTGAAAACAATTCAACTTCTTAGTTGAATCTTAATTTTTCTTAATTGAATCTTGTTCTACTTTTTCCTGTGAACAATGAAATTCTGCAATTTAAACTATTAAACAAAAATATATTTTATTTCATATGCATAAAATATTACCTAAGGAAATAGGTATAATGCATTGAAGCGCATCCCATACCACAATTGTGGAAATTATCTCACACACATTCTTCACACCGATTCTTATACTCTTCATTTAGTCGTCGATGAGAAAGCGACGACTGCACATGCGGCGGATGCTTATAGATTTTTCAAATATATTTTTAAAGACTACTTATCCAGCTGTCGTTTCATATTTTCAATAGAATGGTGCAATTCGAAAGATATTTTATGATTGCAAAGACTACCGAAAGTATCAAGGAACAAGGGAAGTGTGGTTCGGAGAAAGATTTTCTTTTTCCTGTAATTTTTATGATAAGAAGCGTTTTTTTAGTTTGAAGGATTAAACTATTACCTAAGGTAATACAATGCGGCATCATATTTCAAACGCTTGACTTTGTGTTTGCTGGGAAAACTCGGTGTCTGCACTAACACTAATAAGCAACAATACAATCACAGTTTAAATTTTGCGCTTCAATGGTATAATGCAGCATTATATTTCAAACGCTTGACTTTGTGTTTGGTGGGTAGCTTAGTCAACTCACTAATAATAATAAGCATCGATACAGTTTTAGTTGTGGTCACCACTAGTTTAAGAGTATCTGCGTATGTATATCAGTAGTAATACGATTTTTTCTCTTCAAATTAGTGAAGTTGAAAAAGAAAAAGAGATCAGAATTAAAAAAGAGATGAGAATTAAATATGGATGTACATGTACATTACAGCTTTGTTCGGGAAGAAATTTGTTTATGTAAATGCTTAATATTTAATTAATTATAGCTAGAACATATGGTCGATTCCGTCGGCCATAGTTCTCCCTATGAAATAAGTACTTCAAGAATAATTTTATTTGTGATTATTTTTTATTTAGAAAATAATGTAATAAACAATTACTCATACAAAATATTTTTTTTCGGCTAATTACTTGACCATCACTGTACATACAAATTTATCACTAAAAATTATATTTATAACAATAAGAAAAATTGTATTAATTTGTGTAACGTTTTGTGGCTTGTTATTGTTAAAAAAATGTGTTAGGAAAATCTTAACTCAATATGTATGCAAAAAATTGTGTTTTAACGAAACTGAAACAACTATTATTACTTCATTTTAAATATCGCATTAAATTATACAATTATCTATAGTAGTTTTCATATTTTATGCTTGAAACCATTTTAGAATTTTAGTAAAACTCATTAAAATCTTTACAAAACCCCCGATATACATAAATATATTTTCACCTCTGCATCATAAAATTACATTTAAATAAATTCATATAAATTTTACACTGTAAATAAAAAAATTAATAAAACTGTTTTTAATTCAAAGAGTTTGAGATAACCATTCGGCTACGATTAATATTGGTTTTGTTAAATATTATGCACATACAGGTAGGACGCGAAGTATAAGTAGGTTTTTAAAATCAGTAATCCGTATCATACCTCCGCGGGCCAAAATGTGTCGCTATACGCTTAAAGGAAGCGACATTTCAGTCAACGGCGAACGCTGCACAGACGCGATTATGACTTTTTGTGGCCTGTAAGGGAAGATATGAACGTGACTAATTTTTCAGTTTCAGCAGGATCGCTCCTTCATACTTCTTTTGTGGGGAGCCAACGATCCACACCCTTAAGGCAAAATAATGAAAATGTTTGTTAACAATTGAAAAAAAGATTCTACTGTGAGAAAGTTTTTAATAAGTAAAAATATAATAGAAAAGAAAAAGAAAACATATCGAAATAAACATCTGTATATGTATGTAAGTAAGATTATCTAAAAACCCTCAAAAAATAATACTTTTTGAATTCTTTGAAAAAAGATTTACACACCTGTCTCGAATAATAAATTTAATAATATCGAAATAAGTTTGAAAATCTAGATAATTTGTAGAAACGAGCGTAATTTATTAAATATACTTTGATATAAAAAAAAGGAAATTTATTCGAGTATATGTATCTCTACAACAAATTCAAATGACATGAGTTGTATAGCAGCTCTGATCGGGAATAAAAATCAATTGTTGTTGGAAATTCTTTCTTAAGTGCAACCAGGCCACTGTTCGTTTATTGCACTTCGAAATTTTGGGATATCAGCCTCGCACGTGTTAATAGTCTAGATCGACTAATTTGATCACGCTACGGCTTTTTATAAGGATTGCAACCGTTAACGTAATTAATACCAAGACCGATTAAATACAGATAATTCTTTTCGGTTGCAAAATACCGGTATTTAAATATAAATATTTCCAAAAAAAAAACTAAAAATGTCCCTTTAAAAATATTTCCTTCCATGTCCTTGAATATTAAATATTTAAAAAATATGTTGTAGTCTTAAGTGAAGACATCAAATTTTTATGTTTTTGTATTTCTTAGTCAAAAAATAGAGATGTACATCTAATCTAATTAATATTATAAATGTTAAGGTTTGGATGGATGGATGTTTGTTACTCAATCATGCCAGGCTGGGTGAATTTTGTTACAGAGATATATTATAGTCTGGAATAGCACATAGGCCACTTTTTATCCCGGTAAAATGTATGGTTCCCGTGGGATAGATTTGTTTTAATTTTTCATACATCAAGGGATCGACATAATTTTTTGCATAGGCTAATTTTTATCCCTGAAAATGCACGGTTCCTATGGTATAGCATACCAGGAACCGTGTTTTTCGAAATTTTGCATACAAGGGGTACAGAAAAGGACACAGAGGCGCCAGGTGTAGTTACTAAGTTATAAAAAGTTTAAAAAAAGGGGCACAGAAAAGGACATAATTTTTTATTGCGGGTAGCACCGCGGGGAACAGCTAATATGATATAATTTATTGAAAACAACATTTGAAGGACAAATTTATCAAAACCTTTGGTCATACAAACTAGTTTGCTTAACTTAACAGATCAGTTCCTTTCATCTATATAATAAATTAATATTAAAATAATATTTCAAGTTGTGTATCCTTGAAAAATATAAACTCCAGTCAAATGGGCAAGAGATGAAGTTATTTATTTATTTATTTATTTATTTATTTATTTTATTTATTTATTTATTTATTTATTTATTTATTTATTTATTTATTTATTTATTTATTTATTTATTTATTTATTTATTTATTTATTTATTTATTTATTTATTTATTTATTTCTTTCTTTCTTTATTTACTTGTTTATTTATTTATTTAGTTTTATTTATTTATATTTATTTATTTATCCATTTATTTATTTAATTATTTATTTATTTATCTATTTATTTATTTATTTATTAATTTATATTTATTTATTTATTTATTTATTTATTTATTTACTTATTTATTTATTTATTTATTTCAGAAAATTACAGTACAACAAGACTTAATCTTACTTAACAGTACTGCTGATACAATGGCAGATTTTTTTTAGACATTTGATCAGTTTGAAAAAGTATTAAATATAATATTAACAATAAATTATTTATACTAATTTTCTTTAAAATACAATGCAAACTCACATTATATATATTTTTTTAAATATAGGGCTAAATAAAGTAAATTTATTCAAGTTTAACCATCTCTATAACAGAAACTTAAAATCGTGTGACTCTCAAACAAATTCCGTATATAAAAATCCAAAAATGGCGGCCAAATAGCGGCTGGATTCATTATTTTTTTTTTTTGCTTCAGCTCTTTATAAAATTGTATAGAAAATATTATTGACAATAAACTGTAATAATAATGAACATGTGTAAATTTATTCCATGCAAAAAATATGCTCTGAAATCATAAACAATCATTTCACAATAACTTGTCCATTAACTTTATGGGACATCAACTCAAAGAGGCTGGCTACACTTTAGATCCTCTTACAACAACAACAGCAATGATTGGAAGCAACATCTGCATCAACTTGTTGGAATACAACAAGAAAAGTATAATAAATATAAATAAGAAATAAATCATAAAATCGAAAAAAAGCGTTGAAAAGTGTATCAAATTTAAACTTCATCATTATCATGAGAAAGTCAAATTGATTGAAGGATGAATAACACAACTAAATGCATAATCATTTCACTTTTTTCTTACCGTCTTTACTTTCTTTGCAAGAATATAATTTTTTTAGCAAAAGCTAAAGTTATAACAAGATGAATTAAATACGCTCACAAACTCGCTCAACTCTTGTTTAAATACACTAAATTATAGTTTATCTATGTTTCCTGCATACATGGGTATTTTTCGTCTTCAGTTAAATTCTAAAAGCAATCAAAATTACTTGAAATTGTAATTGAAATATATAATACCAATTAGAATTAGTATAAGTTAAAAAGCTTTTCGAATATAAGTTATTTTAATTTATAATGTTTGTATATGAAGTAATTTCTATTTATTTCTCGAGAGTTTTTATATAAAATTATTCGGGAATTAACACATTTGGAAAATGTCGTTAAAGGAAAACTATTTTTAATTCAGTACGATCGTTTCTATAACAACAAAAACAACAGGGATTTTGTTTTAATTATTTTTCATGAATTGTCAATTCAAATACCAATCAAATTATTAAAATTTTATTATGTCTTCAATTATTGAAAACTTTCTGACAGCTCAAAATTTGACAACAGAGGGAAGATCAGTTGCGAATCAGCTGGCGAAGTGAGTAAACTTTATAATAATATATTGCTCCTTTATTGCAACGTAGTCATATCTTAAAAGAACTGGTTCGTCAAAAAACGAGCTAATGGAGATAATATTGGACTATGTGGTTAATTATAGCTGAAATGGACTAGTAACAACATGGTCCTATGTAATGCACTGTGTCATTTTCAAACAAAAACTTATTGCTTTACGACAACTGTTCGTGCTTTCACGATCGTACTCGTGGAGAACAAACTTTTTTTGAGTGGTCTTATGTAGACTATATGGACCAGCCCTAGGACATCGAAACGTTAAAAAGACCATGTTTTTTATATGCATTTGAACTAGTTTTAGACCACTCGCTGATCACTTGCAGGGAAAGTTTTTAATTTACACTCAATTATATATACTAGTGTTTCCAGCGATCGACTCAATCGACCGTATTCTAGAAATTAATAATAAACATTTTCATAAATACATATGATAAAATACAAAAACAAATAACATTCTAAATAACTTAAAATTCTGACTCATTTCTATGCAAAAATAAATTGGACAAGCACACTTTGTTTATTTTTCATGTTGGAGCTGGCTGATACATGCATGTGTAAATAAGTGTGCATGGGTTAGTATCAACTTTAAATGCTTATAGCTTCCTAAATGTCGAACCGATTTAAATAAATTTAAGATCTACATATGTAAAAACACTTTTAAAAACGTATATGTAAATCTTTCTAAAATCGGTTCAGTATTACGACCACAAAAGGGATCTCGAAAAACCTGTTTGCCTATTAATAACACACTGAGAGAAAAAAATTAAGTAAAAATTCCTGGTAGGTACATACTGTTGAGTACAACAACAATCTGTTTTTGGAATTTTCAAAACACGTCCGTATTTTCAAACAGCATACCCGTATGCACTTATCACACTGTCATTTAGTGGAATAACAACCGATTTAAATTTTTTGCCAGATTTAGCAAGAAGAAGCTTAGCTCTTTTGAACGGTATATATTTTCTTTAAGTAAAATTCAGATACATGTGTTTATTTTTTCCATTTTTTCCAATTTTTCTATTTTCTATTTTCGTTGTTATACAATATTTTTGTATGGGAATATAATTTATAACAAACAAAACAAGTGTTTGATTTTAAAAATCCGTTGAAAATTTACTGATTTATTCAACTTTTAATAAAAACAAATTTATTAAATTTATTATTCGAGACAGGGGACAAATTAAATTACGGCATTCGACATCGAACGAAATCCCATACAAAATTTTTGAAATTTATATGGAAATTTCGATCGATATCGAATACCGTAATTTGCCCCTCTGGTCTCAATATCTTTTTTCAAAGAATTTAAATTTAATAATTACACAATTAAGATTCTATTTCCCGTTTTGCTTATTAAATACTTTCATTGTCAACCGAAGGGCCTGTAATTGTGTAAAGGTTATAAAGATAATAAAATTCATATCGAATATAATTTGTTTGTTGGGATTTTTGAATAAGTTTCAAAGCCTACTATGCTTATACTTTTGTAATTCTCATTGGTTTTGTAAAAGTTTTTGTATAATATAAGAGGTTTGAAACTTTTTAAAAATATGTTTTAAGGTCTACTGATGAGTGTTGTGTTTTTCTTCCGACAGGGTTTGATGCAATTTGGAATGAATTTCCCAGAACTGGGAGAACACTGAAGATGGCACATAGCCGAAACCGGTCTGTTTATCAACCAAATTTGACGTGGGATGACGGAAATTCATTCCAAAGTCTACTGATGATTTGGCTTTAGCACCAATGAAATGCATGTATATATATTAGCTAAAAACCGTCGACAAACAAAACTTTTTGAATTCTTTAAAAAATAAATTTTTTACAAAAAAATAATTCTTAACGATTTCGATAAAAAATGTTTGCTGGGCCTTTTTCATCAGTATCTCGTTTAAGTGACCGGCAATACTCTGAAAGCATTTTTATTTTATTTTCCTTCAAAATGTCTCCATTGTAATTATCGCTAAAGTGGCCTATATTGTTTGGTAAAAAATCCAAATGCGAATGCAAAAAATGAATTTTTATAGACATGTTGCAGCCCATTTCACTATAAGCTTTTGAAAATTTACTAACGACCAGGACATAGTCGAGGCTTCTGTGACTCCAAAGACAATTATCACGTAGCGCAACAAAACTGTTCCACGCGCGACTTTCAACGGGACTCAACATTTGTAAAATCTCTCATAACTACGAATTTGAGGTCGAATAAAAATACCTTAAATTAATCAGAAGAGCTAAAAATTTTAAAACTGAATGCTATTTCGAAGTAAATACACAAATACCTCCTTTTATTTTGGCTTCACTTAATCTTGGGAACATCATTTTAAGATGCTTAAAAGCTTCGCCGTTAATATCAAGCTTTTTAACAAATTGTTTCCTGTATCCTAATTTTAAATGCCAATGGTGGTAGAATAACATTTTCAGCTGTAACTAATGGTATGTTTAGGACGTTTTCTCTACCAATTTGGTGCGGCTCACGAGATGGCCTTATTTTGCAATCGTAGTAATTTTTAGCACGACTATGGCCGTCTCCATGGCCATGTGGATATACATATGTACGAGTATGTAGTTCCGTAAGAACTGTATGTAAAAGAAACTTACAGAAATTCAGGTTGGTAAATTTCTTAAAGAAATATCCGTTTACCAGTACGGAGCAAGAATGATGCAAATAATTATTTCTATCATTCTTGATGATGGAAATAATTATATCTATCATTCCTGATAAGGAATTCCAAAAGAAAATTACTCAAAATTTTTGACATTTACTGACTATTACAGACGATTATTTAGCATTTCTCAATTCGCGTACCTTTAGTGTTTTTGTGTGTTGTAAATTAAAAAAATAAATGAATTTTATTGCATACAAACGAAATTCTCTACAGAAGGTTACATAATTATTTGTTCGTGTATAAATAAATGTAAATCTCCAATCATGAATTTCTGTAAGAACTCCGAACCAGTCTTTAGGTGGAGATGAATATGCATAAGTTTCAGTCTACGGGGAGCCCCGTAGACTAGTAGATAGCGTACTAGACTAGTAGTCGAGGGGTCGCAGGTTCGATTCCTGCCTAGACCCTGGGTGTTTCTGCAGACAAGCCAAAATGGCTTCGCGGTTTGTGTTTGTTCTTTAAAAAAAAAAAATAGGAAGAATGTCCCAAAAATATAAAAATAATAAAGACAACAAAAGGCTCTGAATTTGTTCCCATTGCACTGTGGTCCCAAATCCATTTTTTGGCAGAAATTAAAAAAAATAAGAAATTGTAAAAAGGTATGTATATATTTTCTTAAAGGCAACACTCCGAGCAATCAAGACAACACTGTCAGTCTGTCAAGCTTTCAAGGTTTAATCTTTTACCCTCTGTAATTGGATCGGGTTCAAAATAGTCTTACAATTATATTTAAAACAAAGTGTGGAAAAGAAAATAATAAAGAGAAGAACAGAAATTGAAGCCCAATGTAAGTAGTTCAAACGTATAATTCCAATTTTTTATTTATTGTGACCCTGTTGTTATTTTTGATTCTTGTGATTATGTGGTTTTTAGTCAATATAACCTATGTATGTACATACATATATCTTTTCTAGACTAAAAGTTGTATTTGGACATGAACTTACGTAAAGGTTCAAATGTGAATGTATTTGTCAAAGTGTGTATTATATGTGGAAATTTATATCTCAGCGGCATTTTTCAACAAACTCCCACAATTGTTACTTTACTTTAGCTCAATTTTCGATTAGTTTTCGTTTGGTAAACAAACTGGCGCAAAGATGATGTACTAACAGATTGGATATTTCCAAGAATTAATAAAAATCTGAATATCAACAAAATAAATCAAATAAAACGAAAAGTGTATAATAACTTTTATAACTGTATGGATGACGAGGAGAGTAGCTCTGATAATCAGAATCCAATGTAGACGCAATTGGATTTAAAAAGACCACAAAAAATCCTTTTGTGTGATAAATTTCAATGTTATCGGTTTTATGTTCAATCTAGAATTACTATCTGTTTGGAACATAAAACCGATAACATTGAAGTTCATCACACAAAAGTATTTTGTTTTCAAATCCAATTCCGACTACATTGGATTCTGTGACAACACCGAATGAGCTGTATGAGTTCTTGAGCTGGATGTCGAGAGTTTTAGATATACATACATGTATTTCCTGTTATTACTTTTAAGTTCTTAATAATAAAAAACCTAATAATTAATAAAAAAAAAAAACAATAAAAAATAATTGTTTGTTGCACTTTTTCGACGATTAGGTGTTATTGTCATTGTTTTGTGGGAGTGGGGTGTGGACGTGGTCTAACTAGGACTTTTTTTATTTTTATTATCTTTATATACCATGATTTATAATTGTGCATGATTTATAATTTGAAACTCTAACAACAGTTTTCTATTTTATGCAAAAAAAAAAAAATGATTTGGAACCACTGTGCATTGATTTTAACCGCATCCTTATTGATTTTAACTTTATGTTTTTTTTTACTTTTAAGTCAAACTTTTTTGGTTTGCACATTAATTAAGTTTGTATTTAAGTATGTATCTTATTATTATTTAATTGTATTTCTTATTTCTAAGTGTAGTGACTCCAAGCTCACGCTAGTAGTCATTTGATTAATAATGTCATTTTATTTAATTTCAACGAAGTTATATGTACCAAAGTATGTAAAATATTACTTAATGTATGTATGTACATATGTATGTATGTAAGTAGCTGAAACAAGTTAATACAGACTCTTTGAGCTTTTTGAAAGTATCTTTCGAATATTGTTTCATCTCTCTTTCTCTCTGAAAAACACTTTTTTTTATTTTTATTAAAAATTTTGATTTATTTACGGACATTTTATGAAAAAAAAGTTATTAATTTTAATTACTATAACATTACATTTAATATTGAAGTAATATTTTACAGAAAATTAATTTTTAAAATTAGAAGGGATTTTCAAAAGAGTTCATATAAGACATACTCGTACATAATATGTCTTGTATGATATGTACATATAGGAAGTACAATTTCAATGAAAGCAACATGTACTTTATATAACATTCATATAATAAATCAATAATGTGAATAAGTGAAGTAATTAAAATTTAGTGTATTAAAATTTAATTCGATTTTATATTCATGAAAGGATGGTTAGAGAAAGTTAAAATTTGCCAAATCAATAAAGTATAAAATCACAATATAATAAACATTTTATCACAAAAATTTTAAATGGATTAAATAAGCGAAAAATTAAAATAAATGAAGGTGTGTGTTCAAGTGTGGGTTTTTCGTTAGTAAACGGAGAAGAAGGAAAAAAGGTAGACATTATTCCCGCATTTTATGAAATAGTTAAATGATAAAATAAGCGAGTATGCTTGAAATATGCTGTGGGGCTACACACTTGCAGATTCTAATAAAAAATAATAAAAAGGGAAGAGACTTTATTTAATAATCATATTTATTTGCACTTGAATTTATCAAAAACAATTACTGAAAAACAAAACTATAAAAACGTCTTCAGGACCGTGACTAATCTTACGTCGTAAAAATGCTTTTAATTGCCCTAAATAGGAAAGTTTATTTCAAGCAAAATTGTTGCTTGATATTTAAAAACTGTCTCAACGATCGAGACGCCCGACAAGATTAGAAAGTCTGTTTAGAGATCACTCAAATAACTGAGTGCTTTACATACAAATTTGCCATTCAACTCGACCGTCTGGATTGGGGAAAACGCATGTTTTTTCTGATCACGATTCTTATTCCAAAATTTTGAAAAATGTACAGTTGTGCTCATATAGTTAAGTACTAAAGTTTTTATAAAAAAATCATAAGAATTCGAATTCAATTTAAAACAAAAATTTAATTTTTCTTATAGATTGAACTAAAGAAAAAATTATTGGCTTTTATATGTTTTTACTTCAATATGTTGTGGTCATATAACTATGTACGTCACCTTAGAAAAAAATAGTTATAGCAGGAATATGGATTCTTTAATAAATTCTACCTTAGCACTAAGGTTTGTTTAAAATGAAAATTTTATTAACATTAATAAACATTTTTATAAAAAAAAATTAAAAAAATTCAAAAATTACCTAATTAATAGCCTATTTCTGATTTAAGAAAGTAAACCTAAGCGAATGAAAGGCACTCGGTCGAATTCGAACCAATTTTGATTTCTCATTGGCACTCACTTTCATTCTCATTAGCTTACGTACATACATATGTAAAATAATAAAAAAATATTGTTATAAAATTGTTTAAAATATTTTCTTCCTTATTGTGGATTTAACTAATACATTTAAACCTGCTGGCGTTGTTTCAAAGACGTTAGGCATCCTCATTGTAACATACAATGTAGTTGGTTTTGGTGCTGAGATGTTTCCGGGTTTGTATTTGGTGTAACCACTGCAACAGCTTTAATGCACCTAGCTAGTGACTCCACCAGTGCAAAAAACAATCACCAATTGATTGGGGCTGTACACCAAATACTTTACCCCCGGGTGCTACAACTGACGATAGAAATAGCAGCTTGTATAAACCCGTTCTCTAAGGCTCTTTTGGTTTTCCCTATTTTTTTAGTCCGTGACTTTAAATCTGCCCAGGTCTAGAGAAAGTTCGGGTAATGTGGAATACCTATTTTTTATTTCACTATAATGTTTTGAAGCTTAATTTGATTAGAGCTATCTCAGCTGATATTCTACTACAGATCTTAGGTTTACATTCAGGAACGTGAAAGAGTCTGGAGCCCAAGTTTCAGACACATTTGAGAGAAAGTGAAAAAATCCATAAACCAGCCATTGAAAAAATTGGCGGGTAATACTTTGTTTTGTTAATGTGGTACATTAGCGTGCGTGGCCGATGGTGATTTTTAATCAGTAGTCTCAAGTTTGTTTCTATAATTAAACTGGGATTGCAATTAAGCTTCACTGCTTAGAGTATTTCATGAAGATTTTCAATGGCTTATTCCACATTTTTGTCAATGTGGCTCAGTAATAAACTCATTTGTTACGAAAGAAAAACCACATGTGAATGATTTTAACATGTCATTCTCAATGTTAACGACACATTCGTAGCACAGAAATCGGATTTTATATGAAAACATTTACGTTTTCATTCGAGTTGTCTTTCGAGTCACTTTTCGTTTAGAAATAATGTAGAGAAATCGAAATCAATGTTCTTTCTCACAGAATGCGAATGAAGTTGTTCTTTTTTAAATCAGAAATATGCTATAAGATTTTATTTTCCGCTTTGCCTTATTAAATACTTTCAAATTCACCCAAAGGGCGTCTAATTGTATAAAGGTTGTAAAGAAATTAAATAGATTAATATCGAATATAATTCGTTTGTTGGGATTTTTGAATAAGTTTCAAAGACTACTATGCCAGGGCTTCCAGTTTTATTTTATACCTTATCCCCAATTTGCAAATTTTTCATTCGCCAAATTTCCCAAAAATAGCTAATTTCTTATCCGCAAAAATCCACATTGATCTGTAATAAAAGTTTTCAAGCTTATAAATTAACAAATAACAGAAAGCTTTATCAAATTCAATATTTCTCAGCCACAACAGATAGATTCTTCTGGAATATTTAACATTTCTTTGTAAAAATTCTTTAAACAATATGTGTATTTTTGTCAATCAAGGTTAAATATAACAAAAACAAAATGTCTGTTGTTTTTGTTGTTGTAGAATCAAGCGTACTTGTATAAATATATAGGGTGTTTTTTTAAGCCCGATAGAACTTGAAATTGTAAAAAATAACACAAAAAATTAAATTGTAATCAAAATTTTTTTTTATTCGAAAGATCAATACGTGACATTAACATTTGAAAATGATTTCGGGCATATGGGCACCGCGGCTGTTCTTGACGAAGCGCATTCTGGACGTCCAATTTTGGGCCACTTTTTCGAGCACTGCTGGCCGTATGTCACGAATAACACGAACAATGCTGGCCTCCAAGGCGTCAATTGTTGCTGGTTTATCAGCATAAACTGTGACTTCACGTAGCCCCACAGGAAATAATCGAGAGGTGTCAAATCGCACGACCTTGGAGGCCAATTGAAAGGTCCATTTCTCGAAATCAAGTTATCGCCAAATTTTGATTTCAATAAGTCGATGGTTGCGTTCGCCGTATGGCACGTAGCGCCATCCTGTTGAAACCACATCTCCTCCGGATCAATGTCATCCATATTTTCAAACAAAAAATCATTCATCATGGTGCGGTAACGATCTCCATTGACCGTAACGCGAGCTCCGGCCTCATTTTTGAAGAAATAAGGTCCGATGATGCCACCAGCGTGAAAACCGCACCAAACGGTGCATTTTTCTGCATGTAATGGAGTCTGTAGGGTCTCTTGTGGACTGGTCTCACTCCATATGCGGCAATTTTGCTTATTAACAAACCCGTTAAGCCAAAAATGCGCCTCATCGCTGAACACAATTTTGCGATAAAACAACGCGCGAATCGACGACTGATTTTCAAAGTAAATTTGGATAATTTCGTAGTGTTGTTCAAGCGTGAGTCTATTCACGATGATTTGTCAGAGTATACTGAAACAAATAAAAAAATGTTTCATCAAAATTTAATTTTTTGTGTTACTTTTTACAATTTAAAGTTCTATCTAGCTTAAAAAAACACCCTTTACTTTGTTAGCAACAATTAAATGTATGTACTATATATGCACCAATATAACGAAAAAAATTTTTAACGTCGGCCTACATAAATTAGAGAAGAATTAGCCATCCTTTACTTAAGCTTTTCCTATTTTCCAATATGTTTGCGAAAATTTGGTTCAAAGTAAAGTTGTACACTTTTGAAGTTAAGGCGCTTTTTTTAATACAACTTTATCGCATTTATCGCAAAATTCATAATATCTACGATTAGAGATAAAATTTCTGTCAGTACTTATCCAAGAGAAAGTTGCAAAATAAATGTCCTCATACTCATTGTGATACCTATTGATACATTTATATGCGCAGGGATGTAAACAAATATGAGCATGGACGCGTAGGACGCATAGAACGCATGGGACGCATAGAACGCCTAGAATGCATAGAACGCGCAGAGCACCTAGAACGCATAGGACGTGTAGGAAGCGTAGGACGCGTAGTAATAAAGCAAATTAAGTAAATTTTTGCGGATTTTTGAAATTTTCGCGAGCTGCTTACTTTTTTCGTTTCGTTCGCTTTGTATTTAAGGATCTTCATCCATTTTAAGCTTTTATTATTCTCCAAAATGTTTGCGAAAATTTGGTTCAAAGTACAATTTTACACTTTTGAAGTTATGGCGCATTTTTAATACAACTTTATCGCATTTATCACAAAATTTATAATACGACATAAGAAAAAAGATCTGCAGAAAAGAGAGAAAGCGTGGTATGACCATCGTAAGATTTCTACCAACTATCGAATTGTATGTTAGAACAACAGCTGTGCAGTTGAACCTTCAAAAAATATTTCACGTTGGTCTCGAAAAGAGAAAAAGCATATATATACTCAATAACCACGCCTTATTCATGAATATAATCGCTACACGGGTGGCGTTGATCGAACAGAAGAAAATATCAGTTTGTACCGTGTATCTCTTCGGGGTATAAAATGGTATTTCCCAATATTCACACACCTCATTGATCTTGTAGACCACAATGCATGGCAACTTCATAGACATATGGGAGGTAAAATGGACCAATTATCTTTTCGTCGGCGCATTGCCACATTGCTAATATCTCCTTTTGGAAAACACTCAGGAACGTTTTCATCAGGATCATCATGCGACATCAGATTTAATCGAAAAGATCATTTACTTACTGAGAACACACGTCAAGCCGATGGAAAATGTAAACAGCTACGATGTAATTATTGCCACAATAAGACCACTACACGCTGCATTAAATGTGATGTGTCCCTCCATGTAAAGTGTAATGCGGAGTACCACACCACCTTTAATTTTTCTTTTCGTTACTTATGTACACAAAAGTTGCGGAATAATAAACGACTTGAATTAAATCACAAGAAAATATTGTCTTTTGCTTCCATATGTGCCGACCGTACTAGATGTATGTAGTACGGACTCAAAATCCAAGTTAAAAAATATTTTTTTTTATATTTTTTCTTCAGTTTTGTAATATACTCTGTCTGAATAAAGCTATTTTGGAAAACTACGAAGATTCTTGCACTAGTACGACCGTCGGCATATTTGGGTTAAGGTCTTGAACCCTAGTCATCAAAATATGTGTTTACCTGTGTTATTTATTGTTCTTGAAGAGAAAGAAATTTCGTTGTTTATTTAGGCCAAAGCGAAAAACTGTGCTTCTTTCAGCGTATGGGTCTTTTACTTAAACGACTCTGTGCATGAGGTATTAGTTGGAACACTTGGGAAATTAATTCACATTTAGTGCCTTTAAAGTAATGTGTTACTTTTTAATTTTTATTTAAAAAAAAATTATAACTCTTTTAGGAAACGTGATTAGAATATGAATTTTTTTGGTGAAAATGCAGCTATTTAAATATTTAACATAAACAAACAAATTTATTTATAGATAAGAATAATAAAATAAAAATTTGTGTTTCATGGTACTCGAACTTCAAGCCCATCAAATATAAATCGTTATAAATTATACACTAGGAGAATTTGCAATGCAGGTAACAACAGTATTATAGATCAGATTCAATTGCGTGACGGCAGTATTAGCAGCATTTTGTGAACAGCGATCAGGAATGTTTTGGGTGGCATTTACAAAAGCACAAGCTGTTATATCATCGCGAAAGACATCAATTTTTCCATTTTCAGCAGCTACACATGCATTGTAATGCCCACGAAAAGCATAAATGCTTGTAAGGACGGACTTAGCGTCTTGCCAAAGATCTGAAACAGATTCCACAGTATTTACGGCCAAAAAGCACAAAAGTAAAATCGCAAAAATAAATTTCATTTTTTTATTTTTTGTAATGTTCAAAGTATTACTTTAAATTTAACACTGAACGATTTTTTTCAAAAAGCTTTCTACTTTTATACTTTCAAAAACTACTGATGGTTTTGATAGATAGCTAATCTTTTATTTGACAATAATAAAATATATAAAGAATGTTGTATCCAAAGTATATTTTTACGAGTACGCTCGATTCTATAACAACAAAAACAAAATGCATTCTGTTTTTTTTTTATTTTCAGCCTGAATGTCGAAAACTCGAAAACAGCAGACAGAAACATAAAGAAGTAATAGGTCTGTTCGTCGACTTAAAATTCTTAAGTATTTGTAATAAATGTTAATAGAAAGTATTTGTTTATTAACTCTAAAAGTTTTCAAGGCAAGAGCGTCAAAAGAGAGCAACAAATTGAGTTACAAAAAATATTTTGCGAAATTACAAGTTTTTAAAACTATAACTTAGGATCAACAGGACCAAAATAAGATATCTAAAGTAATTGAATTAAGGATATAGTACATCAGGGTCGGAGGATGTTGCAGCAAATGTTAGTGATTTCTGTAAACTAATGTATTTTCGATACAAAAATCAAAAATTTTTCACAGATAATCAAACAATTTTATGAGAATCATTAAAAATGTTTAATGAAAGAACACCAAAATTGATTTTATAATATTATATAAACTATTAAGGAATGTATCAAACTATGCATCTACTAATTTTGTGCATTCAATTTTACTGGAGTATACGGCGGTCGCCTCAAGCAATGAATAGATATTCCTCATTTCTATTGCGTTGTTATTTTTTGCATGTATATATTGCATGTTTCATTTAAAATTTGTGCCTCCACCCCCTCCAAAGATAAACCTTGATCCACAACTGACTATCTCATATCTGTACTCCAGATTCTAAAGTTGCTAATGTACGTCCGTCAAAAGACTGAAAATTTGAGAGATTAGAGCAGTGGGTGAAGGTGGTACTTATCAAATATATATTATTATCTCATATATGTACGAGTATCTTTAAAAATAGTAATTTTAAATTTATTTTTTTGTTATGTTCCTCATTCAACTTAGTTGAAAGAGAAAAATAAATATATAAATATTATTCGTAGTATCTTAATTAAATTTATTAAGAACAATAACAATAAGATAAGAAAACATAATATTAAGCTAAGACACATACGTTTTTTTTACTTAATGTGTAATAAAATATTTAATTAGGAAATAAAACTTCTTCGTTAAGTAACTAAGTATTTATGGTTTGTAAATGCAGTTGGTTAGTCAATCGCGCACAAAAATCTAAGACGCCAGTTGCACTACCAATATTGACTACCCTTTTTCTAAGCACCAATAAAAAATTTATCTTTTCTAAAACTTTCACTGATTCAACACAAAAGTTTTCTTTTAAAACAAAACTTAATTCAAAGAATTTCTAATGTAAGCAAAGCATTTATTTCAAGATATTGATTTTTGATGAAAGCGTGTTAAATCTTGAACAACTGGAGAGGAAAACTTGATGATCTAACTAACGTGTTTTTTATTGCTTAAATAAACATTTGTACTATTAAATAAAGATATTTTCGTAGTGATAATGAGAAGTACGGTTACAAGTTTTTATACTCTTCATCATAAGTGAAAAAAAGCGTAAATGTTAAGTTTATCATTCCGTTTGTAGTAGAGATGGGCACTGCTCACGTGATTAGCGTGAATCATGCTTGATCGCTCATGATCGTGATTCGTTTTTTTGCTGCAATCACGTACGCGTGCATGAACGTGAGTATGAACAAACTAAGCGTGAGTGAGCATGCATGAGCGTAAGTTTTCATGATTGTGAGTAACTTATTCTTTCACTTACGTAAGCGGTCATGAACGTTAGCGAAAAATATAAGGGCGTGCATGATGAAAAGTCACTCGCAATCACAGCACCTAGTATGGCAAATTGCAGCCATAAAAAGTGTAAATACTTTGAATACTTCTAAATAAGAAGGGCACTATATTTAACGATGTTCATCTGTCTACCGTTGAAATGAAATTTCTGAAAACCGATTCATATGCATGTGACTAAAATGTGACGAGGGTTGTTGACATTGACTCCAGACTTCCAAGAACCTAACAAAAAGAATTCTGAAACGGTTTAAACGCCAAAGCGATCCAGAAATACAGCCTACAGAATTTAGTTTTTGATTCCTGCATTATCGGTCGTTACTGCATGCTACTACAACCAGCATCATCTCCACTCCCAATTCATTAGATTTTTGTCGTTTAGTAAATATTCCTGGGTTCACTCACACCCACATCTTCATCTCAAGGCGACCGGTTAAACGCCGCATCATTTGCCCAGTCGATGTCGCGCGACCCAGAAATCTGCATCAATGCCAACAACGGATTATTACTTTATAAAATCTTAACAATTATTTCGCGCTTCACATCTTGTTGACGTGTATTTGGCATCTATTTACTTCACAAATGTCAAAGCAGAATTGACACTTGCTCTCATTTGCAATAATTATAGCTACTGACGACAGGGCGATGTCGTTTGGCCACCTTGTATGTATAAGTATATTCATATCTTTGTGAAAGGTGTGTTAGATTCGGCATTACCCTGAATTATCTCATAATTTTCCAAATATTTACATACATACATATATGTTTTTTTACCATTCGTAAAAAAGTCAAAGTGAAATTAAGTTCAAAAAGTGGATTATGTTGTTCTTTTATTTACGACTATTTATTTGTGTTTGTCAAATTCCAAATTATATATTTAATTAAAAGATAATAATATTGTGCGACAATTTTATACTGAAACTCATGAACAAGAAGTTTAACACCATATTATGCCGTAGTATATGAAAAAAAGGTTGAAAATAACACCGTGCTACTGAGAAAAAGCACTAATAACACAGGCCAACAAATTTTAGATCATTTTATTTGTGCATATGAAGTTATCGCAATTAAGAATTACATTTTAAATTTTCTTCAGTTTGAAATTTTAATAAGTCTTTAAAAAGAATTTTTTCAAAATTAAAAAAAAACTTTCTGAATATTTCCGAAACTATAAGACTGTTAAAAAATTATTTGAGACGTAGCTTAAAGGATATTTGGCTGTCGATTCTCCTGTGTTTATTTTCAAATTAATCGAAGAACTAGTTCTCGAGTAAATTCAAATTATGTGATGCAGCATCTCGAGATACATTTAATTAAAAAAAGGTATGTAGGTATTGGAGCTCAGTATCATGTGTACCCAAATTGACTAAGAAAATATGAACTTTAGAAATTGTGTTGACGTGTGTAACCATTTGAAAAATGCCAGAGCTTGACTTGATTTAACGATCTAACCCCTTTAGACTTTCTTCTTTGGGGCTACGTGAAATTTATCTTTCATCAATGACCCACAATCGATTTAAGACCTCAAAAATGGAATTCGTGAAATGATCGAGGATATACAGCCGAAAGTGTGCGAAGTGGTGATGAATGAATTGTTATGAAAATAATATAATCCAGTTGGGGTAGCCGCGGCGGCCATTTGGCTGATGTTGTTCTCTATTTATAATTAAATGAACATTTGGATAAATTCGTTATTTTATTAAGAGAGTACTTGTTTTTGGAATTTTTTTATTATTCATCAGACTAGAAGAACGGATCAGTATTGGCTTCGAGGTCGCTACACCATCTCATCAGCGTTCTTTGTTCGATTTTACCACTTTTGACGGTGGATATTAGTGACTAGGATTATCAGCTATTTAACCGTATTATTTAACGAATTAGAATAGGAAAAGAGCAACTTATTCATTTCTTACAAGTTAAATCCACTTCGGTTAGTACCAAATTCTATCTCTGATGATTAATTATTCCAAATATTCCATACTCTACCGCCTTTTCCAGAACCATCGGCTACTGAGATCAGGGTATTTCCCATTTTTGTTTACTTTATTTTTGTCTTTTGTAGATGGCTTTCTTTAGTATTCAACCCTGTGTGACAATGTAAACATGTAGTTTACTATGGGCTTATTAGTTTTTAATAATTAGTGTTTATTTGTAATTTGTTGAACTGTTTAGGTTTATATTTTTAAAAAATGACTGCTATCGAATTTTTACACGCTTGCCTAAATTCGTATTTATGTTTTGATATAATTCCAGATTTGTTGGCCAGTGTAAACAATCAACAATATACAAAGAGTAAATGTGAATGCATGTATAAAAATTCTTTTTAAAAGTGAAATTTCATTCAGAGCTACAATTAAAATATTATTATTTTCAAATTAATTATAAAAACTACAAAAAAACTAAACGAGTTAAACCGGCTAGATATTACAATATTATTTATCACCGAGATAGCAAACCTTAATGTTGACAATCAGCAATCGTGGTAATTTGTACTTTTTTCAAAAGTTTTTTCTTTTCTTTCCTACTTTTTTATTTGTTTATTTTTTTGTATTCTCTATCACACCAATTTATATTTCGTAAAATTCTCATTCACTTAATTTACTACTTGATACAAAACAAGTGCATTTTGCCGACTCAGTGTTGCCAAGAGTAGGGAATTTTCCCTTTTTGTGGGGAATTTATTGGAAAATTTCAAGCGAAGGGAAATGAGGACAGATTTTTCATTTTGAGGAAAATGTAGGGAATTTTTAATGCTTTTCTTTTTTCCTTTTGATTACGGTGTAATTGCGTAAAACACCACACAAAAGTGTAAATATTATACGTATAAAAATTTAAATTTCAAATTTTGTTACAGAAAATATCTTTCCGTAAATAATAACTGTAGACAATGAGAGGCAAAAAAATGTCAGATTTTCCTGGGAATAGATTTTGTTTGAAAACAGAATCAAATTTGATTTTTTATGTTTAATATATAAATTAAGACTTTTTAAAATTATATATTAAGCTATTTTAATTATTCAAATGCGTTCTTCGACAAAAAAACTCCCTTGCTTAGTTCTATCTTTCCGGGGTACACATTTTTTAGCGTGGTCATAATTTTATTAAGCATTCGGAATTAATATTTGATTAGCCTTGTGAGAACTACGCATCCTTATTTTAAAATTTAATTTTGTACCTGGTGATATAAATGTACAAAATTTTAAAAATGCAAATAAAATGTTCGTTTTTTTTAAATCAATGAATTTTTAAAGTAGGGAAAAATGTAGGGAACTTTTTTTGTGTGTGTAGGGAAAACGAGGGAATTTTTTCGAGACATGTAGGGATTTTGTTAAATTTCTGCTGGCAACACTGCAACGACTAAACATTCGGATACGAGTCAATCTTACGAAGGTTGCCTAGTTTGTGAAACGAACATCTTCATATTTACTTTTTTAATAAATTATAACAACTCGTAAGTATGATTTTGTTAATTCTCGAATATTAACTGACTATTAATTTTATATTTGTGTAAACATTTTAGGATTGTTGTACAAAAACGCGTTGGTACGAACTTCCGTTTATTATGCACTAAAGAAAACCTAAATCCTTTAAAGTTTAAACATATGGCGCCCGATATGAAACCCGATTCATCCACATCATTCGAGGCAGATCGGATATTTCACAATACATATTGTCATTCCCAAGCGAAGAAAGTATGTTCGTCATTATCAGTATGTGATACGAAGAGACAATCTACCAACAATAAAAGTAACGATTCTTAATAAACAATTGGCTCGTATGCGCTGTAAACAATATGAAAAAATCGTTGAACTTAAGGGTGATCAGCGAAGCCTTAATAGTGGTCGGCAAATGAAACGCGAACTGGAGCCCGATTCCACTATTCCATGAGGAATACTTCTTTTTAAAAAAATTTTCGTTGTGAAGCCACAAAAGTATCTTCGGCATTATCAGTTTGTTATAAGACGAGCACATTTGCCAGCCGTAATAGTAACGTTTCTGAATAAGGAAATGGCTCGTTTGCGTTGCAAAGGATACGAGAAAGTCATACGCATGATCGAAGAGAAAAATATAAATGCTTAATTTGTGCATTTAGTTTTTTAAGTTTTTTTTTATATCATATTATTTTCTTAAGGTATATTCTTTGTTTTATGTTGTATACACATTTAAGTTTGTAAACAGGAAAAACTTCAAGTTTTTTTATATAATTTTAAAATGAATTAGAAAATGAAAATGAGTTTAATTAAAAGAATAAAATCAAAATACAAAGCTGAGTTTTTATCTAATGTACATATTTTCATACTCGTATTTACACTACGCATCTTTGTTGCATGCAATTTTTATTGTGATTGATTTGAGTCGGGCGCATCTCTATATGAAACATCATCATCATCATCTTCCTTACTTGACTTGTCCTACTGTATCTGTAACGTGTGCCTAATTGTACAAAAGTTCTCCATTCCGCAGTTACATTAAATAATAAAAAATTGCAATATAAAAAATACTAATAGAGATTGAAAAATATCGAAAACAAGTTCCAAATGTGATTTTGCTTTATTTTTCTTCTCTCAAAAAATGTTTTCGTTACATTCAACTTTTCCGTGATGCTTCTTTGCTGTTTTCATTTTTTCCAACTTCTCCAACTTAACGTATGTAATCATATTTTACCTCGAAATATCAAATAAATATGTTGCAGAAAAAAGGTGATAAACCTTTTTTCTATGGCTTATAAATATTTATATTTTCTTCCATCACGATGCAAAGAAAAAATAACAAGTTACTCCTCTTAAGCCAAAAGACATGACATGATGATGACTCGACATCATTGCCAGGTCATTCAATTGTTAAACCAGGCGCATGTGAATGTGAAAAGAGCCATATTTGTGTTGTTGTATTAAGGTGATTTATGCCACTTTGACTTTTTAGATTCCTTATTTGGTGTCGCTTTTCAAAAATGGAAAAGAATTTCTATTTTGGCATCAAGCTTTTTGTCTAGAATTCATGTTAAGTTGTAATTTTAAATGTCAGATACTTCTGCACAGAGGGATTATACATTTATTTTTTGTATTTTTCTTTATTTTATTTAATTAAAAATTATTTTTAATTTGAATATACTTTAAAGTATATTTTTAATTCTGATATTGTACCCAATTCATAGTAGTTGTCAAGAGAATCAAGTGTTTTTTATATGGAGATGCTTAAGAACTAAGTGATATATGTATGTCATTTAATAGTTAAAGAAAAGTTTGCCACCAGAAATTATTATTTTGTCCTCATTTTGTAAAATGAAACATATCAAGAAATACTACAAAGATTTTTAATGACCAAAACTTATAAAGTGAGATATGCAAAATAGCAAAAAAAATTATTTGAGTTTTTCCATTTGATTTCTTTTCAAAATGTGGCCCTTAATTTGAGTTTTTTATATAAAATTGTTTAAGGGCCTATATGGGGGCTAAATGGAGGTAATATATATATATATATATATATAGAGAGAGAGTGTGTGTGTTTATTTAATGGAATTCATGTTGATTGTTTTTTAAGTTAAAGAATTTCTATTAACCGTTTAAAAATGCATACCTGCATACGAGTAATATTGTTAAATAATTTATTAAATGAACAAATCTCATGAAAACCTACTTGCTCAAATAACTTTTACGTTTCTCTATATTGAGTTCAAATTAAAGCTATTCATGCATCAGATCATCTCGTTATATATTCAATTGCCACCACCACCAAGCATGGTAACCTCCACTAACCTTCGTCTTTGATGCAACAACATTGTTGTTCAACAACTTAGCCACTTTAATATGGTTTTAAAATATTTTTATAAACTGAATGAACAAACACACTTTATTGAAAAATAAAAAAAGAAAAGAAAATTTAAATTAGCATACAATAAAAAATAATGTATTTATGAATTAAATGCACAACCACTCAAAAATTATTTGATCTTGTTTTTCAAACAAAAGAAATTTTACTATTACAAAAGAAATATTGAGATGAAAATGTTGCTAATGAAATTGAATTCGATTAAATAGGTATTTTCGAAAGAGAAACAAAAAATTATGTTTAAATTCCGTCGTTACCATAAGATAAAAAATTTGATACTAATAAAAAAACGTGCATTAGGAGAAGAGGCCAAGGTACTTTATTAAGTATTAGTGGAATTAAAAAAACAAAAAAAAAAACGTTATATTCCAGTTAATTAAGTGTTTAATCTCTAATTAAAAGATAAATATATATACATACTAAAGTTCACGAAAACGGGGATTCGAATATTACAAAAGTTGTAGAGATGGAAAAATTATTTAAGTATTTATTTTTATTTAAGCCCGATAGAACTTTGAATTGGCAACAATGCTTTGTTTGACAGCCGTTGTGACAGCTTTGTCGTTAGTTTGATTTGCTATTTTCTAATAAATATAGAAACCCGCTAGACAAAAGCTTATACGTTTTTTTTAGTCTCACTTAACACTTAAAAGAATACTAAAAAAATAAAAATGGAAAATATCATGTATTTTCTTTTAGTTGGCCATCAAGATTGTACGATCTGGACTATTTTCTATGGCGATATGTCGAGTCACTTGTCTACGCCGATAAGCCAGAGACGATTGAATACTTGGAACACAACATTCGGGGAGTTATCGGCGAAATATGGTTGCAATTATTTCGAAAAGTGCATGAAAATTAAAAATGCAGATTGCGCCGGCCCAGGGCAATTTATTTGTGTTTTGTTTTAATTTAAAATTCTATTTTCAAAAAACGCCCTTTTATGCAGGTATGTATATCAATATTTTGTAGGATCAATATTTTGTAGAATCAATATTTTGGGGGATCAACCGTTTCCCAAATAGAGCGCGAACATTGGAAAACGTTACTCCACATTTAAGCTGACAAGGGACTCTTACAGTGTTTAAAATAAAAAATAAAATATAGTTTGATGTCGTTATAATCCTTCCTAAAATAAATAAAGCTATTTATTTAATGTAATTATAATTTTTTTAAGAGAAGTGACACTCAGGCAACTAGTATGCCTACCAACACGTACGTGTGTTATCTTCTTTGGGAAAGGGATAGTGGGAGAGGAAAGATGGTGAAAGTGAGAAAGCTTAATTTTTACAACTCTGATATTGCGCGCTGTGTTAGTTTTTAGATCAGTGTTGCAGCGCCTCTGATGTCAAGTAGGCGCATTAAATGTGTTTTAAGCTGTTGTAGCCAATTTATTAATTACTTTACTTCGCCGGCGATTTCGCTACAATACCGACGCATGAGGGCGCTGTGATGTCTGCTAGCATACACCAGTATCAACTGCTGCCAGTACTGTTCAGTGACTAGTACTATGCCTTCATCACTTAAACAGTCCGCCAACAACAACAATACAAGGGCACACTAATGCATATCTCAAAAAATGCTGGATGTTATGACTTGCCTGAAGCTGGGCTCGAACCCCCGTTCTTAGACATTATTTGCTTTGTAGTCAACGCGCTAACTACTTCAGCCAACAGCACCCTGGACATACATATATGTATTTTCCCGTGTTTCCTAAGAGGAGGGCCGTAAAAAAATCATTCCACCTAATTCTATCTAATGCTAGATATTAGCTCGATGTGTATGCTTTCTCTGTGAGTTCTGTGTCCACCTGGCGTCTCCACGTATTTGGGGGTCTTCCTCTTCTGCGGCTTCCCTGTGGATTCCAATCTGAGTGTGTGGCAAATCCACTTCCATTTGCGAAATCGCTTAACATTTTCCATTGAAATGAACCACCTTAACACTATTATTTTAATTTTTGTCTTCTGTTTTATCATTTCTGTGTTTTTGTTTCTATACAATTTGATTCATTCAATTATTTAAGACATGTTATATTACGTTATGTATGCAAGTGCACAACTACGAATAAACAATTTTTATTCAGCAGGTGAGTTGGCGGCGTAATATCACAGCCAGCAAACGTGTGCGGTCGTAGCATTAACAAGTAATTTCATTCGTACGTATTCACGGATTCATATACAGTGCAAGCTCGATTTTCGCGACTAATTAAAAGAAACTGAATTTTTGCGATAACAGAACCCAAAATTTTATTGACAAATTTTATGCAATTTTTAAAAATTAGAATTGTTTTTATTGATCTATTTACATTTTAAATTTTTTTTAAAGAAATTGGAGATTTTGAGTTGCTTTTTTGGCAAATTATTTTTTAAAATAACAGCTGCATCACGTAGCTCATATAGTGGTGTTGTCGTCGGCTTATCATTTTCCAAATCCAATTGTATGCATATGTTTATCGATATTATAGAATCGTTAACTTTCATTTTGTTTAATTGGACTGGCTTTTGATCGTAAAATCGCTGCTAATATTGGAACATGTTTTTCCCCTTTGTTTTACTAACCACTTATAAAGCATTTTTTCCATTCTTGCCAGGGTCACTTTCTGTTGTACGTACGAACTTTTTGAATATTTTTTTTGCTTTATAATGCAATAAACCGACTTGTGATTCACACAAATTGAATATGTGGAATCTCCACTTTAAATTTTTTTTAAATCTCTAATTTTTGAGAAATTGTTGGCTTTAAAATATGTGGAACATTTTCCATATTAAGAGTTGTATTTACACAACAATTGATACGAGTAAACTGACAAAATTTAAGATAAAAATCATCCAAAAAATTTAATATTAAAAAAACAGATAAAATCGTGAAAATAGAACCCGTTTTCTCACACTGTCGCGGTTATGGAACCTGCAAATATAAAAATTAAGCGGTCGCGATAATGGGTGGTCACGAATACCGAGCTTGCACTGTATATGCATGAACTCGCATACTATGGAAATGGAATTGTCTGTTATTTGATAATAACGCCTTAGATTCCATGAATGTACATATGTATGTATATTGCAAGAAAAGCACATGTTTGCGAGGGTGGTCTTAAGAGACTTTTAAAACCGAATAAGTGCGATAAAGCGAATATATATATTTAGATTTATTAGTTATTTCAGTTTTCTCAAAGTCACATGCTATCACCCCAATTCTGAATAACAATTCCCTGGGAATTTTCTCCCGATTCCCTGTTAATCTACTCTAAATAAAATCTCCCAGGGAAATTATTCTCTTTTCTTATTACTCATATAAAAATGTAGGTACAGGGTTGCCAGAGAAACCAGATTAAATGTGGTAGATTGCCAAAAACAAAGTGTTAAAATGTTCTACGGTTCAAAAAAATAGTGCTAGTTTTTGTAACATTGCTTTTTAATAATATAGTTAAAGATAATTTTACATTTCAGACATCTGTACATTTTGAACAAATTTTTATCATTTGTATAAGGTACTGTATTAAATTTCTTTAATTTTATTTGATATTTTAGTTATGTAAACATATTTACATACAAAATTAATTTTATTTAATATAAAAACTTTTAAAGGTACGAGTATACAAAAATATGAGATAAAAATTTTGTAGTCAAAAAGCTTTAATATATTTCAATTCAAGTTAAGAGCATTCAAAATATCAACGATTTTATTTGCATCTTCCTCACCGGACAAACTCATTTTTGTATATTTCAGATCAACCGATTTTTTACAATATCCTCCTGATATATCTAAGGCAGGGGCATAACTTTTATGCCCAATATTGATTTTAAAAAATCTTCAGAGAATTATTATTAAAGGCTTTTTAAAATAAAAATCTCTTAACAGTTAAAAATAACACTTTCATAACACTTATAAAAGACCTTTATTTTCTCATAACCATTATAGAAGATTTTTATTTTTCTAGGTCTTCTTCTCGCGACCTCTATTTTTATTGGTCATCTGTATCAACACATACTTAGTGTGTGCAAGATCTAAAAAGCCCTAATTAAATAATGGCTATGCAAAGACCGAAAAATATAAAAAATTGGTAAGAGAAGACCAAAATAAATAAAAACCTCTCATGACAATTATGAGAGGATTTGAAGATTTTTAGCTTTTTATAATTGTTATTTCAAGACCAAACTTTTTCCAGCTATTTCTTCTTTGATCAATTGAATATTTAAATAAAAAATAACATCACTTATTTTGGGTTCTGGTCTAAATTATTTATATTAGCATACATACGTTGTCTAATTTTGCACCCTCTCTTATTCGTATAACCGGAAATAACAATTCTACGACAAAGTTGTAGAACAGGTAGCAAATATATTTGTACAGTGAGAGAATTTATACTTAACTTGATATTATATATATGATTTTTTTAAAGAATTCTGCGATCTAAAAAAGTGCTAAAAATGCTAAATAATTATAAAAATATGCTAAACTAGCATTTAGCATTTTTTCTTAAACTCTTAGTACTAACTCAGAAAAAATAATGCTAGATCTAGCACTAAAAGTGCTGAAATGGCAAGCCTGTATAGGTACTCTCATTGCTTTGCTTATGCTTTTACTTGAACCAATACTTACGTAAGTGCTTATACGTGTGTATTTTTAGCTTTGTAGTGGCGTCAACTTTAAGAACTTTTTAGTCCCTTGAACCGATTTAAATAATATATGGTCGGGTCAGTAAAGCTCAACAATGTCTAGCATTTGGTAAATGAATGAAGAAAACCGGCTGGGAAATAAAGGAGAAAAAGCCTTGTTCATGCCAATGACACTTTTTATGACCTTTTTTTAATTTACTCCTTTGTATCATTTTAACAAACTTTATTCCACTTTCTAAAGTTTTTTGAAAATGAGTACAAGTTCTAATACTAATAAACATCAAAAAGTATGAAGATATACGTAAAATAACTAACGCAGAAAAGTTTTGGTTCGAGGTAGGAAATTTTGAAAATGGATTTGATGAAAATATATATTAAAATTTATATGAATTCCTTACAAATATATTTTTTACTTTGCCTACTTACTTACTTACAAGCAAACTTAAAATAGAAACTTGTGAGTCAATGCTTTCCTCTCTCAATTTCCTCGAATTGGATCTGGTAAAATGAAGCATTAATTACAAAATATAGAATAGGTATTTTTAAAAAGTGATAAACATTATCAAAAGTTTTTTTAAAAGTAACTTTTCTTTTTGATAATATGTCTAAGGTTGGAATGTACCTGTGAATTGTTTTTTTAATATTAACATTGATTTATAACTCAAGTATGTATAATTAATTAATTTTATTTTAGTTCAATGTATTTAAGTAATTGTTAAAATTCGTTTTTGATTTGTTTAATTGAAATAAATATAATTTTTTTGTTTACATGAAACTTGGCCCTATTTTACTTTAAAATATGCTTTCTTGACCCCCTTTTTTCTTAAATACCCTTTTTATGACACTTTTACGAAATTTTCAACGGCAACCCTGATAGCAAACAACAATTCTGGAAATAAATTAACCAGAAGATTTTACAAATTTGTATTAATAGGAGCACAAATAAGAGAGATCCTTTTACAGGCTAGTTTCATAGTTTAAGGAGATCTTTTGAAATAGTCTCTTTTTAATTTGGTTCAAATGTTAAGACTTAAAAGATTTTTTCCTTAGTTTTAGTGAAAATTGACTTAGAAATAACCCTTTTGGATTGTCGAAGATGTTGGAGAATATCCGGCTTTTCACTTCATTTTCTGATTAGCTTTAAACGTATAAAATCTTCCATTGTACCATTCGACTCCTGTTTTGTATTTCTAAAGTTCTTAACACTTCTAATAGTTTTGCTGAATTACGGCGCCTGCCGGTTTTGAATAATTTTGAAAACTAAAATTCTATTAGGAACTGTGAAAAATGGTCCTAAATTTTTTAATAACATGCATATTTCTCACCAATAAAGTGTGTAAAAAATTACATAGAGGCAATTGCTGCAAAATAGCTTTTCAGCTACCCCTCGTAAGTGCATAAATGAAGGCTTGAAATCTACACAATATTTCATACCTTCATGTTGTTTTTATAATAATGATATCGTATAATTTTTGACTGTGACAGAAAGTGGTTGTTGTTTGTTACATTTTTCTAAATTAAGTCGATTATTGTTATTTTTAAAATTTGTTGCATTTTAGTTTCTGTGTAAATGTCGTTGTTACTATTTTTTGAAATGCTTTACTGATTTTGTGACAGTTATAATCGACATAATACCCAAACATACATACATAAATATGTATCTATTTGTTGCTTTAAGACGCGCGCTCTCAGATAAGCGCCGAATCATAACAATAAACAAAACAGAAATAAAAATTTATATTAAAAAGCAAAGTAATAATAACAAAAAATATGCATTAAAATATCGAAAGTTTTGAGTTAAACTTATTAATTTCAAGGAGCTATTGTTGAATGGATTATTTGAATGATTTCAACACCTCAAAATAAGTGGATGGGTGCGATTTTTATAGTTTGACTTATGATTAGCATAAATTAAAATTCACTTTTATTGCAAGTGATTCAAAAGTTCAGTTTAAGTGAATGAGATTATATGTAACCTTACAAAAAGTTTAATCCTGCATGTGAATAAGAGAGTTTTGATTTCACAAGAACAAAAAACAACTTGGGAAAAAGTGTGTGTGGTCTGTTAAAACAGAGGAGAGACTAGATACTAGATACCTACACAATAAAATAATTTATAAAATATCGCTGATGATGGTCAGCAAAATTGACCGAAATATCGGAAAGGAAAAATAAATAAATTTACAAAAATTAATTAATTTTACATGACCTTAAGCCGAAACAAAATTATCCTACAAGTGAATAATATAGTAGGTCAACAACTGCGTATTCTCAAGAAATCTTAAAATATTGAAAAATTCAGGAAAATTACAAAAAAGTATTTGATTAAAAAACAGTTTTTCTTTTTACTTTGTATATCGTTTCCTTATTTTAGGAAAGGCGGATCTAACTTTAAACAAAATATACAGAAGGAGAATACATATTATTTGACAAAATTTAGATGTCATATTTGGAGGGCTTAGAACTGAAGTGAAACAAGTCACAAAAAGACAATTCAAAGTATTTTGAGTTTCAGTAAATGTACAAGAGAAACAAATATAAAATGAGAGCCATTGATTCGGGTTTTTTGTCGTTAACTTAGGAACGAAACACTTTTTTACTTAGTCCGTTACAGAACTAAATAGAGTTAAACTTTGCGGAGAATTTCGCATCAGTTTTGAAATTTTTCATATTTTATTACTTGGTTCACTTCAGCTCTGAGTCCTTCATATATAGTTTTTAAATATTTTTAACTGCAGTACTTATAACTCTAAAACTATATGCATTTATATATAAATTATATACCTCAGGTTTCTCTGATGAGCTATCACAGATGATGACTCACGCAAAACACTTGAAGTTTACAAACTAAACAAAAAAAAAACTCTTCAGTTTAAAAGTCAATCATACTTATTCTATTGTTTTTCTTGGTTTTGTTGAATAGTCTCCTAATGAAGTACACATTTTATTGCTTTGCCTGCAGATGAGACTGATAAAATCGATATTGTTACAAATTGTCATTTCCATGATAAAAAAAAAATAATTACAAAATGATTTAAAATTATTCATTTCAGTATAATTAAATAGTTTAAATAAAATGTTTGTAGTAAAACTTTGAATTGAATTGAATATTCAGATATAACAATTTTCAAATAAACTTTTTAATTAAAAACACGTTTACTGCAGAAACAATCATGCAAAGGTCGAGTTTGTAAAAACATATAAAGGTTGTTGTTTTTTTTTTCTTAAAGTCCGATAGAACTATCATTGTGTAAGTATTTCGTTTAATTTACCGCCGGGTTGTTAATATATGAATTAGTTAACATTTGTAAATTTATCTATTAGCGTGTAATACAAAATTTAAGGCAAACCAAGGGTAACTAACTAAAATTGCTAACTTTCCAATGTTGCAACAGACAATGACCCAAAAAATAAAATAAACAAAATTATTGAATAATATTCGTTCATAAGCAAATTTCGCTTTTATTTTTAAAAATTATCTTGCCATTATAAGCATTTAGGAACAGATAAGCTTCAATTCAAATTTGAATACCTAAAAGTGAAAGGTTTTACGCTTTTCTTAAAAAGAAATAAAAGAAAAGAAAAAAAAACAACAAACTGAGACAAACTCAATTTGTTAGATAGCAAATAAATACACAATTGCACTTAGAAAACAAATAAATATTTATCTTTTTTTATCACCTGGTTTCGAACTTATAATTTTTGTACGGTCAGTAGTTGAATAAAACGAATTTTGGTATTTTCCTTTTCTTAACTTCACTTTTGTTTTTAATGTTACATTTTATTAACCATGAATTTGTTTTTATGTTTTTCTGTTTTTCTGTTTTTCTGTTCACTATTCAAAGAAATCCACGAATGTCACCAACAAGTTTTAGGTTTAACCAGCTGTAAGTTGTCATTTTTATGTCCCTATTATATTATTTAAACTTTTTTCTTTACACCATTGTACTTTAATGAAAGCATAAAATTTTGTTTTACTTAATTTTACTTTTTAATCTTTTTTATTTTTCTTTTTGTTATATTTTGTGACAACTCTTTTGTTCCTTAGGCATTCTTATTGAAATCTAGAGGTTGGCCTGGCCTGCTTAGAAATAATAAAAATAAAAAAAATATATTAAAAATTTCCCTTCAGAATCGTATAAAGCTATTAAGTAGCATAAAAATGTGTTAACACTAGAGTATTCAATTAATCGGATAATCACTCGCTTAAATAGTCAAAGTTTTGCTTTAATCGTTTAATAATTTGTTAATTTTGTATTAATCGGTTAATCGATTCATAAAAACTTTCTACAAATGAGTTAATTTCCATAAAATAAAAATATATAAACTGTTTATTTTGAGATTTTATTAGTAAAATAAAAAAATAATCGCATAACAAACAACACCTCTTGAAGTATTTAAGGCAGAAGAAGTATTTATGAACATAATAAAATAATTTGGTTCAAAAGTTTAAGTTTTAAATAAGTATAAGTGTTCTCTATTTTTAATGAGACTTGACTTAAGAATAATCTTTTGACTTATCGAAGATCAATAATAGAGAGTATCCAGTTTTTCTGTCCCTTTTCTGGTTTGCTCCAAATATATAAAATCTGCCCTTCGGATATCGTTTTCGAGTTGTGAAGTACAGGGTGTCTGCCGGGAGTATACCGTTCATTTTTTTATAATTTTTAAATAAATGACAGAGAATGGATCTTATATTGATAAATGTTTTATTTAATGTCGGCAATTATGTATGGAATACAATATCAGATAAATGTCCGCCTCCGGTTGCCTCACAAATGCGAGCCCTTTTGAACACATTTTTCATTACATTTACACACATTTCATTAATTTCATCCCGAATATTTTGAGTTTGAGTTGCTCAAGCGTTTCTGGTTTGTTTGCTTAAGCCTTGCTTTTCAGATATCCCCACAAAAAAAATTCCGCAGCAGTCAAATTAGGTGACCGTGGAGGTCAATCAACATCACCATTTCTTAAATTACATCTTTGTGGAAAGAGGTCTCGCAGTAATTCCATTGTAATCCTGGCTGTATGCGATGTGGCACCGTCTTGTTGATACCACATGTTAATCAAGCCTGGACCTGGTTTTTTCGAAGATGGATCATGCTATCGCGATGTTAGCAACGCAATTTTGACCTATTATTGGTGACGTAGATATCGCTGACATGTGATTTCAATAGGACGGTGCCACATGTCACAGAGCCAATGAAACGATAAATTTATTGCAAATCAAATTTCCCGATCGCATAATTTCACAAAAATCAGCTGTTAAGTGGCCAGCAAGATCGTGTGATTTAACACCACTGGATTATTTTTTGTGGGACTATGTTAAGGACATAGTTTAACGGAGCTAATGAAATCGATTGCAGCCTTAAAATTCAAAGTCCGTGATGTGATTAACGAAATAGAGCCGCCATTTTGCCATAAAGTGATTAAAAACTTTGATGAAAGAATCGACATCTGTCAGCGTGGTCGTGATGGACATTTGCCAGATATCATTCTTCGTTCATAATTGTCAAACTTTTCTTTTTGTAATACAGTAAAAATTTTGATTATCTTTTTCCAAAAGCTAAATTTGTGTTTTATTCAGGCTCTAAGTCCTTGGAATTTTTTAAGCTAACGTAGTGCTTTTCTCTCTTTCTCCATGCACGAAGGCATATCACATTTACCCATTTATCAGTATATTGCCGATTTCTTAATTTGAAATTATCAAAGTGTAGATTTGTCGATTTTTTTCCAAAATCATTATCATCAATCAATCAATCAATCATTCATCAATCATTTATGTTTTTTCTCCGCTTTTCAGTGCAATTTACTGATACTCACGCTGATGTTTATGTGAGTGAAGGAAATGTTATATAATCGAGATTTTTTTTTTTTTTTTTTTTTAAAGAGAAGTAACACTCAGGCAATTAGTATGCCTACCAACCAGTAGGTGTGTTACCTTCCTTGGGAAAGGGATAGTGAGAGAGGACAGATGGTGAAAGAGAGAAAGCTTAATTTTTTACAACTCTGATATTGCGCGCTGTGTTAGTTTTTAGATCAGTGTTGCAGCGCCTCTGATGTCAAGTAGGCGCAAGACCAGTGCTATGCCTTCATCACTTAAACACTTTGACAACAACAAACACAATGGCATACTAATGCACATCTGAAAAATGCTGGAGGTTATGACTTGCCTAAAACTGGGCTCGAACCCACGTTCTTAGACATTATTTGCTTTGTAGTCAACGCGCTAACTACTTCAGCCAACAGCACCCTGATTGATCCCGTCAATTATATGAGGACATTTTATGTATTATTATACAGATTCATATATTTGCCCAGTTCGCAATCTATTGTAAGAGTTCTAAGTTGTTCAAATGTTGTTAGTAATTTCTATATAATTTAAACAGGTTGGAGAAAAATTTGCATGTGTAAAAGCTGTGACTTTTCCATCATTTTGTAATCGGATCGATAGCATTTCATTATTTTTGTGATCGGTGCCACTGTGCATCAGACAATGCACATTTGTGTATCAATTAATTGACAGACGTAATAATAATGAAACGAACGTCTAAAATGAGAAACAAGTTTGAGCACATTTTCTATTGTTTTTTTTTAAATCAATTTCCTTGAGCTTTACAACTGATATTCAACTTGTATGATCTTTATATAGATACATATGTACAATTATTTTACTAAATATATAAAAAAATTCAATAGTGAATGAGTCGACAAGTTTTACCCAAATTCTCCTTAAAAAACGATTTTATTTTGCCACAAGCAATAAATTATTGAGTTGCTGCCAGTTGCTCTTATTGTTGCACTTACATTTAATTTTTAATTATTGAAATCTTTATAAAGTTATGCTTTTGCTTTTTTCTCTCATCTTTTAGTTAATTTTTATAAAAATAATATAAATAAAAATAATAAAAATAGTAAAAATAATATATTCTCTTCAGGGTCTATTAATTTTTCACTTAATAATAATGATCATATTTTCTTTTTTTTGTTGTTTTTTGGATTTCTTTTTTGTCTTTCAATTAATTTTTATATATGAAATGCTTGAGTACGTAGGCGGTATTAGAACTAATCGAAATGACACCAAAAATAAACTACAATGCTTTTAAACATAAATTTTACGAGTAATTTTAATATTTAGCGGGGCATAGTATTTTATTGCGGCCAGTTGAATTGGACAGACAATATTGAGTGCACTTCTACAATGTCAAATAATATTTGTCCAATGAGTCTGCCTGCAAACTATTTAATTGCTAACATAACTTTCCGGCATAACTCACAGATTCTACTGCGACTCAAGGGTGACAGTGATCTGAACTATAAGAGGCTCCAGCTGTATTGGTAACTTTATTGTAGCAGGTGATGCCTGACCAAGTGAGCACATAGATAGATGAATTAACAGACACTTTACTGGTATCTTTCACTAGCACCCTGCAAGTTATGTGCTCAGTATCAACTATACGAACTTGCTGAGAGAAGGTGGTAGAAAATAGGCACTAATGACAAAGTGCCTAAGACTACATGCCACAGCGACTACCATTATTCCGTTCTGTGTGCTTAAGCTGAAAAAATAATTTTTTCTCTTATATTCTACGACCGAACTCGTATATTTATTTGATTTTCATAAAGCATTTGCTCTTTTGCCCGTAATATGATTTAGTGTTTTAGCTTTCCTTACGAAAAAAAAATCTGTGAAATATTGCATTTTGGTGTTCTGAAAAATTTAACGTTTTTTTTTTGTTTGTTTGTTTGTTTGTTTGTTTTATTATATCGAAGCGCTAATTTAGATTAGTTACTGTTGATTTTTTAGCATTTCAATGCGAAGATTTTATATTTTTATATTCTCTCTTTTTCTTTTTTGAACAAACTTTTAATTTTATAGTTGCAGACTTGGAGTACTAAATGGTTACAAGTATTTAATATCTGCTTTTATGCCAATTATTTATTTATTTATGGCTTGTTTTGCATTATTAGCTTTGGTTTTTTTTTCTCTTTTCTAAAGAAAAATTTATGCTTTACGTAAAGTTGTTTTAATTAATAGTTTTTATTATCTTTGTGTGTTTAACTTTAAACAAAATTGACAAGGAAATAACCGATTGTAATTGTTGGGTGAACATCAAGCATAATTGGATATTATGCAAGCGTGTTATGTGTTTATACAATAAATCAATTAACTATTTTTTACTTAATTAATTCATTATTGCTATTCAAATATGGCTTTCCAAACGTGGTTGCAAAAAGTAAATAATCTAAATACACAAATTAGTCAACAACTGTTGCTGGAGAACCTTAGTGATTTACGATAAGCGTGATAAGTGCTTTAATTCACATTTTTAATTTTATTTAAGCCTGGGACTAATTTTATTTGAAAAAAACTGAATGGTTTTTCTAAATTGTTGATCAAAAACTTGTTGATTCCTTCCAGCAAAACTCATACTGCTGAATCTTTTCTGAGCTATTCAATGGCCACATCCAGAGATCAATTCTGACAATATCAGTATTTAGTTATCAGCCAAAACATGTAACCGATTTATACGCTTAAAAATGCGAAGAAAATTTTTAATCATATCTACCATCTAAATATGATTGATTAACCATGTATGACTCGATATTCCATGTTGTGTTTTTGTTTTAAATGTAATTGTACGAAAGAACGAATACGTGTGACATCGTAAGCCTGGCAGTTAATTTATTAATTTATTTTGTTTATTTCAATGTATAGTTAATCTGCTGACCATTTGCTTTGATTCTTAATTTTCATTCTTTATTTTGCATTAAGCAATAAAAATCAAATATATCTGTAATTAATCGTTGATTTTCACGAATATGGTCAAAATATGAATCTCTAATCATGTACATTCTCACTATCACTTCAATTTATAAGATATTAATTTTGTTGTGCTAAAGTCACTAAACTAATAAATACAAAAATACAAATATTATGCGTTTCATATTAATGACAACGAAAAACAAAAACTAATTCTTAGGGCAGCAAAAATAAAATTATTTTAATTTTAAGCTCTCTTTTTGCAGATATTTTATTTGCCAAACAAATTATAAAGCTGAAAGTCCGCACCACGCGTTCTATACGTCATGCGTCCTACGCGTCTCTGAAAAAGTTGAATTAGAGTATTTTCATAAAGCAAGTTACAAAACAAAAGTTTGCTACGCTTGTGACGCGTACAAATTTGAACAACATTCTACTTTTACGCGTCGTATACAACATATCAGTTAGTGCTGTTAAGTTCCGAGTCTAACATTTTTTTTGAGATTGACCATTAAATATTAGAAAGGTATTTTCGTAAGCAGTTGATGAAAAGCGAATTAAAACAATATAAAGAACATAAAACTTGAAAAAAGCTAACAAAAAGTCTGCAAAATTTACTTGAAATTTGATAAGCAAAAACGTGTATAAAGCATGGTGTGTAACTTGCAGTTTTTAAAGCGTTAAATGCCTAAAACGCATGAAACGCAAGCGTGTAGAACGCGTGGTGTGGACTTTCAGCTTAATTGCCTCAATTGTTGACTATTAAATTGTTTTTTTTTCTTTCTTGAAACAATTTTGAAACGTATTAATTAAAGGCGTTTCTTAGCTAGAAAAATAAACAAATAACTAGGTTGCCCCTTTTCATTTTAACAATAACAATTAAAAAGCTATAAAAAAGAAGTGATTAAAACCATTCTTTTTCCACCAGCATTACAATTAAGTTTCTGTGTGCATCTCAAGTGTTTTTCAATTATTTCTTTGTACCACAAGTATGTGTCTTAAGTCTTTTGTTTATGACTAAAGCAGTTTATTGAAAAAAATAATAATAATTCGTTTGTGCGATTTATGGTGCAGTTTAAGAAAAACCAAGTTGATGAACTAAATAATAAAGTTTTAAAAATTAATCATGTGCGAACAACAAAAAACAGAAATTTAAAATAGCTTCAAATTGAGACATTAACATTAATGTGTTGCTTGTTTTAAACATTTTTTGGTAGTATTTACTTTTTTATTTATTTATCTATGCTAAGATTAATGATCGGGAGCATATAATGTCATTAATTGACAGCATATTATTTTTTGTTAGCTGTATATTAAATTTATTACACACATAAATTTGCCAGACATTACCTTGTTAATTATTTAGTATATTTTTTAAACATGTTTTATATGTTTTTTTAATCTATTAGAATTGCTTTGGCTCATTGTTTTAAAGTATTTTTCACGTTAGTAGAGAGTAGTTTTTATTTACTGTTAATATAAATAAGCATTTGTAAGAAAATATAATTTCTTATAAATATCACCATTAAATTCAGTAGCTTTATGTTTTACCAATATTACAAATTAATAATAACGTTAAACTTTCAGATAATTTGTATCTACTTTACAAATGCATTATACATTTTGAATAAATACGAGCGCAGTTTGATAATTCCGTGACTTTTTATATTTCCAAGGCAACAACTTCAAATAAAATGCTGGTCGCGTTAAATGTTATCTATTACTAGATAACTGTCCAATTTTAAGGAAGCTGAGTCTGTTAGTTTGCTTTTGACAGCGATTGAAAGTATACAACCTCGTTACTTTTAACGAAAATGGAAAAAAGTGAATTTCGTGGACAGATTAAACATTATTTTTGAAACCAAAAAACCATCACCGAAACCAAAGAAACACTTGATAAAGAAAGGGTGTACCAAAATCAATGCAAGATCTAAATTTTCGGCCATTTGTGCAGTAAAGTGTTAGTGACCTAAAACACAATTTGACAGCTGACAGTTTAGGCGATACTTTCTTTTTAAATACAAACACAAAAGCCATTTCGGCTTGTCTGTAGAAACATCCAGGGTTCAGGCAGGAATCGAACCTGCAACCCCCAGACTCATAGTCTAGTACGCTATCTACAAGTGTACGGGGCTCCTTAGAACAAGGTGCTTTTATTTCATTGAAAAATATCTCAAAAATAATGAAGAAACTACAAACTTAAAATCATGCGCTAATTTTGGAACACCCTATAATATGTGTGTAGAGTCCACCACTAATTTAAATGATTAAAAATGGTTTGCTGAGTTACGTTGCGGTCGTACCAGAACAAGTGATATCAAACGTACAGGTCGCTCTCAAAAACATCGTCACCTCAGAAAAATCGGATAAAATCCATTGAAATGGTATTGTGCGTTCGGAGAATGAAAGTGCGTGAGATGGCTGAGGCTTTAGGCATCTCATCCGAGCGAGTATATCATATTTTGCATGAATATTTGGATATGAAAAAGCGCTCCGCAGGATGAGTGCTGCGCTTGCTCACGCTCGACCATAAACGCAATCGCGTGACCACTTCAAAGGGGTGTTTAGTGAGTCTCAAGGCAATTTGAGCGAGTTTTTTTGGATTTATCCCCTTGTGTAAAAACATTAAGAAACGGCTGGCTGGTAAGAGATTTGGATCAAACGAAAAGTTTATCCTTGAAACAAACGCTTATTTTGAGAGTCTTGAGAAATCTTATTATTTGGAGGGAATGAAAAAACTAGAAAGATACTTGACTAAATGTATCATGCTGAAAGAAGACTTTGTTGGAAAATTTTTACTTTATTCAGAATGTTACAGAATTATGAAACTGCCCTCGTAGTTCTGTAAATAAATTTTACATATGGAAATTTTAATTGAAAACAATAAAGTGAAAGGAAAAATCACATGTTTTTTAATAAATATATAAATTTATTATATCCAAAAAGTCGAGGTTCAGAGCTTATCAAAATTTAGACATTTAGTTTCGACGATAAAGGTCTTTTGTTGTCAGCTGTAAAAAATTATGTGCCCTCCAACTCAGCATTTGCTAGACACATTTTTCAAAAATCACCTAAATGAGTTTTATCCGACCACTTTTGGTGACTAAAAACTGATAAATGATTTGCGAGATCAAATAACCATCCGAAAATGAACATAATTATGTTTAAAAAGTGATTTTCTTAAAACACAATCGCGATTAGATAATGAAAGTGCTTGAAGTATGAGTGTTTTGAGAATTGTCTTAGAATCATATTTCGTGAAGCTGGATGATGCATACGAGTATGTAAGTGATTGTTCTTGTGTTTTAAGTAAGTTTAAAGCAATTGTATAATATTACTTCGGCAGACTAATGGGTACTAAGTTATCCTATCTTCCTTGAGGATACGAGTCAAATTACCATCTAAGACTTTGCGTTAATTTCAGCCTCAACGACACGAACGAACGACGAATAAATATTTATTTTATAAAAAAAAACTCATTAAAAAGTTCATTAAATGTATGTGCTGTTCATAGAATCCAAGCAATCGAATTGAGTGAAAAATTTGTATTAAAACAACTCAGTTATTGGAGTGGTTTCCATAAATATTTTCTACTCAAGACGATTGTTTGGATTCTAAGAACAGCACAGTAAATTAAATTTGTTTCATTCATTTGTTTATTGTCCCACCCATCCCGAGCTGCAAGACGAGTTTTGATTTCAGATTTCAGCCGAGTTTTCCGTAATTGATTTAAATAACCAATAATTTAATTAAAAAAATAAGTACATATTTTAGAGGTCAGGCTTACCTTAAACGTCTAATGTTAGGCTTAGGGCAGAAAATATTGACAAACCAAAGTGCTTTTATTTTTCAAGCAAAAACTGAAATTTGAAAAATAAATTTTATTTTACAAGCAAATATTAAGGGCAACGCTTAGCGTTTAGAAAGCTTGTATAGAATTTGTTTTTGTAATTTAAATTTTTTCCCATATACAATTTCGCGGCGCTTAGCTCCCTCCTTACTCAGAAAAATTTTTTAGACTTAATTTTTTTAATAAAACTCAAACAAATGAAAATTAGTGTACGCAAAGGCGGCAATCCGCGCAACAGGTATTATGTTGGCATACTTTTTCATCTCCTAGCATTTTCTTTCATTATTCATATTATTTAATTTACTTTTTCTTAAAATTTTGGAAAGATAATCATTATTTGCGGTGACTGCATATAACACACAAAAATGAATAAAGAACCGATTTAGATTTTTTTCGTTAATTCAGCCAGCAATATGTACTGCATAAATTTTCGAAAATAAAGAACTTTGTTTATTGAAAAAAGTAATAAACATACTGAATACATACCATTTGTAGTTGCCGAATGTTATAAAAATATCCTTTTTATTGTAGAATTAAGTTTATATAATCCAATCAATTGCTTTAGTATTTCCCAATGCATCATATGAAAATTATTTCATCGTTAAGTTCATCTAAAACCACAAATACAAAAATCACTTAATTTACACGTTATCAATTACAAATATTATTTATTAATTCAACAATTTTAAGTGACTTATGAATTATAATTTTGTTAGACAATTTTTTTTCATTTCAAAACAAATCTGCAGGAAATTAACAAAATTTATTTATTTTTATTAACATGAGGACATTCAACCATTTGGCATTTTGAGTAAAAATTCACACATGATCATAGAGACACAATGTTACGAACGTGTTAAAATAAGACGAACTACAAACTGAAATCAACAAAAACAAGTTTGTTTACGCGCTCAAAAACTATTGTTTAAGTTGTTCTTCCAAAAAAAGAAATGAATTGATTATTTTATTGATTTTTTATTTAACTATTTAAACTTTTCTTTCTAGGATGACCGCAGTTTTTGAAGACTTTTTGTTTTGCACTTTTATGTTATTGCCAATTGTATAATATTTACTTTGAAATAGTGGAAAAATAAAGTTAACAGATTTATGAGAAAAATACCAGATTTTTGAAAAAAAAAGAAACTGAAGCGTGCAGCGTTTGTGAACTGAGTTGTTATCACGACCGTTTCTTAAAGTGTTGTGTCAGGTGAGTTGCTCACCATTTTTCCATCAAGTCTTTCTTTTTTTTTCTTCTTTCTTTGGTTTTGTTTGTTTTGATATTGTTGTTGCTGTGATGCATGTAATTGGTAGTTTTTTATTTTTGTTTTTGTTGGGTAAAGCTTTTTTTTGTTTGTTTATTGATGATATACAAGTGTGGAGAATTATGCTCGTTTGTTTACTTTTTTCGATTTTTTCGGTCTAGCGAAAAAGTGACCAGTGTTGTCAAGAAAAATGCTGCGATGTGCATTGTTAACACTGAAAACTATTTCATGAACTATAAAATATACATCAGTCGTTGAGCAGCTCTGGGCTGAAGAGCTGCTCTCGCGTCATCGTAATTATTTCTTAAGTGCGGTCAGGCTTGCGTGTGTTGTTTGGCCTTCGAGAATTTGCAGAATATATACCGATAAATAAATAAATAAATAAATAAAATATATGTACATACATATGTAACTAGTTCCAAGGAAAGCGAAAATCGATACCCGTCCGTTCTATTCTGAAAATGTTTATAGTTCTGTTAAGAGCAATTTGCTGTTAATAGAAATCATATAAATTGGAAGATCCTACCTATTACAATCTCATGGGTACTGACTTGTTTGTACTGAGGCTGTTGACTTCCCGGGAAAAAATCATACTCCTATTCCCGAGAACATTTTGTTAGTTTTTCCGATAAAACGAGGTATTAAAAGTAGACATTACAGAATGGTGCAAGTGATAGCAAAATTTATGTTGATTGAGCATTCTCACATGGCATAACATGGCACCTTGTAGGGGAGCGAGGCGAAGAGAATGGTTTTTTGTAGGCGTAAAGTTTCAACAGGCTACAGTCCGCATTAGCAGCACAAAGCCAATACATACACAATTAAAAAGAAACACAAATGTAAAATGAACCCAGCGGCGAAGTTTTTTTTAGATCCGGTACTCATGCTCAGGATGTCATTTTTAAAGGCCTACCTACTACTCTCTTCTACAAAAGTTGTTTTTTATTATGTGTATGTATACATACATACACACAGAAAAAAATCATTGTAAAATCAACTAAAACAAGGATGATTCTACTAGTTTTGTTAACAATTTTCCTTCATAAACTTTTCCTGTTAATTTAACATGATATTAGAGTAAAACAAAAGTTATAATTATCCTTTTTAAAAGAACTAGAAATTATGTTGAATTGACATTGTATGCCAATTGAATCAAAGAGATTCTCATGTCAAAATAACGTTGAGATCCTTATTCAAAAAATATTAAGAAAACTTTTAACAACATGAATTTCATGTTTAATGAAAATACATTTGATGTCGAATCAACCATTAAGCCATTTAGAATTAAGGTTACAGCCATATTGAAATAACATGAAAAGATGTTAAAATTACAGGAATTTCCATGTTAATTTAACTTGCTTCCTATATTGAAATAACATTTACGCAATGTTGTTTAACAATGGGACATTCAGTTAGTAAAAAGCAGTTTATTATTTTTTTAATCTTTATTTATTTATAAACACATAAATCTAGGTTTACAAATAATTGTTTCTTATATATATTTTACGATTATTAATTGGAAAAACATGTAAAGGTGGGCTTGGGAACCTTGTATCGTATTTTGAACAACTGTATTGTTTACTATAATATTTCGTCACTAACAAGATTAATATTTTCTCCTCCGGTTGCTAAATTTTCCACAAACTTTTTGAATTCATATTATCATTTTTAGATGCACACATAATAAAGAATTTTTTTCATTTACAATTTATAACACTGCACTTCCGATACGTAGTAAAGCTGCATTAGAATGAAACTTGCTGTTTCTTTAATGCTGTAAAGTAGTGGTATTTTTTGAATTTTTTCTCTTTTATCATGAATTAATTTCATTTCAACAGGTTTCACGTTGTTTCAACATGTGTAGTGTTTTTTTAAGATTGATTTAACTTCTACAACATGATGATTTAACATAAGCCAACGTTTGTTAATATTTAAAATAGACAAAAGTTTTTTCAAAGTATTTCATTGTCATTTTTAATGTTTATAACAATGTTCATTTTACAATAGTTAATCTTGTTTCAACTATATGCAATGTAAATTTTACATGAAAAACTGTAATTATTACTACAAAAACGGAATTTACAAAATTAAACATTAATAAATGTTATTTTAACTCTGTAAAAGGTAAAATTTAAAATGTACAATGTTATTTCAATGTGGTTAATTTTAAATCAATATATTTTAATACTAAATTAACAATTTTAACCATTGATTTAACTTAAAACAATATTAAAAGTCAATTGCTATCAACATTTCTTCATGTTGATTTTACATTGTGTTGTTTTCTGTGTGTAGATTTTTGCACGTACTACGTTTGTAGCAATAAAACTGATAAACCATTACAAAAAAATTATAGTTTTGCCAAAATTCTTTGTCAAAGCGGTTGTACGTTGTGTGAATCTTTTGGGGTAATAAGTATTACTTTTAATCTTCATGGCCTACTTCATTTAAGATAATGTGTCAAGGAGTATGGCATTAGTCAGGATTTTCAGCGTATTTTAAGATATTCAGGACATCGCGTGTAAAAAATTTATGATTATGGAATGGGATGATAAGGCCTTGTGTCTTCCAGAAGGCCTGCTTACTGCTTATTTTCGCCGCTGGGAGTACAAAATACACTAATACACACAAAGCTGTGTATACGTATGCATTTCATGCCAGAGGAATAATCATACCGTGTGTTATGAACAGAACAAAAATTGTGAGCTTCAAAATTGTTCTGGTCTGTGAACGCTCATTAATATGACTATTAAAAATCAGCCAAATTTTCAATATTTTCCAGCAAGTACATGTCAAAGTAATGAGTGAAAGTGCTAACAAAAGTATGTCATTGAGGCAACTACTTACCAACTTATATTACAAATAATGACTTAAAAATGTCATCACGTAGAAGACACTGAATTCACAAGACACGATACAAATTTAGAGTCTGCTGTCACTGTTTATCTCGTGCTTTAGAAAGAATTGTTGTGTTTGATGTCAAGTGTTTTGCTCACTAATCTACTATTGCACAACTATTCACAAGCACATACAATGAAATAGGAACAATTGCCTTCACCAAGAGATGAACAGCCCCCCATCTGAGTGATAAGCGGACGCTCTACTACTGCGCCACTCAGAGAATAACTTAATTACTTATTTACAAGTAAGTTATATATCACCGAATACTGTAAAGTAATGCATGTGCTATGTTTTTTATGTAGAAAAGTATTTTGGTCTTAATAGAAGTCATTACCAAGTTTTCGATGGGGTACTAAAAAAAATTACAAAAGCGCATTTGCTTGTACGAGAAAATTTTTAAATATGATTAAGAAAAGCCTTCCTCATACATGAAAGAGGAATTCTATAGAGATTGTTTAATTCCCGCTATCAAAACAATATACAATAATATAGTATGATGAAATTGTTTTAATAGTTTCCTAAAGTAAAGCACACAATTAAAATAAGTTTGCAAAGCTAAGTGGTTTTAAGCCCCAATGAAGATGCTGTAGAGACTATGAGTTATCAATACACAAATCAAATTATATTTAGCATCGCTGGAAATTCACAATGAAAATACGAATTGAAATGACTAGAGATGCTTCACTACTCTCAAAACTAATTAAATATTTATGAAAATAGTGTTGAAGTATAAAGAATACGATATCTTACTTTTTGATAGCTTAATACAGCGATTGTCAGAAGTTTTACTTTTTATTTGTTATACTGTTAATTTATATTTATAAAGAATATTTATGTGAATAAAACATTTAATTTTTACGTATTTTTTTAGTTAAAAAATAAACTTAGCATAGAAAATATTTATTCTTATATATTAAATTTTTTTCTATCAAAATCAAAGTCATTCAAGTATGTGATGAAAATCGATTTTAAAAACAAAACGATTTCAAACTGAACGAATGTCCTCATTATGTCCGTTTTGTGAATATTAAAAAAAAAATATTTAATAAATTTTTCAAGAATTTTTATAAATATATTTTCAAAATTTGCTTTATATTGCTTGTGATTTATTTTCTAGACTGCTTTCTTCAAGTTAATAACTTCAGATTGGCTAAAAAATTTATTCTCAAAATCGTTCGAAATTCATCACAAATTTTCAAAACGATACATTTGAAATCGATCGATATCCATCACATACCTGATTATTTCCGTTTTTTCGGTAATTACACTGAAGCCGGCAACACTCTTTACAATTGATTTGTAAAAGAAAGAATGAGAGTTAGAGAAAGAAAGTAAGAGAGAATTGTGGATTATTCAAGTCAAAAAATATATATGTACATACAAACACATGTATGTATGTATGCATGCATGCACGTGCATCGATATCATATCGATATGCTTTGATTAAAATATAAAAATAAGTTTGTATGTATTTCAAAATGGTACTCAACTGTTGCTAAAATAGTATTTTTGGACATTAAGAGAAAACTTTTTTCAATACTAATTACATAATTAATATAAGTTGATTAATTTTTATAGATTTTTTTTTCACAAATTATTTTATTATTATTATAAATAGAACTATTCATGACACATATATTTTTCAAAATTATGATTTGAAATTTTGAAATAAAGTTTGTATGAAATATTTCGGATACTTTACAATAACTAATCGTCGTTATCAAAATATTTATCAAGAATCGACTTGAGACATTTCTAAAATATACATATCGCACTTGTTCCTATAAAGAGAGTCAACTCTAAATTTACGAATTTTTAGTAGAGGTAAAATGCTTTTTTTTATATTACTTTTATATCAAGAAAAGGGATGCTACTGTATTTTTTTTGGCGAAAGAGTAGAGCAAATGGTGTAAGATTTACACGGTTGGTAGATGTGACAACTGTACATCGATTTCTTGCAAAAACTGAAAATTTCGGCTGCTATTTAATGTTTTTCTTGCAGCCAAAAATTTGTGGTTGCGTATGGGCAACGTAACTGAAGTTTGGTTGCTATCGATAATCTGCCTATTAGGAAATTTTTTGATATAAACATTTCGTTCAACTCACAAACGCATTGTAACATTGTATCGGTTGTATTTCTATTACTTTACACTATTGCATGTTCATTGTTGCTAATTTTCGTTGCAAGATCTGATAATTCACTGCAATTTCGAGAATATTCGTAAATACATTTTTAATGTGTTTTAAAACAAATGATTATAATACCGCCATAAAGCAGAAATTTTCATTCATGAGCGCTTAAATGTAAATATTTCTGATAGATATTTTTCATGAGATTTCGAAAATATTTTAGTTCTTTTTCAAATTCATAAATGAATACCAAAAAGCTTTCTGCTTTTTATCACCTATAAAAGTGCAAAGCAAAATGTTTTTTAGTTTCTCAAATACCAAGGTTCGATACCCTCCTAACGAAAAATTAATAGGAGAAAATTCACAGCAGATTCTTTATTACAGCCCCAAAGTATGCTATGGAAATTTTTTAATTATTTATTGTGAGCAGAGCTGTAAACTACGCTGGCATATTTCCTTCCTTTACTTAAAGGTTACACGATAAAGTTTTGTCTATCAAGTTCCAATTTATTCACACATTTTTACTATTACACTCATACTTTTAAAACTTGATTTGAACGATTTAAAAAACTTTTGTTTGTTGAGAGTTTTTAGCTAGTCTATATACATGCATTTCATTGGTGCTTAAGCCAAATCATCTTATACAAAAACTTTTAAAAACTCAATAAGAGTTATAAAAATTACAATAGTATAAGCATAGTATGCTTTGAAACTTATTCAAAAATCCCAACAAACAAATTATTATATTCGATATGAATCTATTTTATTTTCTTTACAACCTTTTTTACAATTAGACGCCCTTTGGGTGAATTTGAAAGTTTCAAAGCATACTATGCTTATACTATTGTAATTTTTATAACTCTTATTGAGTTTTTAAAAGTTTTTGTATAAGTAAAGAGGTTTGAAACATTTAAAAATTAGGTTTAAGGTCTACTGATGATTTGGCTTAAGCACCAATGAAATGCATGTATATAGACTAGCTAAAAACCCTCAACAAACAAAAGTTTTTTAAATCTTTGAAAAAAGATATCGAGGCAATCTCGATTAATATAAATTTCATAACTTGATTTGAACTTGCTTTTTAAATTCTCTTTTCATAAAGTATTTCAATTTACTGTCAAGAAAACATTTTTGGGTTTGTTTTTTACAAATATTCTGACGCAATTCAAAACTAAAAATGAAAATCAAATAATCAAATATTTTTGTGAATAAAATTAATAAGTGTAATCATGTTGTGTAATGCATATAGCAACCATATGAAGCTGTGCTCTTGACGATGACATCTAGAAAAATTAAATTGCTTTAAAATTGCGTGCAGCCTACGTCACAGCTACCAATTTAAATGAATTTTGAAAAGCAATACGTGTGAAAAACTTGAAAGAAAAAGTTGATCGTGTCGCTGCAGTGTTATCTAACATTTTATACTTCAATAAAATTTCTTAAGGAAAGTAATATTTCAAAATTGTTTATTATATATTATGATTGTTTAAATTTCTTTTTATCTACATACATACTCTTATATGTATAATTGAAGAAATATTTTCTATTACGATATTATATTGAAAGGTAAAATAAGCAAACTCGATTTGAATTTCTAATTATATAAGGCCTTATTGTTCACAAACCATTAATAAAATCATAGAAGGTTTAATGTTGGATTTTTCAGATGCGTTCTGTAAATGGTGTCGATTGGAGATATTTTTTTTAAGAACAAACACAAACCGCGAAGTTATTTTGGCTTGTCTGCAGAAACACCCAAGGTCTAAGCGGGAATCGAACTTGCGACCCCCAGACTAATAGTCTAGTACGCTATCTAATAGTCTACGGGGACTCCCCATTTGTTACAGTCCTGTGTCATCCAGGCGAGTGGAATGAGAATAGGCCTACGTTGATGTTGGGCCCTTATACTTGATCGGCTATATAGATTCGTCTCTCTACATAACTATAGGAAAGAAATTTTTTTTCTTAATACTACTTACAGTGTCATAATCAACTTTAATTTAATTCCCTTCAACAATCCACATACACCGGTGCGCACATGTATATATGTGTGTGTATTGATTTAACATTGAGGATTTAAAATGTTAGATGTTATTATCCTCGGGTCTACCCTCCCCATTTAAGCCAACGCCTAACCATGCTTATTGCTTGACCTCGTTCACAATAACCCCTAAATTGTACTCTTTTCAGAGAACTACTCTACATATGATTATCTCTTCTTATTTTAGAGCTTAAAATTTCATATCTGAAATTGATTTACAACATGACATTTAGAAAATGTCAATCGATTCGCTTCAAATCGAGCGGTTTTCAGAACAAGTTGATTAAAAAAGAAAATTGAAAGGTTAGTTGAGTTTACAGAACATTATTTTCTTAAAATTTAAAGTATTTCATGAGAAAAAATCGACTTTTTCATTAAAATCCAAGCGATTTCTTTAAAAAGTTTAATTTCAGTAACTACGAGTATTACTTCCAGTGTTGTCCACTCTTTAAACTTCAAATCGTAGTATATCTTTTTTTAGAATTTCAGCGATTTTCAGCCAATTTTTACACATATAATATTCGAAATTGACTTTGAAATTTTCTTATAGACTTTAATTTTTCTTATAATTACGGTTTTTAATAAAAATTTCAATTGCTTTTTATAGTTTTGTTCAATTTTTTTTTAAATTTGAGCTTTCACTGTTACATTATATATTTGATTTAACACCATATTATTTTTAAACAGATTTTTCATTTTTGGTGATCTTTGATCTTGTATTAAGTTTTCGATATTATGTCGAAATTTCCATTGAATGCGAAATAGTTTTCTTACGAAATTTGAAGCCTTATTAAAGTTGTTGAAATTTTAATTTTCTTATAAAAATCATTATTAATTACTATAATTTTTATATTTTACTTAAAAATTCGCTTTTGTAAAAAAAATCCCGGACAAGGTCATAATTTGATTTATGCCAACGTAAAACGAGATTTTAAAATGATCTTGAAAAAGCGCATTTATTCGCATTATATTTTAGTACACACCCATGCACACATACACAGAAGCATACGATTACAAAACAGCTTAAAAAGCCGCATTCTCAATAAGCATTAAATTTATGTTTCAAACACTTTACAAACATGCAACATGCGACATTCAAAATAGCTACATTATTATTGAGTTGAGGTTATTTTAGAAAAACAACTTTTTTGCAAACTGCTCAGTCAAACAACACCCTTCTCGCCTTGAATATGTCACCGTAAGTTGAACAATTTACTACTGAAAAGCTTTGACTAAGTGCAGTGCGATGAAAGTAAATTTTATATAATTTTAATATTATTGGCAAATTCACTGTGGGCTTATAATCAATTCCTCTGAATATTTTTTTCCAGCCAAGATTTAGGCAAACACCACCTTTAACGATCGTTTCAAGTTGCATGCCGAATGTGTCTTAGCTTTTTATATTTTTAGTGTGTTTTAAATTGGAAACTTCTCAAAGTCAATCGGCTAATATAAACGGTGAGCAATCATGTGTGAAAAACTTGCCACTGATGAAGAAATAAAGTCAGGTTTTGTGTGTTAAAAATCAGGCGAGCCCCACAGAACTTGAAAGGAATATTGATTATACAATTTAGAATTGATGACACAAAGAATGCTGTAGCAAGAGAGAAAGTGCATTTAGATTTGGTACTTGCTTGCGGAGCAAAATCCGTTCAAGGAATGGCAATTAGTTCTTTCAAGGCAATAACATAAAAAGTGTGAAGATAAATTTAAATTTAACTAGCAGGGACATGAACCAAAATTTTTAGCGTGCTATTTTTGCAGTTAAAAGAGCACTTTTAAACACTTAACAGAGCACTGTTAAACATTTAACAGCAATAGTGAAATTATGAACTTTATTTAGGACGCCAAATCTAGGATCAGGGGCCAGTTCCGTACTAACCAATTAACGAAAAATGATGTCCAAGATATTACTAAAGATAATTATATCTATGGGAGTTCTACAAATAATAAAAATAACATAAAAAAGTAATTTTAAAAAATTTATTTTTTCGGAGATATAATTGGCCATTATGGAAAAATGGTGCATTGTACAGATATTCAATCGAATTGGTAAAATAAACATTTTGCGAACATGTTATTTTTCGAAATGATCCATTTAATTTGCCAACAAGATCGGGTGATTTAATGCCCTTGGAATATTTTCTCTGGGGGATTTTGCTTATGGAAGCAACCCAGCATCTTCGGACCCATCGGAAGACAATATTGTGAGGTTGAAATTTTGTCTTGGAGTTGAAATTAGCTGAAAATGAACTGCCTTACGAGGAGCTGGTGAGAGGGAAATGAAAATTGGCAAATATTAAAGAAAACTGATTGTCGGTGTAAATAGTTTCGTATTAACTTTCCTTATCATTGGAATAATTTGATTCAACAGTTGATATTCTCATGGGAACAACTGACAGTCACCTGCAAATTTGAAGAAAGAAACACACGACTGCTGATGAGGCAGTGCTGTCTTTTTATTAATAAATTCCTTTAAGATTTCAACTACATATTTAATCAAAAAAATATTAAAATTAAATTTTCAATTTAAGTGTAATTCTTTTGGCAGCAACTCGTGTTTTCATTTCCATTCCCATTTGTCTGTCAGACCGTCAGTCAGTTATGATGAAATGGCTTAAATTTGATGTTAAGGCACTAAATTAACTGCCAGCATTAACAAAACCACTCACACAGCTGCAAAAAAATTCACGCATGAGCACAACACTTGCATTCGCATGCAAGTACGAGTGCAACAATAGCAAACATTAAGTTGTTACAATTAAATAATACGGGGCAATTTACTGCAGCAACTTGCGGTCTGAATAGTTGTTTTCAACAGTCAACAATGAATATTAAGTTCATTGTAAGATCACTGAACAACTGAAATATTGACTGACAACAAATTTGCAATATTTTTTTGAAAAAAAAAAACACCAAACAAAAAAACTGAAATATAAAATAAGAAATTATGAAACTTGACTATAAAACAAATTATAGTTCTCTTTTGTTTACTACATTTTGTTGTTATTTCTAATAACAATCTATTTGATATTTATTAATAATTTGCCAAACTGCCCGCGTTTATACTCCAATAATTATCCACAACAAAGATATTTTCGTTGAATTCTTAAGCCAAGGCCGCATAATGGAAATGTTTTTAGGTTTTTCATTAAATTAACACTGGGGTCTTATAGATAGACTATAATTACTTAGATGGGTTTAGCTAATTGCTACTGGTTTTTTATTTTTATTTTTTTTATAAATTTGTAACAAGTTCGTTTATTTTTTTTTTCTTCCTTCACTTAAAGTTTTTTTTACAAACACATTGCAAAATAATGGGGGGTTTTTTTAAATGAAAATGCAATACATGGGTTTTCTGACAAAGATTTTTGTTTATTTAGGAAATTGAAATTGTTGCAGAATACGGTTCTCATGTTAAAAATAAAATAAATTTGTATTGTTTACACAACTTCAACTCATCCGCCTAAATTTTTTAATTTGAAATATAATTTCATTTAACATCGTTTTATTATTTATTATTATTGTTTACGTCTTAAATATTTTTTTTGTTTTATTTATAGGGAAGTGGGTAAATAAAGTATTTGTTTGTTTATTAATTTGTTTGTCTGCCACAACCTTTAAAAGCTTCTCTAGCTGGTGCCCGGTTAAAGGACTATTTGCTGCTTCCACTAACATAGCACCAGCAACATCACCAAACTTATCATGCTAGACAGACGCTAAACAAACATCCATGGGATATTTCAGCTACTACATGCTCAGTTTCTGTGGGACAAAACTTTAAAATTTTCTTTTTGCTATCCACCAAATAAAGAAAATATTGTTTATCATTATAAACAAGATCACCAGTACAAAACCTGTCATCGCTGTCAGTAGATCGAACAGTTTGCTCTGGATTAATATAGTAACCCTTACAAGATGTAGCGGTTTTAATTAATATTTTGCCCATTTCATTTATGTTTAGATTTACTATGGGCCGCGTCTTATCCGAATGAAATGCTAAGACGGCATCTTTGTCAAACAGTCACGTTAATCGTTGCAAGGTGGACTCTGAAAGATTACTTCCTGCAAACTGTATGATCTTTAAAGGGGGAAAGTTCTACCTGGTATCCATGGAATGATTTATCATCAGGGCTATGATGTAACGCAATGAAAGAAAAGCGCAATTAATTTTGTTTATCCTTACAAGCTGCAAAAAATATTTTATATCTAAAGAACGTTTGTTTATAATACGAGCGCACAGTTGTTGATCAGAAACCATGTGCCGGTAAACCAGTCAATACTACTGGTCATAAATAGAGTTATCAAATATTCTACATACAAAAAAAAATATTTTTGAAAACCTGGTCTCGCTCCGAATAAACGTTTTTTGGTTTTTTATGTTAATTTAAGAATCGGGATGTAAATAATTTTTTTTTTTTGTTATTGATTTTGGAGTAGCAAAGAGTGTGTCCAGTGAAATGCTTCAAGTTGAATCTCCTTTAGATTTATCTTCAGACCACTCACCCACTATCGTTACCATATACTCACACGAAACTTCATGACCCACTGACGATTTCGCGATGACAGCCACACATATCAATTTTCTCAGCAGATGTTAAAGAGGTTTTGTCTGAAAAAAGAAGAGTTCGAAGAGAATGGCAACGTTATAGATCTCCCCAGTCAAAAATTAGGCTGAACGAATGTACCAAATAGCTTAAAAAGCTATAAGAACAGAGAAAGGAATCTCTGCAAAAATTTCTGACATCTCGATGATACACCACAATCTGATTACTCGTTATGGAGAGCAGCCAGAGGCCTTAAAGGACCGGCGATATGTAGACTTTCGAGGAAAATAAGTATTGTTCTGCTCTCTTTGTTGACGTTTCTCAGGCTTTTGATAAAGTATGGCACGAAGGTTTAATCTATAAACGAAAACAAAATTTACCTACAAACGCTAATGGACTATTAGAAAATTATCTTATGGGACGAAAATTTATTACTAAAGAAGGTACTTTTCACACCGCAGACGATTGAAGCCGGAGTTCCTCAAGGCAGTATTTTAGGTCCTATTTGATATATGCCTCCGACGTGCCAACAAGTAATGATATTCACACATCAACATTCGCTGACGATACGGCATTTCTAAGCGTGCACTAAAATCCTCAAGAAGCATCCCACAAACTACAGGTATACATATCGCAGCTGGAAAAATGGCTAAAACAATGGAAAATAAAAGTTAACGAACAAAAATGTGTACATATTACATTTACATTACGCAGGGAATCATGCCCAGGTATTAAAATTAACAACCATAACATTGCGCACCACTATGAGGTTAAATATCTAGGTATTCATCTTGATCGCCGCTTAACGTGGAAGATCCACATTGAAGCAAAGCTGATTCAAATGAAATTAAAAGCAGTTCAACTCAATTGGCTTATTGGAATAAATTCTACATTAAGCCTAGACCGTACACTTCTATTATACAACTCTATTCTAAAACCCATATGGTACTATGGTATTCAGTTATGGGGCACTGCCTCATCGTCAAATATTGAGAAAATTCAAAGGCGACAAAATAAAATACTTTGCATAATTACAGCCGCACCTTGGTACGTTACAAATTCACGCATACATAAAGACCTAAATGTTACAATGGTAAAGACAGTGGCGGTATTCAGTGTTTGGTGCAAATGCTCTTGCGAAAGTGCAAATGCAAAATATCGTAGCTTTTTTGTGAAATTTAACGGCAACTCTGTGTATTTTGTTGTTGGATTTTACAAAAAAGCTACGATATTTTGCATTTGCCTTTTCGAAAGAGCATTTGCACCAAACACTGAATACCGCCAGTGTTTTCTAAACACGTGGCATCATATTTAACGAAGCTTGAGTCGCACCCAAATCCAATAGCCCGCAACATTCTAAATTATAGAGGACACACTCCGCTGAGAAGAAGGGATACTCTTGCTCCCAGCCGATCCCAGATCAAGAGAAACGTAGAACAACCAAAGAAGCAACCGTGGAAACTAAATTTTTATCTAGCATTGGCTGGACTCATAATTGAAAATATTATATTAATATTTGAATACATTTTGCAATTGAAGATTCATTAAATAATTGTAACGGTTAAAAAAAATTATTTGTTTTATTAAAACAAATGAAAAATTTAAAAAGCTTAATAAAAACTTAAAAATTGATGAAGATCCTTAAGTATGACCGAAATAAAAAAGTAAAGTTTGACCGTGTAAAAGCAGTCTAACAAGTTTCTATCAAGCATCGGTGGTGTCACGCATACTAACAAATTTTCACACATAATATAACCAAGCTTAGCAAACATGTTTAACGCGTCTGAGACCATGATATATCAAAAAATATTCTACAGACTTATTTATTGCATTGAGATCATACCTATTAGACTTTATGTTGGTGAAGGGAACACAAGATTCGCTGTAGTCGAAGAATCACAATCTCACTTAATGTGTTTCTTGTTGGATGAACTAAAACTAAAGAAAAAACAAAGAGAACATTTTTCAAGATAAACTACTTCTCTTCTCTGCAGAATTTTTTATAAGCGTAAGCCATATGTAGTACATATATTTTTTATAAATACATATAATTTGGCTTAAACCATTTTTTGGAGCATTTGTCAAAAAACAAAGAAAGGAATTGAATATTTAGCAAAAATACATTTATTTATATTTAAATATAAAATACACACACATTTTTCTTAAAAATACATATACTTTTGCTGCCTCAACTTCTTCCAATGGATCTAACTCGAGTTTAATAGGTTCCTTGAAAGCACTCATCAACAATGTTAGAGACAATATTCAGTTTGTCCATGGCAATATCAGTAGTATTTTGGACACAGCGCGGGTTATCATCGGAGTTGTTATGGATGGCACATTCTCTTCTGTTTTTTTCCATGTCGTTAATGATCGCCACAATATCTGCATCTTTACCAGCTGCACAATCACTGTTCGATTGAATGTTTTTAATGACAGCTTTAGCTTTTTCTAAAACATCAGCTCTAGTTTTTTCTACAACAAAATTGTGATTAGGAGGCACTTGAGTTTCCGCAATGCACTGTTTAATAGTGGCATAGATATGATTCAGTAAATCGAGGGCATGATTAGCACCATTTTGGGAACAGTAGTCAGGAAATTGTTGGTTTTCAGCTCCACCACCATCACATTCTGCTATAGCCTTGCGTGTGTTATCATATGCCGCAGGTACACACGCAGCGTTCACTTTACGTAAATTTTCAATTTTTTTCACAACAACTTCAATTTTTCGGAAACGAGCTAAAACACTTTCTTCAGCGTTTGCGGCCACCAAGATCAAGACAAAAATTGCAAAAATAAATTTCATTATTTTTAGTTTAGTACTGAACGAATTTCCCAAAGTTTCTATGCTTTTATACTTTGCAAGACACCTGATAACTTTTCTGTTTGGTTTATTGTTGGCAACTGAAACTTTTAGCAGTTGCTTGTGTCTTTTAATCCCATTAGAAGTTACAATGATTTCCATAGAAAATCTTCTAGAACTTTTTTATTGGCCTTGACGGCTTTTTATTACTTTATTTAATGAATAAACAAATAGGTAATTCTAGGTGAATTCATTATGAAAAATTAAGTAGCAAAGACGAGGGTATATCAATTATTTTTTTTTTAATTATAGGTATAAGTAGCACTAAGAATTTAAATCAAATCAAATAAAAGTTCGGGTCCTCATAGCACTGCATGTGACTGATTCGCATAGTTCTAGTTCAAATCTTAAACTCATGTGACTGATTCGCATAGTTCTAGTTCAAATCTTAAACTCAAACACATTCCTGTGCTATCTCTGGGAATGGTGAACTGTAAAAATAGTTCGACAACAGCCTTTAAAATATCCACGCTATCAAAAAAAATGTTCTAGAGTGTCATTTCATTAAGATCGTAGTTTATTTTTCTCATGTTAGCGGGAGGTACGGTTCACAAGATTCGATATAGTCGAAGAATCGCCATCTGTTTTGTGTATTTTTTTTAAATAAAACGTGGAGTTTAAAAAAAAACAACATTTACTCTAAGCAAATATTAGATATACCTAAAATTGTTTTTCAAAGCAGTTTTTATGAGCATAAAACCATTTTTGAAACGCATTATTAGTAGTCTTGCTAAGAGCTTTTCAATTTACTGCGGTTGAGCATTTGAAAAACGAATATAACATTTGCATATTTTGTCAAAAAGAAATTAACCAATGAAATGTTTGGTTCTTCCATGTTGACTATCGAAAACAGCTGAGAACAACATAAAGAAGTAATAGGTCTTAAAATTGTTAAGAATTGTTAATAGAAATAGTTTATTAACTCCAAAACTTTTCAAGGAGAGAGCGTAAAAAGAGAGCAACAAATTGAGATACAAAAAATTCTTTTAAGAATTTTTCAAGCAGCTGTTTCACACGATTTCAAAAAAACCCAAGTTACATAAAATTCAAAATCGACCTTTTGATTAATTACAATATCGGCATAACAAAATAAATGTTGGTTAACTTTTCATATTACAGAGTTGCTTGCTTGTCCTGTAAATTTTTTGTTCAATTTAAGCCGGCGTTCAGACGATTCATGTCTTATTGACAAGATTCTTAATTTCTCTTCTTTCCAAAAAGCTGGTCAAAATTATTAAACGTTTTTACAACAACCACCTTCGAAGCACCTCCCTCGGCCACACTCAAAAACCCTCTAATCATATAAATCCAGCTAAATGGGCCTTCACAAAACTTAAATTAATTAAATTAAAAGGCCCAAGAACATGCCCCAACGGTCGCTATTAAGATCGTATAAGGATGCGGCAACAGATCACTTTATTCGGGCGATCGTTGACCGTAATCCCAGTCACGGCACCATTTCTTCAAAAAACTGGAAACTTGCCGTCGTCGCACTCGCCAAGGCGTTCCTTAAGGTCTTAAAAGGTAAACCTGGATCCCGACCCGAATGTGATAATGCTGGCTGGTATCAGGGTTACATAAAGCTCATAACGTGTGAGCGGTCATCGCTGCTGTACAAGTATGCCGTGGAGTCCCTGGGGGAAGTCTGGCGATGCGCTAAGATTGAGGCAATACCTCTGGCCGATGTACCTCAAAGGCGTTATTATTATTATCGCCATAATCAAATACACTGTTGTCCATAAGGTTGGGCGAACAGCTGTTTTGTATGCTTATGGTTAATTAAAACTTAAGTCATGCATATTTGCAATAGAGTAGCAAATGAATTTCTGTATATTTTGTTATTGTAGAGTAAAAATATACTCTGCAATTTTACGCTGCAGTCACAATTTTTCAATTCTCATTCAAGATTTTTACACATACTGCTAGTGGAAATTCACAAAAATTTAAAGCTGTCGCGTAGGCTGTACGCTAATGTTTTAGCAAGATGCCATCAAAAAAACGACAAAAAAATTTAATGGAAAAATTGCAATCAGCTGTTTTCTTGACTTCAATTTTAAACACTCTATGGAATGAAAATTTTATACAGAAGCAAATTCTCGTCAAATTTTAGAGAGAGAATTTAAAATTTGAAAGAAAATTTTAAAAGTTAAAAATGCTATGATGCAATGAATTGGGCTATTATGATTCTGGAATCAGTAGAAAATTTGCACGCTTTCTAAATGCGCTGCTTTGAAACGTTTCCGAAGGCAGACATCTCTCAGTTTATTTTGAAAAGAGAGGGAGAGAGAGAGATTAAAAGTAATGCACATCGGGCATGATAAAGTTGTTAGCAATTTTAGCACAATTGAAACCTCAAAAGTGCGGTGATACTCCCGTAACTTATTTCGTATGATCAGCGTTCTCAGTTTTAAGGATTTTTCCCAGTGTTGCCACCTTAGGTGTAATTACACATATCATGTGTAATTTTTATTTTCATGTGTAGCCCATGTGTAATTGGCGGCATGTGTAACTCATGTGTAATTTAAAATTTTGTCGTTTTTGAGCACCACTTTTTTATTGTGATGACGGCAAGTGTGGATTGGCTGTGATATTTTAATTTATTTATGAACCTGTTTCGCGTATTTTTGCTTTAAATTTATTAAGTTTTTGTTTGTGATAGTCCTTTTTACACAAAACAAAACTGTGATATTTTTAAGGAGAATGATGTAGAATTGGTCTAAAGAAAATTATATATCTAAAAAAATAAAACTTCCCTGAAGAAGTTGGAAAATATCAACGATACGTCGGAATAATATGTAAAAAATAATATTTTATTAAATGACCTTGAAAGCCTAAGTATTGAAAATCATCATCTTAAAAATTTTGCAATTACACCAAACAAGGTCAAATATTTAATTTAACAAAATCAAAGCACATTATTTTGCGAAAAAAAGGCATGTGTAATTCCTAATTTCATGTGTAATTTTGACATGATGCATGTGTAATTTAACATTTCGTTGGTGGCAACACTGATTTTTCCCTAAATAGCGGATTTTCTTTTATGATTGTGTAAAATCAAATACTTTTTATCACAATAAAAAACGTTAATGTCAAAAGGTTTGTCAGATCAAAATAGAGTACGCTCGAATTGCGATTTCGTCAGAAGCAATGCTTCAAAGGTACCACACGACATGTATGCACGTATTTTACAGTGTCAAATGTAAAACACATGTCGCACAGAGGAGTATTTGAGCCAAAACAGCTGGCCAAAAAGGCCAAGAAATTATCTTGAATACTAATCTTGAAACAATACGTTTAAAAATTTTAATTTATATACTTCTTTTTGCAAAAATAAGGTTTTTAAAAGTGAAGGTAGCAAATGTAGAAATTATGTTTTATACCGCACTAAAATTAAGAATCTCTAATTTTAGACACAAAAAAAGTTTGCGCAAGTTTGCGCCATTTATTTTAAAAATTTTTTAAAATTTTTCAATATTTTAATTTCTTAAATCTCATCAGGTACTCGTACTTCTTCAAATACTTTTTTGACATCATAACCTTTTGTGTCTGTTGAATTATTGATTTTAAATATTATTCACGCCACTTTTAACACTCCACAATGTGATTACCTGTCAATAAATATGAATTCGCAAAATGGTTATTATCGGTAGTAGTTATAAGGAAATGATCCACATCCCCAAAAAAACAGGTTTTTATTTAACTGCCCTCTATACAACATTATTTGTTAGAAAATATTTGTACATACTTAATCAAAGTAATTTTTAAAAGTATTAATCAGAAAAATTAGATTAAAAAAAATAAATACAGGTACATCTAAAATATATGGGTCAGACAGATACCAGACTACTCACTAACTATACGTATAAAAATACAAATATGTGTTATTGCATATAATTTTTATCAGAACCGTTTTGTAACTTCGGGAGATAACATGGAAAAAGTTCACACAAGATTACAGTTATTCTATATAGTAAAGGAATCTGAGCCATTGACGAAAAATTGCAGTTTTTAGTTAGAAAATTATGCGAAATTTTAAGGAGATGGAGACATATGACAATGATTTCGACGTTTTTAATTACTATAACTTTTTCGTGGGTTAAGTATTAAGTAATATAAGATAAATATTGCAAATATACATATGTAAAGATAAATCTGTGCTTGTATGTATGTTTGATTATTTATCGGGGGTTGTTGTAAAAACAGAAAAAAAACTGCCACTAGATTTTTTATATCAAATTACACCTAGAACTATCAAAAAACTCAATCTTTCAATTCAAAAAACACGTTTAATAATTTTGGCAGCTTTTTAGCTCAAATACTCTTCTGTTTGTCGTCTACGGGTGGCATAAAAAATATCGTAGTTTAACAATGATTGATACGCGTAGTTCTGGAAGTGTAGTTGGTAGCAGACGGTACAGCCACAAGCAACAACTCTTTGCTTTGGTATTTGTAAAACATTGTATAATTCTAGAGATAATAAAATAAAAAATTAAGAATTTCAATATTAATTAAATATTTATTCATCTGTTTTTTTTTTCTCTCAGAAATATGATGTACAAATTTATTTATATACGAAAATAAATTTGCGTCAATGCCTTCGCTGGTCTTAACTTGGTAATTGTTATATTTTATTACTATTTTTTAACACGCATATTTGTTATTTAATTTAATCGCATATTATTATGTTTCTATTTTTATTGTTTATTTAACTTAGAATTTTTATGTACATGAAAGTAAATGCCTAAAATTCTCAATACACTTACACTTCATCACTAAACCACTCATACATTTTTTTACTTTCCACTCAGATTTCTACGAATTTTAAAAAGAGGAAATTTTCTACGCTTTCAGAAAGTAAAATGACAAATAGATAGACACCGTTGACAACTAACGTTGAATATTTACCGGGATGTGGTAAAATTATAACTGTAAATTGAACTTATTTTGTATATATGTAAATGCAAAACTATAATATATTTTATACAAATCTATATAATTAATAAGCAAACACGTTTGTTTTTAGACCCATTTTACGCTCATATTATACAGTCGGTTTTATACAAAAATTATATAATTTTGAATATATTTCTTCACAAATGTGCACAACCTATATTTTGTTAAAATCGGTTCAGTATTTTGGGAGCTATAAGTGTTTGAAATTGCTACTAATCCATGGACAATTTTTTGCACATGCGTGTATCAGCTTCAAGTTGAAGAATTAACAAAACATGAAAGTGTGTTTGTCGAATTTGCTTTTGCAAAGAAATGAGACGGAGCATTTAATATGCATACTTTGTAAACAAAAGAGTACCTCTCCAAGTTTTATGTTGTTTATTTAGAATGTTTTTTGTTTTTGTATTGTATTGTATATATTTATATAAATCACAAACGATTTTTTATTGCACACATTAACTTTATGAATCGTTGTGAATAAGGTCACTAATATTTAATTACTATAATATTGTCGATTGTGTCGGTCATAGGAAATACTAGAGGATAGACATTAGATGCCTTTTTATAACAACAATTTCGTTGAAAATGGCTTTTACAAAACCATTCACATTCTACTCGTACACTGAACACCGCTAATGTGAGCTAATTGCAAAAAAATAATTTCAGCTATTAATTGAATAGATTATGATGAGCCAACTGCATATTCTTAGTGATTCATATTTTATTCGAACTGTATTGTAAAACGAATAGAGCTCATAATAAGCCAATTTTAAAAAATTAAGATTATTTTTTCTTAAAATTAGGAAAAAATATATTTATATATATTTTTAAACAAAGTTTTTGGAAGAAAACCATTTTGGTCTTAAAGGCTGGTTCAGATTGAGATTATAAAAAATATGTTCAAATTATGATAAATATTATCAAAGTTGTCGTAGTTAAAAAAAAATATATTGAAAATTTGTAAAAATCGTATAATTTTCCGAATATTACATTAAAAAAAATTCCATATTTTCTTTTATCGCCAAACTGAGGGTGCTGTTGGCTGAAGTAGTTAGCGCGTTGACTGCAAAGCAAATAATGTCTAAGAACGTGGGTTCGAGCACAGCTTCAGACAAGTCATAACATCCAGCATTTTTCAGATGTGCATTAGAGTATGCCATTGTATTTGTTGTTGTCGGAGTGTTTAAGTGATGAAGGCATAGCACACTGGTCACTGAACATTTCTGGCAGCAATTGATACTGGTGTATGCTAGCGCATACATCACAGCGCCCTCCTTCGTCGGTATTGTAGCAAAATCGCCGGCGAAGTAAAATAATGAATTAAAATGGCTACAACAGCTTAAAAACACATTTAATGCGCCTACTTGATATCAAAGGCGCTGCAACACTGATCTAAAAACTAACACAGCGCGCAATATCAGAGTTGCAAAAATTAAGCTTTCTCTCTTTCACCATCTGTCCTCTCTCACTATCCCTTTCCCAAAGAAGGTAACACACCTACGGGTTGGTAGGCATACTAATTGCCTGTAACACTCACTCTCTTTAAAAAAAAAAAAAAAAAAAAAAACTGAACTGAACTGAACAAACACACCAAGTTTTGGCAAACCGACGATCTGTAATCAAAAAGAAGATTAACTTTTCATGGAAGTGCTCAAAGCTTTTCCTAATTTTACAAACAGAATAATAAAAAACTGACGGAATATCCCTGGATATCGAACGTTATCGGCCGCTGACAGCTTATTTTATTTATAAATTTATTTGTTATTTATTTACTAAATAAATAAAATAGGGCATTACTGGAAATCATATATTATTTGTTTTGAAATTTGTTCGACATCGTGGGACAGGCTTTAAGTTTGAAAACTCCAGCGTTCGCAACTAACTCGATACTCACTAAATTAATTTGAAAGAAAACTAAAAAGTTGCAATAAACATTGAAACACTAAAACTAGAATTCAATTAATAAAATTAAGGGTGTCCCTACCCAAACAAGTTCGGAAATTTCTATTCCCTAGTCGACCCGCACTTGCTTGATTTATTAAATATATATATTTCTTTCTTATAAATTTTTCTTAAATACTGATGACATGTATTTAATCAACTATTTGCCATGTCTGAACCTACCTTTAGATATAAGTTAACACAAACAAAGTCAATAAACTCTATTCATTAATAATTTTGTTTATTCATCTTTTTAAACGCGGAAGTAAGTTGCAATGCTTTAAGCAATTAATTAGGTTAATAAAAAAATACCTTGTAATCAATTAATAAGAAAGCCAATAATGCAATTCTCGCTTATTTGTGAATTAGGTCAATAAGTATTTCGCAATAAAGTTAATAAGAATAAAATATCGCTATTCTTGCTTATTTTAAGTAGATCAATTAAGTTTATATAAATTATGTGTATTTGGGAATTTAGTTTTTAGTTCTAGTTTAGTTCTCACTTTGTAATTATAATACAAATAAAGAAGCGGTCGCGTTGACCGCGTAAACAAAAAAACATTTTTTTTAAATTTTCCAACTCGGAAAATATTAAGTGGCGCCCGAGCACCATTCGGCCGGTCCGGTACGTTTAAAACTGGCGTCTGAATTAAAACATATAAATCGATAATAAGGCTCCTTAGTAGCAAAAGTAAAAAGGAGGCATACAATGTGCCAGCCATTATCGTAAAGAACAAAAAAAAAACAAGGAATATCCTTAAAAAAGGGTCAAGTGACTAAATGTGATCAAGTGACTAAATGTGAAGTGACTGAATGTAATCAAACGGCTAACTACGAAAACGTATGTGTGCGAAAAAAGATATAAAAACATTATTTGAAAAACTCTGAAATAAAAGAAAAACTAATTAAAGGAAGTGCAGTGAACTCATCCCCAGAATCCAGATCTAAAACCATTTTTATGAAAATCAACCAGAGCTAAGATCATAGTATCAACAGAACTCATCCCCAGAATCCAGATCTAAAACCATTTTTTTGAATCTAATATTGTGAAAATCAACCAGAGCTAAGACCATAGTATCAACAGAATTCATCAAGATCTGAAACTATTTTTGTGAGTCAAACGAAGGCACCTGCATCAGAGGCGATCCTACAGATCCAGAAATATAAGGTAGATTTAAAGTTAAGAAAGAATTTTTGTGAATGTAAGAAAAAAAGATATCTCAAATATTAAGGTTAAAATATTTTGTGTAAAGTAGAAGATTTATCCTTTTTCGAAGAAATTTTATTGAAAAATATACATAGTACATAAAATAAAAAAAAAAATATATATAAAAAAAAATACAATGGCAAATCAAAATAATTTAGTACGTCCCCCAATCCTACCTCCACACAATGATCCTTCCCCAGGGAATGCTCAATTAAGCCTAGAGGACTTAAGATCCCTTATATCAAATATAGCTTCTGACGTTCTGAGACAACAAGGACCACAGGTAATACAGGACACTATTAATCCTCCTGTTAATTTGGCGGACGTAGGTGACCAGCGAATAACTAGACAGGCAGATAACCTAACTGACATGGACAAAATACCTGACGTTGTAAAATGTTTAAAGGAATTCTCTGGGCAGCCTGGAGAATTCAATTCTTGGAAAAAAAGCGTTGAACGAATTCTAAATATCTATGAATCGATCAAAGGTACGCCTAAGTATTACGGAATACTAAGCGTAATCAGAAATAAAATAACTGGCAATGCCGACGTGGCATTGGAATCATACAACACACCTTTGAACTGGCGAGCAATTTCACAATGCTTAATAACGCATTATGGCGACAAGCGTGATTTATCCACCCTTGAGTACCAAATGACAACGTTGGTGCAAGGGAATAAAAGCATCCAAGATTTCTATCAACAGGTATACACCCATCTTTCCTTGATATTGAACAAATTAGGGTGCCTCGAAATGGGCAATGAATCATTAAACTTGCTCACACGGTCATATAGGGACAAAGCCTTAGATACCTTCGTAAGGGGTCTTAACGGTGACTTGCCACGACTGTTAGGAATAAGAGAACCTACTGATTTACCTCAAGCACTTCACTTGTGCCTGAAATTAGAAAATCAAAATTTTCGTGCAAGCCATGCCAATAACGCAAGAAGAAATCAGTCCCCACAATTGCCACCTAGACGAAATTTAGGAAACTCGCAAAACAAAACATTTTATCCCCATTTAGCCCATATCCCAAGTACAAGTCAACCTTGGAATCATAAGTCGCACCAGAGAGGTCAAATAAATAGTAATCCCCCTCGCCCACCGAAGCCGCAACCTCGTCCAGAGCCAATGGATGTGGATCAGAGTTTGCGATCACATCGCGTGAACTATATGAACAGACCTCATCAGAACCAATTTTTTGGTAAAAGGCCAAACCAATTCGGTCATCAACAACAGTATAAAAATCAGAGAACATTTCACATAGACACGAAAGAAATGGGAAGCAGGCAGACCGATGATGACAATAGGCAATACGGAGAGCCCAGCGATATTCATTTTTTAGCATGATAAGCTCTTCGTTGCCTTACTTTGAAGTGAAAACGGAGAGCGGGAATATTTTAAAATTTTTAGTAGACACGGGCTCTAGCAAGAATTATATAAAACCAAACTTAGTAAAAAAACGCATCCCTAATGAAAGCCCTTTTTTTGCAAAATCTATCGTAGGAGATATTAAAATAAGTGAACACACATACGCAAAACTTTTTAAAATTGAAGAAGAAATAAAATTTTATTTAATGCCCTCGTTAGAAACATTCGACGGTATTCTAGGTAACGATACCCTTAGAGAGCTGGAAGCTACTATTTTTACACATAAACACTATATGTTACTGAAAAACGGGTTTAAAGTGCATCTTAAGCAACTCCCCACTCAACATGTAAATGCTATAAATGTAGACAGCATACCCGCGGAACAAAAAAGAGAAATGACACAAATACTAAACGCTCATCCTAATCTTTTTAGTGAACCGGATGAAAAGCTTACCTATACTACAAAAGTTGTAGGCGAAATAAGAACCACAAGTGATTCTCCAGTATATACAAAATTCTACCCATACCCCGGATCTCTTAAAACAGAGGTAGAAAATCAAGTTAAAAAACTATTAAACGATGGTATCATAAGACCATCAAGATCACCCTTTAACTCCCCAGTTTGGATTGTCCCAAAGAAGGCAGATTCAACTGGAAATAAACAATACCGCATGGTGATAGATTATCGAAAATTGAACTCAATTACTATCGCAGACAGGTACCCAATCCCCGAGATATCAGAGGTAATCTCCCAACTCGGTGCCAGTAAGTTTTTTTCTGTACTCGATTTGAAAAGTGGTTTTCACCAGATTCCACTAAAAAAATCTGACATTGAGAAAACCGCGTTCTCAATTAAAAATGCTAAATACGAGTTTACGCGTCTACCGTTTGGCTTAAAAAATGCCCCGTCCATCTTTCAACGTACTCTCGACGATATATTACGAGAATTCATTGGGGTATGTTGCTACGTCTATATCGACGATATTATCATATTCAGTAAATCAGAAGAAGAACACTTCCAACATATAAGTAAAATATTTAAGACATTGGAGGACGCTAATATGAAAATCCAACTCGATAAATGTAAATTTTTCAACAAGGAAGTAGACTTTCTGGGTTTTGTAATATCTGAAAATGGTATAAAAACTAATCGCACCAAAGTTGAGGCAATTGCTAATTTTCCCCAACCTAGAACATTAAAAGAACTCCGTAGTTTTCTGGGTATGTCAGGGTATTACCGGCGATTTATTAAAGACTACGCCAAAATCGCTAAACCCTTGACATCCCTTCTAAGAGGGGAAGGGGGTCGTACCTCCAAAAACAAGTCAGCAAAGGTTGAGGTCTTCTTTGACCAAGAAGCCATTGAGTCCTTTAGGAAAATCAAGTATTCTCTTATCTCTGAGGATGTAATTCTTGTTTATCCGGACTTCAGCAAAGAGTTTGAGTTAGTAACTGATGCTTCTAATTTTGCACTTGGAGCGGTTCTATCTCAAGGTGGAAAACCCATAGCCTTTATCTCAAGAACATTAAGCCAAGCTGAAGAACATTACGCCGCTAACGAGAAGGAAATGTTAGCTATTATATGGGCCTTAAACGCTTTTAGAAACTACCTGTATGGTTCACAGAAAGTGAAAATTCACACGGACCACCAACCGCTGACATATGCGCTCAGCAACAAAAATAACAACAGTAAAATGAAAAGATGGAAGTCTATACTTGAAGAATACGATTATGAACTCTGTTACAAGCCAGGAAAAACGAATGTTGTGGCCGATGCCCTATCTAGAATCCCACCGCAGGAATCACCATTAAATTCCTTATCAATTGCTACTAACTCTGATGATAGTTCCTCTCATGGGCTCATAATTAGTGTAGAAACACCTGTTAATGCTTTCAAAAACCAGATATTCCTGAATATCGATGTAAGGTCAGAATATCAATTTAAAATAGTGTTTCCTACATATCACAGACATATAGTTACCGAACCCTATTATTCAGAATCTACATTACTCAGCATCTTAAAACGTTACCTCAATCCATCCGTTATAAACTGCATTAAAACCGAAGAAGATATTATGGGAAAAATCCAGCAACTATATCCTTTACATTTCAGCGCATATAAGATTAGGTTTTCACAAGTAATGGTAGAAGATATAGTAAATAGCCAAGAGCAGGAAGAAATACTTATAGCATATCACAACAGAGCCCACAGAAACTGCAAGGAAAATAAAATACAAGTATTAGAAAAATACTATTTTCCGTCAATGACCAATAAAATCAAAAAAATTATTAAAAACTGTACAATTTGTAAGATTAATAAATACGAGAGGCATCCTCCAAAGCCTCAAATACAACCAACTCCAATTCCCCAGTATCCCGGACAAATAGTCCATATGGATATACTTATAATAGGGAAACAATTGCTATTAACAGCATTAGACAAATTTTCAAAGTATGCAATTGCAAAACCAATAAGTTCGAAGGCAACGGAAGATATAAGACAACCCTTAAGAGATATTCTTTTCTCCCTTATGCCCGAAAAAGTAGTGATAGACAATGAGAAATCATTTAACTCAGAATCAATAAGATTTATGTTAGAAAACGAATTTGGTATTTCAATATTTAAAACTGCACCATACTCGAGTAGCTCAAATGGTCAAGTGGAGCGTTTCCACTCTACACTCCAAGAGATTATGCGCTGTATACAGTCAGAACAAACACACCGATCTTTTCAGGAACTACTAGAAAAATCAGTGAAAGAATATAACTATTCTATACATACTGTCACAGGGAAAAGACCATTGGAAATATTTTTCGGCAGACGTGTCAGTAGTGATCCCGCACTGCTCGAAATGGAAAGAAATGAAACCATACAAAAACTCACGCAAAAGCAGCAAGCTGACTTGACCTACCACAATGCAAATCGTTCACCCCCAAAGGAATATTCTCAGGGAGAAGAAATTTTTGTTAAAATAAATAGGAGAGTAGGAAACAAACTATCGGCTAGGTACAAAAAGGAAATAGTCGCTGAAAATTACAACACCACGGTAAAAACAAAAACAGGAAGAATAGTACACAAAAATAACATTAGACAGTCTTAGAAACCCATTGTATTCAGACGATAATTTCTTTCTTTCCAGAGGCTCAACATGCGAACCATAACGATTATTTTAGCAATAGCCATAGCGGCAAATGCACAACAATTCCGCATACACGATTTGAATAACAACAATGGTTATATCCCCATTAAAATTGGAGAAGTAAAGACAATAGGAAGATACGACAAGGTATTGCATTTCATCAACGTGACTACATACGACGAAACCATACTTTTACTATCTGAGAATATAAAAACATTGACAACCCAGACTTATGAAGACAAACGACTTCTAGAGACTATAAATAAAAACCTTATTTTATTGAAAGCCAAAGTAAACAACCTCCACGTACACTCGAAACAAAAACGAGGTCTAGTAAACATTTTAGGAAAGGGACTGAAATATATAGCAGGATCAATGGACAGTGATGACGAGAAAGCAATAAATAAAGCAATAGCGGACCTACAAGATAACGACCAAACTAACAATAAGACATTAGATGAACTCATACACTTCAATAACGGTATGGCAGAAGAGATTAAAAATATCACAACCCATATAAATAAGCAGCAGATGATTATTAGTAGTTACATAAATAAATTTAACGACGAATCACTAAACAGAATAAAAACCTTGGAAGACGAAGTAGAATTTATCGAACAGATATACAGAATTGACAACGACATATCCCTCTTGCGAAACCATATTGACGGAATCGGACAAATCATATTCTCTTGCAAATTGGGCATTGTTCCTTCCGACATCCTAACAGATAAGGAAATCAGTCTAATTAGTGACTTTGACAGTTATAGCAGAATGAAAATTGCAGTAATTTCCGAAGCTAACAATATTATCCTAACCTTGTTGATACCCCAATTCTCCAGTAACACCCTATCCAAAATAAAATTTGTACCCATTCCTAATGCCATTAATAAATCTTTAGTTTTAAGCGAATATGAAATATTAGTTGATCATAATAATAACATTTTTAATAAAGATATAAAAGATGATTTAGAAAAAAGTTTAGTCAAAATAGAAGACAGATGTGTGGAAAGCATCTTGAAGTTCCAAGAAGCACAATGTGAGTTAGAAACAGTGCAAGAATCCTCTGTTACAGAGGTAATGCCTGGAATACTAATATTTAAAAACTTTAACGAAACCATTACTCAAGATTGTAACAAACTAGAGGTCAACCCTAAGGGGACCTTCCTTATTAAGTTTGAAAATTGTAAAATCAACACGTTAAATACCACATACACTAATATTAATTTAAAAATACATGAAACCTTTATCTTGCCTAATTTGATGACAAAAATCAGAGAAAAGAAAAATGTTAATAAATTGCATCTGAAACTAGAAAATTTGTATGTAAATCAATTAAATAACGAGAATAAAATAAACCTATTAATTAATAAAAATAAAAGTACGCATATAATAAGTTTAAGTTCATTCATTGCAATAATAATACTTATTTCCATAACCATGTTAATTTGCTACTATTTTGTCAATAATAAACAGAAATTTCATATCACATCTCAGCTTCGAGACAATGTTGCAAGCAGTACAAGTGCATGTGGGCCATTTCTACAGCTTACAACATCTCAGCTCACTAACTCGCCTGTTAAGCCACCCCGATTGGGGACAATCGACTTAAGAAGGGAAGAGTTAACACAAACAAAGTCAATAAACTCTATTCTTTAATAATTTTGTTTATTCATCTTTTTAAACGCGGAAGTAAGTTGCAATGCTTTAAGCAATTAATTAGGTTAATAAAAAAATACCTTGTAATCAATTAATAAGAAAGCGAATAATGCAATTCTCGCTTATTTGTGAATTAGGTCAATAAGTATTTCGCAATAAAGTTAATAAGAATAAAATATCGCTATTCTTGCTTATTTTAAGTAGATCAATTAAGTTTATATAAATTATGTGTATTTGGGAATTTAGTTTTTAGTTCTAGTTTAGTTCTCACTTTGTAATTATAATACAAATAAAGAAGCGGTCGCGTTGACCGCGTAAACAAAAAAACATTTTTTTTAAATTTTCCAACTCGGAAAATATTAAGTTATATACACAAATGTTATCATTCATAATTTCCACATTTGTAGATGTACGGATGTATATTCTTATGTATTTCTGATAGCAACTACAACACCTTCTAGAAAAACTGTAAAAATTATATAAATGGAAGGTTGGAAATTTAAAAATCTCAGTGTTAAATTTAAATCAATGCAGTGAACATTATTCAAAAGAAAAATTAAGTTTATTTTTGCAATTTTTGCCCTGTGCTTGGTGGTCGTACAAGCCGATACTCTTATCCAGCCGTGCTTTAAGAGACAAATTGAGAAAGCTGTTTTAGGCCCTGTGCAAAATTTTGAGACTATTCTAAAACTATATCATGAAAGACTTGCATCATTTGACAAGAAATGTTCATCTAGTAAAGAAAGAAGGTTTAACTATTTCGTTGACAGCGTGAAGAAAGCTAAAACAAAGTGTGTTAGTGAAGCTGTCAAGGAGGCAGCCAAAATTAAAGAAAATAACTCTGAATGTCTTGAAATTCCCGAAGTTATTAGGAATGTTACTGAATGTGTTGAAATTGCTATTCATGTTTCCACCAGTGCCTTGGAAGCTATTTTGAAATCTATTGAAAAGTGTAGATAAATCAGAAAATTGATTTTAAAGTGCTACAAATACATTAATTAAAAATTTAAAGAAAATCTAAATGTTAACATCGTTTTTTTTGTGCATAACCGTAATTATTTTGAATATAAACAGTTTTGTGAAGTTTTTTCTCATTTGGTTTTTAAGCCAGGGTCACCATTCCGAAACAGCGGAAAGTTTAGCAATTACATACATTTTTATGAGGACTTGTGTTGGTTTCCAAAAATTGGCATTTTGTTTTAGTTTGACCCGTGTTGACGTTAAAAACTAAATCTTCTTGAAATTTATATGTATCTATATATGTACATGCTTCTAAATAATTGCATTCTTTGCAAAATAATAATTTGTTGCATTTTAATTGGGAATATGTGAAATTATTTAATACATTTTATAATAATTTTTTAATTTGATAAAAATTGAATTAGCGAACTTAATCCATGTAATTAAATATGTTGAACTTCTTTTGGGAAATTTATATACTAAATAAAGACGCGTTATGCTAGCTGATAGTGTGATAGAATAACAAGTGTTTTGTATTTCACTAATAACATATTTGCCGAGTTCAATATTTGGTGCAATACTGCAAACGAAAGCTATTTTTCTGCTTCTAGCTGTCCTTTTACCTTTCGTATGTGAGTTTACAATATGCAACATATTTCTCTTTTCTTATGTTTTTTTGTTTGTCATTTCATTTTTTAAGAAACAAACAAATTAAAAATTTTGGACCCAAATGAAAAATTTTGAGTGGAAAGAAAACAATTCACTGAAATTACTATAACAAATGAAGGAATATAATAAATTTCAAGAGTGCATACATACATATGTAAGGAGTACACATTCATTCACCTCTCCCCTGTCGCCAACAAAGTAAGAATTGCATCGACCAGAAACACGAGAAAAACTTTTTCTTTTTCTTGGAACGCGTGTTGCGTTTGCGAATGCCGTTCACTGAGCGCGTCGTCTTTTACACTTAAAATCCAACAAAGAACTGTAAGCCGATACAAAGTGTAATTTATTGATTGTTTCGCAAAAGAAACCTCATATTAAATCGGTCCATTCATTATACAATGTTATTTAATATTTTTTGAATACCTTCTAGACAGGGAAAGTTTACTTTGCAAGGTCTTCAGTGTATAGAATGGCGGTGCTCGCAAGTCCGTTTTGTTTTGTTCGTAGTTTACTTGTTCTTGCATATTGATAAAACTTGTTAAACAATACTTTTTCTGTCTATAAGGGGTTCAAAAAGGGATATAATAAAAATAAAAACAAGTGTTAAGCAACGCGGTCAGCACATTACACATTTTTCTTGATTGTGCGTGCAATCAAAATATATATAGCCATATGCATAAAAGCTTACAGGCTTATAAACCGATTTTAAACGTTTAATAAAGCTTTTAAAGTTTAATAAAGCATTTATAAAATCTGAAATTTTATTGGTGGTTTTACCCTTCTTTAAACTAAAAATAAAATGACTCTTTGCCATTTTTACATTTTGTTGAAATAAATTTTTCGGGAAAATTATGGAAAATTTTGTGACTAAAAAGTGATTTAATTAATATTATGGATTTGATAAACACAATTCGCCTCATTGAATTCAAATATTCACAGACACTTTAACTCATATATCAAATTATTAAAAACCAAAAGTGTACAAGGAAAAGGCGAATTCATTCCTTATCCCAGTTTAGCAATTGTGGATTTAGTAAAGGAAAACGTCGCGCTGGATAGCAGAGGTCGCAGAATCAATCAGTAAGTTCTAAAATTTTACATGCGTTCGATGTTTGATTCATCGTTGCATAAATCCAAAAAATAACCGAAAAGTTTTGGGAAAGAATTCGTGATTTCGGGCCATCAACTTAAAGCAGTACATTGAAATATAAAACAAAAGTAAAGAAATAGAGAAAAATCTTCTGGAACTTCAACCAAATTTTCAAAATTCAATACTTTTAATTTAGTTTTCTCACAGCAGTCCGCAAGTTATTATAAATTGAAACACATTCGATTGAATACTATTATGTCAATAGGAACATTTAAAATAAAATAGTTAAGCGTATATAACTAACATCCGATTCGGATTAGTATTTTCCTATCGAATTGTAAAATTAGATGCACACTAGAAGAATAGAATAAAACAAAGGAATAAAATAAAATTTAGCCTTCGCACTAGCTGGCATCTGATTTGGATGGCTCCGTATTGTATCATATTATAATTTTAGTTTCAATTATGAATTTCGTTTGTTTTCTGCTGTCTTTTTTCCATTGTTTTTTTTTTCAATTTGTTCTTTTTAATTTAAGGCCTTGTTGATCTGTCTTGTTTTTATTCTTCCAAAGTAAAATGTCAAAATTTTAATTTAAATTAAAAAATTAGAAATTGTTTCAAAATTCATAAAGCCGGGAGGCAAATCACGACGTTCGATATCGGGTTGAATCCCATAAAAAATTTTTTTAATTTGTATTGAAATTTCGTTCGATATCGAATGCCGCGACTTGCCCCCAGGCACTTCTGCAAGCTCTCCTATAATAAAAAACTGGAAAAATTTAATTAATTATATTATTTTACCAACTAATGTGGTAAATAAATATAATAATACTAATAAAACTATCTGAAATGAAAAATGCAATTGGATTTCTTGTTTATTCAAATATTTGATAGTTCGAAACCATCATACAATCGATCCTAATTGGGCCCATCTAATATTAATATAATGTCTGCTACTAAAGACTAATTTTATCCAGGCACATCTTATTGCCCTCCGAATCACCATAGTAATTGGAGCCGTCCTACCTTCGCATACAATGTCGGTAGTATTGGATCTATCTGACAGCCTAGGCCAACGCTGTGTAAATGTAAGTAGGAATTATATACAGACTTTGGACGGGTCGCACTCACATTGTCATTGGTCTCAGAGCGAAGATGTATGTGATAGAAATTCCACTGGGCTGTGATAATAATTGTAAGAGAGTTTGGTTTTTTAAGACAATTTTTAATTTGGCTTTGGTTTTTTGTTTATTTCTATTTGTATTTTATTTTTATAATGTGAAAACAAAAGTAAATTTATATATAAGTAAAAATTAAGATTAAAAGCGAAATAAAAAAATCCCTGAGGAAGCTGGGATTTTCCAACGAAACGTAGGATGAAGTATAATAAATAATCTTTTATTTTTATATATCTTGACCATGAACTTAAAAGCCCAATAAAAAGAAAAGTTACAAAATAGAAATTGCACTTAATTCAAAGAATTGTTAAGAAAAAATTTATTGTTGATTTCGGTTCTGTTTCAATTTCGATAGAAACCGTTACGCCAAGTTCAAGCAAACAAAACAAAAAATATAATGAGCTGTAATAATTGTGAGCACCTTAAGGCGCTACATTTAGATATGTTAACACACAAAAAGCCAATGAAGCAAGTATTTCTTTTTTCCCTCCTAAAAGTATACCTCAAACATGCGACTATAAAACTAATAAAAACCTCCAATAGTTAATTTAGTCTTATTGAACATTTATGAATATTCATTCTTATTATTGGTTTGCAAAACAAAAAGTGTTTTATAACTAATGTGAATTTAAAACTTAAAATAAGTAATTTTTATGAATAACGCCGATAGATTTTTATCACTTCGTACCTATTTTTGAAATCATTTTTATGTTCAACTTTTTATTGTTTTTAGCAACTGTATAAATTGCTAATAATTTCATGTGAATAGAAATATGCCGATCAAATTATTGGTTTGGAAGCTTATAGTACGACATTTATAAAGCAAACGTAGGGGTGAATAATTTTTGGGTCAGTATATACACATATATAAAAATATGTATGGTACATACAAAATTAACGTCGAATTTAAACAAATATTTTGTAATTTGATTTGATACTGCCTACTGGAGCTTAATCACATATGTACGCGGAAACGAACTTTGTACCTATAAAGTTCTCTCACATTCAGTTGTACATAACAACAAAAATTTAACATAAAATGTGTGAAAATATTTTTATTTGTTCATTTCTCATTCGTTGCTGTATTGAAAATAGATTTACTACATTTATTTGTTTATTAACTTCCAAAAAGCTGTTGTATTTGATATATTTGATATATTTCCAGAATGTCAAACTCAATATGAAAAGAAAAACATAAAAAATATTTTTTATGTATGAAGTTTGCTTGACACTCAGAAAACATGAAGTTTTTTGTTGAACTAAAAGGTTTCTTATTTACTTTATAACACTAAGAATAAATTTACGAACTAATTGTCTTTGCATATAGACATTTTGTAATCGGATCGCAAATTTCAAAGATACAGATTTATTACCCTTTTTTTTCTAATTGGCCCCACTGTGCAACAGCCCACTTAATTTTTAATAAATTTTAACTGTTTTCACTAATTAAACTTTGAATAATTTCAAATGTTCTTAATATACAAAACGCAAGCCAGAATATATTTGTTCATACATTATATTTTTTCACTACAGTGACGTATTCTATATATATTGTGTAATAGTTTTATATTTTTATATACTATATTTATATATCTAATGTAACATTTCTTTTACTTTTTATCAAAAAAATTGCTATTCAAAGTTTTCTTAAGACAAACATTTTGCTTCGTAAGTGATGATACAATAATTCCTAATAAACTCATTATTTCAATAAAAAATTATATTGCAAATTTTCAATAAAATGGGCAAAATTTTTTGCACTTTTTTTTAGAAAAGAAAACGCCATTATTATGTAAACATAAATATGTTCGATTCACAAACTATTGTCAGAGTTCTATGTCAATAGATTTTGCAGTAGTTTTGAAATGTTGTTGAGAATTTCTAAGAAAAATTTTGTGTATAAATAGTTAATAAAACCTATGAGGAAAAAAACAATATAATACTGAAGTAAGTTCAATTAATTTCTAATTGAAATCTACTATGTCTCTTTACGATTTCTTTCTTAAAAAGTGTGACGTATCGGTGCATAACAATGTCATCTAACAACTGACTGTTCATAAGTTTCATAGTTTTGTGTGACGCAGCGTTTGTGAATTGGTTGAAAGTTCTTTATTTTCAAAGTTTTAAATTAGACTTAATGCAAAATTTAAATGATCACTTTGAACAGTTGCTTTTGAATTTCTCAAAATTCAAGTTAAAATTTTGCAACAAATTCTTTAAGGCCACCATTAACTGTCGAGCCAAAACTTTTGACAAGGTTGTTCTTAATTAAAACAAATACCTACTAGTTATTTTGTTAAGCAAAGATTGCAAATAAATTTATGTATTTCAAATTAAACCTTGACCATAAACTTTAGCTGTTAAATCTCTATGGACGATCTACAATTATAAAGAGTAAAAAAGAGAGATTCTTTTAAATTAATTGTCTTGTAGTTGAGTGAAGTACTCGATGAAAACAAGTTAAAAAAACGCCAGACAACAAACAATATGTAGATATTTCTTTAATTATAGAACAGACAGTACATACATACAAGATACGAGTTTAATACCCACCGTATTCTGAAAGTTCTGAGTGAATTTTTCCGCTTGAGTGAAGTGGCTGCTTAACTTATAAATCTTTTGGCCTAAACCATTTTGTATGATATGAAAACCAGTTTAAAATTATAAAAAAAAGAAATCAAAATAAAGACTAGAGTACTTATTAATTTGTCATGTTGAAAGAGTCGAAGTAGATATTTAGTTGTGCTGACAATTATAGCAGGTTTACTTTTGTATTTTCCGAAATAATGTTTCCATTCGTAGCGATCAAATTTGAAAGCTTGAAAATATTCATAAAATTAAGTTCCTTAAACTTAAATACATAAAAATACTATCGTATATCTCTTACATAAAAATACTTTCAGAGTAGTTGAGAAAGTAAGTGTTTTTGGCAGAGGGGTTTGCGGCTGAAAAAAAAACGAACGACTCGTCGCGACGGTCAATAATTGTATTATCAAATAATTTTTCAGTTGCCAAAAGTAAAAGACATTTCTTGGTTTTTTAGTATTTTTATTTGATTTGAAGTTTCTTTCAATTATAATTTTTATGAGAATATAATAATAATAAACAAATTACACAATAAAAAAAATAATATTTAATAATAAAATAATATAAACATAATCACGCTTATGAATATTTTTTCCCACGAAATATTTCGCTTTTTCCTGATATTGCAATCGTGAATAATTCCTCTGAAAAATGTTCGCATGAGAAAATGAATTCCCCTTATCATGAATAATATTTTTCAGTGGGATTTTTCCACTTTTCCCTTGGTTTTGTTCACTTAATTTTTTCAGATGAAATGAATAAAAACATCATGTATTTTCAATATATTCCTTCTAATTACGTATTTAAGCTTATAAATATTTCTTATTAGGACAAAATCAGTAAATACTGTTCATTATTCTTAATAATAATTCCCCACAAAACCTTTTTGGACAGAGTATGCATCTTTTTGGTTTAGAAACATTCACTGCACCTAAAATATTTTAAGCACATCTTTATTTACATTTAAAAACATTTAATTTATAACCAAAAATGTGTATTTCTTTATTATTAAACTTGAATTTGTTTAATTTTTAAGCTTTACAAATCTTCTTCCCTTTTATACATTCACTGGAAACTGATAGCGGGAAAGAAAGTTCACGGAAGATTTACGATAGCAATTTCCACTTCGAAGCGAATAAAAATTTCATGGGAACAAAAATTCCACTTGCTATTCACGAAATATAATTTTTTATTATTACCATAACTTTCAGCTAACTTATTCAAATCGATGTCTGCTCTGTATTCCTTGATACGCAATAGATCGGCTGTGTGTTGGCCGATTAACTTATTACGTTGCTGACTCAAAATTATGTTTAGACTGGTAAATGCTACCTCACAGTTTTACAGTAGATACAGTAGATACTGGCACAGTATTTTTATAGTAGATACTGGCACATCGCATATAAGAAAAACCGCTTATAAGAAAGTGGTCCACAAATGCCACGAATTTTTCTATACTTTGCATACAAATAATTTTCTATAAAAGAAAATCGTATATAAGAAAAAACCTGATATAAGAAACTTTTTTCAAATACCAAAGATGATGAATCCTATGAAAATAGATTTTATACTAGAAACTTTTTTTCGGCAACACTGAATATATCAAAATTTAAAATTTTTCCGAAACACTAAAGAATAATGGATGATATGAAAAAAAAATTCATATAAAAAAATTTTTTCTGTATGTGATGCCAAATATGGAGTATAGCTCGTTCATTTAATTTTTAAGTTTAGGATATTTATTGTCATCGATGTGCGTCCAAGATTTTTCTCCAGTTTCTAGATGAATTTTTAGATCGTCCAGTAATTGTTTCAACTCTCCTTGCAGTTCGACATTTTACAAATCAGTGGATAATCGTGTAATTATACTACTCGTAATTTTTCAATAATTTTTTAATCTTCAAACCTACTTAAATAATTCTCCTTTCTAGATTCAATAATTTCGGTATATTTTTGTATTTTAACAAAACTATTGATGTTTAATTCGTAAAAGATGATCGATGGTTTTTTAGGTTGACAATGCTATTGTTTTTGAGTTGTTGGGTTAATAAATTTAATTTTCTATTAAAATGGTGTTACCTTGAAGTGTTAGGTTAAGTTTATTTAATATTTTGGTAATATTGCATGAAAAAAAAACCAGGTTGAAAGTCGTGCTCTTCCATTGAAGAAACTAGTTCTTCAATTTTCAATTTCTTTGTTGTTTTAAAAAATGTGACAATTTAATTTTTTTTGAAAAGTCGTTCTAAGCATTTGCCTCGACTCAGCCAACGAACGTCTGTGTACATACAACAAAAGATCAACATACTCCGTGTTAAGACTTTCTAGAAAATCTTTAAATTTTCTGTGAGTAAATGAATTGTGTCCACATCTTATTTTATTTATAATTTTGACAGAAATGTTCATGGTGTTCGTCATATTTAATTCTTTAGAGAAAAGGCCTTGCTGTTGAATTACACAATGTTAAGCTGGGCAATTAATACAATTTTGCTTCAAAATGCCCAAAAGTCCTTTGTATATTCCTCTCATGACTTGGACTCCATCCGTGCATATTGAACTTAATTTGTTTTTGTCCACAATTTAAAAAAACATCACACTCTATTGCGTCATACAAAACTTGCCCCGGTAACATTACCACGAAGCGAAACTACATACTTCAAAATCTTCATCAGCAGTGGTTAAATTTGCATGAACGGTTTTGATGCAAATAATACGCTGGCAAATATTATTAATGTCCGTTCTTTCGTCTAGAGATAATGAGTAATACTTGCAGTTTTGTAGTCTAGTTGTAAAATGATTAAATTTACTGTCCTACGTGCGACTGTACGTCGAGATAATGAAATGTTTTGGCAAAGTTTCAAAGTTTCCGGACATTTTTCACCAAAAAACAATCCAAAACCTCTGACGATAAATTTTTTTTAATTCCATCATCAAATGGGCGACATTGCTTTGCCATAGGAAATAAAGGTTGCACTTCAATATCTAACGAGAGTTCGGTATCAGTAAAAAAAACTTTTGGATAAAATAAGTCAATCTTTTTATTGGTAATTATTATTTCAATAAACGACAAAATATGTACTTAGATTTCCAAAATAAAATCACGTCGCAATAAATTTTTATACTTTAAATATTTTTTAAACTTCAACTGCTGTAATAGAAACATATTTAAATCATAACACTCTCTTCAAATATTATAAAACTGCTCTGGTTTATGCAAATGCAGAAAGGAAATGAGATATTGAAAATGTTGCAACACATTTTAACTGACAGATACATCTAAAATAGAGAATTAATTGCAATTTAAAATAGATTTTTTTGCTTCGTGGTGAAATCATTCGTGAGTATATTAAAAAAAGTTATATAAAGTATCAATATATGCTACTATTCATGGCTCTTAAGACTGAAATATCCAAAAAATGCCGTAAAAGGCAAAATATGCAAAAATATGCACTAATAGATCGATGCCAAAATTAATGAAAATTTCGGAAGCGGATAAATATTTTACTTCCACCTCCATAGGTGGCACAAGAAGAAATATGCAAATGAACTTTTGCGATTTTCCTGCTCATTACTTTATAATGCATGGATTGTTCTCGTTTTGACTGCACATTTTTGTTTTATTATTAGACTTTTAGCACTGCACTTTTCCATTAAAAACCATTTTCAAGCCAGTGCTAGTTTTTCTATCTTTACTGTGGATGTGAGTGTTTGTAGGTATATTATTTAGCTTTAGAAAATAAAATATTGTGAAGAAAACAACATCAACTCAGAATTAAAAATGTTTTACAATTTGAGTGAAACATATACACACATACATACTTCAAATGTGGGCAACAAATATTATTATAACTTTGCTTTGATTTTCTTCTATATTTATTGTTTGTTGTTTAATTTCAGTCTTAAACTCGGCTTTAAATTTAGTTATTGTTCTGACGTTGTTCACTGAACATGAACAGACTGTTTAAGACGAGTTAGCAGAAGCGGGTACATCAAAAACTTGCAAAAAGAATTTTCAACATTTTAAAACCGTTTTTTTTTTCAAAGTTGAAACGTAAAACAATTAAAAGTTCTAAGCATGACCATTTACGCGATAATTGTGCAAATTATTTTAGTGTGCAATTAAAAAACAAAAATGAGAACAAACTAAACAAAATTACATAATTTTGAAGAAGTATTTAAGCTTGTTAACATTTTCTAAATAAAATGAATAATAAAGAAACTTTAATGTTTCCTTTATCACTTACTTATCAATTTGACGATCCCGAAGAGGATTTTGTCTCAAAGGTGGGTATTTTTAAATGGGCATTAAACTGTCTTAAAGATGTTTGAAATTTAAATGAATCAAAATATATTATAGTGTAAAAGTGTATTTATTTATTAGTGTAAACGTGTATTTAATTAATAGTGTAAACGTGTTAATTATGCACCCCTGTTCTGTAAACCGAGTCGATTTTAAATCGGGTGGAATCCAAAAACCAAATAATTTTAAATTTGACGTTCCGGAAAACAAACGTTTTACTAGAGTAGAAGTTGAGCACAAATACGAATTTTAAACATGCAATAATATTTACAAAAAACTTGCAAAAGCATTTAATTTGTAGATGCAGAAAATACAAATAATAATTAAATTTAATTTTTATTAATTGCTTTATGTCATCTAATTTATTTTTTAAATATTAGAGTCTCTTTCTAAAGATAGTTTCCGAGAGTTTTTTTTAAATTAAAATTAATCAAAATATATTGATATACAAAGTGTTATTTTTATTATTTGGAAATCATTTTTCGTAAATAAAAACAGGAGGCAAATTACGGCATTCGATATCGAAGGAAATCCCATACAAAAAATTTTTAATTTGTATGGAAATTTCGTTTGATATCGAATGCCGTAATTTGCAGCCATTATTCAATTTGCTTTCGACTAAATTTGCTTTGCTAAAACGAGCAAATTGATGCGTAGTCGGAGTGCATCAATTTATTTATAAGTGGATTGGTTTTAAAACGAAACATTTTATCGGATTCGGTTTACAAAACATGGTAAATCAATAAATTTAACAACACATCAAAAAACGTATTAGCTCGCTTCTTATTAATGCATTAATTAAATCTATTAACAATTTGCTACATCAAACCGTTAGTTTTTGCTGATGTTGAAAAATATAATAAAATAATAAAAAACTTTTGTTTGTTGAAGGTTTTTTTGGCAAGTCTATATACATACATTCATTCCATTGGTGCTAATGCCAAATCATCAGTAGATCTTAAACCATATTTTTGAAAAGTTTCAACCCTCTTATATTATACAAAACCAATGAGAATCACAAAAATTACAAAAGTATAAATAAGCATAGTAGGCTTTGAAACTTATTCAAAAATCCCAACAAACAAATTATATCCGATACGAATATACTTCATTTTCTTTACAAGCTTTACGACTGTCAACAAACAAAAGTTTTTGAAAATCTTCAATTAATAAATTTAAAAATTTAAATAAATAAACAATAAAATTAACGTTCAGTACACGAAAAAATATATAAAAATAATACAAACTAAAAATACTTCGGCTTGAAATTTAATAAACAAAACTAATTGAATGTGTAGCTTTCTTAATTGAAGTCGGACTATACTCCTAATCTATTTTCTGTGTATGTAATAGGGTTTTCATTTAATCGGTCTTTTGCTTTAATTGGTTAATCGCTCGATGCATTAACCGAGGTTTTGGTTTAAGCGGTTAACCGATTGATAAAGTGTATTTTTTTTATAAATTAAGTAATTTCAAGAAATAAAAATCCAAAAATTATTTATTTTTTGGAGTTTACTAGTAAAAAAAACAATTATATAACAAACATAAACCATTCTGGAACTAAAACGAAAATATGAACTAGTTTTGTTAGTTATTTCAGTAGTTGAAGGAGTTCTTATAAAATACTCTTTTAGATAAATAATTTGGTTTAAAAACATCCAAATAGTGGCAGGTATTTTTTAGGATTTTTTATATCAATTTACACCTAAAACGATTAGAAAACTCAATCTTCCATTAAAAACAAACGTTTAATTGTTTTGACCAGCTTTTTGGCTCAAATACTCGTATGTGCGTCACTATCATGACGGAAGGAAGACCTGCTGGCATGTCTCTCGGAAAGATGGTGTCATACTATTCAACATTTTGGCGAAAGTAAGAGGGTGGCTCTAGATATTTCCAAGGCGTTTGATAGATAGATATATAGCATGCTGCACTTCTGTCAAAACTTATTGCTTTTGGTGTCGGTGATGTCTTCTCTCGATTTATATCGAGCTTTCTCAGAGATCGCGCTATACGAGTTGTTATAGATGGGATCTCATCAAACGAGTGCAAGGTTAATTCAGAGGTTAATTCCACAAGGCTCACGTCTTTTTCCCACACTTTTTCTTGTTTTCCTGAATGACCTTCTATGTCAACTTTTAATCCTATCTACTCTTTTGCAGATGACAGCATTACGTGCCATTCATATTCATTCAGTAAAAGACCAAGCCTGCCGAAGATCACTGCCATGAGGCAAAATATGAATGATTCGCTAAATAATGATCTTTTAACAATATCCGAAAGGGGTGTGCGAATACGGTCAAATCATGCTGCTGCATGTGTAATAATGGATGGCGTGGATATTGAGGAATCAGAGACTCTTGACGTTCTTGGTATGAAAATTAAATGTGTTGCTCGATGGACTGATCATATTTTTCAAGTCTCAAAAGAAGCATTCATACTTCACTCCATTTTATCTCCTCAATATTTATACCACCTGTATCCGACCGAAAATGAAATACAACTCTCAACTATCCGTAGACCAGTGGATAGTGTACTAGACTATTAGCCCGGGAGTCACAGGTTCTATTCCTGCCTAGACCCTAGGTGTTTTTGCAGATAAGCCGAAAAGGCTTCGCGGTTTGTGTTTGTGTTTAAAAAAATGTATGGGCCAGTGCTTCAAAGTCAATTTTTAAGTCACTCGATCGCGTACAGGAGAGGGCGAAGAAGCTCATCCGAGACAGTAGTGTATTCAACTTTATTGACTCACTTGAGCATTGACGTAATGTGGGATCTGTTTCACTGTGCTCTAATGAAATCGGGGAACTTATTCCCGAAGCCCGCTCTTTTTTGCGACAACACGTTCTTCGTTAAGAACACATCCATTTGTAGTGAAATGTCCAGTGGATCGCACTACGCATTACAGAGAAAATTCGTTCTTTAGCCGAACATTTTGTATGTGTAATGAACTCCCTGCAGAGGTCTTTCCTGTTACTTTGGTAACGTCCAAGTCGAACGTCCGCAACCACTACTGCCTTTATCCTCCTTTCTATAACAAATTTTCCTAGTTCCAGCACAATGCATTGCATATGTAGGGGGCATACCATGAGTGCTGGACCAACTTAAAAATAAATTGATACACCCTCTTACGTGAGTCACGCCAATCTATAATATTTCTATACAATTGCACTTATGGAAGATATAATATCTATTCATTTATGCTCAATAAAATTAATGAAACTGTAGATTCAAAAATGCCAATAAATAAAATGATTACTTATCACACAATCAATATATTACTTGTATAAAGAACAAGAAATAAATATCTTTGGCCTTGACCATTGTTGGTTATTATTGAAAGACATGCACTACAGTTTTCGTTGTAGCATTATAATAACATTGCACAACAAAATCGAACATTTTCGTCTTAAAATTCTGCTATAAGTCTTTCAATACACCAGAGATCAAAATTCAACTTGAACGCTAAAAATATATCGAAACATATCAATTGTTTAGGAGCTAATTGCGTTCTTATTCAGACGAAGTTTTGACTTTTATCCGGCGTTCAATTTGAATTTGGAACTTTGGTGTTCTCGAAGACAAATATTTTTTTACACATATCGCTGCATGAAGTAATTTTCGCCACTCTTTCAAAACAGATGGGTAGCAAAGTGAAGTTAGAGCTTTAAAATGTTTCACAAATATTAGCCTCGCTGTATTTTATATTGATCTACTGAACAGACTGAATACCTAAAATTTAAGCATTACAAAATTTCCTATGCCGATTCACTAAAATAATGTGCCCAAAGGTGGGAACTTCAACTCCTCCTAAAATAAGATTCACATGTAAACTTTCCATTCGTATTCTTTTTGCACCATCTTCCAGATTCGGGTGTTAACGACCCGTTGTGTTTTTTTTTGTGTGTCATACAGTGTAATTCTAATGTACTATGTTTTCTATTTTTATTAGTTTTTTGTTTTGTTTTTAAACCAAAAATTCAACACAACAAAATTAAATAAAACGTAAAAAAATTACGGCCAATCTTTAAATACGGAAGATCAGTTTTCAACAGCGTACAATAAATGTTGTATTTTATCTCAAAATTAAAATCCAGTTAACAGTAAACAAAAATAGTTGTTTAAATTATAAAGTTGATAAAATTCAAGAGAATAAATTTGAAAACAAGCTTAATGGATTGAAATAAAAAATAAAACTGAAATGAAATGTAGAGCTTTTAAAATAATGCTAAGACGATTTGCCTGAACCAAATTGTAGTTCGTACAAACTTCTTAGTAGAAAATAGAGAGTGTCAAAAGGGTTAATTAAACTGATGTTTGAACCATTTTTCAAAACTTGTATTTATGTGAACAAATTTCCAAAATATTCTGCTTTAAAATTCCTATCAAGTATTTATGTATGTTTCCTTGGGAGGAAAAAAGGACATTCCCTCTAACTTCCGCACACACACAAAAAAAAATTAAATAAAAAACGATCTTCAACTGATTACACAGCATTTTAATAGTACTCGTATTTTAATAACTTTTTGCTTATTCTAAATGATTAAATTGCTTCGAATTTTATGTTAATATTATTATTTATTTTACGTCATCATCCATTTATCATGAAAACTGTGAGTGAATGTCTAAAAGAGTTTTTAAAAGATTTTATATATTTCAAATACACGGAAGTTCTAAAGAAACACTTTATTAGTAAAAAAATAAAGAACAATTAATTGTCACTTAATTTAATATAAAATATAAACGTTTGACGTGTAAAAATATACAGAGTGAGATGATATAAATCAACAAACGCGTTGTCATTTAGTTTTTTTTTTTGGATTTGAAATATTTCTTATGGCGTTTTCTTCCCTTGAAAATTTGCCATATAATGTTATTTTTAAATAGTAAGTTTATTAGAAGTTATTGCAAAAAGTAAAAGAAATGTAGTGTAACATTTTTTTTAAAGAAAACGCCATTAGTTTTTATTATGGCAAATAAAAACTTAAACAGATCAATTGTCATAAGTGTTTTAAGAAATATATTTTCTTTGACAAATTATTTTCTGAAATTTTTGTTTGCATGTCATTTTTAGGACTTGTAGATTTAAAATACAATTTAAAATTTAACTCTTAAAGTACGGTCACATCTAACAAACATTTGCCCAAAAAACGTAACCACTACTTTTGCTTATTAGTGTGATTTAACTTGATTTTTATATCACAAAATAAAGTCAATTATGCCGCAAAATGCTATTTTTATATTATTTAAAATGAATGCGAACTCATATTTAAAGAAATAATGGAATAAAAGAAAATGCAAATTTAGCTTGTCTGTTGGTTACGTTTTTTTTCGGCAAATGTTTGTCATTCTTTATTCTGTAATCATGGGTCAAAACTGACGAAAGACTTTTTATTACGTATTACTTATCACAACCACTCAATTGATTTTTTTTTTAATTTCTGTACGATTAAGAATTTAGTGAATAACGAATAAATATAAAAAATAAGCTTCTTATCTTTTTGCGCAAAATCTGTGCGAAAAAAAATCTCGTATTAGGCACATGTTCGTTTCAAAGTTCAGGATAAGGGTTAAAATAAGATTTAAAATACGTAATAAATATATAATCAGGTATGTGATGAAAAGTGGATTCGAAAATTAAAACGATTTAAAACCAGAAAAAGATTGTGATTTCCATTTGGTGAATACTTTTAAAATATTATTCAATACATTTTTCATTAATTATTGGACGCATTCATGAGACGTAGTTATTGAGCGCAACTCTTGTGAAACTGTTGTCAACTTTTGAGTCCAATAGTTACGTCTTAGGCTTACGTCTTAGGTCACGTTAGGCTTGATGAATAATTGGAAAATGACCAGCTGATTTATATAAACAATCGAAAAGAATTAAAAGTAAAAGAGTAAAATCCCATACAAAATTTTTGGAATTTGTGTGGAAATTTCGCTCTATATCGAATGCCGTGATTAATATTGATTTTTTTTCGTAAAAGTTCAACCCACATGATATCCAAAAGTCTCTAACGAATTATAACATTCGAGGATCGAAAAAAATCGCATCTATAACCAACCACTGGAAATCGGTTAATCGTATTCGACATCGGGGGTCTTAAAATACCCTTTTCCCGAGACCTGGGGGCAAATTACGGCATTCGATATTTACATTAAAAAATTTTTGTATGGGATTTCATTCGATATCGAATGTCGTAATTTTCCCCCTGGTTTCTTAAAAAGTAATCCCGTTTTCTCTTCTAAAAAAAAGTAACATTTCTTTTATTTTAACAAAAAAAAGTTTTCTTAAGACAAAAATTTTGCTTTGTAGGTGATGATACAACAATTTCTAATAAACTATGTATTTTTAAAAATCATTATATTGCAAATTTTCAGTAAAGAGGGCAAACAATTTCGCACTTTTTTTAGAAAAGAAAACGCCATCATTTTTTTGGGATATTATATAGTATTGCTGCTTTAACAATAAATAACAAAAATATAAACCAATTAAAAATTAAATAGTCAAGTATTGAACCCTCCGTGCGCGAGTCGGACTCGTAGTTGGATGGTTTATTTATTTTTTTATATTAACTTCATTGGCGCATGCTCCATAGTCATAAGCAAAGTAAACTTACAGACTTTGTGGGGAAATATGGGCTTTTAAATCTTAAAGTATACTTTGCTGACGACTATGATTATATTCTATTATCTTTGAAATATTTTGATTTTTTATATAAAAAAATTATTGAATTAAATTAATTAAAACTAAACACATTTGATTAAGAGGCATTTTAATTAATCAGAATTACTCCGAAAAGCGTTTACCGATTTTCTCTACGAATTTAGCTTAAATTTGAAACTGCAGTGCTGCTCCGACTAATAAACAACAATCCACCACCCAGCTGGAGTCACGCCACTACCATGTGGGAACGGATAGCAGATATCGAAAAATTACTGGTAATAAAAAAAAAACAACCTAAATAAATAGTTAGCTTTTAATCGAAGTGCATCTTATTGCACTCGAAGGGCCTGTAAGCGTTAACCGCTCGAGGCAAAAATATTTTTTTATAAATTTGTTTTAAATAAACATTTTTTTTGGTACTAATTATGTCCCTAATAATAAAATTTAAATTTTTGTTTTGTAATGAGCGAACATTTTTTTATGAATAAACAAAAGAAAAACAAAATATAATTATCATTAATTAAATTCTACAAAACATGTAACGCATGTAACCTGGGCAAGGAAAGAATACTTTTTGATGTACCGCACCTACTTCTGCGCCCATTTGTTCCATATATCTATAATTCCTATTTACCCTAATTCGTTCTATATAAAAATTTTAATCTTATATATAGATGCCCTTTAAACTTGATCTCTTACTCTCTAGAATTGACCAACTATAAGTTTAATTAACCACTCCCTCTTCTATGGCTACTTTAACGCCCACTTTTGTTAAAATATTTAAAATTTCTATAAGTCGTAAAGTTATGTATGTTTGCAAGTTGAGAAACTCCATTTCTCAACAGATTTAGCAAAAATATACGCCTATGTTCTGAAAAACGCAGCGTTTTCAAATCGCATACAGTTTTAAAAACGCAAAACGCTTTTTGACCTGTTCTGATTTACGATTTACTAGCGTTTTGCTATTTTTCGAAGCTATGTTAGAACAATATGTTTTGTCATAAAACGACGTAAATAAATAAATAAATTTCAAATTAAAATGCCGACAGCTTTAAAAAAGCAACAATCAAAAAAAATTCTAAAGTAATCAATGGAAACAGGCAATTGACAAACTCAAAGAACATTTTTAAATTGCATATTTTTAATTAAAATCGTGGAAAAATGTTACAAGCTTTAGCTTAAATAAAAAGAAAACATATCAAATTTAAATTGTGCATCATTTCATTTTGTGTTTAAAGTGCGGTTTTAATAAAATAAGCGAGATCGCTTCGGTATACATTAGCGGCTTGAAAACGCCAAATTTGTAGCGTTTTCGTTCGTCAGAATACCTCTTTGGCGGTTTCAAATCGAAAACGCTAATTTTAAGCGTTATGCGTTTTTCAGAACATGGGCGATATGCAATCTGGTCAAGGCAGTAAAATAATTTTCAATAGATCATGCTATCTTTTACGCCCTTTTTTCCCCCATATATTTTATTCGTATTTACCACACATTCGTCATTTTGTAATTAATAAACAAAATGTTCACTAGGAATCAAAATAACGTTTGCCGGGCCACCTAGTAGTTTTATAGATTTTTAATAAAATCTAAAAACTGTTTCCAATCAAAGTTATCTGTGCCAAGCTCTTTCTCCAGATTTGAGGATGTTGAAGTAAATATTTTCTTGCATTTTTATTTTGCAATTTTTCGTCATATCTCCGTTTTACAAGTTTGTTTTTTTTTACAGTTTTAGCAATTTTCTGTCAAATACCACTAATAAGAGTGATATGAGTATTCTGAATCGAAATTCGCTTGACTATGAGTTTAAGCCCCACTATTTCTTATATTTCTAAGTACAAATATTATTAAGCTAATAATAATATTGTTTGTATTTTAGCCACAAATACGAACACAAGTCTGGTGACTGCAAAATACTTGTTAAAGTGTATAATTAACCAACCATAACATTTTATGACTACACAATATACTTTAATTTACAAAAATACTTTAATTTACAATTATGTTAGATCAAGTCAAACCCTTTAGAATTTGCTTTAGATTTATTACCTGAATGAAAATTGTAATTAAAGGTTTTAAATATAAAATCCTATAATCTCATATTTTACGTGCTGTTTTTTTTTTGTTTTGTTCATGTCAAAGTTTCAAACAATTTCAATAACGGCCTTAGATTTATTTCAAAATATATTTTATATGGAGAAATAAAATTCAAATATTAAGTACTTGGGACTATGATGATGGTTGGATGTATATTTTTCTATATCTAGATTCTTAATTTGCTTGTGTACCGGAAAACATTAACTCTTTCCGTTCACAAATATCTTAACAACTATGAGTGATATCATGTTATTAAGAATTATAATTTAAAAAACAAATGTATTACAAATTTATTAATATTGTACTCGTACTTCAGCTTCGTAAGTTCAGGTTCAGGGCACTTTATTACACTTTTAATTTAAATAATAAAATTAAAACTTTTCAAATTTTAAGCAGGCTCTAGCTAATTACAATGCAAAACAGCCAACTCAAGCAAAATGAATTCAATGTGCTCAAACTCAATGTGCCACTGTGACAACAATTTAATGAAACTTGTCATGATTTTATAAAATTCAATATAATTTTTATTTTTATAATTATGCCCTCACCATGAATGTATGTATGTATGTAAATTATACATAAATTATAATTATTGTTAGCAAATGTTTTTTCTCATTTAAAATTTTATTATTTATATTATTAATTTTATTATCAATAGTTTCCTTATGTTTTGCGTTTTCTTTATTTACAGATCCCATGCATAATTGGCTTCCTAAATTTGGATTGACTGCATGCACAGTATGTGTGGTGCTGTTTTGAGTTTGCTTATATATTATTATTTAAGTTTTAATTAGTACAACATTGTTTGAATCCTAAATATTAATATAAGAGTATGTACATAAAATATGTAGAATAGTATAAGATAAATGAAAAATAAATGAAAATTTAAATGAATGTGATTTAAAATGCTTGTAGGATAATTTTTGTTTCGGCTTAAGGTCATGTAACATTACTTGAAACACACGTATGTATTGTATTATAGTTTTTGTAAATTAATTTAATATTAATATTTCGGTCAACTTTGCTGACCGTCGTCAGGGATATTTTATAAATAATTTTATTGTCATATAACACTTAATTGTATATATGTATATTGAAACGATTAATTTGGCTCATGTTCAAACCCGAGTTTATCCATTTTATTTATTCTAATTTTTTATTTCATTTTTATTAGAAAATTTTTTGGATAAATTCATTATTTTTATTAAGAGAATACTATATATAGAACAATTTTATTATTCATCAGACTAGCAGAACGGATCAGTACTGATTTCGAGGTCGCTACACCATCTCATCAGCGTTCTTTGTTCAATTTTACCACTTTTGACGGTGGATACTAGTGATCAGGAATATCAACTATTTAACTGTATTATTTAACAAATTAGAATACGAAAAGTACAAACTTATTCATTTTTACATATTAAATCAATTTCGAATAGTACGAAATCCCATCTCTGATGAATAAGTACTCCATATATTCCAGTCTCTCTCGTTTATTCAGCGCCATTGGCTGCTGAGAATAAACTGTTTATTATCATGTCTGGTTTTTGTCATTTGTAGTTGAATTTCTTACAAACATTAATCATAACACTTAATTTTTAACGAAACTACTCGTTGGTTTGCCCTCCTGGTTAAAATTTGTGTTAGTTTGTGATTTTAAATTTTAAACGTTTTTTCTTTGTTTGATTGTTTTTTGTTTTCTGTACGGCGTCACATATCTAATAATTTTTTTTTTAGCCTAAAGTCCAATTGAAAATTTTAAACAATTAAAAAGCGGCGGTGCCCAGAAAAATTCTGGGCAAATTCTTCCTAAAAAAGTTAAACTTTATTTAGTTTTTCCTTAGTTTTGCATGAATGCTGCCCATTAAACAGTTCACAGCGCAGTCATTCGCGAAATAAATGGGAACTATTGTATCCAACGGACTCTAGAAATTGATATTAAACATTTACATACATAAATACATAAGATGAAAAACAAGAACAAAATACTTTCTAATTAAACAACTTAAAACTCTGTCTCATTTCTACGCAAAATAAAATTGCACAAAAACACATGCACACTTTGTTAATTTTTCAAGTTGAAGGTGGTAGGTGATACATGCATGTGTAATAAGTGTGCACGTGTTAGTAGGAACCTTACATACTTGTAGCTCCCTATATATCGAACCGATTTAAATAAAATTAATATTGTTGACATCTATGTATGTAGAAGAAACCTTTAAAAAATATAAATGTTTCCAAGATCGGTTTACTATTATGGCCGTAAAAAGAATCTAAAAAAACGTGTTTGACTATTAACAATATAGATAAGTGTGGACTTCATTTATAACTAGAGTTTTTATTTTCCCCGACTATTTCATTTTTAAAGAAATCGGGAAATAAGTTAAAATTTCCCGGTATCCCGGGAATCCCCGCGCTAAACAAATAAATAATAATGTTATTCATTTATTAAAAAATCATATTTATGAGAGCAAAAATGAACAAAGAAAAGGAACAGAAATAAACTCAGTTTCTATTGAAGCATAGAAAGAACTTAAACCGTTTAAGGAATCATTCGAATTTTTTAATTTTAATAATTAATTTAGTTCAAAAAATTTCACTGTGACAGAAAGCATATGCACGCTTTCAAGCATATGCAGGTCTTTCGATCTTTTGCGTGTTAATGCGAACAATCGCAATTCTTTTTTAATATACAAAATCACTATCATCAAACATTTCAACAGCCAGTTCATCACTGTCATCCCCAAAGAGACAGTTGGTTGGTTAAAGATTTGTTCTGCATCCAAAATAACTGAAATTTTTTAAATGACTTTTTGCCGGAATGTCGGAATCGTTTTTATGTATTTTCTTACCACACCAAGCGATTTTCAATGTAGTTTTTCGGAATTCCCGTGAAAAGCTCTGGATCTATGTAATAATGCTCAAAAAATAACTCACAAAAAGTTTTCATATATTTCGGAAGTTGTTTCATTATGGAAAAATTATAAAATTCTAAATTATTTGTTTGAAAAAAAAAATTAAAATTAAATAAGTACAGAAAAGAGATTTGGTTTTTGTGGTATTTCGACGAGAACAGAAATAACCACTAATTTCATATTTTGGGACCTATTTAATTTTCTCTGATTTGATAAATTCTCAGAAGCATTCTGTTGAATAAAGCTTAAAAAACTTACTGAATCATTTCCATATTGTCAGTATTTAAACGGGCGCAAGGATTTTAAAATCTGGCTTCACTTAATGAAACATTTCTGCATTTCCAATATTCGGCCGGTTGCAAAAATGTTCACCTCTATTATATTTAGTATAACGATTTTTTACCTAGTTTTTTTACATGTCATTAACCATAAAATATTTAGAACTTACAGTGAACTCACGAAAACGTGAACACCCGTTAACACGAACAACTCGGAAACGTGAACACTTTTACTTTTATAAATTGTGAAAGTGAATAAAAAATTTCTTCTAAAAAGCCAAAAGTTTTAAGTCTGAAAGACAAATCATATATTGTTGATCTGTTGCAAAAGGGTTGCAGTGTAAGTGGCTTAGCCAAGAAATATCAAGTGGCAAAACCCATAATTGTTCAACTAAAAAGAAGGACAAAGCAATAAAAGAATCATGAAGAAATTAATGAAAGCAATCGATGATTTAATTTTAGCGACGGATGGCTACAGAGATTCAAAAAAGTATATAGTATTCGATTGCTTAAAATTAGCGGAGAAAAGCTGCATCTGCTGGATCCTTTTGAAATAAAGTTAAAAACTTGTTATTTTTTAAATTTAGTTTTATGTACATTGTTGAATTCATTATATTTTTGTTATTTCATTTTTTTGAGTACTTTTTATTCATTTTTATACGATTTTAAACATCTGATTTGCTTGAATTATTTACGTATATATAAACATTTTCAATTTTTAATCCAATTTTGAATATTTGGTTTTGATTTATTTACTAGAAGAAAATATATGGTGGTAAACCGAACTTTTTGATTCTAAAATTTTCACAATCGAAAACATGAACAAATTCGAAAACGTGTACAGCTTTGCTAAAAATTAGTTCACGTTTTCGAGAGTTCACTGTATTTTAAAAAAATTTTTGGAGTTATTTCATTATGAAAAAGTTTTAAAAATTTTATTTTGGGATACCTAAATTTTGTTGGGACTTATTTCATTTATCTGAGCTTCCATTTCGTTTGGCAGTTATTTCCAGTGATGTGCCAGCTTAGCCTTTTCAACGCTAAATTTAGCCTTTTTTTAATATTTTTTTTGCCTTTTTTATTTTTATTTTAGGCACAAAAAGGATAAATTTTTATTTTCTACTGAACTCATAAAACCATCTTGAAACATTAAATGCGCAAACGTAAGTACAAGGAAGACATAATTACATTGATCGAAATCCAATGGCTAAAGCTTTTAAATTAGAAATGGACAAATGTTGGGTCAATAATTGCGTTCCGAATGGAAGTGTGACAATTTAATGATGCGCTGCAAGAAGATTCATTTATTGATTTGATTAATGTAGTATTTAGCTATTTATAGGGTCTTCCATTATGATGTTTCATTTTGATATGCAAAAATAGGAGTACTTTTAAGCGAAATCATCGGATGTTTATTTAATTGCAAAGAGAAGGGTATCCCATTCATACTGGAAAACATTATCAGCCATGTCTACTTTTGCCGTACCATATTATTTTCATTAAAGTTTTCATGACCAATTCGCACATTTGCTGCTGAATGTCCTCGATAATTTCACTAATCCAAATTCGAGGTCTTGAATCGATTGTGGGTAATTGTCGTAGACCATATCTTTCACGTAGCAGCCCCAAATAAAAAAGTCTAAAAGTTTAAATCACAAGTTCCCGGTGGGCAATTGTGATCGGCTCTTTGAAATATCACATGGTCAGGAAACTTTTAACGTAGAAAAGCGATGGTATCGTTACTAATGTCGCACAAGATCGTCGAGAAATGGACAAACCTGGGATTTCCCAAACACTATGGGTTACAACAGCAATATTCTCAGTTGAACGACGTACACCAGTTTAATTTGTCATGCATAGATATTTCTTATATGAATTTAAAAATATGTAGACATTTATTCATTTTTTTTTATTTATTTACTTGAAGTGTATTTTTTAAATACCTTTTATCATGTTTTATGAATTGTTTTATAATAATAAGTAAAACGTTGAATTATGATTATGATAAAGATTTTTTAGCCTGTTTTAGCTTTACTTTTTGGGCGACTTAGCTTTTTCTGGCCTTTTTAAAAAGCCGACTTAGCCTATATTTGTTTCAGCTCCTGGCAACACTTTTTATTTCATTAAAACTTTTTTCAATGGGCGTTATTATATTTAGCCAAAAACTCTTTATAATGTACACCATTTATAACGAACTATCATTTATAACGAAAAACTTCTTCGGTCCCATAACGTTTACAACGAATTCTGGTTATAGGGAATATTCCCCTATAATGAACATATTTTTTAATAAAACTGCTTGTAAATTTATGCACTTATAAAGAAGAAAACAAAGTCGCAAATTTTATCCACTAATTTTTCAAACTATTGAAACATTTTTTTCGCTTTCATTTCTCAAAGCGATTAAAATGAAAAAGTATTTTATGTTTAATGATTTATAAATATACATTAGATATACGCTGCCACTACGAAAAGGACATGAGTCACACTCTTTTCAAATAAGACTATTATTAGCCGCCTTTTACATTAATCACTAAAGCGTTATACATATTCCCTGTGAAAAATCTCAATAAATTGATGTGGACTCATTATAATTATAGAGGAAAGATTACATTGGCCTCTACTGTTATTTTTGCAGGTTGAAGCGATCGGCTGATATCTACGATTTAGCAAAGACTAAAACCATAGAACTAGATGTTGCCATAATAAATTACTTAAAACTTACTACTTGATTTTTACAGTTTCATATTGAAATCAGCTCAAAACTTTTATTTATTATAAAAAACGGAAAACTATTACCAAACACTTTTGGAACATACGCTATTAATTGTTAAAAAATATTATTGATGTTTGAGTCATAATTGCAAACAATATTAAAATGTATACTATAAAAAATATCGATTAAATTGACAACAAAATTAAAAGATTTCTCTGTGTTTATAAATTCAGCTTAGTATGAATCTGTTCTATAGATTAGAGTATTCAAAAACCCAAACCAAAAACCGGTTTACGGGTTTTTGCTCTCAAAAAATTTTGCCGGCAGCGAATAATTTACATTTTTGCCGGCTTACCAGCTTTTTCACCAAAACTTATGCCAGGCCCAAGATGTCACACGCTTTCGCTCTGTCCTATAATTACATTAAAAACAAAAACAAAATTTTAGAATTTGTGTGACATCGTGGGCCTGGCAGCAAATTTTTAATATTTAAAAAACAGTTAATTGTATATGTAACTTCCCTTTTATAATAAAGTTAACATACAATAAGACTTTGCCATTTTTAGAAAGTTTTCTAAACGATAAGATTTTTCATTTGATCAGGGTTGAATCTTCATAAAAGTAAACAGTCGATTGTTTCGACGCCGATACTGTCGTATGTATTAAAAGAAATCACCTAGCGGTTACCAAAATCGTAATCTACGACGAATTCTAAGAAGGTTTGCCCAAGAAACCATGGGTCTAAAATCGAAATTGAGCTTCCGGTTTTTTACGAGAAAATTATTTCGTATTTTATATTTTTATTACAACTCCTTTATAAATGGCAGAGCATTCTTATAGAAATTTATTTGTAATTAATGTTTGTAAGTAATTAGTCGAACTTATATATATTGTATATATGTATATTGAAACGATTAATATGGCTCCTGTTCAAACCCGAGTTAACCCATTTATTTATTCTAATTTTTTATTTCATTTTTATTAGAATATTTTTTTGATAAATTCATTATTTTTATTAAGAGAGTACTATAAATAGAACAATTTTTATTATTCATCAGACTAGCAGAACGGATCAGTACTGATTTCGAGGTCGCTACACCATCTCATCAGCGTTCTTTGTTCAATTTTACCACTTTTGACGGTGGATACTAGTGATCAGGAATATCAACTATTTAACTGTATTATTTAACAAATTAGAATACGAAAAGTACAAACTTATTAATTTTTACATGTTAAATCAATTTCGAATAGTACGAAATCCCATCTCTGATGAATAACTACTCCATATATTCCAGTCTCTCTCGTTTATTCAGCGCCATTGGCTGCTGAGAATAAACTGTTTTCATCACAAAATTGGCGGAATAATAAACGCTTTAATTAAATCACAAGAAAATATTGTCTTTTGCTTCCAAATGTGCCGACCGTATTAGATGTAGTACGGACTCAAAATCCAAGTTAAAAAATATTTTTTTATATTTTTTCATCGGTTTTGTAATATAATCTGTCTGAAAATTACGAAGATTGCTGCACTAGTACGCCCGTCGGCATATCTGATCTGGATTAACTGCTAAACTTTTTAAAAGGCCGGCACGTATTTTTCATTTTACTTGAGATCTGATAGTGTGAGAACTGTAATGGTACGTTAGATTTCATGACAGTCGCAAGAAATCTCGTTAGATTTCTTTCACACAAAACCCAATGATAGTGTGAAAGGCTCTTTATTGTCCGAATTGAGTCCCAAATCAATGAGCTGAAATATGTTGTATAGTGTAATATTTCATAACAAATTATTACACTGCCTACGCACAGTGGCTGAAAATCGTTTTTCATTGGCCAAAAGTCTTTTTTTTTGTCACCGATTTTTTAAATTTTTACGCCCTTTTGCAGCTAATATATTCAGATTAAGGTAGCGAAAAAATTAGGTTAAACCATTGATAATTGTGAGCGTGGCATGCTGTCAAACTCAACGGTTTTTTTTAATTTCAGAAAAAGGTGTTTTTCTTTTGTTTTTTATAAAAAATAAATGGTTACTACTCGTAAGCTATCATCGATAATGGCCTGCGGTCTTTTTTATAATGTTGGTAGGATTATAGTCTTTAGTTGTTGTAAGTGGTCAGAGCTCTAGCGTTTAATATTAGGGGCGTTACGAAATATTTATGAAACTGCTATATTATTCTCAAATTTAAACTTTAGTGGAATAGAACTTCTAGGGAACAAAGGGGAACAAGAAATGTATACCACCCGGAGAAAGGTGAAAGTGTCCTCTTTACCGCTATATATACTTTTGCACCCGTGACGTGCCGTGTGTAGAACACTTTTTTCATTTTAATGAAATTACTCCAAAGTACTCGTATACAATGGTGTATATAATTTTCACTTTTTTGCCTAAAAGTTTATGTTTTTACTTTAGACTACGTAAAACTAAAAAAATTAAATATAATACCTGCGAAAGGGTTTAATGGCTTTGTTTTGATCAGCCAAAAATTGGTAATAAAATTATCACAAATTATCACAAAATTCTACAGTAAACATATGATCTGTTTCTAAATTTACCTGTTATCAAATGTTAGGGTCAACCAAAGTCATAAACAATTTTATAACAATAATCGGGACATTAAACCACTAAAAATAAAAAAACAACCCAACAACAACAACAAATATTGGCGAGATACTAATCAGTTTTACCTGATATTAAGGTCTGGACAACATGTGCAGTTTTGTTGAATTTAAGCACTACCTGCTATGAAATTAAAGATCAATGTGTGAATAACATGTATCTAAAAATGTATAAAACTACGGATTCGATAAGGGATTACTCAGTAATAAGTTAATCCTCTAAGTGTACGGGTAAAACATAACAGACGCAAATAAAAATATTCATAAAATATGGAAAGCTTCAGTTGTAAAGAACTGGCGGAAGAGTATTTTAGAAACAAAAACCAGGAAGATGTTCTTAGTTACGTTAAAATTAAACTTAAATTCGTGTAGCACCGAAATGCAAGAGCAATTATCTAATTTCGTCAAAGCACTAAAAAACAAGCAACTTAAACCCAATTAAACCAAGTCCCAACAAAATCATTAGATAATACCGATGCATATGAATTTGGATTATCACCAGTACATGCAAGAATACGACTTGTGGAACACATACTAAAAATCAATTATGATTTGGATTTCGGGTCTTCAGGATCAATAAGAAACAACGAAATCAACAAAGAGTTATGAAGTTCAAAAAAGAAACATGTTCAAGATGAATATCGCGAATTTGGATTGATTATAGATCAGCCAAAACAAGGGTCAGGCAATACAAATGATGGCAATGCCGCAAGCAGATTCTTTTCAGATCCAGAAACAGCATCTGAAATAACAGGAGTGGATTTAAACCTTATTTTCAGATTTAAAATAATCCTAGAAGTACTTGCGTGCAATGAAGAAATTGACTCTAGAAAATTTTGAGATTATGCAAAGGAACCTGCAAAAATATATACAACCAACTACCCATGGAGAAATATGTCTGCAACAGTTCACAAAATCCTTTATCATGGAGAAGATGTCATTAAATATCATTTGGTGCCACTTGGAGATCTATCAGAGGAACCTCAGGAAAAAAGGAAGAAGGATTACAGATTTTATAGAGAGCACAATACTAGAAAAATTTCACGAAATTCAACAAATGAAGATCTATTTAATATATTATTGGCAACGTCAGATCCGTTTATCTCCAGTATTCGAAGTTAATGGAAAGTGGAACATCGGGATTTAGATGAAGAAGCTTTTAGACTAAAGAACAGAAATAGCACAGAAAAAAATATGGAATATTTGCAATCAATATTTGAGTCAAATGTATAATAATTATAATTGCCTTTCATTGTTATTTAAGTACGAAAAACATAGTATTAGTAAAAAATAATAACAAACAGAACCTACCATTGTTACAAATGCTATTAAAATTTATTGCAGTTTTTATTTTTAAAATGTTTTTAAAATTATCAAATTTGACAGCAAAAAATAATAAATTTTTCTGTAGGAATAGCAATATTTTTACATAATATTATTAACGTTTTTTTAAGTGTAACTATTCTTTGAGTGTAAACAAATTTGCAAATTTGACAACAAAAAATTTTTAATTTTTCTGTAATAATAGCAAAATCTCCAGTTGATTTTACTATTTTTTTTAGTGTAAAAATTGTTTTAAGTGTAACATTAAAAAAATTCCATTATTTATAATTATTATTAATTTCCAAATATTAAATTTTTTAATAAATAAAAAAATAATAAACCCATATTTCACTCTAAAAGTTAAAAAAATTCAAAAGTTCAACTTTGACTTAGAATTCCTTAAAAAGTCCTCAATCAATTTTAAACTGAGTCAAGCTGAACTAAATATCTATCCAATAAAATAAAAATTACTTCAATATTTTGATCGGTTCAAAAGTTACAGAATTTTGGCCAATGAAAAACGATTTTCAGCCACTGTGCTACGGTGCTATAAGATTCAGTAATAAACATTCCGCAATGCTTAGCGATATGTACTGATGGTTTTATAAAATTAAGAAAATTTATTGAATTTAATTAAGAAAAATAAGCAAGGAAAAAAGAAAGCAGCCACACCGCAAGTGCATTGCAGGTGCCTAAAAAAGTTACAGAAATCAATTTATTTTTTCTGTTTTCGCAATTTTTAGTGAGAGTTTGACAGCACGCCTGTCACAGAGAGATGCAATCGTCGAAAATTTCTGGCTGCTTGGGCAACAGATTCAAATAGTTACTTTTTTAACATATCAAATTTAGGATTTATGAAGTCCTGCCAAGCTATCGTTCACAGGATCCGAATCTAATGTATTCTATGTGATTTATAATACCTCTTTGTCTAAACTTAATCATTCTACTTTTTTTGTAACATTTTCCAACATTAGTCAATCTACATTAGCGTTCAATAACATTTCAGATACAGAAAAAAATCCATTATCTCTCTCTGACAATAATATATTTAATACAAAAATCATCTCATAAGTTCATCACAAAATTATTAGCAATCACATTATAACAGCAGCAAACAATCGTTTAACTAAATTGGCCAAATGAACAAATAAAAGACTTTTTGAATTCGTCATCGTCAGCCACGTTAACTGCGGCCACATCAACATGATCTTCTCGATGCTCTTTCAGTTTTCCTTACTTTTTTGTTTTTGTTAAAAAAATAAAATAAAATAAAAGAAATAGTGTATGTTTCTATTTCAGTTTGTTGCTGATGATCATTGTTGTACGTTTTTAAGCTGAGTTTGGCAAAAAGTTTCAAAACTGGGCCACATGCGATCAAATGGGAATAAATACATCCAAAGTAGACAATGCAGTACGATACAATACACACAGTGCCGCTAAAAATAATAGCACTATGGTCAAAGTGAGTGATTTTCTTAATACAAAATTTTCACCAATCGTATTTTATTTATTTTCATTACTGCAATATAACGTGTAACTTTTCTAAAAATGTTATGTTATTTATAATAATATCCAGTGATGTTTTCATGTGAAACAGTTTACTGAGTTAAAGTGTAAAATCTACCGGTAAAAAGTACTGATCATCATTTTCCTCCAAGAAATTTTGTTTTTAGTAAGTAAAATAAGTTCTTTTCATTATTATAACATCGTCATAGTCCGTTGCCGAGAATACTGCAGAATATGACAGTCAAGAAGAACTTATAAAAAGAAATTATTTCCGGAACGAAATAGGCGAAATGCTTAACTAATCAAACAAAACAATACTCAGCGCAATAATTTATATTGAACAAGTTCAAACGAGAGAAAGAAAGTCTGAAATAATCAATTTATTGATCAAGCGATTTATTCGCGAAAACAAAAGGACTCCGTTTAAGGCTGCCATGAAGCTAAAAACTTACCTGCAGCTAAAAAACACATGTTGCTACAGTTCGGCATCAATTGCGAGAACGCATTATAAAAACTTCCAATCCACGAATAGTTCCACTATTGACTGTAAGACATGTGAGCAGCTATACTGGCCCGTCAGAAACTGAAGTAATTTATTATGAACAGATGTGAGCAACATTGTTATAATTTGAGGAAAAAGTTCTCTTGCTTATGCTACATGACAATTGAAGGTGGATTATAATACTGAATAGCATTCCAAGACTACAAAACACCAAAGTTCCATAATTATGGGGTGAACATATTTCCCATAATACCGAGTGTGGCCAATTTCCTGCATAAAAATGAATATGGATAAACAAATTTACGTTTAAACATTACAAAGAAAATCTGGTATGTGCTGGCAATCGCTCGATTTTGTAAAACGAATAACAGCTAAATAAGTAAACTGTACATCGGACGATGTTGTGAATTAGAATTGAAGTTCGAATAAAATATTCCAAATGCCGAAAACATTAAAGAAAGTCAATTAACCAGCATTCAGCAAAATTAATTTTTTTAATCGCGCGATTTGAAATCGATCGAGTTCCAGCACATGCCGGAATTTTATGTTGCCTTATATGAAAGAAGAAGAAATATCTATATTCTGGGTCTCTAAGCGTTACGAGGGCTACTATTTATATTTCGGGAATAGCAAACATTTTGAAATGAAAATGGTTTTATTGTTTTTCGAAATGTTCCCTTGGATGATCAATACATTTTTACATTCGTTCATATCATTTGTCAACGCAGTTTTTCCATTCCTCTTGCGACACCTCCAAAACATGATTTTTAAACGCTTCAACTGTTTCTTTGGCGCTTGTAAATCATTGACCATGAACTTTACCTTTGATTTGCGGGAACAAGAAGAAATCATTGGGTGCCAAGTCAGGAATGCACGGAGGATGAGTCATCAATTCGAAGTTTTGACTGCTCAAAAATTCACTTGCTTGACGAGATGAGTGAGAGCTGGCATTGTCATGATGAAGAATAATTCGTCTTCGGAGGTTAGTTTTACGAATTTCTCCGAAGACTTCCGGCAAACAAATGGTAGTGTACTACTCAAAATTGACAGTTCTACGTTATTCAAGAGGAACAGTGGCCGAAGAAGCAGGCGACCATTTGCTTCGCTTTGCTTCTTCCACGAACAACTTTTGTTGGATTTAAAAGGTCTTAGAATACCCACACGGTCGATTGCTGTTTTGTTTCCGACTCATAAGCATATCCATGACTGGGCACCTGTCACGATTTTATACAAGACATTTGAATCACCACGGTTGAACTTTTTAATCACTTCCTTACACCACGTGAAGTGAACCGTTCTTGAGCGATTAATAAATTATGAGGTAACCAACGAGAACAAATTTTGTTTACAACTAAGTGTTCATGCAAAAACGATTGTATTTAAGTGGAACTAATGTGCAAGGAAGCCTCTAACTCACAATATTTCACATGACGATCTTGCATTATGAGTTCACGCACTGCATCGATATTTTGTGGCACAACACATCGTTTCGGAAAATTGTTGGGTTGATATCCAAAACATAAGCGTCTCTGTGAAAACCGTCTAATAATTATTATCTCTGGGATACCGTTCAAGAATCATATGAACGAAATCCTAAGAAAAGATGTGCTGCTCTTATTGACAAGAAAGTTCTTAGAACAAAATATTAATTCATGATTTTTTATGTTTCCATTAATCGTTTCTTGTTTATTTATTAAGTTTTTGCATTTTGTGTTCTCTAAAAATTGAGTTTCTATATTTTTTGCCGATAAATTTTCATGTTTATTTAGCACTTTGTTAATAATTTCATTAAAAGTCGGTATACGGACGCATACGTATCAGAAATTATTTTGGTTTAAAGGGAATGTTTGTTTCAATCTTATTATATGCCGCAAGTACTATTTGTTTGCTAAATACAACGCCAATACTACAGGGTGGCCCAAAATGAACGAAGGGGTTTGAATTGCTTATAACTTTTTTATTATATTTTTTTTTTCTTTTCGTTTCAGTATTTTGTAAAGAAGACTTGGGGAATTTAAAATGGAGCAGTACTCAATTGAACAATGTGCCCAAATTTTTTGACTCAGCGTGCATATCGTCGTTATTTTAATGTGCGGGTTGGACCCTCAGAGTCAACAATAAACCGTCTGGTTGTAAATTTTCGCCAACAATGCTGGCAGACGACGAACGGTGTACACGGATGACAATATTGAACTGGCATTGAAAATGAACACGGGGTCGCCGTTTCCGTTAATGGTGTCAGATATCGGACAATGTTGGAACATTTTTCAAGGCCAGCCGTGGAAAACCATCCGCAAGTATAGTTCCAACAAGATGGAGCCACAGCGCACACTGCAAGGGACACAATGGCTCTTTTACGAGACATCTTTGGTGAACGAATTATTTCGCGTACAAATGATTTTAATTGGCCTTCGCGTTCACCGGATTTAACCGCTACAGACTGTTTTCTTTGGGGTTATTTGAAAGGAAAAGTCTACATTAATAACCCCAGAACCATCCAGCAATTAAAAAGCAATATACGCGACGGAATAAACAACATAACACCTGAAGTTCTGCGAAAGGTGATGGAAAATATGTTGGAAAGAGCACGAATATGCGAAGCAGCAAATGGCCACCACTTGCGAGATTTTATTTTTCATAACAAAACTTAAAATATTCCCCATTTATATTCTGTGTAAAAAAATTTTATAATTATGTCTTAAATAAAAAAGTTATAAGCAATTCAAACCCCTTCGTTCATTTTGGGCCACCCTTTACTATGAAGGCAAAGCTTCTCTACAGTGCTATTTTTTTACCATAGCTGTGTGGATTTGTGTTTTCCTACATGTGCAGCAAGTTATTTCACATCTGTGTTGGCATGAACGTTTGCAATAGTTCGGTGGTAAATGCAATTGTGCTGTAATTATTGTTTTTCAAATCGTTGTTTTCCAAACGATTTATATTTGTTTATGTTTTAACGTATTTTTTTCCAGACCACTGTTTTCTTGTACTACCTTCAGTTAATATTGTGTTGCGCATGTGCAAACGTACGAGTATGTATGTATGTATGTTTGCAATTGTCAAACTAAATACAAATCCATACAGACATTCAAACAGAAAAAAAATTATTTACATAGTTCTATGTCAGGAATATACAAATACGTATCGGAAAAGGGAGTTGAACTGAAATTGACACATGTTGCTCTATATATTTACTAAAAAGTGTCTGATTAAGAGGGCAACCAAAAATATGTTATCATTATTTTTTCTGTACGTCGTACAAACAGGAAGTTTAGAATCTTTTAAGAATTCGTCCGTCTATTTTGTCTTTAAAAGCATATTTTTGCATATATTGCTGTTAAGGACATATTTTATTTTAAGTGCATTTTTCAAAAGCATACTTTTTATTGTTCTTATTTTCATTTTTCATTATGCTTTTTCAATTATTGACTTTTTCAATCCTTCTGTGTGATTTAAAAACGCTTAAATCTTAAAAAATAAGCAAAACTGAGAATGTTGTCATTCTTTGTAAAAAAAATCGGAACTTGATTTCCATATGACCAAAATTAGTAAAAGATTTGCCAAAACCGAAAAAAAGCTTCAAAATATGTATTTTAGAAATTTCACTACAAAATCAGTTGCAAATATAAATTCTGAAAAGATTGCTAAGATCCAAAAAAATTTTCAAAATTTTATAAATAAAACTATAAATGCGGGAGAAGTTAGCGAAAAAAATAAAAATCTCAAAGATTTTATGCAAAGAAAACATTTGGAAATGTTGCTGAAATCGCAAACGTTTAACTTAAAAGAAAACGATGTTACAAAAAAATAAATAATTTAAATGACAACAATTAAAAAAAACATCGCAAAAATACAAAAATTATAATAGAAGTGATTTAATTTTAATACTATTCCAAAAAGTTGCAAAAGAAAAAAAACATACGGAAGTAATAAAACAGATGCAATTTCAAAAAGCCAAGAATATGCCATGAAAAATATGTTGGAAGGAACGTTTACCATAACCATCCATCGATAGCTTTTATGCTTATAACTTCAAACTACAGATTGAATCGTGAGTGACTTTTTCATGCATGATCATCTTGCACGACTTTATATTTTTGGTTCACATTCATGCAGGCTCACGTGAGGGGAAAATAAAGTTACTTACAATCACGAAAAATCACGCTTACGAAAGTAAAACTATAAAAATTAAAAAATAAAATGAAAAAAAAATTACAATAAAGTAAAAAATCACGAAACAATCACTCCAAAAATCTACTCATGCATGCTCACTCACGCTTAATATTTTTATCTTCACATTCTTGGACGCTTTTGTGGTTGAAACAAAAACCTAATCGTGACCATTATTCACGCTGATCGGTGCACATCTCTACTTCCTACCTTGATAAAGATCACATCGATGTGGCGAATAGCAGACATCCTCACTTATCTATTTTTTATTATTATCAATTTTTTTAAAATAAAATATTGGGTTCTTAAGAAAAGAGGGACTATTTTTTAAAGAATATTTTTCATGTTTTAAGATCATATTTTTAGAATATTTTTTATGCGTATAAAATGCACTTCTTAGAGTATATTTTTGGTTTCCCTGATGATGATTAATGTAACATCTGGAAATAGTTAAGCGAAATGGTTTCTCTATTTTTTTCTCGATCATTGATCATTGAAGCCCGCTTGATACAGAAATTAATATATCCCAAAAAGCTTCCATTATTATTGGAAATTCGCTGCTCTTCTAATTCTTTAAAAAGTACTTATTAAGTTTACTTTTTTTAATGGACACATTTACGGAAAAAACTCTTTCTTCAAGCATTTGTTTTTAATACTCATACATACAAGTTGGCGCAAAAGTAAATAATCATCCAATTTTGTTTTTGAATAACTTTTTTTACTAAATAAAAAAAATATACTTTGAGTGATAGAAATCTTTATTTGGTTCTGTAGAATTTTTTTCTGTTAACTGGAAAAGATAATATCCGCCAAGTGGCTGTGGTCTCCGTTGTTACACATTTTTGTCCACGTTTTAATCCATTTTCCATGACTTTCCGCAAGATTTCCGGTAGTAAATTTTTGCAGTCCTGTCGAATATCCTCCTTTAAGGGCGGTAATTATCTGGGGCTTGTTGGCACACAGACGCGACTTCAAGAAAGAAGTGCCTCAAAGAAAGAAATGCTTCAGAAAAGAAGGTTTGTTTATTGACGTAACCTCGACGCTCATTATGGTTTTCGACCCAAAGAAGACGACTTCTTCGTTGTTGAGATTGAGGATGGCTCTACAGTAATTCACAAGCGACTGACATTCGGCATGCATTAAGTGATACGCTGTTTGTGGTTTGTACGAGAACATGCGAAAAGGCCTAATTCGTTTTTTTTACTTTTCGTTGCCGTTCTGTGCCGTTCTTTTCTGTAAAAAATATTTCTTACTTATTCTGTGTCTGAACTTTCAGAAGTGGAAGATGTAATAATAGAATTGTTTGCAAAATGTTTTTTATTTGACAAAAATATATAAATCTTTAAAAATTAAAATAAAATTTTCTGTATTTTAACACAAAATTTGTATTGTTTCACACCACATAAAACTAATACATACAAATTCTTGGCTGTCACTTAACGTTGAATTCTATGTTCTACAGAATATTCCGCAACAGAACAGAACAAAAAAGTAATAACAAACCACACATACAGTTTTTCAATTGAACAGAAAAACAAAACAGCGGATCCTTAACAGAACAGATCGTACAAACGAGTTCTGCCTTAAGTCTTTCATTAAAAATCGCTGTGGGGTTCGTCTGGTGATGCTCATTGCGTGGCACATCGTCTGGTTGATGTTTTTTCGTTCGCACCGACAGCGACAACCACAGCCGCGATATTCTCGACAGAACAACCAGTCTGTTAGCGGCCACACCAACCTGATCGAGTCGAATAGCTAAGTGGTGGAATGTTTGCTCAGTTGGCGTTACACGCTTAGGAAATCGACGTCGAAATTCATGCCGCGCTAACACCACCAACCGAGTATTGTTAACAAAAAATCGAAGCAATTGTTCCACGCTCTTGCACAGTATAGCGTTCCATTGTCTGTTTATATGCTGCAGCTGTCTAATTCACAAATGTCATATATGATTGACGCACGGCTCCATTAACAAATATTAATATATCTTTCGATAGGGTGATTAACATTGCGCCACCCTCTAATTTGATTCAAAAATATACTTTATTATAAAACTGTTTTTTGTAAAAGATCTTTTTATAATACTTAATTTTTTAAATATTTATTTTTGAAAGGCACTTACAAGATATTTCCAAAAGCGAAGTTTTTTAAGAAGAGCGCTTTTTTGGAAGATTTCTTTATGGAAAGCGTAAATTTTTTATATAATTTTTAAATTGAAAATGCGAAACGTGTAAACACAATTTCGTTTAATTAATTATACTGGACATGGTTGCATTTAATTACGATTATAGCCAATTTTATTTTCTGGCTTTATTAGGTAGAAACATTAAGCAGCTCAATTTAAATTCGTTTTCTGATGCCCCAAAAACGTTCTTTTCTTAATACTACGAATCTACGAATACTGTAAAATTATCGCCGACTTTTTGGATATTAAAATAAAAATATTTTTTGTTGTTGTTGCTTCTTTTCTTGTGCTTTTCTTTGATTTCTCGCTGACTAATTTATATGTTGTTATTGTTTATCGACTTTTTTCATATTGTTTTATAAATTTAGTTGATTGTATGTAACTTCTTTTGTAAGTTTTGGGGTTCTTTGCTGTTTGTCTACAGCTGTTTTTTGTGTTCATTATGGTGCAGAGTAAGTTTGTGTAGCATGTTGAGGTGTTTCTTGCATTGTGTATTGCTGCTGCGGCAGACTGATTAACAGTGTTCGAATGCAAGTGCATTTGTGTTGTATGTTCGTTAAATATTAGCATAATTTAACAATTTGAAATCTTACTAAAATTTATAGTGCTGTTTGGTTTATCGGTCGGTGCCAATACTGCTGACTGCTTGCACCTCTTCTCTTTCTAGTTGTAAGTCATTTCGGTTGGATTAGATTGTTGGGTTACAGGTAATATGAACATCAACATCAACACCAACACTACCGCCAACAACGACTGCGTGAACGAACACACCAAGAAATTGTTTATTTTTTAAATAAAACTAAAATAAAATTTTTATTTAGCAACCAACCAAATGAAACCAAAATCATCACAAGCAGAAAACCATCGCGTTTCTAGTTTTTTTACAGTTCGAAACACACTCTTGTTTTTTAGTTGAGTGACAAACGGGCAACCGAATAGTTCACAACGTGTTTTTATTTATTTATCGTTTTGTTGTCTGTCGTTCTTGCTACTCTTAAAATTAAATGGTTTAATCGAATTTAATCAAGAATGTTGCATTTCTATCGGAAATTAATTAAATTAATTGAGTTGATTGGCTGCATTGAAAAACGTTTGCCTTAACAAACGGTGAGAATAAACGTGTGATTGCAATTGTAATGCAAAAGTGAAGATGGGTATTTAAATCAACTGTCTGTAAATACTTACATACATACATATGTACATACAAACATACATGTGTACATACAAGCACATAAAACAAGTTATATGTAGAAAGTAATGAGCCTTTAATTTTCAACGGCAACTGCAGTGAATAAATTTAATTTGCTTTTAACCATCAACATGTACATAATAAAAAAAATCCGGTGTTTATTGCAATTATTAAAAAACGTTAAGAGTGCTGCCTAAAATATAAACTCGTCAATAAAAATATTGTTTTTTGTGTTTTTTAAAAATCAGCTGATTGTAGCAAAACAAAAAGAAAAAATTAATGTGTACATATAAACAACTAAATAATTTCTGTGCAAATACACACAAATATATGCATGTAAATGCATCTTAGAACAAACAGTCATGGCAAAAATAAATGTTACAACACAAACGCTAAATACAAAAAAAGAGCTAAAGTTGTTGACAAAGTATGTTTGTATGTGTTTGTAAGGTGCGTGTTCCATTTCTCTTAATTAACTTTCCAAACTTTATTTAAGTAAATAACATTTCGATCGTATTTTGAAAATCATGATCTTTGTTGGCTAAATGTGCTAGAAATTTCTTTCTTTACTGATTCGTGCTACGTTCTTTAATATTAAGCACAAATGGTAGTTTCATTCTTCAATTGCTCACAGTAACAACAGAATCACCCACGCACTTCTCTAATTTTGGCAGCAGTTTTATATCAAATACGATCATTTCGTTAATAAGCATACACATTGTCATAAAAATTCATATTTTTTTTAAGTATGTACATTAGGCCGACTCACCTAGCATTGAGATGAAATATGTAATTTTATTACACACGATTCCCAGGCACTTTACGATTTTGCGGTGGCCCTTATGGGGCTCAAACTTGTCTTAAAAAGAAGAAATAATAAACTGTACACCATTTGAAAGGTGTTTTGAAGCCACCTCCAATGGTACCATCAGAAATATAATATTTCGCAAGTACTGTGGGAGTACATGTACATGAAAAAGTTATTTGTTATTCCATCAAATCATGGTTGGGTTTTTTATGTCTCCTAAATTGTTTTGGGTCCTTTTTTAAAAATACATATTAGGGATATTCAAATGGTATGATAAAATTATATGTTTTAAATAATAACACGAAAAAATATGACGAGGAAGAATAAGCACTATGTAATTTATCTCACACTTCGGTTTGGATATGAAAACACAATAAACAGAGTTCAAAAAGTCTTATTATTTTATGTATTTTTTAAACTATTATAAAATATTAAGACAGTATGATAATATGTTTTAATGTGATACCGCTTGAATACCCCAATTGTCTTAAAAATAGAAAAATTGTTAAAAAATAAATAAGAAGTAAAATTTTTTTGACAGGAATGACTATCAGTAGGCCCACCACAAAATGTTTTGTGAATCGCATGAAAGAAACAGATGTGAATATGTACAAAACTAGAAAGTCTTCAAATTTTTTACTAAGCGGATGTTCAAACATTAAGTAAAGCTATTTTATGTCCTTATTTAATTTTTTTTTTTTACTTTTAACACAAAATTTGTAATATTTTACATCAAGAAAAACTAATCCATACACACTCTTGGCTGTCACTTACTTACTGTTTGTTTGTTTGTTTATCGAAAGAAAATTTCATTTCGAATTATTACATTTGAAACAAAAACAACTTTACAAATTTTGTTTTTGTTTTAAATATAATTATACAAAAGGAAATTTTCTTTCGATATCGACGAACAGGCATTTAACGTTCTTTTCTATTTTCTAAAATTTTTTCCGCAAAAGAACAGGACGAAGAAGTAATAACAGTTTTTCAATTAAACTGAAACAAAACAACTGATCCATATCAGAACAGAACGTACAAACTAATTCTGCCTTAACTTTGGTCGTATTCAAGTTTGTTTTTCCAATTATTTATTTAGATAATTTATCCAAAATGAGCTTTTAAGCTGCTTTCTAAGTTAAGCTGCGTTAATAGATTTTTATTTCGTTAACCGATTTTCTTTGTAAGGGGATTATAAGTTTCTAGGGACAACATTTTTCAAATAATATTATTGCAATACAATTTCCTATCATAAATTCTCAATATTGGCGTTGCATGAAAGAGGAAAACTAGAACAATTTGATGCAGTTATTTTTATATCCGTCGAATCAAAAAAAGGCAGCTGATAACTCAGTTTCCAAAACTTATCCCTTTAAAATTTCATCAGTAATTTTTAAGAAATATAAATTATATTAAGGAATTCAATATTGAGTAACACATAAGGAAATTTCTATCTTCTAGGCCTTTAATACACATATTGAAATATGTTGTAACATTTGATTTAGAAATATAATTCTTAAATTAATTGCGCTAAACTTAAACATCTTATTTCATCGAAGGATGAAATTTCGAATGTATTACGCAATATTAAGGCCCTTTGACTTATTATACTACTTTTGTCAAAAAGATTGCTGAATTTTGCAAAGAATATTGAAGGACAAGTTTTTGAAAAAGTATTATCGACATACTTTTTTCGCCTCAAAGTATATAACAATAACAATCAATTACAAAAATGTACCTAAGATTTCAATAAACAACTTTTTGAAACATATGAGCTTCCTAGGAATGATTCTTAATACCGTTTAGGTAGCGCTCAAGTAGACGTGTTTTTTATTTACTTCAACATTGAGATATAAACTATGCTATCTATTACAAAAAAGTTCCTAAGATCTCAATAAACAACTTCCTAAATGATTACAATTCGATCGCTTACTACAACGATTAAAAGCTTTGGGGGTAGAAATGGGATTGAACTACATCGCTAGTGAGTGGTTCTGTTTTAAGCTTTAAAGCAGTGTTGTTGCATGCTTCGAACCGAAAACCTTCCATTTCGCTAGCAATGGGTATTAACATGAAAGAAAGTTATGAAACATTGAGAGATATAATGAAAAAATCAAATACTACGAAAATAAATGGAAGATTTGCTGTGATTTGAAGGTCATCAACATTTTGCAAGGGCTTTCCAAAATTATTTTTTTTTCTTTGTAATTGGAATTCGCGCTCACCTCTGAGTGAATTCCAATGTAATTTGTGAAGACCAAGAGGAAGTGTGGAGGAAGGAATGAAACAACATAGAGGAAAAATGCATCTCCAATTGACAATACTCAAGACATCTTTCTGCCACCGCTCCACATAAAATTAGGAATTATTAAAAAATTTTCGGGAAATTTTTCACTTTTTCGGCTACCTAAGCGCTACCTAAACGGTATTAAGAATCATTCCTAGGAAGTTTATATGTTCTAAAAAGTTGTTTATTGAGATCTTGAATTTTTAACGGGTTGCTACCTATGGACCTAAACACTGGAAAAGATATAAAAAAATGTTTTTTTTTTAATTTTTTGCGATTTTCATCTTGAAGATGAAGATGTTTTTATTTTATATGTTTACAATTTTTGTTTTTTGTGACAAGATCTACAACTTTGCCTCAAAGAGTAAATCAAAATTCCGAACGATTTGCAAGATATAAGCCTGAGAAAATGATCAGTATATTGCAAAAATCACACCGAGGCCCCAAATCTTTGGAGGCCCATAAAAAAAGTGCAAAACTGGGAGACACGGGTCTTCTTTTTTGGACTTTTATCACGTAGTGGTGTCCGTATATGGTTATTTTTGCGTGTTGCACTGTGAAGGTGAGCCCGCCAGCTGTGTTGCATTTGATTGATAATTTTCTGTGTGGAGCTTAAAACTTAAAATGCCAATCAACTGTTTTTGGTACGAATACGAAATCTTGAAAAATGTCACGAATAACCCGGTGTAAACGGTATAGATTTTCATACAGATTTCAATTGAAATCTACTAGATTTCGTGCTGGTGTAAATGCAATATTAAAAAGAAAACCGCAGCGCCAGTATAAGTTTTATATCAGTCGGGAAAGAATTATCTGTCATAGTGTTATGTAGCTGAAATTGCAATATTAGTTAGTGTATTAATATTTTCTCCATTCACTGTAGCCCTCATAATTCGATTGTTGTTGTTGTTGTTGTTGTTGCTGCTGCGAATGGTTCCCTTGGTTGTTGAAGGTTGCTTTTGTTAATGTCTACTAAGCAGAAACAATAGAACACGATTTGTTGTGGTATTGCTGTTGTTGTTAACATTTTTGTTTTTGTTATCGATTAGTTAGATGGTCATACATACATACATACACACTATGTACTTATGTAGTTAATATAAATTCAACAAATTCGTATCGAATTTAATTAACCATTTTTCGTCAGCAATTCATATTCAGAAGTCTTAAACGAAAAACGTTAACTTTAAGGCCACATCTTTGAGAAGCATAAACTTTAAATCCTTCTAAAATAATCATAATTAAAATTTAATTATTTACTTCTGCTTATTAACCAAAATTATTTAGTAGGTAGTTGTTTACTCACAAATAATAACTAGAGCATAAATAAAAGTTAAATTACTTTTAATTTTGTTGCTGTTGAAAACTCAAAAAAAACAAACAACAATTAAAGTGAAGTAATGTTAAGAATTTTGCGTAACACAAGTGAATAAGAAGCGATGTAGGGTTATGAGTTAAAGCTTGGACATTAAAATATTAAGTTTGGTTTAATGTTTTTCAGATATGTTACGCAGGCGGGGACTTAGCTGAAGTTTTTGGGAGGGGCTATTGTAAATAAAACACTATATTTTTTTAAATTTCTTTAACAACGCAGTGGAAATAAGTAATATTTTATTCGATTTCGAAGGGAAAATGTTATTTTCCCCTCCCCTGGATCCGCTTTTGGCTATCACGCATATGAAAATTATAGTAAAATTAAAAATTACAAAATCAAATTAACTAAAATAAAAGAGTTTATAAAAACAAACACACACCGTGTACAAAGCTTCCCAGTTGGCCACGTCTTTAAGGCACCTTTAACGCGTAAAAGAGCATAGTGAGTCGAAGAAGACTTACCGGCAATACAATATTCGACGAAATCAGCATACAAATAAATGGACATGATGTCTCACAAGACCAGAGAGCCGCAATATTGCTCAGCTTGTCATCAACGACTACATTTCTTCATACATACTGGGTTTTGGGTTATCCATTTTGCGGTTTCAAAATTAAAGTTAAATAAAACACACATGAAACTTTTATTTCATTATATTGCTTGGATCTTGTCATCATGTACAAAATTCAATGTCATTTACATGACCGCCTCTAGACTGGTTGCAGCAGTGGATCCTTTTGAGGTTGTTTTCTACCACTTTTTCACACATTTCGGGGTGTATCTCGTTGATAACTTGATTATTGTTGGTTTTCAAATGCTTCAATTTTAGGTGATTTTCCGCGTAGACAAAAAGTTTCACAAAAACAAGTCTTTACGCGGTCAAATTGCATAATCTTACTGGCCAATTGACGTCGCCAAAATGTGAAATTACTCGTTCTGGAAATTTCTCACGCATTAAATCAGAAGCCGGTCGTGTTGTATGGCTCGTTAAAACCATATTATCCATACCATAGCGCTATGAAACGGATCTTCCAGCGTCGTACTCGAAATCATACGGCCCAGTGATACTTCTGGACCGTAATGCGCACTAAACAGTTATTTCTTCCGAATGCAAGCGGTCACTTTTTCTTTCCACAATCACTTGTGAGTTCTCGGAGCCCCATATGCGCCAATTTTGTTTGTTGGCGTAACTAACGAGTGAGAAATGAGCTTCATCGCTGAAGAAAATTTTGTTTGAAAAGTCGGCATTGAAAGCCTGTTGGTCTAGCACCCAATCACCATATACATATACGGCGTTCCGAATATTCTGCCGGCTTTAATTGTTGCGTGAGTTAGATGGAAATGCAAATCCAAATGCGAAATTCGCCATCATGAGTTGTAAGATAGATCTAATTTCTGGGGACGCTATGGGCCCGACAAATTCGTATTATACGCCACACTTTCACTAATAGAAGCGATATTTTTTACAATGCGCGCATTGCGATGATGCGCAGGACTGACCACATCTGTAACGCCTCCAGTCTATTCAAACTTTTGTATAATTATGTCAATTCCCTGGACAATAGGTCTATTTTGAGGATCATAGTCACCTTGTAATGATCGAAAAGTGGTTATGTTTGAACCATCGTATTTATGATAAATTTTAACTACTTTTAACGCGTTCTTCGGTTAAATGATTCACATTCGTAAATGGCAAACGTTTCACTAAATAAATGATACTTCAGATGACCCTTTACAAAAATTACTAATTCTTCCTATGGGCGACGTAATCGACCATATTCTAATTATAATTTATTAAATATTAATGGCCCTTATTCAGGAAAACAAAAAATATCCAAATAAACAGCTCTCTTTTGTTTAGAAAGTCCATTTCTAGGCAAAAGCAAATTGGACAAACATACATGCATGCATGCTTTGTTTATTTTTCAGCTTGAAGCTGATGAATGTGCATGTTTGTGTAATAGGCGTTAGTGTATTAGTAGCAACTTCAAACACTCTCAGAATACTGAGCCGATTTATATATTATTCACACTGTGCATATCTCTGTAAAAAACCTTTAAAAACATATTAATGTTTCCGAAATCAGTTCAGTATTGCGGGCGTAAAATTTATTTCAAAAAAGATATTTGCTTATTTATTATATAGACATATTATTCATAAAACTGAAACATTATTAAACCACAACCAAATTTTTATTAATATACGAAAATAATGTTGTTTCTTTGTAATCAAAATATGACAAAAAAAAAAAAACAAAGCAAATAATTATTCATCATACATAAGCACTTTTATAAACATTAATTTCATGCACTACATACGTTTTATATATTATGTTTTATAATATTAAAAATAATTATTAATTATACGCAATTTGTTGAATTGTTTAGGTTTATATTTCAGATTTGAACTCAAGCCAAAATTTCATTTCAATAATGTTCAAAATAATATAAGTACTCGTATTCCACCCATAGCCGAGCATCGAAAAAAATTTGGTAAACTTGCTCCTATAGACGTTTGTGATATTGCTCATATTTTGATTATATTTGATCATACTTTTAAACAATATTATGATTAATAATTGTCATATTATGTTATATGGGAAATAATATTATTGACTCAAACAACAATATGATTCGTACAGAGGCATTGATATAGCATGATTCGAATTCAAACAAATAATTCAATTACATTATAATTCAATCATATTATGTTGCTCTTAAATTACGGCTGCCTCTATCGACACTGTCTATCATTGTGTCTTAAACAAAGTTTGATAGAAGTCGCTAACATTGTCGTCAAAAGTGTTTAAAAGAGGACAACATGCAAGACTTTGTCACTGATATCAGCATGAACGACGATTTCCTTGAAATCGTCGCATAGACAACTAATCGACAGGGCACTAGCGGTGGTGTACGACGATTTGACCAAGTGGGTTATCTTTGCTGTAGACGTTTATTGGTATGTGTATTTGCATACACGTACATTTGCGTTACGGTATGATGATTAAGAAATAATTTTTATAAAAAAGAACTAAATCAATTGAGTTGTAAAAATAAGCGACGAGTATCATTTAATTTAATTACACCCTACTGGTGAAGAAAAAACGGGAAACAGATTTTCGGGTTTATGCAAAGCTTGAACTTTTTATATTTTAAGTCTCGGGATTTGTAGAATCTCATTTCTTTTAATAATACAGGGGAAAATAACATTGGAATGTTAACATTGCTGTTTTACCACACATTAAGACGAATAAATAATTCGCAAATCAAAAAAAAAATTAAATTAAGCCACCACGTCATAAGTATATTAGACCTACTCGACTAGTAAAGAGATAAAAAAATGTGGGAAACAACACATTGTATATTTGCTTGTTTGATGACCATTCCCGACAGTGTTTTTGGGTATCTAATGATGTCTGCCCATTCGTGAGCCGTATCTAAAAAAAAATTCTTTTGTGTATTATTTGACATCTTTTTGTATTTTTTTTCGCCAAGACGACATATAAAAAATGTAATAGTAAAAATAACAAAAATTTTATGCACCATTGGATGCGAATTCAAAAAACTTTTCAAATGATGTAATAAGTTTTATATGTTGCCTTGAGAATAAAATCAAAAACAGTATAATGATATATTTGAGACACAGCTGGAATAGCTCGCGAGCTCTCGGTGCTAGACACCCAAAAAGTTTTGGGAAATATTTTACTAGGCTTAGGGGCTTAATATAAATTTTTTCTCCTTAACCAAGATTCCCCGCTGTATACATTTCCATGCTTTTAAATGAAATATGTGCATTTCATATAATTACTTCATATAACATAAAGATGCATTTTTGAACTATATTATTGAGGATCTCTATCTCCGAGTCCAGAATCCCCGGATTTTCAAAAGCCAATTCCCTTTGGCATCTCTATATGTGATATCCCATTTAGTAGGAGATGACGAACGTTCAAATTCGCTTTTGCGTACTAAATATGAAGTTAAATTATTAAATTAAATTAAATTGAAAATTATAAAATATCGTAGGTTGCTGCTACACGAGGGTTTTGTTTGAAACTGTATACTGGTAAACTTCGCTTAACACGTGCTTTCTTGACCACGTCCTCGATATAGAACGGTTGGTAATTTGAGCCACGTTCTCCATTAACAAGAAAAACGTCGGGTTTACAGTTTTTCATTCATGTATGCATTTCTTAACCTTGACCCATCTTTTGAACGGCGAACAACATTCAAAAGTATATTTATATTTTGTGAACTAGCAAGACTAATGTCAATATCGAAAATCCGGCAACGCCATAATAAAGTTTGACATTTTTTTGCATAAACGTACTTACAACGTTTTGATGTACAAGTGCCATTTGTTTTGCTTATAGTGAGTTCAGAAAATCAGTTTAACAAAAAAAATGGAAATTTCAATCAGAAGGTTTTCGTTGGATTATTTTTCACAACAAGAATGTGTCGTTGAACTCAGTTCTTTGCGTGGCAATAAAGCAATATCAAAAAACCACAGTATGTCGCTGGGATAGTGAATTCGTGGTCGTAGTTCCGTCGCTGACGAATTCCGCGAAACCCAAAACAACGGTGCAGTGCATGAACTGATAATGCAAGATCGTCATGTGAAATATTGTGAGTTAGAGGCTTCCTTGCAGTTCACTTCAATACATTCGTTTTTGCATGTACACTTAGTTGTGAACAAAATTTGTTCTCGTTGGACACCCTATAATTTATTAATCGCTCAAAAAAAGACTCGCGTCAAGTGGTGTAAGGAAATGATTAAAAAGTTCAACCGTGGTGCTTCAAAAGTCTTGTATAAAATCGTGACGGGTGACCAATCATGGATATATGCTTATGAGCCGGAAAAAAAACAGCAATCGACCGTGTGGCTATTCCAACCTAAATCCAACAACAGTTGTTCCTGGAAGAAGCACAGCGGAGCAAATGGTCAGCTGTTTCTTCGGCCAAATGGGTCATGTGGCCACTGTTCTACTTGATAAACGTAGAGCTGTTAATTCTGAGTGGTACACGACCATCTGTTTGCTGAAGTCTTCGGAGAAATTCGTAAAACTAACCCCCAAAGACGAACCACGCTTCATCATGAAAATGCCAGCTCTCACACATCTCGTCAAGCAAGTGAACTTTTGAGCAGTCAAAGCATCGAAATGATGACTCATCCTCCGTGCAGTCCCGACTTGGCATCCAATGACTTCTCCTTGTTCTCGAATATCAAAGGTAAACTGCGTGGTCACCGATTTACGAGCGCTGAAGTAGCAGTTGAAGCGTTCAAAAACCATGTTTTGGAAGTGTGTCAAGAGGAACGGAAAAACTGCTATGACAATGGTTGGATCGAATGCAAAAATGTATTGATCATCCAGGGGAATATTTCGAATAACAATAAAACCATTTTCATTTCAAAATGTTTGTTATTATTTGCTATTTCCGAAATATAAATAATAGCCGCACAAAAAACTTTACAAAAATCTTCCGAATGACAAAAAAAATATCAGATTTTTTCTAAAGAAAAAATAACAATATGTAGTGATAGAGAATAATGCCATTTTCTTTTCTAAAAAATGTAACATATCTATTACTTTTTATCGAAAAAATTGCTATTGAAAGTTTTCTTAGACAAAAATTTTAGCCTCGTAAGTGACGATGCAATAATTTTTAATAAACTCACTATTTCAAAAAATTATTATATTGCAAATTTTCAATAAAAAGGGCAAAAAATATTGCTCATTTTTTGAAAAGAAAACGCCGTAAGTATCATGAACATTTTTTTTATAGTTTTATGTGCATACAGTCGTTTGTAACATCTAATAAAATTTGAAATATATGGCTAAAATTTGTTTTTTTTTGGAAATCGTGGAACGTATGTAACTCTTCGTTTTGCATTGGTTTCTTGTTAACTCGGCATTTTCGGTATTAAGGGAGGTCTACCTGTAAACTTAATTAGTTAGTGATGTTTCAAACTTGCTAATTTAGCTAAGAAACTGAGAATTGTGCATTTTAAACACGCTTGTGCAGCCTAACTTGTTTTATAATTGCCAATAGAAAGCGTCTATAAACATCATAAATTGTGGTTTTCATACAGACGCGCTCACACATTCTCAAATTCTTAGTGTAGGGCATTCGTTTGCCAAATGCTTATAATTAATATTTTTCTTATGCTATCAGATAATTTATCGGCAATCAGAAATTGCTATTGAAGGTAAATACTACGGCCTGCTGGCAGGTTGCAAAGTGTAGAAGGTGTTGGCTTGATTTGATTTGACGGCTTGGTTTGTTACGAAGAAGAAACGATGATAACAAACAAGAATATTAAATAAATTTAATTGAAAGAGTAAGAAAGCAAAAATAGCTATTTAATTATTTAACTACTGCTAGTGTAAAACTTAAAATCCATTAATACGAACACTAATAGTAACACATGGCTAACTGATGGTTAAGCAAGGAAAAAATTTAAAAGAATAAAAATAATGAAAATTTGTTAAATAAAATTTGCGTAATACAAAAAACGCAAGAGAAAATACAAAATACATGAAAAATAAAAAACACAAAAACTGATATTGCTACGCGTCTGTTGTATCCATGTAAATATGTATGTACATACCTGTGTGTGTGTGAGTTGAAGAAAGAAATATTAAAAAAGGATTCAATTTAATAACTAGTTTTTGTGTGTGTGTGTGTTTTTTGGATTAAAGAAACCATTTTTTTAAAATTAAATTGTTAGTTTTTAATAACGAAAATTGTAATATATATTTAAAAAAAATATATACTGCATAAGCTTATAAATGCATTAATTATTATCAAGTGTTAAAAAATAAAAAAGTGCAAATAAAATATAGAAAAAATGACAAGTACTGAAGCTGTTTACGATACGGCCAGTGTGCGCACAATATTTCGCAGCATTTCACAGGTTTTTTACACCAAAGGTGATAAGTCACCCTCACCCACAGCTCAACGATCTTCAGCTGTCAAGGAATTACCGGTAATGGTGAGTAACACTTAATTATATTCATATTATTCTTCGTTTTTATTATACATTTTATTCAGTGATTTTATGTTTCACTTTTTAATCAGACAATTTCTTATCAGTTTTGTTTGAATTTATTTCTTCACTTTGAAATTTCAAAAGCACGTTCAAAGCAAAATGTTGGTTAAATTGATAAGATACTCGTTCGTACATATAAGTATTAAGTAAAAATGATAGTTTATTATAGCCCTCTTCACAATCGTGTGCAGATGAACTTGCATAGGGTTTTGAAATTCCCAAACTTTTCCCGGCAATTTTATAAAACAAATATTAAAAAAAAATTGTTTAGGCAGGCAAACAGAAAAATTTATGCATAAATATTCATTAATAATCATCAAACAATATATTTTTCTTTAGTATGTAAGAAATTTTGTTACTTTCTATTAAATAAATAAATAAATAAATAAATAAATAAATAAATAAATAAATAAATAAATAAATAAATAAATAAATAAATAAATAAATAAATAAATAAATAAATAAATAAATAAATAAATAAATAAATAAATAAATAAATAAATAAATAAATAAATAAATAAATAAATAAATAAATAAATAAATAAATAAATAAATAAATAAATAAATAAATAAATAAATAAATAAATAAATAAATAAATAAATAAATAAATAAAAAATAAATATATAATAAATTAAAAATTTAAATTTGTCCATAAAAAATGATTTTGTGCAAAAAGAAATTTTTAATCCTTTCTTTCCTTTGGTAAAATATAAGTTTTAATATTAAAAGCGCATTAAGAAGTTTGCATTTCTATTTCCATTGAAGTTGTTGCAATATTGCGTTCAACAGAAAATATTCGGAAACAATGCGTTGCAAAACTTTTCCACATTATTTGTTTTATTTGCCGTGCTTTCATACATAAAAATCTAGTTTTTCAATTAATGTTTGTAAGTAATTAGTCGAACTTATACATTTGTATATTGAAACGAATTGTTTGGCTCAAGTTCAAATCCGAGTTTACCTATTTCTTTTATCTATTTTTTTCGATAAACTTATTTTTTTTAATTTTTTTTTTATAAATAAGCGAAGAGTATGGAATATTTGGAATACTTAATCATCAGAGATGGGATTTCGTACTAACCGAAATTAATAATAGTATACATGCATATGAAAGGATTTATGTATAGATAATAATATTTACATCGTTTAAATGCGTTTTATTTAACCTTTAAAAAAATGTTGTAAACATATTTTGGAAGGCAGATTTTCATTTCATTTTTACCCTTCTTTGTGCTTTTCGCTTTTTTTCAACAGAGTTGTCATATGATATTAAACTAAAAAAAAGTTGTTAAGAAGAAGTTACTGTATCACATCATCTTTATCGCAAACAATAATTATAAACAAATTTTGCCATTAACACATCGTTAAAATTTTGTTAAATATTTTTTTATTTGCCATAAAAACAATTGGTGGCGAATTTGAATCTGAATTTTTTCTGGGTGTTGTATGCGGGTTTGATTCCTGCAAAGACACTACTTGTTTCTGCCCAAAATGATTTTCAATTTGTATTGGAAATGAACATTGTTTATGTGATTAGTTTTTTGTTTCAATCACGTAAGCGTACATGAACGTAACTATAAAAAATTTAGCGTGAGTGGGCTTGCGTGAGTGGGCTTGCATGAGTAGATTCTTAGCGTGATCGTTGCATGATATTTTTTTTGCTTTATTGTAACTGTTTTCATATAATTTTTTTAAATTATTTTATTTTTTTTTTTTGTAAGAATTATGTAGACGTGAGTTTTAGTGACTGTGACTAAATTTTTTTTCCACTAACGTGAGCGTTGATGAATGTGAGCCAAAAATATAAGGTTGAGCATGAGCGTAAATGAGTAAAATATTTTTGTAATGAGCGTGAGTGAAATGTCACTTGCGTGCCCATCTCTAGCTTGTTTTGGTTGAAAAAAAGAATCTACTAAAGGCAAAGGAATAGCTTGAAATGCTTCTAAAAAAACAGTACAAATCATCTTGTATAATACAGTTCTGGAACTAAGTAATCTATGACTCTTTGCTGCACTTCCAATTGATAATTTTCGTGTCTGCACGAGAATGAAACAATACAATAATTCTTTTTGAATGTATTTTTTGCGCCGTAGTTAATGGAAGTTGAATCTGATCTTTTGTGTTCAGAAGCCATTAGGCGGGCTTTTTCGACCGCTGTAAAGATCCATAAAGCGGGCCGGTAGATGGCTCAGTGCAATTGTACTAATAACAATAAGTTTTGTAATTACAAAAAAAAACACACGCGAACATTTCTTTGTCATAGGGAAAATGAGTATGCGGTATTTTTACAACAGAAAAAATATTATGGTTATAAAAATGCTTCTTATATTTCATATGAACACTAATAGAAAACCAAGAGCCTTATTTTATAAAACTCAGTGTTCAGAATTTTTTTATGGCATTTGCTTTTGTAATATAAATATTTTATTCGTTGTCAACGCTAAGCGTTGCGTTTTAAAAAATAAGTTTGTGAAATTTATCAACCAATCACTGCATGATTGCTAATACTAAACTAACAGCACTCAATAAAAATAAACATAATTATTCATATTACATCCTCATAAAAATCAAATCAAACAAAAAATGTATAATAAAACTAAAGCAATAATAAACTGTAATTTATTGCCTTTTTATCGCTCGCTGTTGAATTTTTTATTTTAATACATAATTCACATAAAAGGATTGTCATTTATTGGCATTTTGATAAGAATTAAAGTTATGAAAAGAGCACTTACATCATTCAAATAATATTATTCATAACAGCCATTCGTCCACATTAATTGATCGTTCTCAAATAGAATGAATGAATGAACGGGATTGTAGGAAAGATTAAAACTTAATGCAAACAAAGTTGCCAAGATTATGTCATTAATTTGAAGTAAATTTGAAAATAAATACAAGAGTAACACAGAAAATCATAAGAATTTTGAAAATTTTCTTTTTTCGTAGCTATAATTATGCTCAAAACTAAAGATGGATATATAAATAGCATATATTTCTTCATCTCTAAAATAACAATTATTGATTTCAAAAACGAAAGTGAGTTTGAAATTTCTGCAAAGGAATTGCTTTCGGTGACTCCTGTCAAAAATCTCATATAAAATAATAATTCCTAAATCTTTTTCAGTTAGCTTAACGTTGACTATATTTGTATTTATATATTATTTATAGGAAATTAATGGTTTCAGCAAAAGTACACTTCATATTGTAAACACTAGTGATGTAACAACTATTCGTATTCATGAGTACTTTCCCATTTTTGATATTCGTATTCGTGTTCGCCAAATTCAGGCAAATTTCAAAAAACGTTTCAAAAAATTAATTAAGGGCAAACAAAAATAATTTGTAATTATTTTTATTAAAAATTTTTTATTTTTTATATAAAATAATTATAAGTGCTTATTAATTTATTTATTTTTTATATCGATATTTCAACAATATCGTTGATTGGCTTCTTCAGGAAATAAACATTTTTTTCATTTTGATTTACATAATTTAAAAATTTTTACATTTGAAAAAAACAAATATTGTCAAAATAAAAAATGAAAAATTTAAAAAAAAAACTAAAAAACAAACAAAAAACGGATATAGTATTTTCTATTTCCTGTTTCCGTTTTTATATAATAAATATCTATAACTCTGTGCAACATTTGCCGCATCTGCCCTAAAATTCATCCTCTGATCTGTCGGAACATTTATAATCCGTAAAAATTTCTAGCATATAATTAGCTTATAATTAGTTTCTGTATTTAAAATTTAAATATTATTAATCAACGATATTGGCGAAATATTGATATAAAAATTAAATGATATATGTACGTTTTTTTATATAAACTGACTTAAGGCTTGAATAATCACTTATAATTATTAAAAAAAAAATCGAAAAATAAGACAATATTACATAAAATAATAATATTCTGTTATTAAACTAAAAAAAACCAAGCACAAAACAACTAACATTAAAAAAGCCAAACCTTTTTTCTTCATATCGCTTCTTTATTGCAACGTAGTCATATCTCGAAAAACCTCGTTTCTCAGAAAACGAGTTTAAAGTTTTTAAGTTACTCACACCTCTATGAAAAAATAAAACAGTATTCTCTCCTCGAGCGGTGAGTACTTAAGATATTTGTATAAATTTTTTACACAAAAGAAGAGCTATAAGACGAATAACTCTGCATTCTTAACTCAAAAAACACGTTTTTTGAGATATGACTACGTTGCAATAAAGGAGCGATATCATGTTGAACTAATAATCAAACTGCAGTAGAGGAATGTAGAACCGCAAATATAAAAGTTTCTATGCCTTTTCTTCGTTTAGTCAATTAGTGCGTAAATTAGCGCCGCACCACTAAACATTCACGAGCCCGTATAACTTGGCGGTGGTGTAAGTAAATATTGGGTCCACCATGCCAAAGTGTCAGTGAGCGGTGTTTCCAATAAATATTTCAGGATAACTTTTCGTTTTAAAGAACAAGCATTATTTTGGAAATTGAGTTGGGAAATGACATCTTTAACATCACTTTCACTCGTATTCATTCATGTGCCTTAAAGAGCAACGTTAATTGCATACGGAATCTTCGGTTGCTTCTAATCGGGAACGTTTCAAATCTTGATAACAAGAACATAAATATGTTTGGCCATCTCCAAATTCAAAATGCACTTTTTAGCACATTTGAACAACTTTGAACTCTTTTTATCCTGGATACATAAAAGTTGCAGTTATAAAAATAATTTAATTTTCTAAACCTGACAATGTGCTAACGAACTACTATTTCAAAAATACTGCAAATTATCAAATGAATAAGAAGAGTTTGTGGTCGAGACGAAAATTGGTTCCGAAAAATCAATTTTGAAATTAAAAAAATTTAAATTAACTAAAAGTTAAAAAACTTAACCGAACAGCGCATATTATATTCAGAATTAGTATAGAATTTCAGAAATCAGTTCTTCTGAAATGTTCTGAAATCTACAATAACTTGGTGTTCGGTCGCAATGGTCCAAATTCTTTCTAAACGCAGATTTTAACCCATTTTTGATTTTTTGAAAAATGTAAAATTGACAATTTTCGCAATAAAAACATTAAAAAAACAATTTGTGTAAGTTTTTAGATAAAAAAATTTGGAGTTTTTAAAGAATTTCTTTTTTTTTTACAAATTTTCATTTTTCTTACATTATGTACAAAGTTTTTATTATTTTCACGTAAAAATCTTGACAAACACTCAATTCTGTTAGCTTGACAGTCTCTGAGATAGAATAATGTTAACTTAACAGCTGTGGCAAAAACGCAACTAACTTCACGTCAGTGTTGCCGTTTTGGTACTTTTGGACCAAAATTGGTCCTTTTTTTAGACATTTAGAATTTTGGTAACTTGGTAAGCTAATTTACGTTTTGGTAACTTTTGGCTACTTTTTCCAAATATTTAAAAAATTCCTTAATGTTTCATTGTTTTGAGCATATTTTATTGTGATTTTATTCACAACTTCGTATAAAGTTTTATTCCTAAGATTTCTCATTATGAATATGCAAACTTCGCGCATATTTCATTGTTGTTGGCAACATTTTGCTATTCTTACTTGAGATTTGTTAACTTTGCGTAAATACTTTAGCTTTGTTTGGTTTTTCTTTACGGCAAATGGTTTTTCGTGTTTTGGTGTTTACTATTAATCAATTTGTAAATGTATAGGTACGTAAACTGTTGTTTTATATTTAAATTTATATTTTTATATTTTCTTATGAAAAATACATATATATTTCGTAATTCAATTTAAATAGATTTGTAACAAAACGCATTAAGACTTCATCGGTGGAAGAAGAAGAAGAAGAAGAAAAAATCAGATGCACAATGGTGATTTAATTAATAATAATCAATCTGAATGGTATGAAATCTTAATGAATGTTTTATTTACTATCACTAAGTAATATTTATATTATTCTACTTGCAGTTACTCGCAAGAAAGTGAAACAGCAACAACAAGTACATCTTGTAGAAAATTCAGGCCTATTTGGGCAAAAACATTTCCATGGCTTAAAGAAATTGGAGAAAGTGCTTATTGCATTGCTTGTGAAAAATCGTTGACAAATCACTTGACTCACCTCAGAAGACACGAAAATGTTAGCAGCCACATTCAAAACATTGAAAGGAAAAAAAAGCAAACTGTACTAGATTCATTTTTGAATGAAGATACTCAATCGCTACAAAAACAAGTCCAGTTTGCAGAATTTACTCTAGTTATGTTTTGCATTTCGCATAACTTGCCCTTTTTACTAATGGACTTCTTGCCAGCTTTTTTGGTTTGATTTTAATGCCGAGCCGGTGTGTATATATAACAAATCCAAAAAAGAATTAAATTTATTCCAAAATAGTATATTTGTAATCTTAAATGGAGTTAAAACAATAAACTTTTTCGGAATTAATTGTAAATTTAATTCCAAAGTAGTTTAGAATGAAAACTGCTAAGTTATAAAAGTTCTAAAAGTAAACCAAAACTTTTTACTGTGTAGTCATTTTACATAAATTTTCAAAAAGTGTTATCAAAATGTAATTTATTTTAAAAAAAAAAGTACTTTGAAAATTAAAATAATTAATATGTACGAATTGTTTGTTTAGAATAAAAATTATTTAAAAACTTTTACAGTTGTAATTTTTTTATAGCAAGACAAATTTTGGTACCTTTTTATTAACATTTTTGTAACTTTTTGGTCCCAAAAAATGTTAGTCTGTGGCAACACTGCTTCACGTACATTATTTTGGCATCAATTTGTTAGTGCGTATGCTAACATGACTCTGTACACTTATAAAATCTTTTTTAATAAAATATTATTTAATGCATTCAAAATGAAATTATTTTGGGAAGGAGTCAACGTGGACGGATAAACTTTAATGGGATTTGCAGGCAAGGTGTTTCTCTGTTATTGTTCATATATGGATTCTTTAGCAGTTGGAATTTCAACGAGCTATTTTTAATTTTTCATATTAGGGTCCTGTAAGGGACGGAAACATTTATTTTGGCAAGGAGCCATTTCTTACAGCACTGTAACTTGAAAAACTGGAAAAAGCTCGTCCCAACTCCAGCTGTTAAAGTATCCTTATATGAACAATAACAGCTCTGTTAAGCTCGTTCGTTTGAGTCTAGGATATTATATATCAAAATTTAAGTACACACACATCATAATAAAAAAATATTCTGTTGAGTAATTCAGAAGTCATAAGTTGACAATTCCAAATTCAGTCTCCAAAAAAGCAATCGCGCTTGGAGTCGATTATGAAAGGCAAAAGAAGTGATTTATTGTTGCCGGTATGTGAATACGGATAGTGGTGTGATAATTTGTTCAATTTATTGTTATTGATGAGAAGGAAAGATTTTTGCAATTACATTTTAAATATTTTTTTATTTTGCAAACATCAAAATCATGCTTTAGACAAGTGGCAATGAATTTAAATTTGAATTGTTGCTTTCATATTCGTGGTAAGCAGGTATGCTTCTGACAGCAAAACACTTGTAAATAAGTTTAAACAGTCCAACACTGGGTGTAGAAATAAAAAATGAAATATCCAGCACAGCTTATCCTTAAAGGCTTTGCTGATAATGTTTTTTAACGGATTCCTCGTCACCAAGTTTAACTTTAATTCGAATTTTTTCGTTTTGCTGATTTGCATCCGTTCTATATTCTGAAGTTTTTTTTAATATTTCTTTATTTAAATAGTTGCAAAAGTCATTGCACGCATTCACTACTTTTTTTCTATTTCTTCTCATTTATTTGTGTTGCGAACCTAATCATTTCATGTATTACAATCATAATTCATTCATTTCAGCGTTTCCATATTTCTGCACAAAAATATATTAACGTATTTATTTAAGTATGTATGAATTTATTACATACTTACATACATTCATTATATACACTTCGTTCATATCATGTTGTAATATCGAAAATGTAATAAAATAATAAATAATTTTCATTGTTGCATGCCTGCACTTACAATTAGGAATGTGTTTTTCTTTTGCTTTGCTGCTACTGCTGCTGCTCGTTGCTCGTTATTTGCTGCGTTTTCTGTTGTTGCCACATCATACTATACTTTTTGCTGATACTGACTCAGAGTGTTGCAAGAATTTCGTTTCTTTTTTTTCTCTTCATATTTTAGCAAACATGTGGTTTTGAAAAACTAAAAACACCACCACCGCAAACTCTTATGGGTTGGCGGTTGTTATCACAAAATATTTATGTTTGTTATAAAATATTTATAAATATTATTTTTAAAAGTTGAATTTTATTAACAAGTGACGGAAGAGTGTTGAAGCAACCGACTGTTTAGGCAGCCCAGGCTTTAATTTTGAAAATAAACATGTTTGAGGTGGCCGTAATCAAAGAGAAACATATCGACCACTGTGCGCGATATTATCGTATGTTAAAAACTAAAATTTACAGGAGACCGTTTTTATTACTATTTGTATTGCTATTATATACTACAAAACTGTTACATACGATAAAATGTGCATTGTATTATCTCCATAACTATTATATTTATCGCTATAATATTATGTCAATAGATTAATTAATAGATTTAGAACCGATTTGCATAAAAAACTCGTGTAACATACTATAATTTCGCGCACAGTGGTCGATATAATCATGGATTTGTATGACAGTAGACAAAACATATTATTGTTGTAAACAAGGTCGGCCAATGAATAATATTGGTGACTAACTTAGAAATAATATTTTATCACGAGGGCTACTATTTATTATATTTCGGGAATAGCAAATAAAAACAAACATTCTTAAATGAAAATGACTTAATTGTTTTTCGAAATATTCCTCTGGATAATCAATACACTTTTGCATTCATTCAAATCATTTGTCAACGCAATTTTTCCAATTCTCTTGCGACACCTCCAAAACATATTTGAACGCTTCAACTGCTTCTTTGGCGCTTGTAAATCATTGACCATGCAGTTTACTTTTGATATTCGAGAACAAGAAGAAGCCATTGTGTGCCAAGTCAGGACTGTACGGAGGATTAGTCGTCAATTCGATGCTTTCACTGCTCAAAAGTTCACTTGTTTGACGAGATGTGTGAGAGTTCCCGTTCTCATAAAAAGGATGATTTTTCTTTTGAAGCACCACGGTTGAACTTTTTAATCATTTCCTTACACCACTTCACGCGAGTCTTTTTTTTTTGAGCGATTGATGAATTATGGGGTATACCACGAGAAAAAATTTTGTTTACAACTAAGGCCCAAATTTACAACCTTTAGTTAACTAATGATGGCCGTTTAACCAATGTGATCTATATGAAAAATCGCTAGTGAAACTATTGTCATTAGTTAACTAAAGACTTAGAATATCGGTCTAAATGTTCTAGCAAAATCAAATGTATTGAAATCTAAATAATGTACAAGGATGCCTCTATCTCACAATATGTCATATGACGATCTTGAATTGTCAGTTCACGCAATGCATGTTTGCCACAACTACACATTGTTGCAGAAAACATAATATATAGTTGCTATAAGCCATAGTCATAGCTATAGTTCTCCTTTTCGTGAATTTTCAAATGAATCTGACCAGTTGCGCGGCAGCAAGAAATTCAATATCAATTATTTGGCGATTATTTCCACTGTGCAGCAGCAGCTTAAGCGACAAAGAAATATTTTATTTGGTGATTTTTTCTTAGTTCTTTCAAGTTTAAATTATTTAAATTTCTTGTTTGACTGACAACTTTACAATAAATACTCTAAAGAAACAAAGTTTGTACAAAAGTTACAGCGATCGTAATTCGAAAGGGGGTGTGAGAGAGAGTGCTTAAGAGGATCACAATTGTCATTCACATACTTGTAATCCCAGGCAATTGACTCTGACAAAAAATAAAAATAAAATAAAAATGAAATAAAAAATTTAAAAATAAATTAACAAGTGTTAATAAATAGTTTTACAACACTTTATTTATTGTGCACTAGAAACAAAATGTTGAAAGCAAAAATGCATCATGGCACATATTGTTGCACAAGCGCGACTTTGTGTTTTTTTGTGTGTGTGTGTGTGTGCATGATTCACAAGTTGTATGCTTAAATGGGGTTAATAAATGAATGCCACAGATATCAAGTGGAGTAAACAAAGAGCGTTTTTATATAAATAATAATAGGGGACAATTTTTGTATTATTGCGGTTTCATTTGTAACAAATAAAATGAATTTAAAAGCATGTTTTTTTTTTTGTTGATTATTCTAAAGAAAACTTTTCAAATTTTCATACTATTTTTTATTTATTAATTTTTAGAATCTAAAGAATTTGTAATTTAAGTTGCATTTTATTTGAGAAAAATTTGTGTAGGTTTCATAGATAAATTAAAATAAAAAAATGTTTTTTTTCAGTAAATTAACACGTTCCGAAATTCAATTAATATTCAAATGTTTTTCTTGTTTGGTTCATTAAATTTTCAAGTACAGTGAACTCCCGAAAACATGAACTAATTTTTACCAAGGCTGTTCACGTTTTCCAATTTGTTTATGTTTGCGATTCTGAAAATTTTACAAACAAAAAGCTCGGTTTACCATCAGATATTAGCTTCTAGCAAATAAATCAAAATCAAATATTTAAAATTGGACATGTTTACATTTATACACTCAACTAAAAAAAACTTACGCAAACAATTCAAGCAAATCAGATGTTTAAAATTAAAATTACAAATATAAAATGTTAAAATTACAGTTCCTGTAATTCGCAGATTTTTTTCCGTTCATGTGGTCCAGGAAAAATTTTTGTATTACTTTCTTCTTCTTTTTTTAATTGAGCAAATCGTGGATTTTGCCACTTGATATTTCTTAGCTAAATCAGTTACACTGCAACCCTTTTTAAAAAGGTATACAATATCTGCTTTGTCTTTCAGACTAAAATTTTTGGCTTTTTTTGGACGCCAATTTTTATTCTTAACTTAATCGTTATATGTTTAGAAATCAAATGTGATATAATAACTAAATCTGATGAGTTATATAAATACTGATGCACGTATTTGTTGAAAGAACGTAAAGATAAAAAATGTATTCTAAAATGATTGGATTCCCAAAATGAAAACAAAAATGTAACAAATGAAACGAAAAAATGCAGAAAATTTTGTTCACGTTTTGGATCTATTAGAACTTATTCACGTTTTAAAGTAGTAAAATAAAAGCATTCACGTTTCCAAGTCGTTCATGTTAAAGGGTATTAACGTTTTGGCGAGTTTACTGTACTTCAAAGTATGGTTATCAGAATTTAGGTTGTCTACTTAAATTAGTAAACAAAAACATTTTTCCGCCATTTTCACTGGAAATGCCAGTGTTTGAAATACATATATTGAACATACTTTGGCATATACAATGAAATGCTAACAATTTTTTGAAGTTCATAATGGCAACAACTTAAAAAATTGTTTCAACGACTTTGGATATTTTTACATAAATCAATAAAAAACTTCAAACATAATATCTGAAAAAATATTGGGCCTCTTTTATCACGTAAATTTTTTGGTATATAATGTTGAAACTTTAGACTCACTTTACCAAAGAGATACGTGAAGATAACTTCGTTACGACGATTTGTTGGTGATTTTTCAAACTGTTCCTTAGGCTCAAGCTGTTCAATTAAATTTCTTTTATGAAATTCAATTCATTAAAACTGCAGACAAAAATTATTTGCTTTATTTCCAAAATTTATTTTTTATCCATTAACAAAAAAATGTCTTCTTTTAAGTAAGTAAAACACATAAAATTTAAATTTTTCCTTGCAAGTAGTGGTTTGTTTTTAAAGGCTCAAGATGAGTCCGATAAATCAACAATTCCAAAAAAATATTTATATTTTTTTTTCAAATTTGTCACACAATTAAAGTTAATTTTCGCAAGTAAAGCCGTGAGCTTGTTCGTGAAACTCCCTTATAAAAAACGAGCTCTAACAACTAACGCACACCAACATCAAACTTAAATTTTCTACATATTTTCCAAAAACAATATAAAAAAAAATTAAAATTTTACAGCCTAAAGACGAGGGAATAAGAGAAGGGTCTTAATTTATGAAACACTGGAATCCTCAAATAAAATTCTCTATTTCACTTGCCGATTCAATTCTTATTACTCGTACTCGGCATACCATGTTCAAAATTATTGTAAATATTTATATAGTAATTGTTTGTCTTTGTAGACATGCGCCCGTATTTCTCGTTAAAAAATAAAGCGTAACTACATGTATAAAATTTTTATAATTTGTCTTTTTGTTATTATTATTAAATACAGAGTGTAGATTTTTGTATAATATGAACATTAAGCAGAGAAAACGTATTATTAGGGTGTCCCAGAAATGCTTAAAGTTTCTATAATAATGTACAGACAAGTGCGAGTTCGGTACGCAAACACACTTGTTTAATGCATCATCGAATTTTGTCATTGTATGCATTGTATTATTGTAACTTTGTTGCTGGTAGATTTCATTGAAAAATGTAATACAACTGCACAACTTTATTTCACATGTTTTGAAGAGGTTGTAACGATCCTCTCAATGTTTTGATTGAAATAGAAGTGAAATACAAATATTGCCTTAATAAAGAGATTTAAAGAAGGTTGGTTTTAATCAGAATTAAGTTCACACGTAATAACGAAAATATATTTCCATACATGATAGACGATAGAATCTTGGCTTGTTAATAGGCCAACTATTTCTACTATGCGGCAGTAGTATACACTAGGGTTGTTAATTACACTGCGCTACAAAAAAAATCGAAGTCGAAATACCTGGGATGTGATATTTTTCTTGTAGGTGTGCTGTCGAGTAGATCAAGAATCTATATTTGAAATTTCCGGGACACCCCCTTATAGGTCTGTAACTTAGTTGTTCGTGTTTTTTATTTGTTCGAATAAAATTTCATGATATTTTTTTTGTTCGAATAAACGAATAATTTTGAAATTTTGTTCGAATAATTCGAACGAACAAAGAATAAAAAATTTACGCTTAAAACGACATTAAAGATCATATCAAGTTTGTTTGTTTTTTTTCTTTGATTCTTCTAAATAGTTCAGATCATAAGCAATACTGTTAACGATTTTTGCGTTAGTACAATTTCTTACTTTATTTATAGACTTTTTTAGATCAGTTACCTTAGAAGCGTCATCTTATTTTTCACCGTAGTTGAGGTCATTCGCAATACATATTTTTTTCACAAAATAATCGTGAAAACATAGGATTTGCGTACTTCTTTGTTTAGCTTCTTGTGGCATATTGCTAAAAGCTAATATTAAATGGGAATGGATAAATCAGAGACGATTAAACACTTGGAACACAACATTCGCAGAGTTATTGGCGAAATAAGGCTGCAATTATTGCGAAAAGTGTTAACTGGACATTGAAATAAATTATATATAATATAATAATTTTCTTTCGAATGAAGCCAAGTCCATGGCAATTAACACAATTAATCTGTGTTTAATTTTAATTTAAAGTTCTATTGCGGTTAAAAAACACACTTTATGTTAAGTTCTATTTTGAAAACATCAGTTACGCATTTAAAAACTTTAGTTCTGCGGTCACAAGCAATAATAGCCTAAATCGAAAAACATACTTGTTAGATAACTCAATTTTGATATTCGAAAAAGTTTTTGAAAAAAATACAATTATTGTTTAGGAAAAAAAATATATAAAAAGCATACATTACAGTGCAATATTTTTACTATAATTGGTAATTGAACTTAAAGAAGTTAATGAGATATTTAATCAAATGAAATTTAATTCTTTACTGCACAATTATGCTATGGGGAATAGCAAGCAAATCAAATATCGATATTCTAGAATGATACCAGTCAAAAACTTTAAGACTAATTACAGCAGCGCCATGGGTTGTCACAAACAAAAATATTCGTAAAGATTTAAATATATTCTCAGTACAAGAAGAAATTCAAAGGTTTAGTAAAAGTTATATTCAAAGTTTAAGTAACCATAGTAATCCTCTAGCTCTTGCGCTATTAGACGACAGCGGTGAAACACGTAGATTGAAGCGAGCTCATGTATCAGACTTACTTTCTAGATGCTAGTCTGCTTTTGTAAATATGTACATTAGTATATAATTTTATCTAAATGTAATTGTATATAGTAGTTATGTAGTCCATTGGAGGTACATACATGCATAGCTCCTGTTATTTCTTATTTAACTTACCACATATGTTTATTGTCTTACGGTAGATACGAGGAGATTGCAAATAAATAAATAATTAATAAAAAAAGCACCAATCATAAAAAAATTGTTTAGAAAAATATATATATATATAATTACAGAGCAATATTTTGACCAAAATTGGTAATTGAACTTAATGAGATATTTAATCAATTAAAATTTAATTATATTTATATTTCATATTGAATAATTTATTGTTCTTGAGTTTATAAGGACTTAAACGATTGTGGAAAATTCGAAGTGGCTGTTCTCTCTTATTTGTGATAATTTATTTTGCGTGAGCAATCTAATTCTAGTGTTTTTATATTTATGTATATTATTCTTCCAATTGAGCTTGATGTCACTTTTTTATAAAAAAATAAACATCCAAATTTATTCTTTCTTAATATTTCATTACTTCTTCAGGAGGAAGATATCGATAAACAATTTAAGTAACAAAAAAGGAACAAATTACAAATCAACAACTTCTTTATCCGTTTTGGTTTAAAAATTGGTTGTCAATTGAAAAATTAGATTGAATTTTTTTTGGAAAAATGAGGATATAAATTAATTCTTAAAATTTCAAAACATTAATACGAGTATTGTATTATTTTATTTTATTCTATATTTACTCCCTTAGGGCCATTAACACAAAGTTCAGTTATGTTTATTTAATTTTAAAGTTTACTAGCTTTCAGTTTGTCTAAACTTAAATTTTAATTAAAAATGTTCATTAACAATAAAAGAATTTAGTTAACTTATAGTTATCAATTATTGTGGATCACAACAGGAATTTATTTTTGGGAAATGCAAAAAAAAAGAAAATAATACCATTATCCAAGGACATTTGAGCACGATTTCTGCACAAAAATGTGCATTTTTCAGATGGTAAAGCTTAAATAACAATTTTTTTTTTTTCAAGAATTTATGAAAAATATTTTTCAAATAAACAAAACGTAATTAAGTTTTAAATGTCATAATTTTTTTAAGTTAAAAATTTAATCTCAGAAAGTATTTCAGTTAATTTTATTTAAAAGTTAAATCTTAACAGAGCTTCGTGTTAATGAATTTTCACTAACCAAAGTTTTTTTTTGAGTTTGGTGTTAACTTCAAGTTAACTTTTTTATTGTTAATGGCCCTTTGCCTATAATTCTGTGCTACACTATCAGTATCAGCTCTAAAATTGATTCTTAAATCTGACGGCACATTAATTATCTGTAACATCTCTAACATATAACGATGTTTATACTTATTTTCTGAGTTCCAAATAGTTACATTATCAAAGTCCGGATAATGATCTGAATTACGGCAATGTAATGATAATAAAATTTTTTTTGATGATGTATAGTTTCTGTATTTTAAGTTAGACTTATGTCCTGCTAATCTAGTTTTAATTTAATTTTTTGTTGTACCTACATCAACTTAATCACAATTTTCATTATCATTACTCTAACATGGTATTTTTTAAACAATATTAGATTTATCTAATCTATGTACTCTATCTTTCGTCTTACTAAATAATTTAGCTAGTGTTTTTAAAGAAAATAAAATAATGTGAAAATAAATAATTAAGTATATTTTGCTGTTTATTGATAATGTTAAGAGAGGTCAAAGCGACTTAAGACAATATATATTTTTTTTAATTTAGAACAAAAATTATTTTAGAGAAATGGGCGTTTGAGGAAAAAATATAGCCTTTTTTTATTGTTCCCGATAGTACATAAAACTCGTTTTTTTCTTAAGTTAAGTTAAGCGGTTTATGTTTGTGATCACAGAGTTAAAGAAAAACTACTTCAAGGGACACCCGTACGTACTCGCTCGAAAATTTTAATTTTATTTGAATAAAAAAATGGCTGTATGCTATTGTTGAGTTATAAACATCTATATTCATTCATATTTTTCTGTTTTCCACATCATACAAATAAGAAAAAAAAAAACACTCAGCCAGCCTAACAATCGCACATGATCTTTGAACTAAATTAATTAAGTACTGTGATCACAATTGTTGGGAAACATAAAAACAACCACATATTAACAACAATTTCAAAACACATTATTCATCTTAAAAATTTATATAAAATTATAAAAAAACTTTAATATGAGTCCCAGCGCACAAGACATGGCGCTTTTAGAACAATAAAACCAAACTCTTAAAAAACTCTTCATTGACAGTTTTAGTGCATTTTAAGTCGTTTAATTGAACAACAAGACTCACAACAGAAACATAAACTTTCATCCAATAATTGCCAATAAAACGGTACGGGTCGGGTCGGTCGCGTCTCAATACGTTCTAATTTCTCATTGTGACATCTACAGCCATGTTTTTTACTCAGGAAAATAAGTGGCGATACTTAAATGTTTAGAAATTAATTACTATTGTCATACTTTTGCAAAAAAAAATTATTCAAATTTAATGTTGTTCGTTTTTGTTAATATAAATGAAATAATTAATGTTGGCTCTTTTGTGACAAAGGTGAAGGGCGAAAATAAGTCACATACTACATTGTACGAAGTCATGCCGTTATAAATAAGGCCACATTTTAATGGACTATTATTACTTTTTTCCAGCGCCACTTGTTGTCGTTCAAAGGGTTAAATTTAACAATATCACATGAGAAAATTTTTATCGAAAAAAGTTAAGTATTTAGTGAATTTATTATTTGAGATATTCTCCGAATTTTATTTCAAAAAGTTTCTATTTATTGTTTGTTGATTGAACTTAAAAAATATATTATTTTTCAATAAGTCTTCTGATGATTTGGCATAAGCGCCAATGAAATGCTTGTATGTACATTAGGGTGGGCCGCTGTTGTGTGAGAAAAAATAAAAGTTCTCGACACATATTTTAATAGCATATTTTTTTTTTTGTCTTGCGGTAAAACAAGTAAAAATTGCTAAAAAAAAAGAGCCACCGCCGGAGCTCCAGAGAATTAAGTATTTTTGAAAAAAAAAATGTTTTTAATTTTAGTATTTTATTTGCTATTAATTAAAACAGAAAGCATTTTTAATTAAACTTAAAACAAATAAAACATTGATTCTTATACAACATAAAACAATAAAATCGCGAAACTATATTAGTTATCTTTTGGTCACAAAATATTGTTTACTGTTTATTGCTTCATTGAATTTTTAAGCTTTTATAAAAAGATGAACACAGAATATTGATCTAATATGCAGGAATTTATTTCATTGTCAATATTTTTATGAAAATATAATATTTACACAAGTTAATATTAAAAAAAGAACTGCAATTTTTGCGTTTTATTTTATTTTACATTAAACAAATATTTCCAAGCGCTAATTTACTTTACATATTTCGTTATATTAACAACACTGTTTCTGTTTTGCAGCCAACAAAAATAGAAATTAGTTTAATTTGACTACACGACAAAAGTAGGATGGACAAAAAACAACCTGCGGCCGTGTAATTGTGAAAATAATCATTTTAATATAAACATATGTATTCTATTATTGACAGGTTGTAGTCTGCTGTCGTGAATGTGTTTCTAGCTATAGGCTGTTATTCATAAAAACTATAAATATATAATCAAGCGCTAAAGTTTGTTAAAAAATTAAAATTTGATGAACATTAACAAAAATTGTTGTAATAAAATTAAAGGAACTTGAGTTCAATTCAAACTAAGATCTTATTTTTCGTATAGATTTTATTAGTTAAAAAAATTATTGGTTTTTATGTGCTTTCACCCTCAATATCTTGTGCTCCATATGTATAATTAAATAATCTGAGAAAAAAGATTTTATTCTATTCCTCCTGGATTATTTGTCATAAAGCGTTCATGTTTTTGGATTTTCGGGTAGTTACTGCCCTTTTTGTAGTCCCACATAGATATTCTAAGAGATTTAAATGGGAATTTTGTGCCAAGGTTTTAATGGCGCATATTCAGAAATTACCTCTAAATGTTAACATTTTTAAGTTATTCATAGTTGGTTACTTTCAGCACGAAAAGTTGGCACTTAGTTTTTGGCGAAGCTGTAACTAAATGATAACTAACTAATATATTCAAACAGCTGATTGACGTCCAAAAAACATCTGTACAAAAAAAATACACTAAAGATGTGTTTTTAATCAACAAAGTTCTATTGAATAACTTTACTTTTACAGCTCCTTATTTTAAATGATTTATATACAAACTAAGAAGAAAAACGGACTTTTTTAGGATTTGTATGAATGTTTTACAGAAAAAAAATATTTTTTAAAAGCTTCATAACCTATTTTTAATTAGTTACAGGAAGTACCGTTCAAAATATTATCGACATTTTATTATCTCTACATCCCAACTGCTCTCAGCTGATGTAAGAAATGTAACCCTCGATTCTTACATCAGCTGAGAGCAGTTGCTGTGCACTATGAATTATGAATAAGATCTATAACTATCTGTGAACTATTTTTAAGTTTCTGTTTTATTAGCTTCGACTTTGGTTATGATTTCTGAATGCGCGGCAATATTATTAGCTATAATCCAGTTCTTGACTACGCTCCTGCAGTGCTTAGAGTCAATGTCGAGCTGAAATGTCCAAGCGTTGGGTAAAGAATCCCCGTTATGACCGTCCAAAAAACTCTCCAATATACAATTGTATATTTCGCTTATAATTTGTCCGCCAATTTTAACAATAGGACCAATTCTTGATAAGGGAACGGAATCTCAAACCATCATCGACGAGCAGCCAAGCTCCAATGATCCAGGCGAGCTCTGCTGTTACATAGATTTTTTGTAAGATATTTTTTTTAAGGTTAGTGCCGAGGCGTATTAACCAGGTGGTGGCATTACGACAGCTGACTATTTTTTCTCTTGCTTATATTTTTATATTTTGAATGGCAAAAAGAGTGTCTTTATGTTTTTCTGCATCTGTTTTCTGTAGATATTTTTTACAGAAACAATATAGAAAATGCCTGTTGTTCTTCTATTTTTGTAATTGTTGTCTGTAATTGTTGTGCTACTAACGTCATCTAGTTAATACGCTTTCGATGTTCTTTACAAAATTTCGATATATTTCGAAATATAACTATGTACATATTAAAGATTATTTTATAAAGTAAAAAGTTCAATAGCCAAGGTGGCATAAATATACAATCAGTTTCGCTTATGGAGATGACATTAATTTATATTTCTAAATTGATCATTTAAAATAATACTTTTTCTTTGCTGATAACCATAAATTACTAACAATTTACATATTATTTGATTTAATGCGAGCAAAAAAGAAAATTATTTCGAATTACTTATTCATGAGCATAGAAAAATTAAAAGGAAAAGTGAATGTATATTTTATAGTCTATTTCACACAACAGGCTTGCTACGAATAAAAATATCCTACTCTACAGGTATGTGAGTAAGAGTAAGCTGTACATCAGACGATGTAGCGAAATACAATTGAATTTCGAATAAAATATTCCAAATGCCAAAAACATTAAATAAAATCAATTAATCAGGATTCAGCAAAATTAATTTTTTTGAATTCATGCGAATGGAAATCGATCGATTTTCTTCACATACCGGATTAAAATAAATTAATGAAATTTACATCTAGTATTTTAAATTTTTACTGGGCTCAGCCAGCACAGTGGTTACTCTTGCAGTCCACGATACATTCAAGTAAACAACTCGGAAGCCACTGTGTACTCCCCAGATGAATTGAATGTAAATAAAGCGATATCTACGCGCTTTGTAGTGTTCTTGCTTTTTGCCACTTTGTTTCGACTTTATTTAACTTCCCTAATAAATCACAGAGGATGTCAAAATTGGTGCGGGTCATACGAAAATGCTTTTTAAAAGTACTGGTCATCATTGCAATTGCAATTGAATTCCCTGAATCTAGATTCGTGATTATGTAAATTGTAAATTTAATACTTGATTTCAATAAAATTGTTCATATTTCACTTAGAAATTTCCATAAGGACCTTTGACTTGCGTTTTCCTCTAATATTGCAAGAATCAAAAGCTATTGTTTCCAGAAAATTTGCAGTTTCCAAATTTTTCTTTTTTTCCTACTCCAGCTTAAAAACACATTTAATGCGCCTACTTGACATCAGAGTCGCTGCAATACTGATCAAAAAACTAACACAACGCGCAATATCAGTGTTGTAAGCTTTAAGCTTTCTCACTTTCACCATCTTTTCTCTCTCAGTATCCCTTTCCCAAAGAAGGTAACACACCTACTGGTTGATAGCTTATTACAGAATCCATTTTCATCATATTTCATAACATATGCATTTGCATTATATATTCTTCTATACAAACAATGCAAAAAGGGCGCTTTGACTCCATGTCTTGCTTAAGCTATTTATACTTCAGTTCCCAGTCTCTCGAACATAATTGCGAAATATTACGTTTCTTTAAAGGACCTGCAGCGTTGTTAACGTTATCCCTCTCAGACTCCATGGTCTTTTCTGCCTCTAAACACGTATTTCTAGCTTCATTTTCTTTTTCGTTTTCAGACTTTCTTTTCGTTTTAACAAGAAATCTTATTTTAAAGAATGATCATGTTTTACGAAAAATTTTGTAAAATAAGCACTTTAAAACCCACAATTTCTTACTTTAAAAATCTTTTTTGCTAAAACTGTTCTTTGAAAGATTTACCGAAAATTTGTGAACAATTTCTTGAATACATTGTGTTGCAAAAAAATGGTAAAAGTGTTCCCAAATGAACAATAATCTGAAATTTGGTTTTATATTTGACAACTTTTTTATATAAATTTATAGCAAATTAAATGTTTTTTGTGAGAATCAAAAAAAAGGGTAAAAATACTCAACAAAATTAAAAAAGTCGCAAAAGGAGGTAATTAAAAAAAGTCTCAAAAAAAGTCGCAGACCGCTAAAAAAAGAGGTAAAATTGCGTCTTTAGTCTGGTGAACAGTAACCCTGGTTGGTGCGCATACTAATTGCGTGAGTGTTTTTTCTCTTTAAAAAACGCAACAGCTCAGCGTTTCTATTATAAAATAGTAATTTCTTTTTAGGAGAGAAATATACATCCGAGTACATATTTCGAAATGATTTTTCACTTTCAAAATAAAAACAATGCTATTTTCCATCTTTTAAATGTTTATTGAGAACACTAAAATAAATTTGTCAATAAACCAAATATTGACTCAATTAAAAATGCATTGCAAGTCTGAACATATTATTATGCTCTTTATTACTATCTAATGAAAATATTTTACCATTTAAACGTAATAATATAATGAAACATAAACATAACATTAACATATCTGAACATTATGTGGTGAAAAATTATTGATTATGATCAAATATAATCAAAATATTACTCAAGTGATCATTACATAATTGGAACTTATTTTACTATGCTTCTACACCGATATGACATGACTCGAAAGAAGAATAAGTGATTACCTCAAGCCTCTTATGTTTGAAATATTTAAAAGCACGCACTTATAATTTGCTTGCAACAACTATACATCATTAGAGAGAACATTATAGGTTTCTACGCTGGTGCAATGCTGCTGTACTTTTCACAATATTTTTATTATTTTTTGGAACTTAATAACTTTTTGTCCTTTAATAAGTTATTTCATGGCGCCTCGTAGGCATAAGTGTGTCTGACGGAATTTAATTTCGACTCTTGTTCTTATCTAATCTTAACTTTTCCATCTATTTTAACATAAACTTTTACCCTCCACCATGGATTTATTCTATACTTAACGAACCCCACTATAACTTTTCCAACACAAACAAAAGCTTAAGTGACTTTCATTGAATGACTGCAGCTAATTTGAATTAAAGTATAACTTTCTATGAATTTTCTACAATTACACGAGCATTAATTATTTAATAACTTGATGAAGAAAAATGTTGTTGCTGCAACAGTAACAGCAAAAGCAACATATAAAGAAATGCATTTATAGTCAGTCTCGTCTGTTTCTGGTTGTCCAATCAATGATGAGGGTTGTTCTTTCTTCTTTTTTTTAATTGATCGGTTCGACTCCAGGCATGGACAATTAAGATGACAAATTTTATTTTTTAATAATCTATTAGTGTTGCAAGTAGATTTTTGAAAACTAACAAGGCGTTGTAAAATAAGCAAAAGAACAATAAATGTGATCACAAAATGCAAAAAAAATAGTGAACTATCTTAAAGGCAGAATTAATTTGTACGTTCTGTTCTGTTACGGATCAACTGTTTTGTTTCTATTCAATTGAAAAACTGTATGTTTGGATTGTTGTTACTTTTTTTGTTCTGTTCTGTTGCGGACTATTCTGTAGAAAATAGAATTCAACGTTATGTGACAGCCAAGATATTCTATGTGTTAGTTTTTTGTGGTGTGAAATATTAAAAATTTTGTATTAAAACTAAGAAAATTTCATTTTAATTCAAATTTTTTAAAATTTATGTATTTTTGTCAAATAAAAAACATTTTGCAAACATTTACAAAATTCATTCCAATAATTACATCGTTCAAATTTGAAAGTTCCGACACAGAATAAGTAAGTAAGAAATATTTTCTACAGAAAAGAACAGCACAGAACGGCAACGAAAAGTAAAAACTAATCAGGCCTTAAAACACAAAGTTAGACATTTGCTAATAGAAAGAAATATTTTTCTATCTGTCACAGAAAAAAAAATTTCTTTAAAACAATATCTGTCACAATTTTAAAAATTAAAAGAAATTAAATTCCTTTCTTATTCGAAACATTTTACCCAAATCGGTGAGCTTGGTAAACATTTTTAAAATTTGAAATAAAATCTTTTTGTCATTAAAAAATTTCTTGTGGACATACGCATTTTTATATCCTTTAAATTTAGACCGTAACTGCGCCTTACAAGTTCCTGTATGAGGTTCGTTTTGTCATTAGCGAGTTCAAGACAAAAAAAAACGAAGGTTTCGCATATAAGGCTCAGCAAGCTTTATCTTCTTTGGTGTTATGGATTGCCTGACATTATATCATATTGAAGTTTCTATGTCCTTCTCTATGTTCTGAGTGCACAAAATATTTCTGTTGCAACACTGATGTCGCAAAAAGTTCAGTAGTTCATGGACTGTCTACTGATCCGATTTTTTCATAATAATTTTGACACACTCCTAAACGAAATTAGGACAAAAAATCGTCACTAAAAATCATCATAAAGAATGACCCATAAAAATTAAAGATAATACTAACTGCCTGGCCCACGATGTCGAACGATATCGTGGGCCAGGCAGTAAATTGTTAAATTGACTGAATTATTACAAGCTCCAACTATAACAATCGATATTTGAATTCAATTAATAATTTCATAATTTGCATGACTTTTAGTGCTTAAAAACGAGAAATGCTTGTATGCAATTTTTTTTTTTGTAAATTTGGCGTAAGTTTTAAATAGAAAAGTAAAATTTCTCAAACGCTTAAATTTTTATAGCCGGTGTGCATATAAGCTGGTAAGTAGCACTTTTGAAGTTTTGTAACCAAAAGATAAAATTATTTTATTATTTATTGATAATAATCAATTATTATAAATCGAAAAGTAGTTAACGAATTACAATAATATTGAGTTTTCCATCCCTGTCCGAGTCGTACATTTGATCGGATGAAACGTACACACACAAACAAAATAAATTGACAATTAGTAAGTATCAGATCATAAAGATACTATTGTTTTGAAACTATTTCAGTTTGAGTCAAGCCAAGAAAATATTGATTAAGAACTTTCAAAAGAGCTTTTGTTGAGCTGCTGGTAATAAAATTGCTGAATAGGGTCTTTCAATAAGACGTTTCATTTTCAATAGTCCGCAATTTTAGCAGTTGTCATGACTGAAACTGTAACTAACTGACAGATGGCAAGTAAAACAAAAATTCGGTTTAACAGCATTATTGGGTCGTCATGAAGCACCTTCTCGGCCAGCCATTGTGAAACTGATGGTCAAATTTAAACTGTTGAGACAAGTTAGTGATATGAAGAATAGAATTTGTGCACACCGCTCAAGAACAACTGAGAATATTGCTGTTGTAGGCCATGGAGTTGAAGTAAACCCAGGCTTCTCGTCAATTTCTGGAATTGGGCATATTTTGCATAAAGACTTGTGTCTTAAGGCATTTAAAGTTCAGTTAACACAAAAACTCACGATAACATCAGTCTTTTGTGTGAAAAGTTTCCTGCCCGGGTGATTTCTCGAAGAGAGGATCACAATTGGTCATCGAGATCTTGCGATTTTATTCCTTTAGATTTATTTTTTTGGGGCTACGTGAAAGGTAAGGTCTATGCCAATGGCCCACAATCAATTCAAGACCTCCAAGAAGGAATTCGTGGAGTTGACATACAGGCGCAATTGAGCGAATTGTTGAAGGAAAATTGCATGAAAAGAATATGGTTTTATTTTTTTACAATTAAATAAACATCCAATGACTTCGCTTAAAAATATTCGTATTTTACACATCAAAATGAAACCTCTTATTGTAGGACGCTGTATATGGAAAACTGCATTTAAGTATATGAAAATATTTACGAATTTAGTGAAAAATGTGAACATAATTATACCATTTCTTTGTGAAACTAAAAAGCATTTTTATGGATAACGCTTTGATCTATACACTCCTGAAAATTAATAAAATACTTGAAAATAGGCATGAACACAAATGTCGGGATGTTGCGGCTTACAAAAACCAACGTTATTATGTTCTCCTCTATAAGTGGGCATGAATACAGTTTTCCTTGTGCCTTGGAAAATTATATCATGTCAAATTCTTTCTGAATGAGGGTGGCGTTGGCTCAGGTAGTAAGCACGTTGACTACAAACCGAAGGACCTGGGTTCAAACCCAGTGTCAGACAGTCATGAAATAAAAACACCACGCATTTCTCTGACGTGCATTGGTGTGCCTTTGTGTCAGTTGTTGGTGGAAGGTTTCAGTGGCGAAGGCATGGTCACTGGTCACTGAACAGTACCAACTTCAGCTGATACTAATTCCAATGTAACATCAGAGCGCCCTCCTTCGTTGGTACTGAGTAGCACAATCAACGGCGAAGTAAAATAAAATTAATAAAAGAAGTGGCTACTAAACAAAAACACAGCTTCAAAACTCGTAATGTCCTCCTCGCCACCAGAGGCGCTGCAACACTGCTCTACGAATAAACGTGCAAAAAAAAGGCAGAGTTGTAAAGAACGAATGAAGCTTCAACCTCCTTTCATATCTATCACTATCCCTTTCCACTAGTTCCAGCACAATGCATTGCATGTGTAGGGGTCATCCCCTGAGTGCTGGTCCAAGATAAAAAAAAAAAAAAAAAAAAAAAATTATAATTTTTCAGAACTAAGTTCTTTAGGTCACGTTGTGAATGATATGTTCCAAGCAAAAACGCGTAACAACGACACTTTTACGGTTAGAGCAGTGTAAGTAGTGTCCTGTTCTTGCTGAAGACGTTGTTTGCTTTTTTCTATTTTTTAGAAATCAATGTCCTTTTGTTCATCTACACTGTCAGACAGATCGTACATCTCTCTTTTTTAATGTTTCTTTTAAAAGAATATAATTGAAGTACAAAACATTGATAACATTTTTTAATTTGGTTTCGATGACCGTCCGATAGTTTGATCATCTCTTTATAAAATAGATTTCAAAAATTATTATTTATTTACTTGCTCATTGGTTTCTGTTTTTGTTCTGACTTTATATCCGTCCGCCTTACAATTTTGGAGTCGTTCGTTTTTGTTTTTCACAAATTATTATTATTATTTTTAGTTAGTGTACTTCGGAAATGGTGTAATCTGAAGTACGAACTAAAAAACAAAAAGGGTGACCATTTTACTCATACAAACATTTGCTAAAATGATTTAATTCGGGTAAATACATTTGTTTTTCAACAAGAGGCAGGCTGCTACATATTTTTATTCTGTTATTAATTAAGTATCATTTTAACAGATCTAATAAAAGTTGATTAATAAAATACAAACGCACTCACAAAAGTTGTACAATATGGAAATTTTGTATGGGCTGATGGGGCGTCATCATAATCATCATTACGATGATCATGATCATTATGCACCACCCAACATGAACATCACATCAATGTACATATGTATGTATCTCAAAAAGTTCTACTTGTCATCGTTGTATGCGTGTGGATTAATTAAAGTGCAAAGAGGCTTCAATTTACTGTTTCAGTATCACAACGTTAGCGAGTGTGTGTATGCATGTGTAAAGCTTCGAATGTGTGGTTGTGTGTTTGATTGGAAAAACATACTTTAAGTACGCGCGGCTAGAAAGTGTTTTGCATCTTAAGTCCCGTTTAGTTGATTTTCAATTTGCAAACTAAACGCGTCGTTGTTTAATTTCAATACAAACGTTTCATCGGTCACTTGCTCGCTCGCTCGGAACAGCCGGTCGATCGGTCGTTAACGTTTGTCAGTGATAGTGAAAATGTTTTTTTTTTATAAATGAAAAGTTGGTGTTTGGCTTAGAAAAAAATTCGAAATAATTAGTTTCTTATACAAAATAATGCTACGAATTCAATGATCATGTATAAGCAAACGCCCAATACATTTGCTGTGAGAAACATGAAAATATCGAAATATTTTGCAATCAATAGATTATAAGTGAATAGCAAAAAATATTTTATAAAATAAAGCCTGCGAATTGTTGGCAGCTCACCTTTGAAGAACTGCTGTGTAGTTTAACTTATTTAATAAAATAAATTTTTGAAAAAAACTTATTTTGATAAGTCCAAGTTCATAATTGATAATAAGCGAGTTTAATCATAACCAATTCAATTTGACGAAAAAATTATAGCATTTTATAAAAAAAAAAAGAAGATTCATAAAAAAATAAATAAAAACACATGGTTATTGTGTTTCAGTTTTTGCATTGGAAGTTTCTTTAATTTTTTTTATTCTTAAAATCAATTGTGTGTGTCGACATGCTTGGCCGTAATGATAAGGGAAAATAATTATTCATTTTAAGTGTTGAAATACAAATGATACTACAGTGGCATATGGCATTAGTGGACTCTATAAAGTGAGATCAATAAAAAGCTTTTACACGCACTATTTTTGCTCTAGACATATTTTGTGTTGATAATAGTTGGCAATCTAGCGAACGATTTCATGCTTAAACATTTTTTTGTCATCAACCGATAATTAAAAATTTGCGTTCTACACCAATTATTGTTCACGAATTTTCTGTGAAATGAATTTTTTTTGTATTTAAAAAATTAAATACCTATCAAGGAAAAATAGAAAACGTAGACAAAAAAAAAAGAATTCGAATACTTTTTGGAATACTGACTCCCGTATTCATAAAACATCAATTGGGCTTAAAATATATTTTAAACAAAATTTTGATACAATTTTTTAAAATACATTTTTTTATGAATACGACAGTAATTTTTTTTAAAGAATTATCCGGGAAAAACTAACGAATAAAGAGCACAAGAGGTTTTCAACGCGGTTGTTCATGCGAAACACAGGAGTATTTAAATATATCAATATTTAAGTACATCAATATTTTAATATTAAATTTGATCGTGGTGAAGTTGTTGTTTTTTTTTTTTTGCTTAAAAACAATTCATGATATCTTTCACAATATTTTATAATTATCGTATTGTATAAATAAGATTTGAAATCACATTCTACGGAGCCATCTGAAAAGTGGCCAATGCTTCAGAATTTACATAAACACTGATGTGTAGGGACCCCCGAAAAACAACGTGGTGTTGCTTCTGTCGTGTAGATTGAAATTATTCAACGTCCCTTGGAATATTGCCTCATATCCAATTCTTTCTCACTAAAAATGTTACGAATTTTAGCCTAAAATTAATGAATTTGGATTAATAACCAATTAAGTTCCAAAAATAATTACTTTGAAAGAAAAGTTTTCTTCTTATTGACCCTGCGTCAATTTGGTAGAAAAGTGTTACACGGAAAATGGGAATGAGTTTCACAGACCCAATTAGTGAATTCGCTAGTATTTTAATAAGCAAGTAATATATATTCGATAATATCTTTTTATGTATTTCAATAAAGCGATAAAAGAAAAATATCATATAATTAAGTTAAGTTTTATTTATAGTATTTGAACATTTGTAAACTATCGGCAAAAAGGCAACAAAAATTATCTTATCTTCCAGGGTGATGTAATTAGCAATCAGTATTGATATTTTTATGGGACATTTTTATGTCAAACTCATACGAGTATATATTGGAGAACTAGATTACGGAGATGGGCAGATAACCTTTAGCACCTAAGTATAACTCCCACTGCCATCGCCGATCGACTAATGTCTTCACTTTAGAACTATAACTTTGAAAAGAATGGCAACGTTGCACACGTATTGATCGAATTACAAGGACAACAAAACGTATCGGTTCTCAAACACCAACTCAGATGATGTCGGGTTAAAAAGAACACAAAATTAAGTTTTTGCTCAAATTTTAATATTAGGAAAGACGCTACAAGGACATGTTTAGCAGCTACATATCCTTAATTCTTAAATCAATTTCAAGCTTAAAGTGTGATCATAGTCAATCTAAAATAAGTAACTATTTTTTAATTCTTGTAAAGCTATACATGCGGAACAAGGTTTCCATTTACTGGATAGCTGACCACAGCGGTCATCCGGGGAACCAGTAAGCGGATGAACGGACCAGAAAGGCCTCTGCTGCTCCTTTCATGGGCCCAAAGCTTTTTTGGGGCGTAAGTCGGGCGACTGTAACATCCCTGATCAAAGGAGATGACATTTCGACCGCTACGGAAATGTGGCTGACTTTTTCTGGTTTAACGCAGGCCAAAGCATTACTGCAGCCATTTTCATATACTGGCATCCTGAACCTCAACAGGAACAATTTACGGCTTGTTATTGGTTTTCTTTCTGGTCACTTTGGACTGAACTATCCTCTGTGGAAAAGTAACCAAGATCGTTCACCCTTGTGTCGTTTGGCTTAGAGGATGATGAGACAATGGCACACATTCTTTGCGATTGTATCGTTTTATGTAACAGTGGAAGGCATGTTTTTCATTTTGAGTTTCTGTGTGCGGATGATGGAGCTTCTCCAATATCTGTGCTGACTCTCATAAGAAGTCATACAGAGATTGATTTAGCAGATTGATTTACAGATCTATGGCACAAAAGATCGATCTAATGTCGCAGGGCCGGTCTTTGGACCAGATCTTCCCCCTTTTTCTATTCTATCTTCCGTATCAGTATCCTTAATATGTAAAAATTATATTTTACGTAATATTTAAACAGAAAACATTCTCAGCAATAAATAATCGCAAAGTAAGAAAGTAACTTTGATATTATTAAACTTGTCATTTGTTTTAAGGAAAATTTATTCTAATATTTCTAGTTGTTCTAAGAAATATTTGGCTAAAGGTTCCCTGATGATCTGCATTAGCAAAAGTGAAATGGTGAGGACGAACTAGCTTTACTCCTCAATTCATATCCTACTGAATATGTGAAATTTTAATTTTGAAAAAAGTACGATTATAAATTAAGATAAAAAAATTTTGCGATTCTCAAAAAAAAAACACAAAATAAAAGTATTTTCTTTAGATTCTTATTAAATTGCAAGGACACTTTATTTAAAAAATTATATGCAGTTATAATCAGAATACAATAAGAACTGGTAATTATTATTTTTTTATAATCTACTGTTAAGCTTCTGTATGTAAAGTTAGCTCCGTTTTTAACATTGCTGTTCAGTTAACATTTCCCTACCGCAGAGACTGTTAAGTTAACAGAATTAAGTGAAAATTTGTAAAAAGAGAAATTTTTCAAAAATCAAAAAATTTTTTTAATCTAAAAATTTACACAATTGTGTTTTTAAATAATTTTGGAAAATTTTTTTTTAAAAAATTTAATAAATAATTTAATAATTCATTAAAAAAAAAGAAAGTTGGTAAAAAAGAAACCCATTTTTCTTTAATCAAAATTTTTTTTTAAATCTCAAAATTTACACAATTTATTATTAAAATTTTTTAATAATTAAAAAATTTGTTAAAAAGGAGCAATTTTCCGAAAACTCAAAAGTAGACCAAGTAAGTTTTGGTCAGTTTTACATATATTTCCGATGTTGAAAATGGGAAATTTGAATTTTCATAGATAGATATTTTTGAAAAAATCGAAAATGGTTACAAATCGTCGTTTAGAAAGAACTTGAACCATTACGGCAGAATGCCAAACCATAACAGAATAGTGCGTGGTATATTCAAAATCAGTATAGAATTTTGGAAATCGGATATTGAAAAACGCAAAATTTTTAAATTTCAGAGATATAAATTTTTTTTAATATAAAATTTGTAAATTTTAAAAATTTATAACTAATAAATATTCGTGATATTGTCATATGGAGTTTTAAGCATGGGGCAATAAAACGAACGCACTGCGTGCTGGTGCAGTAGCTGGCTAATTTTGCCATTTTATTTGTCGCATTTGAGTCTTTTCGTTCCGTAAATTATTTTCTTAATAATATTTTACTGTTTACCGCTTAAGCGGCCAATACATTATACAATATTAATGAATGTCAAATTATTGTAATTTTACCTTATACTAATGAATAATAGCTATTCTTACTATTGAAAAATAAACATAACATTGAATAATGTTGCCAACACATTCCACAATATATCGCACAATTTTTATTGTGCAATAAAAATCAAAAGCGTTTTGATTTTGGTCAATGTATTGTATCACCTTCTAATGTAACAAACATACATTGGCGACGTTATTGTACAATATGAAAAATCGCACAATCATATTGCAAGTTTTAATATATATAATTCTAAATTTTGTATGATTGAATAAGTGTCACGCTGTACTTAACATTCTATATCGAATGCTCTCTCGTTCAGCGACGATATATTCTGTATTCAAAACTATAGATTCTAATGTGTATATGAATGAACAATTAAGTTTTAAATAAAAAAACTGTTGATTGTTAATGATTGTTGTTCATAAAATACGAACACAAAACCTTAAATCTGTTCAAATACGTGCAAAACTTAAATATATAAAGAAAAAATTACAATAAAACTGAATATGCAAACAATTCGTGAGAATAAATATTGAACAAAATCAATAGTTAAACAAATACTCGAAACAAATACATACGTATTTAAATGAAATCAAATTATAACTAGAAAATAATAATATTGTATCTTACAAAAACACCTGTTTAGTTTTTATCCATATTTGCTTTTATGTTACTTAAATCAAACAAATTAAAAAAGATTCAAACAATTACAAGTTTGAAAAAAAAGAGTTGCAAATGTGTGATCGAAAAAAATTTTTATGAATACTTATGTAATTTACCACCACAATGACAACGAACTCAAACCAGAACAACAACAAAAAAACAATTTCAAAAATTCTCTTACAACAAACACAACAACAAAATGAAAAGAAAATTAATTAACTATGAGTCATTAAGACAGACTCGTTCAGAAACATATTGAGAACTACTTGTGGATTTAATACAGCAGCATAAAAAATCTATAAAATATACAAAAGAATCCAACAAAAATAAAATCGAATAAAAGACAGTTTTAAGTTGTTGAAAATAAATAAATTAAAATAAATGAAACTCCTAAAGACAAATGTTTTTGAATCTGTTTTCGTAAGAGCTCTTTTTATTCTTACAAAATTGAAAGAAATAAAAACTGAAATTTATTGGCTGGCACTATGGGATGCATGACGAAAACCAATGAAAATATTGACGTTCGAATTAATAATGTAATACTTTGAATTGAAATTAATTATAAACTCTGATAACGTTTCAACAAATATAATAACAAAAATTGGTTAACTTTTATACACGTGAGTCTTACACAGCACAGTGGCACATATCGCAAGATACAGTGGACGTCCAATAGTACGAATTATATAATGTCAGGCCTTTTCGTAATATTGGAAAATTCGTACTATTGAACAAAAATTTTACCCTATTTTATATAAAATACATAGTTTAATTCAAATTATTTTTTTATTAAAAACAAAACAAAGTAAAAAACTTAAAAAATATTCAAATTCATGTTAAATCAACAAGTGTGAAAGCATACATTTGTACATATGTATAGAAATAAATATTAAAAGTATAAAATATATTTGTTAAAAAAATCAGTCTTTATATTTGTTGGTTCAGAAAATCAGTCATTAGGCATTGGCGTGTTTTCTTTTGCAGTTTAATTTCTACTGCCTTTTCTTGAATAGATCTCAATAGAAGTGTTTGGGAAATTTCAATATTGTTTTCGACAGCCCATTGAATAAATATTTGGCAGTTAACCGCAAAAAAACAAGAAAATAAATCAAAACAAAATGTAAATAAATCATATTCTCTCAAAAACTACCGCTATTCGTACTATCGAGTAGTAAAAAAATTTTGCGTTCGCACTACAGAACTGCCAATGCAAAAAAAATGCCTTTCGTACTATTGGACATTGGTAGAAGTGAAGGTGCGTACTATTGGACGTCCACTGTAATTGGTAATTATGAATAAGTTGTAAATGACTGGTTATGTTGTCGGAATATATTATAGGACGCTAACTGCTGGAGGCTTTTTCCCAGACACAAAAATCGGAAATAGCAACAATTCCATTCTTTACTCTCTATATATTTTCGTAGAGAAATCATTCTAAACTAAAAAATTATGCTGAAAGAATTTTTTCATTTGCGTTGTCTGGTCAAATCGAGAAGGAGTAATTTATGTTAAAAATACTTGGCAAAAACATTCCTTTTTATTAAAAAAAAATAAAAATAGGTGGTCAACATTTTATTTATTTAAAACCTGAATAATTAAAATTTTGTTTTTTAATTCTCTTAGAGTGTTCTAAACAAAACCAAAAAAAAAACAAAGTCTTTTTATAATTTTTATTCATGTTTGGGAAACTGTTTCATCTTCTCTTATGAACACAAGCTCTTTTGTGTCACAGTTTTAACTATTTTTTTAAATAAATTTCACTCATTTTAGTTGGTGAAATGATAATGTAAAACTAATAATTTTTAAAATATTTTAATAAACAGGGAAACCGCAAATTTTCAATTCCATATTTTTTATTTTGCAAATTATAGAGGCGGTGGTAATTTATTTATGCATTTAAGCAATTTTTATTAATTTTACCAGCGATTTGTTGAAGCATATTTTTGGATATTTTACCCTTTTCAGCATTTTTCTCTACACATTTCACTCTTAACATCACATTTGCAGAAATTGTCAAATTTATTTAGCATATTCGACTCTTTTGAAGCAAAAAAAATCTGCTTTAAATTCAGATCAACTTTTCTATTTTGTATATCTATCAGTTACAATTTGTTGGTATATTTTTGCCATCTATGAAAATTTTATTTCCGCTGTATATTTCTACATTTCTTAAAAGTAATCCTACGTGTCCGCGTAGCAATATTTATTGCTGCCAATTGTCAAGTTCCATATTGATAATAAAATTATTTTTTTAATGTGTAATTTTTATATGATGTTTCTTTCGCAATGGCTTCAATAAATGTTGCTATGTGGAGACGTGTGGTGAAGCCTTTTTTAAATATAATGTTGAGGAAGTGTTCTATTTTAAATACGCCTCTTTTAAATCAGTAGACATTGAAAGAACTTTTCAATATAGAAAACGCATTTTATTTCCAGATCTAAGTCAATAATGTTTTTGTCTATTGCAATAACAATTACTAATAATAAAAAGCTTGTCTTATTTTAAGCAATTTTTTCAATTGTGATATCGCGATCTCCTTAGTAATTTCAGTATAATTCTTATGTTTTCCTCAACTGCTTTGTTTCTTATTCTGTCAACTGTATTTTTATCCTATTTTAAATGCAAATATTATTGAATTCTTGGATAAAAAATATATATTGTTCTCAGACAAACCATTTTTGTTTCTTTTTGGGAGCATATAAGCAAATCCTGCGTGAAGAACGCTACTACATTCGTACGCGTTTTCACATTAATTTATAAAAATTTTTTGGTCTTTCAAAGGAATTAACTTTGAAAGTAAAAGTATATTTTCATTTTTTTTTTGCGAATTTAGCATAATAAAGCACACAAAATCTAGTTCCTAAAAGAAAGATGAATACAAGAGAATTCTGAAGTAACTTATTTGCAGCCAAAAAATTTTGTCGTTTTTTCTCAAAAGACGGCAACCCTTTGTGACGCATGCTCCGAGACGCACGTTACATTTTTTCTATTCTGTAATTTCATACTTAATTTTAGTTTTTCCAAAATAGTAAACACAAAAGTTTTTTTTTACTAAAATTGAAGTGAATTCAAAGTATAAAAATATGATTTGGCCATCTTCATGAACACTAAAGTAATGATATGAATACCTAAAAATTTTTAATTTCTGGTATAAAATAAGAAGATCCGAGGTAGTGTAGGATTTGGTAATAATTTGTGCATTAATGATCATCGAATTACATTTATTTTATATATAAAATTATTTATCTAGTCTAATATTCCTTTAAAAAAAGATAAAAAATAAGTTGTATATATTTCAACAAATTTTGGTTGGTGAACTGTTTCTAGGACTTGCCCATATTTTTCTTAAATATTTAACATATTTTCTTACTTTTTACAGCATAATAATGCGCATAAAACGCTTTTTTGAAGACAATATTTGCGGGCTCCCTGTTAGTAAATAATAATATTAAGATACAGACATCTAATTAAATATTTTGCTAAAATTTACACTTTTCACATGATGGCAAATCAAATTACAGAAATATTTGCCAAGCGATTTTTAAAAATTTATAAATAGAAAATTGTATGGCCTGCCGTAAGCTGCCTGTTAAAATCTCGATTATTCTCTATTCTTTTTGCGAAGACTTTGAGAACCGAACATGTGGGATTAGTTCTAGTCCTTGCAACTATTGAACTCAGCTTAAGAGCAACCTAATCTAGAAACAGGTACTAATGATCATAATTATTCTTTAAATTGGCTTAGTAAAATTAAGAATACATGGCAGGTGGGCATGTCCTTTCTCCGTTTGAAGTCAATTTAGCTACATATCAGAGTATCATTCTACAAATAGTTATAAATTTCCGTTGCATTCTGATAATAAATTTAGCTAAATTAGGCCTTCACTTTAGAAAAATTATCATTATGTTGCTGTAATTAGACATGAATACTATGACAACTGTCCTCGTTTTTGTACCTTCATTTACATCAGTTGGTCAATAGCAATAATGACAATTTTGTCAACAATGGAATGACACAACGTCATGAGAGATATGACAAATCGGTATCAATTTAATGTCATTGACAGAAAAATGGTCTTAACGCCGATGTTATCTGATCAATCACGCAACATCGGGATTAGTTTTTTTGATTTAATCCCTTGAGCGTGCATCAACGTGATTACGAAAAAATTTAGCGTGAATGAGGGTGCATGAGTTATTTTTGGCGGTATTATTTCGTAATTTTTTTTTTGCGTTATTGTAGTTTTTTTCAATTAACTATTTTGAATTATTTTATAGTTTGTATTTCGGGAGCGTGAGTTTTCTTTACAATGACTAACTTTTTTTACAATTTCGTGACTACATTTTTTTTGTCGTGAGCGTGAGTGAAAAATTATTTAGGATTCTATTTGGTTTTATGGTATAAATAAATATTTTCGTAATTTATATTAAATTAAAATACGTAACATTTTATTCAAAAAGAATTGTATATAAAACAATATTCCAAAGAACAAGGGAAAGCTAGGATGTACTTTATGCCTATTCGACAGAATATAACATGAAATTATTTAGAACACTGAAAAAATCTACAAACGTATGCCAGTCCATAGTGCAATAAAACCCTTTCGAAATTGTGAAATACAAAAATATTTTTTTTTGGAACACCAGAACAAATATGATGACAATAAAAACAAAAACATAAAATCCCACAACCCCAAGATAAAGTTTTAATAGAGAACTGAGCGAGACATTTCCTTTATGTTTAAACAATGCTACGAAAAAAAAGAAAATCAAAAACAAAAAGATACAAATAAATCATAATAATAATATAAGAAAAAACGCAAACTATAAGTTGAGATAAGACACTATAACAGACAGCGGCATTTAATTAAAAATTAAAAAGAGTTTATTTTCATGAGTAAAAATCGCCACTAAAAAGAGACAAATAACTTAAAAAATACATTCATTTTCAAATACTATTCAGCTAAAAATTTAAAGAAATAAACAAAAAGAAAATAAACAAAAAAAAAACGCCAAAGACAGAAGAAAACAAAATAATATGAGTCAAGCCGACGAAGAGACAACCAAATATAAACTGAACAACAACCACTACAATAACAACCATTATGGCCAGATGAGAAAGACGGAAAATAATCCACAAGTTATGCCGCTCTACGAGAATTGTACTTTAACCAACAACAACAGCGAAAAACCAGATCATATACTACTTGAACGATCACCAACCAAGAGCGCAACATTCAATTACGATTATTGCTTCGTAAGCAACACAACAAACGGGGCGGATGTAAACGAACACAAAGCGCGTGATACTAATTCCGTTACTCCCGATTACGAATATGAGAATATAGTACATTTCGGCGACAAGGAAAGTCTAGATAAAAAGATTTTATTGCAAAAATATTTTCGCAGCGCCCTAGTGGGGCCACGTTCTAATATCTATGAAAATTTATGTCGTGGCTGCAATTACGGTGTGTTTAATGCACGCGGTCCCTTGTGCACATTCTGTGAGTGTATAGTAAATGGTGTGAGTGCCTTGCGAAGTGATACTCCCGAGACTAGTCTCACGACTAGTAATAATATTTATGAAAACATATGTGAATACTGTGGAGTCATATACAGTGGACCAAATTGTACTGAGTGTAAATGTGAACAAGTGAAGGAAGCAGAAGAAAGTTTTATAGAAAATGAAAATGTTTTAGAATTGGGCAGTGAAGAGCTGTTGCTAGAGAAAAGTGAAAAGCAAAAGAAAAAAGTTAAAATAAATAAATCCAAATCATTTAATAAGTCAAATAAACCAAAAATTTTTACCAATTTGTGGGATACGTTAAGAAAACCAAAGAACACGGCTGGCAATGCAGTGAATAAAAAACCCTTAGAAATAATACATCATGTAGATGGTTACGAACAAGTTTTCCATACCAAAGATACTTTCGATTTGAAGAAGATTTGTGAACTTAAACGCAGTGCTACTAGTTGCAGTGACCAGCATATTTATGGCAGATTAAAACATAATGACTTTAACTTAAGCCAAGAGGAGTTCAACTCCACACAATCTTTGACACAATCAATCAAAAGTTTAACTGTTTTGCCAGGCAAAAAACCGCGTATTTCTAAAGCCAAATTTCTGAGAACACAACAACCATCTATAACATCCTTAAATTCAGATGTTAAAGCTGATATAAATGCCGCTACTATATTTTTAAACAACAGTGTGTGTCAATGGATGACGTCATTGCGTCATGAAATACACGTTTACAACACTTTTAACGAACACGATCACGAAACATTGTGTTATCCAAAATCTATACCCTCGAAAAATGTGTTGAGTACTTGTAAGGCGCCAATAGTGACTAATCAGCCAACAAATTTAACAAATTTAACACAACCACACGTCTGCGATGGTAGTGGTGGCTTAACGGAAATACTACAAGTATTAAGAAATCATAACTCTATGACATCTACAGATTCTTGGGAAATACAGGAAACAGAGAAGACCCAACCACAGCCAGATTGTTATCAGTTGATGATTGAAGAATTCATGGCGAATATAATAAATAGACAAATGCTGCAAACAAACGACAGCAAGGCTACAATGGCAGGTGTCAATGACAATGTCAGCTATGCTAATAATAACAACAACACCAACGACATTGATAATACCATTGGCATACCTTTACGTCAAGCAATGTTGACAGCAACAACAATGACAGCAAATAATCAGAATACCAACAACAGGCATAAACGTCAAGGCATTTACCTGCGTTTAGAAGATCATCAACAACTACAGCAGCACAACGGGGAAGAACAAATGTATTTGCACAACAATAACATAAACAGTTCCAATGCACACAATGAGCTGAGCGTAATAGAGGGAGAAAGAGTAGAACTAGCAATCGAGAATAATAGCGGATGTGGGTACTTAAAATCTCTGCGAAATCTCCATATCGAGCGTAATACCGTTACTACACCTGATACTTTATTGTCATGCCAAGGCGAAACATTGGATAGTGATTGTTTAAATTCAGCAGAAGCTGGTTGGAATTTGATAAAAACGGAAAAAAGACAAGGAATACATGAACGCAATGTACTAGAGGCATTTGAAGCACTTTTGGAACAAGAAAGAACGAATCAACTGAAGCTTGAGAAGGAAAAAGCGGTTAGTGTCGACGAACAAAAGTATGAAGAAGACTGTTTACAACTGCAAACATTTGGCGTTAATCCCCAGACCATATCAGAGCATGTTCCTACACAAACACTAGACATAATCCAGTTGATAAATCAACAGCAACTATCCGCGACTTTAAATACGATCATCATTTGTTACGATAAACATCTAAAAGTATTTTTAAATTATGTCTATCAAACAAATGCAAATACGCGCGAGATTGTATATAAAATCCCAAATAAACAATTGGTGAGAAAATTTAAACAATATTACAATTACTGTAAGACAAACAACGAACGGAGAATGAAGTCTAAAACAACAGCGAGAGCATTAACATGCGTTAGTAGCAAATTGAAGCTTGACTTGAACGTAACAAATAGTTTCGAACACGCGCACTTACGGGCAAAAAACTATAATGAATCATTAACTACGGCAAATGATTTAAAGCAAAATAATTGTGCAAGTGATTTAAATAAACCGGAATATCAAAAGATCAAAACTCCACCGCAAGTGCCAAAAAGAGATCCCAAAACAAAACTCTCACCCACATCGGAAACAAAAAGATTTCCAAACAACAAAATGACCAAACCTGGAAACAATATCAAAACGGAAACGAATTCGGAAAAACAACCAGAGGAAGAATCTATATATCAGCCAATATGGAAATTTGAAACCAAAGGTAAAGTACACGAACGTTATAGAACGGATGATGATTATTATGATTTGAAAGCGTTAAAAAAGAAAATTCAAGAAGAATCTCCCAACGCGGAAATACCAAAAATATTAATATCCTCCAATGAAATTTTGCCAGAAGAGGAGGAAGACCACAATAATTGGGAACCCGATGAAGAGTTTGTTTTCACCAAACAAATGAAGAAACAAAGATCTTCTTCTCTAACCTCGGAACGTATGTCCACCATATGTTCTACCCACAGCTCGAATAGTTCTATAGGCACGTCCTCCTCTCTAAGTGGCAGTACTATAACAGAATTTGCCAGCAGCACCGCCACCTTGGCCTCTACATTTAGCTGCAGTCTCAGGCATTATCTGTTTCGCAATATTGGCATCTTTTACAGCCTAACAGAGCCTAAATTAAGAGCCATTATTTATGAGTATGATCGCATACATTCCTCCAGCTATTTTGCTAAGCCTTTACAGCAATCGATAAACATCAATGACAGTGGCATTGGGAAATCCCTCACTCCCGAACAATGTGCCCAGCTAAAACATGCCACAACATCATCTTCAGTCAGCTCATCGCCCACAACATCGGCCACATCTTCACCAGTGTCAGCAACAACAAGAGAAAATGTACGCAAATACGCAAACAAAAACATTTCAGCTGTCAGTGGAAGTGATAAATGTACCGGTGCAAAGGCGAAAGTTCCCAGTGACAATCCCTCCAGCGGCGCTCCGCCACTGATACCCAGCTCCGTTCAAGCTTGGAAATACCAATTGTTGGATGTTAACTATATGGAGGATGAAGAAGATATGGTGAGTTTAATTTTTAAACTTTTAACAGTCTCTTGTAGGTTTTTTTTCTATAATTTCTTGTGTAAATTTAATTTTTGCAGTTTTTTTTTAACTTTTTATTTTTCGCTTTGCAGCATGTTGTTTGTTCGTCATGTTGCTGTTCATTATTTTGGGGCGGGGAAATTGTTGGGAACATTTTAATGATCTATTGTTTGGGTTTATGTTCAAAAGAAAATTGTTAAGTATTTGATGTTCAAAATAAATTGTTTGTTTTCAAGGTTTGTGGCGGTTAGTGTAGCGAAACGCTTCAAATGATGCAGTAGAGAACAAATAAGTACTAGTAACAAGAAATGAAAGAATTAAATAAATAATAAAACAGGAAATACTATTTAGACAAATTAAAATATGTACTAACATGTGTAAATAGATTTTATGATCGTGGAAAAGGTTTTTTTTGTATTATGAACGGAAAAAATATATTCTTAAATTTGATTTTTAAAAGAGAACGAAAGAGAGTGATTCGTTTGAAAGAAATTGAACAGTTTATATGAAAACTTAGTACTCGAGTACTACTATAAGCTTGAGTCCTCGTTTCCAAGGACGTATGTATGTAAGTTCATTGTAAGTTATCTTTGACTTAAAAAAACAAAGAATTTATTATTTTGTTGTTCTGTAGGCAATCGAACGTTTTCTTTTCTGTGCAACGCAAAACAATGTTCGATCATTAAAAGCTTGCATTTTTAATAGAATTTCAAACGACATGTTGCTTGTCTATAGTCTTATGGGCTTCACCGATATATTATAATGGTACTCTTGATATTTAAAAAATGCCAACACGTGAGCTATGCTCATGCTCAATTATAATGTCTACTTGAAGTCTTGCTCAGTTACATGATCGAGAAAATATACTTTTGCTTGCAAGTTGAGTTGATCAAAAATAAAACTTTAAAAATACATCAAGCAACAACCAACAATGCAACTGGCCTGACTGCAAAAGGACCAAGCGCCCCTGTTTTTCCCTTGCGTGATCTAAATTCTACTTGCAAGAAACTTAAGAAGCCTACCAAACTTTGAAATAATTCCAACAGCTAATAAACCAGACAAATATCATCACAATTTCCTTCATAATCAACTTTAATTAAAATATTAGGACCAGAGTATGATTAAAAAAAATCATGAATAAACTAAAGAAATTATTTTTAATAAAAAAACGAAAGGTGACTACAGCTAAAACTTCTAATATCAACCAGAACTATATCACACCTGCCTTTAAATTCAGATCTTTTTGGTTAAGTTCACAACACAGAAATTTTCTTTAAATCAGTTCAATAAAGTACGAATTGTAAAAAAAAACTTCAGTTTATTTTAATCTTTATTTGTAAATGTGTCTTTCTACCACAAATTTTCAGGCACTGCTAGTTTTAAATACACAACTGTTCAAGTTTTCTGATTGTATCTTGAATTTATAATAAAGTGACTCAATTTATTCAGAGTTTAAATAAAGTCAATTCAATTAAATAGAACAAAATTATGGTCAATGGCGATACAATAAAAATAAAAAAAATATGTAATTGTATTAATTTATTCGCTAACAATTGCGGTTAATAAATGCAACCACATCATAGATGTGTTTGGCCTTTTCATAACGTCATACAAAATGGGGGGGAGTTAAAAATATAATTATTTCTTGAAAGCTACAAGTATTCACCTTCACTATTTAAAGATCTTTTAATCTCAAGAATATTTTTAATGTGTTGCTTTCTCACTGTTGATCTTTAAAAGGCGTAGACAAGTCAGCAAAATATGGTGAGCACTACTACAATAGCGAACTTGATTGCAGTGTGCTTGAATGTGGAACTTTTTATTTGCAACAAACCGTGCATCCCACTATTAAATCTAATTCGTGTACGCTGAATTCAATGGCGGTAGCAGCTTTCCAAAGTTAGCTCTAGCATTTATGTTATTCACTATTTAAAATTTTAATGCCAAATTGCAATATAAAAATTTAAGAATTTTATGTTCTTCGAATAATATTTTAGTTTCAATCAAACAAAACGATTGAATAAAACCAACATTGCATGACACTGTGATTTTTTCTTTCGTTTCAGTTTCAGTTTTCCAATTTCTGAATCATTAATTATTAAATGGTGTACACCCATTTAACAGAAAAAAAATTATTTCTCGCAAAGCAATATTCTTTGCGGAAAGAAATTGTAGAATTAATTTCTTAATGTTGTGCGTCCAACTTGAAGTGTAAAAATGATACCAAAAGATAAAATATATAGAATAAGTTTTATCTTTAGGGTGCGCAACTGGTTAAATTTTGCGACTGGCACAGTGTTATGTTTTATTATTATAGAAAATATATATTTTTTTTTGATAGAAGTAACCCTTAAATAACTATTGTCGTATAAATAAGTCCTATAACACTTTATTCTTAAATTTTGTTTAAAACTTGGAGAAAAAACCGAAAATATATTCCAATTAGGGCTGTGCGATTAATCGATTAATAAAACTTGATGGTTAATCAATATTCTGATTAACGAATTAATTGATTAGTCAAGAGTTGTAATTAATCAAAATGTTGATTAATTAAAGATTTTCAACTTCACAATAATTAAAAATTTGAATAATTTTACTCAAAAGTATATAAAAAAAAAATTCAAAGAAAACTAAATATGTCCATACAAATACAAATGAATGTGAATAAATTGGGATTTATTTGCTAATTTCTGCTTTTGGTTATCTTTGTGGAAAGGAAAATGTGAGTATCGATAACCCTTGAAATGAGATTTAATTATAACACTCAACGAGTGGAGATAATTATGGAGTTAGGGGAATAAAAGAAAGAAAGGGGAATTAGTTGATTGTATTTTATTTAAATAGCTTTTTAGCTGATGCTCATCTTTGTAGAGGGGATCTCAAATATTGTTCGGTATATTGACCTTGGTTTGGGACCTTGTACTTCTATAAATTGTCACACCGAGTTTCCACGGAAATAGAAAGTGTTCCAGTATCACGCTCAATTGTTAGAAGGAAAAGGGATAACTCGGGATAATTTTCAATTCGGAGGTTAAATTCTAGGTAAATTTGCAATTAAAGTTTTTATATTTTGTTGGAAGTTTTAGACTTTTTTAGTCTTTTTAAAAGATGCATTTTTGTCGCTTTGCAGTTTAGTGCTGACAATTGAGTTTCAGTTTTAACGTTAGGGCTTTCATGTAATGAATTAATTATAAAGATTCGAATAAAAGTTTAAAACTTGTATATTTAAGAGATAAAATTATAAAGAAAAAACATTTATTCTATTCAAGCTATCTTGGACATGCCGCCAGCCCTGTAAAAGAGAAAATTAAAATCTCAAGTTATTCAATTAGCTAAAATGTATTTAAAATCCACACTAGTGTTGTAAAAGTATTGAGTATATGAGTACCGCGTACTTACTATCGTATATATTTTCCGGTACTCAATACCCAAAACTAACTACTCAATACTTTCAGAAATGTTACTTGAAAATATTTTAAATTAATACAATTTGGTTTTGAGGAGAGTTGAACGCATTTAAATCCTTTGCAACAAATAATAAACCTGACCATTTAGTTAGATATTTTTTATGGATTCTTAAATTGGCTTATCCATGAATTATTATGGAATACGGGTAGTGATAACCATTAAGTATTTATATTTTTAAATAAGAAAAAACGTTTGTTTTTTATTTAATATTTAATCTTCATTTTAATTTATAATTAAATTTACTTATGTTTTCACACTTTAAAAATAAAATACAAAAAAAAACAAACAAAAAACAAAGTCAAATTAAAAAATATTTTAAAACCAAACTTTCTTACAATTATTATCACAGAAACGTTTAATGTATTGAGTAGTATCGAGTACTCAATTGAAAAAGTATTGAGTAGTGAAAAGTAGCTTTTTACAACACTAATCCATACGTATCAATTAATTATTCCTTTAACTCCCACTGTAGCATAGGGCGTCAACAACAGGCGTCTTCCATCTCACTCGGTTTTGAGCTATATGATTCCATGTCAAACCAATAGATCTCATTTCGGTTTCGGTGCAACGTCTCCAAGTTGTCCTTGGTCTACCAGCTGTTCTTCCTGCCTGGTTAAACGGATTCCAACGCAACGCTTGCATCCTCACGACGTAGTACATACCCAATCCACTGCCATTTTCGTTTTCGGATTTCCGAAGCCACATCCATTTGATTTGCTTTACGTACAAGCTCGACATTCGTTATAACACGAGGCGAGAAAATACGTAAAATTCATCGTAGACAACGATTTCTAAGGGTTTGTAAGCGACAGATACGCCCCTGGCAAACTTCCACGTGGTGCATCCATATAACAGAACGGATTTAACGTTGGCATTGAATATTCTGATCTTGGTCCGAAAGCTTAAGTTGTTGTTCTGCTAGATCAGCGCCAAAATTCCAAATGCCGTTCTTGCTCTGCTGATCTCTGTACCACCATCTGGTGCGACCATATTTCCAAGATAACAAAATTGCTTGACCATCACATAGTTCTATCTACCCCCGGCAGTTATCAGTTGTGGACTGTTGTCATGAAGAGTCAGATACTTCGTTTTAGCTGCATTTATTTTTAGGCCTGAGCCATTCCGATTGCCTTGAAGGTTTGAAGAACTGAAGTGAAGAAGTGTCCGAAAGTATTAGCTTTTATCATTTCTAATGATTTTTGAAAAGCCTTGCCATTGCAAGAAGTGGAAACACACAACTCTTGAAATAGCGATGTAAGGAAGAATTAATTTTCTCTATGTTATTTTTATTTAGCAAGTGCAAAGAAATACATTTTTATATCTTCTATGCAGTGACGAAAAGTTATTTATTGTGAACAGGAATGTTGTTTCCAAGATGTTATTAAGAATCGCTTTGTAGTAAATAAGTAGAGTTAAATAAACATGTAATTACTAGCTGAAACGATTCGCTATGACTTTAGCTACGAAAGACATAAAAATATTTAGTTACTCAATATTATTGTAATAATTATTTATAAGACTTATTTGTGCGGGTCTGTTTCCCTCCCTTTTATTTATTAAAACTCTTGTGTATTTTTAATTTTGTCCTTCACCTGAACACTAAAAAACCTCAATATTCTACATGACGCAACCAAAATGAATTTAAGCCATTTGTGAAACGCCCACCCTATTTTAATGACTTAAATTTTTTTTGTTTCAAACTATGACTTTGTGAAATCTCTGCTTTTAATACATTGACTCATTTGGTTGCACTGACGACTTGTGTTTTCCCCATTTAACACACACACACACACATCAAATATTGTGCGGAATTTAGAAAAAAATTAACAATTCAAGCGTACCAGTATTATGGCAAAAGCAGGTAAACTTCTTGCAAATCTTTCATTTGTTTTTATTATTCGTTTCAATGCATGCCGTTTTTTATCACGCTTGTTCATTCATTAAATGCCTACAACTACTACTACTACTTTGTTAGAGTTTGTTAACCCTTTTATCTTCAAAATAATCAATTTATACAACAATACGAACAAATACCAACTTAAATTAACGTATTTAAAACATCTTGCATACAATATGCTTCTTTGTTTTTTGTTTTTTTCTGAATATGGTGCATCATCTTCGAAAAATGCTACAACATTTTTTGCAATAATTAATGTTGATAAAGCGTTTACGAAAGGGATTTTTTCGGTCGTACTATTATATATCGGCGGAATGGAATACACAATACGTATTTTCTGTAGACTGGGTTCACAAACACCAAAATGTTTTTTTTTTTAGAAGTAACATGCGGCCAATTAATGCCTACTAAACACTTGCTGTGTGTTGTGAGAGCGATAGTGTACAGTGAACAGCTGTTAGAGTGAGAAAGTTTAATTCTTTCACAAATCCGCTATTGCGCATTTTGTCAATTTTTAAAGCATATTTGCAGCGCCTCAGGAGTCAAGTACAGTACAACCTCCCTAATCCGGACCCTCGCTAATTCGGACTATCCAGTAATTCGGACATTTAAATTATTCCGACAGTTTAGAAAGTTTTCCTCTATATACTCCGAACAAGTGTTCTTTTTTGTCGGTGAAATTGTTTCGTTATTTTAGTTTAATTGAGATTGCTGGACGAACTGTTTCCAAAAGCTAATTTTTGAGCTTAACAAACCAAAGCGACAGAGGATATTTTATTTTTAAAAGAATTTAAAAATAAAGCTGGCAAACATAAAGATTTATGTATTCAAACAAAAATAAATTCTTATATATTTAAAATGAATAATTTTGTTCATTTTTATTATGGCTCTTTATGTTTTCTGTGAAGTAATTAAATGCAAATGAATTCTTATGTGTACTTATTTTTGTTTTCGGTAATAAAAATAAATTATTTACACATATTGCGTTTAAACTGTAGTCCGGACGATCCACTAATCCGGACGGTTGAAACTATATCTGTCCGGATTATGCAGGTTGTACTGTATACGATTTAACCTTTTAACGTGTAATTAATTATTTTACTCCGCCAAGGGTTGTGTTACAATACCGTCGAAGCAGGGCGCTGTGATTTACAGTACACAGTACAGCATCTGATTTTGGGACTTAGTTCTTAGAATTGCACGTGAAAGAAGTCCCAAAAAAAGACTGCCTGGCTTACGATGTCAAACGATATCGTTCTTCTGTGAAATTACATTTAAAACAAAAACGGAAGATGGAGGGTTGGCATCTTCTGTAATCACGCTTCTGTGAAGTCCGATTGTTGGACGGCCTGAGGCTGGGGGTGCTGTGTGGTGGATTTTCTCATGTTGACGGAACTTCCGCTCTAAGCTTGCCGTTAATATGGGTACCATGGAGGAGTTCAAGGTATTCAGGTTGACCAAGGAGGGGAGCACCGAGCCAGGAGTGAAAACCAGCAGCCAAGAGTCCCCACGGTAAGCAGTAGTGGGATAGCGTACCGGAGGGTGGAGCCATCACCAGCCCAGCCAATATGATTGGACAACATTCTTAAAAAAAAAACGATATCCTTTGACATCGTGGGCCAGGCAGAGAACTTCTGCATCATTCCTTTTGTCAAGTTAGCTGGATTAATAATTTGATGGCCATACGGTTTTTTTTTGATTCAAAGTGAATTTTTATCACTTTTTCCATATTTTAACATGGAAATCTGTACGTATACTTGTTATTTTTGATATTGAAGTCTTCAATGTTCTTTGGGTCTTAAAATGTAATTATTAATTATTAATGCAGCCAACTTGACAAAACGAAACATGCAGAAGTTCTTATTTTTAGAACTACTTTCACGTGAAATTTCCAAAATTAGTCCCAAATCAATGAGCTGCAAAATGTTATACTGTTTAGCATAGATCGTTGCTGGTGCTATTCAGTGGCCATTACTAACCCTTCGTCACTGAAGCAGTCCAATGAGAATTAACACAATATAACACACTAATAAGCATCATAGAAACTCATGATGTTAAGAACTTGACTAAAACTGCTGTCGAACTCACTTTCTCAGTCATCATATTTTTGTGGACAGTGGATTGTGTACTACGATGAGCTATCGCTGGTTCGATGGCTGCCTAGACGCCGGTTGTTTTTTGTTTTTGGCAGAAAAGCCAAGAAGGCTTCGCAGCATGTAGTCACTCTCTTGAGCAATTCTGAATTCAGTTGGAAGAAAGATAGTGAAGGGAATACAAATTGTATATATTTTTGCAGCAGACTGTATCAAGATTTCTGGAATATTTTCCCCCCAAACAAAATACTAATTTCAAAAATAACGAACTAGAAGCCTAATTGAAAATTCTGGATTTAGAAAAAAGTCATAAATGTTTTCTTCGAATAGAAAAGTTCGTTTGCTCAAAAATGTTTCACCTAACAAATAATCTCAAAGTTCTAAATATATCACAATATTATTAATCAATTGTTGGAGTTCACACGGCAACTCCCAAGCAATCATTTTGTTTCAGAATGGCAGGTGTTCATAGTTTAGTTTAGATTACGACGACGTTAAAGTCAAAAAGTTATTGGAAACTTCTCAGAAAGGCCTAAAATTTATACTTATGATTTGCGCTTTTTTCCTTCGTAAACAGTTACCACTTACTTAATTTTATAGTGCATCTTTATCATGTACAACAATGTACATTCATACATTTTGTAGCCATATTTGTGAGTGAATAAAAAGGAGAAAAAAAGAACACACACAAAAAGAAAAAAATAATACTCATACCTGTGATTTCTGCGAATTAAATTGCAAGTTGGCCTAAAGCACGCATGTGTAAATTTGCACTGGTATAAATTAACGAGCAACTGATGTAATCGAGGAAATGGTAAAATTGATTAACTACATAAGTTAAATAATACCATAATTTTCAATATTACGAGTAATAAAAACTTTTCAAAGTAGTTAATCAAATTTATTGTTAAATTAAACTTAAAAAAACTAAAGTAATTCTGCTCATTTTCATTTTAAAGCTTTTGAACGTTAAAAACAAAATAAAATAAATTTATAAATCTCCATTATCTCATTTACAACAGACCAAAATCTAGTATTTGCTTGTGTTGGAGCAACATCTTCTTGATTTTGAATAGATTTCCCAAATAAAACAAAATCTACTTCTCACTAGATTTTGACAAAATCTACTCAAAATCTCGTAGTATTTATTGATGCAACTATGGTTTTTCCTAAATGGTACTGAAAAATACTACGCTGTTCCATGACAATTATTTGAAGGATGCTGCTCATCAGCTGTTTCACATTTGAATATGGATTTTTGTATGAAGTTTAACATTTGAAAATGAAAATTCCAATCAGCTGTTTTTGGCATGGATACGAAATCTTGAAAAATTTCACGAATACGCGGAGTAAACGGTATAGATTTTGATAAAGATTTCAATTGAAATCTACTCGATTTTGGTCTGGTGTAAATCATAAAATGAAGTTGTTTCTTTTTAGGATAATTTTTAAAGCAGATATGAATAGTTCATTCGCTTAAAACCAAAGTTATGTAAAGCTCTAACTTTTAACAATTTACCTTGCGCATCTTCCTTAAGCCTTCGATTTCAGTCTGGATATTACAAAAATATCGAGCATACATATTTTCTTCCACTATGGACTTAATCATTTCTCCAATATTAATCGCAGCTTGATGTTTAATATAATTAGTATTAGCATGTTTTATTTTCTTTATTTGTTGTATCTTTAATCTCCTTTTACACACATCTGTAGAACATTAAGCTCGTGTTTGACGCGCTTAACTCTCCGTATTTTTCCGCCCTCCCATTCAGCTGCAGTTTTTACTCGACAGTGAAACTTAGCTTTGATATTTTCTGTTTATTTTACTTTTGTTCATTTATTTAGTTTTAATTTCATCAGAAAATGATTAATTCCCTCACACCACAATTTCAAATATTTATAGACACTTCCTTTTGAAATGTGCAACTACTCTTTTATATATGTAAGTTTAAAATGTTTTTTTTTCTTTCTTCTATTTATTGTGTGTTATAAATTAAATCAACAGATAGTTCTACTGTCAGTTGCACGTAATGGCAGCTACACGTCTCTACATCATGTATTCAACTCGCAAAAATTAAAATTGTTCTCCATTTTTACAATCATACAATCACTGCTGTTGTTCATATTTGGTATTCTAGTATTGTTTAATGATGATGAGAGTAGAAAACAATGCAAATTGTTTTCAAGTTTGTTTTTTTTTTTCTTTTTTTTATTGCGCTTAAAATATGGCTTACAATTGAAAAGCAGTCATTTATTTACCTACATCGATGATAATGGAAATTATCAGGTGCAGGTTTATGTGTGCGATACTTTTGTAACATATTTTGAATTAAACAAACGTTGGTCAAACTTGACATTCATTTTAGGACTTAAATACTCAATCTTTTGTAGATTTTAAGCGGATTAACTAAAGAAACTACTTCATATATCGATTTTATTTTTATGGCACATTATATCATCGAAAAAGGGAAGTATTGCTAAACATCACTTGTGGAATATGAAAAGTGTGGTAGGCACTTCTCATACGAACTCAGCGTAAAGCACATTAACGACAGCAGGCTACCGACTACAACCTGTCAATAATAGAATACATGTGTTTATATTAAAATGATTATTTTCACAATTACACGGCTGCAGGTTGTTGGTTGTCCATCCTACTTTTGTCGTGTAGTCAAATTAAACTAATTTCTATTTTTGTTGGCTACAAAATAAAACCAGTGTTGACAATATAACAAAGCAAATTAGTGCTTGGAAATATTTGTTTAATGTAAAATAAAATAAAACGCAAAAATTGCAGCTCTTTTATTTAATATTAACTTGTGTAAAAATTATATTTTCATAAAAATATTGACAATTAAATTCCTGCTTATTAGATCAATATTCTGTGTTCATCTTTTTATAAAAGCTTAAAAATTCAATGAAGCAATAAAAAGGCCACTGAGTCGATCATATCGCGATAATCTTGAAAATACGCAAAATTTTCCAAAATTTATAAAAAGCCGTAAAATCTTTTAAAACATTGGCAAAGAATGTGAAAAACTTAAAAAAGGGCTATAAAAATGACGAAAATTCGCAATCACTTTTAGTCATTGGGAAAATTAAATTGTTTAATATCATTTAAATGACGATGAAACAATAAAAATAAAAAAAGTCATCCACATTGCAAAAAACGTGAAATTTTGAAAAAGCCGTAAAATCTTCTAAAAAGAAATAAAAATGTAAGGAATGCAAATATATATCACACGCCTTAAGTTTTTACCTCCATTTAGATATTTTACCGCCTTTTTAAAAAATTTTAAACTTTCCCCGCGGTTTTTGCTATTTTTGCGTTTTAAGTGATTTTTTCGCATTTTATTGTTTCATTGAATTGTACTTTTTGACAAAAACGTAACTTTAAATGAATTTGCTGCTTTCTAAGCCGTTGTTTTCAAAATAATTAAGTAGCTGGCTACAGGAGGACATCGTAGGACATGTAGCCACCGGTATTTGCAGTCATGTAGCCGTGTAGCCTGCTGTCGTGAATGTGTTTATAGTTTCAATAAGTTCAGTAAACTCAAAATTTTCAATAAAAAAATAATACTTTTCCAAACAATTGAAAAAATGATCATAAAATAATTTGAAATTCTGAAGTAATAAAAAACATTCATCCTAATTATGTATATCGAAGAGTAATTTTCGATATTGATGATTTGTACTAGATTAAGGGATATGTGTGCATGTTTTCTTTAATCTGGGACAAATAATCACAGTCGCAAATTCGACTTCGACATGCAAAATCAGGCTGATTAATATTTATACATACATAATTAATTTGAACCGTTTAAGGTTTAAGTGTAAAAGTTTTTTCTTTGGCTCGAGTTCAAATCTTGAACTTACAAATATTTTTTTTTATTATAACTTTTTGATAAATTCTGTTTTTTGTTATTAAGAAAGTATTAACAATTGTAATTTTTACTAAGTAGACAAGTAGAACGGATCAGTACCCGTCCATCTTTGCTCAATTTCACCACTTGTAACGCTGGATACTAGTGAGTGGGAATATCAACTATTTGGTGGAATTATCTAACAAATTCTAATATGAAATTTTCTTATATTAATTTTTACAAGTTAAATCAATTTCGAATTGTACGAAATTCTTAACTCTGATGATTAATCATTTTATATTTTATTACACTCTTTGCTTTTTCCAACTCCATTGGGTGCTGAAATAAAGCTTTTTTCCATTTATGTCTATTTAAAAAATAAAATAAATTGATAATTATTTTCCTGAAACACCATCAGTTGTTGTAATTTGCTTAAGAAAGTGAATGAAAAACATTATTAGATTTAATTGATGGATCTCCCAAAGTTATTATATGTATAAGCAGACCATTGTACTTCCGGGTCCATTTTCTACCCCTTCTATGCGGCAGTGATTGTTGGCGAGGGTAACCTTTAGGTCGACTTACCACTCAATCACTAAGAAAATCGCCGCGCCCAGCGGTTCCTCTAGACTTAAGTGATATCCAGCAGTCGGACGGTAACTTCCAATCTTGTTACTGATTCCTTAGTCACTTAGGCTGAGTTCCACCACCTCATCCACATCTAAGTATGTTGGCCGTTGGTTATCAGCCTAATGCTAGCCAAAGCTGGACACTAATACACAGCGTGCGCTGCCGTCCCAGCTTCTAACAGAAACAGTCTATAAATTCCATCCTTCAATATTTTAATTTTAGTCATATGGTATCTGAAGTTTCCATGTACCGTCGCTAATGCTCCTTAGGTCGGATTCCTCTTTCGTCTCAGCTAATCCACGTGAACTTGTAGTCTACGCTGTAAGAGTTATTTCCAATTGAAGTTAAACGATTAGCGTCAGCATTATTCGTTTCAACATTTCGCATTTACACGTGATCTGCGTTAAATCGGAGTCGTCGGTGCTATATACGCTATATCTTGGCTAACCGCCTGTGACTCGAAGCTTTGCAAACTCTCCATTTTCTTCTGGAGTCATGATCTATTTCGTCTATCACAACTGGAGTGAACTCAGGGACTTACTACTTCAACTCTTGCGGCAGATCGGTGTCCATCCATTTCATTAACTCCAACCTTATCTCGGTCGACTTCCTTAGTCAGCACTCCTAGTCGCTTATAAACCAACGAAAGCCTGTTTCCGGTTAACACCATGAGGATGTAAAAGCCACACTACTGACAGCAGACAGCAAGTCCCAGTGGACAACCGGTCTTTCAAATAATATATAGTTAATCATAATTCGTGGAAAGTGTAATATTTAATTTTTAATGGTGAAATCAAAATTTAACATAATAAATGAGTATTTTTTTAATTCATGCGATTGCAGCTGGCTTAAAAACTTTCTTTGAAAAATTTAATATAAATACTTATAAAGAAACTACGTTCAATTATGAATCGATCACATCTATGGGTGTTGTAAATCGCAAAAGCTGTTTCCTAATAAAATTTTAATAATTTCCTTTATCTGTTTTTTTGTTGCCTTAATAAAGTTTTCGTTCGTTTTTTATTTGCTCCTGTTCATTGCTTTTCAGTTTTACAAAAGCAACTGTATTAATTTTATGGTCGTTTGAATTATCTATATATAACACTTTTGAAAACAGAATTATCTCTGACAAAAAAAAAAAAAATTAAAAATATTTTATCAAAAACTATTTTTTTATTTAAAAATTATTTTCACGAACTGAACAAATTTGTGATAATAAAAGTAAATATTTACGTTAAACACTGCTTGCAATTGTTTGTAAACAAAAGCAAAAAAAAAAACAAAAACAAACTCCTGTAAAAAGAATTGATAACGATATTTTAAAAACGATCATAAAAAAACAACCAAATAAAAGGGGAAAAATTAAACCAATAATAAAGTAAATAACAAAAAACATTAAATATTTATTGAAAAATACAATTTATTTCAAAATTAATATAATCTGTTCAAAATGAATTTAAAAGAAACAAAAACAAGAGCTCATGGCACCCTAAAAATGTGATCGCAGGCCGTATTTCCCCTTTCCAAAATATACATTGAGCAACAAGAATTAAATTCAAAGATATTTTATTTTCAATTGAACAAGGTTAAATAAATTAAAAAAGTTTTTGTTTTGCATTACTTTTCACATTTATTAAATAATAAAATTAAATAAGAGATTAATGGCGAAGCTTTGTTTAAAACTTGTTTTGTCATTTCCATAAGTACTCACTCGTACTCTTAAGACTTAATGGATTTTGTTATAAAATTAAACACACTGATCGTCATTTAGATAATAAGCAAATAGCAAGACAAAATTAAAAAACATATGAACTTGCTTCTGCTGTTTCTTTACAGAAGTGACACAAATTTTACGCATTTGGCCAGACTGTCATGGACGATTCATGCAGGACTTGACTTGTTACACAGCTTTGTTTATTGTCTCCTGTTCACTTCGGACGACAACACTAGCTAGCAACTTTGTCTTCTACCAAACATTGTTTACGTCAAGATAAGCCATATGGCCTTTTATATTGTCTACTGTTGGAAATTTTCAGCGACAATGTCTCAAATGTTGTCTTTAATAAAAATCGCTTAACGACATTATGACGAACTATGTATGTCGTAACAGTTGTCTTCTATCAAACTTTCTTTACGACAGGATCAGCGACACAGTCTCTTTAAAAATGTGGCCATCCCTTAGAGCACCCCAATTTGAAAAACTGGAAATAACTCGTTGAAAGTCCAACTTTCAAAGAATCCATATATGAACAATGACAGAGAAACACCTTGCCTTCACATTAAATTCTGTCCGCCCACGTTGACTCCTTACCAAAATAATTTAATTTTTAATGCATCAAATAATAATTTATTAAATAAGATTTTATATGTGTACAGAGACATGTTAGCATGCTAACAGAGCTCTGTTAAGCTCGATGGCTTGAGTCTAGGATGTTATATTTCAAAATTTAACTTCACACACATAATTTTCTCAATACAAATTGATATTCGAAAATGAAATTTATCTAGTGTAGCGATTTTAAAATAGAATTTATTTTATTTTGAGAACATCATTTCTTGGGCATTTATTATAAGACTCTCACTCTCATAAGCAAATTAGATGATTTTCATAAGATTTTAATGTGTTTGAATATAAATTCGTATTAAAATAAATTTTTAACATAGCTCAAAAAATTGCTATTCAAAGTTTTCTTAAGACAAAAATGTTGCCTCGTAAGTGATGATACAATAACTTCTAATAGACTCACAATTTCAAAAAATCATTATAATGCAAATTTTCAATAAAAAGGTCAAAAAATGTTAAGGAACGGTCACATTTGGCAAACATTTGCCCAAGCAAACGTAACCACTACTTTTGCTTAGGGTTAGTGTTATTTGACTTGGTTTTTATATCACAAAATGATGTCAACTATTTTTATATTATTTTTAATAAATGCAAACCCATATTTAAAAAAAAATATTGAAATTAAAGAAAATGTAAATTTAGCTTGTCTGTTGGTCGCGTTTTTTTCGCCAAATATTTGGCAAGTGTGACCGTACCCTTACACTTTCTTTTAGAAAAGAAAACGCCATAAGTAAATAAATGTATGCATATATTTCCTTTGACATAATATTACGTTATTTTTAAGGATATGTGGTATCACATTATTATAATTATTTCGACCTTTTGATTAAGCTCCAATTCATAAATCAACAGTTGCCAAAGAGCTTGAATATATTCAATATTTTGCAAATTTTGTTTAAAAAAAAGTTTTATATTGTTTACAGATTTTTTTAAATATTCCAGAAGAATCTATCTGTTGTGCCTGAGAAATATTGAATTTGATAAAGCTTTCTGTTATTTATTAATTTATAAAATTGAATATTCTTATTATTATGGATCGGTGGGGATTTTTGGGGATAAGAAATTAGCTATTTTGGGGAATGAAAAATTGCGAATTTTGCATAAGATATAAAAAAACACTGGGAACCCTGACAACTTATGATCCGAGATGTGTGTGAATATAAAATTTTAAATTTATAACCCCAAACAAAAACCATCCGCATTAACAGAGTTCTGCTACAATGATAACATAGCGCTGTTAGGCATGGACATGGAATTAGATACGACCATATATTTTGATCAAATGGACAACAAATAGAAGGTACAAGCTGATAATTGTAGAGTTTTTATAAAAACACAGGCATTTCATACAAATATATGCAGTTGAACTTCTATAACTTGAACTTCTATTTCTAACTTGAAGTTTCTATTAATTGAAGCAAATCGCATGCAACAGCGGCAAGTAGATAAATTCCTTTAGATTTTGTTTCTACAACTTGAACTTGCATAACTTGAATTTCTCTCTAACTTGAAGAAAAATAATGGCACAAGGCTTTGCATTGTTTCTATAAATTGAATATTTTGTGCTAACATTAATTTTTCGTTAAGCGAAGAGTCAACGCATATTTTTCTTCTAATTTGCTTTATAAATGCTAGTTTAATTTTGGAAATAGCTAAATTAACAACACTGTCATCAATTTATATATGTATGTGGCAATCAAGGTGAATTTAAGTTGGTGGAAATATGATTTATATGTATATGTAGTTGGATAAAGTCCCGAAAACTTATTCCATAACTTGAAGTCTCCGTAAATTAAATTTTGTTTTCAGAATAATGCTGATTCAAATTATGGAAGTTCAACTGTAATTAAAAATTTTGTTACGTAAATGAAAAATCAGTAATCCAACCTGGGCGAGTGGAAATTTATGGAGCTTATAGGATTTATGGTCCCTTATTACACTCAGTGATCTGAACTCTTAACAGTGGGTTCTTCAATAAAAAATTTGAATTTTAGTGAATTTTCAAAAATGGAATTTCAGTCTATTCCGCCATTGAGGTTGTCTTACCATGACTACAAATGGTCATATAAACTTTTTTTCTTAAGACGTAAACGCATAACAGTCAGGGCGGAGATATTGGGATAAATGTTATATTCTTTGCACCGATATAAAAAATAGAAATACCATATGAAAGGAAACACGACGATTTCTATATTCATTATTTCCCTGCGAACAGGGTGATTCCAACTTAACTTTCTCATTGGCCAGCTGAAATTCAATCTTTTATAGAAAGTTAGTTTTAAAATTTAAAAGCGCTTTTTGCTTTCAAATATATTTTTTATGAAATAAGTTTTGTTACATTTACAGACTTGTTAGTTATCAAAGTCAGTTAACGATTTCCGCACCGCTGAGATTGTACTCTTTAGATTGTTATCACTGCAGGGGCGGGACCTTAACACTGCTTTAATATTGTACAGTGGCGTACAAATACTTTTCCGAATTAAGCAATAACAAAAAGAGCACTGATTGTCATCACTACATATGACTTAAGTAATCTACTTTCTTTGAACCCGCTGCCCATAGAAAATATACCAATTTTTGTTTTAATATTTGATTATGGATGGCATAGAAAATTCAACAATTTTAAAAAAGCAGTTTTCTGCTGCAAAATTACGGACTGCCAAACTGTTACATTAACCCCCCATCAATTAAGATAAACTGTGAATACCACTACGATTTAATTTATGCTACATTTGGCAAACAATAAAATTTCTTCCATGTTCGTACGGAACAAAAATAATATCGTTGCATTTTCCTATAAACAAAGTAAATAAAATATCAATTAGCAATTAAAGCAAAAAAAAAAAAGTAAATAAAAGAGAAAACAAAAGTTTCCTCCAACACGTACCCACACGCAAAACCATATAAAGTGGGGGCATGTTTAATATTTATTACGAGTGAGTTCCACGTATAGACTCAAATATGTGCTGTCTAGTGTTTGCAAACAAAAACAAAATCAATATAAAAATTGAGGTTGGGCCCCCCTGTGCAGCAGTATTCGATATGACAGTTACGCTCTACAGATGACTGAGTGACTGACTTATTATCGTGCACTCACCATTTAAAGTAAAACGAGTCGTAAATGTTTGTTTGTTTTTCTTATTTATATACATATATATTTTTTTTATTTTTCTTTAAAAACATTTTCAATACTCGAATGGGTAATGTTTTGCATTTCAGCGGAAAAGAAAAAAAAACAAAAAATAAATCAAAAATCATTCAATGCTACGTGAGCTGATGTCATATACGAGGGCTGCTATTCAATTGCAAAGTAATTTTGGCGATTGGCTTCTCAATTTGTTGCAGTTAAGTATTCAAGGGGTTGTTGCTCTGCTGTGCAGCACTGTACAAAGTTTGTGCTCAAGATTACGGGCCAGGGAAGAGGAAGGTGTTCGTTAAGAAAAATGATTGACTAATAATTATTTACAGAATGTGAATGACTGCCATAATAAATAATAATAATAATGTGCGAACAACAACAACAACAATAAGAAGATTTTAAGGCGAGGACAACTTTATTTAAAATGCGCTTTTTGTATTGGCTTTTCAAAAGTCATTTATTAAACAATTATTGTTTTATTTTAATTTTTCGTTAATTATTTTGTAATTTTACGTTTTTTGGTGTTAAATAACCATTTCGGTAATAATAATAGAATTAAACGGTAAATTTTATTATCTCTACTTTGAAAATGGAAATTTTGAATCAATATTATACAATACTCATTCACAACTGATATCAATTTGACGTATTTTATTAATATTTTTTTATAATGAATTTTTTTAAAAGCTTTCAAATGATTGAAATCGTTATCTGTCGTAACAAAAAAAAAACATGCCAGCAAAAACTTAGTAATGACTTCTATTGATAAAAACATACTTTTCAATACAAACTACATACCGTCTGCATTACTTTACAGTAGTTATATGACTACTTACTTAATGTAAATGACTGCTAAGTGATGCAGTAGTAGAGCGTGCGCTTATTATGCAGATGATAGACTATGGGCGAAGGTCAGAGTTTTTTTTTTAATTGTGTGTGCTTGGTGAAAACACACATCAAACACAATAATTACTCCAAATGCACGCGTTCAATACTGATAGGACACATTTAATTTTTATTATGTTTTGTGTTATTCCATGACTTGTAAGCATTGACATTTTGCGGTCGTTGTTTGGTAGGCCGAGGTGATAAGTACTCGCCCTAACCAATGACATCGGCATGTTAAAGAAATGAGTTAAAACGCCAAAGTAGAAGAGTGAAAAGTGTTTGTTAGCAGTTTAACTCATTACTTTGCCATCAATCTTTTTATAGAAATTGAATTTGATATTCTCTTCTTAAAATCATGATTTGAAAGAAGGACTTTAAGCATTTGCATGTTTAAAGGAATTTTGATATTATTTTATAACGATCTTTTCCCATATAGAAAGTGCCTAATGATAAAGTGTTTGGAGTTAATTGTCATTTGTTTCTAATATTTATTTTTATATCGTTACAGATTGTTTCTGAATGTGAGATCTTACGTGCCCAACAGATCAAAGAAGACATCGATCAGTCCACCACAACACAGCCGCAGCAGTTTATGCAACGTTTTAAGAGTCGTTCAACGGAAAACTTTCTAGATCTTCCCATCGAAGATGACAAAAAGACAATTGCCGAACGTTTGGCAAATATGTATACGAGATTTTCGCCAAGTAAGTTTTAAATGTACATAACTACATATCTGAGCCGCCGCGAATGATCCAGCTTAAGCTGTTAAGCGGCGAATTATTAAATAAAACGCAAACACTCTACAGTTTTGTACGCTTTTGAAAGACCCCAGTTAGCATTTGGAAGATTATTTGACGAGCGCGAGCATTTCGCTACTCTTTTTTTAATTGTCCAGAATATTGTTGGAGTAAAATTACTTTTTACTCTCCCAAATGATGCTTTTGTGAGTCATTCTGACGATTGTTGGGCAAGGTAATCGTCGTTTACGCATTTTGGCGAGCAACGACTGTATTTGACTCTGCCAAATAATGTTTTTACGTCTTATTTTAATGATTGTTGAACGAGCGTTTTTTTATGTTATTCCACAATCGTCGTTTAAGTATTCTGACGTCCATTGATCGATTTTTATTTCAACTTAATCGTATAAAACTTTTGTAAATGAGATTTTCGCGAGTCTTTTTGTTGTTTATGTTACTTCAAAATCACCGTTTACGCATTCTGGCGATTATTAGTTTGATCAAAGTGTTTTCTTTTAAATTAAATTGATTTTTAAATTAAATAACTAACACTAAATAAATAAATAATTAATATATAATTTACATACACGAAAGATCCTTTTTATTTGAAAGAGTCTTATACGCCTATACGATCCTTTTCCGCCCTTCGTAGAAGACTCATTACGGCGATTTATTCAAGGCTCGTTTGAAGTAAGAATAAAAGAGTCTTTACACGATTCTGTTAGGCGCATCGTAGACGAGTCATATGGAAGAGTCGCCGTCTTGACACAGTTTCTCCTGTTGTACTGAACTTGCGCGATCGGAATATGAGATCGCGGACGATTACTTTAATCGCCCGCTCCAATCGCGGAAGATTCTTCTACGATCGAAAATGGTAACTGGGACAGCCAGTATAGTGTATTAATCTATCTCTCTGCGGTGGTTTGTGTTCTCTTACTATACATTATCTGCATAACAGTGTTGCCATCTTAGGTGTAATTACACATATCATGTGTAATTTTTATTTTCATGTGTAGTCCTTGTGTAATTGGCTGCATGTGTAACTCATGTGTAATTTAAAATTTTATCGTTTTTTTATGAACTTGTTTTGCATTTTTTTTGCTTTAAATTTATTAAGTTTTTGTTTGTGATTGTCCTTTTTACACAAAACAAAACTGTGATATTTTTAAGGAGAATAATGTAGAATTGGTTTGAAAAAGTTTATATATCTAGAAAAATAAAAAAAAATCCCTGAAGAAGTTGGAAAATACCAACGAAATGTCGGAATAATATGTAAAAAATAATCTACTAATATTATTAAATGACCTTGAAAGCCCAAATATTGAAATAATTTTCAATTACATCAAAAAGGTTAAACATTTAATCTAAACAAATCAAAGCATGTGCAATTCCTAATTTCATTTGTAATTCTGGCATGATTCGTGTGTAATTTAACATTTCGTTGGTGGCAACACTGCTGCATAATAAAATGAATTTCCAGTGCATCTGCACAACACCTCAACATTCATTGTTGCACCTTGTGTTTCTTGCGTTAAAGGTCCTGAGAGGTTATTGTGTATTTCGATTCGAAAGAAAACCGTTTCAAAACACAATACAATACAAAATCGAATGAAACGAAATAAATAAATAATAAATAACCCACCTGGTATAGTATAAGCATAGGTCCGCACCTCCTGTTCGAAGTGGCATAAACAGCTTTCAAGAATATCAAGAATAGCACTTCTTGTATCCATCGGACGGAAAAAGAATAAAGCTGTAATTAGACACCAGTAGAATGCAATGCGATTTATGCATCGCTACATATTTCATCAGCTACTTGAGACATTTAATGCGGAAATAATTATTAATAAATTTAAGGGGAAAATTATCAAACACATAAAATTTCCTTTGCATAAAAGCTAAGAAATAAATTAAATAGTCTGCACAAAGAAAACAAAATAAGTTAGAAATACTTAATTTTAATGCCAGTCGATTCATGAAATCAAATCAGTTAAAGAAGTACCTTCGCCAGCTACAAATCCAAAAACAAAAAATGAATTAATCGTTTAAATTCATTCATTATGTGAATTTATTAAAGAAACAGACAATACATGGCTGACGATAATTCAAAAGCAATTGAAGACTTTATATAATAAATAAGATACATATTGATATTTATTTACATTTCAAAAAAGAAAAAAACAAGAAAAAACTAATTTAAATAAATAAATCTTGAAAGAATGACTCATGAAACAGTCGGCACAAGCCAACCTTATACGTACATTGTGTATTTAAGTATTGAATACTATTAAATATGCACTTTTATTTCTTTTTTCTACATTTATAATTTATGCAGTTTATGACGCTGAAAGCAAATCGTTCAATATGAACGAATGATCAAAAATCACCACACAGAGTTGAAATAAGCAGTTTAAGGGACATCCACCCACCCACCACTGGGACATCATCATGACTCTAATAAGAAAAATTAAATGCACAAAAAAAAATGATCGCTCGACTGTCTACGTGATTTTATAGGCGTTGAAATATTTTTAATTAATTTAGTCACTTTTATAAGCCGCAATTAAATGGGTTTATATTTCGATACTTCTCATAAATTCAATTAATTTTATTTAAACGACATAGTGAAACAATCTGAATGTAATCGAAAATTCAAAAACTTCAATATAAAAACGAAAATTCGAAATATTTAAAAACGAAATTAAAACAACGAAAACATTGTAACTAGCAAAATTCAAATCTCAAAAATGAGTATTTTAGGTGATAAAAGTATGCACAATATTATTAACAATAATAAATAAAAATATCTACATATATATTTTTAAAACTTATTTAAATCTAAAACCAATAGAAACAGTGGTGCTAAATAACATTGTGTTTCTAAACTATTTGAAAAAAAAACTTTACCAAGAACTTCTTTTTGCTACTTTTTAATAAAAGTCTTCGATAGTAACAGTGGCTCTTTATGATCTGAGGTGAAATTATAGCAACAGAATTCAAATGAAAATTTCAATCGATATTGGAAACCATAATTTGCCGCAGCTGTAACAAGAAAATAATTTAGAAATAAATTTATTAAATACATTATTAATTCAAAACTGCTAAAGAAGAAATATCTAATTACAATCTCAATATTTTTTTAAATATTAACTTTCAATATAAATTTTTGTTTGCATTTTCAAATTTTAAAAAGATTTAATGATTTAATTTACTTTGCCAAATATTGGGATTAAAAATAAAAATGGATTCAAAACAGATCAGCGATCTCTTGGGTCATACATATTTCTCACACTGCGCTGCATTTATCAACCACTACGCGTACTTTACAAAGAATATTTTCAGCTATCATTTCCGATTGTAGAAGATTCTTCCGCAATGTCGTATTCCGATCGCGCAAGTTCAGTACAACAGGAGAAACTGTGTCAAGATGGCGACTCTTCCATATGAGTTGTTTACGATGCGCCAAATAGAATCGTGTAAAAACTCTTTTATTCTTACTTTAAACGAGCCTTGAATAAATCGCCGTAATGAGTCTTCTATGAAGGGCGGAAAAGGATCGTATAGGCGTATAAGAAAATAAATAAATAAAAAGGATCTTTCATGTTTTTAAATTATATTTTAATTATTTATTTATTTATTGTTAGTTATTTAATTTAAAAATCAATTTAATTTAAAAGAAAACCCTTTGATTAAACCAACAATCGCCAGAATGCGTAAACGGCGATTTTGAAGTAACATAAACAACAAAAAAACTCGCGAAAATATCAATTACAAAAGTTTTATACGATTAAGTTGAAATAAAAATCGATCAATGGACGTCAGAATACTTAAACGACGATTGTGGAATAACATAAAAAAAATGCTCGTCCAAGTCGTAAAAACATTATTTGGAAGCATCTGGAATTACTCGCAAAAGCATCAATTGGAAGAGTAAAAAGTAATTTTACTTCAGCAGTCGTCTGGACGATTGAAAAAAGAGTCGCGATATGATCGCGCTCGTCAAATAATCTTCATCCGGGATTGCATGACGTATACGCCATACGTATACGACGGGATTGCATAAGGATACGACCACCAAAATACCTGTTTTGAGACGTGACCATTTTATTTACTATTTTATTATTACTTGGAATAGCTAAAGCTGTCTACTTCAATAATCTATTTTTGTTTAAGGCCTGCTGCATAACAAAGACAAAATCTTCTAAATGAAAAAAATTAAAGATTTTCTATTAATTTTAAAAAATTAAAAAAATATTTCTTTGTATTTAAAAACTCATAAAATACCGCCGGTTTTAAATAAATCAAAGATTTTAAAAAGTTAAAAAGACTGATATTACAAAAGCTTAGATATATTCTAAATTGTTTCCTCGAAATATTTCCTCAAAAATATATGTAAAATAAAAAAATGGGGTTTTAATTCTTTTCAATATAAATATATATATATTTCAATTTGGGGTTTTTTTTGGGTTACGTACCGTACTTTCGAGTTGCAAATGTAAAAGTGATTTTACATGAGAAACATTTATACAAAATCACAACAACTTAACGAAAAGAGAAAACAAAAACATAGAAAGGTCCAATGAACAGTAATCAAGGGACCTTTCACACTATGCGCGTAAACATCCCGCCCCCCTTGCTATACTGCAACAAAGAGGACTAAGGATAACGCGGGCCTGTTATAGGGAGATATAATAATAAAAATACACTTTTCTTAAAGAAATAATTCATTTTTTAAAAAATAATACATTTATAAAAATTCAGAAAAATGAAAAATATAAAAAATACAATAAAAATTAAAAATACAATAAAAATATATATTTAAACAATTTGTCCAGACATTACGTTGATGACGATAGTCGCCGGATGATTCGCTCCAGGGAATTGATGCTGGTGTCCTTGGATTGAGGGGTGTTGAGGTGGTAATAGTTGTGGTTGGTGGTGTTGAGAACACTGGCATTGCTTGGCAGGCTTAGGTTTACTGCGTTTTTTACTTCTCTTCTTTTGCGTCGAGGGTTTTACAATGGCTTGCTGGGCCGATATTTTTGCCTTGTAGCGATGAAGTAAGGTGTGATGTTCGGCCTTGCACTCAAGGCACCGTTCACGGCTCGAGCACCTGTCTTTCATGTGCGAGTGTGCAAGGCAGTTAAAACAATATTTAAATTTTTTTACTGTTTCCCACCGTTCCTTAACCGTCATCTTCCTGAACTGGTAACACTTTCGCAATGCGTGTTCACTCTTGCACAACCGACAGTCTCGTAACCGTTCAGCACGAGGGGTTTTGACGTCCGAAGCAGAAGTCGATGGGGCTTCGACGGGTTTGCGGTGTACCTCAAGGCGACGGGATGCACTAGACATTGTTCTACAATGGGTGAAATAAGAGAGGGAAAACAAAAATAAAGAGAAAAAAAAGAATTAGTGAGTTTCTGACTGGGGTAAGAGAACAAGCTTCACAATAGGCCGGGTGAAAACGCCTGAAGCTGTTCTCACATCCGCTGTGCGGACTTTAGAATCATGTCCAACGTAAGTCTTTTCTATTCGTCCGAGTCGCCATTCATTAGGGGGTAAATTATCCTGACGGACAACCACCAAGTCGCCTACTTCAAAATCTTTCTGGGGATATTTCCATTTCACTCGACGATGAAGCTCTTTGAGGTATTCCTCCTTCCACCGCTGGGCAAAATGGTGGTGAAGAACCTTAAGCTTTTGCCACCGATTGGCAACACTCAAAGAGAGATCAGCATAATCGGGTTCAGGGGGTGATAGAAGAGGCGCACCAATCAGGAAATGACCTGGCGTTAAAGGAACTAAGTCAGATGGATCATCAGTCATGGCAGTTAACGGTCTTGAATTCAGGCAAGCTTCTATACGGGTTAACATAGTTGTAAATTCCTCAAAGGTAAACTTCTGAACCCCAGAAATTTTACGTAAATGAGTTTTGACGCTCTTTACGCCGGCTTCCCATAAGCCGCCCATATGAGGAGCACCGGGAGGAATGAAATGCCATTCAACCGGCTGAAAGCTGTTCCGTACAAGTACCTTCCTCTTGATTTCAGATAAAAACTGTTTTCGGTCAACCTCGAGTAAGTTAGCAGCACCGACAAATGCAGTTCCGTTGTCGGAATATAAATGAGAAGGACAACCGCGACGTGAGAAAAAACGAGCAAAGGCTGCAAGGAATGTTTCCGTTGACATATCACCAGTTGCTTCCAAATGAATAGCCTTTGTGGCAAAGCAAACAAAAACTAAAACATAGCCTTTTGTAATTCTGCAACCCCTACCAATGTAGGATTTTATGTCGAACGGGCCTGCGAAATCTAAGCCGGTGTGGGTGAATGGCCTCGACATAGAGCATCGTTCAGGGGGTAATGCAGCCATAATTTGCTGACCGGACTTCTTTCGGTAAATAGTGCATTCCTTACAATTATGAATCACTGTACGGATCAGATTCTTTAGCTTAGGGACCCAGAATTCACTTCTTATTAAACGGAGCATTAATGAATGACCGCCATGAGCAGAGCACTTGTGCACATGTTCAACAAATAAGCGAGTAAATCGGGCAGAGTAGGGTAAAATTTTAGGATATCGCTCATCATATGTTAAGCCATGTGATCTGACCAATCGACCATTAATTCTGACAAAGCCCTTTGAATCGATAAAAGGGTTCAACGTGAGTAAACTACTCTTTGTAGACACTGGTATACCCTTTGAAAGTGCGGTATATTCGGGTATAAAATTCCGCTGACACATAAGAATCAAGCGATTTCGAGTGAATTTTACTTCGGACTGGGTTAAATCTAAAGTGTTATACAAGCAATTTCGAGTTTTCAAATAATTTAAGCACCTGAACCAATACGAAATAATTCGCATTGCACGAGGTAAGTCTGAAAAACGTTCGAGTATGTCATACGGTGTTTCGAGTTGAACTGAAAACGACTGAACTTCAAGGTGTTGGTGTTCTATAGGGGTATGTTGTGGCCAGCGCTCTCGAGGTTGCCTTAACCATGCAGGGCCATGCCACCAAAGAGAATTATCAATTAGATCTCGTGCAAGAGTTCCACGACTTGCCAAATCAGCGGGGTTGTCCTTGGAATCTACATGTGACCAATTCTCATTACCAACTTTATTCATGATCAACGCTACTCTGTTTTTAACAAAGGTCGGCCAATGGCACAGGGGTTTTTTAAGCCAGGATAAAACAATAGTAGAATCAGTCCATAGATAAACCTTACTCCTGTCTAGATTTAATTGGGTACATAATGATTCTACCATTTTTGCCATCAAAGCCGCTCCGCACAGCTCTAAACGGGGTAATGTTTCAGCTTTTACAGGAGCTACCTTCGTTTTTGACGCGAGTAAATGCGTCGTAATTGCATTGGATGCTATATTTCGAATATACAGGGCAGCACCGTATGCCTTTTCAGAGGCGTCGCAAAACGCATGAAGTTCAAATTCATTTTCGGGAAGAAAATTAACCCATCTTGGAATATTAATTCTCTCAACATTAATGTAGTCGTTTAAAAATGCGCGCCATTGAGATAGGGTTAGGGGGTGCAAACTTTCATCCCAATCTGTCTTGTCCTTCCAAATTTGTTGCATTATGATTTTGGCTACAACAATTTTTGGTGAGAACCAACCTGCAGGGTCAAACAATTTTGCTATTTCAGACAAGACAGACCGTTTCGTGACAATGTCCTGGCGTGGCTGCGATACGAGTTTGAAATAGAAGCTATCTTTATTAGCATCCCATCGCAAGCCTAGGGTTTTTGTAGTACTGGCATCCGAAAATTTTAAGAAGTCTGCATCAAGCAGATTCTCCCGGGGTAAGTCTTCTAAGAGTCGTAAATGATTGGCTGTCCACTTTCGTAACACAAAACCAGCCGAACCAAGAACATGGGTTAGTTCATTACGCCTCTTAAAAGCGTCTTCTAGATCATGTGATCCAGCAAGAACATCATCAACATACATTTGAGTTTTCAAAATTTCGGACGCCGCAGGACTAATGGGTTTACAATCGTCAGCCAATTGCAAAAGAGTACGAATCGCTAAGTACGGCGCGCAGTTCACTCCGAACGTGACCGTGCTAAGCTCATAGTCCTTAACTTCAGCTTCAGGATTATCACGAAACAGAATCCGCTGATATTGGGTTTGATTGGGATGAACTAGTATCTGACGATACATTTTCTCAATATCCGCATTAAAAACGTACCGGAAGAAACGCCACCGCAGCAGTAGAACGGTAAGATCTGTCTGTAACACAGGACCTGGGTACAACACACTGTTCAGACTTACGCCATTGGAGGAGGGGTTTGAAGCATTAAATACTACCCTGAGTTTCGTGGTTACACTATCGAGTCTAAACACTGCATGATGAGGTAAATAATACTTATCTACAGTGGAATCGGGGTTCTTGACGGGCTTGATGTGTCCCATTGTGAAATACTCACGAACTACATTGTCATATTGTGACTTTAATTCGGGATTTTTCAATAAGCGTGCCTCATTTCGTACAAACTGGGAAAAAGCGCTTTTACGGGAATCCCCTAGTTCCAATTCATTTGAGAATTCTCGACGAAATGGGAGAGAGACCACATAACGGCCGTCGGGATTTTTATAAGTCGTAGCCTGGAAAAGTTTCTCACAATATTCATCCTCTTGCGATAAATGGGTCGCTTGTGGAACCTCTTCAAGTTCCCAAAAACGAGCGAGTTGATTATTTAACTCGAGATGAGTGCAAAACGATGCTACGGAGTGTAGGGGTTGAGACTGAGAAACTTCACCTGTGACGATCCACCCGAACACAGTTTTTTGGGCGATCAGGTTGCCATTTGGATGTATTTTGACATCCGTAGTTAAAATTTTGGGATACACATTTCCTCCAAAAAGTATATCCATACGGGTACACATGACGTCGGTCAGTGTAATGTCGGGGAAGGATGAGGTTATAATATCAGAGATACTACATGAAGGCAACTGACCGGTGATTTTTTCTACAACATACGCAGAAACGTTCAGTTTGAAGCTGGGGTCGATCGGCGAACTGACTGTTAGAATGCACATGGTAGAGGATTTACCAGCTACACAGTCCATCATTCCTGTGACACTTGTCAATGGAACAGAAAATGTGGGAATAGCAAGCTTCCTTTGTAACCTTCTTGAAATAAAGGTACCTTGTGAACCAGGGTCAACTAGGGCTCGGGCCGCACATCTAACGTCATTTATATGCACTATGCAAACCGCTGAGCCCAAAATCACTGTTTGATTTAAATTAGAATTGAGATGTGCGGTGTAAGTATGTAAATTACGAGCCGTGGCAGAAGTTGAAGGGTTGAAATCAAGTGGTGGTTGAGATGGCGCTACAGTCGTACTAGAAGCTATAGGGAGCTGGGGTGAATTACTGGCAGATATATGTGATCCTACGTGTCTATGAAGCAAAGAATGATGCTTTTGCTTACAAAGTGAGCACACATGAACACTTCTACAATTTCTGAACTCATGTGAGGTTGCCAAACAATTCGAACAACACTTTAGGCGCTTCACTGTTGACATACGTTCATCAACACTCTGACTCAAAAATCTGGGGCAAAGTCTAATCGGGTGAGACCCTTGACAGAGGAAACAACGACAAACCGTTGGAGTAGAGCTGGTTTTTGTCGCAAAACTTTGAATTTTTCTATTCTCATTTGATGGTTTTTTAGCAGCGTGAAAATTGGGGTTATTTCGCACATTGGCAGTGGTGGGGTATTTGTTCGGGTTTTGAACAGGGTTTGAATGAGACTGCCTTATGTCAGAAATTGATTCTAGGGTTTTGAAACGCGCTGTTAAAAAAGCATCCATATCAGACCATTTAGGGGAAGTTTTAAGTTTTTTAGATTGTTCCCAAAGACCCAGAGTGTTTTCGGGTAGCTTTGTAGCACAAATATATACCAGCATTACGTGGTAGAATATTTCAGGGGTTACTTCAAGGAGAGAAAGATTTGTAACGCAATCATTTATCGTTCCTTGCAAGTTTTTGATATTCGCGCTTGATTCTTGAGAAATCGGTTTAATATTTAAGAGAGCTCGAAGCTGTTCGTTTACAAGGGCATCTTTATTCTCATACGTGTCAACCAGTTTTTTCCATGCGACTTCATAGCCATCGTTGGTCAGTGGCACAGTTTGTATGGTATCATGCGCATCTTTAGCGGTTTTCTGCAAAAGATAATACAATTTTTGTACTGGGGTCAACCGGGGGTTATTACCATACAACGCGGAGAACATATCTCGAAATGAGGGCCAGCTCTTATAATCTCCATAGAATATGGGCGTGTCGCAAGGGGGTAAATTAATCATAGGCGCGGATTGCGCTATCGACCGCTCGCCCTGAACCGCCACTTTAAGTTTTTCTAGGAGATCAGTTATAAGAGACATTCCCCGAGTGTAGGTGCCATAAGAATTAAGATACTTAGATTTCAATTCTTTTACCTGAGGATCTTTAACCTTTGCGGCTTCAATCAATAAAGAGTCGTATGTTGAGCGAACAGCTTCCCATAACCGCTTGAGCTCTGTTTCATGACTATTCACAGAACCGAGTTGGTGGTCCGCTAGTGGTATAGAAGCAATATATGCTTCAAAATCTGCCAAACGGTCGGCATTGCGGATCAATGTAGTCATGTCCATTTTTGATCTCAAGTTGTATTGGGAAATTTTAAAAAATTATTTAAAACGTACAGGTAAAATTATGTTGAATAAATGTTGAATCCCGAATAAACGAGGAACGAAAAAGATTTTCTAAAATTAATTAACGCGAGAAAATTTGCGAATAATGAATAAATAAAATTTTTTTTTTTAACGAAAAAATAGAATTCGTGGGGCGGGGGGCGGTATGTGGCTTCAAAAAATTTATGAAATAAATTTATGGGAAGTCAAAATAAATATATTTGTATATAGGGTAAAAATAATATACAACAAAGTTAATTTCACACTTAGATTCCTCTTTCAATAACTTGGGTAAAATATCAACGAAAACCCCGGGTTAAATTTAGGAAATAAGAATAAGGTTGGATTATAATAGATTAAATAAGGATTACTCTAAGTGTGAAAACGCTTTGTTAAATAAAATAAAATAAAAAAGGTATGAAATTCTTTTAAAACCACTAGTACTGCACCGAACTAAACACGGGTACTCACAACGGGTTAATCGAATACGTTATATTCGCTTAAAAGTTGGTTATTGTGGAAGAAATTACTAATAAAATTGTACTGATTATTAATTAAATAGTGTATAATTAAAAGGGTGAGTAAAATTTTACTTTAGCACAATTAGTTAAATAGCAACCGGTTTTTTATTCGATTAAAAAAGTTGCAGCACTAGTGTAGGTTGTGTGTGTGTGACAATATAACCAAAAAAAAACAAACAAAAAAACCAACAAGCACAGAGTAATTTAGTGGTTGTTTCTCTTGTAGAAGAGTATATAGTACAAACAATGTATGTAGTATGTATGTACAGAAAATCACTAAATAATAATGAGTGATTAATCACTGGGTTCACTATTATTAAATAATAATAACAATAATTTTATTATTATTCCTTTTTACTGCATCCAGAAAATAAAAATAGATAACATCAAATTAAATATTTCTTTTTTGCATTCGTTGGATTTTATTAGTTTGTTTTTAGTATTAATAATGCACTTTTAAATATTAAAGCAACGAGTAATATTTTATGTTCTCTTTTGAGCGAAAGAATTTACAAAAAAAATATGCACAAATTAGGCGCGTGGAATAAAACAATTCTTTTAATATTATCAACTATGTACATACATATGTATGTATATGGTACATAGGTAGCTATGTATGTATGTAAATATGTATGTATCAATTTAAAAACTGTAGCACTGGATTAACAAATCTACATACATATATACACTTAATAAATTTAATATACATACATACATATGCACACAAAAAAAACAAATCTATGCACTTTTTCTTTTGCCGACGGCAAATTGAGTGATTGGAGGTGGTTTCACTTTTCTTTCTTATTTCACACACTTATTGATTTATTTATTTATTTATTTATTGCACAATAGAAATAAAATAAATTCACACAACTCACCTTTATTTCGAAGTTTTACTTGGGATGGGGTTTAAATGAGGGGTTGTTATCCACTGTGATCCGGGGATGCAAAGATGATCCTGGAAGTAAGGATATTTTCTTGAAAATATTTCAAGGACTCGGGGTGTCTTATCCGGTTCGAAGGACCAAAATGTTTCCTCGAAATATTTCCTCAAAAATATATGTAAAATAAAAAAATGGGGTTTTAATTCTTTTCAATATAAATATATATATATTTCAATTTGGGGTTTTTTTTGGGTTACGTACCGTACTTTCGAGTTGCAAATGTAAAAGTGATTTTACATGAGAAACATTTATACAAAATCACAACAACTTAACGAAAAGAGAAAACAAAAACATAGAAAGGTCCAATGAACAGTAATCAAGGGACCTTTCACACTATGCGCGTAAACATAAATTATATGCAATTAAATGAAATGCTTTTGAAAATTGCAGTATTTTCATAAAATCTGATCCACTGTCAAAATTTTTGAAAGGACGGGAAATAGTTTTGTGACAAGCGAATTCTTGCAAACATGCTTAGAATGATTTGTTAGGAAATTTTTAAATGCGGGAGTACTTATGTATTTGTCTTTGAAGTATAAGTTGGGATTTCTCTCCAGAATGCTGTATTTTCGACCGAACGTAGCATGCGTACATTAATCCTTTGAAAATTTCATTAATGAAAAACGTAAAGTCAAAATTCTGACTAGATTTTATTGCAGCAATTTCGATGAGGATGATGCAATTTCTTTCCGAAATTGTCTTTGTAGATCTCATTTCTTGTAGATCTCCAAACCAAAAAGAGTGTATATTCGAAAGGTCCGGAAATTTCTCTTTCTTGCAATTCTCAAACAATTCTTTGAGAAAAATTGTATGCAATTGTTCACATTCGACAAATATTTGTTTGCCGGCAAATACTTTTATTTGCTCAAAATCACCTGTTATTTTATTTGATACTTAAAAATATTTTGTATTCAGATGACGACAAAGAAATATTTTATTTTTTTAGTCAAATATTTTATCAATCTAAACTTAGCTTAAGAAATAAAAAAAGAACTAATCCAATATGAAATTTTTTGGAAAAAAAATTTTTAAATACCAAATTTAAAAAAAAATTTAAATGCTAAAGTTTTATAGTTGGCGAAACATTTATATTTTGTGTATTAATTCCTAGGAGTCCGAAATGTGGTGAACAGTTTTTATTTGTTAAATATTGAAAAGGAAATAAGTCGAGGGCATACAAAACTGCTAGAAAAAAATGTTTCTTTTCAAATTACTTAAAAGTATACAAAATGCGACCGACAAATATACTATGAGAAAACTTTTTATCTTTTCGTTTCTGTATTTTTCACATTGTAAAAGTTTCCGCATGAAATAAGCCACTTGAAACAATAACGATTTGAATTGAAACATAAAATTTTTTCTGTATTTATATATTGTGAGTATTTCCAACAATTATTGGAAGGATGTGAGTAGAAGTGTTTCTGTAGAAATATTATTTGAAAAGTTTTTCACTAATATCGTAAAATATCTCACATTTGAAAACGATATATAAAATATATTAAAATTTTAAATAAATCCTCTAGCGCCCAGCTAAAGAAAAAATAGGAAAATATTATGCAAATAATTTTTTTGTGGTATTTTTGGGCCTCTGATTTAAAAAAATGTTTGTAAGCCCTCTCAATAAGTCGTTTACTTTGCAGGTGAGAAATCATTAATGAATGACTTGAGACACCCGGGGGCGTTTCGCAATAAAAACACGTTTAGTAACAAAAACCAAAAGAAATTATCGTAATTTATTCCTTTACAAATGCGCGTGCTTGACAAAAATAGGCATAAAAGAGATAAAAAAGCTTTTAAGAACTTTCGAACCTTTTACAATTATTTTGCTACATATTTTAGCAACTGTAAAAAAAGGTTATTGAATATAAAAAAATATTCATTGGGCGTCAGTACAAATTTTGTGAAGAGTGCGCTCTTAGGCACACTTCAGCCCAATTATAAACAGAAATTCCTCATGAAATTTTTCCCTTTTTCCTTTCCTCCTATTATGAATAAAAATTACCTCATTTTACTTTTTAGTCCGTTTTTATAAACCGCGTAAAAGGGAGAAAAAAAATAAAAAGCTGAAAAGTAGTTATTCTAAATATATTTAAGTTTTGGGTTTTCCCCAAAAAAAAAAATTCCCTCACAAAACAAATGGGAGTTTGAATTAATTTGAGAAAATTTTTCTGGAGAAAACCCTTTCCTCATGAAACAAATTCCTTGCGAATATTTATAATTGGGCTGATTATTATTTTATTTTAATGTGTTTTAAACTATTTTTTATAAGTATGTATTTAAGAAAATATAATTCATGACTTGACTGATGGCGAGCAGCTGACTGTTCCTTATGTTGCGACCCCATTCCTACGATTGCAAGAATTTATTCTTTTGTACTGAAAAGATGACTCCAAGTATTTTAAAATAATTTTAAGATATAATAAATTATAATGAGCATCGAAACACATTTATTTAAGAATTTTTAGTTTATGAAATAATACAGTTTTGTATGAAAATATTTCACAGCCGCCGCCAAAAGTTGTTTATCGGCTGGCTTTTGTGTTTGACACACGATTAATGGAAACATTTCAATAAAAAAGCTGGCTTTTCACATTAAAATAACGAAAAATTTTTTACTCACAAATCGAGAAACGGTTAAATTTTTAATTTTACACTTTACGTGAAGACTTTTACGAAGCGAAATGTACAGAAATAGTACTGTCACTATATATTTACAAGAGTTAATAGTCCCGGAAGAATTTTTGACAAACGGGCTTAGCAACTTTGATGTGCTTTGCTGAGATTGGGTGCGTTTAATATAATAATTGATGTTAAAAAACCATTTAGTTCAATTTCAAAATTAATGAATTTTTTTTTATATATTTTCAGTCCAACGGGGAATTTTAAACATGTAAGTAAATCAAAAATTGTACATAAAACTAAAACTGTTAGTTAAAAAAAAAAATTGATTAATTTTTTTAATCTCAAACAATTTGTAATAGAATTATGATGGTTTTTTTTTAATATTTACGACTTTAGAACAACAAACACTAACACATGTATGTATTTGTAATTCCCCAATAGTGTAAACAGGAAACGCAAAATATCAAATAAATAAATAAAAAATCTAAAAACTTGTAAATTAATAAATTTTAAATCGTTTATAATTTTCAGTAACGGCAGAAATTCACCAAAAAGCGAAAAGAAAGCCTATAAACTAAATCGTGCCAGCCAATCGACCAGTCTCTATTTGGAAGATGGACTCAAACCTAAGTATCCAATATTTGCAGCACCACTTGACCAACTTGAACTGCAACAGAATGTGCCACGTTTCGTTGTGGATGCTGTCGATTATATTGAACGCAAAGATCGTATTATACAGGATGGTATATATCGTGCATGCGGCAATAAATTCAACATAGACGAGTTAAAGCAAAAGTTAACGAAAAGTTATATTTACGACTCGAAACTTATTGTGGCCGATGATATTCATACAGTAACGAGTTTATTGAAACAGTTCTTCCGCGATCTACCAGAACCCGTTATACCGCAGGATATCTACAGTCGTATAACGGCAAATTTATCTGATAAACAAGCTGTCGATACGATACGAATAGCGATTGAGGAGATGAAGGAACCAAATAAGTCAACACTGAGATTTTTAATAAAACACTTGACCAAGTAAGTACATTTGTGAGTGAGAGTCTGGCAAACGAGTGATCCGAATTGCGGAATCTTTGTTTAGACATTTTTTATATTATATATTTTTTTATATATAAAAGGTGTGTGTCAATCGGTAGCAAAGTACTCTGGGTTATAAATTTTTGACACTGCTGAGGTGAATAAAATTTCACTAGCCCTGGGGTCAAGTAGAATTTTTGACAGAACTTGTAAATTTTTTACAAGCAGCAAATTAGAAGCATGGTATCACAAAACAAAATAGGCCACCGCCGTCGTTTTTGAAAAGTCGAGCCGTCGCCCAATACATTGAATTTTTACGGCTCTTAAATGTAGTTAGACTGAAAAATGCATTGTTTATTATAATTTGCGATTGTAATTGTACATCACACTATTAAATTTTTCGCTACAGCAGACAGTTTCATTTCATGTGTATAAAAATGATCTATTAAAAATTTGTTGGTAGCCGACGGCTTGTAGTCAAATGTTTTGCTTCGCCGCCGCAACAATTTTTTCATCAGCTCATTTTCACAGACGTCAAAATTTCATGTTGTCAAAAAAGATATCATTTGGCACAGCGGAAACATGAAGTTTTTCCCCCACAAGTAAATATTTTTTCACCATAGTACTTTGCTACCGATCGTCATACACCCAAAGAACAATTTTCTTCTTAGGTTTTTTTTTTATTAACCATCTAAAATGAATTGTTTATTATTTAGTGTTGCTGCCTGCAGCTCTTCGAATCGTATGAATGCTTCCAATGTGGCCATTGTTTGGGGACCATCTTTATTTGCCCAAAATGATACCTACGACATGATTGGGCGCATGAATACTTTAAACAAAGTCTTAATAGAAAATTACGATCGAATTTTTGATACAAATGAACGTTTACTTTAATTATAATTAAGCCAATTAAGATCATTATGTTAATATTATACATCACAATATTTATTGAAAAGAAAAGTCATTCTGTAGTCCTCTCCCTAGAAAAGAAAATAAGCTTTACTTATCTATTAGTTTCTTTTAAGAATATCTCAAATTAAGAGATTTTTTTTTGTAAATCGTTCTTTTAAACATCACAAAACATACCAAAAACTAATCACACAAAAACTATAATAAAAGACAAGTATTTCAATTTAAATTAATTATAATTTAAGTACGTATTTGTTATAAATAATAATTACTCTGATTATAAAAATAAAGGCAGTATAAGTTTTTTTTTGCAATTTAAGTCACATATTTTTTAATTAAAATACAATTTTGTTGTTAAAGAAATCAAATGTAAAAGGTGTGCAAAGTGTTGTTTGTATTGGTTGCATGTGTTTATGAGATAAAGTTTCTATTAATCTTTTATTATAGATTTATTATGGTTCGCATCAAACACTATTTTATAGCTGTCGTAAAACTTTAGCACATACAATCAGTACAACCGCTGATACATCCCGGTGAATAACTTTCTTAAGTACTCATTTTGTCAATTTAAAACGATTATATAATTTAAGTTTGAATGTATTTGTGTGTGTGTGCTTATATGTGTATGTGTGTCTGTATATTTAATGTATTTTATTTAGGGTGCTCGCTAGTTTTACTTAATTGTTTTTTATTTTTCAAAATTATATAAAATTTTTTATTATTAGTTATTTTCACGAATCATTAATATTATTTTGAAATATAAACTATTGACAATTAGTTTAGGAATCATATAATAATTAATGTGATAATTTAGCTTTTTAAGACCGTGTGTGTGCTTTTTTGTATATAAAATAAATAAAAATAGTAAGAAAAATCATAAATTGCAATCTCTTTTATTGAAGAAAGAAATTGTTGATTTATAATTGGTTGATTTTTATTTATTAAAATTGTTTATTGATTTTTTTTCCTCCTGAAGAATTTACCCAAAGGGTAACGAAATATTGAGAAAGAATAAATTTGGATGTTTTTTATAAAAAAGAAAGTTGGATGAATAAATATAAATACTCTTTTATTGGACTTATTAAAATTCTTTAGAACTGAGAATTAAAAAAATCATATTTTTCATGTGTTTCTTTGTATGCGAATCCTATTTGATTATTTTTTAATCGAATGAATTGCACCGTTCAACACAAAAAAATGTTGTAGAGGGTACAAAGAAATTTGTGTGTGAAGTTAAATTTTAAAATATAACACCCTAGACACAAACCACCGAGTTTAACAGAGTTCTGTTAGCATGCTAACATGACTCTGTACACATATAAAATATTATTTAATGCATTAAAAATGTAATTATTTTGGGAAGGAGTCAACCTGGTCAGACAAAAATGAATGGGATTTGAAGACAAGGTGTTTCTCTGTTATCGTTTGGTGGTTTGTGTCTAGGGTGTTGTACTTTAAAATTTAACTTCACACACATCAAAGAAATTTGTCTAAAAAATTCAAGAGATCTCAAAGCTCAAATATTAACTTTAACACCAAAAATAAGTTTAAAATTAAAGTGCCTGAATAAGTACTAAATTTACCTTAAAACAAATTTTAAGTTTTGACTTATTTTTAGCGTTGAAGTTAAATTTTCAACTTTGCTGTCTCCAGAGTATCATAATAAAATTGTATGACAAATAATTTTGTTTAATATTTTAACCCTCCAACTCTTCAACTTATTGGTCTATTTCGTGCCTTTTCGAAAAGGGGCTAAAGAAGTCCAACTAGTTGAAGAGTTGCAGGGTTAAAAAATGTAACGTAAATCTTTCTCATAGTGTTTTACATTAGATTGTTGCACACATCTTATAAATAAAATGGAAGATTCTGATGGTTTCCACAGTCACAACAAACATTTGGAAAAGTTGGGAAACTTTAACTTTCCCCCAACAATAACACAGGGTCAAGTGTAAAGTTTCAAAATACCAAATATATACGTTTTTGGTCTCCTCTGCATAATAAATGTCAATAGAATTGTAAATTTTAACATAATTTCATAATTTCATTTCATAATTTAAACATAAATTTTTTTAATAATTACACATAGAGAAAACATATCGTCACTAATGGCAGCTGCAGCAACAAATTACAGTTGTGGAATAGAAACTTATTATTTTTTATTTGCTGTAAACATTAACTAGGCCACAATAAACAAAATCTTGTTTACATTTAATCATATTTTTACTATTCATAAAAACTGCGACCTTGTAAAATTTAACAATATAATTTTGTGAAAAAATTTCAACTACAAACAAAGTTTTATTACTATTCAAAAATATCATAATATCTGTAGCAATAAAATATTATCAGTAATCATATTATTTTAGATTTGTTTACATGTAATCAAATTATGACCATAAATTGTATCATGCAGCTGAATTCCCAATGTGGTAAAATGTTGCTAATGTAACAACAATCGCCAAAACAACACGTTGATTCCAATTTGTTCTGCACTTTCCAAAGAACTGCAAGATATCGTCGTAACGAAGTTATCTTTACGTATCTCCAAACAAATTTTCTTTGGGAAATTGTGCTTAAAGTTTCAAAATTATGTACAAAAAAAAAATTATTAAATGATACGATTTTGCACTACTTTCGGAGCACAAGTTTAGGATCTTAGATCCGGTTCATACGTCAGGTTTGATTCGTCAACTATTTAGTTTTTAGAGGAAGCGGTCTTAACTCATTTTTTTCTGGATTTTGTGATATATGTGAAGATGACTTCGGGACGACGATATGGCAAATTTCGATCTTGTGGGGTGTTTGAAGTCCAACAGCTTACTTTACAACCGCCAGTATGGTTCCCGTAAAGGTCGATCCAGAAAGGTGGTTTCTCTCATTCCATTAATCATTTCGGGGAATGTAGGTGGTGGTTCTAGATATTTCCAAGACGTTTGATAGAGTTTGTTATGTTGCACTTCTGTCAAAACTTATTGCTTTTGGTGTCGATGATGAGAGTTCTCCCGATTTATATCGTGCTTTCTCAGGGATCGCAGTCTACCAAATTTTATAGATGAAATCTCATCAAAATGAGTTCAAGATCAATTCTGGAGTGCCGCAAGCCTGCGTTCTTTCTCCTATGCCATTTATTATTCTTCTAAACGACCTTCTATGTCAAACTTTCTAGCTTATATTTTCTTTTCCAGATGATAGCAGCATTTGCCATTCGCCGGAGATTGGCGTAACATACATAAATGTTACACTAAATAGAGTCGATTTTAACGCTCGTTAAAGAAAGAGGTGCATGCCTACGCACAGACGTATGATATACTGGGCATGAAAATCCAGTGTGCCTTGATTTTATGCGACGGTGTAAGAGATACTTCACTCCATCTGATGTCTTTACTATTTATATCTCATATATCAGACCGTAAATGAAATGCAACTCTCATGTATGGGGCGGTGCTTCAAAATCGGTTCTAAAGCTACTCAACCGCGTACAGGAGAGGGCACAGATGTTCATCGGCGACAGTGGGGTAGCCAAATGTATTTATTCTTTGGAGCCTTCAAGCACTGTGGGGCATGTTTTATTGTTACTATAATATATTGTGCTCTAATAAAATCAGGGATCTTGTTCCCAATACCTCAACTATTTTGTGTGCCACACACTTTTGTTGTCAAATGGCCAGTGAATCGCACTACGGAGAGAATTCATTTATTAGTCTCACAGTTCGTATGGGGAACAAACTCCCTGCAGAGGTCTCTCATATTATTTTCAATGTGGGAAAGCTCATCAAGTCGGAGATCCACAAGCACTACTCCCTCCATCTTCCTTCCCATAGCTTATTTTTCTACTTCCAGCACGCACAATGAACTGCTTGTCTCTCCCTTGGTTCTGTTCCTTGTGTATTCCCAGAGTTCTAAAAGTTTGGTCGAATCCTAACAGGATTGCTTAGAGCCTCCTTTACGACTTAAAATATATTATTTCGTAATCGGTTCAGTAATTTAGAATTCACAGATTTATTAAGATTATTTGTGCGATCCGTCCCACTTGAGGAATGATTCTTTATCATTTTTAAAATTAGTACCACAACAAAATCATATGGAGTATCATATTACCGGTGGTACTCTGCGAAAAGTTTTCTGCGGCATTACATGGGCCCTGAAGCACCCTTTCATATTGCATTGCTACATCACCAAAATATTTTGTGAGTCCTCCTCCCATTTACAATTTTTCGGTGAGTCACTCTAATGTACATACATTGAAGCGCGTGTTTTTTTAAAGGGTGATTTACAGATTTTTCGCGAAAGTAATGTACACGACAAGAGCCATAAAAAAGAACATAAATTATTAATAATATTTAATATTTTTTAAATATAATTTCTAGTAAAAAAATGAAGATCTGCGCTGCATTTGGGAATCCCAGAATAGTTTACAATTTGGTAAGAAAATTCTAAAGCTTTTTTGTAAAAATAAATCCCCTGTTATCATAATTAGCCTATAAAAGATGTTGCGTTGTACTTGCAGAGCATCAGTAAATAAAACTTTCTTTAACTGAAAACAATTATAAAATGTCTGCTGTAAAAGTTGTTCTCTTAGCGGCTTCTTGTCTAGTCCTGTCTGTTGCTGCTGCTCCGGCTGAGTTTGACAATTTCTATGAGCTTCAACCTCAAGATGGTTTTGTTTATGAATTCGAGCCCGTATTATCACGTCAAATAAGATCACCCGAGGGCGGAAGTGTTGATTTGGGCTATAAAAAGGATCAATTTGGCCGTGAAGCCTCTCTGAATTACAATCATAATTTGTTCACTAGCAAAGATGGCCGTGGATCGATAGATGCTTATGCTCAAGCTTCGCGAAATTTCGACTACAATCGTAATGATTTTGCTGGCGGTATCCGTGGATCCTTGAGATTTTAAATGAGTAATTTTGGTTTAAATAAAAAATCTTTCTAATATTTAGTGGTATTAAACTTATTTTTAAAATTATGTTAATAAAAAATTATATATTAAAAAGAAAAGAGAACCAGCTCTTGTGATCAGGGCTGCCAGTAATATTTTCAGAAAAATCGTAAAATTTTATAAATAAAATCGACAGTATTTAAAAAAAAGTCGTAAAAAATCGTCACTCGAAAATCTTCTGTTTTATACAAAAATCTTTCATTTAAAAATTAACAATTCAACAGATTTATTAAAAGTAACAAAAACTTTAAACATTTTAGTCAATTCACTGCAAGATAGAAAGAGATTTTGTGTCGAAACAGATTAAATACTTTCCAAAATAAACGTTAATTTTTATATATGTTTTATATTTTAATTTAAATAGAAATTCATGGAATATACTCTTAAACAGTTTCTCATGAACTTGCAATTCATGTGTAGATTCGAGTTAACTTTTTTATTTATTCGATTTTGTACGCGTACAAACAGATGCACATATAAAATATGAAAGAAGGACATATGATATTGATTTAAATTGGGTAATTACAAAATAAAAATACTATAAATACACATCATAGTTATATTTTTTTATAATATTTTTTGTAACATTCATAGGATTTATTTTTTAAATAATCTTTTGAAAAAAGAATCCTCACAACGGTTCCTGTTTCCAATGAATTTCTTATCTTGGTCTTATTAAAATTAATTTTGCTAAATATTCTTTCAGCATTAGACGAAGAGTTTGCCAAAGTCATTAAGTTATTTACAAATTTACATAAAATTGGAAAAACACGTTTATTGTTTGGGAGATTATTTGACTTTTCTCTTTTCCAAAAGATGTCTACAAAATCCAAAAATCTTGGTTCTCTTATTTCATGCTCAATATCTTCATATTTTTCTTTAGAGACCAGATTAGGATCAGCATATGATAAAGAAAGAATTTCTGAGTTTTTTTTTTAAATCACAGATGGTGTAATTAAATTTAATTTTTTTATAATTTTGTCATCGAAATATAATCTTTTTTGGTAACACAATTCAACGTATAGTGATACGCAATTATCAAAAAAAATTATTGAAAGTTTCAACATCAATTGTATATTGTCTTATAAGAATGTTATAACATTTCCTTTAAACCAAGATAAACTTCTTCTTTTTTTAAAAAATTTTTACGGTTATGAAAATCAATTTGATTTGGAGGCGTATTTTTAAACAATCATCTAAAAAATTAATTAAAACATTAAAAAAATAGTTTCGTTATTTCATAGTGCATGTTGTGGATTTAAATTCCTTCAGTTTTGTTTAGTATTCATCAAATTAAGCACATATTAAAAAAAAGTAAAGCTGGTGCTAAAATCTTAAAGTAAAGATCGTCAATGTCATTAAAATTTTTAAAAATATATTCGTATTATTAGAGCTTGATATTTTGCCATACGTAGAGGTTATGCTGAGCAAAAAATAGCGAAGTAAAAAAATCGTCGAGGTATAAGGGATACTAAACAAAAATCGTCAAACGATATTTTGTGAATTTCGCTATAAAAAATCGTCAAAATGACGTAAAATCGTCAAGTTTGGCAACCCTGGTCAAAAAGCTAAATTGCTTTCGTAAAAATTTGTGAAAACTTTTGGGTACTCGAACGCATTTATTCATGCAAAAAACAACCGACTACACAAAGCAACTATTAGCTGTCAAATCGCGTATCAAACAAAGTAGTGTTGCCAATTCAAAGTTCTATTGGGCTTAAAAAACGTCCTTTATAAGCGATGTTGTGGCTTCAATGCTTGACTTTAACTTCAATGAAAAAAGTAGACGAAAATACGAGTAGGTAAAAATATTAAGTGTAAATATGAGTGATTTCTTCTCTAACACTCGCTCTCCAGACTACGAGAACATTTTGCAATTTTTAGAAATTTAAATATAACCTTAAAATTGGAGCGATTCTTAAAACGTCGCGGACCAAAAATTTGTAAACATAACACAGGCCAATAAATTTACAGTAATTGAATACCAAAATTAGTAATTCCGACCAAAATAAAGCACTTTCAATATACATATACGGGCAAGTCCTAGAAACAGTCCAGCAACCAAATTTTTTTTGAAATTTATCCAACTTATTTTTTATCTTTTCTATAAAGAAATATTAATACTAGATGAGTAATTTTAAAAATAAAATAAATGTATGTCGATGATTATTAATAAACAAATTATTAACAAATCCTACAATACCTCAGTTTTAACAATTTTTAGGTATTCATATATCATTGTATATATCCATACATATATTTGTTCCTTTTAACTCCTATGAGAAGCATAGGGCCTTAACAAGATTATTCCAATATAATCGATTGGATGCACGAAGTTTTATTTCATTCCAACGTAGATTAAGATGGGATGTTTCTATTTCGACTTGTTGTTTTCACTGTAAAGCACAAATACTTACGTCACAAAAGAAAAAAAGATATAAATGAAATGAAATGAAATACGAGCATTGAACAATGAACTAATTTAAGAAGTAAATAAATAAATATAAGCACTGAACTAGTTTAAAATTTAGCAAGCAAATGAAAACCGAATTTTTAGTAATAAGATTGTTTCTAAATATTTCAATAAAAATTTTATAAATAGTAAAGGTGATGGCAAATAAAATCAGAATCAATCTGGCAATTAAATACATAAAGGGTTCATTCACGTCTCTTGATAAAAAACTACAAAATTTTTTAGCCGCAAATAAGTTATTTTAGAATAACGTTGAGCAATTAGATGGATACTAATATTCTTGAAGTTAATCCTAGTAAGACTAAGGCGATGGTTTACAGATTTAATAGACGTGATATGACTACATTGGATTTGGATTTGCGGTGCTGTTATTGATATTGTAAGCCAGATCAAATGTCTTGGTGAGGCGATACATGATAAACTATCTTTTGAACTTCTCGTTTGTCTTGCAGTTAGGAGATTGTACCACTTAAATTTTTAATCTTAAATATCGCATTTTAATCTAAATCTTTAGAATTATTAAATACAAAAATTCTATAAGTATTGTGCAAATGATATATTTTACAAGGACCTTAAGAAATCCTCAAGCGTTAATCTCACGGATTAATAATTCCACATATGAACTATCTTTGGTAGTTCAGGTTTCTAGATTAAGGAATGTTTTGCCAAGAAAGTTACGTGTCTTCTCTTTGACTGTTTCAACTTGTAAAAGGAAACTTTAAAGTTTTTATAACATGGACATCAGTTAGTTACAAATAGACTGGAGTCAATTTGACGTTTCATTTTATTTCGACGTCTATCTATTTTTAAACGGTGATGAGGTGTCATCGAGATGTTAGAAAGTATATTGTTTTATTGTTAATTACTCATAGATATATATTAATCACATGTAATACGAATTAAATTGGCCTAAGGCTACTACATGTACATATTACGAATGAATAAATAAATAAAATAAAATAAACAAATAATTTCAAGTGGAATTAATGCGTTTTGGTGTCGGCTACTTTTTTTATAATTATCAAGTTTTTATTGTGTATCGTAATTTGCCGATAAGAAGAAAAAAATGTCCAAGAGATTTGTTATCAGAAGCATCATAACTTTTACAACGACAGGACATAAACCTTTAAATCTGAAGCGATTAATGAAAAATCACATGCTAATAAAACAATGTTCAACTTTTTTCCAAGTATAAAAGCAGAGAAATTTTATAAAATATTCACAGAGCTAAATTTAAAGCAATACTGTAAATATTTAAAAAATATAAAATGAAATTTATTTTTGCAATCTCTGCCTTGTGTTTGGTGGCCGTAAATGCCGGTACTGGCTGTCAGCTCCCTTCTATATCGATGGATGGACCTATTTCAGATCCTAAGGAAAAAGTTGTGTATTTTGCAAAGAGCTTTCGTGACCTGCATCACGGTCCATGTCTAGATGATGAAGATAAAAATATTTGTGATATCATTAAGGACATGTACAAGGATTATGAAAAGTGCATTGCCGAACCGGCCGTGACTCCAGGCGAATTTACATCGAATGAAATTGCAAATGATTGCAGCGAAAAACATGCTTCTATTGCCCTGCAGGCTTTGAAAATTATTTTTCTATCTATTGAAGGCTGCATGGTTGGCGTGCTTCATTAAATATGAAAATTAAATGGCAAATTGATTTAGTAAAGTGTTTGTTTTTAGTATTAAGTAATTTATGTTCTGCTAAATATTTAGTAGAAGATCATTTTTCTAGTGTATAATCTCAAAGGAGTCCTTTTTTTGTCTTTCTGAAATATCACTCTTTGTAATGTATCAAAAATAATTAATGTTCGATAAGCAAAATTTTTAAGATTATTCTTCCATTTAAAAAATTAAAAATAAATAAAGATTGCCTCACGATGCGAACGAAGTGTTCTAGTAATGTTAAATTTGTAAAATGTTTCTAGAACAAATTGATACGAAAAAGTTTCTGCAAAAAACAAACGACTACAAAACAGAATGACGGACAGACATGCATATAAATATTCAATTCGAAATAGAAAGGTAAAACAACGCGACTAATAATGAAGGAAAAAACATTTAAAAAGAACACAGACGAATTAGTAGACTTTACCGTTCTTAATCGAATGTGATCATCATAATTTTCATCACGCTGGTTGATACACAACCATTAAACAATATTTCCCGATGGCAACGATTCGTCCTAGATTAAGGAAAATGTGTAATGCATGTGTATTTTCATCGAAAATTTTACTTCAACATACAGATGTACAATTTCAAGGTGTTTATTTAAAATATACCAAAAGACTTTTCGTAGAATTACATGACTTTTTCAAAACCTGTTTTCGTAATTTGTATTTTGCGCGCGCAGCTCTATTGTCATCCAATAAAAAGAAAGTTCGAACCGAACTTTTATCTTCTGATATTTAAACGGTAAAAAACATTATATTCATGCCTACGAAGGTGTATTTAGGTAATAGCGGGAGGGCCACAATCACAATTATTGAACAAAAAGTGCGCATCTCTTGTAAAAAACTTTCGTCTTAAGTTATGCGTTACATACAAACTTAAGTAGAATTAAAAATAATCAGCTGCCACAGCGCTGTGACCTTCTAAACTTAATACGCCTTAATGCCTACTTCTATTCAGTTTAAAATTTCCAAAAAAATTGTGTTTAATTAAAAGAAAATCATATTTTTATTATTACCAAAATACCTGAATTTTTTCGGAAAAATTCCGCAACTCGAAACTCCATTCTATAGAATAATCTCGGGATTTCGGCATTGGATTCTCTATTAATGACATAACAAACTTAGATCACAAGCAGGGGTGCCAAACGTTTCGATTTTACGTCATTTTTACGATTTTTTATAGCGAATTTCACAAAATGACGTTTGACGATTTTTGTTTAGTATCCCTTATAATTCGACGATTTTTTACTTCGGTGTTTTTTGCTCAGCATAAACTCTACGTATGGCAAAATGTCAAGCTCTAAAAATATATTTTTAAACATTTGAATGACATTAACGAGCTATACTTTTGTTTTTTTTAAATATGTGCTTAATTTGAATCTAAAAAAAATTTAAGGAATTCAAATTCACAACATGCATTATGAAATAATGAAACTTTTTTTAAATGTTTTAATAAATTTTTAGTAGATGATTGTATAAAAAATTCGCCCCTAAATAAAATTGATTTCCATAACCGTAAATATTTGTTAAAAAAGGAAAAAGTTTATATTGGCTTAAAAGAAATGTTATAACATTCTTATAAGACAATATACAATTGATGTTGAAACTTTCAATAAATTTATTGATAATTGTGTATCATTTTACGTTGAATTGTGCTACCAAATAAAAAAAAATATTTGATTTCGATGACAAAATTATAAAAAATTTAAATTTAAAATGTGATTTTGAACAAAAAATTTCCGAAATTCTTCTTTTATTAAAAGGTTTTCCTAATCTAGTCTCTAAAGAAAAATATGAAGATATTGAACATGAAATAAAAGAACTTAGATTTTTGGATTTTGGAGACAGCGCACTAAATGTAGATACATATATTTTGAAAATAGGAAAGTCAATTAATCGACCAAACAATAAACCTGTTTTTCCAAATTTACGTAAATTTATAATAACTTAATGACTTTGCTAAACTCTTCAGCTAATGTTGAAAGAATATTTAGCAAAATTAATCTTAGTAAAACCAAGATAAGGAATTCATTGGAAACAGGATCCCTTGAGAGCATTATTTTTTCAAAAGATTATTTAAAAAGAACTCCTCTAAATGTTACAAAATATATTATAAAAAAACATAACTACAATGTGTATTTATAGTATTTTTATTTTGTAATTATCCAATTTAAATCAATATCATATGTCCTTCTTTCGTACTTTATATGTACATCTGTTTGTACGCGTATAAAATCGAATAAATAAAAAAGTTAACTCGAATCTACACATGAATTGCAAGTTTATGAAAAACTGTTTAATAGTATATTCCATGAATTTCTATTTAAATTAAAATATAAAACATATCATGTAAAGAATTAACGTTTATTTTGGAAAGTATACAATCTGTTTCGTCACAAAATCTCTTTAGATCTTGCTTTGAATTGAAATAAGCATATGGATTGCAGAAAATAATTTGCTTATACTTTTTTAAAGTATAAATATCTTTCAACACTATATTGATTTTCAATCAGCTGTTTCCTCCATCTTACTAATTTTTAAAATTTTTCCGCCCGTGTACTTTTTTGTGCGACACCATTTTTGGAGCGTAAATTTTTCAGTTTACTCAGTAATTGCTCATTTACTGCATTTTACTGCAGCAGTACTCGAACGGACCTAATTATTTAACTGCAAAGTATCGCGTTTGTTTTTTATTTATTTTTTTTTAAATTTCAAGTAACCTTAACCCTTTCGAACCGAACAAAAACTGCTGGAGGTACAATATTGGCAACAGCTGAACCTTAAAGAATATGAAAAAGTATAAAGTTTTACAGCGCCAGAAATTCATATTGAATGACCAAAGGCGCTGGGGTGGCTGGAGCATATAATCGCAATATTTTCACCGCTTTTCTGTTTCCGTTCGATAAACCTAATCTCTCTTCCATGACAATTACTCATTACCGTCAGCAGTTTTGTATCCTGCCAGTACGCGCATGACGTTCCAAATTGATTTTGGTAGCACACACTTTCTCCTCTTTTCAATTTCTTTGAACATGAAGGAAGCTGCTTAAAGTTTATAAATAACAGAAAAAATACATTTTCATTCAAGAGGTGTTTTTTATATATTTTTTTGATATATTGTATTGACCGGGTCGAAAGGGTTAAAAAATCTTTGACATTTTATGCACTGGCTTTTAGCTCTCGCTATCTCATCGTAATAATCCTGTTCTTAAGAAACTGATATTGGTGAAATAAGAAAAACATTAAGGAAAAGTGTGAACACTTGAAATTTTGTATTGGCCATAAACACAATATGGTTCATTGTGTTGAAGCTAAATTATAACATACACACACTGAGAACGATGTTGTTGCACTTAAATAGAAAACCTAAGTTTTTCATCGTTGCAATGGCTTAATTTTATTTTTTTTTTAATTTTCCATATTGTGCATTAAAGTCACGTACCCAAGATATGCGACATTTGAACTATAAGTTTAGTTTTGAAGTTATCTGCCATTTGTTTTTCTTCTTTGCAATTGCCTTTGGTTTTTATTATTCACTTAAGGAACTCAGGACAACAAATGAAAGAAAGTTTAAATAAAAACATCAACGACAAAAAAAAAAGAATCTTTTTGCTAAAGTCATGAAAATCAAAATGTGTTGCAGTTAAATTAAAATAAAATTGATAAATAAGTCATTAAGCTCTCCCAGAATAAATGTTGGAATTTAAACAAAATTTATTAGTTTATTACTTTTAGCTGAAATTAAATATCATGCCAGTGACTTTATTATGATAGAATGCCCCTAATATGTTTCTCAAATATTTACAAATTATTTAAGCTAGACATTTCATTATCAAACACACGATTTCCTACACAGTGCAATCGCGGTAACGTGAACAGTTCATTTTATGTGAACATCGTTTAATGTGAACAATTTTTTTTTAAATATGGACAAAGTTAGAAAGTTCTGCTGTAACGTGGAATCTGAAGATTCAAAATGGTCGAGTTAAAAATAATTTCAAGCGTCAAGTTTGAAACTCTTTTAGCTGCAGCAATCCTCTTTGAAAGATTCTTCCTTACTCGTATGTGTTTTTGATAGCAAAATTTATTGGGTAGTTTATACCGCCGACAAAGCTGGTGTAATTAATTATTTTGTTAAAAATGGGTCCTAAATAATCTCTTCAATCGGCAACAAGTGTAACTTGCCTAGCAAGACAATATGGTGTTGAGTAGTCAACAGTGTCTGCTATTAAAAATAAAAATGAGGCAATACTACAGTCCATCAATAGTATCTTTGCGGGACCAGAAAAAAACACTATGAAAGCACCAGCTTGAATGCAGGTTTCAACGGAATCGAGAAAGATGATGCAACTGAAAGCAATGAAATTGAACGTGAAGTAGAAGCTGATGATGACTCTGTTGTGAAAGTCTCTGCAGCGGAATTGACGGAAATGAGGTATCTAGAAGAAATATTTAATAAAGCGTGACGTGAATGTTCTTCGACGGCTGCAAGAGAAAGCTGTGTTGTAAAATTAAGTAAAGAAAAAGATGATCAAAAACATGCGTTCTTCAGAAAAACGAGCTTTGTTCGCTTTGAAAAAATAAATATTTAGACGTATAGAATTAATGCAGAAAATGTTAAAAAATATATATTTTAATTTTTTTTAAGTTAAATTTATTAAGTTTAAAATACATCTTGTAGATTGTACTTATTTTACAATAATAAGCAGTGAGCGAATAATAATAATTTTGAGGACAATTGTAAGTACTGCTGCAGAATTACAAGAATATGCATTTAAGTTAATTTTTGTTAAACAAAAAATCTTAATCATTAAACTCTTGATTCTGGAAAGGATTTTTTAAGTTGTGGGCAAACCAAAATAGATTACGGAGTGAAACTTGAGCAATTCGTGTGCCACTGACCATTCTTTCATAATCTTCAAGAATTTTTTAAAAAAAAATTAAATTTTGTTTAACAAAAAGCTAATTTGTTTAAACAAAAAATCTGAGTGATTGAACTCATGATTCTGCAAAGGATTTTTAAGTTGTGATGTGGCAGAAGACTCGTTTTCGATTTGACACTTTTATTAATTTTTTTTTCTTACATTAAAAATACACAATTATTGTCAAATCAATAAAATACAATAATTTTTTTCTGATAATTAATTTAAATATTTTATGAATTATAAAATTGTTTTTTGTGTGTGCAGATGATATGTTCATAGTATCAGATACGAATTTGGATTGTGGATTGGATGGAAAATCCGATTCAATCTCATGTTTTTTTAAAACAGAAATTAATATTTAATTAATTAATATTTATATAAAAAAAAGTTATGTTCACTTCATGTTATTCATAACAAAGTTGTAATCTGATTGCAATATGACAGAAGGTTATGTTCTATTCATTTTATTTAAATAAGCTATTGTGTTAAGAAATTATTGGGTGTACGAATTTTTTTATAATGTGGATTGCATGGTAAATCCGAAATCCAAAGTTCCGCCCGACGTTCCCATTGGCTCCTCATCGGTGCAAATTTGTCGTCATTGCGTTGTGGGCGACGACTAATTACGCCATCAAAAGGAAGAGTTTTGTGCACATTCAGAAACGTCTTCTTCGACATAATGGAGTTTTGTATGGAAAATTTTTTACCAAAGATTAGAATTATAAAGTTTTGAAATTACAACAAAACTTTGCAATGAATTGGTCTAAATAATGAGAAATCCAATTAGTCAGGATGCAGAAAAATTTTATATGGTTTAATATTGAATTAAAAGTGATGATTTTAAGAAAATAAGTTACTTTATTTATTAAATAACAAATAAAAATACTAACATAATTAAGGACTTCTCGGATAAAATTGGTTCTTGTACATCATAAACTAAAAAGTGGTTGGTGAATACGATGGTACTGGCAGTATCAATGTTTCAACTCCATCAAATTAAAATTTATCTAAAGTAGTGCTTTTGCATTCCATCTACGCTAAAATTTTATTTCTTTTGTTTTTAGAACTTATTGAATGTTTATTTATTATTTCTCTACAAAGACTGAGAAATCAAATTAATTCTTTTTCGTAACCGAATTTTGTCAGTTCCATATTCAGACATATAATTCGGCTATAATTACTGAATTCATTTAAAATTTAAAATATTTTCTATTGTGAATAGAATGAGTTTTTAAAAATTTTTTAATTTATTTAACAAAGTAACGCATAAACTAAAATGTGAATAATGTATTTAGTAAAGGGCTGCGCAAAGCGTTCTATAAGTAATACTTTATTACTGTTAAGTTTGCACTTTCAAGCGGCATAATTCAGTATAATTTGTTCAGCGTGAACAAAAACGTCTATGGAATTTAATTAAACAAATAACAACGTTATTATTTGTGTTCTGTTCCGAAATAAAAATTCATAGTAAATCAAATTAAGGAAAAATCTCAAAAAACATTGCGAATGCAATGGCACTAATATTTTGTTTATTAATTTTTGTTATTTGTATTGAACAAACATACATATGTATATTTACGTCTACGCAACTACCACATATTCAAACATTAATGGCAAAGAATTATGTTTCGAATAAAGTCAAATTCATGGCAATTAACACAATTTATTCATGATTTATTTTAATTTAAAATTCTAAATAAACTCCCTTTATAGTTTTTGTTTGCCTTTATTTAAGGTGACACTCTTTGGTTTTAATTCATTATTAATTTGTTCGACTTCATTTTTGGTTCCATTTCAGTTTAGTTTTAAAATTATTGTGGACTTGTAAGTTGTTCGAATGTTGTTGGTAATTTCTCAAATAACATTTGCTTAGAAACATATTTATGATAAAATTTCCAACAACATTATTACACCATACAAAACCTGGAATATTTCTCTTTTGAAGTGCTTTAAATAATAGTTTTTGAGTGCTTTTGGTTCCCCTTGTTACAACAACTCGGTCATTGTTAAGTGAACTCTGTTTTTTGTCGCAAAAAAATATTAAAAAGCGAAAAAGAAGCTTTCTAAACTGTTCTTCATATAAATTTGTATATTTATGTGTAAGTAAAGAAAAGAAATAAACTCACCTGTTTAAGATGGCAGTTTTCATTCCCGCTATTTTGTAGATATTTTTATTTTTTTATTTCATTCTTTGTTTTAAAGAACCACACGTAGACTGCAAGCAATAATAATAAATACCGCACAAACCGATTGATTGATTATTGAAACTGATTGAAAATATATATTTTTTTTAACTAAAAAAAAATTAACTACTTGATACATTTATATGTGTGAACTTTACAAATTGACTACAAATTCGGAAATGGGTGGTCTACAATTCAATTTATTATGAACCGGACACAATACACAATAACAATAACTATTGCACGAATCGATTTATACATTGGAATTTTATTAATTATTATAAGAATATATAATATATTGCTTTCAATTAAAGAAAATTACCTACTTAAGGTATTTTCCTGCACTTCACACACATTGATAGCACTAGAAACTGTAGAACGATTCAGGACACGAACGAAATAAAAATGGTCGGCTCTTTTTGGCACAAATTAATTGATTTCGCGTAACTTTTCTATTCTTTTTTAATCAAACTGCGCACACCATCCAACTTGACGAAAAATTCAAATAAGACACAAATAAAAGCAACAAAAAGACAAAACTGCGAGCGTATTTGCAGAAGAATACTCTGCCAAAAACTTTAATGGATCTGACTGCATCAATTATCAAACAAACACGGACACAAACAATAAAAAATAAGCTCCAAACAAAGTAGTAAGAAGCTTTAAACCATTTAAACTTAGAGCTTAATTTGTGCTTGCAATAATAAAAAGCTCTATGCTTGCATACGAAAGCTTTTATTTTGTTAACGAAACACGCACATTAAGATTTTGGTGGGAAACGGATAACGAAACAAAAGGAAATGTTCAATCATCTTTCATCATATTGGAATTTTGTTTTTAAGCTAAATAATTATTTTTTCACAATAATTTAACTTTATTCTTTTAAGATATTTATTTTTTTACACTTTTTATTTGCTTTTATCTTAGTTTTGTTCCTTTTCCTTTTTCACTATGACACCGATATGGACAATCCACTCGCGCACGTCCGACACAAATTCCGCAAATAGACTAACAAACGAACTAAAGAGCACTCAACTGCTAACTGATTGCTTTTCATATAAATTTGCTACTCCTTTAATACGGTGGCAGCATCGAACCATCTGACAATTTTTTTTACTACACTTTTTTAGTGCATTGTCGCAAGCAAATGCATTAGTTTGTGTGTTTGTGATTCGGCTGTTTAAGCGCAGCTAATGTGAATGTTGCCACCGCGCTACCACCTGGTACATTAAGTCGCCATGAAGAGCATGAATTGCCAACAGTAATAAGAATTGGGATGATTGTTTCGGCCTTAATTTCGGTCCTAAAAGTTAGTATAGTGAAACTTGAAGTAATGTTATACTCGCATAACGAACGAAAAGAAAATACTCAAACTAGAAAAACAAAGACCAAATTTTTAACATTAACTACTTTATAAAGTAAATGTTTAGAAAGATGAGTGCTCTGCATAAATAACGAGAAGATAAATAAAGCACCAAAGAATGTAAAAGAAAGAAAAAGTCGTTGCAGTACCGATAGTTTATATTTTAATTTTGTTTTTTTTTTTAATAAGCTGCTGCGAACTTTTCATTGCATTTCAGGGCTGTGTAAGCGTCAAAGTGAAACAAAAATGGGAAACAGAAAAATAATTTCTAAGGATGAATGTAAATAGGAATCCAAACAAAAATTTAGTCGAACTGGTGCTTTATATGCTAAAATTTTATTATTTTGAATTTTATTCGTACTATTTCTAATAATTAATATTTTACATACATATGTAGTAAAATATTAACAGTTTTATTAAAAACAAACTTAAATTGATTATAGCTAGGGGGTATAGCTAGTTCCTATGAGCATTTCACTATTGGTAATCTAGATCATCAGGGAACTTTACTATTCGAACTTGGAAAAAACAATAATGTTTAAAAAAATAGTCGATCTATGAGAAATAGTGAGCATCCCAGTATAGAAAAAGAGCTCTATAGTTGGTTTCTCAACCACAGGCTAAAATACCTCCCAAAAAAGGGAATTGCATTAAAATCACATTATGTGTTTTCCAATATATTCAGTGACAAATTAAAGGTTGGTCTTATTTAAACTAGTACGGAACTCTACGTTCGTGTGTTGGACTCACATTTTGCTAAAGGTCTAACTATAATGTGGTTATGCTAAGTTAAGCAACTGTGCGAATACACATAAGCATATGTATACCTATAACTATTTACATATATAATATAATAACTTAAGGAATTTTTCGTCAAAGTGAAGTGGACAACCCGAATTTCAGCAGATTTTTCGAACCGGACCCGAATTCGAAAACGAAAATTTTTCAGAGAGCCCAATGAACTACAACCGAAGGCAGGATTTATCTATTTTCTTCTTAAAATATCCATTTTTCATAAAATTTTAAAGAATGGCTATAAAAATATATTACTGTAAACAATTTAATCTATGTTTATTTTTGTTCATTACCAAAGGAAGTGAAAACAAAAATGAAATCTTATTCGCAAGCCTTAAAATATTAGTGATTTTGTTATTATTGTGCTAAAAATTTCATAAAATTTTAAATATTTAAACACTTTTGATGCACTTTTCTGAAATTTGATTCCACGCCCTGTCCTTCTAATATCTGTTATAATAAAAAATATATTTTTTATCATAAGGGCGCTTATGGTTTTTAACATTACCAATTTCTACAAAGTTCTTTTCCTCATCCAATGGAACTTAATTTTTATAAATAAATTACAATAAGTAAAGACAAAAATTAGGTTTTGCAGTACAAACTTAAATGAAATTTAAATTAAATTTAAATGACCAAACCTGCTGATTTAAATTCTGTTTAAGTTGTGCACACATACATACATTCACAAACATGTGTATGTTTTTGCTAGCTTATTTCTGTTTCACGCAACAAAGTAAAAAAAAATTGCGGCCATTGAAAAATCAACATCTTTTGGCGCGAAATTTGGACTTCTTTCATTTTTAATATTATTCTAATTGTTTTAAACTTTTAAAACATTGCAGCAAGCTATCATTGTTGTTATTTTCAGCCTGAAAAAGAACCCACATTAGAAATTTTTCTTTAATTTTGTTCAACAGATATTTTTCAAAAAATATATATGTATGTAGATAATTTCATGACGCTGCCTTATTTTATCGTAATTAAATACAAACAATCAGTTAACAGAAACTGTATTTAAGTGCAACTTAAATTTAAATGAAAATTAACTAAATGCGTATTTAAATATGAAGTCGTAAAGCGGCCATATGTGTATTCCCATTTTTGTTTCACTTTGACACTTACAAAGCCCTGCACTGTAATGAAAAGTTCGCAGCAGCTTATTTAAAAAACAAAAATAAAATATAAACTAACGGTACTGCAACGAATTTTTCTTGCTTTTCCATTCCTTGGTACTTTAAATTTTGCTTTATTTATCTTCCCGTTAGTTATGCAGAGCACACATATTTCTAAACACTTTACAAAGTAGTTAATGTTAAAAAATTGGTCTTTGTTTTTCTAGTTTGACTATTTTCTTTTCGTTCGTTATGCCAGTATAAAATTACTTCAAGTTTCGCTATACTAACTTTTAGGACCGAAATTAAGGCCGAAACTATCATCCCAATTCTCATTACTGTTGGTAATTCATGCTCTTCATGGCGACTTAATGTACCAGGTGGTAGCGCGGTGGCAACATTCACATTAGCTGCGCTTAAACAGCCGAATCACAAACACACAAACTAATGCATTTGCTTGCGACAATGCACTAAAAAAGTGTAGTAAAAAAATTGTCTGATGGTGCGATGCTGCCACCGCAGTAAATGATTGGCAAATTTATATGAAAAGCAATCAGTTATCAGTTGAGTGCTCTTTAGTTCGTTTGTTAGTCTATTTGCGGAATTTGTGTCGGACGTGCGCGAGTGGATTGTCCATATCGGTGTCATAGTGAAAAAGGAAAAGGAACAAAACTAAGATAAAATCAAATAAAAAGTGTAAAATAAATAAATATCTTAAAAGAATAAAGTTAAATTATTGTGAAAAAGTAATTATTTAGCTTAAAAACAAAATTCCAATATTATGAAAGATGATTGAACATTTCCTTTTGTTTCGTTATCCGTTTCCCACCAAAATCTTAATGTGCGTGTTTCGTTAACAAAATAAAAGCTTCCGTATGCAAGCATAGAGCTTTTTATTATTGGAAGCACACATTAAGCTCTGAGTTTAAATGGTTTAAAGCTTCTTACTACTTGTTTTTATAAGTTATTTGCAGCTTATTTTTTATTGTATGTGTCCGTTTGTTTGTTTGATAATTGATGCAGTCAGATCCATTAAAGTTTTTGGCAGAGTATTCTTCTGCAAATACGCTCGCAGTTTTGTCTTTTTGTTGCTTTTATTTGTGTCTTATTTGAATTTTTCGTCAAGTTGGATGGTGTGCGCAGTTTGATTAAAAAAGAATAGAAAAGTTACGCGAAATCAATTAATTTGTGCCAAAAAGAGCCGACCATTTTTATTTCGTTCGTGTCCTGAATCGGTCTACAGTTTCTAGTGCTATCAATGTGTGTGAAGTGCAGGAAAATACCTTAAGTAGGTAATTTTCTTTAATTGAAAGCAATATATTATATATTCTTATAATAATTAATAAAATTCCAATGTATAAATCGATTCGTGCAATAGTTATTGTTATTGTGTATTGTGTCCGGTTCATAATAAATTGAATTGTAGACCACCCATTTCCGAATTTGTGGTCAATTTGTAAAGTTCACAAATATAAATGTATCAAGTATTTAATTTTTTTAGCTAAAAAAAATATATATTTTCAATCAGTTTCAATAATCAATCAATCGGTTTGTGCGGTATTTATTATTATTGCTTGCAGTCTACGTGTGGTTCTTTAAAACAAAGAATGAAATAAAAAAATAAAAATATCTACAAAATAGCGGGAATGAAAACTGCCATCTTAAACAGGTGAGTTTATTTCTTTTCTTTACTTACACATAAATATACAAATTTATATGAAGAACAGTTTAGAAAGCTTCTTTTTCGCTTTTTAATATTTTTTTGCGACAAAAAACAGAGTTCACTTAACAATGACCGAGTTGTTGTAACAAGGGGAACCAAAAGCACTCAAAAACTATTATTTAAAGCACTTCAAAAGAGAAATATTCCAGGTTTTGTATGGTGTAATAATGTTGTTGGAAATTTTATCATAAATATGTTTCTAAGCAAATGTTATTTGAGAAATTACCAACAACATTCGAACAACTTACAAGTCCACAATAATTTTAAAACTAAACTGAAATGGAACCAAAAATGAAGTCGAACAAATTAATAATGAATTAAAACCAAAGAGTGTCACCTTAAATAAAGGCAAACAAAAACTATAAAGGGAGTTTATTTAGAATTTTAAATTAAAATAAATCATGAATAAATTGTGTTAATTGCCATGAATTTGACTTTATTCGAAACATAATTCTTTGCCATTAATGTTTGAATATGTGGTAGTTGCGTAGACGTAAATATACATATGTATGTTTGTTCAATACAAATAACAAAAATTAATAAACAAAATATTAGTGCTATTGCAGTCGCAATGTTTTTTTGAAATTTTTCCTTAATTTGATTTACTATTTCGGAACAGAACACAAATAATAATGTTATTTGTTTAATTAAATTCCATAGACGTTTTTGTTCACGCTGAACAAACTATACTGAATTATGGTGCTTGAAAGCGCAAACTTAACAGTAATAAAGTATAACTTATAGAACGCTTTGCGCAGCCCTTTACTAACTGCGTTACTTTGTTAAATAAATTAAAAAATTTTTAAAAACTCATTCTATTCACAATAGAAAATATTTTAAATTTTAAATGAATTCAGTAATTATAGCCGAATTATATGTCAGAATATGGAACTGAAAAAATTCGGTTACGAAAAAGAATTAATTTGATTTCTCAGACTTTGTAGAGAAATAATAAATAAACATTCAATAAGTTCTAAAAACAAAAGAAATAAGATTTTAGCGTAGATGGAATGCAAAAGCACTACTTTAGATAAATTTTAATTTGATGGACTTGAAACATTGATACTGGCAGTACCACCGTATTCACCAACCACTTTGTAGTTTATGATGTACAAGAACCAATTTATCCGAGTAGTCCTCAAGTATGTTAGTATTTTTATTTGTTATTTAATAAATAAAGTAACTTATTTTCTTTAAATCAATACTTTTAGTTCAATATTAAAGCACATACAATTTTTCTGTGTAGTAAAAAGAATCAAAATATAATTAACTGAAGAGTGATCATTGGATCAAAAATGTTCCTTAGGAATTTTGTTCTGCTCCTTGTTTTTTGTCAGTGAAGATTTTATTTCAATATTTAACTACTTTATAACTGCATCATGAGTAATTGGATTTCTCATGGTACAAAAATGTTCCATACGAAATCACATATAAGACGCTCGCTCTATTTTGTCGACTACTTTAGATAAATTTTAATTTGATGGACTTGTAACTTAGCACTGGCAGTACCACCATGTTCAGTAACCACTTTATGATGCTTTATGATGTACAAAAACCGCTAAAATTTTATCCGAGTAGTCCTCAATTATGTTAGTACAGTACTTGTGATTTAGCTGCATAATCAACTTTGCACAATTTTTTGTGCAGATAAGTCAAAAATGATGTTATCTTAAATGTATCTATGTTTGTATGTGTGTACATGCATACAAAATAAATGAATTTTAATGATGGCAACTTGCCATCTTGTGGGACTTGTATGCCATATTTTTTAATTATAAATGGTCTAAGTTGGATATTTATGTGAAAAAGTGTCCACTATATATTTTTAATAAATGGAGCTACATTTTATTTTTTATATAAAAATATTTCAAAAATGACAAAAAATATGGTAAATATGCAATTATACAAAATGCACTTAAAAAAGTTCAGGAAGAATAATAAAAGAAAATATATATTTTCGGGCAGTTAAGTCAAAACGCAGCTAACGTTGATTTTTTGTATGAAAACAATTTTCAAATGCCAATAAATTTTGGGTAATTATCTTAAATCTGCAGGTACAGAAAGCGCACTTAAAAAACGATTTCGTCGTATGGGATTTTAAAGAATAGTGACAGAAATTATTCATTTTGTGCAGTTAAATCAAAACTGCTCTTAAACAAAAGCTAAATCAAAACTACTGTATTTATTAATTAATTTCAAATAAAGTAACTTAATTTTTTTAATTCCCTGCCGGCAGTGCAGTTGTGTGTTTGTCAATCCATCCCTGCGATTTTGATTGGGTTCAGTGGGACAATTCAACAATTTTCAGTTTATATTTTTTCGATTTATTTTTATTAATTTATTTTAAGCAAAAATAAAAGTTGTTTTTCAATTTTACAAAAAAAAAAATTGTGTTCATATTCCGAAATTGGAAATAAATCATAAATAAGTTTAAAATCACGAACACTTTAGAAAATTGTATAATTGCAAAAATTAGAAATATATTAATTAATTCAAAATCATAAAAAGTGCAAGAGCAGATAGAAACTGGGAAAACGTCAGTTCTATCACGTTCTTTTCCATTGAAAACAAACCTAAAAAACTCCTTAACAAGTTCGCAACCTCATCTCTCCTAAGTGCGTTTCGTACGCTTTGTTTGTATAAGAAAAAATTTCTGAATTGTTGAATTTTACGTTAGATCTGAAATGTTGTTTAAAACAGATTTGTTGTCCTCATGTTAATGTTTTGATGCGGAGAATACACTTTCATGTTCGTCATAAATACAGGGTGAACACAAAAAAAATTCTTTAAAAAAATAAATAGCAAAACTTTTTCAATCGGTTAATCAAGCTAAATTAACCGACTTAATCGTTAATCGAAAAAAAAACAATTTTAAATTAATCGAACAGTTAAATAGGCAGAAATTAAACGGCTAAACAACGGTTAAATGATTGAATCCCCTAATAGAAAAATCTGAATAGGATATTTGTTATTCTCTTTATCTGTTCTGCAATAGGCGAGGCTAATTTTCATGTTATCACTTTTTTGCTTGCAATGCGGCTGGTAAAGTGTCCCGTTTTAACTTCCTTCTACATTTTAACGAAATTCAAATTATTTTTTGCTTTTATGATGTCTAAAATCGATTTTTATTCGAAAGTCAAATGTCCAAAGTACACACTTTGCCACGTAGTATTTTATGAACTGGCCAATATTATCAGTTCTTTTATGTTATTTTTTTTTTTTATTTATGTATATTAAGTTGATGGAAATTATTGCTAAACGTGACCCAAACTCAATAATAATAATTAGGAAAGGAAAAGCACACACTGTCTCATTTAACCGAAAAATTGCTGCCTTCGCATACAAATACAATTAATTGGTTTTGAAAATTAGTAACAATCAAACACAAACAAATTCCTTACAAATTTTTCTAATAAGGACTCGCATTTGCTGAGTCATTTTTGAACTTAAACATGAACATAAAAACAGGAAACAAAGACAATGTTAAATCTTTTATTTATGAGTATGTGTATGGGTATTTGTTTCCAATTTTCTTTTAATTGTTTAATTTGTTGTTTGATTACAGGGTGGAGAATATTTTGAATCAATTTGAATTTATGTATTTTTTATGTGACATTTTTTGCTTTCGTTTGATTTTATACAAAATTATTGCTGTTGTTGTTTTTGTATTAATTAAAAATTTTCGTTGATTTTTTTCCAGAATCCTTGCTGCTGATTTATTAATTTTCTTTCATTTATTGCTTGTTTTCGCTTTAATTTTCCTTAAACAGTTCTTTTAGGGCGGTTAATAAAATTTTGTTTAGGTTGCTCCATTTATAATGTTGTTAAGCTAAATTCACTTTTTGCTTTCAAATACAAAGAGGACTTCACTCTCGCCTATCATCTTCCTTTTTTTATTGTTTTATACTTTCCAGCTTAACGCCATTCCTTTCATATGTTGTCTTATTCTACTAAGAATTAATGTTCTTTATTTATTTAATTTTTGTTAATTTATGTTCGTCCTTTTGCTGTGTTCTTTTCCTTGTAATATCCTTGGGCAGTTTATTGGTAATTGATGACTAATAGGAACAATGTTTATGTCTTTGAAAAAAACATTACGATTTATTCGTTCTTTCTCAATATAAGATAATTGTGATGGCAAGAAAACGGCGACAATATTGTTTTTATTTATTTGGTAAATTTTTTGTTTTAAGCTTTTTAAGTTAAATATTTTATGAGCATATCATTAATGTTCCGCAGAATGGCAACGCATTTCTTTTTTTTTTTATATTGAAAAACAGTGAAGTGCTCTTGTAACCAAAATAAATATTAATTTGTTTGCCAATTTTTTTTCCAACTCAATATTTATAATGATTAAGAAATACATGAAAGAAATAAAATAATAACACTAATTTTTGGGAATCAAATCTTAAATAAAAACAATTAAAAATTATTCTTATTAGAGTGCGAGTTCAATTTGCGCAACAGGGTTCGGTAACTACAACATCCGGATTAGCGCAACACGCAATTTTTTTACATTAGAGTCTTTATAAGTGCAACTTTTTCCAAAAACCAGTCTCGATAAGTGCAACTTTTTGTGGTTTATAAAATTGAAAAGAATTTTCTCTTTGAATTTATTTCTCCAGAAACGTAGTTTTAACAAGTACTTAAAGTTTCAGCAAACTCAAAAGCGATGATGGAAAGAAACTTTGTCATAATGTGCCTGCCTCCAAATTGTACAGCTTTACTTCAACCGCTAGATCAGAATGCAATAAATTTAACGAAAATCTATTATAAAAAAATCTTTTAACACATTTAATTGGCACAATCGGCAAAGACTTGGAAAAAAAGCTTAATGCTGTTAATATTCGTATGTCAGTTTTTCTGCATCTACCGTCGCCATTAACAAATATTGGAACGTTTTAATGACAAAAAATGCACTGACGAAGACGATCGATCTATCATTAATTTTGTTACGGGATCAGATAGCAGAAGAACAGGCTCCAATTACACCATCCATTTTAATTTCGGATGTTTTACCGAATATAAGCTTAACAGATGGTGAAATTGAAGGATGGATCAGAGAAGACTGACTATTCGGAGGAGACGTTTCAGACGAAGAAATTTTAGAAACTGTACAAATTGAACATAAACAAAAATTTAAAGTAGAGTGGGCAACAGAAAATGACACATCGTATGAAAAATTAATCGCTCTTCAAGAAATCAAGAAAGCTGCGATTTCCCAAAACGCTAAAAGGACTAAAACTCAAAAAAAAATTTCAACATTCTTCCGTTTAAACATAAACATATTTTCATAAATACAACTCATATATGTACATATATACACGTGTAAAATACTTAAGAAGATTTTTTGTTTTGCTTTTTATTTATGTATAAAAAGTTAATTTTATCATTTTGTCTTTTTTATGTTAAAATTTTTTTTTATGTTAAAAAATAAAATTTAATGAATTTTAGCTAAACAGTGGTGAGTTTTTAAATAAGATATTTAGTGGTCGGTTATCACAACTTTTCGGTAAAAGCAACAACCACGGTTTCCTTTCGGTTGCGAAAATCGAGCTCGTACTGTAATTGCAAAATTAGCTAACAAACAAATTTATTTAAATACATATGATATTTTTTCGAATACGAAAGTTCATAGAAGTTAGTATGCCGGATGGTTCGGTAGCTTTCTAAAGTAACATTTGAACGAGTTTCAGTTTTTATTTATTTATTAGAACAGCACTCAGCTACAAATCAAGAGCGGTGAAAAGATATTTATCTTGCAAAGGGTTTCAATTGTAAAAATAGGCAGCCTAAGTAGCAGTAGGATTATTAAATTGCACTAAAAAGCGCATTAGATTTGAGGGCTGCTGCATCAGCGTTTTAAGTTTTGGGAATTTATCCCCAAATAGGGGACTTTTTTTTGTGATTAGGGATAAAAATTTCGGAAAAAACCCTAGGGGGTTTTTTGGGGAAAACGCTGTTTTTTCGCTGGGGATTTTCGGGGATAATATATTATTATAAATCTTGTTATTTAGTTTTTCTTGTTTGTATTCAAATTCATGTACACATTGACAAATCATATTTTTCTGCTTGATGGTGGTAACATTGAAAACTTATAAGAAGCTCTTCTTAGAATAAATATACACTTTAATAAAAATAATTCAGTTTGCTGTGCTGAATTTATTCCATCATCTCAAATGCTAACACTTTTTAATTCAACCAACCCGTGCAACAAAATTACATTGGCTGATGAATCAGAAGATTTTGATTCTGAACTTTTTGAAGTGTGTGCTTTTTAAGTTATTGTTTTTATATACATTTTAATGTAAATATTTAGAGCTCAAAGTATAAATTCATTCTAATAATATTACACAAATGGATTTAATTAATTCCGTTTACTTTTCTACAAAATATGTAACATTTCTTTTACTTTTTATCAAAAAAATAAGTGATGATACAATAATTTCTAATAAACTAACTATTTCAAAAAATCATTATGCGTATTAAAAATTTTCAATAAAAAGTTCAAACGCTGTTGCACTTTTATTAGAAAAGAAAACGCCATAAGTAAATAAGAGTATGCATATATTTCCTTTGACTTAATATTATTTCATTTTTAAGGATATGTGGGATGAGATTATTATAATTATTTCGACCTTTTGATTAAGTTCCAATGTATAAGTTAACAAATAACAAAAATCTTGATTATATTCAATATTTTGCAAATTTTGGTAATAAAAAATAAGTTTTATATTGTTTAAAGAATTTTTACAAATAAATGTTAAATATTCCAGAAGAATCTATCTGCTGTGAATGAGAAATATTGAAATCAATTAAGCTTTCTGTTATTTGTTAAATTATAAGCTTGAAAATTCTTATTAAAGATCTGTGGGGATGTTCGAGAATCAGAAATTCGCTATTTTGGAAAATTTGGGGAATGAAAAATTTAAATTGGGGATAAAGTATAAAATAAAACTGGAAGCTTTGTGCTACACAGCACACACTTTGCCAGCTTGATTTTTTCAATTCAATGGAAAGATATCATTTTAAAAATTAGCAACAACAATCATTAAAATCATTGGAAAAAAAGGAGCAGATGTTCTTGCGAGGTGGCAGTTAATATTAAGAAACTTTCAAGGAATAAAAAAAAGGAAAACCATAATCTGTGTTTACTTATATAAGAAGTAAATTCTTCCTAAGTATTCTTTATATCTGCTAAAGTTATAAGAACATACATAATACATATCAAACAGACTAAATATTTTTATTTATTTTTTAAATGTCTACACATTTTCACTACATCCTTAATTAGTACTTTGCCATTGTGATTTCTGGGTATTTCTTTAATAAAAAAGACACCATAATCGAAGCAATTGTGCAGAGAATCTTTTCTTAAATTGACATAACTCACAATTTCCCGTTCTGTGAGAGAACTTTCAGCATCTTTTACTACAACAGCAGCCGGTACATCACCTTTGCCTTCCTCCGGTATACCAACAACACAGACATCGTGGACATCTTTCATTTCAGCTGCTATCAATTCAAATTCATGAGGTGAATAATATAAATTTTGATATTGCAAAACTATTTCGCGGCGGTCCGATAAGTATAAATAATGTTCAGAGTCCATACAGCCCAAATCACCAGTGATGATAAAATCTTCTTTATCTAAGATTTTATAAAAAGCTACCACATCAGCAATATAAGCCGCATCATTGCCATGAAACGCCAATTTCACACGGTCCCAGCTTTTCACCAGTTGCCACATCAATAATTTTCAGCTCCACATTACAAAATAATTGACCCACTGATTTCAGTTTGTAATCACCAAAATTGGCAGCTATGCCCCCACACTCTGAAGTGCCATAAATATTTATGACAGTTGCGTTTTTGAGAGTGTTACGTATTTGTTGCAAATTGTCTTTGAAACAAAATGATCCAGTTATTAAAACATATTTTAAAGTCTCTAGCAATTCTAGATTGTGCTTTATGCACTGTAATATTTGATTGGATGTGGTTAGAAGGCAGTTAACTTTATATTTAGAAATAAGTTTCACCATGTGATCCGCTGAATATGGTCGAGATGATATAATACGTAAGTTTCCATATAGAATATTTCCGAGGAGACCGTAGAAGCCAAAAATCCAATCAATATTGCAAAAAGAGAGAATTATTAAGGATTTCTCGGACAATAGACTGAAAAGAAAAATTAGAACTTTCAAATATTTCTAACATTATAAATGAAAACATGAAGTTAGCAAATATATCACAAATCAGCTTGATACTGACTGTCATCCTGGTCAGCTGAGCCTAATAGTTATGTACGAGTATATGTATTTTATGTATACATGGATATGTATTTTACTGAACTGGACTATTTGTTTATAAAACACTTTGTTGTTAAATAATTTTTATATCTTATAAAAGTTATACAAATTTCTTTGTTAGTTTTAAAAAATTTGAAAAGGATAAATAATAAAAATATAAAAACAATAATAAATTAAATTGTGTTTAAAATAATTATATAAAAAGATAGAAAGTAAAAATATAATTACCAATCTAATTTGTTCTTAATTCTAGTAATGTTAAAAACTTATTATCGGACATCGAATTTGGTCGAAAAGTAAATGAATAAACGTGTTATCAGTCGCTTTGACGATGTCAGTTGGCCGTCTAGACTTTTTCTAGAAACGATCCACACCCTCACAGCTAATATTTTTCGAGCCATTCGTGAAATACAAACCGAAAGTCTAAACAAAGTTTTGGAAAATTAAACTGTAACGAGAAGCCAACTACATGAATGAAATCATGTTCCATAAATAAGACGAATATTTATTATTTCTAATAAAGCCATAAGCCATGAGCGTTCCAATAACAAATTTAAGTTTCAATAGCCCGCTATTATAACAATATAAAAGATGACAAGAAAAAATTACGCCATTAATAATAAAAATGGAACAACAATGCATTGAAATAATTACAATTCACTAGAAAAATGGTGAAAATTTCGTGGTCATACTTCGCAAAACTAAAGCATCTTTGGATTGCTAAACAGCAATTGTGAAACTGGTGGAAAAATTTTAGCTTTTGGGACAACTTAGTGATGTGATGTATCGAACGTTCACGTCGCTCAAGAGCAACTGAGAATTTTATCGTTGTAGCGCATAGTGTGGAGGACAACGCAGGTTTTTCAATATCTCAGCGATCTTTGGAACCGGGCTTTTCACAAACGACATTAAACCGCTTATTCTATAAAGACTTGGGTGTGAAAGCATTTAAAGTTCAGTTAACACAAAAGCTCACGCCTACCATTTTGCTCTTTTGCACGAAAAGTTTCCTGGTCGTGTGGTTTCTCGAAGAGCCAATTCAAGAGCTCAATAATTGAATTCGTGAAATCATCAAGGATGGGAAATTTCATGAAAAAAAATATGCCTTTCAGACCATGATGCATCGATTGTACAGATGGGCTTAGGTCTTAACATTTTCGCATCTACTTGACCAATGTCAAATATACCAGCATACATTGATTTCGCTGATTGTTCTTTATGTTTGTTTCTCACATTATTCCGCTTTTCATTTTACCGTTACTTGAATTTTTCGAAATTCTTGCGTCATATCTCAGTTTTTTTAAAATGATCCACAGAAGTAAGTGGTATTTTCAATTACAAAAGTACTAATAGTGTTAATAAATATTGAAGTTAGCATATTTGAATTAAAAAATACTATAAATTTTAATATACATATCAATCCAATTGAAGTCTATTGATGCTATAAAAAAGGGTTTTGGCTAAAAAAATTTTACTGAGATGTATCAATTGTGCATGTTCTGAAAATCCTTGAAGGATATAAAAATAATAAATAATAATAACATAAGCATTGATTACATTTTCATAAGATATAGAGACCAAATATTACAAAAATTATTATAAAATTCCCAGTAGCTTAGCATAAGGTCTAAAGGAATATGTGGTAGTGCAAGCGTAGCTGTGGCGGCGATTTGGTTGATATTATTTTTCATTAGTAATGGAATGCCCTCCTCTTAACAAATACAGAAACACTTTATTATTGTACTTAAAAATACTCGTTTTTTTGCATTTAAAAATAGAACCCCTCTTTGGAAGATCCTATACCGAAAGAAATCATGTTTATAAAAACTTTTGCTTGTTGAAAAAAACAAGAGTTTTTGAAAACCTTTGAAAAAAGATATCGAGGCAATCTTGATTAATAAATTTAAGAAATTTTTGCAAACATTAATTATTTTTAGTTTAGTTAATTTTATTTAATTGTATTTTATGCAGAAAATCATGTCGTACAATTGACGCTTTTATGTCGAATAGGAATGGAATGGACGTTCAAGCACATGTGTTTGTCAGATGGTGCTTTAAACCCAATTATGTACTCGTATGATATTCAAATTCAACACTTTGATTTTTCACGCTCTGCGGATCTGTGCGGTATTCTTTACCGGCTTTTATGATTCTTCCTAACAATTGTATTCTTTTTTTAGACCGACTCACCCATAATCCGTTAGACACATTTTGTTTGTAATGCGAACACATTTCGGTGGACCAATTGTACCAGAAGTGCACAAAATCGCCATAGTTTGGTCACTGCCATTCTTCAAAGCCTCTGTACTGTGCTAAAAAAAAAACAGGAATGCAATTTAAATAGGATGCGTTTTCTGCACTAACAGATCAAACTGAATTTACCGAAATGAATCCATATTTTCATCATTCACGACTGCCAAAAGATCCTGTATTTTAATGACATCTAAATTATTAGCAAAATGATTACACAGCGTGCAAACAATAGGATAAAATGTATATAGAAGATTTTGCATTTTGGTCACGTACAAACCAACACAAAATATAACTTTTGGTTTTGTTTTGCTCAACAAATAATGAATTGCTTCTGTTAAATGAGGAACAATATAAATAATTCAAATTATTCTCCAAAACTCAGAAGCTCTATAAATCTCTCACCTTCCTCCTGTTCAGGATTGATGGCATGAAAGGCCATACCATTGAACCATGCGGCCAATATGATTTGCATTGTATATGTGTTATTTGATGCAACAATACCAATGACGTCATAACACGTTAGTTGCCACTTTCGCATATGTTTGGCCAGTTTAATGGCATTGGATAGTGCCTGCTGATACGTTAAATGCGTATTGTCTGCATCGCTAATTTGACAGATTTCATTGCATGATTTCTTACGCATCACCCGCAAGGCCCATTCACCAACTGAAACATTTTTATCCAGGCTCTCTTCACGTTTCCAGCCACACCAAATTTTTGTAGTTTCATCAAAAATTGTTGACATTTTTGTCATGTAGTGGAATGCAAGAAATAATATTTATTATTTAACAACTATTTCCGTTTTTAATCGTGTCACCGTTACTGGTCAAACGCATTGTAAAAAATGATGTTTGGTTTTTGTTACTCGTATAATCAAATTGTTGAACAATATTCTTGCTTATCTTATCTTTTCTAATAAATTTTAGCTTTATCTTATCTCAGGTAGTAGTATGTGCGTTCTTCTAGTATCGTGCTGCTTTTGTCTGAGTGCAACTTTTTTTATTCTTAAAATAACAAGTTTTAGATAAAATTATAGTTTTTATTGATATTTTTTAATTTATCCGCCAAGGTGCTTCGATTGCAGTGGCACCCCGGCGTAACGAATAAAATAATGTCAGGGGAATTTGTTAGTTCATTAATTCCGTTAAACTTTTTTTTTAATTTTATCAATTAAAATTATGATTTAAATAGATAATTAAAAAATTTTATTTATTAAAAACATTTAAAAAACTTTTGTTTGTTGAGGGCTTTTAGCTAGTCTATATACATGCATATTTCATTGGTGCTAATGCCAAATCATCAGTAGACCTTAAACCATATTTTATAAATGTTTCAAACCTCTTTACTTATACAAAAACTTTTAAAAACTCAATGAGAGTTATAAAAATTACAATAGTATAAGCACAGTAGGCTTTGAAACTTATTCAAAAATCCCAACAAACAAATTATTATATTCGATATGAATCTATTTTATTTTCTTTACAACCTTTTTTACAAACAAAAGTTTTTTAAATCTTTGAAAAAAGATATCGAGGCAATCTCGATTAATATAAATTTAATAATTTATTAAAAACAAATATTATAAAATTGAATATTTCATATCGCATTTATTTATTAATTTTTTAATTAATTTTATGTTATTTTATTTTATTTTATTTAATTTTATTTTCGATGTCCCATACACAAGACTTTAAGGGCCATTATTACAACTTGCCGTTAGTTAAAGGCAGGATATTGTCGGACCTATAAATGGAATTAGAAATTAGTTTCATTTGACTACACGACAAAAGTAGGATGGACAACAGCCACACATGTATTCTATTTTTGACAGAATGTAGTCGGTAGCCTGCTGATCTGTTCTATTACGAACCAGCTGTTTTGTTTCTGTTCAATTGAAAAACTGTATGTGTGGTTGGCTGTTACTTTTTCGTTCTGTTCTGTTGCGGAAAATTCTGTAAAAAATAGAATACAACGTTAAGTGACAGCCAAGAGTTTGTATGTATTAGTTTTTGTGGAATGAAATATTACAAATTTTGTTTTAAAAGTCAGAATATTTTATTTTAATTCAAATTATTAGAGATTTACATATTTTTGTCAAGTAAAAAACATTTTGCAAAGATTTACAAAATTCAATCCTATAATTATATCGTCCACATCCCAAAGTTCAGACACAGAGCAAGTAACTAAGAAATATTTTCTACAGAAAGGAGCGGCACAGAACGGCAATGAAAAGTAAAAACTCATGTCATAATAACTAAACTAAACAAAATAACTAAACTAAAACAACAATGTGATACATTAAGGAGCCATCCAAATCAGATGCTAGTGCGATGGCTAAATTTTATTATCTTTATTTTATAATTAGATAGGAAAAAGTTAATCTGAATCGGATGCAAGTTGACTATTTTATTTTAATTTTTCCTACAATAGGATTTCAAATTGTAATAATTTGGGGACTGCTGGGTATGCAGGTACTTTTAAATACTCTCATTGCTTTGCGTGTTTTTACTTGAACTGATGCTTAAACAAATGAATGTACGTGTGTATTTTTAGCATTTGTAGTGGTGTCAACTTTAGGAGCCTTTTATTACTTTAATACTGAACCGCTTAAAATAATATATAGTTGGATGACTAAAGCTTTACAATGCTTTACCATTTGGTAAAATAATGAAGAAAATCGGTTCACAAACACAGAAGAAAAAGGGATGCAAAAAATTGTCTTTGCCTATTTATATAATAGATAAAACCGTGTTGCTGAAAAGCACACCCATATATCTAGGAACAAAATATTGTCAAACCGCATACTTTACATTTCCATTTCCGCATCTTTAATCCGCATTAAAACTTGTATTTTTTGTTACTTGTATTTTTTGTTACACGGTTTAACAGTAGTGGTACCAAATAAAGGCGAAGGAAATCAGTTTTCTTAAGGCAAATTATTTAATAAATATTTCCTTCCATATCTTTGAAAACTTTTATTGAACTTGTTTAAGCAATTTCATATAAAAGCCTTCGGTGAACGCTAGGAGACCCTAAAATTTTATGATATATCCCAAAAGTTATTAATTTTTTTTCGCAACAAAAAATTAATTTCCTTAGAAATTTTATATAGAAAATAAGTTTTTAAATAAAAACAAAGGTACATTTTGAACCAAGGCGCATTAAATAGTAAAATGTAGAGCTTATTTGATGTACGTATTTTGTACGTTTTGTACAAAATATTTAAATAAAAAATTTTAAGGAAATGTAAGAAAAAATATTTGCAAGGACATTTTTAAATTTTTGTTAAGGTGATCTCAACATTGTTTTTTTATTGACTAAAATTATTTATTACATCCAGTAATCTACAAATCACATTTAGTACGAGTAAACAATTAGTTTTTCATTTCTTTGTCCATTTGACTGGACTTTACATGCTTCAATAATCCACAACTGGAAATATTATGTTATTAGATTGTTATCAACTGCCAGGTAATGATCTGTACCATTTAAGAAACAATTTCGTGTGATCAGAAGAGTTAAAATACTTGTATGTTCGTATTAGTTTCATGTCATTCAGTTCATGACGTATCACGTAATTTTCTTTCGTGCGATTTCCAAAACGATCATCGATCTGTCGATTCGAGGTCTGTTTAAACTTTTTTTTAATTAGAATGGAAAGAAATAAAATTTCTGAAGAGCGCAATAGTTTTAAGAAGTGCATTATTTAAATGTTCCTAAATGTCGGCAGGTAACTCATTAGCAGTGATGCCTGCTTAGACTTTTCGACGGTAGATTTAGCTTTTTTTCGTTTCAGCAAAAACGATTTTTTAGATTTTTTTTCTTAAATAATTTTTTTTTTTTCACATTTTTATATTCTGTTAACCCCATAAATCCTTATGAAATATTTTTGTGCCAGAGTTATTATTTATTTCATATTCTTTATCTTTATGTTCTCACGCAGAAGCGGCTCTCGAAATATAATCAAATATCAAAATTTCCGAATTTTTAGAGAATGTACAAATTGAAAGTGCACAAAAACTTCAAGTACTTAATGGCAATGGAGCTTTAAATATTTAAATAGAATGTCCAACAGATTATAACTTTTCTCATGAAAAATTTGTTCTTTAAAAAAAGAAAAAAATATGGAAGCTGAAGTTTTCCGAAAAATTAAAAAGTCTAAAATTCAAACCAAAACTTCAGCGTTCTTCTTAATCATGTATAAAGTATTAATTTTTCTTTAATAAATGCATTTTTTATTTTAAAATAATAAAAATAAATGAGTTTAAGTTAAATACTAGTGTACTTTTCTATTCAGTTTTTAATTTTATTTTATAACAAACTGCAAGGAAGTTGTTAATATTATTTAAATATCCCTGAAGAAGCTTTCCATAAAGAAAGAGAACTATTGGGTAAATAAAGTTTTATATTGTTACATATATTGGCATCCTCTTCATCTTTTCTTCTTTCAGCTTCTTGTCTTATTCTTGCATCAACATTTTGCAGTTCATCTTTCCTAATATCTTCATCTTGAATTATTGATTCAGAAATTCGCTTTTTCTGTTCATTTTCCTTTCTTTTTTCATTTTCAGCTTTGGATCTTTCTTTGTCTTTATTTCTTCTTACAGCTTCAATCGGCATTCTTTATTGTTCTTTAAACTTTCGTTTTAATGCTCTGTTTTTCTCCGAAAGCTTGATTCTTCTTATTAATGTGCTCCTGACACCGTCATCGGATAATTTGTATTAATGACAAGCGTCCATTAAGTCCTGGAGGCAAATTACGGCATTCGATATCGAAAGAAATTTCCACACAAATTCATAAAATTTTGTATGGGATTTCATTCGATATCGAATGTCGTAATTTGCATCCTGATCTGATGCGTTAGCCCACTTAATTTTTTATATTGAGGTCTATGTTACAGTTGAGCCCCAAATGTAGGATTCGATATTAAAATGTCGATATCGAACTTTTTTTTTTACAAAATACTAAATTTATATAAAAAATCTTAAAGAATCAAGAAAACAGAATTAAATGACAACTGAAAATATAATGAATTTTTCAGTTGTATCATTTGAAAAATTGACTTCTGAAAAAATAAAAACAGAGAACTAAATTATTAATAATATTATAAAGTAATAAATAGTGCGGTGAAAGTAACAATACCACATGTATTTAAAAATATGTAGTGTTTTATTAGTTTTTTTGTTGTTGTTTATGTACCTGAAGTGCATTTTTGCTTGATAACTTTTAATATGTTTTATGCATTTTTTTTATTAATAACAAATAAAACATTGAATAAAAATTTTTTTAGCATTTTTTCAACCTTTTCTGGCCTTTTTGAAAAGCTCATTTAGCTTATTTTTTCTCCAGCTCCTGGCAACACTAAGTGTAATTTAGTTTATTAGTTATTGTTTTCACTTATCTTGAAGTCAAATTTTGCAAATATTTATGGGATCTTTATTGCAAACGGTTGAGTATTGACAGTTAAGTCTGTCAACAACTTGCAAAAAATTTAATTAAAAACACTTTAAAGTTGTTATCATCACTTTAAAAGCTACTTAATTTTAATTCAAAACAAATCAAGTCAAGTCCTTTGTATAAATTAGAAGATTTTAATTGAAAACCGTTTAGTCAAATTTCAACTTCAGACAAAGTTGGTAAAAGATACTTTTTGCCTGTGAAAAAATATGGATATTCTTCCAGCCACATTTGATGAAAATGCAAAAATATGGACAACACCCCGAGTGCCGCTTGTTTATAATACAGAGTGTGCCTTGGGCAGAATTATTTACAATCAAATGAATAGTTACCCGAATGGGATACTACAGGTAAGTGATTTTTAAAATTAATAAAAGAAATTTGAGAATAAATACAGAAAAAAAACACAAGATCGATCATTCTGCAAATATTACGCTGAAAACCCACGAAGTTTTAGCCATGGCCAAACGCATTGCCCAACATTTTGAAAAAATGCAGTTGCAGCAGGATGACATAATTGGATTTGCTGTCAAAAATACTACTCATGTTTTACCCACCATCATTGCGTGCTTCTTCAACTGTACCCCCTTTCATGCTATCAATCCTATTTTGGATCAGAGTGCGTAGTTTTTTTTTTGATTACTGAAAAAATAAATTCCTGTCTCAGAAGCAAATTAATTTATTGGCGGTCTATTTTATAGCTACCGTGGCACACTGTTTTGCTATAACAAAACCCAAAGTGATTTTTTGCGATAGTGAAATCTACAAAAAGGTCTATTTAGCAACACAAGATTTTAAGCCAACAATTTTTATAATGTCTGGTGATGTGGAAGGTGTAGCCAAAGTTATAGATTTGTTGGAGCCAACAAGTACGGAGATATTTTATAAGTAAGTAAAAGAATTACTTTATTATCAAACAGAAAATCATACTTGTAAATACTTAGCTTTGCTTGTGGTGTCCCAAAACGAAGCCATTACAACTTCACTATTTACATTCAAAAAATAAATGCTTTTCTTTCACATAAAAAAATTAATACAAGTAAGAATTATTTTTTTATCGCTCTTCTGAAATAATGATGAAAATAATATAATATATCATCTTAAACGGGTGTGGATCAGTTTTAAGCAAATTGACATTTCAATTATTTCCGAGAGGAATATTGAATTTCTCTTCTTCTGGACCCTTGTCTTGCACTATACAACGGTTTTCCGGTTTCACCGGGCTTGAAGGTGGGATATAGTCAGCCGTGTCCAGAGTCCTCTTACACAAAATTCTTACAAAATTGAAAAACCTGTAGTTGTTAATTGCTTACGTGAATTTATTTGTTTAAGACTGGGTCTTCACGTAGCAATATCCATTGCGGCAATTGTCAAAATTGATTGCGTTATTAAAATTGTTGAGTGTGGACTGCGATTGCCATAAGTGGCAATCTATTGCGCAATGTTTGCACAAGTGATTGCTTGAGCAATTATTGCCTATCAATCTGCAGTCATTTCTATTTCCTGTAGTCAGTGCATTTGCGAATTTTAATTTAGAAAACTAAAACTGCATACTTATTTAAAAAAAAACCTAATGGAGTCTAAAAACCGAAGAAATATTTAATGTTATAAACTTTTATAAACAATTCCCATCTTTATGTATATAAAATTATAACACCTCTCACTTTGAATATTTTGAATTTGTGGCGAAGCAATTTTACGTGTTCTCCACCTTAAAGCAATCAGCAATCAAACTATCAAAACTCTGCTGACGTTTTTGCTTGTTCTCAGCAATGAAATTGCTACGTGAAGACCCAGTGTAACGAACTGAATGAGCAAATTTACACGAGAACCTTTTTTAAGCCGCACAATTTTTGTTCTTACCAAATCACACAGGAGACTAATTCGTCTTCGGTGAACTCTAGGAGACTCTAAAATTTTATGATTATATCTAAAAAGTTATTAATTTTTTTCGCAGTACAAAATTAATTTCCTGATAAATAAAAACAAAGGTACATTTTGAACCAAGGCGCATTAAATAGTAAAATGTAGATCTTATTTGATTTACGTATTTTGTACATTTTGTACAAAATATTCAAATAAAAAATTTTAAGGAAATATAAGAAAAAATATCTGCAAGGACATTTTTTAAACTTTTGTTAAGGTGATCTTAACATTTTTTATTCAATAAAATTATTTGTTATATCCAGCAACCTTTAGTACGAGTAAATAATCAGTTTTTCATTTCTTTGTCCTTTTGACTGGACTTCACATGAATCATGAATCCACTACTTGAAATATTGTATTATTATATTGTTATCAACTGCCGCGTAATGATCTGTACCATTTAAGAAATCAATTTCGTCTGATCGGAAGGGATACAATACGTTCTCTGATTTATTAGTTTTTTATATCGTTTTTTATTTAAAATATATTTTAAATATCTATGATAAACACATTTGACAAGTTTTTATTTCTATAAATTCATCCGTGTGGTCAAACAAAAATAATATAGAAGAATATATTTTCCAAAGACATTTAGTAGCGTACAGTGCCCTGATGATCTGCATTAGCATAAGTGGAATGCGCATAGGAACTAGCTATGACCTTCAATAATCAATTGCAATTTGTTTTTAATTACACTATTAATATTTTCTAAATATTTAAAATATTAATTTTGGGAAAATAGTGCGATTAAAAATTTAGTTTTGTTCAGGAGAAATGAGGAATATATTTTTATAAAATTCTGCACAGACTACCTTTTGATTTGCTTAAAATTATCATTTTAAAGCCTTTTATTTTTTAAATGTGTAAGTATTCTCAAAAAAAGTAAAGTCCTTTAAAAAGGACAAACGTTAGGGAAATGACAAAACAAGTTTGCAGTTTGTCACGTCTAGATTAATGGATATAAAGATGTTTTTAATATTACTCGTATTCATTTTTAATATAAATAGAAATTAGGCTACAAAATAATGACTGAAGGAAGTGATCAAAATTAAAATGGTGTTTTCATTGCTTTCGCTGGTTCATTTTTCAAGTTGCTGAATATTTATTATTGTTATCGTTTTTGCATGAATTCAAACAACAGTTTATGGGAATTTTTTGCGAATGTAGAAATCCGGGTTGCAATACAAAAAAGTTTTTTTTGGATAATTTTGAAATTATTACTATAATTGTAATTTGGATATCGGCATTCTAGATTACATGATGATGAAAAATGGGGTTTTGATTCTTAAGCCATTTAGCTTTATGTTTAACTACAATCCAGTAAAAACTACCGCTTTGCCCGAAGTTCTCTTGGTCTTAATGCAGCTTTCAATTGTATCATCGTTAAACTTCGATGTTTGCATTAGTTTGAATCGCTCTCTCTTCCATTCTGTTGGTGAAAGATTAAATTGTTATGTGTTTATAAAGTAATTGGGAGACATTTTCCTTCTTCTTGTGTATCCTCGGAAGCGCTTCAAAACAGCGTGCTGCCGCTTCCAGAAAACTAATATTGTTATGGTGGAAAGATTCCAGTTTAGAATCAAGTATCCATACAGACATTTTCATTGTCTGAGAATCGTGGTCCAGTTGTTCAGCAGTACAACTTTTGATACACATCGTCTTTGCCAGCGGCTGGCTAGTACCTTAATATTGTTTTTATAGGTTGGACTTGCTGCCTTAGAATATTTTTTTTGGAGTTGCATGTTGCTCATTTAATTTCAGAGTGGATTTCAATTAGAGATGGGATCGTGAGTGAATTTTAACTCACGCTCATGCTCAACACACTCAAGCAAGACATTATAATTTGAGATCACGCTCAGGCACGCTCACGTGGGTGGAAAAAATAGAGTCACGATCATGAAAGCTCACGCTCACGAAATGCATACGAAAGAAAAAACTATTAAGTAATAAAAAAAATAAAAATCAAATGAAAAAAATTTCAGTAAAGGAAAAAAATAACAAATCAATCACGCCGAAAATCTACTCATGCACGCTCACTCACCTTTAAGTTTGATACATTTTCTTATACGCACGCTTACGTGGGCGGAAAAAAAGTTTATCATAAACACGAAAAAAACTATAAAATAATTAAAAAAAATTAAATAACAAAATTAAAAAATTACAAAGAAGAAACAATAAATTAAGAAACAATCAAGCCCAAAATCTACTCATGCACGCTCAGTTACACTCAGTCACCCTCAGTCACGCTCACTCACGTTCAACTTTTTGTACTTACGTGTATTCACGCTCATTAAAACCACAAACCGAATCACGATTATGCGTGTCCACCCGCGATAACGCATGATTCACGCCAATCACGTGAGCGATAACCATATGTAGTTTAAATACACCAGTAAGAAAATTTAACTAAGAAATTTCAAATGTTTTTGTTTTATTAGTATAAATTAATCTTCGCAGATTTATATTAAATATTATAAAAAATTACCTCTACGCACAGGAACTCACTCTTTGCGTTTGTAAAAAAATATACAAATAAGATTCAAGGTCTGCAAATAAACGAATATATATGATACGAGTATAAGCACATAAAATCTTGTCTTCAAACTATTAGAATTTCACTCTATTCTTCGATGTTGTTAGACTTAATTCATTATATTTTTAGGCCCAAACACTATAAAATAGGTGGTCATCAAACAGTAGCAATTTTATGCTCATCTGGAACTACAGGCAAACCCAAGGCAGTATGTTTCTCTGGCTTCAGTCTGTTTTATGAAGCACCGTAAGCTGTTTTTTTCATATTTCTGTAAATTGGCTTTTTAAATTTTTTTCTACAGTTTTCTAAACAGCGATTCCATAACGTACATACCCAGCACCATTGATTGGGTAACTGGGTTGTCGAACATAGTAGTCAGTTGTTTAACTGGTGCAACACGCATTATTGTTGACAAACCTTTTAGTGCTGATATCTTTATTGAGCTTGTGAAGAAATACAGAGTCACAATTACCTTTTTGGCACCACGTTATATTGCAGCACTTGTCAGACATCCTCAAGCTTCTAAAGAGGTTTTCGCCTCCCTTATGATGGTGCAATCAGGCGGTAGCCCAATGTCAAAAATAGTGTTTAAAAGCCTTAGGGCTTTACTTAATGATGATGTTACTATTGTGTATGCGTATGGGTTAACTGAATATTCTATCGTCGCTTTAAACATCTTGACGTCTGAGAGCGATAGCCACATAGCTTCTGTAGGAAAATTGGTCCCCAATATAAGTTTACGCATTGCTGATGAAGACGGAAATAATTTGGGCTACAATAAAGTGGGTGAGATTTGTATAAATCATGGAAAATATTGGGCAGGTTACTATGGCAATCCCATTGACACAAAGCGAATGCGTGATGACAAAGGTTGGTTTCACACCGGCGACTTGGGTTACATGGATGATGACAACAATTTATATGTGGTAGATCGCAAAAAAGAAATTCGTAAATATCTTGGACTTCACTTTTGGCCCAAAGAGATCGAAGAAACCATCATCGAAATGCCGGGTGTTAAGGATGCTTGTGTGATTACCCTGCCGAATGACACCAAAGGTGATTGTTCGGGCGCTTTGGTGGTAAAGATGCCAAATAGTTCAGTGAGCGAACAGGAAGTGATCGAATATGTTAAAAAACGTTTAGTGGACGTACACAAGCAAATACACGCTGGTGTATTTTTTGTCAATGAAATACCACAAAATGCGAATGGCAAATTGGCGAGAGCTGAGTCGAAAAAGATCTTTGAAGAAGAATTAAAACAAAAATTAATTGGTTAGATAAAGATCATGTGTATTTATATGTTGTTATTTTTAGTTTTATAATTTATACTAGTGTATTTAGCGGTCGACTCAATCGACCGCATTCTAGATATTAATATTAAACATTTACATAAATACATACAATAAAATACAAAAACAAAAAACATTCTAAATAAACAAATGAAAACTCTCTCTATGCAAAAGCAAATTGGACAAGCACACATGTACACTTTGTTTATTTTTCAAGTTGAAGCTGATACATGCACGTGTAATAAGTGAGCAGGTGTTAGTAGAAACTTTAATCGCTTATAGCTCCCTAAATATCGAACCGATTTAAGTAAAATTAACCGGTGTAAAAACATATAAATCTTTCCAAAATCGGTTCAGCACTACGACCGTAAAAGAGATCTAAACGTGTTTGGCTACAATTAAAAAATAACACATTCCTTCGGCAGGAACTCAACAGCAGATCATCTGCATGATAAGCGCACGCTCTACTATTGCGCCACTCAAAGAACTTTAATTAAGCTTTTAATTATTACAATAAAAAATTTATTGAATTAAAAAATAATCCACTTAAAAATTTTAGTTTTGGTAATTAAAAATTTTTTGAAAAAACGTATATAAAATTTTAATTAAATTAATATTAAACATTTAGTTGAATATAAATTCAATTAATTTGAAAACAAAATTTAATTTGTACTACAAATTTTTTGGCAGATGCAAATCCCACAAATTTATTAAAAGATATTGTAAAACTTTTAATCAAAACTTTTTCTATATTTTATTTGCGAATAAAGTAAAACCTCGATTAATTAATCGATTCATTAACCGATTAAAACAGAAACCCAATTAATTGAAAACCCTGTTTTATAAGATTTAAAGTAGCTTTCCTGTATTATTTGTTGTCATGTCAACTCCAATCTATTCTTTTGATGTTTCACAAGGATTTAATCATCTCAAATAAAAAACTGCAAAATTGGAAGGAAAAATAATTTCTCTCCTTCTAATTTTGGGAGATTAATTAAAAAAAAATAAAAAAAAAAGTAACGTAGTGATTAATAACAAATTGATGATATTATCACGTCTTTAAAGAAATTCAGGCCATAAAATAATTTACTGTGTGCCGTTGCTGCCATTCAGTTATCTCGTTGTTGCAGGATTAAAATATTTCCTCTGGTAGCTAAAGACAATTTTTAAAACCCAAAGATGATTTAAAACAACAATTTTCTTTGTGGCATCTAAGTGAGTAGTAACAGGGCATATATTTTTTTTTTGCACAATTTATATTCAAATATTTGTTTTAAATTTTGATGCAAAACCCTTTTGTCTATATTCCGCAGAAGGTCTTAAGTTTGAATGAAACAGAAAACTACAATTCTTTAACGACAACATATACTATATAAATCGTGTCTATACGTGATACTTTTAAAATGAAAAATAAAATAGCCTTGCAAAATAAGTGTTGTTCGGTTTTGTAACATATGAAAACATACATAATTATTTTCTTCGCCTGCTGGTGTTTAAAATGTGGTCAAAATGGGACCAAATTTGTTTTTTAAAACTTAACGAATGCCATAACTTTCAAACAAGTGTCACAAGGAAGCGGAAAAAACTTATGGGATCTAACTTTTTATAACGGCCTAAGTTTGAACGATAACAAAAAATTCAATACATTTGATTCAGATCAGCTAAGGCGTTAATGGGTTAAACGAATATTAATTAATAGTTTTGAGCAAACACCTTTTTTAAATTCAACGAAGAGTAATTTTGGTCAAAGTTTAATGCATATTTTTATCAAAGAAATTTAAAAAATTATTAAAGCTGTGAAGAAAATTATTTCCGTGTTGGATGCAACATTTAAGCACTTCTAAAACATGCAATCATATGCGTGTATACAGCTAAAAAACCTTCAAGAAATAAAACTTTTTGAAATTATATGTATAAGTTTTACAAAATATTAAAAATATTAACAAATGAATTAAAAATACTCAAATGGTTCTTATATTTAATTCACTGAAGGCGTCTGATAAATAACCGAACTCGCGTTTAGTAATAATCATATTGAACGCTCATAAATTATTTTTAAACACACGTTTAGTTTACTAAAAATTGAATGTATATTTTTATTGGTTGAACACACATTTAGTAACACTAAAACTGAACGTCCATGGTGTACTTTTAACACGCGTTTACATTTGGTTGAGCTGAACTTTAGAAAATAAAAAACTGAATGCACGTTTGTCACGAGTCTGAACGATTTATTCAGTTTCCTACTACAAGTGTGTATCGAACGAAATTTCCTTACAAATTCAAAAAATTTTATAAGGGATTTCGTTCGGTATCGATTGCGGTAATTTGCCCCCAGGTGTTTTGTACCCACCCAACATACTTTTTGAAAATACATACAAAACAAAATTAAAAACCTGTGCTTGATAAGTGTGTGCTTTTAAGTCAAGCACACATACACTATTTCTATGTCAAGCATTTGGACAAATGTAAAATAAAATTATATTGATTCAACTTGTAAAAAACTATTGAAGTTTTGAATAAAAAAAGTCAACGCAAACAACATTTTTCAGCTCCTTAATTTGGGACTCAATTCTGAAAATTGCACGTGAAAGTAGAACCAAAAATTAGAACTTCTGCATCATTCGTTTTGTAAATTTGGCTGCATTAATAATTAATAATTACATTTTAATACCAGAACAACATTGAATATTTCAATATGGAAAATAATAAGTATACGTACGGTATATCGAGATATAATCGTGTTAGAATTTATAAAAAGTGATAAAAGTCCACATTGAACAAAATAATTCGTATGATGACCAAATGAATGATGCAGAAGTTCTTACTTTTGGGGCTAATTTCAAGTGGGATTCTCAGACTTTAGTCCCAAAATCATGTGTTCTGTTGAGCTATTGACAATGCCGTAGCTGTGCTGGTTTAGCGCAAAATCGTCCAGTCCCCGTTGTTGTTTGTGTTCGTATACTTTATTTTCAATTTTTATTCTTACAAACTATAAATAGATTGGCATTATTTTTCAAGTTAATCATTTTATTTTATGTCATCATTACTTTCATATACAAATTCTATTGAACTAGCGAAAGCACTGCAAAAATAATGCTGAAAAAATAATAACGTTAACTTTTGTCAGTTGGTTGAAAATGAAAATCCCTGCAACCAACAAATAGTTGAGGTGGTGGCAATAAAACTGTGTCAAGCTGTTAAAAAATTGCAACGTTAATTGGCAGATATTGGCTATAAAAAGGCAGACACATGCACGCACGCCACAAATATGCAAAAAATAATGCATACGAGTCTACATAGATGCACACAAAAACACACACATACACATACAGTTTCTAAAGTACTGACAAACTCTTTAGCGCTGTTGGCCACAAAAAAATTTATATATTTTTTTCATTAAAGCACATTGAGTCGATTACGGCAGAGTAGATTTAATAGATACGAGTAATTTAATGGAGTACAGAAAATTGATTAGAGTTTAAAATTTAATAATGCATAAAGAAAAGTGTATTATTGTATCTGTGCTTGTGAGTCGTTAAGTAAAACAATTAATTTTATACAATAAAATATATAAGCCACATGTTAATATGGGAGTGTTTTTTCATAAGAAAAATATGAGAATATCGGGAGTTCTTGTTCATAATTTAAACTTAAATTAGAAATTCAAATCACATAATCTATGTTATTAATAGGCAAACACGTTTTTTAGATCCCTTTAGCGGCCGTAATACTGAAACGATTTTCAAACGGGGTTTTACATAGATGTGCATAATCTTAATTTGATTTGAATCGGTTCGATATTTAGGGAGCTATAAGCGTTTAAAATTGCTACTAACACCTGCTCACTTATAACACATGCATGTTCAGAATTAATACAATATAGAATGTTCTCAAATTTATCTACTAGAAATATGCTGGTGCCTTTAAAACTTCTGAGCAGATTTTCGTTAGGAATATGTCTGGTTTTTTATGAGTATAAGAGTTGTAAGTACCCACCAATGGGGACACAGCGCGTTCGCTTTCATCCGCAATTTTATCACATAAATTTCGAACATTTTTCTTCGCCTGTTTTTCTAAGTTGTTGCAATTGTACTTAGAATCAGCCTTTCAGATTTCGTTTTGGCCATTTGCAATCGTAGTTTCACATCTTTAAGTTGCTCCATTAGAGATCACTTATTCTTACTGATCCATTTTGCTTTGTGGTGTTTTTTTATGTTGCCATAAACTTGTCTTGCACTACTTAGAGATGCTGATTTAATTTCAGACCAAACCCAGCTAGCATAGGAAGTTTGTTAGACGACTGTATTTAATATACCACTCCTAAAAGAATCTTCTGAGGATGATCTGACGAGTAACAATAACCAAAACATCTACTTTTTTCTCTTGTTTATTACAGGGTGTCCGCCGGGAAGGTATTCTACTTTGTTTTGCCGCCATTTTGGTAAACATTAGTGTTGAGAGTTCATATTTGGCAGTGGTGAAGTAGATACTTGGCAAATTTTTTATGGGAAAATATTCGATAAACCAACGTATTTTAATCGTTAAAACATATTATCAAAATCAATCATCGATTACTGTGACGATGAGAAAGTTACGTGAAATTTTTGGCAGAAACAAAGTGCCAACAAAACGCACTATTTATCGTGTAGTGAATGATTTCGAAGAAAGAGGGTCTGTAGGTGATAGGCCCAAGCATGGACCACAACGTAATGCAAGATCGGCTGAAAACGTCACTGCTGCTCAAGAAAGTGTTCAAAACAATCAATCAACCTCAATTCGACGCCGTGCTCAGGAGCTTGGTCTTCAGAGAACAACTTTGGCCTCAATTTCGCACAAGAATTTGCATTTTTTTCCATTTAAGATTCAGTTGACACAAGAGCTTCTTCCACAAGACCATTTACGCCGCCGTACATATGCCAATGGGATGTAACAGCTCGCCCATGACAACCCCGATTTTTATGAAAAAATCATAATTAGCGAATACGCACATTTTCATTTGAATGGATAGCTGAATAAACAAAATAGTCGGTTCTGGGCAATGGAAAATCCTTAAATTATTTATCAGTCACCTTTGCATCCATTAAAAGTGACAGTCTGGTGTGCAATTTGGTTAGGAGGAATCATTGGACCGACATTTCTACTTTGAAAATGAAAACGGCGTAACGGTAACTGTGAATGGGGAGCGATATTGTGATATGATTGAAAACTTTTTAACGCCACAACTGCACGCTTTGGGCTTGATTATCAACAAGGCTTGTGGTATCAACAAGACGCTGCCACATCGCATACAGCGAGGATTACAATGGAGTTACTGCGAGACCTCTTTCCACAACAAATTATTTCAAGAAACGGTGATGTTGATTGGCCTCCACGGTCGTCTGATTTGACTGCTCCGGAATTCTTTTTGTGGGGATATCTAAAAAGCAACGTTTATGCAAACAAACCAGAAACGCTTGAGCAACTCAAACAAAATATTCGTGATGAAATTAATAAAATACCGCGTGAAATGTGTGAGAATGTAATGAAAAATGTGCTCAAAAGGGCTCGCATTTGTGAGGCTAACAGAGGCGGACATTTATATAATGTTGTATTCCATACATAATTGCCGACATTAGATAAAACATTTATCGATATAAGATCCATTCTCTTTCATTTAATCAAAAATTATAAACAAACAAAGTAGTATACCTTCCCGGCGGACGCCCTGTACTTTTTTACCCATTTTCTGATAAGCTCGTCTTTTAATCTTGGAATATTTAAGATGCAAATCGTAAAAAATCGTCTAATGAAGAGTACGAAAACAACAATGTTAAATTTTGTTTAACTACACAAATCTCGAACGATTCCCTCTACAATTAATAGAAGCATCTTTCACTGAGTTATGGAAGAATCTCACAGAAGAATAGCAGTTCGTGCAAGGAATTTTCTACGATTAAAAAATGCACTCGTCGACGATCAAAAACGCTCTTCATAAGATTCTCAGTAGGCTCTTTCACGATTGAAAATGCTAGCTGGGAATGTTGTTATTATTGTCTTTGGTTGATAACTTTTATCGTAATTTTTCATAAAATTCTTTGGTTATCGGAAGGGTCTTTGAGGTGGTGGGTATTGATTTTGGCAGATAGGTTTGCTTGGTGGTAATTAGAAGAAGTTTTAATATGTGAACTAAGAGTTGATGATCTTTATATATATGTCTGCATCTGTAATTGCTTTTGCATCTAATAGTGAGCCGAAAAAAGGTCTGCTAACAATGAAACGATCTATTTGATTGCGTGTATGACCATCATTTAATTTCCAAGTGTGTTCGTGTATATCGCGGTGAACAAATTTGATGCCACAGTTTGTGTGTGGAGTAAAAAACTACAAGCATTTGTCCACTATAGATCTTAAATTGGTATTGTCAGTCCCAATTTTAGCATTCATATCACCAATTATTATACGAATGTCAGATTTCCTCGTCTGAAGAATAGCATTTAACTGATCATAGAAGCTATTCTTTGCCTCAGCATTGCCTCGCCCTGTTAGCGCAAAGCATTGAACAATCGAAATCGATACGATACAGCAGTGTATTACATTAGTGTTTTATCGAAGTTTGGCGACAGAAGGATGCCGACAACATTTGTGGGACTGGAGCTATACCGAGTGTACACAAAGTACTGACCAGATTCTGTGCGAAGTTCACCATCACTGAGAATACTCTCGATCAAATCGTCTTTACATTAAATAATTATTATTTTGGGTGCTGCGATTTCTGAGACGTGTACACACCTGCAGGTAGTACCTATTAAGTATTTTCTGAGCCAATTGAAGGAAGAAAGAAACGATTCTTTTTCCTCCTGCTTGCTTAAAAAATAATACAACTAAAATTATTATTTTTTTTTGGAAACACTACATAAACTATCATCTACTTATGCCAACAATTCAATTCAAATAATACAAATTTAACCACTGAAACATCTAATGATGATGATGAAAAACTTAATTTCTTTTTAATTTTGTTTGTTTCGAATTCTTCGATGCCTGAAAAAACATAAAAACATATTGTTTTTTATATATAAAACTGCTAAAAATATAATTGTGTTTTTAAAAGATAACTTCGAAAATGATGCCTGCAGGCGTGCGGAGGTATAATTAGATACAGATATAAATACAGATGCATGATGATGGAGAAATAGTTTTTTATTTTTTCAAAAAGCATACAACTAAAAACCATCATTGGAAATTAAACAACATTTTAAATTGGGCCACAGAAAAATATTTTCAATCCATGGGAGAAAAACAAAGAAACACCTTTAAATAAACAAAAATGATAAAGAAATATCGAAGAAATATGTATAGAAGAAACTTTGGCAAAAATAATATTAAGCAAAAAAAGTTTATGAAATAAAAACACGCAAAACTTTGATAACAAGAAGATATAAATAGAGAGCAAACAATACCTTTAGGAGGTGTAGCAGCAGACGAGCAACACAAACAAATTGTAAATTTCCAGTAAATTTTCTGGTCAGAATAAATTTTATATATTTTTGCTTTCATTGAAGTGATAAAAAAATAAAGTTTTCTCAAATGTATTTAGATAAAAATGGAACAACACAATAAAATGCATGGAAGAGATGAAATTAAAAAAAAAAACGAAAATGGACTAACCATTAATGTTGCAGCAGGAGCAGTGTGTCAACCAAATGAAGCAAACGTCCATCTCTTATTTTCCTTTGAAATTAAAAGAAAAACCTGTAAGAAATAAAGTTTTGCATTGAATGCTGCAGTGGTGAAAAATCATGTTCTTTTAGTTCAACAAAAAAAAAGGGAAGCAAAAAATTAACCCAGAAGGATTTAAATTGTTTCTAAATATCAAATATCAAACTATTGCTTTACTTTCTGCTGAATTTATTTCTCTTTTTGCCATTTTCATTACTTAAATGTGTTTTTCTTTTAACTTTATTTTTTTAAATGCAAGCGACTAAACAGTTGCATAAATAAATATAAAGAAAATATTTTAAATAAAATTGCAACTGCTGTACAAAGAAACGTGCATTTTAAGCCGATTAAATGGTTGGCTACTGGTAACAAGCAATAAAGCAGAATCAAACGATTCCGCTATTCGCCAGTATTAATCTGTCAAAGTCCTTATCTAGTAAACGGAACTAGAGCTACTGGTCACATGTGGATACCTGACAAAGTCGCACTAACTAAGTGCCGATAACTGCCTTATATCGTCTGATGTAGGTTACCCTATTTGTTTGGGTCCCAAAAGCTGCAATTCTGGGCACTGGCGGAGAACATGCGGTTACCACAAAATGGGTAACATGCGGTTACCACAAAATGGGGTTTTAGGATTATCGCAGCCAATTACCATTGCTGCCTATTGCACAGTGATTCGTGAAACCTTAAGTTGCCCTTTCGATTGCTGTATGTTAATAATATTGAGCACCTCTCATATTAAATTAGTCAAATTTTTATTACCCTTCGCCGCACAGTAGCTGAAAATCGTTTTTCATTGGCCAAAACTCTGTAACTTTTGAACCGATCAAAATATTGAAGTAATTTTTTTTTATTGGATAGATATTTAGTTCAGCTTGACTTAGTTTAAATTTTATTAAAATTGATTGAGGACTTTTTAAGGAATTCTAGGTCAAAGTTGAACTTTTGAATTTTTTTTACTTTTATTTTATTATTATTATTTATTATTTATTATTATTTTTTTATTTATTAAAAAATTGAATATTTGAAAATTAATAATAATTATAAATAATTTTTGTAATAATGGATTTTTTTTAATGTTACACTTAAAAAAATTTTTACACTAAAAAAAATAATAAAATCAACTGGAGATTTTCCTATTACAGAAAAATTGAAAATTTTTTGCTGACAAATTTGCAAATTTGTTTACACTCAAGGAATAGTTACACTTAAAAAACGTTAATAATATTATCTAAAAATATTGCTATTACTACAGAAAAATTTATTATTTTTTGCTGTCAAATTTGATAATTTTAAAAAAACATATTAAAAATAAAAACTGCAATAAATTTTAATAGCATTTGTAACAATGGTAGGTTCGGTTTATTATTATTTTTTACTAATACTATGTTTTTCGTACTTAAATAACAATGAAAAGCAATTATAATTATTATTCATTTGACTCAAATATTGATTGCAAATATTCCATATTTTGTTCTGTGCTATTTCTGTTCTTTAGTAGTTTTTTGGCTTCTTCATCTAAATCCCGATGTTCCACTTTCCATTAATTTCGAATACTGGAGATAAACGGATCTGACGTTGCCAATAATATATTGAATAGATCTTCATTTGTTGAATTTCGTGAAATTTTTCTAGTAAAATCTGTAATCCTTGTTCCTTTTTTCCTGAGCCTCCTCTGATAGATCTCCAAGTGGCACCAAATGATATTTAATGACATCTTCTCCATGGTAAAGGATTTTGTGAACTGTTGCAGACATATTTCTCCATGGGTAGTTGGTTGTATATATTTTTGCAGTTTCCTTTGCATAATCTCAAAATTTTCTAGAGTCAATTTCTTCATTGGACGGAAGTACTTCTAGGATTATTTTAAATCTGAAAATAAGGTTTAAACCCACTCCTGTTATTTCAGATGCTGTTTCTGGATCTGAAAAGAATCTTCTTGCGGTATTGCCATCATTTGTATTGCCTGACCCTTGTTTTGGCTGATCTATAATCAATCCAAATTTGCGATATTTATCTTGAACATGTTTCTTTTTTGAACTTCTTAACTCTTTGTTGGTTTCGTTGTTTCTTATTGATCCTGAAGACCCGAAATCCAAATCATAACTGATTTTTAGTATGTGTTCCATAAGTCGTATTCTTGCATGTACTGGTGATAATCCAAATTCATATGCATCGGTATTATCTAATGATTTTGTTGGGACTTGGTTTAATTGGGTTTATGTTGCTTGTTTTTTAGTGCTTTGACGAAATTATATAATTGCTCTTGCATTTCGGTGCTACACAATTTTAAGTTTAATTTTAACGTAACTAAGAACATCTTCCTGGTTTTTGTTTCTAAAATACTCTTCCGCCAGTTCTTTATAACTGAAGCTCCATATTTTTCTGAATATATTTATTTGCGTCTGTTGTGTTTTACCCGTACACTTAGAGGATTAACTTATTACTGAGTAATCCCTTATCGAATCCGTAGTTTTATACATTTTTAGATACATGTTATTCACACATTGATCTTTAATTTCATAGCAGGTAGTGCTTAAATTCAACAAAACTGCACATGTTGTCCAGACCTTAATATCAGGTAAAACTGATTAGTATCTCGCCAATATTTGTTGTTGTTGTTGGGTTGTTTTTTATCTTTAGTGGTTTAATGTCCCGATTGTTGTTATAAAATTGTTTATGACTTTGGTTGACCCTAACATTTGATAAAAGGTAAATTTAGAAAGAGATCATATGTTTGCTGTAGAACCTATTGTGATAATTTTATTACCAATTTTTGGCTGATCAAAACAAAGCCATTAAACCCTTTCGCAGGTATTATATTTAATTTTTTTCGTTTTACGTAGTCTAAACTAATAAAACATAAACTTTTAGGCAAAAAAGTGAAAATTTAATACACCATTGTATACGAGTACTTTGGAGTAATTTTATTAAAATGAAAACAGTGTTCTACACACGGCTCGTCACGGGTGCAAAAGTATATATAGCGGTAAAGAGGACACTTTACCTTTCTCCGGGTGGTATACATTTCTTGTTCCCTTTTGTTCCCTAGAAGTTCTATTCCACTAAAGTTTAAATTTGAGAAAAATATAGCAGTTTCATAAATATTCCGTAACGCCCCTAACATTAAACGCTAGAGCTAAGACCACTTACAAAAACTAAAGACTATAATCCTACCAACATAATAAAGAAGACCGCAGGCCATTATCGATGATAGCTTACGAGTAGTAACCATTTATTTTTTATAAAAAACAAAAGAAAAACACCTTTTTCTGAAATTAAAAAAAACCGTTGAGTTTGACAGCATGCCACGCTCACAATTATCAATGGTTTAACCTAATTTTTTCGCTACCTTAATCTGAATATATTAGCTGCAAAAGGGCGTAAAAATTTTAAAAATCGGTGACAAAAAAAAATTAGACTTTTGGCCAATGAAAAACGATTTTCAGCCACTGTGCAGCGTAGTATTTTTCAATATAATTTGGCAAAAAAAGCAGTTGCATCAATGCGTACTATCAGATTTTGGAAAGATTGTGTCAAAATCTATTGACGAAGTAAATTTTGTTTTGTATGGAAGATCTAGTCAAAATCAAAAAGTCTTGTATGTATTATATTTTGGTCTGTTGTAAATGCCGTATTAGAAACACCTCTTTACACTTCTTTACGATTTTCTTTAATTTATATCTTAATCTTTGTGTGATTTCTTTCATATTTGAATCTTTGCATTTGGCATATATTATGGTTCGTATTTGCATACTCAATATTCCTTCAATAATAATCCTTAATACATCTCGCTAATACAAATATTCGACACAAATAGATATTTGTGCTGAATCAACAGAACGAGAACACATGCAAATATGTTTGTTTATTCCTTAACTTGAATTTTTTTGTGACTGGTTCTGGTTCTGTTCATAACAAGTTTTATTTGCTGATTTCGTATAGAATAGTTTATAAGAATGCATGTGTGTTTATCCTTTGTTCGTCATAGTCATCGTCCATATGACATTGTGACATTTCAAATGGTTTCAGTTCATTGTTGCGCAGCCCTTACCACAATTGTGGAAATTACCTCACACACATTCTTCATACAGATTCTTATGCTCTTCATTTGGTCGTCGATGAGAAAGAGACGAATGCACAGATACTTATACATTTTTTAAATATATTTTTAAATAATTTTTTATTAATAAATATCCAGCAAACACTCGCGTTTCATTTGAAGTTGATAATATGCGAAATATATTTTATTATAAACAATTCATTTGGTAACATATAAGGCCTTTTATGTTATTAAATATTTCTTAATTGTGCATTATAATTATAGCATTTATAATTGTTAATTATTATTAATAATTCAATTTTAAAAGTTTCAAATTTATATGAAAAATAACTCAAATGCGTTTCAAAACAAATTACTTTACGATCAAAATATAAAACTAAAAAAAAAATTCTTATTTACAGGAAAAAAATTGGAAAATAACATATTGTAATTTATATGATAAGAAACGTTTTTATTTTAATTTCAAGGGTTAAAGTCTTACCTAAGCATATATAATGCGGCATAATTTTTCAAACGCTTGACTTTGTGTTTACTGGGAAAACTCGATTTCTCCACTAATACTAATAAGCAACAACACAATCACAGTTTAAATTTTGCGCATCATTGTCTTAGATGTTGTCGCTGCGTTGTTATTGTATTTATACATTGTGTAACAGATTGCCAGCATGACTGTCCTTCTGACTGTGGTCTGGGTGTGCCTTGTGTACTTTTAAAATTATCCAAAAAAATACTATTTGAACAGGAACCAAAACAAAAATAAGTGAAACAAAACGATCATTTAGAAAAAAACTGAAAATAAAATAAATTGAAGGCATAAATAGGATTTTGTTGAAATGCATATGATTTTAATACAAAAAATTGGGGAGAAAAAAAAAACGAAAAATAAAAAAACTATACGAAAAAGGCACACAAATGTTGGAATAAATATTTGCATTTATTCATAAATTTATATTCAATGTTTTGGACAAATAACCTTTGATACAAAACAAGTGGACACATTTAAAGAGACCATATGCCGACAGTTTGTTTTTCATAGTAAACTTTCTTTATTATTTGTTATCAGATGTATATATATATTTTTTTTAAATAGTTGAAGTTTATTGTAAATCCGTTTTTATATATAATCAGGAAGTCAGAAAGAAATCGTTTCCTAAGAAAATTGTTTTGTGCGCATACAAATTTCCCAAACATTTCAAATATGTTCTTGAAGTATGAAAAATGTGCTTTTGGTAAAAATCCAACGTTTGTTTAAAAAATTAATAACAAAAAAATAATTGAGGCTGCTTGCTATCCGCTATATTGAATTTTGTACACTCAATGTAATCTGTATCAAGGTATGAAGAAATCAAAATAAAATCCATTGATGGAATGATTGTGGTAAAAGATTCTTTAAACTTATATATCATGAGATATTGTAGTTTTGGATTTAAAATTGTTTTAATATTTCTAGATGTGTCTTCTCTGATTTGATGTTGATTTATTTGTATGATATTTTATATATCAAATTTACAATTTTATCATGTAAGTGAGGTTTTCGAACATCGAGCCCGTTTTCGGATTTTTTTGTTTTAAATACAATCTCAAAGGCTTGATTTTAGATTTCGAACTTGTTTTCGATTTAAATTTTCGATTTCATTTATAGTCGTAGTTTTATGAACTTGAAACTAATTTTGAAGACTTTCAATTTTAAAGATTTCTTCCAAATTTTCGTTTCGTTCGTCTGCAGGAGAGCTTCAAGATGCAGTTTGAAGTATTTCTAGCGCTCTCTCTCAAGCTTTTTTATATATGAATAAATTTTTTACGAGTCTTATTTGTATTTAAAATTCTTATATCTTTTCTATAGCAAATTGTTTTCACCTAGAGTAACAACCTTTTAAGTTTTATTTGTAAAACAAGCGTTAAAACTGAAAGAATAAAATTAACAATATAAAAACCAAGATTAAAAATAAAAAATCGTCTTTCACCGCAAAATTTCAGAAACTTTGTATTTTAAGCAAACAATTTAATAATGTGAATTCTGTGAAATAGCCATCGCATTTCCAAATTTTTCAGGAGAGCCAAAAAAAGTTCTTTTTGAAGCTACAATCTTAGTTTCGAAAATTTTCAAATTTTTCTTATGAAATAATATAGATTTAGGACATGAAAATATTCCAATTAGTGTTTAGAACATATTTTCTTATTGATCAGATCCCACAGCAATTTGAAAAAAACAAACCATTTTAGACATCGAAATTGTGTTCTAACAAGACAAACTATATCACTGTAAATGATGGCCGCTGAACGAAAATAATGTCAGTTATGACCAGACAAAACAAGAAATAAAAAAACATACAAATGTCAAAATGTAATTTTCAAATGTGTTCAGATAAAATGGCATATGAAGAGCTGAACTTTTTTATGTTTTTTTTTAATAAGAAAGGCATTTTTCAGAAAGCCAATGATTGCCAACATATTATATATTTGAAAAAATATAGAAATTGTGCTGCTGTGTTAGAAAAAATGTGATAATAATTTTTTACCTTTTAAAAAGCATTTGAAATGTAACAATTTGGTATCATTAACTCGACACGAGAAAAATTGAACACAGGCTAAAAACATATGAATGAATACTAATTCCCCTTGCGCTGTAATTTTGTATAATAAAAAATAAATTGCTATGCTTGTAAGGGTGGGGCAAAAGTCCCCCTACAACTTTGATTGCGCGCCATCTTGGTTATGTGATGCGTAGCTAAGTTTAGCGTTTCCCATTGCTTTGTGCAGACGTCTAAATTTTATTATGTATATCCTAAAATATCCTAATCGTCCAGTGCCTCACAAAACCACAATTTATCGTTTCAATTAAAACTAAAAACAACTGTGTGTTGTGGTATTCGTGCTGGAAACATCATTGGTCTCTATTTTTATTTGGAAATGACCAAGGCGTTGGACTTACTGATACTGCTGAACGGCACCGAGACATGATTCGAAATTTTCTTGTGCCTGAAATGAAAGAGCAAGGACTAGAGAACATGTGGTTTCAGCAAGATGGGGCCACAGCACACACAAAACCAGACTTATTTATCTTTTCTTTGAACAAAGTTATAGGCAATAAAAATGGTAGCGGAACTTTTACTCCACCTGTATATTGCTAATTTTACCTTGAATTCAAATTCAATACGCGTATGGGCATCGTCAAATTTTTCAAAATTTTTAAAAGCTGTAAAATCTTCTAAAAAGGGCTTTAATTGCAAGAAATGTGAAAAACTCGCAAAAAACTGCAAAAATTACGAAAATTCGCTATAATTACCAACCACTGGGAAAATTAAAATGTTGAATATAATTTAAAAGTCGATGAAGCAATAAAAAATAGAAAAAGTAACCCACATTGCAAAAAACGCGAAATTCCGCGAAAAGTTGCAAAGTTTTGAAAAAGCCGTGAAATCTTCTAAAAATAGCTAAAAATAATATAAAAATTTTTGCAGATTTTCGAAATTTTTGCAAGCAGCTTACCTTTTTGGTTTCGTTCGCTTTTTGTTTAAGGATCTTCATCTGGTGCATACTTAATGTGTACTGCTCTCCAAAATCTTAAAAAGACGTAATTGCATCATAATTGCATTAGCAATACCATTAAGCACGCTTTGAATTTTGTCTCACCCTGAAAACGCCTAAAAAAGTATGCACTACTTTATAACGGCAATTTTTTGCTGTATAAAAACATGTGTTCATGGCTGCGTATGAGTTATTTTATATGTTATCATGTTTCATACGCCATGGAATCGTTTACTTGATACAAATTTATTGCAAGCCCTCCAAAACTACGATTTTTAAACTAACAGTGAAGAATTGTTCAACACATTTTTACAAATATCTTTTCATAAGACAATATTGTTAGATTTTTATTTTAAGGTGTGTGTGTGTGAGTTGAAAACTATTAATTAGATTAATGTGAAACCGAATATTTGAAGTATGACGGTCTTGCAGCAAAAAGTGTATAAACAAATTTTATTTTAATTTTGTTTTCTAGAATATGGCATAAAGCTTTTTCGTGGGAAAACTTTTCATTTTTGAGGAGCGAGCGAACAAAACCAGACTAATCCCGTTAACTCTTTTTTACAGGACAGTTAAATAACTGAACTACCTAGATTGAGCCTAGCAAGAATTGTTCTTTCTTTTAACAGGAAAATTTTATCAAACCTTGAACATAGGACTGGTTTTTATTTTATTAAACATGACTTCATAGATGTGTACTTGGAGAGACCGAAAAAAAATTAAAAAAAATCATTTACTCCTAATTATTTTTTTGTTCAAACGAGCTGAAATGCAGAGGTCGTTTACTTTCATTTGATGTTCATATTGTTATAAAATATAACACATTCGTATTTTTTTAAACGTTCCACATATAAAGTGTTTAAATATTATATTTGCAGGATGTGAAGTGCTATGGAAAGGAGGCTATGCCGGCCATAAAATAATTGCATATAATTCTTAATAAATATCGGTTTAATTTTATTATTCGCGTGAAAAAATTAAGACACAAAACTAACAAATATGATAGAATTCTATCATGACTATAATCTCTACGCACGGTCTTCTGTTTCAACAAAAATTTCTTTATGTATCGTTATTGTCATGTAAAGTATTATTAAATTCTCATTGGCTTTTTAAAAGTTTTTGTATAAGATAAGAGGTTTGAAACTTTTCCAAAATATGGTTTAAGGTCTATTGATGATTTGGCATTAGCACCAATGAAATGCATGAATGTAATAGACTAGCTAAAAAACCCCCAACAAACAAAATTTTTTGAATTCTTTGAAAAAAGATATCGAAACCTGTCTCGAATAATAAATATAATAACTAAAATTTAGTTCATACCTGCAAAGTCTAAAATATTTTATTAACACGTATGCAATTAGATAAATAATAATAATAAAATTAATTAGAATTTAAATGGTTACAATTAACTTAGAAATTTTAATTGCACGTTACAGTATTTAAATGAAAAAATTAATAAAAAAAAATTATAGAAATTTAATTGCAAATTATGATAAAAAGCAGAAAAAAATATTACTTAAAAAACTCAAATTATGTTTTATAAATGTGTACAATAGCATAGCATATAGTTTTTGTTAAATTTAAATTTACTTACAACTAAACTCAATTTTAGATGACATGCAGTTGTTCCCAACTGTGATGATTTTGGTTTAATATTTTTACGAGCTTTTCTGTTTTTTACAGTTTTGGCAAATTTTTAATCCACATTGAAACTATCAGTACTTTGATCAACAAATGTTTTTAATAAAAAAAAATTTTCAAAACGTTTTTTAGTTGATAAATAAAATTTCTTGTTATATTAACTTATTTAAGAGAGAATAAAATGGGAACAAGAGTGGGAAATAAATATTTTCTCTATAAGCCCGGCTCTGAAAAAACGGCCAAGTGGCACTTTGAGGCATAACAATTTTTAAAATAAATGGAGTCTGCATAAGATTAAACTATCGGAATAATGGATATAAATAAAAACTTTTACCGTTCAAATAAGTTTAAATTTAAATTTTGATAAATTTGTTTGGCTTCTTTTCAATATAAACCCATTCTTTGTTGTACCACTTCCCAGCACGTCGGCAATATTTTGCTCCAATCATACAACATCTATTATGATGACCAATTGTACATAGAGTGTGAGTAATGACTATTTAACTTTCTAAATCATAAGTTATAAAAAGACTCAACACAAACAATTAAAATATAACAATCATAATTTTAAATTATTTAAGCAACTATACGTTTAATTAACCTTAATCAAATAATTTAATATTTCATTGTTATTACTTTAATATTTTTGTTTACACTGCAAATTTTTTTATTATTTCGCAAAATACTTTTTGTTAGACAATCCCAAACATTCAGGTATTACTGCGAGCAAAACCAAACCACTTAACTTAAATGCCATTAAAAGAAATCCGTGATTACATCTTGTACTAAAAAACCACAGACAGTAAAATCATAAATATATCATCACCTCCAACCACAAAATGAGTAAGAAAAATGTAGAAATGTTTGTCACGTTATTCTACAAGTTGTGTTAGTCGACAGAACAGGTATTGCAATAGAAATAGCCTTTGGTAAGATTCTGGCTCACAAAGTTCTATTTTTGCTATTGCTGTTGTTTTGTTTTTATAGTAAATGGCTACGAAAACATTACAATTAAATTTTGATTACTTAAGAACTTTGTACTCCGTCTGTGTTTATTGGGTTTAGTGCAGATACTTGCTGTTGGTGATTTATATTGTGAAAATTTCTATATAAAACAGAATAGTCCAACCAGAGGGCCTAAAAATTCAGAAAGTAAATTAATAGTGTCTTTACACCAGCACGAAATCTAGTAGATTTCAATTGGAATCTCCGTCAAAATTCGGGTTACTCGTGACATTTTTCAAGATTTCGTATCCATACCAAACACAATTGATTGGCATTTTCATTTTCAAGTGTCAAACTCCATAGAAAAAATTATCAATCAAATGCAAAACAGCTGGCGGGCACACCTTTCGGTATAATTTGACAAAAGACGCAATTACATCACTGCGTACTACCTGATTTTGGGTAGATTTTGTCAAAATCTAGTCGCGAAGTAAAGTTTTCTTTTATATGGAAAATCTAGTCAATCTAGTATGAGATTTTAGTCTGCCATGTAAAGTCTATTTCAGACTATTTTTGAAATTAAAAAAAAAAAAGAATTCACAAAAATTTGTTCTAAAAAAATTCTCAGATGCAGTAACACAATCATAACCCTCCTCGGATAGTTTACTACACACACACACACACACACACTTAAACACACACAGGTCATAAGCTAAATGATTTTGTTTCGTTAGAATATGTGTTGTAGATGGATTTCGTAACAGTATGGTTAAATGGAACCTGTCAATTGTTTGGGTATTCATTCTTTATGAATAAAGAACCTTGTTTCTGTAGTTATTGGCTCGAAATATTTAGAAAACTATATATGTAGCAATAGGTAGATGCTTCAAGAGATGGCCATTGTTTAAATTAGCTGTGTTCATTTACTAAAAATTTGTACAAATTTGTGACAATTGTTACTAGAAAGCGTTCACTAACCAAAAAATTTGCAACGAGAGAGCGTCGAAAGAGCGTAAAAAATTGCGACACCGAAAAATTCTTGCAAGTTTTTACAAGTAAAAGTTTTACTTGCAATAATTATTCAAACAGCTGTTTTGTGTTTACAACACAATATTTCTAAATTAAGTTGACAATAAAAATATTTTGGAAAATTTAAGAAATTGTAAGTAAATGTAAACTTAAAGCGATAAAAAGTGTTAAAAAGATAACAAATATATTTTTGTGTAACTTAGGAAAAAGAGAAGCAAAATAAGATGTCTAATGGAAGTGAATAAAGCAACACAGTATCTGGTACATCAGTGGCAAAGGATGCTCCGGCAAACAGAGAGACCAGCTGTTATTTTTAGTGTTGTAAATATTATGAGTACCTAGCTACTCGGTAATTTACACTAAGCAGGTAAATAATTCAATTATATTTGCAAATAAATTTAAATTAACACATAATTTATTAAATTACTTTTTTACTGCTTTTGGGGCTTAGTGCTGGTAGCAACATGATATTTTATTTTGGATAAAGCTTTTTTATTACAATGAAAATGAAAATTGCTTAAATTTATTTTCTTTTAAAAATATATGTAACACGTTTTTCGCCTGCTGTTTACTATTTTATTTATTACATCGATTAATTAGTTAATCACCCTTATTGTGTTTAACGTATTTCGACTCTCTCGTTGCTAATTTTTACTAGTAAAGTAAATGAACACACCTATTATTTAAGTTTCGAAAACTATTTTTGACAACGAAAATGTATAGAAGAAAGAACTTAATTACGAAATGCAATAATATTAATAATCATAATAATAAGGACGCAATTAAAATAAAATAAAATTATGTTTTTAGTCATAGATAAATTTCAGTTCTTTAAAGACAAATGCACATCTTTATGGATAATATTCTAAGAAACTAACTTTTTCTCTATTGATATTCCAATCTTCAGATAATATCAAACAGTAGGCTTTTAATTAATTAATTCGGATTTTCAGTTACAAATTTAGTCACCGAATTTTCTCGTAAAGACACAATTAGTGGTAAAGGCAGAATTAAGGTAGAATTAGTTTGTTCGTTCTGTTCTCTTACGGATCAGCTGTTTTGTTTTTGTTCAATTGAAAAACTGTATGTGTGGTTTGTTGTTACTTTTCCGTTCTGTTCTGTTGCGGACTATTCTGTAGAAAATAGATTACAGCGTTAATTGACAGCCAAGAGTGTGTACGTATTATTTTTTTCTGATGTAAAATATGAAAAATTTTGTATTAAAAGTCAGAAAATTTTATTTTCATTTAAGGTTTTTAAATATTTTTGAGAAATAAAAAATATTTTGCTTCCATTTACAAAATTCATTGCTATAACAATATCGTCCCCATACGAAAATTCAGACACAGAACAAGTAAATAAGAAATATTTTCTACAGAAAAGAACGGCACAGAACGGCAACAAAAGTGAAAACTAATGAGGCCTTAAGGCTCCCATTATTTTTCCCCACAGCTTCTGAACTTTATGTTTTGATAAATTTATTACATTATAATTTATGAAAATTTTATAGCGTTTCTTTTAGCAGACACAAAAATTTAAAGTATAAAACAATGTTGATATTGCAATGAAAATGGCAAGAACACGTTTTATATTATTAACAAGCGGTTTCCATGTAGGAAATTTTCTTCCCGCAATTGTGTTTAACAATTGCAACGTGTCATTGTGCAGCTGTTGGTCAGGATTTCTCTTGAGTAATTATTGTTAAGCGTTTGCCAGATTTTTTTTTCTAAAGCAAAAAAGTTACGACAAAGTGCAGAAAGATTACATAAGATTACATATTATATAAAAACAAATATATTTTTTGCTTTTTTCCACATAAAAAAATAAAAATATAAAAAAAATAAATAAAAAATAAAATGAATGTGCAAAATATTTCTGACGACGTTTTTCCTTGTGCTCGACAATAAAAATTGTTCTGTGAAATAACTTGTTTTAATTAAATCGAAATATGATGAAAACCAAAAAAAAGTTTTTTAATGTTGACATAAAAAATTAGTTGTTGTTTGGCAGCTTTTTATTTGCGATTAATCGATTAATAAAATTTTATTGTTCAAGAATTCTGATGAATCAAAATTCAGATAAATCAAATATTTTTAATTTTTATTATTCAAGCTTAAAAAAAATTTAGTTCTGAAATATAACACAAAATTATTTTAAAGAAAGTGAATGTATGAACGAAACGAATGATATTTTCTTCTTCCACAACCGTCCGAATGATTTCTTGGATAGAAAAATCATATGCAAACTCATTTTGACCCGTCGCCCAAGCATAATAAATAAAGCCAATTTCGAAAAATCGCATGTCCTGATTATCGGGATAGTACTGTATATGAATTGGTTCGAATTGAATCGATTAAAATTAACTAATAAATAATTTGCATAACAGTGTTGCACTGTGTAATTAGAAAATGATTAACTTCGAAAAATTATTCGTGCTGCTGTAATCTAGTACCACTTGCTGAATTCGAAGTCGAAAATTCGTCAACCGTAATATGGTCCAATGCAGAGAGCCATCTTAAATTTGTAAAATTTTGCAATACAAAAACAAAAAACATTTTAATTAAACAATTTAAAAGTTATAAGCTCTCTTACTTAGTTCTCTCTCTCTATCTTATTACAAAGTACATACAGAAAAAGCTCTGTCTCATTTCTATGTAAAAGGAAATTGGACAAACGCACTTGCACTCTTTGTTTAATTTTCAAGTTGAAGCTGATACATGCATGTGCAATAAGTGTGCATGTGTTAGTAGCAACTTTAAATGCTTATAACTCGCTAAATATCGAACCGATTTGAATAAAACTAATCGGTTTAAAAACCGTGTTTGCCTATTAATAATACAGATTTTCTGGCTCTATTTTAACGCTAAATATGTAGATTTATTGTTGATGGATTTGATGACGCATTTCTTTTGCAATGGTTGTTGTTGTTGAAAACAACGATTGCGATTCCCAAGAAATTACTGTAGTTGTCGTTCTGGTTATTGGTCAGAAGTTGGTTTGATGAACTTCATTGCGAAAATGCACTTGACATTGGTTCACGATGCATATGATTCTATTAACATTAACCTATTGTCTTCTTATTTTTCTGTTCACCTATTTATTGTTATTATTTTCGTTCTAATAGTTTTTATATTTGTATGTCTAGTTCTATTTGAGCATTTCTTTTTCATTTAGCCTTCAAAGTCTTCTTATGTAAATGTACGATATAATACGTGTAATAATGGCGTAGTAGATTAATAACGATTAACTTGTCCTTTGCCATTGTTATATTTGCATCTAAAGACGTATTTATTTTGGTTTTGATTATTCAACATCTCAATCCTCTTACTAGTTAAATCTGTAAAAGCGTTTTCATAATTCAACTTACAAATGCATATATGTACATATAGATTCGTTCCTATCTTAGATACTTATGAGTCATACATGTATGAATAAATAAGTGGATACTTTGGAAATTGTATTGGAGTATTTGTTATTCAAAAACTTCATGGAGTGCATGTCCATGTGTATAAATATTAGATTATCCAAATACTTGATTTTCACTTGATTGATAGAATAGGGTTTTTAAAGTATCTGAGTAACTTGTTTATCTCTAAGAATTGAAATAATTTTTCAAATAATATTATTCAATTAAAAGTAATAATTATAAAAAAGGAAAAACTCAAATGGAGCTGCAACGAGTACCCGTTTTTATGATTTGAGATACTCGCCTCAAGACGAGTTGCAGTGTAGTTAATACAGCATATTGCTTTTGCATCTGCTCGCCATACTCGTAAGAACTTGTGTTTCAACATACGAGCTTGTTACATGCTCGTATAAATTTCATACACGTTGTTTGTTTATGAAACAAGACATAAATATTTTTTTTAACATTCGGCAATTGTATTCGTGCTTCTGATAAACAACATAAGAAATGCTTGTATATGAATTTGAAGACACACATTTAGGTTATTAACTAGAGTTATAGTTATCCGAGCTGTAAGCATTCGTTCATCGTATTACTACTTAAGGCATCGTTGCCAGAAGTTTTGGGAAAAAATTAATTATCGTATATTTAAGATAAATTCATTATGTGATAAAACGTATTTAAAAGCTTTTATAAAAAAATTTTAATTCAAATATATTTCGAATGCCACAGGTTTATGAATTTAAAAGGGGCAGATTTTTATTAATGCTAAAATCACAATTTTTTTATAGTAATATGTACGACAATTTCATTTTTTACAAATCGAAATATTTTTTAGGAATTCAAGAACAAGTTGCCACAAAAAAATTTTAAAAAACCAAGACATATTGGAAAAACCTAAAGTCATAAAAAAACCCCGAATGATAATTGGAAAATCTACCTGAATATAAAAACTAATTTCATGTAATAAATGGGTAAGCACCACAAAAATAACAATTGTTTTGTATTACGTGCATACGCAGTATTATATGTATGTATGTACATATAGTTTATGGGTATCTATTACATTTTTTCATTCCTTTCTTCTATATCTCTTATTTTGATACTTGTAATTAAATAATTAAAATAAATAATAAATCATCAAAACGCCTAAAATCGTCAAACCTATGACAAAATACACAAGTATATACTAAATAAATATGCCGCGAATTGTGTTGTTGCCAGCTATTCGTAACACAAAGTCGTGTTAGTTGAATATAAAGAAGTTACCGAGTATGAAAATAGAAGAAACACGAAACTTTCTTCTGAATGGTTGTGATATTGTACTTACTTATTTCTGCGCTCTTATTTCTTTCTGCAATCAACACATGTACAAGTAAAAAGTTATTGTGTGTATTGTCATGCATGAAGCTCGCGGCGTATTGAAGAACGAGCGAAAAAAACAACAAATCAATAAAAGCGAGTGCTTAAAAGTATCGGAGCCTAAAAATTACTTAGTAAAAAGCGAGTGGGCTCGCGGGTATTTTGTATTGTTGCAGATGTCTGATATGAATACACATCCGCTTACTAAAGCAGTGCTAACAAAATAAATATTGCATCCTTAAAGTATACTAGGAAAATATATTATGTATACGTACGATGTATATGCAATGATGCTAGACTTTTTTCAAATGTCAAATCTGCAATTTTGGGAAACAAAATCGTATTGATCTTCAAAAAAGATCAACCACGCAACGACAATCTATAAACTAGTTTGTATTTATAACAACCAATCGTATTTAAAAAAATTAGTAACTTTAAGGGATTTGTAAGAAAATAAAAAATTTTTAACAAAATAAGTATTTAAAATAATGAATAGTACTTTCGCTTATTTTATATTAATGAAACAGACACAATGGTTTTATCTGATACCAAACGTAAGGGATTAAGATCCCTTTTCACACCAATACAAACGTTTGAGTTTAAAATTTAAAACCAAATTTACGTTCAGTTGATAGTAAATGTTTGGTGCCGACCTTAATGTTAAACTACATCGATCTTCTTCAAGACTGCGAATATTAAAAAAAAGTTAATTTTCTAAATTGTATTGATTCTCAAACTAAAAATACATTTCAAGTGAAACTTTATTGTTTGTGAGCTAATAAGTTTACAATATTTCAAAACGTTGTTCATGCGTAAAGCGACTAATTTTTGCGTCCTCGTTTTTGTGATACTGACATACTGACTGATAGAAAATATTTCGGATAGAAAAAAACGTGTTAAAGTAACATATCAAACAAAAAGTGACTTGTACTTGAACCACCCGCTATATTAATTAGGTCGTCCTTGGAGTATCGTAATTAATTAATCCAAAGATTTATTATTAAAAAGTATGAAAAATTAAACCATTATGGAATATATTTAATTTCAATTATATAATTAGAACTAATACATTTCTCAAGTTGAGAAAAACCCAAACTTTTATGGAGAATCCCAGTTTTCAGAAGTTACGTGCAAATTATTTTCAAATTATTTTCAAATGATATAGTACCCAAAGAAATATCCCATTTTCGTGTCTGTTTTTAGGGGTTTATTTACTTTTTGTGAGGCTTTTTAAATTTGTGGAGATATTGGAATTGGCAGTTAATTAATTTTTGCTTGGGACTGATTTAATTTCATTATGACTTATTTAATTTCTTTGAGAGTTATTTGATTTGTCCAAAAATTCCGGTCCATAAAATTCTTTTGTGCTTATTTCATTTCGGTTGAGACATTCACTTTTGTTAGGACTTCTTTCATTGTGAGATATTTAATTTCTTTTGGAATTATTGTATTAGGGATCATTCAATTTACAAATTATTTCATTTTGCAATTTAACTTGTTATTTAATTTTTTCCCGTTGCTCCTTTTTTCATTTTGGTTGGAAGTTTTTCCATTTGCGAGCTGTTATTGCAAATCGTTCTTAATTTGAGATCAAAATTGTTCATTACCTGGATATGTAGCGTGACAAGATACAGACTTTGTACTCGTTTATATGATGAGATATACTGGAAAACGATTGTTGGACACTTAGGACTCAAATTAGCTTGAAAGTACTAAATGAACCGGAGGAGTAAAGCGGGTTCAAAAAAGTACTCTTTAAAAATTTTTTTTGTACCGAAGGAACATTTAATCTTCCATCACTGATTTAAAATCACACCTTTTGACAGCTTAACAATTTTCGACCATTAAAAAAACAACGCTTCAAAAAATCAGCTGGACTATTAAACAGACCTGTATTATTGAATCATGCTTTCGACAATAACGAAAATTAAATAAATTGGTGAACCAACTAGAAAAAGAAGTTAAAAGAATTTGACAATAAACTGGAAAAAGATATGACACGCGGATTCATCAGTTAAGTTCTTGAGGTCACCGGATTATAAAAGTATATTCTTTGGTGAAATTGATTTATTTATATGTATTTACATAAGAAGGTATGTATGTATATAAAAAAACAGCTTACAAAATTAATTGCATTCAATGCAGCCCTCTACAGCTAGAAAAACACTTTTCAAAGAGTCTCTGGTATCCTGAGCAACCTCTTCAGTACAATTCTCAATAGTCGTTTGAAAGGAAGTGTTGATGTCATTTATTAAACAGAATTTGTTAAGTCTGTACATGTTATCAACGATTCCATAAATATTTCTTATTTCAGCTTTTACACATGGCCCTTTGTGCTCTTTAAGGAAGTTCCTGACTTCAATCTCAACTCTTTCCAAAGGATTTGTTGTAGCTGCCTCAACATCATGTTCAGTGCGGAATTGACGAATGCTGCCGGCATTTACAACCACCAACCACAAGCCAATAATTAAAATAATTAATTTCATTATCTAGTTTTATAATGCTTAAAGTATTCCTGTTAAATTGAATACTGCATAAATTTTTGAAATTTCAATTCTTTTATACCCAAAGAAAAAGTTGATATTTATTTTTCGTTGGCGACTTATGCCTGCCTATAACAGTTTCCATTTACGTAAATCGTTTTAGATTTAAACTTTTATGGCCTTGTTTAGTAAAAGTTATAGTGAATTTTGATAACAAAATATTTGCGTAGCAATAAACTAAAAAACACATATTAATTAATTAAGATTTACCCGAAGGCTTTAGATGTTTTTAGATTAGAATTACATTTGTAGTACATTCTATGAAAAAAAATTTCTTTAAATTATATATATATACAATATGGGCGTTTCCATTCTGTCGAATGTAACAGTGGAAGACATTTAAAGTTGAAAAGAAGTAAAAAATTAAAAATGATATTTATTTTAATAAAAAGCTTAAACATAATTATTAAACTAAGTTTATACGATATGTTGAATTGCGTGAAGGTCGTCCAAAATCGGTTGTCGCCCCACAAAACATCGATACAGTCCATGAACTGATAATGCAAGATCATGCCATGTGACATATTGTGACATTAATTCCACTTTAAGACATTAGATTTTGTATGAACACTTAGTTGTAAAAAAAATTTGTTCTGGTTGGATACCTCACGTCAAATGGTCACCTGTTTCTCAGGCCAAATGGGTCATGTGGCCATTATTCCGCTTGAATAATTCTGAGTGGTTCACGACCGTTTATTTGCCGGAAGTCTTGGGAAAAATTCATGAAACTAACTCCCAAAGAAAAAACATTCTTGGCACCCAATGGCTTCTTCTACTTGTTCCAGAGTATCGAAGGTAAACTGCGTGGTCAACAATTTACGAGCGTCGAAGAAGCGATTGAACCGTTCAAAAATAATTTTTTAGAGGTGTCTTAAGAGGAATGGAAAAACTGCTATGACAAATGGTTTGAACGAATGCAAAAGCGTATTGATCATCCAGGGGAATATTTTGAAAAACAATAAAGCCATTTTCGTTTAAAAACGTTTTTTATTATTTGCTATTCCCGAAATATTAATAGTAGCCCCGTGATAGCCAAATAGAAGTGCTTTAAATCGCACGAAATAGCGGCACCGAATGAAAAAAAATTGAAATTTTCATGATATCTTTTAAAAGAGTTTTTTATAAAAAGTGTACAGCTTTTTATTTTGTTGATGATATCGAAAGTACTCTTATGTATTGCCAATAAAAATATTTATTAATTTTGTTCCTCTTTTGCTTTGTCTTATCTAATTATATGAAGTCATTTATCGTACTGGTTATTACAGTTTGTATTAGATTTTTATAGGTCTCCCAAATTGTGTTCACGATACATTTTGATTAGATTCAGTGTAAAACTACCGATTATACAATTTGTTTGGAAATTCTTTTGTTTCAGCTTTCAAGATATATTTCAAAATGTTAAAATTATTGTTGTGGAACCATTTTAAATTGAGTTAAATCATTTTTAGTACTTAAAATTTTATTTAGGCCTTTTGAGGAAAACAAAAGGCTTTTTAAAGATTTAAAAATTACATTTTTGTGGCAAAAAAAATTCTTGAGAATTTTTTTCGAAAAATCTATTGACGAGAGTTCAAAAGATATTTTAAACTTTCGTTTTACAATTTATTTTCTTTTTCGCAAATTAAGAAATTGTAATTATCTCAACTTGTCTGGTCAAAAATTTGGGATATACGTAAACTTTAACAAAATTGTAGCTTAATGCATTTTTTTGCACGAAATTGTTTTTAAATTTTGACTTAGATCACTTTTAAAATTAAGGACTCATATATAGACAAAAACCTCTAACTGGCTTGTTAGCAAGGCGAATTCATAACAGGTGGTCTTGACAGCTCAGCTGATAATTTTTTGCTCCTTGCATCTCCCTGCATTTTTATCTGTTTAGTTTGTCAACATATTTTTATGTTTGATTTATATGTAGTATTTGACGTTGATTTTGACAAAGAAAGCAGGTATTTTTTAAAGCGAATTGAGGCGAGTCAACCTGTTATGAATTTGCTTTGGCTTGTTAGTATTTGTGAAAATCCTATATTGATCCCAGTAGCCAAAAGTTCACAGAGCGCTTGAGGTATAAATAGTATTCGAGACGCGAGCAGCCCATTTAGCAGGACGAATCTTCCGTTTTAGTTTGCATGATTGTGCGTGCACATCGGCATCTTTAACAAACACATTTATATAGTTAAATTCACATAAAGCAGCAGTAGCAGCAGTCACTTAAATTAAGAAAATTAAAAGAGCAGAATCTCAATACCAAATCTAACACACATAAAATTTTAGTTTAAGCCGAGAGGTAAGAAAAATGCAATTAGGAACTGCAGTAGCAGCAACAATTAATAACATTAGATGACGCATATTTATGCACAAATCTCTGTCATATGTTCAAGGAAATTAACATAATTTTCAGATTAAAAAAAAGAAAAACAAAACACAATTGCAGGAGGTGTACAAGCAGGATATCAAATAATCAAAAAAAACATTCCAACTTAACGCTTTTAGAAGTCTAGAAGAAATACATATAAAAATAGTATGCCATACTTAAGTACATACATAATAGCTGCTGATTGTGGGCATGTTGAGGGGGAAGTCGCAAAGTAATCTTCTAATTTACTCTAATAGCCTTAAAGATGCTGGTGAGATTTGGCGTGCAACAAACATGTGAAGAGACAAACTACATAACTTCATCTCAAAAACCTCCTGAGTTTGATAACAGCACAAACCAGTAAATTAATTCCACCAAAAAGGGGCAAAGAACGAGATAGCGAGGAAAAGAGAGGGAGCTACAAAAGGAAGCTAAAGGATGCAGTCTTATTGCCAGCTAAGCCAGGCGACGACGAGGTAATGACATGAATGAAATAACAAGGGATTTTATATGGTTGTAATAAGAGTTTATTACCCACAAAATATGTGTGAATGTGAATTTCCAGAATTGCTTATTCAACTGAGAGTGTGTATTATAGCGCACACTTGTTTGTTAGGAAAATTAAATGTATATTCTTCTTATTGTTGTTTTCATTTCTATTGTTTTCTTTTAATTTAACAAATGCAAAACAACAATACACCCTCTAACATTTTCCACTGACACAAAAACCCATGCACATGCTTAACTGATTGTATGAGATGGTTGGTGTTTTGTTTTATGTTTTAATATCTTTCAAGATACATTTGCATTTTTGTATCTATTGTATGTGAAGGACCGAGGCGAGGCAAATTTCTTAACTAAAGGGGAAGCTCAAACCTGCAGATATCCATGACAGACACATTAATTGGGAACCATGAATGTTTGATACGGCGAAAGCTGACGTAAGTTATTGTTTTAATTTTTTTTTTTTTTTTTCAAAACAAAAATATTTCAAAAATAATCAAAATGTATGAAACTGCATGTAAAGCAAATGCATACCAGCAATAGGTAGTCGCAATAGAAATCGCCTTGACAAATATCATTCTTGGAAGTCAGAAAAAACTACTTAAGGTGAACTTCGAACCAGAAAAATATACCGAAAATACATTTTTTATTGTTTATTTATTTATAAAATTATTCATCGGATTTATACTATAAATAATAAACAAATAGTTGATATGGATGAGATGAGCATTTACGGAGAACGGCGCACAACTGGAAACACTATTATATAGTAGACCGATTTGCTTAATCTCAGTCCTTAATTATTCATACAAATGTTATGTGTTGCATAATGAAATTTGCATTTTGCGGGATTTTCTTGTAATACTTTAAATGACTTTCATTTATTGTATTATTTTAACGAATGAAGATGAAACAGTTTAATTTTTTCTTCATTTGAGCGTGCAATAAAAATTCGTTTTAGTATTTTGTTTGAAAATTGCTTTGTTGTACTCTGTAAAAATGAAATTGAAGTATTTAGCTTAAATTGGATAAAGTTTTCGCTAATAAAAGTTAACAATTTTTATAGGATCATAAAAGTGTGCAGGTTTTTTTTTTTACAGAAAATTGAGTTAAAGTATTCGAATTTGTTTTAATGGAGGCTGCAAATCTTGTGATAAAGTAATTTGATAATATGGTGTAGTTCGCTCGTAACGTATTCTGGCTATTACGAATTTTCGATAATGACGAACAACCTCAAGGGTACCGGCAGTTTTGTAAGAATATTTCATATAAACTATTATGCTTAAGAAGGAACTTCGCTTAAGATGAACTTTCGCATATAATGAAATCTTTTTAAGTATTCAATAAAAAAAAAATAATATATTTTTGTTTTCATACAAAGTCATTCCAGGTAAAATCAATAAATTTGAGTTAAAAAGTGTATCGCATAATTATGATTTCAATGAAAAAAAATTTTAATTTTTTCATTGCATAACTAACTTTTGATTAATAATGATTCGAAGTCCCAAATTTGAAAAATTCCATACTTTTTAGTACTTGCTGGAGCTGTTTCAGCAAAAACGTTACTGAAATGATTTGTGCTTGTGTGAATTCTCATTTGACATACAGCAATGATATTTTTTATATTTTTTTATTGAATAATGAACTCTTCTGATAACATGATAATATTGTCTGCGAAAAGAAGGTTGCGAACATTAAAATTGTTAAGCTTCAAAATCTCCATGTGGAGGTAACAATACAAATCTGATATTTTTTGAAAATATAGATCTATACTTCGTTAATTATGACCTGTCAGCCCCGTTCTGTTATATTCACTTGCTTAAGAAATTTGGTTTTTAAGTGTAATTTTGGTAATAAAAAAATGCCACCAGAGTAGAAGGGCCTTATTGCGATTGGCGATTTTTTTGCAGCTTCTAATAGTTAAATATACACCGCAACATTTATCTTTCATCTATTACAAAATACTAAAACATCGATAGCCGCATTAAGGTCCATTTATGCCGGTTCTGACGAATTTCGTCTATGACAAACAAAACTGTCCGATCAGTACAGACAGGTTCTGTGCACAGGTTCTAATTTCTGGAAGTGATTTTTTTCTGTTTTTTTTTTTATTTCCACTAGAAAATATTTCTTTATTTGATTTTGAACTAAATAGACGAAAAACCAAATTTAACGCTATAAAATTAGAATAGGGGCTTCTAATTTCTGTAAATTTTTAGTTCTTATTTTATTTTTTGTATTTTCACTACAAATTATTTTTTTTCGCTCACTAAAGTAAAAATAAAACGATGAATCATTGAGTTATTCGTGGTGTGTACAATTCGCTCGTATGCGTATGATATTGGATATGATTGTACAAATTTAGGTCAGTTGATGTCTGAAGGAACATGTTATAAAATTGTGTGAAACCACTGATATATTTTCCAGCAAACACATGTCTAACCTTTTGCAAAACCTTCACGATATCGTTAAATGTTAATAAATAAAAATTTTTTTGTCCTAAAATATATCTTACTCAACTGTATAGTTGTATTATAATTTATATATTTTTAATTTAATTTATTTAATTTTAGTTTACAAAGCATCATGCCACCAGTTTTAATAATTAAGCATTGAATTAGTCTCGCGTACATCTGATTGAGAGAAAATGACATCGAAAGACTATTACAAATATACAATAGACCTATTCACAATATTGTGCGTTTGAGAGATAGCATATTTTTGCAATTGTAAACATTTTCTAGCAATCGTAAACGGTGTTGTTGATTTACTTTAGAATACTTTTTCCAAAACACGAAATTCACACTCAGCTGTGAAAAAAGATTTTTTTATTTATCTACATTGCCACATGCACGTGCATGAATGAGCGGCGAGAGCACATTTCGTTATACTGGTTTGCAATTAAATATTAGCGGTATTCAGTGTTTAATGCAAATGGTATTGCAAAAGTGCAAATGCAAAATTACGTTGCTTTTTCGTGTATTTTCTTGTTGGATTTCATAAAAAAGCTACGATATTTTGCATTTGCACTTTTGCAAGATCTTTTGCACCGAACACTGAATACCGCTATTGCATTCGTAGAGTGCAAATGTATACTACAACGTTTAGGTGTTAATATGCTACACCACTTTGCAAATGATACGATGCAAGACCATTTGCACAAGATTGTAAATTGGGCTAATGATTTTTGATATACAATTTTTAATTGCTAGAAAAGTTTTATAAAATCAATATGTTAAGAATTTCAACAATAGCGATAGCGACCATTTAAATGAAAGTATAAAATAATCAAAATTTAAAAGGATGAAATCAAATTATTGTACCAGTCTTACGAGTATTAGTCGGGTATGAACAGAAATTGACTCTTGTGAGCATTTTTTTGAAATTTAATGAAAGCAAAAATCTATCCGTTTATTTTCTCTCTACGCTTCTATTTTAGTAGCAAAATCTGATTGGCATACAAGTTGTATTTCTAAGGCTCGTTCTTAGATCTCAAACAGTAGTTTGAGGAATTCTTTTTATTGGCCTGTTTGAGTATAATCCTTAACAACGTAGATACACCGCCAAAGCATGTTCTTAGAGTTACATTAAGTGACAATAGTCTGTCTTATATTATCATGGATACTGTACTATACTATTAGCCTGGGGTCGTAGGTTCGATTCCTCGCTAGACCCTGGGTGTTTCTTCAGACAAGTCCAAAAGGTTTCGCAGTTCGTGTTTGTTTACAAAAAAATAAAAATAAAATAAAAACGAGGCTTGGTTCTTGAATTTTGAAATTAATAAATAAAAAAATAATTAAGAAATAAAAATATAATAATACTACATATTTGTTTATATATGAATATATATTTTTTTATTTTTTTTTAGACAATAAAACTTATTAAATATTTTTTTTAAACTATTATTGATATGCAATACTAGATTTTGCGTTTATGTCAACAACAAAGTATGTTTTTATATATTAAAACGAAATTAAGTTGTTTATATCTAGAAACAAAAACTGTGCTAAACAAATTTTCATTGTTGTCTTCTCCGCTGATCAGCAGTGCATTTTTCAATAGTTTTGGAGGATTGCTGCAGGGTCTTATACGCTTCATAAGCGGCATCTTCAACACAATCATCTGTTATTCCATTTCCAGCAATACAATCATCTTTATACTTATGCATGCGATCAATGATGCTATTAATATTTACGTTGTTATCCACACAAGGACCCTTGTGCTCCTTAAGAAAGTTCTCCATTATTTTCTCAACTACTTTTATAGGTCCTTGTCCATTGCTAACGCAATTTACAGTCATCCAGCACAAGATAAAAATTGCCAAAATACTTTTCATTATTTTTTGTTTTCTGTATTTAAAGTATTGTATCAAAATTAACACTGTTGAATATATTTCAAATTTCTATGTTTTTATACTTGAACAAATTTTGATAATTTTCTTATTATCAGCAGAAAGGTATTACGTGATTTTCGGTAACCACTACAGACGTCTATGTTTATGATCTTGTTTGCTAAATATTATGATGGTTTTGATAAAGAATCTACGAGAAAGATTTGCATACCACGATAACAAAAAATTATCTAATTCTTTTATGTGAGATAATTCTTAGCACATATTACCAACGATGAGAGCAAATGTAGCTTTAGATTATGACGCAGTGAAAGTCAAGTTGTTAAAAACTATTTTTCGGAATGTTATAAAATGTTTCATTTTCTCTTAGTTGTTTTCTCAAGAAGATTAATGATTTGGAAGATAAAAAATATTAACAGTTTCTTAATCGTATGATTTTTGAGAATGATAAAATATTTTTGTTAATATTTATTTGAGTTGAGTTCATTTGCAAAGAAAGTAAATGGTAAAAGAAAAATTTAAAAGTATACAACGAAGTGATGTATTTATATTAAAAGATGGGGGATGCTCATTAATATCACCTCTAGCCGATGAGTAGTTTAAGTTTGACCAATTGAAAAGACTTGGAGAGTCGTAAATTCTTTTCACCAAAACATTATTACACTCAAAATATTCTGTACGTAAAATTAACTGCAATTGCAATTTAAAACAAATGAAAGTTCACTTAAAAACCGGTCTACTCATTTTTCATTTAAATTGAACCAAAAGTTCATTTAATTTTTAATTTTAAAAAATTAATTGACTTAAGCCCGTAAAAATAAAAGATTTTCCTTTTGTTTGTTGTGTAGGAGAGGAAATCAAATAAAGCAAGCAAAGATAAGAAACAGTGCTTGAAAACAACGGACAATATTAAATGTAACCGAAAATCCGTATTAATATGTCCTTAGTTTTTTAAATGAATGTGAGTATCAGTTAAAAAATAAAATTGATTACAATTTTAAATGTTTATTCTTTTAAAAATGACTGAAGGGATTACTCTTGAATAACGTACAGTCCGTTACTGTAATAATATTGCGTGTGTATGGTTCCTAATTGACAAAGACGAAGCAATTTGCTTTCCGGAACTACAAAACCTCTGTATTTCCCAGATGCATTTTGCATACAAATTGCTTCACTGTTTGATGTGTTGAATTTTATTCCGCCTTGAAAACTAGCAAATGATTAGAAACTTTATGCAATGCTGTATTTGGAGACCCATCGTGTGAATATATTAAAGAATCTTCGGCATATAATAAACTCTTTGACTCCCCCATAACGTTAGGAAAGTCATACATACAGATGTTGGCAAGATGTGGCGCCAGAATAATAGAAGAATAGAAGTCCACATTTAATGTCGCCTTGAATGGATAATTTATTATTAAATAAAACTTGAAAAGATCTATTAAAGAAAAAACTTTTGAACAGCTTTATAAAAGGAGCACTAAAGTCAATTTGAATCTTTTTTTTAAGAATTAACAATAAAAACTTTCTTTTATATTTCACATATCCTGAAAGTCTTGTATATCGTATAAAGCCTTAACGTGCGCACAATTTTTACATTAGAAATAATTAAAATTATAATTATTAGAAAATATTTTTACGCCCTCAACTTAACCGAGTTGTTAAAAAGCAGCTAAATAAAAGAAAAGGAAAATGTAACATCTTAATTACTTTTACTTTGAAATAATTTTGTCTTCTTGTAACTTTATCTTGCTCTTTTCTACCTTTTAACAACGAATGACTTTAAAAAACATAATTAACTGGAACGGAAATGATTATTCAACTTACAGCATTGACTTATTTATAGCCAACAACAACAACAACTACCAAAACAAATTTACTCTCACACTTACACAAAATCTTTTTTATTCGTTGAAACAAATACATGCACACAAACTTACACAAAGTGTAATGAATAATATAAGCGAAAGGTAGCGTTTAACTGCTCATTCACCGGCTGACATTCAACATGACAGCCAACGTCATAAGTGGAAATACATTAATCTAGATGTTCGGATGCTATTTTTAATTCCTTGAAAGATGACGGTGTGGAGAGAGAGGCTTTTGCACATAAATACTAGATAGAGATGAGATCGTGAGTAACTTTTTGTGCACACTCACGATAAAAAAAATTTTACTTATGCCCGACCTTAAATTTTTGGCTCAAGTTACTCGTCAAATTATAAAATAATTAAAGGAAAATAAAAAAAAAATTTGAAAAAAATTACAGTAAAGAAAAATAAAATCACGCTAAAAATATACTCACGCTAAATTGAAATAAAAAACTAATCACGCTAATTACGTGAGCGGTGCCCATCTCTATTACATACTATTGAACCTATCGTATTCTTTTCTTTTGTTTTAAGCTTAAATACGTTTTCATTTTTATAAAATGTTGCCAACAGTCTCGGCTAATGCCTGCCTGTCAGCATTGTTGCCACCGATAATATTTTATTTTTTGCTTTCATCGCAGCCCATTTCCTTTCCCTTATGTACAATTAAATTCTTTCCTGGATTATTATTTAATTAAAGTAATGAACGTCAGTTAAAGTCGTAGAGGAAAAAGGAAAGGCAAAAACTCTTAGCTAGCAGTAAAAAATATTGGGCATTAGCGATTCAGGCATCTTGTTAAAATCTTTTGAACTTTTTCTGTTTAAAGAGTGTGCTAAGATGAGGCTTAAAGAAGCTGTTAAAAAGGGACAAACCACTGTGTTAAGGATTTATGTTTACTGAAAATTAGCTTAAAGGTCAGAAATCGGAGCAAATGTCATCACGTTACCTGCAAATAGCACCTGTAATAATACCAAATGTGAATTATAAAATACCATCGCTGGTATAGCGGCATAATGTTCATGGTTTTTAAACATACTTTGATTACTTTTCATTATATTTGATTACTTTGTGTATTAATAAAACTTTAGTTGCAATTCAACCGTGCTGCAGCTATTATAAATGGTAATAATTTTATGCATAAGATAAACGGATTATGATTAAGATTTAAAAAAGCGATAATAGATTGGTTAACAGAATTATTCTTTGTTTGCTGCCACCATGATATAATTAACACAAATATGCTGCAATCATTTGTTTGTCCCTGCACGTATATAGAAGAGTCAATTTAGGAATGTCAAGCAATTCGAAAGTCCAGCTCGATGCGTTTCGCTTAACACGGATTTTTTTTAAGGAGAGCAGATTCTGTTATAGCCAGAGACCTGCAACGGGTATCAGACTTTCGAGTATACTCGATCATGTTGTACGATTATGATTCAGCCGTAATTGTTTCACAACAAGGAATAACTGTAATCCGATGAGTTCATTTCAAATAATTAGTTGTATTCACTGGTATTCGAAATGAACTTTAATGTTTCTGATTGTTTTATTTGAAATGGTCGTATAGCACGGAATTAAAATGAACATGATGTTCGCATCATTCTCTTAACATTGCGTGGATTCGTAAATGCTCTAATATATTGATTCAAGCCGATGAAAGTGGTATCACTTGGCATTTATTTTTCTAGTGGCTGTCGTAGAGTATCCGTTTCTGATCCTTAATCGCAATTAGTTACACAAAAAACTTTCTTTGCTGTGGTTGATTTTACTCGTCGAAAAAAAACACAATTCTAACAAGTTTCACTTTTTAGTATACGCCACGCGACTGAATAGCGGGTGAATTTTAGTCCTGGATTTTAATCAAGTGGAAACTTCTTGTTGCATTGCTTTCTATGACTGCAACCTCCTCTTGATATTGACTCGACTGTTCATTGAATAATGCGTCTGATTCTTTGTTTTCGAATTTTTCTATCTATTCAGAGTGCAGCTCATCTTCATAGCTAAAGATAAGCATATTAAAGAAAGTGGAAAAACGAAGATCTTGGATGATACTTAAAAAAGTACATATTAACAAATGTTTATTGTCTAAAGTTTTTGCAACTACCAAAAGAAACTGATGTGAAATATTCATAACATTCAAAGTCAAAATAATCTAAAACGATTTAAACTCTCTATGTAATCTATTGTATAAATAGGCAAAGATAATTTTTAGATCCCTTTTTCTCCTTTGTTCACCAACCGATTTTCTTCATTCTTTTATCTAATGGCAGGCATTATTGAGCTTTAGTGATCCGACTATATATTATTTGAATTGGTTCAGTATTAAAGAAGTAAAAGGCGACTAAAGTTGACACCACTTCAAATGCTAAAAATACATACATTCACTTATGTAAGTTTTGGTTCAAGTAAAAACATAAGCAAATCAATGAGAGTATTTAAGAGTATCTACTTAGTACAGATTTATATGAGTAATAACATTTTTTCTCTTCAAATGAGATCAGAATTAAATATGGATGTACATATTCATTACGTATGACGGCTTTTCCACACTCAAAGTTTACTTTGCAAAGTTTTAACTCAGCTTGGAGAAAGACAGAATAAGAAAAAGAAAATACTCGTCTCTCTGTCTTTCTTCCAACTGAATTAAAGCTTTGCAAAGTAAACTTTGACTGTGGAAAAGCCGTCTAAAATAGGTATACGATAAAGCTGGCGGTCTAATTGCGACCACTAGACGTACGCTAATATTGATGAAAAGGTAATTCACAAATCCGAAAACGACAGAAATTGTATAAAATTAAAGTCGTACAAAATATGAGCGAACAGTAGTGAAGTATAAAAAAGGCAAAAATAGTGGCAAAGGGGGCATAATTGTGCCACATATTCCATCACTACTAATGAGTGAAACGGCTGCTGCAGGTCTTTGTTATCGACCTATCGCTAAATCCAAAAACAATAAACAGCTCTATTTCGCATATAAATTAAAGATAAGTTAAAATACACAAACACCTCTTAATTAAATACCCTGTCTGCAGCTGTCATTTGTACTATTTTCAGCCAGATGATATCATTTTAAAACTAATAATGAAGATGATACCGATGATACTGAATGTTGGCGATGCCATGACTTTTAACAACCTCATTCTAACTGTTAATGGATTTCATGATTGTTTGTGTCATTTAATTCTACTTCGTTGAGTTCTTTTTACTCGTTCTCTTGCTCCCTCGTTTCCCCGTTCTTTCGACAAAGTTCAAGTTTTCTACTCTTAACTGACTTTGAAATTTAAATCAAGGATTCCAAAAAATGTCTGTGCGGCTGTGTAAAAAATATTTGAGTGCTTGTCTGCTTGCTTTCTTATGCGATGTGATTTATTATGACAATTTGTTTAATGACAGGCATAAATTTTAGATTTTCGGCAATGTTTTCTTATCGTTTAGTTTTATTTTGTCTATAAATCTGTTTCAAGTGATTTCAATGTTACAATTTCTATTTTTATTTGTGGCTGGGATTACATACTACATGCTTGCATACTTACATACATGCATACACACACATACATACACACACATATATTAATTTTAATTGTCGTGGCGCTTAAGAAAACAAAACGGGTTGATCTGGAAGTTGTTTTGCTTACTTTCAAGGTTAAATAAATTTTTAAGTCAATTATTTCAAAAAAAATTATTTTTATTGGTATTCTTTTATAGAACAGTGGGACAGAATGAATATAAATCAGCCACTTCTGACTGAGTGGTATTTTTTTATTGTACCAGCAATGTTCGTATGAGCATACATTTCAAAAATGCTCACGAACTAAAGTACGATTAACGGGTCCGATATATTCGAATAAGCATGCGAATATTATATAAAATATATAAAACCAGTGTCAATTGTCTATGACTCGATTTTGATGGCTGTAAAATAAAAAATGTCAAATCTAATTGAAAAAAATTTCCCTTCAGCTTCAATAACAATAAATTGAAAAGGTTGTCACACTACTATGAATGTATATTCCTGCAATAATAAATCAAAAATCAGTGACTGCAGACACACAGAAAAAAAACTTAATGTAAAATCAACATGAAGAAATGTTGATAGCGTGTCACTGTTATTATGTAGAAAAAATCCAATTGAATTTACTTTTAAAACTGTTTTAAGTTAAATCAATGGTTAAAACTGTTAATTTAGTATTAAAATATGCTGATTTAAAGTTAATCACATTGAAATAACATTGAACATTTTAAATTTTACCTTTTACAGAGTTATAATAACATTAATCAATGTTTAATTTTGTCAATTCCGTTTTTATAGTAATAATTACAGTTTTTCGTGTAAAATTAACATGGCATATAGTTGAAACAAGATTAACAATTGTAAAATCACCATTGTTATAAACATTAAAAATTACATTGGAATACTCTGAAAAAAGTTTTGTCAATTTTAAATATTAAAAAACATTGGCTTAAAAAAGTTAAATCAAATTTGTGAAATATTAAAAATGACTGGAATAATATTAAAATAAAATTACTGTATGTATGTTAAAAAAACATGAAAAATGTTGAAATGAAATTAATTCATGATAAAAGAGAAAAAATTCAAAAAGTACCGCGTATAATGTCAATTCAACATGATTTCTAGTTGTTTTAAAGTGGATAACTATATCTTTTATTTTACTTTAATATCATTTTGAATTAACATGAAAAGCTTATAAAGCATAATTGTTAACAAAACTAGTTCAATCAAAAGTCCCGCTACCATTTTGATTGCCTATAAATAACTTTGTTCAAAGAAAAGATAAGTAAGTTTGGTTTTCATAAAAAGTTGATTTGGTCTTAACAGTTTTTTGTCGTTGTAATTGGAAAATTATATCAGCTAAATGGTGACTGTGATTCGCTATGCAAATTTTATGACATCCTACAACGTATCAGGCCTAATTTCTTAAATTTTGCGATGAATATTGTCTTTAAGATGTTGAATCGTTTGGGGCTTATTCACATAAACTTTTGGTTTTAAAAAATTCCATAAGAAAAAGTCTGGTGCTGTTAAATCTGGAGATCTGGCTGGCCATGACGCAATTTCCGCTGAGTGGCATTAATTGGACGATTGTTTTCATTAAATGTTGTTACTATGTCTGAACGTTCTTTTGGCGTATATTTGTCCATACTAAAATTTGGACGTTTACACAATACAATGGTTAAAGCCAAGGCGAATTCACAACCGGTGGCCTCGAGAGATCAGGTGACTGAATTCGCTTGAATTTTGGCTGCCACAATTGTTTTTAATAATTTTGTTTGTTTACATAAAAAAGAAAAAATTATTCATGTATATTAACACTAAAAGATTTATTTTAACTAACTTATTTCATATAAAAAAAACTTTTGAGCTCTATGTATTTTATATATTATTTATTTGCTGTTGCTTATTAATGGCAGCCGACTATAAAGCTGGCTTGGTTAAAGCTAAACTGAGCCAAACGCCACATAACCAAGATGGCGCGCAATCAAAATGATAGCGGGACCTTTGCCCCACCCGTTACATATTTGCAGATTCAGGTTTTCTTACTTTCTGTTTGCGCTTTTAATAATCATATCATATTTCTACAGTTTGTGGTCTAAAAATTGCAGGAACTTCGGTCATTCGGTAAAATACATTTTGAAAGGATTTATGCTCTGCTCTCTCAACTTCTTTGTAGGTCAGCTGCTTTTTCAATATGGAAAACCATAGTGTTGTCTCGCTTTCACTCTTTCGTTAAGAACAAAATACAATTGATTATCTCAGTTCATCGTAAAGGGCTTGAAGGAAACACGGATTAGAAACTTTAATTTTTTAAATTAAGCATTCCTCTATTGGGGCATTCAGCGGTTACAGTCTGGCGTACATTGAAACTTTTAATTTCTTTTTAAACAAATTTTCTTTTTATCAAACTTATGCCAACTGTTTAATAAATACGAGCGTCCGCCTGAATGTTATTGTTTGCTGCATCCAAAATTGCGCTATTTGATCTCCTACTGTGTTTTGTATAGAATTTTTCGCTGCATTTTTAAGATTTTCCGAAATTGTCGTTTTTTCTTTAAATGCAAGAAAATACTACAGATGATTGTTTTTGAAGGGAATTAACATGACTTTTTCAAAAACTTCTCAAAAAACAAAAAGATATATGTATGTATGTATGTATGTATGTATGTATGTATGTATGTATGTATGTATGTATGTATGTATGTATGTATGTATGTATGTATGTATGTATGTATGTATGTATGTATGTATGTATGTATGTATGTATGTATATGTGTTTATTAATAAAAAAACAAACACTTTACACAATTGTTACATATAAATATACACATTCAGTTATTATACGACACGATTCCAATACATACAAACTTTTGTAAGTACCTTCCTTCACAAATACAAGAAAACTGACATGCATGACTATTAAGAGATAATCATTCGTTATGCTCTTCCTTTTTCCTGTTGACATTTTTACTACAAGAACCACACAGAATTGTCTGTTGTAAAAATTGTGAGGATTACATACTGAAATTGGGTGACCCAAAACAACAATCATTGCCAGCATTCTTGTCGTTAACATCATCATTGTTGAAGTCTATAAATTGTTGCGCATTCAAAAATTGCCAGTTTATGTCATTGTGCGTATTTGTAAAATATTGTAAAAATATTTATTCTGATGTTGTTTTTTTATACATGAATCCATAAACATTTAGCGCAGATATTATTTGTATTGCAAATATATTTTTATTTTTTTATTTAATTTTGTTTAGTTTAATCAAAATTATTGTTTTGGTTTTCATAATTTCCGTTCAATTGAATTTTTGCTCTAAACATTTTTTAAATTCATTAATTCCATGGGTGGGATTATAGAGAAATTTTTGCGCAATACATTTTTATGATTATTGTGGTTTAATAGTTTTGAGTTCCCGATATTGAAATAAAAGGAAATTCAATGTTGATGATCAGTGTTGCCAGGAGCTGGAGGAAAAAGAGGCTAAATCGGCTTTTGAAAAAAAAACTAAATCACCCAAAAATAAATCCTAGAAACACGCTAAAAAGCTTTTAAAATCGATGCACTTTAAGTACTTAAACAAAAAAAAAACGAATAAAAGTCTTCATATTTTTTAATTCATATTTGTAAGTCAAAACATAACATAATTATCAAGGGGCAAATTACGGCATTCGATATCGAACGAACTCCCATACAATATTTTTTGGAATTTGTATGGAAATTTCGTTCGATATCGAATGCCGTAATTTGCTCCCAGGTATTTCTATTGACTTAAATTTTGTATTAGATCAAAAATATAACAGGATACTTGTATTTTGGGATGATATAATAATTATTGCATTAATATTTAAATATATTCGAGTAGTATCTGTCTTAAGGAAACCAAAAAAAATATATGCTATACGAGTATATATACATTTAATATATGATATACTTTTATGTGTATTTATTATTTATGCATATCACAGGCATTATAATTTCCTCATCGCCAGTAGAATCGGAACTATCATTTGTATAAATAACACGAGTCTTCTAATTTTATTAAATCACAGGAAATTAATAGATCATAGCAAAATTACTGTAACCTTTTGAAAGAACATTTTAATTATGGTACGATTTATTTCTACAGTTTTAATTGTTTGCATGGTACTAAAAAGGTGTTCAACCTCAGCGTTACTGATAGATAATACTACGAGGTTTGTCCAACAAGATGTTTCATTCTCAATAGCCCGACGGTTTACCGGTTGTCATGACTCAACCTGTAACTAAATACATTGAATTTATTAAAATTCACTAAAAATATGGTGAAGATTTTGCGGTTACAGTTCGCAAAACTAAAGCATTTTTGCGTCCTTGTGGAACACCTTCTGAGCAATTGGGAAACTGGTGGGAAAATATGAGCAATTGAGACAAATCATTGATGAGCAAAATTGAACTCGGGTAGTCGCTCAACTGAGAATATTGCTGTTGTAGACCATAGCGTTGGGAAACTCAACATCTGTCCATTTCTCGTCGATCTTTGGAATCGGGCATTCCACCAACGACACGTGGAAAGTGTCTTGACTGTGTGAGTTCTCGAATTCATTATGAATGCAATACTCTCCTCTTTACAATTAATCAAACATCCCATTATATCGCTTAAGAATACTATTTTTCGTATATTAAAATGAAACCTCTTCCTGAAAGACCCTGCATAGATAGCCAAATACTTAATCAATGAAATTCTGTCTTCAGTGTACTTACGTTTGTAGATTGGATTAATTTTTTAATGTTTCAAGATGATTTCATGGCCATGAAGCTAAAACGTCACTTTCGAGGTTAAAAGACTAGAAAAAAGGCTAAATGTAGCCTCGAAAAGTCTAAACTGGCACCACTGTTGATGATAAGTTTAAAAACTGGGACGAGAGAAACCAAGAGTTGTGACTGAAAGTTTAATACAGAGCTTTAGGATTAGGTATTTTTAATCATGTTTGTATGCCGTTCGCAATACCCTAGTAGCCGTTTCAGTGGTACGAGATTGTGTTGACGCACATGTGCGGGGTGGTCACAGAAACCGAGTACGTTCGAAGCTCTATTAGTCAGTTTTAATTACACTCTACACATTTTTGTAAAGCTCTGGTAATCTCAGCTGCTGAATACCATGCACAATATTACTTGACATCTCCGTCTCTTGTTTGAGGACAAAATCTGCAAGTCTTTTCATTATACATGACACATTGCTATTCATAAGGCAATTTAAATCACCATCACATATTCATTTTCAATTATGAATCGATTAAGTGTAAGAATACTACAAAGAACAATACGAAGGAAGCACAAGCTTTTGTCTGTTTTCAAATCAGCATTTAAAAGAATGGTTTTTATTGTATATGCAAATCGTTAAAAAAATTACTTCGTAAGATATCACGAGACCACAAATGCAACAAAACTTTCCTACTTGTTTTACGAAATCAAGTCATTGCTATTAATTTTTTTATCACTCTCAAACAAAGTTTTTTAACAAAATTGATGTTTTTTGTAAATAGTTACAGAGCGAGACAAAGCCACACAAAGCTTTTTATATCCAAGGTAGTAAATTTTCCCTCCCTGTAGCTCCATCGCTAATTCAGCTACAGATTTTTTAGTTTGACTTTTTCTGTGTAATAATTTTAGTTTTCAAACAAATCGATTCAGTACATTATTAAAAACAAATTATATAATATCTTTTGTCGAATTAAGTCTTGATGCGAGCACTTTTGCACTTCGTCGCTTATCACATCTTAACATTAAAGTTCTCCAATGCATTTTATTTGTGATGTGAATCCTTCAAGGCTCTGCTTTTATGTGGGCATTATGAGAAATATGATTGCGGATTAAATGTGTGTCTGTTAATATTACAGGCAGAGACTCCATATACAATCATTTTCATATCGTATCCTGCAAGCAATTTCTATTGCAAAATTTCCATATACGTTTATGAGGAAAAAATTTATTCTAACACTTGTTTAACTACGTTTTTTTGCAGCTCTCGTTCATGGTCATTCGCTTGAGTGTAGCACGAATTTAGCCACCATTACCAATAATTTTATTAAAAATATTTTCTTAAGTTGCTTCCAGAAAATAGTAGAGGAAGTTCGGGTGATTTTGTATATCTATTTTTTTATTTATTTATTTATTAGTACATCTTCTACAAAGGAAATTTTCAGAATATGGTTGCACAAAAATGGCGCCGGTAACTAGACCATATGTCCATGATGTTATTAAGAGTATTTTAAAAATGTTTTTGTGACGACTATACACGACCTATGCATCCACATAGGAAGTAGCAACGTGGCGGTCAACGATATTCCACAAAAAAAAACCGCAAGACTATACGGTTATCCGTGGCAAATCAGTTAACCAGTGCGAGCGAGACGAAAAATTCTCGAAGGCCAAACAACACACGCAAGCCTGACCGGACTTAAGAAATAATTACGATAACGCGGGAGCTGTTCTTCAGCCCAGAGCTGCTTAACGACTGACGATCTATTTTTTATTTGACTATAATGTTTTGAAGCTTAATTCGATTAGAAAAGTTCTTAGCTGGTATTTTACCACAGATCTTAGGATTATATTCAGGAAAGTAAAAATATCTTTGGAGCTCAAGTTTCAGATATATTTGAGAAAAATTGAAAACACTCATAAAGCACACATTGAAAAAATTGGGGACCAATGTGGTAGACTTTGTTCTGTTAATGTAGTACATTAGCGTGCGTGGCGGGTGGTGTTTTTTAATGGAAATATCACCGTAACAAGTGATCTTCGGGTAGTTCAAAAAATATCTCCCATTTTTTTCTGTAATTAAACTGGGATTGCCATCAAGCTTAACTGCTTTGATTACTTCATCAGGATTTTCAAAGTTTTTCAGGCCAATGAAATACTTATTTTATTTAATCATATTATTTTTTTTCCTTTTGTCTGCTTCTCATTTACTTATTTCACTTTTCTTTGAGATGTCTGAGCATGATTGTGTAATACACAATACCACTTTAGCCTCCTTGGCTTATACCACATTAGCCGAACTTGAGTTTAATTCAAAGAAGTGTCCAAAAAAATCTGATCCTTAATAAACTACTATTTTGTCAATGTCATTCAGTAATAAACTTCTAAATTTAAAATTGTTTATTGGCGCTCAAATCAGTTGCTTTCAAGGTGGCAAACATTTTTTATTGGACCCCAAAAATGTCAATCACAAGACTAGTAAATTTTTTAATTACTACTTCCTTGCATAGCTTCCAAAGAGCAAATCTAATTATATTTATATTTATTATTTTTATTAGCATTCTAAGATCTAGAAACCTTCAAGCTTGGCTTTGTCAGCTTCTAGTTTTTAGTTTTCGAGGAACGCTAATATACATATGTATTGCCTGCTTATAACACATTACCCGAACATTACATGGTTTCCGTTTTGACCGACTTCAAAAAATGAGAAGTTTGTCAATTCGCATGGATTTTGAAATATATTTTGTTGTGTGTGACCTCATAACTCCGCCATTCATGAACTGCTTTCGATTTTGTTTCCCCTTTTTATTGGAAAGGATGTAGTTCCAGATTGGTTTCGTTCATTTTCAACAACTTCTGCTTAACTGACTCTCATGAAACTTTACAAACAAATTGAGTTGCTGTTAGAATACCACATTATGATTGAAAAAATGAGCAGTGCCACGGCCATGCGAAATAAATATTAATTTTCAACAACTTCAACGAAACCGGTTTTTAGGAAAATTTGCACGCACACTTAGAGGTCGTGAAAATACAACATTATGGTTCGAAAGGTGGGCAGCGCCACTCCCAAATGAAGTAAATATTTCTTTCCCTACAAGAACAATGACGGTCATTTGATGCATCAGCTGATGGTCATTGGTGATGGGTATAAATATTCGTGTACGTGTGATTTTGTTTCTCTCTCATACTTGTGAACTTCATGAACTAGTAAAACATGTGTATATCTGAACTGCTCACTCTACAGTATTTTACAAATCAGTAATGATATAATTATCGTCATATCTAAATACTCAATACTGATGTGTGAGTATTAACCAGTTATAGCCGACTGATATATCATTTATAAAAAAGAAGTTTCTTGTTTTTAATTTTTTAAGTAAACATTTTAAAAATTTAAATAAAAATTAATATCAAATTAACAAACTATTTTTGTTTTTTGTGGTTTTTGCCTCTGGTAGCTTTTGTCCACTACCTTCCTTAAGCTCTTCCTCTTGTTTGTCGTATTGCTAAAAGTAAGAATAATGATTTTAGGTTTACATTAACAGTCAATATGCATTTTAAACGAAGTAGTTTTCCTTACCTTCTATACGCTGGGAAAGCTCAATAGCTTCTTCAAAAATGTCATCTGAAAGATTCATTGTTTTTTTATTTATTGTTTTTTTTTTTTAATTTGTTTTTAATTTTTTTTTTCTTTTTTTTCATGAATATTAAATTTTCAATTTTATTTCCGTACGCGGAGATTCACAAAAATGAATATGACATTTGCATGTCAAACGGCAAAAATGCAACCCTGCACTATGGAAGTTAACATGCCGATTGTCTTTCTCATACTTATTACTTATTCGCCTCTATAAGCCAGCGTTGACGTTGTGTCATTTTTCCTATTAACAAAGTCTTGTTAAAAATAATCCCACAATTCCATAATATACAAAATTAAAATAAGGATATTTATTTCACAGTTTTTTGGTTGGAAAAAAGGAAAAATGAAAAATTACACTCTTATTGATGTGAACGGTATTTTTTTTTTAAATAAAAAGTACAAAAATTTTAACTGTCATTACAAACATTCTGTCAAATAATTCTTGCAAATAATTAATATTATTCAAGATGCCGAATAAAAGTGTTAAAATTGAATTAATTGATTATTTATTCGCTTGACGTTTTAAGCGGAAAATTACATCTTTTTATCCCTATTTTTTTACACATGGTTATAGTTTGTTAAAAATTCAACTTTTAGTGGAATTGTTTGTTGTAAAAAAAATTACATTTTTACATTTTTCCAGCAAAAAAAAACTGAAATGAATACCTTTAGTATTTGTATGATTTTATTTAAGGCAAGCACAAAAAAACTAAAATTTTTGAAAAATCAAACACGTATACATATAAAAGTATCACCAACATAAGATTAAGTAAAAGATAAGATTTAACAAAAATGTTTATCGAAATTTGGAACGAAAAAACCCACCATGGCAATGCCGACAGCAACAATTAAATACAAAATTGATGCAAGTGTGTTGGAAAATAAGTTTTGTATGTGTTAGTTTCCATCAGAAATTTCTTGTAGGGAATTTTTTTCCGATTCTTATGAAACTTTGCACAAACATTAAATTGCCAGGCAAATTTAACGTAATGATTATAAAAGAGGGCAGTGCCACGCCCATGCCAAATAAGTATTGACTTTGAACCACATCTATTATACCGATTCTTATGAAACTTATGAAAATTATTTAATAGAATAATTTTGAATTATTAAATAAAAATAATTTAATATTATGTTTAATGCGATTTTTCTTTTAAACTTTGTTTCTTGATTCATAATTCAAAGTAGGCTGAAGTTTTTAGCATTTAATTTATGTAGAGCTGTTTATTTTAAATTATACATATTGCATTTCTCAATATTCCAAAACTAAACCAGAATTTACGATTTATTTTCACACATTTAAGATCAGAATTTTCCATTTTTATACAACTAATTTATAATGAATTTTTAAAGAAATATTTTTAAAATGAAAAATGAAATTCAAACGTATCACGAGCATCACTCAATATACATAATGTATGGCCTTATTCACAAACGCCTAATAAAATTAATGTGTACATTAAAACCGGTTTTCCCATATAAAAATCCAACATTAAACCTACAATAACTTTATTAATCGTTTGTGATTAAGGCCAGTACTATTTTACGGCAACTTACGCAATTTTTTTTTAAGTCAACTTCATAAGAGCTTTCGCGATGTAAGTAAAGAGTTCTCATGTTCATACATGATCACTTGTGATCTTGCCTGATTCATACTCATCACGTGTGCTCTTTGCCCATTTCTATTTTGTTCTACGAAAATTTTCGTAATAGATTCAAAAAGATTTTTGCTGTATAACAAACTACACTTACGATACTATTTATTGACACTTGCATCTACAGTTTGATTATTATGTATGAATAGTCCTGTTGCACATTTCCATGCAGTACTTTAAAGCTTTTCAGATCCATACATTACTTTGTACATAATTGCAAAACGAAACTCGAAGTGTTCACATTTTAAAACAGACACCAGAATGGCTTAGAAAGAGGTATTGAATTTGTAAAGAAGAAAATGCCAACAAAATTTTCGAATCTTTTATGCAAATGTGTTTTTAGTGTGTATGTAAGTATGTATGCATGTGTGCGCATATAAATGACTCCATCTAAAAAGTTTTGCAAAAAATTGTATTAAAAATTGGAAAATATAGTGTCAATGGTAATCTGAACACTTGTTACCTCAAACCACTTTAATTTTTATTCAAGTTTTTAAATGTTTGTCTATTATTAGTTGTGTGCCCCAACATCCGTCCGCCAGTCAATTTGACATTTTTTTATGTGTCGAAAAGTATTTTCATGTGTACGATTATGACAAATGCATATTGGAATATATGAAACACTTGTCATAATCCTACACATGAACAATTTTTTTTGGGAGAGAATTTCTTTTACACCCAAATGTGCAGAGATGTGTTGTGTATGAGAATATTTAACTGCAGCTCCGTTTGAAGTTTTAATATCAATCAGTTTACGTACGGACTTTTTAACAAGGGCAACCACTTTTGTTGTTCTCCCTGCATTCAACAGTACCGCAAAGCTGAAACTAGTTTTAACTGGATTATACAGTGTATTTTGTTTACACAGACTGATTGAGTACGATCTGTAAGATACGACAACATAAGTTTTGCTGCGGCCGAAGAAAAGTTAAAGAAAGATCTAAGCTTTCCATATAATATATCATGGTTAACTGTATCAAATGCTTTCCTGTGATCGAGAAGCATGAAAAAATTTATTTTCCAATCCTTCAGATCACACCTGTTATTGTGGCTAATTTTAATAGGGCCAAACATACGCAGCAACAAAACATTAAAAAAATTTAATGGCAGCGTTTCTGAAAGAAACTTTATTTAAACAGATTTCGTGAATTATGAGCTTTGTTTCATCTATTTGCTTTTTTTGCTTAACTTGATGTAATTCTTCAAGGCTCTCAATTACCCTCTTGTGTTTGACAAGCATCTTCATGGAGAAATATCTCTTATTCTTTATTTTCAAATTATTTGCGGAGTCTAATATTTCATACTAAAAACTTGCTTGTATCGACAAAAAAAGATTGTACTATATAAAAAACTAGACTTCTTCTAAAAGAAAAATGCCTTAATATTGTTTTAATTAAACATTAAATATCTTTAAGCATTCGTTAACAATTTATACACATATTAGATTTTCCGTAGAGAGTATTAAAGCCAACTCCTGCGATTAAGCAGACAGATGTCTGATTATGTTTCACTTAAATTTCTACTTAATTTTTAATTGAGTCTGTGTGTCCATTATTTTGTGCAATTTGTATATCCTGCTGTTTTATATACATAATTTTTTTTGTGTTCATTCTATAAACTCCTAATTGTCAGCATTCCTTTTTGTCTGGATTCCCATGACATTCAGTTAATCAGTGTTACCTCTATTTAGGTTTTTTTCCATCTCTCTATTGCTGTGGCCGTTGATGCTGTTTATAATTGTGTTCACCTTTCATTGCAAGGATGTTAAATTTGGTTGGTCAATTCTTCAAATATCATACTCCAAGAAATATTAATTGATAGAAAAGAGAAAATACGTCATTTATTTGTTTTTCATCTTTTTTTAGTATTTAAGTGTTGTTGTGTGGCATTTTGGACCAGAGTTTTGCTAAACGTAATCAGACACTAATATGATGATTTATCATTTCACTTATGTTATCCATTCTTTTTAGTATTTACATTCTACTCCTAATGAATGCATCAATGTAATCGCAGATTAATTACATTTCAGACGAATTGTTGTTTGAGTTGCTTCGTTTATTGCGATTTCAATTGTTGTTCAAAAAAAAAGCACGTAACAGCAAAATCATCGTAAACAATTTAAAAATCAAACTAGTTCTACAATTTAAAATTTAGATTGTTTCATAGTAGATAACTAATAGTAGATTCAACCATTAAACTACTTAGATAAGTAAAATAGTGCAACTTTGAGTCAATAAAAGCATCTTTTGAATTAATATTGAATATTAAGCTCTGTACTGCCAGACAGACGGTTGTCAGATTTTACAATATTGTCAGTAAAATGTGTTAAAAAAATGTAACAATCGTTTGAATTGACAATTTTTAAACGACTACGTTGTCAAAAACGTATTGTCAGTATTTTTTTTCAAAACCTTTTATATCTAAAACGAAATTTTTTTATAAAAAAAACCTTTTTTCTACAAAAGTACCAAAATTTTAAAAGAAAACACAAAAATGGAATTGGAATTCATTTTAACATAAACATAACATATAATTAAAAAACATAAAATAAAATTCATATTTAGATTTTTAGATCTTTAAAAAAAATATCACATATATTAATAAATACTACACCACTTTTCATTGAAATTGAGAAAATTCCAATTAAAATTGAGAAATGCAATTTAAAATTGAGAAAATTCCAAATGAAATTGAGAAAATTGCAATTAAATTGAAAATTTCAATTTTAAATTGAAAAAACTCCAATTGAAATTGAGAAATTTTAATTTTAAATTGAGAAATTTTAATTTAAATTGAGAAAACTCCAATTGAAATTGAGAAATTTTAATTTTAAATTGAGAAAATTCCAAAAATACTTGCAGTACCACATGAAGAGAACATGATTTTTAAGGTCCTGTTTTTTTTGTTCACATTTCAAATGTTTTTTTTTCGGTACTTTATTAATTTCGGCTGCTTAAAGGCCGAGGCATATAGAATCCGTCGTACGTTATACGTCGCTTTTTTTAACTGACAACTAAATTGAAATACAGGTTCTCTGATGAGCTTTGTCACATTCAGTAGGTCTCCGTCAACGCAAAGTACTAAAGTTGGGCAACTTTTAACTTTTAACGTACGTTGAATACTTTGATAAATAAATTCTTTTTTGCTTTGTTTTTATTAATCTTTTTGTTTTGTGTTGTGACAAAATTAAATTAAATAAAAATTAAAATTCAAAAAAGAAAAACAGAATTCCATTGAAAATGTGTACTTTAAGCAAATCAAACTAATTTAATGTTCGTCAACAAAGTACTCATTGTGTGAACCTCCTCCGCCGATACTTTAATGTCAGTTAAAAAAAGCAACGTATAACGTACGACGGATTCTATGTGCCTCGGCCTTCACTTGTTGGTATTTAATAAGCGTACAAATATATACTACATTCGACAGCGAGTTTCACGCATGAAGAAAAAACTTACTCGCTGCAGATGTTTAATATCTACCCATCGTTGCAACATTTGTGCCAAGCGAGTGCTTGTTTTCGGAAGCTGGGGCAACCATCACTCAGGATAGAAATATACTCCCCAGGTTATCCAAGCTTCTTTTCCTTAACTCTATTTCAAAATTAATAGATTGTAATTAAAACAAATGAAATTTTGATAAATAAATTTTAAATCATTTAACAAACATCGATGTATTTAAGAACGATGTTGAATCCCTAATTGTCAGTGCATTGTAAGACTGTGAGCTGACAATTATTTTTTATTTTCAGATGCACGAACTTTACGCATTTGACGATGGCATCATTGTCAGACAACTCTGTTGTCTTTTGGTAATTATTTTTTAAGAAATATTAACGTAAATCTAAGGGACAAGATCTTGACAAACATTAATTCAAAAATATGTTTAATACTTTTTCTTCTCCACTAGCATAGTAGAATAATACAGGTAGTGTCAAAGCTACAACAACACTGCTTTTAGGTTCGAAGCTGTCAAAAAGCACAAAAGAAAACTGGCAAAAAATTGTATATTCACAGATGTGCGTGGTTGCATTTTCTGTTCTATAAAGAATTTAGTTTCTTTTCCTTTTCTTATTTGCATTTAAAACAAATGTTCAAGTATGCTTTTTTAGTAAATAATCAAATTTTGACAGCTGAGAACCCAAAAAAAGTCCGTTAACGCTACGCTACTACCTCTATTATTCTACCATGTCCAGGAGCATATTTACCGGGAGAGAAAAATAATTTCTCGCTAAGAGAACATGAGAGACTGCTCATGTACTCTGAAAATGTACAATAACTGATCTGATAAATTTTTGTTTAACAATTTTGTCAGATAACGTTATTGCCACACCATTATCTGACAATAAAATTCCAAACTTTTTTGACAATTAAAATGTTTTGGAACCGTGAGAACTGACCAGATAACTTGTAAAATTACATTTTCTCATTGTCAGTCCATTGCCAATACATTGTTAGACCAGACAACCGTCTGTACATTATTTTAGGTATTCGGACAACGTAAACCCATACAAAACTAACACTGCAACATGTAAAATCTAAATAAAAACAAATTGTAAATTTATATAAAAAGGTTTTACAATATACCAAGTTTGCTTTAAGTCATTTAGCTTTCTAAAGTAGCAAAGGAAAAAGTTTACTGTGTCCGGTTTATCGACAGCAATTTTACTATATTTTTAGATAAAACATTGAAACTTTGCTTGTACATTTATTAGACTATTGTCTGTTCTGTGTGTGAATATTATTTAATTCCTGTTAAATATATAATGCTGTAATTCAATAAGCATAGATTAAGGCAATCTTGACTCTTATGACCACTTTTGAAAAACAGCTTGCACTCAAAAATTTATGATATCACCTTAAAAAAAAAACATGTTGTAAGACTTGAGACTTACGGCAGTTCCAATTTAAATGGTAAAATCAAAAATTTTCCAAAACCATTTTTGATCTGAAACTCGAAAATATTTTCCACTGTGCAGCGGTTCCAGTTATAATTGCCATTCGACGTTTAACAATTTCAACCTTTTCTCATAAGGTCATACTTTATTGTTAATTTTTTTATTTTTTTTAGCTTCAATACAAAAGCATTAATATTCTTTTCGTTTTGCTTACTTTGAATTTTTTTGTAGAACATCTTTTTTTAATTTTTCTTCCCCAAGATTTGTTGTTCCTTTTGCTTTCTTCTCAGAGCTTCTTACATTTTCAAGCATTTTTCACCCAGCAGGTGGTCGTTGACTTTTTGCATTAAGAAATGTTGTTTGATTGTTGCTTTTAATTAAATTAACTACCACAGGAAAAACATGAAAGCTAAAAACCGAAAAACAAAAAGAGTACAAGAAAACTCTGCAGAAGAAGGACAAAAACCAAGCGCAGGCAAAAAAAGAACAATAATAACAATTACAGGTTTTTTAAGTGTAAATAATGGTTCCACTTAATTACTTTGATTACTCGACTGGCTGCGTGATTTACAGACTTAATGGAACTTAGAAGAGAGCAGTAAAAATCACCCAACTTTATGGTTTAAATTGATAAAATAATTGTAAATCACTTTGTTGACACTCTACACAGAACATGAATTTGAAAATTTCTGTAAGTTCATTTTACTGGCCGTATTAATAAGTCCAGACTAAATTTTGTTACACTAATCGGAGACTCGCCTATCAGAGGTTTTATATTTTTTCACAATTTGGAGCATACACTTAATTTTCTATTCTTTTATATGTTGCCGCTATGCTTCTACCTTGGATATTTGTAAACCTTTCTGTAGATAATTTTTTATTTTATTAATAAAATACTTGAAATTAATTTACAATATATTCTACTTGATTTTCGCAAAATGAGCCAATTATGGATAAAAATAATAAAAATGATTCCCTCGAAAGTGGTAAAATCGAACAAGCGGTGAACGAGCTGGTGAGATGATGTGGCGTCCTCGAAATCAGTAAAGCACCGTTCTGCTACTTTCTTAGGGTGTGTGCGTGCCAATCAGCAGGCCAATCAGGTGAACAAATATTTGCTTGTGGGGGACAAATTTCATGTTTCTGCTGTATCTTCTTACACAATTTAAAATTTTGAAGTTTGTAAAAAAATCCCTTTAGCAGAGGAAGAAGATGATGAAAAATTTTCTGCGGCGGCAAAGCCGCAACGACAAGCAACTTCTTAAAATAATATTTTTATATACATGAAATAAAATTCTCTGCTGTAGCGAAAAATTGTACAGTGTGATGTACAATTACAATAAGAGCCGTAAAAATTCAATGTATTGGGCGACGGCTTCTAATTTGCTGCTTGCCAGGGCCAGTGAAATTTTATTCACCTCAGAAGTGTCAAAAATTTATAACCCAGAGTACTTTGCTACCGTTTGGCACACCCCCTTTATATAGAAATAATTTGAAGTCTAACCTAAAACATTTCAGCTAATTGCGTAAAAAAATATTAATTGATAAAAATAACTTCTATTTCAATACCTAAAAATAAAAATGTTTTTTGTTCAACTTGAAGAAATAAATTTTATGTTTTTTTTTCCATGAAATCGAATGTGGTTTCAAATTGAAGATTCATACATACTTGATCGAGCAAGTCGTTTCGTATTTCATTTACATGTTGAGTTTAGCTTTCATTTCTGCTTTAAATTTATAGGATGGTGTGTTCAGTAATGTCCACAATCTGCATTGCATTTATGTGGGTTGGTTTATGTATTGTTGTAATTTCTTGTCTTTTTGGCTTTCAGTTTCTTTACGTGCCAATTAAATGTCGAATTTATATCCTCGTATTTGACTTTAAATGCATCGCAGTTGACCCAATTGATGTCAATAAAATATATAATTAGTCATTACAACTATATTTAACACAAATTCACATTCATTCGCATTGAACAATTTCTATTTAAATTAAAATTGACTGACAATGTCATAGATGGAATGCATTTCATTACTATGAAATTTACATAATAATTAAAATAAGAAAAGTAAAATTTCGGAATAATTCTACGTTATTTGTAAGTAGATTTAATAGCTTCTTTTAAATTTAAGTTTTACGATTATAGTAAAGGGTGTTCAATAGGCCGCCATTTTTTGTAAAATTGACTACAAAAATGGTAAAAATTTCGCGGTCACATTTTGCAAAATAAAAGCATTTTAAGTCGTCGTGAGGCTCTATCTGGGCCAGGAACTGTAAAATTGGTGGACAAATTTGAATTGCTGCAACCAGTTGATGATGTGAAGGAATATCAAGGCTACCATATGAAATATATAAATTAAAAATAAAAATCTGCGACAAATTGTTTAGGGAAAATTATAAAAGACAAGTGCTTTTTTTGACAGCCAATGAATTAATTAAAACGTAATTATTTCAAAGAAAAAAAAAAACGAAATTATAAAAGAATTGATGTAAAACTGCTTTTCGTTGAATTGGAAGCGTCCACCAAACAAATATTTGTTTAAATCCAACAAATATTATTAATTACTTAAAATAGAAAAAAGGAACAAGCAATTGCAAATATTTAATAAGGACAAATATGATTTTTAAGCCAGTAACAGCAACAACCATTGTTGAGAATTTCGGAAAAGTAAAGTAGGAAATAAATCATCCCCAAAAGTGAAAATATATTTTTGATCAGATATTCCTGCCATTTGCAAATTGCTTTACATGCAAGACAGGAAAACATATAAGCCCAATTCACAATATTGTGCAAACGATGTTGCTTCGTAGCATGTGCAAAGTGATGTAGCATATTTTTACTCAACACTAACAAAATACAAAGATGTGCAGTAGGATGGGTAAACAATTTTTTTTTCTCGTATCGTCTTCTAGTAGAGGAAATATGCTGCATTTTCGTCTGCATTAGATTCCTGTAAAATATCATTAATTTATTTTCAGTTTAAGAGCCCAGGCTGTTATCTTCAATTTTCTTAAATTTATGTCGTGTGTTTGAGGTCCCCACTACCAATTTTGATGTAAGTACCTACTTTGAAGTTATAAATTGGAATCAAAAGTTTTTCGAACCACCAATTCTTCGAAACTGAAGAATTAAATGCGACAGTTGAGTGTCAGGAAAGTGACAATCAAATTTTTTCAAAGCAGCCACGTCATACTCAGGCGGTGGAATGAACAGTGAAAACATTGTCAGAAGCATCCATGACTATGCGATAAAAACTTAAGAGAAGGTTCAATACAGACGAATCTTGAACAAAGACGAGAGATGCCCAGATTTGACAGTAAACAAAATTTTGTGACCAAAAAATAACTAATAATAAAATTTCGTGATTTTATTCTTTTATGTTGTACAAAAATCAATGTTTTATTTGTTTTAAGTTTAATTAAAGATGTTTTCTGTTTTAATTAATAGGAAATGAAATACTAAAATTCGAACAGTTTTTTTCAAAACTACTTAATTCTCAGGAGCTCCGGCGCGGGCTCAAGATGTAACTTTTTTTTACTTTTTTTTGATTTGGAAACTTTAATTTATTTTCATACATCAGTGACACCCTAATGTGCAGTGCACTTGCTACTCTTGTATAAATAAGCAACACCTAAAGGTAGTAGTATATATTTGCACTCTACGTATGCAATATTTAATTGCAAACCAGAATACCGAAATCTTCTTTCGCCGTTTATTCATGCATGTGTATGTGTAAATGTAAATAAATTTAAAAAAATCTTTTTTCACAGCTGAGTGTGAATTTCGTATTTTTTGAAAAAGTATTCCAAAATAAACCAACAAAGCCATTCACCATCGCTGGAATATGTTTGCAATTGCAAAAATATGCAATCTCAAGTGCACAAAGAATGTGAATACGGTTATTGTGGATATTTAATGTGCAACTCTGAGGCCCATATTCTCAGTCTTTAGTTGACTGCTGACGGTGGCTTAACTAACGACTTTTCATGTAAATAATATAAGTTAAACGGCCATCATTAGTTAACTAAAGGATGAAAATTTTAGCCTAAGTTTTAAGAAAAGTACAGCGTACTTATTCAAATTTTTTAACAAATAGAACATTTTGCTCAAATGTTACCGTAAATTTTCATGTAGAAGGTTACATAAACTTTTTGTTATAAGTAAATTTGTTTTTATATTGTTTCTTGTTTTTTGACAGGAGTGAAACAAACTTGCAATCAAGGCGTATTAAATAGGTGACATTTCTAGTACAACAATTAGTACAACAATACAAGAGCAACAAGCATTTTTTATATCGGTTCTGTCAAAAACATCTACAGAAAACAAGTACAGAAAAATATAAAGGCACCCTTTTTGACATTCAAAATAGAAAGCAAAAGCAAGACAAACAAATCAGCTGCCGTAATGCTGTCAACTGGTTAATACGCTTTTGGGCAAAATATTTGAAAATAAATTTACATATTTAAATTTTTTTTCGGAGATCCCCAAAAAAATTCAAAATAACAAACGACTACAAAACAGAAAATGGATGATGGCACATAAGAAAAGGCTAAAGATTTTGTTCTCTTTCAAGGTTTCTTTCTAATTTTTTGTTTTTCCGGATGTTATAAAATATAAATTTCCATAAAGCTTTCACACTTTTTAAATATTTATACTCCAGCACAATCACAGTTTTGGATTGAATTTTAATATGAAATCTTATCACGTGCCATAACACATTGATATGTACATTGATATACATATGTACCAATTGTACATATGTACCATGTACATAACAAAAAATATGTATCTTGATATTTAAACATGTTGCGTATAATGTAACAAATATGTATGTATATCAAATAGTATCTTCATGAATTTAATATGTACATTCGATTTTCAAACATCCATTTGTTTTTATTTGCAAATGGAAACATGTGCCTAAAACATGCGACTTTTGATTTTTGTTTCTGTGAGTGGGTGGGTGGGCAAGAGTAAACAATCAATCATATTCTCTTATCTCGTCTAAATTGCATACAGCATTATCTTTGATTTCTGTAGAAAAGAATAATAGTCTCTACTGACACAGAAGAATCTAAAAAAGATTAATTACTTTGCACGTGTCTTTTTTTGATTCCAGCAGCATCGCTGTCATTTGTCTCCAAATCGATTGAAAAAGTAATAACGAACACAAAAAAACCTTACTTAAAGAATTCCCCTACAATAGTTCACTATATCGACCCCTGTGCGCGACATTGTCGTATGTTACAAAAATTAATTTTACAGGAGAGTGTTACTAATAAAAATACTCTAATAGTCCGTTCGCAAAACAGATATTTTATAATTGAAAATTTCTATTCCAACATAACACAATTTTTTTATGAGAATTTACGAGTTTGAAAAAAGAAATTAAAAATAGAATATTAAAGAATCAAAACGAGCTGTTATTTTTCATCAATCACTATTTTTTTTCTTATTCTGTTTTTTTTTGGATTTCTATAAACTAATTAAACATGATTTATGATCTAATAATGCAGATCTGTTCAGAATTACAACAATAAAACAATAAAAAAATGAGACAACAGGCATTTTGTTTGTGTATAAAATCAAAAACTGTCAAAAACAGTTGAAGAAAATTGTACTTTATATGTTAGTCCCTGGCCAGACTTGCAATTTTTGTTGCTGCAATATTTTTAAATTCTTCTTTGAAATTGCATTAGTGTCCACATTATTAAAATCAATTTTAGTAATTTTTGTATTTCGTATACATTTAGTTCTCTTCTACGTGTTATACTTTGACATTTCTAAAAGTTTAATTTCATTTTATACAAAAGTTTGTTATATTTCAAACAACTGAAGAAATAAAATTCTATAAAACGTCAAATATCTACAGCCAACTTCAAATTTACAAGTACGAATTTTAAAGCAAAAGAGAATTGCAGAGCACAAGAAACTATTTACACTTCCCCAATCTTCTCACCTCTCTTATCAATAAACTCAAGAATTGCTGCAACGAAAATTGCAAGTCTGGACGAAGTGATGGAAAATTTAATTTTTCTTCGGTACAAAAAATATTTTAAATAGTCCTTTTTTGTATTTTTTTCTTTGATGGTAAACATATCATATGAACGTGTGTTGAACATTTTGCATGAACATTTGTATATGAAAAAGCTATCGGCAAGATGGGTGCCGCGTTTGCTCAGTGTCGAACAAAAACGAGTTCGACAGACCACTTCACAGCGGTGTTTGGACATACCAAAGCGTAATCCTGTTTATTTATGGCGTCGATTAATAACTGTTGATGAAACGTGGGTCCATCACTACACACCTGAAACCAAAAATCAATCGAAACAGCAGCTGGTGGAAGTGCTCCGAAGAAGTCGAAGACAGTGAAATCGGCTGGCAAGGTTACGGCCACTGTATTTCGGGATGCACACGGAATAATGTACATCGATTATCTTGAAAAAGGATCCACAATCACAGGAAAGTATTATCGTGCATTATTGATTGATCAATTGATTGAAGCAATCAAGTGAAAACGACCACATTTAAAGAGGAAAAAAGTACTCTTTCTTCAAGACAACGCACCGGTTCACACAGCATTAGATACGATGCTAAAATTACGTGAAATACACTTCGAATTGGTTGATCATCCACCTTATAGCCCAGATTTAGCTCCTAGTGACTTTTTCCTGTTTCAAAATTTTAAAAAATAGCTCGCAGGAAAAAGATTCATCTCAAACGAAGAAGTGATTACCGAAACTAACGCGTATTTTGAGGGGTTCCCAAAATCGTATTGTTCAGATGTTATAAAAAAGTTGGAATATCGTCTTACTAAGTGTATTGAGATAAAAGGAGACTATGTTGAGAAATAAATGGTTTTAAAAAATTTCTTTTTTCTACTTATGTAGCTCTAATATCAATCCGCCCTCGTACAATCCAATTATGAATAAAAATTCCTCGGAAGATTTCTCCCTTTTCCAAAAAAGGGGCTGCTCACATAATAATTGTTCGCATATTATATATGAACAGCCCCGGGGTTTATTTATTTTTTGTGAGTCTGTTTAAATTTGGGGAAATATTGGAATTGGCAGTTAATTAATTTTTGCTTCGGACATATTTAATTTCTTTAAGAGTTATTTGATTTTTCCTGAAATTGCGGTTCATACAATTCTTTTGCTCTTATTTTATTTCTGATGAGTTTTTCTGTATAAGGAATTCTTTCACTTTTGTTAGGACTTCTTTCATTGTGCGATATTTAATTTCTTTTGGAATAATTTTATTAGGAATCATTCAATTAAAAAATTATTTTATTTTACATTTTAACTAGTTGTTTATTTAATTTTTTCCCGTTGCTCCTTTTTTCATTTTGGTTGGAAGTTTTTCCATTTGCCAACTGTTATTGCAAATCGTTCTTAATTTGAGATCGAAATTGTTCATTACCTGGATATGTACCGAGACAAGATACAGACGTTGTACTCGTTTATGGTTGGTTGGTTGGTTTACGTGGCTGCCCACTACACGTAGGCATTCAAGTAGAATCTATAAGATTCCTTTTTGAAAGGACCACTGCACTCGTCGGTGTCAAACTATGTGTAGCCGTATCTAAGTACTCGGATACAGTGATTGATACTAGATCCAACCCGTCGCATTGAGATATCTAATAAGATCGCTCAGTCCTATCTCTGATAAATCTGAAAGGTCCTCTAGTACATGATTGCCTAAAAACTTGTGTCTCGAGATATGCAAAGCCGGACATTCGCAAAGAAAGTGGAAGATTGTCTCCTCTTTGCTTTCTTCTCGACAACTTCGGCAGAACTCGTTGTAGGACAGACCTATCCTACTGGCATGTCTGCCAACCGTCCAGTGTCCCGTCATAACTGCAACGACCCTCGAGATGTCCTTGCGGTTTCTGCGTGTTAGTTGCATTGAGCGCTTATAATTATAGCAAGGCCACAATTTCTTTGCAACCTTGCACGTGCTTATATTGCGCCATCTGCATTCAGCCTTATGGAAATAATGTTTGAAGATGCAGTTTCTAATAGTGCCAAACGGCGTGGCTACCGTTTCGGCGCTGGAGGCATTCAGAGCAGAGCCAGCCCTAGCCAGCTCGTCCGCCTGTTCGTTGCCTAAGAAATTGCTGTGTGCTGGAATCCAGATAAGGGTGAGATCAGCCTGATCACCCAGTCTAGATAGCATCCTCTTGCACTGCCCTACTAGGATAGAGGAGGTGGTATGTGATCTTAGGGATAGAAGCGCTGCTTGGCTGTCGACAAAGATGCCGACTTTACCTTGTACCTTCCTGTCGACCAGCATTCTGGCCGCTTCCCTTATAGCCAGAATTTCAGCCTGAAAAACTGTGGCTTCGTTAGGGAGACGGAAGGAATGTACTCGTTTATATGATGAGATATACTGGGAAACGATTGTTCGAAACTTAGGACTCAAATTAGCTTGAAAGTACTAAATGAACCGGAGGAGTAAAGCGGGTCAAAAAAGTACTATTTAAAATATTTTTTATACCCAAGAAAAATGTAATTTTCCATTACTGATTTCAATACAAAGCTTTTTAACAATTTTCGACCATTAAAATTACAACGCTTCAAAAACTCAGCTGGATTATTAAGCAGAGCTGTATTATTCGATCATGACATGTTTTCTAAGACATGTTGCAGTACAAAGTTTTTAAATATCCCATTTTTGATCGGAGTCATCACAGACCCCAAAAAAGTTCAAATCACCCAAAAATATTATGAAGAATTGAAATGAACAATCAATCGCTCATCCATTTGGGTCATTATTTATTATGTCAGTATATCCAAATCTATTATGAATTATTGCCCAAAAATAATGCAAAACTCCATGTACTTCGCTGAATAGTAAGAACTTTCTGTGTCGACTTGGACCTTTAGCCTGGATGAAAGATTTTCTCGTCATGAAATGCTTCAGCTTTGCTTTCAAATAAAGGTTATCCCAAAGAAGACAATCTGTTTGCCACGACAAAGGCAAGCAAGGCAGAAAATCTTTGCTCAGCGAAGCTGCTATTACAGAGGCGGGAAATTATTTAAGCAATCGCGAAGGTCGGCTCTGCAGAAAATATTTTATCAGTGAAGCCAATGCTCGAAATAATACACAATACACAGGAGAAAATCCTTGAGCCTTTGGCAGCGAAGTTAGCTTACAATAAAACCTATTTTTAAGCCAAAGCGGAAAAAGAAATTGTTGATTTGTAATTTGTTAATTTTTTTATAATTTAAATTGTTCAACGATGTTTTCCTCCTGAAGAAGTTGTTGAGATATATTGAGAAAGAATTAATTTGGATGCTTTTTTAAAAAAAAGTGACCTCAAGTTCAATTGGAAGAATAATATAAATGTATGCATGTTTTTATTAATATTATATAAACAACTACAATTGGAGTTGAAAAAAGTCAGGGCGTGCAGAATTTATAAAGTAAGAAAGTTAAAACAATTGATTGATTATTGAGTTTTTGTTACAACATTGATATTGTGTAAACTTTTTACTTGTTTTAATGCATATTTAATATCATATCTCCACTTGTTCTAAGAAATATTTGTGGTGAAGATTTCCTGCTGATATGAATTGGCAACGATGAAATGCACATAGGAACTAGCAATACACTTTCAATAATCAATTTTAATGTGTTTTTAATTAAACAAATATAATTTTTTGCTAAATATATAAAATAATAATTTTAAGAAAAAGTGCGCTTTTAAATTTAAAAACTAGAAAATATTTACATACATATAAAAAGAAATATGTAACAATATTATCAGCATTTGATTGAACGGAATTTATAGATAAAAATATGGAAACGTTGTGTGCTGTACAGGATGAGAATCATGCAAATAATCCAGTAAGTGGAAAATTTTTTAGAACTCAAAATTGTGCAGTTCTCAACTATTGCATTGCATTGCATTTCCATGATTTTAAAATCCACCATCTTTAGTTTGCTCCACAGGGATTCAAAAATAAATAATAAACTCTCATCGTTTGTGCCTGGCTCGATGTGCAAATAAAAATTTGTTTACACCAAGTGCTTGTTTTGTCCTCGCCATTGATACTGACTATAATCCTTTTACCATTGTATTGTAATGTATCGTATTGGTTTGGTAACATTAACAAAAGCACACAAACAAATTGAGTATCCACTCTCAACAGAAGAAGAAAGAAAAGTTATAAACAACAACGCTTGAAAAGGAGAGTTAAAAAAAATATTGAGAATGTAATAAAACGGACACAACCAATAAATATCTTTAGTTGTTTAAGCTTAATAAAAACCAACTCGAATTGTGGTCCCTTCAACTGACTCACACACACAGGCGCACATGCACACACACACACACACAGAGATAGAGACACACATACACACACTAGCAAAACACATTCAAATTAATGCGGTAATCTGATGCTCACTGGAGGATTGTCTATGTGTGTGTGTGTGTTATTGGGTGCAAGAGAGCGTTGTTGATTTCCTGTTGTTCTTTTGTGGTCGCCAAGTGCCAAAGCATGTCAAGTTTAATTTTTTTATTTTGTTCAATATAATTTGTTTGTGGCGTAGTCTGAGGATTTACTAGTTTGTCTTGTCTTTTATACAAGTAGGAGGTTTAGTTTACTTCTTTGTTCTGTTTCCCAGTTTTTTCTGCCAGTTTTTTCTCTTTGTGAAAATATCGCGGAACAAATCTCTGTCTATATAAAGTGCTTTATTAACATTTGTCTTTGACAAGTAATGCTTTTTATATACAAATGGATATATTTTGTGTGATTGTAAACCATGACATGCCATCTTAATGTTTTTTCTGGTTGTATATATCCTTGCAATTTTATGTTAGTAATGTTCTAATTTTACACTTTTTGATTTGATAAAGTAAAGCAATTAACAGTGTTCTCTAAATAAAGTTAATACTATTGTTTCATTTTCTTTTTTAAATGTATCTCAATGCAATTAGAAAAGAGGAGTGGGTAATAACTTCCCAATCACTATTTGAATGTCAGTTTATAAACACCATTTATATGGAAGATATTTAAATATACATTTTAAGATAAGCAAAATATATCATTGTTTTATTTCACTTAACTTTTTTTGAAGTCAGGAGGCAATTACGGCATTCGATATCGAAGAAAATCCTGTACAAAATTTTTTGAATTTGTATAGAAATTTCGTTCGATATCGAATGCCGTAAGTAATGTCCCGCGTGACTTATATAAGTTTGAATTTAAAATACAATTTATGTTCAGTAATAACTTCTTTATTTCATAATGATTCATTATACACTAAGAAGTACTTAATGCTATGATTTGATTAATATCTGAAGATATTTTATAATTTTTCTAAAGCTTAAATTAAAGAGATTTAATAATAGTCAGAAATAAGGAAGTAAGGAAAAGAGTAGAAGAGCTTTAAACTAACGTAGCTCGTGCGTATGAATAATTTTAATGTTATAATGTTTTGTATACAGTAATTTTTACTGGACAATCAACTTGGCACGATATTTTGTGCAGATAAGACAAACACACTGTTATCTTAAATGTATGTATGTACATATGTACATTAGGCTTGTTGTTCGAATAAAAATCATTCGAATAATTCTAAATTTTTTTTTCATTTTTGTTTAAACGAACAAACATTTTTCAATTTAGAATAACGAATTATTCAGGAAAGTGAAAGAGTCTTTGGAGCCCAAGTTTCAGAGACATTTGAGAAAAATTGGCGGGTAATACTTTGTTCTGTTAATGTGGTAAATTTGCGTGCGTGGCCAGTGGACTCAAAAAAAGTCAATCACAACACTAGTAAATTTCTTTATTACCACCTCTTCGCATAGCTTCCAAAAAGCAAATCGAATTATGATTTATTAATATTCTGAGATCTAGAATTCATCCAGCTTGATTTTGTCAGCTTCTAGTTTTTAGTTTTCGAGAAAACTTACTATATCACATTACCCGCCTATACCGCAGGAGCTGAACTTACTCTATAGATAAAATGTTCTATAGGTTTCTTCTATAACATACAAACAAACGTACTATTCTTTTTTCATTCAAAAATAGTATGGGTGGGACGCCCAATTAACCTTTTCTAGCTAATTTTTAACTTATATTTATTTTTATTAAATCCTAAAATTTGTTACGAAAACAAAACCACAAGTGACTGATTTTTACATTTCATTCTCAATGTTAACAACACATTCGTAGCACAGAAATCGGATTTTATATGAAAACATTTACTTTAATCACATTAAATAAAAATTAGCTACTGGCATGAGCCTTGCAATGTTTACTGTCACATAACTAGTTAAAATTGATCAAATAAATCAAAAAAACTCAGCTAGTTGACAAAAAAAAAACAAAAAAGCAATAACACTTAAGTATTAATCAAACCAAAAAAGTTTGTCTTAAGTAAAAACAAAAATTAGAAAGAAAAATAGTACATGAGATAAAACCAACATGTAACAATGGGTTAATTTAACGTTAATTAGTGATGGTAAAATTTGAATATTGATAGTGGTAAAACAGTGTTTACTGTAAAAACAAATAATAATACAAATAACTCTTGTATCCTTTTTCTAGACATTATTTGTATAAATACAAATTTGAAATCACATTCAACCGAGCCACCTAAACAGTGGCGGATACATGGAAACACACATGAACACTGATGATGGGAGTGTAGCGGCTCCCGAAAAACAACGTTGTTTCTGTTCTGCCGTGTAAGTTGAAATTAATTGGTGTTAAAATTTTCCCTTGTTGCTTTGTTATCTCATGTCCAATTCTTTCTGACTAAAAATGTTACGAACTTTAGCCAAAAATAATAATCACTTTGGATTAAAGAAACCATTGAAAACATTTACGTTTTCATTAGAGTTGTCTTTCGAGTCACTTTTCGTTTAGAAATAATGTAGAGAAATCGAAATTAATTGTCTTTCTCATAGAATGAGAATGAAGGTGTTCTTTCTTGAATCAGAAATAGGCTATAAGATTTTTTGAAGTTTAATAGCCGTCCGAACGAAGATTCCGGTTCGGTGTCACAGTTCGGTAAAAACCTGCGGTTGGTTTATATTCGGCGTTCGGAGAAAAGTACAACAATGTCAAAATAAAAGTATTTAATGTGTGTTATTTATTCTTATTAAATTTTAAAAAATCACAAAAATTTAAATAGTTTCTATGCAATGAAAAAAAAGTTTGGGTTTCAAGTTCGGTGGGGTTCAGTATGGAAAAAAACCAGGTTCCAACATGAGTTCAATCTGAAAAAGTGCGTTCGATCGGATACTAATGTGCTGTTCATAGGATCCAAGCAATCGACTTCAGTAGAAAATATGATGTATGGAAACTACTCGAATAACTGAGTGCTTTTCATACAAATTGTTCACTTTATTCGAATGGTTAGATTCTATGAATAGCACATAAATTTTATTTACCAATTTTCATTAGATTTAGTCCCACTAGTATTAATATTAACCTAAAACTTATTTGCACTTAATTTCAAAAGCATAAGTTCGAATCTATTTAAAAACCAATAGATGTTAAAATCTGTTAAAACAAATAAGGCGTTTTCCAACATAACGCATTTCCTATTAGCTCGTAAATAAAAGCCAATTTGTGCTTTGACTTAAGCTAGCCTTTCTTGAAACAAGATTTTTTTGGCTTTAAATCAAGCGCGGCCAGACTTAATAACAGTTAAAGCTAAGAATTAATCGCTTGAAGAATACGTTTTTTTCTTGACTTAAGAAAGCCCGCATTTAATGTTTTTTTAACTTGATGGCGCAAATTTTCTTTCGTATCTATAGACAGATAAAATAAATATTCTTTTAATTATTTGTTAGCTTTCCAGAAAAAGAAATGCAAAAAGAAAAAAATGTAAACTAAAAACCAAAAAAAAATTAAAATGATGCTGTCGTTGCACCTTTATTACATTCTGCCTTAAATCTTTATGACTCTAAAGGAACAATCGATGTTATTATAACATTAAGAAAAACAAAAATATTGATTGGCTGGAAAAAGAAACACAATCAATTTGTTGCTTTAGCTTCCGGCTAAAACAGCAAAGCTACCGCATGGTTAAGTGCTTGAGTAATAGAGTATACGAGTTTATTTGTTTTATAAATAAATACATATATTTTATAGAAAAAAGCATACTGCACAAAGTTTAGTTTAGAATTGCTTGAGCAACATGCATGTATGCCGCAAATGTTTTTCTTCCATGAATGTAAAATAGTTTTTCTATTAACTTTTGAAATTTGCGTGAAAATTTTTAAAGAATTGTTTTTCTTTCCACCATTTATTTTTATTTTTGTATTTAAAACCACCACCAATCCTCAATAATCACCCTTAAATGAATAATTTAATAAGAGTATTGAAGTGAAAACAGTATTCTGGGTTCAGCAACTGTTCTCCTATGAATTAAATTCCTAAATATTATTTAGACCTTTTTCTTTTTTAAGAAATCTCAGCAAACATTAACTTAGAAAATATCCTGGAGTGCTAAATTGTATACATTGAGATCCTGATGGACACACGCTTTCGTTTACCTCCTGCTGTTCAATTTCAAATATAATTTCGAACAAATCGTACATTATCACTGGCATCTTTATCAATTGTATGGACATTTTTATCTCTTGGGATTTTAAATTAAGTTATCGCCCTCCATGCACACATACATCTACAGATATGTTCTCATACAGTCTCATACTCAATCATGTTTACTTACTTTTATGTGTACACAAAGTACATTGACAGACCATTATTGGTCAAGTGGTAATTTAAATTAGTTGTTGAATTTTATATTCTGTCATATGAGGCGAGTTATTATAGACTTAACATTTTGTTTAAAATAAATAAGCAACGGACCTGATAAATTCTGTATTAATGAAATATATTTTATTTATTAGTTTTTTTTTGCAGTCCTCATGTTTCTTGCAGGAAATATAAATATTTGAGCACATTTAAAATTATATTTTGTTTACATTCGAAGCCTTTATTCTGTATGTTGAATAAATTTTTTTAATGGAAAACTAAAATTTCGTTAGTTGCAAAAAGTAGTTTAAGCACTGAAATTCGAGGCTGTTAAAAACTACTTTGGCTTTTTTTTTCCTTAAAATATTTATGATGCAATCATCCCTGACGTGAATATTTTTGCCTTCAAAGTATTCTCCGTTGCCCTGATGTTCCAATCGTGAATAATTCCCGCGCAAATTGTTAGCAGAAAAAAGAAATCCCCTCGAAATGATTAATATGTTGGAGGGTAATGTTCCACTTTACCCATAGTTTTGTTCAGTAAATTTTTGCCGGTAAACTGAATAAAAACATCATTTAGTTTCAAAATTTTGCTTATAATTAGGACAAGATCAGTTAATTGTTTTGAAAATTTTTTGATAAAAATTTCTCGCAAAAACTTTTGGTGCACATGTACTAAGTTTTATGGCAGCATACATAAGCTAATCAATTTTTATGCGTTTACTATTCACTGCACTGCAGAATATATAACAACCAGCGTTGCCACGACCGAAAAAAATATTTGTAACCAAAAGTTCTTAAAAAGAGTAACCAAATACGAAAATAAATAATCAACATTTTATTTTTTTCTAATTAATTGAAAATAGTCTTTTTTGTACTTTAAACGTATTCGGATAAGCGATGTCCGTTTAATAGAAAAAAAAATCTCCTGATTGTAATGAAATATTCTCAATTCTTACTTTGTGGTAATTTGAAGGGTTTTCAGTTAGCTTAAGGGAATATATATTTTGAGTTTATCACTTTATGCGAAAAATGGGCTTCTAACATACACATCTACTAGGTGTAAAAATGTCGGGTTTTTATGATAGTTCCTTTACCATCAAAAAAGGAACAAATTATCTTTTATTCGTATGTGTCATCAACTTTTTTTTAATTTTGAGTTAATACGGTATTGGTAAATAAGTGCGATATGCTTCAGCGACAGATCTATCACCGCCTTTTCTTGGTAAATGCTCTCATTTTAGTCAGGCAAATGCCGCTCAAAGGAAAAACTTGAAATTAAAGATTCGAAAGCATTTTAGAAAGCCAATTCTAAAACATTGGATGGAACCAAAGACAAGTTTAATATAATTAGATTTTTTATAAAGGAAAGCATTTTATTTTATAAAACAGTATTTAAATGTGAGTGATTCGCTTAAACGAAATGGTTTTAAGAAATTTTCGGTTCTCGTTTAACCAAATTTTACTGTATATCCTAATCAACACTTACATATATGCAATAAAAAAAATTTTATCATTCTAATTCATTATGTACATTGTACAAATTTAACATGTCAATATAAAAAATAAAATTAAAAATCTTTGGGTTGAAACAAATAACCAAAATGAAAAAAAATACACAAGTGCACAATGGAAATAAAAGTAACCAATTTTGGTTAAAAATAACCAAAGTGGCAACGCTGACAACAACACATCTTTATTTACACTTACAAAAATTCTTAGATCAGTTGTTGTTTGCGTAATTACAAAAAATTCCGTCTACCAGTGTGCAGACTGTTCAGAGGCTCAATTCTGGCTCTGTGAAACTGTGAAATGAAAAGTTCTTTCATATTTTCATAGAGTTTCTCGTTCAGTGAAAAAATGATAAATAAATTCAAATGTTTTCATATGAAAAGGAAAATTGGAATGAAACAAATTGTTTTCACAATCTCACAGTAATATGATTCTTGTTCTATATAAAAGTGCAAAAAGGTGTCAAAAACTTTTCATTTCTCACGTATATTTACACTTTCATTTTAACGGTCAAAAAAATTGTGAAAGCATCGAGAGGCAAGCAAGCGCGCAAGCGGGTACCAAAAAAAATTTAATCACTTATTTAGTGGAAAATCTGGACATTGTCAGCAATAAGTAAGAAATAAGAAAACTAATAACAATAATCTTATAAAAAGAATCATATTTACACAAAATGGTGGGTTACATAGAGTGCGCATTGAAAGAAATTGCAAATCCACTATGACGGCCAAAAATTTTTTTTAGAACCTATTACATATGGGTATCAAATGAAAGGACTTGACTCGAAGAATACTACACGACAAATTTATTATTCATCACATAAAATCTAAAAGCTTGAAAATAAAATATGTAAGTATAAAAAATTTTTAAGTTATACAGTTTTATTGAGAAAGGAATAATGTACTAAACGTTAACAAATAATTGAATCAATCTAGGGCATTGATCAGACAAAAAATAACTTTGTATCAAGAGTCAACTGATGTTAGGATTGCCCCACGATTTAATTTTTTTGTCTGTTCGATGCCGTAGATTGATTTAGTTATTTGTTAGCGTTTAGTACATTATTCTTTTTTCAATAAAACTGTTTAACTTTAAAATTGTTTATACTTATTTTATTTCACTCACTTTGGAAATGAGTCTGCAAATATTTCTCAATATTGTTCAAGATAAAACTTATCCTTTTTGTTTATATTTCATTAAATAACTTCTTCAAGTTTAACATCAAAAATATAAATATACAATATTTATTTTATCCAATATTTCGCTTTCTCAATGGAAAGCTTCTTATTATTATTGTTGTTATTAATTTTATTTAAGCACATATGTGTATCTCTGAAGAAAGCGTAATATTAGATTAAAAAAAAATAATTTATATTTATACGAGGGAAACTATTTATATTTCGAGAACTGGCAGCACTAATGTCAATAGCTAATGTCTGGCAAAACCATAATAAAGTTTGAAATTTTTTTTAGCATAAACGTACTTGCAACGTTTTGATGTACAAGTGCTATTTGTTTTGTTTACAGTGAGTTCAGAAAATTAATTTGATTAAAAATGGAAATATCAAGAGAAGGTTTTCTTCGTTGCATTATTTTTCACAACTTTCGACGTGGATTATCTCAACAAGAATTTGTCGATGAACTCAGTTCTTTGTATGGCGATAAAGCACCATCAAAAATCACAGTACGAATATATCGCTGGTAGAGTGAATTCAATCGTGGTCGTAGTTCCATCGCCGACGAATTGCGTGAAGGTCGTCCAAAATCGGTTGTTGCGCCACAAAACATCGATGCAGTGCGTCAACTGATTGATAATGCAAGATCGTCATGTGACATATTGTGAGATGGAGGCATCCTTGCGCAATAGTTCCACTTCAATGCATTCGATTTTGCATGAACATTTAGTTGTACAAAAAAATTATTTTCGTTGGACACCCGATAATTTATCAATCGTTAAAAAGTTCATCCGTGGTGCTTCAAAAGTCTTGTATAAAATCGTGACAGGTGGCGAATCGTGGATATATTCTTGAGAGCCGGAAAAAAACACCAATCGACCGTGTAGGTATTCTAAGACGAGCAAAATCCAGCAAAAGTTGTTCGTGGAGGAAGCACAGCTAAGCAAATGGTCGCCTGGTTTATGTGGCCACTGTTCCGCGTGAGTAACGTAGAACTGTCAATTCTGAGTGGTACACTACCATTTGTTTGCCGAAAGTCTTCGGAGATATTGGTAAAACTAACCCCCGCAGATGAATCATTCTTTATCATGACTATGCGAGCTCTCACAGATCTTGTCAAGCAAGTGAATTTTTGAGCAGTCATAACATTCAATTGAGACTCATCCTCCACACAGTCCTGACTTGGCACCCAATGACTTATTCTACTTGTTCCCGAATATCAAAGGTAAGCTGCGTGGTCAACAATTTACGAGCGCCGAAGAAGCAGTTGAACTGTTAAAAATCATGTTTTGGACGTGTCTCAAGAGGAATGGAAAAACTGCTGACAAATCGTTTGAAGGAATGCAAAAGTGTATTGATTATCCATGGGAGTATTTCGAAAAACAATAAAGACATTTTCATTTAAAAATTTTTGTTATTATTTGCTATTCCTGAAATATAAATAGTATCCTTCTTATTGTTGACCTTAAGCTTGAACAAGTTATTTAATATAATATATAATTCAAGATTAGTGTGACCAGATCCAAAAAAATTTTGGAATTAAATTGGCATCAAAGTAGTGCTAACAAAAGCTAAAAAAAATTTTATTTGCTAAAACATTGTGCTCAAATTTAAAAGTCTTAATTTTAAGCAAATATTTTCTTTGAGAGTTTATAGTTTTATCATTTATGCTTATGTTTGCTTTAGAAATATTTATTTCCATTGAATAAAACAAAATTTCTTAAAACAATAAATTATTTTTTTAACATAAAAAGTTTAAAAAACACAACAAAAATAATATTTCACCCTTTAAATTAAATAGCACATACACATACATACGCAAATTTATTCTAAGCAGCCGCAGTAGGATTTGAAGTTACAACTTTTTAATTCAGAAATATCAAAAAATGCTTAAAGAGGTTGAAAATAAATTATTAGGCTTTGTACTCTACAAAAAAATTACATATTATAGTAAGTTTTGACAATTGTAGTAAACTGTACACAAACAAAAAGCATTCGTTTTCAGGTGCTATTACTCGTATCTTCCAGCAAAAAAAGAGAAAAATTGACTGAAACACTGATGAATTTTACACGTGGTTGACATTAGAGGGAAGCCATCCAAATTGCTGAAAATCAAGCAATGAAAGTGTACTTCTTATCATGTTCTTTTTTATCAGTATCAAATAAGTCATTTAGATAACATTGTAACTTTTTAATCTAAAATTATTAGAAAGTGCTGAAAAAAGTGCTAAGTCCTAAGTCGAAAATTTTGCCGCTAAATCAACTAAAGAAGTGCTAAATCTAGCACCGAAAGTGCTAAAATGGGCATACTGTTCAAGATAGTCAGTAACATATTATTATTTAAAAACATACTTGTGCTTGGACCACCCTCTATTAATAGTTTCAGTGAAATGCTGTCATGCTGAATTATTATTGCGTTTTATATGAAAACAAATAAAAAATTTTAACAACATGTTGTGGTTCTAATAGTAAGTTTTTCTGTTTATTTGTTTTTCTTTATATTTGGAATCATAAATTTTAAGCCAAATGAGATACGATTGTTATCTCTACTGATTCATACAGATATTCACATTAACTGCTGGGCGTCTTAAATTTTATTGCTAACATGCGTAAGTAGTTTTACGCAATTTATCTAAAAAGAAATGTTTTCAAAAATAAGAATAATAACATATTTTTTATGATTGTGATCTCTGCTATTTGAAGAGAATTGAGAACAAAACCATTTTTTAATAATTCATTTTTGCACGTAATTAGTTAAACTATTTTATGTAAAAGTTGAAATAGTTTGTTTGGCTCAGGTTCCAATCTGACCTTATCCATTTCTTTTTGTAATTTAAGAAATTTTTGATAAATTCATTTATTAGATTTTAGCACTTTTGACGCTGACTGAAAATACCAGAAATTAGAATACGAAAATTACTTCTGTCAATTTTTACAAGCTAAATCTATTTCGATTAGTATGGAATTCTCAAAGTTTTATTTTATTTTTTTAAGAATAAACACAAGCCGCGAAGCCATTTTGGATGGTCTGCAGAAACAGCCAGGGTTTAGGCAGGAATCGAACTTGCGACCCCCCGACTAACGGTCTAGTACGCATCTGCTAGTCTTCGGGGGCTCCCGTAAAATTGATGTCAGCCGTCAATGGCGCTGGAAAAAGCAGGAGAGTAAAAATGTGGCGACCCACAGAGGAGTATTTGAGCCAAAAATCTGGTTAAAATTATTAAACGTGTTTTTTAATTGAAAGATTGAGTTTTATCCGTAATTTGTTATAAAACATTTAGTTGCAGATTTGTGGTTGTTTTTATAACAACCACCCGATGATTACTTTTTTAAATCTAATTTTTATGACTAAAGCTATAAACACATTCACGACAGCAGGCTACCGACTACAACCTGTCAGAAATAAAATGCATGTGTGGATATGAAAATGATTATTTTCACGACTAAACGAATACACGGCTGGATGTTGTTGTCCATCCTACTTTTGTCGTGTAGTCAAATTAAACTAATTCATATTTTTGTTGGCTACAAAACAAAAAAAGAATATGTAAAGCAAATTATTGCTAAGAAACAAAATAAAATTCAAAAATTACAGTTCTTTTTTGGTATTTACTTTTTGCGTAAGAATATTACATATTACATCAATATTCTGTGTTCATCTTTTCATAAAATCTTAAAAAATCATTGAAGCAATAAAAACGCCACTGAGTCAATCATATCGCCATAATCGCGAAAATGCGCGAAATTTTCCAAAATCTATAAAAAGCCATGAAATCTTCTAAAATGTGCTACAAATAAATGCAAAGAATGTGAAAAACTCGTAAAATAAATTTAACCAATTACGAAAATTCGCAATAAATTCCAACCATTGGCAAAACAAAAATGTTCAATAACATTTCAAATTCGATGAAACAATAAAAAATAGAAAAAGTGCCCCACATTGTAAAAAATGCGAAATTCAGGAAGGTTTTGAAGAAGCCGTAAAATCTTCTGAATAAATCTAAAAATGAAAGGAATGTGAATGTATATCACATTCCTTAAATTGTTACCTCTATTTAGGAAGTTTTACGCATTTTTCAAAATTTTTCTACTTATTGTGGTTTTTAGTTATTTTCACCGTTTTAAGTGATTTTTTACCATTTTTCTGCTTCATTGAATTGTATTTTTTGAAAAACGTAATTTTAAAATAGCAAAAAATATTAAGTGGCACCTGTGAAATTAAATGAATCAGCTGCTTCCTAAGTAGCTGTCGTTTTCAAAATAATTCAGTAGCTGGCTACAGGACGACATTTGTAGCCAGCGGCATTTGTAGTCATTTAGTCGTGTAGCCTGCTATCTTGGATGTGTTTATAGCTTAATTCTTTTAAAAATTACTTTAGTTGATAATATATAAAGGTATGTTTGTACATATATTTTTCTAACAAATAATGTTGTATAGAGCGCAGGTAATTAAAAAAGTGTTTTATTGGGGTGTGGGACATGCCCTTATAACTGTTACCTATAATAAGCATTTTGGTCATTCATATTTATAGACAGGTAATCATATTCTGAATTGCTAAAACTGATGTAAAAAAGATTTAAAATCAATACTTCAAAAGACACAATTGATTATGACGTTAAAAGCGTTAAAATTTGAGATTCTAAATTTTATTTTATTGTATCTGTCTGCAGTAAATTGCTTTATTTTTTTCAAACCACGCATACGTTTACGTTCGAATCGAAAAATGGTACTAAAAAAAATTAGTCGAAAAAAAGGAAGAAGAAAAGAGTATATTTAAACCAGCTGCTATGCTCTGAAATGTATGAAATAAAAATAGAAAAAATAAGCAATTTGATAAACATTATAATTGTTAAATTCTAAAAAGTTAAATTTAACGCAAAATAGTGATAAATATATAAAAAAATAAATATTTTGGTACTCTATTTAAATAAAAAAATCAGTTAAATACGGAAAGTAAGAAAAAGGCCGGAATATTAAGCAGTATTTGCAGCCAAATTATTCCAGTGTGAAGAATCCTGTAGCGCCGCAGGTGATATTTGAATTTTTTGCAACTTCATGCCAGAATGCCTGCACTTCTTCCTTGGGATGCTTTTGATGCTTTTCAAATCGCTCAGGCCAAGGCGAATTCATAACAGGTGTACTTGATAAAGCAGCTGATATATTTTTTCTTTAGTTTTATTCAAGGCGTATTATAGTTGGATGTACAAATTTATTTATTTCTTTTGTTTACATTCAAGTTGAAAATTTTTATAACTAAAAAAATTTAATTGTGAAAACAAAGAAAAATTAAACGAAAAAAATAGGATTCAATTATAGGATATTTCATAAATTAAATTACAGTGCAAAATAAAACTAATTTCCGATTCAGTACACACATCACAGGCCATCAAAGCATTTACACTTTGTTTCTCAATGGGATTTCAATATGTACTTACATCCGTGGAAATTTTTTGGGTGGATGGTGAGGCAATCACCGATTGACAACGGCATTGAACGGCATTACGGATGGCAGGAGCCAATAATTAATCAGCGGATCTTTGAAACATTTCCACACAACAGATTTCTTCAACAAAATAATATTTGTTAAATATTTCAAAGGATTTAAAAAAAGAACTCTTAAAAAATAAAACTTTGAAATTATAATAATTTTCCACGGCAAATTCACAACAATTTGCTTTGAAAAATACCTGCTTTCTTTGCCATAATTAACGTCAAACTCTATATATAAATCAAACATAAACAAATTTTGACAAACAACAATTTTGAATTCGCCTTGATAATTCTCAATATTTTAGTTTTTCGCCTCAGCCAAATATTTTTGAAAATGTACTTTGATTTTACAAAAACAAAATGGTTGTGGTGTTTGTAGTGTTGTAGTTGTTGTAATATTTTGTCCACCTGTTATGAAGTCGCATTGGCGCAGGTGTTGTGTTTTTGACATGCAATAAATTAAATGAAGCTTCCAAATTTGACAAAAAAAAAAGAATTTATAACAAAATAATTTTATAGCATTTTATTTAATCACACAATTCTTTTAACTACAAAAACAAAAATCTAAAAACTTTCCTTAAGTAAACAAACCACTTGCAAAAACGTACATACCATCGTAATGCAGAATACATACAATCGCAAAAGAAATCGAAATGATACGGGGAAGGGAACGCAGAATACCAAATTAGCAAAATGGAGAAAGTTTCGATTCGAATCGAAACGCAGAATACGGGTGATTAAGTCAACTTCAGCACCAAGAAGAAAACAGTATCGTTTATAAAGGCCGGTACACAATCATCACCATCGTTCATGTGCTTGTGTCACGCTATTTTCAAGTCTTAATAATTAGATTGACTTAAATTATTTAAACCTTGAAATGATGAAATATTAAATAACCTTCAATTGAAGCGATACAATTTCAATACTAAGTCCAATAATAATAAGATGACGGCCTTTTTAATTTGGAAAATTTAACTGTCACACTAGTAAAATGATTAAAGCGTTAGCCTGTGCCATTTAAACCTTTTACATCGAATTTCTAATGTAAAATAAATAAAAAAATTAACTAGATATTTTTATTTTAAAGCGCAACAAACAGCTTCTCATTTCTTAAAAGTGTTTCTAAACAAACTTAAACTTTTGTCCACATTTCAGGAAGGGAATCATTTCTAAACATTTTGGATTTGTATGAAATTTATCTGGCGTGGATGTAGGGTAAGCTTTCGTGGTAGCTTTTCAAGGGGAAATTGTGGATGATACCAAACGTTTTAAAAGCAACGTCATAGAAATAACAAATATTTTAATAATTTTTGTGAATATCCTCTCACCATGGATTCACGCTGTCCTCTACTCACATTTATGTTTTTAAATTTAAATATTTTCGATACAAATTTCCAACGTTCAGAAACGTTTCATTTTACAAAGTGTGACCCTGCTGATATTTATTTTTATTCAATTATAATTATTTATTTTCAAAAAAATGTTTCAAACCTCTTATCTTATACAAAAGGTTTTAAAAACTCAATGAGAATTACAGAAATTACAATAGTATATGCAAAGAATACATAATTATATATTTTTATTTAAGTAATTTATTTTTTGCCCAGAAAAATAAAACCAAATATTCATTTTGCGTGATCAATTTTCAGCTTCAACATTTTTCATCGATGCAGTGCAATTTTCAATATCTTCAAATATTTTTAAAAATTTCAGCACAGCAAAATCGATACTATATCCTCTACACTCTTCTGCATGTTCACCATCACACTTTTCATAAGACCTGTTTAAGGCATCTTTGATGTTGCTAATCGTTTTTATATGCGTATCAGTTACACAGTCACTGTCTCGGTTCTTTTCAAGAAACTTATCCACGGTGTCTACAACTTCTTGTAAAGAAAGCTCTTCCTTAGCTTGGTGTTTGATGGGTGACTGAGTATTAGTGGCGTGACTTACAAACACAAAGCAAAAGGCGAAAATAGCAAAAATAAATCTCATTTTAATTAATATTTAAACTTTAAACTTTAAAGTAATGCTCTCACTTTAGTTCTGTGAAGGTTCTTATTTCATTTCGTGCTTTTATAATTAAACATTTTATTAAATTTTGTAAATAGCTTCTGAATTAAACGCTCTTGGTGTTGGAAAAAGTTATTATCTTGTTGATAGCGGATCTCATAAATTTTTTTTAATTTCATTTTCCTGTCAAGATAATAATATTTACATGATGACTTTAAATATTTTAGATCAGACAATAACATGTTTAAAACATTCTTTCCTAGCAGATTATATGCTTCCGAGAAGAAGCGATTATATGTGGCGAGAGTATTTGAAAAAAACAAATAAACATCAGAATGCTTCATCAAGGTATCTGACAACATGTCTCTAGCAATAGCGACCCACAACAAATTCAAGACAATAGTATGTACCAGCTAGATGCGAACCAATCGAAAAGAAAAGACTTGTAGCTGTCATACCAAAAATATATTGTCCAAAAAGCTGTATTCAAACTATTGATGCACCCATTCGAATCAAACCTTGTTTCATACCCATTTAAACTACATTTGCGCTTTTTATTTGACTTGTTTAGAGCTTATTGCAGAAATGTCTTATAGACAACAATTAAAATTAAATAAAATTTTGCAAATAAGATAAATATTTCTTGAAAATATATTCTTGGATTTGTTTAAATACATAATTGATAATTGTTGCTTTCATTTCAGACAAATTTAAAATAAAATTATTTAAAATAATAAATTAAAGCACGCCGATTTCCTTTCGAACATTTTTTTCAAAACCTGTCCGGTGTTTTCATTTTATCTAATTCAAACTAAACTATTTGAACTCTTCTTATTTGTGTATCATTTAAAACAGAGACCAAACTGTTATAAGAAATATGTAAAAAAAGTTGAGTAATAACTAATAGTAGTGTATCCAGCGGTCGACTCAATCGACCGCATTCTAGAAAATGATATTAAGCATAAATACATACGATAATATGGCATTTACACCAGACCAAAAACCAATAGAGTTCAATTGAAATGTTTATCAAAATCTATACCTTTTACACCGGGTTACTCGTTACATTATTCAAGATTTCGTATCCATGCAAAAACAGTTGAATGGAATTTTCATTTTCAAATATTAAACTCCATATAAAAATCATAATTCAAATGAGAAAGCATTGTTATTGAACGACGAGGTATTTTTCAGCACAATTTAGGGAAAACCATAATTGCATCACTAAGTACTACGAGATTTTGAGTAGATTTCGTGAAAATCTAGTGACGAAGTAGATTTTGATTTTCCTGGGAAATCTAGTCAAAATCAACAATATTTTGCTCGAAATCTCTTAAGTACTAGATTTTGGTCTGGTGTAAATGCCATATAAAACACCAAAAAACAGAAAAAAATCATTCTTAATAAACAACTTAAAACTCTGTCTGATTTCTATGCAAAAGCAAATTGGATAAAGACACATGCACAATCTGTTTATTTTTTAAGTTGAAGCTGCTACATGCATGTGTTATAAGTGTTCAAGTGTTAGTAGCAACTTGTAATGCTTATAGCTCTCTAAATTTTGAACCGACTTAAATAAAATTAAGATTGTGCACATCGATGTAAAAAAAAAACGTTTAAATACATATAAATCTTCCCAAAACCGGTTCTTTATTACGGCCGTAAAAGGGATCTAAAAAAAGTGTTTGCCTATTAATAATATAAAAGATATTCCTAGCGAATAGGAATGCATTTGATTTTGCGAATTTACATAAGTATATATTTTACGATAATTAATTCACAATCTAGTTCAATAAATTTCAGTAACCTTAATAAGGGGCCATAAAAGCAGATAATAAGTAATTGATAATGACAACAAAAACTAAAAATCAAATGCAACATTTAAACAGAAATTTCTAAAATAAATTTTCTTAATAATGAAACAAAAATATTTGTTAATATTATTGCTCTTTTTATTACTGTTTTTACGTTTTTGTAGTTCACAATGGGATATTTTATTCGAGCTTCGAATGTCATAAGTCGTACGATTTACAAAGGACTAAAATAACTGCTTTGAATTTTTAGAAATCGCGTGATTTGAGATCTCGTGATCTACAGAACAGGACTGTATATTGCCTTTTTATCAATTAAAAAATAATTTTTGGAGCTATTTTGGTTCTCTGATTTAAAGCAATAGAAAAGGTGGTGAGTTTTTAAATTTTTTAAATTCTATGCAAAAGTAAGAAAGATTCTGCACTAATATTGTAAGGATATTAAAAAAAAACTTGCAGTTAAATCGAAACCAAAACTATTTAAAATCATGTCGATGAGCATCGAAAATACTCAATAACTTCAAAAAATTTTATATGCATTTTTTAAATTTAATAACTGCTTACTTAGTTGGTGGCTATTTAAGACGAGGGACAGACAGCCTTGTAGTCCTTTCACTTTTTGTTAACTATTTTAGTACTTTTACAAGTTTTTAGTTTTAATTAAAATATAAATTAATTTTTATTTAAATTTTGGTTACATGATTTTTGTTTGGCATATTGTTTTCTATTATTCGTTTCCAAATTTTTTTAGGTCATGCCAAAGATGCCAGCCTAGGTGGCGCCGCCCTAGATTTATTTGTTTTATTTGATTATGATTGGAGTCTGGAAATGCCATGACTAAAATTTAGGCGGGAAAAATTTTTATTTAAGAAGTTTTTAGGGGAAAGTTTGATTGCCTGTGCAATAAATAAGTATATATTACCACAAAACTGAAAAGCTAAGATTTCATAATTGGTTAAAGATGTGCTTGTGTACCCAAAAGTTTGTACTATTTATTACTGGCTCTTAATAGGTGAGAACACAAATTGGAAACAAAGACAATTTCAGTAAAATGTTGAAAGGATTTTTGCTTTGTTCTGGCAGTGATACGAGTATTACTTGAAAAAAACATCTTATATAAAATTGTATATGTTGTAGAATCAAATGGACCTGTCATCACTGAGTCGCATAAACAAATAATTTATTTATGTTCGAATTTTACTGTAAAAACTGTAACATGAAAGAATTAAAATCCACATTGAATTGGAAAACTAAGAGCACGAGACTAAGCAGGATTTTCTCTTCATGTCTGCATAATTCTTTGCTATCAACTCTTTTTATACTCTGGAATGTTTAATCATACTCTTTTGAATTATTTAATTTCTCTTTTCTTCCTATTCAATTTTCTTTCAATGGTATAAAAGCTTATTTACTTTAGTAATATTAATGAAACCAATTGTTGAAGCCTGTCGTTTGTTGGGGCCACAATAACATTGTGCCAACTCGTTCATTTGAATAAGTTTGTTCATTTGGGAACAAGTAGAGAAAAAATCTCATTGCAAATTAAATTGGTTTGTTTGCAACATGAACATGTTATTTGATAGAAACATGTTGAAGCTGTTGTCCGAAATGGCCAGCGCGTTGACTGCAAACAGTCTTGTCATTTTAACACTTTTAGTGCTAGATCGATCTAGCATTATTTATTCTGAGTTAGCACTAAGAGTAAAGAATATGCTAAATGCTAGTTTAGCATATTCTTATAATTATTTAGCATTTTAATACTTTTTTAGATCACAGAATTACTTCAGAAAAATCACATACATAATATCAAGTTAAGTATAAATTCTCTCACTGTATAAAGACGTACAAATATATGCATAACTATGCTTTTTTACAACTTTGTTGTAGGTTTTTTGCAATGTACGAAAAATAATACAAAGAATTGTTATTTACGGTTATATGAATAAGAGAGGGTGTGAAATCAGACAACGTATGCTGCTATTCTTTAGACCAGGGACACAAAATAATTGCTGTTATTTTTTAAATATTCAATTGGTCAAAAAAAAAATAGCTGGAAAAATTTTGGCCCTGAAATAACAATTCGTAAAATTTAAAAATATTTTAGTCCTCTCACAATTGTTATGAAAGATTTTTATTTATGTTGGTCTTCTCTTACCAATTTTTTCCGGTCTTTGCAGAGCCATTATATGTATAATTAGGTTTTTTTAGAGCTTGCACACAGTAAGAATTTGTTGTTATAGATGACCTGAGATGGTTATGAGAAGGCTAAAAAAATAGAGGTCTTTTATATGTGTTACGAAAGACCCAAATAAATTAAAATCTTTTATAATAGTTATAAGAAATCCAAAAATATTCCTAATTTTTAACTGTTATTAAGAGATTTTTATTTTGAAAAGCCTTGAATAATAATTCTTTGAAAATTTTTATTAATAAATATTGGACATAAAAGTTATGCCCCTCCCTTAGATATATCAGGAAGATATTGTAAAAAAAGTCAGTTCATCTGAAATATACAAAAATTAGTTAGTCTGTGAGGAAGATGCAAATAATATGGTTGATATTTTGAATAATTTAACCTTGAACTAAATTATATTAAAGGTTTTTGACTACAAAAATTTTATCTCATATGTATACAATTAAAAGTTTTTATACTAAATAAAATTAATTTTGTATGTAAATATATTTACATAGCTAAAATATCAAATAAAATTATAGAAATTTAATATCAGTACTTTATACAAATGATAAAAATTTAGTCAAAACGTACAGATGTCTGAAATGTAAAATTTTTGCAAACTGTATTAATAAAAAGCAATGTTACAAAAACTAGCAGTTATTTTTTTGAACCGTAGAACATTCTAGCACTTTGTTTTTGGCAATCTAGCACATTTAATCTGGCTTTTTATGGCAACCCTGACTGCAAATCAAATAATGAGCCATATTCTGCGTTTCGATTACGTTCCCGCATTCAATAACGTTCGAATCGAAAAAGGGCATATAAAAAAAATTAATCGAAAGAAAAAGGAGAAGAAAGGAGTATGTTTAAACCAGCTGTTTTGCTATGAAACGTATGAAATAAAAACAGAAAAATTAAGCAATTTCGTAAACATTGTAATTATAAAATTATAAAAAGTTATATTAAATGAAAAAATAGTGATTAATATATAAAAAATAAATATTGTGGTACTCTATTTAAATAAACACATCAATTAAATACGGAAAGTAAGAAAAAAGCCGGAATATAATTAAGCAGTATTTGCGGCCAAATTATTCCAGTGTGAAGAATCCTGTAGCGCCGCAGGTGATATTTTAATTTTTTGTAACTTCATGGCAGAATGCCTGCACTTCTGCCTTGGGATGCTTCTGATGTCCACACGCCATATCATACTTGGTGCCATTAAATTTATTTATTTACAAATTAAAAAAAACAATGATTTTATGCTTTATAATATTTGAATTCAAAGAAAAATAAACAAGTTCAGACAAATAATTATATTGACAACATAATCTCGAAAGAGGATTAGCCATAGCATAATTAGACCTACAAAACTTAATAACAAGAGGATTATAATCGCGAGTACTACGACAAGGAATATTAAATTAAACAGAAATTCAGAGCAAATATTACCAGTGTAAGGTTTATCATAAAAGAAACATTTAACATTCTGCGACGACTTTTGAGAGTAGGAAGGTTTATTAATGCTAATCTCCTAGTATATGAAGGCAAAATTTGTTGAGAAACTCCATCCAAGGCGACGTAAACAGAACAACAAGAATTGTTTTTGCACAGATTCATTAAATTTTATACTGTACATGTAAGTGTCTATTATTTTATTAATTATGATTTAGAGCATTGCCGACGCCCGCCGATACTAGTAAATATAAAAAACCAATATAAAAAAAATACAATAAGTAGTGACAGTTTTGAATTTTTGTTTTATTTAGATTTACTATATTATACATATCGTCGTCCCGAAGTTATCTTCACGAATATCACAAAAACTTAATATTTAATTATATAAGACCACTTCTCCTAAAATCTCAAGGCTGGACGAGTCAAACCTGACATGTGTGCACCGGGTCCAAGTTCTTGAACTTGTGGTCCGGAAGTAGTGCAAATTCAGATTATCTAATAATTTTTTTCTATATATAATGTTGAAACTTTTGGAGATACATGAAGATAACTTCAGGACGACGATATGCTGATGACTGAAGTAAACCAGTTTTTTTACAAAATTAGCCAGAGTTGGAAAAGCATAATCACAATCAGCCCGTTTGATTTCAGATATTTTTTTTTCAAATACTTATTAAAATCATTTCTTCTTATTTTAATATATTTTTAATTTAAAAAAAATGTAGTTCTCTAAACTAAGAGTTTAAGTCTTGTTGTAAATTTTCTTTAAAAAAAATTGCAATATATTTCTCAGTATTCGTTCTATTTATTATTAAATTTTGACTAATACTATGGTACTTCAAGATTTTATTCCATTTTCAAAATTGATACTTTTCAAACTTTGATTCAACACCTCAATATAAAATTGCAAACCCAGCTGTATACATTGTAAGAGATTCATGGAAGAAATTCAAGTAAAGTCTCTCAAAAAACTCTTTTAAATTAAAAAGCATGTAAGTATTCATCCTCTGACAAAATAAATATATTGTATTTTTTTGGTCTTAAATGCTGTGAAGGATTATTCAATTAGGGTGGTGCGTTCATACAAACGGTTCACTGTGACGTTCGCTCTACGATACACAGGCCAACAATTGTTCTAGACAAACATATACGAGTATATGTTCGGCTCGTATAATAATGAATTAAAAAGTTGCTTATAATTGATCTGTTGCAATGATCTTTTATGATGATGACCAAAACTCACTATCTTGGCATCTCTTGCATATTTTCATTGGTATTTACTGATTGTTTGCCCAATCGTGCTGCGTCGGCTTAAAGTGATGGCGAGACAAGCAACTTGTATTCTAAGGAACGCTAATTTTGATCATAAAGTGAAGTGTTTTCATATGAAAGTGCTGCTCAAGTGTGTAACATGCCATAAAGGTTTGACATCTGTGACTTAGTAATAAACAACAGATTTAAAAAATACCTCCTAAGCAACTTGTCGGGAATGGACTGTCAAGAGCGGCTCGTCCTTGTTAGAATACTCAATACTGAATACACATTTAAAAATCCCCAGCTGCCGGGACATCACTAGGCTGATCGACTAGTCGACATTTTTCAGAAACCGGGTTTCGAATTGTTCGAATATTTGAAATTTTTAAAAATCCGGTTTCGGTTTTTGAAATTCATGAAAAAAACCGGTTAACCGGCTTTTTTAGTGAGAATATATGTTTATACATAAGTTTTGATTTTAATTTGCTTTATTAAAAAGAAGAGTTAACAGCTTATGTAAATAGTATAAAATAATAAAAAAAATTAAAGGTTGAACATAAAAATTAACTTCATATATGTACATATATAGTCACTTTAAATGCAAACGGACGTAACTACACAAATATTCGAAATAGAGTTTTTAATTGATTATGGTTCGCCTTGTTAGATGTTAAATGTTAGACTCCTACGATAAAAAACGGCTTCTTTATTAAAGAAATTTAAACGGTAATAAATACAGGTGCATGTATTCTTAAACGCAAAAAGGAGTAACTAAATACACTATTGTTTAGAAATAAATAAGTATTTATATTACAAAAAATAAATAAAAGGATTGCACAGAATACTCCATTGTTGTTGACTTTATAATTATTTTTCAGCTTCTCCTTTATAACAAATAAAAGTGTAGTTACGTCCGTTTGCATTTTATATTACGATATACATATACAAATAAAATATTAACATATATGTGCATATGTATAGAAAAATCTGTATACAATCAAAATTAGATTGTAATAATAATCCTCTATACTTACTATTAAGAAAGTACTTTGGTTCAATATAAACAGCTCGTGAGGATTACTATTCACATATTTCCATTCGAAAGCAAATACTTTTGAAGCAAAACGTATGAGATATACAAATTTCAATAATATTCTTTTCGAATCGAAAAACAGAGCGATTCCCGTGATTTTGGTGCTCGCACACATTTTTGTATATTATATATGGAATGATGTTTTGCTTACATACTTATAAGCCCATAAAATAACAATTTAATGAGATTTGTTTATAATATTGTTAATATAACAATTAAATTTTAAAATAATAATCTAATTTTGCTTAAAATAATCTTTTAAAATACTTTTAGGCGACGTTCTAACTCTATATAAAATATAAAGTAAAATTTCAACAGAACTAAATAATGATTTTCACATATACAGTTTGATATCTATTGCACACCAAAAGGCGTATTTAATTCGCCCCTGCTACCACCTCATAAAATTATTTCACCGTAACCAAAAACCACCTTGAACTTTTACACTGAAAAAAATATTTGGAAATTCAACAGAAAACGTTCGTCTAAGTTTTAATCTAGTAAAAACTAGTTTTATTTGGAAAACATACAAATCGAAAAGTATTCGACTGAACCGGTTTTTTAATTGTAAAAAAACCGGACTATTCGACATTCGAAAAATGAACATTGTGAAAAAACCGACAACCTATTGTAAAAATCCGGTATTAAGAACCAGTAGAAAACACGAGTCGATTACCCTAGCCATGACGTATTCGTGCTTCATAGGAGCAGGAAAATTAAAGTTTTCAAATTATAATATTTAACTAAACTAAATTAAGAAGAAAACTTTACATTAAAAAGAGTATATTTCTTGCCAAATGCATGAGAAAAGGACTCAATTGAAATAAATAATATGTCTACCCAGAATGCAACATTTGAAAAAGGGACAATCAATGAATTGAAAAAGTTGAAAACGAATTGCAAAAACTACATGTTATTAGAATTCAATCAAAAAGACCAAATGAAAATAGTTTATACATATTAGGGAGAACCGTCTATGTAACAAATAACTGTAAACAGATTTTGAAGTTTCATATAATTTTTGGGGGAACCCAAATAATGTGGATTTCACATCTTAATGTGTATAAATAATTCAATTCAAACTCACATACTTGTAAACTTTTTTGACAACTTTTTATAAGTAAATTTAGACCAAGAGAAAATTGATTTGGTCAGGCAATATTTTCGCATATGAGTGCCAAACCTTGATATTTTGATTTTATTTTTGTTTGTAAAAGTTCCTTAAAAAATTATCTTTATATAAAATGCTATAAACTTTTTAATGAAATAATAAATTAAATTTTATGCTGCCACAAAAACGTGCTTTAGTATATGCCACTTACTCATAATGAGCAAATGTGGTGGAGGAATATTTTATATTAAGAATTTTAACACATTTTGAACATGAATATTTATGGTCGGCACACAATCACACTTCGTTAGTATTGTGCAATATATAATTTAAATAATTATTATTCAAAAGTATTTTTGATCTCAAACTAAACAAGATTTTATTCCAGATTTTACAAAGTCATATTAAATTCTATTTGAAATAGTTTATTTTTATTTTTTTTGATAAGAACTTTTTCTCGTGTATCCAAATACAATAGTTATTTTATATATTTTAACTCCCGTGTAAATGGCAGCTCTGTACGGCAGCACACTTAAAGTAACACGGTATTTTTTTTTAATCAAATGGCATCTAAAATGTAAGATCGTATAAACTTTTCCAATACTGCTTCATATGGAACAGAGCAACTAATAACACAGTACAACACATGACTTTGCAACTCAATTCTGAGAATTGCACGTGAAAGTAGCCCCTCCAAAAAAAAAATAAAAAACATCTGCATCATTCAGTTGGCTGCATTCATTAATTTAATGGCCATACATACGACATTTCTTGTTCAAGTTGGATTTTTATTACTTTTTCTATATTTTGACACGGTTATATCTCGGTATACCGTACGTATACTTGTTATTTTTCATATTGAAATCTTCAATGTTCTTCTGCTTTTAAAATGCGATTATTAATTATTAAAACGGCCAAATTGAAAAACGAATGATGCAGAAGTTCATATTTTTGGAACAACTTTCACATGCAATTCTCAGAATTGAGTCTTAAAACAATGAGCTGAAACATTTTGTACTGTGTAATTCTGCAATGTTTTTTTATGAACCATTCATGGCAATTTTTTATATGTATTTTGACAGCATTCCGCTTAAAATGTTTATTTTTGGAGAATTAATGTTTCAGCGTTGCCGCAAATTATTACAAAATCATATGAAATGGTATAGTTTTATTTGTTTTGCCGCAAAAAAATACAGTTTTCTTTTTAGATTTGTAAGCATTTTAAGAGAAGGTTAAAAATTTGCAACTCCATTTTTTTTAAACATCCTTTATAAAAACGATTGATGCCACTATATTTATTTATCGAATCTCTTTCAATGGTATTAGAAGAAATTTAAGAATGATTTTTATATATGAAAAGATTTTACAATCATAATTTTTTTCTTGAATAACTTTTAATCAATAACTTTCTGCTTTTAAGTTATAAGACAGATTTAGTTCTTAGTGGCCAACTTTTGGGAATATATTTCATCGAAAGAAAATCTGATTTCGTAGTGAATTGATTTAAAACTATTGTGCATATTTTGGAACTTCTATGCATTTTATTGAAGCTCTGAATAGTAGTTTCATGTAAAACGTTTCTCAAATTGTTATTGGCACATTCCAGTTATTGGGCTTCGGAACAAAATTGATTTTATTCGTGATGTCAAATTTAATACTTAAGTGTTTTTCATTATAATTTTATCAGTACAAAAATTATAAAAATAAAAGTATAATGAAATTATTAAAAACACATTTGTAAACACTACAGTTATTGTTAAAAATAACTATTATAGCAAATGAAATGGTGAAGTGTATTATTTCCAACACGCGCCTACACAAAAGTAAACATTTATATTTCTGGGATGAGATAACAATGTGTTGGCTGTCTGTATTTTTTATTATTTATAAACAACATGATTCGAAAATTTTTAGAAAGTAAAAAAAACAGAATTTTAAGTTTTTATACTTTTAGAATTATTTACTTCCCAGCAGTTTGCAAGTTGTTATAAACTGATATATGTACATCGGATTGTATACTATTATGTCAATAGGAACATTTAAAATAAAATAGTTAAACGTATACAACTAACATCCGGTTCGGATTAGTATTTTCCTATCGAATTGTAAAATTAGATGTACACTAGAAGAAAAGAATAAAACAAAGGAAACAAAATTTAGCCTTCGCATTAGCATCTGATTTGGATGGCTCCGTATTGTATCATATTATTATTTTAGTTTCAATTATGAATTTCGTTTGTTTTCTGCTGTCTTTTTCCCATTATTTTTTCCAATTTGTTCATTTTAATACAAAGCCTTGTTGATCTGCCCTGCTTTTATTCCTTCAAAGTAAATTGTCAAAATTTAAACAAAAAATGAGAAATTTTTTCAAACTTCATAAAGCCAGGCACTTCCGCAAGCTTTTTGTTAATAAAAAAACTGGAAAAAACTAATTAATTATATTATTTTACCAAATAATGTGATAAACAAATATAATAATATTAAAACCGTATGAAGAAAACTGCAATTGGATTACTTGTTGATTTAAATATTTGATAGTTCAAGCCCATCCTATGATCGATCCTATTTTGACTCATATTAATATAATGTCTGCTACTAAAGGATAATTGCAACCAGGTACATCTTTATGCCCTCCAAATCACCATAGTAATTGGACCCATCCTACTTTCGCTTACAATGTCGGTAATGTTGGATCAGTCTGACGGCCTAGGCTATCGCTGTGTAAATGTAAGTAAAAATTGCAAACAGACTTTGGACGAGTCGTGCTTACATTGTCATTGGTTTCAGAGCGAAGATGTATGTGATAGAAATTCCACCGCGTTTTTTAAATTATTAAATGTTAAAGATATAAAATTTGTTCATATACATACGAGTACATATACATACATATATAAAGTTATTGAATAAGATAAGAGGTTTGAAACTTTTCATGAATATGGGTGAAGATCCACTGATGATTTGGCATAAACACCAATTAAATGAATGTATGTAGACCAGTTCACCCTACAACAACAATTAAAAAACTTTGCAATATCTCGAATAATTTACTAAATGCAAAAAACAACATGTTACATTAAAAGTTTCATAATTTTTATTTTAATGAGAAAAATTACCTTAAGCTGAAATATTTACTGTAATTAATAAAAGTAATTTGTAAATTTTAAAAAGTAATTGCTTAGAAATTTGCATATTGTTCAATCATTTTGCAATATTCTGGTTTTCATGTCAATAAATTAAGTTCCTATTAATGTTTTTAATACCTCCAGTACTGGTGTGTAAATTTTTATGACACTTTTTAATTAACAAAGTTAAAAACTACTTTTCATTTCGGAAGTTGTATGATTAGGACTCGGAGCCAATGTATAAGATATGTTTTATATGCTTAAGCTGATTACTGTTTTTATATGTTTATTTCATATCCATTTAAAATAATGAAACTGACTGTTATAAGTTTTGTTATCCATAAAACACTGTGCCAAACATTTTTTTTCGTGCTTGCTTAGCAAGCACAAAACTTAAATAGACATCTTTATTTTATCCTCTTTTTTATTTCTGTTACTCTTAAGAAACTGATTTTAGCCACTAATTCAGCATTTCTTAACCAACACTTAAGAATACGATAAAAAATATGACAAAAAATGAAAACTACTTGGAATTTCTATTGGCCATATACTCAAACATATTGTGTTGTAAGAAAAAAAGAAAACTATACAAAGCACCGGGTACATAATTTCACTTAAGTAAAAGACATAAGTTTTTCATATTTTCCAGTTTCTTTTATTTTGGGATCTTTTTACTTCTGTTTCGTTGTTCCATATTGTGTATTGAAGTCACGTATGAAAGATATGCGACATTTGAACTATAGCTTTAGTTTTGAAGTTATCTGCTACTTTTTCTTTTACTTATACTTTTTTTTGCTTATACTCTTAAGAAATAAAGAAAGGACAACAAATGAAAGAGCATTTTGAAAAAAAGTACATTTCTTTTTGCTAAAGTCATCAAAATATGTTGCAGTTAAATTAAACAATATAAACATATATAAAAACATTCTGCAAACTTAACTGCCCAAAATGTCATTAAACTTTGCAAAAATAGAAATTGAAATTTGAATTTAATTTAAGTACTATTATTAGTTATTTTACATCTATAATTTCTAAACTGAGTAGTAACTTGAAAAGCATTTAATTTGTGTCGCTTCTTTGCTAAACATTTGTGAGATGTTTCAAAATTCTTGCATCTAGATAATTTGTTATTACAAACAGAAATACACTGATGTTTGTTTGTAGATGACTCGAGTAAGAATGCTTGTTAGAAAGTGTCGAAAGACTGAAATAAATATTTAAAAATTTCTGTCTGATGGGCAATTGATTTTTACAAGCATCCTAAATAAACTATTGTATGAACACCTGGCGCTCGTACAACAAGATAATGAATGATGTTTAGCATGTCTCAAAGTCACGTTTGTTTTCGCAGAGTTAAAAGTCAGTATATTTAAATCCATCCTGCAGGAAATGTCAAAAGTGAAATTATACTGATTATCTATTGACGATGTCAACAGTACTACTGACAAATTATACCCCAACTAATGCTATTTACTATTGACAGTTAACACAGGCCTACGAAGTCTACCAGTAGACTGCGTCAATACTGATCTGTTAGTTCTTCTGTGAACATATAGAGAAAATGTCAGTAGTATGATTATACTGACTTACTATTGACGATATCACCACACTGTGGAAAATGTCCGTAGTAAAAATTTACTATAGACGCTGTCACCACCTGCAGGAAATATTAAAATTATTAATTATTCTGACGATGTCACGAATACTGTTTCATTTTAATTTTTTTTAAATAATATTTAAAAGTAAAATAAGGTACAAAATATTTTACAGTCTCCTTCGACGTATACTTTTCTTATTGTTAAATGACATAAAATGAACTTCTTTTCGTTTTAAATTAATGAGTTTCTTTTTAACCGTTAAACATGTTCTCTATCTATCAAAAAAACAATTTGTTGACAGTGTCACCAAAAAGACGCTATAATTGTTGACAAACATATTGACATGTATACACTTAACCCCATGCTTCCTTCAGGGTATGTACGCAAGAGGATAGATTCAAAGTTTTTGAATTAAAGTCATATAAGTTTTTTCAATGTATTTTTATTTTTTTAATCTAATTTATTCAAGGTCTAGGTCAATTAAAAAAAAAACGTTAACAAAATTTTTTATTAAAACTCTGATATTTCGCCAACTGATTATTTGGTTTTCCCAGGGATATATAAAATTGTGTACATAAAAAATTATTAGTTTTATATAAAATTTATATTTCCCATTGGCATCGCTGGAGCTGGAGCCTGTTGGTCCGACTTAACTTTTAACAATATACACTTTTATGAATATAAAGAGAACCCAGCTTTTTAGTCAATAATAGGTACTGGTGTTAAGCTTAAATTAGTTTGTACACCTACACATTTTACCTTCTGATTGTCAGTGCTACTCAATGCAACTTCTTCTGCACTAATATTCATTCCAACACACATAGTAGATCTTTCTATTTAAACTGCTACATAAACATATAAAGTTTACTTTATTTATATATGGAATATAAACTAAATTATAGTTAAATTTATTGAGTTTTCGTGTTAACCATGCATAATTGAGTTTTACGAATTTTAAACAAGAAGAATGTAAACAATTAAAACGATTTATTGGTAGCTCGACTAAGGCCAAGTAGAAATTTCTGTATTATATATTTATATACTTCGTATTCACACATCCTTAGACATGGTGTACATATATGCATGTGTGTGTATATTGTATATGTTTGCATGTGCAATAAATACATTTGCATACACAATAACATACGAGTACGAATATATACATGCAACATTTTTGCCTACGTCTGAAAACAATTCATGGTTTTATAGTGCCATATAATTCTAGTTAGCTGTTGTTTGTTTGTGTTTGATTGTGCATTTATACGACAAGGATATTTGTTGATTTTTATAGAAAATGCAATGCATACAATTATTACAAAATATAAAACAAAAAACAAACACACACCTGGGGTACACTGCGCTTAGCTTGAATAAGGAATATAGAAAATTTTTTGATTTTATATGTTCACAATTTTTGTTCTTTATGACAACTTTGCCTCAGAGAGTAAATCGAAATTCCGAACGATTTGCAAGATATGAGCCTGAGAAAATTATCTGTATTTTGCAAAAATGACATCGAGGCCCCAAATCTTTGGGGGCCCATAAAAAAAGTGCTTGACTTTGGACAACACTGGGAGACACGGGTCTTCTTTTTTTTGGTCTTTGTAAATGGTTTTTTGGTGTTGCACTGTGTTATTAAACGAAACCATTCGAGCTGTTTTTGCCCCCTTGTAACTTTGCTGCACTTTATCATAAAATAATGAAACTTGAAACATAATGTTTCCCTACAGAGGTGACATCAAAGGTAAAATTTCAAAGTTCTGCCGTAAAATCTTCCCGAGATATTAAGGTGTAAAAAGTGAATATTTTAGTATATATTCACTCACTCACTCACTCACTGACTCACTGGGTCGTCAATATTATTGGGCTAGAGATCTAAAATTTGGTATGCAAATATAAATATATTTATACACAAATAACTTAGCAAAAAGAGGTGAAATCCGCAGTAAAACATAAATGTGAAAATAAGGCCAAGTTCCTATACAAAAATTTCGACCGTAAAAAGTAGCAAGATCAAAATAAAGACCAAGTTCTTGATAGGTATAAGCCATCTCATTTCTAGACAACCTGTAAGCTTGCCAACAATTTTCTAATAATTCTTTCGCATATTAGAAAGGCAAGAAAATGACCTTTTCTAGATTGGTTGCGGCAGTCGATCGTTTTGAGGTAGTTTTCGCACAGTTGTAGCGGTATCTCGCCGATAACTTGAAAAATGTTGGTTTGAAAATGCTCCTACGTTAGGTGGTTATCCGCGTAAGCACTGTTTTTGACAAAGCCATACAAAAACAGTATAACGGCGTCAAATCGTTTAATCTTAGTGGCCAATTGACGTCACCAAAACTTCTGAAATTACGTGTTCTGTAAACTGCGCATATAATAAAGCTAAAATCGGTCGAGTTATGTGGCTCGCCGTACCGTATTATTGAACCCACATATCGTTCAGTTCATAATCTTCACTTGCGGGCAAAAAGATGTGGGTTGTCATACGGCCATAGCGCTCTGAATTGGCGGTAGAGGATCTTCCAGCGTCGTAATTGAAAAATACGGCCCAATAACATTTCTGGACTGTAAAGCGCACCGAACAGTAACTTTTTCCGAATGCAAGCAGTCACTTTTTCTTTTCACAATCACTTGTAGGTTCTCAGAGCCCCATGTGCAACAATTTTGTTTGCTGACGTAACCAACGAGTGCGAAATGGGCATCATCGCTGAATAAAATCTAGCTGGAAAAGTCGGCATTAAAACCCTGTTGTGAATGGTCAGCCGGGTTTAATTGTTGCGTGAGTTGGACTTTGTATGGATGGAGGTGTAAATCCGGAAACAAAATACGCTTTCATTAGATGTAAGATAGACACAACTTCTAAGAACACCGTGTAATCGACAAATTCGAATTATCAGCCACACTTTCTCCAATAGCAGCAATATTTCCAGCAGTGCGCAAATTGCGATGATACACAGGACTGACCACATCTGTAACGCTTCCTGCCTCTTCTAACTTCTGTATAATCTTGCGAATTTCCAGCACCTATTTTGACGACCATAATCGCCCCGTAATGCCCGAAAAGTGTCCACGTTTTAACCACCTCCTTTGTAGTAAGTTTTAACTATATTTCGCGTTCTTTGGTTATTAAATGATCCTCATTGTTAAATGGCAAACCTTTTACTAATTAAATGACACTCCAAATGGCAGACATTTAACAGCTGACTGCCTTGCGAGACCGGCAGTTTTGAATCCACTAAGAGCACTTTTTGACTTTGAGATTAAATCTAATTTTTTCTCGAATTAGCTAATCTGGCAATTAAATTAATCTAGTAACCATAGTTGGGTAAAATACATGGTTTGCGGTATTTAAAAAACAAAATACAAAACACTTGCTGGTCATGTATTTAAAATACAAAATACGAAGTACTTCCATTTATTGTACGTATTTCAAATACAAAATACCCCATTTTTATTCAAACCAAAAAATACATTAGATAAAAATAATCAATTGTTTCCTTATATATAAAGATTTTTTAATTGTTTCTTGTTGGAGAATAAATAATACCTGCTGAAGAAAATAATCATTCTGCAAGTCCTGATGAGCACAAACTTGTATTAAATTTTATGAATAATCCTTTTATATTTGGATAGCTGTCAAGAGTGATAATGTCTTTGCTCTTGTCACTGAGGAAACTAACAAATTTCAACTCCAAATTTGATATCCTAGATTCACCGTCATTCCTATCTACGAAAACAACAAAATCATCGTCTTACTTACTGGTGCTTCTACTTCTGATATTTCCAGGTGTCATTTTAAGTTTTTTGTAATTTTCCTCCAGAGTATAAATTGCAAGATTTTGGATTCTTTGCCTTTCTTCTGTCGTGATGTTTTCTGGCAGCCAACGCATCTTATAACAGGAAGCCAAAATAGGTCTATTTATTTCTGGCGATAGTTTCAAAAACTTGTCGAATCTTTTTTTCAAGCTCTCTTTTAGTAGTGATAGGACTTAAATGTCTTAAACTGTTTCCATTCAACCGACTTAATCTTATTCTAATAGACTTTAAAGTCGGCAAAAGTTTTCCGTAATAAGAGTTGTTACCCTGAAGGTAATCTAAAGCAGTGACAATAGGTTTCAAAACTACAATGAATTCCTCTAAATATTCCAGTTCTGTAGCCGGGAAATTGCTCTCCTTCCGTAACTTACCAAATAATTCATTCAATTTGGATTTACTTTTGATAGGTTGTGCTATAGAATCATACAGAGAAATACTGCAATTTTCTGTATGTATTTAAAATACAAAATACGAACTACCCAGTAAAAAATATATGGATTAATCCATAATCAAACAATATAAGAGTAATAACTTGTTCATCCATTTGGAGTAATAAGCGAGCTATCGAAACTTTTTGTTTTTGTTTTGTTGTTTATGCCTCGCTTAATACTCCAAATGGATCAATGAGGGATGTATTAGTTCGTTTTTGTTTTTTTTGTATGTATTTAAAATACAAAATACTTGCACGTGATGTATTTCAAATACTGCCCAGCCAGTTTTTGGGTGGTGCCCTAAACCCTGCAGTATTACCATATTGAATAACAGAAAATGGCAACATTTCTTTGCAAATGTCAAATTTGTTATCAAAGCAACATGGTTTTTTTAGAGAAGAAGAAAGTGCGCGAATTTGATCATATTTTCAATTTTAGAGTGATGAACGAATTTATTATTTTTACAAGTGACATAATTGTAGATTCAAGAAGATCAGCGAATTTTAAAATTAGTGAGGTGGAATAAGGTTTTTTTTTTTTTTTTTAATAACTTAGGCAATTAGTATGCCTACCAACCCGTAGGTGTGTTACCTTCTTTGGGAAAGGGATAGTGAGAGAGGACAGATGGTGAAAGAGAGAAAGCTTAATTTTTACAACTCTGATATTGCGCGCTGTGTTAGTTTTTAGATCAGTGTTGCGGAGACTCTGATGTCAAGTAGGCGCATTAAATGTGTTTTAAGCTGTTGTAGCCATTTTTATTAATTATTTTACTTCGCCGGCGTTTTTGCTACAATACCGACGAAGGAGGGCGCTGTCATACACCAGTATCAATTGCTGTCGGTACTCTTCAGTGACCAGTGGCTATGCCTTCGTCACTTAAACACTCCGACAACAACAAATACAATGGCATACTAATGCGCATCTGAAAAATGCTGGATGTTATGACTTGTCTGAAGCTGGGCTCGAACCCACGTTCTTAGACACTATTTGCTTTGCAGTCAACGCGCTAACTACTTCAGCCAACAGCACCCTCTAAATAAGGTTTTATACATTTCGAAATCACTAAATACTTCCTTTCCCTAGAATAATTCATTTTTATTTGGTTTTCTTAAAATTCTGTTTTTTTGTTCTGTTTTAAGTGGTCCAACAGCGGTTAATGCTAAGCATGTGCATGTTGATAGTACTTGTTTACGATTAAAACACCGCTTAAACTAGCAAGCAAAACCATATAATCTACTACGCAAAAACCACAATTAAAGATTAAGGTTAATTTAATCCCAAAAAGTGGCCTAAATTGAAGATTTTGCAAATTCTGTTTAAAGGACCTATTTCAATCACAAACTTGTTTGAATCGATTAGCAAATTTGTAAATTCATACATTTTATTTTATGGAATAAAAATTCTGACAAACAAACTTATTTAGTATTTTGTTTGATTCTATAAATTTCTTTGTTTGGATTTTGGTTCAATCAAAATAATAACAATATTAAATACTTACTGCCGTATTAATAAAAACTTAATTTGGTTTTGAAATGTATTTTATTTTGTATTTGTATGAAAAATTTATCTTAAAATACATTTCAAATGCAAATCATGTTTTACGAATACGGTCCTTAGGAGTATTCAAATTTAATATTTCTGTAATATCAGTTAAACTTCATATGAATTGTTGAAAATTTTTTCTGTGTTACTTTATCTCATTGTTCCATTAATGACAAAGCCTTTTCGAAGGCCAGACTATCGAATTCTTATGCTGAAGTCCAATATATTTACAGCTTTAGACTGCCGAAAGAAGACATACTTCTCTCAGAAAAAAAGAGTTCAAAGAAAGTGGACGTGCTAAGCAGATGCCCATTGCTCCACATTATGGCAACTTAAACACTCTAGTGCCGTGTAAGTTGAAATTAATTGATGTTAAAATGTCCTCTTGTTCATTTGGAATACTGTCACATATCCAATTGTTTCTGACTAAAAATGTTACGAACTTTAGCCAAAATAATAATCACTTTGGATTAAAAACCACATTAAACAAAAGTCATTGAACGAAAGATTAAATATATTAGTGCACAATTATGTATCGGGTGGTCCAAATACAATTACAAACCGCGAAGCCATTTTGGCTTATCTGCAGAGACACCCAGGGTCAAGGCAGGAACTGAACCTGTGACCCCCAGACTAATAGTCTAGTACACTATCTATCTGGCTCCCAAAACATACTCGATTTTGATAAATATAGATTTTTTTGTCCGAGATATTGACTTTCGGTCACGAGGAGCAAATTACGACTTCTCAGTATGGGCAATACAAAAGTTTAAATCTTTTCGGACGAGGTGCATTTTCAGCCTTACTTGGGGATCGGGAAACCACCCGGCCATTGTCGAGAGACTAATGCATACACACAGAGAGAGAGAGTATCAGTTTAGTGTGGATGTTGTTGTGATAGCATCATTGGAAAAACATCTATAGTCTGGTAAAGCTGGTGGGGATCTACACGCCTTTGATGATGAACTTTTTATGGACTGAAATAAAATATATGAAGTTGGATAATTTTTGGTTTCAGCAGACAAACGATTCCGTCACATGAGTGAAATCATGCTCCATAAATAATGGGAATATTTTCTATATCTAATAAACCACAATATACCAAAAGAATTTGGGATTAGTTAATATTATTTAATTTTTAAAAATTATTTTGTCCAACCGTTTAAATCAACACTAGTTTACCTGCTGCTGGAGGCTTGAGATCTTTCCAGGTTTTCGGGCTTCTGCAATTGTATTGGAGCCAAATAAATTTCAATATCGATCAGATGAGCTCGTTTGACCATCGTTTATCCGTGCTTCCCAATACTTTCTTTCGGCCATTTATTTTTTTATATAAAATAAATAAAATTTATATTTATTTATACGTAATTGTTGAACTGTTTAAGGATTATATTGAAGTGTTGTGTTTTTCTTCCGACGGGGTTTGATGCAATTTAGAATGAATTTCCGTCATCCCACGTCAAATTTGGTTGATAAACAGACCGGTTTCGGCTGAGAGAACACTGAAGATGGCACATAGCCGAAACCGGTCTGTTTATCAACCAAATTTGACGTGGGATGACGGAAATTCATTCCAAAAAGATTATATTGAAATTAATTTTTGGCTTGAGCTCAAATCTTAGTTTACGCATTTTTGGATAAATTTATTATTTTATTAAGAGAGTACTTTTTTATTCATCAGACTAGCAGAACGGATCAGTACTGATATCGAGCTCGCTACACCATCTTGTCAGCGTTCTTTGTTCGATTTTACCACTTTTGACGATGGACACTAGTGACTAGGAATATCGACTATTTAACCGTATTATTTAAGGAATTAGTGTACGAAAAGTGCAACTTATTCATTTCTTTACAAGTTATCCAAAAACAATTTCTTAAAAATTAAGAAGAAATGGTTAAACTCAGATTTGAACTTAAGCCAAAAATTAATTTCAATATAAATAAAATTTGTCACACAACATCATGAATTTTGAAAGTCTAACGAATAACCGTTTATATCCTGAAAATTCAAAGTTGCACATCACAAATTTGCAAGTCTTTAAAGTAAATAATTGTTACGGTAAAAAGTATTTATGTAACGAGCAAGCTGCATACACATTCCTTAAAAGTGTCTGTAATCTAATGTATGTAAATATTTTTAGTTTCTAATGAAATAACCTACAATATGCCACCAGTTGCTGGTCATAAAAGCTCAATTCCGTATGGTCCTTTTATAAATAACAAAAAAAAAGTAAGAAGAAAATAAAATAAAATAAAATAAAATAAAATAAACCAAAATCCCTAAACACTCTGGAGCCCACTTCCTCCAGTGCAGGCAGAAATAACTAACAAAGAAAGCAAGAAAAACAATGGCAAACAAAAAATCATACATGAAAACGTCGTAAACTTAAAATAATGTGTACTCACATAATGTATAAAATATTGTGTATGGTCTAGTCAGTCTTCTTATACTTCAAGCAAAAATTACGAATAGCAGCAGGAGCCACCTAGACGAAGCTCCTGCAAGTATTTTTATATTAAAAACCAAAAGAAATGCAGAAACTTAAATAAGAAAATCATATAAATTTTGTATGTTTGAGAGAATTTAAATGAAATTCAAATAAAATTGTAGCAAATCATGTTATCTTGGCACTTTAGTTTCAACGATATGAGAATGGTTGGCGAAAATGGGGGCTAAGTAAGCAGTTTAAATTTCTTTAGAAATATAGGTTGCTATAATGTCTTTTAGAAAATGTTTGTATTAAATATCATAAACATGCATTTATTTACCTTCTTTATTGTTCATTTGTTTTAATTTTTATAACAGTCATTTTCTTACCCTTTTTTTCAAGTTTGTTATTTGTTTCTCCAACGGAAGTTAAGTGAAAAGCAAAGGTAATTTCATAAACTACTTAGCAAAGAACAAGCATGCAATTGCTTTCTAAAGAAAAAAAATGAATTTCTGCACAAATATTAAGCGTGTTTTATATGAGCTTCGAAGTGCTTGGGACGGATGTAACAAATGTTAGATTTTTATCTCTGGGTCATTTAAACATTTATAGATTGGTACTGTTTCGTTGTTTATTAGATTAGCCATTTATATGACTTTAGGTTTTGTTCGTGTAATGATTTAATCGATTTTGGGATTTTAAAAATTGTTAGATTAATCGATTAACGGTTTTAAATTATTCGAATAACTCGAATAAGTGAAATAATTAAAAAAATTTTCAAAAATTTGTATCTAAAGGAAAAAATATACAAATGTGTTTGATTTGATAAGCAAAAAAAAAATAATGTTAAAAATAAACAATAAAATTCATTTCTAAAAGTTTCAAAAAATAATAGTACATATCGTATCTCGATATTTTTTTTAATTGCGATTCTAAGCTTTTCTTGTGTATTTGTATGCCAGATTGAAAACGCCGCGGCGTTTCCAAAAAAATCGAGCCACGTCCTTTTGTAAATGATGTTTCTGTTCGATGTTTTTCCTAAAACCAGTTATATATTTTATACAGCTGAAGAGTTCCAGCTAAACACTAGGCGTCCAAAAGAACTGCCAAAAGTAAGAGACTTAATCCTCTCATGCATTTGTTTTATGTATACAATAACACTTTTTAAGATCCCATTTATAATTTCGAATCGGGGTTTTTGGCAAAAGGAAGTATTATAAAAAGATCTTGTGGACATCCACCTTGGTTTTGTTTGCTACTTGCACATAATTAAAAAATCTTTCATATATTTAACTTTTCATTCGGTTAAATCGGTCGATGTTTGTAAATTTTGTGAATAAATAAGAGCCTAAGCTTTTACGAAAAACTTATGTTAATTTAGTGTAAATATTTTCCAGCTACATTACTTAATAAAGAAGTGAAATAAAATAAATAAATAAATATGGACCGATTAAAGGGAGAAAAAAAGACATAAATCAAATGTTTGAGTTGGATTGGGATGACTGATGCTGAAGCAGAACTAGAACTACCATTTATAGAAATTTCTGATAACGAATCAAATGTTTTAGATAAAATATTTGAAAACATAACGGCTGTAGAGCGTTGAAATCCCCGAAGACATCGAACTTCACGGCTTAGAGTTGGAGGAAACATATAGTCCAATTACAGGCAATTCTGGGATGCAAACAGAACAACAGTTTCAAGAAGTGGAATTAAAAAAGTTAAAATGGAAAAAATACTACAATCTCATAAAAAACTATGGAATGGTCCTATTGACAATGATGTAGAAGTAAAATATACTGCAGTAGTATAATATATTGTTTTCTTTTATAAAAAGGTGAACATTATTAGTCCGTTTATGCACCATGTTGTATCTGCACATTTTCTGAAAACTACACGGCGACTATAAATTTTCATTTTTTTCCTTGATCCCAATATAGTTAGAAACAATGTAAAAAACATATGTATATAGCTACCCAAACGAAGTTTGGCACATGAGAGGGTTAAATAAAAATACAAGGCAGATGTTGCCGATTTATGTGTCTTCGAATAAGTCTGATTTTTTTAATATAATATAACGGCTTATATGCTACTTAAGAGAATTAATCTTAAGCTTTTTTAATTTTTCTAGCTTATTGTGAACACTGTGCTTATTTCTTTCTTGCCACCATGCAAATAGTAAAGGATTCATATTACTTTGTGCATTGACCAATCGTGATTTTAATGCACTCAATTTACATTTGACACTCAAACGTGTGTCCCTCAAACATTTCGATTGATCAGCACATGTTGTTTGATAATAATTATATTTTTGCTGTTATTGATACGAGTACTTTACAAATTTATAGTGTGTGCATATTAAACTTATGGAAAACTTGTACTGATAAAGATAAAATGTGTCCGCCGGGAAGGTATACTACTTTGTTTTGCCGCCATTTTTGAAAACATTAGCCTAGACAGTTCGTATTTGGCAGTCGTAAAGTAGACAGGTGGCAAAATTATTGTGAAAAAAACGTCTTTTGTCCGTTAAAACATTTTATCAAAATCAATCATCGATTACTGTGACGATGAGAAAGTTACGTGAAATTTTTGGAAGAAACAACGTGTCAACAAAACGCACTATTTATCGTGTAGTGAATGATTTCGAAGAAAGAGGGTCTGTAGGTGATAGGTCCATGCATGGGCCACAACTGCAAGATCGGCTGAAAACATTACTGCTGCTTAAGAAAGTGTTCAAGACAATCCATCAACTTCAATTCGACGCCGTGATGAAGAGCTTGGTATTCAAAGAACAACTTTGCCCACAATTTTACACACGGATTTGCATATGTTTCCTTTTAAGATTCAGTTGACACAAGACCATTTACGCCGCCGTACATATGCCAATGTGATGTTACAGCTCGTCCATGACAACCTCGATTTTCACGAAAAAATCATATGAATAAAGAGTGATTATTATTTTGGCTAAAGTTCGTAACATATTTAGACAGAAAGAATTGGACATGAGACAATATTCCAAAGTAACAAGGGAAAATTTTAACATCAATTAATTTTAACTTACACGGTAGAACAGAAACAACGTTGTTTTTCGGGAGCCGCCACGCTCTCATCATCAGTGTTCATGTGTGTTTCCATGCATCCGCTACTGTTTAGGTGGCTCATTGATTTCTTGTTATAATTGGTATCTAATGTTTTGCTCACAAAATAAAGATCATAAACTTAAATGTTTATTAAATCAAATAAAACATTTACGGAAATTTAAAGTTGATTTCAATCAAAAGTTTGATTGCCCAAAAATCATTTAATTTTTTCTCTGCAAGTTTTTCCAAACAGGATTACAGAGCCCCACCTTCTATGAAAAATGCAAACATGCATAAACGTTGAACATACGCCAATATTTTTTAGAGAAACTTAAGTCGCACGCAAATCCTTTACCCTGTCATGTACAGCATGCTGGGCTACAGTTTGGGTTCCCAGTACCATTTGAGAAAAAAAGGATAATATTTTTTGAAATAAATTATTTAAGTTTACATTTGTAAAGGAACACTTTTTATTCGCAATTAGAAAAGCATACAGACCTTAATTTGAAATCACAAATTTTTAATACGAATTGTTAAGAGTTTTTTCCAACGCTTCCTATTTGCATCAATATACAGTGCACTCGCGATAATATGAACTAATTAAGTTAGCTTTTGTTCATACTTGCGAATGGCATCTAATTCCCATATATAAACATTTAACATTATGTTAAATTTTTTTTATTGTTTATTGGATTTAAAAAACGACAATTTATTTTGAAAAAATAAAAACAAACTTAAAGTTGTTATGCGAAACAATCAGGTATTTTTTTTTTGCTTTTTTTCTTTTTCCAGGTCCAATAAACGTATTGTTAACACATTTGATAATAGCATTTTTATTTATTTATTCTACATATTGTAGATTTTTTCATCTCAAATTTATTGGCTGATTTTTCTTTTAAATTTAAAAACTTGTTTTTTTGAATTAGAATTTAGATTTCAACTTTGTTTAGATTTTAAAGCTTTTGCACTAATTTCATATTTGAAAGTAGTCAACGGAAGTAAAAAAGTGTTCATATTTTGGGGTGTTCATATTATTGCGAGTGCACTATAATATTGACGAATATCTTTTAATATTCATAAAACACTTGACAAATGTAAATCTAATTTATTTCTTTGTGGCGTGCACTGCGCCACTGTGTTGGCATTATTTGATGGTAGGCATAACTAAAATTCAATAAAAATTTCTTTTGGATTAAGAAATGCATTGTATTTAAGTGGACACGGTTTTTCGAATAAAAATAATTTAACTTTGAATATTCCTTAGAAGAAGACCATATCCGCAAAGAAACCAATTTCGCATATTTTTATTGGCAAAAGTTTTCAAATTCCAACAGATCTTTTCATTTTTTAGGGATTGTTGTACAAATTTCAAACAGAGTCCAAACGTTTCCAAAATTTTTTTTGGGTATAAAAATCAAACATAAACTTGTCACATTTTATGTAATTTTTCCTGACAAGAAATTTATTAAAAAAAATCATAACCGTGGAAAACAACAGGCTTTTACTACTGGAAAATATTACTTCTCTGTTGTGGCCTACTACGGGATTTCGCAAATGAAAAAGTATTGAAAATAGTATTAAATAGTATTGAATTTTCCATCACTACATGATAAACTCACATTTAGGCAACCAAAGTAAGTGACGCTGAGTAATTTCGCATAACAGCGATAAAACAGCGAAGCCAACAATACAAAAATTTTGATTTCAATAAAGAAAAATTATTGAGAAAATTGCAAAAAGTTGGACAGCTCCGGGCAATTGCTGATAAATAAGGAGGACTACCCCAGATGACTTAAGGAAAAGGACAGCGTCCGGGGAGAAGAGGATGAATGGCAGGTTATCGACAAATCCTTTAACCTATTGAAGATTTTCCAAAAATCAAAATTTGTATTCCTAAATATCTCAGTTTACCAGCTGACTGCGCCGATTGTCGAAAAAAATAATTGTCCAATACGTTCAAAGTGTAATTTTTATTTTTTTTAAATTATAAATAATAGCTACAATTTAATTCATTAATTATTATAAACTGTTTTAGTTTAAAATTGAAAAGTTTGGTAAAATAAAATGTGAACTGGAACCAAACAATAAATTTATTTTCATAAAACTTATAATAGTTACTCTTTCTGATTGGAACATACGTCCTCAATATCGCCAAGAACTAAATCTATAAAGATCTCGTAAGCATCAGCAGCACCTTTGCTGCACTCACTTTTACTTTTCCCTAGTTTTTCAATACACTGATTGTAATAATCGTTCATTTTAGTAAATAATTCCGTAAATGAATTTTTGCGCTCTGTCACACACTTTTTGTAGCCTGGAGCTTGAAGGAAATTATGCACGCGATCCTTAATTATTTTTATAGTATCTTGATCAGTTTCACGTTTAAAGCGTAATGGGGTTTTTACGACCACCAAGAACAAGGCCAAAATTGCAAAAATAAATTTCATTTTCCTTTCGACTTGTTGAAAATATTGATATATTGAAATTGATATTGAAATATTAAGTTCTATGCTTTTATACTTTTTTATGGTAACGGCGAACGACACACAGTGGCGTGATATATAACAAAAGTAGTAATAAATCTGAAACTTCTGAAATATTTATCCGATTCGCATGATATAAATTGCAATTTATAGTAGAGGCCTTAAAAAGAGTGTAGTTCTAAGAGACGTCGAAATGGAAACCCCTCTTTGTAAAAATCTTTCGGACCTACAATAATAAATTTCAGCTTTATTACAATTTTTGTCTCAGGCCACTGTGCAATTGGGCAGCGTATCAACTTCATATTCATATCTTAAAATGTATGATGAAATATTTTATTATTCTTTCACTAGACCAGATAATGTTTTGCTACTAATATACCTTTTTAGTACATTTTTTGATGTTTAGAGGCAACATGTTTTTACTTCAGAACAAAAGCTGGCAAATAAGTAAATAACAATTTATTTATTTATAAAACTAACGTATGTGGAATAACTCTTTAATCATAACGTAAAGTATTGTTCAGGTAAAAGCTGATCGCAGTTTTAATACTGATTTAACTCAAAGAGCGATTGAATATATCGCTCCTTTATTGCAACGTATTCATATCTCAAAAAATGTGATTTTTGAGTTAAGAGTGCAGAGTTTGTCTTATAGGTCTTCATATTGTGTAAAAAATTTATACAAATATCTTGATTACTCACCGCTCGATGATAGAATACTTTTTTATTTTTTCATTGAGGTGTGAGTAACTTAAAAACTTTAAATTCATTATCTGAGGAACGAGTTTTTTCGAGATATGAGTATGTTGCAATAGAGGATCGATATGTATAAGAAAAATTGTATTTTTTTCCTTGATAACTACTACTACTACTACTACTACTACTACTACTACTACTACTACTACTACTACTACTACTACTACTACTACTACTACTACTAATACTACTAATACTACTAATACTACTAACAGTTGGACACTCGATCAGTTTTATTGAGAGGAGCAACAGGGGCAATCTTCTTTGAGTTTCCGTTGACAATAGCTGAAGAATGTTTACATTGGCTAAGATGGACACATGTAAAATATTTACATATTATTCTGCTGTGTCGACATGATTTCTGAGATAGCAAGTACAAGTTTTTACAATTCTCCGGGACTTACATACATCGGACCAAACACTTACTCAAGTGTATTAACGTTTGATAAGATGAATCAAACGTTTCTACATGCATTCTTTCATGTAAATATCCGAAGTTGTAAATAAAAATATGTCGAACGGCTTAGTTTATAGACAACAAATGCAAACAAATTACCCAATCCATTTCGTGTATTTGTATTAATTAATGCAAATGAAATACTTGGAGCTGGTAGCTGTTTGATGGCTTTTTTACAGATGCTTTATTTGTTTATTTTTCTAACTTAGCATTTTGCCGATAAAAAAAGCTCACAAACTAAAAAAGAAAAAGCAGATGTTCATATTTCTGTGGCTTGGAACTAAAAGGGCCAAATTTAAAATATTCACTTTTGAGAAAATTTCAGTTTAAGTTTTAATTTTTTAGATGAGTTCACAGCAAATTAGCAAGTAAAACCTTATGAAGCTGTTCTGGGTTTTTAAAACGAATTGATACCACCATATTTATTTATCGAATCTCTTTTAATGTTTTTAGAAGAAATTTAAGAACAATTTTTATATATGAAAAGATTTTACAATCATAATTTTTTTCTTGAATAACTTTTAATCAATAACTTTCTGCTCTTAAGTTATAAGACAGATTTAGTTCTTAGTGGCCAACTTTTGGGAATATATTTTATCGAAAGAAAATCTGATTTCGTTGTGATTTCATTTAAAACTATTGTGCATATTTTGGGACTTCTATGCATTTTATTGAAGCTCTGAATAGTAGTTTCATGTAAAACGTTTCTCAAATTGTTATTGGCACATTCCAGTTATTGGGCTTCGGAACAAAATTGATATTATTCGTGATGTCAAATTTAATACTTAAGTGTTTTTCATTATAATTTTATCAGTACAAAAATTATAAAAATAAATGAATAAAGAAATTATTAAAAACACATTTGTAAACACTATAGTTATTGTTAAAAATAACTATTATAGCAAATGAAATGGTGAAGTGTATTATTTCCAACACGCGCCTACACAAAAGTAAATACATATTTATATGTCTGGGATGAGATAACAAGGTGTTATCTGTCTGTCCTTTTTATTATTTATAAACAACATGATTCGAATATTTTCAAAGAGTAAAAAACAGAATTGTTAATATTTTAAGTTTTTATACGTTTAGAGATATCAAATTTGTTTACTACATAAAGGGTTCATACACATACATACATATAAAGGTATTGAATAAGATAAGAGGTTTGAAACTTTTCATGAATATGGGTGAAGATCTACTGATGATTTGGCATAAACACCAATTAAATGAATGTATGTAGACGACTAGTTCACCCCACAACAACAATTAAAAAACTTTAAAATATCTCGAATAATTTACTAAATACAAAAAAACATGTTACATTAAAAGTTTCATAATTTTTATTTGAATGAGAAAAAGGACCTTAAGCTGAAATATTTACTGTAATTAATAAAAGTAATTTATAAATTTTAAAAAGTAATTGCTTAGGAATTTGCAGATTGTTCAATCATTTTGCAATATTCTAGTTTTCATGTCAATAAATTAAGTTCCTATTAATGTTTTTAATACCTCCAGTACTGGCGTTTAAATTTTTATGGCACTTTTTAATTAACAAAGTTAAAAACTACTTTTCATTTCGGAAGTTGTATGATTAGGACTCGTAGCCAATGTATAAGATATGTTTTATATGCTTAAGCTGATTACTGTTTTTATATGTTTATTTCATATCCATTTAAAATAATGAAACTGACTGTTATAAGTTTTGTTATCCATAAACCACTGTGCCAAACACTTTTTTCCATTCTTGCTTAGCAAGCACAAAACTTAAATAGAAAACATCTTTAGCATGTGTTTCTATATTTCATCCTCTTTTTTATTTCTGTTACTCTTAAGAAACTGATTTTAGCCACTAATTCAGCATTTCTGAACTTACACTTACTCGTAAGTAAAAAAATTAAAAAATGTGGTGTGTTGTGTGTGCTGTTGGGCAGCGTTCCCAGTTTTATTGTATACCTTATTCCCAATTTGCAATTTTTCATACCCCAAATTCCCCAAAATACTTAATATCTTATCCCCGAAAATCCCCACAGATCTGTAAAAAGAATTTTCAAGATTATAAATTAACAAATAAAGCTTTATCAAACTCAATATTTCTCAGTCACAACAGATAGATTCTTCTGGAATATTTAACAATTATTTGTAAAAATTCTTTAAACAATATAAACCTTTTTTTTTCTTAACAATATCAGATGCAAATCAGATTAAAATGTCGAAATAATTATAATAATCTCATCCCACATATCCTTAAAAATTAAATAATATTATGTCAAAGGAAATATGTATATCCATGTGTGTGTAAAAAACGCACAAAAAGACCACTATGTATCAATGTTTATCATTTGAAAAACTTCAGAATCAAAATCTTCTGATTCATCCAGCCAATGCGATGTTGTTGCACATGTTTCTTGTATTAAAAGCTGTTAGCATTTGTGAAGATGGAATAAATTCGGCACAACAAACTGAATTATTTCTAAAGTGTATATTTTTCTGAGAAGAGCTTCTAATAAGTCATACTGTATTATGTTGCGAAGTTTTCCATTGTTGCCACCATCAAGCAGAAAAATTTGATTTGTCAATATGTACATGTATTTGAATACAAAAAAGAAAATGTAAATAAGATTTATGATAATATACGGTACCCAAAAATCCTTAGCTAAAAAAGAGCTCTTTGCCCTAAAAACTCCCTGGTGATTTTCCCGAAATTTTTATCCCCAACCTCTAGAAAAATTCCTATATATGGGGACAAATCCCCAAAACTCAAAACGCTGCTGTTGGGTAAAGTTCTTAGCGCGATGACTGTAAAGCAAATATTGACTCAGAACGTGGGTTCGAGCCCAGTTGCATGCAATTCATAACATCGAACAGTTTTCTGATGTGCATTAGTGTGCCATTGTATTTGCTGGTATCCGACTGTTTAAAGTGACAAAGGCATAGCACAATGGTCACTGAACAAACAGTACCCGGCAGCAATTGATACTGACTGGTGTGTGCTAATGTACATCACAGCGGCCGCGTTCGTTGGTATTGTAACAAAAATCGGTGGCGAAGTACAAAGTACAAAACATCAACAACAACAGCTTAAACAAGTATAATTCGCCTACTTGACAGCAGAGGCGCTGCAACACTGATCTAAAACTAATATAACGCGCAATATCGGAGTTGTGAAACTAATTTTTTCAGAATCTGTCTTCTCTCACTATCACTTTTCCAAAGAAGGTAACACACCTACATACTTGTTGATAGGCATATTAATTACTTCAGTATTACTTTCAAGGCTCGGAAAATTAACATATTAAACACGCAATGAATGTACTGTTCAAAAGTAATCAACACATACTTATTTTTATTTTCAAATCATTTATGTGTGTATCTAAAATGTGTACAGTGCCGAACACAATCATGAAAGTGTTTTATTTTTATATTTGGTTGCGTACACGACCATGAGAACTTCACGTGTTGTTCGATCGAAACTCACTTCAACCCCACATGGTCGACGAGTTCGTGTACGTGTACGCAGAAAAGTACATGAACGATAGACAGGTTCGAGTGTACTCGTATCTATTTATATTTTAAGTTCGTGTACGGCTAAAAATTAAAACATTATCTATTAGCAACAACATTTGTTTCAACCAAATTTATTTAAAAAAAATTAAAATAATTCATTAGCAGTTATACGGGATAAATAAAAATAAATCAAATAAAAAAGCAAAATAAATGAATAAAAAAATAAAAATGTAAAAATAAACAATAATCTTCTTTCATTGGCACAAGACTTTTTTATTTACTATTCTTAAGATTTATTCACACTGCACTTCTTCTACTTCAAGTTACACTCTGATCTTTTTATTCTTCAAACTGACGATTTATAACTTAAATTTAAATACAATTTGCTTAACAAAAAATAACCGACATATAAACGTATAGAATAATCATATTTTTAAATATAATTTAATTATTGATAATCAGCTTCTGAGCCAATTGGTTTTTCGTTTGTGAAACGTGTACATTGCACAATCTGTCAACGCAAGCAACCAATTAATGCAATTTACAGGTAGGAGGGTTGTTCAGTTCTGCCTCACAACAAATAGTTCATAAACAAAATAAGCAAGTCAATATTAAAAAGAAGACTCTTTGAGAGCCTAGATCTTAACTTAGTCAAGAATGCGCATTTAGTGCACTTGAGCAAGTTAAATAAAAATTAATTGTTATTAAGAACAAGTTTGTCTTTTTTCGCTTCGCCGGCGATATACACTTTACTAATTTTGTTCACTTCTCCTATCTTGTTCGATGCCCATTCTTTTAGGTCTTCTGTTTCCTTTTCTATATACTTAATAATAAAAATTATTGCAAAAGTAATTATAATTATTGACACAATTGCGTTTGTTATTTTCATTCTCTTTGTTTACTTTACAAATATTTCATTTCTCTATTATAATTTTTCTCTTTTTCTGTTTGCCTTTGTTATCTCCTTAAGCTCTTTTTTGAGGTTGATAACTGCAGTTTGAAGCGTTTGCCGTACTTCTTCCTTTTGTACGTAGGTTATCTCGTGCCTCTTGACTGCTATTTCTTTTCGGATTCTGGCCACTGTCCCGCTCCTTGATTTACCGGTGTTTGGCAGGGGGAATATCGGTATTTTAGGTTCTGCTGGTTGTTCCCTCCGCAGGTATTTGGGTCTAAGCCCGACCGTTAGTATTGTTGGCCTTTCTTCTCTCTTTGGGTTGCCTTCTTCTTGTAGTTTCTTCCAGCGAGCCTCTGCTTCCTGGATGTTTTTCAGCAATTCATCCAGTGGTTTCCCCATTCAGTGGTGGGATCTGTAACGATATTCTATTGTTCCGCGAGGATAATGGCTGAGCATAAGCTACAACTGCCTTTATCCTTTATTCAGATTTGTATTTAAAAATACAATTTCTAAATGTTTGGCAGGATCGCCATGTAGGGAACTAGTCCTGTACTAGTTCCAGGGGTTTGTTGCAGCGCTACTGGAGGGCCTCTTGAGGATCGCAGTAGTGCTGGTAAGTCAAAGAAAGATGTCGCTTTTTTTTGTTTAAATTAAAGTCTGTTCTTTTATTCAATTTACTTTGGTATTTATACTACTTATGAGAAGTTGACATATCGTCTAGAACTTCTTCTCTAAGAGAGATTTACTAAAATCACTCAACAACTTATTGATCTACTATTGTCATTGATTGGGCGGAGTTTCTCTCTGATCCCGTTATTTTTAATAATTGTTTGGAGTTTCCCCAAACTCACTCAAAAATACTCTACTTTTCGTACTCTAGTTCACGTGCTACTCAATATGTAGCTATGTGAGTGGCCGTATATTCTACTCTAGTGTTTATTCCAATTACCACACACATTTGTCATAAGTGGGTCGCTAAGTTAATGCACTCGTCAAGTGCATTAGCCGCATACCAAAAAGGATCTCATATTTCTTTGTTAATCATAGAAACTCAACCGTCTCATGAATGACAATACTTGTGTGCATGCATTGTGTGGTTTGTCTACATTACACACACGCTATGCTATGCACACACTAAACTAATTTATACCCTATGTTATGTATACACTACAAATTAAAGATTTTGTTCGCGTTCCGCTAGATGGGGATCTTGGTTAAAGGCTGCTATACATTATGGCGACAACTTAATAGAAATAGGCAGCGCTTTAAATGTGCTCTCTCATCTTGAGGCATAGTCGACATATAATGCAAATGCTTTATTTAAGAATTCATCGGTAAAAACAGATTTACCACACATTAAAGAGAATTTTGAATGTATTTGCTAGAGCTGTGCCAAATCGTTCACTTCGGTGATCGTACATTTTCTTTCAATTACCAAAACTATCCCGGTTCTTAAATCGTTCAATTTGAACGACATGTCACGACAGTACGGCAACAATTCTTTTTTAATTCATTCTTTTCTTAAGAAAATCGGTTATAAATATTTGAATAATGTAATTAAATTGAAGAACTTATTAAAAAAAATGGATTTACTAGTTAAAAATCATAGTTAAGTTCATCTTAGATACAATATATACTACAGTTTTTATTGGTTGATTAATGATCAATAGAAATATATATTTATGCAAACTTTTGAAAATAACTGGCCAATACATCAAAACTCAAATGACACAAAAGAATGCAATATAAAAGAGATTCATGAACGTAAGTAAATTTTACATAAAAAAGACACCTAAACGAACGAAAACGAGTTTTAAACTGATTTACAAAATCGAACGGTACACTATTGAACCAAAAGCGTACAGTAAAACGACTGGATCACTTCGTTCAGCCGGGTGATTCGTTCAATTTAACACGTTCGTTCATGAGCCACACAGCTCTAGTATTTGACCCAGTAAAATAAAATTAGAAACCAAAGGACTTTCTTTACTTGAAAGTTTATCCCTCTTAGAAGACGTAAAAGAAAAACTTCAGAATATTAAGAATAAAATATTTATTGAATAATTTAACAAAGTATTTAGTCGAAATGCTGGCCTTCAAACGTTGTCCAAGATCAAAAGCAACATTCATATAAAGTAACATCGACTGATGTTGAGCGTATATTTTCAATATATTTGACCGTTTTGTGCGACAATCAAAGATCCTTTTAATTTGAAAACTTGAAAAAACGTATGATCGAACTTTGTAATAAACATTTGTTTAAATAAAACTGATTAAATATTATTAGTCTGTGTTTTTACGGGTGCATATTTTTGTAAATATTTTGAAGATTTTTTGATATATATGCATGCATATTTTAATAACTTTTGTGCATATTTAAACTTGCCCTGTTAATAATATAAATACCTATTTTTGTTGCAATCCATGACTCATGCACTTCCACATGGAAAAAAACATTAAACAATAAAAAATTGCATAGAACCACGATCATTTTTTTTGTTTTTAAATTTTTGCTTGAATCCTTACGTAATGAACATTCATATTTAATTCTCATCTTTTTCAAAGCTGATCTCCTTTTATTTTTCAACTGCACTCATTTAAAGAGAAAAATTCTTATTACTTATATAAAAATGTAGAGGTACTCTTAAACACTCTCATTGCTTTGCTTATGTTTTTACTTGAACCAACACTTACAAAGTGAATGTAAGTGTGTATTTTTTGCTTTTGTATTGGTCAACTTTAGAAGCCTTTATTTCTTTAATACCGAACCTCTTAAAATAATATGTGATCAGGTCGCTAAAGCTCAACAATGCCTACTACTTGGTAAAAGAATGAAAAAAATCGGTTGACAAACAATAGAAAAAAAGTATCCAAAAATCTGTCTTTGTCTATTTATAGATTGAAAATTTTTTATCGTGAAAAGCAATGCTAAAGTTTTTATAAGTTCAACAGACTTTTTGGCAATCAAAGTCAGTGACGCTGAGTCATTTCAAATAACAGCGACAAAACAGCGATGCCAACAATTCGAAAGTTTTGATTTCAATAAACAAAAATTATTGAGGAAAGTGCAAAAATTTCGACAGCACTGGACATTTGCTGATAAAGAAGGAACTAAGGCAAAGGACAGTGTCCGGCGAAAAGTGGATGAATGGCAGCTTATCAGCCAATCCCTTAACCTATTTAAGATTGTCAAAAAACAAAAATCTTAATTCTTAAATATCTCAGTCTTAAGAGCTAACCCAGGAAAATGCGTTACACCACAGAAATCAACGTACAAAAATTCGGCTTACCAGGTGACTGCCCCGCTCCACGAAAAAGAATAAGTGTTCAATACGTGCACAGTTTACTTTTTATTTTTTTTTAATTACAAATAATAGTTACAGATTAATTTATTAATAAACATTTATGTGTAATTAGTTTAATTGTTTCAGGTTTAAGTTGAAAGGTATCGTAAAGTCAGATTTAAACTTAAGATAAACACCTTAAATTGATTCATTTTTATAGTTCTGATTGGATAAGGCATTCTCAGTATCTTTAAGAAGAATATCTAATAATATCTCATAATTACGAATAGCATGTTTACTGCACTCACTCGGAGTTTTTTTAGCTTCTTGAATGCACTGATCATTTGTTCTAATTAAGAATTCCTTTAAATGAACATTACGCTTCTCCACGTGATCCTCAATTCTGTCCAATCGATCAGAAACAGCTTGATCAGTTTGATGTTTAAAGCGCAATGGAGTTTTAGCGCCGACATTTACGACCACCAAACACAAGGCCAAAATTGCAAAAATAAATTTCATTTTTCTTTTGAGTTGTTGAAACTATTGACTTCAATTTATTACTGTAAAATTTTTTCAAAGTTTTACGCATTTATACTTTTTTAATATTAACGGGGAGCGACGCACAGTGGCGTCATATATAAAAAAAAATGATAATAAATCTGAAACTTTTGAAATATTTACACGATTCGCATGATATAAATTGCAATTTATAGTAGAGGCCTTAAAAAGAGTGTAGCTCTATCAGACATCGAAATGGACAAGCCTCTTTGTAAAAATCTTTCGGACCTACATAATAGATTTCAGATTTCTTACAATAATTTTTTTTCTCAGGCCACTGTGTGACGGAACAGCATAGCGATTTTGTTTTCATATCTTAAAATGTATGATGAAATATTTTATTATTCTTTCACTAGACCAGATAATGTTTTGCTATTAATATACCTTTTTAATACATTTTTTGATGTTTAGAGACAACATGCTTTTTCTTCAGAACAAAAGCTGGCAAATAAGTAAATAACAATTTATTTATTTATAAAACTAACGTCTGTGGATTAACTCTTTAATCATAACGAAAAGCATTGTTCAGGTAAAAGCTGATCGTAGTAAAGTTTTAATTCTTATTTAACTCAAAGAGCGATTGAATATTATCGATAATATATCGCTTCCTTTATTGCAACGTAGTCATATCTTAGAAAATGTGATTTTTGAGTTAAGAATTCAGTATTTTTCGTTGTACCTCTCTTCATATTTACGATGATACCTTATGAAATTTGCTGAGATAATTACTATCCATTTTTTATATGAACCCTGTCAGTAGTAAACAAAGTTTTATGGAATTAAAAATAATTTTTACTTCCGAAAACGTGTGTAGCTTTTTAACAAATAGTAACTGATTGTTATCTAGCTGTTTTTTACGCTATCAAAACAGATCAAACTTCTTTTCTCATTGGTTTCCAAAAACTTGTACACTTTCGTTATTGAATTTATTCGATTTCTTATAGCATGAATATGAAATCGAACTATACAAACTATATACCAAATATAATCGTAAAAATCCATAGAACTTCAATATATAAACTATATTTTATAACTTAACTATTAACAAATTTTTAGTGATACGCTTCAAATAAAAAATAAACTTAAATATTTTAACACTTTAAAAACTAAGACCGTCTACAGATAATCATCAGAAAAAACTAGTTTTCAAAAAATCAGTAGACTTTACGTTCTTACAACCTTAAGTCTTGAAATGGATACAAACGATTGAAATTTGATGAATAAAATAGTTTGGCAGAAAGAATCATTCTAGTCAGAACTTTGGTGCAAAGTGGCAAGCAAATTGCTTGTGATTTTATTGAAAATTGATGTAAAAAAATAATACGTTTTAGCGATTAAATTGAGTTCGGCTTTTTTTCGGAAAGTAATTGAACAGTTTACTTTCATAATATGCAGCTATGAAAGTAAATCAAACAACAGTTTTGTTTTAATGGAGATTTTTGTGAACACCGTCTGTAGACTGTCTTAGTGACTTAGTCGAACCAAATTTGTTGCAACGTTTTTCACCAGAATAAAATGTAATCGAGATTACTCTTCCTTGTCTTTTGCAATAACAACTAAGGTATTGTCGATTTACAAGATTATTTCAAGAATTTCGCTTGAGAATTGCAAAAGAGCTCTGCACTTCCATCGGCAAACGTTTGGTTGATCGTCCGTCATTTGCTGAACTACCAACCGGTAGCTCTCTTGTTGGGATAAAAGCTATTCATCCTGTGGCTATTATTAGAATTCACAAGGGTGCTAAAAAAAAGAAACTGTGTAATAAATCCGATACACACACGTTATGTCGTAACTGCAACATCCAACTATGTTTTTCAAAGACTAAAAAATGTTTTAAAGAATACAATTTAAATGCATAATATATTTTGTTTGAGCATTTAATTTATAATAATAATAAGCAGAATAGCCCAATTCACAATAATGTGCATTTGAGATTGCAAATTTATGCAATTGTAAATATTTACAAGCAATTATGAACGCTGTTTTCTAAAAACATGTTGCAAAATATGAAATTCCTCTCTTCATTTCTTAGCTCGCTCCATCTTTGTATCTTGCAAGTGAGGAATAAAAATATGCTATACCACTTTGTAAATGCTACGATGCACTGTGGCTGAAAATCGTTTTTCATTGGCCAAAACTCAAATTTTTTTTTGTCACCGATTTTTAAAATTTTTACGCCCTTTTGCAGCTAATATATCCAGATTAAGGTAGCCAAAAAATTAGGTTAAACTATTGATAATTGTGAGCGTGGCATGCTGTCAAACTCAACGGTTTTTTTAATTTCAGAAAAAGGTGTTTTTCTTTTGTTTTTTATAAAAAATAAATGGTTACTACTCGCAAGTTATCATCGATAATGGCCTGCGGTCTTTTTTATAATGTTGGTAGGATTATAGTCTTTAGTTTTTGTAAGTGGTCAGAGCTCTAGCGTTTAATATTAAGGGCGTTACGGAATATTTATGAAACTACTATATTTTTCTCAAATTTAAACTTTAGTGGAATAGAACTTCTAGGGAACAAAAGGGAACAAGAAATGTATACCACCCGGAGAAAGGTGAAAGTGTCCTCTTTAACGCTATATATACTTTTGCACCCGCCACGAGCCGCCTGTAGAACACTTTTTTCATTTTAATGAAATTACTCCAAAGTACTCGTATACAATGGTGTATATAATTTTCACTTTTTTGCCTAAAAGTTTATGTTTTTTACTTTAGACTACGTAAAACTAAAAAAATTAAATATAATACCTGCGAAAGGGTTTAATGGCTTTGTTTTGATCAGCCAAAAATTGGTAATAAAATTATCACAAATTATCACAAAATTCTACAGTAAACATATGATCTGTTACTAAATTTACCTGTTATCAAATGTTAGGGTCAACCAAAGTCATAAGCAATTTTATAACAATAATCGCGACATTAAAGCACTAAAGAAAAAAAAATAACCCAACAACAACAACAAATATTGGCGAGATACTAATCAGTTTTACCTGATATTAAGGTCTGGACAACATGTGCAGTTTTGTGCAATTTAAGCACTACCTGCTATGAAATTAAAGATCAATGTGTGAATAACATGTATCTAAAAATGTATAAAACTACGGATTCGATAAGGGATTACTCAGTTAATCCTCTAAGTGTACGGATAAAACATAACAGACGCAAATAAAAATATTCAGAAAAATATGGAGAGCTTCAGTTATAAAGAACTGGCCGAAGAGTATTTTAGAAACAAAAACCAGGAAGATGTTCTTAGCTACGTTAAAATAAAATTAAACTTAAATTCGTGGAACACATACTAAAAATCAATTATGATTTGGATTTCGGGTCTTCAGGATCAATAAGAAACAACGAAACCAACAAAGAGTTAAGAAGTTCAAAAAAGAAACATGTTCAAGATGAATATCGCAAATTAGGATTGATTATAGATCAGCCAAAACAAGGGTCAGGCAATACAAATGATGGCAATACCGCAAGAAGATTCTTTTCAGATCCAGAAACAGCATCTGAAATAACAGGAGTGGATTTAAACCTCATTTTCAGATTTAAAATAATCCTAGAAGTACTTGCGTGCAATGAAGAAATTGACTCTAGAAAATTTGGAGATTATGCTAAGGAAACTGCAAAAATATATACAACCAACTACCCAAGGAGAAATATGTCTGCAACAGTTCACAAAATCCTTTATCATGGAGAAGATGTCATTAAATATCATTTGGTGCCACTTGGAGATCTATCAGAGGAGGCTCAGGAAAAAAGGAACAAGGATTACAGATTTTATAGAGAGCACAATACTAGAAAAATTTCAAGAAATTCAACAAATGAAGATCTATTTAATATATTATTGGCAACGTCAGATCCGTTTATCTCCAGTATTCGAAATCAATGGAAAGTGGAACATCGGGATTTAGATGAAGAAGCCAAAAAACTACTAAAGAACAGAGATAGCACAGAACAAAATATGGAATATTTGCAATCAATATTTGAGTCAAATGAATAATAATTATAATTGCCTTTCATTGTTATTTAAGTACGAAAAACATAGTATTAGTAAAAAATAATAATAAACGAACCTACCATTGTTACGAATGCTATTAAAATTTATTGCAGTTTTTATTTTAAAATGTTTTTAAAATTATCAAATTTGACAGCAAAAAATAATAAATTTTTCTGTAGTAATAGCAATATTTTTAGATAATATTATTAACGTTTTTTTTAAGTGTAACTATTCTTTGAGTGTAAACAAATTTGCAAATTTGTCAGCAAAAAATTTTAAATTTTTCAGTAATAGCAAAATCTCCAGTTGATTTTACTATTTTTTTCAGTGTACAATTTTTTTAAGTGTAACATAAAAAAAATTCCATTATTACAAAAATTATTTATAATTATTATTAATTTCCAAATATTCAAATTTTTTAATAAATAAAAAAATAATAATTCCATATTTCACTCTAAAAGTTAAAAAAAATTCAAAAGTTCAACTTTGACCTAGAATTCCTTAAAAAGTCCTCAATCAATTTTAATAAAATTTAAACTGAGTCAAGCTGAACTAAATATCTATCCAATAAAAAAAAATTACTTCAATATTTTGATCGGTTCAAAAGTTACAGAGTTTTGGCCAATGAAAAACGATTTTCAGCCACTGTGCGATGCAACATCATTTGCAAAAGATTGTGAATTGGGCTAATATTTTATTTATTACTGAAAGAAAATAATCGCCTAAATCACCAAGACCGTCTACAAGCGGTCTTCCTTGTTTTTGTCCTCGAGCTTCCAGGACATTTTTTTTTTAAATCGGATCTCAAGTTTGTAATTTTCAGCAGAAAAATATATTAGAACAAAAATTATTGCCTCAGTTCAATTCGTATTTCAAATTCAGGCATTTAAGTGTTAATAATTTTTATACTGCTTCCTTTAATCTCTCATAGAGTAACTCAAAACTTCCTTCCACCTCATTTAATTCGAAAATTACTAAATATGGGTGATCTTTTGCTCTGCCAATGTTGTCGATCGAGACGGTAATTCTTGCAAATTTTACATTTTTTATATCCACATCAAATACATTTAATTTTAAGGATTGGTTGAAAACAATTCAACTTTTTAATTGAATATTAATATTTATTAATTGAATCTTGTTGTTTTTAATTTTTCCTGTGATCAATGAATTTCTGCAATTTGAACTATTAAAAAAAATTTTAATTTATTTCATATGCGTAAAATATTACTTAAGGAAATATAATGCAGCATTATATTTCAAACGCTTGGCTTTGTGTTTGGTGGGTGGGTAGCTTTGTCAACTCACTAATACTAATACTAATAAGCATCGATACAATCACAGTTTTAGTTGTGGTCACCACTGATTAGAGGCCATTTTACACAATCTATTTTTTGAAAAAAAAGAGCTAAAGGGAAAAATTACGAGTCTGGAATAATCAAAAAGATCTAAATCTTGTGCTGTTAGGCAGCGTTCCCAGTTTTATTGTATACCTTATTCCCAATTTGCAATTTTTCGTACCCCAAATTCCCCAAAATACTTAATATCTTATCCCCGAAAATCCCCACAGATCTGTAAAAAGAATTTTCAAGATTATAAATTAACAAATAAAGCTTTATTATCAAACTCAATTTTTCTCAGTCACAACAGATAGATTCTTCTGGAATATTTAACAATTATTTGTAAAAATTCTTTAAACAATATAAACCTTTTTTTTTCTTAACAATATCAGATGCAAATCAGATTAAAATGTCGAAATAATTATAATAATCTCATCCCACATATCCTTAAAAATTAAATAATATTATGTCAAAGGAAATATGTAAGTATATGCAATATTAATATTATGTAATATTATGCATATATTTATTTGCTTAATTAAATCCATGTGTGTGTAAAAAACGCACAAAAAGACCACTATGTATCAATGTTTATCATTTGAAAAACTTCAGAATCAAAATCTTCTGATTCATCCAGCCAATGAGATGTTGTTGCACATGTTTCTTGTATTAAAAGCTGTTAGCATTTGTGAAGATGGAATAAATTCGGCACAACAAACTGAATTATTTCTAAAGTGTATATTTTCCTGAGAAGAGCTTCTAATAAGTCATACTGTATTATGTTGCGAAGTTTTCCATTGTTGCCATCATCAAGCAGAAAAATTTGATTTGTCAATATTTACATGAATTTGATTACAAAAAAGAAAAAGTAAATAAGATTTATGATAATATATGATACCCGAAAATCTTTAGCGAAAAAAGAACTTTTTCCCAAAAAAAAAAAAAATCCCTGGTGATTTTCCAGAAGTTTTTATCCCCAACCTCTAGAAAAATTCCTATATATGGGGACAAATCCCCAAAACTCAGAACGCTGCTGTTAGGTGAAGTTGTTAGCGCGAAGACTGCAAAGCAAATATTGACTAAGAACGTGGGTTCGAGCCCAGTTGCATGCAATTCATAACATCGAACAGTTTTCTGATGTGCATTAGTGTGCCATTGTATTTGCTGTTATCCGACTGTTTAAAATGACAAAGGCATAGCACACTGGTCACTGAACAAACAGTACCCGGCAGCAATTGATACTGACTGGTGTGTGCTAATGTACATCACAGCGGCCGCGTTCGTTGGTATTGTAACAAAAATCGGTGGCGAAGTAAAATAATTAATGGCTAAAACAACAACAACAACAGCTTAAACAAGTATAATTCGCCTACTTGACAGCAGAGGCGCTGCAACACTAATCTAAAACTAATATAATGCGCAATGTCAGAGTTGTGAAACTAAGCCTTTCAGATCTGTCTTCTCTCACTATCACTTTCCTAAAGAAGGTAACACACCTACATACTTGTTGATAGGCATATTAATTACTTCAGTATTACTTTCAAGGCTCGGAAAATTAACATATTAAACACGCAATGAATGTACTGTTCAAAAGTAATCAACACATACTTATTTTTATTTTCAAATCATTTATGTGTGTATCTAAAATGTGTACAATGCCGAACACAATCATGAAAGTGTTTTATTTTTATATTTGGTTGCGTACACGACCATGAGAACTTCACGTGTTGTTCGATCGAAACTCACTTCAACCCCACATGGTCGTCCAGTTCGTGTACGTGTACGCAGAAAAGTACATGAACGATAGACAGGTTCGAGTGTACTCGTATCTATTTATATTTTCAGTTCGTGTACGGCTGAAAATTAAAACATTATCTATTAGCAACAACATTTGTTTCAACCAAATTTATTTAAAAAAAGTTAAAATAATTCATTAGCAGTTATACGGGATAAATAAAAATAAATCAGATAAAAAAGCAAAACAAATTAATAAAAGAATAAAAATGTAAAAATAAACAATAATCTTCTTTCATTGGCACAAGACTTTTTTATTTACTATTCTTAAGATTTATTCACACTTCACTTTTTCTACTTCAAGTTACACTCTGATCTTTTTATTCTTCAAACTGACGATTTATAACTTAAATTTAAATACAATTTGCTTAACAAAAAATAACCGACATATAAACGTATAGAATAATCATATTTTTAAATATAATTTTATTATTAATAATCAGCTTCTGAGCCAATTGGTTTTTCGTTTGTGAAACCTGTACATTGCACAATCTGTCAACGTAAGCAACCAATTAATGCAATTTACAGGTAGGAGGGTTGTTCAGTTCTGCCTCACAACAAATAGTTCATAAACAAAATAAGCAAGTCAAAGTTGAATTTTGTTATTGAAATATTAAAAAGAAGACTCTTTGAGAGCTTAGATCTTAAATTGTTCAAGAATGAAAATTAGTTGTTATTAAGAACAAGTTTGTCTTTTTTCGCTTCGCCGGCGATATACATAAGGGAATCCATAAGAATGACTTTTCACTGCTCGCAAACAATTCCATTAAATTTGAAATAATTGTTTCGACGTGAAAACATACGATGGTGGATTGATATTGGAACTACCTCGCGCCAGATGGCAGCACAAACACAAATACTTTTTTTAGAAATTGCGATCTGTCAAACGTCAGCTGTTAAAATTTCACCAAAATTCATCGATTAGTTTATTTGTTGTAGTCGTTTGAAGTAAGGAACTTCTTTCTGTGTTTCTTGAAAAAAGGAAAACAGCGAATTTCGTGCAGTGATTAAACACTATTATTTGAAAGAGAAAACGCCGAAAGAGACAAAAGAAAAACATTACGGTGAGTCTGTTCCGTCAGATTACATGGTAAAATATTGCATTGCTGAATTTAAACGCGGCCGAACAAGCAGTGCAACAATGTCATCAGCAGGAAGGCCAAAAGAGGTGGTTACTAAAAAGAAAATATCAAGAAAATCCTCGAAATCGTTATGAATGATCGCCGAGTCAAGTTACGTGAGATTTTTGAAATGGTAAACATATCATATGAACGTGTGTTCAACATTTTGCATGAACATTTGCATATGAAAAAGCTATCGGCAAGATGGGGGCCGCGTTTGCTCTCAATTGACCATAATCGTAAACGTGTGACGTGTGCAGTCTCAATGGCAAAGCTTTATGAATTGGGCTGCGAATTGGTACCTCATCTGCCATATTCGCCGGATTAAGCCCCTAGTGACTACTTCCTGTTTCCAAACCTACAGAAATTGCTTAGCTCCAACGATGAAATTATTGACCAAACAAATGCCTGTTTTAAGGACTTTGAAAAATCCTATTTTTTGGAAGGGATTCAAAAACTGGAGAAACGTTGGACTAAGTATATTGAGGTGCATGAATTTTCATATTAAGCAGGTTAGCAGGTTTTTTTTAACAAAAATTGTTTATGATAACTGACGCAGGTCTGTTTATGGTCTCCACAATGCGATCATTAAAAATTCTTTACTCAAAAATGTATGTTACATGTCTGTATGGCTCATGGGTTGCATAGAATTGCAGATTTTGTTCGCTTACATTTGCAATGTTCACTCACTTGTTGCAACTTGCAAAGCCATTTTCCTTATGGTAGAACTACATACATACAATGTATGCAGTTTTTTCCAAATAAACTTATTGTCTTCATTAATTTCCAGGCGCACTCTGGTATCAATTTAATATATTCTATGTGCCCAAACCTTGTTCCACTAGATGGGGATCTTGGTTAAAGGCTGCTATACATTATGGCGACAACTTAATAGAAATAGGCAGCGCTTTAAATGTGCTCTCTCATTTTGAGGCATAGTCGACATATAATGCAAATGCTTTATTTAAGAATTCATCGGTAAAAACAGATTTACCACACATTAAAGAGAATTTTGAATGTATTTGCTAGAGCTGTGCCAAATCGTTCACTTCGGTGATCGTACATTTTCTTTCAATTAGCAAAAACTATCCCGGTTCCTAAATCGTTCAATTTGAACGATATGTCACAACAGTACGGCAACAATTCTTTTTTAATTCATTCTTTTCTTAAGAAAATCGGTTATAAATATTTGAATAATGTAATTAAATTGAAGAACTTATTAAAAAAAATGGATTTACTAGTTAAAAATCATAGTTAAGTTCATCTTAGATACAATATATACTACAGTTTTTATTGGTTGATTAATGATCAATAGAAATATATATTTATGCAAACTTTTGAAAATAACTCCAATACATCAAAACTCAAATGACACAAAAGAATGCAACATAAAAGAGATTCATGAACGTAAGTAAATTTTACATAAAAAAGACATCTGAACGAACGAAAACGAGTTTTAAACTGATTTACAAAATCGAACGGTACACTATTGAACCAAAAGCGTACAGTAAAACGACTGGATCACTTCGTTCAGCTAGAAACCAAAGGACTTTCTTTACTTGAATAGAAGACGTAAAAGAAAAACTTCAGAATATTAAGAATAAAATATTTATTGAATAATTTAACAAAGTATTTAGTCGAAATGCTGGCCTTCAAACGTTGTCCAAGATCAAAAGCAACATTCATATAAAGTAACATCGACTGATGTTGAGCGTATATTTTCAATATATTTGACCGTTTTGTGCGACAATCAAAGATCCTCTTAATTTGAAAACTTGAAAAAACGTATGATCGAACTTTGTAATAAACATTTGTTTAAATAAAACTGATTAAATATTATTAGTCTGTGTTTTTACGGGTGCATATTTTTGTAAATATTTTGAAGATTTTTTGATATATATGCATGCATATTTTAATAACTTTTGTGCATATTTAAACTTGCCCTGTTAATAATATAGATACCTATTTTTGTTGCAATCCATGACTCATGCACTTCCACATGGAAAAAAACATTAAACAATAAAAAATTGCATAGAACCACGATCATTTTTTTTGTTTTTAAATTTTTGCTTGAATCCTTACGTAATGAACATTCATATTTAATTCTCATCTTTTTCAAAGCTGATCTCCTTTTATTTTTCAACTGCACTCATTTAAAGAGAAAAATTCTTATTACTTATATAAAAATGTAGAGGTACTCTTAAACACTCTCATTGCTTTGCTTATGTTTTTACTTGAACCAACACTTACAAAGTGAATGTAAGTGTGTATTTTTTGCTTTTGTATTGGTCAACTTTAGAAGCCTTTATTTCTTTAATACCGAACCTCTTAAAATAATATGTGATCAGGTCGCTAAAGCTCAACAATGCCTACTACTTGGTAAAAGAATGAAAAAAATCGGTTGACAAACAATAGAAAAAAAGTATCCAAAAATCTGTCTTTGTCTATTTATAGATTGAAAATTTTTTATCGTGAAAAGCAATGCTAAAGTTTTATAAGTTCAACAGACTTTTTGGCAATCAAAGTCAGTGACGCTGAGTCATTTCAAATAACAGCGACAAAACAGCGATGCCAACAATTCGAAAGTTTTGATTTCAATAAACAAAAATTATTGAGGAAAGTGCAAAAATTTCGACAGCACTGGACATTTGCAGATAAAGAAGGAACTAAGTCAAAGGACAGTATCCGGCGAAAAATTGATGAATGGCAGCTTATCAGCCAATCCCTTAACCTATTTAAGATTGTCAAAAAACAAAAATCTTAATTCTTAAATATCTCAGTCTTAAGAGCTAACCCAGGAAAATGCGTTACACCACAGAAATCAACGTACAAAAATTCGGCTTACCAGGTGACTGCCCCGCTCCACGAAAAAGAATAAGTGTTCAATACGTGCACAGTTTACTTTTTATTTTTTTTTAATTACAAATAATAGTTACAGATTAATTTATTAATAAACATTTATGTGTAATTAGTTTAATTGTTTCAGGTTTAAGTTGAAAGGTATCGTAAAGTCAGATTTAAACTTAAGATAAACACCTTAAATTGATTCATTTTTATAGTTCTGATTGGATAAGGCATTCTCAGTATCTTTAAGAAGAATATCTAATAATATCTCATAATTACGAATAGCATGTTTACTGCACTCACTCGGAGTTTTTTTAGCTTCTTGAATGCACTGATCATTTGTTCTAATTAAGAATTCCTTTAAATGAACATTACGCTTCTCCACGTGATCCTCAATTCTGTCCAATCGATCAGAAACAGCTTGATCAGTTTGATGTTTAAAGCGCAATGGAGTTTTAGCGCCGACATTTACGACCACCAAACACAAGGCCAAAATTGCAAAAATAAATTTCATTTTTCTTTTGAGTTGTTGAAACTATTGACTTCAATTTATTACTGTAAAATTTTTTCAAAGTTTTACGCATTTATACTTTTTTAATATTAACGGGGAGCGACGCACAGTGGCGTCATATATAAAAAAAAATGATAATAAATCTGAAACTTTTGAAATATTTACACGATTCGCATGATATAAATTGCAATTTATAGTAGAGGCCTTAAAAAGAGTGTAGCTCTATCAGACATCGAAATGGACAAGCCTCTTTGTAAAAATCTTTCGGACCTACAATAATAAATTTCAGATTTCTTACAATAATATTTTGTTTCAGGCCACTGTGTGACGGAACAGCATAGCAACTTCTTTTTAATTTCTTAAAATGTATGATGAAATATTTTATTATTCTTTCACTAGACCAGATAATGTTTTGCTATTAATATACCTTTTTAATACATTTTTTGATGTTTAGAGACAACATGCTTTTTCTTCAGAACAAAAGCTGGCAAATAAGTAAATAACAATTTATTTATTTATAAAACAAACGTCTGTGGATTAACTCTTTAATCATAACGAAAAGCATTGTTCAGGTAAAAGCTGATCGTAGTAAAGTTTTAATTCTTATTTAACTCAAAGAGCGATTGAATATTATCGATAATATATCGCTTCCTTTATTGCATCGTAGTCATATCTTAGAAAATGTGATTTTTGAGTTAAGAATTCAGTATTTTTCGTCGTACCTCTCTTCATATTTACGAAATTTGCTGAGCTAATCACTATCCATTTTTTATATGAACCGTGTCAGTAGTAAACAAAGTTTTATGGAATTAAAAATAATTTTTACTTCCGAAAACGTGTGTAGCTTTTTAACAAATAGTAACTGATTGTTATCTAGCTGTTTTTTACGCTATCAAAACAGATCAAACTTCTTTTCTCATTGGTTTCCAAAAACTTGTACACTTTCGTTATTGAATTTATTCGATTTCTTATAGCATGAATATGAAATCGAACTATACAAACTATATACCAAATATAATCGTAAAAATCCATAGAACTTCAATATATAAACTATATTTTATAACTTAACTATTAACAAATTTTTAGTAATACTCTTCAATTAAAAAAACAAACTTAAATATTTTAACACTTTAAAAACTAAGACCGTCTACAGATAATCATCAGAAAAAACTAGTTTTCAAAAAATCAATAGACTTTACGTTCTTACAACCTTAAGTCTTGAAATGGATACAAACGATTGAAATTTGATGAATAAAATAGTTTGGCAGAAAGAATCATTCCAGTCAGAACTTTGGTGCAAAGTGACAAGCAAATTGCTTGTGATTTTATTGAAAATTGATGTAAAAAAATAATACGTTTTAGCGATTAAATTGAGTTCGGCTTTTTTTCGGAAAGTAATTGAACAGTTTACTTTCATAATATGCAGCTATGAAAGTAAATCAAACAACAGTTTTGTTTTAATGGAGATTTTTGTGAACACCGTCTGTAGACTGTCTTAGTGACTTAGTCGAACCAAATTTGTTGCAACGTTTTTCACCAGAATAAAATGTAATCGAGATTACTCTTCCTTGTCTTTTGCAATAACAACTAAGGTATTGTCGATTTACAAGATTATTTCAAGAATTTCGCTTGAGAATTGCAAAAGAGCTCTGCACTTCCATCGGCAAACGTTTGGTTGATCGTCCGTCATTTGCTGAACTACCAACCGGTAGCTCTCTTGTTGGGATAAAAGCTATTCATCCTGTGGCTATTATTAGAATTCACAAGGGTGCTAAAAAAAAGAAACTGTGTAATAAATCCGATACACACACGTTATGTCGTAACTGCAACATCCAACTATGTTTTTCAAAGACTAAAAAATGTTTTAAAGAATACAATTTAAATGCATAATATATTTTGTTTGAGCATTTAATTTATAATAATAATAAGCAGAATAGCCCAATTCACAATAATGTGCATTTGAGATTGCAAATTTATGCAATTGTAAATATTTACAAGCAATTATGAACGCTGTTTTCTAAAAACATGTTGCAAAATATGAAATTCCTCTCTTCATTTCTTAGCTCGCTCCATCTTTTTTGAATTCTGTCAATTGCTTGTAGTAGCAAGTGCACTGCACATCTTTGTATCTTGCAAGTGAGGAATAAAAATATGCTATACCACTTTGCAAATGCTACGATGCAACATCATTTGCAAAAGATTGTGAATTGGGCTAATATTTTATTTATTACTGAAAGAAAATAATCGCCTAAATCACCAAGACCGTCTACAAGCGGTCTTCCTTGTTTTTGTCCTCGAGCTTCCAGGACATTTTTTTTTTTAAATCGGATCTCAAGTTTGTAATTTTCAGCAGAAAAATATATTAGAACAAAAATTATTGCCTCAGTTCAATTCGTATTTCAAATTCAGGCATTTAAGTGTTAATAATTTTTATACTGCTTCCTTTAATCTCTCATAGAGTAACTCAAAACTTCCTTCCACCTCATTTAATTCGAAAATTACTAAATATGGGTGATCTTTTGCTCTGCCAATGTTGTCGATCGAGACGGTAATTCTTGCAAATTTTACATTTTTTATATCCACATCAAATACATTTAATTTTAAGGATTGGTTGAAAACAATTCAACTTTTTAATTGAATATTAATATTTATTAATTGAATCTTGTTTTTCATTTTTCCTGTGATCAATGAATTTCTGCAATTTGAACTATTAAAAAAAATTTTAATTTATTTCATATGCGTAAAATATTACTTAAGGAAATATAATGCAGCATTATATTTCAAACGCTTGGCTTTGTGTTTGGTGGGTGGGTAGCTTTGTCAACTCACTAATACTAATACTAATCCTAATAAGCATCGATACAATCACAGTTTTAGTTGTGGTCACCACTGATTAGAGGCCATTTTACACACTCTATTTTTTGAAAAAAAAAAGATCTAAAGGGAAAAATTACGAGTCTGGAATAATCAAATAGATCTAAATCTTGCTCGAAAATAGCTAAGTTGACATCACTGAGTGTCTTATCATTTAAGTCCCGGTTCACACTATGAAATTTTTCTTTCTCAAAGTTTTATTTTGTAGGTATGCGGGGAGAGCAGATTGGGAAGGGGTAACTTCTTTCATGTACTTTGAAATTCTCTTGTGTTTTGTTATTCGTAACAGTGAAACTGAAAAGGCTGCAGCTTTATTTTTGACTTTCTTTTACTTTTCTTTTCTTTCATGGTGGCGAGAGTAAAAATTTGTGTACAAAAAGAAAGAATGTGAGGATAAACACACAAAAATCATGAGTTTCATTACAAAATATTTCAATGTGTAGACATTAATGAAAGTTCAAAAGAGAATTATAATAATAATAGAATAATAGAATTATAGAATAGAATAATAATAGAATTATATAATTTCAGAAAGAAAACTTTCATAGTCTGAACCGGGACTAAGCTTTTAATCTACAAGAAAGAGCAAACAAAAACTCGGTGAAATGATAATATAGAGCGATTTCCACACAAATGACTGCAATATGTTCGATATTGAGTTTATATTTGATTACAATAACTAAATTTAGTAAATGCTTTAAACAAACCAAATTTGTGTTACTTAAAAAGTATCTAGTCTTTGGTTTTTATCAATAATGACGCATGTCTTAATATCAAGTTTATCAAGAGAGCCAAAAGAAGTTGTGTTTGAAATATGAAAAATGTTTTAAATTGTATGAAATTCGTTGAAATTATCTTAAAAGTGTGTGCAGATAAAAGTCGTTTGACAATATTAAACTGCTTGTCCCTATAAAAGATAGCGGAAATTTAAAAATAAAATAAAATAAAATAATCAGTATTTATTTCTTTCTTCTCTAAGAATCTGAAATATGTGAAAACGCGTTCTACATTTAAGCTAACGATTGTCTAAGAGTTTGAGAATTACTGACTGATATGGCGTTTGATGCAATTGCAACAGGAAGAATTTTGAGTGTGTATTAATTACTTTCCAATCTTTTTTCGTTAGTTCCTCAACTTGTTCTGTTTGTGTTATTTCAATTTGTCTAACATTGATTGGCTTTCATTCAGCCATTTAAAAAGGTTCGTCGTTATTCACTCTGTCTGTCCTGCGACATAGAATGCAAAACTTCTATAATTTCACTTTTGTCTATGGCAGCTTTTCCTTTGTTTTATTATTTTTCTTTTTGTTTCAGCAAAATTGCCAAATATGACATGTAACAATGTTAATATGTTGTATGTTGTATGTATAACCCAAAAAGTCAAGTTGCCATAAATGAGCATGTAACATTTAGCCTCAATGTAAAAACATGAACATTCTAACAATGTTCTTTAGATAGTTTTTTTTCTTGCTTCTAAGTTGGTTTGTTATTACGCTCTGTTGCTTTAGTGTAACCATCTGAATGTGTTGAAATGTTGTTGCTCACTTCCTGTTTCCTGTTTTACGCCATTTCTATGTACATACATACATACTTTGCTGTAGAAGGTTTAGTGTGTTTTCCAGATCATACAAAAAATAAGAAAATTGTATTTATTTGTTAGCTGTGTGTTGTTTTGTAAAGTACGAAGTTTTTTTTTGCCGCTCTAATTTCTCTTTGTTTAAAAGTAGTGGCTTTTTGTTAATTTACTGTTTCTTGACGTTGTTTTCGTTATTATTTTTTGCGCGAACATTACAGGAAACAACAACGTGCGGGAATAATAGTTTTATTTACTTAAAGCTATTACGTTTAGCTTATCTCTGCTATTTTAGTTTTCTTTAAAGTCTATGAAGTTTGCAAGATCAAATTATTGTCAGACGCATCGTCGTTATTTTACAGAGGAAATAAAACCTCCGCAATTTTTGTATATAAAAAAAAACTCTTGATAATTTCTACCTGAGGTCCACTCGAAGTCCGTCATAAACGACATTAATAATAAAGAGTAACTGGAGCTTTTAGATCAAATTGAGCATCTCTCGAAAAAAATAAACAAGATTCCCGTCTCCTTCATTTTGCCGCAAACGTTAATAATTTCGGATAGCGTGTAATAATTGCACAATACGACACATAGTTTTGGGATTCAATTCTGAGTATTACAAGTGAAATTAGCCCCAAAAATATAAACTTCTGTTTCATTCGTTTTGTCAAGTTGGCTGCATTAATAATTTAATGTCAACAAGAATTTTTTTCTACAAGGTGGATTTTTAACACTATATTTTAACACGGTTGTTACTCGTATATCTCGGGTATACCGTACGTATACTTGTTATTTTCCATAAATATATATTGAAATATTTAGTGTCCGACCGAACGTTCGGGTTCAGCTACGGAGTTCGGCAAAAAATGGTGTTCGACTTATGGGCGGGGTTCGGCAATATTTTTACCGAACTTTACCAATTATCGAAATTTTTTATGAAACTACATATTTATTATCATGCATCGCAAATTCACAAGAGTTAAACCCCCTTCAATTCGCTTTTAAAAATATCCACTTTCGATGTCAAAAAATGCACTGAATAATACGTCAGCAAAAATAATCAACTGATCTGTCGAGGCCACTTCTCACGAATTCACCTTGATTATCATGTGTGCATATTAAAATAATACGAAAATAATCCAACCATACTTCTGTATGAGTATTAGTACGAAAAAATACAACGATGACAAAAGAAAATGCTTAACTAAAAACAGTCTGTGGGATAAACATGATGCAGCACCACTTGTAGAAGTCCAAAAAAGAATGAGAAGAAAATTTCGTTCAGACAGATATTAAAATGAATTTGACTGAAGCTTTAAATCCTTTGAATATAGGAACTCCAGCCCATTTATAAATATTAGGCCTGCAACCGGGAAGTCCTTTTAGCACCACTAACCAGCTTTTCTAGTGAGGAGTTATTTAGAGCTGCTGCTTAACTTTATTCGAGCAGAAGAAATAATCTACATGGCATAAATGCCAAAAAAAAGACTTTTTTCCCATTATAATAGATAACTATTGAATTTTGAGTACTAATATTTATATGTACACTGTCTATTTTGAGCTCCTGTACTATACACTCATTCCCCGGTTAGCATCGCTAATTGGGACCGGAAAAACGAGACGCAAGCTGAAACTACACAATCCGAATCACAGTTTTCCATATATTTGTATTAATTTTCTTTTAATTCGTTCCGAGACTCATAATTTTAGTAAAAAAAAATATTTTTCTATAGAAAATACCAATTTTTTATAATCATTTGTGTAATAATAGTTTTTATCAAAATAAAAGACTTCACTTTACCAAATGTAATTTGAAACTACCAACGAAGACAAACTTGTAGGCAATTTTCCCATACAAATTTGGATTAGACTTTGACGGGAAATCCCCTTTTTCTATTTTTGATTTGTGCATACAAACATTTATTAACGACACAAATCGAAGCACTAACGACGCAACTTCGAAGCCATGCGACGCAAACTAAATCAAAAACGACGCAACATTGAAATCGCAAAAATTTTAAAAAGACGCAACTTTGAAGAGACGCAAACCGAAACGATGCAAGCCGGGGAATGAGTGTATTGAACTTTTTTTAAAGCTATTAATAATTATTTTTTATTTTTATATATTATTTTTTATGTATAATATCGTTTTACTATTTTAAGGTACAATTAACATTCTAATTTTACCTTCTCATTTAAATTGAAAAAAGCACAATTGTTCAGATTTAATGATTTTAATTTTTGAAATTTTATTTAGTGGTTTTAAAATGTAATTATTTAAAATTACTTAATTATTAAACAAACAAAAAAAGTTTTTCTTAAGTAAAACCAAAAATTAGAAAGAAAAAAAATGGTACATGAGATAAAAAAAAACGGTAGCAATGGGGGTAATTTAACGTAAATTAGTGATGATAAACTTTGAATATTGATCGTTGTGAAGTGGTGTTTGCTTTAAAAACAACAAATAATACCTGTCGCAATACAAATAAGTCTCGTATTATTTTTCAGTTCATAATTTATATAAATATAAATTTGAAATCACATTCAGCCGAACGAGCTAAACAGTGGCGGATACATGGAAACACACATGAACACTGATGATGGGAGTGTAGCGGCTCCTGAAAAACAACGTTGTTTCTGTTCTGCCGTGTAAGTTGAAATTAATTGATGTTAAAGTTTTCCCTTGTTCTTTTGGAATATTGTCTCATGTCCAATTCTTTCTGACTAAAAATGTTACGAACTTTAGCCAAAACAATAATCACATTAAATTAAAAAAATTACCAACGAACCAATTTGTTCGAAAAATACTCACATTAAATAAAAAAAGTAATTATTAATTATTAATGTTGCCAAATTGACAAAACGAATGGTGCAGATGTTCTTATTTTTGGGACTACTTTCACGAGCAATTCTTCGAATTGAGTCCCAAATTAATGAGCTGAAAAATGTTGTACTGTGTTAGAAAACTATTTTCTATATAAAAATTAACTTCCTAGACAATTGCATCAAAAGAATTCCCCTGTGGAAGCGAAACTTAGGGCACAAAAGTGGTGAGCTAAGCCAATATTACTCTACCGAATAATAGCAACTTTTAGAGTTCGTGGTGAATTGCTTGCATATGGAGAACGATTTTCGCAATTGTCTAATAGAAAAAATTAATTAAAAAAATTCTGTTTCCACTGATCACTTTTATTTATTTTTCGTGTAAAAAATTTGAATTAAACATCTAGTGTTCTAAGTCAATAAAAAAGACATGTTGTTCTTTCAATTTAATTAAAAGTTTTAAATATGCTCACAAACGCTCAAGCTCACATATACATACATAAATAAGTTGTTGACAAATTTGTTAATACAGCAAAAACACAAATGTACCTCCGCATGATACATTTAAATAAATTATATTCATTTTATATTGTGGCTGTGACAAATTTGCCTTATTTATTTTAAAGCAACAAAGTTTGAAGCAACCGCACACATACGCAAGTAGAAAAAGCCACTCACTCACTCACTCACCCTCATAGGAGTACACTGATACAAACGCAAATCTATAGAAAATGTGAAAGTATTTGTGTGTGAATGTATGCAATAATGATGTTTTTACTACTTTTAGATTTAATGACTTTATGTGTTTTGAATGCTAATGGCAAATAACACGCTCGCTCATTTTTCGTTTTTTTTTCTTTTTTTCATTACCACACGCAAATACATACGCATTGTTAAATATGTATATTCAATGGCTGATGAGAGGAATCAGGAAGAAAAAAATTCATAAAAGCAGACAGGGATTTAAGGTTTTACGGCAAGTAGTGTGGCAGCTAAAACGCACGATACGCCATTAAGTGGCGTAACGACAATAAAATCATTTTCTAGATAATGGATCAAAATGCTAAGGAAACGCAGAAATGTTTAGTCATATACATCATTTACACTCGCACACACACAAACACACAGCAAGAAATTTTTAGAGTTGGGCAGCAGTAGCGTCTTGCATTATTAAGCTAATAAAAAAAGGCAGTAATATCAACCGAAATATTGCGTAACGCAAAACAGTTGTGTTCGGAAGGCATTAATAGAGAGTTTCTAAACAAGAAGTTCCGATGAAAATTCATGTTGTTATTTTCTTTCGCAAACGATTGTTAATCTTTTCAGCCTACTAAAAATTATGAATGCTTTTAAGCAAATTAAAATTTTATTATTGTTATATTATTTGTGTGAGATAGAGAAGGAGCTGCTCTGCATACTAAACACAAGCAGAGAAAATGCAAGGGTCAACTATATTATTGTTATGGCAAACATTAAATGGTTGCAGGAAACAAACTTTAGTTAGTTGTTTTTTTGGTTTAAACATAGCTTAAGTCTCGCTATCAAATTGCCCTTAAATTATAACACACAAGTTTTGTACCCAAACAATCGGACCGGTTTTGACAACACGAATGATTTTCAAATCACGCAGTTAATTTATTGCTGCTGTGCTTATTATCTGATTTTAAACTTTTCATTGTGCTTCTAAATTTTCAAAGGCAAAAGAAACCATTTAATGCCAGTGTCTTTTTCATCTTTTTCTAATCAGTTTTGCTAAAAAATATTAATTCAAGCAAAAATAACTGCCTGAAGGTAAATGTGAAGGCAATAATTTACCAATAAATATTTTTATGTAATTAGTTGAACTGTTTAGCTTTAATTTGAAAGTTCAAGATCAAATCAGACTTTAGCAATTTCTTTTTTGTTCAGAAATTGTTAATAATTGCAAGTTATTTTTATGATGAACGTAACATCGGAAGATTTTTAGTTATCATATTAGCTGAACAGATCAGTGTATACACTCATAATATTATTACAGTAACGGACTGTACGTTATTCAAGAAGTAATCCGTTTTTAAAAAAATAAAGATTTAAAATTGTAAGCAGTTGTACTTTTAACTGATTCTAAGATTCATTAAAAAAAACTGAGGACATATTAATAAGGACTTTCAGTTACATACAATATTGTTCGTTTTTTTCAAGTGCTGTTTTTTTTCTTTCCTTGCTTTATTTGATTTATTTAGTATTATTAAAAAAATAATTATTAATTATTTTCCTTTACCTGAATTATATATTATTATATTATATATTATTTACCTTTACCTGACTAACACACTACTATTATATTTACATTTATATATCTACATAAATAACACAAAACAAAGCAAAAATCTTTTATTTTTACGATATTAAGTCAATTAATTTTTTAACATTAAAAATTAAATGAAATTTTGGTTAAATTTAAATGAAAAATGAGTAGACCGGTTTTTTCATTTATAGATAATTACAATTTCAGTTAATTTTACGTACAGAATATTTTGACTATTTAAAATAATTAATCATCTGAAGTGGGACTATCATACTAACCCAAATAGATATAACTTGTAGAAATGACTAGAAGAAATGTTCGTGTTATTCGAGGAGAGCTATTTATATTTCGGGAACTGGCAACAGTAATATCAATAGCTAAAATCTGACAACATCATAATAAAGTTTGACATTTTTTAGCATAAACGTACTCAGAACGTTTTGATGTACAACTGCTATTTGTTGTGTTTACAGTGAGTTTTTATTTTTATTTTATTTATTAATTTTGAAATCTTCTACAACAAAACTTAAGTCTTAAAGTAGCAGAAGTATACTAATAGGTATTTTAACATTTACAATAAAAAATTGTAAATTTCAAGAGAAGGTTTTCGTTGGATTATTTTTCACAACTTTCGGCGTGGATTATCTCAACAAAAATGTGTCGATGAACTCAGTTCTTTGTATGGCGATAAAGCACCATCAAAAATCACAATACGAGTATTTCGCTGGTATAGTAAACTCAATCGTGGTCGTAGATCCACCGCCGATTGCGTGAAGGTCGTCTAAAATCGATTGTCGTACCACAAAACATCTACACAGTCCCTGAACTGATAATGCAAGATATTCATGTGACATATTGTGAGATGGAGGCATCCTTGCACAATAGTTCCACTTCAATACATTCGATTTTGCATAAACATTTCGTTGTGAAAAATTTTGTTCTCGTTGGATACCCGATAATTTATCAATCGTCCAATCGTATTGATCATCAAGGAGAATATTTAAAAAAACAATAGACATTTTCATTTAAAAATATTTGCTATTATTTGATATTCCCGAAATATTTATAGTACCCCTCGTATTTTCTTTAATAATACGGTTAAATAGTTGATATTTCTAATCACTAGTATCCAGTGTTTATTGGTAAAATCGATTAAGAGAACATTGATGAGATCGTGCAGCAATCACGAAATCTGATTACTTTCATAATAAAAATAATATAAAGTTTTCAAATATTTCTTAATTAAGAAGAATATGATAAAGATAGTTTTGTGATTGAGGCCAAGAATATCATTCAACTTAACAATAATTCATGTAAAAAAGAAACCTTTAAGAACTGAGTGCCTTTAGAAACGTTATTACCTGTACTCTTAAAATTCTATAGAGACAGAGGAATAGCAAATAGAAAATTACAAAAAAAAAAATTTTAATATTTAGCCGCATTTCTATTACTTTTTTCTTAGAAATAGCAAATTTTATCATAAAAGATAGCAAACAATATATCAAATTATTTATTTAAGCAATTTATTACGAAAATTATCAAAAAAAAAACTGATTTAAAATGGCCAGCCACTTAATAAACCGATTTTAATCACGATATTCCAAAAATGTTGTGAACAAAAAAGCTTTCTTGTGATTTGAGATCACTTAGAAAAAAAGGTCTGTATGACTAGATACGAACTGCAGTACAATCTCTATAGTACGGACCGTTGCTAGTCAGGCCTATTCAGTATTTCGGAGAGTAGAATATTTCCGATATTCTAGAATTTTTATTTATGTAGTCCGGACATAATAACTTTATGTTTTCTTCGTAGTGAATGTGCCTTCAGCATACAATTGCTTGTAGAGTCTATAATTATGGGTTCAAAGTGGGAAGAATTCAGTTCGTACGAGAATACTATTTTTCTGTTTTCAGTCTATTTTGTTAAGATATAAAATACATATATTATTCAACGTCATCCTAAAGCGATTTAAAATCCAAACACACTCCATTTTTTTATTTTTCGCATACAAAAGCATTTCAATGTAACAATCGAACACAAACAAGTTCCTTTCAAATATCCTTAATGAGTCTTTCCCGAATGTTTAAGGAGAGACAATATTAGATTGTGTTAATTTTTCATTTTAAATTTATTTTTATTGTTGAATACTCGTATGCTGTGTGATGAGAGGTTGGCATTTTGTTTAAATTTTAATTTATGCATTTTTTTCGTTACACTTCTTGTGTCATATAAATGATACTCAGTTTGTGCTGTTGTTGTTTTTGTATTTACTTAATATTTTTGTTGTTTTTGTGGCGTTTCTTCTTTTATTGTTTGCTTCCGGCCTAATTTTGCCTTAACTGTTTCTTTATGGCAGTTAATTAACTTTTGTTTATGTTGCTCCATTTATATTGTTGTTTAGATGAGTTTCTTCTCTTTATCCGCACACACACACACACGCACACATATTCACGCACACTTACATATATATACACATCCATGCACACTCTACTTTAGCTTTCTATATCATTGTTTCTCTAAGGCTTTTATGCTGCATCATTTCTATTGTTAAAGCGTTATCTTTTTTATTGTTTTATGCTTTCCAGTTTTATTGTATCACATTCTAACATCCTTCTTTAGAAAAGTATCGTCAAGTATTTTTCTTATGTTGTCTTCTTCGTGTAGGAATTAATATTTTTTTATTGTCTTTATTTTTTGCTAATTTATATTGCTGTTTTCGTTATTATTCTTTTTCGGTTTTCTGTATTTTTTTTAAGGCAGTTTATGGTTAATTGATGACTAATAGGGTCACTGGTTATATTTATCTTCGGAATAAATAGAAAAAAAAAGATTGAGAACTTCTTCTCGTTAAGATAAGATAGATGTGGTTGCCGTTTATTACGAACTGGAGAAAAGGGACAATATTGTTGTTATTTATTCAGTTAAAACTCTTTATTTTTGCAATAATGGTCTTTTTATGTTCAATATTTTGTAAATGTGTAATTTATGTTCGACAAGGACGACAAGGACGCGCCTTAAAACTATATTAACTTATTTGAAGGACTAGAGCGACTAAGAATAAATGTTAACATGTTTTCATGTTTCGTCCCAAACCTAACGAAGAATTGAACGAAGAATTGAAAATAAAACAAAAAATTTATTATAAATCAATAAAGATTTTTATTAAATCTTTGCTTAACATACGCGAAATGACAAATATGGGCCAAAATACTTGGTGATGCTTAAAAATGTATCTCTTTGATGAGTTTAGTAGCTAATGAGGAGAGTTTTTTAATTATACAAATGAAAGATGCTTTTATTGTTACTGAAGGTATAGAAATCTATACAGATATAAAACACAGATTAATTCGAAAGATAATTCTTTCACATTTTCACTTGAATATGATTTCCGACATACGGCCAGCTCAAGTACATCGAAGAAAGTAAAATCGGGAAGTACAATTTTCGATAAATTTTTTCAGCGATTGAGGGAGGGTGGCAGCGGTCTTTCAAGGCGTTAATCGTCTGTGGTTTATCGGCATAGACCAGAGACTTTAAATAAAGCACAGCCGAATTTATTAATATAATTATACATTCGGCGAACTTTTCTTTCAATAAATCAATTGCAACTCAAGCTGTGTTGTATGTTGCATATTTTTGTTTGAACCAGAGCTTCTCCAAATTGATGATTTTTCATAAAGCGGCTGCTGCCTTCTTGTTTATTGCATACTACAGCAGCAACAGGTTCTTTGGTACGCACTGTACAGCTTGTTGTCTTGTAGAGTGCAAGTGTTGTGAAACCGATCCGAGGTTAGTGGAATCAATTGGTCTGATAGATGATTTGCCGACCGTGAAATGAGCGAAGAGCGAGATGAGTTTCTCGAAATAGACCATATTTTTTGCAAAAATTCTGCACAATATGCACCAGTTGTTCAGATGTCTCTCGATTTATAATAAAAAAACAAGCCAAACTTAATACAAAACCAGTAACAGCTGTGAAAATGGTTCACATGACAAGCAGTATTGGCAACAAGACAGACCAACAAGGTAGTAGCGATAGCACAGCTGATTAACCTGACTAGATGTCAATTGTGCAGAGTTAAATTTGTGTTGATAATATACTCATAACAACTGACTGATGTCAAACTGCCAAACACCACCTCTCTTTTAAGATGTTTGACATTTGTTAGAGGTTCAACTGTGCTAACAGTGCCACCCGGTTTTGTACAAGTTTTGACAGTTAGTCAGGTATTTTTACAACAAATTTTGTATTGTTGTAGAAGCGCTACAACCTGGTAGATCTTTCTTGATTGGCAACTGGCAAATTTCACATCGATTTTTAATTTTTTAAATGATTTCCTCGGTTTTTTTTCCAATTTGTTCGAAATGTCGTTTTCTATTTTTTAAAACAATATAATTATGATAATACCTTATTAAATCAGCTGACTAATAAAAGACAAAAGGTAAATAGCACGATCACTGCAAGTAAATCTAAAATTTAACTTTCACTTACCTACCAATGATTTGTAAGCGATTAGAGAATTCTAGATTTTATGATTACAATAATTATAAGACATGTAATACATTAGAAAGTTTAATCAGTAAAACGACGGTTAAGATAGATAGATTATTATATATTTGTAGTTTATTAGTCTATTTATTATGTAAGGGATATAATAATATTTTTATTTATATTTTTATTGATTTATTTTTATCAAAAGAACATTAAGATAATAATTCTTTTATAGATCAGTAACATTTCCGACAGAAAAACGTCAGAAAAAATTTAAAATTATATCGAAACTTTATTATATAAGGATATTTTTTTGTAATATCATCAATTTCAATTTAGCTAATATAATTATTTTTAAAAATATCATTGAAAATACACATAAAAAATAATCTTTGGTAGTAAATAAAGTGCAAAGAAGGGTGACGTTAATTGTTTTTTGAAAAATAGTCAAAGAGAGCTGTGGCAAAACTGTCTTTTTCATTCGATACATTTTAAGAGTCATACAACAGGTAAATAGTCAAATTAATCACAATCTTGGATCATCTAATGCCAAGAAGAAATACTACTGTATCGACCTTATGCTTTATGTTGCATTATTAGAATCTACTTGACATTACATAAGCGATTGCGAATCGATATTACTGCAAACTTATGCGGAATAAGTTATCAGCTGAATTAATGTTCACTTTCTCAACATATTTCAGCAAAGTTAATAATAATAATAATAATAATAATAATAATAATGGAGGGTGTAAAAAAGGTAAATAAGTACCATTAACCCGTAAAAATTACAAGTATACTTTTTAAATTTTTTTTATTAAATAATTTCTTTAAGCTTGAGGTCAACAATATAAATATAATTTATTTAATTTCTCAATGGAAATTTTCTTCAGGGATGTACACTTATCTCGCGAAAACGTGAACACCCGTTAGCAACAGCAAAGCATATATTGTTGATCTTTTGCAAAAGGGTTGCAGTGTAACTGGTTTCGCCAAGAAATATCAAGTGACAAAATCAGCAATTGCTCACTTAATAAGAAAGGCAAAGCAATAAAAAAATGTTTTAACAATGAATGGAAAAAAATCTCTATAAATGGTTTGTTAGCATGAGGTATTAAGAAAATCCAGGCCTGAGGCGAAAGCCAAACAAATTCATAAGCAAATTATTGAAAGCAATCGAGAATTTAATGCTGGCGGCTGATGGCTACAGAATTGAAAAAAAAAAGATATAGTATTCAATTGCTTAAAATTAGCAGAGAAAGCCGCATCTGCTGGATTCGTTTAAAATAAAGTTAAACGCCTGTTATTTTATTTAATTTAGTTCTATGTATTACGAGGGCGGATTGATATTGAAGCTAGCTAAGTAGGAAAAAACATAATTTTTTTCAAAAACCATTTATTTCTCAACATAGTCTCCTTTTAGCTCAATACACTTAGTCCAACGTTTCTCCAGTTTTTGTATCCCTTCCAAAAAATAGGATTTTTGAAGGTCCTTTCAATAGGCATTTGTTTGGTCAATAATTTAATCGTTGGAGCTAAATCTCTTTCCACCGAGCCATTTCTTTAGGTTTGGAAATAAAAACTAGTCACTAGGAGCCTAATCCGGAGAATATGGCGGATGAGGTACCAATTCGTAGATCAATTCATAGAGCTTTGCCATTGAGACTGCACACGTCACACGTTTACGTTTATGGTCAATTGAGAGCAAAAGCGGCCCCCATCTTGTCGATAGCTTATTCATATGCAAATGTTCATGCAAAATGTTGAACACACGTTCATATGATATGTTTACCATATTAACAATCTCACGTAACTTGACTCGGCGATCATTCATAACGATATCGGCCTTCTCCTCTTTTGGCCTTCCTGTTGATGGTACTATTGCAGTGCTTGTTCGGCCGCGTTTAAATTCAGCAATCCAATATTTTACCATGTAATCTGACGGAGCAGACTCACCGTAATGTTTATTGAGCTTTTCTTTTGTCTCTTTAGCCGTTTTCTCTTTCAAATAATAGTGTTTAATCACTGCACGAAATTCACTTTTTTCCATTTTTCAAGAAACACAGAAGTTCCTTACTTCAAACGACTACAACAAATAAATTAATGGATGAATTTTAGTAGCTGAATTTTGACAGATCGCAATTTCTAAAAAAAGCATTTTTGTGTTTGTGCTGTCATCTGGCGCGAGGTAGCTCCAATATCAATCCGCCCTCGTACATGTAGATTTGTAGAATTCATTATATATTTGATATTTAGTTTTTTTTTGTAATTTTTATTCTTTTGACGTTGGATTTTAAACATCTGAATTGCTTTAATTGTTTACGTAAGCTGAAACATTTTTCTAATCCAACTTTTAATATTTGGTTTTGATTTATTTGCTAGAAGGAAATATCTGGTGGTGAACGATGCTTTTTAGTTCTAAAATTTTCACAATCGATAACATGAGCCAATTCGAAAAAATGGACAGCCCCATATATAGTTAACACTAATAATTGTTGTTTTAACAAAACAATAAAAACCTTATTCTTATCATTTATTTTTTTCAAAAACGTTAATCCAATTCGGTCAGTACAACTACTACTACGAAAAAATAAATACGAATTCAATTTCGAAATCTTGCTTGTAATATTAATAGCAAATATAGTAGCATCGAAATCATACCGTAAACTATAAAAAAGAATAGATTTCGATCTGGTAAAATGTATGGTCACATTATGGCGCTAATTTTTGTCTGCGACTTTCTTTTATTTTTATTATTTTTTAATATAAATGGAATATGTTACTTTCAATATTATTCATTTAGTTTTATTATTCGAGATATGCCTCGATACTTTATTTCAAAAAGTTTGGATGGTTAAGGGTTTTTTGCAAAATTAGTAATGAGAAAAGCAAGCATCTTAGCTGAAATTCGAACTAGGCACCTTAATATTGCTAGACTAGCAAACTAACAACCACGCTACCGATCATTTGCTGTGCGTTAACGAAATATGTGCGATCATGAACTAACGAGCACAGTTCGATGATGCGAATTTTTGATTTTGTAAATGTATATTTTCTAGAAATTATATCGCGAATAGTTCGAAAATTCTTTACTTTGGGAATCAATCGTTTGTGTCGATTCGCAGGTCAAGTGGGTTATTCATTTCCCTTAACATACGTATTACTTTAGTATACTTTTGCTTGTGTTTGAACAGCTCTTATCGATTAAATACCAACATCTTAACTACTCTCCGGATAATGTAGTAAACGATGACTACAATTCTCATCTGCCAGCAGAATTTGTTAATTTTTGGCAATTTTTCATTGTGGTATTAGTCGCTGGCAGTAAAAACATTGACTTTCTACTCTTCTTTCTTTGTTCATTTAATTCATTTAGTTTTCTTATTTTAATTTTTGCGTTTTTGTATATAATCAAGTAATAAATTAGCTTTTAGATGTTCAACTATTTATTTTCCATTTCGTTTAATTTGTATTTAATTGTAAAGATTAAATAACTTAATCACAATATATTTATATGTACAGGCATTCAAAGAGTTTCGGGGATGCTTTAAAGATGAAAATGAATAAAAAAAATGAATGTTACAAAATTTAAAAACCCACAAAAAATAAACTTAAAATGTTAATAGTTTTGAGTGAGCTAAACTGATTGCGAACAGACACACTCATAAAAATAATTTATACATATTTTGGTATTAACTTTGTTTTAGATGCTTTATTCCCGATACACTTTGATCATATTAAATTTTGGAAATAAACTAACGCGAATCATTCTATGCATTATGGTTTTTCTTTACAAATATTTGGCATTTACACTGTGGCTTCCCTGAAGGAAACCTGGCGGCGACAAGTGTCTCTAAGTCACCACTTTTGTCTACTATTTCGGTGACTGCTTGGAGACATTGTCAATGAAGCGTCCACATTGTTATAATTGCATTTGATGAGAAAAAAATTTGTGACGGCGGCACAATGCTTTTTATTATTCGATAATTTTTTCAAATGTGCTATAAAAGTTATTCACAATATTTATACTTTAATTTGCGAAAGTACATAAAAGACTCCATTTAACGTTTGTGGAATAAGAGCAGCGGGGACATAATTAAAAAGGAGGTCGCCGACTATTCTCACATAACCTTTAATCACAAGGATTGGAGGTTCGTAGCAATACTATGCTAAGTAAAAAGCCAGAAAAGAACCAATACTGTAGACTAGAATTTCTAAAATGTGCTAGCGAATCACTGGTTCCAATGTCCCAAAGAACTAACTAGTCAATTGTACCAATGTCCGTAATGGAATTTCAATGACACGCACACGTTAAATGTTTATAGTAAATTGCATTGTCCGGGGTGTTATAAGTCGCTAGTACTGGTGACTGTGTCAATAGTAAGTCAGAAGTTTCACTATTGACATTTCCTGCAGGGTTATTTATGTTTTCATATTTACATACATACATATGTACATATGTATGTGTATTAAGCAATAATTTCGTTCTTGTTATGGCAAGATAAATTGCCTTTGGGAAATTTTTAATTTAATGCTTTTGCATTATTATTTATGGGACTATGTTAAGCAAAATATGTGGACAAACTCAAGTGTTCACCAGAAACACATTACAATTTGTTTTACTAATACCAAATGAAACAAGTCATAGGAAAAGACATGATGAAGTAAATACCCAGTAGCTCGCGAAACGAGTAGTTAATTTAAACAAATTTTTATCAACTATAGTTTTTAGTCCTGTTAATAATACAATGATTGATTTGAGAAATACCACTCGATTCCAGTGAAAAGTAGTAATTCATATACCAACCATACAAGCATTTCTGCAGTTAGTAACCAGAGATTTATTTAAATTTCTGAGGATACCAAGTTCGGGCTTGCAGTGGGTAAGGTGCGCCGCAGTCTCTCTCTCTGTTTTTGTCCTCCAACTTTGAAAACATAATACGTTACGTTTCGACCTTTTCTATAACAAGTCCTTTCTCGGGTTCTTTTAATTTGTCAAAAATAAAATAAAAACACAAACGGAAATATTTTTTTGCTTAAAACTGTTTGATTTATTTGATCACACTCTTTAAAATAAAATACACAAAGTAATTTTCCTTTGCATGAAGATGTTCACGCTTCAAAAGCTTTTATACAACTGATTTTTTTTTGTGCCATGCAGCATCGGCTTTTTATACGTGTTGACTTCATTTTTAACGCAGTTTCTAGATGGTTCTGGTTCTAGGGTGAGCTAGATTGTTTGACATAAATTTTAATTGGCGTTACCAGTCATGTTGTTTAAGGATATAATTGCGTATTTAAGTTGAGTGGCAGCTTTATAAATTACGGCATAATGAGGATAGAGAATCAACTAAACAATTCAAATTCATGTGAAGTTAAGCCAACAAAGGTTCTTTGAAGGCACACGTTCTGCAAAAACCCCATACATTAATTTTATGTTATTTTTACACTATTTTCCATTATTGTAGTTATTTGTGCGCAACAAATTTAAATGCCAAGTAAAACCTGATCAGGTGCTTTTTACAATTCCGTACGAAATAAGTGATGCTTATATTATTTCGCAGTAGGAAAATATGTTGCCAGAAACATTTTGTATTTGCAAAAAAAAAAAAAAATCTGCCAGATACATTTCGTATGTTTTCACAAAATAAACAGAGTACAACTTCAGCAACATTATTTCGCATTTATTTCACATGATTTTTTTTAGATGGACTTTTGACAGCAGTTCGCACGAAATGATGAAAATACCCTGCTCAAGGCGGAAAAGCTGTTCGTTATAAACGATTACCTGTGTGCGAACGCCACTGTACATTAAACATAATTTATTATCAATTACATAGTTTTTATTCACTTATTTTTTTGTACGAATATTAATTAAATATTCTTGTAATTAAAATAATTATTATCTAGACTTGAGACAACTTGGAGCATCGAAATATAAAATAATTTTTTTAATAAATAATTTACAATTTTCATTAATAATCGTATCATAATTAACCAATTTCCCACTCCAAAAAAGATGGAATTGCAAAACTTTACCCAAAGTTTTGCTAAAAAGTTTGTTTTAAATATTAAATAACTAATGAAAGAAAATGTTAACAAAATGTGTTGCAAAGTATAAAAGAGAAAATAGCAAACTGCAGCAATTGCAACATCTGCGTGTTCTAAGCTTTTTCTTTTTTGCTGATTTAAAAAGCGATAGGGAACAACATTTCACCCTCTTAATAAGAAAAGAAAATAAAACTTTAACTGGGGAAGTGTAATTGTATAGAAAAATATATTGCTTTATTTTTGCAAAGAAGTTGCTGATTTGTTTGTAAACATTATAAATAGTGGGGAAAATTAAGAAAAATATATAACTAAAAATAATGGTCGGCTTAATTTCATTTGATATGATTTTATATGTCTTTAACAGAAATCGCAAGATATTAAACTTTTTTGCTAATGCTTTTCCATAAATAAGTCACTTAATTTAATTTTATGACAAAATACCTCCACTAGCACTCCCGCTGGGTCTTACGATATCTAGAGGAGAAGCCCGTTCCACTTCTGAAAATCCACTTACTTCTTGGTATATGAATCCTCAATTGAGAGCTTTTCGTTTTGTGCCAAACATTTAGCATGATTTATTTATATACATTTACATATTTTGTTTTTGTTAAATATTCATTGAACTCAATTTTCGACGTCCAGGATGCATTTTTTTTTGTGTTCAATCGCTAAAAAGCCACTCATTGTCTTATTGTCAAATTCGTTGTCGGACATTATAAAATGAATTGTTAAATATATAGACGATATGAGGGTTATTTCATATGTTAATTAAATTTTTTGATTTTTGCTTAAGATTTATGATCACTAAAGTATGTATTCGACACAAAGCAGGGATTATAAAGAAAATTATAATTGCGATTAAACTTGTACTTTTAAAAAATATGGTTTTTGCAGAAGTATTTTTTGTTTAATTTTTCGAAAAATACAAAAGACAAAATTTAGTTTCTTCACACAACAACAAAAATATGCAATCCAAAATGCTTAAAAATATAGTATGTACTTCAATCGAATGCTCCAGATTGAAATTCAACTAACAATTAAACATTCATGCACAAAGAAAATGCACTCATAGAAATTGCACAACAAATTTTGGATAACTTGACCATGTGTTCACTTCCGCCAACATGTCATGACGTATTGAACTTTAAGCTTTTTACGGGGAAATAGAGAGTAAAAAAAAAGAATCACAAACACAACGCTTATACCAACAGCAAACACACACAATACCACACATACACATGAAATGTGAAAACTAAAAACGTTTTGGGTAAATAGTACAATTGTTTTACGACTGTATATTTTTGTAACAAAAAATAAAGAGCCAGAAGGAACTTTAGGGGCCAAAACAACAGCAGCAACAATTGATCAGAATAGTCCAATGTACAATTGATTATGGCGCAATATATATAAACATATATCGATTTTTTTTCGTTTTTCCTCGAAATACTGTTGTCGGTGTTGTTTACTGTACGCATTCATATTGAAATCCTGCTGCAGTCATGCCTTAACCCAACAAGCAGTTATGTTTGCTCCGAAATGAGCACGAAATTAAAGCAATTTCCTCTCTGAAAGAAAAGAAAAATAAGATTTTCTTACATTAGCAAATTAATTTATTCTCTCTTGATGTTCTCAATTGTGTTTCAAATGTGGAATGCAAATAAAACCGTTCAACTAATTCTATCGCATTCTGCTTCTAATAGGCCCCATTCCCGTCATAGACCCCAGGTGGTAAACTCCTGCAATTGATTTTGAAACAAAATGTGGTGTATGATAGCTATTCTGAGTGCGTTTTAAAACAAACGGCGTTCAGCGTTCTGTTCAAGTAGAACGCTCTACGCTTTTCAGATTACGTGAAATGGTTAGCGCATTCGCTACAAAGCAGAGAATGCCTAACATCGTGGATTCGTGCCTAGTTTCAGGTAAGTCCTAAAATCTAGCATTTTTCAGATGTGCATTAGTGTGCCATTGTATTTGTTGTTGTTGGATTGTTTCAGTGACAGAGATATAGCACCAGTGGTGACTGGACAGCACCCGGCACCAATTGATACTGGTACATCACAAAGCCCTTCTCTGTCGGTATTGTAGCATATTATGGTAGGCATATTAATTGCCTAAGTGCTACTTCTCTTTAAAAAAACGCAGGATTTCTATTATCCACAAATAGAAAAAATATATACATATTTGGATTAAAATATTGGACGGGAAGAATTTATTAGTATATATTTATAACGTCACTAATACAAGTTAATTTAACTATTTTAGAATTTGTGTGCGTGATAGCTGAGACCTCGGGTAAATATCGGCAATTGAAAATTCGGTTATAAAAAGTATAATAAAACCAATGCGTATGTTTGTTGGGTATAAGTCTGATTTTTCTGTGCATTTACGAGTGAGATTTTCCCATATATATATTTTTTTAAATTTTATTGGTGGAACTTTTGCATGAATGCAGCTCATGTGACTTGACGTTTTTATAAAACGTATGAATGTGAGTTCAAGTGTGTGTGGTGTATGTGTGACCATGCGTGTGCGTTATAGTGGAATAAACCAACTGACCCTGTTGTTTCCTGTTTACTATTGCTGTTTGTTTTGTGTTTTTTTCTTCTTTCTTTGCCTTGTGTATAAAAATAAAAGGCAAACGAAAAATATGTACATATGTATATGTGTGACAGGTCGAAAGCATTTTAAATTCTCTCTGACACAATAAGCAATTGAATCTTCAGATTTTAACGCTTATAATTGTATTGAAAATATGTAGTAAATAATTTTAAATGAAAACCAAAACGAATTTATTTGCTCTTCGGCAACTGTAGTCTTAATCTACACAAATTATTTAATCTATTGAATACTGTTTTCTTAAATAAACAAGTTTTAATTGTAGGCTCTTAAAGGCTTAAATTTTTTTTTGCGATTTAGAGTTTGCTATGATTGAAAAAAAAAACATTTTTTAATGTACTTTAATTTTGACGTAAATGGTTTCTTTAAACATTTTTTTTAAGAAATAAAAACACAAAAGCTAAAGAGTCTCAACAAAAAGTTGCTTAAGTTCTTTCTGAAAACGATTCTTCCCTACTAATTTTTTACAATGGCTTCCAAACAAAAAATTTTCCTAATATTATAAATTTTTCTTTACTTTAATTTACAAAATTTTTTTACACATTTTTAAAAAAGTTTTCGATAATTTTCTTTACAATATAATAAAAATATATATATTTTATCGTTTTGAAGCAACATTGGTCGCGTTCATAAGACGTAGCTGTTGAGCTCAACTGTTTGTCAACTGTTGAGCCCAACAATTACGCCTTAGGAACGGCTTGATGAAAAATTGGATCATGAACTGCTGATCAGTGTGAACTATTGAAAAGAATTAAAAATGGACAACACAGAATTTGCGATGAAGTTTTTCTGAGCAGGAATTTTTTACTTTTAATTTAAAATCAGCATCACAAATTTATAATTCACAACATAAAAATGCAATGTTCAAAAAAACTTTAAACCTTATACTAAACTTATTAAATAATCTATATTATTAATATGCAAACATGTTTTGTTAGATCTTAATTTTAATTTTATTTAAATCGGTTCCATATTTAGGCAGCTATAAGCGTTACTAACCCATGTAAACTTATTATTCCACATACATGTATCAGCTTCAATTTAAAAAATAAACAAATTGTGCGTGTGTGTTTACCCAATTTGCTTTTGCATTGAAATGAGACGGAGTTTTAAGTTTTTTATTTAGAATGTTTTTTGTTTTTATATTTTATCGTATGTTTTTATCAAATCTTTAATATTAATTGCTAGAATGCGGTCGACTGAGTCGATCGCTGGATACACTAGTTAATATAAATAGACACCATAATTAACCGACGTACACTTAATGGAATTATTTATTTTAATTTTATTTCTTTAATTTCGTTACTTTCGTTACTTTATCGCATTTGTTATACAAAATTTAACAAATTAATTTGTAATCGCCACCTAACAAAATGGCGTAACATTAGAATAAAAAAGCGCATAACTCTCTTGATCAGCTGTGGAGCTGTGCAGCTAAACACAACATGTTAACTAAATGCAGCGAAAAAAAATTTTGATGGAAAAAAATGGCAAGATAAAATTGTATTTCTCAAGCTAAAAGAAATTTTCAAAAATTTTCTTAATTTTTTATTTAATATAAACTCAAATTAAAAACAATTACTTTGCAAAATTTCTCATTAGCGAATTCATTCTTGTAATTTGAATTTTTATAAATTTCACAAACTACATCTACTTGTATCATCACTAGTAGTAAATTTCCTCCTACACTCAACATTATTTTTTAGCCATCACTTGTAACTTGACAGCAGTACAGCCTACCAGCTGATAAAATAAACAAACAAAAATAATAGCAAAATTAAATTTGAAAATTTTTAATTCTAAGAAAAATGCAAAACGACGAAGAAGCCGGACCATCAAAAAAACTTCTGCAGATACAACACAACAATTTGAGATAGATGGACTCCGATTATTCCATTTGTTTTAAAAAAAAGGATGAATTTACTGCAGTTTGGAAATTTTGTAAAACAAAAATTGTCGTTAAATATAAAGGAAGCCAAGCATTGCTAAAACATATGCAAACCAAAAGACATAATCAAATGATGACTTCCCAGGCGATGTCCCAAAGTATTTCAAATTTCGTCATTCTAAGGGTAAATATAATAGGCACACAAATTTCGAAGGCCGAGCTGATGTGTATGTTTTTCATAACATCATTCATGGATTCAGTTACAATAGTTTAAACTGCCAAATGAAGCTTAGCACAAGTATTTTTTCGACAGTAAAATCGCCAGTAAAATTTCTTGTGGTCGTAGAAAGTCAGCAGCATAACGAGAAACATTTTGGCACCTTATTCGCAGAAAATATTTGTAAATGCTTTAAAAAAAATTATTCAATAAGCAGTGACGCTTCAAATATAGTCAATGTTAAACTGTATCCATATGCAGTTCAATAATTTGATATTGAAACAGGAATCTGCAAAATAATTTTAGACTTTTATGAAGAGCCTCATGAGGCATCTATAGATATAAGTACATATATCAAAACATTATTAAAATAACAAAAGATAACAATCTATCTCAAGATTTTTCTTGGAAATCAAGATTTTTTTTTCACAATGTCAAGCTTTTTCTAAAATCGGACCTGGCAGGCCTACAGCAAATACTCAACAGTTGTGTCGAGCGGAACTACTCAACTCGGCGTTTCTATGGACAAACACTCCACGGTTGCGCAACCGTTACGTCTTATGAACGCGATAATTGTCTCTAAGGTTTTTCTTAGAAAAGCATTAGATTTTCTAAGGCGTTTAAAACTGCCTATAAACTTTTATCACAATACTTTCTAAAAATGTTATTCAAATAATTTCGCTTAAGCTTATTCTCTTTAAGGTTAAGTTTAACCATAATTGCTTTCCTAGAATAACAATTCAAGAAATGTTTTTTAAACATTTTCTTTGGAACCTTTTTAACAAAATATCTGAAAAATAAATGATGAGATTTTTTTCTATAAAAATTAAAATCAAAATAAAGTCGGATGTTTGAGAAACGGTTTTTTAAAACTAAGCGAACTTTTTTAATAAATCATAGTTTCCTATAAATTGATTTAGTTGTATGCCAACGGATTAGTTTTTCCTAGTTTAGTTATTAAATATAAAATTTTTTTAAACTTAACTGTCTCAAAAACCTCAGTGATGTCTGCGTTATAACTCATAATACTCACTTTAGCGTGCTAGTAAGCTGCTGTTGTTAAATGTTTGTGCATTTTTGCTGTCTTATATTATTTTAAACTTTTTGTGTTTTTATTTTATTATATTTTATGTGCTCGATTTTTGCTAAAAAAAAGAAGGAAGATAAATAAAGAACCAACAAAAAAGACATACGACATGAATTTAAAAGGATTAATCTAGTATTAAGTAAGATGTCATGATGCATGGGACTTTGTTTCACATAGACCTCCATTATGGCTGCATGAAATCTTCATCCACATGAAATTATAAACTCTTACATTTACAAAAGTTAATTCTGTTTTAAAAATTTTTTGGTTTTTTTTTTATACACCGTCATATCAACTTTAATTTTTTTTATTTTTCAAGGATTTACTCATCTCAAATAAGAAAAAGTAAAATAAAATGCAAAAATAATTAATCTGGTGTTATTTTTTTTGGGGGGGATATATTTGAAAAAAAAAGAAATTATGTTCAATGTAATAAATATTGGAAGCTTAACAAAATGATAGCATCACAACTACTACAAATAATTACTTCAGCCCAAAAATTATTTATTGTGTGTATTAACATTTTCATTGTTGCTGCTGTCGTTGTTGGCACTACATATATCATTTGATTATTCTTATTAAAATTAACAAATAATTCCTTTAGGATTAAAATTTTCTTCCAATGTCTAAATAAGAATTGTTCTAAAGCTAAACTTTATTTTCTAGAACGTAAATAAGTACCCATGAAAAACTTCCATGGCAAATGAGTTAAAATGCTAATAAGCATATGAATTACATACACATCCACTACTTCTAATTTGGGTCTACTTTGACTTAAAAATGTCGGTATCTAGAAGACATTAAATATAGAAAACACAATAAATATTGATTGTCTGCTTGAGTGCTGAACTTGTGATTTTAAAGGACTTGTTGTGTTCGATGTCAAGTGTTTAACTAAATGAACAACAACTATTACACACTATAATCTTGTTGTCGCAGGATGTGTGATTTAACCAAGGAAGAAATTATTGAAGAAATTGTGGTCCTTACTGAAATGGCTGTGGAAAGTTTTGATTTAGATGATGCAGAAAATATTGATATAATTCTGAATTTGATAGACTGCTTTGAAAGTGCAAATAATTTATAATATAAAAGAAGGCGAAAAGAGTGAGTAAAACCATGGAGGCTCACTGGCAACACTACGTGATACATAACCTGCAGATAATATTGGACTACGTGGTCCATTATAGCTGATACGAACTATTTACAACATGGTCCCATGTAATGCGGTCATGGACTATGTCATTGTCAAACAAGAACTTATTCCCACACGACAATTGTTCACGCTTTCACGATCCCACTCGTGGCGAAGAAACTACTTGTGAGTGGTCCATGTATTAATGACATGGAGTAGTTTTTTGCGTTAGTCCATTGTAGTATAAACCTGGACCATATGATCCAGCCCTAGGACATCGTAATATTAAATAGACCATGTTTTCTACATACATTTGGGTTACTTTTAGACTATACTTTATATGCGTGTATGGACTAGTCGCGTTATCTGCACGGTAACAAAACAAAAATGCGAGTGAAAGAAATATGCAAAAGAGAAGAGGCAAGATTGTCACTTTAAGTACAATTACGTGCGATTCTTACTACTCCGCAAGCTTCTTTATGCTTGCCCGCCACAAACTCGAGTCGCTGGCGAGGTGTCGCAGACACATCACCACCAATGTAAACATGCTCTTACACGCTGTACCTCGCCACACAGTGGGTATTGCTTCATATATTTGGCAGCAAAAAATTTAAGGAAGTATCATAAGAGTAATAAACTTTATAACAATTGTTAAGATTGGCCACGTTTATATAAATTAAAAATTTTTTTGATGTCCACGTAGGGATTCGCATCCTTCCCCTATATACTTAAATAAAAATGACATAATAATTCAAATAAGAATTGTAGCTTCAAACAAACTTCTCAAAATAGCCATAGTGTTTTTGCGACTTTCTTTCATTTTGTAGCAAAAATACCATCTGCTCAATATCGTTCGTTCAAAAATGAATAAAAACTAAATTGTTGACTAATTATTTGTTAATTTTTGTTATTTAAATTGTTTATTGATTTGTTTCTCCTGAAGAAGTTACCCAAAGGGTAACGAAATATCGAGACAAAATAAAATTGGATGATTTTTATAAAAAAAGTGACCTCAAGCTTAATTTAAAGAATAATATAAATAACAACTAAAGTTTTTAAAAACTTACTGCTTGTCCCACGATGTCGAACCAATTTTTTTTCTTTAATGAAATTAAATTTAAAACAAAAACAAATTCTAATATATTAATTTTATTTTAAATGTAATTTTATGAAAGAACAAATATGTACGTGTGACACCGTGGGCCTGGCAGATAAAGTTTTTTTAATTAATTTTTTCTGTGCAAACTTGGGTGAGTATGGAAAAATTAAAATTTGGTAAATATCCGCAAACGAATTCATGTCCGTCCGAGATACCTTATATTAAAAAATATAACAAAAAATTAATAAAAGTTGAGGTTTCATATACGCTTTATGTAAAATAATTTTTCTTTAAATTTTGTTTACGTGGGAGGAAGGAAATGCTCTTATCGAAAAAGTGCTCAAAGGAATCTCTTTAAAATTTATAGTTTAATTTCAGTATAACCCAAAAGGATTTCATAATCACTAAACATTTCTTTCATGAACTATTATTTCTTCAGCTAAATAATCTAGTTCCAAAATATGTTTGCCCGTTGAACATCATATACGAGTACTACTTCTGAAAGGATCATATGATGCAAGCAGACGACACAATGCTTTAGAATTTATTAGGGATCTATTGCAATTTCTAGAAATTCAACCACGTTTGTTTACAATTTAGAAACGCGCGTTACCAAAAATTAATAGTGGTGATGTTTGGCAACATAATGTTGTCAATTTGTAAACGTATGTTTACAAGTTGTAAAAGATCGGTTTCAAAAAAAGTGATAACATAGTGGTATCATATTGATCACATTCGTTGTCGATTTTGCAACGTCTTTTTTCCCTCAGTGTATACGTTATATTTATTGTCTAAATAAATTTCATCACATATTGTAGTATTCTACTCGTATTTATAATATAAGATTTAATAGTTATTTAACGCCTACAAACCTCGTTCTCTTACACAAAATTATTATAATCACTAAAATGCCAAATTACTTTTTTGATCGCTTAAAGTTCAGTAGATTATCGGGAGGTAACGGCATCAGCAGATCGTCGACATAATAATAAATACAAATACAAATAATCTTTTCTGGCATTACACATCCAAATACACAAGAAATGCTTAGAATAGCAAATTATATAAAAATCGAATTAAGTCCTTTCTATTTTAAAGCCAACGATATGTATTTTATTTAATGTGATTATTTTTCGAACAATTTTGTTGTTAGTGGTTTTTTTAATCCAAAGTGATTACTATTTTGGCTAAAGTTCGTAACATTTTTAGTCAGAAAGAATTGGACATGAGACAATATTCCAAAGCAACAAGGAAAAATTTCAACACCAATTAATTTCAATTTACACAGCAGAACAGAAACAACGTTGGTTTTCGGAAGCCGCTACACTCCCATCATCAGTGTTCATGTGTATTTTAATTTTTTCGATGAGCTTTGGATCAAAAGTTCTTAACAAAAAAAAGTAATCTGTAAATTTCAGTTACATTTTCTTTCAAAATTTCCTTAAAAATTATCGCCTGTTTCTAAATATGTAGTTGCTTTCTTCAATAGGTAGTAAATAACAACGATAATAATAATAATAATAGTTGTAATGATAAATAAATTAACGAACTTAGTTAGTTATCACCAAATGAATTTGACGAAATATTCATAAGTTCAGCAATTCGTTCATTGTTGCATTTAAGCAATTCGTTTTGAATAAATTTGAATACAATTTTCTGCAATCATGGCAAAAAAAAAACAAAACAAACTAAGTCAGCACATTAAGACAACCTGTTGCAACAATTGTTAAAAGTTCATTCTTGTTGCTCTATAAACACCTCATCCGAAACATCTGCTAATACCGTGATGATCATTCCTTCCAACCCAACGCCAGTTAAGAACGTTGCTGTGTTGCTTAATTTTTTTTCTTTTGGCCATAAAAGTGCATTCGAAAATTACACTTCCACTGGCACCAACAAAACCTTTCTACATTTTAGCTATTCATGTTGGTGGGTGATATTTTTTTGGAGTTACAAAAGACGGATTTCACAAATGCTCAGCCATATTCGGTGGTTGGGCTGGGAGTTAAGAGTGTAGCAGAAATGTTAACTCTGGCATATTTTAACGATAGAACTTACAAGCTAAAACCTTATTAGCATTTATATTGTTTTGACCATTACCTTTTTATTACATCTCTCCCCTCCCTCTTTATTTCTGCATCATTGTTCGAATGTGTGTCTGCGTGTGGGTGTGTGTGCCTCAGTGACTCTCATAATTTTGAAGTGTTGCTTCTGTTGTTGTTGCAGTTGCTCGGTTTATTTAGTTTAGTTTTCCCAGAAGTTTTGCTTATTGTAGCAACAATAGGAAAATTGTCCTTTTGGTTCAAATTGGTTCATCTTTGCAACGTTGTTTGTTCTTGGAGGATATTGCTGTTGTTTCTATTTTCTTTTTTGTATTTTTGTTATTTTCTAATTTACTTTTAATAATGTTGTTGTTGCTTTTTGTTGCTGTACTGCTGGAGTAATAAGAATTATTTATTGTGGCATTATTTTTTATGGTTGTTTGCAGTTGCTGCTGTTGGTGACAATGTGAAAGAAAATATTTTCATATAATATTTTTCTTCTAAATACTTTCCTCCTTCTAACAGCTTCTTTCATTGTCTGCGCGTTTCAACGTATAATTTTTATCAGCAAATAAGGTGGAGTTTTATATTAATATTATACAATTAGTTGCAGTCGTAAAAATGAAAATATTGTATAAAAATGATAATCATCCGTTAAGCATAAATGTTTCACTAACAAGAGTTTGTGATGATGATTTATTAACGATAGCGAAGGCAAAATTTAAGCACTTTGTACGCCGAAAGTGAAAAAAAATTATCTCTAGTGCTTTTAAATATATGTGGGTTTAAGGTTTCTCCCAATCACTAACCAATATCAATATCACTCTATTTTTAATTAAGCATTTATATTTTACTGTGTATGTTAAATATTAAATTTGCCAAAAACTCGTTACAAATGTAATAAATTAAATGTGAAACAGAAACTGTATCGTAATTTTAAATATCTACGACCAGTGCGCCTTTTTTAATAATGAAACAGAACTGGAACTAAACGTGTTTTCATGAAATCTCATACATGTTTCATAGGAAAAATGCAAGCAAAAGAAACTCAAAGTCAGTATGCGTTTAGATGGCTCATGTCTTATTGACATAATTCTTACTATTTCTTCTTAGAACTTTCATTGTTGTTCACACAAGTCATGTCATGTTGACGATGCTGCTTGCAAATGCCTTCAGGATTAAAATTACAAATGAGAAAACAAAACGTAGAAATCATGTCAATAAGTCATGACGTTTATAAACGCAGTCTTACTGCCGTCGATTGTATTATGGGCTATCAGCAATTCTTCCTGAAATCGAATACTTTGATCTGTTTCATCATTTAAACTCGAATTTAATTCAGATTGGGAACTCATTTTCTTGTGCTTTTATTTTGAGCTTCTCACTCTCACAAACAAGTGAACAGATTTTCACAAAATTTAATTTTTTTCAATTAAATTAATGATAAATGTTGCCGTTACTGTCGTCGTTTCGCTCATTCCCTTAGAGTGGTTTTCAGTGTAATACAGTAATTTTGACTTAGCTGCACAATCAACTTTTCATGATTTTTTGTGCAAATAAGTTAAAAATGCTGTCATCTTAAATGCAAACAAAATAGTTGAATTTTGATGATGACAACTTGCGATTTGTGTGACTTGTTTGTAATATTTTTTTTTTCAATTATAAATGGCTTGGATGTTTATGTAAAACGTGGCTACCATATTTTTTTAATGTGTGTAACTAACTTTGATTTTTTATATGAAAATATTACAAAACTACAAAAAAATATAGAAAATATGCAGATATACAAAATGCACTTAAATAAGGTTTAGGAAGAATAATAACAGATAATAAATATTTTTGGGACAGTTAAGTCAAAACGCAGCAAACGTTGATTTTTTATATTTTGTATTGTGGGCATTTATTTTAAATGGGCAGTTACAAAAAGGGCACTTAAAAAAGGGTGTTGCATGGGATTTTAGAGAATAGTGACGGAAATTATTAATTTTATGCGGTTAAGTCAAAAGTGCTCTTAAGCAAAAGGAAACTAAATCAAAACTACTGTACTAAAATAAACTTCTTCAATACAAAATACCCTACATACAGTTGTGTGCAAAATAACAGCAATGAATTTCATAGTTTCATTTTAAGAATTTTCCCATGATTATTAATGGCAGGTAAACACGAGAAATTAATTTTATTACTTGTTTTAATTTTCATTAAAATTACTTATATATCATTGTCAACAGTTGTCAAAAAGTGTTAGAATTAAAAGAAAAACAAAGAAATAACTGATAAAAAAATAAGTTTTAGAACTTATTAAATAACATTTTTGTTATTAACATTTCTTTATTTAGAGACATCGTTATATTTATTTTTTTTAACCAAACGAACAGAACAAAATCAAAGTATAAATGCATGGGGTCATCAAGCGTGGTAACATCAAGCCGACAAGCACGCGTTCACAAACTTGACAGCAAGCATTTGAGAAAGTGTCTGAGGCCCTTAAGAGTTAATACGTGTTTCCAGATTTCATTAATGTGCTGTTCATCGAACACAGTTAACTGAAACAACGAGTAAGAAAATCAAAGTTTTTCCTGTTTGGATTCATGCCACACGAATATCAAGTTTTTAAACAAAACACGTAACAACTGGCATATTTTTTTGAACTGTGTATCGCGTTTTTAAATGTCAAACAGCTGAAAGAAAAACGAATAGAATAAATTATCCGCTGTGGAAAAATATAATTAGACAAACTAAATAGAAATTAAAATAAATATATAAAAAATTGTTAAACATATTAATTTAAATGTCATACAAAGTACAATTGAAAATGTGTTACACAAACCCTATTTGTTACGTAGTCGTTAACGTGTCGAGTTTCGATTTATTTTTGACGCGTTCCATGAACAGGCTGTAATAATGGGTCTAATTACGGTTGTCGAATTTTCGCCTTCGACTTCGACAAGTTGTACTAGATTAAAGAACCACACAGTATTATACTTTAATCTTGTCCACACTGTCGAAGTCGAAGACGAAAATTCGACAACCGTAATAAGGCAGAATAATAACATTTTCCTTCCTGATAAGAAGTTGCCTAAATCCGACCTACATACATACATATATTGTACATACGTACGTATGGATGTAGTTTATTAAAATTTAAAAAAAGAATTGCACATCCATATGTATGTACATACATATAGGTACATAAATACATTTTTTTAAATAAAAGCTTCAACATATGTAGGATGTAAGTAAGTAACAAAACAATCAATCTTTTGTTCATATTTGTTGCTTTTGTTTTGGACACTCTGTTAATATGATGTTCATAGAATCCAAGCAATCGACTTGAGTAGCAAATATGATGTATGGAAACCACTCGAATAACCGAGCGGGTTTCATTCAAATTATTCACTCAATTGCGATTGCTTGCATTCTATGACCGGCACATCAAATTTTTCTTGCAAAAGTTTTCTGCTTCATACAATAGGTATAAATTAAAAATTCTTTAAAAATTTTGGCAATAAAAAAATATTTATAATGAGGCCTGTTCCGTATTTCATTACAAATGCAAATTCTCATTAATTCTCATCTATACAGAATAGGAGAAATTTTCTTTTAAAATAAGAGTAAATTTTTGCTAATTTCTCATTGCCCCATTAAATAAATACCTTTTAATAAGCAATAAACAAACAACTGGCCACTGTATCACATTTATAATCCCGTTAATATTTTCATATTACACTTTCTCAGTTATTCGCCGGCATTCTTCACACACGCATTCAATTTGTTTAGTGTTTATTAAAAAGTAGTATTTTAAGGTGTTTGAAAATATCAAATTACATACATACATATTTATATATATTGAAAATTGGCAATAATTATGTATGTATACATACATATGTATGTAGTTAAATACTTATGTATCCAATAAGCTTATTAGAGAATTATTAATTTTTAAAGAAATTAATATATTATTAAAGAAAATAATGTTTGCTATAAAAAATCTTCGCATTTACTGTTATTACCTATTTGTTTGTGTAATTTAGTTTTTTTTTGTGTTTTCCGAAGAGTGTTTTTTCTGTTGCTTGTTGTTATTTCGACATTGTATTTGCTTGCAAGATGATAAATAAATGCAGCATGCAATTGCATGCGTTTGTGTTTGTTATGCAAAAACAAATTAGTTATCTAACTGGTAGCGATTACTTTAAAACATTTACGAGTTCTTAAAAAGTAAAAAGATGCTAGTTTAAAAATACATATGTACATACATACATAAGTACATACCTATGTACATACATACTTATTTCGTTTAAAAAGGGCAACGTGGCTAAAAGTTTAGGTTGTAGTATCTAGATAATTTAGTGAGTCGGACTTAATTATTACCCGTAATTCCGTGACATTATTTTTCTTTCTTTACAAAACAGATTATTCACAAGAATCGGAAATACCAACATTTCTCCGTCCTGTTTTTTTTAATTTGACCGTATTTAGTTATTATAAATACATTTAGGAAGAAGCTCGTAATGTGTAGTTATGTATATATTTTAACATTTTCTACAGACTCCAGAAATTTCTATTAATTGTTCCCAATTTTTAATAAAGGTATGTACATATGTATGTACATACATGTAGTATGTCAGTTTTTTGTAAGGTAATGTTAGGTTAGGCTGAGAAGCTGATCCATTGTGATGCCTTAAGAAGTTAGTTGGTTTGGAAAGAGAAAGAAAATGAGAAATAAGGAAAAACAACGAAAAGAAAATAAAAAGGGAGCAATTCTGGTAACAAAAATGATCTGCAAGAGCACAGCACGCAGTCTTCTGATACGCATCCAAATCATTACCATTACGATTAGATTCTCGAGCCGAAAACTCGAGACATTTCCTAATTTGCTCAAGAATCTACTGGTCGGCTACCTCAGCCTGCTGTTCTGTAGCCTGGGACAGTGACACAGAATGTGTTCCGCTGTCTCCAGTTCCTCCGGGTCCTCACACAATCCGCAAATATCCGACAAGTCAGATCCTCCCTATCAGACAGCGGCCCGTGATGACACCTATCATGGTCCTAACGCACTCCTTCTGCCCTGAACATGAAATTCTGAAAACGAACATAATCATTCCAATGAGTGCGAATTCACAGCATTTTTTGTCAGTTCTTTCAATTCCCTTTTCAAATTGCTACGAATAATATGTAGCGCTAAGGCTTAGTAACATGTCCTTTTAAGCAGAGTTGTAATTAATATAAAAAATATAAAAAAGGTCTATTGTTGCGTTAAATTCACATTTGCAATCTGTTTTTTTTTTGGAATTTTGTTTTATTATTTTATATCAAGACTTGGTGTCACCGAAAATTTAATTAAAGCTGTGAGTGAGTGAAGTGAGAATATGATAAAACTAATTTTGTTATTAATTAATTAAAAGTTTAAGAGAGCTTTATTTATGTTGAGAACTGATTACGTGATTAATGCAATTAATGCACAAATGATAATTAAGTGGTAAATTCTTAAGGTAAGTTGGCAATTAAATTAACTACAGAATTTTTAATATCTACATACTATCTTAAAAATCGCAAAAAATATTTCAGGCAATTATTTGCTATCACAACTAAATAAATATATTTATTAAAATATATATTCTTTATTGTTTTGCCTAGTTTTTTTCATTTTGTTAATTTCGTTTATATTAACCTCGTACTCGACGCGATATGCTATTTCTTTACGATTAGGTTTATTTTTTTTTTGGATTTTAAAGAACGTTTAATTATTTTCAAATTTGAATTTTTTGGTCAACTCCAAAATATAATTAATTTTTTTCAAATTTTGGTATTTTAAAAAACTTTTTGTTTGTGTTCATTTGTTTTGATTTTAAAGAACGTTTGATTATTTTGCAATTTGGATTTATTGTAAAGCTCCAAAATATAATTATTTTTTTCGAATTTCAAAGTTTTAAGAAACTGTTCAAACATTCAATATGCAATTAAAAATTAAAACTATGTCCAAAAATTTTTAAAAATTTTCTCTTAAAAACAATAAAAAAAATCGGTGTTTATAGATGATGGTTTATATTTTTTATTGAATATTTCAAATTGATTTGCATTTCAAATAAGATAAAAATTAAACAAACCGAACAAGAAAAAAAACTTGATAAAAAACTAAAATTGGACTTTTGAGGAGATGTCGAGGTTCTTACATATCAATTTGTTTTTTGAAAAGTGAGATTGTTTCAAAGGATTTTCACTTACAATCATTGTGATATTATTTTATAAAAAGCAAAAGAAATTTTCTGCTTGAAAAAGTAACTCTGGCAGAAAGAGTAAAATATATTTTTGTTGCGAACCAAGAAAACATCGATTTATGATTTTGTAGCATTCGCCAGTTTAGTTCAAAACTTTTACGATAATTTGGTGAAGATTGTTTGTATTTTTGCTACACGGACTTAGAACCTTAACGTTTATAACACCGATAATCGGAGAAGCATGCCACCTTCCAAATGCTTTATTTTTAACTTGACTCAAATCTTGTGAATTTTTAATTGATTTAAAATTTAATATTTTTTCCCTTAGTTAAATTGAAAGATTGAATTATAATATTGAATAATTGAATTATTTGAAATAATTAACTCCAGTTTGTGAAAACTTTGAAGAAGTAACACAAAATTTCTATCCAGAAATTAAGTTTTGCTAACAAATCTTTAATATTCATTGAGTCTTTAAAGTTCTCATAAAAAATCGGTTTCTTTTCTAAGCACTTGCATACAATTTTTGTCTATTTTTGCAATTGTACTCTTTAGATACTTCCATTTTTTTCTTATTGTAAGAGAAAAAAAATTCCGCACATTCAAGCTGATACAAAATGATTAAACGATAATGATAAATAACCACTGATTGACAAATGATGTTACAACTGTCAAATACAACTACAGTAAACTTTAGAATACAACAACTCTGAAGAGGGCAAGGCAAAATGCTAGCAGACATCCAAAATAAAGAAAAAAAAATCGGAAACAAAAAGAGAGAAAATATAAAATAAAAATAAAACAAAAATTTTAAATTGCCGTTTGGCTGAAGAAATAAGAAAATGGAAATGAAGAGAAAAAACATCAATTGTATTTTTGAAAAATGACAATAAAATTTGTCAATTCGATGATAAATGCTAATTTAGAAATGACAGCAGACAGTAACAACAATAAAACATATAAGTACATACATAGAGACCTCAGAGAAACAAATTGGAAAGAAAATAAGATGGAAAGTATAGACTCAAGATAGGGATAGTCAAATGTTAGAAACCAAATACGAAATACGACACGTATTTCCATAAAAAAATGTTAACAGTCGTGTAAAGAGAAAAACATATAATATGGGTACTCGCTTAATCTGCTAAATGCCTGCTATACCTCTAAAACTCTTGAAGCTCTATTTAAATCTCAAAAGCCTTAAAAAGATTTCAAAAGGTATAAGAGACATTTAGCAGATTAAAAGAATACCCCTAGTTTTTTTATTTTTATAAATTGTTCGCCTTAAGTTCCTCTTTACTTTCATTTATATAACTAATTAATATTATTTGTTTGAAAAACTTGAAAAAAGCCAAGAATTTAAATGTGCAGTGTAGTCCGCTGTTAACGCTTGTAAATATTTTTAAAATTTGGTCAAAGTAAGGCGAATTCATACAGGTGAACTTAATACTACAACATGGCGAATTCATAACAGGTGAACTTAATAGAGCAGCTGATAAGCGAATTAGGGTTGGATGTAAAAATTTATTTATATCTTTTGTTTATATTCATTATTAAACTAAATTTATACAGCATCATACACAATTTAAAAATTCAAAAGAAATTTTATTTTTTAAAAATCTTCCATTTACTTTGCATTCTGTAAATAAAGATCAATATAATTCGATTGCCAGGATGCCTCCAATTCACAGCACAGGCCATCAAAGCACCAACACGTTGTTCTTCGCCAGCCTTATAAATATAACCATTCGCTTTATCTATGTGATTTCGCAAACGCAGCGTACTTTGATTGTTGCGGGAAACCAAAATTTGCAAGGATACTAAGGCATAATCCTCAACCATCCAACAAATGGCCACATTGTGTTTCTTATATTTTCCAAAGCTTCCCATGAATATTTTTATAAAAATCCAAATTAAAGTGTAATTTTTCTGCATATTTCTTTAGCAAATCAGCATTAGACAAAACATTAACATAAGGCAAATCCCAGCGTAGCATCAGATTTAAAGCCAACAACAAAGTAGCAACAAAATTTTCAGGTTCACTGCAATAATGAGAGTCGATAAGATAATTGTTACCAAGCCTAGTTTTTCTAATTTTTCAAATATTTTCGGCATAGAAACATGATGTGTATACAGTTGCACTTGACCGGGGCAATCAAAGAAAAAATAATTCCATTTGTTAGAATGTTTGCGTATATAACTCGATCTAAAAACAAATTCTCTTGATAATTATAAAAAGGAAACATAAGTTTACGTAACCTATCGAAAGCAAAGCGGACTTCAATGGAATTGTAATGTGTACTAATAGCCGTGGGAGTTTTTTGGGTGGGTGGTGAGGAAATCACCGGTTAACAACGACGTTGAACGGCATTACGGATGGCAGTAATTGAGCAGCGGATCTTTGAAACATTTCTTCAACAATAACATTTCTTAAAGATAATATTTCAAAGGACTTAAAAAAACAACCCTTAAAAAACAAAACTTTTTAAAATATGTAATAATAATTTTTAATATTTTATTTTTTCGCCTCACTCAAATGTTTTTGATAATTTATTTATTTATTTGTAAAAAGCGGCTACCACATACAACAAGAAATTAATCTTTTAAATTACAGTATGTGATCTTATAATGATATAATAGATTTGCTATACATACATAGTTATACTTAAATAGAACTTTAATATTAAAAACTATAATATATACATACATAAATAAGTAAGGGCGAAAAAATAGAAAGAAAATATAAAACGTGCATACATAAAATACCAAAACGACATGGAATAATATAAATACAATTAAAAACTTGCGAACAGTTTGTTTTTAAATTGAATAACGTTACCTGTATTTTGTAAAGTGTTGGGTAGAGAGTTCCACAATCGTATAGTATTTGTAAAGAACTGCCACTCTGAAATCAATGTTCGATATCTAAATTGTATAATGTGTTTTCCTCTGTTAGATCGTGCGAATTGAAGGCGGTCGAATAAATAAATTGGTTCTTGGATGTAAATAATTTTGTGTAGAAGTATTAACGATTTAATCTTAAGCAAGTCCAGGAGATCAACTCCGTATAAAGATTTAGAATGCTGAGAAGTTCCATCATATCTTTTTATATCGTAGACATATCGCAGAATCGCGTTATCGCAAAACGCAAAAATTTCACAGCCATATAACAGCTTTGGCATTAAGAAAGTTTTCGCAAGAAGCACTCGTATATTTAGTGGTGTAAGATTTTTTGAAGAGTATAGCGTTCTAGGCATTGAAAAAATTATTCCAGAAACCGAGTTTATATGAGTATTCCATTGGAGTGATTTATTAAAAATTATATCAAGATTTTTAGCTGATTCAACGAACGCGATATTTTCATTTCGTAATATGATCGGAATATCTACACTGATGTTTTGATTCCTTTGTGCTATTATAATACATTTTGATTTTTTAGGATTTAAGTACAGTCCATTCGACAACGCCCATGTAAATATTCTTCTTATGTACTTTGGTTTTACAAAAACAAAATGCTTGTGGTTTTTGTAGTGTTGTACTTGATGTAGTATTAAGTTCACGTGTTATGAATTCGCCTTGTACTACAACAAATACAACACTACAAAATCAACAAGCATTTTGTTTCTGTAAAATCATTGTAAAGTTGTCAAAAACATTTGACTGAGGCAAAAAAAATAAAATACTGAATATTATTAATATTATTGTTCAAAAAATCTTTGTGAAAATGTTCCAAAATTCCGCTGCTCAATTATTGTCTCCTGCCATCCCTAATGCCTAACGTCGTTGTCGATGGGTGATTTCCTCAACAAATTACAATTCCGTTGAAGACCTCTTTGCTTTCGTTTTTATTTTATAATTTTCAGGAGAAATTCTTATTAAGTGGAGGTATGTGCTGTTCGACTTTCATTGTTCCAGCTTTTGTTTTATACAAAATGAAGGAATACCGTGGCTTGAAATAAATAAATTTCCCTGAATATTTTTCTGCTTACATAAGCCTAATAATAAAGCTCACTAATACGAGTATGTATGTTTTAAAATTGTAAAGTGAATGAAATTGGTGGAAAAAATAGAGGAAGTGCTAAATGTAAAGTCACTGAGTAACAACTTTCTTTTATTTAAAAAATTATTAGCACTAAACTAAATTTTTATTTATAAATACATATGTATGTACGCCTCGCAGACTTCACTTCTTCACCAATTAATGTTTCCAATGGCAACTTACATTGCCATTAATAATATAAATATAATAAAAAAATATAAAAAAAAAACAAGTACATATCAGATCTTTTAAGAATACGATTGTTTCCTTTCACTCCATTAGCTTTTGTTTGTGTTCCTGCAAGAACGTTGGATTTCAAATGCCCAACGAAAACGGTTGTGAGCAATAATATGTTAATGCAGATGCTGGTTGTGTAGCTTTTAATTAAGTGTTTCCTGACTCACGGTTCTTTGTCTAGTGGAATACCAACAAAAAATCAGATTGATTTTGCTCCTTATATGGATTACAAAAATGGTAGCAGTTTCTGAAGAGACCTCTTCGATATAAAAAATCAATTTGAAATTATTTATATTTTTATCACCACTTATTTAAATATTCATTTAGGTTTTCTTTTTCTGATAATTAAATTTGTTCACTTATGGAAATTTTCAACTTTAATGTAAACAAAAGAAATAAACAAATTTCGAGATTCAACCATGATAAAACTAAAAAAAGTTATCAGCTGCGCTATCAAGTTCACCTGTATGAATTCGCCTTAGTTCAAAGTATGAAGAATTCCACAGACAAAAAGGAAAAAAACTCATGATGGCAAAGAAACAATCAAGAATCAAATTAACAGCACAAAAAAAATACAATGTGAAAAAATGAAACAATGAATGAATGAACGAATGAACTGATGAAATAAAAACTTAAATTTACAAGCACAAAAAGATACACACGAGTGCATAAACTAAAACAGACGCATTCAGAAAAGTTGTTATTCAAAAATGTGACAATGAGTGTGTGAGGCGGAAGTGAAATCCCTTAGTGATAGTAAAAACGAAGGCGAGAACACATTTTCAATATAAAAAAGCAATACGTCCATTCTATTACATCTTCTTTAAAAAGAACAAAAAAATATTCAGAAGAAGGAAAAACATATACACACACACACACACACAAACAATTAACAAATAAAAAAGGAAAGAAACGAAAAATAAAAGGAAAATAAAGTTTTCAATCGAATTATTGATGTCCATCATTCATCATTAGAAACATGTTTTATTATGTTTCTGCTTTGATTTTTAGTAAATATATGTACATATGTATGTAAGTGCGAGTAAATTCATTTTAGATCTCTTACTTTGACTGCAATATTTCTGTACGTCTATTTCTAATATTGTCTGCACGTAAAAAGACTTGAATTTCCCAGAATTTTGAATTCAGTTATCTTCAGCAAGTGGCTTCTTTTGTAGTGATAAAAGTATAAGTTTAAAAAAATTATAAAAATATTTTCTTTTTAGAAAAATTCCAGTAACGAACACTTCAAGTCGCGATGTATGCTATTAAAGATCTAAGCATATGGCTCTAAATTTTTATAAAAAGAAAACATTTAATCAATTAAAAATGGTTCGTAGTAAAAACTTTAAAATCTTAAATATGTATGTATATAGCTTTTAGATGTCGAACGATATCGTTCTTTCGTGAAAGCACGAGGGCGGATTGGTATACAAGCTACCTAGCGCTAGATGGCAGCACAAACACAAAAACTTTTTTTTTCAGAAATTGCGATCTGGCAAACGTCAGCTACTAAAATTTCACCCAAATTCACCGATTAGTTTATTTGTTGTAGTCGTTTGAAGTAAGCAACAGCGAATTTCGTGTAGTGATTAAACACTATTATGTGAAAGAGAAAACGGCGAAAGAGACAAAAAAACCTCGATGAACATTACGGTGAGTCTGTTCCGTCAGATTACATGGTAAAATATTGGATTGCTGAATTTAAACGCTGCCGAACAAGCAGTGCAACAATACCATCAGCAGGAAGGCGAAAAGAGGTGGTTACTGAAGAAAATATTAAGAAAATCCTCGAAATCGTTATGAATAATCGCCGAGTCAAGTTACGTGAGATTGTTGAAATGGTAAACATATCATATGAACATGTGTTCAACATTTTGCTTAAACATTTGCATATGAAAAAGCTATCGGCAAGATAGGTGCCGCGTTTGCTCAGTGTCGACCAAAAACGAGTTCGACAGACCACTTCAGAGCGGCGTTTGGATATGATAAAGCGTAATCCTGTTGATTTTTGGCGTCGATTAGTAAGTGTTGATGAAACGTTGGTCCACCACTACACACCTGAAACTAAAAATCAATCGAAACAATAGGTGGAAGCTGGTGGAAGTGCTCCGAAGAGAGCGAAGACAGTGAAATCGGCTGGCAAGGTTACGGCCACTGTATTTTGGGATGCACATGGAATATTGCTCATCGATTATCTTTAAAAAGGATACACAATCACAGGAAAGTATGATCGCGCATTATTGGATCAATTGATTGATGCAATCAAGTGAAAACGACCACATTTAAAGAAGAAAAAAGTGCTTTTTCTTCAAGACAACGCACCGGTTCACACAGCATTAGATACGATGCTAAAATTACGTGAAATACACTTCGAATTGGTTGATCATCCACCTTATAGTCCAGATTTAGCTCCTAGTGACTTTTTCCTGTTTCCAAACTTCAAAAAATGGCTCGCAGAAAAAAGATTCAGCTCTAACGAAGAAGCGATTACCGAAACTAACGCGTATTTTGAGGGGTTCCCAAAATCGTATGGAATCGTTGGAATATCGTCTTACTAAGTGTATTGAGCTAAAAGGAGACTATGTTGAGAAATAAATGGTTTTTGAAAAAAAGTGTTTTCTTTTAAACAAAAACAAAATTTTTTAGAAATTGTTTTTGTTTTAAATGTAACTTCACAAAAGAACGATATCGACCCGACATCATGGGCCAGGCAGTAAGTCGATTTACCTACCTGCACTTATTGTTGGAAAAAAGAACAGCTCCTTCATTCATACAAAGTGTTATGAATTGAATAATGATACTATCTAAAGTCTAGTGCAACAATTTAACTGTTCAGAGATTCCGTATATCTAAGTATAAGCTGTATCTGTGCTCAGTTACTTTATCAATAAAATTTTTTAACGATAGAATAGCACAAAAAGTTGGAAATTACTCTTTCGAAGAAATTAAATGGACGCTTTAGTGGCAGAAATTCGAAAGTAAAACTATGCACCGTGCTTTCCTGTTCTATTTTTTCAATCCTTATATTAAATTGTCCATTTGATATCCCTGAAAATATCCTAAATAGTGACACGAAAAGTTTAAAATAGCATAAAAATTCTTCAAAAAAGATATGAAAAATGGCACCAAAAAGTATTCAAAAATGCAAAAAATGACACCAAATAAAAGGAAATATTATAATTTTAATATAATTTTATTTTATTCAATACTTTCTTCTTTCGAATTTTCATTTGTAAATTTATTAACAGAGACCGTAACAATTATGATATTTATAATATATGTAAATCAAAATATAGTTGTTATCAAGGCGATTTCATTACAAGTGAACTTGATAGCGCAGCTGATAACTTTTTTTTAGTTTATCAAAGCCGAATCAGGGTTGTATGTCAAAATTTATTTATTTCTTATGTTTACATTCATTGTTAAATTAAATTTATACAACATCATACACAATTTTAAATTTCATTTTTTTTCATATAATACGTGTACAAAACAAATTTCATTTTTAAAGAATCTTCCATTTACTTTCGATATCATTCGATTGCCTAGATGCCTCCAATTCAGCACCCACAGTACAGGCCATCAAAGCATTAACACTTTGTTCCTCGCCAGCTTTATATTAAAAAGCTGCTGTAAGTAAAAAAATTCAGGGATATTTATTTCAAGCCACAGTCTACCTTCACGCGATATGAAACCCAAGCTGGAATAGCGAAAATCTTACAGCATATACCTTCACCGAAAAACTATTTATCCTGAAAATTATAAAAACAAAACGTAAGTTTACGTAACCTCTAGAAAGCAAAGCGGTCTTCAATGGAATTGAGCAGCGGAACTTTGAAACATTTCCACACAGATTTCTTCAACAATAACAATATTTGTTAAAGTTATTATCAGAGACTGGTCTCGATATCCTATTTCAAAGGATTTCAAAAAACAACCCTTAACAAACCAAACTTTTTGAAATAATAATTTTATTATTTTTTTAATATTTTTTTTCGCCTTAGTCAAATGTTTTTGACAATGCACTATGATTTTACAAAAACAAAATGCTTGTGGTTTTTGTAGTGGTGTACTTGTTGTAATATTAAGTTATGAATTCGCCTTGATTGTTATTTTACGATCTTTATTTTTTTTGGCAGAAATAATTGTCGGTTACTGATTTTTTTTGTCAGAAGAATTTGTCATAATCTTATTTTTAAAGTAGTTCGAAAAGAGTCGACAAACTTAAAGCTTTTAAAACTCTAATATATCAAAACGCATTCTCCACACTCATTCCCTTGAGATGATATTAGACTTTATGTTGGTGAAGGGAACACAAGATTCGATATGACCGAAGAATTGATATCTTAGAATTAAAAAAAAAGATTATATTGTTCAAGAGAAAATACTTCTGATCTTTTCACCATTTTTTATAAGGATAAAACTATTTTTAGAGCATTTGTCAAAAACAAAGAAAACAATTAAATAATTATTTATCAAAAATACTTTTATTTATACTCGTATTTAAAAATAAAATACACAAACACACTATTAAAAACACTTTTACTGCCTCAATTTCTTGCAAAGGATCTAACTCGAATTTAGTGAGCAGTCATCAACAACGTTAGAGATTTTATTCACTTCCTCCATGGCAATTATAGGAATACTATTCGTACAGTGTAGGTAATCGTTACGGCCACATTTTTGGAAGTTTTTTTCCATGTCTTTAATGATTGTCAGCATTTCCGCATATTTACCAGCTACACATTCACTATTCGATTGAGAAGAACTTTGAATTTTATTAATGACATCTTCAGCTTTTTCTAAAACATCAGCTATGTTTTCATTTATAGCAGCAATAATGCAGTTATAAGAAGTGGAATAGATATGAATCAATGATTTGAAGGCAAGTCTACATATTTCGCTGTCACCATCAGCTCCACCACCACACTTTGCTATAGCATTGACCGTGTTATTAGGTGCATCAGGCACACACGCAGCGTTTATTTGACTTATATCTTCAATTTTTTTCACAACAACTTGAATTTGTTGAAAAGGAGTTGAAACACTTTCATCAGCATTTGCGACCACCCAGCTTAAGGCAAAAATTGCAAAAATAAATTTCATGTTTTTTTATACCGTCAAAAGTATTCTGTTTAGTTTAGCACTGAACGAATTTCCCAAAATTTCTATGCCTTTATACTTTCAAAGATACTGCTGATAGCTTGTTTTGTTTGTTTGTTTTCTTATTAGCGACTGAAACTTTTAGCAGATATTTTACACTTCTTGAATCTTAGCGCACGTTGGAATAAATGATTCTGCTAACAAATCCACTTTATGTTTTGAATTGGCCTTGACGACTTTTTATTACTTTATTGGATGAATACACAAAGAAGTAAATCTACTTGACTTGATTATGAAATATTAAGACCACTATGAATTAGTTGTCTGAAAAATGGTAACAGTCGTGAGCGATAAGTAGAGTTTTTGCTCGAAACTTTAACTTAAGCTTACTCCTGTGCTGCATACATATGTCTATCATATCCTTTAGAACTCCTTTAGAAAGATATGTTGGTGGGAGGTACGGTATACACGATTCGATATAGCCGAAGAATCGCCATCTGTTTTGTGTATTTTGTTTTTTTTTAATAAAAACGTGGAGTTTTAAGAAAAACAAAACAATATTTACTCAGAGCAAATATTAGGAATACCTAGGATTATTTTTCAGAGCAGTTTTTGTGAGCATAAAAAAACATTAGAGCGCATTTTTAGTCGTCTTGTTAAGAGTTTTTAAATATATTGCGTTTAAGTATTTTTAAAAACAAACACAACATTTGGGATATTTTGTCAAAGACAAAATCATACATTTTGAAATAATAATACGAAAAAATATGAAGAGGAAGAACAAGCACTATCATGGTGATTCTAAAACAAATTACAACACGAAAAAACACACGCCTTATGTTGGTAGAAACATCCCTGCTGATAATATTGGACTACGTGGTCCATTATAGCTGAAACAGACTACTTACAACATGGTCCGGTGTAATGCAGTCATGGACTACATCATTTTCGAACAAGAGCTTATAGCTATTCGATAATTGTTCATCATCCCGATAGTACTCATGCCGAGCAAACTACAGGGTGTCCGCCGCGAAGGTATAAATTTATTATGGAAACTTATTCGATAAACCAACGTATTTTAATCGTTAAAACAATTTATCAAAATCAATCATCGATTACTGTGACGATGAGAAAGTTACGTGAAATTTTTGGGAGAAACAACGTGCCAACAAAACGCACTTTTTATCGTGTAGTGAATGATTTCGAAGAAAGAGGGTCTGTAGGTGATAGGCTTAAGCATGGACCACAACGTAATGCAAGACCGGCTGAAAACGTCACTGCTGCTCAAGAAAGTGTTCAAAACAATTTATCAACCTCAATTCGACGCCGTGCTCAGGAGCTTGGTCTTCAGAGAACAACTTTGGCCACAATTTTGCACAAGGATTTGCATTTTTTTCCATTTAAGATTCAGTTGACACATGAGCTTCTTCCCCAAGACCATTTACGCCCGTGACAACCCCGATATTCATGAAAAAATCATAATGAGTGACGAGGCACATTTTCATTTGAATGGATATGTGAATAAACTGAATAGTCGGTTCTGGGCAATGGAGACCCCTCAAATTATAAATCAGTCGTCACCTTTGCATCCATTAAAAGTGACAGTCTGGTGTGCAATTCGGTCAGGAGGAATCATTGGACCTTACTTCTTTGAAAATGAAAACGGAGTAACGGTAACTGTGAATGGGGAGCGATATCGTGATATGATTGAAAACTTTTTAAAGCCACAACTGCATGCTTTGGGCTTGATTATCATGTAGTATCAACAAGACGGTGCCACATCGCATACAGCGAGGATTACAATGGAGTTACTGCGAGACCTCTTTCCACAACAAGTTATTTCAAGAAACGGTGATGTTGATTGGCCTCCACGGTCGCCTGATTTGACTGCTCCGGACATCTTTTTGTTGGGGATATCTGAAAAGCAAGGCTTATGCAAACAAACCAGAAACGCTTGAGCAACTCAAATAAAATATTCGTGATGAAATTAATGAAATACCGCGTGAAATGTGTGAGAATGTAATGAAAAATGTGCTCAAAAGGACTCGCATTTGTGAGGCTAACAGAGGCGGACATTTATCTGATATTGTATTCCATGCATAATTGCCGACATTAAATAAAACATTTATCAATATAAGATCCATTCTCTTTCATATAATCAAAAATTATAAACAAACAAAGTAGTATACCTTCCCGGCGGACACCCTGTACTAGTGAGTGGCCCATTTTTGATCACATGGAGTATTTTTTGGGTTAGTCCGATGTAGTGCAAACCTGGACTATATGGCCAAATCGTAGGACATCGTAATGTTAAATAGACCATGTCTTTTACATACATTTGACTTACTTTTAGACTAGTTACCTATCTCTCTCCAGCTTTATCTTTGACCTCCCGGCCCTATTTGCCTCGGCTCCGATCTCTCTTTTTTTATTTTTCCTTCTCTTCTTCAGGTTAGCACAAAGTGATCAGTTGGACCCAATTCTACAATGCATATATTTTCAAAACGTCGTCGATAAGTATTTTTTACGCATGTCATAAACGTTGCGACCGTTGGTTGTACCCGAGATTGTAGCGTTCGAATGCTAGTTGTTTGAAGTTTTGTCTTAGCATAAAAATAATACATGTTTGAAGATCATGATCCCAGTTTGGGACTTGATAAAACCTCTGGCTAGGGATATGTAGATTTTTTGCTCCAAACTTAAACTGAAACACTCCTGTGCTATGCCTGCGCAATTAAACCAGCCATTTACCCGCATTGTAGATTTTTTTTTTCATACGAGAGCCCCCGTAGACTAGTAGATAGCGTAGTAGACTTGTAGTTTGGGGTCGGTGGCTCGATTCCTGCCTAGATCCTGGATGTTTCTGCAGACAAGCCAAAATTGCTTCGCGGTTTGTGTTTGTTCCTTAAAAAAAGACGTCGTTTTTTCTCAACTTTCTTAGGACGTTGCTACCAAAAATCAAATGCATTTATATGATGAATTTTCGATTCATGTCCTTTCCTTTAAATTATCGTTATTTGCCCTTTCATAACATTAAAACCAGTGATGGCATTTTTGTGCTTTTCGGTTTTTTTTTGTTGCTTTTTGCAATTTCTCACAGTGTCTTTTGTGCTTCTGTACAACTGAGAAATGTTTTTATTTACAAAGATTTGCTACTTCTTTTAAGCGCAAATAGTACTTTTTAAGCAACCACGATTTTTTCCCGCTACGGTCGAAAGAACACTCAGTTTCATGAATTTGTTTTAAGCAAAAATTAGAAACCGTTTATTTTTAAATTCAATATATGAGTTCTGCATATTAAATACGGTTTAAAATTTGAAAATGCATGTTGTAGCTACTTTCAACTGCCTTTAAATGGTTGTAGCGAAATAAATTCGAACGAATCATTCCAAAAATCTCAATATTTTGTTACAACTGTTTTGTGGCCTAATTGCGAAGACGAAATAGATATTTTTCAGCAAAAGAAACGAAAATGAAACGAAAAATCGATTGTGATGCTATCATGAATTTCATTCGACTTTAAATTCCATTTTTAATCGATTCCATGTTATTTAGAATTTACAGAAATTTGTATCCTACACATCGCCTCAAACCCCAAATGTTTTAAGTTACTTTGAAAAAAATTATGTTGAAGGTTTTTCTTTATACCATGTAAAAAGTTCTTGAGCAGTTCTTGCTTAATCCAAAGCAAATGTATACCCACTGAAAAGCCAATACAGGCCATATACATACATATACTAATATTTTTAATATTTCAATTTTGATAAATGACTACGGTGCAATAAAGGAGCGATATTGTAAATACATACATTTTCTAAACAAACTATTTATGTATTTTATTTTTAAAGGGTCCGCCATTTAACGTTTTTTTTCAACTAGTGCTTATTTCGTGAATGCTAACACTTAGCTCATGTCTGATTTGACAGATAATTAGTTTTATCCTTCCGCTGAACGAATATGGTTGTGTATACGCTTCGCTAGGTGGGCCTGCGATCGACTTACAGAAGATTTCGAGTTTGCCCAAAAAATTATCTTTTCAGATGAAGCTCATTTTGATCTTGGCGGGTATGTAAACAAGCAAAATTGTCGCATTTGGGGCACAGAAAACCCGCACGCATACATTGAAAAGCCGACGCACCCAAAACGAGTCACTTGTTGTTGCGGATTTTGGTCCAGAGGCCAGAGCAAGGAGTGGCCGTTACAGTCAATGGCAATCGTTATAGGGCCATGTTGAAGAATTTTTGTTCACAAAAATTGAAGAGGAGGATATTGGCAACATTTGGTTTCAACAGGACTACGCTACGTGCCACACAGCCGAAGCTACACTCGATGTTTCGCGCCCTGTTTTTGAAGATCGCATTATCAGCCGCAGAACTGATGTCATTTGGCCACCTCGGAGCTGCGATTTGACACCGTTGGACTATTATTTATGGGGTGCCGTCAAAGATAAGTATTACGCCGACAAGCCAGAAACAATTGACGCCTTAAAGGACAATATTCGTGAAGCCATTGGTGAAATACATCTGCACACAATCGATAATGTGCTTAAAAATTGGACCGATCGTGTAGGCTACTGCATGGCCAGCCGAGGCAGCCATTAGAATGAAATTATTTTGCATTATTAACCGGAAGGATTGTACTTTCAAATAAAAAAAGAAATTTGAGAAAATATTCAGTAGATTTTTTTATAGCATTTTCAAAAAAAAAAGTTTTCTGGCGGACCCTTTATATATGTATGTATGTGCCTAATCTATATGTACCATTTACATATGTATATTCTTTTACTCCTGTTTTTGTTTTGTTACATTTTCTTGACTTTTATTAAATGAATTGTGATTTTATTTAAATTAATATGTTAATAAATTCTACTATTTGATCTCAAGTCTTTTATTTATTTTGAAGCAAAAAATTTAAATTATATTTTCGGTATTTAGTTTAACTTTTTTATAAATTGCTTAATATTTTTTGTCATAACTAAAAATTTTAATATATTTTTGTAGTGCTTTTTTACCCTTTTTTGTAATTATTTTGCGATTTTTACCCTTTTTGGCAGAGCTTACGGTGCTTTTGTTCCTTCTAGAGATACCAACACTGATTAAAACTTCTCCACCAAAAATCTCATCTGAGTTAAGAGAAATTAGTGCTTTGAGAAATAAAAAGAAAATTCTCCTGTAAACAGAAAACGTTTTTTTTTGTCTAGCTCTCCAGCGTCTCTTCCGCGATCGTTTTTAAAACAAAAAAAAAAACATGCCAAAAAAAGACGTCATTAAAATCATTGGTAAATTGCGTGTTATAGCATTTGGGACACTAACAAGTTTTGATCAAACTACACGAGCCGCTAAATTTTAAGACAACATAATAAAGATCATTTTTAGTTATCTGTTTTTTTATTTTTTTTGTATATTTTAATTATGTACTTATGTACATACATAATTTTTCTAACGTCGTACAGACTATAATTATTTGTGCTAAGACAAAGCTTAATTCTAATTAAGGGCAGAATAAAGATCTTTGAGTTTTTTCCGAACAATATTTAGAAAATTTGGGCTACATGGACACCTTTAATTTTTTTACATAAGTTTGCTAACATGCTTGTACTTATGTATGTATGTATGTACATACTTACATACATATTTCATATTACATAATACATCTTCTCTAACAACAATAAAATATAATCAGAATAAGGAAAATCATATACACACACAAACACAATTGAAAAACAAGAAAGGAACAGAAATAAAAAGAAAATTATGCTTTCAATCGAATTGTTGATGCCATCATTCATCATTATAAACATGTTTTATTATGTTTCTCCTTTGATGTTAAGCAAATCTTCTCTTACTAAAAAAACTTTAGTTTCCTGGAATTTTGAATTGAGTTATCTTTAGACAATGATTTTTTTTGTAGTGATAAAAGTACAAGTTTTAAAATGATAAAACAAAATTTTTTTGGAAAAATTTTAGTAACGAAGACTGCAATCGCGAGCCGGTGCCATTTATGACTTAAGCTTAAACTTATAATTTATGTAAATAAATTTTATTTCACAAATGCCAAGAAGGTTAGTTTGCAGAGACCACCAGTTTCTGTGAACTGACATGCGTTGCTATTCAGAGGTAATTTTAAAATAACTTACGATAAATTAATTATTTATCTTAACTTCGCATGGACCTGAGAGCTGATTGGAAAGCAGTGTCTTAGTAGGTCTTAAAACAAAATTCTACACACATATACGAGTGTTTTCACTGTTCTAGTCGAAAAAACCGTCAAGCGGAGAACTCGGTGCATGTTTAGAAACACACATTTTTTACCATCGAGACATCTAGATCTTTATGAATTCGTGAGTTCTTTACTTGCCAGGAGGCGGCTGTAATTGTACGAAGGATTTTATTTTGTCGCCTTTGAATTTTTTCTACAGTTGACGTTGAGGCAGTACCCCGTAGTTGGATTCCATGGCACCATATGGGTCGCAGAATCGATTTGTATAACAGTAGTTTGCAGTATAGCCTCAGTATAGTTTCTGCGTATAATCCAATTAATTTGAGCTGATTTTTATTTGGGTTGACTTTGCTTCTATGTCGGTCTATATGACTTCCAAAATTTGTAACCTCAGAATGTTGCGGTATATTTTGACTATTTATTTGAATGGGGGGACATGTCTCCCTGCGCAGAATGAAAGTTATTTGAACCCATTTTTGCTCATTAATTTTTATTCTCCGTTGCTTAATACATTTTTCAATTTGCATTAAATAGTTCTGTAGTCGGCCGGATGCTATGAGTGAGTTTTCGTGAGCACTTAAATTTATAAGTGGATGGCACAAGTTAATGTCATATCCGATGTAGATATTAAATATAAAGACACGTCCAAAATACTACCTTGTGGCATCCCAGCCTTTGCAGGAAAATTCAGATTTGTTTTACGCTTTAAGCCTTCATGTCATACTTTATCGAAGGCTTGTGAAACATCTATAAAGAGAGCAGAACAATAAATATTTTCTTTAAAACTTTTTCTTCTTACATTTACCAGTCGATGTGTTTGTTCAATAGTGCTGTGTTTTATTCTAAAGACAAACTGGTGATCTGGAATGCATCTATTAAACTAATTAAAAAAAATTGTTGCGTCACTTCTCATTACCTCATAAAGCGTATTTTTATCTACTTTACGCTTTAGTTTCAAAACTGAACCTTAAAATTTGTAAAATGTTTTTTTTGCAAGATTCCTAATTTAAATAAAATAACTTTTCATCTCAGTGTAATATTGTTAAAATTTGCTTTAGGATAAGTAGACGATAATGCTTGGAATTCCATTTTTAGTTTTATTCTTGTAAATTTTATTAAAACACAAAGTTCTTGGAATTAAACACCGTGCGTAATGTAAACTTTGCAATTAATACTTTTTTGTACCAAAACTGAAAATCCATTGAAAAACTCATGGAATAGTTGAAGTAGTTTTCTTAATGAATTTCGTCCAAATATCTACTAGAATTTTCAAAGTGATTACATCCATACGTAACGAACATGTTCATCCATATTTCATTCCATTCTGATCTCTTAAGGCAGAATTAGTTTGTACGTTCTGTTCTGTTACGAATCAGCTGTTTTGTTTCTGTTCAATTGAAAAACTGTATGTTTGTTGTTACTTTTTCGTTCTGTTCTGTTGCGGACTATTCTGTAGAAAATTAGAATACAACGTTGAGAGACAGCCAAGAGTTTGTAGGTACTAGTTTTTTGTCGAATGAAATATTACAAATTTTGTTTTAAAAGTCAGAATATTTTATTTTAATTTAAATTATTAAAGATTTATATATTCTTTCAAGTAAAAAACATTTTGCAAACATTTACAAAATTCTTTCATATAATTATATCGTCCACATCCGAGAGCTCAGACACAGAACAAGTAAGTAACAAATATTTTCTACAGAAAAGAACGGCACAGAACGGCAACGGAAAGTAAAAACTAATGAGGCCTTTATTCTTTTTCAACTTCACTCGTTTGAAGAGAAAAAATCTTATTACTCATATAAAATTTTGGGTGCTCTTGAACACTCTCGTTGCTTTGCTTATGTTTTTCCTTGAACCAATACTTACTTGACAAAGAAAGGAGAAAAGGGGGTCTAAAACTTTGGCTTTGCCTATTTATTATCTTATAGAGTATCCACTCGATTAATGTTTGTCCGATTAATCGAGTAAAGTTTTTCCATTATTTGATCGAATAATTAAAATAGGTAATTTCGATTAACGAATAACTCGAACAATTGATGTCAATTAATCGAGTAAAATGACGTCGCCATTAAAGGGCTCAGTAAAGATTCCGCAACATTAATTGAGTTGGATGGAATAATAGAGTTCTTACTCAAAAATTTCGAAAAGGCGAATAATTCCTTTTCAAAAGATTTGCTTGCCTTAAGGAGAGAATAAGCGAGAGGCGAATTAAAGTACTTATTATACTTACTCTTTGTCGTAATTACGAAAAGTTCCACAATTTTAAAATGTAGCTCGAAAGTTAGCAATCATCTTATGATCAGTAGTTTTACATTGAATGTGATCAAAATTTATTAGACGATGATATTTTGGAAGAAGAAAATGTGGATCTAAATAAAAACCATCTCTTGTGTGAACTTAACAAAACTATTAAAAGTATTACAAATTTTAAAAAATCTAGCGCAAATTCTATTAGTACTCGTATAATAGATGATTTCATGTACATATTTCGATAAGACAAAGAAGAGATCAGAACAACTAGAAAATCTTTTTAATGCAATCTTATCACTATTACCAACGTCTACTTTAAGTGAAAGGGTGTTTTCAACGTCAAGATAACAAAAAAAAACTGTTTAAGAAGCAAACATCTAAGCTGTATACTATTTATAAAAAAAACTATTTTAATAGTTGTGAATCAAATCTCGTCAACAGTATAATTTTTCATTAAACTTAATTTTTGATGTATTATCTTTTTTTAAAAGTTTTAGAACTGTCTACGTAGGTACAAATGAATTGTTATTTTATTGTTTCTTTTTAACTACATTTTTGTTTTATTGTTTGTTTGTTTATTAATATAATAAAATTATCAAATCAAGCACACATGCATATTTCTTCCATTCGGTAGAATCATTTGATATTTTTTTGTTATTTAAATTGTTCAATTTATTCAAATAATTTAAAACCCTTATACGATTAATCGAACAATTTTAAAATCTCAAAATCTATTGATTCCTTACTCGAACAAAACTAAAAGTCAAATAAATGAATACTCTATTATATTAATAAGGACACCTTTAATCAATTGAAAACGATTCGAAATCCATCTTCTATAACTAAGATTCGGTTAACCTACTTGCATTTCTTTTCGAAAAAATGAACTACTGCTCCTTCATTCATGCACACTTTAATGAATTGTTTAATGATGTTACCTGAAGTCTGCTGCAGTTATGGGACATTTGTTGAGTTAACCACAGATTCATCCCCACTAAAAATTTAATGCCCATTGACAATATTAGCGAAGTGACGTTTAAGTGCTACGTACTTCCATTTAAATATAAAATTATCAAACACACTCACTCACGTGTACTGTAAAAACTTACATTTATTTTTCATTTCATCCCAACAACCTATAAATAAATATATTTGCATTGTTATTCAAGTTAACTTTTAGTATTTGAATATTTTTATATAAAAAGGGAAAACCATTGCAATAACGAAAGTTCTATAATAACAATGTTTTAAAGGCCTACTGAAAAAAAGCAACTTTAACTTTCATTAGTTGATGCACAAAAAAATAAATAAACTGCCTGCAAGCATCCACTAGTTGAAGTAGTGGCAATAAAACTGTGCCGACCTGTTCAAAAAGTGCAACGTTAATTTGCCTCATATCGGCTATAAAAAGATAGAAATGTGCAAATACTCACACACACACACAACTATTGAAGCCCTGACAAAATTCTAGGCGCTGTTGGCCACAAAGTTAACACAGCAAACAGAGTAAAAGAGTGCAGCACAGCAAAATTGAGTCGATTACAAGAGAGTAGATTTAATGAATAATTAAATGGAGTACAAAATATTTATTAGAGTTTCAAATTTAATAATGCATAAGGATAAATTTATCACTGTGTATGTGTTGAACAGCAAAATTATTTATATTTTTAATATAACAAAATACGAACAACTACATACATACTAGGGTGATCTACTCGGATTTTCAACTGGTTTTTAAAACCGGATTTTCTTCAATACGGTTGTCGGTTTTTTCAAAATGTTGATTTTTCGAATGTCAAATAGCCCGGTTTTTTTACAATTAAAAAAACCGGCTCAGTCAAATACTTTTCAATTTGTATATTTTTCAAATAAAATTACTTTTTACTATATAAAAACTGAGACGAACGTTTCCTGTTGATTATCAAAATATTTTTTTTTCAATGTAAAAGCTCTAGGCGTTTTTAACTATGGCGAAATAATCTTATGAGGTGGTAGTCGGTGTGAATTAAATTGGCATTGTTGCATGCAATGGGTATCAAACTGCATATTTGAAAATCGTTGTTTAGTTTTGTTAACAATTTACATCATATTTTATATTTTATATAGACAACTAATGAATGTCGCCTAAAAGGTTTTAATACTTTTATCTCTTCTAAAATCTTCAAGGGCTTGGATTTCTGCCGTAATAGCCAAAGTTCTTTCTAAACGCCGATTTTTACCAATTTGCGATTTTTCAAAAAAATGTCTATGAAAATTCCAAGTTTAGCATTTTTCAATATCGAAAATATACTCGTATGGTAAATTGGGTTTTAGGTTTTCGGAACTTTCCTCCTTTAAAAAAAATAACCTTTTTATTTAATTATATGAACTTTTAACTATTTAAAAAAAAATTAATGGTGTAAATTTTTATTATATAAAAAATTTTTTTATATTTGAAAAATTTATGTTTTTTTTATAAAATTTCCTTTTTCTTTGAATTATGTGCGGAATCTTTAGTAGTTTTGCGAACAAATCTTAAAGTACACCTAATTCTGTGAACTTAACAGTCTCTTAGTAAAGCAATGTTAACTTAACAGCAATGCTAAAGGGAGCTAACTGACGGAGCTAACTTCACACACATCAAGTTGTTTATATAGATTCTAAACTTTAGAATGTTATTAAGGACTTTTAACTATCTAATAGTGATGAAGTATATAAATTTGTGAGTACATATTCGCGAATACGAACATTCAATTTGAAAATTAGCGCCACTGCAAAATAAAATATTTAAAATTTAAAGGAAACATCTCTCTTTCGTATTAATAAAATAAATTTACTCAACTATCACTCTACTCTCCGTACCGACAAAAATAAGTCACTTCTTATGTTCCATAATCGCAGGTAACGAACGAAAGCGCTTACAGATGTAAAGTAATACAAAATAAAGCATTGTAGTTGGATTGTAGTTGGTTTGTCTGCTTACTTATTTCGCTGAAAGTAAGCACATTGCATGGCAAAAGTTTCAACAAAATAGCAAACAATTTTTTTAAATTGTATCGATTAGAATCGGACATTATTTTAAAGCACGTTTATATACGAAAGAATTGCTTCTCTTCCTTACAAAGCTGCTTATGTAGAAGATCCATTTCTTACTGGGTGTCTTCTATCTACATTATTATCAACTTTTCTTTTTGTCAAACAAAAGTTTAAAACCCAGCATGTACTTTGTATAACCGTAAGACAGTTTTTCTAATACAAGACTGTACAACTAATTTATATTTAAATAAAACACAATGAATGCTTTTCTAGCAGGCAACCCACAGCAATATTTGTTGCTGTCGCAAGTTTTTTTATTTTCCTTTTCTCAGTCTCAATTTCCATTACATTTTCAGCATTCTTATCTTAATATTCAAGTCTATAAAATCATAATGCTTTTTTTGTTTTTATACTTTTGCACCTGGAAGCAAGAAATCCAAATTGCAAAATTGTTTCTCTTCCGAGTGATTCGTTGTAGTTGAATTGTTACAACTTTTGTCATTCTTGAAGATATTAAAGATGGCCAAGCGGCTATCAAACATCAACGGAAAGAAAAATTATTACAACAACTTTTTCCATGAACAATCCAATTAAAATGACACAAGTTTAACTAATGAAACAATCTAATGATGACAGAGGAAATTTAATTGTTCACTGTCATGTCTATTTTTTAATTGCTCAATACCTGCGGCAAATATATCTACGAGTAGCAAAACAAAATGTTAAAGGAATATTTCACTTTTTTAAGTGAAATTTCTTTGAGCGAAATCGTGTTATTGAAGGATAACTTCCTTTGGCAAAAATGTTGGTTCATTGGTGATCTAAGTAGTTAGAAGAAAATTCAGGAATAGTTTATTGTTGTAAGAAAATAATTGCCAGCTAGTTTTATTTTACAATTATGAAGAATTTTTCAACAAAACTTTGTTTTTCAATTGTGGCAACACCAACAAAATGATAATTTTGACATTCAGTTTTTTGACGTATTTGTAGTAGATGCATTGGCAATTGTTACAATGAATTCAGTTTCGCTCGAAAATCGCATTAAAATAATTAAAATCCACTATGAAAGTGGTGGTTCTGTTAAAGTTACATTTCGTAATATTCGTGATAATTTCGGACAACATAATCGTCCTTCTAAAACCGCTATTAAGAATTTGGTTGTCGAGCTCGATACAAAATGCGCCAACAGCAACGCGTGTTCGACTGAGTCGTTCAACTGAAAACATCCCAGCTGTGAGCCACAGTATTGAAGAAGATCGAAATTTGTCAACTCCTTGACGTTCTTAACAATTGGGGTTTTCCAAAACCACCACATGATTAATATTGCGTAAGTATTTGGCTTTGAAGCCTTACAAGGTTCAACTGGTGCAGGAATTGAAGCCGACCGACCATTCACATCTATGTAGATTCACTCAATTCATTCAGGAACAACACGATGTTTTTTCTGAAAAAATAATTTTTTCAGACGAAGCCCATTTTCACTTGCCAGAGTACGTCAACAAGCAAAATTGCCGCATTTGGGCTTCTGAAAATCTTAGAGCAATAATTGAGAAGCCTTTGCATGCTCAACGTGTCACTGTATGGTGCGCTATGTAGTCTGGAGGAATTTATTGGGCCGTTTTTTTTCGAAGATAAGGCTGGAAGTGCAGTAACGATCAATGGATCACGCTATCGCGACATGTTAACAACTCAATTTTGGCATATTAAAGATGAAGTGGATATCACTGACATGTGGTTTCAACAGGACGGTGCCACATCAATGAATCGATCAATTTATTGCAAACCAAATTTCTTGATCGCATAATTTCACAAAAATCAGCTGTTAAGTGGCCAACCAGGTCGTGCGAATTAACACCGCTGGATTATTTTTTGTGGGGCTATGTTAAGGACAGAGTCTATACGGAGCCAATCGAATCGATTGCAGCCCTAAAACTTAAAGTCCGTGATATTGATTAACGAAATACAGCCGCCATTTTGCCGAAAAGTGATTAAAAACTTTGACGAAAGAATCGACAACTGTCAGTGTGGTCGCGGCGGACATTTGCCAGATATTATATTTCGATTTTAATTGCCGAACTTTTTGTAATACAATAAAAATTTGAATCAACTTCATCTGAATTTTTTTTTTTTATTTTGTATTAGAAAACAATGTTCTCGTTAAAAAATCCGTATAATTTACCTATCTGACAAATAAATTATGGACTCTGTATGTTTTAACTGGCAGCTTATACTGTAAGTGCGTGATACTTTTTTGTCTTTGCCTCCGACTTTAAAAACTATAAACTCCAAAACCTAGAAAAAAAAAACTACAAAAACCAAGCCGTTTATATTAAACTTACCATATAATATCTACTATTGTAAATCTACTATTTTGTTTGTAACCTTCGGCAAAAGTTAAATTTAAATATTAAATAAAAAATAAAAAAATAAACAAAACGGTTTTCAGTTCAATAGATTAAAAATTCATTTCAAATAAACACACAGGATATGAAATTACTTTGAAAAAAAATGTGTATATAAAACTTATCTTCATTTTATTAAAGAGAAAACTTTTACGGAAAACTTTGATAACAAGATACAAACATAGAAAACAAGACCTTTAGGAGATGGAGCAGCAGATGAAGCAACATAAACAAATTGTAAATTTCCAGCAAATTTTCTGGTCAGAATTTATTATGAAAATTGAAACTAATCAGGTAAAAAGTAAAGTTTTTCTCAAACGTTTTAAGATAAAAATCATAGGACACAAACAATGAAAAGATGCTGGAAAGTGAGGAAGTTGGACAAAATTATTCATGAAATGAAAAGTTAAATTTAAATAAATCTAAACAATCTTCCTGTTTAAGACTGCTTCGTAGCTTTTACATAAATTTAGGTTCCCATTAGAAATGTCTGTAACAAAAAAACTTACGGAAATTTAGATTGGTAAATTTCTTAAAGGAATTTCCGTTTGCTAATGCGAAGTTTCAAAAGAAATGTACAAGGAAATTTTGACATTTATTGACAATTATTGGAGACCTTTTTTTTGTCCACTGAAACAATAATGAGTATTCAGATAATTGTTTGATCACGGATGATTTGATATTTCTCAATTTTATTTGTGTTTTTGTGTTTTGTAAATGAAATATTCAATGAATTTGTTTGTTTACAAGCAAAATTCTCTGCAGCTGGTCTCACAATTATTTTTCCATGTAGAAATAAATGCAAATTTTCAAACGGTACGGAGTTCCTATGGAAAATTGCATTCATTTCTATAAGGGAAACTGAAATGTGTAGAAAATCGATGTTGAATTCACACACATTTATTTATTTTCGTAAAATATAAACAGTGAAACAACTTCAAATTACTTTTTTAAGTAAGTATTTTTTTCTTCAGCTAATGGAAAAAGATTTCCTTCCAGTTATTGTTTAAGCATCCCTGCAATAAATGTCAAAAATTCCATGTACTTTTTCTTGGAACTCCGCAATAGGAAACGGCTATTTTTTTAGGAATTTATTAACTTGTACTTCCGCAAGCTCTTTTTGGCAGGCAGTTCTTAAGGGAACCTGAGTTTCCGTAAGAACTCCGCAACATATTTTAAAGCAGAAAAATATTGTGCCAATAAAATTAAGCAGAAACCAAAAGAATTTCAAAGAATGAAAATGACCAGGAGTGCAGGAATGAAATATCATACATAAGTTTTTTTTCTTACTAAACAACACCACTACTAGTATGAGTTGTGCGAAAACTAAGTAAAAACAAAAATATAAAAACTAAAAAAAATATGTATTTAAAATATCAGCCCAGTAGGATCTACACTAATTCCAGAAATCCAATGAAATCATTGCGCAAAACTTTCTATTTAATTTTTCCTCTATTTTATTTTTACCATTTCCATTATTTTTCATTACTCTAAAAGTTTTTCTGTAACATTTTCTTGTTGTAAACGGGTTAACATGCCAGTTGTGAGAGTTATGAAAATAATATAGAAGACGAACAACAATAAAATTAAATTGCAGCAACTTTGAAGAAAATTTGCATTTAAACTGGACTTTTTACAAAATGTAAAAAGAAGTAGAAAAAATAATTACGTTTTCTTCGTTTATTTTCTCCTTCTCATAAAAGCTGAACTTTGATTTTGTTAAGAATTTATGATTTTTATTATTATTATTATTACAATAGTTCTATTTAAGAATCAAGCCATAAAGAGAATAATATTTTTATTTTTGTGTAAAAAATATATAGATTTAATATTTGAAAAATTATTACATTTATGACTATTTTAAAAGGGCTGAAATGTTTTGCTATAAGATTTTTAAAAATGTAGACCAGGTAATGCTTGTTCGTTAAAGCGCCTTGTATGCAAAATTATTTTTGGTAATTTAATTACCCACGTGTGCACTAAAATAAACTCCAATGTTTTCTCTAATGCAACGAAAAATGTCCTTTAAGAAAGTTGTTTTAATGTGCATAAAAAATGCTATAAAAGCTCTAAAATATGCTTTTAAAATATGAGAAATATGCTCTAAAAGAATATTTCTTTCCTAAACATGCAAAATTTTATTAAAAAATTCATATTAAGAAACTAAAATCAGCCAGTAAAATGTCTAGTATATAATATTTTTGAAGTCCTGAAGTAATTAATAGAAAATTAATTAATGGAACGACTGCGAGTAAAGTTTTTTCAATCACATTTATCTAAGATATTTAGTTTTACTATGGCGATTTGTTTTTCTTTTTTCATAATTTGGCATATTATTAAATTAAATCAATTTTATTGTTAATATTTATACGTAATTTGTAGAATTGTTTAAGTATATATTGAAATAAATTTTTGGCTTGAGTTCAAATCTGAGTTTATCCATTTCTTCTTAATTTTTAAGAAATGGTTTTAGATAAATTCGTTATTTTATTAAAAGAATGTTTTTTTGGAACAATTTAGTAACCGAAATTGATTTAACTTGTAAGAAATGAATAAGTTGCACTTTTCGTATTCTAATTCTTTAAATAATACGGTTAAATAGTTGATATTCCTAATCAGTTGTGTTCACCGTCAGAAGTGGTAAAATCGAACAAAGAACGCTGATGAGATGGATGTAGCGACCTCGAAACCGGTACTGATCCGTTCTGCTAGTATGATGAATAAATTGTTTCAAATAAAATAGTACTCTCTTAATAAGAAATAATGAATTAATCCAAATATAATTTCTTAAAATAAGAAGAAATGGGTAAACTCAGATTTGAACTCATGCCAAAAAATTTATTTCGTCTGAATGATTTTTTCATATAAAAAGTGATCTTTTAGGATATTTTTTTGGCAGCTCAGCTGTTTTCGTGTAACATGTTACTAATAAACATGTATAGTTTGTTTTATAATTTAACCGTGTATCGACTTAAAAAAGAACAACGCTTGAAGATTGTTGAACTTTTATATTAAAATTTATGCTCATCCATTTTATGGTCAGTTTGGGCGTCCTTTTGAGGCGGCTGTTCGGAATGCTGTGACTAAATTTCGCACCAAATTTACATTATTGAACATTAAACCGACAACACGCGTGCGTAGAGTGCGATTTTTCACCATCTTACCTCTCTCACTATCCCTTTCCCAAGGAAGATAACACACCTACTGATGGAAAGGCTTATTAATTGCCTGAGTGTTACTTCTTTGAGTGTGTTGGGAAGTTCAACTTTATTATAAATTTCAAATTTGGTATACTAGTAGGCCTTGTTGAGCAAATAATAAGAAAAAAGCGGAAATCGGAAATTTTTTTAACCAAGGAGATTTAAGATAACCCATACTTTGACGGGCTCATCCATTACAGCTAAAAAGCTATAAGTTTGGTATTATGGTAGGTCTTAGACTTGGGAGACCCTCTTGAAGTAATAACTGGGAAAAATTAGTGAGATCTGCACAAAAACATAAATAAACATAAAACAGAATACCAAGTTGTCATTTTGTTATATTTTTCCTGGAAGATGAATTCAATACAATTTTAGAAAAGTATACTCTATAAATATAAAAGTCAATACTTAAAATGAAAGAAAAAACTGTTTCACTGAACACATATTGTAATTTCGGGGAATTTTTTCAAGTGTAATTAATTTAAATTTGAAGTTCTTTTTTTTAACTATAATTTTCTTATTTTTTATAAAAACTTGGATTATCTTGCATGTGAATGATGTTTGAATTGATTAATTTTTTTATGCACAAAAACCATCTATCAGGAAGTAAATAAAACAAAACGGAAACACACGTTCACGTCAGCAATTCAAAAACAAAACTTTTACATATTGCGTATTCGTAAAAATTTTCTACACTCAAAAGAAAAATTAATCCATCCGTACAATAATCCCTGATTTACTTAAATCAAGTACAGAAATATTTATTTAAGTACGGACGGATTTAAATGAACAATTTACTTCAAGCATTTTTTAGTTGATTCAATATTTTTCACGTGATTAAAGAATTTTGTTCTCATTTTAAGAAATTCCAGGATCGGTTGTCTAAAGTAATCTCGTTTTCGACTTGAAATTTTGTGTACAACTCCTACTCAATGTGAGTAGAAAATACTTCAATTTACACCGGCGTTTTTCGTTCTGTGTATCATTTAAAAGTCTTGTTACGAAAATTTAAGCGAAAAGTAAATTTATTTGTTTACTCAGATAATACTGAGACATGCCAGATCCAGAATATTGTAAACTTGAACTTATCGCGGTGAAACATCTTATTTGTGGTTCAGCGTTAATAAATAGTTTTTGTTCGTCCTAAAATGACATTTAAATTAAACGAACGAATAAATTATATAATAAAATAATAAAAACTATTTCGGTATATTTTCTTGTGAAATTCATGCTAATTTTTGGCTTAAACAATTTATTGCATTTAAAATTTATAGCTCAGCTAAAAGCTAAAAGTTTTTAAGTTTTCACTGGAAAAACTGAAAAATAAAATGAAGAATCCTTTTAAGGCTGCCAAGTATACACTCTTTACAAATCCTCAACAATAAAATTCTTTACTGAAAAATTTGTATCGTAAAAGCTGGAATTGATCCTTGTATGGTAACAAAAACCACTTCAACAAACAAGTGTTAAATGAATGACATGTACACACCAGTACACAATGGTAACAGCTTTAGTCCTTGCTGTGGCTAATTGTGATGTGTTTGTGTGTTGTCTTGTGTGGGTGTGAATGTGTGTGTGTACGTTACCTTTACCTTGTTTTAGTGGCAACCTCTGGCTGTTGTGTTCGAAAAATGACTTTGTATATTCCTGGTAAATCCTGTTTGGTGCAAAAAATTCAGCATTCTGTTATAATTTTTTTTTTTTATTTTTGCAAATAACAACATTCATTGATTATGTGCTTCCATTCATTTTTTTTACATTTTTTGCTTCTCTCACCTACATACTACTATTTTTTCTATTTAAAGATTTTGTTTTGCTTGCCGTTGCAAAGTGAAGCTTACAAAAAATAAAATCATACAATTTTAAGTGGATATAAAACCAACTTCGTTAGTTGGTTAGCACGACGGGTTTGGTTAAATTGTTCGAAGCTTAATTTTAAATATACTCCTGTGCACACAGATATGTTTCTTGTTTTTGTTGCTTTTATTTAACTTTCGAATATGGTTAACGTTGATTTTGCTGTTCATTTTAATATTGTCCTTTTCACATATTTTTTTATTTTTATTTTTATTTTTATTTTTATTTTTTTGCTAAAGTTAATTGGAACAATTTTTTTGTGCGTCAGAAATACCTATTTTTTTTTCTTTGATAAGCAAAAGTGTTTGAATTTCACTTGGTTTAATTTAAAACAATTATTTCAATCACAATTATTTCATTTTTAGCGTAGTGCTAAGTTTTCATTGAACACTATTATTTGATTTTGCGAAATGACAAGCCATGTTATTTATTATATGTATGTATTTCGAAACTGAAATCATTAATTGCCGCAAATATTCAGTAGGTTGACAGGTTTCCAGTGAAGAAAAAGAAAGTTAGGGTATCAGCCGACTTGGGTCCAAAGTAATTGTGATCCCATTGTGTTCAAATATTCAGTAAAAGTGTAGGTTTATTCAGCAACTGCGCAATAATAAAATTTTAATGTTCAAAAAGTACTATTTGGCAGCACATTATTTATGAAAATAATTCACAGTGCTGCAACTTTGGCAGCATTTGATTTACAGTTGCAATAGCTTGCTAACGATTTGCGCAAAAGTACTGCATTTACAAGTTCACCCTTTATATTTCGAGACAGGTGCACATCGTAAAAGAATCAAAACTATTTTATTTGAAGTGAGTCAATAGTTTTTTTTAAAGATTTTAATTTTTATTATAAAATATCCTATTAAGAAGAGCTTGAACCTTTTGATATACACAGTTGAACAAGTGCTCTTTAACATAAAATATTAATGGCTTGATTTAATCTTTAAATAATTTGTCAAAAACATTTTTCGTTTAAAACGTTTGACGTATTTTTAAATACAGCAGCTAGGGTGATCGACTGGGGTTATCAACTGGTTCTTAAAACCGATTGTTTTAAAATACGGTTGCCGGTTTTATCAAAATGTTGATTTTTCGAATGTCGAATAGGCCTATTTTTTATAATCAATAAATTGGCTCAGTGGAATACTTTTCCATTTATATATTTTTCCAATAAAGTTGGTTTTTACTATAATAAAACTTAGACCAAAGTTTTCTGTTGATTTTCAAAGTATTTTTTTCAGTGTAGAAGTTCTTGGTGTTTTGTGGCCATGGCGAAATAATTTTTAAATTGGTCGTGTGATTTGCAATGGATGTCAAACTTTATTGTAGTGTTTTTTTAATTTAGACATTGTCGCAGACCAAAAACGAAACTAGAATCTTCCTCAAAAGTGAGAATTTTAATAAATGCTCTTCCAAGGAGGAGTTCAACTCTCAGTTATATTGTCGCCTATTCGATAATGAAGGTGACTTACAGTTGCCGATCAAGAGCTTGACTCTGAAGACTCGAACGAAAATTTGGAGGATGCATTAACAAATGCAATAAAAAATATGCAAAATCCAAAATCATATAAGAAATGCCAAAAAAAGAACTTAAAAACTTGACAGATTATATAATGCTTTGCCAACTATATGCCCAACAAGTACATTGAGTGAAAGAGCATTTTCAATGTGTGATTTCATAAAAACAAAGGAAAAAAATAGATTCAGAATTTAAACTGTATTTTATTTAAAAAAAATTGTTTTAAGCAAATTAATTAGATTGACGACGATTCGACCGCCGATAACCAAAAAAATTGTTGGAATATAATAATGAAAATTCTTGAATCTGTTTATTATATAAACTAAGCAAGGAAAAAGCATTTTTTGCATTTTAAAAAATATTATTTAATAACAAAATATTTCAAAACTTACGCAAGTTACCCTCTTGTATGGTTTTCCACACAACATTTTCGTTTGCCACTTGTGAATATTAATTAGAACACTATTATTTTGAAATTTATAATTATAAAATGACTAAACCAAAGTATCTTATCGACGAGGAATTATAAGTAATATTGAATGTTTTTGACGAGACCATTTTTCCGATAGCGAAGATCTTCCTTTACTCGCCAAAAGAAACTTATTCATCGGAAATGTCTGAATATAATTCTGACCTTTATAATGAAAATCAGGACACGGATGGAATAGAAGTACTACCGGTATTTACATGAACTTATAAAGCGAATTAAAAGCAAAACTTTTGTATAAAATTTTTAATTGTTAAAAAAACCCAGTTGACCGGTTTATCCTCAATTTTAAAAACATTAACCGTGTTTTTCAAAATTTAAAATATTCGAAATATTCGAAATCCGGTTTGTGGAAAATGTCGAATAATCGATCACCCTAGTAGCAACTCCTAAACAACATAATTTTCAATGATATGCAACATATCGTTCGCAATAGTTTGAAGTATTTAAGTAATGAATTACTTATCATCTGTTATAAAAGTACTTACACTTGAAAAAAAAATCGAGAATAACATCAGGAGTATCAAATACGCTTAATAAAGATATTTACTTAATCAGAGCTGCCCGACGCACTGAGACATCTGTCTACATCCCTGGACGGTAACTCTTAGCTTGGATAATAATGTAATAAATTCCTTCCGAATCCATATTATTAGCTTTTATTGGAGATCTAATGAAAATCGGACTATGAAAATTAAAAAAAACTATTTAAATTTCTACTAACATAAAACTTATTTGCACTGCACTTTAAAAGGATAACTGCATGCTAGATATCAGTACATATTATGTACACATATATCGTCAATTCAAATTCGTAAGATCGTACATACATTTTTCAAATGTTCGCCCAGTTTTTAAGAATATAAAATTTTTCCATCATATGATAATAACAAAAATAAGGAGTAAGCTTTAAATTTTATATATTTATGTTGTTTTGCATTTTGTAAGTTTCCTTGAAAATATTTTCCCTTGGCATCTCCAAAAAGTAGGTTACTTAAAGGTAACGACGCGTTGTTGTTAATATTAACAGTTTTCCTGTCATGTTTTCATTTATTTGTGTGCTCTTAAAAGTGTGTGCGTTGCACTTTGCAAAAGTTAATGCATTCAAATGTGCTTGCAAATGCATTCAAGTTCCTGCCTGATTCGCCAACGCAAATAAACTGAAAATATACTAAGAGATTTTAATTAAAAGTTTTTCTTTTTCTTTTTTTTTTTTTGAAAACTGTGTTTTAATGTCACGGTGGCATAAAGTGCTAAAAGTAAAGTTCATATATTCCGGTTGATGGCGTATTTAAAGAAAACAAATGAAGAGAGAAAGCGTTGTAGGTATTTCCTAACTTGTGGCATTATGAGATGCTAAATACAAACATTCATAAAACACGTATTTTATATAAATGTAACATAATCTTGCACTTAATGGCACTTTTTCTCGATACTAGTTTTAGTTTGTCGATTCGCTTGTTTGTTTCTTTGTTGCACTAATCAAGTTAAATTGAACAAAATGATATTGCATTAGTGATAAGATACAATAGGCCTATTCACAATCTTGTGAATTTCAGATTGCATAATTTTGCAATTGCAAACATATTCCAGCGATGGTGGACGGTCTTATTGTTTGCAAAACACAAAATTCACATATAGCTCAGGGCTGCCAGTAATATTTTCGGACAAATTTTGTAAATGAAATCGTAAAAAACCGTCAGTATAAAAAAAAATCGGCAAAAAATCGTCACTCAAAAGTCTTCTGTTTTATACAACAATCTTTCATTTAAAAATTAACAATTCAACAGATTATTAAAACAAAAAAACTTTCAACATTTTAGTCAATTCAAAGCAGACTTTGTGTCTCAAAAAAAGGGTAATTTTTTATATGATATGTTTTATATATTAATTTAAATAAAAATGTATACAATATACTATCACACAGTTTTTCATAAACTCGCAATTCATGTGTAGTCGAATTAATTTTTTGATTTATTCGATTTTATACGCTTACAAACAGATGTACATATAAATTACGAAAGAAGGATGTTTGATATTGATTTAAATTGGGTAATTAAAAAATAAAAATACTATACATACATATCAAAGTATCTAATGTTTTTTATATTTTTTGTAATGCTAACATTGTAAAAGGAATTATTTTTTAAATAATCTTTTGAGAAAAGAATCCCCTGAAGGGTTCCTGTTTCCAATGAATTTCTTATCTTGATTTTAATAAGATTAATTTTGCTTAATATTCTTTCAACATTAGCTGAAGAGTTCAGCAAAGTCATTAAGTTATTTACAAATTCACGTAAATTTTGAAAAACAGGTTTATTGTTTGGTCGATTATTTGACTTTCCTCTTTTCCAAAAGATGTCTTCAAACTCCAAAAATCTTAGTTCTCTTATTTCAAGCTCAATATCTTGATATTTTTCTTTAGATACTAGATTAGGAAAACCTTTTAATAAAAAAAGAATTTCGGAGATTTTTTTTCAAAATCACAGATGGAGTAATTAAATTTAAATTTTTTATAATTTTGCCATCGAAATCAAATCTTTTTTATGATTTGGTAACACAAATCAACGCAAAATGATACACAATTATCAATAAATTGATTGAACGTTTCAATATTAATTGTATATTGTCTTATAAGAATGTTATAACATTGCTATTACACCAAGATAAACTTCTTCCTTTTTTAACATATTTTTACGGTTATGGAAATAAATTTGATTTAAAGGCGTATTTTTTTTATACAATCATCTAATGAAATATTTATTAAAACATTTTAAAAAAAGTTTCGTTATTTCGTAGTGCATGCTATGAATTTGAATTCCTTCAATTTTGCTTAGATTATACATCAAAGCACATATTTTAAAAAACAAAAGTAAAGCTCGTTAAAGTCATTCAAATTTTTAAAAATTTCTTTAGCAGTATCAATATCATCGATATTGGCCGCAAAACAAATATATATTTTTAGAGCCTAATATTTTGCAATTCGTAGATGTTATGTTGTGCAAAAAGTAGTGAAGTAAAAAGTCGTCAAAGTATAATCGTCAAAAGACATTTTGAGAAATTCGCTCTAAAAATTCGTCAAATTGACGTAAAATAGTCACGTTTGGCACCCCTGAGTCAGCTGTGTGTAGAAATAAAAAAATATTGGAGTTTTATCAAGAAAATAACAAAAATATTTCTTTCTTCATATACTCTAAGATCATCTGTTATAATTAACTATATAGCTTAAGGCTTGAAAAGATACTCACTCTTTGTAGCAGGCAAGCATTCTGTGTGTGCTGAAATTGCAGATGTATAACGAAGGGTGACTTCCGCTAAAAAAATATTTGCAGTGCTGTTTCAAACGAAACGCATGTTTAAGTATACTTTTACAGAGCTCCAATATTTTCCTTTTTTCATTCTGGTTTTCGCAGAATCAAAGTAGGGGTCCTTTAAAACGATATTTATGTTTCACCTGGTAAACTATTTTAAGCCTTATTTATTGTTTAATAAAGACTCAACAAAGCTACATATACTTTTTTAAATAAATCAACAATGTACATAAATAACATTTAAATGAATGCTTTAATTCTGCTAGTTTCCAAAAAAAAAAAAAGAAACGAGAATACGAAATTCTTATAACAATTCCGATTCGATCATGAACAAAATAACAACGATTTCGTCAACGCCAGCATATTTTCTGTCGATCTAAATTCTGATTCTGACAGCAAATCGATTCCACAAAAGGCTGGTAATTAATAACATTAAACAATTTGAAGTACTCGTATCATGTGTTACGACAAGGAAGTTACAAAAAAGTTACCGGTCGAATTATTCAATAATATAAATTATTCGAAATCGATTAATTTTTTTAATAGAAAAAGAGCAAGAAAAAGGGTTTCAGTTCCGATTTTTTAATACTCTAATATAATAAAATCTATGTCTTACTAATACACAAACATTCATAATACCATCACATATTCATAATGTTTTTTATAGCGATATCCTGGCTTTTGTTCATAACAGTTTCTGTTGGGTGATTTAATATCAAAAGTGTATGGAAGATTGTCAGTACTTTTATCCTCAACCAAGATTCTTTATTTGTTCTAGTTAACGGCCACATGACATTGTAACTTTTTAAATGCCTCTAGTTGTTGTTGTGTCCATATGTAACTGATTTCCAGTTTGTCTTCCTGACTGTTTTATCTGTGTGTACTTTGTATATGTACATTCGAAATCATGTTAAAATATTATTTGAACAGGAACAGGAATGTCAACAAAACTGAAGGGGGATAAAACAAATGAATTCATAATAATATGAATTGGAGTCATACGAATTTGCAGATTGTCATGTGAATACACATACAAAATGTTTGCAAAACATAATAGAGAAACTGGTTGGGGAAATGAAGCATATGTTGTAAGTTTTGCATTTATTCATAAATTAATATACTTTGCTTTTTGAAAACATATCATCCTCCGATAAAAAAGAAAGTCATACATTTAAAAATTTATAGAGACCACATGCCAAAATTTTTTTTTCGTTGAATTTTTTTTTATATATTTTTCTTCTTTGTGTGCTATTTTTGTTTGAGTAATTGAAGTTTAGAATGCAATATTTCGTAACGTTAATTTAGAAAAGGCCTAATTATTATATATAAAATTTTAAAGCATTCGAAACTGGCATATAATAACGTCGAAGGATATAATTTCCATAAAGAATATGAAATAATGTTTATGGAAAAATTTTCAACTTTAAAATGGAAGTAATGGCCATTACAGCTTTAAGTTAATTTTTAATTTAATGCCGGCCTTTACCCAGACTTATTAACTTTAAGAGATTGAGAAGATAGTATGGATTTGTTTGTCTTCTTCAAAATATAAAAAAAATGTTCTGACAATTCTCAACACGTTGAACAACTAATGAGCTGCTTCAATGTAACATGAGCATCGAGTTATACTTTCTTCACAATTATCTATACTATTTTCCCGTTAATGAAGAGGATTTAAGTAAAAGATAGCGGAAATGCTTCCACCAGGACAATCGTATGATAGATGAACGCTATCAACGCTATTGGAACGCACAGTCGACTCAATCGACCGCATTCTTTTATATAAAGACATACGATAAAATACAAAAACCAAAAAAAATACATTCTAAATAAGCAACTTAAAACTCCTTCTAATTTCTATGCAAAAGCAAATTGGATAAACACATACGCACACATTGTTCATTTTTGAAGTTTAAGATGTATAGTAATTGTGCATGTGTTAGTAGCAACTTCAAACGTTTATAGCTCCTTAAATATCGATCAGATTTAAATAACTTTAAGATTGTGCGCATCTATTCAAAAACCCGCTTAAAAGCATATAAATCTTTTCAAAATCGGTTCAGTATAGATAACACTTAAAAAATGACGTAAAAAGTATTTTTTACATAATTTTTTTTGCATAGCAAATCATCCTTAAAAATAACAGGACCTGCCAAATCGACTGTGATAATTAAAATTGTTTTCAGTTTGATTTCTGAATAAATGAAAATAATTATCAAAGTAGTTTTTTGCCATAAAAAAAGCAAAAACAAGAAAACTTTTTTCCTCTTGTCTTGTACTATTGATGAAGGAAAGTTAACTCCAAAGATAAACATAATTTTAACAACCCAACAACTGCTGCAGTAGTAAAAAAATAATTGTGGCAACAACTTACAACATGAAATATTTACACCAATTTATTCATTGAAGTATAAACTTCAAGTAGAACCAGATAAGAGAGCGAAACAAAGATTTCGTTTATATAAAAAAGCGTTGAGAGGGTTAAAATCTGAATAGAAGTTAAACCACATGTTATGACGACATATAACATTAAAAGAAAACAAAGAAAACTTTTTAGCAAATATTAGAGTTATAAGTTTTATTATATTCTTTGTTATGAAATTTGTTACAGTATCGAAGAATAGCGAACGCGCACTCTCACTCAAGATATTATGTGAAGGACAAATCGAATGATTTCATGGCAAATACTCATAAGAGTGAACAATATCTAACCATATATAAAATGATAACTGGACCGCAATAAGAACAAGAACATAATTAGTATTTTTCATAAATTCAAAGTTGTGGTTTCTAAAGTAGAAATTGTTTAAAGCCTTAAAAATACATCATTTTTATCCTGCACTGTAGGTAGGAAAATTATCTTGATATGCTTATTTTTGAATAATTTTTTGTTTAATTTATTTAATAATTTAAATTATTTTTACACATTTTTTGTCGAACTATATTGAATTATGCCGTTTTCTTTTCTAAACAAAATATTTAACATTTCTTTTACTTTTTATCAAAAAATTACTATTCAAAGTTTTCTTAAGACAACAATTTTGAATCGTAAGTGATCATACAATAATATCTAATAAATTCACCATTTCAAAAAATCATTAAATCGCAAATTTTCAATAAAAAGGGCAACAAATTTTGCACTTTTTTTGGAAAAGAAAATGCCATTAGTTGAAAGTTCTTCAATCAGGCTTGAGTTCATTAATTCGAATTATTTTTTTTTATTAAGAAAGTAATGCAGGAAATGCACTCAACGAGCGCGCTGTTTACGGAGTTCGCAACAGCCGTAAATTTGATTGCATTTGTATAAATTAATCTTATATTTGGCTCGTTGTAGTACTTTCTCACAACGAATTTTCCAATTGAATTTCAAACAATTTTATTATTTAATTTTACTCAACATTTTATTTAATAGTTAAGTAGATAATAATTTTATTAAACTTAAGGTATAAATACGGTAATAATTTTGCTACATTCAAAATATGTTCTACTATGTAGAATTCGTAACTTTAAATTGTGTCAATCTTACTTATTTTAAATTTTGCTAGGCGAATCACTTTTTATTTGGAATTAGACATAATCTATTATTTGCAAGTATTTTATTAAGATTCAAAATTCAATGATATGTTTTCTACTATAAAGAGTTTTTACTCGACTTATTCAGTTACTTGCCTTATTCTTAATGAATGAAACTTTATTCTTTCTCGAGGTACGATCTCAATAATAAAAAAATTAAAACCCTAAAATTGATTTTACAAAATCTTCGCTATGCAGTTTTTTATTTTTCTTCCTTTTCAATAACTCTCGACTTTAATTATATCAATTGCTTATTAAATAATTTTTTCATTTCTTTTTAGCTGCATTCACATAAATTAAAAGTAGTCTTAACTTATTTTTTTATTGCATATCGCTTAACAAGAAACTTTTTTACAAAAGGAAAAAAAAGTAGATATAAAAGAAAAAAAAGTGAATAGCAATATTTTATATAAATAATATTTAATATTTTTCTGTACAAATCTGTTAACTAATATCGATCTTATGATCTGAAAATCTTGCTTTGGCAATACGTTACAGATCCATGTATCATAGAGGTCCGTCTATTTCTTTTGGTTTTAAAAAAGTCCACTTTATTTAAGTATATTTAAATCCTAAACAAATGGGAATTGCAGAAATGCGAACTCAACAAGAAATAATAAGTAATACATGATTGTAATATATTTCATGCCACCACCCCTGCTGTTAGTTTTTACATTTTTCACATTTTTTACATTAGAAATTTTACTCATAATCATCATAATTTTTTATAAACATCAACCATGAATGAAAGCAGCCAACTATTTCTATCTTCTTGTTCACCATTTCGTTTTTGCCGAAAAACCAAAATCTCTTTAACTGGTTTAAAGACTTGTTATTGTTGTTACCATTTCTACGATTAATATTTGAGTTGCCACTATTTTTTGTTTGTTTTAATTTTCTTTCCTTTTGCATCAAACAAATGTAAGTAGCATCTGTTGTATAAATTCGGATTTAACAAATACCCGAGTCTTGCGAAACAACAAAGATGTATTTGTTGTGGAAATCCTCTGTGACATGTCCTTAAGTTTGAATATTTGTCACTACTGCTATTTTGGTTGCATGCCACTCATGCAAACATGAAGCTTACACATAGTAAAACACTTACACACACACACACACACACAAGCAAACACTAAAAATTAGAAAAACAGTTGAAGATGAAAAAACAACGAACAGAATCATATCATTTTGGGTTTTTATTGTTCAACAAAATTTTGTTTAACAATCCATAAATTCTTCAGTATGCACATCCGCAGAGGAAAATGGGAAAGGCAAAGTGGTAAGAACAGAAACCCACTAACCCCAACTTAAATCTTACTAAGAGTTTTAATATTTCATATTCATCATCGTATATTCATTTTGTCATATAGACATATGATACTAGCAGCTTCTGTAACGAGGGTGGGTTAAGCATTTGTTGGCACAGCCACTAATCTGATATACAAGCTATTTTATACAAGTTACTATTTTCCACAAATTTTTCTCATTTTTGTAGTTGTAAGAATTTGTTTAATAAATTAATTTTGAGGCATTTCTACAATTTCTTTGCGGTTCATGCATTTTTACAGATATTTGTTCTTCAAGCAGCTTTAAAGGAATCTTTTGCGAATTGTAATCATTTTCATTAGTACAATGATTTTATTCAGTATTCTTTCTCTGATATAAAGATTTAAGCAGTTTTAAAATAATAGTTCCAGCTTTCGTAAGATTTTGCCGAATTGTGATAATTTGAAAAAGTAAAATTATTTTAATTAGCGTTTTTTCTCTGAAATAAAAATTTTTTAAAATTGTTGACTATGGCGCCTATTTTTTTTGGCAATTTATTGGTTAAATTTATATTTTCGAAAGTTTTCACTAAATTAAGATTAAGAAAATATATTTTTTTAATTTGCCACCTCTCACTCATGTGTGCCTTTACACTTTCGATTTTGCTGCTTTTCTTCTCACACATGTTTGAAAGACTAACAAATTATTTTTTATGATCAAACGAAGAAAATTGGTTCATTTGTGACTGTAAAAAAAAACTGATAAAATTTTTAGAAATCTCTTTCATTAAAAATATCAAAATGAGTTGATTTATGTGCTCATCTTAACGAAATCATAGAGCGAATGATATCTTATCGCCAAATCATGTGTAATGCATTTTATATGCATTTATTTTGCTGCTTTTTTATACATGTTTGAAAAAGTAAAAGAACCGAAGAATGAAAACAAACGAAACATTTCGCTTTTCGTTTAGTACATACGCAAAACCAAAAGAAATACTATTTCAGCACTGGTGACAACGTATTTTTTTGGAATGTTTGATTTAGTTTCTTTTGAAAAGAAACAACTAAATACACAAAACCGTCGTTGTCTTGCATCAAAAAGATAAGATTAATATTTTATTCAGTGTATAGTGCGTTTTGCATTGTAACTCCTTCCAAGTGCAACTGTGTTGTAATTGATAGTGAGCACTATTTTTAAATAACATTGCAAAATTTACTTTGACAAAGACTTTTCAATGTTCTTTTAAACTTTGTTTTGCTTCTACAAACGCAAAGTTTACTGTGAAAAAAATTTTGTGCTCGTTTGTTGGATGAACATACCTGTAGTAAATCAAATAATCGGTTGATAAAAAACACTAACTATAAACTATCTATTTTGCAAATGACTACAAATTGGTTTAAATCTCATGCAGATATCAACCAAACATATTGCATAGAAACACACGTAAGAAATAAATAAAAGCAAAATAAGTAAATAAAAGAAAATAAGAAAACAAAAGAAGCATGCCATGAGCTTTTTTGTGAGGATGATGAGGAAAATAATTATTTTAGTTTGCATTCAAAAAAGCAATCCTTACGTAAACAAGAAGGCATGGATGTGCCATTAAGTGCTAATGCATTTTCCCAGAAAAGTGGTTGTTTAATCGCATCAAAAATCTTCCCAGTGTTATACTCTCATTTTGGAATTTTAAAACAATTAGAAAGGGCTTCGCATGCACTTAAATATTGTGACGAAATTTTGGTTGACATTAATATTGATGGCCTTCCATTATTCAAAAGTTCAAAAGCCGAATTGTGGCCGATTTTGATGAACGTCCTCAATACTACAAGCTTATCTGTTTTTCCTGTAGGAGTTTTTTCAGGCCGAAGCAAACCCAACAATATTAAAGAATTCCTCGATGAGTTTATTAGTGATTTGATTTGAGAAGATGCCTTATTTTTATATTATAAAAATTATTTTTAAAAATGAATTAAACAAAAATGGTTTATAAATAATTTAATATAAATCAACTAATTGGTTGAAAAATAATTAATTAGTAGTCAACTAAAAAGTCATGCAGAGATGGCAAATTGACTACTGCCGATGACATGCCTATGTTAAAATAATTTGTCGGCGACAAGGAAAAAAGTCACTTAATCCACTAGATGTGGTTATTAAAAAACCAGTTTGAAGTTATTTAAAAATGTGTTTGACTTTCTACAAGGATGCAAAACAAACACACACATGCAACTAAATACAAGTATGTGTAAACGACGGACGAAGAAGAAAGCAACTTTACGAGTACAGCAAAGTGTGTACTCACCCACTTTCTTCTTTCCCTTATCACCATCAACCACAACACTTTGCAAAGTAAACTTTGACCGTGGAAAGGCAGCAATACCTTCACAGTTTTTGACCATTAAAAACACAACGCTACAAAAAATCAGGTGGATTATTGAACAGACCTGTACTATTGGATCATGTTCACCATCAACAAATAAATTTTTTTTTAATTCATTGTGCAGTTTTCTAAATAATTTAAAATTAAAGATATTTCATTTGTGGTCCACGTTTTATTTGATTTTTCTCTTTTTGTTTGTTTTATTTCATCAGTCGATTCCATTGCTTTTACATTTTTTTTTGTATATAAATTTTGTTCTCTACAAATGACAGCTTTAAAAGTGAGTGATGACAACGCAATGGGCATAGCAAAAAAGAGCTTTGCAAATTCTAATATTTGGTTGTTGGATTGCAAAGAAAAGCTACGATATTTTGCATTAGCACTTACGTAAGACCATTCTCATAAACCACTGAATACCGCTGATATTTTGCTTTTGCGCTTTTGCAAGACCATTTGCATCAAACATTGAACTGGATTGACATCTACTTTAATGATCAAATAGTTCAGCAAGAGCTGGTGAAACGTTTGTTTTGAAAATGTTTAAATTTTCTTCTCACTATTTTCTTCTCTGGTTGCGTGCGTTTAAATTAATGTACTTTTTGAGCTAACGATCCAAAACAATACGTGGCGGCCATTTATGACTGTGAAAAAGCGGCCACAAATTTTCGAAATCTCATTTATGGAATATATTAAAAATGTACAAATATTTCAATATATCTGAACCCTGTCATTTTCGACATCTACTTAGTAGATTTTACTGTTTCACAAAACGTCCAGTAGGACGTATGAGTACCGATTTAGTGAAATTATTAAGCATACGTTTTTCAATGATTTATTAAAAAAAATGTTATATAATATGAAATGTTATATGAGATTGACAACTTCATACTTTGTGTGTTGTAATTAAACTGTGGAATAAAAATTAACTCTTACATGCACACTTTCTTTTCTTTTAACGAAAAAACAAATATTTTATATTATAAGAATGATGTTTTTGCATTCTTTAATTTATTTGTTGAACCATTCCCCATTTCAGTTCCTGTAAAAACATTTCAATATCTTGAAATTCATATTTTATGTCCAACTTTTAATAATTTCATTCTCGTATTTTCAAAGATGAAGCAAATACTGTATCTGTTTTTTTTACTTTTCGTAAAGATATTTATATTTTGGGGATAACATTTTCAACCCTGCCACGAATTTCTGCAAAAAAAAAGAGGTTTCATCTTAAATATTTTTGTATTACTAACAAAATTTTCTAATGAATATTAAGGTTATAACAGACTGTATTATTCGATTTACTTTAGTTCATTACTTTGTGTTTGGATAATATACTAAGCTAGGATGAAAAATTAATTCTCAACGATGTAGCAGGCTGAAATGTCCTACAAAAATGGTTTTCATACACTTCTTTAATAAGTTGACTTAAACGCCAGATCTTATTTAAAACTTATAACGTATTTAAGTGTTAATTTCGTACTTTTTCACAATTGTTAAGCATTAATTGTTAATAAATACATCCCACAAAAGCGGATTTATAAAGCTCGATTGTATTAAAAATATATCTTACGTAAAATTCCACTGTAACTCAACATACATACGAAACAAAAAGTGAATTACGGAAGCAAACTTTCAAACCACAGATACACAATTATTTTTTCCCCCAGAATCTGTCAGAATCAGCAGAATCAGTGGTTCGAAATATGTATTTATTTTGTAATGTACAGTGTAAGTTCTGTCATTTTGTCATTTGGTAATTACCAAATGAATTATAATTCAAACAATACAGAAAGTCTAAACTAAACCATCAAAATTACTGAAATTGAAATTTATACAAAAAATGCAACATTTCCATGTAGAGTGTATTTTGGTGTTCGTTTCTTAAAAATTTTCGAAAAATGCTGCGCAATATTGGTTATTTCTTTTGAAAATTTTGACAATTAGCCAGTGGTGACAACACTACGGTTTAGAAGAAATTAATCGGTTTTTATTGCCTTGAAAAAAGCAACATTGTTTTTCTTATGTAAACAAAAACCACATGTGAACACAAATGGGCCACAAAATAGTTTTAGGAGATATTGATGCAAATTATCAATTAATGCAAATTGCAGCCAATGAAATTTACGTTTTAGTTTCGCGGCTTTTTTACCATTTTTTATTTTAAATTATGCCAAAAAGGCGTAAATTTTTTTTCTATTGAACCCATGAAATCATCTTGAAACACTAAAAAATTAATCCAATTTGCAATCGTAAGTACACTGAAGACAGAATTTCGTTGATTAAAATCCAATGACGAAAGTTTTTAAGGTAGAAATGGACAAATGTTGAGTCAACTGTTGAGTTCTGGGTGGAGATGTGACAATTTAGCAATGCGTTGCAAAACAGATCATTTCTTGATTTAGATAATCCAGTATTTGGCTATCTATCCAAGGTCTTTGAATAAGAGGTTTCATTTTGATATGTAAAAATAAAAATAGTATTTTTAATCGAAATCATGGGATGTTTGTTTAATTGTAAAAAGAAGAGTATCGCATTCATAATGAATGCCTTTTTGAGAACTCACACGTGCACGAGTTTAATTTTGCCAATTGCTCAGAGGGTGCTCCACGACGATGCAAAAATGCTTTAGTTTTGCGAACTGTAGGCGCGAAATTTTCACCTTATTCTTAATGAATTTTAATAAATTCAATGTAGTTTATGACATGAGTCATGAGAATCGTTACAATGGCGGGCTATTGAGAATGAAACGTCTTATTGGACAACCCCGTAGTATTACCTTTCAGTAACGCTAAGGTTGAAAAACTTTTTTAGTACCATATAAAAAATTAAAACTATAGAAAAAAAATCGTACTATAATTAAAATGCTCTTTCAAAAAGTTACAGTAATTTCCGGCGATTTAATAAAATTAGTAGACTCGTGTTATTTATGCAAATGATAGTTCTGACTCTACTGGCGATGAGGAAATTATAATGCCTGTTATATGCATAAATAACAAATGCACATAAAAGTATATATTAAATGTATATATTTTTTACTTGAATATATTTAAATACTGATGCAATAATTATTATATCATGCCTAAATAGAAATATCCTGTTATATTTTTGATCCAATACTGAAATAAAGTTTCTATTGATATTTATGTTATGTATTGATTTATATAAATTAAAAAAATATGTAGACTTTTTTCGTTTTTTTTTTTTGTTTAAGTACTTGAAGTGCATTGCCTTTAAAAACTTTTTAGCCTTTTTCTAGCTTTTATTTTTGGGTGATTTAGCTTCTTATATCCTTTGTAAAAAGCCGATTTAGCTTCTTTTTCCTCCAGCTCCTGGCATCACTAATTGCCGGTGCTTCAGAAACAACGAAAACGTTTTCTTTCGAATCGAAATACATAATAACCCGATATCGAACGAGATCCCATAAAAATTTTTTTGAATTTGTATGGAAATTTCGTTCGATACCGAATGCCGTAATTTGTTACCGGCTTTTGTTTGCAATTCCGTACGAAATAAGTGGTGCCTAAATTATTTTGCAGTTGGAAAATATGTTTGTCAGAAACATTTTGTGGTTGAAAAAAATTTTGCCAGAATCATTTCGTATGTTTTAATAAAATAAACAAAGTAGAACTTCAGCAATATTATTTTGCAATTATTTCGCATGAATTTTTTTATATGGACTTTTCATAGCAGTTCGCACGAAATGATGAACAGAGTACCATGCTTAGAGGCGGAAGGCATGGCACTTAACGCTTCGTATACATCAACAGGGTTGATAGGGCTCTGAAAAACCTTTGACTTTTGTTTATAAATACCAGACGAAGTTGAGAAAAAATCGCCTCGAATTAGGAAGTTAAAGTTACGTTTTTAAATTTTATATCTCTTCTGTTTTATAGATCAACTATTAAAAAAATTACTTTGTTAATGCCAAATTGTGAGTGATATAGATTATAATTGAATACGTTATTATAAAATGGGCCTAAAAATACTCCAAATTAAAAATTAGCGAAAACTTCGGGCCGATAAACCGGCAATCTGGCAGCTGCATTTTCCTATAAACTTTATAAATTATTGATCGTTTAAATCATTTACAAGAAAACATTAAAATATGTGTAGAAATAACAATCCGTCAATTCATTTTGCTCATCTGATGAAATTCCTTTATTATATATTACAGAAAAAACTAAACTATCAGCTTTTCATAAATTGTGTTTTGTTGTAGTGACCAATTACATTATTGTGAATTTTTTTGTGTAGCAAAGAAAGCACAATTATTAAATTTTATATTCGTATGCTCATATAAAACTGTGAATACACCTTTTATATTTCTTGCTCATTTATTTTAATAAATATTGTTTTCATTTATGTATCTCTGTGTAAAAGTTCTTCAAATGGCTGTGTATTTTACAAGGACAGAGAAATAAATAAATGAAGAAAGCAAAACAAAAAAAGGAAAGAGTCATTATCATTTCAACATTTACTTACGATTCATAAAGCACAAATAAATATGAATAATATTTGCTTCCTTTAGCGAATTGAATATTTATTACATGAAAAGTCGTGTTTATTTGTAATAGCGACGCGTGGCTGCATTAGGGTAGTGCGAATTATTCAAAAGCAAGCGTTTTAAGTAAAATCAAGTTCCACGCTAATCTATTTCAAGTTTGTACAATAAGCATTCTTATTTTGTAATTTGTCAAAATGAGTGCAGAACTTGTGTGAAAATTATTGAGACATCAGTAATTTGAAAAAAGTCTACGACAAAATATGCTAAAATGTTGAATTTCTGTTGGCGACAAGAAGAAACAGAATAGATCATAACTATGCTGGTTTGATAAAGTCTGTGTTTTTTAGAACCTTGTGAAAGTCCAAAACTTTTGCTGTAAATTTTAATACTTTCTGATCCATTCAAAATCAGCGCCTGTCTTATGTTCTACATTCTAACGCTAACAATTTTCAAACATAAAAAAATGTTATTTTTGTATTGTACTTTAAGCAGCAGTTGTATTTTATTGTTTTTCTTCCTTTTGTTTATTGGTGTTTGTAGATATTCAAACACACGAACACATTCACTGCGCTTACAAATACAAGTATAAATTTATAATTTATTATCTTATATGCATATGAATGTATGGCCCCGTTAATAACAACATTAATTATTTATTTCATATGCTCTATTGTTATATGTGTAATCGTTTGCTGTATTCATTTTCCCCCTTTCAACATTAAACAGCGATAACAAATTTTAATTTTTGTCGGGCTCAAATCGTGTTATCTGAAATAGAAATTATGTAATTTGTCTAGTCGTACTTTTTCTAATAAATTACTGACAATTTGTCATTTACTAACGCATTTGTAAGTGAGATACGAAAATTTATTGTAATACGTTGATGTGAAGGATTTTTTTTCGAAATTGTGAATATGTTAAGAAATATGACAGGTATCAGAGATAATCTTTTTCAGTTTCATCTTACAATTAACTCAGCATATAAATTAAGTAAATTCATTATAGCTTTTTTTAACTCGCAGGTTGTTCATATAAATTCTACTAATAATAAATATAAATATAAATAAAATTTGTTATTATAATACTTTTACCAAAAAACAACAAAGGAGATCTATAGAATGAACTACATTTGTTAAGTTGCAGTGTCTGTGAAACTGCAATTGAGATAATATGGAACAAAAACTGTCAGCTAGAAATGACCAGGAATATATATACTCGTAGGTCTTCAGACTCTTGCAAGTGAAATTACCCACAAAGCAAAAGACGGTTTCGCCTACCATAGTCACCATTATTCCAGTAAGCGACATCGACGTCACATGGTTTCTTTAGACAAATTATGGTAATTTGCAAATTAAATTATGTTTAAAAGATTTTGCGAAATATAGACTATTTCCGATGGTCATCATCAGCAGCGTTCATGGTTTTGAAATCAGGTGGATGCTACTCGCTCACATATTTATTCATATAATGTATGATGAAAGTACAAGGAGAGCATTATTATTCTTTCAAAATTATTAAAGTCGGTTGGTACGAAATCTTTCCTACAGGTTTATATTTAAGTTGCTTTTTGCTTAATAATGGAGATGGGTACCGCTAACGTGATTAACGTAAATAAAGCGTGATTACGCAGGATACAGATTGGTTTTTTTGTTTTAATGACGTGAGCTTCCATGAACATGTGTTTAAAAAATATAGCATGAGTGAGCTTGCATGAGTAAATTTTTGACGTAATTATTTTGTGTATTTTTTCTCGTTATTATAATATATTTCATTTAATTTTTTTCAAAATTATTTATATTTTTTTTTCGTAAATATTTCGTGATAATGAGATTTCGTGATTGTGACAAATTTTTCTTCTCACCTCATATGGGCATGCATGAAAGTGAGCTATTTGTATTTTTTTAATGTTATTTTAGCTAAATTGAAATTGATAATATTACAAAAATTTCCTTAGTATAATAATGTTTTGATATATATTTCTATTGTTTATTACTTTTTTTTGGAAATGTTACTCACATATAAAAGAATTATATTCTTAACGTTCTTATGATAAAAATAAAGAAATAAATAAATAAAAATACAAGCGTACATGAAAAAAATATGCATGAGCGTGAGTGAAATATCACTCACTATCCCATTTCTAATTAATACCTTAACTATTTTGGCTAAGAAAGTTAATTAACAGGTGTGCGTATTTTTTATAGATTGAACTTAAATGATGCCATTTCTTCATAGCTTTTATTTGAATTCTCTTTGAAATTTCCACGCAATTATTTGCTTGAACTTTCAATGTGTTGGAACAATGAAAATGCAATACAAAAATTTTATGAAATCTCGTGGCAATTGAACTCAGTAAATTTTTCATACATCGCACAGAGTAGAGTATTTGAGCCAAAAATTGCCCAAAAAGGCAAAAATGAATTTAAAGAAATCTTAAAAACTAAGTACGCAGCTTAATACACAACAACATATTGCATCACATTGTAAATTTGTAAGACTTTATGTTGCAATTTGCAGCTCTGAGCCACTGCTGAAGTCAGAAAAGTGAAACAAATTACACGCTTATATGAAAATTTGTTGAAGTCTGAACGAATAATGACATTATATTGATTTTGTTTTTCACTGAAAGATTTGATCAAAAGCTATTTTTGGTATTTAAAAAAGAAATTATGTTGAATATTAATGTTGAAACAATTCGCTTAAAAATTAAAAAAAAAAATTCCAAAAAAAAAGATTTTTAAAAGTGAAGGTAACAAATGTATAAATAATGTTTTCTACCACAATAAAATTTGAATCTCTAATGTTAGACACAAATTAAAAAGTTTGCGCAAGTCTGCGCTATTATTTTTTTTAGAATTTTTTTTTTATTTTTTAAAATTTTATTTGTTTTTGCTCACCAGGCACTTTTTCAAATACTTTTCTGATGTTATAATCTTTTGTGTCTTTCGAATTGTTGATTTTAAATCTTATTCATTTACATTCCCATAAAAATGAATTTTCAAAATACTTATTATCGCTAATAGTTATAAGGGTTGACCTACAGTCCAGTAAAACAGTTTTTATTTATCTGCTATTTGTTAGAAAAATATTTGTACATACCTTTATATTTTGCTAACTTAAGTAATTTTTAAAAGCATTAATCACAAAAATTTGATTAAAAAAGGAAACATCTGCAAATAAAAAATACATGGGTCACCCGAGTACCAGACTACTCACTAGCTTACGTATAAGAACATAAGTATAAAAATACATATCCATAATATATTATATGGGTTATTGCATACAATTTTTCTCAGAATCGTTTTGTAAGTTCGATAGATAACATGGAAAAAGTTTACAAAAGCCTAAAGTTATTTCAATTAGTAAATCTGTTGACTACAAATTGCAGTTTTTTATTAGAAAGAGAGAGGTGGTTGTGGGAAAAACAGCCAAAAATCTAAATTTTTTATATCAAATTACACCTAAAACTATCAAAAAACTTAATCTTCTAATTTAAAAAAAAGAACGTTTAATAATTTTGGTCAGCTTTTTGATTCAAATACCTCTTTGTTCATTGTGTTTAGTTCTAGACACCTCTTGCCGACAAAATAGAATTTCATGCGGCCAGTATCATGAAAAATTGCATATATTTTTGAAATAACTCCCGATACCTCGGAGATTATACCATTTTTCCTGTTACTGAAATAACTTTATAAGTTGAGAAAATATTAAAATTCTTCAGTTTTTGTGTGAGAGTTATTTAGTTTTCAAGTGAAAGCAGTAAAAAAACACTAGAATGAGTATTAAACCTGCACAAATAGAACTGAATAGAAATTTAGTTCAAATTTTTATCGTTCTTGTTATTATTTAGTAAAATATTAATTACATTGAAATTCCGATGTTTTTTTTGCACATTAATTAGAAATTTCATAAAAATACAATACAATATTTTTATTCATTTTATACCATGATCAGTCTTGCTTACTAACTTGGTAGTCACACGATCAAATTTCCATTCAAATTTAAATTCTCTCCCACTTTTCTTACTAATACACTCACACTTTCAAAATTTGACGAGAATTTGCTTACAAATTTTCATCCCATAAAGTATTTCAAATTACAATCAAATATTAAAAATAATATTTGTTGTTTGTTTTTTTTTGTTTCTATGATTTTGTTAATTTTTTTAATAATTCTAGGGAAAAAGTTATTTTAAGTTGTTTTCTTCATGGCATCTTGCTAACAAATTTGCTTTAAATTTTAGTGCAGCCTACGTCACAACTTTCAACTTTTGTGAATTTTGACAAGCTGTATGTGTAAAAATTTTGAATGAAAATTGAAAAAGATTTTGATAGTGTGACTGGAGGGTAAAGAATAAATTGGCAATCTCGTCATGACTAACGATAAAATCTTATTAGAAATATATTTCTATCGGTATGTTTATAACAATTTTACCTTTTTTTGCTAAATGATCTTAAGCAATATTTTGTAAAAAAATTATAATTGAAATTAAATATATTAAAAACAATCGATAGTGTACAATTTAAATAAACGTTAAAATTGTGAATTAATGATGAAATATTGCCGGTAATAGGGTAGACAGACGACAGCGCTAATTTGCATTAGTAGCAATAATTCAAATTAACTTGTGCATTAGCTCCTTCCAAATGAGTATTTATTTAACGTAAATGCACGAAATCAAATTGAATTTATACTGAATTTAGCTTATTTCAATTTGGCAATACCATCGACAATCAGTCAGTTGGAAACATTTTTAAATTCAAAAAAATTTTTAATTTATTTTGAAATTAAAATCAAACGAATGAATAGTGGGATTTTGTACCAACAGCATATCTGCTAATCGTACTTTCCACCTTCTATCCATATTAATGCGATGTAAATTCCACAAAATATATTTTTTTAATTACTAAATTTAAAAACTATCGTCTGTCAGGGTAAAATTTAAATTCACATTAATAAGTTTTTAATGCAAATTAACGCTGTCGTCTGTCTACCCTATAAGACGTAAATAAAATATGTTTAATAATAATGAAAACATTTAGTATTTTAAGTTTTTAGTCGCACTTTTCCTAAATTTAATATTTTACATATTTAGAAAAAATATTAATAGTTTAATTAAAAACAAATTAGAATTTCAAATACTAAAATTTTCGCTTTGTCGCATACGATCATTTTGCAACATCTTAGGACAATTAAAAATATCTACAACTTAGTTATTTTCATTTCAATGTTTTACTAAAATACCGAATCTTTTTATGTTTTCTACTCATAAATAATTTACATAAAAAGAACAAAGAAATTTCTAATATCAGAGTTTGGTTTGAAATGAGTTCTATCGGACGATTTTTCATTGCAAAATTCGTTAAAACCCTCCTGTGAAATCGCCTTTTCCTTTGAAATTAATTTACTTTTTGAACCAACAATTTTATTAATATGGATTTTGAATACCAATATCCTCTTAGGAATTGCTTGTGTTAATCAACGAATATATCATGTGATGTAATATTTTAAGTAAATTAAAAATTTTGCATAAAATAATTAAAATTATCTCAATTATTTCTAATATGCACACAATTTATTTGCATATTCGTAAATAAAATGTCATTATAAAAATATCAAATGACATTTTTAAGTGTTAGAAATAATAAAGACATTGATACTGATATATTGAGACATGTTAACACTTGCATGAACACGTTACGACCACACATGCATACACGCACATACTCGTACGACAGCAGCCACATGATTAAATGTAATTTATCTTTCATGTAAATTTATTTTTATTGAATAGTTTTAACACCTTAATCAAAATAAAGTGTTCAGGTGTAAATACTCGTCGTTATTTCTTTTTTTACTTTCTCGTAATAAATTTAAATATTTATGCAAATAACATCCATACACACATGCATTCTGTGTTTAATGCATAAAAGTATGTTTGCTTAATGTTTGTAGAAAAAATATGTCATTTATTATTAAAAGATAATGGAAGACTCTCGTATTTAAAATATTGATTATAAAATATGTTGCTTGGAATGTTTTTATTTAATTTTACATTGAATAGAAAAACAAAGTACCAAGGGTTTTTTGTTTTGCTTCACAAACCACAAGTTAACTGAGTTTTAAAATTATCGAAGTTGTTAAAATGCTTGGGAGATGCAATTCACTGCTGGATATCTTAAAAACTATATTGTGATTTCATACTATAAAACATAACAGACAAGGAACTCTAACACTTTAAATTTGTTGCACATGTGTTAACAGAAAAAAATATGGTTGAGGTGACCATAACTTAATAGCAACATATGTAGTATTATTGGAATTCAAAGCTGTATCCAAATCATTAAGCAAACTGGTACCACTAATTGCAGTCATTGCTCCATTTCGCTCTGCGAAAGCAGATCTTGTGGACTGTAATACAATGAATAGAAAGATATTTTCTCGTCGCAATATACTTCATTAGCATTCATGGTTCTCTAAAACCTAAATGGTTATCTCAAGAGATAATACATGTCCACATTTACACGTCTTATTTGTTCATTATCCTAATACGAATGAAAATATAATATTTTTATAGTGTGTAATAAAGCTTCGATAACTTCCAAAAAACAAATGCTAAAAACCAGAGACCGTAACAATTATGAAATTTATAATAAAAATTAAAATATAACTGTAATTTTGCGATTTTAATTTTTTTGTCAGAAATATTTGTCTGATTTTTATTTATTTTTGTCAGTAATATTTGTCACAATCAATTTAACTAGAAAATTAAACTCTGCATGCAGCGTTATTTCTGGATCTACGTTTCAGGCACTTTTTAAGTTACACAAACGAAGAAGCGGCTAAAAAACATTTGAAGAAAATTTTTCTGCAAATTCAAAGCTTAGAAAAGGTGAGCTTTTTTCGATACAACTTTTAACTAGAAGTGAACAGCACTCATGTAATGTGCGTGAAACTGAAATAACTGTATCCTAAACAATTATTTAAACTTTTTAATAAAAGTAGTAATTAGATTACTAATACTTACGGTTACTAATCGTTGCTTATTGTTGGCTGTCTACATTAGAGGAGCGATATCGCAATGTGACTTATTTTTTGTGTGCTTGAATTCCAGTGATTGAGAGTAACTCTTATTTTCAATTGAAATGCATGCGGGAGTAAAAGCAACCCTCGATCCCATCTGTACTTCAAACATATTCAATTTCCTAAATATTTTCAGTATTCCTTTATACTGATAAACCGTTTGATAAAAATCCCAGGAAAATTTTGAAGCTTTGGCGAGCCCAACGAAATAAACTGAAGAGTTTGTAATTGATAGAAGCAGTATACAAAGTTCATCCCCGCTATTGAGAGTTGGTTCACGCGAAATGGAAGTTTTAAAATTGTCTGATAGTAGCGATGATGATGATGAATGTGAAATTAATGAAGAAAAATTAGAATCTGACAAATATTTCTGAAAAAAATAAAAAACAGAATCTGACAAATATTTCTGACAAAAAAATAAAAAACAGATGAGAAATATTTCTGACAAAAAAAATAAAAATCAGAAACTGAAAAAAATGTTTGACAAAAAAAATAAAAATCAGAAACTGACAAATATTTCTGACAAAAAAAAATCAAATATATAAAAAGCATATGATTTTCTGCAAATATTGTGAAATACGATCAAAATTATGTACTTGAAATATCTATCCGATATTTCCTTATGATTGCTTTTTTCCTTTGAAAATTAAAGAATAATTATTATTTTATGTGCCAGCTATAAACTATTTTTTCAAATACAATATTAGATTTTTCCTTTAACCCAGCAACAACTTGGTGATAACTTCTATTAAGAATAACATACTTTGGCGTATAAACATCATACCGTCTGCATTACTTGACAGTACTTATATTACTACTTACTGGTAAGTACACAAGAAACTTATTTTATTCTCGGAGTCGCGCTGTAGTAGTTACTACTTGCACATGCCATGCAAATGGTTGACTGTTTAACACCTGACGAAAGCATGTGCCTTATTAATTGTGTGTGTGCTCGTGAAAATTAGTTGTAAAACAGTTGTAAAATGGAGCAGGCGACATAACAATTGAAACCAAACAAAAGCAAATGTTATCATTTTAACTTATTACTTTGTATTGCAAGTTTTTGCTGGGTGCCTTAAAAAAGCGGAGACACTTTTTATCTCAGATAAACAGATCAATCAAGACAATCGATAAACATTGATAAATAATGAAATCCATTGCTTTCCCTCTACTATAAAACGCCTTTAAAGAAGACTAAAGTAACTTAACTTGTAGGTTCAGGTAACCCAACGTAGTTAAGAAAATTCATCCTTGACGTTTTGTGTTTGTTTTTTTTTTGTGGGAGTTAACTCATTCTCGTGTTTTGATAATATCTTTCCATAAGACTCTAATACTCTTTTTTATGATGGTTTCATTATTATTTTTTTAATATTTCTCAAAGTTTACTTCTTTTCAAAAGGCCTTTCACACTTTCATATAAGTCTAAAGATTTGCAGTGGATTTTTGTGAAAGAAATTCAACGAGAATTGTGGCGACCGTCAAAAAATCTAACGTACCATTACATTTTGTTTTCACTCTATCAGCTCTCAAATAAAATGAAAAATGTAAGTAGTAAATACTCGTAAACATATTTTGAGCCTGTGTATAACAAAAAAAAAATACCATCAGATATGGCACGCTATCGGCCAACTTGCTTTCATGAAAATTCAACCCTGATCAAATGAAAAATCTTGTCGTTTAGAAAATTTTCTAAAAATGGCAAAGTCTTATGGTATGTCAAATTTATTATTGTATTATTTGTCATATTAATAACATTTTGATTTCACACTATCACACTTGAACATATTATTACAGTTTTTGACAAGTCTTAATACAAAGTATTATAGTGTGAAAGGCCGTTAATTAGCAAAAAGCTTTATGGCAGCTTCATTTTCAAAACAAAAACCAAATAAAATTTAATTTCAACACACAATATGCTTAAATTAAATTATCAACAGATGAACATAATTGCGACCACTGGCTTTAAGCGCTTAATTAGTTTTAAAAAATAATAATCTATTTATGCTGCATCGATAATAACATTTTAAGCATTATAATTAATTTAATTTATTTAACTCTAAATTATTTTATTATACGATAAATTAAAATGTGGCAAATAAACAAAATTACAAGTGATTAGACAAATTAAATGAAATATTTAAATGAACAAATTTAAAAGAATTAAATTGCAAATAAATTAATTTTTTTATTATAATTCATATTAGTTTAAGCAATTAATGTTGAAGTTGACAAAAAAATACTGTGTAAAAATTATTAAATATATCATCTATTGACTGCAAGGTGGTCATATTTCTAAAAAGTAGTTTTAGAGAAAATGAGCTTAAGGCTTTCATTTTACTCACAACTTAATGAGAAAATAAAAAAAATATTTCCTGCATGCCTTTATCAAAAGATTTTTTTTTCATATGCGAATAATTACATTTAAAACAAAAACAAAATTTTAAAAGTTGCTTTTGTTTGAAATGTAATTTGAAGAAAGAAATTTTTTTTCGATATTGGCGAACTTAATTTGTTAACTACTTTAAATTATTGATTTTTAGGTTAATTATAAACTAAGTGACAGCAAAACGATAGTACAGAAATTGTATTATTATTTATAAGCTTTCATCATTATTCTATAACGATTATCTTTGCCGACATCAAAAGAAAAGAAACAATTTTTCTGTAGACATAAAGTTACCTTAATATAGAAAGGCCTCAACTAATTTTTTTTCAAATTCCAGTTTTTTGTATATTTCTATGGATGATCCTCTAATCTAATGAAACATGAAAAAAGTCGATATATAAAAAAATTAGTTAGGGCCTTTCTGTATTAAGGTAACAACGATATACTTCCATATTTATTCTCTCAGAATAGCAAATATTTTAAGAAACAAATACAAACTGCGAGTCCTTCTAACTTGTCTGCGTAAACATCTAAAAGCTTATGAGGAAATCAGATTTGATTTTAAATAAATCAAAAAACAAAGGAATTGGTTTGATAATAGCACTTGTCACGAACCACAAACAAAACGCTATAATTGCTACATTGATGGACAATCAAAAAAAAAGTAACAATAAAAAATATCCTGTACTATCCAAATGGAAAAATCCTCTTTCCGACATTTCGAACATAAAAATCATAATTTATTTTTGAAGCACAAAATTTGTTTATCAAATTATAGCCAAATTAAACTAAATCAAATAACTTAATTTCATTATGATTGTTTTTATGTTTATATTTTCTGAGCGCTAGAGATTTTAATAATTTGATAAATATTACATTTAGACAAACCAAAACAGGCAGACAATTGTTGGCGTCCACAGCTTGCGACGAAAGCCACTTAAGTTAGATGCCATTGAAATTTTCATGATGACATCTTATACTGAAAAACAACAGACACCTAAAGCCATAATAAAAAAACGGCTAAGTTCATATTTGGATTTGCTACAAGAAATGTTTTGAAATAATTTTTATTTCTTTTCTTGTTGTCATTGCTGTTGTTTTCTTTTATCGAAAATTATTACAATATGAAAACATTTCAGTTAAATTCTGATTACCTAAGGACTTTGTCTTCGGTGTTTATTGGCTTAAGTTAGAGCAATTGCTGTTGGTAATTTGTGTAATGAGAATTTATAACTCAAGCAGGTTGGTCCAAACTGAGGGGCTCATTATCAAAAATTGTGATTTCACTAAATAAAAAAAAATAAAAAAAAATAAATAAAAAATAAAAAAATTACAATAATAAACAATATTTATTAAGGTGTCGAAAACTCAACAAAATGTTTAATTTTTTCTGAATATTTTACATTACATATACATATACATATACTTTAATGTTTACTTTTGCTATCTTACAGATTTTTCAGGGATTATTAGAAATTAAAAATAGAATTTATTAATTGCTTGGTCCACGATGTCGAACGATATCGTTGCTTTGTGAAATAACATTTAAAGCAAAAACGATTTCTAAAATTTTGTTTATGTTTTAAATGTAATTCGGCATCGTCGGCGAGGCAGTAAAATTGCCTCATGTTGTATTGAAATTCTTATTAATCACAATTCTTTCGAAAAATATAAAATTTTTCAGTACTTAATATTTATTGAAATGATGAGCTTAAATATTTACAAATTCAGTCAGCAAAATATTTTAATATTTTTAAAAAAACTGATACGTAAGATTCTTTAGGCCACCATCTCAAAGTATTTCTTTTTTAATTTTATTTAAATGTATAAAATCGATACTGATACTTAGTCTATAAAAAATACTTCAATTAAGTGGAAAATTTGAATTTGTACTAAAAAATATTCTTGGCCTCCAATTGTCCCCTTTTTTGGAAAATAAAACAAATTTTCGGCTAAAAGATTTTTATAATTTTTCAACAATTAATTTTTGTCAAAAACATATACAATAAATCCTGCACATATCGATCTTAAAATATCCCATCTCTGTTAATTAACCATACAGCCAGCCGTATAAGTCACTTTGGTTTTGTGTTTGCAGCAAACTAAGAGATGAAGTGGCTGTTAGAATCAAGAATTCGTTTGAAAAGCAACATACTGACTGTTTGGCTATTTACCTTTCAAAAAATATAATAAACTTTTATTAACAATTACTGTTGGTTTACTAATTATTAATTACTTAGAATGGCCAACAATAAAATAGATCCTTGAAGAGATGATGGTTATCTAAGTTTAGAAGAAGTGCACAAATAATTTTTCAACAACATTTACCGCCTTCTGTTTCATACATTTTGTTATTTGCAGAAACTATAGAATAAAATTCTGAGCAAAGATAAATAACTGTAGAATGAAAATAAGTGTAGAATACAATTCCAAGGAAAGAAATGGTGGTAACAGCTTTTTACCACAATATTGAGTTCTACTCTTGCAAATGCATGGGAATATTTCCCTAAAACGATAAAAAATCAGTTACGATGTCGTGAGTGTCCTTACTAAATAAGATTGTTGTGTAAGCAATGCTATGTAGTTCTGTGTTGAAAAAGTATGCTTTAAAAATTTGTATACTCAAAATAATAGCATTCTCATGACACCACTATACTCGCCGGAGTACAGCACGAAAAAAACACTCCAAAGAACTTTTTTGGTTGTTTTCTATATTTTCTTACCTGTATTTAAGTATAAAAAATAAATGAATTTCAATCTTTTTTATTTTTAATGGTTTTGAAGCTATTAACCTAAATAAGTTTTAGTTATAAAACATCAGAGATGCAGTTAAAGAAAATAAAAAATTTCTAAAACTATTTTTTGTCTGAATCAAGAACATTTTTTGTGTGATTTAGCAATTTTATTTTGTGTTTTACGCAATGAATGATTTATACTTTGTATTGTTTTTCCTTAAACTATTTATTTATACATAAAGAAATTGAAGCTGTCCCTTTGGAATTTCAGCAGAAACAGGCCGAGTTACTGACGTTAAATAATCTCGTATTTGTGTTTGCAAATATTCGCTTGTTTTTGATATTCAAAATTTGATATTTTAATATAAAAAAAAATACATAAAAGTTAAATAAACTTTAGCGCAACGAAAAGTTGTTGATTTTAATAATTTGTATTAACTTATTATATAATAATAATATTCTTTTAGTAAACTAAAACGCAAACTAGTTGTATGAAGGGTTTAATTGCAAAAACAGCTATCTCCAGTTTTCTTATGAATGTGTTGAAAAAATTAATATCCTTTTTGCAACTTAAGAAAATGTTTTGTTTCGTAATTGAAAGAAAAGTTAAAATACGAAATACTATTAGCTTTAGAGCAGATTAAAGTTAAGCTGGTAAGTGAAATTATCGGCTGGGCAATGAAAATTAAGTAAACACAAAAAAAGTACACAACTACAAATTGGAATATTTTCAGAACTAGTCTGGTTTTACTTTGTGAGGAGATAGATATTTTTGTTCGCTGTTTTTAAAAATATAGAAATTTGTAAGGCCACATCTGAATATAAAAAAGATTTTAGCACTTTTTGGGTTGGGTTCTATTATAGAAAATTTATTTTCTTTCGCTGCTTGTATTTTAATTTTGCTTACGTATTACTCATTCGCCGGGGATGACGGTACTCTCAACATAATTGCAAAGAAGTATGCAACAGTTTTTAACCAAAGTCCACAGTATACGTAATATTTCATTTACTTAAGTTGGATGTTGTTCATACGTTAAAATATATAAATTTATTTTGTTCCCACTTGCAGGAGGAGTTTTAAATTTCATCTTCTAATTTTCTTATATTATCATTAATAATTTTGCCTTCGAAATGGGATTCTCCAAAAATAGAAACTAAATCTAAAAGTATTACTAATTTTATCCTACTTTATTGGATAATTAATTAATTATTTTGTAAGTTTCATCACATTTATTAAACTCAGAACAAGTCGAAGCGGTCAATAAATAGTCCATGGCATGTCTGTCAGAAGTTTAGCAGCGTCTTTGTTTCGCTTCTTTATTTTAAAGATATATTAAAGAATGAATTTTATCAAATGTTTTTTCTCTATTTTTCTAATGCTAATATTTCTTTTAGTATATTTTACATCAAGTATTTCTCGGTAGTACTTTGACAAGAATCTTAAACAAAAAGTAAACGATGTCAAACGCATACAATAAACAAAATATAAGAAGTTCTTCAAAACCACTTTAGGAAATTGTACACAATATTTTATTCCAAGTATTGTTTGATCTCATGAAAAAAAAAACATTTGAAAATATTTTTTCCTTAGTTTGACTTTAATTATACAATATTTCTGTTAGCTGATGAGGTCTCACAAAGTCATTCACATGAAAACATACATTATATTCTTGTGCTTATATTATTTATATAGATATTTTCAGGGGAACAAGTGCGATAAATCACTTGTTCCTCTTAAGAGAGTCATCTCAAAATTTAAAAATTTTCAGTAGAGACAAAAAACTATTTCTTATACTACTATTTTTTATCAAAAAGAGGGATACAACTTTATTTTTTTTGTCGAAGAGTAGAGAAAATGATGTAAGATTTTTACAGATCGTAGATCGATTTCTTGCAAAAAGTGGAAATTTGAAAATTTCGAGTTGACTCTCTTTAGAGATACAAGTTCGATATATTTAATGCATATTAATAGAAATAGATACACAGAACTTCATTATTCTACTTTCGGCAGAAAGTTTTTTAATTTTTTGTTTATTTGGTAGAATTTAAATAAAATTCCTAAAAAAATTCTATAATTACACCTGAAAAAAAAATAAAAGGCATGACTTCATCAAGATTAGATTATTACACTTCAACATGACATAACCCATTTCAAATATACATTTTCTAACCACTAATAATAGCAAAAAACTTCTATGTCTCTTTAAAACTTTTCAAAATTACGTATTTGCGTCGGATGTTAAAAACGATAAAATAATAAAATTAAAAATTGTAAAACAACAAAAAAAGTTTAGTTAATTTTACTTGAACTGAAATCGCATTACAAAAGTATCTGAATTAAAAAAATTTCAATGATTTGAATGGAATAATCTATTTTTGACGCAGCTGATTAAAGTAATCAAGTTTTGTTACGTATCTTAGAAGAATATTCTTGTATTGATTTAAACCATTGTAGATTAATCTTGTTTTGCTGAAAGTTCACCCTTAAATAAATACAACTAAAAAGAATCATATTATGTTTTATTTGTTTTAAAATTCTTACAGAAATTTCATGTTCAAGGCTGTCAAAATCTTCTGCATGTTGATGATAAATATCAACTTCATTATCATTCTATTGTACTGGCATACTACGGCCTACATTCAAAGTCTTTAGTTAACTAATGGCGGGGGTTTAACTAATGATATTTGTATGAAAATTCTTTAGCTAAACCAACTTCATTAGTCAACTAAACACTGTAAATACAGGCATAAGAGAGCTCCTGGTCTTTAGCACAATCCTCATCGAATTGTTTTACAATCAAATTTCTCATATCATTTTTATTTTTTAAAATTCAGATACTTTTCTATTGCAATTGCAATTACAGTTAAAGTAAAATTAACCAAACTTTTCTTGTCATTGTAGAAGGTTTAATTTTATTATTTTTTATTTTTAACATCCGACGCAAATACGTAATTGTGAAAAGTTTTAAAGTGACATGGAAGTTTTTTTTCTATTATTAGTGGTTAAAAAATGTATTTTTGAAATGGGTACTGTCATGTTGAAGTATAATAATCTAATCTTGACGAAATAGTGCCTTTCATTATTTTTTGCTTTGTGTAATTATAGAGTTTTTTTCAAATTTTATTTTGGCAGAAATTTTCTTTGAGTGTTACCAAATAAACAAAAAATTAAAAACCATTTCTATCAAAAATGTTATAATCAAGTATTCATAAGAACCTCCTCATATGTATACTTATAAAATATGCATTATAAATATACATATATATCTATCTATATCTATAAAAATAATATAAACACAAAAATAAAATCTATATTTTTTTATGTGAATGACCTTGTGAGAATTCGTCAACTAACGCAGATATTGTACAATTAAAGCCAAACTAAGAAAAAAATATTTTCAAAAGTTTTTTTTTTCATGAGAACAACCAATACTTGGAAAAAAAATATGTTGTACAATTTTCTAAAGTAGTTTTGAAGAACTTCACATATTTTGTTTGTTGTATGTGTTAACCATCGTTTTCCTAGAATTACTTTATGCAAAATGTAGTAAAATAAATTTTAGTATTAAAAAAATAGAGGAAAAAATATAATAATATTGTAGAGTGGTTGATTCTGAAGAAAAGACAAGAATATCTTAATTTCTTAATGTAAAGCAATGATTAAAGTTGTCGTCTATAATAGTGCAGCGAAAGTTGTATTCCTAAAAAACTATTTTCTCAAATTTTGCAAAAAAAAAAAAACACAATAAATTTAAAATAGTAAACTTGTGAAAAGAAACTCCTCATTGGAGATATTTAGAGAAGTATGGTGAGTTAATGAATTTCAATGTATTCATTTTTATTAAAAATCAGTTTTCATAAATGTTTCTCAGGATTTTCTACAAATCTCAAAAAAAAAAACGTTACAATTGAAACGGAAATTTAGTTTGATTACTTAATGAAAATACTAAGATCAGATAGCAACATAAAATTAGCTAAAAAAGAAACCAATTGAAAAACAAATATTTAAAATTGTTTATGTTATTTTAATAAATCAGCAGCCAAAAGTAATGACGTTTTCTTTTCTTAAAAATTTCAAAATTTTTATTGAAAATTTGCAATATAATGAATTTTTGAAATAATAAGTTTATTAGAAATTATTGTATCATCACTAACAGGCAAAATTTTTGTCTTAAGAAAATTTTTAAAAGCATTTTTTTTGGTAAAGAGTAAAAGAAATGTACAATTTTTTTTGAAAAGAAAAGGGCTAAGAGAATAATAATTTATAGATTAATTAGCCTTTAGAGATGGAAATTTTCGTACTAATTGAATTTGATTTAACTTGCAAAAACTATTAGAAGAAATTTTCTTATTAATTGACATTTCTAGTCACTAGTATCCACCGTCATAAACAGGGAAAGGGGTTTCATGCAATATAAAGAGGTCTTTTAGGCGCCTAAAATATGCAATAGAAAACGCAAAATATTCATTAAAAAAATATCCACTTATTTTAAAATTTTTATTTATATAAAAAAATATAAAAACTTAACATTTTAATTTAGTCTCATTGGATATGTAGGAAGTTTGACTTGTCAAATTTCATTGCAATACAATTTTAGGAAGTTTGACTTGCCAAATTCCATTGCAATAAAGTATGTACTAACTAGGCAGATTTTGTTGTTGCAAACTTGATACCACCTGGTACATGAATTCGCTTTGTACTCTGTCTTGAGTTGAAATTTAAAGCTGTTAAAAACACATACACAAGCAAATGTGATGATGAAATATTAAAAACTAAATTTATTTATAAATTTGTAAGTCTGCCTGCGTATGAATTGAATAATGCCAGACTAAATTCAAAGTCGTATTTTTACGCAAAAATCGTCAACTGTAAAAATTTTCGTCTCAAAATCGTAGAAATCACAATTTATTTTAAGTCGGATAGCACTTGTATAGTGTTTATCCTAGGCTTCGTCTAGACAAGACAAAATATTATAAAGACAAACTGCATAAAAATAAGAAAATATTAATAATTGAAAAAAAACTATTTTTTTCTTTTTAATTCGAATTTTTATCAAAAATGGCATAAAAATATGCATTTATAGCAAAAATATGAAAAATATTCATTTTCATCAAAATATGCAAAAATATGCTCTAACAAATCGATGCAATTTTTAAGCAAATTCACTGTTTCGAAAAGCTATTTTGGTTTTACAATTATCAGGCTTATGAAAAAAAACATGCATTTGCATGAAACCCCTGTGCCTGGTCATAACTATTAAAATCAAACGATGAACCGTGATTAAGTAGTGCAGCGACTTGGAGCTCTGATCCGATCTACCAGTATGATTAAGAATATTGCAATATTACTTTCTTAATAAAGATAACTTGATGCTACAAAAACATTTTTGAAGGTAAATAGAAACTGGAAGAGTCAGGTTTGGACTTGACTCAAAAAATACCATTCAAATTAAAATCTATAACAGTTCAATTACGTATAAATATTAATTATTAAAACAATATTATTTGAATATCACATAATTCATAATACTGAGGACACATTTCAAATAAGTTAAACTTTTGCAAACTATTTTCTTTATTTATTTTTTTAATATATAAATTATCTGTAGGTTAGGTTCCATTGGCAGCCGTGATCAAGCACAGCTCACGTGGGTCCAAAATTGTCTGTAAATTGGATATTTTTATTTCATTTTATACTTTGAGTTCCTTAGCAATTATCTTGTAATGTACCTGTCATAATAACACAATTAATATTATTCAATTATGCATTATTGCAAATTAAGTCAAGTTATTATGTATTCTTGTAATTCTAAACCTTTAAGAGTGTGTCACGCAGTCAGTAACTTTTTCAACACGACTAAGAAAGAAATACTGTTAACACCGCTAAGAATTTTAATAAACTATTTTTTTTATAAATACCGACACAAAAATGTGAATAAATCGGAATCAATTTAGATTAGCGAAATAACAAGTTGTCTTTCTTCTTAATTCCCAACATTCTAACTGATCACCTTAAACAGTGCTCCGGCGAATTCACACTGCTGCGACCAGACGCTGCATCCAAAACAAACTGGAAACCCTTTTTTACTTTTAAAAGTACCAAGAAAGAACTTAATAATTTTTAATCACTAATCTTTTTCCCTTTGTATAGATTACTTTCCATTGCAAGTATTTTTTAACTGCTTTTTCTGCTTAAACCCCTTTTTGCTTTTTATACCGCCAAAGCTAAATATGATATTTAACTTTGATCTTTGTACATACATAATATTGACAGTGGTGGGTAAAACATATATATTTTGTTTATACTTCAATATTTCTGGTAATAAAATGTTTCGTTAATTAAAAGCATGAGAAGTGTTAGCACTCCATAATTTTTATAATGAATGAAACTCCAATCGAGGCATTAAAATTTTTTAATCTTCTTAGTTTTGTTGATCAATGAATGACCAATGGCTATGCTTTCGTCAAATGCATAAACAGTCCAACAACAACAACAACAACAAATACATTGATACTATAATGCGCATCTGAAAAATATTGTGTATTAAGATTTGCCTTAAAGTAGCCTCAAACCAACGTTCTCAGTTAGCATTGGCTTTGTAGTCAACGCGCTAGCTGCATCCCCCATTCGTCTCGCATTTTCTAAGAATTTTTGGATTTATTATTGTGATGTGAAATCGGAACTTACAATTTATTTCTGAATTTTTGGCTTTTGTTGAATTAGAATTTTTTTTAATGTTTGTAAGTAATTAGTCGAACTGAGATATATTCTATATATTTATATTGAAACTAATTGTTTTGCTCGAGTTCAAATCGGAGTTTACCCATTTCTTTTTGTAATTTTTAGAACTTTTTTTGTGTAAATTTATTATTTTTTATTAAGAGTGTGCTTTTTTTGGAACAATTTATTAATCATCTGACTAGCAGAACGGATCAGTATCGATTTCGAGTTCGCTACACCATCTCATCAGCGTTCTTTGTTCGATTTCACCACTTTTGACAGTGGATGCTAGTGATCAGGAATATCAACTATTTAACCGTATTACTTTAACGAATTAAAATATGAAAAGTGCTATTTATTCATTTTTAAAAGTTAAATCGATTTCATTTAGTACTAAATCCCATTTCTGATGATTAATTATTGCAAATATTCCATACTCTTTCGCTTATTTAGCACCATTGGCAGCTGAGATTAAGCTGTTTTTCTACTAGTGTTAACTTAGTTATTTTGTCTTATATAGTTGAATTTCTCTAGTATTCAACCAAACTTGACAAGAAATGGGCAAACTCGGATTTGAACTTGAGCCAAAGAATTTATTTCAATATATTTATTTTTTTCAAATGCAACATTTTTAGTAACTTTGACCTTTTTTTTCTAAATATTAGAAATGTTTTTGAATATCATCATTAAAAATTTGTTGCTGAATTTTCGGTTTCTGTAAAATTATTTTTTTTTATATTTAATAGCACAAATTGGTAGTTTTTTCTTCGGGCCATATCTTATTTAATTTTGCTTTTTAATAGAAAAATGTTAGTACAAATATCTGTCTTATGACTCATCGACTACCGGACTCATCGGCAAGCTGATGAACGGCGTGAAATACCATTTTTTATTTTATTTAATTTTTATTTTTAAAGAACAAATAGAAACCGCTAAGCCATTTTGGATTGTCTGGCGAAATACCTATGGTCTAGGCGGGAATCAAACCTGTGATGCCAGGCAAATAGTCTAGCATGCTATCTACTATACATCAGGAGCTCTCATAATGATCGATATTATTTTTAAATCATGAGATCGAAAATAAATATTGCAAAACTTCCAACGATTGTAAAGGTTATGAAAAACTACAGGAAAAATCTCGTAAATATTGACAACCCAGATTTTTAATATAGAAAAAGAAATAAAAAAAATAATTAATTCTTTGTCACTGCATACACGCATGAATCCGTGCATGTTAAGTCACCATATTTGACAGACTTCCTCTCTTTAAAATATATTATTATTTTAAAAATTACCTTTTGGTCTATTGTAACGTTTTATTTTATTTTATTTTTCATCCATTATCTAAAATTAAATAAATGCCCTGTGGACAATTAAAAGATTTTAAAATAAAAATGTAAAGTGCAGATGTCTGTTATACATGATTAAGATTGATTTAACATGCATATTTCAGCACATGAAGAGTCTACGAATGAAATCAATTTTAGTACGAATGATTTTATGGAGTTATTTTAAAAATCTAAATGGTGGTTTGCTATTGCTTAATTAGAGTTAAATAAATGGTAAAATTAAAAACAGTTTATTGAGGGGAGGGTAAAGATAATTAAATGTTTCATTTATATTAATAAAAATATTTCTGTAGAAAAAATTGTTTCACGAAGTATTTAACAATGAAAGCGAATGCTGTCCACTAAATTGTGTGCGAAGTTAGCTCCCTCAGTTAGCTCCGTATTTAACCGTGCTGTTAAGTTAACATTTTTGTAAGTGTTAGACTGTTAAGTTAACAGAATTGAGTTTACGTCAGGATTTGTTCGCAAAAAATAAAAAATTCAGCACATAATTAAAAGAAAAAGAAAATTTTTTAAAAAGAAAGACATTTTTCAAAAATCAAAAAATTTTTTTATATATAAAAATTTACACAGTTTACAAAAATAATAAATATTTTTTAAATTGCTAAAATTTCACATAATTCAATAAAAGGGTTAATAAAAAAAGGAAGAATTTTCCGTTAACCCAAAACTTAATTTTTCATATATTTCAAGTGTTGAAAAGGGCAAAATTTGGAATTTTAATAGCTAGAGATTTTTTGAAAAATCGAAAATCGTTAAAAATCGCCGTTTAGAAAGAGCTTGGACTTGTAGATTTTAAAATTTCGCATTTTTCAGTATCCGATTTCTAAAATGCTATACTGATTCACACTATTCTGATATCTACAATGGCTTGGCTTTCTGTTGTAATAGTCCAAGTGCTTTCTAAATTTTTATATTTTGTAAAAAAAAAATTTTTTTGGGCTTTTGAAAAATGTCTTTCTTTTTCCTAAATTTTCTTTTCTTTAAGTTATGTATGAGCGAAATTTTTATTATTTTTGTGAACAAATCTTGACGTACACTCAATTCTGTTAACTCAACAGTCTCTCAGTTACAGAAATGTTAACTTAACAGCAAGGGTAAATACGGTGCTAACTTCACACACATCTCTTTGCTATAAACAAAATTAATCTTGTATTATTTTACTAATGCTAAATCATATGAACCTGTTCTTATTTTAAGGTCCAGTTGCAGAAAAATTAAACACAAAATGCTTTATGCTAGATGTAAAAAATATATATTTATTTGAACCTAATTAAAAATAATTATTCATTTTTAACTAACACAGCTGAAAAACTCAGACAAAATGTCCTTAACAAAAATCTACTCATTCCTTTTCATAAATTCTACTATTATGATGTCATTTTACTGAAGTCCTTTTAATGTTCTTCAGTCAGCTTTAAAGTTATTTGCTAAATGAATTGATAGGAAAACGTTTTAAGCCAAATATATGTGCTGTCAGTAAATCACTGTGAATTCTAATCGCATTTAAATGCAAAAATATTTTCCAACAGCCAAGAATTCGATTACTTGTCGTCTTTTTAAAAAGGTTTTATTTCATTGCTGAAATACCGGACAAAAAAGAAAATGACGAAGGCTAAGGCTGTAGGAAATGCAAATTGTTATTTGAAAAATATTAAGATTGCTTTGTTAAGCGTTTAATCGTCAAATTTCCATTACAAACTTATTCAGCTTAAATCTGGAAGAAATCATTATGCTCATCATTTAAGTGCAATTTAATTTTGAAAGATAAAATTGAAATGTTCTAGAATATTTCATTTCATTTCATTTCGATTTTTTAATACTTTTATTAAAGTCTTTTGTGATCATTTGCCAAGTTTCTCTTTTCAGTTTATTTAAATAAAATTTTGTTGGGGGGTTTTTTTAATATTTAGATAAACTTATTGCTGATATTTTTCTTTATACTCGTACATCATGATGATGTAAAAGAAAGTTTGTGTATGTACTGCATGGATACATGTGGTCATCATGCGTCGGCATAATTTTGAACTTTTCTCGGTTAAAGGTTTTTATTCCAAATCAGTTTTTATATGAGGGATATTCCATGTAGTTATGAGAAAATATTTTCTTTAATGAATGCTAGAAGCACGTAATATTTTAAGAACCAAAACAAATTGTTGACCATTAGATTATAAAGAAAGTAAAATGAACCATAGAAAGCATTACTAAAAATTCTAATCACTGAAATTTAAATACATTTTTTATTCGCAGTGTCTTAAATTTATAAATGGACTTCAACCGTATAATTCCATCTTAATATATTGTGCTTATGCCATTTGTGTTACAGACCGGTTGACCTGGCGAGGTTTCCGCCTAGATTAGTTATTTTTTTCTTTATCCTCAGGATCTTGCAACCCTTTCCGCAAGCCACGTATCTTAACACAAAAAAAGTACAATCAAAACAAAAAAAAAAACTACAACCACTTAAGACAATTATAGGAGCTAGATGATAATTCCCTATCATGCCCACCCAACCTAGTCACTTCATATCCGTCACTTTACCGCTTCCTTATCTTACCTTTCCCCCATCAGCCGTATTTGGAATTTAGTACTCACTTATTATTTCCATATTTTGCAATTACAATACAATTTTTATTTTATCTTCTCATCTTTTTCTTTACAAATATTTGGTTAATGGTTGATGTTTGCAAATAAATCTGACTAAATAGAATCGGTAAAAAAATAAAAATCATAAAGTAAATTATGTTTCTTCCAAAGAATTAATTAGAAATTAACTTTGACATCATTTATGAAAAGTTTCGAATTTGTTTTTCGATATCCTCAATTTTAAAGCTTAAATAGAAAGAAATACTAATAAATTATTCTAAGGTATTTTCACATTTTGGTCAAATATAAATTTTGCAATTAAAATATTAATAAAACAATCCTAGTTGTAACTACGAAATACTCCACCATGTTTACCATAAATACAGAAAATGGTCTATTATTTTCACCCAATTTATATTAATGTCTACAGAACTAGCGTTTTGGCACTTCATCAAAATCTTAAGAATTCTCTAAGAAGAAGACCAGTGGCTAGTAAAAGTTTGAATAGTAATGCTGGCACAAGGATTTATGTTGTAAAAACCACACTTTACCTTGTCATTCAAACATAATAAATATGTCAGTTAACATTTTGTCTTTTATTTGTTTACTTAATATTTTCTAACTATTTATATGAAATGATTTTTTTTCTATGATGTTTTTTTCAACTCAATTTTGTTTCTAATGATTGTGACGATGCTGGTGATGATTTTGTTGTTGTTGATGAGGGCGATGGTGCTGGTTCCAATGTAGTAGCTGTTGTTGTCTTGTTGGCTAATGGTTATTGGTTGGTTTGTTGAACTGTTTTTTGTCAGAGTGTACTTGACACTGATTCATGACGCATTTGACGCTTAGCACCAATCTATTTTCTTCTTTTCTTTTTCTATTGTATTTTTATTTTTTTAGCTTTTCCTTGAATGACACTTTTCGGTTTTATATCTCTCGCATCGATTTGATGTATTTTTGTATTTGCTTTCTTCATTTTGCCTGTAATAGTTGTTTTTAGTTCATATACAAATGGACTTGTTGTATGTGTATTGGTGAGAAAGCAGATTAGTACGGATTAACTTGTCCCATATATTTTTCATTGCTGTGCTTTTGTGTACACCCAGCGAACACGTGGGCCTGCTCCCAAATTGTCAATGATTTACAATCGCAGGCAATCAAACAGATTTTGCATAAAAAAACGCTTACAAAGCCTGTTTTTACCCTAGAAGAAGTGGATGACCGAAACTAATATGTACACAATTTTCATACAAATACTTCTATAGGAATTTAACATTTGAACAAATATACGACGGTCATTGGTGATTGAAAAATCCGTTAACGTTGAGCAATTATATTACATTTTTCACATATTTTTTGATTATATGACAGAATATTTGTGGCTTGCTTTTGGTATAATTATGAGCATTATTACGGTAGTAAAAGTTTAAAATACTTAAAATATTTATAAAAAAGTGTCGAAGCTACCATTTTGTGACATACATACATATTTATTTCCATCAAAAAGATAAGTACATATTTAACTAAATAGTGTAAAATTATCCTAAATTTCAGTCCCTTCTCTCTATGCCCTCGAGGCGTGAGAAGCAAAGCAAACAAGTTAGTGAGGAAATTTTGGATCTTTTAACAAGACCCCCACTATTTAAGAATGTTGAGTGGCAGATAAGTTTAAATCGCATGGTGGTGATCAAGTCATGGGGTTTTGTCCTCAAAGCGCTAAAGTGGAATGCCTTAAAGAACAGCAAGCCACAGCAGAAATGGAAGCCAAGAAAAAAAAATATCAGTTGGAAAATTAACTTAAACTTAAAACACAAAAAAGATTGGCTGCAGATGAATTAAGTGCCGAGGGTTCTAGCTTTGAGGATGTAGCTGTAAAACGTTTAATATCTTAGTTTAATTTTAACTCTTGATTTTATTGCTTTTTTTATTTTATTATTCATGGAGAATATTTTGGGTTCGTAGTAGGTTTGTAAAACGAGTTCCGATGGTATATTGTTTTTGTGTTTTTTATGGTTAAGGTTGTATATCAAAACTTATATCAGTGATTTATTTTATGTATACACTTTTTGTTCTAACTTACTACTCAGTTCCACAATGCAATGTAAGACATTAAGTCTTGTGTATGGAACAATACAAATAAATAAATAAAAAATAAATTAATATATTTAAATTTGAATTTATAAAAGCTGAAAAGGGATTAAAAACACTATTGTACATATTATTTTCTTATATAATTATAATATAACAACTGAATTGAAAAAAATTTGCGTTTTATTTCAACTGAAATGTCCATCAACAGTGTGACGAATGAATTCATCTAGTTTGCCAAGTCAGCAGTGACCGATATATTCATCATGGTTGATTAGTCAAATGTGACTAATATTTTTATCAACGCTGATCAGCAAAAACATAGGAGTTGGCAGTTCAGATATAAGTTATATGTATGATCAAATTTTGTAGTTAGATAGGGATGCAAGATTACATAAAAATTTTTAATAATTTTTATTTTCATATTGGCCTTAGGAAAATAATAGAAACTTTGTTGTACGTGATGATGGATATTTTTATCAGTAATGCCGGTCAAGTGCTGTCACTGTTATTTGGAATGAATTTCCGTCATCCCACGTCAAATTTGGTTGATAAACAGACCGGTTTCGGCTATGTGCCATCTTCAGTGTTCTCTCAGTAACTAATCGTTTTTTGTGTTGTCCCTTGTCTTTCGTATAGTTTCCTTGTGTACCTAACTACTCTCTCTCACACGAATATATACGAACGAGAGAGATGCAGACACGAACAAGAGAGAAAGAGAGAAAAAGTAGTTAGGTACACAAGGAAACTATACGAAAGACAAGGGACAACACAAAAAACGATTAGTTACTGAGAGAACACTGAAGATGGCACATAGCCGAAACCGGTCTGTTTATCAACCAAATTTGACGTGGGATGACGGAAATTCATTCCAAATTACATCAAACCCCGTCGGAAGAAAAACGCAACGCTGTCACTGTTCTTAGAGGGTTGTTACGTTACAGTCGACTCACTCACTCTGAGAAAAACAAATTAATTTCCCATCAATATTTATACATAATTTGTTGTACTATTTAGGTTTATGTTGAAATGAAGTTTTGGTTTGAGAAATGGGTAAACTCAGATTTGAGCTCAAGCCAAAATTCATTTCAATACAAACTAATTTCTCAATAATTTTTTGGAATTATTGCTTCTAATTTTATTTCACTTTCCCAAATCACGTTTTATTTAAAAAAAATTTTATAACTTCACGGTTGCTGTATTAGATTCCATTTTGCAGAGAAATATATTCCCGTTGCAAATGCGTACTTCTTCATAATTCTTTGTTAATTTTTATTTTTCACGTTCACGTTTGTTTATTAAATCATTTCCCAACACAAAGTGCACATAAAAAATGTTAAACTTTTTCTACAAATCTTGAAAAACTGTCATCTCTTAATACGGAAAGAAAGAAATTTAAAAAATAAAAATGTGTACTACAGAGAAAACGAAATCAAATCAATATATGTATATTCTGGTTTCGTGCGGATTTCTTAAAAGTTCTAAATCAGCAAATATTAATAAATACAGAAACGCGACGGTATTCGTGAGATTGTTTTTCTATACTTAAATAATTAAGTTCACAAAATCGAATTATTGGAGATTTAAAACAGTTACACATCTATTTGAAATGTCGGATTGTATGGAATATTTCGTAACGACGCACTGTGGCTGAAAATCGTTTTTCATTGGCCAAAACTCAAATTTTTTTTTGTCACCGATTTTTAAAATTTTTACGCCCTTTTGCAGCTAATATATCCAGATTAAGGTAGCCAAAAAATTAGGTTAAACTATTGATAATTGTGAGCGTGGCATGCTGTCAAACTCAACGGTTTTTTGTAATTTCAGAAAAAGGTGTTTTTCTGTTGTTTTTTATCAAAAATAAATGATTACTACTCGCAAGCTATCATCGATAATGGCCTGCGGTCTTTTTTATAATGTTGGTAGGATTATAGTCTTTAGTTTTTGCAAGTGGTCAGAGCTCTAGCGTTTAATATTAAGGGCGTTACGGAATATTTATGAAACTACTATATTTTTCTCAAATTTAAACTTTAGTAGAATAGAACTTCTAGGGAACAAAAGGGAACAAGAAATGTATACCACCCGGAGAAAGGTGAAAGTGTCCTCTTTAACGCTATATATACTTTTGCACCCGCCACGAGCCGCCTGTAGAACACTTTTTTCATTTTAATGAAATTACTCCAAAGTACTCGTATACAATGGTGTATATAATTTTCACTTTTTTGCCTAAAAGTTTATGTTTTTTACTTTAGACTACGTAAAACTAAAAAAATTAAATATAATACCTGCGAAAGGGTTTAATGGCTTTGTTTTGATCAGCCAAAAATTGGTAATAAAATTATCACAAATTATCACAAAATTCTACAGTAAACATATGATCTGTTTCTAAATTTACCTGTTATCAAATGTTAGGGTCAACCAAAGTCATAAGCAATTTTATAACAATAATCGCGACATTAAAGCACTAAAGAAAAAAAAATAACCCAACAACAACAACAAATATTGGCGAGATACTAATCAGTTTTACCTGATATTAAGGTCTGGACAACATGTGCAGTTTTGTGCAATTTAAGCACTACCTGCTATGAAATTAAAGATCAATGTGTGAATAACATGTATCTAAAAATGTATAAAACTACGGATTCGATAAGGGATTACTCAGTTAATCCTCTAAGTGTACGGATAAAACATAACAGACGCAAATAAAAATATTCAGAAAAATATGGAGAGCTTCAGTTATAAAGAACTGGCCGAAGAGTATTTTAGAAACAAAAACCAGGAAGATGTTCTTAGCTACGTTAAAATAAAATTAAACTTAAATTCGTGGAACACATACTAAAAATCAATTATGATTTGGATTTCGGGTCTTCAGGATCAATAAGAAACAACGAAACCAACAAAGAGTTAAGAAGTTCAAAAAAGAAACATGTTCAAGATGAATATCGCAAATTAGGATTGATTATAGATCAGCCAAAACAAGGGTCAGGCAATACAAATGATGGCAATACCGCAAGATCCAATACTTTTCAGATCCAGAAACAGCATCTGAAATAACAGGAGTGGATTTTAACCTTATTTTCAGATTTAAAATAATCCTAGAAGTACTTGCTTTCAATGAAGAAATTGACTCTAGAAAATTTGGAGATTATGCTAAGGAAACTGCAAAAATATATACAACTAACTACCCATGGAGAAATATGTCAGCAAAAGTTCACAAAATCCTTTATCATGGAGAAGATGTCATTAAATATCATTTGGTGCCACTTGGAGATCTATCAGAGGAGGCTCAGGAAAAAAGGAACAAGGATTACAGATTTTATAGAGAGCACAATACTAGAAAAATTTCAAGAAATTCAACAAATGAAGATCTATTTAATATATTATTGGCAACGTCAGATCCGTTTATCTCCAGTATTCGAAATCAATGGAAAGTGGAACATCGGGATTTAGATGAAGAAGCCAAAAAACTACTAAAGAACAGAGATAGCACAGAACAAAATATGGAATATTTGCAATCAATATTTGAGTCAAATGAATAATAATTATAATTGCCTTTCATTGTTATTTAAGTACGAAAAACATAGTATTAGTAAAAAATAATAATAAACGAACCTACCATTGTTACAAATGCTATTAAAATTTATTGCAGTTTTTATTTTAAAATGTTTTTAAAATTATCAAATTTGACAGCAAAAAATAATAAATTTTTCTGTAGTAATAGCAATATTTTTAGATAATATTATTAACGTTTTTTTTAAGTGTAACTATTCTTTGAGTGTAAACAAATTTGCAAATTTGTCAGCAAAAAATTTTAAATTTTTCAGTAATAGCAAAATCTCCAGTTGATTTTACTATTTTTTTCAGTGTACAATTTTTTTAAGTGTAACATAAAAAAAATTCCATTATTACAAAAATTATTTATAATTATTATTAATTTCCAAATATTCAAATTTTTTAATAAATAAAAAAATAATAATTCCATATTTCACTCTAAAAGTTAAAAAAAATTCAAAAGTTCAACTTTGACCTAGAATTCCTTAAAAAGTCCTCAATCAATTTTAATAAAATTTAAACTGAGTCAAGCTGAACTAAATATCTATCCAATAAAAAAAAATTACTTCAATATTTTGATCGGTTCAAAAGTTACAGAGTTTTGGCCAATGAAAAACGATTTTCAGCCACTGTGCGACGGTAATTATTTAGGATATTTTTATTTCTTATATATTTTTTTTGCTTGCAAATTTTTAACAGCTTCTTTAACTTTAATTAAACTTTTGTGCAGGTCGCAAGATATTAAGTATAAAATTACATGATAAAATCACAATTTTTGCAATGTCGTAACTTGTGTTTGTTGGGTAGACGAACATAATGGACGACCAGTTTAATGGATGAGTTAGTGGTGGGTGTTCGTTTCAGCTTCCATTATTCAACATCACAATCCTATTACCAGTTAAATCTATCAAACCATTTCCATAATTTAACTTCATATGCATACATTTATATTAATTTCTCACATATTTATTACAAACGTCTCTGTGTCTACATTTGCGAGATTTATTTTATTAATACTGTTTTCTTCTTGAGGCGTTTTTGTCATTCTAAAAAAAAAGATGTCAGAAAATGTCATAAGCACCATGACAATGTGTTTATATATGAAGATTTAATGATAAACATTTAGTCTTTCTATATAAGTCTTCATACTTTGCTGTATTTGCTGCCTTCCATCTTCGAGATATTAAAGTAATGTTATCTTGTTGTTAACATATTTGATTGTTTATAGAAAATATATTAAATATTGATTTGCAAAATTGGGCCAAGTGTTTAGTATCTAATGAAATATGTTATGCAATTTCTCTACTTGAGGCAATTAAAAAAATGAAGTTATTTATTACGATCATTTGAATTATTCAGCAGGACCCTGTTTGATTTACTATCTTGCTGTTAAAGCTGAGTGCCAAAGACTTTGCTAGATAACTTTATTACCGAAACTTTTAACAACTTTTCTAATCAAAATCTCTGGAACAGGACTTCACTTTTGCCATCTTCTTGCATAGTAATTTTCATCATAGCTGCAGTTTCTTTTGAGTAAACATGGACTGGAGCTGCAATATTTGTTTTTAAGAGGCTGTGAATAAAGTATTTTGCTAATACAAATATACTTACATACATTAATATATTGGAAAATGTTTCGGTTTGGAATTAAGTTTTAATTTAATTTTAAAATCTATTTAACTGAAATGACTAATCTATTAATAAGATGAATCGATAAGCTGCTTGTAATCAAAATCAAATTGAAAATTCTGCTTTATATTTGCAAACACATATTTTTTGTTTGGGATGGCAAAAAATCCGCTTCCTTCTCTCCTTATAATAATTTTACACAACCAATCGTTCAGAATATCGAAAGCTTTTACATTAAGGGTTTTTATTTTAAGAAGATTGATTGTCCAAAATTTCATCTTAACGAATTGCGTCTTCTGCTTTAAATAAATCTAAAGATTAAATGTTTTACTTTAATCCAGTTTTATTTTTATTCGAATAAAATTTAATTGAAAATAAAATTAAAGAAAATGTTGGTATACGATTTTTCACTCCAATATATTTTTACGTGTCTGTAATTAAATGGTTTTCTTATTTGTATTTAATATTGCTGTTTTAAATAGTTTTTTATGCGTAAAATATGCACGTTCACTTATTAAATGTTTTTATTTTAACAATTTGTTCTGCTGCTTTCATATGGTGTTAAATGTTCAAGTTCAGGTTTCCCAAGCTGCGTTGTATTGACCCCCAGGTGTCAATAATCAGCGAAAATACACTTCGAGGTTCATGTAAGATTAATACACGGAAAGTGGATATCAACTTAGAGAAGAAGAGTTTTTAACTGGCTTGTTTAGTTTTTTAATTATAAAATCTATAATTTATTCTCCAAGCTAAAATAAATTTTTACCTTAATATCATCTTTTTTGATCCCAATAATACAGGCAGGTCATTTTAAATTTGTTCTCTTTCTCCTCTCAATTGTTCACAAATGTTACGTATTTAACATTTTGCATAATTGATTTTTTTTAATACGACCACATAATCATATTGAAACATTCTCTAATTACACTAAATTGTGGTGAAGAAGTGTACAAAAACAAACTCGATTTGTGTTATAAAACAAATATGAAATAAAAAAATAAAAAATATCTCGATTGTTCAATAATAGTGTATTAACTCAAAAATTGCTTTTTACACTTTATGCAACAAATTGCCATTTAATATTCATATCTGCCCGCTTTTAATAATTATTTTTCAAATACATACCTTTAATTTTACGAAAAAAAAGTTTTTTGCTGCTGCTGCAATTTCTAGAAACTTTGAGTTAATACAGTATTGTTATATAAGTGGAATATATGGGTAGATAAATAGCACTAAATACGACTAGTTTGTGTAACACTATTATTTAACAATATTATAGATTTGTACGCAATTATGTATAAACAAAATGTAACTTTACAAAATGAGGCTTTGATGCCTTCATTAATTTATTACATCAAATATTCATAATTATTTTTATTTAAATCAAATATTAATAGTTATTTCTATTTAGATATTATGGAAAATAATCACACATACAGACTAAAGTGTTTACAGTGCTTACAGAAGTGGTTAAAATATTTCTAAATTGTTGCTAAGTCCCCCAAAAAACTTTACAATTTTCGCAAATGGAAAAGAAGTTAAAGTAATAAAACTGAACTTCAATCGGTTATAGGCAACACCACTAAGGCGTATTTATTAAAAAATAAAAAAACCAATACGCTTTGAATACGCCCTATAAAATTGTTTACTTCGTTTCATACTAGTAAGTTAAGATATAACTACTGTAGAGTAATGCAGACGGTATTCAGTTTTTGTGAAAAGTATATTCTCCTTTATAGAAGTCTCACATGATTCTATGTTGGCGCCACATCTTTTATGCATCTTTATGTAAGACTTTCCCCACGTTATTGGGGAGTCAAAGGGTCTGTTTCATGCTAATGATTCTTTAATATACATATACACACGTTGAGTCCGCAAATAGAACATTACATAAAGTTTCTAATCATTTGCGGAATAAAAATCAACACATCAAAGAGTGAAGCAATTTGTATCCGAAATGCTTCTGGGAAATGCATGAAGGGGTAGAGATTCCAATAAGGAACCAAATTAAATACCTTGGAATTCAATTTAGTAATATTTTGAAATTCAATAAACATGCCCGTATCGCACTTGAGAAAGTATTAAAAATAACAGGAATTTTTACAAGATTTTTTTAAAATAAAAGTTTACCAATGAAAACAAAACTTCTTTTGTTAAAAATAAATATTTGACCAGTCTTTTTATATGCTTTTCCAATCTGCTTTACCATTTCTCCTACTGTATTAAAGGAATTTAAGATTTTTGAGGTGTTGTATCCATCACGAAATAAAAGATATTCAAATATCTTTCTTCAAAATCAAAAGTTTTTCCCATCGGTTTATATGATTGTGACATGATAAAAATATTTATCATATATTTTTAGGTGCTTGCACCATAATAATGTTTTGGTGAAAAGAATTTACGACTCTCAAAGTCTTTTCAATTGATCAAACGTAAATTACTGATCGGCTAGAGGTTATATTAATGAACATCACCCATCTTTTAATATAAATACATCACTTCATTGTGAGTTTTATGAAAAGCCTACCGCTGCTACTCAAAGGGGATAATGATTTACATATTTTGTTTTGTTTTTTGTTTTATTTTTTTCAATGCTAGTGTTAAGTTTAGTTTTAAGTTATTTTTAAGAACATTTTCGAGTGATATTTGGAACTTCCTCTAAATATGAAAGCATCGGGAGGGAGAGCGTGCATACCTTTTATAACTTTTAAAATTTAATTAAATATTTTCTGTCAAGTTTGGTGCTGAATACTTTTTTGCAAATTGAGATATTACATTATAATCTTAAGTTTTTTTTCCCTTTCTAAAATTGTAATTGTTTACGCCTGGCCGATTTTTAGTAACCACCTCTGACCCCTTGTGAGTGATGCCAAGTGGCAGAATAATTTTAAGTTTGTTTTCATGAAAGAATTATAAAAAAGGCTAAATAAATATTAAATTTAAAATTAATAGAAGTCATTACAACATTTCTGCGGGGAATCTCGAAGTCTTGATAATTATATTGATATCAATTGTAATTGTATATCGGCAATTTAAATTTTAAATTTTATTGAAAATGTTTTTAGCTCTTCTGTATTTTTATGTAAACACATGCCAAACTATGTTTATTATATGAATAAATCCATTAGAAATTGTGTCATAAAACTTTTAATTAATATTTGGCATTTATTTGCACATTTGCTTCATTGTCCATCCATGACTTTGTTGTCATGACCGCAATAATATTACAAAATATTTTATTTGTGAAACATTGTATAAAACGGATTTCAAATTATTAAAAATGATAATTGAGGTTATGTTGATCATAAACAACATAGAAAATGTTTACTTTGGGATGTTGTTTTTTATTATATTTAATTATGAACTTGAGTAGAAAAGATACCAAAAACCATTTTAGAATTATGATAACAAAAATATTTATGTAAGAAGCGTCAACCTCAAACGAGGGTAGCTGTAATATGAATCGGAATTTTTATTTTCGTGCAAAATAAAGTTCATAAAGAAAACAAAACTGAATATTTGTGGATTTGTAATCCACTTAATGAGTAAAGAGTTGAAAAATGGGGGGGGAAATGGGCATTTTTGCAATTTTTTAGGCACTGACTGCTCTTATTTCGGGACGACTTGCATCATTTTTATTTACAACCTTAGCTCAGACATAAAAGAGATATTCCGTGCGCTATACCGAGATATAACCGTGCTAAAATATGGAAAAAGTGATAAAAATTCACCTTGAAGAAAAGAATTCGTATGGCCATTAAATTATTAACTCTGCCAACTTGAAAAAACGAATCATGCAGAAGATCTTATTTTTGGGGCCAATTTCACGTGCAATGCTCAAAATTGAGTAACAATTCAAGGCACTGAAAAATGGTGCAGTGTTTATTATAAAAGATAAAAAAAACAAAGAAACATACAAAACAAAAAAAATTATTTAATGATTATTTTTCGAACTAAATTGTTTGTTAATAGTTGTAATCCAATGTGATTATTAGTTTTGCTAAAGTTCGTAACACAATGTTCGATTATTTTATTTAATTTTATCTTGTACTGTAATGTAATATGAAATAAACATTTGCTTAGTTATACTAAACATAAGTAAATTAAAAAATTTTTTTTTTATAACAGTCACTTTATAAACTGCCCCTTGTAATTTAAAGTAAAGCAGGATATATACATATTTGCCAAGCGGTGACTTTCTTTTATTGCCGATGTTTTATTTTATATTATGGTTGTTAGTTTTAGCGGTTAATAAGACGTTGCAATTTTGTGCTCAGGAAAAAAAAGACAATTAAGTATAAAGAGAATCGCACGATCCTATTACATATTTACTTTCTAATTCATAAATGATAATTAGCATTTTAATGACACATTCGTAGTCAAAAATGTGTATTCATAAATGTTTAATAGCCTATTAAAGCGTTATAAAGTCTCTGAAAAGTGTAAAAATTTTGTTGTAGCCAATGCCCCAGTTTAAGCGACTGATAAAGTGACATTTTGCTATTAATTTCCTTTTTTTCGTCTTTGTAAAAAATTTGTCCACTTATTTAAAAAAAATTAATTAATAAAAGCTCTTAAATAAAAATGGAAATAATAAATTTGTTTTCCAATATACCTAGTAAAATTAATTAGTACAAAGAAATTTGCATTTATGTGAAAATTATAGAGACGATCGCCGATATATCAGCTGCCCGCACTCGAACAAAAGGTCAATCCGTTCGAAATGTCGGAATTTAACTTCAAATCTAGATACACGTTCTATAAATCCACCGTTAAAAAAATTATAGAAATTTTTAGGCCGGAAATTCAATCAGACTTAAGAGGTTGTGGTACCTCCGTCGATTTGCAGGCTTTGGTGTCACTGCGATGCTGTGATCGAAGAGAGGTTCATTATGATACTGCCGATCTTCACGGGTTATCTCAGGCAAATTTCTTTATACATTCGCGCATGTGTTTTAGTTTATTTGCGATGCAAAGCTAAACATGAGGGATATAGTCGCAAAGAGGAGAGGGAGCACTCATGACTGCCGTATTTTCCACGATTGAACAATCAAACAATGATTCGAAAACGGAGAGTTCTAAATTTATCCATATTTATTCACCCCACATAGTAACCCACAAAATGAAAGAGATTGAATATAATGCTGCACATAAAAACAAATATTTTGACTTTACAGTTAAAAACTTAACCCAGAAACTTAAATAAGTTGATGTTATTTAGTGATGCACAAACAAATGTTAACAGATGAGTACCCAAATACTTGTCGAACTTCAAGAACAACTTCCGTAGGTTTTAAGTACACTTTTTCGCTCATTATTAATTTATTTTTAATAATTAGTACAAAAGCTTTGTTTTACTTCTTTACTTAGCAATTTAATGAAATTTTTGTATGATTTTTTATTCATTTAAAACCATTACTTATTTAATAGATTCATATTGTGTACATCACTAAACAAAATATGGCAGGTTATTTACAACAAGATTGCCAATAGAAAAGAAAAAAATGGTTGATGTATTTCATTGCTAATATAGTGTTATTAAACGTTTATGAATATGCATTTTAGTTGAACGATTATATCTCAAAATTTGTTTAATAACTCTAACAGTTTAATACTGAAATAAGAAAATTTTATGAATTAGACCGTTAATATTTTCAATGACAAGTACATATTGATCAAGCGCACTTTCAGTTATCTGTACCATTTCTTTAGTTTGAAAAAGAAAATAACACACATTAGTCATTTTTATAGTTTCTTTTTTTTGGCTTTTAACGTCACAGGAATAAAGAATGACCATTGATGTCTTATTCTCGTATAAAAGATTTAACAAAGGAAAACTGAATGAAATAAAAAATTTGCCATATTTAAACAGACACTAAAATTGATTTGATTGGGAAGATGGTTTATTTTATTCAAAAGTATTTGTTGTTTATTACTTTAACAATACTTAAGTGTAATAATTGTCTGTCAAATCGTTTAACATTTACATTTGATCAAACGCACGAGTGCATCTCAAGGACAAAGAAGAAAAGGCCACAATGTTATTTATACAAATAAAAATTTGAGCCACTTTAGATAGTCAACACTGGACAACTGATTTATACAGCAGTTTTGCAAAAAAAAAGACCTGGATGCTGAATTTATTTATATTTATTTGCTTGTGTGCTAAAATATGATAAAATAAAGTTTTCCTCTGTTTGATTTGGTTCATGAAACAAATAAGTACATCTGTTAACATCTTCAGATATATAAACAATATTTGTTTGCTTAGTCTGCGTTTACACACGTCCTGTCTTATTGACATGATTACTACTTTATGGGTGAGAGAGACGAGGGGAAAAGAAACGAGTACTCAGATGCATGTACTGTCATTACTTTTTGTTTTCTCATTCATAATTTCAAGCCTGAAAGTATTTGCAAGTAAATGTCGTCAACATGACTTGTGTGAACAACAATGAAAGTTCAAAGAAGAAAAAGTAAGAATCATATGAATAAGACATGACACGTCTAAACGCAGACTTATCTCATCTTTTTCTTGACACGTTTGGCATGTTTTAATATTACAAATATAATGTTAAAACACATAAGTCTGCATTACGCATTCATTTCTTAAATAATAAAATTATTTTCTAAAGTGAGATTTTAGAAAAACCATAAATATTTGTGCTTCTTGAAAGTCGCAACGACTTGAAATTTATTTTTGTTAAATGTTCTTAATTAAAATTGTAATTGTCCTACTACTTGCCATGAGAATATGAAACTTCCTTTTAATAAAGCTTCTTTCTATACACTTCTTTTATTTGGTTTAACATTTACGTGTACTTTTAATTTATTCGAAATTTCACACACACAACTCAGTGGCAGTCTAATTGAGAGGATTAATTATTAATTGCTATAGTTAGTCTCTTAAAATACCAAGACAATAAAAATTAAAATTTATTATCCTTGCAAACTGTCTTCAAAAGCTAATGTACACTTGTACTCGACGAATAAGCCAACTCTACTGATACACTCGCAACACAAAAATTGTCCTTTTAGCGGAGAGGTAAGACAAAAGCAAGAAGCAGCAGTATCAACGGGCAGCTTTAGATAATTTTTTTTTTGTTTTCCTATCATAGATTCCTTGACATCAGTATTGCGACAACAGAAAGATTTTTAATTTTGAGCTGAATGGAAAGTACGGTCGTGCATGACAATAAAGGGGAGATATAATTGCAGGATATTAATTAATCAAGTAAAGTATGAATTACAACCAACTGATGTTGCAAGCTCGCCAAAGTTCAGCTATTGTTCAATGTTTTAATTTGCGACTTGTGTTTTAAGTTAAACGACGTCATTACTACGATTGATGTGCACATTCAAATTCACAATCCTTTCTCTGAGTGTTTCTAAACATATAAAATCTTCTATTATGTCATTCAGGTTCCGGTTTGATTTTCTCAAGTTCATAACACGTGAAATAGGTTTGCTTGATATCACTGGAATAAATTAAACACATAAAAAATTACATTGCAACTTTGACGGATTAATTGATTAATCTTTTCAATTTAATCTTTCTTCGAAAATAACCAGTTTTAAATTAATCCAGCCATTAATCGGTTAACAAATTGAACACCCTTCTTAGCTGAACACAAGTAACGTAAATTTGTTTATTTATTTTTTATTTATTTGATCAATTCAGTACAAAAAACCCTAAACGGGCGCAAAAATTTAGTACTTAAAGGTAGCAATAATAAACTTGATAGTACTAGATTAATAAGAAAGGTAAATAAAAAAAATTAGAAATATATAACAAAAAAATTTCAAACTTCAATAACATTTGCTTCGCAAATACTTAAATATAATTTATGTAAGCAAATATATGAATTACATGAATTAATTAATTTTCATGGCGCCCCTGCCTTAATAATATTAATTAGAAAAAGAAGGTGTCATTAATGTAATGACAACAATAATGATAACCAGTCCATCTAAGTAGGGGTCAGCAAGCTTGAAAGATCCAAAAAGTATTCTAGTAGTTTTCGACGATATGCACAAAGCGGTAAAGAAAACTTTCTTAAGTTGATAGGCAAACGGTTAAAAGATCGGGCAACATGAATCAAAAATGATTTTTCAAAAACAAACAAAACTATTCTAGGAATTATAATCTGTGGGCTCCCAAAAGACCGTAAAAAGGCAAAACTGTTACAAAGTGTGATTGTATTGACATTTCTAATGAAAAAAAACAGATTTCTAAACTCAAGAAAGTCTTGAAACGAGGAGCAAAACGAATTATCATATTAACGATCCGTTTAAGTTTTGACACGTTGGTTGCATTAGCCCCCGAGACAGCCTCAAGCACATAGGATACAAGAGGCATTAGTAATGATTGAGACAGTATCTTTCTAATGTAGAGCGGTAAATCAAATTTGTCGTGAATAACCTACGCAGGATTCCGAAAATCTTACCATGGAGAGTGTTAAAATGTGGAATAAATAAAAGCGTATTATCAACATTAACACCCAACACTAAAAGGTTATCTACACATTCGATAGCGATTTCATCTAAACTTATATCAAAATCGAAAATAAAACGTGACGATTTACTAAAACCGACAATTTTTATTTTAGCAATATTTAAACGAGAAGAATTTGAAAGAGTCCATTGGAGAACGCGATCTAAACCAAAATGAATATTACTTTGTAATATTCGATCTAGTTTCACCAACAGAATCGAATTGGGACCTGCTATTCAAGTAAGAGCAGATAAGATTACATGCTCATTCTTGTTTTTTATAACAATTTCGTTTGTTGAAATTTTATCATTTCGAGATATTTTCATGTAAATTTCTAAATTCCTTTCGTTTACTTTCTTTTCGTTTACAAATAAGTTAAAATATTATATTGTGCTCTTAATTTTTCTTTTCATTAAAATGTCTGTGCTTGTGTGAGCTATAAGAATTGGTTGTAGTGCTTATTCCAAAAGTTTTTTTGCTATTCTTTCTAATAATGAAGAATAAATTGAGATTATGCCGCCTGATAAAATTTTACATTATCATTTTCATTATAGCTGCAGTTTATTTTGAGTAAACATGCACTGGAGCTGCAATATTTGTTTTTAAGAGGCTGTGAATAAAATATTTTGCTAATACAAATATACTTACATACATTAATATATTGGAAAACGTTTTGGTTTGGAATTAAGTTTTAATTTAATTTTAAAACTAATCTGTTAATAAGATGAATCGATAAACTGCTTGCAATCCAAATCAAATTGAAAATTCTGCCTAATATTTGCAAACACACATTTTTTGTATGGGATGGCAAAAAATCCGCTTCCTTCTCTCATTATAATAAGTTTAGACAATCAATCGTTCAGAATATCTAAAGCTTTTACATTAAGGGTTTTTATTTTAAGAAGATTGATTGTCCAAAATTTTATCTTAACGAATTGTGTCTTATGCTTTAAATAAATCTAAAGAATAAATGTTTTACTTTAATCCAGTTTTATTTTTTATTCGTATAAAATTTAATTGAAAATAAAATTAAAGAAAATTTTGGTATACGAGTTTTCACTCCAATATATTTTTACGTGTCTGTAATTAAATGGTTTTCTTATTTGTATTTAATATTGCTGTTTTAAATAGTTTTTTGTGCGTAAAATATGCACGTTCACTTATTAAATGTTTTTATTTTAACAATTTGTTCTGCTGCTTTCATATGGTGTTAAATGTTCAAGTTCAGGTTTCCCAAGCTGCGTTGTATTGACCCCCAGGTGTCAATAATCAGCGAAAATACACTTCGAGGTTCATGTAAGATTAATACACGGAAAGTGGATATCAACTTAGAGAAGAAGAGTTTTTAACTGGCTTGTTCATTTTAACAGCTGATATAAATTGAAAAGTAGCGCTTAAACTAACATTCAAGGCAGAACACCTCGAAATTGTAATTCTACAACAACAGGAATAAAAAGATTGCCGATCTCTGGCTTAAGCCGAGATAAATATGCACAAAATTTAAAGGTGCGAGAATGAATACATGGGCTTGATTCTTGTATACGGTTTGTAAATACAAGTGCGAACACAACACGATTTTTTTTAGTAAATCCTAGAATAAAGTCCTTGATTTTATTTACAATTCAGCGAGACAAAAATCTTTTTTTTTTTCGTTGTAAACATGAAGACATAACAATTTGAACGTTATGTTCACACGGTGTGCATTTGCCAAAAACGGCGTGTATTCAACCGAGCTAATTAAACAGAGGCGGATACATGGAAACACAGATGAACACTGATGGTGGGAGTGCAGCGGTTTTCGAAAACAACGTTATTTCTGTTCAACGGTGTGAATTGAAATTAATTGGTGTTATTTTTCCCTTGTCTCTTTGGAATATTGTCTTAAAAAGAATTTTTTCTGAAAAAAAAATTATAAGAACTTTAGCCGAATAATATTCACTTTAGATTACAACCTCTAGCAAACAATTTAGTTCGAAAGATAATCACATTAAATTTAAATTAATGCCAGTTATTAGGGTAGTCGATTAAGGGGTTAATTACTATCCGACACATCGTAGACCAGAGAAGAAACAATGAGGTTATGCTTTAGCTTAAATTAACTTTTTTTCCCCATCAGATTATAAATGAAAAGTGATATCAATATCATGTTATATCAAATTATCGTGTGACAGAGATATAATAACAACAACAACTACAGCAGCATAAAGTCTCTTGTCATCTCTTGTCTCTTATGTGCTAATTCGATTAACTTCTAGATTAATTTAAAATTATATACTTTCGATTACAATTAAATCGGTAAACTTGACTCGACTAACCGATAAACATAATTAACAATTCTTTGTTATACTTGAAAATAATTTTGATGTGTTTAATTTAAACTAACGAAATTAGTCGAAACTTTAAAAAGTTAAAAAAGGACTCTCAAATGACATAATAGAAGATTTTATATGATTTAAGAGAACCTGAAGAAGAACTTAGCATGCCGATGTTCTCTATTGCGGATTACTTTCGATTTCTCCAACATCTTCCAGGAGTGAAAGGAATTTTTTAAAGTCAAGTTTCATTAAAACTAAAGAAAAAATTGTTTAAATCCAAATGACTTTTTTAAAGATCTCCTTCAGTTTTTTTTTAACGAATAAAGGTCACTCTATTTCTCACTTTAGCAAAAACCAAATTTTAATAATAAAAACTTTATACTATATTCTTCTTTCCGGAGCCAAAAATCATATATAATTATATAACATATCGGAAAAATTATATTCCAGATGACTAACACATCGTCGTCCCGAAGTTTACTGCAAAAAACTTTTGTTTGGGAAATTGAGTCTAAAGTTTCAACATTATAATATAAATAAAATTAAGTGAAGCGAATTTCCACTACTTCCGGAGCACAAGTTCAGGATCATAGACCCGTTTTATAACGTCAGGTTTGACTCGTCAAGTCTTGAGTTTTTAGGAGAAGCGGTCTTATCCCTTTTTTTTATTTTGTGATATACGTGAAGATATCTTCGGCACGGTAACATGCCGTGTGAATGAAGCTTAACCAGTATGAAAATAAAAATGTGGTGAATTACACAGACACAATTTATATGTAAATTTGGTTGATGAAAATAAAACAATATTTTTCTTATTGTTTGTTTTTAGCTCTTCAGTGACTTCCATTTTGTTCTTTCTACTCTACTGCACCGTTTGTCAACTCGCATTAATTCGTTGTTGGTAAACATTTTGCTATTATTGTTATTTTAGTTGTTGTTTCTTAATTTGCACTTTGGTTACACATGAGCGAAAATAAAGATTTAAATTAAAATAATTAAATCGCGAATAAAAACTCTTTAATCGCAATTTGTATGAATGTTGAAAGGTCTGAGAGCTGACAATGAAAATAACGAAACTTATTCATATCCTTTAAAATTTTTCACAAAAATTTAAAGTACATACATATATGTAAGTACATACGTATGCATTCACATGTATGTATATCGAGGTCTTGAATGAAGATTAACACATGTAAAAATGTCATAACATAAGATTTTGTCCACTCACAAACTTTAATTTTTAATAAATTTCAATAGCTTTCAAGGCAACCAAAAACTTCATTCCCACTAAGAATTCAAAATATTAAAATACCAGTACTTGAAATCTAACTGAAAGTAAACTTGAGTTCAATCTTTGTTTCCAATCATGTTCAAGTTTGAATACACTAGAAGCTACATTAACACGGCATGTGTTAGTCATCTGGAATATAAATTTTCCGATATATAACGCAGTTAAAGGGTGATTTTTTATCATCTTTGTTTTTGGCAACCCTGTAGTGCTAACCGCCAAATTGCTTTCATTTAAATTTAACATAAGAGTTAATCATATATTGTGTTATAAAATTTAGCCAAACTTTCGTTTAAAGTGATGATTATTTTTTAATCAAAGATGGCGAAAACCGTTGTTAGAGGCATTTCCAGAAAATATTATAGCTATAATATAATTTGCATAGTAAATAGAATTTGTCATAATCAAACTTAATATTATAAATCATCATGTTTGATAATGATACTGATTAAAGTATTAAATATTTCAATATTATTTGGGTCGAATATTTCACAATGATGCAAAGTTTTGTAAAATTGACAGATCATATACGAAACTTTTATTTTAGGGGGCTGCGCATTGCACTCCAATGCAGATAATGATATGAAGCTCAATGAAGACACCAAAATCACGAATTTGTTGAACGAATTTGTAAAGTTTTGGGACCTTTTCTTATATCTCTATTGGGGCGATATTTTTTCATATCTTTTCTTAAATGAAAAAAAAACACATAATGCTGAAACCTCGTTGTTTTGTAAGCTAAAACACCCGGGGCCCTGCTGCAAAAGTGTCAGTCAAAATTGGATTTTTTCTAGGAAGATAGTAAATGCAAAAAATAGTGTTTCTTGTAATAATGGGTTTGCTGAGTAAATATTTTCGGCCAGACAATCTTTGTCGAGATTGTCTCTTCTAGATATGTCAAATAAAAGCTCCGCCGCACAGTGGCTGAAAATCGTTTTTCATTGGCCAAAATTCTGTAACTTTTGAACCGATCAAAATATTGAAGTCATTTTTATTTTATTGGATAGATATTTAGTTCAGCTTGGCTCAGTTTAAATTTCATTAAAATTTATTGATGACTTTTTAAGGAATTGTAGGTCAAAGTTGAACTTTTGAATTTTTTTAACTTTTAGAGTGAAATATGGGTGATTATTTTTTTATTTATTAAAAAATTGAATATTTGGAAATTAATAATAATTATAAATAATTTTTGTAATAATGGAATTTTTTTAATGTTACACTTAAAAAAATTTTACACTGAAAAAAATAGCAAAATCAACTGGAGAATTTGCTATTACAGAAAAATTAAAAATTTTTTGCTGACAAATTTGCAAATTTGTTTAGTCAAAGAATAGTTACACTTAAAAAAACGTTAATAATATTATCTAAAAATAATGATATTACTACAGAAAAATTTATTATTTTTGCTGTCAAATTTGATAATTTTAAAAACATTTAAAAAATAAAAACTGCAATAAAATTTAAAATCATTTGCAACAATGCTAGGTTCTGTTTATTATAAATTTTTACTAATACTATGTTTTTCGTCCTTAAATAACAATGAAAGGCAGTTATAATTATTATTCATTTGACTCAAATATTGATTGCAAATATTCCATATTTTGTTCTGTGCTTTCTCTGTTCTTTAGTAGTTTTTTGGCTTCTTCATCTAAATCCCGATGTTCCAATTTCCATTGATTTCGAATACTGGAGATAAACGGATCTGACGTTGCCAATAATATATTAAATAGATCTTCATTTCTTGTGTGCTCTCTATAAAATATGTAATCCTTGTTCCTTTTTTCCTGAGCCTCCTCTGATAGATCTCCAAGTAGCACCAAATGATATTTAATAACATCTTCTCCATGATAAAGAGTTTTGTGAACTGTTGCAGACATATTTCTCCATGGGTAGTTGGTTGTATATATTTTTGCAGTTTCCTTTGCATAATCTCCAAATTTTCTAGAGTCAATTTCTTCATTGCACGCAAGTACTTCTAGGATTATTTTAAATCTGAAAATGAGGTTTAAATCCACTCCTGTTATTTCAGATGCTGTTTCTGAATCTGAAAAGAATCTTCTTGCGGTATTGCCATCATTTGTATTGCCTGACCCTTGTTTTGGCTGATCTATAATCAACCCTAATTTGCGATATTCATCTTGAACATGTTTCTTTTTTGCACTTCTTAACTCTTTGTTGGTTTCGTTGTTTCTTATTGATCCTGAAGACCCGAAATCCAAATCATAACTGATTTTTAGTATGTGTTCCATAAGTCGTATTCTTGCATGTAGTGGTGATAATCCAAATTCATATGTTTTAACAATTTTTTCAATGATATCCACTTTTGTTAATTGGTTCTGTGATCGTAATTGATGTAGGAAAGATTATTTTATATTTGTACAACCAATTGCACCGTTAATATCTTTAAGTTTCCGCCTCTTAGATTTATCGCTACAGTTGTCCAATGATTTGTGTGGTCTTCCAGCCTTATCTTGCTTTGCTGTTTCTGCAGCGACAGTAAGTTGGCCTTCTAACCAGTTTGCACTTTTTATAAAAAAGTTTTGTTTACTGTAGCGAACTTCTTTGTAGCGTTTATTTAGTGCTTTGACGAAATTATATAATTGCTCTTGCATTTCGGTGCTACACGAATTTAAGTTTAATTTTATTTTAACGTAACTAAGAACATCTTCCTGGTTTTTGTTTCTAAAATACTCTTCCGCCAGTTCTTTATAACTGAAGCTCTTCATATTTTTCTGAATATTTTTATTTGCGTCTGTTATGTTTTATCCGTACACTTAGAGGATTAACTGAGTAGTCCCTTAATCGAATCCGTAGTTTTATACATTTTTAGATACATGTTATTCACACATTGATCTTTAATTTCATAGCAGGTAGTGCTTAAATTGCACAAAACTGCACATGTTGTCCAGACCTTAATATCAGGTAAAACTAATTAGTATCTCGCCAATATTTGTTGTTGTTGTTGGGTTGTTTTTTTATTTTTAGTGGTTTAATGTCCCGATTATTGTTATAAAATTGCTTATGACTTTGGTTGACCTTAACATTTGATAACAGGTAAATTTAGAAACAGATCATATGTTTACTGTAGAACCTATTGTGATAATTTTATGACTTATTTTTTGCTGATCAAAACAAAGCTATTAAACCCTTTCGCAGGTATTATATTTAATTTTTTTAGTTTTACGTAGTCTAAAGTAAAAACATAAACTTTTAGGCAAAAAAGTGAAAATTATATACACCATTGTATACGAGTACTTTGGAGTAATTTCATTAAAATGAAAAAAAGTGTTCTACACACGGCTCGTCACGGGTGCAAAAGTATATATAGCGGTAAAGAGGACACTTTCACCTTTCTCCGGGTGGTATACATTTCTTGTTCCCTTTTGTTCCCTAGAAGTTCTATTCTACTAAAGTTTAAATTTGAGAAAAATATAGTAGTTTCATAAATATTCCGTAACGCCCTTAATATTAAACGCTAGAGCTCTGACCACTTACAAAAACTAAAGACTATAATCCTACCAACATTATAAAAAAGACCGCAGGCCATTATCGATGATAGCTTGCGAGTAGTAATCATTTATTTTTGATAAAAAACAACAGAAAAACACCTTTTTCTGAAATTACAAAAAACCGTTGAGTTTGACAGCATGCCACGCTCACAATTATCAATAGTTTAACCTAATTTTTTGGCTACCTTAATCTGGATATATTAGCTGCAAAAGGGCGTAAAAATTTTAAAAATCGGTGACCAAAAAAAATTTGACTTTTGGCCAATGAAAAACGATTTTCAGCCACAGTGCGCCGAGTAGAGCTTTTCTATCTAAAGCATGGTACTCTGTTCATCATTTCTTGCGAACTGCTGTCAAAAGTCCATATAAAAGAAAATCATGCGAAATAATTGCAAAATAATATGGCCGAAGTTGTACTCTGGTCATCTTGTGATAACATACGAAATGTTTCCGACAGCATTATTTTTTCAACCACAACATGTTTCTGGCAACATATTTTTCAACTGCGAAATAGTGTAAACACCACTTATTTCGTGCGGAATTGCAAACAACAGCTTATTGGATATTTCTTGGCGTTGTGGTTTCAATTTAAATTTGCTGCCCAGAAATAATGGAAAATAATGTAAATATAATATAAAATGAAAGTGAGTGCTTTTTGCAGAACGTGTGTCTTCAATGAGCTCCTCCGCAGCAGCTGTTATTTGAATTAGTTGATACGTTGCAGTACAAGCTCCTGAAATTATTTTGTTGTCCATTTGCTTTAATTTTTTTTAAATAAACACATTTTTTTTTTGTTTTTATAAGAAACACAATGTTGCTCATTTCAAGGCAACAAAACCGATAAATTTGTTATAAATCGTGGTATTGCCGCCACTGATAAGTTGTCAAAACTTTCAAACGAAATATCAATGTTGCTCAACATTTTTCGTAAATTTGAACAGAGTACTAACCGGGGACTATTTCTTTTTACGCTTTGGGTCTTAGTTTAAAAAGCTTACAACTGAGCGAGAGACACGTTTTCAAGGGACATCTATAACACATTTTATATAACTATAGTACGTCTAGTGGTCCTAATTCGACCGCCATTTTAAACGTATACATATTCCCTTCCCCATGGAAAAAACAATAAACGAAATAAAATTGCATACAAACACGCAGATTTATAAAAAATCTTATTACTTATCTAAATATATGTATATGTAGATAATGTTAATCAGTCTCATTGCTTTGCTTATGTTTTTACTTGAACCAATACTTACATAAGTGAATGCACGTTTACGTGTGTATTTGTAGTATGCTTTTTTAATAATGTAGAAAATTCCACTAAAAAGGTAAAGGAAGCTTAATTCTTGGAGGACAAATACATTTAAAAAATATCGTTTCGTTTCAAAATGCATATTAATTTTAACTAATCAAATTGGGCATTTTAGTAACTGGTAAAATAACTAACTAACAAAAGCTACAGACAACCGATGATAACAAGTAGTTGTGTTGAAATTTGACTATTGTTGTCCTGTTATGTCCATGTATTTGAATTAGAGAAGGGCACTGCTCACCTGATTAGTTGATCGTGATTAGTTTTTTGTTTCAATCACGTGAGCGTGCATGAACTAGAAAGAGTATATAAAATTTGAATGTGAGTGAGCGTGCAGAAGTAGATTTTTGGCACGATTATTTCGTACTTCTTCAGCTTATTTTTTAAATTATTTAATAGTTTTTTTTCGTGATTATTTCGTGAGTGTGAGTGTTCGTGATTATGATTAAGATTTCCTTTCCTTTTATGTGAGCGTGCCAAAAATATATGGCCATCCATAAGCGTGCATGAGCATGCCTTAACGTGAGTGAAAAGTTACACACGATTCCATCTCTAATTTGAATTTAAACAGACAAAATCACGATAGAGCGATGTGGCATGAGATTAAAATACAAAAATGCCAGCATGAATATGAAAAAGGATGAATGCATGTATTACATATGATTACTACAACAGGATAATGTCAATTGTACACTAGTGTTTAAGTGTGGTTTATTATAAAATTAAACACATTTAGTTGTTGTTTATGGGCTTATTGGAAATCGCCCATACATTTAAGATAAGTTTAATTATTATGCAAATGAAGAATAATTTAGATGGAATGCTGTCACATGCAACAACACGTACAATCAATATTTAGGAATTCTATTGAAAAACTTAAACACAAATTTGTGGCTTCAGCTTATATATAGTTTGTTTGATAAATATTTTGTTAACTAAAATTACTTTTAGTTCGTAAATAAATAAAAAAAACTGGATTTTTAAACTTTAAAACCTTAATTTTTGACCTCAAAAACCATAAAAAAAACTTTCCCGTTGTCAATTAGAAAACCAAAAGACTCTGTATATTTTTTTGTAGTTCATTTTTCTGCTTTACCCATTTTAATGGACTGGATTGCTTTTTGTATAAATTCAAGCTGAACGTGGCAAATCCTCTTATCAAGTCCACCTGTTAGGACAACAACAACAACAACAACAACAAAAAAACACACAAAAAAAGAGGAAAATGCAAAGCAAATGGCAATAAGGACAGGAAGAGCAAAAGATAAAAAATAAAATAGAAACCAACATTCTTAAGGAAATGATAAATGGTTTTCACGCTGCCAGGTGCTTTAAGTCCCCAATAGTTAGTTGGGTTTGGCTGTCAGCTTGAAGGCTTGGACAGTTTGTTGGCTGGCTGCTGGCTCGTTTACATACAACAGACTCTGATGCAATGCGACAAATGCACTTCTCCGGTGGCAAACAATATAATGATGCCATTGCAAAATTTCAATACAGTTGCCTGTGGTTGCTGACTTAACCTCTAGTACGTACGGTCATGCTGCCGGTAAAAAATAGAATCATTGAAAAAAAAATATCAGTAAAAGCAAATGCGTGCATGTTTCTGTGTGTGTGTGTGAATTTAGAACAGCAGTAACTTACTGTGTGGAAGTCCTTAATGCTTTTGTGTGAACACTTAAATGCAGGTGCTGGACAGTAAAGTGAAAAATGAAGTTGGCAACAAGTTAAGAATGCCAATGTTGTATTTTCACAGAAAACAAGTTTAGTTATGGAAAATTTTCTACCATTTAGTTTTCTTAAATGCATTGAAAGAGTGTTGTTATTCATTGAGAACATTGAGTTCTTAAATTTTATTTTCAGTTATAATTTAAGATTTCGGAAGTGGGCTGTTGAGATCATTGGAGAATCTTTTGTAAAAACCGAAAGAGAAAAGTAAATAAGTTTACTTTTTGCTAAACAATAATCTAATATTTTTGCTACTTTTCCAAATTTCATGCTCTAATATTTCCTACTGCTTTTTTTTAGCTCAATTTTATGTAAGTTAGGTTGGTTGCAATATTGTTGAAATTTATTTTTTTTATTTATGTTAATATCAATGTGCGATGTCTGTGCTAACGAAGCACATTTTCTAGTGCATTTTATTACAACTTCTTAGCCGCTACAGAGTGTAGGAGTCCTGGTGGGTGCCCAACTAAGCGAATGAGTTGGGGTATGCATGCAACAATGGCGTTCATTTTTTTGCATTTTTCACCCTCGTCATGTTTAAAACTCATTCTGTGAAACTGATTTGCATATATATTGCTCTGACCAATAACAGGGATATCTCCTTTAGCTTTTGTTAGTTAACCCTTGAGAGAAAATTTTATTTTTATAAAATAAGACTGGTAAAACTTTATGTTTATATATAGCAAAAATACTTCGAATAAATTGGTCATATTTATTATTTAAAGCATCTTATAAGCTTCTGGAGGTTTCGCAAATATGCTGTTGCCCTCCACATCAGTGAATCAACCCTGATACAATATGGGTCTTGAAGTTATCTAAATCTTAGTTCTTGCAGGGATTATGAGGCAGAGGAGACGAGCTCAGCGAGGGTGCTGTTGGCTGAAGTAGTTAGCGCGATCACTGCAAAGTAAATATTGACTAAGAACGTGCCCACCTTCAGACAAGTCATAACATGCAGCATTTTTTCAGATGTGCATTCGTATGCACTTGTATTTGTTGTTGTTGGACTGTTTAAATGACGAAGGCAAAAAATACTGGTCACTGGAGCCTACCCTGCGGCAGCAATTGATACTGGTGTGTGTTAATGTACATCACAGCGCCATCCTTCGTCGGCATAGCAGCCAGGGCTGCTATTAATATTTGCAGAAAATTCGTCAAATTTTGTAAATAAAATCGTCAGTAATTGGTGCTTGTTATGGAAATCGCTAAAATTTGCGTATTTTAAATTTTTAATCGCACTATTTTCCATAATTAAGATTTTACCTTTTGGGAATTGGGAATTTTATTAAAAACAAATTAAAATTGATTATTGAGGGGTATAGCTAGTTCCTAAGCGCATTTCACTGTTGCTAGGTTGCTAGGCATACTAATTTCCCGAGTGTTACTTCCCTTTTTAAAACAAAAAAATATTTACAGGGTGTCCGCCGGGAAGGTATACTACTTTGTTTTGTCGCCATTTTGGTACACATTAGTCTTGACAATTCATATTTGGTAGTCGTCAAATAGATACGTGGCAAATTTATTATGGAAAAATGTTCGATAAACCAACGTATTTTAATCGTTAAAACAATTTATAAAAATCAATCATCGATTATTGTGACGATGAGAAAGTTACGTGAAATTTTTGGAAGAATCAACGTGCCAACAAAACGCACTATTTATCGTGTAGTGAATGATATCAAAGAACGAGGATCTGTAGGTGATAGGCCCAAGCATGAACTACAACATACTGCAGGATCGGCTGAAAACATTACTGCTGCTCAAGAAAGTGTTAGAAACAATCAATCAACCTCAATTCGAAGCCGTGCTCAGAAGGAGGGAATGGAGAGCAATATAGTGATATATTTGAAAACTTTTTAAAGCCACAGCTGCATGCTTTGGGCTTGATTAACATGCAGTATCAGCAAGACGGTGCCACATCGCATACAGCCAGGATTTCAGTGGAATTACTGCGAGACCACTTTCCACAACAGGTTATATCAGGAAATGGTGATGTTGATTACGGTCGCCTGATTTGACTGCACCGGACTTCTTTTTGTGAGGATATCTGAAAAGCAAGACTTATGCAAACAAACCAGAAATGCTGTGAGAATGTAATGAAAAATGTGCTCAAAAGGGCTCGCATTTATGAGGCTTACAGAGGCGGATATTTATCTGATATTGTATTCCATATATAATTGCCGACATTAGATAAAACATTTATCCATTCCCTTTTATTTAATCTAAAATTATAAACAAACAAAGTAGTATACCATCCCAGCGGACACCCTGTACGTACTTACAAGTACGTCTCAACTTGAAGAAGTACAAGGAAGTGCAATTTTACATGTAATTTTCCTGTTTCTAATTTCCTTAGTCAAGTCCCAGACATCCCGAATAAGGTATAAGGTGTGACGATTGCTTCAGCGGCCACTTCTTAACTACATTTCCCAACTCCCCCTTTGTGAGTCTGTATAACTTTAAGAACAAGAAATCGCCTGTTTCATATCGCAAGATGCCCTAATGTTTTGCAATCCAAACTTAATTGACTCGATGTCGTGAAAGATCTGATGCACTTGACCCGATTATTCTACCATCGAATCAGCAGCTCTAATTACGGAAAAACTATAAAGATTAATTTCAATAGTAATTCATATTCCCCTCAACTTTTTTAGAACATCGCAAATGGCTTTAATCTCCGCCCCGAAAAAGGCGCAGTCGTCGAGATCAGATAACAAAAACTTTAATGGCAATAAAAACTTTCTGCTCGTTGTAAACCATAAAATTGTATTTTGCATAACAATATTGTTTTGAACTTTTTGCCCTAAACGGGTTAAAAGCTGTTTATATTTTCTTTGTAAATATACATTTTTAGCTTCAACTAAAGTCAGTAAAAGCAATAAGTTTTTAAATTCATTACGGACATTATTAAATGACGTGTAAAAAATATTTTTAATTTTATAAAACTTAATAGTTTTGACGATAAGAAATATAAGAAAGAATTTACGCGATATTTAAGTTTCACAGCCAATTTAATAAACAGAAGTGTCCAAAAATATAGCAATATTTGTATAAAACTAATCATAACGTAATTGATTTTTCAACTACATCTACAAACAGGTCTTCATATTTTTGGCTTCTTGTGTTTTGTGTAACCGTGAATAAATACAAATCAAACCCTTTCAATAACGAACTTCACAATTTTGTTTATTCTTTAGTAAAAATTATATAATACTCTCACTATCACTTGCTTTCGTGATATCCTCTTAGTGTAATAAACATTAAAAAAGGACGTACATTAACATTAAATACTCCATTAAAATTTCACTATTGTCATGAACATATAAATGAAACAACACAGTCATCATCTTTAATGGCATCCTTCCAACTTTTTCTTTTTAGCAAAATAACCAACAAACGCCCATAAAGAAAAGCTAGAAAAGCTTGTGCAAAGTTGTATCACTAACATTAGTTACACATCGTAGAGTAAAATGACTGAAAATGCGTATCGTAATTGTCGTTAAAAGCAAATAAAACAGAAAAGGTACAACAAATAAAATTAAACAATTTGTTAAGTAAATTTTTTAGTTGTAAAGCATTGAAAAACTTCTGTAATTTTCCAGCAGGTGTATGAGAGAAATTTGTTGAACGTGATTTTATTTTAAGAGTTTTACAAAAAAAGGGTCTTGTTGCTAAATGTCAAAGTGTCCGCAAAATAAACACGTAATGGGCTGTTGATTTTAGTCGCAAATGAAAGTGAAAATTGTAAAACTATACAACTTAATTAGTTTACACTTCATTTCCTGATGGAAATTTAATCAAACAAATACTTTGCAGACTTGATTTGTTTAAAGATGAAATTCAAAAATGGGATGGGAGAAAACATACTTCTGTGTAGCATTCGACAATTATGATTAAGTCTGTAGAAGGAAAAGTATGAGTACTGATAAATGCACTAGAAAATATGTATTTATTGAAATCGATTATTATGCACACATTACACAGTCAGCGCCAAAGGAGAGTCAACATCAGTAATTATTTTGTTTTCTTAAAGGAATGAAGCAAACAATGCTCGATTCCAAAGATCAACAAATGATCCCACATTCCCAACACTATTGTCTACAACAGCAATATTCTCAGTTGAGCGACCTACCCGAGTTTAATTTTTCTCATCAATGATTTGTCTCAAGTACTAAATTTTTTCCACCAGTTTGAAGGTGCTCCACGACGACGCTTAAATGCTTTAGTTTTGCGAACTGTAACCGCGAAATTTTCACCATATTCTTAGTGAATTTTAATAAATTCAATGTAGTTACAGGTTGAGTCATGACAACCGTTAAAATGGCGGGCTATTGAGAATGAAACGTCTTGTTGGATAACCCCGTAGCATTTCCTATCAGTAACGCTGAGGTTGAAAAACCTTTTAGTACCATGGAAATAATTAAAACCATAGAAATATAGTACTATAATTAAAATGTTCTTTCAAAAGGTTACGTAAATGCTGCCATGATTTAATAATTTCCGGTGATTTAATAAAATTAGTAGACTCGTGATATTTATGCAAATGATAGTTTCGATTCTACTGGCGATGAGGAAATTATAGTGCCTGTTATATGCATAAATAACAAATGCACATAAAAGTATATATTAAATGTATATATTTTTTACTTGAATATATTTAAATACTGATGCAATAATTATAATGTCATGCCTAAATATAAATCTCTTATTATGTTTGTTGATCCAATATTGAAATGAAGTTTCTATTGATATTTTTGTTATGTATAGACTTATATGAATTAAAAAATATGTAGACTTTTATTGGATTTTTGTTTTTTTGCTTAAGTACTTGAAGTGCCTTTTTCTAGCTTTCATTTTTGGGTGATTTAGCTTTTTCTGGCCTTTTTAAAAAGCCAATTTAGCTTCTTTTTCCTCCAGCTCCTGGCAACAGGTCTCTCCAATAACGTCTGATTGCACTCGAACACGATACCACGCAAATTATTTTAATTTGGTTTATCAATAAAGTTCTACTTAAGGGCTGGTACCGAAGTCTTAGGTGTACCCATAAGAATTGTGTGTAAAAAAACATACGAAAATTCAGGTTAATTAATTTCCCAAACAAATTTCCGTTTACTAGTGCAGGGTGCGGAGTTTAAAAAAAGGTTCTATTAATTTTTGCCATTTATAGACTATTACAAAGAGGAACGACAACTTTTTCCCATAACCTAAAGCACAAATTAATGTAAAGAAAATTAATTAGTAGCCGAATTTTTGAAATTTAGTTTTCTTGTCCATTGTAAGTAATTTGAAATTATGTTGCTTGTTGCATTTCATGGAAATAAATAAATGTGTATCAATATAATAACAATTTTCTACACAGCTTCACAAGATTATTTTTCCGAGTAGAAATAAATTTAAACATTTAAATCTGAAATTCCGTAAAATCTTCTTTATTCATTATTTTTGAATAATGCCAACGGCTATTTGCTAATTTTCAAATTAAAGTGCCCTTAAAAACACAACTTTTTTTTAAACTATAACAAAAATATTTAATTTATTAATTACCTCTTTTAATTTAGTGACATTCTTAATTTCATCTCTTATTATCTGAGAGTATGCGAAAAGAAAAAAACACAATGTTAGCTTTTAATTAAAATTTTAATTAAATGCGAGCTGGTTAATTTAACAATAATAATACTAACGTAATTAAAATGTTTGAAATAACTTTTACGAAAGTTTAATGACCAAATTGAAAATTAATAAAATAAACAAGAAATCAAGCAAAATACACACATTGTGTAACAAAATCCACATGCACAGACTTGAAGAGCCCTGCAGTTCGCTTTGATTCCGCAAAATATATCAACATAGGAAATTTTTGATGATGTCCTTCTTATGTTTCTTTATAAATTGTTATTCATTTATATTTCTCGCACTCTGCGTTTGTAAAGAAAAATCAACATACTTATAAGCAGCGTGCCCAGTTCATGTCCAAGAGGAATTTAAGGTAGCAGAGTAAACAAATAAACTATTAAGGGACGATTGGTGCCTCACGCTTTTCATTAATAATTCACATGGAATCACACTACACTTTACGGAGAGAATTGAGTTCTCTTTGCACAGTTGGTATTTAACTTCGTGCTTCCAGCAACCGTCCTTCCTGTCACTTTCAACATGAGACAACTAAAATCTAATGTTAACTAACATAAATCTCTCTATCCTCTTTCACGTAAAGTATCTTCTACAGCATATTGGGTGGCGGTCATGCCGTTCGTACTGGAGGATAACTCTCTATTGCGATGCGAAACAAAAATAGTACAAAATGCAACTATTTTTACCCTGAAATTGTTTTCGCATCGCAATAGAAGGTAAACCCCCTGGTCAAATGACAGAAACACCACCTTAAGAGCGGATTTCGTTCGGTCAAATGTCCATTTTATTTTGAAAAATAGTAGCAAGGAAAGAAATTGCATTACCGCCGAAAGTACTAGCGGGTTATTAACGCCAACACTCATGTGTATATACAATAAACAAGTATGTATATATGTATGATACGAATGTATGCGGAAGAAACAAGGGATCGTTTAGTAATGTCTGCCAAAGGACATTGTCACTAAACGAGCACAATTAAAGAGAGAAATCAAACGTACGAAAGCACATACATGCATCGTACATTGCATCATAATAGCATTATCTTTCTAGCATAGTTTTAATACACATACACACATATACGCACAAACACACACACACACATTTATTATACACCGTTGGACAAATCCATTAACAGTTAAATTATATTTATATTTGTGTGTGTACAAGGATTATGTGCCAGAGATACATGTGCATATCATAGCAAAATATCTGCGGTAAATATTTAAAATGAGCTACAATAACAATTTAAAGGAGAAATAAAAATATCTACAACACAAATATCAAATGAAAAATGTAGAGTAGATGCTGTGGGACTTTTTATTATAATTTTTACCGTTTTTACTGCTGTTTCTCAACTGCTTTAGTTTGTTGACTCATTTATTCCATATTCGTTTTGTTGACTTTTGCCAACACACATGCATACACACGCTCACACACGCACACACACACACATTTTATGATACACATGAAATGTATCTGCATGATTGTGTTAGTTGTTTGTTTGTGCATGATTGTGTATTTTATTACAAATCCCAACATAGAATTTTTAGCAGTAGTATCCCACTGACATGGTCAATGGCTTTTGTAATAACAGCGACCAAAGCAACAAAACTCAAATTCCAATTCATCAAGATAATCGCATTTTAGAACTTTATTTACATACAAGTTTTAAATGCAATACACATTCATTAAAGCACACGCATACAAACATACTTTAATATGTATATTGTTAAAATAATATTTTGTATGAACTACAAATCCTTTGCTGAACGAATAACACATACTACATTTATTAGTAAATTTTGTACAAAGAGGAAGGGGTGTTTCTGAACAATGTGCTACATTTTTAACACACTCGCGGTTATCGTAAAAAAACAGAGCCCAGGGATTTACAAAGAGACTCCCTGAGAACGTGACAAATGCGGCAGGAAATCTTTCAGAGATAAGAACATATGCTTTCGAGAGCAAAAAAGGCTTTCACAACTACAAATAGTACCACAATGGGCTTCTAGCTCTGCAATTCAACGCTCCTCAAGGTACGCAAAGCCTTCAATCCATCTTTACGTAATTTCGGATCTGTTTGCTCGAAGTACATTTATGTACATACAAATATTTTAATCAATTTCCGGCGCTCGCCGTCCTTATAAAACGTCAAATTAAGTTTCTTTATAACTATTTTTACTAACTGTCCCAGCTTACTTTTTCACAAGCCCAATAGCAACTACTGGGTGGCGCAAAATGGACGTCATGGTGTTAACAATTTATAACGTATTTATTAAAAGTTCTTCGTTTCTTTTGTTTAAGTTTTGTACAGAATATATTTGGGATAGCCGATAGACAATGCTGCTAGTGCTCTCTAATTAAAACTAGTCTTAGAATTATATTCCTCAAGATTAGACACATTAATAATAATAATAATAATAATAATATTTGGGAAATTTTTAATGGAACAGCACATAATAGAAACACAATCAAAATTTATTGAAATTTTTAGTTATTTTATATTTCTGACACAGCGTACTCATCCTTGACATTTTAATATGCGCAGCGGATCCTTAGTGTCAACAATGAATGGACCTGTGACCACTTTTCTTTAACACGGTTCGGTAAGGAGTGTCCACGTTGCCGGCAGACTACGCACGGTGCAGACCGCCGGCAATATTCAACGTGTACGAGAGACTGTGGAAGATGATCCAGAAACATCAACCAGGAGATGTTCTGCACAAATTGTGCACTGTTTCATGTTGAATTTCTCTAGTGTTGCATTTTAAATTGCCCAATCTTAAATTAAAGAAAGAAATTAATTTTATTGCAAACGAAAATTATAGAGCATTTACACAATATCACTAATTTTGCGTTACCCTATATGCATGTAAAGTACACGCTCAGCCACATCTACATTCACACACACATACATAAGCACTCATATAAATGTTTATACAACCACTCACCGTATGAGGTCATATTGCATGTTTTTATATTTTTTTCTTACAAAAACTCTACAAATCTATTTCCACAGGGACTCTTTATTTAGTTTATATTCATCCTGTAAACTTAATATTCGAATGCTTGTGTATGTATGTGTGTGTGTGTGTCTGTCCGTATTTGTTTGTTTATAACTATGGATTCTCATATCTGGAAATATTTAAATTTATAAGAGTTCAAAAACTATTTCATATGATTTTTAGCTTGCACCAAAAACAATGACATATATTTTGTTAAACTTTTTTTCTTCTACCCTTTTCCCTGCACCTTTTTCACTTTATCGGTATATTTTCGTCCGCAAATAAAAAGTTTTTAGGAGCAATTATTATTTATAACGTAACTGATAGTATAGTATTTCCAAAAAATGTATTGGTTTTATAGTGTATTTTGTTGGGGAAATTTGCGTGCTTTAATAACTTTAACAGTCAGTTTAGAAAATAAAATATCTAAAAGTTTTAAAGGCTCATTATAAAGTCATTTATTTTGATAGTGCTGCAAATTCTCTTATTTGCTATTTTGAGATGCTGAGAGGTATTTGTATTTTTTTTTAATCCGAGGGAAACACAAGTAGTCGTAACAAAATCTTATAGAAGAAACAAGTGGACAAATTACGGCATTCGATATCGAAAGAAATTTCCATACAAATGCCAAAAATTTTGTATGGCATTTCGTTCAATATCGAATGCCGTAATTTGCGCCCTGGTCTTTATTTTATTTTTTCAATATTTAACAAAAATTGCTTAAAAGAAAATTACTAGTTTCTTACAAAATATTTAGCAAATTCACAAACTCTATTTAAGGATAAATAACACTATTGTAAACGACCTGTTGTGTTGCCATATAAAAAATTGTCATAAAAGTTAAACACAAATGACAGAAAAAATATAGAAATTATCATTAAAGATTAAAAACAGATAAAAACTTATTTCACAAGTTATTACTAATATGGCATTTACACCAGACCAAAATCTAGTAGACTTAAATGAAATCTCTACCAAATCTATACCGTTCAGTTCGGGTTATTCGTGACATTTTTCAAGATTTCGTATCTATGCCAAGCGAAACCTGTGGCGAGCATACCCTTCAAAGAATTGTATTTTTCAGTACAATTTAGGAAAAGTCATTTGCCGTTTTCTTTTATAAAAAAATTTAGCATTTCTTTTAATTTTTATCAAAAACATTGCTATTTAAAGTTTATTTAAGATAAAAATTTTGCCTCGTAAGTGATGGTACAATAACATCTAATAAACTCACTATTTCAAAAAAATCATTAAAATGCAAATTTTCCAAAAAAAGGGCAAACAATTTTACTCTTTTTTTTAGAAAAGAAAACGCCAATAGTTGTATCACTAAGTACTACGAGATTTTCAGTAGATTTTGTCAAAATATATTGACGAAGTAGATTTTGTTTTGTATGTTAAATCTAGGCAAAATCAACGAGATTTTGCTCGAAATCTCGTACTCGTAAGTAAGCGTTTTTGGTCTGGTGTAAATGCCATACAACCAAAAACCGTTGCAGATTGGCAATTGCAAACGTTAACAATGCCATAACAGCTGTTCAAAACAAAATTTTACGATGAATAAAATATTTTCTAAAAATTTATTTTAAACTTTCTGAAAATTTTATAAAATTGATAAAAAACCGGACGATTGCTTCGCGTGAAAATTTTATCGCCGGCGTTTGCGTTGAAATATTGTCTGCGGCTTAGCTTATTCCATGCGACAAAGTTATGCATTCAACTCTGTAAAGAAATAAATAATGAACGGACAAGAAAGAAAATGAATATGGATGAAATTAACAACAAAATTCAAGTTATCAAGTTTTTCTGTTGGCTTAGACATTAAATTTCGGTTGTTAAAACTTTAAAAGAAATTCTTAATAATGAAATTTTTAAAAATTTTCTGTCCAAGATTTCCTCTCAATGTACAAATAAAAATATTTCTAATTAACGTTTGTACGTAATTAGTCGGGTTTATATATATTTGTTGCAATATACATATATATAAAAACATTTCTTTCTTTCTTTACTCTAAAAAAATCAGCTGTTATATTTAACTTGCTAAACGCTTGAAAACACACTCACGCTTTGCAGCAAAAAATCATGATATTTGTGCTAAAATTTGGAGATGGGTGATTTCCACTAATATTGAAAATAAAATTTTGCATCGAATTGTTAACAAAAAACAGCTGGCTAAATAGGACACTGGAAAAGCATAGTAATAAAATAGTATTGTCATATCGCTCCTTTATTGCAACGCAGTCATATTTAAAAAAAACTCGTTCGTTAGAAAACGAGCTTAAAGAATATAAGAAAGTATTATTCTATCAAGAGGTAAATAAACAAGATATTTGTATGAATTTTTCACACAAGATGAAGAACTATACGACGAATTATTATGTATTCTTAACTAAAAAATTACGATTTTTGAGATATGACTACGTTGCAACAAAGGAGCTATACAATACTTTTATAGTATAACTAATAATATTAGGAAAAATATCAACAACATCTTTATGACAGTCATGCAATTTTACACAATAACAAAAAGGACACAATAGAAAACTTAGTGAACTGGCTAAAGGTCTCCTCTTCTACTAGTATTTGCCATCAAAATATTAAATATTTATTAGTTTTGGATTTTTATTAATTTTCTGTAAACTCTTTTGTTACTTTTTAAAATTTTATCATTAATATTTCTTTTTAGATTTGATTAGTGGCCCCAATTTAAATTTACTGGTAAGTGCAAAAAAATTTTTATAAAAATATATTATGCCCAAGAAGGCTAACTACATACCGTGTATATTATTATACAGTAGTCACATGTCTACTACTAGTATCTACTACTAGAAAATAAGCAGGTAAATTATACTTTGAGTGGTGCATTAGTAGTGCATGCACTTATAAGTGCATAATAATTATCGTATAAATGGACGGCAGTTCACATATAGTAAAATTATATGTTTTTCAATTTAGTGCGTGTTCGTAAAAAACAAGTTTTACTGAAACATAAAATAGTTTTTAGTTCAATATCTAAGAAAATTTCAGATCACAGTGCAAAGCAGTGCAAAATGCATATTCTGGACGATTATGTTAAAATAAACTCAGCAAGTGCTAAGATTTCGGTAAAAAGAAAATTACTCCAATTAAGTAGGCCGAATATGTCTGATGTTTTAAGATATTCTTTATTGTAATTAGTTTCCATTTACAAAGAAATGTTTTAGAGAAACAACTTTTAATTGGCGAATTCGATTAGATATCTCAAAAGAACACACAAAAGCGCAAACTTTACATTCTGTAAGGCTTCCGGTTGAACACCAACATTGTTTACTTTTACAAACACACACACATACTAACTCTTGTATTGGTTCATGTCGTTTGAGTGACAAACAAAAAGAGTGAATACATAAGAGATGGGAATGTGAGGGGCTTTCGATTGTTATTCATGAATGCTTAAGCATGATCACGTGATTGTAAAGTAAAATCAGTCACGCTTGCAAAATGATCAAAAACTATTTGGCTGAGAACAAACGCCAACACTAATTTTCCCGTAAGGAAAAATTAAATTAGACCAAAAGAGTAAAAGAAAGTTGATTGATAAATTAGACAATTAAAAATACACGTATTATAGTTTAATTTTGGGTTTTCCCTAGAGGAAATCTTCTAAGGAATTCGGATTAGTGTTAGTCGGAATATTTGCTCTTTTGTTTGAAAATATTGCAAGATATGTGTGAAATATTTTCAGCCACACTGTAAAATTTACGAAATTCTGAAGACATATACGGGGCTCTGCTGGAGTAAATCCAATTCTATCAAAGTCAATATCGCGAAACCATGGCAATTTCCCCACAGAAGAGCAAATCCGTTCGTTCATAACGACTTATTCCTCTGCCAGTCTATTCCAAGCAAAGATTCAGAGGCACCCATGATGATATAATTCCTTTACTATTACAAAAATTTTGATTTTTTTGATTATTTACAATAAATAATTTAAGATTTCCAATGTTTGTCAAAAAGTTCAGTTCAGTTTTTCAGCAAATTATAATTTTACAACTCGCATTTTTTCAGAAATTTCAAATTGCGTTTCCAAAATTTAAATACACTCATGTACATGTTTTTAGTTTGTTTGTATATTTCATATCCCATTTTTGAGAAAAATTTGTTGCAGTCTTGAAGAACATATTTATTTAATCAAGAAAAAAAGTTGACAAAATGTCTACTCACGGCCACTCAATGGCGCTCAAATGTTCTTTATACCCGCGCTCATTCACGCTCACGTGATTGAAGAAATATGCTTTTCACTATTACGCATGGTTCTACTCTATCACGTTTCCTTCCTGTTATAAGTGTTTTATATTGCTCATAACAACAACAAGAGTATTATAGTGCTAATTTATTAAGGGCATACAAGTCCACTAACTCACGTATTTATTTTGGCTCAATATTTCAATGAAAATACATTTCAGTAGAAACACTATTGCAACACCTTTAAATACAACTCGACGCTAAAGCTACAGCTACATAAATGGAACCCATATAATTTTACACACACGCACACACTTTTATGGCCAGTGTTAGAAGAGATTTACACGTACATATATTAATTTGTATAATACGAGGGCATGTTGAAATTTTATTTGAAATCCATTAAATATTATTTGTAACGACTTCTATTAAGAACAACTTACTTCATAGTACAAACTACACACTGTCTGTATTACTTTACAGTGGTTATATAACTACTTACTAGGAAATAAACAAGTATATTATATACTACACCGCCAATCACTATCTGATTTTTTTGATCTGTTTTTTTTTCAATATTGTGTGTGTTCGTGAAAACAATTTTTAGAGCATGATAGAGATAAGCACCACGCATTATCATGCATGGTCATAATTAGTTTTTTTAATCACGTGAGCGCGTATGAGTAGATTTTTACAGTGATCCTTTTGTGATTTTTTGCTTTATATTAATTTTAAAATTTTTTTAATCTTTTATAGTTTTTTTTTGTAAGTATTTTGTGAGCGTGAGTTTTCGTAATAATGACTAACTTCTATTTCCACTCACGTTAGTGTGCATGAATGTAAGTCAAAATTATAAAGTTGTGAGTGAAAATTTACTCACGATCCCAGCTCTAGTTCATAATAAGATAGTTGTGCAATAGACCAGTGAGTGAAACACGATATTAAACACAACAGTTCTTTCAAAAGCAAGAGTTCGATACCAACAATAGATATTTAATTTTTATTATAATTTGTGTATTCAATGACTCTTGAATATTGACATTTTTAAGCATTTCTTTGTAATCCGATGTGGTAACTCGTTGCCTCTTATGACATCGCTATGTTAAAGTAAAAGCTAAAAGTAGAACTTTTGAAAAGAATGTGCTTAGCATACAGGCAAGAGCTTAATTTTATTGAGAACAGCTTGTTAATTTTTTAAAGTAATATTTGCCAAAAACAAATAAATTGAAGACTGAAGTTGAAAATCTGTTTTATTTTAGTCGCCAGGTGGAAAAAACGAAAGGCTGCCTCAGGGCATCCTTGCCTGTTTACGGTAAAAATTATATACAGGTATAGTTTTACCAATCAAATCAGTTTTCGTTGGATTATTTTCCAAATTGATAGACGGTAAATATCTCTGATAATAAACAGCTTTAAATACAATCTCAGTTGTTTTTTATTAGTATCTATATCTATGATCTATGTAAAAGAATTTCCCCTAAACAAATCCAGTCTTGTTCATGCTTTGTCTTTAAAAGTAGTTAAAGTTTCTAATAAAACATTTTGAGGACTTACTGAAGCCATGCACTATCAATCTTCTAAATCAAATGTTGGCGTGAAAAAGAATTGAAATAAACCAAGTATTTTTCGGTGATTGAAAGTTTTTCTTTTGTGTAAAATTGTTGACTTGAATTAGACCAATTGGCGTTCAACCAACGAGTGTGTGTAATAATTTAAAAGAAAAAGAATACCGTTATGGGGTTATACGTTACAATTTATGTAGAAACTCCCATTCAAGGGTGAATAAAAAAGGAGTGTTATAAATCCTAACGATACGATAAAATTAATACACAAAATGTATTAGATATAAGATCTGACATTGCCGTCCACCTTGCAACATTCCATTTAGTTGCAGTAAATAATAATCTTACAGGAAAAAGTAATATGTACTTACTCGTACAAGCTAGAAATTTAAAATATTTTTTGTGCGACATATTTTAATTATTTTTTTTTCATAGACAGATGAGCTGGTAAAAATGCATATACGCATACGGGCATGATTAAACGAAGAACCGATAATTTTTTTTAATTCCCACCCAAATATGGTGTATTGTGCAAACGGAAAACCAGGGCTAGAATATATTCAACCCTTCATGATTTTATGTGCGAGGCCAGGTCCTAATACCAGCGGAAATCCTGCGGATTTATTAAAATAAGAGTTAGTGGGTATTTAATCTGCAAACGCGGCATTTCACCTTAAAGGAGTTTTGGCAGAAATACTCGAACCCGAGGCTCCGGTGGTACGTGACGTCGTGGTTAAAGTGGACCCATAAGCTAGATTTGTAGGCAAAGCTCTTCGTATTGCGTATATTGATTGTCCAAAGAAAACTTAAATAATGATAAAACGAAACGATTTTTTTCCGTCCTTAAAAAATCCTGTGCTTGTAGATCGCACAATTTGAATTTAAGCCCTCGATATGTATTTAGTTATTTCATTCATATATAGTAGAGATTGCTGTATGGAATTTGTTGACGTTAATTTTACAACAGAACGAAGGAATGCGTATTTTCGTCAACATTCAAGTGCCATTCGTTTCACTGCTAGCTAAAGAGATAGTTCCTTAAAATATCCTTAACAGACACAGCTAAACTAACTTTTAACAAACAAAGAAATTATATTAAATTAAAACACATCTAAACGCAAAGCTTCGAAGATTGAAATCATGATTGTCATGCTTTGCTACAAAAATCAGTTCTTGAACTGTCCTCTTATATAAGTAATTAAAATTTGAAAATATATTAGAACTAGTGTGTATGCGTGAGTGTTTGCTTACAAAGTCTGTCATTATGACTTTTTGATTGGATTTTATTTGGTTTCCGTTTCTTATGCGTAGCATGAATGTGTGTGAGCACCTATGAACATAAATTGCAAAATAAAATAAAAAATTCGATTTCACTCTATTTCACTTGCATGAAAGTGTTAACGTGAATGTATTATGAATGTATGCCAGTATTAGAAACTGAAAGCGTTTTAATAGAGATTTTCAAAATCATAATTATGTTTTATTTTATGTTCAGGAATATCCGAAAGTTTTTAAAGACTTCTTTTAATTTTTATGGCCAGATTAAGATATTTGTCACAACTACATGTTAAGTTAATTAATTTTTTTGTTTTTGAAAATTTCAATTTTAGACTTTTATTGAAAAATTTTAAAATTTTTCTGAGACTTATGTGCCGTTCATAGAATGCAAGCAATCGACCTGAGTAGAAAATATGTATGGAAATCGCTCGAATAACTGAGAGCTTTTCTTACAAATTGTTCACTCAATTCGATTGCTTCGATTCTAAGAACAGCACATTAGTTTTTTGTGCTAAAATTCAATCTTTTGAAGTAATTTGAAGCAAATTATAATTTTTTGTGAATTTTTTTTTCAGTAAAATCTTTTGATCAAATTTGAAGCCCTTCTAAAATTCACATCTTAGCCCTGAGTTTTTAGTTAGGATATCAAATTGTTTTTGTTTTTTTCTTGTAAATTTTAGATATCCTGGTGATTTTTTTATATGAAACTAAACATTTTTGAACAGAAATAATTTATTGATATTTTGATTATTTTAGGAGAGAAAAATTCTCCTGGAATTTAAATTTTTGGGACATTTTTGATTATTTGGACAAACTTTGATTTTTATGGAATTTAGTTTTTACTTTCCATTGTTTCGTAAGATTTTTTGGTCAAGTTTGGATTTTTTAGCGAATTCACATTCTTTTTATATTCTTTTTTTTTAAAGATAGCAACATGAGATTCCGCAAAGGATCTAAAATTGAGTGATTTATCTGGTATCTTGGGAAAAGGCATCCACTACGGTGATGTAAAGTCGAAGATCGATTACGCGTTGTATAAGAATACAGAATAAATAATTGTGTACACCTTTTGGAGTTTCAAATCGATGTTGCAGAAATGGTGTGGGAATGACGAGTTAAATACAGATTCGTTCCATTTTTAGTCAGGGACGTAAAGAAAACTCTGCTGGAGCACTAAAAGCATTGGATTTATATTGTCAATAACAAATATAATTTTGTTGCTTTTAACTAATTCAAAATAAGTTTCAAAGAAGGACACGAAGGGGACTAAGCTGTTCTGAAAAAATATTCTCCTTTTATATATCAAAATCAGCATATATTCTGTTTGCTTTTTGTGTTATTTTCTTTAACTTAATTTTTTTTACATCAAACCAAATATTTCACATACATTTCAGTCCCAATTATTACAAATGGAATACTTTCCCTTACACCTCATCATCATCATCAACTGTCTATCAACTTACCCAACTAGAGAATACTCTTTTTTGGTTTCTGCTTTTTGGTGATTAATCTAATTTTAGTTTGACTAATGTGAAAGTTTTACTGTGAAATATACACAAGACTTACTAACAAATACATTAAAAAGAAGTCATCAACTCTTCATCCAATTGATACGTATTAACCATCAATATTGATTTATTCCTAATTATGACATACCGTAATAAAAACACCTACATTATCTATAATATATTGAATACTGAACTTGTGGCAGGATGTATTGTACACATTAAGTTAAATTTATCCAGAGATCATTAGAGTGGGCTCAAAAATGACAAAAATCAAATATTTTATATAATTTATTTAGGCAAAATTCTCTGTCAAAGACAGAACAAAAGTGATTGATATGTTTAACGCAATATAAAGATATATCAGAAATTGTAAAAAGAAAAAAGTTCAACCTGTAAATATATATAAATTAATAGCAATAGAAAAATATGTCGAAATGTACATTGGGTATCATTGATAATTACGGAACTCTTGAAAAGTAGAAATAAATGAGTACATATCGTTCAATTACTCAAACAAAATCATTAGCAAAATAAAAAATTTTAAGGATTTGAATTTACTCTCAACTCAATTAAAAAATGAAAAACAAAATTTCCTCCCAAATTGTTTACATAAGCTGAAGAACGATACAAAAAATAATTATGAATTCTTATCTCAATAATCATGTCTTTTTCGGGTATGACCTTTGCTGAGTAAATGAAGGATAAATTACAAAAATAAAGAAGATTCAGTGTTCTATGCGTATGAAAATTTACTGCTTATCATTGTTGCAAATCTTTTGCCAGTGTGCAGCTGCAGATGCTGGATTTTTAATTCAAGATTCTGTTATACTTTAGCACATTTTTTAAGGTCTAGAATCTCTATAGTAAAGAATCGATGATGAAACAGTTCTATTGTTTTAAGTTAAAACTTTTAACTGAATCACAAGTTTCATTTAACGGACTTTGACTTTTGACGAAATCTGAAAAAAATTCTACAAATAGATAAGATTTTTTTTTGCAAAAAATATCAAATTTTATTTAAAATAATAATTTAATGGTTTCTTTCGTTTGCTATTGTTTTTAAAGTGAATTTTATTTCAAATTTTTTTTATCGTTTATAAACATTTTTCAGTTATTTTATTTTTGCGAACATGACATGAACATCGTAAAAATGTCTGGCTCATAAGTGCACGTTACCACCACACAAACAATGTTGCATGCATCAATAGCAATAGATATTCTTACAGACAAATGTTGTTCACACACTCTTAAGTATACATATACAAAGACACACACACACACAACATAAATTGGAGTCAATCGATGTGCTTTATTGTGACTGTTGAACTTATCTTTACTTTTTGTTCTTCTCTAACCGTCCGTCCGTCCGCTCGTTTGCCTGTTGTCAGACTACTACTGCGACTTTATTAACTGTTATCGTATGCAATCTATTTCTTTTATTAGATTTTAAATTTTATTCATTTTTTTTTCGATTCATCTATTTACACAACCATACGTTCACACTCATGAAAATTTTATTTAATATAAGTAGTGTGTTGATTTTATTTTTTGTTGCATACTATGCAAAATTTTCTATAAATTGTAAGATTATTTGATTTGACTTTTATGTTTGTAGTTTATTTTGAAAATGGTGATTTATCATGAGGTAACTTTTTCATACATGATTGTAGTGAAACCACAGACTGTTGGATTACTGATGAAGACTTGTTGTAGATTTGTTTAAAAATATTGACTGGTGTATAATAATAGTAAAAATTCTCTGCTTGGGTAACGCCAATTAAAAGCCACAATAGCAATTACTGATTAAAACTTATTATGGTGCTTCCAACTGGATTATGTTTGACGTTGACGTTAAACTGAGATTCCTTAAACTCGGATTTTGTGGTCTTAAATAAAGGCACACAGCTCTAGTTAAGAACTTGAAGGTGACATACGAGTAAATACTTTACTGCATGGTGAGGCGTATGCTTTTCCAGAAGTAGATGGTAAAAAACATGAACACATGAGATTATTTCAAGCTACCTTGAACGATTGTCTTTCCCAGAGAACTGCAGCCAACTTGACAAAACGAATGATGCAGAAGTTCTAAATTTTGGGGCTACTTTCACGTACAATTATCAGAATTGAGTCCCAAAATCATGTGTTGTAATGTAAAATGAAATAAGCATAAACACATTATTTACATTTGATGCCACACCCATTTAAAACTCGAGCGTGTTAAAAGATACTTACTTTTTGACTATAAATGAAAAATAGTTAATGAAAGCGTTTTAATTTAAAGTGATTTCTAAAACAAAGTATTTATATTGCTTGATTACGATTATTGGATAATTTTAAAAAACTTTTGTTGGTTGAGGGTTTTTTGTTAGCATTTCATTGGTGCTAATGCCATATCATCAGTAGACCTTAAACTATACTTTTGAAATGTTTCAAAACTATTATCTTATACAGTATGGTTTAAGGTCTACTGATGATTTGGCAATAAAACCAATGAAATGCATATATATACTCTAGCTCCAAAAACCCTAAACAAACAAAAGTTTTGCAAGAAATTAATGCAAACTAAGCCGACCAAACTGTTCACGATTAATGGAAAATGTTTAAAATTTCAAAAATATGTAATCTCAAATGCACAAGATTGTGAATAGTGTGTCCGTAACTCGTGTCGGAAACTATCAAAAGAGCTTACGTGGCAGTTTATTTTTTCTGTTTTTACAACAATATCAAACATACATACAAACAGAGATTTATTTTTATATATGTATATAGATTTATAATATTTATTTTATATTACTTAATACTTAACACACGAGAGATTTATAGAAATTAAAAGCCGTCGAAATCATTATCATGTGTAGCCATCTTCTTGACATTTTGAAATTCCGCACAAATTTCTAATTCAAAACTGCAATTTTTCGTCAATGGCTCTAGCATCCGATTCCTGTACTATGTGGAATAACTGTAATCTTTCTAAAGCCTTTTCCATGTTATCTCTCGAAGTTACAAAACGGTTCTGATGAAAATTATATGCAATAACCCATATTTGTGAGTATTCTGGTACCCGGGTGACCCATGTACTTTTTATGCACCTGTATTTACTTTTTAATCTAATTTTTGTGATTGATGCATTTAAAAATTACTATAGTTATGAACAAATATTTTTCTAACAAACTTTTTTATTGGAGTGAGGAACATTCCCTTATAACTACTATCGATAATAACCATTTTGCGAATTCACATTTATAGACAGGTAATAAAATTGTGAAGTGTTAAAAGAAACATGAGTAACATTTAAACTCAATAATTCAACACTCATAAAAGATTATGATGTCAAAGAAGTATTTGAAAAAGTATCTGATGAGCAAAAAAAATTAAATTTGAAAATTAAAAAAAAATCATTGAAATTAATGGAGCAAACTTGGGTAAACTCTTTTGTGTCCACAATTAGAGATTCTAAATTTTATTGTGGTATAAAACACAATTTCTACATTTGCTACCTTGACTTTTAAAAACCTTATTTTTGCAAAACGAAGAGTAAAAATTAAATTTTTTTTTAATTTTTAAACGAATTGTTTCAACATTAGTATTCAAAATAATTTTTTTTAAATATCAAATCCTTCAGTGAAAAATAAAATCAATGTATTTCGTATTTCGTTTAGCCACAAGAAAAATATCATATAAATATTTTGAAACTGAAAAAAAGGTTAAAAGCGCGTGCAATTTTCTTCACTTTCCTGAATTTAGCAGTGTCTCAGAGCTACAAATCGCAACATAAAGTCTTACAAATTTACAATATGATGTTAAACTTTGTTGTGTATCGATCTGCGTTTTTAAGATTTCTTTAAATTAATTTTTGCATTTTTGGCCAGCTTTTCGGCTCAAATATTCCTCTATGCGTCGTTACGTTAGAAATGTCATAATATACAACTCCAAGCTGAAGTGAAATTTTATACGTTGAGAATGTTAGTCAAAGCGCTAGTTGACGGCGACCAAAATCTGCTAACATGAATTAATGTTTGTTGTATACAAAATATCTGCAAATAAATAAAAAACTTAATTTTTAGTGTACAAAATATTTGGCCGTTTAACAATAAATTAATTTTAATTAATTAATTAAATTAATTAATTAAAAGATAATAATTTTTCCGTATTATTATTTATTACATTTCTCATATAGAATATATTTTGTATTTTTACAATTTTATCTCACCGCATTTTTATTTGCGAGTATATTTGGCAGTTGAAAGCGGCAGATTTTCTCGCAAAACTTTTTCGGACAAACTTTTTCTGTAAATTGGCGATTAATTTGCTTACGTGACAGCTATTAAACGCCAAAAAAAATTACAGAAAAATTTTAGTGAGAAAAACATCTGTGTGTGTCATTTTATGTCATTTTACACATTTCAATCGAAAAGTTTCTCGACGCGGGAATTACAGAACATGGGTACTGATGTAGGAAACTTTGTACAGCTTTAGTCACTGTAAAGCTAAAGATGTATCTACGTCTTCAGTTAAAACTATTTGAAAATTGCACTCAACTTATAATTTTAATAATAAAAAAGAAAACGTATCTTATAATGGACCACCTCTTCTATATATTTATTTATGATGTCTAATGCAGAACTCGATATTCCGATAATATAAACAACTCGTGCACTTTACTTTACTTAACGTTCACAATTCTATGAAATTTATTTAATCATTAAGATATAATTCCCTGGAATGCTTTCATTACCGTATTCTCTAGCATGTGTTTCTTTTCTTTATTCATACAATTTAGTTTATGATTATATTTTTTTACTGTTCACTTCGTTTGTATTTCGTTTTATTTTAAAAGTGATATACTCATAAGAATTGCAATAAATGTTTTATTTAATATGCCGAGTTATTTTGTATCTTTTTGTATCCAAGAAATTGAATTCATATTTTTTAATGCCTCTATTCCATGTGAAGTGAGTTTTTATATCGTATTTTATTTTTATTTTTTGAGTGGCGTTGGAGTGTGTATTTGTTTTTGCTGTGTTATAAATAAATAGTCTTAAGTTCTGTCATCATATGTAGAGTTGTAAATCTAAATCTCCATCTTATGACTTTTATTACTCATACAAAAAAAAAATACAAAAAGCATAGACATTCTTATTTAATATTTAGCTTACCTCCTTTGCATGAGGAAATTGCTTTCCTGTTAACTTTTTTCCGTATATCTTTTTTGTTTCCTATTTTTTATGCCAGCATTTCTTGAACATCCGTTTTGAAACTGTTAGAGAAAGCGTTCCATACATGCATGTGTGTATATAAGTGGATGTGTGTGATCTATCTTCACGTAAAGTAACTGCAAATACAGTTACTGGCACAAGCCATACCACGGCATAGTTACTCACAAGTTGTACTCCTCTCTACATGTTCGGTTTTATAAATTTGTATAATGGTGTCTAGTTATCGTAAGATAAATAGAAAATAAAGATTTGCATGTTTTACTTAAAATCTAAGCGTACTGGAGCCAGCTCATTTCTCCGAGAATCGTGGGTATGGTGTCCAATAAATACTCTGGCCTGCTTCATTATGAATGAATTTTCATTCAGTAAATGTAATTGTATATTGGAAATAATATAATATGTAACTTAAGTAGAAGTTTTGGTTACATGTTTTAGATTTTATTTTAATTTTAGGCAGATTTTGATTTAATATTCGAAATTTTGGGAAAATGTGCTTTTCATGTTGTGTATGTACGATAAAGTCTAGTTACTCCAAAGTTAGTACAACTGCATTTCTTATTCCCAATGAGAATGAAATTTGCAGCACGTTTTAAGACTTCATGCATTTATTTAATTTGTAATTTTGCGACAAGTTGTTGTAGTCATAGTTTGGATTATTTATTTAATTTTTTTTTATAAAATAAGAGATGCTTTTAATGTATTTTTTTATTTTTATTTTTAGTAACATGCACTTGTTTACTCAAAGCTAATGCATACAAAATATTAGCTGTAATTTGTTTTAATTTGTAACGAGCTGGTTTATCAAACCATTTTTTAACTTTTCAGCTAAATGATTTTTTATAAATACATTGAAATTAATTATTGAGACTTATTTGGTTGTTTCTATACGTATTTCACTGTTGCTTATGCCGATCATAAAGAAACTTCTACCCGAAAATTCTTAGTAAAACTAATACTATACTAAGCTTTCATTTGCTTAAATGAATGTACAACACCAAAGTTAAAATCAGACGCAATAATGTTGTTTATATTTTATTACGTTAACTTTTCTATATAGAAAAAAAACTCTTAAAATATTAAATATAATTGAGACAAATATTAAAACTATTAAAAACTACTAAAATGTTAAATAACTTGAAAATTTCTTCATTTTCTTTTATTTCATGTGCACTTGAAGATTAGAAATATTAATTCAATACTTTATAATTGTGACATGAGATTTTCTAGTTGTTAGTGTGGTTGTCTATCACTGCTGTACAAAAGATCCTCTGAGTCGTTAAAGTACTAAAGTTGGGCAACTTTTAACGTACTTTGACAACTATCAGTTTTTATAGCTTCATTTTTATTTAGCTTTTTCTGTTGTGTAGTGACAAAACTAAATGAAATAGAATCAAAAAAGAATTACAATTACAAAAAACTATACAATATCCTCGAATTCCATAGAAAACGAATACTTTAATCAAATCAAGCTGATTTAATGTCCGTCAACAAAGTACTCATTGTGTCAACTTCCTCCGCCGTTATTTTAATGTCGGGCTTTAAAATATTTGAATTTTTATGTTGTTGTAATGTTTCAAATTTATATATTTGTACATTTAATTTATAAATGCAGAATATCTTACACACCACCATGACGATTGATCTCAATCTTTTTATATCATACGCAAATATTGCTATCGTAAGTAAGTGCTGTGTTGTCTAAACTGTGTGTTTTTTTAATAAAAAGTCTTGACCGAATTGAGAAGGATTTCGTAATCGATTTATTAGTAATTTTAAATGATTTCTCTTAACGATTATATTTATCTTAACAACAAATGAAAGGGTTTCATCTAAGACTAAAGCGTTCAAAGAAAATGCCAAACAAGTGACACTTTCAAAATGACATCGGGTCATATGTTGGCGATTTTGTATATCAAATCAAAGTCTGGTTTTATTCCAAATTATGAAAATTAATCTTAGCCTTTCTAACTTGTTATATGTATTCTAAACAATATATTGTTCGATTCATTACAATGAGGGATCATATTACCAATTTTATGTAACCAATCTTAATATTTTATATTGGAAATGCACTCAACCAAATGTGTGTTGCTCAAATATTTTGTCTCATTAGCATTACACCATGCATAGAAAAATTTCATTTGTTATTGATACTTTAAGATTTATTTGTTCTGTGCATTGTACATGCATTAAAGACTTGTGTGGTACACTACAATGCGGCCGAAGATGTGCAACTCTATCCAAGAGCGGCGAATGCTGTTGGAATTGCCATTTCAGACAACGCCGAGCGCTACAGATCCCTGATTAGGGAATTTTTTTAGCCTGCAATGGAATATGAATAATCCGTGGTTTAATATCACACAGATTATGACACGGTCAAAGTCACACAGAAAATCATAAATTTTTAGCAAGCGTATTTTTTTTAAACTAGATTTAATTTATATAATTAATAATCGAATAAGTTCTATTGAGATTATAATTTTAAATATTCCATAAATTATGTAAATATTTATTTGTTATTTGAAAGAAAGCCACGATACACAAATAGACATTGAAAGCGCATAGGAGCAACCTAATACCCCTCAACAATAAATTTCAATGTACTTTTATAAAATGTTTTAAAATAATAGTTTGGAAAACAGTGCGTTGCAAATTAAAATTAATCGAAATTAAGTTAATTCATTCTATTTAATTTTGAAAGAGATACTTGTATTTGAATGACCCGGTACAGAGAAAATTTTTATTTTTAAAAGTTGTCAATAAATTTAATTTTGTGCATAAAATTATTGTATATAAAATATTTGTCGCTCTAATTTTGAAAAGAAAATTCATCGATAACTCAACTTTTATAAAAAAAATTGTTAATAGTTTTACAGAAAATTTTTATTTTATTAAAAAGATATGAATGTTTAAATTTTTTAATTCAAAGATATTTTTGTTTTAAACGAAAACTTTACTAGCGTATTTATTTATAATTTCCCGTCTCTACTTAACACGTTTTATGATCACAATTGTCGAACTATTTATTGAAAAAACTGTGTTTTTGTAGAGTTTAGTTTTCATAAGAAGCTTAATGCTGGTGTTAAAAATAATTTAGTTGGTGGCGGTAGGTAAAGTTGCTGTTTTCTCTTTTACCTCAAGCCTCTTGTTAACACAGTTTTTTCCACAAAAAATTGTAAGGCAAATATTTTCTTTGCTCATTGTATCCTTTATCTTTTTAGCCATCGCGAAGTCAACAGTCGTGCCAAATAATTCCAATTGCCACAAAAACAACAATCCAGCACATTTTGATTTCAAGATTCTAAAAACCAAACCATTTCACATTTTAATCTTTCTCTTTATAACAATTTTAGTCAGTGGTTTTTGTTTTTAAACCGTTTCGTTCATTCCCCCAACACCAATAAATTCATTTAAAAATATTTTATTTTGCTTATGTGTGTCTGCGCCTTTGTATGTGTGTGAAGGATTTCATTTGAGTGTAATAGTATTTATGTTTGTTTTCGTTGGTTTATCACTTTTGATCTTAATTCTTTTTGGCAATTTGTTTGCTGTTTTATTGCTGCAGTGTATTGTTTATTCGGTTTGAAATGGGTTAAATAAAAAAAGAAACAAAAAACAGAGATACACACACACACACAACTAAACGAATTTAAGAGATAAAAAAAGATAGAGAGAGGGTTCTCTGTTTTGCTGGTGAGCTTTCTGTTTTGGTTTATTACATCATTTATTTTGTGTATTGCCATCAAATTAATGCGATATAAAAATCTTCTATTTTCCCCTCCCTTTTCGAGCGTGTATGTGTGTGCTACAACATATGTATTTGTCTTTTTTGTTTTTTTTTTGGATAGAGCAGCGTGACTTCCGTTTTAAGTGTTTATCAACAAGATAATTTGTCACAGTTATTGCCAATGAATGCTAAAAAGGCTAACGTTTTTATACACTGAAAGGTTCTCACGATTACAGACGTTTATTTATTTTTATAATAAAAACTGTATTTTTATGGTTTAAATATAAATGATTTTTCGCTGGCAATTTATTTATAGTTTTATTGCCACTAAGATTTAAATTATTTTAAGAATATAATTTATTTATAGTTAAAAGTCTTAAAATTATGTCTTTAAATTGATAATAATCTCTAGTTTGAAAGCCAAAGATTTATTTTCAAAATGAATTGCAGATAACTGTTGGCATCTTCTAGATTATAAAAGGTGCACAAAATTATGTCGATGAAGTCTTCAGAACGATAAATAATAAGCGATATATTGTTATTTTACTGGTATTTATTTTAAGCCTAACTTAGTTTTAAAATTTAAGCCAAATAAAATATTTTATTAACTTTTAAATATGAGACATATACGACTTTAAATAATTATAAAAGATTTTTCCAAGCTTTAGGTCAATTTATATAAAAAAATGTGTATCATTTATTTTTTTTAATTTTTTAAAATATCAATATTTTGCCAATATCGTTGATTGGCTTCTTCAGGAAATTAAAATATTTTTTTCATTTTGATTTACATTATTTTAAAATTTTACATTTGAAAAAAAACAAATATTGTCAAAATTAGAAATGGAAAACTTTTCAAAAAAACAAAAACGAACAAAAAAAAAATAACACTAAATGCAATTACGTATTAATTTAAGGATAAACGTTTAAACTAGAATTTTTTAAATAGAATTAATAATATAAAAATTTTTTTGGTTTTAGAAAAAGGCTTACAACAAAGCTTTCGATAATCGCTACGCCATCTTATTAACGTTCATGCATGGGGTTTCTTCTATAATTTGTCAGTTAGCTGGCACATAATATGAAACTCTGATTCTCAATTTGGGCCAAACCCAATTATTAATTACTACTATTAAAGTAATTTTATACCTGATTTGAAACATTAAGTTTTGCTGTGTTTTTTATATAATCGCTCCTGTAAGTTATCGGGTCTAATTCATGATTATTTTTTACTTTTACTACTTTCTTAATAAAAATAATTTACTAAAATAATAGCACTTGTCATCAAATTCAGATCTCGAACTCAAGCTGAATTAACAATTTTCTATTTAACAAAAACAGTTCTTCTCATTTACCGAATTATTTGTAAAAATAAAGAAATCATTTCATGTAAAAAACTTTCATTAGCTTCACTTGTAATTCACATTTACTTCGATTGAAATTTTTCTTCAAATGAATTATACACTCTTTGACCAATTAAAACAAGGACATTTTATAAAACAAATTAACCTCTGAACTTAAACACTTATTTAGGTAAAAAAAAACTTTGTAACTGTTAAACACTTTTAGAAATAAAGTTCAACAACCCTGTGAGGTTTTAAATTTCACCCTCTAATTTTCTAATTTCATTAAATTTTTATCTCTTATAACTTTTCGGTCACCCACCCATACGAAACGTTGTAGTTAGTATATTGTTGAATGTTGTGCGGTATATAGATAAAGTGTTATCAGCATGATAATAATGTCATATTTATTTTGGCATAAACACTCTCTTCCTTAAGCTTTCCGTTTTCTTTCTCTTTCTATTTTTTTTTTTGGACGACATTTACACAGCTGTCCTTTATTTTCTGTCTCTATCTGTTTATCTATTTGTGTGTATGATTTTATACTTAACTAACGTGTCATGATAGAAACGTGACCGAAATATTTAAGAAATCTTATCTTAACTCTTTGCTCGTTTGCGACAATAAATATGAAATACGAAAAATAACAAACTTCTACATGAGAAGAACGCCTTTGTAACGTTTTTATTTTCTTATTTTGTGTCTAAGAAGACAATCAAACACCTACTTTTTGGAAACACGTTCAGCACATTATAACCACCTGAATGTGATTGTGAGTATGTTTTTAGATACTAGTTTTATTGTTAACGTGTTCGTTAAATTTGTAGCTGCTACTGTTTTAGTTTAGAGTTGATTGCGTGATTAGCAGATGACTGTGATTAGCCTGAGAATTCAGCATGCGTGAGTTTGTTTGGTTAATAAAAAGATACGGACGAACTTTCACAAGTTTATATAGTCTTTAACAATATTAATCTAAACATCTATTGATAGCCAATCAAAAATGATTAATCCAATATAAAATAGAATGACAACTACAGGTTATTCGTGGAAAACAAATATAAAGAAATTCAATTCAGTACACTGGGTTAAAACCCAACATTGCAGCAGTGGGAAAGTTTGAGGTCAAAGGCAAAACACAAATACAAATTGACGGCCTTTAAAAAAGTACCGCCTGAGTTGATTATCGAACCAGAACTGCTTTAAGACTATAATAAACTTATTGGAAAATAAAAATGTATTCCAAATCTAATAATGATTTCATTAATTTAACTTAAATTTGTCGCTCATGAACGTCCGTGACCAAAAATAATTTATTCTTGTGCCTGCATGATGATATGCTGAAAAGAAATCACGCGTACATCTCAATTTTAAACTAAATATAGTGCGCTTTGGTATAATTTCTTTAAGTATTTGTGATACTATTAAAATATTTATGAGTGTAATGACACTTCAATTATTTTAAGGAGCAGCTAGAAAGTGTCCATAAGTAAGAGGGGAAGTGGGAAGCAATCGCAAAAAGAATCTTTGGACTATTAAATTGACAATAAAACGCTTGATTTATAATCACAGCTTAAGCGTTTCAAAACAAGTGTTGCTGAAAAGAAATCCTCTTTTGTACAATTTTCCATTTGTTTTGAAAATTTCTTACAGCAATTTATTCATTTTTAATTTTAATATTATTTAATATTTTTAAATTTCTTATGGTCTGCTAATTAGATTTCTAAAGTTTGCTACGTGCCGTTTTTGGGATGTCCATTTAAATTCAAATAAACTATAAATTGTTATAAAAGTCATTCAACTCAAGCCATTTAGTATTTCTTTGAGATTTTTCTAAGCAACAGTATATTTAGTGAATCATATTAAATAAATTAACAGAATTGGTATAATTCTGAGGGCTTTTTGTATCCTTATCATATTTCTGTGGCAAGAATAAAAATATGCGTAAAGATAAATTTTAAAATTTAGCACCCTAGACAAAAACCAAAGAGGTTAACAGAACTCTGTAAACATACTAACATAACTCTGTTCAACATTAAAAAATTGTCCTTTTGCATTAAAAATTACCGCATTTTTTATCAAAATGAACCAGAAAAACTAAAATATAAAATGTTTCCTAAAATATATTTCTAAAAACTACATATTTCGAACCAACAACTCACGCACAAAAACTCGTTTCAAAAAAATTTGCACAAAAAGTACTTCGATACTTTTTCCATAAAAGGTCGGAGATGGGCGAAAAATAATTCTTGGGAAAGATTTTTAGTCACGTCTAGATGAATGACCAATAGTCAGAATTTACAAATGATTTCAGAAAACACCGTAAAAGGACTTTGGTCCTTTTTCCACAAAAGGTCGGAGATGGGCGAAAAATACTTTTTGGAAGGAGTCGTAGTCGTGTCTAGATAAATGTCCTATAGTTAATAGAAGTCACCATTTTTCAAAACGTAATTTCTCAAAAGCTAAAATGATTCTGAATAAAATGTCTTCAGTTCTAAATCTTACGAAATCTTTTACTGTTTTTTCTGAAATCTTTTACAAATTCTGAAAAAACGCACTGTAATGACTTGTGACTATTTGGCACTCATCTAGACACGACTACGAATCTTTCCCAAGAACTATTTTTTGCCCATCGTATACCGTTTGTGAGAAAAGGACAAAGTTCCTTTTTGTGCTAATATTTTTCAAACGAGTTTTTGTGCGTGACTTGGTTTGAAATATGTACCTTTTTTATAAATATATTTTAGGAAACACTTGTTGTATATATATAAGATATTTTACTTTTCTAAGTTTTAAATTTTTAATGCAAAAGGACAATTTTTTTATGTTTAACAGAGTTATGTTAACCTCTATGGTTTTTGTCTAGGGTGATAAATTTAAAATTTATCTTCATGCACATAAAAGAAAAAGTACATAAGTCGATATAAGCAAAGTAGTTTTTAAACTCACAATATTATTATAGTAACGCACTTTACGTTATTCAAGAAGGATTCCGTTCAGTCATTTTTAAAAGAATAAACATTTAAAATTGTGAGCAATTTTATGTTTTTAACTGATTTTAACATTCATTCAAAAAACTAAGGACACATTAATACGGATTTTCGGTTACATTCGATATTGTTCGTTGTTTTCAAGTCCTGTTTTTTTTTCTTTGCTTGCTTTATTTGATTTGTTTGAGATTACCTCTCCTACATAAACAAAGGAAAAATCTTTTATTTTTACGGGCTTAAGTCAATAAATTTTTTAACATTAAAAATTAAATGCACTTTTGGTTCAATTTAATGAGAAATTAGTTGATCGGTTTTGAAGTGACCTTTCATTTATTTTAAATTACAATTTTAGTTAATTTTACGTACAGAATATTTTGAGTGTACAACAGTTATTGGCGCTACTGTCAAATGTTTTATAGCTCTACATGATTCTACTTTTGCGTTATCCTTTCCGAAGAGTTTTAAAATGACCTGTTTCATCGCCTTTTAAAATAAATTTAATTAAAGTAATTCTAAAATTTAGTTTTTGTTTTAAATGTAATTGTACAAAAGAACGAATACATGTGACATCGTGGGCCTGGCAGTAAGACAAAAATTTATATTGGAAAGAGCATATTGTTCTAAATTAGTAGATCAAATTTCAGAAACGATGGCCCAGCCTAAAGTTGCAGTGTAACAACTGCAACTTTCAAGTGAATAGGAAAATATTTTAATCATCTCTAAATTTTCGTAAGTCCACTTGAGCAGTTATTCCTTTATATACTTTTTCAATAGCAAACCGAAACATTATCAGTGTTTTATCAATGAAACTTTTTAACATATGACCGCAAGCTTCTTTCTCATTCATTGTTCATAAATAGTAGTCGGGTTTATAATTTTTTTTTTATTTATTTATTTTTTTTTTTTTTGCTAAAATATTTAAGTTAAAACCGCAAAAATTGTCGCTCAATAAAACACACACAAAGGTTATTTGCCACATACATAAAACAAATAAAACACGCACACTTTTAACAGCAATAACGCACTCTCACAGCCTCACACATATTTGCACAAGGAAGTTATACGAATACGAGAACAATAAAATTTAAATCACTTGACTTTTTTACACCGTAAAATATTTAACCACTTTTTGGTTGTTTAAGGCCTCAATTTATTTGTTCTCTTATTTTATATTTGATTTCCGTCAAGACACTATCTACATATTTTAAAGATCTTCAAAACTGTTTGTTTTCTAGACCGACCACTTAAATCAGATCATCTTCAATCAAAGTAATATTTAATTTTTTTAGTTTTGCATGACAAAAAAATTAATCTAATTACTTTAAAACAATTATTTGGGCCACAGCAGCCAGATATGGGGATTTCGATGAATTGCGTGTTGAAAAATTACATACATATTATGAATTGAGAATCACAGGTACATATACATATTTTAGGCTGCAAATTTTCATAATCTTTAAAGATGCAACGTAGAAACCAATTTCTATTATCTAGTTTCAGGTCGTCCAATAGACCGTCGTTTTAAAAACCACAATTAATTGTGTGATCTGTCTACTAAAGCATATATCCAAATTTGCCATACAAAATCAAATATTTGTTTAATAACTTCTTGATAATTTCAATCATAACAATTTATTTTAAGTGCTGTTTAGGTGTCGTACGGGTTAAGCTTCTAACAATAACAGGAAAAAAGAACGTGCCACAACAATAATAATTTGTTTTATTACATCTTCCTTTCTTGCTTTTAAATACACACACATGCATATATGCACACACACTCACATGTAGCGGTTTCCCTACAAGCAATTTCAGTTATTTAGTTGCAGAAATATAAAAAAAAAACAAAAGAAAAAAGAACATGTCACAAAATGTTAATATTCTGGTTGTTATAATTCCGCCATGTACGGCGGAGTTAAGAATGTGGAAGGAGTGACATGACAAGTGTTGTTTGTAATTTTTATGTGGCTAGACGCATAAATATGCTGACTTTTTGCGAACAAAATAACGAAAGAAAAACGAAAGTTAAGCCTTACGGGCATGGCAAAAACATGTCATGTTTATAAAGTTTCTGTGGGTTTTAAATGTTCTTGGGGGATATTTAAAAACATGGAAACTGCTTAAAATACATTTTCCAGAATTAATTCCAAGTCATGCCAATAATGTTCTTTGAAGGATAAAAGATTTGTTTTCTCCAAAAACTAAATGATGCTGAAAAAAAAAATAAAAATTTTTTTTAAGTCAAATAATTTGATTGAGAGTACGGAGAATTTTTCGTTTAAATTTATTTTAAGTTAAGCTCACTTGAGAATTAACTTAGTAGAATATTAAATATTATTATTATTGCAGCTTCTTCCTGCAAGTAGATATTTTCTTAAAGTAAAGCTTTGAATCTGAGCTCTTAGAGTATGAATTTTCTTTTCCTCTTATGATGATTGCAAACACAAATAAACGTCAAAACGATAGAGAAAATCTCGCTGCTCGAATACTCTGTTCATTCAAATAAAAATGGTTGTGTGAATTTTTCTTTTCTAATTTTTTTGAGTTTTTTACTTCATGAAAATACAAATGCTTTATTAACGAATTACAAGCTTAAAATTTTAATAAATTAAAGTATTTTATTTCAAAATAATAATTTAATAATAACATACTTGTATAACCAGATAAAATTGTGCTCGCTTTTGAACATCATAAATTGCCAAAGTAGCTGGTGAGTAGAGCTGTGCCAAATCGTTCGTTTTAGTGATCGTTCATTCTCGTTCAATTTACAAAAAGTAGCCCGTTACTTCAATCGTTAAATTTGAACGACCGTACGACAACAATTCTATTTTTTAAGAATTCAATATTGTTTTTTTAAAAATCGATAGTTAATATTTAATTAATGCAAATAAATTAAAGAATTCATCATAAAATACATTTATTAATCATATCAAAATTCATTTTAGAAACAATTTCTTGTGCGGTTGACTACAATATTAGTAAATTTTATTTTACGTTAAATTACTAAGATAATAAATATACTTTTTATACGTTGATGTTTAAAAGAAATGTATATATCCGTAAATTTGTTAAAACAACTCTTATCAATACACAAAAACTCACTCAAATGAAACAAAAGAATACCAAAAAAGATCCTCGAACGAAAAAAAAATTTGATGTAAAAATAATACAAGTTTTAAGTCCATCTACAAAATCAAACGGTGTTCTATTGAACCAAAAGCGTACAGTAGAAACACCGGGTCACTTCGAGCAATTTAGTAGTGATTCGTTCAAATTAACCCGTTCGTTCATGAACTACACAGTTATACTGGCGAGCGAACGATGGTGTTAACATTTTAAATTCATAAAATTAAAAATTATCTAAAGCAATTTTTCGCAAGAAATTTCCTAGCTTTATATAATAAAATATTTTTTTGCATACTGCCCTTAATGTTCGACAAAAAATTTTTAGTGAAAAAACTTAGTTCGATAAATAACATCCTTTCTACAGGGTGAGGCAAACGTCACGCTACCGTTTTGATTGTCTTTAAATAACTTCGTTTCATAAAAAGTTGATTTGTAATTTACATTTTTTTCCCCGTTATGGTTGAAAAATTATATCGGCAGACCGCGATTCGGTATGCAACTTTCGGCTATTTTTAAGGCATTACTTATGTTATCCTGCAACAGCTCAGGCTGAATTTCTTCAATTTCGTTACGAATATTTCCTTTAAGATGTTGAACCGTTTGGGGCTTATTCACATGCACTTAAGAAAAAGTCTGATGTTATTAAATTTGGATATCTGGCTGGCCATGGCGCAATTTCGCTGAGTGGCAATAAAAAAACGATTATTTTAAATAAATATTTTTACTATTCTCGTTATTGCGGCGTATATTTATCTATAAGTAGCACTTTTCGTATTTTAGTTCGTTAAAATAATACGGTTAAATATTTGATATTCCTAGTCACTAGTATCCACCGTCAAAAGTGGTAAAATCGAACAAAGAACGCTAATGAGATGGTGTAGCGACCTCGAAATCAGTACTGATCCGTTCTGCTAGTCTGATGAATAAACTCTTTCAAAAAAAAGTGCTGTCTTAATAAAATTATAAATTTATTCATAAACCATTTCTTTAAAACTCAGATTTGAGCTCAAGCCAAAAAATTCATTTCAATATAATTATTTACTATATTATATTTTTTTTTTTTAATTAGCTTATGCTATTAATTCGATTGTAAAAAGTTTTTATGACAAATCTTAAAAAAAAATACAACAATTAGAATTTTCATTGAAAAGATAAAAGAAAATAAAATTAACGGAAGCAGCATAATCTGTCATAATTTGTTTGCTAACTTAAAACCTTTAAAATAATAATTTCCATTTTGCATCTTATCTCACAATTATTAAAAGTTTTTTCCAAAAATTATGTCTTTATTTAAAAAACAAAGGAAACGGATTCTTAAACAAGATAAGCTGATTACTTATGGCAATAACGAGATTTTATTTTTTAAACGTTTTGAAATTTCGCGTCCAGCCATTATTAACAAAGTTTCTTTTTCAAAAAACGCCCTTTCGTACAAAAGTTACAGAAATTCAAATTCATTCCGTCATCTTTATGATAATATTATTTAAAAAGAAAAATAATTAACCTTTTAAAGGTCTCCTTTGTAGTATCGTATTCGCAATTTTCTTCTCATCTTGTAATTATCACATATTTAATTTTAATCAAATCTTAAGAAGATCTTAATATCATGATATCTTCCAATTCATTTTGACAGCTTTCAGAACTATTATAATCCGAACTGTTTATTTTATTTAGAACTACATATTTATAATTATTATAATTTGAAATATTCTTATTCTACTTTTAACATATAAATATAGAAAAAGAAAAGGATAAATGACACCTTTTAATTACTTTTACTTTGAAATACTAATGCCTTCTTTTATAGTATCAATTTTGTTTTTTGTTTTAACTTTGACTTTAAAACATAATTAACTGGAAGGGAAATAATATTTCAATTTCATTCGTAAATACAAACTCATGACTACAAGGAAAACAAATGTGCTTCTTAAAGATCAAGAACTTTTTGTGCTGTTAATCACTTCAATGCTACTTGAGTGGCAAATCTACAAACATAAAATGTTCAGAAAGTGCAAAGGAATTGTAAATGAAAAATTTTAATTTAATTTTAATTTTTTCTGTTCATTCACCTACTGACATTCAACATGACAATCAACGTCATAAAATTTAAGTAAGACAATCATTTATTGCTCTAGATGTAGTGAGCCTGTTTGCATTTATTTCAAAAATGATGGATTTAGTGGTGAGAGGGGTAATTTTGTGCGCTCCAGTATAGATTTCTTATTCTTGACTTTTGTTTTCAGCTTAAACTGTTTGAATTTTAATTATGTGTTGCCAACACTTTAAGCTAAGTCCTGGTAGAACTGTTGCCATCGGTGATGTTATTATTTTGTTAAACTTTGCCGCATTATTATTTAATTAAACTAATGAAAGTTAAAGTTGTAGTGTAAAACATATTGGCCAGCACCGATTCAGGCAAGGAAAGCGCGTTTTCATTATTAAAACTAAATCTTTGCTAAATGGAAGGATAGGGTTTTTGAACTATTTTTTTAAATGAACTGAATACTAATAACGCCTCAAAGTGTAGTAGATTTAATTTGAAATCTTTCTCAAAATCTATTTCGTTTACCTTGCATTTTTTTTTGGCATTAGCAAAATTTTATTTGAATAACAAAACCAAACCAGCTGACCAATATTTAAAAAAAAATATACACATTTATTTGAAAATTGCGTTTGATACCAAACAATATCGGAAAATATAGAAAATTTATTAGTATTTTGTTAATTCTTTTTGTGTAACATAAATGTAATAGGGAATTATAAAGAAATATGCATTTAGTAAATTACATTACTTTTTATTTACAATTTTCACTTCATTTATATTTTCACTTTTAATTATTTTTTCCATTTTGTTAAATAATAGAAGCGTTCGAGTACTTTTATAGCAAAATATAGTAAATGACTAATGAAAAATGTACTCTCAAAAAAGCTGTTTCCCAAAAAAGTACGTGAAAGGAAAAACCGTAAAAATTAGTAAGTAGGCAATAGCTGATTGCAAATAAGTTTAGTGTTGAAATATATTTACACTTTTGACTACTCAACTATTTTTCTTGTTGGTACTCGATGCAATATTTATTATAACGCGGACATTTTAAGAAGACATAAACATATTATTGTTATTACTTGGCTAAAGTTCGTAACATTTTTAGTCAGAAAGAATTGGACATGAGACAATATTCCAAAGGAACAATGGACAATTTTAACATCAATTAATTTCAACTTACACGGCAGAACAGATGATGGGAGTGTAGCGGCTCTCGAAAAACAACGTTGTTTCTGTTCTGACGTGTAAGTTGAAATTAATTGATGTTAAATTTTTCCCTTGTTCCTTTGGAATATTGTCTAATATTCAATTCTTTCTGACTAAAAATTTTACGAACTTTATCCAACATATAATCAATCACCTTGGATTAAAAAACCACTAAAATTAATCACTTTAAAATGAACATATTATTTTTTGCATTCTTTCCAATATGTTTATTTTTTACATATTTTATTTATCGATTTTGCTAATATCTTTAAAAGTATGTGATTATTTGTTTTTTGCTATTGATTACCTTAACAACAAGCGGAGTACTAAGTATCTTGGTACTTTCGCAACTCCAAAGACTCAAAATAACACAAAGAAAAAAAAGTTCAAAAGTTGTTATGAACATTTATTTCCTTTTTAAATGGCATATATTTGATTAACAAGCGAATAGTTTAAAAATAATTATTCATTTTGTATTAATATTATCATTGCTTAAATTTCTCTTTTTTAAATAAATTTGTCAGAAATTGTATAATTTTTGTTTGTTTAACTTTTGAATCTTTATTTTTTTTTGTTTTACTAACAACTAGCAAATATTACAGTAGTAAAAATTTTTAAATACTCTGTCATAAACTCTCACTTCACGCTCTCAATTTGTGCTCTCATTTATTGTATTTTGTGTAAATTGCGTTAATTTAGTAAAATGAAGTAAAGTTCAGTAAAAATTTTTCAAAACTATATGGGTACTCGAAAGCACTTAATATTTTTCCGTTTGATTTCTTTTTATTTAAAATGTCAGTTATTATTCTTGTACAGTGTAGTATTCTTTAGCACAATTTGAAAAAAAAACATTCTTGCATCACTAAGTGTACTACATGATTTCGAGTATAGGAAATCTAGTCAAAAACAAGTAGATTTTGCTGGTAATCTTGTAAGTACTAGATTTCGGTACAGTGTAAATGGACTTAAACAAAACAAAAGGAAATTCGAGAATAGTTTGTTTAGAGTAAACAAATATGACCAAATGTAGTTGTACATCATGTTCTAGAGACAATTTATTATTCTAGACTCATTTAAATATTGTCTGAGACCGCTTTTGCACATGCAGAGTTTAATTTGGGAAAGTCTGTTGTTGGATCAGCATTAAAAAAAAACACTTAAATATGCAACATAAGTATGAACAAAAGATGCAAAAAAACTAGCTTTGCGAGTACATCAAAGTTTGTATTCACCCTCCATTATATTTTCACTTCTCACTTTCCCATAAACTTAAGACTTTTGAAAGTAAACGTTGCGGTTTAATTGAGAAATCCGGCAATAAACATTAGATTACAAGAAAGCCTCTGAATATTTTCGTTTGCTGATAACAAAAAACTCAAAAAAAGTTCAGAATGTTAGAGAATTAGATTTTTGCAAAAATCCTCTCAGGGTTATGTGGGAAAGAAGCGTTATTCACTGCCCTTAATACAAAAAATTCTATGTTCAAGATTTAAGCTTCGCTACATTTTTAAGATACTTAAATTTCGAAAGTTCAAGAACAAGAAAACACTTCCTTGTTAAACAATATTATGTCAGGGTCGAATTGTTACTTGCGATATTATGATGCAGCTCATGATGAAAATGATACCGGAGATGCAGAATTCTGGTGATGGCAAGACATCCAACAATCTCTTTGTAATAGCTACTGGATTACTTCATTGTTTGTGTCTCTTCTGTAAAAATTAAATCTTCCTCTCTTGACTGATTTTGATATTAATATCAAAGAGTTCAAGGACTTTCCGTTTCTGTTGGGTAACAGTAAATGTAGAAAAGTCTGTCTGCTTAAAACTAGCACATTACTAACTGTAATTTATTATGACAATTTGTTTAATTACAGTCATACATTTTAGATTTTCGGCAAAGTTTTAATTTGTTTCATCTTAGAATTTATTCCAAATGATTAAAAAGTTACACTTGCTACTTTGGCTCATTGCTTGTTTTATATTCTTACCGATTTTCTTGGTTTTGAAAAGGAACGAAGTGATGATGTTTGTCCTGTCAGCTTGAAGATTGAGTATTTTTGTTTTAATGACAAGTTAAAAGAAATTTTGATAGTAAGTAATTAAAATAGAAAGGCAGTTTACAATTAATTGTTGAAAAAAGCACACTAGATAAAAAGGCTTCGAAGTTTGTGTTAAAAATACAACTGAAATGAAATTTAATTTTAAGGCAGTTGTCCTTTTAAAGACATGATCTTACCAAAAGTTACAAGAATTAAAAAGCTTTTAATGGCTGATTATAGCTTCGTCTTATGGTTAACCTGAACATCTTTGCTGACAATATTTTCCTTGAAAAATTGGCCAATAATTATAATACCATCCGACAAGTTTTACACTTGCACCAAACGTATATCAGTCTATAACCTAGGAACAAGTGGAGTTATTTCATATTCTGGTTTTCTTGTCAGAGGACTTCAATACTACTGAAGAATTAAATTTCAAACACAAATTTCCGTTAAATGTTCTCTACAAACTTGTCGCAAGAAAAAGGACAACCAGAACTATTTTAGGCAATAATTTGTATGTCAATCTAAGCAAAGAAGGAGGCAGATCTTCTGAAATTTTTAGCAGAAATTGTTGGGAATAATATATGTATGTGTATTGAAATTATTGACTTTAACAAGGAGTAACACATACAAAAACTTCATACATTTAAAAGTTTGGTACGTATGTATGTTTGTGTACAGTATACAATGTATACATGTTCACAAAATCAAATAATGTTATTTATATTCGATCTTGTGCAACAGATTTAATTCTTAATTAAATTTCACTTAACTAAGCGCCATATTTTGTAAAACTAAATGTTTCGCAGAGATTGAAATCTCAGATTATAAAATTCAAATTTCTTCATTTCATTTTACAAAATGACGACATAAAACACTTTATTTTATATTATTTAGAGATAAAAGTTTTAAATTTCGGTATATACTATTCAGCCCAGAAATTCCAGAAATAGAAATTGCTCATGAAATTTTTCCCTTTTTCCTTTTCTTCTATTATCAATAAAAACTCCCTCATTTTAATTTTTATTCCGTTTTTATAAACCGTGTTAAAGGAAGGCAAAAATAAAAAGCTAAAAAGTAATTATTCTAAATATATTTAAGTTTTGGGTTTTCCCTAAAACAAAATTCCCTCACAAAACAAAAGAGAGTTTGAATTAGTTGGAGAAATTTTTTCTCGAGAAAAAGCTTTCCTCGTGAAACAAATTCCTTGCGAATATTTATAATTGGGCTGATAATGTATTTTCAGCCAAATAATTTTTCTTAAAAGTTTTAGAGGATGCTAAGAAATTCGTGTCACAAATGGACTGTCAAAAAACATTTTCTTTATTCAGGAAACAAAAATATTGCATAAAATTGCCCTCATTGTTCTCTTTCATGTGACACCATATTAGAAAATTAAGTATGGAAAATATAATTATAAAAAATCAAATTTAACAGCTTTATGAAAAAAAATTAAATAGGTTGGTAACCCAATGTTAAGGAAAGTCTCCTGCAAAAACGGTAGTTAGCTTAACACACGCCATGTAAACCGATATTAATATTAAATAATTTAGAGCAGATACCCAACTACTTTAATTGGTAATTTTGGCGGGATATTATCGGTCACGAACTTATAAAAAAAGTATTGATAGCTTCTCCATTCCAGATGACCACTTCGTTTTAGCAATTAATCAGTAAGGAAGATTATATTATTGATAAGACCGGTCCTTGAAGTAGACCGCATGAGGTGTGGAACATCACCAGAGCAGAGGAACAAAGGGAAATAAGTAGCAGATACCAACTAACGGCAAATTGTAGTAATGGCCCTTGGTTAGGTTAGGTTCCATTGGCAACCGTGACCAAGCACAGCTTACGTGTGTTCATAATTAGTTCCAGTTGTGTTACCATGTTGCCAAGTCTCCCAAGGGCCCTATTTTATCCAGCTGATATTCTCACGCAGCCACCCGGTTGATTCAATAAAGGAGGGGATCATGTTTAAATCAATATAAGAAAAACAAGTTTTGTACCTAAGAGTTCTTTGATCGAATAGTTTAAGTTTTAGATCTCCGAATGTCTCGACTCTTCATCTTCTTCGTCTCAACCTTTGGGCGTGTTTCTCAATAGACCCGCAAACCGTGTCACCTAAAAGTGTAATCAAAGCCATTTAAAAATTATGAGTTGTTGCAGAAATAATCTTCCCTTAATAATGTATAGAATCTATACAATTACCTATCAATACCTTCCAACATGAGGGTGTATTTAAACATCGCAGAGTCACCAAATGAGCTTCTTAACTAGACTAGGTCATTTTGAAAGTAGCTATTCGCACATCAATGTTGTTCTAAATTGCAATCTAAGCCCTCGATTAATAAAAGATAATTCAAATTACCCCCAAGAAACACATGCCCATGTCCATATAACTAAGATATCTGAATAAAATTTTCTTAACCGCCCAAATAAGGCCCAAAAAGAAAACGTTCAAGCAAAACTAATTTTCCAAAACAAAACAAAAAAAAAAACAACTAAAGATATACAGCATCTCAAAAACCCTCCAGAAAAATATAAAAAATTAAGGAAAACCACAACATTATTGGATTTGCACCAAACCTTAACATCTTTTAATAACATCACACATACACGCTCATTTACAAATATTTATAGCAAAAAAAAAACATTCTTGAGGTAGAATAACATAAAAAAGAGACCCATTTAAACGCAAGACAAAATTATTATTCCATGTACTGAAGAAGAGATTTTTCTTTTTTACAAAAAAACATGAAGTAAAACAGCATAAACAAAGAAAACTTTACAATAGGACAAACAAAAATATATTTTTCTAAGAACGTAACATTAAACTCCATTTGGTGTATTAAACCGAACTGTATTGAACAAAACGTGAACGTTAAAATTTTGATTGTTCTGGAACATTACAATGCATGATTGTATATTTTGTGAATGTTATTGATGTTTAGCAATTTTGTTTTTCTTATTTTACTGTTGTAGTTTTTTATGTGTCTGGGGTTGGTTGGCTTAAAGCAGGAGTCCTCGAAAATTCAAAATATATTAGAAAAAAATTCCAACCGACAACAAGACTGGCTGACTCCACGTGCAAAAAAACCAAAAAAAAAAACAGAAAAGTTCAAAACATAAACAAGGGGATGTTATACGAACAAGGATGGGGAATTTTTTTAACATCTTTTTCCATACATTATTTTTTTTTAATGTAGTATTAAACATAAACTACAACTTCAACAAAAGTAGCAAGAATATAAAAATAATATAAAAACGGCCACTAACTTAGGACAATTTTTTTCAACCATAACAGTCTATCGATTGCTGTTTAACCAATAAACGAAATTTTTTTGTTTTTTTTTAATCAAAGTCTTACCCTGGGCATAACAGAAGGAATAGGAAACAAAAAAAGTAGCGCTAAATCTGAAACTTGGCAGAAATAAATGATTGTTAATTTAAAGAAAAGTTTAAAAAATTATTAATACTCGTTTATTATTGATAAATTAATTTTCCTTCATTTATTGTTTAATCAATCTGCAATTATAAACTGAACTAACAATAAGTATTCGAATCTTAACACTAAAATTGTGAAATACACGACGAGTCAGTGATACTGGTGGTCTCTTATGTCTCTCGTGTTTGACTGACTGCAAGAATGTCTCTCCTACTCACCCGAGAGTGGTCTCTATAGTTAAGAATATTACTCGCTAGTGGGCATATGTGCAACTCATATTTCTATAATAATTTAAATTAATATGTTTTTGGTGGGCTTAAGTTGCGAATAAGATCAGACTCCATCGGGTGCTGACGAGATGTGTAGTCGCACCAAAAACGTTAGCATGTGCGCATATGATTTTTCTGTCATTTTCAAGTATAAAAAAAATACAATGCAATGGAATCTGATAGTACTCAAACCTTATCCGCTCCAAAAACAAGATAATTTAAAAAATTGCTCTATTCATAAAAATATTGAACATGAAGATGTTCACTGTTTTTAATCTTCAATGAAATTACTTAGTGACAATTTTTGTTCGGCTAACTACAGGTACGAATTCTTCTGTAATCCTCTAATATATTTATCTACAAAAGACGATGTAGACTACTTTGCAATCTCAAATCGATCCAAAAGGGCTTGTTAAAAACAAAACAGGATGTCTTTGGGAGATCTAATGTTCAGCTAATTAGAAATACAAATATACAAAGATCGTGTATACATTTCGCTGTGCAGTATCTGCACAAGATGAATTCGAAAGAACTTATGCCCGGCTAACTACAACTTCCAAAAAAAAATAAGAGGAAAGTAAAGTTTGACAATATACAACTTTAACGAAATTGATAAATCAACTGGGAGTCTCGCTTGTTTGATACCATTAGAATATTTTTTCTACATGTTAGATCACACGTCTACACCGATAAGACAGAAAAACAACTGCTGATTTGATGTAGCAGAGGTGACACCTAGAATTTGATATCGAAGTGTAAAAGTAATCTATACAGAGAAAGCAAAACACCGTACTAAGTTCAAGTATTTTCTACTTACTTTGAGTACAAATAACAATAAAATGTACTTTAATAAAGTCGAAACAGTGATTACTTCAGATAACCAATCCTGGAGTTTCTTAAAATTTGAAAAGCATTTTCAAGCTTTTCAGCATACGGCTAAATTGATGGCATACAGAATTGATATTTCATTTATCAGTGTTGCCTGATTTGGCATATTTTCAGTTAGATTTGTCAATTTACGAAATTTTACACCTGTGGCACCACTGATTAAAGAAACGGTAGACATTTTGTTTAAAGAACGAAAATATTACATTATTAAAAAAATAAAAAATATAGTGAAAATTTAAGTTTATTTGTTGGAAAATATTTGTAGTCGGTGAGTTGTTATACATATATTATCAGTATTACTATTCCTTACAATAAAAACTGCTCGTTATATTTACAGTCATAAGTATATAAAGAAATGGATGCAATTATTATTCATTTTTTGAAAAATATAGACGGTTCTGAAACATTTTGTGGTTTTGATGCAGATGAATCCGAATGCGGAACACCTGAAAAGGCACAGGCAGCCAACAAAATCAGGAGGCAGTATAATTGATAATTGATACAAATTAATAATAAGAAAAGAGTACTGTCAAATTAATTGGGCATTTTTAAACATATGCTCACACAACCCAACAAACATATCATCATACGAAATTCAAAATATCGTGTATACACTCAAATTGTATGCTAACTCAAATGTTGACATATCATTTGCTGGCATATCCTTAAAAATTTTTTACTTTCAGCATATCGTGTAGACGCGTAGCATATTGAATATGCTGGTAGAGACATTTGCTGTTAATTTAAAGCATATGACTGTAAGCATACATATTCTGATTTAACATATCGTCTAGACTAAGCTTGTTACTGGTTTTATTCAACGTTCAGTTTTGGTGCATGATTAAATGTGATCACACATTTTAGTGTATGATGAATGAATTGAGTAAAACACGTTTGATCACTCGACTGACTTTTACTTAAATGAAGCATTCACTAATTCGATGCTCATTTTACTCAACGTTAGTTTGTTTTGCATGATTAAAAGTGAATAACAAATTTAATGTATGATTAAATCAGGAAGTGATTATTACCTTTTTCTGGTTCGTATACAATTTTGGAATTATTATCCAACTAAAGCCCACTGTTCCGTAGATGCATAAATATGTGCGTCTGTGTGTAAAACTTCACTCCCTCCATAAATTACGTCTTATTATTTCCTGCGTTTTTATATTGTATTTTCCGTACTTTTTTGCATTTTCTGAAGGTTTCGTCACTCTACCAAAAAAAAAGAAAGCACAACAACATATTATTTTTTTTCTACAAAATATATTGTTGTTTTTGAAGGGTCTTAAGACTTCTTTAATAAATACAAAAGGCAAACATACCCATGAGCATTTATTATTTTACGATACAAACACACACCAACCAATACGAATAAAAAATACCTTCACAAGTACAGACGAATACACATGACGACTTTGTATTATGAGATAATCATTCGTTATGCTTTTCGTCTTCCTCTTTCAAATACGTTGAAAATTTCACTATATGCCTGCCTGCATGCCCTGCCGTAAAACTTATAATGATGACATATTACAAGTGGGTGACCCAACCAGCAATCATTGTCATCGTCATCGCCATCGCCATCATCATCATCAACATCATCGAAGGCCATAAATTGTTGTGCGTTTAAAAATTGTGAATTTATGACATTTGTGCGTATTTGTATAAAATATTTATGTATGTTGTTGTTATTGTTATTTGCTGTTGTTGTTACTTCATACATAAATCCATAAATATTTAGTGCAAATACATATTATTTGTAATTTAAATTTTATTTTATTAATTTTTACATTTAACCAAAAATATTGAATATTTTCATAATTTCCGTTCAATTTAATTTCGTACCAAAAACACATACAAACATACATAATTTTTCACATCGTTTTATATATATATGGAATTTATAAGGGCTGGATTGAGTACAAATTTGAGTGGAAAATAAATTCAAATATTTATGTACATATATCAGGTTGATATTTTATTGATCAATAAAATTTTTATCAAACAAGGGTGTGTTGTTTTTTTCCAAACAGACCTTTTATCAGGGCTGGTTAAAGAGGGACAAAATATAAATAATTTATTTTATTATAGAAGAATAGACAGTCTTGTTTTTGTGGTACAAAAAAAAATTCCTGGTAATTTGAAACTAATATGAACAATAAAAAAATTTCTTGATAAAAAATTTATAAATCTCTTTCTAAAATGGTTGCAAATCCTCGAAATGTAAATAAAAAGTATAGTTGTACACCAAGATCAAAAAGAATCTCAACCATTATAGAATAACACTCACTTTTGTTTATATTTTGTATATTAAATGGCAAAATATATATACATAATCTTTAAATGAGTTCTCATAATAAATAGAATATCGCATTCTTTAAAACTATTTTTTTAAATACAATTATGCCAGATCACTAAAATATGTATTTTAGCTACCTTATGCCGCCTTTAAGTCCTGTGATCTTAAAAGGATGCAATGTTGCGCATGAGAACTTATTAGAAGGGATGTATCTACACGCCTTTTTGTCAATATAATACAGATACGCGTATTGACTTTCAGTTCAAGGGAAACTTTACAATACACAACAAGAATAATTTTTTATTAAAATACAAAATGGCAGCGCGCGAGATTAATAATATTTAAAATTAAAATTAATAAGATTTTTTTTTAGTTTGATTATTTCTCAAACTGCATTGATTGCTAGTAGTTTTTAATCCAAATTGATTATTATTTTGGTTAAAAATCGTAAAATTTTTGTAGAAAGAATTGGATATGAGACAATAATCCAAATAATTAATTTCAGCTTTCACGGCTAATTAATGTAAAACACGGCAGGAAGATTTTTGTAAAACATTTTAGGCCTCTGTGCTGCGCGGATCGTTTTTCCTCCTTCTTGAAAAACGCACCAAAACTCCTAATTAATAGCAATAAATTAATAGCATACTAAAATATTTCTCATTTATTTCTATACGAATAGTTTTTACTCACTTGTGGCATTCAAGTTGAACATTGAACTTTGGTGAAGACTTATAAAATAGGCATAGCTTTTTGAAAGAATACACCAAAAATACTGCGTAGAGGTTTCAATGCACCTCTTTACGTTTAGCATTCATCTGCTAGGCACAGCTTATTCTTAATATTAAAGAATTACAAGATTTCTTATGGAAATAATAATGTGCAAAACAGAAGGGCAACTTTAGCACATATAAACTTTCAAAATACCAAAACACATACATATAATTTTTGGCTTCTTGTATGAGATATTACAACCCCGTCATTTTCATAAATTGTTAATTCCGTTGTACACTCGAACGCACTTTCATATTTAATTGCAAATCAGTTAAAAAATAACTACATAATCCAATTTTATTTAAAGAACAAAAAAACGCCAATGACGATATTCTTATTGAATTATACAATAATTGCACGTTATTACGTATTGCATTTAATTTGATACAAAAAACAAAAGCACAAAATCCAAATCACAAAGTTATAATTTTCTTAAGCCAACGCTAATTACAATCTTACTAAAAACCATATTAATTGTTAATTTATTTGTCTCTGTAATTATTTTTGTCATTCTATAATGAACCAAACGTATACTTATTCACACCTTTACTAATTATACGAGTACAAACAGCATTTAATTTTTTCTGAAGGCATTATGCTCTTTAAAATATATTTTTTTGTATTAAGCCACATAAATAAAATAGAATTCATAATGAATAATTCATAAACGAGTGCATACACGCAGAAAATATCCATTTAATATTAAAATTGCAAAAACACACGAGCACTAACACACACATAAGTAATGGGTCCGTGCAAGTGTGTTCATAATTATTGAATCAACAGTAATTTGTAATATTTAACAAAAAAAAATACCATAAAATATATTGAATTTTTCAATAATTCTGGGCAATAAAACAATAAAATGTTTTTGTTTTCATATAAATATGTATGTCTGTTATATGTTTAAACGTGTGTATAAATGGATATGAACAGAAAACATATAGATGTGCTGCTTTCAGGAGTCCCACACTTTTATTAATTTCATATTAATTTCACTTGAAACCCCGTGGCGGAGGTAATGAATGAGAAATATAAATATTAGGGAAGCCACCGGTCGACTCAATCGACCGCATTCTAGAAATTAATATTAAATATTTACATAAATACATACGATTAAATACAAAAACAAAAAACACTATATAAAAACACAACTTAAAATCTGTCTCATTTCAATGAAAAAGCAAATTGGACAGACATATGTACATGCACGCTTTGTTTATTTTTCAAGTTGAAGCTGATACATGCATGTGTAATAATAAGTTGACATGTGTTAGTAGCAATTTTAAACTCTTATAGCTCCCTGAATATCGAACCGATTTAAATAAAATTAAAAAAACAGTTTAAAATCGGTTCAGCATTACGGCCATAAAAGGGATCTCAAAAAATGTGTTTGCCTATTAATAATATAGAGGCGTGGGAGGCATTGTACATAGTTGCGCATTAAAAATGTTTTCATTTACAGGTAGTGGATTTGCCTACATTTTTTTAATTTTGATATCAAGTAAGCAAATCGATAGATTTAGGCAATTTTGCAAGTAATAATTCGTATCTTGATTTTTAAAACAAAATGTATGAATTGTCAAAAGGAATACTACAAAAGCCGTTTGTGAATAAAATGAAAACTGATGCCAGTTTTGTTCGATATATATCGCCAGAAAGTGTTTTGACTTTTCTGCAGAACAGCCAGGCCCCCAGACTAACAGTCTAGAACACTCTTCTAGATCACCAGTCTTCGTAAGCAAAAAGCATATAATATTCAAAGCACAAAACCGTAAATTTTTATTCATTTCAACTTATGCAATTGGCATCATCGAATGTCACCCAACACACCATGTTCTCGTTTTCAATACACAGTAACACGTATGATTTAAGCACTCAAGTCTGAGAATTGCACGTAAAAGTAGTACCAAACAAATAAGAACTTCTGCATCATTCGTTTTGTCAAGTTGACTGCATTAATAATTTGATGCCCATACGAATTTGTTTGTTCAATGTGGATTTTTATCACTTTTTCTATATTTTCACACGGTTATATCGCTGTTCGCCGTACGCACTAGTATACTTGTTATGTTCAATGTCCTTCTGGTTTTAAAATGTAATTATTAATTACTAAAGCAGTCAACTTGACAAAACGAATGATGCAGAAGGCTATTTTGACTTGCAATGCTGTACTGTGATATTCATTATTATCCAACTGATTCCGAACGACACTTTTCAGTTATTTGTTTACAAAACGAAGTCCCTAAACAAATTCAACTTTCCTTTCACTAAGAACAAATTCTTTTTTTTAAGAGCCTCCCTAATACACTTATGTTCTATTAATCTAGCTTGAGTACTGTTATTGTATCATAAAAGCACACATTAATTACTCTCTTAATTTTTTATATGTTTTTAAGTCGTAAGATAAAAAAGCATTAGAAAGCAGATTTTAATTATTATAGTTGCTTTTATGGCTCCATCAAATTTAATGGCATCTGTTTATAACAAATGTTACGAATTAAAAATACTAGTAATAATATAACATTTGTTTAGGGAAGTTTATCTTATAGTTTACTTTAAGATACTTGGACGTGACATTCTGTTTTGTTTTTTTTAATTAACGATTTTGCTGCCTGGACTTTTAGTGAAGTGTTTATGCGAATTTCTTTCGCGATATATAAGCTCATTACGCCCAGACAAATGTATTGTCTACCCAAGTGATATCATTTTCCAATCTTTTCCTCTTAATCAATTTACTTCAAGATAAATTTTAAATATTTAAGCTTGGACGCAAAACAGAGCCTACTAGAGCTTTTTTAATATAACAATATGACTCTGAAAAACATTAAAAAATTTCGCTTTCACTTCAACAAAATGAGCCAGCCAAGCTTAAATATGTGCGTATTTTACCACAGGTTTTGCCAAAAATATATACTTCAAGTTAATTTTAACACGTTTGGACAAAATTGGCACAAACAAAATTTTTAAACGTGTTTTTTAAATTAAAAGATTGAGTTTTTTAATAGTTTTATGTGTAATTTGAAATAAAAAAATTTTGTGGCAGATTTTTGATTTGTTTTAAAACTTTTTTGGGTTTTTGTTTAAGAAATATTCTTAGTATGATAATGGTAATTATAATAAAGTATATTTTGCCACAATTAATGGTATGTGGCCAACCATTTTTAAGGGGGTCTGTTTACTCCTTGTTTAGAATGGTTGGCCACATACCATTAACTGTGGCAAAATATACTTTTTTGGAGTTTAAATTAAGAGATTCCTAATTTCATTTTGGTACTTGTACTTTAGCAACCTTCACTTTTAAAACCTTTGTTCTTTTTTTAATGGATAAATTAAATGTTTTTTTAATTATTCTTGTATCTTCTTCGACATTTTTTTACTATAATTATCAATTTAATTTATTTAAGCTCTAGGTAAACTTTTTAAAAAAAAAATTAACAAAATTTTTATTATTTTCTTATTGATTTTTATTAATTAAATTTTTTATTCATTTTTTATTAATTAATTAATAAAAAATGTTGTTAATGTTTTTTATAAATTAATTAAATTAATTTTTTTTAATCTTTAAAAGAATTGTTTGAACAACAATATTTAAGATAATTTCTTTTTTAAATAGCAAAAATAGCTTTTGATAAAATCTTTTAGTGAAAAATTTAATACTTTTAATCGTTTACCCACAAAAAATATAACATCTTAAAACCAAAAAAAGAATTATTATACCATGAAATTTTCTTCACTTTCCTGACTTAGCAGTGTCACAGAGCTAAAAATCACGACATAAAGTCTTCAAAATTTACAATATGATGTAAAATGTTGTTGTGTATCAAGCTGCGTACTTAGTTTTTAAGATTTCTTTAAATTATTTTTTTCCTTTTTGGACAGCTTTTTGGCTCAAATATTCCGCTATGAAACATCAGAAAAATTACATCTGATTGCTTAGCAATAATTGCTCAAGCGTAAAACTAAGCAATCATTGCTTAATGATTTGCTACACGTGGCAACTTGCTATACACATGTCGGACTTGTTATGCGCAACTATTATACGCAATGTAATTTGAGAAATGCGACAAAAATTACTGCTACAGCAGAATTTTAATTTGAATTTTTCAATGAAATATTTCGCTAGAAAAAATACCATAAAACACAAGAGATTACACAAAACTTTACTTTTAAATACCCTACGTAAAATGTTGTACCAATTATCCTGAACGTACCTGTCCTATGACTGGTGAAAACGGAAATAGTACAAAAAGTTCCTGCGTCGTGGCTGCTAAAAAGAGGACGTATCACATAACTAGAAGAAAAGTGCTTACAAAACTCCCTCACTCTGCGCAGCAGCGGAAGATTTACATATAATTTTTTAAGTTTTTCATGACCATAGATTACAATAATTAAAATATTATCTGATAAAACATTTTGTGATTTAGACCAAAAAAATTTCAGAAACGTATCTTAATATAAACCGAAGTTATTCCGACTCAAAAGCTAATACCAGCCATATAGATTACAATCTTAAATGCAGTAATTGTGCAATAATCGAAGCTTAGCGTTCGAAAACCATTACCTCGCAATAATTTTTTTTGTCAAAAGTCTCCTAACGCAAATTATTCACCGTGCTGCTACATATCGGTGCAACTGCGGTAGAATTTTATTTACTGCTGCAATATTTTGCAGGCCGGTTGCACAAATTTATTGTATTTACAATTGTACCCTCTAAAATAATAAAAATATAGTAAAATGTTTAATTTTTGAATACATTTTTTACGTACAGATTTATTGTTGTGAAAATTTTAGGCTCGTTCGATGAAAGGTCATCGAAGGAATAGATCTTGTACCAGGCTTTAAGGAACTATTATGTGGCATGTTCAATGAGGACTACACTTGGACATATTAATCTCGGATAGTTCTATTGCCAGTTTTTATTTATGGTACGAAGAATAACACCACAGGATAATTGCGTAAACGTTAGGTCTAGAGCCCGTCACCGGGTATCGTAATTATGTCAATTGACCTCTTCCAGTGACAAGCTATCGGTGCATCTCATATGAAGTTCCGGAACTCGAACCGGTTGCTAGTCCCTGGAAACCACTCACTTGACGTATCATGTGACAGGTTTTTTCCCCCTATTAAAAAATATATTACATTTAAAAAAATAAACACCAGTAGATGTAAATATATTTACGGAGAAAAGTATTTTAATATTAATTCATCTACTTCCAAAAATTAATTAAAATAACTTACATTATAAAGTGATTACATTTATTCTGTCGAATATTTTTAATACAAACACAAAATCTTTTGTTTTAAGATTTCCTTTTAATGTAAACCAAACTGTAAAATCACTTTTGAAAATGCTTGTTTCAGCTTTATTTTAAAAATTGAATTTCTTTTAATTAATTTCTGATAATAATAATAGTTTTCTATCGTTGCTTCAATTGACTGTCTCATACAATAACATAAATCCTCAAGTATAATTTATTTTAGAAAATATATATCTGTATTTTATTCAACTACCCCAAGTGAAATGCTTGCAAATGCATAAACAATAATTTAGATATATTTTTTTAATGCCTAAAAACACATTGATCATTTTGTCATAGGAAGATTAATTAGGATTTGCTATTTTAATTTACTGCCTGCTTTTGTTGCTATTTTTATGTTTGGCCAAAACTCCGTAAATTATTTTTGCTTTTCAGAGTGGGAAGATACTCTTTTTTTATTTATAGTTTTTGTTTTCCATTTTAATCATTTTATCCAATATGTGAACATTTATCTCTTTGCTATACAACAAAGTCCTTACTAAAACCATTCATTATATCCCGAAAAAAAAACTTTTAATAAGCAGTTTGATTTGTTGGTCAAGAGTGAATCTTTCTTTTCTTTTAGTATATCTATTATTTTTTGCTTGTCTCTTATAATTTTATTGATTTTTTTTTTGGGCTGTTAATTAAACAGCTGGAGACAGATGACCTTAAAAATACAACATTAATGAACATGAAGAATGTTTTGTTAGTTTTTTATTGTGTCGATAAAAGAAAAATCACAATGAATGATTTCTGCCTGACAACCTGAACGTATGATTAATATTTGTGTTGTGGCATAACAATAGAATTAATCATACGTTATTATTCAGTTGGGTGCCAATTACGGCATTTTGGAAATTTCGATGATATCGAATGCCGTAATTTGCCCCTTGATATATTTTGGTGCAGCAAAAACTTATGTCTTGTTTTCTACTTTTCCAAGTGTGTTTTAATAAGTCCTGAAATTGATTTCACAAAGAATGAATTTGATTTACAAAACCTTGCACCTGATATCCTTTTGAAACACCTGTATACATGACAAAATTATTCACGGTATGGTTATTGTTAGTTAGTTTTTATTTTATGTCGAAAACTATTTGAAAACATAATAAACTTTTGCTGTGAGAGCCTACAATTAAATGAATTATACCGAAAATAATTATGTCAGCTGTGCTTACAACATGACCTGTATTCATAGACGTTGCCTGCCTGGAAACGTTCGAATTTAAATTAATTTAATTCCATAAATTCAAAGGAAACTTGAAATTTTAAGTTTTTCCAATTTCTTTTGAGTTTTAATGATGTGAGTAGCAGAGCTCTTAAAAGCAGTCTTACACTTTCATCACAAAAAAAATCTGAACATCCTCTTGCAAATAAAATAATATTTTACTTCGTCAAAGAAAAAGAAAACACATTTATCTTAAAGAACATTTTTAATGAATGTACTTTTTATGAAGATGTATTTTTACATTTTAAAACTTTCGTATAAATTATACGTACTACGGAAAGTTCTCAAGTAAATCTTTTAAAAATATTTGTCTTTTTATTATTTTTAATTCAGTTACCTGCGCAACTTACAAATGCACTTGATAAGATGCAAGCTGATGATAATAATCATAGTAATTTTTGAAAATGATGATATATATAGTCGTTCCTTTGAACTCTTACAATGAGCATAAGGCCGAATTGTTGTTAATGTTTTAGTAATAGATTGTTTTTTTTTTTTTTGCTAAGGCTAAAGCGTTTGACCCGAGAGTTGAGGTGGAGAATGTACCACTAGGCCTGCAAGTTACAGTTGAGTTTCAATGCCTCTGTGAAAGACTCCGCCCTTTAAAGATGATGATATTATGAGTATAAAAAAAGCTTTGTGGAGAAAAAAAATTTGGGGTTGGACTTTCGGAAAAAGAGCAGAAGACATAAAAAAGCCAGCTAAACATTCCAAGATTCTAATGAATTTCGTGTAACCGATTACTGCATAGGACGACCATTTGTAATTATGATAAAATTATTCGAATGATTTTTCAGAGACAATGCGGTGGGTTTTTATTTTAGGAGCAGCAAGAAATTTTTATTTTTAAGAGAAGTAACACTCAGGCAATTAGTAGGCCTACCAACCAACCAGTAGGTGTATTACCTTTTTTGGGAAAGGGATAGTGAGAGAGGACAGATGGTGAAAGTGAGAAAACCTAATTTTTACAACTCTGATATTGCGCGAGTTACGTCAGAGACAGCTTCGACTTCACCAAAAATAAATATAAATTGGCAAAAGTGACAAAAGGTCGATGGCCCAATTGAAATTGTGCAATCGACACATTTATTTAAACATTTTTCATAATTTGCAAATATAAATAACAAAAGGTCGATAGCCCAACTAAAATTGTGCAATCGACACATTTGTGTAGAGTAAACATTAATTTTGTGCAAAAGCCATTGAACTATTTGTTAATAACAAAATGTAATTTAATCCATTTTTATTAACGTAGAATAAGCACTTTAGTTTTAAGAAATCAATTTTAAATTAATAAATAAAAGGTGTGACTTAAGAAGAGTTGTAATACATTTAAAGAATAAAGAACAATAAAGAGCTTAAGCTCAACAGTTGTGTTTTTTATTTTAAAATCTTAAAAGGATTTTATAAGTCGCGTTGTGTTTGTTTTTAAGCTGTGTAGCCATTTTATTAATTATTTTACTTCGCTGGCGTTTTTGCTACAATACCGACGAACGAGGGCGCTGTGGTGTCCGCTTTCATACACCAGTATCAATTGCTGTCGGTACTCTTCAGTGCCCAGTGCTATGCCTTCGTCACTTAAACAGTCCAACAACATCAAATACAATGGCATACTAATGCACATCTGAAAAAATGCTGAATGTTATGACTTGCCTGAGGCTGGGCTCGAACCCCCGTTCTTAGACATTAATTGTTTTGTAGTCAACGTGCTAACTACTTCAGTCAACAAGTGCTATTTGTTTTGTTTACAGTGAGATCAGAAAACAAATTTGACAAAAAAAATGGAAATTTCAAGGGAAGGTTTTCGTTGGATTATTGTTCACAACTTTCGACGTGGATTATCTCAACAAGAATGTGTCGATGATCTCAGTTCTTTGCATGGCGATAAGCCAACATCAAAAACCATAGTATATCGCTGGTATAATGAAGTCAATCGTGGTCGTAGTTCCGTCGCCGCCGAATTTCGTGAAGGTCTTCCGAAATCGGTTGTTCTGCCACAAAACATCGATGCAGCGCGTGAACTGATAATGCAAGATCATTGTGTGACATATTGTGAGATATATGCATTTTTGGCATCATTTACAAGTATTTGTAAATGTGTGTACTTTATTCCATGCAAATTTTTTACTGAATTCAAAATGATTTTTGTACTTTAGTCAACTGGACCCGGGATAATATTTATTGACAGTTGCATTTACAATTTGGTTATTAAGTCCTGTTGTACATTCACATGTATTACGGCAAAGCTTTTTACACCAACACGAATGCACTGGCTCATAATTGCAAAAGGAAATTCCACATCCTTGCATTTGAGAGCCAAAACATAAATGGCTTAGAAAGGTGTTGAATTGGTAAAGAAGGAAATAACAACAAAAAAAGTTTAAATTCGTATGTTATTATAAATATTAGGGCGGGACGACTTTTATGGGAGAAATAACGCAACAAAATTGCGTAGCAGGAACGGAATCTATAGACAGTCCCAAGAAATTTTTGCTCAATAATTGTCAGTCGGAAATAATTTTCATATGCAAAATAGCTTTATTCGAAAAATCAGTAATTTCAACTGAAAACCCTAATATTTATTTCAGAAAACATGCTTCGATTTTAATAAAATAAAAATTATGTTCCACTTTTTTAGCTTTCTATTATTGAAGTATCAACTGCTCACATTAATCAAAACATTGAAGGAAAATCTCTAATGAAAATAAACAAAATTTACAAAACGTGGTGAGTGGTCGTTTACGAGCAAGGGCATATTGTCCTATAGCTAATTTATATTGAATTTGTATTCTTCTTTTCTTATTGCTAACGCTTGGTGCTGTAAAAATGCATAGTTTTTTTTAAGATAATACATTATAGTCTTAAGTAATCTTTTTATAGTTATCTTTAAAAACTTTCATTGTAAAAAAAGGCTCAATAAATTTTAACTTAACTTAATTTAAAAATAAGCAGATAACAGTTATTTAAAATAACTTTAGCTTTAGAATTAAAAAAATAGACCCTAAAAGCTTGAAGAGATAAAAGTTATATTAAACCATAATTAAAACTTCCTTATAAAATAAGGCCAAACAGCAAACCGTTTACTTAAACCTGCTCTCCTGAAAACTATTTAACAATAACGCTAAAAAATCAATTCTAATCATTTTTATTTTGCCGCTTTTTATTTTTGCGGTAAATATGGTAAATATGAATATCTAGTACTCTTATTATAATATTTAAAAATCTTAAAAATCGTAAAAACTGACAACCAACTTCTGAAAAAATAAAATGCACTGTAAACATAAACAAAATTCGATTGGAATTTTAAAACATGAAAAATATAGAATTCTGTTCAAAATTCACTTATGCTCGCAAATTTGAAAAAAAGTTTTAAAGGAAAAAGTTGAAAAAAGATTAATGAAATCGTAAAAATTTCAAGAAAATTTTTTAATATGGAAATAGCAAAAAGACTAAAAAAGTTTAGTAAAATAAAACAAATAGCAAATCAATCAAACATTGAAGACGAAAAAAAATATTTAGTTTGTTATCAATTTATTATTTTGCAAAACAATAGTGTCAGTATATTTTGATTTATGTTACTCTTAAGTTAAAACATAATTTCGTTATAAGTAAATAAAAATCAAAAACTTAAAATTCTGTCTGCCGTTTTCGTGAATTTTATTAATTTTAATCATAAAATAATTCACATAAGCTAAACTTTTTTTGCGTAATATGATGGAAATTTAAAATTTTTCTCGAATCATACCCATTTAAAAAGTTTACCAAATTTGTTTTACCAGCGAAAATGTTTTCTAACGATCATAGTAGATTTTGTAAAATAGGCGACTTTTCTTAGTATATAAAAAATTGTTGATCTTTCAAAAGAGGTACCTTTAACTTATGCATGGTGCTTAGTGGGATATAAGTGTACTTTCGAATGGCATAAAAAATAATTTTTTAGCACGTATTTGTAGCGAAATAATTGATCACAAAGTTTTGTGGTGCACGCTGCAAAAAAAAACGGAAGTAACTTTGAAAGTTAAAGTGTGTTTTCGTAATTTTTAGTGAATCTTGCATAATAAAACACACAAAATCTAGTTCCTCAAAAATTCTAAAATAATTTATTTGCAGCCAAAATTTTTTTTCGTTTTTTATCGAAACGCGTGACGTTACATTTTTTCTAATCTATTTTCTATTCTCAAAATTTCATACCTAATTTCAATGTTTCCAAAATATTAAACATAATAGGTTTTACTAAAATTGAAGTGAATTCAATGTATAAAAATATGGCTTTCGATCGGGCCATCTTCACTAACACTAAAGTAATGATATGAATACCTAAAATTTTTTAATTTCTGGTATGAAATTTCAAGAATTGAGGTGGAATAGAATTTGGTAATAATTTGTGCATTAATGATTATCGAAATATATTTTATTTATAAAATTATATATCTAGTCTAATATTCCTGAAAAAATACTCCTAAGAAATAAGTTGGAGAAATTAAAAAAAAAATTGTTGTTGGTGGACTGTTTCTAGAACTTGCCCATATGTCATATATAATACATCATGTCCATTTGTGTGGTTTAGGAATTAATTTTAATGAACATATCGCTCATTTACTGCAAAAGAGTCATAACTCAAAAATCGTGATTTTGAAGGTAAGAATGCAGATTCTCCGTATCGTTCTTCATCTTTTGTGAAAAATTCATACAAATATCTTGTTTACTCATCTTTTAAGGGGATAATACTTTTTAATTTTTTCATGTATGTAAATTAAAAACTTTAAGCTTGTTTTCTGAAGAACGAGCTTTTTTGAGTTATGACGTTGTTGTAGTAAATGAGCGAAATGTTACCTTCGAAAATTGCTAAGATTTGTCCGTAGATTACATGTCTGCTATTTGATTTTTTGAAAAACAAATTGGCTCGCCCTATTGTTAGTACTTGTATGTATGTATGTGTATATGAATGACCATTTATAGAAAACTCATCAAAAATTTTGTGCAAATTTTAGTAGAAAAAAAGGGAAAATAAATTACGAGCACTTGTTACTTTAAAGGACTTATTTTTTCAGAATTATTCGTATGTGAATGAGTGCATGCATGCTATTAGTTGCTCGCATGTCCGTCCACGTGTCAATTTAACATTTTTCTATGTGTCTATCTATTCATTGAAACATTTATCATAATCCTACACATTCAAATATTTGTGTATAGTGAATAATCTTTGTAGTCAAATGAGCAATAATGTGTAGAGCGTGTATATGTGTGCAAAACTACATCCTTGTTGGAAATCATGCATTTACATGCGACCGATCGATCGTCCACATGAAAAAGTGCCAAATTGGCGCCCATGTGGAAATGATTATTATTATTTATTTTTTTGTTCTATACAGAATTCTTCCTGCTGAACCTGCAGGTATTTTTAGAATTTTTCTAGAATTTTTCAATAAAAGTTAAATGTTAAAAAATTTTATATATATGTATTTAAAAAACCTAATTTTTAGAAAAATGAATTTAACATTTGTATCGTCCTATAGAAGTAGAACTGAAAAAATCCAAAAAAATTAATTAGAAAGTAGTCTGTTTTTTTATTTTCTACTGCATCGGCTCTTTTGAAAACTAAGTCAGTGAAGATTTTCTACATTTTTATGGGCCACATATATAAAGTTTTTTTATGTTGCATCATCTTGAAAGCAACTTTAGCATCATATAAATTTCAAATTGGTTCATAGAAATCGCGATTTATTTTTTTATTTTTTGTAACTTAGTCTGCCTCCTGCTAGATTAATTACTTTTATCTTTTAGAACATGTTTAGGAACAGCTTAGAATTATCGCAAGAGCGACGTCTGCTTTCGGATATTATCCAGAAATCTTTAAGCTTTAAAGGGATAAACCGGCACTTGAGAAGAAAGCTTTCCGGCATGTCGAACTGTTTCATTTGTTTTCTAGCAGAGGCATAATGTACTTTAATAAGTATTTTACACTTATAATATTCAAAGGTATAAATAGTATTCAATGATGTTAAGATATTTAAACCTTTTTCCAACCTAAAACTTTTCTATCGGGTCAGTTATTAATGTTATCAGAAACGGGTTTGTATTGCTAACAGTCAACCAGTGTCAAGTTCTATCGGATTTAACTGCAAATTTGAATTTTCTCACGACTGATGCACAGTGACATGAGATATATATAAAAGAGGTAATAAATGTGAAATTTTTAAACCGATTCTAAGCTGAGATATGCAAATACTGATTAATTACACCACATACTTGTGATCATAATAAGATCATTAATTGTTCTATAATAATTGAAAACATGACCGGTTTAAAGCTAAGAACTTATGTTTAACGTGTCCGTCAATGGATTTTTTTAGCGTGAGCTTCAGTTCAATTGTTTTGAGCTGCGAAAAAATATAAATACATGGTTATTTTTAATTGATGATTTTCTCAATATTTGTGAGAATATGATAATAAAACAGATTGATGAAAAATGACTCGAACTTTTTAAAAATAATATTAATTTGTTTACTTAAATTAAAAATATTTTTTTTTCATATTATTGACGTATTGAAATCCATTTTGTAACCAAATTTTACAGCAGATTAAGTTCCCCTTAAAATTTTCATTAATTTCGTCTGTGTCCATGTGAAAATTTCTTATGTAACTTCTATGTAATTTCTACTGCTTGTTATTTTGCATCATCATTATACGAGTATTCTTCATTATTTTCATTCTATAAACGCTTAATTTTCATCATTACATTTCATCTAGATTCCCCCTGACAGTTAAGCTTTGTTGCCTTAGTTTAGGATTTATTATCATTCTTGCTGCTGCTGCTGCTGCTGTGGCTGTTGATGTTGTTTATAATTTGTTCGACTTTCATTGGCAGGATGTTAAATGTGTTTGGTCAATTCCTGAAATATCATGCCCACTCCTATTAATATAAATTTTTAAAAAGGAAAACTATGGAAATATGCCTTTGCTATGATGTTCATCACATCTTTTTTTGAGTATTTCAGTGTTGTTTTGGTGGACTGGGTTTTGTTACACTGTAACCAGTTACTAATATGATTTATAATCATTTCTTTTTGTATTTTTAGTCTGCTTCTAATGAATCCATCAATGCAATCATGGATTGATTACATTTCAGATGAATTATTGTTCGAGTTGCTTCATTAGTTTTGATTTTAAATTTGTTGAAGAATATGAGATATTTCGTTGGCAGTATACTGGACTCTCAATATAACAAACAGCAAATCGAATACAAAATTTAAAAGAAGAAACGTTTACATAATTTACTTTAAATCAAATGAAAAACCGCGTAAGTCCCAGTAGGTGGTTTTTAGTTGTTAATAACAAATTGCTTAATTCTAAGCGCTCTTTCAATAAAGTGTAAAAATATATTTTTTGAAATGTAAATACAATGCAAGTTTTTTATGCTTTTGCATAAAGAATATGCATTTGTATATTTTCAAAATTTTTCCAAAAACAAAAGCATTTTCGATATAACTTGCATAAATTTGAATATTACGAAGTTGGAAACTCTTTTTAGTAAAAATTACTTGTAGTAGCTGACGCAGCTTCTTATATGGTCTCCACAATTCGATCATTAAGATTTTTTAACCCAGAAATGTTGAATGTTACATGTCTGGCTCATCGGTTGCATGGAATTGCAGATTTTGTTCGCTTACATTTTGCAATGTCAACTTTGGTGCAAATTGTAGAGTTTTTAATGGGCTTTTTGATGATGAGGCAGAGTCGATATGTAATATAAAGGTTTTATTTAAGAATTCATCGGTAACAACAGATTTAGCATAAATTAAAGATAATTTTGAATGTATTTTCCACATTATCATCAAGTTTTAAGCCAAAGGACTGCATTTCCATAAGAGTTTATCCGTCATAGAAGTCATAAAAGAATGATTTCAAAATAATAAAAATGAAACATTTATTGAAAAACTTAACAAAGTTTTTAATCGAAATATTGTCTTTCAACGTTGACCAATATTAAAAACAACATATACAGTAACATCTACTAATGCTGAACGCATTTTTTCAATATATTCGATATTTTTGTGCGACAATCAAAGATCCCTTTAATTTGAAAATTTAAAAAAAATACGATTATATGATTAAATATTATTAGTCTGTGATTTTTCGCGTGCATATTTTTGTGCATATTTTAAAGTTTTTTTTAGTCATAAGTCATATATTAGCTTGAGCATTCATTCAAATCATTTTTACCAATAACGACTCATGTACTACAGAATTGTGTGTTTAAACGCCCTCACTTTGACATTGTTTAATTTTTTCCTCCATTTTTACATAGTAATTATCGCTTACGCGAACACGCTCCCACTCTTACTGAAAATTTCGAAAACTATTGTAATAAAATCATCCTCTTAAAGTGAACCTGAAAAAGAGAAGCCTAAGAAATATTCTGCTTGTGAACATTTTATTTTAAATCGGTGGTCAGAAGTTGACAGTAGGTAGCTGATTTAAATTACTTTTCAAGTTGCAGACCAACCTAAATTAACGCGTCAAGCGTAAAATTTTCCAGAGCCCAACTTTTACGCTGAAATGTCTTTCTTATATGTAGAGCGTCAATGCAGTGTCATAAACAAAAAGTCACCAAAGTATTTGATATTGCATTTCAAAAATTTGGTTGAAAACTTGAATATATTTATTATAATCTTTTTGTTTCTACTGTAAAATTATTTAAATCGTGGTTAAGACATTTTGCATTTTAGGTAACGACATGCACCAAATAGTGATCGACTATTTTGGATTTTTCAATTTTATGCTTAGAGCGAAAATATATACATACTTGTACGTTTTCAGAAAAAAATCAAAAATAAATTATGAGTTGTCAACCTTTGGCCATCGACATCTACTTATTTACAAACCAAAAAGTTATTAAAACAGAATTGTAAACAAAAATGCATGCAACTTGTGCTTGTGCAGAAAATTTGTTCAAGCCTTAAACAAAAATGTTTTTCATCCAAAGGCATACTGAAACCATACTGGAATTTATGTAAAATAATAAAAGGACATCCATACCAAGGAACAGCTATTTAAAAAAAACTTTTTTTCTAAAGAGAAAGTCAAAAAGAGAGGAACAGTCGTAAATATAAAAACTACAATGTATCAAACTTCAAAAGATTTTTCAGATTAAAATTTAGTCCACGTGAACCTATTAAAAACGTGAATAACAAGGACTTTACTATCATGAAGTGCAATCCCAAATTCACTTTGAAGAGATTCAATTCAATTATTCGTTTTGCCTGATTCAACTTTTTGCAAGAAAATAACAACAAGAGTTATTCAACATAAAAAGCTTTAAAAAAAAAACAAACTCCAGGATTAAGCAAAAAGATATAATATACCCTCCTCTAACTTTGCCTTAATTTGTTTAACAAATAATTTGCATCTTTGCCAGGCAGGCAATAGAAATTTGATTAAGAAAGAAACAAAAAACACAAACAACAGAAAAGCAAAGCCAACTTCTAGTAACGCAAAAACAAGCAAAACAAAAAAAAAAATAAAAAATTAGGTCTTTATAAAGTTTTACGCATTATGGACAGACAGACTTTTATTGTTAAAATTATAATTTGTTGTACTCATGTGTAAAATTGCATATGTTAGCATATGTATGTATGAACGTAAAGGATGTGCAGAATGGAATGTATTTGTGTAATTACGTTGCAACATTTGCATAGTCAAAGAAGCAAACATATGCTTGTAAGAAGAAAACATAAAACCTAATTAAACCGACAAAGGTTAGAAATATCAAAGAAATTAATTATAATGTATGAATAAGAACAGATACAAATTTACTAATGCAAAACAAAAGAACGCATACAAACATGCATTTAATTTGAATTTAAATACTGCAGCACAAGGCAAAATTGCTTTGAGTTTTCTATTACAACTCTAAAATAAATTAAAAAACTTTTGTTTATTTTCTTCATGTAGTGTACGATTATGAGTAAAATTTTTTAATCATTTTTAAACTGTTCAAAGAAATTTAATAAACCGAAAGTTTTCCTAGTGGCCGAAATTCGACCGCCCTTTTATATGCATACCTATTGTAGTTGCGTAATTACTAGGGTGATCGACTCGGTTTTTCAGCCGGATTTTAAACAGGTTTTTTTTAAAAATACGGTTGTCGGTTTTCTTTAATGTTGATTTTGCGAATGTTGAATAGTCCGGTTTTTTATAATTAAAAAACCGGCTCAGTCAAAACAAACTCTTTTTGCATTCACTTTTTCTATGACTAAATTTTAAAAATATGTTAAAATGAAAATACCCGTGGTTTGTGAGATTTCAAGTTTTTTATATTTTCGTTGTTTGTTTTTTAAATGTCTATTAAATAAAATAAAATTTAAAATTTTAATCGCTTTAAGCAACTACAATTGAAATTCTCTTCACATTTCGTTTAAAATAAATGTATTTTCTGAGATATTTTTGAATGTTATTTATTAACCAACCAAAATAGTAAAAATACCGATATTTCAATAGAAAAATTAAAAACTTATTTACAAGTTAGCTGTTTTAGTTATACTTATTAAGAATTGAAAGTAACTGAACATTTTAGCAGCACAGAAAAGCATTATAATATTGTAGTTGGCTTTTAAAGAACAGTCATAAAAAGCTAAAATAGAAATTTCTTCGTAGGACAACTACATTTTCATTTAAGTTGAATTTTACAATAAACTTCTGAAATGGCTCTGCAAAAAATAATGTGTTTATTCTTCTGAAAGAACCCGTCCTGTAATCGGTAAAAATAGTAGTGATACGAAAACTTTAGTAACTTTTTTTAGTCTTAAAAAAAATCAAAATAATTTCTTTTAGTTTCCAAACAATTTCGGATTTTTTCACATCAAAACAAGATCGTCAACAAGGCAACCAATTGAGGGTAATAAAAATAAAAAAGCTTTATTTAGTATCATTAGAAACTAACAACAGACATGTTTAATTTTCCAGTTGAAAATGGTCCAAATCTTCTACGTAAAGTGTGAGATGCAGATGAATCTCCTTCTAGCAAATCGTAGTTATGTTGCTTATTTGAAACAAAATACCAACACATTTTAAAAGCTTACAAATTAATTTTTTATATTAATCGCGGTCTTTCCAAAAACATCGAGAAAGTAAAATATTTTGTTCTCTTCAATGTTCTCATCAATGCATACGAATTGTAACTTTCACTTTGACTTGAATATAATAATGTATGTTACAGTGGCAGCTTCCTTCCATGTAAAGTTACAGAATTAGAATTGGTCGGTACCACCCGCAAACCGGACAAGTTATTTACTTGTAACAGGAGAACTAAAAGCAGTTAATGTAAACATTTTGTAAGAGCATTAAACGATTTTTTTTATTCCTCTGTTTATGATTCTTTTCAACAGGCAAAGAAGGTGTTAGGTTACAGTATTATTTCTTTTTAAAACATGTTTGTTAAAGATTTTTATTTTCATCATGTGAATCTCAAGAGTTATGCAATTATACATTAATAATAAGAATCAGTGATGCTAAGAGCATGGAATTTTCCGTTTTTGTCGGGAATTCGTTGGAAAATTTCAAGGGAAGGGGAAAAAGTAGAGATTTCTCATTTTAAGGAAAATGTAGGGAACTTTTAAACTTTGTTTTCCTTCCTTTTATATTGCAATGTAGTTTTTTGTGTTTAATATATAAATTAAGACTTTTTAAAAATATATACGAATATTTAGCTATTTTAAATATTCAACTGGGCTTTTAGAAACAAAAAAATAACTTTCATTCTTTCCATTCCGGGTCACATTTTTTTAACTTGAACAAAATTATAGCAAGAATTCAGAATCAAGATTTTGATTATCTTCTAAGATCTCCACATTCTTATTTTAAAAATTTAAAAGATCTATATTATCAATTAATGCGAAGAATTATAAAAAATGGTGCAACAGTTCCAAAGACTTCCCTTAAAAATTAAATAATTTTTGAAGAAATGTAATTAGTGCAGTCGTTTAAGAATGTGATGGCACAAAGGCAGATATTGGAGGTTTTTAAAATATCAAATTTATGTTATTTTTTATTATTATTTAATTTTTTGTCTGCCGATATAAATGTACAAAATTGTATATACCTAAATAAAATGTTATATTTTCCTAAAATCCATGAATTTTTAGAGTAGGGAATTTTTTTAAGGGTGTAGGGAAAAAGGGGGAATTTCTTCGAGACATGTTGGGATTTTGTAAAATTTCTTATGGCCTCACTGATAAGAGTAAGTTAACAGTGTTGAGAATTAAGAGCATTATTTTAATCGTCAACTGATTCCTGCTGCTGGCAACTCAGTTTGTTGTTTGACTCCTTCGAACTCTATGTGCTGTTGGAAACCAAAAGAAGTTTGTGGACATAAAACAATTCCAACAACTTTTGGAAACATATTTATTTGTTTAAACTTTTACTTTATCTTCAATATGGGGTTTGAACTTTTTGCATTTTCTTTACTTTGATTTTTCTAGCGTTCATTTTTTCAAAATTTTCTTTATCCCAAGACTTGTTGTTACTTTTCCTTTCTTGCAAGAGCTTCTTAGTTTTTTCCCCATTTTTTACTCATCAGGCGGTCCTTCTCATTTTCATTAATTAAGAAATGTTGTTTGATTGTGTTTTTTAATTAAATTAAACATAAGCACCCAAAAAAAAAAAAACAATAAAAAATTGTTTGTTGAAGGAAACGGAGGAAGGAAGAAAAAGTGAACAATAATAGGAATTACACGTTTTTTAAGTGTAAATAATGGTTTACTTAATTACTTTGATTACTTGAATGTCCGTCTCTTTTGTATGAGTGCGAGTGTATTCATGGACTATTTTCAAAATTTAAAAGAATCCAATTTTTTTTTTTAATATACATATATTGAATATGAAAATTTTTCTTGATCTGCTGGTTATTTAATAAACACTAATAAAATGTTAAAAACTTAGACGTTCATAGAATAACACCTCACGATATTTTTTTACAAAATAAATATTCAGCACATGAGGCAAAAGTAAATACTCGTAAGTTGCATTTGAATAAATTTATTTAGTATGTTTTGATGTAAAAGTGTTAATTAAAATTTTGAAACTAAAATTAAGCGAGACTTCAAATACACTGATTTGTTTTACAATTTATACAAAACGTTTATTTAACAGCAAAATAAATAGTGCAAAGACTGTAATTTATATACATTTTTTTAAATGTCTCTACTCACATTGATTCGTTTTTAGTCGAACTTCATTTCTTTTCTCTATTCTTATTACATTAAAAATAGACTAATAAGATGCATTTATTATTCTAAGAACTTTTAAATAAATAATGTGAATTGAATGTATGCTTTATTTTTTGAAAGTATAGAACCTGGGACTTACGGAATTCGCGTCATAGGTCTTACTTCTCCGCCATGTAGACTGTAGTAGATACATTTTAATTTTGTCTCACATAAAAAGAGAAAGTTTTTAAAACAGTTTTGACCTTGCAGGCCATCCCTAGAACTTTCTGCTAAGCTCAACCACAATGCGGTAAAAAACTTGAAAATTTTCTATTACTATTTACGATAATGGACAAAATTTTTGAAGACCATGAAAGTAAATGAATACTGAAAATCGATTTCTGAAGGAGTCTTCAAATTTTTAAGATAAAACGATTTTTAAGACCTCTTTTGTCAACAATATCTCTCGAACAGATCAATAGATTTAAAAAAAAAACTTGCGACAGTCGACGTGGATACAGTTTGAATTTGAGCAGTTCAGTAGTTTAAAATTTATTTGAAAAACTTTTTTTTTCCAATTCTTCCAAAATATACTGAACCGAATCAGTTTATTATCTTGCGCTAGATCAGTTTTTTTAAGTGCCGCAAATTTTATTCCGATTGATGAGGTCATTCTTAGTTTATTTAAGGTTTGACACATACATACAGCTGTGTGCAAATTAATAGTAGTAGGTTTATTTTACACTTTGCTATGTTCAGTTTGTTACTTTAGAAACTTTGATAACGCGTGATATTATGACGATATTTACCACGAAGTGTAATATCAAAAAAAGCAAAAAAAGCCTGTCAAGTCCATAAGAAAATCAAAAAAGTATTTAAGATGGCTATAATGTACTTAAAGAACAAATCAATAGGCAAACACGTATTTTTCGATCCCTTTCACGGCTCTAATACTTGAACTAATTTTGGAAAGATTTATATGTTTTTAAACGGGATTTTACACAGATATGCACAATCTCAGTTTTATTTAAATCTGTTCGATATTTAGGGAGCTAGAAGCGTTTGAAGTTTCTAATAACACATGCACACTTATTACACATACATGTATCAGCTTCAACTTGAAAAATAAAGAAAGTGTGCGTGTGTGTTTGTCCAATTTACTTTTGCATAGAAATGATACAGAGCTTTAAGTTGTTCATGTAGAATGTTTTTTATTTTTGTATTTTATCGTATGAATTTATGTAAATGTTTAATATTAATTTCTAGAATGCGATCACTTCAGTCAGCCGCTGGATACACTAGTTTACTTATTATTGCACCTTTATTTATTATTTATATTTTGTGTGAGTAATTATTATTGAAAGGACCAAAAGAAACAGAAGTATTATTTATTGAATTGCTAACAGCGTTGATATTTTAGTATTTGATTTAGGCTTAAAGCATTAACAATTTGGAAAATATGCTGGTTGAACAAAGTTTGTTTGAAAACAAAATTTTAAGCGTTTTATGTGTAATTCTTACGAAATCTTTCAATTTAAAACGACTTTCGAAACACATACTCGTATGTATATACTTCGATCTCATACGTTTAAAAACCGATTTCAGAGTACAAATGCAAAAGAAATATTTATAGATATGATATTCCAATGTGATCCAACATAATATTCTGAAGTTGAAATTCGACATGAGTTTAATGGTTCAGTTATACAGCAATCAGCAATAGGACTAAATTTTAAAATAAACATGCTACTACACTAATAAAATACCAAGCGAAATTAAATCTTCTCAAAAATATTAAGGTGATGATAAGTTGAAAAATATCGAAAATTTAGCATTCTCTCATTTAACATTTCTGGAAACACTTTCAGAACACTTCACGACTTATCACAGTTTTTTATCATACAAAGTCTTTGATTGTGATTCATTTCCACTTTTCTTTAAACACATGCACAAACAGTTGTTCTCAGGTCTTTGTTAGTATATTTTTCCTCCTGAAAATTTCGAAAATATAACGCGATTTTTTGTCAAAGTAATCAATCACACGCTTATGAAAATATTGGAAATTTTTCTTAAAATATATACGTATATAGACTTGTGGACATACAATTAAGTTACTCATAAAATACATTTCTCTAAGTATTTTTACAATGGCACATTATTTATTGCTTTATTGGAATTTTTGCAAATATGAAGGCCCGTTATAGTTATCTTCTATGCAAAAAAATTTTAGCGTTTTAGTGATTAGTTCTGTAAATAACCAGTCCTTTCTATACATATCGCCAAGTTTAAATGGACAAATAATTAAGTCATTTCTATTATTCAAGGTTATTAGCTACATTAAAAGAGGAAATATCGATCTAAAAAGTTTTTACTTGCTTTTCTAGCCATTTTAGATTTCTTTTAGCAAGGTCTTTTTAAATTGTGGGAAAAAATAAGAGCTGTACTATCGCTGAGAGGAAGATATCTTCGAATTGCTTCCATGAAGTTTGTTCTACCGCAAAATCAGTAAAAACTTTAGCAATATCGCGAGGAAAAATTGTCAAAGCTATTAAGCATTGTGAAAATTATTGCACCTTTAATAATTTGCCAGGAAATAAGCAACGCAAAACGACCCAATCGGAAGACAGACTTTTGGTTAGAATGAGTATAGCTGAGAAATTTCTAACATCAAAACAAATTAGATTACGCATGGAGTCGGAATATGGCTTAAATGTATCAGCAAGGACCGTAAGAAGATGACTGGCTAGAAAAAAAACAAATGTGTCTAAGAAAAATATTGAGGAGCGTATTCGCTTCGCCAAAAATCACCTTGTTAAGAGTCAAAATTTCTAGAATTTAATACTGTGGAGTGGTGAATCGAAGTTTAATGTGTTTGGAAACGTAAGGTAGACCCTAAGGAAAAATGTCTGATGAAATATACAAAAACATCCTACAGAATAACCTTGATTGTCATTATGCTGATTATTTGCCGCTGGCATTAAAATTTCAGCAAGACAACGATCCGAAGCATAGATCTCGGTTCGTTAAGTCTTGATTTGAATAAAAAAATATCCGGGTTCTTGACTGCCCAGCTCAAGTCGCAATTTAAACTCCTTAGCGAATCTATGGGGCATCATAATACGGAGAGTTTCCACCAAAAAACCCCAAAAAAATTGCACTCTGGGATATTATTCCAGCATAATGGAATAATATTACTCCTCAGCAGTGCTTTGACCTGGTTAAAATAATGCCAAACAGATGTGGCGAAGTAATTCGCCAAAAAGGGTACCCAACAAAATACTGCAGGTTAAACATAATTTCAGTTGAGAATTAAACAATTTAAACAAATTTTTATATTTTCTTTTAAGGTAACTTATATTCCACATAAAAATGTTAGGTTAACATATATTTTGTAAAAAATTAAGTATTTACAATAAAAATCTTCATAAGTTTTTAATGTTAATTAGCGGATAAGCATCAAAACTAAATTGATATAAGTTGTTTTTGCTAACAATTTTACTAAATCGCTTTTATTTTAAAAGAGAATGTTAATACTATATGGTTGACTTACGAGGGCGGATTGATATTGAAGCTACCTACGTAGGAAAAAAAATTGTTTTTTTCAAAAACCATTTATTTCTCAACATAGTCTCCTTTTAGCTCAATACACTTAGTCCAAGGTTTCTCCAGTTTTTGTATCCCTTCCAAAAAATAGGATTTTTCGAGGTCCTTTAAATAGGCATTTGTTTGGTCAATAATTTAATCGTTGGAGCTAAATCTCTTTTATTCGAGCCATTTCTTTAGGTTTGGAAATAAAAAGTAGTCACTAGGAGCCTAATCCGGAGAATATGGCGGATGTTGTGATGTAGCCCAATTCATAGAGCTTTGCCATTGAGACTGCACACGTCACACGTTCACATATATGGCCAATTTAGAGCAAACGCGGCACCCATCTTGCCGATAGCTTTTTCATATGCAAATTTTCATGCAAAATGTTGAACACACGTTCATATGATATGTTTACCATTTCAACAATCTCACGTTACTTGACTCGGCGATCATTCACAACGATATCGAGGATTTTCTTGATATCTTCTTCAGTAACCATCTCTTTAGGCCTTCCTGTTGTAGCTATTGTTGCAGTGCTTGTTCGGCCGCGTTTAAATTCAGCAATCCAATATTTTACCATGTAATCTGACGGAGCAGACTCACCGTAATGTTTATCGAGCTTTTCTTTTATCTCTTTCGCCGTTTTCCCTTTCAAATAATAGTGTTTAATCACTGCACGAAATTCATTTTTTCCATTTTTCAAGAAACACAAAAGTTGCTTACTTCAAACGACTACAACAAATAAACTAATCGATGAATTTGGGTGAAATTTTAACAGCTGACGTTTGACAGATCGCAATTTCTTAAAAATTCTTTTTGTGTTTGTGCTGCCATCTAGCGCGAGGTAGCTCCAATATCAATCCGCCCTCGTAATTGTATGTCCACAATGTGTAGATCTGTATGTATTGAAATATTTGATAATATATTGAATTTAGCATGAATTAAAGTTCAGAGTACTCAAAATAAAAGACTGTACTAAGGACCCAAATATTCAATAATATTACAACACTTATTGACCAACCAACACTTTTGATTGTTAAACAATGAAAATTTATATCTTATGTTACCTAAAGTAACCAGTCATAACTATTTGTCCTTTTAACCCTTTTGCCCCATTTCAAACCCCAGTCGGTTTCACAAATAAACTCATAAAAATTCATGGCACACAAAACAAGAAAGTAGATGAAAAATCAACAGAGAGGGTTATTGCCGAAAAGGTAGAACAAAAATAAAAATAAAAATATATATAAAGACAATAGCTGCCATTGCTATCCTGCTGAGATTTTATCTAAACTTTGTGTGGGGGTATCCTTTCGCATTGGCACGTACTCATGTATCCCTCGTGCCATGACACAAGCAACAAACACAAAATAAAAGGTAAGATAATTTTTTATTTCATTTAGAAAATGTTTAAAATTAATTTATAGCATTTTATACCACTTCACAAAATGTGTCCATTGCGAATAAACAAAATCTTTATTTAAATCTTCTAAAATGAAAATTTGTGTTAAAATGTAACAAAGAAATACCAGTAAAAGCGAGAGAACAAATGTTGCTTCCTACCATGACCTCGTATGCAAAATTGAACATTCATTTATATTTACTGGAAAAAAATACCATATATTTTGTATCTTAGATACGTGGTGGCTTTAGTTAAATTTTCATTGCTGCTGAAATATTTAAGATCATGCATGATGTGCTCTAAAATCACTGATGCCAATTTAGAGATTTTTCCGCTAAATTTGGCATTTTTCAAAGATCAATTGCTCGAAAAAAATTATGTCCTGTTCATAGAATCCAAGCAATCGAATTGAGCGAACAATTTGTAAGAAAACCTCTCAGTTATTCGAGTGGTTTCCATACATATATTTCACTCAAGTCGATTGCTTGGATTCTATGAACAACATACACTCTTAGCGCCTCAGCGATAATCTAACGATTTTTATGTATCACTTAACGGTAAGATTTTGTCTACATGTATTCTTCCTATAAAATAAATTTGAGGATGCTAAAGGTAACTCAATGTTAATGAGAAATTATTCATTCGAATCGAGACTAACTCATTCCGCTTCCGTAAGCTTTTCAAGTGTCCTACGAATGAATCACTACTCATCACCCACTCTGAATAAAGTAAAAGTGCACTGTGATTTGTCTATTAATTGGCTAACTAATGATTATGTCTCATATCCACTGTGTACTAAATAGCCTTTCTTAAGCTCAATGATTATTAATATCGATCTAACACTGTAACAGATTTTATTTAAAATTTTTAATAATTAATTTAATTTATTTTATTTAGCGTTTTCAATTTAAAAAATGTTTATTGAAGCGAGTGCGATTTGAGCCTTTATCACATAACGTTCAACACTCAGTTGCAGCTTAAATATTGATAGCACAACATTAACATAGAATAGAATAGGGCGGGAGATATCGGTCCAAAGGCCGGCACTACGAAACTTGATGGATCTATTGTGCTATAGATCTGTAAATTAAATTAAATCAAAAGAAGCCCTCTTAATGTAATCCGAAAACAGAAACTCAGAATGAAAAACACGCCTTCTACTGTGACATAAAACGATACAATCGCAAAGAATATTTGCCTTTATCTCATCATCCTCTAAGCATAAACGACATAATGATGACCGAACTTGGTTACTTTTCCACAGAGGATAGTTCAGTCTAAAGTGACCAGAAAGAAAATCAATAACAAGCCGTAAATTATTCCTGTTGAGGTTCAGGATGCCAGTATGTGAAAATGGCTGCGTCAATGCTTTGGCCTGCCTTAAATCAGAAAAAAATCAGGCACTTTTCTGTAGCGGTCGAAGTATCATCTCCTTTGATCAGGGATGGTACCGTCACGTGAGTTACGCCACAAAACGGCTCTGGGCCCATAAACAAAGAAGTAGAGGCCCTCCTGGCCAGTTCATTCGCTTCCTTGTTCCCCGGATGACCACTGTGATAAGGGATCCATTAAATGGAAACCTTGTTTCGTAGGGATAGCTTTTCTACAGTAAGCCTGTAACGGAATTCCCATGAAAGGAGGGACTCAAGAGCTGCCTGACTATCAGCAAAGATAGCTACCAGTATATACGCGCCTCTAATACCCCTATTTAAATTAATGGCAACAAATTCGGTGATTGCCCGTATTTATGCCTGAAATACCGTAAGAGATGTTTACTTTGGGCCCAACAACTCCAGCAACAACTCCATCTTCCGTTTTGGATTCATCCGTATACCAACATAAACTTCTGAAATCCACAGCGGGACCGTTTCGTTCCACACTGCCCTTTGGGGAATCGTGGCTCTGAATTTCCTATCGAACCGCAGTCCACAGTTTATCCTAGCCGCCCTAAGCTAGACATTGCACTCATGACCGACGAGTGTTCGTTGCCAATTCAACAACGTTAACATACTTATGAAATGACTTTGACATCAGCTTATTTATGCATCAGCTCTGAGCTAATTAAAAGTTAGTTCAATAGATATTCATCGAGAAGAACTCAAGTGCATGAATAAAATTTATTCGAAAAGAAAATTTTCTTGTTATTTAAATACATACTTAGCAAAATTTTAAAAGCTTAAATTTTCTGACATTTGGGGGGTACATTAAGGTAGTGAGAACTGTGTTCTAGCTGGTAATACAGGATACTTGAGGTCAATGGTACTTTAAACAAAACATTGGTATGCTTGAAAAAAAAATCAATATATCAACCACATAGATCAGACGGAAAATGTCGAAGATACATATAATAAAAAATACGTTCGGCTAAAAATACCTTTACAGCGAGTCAATTATTTATTTTTAATTTTTTTAATATTTTTTCCAACTAAACAGCAAATTTTGCTACTTCTGGCGTTTTTTGGGTATAATTTGGCAGGAAACCGTGAACAAACAGTTATCAGCACTACAAATAATATATAAACTCTGCATTGTATTTTTCTTCAAGTGTGTGTATATTATTTCCGTGTTAAAGCTGTATGCTCTCTCACTGTTCATACACGTCAATTAAGTGTCAAATTTATACTCTTTTATTTGACATGAACTGTAATGCAGTTGACCCAATTGATGTTAATAAATTATTTACTAGTCATTACATTAAAATGTAAAATAAATTTACATTTATTCTCATTGAACAATTTGCATTGAAATTAGGATTCTTTGTGAAAAGGGAATGAACACACAATTCATTACAATTAAATTTGCATAATGCTTAAAATCAAAGTGTGTTCTTGAAAATATGCACATTCATACTACAGACTTCACACAAAAACAGAATTCTGTTTGTGTGGACTAGCGAGACTAAATTAAGAATTAAGCCTGTTTTTTTGTTTTTAGCCTCGAAATTTAGGTTTTTGCAAACACATAACTTACATCACAAATTAAAAATTATTTAAGCTCAAAGAAATCTTAAACGATCAACGTCTAAAAATAAGTTCAATGAAATTTGAGACACAAATGAAATTTAGTAAATGGATTTTTTCTGAAATAAACGAAGTTATTTTATTAAAGTTTCCATTTCTCAACATTGAAGTTGTAGAACTTTCACTTAACTCAAATCCGATACTCTGAGCGCGCTCCGATTTACATCATCTTTAATCACTCCCATTCTGCGTTTCGATTCGATTCGATTCGAAATTTTCTCCGTTTTGCAAATTTGGTATTCTGCGTTCCGTTCCCCGTTTCATTTTGATTTCTTTTTCGATTGTATGTATTCTGCATTTCGATCGGAGCTACGTCTTTGCAAATGATTTGTTTACTTACGGAAAGTTATTCGATTTTTGTTTTTGTAGTGAAAAAATTTTATAATTAAATAAAATATGTACATAAGTATAAATAAAATTCTTTAAAATTATTTTTTAATAAATTCTTTATTTTTTTTGTCAAACTTAAAAGCTTTATTTAATTTTTTGCATGTCGAAAGACACAAGACCTGAGCGATATGAAAAGCTGGCAAACTTAATGGCTACCAAGAATGATATTGCCTGTAGATATTAGAAGCATCTTAAGGAAGAAGTTCCAAATGATGTATATAAAATGAAAATATCACCTCCGGCGCTGCAGGATTCTTCACACTGGAACAGTTTGGCCACTCATATTCTAACTTTTTTCTTAGTTTCCGCATTTAACTGATGTATTTATTTAATTATAGTTACCAAAATATTTATTTTTTATATATTTACCACTATCAGGTAACAACTTAAGCAATAACTTCTGAAGAAGAGGTACGTACCTCCCACAAAAAGTCTGATTTTAATAAAAGAAATGTTAAAACTAAAAAATAACTATTTGTTAACGTCACATCAAGGCATCAACAAAAGATTAGCTCTTTTACACTTGCTGACGACAACTGTTGACTACTTTTAACATTTGCTTGCTATTTTCTAGACCTCAGCGAATATTAATAGTTTGTTAATATTAGTAAATGCTGCCAATTGCGAGTAGGTAAGAGCTTATTTTTTGGCGTTGCCTTGATGTGACATGGACAAACAGTTACGGAATACCTAAAAGAAAAGCATTGGCTGCGCTATAAAATTTATAAAATAATCAATTTAAATTGATTTGTATTGGTTACGATATAAGAGCCTATCTATTTTACCCTTGCCAACTATTCCACTTTATTTTAGGATAAACGCAAACATCGATTTTGTTAACAATATGTGGTGGATGGATGACAGATACTCTCGTAGGTTTCTAGTAAGCTTGTGGCATCTTTCATATCCTATGATTTATTCAAAATGTGTGAAATGCTTTCTTTGTTTACCTGAAATAGAATTTCTTCTTGAGTGCATTTTTGTTGTCAATCTATTTGGAGAACAATGTAAAATTTCCTATGAAATTGCATTTTCAGTCAAACTTTATTCAAGAACTAAAGACCATTTTGTAGAGGAGAAATCGAATGATGTGTTTCCAAATCCAATATATTCTTCGGAGGATATTACTTATAAGATCATACTTTTTTATTTATATTTTCATTAATAGAAATTATGCAATCACTATAAAGTAATCTCTGCAAAATTTAAAAACTAAAAGTGTATATATTTTGACAGCTTCACACAGAGTATATTTTATATTGTAAGGAAAATTTGCTATTTCGTTTTCTTTTAAGACTAAAATTTGCTTCTCTAACTAAATTTTGTGTATAAATTTTAAGTTAACATCTTATAAGGCATCATACTTTTTTTAATCTTAAAATTAATGAAAGAATATACTCTCATTCTTAAGTTTAAAACAATTTATAAGCCGAACAAAAAAGGGAATTGATTAAGTTTGCCCTTTACCGCAATTCATATGAATGGTATGATGCTTGAAAATTCATAGAAAAAAAATTATAATAAATAAAATACGTCATTAATTTTATTTCCATTTTTTCTTCACAGTTTGTGTCGTTTTGTGCCATCCTGGGTAACACTTTGTAAGCTGTCAACAATCTCTTTATTCTTTTAGTTAATGTCTGTTCACTCACTGTTTCGTTTTGTTCATTTACCAAAGTTGTTTAGAAAATAAATAAATCAATTTTCGCCTGCATAAATATGCAAACGTTTACGACCAGAACAGAGAAATCATTCAAAATAGTAAAGAAATACTGCCAACACAACGTTTCCTCAGGGTAACAATGTATCGGGAAAAAAATTTACAAAAAAAATGGTGAAAAATTAAAATTTTGTTAAGAAATTTATATAGAGATATACCCACATGCATACATACACAATATGCAATATACATACATACATACAGAATGCCAAAATAAAAACTATGAAAAATGTAGCTAAACACGCGATACACACCCACTCATACAAAAACATACACATTCAATATAAATAATGTACATAAATAGACATTATAATGTTACAACAGGGTTGCAAGTTTTGTCAAGCTAGTCCAACTTGACTCCATTTTAAGGGAGTCCACAAGGAAACTGTCAAACAGAAGGGGAAAAGATGCGATGTATTGTCTGGTGAAAACTTTTATTTAATTTTTCTAAATGTTTTTGTTTATGAAAAGAAGCTTTTCCTATTTTCTAGAAGAAAAAGACTTAGCAGAGTATTTTCAGTTCTGTTTCTGTCGTTGTCAGTTTTTTTTTTATATGTACATTCTTCTCTTCAACCTTTATGATTGATGGCTTTAACTTAACTGTCTGCTCAGTAAAACATTTTTGGTATCGTTGGTCGTTACTTTAGTGTAGAATTTTATAGACGAGATAAAAATAATAGTAAATAATTCACGAAAAGCAACGCAGCAAAGAGTTTAAGAATATTGTTAATGAATTGCTCTTTTTATTGAGTTACAAAATGCTGCGTTCTACGTATTTGCCTTATCATTTTCAATTGTATGATAAATACTTGCTGGTAATTCATAAAAAAGGCATAAACTCATTATATGGAGGTGTCAAATTAATACCGGCTAGTTAATAATAAGTTAAAACTACAAAGCTTAAAAATCTTTAGGATATCGGGGTTTTTTGTGATTTTTTTTTGTTTTTGATAACTTTTTTAGTCATTTAAAAGAAGTTCAATGAATTTTGTAGTGCAAAGCAAAACACTCCATGCTTTTGTATTCTGTCTACTATTACTGCATAATGGGACGAAGCTGTTGGGCTCAACAGTTGTGAAACTGTCGCCAACTGTTGACCTCAACAGTTACGTCTTAGAAACACCTTGATGAATAATTGGAAAATGAACAGCTGATTAGTGTAAACAATTGAAAAGAATTAAAAGTGCAGCAAAAGAAATATTATATATTATAAATCCGATATCCAAAGCTATAGTCAGCAGCCCAGAAATTTTCCATTTATTTTTTAAAATCTGCACCAAAAATTAAATATTCACAACATAAAAATGCACAACAAAATATTGCAATAAAATAATAAACTTGCGCCGATAGCATTTATATTTATATTGAACTAATTATATAATTAAAATAAATATACTACATAATAAAACTACGTATATTTATTGTAATCAATATTTTAATTTTATGTCTTTATTTCATTACTTTATCGCATTTGTAATGCAAAATTTAACACATTAATTTTCAGCCGTCAACAAACAAAACGGCGTTGCATTAGAGTAGAGTTAAGCGCGTAAGTCTGTTGATCAGGGAGGTTACTCTCTATTGCGATGCGAAAGCAATTTCAGTGTAAAAATAGTTTTATTTTGTACCATTTTTCCTTTTCATGGCAATAAACACAACATTTTGACTAAATGAAGCGAAAAAAATTTATGACGGAAAAAATGGCAGCAAATTGTCAACTGTTGTGTTGAGTGGGAACTACTCAACTCTGCGTTTCTAAGGCAAACACAAGGGTTTCGCAACAGCTACGTCTTCCGAACGCAGCCAATGTGTTTTCCTGTGTGTGATGAAAATCGTTTTAAGATCAAAATAATTTAAAAATTAATATCAAACTGATGTATTTAATATTTTAATTTTTTGTATGAAAAAAATTGCTTGCTTTCTAAATTTCTTTATACTTATTATGTGTATTATTTTATATAACTTTTGGTTTGTATTCTGAAACACAATGCATCTTATTACGCTTGTTTATATTCGCCTTCAACGTCGACATTTTGTACCTGGTTAAAAATAATGATCCAATGTATTATTAATCTAGTCAAGATTGTTTGCAAAAATAGCCAACAGTAGTAGTTAGACCCAATAGTCTTGTATTTTTATATTCGGTCTAAATCGATCCGCTCCATTTGAAGATCATCGATTTCCAACACACCTGAATAGCAACAAATAAGCTCACACAAACTTCGAATTACGGTTCATTGTGAAAAGTTTCTTACTCAACACGTGAGCGCGAATAAACGAAAGTTCAAAAAAGTTTGCTTTGATGGACCTTAATTCATTTCATTTATTTTAAAGGTAAACTGCAATACAAAAAAATCTATCTTATTGCATATTACTGTTTATATAAAGGCACAATTGTAGATTAATTCTCATAATCATATAATTATAAAACTTAATGTTAAATTTTTGTAAAGAATCATTAAAAAAACATAAAAATAGTTTACAAAATGGCAATTAGGAAATGATTAAAAATTATGCTCGCTGATTATGATTAAATTATATGGTTGTAGTCAAATAATACAATTTCAACAAAGTTTTTTAAAATATTAAGTTCTTGTTCAATTTAACAATAATATTATGTCACATTACTATCATTTTGTTTGATGTTATCAAATGATAGTTTTGACTAATCCTATTGTAATAAAATATAAACATGATTTTGTTAAACATAACAACAGCACCATTAAAAATTATCATATTTTGATTAATTATAAGCAAAATTCGTGCTTTTTTAGTTTAATGTGAACATTTATTTACTATTCATTGATCAAAAATCCATAACAGATATCACCATTAATAATATTGAAGACAAAAGATACATTCAGCATAGTTCTTCTTTTTAAAGTATGCAGCTTAATAAGGGCGATTCGAGCAGAGTAAGAAGGCAAGGTAACTGGGTTAAAACGTAATCCTCCAAGACAAAATAAGAGGAATTGCTTTTGCACCGATTCAGTTGCATCAAAGTAAATTTGATAAATAGGATCCCATATTATTGATCTATATTCTAGAATCGGACGTACCAGTGACATGTATAATGCTTTCCCAACGTGCGGATCACTAAACTCTTTTGCCCAGCGTTTGATATAGCCCAGTGTGCCTCTGGCCTTGATCACTGCAAATGTTATATGTGAGATAAAATTCAGCTGAGGGTCTTGTAAAATACCTAAGTCTGGAAAACTGTCGATCAAAACCAATTAATGATCACCAAGAAAATAGTTTGCAGTAATTTGATTAGATCTTATAAATCGCATTAATTTGCATTCATTCAAAATAAGCTCCATTAAGTTTACGTTGCACTACTCATAAAGTGAGTCCAGATCCATTTGAAGAAGTTTATAATCCAACAATTTATTATAATTTAAAAAAACTTTTACGTCATCGGCATACATCAGGATAGATGAAAATTTTATTGCTGTAGGCAAGTCATTAATAAAAAGTGAGAATAGTGGCCCAAGATGACTACCATGGGGTGCACCTGAAAGTACGGGTAGGATTTAGGAAAATGTGTTTTTTGAAACGAACTGTCTGTGAACTATTTGTTAAGTACGAATATATCCATTTTATGTTTAGATCTGTAAATACTATTATTCAAAGTTTCTTGATAAGAAGCAAATGATTAACTTTGTCAAACGCTTTTTTTAAAATCTGTGTAGATAACATCTGTTGGCATCTTTTGTAAAAAGCCATGATTTATTGCAATCCTAAGGTGAAGAAGATTTGTGGTTGTAGAGCATTTTTGTTTTTTGAAAGCCATGTTGACACGATTATATGATATTTGCAACTTGGTAGTATATATATTCTGTAATTACATGAATAAAACTTATAGTATATGCTGTGATTTTGATAAAAATAATATGATTAAAAATCATCAAATAATTTTTTTAAGGTAGTTATAATACTTTATTATATTATGTATATAAACATAATTTATAAACATTTTCCAACAATTTTATAAACCGATTTTATATTTTGCTTGCCTTATGTACCTTTTTACTTAAGTTCTTGTTTCAAATTTACATACTGTTGTTTGTTTGTATTTCTAACTATAAAACTGATCAATATGTTTCTTTTAGCACCAAACAAAACACACAACTGACAAAAAAACATAAACAAAGGTAGAGAACAAAAGCATTTCTGAAAAAATATCATTTGTTTGTTCAATAGTCAAAACTTGATTACACGTAAACAAATTTAAAACAATAGTGTTATTGAAAATATTTAATTTTTATAAATATTGCAATGTTTTTGCATTTTTGGTTGTAGTTGGAATTTTTTAATAAAATTATATTGTTCAATGTAGTTTTTGTGAATGCAGTTTTTGTGAATGGTAACAATATAATGATTAATTGTATAATCATAACTTAGTTTATTGTAACCTTATTAATGCTTATGATAATTAATAGAAATAGCAGCTTAACTTCCAGAACTATAAATTGTTCTGTAGTGAAAAATATTGTTCTCGCAACCATTTGTCCACCATCCGTTTCCTCTGCGTGATTATGAAAATATTTTAAGGACATGTTTATTTTTCTTTGATTATCGTAAGTAGATATTTTGTTTCCTGATCGTTATTAGGTTTCTTTACAACATTTTTGAAAAATTCGAATTTCATAATTTTGTAATATGTTCTCACTGCTATAATATTCATCACCACTATTTTGATACTCATATATTTATTTATATATTTTTATTTTATATTGTCCTGCTCTGTCCGATTGTTATTTTTGTTCAGTTATTTAATTTTTCTTTTCATTTTGTCATAATTTTAAGGCGTTTATCTTTAATACCACTAGCTCTGCTTGCCCTCACTGACTGCTTGTGCGAATTCTTGGGTCTCTTAATAACAAAAATATAAAATAATATCCTAAACGATTTAATGCCAAATAAGAAACCAAAACTACTTTTTTGTGACATGGATCAACAAGGATTCGTTAACACTGCGGTTTAAGATTTTATATTTTCTTGCTTTTCTGCTGGAAGAACTCACTATATTTTTTTTTTGTTGATTTTCGTTTGATGGAATTTAACAAAGTTGCCATTTATCGGCTGATATACAGGGAATGCATCTGCATATACTCTTATAAGTGTGACATTCTGGTATCAGTAGAAAACAGGATACTTTTTTGGGAAGCTCTATGCAAGCGAGAGAAAGAGAGTCATCATACAACTACAAATGCATAGTCAAAAAGTTATGGAGTTCTGGGTACGAAATCCTACTTCTAGAACGGGAGAGTAAACAGCAAAATGAACAGCGATTCCTTGCAAGCTGCTTGCACTGATTAAAAAATTAGTGTGCGATTATGAACTGGGACGAGGCGTGAGAATCGTAGATATAAGAGGAACTACAATAAGGATCAGATAAGCAAAGTCCACTGTTGAATTGTTGAAAGAACTGGGTATGAGAATAGCTGCTCAGTACAACTTGAAATGGCGAAATTAATCATCAGATATGGAAGTGTTGTGCAAACCGAAATTGATTTAATCTGTAAAAAATAATATAGGAAATGTTCCCATTCGTATTCGAATTTGTTTAATAATTTAAATCTCTACTGATCCGTTCTGCTAGTCTGATGATTAAAATATTCCATGTTGCTTTCTTAATTAAAAAAAGTTTGAATTTTTAAAAAATTCTTCATAAAAAGAAGGGAATTTGTTAACTCGAACTATTTTTCAAGTTAATCCTAAATAGTTCAAAGAAATAAAATAAAAATTTAAAATTACCTTTAGAAATACAACTAAATAGTTGGCATCTCTGCTTGATGAAAGTTTTCCAACAAATGTAGAAATAAGTTGTAACAAATGTTCTAACTTTATTTACTCAAACTATTCTTAATAGTATTTTTGACCGTTAAAATTGTTTTTCTTGATTTCCTCTTGTTATTTTGCCTGATTTTTATTATTTTTCTTGTTTCATTTTTTTGAGTTGCTGTTCAAAACGATTTTTATCATTTAAATTATTGTGGAGCGTGGCAAGTAAAAGTTGAAAATCCTATTTTACTTCTTATGCTCCCACGCTCAAGTGTTGTCTCTATTTATTATACTCAAAGTAGAAAAATTAACAAAAAAAAAGTAGCAATAAAAAATAAAGAAACGACAAAATGGCAAATAAAAAAAGAGCCAAAGAAAAAAAATCCTTAAGATAAAAAATTATATTAAATTGGATGTTTGTATTCCCGGGTGCAGTCATCTTGGATTTTATTCATAATTTATTATACCGCTAATGGTGTAACGAAGAATCCTTTGTTTTATAGAATTTTTATTTTCATTTTTATTTTTATTTTATTGTTTTTTATCCTTTCATTTATCTGTGTTTACGTTTTATGTTTTTTAATTCAGTTTTATTATTTTCATCTGAGTTTTTTTTTTGAAATGGGATTTGAAGTTAAACTTTTTATCTGAAATATTTATGTATGTATGTTTTAATTTTTCATAATTCAAGTAAATTGAAATAGTTGCTTTCTTTACCAGGAGATAACTAAAGTTTATGAGTATTTGATTTCAAAGGGACTAGAATGCACCTCAATGCAACTACTGATAATAATAATTTACAAATTAAAGATTTTTAAAAACACCATTTTGTAATACATATTTTTAACAGACTGATGCACAATGAACTCTAATCGGACTGAATAACATTTTTGTAAGGAAGCTATTTAAAGATTATTCATCGAAACATTTCTGAGAAACTACCAAATTATAGAAAACTAAATATTTAAATATTTAATTTTAAGTTTTTCAAACAAAATTATTATCAAAGATTTCTGAAAATTTAGGAATTATTTTATAATGAAACAGTTCCCAAAATGTATGAACATTTCTTTAAAGTTAGTTATTTTTTAGCAATTTTATGGAAAAAATATGAGTTTTGATCGTAGACCTTTTCTAAATTGGAGAATTGCTGACAGTCTATAAGTAAAAAGTCTGAAATGGAGAATGTGTTTTCTATCACAGAAAAAAACATGCATGAAGCAGTTTGAACAATTAAGTCATCAATTATTCATAGAAAGCGACGGGCATCTTTATAACTGGTGACCTTATAAAATGTAGTCTTGGTGAACAATCTTTACATATTTTGCATTTTTAAAAATTTATTACATTCATAAATAATTTAAAAAAATAATTTCTTACGGTTAAACTGTTAGTAAGGAATACCTTGAAATATAGAAAAGTTTTACCAAATTTAACAACAAAACCCATGGGCCTTATTTTCTTTTTTCTTCTATTCATAACTTCTTGCTCAATATTCTTCTAAGATAAAACCTTTAGTAGACCAGGGCTGTTTACAAAACAACATGCAGTTTTTAAATGATTTTTAACAATGTAAATTAATTTGTCTTTTAAAACCCTGCAAAATGGTTTATAAAATAATTTTATGAAATCGATAAAAATAGAAAAGAAAATTAATTTAAAAAAACAGGCCGTGGGCTTTTTACGACAAAAATTAAGTATATTTTTCGAAGTACTGATCCGTTCTGCCAGTCTGATGAATAATACATTGTTCCAAATTGGTGCTCTCATAATAAAAAAATAATGGAGTCATCCCAAAATTTCTAAAAATTAAAAAAAAATTAGTAAACTCGGATTTGCCTTGAGCAAAACAATTTCTTTCAATAAATTAAATTTTCTTAAAAAATCGAAATTGCATCGGAAAATTTGGGCTCGAATCGTCACATCCGTGATCGTATCAGCAATCGTACGAAAGTAGATTACGCGATACGTCAATCGTATGAACTGATTCACATGATGACTTACGATTGCAAGCGGTTCGTAGTTTTTGTGAAAATTTTCAAAGGATATTTTAGGGGTGTTCATTTCATATCTTCGTTATGAGTGTTGGCCGAAAATATTATGGTAGAATGTTTTACAGAAAAAAAGCTAGTTGGTAAAATAAGTTACATTCTTATTTCGTTCATACAATATTATGCTCAGGAAGATATTTCTAACCGCTTTATTCCTCGCATTAATATCATGGTTAACAAGGCTAGAGGCGTACCTGCTTTTATTAAGTAAGTAAGAATATACTTTTATATGGCTCAGATGTTTGGGATCCAATTTATAATGCGCATATCGATCACATCGTGTCCATCCAAAAACAATTTCTTCTGTTTTGCTTGCGAAGCTTGCGCTGGAATCCAGCATTAAATTTACCTCCTTATTACCAAAGATTAGCGCTTATTAAATTGCCTACTCATAAAAGCCGCAGGTCTATGCTAAATGTTTCGTTTTCGATGAATATCATTAATGGAAGTGTGCAATAAATTCAATATAGAAGTACATACATATGTACATCAAATCAATTGCAAATATTTAACAGCGACACAAAATAATTAATTATCTAACTTTAGCAACCCTTGTTGATGATTTCGAAATGCAAAACAAGCCATCATCCCCTTATTAGATTATATCTCTTTGATAAGAAATTCCTGCCAGCCACCACCCACTTCCAAATTAATTCTCATGCAAGACGTGAAACCATATTACTGGCATTTAATGTAAAATTCTAGCACTGATTTTAAAAATGTAGAGATAAATTTTCGAAATATTTTTAATATCGCACAGGGAATTAAAGCGTGACAATGAAACGAAGTATTCGCCAACAAATAGAATATTTCATAACGTATCCCTCCAACAACAAAAAAAATAATCACACTAAAATTTACATATTTTTATGCATAAATGAAATTCTATGCTTTTGCTAAAAAGGCAGACCTGGAACAAAATAAAAAATGAAGAAGAAATGTATATAAAACCAAAAACATTTTCAAAATAAATTTACATATTTTAAAAATTTGCAAGCAACCAAACGCATTTTAAAAATAGCAAAAGCCTAGAAAACTGAATAAATAAATAAATAACAGATTGTTTTCCTGCTTATGTTTTTGTAGTTTTCTTTTCCGGTTATAATAAAATCATAAACTCTTATAAAATTAATGCATATTTGAATATTTACCGAATTACACACAATGATAAGAAAAACATAAAATAATAAATATATAACAAAGTAATGATACTGATAACACTGGCCCTCACAATTTTCCGTCTTAAGTTCTAAATATCAAATTTCGTTTTCTTTAACGTAAAGATAATAATTGTTATTCTTTTTATTAACTCTGTGCTGTTGCAAAAACCAAAATCATCAACTGCTTTATCAGAAAATCACAAAAAAAATCAAACTTCATTTACCAAAAATTCAAATTTTTTATTATTATTATTTTATTAATATTAGGTATTTTATATTCATAAAATCAAAATGTATTCATTCGTCAGAACAGAAACTCAAAATAAAATATTTCTTTGTCGACTTGTGTAATTCTTTAGAGTTATTTTTAATCTAAAATCTAATCACGTGTCATAACATAAATATCACACATTTAAACATATTGTACATAAAGTAATAAATACATCAGTGTTGCCACCAACGAAATGTTAAATTACACATGCATCATGTCAAAATTACACATGAAATTAGGAATTACACATGCCTTTTTTCGCAAAATAATGTGCTTTGATTTTGTTAAATTAAATATTTGACCTTGTTTGGTGTAATTGCAAAATTTTTAAGATGATGATTTTCAATACTTGGGCTTTCAAGGTCATTTAATAAAATATTATTTTTTACATATTATTCCGACGTATCGTTGATATTTTCCAACTTCTTCAGGGAAGTTTTATTTTTTTAGATATATAATTTTCTTTAGACCAATTCTACATCATTCTCCTTAAAAATATCACAGTTTTGTTTTGTGTAAAAAGGACTATCACAAACAAAAACTTAATAAATTTAAAGCAAAAATACGCGAAACAGGTTCATAAATAAATTAAAATATCACAGCCAATCCACACTTGCCGTCATCACAATAAAAAAGTGGTGCTCAAAAACGACAAAATTTTAAATTACACATGAGTTACACATGCCGCCAATTACACATGGGCTACACATGAAAATAAAAATTACACATGATATGTGTAATTACACCTAAGGTGGCAACACTGAAATACATACAATACCCAGCAAAGAAAACGCTCTCCCGTCAGTGACTCTACACATTGCATAAAATTTGCATAGAGGCTCTCTCGGAGAAATCCAAAGTGCGCTCTGTTTGTACCACCTCGATTCAGTATTTCTGCATAATACTAAACATTTCATGGATAGAAACCAGTGTTGCCACCTCAGGTGTAATTACACATATCATGTGTAATTTTTAGAGTCATGTGTAGCCCATGTGTAATTGGCTGCATGTGTAACTCATGTGTAATTTAAAATTTGTATTGTGATGACAACTGTGATGACGACAAACAAGGATTGGCTGTGATATTTAAATTTATTTATGAACATGTTTTGTATTTTTTTGCTTTACATATATTTCTGATTTAAGAAAGAACGCCATCATTGATTTCGATTTCTTTACTTTATTTCTCATCGAACAGTGACTCGATAGACAACTCGAATGAAAACGTAAATGTTTTCATATTAAATCCGATGTGGTTGTGCTTTCGCAACAAAATTTTTATATTTAATATAAATAAAGATAATTTAAAAATTATCTGGAAATAGCTGTCCAACAATTTAAATTCGCTTGGGCCTCCCACTGGTACTATTTGTTAATGAAAAAAAAGATTAGTACTTTTGTTTGTATGCTATAGAAGAAACATATTGACACTATCTGTAAAGTAAGTTCGAGTATTGTGGTATAGAACTAGAAGCTGACAAAACCAGGATTGATGAATTCAAGATCTCAGAATTCAATGAATAATTTGATTTGCTTTTTGGAAGCTATGCAAAGAGGTGGTAATAAAAAAATTTAATAGTCGTGTGATTTACTTTTTTTGGGTTCACTGAAAAATGTCAGACATGCCAAAGAAAAGTGAAATAAGGTAATGAGAAACAGAAAAAAGGAAAAAAGCGATGTGTTTAGATAAAACAGGTATTTCATTGGCCTGAACAGCATTAAAAATTCTTATGAAGTACTCTAAACTGTTAAGCTTAATTGTATTCCCAGTTACATAAACAAATTTGAGACATTTTTTTAACTACCCGAACATCACTTGTTACGGTCATATATCCATTCAAAATCACCATCGGCCACTCACGCTAATGTACAACATTAACAGAAAAATGTATAACCCACCAATTTTTTCAATTGCTGGTTTATGGGTTTTTGCCCTTTCACTCAAATATTTATAAAACATGGGCTCCAAAGACTCTTTCACTTTCCTGAACGTAATCGAATTAAGCTTCAAACCAAATAAAAATAGGTATTCCACATTATTCGAACTTACTCTAGACGTGGGCAGATTTAAAGTCACAGACTAAAAAAATAGGGAAAACCAAAAGAGTCTTAGAGACACGGGCTTATACAAGACGCTGTTTCTATCGCCAACTGAAGCACCCGTGGGTAAAGTGTTTGGTGTAATTCCACTAATCAATTGATGATTATTTTGTTGCAATGGTGGAGTCACCAACTAGGTGCATTAAAGCTGTTGCAGTGCTTACACAAAATAGTAACCCGGAAACTTCCCAGCACAAAAAAACTATGTAACAATGAATACTTGTTTTTGTTTGTGATTGTCCTTTTTACACAAAACAAAACTGTGATATTTTTAAAGAGAATGATGTAGAATCGGTCTAAAGAAGATTATATATCTACAAAAACAAAAAAATTTCCTGAAGAACTTGGAAAGTACCAATAATAATAAATAAATCGGAATAATATATAAAAATAATGTTTTATTAAATGACCTTGAAAGCCCAAATATTGAAAATATATTCATCATAAAATAATGTTGGAATTACATCAAAAAGGTCAAATATTTAACCTAAACAAATCAAAGCACAAAAAAAGAAATCATGTGTAATTCCTACTTTCATGTGTAATTTTGGCATGATGCATGTGTAATTTAACATTTCGTTGGTGGCAACACTGATAGAAACACCCTGGAGATTTCAAGCAATCGACTTGAGAAGAAAATAGTATGGAAACCACTCGAATAACTGAGTGTTTTTCATACAAATCGTTCACTCAATTCAATTGCTTGGGTTCTATGAACAGCACATTAGTAAAAAAAAACTCAAAATTTGTGTTACTCAATCAATAAAAACGATAAAGGCATGCAAGTAAATACAAATTCCAATTTTTTGCTGAGATAAATATATGTATTTCCATCTTTATTTAAAATATAATTTTCTCACACATGCAGCCAAACGTATTCATTTGTGTGCATGTTTTTCCACAATGAAACATGTGCATAAAACATGTGACTTTTGATTATTGTTTCCATAATCGGATTTAAACCAGAATAATGATAATTTTTATGTACGTGAAGTATGAGTGACAGAAAGCCAAATAGCTAAATAAAATCATATTCTGATATCGTATTTTATTGTTTGCAGAATTTATAAAACAAATGACCAAATTTTTTTTATCTTTTTTTATAAAAGAAAAAATATTTTTATTGACAGAACAATTAATAGAAGATTTTGTTTACTATTTATAAAATAAACTGCATAAAATATTGACCGCATTTTACAGTGTACACAGCAGGGACTTTCGGTAAATAATTGCAAAGAAATATGCAACAATGCAGGCAATATAGTTGGACTTTCGAAAAGTTTCACTTATTTATATACACACTAAGAAGTGTTTTGCTTTTAGCACAAAGTCTTATTAGTAAGAGAACAAACCCTTTTTTGTCTAAATAGCTTGTTATGAATATAAGCCTCGAAAAACTTTGCGAGTCGTTGACACTTTATTAAAGCAACCTGCACTAATTGTTGCAATGAGTTTTTCAGAAAAGGAAAGTCGTTCAGCTCAAATGTTTTTTGTATGACGGCCGTATCGTTCAATTCGGGCGGAAAGAAATTGGTTTTTATTGATCTGTATCATACTCCATTGGCGGCACTGCCTTCATCACAGTTTTACGAATTGCGGTGATATTCTAGTCATCTTACTCATGCTCAGTAAAAAACTGAGGCCTTCGTAACGATTGCTTTAACGAATACTCATTATGGTAACAAAGTTTTATATTTGCTATATTCTTGATTTGGTATGAATGAATTATGGGAAAGAGTACTACTTACGTGATCGGTGGAGAACGATTCCAGTTCTAACACCATATAACACCATTAACTGTTCAATAGCATTGTCATTAAATGTATCCATACAATTAGGATACTCTGCCACAATTAAGGTACCATTAACCTTTTTGTCAACGGCAGCATACTAGAGTACGTTTTCAAAACGATGTAGCTCTGACTTGGAATTTCATGATATCCCAGCCAAAAGTGTTCTACGCAACAGTCCCAAGTTTAGTTAGGATTGAATCATCCGTTTGGAAGAAAACGCTAATTTTCAAAGTTGCATCCTTACGTCGACAGCCTGGTTAGTTTTTGTAGTTTGTTCTTCTCTAAACCCTGAGAGTAACTGCAGACAAGTAAAAAAAATAAGTTTTGGCTTCTCATTATTTCGCTCTTTAGCGTCTCAAGTAAAGGTAAAGGTAGCAAGTTCCTATGTGCATTTCACTGTTGCTAAGGAAGATCATCAGGGATCTGCTTTAGCAACAGTGAAATGCGCATAGAAAGTAGCTAAGTTTACCCCTCCATAATCAATTTCAATGTATTTTTAAACAATATTTGGGACAATTAGTGCATATAAAGTGCATTTATAACACTACTTAAAGAAATTTTAAAAATTCCCATAAAAGAACGACATATCAACATTAGTTTTGAGTACGTTCTTCACGAAAATTATTAAAAACCGTACAACAATATTATTTGACAAAATTTAAGAAGTTAACAAACGTAAAATTTTCAACAATGAAAAGATTTAAAAAATGCGCATTAAACATTCTTAATTTTAATTTAAAATTTTTAATTTATACTTTATATCTTGTGTTATAAATAAATGCAACTCTGAGAGAGTTCTTGCGGCAGTTTAGTGTCCTTCAAGAATCTTTTAAATCGTCTTCCGTTTCAATTTCTTGTTTATTTGGCCAGAGTTTTCTATGTTTAAGTAGATACTTTAACAAGCTAATAGGCCTGAAATGTTTATGAAGATAAACATTTCTTTCAATAATCATCACAGTTCTTTTGTGGAAATCGGGGACTTCTGGATGTCCTTAATAAATGTGTTTTAGGTTTTTAAGCCATCCATTGCTGGTATAGCAAAGTCTTACGATTTTGCATTTCAGAATTATTTGAAACAACTTTTGTGTTGTGAGGTAAAGCCTTGTCATTCGGAAAAATTACTTTGGGATGCTCATTTATTTCAATGCATTGAAATGCTTAAAATAATCCACAAAGTGAAAAACAAAGGTTTTGTAAGACACTCTTAACAAAATATTATTGTAAAATGTCTAAATTCTTCATCAAATATTCATGACAGTCTGATTTAGACTTCTAATATAATATTAATCAATCAGAAAAACACTTAACATTCGTGTAAATCCATTTGCATGAAAATGATATTGTGTAAAAGAAAAGTAAAATATAAGAAAATCGTAAAAAATACAAAAAAAAAACAAAATATTTGTGAGTGAAGTAGTGCCAAGAAATGCTCAAATGTTGAAAGAAAAACAACTGAAAATAAAAAATATTATTTGCTTTAGAGAAAATATGTTTGTCCATTGATGGTGTAATTTTTCGGGTACTTTAAAACCAGCTACTCCGCAAGTCATACTACGATTCAAACATTCCAACATCACATACACAAATGCTATGAGTTGTTTTATCCTAAAAAATCCCTTAATTTCTATATTAATATTAAATATAAAATTTAACTAATTTGAAGGTTCATTAATGTGAGTACTCTTCATTTCATCATGCGTAACTTTGCCACTCCTACTACATCTAATTATTCTATTTATCTATTTTTATAAAAAGATATTTATATTCTTTAATTACAAGAAAATACGAACGAAGTCTTATTTTTTTTCTTCAGAAATATTTAGCAGATGTCCAAACGAATTTGATACACTTTTTGTTACTCTATGTGACTTAACATTAATTATAAATCACGAATTTAATACCGTAACAAAATATGAACTGATGCTCCCAAAACCAACCACAGACAACTCGTTCAAGTCCCAAATCTAACAGCCGTCTACACATTGCGCCCCACATGAAAATTCTTCAACGAAAAGGGCGCAATTGCTGTTTTGCCACCATCAACAAAAAATAAAATCCCAATGATTATATTAAGAATAATCAAAGACACACAATTCAAATACTATATTAACTCTAAGCTAAAATCTTCAATACTTATAATAAAAGAGGGAAAAGGAGGTGGTGCAGTACAAATACATATAAAACAAACAAAAAGGAGTCCCAGTTAAACGTGTATGTTATGTGTATGTGTACACAAGGACTTTTTTTGGGAATGTAACTCAAACACACAATTACTTTGTGTGCATATACATAAGTACATTTGACACTTTATGTGTTACATTAAGATAGACTCGACAGAGAAAAACAAGAAATTTGAAACATTGCCTAAAAAACAAGCCACTAGGGAGTAAATAGATCGACTAACTAACACTAATATAATGCTGAACTAATTTAACAAAACAAAAATATCTGATTGAACACAATTACGAAAGCAACAGCAATAACAACAAGACAACAGTGTCAATGGATTCTGTATTCTATGAGAAGATATTTATACGAGATGTTGAACGAAAAATTGTTTGGCATGTGATGTTGCTGCTGTTGCTGCTGTATACTACTCACATTGTCATTTACTTAATAAAAAGGTATTATAATTTAAGTGCAATGAACAGCAAAGAAATATAAACAAAAGTTGAGTTGCCGCATTGAAAATTAATACTGAACTGAAAAATACTATGTTTCTGTGTCGAGGACATGTAGGATATGTGTGTATAAACGTATTAGTTACCAAGATCACACAGTGATCCCAATGACAAGTTTAGCGCGAAAAAAGTCATAACTCTTTTTTGGAACTACCCAGGTTAGGTTAGGTTATGTTAAGATGGCCGGTCCTAGAAACTACGCATAGACAGTGTTGGTCCTTAGCGTTATCGTGATATACGATAACCGTTAAATGAAAAAGTTAGGCCGATGTGATGATACCAACAGTACTCCACATTCTCTTGGCGAATGCTAGGAGTCTCATTAGTCCAATTCCAGAGATTTCACCGAGATCTTGGTAGTAATGATCACCCAGACAGTTCGCTCTTGAGTGTATTAGTGCCGGACAGTAGCAGAGTATGTGCTCCACCGTCTCTTTTTCCCCTGGCACTAATCAGTTGCCCAGCCCTTTTGGCATAGATAGCCGTCCAACAGCGACCTGTTATTAAACCTACCAGAAGCCTACAGTCTTTTCTCGATAGCAATAGATGACTATAGAAGATTATTGAAAAGATCTTGCATATTGCTTTACCGTGATATTTTTCGGGCATGATGCTCTCGAACATATCTAAAGTCTTTAATGCGAGACATGGCCTGCAATACCACAGATACAGTCTCAAGAAATTTCGAGCTGCTTTGCTTTACTTTACTTAGCTTAAATTTGGAAATCGTCATTCTCGTCGTATTGTATATCATTTTTTATGAAAATATAAAATACAACAGCATCACTTTACATCTTTTGATTTTTTTCGGCTTACCAAACGTTGAACAAATTCCGTTTGGTGATAGACATTGCAACCTAAAGATTCCATATAAAGTGTTTAGGCAAAAATGGACAGCTGATTTCTTAAACATTTAACAAATAACATGTTACAGATAAGACCGACACAAAAATTGGAGCGAAAGGAATACATTTTAATTTTCATAATTTTTTTCCTAAGCGGAATGTCAAATCAACGGCTCACCAAGAATTTAAAAAAAAAATACATACCTCTATTGTATAAATAAATCCAACAAATATTACAGAAAATGTCACTTTATTTTATAAGTCCTCCGAATCACACACAATTATCAACTGGTCTCTTATTAAAAACAAAATTAAGAAATATTTTATGTTCAAAAGAATACTGCAGTGATAATAATGTAAATATACATACAAAAAAGGGATGCCATTTTGCATCATACTTTTGTAGATACTTGTCAATAAAATACCAAAAATATCACATTTTTACTAGAGTTATTTACTAATTTGTTTTTTTTTTATTAGTAAAAAAATATTTGTTTTCTGTTTGAGACAAAAAGCTTTTTTACGATGTTATTCCGAGCTAAGTTTCATGAATTCCTACCGCTTTTCCAAATACCAATTAAAAAATTGGCAGTAATTTTTGTGAATTGTTATTGCTTCCATAATATCACTAAGTGCATCTTTTCGACTTCTCAAGAAGTTATAATAAAAAGTTACCTAAAAATCTCGGAAAAAATTATTTTACTTTTATAGAAGTTTGTGATTCAGTTATAGTTCTTGGATAATGTCAGGATTTTTCTAAAAACTGGATATATTTTTTTAAAATAAATTTTATGAGAATTTTTTTCATTTAAAACGTAAAATTAAGTTTACGAGCTGTCAGCTTAAAATTGCATAAGAGAAAAAACGAGTCGCTGGTATGCGTCCCTTCGAAATATAGTCAACACTGCTTCCAGTTCGGTGAATAGAAATCAAAAAAGTAAACTTCTTGACTTTGAAAAGTCTAAGTAAAAATCATATAATATGCACAACGACCCATGGAAAAGTTCTGTATTGAAGTCAATGGAGCAGTTTGATTGGCCCATTTTTTTAATGCTACTGAGATCGCAACAGAGCCATGATTACTTACTTTTTATGGCCTTAAATGGGACTTGGATACCCTTTGAGAGCAGCAGGATGCCGCGCCATATCCCACAGCTTATCAAAAAAAAATCTTTTGCGCACTAAATGCGTTAATGGTGCTATCAACTGTCTTGACGGTGTCCATTGTTCGCGTTAAAGCTGCTATTTGAACTCTTTAGACAGTTTCTTGTGAGGTGTTTTTAAGGACCGCAGGAGCGATCCACACCCTTAAGACTAAAATATAACGAATGAATATAGTCTTGGAAAATTTGACCTGAATCAAACCATGTTCCATAAATAATGGTAATATTTTTTATTTTTAATAAAGCCAAAAGCCATTAAATTTAATTCATTTTATTAAATTTTTATGAAGATACTTGCCTTTGGACCACCCGCCGCTACACGTGCATAAATAGGAGCAGCAATTTGCTTCATTGTGTATGATTTTAATGCTTAAGTTGTTACTTTTAATAGTTTACGATTTATACAACTTTTGTATAAATTCAATTACTTTTCAATTTAGCCACATGTATATAATTTCATAGTTTACCAACATCATCTGGTCAGTAGACTAAGAGTTGAATTGCTTACTATAGGTGTTTGCTCTCTGCTCACAATTACCTACAAAAAAATATACAAAAATGTTCAACTAAAAAACTTGCATGGAAAAATAGAACGAAAGAATCATCAATTAAAAAAAAATAAAAGCAACATTAACAATGTTGCTGAATGCTGATGTTTTTCAATCCTTAGGGAGATATGCCATCGAGATAATCAATGACTTTTCGATATCAAATAGAGACATAGACGACATAGTCAAATAGCAAACATAGACAGATACACACACACACACACACTCACAAGTGCAATTTGCAAAAATTATTCAAGTCAAAAGACGTAGTCAGTCAGCCCCAATTTAAAGGTGATTTGACTGGCTTTTGTTGTATTTGTATGTCCTGTAAAGCTTTCGTTGAATGTACTCCGTTGCCTGTTTCTACATTTATTCACTTTTTACATGTATGTCTGTCAGCAGCGCTGTTAGAAGGACCCAAGAGGTCAATTGATGTTACTTTGAGTGCATACAATCATGATCAATACACAGTGGCAGTTATTTACGAGTGTCATATTGTGTTTATATACTGGAGCAAAGAGTCCCTGGTATTTTAGCAAATACTCCTGTAGTAGATGAATGTATATTATATATAGTTAGTTGTCTTTATTATACAGAGCGATACATTGACATCATTTTAATGACACGTGTGTTACATATTAGTCAAGTAGCATCGTTTGCATACAAGAAGGACATTGTAGTCCAATGACATAGAAAATAAAAGATTAAAGTATATTGCATGTATTGAATGACCATTAGACGACTATTTACGAGTGTTTTAGTTATTTTTTATGAAAAATATTTCTTATTAGCTGACGTCAGCTATAACCCCTTTTGTTTAATAAAAGTATTGTGGTCCAGGCAGATCCTTGATTGTGGTGGTTGCTTTTTTTCGCTCACAAGTTTTTATTTTTATTTTTCAAGACTTAATAACTTTAAGAATATGAAAGGAAATTTTAATTATGCTGACTTCAGTTCGTCTTAAAATAAGTTTTCAATTAAATAAATTTATTTCGGAAGTAATTCCAAAGCATGTAACAATCTAAAAGCCAAAGGCAATTTTGGCTGAACTAGAGGTAGAACTAACATCATGGTGTTTCGAGATCAACCACGATCTCATCATCAGTGTTTTTGTGCTACTGCTATTTAAGTTAATTGAAAAATTAAATCAAAATGAACTTTAGTCGAAATAATTAAAATTTTCATTGGAAACCATGCAATTCGACTAAAAATTCATAACTTAATATTAGGAATGGTTACTATTTTGAATAATTTCTTAGTACCTATGAATTTTGATAAAATAAACAATAATCCTGAGTGCTGGTCCTAACAAAAAATAAAGCGGCCATTACATACACATCCTGTGAGAATTTCTAATATACACTATACGCATACATGTATTTCAGGAATAACATCTCTTGTCTGTGTACTCTTTAATACACACTCCACATCCTCTGAGAGTTTCCAATGCTTTTGACTGATCTTAAAAATGTGCATGTACTATATTGTCTCTATGCAACTTTCTTTTAGTACTTGTGTTGCTATACCGGCCATAATAATACTTATTTTGTGAAAATTTCAAGTGTCCAACGCCATATTGTACAAAGAAGAATGAAATAAAACCCTAATTTCTCCAAACATAAAACAAACGAATAAGAACGTTATTCCCAAGGAAAGGAAAATTCAATGGTGATCGCCAAATATACTAAAAAAATATATTTATCAACGTTCATTTAAAAAGTTATCATAGGTGAAGCACCTCCTTCTATATACTTTATCGACAGATCTATAAAAAAGAAAGCATTTGTAACTTGTGGAATGTTCTTAATAAACGTCAACTTTGCAAAAAAGGGATGTAATTGAAGTAGCGTATGTAACACGTTCTACAAAGTTATTCCTATTTGTAGAAATATTATTAGATAAAGAACTGAAAGAATTACCGGATTAAAATCATGTATCATGTAGTCTATCAACGTAAACAAACTTGCGTAAAATAGTAAAAGGGATAGTTGCGGCTGCCCTTCAAAGAAAGAACCCATTATCTGACATCTATAAACCAGCAACAGCATTAATGTTCAGAGTTAATATACACTATTTTGTTATATTTTTTTATAAGTGATCGTAAAATTAGTGCAACATTTGGATTTAAAATAAGGCTCATCATGCTCCTTTACACTTTCTCTATAGTTTAAATAAGTTTTCTTCCTTATTATTTAAAAAATTCATTCAGATATTTTTATCCGATATACAGAGACTTAAAAAGTATATTTATCGTAGCAAATACTTTTATAAAACAGTAAACTTTTGAAAGGATTACTTTTTAGAAAAATTAGTTTTTAAAAATCTTTTTTTTAATATACATTCAAAAACTATCTCTGGAAAAACACACCTCGGGAAAAGTTACCGTCTGAAATTTTTTAAATTATGCCCAATTAAAAAAACTGCATTTTGAAAGAAACACATTTTGAAAAAGCACATTGAAAAAATCCTATTTTGTAGTTTGAAACGAGAAATTTTTCAATATATTTTTCAAAAACAATTCTCAAATAATACAGTTTGATAAACCTGCAGAAGGTTGTAGGTGTCCAACAAAAAAACCCTGAAAAAAGTGTTATTAGTTTTTATATAAATTTAAGGCCTGCCCGCCGCACGTTGTTTCTCTTAATTCTGAGCTTAAAAGAACTAAACTGTTTTCCGCTAACAACTAATTTTAGTTCTTCATTTGCTTATTTATTCATTTACTAACTAACTAAATATATAAAAAAGATATTCGATCATTCGCAATTACTTTTATTACATTGTGGGTTCCAGTCTAGGACTTGGCAGGATATTTCATTTGGATGCTTCCTTAGAGTATGCCCGATCCATTTCCGCTTTCTTCGTTTAATAATCGTTTGTTGCATTTTCTATACAGTTCGTCATTGCTTATGAAATTTGGCCACCAGATTTTCAAAATGTAGAACAAGCAGTGGTTTGTAGAACCTTGTAATTTACAGTTCAGTACTGTTGTTGTCAGCCACGTTTCGCAGCTATAAAGCCAATTGAACTCATTTCAGTTAATATTTTAATATCAATATTTTAAAATATATAATTTAAGGTGCAATGTACTTGTGGGACAACCAACCTCTATCTTCACTTTAACTTCCTCTTCTTTTATCCTTCCTTCCACCATAGGATAGCGCCTACTTTTCTGTTCCATTTCTGGTTCACGATACGTTCTGCTTTGAGAAATGGTAGGAGTTTCATTCGTCAGGATGTTTGAACTCAATTGTTTCTTGGAGACTGCACTCCATGTACTTGTGTTGAACTCATATTTGTTAGATATCCTTAAGCTTGGTCAATGAGTGATAGGTGCCGAGTGTTGTTCATGAGCAAACGTACCAGTTGCCGCACCTTCTTCTTACTCACAATTATAAAGAACCGGCTGCAATTCTTTAGGATAGATTTTGATAGTGTTGTAAAAGTATTGTGCATTGGAGTACCGAGTACTCAATACCGTATATATTATCCGGTACTCAATACCCAAAACTAACTACTCAATATTTTCAGAAATGCATTTCCATATGTAAATACGAAAATTTTACTTACAAATGTTTGAAGGAAAGTTAAGCGCCTCTAAATCATTTCCAATAATTAATAAGCCTGGCCCCTCAGTAAGTAAGATATTTTTAATGGATTATTTAATTTGCTAATCCATGAATTATTATGGAATATGGGTAATAATAAAATTGAATTTTAACCTATTAAATATTTTTATTTTTAAATAATAAAAAACGTTAAAAGTATTGAGTAGTATCGAGTACTGAATTGAAATATTATTGAGTAGTATTGAGTAGTCAAAAGTAGTCGCTTTTTACAACACTACACACCTGGGTATTCCATTTTCGTAGTAACCGCTTAAGAATCTAGCAACCCACATACGGGCTTGCTAATTTAAATAGTTTTTTTTAATCAATTTTCAGCAATTGAAAATGTATTAAAATTAATCTTAGTCGAATATGCCGCTTAAAGTTTTAGAAGGGAATACATTTTAAAGTTCCTAATGGTGAATGTCAAGTTCATCGTAAAGTTTTCTTTGTCTTGTGCAATACTTGAGAATGTCTAAAATGTGAAACATTTTGTCAAACAATACAAGTTTATTAACGTTCTACATTCTGTTATTAAAAATGTGTATGCTCGAATGTAATATTGTTGAAAGTCATATTTGTATTAAAACAATAAAGTTGATTGTCTTATAATTGAGATCATCAGCAGTTTCACAACAGTGAACATAAATTAATTTTGCGTCATGACGATAATCTTTGTCAATTATGCACTGGCATATTAAGATAATACTCGCATAAGAAATAAAGCGGTTACGGTTAAAGATTTCTTTAAGGAATTTCATTAGTATTGCGAGTGAGGTATTGTGCACAGTAAAGTTGACTCTAAACACACTTTAGTTTTCATTCATTATGACGGTGCTGATGTGTCAATATCAGCAAGCTAGCAGCCGTTTAAAATTAGTTGTGCTTTTTATAAGCACACATTTTAAATTAAACTACAAAGATATCGCACACAGAAGTTTAAATAAACTGTAGAACTCCTTCGCACTCATGCTTAGATGTGAGCGAATATTCATCATGGTTTTTGAGTATAAAATTAATTGTCACAATGCAGCAATTTAATTAAATCAAAAGTTACTTTTCAGCGAACTGCCAGCGTTTAATATTGCCTCAGGTTTAAACACATACACAGACACACAGACACACATATGCTCCAATTCTCCAACATCTACTCAGGAAACTGATGATTCAAGTTGACTGCATAACTTATGCAGTCAGCTTTAATAACTTATATTTTCAGAAAAACTCAGAATATTCGTAATAATAAACATATACAGGGTGTGCTTTTTAGGAGGATATAATTCTAAATTTAGATAAAACAAAATAAATATATCAAATGTCTATAAAATTGGCCAAGCTTGAGAGATAATTTTATGCCACTAATGCTTGAATATGACTGACATGGACAAGAACCAAAAAAATCGTTATATTATGTAAACATTAAAAGATCATCAAAAAGTCTCAAAATAAAAGTAAATCGAAAAATTTCCAGCAAAAAATAAAAATCAGAAATATGTAATCTTCTAAAGCAGCGTCGCAATTTTAATTGCTGAATACAATTAAAAAACGTTGGCAGAAACACATACATTATATTTTCTTACAAACTATATGGGGCAGGTTTGATATAAAATATATAAATGGCCTTATTCACAAACGATTAATAAAATTATCTACTATAATTTAATGCTGGAAACCTGGTTTTAATGCATACATTAGCTTTATTAAGAGTTTGTGAAAAAGGACATAAATGTTTATATTTTCCTGTTTTATATGTTTAAATTTTATGGGAATTTTTTTAAGAAAAAAATAACTAAATAAAGAACAATTATAAAATTACAGTTGATTGCTTAAGCATAATTTCTGAAGGGGAAAGCTCGCCAATCATTGCAAAATGAATGGCCACTCATGGAAATCTGTGGCCCACATCTCGCCCATTTTTCGAGCAACAAAATTAACAAATTGCAAAATAAAATGCTACCGGAAGAACGCACGTTGAATTGAAACTTCAACAAAAAAAAATAGATTTTTTTAAATATACGAAATAAAACGGCAATAAACGTAAAAATAAGAAAACAGCTAAAATCGGAAGATTTGTGATTGAAAAGTCATACATTTCGGCGACTACAATTTTTTTCGTAAGACAATAATTTTCTGAGCAGAGTTTATGGGACATTATTAGACACCAGCTAAATATGCCGCTACACAAGTCTTATACATTCGTGTTGTCTTTTCTGCTTGAGGGGCGGAAAAATTAAAACAAGTTCACTCAAAGTTATTTAAAACTTTTAAAAACATTAGTTTTAAAACATCTTTATTGCTTTATGTTTAGATGAGAAGCTTATAAGATTTGGCATAATTGAATATAGTTGTTTTATTAAATATTATAACTCGTGGCTAATGCTGCATTCACAAACTGTGTTCATAAATTTCACAAATGGTACAAGTAGTAACACAACAATCCATCTAGAAGTAGCTGCGTAAATCATATTCTACTTGAAATATTTCATCGATTGCAAAAACTGCTCTATGTACATCACAAACAGATAACTCGTGAAAATACCTACTGACCTTCAAAAATAGAACTTAAGTCATATTATATTCAAATATAGCGACCATTGAGGCGTAAATCGGCACTATGCGGCCACGATTTCGCGTAAAAGCAAATAATAATATATTTGAGGAGTAAAACAGTTCTTGCTTTTACAAAAAATAGAAGAAACAAATTACGTAAGCCGTTTCATAAACATAATCTCGACCATTAAGATTTTTCCTTCAACTATTTCTAAGTATTCTTAAGCATTTGTCATAAAAAGGTCACCTTTCATATCCCATATAAATTTGTTAAGGAAAACTCTTACTGTAGCATTATGTGTCATGCCTTAAGTAATAATTGAAATATCAATTGGGAGCGATAAGATACACATAATTCCATTCTCATAGACATATTAGTCATTTCCTCCAAACTTACTACACTTGAGTACTTTTCAGAGAAACAAATTATGACTTAATTTTAAGGATGCTTTATTGCCATTCCTTTTTTTCACTTGTTGAAAAATTACCCAGAAATTTCCTTTTCTTAAAATTGTAGCAACCGTGAGTCTTGGATGGCTTTAAATGCTGCTGTTGTGAAGTTTGTAAAAGGATTAAATTTCAAATGAGCCAAAGGGGAAAAATAATAAAGAAATTAAAAAGTTAGTTAGTTTAGCATGAAGTGCTAAAAGTTATATGCAAAAGACTCTGCGTTGTCATGAAATGAATAAAGATACAATTTAAATTACTTCTAACGGGTGCTTTTTTTGAACGGCCCACTTTATTGAAATAAAGCACAAAAAGAAGTTTTGCACATTCATTACATTGGCTTCATTTAAAAGATAATAATTATATATTGGAGCATTATTAATATATTTTTTATGTTTGTTTTTTATTTTAACTAATTTTACCGGAAGTTATTCACAACACCTGCCAGAGATCTAATTTTACTTTTACAAATTTCTAATTAATTTTTAGTTTATGTAAATTCTTACGTTGTTTCATGATTTTTAAACAAATTAAGTAAATGTTACAAGTTATTATATTTTTATTTACAAAAAGAATTATTCATTCAGAGTCATTCTCAATAGTTTTCCGATTTATCGAACCTAATTGTTGTCAGGCCTGTTCGTTAAAGTGAATTGTTCGATATATCCAGTTTATTTTACTCATAATTATAAATATGTAGTGTTTTTTTATATTTTATTAAAATTATAGTAATTCAAAATAAATATTTCTTTAAAAATGTGTATAAGAAAAGAAATAATTCATAAAAACACAGTCTGCTTATTGAAACGAACACCATTTTTTAATGGCATATTTTTGAAGTTCTCTCAAAAGCATTAAATTTGTGCTACTAACATTGTTTTGTTGAGCTCATTTCATACAGTTTTGGAAGTGTTTAATAATATCTTGGTGTTTTATTTCGGGCTCTAGAATTTCAGTTTCATCAAGTTTCGATGTGCATCGTTTTGTTATACATATATTCGTTAAACCGAGCACAAAATTAAATTTTTAAGTAAAAAATTGGGTGTTCGTTAAATGCTATGTTCATTAAATCGAATGTTCGTTAAATCGGAAAACTACTTTAATTGCAAATTGAATTCTTTCCTCTGATTAAAAACAACTTACGAAAAATACAACATTTTTTTGTAAAACTTTAAACATGAATACGGTTGAAATATGCTCTCGAATCACAAGATCGTGATGATTTTTTTGGAAGCTAATTTTTACCGCAGAAACTGTTCATCACTGATTATGAATAAAAAACAAAACTATTCACTAATTTAGAAATTTAATATTTATTAATATTTTTGTTTTGCAACCGGTGCCGCTACGCAGTCCAACTGTCAAACCATCTGAGAATCTTTTGCTGGTGCCATTATATTTACCACTGGCTCAAAATTACAAATGTAACTATTTACTTCCCTTAAACTAATTGTGATATATTAAAGTGAATAGCGCCTCTGCTACAAAAGATAAAGTTGGTTTGTGGTTATATTTGTCACTTTTCTGTATGAGTATTAACGGTTTCTATTTCTATTGCGATAATTTTGATTGAAAGCTAAATATTGCCAATGATTTGAAATTTTATGTTTTCTTTTATCTTGTGGTTAAAATATATTAAGCATTCTCTTTGGGGAAATACCACAAAACAAATAAGATTATTTTTCATCTTATCGGTATAATTAATTTAGTTTGTTTCAACATACTTCTGGCAAACAATTAAGGAGAATATTATAAATATAAATGTAAATAAAACAAGGGTTAAAACTTACTCACACACTTTAACTTTTCTACCTCAATTCTGAATTCAGCTGGGAGTCAGATAGAGAAAGTAATCAAATTGTATATATTTCTATCTCATATTTGACATATAAAATAAAATGTCAAGCAAAAAAAGTGGAAACAAGCAATAGATAATGATAAGAATTGATTCCTATGGCTCCAATGTAACGAAAATCTTTCATCGAATTATGTCCTGTGGCATTAGTTTTACTCCTGACCAAGTTATTCCTGTTCCTCTTATCTGGGATCCTAATCTTCTCTAAGTTTTGACAGGATCTCCTCTAAGTTTTGAAGGGTCTAACTCGTCTTGTAATGCCTTAAGGGTTCCACTCCATTGCCACCTTCGATATTGCATCATGAGGCTCTTCTCAAATTATGGCCAACCCAGCTCGATTTCTTCTTTGCAATTTCTATACGGATTGGAGTTTCGTCAGTTCTTTGCCAAAGTTCTCTGTTGGAAAGTACGTTCTGAGAAAATATTCACAACATTTTTTAGAAGCAACTGTTAGTTAATAAATACTTGCAGGGATTGAATGACACTTGCAGTAGGGTCCTGGATTCAGATCCATATAGCAAGGATGAGGAGATGAGACGGATCTTAGTTTTTTTTTATAGATTTGCGATAAATTTCATACTCTCTATAAATATTTAATGTGACATAAAGCTGTGGAGCTCTTACTTTATGGGCCTGCTTGTCTAAATACAAAAGAAGAATTCATGCGAAATTGACAACTCTCGTGGCAAATACGAGCATTGTGTAAATTTGTGATTAAAATCGCACTAAATCAAACTTTATTTAACTTATTTTAAATTAAATTTTTTAGTTTTTTACACATTTTTTACAAGTTCGGTATCAAATAAAAGGGAAAGGTCTGTTGAATTTTATATAATTTTTTTCTTCAGCTCATCTGAAAAATATATATAAATGTTCTTTTAAAAATTTAAAGTTTTTATTAAAAAACACTATAAAAATTACGAAGATACAAACAATTTACTGTCAGGCCCACGATTTCACACGTATTCGATCTTTCGAAAGAATGAATTCCATCGACATAGTGGAGCTGGCAATTAAGAAACAGATGCCTTCGCCAGGGATTGAAAAGCTCTGCTACTGATCAGTAACGCAGACGATTTGAAATTCATTTGGAAAAGTATGTTGTTCTTAATAGAAGTCATTGCCAACAATTTAAATAATTACAGATTTGGAGTAGAGTTTCACAAATTTACGTAAACAATTTTTAATAAAGCAAAATCTTTTTGATTATGACTACATATCCCATACAAAACAAATTATACTCAAAGTCTCGTAGTACTTAGTCGTGCAACTATGGGTTTTCCTAAGTTGTACTAAAAAATACCACGCTGTTCAATAACAACTCCTTAAAGGGTGTGATCGCCAGCTATTTTACATTTCATTGATGATTTTTGTATGGAGTTTGACAGTTGAAAATGAAAATTCCAATCAACTGTTTTTAGCATGGATACGAAATCTTGAAAATTGTCCCGAATAACCCAGAGAAAACGGTTTAGATTTTGATAGAGATTTTAATTGAAATCTACTAGGTTTTGGTCTGGTGTACATGGCATATTAAACATTAAACATTTCTAGATTTTCTCTGTTGTAGTTGATGAGGGCAAAATAATATTTAGATAAAAATTCAATAAAAGAAAGTTATATATAATAAGAATAAAACATAAATGCTGACATCAACAATTTTCACGACATCGCTTCTGTAAATTCAATGTATACGATTTTGTTTTTTTGTTTCCATTTTTTGTATAACAGACTGTCAAAGGACATGTGTAAAAATGAATTTTTATATAATGTATATTGGTTATTGAGCTGAGTGAAAATAATATCAGTGTGGGTTGTACGAGGATGCTATTAAATCTTGGACTAAAGTACCGTAACCGTTGACACAAAGATGAGTATAGAAGAGATTTTAAGTAAAAGAATATATGTTTGTTAAGTTAAGTATACTTTATTTAGTAAAGAAAAAGTAACCATTTCAATATGTTTTGCTATTTTCTTTCATATAAACATGTATACATGCATATGCATACATATATACTAACATAGCAAATATATAACACGTTTCTATTGTAGTCATGGCTTATGCGATGTTAAGCTATCCTTGACAGTAATCGTGTCCTTGTATTATATCACATACTTATGCATATAAATAATGGATGAAGCATAATTTTTCTAATAAAATGTGAGTAACTAAGATAAACAATGAAACAAGGAAATACTGTTTTGACCCTCGATTTTATTGCAAATTCAAACAGCAGTGATCTAGAATAGCCAACAATGAAAAATTTATTTGTTGTTATATATTTTAGCTTGTTTTGTGTTTGCGTCTTTTTTAATTTTTCGCATTTTCTCCTTCAGACAAGCATTTTTTATGTACCTATATAAATAAACAATAATTTGCAATAGTGTGTTATTGCTGCGAACGGAAAAATTCCTTTGGTGTAATTTGTAAGGTTTTGTCCTTGCAAAGTGCACGAAATTTTACACAGTCAATGGTAAATTAAAAATTTAAATATTTAAAAGTAATCGTTTTGCAAGAATTTTTTACATTTAAGTCTGAATCGATGTAAGGACTTGCCATGATTTTAATATGAAATTCAAAAATTTATATCTATATTTTTAAAAACTCTTATTTTATATTATCTAGGAGGAATTCAAATATCAATGATAAACACGCATTCTTTCTCCTTCATCTTTGTTGATGAGTATAAATTTGTTTGTACCAAATGCTTGACTTTAATGCTTTTTCACGGTATGATTACAAAAGACACTTTAAGTCTGGAACTGATTGCTGTCTGAATTTCAGGTTTTAAAACGCTCATATATTTTTGCACTGAAAAATAATTAAGTAGACTTATGTCGGAAATTGTTCACACAAATAGATTAAGTATTTCACTGCATCCTATTTGAATTATTGCATAAAATTTTGTTGTGTGCTACTTAGTCTGCTGTTTTTTGCTTAAAAATTCCAGACTATTAACGTTTATCAAATAGCACTTTATTGCTCAATACTTTAGAAGACTTTTTTAATTGGGAAATTTATTTTGTTAAAATATAACGCTCGAAAGAATTAAAAATTAATAACAAAGTACAAGGAAACGAAAAGAAGCCGAAATCTCCGCGACCAAACAATTTTTGCCACTTTCAGTTTTGCTTCAGCTTTCGGAAAAAAGCCACCACTTATTGTCTTAACCTCTCTGCAATGGACAATAAATGTTAAAAATTCCGTATACTTTCCTATTAAACATGTCTATGCAAGTCAATAGCTGATCATTTGTACTTCACCATGAGTCAAACCGGCTTTCGAATTATTCGAAACAATTTAACCAATACATTTTTTCGGATTATGCGAAACCCGTTTTTTGTATTTTTCGAATATTTGATAACTTTTATCGTGAAGCTGTTAAACTATACATAAAAAAAATTAAAAATGTTTTAAATGTAAAAACAACTTCGTTTGTGACATTCTCGAGGTGTTAATGTTTTTATTGTAGAGATGAATGTTCGAGCATTCTTCTGACATGTTCAGTACTAGCAAACGGAAATATCCTTGAGACATTTAACTTTTCATATACAGTTCATATGGGAATATAAAACTCTGACAGAACTCAGTAACAGCCTTCAACAAAAACTCACATGCAAATTAAGAATGAAACAAAAGTCTAACACAGCACTAATCTAAAAAGCGAAACTACTCTTGACACAAACGCAAAATAAAATAAACCCAAAAAAAAATAATAAGCAGAAAATTAAAAAAAGGTTAAAACCAATAAATATCTGTAGTTATTTAAGCCTGAAAAACTATTTTTATTGTAGATCCTACAGCTGACACACATACACACGCAGACTCCAAAAATACATACAAATTATTGCGGTTGTCAATTGCTTTGAATATGCCCAGCAAACATACAAGTTTGATCTCAAATCGTGAATGATTTGATTCGAAACCAAACTCCAAACTGTTATTTGAGAAACATTTTGTTTTTAACAAAAAGGAGTCTTTATTCTTAATTTGGAATTGTTCTCGAACTTAAAATCAAACATCGTTCTTAAATGTTTTTCAATTGTGTATTGTAAATTATTTTAATTATTTATTTATTGTAGATTAAAATCCAGCACAATAAGAAAAATATCTTTTAAATTATAGTGCTAGTGGAAACAGATCAGAGGAATATTAACTTAATAAAATAAGAAAAAGAAAATAAAAATATATGTAAGTATAATAAATCGTGGATAGTACTAGTTAAAAAATAAATAATTTATCACGGGAATTAGTAATACAAAAAATAAATAGTAAATGCAATATTTAATATAAAAAAATTTAATAAAGATAAAAAATATTAAAAGTTTTAGGACGAAAGAGGAAAAAATATAAAAAATTTAAGGCAAGAAAGAAAAATGAAAATAATTAAATTTGATGTATGAAAGAAAGTAGATTACATAAACAATTTAGATAACTCCCTTTTAATCGTGTTGGCATTGCCTATATTTTGAATATGATTAGGCAAGTTTGATATTCCCGGGAAATCTAAACGAAAAGCAACTCATTTGCAATCCACTAATAACATTTTTTTATCTTGGTATTTATTTGAGACATATATAAAGTAATTAATGAAGAAATAAAATGGATATCCAGCGAACGATAACATTTGACATCCAGCGAAAGGCACTTAAGTTTTAAAACACTCAATCAACTCAACTGCAATGCCGTTTTTTAATAATATCTTACATAAAAGTATAAGAAATGTGTTTGTAATTTTTGTTAAAAAATTTTAGCTCACAATTTATTTTATTGATTTTTAAAATACTGAAGAATTTAAAAAAAATTTACATTTTACTTTTTCAAAAATATTTATGTGAGATTTGATAAAAAAAAATAAATGAAAAACTGTTAAGATCAAGGCAGATATCACTTTAAGGTTTAACAGTATTTTTAACACTTGATATTTAAATGGGAAAGTATCACTTGTCCAAAAAATTGATCTCAAAAGGAACATGAATTTCAATTAAAATATTAATCTCAAGACAATGAAAAAAGGGTCGCGAAAAACATTTCATATCGAATGATAAAACTATCATATTTTAAAGGTTTGAGTTTGTGTTTGATGGGTGACAGTCGATGTGCTATTGTTTATGTGTGTGTGTGTATATAGGAATGTGTTATTTGTGAACTTTTTTGTTGGGCTTTTGTGGTCGCCAAGTGCCAAAGCATGTCAAGTTCAACTTCTTTATTCCTTTTATTACAATATTCTGTAACATATTCTTCGAGTTTATTTATAAATTTATGTAGGAGTAGGAGTTTTTTTATTCACTTTTTTATTGTTCTTTCTCTTTGTGAAAAATTTGCAAAATCAAAACCAGGAATTCTGGTCTAAAGTACTTTACTGGCATTCTACTTTAACAATTTACTTGTATTTTTTTATTTTAGTTATTTTTTATAAGTATCTACATTTTATCAGTGCCACTCTCTGTATGTATTTTATTATTTTCTAATTCATGACATGAATATACGTAGATAAAGATACATGAATATAGATATATTTTCCAGTTGTATATTTCTTTGTTGTTTTATCTTAGTAATTTTCTAATTTTACACTTTTTGATTTTGTTAGTTTACAGCTGTGATTTACAATGTCCTACGAATAAATTTAATAAGATTTTTTTAAAACTGTTTCTCTATTTATGCTGAAGATTCAATCGCAGATAAATGGATAATATATTTTTTATTCAGTATTAATGTTGGCTTGGTAATAACAATCAAATAAAACCCTTTTTAAAAGAATATGAATTGCGTCGTTCATTCCCATAATAGTAAATTTGCTGTCAAATGTATTTTATCAATACATATGTACATGCATATACTATATGATAATTGTTATTCTTATACAAAATTATTTAAGTAACCAAAATTTTGTAAGTAGTGAAGAGACTCGTCTTAGAATTTCGTGCAGAAGTGTAAAAACAGGTATATTGAAATTTAAAACATTTTGGTTATACTTCGTCGGCTTTCATAAGTTTTCTACACGCTGCATTTTTGAACACGCAAAGTTAATGTAGTAAATATTTATTTGTACACACAAAATGGTTTTTATAATTCTCTTATGTAAATATTTTTCAAATGTGTATCAACTTTCTATTTCAAAGTGCCAACTAAATCACAATTATTGCGGGTGCGTATGAGCAACATTAATTTAAAAATTCTATTCATTAATCATACAAAGTACTGAATTAAAAAACCTAACTGCTGATTAAGCGGCACGCAATAAAATCGAAAAATTTAAAGAATTAATTTCGTTTTTCATTTAAAGTTTCTTGTTTGTAAAATGAAATGGAACGGCTGACTTATTGTCAATGTATGCAATATTTTAATGTACAACTTGCTCAGCACAATGTGGCAGGAGCTGCAGCCTGCCTCTAGAAGCTATAAAAGAATTCATATAGTATGTGAATTGCATTAAACTTATACATAAGTGCAAAGTCTTTTACGCAAAATATGATTAGTTTCTCGTCATTTAAATAAATTTGTCTTAAAAAACACAATTGCGTTTATGGAATCATCACATTTCACAAAAGTAATTGAAGCTCATTTTCATCACAAGTTTCTACTAACAAAAAGTTTGTTTAATTGGTATCATCCTCGTCCATTTCTTTTGTTTGTGCATTTTGAATTTGCTTAAAAACGTAGGAAGTGCATCATTAAATTTCCCTTTTTATAGCTTTTAGTCATAAAGTTCATAACTATGTTTTTTACTTGTTCCATTTTTATTTTTTTGTTTTTCAAATACAAATGTCAACAAAGTCTCTAAAGTCTGCCCAAGTGGTAGACAGCAAACAAAAACATTTTTATTGCAATCGTTTTCTAGGTTTTCGTTGACATAAGATAAAAACTTAAAGGGAAAAAACAACAATCAGCAAATATAAGCAAAAAACCATAATGGTATAAAAATTTTAGTTTTTTTTTGGGTTTTTTGTGATCTCTTCAATATTTGACACTTTGAATTGGGTTTGCTTAGGCAGGTGACTAAAACCAATTCAGTTTTAACGTGTAAAAAAAGACGAGAAGAAATAGACAGAAACAGTCTCGTATGAACTAGTATATTATAACATTAAAATATAAAATTATTGATTGGCTGACGCCATGCTACGATGCCACACCAAAGCACATTACATACAATATCTAGGAAGGAACATAACCAATTTGTAGCTTTAACTTCCGGGGTTTTTTTGTTTGTTGCTGAAAAAAACACTCGACGTCTTGACATTTAGAATTGTTTGTAAAAGAATAATGTCGTCCAAAACAGTTTGTCTTTCATGAAGGTGGCAAGACATTTGCTTTCAAGTTTTTTTAAAATATGATACAATAACGTCGAAGTTGTAAAAGTTAAGCAAGTAATTTCATAAAATTAAATTATTAAAATATTCTCTTATGTCATTGACAGTGGCAATCATATGTTGATTGCCTCATGGTCTTCAAATGTTTTAGAAGTAGAGTTTAATGAATACTTCTTGCACTGTTTTCTTGTGTTTTTTTTTTAGAAAGCAAGCATGCATACACTTGAGCTTTCTTTGTGTGCAATAAACTCCGTAAACACACTTTAGCTTCCGCTAAAGTATTTAATTGTCTATTGCCAATATTTTCTGAAGCAACGATGTTTAGGAAAGTTGTTTATTTTGGTTAGTTGTTTGTTTAATATATTCGCTGGTTTACTCTTCGCATCCTTGATACTTTCGTCAATATAACTTTTTCAATTTTATTTGTAGATTGGATCTTTGTTCTAACGTTGGCAAAATTGTTAAGTGGCGTCATGAACATCATTCTTGTTGAAGTCTTTGTTGGTTTTACGTTATCTTTTCTTTTTTTCCTCCTTATTTAAAGTATGTGCACATTATTCGTAGAAGTTCTGTGTGCGCGATTATACAGTGGTATGAAAAATATATAAAATAAAAAGTATCAAATTAATTATATAATTTATATTTTCATTTTTAAAGAAAATAAGAATATAAGTTTACGGAAATTGCAGCTGTCCCATAGCATTTTTTCCGATATAATTTAACTTTAAAATTATAATCATTAAAATTAAAATTTCCGGTATTTTCTTAGAAATGAAAAGCTTCTTTAGAAAAGACCTTCTTTAAAAAGTTTTCTAAATTGAACAGCTATTTTTAGCCATCTAATTTGGACCAGGCAGCTTCACTGTTGTAAGCCCACACATTGGCGAAATAGCTTTGTTTTTATCTTTAGAGTTACTAAAGCAGAGTTTATGTTCCATACACAAGACAAGTTGTGAATATGCTTGATATCATATATTATTCGATTCGTTGGAATCTAACTATGGCTCCTGCATTGCACAGAAACTACTTTGAAAAGCCGGATTCGGTTCAAAGAACCATAAAGAAGTGCGCAATATACATATCGAAGGCTCAGAGCTGAAGTGAACCAAGTCACAAAAAGACAATTCGAAGATATTTTGAGTTTGAGTAAATGAACTGCTACAAATAAAATAAAAAATGAAAGCCATTGACTTGAGTTTTTTACCGTTACCTTAGGAATGAAACACTTTATTACTTAGTCCGTTACAGAACTAAATAGAGTTAAACTTTGCATAGAATTTGGTATAATTTTATATTTTATGACTTGGTTCACTTCGGCTCTGACACCTCAATATGCTGCTTCTGTTTACAGCTGACAGTGGATAACTTGTAGACTGAATTGCAAAATAATTTTTTTAATTCCAATAAAACTTTGAACTGTCAACAATTTTTTGTTTGACAGCCGATTTGGCATCTGACAGTTGCCTTGTGGTTAGTGTGGGTTTCCATTTTGCCATGAATAGCTTTAGACCGGAGATTACATATTCTTTTAATCTCAAAAATACTCAAAAAATACTGAAAGAGAATCCAAAAATTGGAAAAAATTTTAAGTTGCCCGCCAAGATCATACTCTTTGACCCCACTAGACCATTTTATTAATGTTTCATTGACAAACCATCTACGATTCCAGCCCTGAAAGACAACATTGCAGCTGCCATTAGTGAGATGCCCGCTGAAATTTTATAAAAAGTACGCCAAATTTGGAGCCCACGGATGGACCACCTACGGCGTAGCGTCGGCCAACATTTGCATGAAATAATTTTTAAAAAGTAAATGGCTGACATTTATTTATTACCCCAAATAAATATTTCATTCACTTTTGCAAATCTTTTTTCTTTTTATATTTTCAAAACGATTAAAAGCGAAACGATAAGGCGAAAAAGTACCAAATCGAAACAGCTAAATTTCAAATACATTTAAATGATAACAAACTATGATTTGCGATATAGACAGATATGTTTAGAAATTTAAGATACGAGTATGTAAGGAAACGAAATTGCAAATCTTGCTGCTGCTGTGCATGTGCTCTCTAATAAATTATCTAGTTAAAGCAAGAGTGCCTAACTGAAGTTTTTAAGCGTTCGAAAATGGCATAATAAACATCTCTTCTTTAGGCAATTTTATAGTTTTAATGTTTTTTTTTAATTGAGAATGTTCCAAATTTAAGAATTAGCAATCGCAAACTTAGCGTAATACATGCGAAACCCATTACAATAAATCAGTTTAAGGTTGAAAATATTTTATATCAAATAAGGATAGAAAAATCAACGAACCTTGCGCTGGTTAAGTTTCAGCATTAAAACCAATTCCGTAATTTTTTTTTGATTTGAGTAATATCTTTCCCATAAAGTTTTCAATAGTATGAGGATTCAATTCCAGCAAACACCCCACTATGATTCAAAATCAAACGTATTGTAACATGTATTACATGTGCATTTCAATAACAGCTCAGCCAACCACTGTTTCGACATCCAAAACAGCAGCACAAGTATTTCAAACATCCTGACAACGTTATTGTGCAGCCAAACGTTGTTTTAATAATTCTAACATTTTTCAATGTTTATTTGTTTTTATAAAATAGTTCTCTGAAATTCTGTTATTTTCGCTTGTTTTTACAGTATACATTATTATTTATATTCAATTTTGTAAAATGCTTTTTCACAAACATAACAAAAATTTAAATAGACAGAAAACAAAAGCAATTGAAAAAAAAAACTCCACTTAAACTAATAGAATTTCAATTAACTCAATAATACTATTCAAAAACATGTGCATTTTTAAAATTAACATACTAACAGAAATTAATTAACTGTTTGCTGCAACTGTTTTCTAAGCTGTCACATAAAATTAATTTACTATTTATTTTAGTATTCTCATATTAGCATTTGTATGTATAATAATATAACATTAAGGCCACCAATAGTACCAACACTAACCCTTAATCAAATACATATTAAGCATTCAAGTCATATTCCAACGAAAACAAAGTTCATGTGTTCAATAAATATTTTCCAATAACAAAAAAATAAACTGAAATTAAGTGAAATATCCTTATGTGCCATTTTTTATACTTAAACCCAGATGAGTAAACTTTTTCGTTTACCTCCTGCTGTATATTTTTAGCTTGAACTTTGAACGTAAATCAAAAAACGTGTTTTTAATCTCTGGTGATTTTAAATCAAATTGTCACTACACACACGCACACATATATTGCCACATAAACATGTACTTACACACTCCAAAAAAATATTTATTTCCGTTAAAGTATGCGTAATTTTGTATGCTGACTGGTCATTTATGGTCGAGAGTTATTTAAAAACTTTTTTGTTGTTCGCAATTTACTTTTGATTTTGCCATATGGGTAAATTTATTATTCAACATTTGATTTACATGCTGCGCCAGTGCATACACATACGTCGCGACGTATGTATGTTCGTATAAGGCCAATTTGTTTTAATTATTTATATTATATCACTGATGTGTTTATTAATTTCTTTTAGGTCTCAACTAAGTGATGCATCCGATATTGATACTGACACCGATATATCTACGATACTTCAGGTTTTGCCGATATATCAGTATTGGCGATATTTTTATTGTCGATACAACGATACATTTTAGTTTTAACGAGTAAATAATAACAGAAGTTCAATTCCTGAAACTGCTTAACTATTTCCAATGCTCATGTCGGTGCATTACAAAAATACACATGAAAAAGCAAAGCGAAAAATCAAACTAGAATGATGAAATAATTTCCTTCAATTTTGATTTTACTTTGATGGAAATTCGCTCTTATTAGAGAATCCAAGGAAGATGAGCCTCTGGCCATCTCGATCTGTGCTGCTACTAAATAAGAGGTCGAGAGATCCCTAAGATCTCCTAATATGTGACATATTATATGTCCAGAGACATAGATCGCATGTTTATTCTCGCAATGACATCTTATACTCAAACTTGAAGAAAATGGCGCAAAAATACTCAACTTTTCCAATGAGATCTGTCGCATTCGTGAGACTATTTCCACTGCGGGTCTCATTCAAATAAATTGCCATTTTACAACTTTTGTCGCTGCAATTTTTCGTTTTTCTTCAATAAAGTTGCGTTCTATTTTGTTTACAATGTGAAATGTTTATTGCAGAAATTGTTTATTGATGTATACATTTATACTTGTACATCTTTTGATCCTCCCTCCACTCTCGCCAATAAAGTAAGAATTGCAGCGAAAAAAGCCGCGTACTGTAAACGACTACAGACTTAAGGAATCGCAAAATTTTACAATAATTAGTTTTTTAAACTAAAATATTCATAATATTAATTTTAAATACTACCGGTCGACTCAATCGACTGCATTCTAGAAATTAATATTAAATAGTTACATAAATACATACCATAAAATACAAAAACAAAAAACATTCCAAATAAACAACTTAAAACTCTGTCTCATTTCTATGCAAAAGCAAATTGGACAAGCACACATGTACAGTGCAAATTCGATAATCCATACTCCACTAATCCGGAATATCCGGTAATTCGGACAGAATTTTGCAGCTCATTTCGTATTCTATAATCCGGATTGATTGCAACTCTATAATCCGGATTGAATAACACCCGTTTTTATTTATTTTTTTGTTCAAATCACAGCATGCTTTAAAAAATACAGTTAGAATAGTGGTATATGAGTATGTTTTGGAACGTTGCACATGCGTTTTTAGTTTAGTATTGATGCAAGGCGCCTTCAGTGAAGAGAGCACACAAGACTTTATCTATTTTAATTGAACTGCACAAATTAATTTTAGTGTTTTAAATTTTTTAAATTTTTCATTCGCACTTTTTCCCAAAATTAATATTTTACTTATTCAGTAAAACATTAACCATTTTGTTAAAAACCAATTGCAATTGATTATTGAGGGGTATAGCTTGCTCCTATGCGCATTTCACTGTTGCTAATGCAGATCATCAGGGAACTTTACCCAAATATTTCTTAGAACAACTGGAGATATTATATTAAAGCTTCATTAAAACATATGAAAAGTTTAAACAATATCAATGTTGTAACAAGAACTCAATAATCAACCAATTGTTTTTGTTTTCTTACTTTACCATTACTACCTAGGCTGACTTTTTTTCAACTCTAATTGTAGTTGTAAGAGGTTTGTAGAAAATGTAAAAACAACAACTGCTATACATTTTTTATAGAGTGATGTCAAACAAAATTTTGCGACCGGGTGCTTGTCAAGTTAATAATTGGTTCTTTTTTATATTTATGTTTTTATGTTTAATTTCGCTATGAATTATTATAATTTTTAATAAATACATAAATGCGTAGTAATCCGGATAATTCGCTACTCCGGATTGGGATCTGCAATCAATTATCCGGATTATCGAATTTTTACTGCGTGTGTAATAAATTTGCATTGCGTTAGTAGGAACTTGAAACGGTTATAGCTCTCTAAATATCGAACCGGTTTAAATAAAATTAAGTTTGTAAAAACCCGTTTTAAAACATAAATCTTTCCAAAATCGGGCCAGTATTACGGACGTAAAAGGGATCTAAAAAAACGTGTTTGCCTATTAATAATATAGATATGATGTAATTTTGTATAATAATATACAAATAACCCTGCTGGATTTTGTTATTTTTTGAGTATCCATATCGGCATTGTATCCGTAAAAAGGTGTAACGATACCTTTCTAGTTCAAATTACCTAGCTGCTAGGAGTTTCATTCAAAATTAGTTTAAAGTCGCTTCATGGCGAGCTATTTGATTCAATAAAATACTAAAACTACATTCTAAACATGGAACTTTATAGAATTCGCTAAAACAACTGGTAGGTTTGTCGAATCTAGAATATTCTTTGCGTATCCAAGCCCCTCAAGGCCGACATATGACTAGAATAATTTTTCAATGTGAAATACGTACAGAAGTACATGTCGAGTGCTCTATTTTGCTTATGGGTGCTGTTGGCTGAAGTAGTTAGCGCGTTGACTGCAAAGCAAATAATGTCTAAGAACGTGGGTTCGAGCCCAGCTTCAGACAAGTCATAACATCCAGCATTTTTCAGTTGTGCATTAGTATGCGATTGTATTTGTTGTTGTCAGACTGTTTAAGTGATGAAGGCATAGCACTGGTCACTGAACAGTTCTGGCAGCAATTGATACTGGTGTATGCTAGCGGACATCACAGCGCCCTCCTTCGTCGGTATTGTAGCAAAATCGCCGGCGAAGTAAAATAATTAATAAAATGGCTACAACAGCTTAAAACACATTTAATGCGCCTACTTGACATCAGAGGCGCTGCAACACTGATTTAAAAACTAACACAACGCGCAATATCAGAGTTGTAAAAATTAAGCTTTCTCTCTTTCACCATCTGTCCTCTCTCACTATCCCTTTCCCAAAGAAGGTAACACACCTACGGGTTGGTAGGCATACTAATTGTCTGAGTGTTACTTCTCTTTTTTTAAAAAAAAAAAAAAAAAAAAAAAAGAAAAGTCGTTAATACTTCTGCGGCGCTAGCAAAAATATTTGATGGCGGCAGCAAGCCACCCATTTTGAAGTCGAATGATTTGGTTATGTGGAGATCAGCTGTTGTAAACAAAAAGGGACTGTGTCAGATGTAATTAAACAAATACATTTGCAAGCATATATTAGAAATCTTGTAGAAAAGCCCATTTTTCTAGACCAGCGGAGTTACATATTAGTCACAAAAATTAAATAACTGTCAATGTCTTGCGTAGGTATTAATTTATCTGGCGGAAATGCAAACATAGGGATGCCTCTTGACATACATAACACTTGACGAATGTAATTTCCAAATGAAGCTTGAAAGAAACGTTATTATACTGTATTTGATACTGAGTGAATTAATGACATTAATTTCACGCACATGGGAGTGTGTATGGATGGTAGATACTTATTTAATTGTGCACAAACTCATAGGCATAAACAAAGCATACTTTGATTTCCGCATTCATTTCAAATACAATAACTAAGCACTAAAGCCTTGTCTTTTGTATGGAAAACATGCTGGTTTTTAAATTCTAAGGTATAACTTATTTATTACTATAGTACACGGTTTTTGACCCATAAGCTATAAACACATTCACGACAGCAGGCTACCGACTACAATCTGTCAAAAATAGAATACATGTCTGTATATGAAAATGATTATTTTCACGACTACACGGCTACACGGCTGCAGATTGTTCTCCAAATTGTCAAATCAATCTAATTTCTAGTTTTATTGGTTACGACAATATAACAAAATATGTTAACCAAAATATTTTTTTAATATACAATAAAATAAAATGCAAAAAGTTCCAGTTCTTTTTTTGGTATTAACTTTTTGTGTAAAAATAATTTTTCCATAAAAATAAGGGCGATGAAATTCCTCCATATAAGATTTTTATAAAATCTTAAAAATTCAATGAAGCAACAAAAAGGCCACTGAGTCAATCATATCGCGATAATCGCAAAAAAGCGCGAAATATTCCAAAATTTAGAAAAAGCCGTTAAATCTTCTAAAACGAGCCACAAATGCAAAGACTGTGAAAAACTCGAAAAAATACTGCAAAAATGACGAAAATTCCCAATAGATTCCAATCATTGGGAAAATTAAAATGTTTTATATCATTTAATTGTCAATGAAACAATAAAGAATAGAAAAAATCACACAAATTGAAAAACGCGAAATTCAGCAAAAAATTGCAGTTTTGAAAAGGAATGTAAATTTACTATATCAATCATATTCTTTAGGTTTTTATCTCCATTTAAGAAGTTTAACTACTTTTTCGAAAATTTTCAACTTTTCACGGTTTTTTAGCTATTTTTGCGATAAGATTGCCTCTTTGTCATTTTATTGCTGCATTGAATTGTACATTTTGTAAAAACGAAACTTTAAAAAAGAAAAAAATCTAAAGTGGAACCTCTGAAATATAAAAGAACCTGCTGCTTAGTATGTATCTGTCGTTTTCAAAATAATTAAGTAGCTGGTTACAATGCGACATTTGTAGCATGCAACATTTGTAGTCATGTAGCCTGCTGCCGTGAATGTGTTTGTACATTGTTTTTAACAGAATAAAAAAATGTTTGTGTACTAATAAAACTGTGGTTGAATTTATTGACAAGCGTGGACTCTGGCATAAGAGTTCAGTTTTCTAGTTTGAATGCTATGAATTCTGATAGAAGGCCTTCTGGGCTGGCTGGCCAGCTCGTGGCTGTATTAGATGGGGATGATGCATTAGCATTATTAACTTAAACGCCAGAGAAACCGAGCTTTAAAACGTTTCTTTTCCCTTTTTTGCTGAGAGGAGAGAAATGCACAACAACTCTTTATTAAGGCGTTGAAGTTGATAACTCAGGAAAGGCTGTGCTGCTGGTGACTTCGAGTTGTTGAATTGCAATCCACTTTAGACAGTATTAGGTGTAGTAGTGCCCTGCTCTGATATTCCACCCTGCATTTATTTTACTAAATAATACAAAATTTTAAGTTGAGTTGGTAAATTCAATTACAAATATTTTTAAACTACTCGTAGTACCAAATAAAAAAAATATCTTCCAAAATATATAATTAAATACAGAACTTTGACATCGCAAGTAGTGCATATTCGTTTACTTAGATTTTTTAAAGACAAGAAGTCCGCTTGACTTGAATTTTTTACAAAATATATTTATTAAAGGGATCCATACAATCTCGATTCTTCGTGAATGTAATCTCAAACAGTATTATGATGTGAACTTTTTCATTAAAAAATTAATTACATCATATCTTTAAAAAACAAAAATCACATATTTCTGTAGAAGTAGAATAAATGTTTTTAAATAACTTTTTAAGAAGTCGAAAATATACAAACATAGCAATACTATGAAAGTATTCAAAATGTGAGTTGGGTATTATGAAAAATGAAATAGCAATGTTTTCAAATGTCTCCACATCTTCTACCGCTTTTCAGGTGGTTGCTCTAATGCATGAACATCAGCTAATGCGAATTTTAATTTAATAATGAGGATCCAATGAAATTTGTATTTTATTTCTTTCAAATCTTGCTACTGCTACGTCATTGTAAATAATAAATAAAAAATTATACTGTTTCAGGCGCAGACGAGAATGGCGAGACCCATGGATACAATGGAAATATTCAAAGAAACTAACTAAATCAATGAAAACTATAAAGAAATAGGAAATCACACAATCTTTTACAAAAATTAATAAAATTTTAGCTGTTTTAACATATACTTATTTTAATTACAATAATTTAAAGAGAAAAACTACCGAATTTCTCATTTCCTTCCCCATGGAAAAAACAATAAAGAAAATAAAATTGCATACAAACATGCATGTTTTAATTTGAAGCAATAATTACATAAGTGAATGTACGTGTGTATTTTCAGCATTTGCAGTGGTGTCAACTTTGGGATCCTTTTATTCCTTTAACACTGAACCGAATTAAATAATATATAAGGGGGTCACTAAAGCTCAATAATGTCTACCATTTGGTAAAAGAATGAAGAAAATCGGTTGGCAAACAAAGGAGAAAAAAGGATCTAAAAATTTATTTTTGCCTATTTATGTAAAGGATTTTGGTTCTTATTGATAATGTTAAGATAATTCAAAGCGACTTAAGTCAATATTTTTTTTTTTAATATCTAGAACAAAAATTAGGTTAGATAAATGGGAGTTTGATGAAAAAATAAAGCCTTTTTTGATGATCACGATAGTACACATTTATGTTTGTGACCACAGATATAATGTGCATATCTGCAGCAAATGCATTTAAAATTGTATAATTTTTGTCAAACTCAACTAAATAATGTAAACATAAATGTAAGCTAATTACTCCAGCAGAATGAATCGCATTGTTTCGTCAGTCACCACATCAGCACCAGCAGTGTTCATCTGTCTGTTTGGTTTTTCCCACTTTTATGATGGACGTTAGAAATATTATTTATGGAAAGAACATACAAGAAGCGGCCCCTTTTCATTTAAGCAAAATTTTTGTAAAGATCACAAATAATTTTGCAAAAGCAAATGAACTATGTCAGTGGGTTTAAAATTTTGTGCGCAAACACATTTTTCTTGTGATATATAATCACTTTGATAAAAAGACACCTTCAGAGCAGGACTATATAATTTTAAATCCAAGTAATTCTATGATTTTCTGTTTATTACTCACCTTTCCCAAATAAGACCACAATCGCAAAAATAAAACGCAATTAATTGTTAACATGTATTTATTCATTTTTCTATTTAATCATATTTTTTTTAATTATTTAGACTTTCATTGTGTTTAGCTTAATTTACGATCATTTTCACTTTATCAGTATGTAGTTTGTAGTTTTTGTTAAATTTATCTGTTCATTTTAGGGGTTGCTTTTGTATTATGTAAATTTTGAACATAATACTTAATTAATTATAAATTATATTATTTTCATTTGTGTAGGCAAACATTTTGTAATTGTTTATATATTTTTAGACTTTTCTAATCTGTTCTTTCTTCCTACATACCTCTCCCAAATTTTAAATTTTTTATTTTTTATTATATAATAGATAATAGGTTTGAATAATATTTTATAAATTATTACAAAATATCACATTTTAAGCAATTTTTCCATTAAAAATAAAAATACTTTAGAAATTCAAATTAACAAAATAAATGTGTTTAAATACAATCCTGTTGTATTTGAAATAAATACAACAAAATAAATACATGAATATATGGAAAATCAAATTGAAACAATTGAAACTTTATTATTTTTCTATTAGTTTCATTATACTTTTCTGATATACAGAGATAGTTTTTAATAGTATTTTTATTATAAACTATATTTAGTCTTTCTTTAATTGTTGTATGTAAATTAGTGAAAACACATTTATTTATTTATTTAGTATGGACATTTATTGTGTTAGTTAACAAAGTACTTTTTTTTATTTATATACGAGTATATATTTGTGCTTTTGATATAAAAGTATTTAAATTTATAATTGATTTAATTTGTTTATATATTTAAAAAGTTATTTAGAGATTTTTATTTTTTAGAAAAATAAAAAATTATTAAAAGAAAATAAGTATTTTACATAAAATAAATTTTATTTAATTCAAGTAAGAAAAGGCTTTACTTTGAGCAATGCAGGCTGTCAAAGGCTGTCTGAGCATAAAATCTTTACTAAGAGAACCGGCCATTCGTCAAACCCGACGGAGATAATACTTCTTAAGTCGCCAGGAGGCCGGCGTGAAAAAAAATCTTTAGTCAGGAAGGCCATTGTTTATACCCCGCCAAAGGCAAAATATTTAGATAGAGTTGCTTTTATATGCACACATTATACTATACAAAAATTACACAAAAAAAATTAAAACAGTCTCAAAGAAATTACATTTTCTGAGTGCGTATTTTCAACTTCTTCAAAAGTTATCTAGTTAGCATAAAAATTTACATTACTGTTACAGAATTTCACACCACATTCTTATGAATATTATTTTTACTAAAAAATATATTTTTTCAAATAAGAAGTCAGGAATTTAGAGAATGGGTCCCTTTGAAAAATATATTTTCTGTGGAAAATAAATTTACAGATTGCAAAAAAAATCGTCTGTATAAAATAGTCAACTGTTATCAATTTTAGTGAATAGGAATCAAAAAGAGAGAATTTGTACACGATCATTGGCTAAAAGTGTGGCTACACTTTAATTCACATACAGAGCAGCCTAAGGCTATGCAATTTTTTCTCTTTAAAAAAAATTAATCTATTATGTGTGATCTTCAATGCACATAAAAAAAATTTTTACGGTATACAAGAGAAAGAAGCGATGAAAAAGGATGAAAGAATAGAAAAATATAATGTTAATGTTGTCAAATCACGCGATGTATACATTGTCCCGATTTATGCTTTTCATACGTTCTACACGTTCTATGGTTTTCTAAATTCAAGTTCCATGCAACGCTTTTTATGCGCGAAGTCGGAGAGTGAAATTGAGAGTTTTAAAAAATTTATTGGATTTATTGAGTTTGTACACATAATATTTTATGCCATTGTTTAAAAATTTGTGTTTTTTCTCATTTAATTAGGTTCTTATCCATTGCACTTGCTTAATAAATTCATAAAATTAATAAACATTACAGAGATGAGACTCAGTACGTAAAAGTAATCGACACCTAAAATGCAAATTTTGTTGTTGAAAAAATTGTTTTAAAAAATTTAATTTAATGTATTTTAGTCTTGAAAATACTCTAAGCTTTATTGCGAATGGTTTTTTTTTAATTAAAAACTTTTTTAGTACGACAATATGTAAAAGTAATCTACGATACAAACATATTTACCGAAAAAATTAAAAACATAATAAAATATGCCATCCTATCAAAAACAATTCATATATTTTCATGACGCTTACGATGCGTTCAAAAGTAGAAAGTAAACCTACTTCACGCGCTGTAAGCGTTTAAGCGTTCTACGCTTTGTGCTGTGTAATTTTTCACATACAACTGCACTGATTCTATTTATTTGACAAGCGCTACACGTTAACGCGTTCCAACGCGTGGTATGGACTTTCAGCTTTAGAACTAAAGGTACGGTCAGACGAGGCAAATAAAAGATAAAATTTGTAATATGGATATAAGATGACGCGCAATATCAGAGTTGTAAAACAAAATGAGCTTTTTCACTTTCACCATCTGTCCACTCTAACTACCCCTTTCGCAAAGAAGGTAACATACTGGTTGGTAGGCATATTATTTGCATAAAAAAAACTATTATTATACGATATGAAGTTAAATAAATATAAATGTAAGTGAACTTAATGAACATTTGTTTAAAATTAAACATAGTATATATTATTCAGTGGATACGCCTTTTTCATCAAATATTTGTGAAGTCTGGCCTTGGTTTAAGGTAGAATGTACTTACGTATATTATAGACTTGAGACCAACTCGTTCAGGCGCTCGTCTTAGACAAAAGCCTTCGATCAAATCCATGTAATTTAAATGGGTATATTATCCAATGAATAAAATTTTGTATAAATAATTAATATTAAAAATAAATAAAAATTACCAGTCGAAAAATTTCCAACATGTCCTTGTTAATATTTAATCGTTAATGTTTACAATATTCATAACTTTAAATTTGATTATTAAAGATGATACAAAACAAGTCATATAGAATAGTATATTTAGTGTATTTTGTTTTAAAAATGGACTTTCTCAACATGGAATTTATTTTAAACATTTTCTTTCCCAAGTCTCGTTTTCTTGCGATATTTACATGAACAGTGAAAATCGTTTTCCATAGAACATGAAGTAGAAAATGCTCGCAATGCCGAATAGTCATAAAACGATAAATAGAAAAACTCTTAAGTGTCGTCTTAGTTATAAAAATAATAAAATTGTGCATTCACAATTTAGTTTTTTATATATGTATGTATATTATTTAATAGTAAATATTTTTTATTAACATTATTTTTTAATACCTTTTTTGTATTTTGTTACTTAAATTACGAGTAATTTCTCTATTTTTGTGTGAGTTAGTGCATCCTTATCTTTTCGGCAGTTATAATTTTCAGGTTAATGTTTTTAACATTGTTTATTTTTGAATTTTTTTCTTTATACTGGAATTTAAAATATAATTATATTGAGTGTGTTTGTGCTCTAATGGTGCAAAAATACACTTAAACAAATTTGTTATTATATGTAGGTTTGGATTCTGAGTGCTGTTTATCTACTTATTATATTTTAACTGTTTCTGGATTTTATTTAACGGTAGAGAAGGACGTTTGTTAGTATTTAAAATATGAATTTACTAGAAAAAAACGGAAACCACCATCATTCTGGAAATAAAAGAGAGAGAAAAGTAACTTTAATAATTTATTTTAAAAAAAGTATTGAAAGTGGAGTACATGTCGCTCATTTACTCATACAACGTCATAACTTAAAAAACATAACTTTTGATTTTAGAATCCAGAATTATTCATCCTACCGTTCTTCATATTGTGTAAAAATTTCATACAAATATCTTGTTTACGCGCCCCTTGCGAGGAAAATATTTTTTTGTGTTTCCATTGACTTGTTTGTAATATAAACAATTTAAACTCTTTTTCTAAAACGATTTTTTTGAGTTATGACGTTGTATGAGTAAATGAGCGATATGTCCAACAGCTCCGTTCGAACTAGTTGAGTTGCGGCCACGTTCGGTTCAAACTTTATTTCAAAATATTTAATTTACATTGACGTTTTTGCTTTGCCTTGCGGCCAAAAACACATTTGAGTTGGAAACACCGGTTGGACCTACGTCTACACGTTAGGCTTGTGTCTAGCTCGTATTGAGTTGATCAAACGATTATGTCTAAAACGAGCGGCTGAATGAGCTTGACACAAGTCTATTTGTTCATTAGACTTGGGTCCAACTCGTTCAGTCGTTCGTTTTCGATAAAAACCTTTCATCGTACCCATAGAATTTAAATGGCTTTGATCAAAGGCTTTTGTCTAAAACAAGCGATTGAACGAGTTGGACCGAACTCTACTGTACATACAGGCAGCGTTCTCAGTTTTGGGTATTTGTCCCCAAATAGGGGATTTTTTTGTTATTTAGGAAACTTTTCAAAAATATTTTTTAAGTTCTACTGATGATGAATTCTATATACATGAATTCTAGCTAAAACCTCTCAACAAACAAAACTTTTTGAATCATTTGATATAAGAATAACTATAACACAAAAAATAAAATTAATAAAAAACAAAATGATATACATAATTATTTTTTTATTTAATACGAGTTCTTTTCTGAAGTGTCGCATTGTAACGTGATCGACCTCTTGTGGCAGAAATTCATAAGAAAAAGCAATGCAATGGGGTAGCGAGCATAAACTTCGGATCTTTTACAATAATTAAATTCTGTGTTTAACAAAAACACATTTGATAACAATTATACACAAATTTATCATCATTAATGTATTTTTTATTGTATAATATTAATAAGTGTTTCCTTACTACTCACCATAATGTTCATGATAAATTGGACGACGACATTCGTCTACGGCATTTATGAGCAGGTAACATTTTGACGATGTTAAAATATAATTCGCACATTTCCTATATTGTGTAATATGACATGAGGCAGTCTTAGCATTGTATTGCTAAAATAAAATAAATTTAGAAAAACAGCAATTAAATAAAGATAAATTTTAGTAAAAGCCATATTATATCTTCATACAAAAATATTTTCAAAGTTAAATTATATTTACATAATACATTTTGTGTATTTCCTGTGTAACCAATTATTTTCTTTGTTACGAAATTTTATTACTAATTTAATATATTACAAAAATAACTTTTGTTTTTCACTTATTAATATTCTTTGTTGGAAAAATTAATTATTATGAAACCATAGAACGGAGAAATTTCAACACAGGTTAAAATGCAGAACAGTGATTCATAAACAGGTCCTTTTCAATATTTCCTTTCTTTAGTTCTAACGTAGCTCTGGGCTGGGGAGCACTTCTGGCGTCATTGTATTGATTTTAACGGCAGGTTAAGGTCATTTTTGTGTTTCGTTCTTTGAGAGTTTTGCGTCTCGCTCTCGTACGTGTTAATCGTGTACCTCGAATAAGTTATTTGTGGGAATTTCCATTTACCACGTGCAACTGGTTTTAACGTGATTGATATTGATGGAAAACGTTGCCTTTTTGGATCTAAAATTATAATATTTTTTCGTCTTTTATCCTTGAAATTTATGTTCAGCTTAGTGGCATTTTCGTTTTTTATTTCATTTAAATTAAGCATCAAAACGCCTTAATTTGTTTTTATTTATTTTTTCTATTTGCAAACATTTTTTTTTAATTTTTCACCTATTTATTCGGACAGGGAGGAGCTTAAAATCAGAATATGTACAAAATCTTACTTTCACAAAATCATTTCGTTGTATATTTAACCTTTATTATTTCAGGAATAATGCAAATTTTATCCTATTTATATTTAGTTGAATGCCTGGTCATTCAACAGGTTAAAAGGATAACATTTTTGAGCGAAAATCTAATTTATGAGGAGAAAGCTCTAAATAGAAAAACTTGAACACAGGAACTATTGTGATCAACAGAAAGAAAAATGTGTGTATATTTAAATTATTGAAAAACTTTCACAATTTCATAGAAAGCAAGATTTGGTAGAAAAAATTTATTACGAAAATGGTTCAGCAAAAATGCAAAATTTTAAAGAAATTTTGTTAATAAAAATTTGTTAGTTTTTCCAACATTTTTTATTTTTTTCTCCAGCACTTGGTAACATTGCTTCCTTAAGGAATAGTGTATCCACTTATTTGACTTTTAGGCTTATTCGAGTAAGGAATTAATCGATTATTCGAATAACTCTAATATTTCAAATAACTAAAATAACTCCCAAATAATTATATCCAATGTTAAAAATAAACAATGAAATAACAAATTATATGCGCTACGTATAAAGTTCTAAAACATTTAGGAAATATCAGTATAATAAAATTTATGTTCAATAAAAAATTGTATTGTTTACTAGAGTTGAATCAAATCTTTTGAAATAGTCTTTTAAAAATAGTATACAGTCCAGATGTTTGCTTCTTTGTTTAGATTTAATAAAATTTCATATAGAAAACACAGTTTCACTTAAACTAAATGTTGGCGATAGCGATAGGATTGCATTAAAAAGATTTTCTAGTTGTTCTGATCTTTTCTTTGTCTTATCTAAATACAGTTTGTACTAGTTTTTTTAAGCTTGTAATACTTTTTATAGTTTTATTAAGTTCACACAAGAGATTGTACTCATTTAGATCCACATTTTTTTCCTCCAATATATAATCGTCGGATACATTTTGATCAGATTCAATGTAAGGCTAGCGATTATATAATGTGATTGCAAACTATTTTGTTTCAGCTTTGGAGCTATAATATATTAAAAAGTTATACTTATTGGGGAACCTTGCGGAATTAAGACAAAGACTAAAGGTACTAATTACTTTAATTCGTCTCTCGTTTATTCTGGCCTTAAGGCAAGCAATTAAATTTTTTGAAAAGTAATTATATGCATTTTATAAATTGCGGATTAAGAACTTTATTATTCCTTCCAATAAGATTAATGTGTAATGAAAGCATCAAAATTTCCTAGTCTGAAAAAAACAGATAACCCGTAATCTGACTGTGCATGGTTTACACATTTATAAATTTTGAATCATATTAGCTAACGACGACCAACGATGTTTAATGTGTAATGAAAATAAATACAAAAGGAAATAACATGTAACTTGGTTTTAAGGGCTTTAAGCAGTTAGAAATGTAAAAAAATTGTTTTCTACTAAGAAAAGACGTATTTACTAAGAAATTCATTTAAATCGATTAATTGACATCAATTGTTCGAATTATTCGTGAATCGAAATTAACTATTTTCATTATTCGATCAAATATTGGAAAAACTACTCGATTAATCGAACAAAGATTAACCGAGTGGATACTCTATTAAGGAAACACATATTACTAGGAGATCCTGGATCCTCGGTGCACAAACTGATAGCACTATTGACTCAAAAATATCCTAAAGCTGGAAATTCGATCAAGATTAAAAATATACTAACGATTTAAGAGTATTGTTCAACACATGTGTTCTTTTTAATGAATTCCTTCTCTTATTGCTTTTCTAAGCTTTTACATTTTAAAATGTGACCCCATTTGACCACTCTTCAAGCAAATAATTTAAAATTGCAGTAAAGGTGTGGGAATGTCTGCAAATTTTGTAACCCTTTATTTATTGCAGTTACCCTTTTTTCGAAATAGATACATTTCTAAAATAGATATTTTAAATTAAGATGCACCAGACACTACATAAAGGGGTGTTTGGTTTATGTGTATGAAAAAGCAGCAAGAACTTAATAAATATTTTGCCATACTAATTTGAAACTATGACTACAGAAGAGCTGCAAATGTGCATATTGCTTAAACTGGAAACCAAAAATGTACTACATTTGTAGACTTTTTCCATTGTTCATTTCAGCATTTATTTGTTGTGTGCAATTGTTGCATAAATAATGAACAATGACAATATAAACTACTACTAATGTACACATACCATGGTGAAATACATATACACATATTTGTTAGTGTATGAGTGCTTTGGTTACAGAAACCCAAGTTGAAATCGAAAAAACCACATTGAAATATAAATTTATTTTTGTTTCTATATTGCTTTTTCACTTTATGACTTCAGTGTTTCCCAGCACACACATTTTTTTCAATGCTAAACATTTGAGAATAGCTTAAGAAAGATTTTTTTAAAGAAAAAAGATGTAAATCTTCGTAAATTGAGAAATACGTTTATTTTCAAATTGTTGCCAAACATAATTGTTCTTGAGTATTTTTTTCAAACTTCAGCATTATTTTTTATTTACAGTTGAACTATGATGACTTTTAATGTGACAGGAAGGACAGAATGAACAATTATAGCTTTGGCAAAGTTAAATAATTTCAGTGGTAACTAAACGCTTGATGAAGAAGAGATGTACGTCACGTCTTCTATTGCAAATAGTAATGATGTTTTAACAAAGATCTGCACATTCAATTAATGATGAGGTATGTTGTGACACGAAAAACATGCGCTGGTTACCCCAGCTTTTAGAACTTACTAATCTGCTTTAATAATAAAAGTATTAAGAAAACTAAAAATTAAAACTTTCATTCATCCGATGGGACGAATGAATTCCAATTTAAATTCATTATAGTTATTAATTTTACGTAACTCCTTTCGAACTATTTATACATCAACAAACTCTCTCAGTACGACATCAACTTCCCTAATAATATTTCTCTTATTTTTTCCCACTCAGCGAAAGGACTATCATATAAACGATTTTTTTATGACCAGTGCTAAGGGGATGAATCAATTTTAACTACGTTCAATAAAATATGTGAATTGAGCTAAAAAATCTTAACTTTAAATTCAGTTTTTGACTTAAGGAATATTGAACAACATTTAATAAAAATTAAGAACATACACTTCATCATGGAAAGCAAATCATGTCAACAGTGTATTTGAAATGACGGACCTTGTGTTTGTTGGGTCTGCGAACTGTTTCATTTATGTGTGTATATGCCATAGTGTTGACTCCTGCACTTTTACCTCATCTTACAATAAATGCCTCTATTGTAAATTTTGTAACAAATTATTGAAATGCAGTCAACAAAAAGATTTGGTTTGTTTAAATATGTTTGAGTGTTTTAGTAACATGCACATACACAAATTAACATAGCGACACTTCGTCACATATATGTACATATATATGTAACTGCAGAGAAATGAACTTGCATATATACGGTGTATATAAACGGTGGCGCAAAATTAATCAACCGTGCACCATGTTTGACAATTGTGAACTACACAGATGCAGTATACAAACACTCAAGCAATGGAGCGCTGTACTCCGCAAGAGCGTTTCTTATTCGCATAATCTCCCATTTTGGGTATTTTGGCATGGCCAGCAAGATTGTCTGATTAAGCATCCCAGACTTCTTTCTTTGGGGCTACTCGAAGTCGTGGGTGTATGCGAACAATCCCCAGATAATTGCAGAATATTCGAATGGACAGCGAACAGGCATCACCGGAAAACTTCCGCAAAGTCATGGAAAATTAAATAAAACGTGGCCACAAATGTGTTTCAAAAATGATGCCGACTTGGCAGATATAATTTTTTCCACGAAACAGAAAAAATTCTAAAGGTCCAATTAAAAATACTCAAAATCATTTCTTTTATTTCGTAAAAAAGTTATTCAAAAACAAAATTGGATGACTAATTTTAGGTCACCTATTATGTACGAGTATATTATGTATACGTATTAGATATACTTGTATCAAATCAACTTAAAAGAATTTGTTTTGTTTGTGAATATGAGATGAAAAATTTTATACAGAGTAGACTGTGAAAGCTTAGACGATTGGATAACAGCTAAAAAGTTTATTAAAGACTCAATCCTTCTCTACATATTTTTGGCCGTTAAGGGTTTACAATAGATCCGACTTGAGCATAAAGTCAATTACGCACTTTCACCTTTATCAATTTCAATGTTCGTATCTAAAGAATAATTATTTTGTAAACAGCATTTTCCAAATTGTTATTTACAAAGACAAAAATTCATATTACTTCTATCTCGCAGTTTAGCTCTTATTTTTGTTTGAAATAACACCCTGAAATTAAAAAAAAATTATATCAAAAGTTATTAAATAAGGCTTGAGTTCGGGGCTTGAATTAGTTAATAGATACTAAAATAATGATGTTTCAAGGTTTAGTATTTATCAAATGTGGCTAAGAATGTAACACTGCAATGTCAGAACAATAGTTGTTGACTAGAAATGATCTTAAATATTTAAATTTGCTTATCTCTCTCTCTCTTATGCCCACGCGAATAATGTATTATATATTTACATTTTTAAGACAATATATGATATATTAACTGCTTATTAAAAGAAGCACAGCTGAGTGCTACCGGCCCCGTCATAGGTTCCGGATAGTGGTACGTTCCATATGTATGCGGAGTGGCTGCTTTTGGCAGTCTCGGACAGTCAGCAGTTACAAGGGGAGAGCCTCAGAGGGTCCTTCGAACTCCCACTAAATCCCGAGTTTGTCTGTGATCCTTGTATCGTCGTGGCAAGCAATTGGCGCCAACCAAAAAACCCATAACATAACCGACCATGGGCGTTATAAACCTATTAGCTGCATGGACTAAGTCCGTGGGCAACTGCATGCCTGGATGCGTTGTTGGCAACACCAGGATCGAATACTCTGGCCTAAGCACTGAAAATTGATTACCAAAACCATAACAACAAGAACTAAGGCCCTATGCTTCTTGTAGGAGTTAAAAGGAACAAATATATATACACATATGTATATCATTTAGATAGGTGGACATTTAAGATAGTTCATATAATAAATTCGCTTCTTCCTACTTATTGCCAAAGTCTTTCACTTTAACTAAATATATATTTTTTTTAAACATAGATCAGTTGCATCTAACAATTGTTTTTAGTAAATTGTTTATTGCTTCAATATATTCAGTCAGTCACAAAAAAGCGTTTTGTGGACAATTTTTTGTTGCTGTTATTGTTGCTATTACCATGATATAAGTATTCACATTATTGTTGTTATTGCAGCCTATGTGCCATTTGGTGTTTATGGTTAGAACAACAGTCATTTAGTAGACATAGACAAATTTATTGTTTAAATAAACTTGAATCTTAATATGAATCTGCATGCAAATGTGTTTAGATGTGATTTACACATTTGGGTGTTTGTATGTTTCGAAATACATATATGAAATTCCCCCTAAACAAATGAAATTCCAACAACGAAAATATTAGCAAACATGATTTTAATATTGTATAAAACGTACTCACTTCCCCATTGAAACTAATGTTCCAGAGAAACAACTACGTTTGCCTTTGCCAAATGCCCATTTTGAATGTATTTCGTCTGGCAGTGGGTGGCAAATTACAACCAGTTTAGGTTTATAAAATCAAATGACTTCCAAAGAGTTGGCACATTTGGATTATTTCTCTTTTTAGGTTTTTTTTTCTAATTTTCTCATGCAGCCAGGCTGTTCACCATCGATGTGTTTGTTTAGTTCTCCATAATACTTGTACATTGTACTCATGCATTTCAGTAGTTGTGGGTGTCTAATAGACTGCGACAATTTTTTTTCTAATTTAAAGTAATTGTTTGTGGGCAAGACATGAATTAATTACTACAACATGTGACACCATAATATTTAGATAGATATTGAAATGATAAAAAAATACATATTTTACATTTGTCTGTTGTATGTGATTTGTTTGTGTTACTACTGCTGTCGAAACCATTTTTGGCTAATAATATTGTGCTAAAAACAATGAAAACCAAAAACTGAACAACATTTGTGCCTTGTTAATATTTTAGCATTATCTTTGTGACCACCCAATATTAATTATCGTCAATTTTAATTTAATGAAATTAAATGTTATACACCGAAAAAAATCCATACAACATACCCAAGAATTTTTCGAATCACGAAGTTCTTTTATAAAATATGGGAAATGTACGAAAGTCTTGCGTACATTCCCAGTAAAAAAAATCAATCTGAATATTTCAGCTTAAGACTGCTGGGCAAGACATTTGATTTTTGATATGGGAAGTTTCCGCTTGGAAGACTTCAACTCAAAAAAATTAATTTCTTGTTACAATACAACGTGCTTCGTGCAAGTCAGAGATGCGAACACAAAAATTTACTTTCCGTAAGCTTCCTTTAAAATTGTCACACATTTTTTTCCAGAGGGCAAATTACAACAATCGATATCGATCAAAGTCTCATAGAAAATTTTAGGAATTTGTATGGAAATTTCGTTCGATATCGAATGCCGTAATTTGCCCCCTGGGCTTATAAAAAAATTTTCTCCAAGCTGGCATTGATAACTTATTTTTTAAAGCCGAAAATTAGTTTTCTTCTAGATAAGTGTTGCTATCATTTTGATTTGTAGTTTAACTAAAACTTTTCATACAAATAAAACAATACGTGTCCTCATGAGAACACTTAGAACTGTGTGTTTTGCAAGTATACAAATTTGAGAGACTTATTTCTTTAAAGCAATATTTAACATATAAATTTCAATTTTCTTCTCCATTTACATCTTATATTGAGGATTTCTGATTCACACTATTAATAATTTCCTATAATTATTTTTCGCTTTTTAAAGTATTTTCTGTAATTTTTGTTAAATTATTTATACAATGCATGCATTTATTAATACAGATTTTTCTTTTTACTTAAAACAACTTTCAACATAATATAAGATATCCGGAGATGACCTCTACTCATGCAATATATTGTACCGGAATTAGTAATTGTAAAGGTTGATAGAGGGAGTAGTGTTTGTTAGACTTGTGTTGAACTCCTTCTGTCTATCACTTAGGAAAAAATCCTTCATCAAATCTACTCAAATTATATGGGTTTGATAAAAATGTATGTCTTGGGTTCAACTTTTCTACTCGAAATATTTAAGCTCAGGTTTGAAAAAAATCTTCTTTCGAGTCTATTTAATTTACTTTGAAGTTTTTGCTTTTACTTCTGTCCAAAAGCTCGTTTTAGTTCAAAAGAGCAATTGGGATTTTAGTATACTTAGGACGAGCTCTTTCAGTCGCTCGTCTTAGATAACAACCGCACATCAGGCCTATTTAAATTACATATAAGTTATGTATATGGACTTAAAAACCCTTTTTGTATAAAACAAGCGACTGAATGAGCTGAACCCAAGTCTACTAGTTTCTTTTTTTTTTTGAACAAGCGACCGACCAAGGTAGACACATATGAATCTTATTAGTCTTGTATCCAACGGTTCGTAATTACGTAAGAATCAAACCTTGTTTCAAATCAACTAATTTGCATTGATGTATTTGCTTTCATTTGTGCCCAATAGCTAATTTCAGTTCTGTGGGCACAAGCCCAAACAAAAATTTCTTTATAATGTGTTGTGTTAATTACCCTGCTGTCGCCGACAAGTTTCTTCCCCCTCTGCTGTACACGCTCGTGATACTTCAAAATAGACCTTGAGGCACAGGCCACACATTAGAGTTGTATTAAATTGTCGTTTTATCATAAATGGTTTAAATTGTAAGGAGACGAGATGGAGTGAAGTGTCTCTCGCACCGTCGTACAAATCTGAGACAATTGAATGCTTCGTTTCAGATTTGAAAAATATTTTATTAAGAAAAATATAAAATATAGTGGGAAAAGAATGTAACCTTACGCTGCACTTAAGCTAATCTTGAACTCGTATAGTGCGATACCAGAAAAAAACTCAATATCAATCAAGAAAATTCGTTACCGATACCAAAAGCAGCAACTTTTGGCAGTGTATTTATTTTTATACATAAAATATCCTTCTTAACAAAGAGAAAAAATACGAAACCACTTTATTGCTTACATAAAATAATAAAAATCGTCCTAAAACTTATTTTGTGATATGGATACATGTTTCGTATTTTCAACGAAATAAGAAGAGACATAATGGCAGATACTTAAAAAAATTGTTTTTAATTATGTGAACGTAACTTCAAAGCCGAAAAATCGTTGCTATGGCAGTTCTTTACAAAAACGTAATTTTGATCGCATATTCATGATCTTATCGACATTATTGGATTATCTTTCTCCACTGCGTTGCCAAGGTAATTTAAAATACAAGGTCTGCTAACTTCGACTGAAAATTTTCTCGCAGAGTCTTAATTGTGTCCTTTGAGGTATGAGATGTAGCTCCATCTTGTTGGAACCATATCTCAGGATTATTAAGAACTACCGGACGTAAAAAATTCTACAATATGATCCGATATACCGCCCCAGACGCGGTTTCTGGTTCCCCAGCATGATTTTCAAAAACATATGGACCGAAAACACTATAAGCCATAATACTATACCAAACCATGCATCTGAGAGGTTGTAATTGCCACTGAAACACTCTCTAGGCTTTTGAGTACCGCAAATTTGGAAATTCTGTTTACTAACATATCAATTTAAATGAAAATGTTATTCATCGCTCATTTCTTTGTATTGCAACATTTTATCGTACGGAAACATAATTAAATTGTACAATTTTTAGACGTTCCTGTTGTAGAGTATGATGACATTATAAAATTTTACTAAATTGTTCATTACCTGCAAAAATAAAAATAAAATAAAAACTGTAAAAATTAAAAAGTTTTAAGCATTCAAAATCAGTCAGTCGTAGTTGGTCTACCCTGTACAACTTTAAATTTAAAATAACAAATGAATTTAACACACTAAAAATTATTGACAGTGTGTGCGTATGAGTCTCCCTGTTATCGCCGTCAAATCTCCAGCCATAATAGGATTTGTCACTTTAGTCTACAAATATAAATAAAAAATATATACTTTTCTGTTTCCCATTGTCCGTTTTTGTGTGCTTTTGTTTTATGTTTGTTGCCATAAAGACAAATAGGTATGAATGACTTAAAAGTTTTTGAGCTGAAATATTAACTTTGATGATGATAATAATAAAGCTCAGGGCAAACGTTTTATTTATATTCCACAATATAGTTTTTTACACCATTGTCTAACCCCAAATTATGGTCATTCTTACCTTGTTAATGGAAAATACAAACTAATTCAATAGGATAAGCAAAAACGAAGCACAAAGATATTATACTAAAAATTTTAAAATTAGCTTGTTACAGGTGCCTTTAAACTGTGAGGATGTGACTTTTATTTAATACAGTCATCTTAAAATGTGAAATGTTCTTCATTGCAAGAAAATATGTATTTCGCTTTGACTATCAGATTATATTTTTATTACATCCCAACTAGCTTAGGATATCAGTTAGACAATTGTGTTTAATATACGACTCCTAAAAGAATCTGCTGATGATAATCTGACGAGTAATAATAATAAAAATATCTACTTTTTCTCCTGATTATTACTTTTTTACACATTTTCTATCACGCTCGTCTTTTAATCTTGGAATGTTTAATATACAAGTCGTACAAAAAGTCTTCTAATGATTATTTGAAGAGCACGAAAACAACAATGTTGCACTTTGTTTAACTACACAGATCTAAACGATTCTTTCTACAATTGATATAAGCGTCTTTCGCTGTGTTATGAAAGAATCTCACAAAAGAATCAGTTCATGTAACAGTTACTCCCGTGCAAGGAATCTTCTACGACTAAAATATGCACTCGTCGACGATCAAAAACGGTCTTCATGAGATTCCCAGCAAGCTCTTCCACGATTGTAAATGCTAGCAGTTCATTTCTTAATATTACATGCACACATATGTACATATATACATAAGTATGTATGTATTAGTATAAAATGAGACTGTAAAACAGCCATGTACAAAAATTATTGTAATACTTCTCCAAACTTCAAATGAAGAAGCACCTCTTTGAATTTCAAAATTATTTTTTATTAGAATTTTATGCATATCAAAATATTTTATATATGAGTTAATTTATTATAAAACTTTTTCATTTATTCATGAGGAAATGTTCATTCAACCCAATACACAGAAAGTCTAATATTTAAAATATGATGGTTTTATCTTTTGATATCCAACGTTATTCTCAAACGTTTTTCAAACATTGGCAGATGCTTGAGATTAAAAATTTGAATTCAAATTGATTTTCTTTTAAGATTAAATGTTTGACGAGTGACACATTCTCAATTTGATATCACCAAGTCACTGTCAAAATTTAAAATATATCAGTCGAGTTTTTTAATAGTTTGCATTTTAATATATCTAAATGTTAAGTGGTAAATTTTCGCCAATGTGGTGAAAATTACATTTTATTATTGTACAGAGTTAGGCGATTGAAATGTTACCAAACTCCGGTGGACAACAATGGCAAACCGATAATCCCAGCTATGACAAATTCATACCAATGACAGCTATTTATACTGTTTACCAGCCCTCACAAGTATTTGCATCTAAAATTTATAGAATAAAAGTTATTCGACATGAAATTAAAACGTAATAGTTTGATTGTGTTATATTTGATCGAAAAATCACAACCAGCTATAGTTCGTCAGCTGAGCGATCTGAAACTGAATGAAATGAAATCGTAGCATTACAAAACGCTATGACACTGGACCACAAAAAACCTCAAATTCACAAGAAATGGTTTGGGAAGTGAAGGCTCGATTTCAACGAAATCCATGTCGCAGTGTTAATCAAATGTCCAAAGAACTGAAAATATCCCAGCGAAGCATCTGATGCATATTCCAAAATTAGCTCAAGGTAAAGCCTTAAAATATACAAAAGGCACACGATCTTACACCAAAGTAAAAATAAGTGAGACTCGATAGACTAAAGAAGTAAGTGGTTTTTAATCCAAAGTGATTATTATTTTGCCTAAAGTTTGTAAAATTTTTGTAGAAGGAATTGGATATGAGATAATATCCCAAAGGTACAAGGGCTAAATTAACTTCAATTAATTTCAACTTACACGGCAGAACAGAAACAACCATGTTTTTCGGGAGCCGCTACACTCCCATCATCAGTGTTCATGTGTGTTTCCATGTATCCGCCACTGTTTAGCTCGTTTGGTTGAATGTGATTCCAAATTTATATTTATAGAAATTATGAACTGAAAAGGAATACGACAGTTATTTGTATTGTGAAAGGTATTATTCGTTGTTTTTAAAGCAAACACAACTTCACCACGATCAATATTCGAATATTTACCATCACTAATTAACGTTAAATTAACCCGTTGCTACACGTTGTTTTTATCTCATGTACCAATTTTCTTTCTAATTTTTATTTTTACTTAAGGAGTAGTTACGCTTGCATGAACGTGTCGAATTTCCAATCATTGAGTTTTCTGATGAAAAAAATTTGGGTAACACTTCGATCACTTAACCCTGCAGTTTAAATGAATTTTGTGGGAACTAATTGATGAACTCACTTAGACTTAGGGCACCTTGACCACACTCATACATATATATAACTCTTTTGAAGTTTGTAGCCTCTCCATGGTGAGAACTTTCTACAGGTTTATTAATATAATCAGTGATTGTTAAAAATTCTCTTGTGTTAAATTTTTTTATTGCCGGTTTGCACTGAAAGTACTTTTATTTAAAAAATGCTCACTATGGAATAAGTTTATTTCTTGTGCTATTGTAAAATTGTGTCTCCCAGATTAAATATTGGACTTTTATATACAACTTCTGGGTTGCTTTTGATGCGGCAGTATTATGATAACATCAAAATTATGTTAGCTTCCATTATGGTTTTTAACTTTTCCTTATTTACCTGTTAGGTCAGCCAAAACCAGACAATCATCCAATTTTAGCAAACGGTCTGGCAGTCAGCCATTGAGCCAGCTACTGAAATCAGGCAGAGTGTGAGGTTTTTTATTAGCCAGACAAAGGTGTTGGTTGTTTTGTCTTATTTGCTATAGCAGCCATCATTTAAAAAACTGCTACCGTCACCTCCAAAAGTAAAAAATAAATAATAAATAAAACTGAAAATGAAACTTTAACATTCTTTGTAGTTATTTATATTGTCCGTTATATCCTCATTCTTACTGACGCATTTAATGTTAAAAAAGTTGCAGATCTTTATGTTTGTGTTCATGCTAACATTCAGTTTATTCCGAGTCAGCGATGAGAAATACTACAATTTAAATTTGGCAGCTTTTTTTAATGTCAATTGTGGTACTTCGAGTAGTTACTTCTAATGAAATTGAATTTGTCATTTAGAAAAGAGTACGAATCCATTTAATTAAATTTCTAAGGATTAACAAGAATATGTTGTTCATAAAAAAATACATAAACCTAAACGATCTCAATGTAAAAGTTTTTAAATAAAACACTTTAAATTTGGTATTTATTTTTGTATTAAACAAAAGGAAAAAAATATAATAGCGGTAATCACCCTCTGTTGCAAACTACCTGCGGTTAAAAATTTTTACAACGACAGAGCCGACACAAAAACTGTCTGTGCTGAAATTCAATTGACTTTAAGACTGCTGAAAGAAATATTGCTAAGATAATTAAAATTCAATGTCAAACAAAATTTTAATAAAATTTTAGAAAATTTATACAAAAACCGAACGCTTGTTCCACGTGAAAATTTTATCGGCTGCATTCGCGTTGAAATATTGTCTGCGCTTTAGATTATTCCATGCTGAAAAATTATTCAGTCAACTCTGTAAATTCTAAAATCGGCTGTTATAATTAACTTACTAAACGCTTGAAAAAGACACTCACGCTTTGTAGCAGAAAATCAAGCTATTTTGCAATGTGCAGCGAAGAGTGATTTCCGCTTATAATATTAATATAATTTAGAAAAATAATTATTATAAATTTACATTTGCAACAAAAATATCTTTTCGAGATTACCTGCTACAAATCTAAAAATTTGAAGGAGAAGTATATGTAATCATTAGACTCGTTTTTCTGTTGATATTCACTGTTAGCTGAAGTTATTGAAAATCTAAAAATCTCTAGTTTAGTTAGAAAATTTCGTATCTGATAAAAATGCTTTTCTTTGTTATTTTAAATCCATCAATTTACTTTCACTGACTGCTACTTTGCCAGTTAAGGAAGGTCCTGGTGGACGAATTGTGTGCATATAAACTTATTTATTAGAATAATTACTGAAAACTTAAAATATTTTTGACATATTTATGCACCCAAAACCTTAAAAGTAATTTAGAGCTACTTAAAAATGTGCTTTTGTCACAGTGTTATTTCTGTAAGAGCCTTCAATCATTAAAATGACGCATAAATGAACTATTGGAAGAAATTGTAATTCATACCTTTTTCGAAATCAAAGGTTCAATTAATTAATGAAAAAGTTTAAAGCTAAATGTAGTATGACAAATGTTAAATTAATTTATGACTCGTCAAGATGATATACAAACAATAGCTTCAATTACAATAATTGTAAATTTAACTGAGACACTGTCATTCTTCATTTCTTGGCTTCTTATAAAGACGAACATCCTAGGATGGAATAAGTAAGACCCTTTCTTATAGAAAGATTTTGTTTGGCATGCAAAAACGTCTAAGAAATGTCACTTACGCGGCGAAGCCACTATTGGACGTTTTGAGAGGAAAAAATTCTTAAGCCCGGCAAAGACCGGCAAAACAGAGAATCTTTAGCTATTCGACATGACCGATAGGAGAAAATCCTTAAGTCGGTTAAGCTCTTAAGCTCTGTTTTTGTGTTGTTTAACTGTATGATTTCATTCTATGCAAATTATGCAGGATATTATTTCCATTTTAAAGTGGAACTAATGCCCATAAATGTTATTTCCAATTTTTTATGGATATTATTTTGAAAAGGAAATACTGTCCATGGATATTATTTCCATGGACGTTATTGCATGCCACCTTTGTTGCGATAATACATCTTCAGCAGCAACAGAAGTTCAATCGAACAATTAATATCGGTACTTTTTAAAAAATTAAATATACAACGTATCGTTCTGTAATTTTCCCTTTAACATCCTTGTGAACTAAACTGTCCGTATGGGAAAAGTCAATATTGTTAAATACAATAAAGCGGTGAAGGTGTTTCTACACTTGCAGCTGCAGTGGTAAAGTTTTTAGTTGTATTGGTGTTGGTTACATTTTCGCATATTAATGAATGACTTTTTTATATATATTTTCATCCTGATTGGTAAATTGTTGTGTGTAATTTGGAAAAAAGTTGGTTTTTAATTAAAATAACAGTGTCAAATATTTACCAAAAGGTAAAATGTTGACATTATATTTACTCATGTTGCTGCTGTTTGTTGTTACTGCTGCTTTTACATTTTCTTTTCCAACCGTCGACTGATATAATGTACTCGTACGAGTGACTGGAATAGTGACTGAGTAGCCCCTATTATGTTCAAAAATGGATTTTAATTAAAATCTCCAGTGTGAACTATGAAAATCAATTATAAAAATATATATAATTAAATACAAATGTATGTTTACAAAGGGAAAATAGCTGCTACAAATAGAAAACGGAGCTGCAACAGATTAAACTGTTTCTGTTTCTGTATACGGAAAAGCAATTTAATAAATTATCTCTTTAAGCAAATAAACAAATAATTTAAAGTGTTAAATTAAACTAACGTATCTATTGAACAATTAATTCAGAAAAATAATGTCATTGTAAAAATATAATAAAAATTTGCTTCACGGGCAAAGCGCCCATTTCTTCAGATAAATTTATATAATTCGCTTTCGCCGATACCGGAAGTAGTGAAATTTACTCACTTACTTTCGATTTTTTTGCAAGCCCTTCTATTGAACTTAAATCAAATCAACCTTTTGTTTTATTCTATTGTTCGACTTCCATCATGACAAAACTTCTAATCAATTTCCCAATTTCATTGACGATTTTCTCAACAAATTAAAAACACACACACACACAGCGAGAAGAAACTTAAAACGGAAAAGAAATTTTTGTCAAACTGATTAAATCTCCATCCAATAAATATAAACTCAAAAGAAAGAAAAGTTCAATGGAGTTGTGTATGTCTGGAAAATTGTTCTGGTTGTTACAAAAAAATTACTAAAGTGCTTACAAACAATACAAAATTTTGATAAATGTTTGCATTGATACGAGTAGGAAAATATTAAGGAAAATTCTACACATACAGAAAGAAGAATATTTTCAAAAGCATGCAAACACATTTAGAGTTACCACTGAAAAAAAAAACAGTTCATCGTGGTAAGGAGCAGAATTCTAACATTTAAAATTTTCAAAAAATAATTTCTACTCGAGGTTTTTGTTAACAGATACATGATACTTTTGTAGCGCTTGTTTTGTTTTTTTGTTTCATTGTGTATATGTAGAGATTTTCCATTACATACATATTTAGATAGTACATTGCTTGGTTTTTTTGCTTCAGTTTTTGTCAAATCCTCCAAAATTCCATTTCACAAAATGTGCTATGATAAGCTGATAATGGCAACACTGATCGCATTATCAAGATAAGAATATTAAAGTTGAGTATATAAAAGTTTGAATAAGTTGTAACGATTGCTAAAGAAGGCAAACCAACAAACAAAAGTATGTAGTGATAATAAATGAAAAATTATTTGTGCGGGCAAGGCGCCAATAAGTTGTTAAACTGAATCTTATTTTGTGTCGTCATTGTTAGAAAGCACAGACACATTGTAGGCTGTAAAGTTTGCCAACAACGTTTAGGCGAATGAAGTTTTAAAGGAATATTTGTAAGCAAGCGAAGAGTATGCAAGTTTGTTTGAAGAATGAATGAATGAATAAACGAATAGATTTTTTGTAAGAATGAATGACTACACTCAAGTATCTGAGAATATGTGTAAAATTTGTAAGCTTTTATTTTAAATCTAAATCTGTGTGTGTATGTGAATGTGTGTGTGTATGACTGTGTGTTCAAACGAACGCTGAAGGAGGACACATCAAATTCGGCAGACATGACAATCTTTAAGTGAAAGCTCGTTCGTGCATTTAGAAAAAAAGTTTTTATAAACATACATATGTATGTACATACAAGAATTTATTGATCCATTCTCATTGGAAATAATTACATATACATAAGTATGTACATGATACATACATAATTTATCTGTAGCAAAAAGAAAAAAGTATTTAAGTCATATTTTGCCATTTTTAACATTCAAGTGGATTTTTAAAAATTTGTTCCCATTTTAGTTAAATTTGCTAAATTTGTTTTTGATTACTTCTAAGTCACGAAGACATTGAAATATACTTAAGTTAAGCTGTTATTCCATTTGAGATTATAAGTTGAATATATATAAGAAACAATTCGTTACACAATAATTTCCTGAAAAATCGTGCAAGATAAATGAAATTTTGCCCAGGGTTACTTCTGAATATGGAGATTACAAAGGAACTATCAACCCAAATGGAGCTTATGTCGATTAGAGTCGATTATTTCTTCTTGCCACGGATATAATAAAAACTCTTACAATATGGCTTTTAGCAATTAACGGACCGAAACATAATTAAGACATCATGGGCGATAAAACTGCATCGAGTGCATCGGTTTGTTTTAGGAGAATTTGTAAAACATTTTGCGGTGTGGTGGTGACTGTTAGAAAGCAGGATTATGCCTAAAAGTGACGTTTTTTTTGTAATTATTTGCGGATTTTCTCATACCACAAAATGTACAAAATAATGCGTCGTATCAAAGGTTTTTGCAAACCAAATCCAATGTCGCATACTAACTGTCCAAGAATGCCATCAGCAACAAGCACCACTAGACATATGTACGTATTTCGGGAAACACAATACAACAAATCACATCAAGCTTTGATCTTAGAGAATAAAAAATACAATTGTTTGCCTCAAATATAATGTTTTTGAGATATGACTACGTTGCAATAAAGAAGCGATATAAGCTGTTTAGAAAAATTAAGAGTTAAATAAATTAATACATTTGAACTTCTATAACTGGAACTTATATAACTTCAAATTTCTATAAATTGAAGCAAATCGAATGACAACAGGGGAAAGTAGGTAAATTCTTTTAGAATTTGTTTCTATAACTTGAAGTTCTATATATTGAATTTCTATCTAACTTGAAGAAAAATAATGGTACAATGCTTTGCAACGTTTCTATAAATTGAATTTTTTGTGCTGACATTAATTTTTCGTTAAGCAAAAATTCCCAGATCTGTGTTTGTGCTTCTGCATGTTAGTACGTTTCATTTATATTTTTAAAAAATTTCCTTCCCTACTTCTCCTATTAATTTTGGTTTTTTTATTTACTTCCAACATGGTTTTGTAACGGAGTAATAACTTTTCTCTTTTGTCTCCTGAAAAGTACAAAAAAATATGTTAAGAGTTGTCAACCTGTGATCGACGATACAACAAATTATGTACACATGTTTAATTCTTTTGTTACAAATAAAAAGAAATATGTGTATGTCAATAACAAATATTTTTTATAATGTGTAAAGTTTTAAATACTTATTCCACAACTTGAAGTCTACCGAAATTGAAGTTTACTTTGTGGATAATGGTGATTTAAATTATGGAAGTTCAAATGTATAATGTTTTTTTATTGTAGCAGGGGAAAGGGAAAAATCAATATATATGTATATAAAAGTTGCTTAAATCGTTACACATTCTTCGCAGAAGGTAGTCAGCATTAGCATAAACGGCTCTAGAAAATTGAACTTATAACGGAGCCAAATAACGTTAATTAAGAGTCCAGAAAATAAGCAACATTTTCAGCATACTTCTATTGCTTTGTAGATTTGGCAGTTTGATAGGAGAAAGTATAGAGAAATAAGATTATAAATTCCTTAAGTTAAAATTTAACCCTCGATTTTTTCGGTATATCGGTTCCCATATTATAGATCCATATTTCAACCCGCGTCTTACAAGCGATGTCTGTACCAAACTTTTCGTAACATAAGGACCGTTGAACTCTGTTGAACGGCGTTTGGTAAGTCCAAGTATATCTTTAGCTTTATTTACTCTTTGTTTTTGCTTGCTTTGCTTATTAATTACGTTTGTTTTTTGTTTTTGACAAATAGTTGTGTTTCTGCGTTGTTTCAAGGCGAATTCATACCGATAAAACTCGACAGCTCAGCTGACTCAATGTTATTTACAAATCTTCAATGACAAAATGTGGTTTTTGGTACATTTTTCTAGTTTTAAATTCGCATTGAACACTTTATTTTGACATCTAAGAATGATATTTGCCAAAGAGAATTCTCTTGCCTGGTTTGTATTTGCCTTAATTTATTTGATAAATTTTAATTAGTTGTGTATGACAAAGTACAGTAAACATTGCAATGCTTAAGCCAGTAGCTATTTGTTTATTTTATTATGATTATTTTCCAAGAAAATAAAAATATGCTTGCTGAGAGATTATTATTAGGCTAAAGTTCGTAACTTTTATACATAACAATCGTCATAGAACAAAGAAATTTCCAATTGACTTTATATCAATAACTTTCTCTACACAAATATCACCCTGTGCATAAATTACGAAAGAAATATATTATTTTGTTCTTTGACTACGACTATTTTGTTTGATTTCTTTATTTTCTAGGCTTTAAATATGTATATACATATAAGAAGTCCCCGTAATTTTAAAAGAAATAACGTATGTACGTGCGGTTGGTTGATGATGTAAATCACCCTCATGGCCTCATTTTATTGAAATCAACAAAGCCTTTTTTCTTTTGCGCTTTCTTTGGCTAGCAGAAAAAAATATATACATAATAGTATAATATATGACCCCAGTAAATAACGCTTTGAAAGTTTTTTTTCCGATTTTAATTTTTTTTCTTTTGATGAAGAAAAACACAGAGTGAGAGAGAGAGAGGGAGCGGTAGAAAGTATATACATTTTTGATTTCTTTTGATGTATGTAGTTTACATATTTATGATTTTAGTGAATATTTAATTAGAATTGCATTGTCTCTATGATGAAAATCTAGAAAATCTTTTGTTCAATTCACAATCGTTTAAAAAAACACGATATTTGTTTATGTGCTTGTGAACAGACAAATTTTTTTAATCGTCATTTTGTTGTACCTTAAATGTCAATTCAATGTAGTCAATTTATTGCAAGTAAATAATTTATGTCGAACAACAAATTTCTTTTTATCAAATAAAAAAAACATGAAAAGTGACACTGAAAAAAATAAATTAATAAATGCCTTATGTCACCAATATAATTTCGATTTCTTAAATTTCGCTTTCATTAAAATCAATCAATTCAGTTGATACCATGAAATTAATTCAGATATGGGAATTCTTATTTTACGCGAAAAATATTAACTAAAATGGTTTGCAAATTAAATTGAAATGAATGAAGTTTATATTTTTATTAAGAAGAATGTTTTTTCTGGGATTACTTATCACATATTTAAAAGATTTTTCTAACAAGATTAATCTAACAAATAGAATTTTTCCATACCTGGTCTTAATACAACCAACCATTTATAAAACATATAAAATTCAAACGTATAATTATAACACACTTTTGTATGAAAATTACCAACAACAAAAATACAATACTGTATAATTAAACGATTACACAACACATACGACGTTAATACGAGCTTGTGAATTGGACATTTATTTCTTAAAATAATTCAGTTTCAGGTTTTATTGGGGTGTTATTTGGTGGTGGCTTCATTTTCAAATTATTTCTTTCAAAAGTCTGCTTGCAGACAGTAAATATGTTGTAAAATATTACGCAGATGTATGTAATAGTGTTTGTTTTGTGTGCGTTTATATCTTGAAATCCCTTCCAACCGTCCATCTATCCATATGGCTTTGTGCATGCCTCAATCTACACATGCATACATATATCGTGGTAAGATTTAGGGCCTCAATAAAGTCGCCAGAATATTTTGTAAAACGAAAAAAAGGCAACACATCAAGATTAATTTCTACAAGACAATAAATTAGTTGCACAATACAGGACATTTTGTGCGGGAGTAAAAAGCAGCAACAAACAGAAACTGACAACTAGAACAAAACTGGCAAATAAATAAAAAAGAGCAAAACCAGAATATTCACCAGCAACATTTAAGCGTTTTTGTACGGCATAAAAAGAAAAAATCACAGAATGGTATAAAAAATTAAAACGTGATCTGATTTAAATAAAATATTAAAATGGTTCATAATAAACTGCTTATAAACAAAGATTATGGCATGAATAAGATTAACAAGTAAAATAAAAAAGGAACACGAATTCCGTGAGATTTCACTTGCTCGGTGGATAGCGAAAGGGGTGGTTGTCAAGTACTATTTAATCTCTTAAATGAAAAAAAAGAAGAATTTTAATTAAAAACTCACTAAATTATTCATTGTATAATGTTAAAATACGCTTTTCATTGGAATGATATGATGAATGACAATTACAGCTATCTGTTCTTTCAAGGTATTTTACGAAATTAATATGCCTGAATGAATTTCTAATTTAGAAAACTTTATTGAACTTACCTTCATTAATTTATGAATAGATTTGTAATTTTAAAAACCTCCGCCCTCTGTGGTTGCGTCATCGAAGCTGTCTAACAGCTAAATGGAATTTAAAACAAAACATGCCTAAAAGCGATTAAGTCACCTTAAAAAAAACTCTGTTAACTTAGTCAAGACTTATAGGAAGACTTTTTGGCCTGTCTTTTTTAAGATTTTCAACAAAAATTGTAAAAACGGTTTACAATTTACATTTTAATGCAAAAATCGTGGGGTATTTATTCGGATCTCCGAATATTTAATGTCCGCTTAACTACTAGATTAATTTCAATTTAACTATTTTCAATTAACGACCGAATTGTTTAATTTTTAGCAAAATTTTATATATTTTTTAGTATCATTTATTATAGTAGCGCTTTTGATATTGCCCCCAAATTTTATAATTTGTAAACTAGCTTACCTATTACAATACCTAATAAATTGCAGTATTTTTTTTAGTATTTGAAAATATGTGAACGAAACTATTAGAAGTGTTAAGAACTTGAAAAAATCATACTCTTGTGTATACATATTTCTCTAAACCGATTTGCACTCAACTACTAAAAATTAAAGATTTGTCAATGACGTTTCTAAGACTGCAATATTTTATATATTCAGGAATTTTTCGTTATTAATTTCTGACAGCAGCACTGAATAGAAGGGACTTTCTCCGTTCGTTGCCTAATTCAAAAAGCTTCACAAATTTTTACTGAGTAGCAATTTAAAATGTCGATTGCTATAACATGCATATGTGTGTAAATAAGTACAACAGTTTCTTTGAAAGAGCGACAATATATTTCATGCTTGTCGTAAGTTTATAAGGGCCCCAAAAATAATCAATGATATGATATGATACAACATAAAATTTTACTACTTAAACTAATTTATTAGTAACACTTGAATATCGGCTACAAAACTATATTTCATAATGCTCGTCCATTGATAAAACTCATAACAAAACAATCGAAAATTTCAGCAGCTTCATAGCCAAACACATCATTGTATTCATTTTGATTAATTAATGTAGATACATGTTGTGCATAACAAGCCCCTTCCGCTTTCCGATAAATTGAAACATATAAACATACAAACTTCTAAATAACTAATAAATAGTGCTAATAAAAACTTATCATTCTGATAAAATATTCCCATGATAATAAACAATGTGATCATCACAATAGGATTTTCAAAAAACAACTCTCAGTTTTGTAACATTAACTGGTTATCAAAAGAATGTATTTTAGCACAGAAATTAAAAGAGCGTGTAAAATGAATCAATTAAAATTGATTGAAATGTAAAGCAACCCCGTTTTAATAATGAACGTATTTTATACGCACATCTTTTTTTCATAAGTACTCAGATTTATTTTCAGATAGCAGATTTAAAATCCTCAATAAATAAAGACTTAATAATACAAACGCTCAAATAGAAGTGGAAACAGCTTCACAAACTTCAATAGTTGAATAACATTACTGTGCATCACTTCATCTAATGAAAATCATTTTTCCTTTTTTCTCTCCCCAATTGTTCGAAATTAAAAAAACAGAAAAAAACCAGCTCACAGCATTATAATTATGCTTGAAACTATAAATTCTACTTAAAATCAACACATATGCCATTATTTTTCTAAATTCGCCCCTTCTTGCTTAAGATTTCATCCCATTCGAATTGAATCAGAGTGTTTTATTTGAAAACCTTATAGTATGTACGTACTTAAGTCTTTACGGTTGAAATGCATATCATAAAGATGACAATCGTGGCATGCAACACGCACCCAAAACCAAAATATTTTGTGTTTGTTGAAAAGTGTGTCTTTCGGCAAAAGAAAATATAAAAATCGAGCTGGCGATTAAAGCCAGTCAAATCAGATTTAGGGAAGATTTTCAAACAGAAAAGGAAAACCATAAATTCTTGTGAGAAAGCTGCTAAAGTTAATAAAATAAATAGTGATATTTTTTTTTTTTGCAAACTTTTTTCATTTTTCAAACCAACAAGGCAGTTGTAATAGTAGACGGAAATTAAATTGATTAAAATACTAAAACCTAACGCTCGATTGCAACCATTGCAAGGGAAAACATTGATTGGTTTTCAACAAAATCCACTTAGATAACACATCGAGAATGCTGAAGAAGTGTATAGCGGCTTATAAATAATTTATACAAACCTGTACATAATATACTTTCGTAACGCACAATGCAGACAACTGGAATTACCGATTGCAACTTTTTAAATCTCATTTATTATCCGTAGGCCTCGACATTATCATTTGATATAATTGCACAGCATTAAGTTCCGGCCTTGATTGCTCAAATCGAAACCAAAAAGCCTTCATATGATTTGAGGATTTCAATTCAACTTTGCCATTGCTATTATTTTTGTCCTAATACTATAAAGGTGTTTATAAAGATTAATCATAAGGGCATAAAAAGATGGAAATTTTACTCTAAAGCAGGGTACTCTGTTCATCATTTCGTGTGAACTGCTGCCAAAAGTCCATATAAAAAAAATTCATGCGAAATAATTGCAAAATAAGATGGCCGAAGTTGTACTCCGTTCATCTTGTGGAAACATACGAAATGTTTCTGGCAGCATTATTTTTTCAACCACAAAATATTTCTGGCAACATATTTTTCAACTGCGAAATAATGTAAGCAGCAGTTATTTCGTATGGAATTTCAAACAACAGCTGATCATATTTTACTTGCGTTGAATAAATTAGGAAATTACACTTACATCTGAAGCAAACCTTACTTTATCATTTCTATCCTGAAGGTAGGGACTTTTTGCAGAGCGTGTTTCTTCAAAGAGCTCCTCTATAGATGCTGCGATTTGCATTAATTGGCACGTTGCAGTGCAAGCTCCTAATATTATTTTGTTGACCATTTTCCAATTTCTTTTAAAATTAATTACTTGATTGATTGATTGATTTGAAAAATAAAAAATGGCACGCAAATTGCCAGGGTATCCCACGAATAGGTGCTTTCCTTAGGAACTGCCAAGCGACCTATACCTTCGTATAGAAAGTGGAATTCCTAAGATCCACTCCTAGAGTTTTTATGGTCTCCACCAGTATAGTTAAAAACGATTGCACGCGGTAATGAAAATTCCACAAAGAACCGTAGCGCGATACAGTTAGTCGAGGTAGACCATTAACACGTGCGAGAGTGAGACGCAAAACTCTCGAAGGCCAATAAACTAACAGTGGCCTGGTTGCTCTTAAAAATTAATTGCCAACGGCGCGTGTTGTTTACTCGCCCAGAGCTCCTTTACGTCTGAAATTAATTACTTCAAATATAAACATATGGTTTTTGTTTACATAAGAAAAACAATGGTGCTTACTTTAAGGCAATAAAACCGATAAATTTGTTGTAAATCGTGGTATTGTCACCACTGATCAGTTCTCAAAATTTTCAAACGAAATAATCAATGTTGCTCAACATTTTTCGCAAATTCAAACAGAATACTAAGCTTAAGTCTAAAGGATAAAATTGAAAGTAATTAAAAAATTGAGGGCTAAGATCCGTACATAGAACAGATAGCTTTTTATTATATCTTAGATGTATCACCAATCGGTCTGAGCAGCGAGTAATCCAAATAGCGATAGCCTCGTCTGGGCTTTAATCCAAATCTAAGTGATATACACGATTTTGGGCTACTATAGTCGAATGGACGAAAACCCTCACAGTGACTTTAAAACAATTTTTCTTATTTTATGTGATTTATACAGGGTGTTCCAATAGTTACATTCAACATGTAACTACTTGACAGATGACAATTAAAAACTGCACTCAAAAGAAAAATCAATCCATCTATACTTAAATCAATCCCAAGCAGTGTTAAAAGTACGGTAGTCCCAGGTTTACTTAAATCAAATACAGAAAGATTGATTTAATTACGGAAGGATTCAAATGCTCAATTTAACTTAAGAATTTTTTAGTTTATTCAAGGTTTTTTTTCGTCTTTAAAGAATTTTGTACTCATTTTGAGAAACTCCAAAATAAGTTTTTTGTTATTTGTTATTTGTACTCAAAATTTTGAGTACAACTCGTACTCAAAGTATCTAGAAAATACTTGAATTTTGTATAGCGTTTTTCTTTCTGTATGCGCAATTAATTAAAATAGAACGAAAAATGACTCAGCAACTAATTGAAATAATTAAAATTCTCTACAAAAATGGTAAAAATATTGCGGTCACAGTTCGAAAAACTGGCTGGCACAATGTCGGCCAACAATTGTGAAACTGGTGGAAAAATTTGAGCCGTTAGTTAGTGATGTGAAGAATCGAACTTGTGCACGTCGCTCAAGAACAAAGGAGAAAATTTTTCGTTGTAGCTCATTGTATTGAGGAAACCCCAGATACATTGTACATTGCTCCTCGACATTTGGATTCAACGGTGAAAAGGTTCCTAGCCGTGTCTTTTCTCGAAGAATTGATTACACTTAGCCACCAAGATCTTCTGATTTAACACCTTTTTTCTTTGGAGGCTACAAGGAAAATAAAGTCTCTGCCAATCGATTCAAGAGCTCAAAGAAAAAATTTGTGAAGTTATCGAGGATATACAGTCGCAAATGCGCTGATTGTAACAAAAATTTTCATGAAAAGAATATAGGCCTGTATTTCGCTGCTATTATTGTCATTCTTAATGGCACATCCTCCTCTTCGCAATTAAATAAACATCTGATGATTTCGCTTAAAAATATTCGTTTTTTCACAATGAAACCTCTTATTGGAAGACTTCGCCCTCTATTTGGTCTCTAATCTAAAGAAATTGATTTTAGACAGCACTGCTGTGCTTAGGACAAAGGCAGTAAGACTTCATATACTGCCTTTTTTATATTTTAATGTCGAAGAATTCTTTTAATACTTTTTCACATATTAATTACAAAATCGGTCATTGAAAATATTATTTCGCAAGGATAACAAACTTTTAATTTTAGCGAATATATCAAATTGATTACATGTCCGAAGTGTCAAAGCAGAGTCCTACCGATATTGGGGTTTTTGTCGGAGCTCGGCAATACCCTACGTTCGATGTTCAGAAAAATCTTCGCCGAAAGCCGAACTTTGCATAAAATTGTTATAAATGTTTGGATATAAACAAAGATACGCAAATATTAAAATCTATAAAATATTTAAGTACAAAAAGTACTACCTTGAGCTTGAAGAAATTATTTAATAAAATATAAATAAAAAGGTACAAAAATTAGAATGATTTTCAATATAAACGGGTTTCATGAGCGTTAATTTTAATTTTACCAAATAAAAACAAGTGAAATAAATTTAAAATTGTTTGTATATTTAATAAAAAAAATTAACTGTTCTTCAAAATCGGATGCGGTGCGAAAAATCGGTCGGGCACTTGAAATCAGTAAATCCACAGTTCAAATCAAAAAGTAGTAAAACTCAAAACGAACTGCCTTTTTACTTCTTACAGTTTGTATTGTATATTGTGTTTCAATTATGTACAGAAAAAAAGTCAATTATATTTTCCATCCTTGAAATACATGTTTTGTTTTAGAATATAAAGGCAGTTAGTTACATTTCAGTGCTTTTTCATTTACAAAAGTTAATAGCAGTTCTTTAGTTAGTTTAAGCATCTTGATTTATAAATTTTTTTTATAAAAAGAAAATTATCTAATTTAGTAGTTTGGTATAAATACCCAATTCAAATATAAATGAACTTTATAAAATTTTAAGTTTAATTGTATCTGGCAAAAATTGTAATAAACTCCACCCACATGAATACTTCAAATGTACTTATATAAGTTCGGCTACGTTTATCTTTAATATACATACTTACAACGATTTATCACTCTTTCGAAAATCTCACACTTGTTTCTTAACACCATGCAACAAATTGTCTGCATAATAGAATATTTAACTGCACACAACCCATCAAATTTTCAAATAGTTTGTACCAACAATGAGATAATATTCTAGCATTTACACATTCTGTAGAATTCTCAAGTGCATATGTGTGTTTACTTACAAACCACTAATACATGCTCATACTTAAACATATACACATACACACGTCCTATTAGGATTGCATTAAGTTTTGGTGGTAAAATGCTCTATTTGCTTTCATAAATTGCAGAATACTCCTTCTGTATTTCCCACACCCACACACACGCACATACACACACATAAGCTCTTATGTACATAAATGAATGTGTACAATCTCGTGTCATTTCATCTCATCTTTATGCTGTAACCATTTTCTTCTATATTTATTGTAGATTTTATTTGCAGTTGGCTTTTGTTTGTTTGAAAATAGTGGTTGCAATTCATTGCACACTCTTGAGGGGGAGTTGGTCCAGGTTAATCCAATAAATAAGCATTTTCCGATATTATTGTATACTTTCTTTTGTCCGCTATCGTTCGTTGTGGTGGAAAAACTTTAATATTTGTGAGGTTTTTTATGTGTTCTTAATAAATATATACTTTGGTACTTTACATGCATTTGTTGGTACTTTTTAACAAAACATAACTCTATTAAAAACAGACAAAAAGAAAAAATATTATAGATTGTCTTGGTATATATTTTTAAAGTTTTATATCGCCATGTGAATTTATAAAAGTCCTAAGTTACATTGAAAAATATGTCGACACAAGCAAAAAACTTTCTAATATGAAAAGTTAATCAACATTTTTCAAACATTTTTTAGTTCTTAATAAGGAATTAGTACGATTTTAATATATGTATATAATATTCCAGCGGCATGTATTTTGCATCATAATCCATCAAGAAGCCGATTTTGAGATTTTTTGGTACTTGAGCTTTTTGAAATCATATGACGATATGTAATATCAGTTGTCAACTAAGCGATTTTTACATATGTATCTTGATCTTCGAAAATTTTTATCGTAATTCATTAGATTTGCTATAAAACAAGAATTTGTAAAAGTTAACTTTGCAATTGCAAATAATGTCATGAAAATTTCAATAATTAAAACTCGTCAAATGAAAAAAAACACACAAAAATTTAATGTCTGCTGTCAGTATTCAACTCCTGCTTTTAAAGATTTTGTTGTTTTACTATTTTATTGTGCGATAAAAAGTTGCTTTCACGAACATACAAACAATTAAATAACAACGCATTCCATCGCCACATGTTGAACTGACGACCATCTGTATGATAATCACACACTTTGCTACAGCGCGACTCAAAGAGTATTAACCACTAAATGGTTACATAACTACTGTAAAGAAATGTATACGGTATGTAGTCTTGCGGAAAAATATGAAGTCATTAGCAAGTTTCTGCTGGAAAATAAATTTATAGATTCAGCTCTTACCTTTTTTGCAAATGAATTTTTAAATTGACTCTGACAAGCAGATCTGAATACAGGTCTTCGAACAGCTTTAATATATAAGTTAGTAAACAGAAGTCTGTGTCTAATACTTTTTATTTATACTTCTTATAGGAAAAAACACTATTCCCATAACATTTTAGTAGCAAAATCATCCCCTCTTTTCAAATTTGAAATATCAGATATTTTTATACAATTGTCTTCTTTGGTGAAACGCCAACCAAATGCTTGTGTGGTTGCAATTACTTCACTGCAACAAATCATACTCTTATGCTGGTTTGTAATTCCAAATAATATCAATTTTTCATTCTTAGAGAAAATTTATAAGATTTAAGTATGAATATTGTTTGCATTGCTTGATTAGAGCTGCTTGAACATTATTTGTACGCATAATAGTTAAGCACAAGCGATTCTCCAAACACTTATTGTAAGGTCTGTGGTTAAATTATGGTGGCGGTCAGGGCTGCCAGATACGATACAATTGACAAGAAGTTCGTTATATAAAAGTGTTTAAGCGAATTTTATAAATTTGGACTCAGAAAATATCTGACTTAATAAGCGTAGCCACTAAATACTAATATAAATCTTTATATCTCAGCCAAAGATTAATTAAACAAGTTACTACCTAAAAAATAATAATAGTTAATATTAACAGTATTACGTTTTTAAAATTAATGAATTTTCTTAAGAACGACATCGTCTTCCACACAAACTACATTCCGTCTGCGTAACTTTGCAATAATAAATACTTATGTTAGATTTATTCGAATCGTAAAGTTATGTATCACTTAACTAAAACATGTTACTGATTGTTCAATATGTATCGTAAATGACGTATAAATCTACAGAAAATAGATATTTATGCAGAGAACATCAAACATTAACTTAAAAACAAAGTCCAAAATGGATTTAAAAAAGTAAAATATGAAAAGAAATTGTTTGACAGTATTTTCATTTATTTAATACAAGAAAATTCTAAAACATTTCTCTACATTTTGAGTAACTAAAATACAAAAAATAAACGATAAGGAAAGATACAAAGTAATAAGATTCGAATATAATAACTCTACTACATAGTAAATAAACTAGTTTTTAATAGAAAATAAACAAATAAATTATTCTCTGACTGATGAATGATGCAGAATGATCTGCAGTTCAAATCCTGGCGAAGAATGTGTTTCTTGAAAATGTGTGTGTTCGCGAAAATTTCATTGAATTATAATCTTATGGTTATTTTAAAAAATTCCTGGCTATTTAACATGTTGAAATCACAAAACTTTTCGCACCAAAATCGAAGTTATGGAAAAAAAGCACCAAACGGAAACTTTTGAGCAGCGACACACACGGGTTCAGCTTCATACGATTGGTGGCATTAAATAGAAGGAGACATCGTAGAGCCTTGAATTTTGGTACAGACTAATATTTAGTTGTGGTAAAAAAATACTGCAAATATGAAAAAAGCCGAGCACAGCCACGCCTACTTCCCATATAACACATAAGTTAAAAATCATAGTAGAGTCACAATTTTTTGCTCATTGCAATTTTATGATAATGTTAATCAATGATAAAAAAATTAGCAAAATCTAATAACAACCACGCCTATCTTTCATACAAAATTAGCACATAAAATGCAATATTTTCCTTGTCATCAAAGCTAGATCGCTGAAAAAAGCTACACAGGTTTAAATTTTGGTGTTTTTTATTTGGTTAATATATAAAAAATGCAGCAGCAGTCACGCCTATATTCAATGAAAATATCTGTAAATAAATTAAAGAAAATAGAAAAAAAATAAAACGAAGTAATTTGTGTATCTTTATTAACATAACAAATTTATTAGTTCATCGGAAAATTCCAATATATCCTTCTTGTACTGTTTTGGTTTTGATATTGTCTTTTTTGTTTTTTTTTTACAAAAAAGCAGCATAGCAAACAACAAAAAAACAATGTGATATTGCATACGCATTAACATGCTTATGAAGGAAATTTTTCGTAACTTTTTTAGTTTTTTATACTGGAATTCCTTAGGGGCAAAAACAAACAGCTGAGTTTTAAGCTTTAATTTGATATAAGTCTCGGACTAGAGGTCGTTGGAGATCAATAGTTACAAACCATAGAAGTTGGAGAAAATAAATATTTTTGGACAATTTATAGTAGTAAAAAAAATTTTTCTGAATATATAAAAATTTTTTTATTTGCATATATGTATATAATTTATGACCTCCAATTGTATAAAAAAAAGATCATTATAATGTTATTACAAGAGTATTTTAAAAGCATGAAGCGATAGAAGGTAGCATATATAATACTGTGTTTTCAAATGCATTCACTTAGGTCAACTTGGAATGTCTCTGGACAAAAAAGTAATAAAGATATAAGCCTAATATTTTTGGTACATAATTATTAAACTGTGGAAATCAGGTAAATCAGAAGACATGAAAAAAATGAATTAATTCCACTCATAAACCATTGTGCGACACCATTCCGTTCAACATTTGTTTTGATTTCAAATCTCTAATGACTTTCGTGTTTGTATAGGAAAAAAAATTAAATATTTATGAATAAAAAATAAAAAATAAATTACACTACGATGGTATTTTAACCGAGAGTTGTTGTTCATAAAACCTTAAAATTCAAACTAATATTTGTAACTTATTTTTTTCAGTGATCTGGCTTCTTCTCGCCTATTTGAGTTTCTTTTTCTCCACCGTTTGGCAATTTCGTCTCCTTTATTTGGTGATGATAATATATGCAAATCTACTAATTTGATCAACGTTAGCTGTTAACTTTATATTGGGCCATAAAAAAGTATGTTGTAAATTATGTTCATGTTCATGTACATACATATATACATATGTATGTGTATATATTGCGAGTTATTTGGATGTTGCATTAAATATGTGAAATGCGTCATATACAAATATATACATACATACGCACACACATACATATGTGGCCAGGGTTGCACATCAGAGAAATCTATTGAAATCGTATGCCATTAAGTATGCTTCATTTGGTAGAGCTGAAAGCAACCAAAAATATGCCACAATATCCTCTCATATGCATAGTCATGTAATATTAAGGGAGAGTTTTTGGAATTTAGTTTAATATTAAAGACACAAATAAAACAAAACAAAAAATGTGTGTTCGAAACAACAAAAATATTGAACTTTTATGATTGAACAAATCTTTACAGAATTTAACGATGTAAAGTTTCTCAAAATGTTTCTATGGACTAAAAAATTTAAAAGGTATATTTGCAACTCTCTAAATTATCAAGTGTAAAAATCGAGATTTAACACAATTCACCTATAACTAGAGAAGCGAAGGACTTATGGATAGGGCTCTAAAAGACGAACCGGTACCTCAGGATTTTCCAAGAATATAGTAAAAATGTATCTCTTTTTTATAAATGAAATACATTTTGTATTTCACAATAACATTTGTTATGTTATACGCCAATAAAAAAAGACATGTGGCACTCGAGAACTGCCGCGGCAAAGCTATTGCATATTAAATTAAAAAAATAATTAACATATTTTTTTTTAATTAATAGAAAATGCTATATAGCCTTTTCTTTTGGAGCGTTACTGATACGCCAATAAAAAAAGACATGTGGCACTCGAGAACTGCCACGGCAAAGCTATTGCATATTAAATTAAAAAAAAATAATTAACATAATTTTTTTTAATTGATAGATAAGGCTATAGCCTTTTCTTTTGGAGCGTTACTGATACGCCAATAAAAAAAACATGTGGCACTCGAGAACTGCCACGGCAAAGCTATTGCATATTAAATTAAAAAAAAATAATTAACATAATTTTTTTTAATTAATAGATAAGGCTATAGCCTTTTCTTTTGGAGCGTTACTGATACGCCAATAAAAAAAAACATGTGGCACTCGAGAACTGCCACGGCAAAGCTATTGCATATTAAATTAAAAAAAAATAATTAACATAATTTTTTTTAATTAATAGATAAGGCTATAGCCTTTTCTTTTGGAGCGTTACTGATACGCCAATAAAAAAAGACATGCGGCACTCGAGAACTGCCACGGCAAAGCTATTGCATATTAAATTAAAAAAAATAATTAACATAATTTTTTTAAATTAATAGATAAGGCTATAGCCTTTTCTTTTGGAGCGTTACTGATATGCCAATAAAAAAAGACATGCGGCACTCGAGAACTGCCACGGCAAAGCTATTGCATATTAAATTAAAAAAAAAATAATTAACATAATTTTTTTTAATTAATAGATAAGGCTATATATAGCCTTTTCTTTTGGAGCGTTACTGATACGCCAATAAAAAAAGACATGCGGCACTCGAGAACTGCCACGGCAAAGCTATTGCATATTAAATTAAAAAAAATAATTAACATAATTTTTTTTAATTAATAGATAAGGCTATAGCCTTTTCTTTTGGAGCGTTACTGATACGCCAATAAAAAAAGACATGCGGCACTCGAGAACTGCCACGGCAAAGCTATTGCATATTAAATTAAAAAAAATAATTAACATAATTTTTTTAAATTAATAGATAAGGCTATAGCCTTTTCTTTTGGAGCGTTACTGATACGCCAATAAAAAAAGACATGCGGCACTCGAGAACTGCCACGGCAAAGCTATTGCATATTAAATTAAAAAAAAATAATTAACATAATTTTTTTAAATTAATAGATAAGGCTATAGCCTTTTCTTTTGGAGCGTTACTGATACGCCAATAAAAAAAGACATGCGGCACTCGAGAACTGCCACGGCAAAGCTATTGCATATTAAATAAAAAAAAAATAATTAACATAATTTTTTTTAAATTAATAGATAAGGCTATAGCCTTTTCTTTTGGAGCGTTACTGATACGCCAATAAAAAAAGACATGCGGCACTCGAGAACTGCCACGGCAAAGCTATTGCATATTAAATTAAAAAAAATAATTAACATAATTTTTTTTAATTAATAGATAAGGCTATAGCCTTTTCTTTTGGAGCGTTACTGATACGCCAATAAAAAAAGACATGCGGCACTCGAGAACTGCCACGGCAAAGCTATTGCATATTAAATTAAAAAAAAATAATTAACATAATTTTTTTAAATTAATAGATAAGGCTATAGCCTTTTCTTTTGGAGCGTTACTGATACGCCAATAAAAAAAGACATGCGGCACTCGAGAACTGCCACGGCAAAGCTATTGCATATTAAATTAAAAAAAAAAATAATTAACATAATTTTTTTTAATTAATAGATAAGGCTATAGCCTTTTCTTTTGGAGCGTTACTGATACGCCAATAAAAAAAAACATGTGGCACTCGAGAACTGCCACGGCAAAGCTATTGCATATTAAATTAAAAAAAATAATTAACATAATTTTTTTTAATTAATAGATAAGGCTATAGCCTTTTCTTTTGGAGCGTTACTGATACGCCAATAAAAAAAGACATGCGGCACTCGAGAACTGCCACGGCAAAGCTATTGCATATTAAATTAAAAAAAATAATTAACATAATTTTTTTAAATTAATAGATAAGGCTATAGCCTTTTCTTTTGGAGCGTTTCTGATACGCCAATAAAAAAAGACATGCGGCACTCGAGAACTGCCACGGCAAAGCTATTGCATATTAAATTAAAAAAAAATAATTAACATAATTTTTTTAAATTAATAGATAAGGCTATAGCCTTTTCTTTTGGAGCGTTACTGATACGCCAATAAAAAAAGACATGCGGCACTCGAGAACTGCCACGGCAAAGCTATTGCATATTAAATTAAAAAAAAATAATTAACATAATTTTTTTAAATTAATAGATAAGGCTATAGCCTTTTCTTTTGGAGCGTTACTGATACGCCAATAAAAAAAGACATGCGGCACTCGAGAACTGCCACGGCAAAGCTATTGCATATTAAATTAAAAAAAATAATTAACATAATTTTTTTTAATTAATAGATAAGGCTATAGCCTTTTCTTTTGGAGCGTTACTGATACGCCAATAAAAAAAGACATGCGGCACTCGAGAACTGCCACGGCAAAGCTATTGCATATTAAATTAAAAAAAAATAATTAACATAATTTTTTTAAATTAATAGATAAGGCTATAGCCTTTTCTTTTGGAGCGTTACTGATACGCCAATAAAAAAAGACATGCGGCACTCGAGAACTGCCACGGCAAAGCTATTGCATATTAAATTAAAAAAAAAAATAATTAACATAATTTTTTTTAATTAATAGATAAGGCTATAGCCTTTTCTTTTGGAGCGTTACTGATACGCCAATAAAAAAAAACATGTGGCACTCGAGAACTGCCACGGCAAAGCTATTGCATATTAAATTAAAAAAAAATAATTAACATAATTTTTTTTAATTAATAGATAAGGCTATAGCCTTTTCTTTTGGAGCGTTACTGATACGCCAATAAAAAAAGACATGCGGCACTCGAGAACTGCCACGGCAAAGCTATTGCATATTAAATTAAAAAAAAATAATTAACATAATTTTTTTAAATTAATAGATAAGGCTATAGCCTTTTCTTTTGGAGCGTTACTGATACGCCAATAAAAAAAGACATGCGGCACTCGAGAACTGCCACGGCAAAGCTATTGCATATTAAATTAAAAAAAAATAATTAACATAATTTTTTTAAATTAATAGATAAGGCTATAGCCTTTTCTTTTGGAGCGTTACTGATACGCCAATAAAAAAAGACATGCGGCACTCGAGAACTGCCACGGCAAAGCTATTGCATATTAAATTAAAAAAAAAAATAATTAACATAATTTTTTTTAATTAATAGATAAGGCTATATATAGCCTTTTCTTTTGGAGCGTTACTGATACGCCAATAAAAAAAGACATGCGGCACTCGAGAACTGCCACGGCAAAGCTATTGCATATTAAATTAAAAAAAATAATTAACATAATTTTTTTTAATTAATAGATAAGGCTATAATAGCCTTTTCTTTTGAAGCGTTACTGATACGCCAATAAAAAAAGGCATGTGGCACTCGAGAACTGCCACGGCAAAGCTATTGCATATTAAATTAAAAAAAAATAATTAACATAATTTTTTTTAATTAATAGATAAGGCTATAGCCTTTTCTTTTGGAGCGTTACTGATACGCCAATAAAAAAAGACATGCGGCACTTGAGAACTGCCACGGCAAAGCTATTGCATATTAAATTAAAAAAAATAATTAACATAATTTTTTTTAATTAATAGATAAGGTGATAATCCTATTCCATGGCTCGATGAAATACTAAATGGCGTGTAACATACGAATTTCTTTTATAGCCTTTTCTTTTGGAGCGTTACTGATACGCCAATAAAAAAAAGACATGTGGCACTCGAGAACTGCCACGGCAAAGCTATTGCATATTAAATTAAAAAAAATAATTAACATAATTTTTTTTAATTAATAGATAAGGCTATAGCCTTTTCTTTTGGAGCGTTACTGATACGCCAATAAAAAAAGACATGTGGCACTCGAGAACTGCCACGGCAAAGCTATTGCATATTAAATTAAAAAAAATAATTAACATAATTTTTTTTAATTAATAGATAAGGTGATAATCCTATTCCATGGCTCGATGAAATACTAAATGGCGTGTAACATACGAATTTCTTTTATAGCCTTTTCTTTTGGAGCGTTACTGATACGCCAATAAAAAAAAGACATGTGGCACTCGAGAACTGCCACGGCAAAGCTATTGCATATTAAATTAAAAAAAATAATTAACATAATTTTTTTTAATTAATAGATAAGGCTATAGCCTTTTCTTTTGGAGCGTTACTGATACGCCAATAAAAAAAGACATGTGGCACTCGAGAACTGCCACGGCAAAGCTATTGCATATTAAATTAAAAAAAATAATTAACATAATTTTTTTTAATTAATAGATAAGGCTATAGCCTTTTCTTTTGGAGCGTTACTGATACGCCAATAAAAAAAGACATGTGGCACTCGAGAACTGCCGCGGCAAAGCTATTGCATATTAAATTAAAAAAAATAATTAACATAATTTTTTTTAATTAATAGATAAGGCTATAGCCTTTTCTTTTGGAGCGTTACTGATACGCCAATAAAAAAAGACATGTGGCACTCGAGAACTGCCACGGCAAAGCTATTGCATATTAAATTAAAAAAAATAATTAACATAATTTTTTTTAATTAATAGATAAGGCTATAGCCTTTTCTTTTGGAGCGTTACTGATACGCCAATAAAAAAAGACATGTGGCACTCGAGAACTGCCACGGCAAAGCTTTTGCATATTAAATTAAAAAAAATAATTAACATAATTTTTTTTAATTAATAGATAAGGCTATAGCCTTTTCTTTTGGAGCGTTACTGATACGCCAATAAAAAAAGACATGTGGCACTCGAGAACTGCCACGGCAAAGCTATTGCATATTAAATTAAAAAAAATAATTAACATAATTTTTTTTAATTAATAGATAAGGCTATAGCCTTTTCTTTTGGAGCGTTACTGATACGCCAATAAAAAAAGACATGTGGCACTCGAGAACTGCCACGGCAAAGCTATTGCATATTAAATTAAAAAAAATAATTAACATAATTTTTTTTAATTAATAGATAAGGTGATAATCCTATTCCATGGCTCGATGAAATACTAAATGGCGTGTAACATACGAATTTCTTTTATAGCCTTTTCTTTTGGAGCGTTACTGATACGCCAATAAAAAAAGACATGCGGCACTCGAGAACTGCCACGGCAAAGCTATTGCATATTAAATTAAAAAAAAATAATTAACATAATTTTTTTAAATTAATAGATAAGGCTATAGCCTTTTCTTTTGGAGCGTTACTGATACGCCAATAAAAAAAGACATGCGGCACTCGAGAACTGCCACGGCAAAGCTATTGCATATTAAATTAAAAAAAATAATTAACATAATTTTTTTTAATTAATAGATAAGGCTATAGCCTTTTCTTTTGGAGCGTTACTGATACGCCAATAAAAAAAGACATGCGGCACTCGAGAACTGCCACGGCAAAGCTATTGCATATTAAATTAAAAAAAAATAATTAACATAATTTTTTTAAATTAATAGATAAGGCTATAGCCTTTCTTTTGGAGCGTTACTGATACGCCAATAAAAAAAGACATGCGGCACTCGAGAACTGCCACGGCAAAGCTATTGCATATTAAATTAAAAAAAAAATAATTAACATAATTTTTTTTAATTAATAGATAAGGCTATAGCCTTTTCTTTTGGAGCGTTACTGATACGCCAATAAAAAAAAACATGTGGCACTCGAGAACTGCCACGGCAAAGCTATTGCATATTAAATTAAAAAAAAATAATTAACATAATTTTTTTTAATTAATAGATAAGGCTATAGCCTTTTCTTTTGGAGCGTTACTGATACGCCAATAAAAAAAGACATGCGGCACTCGAGAACTGCCACGGCAAAGCTATTGCATATTAAATTAAAAAAAAATAATTAACATAATTTTTTTAAATTAATAGATAAGGCTATAGCCTTTTCTTTTGGAGCGTTACTGATACGCCAATAAAAAAAGACATGCGGCACTCGAGAACTGCCACGGCAAAGCTATTGCATATTAAATTAAAAAAAAATAATTAACATAATTTTTTTAAATTAATAGATAAGGCTATAGCCTTTTCTTTTGGAGCGTTACTGATACGCCAATAAAAAAAGACATGCGGCACTCGAGAACTGCCACGGCAAAGCTATTGCATATTAAATTAAAAAAAATAATTAACATAATTTTTTTTAATTAATAGATAAGGCTATAGCCTTTTCTTTTGGAGCGTTACTGATACGCCAATAAAAAAAGACATGCGGCACTCGAGAACTGCCACGGCAAAGCTATTGCATATTAAATTAAAAAAAAATAATTAACATAATTTTTTTAAATTAATAGATAAGGCTATAGCCTTTTCTTTTGGAGCGTTACTGATACGCCAATAAAAAAAGACATGCGGCACTCGAGAACTGCCACGGCAAAGCTATTGCATATTAAATTAAAAAAAAAAATAATTAACATAATTTTTTTTAATTAATAGATAAGGCTATATATAGCCTTTTCTTTTGGAGCGTTACTGATATGCCAATAAAAAAAGACATGCGGCACTCGAGAACTGCCACGGCAAAGCTATTGCATATTAAATTAAAAAAAATAATTAACATAATTTTTTTTAATTAATAGATAAGGCTATAGCCTTTTCTTTTGGAGCGTTACTGATACGCCAATAAAAAAAGACATGCGGCACTTGAGAACTGCCACGGCAAAGCTATTGCATATTAAATTAAAAAAAATAATTAACATAATTTTTTTTAATTAATAGATAAGGTGATAATCCTATTCCATGGCTCGATGAAATACTAAATGGCGTGTAACATACGAATTTCTTTTATAGCCTTTTCTTTTGGAGCGTTACTGATACGCCAATAAAAAAAAGACATGTGGCACTCGAGAACTGCCACGGCAAAGCTATTGCATATTAAATTAAAAAAAAATAATTAACATAATTTTTTTTAATTAATAGATAAGGCTATAGCCTTTTCTTTTGGAGCGTTACTGATACGCCAATAAAAAAAGACATGCGGCACTCGAGAACTGCCACGGCAAAGCTATTGCATATTAAATTAAAAAAAAATAATTAACATAATTTTTTTAAATTAATAGATAAGGCTATAGCCTTTTCTTTTGGAGCGTTACTGATACGCCAATAAAAAAAGACATGCGGCACTCGAGAACTGCCACGGCAAAGCTATTGCATATTAAATTAAAAAAAAATAATTAACATAATTTTTTTAAATTAATAGATAAGGCTATAGCCTTTTCTTTTGGAGCGTTACTGATACGCCAATAAAAAAAGACATGCGGCACTCGAGAACTGCCACGGCAAAGCTATTGCATATTAAATTAAAAAAAAAAATAATTAACATAATTTTTTTTAATTAATAGATAAGGCTATATATAGCCTTTTCTTTTGGAGCGTTACTGATATGCCAATAAAAAAAGACATGCGGCACTCGAGAACTGCCACGGCAAAGCTATTGCATATTAAATTAAAAAAAATAATTAACATAATTTTTTTTAATTAATAGATAAGGCTATAGCCTTTTCTTTTGGAGCGTTACTGATACGCCAATAAAAAAAGACATGCGGCACTTGAGAACTGCCACGGCAAAGCTATTGCATATTAAATTAAAAAAAATAATTAACATAATTTTTTTTAATTAATAGATAAGGTGATAATCCTATTCCATGGCTCGATGAAATACTAAATGGCGTGTAACATACGAATTTCTTTTATAGCCTTTTCTTTTGGAGCGTTACTGATACGCCAATAAAAAAAAGACATGTGGCACTCGAGAACTGCCACGGCAAAGCTATTGCATATTAAATTAAAAAAAATAATTAACATAATTTTTTTTAATTAATAGATAAGGCTATAGCCTTTTCTTTTGGAGCGTTACTGATACGCCAATAAAAAAAGACATGTGGCACTCGAGAACTGCCACGGCAAAGCTATTGCATATTAAATTAAAAAAAATAATTAACATAATTTTTTTTAATTAATAGATAAGGTGATAATCCTATTCCATGGCTCGATGAAATACTAAATGGCGTGTAACATACGAATTTCTTTTATAGCCTTTTCTTTTGGAGCGTTACTGATACGCCAATAAAAAAAAGACATGTGGCACTCGAGAACTGCCACGGCAAAGCTATTGCATATTAAATTAAAAAAAATAATTAACATAATTTTTTTTAATTAATAGATAAGGCTATAGCCTTTTCTTTTGGAGCGTTACTGATACGCCAATAAAAAAAGACATGTGGCACTCGAGAACTGCCACGGCAAAGCTATTGCATATTAAATTAAAAAAAATAATTAACATAATTTTTTTTAATTAATAGATAAGGCTATAGCCTTTTCTTTTGGAGCGTTACTGATACGCCAATAAAAAAAGACATGTGGCACTCGAGAACTGCCACGGCAAAGCTATTGCATATTAAATTAAAAAAAATAATTAACATAATTTTTTTTAATTAATAGATAAGGCTATAGCCTTTTCTTTTGGAGCGTTACTGATACGCCAATAAAAAAAAGACATGTGGCACTCGAGAACTGCCACGGCAAAGCTATTGCATATTAAATTAAAAAAAATAATTAACATAATTTTTTTTAATTAATAGATAAGGCTATAGCCTTTTCTTTTGGAGCGTTACTGATACGCCAATAAAAAAAGACATGTGGCACTCGAGAACTGCCACGGCAAAGCTATTGCATATTAAATTAAAAAAAATAATTAACATAATTTTTTTTAATTAATAGATAAGGCTATAGCCTTTTCTTTTGGAGCGTTACTGATACGCCAATAAAAAAAGACATGTGGCACTCGAGAACTGCCACGGCAAAGCTATTGCATATTAAATTAAAAAAAATAATTAACATAATTTTTTTTAATTAATAGATAAGGCTATAGCCTTTTCTTTTGGAGCGTTACTGATACGCCAATAAAAAAAAGACATGTGGCACTCGAGAACTGCCACGGCAAAGCTATTGCATATTAAATTAAAAAAAATAATTAACATAATTTTTTTTAATTAATAGATAAGGCTATAGCCTTTTCTTTTGGAGCGTTACTGATACGCCAATAAAAAAAGACATGTGGCACTCGAGAACTGCCACGGCAAAGCTATTGCATATTAAATTAAAAAAAATAATTAACATAATTTTTTTTAATTAATAGATAAGGCTATAGCCTTTTCTTTTGGAGCGTTACTGATACGCCAATAAAAAAAAGACATGTGGCACTCGAGAACTGCCACGGCAAAGCTATTGCATATTAAATTAAAAAAAATAATTAACATAATTTTTTTTAATTAATAGATAAGGCTATAGCCTTTTCTTTTGGAGCGTTACTGATACGCCAATAAAAAAAGACATGTGGCACTCGAGAACTGCCGCGGCAAAGCTATTGCATATTAAATTAAAAAAAATAATTAACATAATTTTTTTTAATTAATAGATAAGGCTATAGCCTTTTCTTTTGGAGCGTTACTGATACGCCAATAAAAAAAGACATGTGGCACTCGAGAACTGCCACGGCAAAGCTATTGCATATTAAATTAAAAAAAATAATTAACATAATTTTTTTTAATTAATAGATAAGGCTATAGCCTTTTCTTTTGGAGCGTTACTGATACGCCAATAAAAAAAGACATGTGGCACTCGAGAACTGCCACGGCAAAGCTATTGCATATTAAATTAAAAAAAATAATTAACATAATTTTTTTTAATTAATAGATAAGGCTATAGCCTTTTCTTTTGGAGCGTTACTGATACGCCAATAAAAAAAGACATGTGGCACTCGAGAACTGCCACGGCAAAGCTATTGCATATTAAATTAAAAAAAATAATTAACATAATTTTTTTTAATTAATAGATAAGGCTATAGCCTTTTCTTTTGGAGCGTTACTGATACGCCAATAAAAAAAGACATGTGGCACTCGAGAACTGCCACGGCAAAGCTATTGCATATTAAATTAAAAAAAATAATTAACATAATTTTTTTTAATTAATAGATAAGGTGATAATCCTATTCCATGGCTCGATGAAATACTAAATGGCGTGTAACATACGAATTTCTTTTATAGCCTTTTCTTTTGGAGCGTTACTGATACGCCAATAAAAAAAGACATGCGGCACTCGAGAACTGCCACGGCAAAGCTATTGCATATTAAATTAAAAAAAAATAATTAACATAATTTTTTTAAATTAATAGATAAGGCTATAGCCTTTTCTTTTGGAGCGTTACTGATACGCCAATAAAAAAAGACATGCGGCACTCGAGAACTGCCACGGCAAAGCTATTGCATATTAAATTAAAAAAAATAATTAACATAATTTTTTTTAATTAATAGATAAGGCTATAGCCTTTTCTTTTGGAGCGTTACTGATACGCCAATAAAAAAAGACATGCGGCACTCGAGAACTGCCACGGCAAAGCTATTGCATATTAAATTAAAAAAAAATAATTAACATAATTTTTTTAAATTAATAGATAAGGCTATAGCCTTTTCTTTTGGAGCGTTACTGATACGCCAATAAAAAAAGACATGCGGCACTCGAGAACTGCCACGGCAAAGCTATTGCATATTAAATTAAAAAAAAAAATAATTAACATAATTTTTTTTAATTAATAGATAAGGCTATAGCCTTTTCTTTTGGAGCGTTACTGATACGCCAATAAAAAAAAACATGTGGCACTCGAGAACTGCCACGGCAAAGCTATTGCATATTAAATTAAAAAAAAATAATTAACATAATTTTTTTTAATTAATAGATAAGGCTATAGCCTTTTCTTTTGGAGCGTTACTGATACGCCAATAAAAAAAGACATGCGGCACTCGAGAACTGCCACGGCAAAGCTATTGCATATTAAATTAAAAAAAAATAATTAACATAATTTTTTTAAATTAATAGATAAGGCTATAGCCTTTTCTTTTGGAGCGTTACTGATACGCCAATAAAAAAAGACATGCGGCACTCGAGAACTGCCACGGCAAAGCTATTGCATATTAAATTAAAAAAAAATAATTAACATAATTTTTTTAAATTAATAGATAAGGCTATAGCCTTTTCTTTTGGAGCGTTACTGATACGCCAATAAAAAAAGACATGCGGCACTCGAGAACTGCCACGGCAAAGCTATTGCATATTAAATTAAAAAAAAAAATAATTAACATAATTTTTTTTAATTAATAGATAAGGCTATATATAGCCTTTTCTTTTGGAGCGTTACTGATACGCCAATAAAAAAAGACATGCGGCACTCGAGAACTGCCACGGCAAAGCTATTGCATATTAAATTAAAAAAAATAATTAACATAATTTTTTTTAATTAATAGATAAGGCTATAATAGCCTTTTCATTTGAAGCGTTACTGATACGCCAATAAAAAAAGGCATGTGGCACTCGAGAACTGCCACGGCAAAGCTATTGCATATTAAATTAAAAAAAAATAATTAACATAATTTTTTTTAATTAATAGATAAGGCTATAGCCTTTTCTTTTGGAGCGTTACTGATACGCCAATAAAAAAAGACATGCGGCACTTGAGAACTGCCACGGCAAAGCTATTGCATATTAAATTAAAAAAAATAATTAACATAATTTTTTTTAATTAATAGATAAGGTGATAATCCTATTCCATGGCTCGATGAAATACTAAATGGCGTGTAACATACGAATTTCTTTTATAGCCTTTTCTTTTGGAGCGTTACTGATACGCCAATAAAAAAAAGACATGTGGCACTCGAGAACTGCCACGGCAAAGCTATTGCATATTAAATTAAAAAAAATAATTAACATAATTTTTTTTAATTAATAGATAAGGCTATAGCCTTTTCTTTTGGAGCGTTACTGATACGCCAATAAAAAAAGACATGTGGCACTCGAGAACTGCCGCGGCAAAGCTATTGCATATTAAATTAAAAAAAATAATTAACATAATTTTTTTTAATTAATAGATAAGGCTATAGCCTTTTCTTTTGGAGCGTTACTGATACGCCAATAAAAAAAGACATGTGGCACTCGAGAACTGCCACGGCAAAGCTATTGCATATTAAATTAAAAAAAATAATTAACATAATTTTTTTTAATTAATAGATAAGGCTATAGCCTTTTCTTTTGGAGCGTTACTGATACGCCAATAAAAAAAGACATGTGGCACTCGAGAACTGCCACGGCAAAGCTATTGCATATTAAATTAAAAAAAATAATTAACATAATTTTTTTTAATTAATAGATAAGGCTATAGCCTTTTCTTTTGGAGCGTTACTGATACGCCAATAAAAAAAGACATGTGGCACTCGAGAACTGCCACGGCAAAGCTATTGCATATTAAATTAAAAAAAATAATTAACATAATTTTTTTTAATTAATAGATAAGGCTATAGCCTTTTCTTTTGGAGCGTTACTGATACGCCAATAAAAAAAGACAAGTGGCACCCGAGAACTGCCGCGGCAAAGCTATTGCATATTAAATTAAAAAAAATAATTAACATAATTTTTTTTAATTAATAGATAAGGCTATATAGCCTTTTCTTTTGGAGCGTTACTGATACGCCAATAAAAAAAGACATGTGGCACTCGAGAACTGCCACGGCAAAGCTATTGCATATTAAATTTAAAAAAATAATTAACATAATTTTTTTTAATTAATAGATAAGGCTATAGCCTTTTCTTTTGGAGCGTTACTGATACGCCAATAAAAAAAGACATGCGGCACTCGAGAACTGCCACGGCAAAGCTATTGCATATTAAATTAAAAAAAATAATTAACATAATTTTTTTTAATTAATAGATAAGGCTATATAGCCTTTTCTTTTGGAGCGTTACTGATACGCCAATAAAAAAAGACATGTGGCACTCGAGAACTGCCACGGCAAAGCTATTGCATATTAAATTAAAAAAAATAATTAACATAATTTTTTTTAATTAATAGATAAGGCTATAGCCTTTTCTTTTGGAGCGTTACTGATACGCCAATAAAAAAAGACATGTGGCACTCGAGAACTGCCACGGCAAAGCTATTGCATATTAAATTAAAAAAAATAATTAACATAATTTTTTTTAATTAATAGATAAGGCTATATAGCCTTTTCTTTTGGAGCGTTACTGATACGCCAATAAAAAAAGACATGTGGCACTCGAGAACTGCCACGGCAAAGCTATTGCATATTAAATTAAAAAAAATAATTAACATAATTTTTTTTAATTAATAGATAAGGCTATAGCCTTTTCTTTTGGAGCGTTACTGATACGCCAATAAAAAAAGACATGTGGCACTCGAGAACTGCCACGGCAAAGCTATTGCATATTAAATTAAAAAAAATAATTAACATAATTTTTTTTAATTAATAGATAAGGCTATAGCCTTTTCTTTTGGAGCGTTACTGATACGCCAATAAAAAAAGACATGTGGCACTCGAGAACTGCCACGGCAAAGCTATTGCATATTAAATTAAAAAAAATAATTAACATAATTTTTTTTAATTAATAGATAAGGCTATAGCCTTTTCTTTTGGAGCGTTACTGATACGCCAATAAAAAAAGACATGCGGCACTCGAGAACTGCCACGGCAAAGCTATTGCATATTAAATTAAAAAAAATAATTAACATAATTTTTTTTAATTAATAGATAAGGCTATAGCCTTTTCTTTTGGAGCGTTACTGATACGCCAATAAAAAAAGACATGTGGCACTCGAGAACTGCCACGGCAAAGCTATTGCATATTAAATTAAAAAAAATAATTAACATAATTTTTTTTAATTAATAGATAAGGCTATAGCCTTTTCTTTTGGAGCGTTACTGATACGCCAATAAAAAAAGACATGTGGCACTCGAGAACTGCCACGGCAAAGCTATTGCATATTAAATTAAAAAAAATAATTAACATAATTTTTTTTAATTAATAGATAAGGTGATAATCCTATTCCATGGCTCGATGAAATACTAAATGGCGTGTAACATACGAATTTCTTTTATAGCCTTTTCTTTTGGAGCGTTACTGATACGCCAATAAAAAAAGACATGTGGCACTCGAGAACTGCCACGGCAAAGCTATTGCATATTAAATTAAAAAAAATAATTAACATAATTTTTTTTAATTAATAGATAAGGCTATAGCCTTTTCTTTTGGAGCGTTACTGATACGCCAATAAAAAAAGACATGCGGCACTCGAGAACTGCCACGGCAAAGCTATTGCATATTAAATTAAAAAAAATAATTAACATAATTTTTTTTAATTAATAGATAAGGTGATAATCCTATTCCATGGCTCGATGAAATACTAAATGGCGTGTAACATACGAATTTCTTTTATAGCCTTTTCTTTTGGAGCGTTACTGATACGCCAATAAAAAAAGACATGTGGCACTCGAGAACTGCCACGGCAAAGCTATTGCATATTAAATTAAAAAAAATAATTAACATAATTTTTTTTAATTAATAGATAAGGCTATAGCCTTTTCTTTTGGAGCGTTACTGATACGCCAATAAAAAAAGACATGCGGCACTCGAGAACTGCCACGGCAAAGCTATTGCATATTAAATTAAAAAAAATAATTAACATAATTTTTTTTAATTAATAGATAAGGTGATAATCCAATTCCATGGCTCGATGAAATACTAAATGGCGTGTAACATACGAATTTCTTTTATAGCCTTTTCTTTTGGAGCGTTACTGATACGCCAATAAAAAAAGACATGTGGCACTCGAGAACTGCCACGGCAAAGCTGTTGCATATTAAATTAAAAAAAAATAATTAACATAATTTTTTTTAATTAATAGATAAGGCTATAGCCTTTTCTTTTGGAGCGTTACTGATACGCCAATAAAAAAAGACATGCGGCACTCGAGAACTGCCACGGCAAAGCTATTGCATATTAAATTAAAAAAAATAATTAACATAATTTTTTTTAATTAATAGATAAGGTGATAATCCTATTCCATGGCTCGATGAAATACTAAATGGCGTGTAACATACGAATTTCTTTTATAGCCTTTTCTTTTGGAGCGTTACTGATACGCCAATAAAAAAAGACATGCGGCACTCGAGAACTGCCACGGCAAAGCTATTGCATATTAAATTAAAAAAAATAATTAACATAATTTTTTTTAATTAATAGATAAGGTGATAATCCTATTCCATGGCTCGATGAAATACTAAATGGCGTGTAACATACGAATTTCTTTTATATCCTTTTCTTTTGGAGCGTTACTGATACGCCAATTAAAAAAGACATGTGGCACTCGAGAACTGCCACGGCAAAGCTATTGCATATTAAATTAAAAAAAAATAATTAACATAATTTTTTTTAATTAATAGATAAGGCTATAGCCTTTTCTTTTGGAGCGTTACTGATACGCCAATAAAAAAAGACATGCGGCACTCGAGAACTGCCACGGCAAAGCTATTGCATATTAAATTAAAAAAAATAATTAACATAATTTTTTTTAATTAATAGATAAGGTGATAATCCTATTCCATGGCTCGATGAAATACTAAATGGCGTGTAACATACGAATTTCTTTTATAGCCTTTTCTTTTGGAGCGTTACTGATACGCCAATAAAAAAAGACATGCGGCACTCGAGAACTGCCACGACAAAGCTATTGCATATTAAATTAAAAAAAATAATTAACATAATTTTTTTTAATTAATAGATAAGGTGATAATCCTATTCCATGGCTCGATGAAATACTAAATGGCGTGTAACATACGAATTTCTTTTATAGCCTTTTCTTTTGGAGCGTTACTGATACGCCAATAAAAAAAGACATGTGGCACTCGAGAACTGCCACGGCAAAGCTATTGCATATTAAATTAAAAAAAATAATTAACATAATTTTTTTTAATTAATAGATAAGGCTATAGCCTTTTCTTTTGGAGCGTTACTGATACGCCAATAAAAAAAGACATGTGGCACTCGAGAACTGCCACGGCAAAGCTATTGCATATTAAATTAAAAAAAATAACTATAGCCTTTTCTTTTGGAGCGTTACTGATACGCCAATAAAAAAAGACAAGTGGCACCCGAGAACTGCCGCGGCAAAGCTATTGCATATTAAATTAAAAAAAATAATTAACATAATTTTTTTTAATTAATAGATAAGGCTATATAGCCTTTTCTTTTGGAGCGTTACTGATACGCCAATAAAAAAAGACATGTGGCACTCGAGAACTGCCACGGCAAAGCTATTGCATATTAAATTAAAAAAAATAATTAACATAATTTTTTTTAATTAATAGATAAGGCTATAGCCTTTTCTTTTGGAGCGTTACTGATACGCCAATAAAAAAAGACATGTGGCACTCGAGAACTGCCACGGCAAAGCTATTGCATATTAAATTAAAAAAAATAATTAACATAATTTTTTTTAATTAATAGATAAGGCTATAGCCTTTTCTTTTGGAGCGTTACTGATACGCCAATAAAAAAAGACATGCGGCACTCGAGAACTGCCACGGCAAAGCTATTGCATATTAAATTAAAAAAAATAATTAACATAATTTTTTTTAATTAATAGATAAGGCTATAGCCTTTTCTTTTGGAGCGTTACTGATACGCCAATAAAAAAAGACATGTGGCACTCGAGAACTGCCACGGCAAAGCTATTGCATATTAAATTAAAAAAAATAATTAACATAATTTTTTTTAATTAATAGATAAGGCTATAGCCTTTTCTTTTGGAGCGTTACTGATACGCCAATAAAAAAAGACATGCGGCACTCGAGAACTGCCACGACAAAGCTATTGCATATTAAATTAAAAAAAATAATTAACATAATTTTTTTTAATTAATAGATAAGGCTATAGCCTTTTCTTTTGGAGCGTTACTGATACGCCAATAAAAAAAGACATGCGGCACTCGAGAACTGCCACGGCAAAGCTATTGCATATTAAATTAAAAAAAATAATTAACATAATTTTTTTTAATTAATAGATAAGGCTATAGCCTTTTCTTTTGGAGCGTTACTGATACGCCAATAAAAAAAGACAAGTGGCACCCGAGAACTGCCGCGGCAAAGCTATTGCATATTAAATTAAAAAAAATAATTAACATAATTTTTTTTAATTAATAGATAAGGCTATATAGCCTTTTCTTTTGGAGCGTTACTGATACGCCAATAAAAAAAGACATGTGGCACTCGAGAACTGCCACGGCAAAGCTATTGCATATTAAATTAAAAAAAATAATTAACATAATTTTTTTTAATTAATAGATAAGGCTATAGCCTTTTCTTTTGGAGCGTTACTGATATGCCAATAAAAAAAGACATGCGGCACTCGAGAACTGCCACGGCAAAGCTATTGCATATTAAATTAAAAAAAATAATTAACATAATTTTTTTTAATTAATAGATAAGGCTATAGCCTTTTCTTTTGGAGCGTTACTGATACGCCAATAAAAAAAGACATGTGGCACTCGAGAACTGCCACGGCAAAGCTATTGCATATTAAATTAAAAAAAAATAATTAACATAATTTTTTTTAATTAATAGATTAGGCTATAGCCTTTTCTTTTGGAGCGTTACTGATACGCCAATAAAAAAAGATATGCGGCACTCGAGAACTGCCACGGCAAAGCTATTGCATATTAAATTAAAAAAAATAATTAACATAATTTTTTTTAATTAATAGATAAGGTGATAATCCTATTCCATGGCTCGATGAAATACTAAATGGCGTGTAACATACGAATTTCTTTTATAGCCTTTTCTTTTGGAGCGTTACTGATACGCCAATAAAAAAAGACATGTGGCACTCGAGAACTGCCACGGCAAAGCTATTGCATATTAAATTAAAAAAAAATAATTAACATAATTTTTTTTAATTAATAGATAAGGCTATAGCCTTTTCTTTTGGAGCGTTACTGATACGCCAATAAAAAAAGACATGCGGCACTCGAGAACTGCCACGACAAAGCTATTGCATATTAAATTAAAAAAAAATAATTAACATAATTTTTTTTAATTAATAGATAAGGCTATAGCCTTTTCTTTTGGAGCGTTACTGATACGCCAATAAAAAAAGACATGCGGCACTCGAGAACTGCCACGGCAAAGCTATTGCATATTAAATTAAAAAAAATAATTAACATAATTTTTTTTAATTAATAGATAAGGTGATAATCCTATTCCATGGCTCGATGAAATACTAAATGGCGTGTAACATACGAATTTCTTTTATAGCCTTTTCTTTTGGAGCGTTACTGATACGCCAATAAAAAAAGACATGTGGCACTCGAGAACTGCCACGGCAAAGCTATTGCATATTAAATTAAAAAAAAATAATTAACATAATTTTTTTTAATTAATAGATAAGGCTATAGCCTTTTCTTTTGGAGCGTTACTGATACGCCAATAAAAAAAGACATGCGGCACTCGAGAACTGCCACGACAAAGCTATTGCATATTAAATTAAAAAAAATAATTAACATAATTTTTTTTAATTAATAGATAAGGCTATAGCCTCTTCTTTTGGAGCGTTACTGATACGCCAATAAAAAAAGACATGTGGTACTCGAGAACTGCCACGGCAAAGCTATTGCATATTAAATTAAAAAAAATAACTATAGCCTTTTCTTTTGGAGCGTTACTGATACGCCAATAAAAAAAGACAAGTGGCACCCGAGAACTGCCGCGGCAAAGCTATTGCATATTAAATTAAAAAAAATAATTAACATAATTTTTTTTAATTAATAGATAAGGCTATATAGCCTTTTCTTTTGGAGCGTTACTGATACGCCACTAAAAAAAGACATGTGGCACTCGAGAACTGCCGCGGCAAAGCTATTGCATATTAAATTAAAAAAAATAATTAACATAATTTTTTTTAATTAATAGATAAGGCTATAGCCTTTTCTTTTGGAGCGTTACTGATACGCCAATAAAAAAAGACATGTGGCACTCGAGAACTGCCACGGCAAAGCTATTGCATATTAAATTAAAAAAAAATAATTAACATAATTTTTTTTAATTAATAGATAAGGCTATAGCCTTTTCTTTTGGAGCGTTACTGATACGCTAATAAAAAAAGACATGCGGCACTCGAGAACTGCCACGACAAAGCTATTGCATATTAAATTAAAAAAAAATAATTAACATAATTTTTTTTAATTAATAGATAAGGCTATAGCCTTTTCTTTTGGAGCGTTACTGATACGCCAATAAAAAAAGACATGCGGCACTCGAGAACTGCCACGGCAAAGCTTTTGCATATTAAATTAAAAAAAATAATTAACATAATTTTTTTTAATTAATAGATAAGGTGATAATCCTATTCCATGGCTCGATGAAATACTAAATGGCGTGTAACATACGAATTTCTTTTATAGCCTTTTCTTTTGGAGCGTTACTGATACGCCAATAAAAAAAGACATGCGGCACTCGAGAACTGCCACGACACAGCTATTGCATATTAAATTAAAAAAAATAATTAACATAATTTTTTTTAATTAATAGATAAGGCTATAGCCTTTTCTTTTGGAGCGTTACTGATACGCCAATAAAAAAAGACATGTGGCACTCGAGAACTGCCACGGCAAAGCTATTGCATATTAAATTAAAAAAAATAACTATAGCCTTTTCTTTTGGAGCGTTACTGATACGCCAATAAAAAAAGACATGTGGCACTCGAGAACTGCCACGGCAAAGCTATTGCATATTAAATTAAAAAAAAATAACTATAGCCTTTTCTTTTGGAGCGTTACTGATACGCCAATAAAAAAAGACATGTGGCACTCGAGAACTGCCACGGCAAAGCTATTGCATATTAAATTAAAAAAAATAATTAACATAATTTTTTTTAATTAATAGATAAGGCTATAGCCTTTTCTTTTGGAGCGTTACTGATACGCCAATAAAAAAAGACATGTGGCACTCGAGAACTGCCACGGCAAAGCTATTGCATATTAAATTAAAAAAAATAACTATAGCCTTTTCTTTTGGAGCGTTACTGATACGCCAATAAAAAAAGACATGTGGCACTCGAGAACTGCCACGGCAAAGCTATTGCATATTAAATTAAAAAAAATAATTAACATAATTTTTTTTAATTAATAGATAAGGCTATAGCCTTTTCTTTTGGAGCGTTACTGATACGCCAATAAAAAAAGACATGTGGCACTCGAGAACTGCCACGGCAAAGCTATTGCATATTAAATTAAAAAAAATAATTAACATAATTTTTTTTAATTAATAGATAAGGCTATAGCCTTTTCTTTTGGAGCGTTACTGATACGCCAATAAAAAAAGACATGTGGCACTCGAGAACTGCCACGGCAAAGCTATTGCATATTAAATTAAAAAAAATAATTAACATAATTTTTTTTAATTAATAGATAAGGCTATAGCCTTTTCTTTTGGAGCGTTACTGATACGCCAATAAAAAAAGACATGTGGCACTCGAGAACTGCCACGGCAAAGCTATTGCATATTAAATTAAAAAAAATAATTAACATAATTTTTTTTAATTAATAGATAAGGCTATAGCCTTTTCTTTTGGAGCGTTA